>JAZHRO010000007.1:66072500-71072500 GCA_037157565.1 Thalassia testudinum | reverse complement strand
AGATCTTTCACTCCAGTCCACTTCTCTTTTCTGATCCTCCTCCCCCACTGCTGACTGCATCTGCTGTCTTTGCTGTTGTTCTTGGGGATTCAAAGGCTGCCTGCACTCCTTCAAGTCCAATTCTCTGATCACTGCCAATGCCTCCATCCTCCTCTGTTCTCTGATCAGTGCCACTGCCTATCCATATTCTTTCAACATGGAGCGCAGACCTGTCAGCTTTGAAGCCAGCTGCTGTGTGGCAGAACCTTGCACTGCCTTGTTCTGCCACCAATGTGTTACCATCTGCACAAAGCCCTCCTCCCAAAACCAAGACTTCTTGAGTTTGAAATACGACCCAATGTCAAAATTCGTCCCACTGTCCCATACTAGTGAAGTGTGATCAGAGAAGGGCCTACCAAGGCTCATAATTGCTGATAATTGATGCCTCTCCAGCAGGCTTGGACTGCCAAAGAATCTATCCAATCTAGATGACTGTCCACTGCCATTTCTCCAAGTGAATTCAACACCACTAATAGGATATTCTGTGACTCCATTTGAAAGCCAGCCATTGAACTGTCTATCCTATCCCCAGGTCTGTCATCACTTGATAGGTGACAATTGAAGTCACCTCCTATAAGCCAAGGAACCTCCTGCACCCTTTGATGCACTGTGAATAGTTCCTCCCAGAGGCCAACGCTTTCGGCAGCTGCACATGGGCCATAAATGCATGAGACATACCATTCCAAATCTCCTTAAGGAGATTGGCATCTGCAAGTAAGCACATGCCTATCACGAATGACTTCAGTTACCTTGAGACAAGAATTTCTCCACCAAATAGCCATTCCACCAGATCTTCCAGCTGCACCCTTCACCACAACATCTGCACGTCCAGACTACTTAAACAAGTCCCATACCTGACCATTCTCCACCTCCACATGTGTCTCTTGGATGAGAGCATAATCAATCTCCCATTCAGAAAGGTATCTACATAAGGAAGTCCTTCTTACCTTGTTGCGCAGCCCACACACATTCCAAGTTAACACTCTCATTCCTTGCCAGGTTGATCCCCTTAAGCCAAACTACCCACATACTCCACCATGATCAAATTTGCAATGGTCTGCTCCACAATGGGGGACAGGTTCTCCTTCCTTCTCCTTCTGAGCATATAAGGGGATCGACCCACCCCCCTTTTCTGATTAGATCCACTACCAAATTTCAGATCAGCTGGGACTGTGAACTGCACCTGATTCACCTCTTTGAGGGCTCTGCTGTCATTGCTAAGTACAATTTCCATGCCTGTCTTCCCCTCCACTTTACTGCTAGGGACCTCTGAATCTATCTCAAAAGCATCAGCATCATCCCTATAGCCATCACCTTTGGCTACCAAGACTTGGCTGCAACCTCCTAAGGCACTAACATCTTCCATATGCATCAAGTCCTTCTCTGCATAGCCTTGATGACAGTCCTTCCTCTTTTTGGACTCAGGGGTTTCATCTGGTGAAGTGTGGCCCACCCTTTCATCCTATTGCATCTCCTCAGAGCTAGCCACAGATGTCTTAACCTGCCCATGCTCTGGATGCACAGATACTTGTCCAGCCACTGCTAGGCGAATAAGACATGAGGAGACCCCACATCTGATCGTAACCCTGTCAGGAACCGAGCCAGCCTTAAAGACATCAGCCTCAATTCTAAGTGATCGGATATCCCCTTCTCCAATCATGACTTCAAACCCTTCACAGATGGAAGCAAAGCCTGCAACCATCTTGGCAACAACTCCCTTAGATCTCAAGTGCAATGGCAGTCCATTCATCTCAAGAAACACCCTCCTAGAACTCATCCTTTGAGGAGGTCGATCAGGGAGAGCCCCATCAAAGGGGGACACCATTCTCTAGATCACATTAATATCTTCAAAAGAGCTTGATCGAAATCTCAGCCTTTCCACATTCATCATCCCCAAACCAAAGACTAGAAAGTGAGATTGAGACAATATAGCAGCCTTCCAGCCCACAGACAGAGGTTGTAGGGAACATACCAGATTTTGAAATCTTTCAATCGAGGGTTTACATGCCATAATCTCACCAATCAGAGCACCCCTCAACATGATCTCCGCAGAAGAGATCTCCTCAGATAGCGGGATCTCCACTTCAATTGAATGTCTACCAAGCACCGGTAGCGGTGTTAGTCGGGGCTCCTTCGTCGTCACCCAGCCAGGGCGTGAAGAGGCCATCTTTGTATGTGTCGGCTTCCTCCTAAGGCAAGAGTCGCGTTTGTGTCCTTCAACCCTGCACACTAGGCAGATTAAAGGGTTTCTGTAGATCGCGGCCAAATGCCCCCTTTGTCGATATCTGAAGCACAAGACGTTGACATTGGTTTTCCTCCAAGGCCTTCTTGGGTAGTTGTCGGTAGTCCTACCAACCCGCTCCTGCCAGACCCTCTCCCTTCTCCTCCAGTTCCTCAACCTCCACGTCTTCCATTCACCCCCTTCCTCATCCCTAGCTGCTTCCACGCCGCCACTGCCTACCACCCGACGCCATCCACCCTTTCTTCCTCTCTCTTTCAGATGTCATTTAATTCTTAGAACACGCGAAAACCCTTTTCTCGTTGCAGCTTAATTAGAAAGCTTAGGTTTACAAAGGAGGTTTAACCTAAACTCTTAGCTAATGCCCTTTAATAATTGCTTATATATAGAGCCCTCCCAAAACCAACCAAACTCTTGCAAACAAAAAAGATGTTTCTTCTTTTAATTGTTTACTTTCATATTGCATTGCATTATTAATACCTGTGAGAATTAATGTGAGGTGTGCCACAAATTCTATTTTTGTATTATGTGTTTATAATTATGTTATTATATATCCTCTTTTCAATACAAGATTTGGGAAAAATCTAATAATTTAGAGGAAACTCTGCTGAAATTTTTTGGGATTTTTTTATATTTTGTCACTAATTAATGGTAATTTGATGTGCAGACGAAGGTTAAAAAGAAGGCCTCTAGGGAGAATTAGGAGGCAGCGATCAAGGAGGAGGAGGCCCAGACTCAACCTCCAGTCTCACAGCCTCCTATTTCCCAACCTCCACCACAGCCCCAGACCTCCCCATTGCCACCCCAGTATATCCCCACCCCACCCCAGGATATTCCTAGCACCACCTACTATGTTCCCACCCCTAGGTATAGGCCATATACGCAGCCTCCTCCTAGTTCCCAGTTCATACCACCACATACTCTTTCCCAAGGGCGTCACCTTCAGGGGAAGGGTAAGGGCCCTCTTCTTTCTACCCAACTTCCTTCTACCACTTACTTCATTGAGGAGCCTGACAATGAGGAGTAGGTAGGTGGGGAGGAGGTACAGGAGGAAGTGCCTACTACGACTAATGCAGGCACAACTGTGCCTACTGCGACTAAGGTAGGCACTAACGCTGGTAAATCATTTGTTCATCTTTTATTTTAAATTTACATTTCTCAAAATTATAATTTAATTAATTTTTAGTTAATTTAATGATAATATGTTATAATTTATTTTTAGGTAAGAAAATAAGGGGTCCAACTTAGAATCTGGACCTAGATAGTTTACCAGCAGGCACTAGGATCCCATTCGAGATTAATCCTTTAGGGGAAGCAAAGAATTACCCAAAGTTCACTAGTCGACTGCCGGTGATTACAAACTCGATAGTGCCTCTTTCATGCTTCGACTAGAGGAAAGTCTTGAAGGACTTGAAGGCGGCACTTATTTGCGAGCTGCAGGTAAATGTATTTCCACTATCCATTTTACAAATCTTAATTAAAGTTTATTGATATAATATTTACAATTATTTTATAATTGTAGGGGATATTTGATTAGGGGCCAATTTTAACTTGCCCAAGTATATTCTGAAGCACGCGGGCAAGATCCACCATAGTTGAAGGGAGGAGGTGAAGAGTACAGTAAGCTATTTAATGATTTAAAAATACAACAATTGTAATATTTATTTAAAAAGTTGGTAACAACTTATATAAATATATATTTAAAAAGTTGGTAATGATTTATACAAATATTTCAGCACTTTAGGAATAGGCCATTTGAGGAAGTATTGAGGAATGTGCCTCCAATGGTTACGCCCGACATTTGGAGGGAGGCGTGCGAGCATTGGAGTACTCCAATTATAGAGGTAAATAATTATTTGTTTATATCAGTTACTTTAAATTATTATATTGTTATTTAATACTGATAATTTCTTGTAGGAGCAAGTTAAAAAAAATATGGCCAACAAGGTGCCAAGCTCCACCACAGACCCAATGCTTGAGTTGAATGAGTATTGACTCATTAAGAGTCCAATATGCAAGTAAAAATATTTATTTACATTCAATATATCCATAAGAATATATGTAACCTACTATTTTATCCTTTATTAATATTTTCAAGCTGATGCTCACGAAGGTGCTGAGTTGGATCAAGTGGGAGTTCATGGGCACACTCACAGTAAGCTGACACTTGATGGTCCCCGTGCATGGATTCATGACACATATTAAGAGAGACATGTAATTATCATGAATTTTTACATTATTAATTTACATATTGAAATAATTACAAATGTATTTATAGACTTGTATGACGGACTTGATCCATCCTCCTGAGGTCACAAATGAGAACTCTGCGACCATCTCACAGTTGCCTCCGATGACACCAGAGGAGGCATTCAGGATCGTGACGCCTCTGGAGCACGGAGGCTTTGTTCATAGCGGGGGAAGGAGCACGACTATCTCTTCCTGGTATGGGAGGAAAGGATCATCATCAGTGACTTCCCAAGTGGAGAATCTAAATAAGATGAAGATAATAGAACGTCAAGAGGTGGAGAGAGAGAAGAGATTGAAGGATATGACCTCGCAGCTGCAAGCAGCCGCTGCTAGGATGGAACGGCAGGATGAGTTATTAGAGCAGCAGAGCGAGCAGTTGAGGGAGCTGATGGCATTCCTCTGAGGACCTGGACTTGACCATTCGACGTTTCACGCACCTCCATGACGGCACGACAACGATAGGGGTCGACCAGGTGCTGGTGGCACAAGTGCCCCAGCATAGTGTATATATCATATATATCTTTTGTAATTATTGAACTCTTTTTATATATAAATGATTTGCATTTTTATTGTAGTTTGATTTACATTTGCATTTTTATTATGGTGTGATTTACTATTATAATTAGTTGATAGGTATAGATATAAACCTAGAAAAAATTTTTCTCAAAAAGAAAATACCATACATTTGGTGACGATTTATATCAAAACTGTCACCAATATATTTAACACAACCTTTATATAACCATTGCCTAATATCTAATTTTGGCACCACCATTCTCCTCCCTCCAATTAATAAATTACAGCAACAGTAGAAGTAAGATTTGGCGACAGTTATGAACTGCTGCCAAATCCTAATATTTTCCTGTGCAACCCACTTTTGCGCCAAGTGAAGGTATTCAACGACGGTATGTTACTATACAACGATGGTTATTAAACGTCGCTACAGGATTTCTATTCTTGCATGATTTGTTTAGTAACCATCGCCAAATGAAATTTGGGGCGATCAATAACTGCAGTAAATTATCGAGACCCTCAAACCTGACATCAGGAGAAATAGCATTCGTACATCATTTTAAACGTCACTAAATCCTTGCAACGGCATACTATTTCACAATGAAATTTGGCAACAATTTTAGCATCATTAATGATGATTTATAACTGTCGCAAAACATGCCTTTTCCTGTATTTGAAAGGTGGAACCCATTAAATAGCCAACCAAATAATTTTATAGAAGTCATGGTGAATAATGATTGGTTGATAAGATGGACCATGGATTGAAGAGTTGGATGGCCATGATGAAGGTTAGGGAAATGAAGGGTTAGTATCTAAGGAGGGGGTGCATTGGGATAGGCTTAGGTCAGTTGGAATTAAATGAATGGTAGGTGTTGAACGTGTACGAACCTACACTAACGTGTTCGGTTTTGGAAAACCTGTCGTTGTAGTTCGAAAGCGAAGAATTCGTGTTCAACAAATAAAATTTATACCGAAATTAAAATTCCGGGTCGAACACAGGGAGGCAGACGTTTGATTTAAAAACTACGCGTTTCTTTTTATTTGTTACAGAATAATTCAATTTAGAACCATCTAATTATTTACAATAAATAGAAGAGAGAGAGAGAGTAAGAGAGAAAGAGAATATTACACAGAGAAATCAAAATGAGATGTAGAATAAACAAGGAATTTTTGTATTGAAGAGATTGTTCATTACAACTAGAAAGCATAAAACAATTACTCTAGAAAGCGATAAATTTACTCTAGAAAGCATTAAAAGAATGGAGAGAGAAATGTCCTCCTTGACGATTGCTTGGAGGACGAGTAGATTAATCTAGAAAGCAGTAAATCTATACTAGAAAGCGGTAAAAATAATAGGGAGAGAGAAATCCTCCTCGACGATTGCTTGGAGGACGAGTCGGACGGGACGACACCTGGATGAAGGAGAACGAAGCGGGATAAAGGAGGACAAAGCAGAAGAACGGGAACGAAGCAGCACGCCGTCGTCGTCGCGGGATCCACTTCCGAAGGGGAACGAAAATTGGACTTTATCTCGCGAGAAGCATCCCGGGTGTGGGACAAGCTTCTCTTGAGCTTTGGAGGGGTAGAGAGGAGAAAGAAGGGATGAGAATTTCATATGGAGGGGGTCTCCTTTTATAGTTGCAAGGAGTGGGGGCAAAATGGACATTACATCTTCAAAATAATAAATAAGGGGTCTTTAGTGACGGATAAATCCGTCACTAAAGCCCTGACGTGGTTGTCGCCGCCGCGCCCACGCGCGCCTCCTCGGCTGCCCGCTCCTCAACGCTCGCGCACGTCCAGTGCTTTTCAGTCGTCCGATCGCGAGATCGGACGGCTTAAATTGCGTCCGCGCCCACTGCAACCCGCCCGCCTGCGCGTGCGATCGCGCATTACACGGGGCGTCCAATCGCGCGTCGGCGCTATCGGGCGCCCGTGACCGCACGATCTACATCCGACGCTCCACGCGCCTCAATTACCCGCGCCTTCAATCCCCTCACCGCGTCTCGAACCCGCGCCCCACGCTCGCGTAAGCGCGCTCGACCGCTGCGCCACGGATGTCGGATTGACTCGATTTTTGTGTCTTTTGGCTGCGATCGTCGATCCGAATTCATCCGTGCGGTCGGATTTGTCATCTGAAGTGCAGATTTACACCATCCTGGTCCTTGATCTTCTAGGGTTCCCCGGTCTCTATCTGATGCTACGGATGCCTGATTAGGGCGATCTTGGAGTCGTTGAACTCCAATCGTCGCCCTGATCACATCCATATGGTTGGATCTTTGATCCGAGGCCCCGATAAAATGTTTTCCCTGTCCAAGCACATAAAAGGAGACAATTAACCTCCATTTTATTCAAACTACTCTAAATGCGAGATGATGCATGTTATGCAATATTTATATCATGAAATGCAATCCTATGCTTAAGAACATGCATAAATAGACATTTTAAGTAGTGTAAATGTGTTTACATCATACCCCCATGCCTATCTTTTGCTAGTCCCTAGCAAAAACTATATGCTATTTATAAAAGAACTAGGTTAGATTATTTGGACCTGAGTTATTTTCAATCATTAAGAAATTGTCTACTTAGGAACTGAACTTTCAAAGACACAACAGTGCCTGGGTATCAGCCAAAATGCAGACCGCCTCAAGCCTTCGCCTTATTCAAAGAAAAATTTCTTTTTCTCTTTTTACTCTTTTCTAATTTTTTTGGATTTTCAAATTTTAGGGTTCAAGAGTGGCTTTCTACGACCATTCAACTCACCCAAGATTTGATGAGAACCCTAAGTTTTAAGCATCTTATTGTGATTGTGATAGACTCGTTGACCGGCAATTAGAACGGACTTCGGATTTCTACGCCTCTAGGTGACCTCAAAAAGAATTCTACCTAAAGGTGTATCTTTACAACCGGTAGCTTTCTCCCTACTTTTATTTTTTTAACGGGGTCAACACAAGGGTGAATCTAGTGTATATCTCCCTGGTTTATTCTACTTCTCCGCTTCTTCCTAAGTGTTTTGGGAATTTTTAGTGCATTTTCTGAGCTGGGTTCTGGACAACCGGTCGATGAGCTGTTACCACCGACAACTTGCCAGCCATACTCGTGCGGCGAAGTGTGGCTTATTTCTTTTTGTTCTTTTCTCCTTTTTCTTTTTGATTTTTTTTTTTAAGTAGGTGGCTTCCCTGATCTAAGATTTACCTAAAGGCAGCAAAAAAAAGAAAAAGGTCCAGTGACTGGGCTCTGGACAACCTACCTATGGGTTGTTACCCACGATAACTTGCCAGCCATATCACCCTAGAAGGTTCATTAGCTACCCAATTTCCGTTAGAATCGTCGAATAATGAGTCAGTGCAAAGAAAGTGTGTAGATGCTTAAAACTCAAAATTCCCTCAAATCAGAGGGCGGGTTAATAAGTCGTGTACTTATCACCCAAACTTATTTATTCCAATTATAATAGAATTAAAATGGCGAGGACTCAAAGACAAATCCACATTTTAGTGGATACACAGGCTAATTAAGTCCAAAGACCTGAGGGGTCTTTGTGTTCAGATCTTAATGTAGTATTTCTTAAGATTGAAAATTTTCTTAAACCCAAATTCTCTTCCTAATTCTGACTTTTTTTTATATATATATAAAAGTAAATAAAACAAATCTATGGAGCTGACAAATGAATTCAGAGATAAATATCCACCCCCCATGCCTATCTAATGCAATGTCCTCATTGTATTAAAAAGACATAAAGCAGAGTGGAAAAGCGTAGAAAGCACCTGAATTGCGTGAATGTCATGTCCGCTCCAAGATGAAATCGAAAAAGAACTGTATATGTGCTGAGTTTAGTGCCTTCAGCTAGGCGCACTATACAAAGAAAAGAAATGAAGAATTCACAAGTGCAGGTCAGAATTAATATAAACAGAAGAATCCTCTGACCTATCAACAGCGGTCCACAGATGTGGACCAGATTGTGGTGCAGACCCAGCCCCCATAATCGAGAATATCTTAGGTTCTGGATAAAAATTACCCAAAACCTAAAATCAGAATGTAAGCGGGGTCGGGCCTGCGATTTATGAGGATGCAACCCAAGGCCAAAATGTCGGGTTACAGAGAATTGAAGCTCAAAAGGATAATCGTTGAATGTGTGCTTGAGTTGAACATCCTTGAAACAAATGTCGTAAGGGTTCTGATTTGATGGTTTCAGCTTAAAAGGAACCCTTCGACTCAATCTTCCATTTCCTCCAAAATTAACTTCCCAAATCAAAACTTCCCCGCTCCTATCCTCCTCATTAAGTGTATCAAACTCCAAGACCTCTTGTATATTCATCACCCCGTCTGGAATCTCCAAGTCTAAATGATGTGGCAGAATCAAAATTGACTTGGGTCTAATTATCTCAGAATTAGAATCATCAATAAGCTCAACAGGGTGTAACTGATAATCAGGGCATTGAATTGATTCCTCCAGAAAATGCGATTCTGGATCCGTATCGTGTGCCCTAATAAGATCAATTTCCTCAGTTATTGGGCTATCAAATGATCTATCAGATTCCTCAGGCCCAATCGTCTCACAAAAATCGTGATCTGAAAACTCGTGTGAGACTACTCAACTTGAATCTTCACCATCAAAGAAATCAGGATCCGTATCAATGTATGTCCCAAAATCAGTTGTCACTTTGTGCTCCCAGGAGACATACGTTTTCTCGTATCCTGGCTCAGGGATCTCAGGTGAAGAAATCAGGTCATCCTTAATTGGTTGCTTTAATTCAATCTGGTCAGCCTCGTAACAAGTGTCCCCCCCAACAGGTGCCTGACCGGGTTCTGTCATTGGCTTTCCTGAAGAGGGTTCATCCTGGGAATCATCCCAAGATTGAATCAAAGCAACCACGAATGTCATCCTCAATTTTGCTAATTTCCCAAGTAGAAACTCACCCGAGTTCTTATCCTTAACGTCTTGGAGCCAATCCAACAAAGACTTGTTTAAATCATCAATCATCTGAATCAGGGGCTCCAATCTCTCAATGCAAGGTGTTGGCTGAACTTCTAAAGATTGAATGATATTTCTCAAGTTAGCCAGAACCTTATCTTGAACCTGGTTAACCTGAACCAAATGAGTTGGTTCAGGATTGGGCAGGTTTGACATCAATGTAGAGGAATTAAAGAATTGAGATTCGTTATACCCATCCTGATAATAGGTCATTTTAGATTGTTCAAAAGATGGTGATGACCTAAAGGCAGTGAAATCAGAGGATGGGTAAGGATCAGTGTATCCTTCTTGATTGTAGATCGTATTAGGTTGTTCATGAAAGGAGGACGATCTATAATCGATGTAGCTCTGAGAAGGATAGAAATCAGAATCAAAGTGTTCAGGGTTGGACCCTAAACACGGGGGTCCGGAATTGTATCCCCAATCCGAATTATCCCAACTAACTGATTGTCGATTACAATATGAGTTGGGATAATCGTCATGTTGAGGATAATTTACAACAGGAGGGAAAGAGCGAGAATGCGTGAAATATGTGGAAGGATTCATGATACATGAGAGGAAGAAAGGTGCCCTGCAATACAAACAATCAAACCTGTCCTTAAATAGGTTAGCCTAAAGACCTACAGACTCTCAAAACCCATCTTGAGATAAAGGAACAATTTGATCTACTTCCATCTGTTCAATCCAACCAGTTAGAAGGAGGGACTGGGGAGAAGGTTCTTCCTTCAGCTTGTGCCTCCGGTTCCTAGTGTACCCCCCAGCCGCGATCGTTTGACTCTACTCCCCTAGCTAGACATCAGATTGAACAGTAGAAACAGACTAATCAAAAATAATCTCGTTCTGGGTTCTGAAGAGTGAGTCCAATCCTTAAGGCCAACGTCTACTTTGTTTTATTTAGGGCTAGGTTTGAATGTGCTTTGGAATGTGATGGGCCCTTTAAATGGGTTGTGCCCTTAATGATTGATTGATTCATGTGTGAGTGCACAACAAGTGGTTTTCAAGCAAGATTGTTTTTGATGTGGTGAATTTTAAGATTCAAATCTTGCTTAGTAGCTTTTAGGATTCAACTTTAGGTGTTTTCAATCAAGTTTCGTTGGCACACCAAGTTTTACAAGCACAGGTGAAGATGTTTTCCTTTAAAGTTTAAAAAGAATGTGGAGTGCCTGGTAAATCCCTAAGAGTTGAACCTAATTGGCAGCTACTTGATGAGTTGATTTAATTTGAAGTGGTGCAGCCCAATCAACTCAAACAATTGGCCTATTGCACCACTTAATTAGGCACACAAATGATTACCTAATCTGATTTCTACTCAATTATGTGTTTGGATGTGTGTACCGGCTCCTAAGATTGGTTTACCAGTTGAGTTTGAAAATCAGATGAGGTTATGTACCTCTGTGAGATTTTTTTTTTCTTTTTAATGTGGGGGTTGGGGTGAGTATGGGTGTCAAACAACAAACAATCTAACCTTAGAGTTTATAAAAACACCTAGGTTGATTGATGTTTGAGTTATTATGTGATGAAATGAAATCTAATGGGTGGGAGGTGGGGGGTAACTCACAAAACCTTCTACAGCACTTTACTCCAATCTACCGCTTTTGCCTGCCTCGAAAGAGTACCTGCAATTACAATAAGAAAGGAAAAAAGTGAGGTAAATGATTTGTAAGTTACAAAACGCGAAGAGAAATCAAAGATCGTTGCATCCCCAGCAACGGCGCCAAAATGTTGGACGTGTACGAACCTACGTTAACGTGTTCGATTTTGGAAAACCTGTCTTTGTAGTTCGAAAGCGAAGAATTCATGTTCAACAAATAAAATTTATACCGAAATTAAAATTCCGGGTCGAACACAGGGAGGCAGACGTTTGATTTAAAAACTACGTGTTTCTTTTTATTTGTTACAGAATAATTCAATTTAGAACCATCTAATTATTTACAATAAATAGAAGAGAGAGAGAGTAAGAGAGAGAGAATATTACATAGAGAAATCAAAATGAGATGTAGAATAAACAAGGAATTTTTGTATTGAAGAGATTATTCATTACAACTAGAAAGCATAAAACAATTACTCTAGAAAGCGATAAATTTACTCTAGAAAGCATTAAAAGAATGGAGAGAGAAATGTCCTCCTCGACGATTGCTTGGAGGACGAGTAGATTAATCTAGAAAGCAGTAAACCTATACTAGAAAGCGGTAAAAAGAATAGGGAGAGAGAAATCCTCCTCGACGGTTGCTTGGAGGACGAGCAGGACGGGACGACGCCTCGACGAAGGAGAACGAAGCGGGACGAAGGAGGACGAAGCAGAAGAATGGGAACGAAGCAGCACGCCGTCGTCGTCGCGGGATCCACTTCCGAAGGGGAACGAAAATTGGACTTTATCTCGCGAGAAGCATCCCAGGTGTGGGACAAGCTTCTCTTGAGCTTTGGAGGGGTAGAGAGGAGAAAGAAGGGATGAGAATTTCGTATGGAGGGGGTCTCCTTTTATAGTTGCAAGGAGTGGGGGCAAAATGGACATTACATCTTCAAAATAATAAATAAGGGGTCTTTAGTGACGGATAAATCCGTCACTAAAGCCCCGACGTGGCCGTCGCCGCCGCGCCCACGCGCGCCTCCTCGGCTGCCCGCTCCTCAACGCTCGCGCATGTCCAGCACTTTTCAGCCGTCCGATCGCGAGATCGGACGGCTTAAATCGCGTCCGCGCCCGCTGCAACCCGCCCGCCTGCGCGTGCGATCGCACATTACGCGAGGCGTCCAATCGCGCGTCGGCGCTATCGGGCACCCACGACCGCACGATCTCCATCCGACGCTCCACGCGCCTCAATCACCCGCGCCTTCAATCCCCTCACCACAGCTCGAACCCGCGCCCTGCGCTCGCGTAAGCGCGCTCGACCGCTGCGCTGCGAGGCGCGGATGGTTGAGCGCACGTTTTAATCGCCGGGCGGCCACAGCCGTTTGATCTCCATCTGACGGCGGAGAGCGATCGGGCGGGGGCCTTCACAAAATGCCAGCGGCCGTTTGGACGGCTGAGATGGCGCCACGTGGTGCCATCTTGGCCGTCCATCTTCTGGAAGTTGTAGATGGTGCCACGGATGTTGGATTGACTCGATTTTTGTGTCTTTGGGCTGCGATCGTCGATCTGAATTCATCCGTGCGGACGGATTTGTCATCTGAAGTGCAGATTTACACCATCCTGGCCCTTGATCTTCTAGGGTTCCCCGATCTCTATCTGATGCTACGGATGCCTGATTAGGGCGATCTTGGAGTCGTTGAACTCCAATCGTCGCCCTGATCACATCCATATGGTTGGATCTTTGATCCGAGGCCCCGATAAAATGTTTGCCCTGTCCAAGCACATAAAAGGAGACAATTAACCTCCATTTTATTCAAACTACTCTAAATGCGAGATGATGCATGTTATGCAATATTTATATCATGAAATGCAATCCTATGCTTAAGAACATGCATAAGTAGACATTTTAAGTAGTGTAAATGTGTTTGCATCAGTAGGGATGGATTCAAGGCCAAGATGGAGGGTGGATATGGAGTTCAATATGGCCAACCATATAATGATTAGATTTGAGCTAAGTGACCAGCCAAATGGTTGGGAGATTAGGGCCGTTGGATTGGGTTTAGGTGGTAAGATTCAATGGTGAGGTGATGGCTAGCCATAGGATTGGCTTAAGGGGATAAGGTGGCACCCTTTAGGCTGTTGGAAGGATTGAGTTTGAATTTAAATTTAGGAGGGAGTTGGAATGGATATGATTTAAACTTAGGTGGATTTCTACAACCATAGAATGAGGATTTAATGGTAGGGATCGGGGGAATGTTGGTCAGCCATATTGAGGATTTTATGGAGGTGCATGGTCGACCATCATGTGGATTAGTTAGGTAGGTAGGTTGGCCAAAGGATTTGAGATTTGATGTGTTGATTTAGTGCTATGTTTGTCCAACCAAAATAGGTAGAAAACTAAGGTGCATTGGCCAACCAACCTAAGGTGAATTAGGCTAAGATAGGTAGGATTTTAGGTGTGAGAAATTAGGTGCTCAAATAAGCTAGGTGTGATGACCTGAGTCCCACCAACCGAGTGAACCCGATGAGACTCGAGTCATTGAATATGGAATAGCATCTGACTCTCAACAAGATTATAGTCACCCAGCACATAATCGTAAAACAATAATAATAATAGCCAAATAGAAGTTCATAATGCATTAAATAAAAATAAAGTGCCGACAAAAATAGATAATAAGAGTTCACCAGCAGAAAGCAAATAGGAAAGGAGTAGTAGAGTAACAAAGTACAATTACTAGAAAATTGGAAGAACTACACAGCTAAAACTACTATCCGCATGGATCATCTCCAAGTACCGTGCTAGGCCCCGCAATAGAAGGACCAACCACAGCCTCAACCACTGGCTGCTCAGTAACACCTGAGTACAAAACCCAAAGGGTATGTTAGCAAAAGCTACATAGAGTAGAAACAACAACCAGGTGCAAAACAGTAACAAAGAGAAAGATAAAGGGTACTACCTTATAAATTAATCTTTTTATTAATCTTTACTTATTCTATTCATTTAAAAGTTAACCCCAACTTATTACAGTCAAAATCCCATTAATCAGCACCTTGGGGCACGAGGCTATTTCATGCGACTTCCTGAGGTGCAAGACTGGTATAAGCCATCCTCTTGGCTGAGAAAATAGCTTATACCCATCGACTCACCATGCTCCATCACCCTAAAGCAATTACAGAAAAGGGGGGCGACTACATCATATGCTGTGAACATGTGCTAGCCACACACGCTGAACCATAGACATCCAATGACCCACTTGCTGAACAAGTAAAGAAAATCAACTCCAACCCTCAAGTCGTGCATCCCGCTATCCCAGTTGGCCGCTAAGCTAAACTAAAATATCATAAGGAGGCCAGCAACTCCTTAAACCATCCCACATTGGTCTAGAAGGCCAATGGCACAACCAAAGTCCTAATGAGCAGCAAGGCTAAATCAATTATCCAATGTATTTCTAACCAATCTGTTGTTATCAATTTAATAACTTATTCCTAGATAATTGAATTAGTAATATCCCATAACTCTCATCATTTGAAATCATTAATTTAAAGTTAGGAAAGAGCTCAGATCTCATCACTTCAAAATTAATTGTTAATTGACTTAGTTTCCAATTTTTTACCACGGTCCCAGTTAAATTATTATTTAACAATCACAATGGCACCAATTTTTTCAAAAAATGATGTTCATTTCATACATGCGATAAGACCACATCCCATATACTAAGTACTTCATAATTCATTTAATTCATGAAAATTATCTAATAAATTGCAGTTAATCCCTTTCAATCTAACAATTAACTATATCAAATTGATTATTCACATTCTAAGTCATAAATCCGATTCACAGCATTAATGTTTAATGTTTAAGTACCCAAAATAGCAAGAAACATGAAGGACTCTAATCCCAATAAGAGACGAGCGCACACTAAACGATGTAATTACGTGAAGAAAATTGTAATATAAATAAATTACATGGGAAAAGAGACTATTCTACCTAACGTCGCTGATGGGAACACTATCATGAGCCATAACTAGCTTAATTTGATCTGATTAAGTCTCTAAATGCTCCTACATAACCACCAGAGAGTCATATTTCACTGCATAATCATTCTAAGGGAAAAATAGGAAACTAGGGTTAAAACTGTAATTTTACCAGTACATCATGAATGCAGTTCAACCACTAGTTTTCCTAGGGGTTCATTAAGGGTCAAAAGGTCCTAAAAAGGTAACAAGTGGGTTAGATCAAGCAGAAAAGGGTTTGCACATATTTTGAGAATTAAATGACTTTTGAAAGCCTAAAAATAGACCCACTTAATTAATCAAGGCTCTGGTCAGGATAAAATTCACCTCAACCATATAAAAATCATAGGAAAAATATTCTCTAGGGTTTAGTACCTTCAATTTGACCATCAAAATCCATCTTGACCCAAAATGGAGTCTCAGACAGATATTTACCCTAATTTAGGTTTTTACATAAATTACTCAGTCAAACATGGTCAAAACCAAAATCCAACTTCACCATTGGATTCCTTAGGTCCAAATTAGGTTTGTACGAAAATTTGGACTCAAGATGAGCTTGTCTTGACCTAGTTTGCGAAATGGTTCTGTTTGATTACATTTATACCCCCAACTTTCAAAAATCCTTGCATTCAGCCTCCTAACTTCCTAGTCATCTTCACAATTAGGTCCCTCCACCATTATCACGGAGGAATCCTACTTCGGCGATCATTGACAGGAGATTTCTCCTTGATCTCTTAGCGAATCCCTTCCAAAATTGAAAGGGAAACTCCTTGAGAAATCCTCTCCAATCTGAACCCATTCTTGTGCACCGAATCTTTCCCAATCTCTCATGTGTTCGCATGAGAGATTTGGGTATAAAAAAAACTCCCAAATCCGACAAAGGTTTTCAAGCTTGGAAAGCTTCATTTCCAAGCTTTCCTTGCCTCTGGATCCCTAGAAAAGAACCACTAGATCTTCCCGAACTCCTCACGCTCAAAATCGGCCAAGATCTCCCTCAAATTCCTCTCTTTCGTGGTCGAAGGTTCCTCGACGTCCAGCAACCTCCTATGTTCTTCCTCGTCATCCTTCCACAATACCAATGGCAGATTTATCCTCCCTATTCCTCTCTACGTCTCTCCGTACCAGCAGATGCCCTGATTCCCTTTGTCCTCGCCATTTCTACCTCACTGGAGCCACCTTCATCTCCAGCATCGGCAACACCGCATCCGACGCCATCTCTACCTCACTTCGTCCACCTACCTTCTAGCTAAGTTCCTTATCTCCTACACTTTATTTTCACGCCTGCTCCACTTTAAATCAACCACCAACGTCCCTCTATGACTTTATCCCTTCCATCTCCGGCCATCCCCTCTGGCGAGATCGTTTCACCACCACAGACCACCAAATCCCTCGCCAACCACCCTACAACCATCGCCACACCTCCCCGATCATTTCCCCTCTCCTTATTCACCACTCCACTCACTCACGCACTCCCCCAAACACACCCACTCTCATGCACATAGTCCGACGTCACCATGCACTCACGGACCTCAAGACACCACACAAACATCCTCATCGCACTCGTCGTTGTCTGGTGACCCTCCCTGAACATTCTGACAGAACCAAGAAGTCATTTTATTGATTTCAAGTACTCGACCTTGCGGCCATTGACGAGCAAGCTTCGAGCTTGCTTGAAGTTCGCTCTAGGTCCTGCTACGCCCAGGTCTCAACTCCAAGTCACGCGGAGCTGACTCTCGAACAAGTCCAGGCAGTCAATTGGACACCTCTGCCTCACAAGCTGAGGCAATTGAGGAGATGACCCCTGCTGCAGACGTGCGAAGGAGAGGGACATAGATAGTCCCACATCGTCGGCTGAGAAAAGTGCTGAGGCGAATAAATTGAAAAAGTCGCATAAGCTGTTCGTCTCAGTTCACGGGGTGAGGTCCCTCTCACCCGCTCACTCAGCCTCGTCCGTGACACGTACACGCAGACTTGGTTTGACCTGATAACCTGCCTAGACCTGCACTCCTCGCTCACTACCGCACGCTGGTGAGCCTGGATCCAGGCATGCGCCTGAATCTGATAACCCGATTACCCGTGGCTCTGGGAGAGCGAATCCTAAGAGAGAAAGAGAGAAGGAGAGTTGCGCAAGTAGAGGGAGGGTTTTGCCCTGAGAAGCTTGGCTTTGACACTTAACCAGATTTGGAAGTGCTGAAGGGCCAGAGAAGAAGGCTTGGAGAAGAAGAGAAGGTCGTAGCTGAGAAAGCAGAGAAAGAATGAGATCTGAAGAGGAATAGGATGCAGAAGAAAGGAAGAGTCAGAGAAAGAAAGAGTAGAAGAAGAAGAAGAGCTGCAGCACAAAGCAGAACATCATACTTTAAGCCGTCTGATTTGAAAATCACACGAAGGGGTTTACTTTCATTTCATACATATACATTGAATTCCGTAGTTAATATTGTAAGAAGTATATGGTGATTTAAACCACCATTTTACTCTCATTTTTTTGGCACATTGATACTTGATATTATTGCAAATTCTTTTAATTTAAATTGTGATCTTGATTTCTGAATTCCATATTGCTCCCTGTGTTCGACCTTGGAATCTTTTCAAGTAATAAAAATTGTATGTGTTTAAACGCTATCTCAGCTATACTGCAATGCAACACCTTTTTAAAACACTAATTTAGCATGACGAACAGTCGCCAGGCGGTCACAACAACTCCAAACAAAAATAGGGTCAAGGGCACTACCTACATGTCCTTGATCGGCACCTCAAAAATTGGAATGGAATCCATCCAATCCAACTATACGAATGTGCTCTACACATTCAAGAACCTTGACATCGAGTCCTAGATCGTCGAAATCTAGCCTCGGATGGCCTAGATTTGTGCAAAACAAATCTGACCCTCAAATTTTATTTAGGATAATAACTCCCTTCACAGGGACCGCAACATAATATTAAAACTTAGTATTTTTAAGATGCAATTTGTGCATCTCTTCAACTAACCCTTCGTCTTCCTCCTCTCCTCCTCCTTCGCTTGTCTTTTTCATGCAACCAATGCACATCCTCCTTGACAGCATCCTCCCATCAAACCTTCGCCCATCGAGCCACTTGCTAGTTGTACTCTAACCATGGGGAGCTCCCTCCATCAGCCTCCTCCTCTCCTTCCCCCTCCGTTGCCCTCTCTCTCTCTCTCTGCATGAACTCATGCATGCACGTGCATGGGCTCACTTTGGCGCCTTCCCCTCACACCAAGCTCACCACCGATTGCCTCCCCTTTCCTCGACCTCACTCTCCACCTTTCTCGATCCTCTCTATCCTCTTTCGTTCCTTCCCTACGCATGCACCAGCTACCCAACTGGCTAGCCACCCTCAATCGTTCATCAGCCTCCTCGTCGGTCTCCTCCTCTCTCACGACCCTCCTCGACCTCCATGTTTCTCTTATTCCCTTAACCTCTCATTCAACCTCACTCTCCTCTCCATTCTTCTCCTTCTTCCTTATTGGATTCCACCCATGTTAGCCCATGCATATACACAATAAGGGACAAAAGCCTTACCTCCAACCACCGACCACACCTTCGACGAACATGCAAGTCATCCATGCTCCTCCCTGGTGAGCTCTGCCTCTTCCAACATGACCCGAAGTTGCCTACTTCCTCGTCTTTCTCAACTCCCTTGTTCTCTCTCTCTCTCTCTCTCTCTCTCTCTCTCTTTCTCTCTCTCTCTCTCTCTTGCATGCATAAGGATGATAGAGGAAGTGGGGGTTTCGATGGTTGTGGCAGCATGGGGAGGGTTTAAGTGGGTGTTTAAAGTTTTGGAGAGAGAGAAGATGTAGGAAAGGGTTTAGGTTTTACGAAGAGGGATTAGGATTAGGATTAGGAAAATAAGAGGTTAAGAAATGATTAGAATAGGAAAAGTATTATTATTATTATAACTTTTCGCATTCCCGTAATTGGGTCAAACAAACTCCAATTCCCATGAAAGACATACCGTCAGAATCATTACGAGGTAAGGAATCCGATACAATTCGTGGAATTCAAAATAGAGATCATTTGCATAATGTGATTCCCACAGCAGGTCGCACACAAGTTTGCTCGTGGTTCACACACGTTTCGCGTATCCGAGGTTCGATTGCTACACGAAATATACCGTCAGAGTCCTCATGACATTGAAAAAGCCAATCATACTTTCAGATCATCAATCTAAGGTCTGAATCACAAAAATGAAAAGCACACGATTTTCCAATTCGGTCATGCATTTTTAATTCAGGCAGGCTCTGATTGGCACACAAAAAAATCGATGGGTTTATCTTAGCATGCTTAAGTCTGAAATGATTCTAGAATCTGGGTTTGGGGCTTTACAAATATAACAACCTTAATGAGATTTTTGCCCCCGAAACTTAGGTAATGTTACTGAAGGAGGAAGTAAAACCACTATCAAGTCCATAACAACCTTAAAGAGAAACCAACTCAAGTGTTATGGACTCAACAATGGAAAGCTCCAAGTAATTCTCCTTTATTCCTAAGGTGTCATCCATTATGAATTGGTCAACATCAGATTCATCTCAGGAATGAGCGAGATTCCAACTCAATCAGGTTGACCAATACTCAGCCCCCAATACAAATCGCATAGTCTATGCAAACTATCATGGCAAGTAAATAACTAACCCATTGGACTCTTAACAATTGAGGCTCATCTAACAAGCTAGTGACTTCATAAGTTTCAAGGCAACGCAAAAGACATAAAAGAAAGGAAAGTGCCAAAATCAACCAAGGTAAAGATCAACAATTGGTCCAATGTAAATATACCTACCACCATTGAAGGAAAGACTTGTGCGTTCCCTAGTGATTAAGTCATAGACTCACCCTGTTGGCGAAGGTGCACTAGAGCTAGCCACACTCTAAGTAGGTTGTTATCCCTGAGTGGCTGTGCCTCCAAGGAATTGCTGGGAGCCACTTCCACCGGCCTGGTATGAATGAGTTGCTCCCCCCATCAGCTGCCTCAACCCAGAGTTAACTGTTGTGTGAGTGTACTGCATCCCGCTTTGAGCCCCAGACTTGGTCGAACAGTCCCTCCTGATATGCCCTAATTGTTCGCACTTGTAGCAAGTGCACTCCATCTGGCTAGAATTGACTGACAGTGGCTATCCCGAAATTGTTGGTGCAAGTGCACCACGATAGTTAATTTTGATAATAACAAAACACTTGTTATTTGACATTTGCATTTGAGTTTAAGATTTCAGGTTAAAATGCAAATGGAAGCAAGTGTAAGGAGCTCAAGCTTACGTCAATGGCTAGAAGAAGGAGCTTGATGGAGAAGATAGAGCTTTGCTTAGGGCTAAAGCTTGAAGAAGGAGAATGAAGAATAGGATAGATGGTTATTTTAAATTGTACTTGTAATTTGTTTTTGCTCTTTATTTCCTTAAAAATATGTTAAAGAGCCCAAAATATATTAACCTAAGTCCTAAGAACACTTACCTATTTTTAAAACACTTAGACAAATCCTAGAATAGACTTAGAAAACCAAAACCATAATCAAACAGCTTAATCAGATGTCTGATTTCACCTCATAAGATGTCTAATGTTTAGATCAGACGTCTAATATAGAGTCGTTGGATTTGTCAGAACAAAATCTTCTCGAGACCCTATCCATATGTTCGATAAAGAGACATTGGACCTTGTCAGACCCAAATCCATCTGCTAGCTTCTCGAAATCAATTCCCGCAGAGTTCCCTTGTTTAGACATTTAATAATATGTACAGATGTCTGATACGACGTCAGGCCACTAGACACTAAATCCCTATTTGGATCTTGTCAAATCCAGGAACCACCCCACACATGTTTAGGTGTAAAATTTGTTCATTAGATGTCTTAAAACTCTAAACCGGCATCTAACCCTCAGTGACAAGATCCCTGTTTAGATCCAATTATTTCCAGGAACACCATCTTTCAGGTTCAGACATCCAAAAATATAGTCAGATGTCTAATATGTCCTTATCAAATGTTTGACCCAAAAAGTAGACGTTTGGTTGAGCTGTCAAACTCAATGATGACCCTGATTTCGAACCGATTCTTCTTGATCTTATCCCAACGGCTATGAGGCCTCTCCAAGGCATTCTTGATGGTTCCTAAGGCCTCTATAAATAGAAGAGGACCTCTCCTTTGTTGACACACCTCAAGAGACAATACTTTCTACCATTTGAGTGTTTAAGAGAAAGAAATCATCTTGAAGAGAAGTTCCTGCCCTCCATGCTTTGTACCATACATCTAAGAGCACTGAAACTCTACCGCATTTCACACGTACTCTCTTGCACATAAGGGAAGTTCTTTCGCCTATAGTAGCATAGTTTAATCTTTACCTTGTGGGTCTATAGGTTTTCTTGTATTTTCATTTTCTTAGTTGGGTATTCACGTGGTGAATTCACGTCTCCTTTGTGAGACAAAATTCTCTTCCTGAAGAAGAGGGATTGAGGTACACTACCCTCAATTGTAAAGTAGTGCAGTTTGTATTGAGGTTGTACTACCCTCATTTTAAGTAGTATAATTAGTGGATTTAATCAACTCGATCGATCAGGAAATCCTAAGTCGAGAGGTTTAGGTGGTAGTTTTTACTCGGGTTGAGTTTCCACATAAAAATACTTGTCTTCTAGTGATTAATTTGTGGGATTGTTTTCATTTGGATTTATTTTTATTCCACACTATTCACCCCTCCTTTAATGGAATTTTAGCTAGTATTAGAGCCAGAACTCACAAATCGACGTAACAAACCAATGAGAACATGGAGGGGAGCATTTTCACAATGAAATAATTCGAGAGCCAAACCACCACCCATCTACCTTTCTTCGACAGGAGCAACTACACGTACTAGAAGCTCCTCATGAAGATGTGGCTTCAAGCCAACAACTACTTGATTTGGGAGAGATGCAAGACTCCCTTCGACATCTCGGAGAAACTTGCAGAAGGATACTCGAAACAACAAATCAAGGAGCTATCACTTAATGCAAAAACAATCAACACATTGTATTATGCATTAAGTCCAGAGGAGTTCAATTAGAATTCACAATGTATTACTGCCTATGAAATATGGAAAACTCTCAAGGTAACACACGAAGGTACGTCAATGATAAAGTCTTCTAAAATCAATTTGATTTCTCAATAATTTGAATCCTTTATTATGAAAGATAATGAAATATACTAGGTTCACACTTATAGTGAACAATCTCAAGTCACTAGGAAAGACTTTCATTAAAGTAGAGCTTCAATCAAAGCTCTTACATTCCCTTGGACTGGAGTGGGAACAAAAGGTCACCGCCATCTAGGAAGCTAGCTCACAAAGTTGAGGAGCTCAACATGGACGATCTCTTAGGCAACCTCATGGATTACGAGAATAAGATGAACTAAAGGAAGAAGAAGGAAACTATGGAGCCAAAGAAGAAGACTTTGGCTTTAAAAGCCACATCAGATAGTAAGGTAAGTTCCGATGACAAGGGACTCGATTTTTTGACTAACAAATTTGTTAAGTTCCTTAAGCTTAGAGAACGGAAAGAGAAGGAGAAGAAGGAAAGATCAACTCATTGCTACCATTTCAACAAAAAGGGGCACCTTAGACCAGAATGCCCTCTCTTGAAGAAAAATGAGAAAAAGCATAAGAAAAAGGCATTCCAAGCTACATGGGATGACTCAACTTCGGAGGAAGAAGAGGAAGAACCCAAGAAAGAATCGAAGAATGAAACCACATGCCTTGACTTCATGGCAATTGCAGATGAAAGTGAGGAAGAAGACAACAACGACGAGGAGGTAAACTCTTTCACTCTCGATGAGATGCAAGAAGCCTTGGAAGAGTTGTACGATCTTGGTAAGTCATTAAAATTAGAAAATAAAAAATCGAAAAAGAGATCTATTGCCTTGAGATCTGAATTAGATAATCTTTTTGTTGAGAAACAAGATTTGAATGCCTCTTTTAGTTCTATTAAATATGAAAAGAATGCTCTTGTGTTAGAAAATCATGACCTAATCTTAAATAACACTAGATTGATTGAAGAGAATAGCATACTAAAATCTAAAACTTCAATTCTAAAATTCAAAATGAGTATTATTAAAAAAGACCTTGCTTGTCTTAAAGAGAAATATGAAAAATTATTGAGTTAGATAGATTCACTAAAGGAAAGACTAAGGTAAATGCTAGTTCTAGAAATAAACACACCAAGAGCTTTCATGCACAAAGGCCTAAGGATTGGAATCCAAATGGACCCCAACCTTGGTTGAGAAGGGCTAACCATCATGGACCCAAGAAAATGCGGGTACCTAGATTCCTTATGCATTCTTATTTTGCAGATTTTGGAATGGATCCAAGGAATTATCATTATGGAATCCACCAAGGGAGAATCAAGGTTCTTGGACAACCAAACGGGTATGGAGGTTGGAACCCATACTAATAGAGATAAAGTTGTCCTTTGATTTTGATAGTCTAACTAGCATCAAGACAAGAGGAGTATTTAATATGCTATCATTCCAATAGAAAGGGAGAGAAAATCACCTTTAACATTAGCTATTTCAAATCTATGTAGAAATGCATATATTTAGGGGGAGATCTTAAAAGCTTTAGGAGCAATGTTTCTTAAATTATGTCAGAAAAGGGGAGTTAATGAACTTTAGAAAAGCACATTCAATCTATTATTATGTCAAAAAAGGGGAGTTAATATTATGTTAAAAGAGCATGTTTTTAGGGGAGTTATAGGATAAATTGATTAAATCAAACCTTTTTGATAATGTCAAAGGGGGAGAACTTTTTTAGTATTATTTTTAGTTTTGTCATCAAAAAAGAGGAGATTGTTGGTGCAAGTGCACCACAATCATTCATTTTTATAATAACAAAACATTTGTTATTTGACATTTGCATTTGAGTTTAAGATTTTAGGTTAAAATGAATATGGAAGCAAGTGTGAAGTGCTCGAGCTAACATCCATGGCAAGATGAAGGAGCTTGATGGAGAAGATAGAGCTTTGCTTAGGGCTAAAACTTGAAGAAGGAGAATGAAGAATAGGATAGATTGTTATTTTAAATTATACTTGTAATTTGTTTTTGCTCTTTATTTCATTAGAAATATGTGAAAGAGCCCAAAATATATTAACCTAAGTCCTAGGAATAGTTACCTATGTTTAAAACACTTAAGCAAATCCTAGAATAGACATAGAAAACGAAAACCATAATCAGACAGCTTAATCAAACATCTGATATCACCTCATAAGACGTCTGATGTTTAGATCAGACGTCTAATATGGAGCCGTTGGATTTGTCAAAACAAAATCTTCTTGAGACACTTAGCCCATATTTAATATTATTATCAGACATCTAAAACCCTATCCAAACGTCCGATAAAGAGACGTTGGACCCTGTCAGATCCAAATCCAACCATTAGCTTCTCGAAATCAATTCCTGCAGAGTTCCTTTGTTCGAGATGTCTAATAATATGTACAAATGTCTGATATGACGTTTGACCACTAGACACTAAATCCCTATTTGGATGTTGTCAAATCCAGGAACCACCCCACACATGTTTATACGTCCAATTTGTTCATCAGACGTATTAAAAGTCTAAACCAGACGTCCAACCCTTAGTAAAAAGATTCATGTTTAGATCCAATTATTTTCAGGGATACCATCCTTCAAGTTTAGATGTTCAAAAATATACTCAAAAGTCTAATATATCCTTATCAGACATCTAACCCAAAAAGTAGACGTTTGATTGAGCTGTCAAACTTAATTATGACCCTGATTTCGGCCTGCTTCTTCTTGGATCTTATCCCAATGACTATGAGGCCTCTCCAAGGCAATCTTGAAGGTTCCTAAGGCCTCTATAAATAAAGGAGGGCCTCTCCTTTGTTGACACACCTCACGAGACAATACTTTCTACCATTTGAGTGTTTAAGAGAAAGAAATCATCTAGAAGAGTTCCTGCTCTCCAAGATTTCTACTATACATCTGAGAGCACTGAAACTCTGCCGCATTTCATGTGTACTCTCTTCCACATAAGGGAAGTTCTTTCGCCTATAGAGCATAGTTTAATCTATATCTTGTGGCTCTATAGGTTTACTTGTATTTTCATTTTCTTGGTTGGGTATTCACGTGGTGAATTCTCATCTCCTTCATGAGACAAAATTCTCTTCGTGAAGAAGAAGGATTGAGTTACACTACCCTCAATTGTAAAGTAGTGTGGTTTGTATTGAGGTTGTACTACCCTTGTTTTAAGTAGTACGGTTAGTGGATTTGATCGACTCGGTCGATCGGAAAATCCTAAGTCGAGAGCTTTGGTAATAGTTTCTACCTGAGTTGGGTTTCCACCTAAAAATACTTGTATCTTGTGGTGATTGATTTGTGGGATTGTTTTTATTTGCATTTATTTTTATTTCTCCTGGGTCTGTGATTGTATATCTGAATGGAATTGAGTAGGTCCTAAGGCCACTAAATGTGTCTGCTATGAGAGACCTGAGGTGCAAGGGATGGTGCTCGGAATGGGTTATACCTCTGGTCTTGCCTTTTCTGGAACCTATTTTGGTAGTCTGGTCTTTCTCTTGATCCACCATCGAAGTTCTTGCGGGCCTCAATGTCGCCTGTTCGTACTTCATTGCGGTGTCAACCACCTAGGCAAAAGTTTCCAATGGAAATGGATTCACATACTTCCGTATCTCAGGCTATAATCCTTGAACAAATTTCCAACGCTTGTCCATCTTAGATGCAACCGCTAATGGCTCAAAATGAGATAGCTCTATTAATTGGTTATGATACTCATTAACTGTCATTAAGCCCTACTGCAAAGTGTGGAACTCAAGCCTCCTCTGATCTTGGCAAGTCCTGAGGTAATACTGGTCACTGAATAGCTCAAGAAAATGCCCCCAGGATACAACTCAAGTCTCCTGTTCACATACAGATAACCACCACCAATGTGCCACGCTAGTCAGCTAGTAAGTTGCGAAGGGAATCCTATGGTCCTTAGGTGGGAGGATCGTGTCGAAGGCTTTCTCAATCTGCTGAATCTAGTCCTCTGCCTCTATCGAATCCTCATCCCCCTTAAAGGTTGGAGGTTTCAACTTCCTGAACTTGGTAAAGAGTTGATGGTGTCGATGCAGGAAGTCAATTTGCTCTTCCTTGGGTAGGGGAGGCTCAGAATTCTCCCCACCCTCTTCGTAACCAAGTCCATGACCACTCAGTACCGAGTGTAAACTCACATCATCTCTGCCTTCTTCCCCTGTTTGGTGCATGGGAGGAAGTCTCTGCACTAAAATCTTAAAGGTTTCGGTGAAAGCCTAGAACTATGTTGCCATGTCTGGAGCTACTGGAGGAGAGTTAGCTTGTCGATCCCCATCAGTACAACTAGTGTCATCCAAGCAACTAGCTCTACACGAAGACATTCCTCTGTAGGGTCAAACGGACTTAGTCAGCAACACATTAAGGCAATGCATTAAGTCCATAAATTCAAATGTGAGTGAGCAAAAAGATGAACAGGGTACTCTAATAAAAGAGCTGGTGAGTACTATGGCCTTAATGAATTACATAATATTGTAAGGGTCACCTGGATTATTTTACAACTAGTGAGGTTACCTTGCTCTGATACCATCTATGATAACCCGAGTCCCACCAATCGAGTGAACTCAATGAGACTTGAGTCGTTGAATACGGAATAGCATTCGACTCTCAACAAGATCGCAGTCACCCAGTACATAATCGTAAAACAATAATAATAATAGCCAAATAGAAGTTCATAATGCATTAAATAAAAATAAAGTGCCAAAAAAAATAGATAATAAGAGTTCACCTGTAGAAAGTAAAAGGGAAAGGAGCAGCAGAGTAACAATGTACAATCACTAGAAAACTGGAAGGGAAACTATAAAGACCCGTTCTGTCCTGAGCCTTTTAAGTCGTCTGGACTGTCGGTCAGACGTCTGGTCAGACATTTGGACCTCTTCCCAGACGTCTGGAAATCGAAATTTTGGTACAAGCCTTCACGTTTGCGTGCGAGCTGCACGTAGACAGTACCTCCCTTCTCTCTCTTTCCCTCTTCCCTCCTCCACCGAACCTTAATGAACTCTTATATAAACCCCTCTCCCCCTCTTCCTTTCTTCCTCACTTCACCACAGCTAGCCACCTTCTTCTCTTCCTCTCCACCACAGCGAGAGGAGCGAGAGCGAGAGAGAGCGCGAGAGCGGCGACGAGGAGGAGAGGCGGCGTGAGGAGAGGAGGAAGAGCTTGAGCTCGCGAGCTCATGGGAGCTCGCCGAGGGTGCACGACCGGAGCAGCGCATGCAGGAGGAGTGCGTTGGGGGAGCTGTCCCCAACATTG
Source organism: Thalassia testudinum (assembly GCA_037157565.1). NCBI lineage: Eukaryota > Viridiplantae > Streptophyta > Magnoliopsida > Alismatales > Hydrocharitaceae > Thalassia > Thalassia testudinum. The sequence goes on along the minus strand of JAZHRO010000007.1, from coordinate 71,044,595 downwards.
CTGCAGGCGATAAGGCGAGGCTGCGACTACGCACGGCAAGGGAGAGCAGGAAGTGGTTCTGGTTTTGGGATTTTCCCAGAATCAAATGTCTGGCGTGACGTCCAGACGACTACGCGGACGTCTGGTGACTACACCGAACGTCTGAAAGCAGATCTTCTCGAAGGTACGTTCCTTTTGCGGATACGGCCATGCAGGCCACACCGCAGCTACATTTTGCGTGGCTAAGTATAGGCGATTTGGCTGTCGTGTGCAGGGATTGCTTCGGGAAGGTGTGGGGCATGCCCTCCTATGAGTTTCAAATGTCTGGAGACTTACCAGACGACAGGAAGCACTCCCAGACGTCTGGAGGAGAGGTCGAATATCTGAAGCTGGGTCCAGACGGTCTAGAAGAGTTTCTAGACGTCTGAGGTCGACCCAGAACCTGAGGTGAGTTTCTGGTTACTTATAAGACGTCTGGACCTTGTGCCAGACATCTGATTTGGGTTTGTAGCCCTATTTTTGACCCATTTAGGGTCCATTTGAGGTCCATTTTACGCAAACAAGATATCGATGTTTTCCTTGTGAGTTCCTCTACTTGTTAGTAGGCCTCTTATACTATTCTAAACATTCCATTGTGGTATGTTCCTTGTCATAGGACTTCAATCCATTGCGGGTTCAGGGCTTGCCGAGGAACGCGAGCCCGCTGTTCGAGCCCCCAATACTCCTGGGTTGTCTGGTAGAGTGGCTTTCCCTAATTTAATTATAAAATCTGAATGCATATGTGGATTGAATAACTAGAACCTAGGATATGGCATGAATCCTAGGATGAGAAGTTGCTTGAAATGTCTGTATGCGTGTTTGAATTGCAGTCTTGAATAAATAAATAGAAATGTTAACAACTACCTATTAATGAACAAGAGCTGCCTGTGAAATATGAATTACCTGTGCTAGTTAAATAGTTACATGTGACATTACCCGTTGTATACGTTAAATGATAGAAATACGAGCTGCATGTGTATAACCTGAGAATGGAAATGTGAATGATGAAACTGGTATGGAATGGCATGAGAAATATGAGCACGAACCCTACGGGTAATTAGGAGTAGAGCTCCTGGAAATAAATTGAATGGATCTGGAAATGTGAGAGGGAAGTGTGCTGGCCCTTGAGTACGTGGTACCAAGGAGAGCGACTGTCCCCTATTTAGTGTAGAGCGGAGCTAGCCGCCCTTGGGTTGGGACTCGGGGTTAGGATTGGTCACTCTGCACTGACTTCTTGGCCCTCGCGTACACTGTACCGGAGAGATACTAGTGTAGGGAGAGAGCTAGCCACCCCACGGGGCTCAGGGTTCAGCTAGCCACCCTACACCGACTTGTTAGGCCCACTGGGCAAACCAGGGTAGTCAGACGAGGGTGCGTGGACTATGGAGGGGCAAGACCCCTATTTGGTTCTGAGGAGCTAGACCCCTATTACTGAGAGGGCTATGCCCTATATTGTTTCTGTAGTACTTTGAGCATACCCGTTAGTAGAAACGACTGACCGTGTGCCAGTGCAAGGTAGCTACCCGTGCACTTATCGCGCATGTCGTAGTCACCGCTACGTCTGTCCATGACCTTGGGGTGGTTGACTGGGTGTAGGATCACCTCGGGGGACTCTCCAGGCCAGGAGAGCACCACATGCACCTTCTACTCTTTGGAAAAGACTGTAATCAAGATCGTTCCCACGAGGAACATTCGAGATCAAGAAAGAGATCTGAAAAATAGTTTACCTGTTAGCTTTTACTACTTTAGTTGGTTGGTTGCCACTCTACTCAACGTTCACTAACTTTGTTTATTCATAACCCTTTTCAGGTCCAGGTGTTGAGTAGCTTGAGTCATCGGCTACAAAGGGTGCTGGGCCCAGTAGAGCCCAGTAGTAGTAGTCTTCCTTTTGTTGTACCTTCTTTTGTTAGTGAGTTCAGACTCTTGTTACTGTTTACGTTCTGTACTTTGTTTCTGCTTTATTGTTGTGGTGGTGATGTGTACTGTTACCAGTTTTTCTTCCTTTACTACTTGTGCTCTTTTTACTGTTAGTTACTTAGCATAGTGAATGTGGTTTACTTTCCTACTTTTTGGTTATTTCTTATGGGACGACTGGGTCTTGGGATTAGTCGAGTCAAGCCGGTCTCGTGTCCTATATGGATTCGGGAACTGGGTCGTAACATGATGGTATCAGAGCAAGGTCATCCCGAGAAATGAACCAACTAGCTTGAAAATAACCAATTCACATGCATGTAACTAGAGTAACCACCACAACGTACCACTTGACATCTGTTCTGAGTTTCCTTCGCTGAAGTTCGTTAGAGTTGACTCCTTTTTGTTCTATTTTCGCGTCTCCTTGCAGGAGATGACTCGATGTGGAGTTTTTGAGGTGAGCCACGGACGCGGCCATGGACGAGGTCAAAGGGGCAGACGTGCTGGGCCCGAGGCATCAGTTGACTAGCCACTTCTCCTGGGCTTTCAGGCCCAGGACCTCGCTTAGTTGATATGGGATATAGTACGAGAGGAGCTCCACCAACCTCCACGGGCACCTCTCCCTGGGGACGTGGAGGGGGAGTCCTCTGTGGGGCCAAAAGACCGACACAGCGTTGGATATGGGGGAGGGGGTGGTCCTCCACCGCCCCCACCGTACTCTAACACTTCCGAGCACGAGCCCTCCCAGCCTGGAGGCGTGCCCGTTCCCCCACTACAGCTACACTACGAGCTTTTCGGACAGTTCTGGAAGCTGAAGCCCCCCTCTTTCAAGGGGGATGAGGACATGTCTGAGGTAGAGGACTAGCTGGAGCAGATCGAGAAGGTGTTTGACACCCTTTGCCCCCCTGCGGAGTGCCGCGTGGCCTTTGCCACGTATCAGCTGGAGAGTGTAGCACACAGGTGGTGGAGGGCAGTCAAAGGCCAGGAGAGGGCAGAGCCGACGTGGGACCAGTTTGTGACCCTCTTCTACAAGCAGTACTTCTCGCAGATGTGGCAGGACCAGAGGAGGCGGGAGTTCCACACTCTCCGCCAGGAGATAATGACTGTTAGCGCATATCGCACGCACTTCCTGGAGCTGTCACGTTTTGTTGCGATAGCTGTGGCTACTGAGGAGGAGCGCCTATGGAGGTTCACTGAGGGGCTCCGGCCTGCCATTCTGGGGTATGTCAAGCCCCTGAAGCTGCCCACTTTCTTGAGAGTGGTGGAGGCAGCTATGACGTGTGAGGAGACCAACCCGATCGCACGAGACACTGACAGTGGACAAAAGAGGCCTTACCAGCCAGAGTACTCACAGGGTCGGCGAGAGAGGAGGCACGTGATGCCCTCGGGAGAGCCGTCTCGTTTTACGGGGCTGTCAGCGTCCTTTGGGGGCCCCCGACAGGGGCCAGCTGTCAGCACTGGACCCCCCCTACCCAACCGTCAACAGGGACCTGTCGAGGGAGGGAGTCGAGTTCCCCTCTGCTACCAGTGTGGCCAACCAGGCCACATCAGGAGGGACTGCCCATCTAGGGTTGGAGCGCAGCAAATGCTCCCCGCACCGAGCACTAGAGGCCGAGCATGTGGTCATCGTTCCCAAACACGTGGGGGAGGACAGCAGTCGCGGGGAGGGTACCTGCCAGTGGCTACCCGTCTGATGCAGAGTGTGGCTTCTTCTTCTGCACCAAGAGCTGAGGGGTGTATCAATGCCCTAACACACAGAGACGCCAGGGCATCAGGTTTAGTGGTGGCAGGTATGGTTACAGTTTTTGGCATATTAGTTTACATACCTTTTGATTTCGATGCCACACACTCGTTTGTTGCTGCGAGTTTTGCTATCAGTTTGGGACAGGACTGCGTGTTGTTAGAGGATCCGTTTGTGATCAGAGGTCCAGGCGGTCAGCTGTTTGTAGCTGAGGAGGTCTACACAGACTGTGAGGTAAGTGTTGGGGGACACAGCCTCCCCACTGACCTGATCATGATACCAATGGAGGATTTTGGCGTGATTTTGGGGATGGATTGGCTGTCCTCTTACCACTCTTTAGTGGACTGTTTTGAGAGGACGATTGCCTTCTCCATACCGGAGATGCCTTCCTTTGAGTTTCACGGATAGCCAGTGGACGGAGGGTTCAGGTGCATTTTTGCACTTCGAGCAGTGAGACTTTTGGGCTAGGGGTGTGAGGACTTTCTTGCTTGTGTAGTGGCAAAGGCCAACCCCATGGCAGACTTTCAAAGCATCCCGGTGGTCAGAGAGTACCCCGACATGTTTCCCGAGGAGCTTCCAGGACTACCTCCTGAGCGTAAGATCGAGTTTGAGATCTCATTAGTACCGGGGACCAGCCCCATTTCTACGGCACCATACAGGATGGCACCACTTGAGCTGCGAGAGCTCAAGTCCCAGTTGCAGGACCTGTTGGAGAAGGACTTTGTGAGGCCCAGTGCATCCTCGTGGGGAGCCCTGGTGTTATTTGTGAAGAAGGAGGGTACCCTGCGCCTTTGTGTCGACTACAGACAGTTGAATAGGGTCACCATCAAGAACAGGTATCCGCTGCCAAGGATTGATGATCTGTTTGACCAGTTGCAAGGTGGCACGGTTTTCTCCCAGATAGATCTGAGATCAGGCTACCACCAGTTGATGATCAGGGAGACCGATGTCTCCAAGACAGCTTTCCGCACCTAGTACGGACACTACGAGTTTTTGGTCATGCCTTTTGGGCTGACCAACGCCCCTGCTGCCTTCATGGATTTGATGAATCGGGTGTTCAGATCGTATCTGGATTAGTTTGTGGTGGTGTTTATTAATGATGTGCTCATTTACTCGCGGGATCAGGCGCAGCACGGACAGCACTTGCGGATGGTTCTGGACACGTTGAGACGACGCAGGCTGTATGCCAAATACAGCAAGTGCGAGTTTTGGTTAAGGCAGGTGACCTTCTTGGGTCATGTGATTTCAGGAGATGGCTTGGCTGTGGATCCAACCAAGGTAGAGGTAGTACTCAGGTAGGAGAGGCCATGTACAGTGACAGAGATCCGTAGTTTCTTGGGACTGGTAGGTTACTACCGGCGGTTTATCAGAGGTTTCTCGTAGTTTGTGTGTCCTATTACTCAATTGACCCGGAAGGACGTGCCCTTTGCTTGGACAGATGCTTGTGAGGTGTGTTTTCAGGAGTTGAAGGAGAGGCTGACTTCGACTCATGTGCTTACCATCCCAGATAGCAGCGGCGGTTTCGTTGTCTACACGGACGCTTTGTTTGCAGGGTTTAGGGGGTGTGCTCATGCAGCAGGGCCACGTTGTCACTTACGCTTCGTGGCAACTGAAGCCCCATGAGCATAGATACCCTACCCACGACTTAAAGCTGGCAGCTGTTGTTTTCGCGCTGAAGACATGGAGGCACTACCTTTACGGTGAGACTTTTGAGATATTCACGGATCATAAGATCCTCAGGTATCTGTTTGATCAGAAGGAGCTTAACATGAGACAAAGACGTTGGTTAGAGCTCCTGAAGGACTATGACTACAGCATCTCCTACCATCCAGGGAAGGCCAATGTGGTGGCTGACACCTTGAGCCGGAAGGCACCCGCCCACTTGGCCAGCTTACAGGCACAGAGTTGGAGACTTATGGAGGAGTTGGGCAGTTGGCAACCCCTAAAGTTACAGGGGCATTGTGGGACAGTGATAGTGACACGACAGACGAGACCAGAGCTGATAGACCGCATCGTCACAGGACAGATGACAGATATGTATCTGCAGTCGTTGAGAGACAGAGTACTGTCAGGGGACCCAGGAGACTTCTCTTTTTCAGACGAGGTACTGCGCATGAGGGGACATTTGTGCGTTCCCAGGGATGAGGAGTTGTTGAGAGAGCTCCTAACTAAGGCACACGGGTCCAGGTTCACCATACATCTCGGGAACACGAAGATGTATCATGATCTGAGACGTGACTTTGGGTGGAGAGGGATGAAGAAGGATGTAGGTGAGTTCGTGCAGCAGTGTTTGGTGTGCGAGCAGGTGAAGGGCGAGCATCACAGGCTTGCAGGGCCGTTGCAGCCACTTCCTATGCCAGAGTGGAAGTGGGAGAGCATCACCATAGACTTGGTGGTGGGCTTTCCCGTTACCCAGCAAGGACACAACGCAGTCTGGGTGATAGTAGATAGATTGACGAAGACAGCACGTTTCTTGCCGATTCGAATCACCTTGGGACCAGTGCAGTTGGCAGAGAGGTATATTCATGACGTGGTATGTCTGCAAGGAGTTCCGCGTGAGCTTATATCCGATCGGGATACCTGTTTTACTTCCCAATTTTGGGCTGAGTTCAGCAGGCTTTGGGGCCACGGTTGAGGTTCAGTACGGTGTACCACCCCCAGACGGATGGACAGTCAGAGCGCATGATATAGACACTTGAGGACCTTTTACGTGCCTGTGTACTGGACTGGAGGGGTTCTTAGGAGGAGCACTTACCCCAGGCAAAGTTTGCATATAATAACAGTTATCACTCAAGTATCGGCATGGCACCCTACGAGGCTCTATACGGATGGAAGTGTACTGCACCCTTGAGTTGGGTTAAGGTAGGGACCAAGTGGGAGGTTGGCCACAGGCTGATTTGACAGAGTCGGGAGGTGGTAGAGCAGATTCATAGACGACTTCGCACTGTCAGGAGTAGACAGAAGAGTTATGCCAATCGGAAGCGTAGAGAGGTGCAGTTCGAGGTTGGGGATCACGTCTTTCTTCGTGTTTCGCCCATGAAGGGCCTACAGCGTTTTGGGGTGAAAGGGAAGCTTGCACCGAGGTTTGTGGGGCCCTTTGCGGTCCTGGAGCAGGTGGGACCCGTTGCTTACAAGCTTGCCCTTCCTCCTTAGCTTTCTGGTGTGCACGACGTGTTCCACGTGTCCAACCTCAAGAAGTACATCACCGATCCCAGTCACATTCTGAGCCACGAGAGTGTCAAGGTGGTTGACGACCTGACCTACCCCGAGCGACTAGTACAGATACTAGACAGAGCCATCCGGAGTTTGAGACGAAAGCAGGCACCCCTGGTGAAGGTCTTATGGAGGAGCCAGAGGTACAAAGAGGCTACCTGGGAGCCTGAGGCGACGATGCGAGAGCGGTACCCGGAGCTTTTTGAGGGTACGTCTTTTCGGACCGGCTTCGGTCCACTTTAAGTTTGTTATGCGTATATAGTTCTTTTTCCGCACCCTAGCTAGCTCAAGTTTCGGGGACAAAACTTCCTTTAAGTTTGTTATGATGTAAAGACCCATTCTGTCCTGAGCCTTTTAAGACGTCTGGACTGTCGGTTAGACATCTGGTCAGATGTCTGGACCCCTCCCAAACGTATGGAAATCAAAATTTTGGTACGAGCCTTCACGTCTATGTGCAAGCAGTACCTCTCTTCTCTCTCTTTCCCTCTTCCCTCCACCGAACCCTAACGAACCCTTATATAAACCCCTCTCCCCCTCTTCCTTTCTTCCTCACTTCACCACAGCCAGCCACCTTCTTCTCTTCCTCTCCACCACAGCGAGAGGAGCGAACATGAAAGAGAGCACGAGAGCAGCGACGAGGAGAGGCGGCATGAGAGGAGGAAGAGCTTGAGCTCGCGAGCTCGTGGGAGCTCGTCGGAGGGCGCACGACTGGAGCGGCGTGTGCAAGAGGAGTGCGTCGGGGGAGCCATCCCTAACACTGCTGCAACCGGAGCTGCAAGCAAGGAGGCGAGGTCGCGGCTGCGCACAGCGAGGGAGAGTAGGAAGTGATTCTGGTTCTGGGATTTTCCCAGAATCAGACATCTAGCGTGACGTCCAGACGACTAGGCGGATGTCTGGTGACTACACCGAACATCTGAAAGCAGATCTTTGTGAAGGTACGTTCCTTTTGCGGATATGGTCATGCAAGCCGCACCGTAGCTACGTTTTGCATGGCTAAGTATAGGCGATTTGGTTGTCACGTGTAGGGATTGCTTCAGGAAGGTGCGGGGCACATCCTCCCACGCGTTTCGGACGTCTGGAGAGCTTACTAGATGACCGGAAGCACTCCCAGACGTCCGAAGGAGAGGTTGGACGTCTGCAGCTGGGTCCAGATGGTCTAGAAGAGGTTTTGGACATCTGAGGTCGATGTAGAACGTAAGGTGAGTTTCTGGTTACTTTTAAAACATCTGGACCTTATGCTAGATGTCTGATTTGGGTCTATAGCCCTGTTTTTGACCTGTTTAGGGTCCATTTGATGTCTGTTTTACGCAAACAAGATATCGATGTTTTCCTTGTGAGTTCCTCTACTTGTTAGTAGGCCTCTTATACTGTTCTAAACATTCCATTGTGGTATGTTCCTTGTTATAGGACTTCGATCCATTGTGGATTCAAGGCTTGTTGAGGCACGCGAGCCTGCCATTCGAGCCCTCAATACTCCTGGGTTGTCTAGTAGAGTGGCTTTCCCTAATTTAATTATAAAACCTGAATGCATATGTGGATTGAATAACTAGAACCTAGGATATGGCATGAATCCTAGGATGATAAGTTGCTTGAAATGTCTGTATGCGTATTTGAAATGCAGTCTTGAATAAATAAATAGAAATGTTAACAACTACCTATTAATAAAAAAGAGTTTCCTGTGAAATATGAATTACTTGTGCTAGTTAAACAGTTACATATGACATTACCTGTTGTATACGTTAAATGATAGAAATACGAGCTGCATGTGTATAACCTAAGAATGGAAATGTGAATGATGAAACCTGGTGTGGAATGGCATGAGAAATATGAGAACGAACCCTATGGGGAATTAGGAGTAGAGCTCCTGGAAATAAATGGAATGGATCTGGAAATGTGAGAGGGAAGTGTGCTGGCCCTTGAGTACGTGGTACCAAGGAGAGCGATTGTCCCCTGTTTAGTGTAGAGTGGAGCTAGCCGCCCTTGGGTTGGGACCCGGGGTTAGGATTGGTCACTCTGCACCGACTTCTTGGCCCTCACGTACACTGTACTGGGGAGAGCTACTAGTGTAGGGAGAGAGCTAGCCACCCCATGGGGCCCGAGGTTCAACTAGCCACCCTACACTGACTTGTTAGGCCCACTGGGCAAACCAGGGTAGTCAGACAAGGGTGCACGGACTGTGGAGGGCTGAGACCCCTGTTTGGTTCTGAGGGGCTAGACCCCTGTTACTAAGAGGTCTAGGCTCTATACTGTTCCATGCAGTACTTTGAGCGTACCCGTTAGCGGAAACGACTGACCACGTGCCAGTGCGGGGTAGCTACTCGTGCATTTATTGCACGTGTCGTAGTCACCGCTACGTTTGTCTGTGACCTTGGGGTGGTTGACTGGGTGTAGGATCACCACGAGGGACTCTCCCGGCCAGGAGAGCACCACGTGCGCCTGCTACTCTTCGGAAAAAACTGCAATCAAGATCGTTCCCACGAGGAACATTCGAGATCAAGAAAGAGATCTGGAAAATAAACCATTGAGTGAAAAGGAATAACTTGTAAAATAAAGAATTGGAATAGATAGTTTACCTATTAGCTTTTACTGCTTTAGTTAGCTGGTTGCCACTTTACTCAGCGTTCGCTGACTTTGTTTATTCATAACCCTTTTGAGGTCCAGGTGTTGAGCAACCCGAGTCACCAACTATAGAGGGTGCTAGGCCCAATAGAGCCCAATAGCAGTAGTTTTCCTTCTGTTGTACCTTCTTTTGTTAGTGAGTTCAGACTCTTGTTACTGTTTATGTTCCGTATTTTATTTCCACTTTACTGTTGTGGTGGTGATGTGTACTGTTAGCAGTTTTTCTTCCTTTACTGCTTGTACTCTTTTAACTGTTAGTTACTTAGCATAGTGAATGTGGTTTACTTTTCTGCTTTTGGTTATTTCTTATTGGACGACTAGGTCTTGGGATCAGTCTAGTCGAGCCGGTCTCGTGCCCTGTAGGGATTCGGGAACCGGGTTGTAACAGAAACCTACGCAGCTAAAACTACAACCCGCATGACCGTCTTTGAGTACCGTGATATGCTCCACAACAAAAGGACCATCCATAGCGTAAACCATTGGCTGCTCAGTAACACTTGAGTACGGAACCCAAAGAGTACGTCAGCAAAATCTAAGTAGAGTAGAAACAACAATCGAGTACAAAATAGTAACAAAGAGAGAAAACGAGAAAGGGTACTACCTCATAAAGTAATTCTTTTATTAATCCTCACGTTATTCTATTCATTTACAAGTTAAGCCCAACTTGTTCCAGTCAAAATCCCATTAATCAGTACATCGGGGCACGAGGCGATTTCATGCAACTTCCTGAGGCACAAGACCGGTATAAGCCATCCTCTTGGCCAAGAAGATGGCTTATTCCCATCGAGCCACCATTCTCCGTCACCCTGGGGTCACTGTAGAAAGGGGTAGCGGCTACATCGTATGACGTGAACATGTGCTAGCTACGCACGCTGAACCATAAACAGTTAATGACCCACCCACTGGCTAAGTAAGGAAAACCAACTCTAACCCTCAAGCCATGCATCCCGCTATCCCAGTTAGCAGCTAAGCCAAACCAAAGAGTCGTAAGGAGGCCAACAACTCCCTATACCATCCCACATCGATCTAAAAGACCAATGGCACAACCAAAGTCCCAGCGAGTAGCAGGGCTAAATCAATTATCCAATGTATTTCCAACTAATCCGTCATTATCAATTTAATAACTTATTCTTGGATAATTGAATTAGTAATATCCCATAACTCTCATCATTTAAAACCATTGTTTTAAAGTTAGGAAAGAGCTCCGATATAATCACTTCAAAATTATCTATTAATCGACTTAGTTTCCAATTGTTGATCGTGGTCCTTATTAAATTATTATTTAACAATTACAATGATGCCAACTTTACAAAAAACGGAGTTCATTTCATACATGTGATGATAAGATCACATCTCATATACTAAGTACTTCATAATTCATTTAATTCATGAAAATTATATAATAAATTGTAATTAATCCCTTTTAATCCAATAGTTAACTATATCAAATTGATTATTTATATTTCAAGTCATAAATACGATTCACAACATTAATATTTAATGTTCAGGTACCCAAAATAGCAAGAAATTCAAAGACATGCTTCGATCCCAGTAAGAGACGAGCACATACTAAACAATGCAATTACACGAAGAAAACTGTAATATAGATAAATTATATGAGAAAGGAGACTACTCTATCTGATATCGTCTAGGGGTCACAATGACTCCGAGCAAAAATAAGGTCAAGGGTACTGCCTATGTGCCATCGATCTGCACCTCAAAATTTAGAATGAAATCTATCCAATCAAACTGCATGGATGTTTTTGGCACGTTCGAAAACCTTGTGATTGAGTCCTAGATTATCAAAATCCAACCTCAGATGGCCTTATTCTATACAAAACAAATCTAACCATTAGATTTTACTTAAGACAATAACTCCATTCACAGGGACTGCATCGTAATATTAAAAACTTGACATTTTTAAATGCTATTTGTGCATCTCTTCAACTAACCCTTTTTCTTCCTCCGTTCTTCTCATTCGCTTGTCTCCTTCGTGCAACCCATGCATGTGCTCCTCCCACCGAACCTCTGCCCATCCGGCCACCCACTGGTTGTACTCTGGCCACCACCGTACTCCCCCCTGCATGCATGAGAAGGAAGAGAGAGGAAGCAGGGATTTCGATGGCAGTAGCGTCGTGGGAAGTGTTTAAGCATATTTTTAAAGTTGTGGAGAAAGAAAGGACGTAGGAGAGGGTTTAGGTTTTAGGAAGAGGGCATAGGATTAGGAAAATAAGAGGTTAAGAAATGATTAGATTAAGAAAGGTATTATTATTATTATTATTATTATTATTATTATTATTATTATAACCTTTCATAACTATGAGTATTCTCGTAATTTGGTCAAACGAATTTTGATTTTCACGAACCACATATTGTCGGAATTATTACGAGACAAAGAATCAAATAAAATTCGTAGAATTCCAAATAAAAGTCATTTGCATAAAGCAATTCCCAGAGTAGGTTGCCACAGATTTGCTCGTGGTTTACACGTGTTTCGCATATCGGAGGTCTGATCGCTGTATGAAATGTACCGTCGAAGTCCTCATGACATCGGAAAGCCAATTGTACTTTCAGATCATAGATCCGATGTTCGGATCACAAAAGTGAAAAGCACATGATTTTCCACTTCTATTACGCTTTTTTAATTCTCATGGGCCCTGATTGGCACACAAAAAGCATTGATGAGTTCATCTTAGCATGCTTAAGTCTAATATGACTCTAGAATCCTGGTTCAGGACTTTACACTAGATGAAGGGATTAATTAGGCTTGGGTTTGGAAAAGTAGGTTAACCCAATCAGTAGATTAGCTCAAAGTGATTTCTAATGTTGTAGAACTCCAATTGGATCCAAACCTAAGAAGCACATCAAGGCACCAAATATATCTAACAAAAATATTGTAGAAAATTCCTAAAAATGCAATATTTACATGATAATACACGAATGATTAAACTAACCTAATTTAATACAATTGGACCGAAATTACCCTTAAAATAATAATAGTTAGTCATGAATTAAGTAATTAAATAGAGATTCACGAGGGTACAAATTCTCCAGGTCAACTTGGTGAACATCTTTGCACTTAGTCCACCCAACAAATTAGGTGGGCAACCTTTCATCCGTCAGAAAGATCAGGCACGCAACCTTTTTGTCCGCTTGACAGATCATATGGACAAGCTTTTTTTATCTGCACTCTCCTAAGGGCACTACCATCAGACCAAAGTTTCGTCCAACTATTTCGACCAACAAGAGGATGATGGTTGCGAGTGGTGAAGTCCATGTATCTGCATTCATTGGGAATGTGGTTGTGTGATAAATAATGGTGATCACTCGATGACTGTTCATTTGAGCCAATCATCATGATCCGAGAATACCGCAAGAGTATGTTGCATGTGTTTCAGAATAATCAACAAATAAATAAGTGAGCGTCCCTCCAAGGGAAAGACATGCACACGGAGAGAAAAAGAGAGACATTCTTCTTGTACTCAAAAGCAAACTAATGAAATTTTTAAGAGTGATCTAATTCTCCCTAGACATACACCTTCCAGGTGAAAATTGGTTAAACAAATTTCTTTATCTCTTTGTGTGATTGATCATTTTAAGCAAACCTACTTCTTCTATTGTGAACCCAAATAAAACTCATTCTAGTAGGCTCCAATCAGATTGAGTAGTGGATCATTACACATTTAATCAAATTGAGTAGTGGATCGTTACACATTTAATTAGATTGAGTAGCGGATCATTACGCATTTGCACAAATCCTCATCTCGCATGGAGCTAATACAAGAAAAATAAGTTTTCATTAGACTTCAAGTCATCTCTTCTCCACCCATTACCTTAGTGTTGTTGTTCCTGCTCCCGTCTGTTCTTTCCCATGAAATGAAATATTGTATTTGACAAAAGAAAGGCCGGTGTATGTTTGAATTGTGAGTTCAAATTGTAGAAAGGGAATAAGGTGTACAAGGATCTTGACAGGGCATCTGAGTAATTGAAAAAAGCCGCAAGGATGTACGTGTCAAGGTGGCATTTCTTAATTTCGGTTACCCTTTTTATTTTCTATAAACTTCAATTTAGTTCGTCGAGGGCAAGGTTGGCGGTGAATTGATGCACATGAGGGCCATTTTATAACTTAAGCCCCACATGCTTGGGATGGGTGAACTAATTAAAAAGGTCGTAAATGTAAGTACGGGTACAGACATGACGTTAAACAAAGAAGGAAGAACGAAGTGGTGAAGTCGTGGTCTGAGGAATCCCTCAAAACGTAGTTGTGGGGAAGAGGTGACGACAGCTTGACCTGGTCCATAAGATTGACACGTCGCAGTTATTATTGTTATGATTTGATCCGCATGAGATCTATCACGCTTTGATCGATTGGATTTGTTGTTGACAACTTTTCAATTTTCCTTCCCTTTTATTCTGGAAGGAAAAGAATAGATATCCAGAGAAGTAAGTTGTTTTCGATGAATCACAAAATATAAGTAAAAAAAGGATCCGTGGTACGTGTTAATCCTCTCGACTTTTCTAGTCCAGAAAAGACCCGGTATTAATTTCCTTTTCCTGTCGAAGCTCCTTTACAAATTGCGTGGTGGCACGTGGTTGTTTGGCGACAGCTATTTCACTCTGCGCGTTGCAACAGAGTTAAAAATTTCTTGGTGAAACCTCCATTGGTAACGGATACAAATTTTTATTTGATTGGTGACATGGGATCCTCGTCTGGTAGCAAGATATTTTTTTTTTGTTATAATTCGTAGAGTTTATCTTACAGGCGGCAAGAATGATAATATCTGGGTGAGAATTTGAAAACTGCCGTCAGGAATTTAGTTGGTCGGAATTGTCAGAGAATAACTTGCCAAAGGTTCAAAGAACACCCTATGACAACAAGCCGTCCAATTGCAGTGAAGCATCTTATAATCATAATCGCATGTCTAAGTTCGTAAGCACATGTTAAGGGGCTTAACCTCAGGAAGGTCGTATCAAAGTATACTTTGTTGGCTGGAATTTCTATGAAAACGTTTCGGTTGGGCGTTTTCGCATGTTCATAAGCATGCCGGTTAGGAGTGGAGTTGGCAAACTAGCTACTGATCCCTAAATTGTAAAATAATTTTGCTTTGCTCTCTTCTTTGAATATTTTAACCTCATGTTACCGGTAATTCTGTAAGGTATTATTTATTTTGAGGAATTAATTTTGTAAATTGTGAGATTATGGAATAAATATGAGATTGTGAAATTTTTGTGTTTGAAGAAAATGTAGGTCAAATTATGGAGCATTTGGGAGGATAGGTGTGGGTATTTTTTTATATAATCTCAATATAAATTCATCCCACCTATCCTTTTAGAATTGGATGATCCTGAGATTGAAGATTCTATCTCAAGATTGTTGTAACATGAAATTGAAGAATCCAAATATAATATAAACAATACAATTCATGTAAACAAACAATGCATAAAAGATCACAATATATTCACATAGGAGTCCATGTTTGATAAGGGAAATTATTAAAAAAATTAAAAGTGAAAGTGGAAGGAACGAAAGGATTGATGGATTTTAGTATTTCATTGGTTTGGCTTTCATCGTTAAGAAATTAAGAAGTTTTATTTTATTGGAAATGTTTGTTTGGTGAAATAAATTGATGAAATAAGAAAAAAAAAATGGAAGGAATTAATCATTTCTTTATTCTATTAATTTGGTTAATTGATTCCACTTTTGTAATAATCAGCGTATGTTTCACCGTGATGTTAACAAAATAAATCAGATAACTTTTTCAACATTTGATATAAATAAGGAACATCTAAAATCCATTGATATTCTTAATAAGTTAATACATTGGGCTCTTCCTTGGATGGGACAAGAGTGAGAGGGGAGGAAAGCGGGAATCCGTCTATTCTCGAAACGGAGGGTTAATTTTGGGATTCGTTGGTTCTCGAATCGAACCTTCTAAATAAGGAATTAAAGGCCCCAACCTGCCTACCAAGAATCGATTAAAAGTAAATATAAAAATTGACACGTCTTTTAAAAAAGTGGTTATCACGGATGATATTGGTGATATTATATTAGTGATATTTGATTTATTATTAAATTATTACCAGTAAGATCTGATTTAAACTAAATATAATGATATAATTTATTTTACAATTAAATATCATAGCTACCATTTAATTCATAAAAAATATATAAATTTTTGAGTAAACTTTTATATTAACATACGTTACCGTTCTGCATACAACCTTGAGTTGTACTTTCTGACCTGGTGGC
The DNA here is from genome assembly GCA_037157565.1 of Thalassia testudinum. Lineage (NCBI taxonomy): Eukaryota > Viridiplantae > Streptophyta > Magnoliopsida > Alismatales > Hydrocharitaceae > Thalassia > Thalassia testudinum. The sequence goes on along the minus strand of JAZHRO010000007.1, from coordinate 71,028,843 downwards.
CCATTTGAATCCAATGTGCTGTTATTTTTCGCCCATGGGGTTTTGGGGCATCATGGATCGTGATAAACACCCCAAAACTTAAAAAATGAAGTGGTCATGAGATATGTCTTTCCTCCTCCCAGTCAACTTTCATAAATTATTAGAACAACATCTCTTTCAGCATTTCTACAGTGCTCCCTTCGTGTTGAAGATTCATCTCATATACTTCACCTTCGTCCTGTGTGATGGGATGCTAATGAGTTAGCCGATGATCTATGCCTTCACCATTTAGAGCATGTAAATACTAGCGACATCAAAACCACTGTTGAGTTCTTTGGAAAGTATATGGTACTCATGACCGGTATAGATTTCCCCCATTCGTAATAAAGCAAAACTAGTTAACTGGTTTTGCCACCAAGGAGTTAAGTGGCAAAACTTTCATTGACATCTAAAAAAATTGTGAAATCAAATTCTATATACATCAATTTCACTTCAAAAGAAGTTAAGAGTGCATGGAGGAAGACCACAGGTATCTTTTCCACATATACATAGATAAAATCTAGTATTTTGCTGCGGTGAAGTGAAAGTAATAGACCTTCATGCAAGCATCTTTCGACTAATGAGATCAAACCCAATGACTGTTGGAACATCCGCCAATTGGTGTGATTGATTTCCACCTATGGCTTTTTATGTCAGCCTCTTTGAGCGTGGGGATATGTTCCTCTTTCTCTGCCTTTAAATTCTACAAGTAAGATGTGCAAATGGGCCAATATTGGAAGCATCAAATTCTAAGGGTACAAAAAGGGCAAAGGCAGCAAATTTAATTTAATGATCGTTTACATCCAAGAATGACGTCAAAAGGGAATCTTCTTTAGATGCAAAAACGAAGCTGGAATGGAAATCCCAAATTTGATCTTTTTTTACCATGCACAATCATGTCCATTCTTGGTGAAACTTTCGTGACAAGAATTTATTAAATATTATTAGTGATGTTTTTTGAAATAAATATATATATAGAAAATAAATATATAAATAAAAAATATATTTTTTCAACATTTTTATATAGATTAAAAATATTAAATTAGGTAAGTCAAATATAATTTGGTAAGATTCAAAATAAAATAAAAAATAAAAGATATGCAATAGTACAAATAAATAAAATAAGATATTAGATTTTACTCCGAATGAAACATTCATTAAGGACTTCCCTTAGAGAAAATATCATCCCATATAATACTGGTGTATCGAGATCTGAATAACTCTTTCTAAAATACGACGATCCACCTCCTCTAAGGGAAGTAAATCTATTTTGTTTAATCACCCGAAATGTCCCAAGAGGTGAGTCCTGTGTGAGGAGGTGAATCTAGATAATCACTTGAAATATCCCAAATGGACTCATCTGAGAACCACATTCACGAAAATGATGAGGAAAGGATTAATATCTCCAAGACTGACTCTCAATCCGAATATCCTGAATCTTGAGAGATATCTTATGGGTTGGACAACTCGACTAAGATGAAGGAAGTAGATCCACTCAATGATATGGATCTTGATAGAAGCCCTAAGGTACAAACATTTTGTAACGACCCGGTTCCCGAGTTCCTACGAGACACGAGAATCGGACCGACTCAAATAATCCCAAGACCTAGTCGTCCAACGAGGAAGTAACCAAAAGAGCAGTAAAATAAACCACATTCAGCATGAATATAACTAACAGTAAGAAAGTACAGCAGTAATGAAAGAAACTATCATAGTATGTACCACCACAACAGTAGAACAACATTCATAATATAATTTGAACTGCAGGTAAAGAAAGTACAGTGGAAACAAGATCTACTCACTACAACGTAACAAAAAGAGGTACAAGAGACAGTGGTAACTCTACTGGACCCTACTCGGCCCAGCGTCCTCAGCAGCCGCTGACCCTGGCTGCTCAACACCTGGTCCTGAAAAAGGTAACGAGTGTAACACGTCAGCAAAACGCTGAGTAGAGTGGCAACTAAAACTAAAAGCATCAGTAGAGTGTACAGTAGCTGTTATGTTCGATTGCTTTCTTTATTCACATCTTTCAAATGTCTCACTATTTCATTTATTCCTCAGATCTTTTTCTTGATCTCGAATGTTCCTCATGGGAACGATCTTGATTGCAGTCTTTTCCAAAAAGTAGGAGTAGCACATGGTGCTCTCCTGGTCGGGAGAGCCCCCGTGGTGATCCTACCCTCAGTCAACCACCCCAAGGTCACTGACAGACGTAACGGTGACTACGGCACGCGCGATAACGCACAAGTAGCTAACCCGTACTGGCACGCGGTCAGTCGTTTCCGTTAACGGGTGCACCCAAAGCACAGCACGGAACCAGTCCAGGGCAGAGCCCTCTCAGTAACAAGGGTCCAACCCCTCCACAGTAACCAAATCGGGGCCTTGCCCCTCCACAGTCCGCGCACCCTCGCCTGACTACCCTGGTTTGCCCCAGCGGGCCTAACAAGTCGGTGTGGGAGGCTAGCAGAACCCCGGGGCCCGTGGGGTAGCTAGTACCTCCCTACACTAGTAGCTCTCCTCGGTACTACGTACGTGAGGGCCAGCAAGTCAATACAGAGTGGCCAGTCCTAACCCCAGGTCCCTGGGCGGCTGGCTCCGCTCTGCACTAAACAGGGGGACAGTCGCTCTCCTTGGTACTCCGTACTCAAGGGCCAGCTCACTTCCCCAATACTATTCCATTCACTTTCCAGGAGTTCTACCCCTACTTCCCCGTAGGGTTCCATCCTTTTTACTCAAACATCCAGGTTTCACTTTCCAGTTTCACATTCTTACAATCCATGTTCTCAACCACGTTATTTATTCAAAACAGGCAGCTGTTAATTCAAATTACAGGCAGCTTTATATCTCTTTCCATTTTCCAAGACTGCAGTATTATACATTCCACTAGTTTTCCCATCCTAAGATTCATGCCATATCCTAGGATCTATCATACAATCTAGTTTTCCAGTCCTAGGATTCATGCAACACCTAGGAGTTATCATTCCATCTATTTCTCATTCCTAGGATTCATGCAATGTCCTAGGTTCTATTTATGGTTCCATAATTTAATAGATTTTATTAATAACTTAAAGTCACTCTACCAGGTACAATGGGAGAAATGGGGGCGTGATCGGGAATCCCGCGTGCCTCCGCGACCCCCGAGACTGCAACAGAACGGGGTCCTATCACAAGGATCAAACACAAGGAGTGTCTCAAAACAGTGTATAGCTACTGTAGACGGGTAGAGGAATTAATTCTGAAAAGAACGCAACTCGAATCGCGGAAAACAGAACCCGAACGGGCCCTAAATGGGTCAAAAACGACGACACTGTGCAAAATCAGACGTCTGGAACTTCTTCCAGACGTCTTAAAAAGTGGATCAGAGAATTACCTTGTTCAGGGTGGTTTCCCAGACGTCCAGAAGTCTGCGGGGACGTCTGGCCTAGCTCCCAGACGTCCGATGGTCACCCCGGACGTCTGGAGGTCGCTTCCGCCGTCTGGTACTACTGCAAGACGTCTGATTCGCGATGGATGGCAAATCACTGAGCCTGCGCACACCCATCTCCCTCCCTCAGTACGGTCAGTCGACAGGGAGGAAGAAGGAGACAGAAAACTCACCTTTCAGACATCTGGATGGTCTTCCAGACATCTCCCTCGCCGTCTGGCTATAAACCTAGACGTCTGATTCTGGAAATTTTTCCAGAATCAGGGCGCCACTCGGCCTCCGCTCGCGACGCCGCCCGCGTCGCACCTCGCACACCTGCTGCTCGGACCACAGCAGTCCCCCCTCCGCGTCGCTCCGCACCCCCTGCGCCCTAGCAGCCCCGGCGAGCTCGCCCTCACGGCAGAGCTCCGCTCTCGCACACAACACCTCCTCCGCGCTCACTGCGGCCGCCGCTGCCGCCCTCGCGCTTGCGCTCACGCTCACTGGCTGAAGGAGAAGAGAGAGAAGACGGTGGTGACGGAAGTGAGGGGAGGCGTGGCCTTTTAAGGCCGTGCGAGGAGGAGAGAGGACGCAGCAGGGCATCTGCAGCCGCAGAGGGAATATCGAATATGCGGGTCTGCGCACTCAGGTGTGCAGACGACCCGCGCGTGTCGAAAATAACGGATTTCCAGACGTCTGGAAACGATCCCAGACGTCTGGTCCGACGTCTGGGCCACCTCCCAGACGTCTTAAAAGACGTCTGGGGCACGCGTTCGTTACAATATAACAAACTCAAAGGAAGTTTCGTCCTCGAAACTTGCGCCAACTAGGATGCGGGAAAAGATGTCCAATTAACCATAACAAACTCAAAGAGGACCGAAGCCGGTCCGAAAAGACGTACCCGCGAAAAGCTCCGGGTACCACTCCCGCATTGCCGCCTCAGGCTCCCAGGTAGCCTCCTCGTACCGCTGGCTCCTCCACAAAACCTTTACCAGGGGTACTTGCTTTCGTCTCAAACTGCGGACGGCTCGGTCTAGGATCTGCACTGGCCGCTCGGGATAGGTCAGGTCGTCGTCCACCTCGACGCTCTCATCCTCGGCCGCGCCCGCGGCCAGTCTCGCCAGTCCCGCGACGAGGCATCTCCTATAAGGAGACGCGAAACAAAACAGAAAAAAAAAATGTCAAAACAGACGGTATCTAACGAAACTTCTAAGAGCTCATGTCAAGAGATAGGTTGTGGTGGCTACTCTAGTTATAAACATGTGAATTGGTTATTTTCCAGTCAATTGATTCACTTCTCGGGACGACCTTGCTCTGATACCATCTTGTAACGACCCGGTTCCTGAGTCCCTATGAGACACGAGAATCGGACCGACTCAATTAATCCCAAGACCTAGTCATCCAACGAGGAAGTAACCAAAAGAGCAGTAAAATAAACCACATTCAGCATGAATATAACTAACAGTAAGAAAGTACATCAGTAAGGAAAGAAACTACCACAGTATGTACCACCACAACAGTAGAACAACATTCATAATATAATTTGAACTGCAGGTAAAGAAAGTACAGCGGAAACAAGATCTACTCACTACAACGTAACAAAAAGAGGTACAAGAGACAGTGGTAACTCTACTGGACCCTACTCGGCCCAGCGTCCTCTGCAGCCGCTGACCCTGGCTGCTCAACACCTGGTCCTGAAAAAGGTAACGAGTGTAACACATCAGCAAAGCGCTGAGTAGAGTGGCAACTAAAACTAAAAGCAACAGTAGAGTGTACAGTAGCTGTTATGTTCGATTGCTTTCTTTATTCACATCTTTCAAATGTCTCACTATTTCATTTATTCCTCAGATCTTTTTCTTGATCTCGAATGTTCCTCGTGGGAACGATCTTGATTGCAGTCTTTTCCAAAAAGTAGAAGTAGCACATGGTGCTTTCCTGGCCGGGAGAGTCCCCCGTGGTGATCCTACCCTCAGTCAACCACCCCAAGGTCACTGACAGACGTAACGGTGACTACGGCACGCGCGATAACGCACAGGTAGCTAACCCGTACTGGCACGCGGTGAGTCGTTTCCGTTAACGGGTGCGCCCAAAGCACAGCACGGAACCAGTCCAGGGCAGAGCCCTCTCAGTAACAGGGGTCCAACCCCTCCACAGTAACCAAACCGGGGCCTTGCCCCTCCACAGTCCGCGCACCCTCGCCTGACTACCCTGGTTTGCCCCAGCGGGCCTAACAAGTTGGTGTGGGAGGCTAGCAGAACCCCGGGGCCCGTGGGGTAGCTAGTACTTTCCTACACTAGTAGCTCTCCTCGGTACTACGTACGCGAGGGCCAGTAAGTCAGTACAGAGTGGCCAGTCCTAACCCCGGGTCCCTGGGGCGGCTGGCTCCGCTCTGCACTAAACAGGGGGACAGTCGCTCTCCTTGGTACTCCGTACTCAAGGGCCAGCTCACTTCCCCAATACTATTCCATTCACTTTCCAGGAGTTCTACCCCTACTTCCCCGTAGGGTTCTATCCTTTTTACTCAAACATCCAGGTTTCACTTTCCAGTTTCACATTCTTACAATCCATGTTCTCAACCACATTATTTATTCACAACAGGCAGCTGTTAATTCAAATTACAGGCAGCTTTATATCTCTTTCCATTTTCCAAGACTGCAGTATTATACATTCCACTAGTTTTCCCATCCTAGGATTCATGCCATATCCTAGGATCTATCATACAATCTAGTTTTCCAGTCCTAGGATTCATGCAACACCTAGGAGCTATCATTCCATCTATTTCTCATTCCTAGGATTCATGCAATGTCCTAGGTTCTATTTATGGTTCCATAATTTAATAGATTTTATTAATAACTTAAAGCCACTCTACCAGGTACAACGGGAGAAATGGGGGCTTGATCGGGAATCCCGCGTGCCTCCGCGACCCCCGAGACTGCAACAGAACGGGGTCCTATCACAAGGATCAAACACAAGGAGTGTCTCAAAACAGTGTATAGCTACTGTAGATGGGTAGAGGAATTAATTCTGAAAAGAACGCAACTCGAATCGCGGAAAACGGAACCCGAACGGGCCCTAAACGGGTCAAAAACGACGACACTGTGCAAAATCAGACGTCTGGAACTTCTTCCAGACGTCTTAAAAAGTGGATCAGAGAATTACCTTGTTCAGCGTGGTTTCCCAGACATCCAGAAGTCTGCGGGGACGTCTGGCCTAGCTCCCAGACGTCCGATGGTCACCCTGGACGTCTGGAGGTCGCTTCCGTCGTCTGGTACTACTGCCAGACGTCTGATTCGCGATGGATGGCAAATCACCGAGCCTGCGCACACCCATCTCCCTCCCTCAGTACAGTCAGTCGACAGGGAGGAAGAAGGAGATGGAAAACTCACCTTTCAGACATCTGGATGGTCTTCCAGACGTCTCCCTCGCCGTCTGGCTATAAACCTAGACGTCTGATTCTGGAAATTTTTCTAGAATCAGGGCGCCACTCGGCCTCCACTCGTGACGCCGCCCGCGTCGCACCTCGCACGCCTGCTGCTCGGACTGCAGCAGTCCCCCCTCTGCGTCGCTCCGCGCCCCCTGCGCCCTCCACCGGCCGGCCCTAGCAGCCCCGGCGAGTTCGCCCTCACGGCAGAGCTCCGCTCTCGCACGCAGCACCTCCTCCGCGCTCACTGCGGCCGCCGCTGCCGCCCTCGCGCTCGCACTCACGCTCACTGGCTGAATGAGAAGAGAGAGAAGACTGTGGTGACGGAAGTGAGGGGAGGCATGGCCTTTTAAGGCTGTGCGAGGAGGAGAGAGGACGCGGCAGGGCATCTGCAGCCGCAGAGGGAATATCGAATATGCGGGACTGCGCGCTCAGGCGCGCAGACGACCCGCGCGTGTCGAAAATAACGGATTTCCAGACGTCTGGAAACGATCCCAGACTTCTGGTCCGACGTCTGGGCCACCTCCCAGACGTCTTAAAAGACGTCTGGGGCACGCGTTCGTTACACATTTCATTTGGAAGAATCAATCATTCCTGATGATCATGCGTGCTTGGATGAATTGAGTGCAACATCTGGATTTGGCAAATCAATCTGAGTCACTTCCCATGGGAAGTGAATCTGTTTTCAATTGGACATCATTTGATTTGCACCTATCTCCTTTTGTCTACCAGGGTGATGATGGAAACTCTGAGACTGCACTCTCTATTCCTAAATCTGATATCCAAATATCAGGACTGGCTTTGGATGATTTGCCTAAGGAAATGGAAAGGCCATCTGAATCCAGAAATGATGAGGAATCTAACACTTATGAGGGTGAAATACTGAGCAGAATGAATTGGGGACGTACTCACAATCCTAGTCAATCAATGGATGGCTCGACTTAGAGACTGAGACAACTTTCGATGAATTTGAAGATAGTACCGATGAGGATGAGATGATTTCTGGTGATGATTTCAATGACCTATATGCAGAACCCCCAAGCTTACATGTATCCTCATATAACCTAGGGTTTGGGGAGAGCATGATTTTTGATATCAATCACCATTATGAAGACCCCTATGATCCAAACTCTAATGTAGACATGCATTTTGATCATCATATCAATCCACTTCGTCAACAATTTCTCATTGAATTATGGAACAAAATTGATGAGCAGAATTGGCATCATGATCCTCATTCTGATTATCCTCCACTTTTCACCCCTATTCCACATTTTGATATAAATAGACTCTTTGGATTAGGGATGCATCATCAGCTGGTTTGTATTTGCAAACCATTGATTCTAGGAACATGTGAAACATCTTCCTTTTGATCTTGACCTGCTCTTCTGCAATCACTGATCTATCTAATTGAGTTTTCGCCTAGCTAGAGGCGTTAAACTCAACATTTATAAATAGCATTTGCTTTCCTTTTTATACATAGCATATTTTCTTTTAGTATACTTTTCTGCATATTATATAGCATCAAGTTGGCTTATGCTGAACGAAAAACTTAGGAGTGATTTCAGGTGATTTCTACCCACGTACTCCCTGTCTTAATTTAATTCTATTATATTCATGCATGAAGACATGCAAGAACTTAGGCATTGGGGGGGTTAGTATACATTAAACTGAAAAATTTTTATGCCAACACTTAGAAAAACCTTCAAGCAGCATGATAATTGTACTTTAGGGTCCATAATTTAAAAACAACTGACTTCACCTCCAATGCTTACAGTGGAGCTAGAAATCGTCCACAACAGCCACTTCCCACTCATTCGCTCACCTTTTTATTCTGAATTAGGACTAAGCTGAATGTAATTCGATAAGGGAACAATATTAAAGTAAATCATAAGAGGTTAATTGTATATAGCATCTATATATATTGCATCCATGAATAAGATTTTTATCAAGAGGTTTCATTAAGGATTTTATTCTTTAGTTGATTCCTGTAAGCTAAAATCCAGTATAATTTTCACATTCACACGTAGATTTTGCATTGGATTCACTATGAAAATTGATAAACATCTTTAGTTTGTCGAGAAGAAGCAATGCTTCTTTTCTTGAACCCCTAGATAGTGGTTAGGGAGTTAGGCAAACCTTCTTCTAAAAGATCCACGAAATAGTGTGAGATGAGAATAGAGTGTTACTGGTGCTCTAAGACTAGTGCAAGGAATTTGAACTTCTAGGTAATTAGGTAATGATACTCGGAGTTAGGCATAGCTTTGCTCTCGGCTCCTGCGTATAAATTTTGTGTGAATTTCTAAGAGCCACCAAATAAGGCAAATATGTAGAGATCGAGTTCTAATAAAACTAAGACTAAGGTGGATAGTTACGATTGTCCTTTATGGAATCCTCAGCTTAAGGAGGGTAGTGATAACAAGGTCAAAAAATATGTTATCCTATCCGTCTCTTTTCCGGTGCTAAGAGTAGGCACTTTCACCAAATAAGTCACCCGATATCTTCTTGAACATCACCAATCCCCAATAATGCCTCTATAATAAAATATGTCGTATGCTCTACCGTGTTGTGTTGAAAAAAAGAGAAAAATAGAGAGAGAAAAAAAAAGACAAAAAGAATTTTTTTTTTTAGAACAAGAAAAGTAGTAAAAAGAAATGAGTTTATAAGTGCATTTGGTGTTTATTTCAATTGCATTAAGGCAACATTACCCACCACAGTTGTGATCCACCAAATTCATCCTTAATCCACTTTTCTATATTTCTGGACACCCGCATACTGGCTGAAGAATTTGGAGTTAGTGTTAAAGTTATCAGAACTCTATTAAAGTGTTAATGTCATGTGAGACCACCAACTATGGATTATACTTGTAAATCTGGTGAGATTGTGAGCTCGAAAGAAAAGAAAAAGAAAAGAAGAGAAGAAAAAGAGAGTGTGAGTATAAAGGAACCAAGATGGCAGAATTTTCCTGCTTCTCTCTAAGTTGACTTACTTAATAGTCTAGAAATCTAGATTCCATAGTACTAGCCTATATGTAGCACCGAATGAATATAAGCCACCAAATACAAACCCACCTGACTCAGACATCCTCTACCTAAGCTAAGGCCGAGGTATATAGAATATTTTATTATCCCCCAAGGGAAGAAGTTTGCCTATCCTACTAGAATTTTACTAAGGGTCAAGTATAGGCTTTAGAGGTGAATTGGCTTTTCACTCGAATCTGTTGCATAAGCTACATAACTGAACTTGCACAATTGTCTGGATTTCTATATTCTCGGATGGAAACAAAAAGGAAAGGAATCTCTAGTTTTACGCTTGATAAAAATAATCAGCCCTCTAGAGACCCACTTGTAGATAACTTAGTTTTGCATTTACTAGGGACTAGCAAGATTTAGGCATGGGGGTATGATTGCGCAGCAATCATAGGACTTAAATGACCTGAATTAAGTTAGAACTTAGTATAATTGTAGTATAATTCATGCATTAGTAGCATGCATTGCATCTCTTCTGCTTTACTTAGATATTCATGAAATAATGCAATAATGTACTGTTACAACCCGATCCCAGATCCCTATAGGACCCAAGACCGGCCCACCTCGACTAATCCTAATACGTAGTTGTCCAACGAGAAATAACCAAAAGCAGGAAATAAATCACAACCACACATGCAATGTAACTGAGCAGAAATAAATCAAAAGGCAGTAAAAGGAACAGAGCAAAAAGGGTCTATCAAAGTTACAGGCCATCACAACTACGACGTAGAAAAGTACAGCTGAAAGTACTGAAACAGTATTACATAGAACAAAAAATACTCACTACAACAACAAGAGCTAAGGAAAAATAGTAAGAACGCAGCTAAGGCTGGGCTCGACTGGGCCCAGCTCTCTCTGTAGCCGGTGGTGCTGGTTGCTCAACTCCCTGACTTGAACAAGATTATAAAATTTTCGGAGTCAACGAACGTTGAGTAGAGTGGTAATTTAGCCATTTACATGTAATTAAAGCAAACTATTAATTTAAGCAGTTAAACAACTATGCATTTTCATTTAGTTCAACCAAGTACAACTAATTTGTTGTTCCTTTATTTACTTAAACATTTCTTGATCTGGACTACTCCTCATAGGAATGATCTTAATTGCAGTCTTTCCATGATGTAGGAGATGCACGTGGTGCTCTCCTAGCCAAGAGAGTCCCCCGTGGTAATCCTACACCTAGTCAACCACCCTGAGTCACGGTCCCGACGTAGTGGTGACTACGACATGTGTGATAAACGCACGGGTAGCTATCCCGCACTGGCACGCGATCAGTCGTTTCCGCTAGTGGGTACACCTAAAGGTATAGAACGGAATAATACAGGGGCTTTCCCTCTCAAAATAGAACAGAACAGGAGTCTTGCCCCTCTACAGTCCGCCTACCCTCGTCCGACTATCCCTGTTTGCCTAGTAGGCCTAACAAGAGTCGGTGTACGGTGGCTAGTCCTAACCCCGGCCCCCTTGGGGCGGCTAACCCCCTCCCTACAGTAAATAGCTCACCTCGATACCACATACACGAGGACCAAACTGAGTCGGTGGAGAGTGTCTAGGCCTGACCCCGTGGCTCATCCCAACGGGCGGCTAGTACCCCTCTACACTAAAGGGATAGTGGCTCTCCTTGGTATTGCGTACACAAGGACCAGCTCACTTCCCGTCTACAGGAGTCCTCCTAATTCCCCGTAGGGTTCATGCTGATATTTCTTTCGTTTCATAATCCAGACATTCAGATTTCTCTATTCACATTTCTGGTTCCATTCTTAAAACAGGCAGCTCATGATTTTCAACTGACAAGATATCATACTAAGTAACTAGTACATTTGCTAGAATTTAAAGTTCTTATAGGCATCTCAAGTAAGCAGTATAGTTCGACCATCTATTTCTACCCTAGGGTTCATTCTCGTCCTAGGGTTCTACATGTTTCTCAAGCACACGGTACAACTCAAACCATACTCATCTGTTTCTGCCCTAGGGTTCATTCAAGTTATTCTAACCATGCAGTTCATTTATTTAAATCAAAATATTTATGTAAACCACTCTACCAGCAAATACGAGAGGAATGGAGGCTCGGATCGCAGATCCCGTCACCTTCGCGGCTCCCACGTACTCGACTGGCTGAAGAACTATATAATTGACCAACCACATCAAACGAGTCCAAAATCATATATAAGTGACACTAACTCATAGAGAAACTCAAGCGAAAAATAACGGTACTTCGTTTGCGGAAATCTGATTTCATTTAAGCCCTAAACGGGCTAAAAACACTCACACTATCCAAAATCAGACGTCTGGGTCTAATCCCAGACGTCTTAAAAGACGTCAACACTTACACTGGATTCCCTGCAGCTACCTTGGACGTCCGGACCCCTCTGCGATCATCTGAGGTGAGTTCCAAACGTCAAACTCTTCTTTCGGTCGTTTGGAGGTACGGTCAGACGTTTGGCGATATCTAGACGTCCAAAAGTACCTCAAAGGGTGCACCCTACACCTTTCCATCGGTTTGCCCCCTGCATACGTACACAGACCTCAGAAAAGGCTGGACAAGATCCCTGTGATGAGGCCTGCATGGCCGTAATCGCACAAAAGCATGTACCTTAGCACTGCACATGGTTTCAGAAGTCCAGCTTTAGCTCCGAACGTCCTTCTGCTACTCCAGACATCTGGGAGATGATCTAGATGTCTGATATTGGAAAATATCCAGTACGTAGAACCTTTTCCAGCTTCTCCTCCACACGAAACCTTCCGTGCCGCCCGCAGCTGCGACATTGGCAGCTTCAAGAGGCCACAAGCCCACCTCCGTGAGCTCCTCCCATGCCCTGCGGCTCCCTTGCGAGCTCCCCTTCTCTCGAGCTCTCTCCTCCTCCTCCACGACCTGTCTCTCTCTCTCAGCTCCCTCTCCTCTCATCGCATTGGAAGGAAGGGAGGAAGGAAGGATGGAGGTGGATGAAGGTGGCGGTGGTTGGTGGAGAGTGGCATGGGTGAGGGGGGCTTTAAATAGAAGAGGTTTAGGGTTTGGGGTGAGGAGAGAGAGGTGAGTGCACATGCAACGCGTGCATGGAAAAGAACAGCAAGTTCGGTTCTTCTACTTTCAGACGTCTGACCCTCTATCCAGACGTTTGGACAGATGTCTGATGGCTCATCCCGAAGTCTTAAATGACCCAAAACGGCTACGGGTCATTTCATGTACTGATTAGTATAATATTTGCTTTGTGGGCAATAACAAGCTTAGGAGATGGCCTAAAGTTGGACCTGAAGAAGGGAAGAAGCTAGAGCCGCAGCATAACTGGAGCAGAAGCCTTGGGAATAAAGTTGCTCAAGATGAAGACATAATGTAGGGAAGAGGTATACTACAGTATGTTCATTTTAATTCTCAACACAATTAATTAAGTTATTTAGACTTAATTAAGTGCAAGAGAAAGTAACTTAGGTTAACTTGATTTAATGTCGGTTGTGTAGTATAGGGTCAAGCTAACCTAATATTTTAGATTTTAATTCTTTTTTAATTGGTTGAGTCCAAGTCGTTCACTGGGAGGCATAACTTAACTTAATTCACCATTTAAATCCTAAGCATAAATTACTAATTACTTAATCAATTAGAATTATAATTAAATTACTTTAAGAATATAAATCTTGCATAAAGGATATTCAATTAAAAGACATGCAAAATTCCATAAAGAAAAACATATTTACACATGTGATTTGTTATTAAAAGCAAGTAAACATGTTTATTTCACTAATTTCATCTCATTTACAAAAGATTAAGGCAAGAAAAAGAAATTCAAATGAATATAGGTGTCTTATTACATCAATTAAGCTAAAAAAGAAATTGTATTGAAGTAAAATATAAAATCAGACATCTTAAAAAAAACATTACATTGTCAGACATCTGATACTCCTTAATTTCCATTTATATATTTTTTTTCTTCTTCTTTAATCTTCAGCCTTGATTCTTCTTCTATTCTTCTTTGTCTATTCTACCATCTCTCTCTCTTACCTTTACACTTTTCCTTTGCTCTCTGTTTACCTCTCTGTCAAACTCTTCTTTAATTTCATCTTTTCTTTAATCTCTTTCCTTTGCTCTTCTTCACATCTCTCTTAATTCTCTTAACCCTCTTCTCTTACATTTTTCTTCCAACTCTTTAATTGTAAAGACCCATCCCACTTTTAGCCTTTTTAAGACGTCTAGAGTGTCAGTCAAATGTCTGTCCAGACGTATGGATCCTTTCCCGGATGTCTGGAAATTAAAATTTTGTACACATCCTGCATTCTGCCCGCGGGCAGCGCGCAGAACACTTCTCTCTCTTTCCTCCTCCCTTTCCCCCTGTAGAACCCTAACCCTCGGCCCTTATAGAGGCCACCCTCCCCTCCTCTCCTCTCCACTCCACACACCACCATCTCCACCATCAGAGTGCGCGGCGGAGCAGCGGGAGGAAGTGAGCGAGAGAGTGCGTGAGAAGGAGGAGGAGGAGAGTGCGTGAGAAGGAGGAGGAGGCCGAGGTCGGGAGCTTTGTGGAAGCTCGTCGGAGCTCGCACAGCCACCGCGGCACGTGCAGGAGGAGGAGGTCCGGAGAGTCGTCCTCGACCACCTACAGTAGTTGGAGCCGCGGCAGAGTGACGAGAAACGTGGCGGAGCGTGGTGAGGAGCGCTGGGAGCACGGTTTGATATTGGAATTTTTCTAGTATTAGACGTCTAGGGTGCGGATCGGACTACTAGCTGAGCATCTGGATGTCTGGCGTCAAAACCAAACGTCTGAAAGCACCTGTATCGCAAAGGTACGTTCTTTCTGCGGTTATGGCCATGCAGGCCGCACCGCAGAAGATATGCCAGCTTGATTTAGGTGGCTGCTCTGTCGAACACAGGAGCAGCCTTGGGAAGATGCGCGGAATGCCCTTCCACGCACTTTTGGATGTCTGATCAGCTCACCAGACGACTGGAGGTGCTTCCAGATGACCAGAGGACTGGTCAGACGTCTGGAACTGCTTTTAGACGATCACGGGGGAGTCCTATATGTTTGAGGTCACCGCAGGAGCTTGAGGTGAGATTCTGTGGCTTTTAAGACGTCAGGCCTTATTTCCAGACGTCTAATTTTGGTCTGTAGACACGTTTTTGACCCGTTTGGGGTCCAATCGGGATCCCCTTTACGCAAACGAAGTATCTGTGGTTTCCTTGTGAGTTTTTCTACGTATTAGAAACCTTTATACACTATTATGAATCTTCCTTTGTGATGTATTCCTTGGTATAGGACTTCGACCTACTGCGTGTCTAGGGCTCGCAGAGGCGCCTAGGTCTGCGGTTCGAGCCCCCAGTACTCCCGGATTGTCTGGTAGAGTGGTCCACCCCTGTTAATTATATTAAATAAGAATGTATCTGTGGAATTAGCCAACTGGAAACCTAGGTTGTGGCATGAACCCTAGGACAAAGAAATGAATAAACCAATTGTACTACTTGATTGAATTTGTATACATGAATAAGTTAAATTGTTAGCCATTGCCTGTAAATAAGCATGAGCTGCCTGTTAGAATATGATTTTCCTAAAATAACTGAACAGTTACCTGTGAAATCATTAGTTGCATGTATTAAATTGTGGTAATATGAGCTACCTGTATATAAACGAGAACTAAAATGTGAATGATGGAATCTGGATCGGAATAATGTGATGAACATGAGCATGAACCCTACGGGGAGTTAGGAGTAGAGCTCCTGTGGTTAGATGGAAAATCTAGAATGTGCATGGGAAGTGTGCTAGCCCTTGAGTACGTGGTACCAAGGAGAGCGACTGTCCCCTTTTTGTGTAAAGCAGAGCTAGCCGCCCTTGGGTTGGGACCCGGGGTTAAGATTAGCCACTCTACACCGGCTTCTGTTGGCCCTCGTGTACACGGTACCGAGGCGAGCTACTAGTGTAAGGAGGGATCTAGCCACCCCATGGGGCCAGAGGTTCTGCTAGCCACCCTACACCGACTTGTTAGTCCCTCTGGGCAAACCGGGGGAGTCAGACGAGGGTGCGCGGACTGTGGAGGGGCGAGACCCCTATTTGGTTCTGAGGGGCTAGACCCCTGTTTCTGAGAGGGCTAGGCCCTATATTGTTCCGTGTTGTACTTTGGGCGTACCTGCTAGCAGAAACGACTGACCACATGTCAGTGCTGGGTAGCTACCTGTGCGCTTATTGTGCATGCCGTAGTCACCACTACGTCTGACAGTGACCTCGGGGTGGTTGACTAGGTGTAGGACTACCACGGGGGACTCTCCCGACCAGGAGAGCATCATGTGTACCTTCTACTCTTTGGAAAAGACTGCAATCAAGATCGTTCCCACGAGGAACATGCAAGATCAAGAAAAATCTGGAAGTTGACAAAAGGGGGTGAAAAGGAACTACCTGTAAAATAAAATAACTAGAACAGATAATTATACCTGCTACTTTTACTACTTTAGATAGTATGGTTACCACTCCACTCAGCGTTCGTTGACTCCGTCTTTTTCATAACATTGTTTAGGTCTAGGAGTTGAGCAGCCTGAGCTTTCGGCTGCGGAGGGTGCTGGGTGTTACGAACGCGTGCCCCAGACGTCTTTTAAGACGTCTGGGAGGTGGCCCAGACGTCGGACCAGACGTCTGGGATCACATCCAGACGTCTGACCAGACGTCTGGGATCGTTTCCAGACGTCTGACCAGACGTCTGGGATCGTTTCCAGACGTCTGGAAATCAGTTATTTTCGACACGCGCGGGTCGTCTACGCGCCTGAGAACGCAAACCGCATATTCGCTTATTCTTCTCTCTACGGCTGCAGACGCTGCTGCCGTGCTCCCTCTCTCTCCTCCTCGCGCGGCCTTAAAAAGACCACGCCTCCCCTCGCTTCCGTCGCCTCCACCACTTTTCCTCTTCTCCTTCCAGTGCGCGAGAGCGAGCGCGAGAGCGGGCGCGGGGTTGCTGCGGCGGCAACGGCCGCAGTGAGCGCGGAGGGGGTGCTGCGTGCGAGAGCGGCGCTCAGCCGTGAGGGCGAGCTCGCCGGGGCTGCCAGGGCCGGCCGGTGGGAAGCGCAGCGGGCGCGGAACGACGCGGGAGGCCTGCTGCAGCTCGAGCAGCAGGCGCAAGAGGTGCGACGAGGTGCAGCGTCGCGAGCGGAGGGCGAGTCGCGTCCTGGTTCTGGAAAAATTTCCAGAATCAGACATCTGTGCTGATGGCCAGACGGCGGGGTCGACGTCTGGAAGACTGTCCAGACGTCTGAAAGGTGAGTTTTCCGTCTTCTTCTTCCTTCCTGTCGACTGACCGTACTGAGGGAGAGAGATGGGTGTGCGCAGGCTCGGTGATTCGCCATCCAACACGAATCAGACGTTTGGCTGTAGTACCAGACGGCGGGAGTGACCTCCAGACGTCCGGGGTGACCATCGGACGACTGGGAACTAGGCCAGACGTCCCCGCAGGCTTCTGGACGTCTGAGAAACCACGTAGAACAAGGTAATTCTCTGATCCACTTTTTAAGACGTCTGGAAGAAGTTCCAGACGTCTGATTTTACACAGTTTCGTCGTTTTCGACCCGTTTAGGGCCCGTTCGGGTTCCGTTTTCCGCGATTCGAGTTGCGTTCTTTTCGAAATTAATTCCTCTACCCGTTTACAGTAGCTATACACTATTTTGAGACACTCCTTGTGTTTGATCCTTGTCATAGGACCCCGTTCTGTTGCAGTCTCGGGGGTCGCGGAAGCATGCGAGATTCCCGATCACGCCCCCATTTCTCCCGTTGTACCTGGTAGAGTGGCTTTAAGTTATTAATAAAATCTATTAAATTATGGAACCATAAATAGAATCTACGACATTGCATGAATCCTAGGAATGAGAAATAGATGGAATGATAGCTCCTAGGTGTTGCATGAATCCTTGGGCTGGAAAACTAGATTGTATGATAGATCCTAGGATATGGCATGAATCCTAGGATGGGAAAACTAGTGGAATGTATAATACTGCAGTCTTGGAAAATGGAAAGAGATATAAAGCTGCCTGTAATTTAAATTAACAGCTGCCTGTTGTGAATAAATAACGTGGTTGAGAACATGGATTATAAGAATGTGAAACTGAAAAGTGAAACCTGGATGTTTGAGTAAAAAGGATGGAACCCTACGGGGGAATTAGGAGTGGAACTCCTGGAAAGAGAAAGGAATGGAACTGAGATGTAGTTGTGTACTGTCTCTTGGGTACGTAGTACCAAGGGAAGTACCTGTACCTGTTTAGTGCAGAGCGGAACCAGCCGCCCTAGGGACCCGGGGTTAGGACTGGCCACTCTGTACCGACTTGCTGGCCCTCGCGTATGTAGTACAGAGGAGAGCTACTAGTGTAGGGAGGTACTAGCTACCCCACGGGCCCCGGGGTTCTGCTAGCCTCTACACCGACTTCTTTAGGCCCACTGGGGCAAACCAGGGTAGTCAGGCGAGGGTGAGCGGACTGTGGAGGGGTTGGACCCCTGTTACTGAGAGGGCTCTGCCCTGGACTGGTTCCGTGCTGTGCTTTGGAAGCACCCGTTAACGGAAACGACTGACCGCGTGCCAGTACGGGTTAGCTACCTGTGCGTTTATCGCGCATGCCGTAGTCACCATTACGTCTGTCAGTGACCTTGGGGTGGTTGACTGAGGGTAGGATCACCATGGGGGACTCTCCCGGCCAGGAGAGCACCACGTGCTACTTCTACTTTTTGGAAAAGACTGCAATCAAGATCGTTCCCACGAGGAACATTCGAGATCAAGAAAAAGATCTGAGGAATAAATGAAATAGTGAGACAATTGAAAGATGTGAATAAAGAAAGTAATCGAACATAACAGCTACTGTACACTCTACTGTTGTCTTTAGTTTAGTTGCCACTCTACTCAGCGTTTTGCTGACGTGTTACACTCGTTACCTTTTTCAGGACCAGGTGTTGAGCAGCCAGGGTCAGCGACTGCAGAGGACGCTGGGCCGAGTAGGGTCCAGTAGAGTTACCACTGTCTCTTGTACCTCTTTTTGTTACGTTGTAGTGAGTAGTTCTTGTTTCCGTTGTACTTTCTTTACCTGCAGTTCAAATTATATTATGAATGTTATTCTACTGTTGTGGTGGTACATACTATGGTAGTTTCTTTCCTTACTGCTGTACTTTCTTACTGTTAGTTATATTCATGCTGAATGTGGTTTATTTTACTGCTCTTTTGGTTACTTCCTCGTTGGACGACTAGGTCTTGGGATTAGTTGAGTCGGTCCGGTTCTCGTGTCTCGTAGGGACTCGGGAACTGGGTCGTTACAAGATGGTACCAGAGCAAGGTCGTCCTGAGAAGTGAATCAACTGACTGTAGAATTACCAATTCACATGTTTATAACTAGAGTAGCCACCACAACATATCTCTTGACATGAGCTCTTAGAAGTTTCGTTAGGTACCGTTTGTTTTGACGTTTTTCCATTTTGTTTCGCGTCTCCTTACAGGAGATGCCTCGTCGCGGGACTGGCGAGACTGCCCGCCGGCGCGGCCGAGGACGAGGTAGGCGAGGTGGACGTGCTGTTGTTGACGTCTCGGTGGACCAGCCACCACTCCCGGGCATCCAGGCCCAGGACCTCGCCAGACTGATACGAGACATTGTACGAGAGGAGCTCCACCCACCTCCCCGAGCACCTCCTCCTGGGGCTGCAGAGGGGGAGTCCTCGTGGGACCACGCGACGGACACGGCGCTGGACACGAGGGAGGGGATGGGCTGCTGCCGCCCCCACCTTCCTCCGACACTTCTGTACATGAGGCACCTTCGCCTGGAGGTGCACCAGCACCTCCCCTACAGTGCCACTTCGAGCTTTTCGAACTGTTCCGGAAGCTGAAGCCCCCCTCCTTCAAGGGGGATGAGGACCCGACCGAGGCAGAGGACTGGCTTGAGCAGCTGGAGAAGATCTTCGACACCCTTCGCCCCCCGGTGGAGTGCCGCGTGGCCTTTGCCACGTACCAGCTGGAGAGTGTGGCACACCAGTGGTGGAGGGCAGTCCGGGGACAGGAGAGGGACGAGCCGACGTGGGACCAGTTCGTCACCCTCTTCTGCGAGCAGTACTTTCCCCAGACGTGGCAGGATCAGAGGAGGCGGGAGTTCCACACTCTTCGCCAAGGGACGACGACTGTGAGCATGTACCACACGCGTTTCTTGGAGCTGTCCCGCTTTGCAGCGACAGGGGTAGCCACTGAGGAGGAGCGCCTTTGGAGGTTCACCGAGGGTCTCCGGCCTGCGATCCGGGGGTATGTCAAACCCCTGAAGCTACCTACGTTTTCGAGGGTGGTAGAGGCAGCTATGACTTACGAGGAGACCAACCCGTCCGCGCGAGACACCGACGGCGGGCGGAAGAGGCCCTTCCAGCCAGACTTTTCACAGGGCCGGCGAGAACGAAGACACGTGGCATCCGCAGGAGAGCCGTCACGTTGTGCAGGGCCATTAGTGGCCTTTGGGGGCCCTCGACAGGGGCCAGTCGCCAGCACCGGACCCCCGCCTAGCCGACAGCAGGGACCCACTGAGGGCGGGAGTCGGGTTCCCCTCTGCTACCAGTGTGGCCAGCCGGGCCACATCAGGAGGGACTTCCCATCTAGGGCAGGAGGTCAGCAGATACTCCCCGCGCAGAGCACTGGAGGGCACGCAGGAGGCCGTGGTTCCCAGGCACGAGGAGGAGGAGAGCAGTCGCGAGGAGGGTACCGGCCAACACCTACCCGTCCGACGCAGAGTGTGGCTGCTTCGTCCGCACCTAGAGCTGAGGGGCATATCAACGCCCTAACACACAGGGACGCCAGAGCTTCGGGATTGGTGGTAGCAGGTATGGTTTCAGTTTTTGGCAGACTCGTTTACACGCTTTTCGATTCCGGTGCTACGCACTCGTTTGTCGCAGCCAGTTTCGCAGTTAGTTTGGACCAGGATTATACACTGTTAGAGAATCCTTTCGTAATCAGAGGTCCGAGTGGTCAGCTGTTTGTAGCTGAGGAGGTATACACGAATTGCGAGGTCAGCGTCGGGGGACATAGCCTGCCGGCTGACCTGATTATGATACAGATGGAGGACTTTGGAGTGATTCTGGGGATGGATTGGCTGTCCGCTTACCACGCCTTGGTGGACTGTTTTGAGAGGAAGAACGTCTTCTCCATTCCAGAGTTGCCTTCTTTCGAGTTTCATGGACAGCCAGTGGACGGAGGTTTCAGGTGCATTTCGGCACTTCGGGCGGCGAGACTTTTGAGCCAGGGGTGTGAGGGCTTCCTAGCTTGTGTGGTGGCAGAGCCCAGCCCTGTGGCAGACTTCCAGAGCATCACGGTGGTAAGAGAGTACCCTGACGTGTTTCCAGACGAGTTACCAGGACTACCGCCCGAGCGTGAGATCGAGTTTGAGATCTCACTAGTACCAGGGACCAGCCCCATCTCCACCGCGCCATACAGGATGGCACCGCTTGAGCTGCGAGAGCTCAAGTCTCAGTTGCAGGACCTTCTGGAGAAGGGTTTCATGAGGCCCAGTGCGTCTCCCTGGGGAGCCCCGGTACTGTTTGTGAAGAAGAAGGATGGCACCTTACGCCTTTGTGTGGACTACCGACAGCTGAATAGGGTCACCATCAAGAACAGATATCCGCTGCCGAGGATCGACGTCTTGTTTGACCAGTTGCGGGGTGCCACGGTGTTTTCCAAGATCGACTTGAGGTCTGGATACCACCAGTTGAGGATCAGGGAGACCGACGTCTCCAAGACAGCTTTCCGCACCCGGTACGGACACTACGAGTTTTTGGTCATGCCGTTTGGGCTGACCAATGCCCCCGCTGCTTTCATGGACCTGATGAACCGGGTGTTTAGATCGTACTTGGACCAGTTCATGGTGGTTTTCATAGATGATGTCCTTATCTATTCTAGAGATCGGGCGCAGCACGGACATCACTTGCAGATGGTTCTGGACACTCTGAGACGACGTTGGTTGTACGCCAAATACAGCAAGTGCAAGTTCTGGTTGAGGGAGGTGACCTTCCTAGGTCATGTGATCTCTGGAGACGGCTTGGCGGTGGACCCAGCCAGGGTCGAGGCAGTGCTCAGGTGGGAGAGACCGCGTTCAGTCACTGAGATTCGCAGTTTCCTGGGACTGGCAGGCTACTACAGACGGTTCATCAGAGGATTTTCATAGATTGCGCATCCTATGACACAGTTGACCCAGAAGGACGTGCCTTTCGCTTGGACAGACGCCTGTGAGGTGTGTTTTCTGGAGCTGAAGGAGAGGTTGACCTCGGCTCCCGTGCTCACCATCTCTGACAGTAGTGGCGGGTTCGTTGTGTACATGGACACCTCCTTGCAGGGGTTAGGAGGTGTGCTCATGCAGAGGGGTCACGTTGTCGCTTACGCTTCGCGGCAACTGAAGCCCCATGAGCATACCTACCCTACCCACGACCTAGAGTTGGCAGCTGTTGTCTTCGCGCTGAAGACCTGGAGGCACTACTTGTACGGTGAGACCTTCGAGATTTTTACTGATCACAAGAGCCTCAGATATCTTTTTGACCAGAAGGAGCTCAACATGAGACAGAGACGTTGGTTGGAGCTCCTGAAGGACTACGACTGCAGCATCTCCTACCACCCGGGAAAGGCCAATGTGGTGGCTGACGCCTTGAGCCGTAAGGCGCCCGCACGCTTGGCCAGTCTACAGTTACAGAGTTGGAGCCTTTTGGAGGAGGTGGGCAGTTGGCGACCTCTAGAGTTATGAGGGTACTGTGGGGCAGTGACGGTGACACAGCAGACTAGGCCAGAGCTGATAGACCGCATCATCACAGGACAGATGGCCGATCCGTACTTGCAATCTTTGCGCGGCAGAGTACTGTCAGGAGACCCAGGGGATTTCTCTTTCACAGACCAGGTGCTATGCTTGAGGGGACGGTTGTGCGTTCCAAGAGACCAGGAGCTGTTGAGAGAGCTCCTGACTGAGGCACACGGTTCCAGATTCACCATACATCCCGGAAACATGAAAATGTACCACGACTTGAGACGCGAGTTTTGGTGGAGAGGGATGAAACGGGATGTGGGTGAGTTTGTGCAGCAGTGCTTAGTGTGCCAGCAGGTGAAAGCCGAACATCAGTGGCCTGCAGGGCCACTCCAGCCGCTTCCAGTGCCAGAGTGGAAGTGGGAGAGCATCACCATGGACTTGGTGGTGGGTTTACCTATTACCCAACGGGGACACGACGCAGTCTGGGTAATAGTGGATAGACTGACGAAGACAGCACGATTCTTGCCAATCCGAGTCACTTTGGGACCAGCGCAGTTGGCAGAGAGGTATATCAATGATGTGGTACGACTACACGGAGTTTCGCGAGAGATCGTATCCGACCGGGATACCCGCTTTACGTCCCAGTTTTGGGCTGAGTTTCAGTAGGCCTTGGGGACGAGGTTGAGGTTTAGCACGGCTTACCACCCCCAGACGGACGGACAGTCTGAGTGCACGATATAGACACTTGAGGACCTTTTGCATGCCTGTGTACTGGACTGGAGGGGCTCTTGGGAGGAGCACCTGCCCCTGGCGGAGTTTGCATACAACAACAGTTATCACTCGAGTATCGGCATGGCTCCTTACGTGGCTCTGTACGGACGGAGGTGTACGGCACCCTTGAGTTGGGTTGAGGTGGGGACCAAGTGGGAGGTTGGCCCCAGGTTGATCCGGTAGAGTCAGGAGGTAGTTGAGCAGATCCACAGACGACTCCGCACTATCAGGAGCAGACAGAAGAGCTACGCGGATCGGAGACGCAGAGAGGTGCAGTTTGAGGTTAGGGACCACGTCTTCCTTCGTGTTTCGCCCATAAAGGGCTTACAGCGGTTTGGGGTGAGAGGGAAGCTCGTGCCGAGGTTCGTGGGGCCCTTTGAGGTCCTGGAGCGGGTTGGACCCGTTGCTTACAGACTTGCCCTTCCCCCGCAGCTTTCTGGTGTGCATGACGTGTTCCACGTGTCCAACCTCAGGAAGTACGTAGCCGATTCCAGTCACGTACTGAGTCACGAGAGCGTCGAGGTGGGCGACGACCTGACCTACCCCGAGCGGCCAGTGCAGATCCTAGACCGAGCAGTCCACAGTTTGAGACAAAAGCAAGTACCCCTGCTAAAGGTTTTGTGGAGGAGCCAGTGGTACGAGGAGGCTACCTGGGAGCCTGAGGCCGCAATGCGGGAGCGGTACCCGGAGCTTTTCGCGGGTACGTCTTTTCGGACCGGCTTCGGTCCTCTTTGAGTTTGTTATGGTTATTTGGACATCTTTTCCCGCACCCTAGTTGGCGCAAGTTTCGGGGACGAAACTTCCTTTGAGTTTGTTATATTGTTACGAACGCATGCCCCAGACGTCTTTTAAGACGTCTGGGAGGTGGCCCAGACGTCGGACCAGACATCCGGGATCACATCCAGACGTCTGACCAGACGTCTTGGATCGTTTCCAGACGTCTGGAAATCAGTTATTTTAGACACGTGCGGGTCGTCTGCGCGCTTGAGAACGCAGACCGCATATTCTCTTATTCTTCTCTCTACGGCTGCAGACGCCGCTGCCGTGCTCCCTCTCTCTCCTCCTTGCGCAGCCTTAAAAAGACCACGCCTCCCCTCGCTTCCGTCGCCTCCACCCCTTTTCCTCTTCTCCTTCCAGTGCGCTAGAGCGAGCGCGAGAGCGGGCGTCGGGTTGCTGCGGCGGCAACGGCCGCAGTGAGCGCGGAGGGGGTGCTGCGTGCGAGAGCGGCGCTCAGCCGTGAGGGCGAGCTCGCCGGGGCTGCTAGGGCCGGCCGGTGGGAAGCGCAGCGGGCGCGGAACGACGCGGGAGGAATGCTGCAGCTCGAGCAGCAGGCGCAAGAGGTACGACGAGGCACGGCGTCGCGAGCGGAGGGCGAGTCGCACCCTGGTTCTGGAAAAATTTCCAGAATCAGACGTCTGTGCTGATAGCCAGACGGCGGGGTCGACGTCTGGAAGACTGTCCAGACGTCTGAAAGGTAAGTTTTCCGTCTTCTTCTTCCTTCCTGTCGACTGACCGTACTGAGGGAGAGAGATGGGTGTGCGCAGGCTAGGTGATTCGCCATCCAACACGAATCAGACGTCTGGCTGTAGTACCAGACGGCGAGAGTGACCTCCAGACGTCCGGGGTGACCATCGGACGACTGGGAACTAGGCCAGACGTCCCCGCAGGCTTCTGGACATCTGAGAAACCACGTAGAACAAGGTAATTCTTTGATCCACTTTTTAAGACGTCTGGAAGAAGTTCTAGACGTCTGATTTTACACAGTTTCGTCGTTTTCGACCCGTTTAGGGCCCGTTCCGGTTCCATTTTCCGCGATTCGAGTTGCGTTCTTTTCGGAATTAATTCCTCTACCCGTTTACGGTAGCTATACACTGTTTTGAGACACTCCTTGTGTTTGATCCTTGTCATAGGACCCCGTTCTGTTGTAGTCTCGGGGGTCGCGGAGGCACGCAGGATTCCCGATCACGCCCCCATTACTCCCGTTGTACCTGGTAGAGTGGCTTTAAGTTATTAATAAAATCTGTTAAATTATGGAACCATAAATAGAACCTAGGACATTGCATGAATCCTAGGAATGAGAAATAGATGGAATGGTAGCTCCTAGGTGTTGCATGAATCCTAGGGCTGGAAAACTAGATTGTATGATAGATCCTAGGATATGGCATGAATCCTAGGATGGGAAAACTAGTGGAATGTATAATACTGCAGTCTTGGAAAATGGAAAGAGATATAAAGTTGCCTGTAATTTAAATTAACAGCTACCTGTTGTGAATAAATAACGTGGTTGAGAACATGGATTGTAAGAATGTGAAACTGGAAAGTGAAACCTGGATGTTTGAGTAAAAGGGATGGAACCCTACGGGGGAATTAGGAGTGGAACTCCTGGAAAGAGAAAGGAATGGAACTGAGATGTAGTTGTGTACTGTCTCTTGGGTATGTAGTACCAAGGGAAGTACCTGTACCTGTTTAGTGCAGAGCGGAGCCAGCCGCCCCAGGGACCCGGGGTTAGGACTGGCCACTCTGTACCGACTTGCTAGCCCTCGCGTACGTAGTACCGAGGAGAGCTACTAGTGTAGGGAGGTACTAGCTACCCCACGGGCCCCGAGGTTCTGCTAGCCTCCTACACCAACTTCTTTAGGCCCACTGGGGCAAACCAGGGTAGTCAGGCGAGGGTGCGCGGACTGTGGAGGGGCAAGGCCCCGGTTTCTTTACTGTGGAGGGGTTGGACCCCTGTTACTGAGAGGGCTCTGCCCTGGACTAGTTCCGTGCTGTGCTTTGGGCGCACCCGTTAACGGAAACGACTGACCATGTGCCAGTACGGGTTAGCTACCTGTGCGTATATCGCGCGTGCCGTAGTCACCGTTACGTCTGTCAGTGACCTTGGGGTGGTTGACTAAGGGTAGGATCACCACGGGGGACTCTCCCGGCCAGGAGAGCACCACGTGCTACTTCTACTTTTTGGAAAAGATTGCAATCAAGATCGTTCCCACGAGGAACATTCGATATCAAGAAAAAGATCTGAGGAATAAATGAAATAGTGAGACAATTGAAAGATGTGAATAAAGAAAGTAATCGAACATAACAGCTACTGTACACTCTACTGTTGTCTTTAGTTTAGTTTCCACTCTACTCAGCGTTTTGCTGACGTGTTACACTTGTTACCTTTTTCAGGACCAGGTGTTGAGCAGCTAGGGTCAGCGGCTGTAGAGGACGCTGGGCCGAGTAGGGTCCAGTAGAGTTACCACTGTCTCTTGTACCTCTTTTTGTTACGTTGTAGTGAGTAGTTCTTGTTTCCGCTGTACTTTCTTTACCTGCAGTTCAAATTATATTATGAATGTTGTTCTACTATTGTGGTGGTACATACTATGGTAGTTTCTTTCCTTACTGCTGTACTTTCTTACTGTTAGTTATATTCATGCTGAATGTGGTTTATTTTACTGCTCTTTTGGTTACTTCCTCATTGGACGACTAGGTCTTGGGATTAGTTGAGTCGGTCCGGTTCTCGTGTCTTGTAGGGACTCGAGAACCAGGTCGTTACACTAGGCCCAGTCGAGCCCAGCCATAGTTTTCTGCACTCTTTGTTGTACCCTCTTTACTATTATTGTGAGTTTCAGACTTTAGCTACTCTTTCTGTTACTATTGCTTTCGTTTCTGTTGTTCCTGTTGTTGTGGTGATATGTACTGAAATAGCAGCTTTTACTTTCCTTTACTGCTTGTACATTTTTACTGCTTAGTTACATTGCATATGTGAATGTGGTTTATTTTCCTGCCTTTTGGTTATTTCTTGTTGGAAGACTGGGTCTTGGGATTAATCGAGGCGAGCTGGTCTCGGGTTTTGTAGGGATTCGGAAACCGGGTCGTAACATTAATAGTGCACTTGAACCATGCTTGAACCAAAAATTGGTTTTTTGATTGGCAGCTTGGACCAGTTGGGGATACACGGCACCCCTCTCAGGGTGGGACCAGACCCTACTGGGTCCAAGCCTAGTTTGTATTAAGTGGTTTATTTCTAGTTCACATTTCATCATGCACAGTCTCCGCCCTCTCAGGCCCACATACACGCCTGCTCACGGGCCCACGCTCGCACCCGCAGGTGCACACATACCCCGGTACGTGCACCGCACACACCCACACATACACACATGCTCTTTGTGCACCCAGCACTGATGAACGAGAAAGCCTCTTCACTTTTTCCATTTATTCTAAGGCGTGTGCTCCTATTTTGCTGATGTGGGACTAAGTTAGTCCCCTCCAGGACAAACTTTGGTTGGAGATTCCAGTCGATTCATAGCTCCAAATCGAGCAAACAAGGGCTCGTTGGAAAGCTCTAAAGGTGTACTACAAGATTGCAGCATCAATTTGATGCTGAGAATAGATTTTACCCTTCGATTTGAAGGGTGGAAATGGTTAGTTTACATAGCCAATCTGGCCTGCAGTGAAGCAACTCAGGTCTTATGACCTGCAGTGAGGCTTTTGACCTCCATATGAGGTCTTGAATCATCTCAGAAGATGATTCCGCTCCTAATGGTGAAGGGTAAGAGTGCTAAGAGGCTTCAAGAAGAAGAAGAAGCTCAAAAGCTTCTTACAGGAGCTTCAGAGCTCCAATTTGAGCTCTAAATAGCTTGACAGACAGCTAAGGGATAATTACACCCAATTAAACAACCTCTGAGGGTTGTAAAGAATCCAGTTGGGCAACAATTGCATTAGAATCTCATCAGAAAAACACTGAAGTCAGTTTTGGGTTCAAATGAACCCAAACTGAACAAAACTTGAATTCACATAAAATCCTAAATAAAACTTATTCAAATCAAATCTAAATCATCTAAAATCATCCCAAGAATCATTTTAATTCATCAATTTCCCTAATTGATGCCTCAATCATCCAATCAAACCTGAGGTTGACCGTTAAACCTCAAAATTTGACTTTCTTCATTCGACTATCTCAGATGAAATTAATGTCATAGATCAACTCTATTCCAGCTCAGGAATTGATTCAAGGTCTTATGAAAAGATTTCAACCAAGAATTCTAGGGTTTCAAGTCTGTCGCCTGAAATCCTAAATGAGTTTGTTCGTTAGAACAAACTACAGCTTTTCTAAGTGATTGATTCATAGGTTTGACCTCAGGGCATCTTCCTAATGCTTCTAGACCTCTTACATCAAGTTAAACCCTAACCAACAGTCTTCTCTGACTTTACCGGAGTTGAAGAAGATAGAGGCCTAAATGGAGCTCCAGACTTCAAAACATCAAAATAAACACCAGATCAGAATCCTTAGACCTCAATTAAACAATTTGGAGCTTCTCAGGAAGTTCTATGGGTTGAAGACTGTTTTTGGCTCGCTGGAGCTTCGGTGAGTCCATATAATGGCTAAAAGTGTGTATAAATCATTAAAACAGACCATTAAAGATTTGAAAAGTCTCCTGAGGTCACAAGGAACCTCAGGAAATCATTAATTCACTCAATTGTTGATTAAAGTGAAAGATATGCAATGAATTCATAGAGAGTGTGACCTAAGTTCGCTGGAACTCAAGTCAAGTTCTCTCACTCAATTGAGTAGAGAGAACAAGTCAGTGGAATGTGGCGATGGTGTACAGGTGTCTAATTAGGTGGAGAAACTCCTCCTGAGCTGCCATTGACAGCAAGCTCAGGAGGTTGAGTGAAATTTAGGCGTTTTAGATATAGATGATTTTTAATCAAATTAATATGAAGATCGAGGCCCTTAGATGATGACTAGGTGATGGAGGGCCCCAGTGCATGTGAATTGCCCTCGGTGACCTCCGCCATGGACAGCGGAAGCAACCGGTGAAGGTGGAGGTGGATTAGACGTATAAATGTTATAATCAAGAAATTAATGCACCAGAGATTATCATGAATGATTGTAGAAGGTAATCAGTTATTCAAAAAGATAAAAAGATGCTCCAGTCAAGCTCAAAGAGCTCGCTGGAGCTGAGGAAGACGACGGAATGATCTAACATTAATCCTAACTAAACTACCTAATTAACTACTCTAATTACTCTAACTTACCTAACCTACTGTTACCTGGAGGAAGGGGGCAAAGAGTCTCCGTCGAAGGTCGTAACGGAGGAGGAAATCAAAGGGGTGGAGGAAGAAGTTCGGTGGGTGTTGGCGAGAAGCAGAGATGAAGTCCGTCATCGGCACTTCGTCAGAAGACTCAGCGGATGACGGCGGAGATCAGAGACGAGTGGAGATGATCGGAGGAAGACGGTGGAAGCGAGAGGAGGTTGCCAGATTTTGAGTGAATAGCCTATCTGTTAGCTCAGTAGGGGGAAGAGGGAAGGGAGCTCACCTCTCAAAATTGGAGAGGTGGAGGGGTATTTATAGGTTGCGGCAGCTGAGAAAAAGGACAAATCTGGACGGGGTAGTGTCTAGGTGCGAGGTAACCACTGGCGCCTTCTCCGACGCCGATGAGGTTATCTTCAAACCCTAAATAGGATTGCAACTTCATCCAGACCGATGGATGAAAAGGTGGCGGTGAGCGCAAGCTCCAGGAGCTTGGCAGAGGTGAATAAGCGTCAAATGAACGATGATCGGTGGGTGAAAGCACCTCCTGTCGTCAGCCGTCAAAATGGCTGAAGAAGAAATGAAGAAGGAAAAGATGTATATAGGGACTTGATTGCAAGGAAAGATAAGGACCTAAGTGAAGAAAAAGGACTCGATTGAAATAAAACTTAAGGACTAAAACGTAAACTAAGGTTTTCAAGGCTTATTTTAATTTAAATCTTTTTCAATATTTTATATATGATTATAAATTAGACAAATATTATATTTAAACCTTATATTTACATTTTTTACCTTTTTAGCTTAATTTATTTAATTAAGTAAAGTTACTTAAGTTATTACATACTGAGATATAAATTATGCTTAAGTTAATTAACACATTAATTAGGTAAATAGTTTTAATTAACACATTAATTAGGTAAATAGTTAAGGATATTTCGAGTCCATTTATTAATTAAATTATTAATAATATTAATTGGCTAATAATTTAGCATTTTAAACTTATTTTAAGGTCCTTTAATGATTTATCCCTTATTCTATAATTAACCCATATATATACATATTCCTAGCTAATTACCTAGGGAAACTAGTTAATTAGGGATAATTAAAAGCCATGATGAGCCTCTCATCATACCCCCAAGCCAAAGTTTTGCTAGTCCCTAGCAAAATTAACTAGAAATATGATGATTT
Source organism: Thalassia testudinum (assembly GCA_037157565.1). Taxonomy (NCBI): domain Eukaryota; kingdom Viridiplantae; phylum Streptophyta; class Magnoliopsida; order Alismatales; family Hydrocharitaceae; genus Thalassia; species Thalassia testudinum. The sequence goes on along the minus strand of JAZHRO010000007.1, from coordinate 70,998,301 downwards.
AAACACTTGGGTTTAAATTATTATAAATAAAAACTAAGTAGAGGAATGCTTAGGTCAAAATTTTGAATATTCATCTTTTTTAGATTTTATGTATATATAAACAAGTATCCATAAATATACAAAGCATTCTGTGGGAATCTCCTTGCTTAGACTTATAACTCAAAAATACTTCTCAAAACAGACTCTATTAAAAATAGAGTTTTTGAAGAAAATTTAATAAAAAATCAAAATCCCAAAAACCCACTTATTCTCTGTAATCATTCTAAACCCTAGAAACTCAGAATTCAAAGTGTTTTAAGAAAATAAAACTCAAGAGTTGGAAATTAAATTTTAACTCAAAAACTCAATAGACTTAAGTTAATCCTTAAGTTTATGAAATCTAATTTTTATCAATCTTAGTTTTATCAAATTAGCCAGATACTCATCATTAATCAAACTTAGAGTAGTAAAACCCTAATCTACCAGCTTACAGCACCAAGGATAGACTTCTAGACCTAGGTGATGAGAACCTCATCATGACCCTTAACTAGCTCATTTTGACCTGAGAAAGTAAACAAAAGCTCCTACATAACCTAAAGGAAGGCTTAATTCAAGGGATTACTATTCTGGGAAGGAAACATGAACTAAAGGGTAAAACTGTAATTTTACTATTGCAGTACATCAACAGGATTTTTCAAGGGCTAAACATTGGTCAATTGGACTTAATAAGAGGAAAAGTGGGATGGTTCAGTCAGAAAAGGGTTATTGTGAGATCTAAGAATTAAATGACATTCTGTAACCATAAAATAAATCCACTTAATTTCACAAGGTTATGATCAGGATAAAAATAAACTAAATCCTCTAAAATTCATGAAAAATTATCCCCTAGGGTTTAAAACCTTCAATTTGGCCTTTGGAACCTATTTTGACCTAGATAGGGGTCCTAGCTCAGTATTTGACCTAATTTAAGTTTTTGTGCAAAATATCTAGTTAAACGTGGTCAAACCTAAAATAAAACTTCACCATTAGATTTATTAGGTCAAAATTAGGTTTATACCAAAATTTGGGCCTAAGGGAAGGTCACCTTGACCTACTTTGCAAAATAGTCCACCTAATTACATTCTGACCCCTAGCTTTTGAAAATACTTGCACAGACCCCCTTAACTTCCTCGCCACCCTTACATTCAGGTCCCTCCACTATTACAGCGAAGGAATCCCACTCCAGCAAGGATTTGAGGAGGATATCTCCCTGAATCCTTAGAGATCTCCTCCCAGATTTGGAAGGGAGATTCTCTAAGGATTTCTCCATCGTTTGAACAGGATCCCTAGATCGGATTTACACCAAATCTCTCATGTGAACGCTCGAGAGATTTGAGTGTCTTGCGCACCTTCCATCTCTGGTGAGATCTTTGAGCTTGGAGGCTTGCCTTCCAAGCACAAAGGTCTCGGCTAGCAACTATAAAAGGACCCCCAGTCCTTGGCACATCTTTTAAGCTTGAATTGGCCTGAGAATTCCCCCAAATTTCCTCCTTCCTCATCTCCATCCAATCGCCAGCAAGCTCCGGCAATCCCTCCTCCTTCCTCTCGTCACTCTGCCACCATACCAGTGGCAGAGTTATCTTCGTCTCGCTCTTCCGCGTTGCACCATACTAGCGCGTGCCTCCTCGACCTCTTCCTCGTCGCCATCATCCTCACCTCAGGGCCTTCTTCCCCAATGATGGCATATACGTGCCGCTCGTCTCCTCTGCCTCCCCTTCATCCAGCTACACGCAAATAAGTTCCTCTTCTCCCACTCTTCATTTTTCCTCATTCAATTTCATAAAATACCCCTCGACAGCCACTGTCCACCTTTGTCTCCCTCATCTTCGGCCGACCACCGGTGAAGCAAATCCATCACTCCCCCAGTCCACATGCCTCGCCACCTACCTCATCACCTTCACCATCACTCACTGATCATCCTCCACCCCTTCACCAACCGCCACACACGTCCTACACCCTCACCCGACATACCCACCTTCACGACCGTAGGGTGACCTAGGCATGCACGCCTAGGCCGTCCCATGGCCAACCAACCTCCGCTTCACCTTCGTCGTGACACAGCGAAGCTTCCCAAGTTGTTTGACAGGGCCACGAGGTCGTGTGTGTGCATTTCAGGTTCGCACCTCCGCCGCCATTAGCAATGACACAAAGGAGCTTGCAAGGTTGCTCCAGGCTCTAGCACTCCAAGCTCCCAGGTCCAGAAGGCATGGGTTGGTCTCGTGCACACACACTCCCAAGCAATTAGTGTAGCAAAGCACCCAGTTGCTCCAATTGCGCGGACCTTCCTCCTGCGGGTGTGCATAAAGAAGCAGGTGGGACTTTTAGTCCCACCTCGTGAACGCAAGAGCGTGGTGCGTAGGATAAATTGGATTTGTGTTTCTAGCTCTTCACCTTTAGTACACGGAGTGAGGTCCCTAATCCACACGCACCCACCTCGTCCGCGACCTATGCCCCCATGAACCTGACGTGACTGACTCGATTATCCCTCACACTCCTCGCAAACCACACCCACGCAGGTGCGCCTGGACTCGGGCACATGAAACCCGACCCGATTACCTGGCTCTGGGAGAGCGAACCTAAGAGCGAAATAGAGAGAGAGAGAGAGACACGTGGGAGGGTAGGGGTAGGTTTTGCTCTTTAGTGTGTGCAGGGAAGAAGAAGAGAAGGAAGAGGAAGGCGCAGCTGAAGCTAAGGCAAGATGAAACTAAGGCCAAGCAGGGAAGGAAGGACTTAGCTGCAGCAAAGGAAGAAGAAGGAAGGAAGAAAGGAAAGAAACAGAAGAAAGAGAAAGCAAAGAGGGTGCGGCAAAGAAGAGAAGTCAGAAGAGAAGAAGGAAAGACAAGGCAGAAGAAGAAGACAAGGAAGGAAGAAGAAGCACTGTAGCAGAGGAAAGGCAAGCTAAAGAAGGAAGAAGAAGAGAAGACAGAAAGAAGAGTTAAGGAAGAAAGCCAAAGAACAACAGAAGAAAGAAGAAGGCAGAAGAAGAGTGGCCGTAGGGAAAGAGAAAGAAGAGAGAAAGAAGAAGCCAAAGTCAGAAATCAGAAGGAGAAGAATAGAGAAAGTTTTGCACTGTAGCAGCAAAGATTTAAGACGTCTGATTTTACATCAGACGTCCATTTTTTGAGCTTCTCTATACATTGACCTCATTTTTACTTTATAACTTTGATTGGTTTGGTCATTGCATTTTATAAAATTGAAAGTTATGATTCTAGTTTTTAAATACCAATTTGCTCCCTGTGTTCAATCTCGGATACCTAGGTTTTCGAGTAATAAATTCTTATTTGTTTTCGCGGCGATTTCATTTATATTGCAACGAACATCTTTTTAAAATCGATTTCGCCTCGTTAACACTAGGGTTTTGTCAATCTTTCTCCTTTAGGCCTCAACAGCAAGTCCTCGAAACCTGATTTCTTAGGCTTCACTGCCTAATACAAAGGTTTAGTAGCTATGATTTTAAAGCATCCGTGCTGAAGAGAATTGTCCTAAAGGCATCCAAATTTGCAAAAATCCAGATCTTAAGACATCAATTTCCAATCCAGGTTATTCCAATTCAAGCCTTTGGCTTGGCCTTACTCAGGTTTAGTTGCTTTCTCCTCACCAGTTTTCTATCCCGAGGTCAACACTTTTTGTGTATATCTCCCTGGTGGACCACTGGGTCTCTTATTCCAAATTTTTATCTCCATATTTTTTTAAACTCTTTTCTATAGGATAGAACACCCATATGTAGCGAGGTGTTCTTTTATTTGATGGAAGGAAGGGTAGCATCCATTTGTAGCAAGATGCTTTATTTGGTGGATAAACTACATAAGTACCCATTTGTAACGACGTGCTTAACTGCATGGTGTTTTATTTTATTTATTTATTTATTTTTCTTTTTCTCCCCTTTCTCATTTTTCTTACTAACATATACTCTATATCCTTTTTCTAGGTGAGTGGCACATCCTTCACCCTTTCAAGAGCTGCCCCACGGAAATCCTTAGACTAAAGAGGATTTAGAATTGATCTCTTAACCTCTTTGTTTTCGTGATCTCAGATGTCAACAGGACAACTCTATGTGTGTGAATTTTGGATGCTTAGGTTACTTAGCTCTCAAACCAGAGCTTGGATAGCAAAGCCATTCACTCTCAGGTCCTTTAAACTTTTAGTTTCCTCCTATAAGATCTGTCAAGACATAACTCGCCAAGTCTAGCCGAATGTCCTTGGTTGATTAAGCTAACTATAGCTTGATAGACCATAAGACCAAGATTCTACTAACTCTTTACTTAATTAACTCTGAATATTTGGCCTTTTTACTTAACTTGATGATAAAAACAAATGCTCAAAAAGCAAAAGGATTACTTAGTCTAATTAACTAAAAAGTTACAATTTAATTCCAAAACTCAAGTTTTGAACTTAATACACCTTAGTTACTTTATTTTAGAGTAAAGAATAGAAAAACAAATCCTTAGGGTTTTAGATTCTAACTTAAATAAAATCCCGTTTAAAATTTCGTAAGCAAAAGCGTGTTCTGAAAAATGTTATAAGTACAAATATAAATAAGGATTTAATGCTTTTATACTATTTACAATATATATTTTTATTTTTTAAATTTCTTTTTGGTTTCTGACCTAAAAAAATTAATCTTTTAATTACTAATATATATATTTTTTGGTATCTTCTTCTTTTCTTCTTTTCTTTATTGTAAATGTAAGACCCTTTTATTATTTTTATGATTTTGTAATTTGCAAATTTTTATATTTATGTATTTTTATTTTTTATATTTTATAAAAATTTCCAATTTTTATGAATTTTTTCAAAATTTTTCAATTTTTTAGGGTATTTTTTATTTTTTTCTAATTTTTTAATTTTTGGTATTTTCATTTTGTGGGTATTTAATTTCTATGTATTTTTTTTATATATTTTCTCTACAAATACACTTGAAGTAAAAATTTCACTTCACACCCCCCAAGCTAAGATTTTACAATGTCCTCATTGTAAGAAGGGTGAAAAAGATATTACACTTCACTTAGTGTAGGGTGATGGAAGGAGTCGGATGGAGGAGATCAAAGATCTCTGTGCAGACTATTTCTATTCTAACCAAAGGTCAGAGTAGTCAATTGGACTAAGTGAAGGTAATCGGTGCAGAATGAAGTGATAAATCAAATACAGACTCAAGTGTATAGGAAGAGAAAATTGTAGAAAATAGGAAATAGCTATGTACAAAATGTGGATGGATAGATGACAAACCCTAATGGAGCATGTAACAGTCTCCAAGAAAACCCAAAACATGTGGTTCCAAGAAAGTTTTAAACGTTGACCATTAACTTTGAAGGGTTGATCATTGTTGGGTTCGGTGATTTCGACAGCTCCATTGTCGAAGACTTTAACAACAATAAATGGTCCTTGCCATTTAGACCTAAGTTTCCTAGGGAAGATCTTTAGATGGGTATCAAAAAGCAACACCTTCTGACCAGGTGTAAAAGATTTGCGGGAAATGTGTCTATTGTGGAAGGCTTTAAGTTTTTCCTTATACAGCTTTGAACTCTCATAGGAATCATGACATAATTCCACAAGTTCACTAAGCTGCAACCTACGATGATCACCAGCCTTCGCGAGGTCGAAATTACAGGCTTTAATTGCCCAATAGGCCTTGTGTTTAATTTCTACGGGAAGATGACAGGGTTTCCCGTAAACAAGTTGTATAGTGACATGCCTGTTGGTGTTTTGTGGGCAGTCCTATAAGCCCACAAAGCCTCATCTAAATGGGAAGACCAATCCTTTCTATCGGGTCAGATTGTCATTTGAAGGATCTTTTTGATCTCCTGATTAGAGACCTCGGTTTGCCCATTGGTTTGGGGATGATAATGTGTAGAGATACGATGTGTAACCCCATATTTTCTAAGTTCCTAAACTGGGCATTATTAAAATAGGAACTGCCGCCAGAAATGATGGCACGAGGTACCCCAAAACAAGCGATAATATGACTCTATATAAAAGGAATGACAACTCGATGATCATTTGTGCATGTGGGTATGGCTTCAATCTAATGAGAAACATAATCAACAGCAAGTAAAATATACTCGAAGCCAAAAGAGGACGGGAATGGACCCATAAAATCTATGCCCCAAATATCAAAGATTTCACAGACGACAATTGGATTCAGAGGCATCATGTCTTTTCGGGACATGCTACCAAGAGTTTAGCAGCGACTACATGCCTTACAATACGACTGTGAATCTACAAATAAAGTGGGCCAATAAAACCTGCATTGTAAAACTTTTACAGTGGTCTTACGACCAGAAAAATGACCACCACAAGCCTAGTCATGACAAAAAGAAAGGATAGAATCAATCTTAGAAGAAGTAACACAACGCCTGATGATTTGATCATTGCAGAGTCGAAAAAGATATGGATCTTCCCAGAAATAGTATTTGGCTTCTGATCTGAGTCGTGATTTGTGATTCCCATCCCAGTCTGGTGGGAATTGATGTGTAACCAAATAGTTAACAATATCTGCATACCAAGGAAGATCTGAAGATATAGTCAAAAGATGTTCATTAGGAAAGTGCTTAGTGATTGGAGGAGATGATTCAATAGTATCAGAAGGAAGGCGAGAAAGATGGTCGGCAACAACATTCTGTCGTCCCGCCTTATCACGAATTTCTAAGTCAAACTCTTGCAAAAGCAAGATTCATTTGATCAACCTAGGTTTCATGTCCTTTTTAGATAGAAGGAATCGAATAACTAAGTGATCAGAGTACACAATGATTCGAGATTCGAGTATATAAGATCTAAACTTTTTTAATCCAAATACTATCACTAGTAATTCCTTTTCCGTAACTGTGTAATTCCTTTGTGCCTCATTCAAAGTCTTACTAGCGTAGTAAATCGCTACTGGATTCTTCTCGATTTTCTGTCCCAAAATATCTCTAATTGCATAATCTGATGCATCACTCATGATTTCAAATGGTAAATCCCAATTAGGTGGTTGCAAGATCGGAGCTTGTGTAACTCTGTCTCTCAATGTCTCAAATGCAGATATACACTCCTCACTCATCTTAAAAGCCGTATCCTTTGTGAGGAGGTTTGTAAGTGGTCAGGCGATCTTCGAAAAGTTGAGTATAAATCTTCTATAGAATCCCACATGCCCGAGAAAAGATCTGATGCCTTTAATCGAGTCAGGAATTGGAAGATTTGAAATTTGATTGATCTTGGCTCGATCTACTTGGATACCTCGCTCAGACACAAGGTGGCCAAGTACAATGCCCTCTGGAATCATAAAATGACTCTTCTCCCAATTGAGGACAAGATTAACTTCTATACATCTCTTGAGAATCTTCAACAAATTATCCAAACAGATATCAAATGTTTCCCCGAAGACTGAAAAATCATCCATAAAAACCTCAATATATTCACCCACCATTTCAGTAAAAATGGCTAACATGCAACGCTGAAAAGTCGCGGGTGCGTTACAAAGCCCAAATGACATTCTTCGTAAAGCAAAGGTTTTGAAGGGGCAAGTGAAAGTCATTTTCTCTTGATCTTTGGGATAAATTGCTACCTGATTATATCCAGAGTAACCATCCAAAAAGCAGAAGAACCTATTACCAGCTAATCTCTCAAGGATCTAATCAATGAATGGCAAAGGAAAGTGGTCCTTCTTTGTAACCGTGTTGAGCTTATGATAGTCGATGCAAACCTCCCATGAATTTGCAATTTGTGTGGGAATGGTTTCTCCATATTCAGTCTTGATTATGGTGAGTCCTGCAATTTTAGGTACCACTTGAATTGGACTCACCCAAGAGCTATCGGATATAGGATAAACAATGTCAGCATCTAGCCACTTGATCATTTCTTTCTTTACGACTGATGGGAACACCATCATGAGCCCTAACTAGCTCATTTTGATCGAGAAAAGAGAACAAAAGCTCCCACATAACCAAATGAAGGGCCTAACTCAAGGAATAACTGTTTTGAGAGAAAAGTAAGAAACAAAGGGTAAAACTGTAATTTTACCATTGTAGTGCAACAACGGGATTTCTCAGGGGCTAAACATAGGTCAAATGGTCTTAATAAGATAAAAAGTGGGTTGGATCAATCAGAAAAATGGTTAATGTGCAATCTGTGAATTAAATGTCCAATCAAACGTGGTTAAACCTAAAATCCAACTTCACCATTGGATTCCTTAGGTCCAAATTAGGTTTATACCAAAATTTGGACCTAAGGGGAGTTCACCTTGAACCACTTTGCAAAATAGTCCAACCCAATTACATTTAGACCCCTAGCTTTTGAAAACCTTACGAATACCCCCTATCTTCATCTCCATTCTTTGCAATTAGGTCCCTCTGCCATTACAGTGAAGGAATCCTACTCCGACGAGGATTCAAGGAGGAGTTCTCCTTGATTCCTCAGAGACTCCCTCTCAAATTTGAAAGGGAGATTCTTTGAGGAATTCCCGATGATCTGAACACAATCTCAAGCCCTAATTGTCACCCAATCTCTCATGCGAACGCATGAGAGATTTGGGTATCTCTCACAATCCTACTCTGGCGAGGATGCCTGTGCTTGGAAGCTTGTCTTCCAAGCACAAGGCCCTCTGCCTGGGACTATAAAAGGTCCCCCTGACCCGGCCGATCATTCCCAGCTTGGTTTGGCCGGAGACAACCCCTCAACTTCATCTCTTCTCCTTCAGCCAAACATCCAGCGAGCTCCGATGACTCCACCTTCCTCTTCTCGTCGCTCTGCCACAAAACCAGTGACAGAGTTGTCTCCGCCTCATTCATCCGCATCACGCCATACCTGCACACACTCCTTCATCCTCTTTGTCGTCACTGTCACCCTTCTACTGGACCTTCGTCTCCGACGGCGGCAGGTACGAGTCGACCACCATCCTCTCCCCCTTCATCCATAAATTAGGTTAGTATCTTCCTCCTTCTCTATTCTTTATTTTCCCCCCTCTTTATTTCCCAAAACACCCCTCGACAGCCACAGACCACTACCATCGTCTCCACCTCCAGTAAACCACCGGCAAGGTGCCTCCATCACTTCCACATACCCATCCACCTCGCCAAACCCCTCAGAAGCTCTACCACCATCCACTGATCAATTCCCCCTTCTCCATTGACTGCCATAACCTCCACACAATCCCCTCGAACAGACCCATCATCACGGCCACAGACTGACCTAGGCACGCACGCCTAGGTCGCCCTGCACCCAGCCACCTACCGTGACACCTTTGCCGTGTCACGGTGAAGCATCCTGGGTATTCTAGTGAGGCCGCAAGGTCGTGTTGCTTGATAATAGGATTCGACCTCCGCCGCCATTGGAGTAGACGTGAAGGAGCTCGTAACCTTCGCTCCAGGCAGCCGTGCTCCAGGCCCCAGTTCTAGGCAGTGCTAAATTGTCACACGCACACATTCAGCCAGTGATTGACTTCCCAGACCCTTGTAGCCACAGCAATTAAGCGTGACATCTCCTGCGGGCGCGTGAAGAAGTGGGTGGGACTTTTAGTCCCACCTTGGGCGTTTTGGAGCAAGTGCAGCAGTATAAGATGAATTTGTGTCAGGGGCTTATCGCCTCCTAACACAGGGTGAGGTCCCCTGTCCCACTCACACCTCATCCGTGACTCACTCCTCTGCGGACCTGGTAGCCTAACCCGATTACCCTGCACTCCTCGCGCATCACCCACGTCGATGCGCCTGGACCCGGGTGCACTAACCCAACCCGTTTACCTGAGTTGGCTCTGGGAGAGCGAGCCTAAGAGAGAAAAGAGAGAGAGTGTTCGCGGGGGAGGGTAGGGGTAGGTTTTGCACTTGTGTGCAGGGAAGCTAAAGAAGGAAGAGGACCCTGAAGCTAAGGAAGGAAAGCTAAAGGCTGAAGAAGCTAAAGAGAAGGAGCTGCAGAGGAAGCTAAGGAAAGAGGAGGCACTATTGCAGAGAAGGCAGAAAGGAGAAAGAAGCCAAGGCAGACGAAGGAAGGAGAAATCAGAGAAAGAAGAGAAGGCATAGCTGAAGCCAAAGTTGAAGAAGAAGAAAGCTGAAGAGAAATAGAAGCCAAAGAAAGTCAAGGCAGAAAGGAAGAGAAAGAAGAAAGAAGGAAGTTGCAGAAGAAGAAGAAGGCTCAACTGAAGTCAGAGAAAGAGAAAGAAGAGAAAGAAGAAGCCAACGTTAGAAGCTGAAAGAAGGAAGAAGAGAGCTCAAGCAAAGCCAAAGAAGAAAAAGAAGAAGAGAAAGCCTAAGCCAGGATCTCTATTCATATTTTTGAGCATCTATATACATTGAAACTAGTTCTATTACTTCATCATTTGATTGAACATCACATTTTATCAAATTGAGGTTGTGTTCTTAGTTTTTAAATATCAATTTGCTCCCCGTGTTCGACCTCGGATTCATAGTTTTTCGAGTAATAAATTCTCATTTGTTTTTCGAAGCGATTTCAACTATACTGCAACACAATATTTACAAACCTGATTTCGCTCTCAATAAACATTTTGGCGTTGTTGCCGGGGAGCAACGTGCAATTTAGCACTAGTCTCTGCATTATTTTGATTATATTTGAACAGTAACTTGCCCTATTTGTTTTGCTGTGATCTTGCAAGGTATTTCACGAGGATATCTTCCACGCAAATCAACCACTCCCGGGCAGGTAAATTCTCTCTTCTTCCCTAATCCATCTCCTAATCCTGAGAAGACAAAAAGGAAGCAATCAAATTAGGAATCAACTACCTTCTTTTTATAGTAATTAACATTTTTAAGGAAAATTTCTCCTGGTTTATGCGAAAATTTTTTCAAATCTTATTGAAGTTGAAGCGATTTTTAGAGATCCTACCCCACAAATTCTTGTTCCTATTAGAGATCACGCTTAATTTCTAAATCTCCATGGACTACATACGTTGTCTTAAGTCCAAAGAGAATTTCTCTGAAAAATAAAAGAGGATTAGAGACAAGAGCCACATTAGGGTTTTCTACAGTAGGGTTTTGGAGTGCTAGTTCACACATACTTGCATAAAAGGAAACAAACCCACCCGCATCTGTGTGCTACCCAAGCTCTTGATTGAATGGAGCTAATCAAGACAAACCCTAAAATTAAACTCTAAAATCACTTGAACCTTAAAAACCTTGGACCTAATAACCTGGAGTCAAATCAGGGTGATTTCTAGGTCTTGACCTAGAATCATTCTGCCATCTTTAGGGCAGGTCAGGTGAAGTTGACCCCTTGTTGGGTCAACCAACCTTGAAATTAGATCACAAAACTAAAACCTCTAAAGTTCAAGTAGAACCCTAAGTACCTTCAATCTAAAAGTGTTAGACTTAAGAGATTAAGGTCCCCATTCTGGTCTACCTGGAATCTCAGTGACAAGAGAGGTCGGGTGGGGGAAACCCTGTAACCCGTGGGGATGCTCTACCATGTAGGGGTCTTTGCGGGACTCTCCCTCTCTGGTTGCCTAGGTAATTCTCAGGTGGACGACTTTCCGATCCAGGGGTATCATCCACCCCAAACCTCCATAGTTATCCAAACATCTTTGGGTTCCTTGATTGGGTCAAAACACATCTAGTCCCTTATCCCTTCTCTTTAGAGCACACACATAGATTTTTAGTAGGATTCTCTATTTAGATCCAATCACTTCACAACTTGATCTTATCCGAATTCTGATTCTACATCTTGATTCCACCATTTAATCCAAACATGCAGCCTGGTTACTTAGGATTACCATTCAAGAAACTTGAATCACAGAGATCCATGAGAGATAGAATGATTGAGGATGACCTTGACTTTTATGAAATTGAATACAGAACCTCAACACCAGTAGAAGACATTCAGGTTAATATACCAACAACAACAACTTTCATCATAAATTATGCCCAAGTGTTATTAACAGAAGCCACAAAAGGATCAACCCGAGACATGCTCATAACAGGATACATTGAGATAGAGAAATTACACAATTTTGAATACCTTCAATGCATGACAAATCTTGTACTATGGGAACAACCCCAAGATGATCTTGGAAAATGGGAAGAGATGATGAGGTTATTAAATAAGTTATCGATCAGAGATACCCGTACACGCCCCAAACAGATGATGAACCATCTTGGAATAGTATCAAGGATCAATCCGATTTCCCAAATCTCGGGTTTGAGGCACAAGGTTGTCATGGATTCCCAACCCAGATGGAATACAACATGCCTGATCTTGAATTAGGTTGGGAAGTTCCAATTGCAGGAGAACACGATTTGGAGCCAGCCCTAGAAATTGGTTCACCAAGCATAGAATTCCGAGACTCCTGCAATGATGAGATTAGAACTGAACCTCTCGAGGGTGTAAATCCCACCCCTTATTCTGATAAGGTGACCCTTGAAGGTAATTCAGACTTAGATTCTAGTAATTCAACCCACATCCTCAGCCTAGAATCTGGATCTGAAATCGATTAGGAAGATTACGAGGCCCTGTATGATGAAGATCCGATTTTCAATAAAGACTATGATTCCGGGCCTTCATTTGATGAATATCCCTCTCCAACATCCTCAGAGATACAAATCAAATTTTCAGAAGTCATGCCAATCTACGATACAGAAACTGAGGGGTTGGACGAGTGGGGTTTTGATTGGGTCTTTCCTACAAGCTTAGAACTTGAGCCTAGACCAAATAAGGACACCTTTTTGAGCTCGGAATTTACATATAGGCTAGACTTAAGTTAGGCTGCTAAGTCTACATCATGTGATTTATTCTATGGTGAAACCCATGATCTCGAATCTCATTCAGAACTTGATTTTCGCAATATCTCCGACGATTTCGAATCTTACCGTGATTTTAGAGAAACTCTGTCTCATGACTTCGATGAACCAATCTACGACCTTAGCTCACATAATTCATTCTCCGACTACGACTCTAAGGTCCCAGATCCTGAGATCACTGATTTAAGTTCAGGTTTCAGTGAGATGGAATCATTTCTTTTCTATCCTCAGGAATCAAAACCAGAAAATGCTGAGTGACTGCAACCCAGAGTTCGAATCTTTTCTCGACTCAAATTTCCATCATCCTATAGACACTCTTCAAGAATTCACTTTTGACTTTGAGAGCTACTAGGAGGACTCTCTCAATGAAACCACCTGTAACTCCTTTCTAGAAGAGCCCTTATACACAATTCTTATTGAAGTCACCTCTTCCACATATACAGAACCCAACCAAACCCGTTTTCAACCCCGACCCGCAACGGGACTCAATTTCTATTCTGATTCCCCTCTTACTGAGTCGATTACAGATGATTCAACTCCACATCTATACCGAGTTTCGGGCATTGATCAGACTAAAGACCAGGCTCCATCACCTTCTGATCACCCCTGTAGGGTTTCCACACCATTCACTGATTATTTTACGGATCCCTACTTTGACCAGGCTGATTTGACTCAGCCAAACCCCGAATTCACACTTCCACATTCATCCGAGCTCCATAGCATATGGTGGGTTCCACATCTCTGGATCTACATTTATCAACCCACCAAATTGATTAGGTTTGGGCTGCATCATCAGCCTACTGATCTGAACAAGCACCTAGTTGGACCAACCAGGCTCTTGATCAAGGTGCTTGTTCTACAAAACTTCGCTGATTTGACTACTCCCTCTCCATACCATTTCTCACTCGACTGAAGGCGTTGAATTTAGCGCTTAATGGGAGGTAACCCATCATTCCAAAAAGCCCGAGATCCATCTGATTATCTGTTCATATTTCACGTCTATTGCACCCTAAGTTCAGTCTTGGAACAGTTGATCCCACCTCTGGTACACGTGCCCAGAGCCTGAAATCGTTTGCAAAAGTCATTCCCAACCCATTCACCCACTCAATAAATCATATTCTAAGTACCTGAACCCAACACTGTTTCACACCCTCCGTTTACAATGACATTGCAAAACTTAGGCATAGGGGGGTGGTAAAGTGCAAACATACAGAAATCAAGAAAAGTCAGAAGGATTCTCATAAAAAAATCACATATGTCAAAAATACCGAAAAAATAGAAAATTGTGAAAAAGAACAAAAAAATTGGAGGAGGGAAGAAAATTTTGAGGTCATATAAACATGAGGAGGAAAAAAGCAAAATGATAAAAAAGGAGCACAAAATGAAAAAGAAAAAGAGATAGTCATTAGTAAGAGATTAAGAAATTAACTAAAGTTCTAGACCACATCAAGAAAAATAAAAATGAAGAAAAGTGCTAATGAGACACAAAAAGATATTAGTAGGAATACTGATCTTAGGCCTTTTTGGCTAGACTCTTAGGTTTAAACATTCAAGTATCCGCTAAGATCTGGATAATCCTCAATAAATTGGGGAAAATGCAAAGCATAAGTATTAGGTCTAAGGCTTAGGGAGTATTCAGCCTCGTTAACTGATCTTCGATTTGTGGGACTCGGTAACCTAAGCACTCCAATCCACACACAGTCTGGTTCAGTGCACATAACCATCAAAATCACGCAAAAGCGTTTAAATGTTCTGAAAAAAGCTGGCTAGATTAGGAGCAGCCAATCAATACAAGTTGATTTGGATGAGTTCCCAACACAGAGAGGCGGGAAATTCCCCTTGAAAATGCGTAACAACATATCGTCTCCTCGGTGCTTGTCTCCTAGGATATTTACATATCCTACCGAGGGCACGTAAGCACCCTGCTGGTTCAGATACCATGGGCGGCATTATCACGAAATGTCGATTGCCAGGGTCTAGATTTGGCTACAGAATGCCATGGGCGGGATTATCTCGAAATCTCGAAAGTCAGGGTTCTGGGGGTTGCCACGGGTGGTGCTATCACGAAGCATCAATTGCCAGGAACCTTTTGAGGATTAATGATGAGGATGAGGAATCCGATACAAACCATGTTGAGAAGCCAATCCGAATCTAGAAATAAAAAGAAAAGAGAGAGAAAACTCTCCAAACAAATAAATCCTTTGTCTCTCTCTTGCAAAAAATGCACTGTAAACTGAACCGAGGCTACAATATGCCTCAAGCATGGGTGCTTTAATCGCAGAGTCCAATGAACCTTAGGATAGTTCCTGCGGGACTTAAAAACCTTCGCGAAAGATTGAGGCTAGAGCTGGTCAGGTCCGAATCTTGGTTGGTACTTGAGTACCTCTAGGCCTACTGTCGTCATTCTAACCTAATCAAAAAGAAAAAGAAAAAGCACTTAGCATAAATTGTGAAAGGAACTCATGGTCTAGAACAGAAGTTAAAACCTTAAAATTTTGCTAAGAAACTAACAAAAAATAGGCATGGGGGTATGATGGGAACACCATTATAAGCCTTAACTAGCTCATTTTGACCTAGAAAAGAGAACAAAAGCTCCCACATAACCAAATGAAGGGCCTAGCTCAAGGAATAACTGTTTTGAGAGAAAGGTAAGAAATAAAGGGTAAAACTGTAATTTTACCATTGCAGTGCAACAAAGGGATTTCTCAGGGGCTAAACATAGGTCAAATGATCTTAACAAAATAAAAAGTGGATTAGATTAATCAGAAAAAGGGTTAATGTGCAATTTGGGAATTAAATGACTTCTTGTAACCCTAAAAATAGTCCCACTTAATTCAACAAGGTTCTGGTCAGGATAAAATTCACCTAAACCCTTTAAAATTCATGGAAAAATATCCTCTAGGGTTTAGAACCTTCAATTTGGCCTTTGAAACCTCTTTTGATCTAAATAGGGGTCCTAGTCAATTTTTTGCCCTAAATTGGGTTTTTATGTAAAATATCCAGTCAAACATGATCAAACCTAAAATCCAACTTCACCATTAAATTCCTTAAGTTCAAATTAGGCTTATACCAAAATTTAGATCTACGGGGAGTTCACCTTGAACCACATTGCAAAATAGTCTAACCCGATTACATTTAGACCCCTAGCTTTTGAAAACCTTACGAATACCCCCTATCGTCCTCGCCATTTTTTGCAATTAGGTCCCTCTGCCATTACAGCGGAGGAATCCAACTCTGGCGAGGATTCAAGGTGTTCTCCTTGATTCCTTAGAGACTCCCTCTCAAATTTGAAAGGGAGATTCTCTGAGGAATTCCTGATCATCTGAACACAATCTCAAGCCCTAATTGTCACCTAATCTCTCGTGCAAACGCATGAGAGATTTGTGTATCTCTCACAATCCTACTTCAGCGAGGATTCCTGTGCTTGGAAGCTTGTCTTCCAAGCACAAGGCCCTCTACCTAGGACTATAAAAGGTCCCCCTGACCCAGCCAATCATTCCCAGCTTGGTTTGGCCGGAGACAACTCCTCAACTTCATCTCTTCTCCTCCGGCCAAACATCCAGCGAGCTCTGGTGACTCCTTCCTCTTCTCATCACTCTGCCACAAAACTAGTGGCAGAGTTGTCTCTACCTCAATCATCCGCGTCGCGCCATACCTTTGTGAAGGTTCTACCCTTGTACTAGGAGGGGTGAGATCAGCGTGACAAAAAAATGCGGAATTGAAAATATATAAAGCAATCTCACAAAATAAGCAATCACAAAATGTACACAGGTATTTTTAGGTGGAAACCCAAACCGGGTAAAAACCACCACCTAACCCTCTCGAGTTAGGATTTTCCGATCAACCTAGTTGATCAAATCCACTAACCGAATCACTTTGAACGAGGGTGATTCAACCTCAATACAACCACGCTACTTAAACGAGGGTAGCGTACCTCAACCCCTTCTCTCCACGAGAAGGATTTTGTCCCACGAAGGAGACGGGAATTCGCAAAGCGAATACCCAACCAAAAGACAAAGATAAAATAAAACAACAGTCCTATAGAGCCAACAAAATTAAACCTAGCTTCTATAGGAAATAGGAAACTCCCCTTTGCAAGGAGTGCGTCGATGATGACGCGGTGCGTGTGCCACGCGACGGCGCTACGTCGCTCTCGTTATCAACAGCAGGAGAGCGGGCGCGCGAAGGCTTGATGCTCTCAAGAGAATGAAACTAGAGCTTGGAGAGCAAGGGCCTCAATTGGACACAAAAGAGTGGAACTAAGTTGCTTAGGTGTGTCTCTTGTTTCTCTTGGTGTTTTTCTTGTGTGTTTGTGTTACAAAGGTTCCCCTCTATTTATAGAGGCCTTAGGAAGGTTTTGGAAGGCTTGGAAAAGCTTCCATAGCCGTTGGGTGCAAAGCCCAAGAGAATCAGGCCGAAATCAGGACAATGATTGCATTTGACAGGGTTATCAGACGTCTAACTATGGCATCAGACGTCTGGAAGGCCACTTTAAGACGTCTGATTCCAAGGTCAGACGTCTAATTCTATGCGGGTTTCTCCCTGACTTGAATCAGATCTAAACAGGGTTTTTGTGCAAGTCCATCAGACGACATACAGGACGTCTGGCACTATGTCTGGACGTCTGAAAACCTACTTTTGCTGTGGGAATTGATTTCCAAACGTTGCAACGGCTAGAAAATCTCTGAGAAGAGATTTTGGGTCAGCCGAGGCAAAACGGTCATTTATCAGACGTCTGTAAAGTCCTATGGACGTCTGATAAGGCTCTAACGGTCATAATCTTGAGTGTTTTCTAAGCCAGCCAACGGTCCACTGATTGGACGTCTGGCAAAGTCATCAGACGTCTCCTAAGACGTCTGGTATAAGGTCTGGACGTCTGAATTCATCAGACAGAACTAACCATGTCCAGCCTAACAGTTATCAGACGTCTGAAACAACAGTCAGACGTCTTAAAATTCTTTATCAGACGTCTGATTTGTGAATTAGACGTCTGGGAAGTCTGTTTTAACCCTATATTGGTTTTCTAAGTGTTCTACAGAAAACCTAAGTATCCTAGGGTTGTGCCGGTGTTCCTAGGACTACTGTTAGGGTACTTTGAGGCTCTTTAACATAATTTTCTAAGGAAAATAAAGAGCAAGAAAAATAAAGATAAAAGTACATGAAAGGATTAAAAAGAATCTATCCTATTCTTCTTGTCTTCTATCTTCAATCTGTCGCTCCACGCGAACCTCCTCTGTTTTCTGTCAAGCTCCTCCAATCCGTCCTGGATACGAGCTCGTGTTCCGTCTAAACACGTCTTCATTTGCAATTGACCTGAAATCTAGGACTCAAATTGCAAATGTTAAATAACACGTGTTTTGTTATCATCAAAACAAATGATCGTGGTGCTCTAGCACCAACACTTCGCACGTGCATTCATCCTCTTCATCGTCGCCGTCACCCTTCTATTAGACCTTCGTCTCCGACGATGGTAGGTACGAGCCGACCACCATCCTCTCCCCCTTCATCCATAAATTAGGTCAGTATCTTCCTCCTCTACTCTTTATTTTCCCCCCTCTTTATTTCCCAAAACACCCCTCGACAGCCACAGACCACCACCATCGTCTCCACCTCCGGTAGACCACCGGCGAGGTGCCTTTGTCACTTCCACATACCCATCCGCCTCGCCAAACCCCTTAGAAGCTTTGCCACCTTCCATTGATCAATTCCCCCTTCTTCGTCGACCGCCATAACCTCCACACAATCCCCTAGAACAGACCCATCATTACGGCCACAGATCGACCTAGGCATGCACACCTAGGTCGCCTCACGCCCAGCCACCTACCGTGACACCTTCGCCGTGTCACGATGAAGCCTCTTACATATTCTAAAGAGGCCGCAAGGCTGTGTTGCTTGATAGCAGGATTCAACCTCCACCACCACTGGAGCAGACGTGAAGGAGCTTGCAACCTTCGCTCTAGGCAGCCGCACTCCAGGCCCCAGTTCTAGGCAGTGCTGAATTGTCACACGCACACATTTAGCTAGTGATAGGCTTCCCAGACCCTTGCAGCTGCGGCAATTGAGTGTGACATCTCTTGCGGGCATGCGAAGAAGCGGGTGGGACTTTTAGTCCCACCTCAAGCATTTTGGAGTAGGTGGAGCAATATAAGACAAATTTATGTCAGGGGCTTATCGCCTCTTGACACGGGGTGAGGTCCCCTCACCCACTCACACCTCATCCATGACTCACTCCTTCGCGGACTTGGTATCCTGACCTGATCACCCTGCACTCCTCGCACATCACCCACGCTGGTGCGCTTGGACCCGAGCGCGCTAACCCGACCCATTTACCAGAGTTGGCTCTAGGAGAGCGAGCCTAAGAGAGAAAAGAGAGAGAGTGTTCGCAGGGGAGGGTAAGGGTAGGTTTTGCACTTGTGTGCAGGGAAGCTAAAGAAGGAAGAGGACCCTGAAGCTAAGGAAGGAAAGCTAAAGGCTGAAGAAGCTAAAGAGAAGGAGCTGCAGAGGAAGCTAAGGAAAGAGGAGGCACTATTGCAGAGAAGGCAGAAAGGAGAAAGAAGCCAAGGCAGACGAAGGAAGGAGAAATCAGAGAAAGAAGAGAAGGCATAGCTGAAGCCAAGGTTGAAGAAGAAGAAAGCTGAAGAGAATAGAAGCCAAAGAAAGTCAAGGCAAAAAGGAAGAGAAAGAAGAAAGAAGAAGGAAGCTGCAGAAGAAGAAGAAGGCTCAATTGAAGTCAGAGAAAGAGAAAGAAGAGAAAGAAGAAGCCAATGTCAGAAGCTGAAAGAAGGAAGAAGAGAGCTCAAGCAAAGCCAAAGAAGAAAAAGAAGAGAAAGCCTAAGTCAGCATCTCTATTCATATTTTGAGCATCTATATACATTGAAATTAGTTCTATTGCTTCATCATTTGATTGAACATCACATTTTATCAAATTGAGGTTGTGTTCTTTGTTTTTAAAGACCAATTTGCTCCCTGTGTTCGACCTTAGATTCATAGTTTTTCAAGTAATAAATTCTCATTTGTTTTTTGAAGAGATTTCAACTATACTGCAACACAATATTTACAAACCCGATTTTGCTCTTGATAAACAACGACCTCCTTTAAATTCGAATTTAGGCATCTTTGAGCTTCTCTTGAAGGCTGTGCCCCATCTTCTATATAGATGCAATGAGTACAAAAATTGGGGCTAATCCTAGTGAGATCGTGTAAAGTCCACCCAATTGCCTTCTTATGATCTCATAAAACCTTGATCAATTTCGATTCTTGTGATTCAGAAAGATGAGAATTAATGATTACAGGATATGTTTGATCAGGTTCTAGATAAACATATTTAAGATCATCAGGCAATGGCTTCAATTCTAATGCAGGAGGAGGATCAACAACAAGATTTGGAGCGGGACTTTTGATTGAAAAAAGTGAATGAAATGAGTCATGAGATTCAGATTCAGGATTGAGTATTGTAAAGACCCATCCCACTTTTAGCCTTTTAAGATGTCTGGAGTGTCAGTCAGACGTTTTTCCAGACGTCTGGACCCTTTCCCAGACGTCTGAAAATGAAATTTTTGTACTTGATCTGTGCTCTGCATGCGGGCGATGCGCAAAACTCCTTTTCTCTCTCTCCTTTCTCCTTCTCCCCCCTGTCGAACCCTAAACCCCCAACTCTATAAAAGCCACCCTCCCCTCCTCTCCTCTCCACTCCACACACCACCATCTCCACCTTCAGAGCAGGGCTGAGCAGCGAGAGGAGATGAGCGAGGGAGCGCGTGAGAGCGAGGAGGAGAGTGCGTGAGAAGGAGGAGGAGGCTAAGGTCGAGAGCTTCAGTGGAAGCTCATCAGAGCTCGCACGGCCATCGCGGGTGCGTGCGAGAGGAGGAGGGAGTCTGGAGCAGCATCCTCGACCACTTGCAGCAACGGGAGCTGCGGCGGAGAGTGGAGCGCTGGGAGCATGTTCTGATACTGAAAATTTTCCAGTATCAGACATCTGGAGTGCAGTCTAGACGACTGCTGATCTTCTGGATGTCTGGAGTCAAGACCAGACGTCTGAAAACACCTTTATCATGAAGGTACGTTCTTTTCGCGGTTACGACCATGCAGGCCGCATCGCAGAGGATATGCCAGTCTAATTTTGGGGCGGATACTCTATTGTACACAGGAGCAGCCTTGGGAAGGAGCGTGGAATGCCCTCCCATGCACTTTCTGACGTCTGACCAACTCATTAGACGACCGGAGGTGCTTCCAGACAACCAGAGGAGTGGTCCGACATCTGGAACCACTTTTAGACGATCGCAGGGGAGTCCTGGATGTCTAAAGACACCGTAGGAACTTGAGGTGAGATTCTGTAACTTTTAAGACGTCTGGACTTGTTTCCAGATGTCTGATTTTGGTCAGTAGACACGTTTTTGACCCGTTTGGGGTCCGATCAAGATCCGTTTTACGCAAACGAAGTATCTGTAGTTTCCTTGCGAGTTTCTCTACGTATTAGAAGCCTTTGTACAATATTTTAAATCCTCCTCTATGATGTATTCCTTGGTATAGGGTTTCAACTTGTTACGTGTTTGGGGCTCGCAGAGATGCCTGGGTCTACGGTTCAAGCCCCCATTACTCCCGGATTGTCTAATAGAGTGGTCTACCCCTGTTAATCTTATTAAATAAGAATGTATCTGTGGAATTAGCCAACTGGAAAGCTATGATGTGGCATGAACCCTAGGACAGAGAAATGAACAAACCAATTGTACTGCATGATTGTATTTATATACATGAGTAAGTTAAACTGCTAGCCATTGCCTGTAATAAAGTTATGAGCTGCCTGTTAAAATATGAGCTGCCTGAGATAAATGAACAGTTACCTGTGAAATTATCAATTGCATGTAATAAATTGTGGAAACACGAGCTGATTGTATATAAACGAGAACTGAATTGTGAATGATGGAATCTGGATCGGGATAATGTGGTGAACATGAGCATGAGCCCTACGGGGAATTAGGAGTAGAGCTCCTGTGGTTAGATGGAAAATCTACAATGTAGACTAGAAGTGTGCTAGCCCTTGAGTACGTGGTACCAAGGAGAGCGACTGTCCCCCTTTTTGTGTAGAGTGGAGCTAGCCGCCCTTGGGTTGGGACCCGAGGTTAGGATTGGCCACTCTACACCGACTTCTGTTGGCCCTCGTGTACACGGTACCGAGGCGAGCTACTAGTATAGGGAGGGAGCTAGCCACCCCACGGGGCCCGGGGTTTAGCTAGCTACCCTACACCGACTTGTTAGGCCCTTTGGGCAAACTGGGGTAGTCAGACGAGGGTGCGCAGACTATGGAGGGGCGAGACCCCTATTTGGTTCTGAGGGGCTAGACCCCTGTTTCTGAGAGGGCTAGGCCCTATACTGTTTCGTGCTGTACTTTGGGCGTGCCCGCTAGAGGAAATGATAACTGCATGTCGGTGCGGGGTAACTACCCTTGCGCTTGTCATGCGAGCCGTAGTCACCGCTACGTCTTGACAGTAACCTCAGGTGGTTGACTGGGTGTAGGACTACCACGGGGGACTCTTCCGGCCATGAGAGCACCACGTGTACCTTCTACTCTTCGGAAAAGACTGCAATCAAGATCGTTCCCATGAGGAACATGCAAGATCAAGAGAATCTGAAAGTTTGAGGAAAATAGATGGAAAATAAAAAGGAAATACATATAAGTAAAATAACTAGAAAAGAGAATTAAACCTGTTGTTTTTACTTCTTTAGATAGTATAGATACCACTCTACTCAGCGTTCGCTGACTCTGTTTCTTTCATACCACTGTTCAGGTCCAGGAGTTGAGTAGCCCGAGCTTCCAGCTACGGAGGGTGCTGGGCCCAGTCGAGCCCAGCCGTAGTTTTTTTGCACTCTTTGTTGTACCCCTTTTACTGTTGTAGTGAGTTTCAGACTTTTAGCTACTGTAGTTGTTACTATTGCTTTTGTTTCCGTTGTTCCTATTGTTGTGGTGGTATGTATTGGAATAGCAGCCTTTACTTTCCTTTACTGCTTGTACATTTTTACTACTTAGTTATATTGCATATGTGAATGTGGTTTACTTTCCTGCTTTTTGGTTATTTCTTGTTGGACGACTGGGTCTTGGGATTAGTCGAGGCGAGCCGGTTTCAAGTCCTATAGGGATTCGGGAACCGGGACGTAACAAGTATGGATTTTGATAGCAGGTTTTCATTTTGAGGGTATAAGATATCAAAAGATGTGTTCTCTAGTTCTAAGGAACTAAGGTCATCCTCAAAAACTGAAATAGATCTAATTTCCTCAATCCAATCCTTTAGAAGCTCTAAATATATCCAATTTAATTGTCTTCTCCCCAAATTTCAACTCAAGATCGCTCTTTCATTCAAGCAATTAAATAAGATTTTCAGTTAATTTAACATTAAAATCTCATATTGGACAGTTAGGCACTTAACATAGCTGACAAAGAAGAATTTAAACAAGGTTACAAGCAATACAAATGCAATTAAAGTTCATTTCAGTTACGAGAAAGCTTGTACAACATTGAATATAACAAATAAACATGTAGCTCTTTAATCTACTTCAAAGTCTAGCCTACTGCCCTATTGATTTAGCCTCTGGAAGTCACTGCTGCAAGCTGCAGTAGTAGCAAGAACATATCCTACAGCTGCTGTTGTAGCCCATATTAGACCTTACAAATGAAGATCAGATGTCCTAAACTGATTCCAGAGGTCTACAATAGTATCAGGAACAATAATAACAATAGTAGCTGAAGCTGCTGAAATGGTAGCCATGTGTTCAGCAGTTGCTGCAGCAACCCAATTCATATCATTTGAATTGAATTCAGACATCTTAAGACCAATTTCAAAAGTGTTGCAGTTGTCTAATCTCAATTTCAATGGATTTGATAGGGAATTTCAGTGATCAGCTCTCCCTAATCAGACTTTAAGAAAGTCTGATTAGGGAGGAAATATGCCCAAATTCAGAAGGTGATTTTCATTGAAAACCATTTTGAGATCAAAGGAAAAAAACCTTAAATCCCTGCTTATAAAATGCACTTTCATTCCCCTTAAAAATCATTTGGAATCATCTTAGAACATCCTTTCAAACCTTGGGTAAGCCTCCAATATTAAATCATAAAATTAGTTATATGAAGGGTGAAATGTTGCCCCAAATTGGGCTTTTGCTTAGGATCTTTTACTGATCTAATCACTCAACCTTCTTGAACACCATTGATGGGTGATCAAGGTGATTTTGTGATATGATCAAGATCCATTGGGTCCTTGTCCTATCTCAAATCAGAGTTAACTGATTTTCCTTGATAGACTCTCCAACATAAGACTTAAATTAGATACATGCTCATCCATATAATCAAAACAAAACTTAGAACCATTGGAATCCTTGCATATACCTAATCAAGCACTTAAAATCTCAAAAAGCTCAATCAATCCATGAAGCTCAAAATACATTCCAACACACCAAATTGGACATTAAAAGCCATTTCGAACATGATCGAGCGATTCGAGTTTATAAAACAAGATCAGGGGGTCTTTGTGGATTTGCGAAATGAGTGGGAGATCCCCCCAAGGTGATTTGTGGTGCTAATTTCAGATCTAAGACACAAGGTCCTCAGATCTAAAATTAGACCCGATGAAGGGGTGATTAGTGAAATTAAAATCGAGGGAAAATAGAATGCGAAGTGAAAACATGAAGAAGGGGGAATTAATGATTAGTGGGGGGGATGAAATCATCCCCTCTGATATGAAATGATCAAAGGAGGTGGAGTGCGGATTCTACTCTAAATCTACTCCTAACCTAAACTAAACAATCATCACACAAATCTCTAATTACTCCTACTCCTAGACTATAATTATCACTACAACTATTCTAGAAAGCAACAAATCCTAATCTAATGGAGGAAGATGTCTAAGGTCACCCGCCGGCGGTTGATGACGACGAAAGGGGAGGAAACTAGCAGCTGAAGAAGTTGTCTAAGGTCCACCACCCGGTCGGCTAGCAGCGATTGAAAGGAGGAAGCAATGCCTATGCTGTCACCGCAGGCAGATGAACTTGGGATGAGAGGAAGCTGCAGGTGTGGACGAAGGGATTGGCTCATGGAGGAGGGAGTCGATAGCGTGCACACGATCAGTGGAGGTGCTTAAGTAGAGTGATGAGTGAATCTCCTCACCGCGCGATGGAATTAGGCGATTAAGGTGTGGGCGGTGAGGATGAGAGGAGAGGCAAGCGCGGGGATTCAAATTGAAATGTGGCCATAGGATGGGATCTGGGTGAGGTGGTCATCGCACGTGCCAAGCCGCGCAAAGGTTCAATAGAATGCGAGCCACAGATCAGGAGGATCTACGAGTGAATGACCACGATGCTCTCAATTCTTCATGATGAACAGTGGTTGCACGAGCATCCGGTGCAGCCGGTTGTGTTGGAAAAATTACGCTAGAAGCCCTTACATGAAGGGGTATATAATTTGTAGGGAAGCCCATAAGTGATAAGGAATGGTGATAGAGCAGTTCCTATAGGCTTGTGACAAGTTGGTTTTCACTTTCTAAAATGATTATTAAGAAGATTTATCATTGTATTTCTAAGTGGTGGAAAAACGACTAATCAAAATAATTAGAATTAAATTAAACCACTCACAGGAGAGCAGATCGTGTCCACAGAGAAGCAATGACTTTTTTTTTTGAAACATAAAAAAAAATAGCTCCATGGTAAGCAAGAAATTCGGGGACCCCGGCGGGGTGGGGTCTTCCCCCTCCCCCTCTTTTTAATTTTGGCAATGACTTATTTAAACTCGCAATTAGGTAGAAATCAAGTTTGCTGAAATATTTGTCAAATCAAACAATGCCCATGTAGCTTTGAATGTAAACCTTAAATTTATGGAGAAGTCAAGGGTTGTTAACGTAAGAAAATTATCCATGTGCAAGGGTATGCCATGTACTTTTCACTTGCATGCATACTAAAATGTAATTCAAAATTAATGTAATGCACATAGAGATGAATCACTAAGGCTTAACAATTCTCTAGAAGCATAAGCATGAAGCCATAAATTCACCACAATTTAATTAATCAAAGAAATCAAGAAAATGAATGTTGACAATGGCAATTTCCGTAAATAGAAATTCAAACAAAAACAGAGGATTATACCTCTCTCCTCCTCACTCACGGGAGAGAGGCTCATTTGAGGAGCTACTCTGAGAAAAGGTCGGCCGGAGCAAGGCCTTTGAGGCGATGGCGGCAGCGCATTGTGAGATGGCCTGAGCCGGCTGGATAGAGGAGAGAAACGACGGCGGCGATGGCTGTCGTTGCTGCTGGAGGGCGCGTGGCTGTGGCTACGGCTGTGAGGAGCGTGCGCTGAGCTGCTGGTGGGTGTGCGCCTGCAGCGGTGGAGGTGCACGCGTGGGTGGGTTGTTGTGAAGGGTAGGCGCACGCGGAGGGTGCTGCTGCGGGTGTTGGAGGGCAGTGCTGTGTGTGGTGCGTGCGAAAGGGGGTGGGGCTCGCCAAGGGGAGGCACGCGTAGGCTGGAAGCGGAGAGGCTGGGGCGCGTAGGGGGATGCTGACGCACATAGAGGGGCGGGCGGCTGCTGCGGGTGTGCGGTAGGGGCATGCGCGAGCTAGTGGAGCATGGGTGCGCTTGAGGTGCGTGCTGCAGGAGGTGCGTGGGTGAGGAGCTGGTGGGGCGTGTAGCAGCTGGGAGCTGTGCATGGAAGGGAAGATGTGCTTGGGCAATAGGAGGTAGCTGTTGCTGGTCGCTTTGGCGTGAAGGTGGTATGCGGTGGTGGTGGTGGTGGTGGGTTCGTTGAGGCCTGCAAATAGAGTAACGAAGGTGATGATGAATAGTATCATGCAAAAGAAAAGAAAAGAGAGAATAAAGAGAAAGAAGAAAGGAGTTCTTTGCATGGCCAATGAGGCACACGCTCAAGGTAAGTGGCCGAGCTCGCTGGCTTGGTGCGGCGGCCTATCACTTTGCTGGCCCACGGTGTGGTGAGGCTCGGCCGTGGAGACTACAGTGATGGGCGGATGCAGGGTGATGGGCGGGCGGCATCTCTCGGAGCATGGCAGCCTCCATCTCTTCCTTATCCCAGTTGAGGAGACCAGATCCACTTCTGGAGCTCCTCCTTGACTGGGCTCTTCAATGCGGTAGCTGGAGGAAGAAATGCAGCCGTTCCTCAAAGAAGAAGAATAAAATAATAATAAAATATTATGGTTATTTATATACAAACCCTTAACTTTTATGTTAACTTAAAATAATGCATGCAATGCACCTAATTGATTAACTAATTAAATGAATGCAATTCTAAGTTAATTCTAAATGCATTTAAATATGGATGCCACACATGAATTATGCACTTAAGCTAAAAATATGAATTAATTTAATTACATCCTAATGTATGCTATCTAAATGTTAAAATTAACTTAATGTCGAGGCACTTAAATACTTAAATAGCCCACAAATATGGGCTAATCAAATACCCCCATGCCTAATTTTTGCTAGTCCCTAGCAAATCTAAGTAATAACCTAGCACTCCAAGTGGACTAACCAACCCAATAGGTCTTCCTTTAGAAACATGTTAAGTTCAGACTTTAGACTAAGGTTCCCAAGTAATTGCTAAGTTACAGACTAGGTCGGCTAAAGATGAGTTGCAGGCACAGGTTTCCATGATTTCTAACTCTACCCTAGGGTTTATTGATCCCTGAGATTAAAACATCTGTGCATGTGCATTGGTCTAAGTTATTTGAGGTTGGTATGATTGCCAACCTAGAGAGGAAAAAGGAATTTTTTTTTAAAAAAAAATATATTTTTTTTTGTTTGATTCCTGTAAGTCTAACCTTGGATCAGCTATCAACACGGTCTGTGTCGGATTCATTATCCCCATCACCATACCTCGAAGGGTGCCTGGCTTTCAATGCTTCGAGATAGCACCGGCCATAGCGACCCCAAGAACTCCTGGCAATTGATACTTCGAGATAGTATCGCCCATGAATTTCTTAAGCGAATTCAGGCCTGTGGCAATCGGCACTTCGAGATAGGGCCGCCCATGGTACCTGAACCGCATAATGTGCTTACATGCCCCCAGTAGGATGGATATCCTAAGAGACAAGCACCGAGGAGGTAACATGTTATCATCGCATCCTCAATGTGAGTATATACTCCACCTCTCCTGCGGTAGGAACTCTTCCAATCAAATTTGTTTTCAAGCTTCTCCTAAGTCAAAACTAAGAGAACCAAATTTTCTTTTAAGAAAGGAATTAAGGTGATCACTTACACAAGACCAAGTGTGTGTGAAATTTGGATGCTTAGGTTACAAGGACCCGTAAACCAACAGGTAGAACAAGACTCTAGGTACTACCCAGCCTTTAACAAAAACCCTAGCTTTCCTTCCTCAACCTTTTGAGGAATGGTCCGCAACTTAATCTCCTACTTAAGTTTTTAAGTCCACAAAGGACCCTAAAGGTCTAAAGCTAGTAGCTCAACTTAGCTTCTAAGTCAAACCCTAGAGTCAACTTAGTCTAACCTAAAGTTCTGGTCTGCCTAAGAATGCAGGACCCAGCTAGTTAAGCTCAATACTATAATTTTTAAATATTTTTAAATATTTTTATTTTTTTATTTTTAAATCAATGCAAATGTATGCAATGTAGAATGCTCTAACTAAATGAATGAATGTACTATGTATAAATGCTATGTATATCCCCAAGTACCCCCCCCCCCCCACATGCCTAAAATCTGCAATGTCCCCATTGTAAAGAAGGATGTTACCTGGGTCAGAGACGGGCTGCCATTCTTTTGTTAGCAGTCAAGTAGCCAAAGAACCTGCAAATCAGGTTCAAGGATTGCAGAAGTTGGCCCTAAAAATGAGCAATGCAGGCCTAGAAAACAAGTAACCTAGGATGTTGGCGAGCTGATGATGAATCCCTATAGCAAATGCTTGCCCCACTAAGATGAGAATGAAATCTTCCCAAGTCACCAGAGGAAGTTCTAAAGGATAAACTGGCATAACAACCTCCAAAGGGGTAGGGGGAGGATGATAAGGATCCTCCAAAAGAAATGGGGAAGGAAAGGTGCAGAAATAAACCCCCAGGGTGATGGAATGACCATAGAAAGCATCACTCCATACCTGGTACTCCATTACAAGAGATATTGATCTATTAAGCCCCCCGGTCAAAATAGTAGTGAGCATGTCTTTAAGCTAGGGATTGTATAGGCTGTCTAAGTTTCGAGGTTGCGGAATGGCCATAAGATCTAAGTTAGGTTTAATCGGCTCGGTGTCCATCCCTAACGCTCTTCCTAATTCCTCAATCGCATCCCTAGCATCCCTTGTACTATAACAAGTATCTTCCTGCACTTCATTAGGAGTCAAAATTTCGCCTTCAGACATAAGCGAATTAGAGGGTGACTTCGAATCAAATGAAGGCAGGTTGGAAGCAACAGATCTGCGGATTATCCTATCAACGTCATCCCCGAGTTCTTGTTCTTTACTCAAATCCTCCCCGGAGTCTATATGTGAATCCACATAAATCTCAGAAGTTGCTTCCACATTTTCCATTATTTCATCATGAGGAGGGATATCATCAATTGGTGTGCTAAGGAAACCTAATTTGGTCAAATTTTTGACATCCTCAGGGGCTAATTCTTCAAATAAGACATAATCAATCTTAGTGTCACTCCAAATCTTGAGTGTAGGTTCCTCATATAATTCATCCTTCTCCTCATCATATGATTCATCATATACCCGAGGTCTAGAATCATCTAAAATCACAGCAGATCCCCTAGGGCACTCAATCTGGGGTAAATGGTTTGCATTGGTAACATCCGACTCCTTAGATAAGTGAATTTCTTTAGGGTTAGGTTCCCTAAGGGTGGGTTTGAGTTTCCTCTCGTGATCAGAAGGGAGGGCGGGATTAACAACTTGACTTCAACCCACTTCACCAAATGTGACGAAAATACTATCATCTGGGTCGAGGTCTTCCAATGGTACCATCATTCCCTTCTTTTGACTCCAATATAATTCAGGTGGATACTCAACCTGATCATCATCTTCCTCGGGTTGCCACCTTTCTTCGTCCAATGTATAACTACTTTCATACACATCCTCCTCCCACTTAAAGTGTGGACCTCTCAAGGATGTCTCATCTAACGGGGAGGTTTCAAAATCAATCCTGGAAAAGTAGCTATTCTCCCTTACATAATCCCCAAGATTCCCCAACTTTAGGTGTAGCTCTCCCACGGGAGATGCATCTAGTGTATAGGGGTGCATTTCATCTTCAATGGAGTAGGTTGGGTGGCTAATGGCTTCTTTTTCTTGTTGGCCTGCTCTCGAAGATTCTCCTAATAAATTAATCATTTCATCTTGCATTTTTTGTATTTGCATCTTTAAGGAGGAGAGGTCATCATTTCTATCAGAATAGAAGTCAGGCTCAGGGTTATAGTACCTAGGAGTATCTGTCCAAGCATTATAATCATTCAGGGAGGGTGGGTTGGGTATTTGCATGGTCTGCGGGATATTGGGTAAGGCAAATCCCACTCCTAGGTTCTGCTCACTGATTTGGGGCTTAAGCAGGCCAATACTCCTATAATAGGAGTAAAAACGATCCCAATGATTATCATTATGTCCATCAAAGGATGGACCATCTTGGCGTATGGGATCGAAGAGTGCAGAGTGGGGATAAGGGCTTGGGCAAGATGTGAAAGGATGAAAATCAATGTGGTCCATTCTAACTCACACCTCAATCAGAATTCCCCAAGCAAACACAATTCAAAGAGGACATTTTAGGTCTTTCCCAATTTAGGCTTTTGATTTTAAGTTAGATTGTAGGTGACAATACAATTTGTTCAATCAATTTACACGCTTATTGTCGACCTACGGATCGCCTAAGAAGACCTAACTAGGACTTAGGTGATCCTCTCTAAAGCCCAAAAAGTTTAGTCACCACCAAACACGGCAAAGAAGGATGCAAGTAGGGTTAAACCCTTCCTTTGAAGCGTTGCTTTCGCGGTGCTTCTTAACTATCCTCAATCCACAAGGTTTGGAGGCAACTTCACCTCTGAACTAAAGTTTGGGTCACTTTAGACCTTAGTAATAGGAGGCTCTAGTCCTAGCGGTTCCAAACCTAAGGAGTGTTTAGAAACGTGCTTAGGTGCAAAAGATATAAGTGTGCATACTCCGCAAAAGATTTTGAATTTTGAATCACACGCCAAGTTTAAAAATCAAGTCCTTGATTTTTAAATGTCCCTCCTTTAATTAGTCTTTTTTCAAAAATTAAATGTGACCACTTGTTAGATCTATTCAATACAAATTACATGGTCTTGAAATTAATCCAAATGCATTTGCATGACAGGTAGAAATGTAAAGTTAGAATTGCATACCTGATTCCAGCATTCTTCATGCAATATGCAAGACAGGAAATTAGATCTAGATGCTGCTCATTCAATCCTAAATGATATGACCTAGGGGCAGGTAGCTTCTAGCAGGTAGCTCATGTTTTGTTTTGTTTTTTTTTTATTTTTTATTTTTATATATATCTATTTATGCATAAACAAAGAAAAGATAAACAACCTACAAAAGAAAACCTAGATCTAAAGAAAAGGGAACAGACTCCTGAAAATTACCCACGTAGGGGCCTAAAACAATGACGGGGAAAAAACCCCTCAAATTACCCCAGAACAAGGGTCTCAAATCAAATGTGCAATGAAAATTAAGAAAAGTAAAGTTCTAAGACCTAAATCTATCTACTAAAAAAAATAGACAGAGATGAAGATGATCACTCCAGATGTCCTCCCAGTTGGTGACAACAAGGTTCACCAATGTTCAAGCTCCTCCTCATAGATGCAAAGCTTGGTCACTCCTCCAAGCGGTGGAACAAGGTCCACCTCAGTGTCGCTGAGGTTGGTGCATCAACTCGTATGTAATATATGTACCTTGCACCAAATTAGATAAAATAAGTTAAATATACCTCAATTAACATATGAACAAATAAATAGATAAATGCGAGTTTAACAAGTGTGTTGTCTCCCTGGCAACGATGCCATTTGACGAGTCGATTTTCACTTTCGAAAATGATTATTATGAAGATTTATCGTTGTATTTTTAAGTGGTGGAAAAATTACTAATCAAAATAATTAGAATTAAAATTAAATCACTCACAGGAGAGCAGATCGTGTCCACAGGGAGGCAATGGCTTATTTAAACTCGCAAATAGGTAGAAATCAAGTTCGCTGAAATATTCATCAAATCAAACAACGCCTATGTAGCTCTGAATGTAAACCTTAAATTTATGGAGAAGTCAAGGGTTGTTAACGTAATTTTTATGTAAGAAAATTATCCATGTGCAAGGGTATGCCATGTACTTTTCACTTGCATGCATACTAAAATGTAATTCAAAATTAAATGTAATGCACATAGAGATGAATCAATAAGGCTTAACAATTCTCTAGAAGTATAAGCATGAAGCCATAAATTCACCACAATTTAATTAATCAAAGAAATCAAGAAAATGAATGTTGACAATGGCAATTTCCGTAAATAGAAATTCAAACAAAAACAGAGGATTATACCTCTCTCCTCCTCGCACATGAGAGAGAGGCTCATTCGAGGAGCAACTCTGAGAAAAGGTCGACTGGAGCGAGGCCTTCGCGGCGGTGGTAGCAGCGCGTCCCGAGATGGCCAGAGCTGGCTGGATGGAGGAGAGAAGCAGCGACGGCGGTGGCTATTGTTGTTGCTCTTGCACGCACGACTGCTGGAGGGCGCGTGGCTGTGGCTGCGAGGAGTGTGCGCTGAGCTACTGGTGGGTGCGCACCTGCTGCGGTGGAGGTGCAGCACGCAGGCGGGCTGCTGTGAGGGGCATGCGCAAGCGGAGGCTGCTACTGCGGGTGCTGGAGGGCGGTGCTGTGCGTGCAGCAGGGGGTGAGGCTTGCCGAGGGGAGGCACGTGCGGGCTAGAAGCGGAGCGGCTGGGGCATGCAGGGGGATGTTGATGCACGTAGAGGGGCGGGCGGCTGCTACGGGTGTGTGGTAGGGGCGCGCGCAGGTTGGTGGTGCGCGGGTGTACGCGAGGTGCGTGCTGCAAGAGGTGCGTGGGTGAGGAGCTGGTGGGGCATGTAGCAGCTGGGAGTTGCACATGGAAGGGAAGATGTGCTCGGGCAATAGGAGGTAGCTGTTGCTGGTCGCTTTGGCGTGAAGGTGGTATGCGGTGATGGTGGTGGTGGGTTCGTTGTGGCTTGCAAATAGAGTAACGAAGGTGATGATGAATAGTATCATGCAAAAGAAAAGAAAAGAGAGAATAAAGAGAAAGAAGAAAGGAGTTCTTTGCATGGCCAATGAGGCACACGCTCAAGGTAAGTGGCCGAGCTCGCTGGCTTGGTGCGGCGGCCTATCACTTTGCTGGCCCACGGTGTGGTGAGGCTCGGCCGTGGAGACTACAGTGATGGGCGGATGCACGGTGATGGGTGGGCGGCGTCTCTAGGAGCATGGCAGCCTCCATCTCTTCCTTATCCCAGTCGAGGAGACCAGATCCACTTCTGGCGCTCCTCCTTGACTGGGCTCTTCAATGCGACAGCTGGAGGAAGAAATGCAGCCATCCCTCATAGAAGAAGAATAAAATAATAATAAAATATTATGGTTATTTATACACAAACCCTTAACTTTTATGTTAACTTAAAGTAATGCATGCAATGCACCTAATTGATTAACTAATTAAATGAATGCAATTCTAAGTTAATTCTAAATGCATTTAAATATGGATGCTACACATGAATATGCACTTAAGCTAAAAATATGAATTAATTTAATTACATCCTAATGTATGCTATCTAAATGTTAAAATTAACTTAATGTCAAGGCACTTAAATACTTAAATAGCCCACAAATATGGGCTAATCAGGTTGCAAATAAGTCCTTGCGATTTTCAAAAGGCTACTTAGAGGATTTCTAATGCATAAAATGTGTTATATGAAGGGCTTGAATGTAAATCTATAATTGTAAGGTCCTCATGATGTCCAAATACAATCAAGTTTTTAATGAAGCTTAATTGAACATGTTAGAAGTTAATTTTACTTTTAATTTGGAGTTTTGAGCTCATTTGTGTGTTAAATTTGCAATTGGGTCACCATTTTACATTTATCAATAGAATATCTCATTTAATGACCTAATTATGCGTTTTTAAAACAAAATTGATGTTTTAGGTCTTTTTCTCTATTTCCTACACTTAACCCTTTTTATGTGTTAATTTGATAGTGTTTAACCTAGTTTCTAGCTTAACTTAGGCGATTTAGCTATGATGAGTCGCAACTCATCAGCCATCCCTCTTTCCACTCCCACCACCACCAGCTACACAACCATTGGAGACCAATGTCCTGATTTCTAGTAGCTAGATTAATGTTCTTCATAGTTAAATTCTTGCATTAATATCTTTCTAGTAGTAATAGTAATACCCTCTTTAAGAATGCACGCATAATCTACCTTAGATCCATGTATGTGATTGCACCGCAAAAATACACCTGCAATTGTGCTATCTTGTGCTATTTCCTAGCATTACCAATGCATATTAGGTATCCATAGTCGCATTTGTAAAAATACACACATGCATGCATTTAATTGAGAGGGGAGGAGAGTGAATAAAATGGCCTCGCAATTTACATTTTCTTCAAGTGCTGCTTCACAAAATTCCCATCTTTATTTTTATTTCTAGTTGATTTTGAAATCTTCCCCGCAGCTGCAAAGCATGGCAGCTTCCTCCTCGCACCATTCCTTGCTCAACTTGACCTGCACAGCCACTCCCTACTGAGTCCCATGCAGAGCCATGCACAGCCAGGGCATGGCTGTGCATGCTTTCTTCTTCTATAAAAATAGGGCGTCTTCTTCCTTTGCAAAGAGCCTGGTCTCCACACAAAAAAATCCAACAGTAGCTTCTCCTTCCAGGCCACCGTCCCCTCCCCCTCTCCCTCCATACGCAGGACCTCCTCCTCTAAGGAGACACTCTGCGGATAGGAGCACCTCACGGTGGTGCACACCCACCACCGTGAGACCACCACCGCCCAGCTCATCAAAGAGCCGGTGGGTGTGGTGGTCTTCTTTCCCTGTTTCTTCATTTGAAGCCCTTCTGCCATTACCACAAAGCTTCAAGCTGTGAAGCTCCACCGGCCACCGCACGCCCTTGTAGCAGCCGGCCAAGCTCCGCAACAGCTGCAAAGCCCCTCTAGCCAATGCCTGCAGGCCGGCCTCGCCTCCAGCCCGCGCCTGCAGGCGGCCTCGCCTCCCGCTTCTTCATGCTGCACTCATCTTTTCGCCCGCAACCGGCCACCGCGCGCCCCTGCAGTGGCCGGCCAAGCTTCACCATTCACACCAGCCAACACCCGCAGGCCACCGCACACCCTGTCGCGCTCCTTCGCCCACGACCCAGCCCTTTCTGCGCACTCTGTCACAACATCTCGACCGCAAGCCAGCAGCCGGAGCCACTCTTCCGCGTGCGCACTGAGTCGTCCGCACTCACAGCACCTACAGCAAGCGGTTGCGCGGCTCGCCTGGCCACTGTAGCCACTGTTCACGCGTTTCTGCGGAACACTGTGGCTACAGTGGGGTGATTGGTAAGTTTCTCACTTATCCGGTCACCCGGCGTGCCCCAACCGACCTTCGCCCGCGTGCATGTCTCGCCCCGAGTCTGCTCCAGCGCCCACTCCCTCGCCCGCTCCAGCTCTCCGCGTAGCGCTGTGCGTTGCGGTCCTCTCTGTGCCCATCTCCCTCCAGCGCGTGCCTCTCTGCGTGCATACGCGCCTGTGCGCGCGCGTGGAACCATCAGACGACGCCTGGCTGCCTCAGACGACTTAACCGCACTCCTTCACGCCAACTCCAGCTCTCTCTCTCTCTCACAGCACTCTCTCACTCTCTTTACCGACACTTAAACACTTACACTCACACTTTCATACACACACACACACCTATACACTATTATATACATATATATATATACGTATACATATATATATTGAAATATATACATATATTTATATACATATTTATATATATACTTATATCTATATATATAGTAGTATTTATATAACTAAGTATTAGTATACATATATACATATATATATATATACATATATCTATATATATATTATTACCTATATAACTAAGTATAAGTATAGATACATACATACATATATATATATATATATATATATATATACACACACACACAAATATACATACATATATACATATATATCTATATAACTATATATATATACATACATATATATATATATATAACTATATCTATCTACATAGATCTATATATACATATATTACTATATATATATACATCTATATACTATATATACATACATATAGATATATATATATACTTATATATATTTACATATATACATATATATATATACATATAACTACATATATACCTATATATTTATAACCATATTTACATATAGATATATTTACATATATACATATATATATATTTTCACATTACTTACCATACGTTGTTTCGCGGGAATATCTGCACCAGTTGCTGATATTCCTTGATACACACGTACAAAAAAGCGTGGTCACACACATCTTCCACCATCCATCCTACACTCCATGCGGCACCTCGTCCTGTTGGTTGCATCTTTCTAGACGACGACCGACTCGACACCGTGCTACACTCCATCTCCGCCTCCACCCCCACCCCTTTATACATATATAGTATATACATATATATCTATACTATATTTACTTTATTTCTATTTCTCTTGCATGCCAATAAAACGATAAAAAAATATATAAAAGAGAAAAGATAATCTTTGACTTGCAGGTACTCCATCTTGCGAATAGTAAGACCCATTTTGGAACCCTGATTTGGCTCAAAGCCAAGAGCCTAATTTTGAGGGTGTGCCTCAAGGACAAGAATTATCAGAAAAAATCTAAATAGAAAAACATCAAAAACATAATAAACAAACGGAAGAGATTCGTTGTAGGAAAGGCGTAGAAACTTCACTTCTAATCCCACTTCCCTGAGTTCGACCCTAGGCCTAAAAGTGACCAAGATAAAATCAAGTAGGCCAGGTAAAAAATTTTTGTAAAAGGATGGTTAGGCTCGATTTAGGTTAACCACTATACACACTTCAATGATAAAATTACCATATTAACACACCTATCCGGGCTCGACCACCAGTATGCATATCTTTTCTATTAGCTAGAATAGCATTTTCAAGTTCCATGTACAAGCTTTCCTCTAGTAGTGTAATGACAATATTTTGAAAGGAATAAAATTCATTAGTTGCCTGTTTCATCTATTTATAGTGCAATAAATATGTCGGTTCTAGAGGATGTGAATGATTTAGTGATAGATTTATTTTATGCTAGTCGCCATCGTATAGTAGAGGTCGTCTGAACACAAACACACACGTTCACTTTTGTGATTTACCTTTTTTTTTTTTGAAACATTGAGGATTGCTATCAAGGTCTGATAGCAATCCGAAAGGCACTATATTCCATAACAAAAAAGCAATTACAGGTATGAAGCCCAACTATGTATGAGAGACCATCACTCCTTTACAATAATCTCACACCTCACTGATCTCTCCTGAAAATGCTTATCATTACGGGCCCTCCATACACACCACAACACAGCTGCCATAGCCTCCACGGGTCGACCAGGAGTGATGAACCTCTGCCACACTGAGTCCCAGGAAGGAAGGGGTTCTAGGCAAACCATCCTCCAAATCTTATCCGTCACCAAACAGGAGGAAAAAATGTGTGATACACTATTAGAGTGAAATCTACAAAGAGGACAAACATTTAGCACAGTCCCCATCCTCCTGTGTCATAGATCACTAGTGATCAACCCATCACGCTTGCATAGCCACAAGAAGATCTGAACCTTCAGAGGAACTTTTAGGGGCCAAATCTTTCTATCAATGGGGTCCCATTCCACCTCATTATTTGCTCTAATAATTTTCTCATACGCTTGCTTCACTGAGAAAGCATCCTGCCAGCAGTAAGTGTCTGTCCCATTATTCACAGGTTGCAGCTGCTGTAGACTCGCCATCATTTCTGCCTCTCCTCCTACAGCCGGGTGCCCGGCCTGCACTGCTGTAGACCTTCCAGCCGCCAGCATCCTTCCTCCTGAGACCACCTACTGCAAACTGCGGCTGCCTTATCTGCATCAACACCAAACACCCTTGGATAGACCTCTTTCAGCAGGCCCAATTCTGACCACCGCTCATTCCAAAAGCTAAAGCCTCTGCCATCCCCTAGCTTAGGTTGCAGCAACTGCCAATAGTTGGTGACAACAGCAATCACTGAACGCCAAAATGGAGAAGGCTTCTTCGGCTAAAGCCTCTTCAGACTACTGTTAGATTCCCCATAACAGTCCCTGATCAGGTCCTCCATTAATCCCTCCTTGCCATCAACAATCCTGATGGCCCATTTCAACAACAAGGCTTCATTGAACTCCTTAAGAGCTTTAATTCCCAGCCCCCCAATCTCCTTAGGTTTGCAGACTCTCTTCCATCTGATGGGATGCATGAATCCGCCCTCATGTCCTGCACCCTTCCAGAAGAATCTCTTCCTCATAGTATCCAATCTCTTCCAAATACATTTAGGGGCCTTAAAAATGCTGAAGTAGAAAATCGGTATGGCTATTATGACTGAATTAAGTAGGATTAATCTTCCACCTTTCGAGAGGAATCTACAACTCCAGCCCTTTAGCTTGCCAGACACCCTCTCAAAAAGAACATTCCAATATGATTTTTTCAGTTTTGTGGCCCTCAGAGGTAAACCAAGGTATCTCATTGGCAATTTAGCCCGGGGAGACCCCAAAACTCCCTCCAACTCCCTTTGCTCCTGCTCATTCATGCCAAAACAAATCAAAATCGACTTATCCTTATTCAGAGATAAACTTGAGATGTCACCAAAAATCTTTACCAGTAGCCCCAGAGCATGTGCCTCACTTCTGGATCCCTCGACAAAAGACACCATGTCATCTGCATATTGCAATATGGGGGCCAGATTTCCCCTGTTAGATAGTGAGTATCCTCTAATGACTCCCACCTCAGCCAATTTGCAAGCATACCTCGCAAGCCCGTCCACCGCAAGGTTGAAGATCAGTGGGGCCAAGGGACAACCTTGTCTGACACCCCACTGAGGTTGGATCCAAGCTCCACATGGTCTGCCATTGACCAAAGGCAAAAAAGAAGACGTAGTGATACACCATTTTATCCATTGGATCCAAAGAGGAGGAAGCCCTCTTCTTCTAAAAATCTCCCACAGGTACGACCAAGAGATCGAGTCATAGGCCTTCTGGAAATCCACTTTCCACATGAAAGCCTTACACTTCCTTCGATGCCAACCACTAACCATCTCTTGAGCTAAAATGAAGGATTCTTGGAGAGATCTGTTTGGCAAGAAGGCAGCCTACACTGGATGAATCAGATCCTGTAATATAATTCTCAGCCTATTTGCCAGGGTCTTGCTAATGATAAGATAGATGGAGTTTGAGAGGGAAATCGGCCTGAAGTCAGAAAAGTGCTCTGCTCCCATTAATTTAGGCAAGAGAAACAGGTAGGACTTGTTAATCCTCTCAAAACCCGCATTCGCCGCCTCAAATTCTCTTATAACATCCATCACTTCCCTACCCACCACCCCCCACATCTCCTTATAGAAGAACACCTGAATCCCATCCAGGCCCGGGGAGCCTTCCACATTTAATTCGCTGATTGCTTGCAAGGTCTCCTGCTCAGTAATAGGAGCCGTCAAGAGCTCGGCTTGTTCACTCGACACCCTAGGACCCTCATTGCCCGCCATTCTCCAATTCCCCCTCTTAGATGCCCGAGATGCCTCTCTAAAAAATTTGATGGCTTTAGATTTAATCTCCTGATAAGAAGAGACTTTATTTCCATCACACATAACAGAGGAAATAAAGTTACCACATCTCCGAGAACTGGTTGCAAGATGAAAAAACTTTGTATTGGCATCCCCCTCCTTAAGCCAAAGCTGCCTAGATCTCTCCCTCCAATCGATTTCTTGTTTCAGGTCTTCATCAAGAATCACACCCTGCCACATTTTTATTTCCGCCAACTCATCCTCCGACAATCGGTCAGCTTCTTCCTTTGAATCCAGCTCCTGAATTTTACTCAGAGCTTCCCTTCTCCTCTGATCCCTCAGCAATCTAACAGTAGATCCAAACTCTTTCAGGATCCTGTGCAGACCAGCCAGCTTAGCTGCCAGCCTGACAGTGGTAGATCCCTGGACCACTTTAGCTTTTCACTAGGAGCTGATCATATGGTAAAAGCCTGGTTCATACAACCACGAGCGTTTCATTTTGAAGTAGGATCCAATCTGATTTTCTTCCCCACTGTCCCATACTAGCGGGGTATGATCTGAAAAGGGTCGACTCAGCCCACTCACATTCGATAATTGAAATCTAACAAGGATGTTCACGTTCCCGAAGAATCTATCTAGCTTGGAGGCCAGCCCCTGCCCATTGCGCCACGTAAATTTAACACCCGAAGAGGGGTATTCATTCAGCTGCAGAGATTGGACCATCATTTGAAACCCAATACTCGAACTGTCCATGCTGCCATTTGGCCTATCAACCCCTGTCAACACACAATTAAAGTCGCCACCCGTCAGCCACATCCCCCCCTGCACCAATTCAGCTACCACAGACCATTCCTCCCACAGCTCATGCCTGGCAGCTGCATTGCATGGACCATAGACACCAGTAATCCAGATATATTCCTGCCCTTGTTGGATCTGAAACTTGTATGACAGCATATGTTTGGCTTTGTGAACCTCCAAACACTGAGCCCACCTCTTCCTCCACCAAATAGCAATGCCACCCGACCTCCCATTTGCATCCGTCTGCACACAGCCATTCATCCCTGAGGCTTTCAGTTCAGACCACAGCCTGTCAAAATTTCCTTCAATGTGCGTCTCTTGAATGAGCACACAATCTATTCCCCATTCTCTCAAGTATCTCATCAATGATGCCCTCAGGCATTTATCGCGCAACCCACGCACGTTCCAAGTGAGTACCCTCATCAGTCCTCACTGGGTCCCTCTCTCCCGAGGGAATGACATTTACACACTTGCATGACCTTCGCAACCTCATCTTCATCCATCAATATAATGGCCTTTGATTTTCTCTGCCGCAAACTATATGGTGATCTTCCCTTGCCATTCATTGCATGAGAACCCCTTCCACAGTTATGCAATTCATTCTCCTGCAAGTTCTGCTGCTCCTTAGCAGGTTCAGACTGCGCATCCAAAATCCCCTACTCCTCATTCTCCACATCATCAGGCATTGTGTCCCCTGCCATTCTAGTCGACGGTTCTGCTGTTTCCTCTCCGACCATTTCCTCTTTTTCTTCACTCTGAATCCCCCTCTTCTCCCCTTCACAGCAGCCCTTCCCAGGTTCAGCAACCAGAGGTTCATCACCATGAACCATGCACAGCTCTTGAGCCGTCGCTTCCTCATCAGCTTCAGGTCCATCCGACTTAAATCACGCTGCTACAGTATCCCCCACCACGAATTTCAGCCTCAACATGCAAGAGCTGCCACCACACCTCAGAATCAGATTGTCAGGTATGGCCCCAGCGACGAAGACATCAACCTTCACACTCATCAGTCGTCCATTCCCCTCCAGCATATCGACGTTTGCGTCATCTGCCATTGTTGTGAAGCCAGAAATCATCGTTGATACAACCTCCCTAGACCTTAAGTGTAGAGGCAGACCCTCAATCTCTAATTCTCCCGTCCTGTCCCCCACTCTCTGGGGAGGCCTTTCCGGCAGTGCCCCATCAAAAGGAGAGACCAATCTCCAGATCACCATGTAGCCTTCATTACAAGATGTTTGGAACCGCAGCTTCTCAACATCCCCCATAGCCAACCCAAAGAGAACAAAGCGCGTATCTAATAAAAAGGAAATCTGCCACAAGTTGGTCGATAGGGATAAGGAATTTACCAGATTACGAACATTCTCTGCCGATGGACGTTTGGACATGACCTCTCCCACCAATGCTCCACGCAGGGCCAACTCCGTAGCTTTGATGTTCTCCGTCATCAGCACCTC
The DNA here is from genome assembly GCA_037157565.1 of Thalassia testudinum. Classification (NCBI taxonomy): domain Eukaryota; kingdom Viridiplantae; phylum Streptophyta; class Magnoliopsida; order Alismatales; family Hydrocharitaceae; genus Thalassia; species Thalassia testudinum. The sequence continues at coordinate 70,956,521 of JAZHRO010000007.1, read as the reverse complement.
CACATCAGCCACAAGCCCCTCCGGTTTGTGCAGAGCCGGGGGCGGAGGCAGAGTCTGCGTACCCCTAAATTTCAAATTTCCCGAGGGCGGGAAAGGGTGAGAAGCCCTCGATCCCCCCCACCCCATACACGAATCCCTTTTATGACCGAAGCCCCCGCATCCCAGGCAGACCACAGGGAGTTGGCAGGTAGCGGCCATGTGTCCCCGCCACCGGCACCGGAAGCACATCACCTTACAGAGTAGCTTTACGCCATTCCCACCAGGCCACTTACCCTACAACCCCCAACCGCCGCAAGTCGCAGACATCCCCCGCTCCTTCCTCCTCCAGCCCTTCGGTCTCCAGATCTGCCAACCTTCCCCCACCCTACTCCCACCCGCCGTTGCCCCAAGACAGCCTGCCATCAATCCAATCCCTCGAGATTGTGATCTTTTTTGTGATTTACCTAACGCACGCACATGTTTTCCATGTTAACAATGCGACTACTGCATCTTTTACTCTCACTATTGAAACTAGAGTCCGATTTTAAGCAAGTAAAGAACTAGAACTAAAAATCAACTTCGTTTTTATACGCCTCCCTGAGATCGACTGGGACTCACCATCTCAATAATTACATTTTGTTGGAATCATGATTCGCATTATATTACAATGCTTTTCTAATTAAACATGCATTTTACGACTCCCAAACAACAACAAAATGAAGTTCTTGATTATAATATTTAGGGTTTGTGCTCTTACGGGCCATGCACCATATCCTATTTCATGAGTGTAATCAAGAAAGACCTTATTCCCTCACCTATGGCCCACAGTAACACTCACATAAGTGGCGTTCTCCAAGGATGCACTGCTCACATCCTGTCATAAAGGCTTGAACCCATTCAAAGCCTTTGCTCTTCCTAAATTTGTAGCTTAAGGCACTCAGGCTTCCAGGGATTGGACTTAGATGCAAAAGCATATAGCAATGAGTGCCAACCAATTCCCCATATAGCTTATTGTTACCACATTAAACCTACTTTGTGGGATTTCCACTAAGTTAGGTTGGGTTGCTACTGCGGGTGAGCTCCCAATGGGTTTTAGTCCCATCCCAAGCCTAGACTTAAGGACTAAAGATCTATCAAGTCCTTTAGTAAACGAATCTGCTGTGTTATCCTTGACCCTATAAATTTCACAGCAATCACTCCTTGAGACACTAAATCCCTTACAGACTTGAGTCTGATTTGGATATGTCCTTATTTTCTGATTAAACTTTGAACTCTTAATATTTGCTATAGTAGTTATGTTATCAAATGCAATGATATACAGGAATTGGCTTACCCACCATAGGGATTTCTGTAAGGAGTCTCTTTAGCCATTCAGCCTCAATTCCAGTAGTGTCCAAACACATAGCTCCGCCTCAAAGGTAGATCATACTAAAATGGTCTGTTTTGCAGACCGTTAGGAGACTGCACCACCTCCAAGGGTAAAGACATACCCTGTAACACCATTACTCCTAGAATCCTTCATTTGACCGATCCAACTTGTATCACTATATCCTTCCAAAACTGAAGGATATTTACCATAATGCAAATTAAAGGACGCAGTTCCCTTTAAGTACTTAAGTACTCGGTCTAAGGCATCCCAATGAGTATGGTCAGGATAGCTTGTGTATTTGCTCAACTTAAACACGGAAAAATAAATATCTAGTCTAGTACATTTAGCCAAATACATCAAGCTTCCTGTAATCAGTGAATATCTTAGTTTTGAAACAGGCATTCCACTTTTGTTCATGTAGAGAGTTTTTGATGAATCAAGAGTGCTTACAACCTTGCAATCTTCATAGCCAAATTTCTCAAGAACCCTCTCAACATAATGAGATTGAGAAATAGCTATCCCCTTTACTGACCCAATCAGTTTGAGGCTTAAGATCATATTTACAACACCCATATTCTTCATCTCAAACTTACTGCTCAAGAACAACTTAGTTTCATTCACAATTCTAATATCTAATCCAAACAATAATATATCATTTACATATAGGCATAGGACAATACACGTATCACCCTTAATCATAGAGTAGATACACTTGTCAGATTTTCGACCTACAAAGCCACAAGGCTGTATAGTCTTATCAAACTTTTCATGCCATTGCTTGGGTACTTGTTTCAAATCATAAAGAGATTTAATAAGCTTGCAAGCCTTTTTCTCATTTCTAGGAGCTACAAATCCCTCAGGTTGGTCCATATAGATCTCCTCAAGATCGCCACGAAGAAAGGCGGTCTTCACATCCATTTGGTGGATAGTGAGATCATAAATAAAAGCCAATGCAATAAGCATTTGAGTAGTAGTTATCCTAGTTACCGGAGAATAGGTATCAAAATAATCGATTCCTTCTATTTACTTGAACCCCTTGGCAACAAGTCTAGCTTTGTATTTTTTAATAGATCTGTCAAGCCTGAGTTTTCTCTTAAACACCCACTTTCACCCAATAGTAGAACACCTTGGAGGTAATTCAACCAACTCCCAAGTGCCATTAGAGATTATTGAGTCTATCTCATTCTTAATGGCATCTTTCCAGTGCATAGCTTCAGAAGAAGCCATAGCATCACGATAAGTAGGGGGATCACCCTCGATTTGGTAAGTGGATTTGGTAAATAATAAAATCACTTCCCAAATCCTTGACAATTCTTAGTCTTTTAGTTTTCCTAGGTTTAGACTATTCTACTTGATTGAGTTCAGAATGGGAAGAGTTAGCCCCTACAATAGACATCCTTTCCACTTGACCAAGAGTAAAATCAGATGTGGTGGCTAGATCATCTGAAGTCATATTTTATGGTAATCTAGTCTTCATAGGGAAGATATTCTCAAAAAATGTAGCATTGCGAAGCTAATAATAGGGTTGACATCTATGTCTGAAATATCAGATTTTATAACAAAAAATCTATAGACATAGCTATCATCAACATAACCTAGAAAGACTACGTCAACTGTCTTCGGCCCAAGCCTCTTCCTCTTATGTTCTGGGACAACCACTTTTGTAAGGTAGTTCCACATTTTGAGGTATTTCAAACTTAGTTTCCTGTTTCTCAATCTCAAATGGACTACTTTCCTTAGGTTTGAGGGAAACTCTATTCAGAATATGGCATGCCGTATTCAAAGCTTCTCCCCAAATGTAAGTAGGTAATCTTGATCTTTGCAAGAGAGCGTTGATTATGTCAATTAGGGTCATATTCTTTCGCTCTGCTATCCCATTAGATTGAGGGGAATATAGGGCCATCACTTCATGAACCATACCAAAAGCTTGACACTGTTCATCAAATAAGTTGGACGTATATTCCCCTCCTCTATCTGACCTCAGTCTCTTAAGAGTTTTCTTAATTTGTATTTCTGCTTCTTTTTTAAAGATGAGGAATTTACTTAATGCATCATCCTTAGACTTAAGCAAATATATATAGTAGGATTTATCTACTATTGCCATCTATAAATGTGATAAAATACTTTTTATTGTCCCTAGTCAACATATTGTTAAACTCGCAGATATCCTTGTGCACCAAATCTAGAACCTCAGCATCTCTAGTAATAGAGTGAAAATGCATCCTAGTTTGTTTAACATGCACACATATCTCGCATTTCTTAGTTTTATCTATGGTATGTTTTTTTTTTGAAACAGTGAGGATTGCTATCATGAACCGATAGCAATCCAGAGGGTAGTATATTTCTTATCAAAAAAGTATTACAAAAGAGCTTCCCAACTATGTATGAGGGACTAGCATTCCTTTACAATGTTCTCACATCTCACCAGTCTCTCCTAAAAAAGCTTATCATTACGCACCTCCACACACACCACAAAGCGGCTGCCATAGCCCCTAATGGCCGACTAGGACTGATGAACCTCTGCCACAGTGAATCCCAGGTGGGAAGAGGTTCTAAGCAAACCATCCTCTAAATCTTGTCGGTGACCAGACAAGAAGAGAAAATGTGTGTTGCACTGTCAGAGTGTAAAACATAAAGAGGGCAGGCATTCAGAACAGTCCCCATCCTTTTGTGCCTCAGATCACCAGTGATCAATCCTTCTCATCTGCAAAGCCACAAGAATATCTGAACCTTCAAAGGGACTCTCAAGAGCCAAATCTTTCTGTCAACAGGATCATATTTCACCTCACTGTTGGATCTAATGACTTTCTCATACGCCTGCTGCACTGAGAAGATACCCTGCCAGCCATATGTATCCGTCGCATTCCTCGTAAGATGCACCTGTTGTAGATCAGCCATCAGGTTCTACCTCTCCTCCCATAGTCGAGTGCCTGATCTGCATTGTTCCAGCCCTTCCAACCGCCAACAGTCCTCTGTAGCAGACCACAAGCTGCTGACTGTGGCTTCCTTGTCTGCAGCAGCAGCATAAACTCTCGGGTAGACCTCTTTCAGCACCCCCAAATCAGATCACTGCTCATTCCACAAGCTGAAATCTCTGCCATCTCCGAGCCTAGGCTGCAGCAAGTGCCAGTAGCTGCTGATTGCGCTGATCATTGATCACCAAAAAGAGGAGGGTTTTTTTGGTTGTAGCCTCTGCAGACTGCTGTTTGAACCCCCATAGCTGTCCCTGATCAGATCAGCCATCAACCCCTCCTTGCATTCCAGAATCCTGATGGCCCATTTAAACAATAAAGCCTCATTGAACTCTTTGAGTGCCTTAATTCCCATACCACCAATCTCCTTTGGCCTGTAGATATTGCTCCATCTGATGGGCTGCATGAAACCGCCCTCATGACCTGCTCCTTTCCAGAAGAATCTCTTCCTCATAACATCCAATCGCTTCCAAATACACTTAGGGGCCTTGAATATGCTAAAATAGAAGACTGGTATGGATGTAATGACCAAATTGAGAAGGATTAGTCTTCAACCCTTAGACAAAAATTTACTACTCCAACCTTTCAGCTTTCCAGAAACCTTATCAAACAAGACATTCCAATCAGATTTTTTCAATTTTGCAACCCTCAATGGCAATCCTAGGTACCTCAGTGGCAGTTTAGTTCGAGGTGACCCCAATGTACCCTCCAAATCCATCTGCTCCTGCTCATTCATGCCAAAACAAATGAAGACAGACTTTTCCTTATTCAAGCATAAGCCTGAAATATCCCCAAATATCTTTACCAGTAACCCCAGAGCATGTGCCGCAGGCTTGGACCCTTCCACAAAGAACATCGTGTCATCTGCATATTGCAAAATGGGAGCCAGATTTCTCCTGTTAGATAATGAATACCCTTTAATTATACCCATCTCTGCCAATCTGCAAGCATACCTTGCAAGCCCATCCACTGCAAGGTCAAAAACCAATGGGGCTAGAGGGCATCCTTGTCTAACCCCACGTTGAGGCTGGATCCAAACTCCACAAGGCTTCCCATTGATCAATGGAGGAAATGAAGTAGTAGTGATACAACGTTTCATCCATTGGATCCAAAGAGGGGGAAAGCCTCTTCTTCTAAAAACCTCCCAGAGATATGGCCAAGAGATCGAATCATATGCCTTTTGGAAATCAACTTTCCACATGAATGCCTTGCATTTCCTTCTATACCATCCACTAACCATTTCCTGAGCCAAAATAAAAGATTCTTGAAGTGATCTGTTAGGCAGGAATGCAGCTTGTACCGGATGGATCGGGCCCTGTAGAACATTTCTCAGCCTATTAGCCAAAATCTTGCTGATGACAAGATAGATGGAATTTGAAAGGGAGATCGGCCTAAAGTCTGAAAATTTTTCTGCTCCCATTGACTTAGGCAAGAGAAAAAGATAGGACTTGTTAATCCTCTCAAACCCAGCATTTCCCACCTCAAATTCTCTGATAACATCCATCACTTCCTTGCCCACCACACTCCACATCTCTCCGTAAAAGAAAATTTGTATTCCATCAGGGCCCGGGGAACCTTCCATATTTAATTCTCTGATTACCTGTAGGGTCTCCTGTTCAGTGATGAGTGCAGTCAGCTGAGCAGCCTGTTCACTCATCACCCTAGGATCATCACTTCCTGCCATTCTCCATTTCCCCCTCTTAGCTACCCGAGATGCCTCTCTATAATATTTAATAGCTTCAGATTTAATCTCCTGATTGGAATAGACCCTATGTCCATCACTGAGAATAGAGGAAATAAAGTTAACACGCCTCTGAGAGCTAGCCGCAAGATGGAAGAATTTCGTATTGGCATCTCCCTCCTTAAGCCATAACTGCCTTGATCTCTCCCTCCAATCGATTTCTTGTTTAAGGTCTTCATCCAGTATCACACCCTGCCATATTTTCCTCTCAGCCAATTCTTCCTCAGATAAAGGGCCAGTTGCTTCCTTAGAATCCAGCTCCTGAATTTTATTCAAAGCTTCCCTCCTCCTTTGCTGCCTCATCAAGCTAACAGTAGATCCATACTCTTTTAGGACAGTGCGCAAATCAGCCAGCTTGGTTGCCAATCTGACAGTAGCAGACCCCTCCACCTTTTTAGCTTGCCACCAAGAGCTGACCATCTGACAGAAGCCCGGTTCATTCAGCCATGATCTTTTCAGTTTGAAATAAGAGCCAACATGGGTTTCTTCCCCACTGTCCCACACCAAAGGGGTGTGATCAGAGAAAGGTTGGCTCAATCCACTCACAGTCGACAACTGGAATCTTTCAAGAATGTCCACATTCCCAAAAAATCTATCTAGTCTGGATGCCAGCCCATTCCCATTGCGCCAAGTAAATTCCACACCAAAAGATGGATACTCACTCAAATCCAGAGATTGCACCATCATCTGGAAGCCAATAGCCGAACTGTCTGTGCTACCATTAGGCCAGTCTGCCCCTGTTAGCACACAATTAAAATCCCCACCCGTCAACCACACTCCCCCCTGCACCAACTCAGCCACAGCAGATCATTCCTCCCACAGCTCTTGCCTAGCAGATGCAACACATGGTCCATATACCCCAGTAATCTAGATACACTCTTGCCCCCGGTGAATCTGGAATTTGCATGTCAGCATATGCCTGGCTTTGTGAACTTCCAGGCATTGAGCCCACACCTTCCTCCACCAGATAGCCATACCCCCCGACCTCCCCTGTGCATCAATCTACACACAATCGTTCAGCCCTGAAGCCAGCAAGTCAGACCAAAGCCTATCAGAACTACTTTCAATGTGCGTCTCTTGAATGAGCGCACATTCAATTCCCCATTCTCTCAAATATCTCATCAGAGAAGCCCTCCAGCTTTTGTTGCGCAACCCACACACGTTCCAAGTGAGGATTCTCATCTATCCTCACTGGACCCCTCCCCCCTGAGGGTTTGGCATTTGCATACCTGCATAACTTTCGCAATCTCGTCTTCATCCATCAGAATGATAGCCTTTGATTTTCTCTGTCGGAGGCTATATGGTGATCTGCCCTTACCAGTTTTTGCGCAAGAACCACCTTCACATTTAAGGCCTTCCTTCTCCTGCAGGTCCTGTTTATCCTTCAAAGACTCAAGCTACGTCTCATGACTCCCCTGCTCCTCTGTCTCCATATCATCTAACGACACATCCCCTGCCACCATGGGCGTTGGTCCTGCTATTTCCCCCCCACCCAATTCCTCCTTTTCTTCATTCTGAACCTCCCCCTTCTCCCCCACACGGAGGTCCTTACGAGTTTTGATAGTTAGGGATTCATCGCCACAAATCGTGCACAGTTCCTGCGCAGCCACCTCCTCACCAGCTGCAAGTCCAGACAACTTAACTTGCTTTGCTACAGTGTCACCCACCAAGAACCTCAGCCTGAGCATCCAAGAGCTCCCACCACATCTTAGAATCAGACTATCAAGTACAGAGCCAGCTATAAATACATCGACCATCACATTCAGCAGGCGTCCATCGCCCTCAAGTAGTCTGATAACCGCGTCCTCTGCCACTGATGCAAATCCTGATATCATTGATGATACGACCTCCTTCGACCTCAGATGCAGAGGTAGTCCCTCGATCTCAAGTTTTCCCGACCTGGATCCCACTCTCTGGGGTGGTCTCTCCGGCAAGGCTCCATCAAAGGGAGAAACCAGTCTCCAGATCACCGTGAAGCCATCGTTGCAGGATGTTTGAAATCACAGCTTCTCAACATCCACCATACCCAAGCCAAAGAGGACAAAATGTGTATTTGACAGAAAAGAAAACTGCCAGGAGTTGGTCGAAAGGGAGAGAGAGTTTATCAGGGTGCGGACATTCTCTGCCGTCGGTCTTCCAGACATAACCTCCCCGACCAGAGCTCCACGCAAGGCCATCTCTGCCGCTTTGATGCTCTCTGTCATAAGAACCTCCACATCAACCGTAAGCCCCCCCTGGTTTGCGCATAGATTGGGGCGGAGGCGGTATCTGCAAAGCCCTAAAATTCAAACTTCCAGAGCGCGGGAAATGATGTTCTTTCATCTGTCCCCCTAAACCCCTACACGAATCCCTTTTGTGACCAAGTCCCCCGCAGCCCAAGCACACCACGGGAGATCGGCAAGTGGCCGCCATATGTCCCCTCCATCGGCAGTGGAAACATACGGTCTTGCCGAGCACCTTTGTTCCCCTTCTATCAGACCACCTCACCTCCATCCCCCTTTTGTCGTAAGCACCAGAATCCCTCCGCTCCTTCCACCTCCAAACCCTCGACCTCCAAGTATGCCATCCTTCACCATCCCTGCTACCACCAGCCGTCACCCCAGCTTCGCCTACCCTCGCCCGCATCCCATCGCCTGCTACCACCAACCTTTTATCTATGGTATGTTCATAAATCATATTTAATTTCATCATTCTTTTTAAAGAATTGAAATTTACATTACCCAATCTACCATGCCATATATCATAAGATTTAATATTATTGCAAATAAATTGAATCAAATGAAAACTAATATTATTTAAAGCATTTCTAGATGATACATTCACATCACATCTCACTCTAAATAATAGATCACAATCCGCCAAATATCCCTTTCCATATAATATTCCATGTCTTAACATAACTTTATTACATTTAAAGTTTAACTCCAAACCTTCTCTAATAAACAAGGAACCAAAAAAGAATATTCTTTTTCACAGTAGGAATGTGCAACACCCTATGTAGTGCCTAGACCCGCCTTGAGAAAAACCTCAAGTCCACGTATCCGAATCTCAGCACCTTGGTTGTAATGTCATTCCCCATCTTCATAGTCTCGCCACTGCAGGTCTGATAGGAAGAAAAGAATGATCTATCAGTACAAATATGTACATTGGCTCTAGTATCATCAGCCATTCAGTAGGATTGTGAATAACATAGAGTTCAGGTTTTATTGAGACATATCTATCGCTAGGCCTGGCCTCCTCGGTGATCACATTCACTTGAGGATTCCCATCTGTGGTCTTCTACTAAGCTTTATTAGAAGGACAATCCTTCTTCCAATGCCCAACTTGCCCACAGTACCAGCATGGTTTGTTCTTGGATTTCTTCTGGATCTTGGGTTTGACCTTTGTTTTATTTTTATTGTTCTTATTTTTATTCTTCTTGCCCTTAGATGTCATGACATTCACCTTAGACTCCATAGGCATTACAAAAGTTTCTGTTTCCTATACTCTTCTTCCCATCTGTGGTCTTCTACTAAGCTTTATTAGAAGGACAATCCTTCTTCCAATGGCCAACTTGCCCATAGTACTAGCATGGTTTGTTCTTGGATTTCTTCTGGATCTTGGGTTTGACCTTTGTTTTATTTTTATTATTCTTATTTTTATTCTTCTTGCCTTTAGATGTCATGACATTCACCTTAGACTCCACAGGCATTACAAGTTTATGTTTCCTATGCTCTTCTTTAATAGCAATAGCTATCATCAAGTCATCTAGAGAAATCTTTTCCTTCCTATGCTTGAGAGTCATCCCGAAGTCCTCCCAAGATTAAGGGAATTTCTCAATGATAGACATAACTTGAAATTTCTCAAGAAGCTTCATTTCAGCCTCTGCTAAACCATGAAGCAATAATAGAAATTTGTGTGCCTGCTCTGATATCGATTTACCCTCAGCCATTTGGAATTTAAGGAATGTTCCAATCAAGCATTTTTTAATATTAAGATCCTTGACATTATACTTCTTGTCCAACTCCTCCCATAGCCCCTTCGTAGTGGACATGGATGTGATGTATACATCAAAACAATACATTAGACAATGCTAATAAGATGCAACCATAACAAATACGGTTACGCTCATTCCACACATCCATCACCTTTTGGACTTTAGGAGTGGGTTTTTCCTTATCCAAAATCGCACAATCGATTTTCAACGCCAAGATTAAACCAATGGTAGTCAACCAAATTCTCGTGCATTGTTGCGAACGCTTGAAATTTTGCCCATCAAATTTCTCGGGCATACTAGATAAGTCTAGACATGATTTGAAAGTCATTTCTGACATCCCAAATATTTTAGATCTAAGCGATACCTTTCTAAGATTGTTGAAATAAAAGCATATAGGAAATAAATAAATAAAAACATATGCATTTCCAACGATTTCACATAGAACGAAAATATTAAATCAAGCAAGTTAAACATGATTTGGAAAGATTCAAAATAAAATAAAGAACAAATAACATGCAATAATGCAAATAAACAAAATGAGAAGGGGTTAGATTTTACTCCGATCGAAATGCTCATTAAGGACTTCCCTTAGAGAAGGTATCGCCCGCTACAATACTAGTGCGTCGGGATCTAACGAACTCCTCCTATGATACGACGATCCACCTCCAAGATTTAATGCACTCTGATCTTGGATGTCCTTGAAAACCACCTTAGGAGAACGAAGTCGAGGCAATTTGGTGTCCAACCAAATTCTCGATTGACCTACCAATTTAATGATTTGATCGACAAAAACTTCTCGTGAATCTCTCAATTACCTTGTGCAAGATCGACAAAAGTGATTGGAGATTTTTCTACCAATCTCACGTCGAACGAACGCACTAAGAAAGTGAAACAAGAATGAGAGAGGGGGGAGAGAGTGGAAAGTGATTTTTTGCTCTTGTTATGTGTAAAATGAGAGCTCCCTCATGTACCTTATATAGGGCCCACAACCAGACGTTTTATAGAAATTCCTGTTTTATAGAAATTCCTGTTTTATAGAAATATGACAATTAATCAATAAATTAAGTAAATTAATCAACCAAAATAAATTGGTTGATCAAACTTGACTTTTTGGTCGACCAAACCAATTGATCGACCAAACTTAACTAATTGATAGAGCAAAACAATTGATCGACCAATTTTACATTTTGATCAACCAATCCAGGTTAAAATTGTGAGATTAAAAGTTCATAGTAAAAGAGTTCAAGTTCTAAATTGATTCTCACCGGAGCTTGAGCCAGGTTGGGGATGAGCATGTGCACGTACGTGTGTGGTCCCCAGCCTCATCTCTTACTCTTTGCTGCATAAGTCATGGGAGGCAGAAACCTTTTACACCAATCAAGAGGTTTGTCTACTTTCAATATGAGACTAAAAACCTTTCTCAAATCTTACTGATTTGAACATTAATTCCCATATTATTATATAACAATTGTATCCCAATCGATGCAATAATGCTATTAAATCCAACAATGTTTGATTCTAAATTAAATAACCATCAGTAATATTTGAAATATTACTAGTAACTTTTAGTTGTATATAAAAAAATATTGATAATTTCTTAAATTTAATGGATCTTTTTCTATGTGTTGTAAGTGTGTGTGATTTTTTACGTAATATAATGACAATCACGGATGATATTTTGTTATAAAAAAAATCACTACTTAGTTTTTTATATAATTAAAAATTATTGGTGAGTGGTATTTCATTTAAAATTAAAAACCATCGATAATATTTGAGATGTAATTATAATTTTCTATTGTATACAAAATTTACTAATGATTTTTTATTTTAATAAATTAAAATTCATCGACGATATTTAAGATATCATTGGTAAGTTTTTATTATATACAAAAATCATTAATATTTTCTTAATTTTTGATACATTCTACCGTATGATCTTTAATTATATATAAAAATTTTTTGTGGTGTGATCTGGGTGCAAATGAGTTCTACCCCCATATTTCAAAACGAGTTCCTAGACTGCGATTCTCGAAGGAAAAGATGCACAATTCAAATAACATAAATTGATAGGTGGCAAAAATTCTGAATCGCCATTCAGTTACTGCAACGTCAGGAGAAGTCAAAGACAGGGTTCGCCCTAAACTTACAACGCATGCAATAAGTATCATTTAACAACAACACAACTATCTAGCCCACCTATTTGTCACGAGATAATAAATAATAAATGAAATAAAACCAAGCAAATTCAATTCTTGCCCTTCTTTTCGTCCCCAAATCGAATTAAGGAAACCCAATCGCTTCCTCCCCACTACGCCCCATCCCCAGTCACTCCGCTGCCAAAAAAGTAAAACCCTCCGAAAAAGAAATTAAATTTAAAAGCCATGACATTGCCATTTGCCAACCCACAAACACCTACAAACCTTTTTTCTTTAAAAAAAAACTCCGAAAAACCTCAGGCAAAGCCCAGACCCCCCCGCTCCACTTCCAAACGTTCCACGGTACTCAAAACACAAATACTCACCACCACCGTTGGTAGACGACTCCTCTTCCTCCTCCTCGACCATGAGTGGGACACCGTCCAAAACCACTGCGCCACCACTAACATAATAATCAACCAACCCAAAAGAAAGTGAAGAAGAAGGAGGTGAAGGAGCAAAAGAGACAAAAGGCACGAGAAAGGGAGAGGGAGGGAGATTCCCTTGCACCATCCGCTTCCTCCAAAGATTGCCATTATATATAGCCTCTTCCTCTTCTTCTTCCTCTTCAGCTTCCTCTTGGAATAGGACAGACAACCAAGTGGAAGAGTCCTTGGTTTTCGTTCGTTGGTTACGGTTCGGATGGGTTGCGGGGGGTCGAAGCTGGACCACCTGCGACCGGTGGCTCTGTGCCGCGACCGCTCCCATTCCCTTGCGGACGCCATACGCCACCGCTACGCCCTCGCGGAGGCCCATTGCGCCTACGTGAGCTCCCTGAGGTCGGTGGGCGCCTCGCTGCAGCGCTTCTTCGACGAGGGTTGCCTGGAGACCTTCTCCAACTCCAACTCCAACTCCTCCCCTGCGTTGGCACTCCCTCCCCACTCCAGGAGTAAAGCCGGCAAAGCCGAAGAAGACATCCCCTTGCTATCCCCCGTCTCCTCCTCCTCCGCTTGTGGGTCCCATCTCCACCTCTGTGAAGCATCCGAAGAGGAGGAGGAGGAGGAGGAGGAGGATGGAGACTACTCGGAATCTGAGGATGATTTTGGGCACCTTCTCTTTCATTCTGCTGGTATGACTTCTGGAAGAGGAGGAGGAGGAGGAGGAGGAGGAGGAGGAGGAGGAGAGCATCAGTGTGGCTCCTCCACCTCCTTTGATGTTCTGAATGGAACAGCAACTAACAATACTACTCGTTACTTCCACCACTATGCCCGAAAGGGTCCACCTGCGTCTGTGGTTGGCATCGAGAGGAGGAGAACGCCTTTTGAGTCCGAGGAGGCTGCCCCTGTTCAAGTTGGCATCTTTGCTGGTGACTACTATTCTGCTGCTGCTGCTGCTGCTCAATCATCTTCTTCTTCGTCTTCTTTCCGCAACCCTTATGATGGTTACTACTATTACAATGATGGGTATGGGTACCTCCAATCCAACCATCACGGGCAGGGTGGTAGTTATACTAGAGCATCTGACGGATACCACCATGCATTTGGTGGCTTTGGCGATCCTTATGGTTCTTCTTCTTCTTCTTCTTATTCTGTTTTTGGAGGAATGGGCAATGGCTTCTCTTCCGCTGGGCCTTCGTACTCAGCCTCCAATCGTCCAACACCACCTCCACCGTCACCTCCGAGAACCTCAACATGGGACTTCCTTAATCCCTTTGGAACCTTTGACAACTTCTACAAGAGCTATAATCTTAATAGTAATAAGACACCGAGCAGGAGCTCCAGGGAGGTGAGGGAGGAGGAGGGAATTCCAGAATTGGAGGAGGATGAGCACGAGGAGGAGCTTGTCAAGCAGGCATATGTGGGTCACAAGTCTTGTGCTACTTCTGCTGCTGCTGTTGGTGGTGGTGGTGGCCCATCTTTTTCTTCTTCTGCTTCTACAAACCATGGAGTGACTACTTGTCTGCATGGTAAAGGTGCACCGACAGAGGATGATAATGGTAGGAGAAATGGGCAGCGGGTGCGTAACCGTGCGAGATACAGAAATGATAGGGAGAATTCACCAATTATTGATAAGAATGTGGTTAGTAATAAGATTTGCCGGGGGCATTCATCAGACAAAGAAGGAGCAAGTTCCAACATTGCGACTGGTGGTTCTATGCCGGTTCCAATTGTGTTGGAGGAGATCAAAGCCCAATTCAACAAGGCATCGACCTCCTGTGAAGCGATGTCAGGGTTGCTCGAAGTGGGGAAGCTCCCTTACCAACAAAGGAGACATGAAGGTATTACACCAGAGTCTGATGGTAGTCTCCTCTTCAACCATTTCAATCTACTGTTACATTGGTTTTCTGATTAATCATGCATTGCATTTGTTGGTTGAAATAGTGGTTTCATCCAAGATGATGCATGCAATTGCACCTTCTCTCTCGACCTCGACCATTCCCATTCCATCTGCTTCTAAGGGCGGTGAATGCTCTGGAAAGGACCTGCCTGCTTCTTCGGAGTTCGGGGTAGAGAATTGCAAGGGGAGCGGGAATCTTTCAGCAACACTTGAGAAGCTCTACGTTTGGGAGAAGAAGCTGCATGAGGAAGTCAGGGTATGCACCTACCTTTACTTCCCCTTATTAGTTTTTAGTTTTTGTTTCTCTTGATTTTGTATGATGATGTGGGGCATCCTGTTTATTTTAGTGAGCATGGATGAACAGAAAGCCTGGCAATGGATAGAAAATAGTTGGATCAAATGTGATACACACATAATTTGATGTGGAGCTTCATGTAATGACAGAATAAGCATTATCAGTGCCTACTTGTAGCAATTGGTCTCTAGGAATATGTTCTATAGAATCTATTCCCTGATATATTATTTGATACCAACTAATGTAACCTGCATGAAAAGAAGCCAGTTTTCTGAAATGATAGCATTTCTTAAGGGCTGTGTTTAGTTTTATCTGCATGCATGTCAGGTTGAACAACTGTAGCAATAATGGCCCCACTGAACTGGATTTCCTAGACGATAAAGTTTGTACTTTCAGTTTATGAAATTTGTTTAGGTGTACTGCCAGCTGATGGGATTCCTGTTATTAGTGATTGCTGTTTGAGGGCATTCTTTAGTCTAGCATGATATACTTTTACAGGCTGAGGAAAAGTTGCGGGTTTTGCATGAGAAGAAGTGTAAGCAGTTGAAGCGTTTAGATGATATCGATGCAGAAGCTCAGAAGGTTGAGGCTACTAGAGCTGCGATAAAGAAATTGTCAACAAAAATAAGAATAGCTATTCAAGTTATTGAGTCGATCTCCAATAGGATAAGCAAACTGAGAGATGAAGAACTCTGGCCACAGCTCAAGAAATTAATTCAAGGGTAACTGATTGCTCTATTTTTTTTTTTTCTTTTTTAGTGCCTTGTTGGTTCTTTCTGGAGATGTTTCCTTGAGTAGCACTCTTTTGCTCTTGTTTGAAAAATTTGTTGGGATTCTCCAAAAGTTTCATTTTTTTTTTCTTTGGGGGGGGGGGGGGGGGGGGGGGGGGACAATACCAAAAGTTTCTATATTCTGAAGAGTTGTCTTTTTAAGAAGGGCAAGTAAGGGACATCTGTGAATTCTTGCTTATTAAATGCATAGGATTCTCACCTGAGATTCACCATGTCTTGAGTGATGGTTTTGCTTCTTCTATTTCTCATCTTGTTAAGCAGGTAAACAATGATGGTGCCTATGTGGAAACAATACACAAATCTGTCATTTAAGTGAAAAGCAAATATCACATGAATATAATCATTGAGCAGCTGACCTAAATAATTTCATCCAAAGCCCAAATAATACCTAGTAGTAAATATTCAATCAAGAGTGTTCTGGTGCCACATATGAAACATACATGGATATTTGTATTTTCAATTTTTGCCTTTCCACATAAGGAAAACTGATTTAGAGTTGAATACAAAGTGACAATCATGGTTTTAAAAATCGCGTCTTGAGGAGTGTAAGGCGTGCGCCTCGAGGCGAGGCGGGTCAATTTCACTTCGAGGCTATAACCTCAGCTGCTGTCTGTGAGGCGTGCCCCTCATCTTGCCGAGACGTTGCTGAGGTGCTGAGGCGATGGAGAGGTGCCACCTCGATTGGATGAGCTTCTAAAATGGTCATATACTACTCACATGACCATTTTTTTACCTAAACCTAAAATCTAGATATCCTAAATCTAAAATCCAAACCCCACAAAGTCCTACCATCATCGGCGATAGCTCCTGCTCCATCGCCAGCTCCTCCACCGCATCGTAGCCTCCACCGGCAAGCAGCGCCGGCAGCACACCAGCGCAAGCAGCGCCAATAGCGTAAGCAGCGCGAGCAGCGCCAGTAGCGTAAGCAGTGTGAGCATCGCCAGCAACGCTAGCAGCGCTTCAGTGCAAGCTCCAGCGCAAGCAGTGCCAGCAGCGCGAGCAGCACGCCAGCAGCGTGAGCAAGCCAAGCAGGCTCCAACACCCTCCAGCAGGTTCCAGCGCAGGCTCCAGTGCCCTCTAGCAGGTTGCTCCACTCTCCAGCAGGACGCATTTGAGAGGTAATTGATTTTATTTAAGGTTTAGGGTGGTAATGTGCACACTGTTTTCATTTGAGAGGTTGAGAGGTCATGTTTGAGTTTGTGAAATTCTTATTTTAATCTCTGAAATTGGAATTTTTGGTCAAAAGGGGAGGTTTGATTGATTTTTGATTGATTTTCTATACTTTCAGACATGGCACAAAGAGCAAAAAGGGGAGGAAGAGATGGATCTAGTGGTAGGTCTGATCCTGGATGGAAGTATTGTTCAGAAATTGAGCTAGAAGGAGCTCAAAAGGGGAAATGATATAAATATGATGGTGTTGAAGGGGGAGGAAAATAGAATATCTTTTAATTCTTCTTTGGGATTTTTTGATGTTGATGTACTTTCATTTTAAATCTTCGAATGTTTAGATAAACTGAACTTCTAGTTTTTTATGTTCACTTGTTTGGCTGTTCATCTTCTTATTGGAATGTCATTTTAAGTCTTTCAATGTTTGTTGTAGAGTAAAAATGACATGGATGTGTATTTTTTATTTTTTTTCATTATTAGTACTTAATAACTATATATTTATGTCATTTTCTTTTATTTTTCATTCAAAAACTGAAGCTTACGCCTCGATCGCCTCGAGGCTTACGCCTCGCCTTAATGAAGGCAAACCGCCTCAGATCGCCTCGCATTTTTTAAAACTTTGGTGACAATTTTTATGCTATTGTATGGGAAATGAAATGACATGTCCAATTGCATCCTATCATGCAAAGGAAATTTATCTATTAAAAATTTGCTATTTAGCCCTATGTTCTTGATGATATTACCATCCTTTAAACCCATCTTTATTACTATGCGAGTTTTCATAATTGGAATTCATTGATGTTGAAAAGAAAGAGAGTAACCCCTCTTTATATAGAGATAGGAGATTACGATAGAATTCTAATCCTAATTCTACTATGGAAACAACTTATAACAAACCAAATCCTAGTCATATCTGTAAAAATAGAAAAAGATAAATCAAAAGAGATTTGCTTAATTTTTCTAATTCTAAAATATCTCTTACACTCCTCCCAAGTTGGAGCATACAATGCCTAGGAGTATAGCAAAACTAGGACTCCCCCCTTCACATGTAATTGTTGGGTTGGAGTAGGCAGGCAAGTAGTTGATCAGACAAATAGGCAGTCGTCTCTCATCAGTGAAAAACCTAACTCGCTAGTTGTTAGGAAAAAACTGATGAAGAGAACTTTAAGCAGGAGTAGCAGATAGGTAGGAGAGTGAGAGACGATCCTAAGTAGGTAGACAGTCATAGTTGCCTTACACTAATGAAAAACTCTTCTCTAAAGGAGAAGGTAAAACAGGGGCGGGGTATTTAGTTAGGCAAAGGGGAGGGGATGAGCACAACGCTTAGTTCCCCCACTAGTCATTAAAGTCGTCGACATCAACCAGGACATGACTCCAAGTTTCAGCAGAATTCTTCGAGGCAGGTGCAGGTTGTCCCGTAAATCCTATTGCGACATCTATGGTTGCCACAATTGCAACAATAGTAGCAGATGAACCTTTGCACTTCAGAAGATTTCGAAGACAATCCATCTCGGTAGGAGTGAAGGGTTGATTAGAAGATGACTTGGGCACCGACGTCTTTGTAGTAGTCAATTGGTTGGCCTAAGTAGGCTTTCAAAATTTGCCTGCCACTATGCACACTCGATAATTTGCTTGTCGTAGCAAGCAAGCTGCTAGACAGTAAGTTCCTTGAAAAGTCCTTCGAGGGTCATGAAATACGTAACTAGGGTCATGTCCCCCTAATTAGATTTCCAGATCCTCTACTAGATATTGGCCAAGTGGGAATTGCTCGTCTTTTGGAAATACCTCTTCTTGAGAGTATCCCAGATCTCCTTTGCAGACTCCTTTACAACATATTGGCTGCAATTGATTGGCCAATGCTGTTCATCAACCAATTCATGGAGAGAAAGTTCTACTTTCTGTATTTGGCACCATCTTTGGAGTTGGGAACTTTCTTCGTCAGAACCTGGAGTTTGTCATACCCTCCCACGAAGATATGGAAGGCGTAAGCCCAAAGTATGTAGTTTGAGGAACCCAATAACTTGATTGTGGTTCCTGAACAAGCACGAAGACCTAGATTTTAGCCTCCAAGGTCATCGTTGATGATTTTGCGTTAGCCATCAAGGAACATGGAGTTTCTCCTTGCAAAGAGAACATGAGATTCGATAAGAATCTGGTTGCATAAATCAATAGGAGGTGCGGTACACTAGATGATGTGGAGACAAAAGTGAAGGTAATGTGGTGATCAAGCAATTGAATCAAATTGAGTTTGGTTTGATAGATCAAACAATCAGATTGCGTGGGGGTACTAGAAGTGAGGAAGTGCCTTGCTGGTAGTAGTAGGGGCTGAGTTGGTTGAAAATCTGTCAGTCCGATCAGTGCTGGGCTTGAGAAGTGAAACCATAGAGAGAGAGGGGAGGGCTAGGCAGCGATGGAGACCACAGGTGGTGCTTGGGCGATGCTAGAGGTTGCAAGAAAGGCAGGAGGGTTGTTGCACACACCACTAGGTAGAGGAGATGGCTCGACAGTGCCTTTAAGTAGGTAGGAGAAGAGGTTAGGTTCCAAGGTTAAATGTGGCTTATCTTTTTGAAGACACAGAAGACGAAGATGTTTTACAAGAATGGTTAAATAGAAATAGAAAATCATTGCTCGACAGAAATGATGGTCCTGATCTAGAAATAACAGATACTAGGGGCAGATGTATCTAAATTTAAGCGTAGTAGATCTGGCAAAAGAGTAATCCCTGACGTTGAAACTGATGAGTCCACAGGAAGATTCGCCACCTTCAAGAGGAACACAAAATGATGATGATGATGATGATGATGATGATGATGATAATGTAGTGATGGTTGACGAGCCACAGGTAGAAATAGTGGTAGAGGAGATGAGGGATATCATCATCAAGGTCCTAGTAGAGAGGATGCCTAACATGAATACATGCAAAGATATACAAATATGCATGGAGACTTCGTGCCAAGTCTACCTCGTGACTATGACGTAGGGATAAGGTATGGGTATGCCTCAAGTCATTCCATGATGTCTATCGATGATTTAAGTTCATTGGTGGGATCTCTTAATCTAATGGTGGAATCAATCTTTGGAGGTGGCCTAGGATCATCAGTATCAAGTTACTATGGTGGCTACGCATCTCATTACACTAGCCCTCAGTACCAATCCCAAGATGAAGCACAAAGTTCATCTAATTATTTCCTTAGCTACACCAGCCCTCCATCTTATTATAGTTCTTCCTATGCATATGATGGTCACGACCAAAGTGATAGCACCCAAAGTGATCTTGCATTTACAAGTTATGGCTGTGGGATATTACCTAAGTATTTTGCATCTCAAGGTCTTCAACCATTTTCTTATCAACCTTCTTATTATATTGCACTACTTCCTCCTCGACCACCACGAAGTTCATTGATGAAACAACGTGAATCTTATGAATCGTCAGGTTCTATACTAAAATGAGGTGGTTCTATTGGATCCATAGATTCAAGAGAATATTGAGATGAGTCTACTAAGGGTAGATCTAGAACTAGAAGCAGGAGCAGCTCGTCCGATAGTCACAGTCGATATCCACTTCTTGGATTACTTCTATATTGTAGTGATGAAGGCTCTCAACGATACATTAATGAATACAATACTCGATACAACTACATGACGTAGGAGTCATACTGTGAATATGTTAGAGTGTTACGAATAGAGGAAGATAATCGGAGGAGAGGTATTAAGCTGGTCGAAGCTCAATCTGATATTGATTTGGTAGCATTGGCTGGTGCTTCCATGCTTAGTGTCGTCTACTGATACTTTAACACATTGATATTTCATTTCTTTTGGTAAGTATCATTACTATGAACATTTTTTAATTATTATCATGTTATGTACACTTTCTTTTCAATATACAACTTTGTCAATATGGGATTAGTGCATTTCTATTATGTTTTCATTTAAAATTTATGATTTTCGTCTTTTAGACGTTTCTCCATGATGTATTAGTTATTAAAGTGTTAATTTTCATAAAATTTGTGACATTTTGGAACATTTTGGATCTTTTTCAGTGATTTCTCCAAAATTCACCGATATCAACGATATATCCCGATATATTCTTTTTTCTACTTATCAATAAGATATCGATATCGATATTTAAAATCTTGATCTAACTATGGAAATCACTCATAATAAATCAAATCCTAATCATATCCCTAAAAATAAAAAAAGATAAATAACTTTTGCCTAATTTTTCTAACTCTAAAATATCTCTAACAATTACTGTTTTGCTATCCAAGGACAAAAATATGTCATTTTCACTCTTTGGAGAAGTATCTCACCTGATTCCTGTCTGTGCTACATCCTATAATTTTTGGGTCTTCTCCCAGTTTCTACTTTAGCCTTTTTTTTACTCGTGAGGGTTATTTCACTTAACTTTTTATGAAGTACAATTTATTAATTTTACACTTGGCAATCTCTTACTTGAGATATTTGTCCTCAGATTATTTAAGATGTGGCAAGCTGTACTGAGTTGCCATGGGAATCAATTCCGAGTCATAATTGAGGCACAGGCTCTGGATGCTGCTGCCTTTGCATCTGCTGGGAAAATCAGTGATGCTCACATGGAAGCTACAATGCAGTTGGCAACGGAGCTATTGAAATGGATTGAAACATTCTCCTGTTGGATTGATGCCACAAAGAACTACGTGAAGGCCTTAAATAGTTGGCTTCAAAAATGTCTTAACTATGGGCCTGAAGTAACCACTGATGGAATAGCTCCTTTCTCTCCGGGAAAATTAGGTGCTCCTCCAATTTTTGTAGTCTGTAATTCCTGGTCACGGGCCATGGATAGAATCTCTGAGAGGGAAGTGGTCGAAGCAATGCAGGATTTCACAGCTGGCATTCTTCATGTTTGGCAGCAGCACTACACTGAAAGAAGGGTGAGGTCATTGACAGATAAAGACATGGATAGGATGCTGAAGGCCCTAGACATTGAGGATCAGAAGATCCACAAGGCTGTTGTTGCAGTCAAAAAGAGATGTTCACAGCTTCCAAGCCAGAACCATCCACCATCTACTAGGGCCATTATTCATCTGAATCACACAGGTGAAGCAAGAAATCTGCATTTGGGTCTGTTGCGAATATTTGAAGTAATGGAAAAATTTGCTTCTAGTTCAATGGAAGCTTACCTAGAGCTATGAGCTTGTGCATGCTTCAGAGAAGATGCCATCCTCCTTGTGTATCACAACTGACATGACATTTCTGGATCCATGCTGCTCCGAGTGGATACTGATATTCAAAATTTATTGTTGTTCTCGTACATTGCCTCCCCCAAGGTTCCAGCTCAACAGTTGAACGAACTCAAGTAGGGTATTGCTGAATAGATCCAACGGCCTTCACAGAGCATGTAGGTTTCAAGCTAACAGTCAAAGAGATCTGATTGTGATCAAAGAATCTTTTCTCAAGTTCCAGGCTGGCTTGAACCCAACAATGATGAAATGATCTTGCCAGATGTGTAGAGACCAAGTAAAAGCCGTGTGCAACTTGAAATGATCAATAACTAAAAGCTTGAAGCAGGCTGACAAAGATGGTATGTCAGGTCAAGATCAGCTGATGCTGATTTATATGCTTTGTATCTAATCTTTTCTTTTCTTGAAAACAAAGATGCCTTATCTGTCCTTTGTTTCTTGTAAAAACAACAGAAGAGTTTTGGATAGAAATATATTGCAATCTTCATAAGCATGTTGTTACTTCAGATTTGTTTAGTTTCAGTAACTCCATGGTGGTGCCTAATGCTGTCGAGAGAATAGTAACGCACATATATATACATGTGCATATGAGGTCGATCAAAGGCTCTATACATGTATAATGACAAGAGATCCATAATAATGAGATCAAAAACATGACATACAAGAACAAAGCATACCGATGAATGACTACAATCAAGCAGATGCAACAAAACAACGAAATAAAGTGTTGGAGATTGTTACAACTGTAGCATTTCCTGTGCGAGACACGCTTTTGGAGGGATGGTGCCCTCGCTTTACTGGTGTAAGAGGTCCTGACACATCGTTCATAGTGTCTGTTCGTCCGTTACCTACTTGGGTGTTAACGTCCATAGGCGTCTTCGACTACCACTTCAAAGACCATTATTACGGGGAGGGCAAAACCCTTGTTAAAAAAGTATATGAATTCTTGCACATGAGGAGACGTGTTGAGAAGTTAAGGGCACACCCGTTAGGAATTGCAGTGCCTGGAATCCAAAGCAGTTTTTTTGTAAAAGTCAATAGTCTAATATAAATTCACGGTGGGTTAAAAAGCACCGGTGCCCGAGCTTGACCCAAGCGAAGAGACATGAGCATGTGCGTGTGGATGCCTGTGTCTATGGTATGTTTTATTGTATTTAAAACTTTCCTCAACCAAAACAGAGAAGAAAAGAAAAACTGCCCTCAACCCATGCCCGCAGGGTTTCAGGGGGAGTTTCCTCAACTAGTTGTGAGATTAAATTTTCCACACATTATCCTTTTGATTTTAACATGAATTCCTAATTAAAATTTCCAACCAATAGTATTTCAAATTGAGATTAGATACTTTCAATATTCAATCAAACCACTCTAATAAAAAATCTCACAAATTCTTCATTGAAACTTGATGCAAAGAAGCACCCTCTTGGCTAAAATTTTTTGCTTTTAGTAAATGTATCTTGTAATTTGAATGTTTACTTGAGTTGGTTTTACCATCGCAATAATAAAATAAAATTAATCTTGGACATCAGACCGGTGATGCGGGATGCACATTAGTACAACGAAGTGAAGTTCTTAATGGCAATTTTATAGTTTTGGTGCTTTTGATGGGCATGCATCTGGCTCCTTTTTCATAAGTGCATTTGACAAAAATACTATTCGCATATATGCGACGCTCAAAAGAGCTCACATAACTTATGTTCTTGGAATAATGAAAGTAAAAGAGGACCTAAATTAGAAGTGTAGAAGGAATGAGAAACATAAATTATTTTTCTTTCTTTTTTTCTGCATATATACATGTAGCATTTTTCTTGTGATTCATGTACTAGTATCTAATTAGTTTCACAATAAAAAAAAACAATTTGAAATCAATATCTATTGATACAACAAGGATTACAGTAAAGGAATAAACGAAGTGATTATTGAACATATGTTCTTCCGCAAAGGAAATGAGATGAGATCATTCCAAAAGAACTTTTCTCTTGTTGATTTTAGCAAACATGATTCCATCGGTTCCATTTTAGACCCTTCTATATGTTTTGACTCTATCTATCCTAGCTGGTGTCAAATTCATGTTAACATAGAACTAGTCCTTACATTCCTTCGTGACCACATAGGAGTTGTATGAAGCTTGGGTCTCACATGCATTCTCTAAGGATTCACATATTACATTCTTTCATTATCCAGTTTGAACTTATTTGGAGCTGAACTTGTAGTTTCAAGCACTTAGGCTTGTAAGAGATTCAATTTAGATGTTAGACTTTTATACTTAAGTGCTAGCCGATTCCCCATATAGCTCATTATTACCATAAGTAGAGATCAAGTCCCTTTCAAAGTGGATTTATTGTGTTATCTTTGAATCTAATGAATTTTCTATTGATTGTGTAGCAATCATAGGAATTAATTAACCTAAATTATGTTAGAACCTAGCTTAACTTGTAAATCTTGCATTCATATCATGCATAACACGTATTACATCATTTTATATTGTTGTACATAGAATAATATGAGATTATCTGCTATTTAATGCTTTTATTGTTATTTGTAGGTAATAAACAGAGTCAGATAGAACCAGGATGTGAAATAAAGCAAAATAAAGCAGAATAAAGCGAGAAAGAGAAGAAAGAGAAGCTTGATCCAGACAAGAGTAGAGAGGAGGATATCCCTATCCATGTCCCTAGAAACCCTAGGATAGCCTTCCCAAGTCCAAAACCACTCCCACTTAGGATATCCTAACCCTAGAGCCTAAAACATGGATAGTACTATCCATGTTCTTATCCACACTATCCCTATCCCTAACCCCCACTTTGGTCAACCTAAACCTAGTACCCAAAATCGGGATATCACTAACACAGTGTTATTCTAATATCCACAAATCCTATCCCACTATCCATGTTCCTAGCCCTCCTATCCCCAACCCAATTCTCACCATAGAATCCTATCTAGGTCCATAACACCCTCAATTGACTCAACCAGAGTCAATTGTTTCAACCACTACTCAATTTGGTCCATACGAACCTGATTGGGCTAACCCACATCTGATTAGGTGTGCTTACACCTAATTGGACTACCTTAGACCTAATTAGGTTCGTCACTATCTGATTAGGTGCACCTAGACTCTATTAGGCTCCCTTAGACCTAATTAGGTCCATATCTGAACTCGCCTAGTCCTAAGTAGGTTCACTTGGAATCTAATTAGACCTATTTGACCCACTACCACCTAATTAGACTAGGACCTAACCCAACCTCGGTTGACCCAACCTATTTAGCACCTAATCCTATATAACTTACTCTATGAAATTCAAATCACACACACACACTTGACCCTTTCCTAATCTAACCCCCACCAAAGTAGGCGGCAACTAGAATGCCCTTCGTAAAAACCTTGTGACACGACATTCCAAAGAAAACCCTTCCCATATAAAAACCCAAAATCAAGTTGTCGCACGTCATCTTCCCATTTTCAAAAAAACTTGACCCTCCGCCAAAACCTTAGGCCACCACCTTCTTCCCTCTACCCTCCAAGCTGTCCTCCTTCCTCCTCCAAGACACCTCCTTCCTCCAATGTGCTCCTCGATGGATGGTTGAAGAAGAAGCTCTCGTCCATGCATCTTCATGTGGGTGGTAAGAAGAAAGAGAACACAAGGGTGCAACACCCTCTTCTCCTTTCTTCACTTGAGCGTATCCTCTCTTCTACATAGCGAGGATGACTGCCTCTCTTTCTTCTTCCTCTTGGTCGGCACAAGGTTCTCTATACCTTGCTTGGTCGTC
Organism: Thalassia testudinum; assembly: GCA_037157565.1. Taxonomy (NCBI): domain Eukaryota; kingdom Viridiplantae; phylum Streptophyta; class Magnoliopsida; order Alismatales; family Hydrocharitaceae; genus Thalassia; species Thalassia testudinum. Next base: position 70,930,775 of record JAZHRO010000007.1, on the reverse strand, counting down.
CTCTCTAATTGGTTGGCATGTAGATGGGCTCTTATGCCCATGTCTAGCCACCATTGTCAAACACAAAGCTGACGGCCTTTGTGGCATTCTGGTGTGATGGTTATTCTTCTTATATCTTTTTGTTTTATGCAAATCTTTGATGTTGAATAATTTGTGTTTTGCTAGATGTGACAGTCATATTTATTTTGATTTCATTGTGAATGCTACATCTAAGTTTCATGCTTTCATGTTTTGATTCATCTCTTCATTGTGAATACACTCCCCCATTAGTCTCCTTAAGGTTGTCTAATTGCATAACAATCATAGGACTTAATTAACCTAAATTAAGATAGATCCTAGCTTAACTTAGGAATAATACATGCATAAGCTGCATATCTTGCATTCTAGCTTTTATACTTAGTTGTTTAAAGAATAAGGGTATTTTTCTTTATTAATTGATGGATAATTGTATTTTCAGATAATAAGGAGCTTAGGAGATATCTTGAGATTGAAGAAAAGTTGGATAGAAGTTGAAGCTGTGGTAGATCTGGAGCGAAAGCTTGGAATAAAAAAGAAATGAAGATAGAGAGTAAGAGAGAGATAGAATAGGTTACTTGTGTGAATAAATGCAAAAAAAAAGGAAAAGAAGAACTTAGGATAACACTATCCCTATCCACAGTTCCTTAGGATAGCCTTATCCCTGCTCCTATCACTAAGCCACCCTCCTATTAGGTTAACTTAGCCTACAACCCAAAACATGGATAGTGTTATCCATTCTCCTATTCACACTATCCTTATCCCCACTCTCCACCTAGGATATCTCTACCCCTAACCCTGAATTTCCCTTACTTTGGCCAAAACCTGGATAGTGCTATCCAAATTCCTATTATCTACTATCCACAAATCCTATCCACTATCCCTATTCCTAATCCACACTTTAGAATCCTATTTAGGCACATAGCATCCTCAATTGAATCAATTTGAGTTAATTAGGTCAGCCATATTATAATTGGGTCCAGTTGGACTTGATTAGGCTAACCCTAAGCTAATTAGGCTCATGGGAGCCTAATTAGACTCCACCTAAACTCAATTAGCTAGCCCACACCCAATTGGGTGCATTCCTACTTGATTGAGTGCAAAAACCCAATTAGGTTCACTCAAAATCTAATTGACACAAATCAACCTATACAAGTCTAATTAGGCTCATTGGAACCTAATTTGACTCGACCTTAGCCCTTAGGACCATTGATTTCTCTAACTTATTATGTTTTAAGACCAAAATAGAAGAATAATCCTAGCCATTGATTCCACATCCAAAGGCCGTGTAGAATGTTCTAATAATAGTAACATGAGCCTAGCCATAAGATTATAATCCAATGGCCACCACACCTAGCCTATTTTTAGACTATGCATCCTAACCTTTCATCGTATCCAACGACCTTAAATAGCCTACGTGTTCTATAAAAACACTTCAAACCAAAGGCTATAGGACCTCCCCTTTTTCTTTTAGCTTCAATCTTCTTCCTCCTTCACTTAGCAATTAGGACTCCACCTCCACTTCCAATGGCTGTCCACCCTCACCTTAGGTGGTCGGCCACCTCTCCTCTCCAAACCACACTCTAAGGCCACAAAAGCCTCCCTTACGGGATCACCTTTGGTGCCCTCCTTTCCATTTGATTATAGTTCTTCTCGTTCACTTTATTTTTGCATTTAATTCTTGCAAGTAGTATAGTTTTTTCTTCTTCTAGTATGCCTAAACTCACCATGGGTTGTGGGCATGGCACTCTCTGATCTGTGCCATGTAGGAAGGTCATTGTGACCATACTTAGCCACCACCATCCTCTGGTGTCGATGGCTCTACGAGCATTCCCGGTGAGATGGATTTCTATTATAGTAGATTTTTACTCCTGTCATTGAGCATTCCTTTATTGTTACTTTGAATATTTCTGTCATTATGAATTATTTGAAGCAATACAAGTTTATTTCCTTCCATTATTCATTGCACTAAATTGATCTTGCATCTATTTCTTGAAAAAAGTCACACTCGTGATTAGTATTTGTAATTCCCTACGGGAGGGGGTGTGATATGTGTGACGTATAAAATGCGGAATTAAAATAAATAACAATCTCACAAAAGTGATTACACAATGACACAAGTGATTTTTAGGTGAAAACCCAAACTGGGTGAAAACCACCACCTAACCCTCTCGAGTTAGGATTTTCCGATTGATCAAGTCGATCAAATCCACTAGCCCAGTTACTTAAACGAGGGTGACTGAACCTCAATACAACACTACTTTGAACGAGGGTAGTGTACCTCATCATGCGAAGGTTTTTGTCTCACGAAGGAGACATGAATTTGCAACGCGAATACCCAACCAATAACAAAGAAAAAATACAACAGACCTATAGAGCCAACAAAGTATATAAATGAACCTAGCTACCATAGCTGAAGAATCTTCCCTTAGGTGGGAGTGCATTGGCGTGACGATGTGGGTGCGTGAACCACGCTTTGTCATAATAATGCTCTCGTAACGTCAGTGGGAGAGCGGGTGCACAGCGGGATGAAGCTCTCAGGTGTGGAACGAATGCTTGGAGAGCTAGAGCTTCTTCTATTTCTCTTGGACACAAAAGATGTGGAAAATGTATTGCTTGGTGTATTTTTGCAAGGTAAGGGTCCTCTATTTATAGAGGGCCTAGGAAGGCTTTGGAAGGCCTCAGAAGGCTTCCATAGTTGTTGGGGTTGAACCCAAGGCAAAACAGGCCGTAATCAGAATCATTTATGATTCTGACAGGGTCATCAGATATCTGGTTTAGGTATCAGATGTTTGGAAAACTAGTTTAAGACGTCTGGGAACTAAGTTAGACATCTGATTCTAGGCATGTTTCCTTCCTGACTTGGTTCAGACCTAAACAGGGTTCTAGTGTAAGGCCATCAGATGACGTACAGGACATCTGGCACTAGGTCTGGACATCTGGAAACCCATTGTACTGCGGAAATGGATTTCCCAAGGTAAGTTAATGGCTAGAATATCTCACAAAGTGATTTTGGGTCAGTCGAGGCTCAACGGTCAGATATTAGACGTCTTGGGTCCTCTACGGACGTTTGATAGAAGCCTAATAGTTATTTTCCTCAATGGTAACTTTGTTAGCCAACGTTCCACTAATTGGACGTCTGGCACAACCATCAGACGTCTTCTAAGACGTCTGGACTAAGATTTGGATGTCTGATTTCAACAGACAGAACCTACTAAGTCCAGCCTAATTTATTGGACATCTGAGTTAATAGCCAGACGTCTTAAAAGTCACTATCAGATGTCTGATTTTCAAATTAGACATCTGATAAGGCTGTTTGAAACTTATATTGAATTTCTAAGTTCTCTACAGAAAACCTAAGTATCCTAGGGTTGTGCAGGTGTTCCTAGGACTACTTTGAGGCTCTTTAACATGCTACTAGGAAATAAAATAATGAGCAACAAAAGAACAAAGTACAATAAACAAGAAAGGAAATCTATCATATTCTTTATCTCCTTTCTTCAAGCTTTCGCCCCTCGCGAAACTCCTCCTCTGTCAAGCTCTTCCAATTTGCCATGGATGCTATCTCGAACGTCGTCTAAACACATCTCCATTTGCAAATATCCTGAAATCTAAGATTTCAAATGCAAATGTTAAATAACACGTGTTTTGTTATCATCAAAATAAATGATCGTGGTGATCTAGCACTAACAATCTCCCCCTTTTTGACGATGGAAAAATCATAAAATTCTCTCCTTTTTTTACATTATCAAAAGGGTCCTATAATTTTTAATTATGCTAAACTCCACCTTAAAACATGCTCTTCTAATTTCATCTTTTCATAAAACAAGATAGCTATGTTATTACCTCCCCCTTTCTAAAGGCAATATAGCTAGGTTATTTTTAAAACCTCCCCCTTAAGGATGGACAAATAGCTCATTTATTTTAACTCCCCTTATCTATATGCTAATGATAAAAAGATAGGGTTAAGGGTTACCTTACCTACCATGGCCAGTAGAATGGCCCAAATGGCGGTGGATGCCAAACCCGATGGGGCTCCCATCTGTAGCTTGGAGGTCCGGGCATTGGTGCCAGTCTCCAATTGGGCGGTCGACGTGCAGCGATTCGATCATTTGTTCGCCATCTCGTCGGTCTTCTTGCAAATCTTTTGATTTTTCTCCTTGGTCTTGATGTTGGTCCACCTAACTCGAGTTGACCATTCTCCATCTTGTAGGTCCAATCTTTGATGTTGTAGTCTCCCTTGAAACCTACAAAACAAGATTCTATTTGTCTCTTCAGTATCCAAGTCAATTTGGATCTGGATCTGTTAGCGGGTCTTCTTGAAGGAGATCCTTTCTCAACCTTAGGGCTAGATAAATTTTCTACTTTATTGATCAAATTATTTGATTTTTCCCTAAGACATGCAAGTTCATCTTCAATGGCATGAATCTTGGTTTTTAAGCTAGAAATTTCAATTTTTAAACTTGTGTTTTCCTCAATCAATTTATTATTTTCATTGATTAAGTCTTTATTTTCTAATGACAAACTATTATCCCTAGGATAAGCTTCTAGATCCTTGAGTTTTATTTCTAACATTTCATTTTCATTTTTAAGAAAACTAAGATTCTTTTTAATGTTTTTATTTTCTACCTTAAGTGACTTACTGATTTCAAATAATTCATCAAATGCATCTTGTAGTTCAGATTTTACCTCATAGTCGGAGTCGCTTTCGCTATCTCCTACCATGGCCATGAAACCCATGCAAGCGATTTCATATTCTTTTCGGGATTTTCTTCTTCTTCCTCCGAGCTCGAGTCGTCCTAAGTTGCTTGGAATGCCTTCTTCTTATACTTCTTCTCCTTCTCCTTCTTCTTCTCCTTCTTGAGAAGAGGGCACTCAGGTTGAAGATGACCCTTTTCGTTGTAGTGGTAGCAACATCTCAGGCTTTCTTTTTCCTTCTCCTTCTTTTCTTTCTTTGATTCCCTACAAACTTGGAAAACTTTTTAAGTAAAAATTTAAAATCTCCGCTATCAGAACTTACCTAGCTATCTAACACGGCTCTGCATGCAAGGGTCTTCTTCGGTTTTGGCTCTGGTGTATCCTTCTTCTTCTGCTTCAGCTTTGTCTTGTAGGCCATTAGATTGCCTAGGAGATTCTCCATGTTGAGCTCCTCCACCTCGTTCGCCTCCTTGATGACAGTAACCTTGTGCTCCCATTTCTGTCCAAGGGAATGAAGAAGCTTCCCTTGAAGCTCCCCCTTGACGAAGGTCTTTCCTAAAGCTTTCAAATTATTTACTATGAGAGTGAACCTAGTGTTCATCTCACTCAAGGTTTCGTTAGTTTTCATAGAAAATGATTCAAATTCTTGTGAAAGTAAATTAATTTTAGAAGACTTTACCTTAGAGGTACCCTCGTGAGTTACCTCAAGTGTGTGCCAGATCTCATATGTGGTGGCACATTACGAGATTCTATTGAACTTCTCTGGGCTGAGTGCACAGTAGAGGGCATTCATGGTCTTCGCATTTAGAGATAGCTCCCGAATCTGTTGCTGTGAGTATCCTGCAGTGGGTCTCTCCAGGATGTCGAAGGGGGTCTCGCTTCGGGCCCAGATTGTGAAGTCGTTGGCTTGAAGCCACGTCTTCATCCGTAGCTTCCAGTACGGGTAGTTATTCCCATCAAAGAATGGCAGTCTAGATTGCCCCTCCAGAATCCTCGTCATGGAACTGCTCCCCTCCATTGGATCTTCCACGGATATTACTCCTAGAAAGCGGAAACCTGCTCTGATACCAATTGTAATTCCCTACAGGAGGAGGTGAGATATGCGTGACGTATAAAATGTGGAATTAAAATAAATAACAATCTCACAAAAGTGATTACATAATGGCACAAGTGATTTTTAGGTGAAAACCCAAACTGGGTGAAAACAGCACCTAACCCTCTCGAGTTAGGATTTTCTGATCGATCAAGTCGATCAAATCTACTAACCCAATCACTTAAACAAGGGTGACTGAACCTTAATACAATAACACTACTTTGAACGAGGGCAGTGTGCCTCAAACCCCTTCTCTTCACAAGAAGGTTTTTGTCTCATGAAGGAGACGGGAATTCGTAACGCGAATACCCAACCAATAACAAAGAAAAAATATAATAGACTTATAGAGCCAACAAAGTATGTAAATGAACCTAGCTACTATAGGTGAAGAATCTTCCCTTAGGTGGGATTGCGTTGGCGTGACGATGCGGGTGTGTGAACCATGCTTTGGCACAACAACGCTCTCGTAACGTTGGCGGGAGAGCTGCTACATAGCAGGACGAAGCTCTCAAGTGTGGAATGAATGCTTGGAGAGCTAGAGCTTCTATTTCTTTTGGACACAAAAGATGTAGAAAATGTGTTTCTTGGTGTATTTTTACAAGGCAAGGGTCCTCCTCTATTTACAGAGGGCCTAGGAAGGCTTTGGAAGGCCTCAAAAGGCTTCCATAGCCATTGGGGTTAAACCCAAGGCAAAACAGGCCGTAATCAGAATCATTGATGATTCTGACAGGGTCATCAGATATCTGTTCCAGGTATCAGACAACTTGGAAACTAGTTTAAGACATCTGAGAACTAAGTCAGATGTCTGATTCTAGGCAGGTTTCCTTCCTGACTTGGTTCAGACCTAAACAGGGTTCTAGTGTAAGGCCATCAGATGACGTACAGGACGTCTGGAAACCTATTGTACTGTGGGAATGGATTTCCTAAGGTATGTTAACGGCTAGAATATCTCACAAAGTGATTTTGGGTTAGTCGAGGCTCAATAGTCAGATATCAGACGTTTTGGGTCCTCTACGGACGTTTGATAGAAGCCTAACGGTTATTTTCCTCAACGGTAACTTTGTTAGTCAACGTTCCACTAATTGGACATCTGGCACATCCATCAGACGTCTTCTAAGACGTCTGGACTAAGGTCTGGATGTCTGATTTTAACAGACAGAATGTACTAAGTCCAACCTAAGTTATTAGATGTCTAATTTCCAGATTAGACATCTGATAAGGCTGTTTGAAACTTATATTGAATTTCTAAGTTCTCTACAGAAAATCTAAGTATCCTAGGGTTGTACAGGTGTTTCTAGGACTACTTTGAGGGTACTTTGAGGCTCTTTAACATGCTACTAGGAAATAAAATAAAGAGCAACAAAAGAACAAAGTATAATGAACAAGAAAGGAAATTTATCCTATTCTTCATCTCCTTCCTTCTTCAAGCTTTCACTCCTCGCAAAGATCCTTCTCCTCTGTCAAGCTCTTCCAATCCGCCATGGATGCGAGCTCGAACTGCGTCTAAACACGTCTCCATTTGCAAATATCCTGAAATCTAAGACTTCAAATGCAAATGTTAAATAACACGTGTTTTGTTATCATCAAAATAAATGATCGTGGTGCTCAAGCACCAATAGTATTTAGGTTAGATTAGTTTTTAGGATAGTTTTAAATTGCAAGCACTTAAAAGAAAAGAACCAAAAAAATTGAATTTCAAAATTGTGAATTTCTGTGCCTCCCAGAGATCGATTGGGACTCACATCGAGTTTCGTTATATATTTTGTTTAGGTTGATTTTGCGACTATACTATGATATAACACTTATTAATTTCATGTGATTTCTATCCTAACACTGTCCCCTTTAGGGTTTAGCACACATGTTGCACGACCACCATTGCCTCACTTAGGCACACATAGGTTTTAGGGTTTCCTAGTTTTGTAATGAAAAGAAAAACATAAAAAAAAATTGCAAAAGAGAAAAAGACTAAAAACATTAGGATAGGTTAGATTTAAGTTAACAAATTGGATTCCAAGTCTAAACAACCCACAATTTTAAAACACCTCTCAGGGATGATTGAGACTCACAATTAAAAAGATCAAATTCAATGCGAGTTTCATACAAAAAATAGAAATATCTTTGATTAGGGTTTTTGCGCGACTATACTACGAACAACGACAATGCGTATTATTTTCCAAAACATTAATTCTCGCATGAAATGACCTTATCAAATGGTGTCGTTGCTAGTGAAGCAACGTGCTGGCTTTTAGATTAGGATTCACATTTTCTTAACCTTGTTTTCTTTTCTTTAATTTTGCTTATTAGATTAAGCGAGGAGGCTACGCACACTTTGACCCGTGGTGATGACCACAAGTACCAACTCTCTTCTCCTCCAAATTTTTATTGCTTTCTTAGGTTTAGATACAAAGGAAAAATACCTTGCAACAATCATATAGAAAATGGTGTGGTTTGATTTACATGCACTTAGAACACTTAAAATCATTGAAACCTTGATTTTCATTTTCAGGTAGATCGGAAAACCCATTTTCAAGAATTCGTACAGCACTGTTTGAACCTTCTAAAATCATAAAATTTTTACTGTGGATAAACCTTCTAACTAGTTTTCATTTGGTTCCTGTCCCAAGTCTTAATTCACAATATACTGTCCGAATAAATTCATTTTGTAAAGGGCGGTCAGAACTGCCCAGAGTGACTGATTAGTCAACTTTGGAGAATTCTTCCTGCCTCTACACAACTTGGATTAATCTAAAGTCAATGGAGTTAGAAATCTTATTAAATAAACTGTATTCAATATTAAATCTAACATCAGTGGAGTTAAAATTTTCAAAAATTTTGGATGCTGTTTGATTGACTGTCTATCTGATTGTCTGAGGTACTGTCAGTCTGCCCTGATTGCTAGCTAGTCACTATTAAATCTAGATAAAATCAGGGAAATCTTTAAAAATCAAGAAAAAAATATTTTTGTGAACCTGAGTTGGTGTGTGAATGTTACGGCAAACTTGAGATCATTTTGATACTATTTGCACACCTTTCAAAGTGAACCTTACTAACATTGGGTGAATTTTCAGAATTAGAAGAGCATAAACCCTAGGTGCTTCACATTAGGTTTTTTTTTTTTTAGAGACCCAAAACAAGTTGTTTGAGCCTGATTTGTATGTGATTGCAGGATAGGTGGAGACTAGCTTTGATTGGTTGTTCTCCCCCACCTATACTAATTAAAATCGATTCACATCCACATAGAAACAATCAATTAGGCTCAACAACCACTTAGGAGCTAGGGTTAATTGAAAAGAACAAATCAAATCCGTGCTTGTTTGAAACTCATTTGCCTAACTTATTAACAAGCAAACTCTTGAGAATTCACTTAATTAAGTACTCAACACCAAAATTCAATCATCTGAATTGAAAGGGCCACACCCCTCATACAAGGCATTTGCCTTGTTGCTATATTTCACCAGTCCCTTATAACTGGTAAGAGGTCACTACAACCTTTCTTGTGTCTTATTTAAGAAGTCCCTCCACCTCCCACTATCCTATCCCTCTTCATTATTTCCTTCCTCTTCTCTTAGTTCTCTAATGTCCATGAATCCCCACCCTCATCATTCCTATTATCCTTAGGGTTCCCCCTCTCCCAACCCGACCATGATTCTGACTTCTCCTAGGTGGAAGCCTACTCCTCAATAAACATGATTTGATTATTTTTCCCACATTCATTATCCCCCAATTTGCTTAAAACCCGACCCCCAAGGATTAGTCCCATATTTGAACTAGAACTAATTAAATGCCTTGGTCAAATAAAGAAAGCAAGCCTGAGAGTCCAAAAGGAGATTTGACATTTTGGCCACCAAGATGCTAAGCTACAAAGACAATTACAATTATATCAACCGAATCACTTCCCCTGCATATAAGAGACCTGGAGCACCCAGCCTACTAGATCCTGTGACACATCTTTAGAACCCACTAGCACCTCGATAGACTCTTGTTACCCTAGGGAGGCATCCTGGACTCATCCAGCCTAGGAGACACCATTGGACCTCTCTTCGGATTGGAATAAATCAAATGGGGAATATACCACTTTTGATACTCCTGTATTGGATGATATTTCACTTAAAGATTGGACTAATGGATCATAGGTACATGACTAAACATCGGGTTCTAAATCAAATTCCTACATAGTCAGCCCCACTCAGGGTGGTACACAATGTGATTCATACTTGGATTTATACAACCTTAAGTGGAGAAACAATCCCGACCTTTCATGGCCACCATAGAGACAAAATCAAACCCAAGATCACTCTAGGCCTACCCAAAATTCCATTCAATCCATCTTAGGGTAAACATCTAGTTCTACCCAACCCACAATCACATTGGAGACTATCATGAACTTGTTGTTGGACTGGGACAAGAAAAATGAAGAAAGGCTGATTGAGTTGACAAAGGAAATTCAATTACAAGGGGACCAAATCAGGAGACAACAGGGATATCCCTATCCTTTTCTACAGACTCCTCACTCTTATTCTCCTCCCATTGTTTTGACCCCTCCCCTAGTCTATCGCATTTGCCATTGTGCGGGGGCTAATTCTTTGACCACTAAAAGAAACAAGAGAAAAGTAAGAAGCCCATCCAAACAATCTGTCCTGGGACCATCTAAAAATCTTAAAGTCAAACCTGCATCAGACTCTGACTTAGACTCTAGAGAGAAAAAGAAGACAAAGGCCCTTGAAACTGATTTGACCTTCTTACCCTTTACCATAGATTTAAAGAGAGAATCAAAACAAAAGAAAAAGACTTGCACACAGAAAGAGGTAGTTTTGTCTATGCATATGAGTGTAATTATTTTGGGCACTCTACCTCCTAAAAAGACTGACCCTGGAAAACCTCTAATATCTTGTGCCACCAAGGGATTTACCTTCAATAGAGCCCTTTTGGATCTAGGGTCTTCAATTAGCTTGATTCCAACCACCCTTTTTGAGCATATCAGACTTTGAGATCTGTACCATACACTTGTGACCATTAAATTGGCAGATGGTTCCACCAACACACCTAGGGGGGTAGTTTATGATGTAATCATTAAAGTGAAAAGTCTTAGCTTCCTGGTGGATTTTATTGCAGTGGACATGGATATACCAAAGAAGTTTAGTGATTCACCTATTATCTTGGGTTGCGCTTTCTTGGCTACAACTAATGCCTGGATTGACTGCCACTTAGGATGTATGGAAATGGGTAGCGGCATAGAGAAGATTCATATAGATGCTTTGTTGCCGCTAAGAGAATGAAGTCAAGGTATTTTGAGGATGTTTCGGAAAATGATTTGGAGGATGATTCAGAAGAGACAATGGCAATTGACACCTGGGTAGGACCGCACAACTATCATCAAGAATCCAGTAGATCACAAAAGCCAACTTCCATGAAGGACCAAATCTTTGATAGCATGACTGACTATCTTGACCAACTCAACCCGATTCAAACCCTTGCCCCTCGCAAGGACTCCTAGATCATGCAGTTGATCAAAATGATCCAGGAAATGAAAGAAGCTAGTGCTAGAGAATATGATGATATGAGAAAAGAGTTTGATAAAATCTGGGAAGAGCAACAGAAATCTCAAACAAATGAATCTGGTTCGGGTGTGACGCAACAAATTTTTTATTCTGAGCTTTCTATTGAGGATTCTTTGGATCAAACACCCAAGGTAGATGACATTGATGTCTCAAAGCACGATTTTGAATTGAAAGATAATTCTATGGAAGAGAGAACTGATGGGGTCAAGGAAACTGATTGTGACACATTGGTAATTGAATTATTTGAAAACCCCATCATGGAAGAAAACAAAGAAAGTGTTTACATCTCCAAGACTAATTTGGAATCAAAATCTAAAGAACTTGAATCTTGGGAGATGTCGTATATTCATGGAATTAAATTCACATTGTCAGAAAACCCTATTGAAGTTGAGGAAGAAAACCTAATTGAGAACTTGATCTTGATTTAGGCCCTGAATATCAATCATTTTATTTTGAGGAAGTAAGCATTATTGGGTCTAAATATGATTTTGTTGTATTTAAGGATACCAACATGGACATTGACAAACTGACTCAGACGATCACATACACTGAACAACAAAATCAAAAAGACCTTGACAACTCTACAACCAATGATTTGGCCCAACCTGCCCCTATGAAGGGACTCACTACTGAATCTAATGCCCAATCTTATCTAAATGAACAAGAGAAAGTATCCCTTTATGAAAAAGATATTCAAGATATTGAAAGACTATTGGAGATTACATATGGGGAGTTATCTGAGGAATCTAAAAACTCACCTGAAGCATCTGAATTCAAGGACACATGAGAATAAGAATTGAATGATTTCAGAGAAAAGGATGAGGAAAGAAATGAGACCCAAGAAGAAATATCTTCGGGAGAGACTTAGGTAGATCACTAGAGCATGATTTCCATATCTAACCACACCACTTGGCTCTTGCTTTCCATTCTCTATCTTTTCCAGGACCCATATGATTTCTCCCCCATTCTTCACTCTGCTCATAGCCCAACCACCCATATTTTTCACTACCTTTTTGGAATGCCTCCATCCTCATTCCGCCCTAGCACCTGCATTTATCTATCTATCCTTTGTACCACTTGGCTGCAAATAATCCCAAGCCTTGTTTCACATTCTTCTGACTTTTCGGGCTTGGACTTCATGGACAGTTGGTCTGCATTTGCGGCCTGCTATTAGCGAATGAAATAAAACTTCTTATCATTTTACTCACCATTCTCAATACTCTATTGACATATCCTTTTCAAGTTTTCACCCAGCTAGAGGCATTAAACTCAACACTCATGTATAGCATGTTTTCTTTATATTTCATGCATATGTAGGTATTGGTTATGCAGAAAGTTAGAACTTTGGATACTATTCAAGGTGATTTCTACCCTTTATTATGCTTTTACAAATTTCTGTCATGCTCATATTACTTCTATATTTATTTTCATTCATGAGGACATGCAAGAACTTAGGTATGGGGGGGGGGCAGTATATATGCTGAATAATTTTGCCAATACCTAGGAATTGTAGCATAATTTTTGCATCTATATTCATGTTTGCATAAGTTTTCAATTATGCTTTTCAAATAAAGGTCTTTTATAAATAAATAGATAAATATATATATAAGTAAAAAAAAGTATGAAAAAAAAAGAAAGTGGAAAATATTTGAAAAAAAAAAGTGGTTTTTGTGTTAGAATTTAAGCTAAGAAGGGTTAAGAATTCTCGATTTTGAAGATTTATCGACTTTAAGAAATGTAGAACAAAGTCATTTTCAAAAAAAGGGAAATGTAGAACAAAGTCTTTTCACCTAGACTCTTCAGGTCCTTATGGACTTAATTTTCTCGAGTATTTACCTAAATCTAGATTTGTTTTCTTGAGTCTTTGAAAGGATCGAAAAAAGCTAAAAGTATTAAGTCAAAAGAGTGATAAGTGAATGACTTATCTTTCCACCTTTTGGTTTGGATAGTTTTTGAGTTCCAAGCATCTTCACTTGTACAATCATTGACTCGTCTCTTGGGCAATTTTGTTGAGTCCTTAGTGGTTAATAAGGTTTGGCTTGAGGGTCGAATGATCCTTGTGGGTATGGCTAGCATGTTGCTCTGGGTATGCTCCCCATATGTAGGACGTTCAAAGTTCAAGCAGCATCCTCTAGCTTTTGGATCTGTGTTTAAGTGTGACTCTTGAACAAATGAAGGAGAGCCACTCACTTAAAAAAATGATTTGGAGAAAAAAAAGATTTATTTAGCCTTTGAAAAAATGAGAGAGTGAGAAAAAAAAAAAACCCCACCAAGCACATCATTGCAAATGGGTGCCATTCCACCAAATAAAAGCATCTCATTGCATATATGGATGCTGCCATTTCCATTTCCATAATAACAACACCTCGCTAAATATGGGTGTTGATCCTATAGAAAAAGAAAAAAAAAATGAAGAAAAGAATTAAGAATAAGAGACCTAGGGGTCTGATCGAGGAGATTACACCTAGTGTGTTGACCTTAGGATATAAAAGTGGTGAGGAGAAAACTGTCAAATCTTAGTAAGGCTAATCCAAAAATTGGATCTGTTACTACAAGAAGTTCTACTTTTGTCATCAGTTGAAAATTGACAGCAAAGCCATTATAACCGACGCTAAAAAGCGACGATATAAGTAGCATCGCTGTTTCTTTTTCTTGTCGGTTACAAGGAACATCTGACGTTGAAATATTGTTTGTCCAGCATGCCAATTGGATCTTTTCCCGTTGGTTTCTAACCGACGAAAATTAGATTTTCCGACACTTATTTAAAAAAGCGATGGCGTTGTTAAGTTACTCTTTCGTATGCTAATGCACCTTTTTTTTAGTTTTGCCTTCATTTAAAGGAAACGTCGTCGCTTATATAAGCGATGGTAAAAATATTTTTGCCGTTGGTTATTTTTTGAGATGGTAAAAATACTTTTGCTATCGCTTATCATAAGAAGCGACGGCATAAAATAGGAATAGTGATTATTTTGAACCTTCTATGCTGTCGGTTATTAGATAAATGACGAAAAAAATATTTTCATCGTCGCATATATGGCATCGGTTATGCAAATAACTGATGGCAAATGTATTGGTTTTTTTTTTTTAATTACCAAATGATGGAAACTAACTACTAAACCTACTCAAAATGAAAATGAATAGTAATTTATATTTCATAAATATAAAATCTAGTACATTAAAAGTTTGAAAATGAAATATTTACATAAAAAAGGTTACATGAAAACATTAAAAAAGAAAATGGATAGAAATCAAGATACTGCTGTCCCAATGTCACCAGCTTCACCTACACCATCCATGGAGTCGTCATTGTCTCGTCTGTAGATGCTGGGATTTGTGGAACACAGATGCTCTGACTGACCCTTCTTCTGAAGAAGGGCTATAAGCGTCTAAAGATTATCATCCATGGCATTTATCTTATTCTTCATCTCTACCTCTCTCTTCTCCCTCTCCTCCTCTCGACTCTGTAGTGTGATAATTTTTTTATGTAGCTGATCAACGACACTAGATGAGATGACACCTTTCCTCACATACCAAGTGGATAACATGTATGCCCTCCCCGCACTACGAACGAAGCCACCGTGGTCTAGTGGCATCATTGTCCTAAATGCCTCCTCTGCATCTAAAGGTTGCTGGACGCTCTTAGTGGTCTCATCAGTGGGGCGATGATGTACTTGTACCATTTGATCCTAAATGTATTAAAAAGTATTATTATAATATATATACAAAGTTATAAATTTTTTGAGTTTAGGAAACTTAGGTGTTTCTCCCAATATGACTGATGAATCCACTTATGAGCACCCTCAGCTGCAGCCTTACTGTGGGTGACCTGTAGATATCCATCCTATTCATTTCAGTCCCTTCATGTGCAGCGGACTGAAAATATAAAAATGATACAATTAGGTTAAAATAACTTAAAAATTAAGTAATATTCAACTGAAAAGTAGTTCCAACACTTACATAACGGCTCCTGACCATCTCGATGCTCTTTCGGCCCAAACAATGGGTCTGTGGTGGAGCTTTAGCCTTATTGGCTTTATTTTTTTTGCTTGCTCCTGTAGACATATACAATAATGTTTTTTTTATAAATTTAAGATATATGAAATTAATGAAATAATTTTTATTACTTACTAACCTCCGTCTTTAGATCCAGCCAATGCTCGCATGCCTTCTTCCAATCGTCAGGCATGACATCAGGAGGACCATCATCCATTGCCTCCTCAGGCGAACTCTTGTTCGAGAAAAACTAAATACTAAATATAAATTGTTAGAAATAATATAAGAAATTATGTATATAAAAAATGTAAATACTTAAAAATTCTTACATTTCTCTTTGTCTCCGTCCTCCAATCCATGTGGATTTTGATGGCGTGCTTAAGGATATATCGGGAGGTATTGGGGTTGTTACCCCAATCGTAATTTGCCTACAATAAATTTAAAAAATATTGGTCAATCTTACTTTATAATAAATTTAAGATAAAGTTATAAAAGAAATAACTTTGATAAATAAAATTACCTCCAACTGTCAGAGGAAGTGCCTCTTCAGCTCTGCGGGCACCTTCCTCCAGTTGAAGTAGCAAATGGGCATAATGGACTTAACAATTGTACCCACTCAACTGATAAAGCTTGGGTAATTCTTTGCCTCTCCTGTTGTTCTAAGCCTAATTGTTATTCTCACGCCCTCGGGGATATACTTGAGGTCTAGATTTTTTGTCTTCCCCTGTCCTCTTGCTACTCTACCTGCGTAAACATTAATCATATTCATTATATATTTTTGAAGTTATAATAAACTTTAAAACATATAAATAATTTACTTCTTAAAGGTATATGATTTCTTACCAAAACTTGAGCCCGTCACTGAGGGGTCGACATGAATTAGGGACGTACTCCCCAACATCTCATCCTTTGCCTCCTCGCCCTCCTCCTCTCCCACCTCCTCCCTCAACTCTTCCCCCTTCTCCTCATCCGATCCTCCATAATATGGATCATCCTCTAGTCGGTCTGGCAAGGTCTGAGTAATCTCCTTCCTCTTTCCCTTCCCCCCCGTATGTAGTAAACGTGCCATCTCCCTGGGATGTACGAAACGTGACTGGGGGGTTGACTGAGCTTGTTGTGGGGGGGGGGGGGTGGCTGAGCCTGAGGAGACGAATCAGGTTGCAAGGAGAGCTGTGTCTCAGGAGGACCTTTTCTGTTGGGTTTTTTCTTAAACAACTTCATCTGTAACACATAAAACATGCAATAATTAATATAATTAAAAATCATTAATATATAAATCAACAGACATGAATTTCAATTTTACTCCAAACCCCCTTTGTATTGACAAATATGCCCCTATAAATTTTGATTTTTAAAAAAATGTTTTTTTGATGACCCAGAACCCCCTGCGTGGTGACAGAGGTAAACTGGGGGGGTAGTCCCACCGACACAAGCCTCGGACGTCCGATGGAGCACCCAGTGCGCAACACCGCCACCTGGCCTTATGAGCGTATGGGCAAGACACGGGCTCGAACCCATGCCACCCTGCTGAGTGAGGGCTTACGGTGACGGAGGAACCCAACTGGGATACCCCTACCCGCATTATAGATTTCAATTTTAATATGAATTTCATTTAAACAGAAATGAAACAAATCAAAGAAATTGTTACTAACCTTAAATGTCAACATCAGTTGCAAATACATGAACTTTTTCTGTAAATTCTTGGTATGCTTCAGACTGTGCGTCAAAATGATTGCATGGTACTATTCTTATGGGTATAACTCATTCCCTTTGGTAATTATCAGGGACATAGAAAACTTGTGCCGCTTGACATGCCAATATGAATGGTTCATCAGACTAAAGAATTTGAGGATTAGGATTTAAACTCAAGAAATTGTGTTTCTTGTCAATTTTGAAACTGGTGCCCTCTTTAAAAACATCAAACCAATGACATTTAAATAGGACAACTCTGCGATCAAATCTGAAGCTGATCTCCACAATTTCTTTGATTTCACCATAATATCCATCTGGACCGGTGGAAAGATCTGAATCAATAATAACTCTGGCTTGTTGTGTAACCTTTCTATCATCAATTTCTTTTATCCTGAATTTGAACCCATTTATTATATACCCAGAGTGGTAATGTGCATAATGTAATGGTGAAATTACATCAAAATCTGGTACCCATCGTGAGTCCTTATCCTCATTCAGTTGATTAACCTGGTCTTTAAACCAATCTAAGAAGCCAAATTCAGTTGTCCTTGAAAGAGGTAATTGTTCAAATTCCTCGTAAAATGGATCAATTTCAGGAATTTATTTTAAAATATATAGATGCGCGCAACGTCTGTCATTTTCTGAAATTGCCTTATACTCTGTATGAAGAATTGACCTTCCTCTGACATCAAAAATTGGCAAACAGTCCTCATCACTATCATTGTATTCTCCCTCATAGTTCCTTTGAAGTTTATTAAAGTGGTTGTCTGTTTCATTCATGTACATGGAAGTAAAATTTATGCATTCCTCCATGAAATACCCTTCTACAATGGATCTTTCCGGCTTTGCCTTGTTCAAAACATAATCTTTAAGCTTTTTCAAAAATCACTCCACAGGATACATTCATCTGAATTGTATAGGTCCAGCAATTCTCGCTTCATTTGCAAGATGCAGGGTTAGATGGGGGAAGAATCTGTTCCATTTTACAGAGAGTAATGACTATTTGTTTATCCCAATGATCTAGCGTATCATCTTGTAGCGTCTTTGAACAAACAGCTTTGAAAAACCTGCTCATCTCTGTGAATGAATTAACAACTGGCTTTAGCAATATCCCCTGTATCGCTAGTGGAAATAATACTTGCATATAAACATGGGAGTCATGACTTTTCAAGCCAGATATCTTTTTTTGCACTTCATTCACATAATGAGAAAGCTGTGATGAAAACCCATCTGGCACTCGAATTCCTTTAAGAAGGAGAACAGTCTACTCTTTTGGTCTTGATTCAAGCTGTAAATAGCAGGTGGGAAGTAGCCATCATCCTCATGAATATGCAACTCTGGACGTATCCCCAAGCTCTTCATGTCTTTCCTTGTTTTAACCGTGTCCTTTGGATCATCAATCAGATTTAATACATCTAATATGTTATCCATCACATTTTTTTTGATGTGCATAACATCTAAATTATGATGTATTGTAAGATCTTTCCAGTATGGCAGCTCCATAAGGAAAATGCTTCTCTTTCAAAATCCAAAATTCCTTGAGGTCGTCTGGTCTTGTTTGAATGGTCGATCCAACCGTATCTCACCCATTTCTTGTAATCTCTCCATTATAACCTGACCTGGCAACTTGATAGAATCTGTACTAATTTTATTTTTTGGATTTTTCCTTGAATACAGACACATTCTATCATCAAATTTACTCTTGAACTGTGACGTTCGCAATCTATGTTGAATAGGTAGAAATCTACGATATCCTAAGTAGCAGAATTTCTTACTTCCAGTAATCGTAGGTGATGAGTGTCTTACATACAGACTAGGCAAGAAAGCTTTCCTTTAGTGCTCCAACCTGACAAATTTGCGTATGCCGGGAAGTTGTTTTTGGTCCACAACAATGCTGCATGCATATTGTAAAATTCTTTCTTTTTTGCATCATACGTCTTCACGTCGGTGTACCACAACTGTTTTAGTTCATCGATTAATAACTAAAGATAAACATCTATTGCATTTCCTGATTATTTTGGATCGTGGATTAATAGGGTCAGCATCATGAATGACGATCTCATACACAACCAAGGAGGTAAGTTATAAGTGACCATTATCACTGGCCATATAGAGTATAACAAGTACATACTCTTAAATAAATTGAATCCATCGCTTGCAAGACCCAACCACATGTTCCTTGCTCTAAAGTGAATAAATTATTTCTTTCATCAAATCTCTTCCACTCCTCTGAATCAGTAGGATGATGTATTCTTCCATCTTGAGATTTACAATCCTAGTGCCATGTCATCCACCATGTAGTTTTAGTTGATATAAAAAGACGTTGAAGCCTAGGTGTCAGTGGAAAGTAACGAAGAACTTTCTGAGGTTGTTTCCTCTTACTTTCATTTTTACCTTCCTTATATCTCTCATGCCCACATTTGAGACAATTACTTAAATTTGCAAATTCATTTATGAAAAGAATGCAGTCATTCGGACATGCATCGATTTTCTGACAATCCAAACTAAGCTTACGAATATGTTTCCTTGCCTCATACCATGAAGTCGAAAAACCATCAGGGTTATTTAACAGCTCGGCAATAAACTGAAGTATTTCTAACATGAATTTAGCACTAGCTCTATTCATAACATTCAGTTGAAACATCTTTAACAAAAACGGAAACTTTGACATTTTCGTAACACCGGGAGCAATAGGATCCTCAGCTGCCTTAACAGCATCATAGAACGAATCACAACTGAATGGATCTTCCTCGTCTGTATTTATATTCTCTCCTCTCATCTCATTCAACATTTCTTCTATTTCCTCACCTCTGCTATCAGCTATGTTCTCGTCGATCTCTTGGTCAATAGTGTTCTCATTGTTTTTGACTTTCCCAGTCAACTCCTCTCCATGAGCTACCCAAGTAGTATAATGCTGCCACCACCCATTACAAATGCAGTGCTCGAGCACAGTATTATGATCATGCAAAGAACTATTTAAACATCTTCTACATGGGCAAAAGATATTATCAAGTTGACCTCCTCTCCTATCTTCCTATCATCATGAAAGGTCCAATCCAGGAATGAAATTACTCCATCCTTATATCTGGTATAATCTGAACCCCTCAATCCAATCCAAGATTTATCCATTATAACCTAAAATTTAATGTAAACAAATCACTTATTAGGAAGGGAAATGACCAAATGATGTGCATGCTGATTAAGATTTTCACTTTATAGTACATCCTCAAAGTTTGATGATAACTTAGTTTTTCTTGTTACATGTAACTTTAGTCCGGTGAAATTTCGGCAGCATGTCCCCGCACTTCTTCAGTATACCCCTCAATACTAACCTTACTTAGATTTCCTTTAACACCCAATTAAGGGAACCGTAGGAAACTAGATAAGATTAGTTGGTATACTAGAGAAGAGTAGGAATAAGCAACCAAAATTTCACTGCACATGGTTACACGTAACATGCAAAACTAAGTTATCATCAAATCTTTAAGGACCTTCTTTAGTTCGATACTTCACCAAACTAAAGTCGATCGAGTCTTATGGCATGCTATAAAGACAACACATCATGCATGTAAGTGAGATATACATACACATCCTGCATTATTTGTATAACATGATCATAAGTCTCGACGGGTGAGTAATTTGGACACAGTTTGACTCGGAGGATTTTTACCCTAGGGGTTTAAATACCTAATGTTTGGTCTCGTGTGCATATATCTTGTTTAGCAAGTGTGTGTATCTAAAATAATACTCATAATTGTAAGGAAATTGGCATAAACATAAGCAATCATATGATAAGAAATAAAATTATTTTTATTAAATGCTAGAAAGAAATGTACAATAAATCAAATAGAACTACAAAGTGGATGACGTAGCTTTATAAAAATAAATTATATGAATATAAGATCAAATACCTTCCTGGGTGACAGCTTGAGCAATTGAAAGTTGTTTTAATTTGTCTATCAGAGTTTAAGCAATGCTTGAGAGATTTGAATGAAGGTCTATGATTGGTTTTGAGTTGATTTTAATACCTGATATGATTTCTTCCTTCACAACACCATCATGAGTCATAACTAGCTCAGTTTGATCTGCTTAAGTCAATAAAAGCTCCTACATGTCCATCAGAAGGCCTTAAGGGCATAAAACATTGATTTGAGAAGAAAATCAGAATACAGGGTTATTTCTACAAATTTACCATTCTATCACAAAAATAGAATAACCATGGGTTCTCTCAGGGGTGGAACAAAGGTCAAATGGTCTTAAAAGTCTAACAAGTGGATTAGAACAGACAAAAAAGGGTTTTTGCGTGTTTTGAAAATTAAATGACTTCTGAAACCCTAAAAATAGATCCGCTTAATTAACTGAGGTTCTGGTCAGGATAAAATTCACCTAAACCCTCTAAAATTCATAGAAAAATATTATCTAGGGTTTAGTACCTTCAATTTGACCATTGGAACCCATCTTGACCTAAAATAGATTCTTAGACAGATATTTACCCTAATTTGGGTAATTATGCAAATTACCCAATCAAACTAGGTAAAAACCAAAATCAAACTTCACCATTGGATTTCTTAGGTCCAAATTATGTTTTTGCCAAAATTTGGGCCCAATCTGAGATTGTTCAAACCTAGTTTGCAATTTGGTCCAAGTCTAATTTTCTTTATTCCACATGGGTCCTTAGCTTTTGAATTTATTACAAAAAGGTCCCTATCTTTTCCATCATTTTCTTCAAAAAGGTCCCTTCCACCATGAATCCTAATCCTACAACTCCGACGACCTTAAAATGGCATGTTCTCCTTGATTCCTTGATGAATCCCTCTCAAATTTGAAAGGGAAGTTCGTCAAGGAATTTCCTTCCTTTTGAGACAAATTCCAAGCTCTAAAACCTTCCCAATCTCTAATGCGAATGAATGAGAGATTAGGGTATCTTGGAATTCCTACCTCAGGTGAGCTTTCCTAGCTTGGGAAGCTTGCTTCCCAAGCCCAAAACACCATCCAGAGGCCTATAAAAGATGCCCCAGATCAGGTCGAAGATCCCAAGCTTGATTTTGGCCGTGAAGCCCCTCCCTTCCTCTCTCCACTCCAGCCACGAAGCTTCGTAAGCTCCGACGATTCATCCTAACCTCCTTCGTCGTCTGTCCGCAATACCAGAGGCTGGATTTCCTTCCCCTCTCTCATCCGCTCTTGGTCGTACTAGCAGGAACCTCCTTCTCGTCGTTGTCGCTGTTCCTACCTTCACCGGAGCACTTCGTCTTCTCCGTTGCCAACGTACCCCTGGTGCAGATTCTCCCTCCTTTCGTCAGTTTAGATTAGGTTAGATTAGTTAGTTTAGATTCCTAGTTTAGTTTTATACCCAAAAACCCCAAAAACAAGCCCTCGACTACGTCGTTCATCCCCATCCTCTCTGTCTCTGACCAGACCTCCGGCGAGGCAGTTCCACTTCTACACAACTCCATCCGCCTTGCTGACCACCTCATAACCTTTGCCTCATCCTCTCACACAAAAACCCTAACCTATCACACTCCATCATCCACCCCATCATGCCACTGAACACACCCATCACTAGTTACCTTCCCCGATCCCGACCAGCCACCACAGACCACCATCCTCCACGAAACCACCTCTGCTACACTCGCCATGGTTCGACAAAGCTCTTGAGGTATTCTAATGTGGCCACGAGGCCCTATTTCATGTTTCAGGTAGCAGGTCCTCCATCGCCATTGCCGCAGCTTTGAGCAAGGCTTCAAGCTTGCTCCAGGATGCATTCACTCCAGGTGTTTGCTCCAGGCAGTGCATCTTACTCCCAAAAAGCCTCCCAGGCATCCAATTGAAGCTGCTAGGGTGCACTCATGCTCCAATTGAGGAAGGAACACCTGTTGTGGCCTGTACGAAGGAAGGGTGGGACATTTAGTCCTACCTTGGAAACGAATGAAGAGGCAGCACTGCATAAATTGATTTTCTGCTCTATGCCTATCGCCTCCAACCACGAGGGTGAGGTCCTCCTTACCCATGCACGCCTCACCCATGACACCTAACCCGAGGGTCTGGTTCACCCGATTACCTACCTAAGCCCTGTTCACAACTCGCTCACCACCCACTGTCGGTGAGCCTGGTCCCGGGTGCGCTTGTGCCTGATAACCTGGACTGTGGCCCTTGGAGAGCGGATCCCAAAGAGAGAAAGAAAGAGAGAGTGGGGGTTAAGGGGGTTTTGCTTCCTTGTGTATTGGCTAACACTTAGCCAAATCTGAGAGTGTTCCCCCTTGTGCATAAAGAGAAGGAAGAAAGCCTTTGCAGAAGAGGAGGAAAGGAAGAAGGCCTGCAGAAGAGAAAGAAAGGAGAAGAAGAGGAGAGCAGCTGAAGAAGAGGCTTAGGAAGGAGAAAGAAGAAGAAAAGAGAATCCAAGAAAGAAGAGGAAGAAGAAGAATAGTGCTTCCCTAGCACTGTAGCACCTGTTGGTTAAGCCGTCTGGTCATTAGACCCGATGTCTGGTTTGAGTCTTGATATTGTGAACAATTGATTTAGAATTACTGTTGAGATATTTAAATTGATTGAATGCTTGATATATATATGCTTAGAGAGTAATTGGTGATTTAAATCACCATTGTTTTATCTTCTCTACTTTTTTTTATTGTCTCAAGATACATGAGAAGTCATTGAATATCTAATGTGACAGATTAGCATTTATTGAATATCATTATTTGATTTAAGTTCTTGTGCTCATTTACATTATTTATTGAGATTGGCAATTGAATTCCTATTTTCTCCCTCTGCTCAACCTTGAACTTCATTTTTGATATTTAAGCTATAAATTTGTATCTGTTTTCAAGCTATTTCGACCTATACTACGACGCAGCTTTTACAACATTGATTTCGCTCTGTTAACACGTTGTCTGTAGCATAAGGAGGGGGATCAATTAGGGTTTCTAGGATCTAAAGATTCCTAATATAAGTTGGATTGAATCTAGATATATCACAGATTTTTTGCGACAAGTTAGAATAGAGATTTACTACTTTGAATCAGATCTGGGATGAACACTTTCACCACCCAGGTCTGAGGTGATTTATGGATTTCAAACATTCGTTTAAAAGGTTAATGATGAGAACCTCATTATGAACCCTAACTAGCACAATTTAACCTAGATATATAAGAAAAAAGCTCCTACATAACCCAAAGAAAGGCTTAACTCAGAGAATTCTAAGTTTAAGAAGAAAATAAATCATAAGGGGTAAAACTGCAATTTCACCAATGCAGTTTGCAAACAGGGTAATTAAGGGTCCAAACACAGGTCAAACAAGCCTAATAAGAAGGAAAGTGGGATAGTCGGATCTAAAAAGGGTTATATCAACTTTAGGAAATTAAATGACATTCTATAACCCTAAAATAAACCTACTTCAATTCATGAGGTTTGAGGCAGGATAAAAATCAACTAAACCCTCTAAAATTCATAGAAAAATAATCTCTAGGGTTTAGAACCTTCAGTTTGGCCTTAGAAACCAACCTTGCCCAATTAATGACTTAATCTGGGTTTTTACGTAAATTAGCCAGTCAAACATGATCCAACCTAGAAATAAAATTCACCATTAAAATCCTTAAGTTCAAATTAGTCTTGTATAAAAACTTGAGCCTAAGAGGAGACCTCCTTGACCAACTTTACAATTTGGTCCTCTTCATTTACTTTTTGACCCTTATCTTTCGAAACCCTTACGTTTTGGCCCCCAACTTTTTCATCGTTCTTTGCATAACGGTCCCTCTTGCAAAACTCTGCACAGCACCATGCTTCGGCAACTTTGCGCGGAGCATGGCACCGTGCAGAGAGGGGTGACCGCCCTGCAAAGCAGACGCGGGGTTCCCTACGACGTTCTCTATCGCAGGGACCCGGCCATGCTCTCTACCGGCCCCCATACCTTCCATGCGAACGCGCAGAAGGTATGGGTCCCCTCTCCGGCCACATTCCGGTGAGGCTGGCATGTCGCCAGCCCGCGCCTTCCTCTGCGCCAGCCCCTTTTTAAGGACCGGCACCCCCTGCCGGTTCCTCTAAGCTCTCTTTGACGGAGAACAACCCCCCACTTCATCTCCTCCTCCTCCGTCAGACGGCTCGCAGCTTCCGGCGACCTCCTCCTCTTCCTCCTCGTCACTCTGCCGCCTTACCTGCAGCAGGGTTCTCCTAGCCCTCTCGTCTGTGCCGTGCTGCACCTGCCGGCACCCTCCGCCTGCTTCCTCATCGCCGCACTTCTCCTCCAGGGCCCTTTCTTCCCCAGCTCCAGCAGGTACGAGCCAGTGGCTCCGCCCTCCCCCTTCGTCCAGAACCTAGGTAATTAGCTTCCTCTCCTCCTCCCTTACATTTTCCCTCTCTCAATTTGTCTTTTCGCCTCACCGCACACGATTTCCACCCCCGCCTGCTCCATCTCCGACCACCCTCTCCGGCGAGCTCATCCCACCTCCATAGACCTTCTCACCCTTCGCCGACTACCCTAAAAGTTTCCCCTCACTCCACTCAACAAATCCCCCCTTCCCATCCACTGCCAGACGCCACCTGACGACCCCCTAAACAGACCCATCTCTCCGGTCACAGTCCAACCTAGGGCTACCACCATACGCCGCCTCACGCCTCGCTACCACCCGCACTGCCTTCGCTACACTCCGGCGAAGCTCCCTGCATCCTCTGATTGGGCCAAGAGGCCGTATTCTTGTTTTCAGGTCGACGACCCTTCACCGCCATTACCGAGCTTCTGGAGCTCCTTCACCTGCAGCTGCAGGTGCCCTCTCGCCCAGGCTCACGCCCCAGGACGCACGGCTTGCCTTCGCGAAGCATCCCAGTCCTGCAGCTGGGGCGAAGGCTTCGCATGCTGCTGCGATTGCCTGCAGCTTCCTCAGCTGCAGGCGCCAATTTGGGTGGGACATTTAGTCCCACCTCGGCAGTTCTAGAAGTGTCGCAGCCAAATAAATCGAAAAAGTGTTGTAGGCTTATCTCCTTCGAACACAGGGGTCAGGTCCCTCACGCACACCGCGCGCCACACGCTCACCCTTGCCCGTGCTCACGCCCCGCGGGTCTGGGCCGGATCCGACTACCTTAACCTACGCACTCCTCACCCACCACCACACGTCGGTGGGCCTGGTCCCGGGCGCGATCCCCGTACCCGAATACTCGGCTCTGGGAGGGCGATCCTATGAGAGAAATCTGAGAGAGAGAGACGCGAGGAAGGGTAGAGGTAGGTTTTGCTGTCCAATCCTTGTGTGAGCGTGCAGGAACAGAGAGAGGAAGAAGGAAGGAAGGAAAGAAGAGGAAGGAAGGCAGCCGAAGCCTTGGCCGCTCAGGGCAGAGAGAAAGAAGAAGAGCAGCTGAAAGAAGGAGAGCAGCTGAAAGAAGGAGAAGGAAAAGAAGAAACAGAGGAAGAGAAGCATTGTAGCAAACCTACAGTTAAGTCGTCTGACCGCTGCATCAGACGACGATTGAGCAGCAGCCAGAGGAGATAAAGCAAGAGAAGAAAGAAAAAGAAGTCAGAAGAAGAATAAGATTGTCACATCAGCAGAAGAAGAGAAGAAAAAGAAAGAAAGAGAAGAACAAAGAAAGAACATAAGAAGAAGAACTCTGCAGAAGAAAAGAAGAGACACAGCCGTGAGCAGAGAAGAAGAAGAAAAGAAGAGCAGCTGAAAGAAGGAGAAGGAAAAGGAGAAGAGAAGAAGAAGAAGCCAAGACAAGCTCCCTCTCTCTCTTTCTCTCTCTCTCTCCCTTATTTTTGTAATCTAATAGAGAACCTTTGTATTTCTAGAATTCCAGTAGCTCCCTGAGTTCAACCTCGGGAAAATCCTTTCCGAGTAAAAAAAAATTTGTAATGATAACATGGTAGCTGTCTTATTACTACAACGACTGTAACTTGACATATAACAAACACAAACAAGCTAACTGGACAGCCAGACCGTTGTCAGTTAAGGTGCTGATTAAGGTTCAAAAATGGTTCCGAAGCTCAGATGGAGTTTAAATGGACCTTGAAGGTTCAAAAATGGTTTAAGGGTTAAGGTGTTTCCAATTCCTCTCCCTCCCTTTCCCCCTTTCCCTTCCCCTCCCCACACGATGACGACATCTGCCTCGATGACTTCTGCCCCACCATCCACCTCAACAACAACTCGTGAGACAACAATGGTGGAAGAGATCCCCTTCATGACAACAAGGATGGTGGTGGGAGGGGTGCACGGCATAGTGGAAACCGGATGCTATGCACATAACCTAACCAAATCCTAACATAACCAAACCAAAGCCCAACCTAACCCTAAATCCCCAACCAACCAATACATTTAACATTAAAGAATTTTAAAAATTTTGACAGAGTTTTCCCTTAAATTTTAAGTTTTTTCATAAACCTGCATATCAAAATAACAGACGTAATAAAAGTGAGTACACCCCACCATACATTCAAATAAATGACATTATGTGGGCACACCCCACTATACATTCACACAAATGACATTATGTGGGCACACCCCACATCTAATATAATTTTAAAATATCATAAAGATAAATTTAAAGAAATGAAATTATACCTCTGATGTACTACAGCCTCTAAGCGTGATCGAGCATGACCGTCACCAACAATTTGTAAATTCAATAACGCAATTAAATAATAAATCATTATGTTATTAATAACTTAACATATTAATTTGATATAAGGAAAGTAAGATTAGAAGGGGATGAAGAGGAGGGTGGAAGTTAGAAGGAGAGGAGGATGGGGAAAGGCACAGTAGGAGGAGGAGGAGGAAGAGGAGGGGGATGGCAAGCGGAGGAGGAGGGAGGGCAAGGGCGTTCCCTGCAAGATGAGGAGGGTGGTAAGGAGGAGGAGGAGGATGGCAGGAGGGGGAGGAGGAGGAGGGGGGGTCGGGGAGGAGGAGTGGCGGTAGGAGGGGGCGGCAGGAGGGTGGCAGGGTGGAGGTCGGTAAGAGGGGCTCGGGCTGAAGGAGGAGGAGGAGGGGGTTGAGGAGGAGGAGTTGGGGAGTAGGAGGGGGTAGCGGGAGGAAGTCGCGAAGGAGAAGGAGGGTGACAGGAGGGGTCAGGGAGGAGGAGGAGGATGGTAGGAGGGGGCAGGGTGGAGGAGGAGGCCAGCAGGAGGCGGTCGGGGTGGAGGAGGAGGCCGGCAGGAGGGGTCAGGGAGGAAGAGGAGGAGGAGGGGGTCAGAGAGGAGGAGGAGGGGCGACAGGAGGGGGCAGAAGGCGAGGGGCAGGGTGGAGGAGACCAACAGGAGGGGGTCGGAGTAGAGGAGGAGGCCGGCACGTGGGGTCAGGGAGGAACAGGAGGACGACAGGAGGGGGAGGAGGAGGAGGAGGATTACCTCATCGGAGAAGGTGGAGGAGGTGGGCGTCGCAGATGGGAAGGAGGTTGCCAAGGATGGTGAGGAGGACGACGAGCAGCGAGTCAGAGGAGGAGCAGGAGGAGGGTGTCGGGAAGGTTACCTAACAAGGAGGAGGAGGGGGCGGTGTGCGTTAAGTTTTAAGGAAGACGACGAATAATGATGGGGAGGTCAGTCGCACGCAATAGATGAACCGATATATGTCGTCGATTATATTACAAACTGATGCCAAAGGATCATTTAAGTTCACCCTCGTATGCGCCTAAAATTTTGGCCGCTAAATATAACCTATCTTTCACTGTTGGTTCTTACAATAACTGACGGTATAGGTGACTAATCCTGCGGAAAATTTAAGTACAAATTTTAACCGTCTTTTCACCATCGCTTTAAGATAACCGATGGCAAAAGCTTACTTCACTAACTCCGCCAATGTGCCCAAATTTTGGTCGGTAAATTTAACCTACTTTTCGCCGTCGTTTCTTTCACTAACTGACGGTAATCCCTCCAAAATTATAGGCGCCACTTTTAAGGGTCTTTTTACCGTCGGTTATTACAAGAAGCGATGGAGAAAATATATTTATCGTCGCTTGAATAACCAATGGTAAATATTTATGACCATCGAGTGCCCATCCCCTTTTCTTCAGTCTAGTGTAGACCTTCGTCGTCGCTTATTTTAAGAATCGACGGGGAAAATATATTTGCCATCGGTTATCCAAACTGAAGGCAAGTAACCGACGGCATAACCCATTTTTCTAGTAGTGTGTAGGGTGAAGAGATTCTAACCGTTATTGAATACTAGGAAACAACTTAGTTTCCTATTTGACGAGTCACTTAAAATCACACACAAGATGCTTGTCTCTCACATTTGATTTGAACCTTGGATGGGTTGACCTATTTGACCTACTACCAACTAATTAGACTAGGGCCTAACCCAACCTATTCAGTACCTAAACCTATATAACTTACTCTACTAAATTCAAATCACACACACACACTTGACCCCTTCCTAATCTAACCCCCACCAAAGTAGGCGACAACTAGAATGCTATTCCTAAAAAACCTTGCGACACCACATTCCCAAGAAAACCCTTCCCATATAAAAACCCAAAAACAAGTTGTTGCACATCATCTTCTCGTTTTCAAAAAAACTTGCGACCCTCCTCCAAAATCCTAGTCCACCACCTTCTTCCCTCTACCCTCTAAGACGTTCTCCTTCCTCCTCCAAGACACCTCCTCCCTCTAAGGTGCTCCTCCATGGACGGTTGAAGAAGAAGCTCTCCTCCAAGCATCTTCATGTGGGCAGCAAGAAGAAGGAGAGCACAAAGGGTGCAACACCCTCTTCTCCTTTCTTCACTTGGGTGTATCCTCTTTTCTCCATGGTGAGTATGCCCCCCTCTCTTTCTTCTTCCTCTTGGTCAGCCACAAGGTTCTCCATACCTTGCTTGGTCGTCCACTCTAGTTGGTTGGCATGTAGATGGGCTCTTATGCCTATGGTCTAGCCACCACCATCACACATAAAGCCAACGACTTTCGTGGCATTCCAGTATGATGGTTCTTCTTCTTATATCTTTTTGTTTTATGCAAATCTTTGGTGTTGAAGAATGTGTGCTTTGCTAGATGTAATAGTTGTATTTATTTTGATTTCATTGTGAATGCTAGATCTAAGTTTCACGCTTTGATGTTTTGATTCATCTATTCATTGTGAATACATGCCCCCCCCACCCCATATTAGTCTCCTTAGGGCTATCCCCTTTAAGGTTTAACACACATGTTGCACGACCATCATGGCCTCACTTAGGCACACATAGGTTTTAGGGTTTCCTAGTCTTGAAATGAAAAAGAAAAACATAAGAAAAAAACAAAAGAGAAAAAGACAAAATTAGGATAGGTTAGATTTAGGTTAACAAATCAGATTCTAAGTTTAAACAACCCGCAATTTCAAAATGCCTCCTAGAGACGACTGGGACTCGCATAATTAAAAAGATCAAATTCAATGCGAGTTTTGTAAAAAAATAGAAATAACTTTGATTAGGGTTTTTATGCAACTATACTACAAACAACGACAATGTGTATTATTTTTCAAAGACATTAATTCTCACGCGAAATGACCTTATCATCTATCAACACTCTTTGGGGCACAATATCCCTTATAGAGTTTGGTTTGACTTGGATGTTTCTCTTACTCTTTCAATCGTATTTTGAGCTATTTATCTTTGCAATTGTTGTTATACTATCACAATACAAAGAAATCACAGGAATTCGCTTACCTACAATAAACATCTTGGAAAGTAGTTCTCTTAGTCATTTATTCTTTATTCTGATGGTGTCTTAAGTGCACAACTTAGCCTAAAAGTGCACCAAGCCAAGATGATCCATTTCATAGACCTTCAGAAGACTGTATCACCACCAAGGATACAAACACACCTCGTAACACTATTCCATTTGTCATATTCAATTTGCATCACTATATTCTTCTAAACCTGACGGATATCAACCAAAATATAGTATAAGACAAATAGTACCCTTAAGGTACTTTAATACTCAATCTAAGGTCTTCCAACCGTAGGACCTCTGTTTTGATATACCAAAATTATGCTATTTGTGAAACTAATCTTTCAAGACTCTCTCATGGATTAAAGCTAGAATATTGCTAACTTTGTCTCAGTGTCTTTTTATCTTTATTGAGTCTAGATTATTTTGTAAGGAACCTCAAAACAAGTTTCAAACGGATTTTTGCACTTCCCATAAAAAAAAAGTTTTTAGGGTTATTGATCGACCAAATAATTAAATTGATCGACTAAATGGATTGATCGACCAACCAATTTAGTTAATCGATCAAATCATCCCTTTTTAGGAAGTTGATTAATATACTTTAATCGACCATTTAGATTAATTAATCGACAAATCATTAATCGATCAAATAACTAGTTCGATCGACCAAAACTCATTTTGATCAACCAAACTACCTTAATTGATAGACCAATTTGATTTTCTTTTCTGGGCGATTTGCGAGTATAAATAAAGAACGTACGCAACCATTTTCAAACACACTCTCAAGAAGAAATCCATCTAAAAGAAAGCTTTTTGTGCTTCCCTCTAAGTGCTTCTACACTTCTGCTTTCATGACTTTCAAAGCACGACAATTTAAACCTTTATTGAAATCTAGTTTGACTTTCTTTGAGGTTCCATAGGTTTATACTATCTTTATATTACTTGTTGCTTTTGATTACGGATCCCAAGTTGTTGGGAGAAATTTGTTGTTGTGCTTCTCTTCAAGTTAGTAAGAGAAGGGATCATTGTAAGAGGTTGTGCCACCCTCATTTCAAGTGGTGCGTTAGTAGATTGACTAGCTTCGACTAGTCAGGAAAATGCTAATTTGAGAGGCTTAAGTAGTGGTTTTCACCCGGGAAGGGTTTCCACTATAAATCCAGGTGTCTTCTATGCATGAATTTTTTTGGTTTGATTTGTCTTTGTAATTACAATATTTAACTTTATAAAAGATGATACTATTCACCCCTCCCCTCTAGTATCCATTAAGATCCGCAGGAACCCTCATGTGGTATCAGAGCTAGAGCATCCAGAAGATGTCAAAGTCATCTATCGACACATACGTTGAGGGGCAATAAGTAGTTCAGCCCCCACTCTTTGATGGAATGAACTATGGCTACTGGAAGACATGAATGTAGATATTCTTGCAATCTATGGATTATGAAGTATGGGACGTCATTGCATCCAAATACACAAGACCAGAGATCAATGAAACAGTAGTAGCAACCCTAGATCAAAAGAAACTGGCAACGCACAATGCAAAAGCCATGAATGCGATCTTCTGTGGACTCTCCAAGGAAGAGTTCAACTGTGTATCTACTTGCAAGATGGCTCATGAGATTTAGAGCATCCTAGAAGTCACCCACGAGGGAACTTCAAAGGTAAAAGAAACTCGTATAAATTTGCTAATGCAGAAATACGAGCTTTTCAGGATGAAGAAGGGTGAATCCATAGAGAAGATGTTTACAAGATTTACGGATATTGTAAACCCTATAAGAAATCTGGATCAAGACATGAAGAACGAAGTCTTGGTAAAGAAGATCCTCCAGTCACTCACTAGCGACTGGGAGACGAAGACCACAGCCATACAGGAATGAAAGGATCTGTTTACTTTGAAACTAGACGATCTTGTTGGAAGTCTGATGGCTTACGAGGTCTAGCTTCAACACATGAAGGAACATGAGAATGGAGTGAAGAAGAAGGCTATGGCACTCGAAGCCAATGATCAGACTGAAGATTCTTCAAGCGAAGATGAAGAGGAAGACAATTCTTCTCTCAAGGAAGTTCAGGAAGTTCCTTAAAAACAAGAATTGGAGAAAAAAGAAAGAAGAATCTAAGGTAGATACCATCATCTGCTACAACTGCAAACTGAAGGGACACATTAAAAAGGTTTGTTCACTTCTTAGGAAGGAGTCAAAGAAGAAGAAGAAATTCCCAAGGATGGATGGGAAGAAGAAGGCTCTTCAAGCCACCTGAGATGAGTCAGACCCAAGCTCAGAGGAAGAAGAGACCTATGGAGAAGAAGCTCTTCTAGGGCTTATGGCTCTAGAAGATGAGGTAACAACTTTTTCGCAAGATGAATTATTAAAAGCTTTCTTTGAAATGCATGACATAGCTAAATCACTAAAAATAGAAAATAAAAGCTTAGCAAAAGCCTTAGGAGAAGAGAAAGCACAAAAAGATACACTTGCTTTGCAAAATAAAGAGTTATCTGTTGAAATTACTTCACTAAGATCACAGATAGATAATCTAAAAGGAGATATAGACAAATTGAAAGAGAATTCTTCTATTCATTTAAATGATCTAGCTAAATTCACTAAAGGTAGTCAAAATTTGCATACACTCTTAGGAACACAAACCCAGAGCACCATAAAATTTGGGTTAGGATACATACTTAAAAATGATCATGAAGAATCTAGTTCTAGTCAACGGAAAGAGAAAGGAAGCTTGCCCAAACAAGCGGCACCAGCTAACCACCGTGGACCTAAGAAAAAATGGATACCAAAAGCACTCTTGAAGTCCTATTTTGTAGGTCAAGTAGATTATAAGAGGTGGAGAAATCGAGAAACAAATGGAAACCTAAAGCCAATTTATAGATCCAATGATCCATAACCTCACAAACACAAACAAATGACATGATTGAGAAAGAAGATGGATCATGGTCAACGGGTGTTCCAAGCACATGACAGGAGAGGAAGGCTTGTTCCTGCAACTCCATCGCCAAGAAGGTGGTACAGTCACGCTTGGGAACAACCACAAGGGTCGTATTATTGATACTGGCCAAGTTGGTAACTCTTCTGCTTCTTTTCATAATGTGTACCTAGTTAGAGGATTAAAACATAATCTACTAAGTGTAAGTTAAATTTATGATAAAGGATATAAAATTACTTTTACCTCAAATGATTTTAAAATAAGAGATAAAGAAACCAAATGAATTCTTCTAAAAGGAAACAGACATAAAGATATTTATATTGTCAACTTCAACAAATGCGACAACTTTGAATGTCTTGTTGCATCTGATGAAGAGGCAATACTTTGGCACAAACAGCTAGGTCATGTTCACATGAAGAACATCCGTAGACTTGTGAAACATGAACTTGTCAAAGGCCTGCCAAAGATCAACTTCAAGAAAAGCAAAGTCTGCGATTCTTGTGAAGTTGGTAAACAAACCAAAAATTCCTTTAAATCAAAAAGACTGGTTAGCACCTCTCGACCCCTGGAGTTACTTCACTTAGACTTGTTTGGACCAACCAAATCCGAAAGCTTAAGTGGTTGCAGGTATTATTTAGTCATAATCGATGATTTTTCGAGATTTACCTAGGCATCTTTCTTGAAAGATAAGGATCTAACTATT
The DNA here is from genome assembly GCA_037157565.1 of Thalassia testudinum. Lineage (NCBI taxonomy): Eukaryota > Viridiplantae > Streptophyta > Magnoliopsida > Alismatales > Hydrocharitaceae > Thalassia > Thalassia testudinum. The sequence continues at coordinate 70,896,487 of JAZHRO010000007.1, read as the reverse complement.
GATGTTTTTAGTAAACTAGTAAGAAGACTGCAAAATGAGACAGGATTTGAAGTCGTTAGGATTATAAGTGATCATAGAGAAGAATTTAAGAATTAATCTTTTTCTTATTTTTGTGATCAATATGGAATAAAACATGAGTTTGCTTTTCCTAGAGCCACACATCAAAATGGAGTAGTTGAAAGGAAAAATAGGACCTTGCAAGAGTGTGTTGCATGATGTTGTGCGAGTCAAAGCTGCCTCGATATTTTTGGGCAAGGCTGTAAACACTGCTTACTATATCCAAAATAGATCCCTGATTAGACCAATCCTAAACAAAACACCCTTTGAACTTTATCATGGAAGAACACCTAGAATTTTCTATTTCAAGATATTTGGTTGTAGATGCTTTATACTTAATACCAAGGATAATCTTGATAAATTTGACGCTAAGAGTTCAAAAGGAATCTTCTTAGGTTATTCAACCAGAAGTAAAGCCTATAGAGTATTCAACAAGAAGAATTCTGTCGTTGAGGAAACTATGCATGTATCATTTGATGAGACACTAATTCAACCTCAATCTTCTGTAAATGATGATGACGAAGTCGAAGATCCTTCAAACATACCACAGGAAAACATTTCGGATGAATTACCAAAAGATGTATCCTATATGAAGGATCATCCAAAAGAATTGGTGATAGGAGAACTATCCAAAGGAGTTCAGACCAGATCTTCCATCAACACCTTAGCTTTCACAGCTTCTGTTTTTCAGTTAGAACCTAAAAATGTTAAGAATGCCTTTTCTGATAATTGTTGGATTATTGCAATGGAAGATGAATTGAACCAATTTAAAAGAAATCAAGTATGAGAACTTGTTCCAAAACCTAACTCTCAGACCATCATAAGAACCAAATGGGTTTTTAGGAATAAACTGAATGAATCAGGAGAAGTAGTTAGGAACAAAGCTAGACTTGTGGCCCAAGGGTATAATCAAGAAGAAGGAATAGATTTTGATGAAACATATGCGCCTGTAGCTCGCCTAGAATCCATTAGAATGTTGTTAGCCTTTGCCGCCCACATGGAGTTTACATTCTTTCAGATAGACATTAAAGGCACCTTTCTAAATGGGTTTATCAAGGAGGAAGTCTATGTTAAACAACCTCTAGGTTTTGAAGACGCAAACCATCCAGAATATGTATATAAACTAAACATGACATTATATGGTCTAAAACAAGCTCTGCGAGCTTGCTATGATGGATTAAAAATGTACCTAATTGAAAATGATTTTAAAATTGGCAAAATAAATCCAACTCTATTCACAAAAAGAAAAGAAAATGATCTCTTAATAATACAGATTTATGTAGACGATATCATTTTCAGTGCTACTAATGATCTTTTATGCCAAGAATTTACAAAGGTAATGCAGGATCAGTTTGAGATTAGTATGATGGGAGAACTTTGGCTCTTTCTCAGACTTCAAATTGACCAGCTATCCTTCGGAATATTCATATCTTAAACCAAGTACACCATGAAGATCCTGAAGAAATTCTCCATGGACAAGGTAAAAGGAAATGAAATGCCTATGATAGCTTCTACACAATTCAAAACTGATGAGACAGGTAAGTCTGTAGATCATGTAGCTGCATCTTTAGCTTGTTCACAACTCTTATGGATGAAACAAACTCTACAAGATTTTGGCCTATCGTATAGAATAACAAAATCCTTTGTGACAGCACTAGTGCCATCAATCTATCTAAAAACCTTATTCAACATTCTAGGACTAAACATATTGATGCTAGGTACCACTTCCTAAGGGATTATGTCCTAAAAGGTGAAATCAACTTAGAATTTGTTAAAACTCAAGATCAATTAGCTGATATCTTTACAAAACCTTTACCAAAAGATAGATTTAATCTTATCTGCCATGCACTAGGATTATCTAAGTTGAAAGAGCTTATTTGATAATTTTGATTACATTGTTTTCAACCTTTGATCGATCAAAATTTTTAAATTAATCGACCAAAATCTTTGGCGGAAATTTTCTCTCCAAAAATTTGAAGTTTGATTGATCAATTTTGTTATTTGATCGACCAATCTGGTTGGGTGGGAATTTTTCCTCTAAACCTTTGAACCCTGATTGACCAATGAGATTAATTGATTGATCAGTTGCTGTTTTGATCGACCAAAACTGGGCGGATTTGCTTTTCGCATTTGCGATCCCAATCGCCTCTAATCTAGCCTCAAATCACCTAAACAAAACCTAATCTACTCGATTACCTACCCTAAATGCATTTACCTTATTTGTTAACCCAACTTTATATAAAACACCATCGTTTTTACCTCTTAACCTCTTTTTTTACTACACTTATACCCCAGTTTGGTCCCACATCTTCTCTACACCACCGACCAAAACACAAACTCGACCCCACACCTCTCCTCCTCCAACCACCATGGTGGATCAATGACCTCCGACGCCACCGACCACTGCCGCTTGTCATAAGACCAAGCCGCACCTCCCTCGTCGATGCCACCCTCATCCACGCCACGCTCAACCTTACGTCGATGTCGCCGACCATTGACGTCGAACATTGACCTTGCCGGCCGTGTGTCCTCCTCGCTGGACATCTAGGCAGCTGATATCCAGATCATCAGCTCAGAGACGCCTTTTTCTTGGCTACCCTTCTTCATCAGAGAGATTTGACTCGATGGACCTCGAGTTAGATACAGGCCTCCAGAGCACGATGGATGCCTTTATGGCCTCTTGAGAGTAGTTATATTATTTCATCTACTCAGATACTATATTTCTTTTACTACTTTTCTTTTTTTTAGCACTATGGTTTGTAGTACTATTATATCATGTGGATTGATTTATCTTGCTTTTCATCTCTATATATATATCAAATGCTTGGTTATCTTTTGGTCAACAACATGTTTATTTCTATTGCATGTTATATTTACTACTACTTCAATTACATGTTTAAGGGGGGATAATTCGGATTAATAGCTGCGTGTTTACTTTTTGTTGAAACAAAAATGGGGAGATATTATACATAAATCTTTATATTTCTATCTCTCTACATAATTATAATTTTATTGTAATAAAAAAGAGGGAGAATGTAAGCACCTCTGTTTTGATACACCAAAATTATGCTATCTGCGAAACTAATCTTTCAGGACTCTCTCATGGATTAAAGCTAGAAGATTGCTGACTTTGTCTCAGTGTCTTTTTATCTTTATTGAGTCTAGATTATTTTGTAAGGAACCTCAAAACAAGTTTCAAACGTATTTTTGCACTTCCCATAAAAAATAAGCTTTTAGGGTTATTAATCGACTAAGTAATTAAATTAATCGACCAAAGGGATTGATCGACCAATCAACTTAGTTAATCGATCAAATCAGCCCTTTTTAGGAAGTTGATTAATACACTTTTATTCGACTATTTACGTTAATAAATCGATCAATTATTGATCGATCAAATAACTAGTTCGATCGACCAAAACTCATTTTGATCGGCCAAACTACCTTAATTGATCAACCAATTTGATTTTCTTTTCTAGTCGATTTACGAGTATAAATAGAGGACGTATGTAGCCTTTTCAAACACACTCTCAAGAAGAAATCCATCTAAAAGAAAGAACTTTTCGTGCTTCCCTCTAAGTGCTTCTACACTTCTGCTTTCACGACTTTCAAAGCACGATGATTTAAACCTTTACTGAAATCTAGTTTGACTTTCCTTGAGGTTCCATAGGTTTATGCTATCTTTATATTACTTGTTGCTTTTGATTACAGATCCCAAGCTATTAGGAGAAATCCATTATTGTTGTTGTTGTGCTTCTCTTCAGGTTAGTAAGAGAAGGGATCATTGTAAGAAGTTATGCCACCCTCGTTTTAGGTGGTGTGTTAGTGGGTTGACTAGCCTCAACTAGTCGGGATCCTGAGCTGAGAGGCTTAGGTAGTAGTTTAAACTCGGGAAGGGTTTCCACTATAAATCCAGGTGTCTTCTGTGCATGAATTTTTGTGATTTGATTTGTCTTTATAATTACGATATTGACTTTATAAAAGACGATACTATTCACCCCTCCCCTCTAGTATCCATTAAGATCCGCAAGAACCCTCACCAATAAGTATGTTAGGATAGCTAGTGTTGTAATTCCCTACTCGGAGGGGGTGAGATCAGCGTGACGTAAAAAATGCGGAATTAAAATATAAACAATCTCACAAAATACAATCACAAAAAGTACACAAAGATTTTTAGGTGGAAACCCAAACCAGGTGAAAACCACCACCTAACCCTTTCAAGTTAGGATTTTCCAATCAATCAAGTTGATCAAAATCCACTAAACGAATCACTTTAAACGAGGGTGATTCAACCTCAATTACAACCACGCTACAAGTGAGAGGGTAGCGTTCCTCAACCCCTTCTCTCCACGAGAAGGGTTTTGTCCCACGAAGGAGACGGGAATTCGCAAAGCGAATACCCAACCAAATAACAAAGATAAAATAACAATAATCCTATAGAGCCAACAAAGTAATATTAAACCTAGGCTTCTATAAGAAATAGGATGCTTCCCTTTGAAAGGAGTGCGTCGGCGACGCGGATGCGTGAACAACACGACGGCGCTACGTCGCTCTTGTGAACTATGGCGGGAGAGCGGGTGCGCAAAGCTTGATGCTCTCAAGATGTAGAACTTGAGCTTTGAGAGGAAGAGAGACACAAAATGGTAGAAAGTATGTTGCTTGGGTGTGTCTTGTGTTTCTAGTTGTGTGTTTGTGTGCAAGAGGTTCCCCTCTATTTATAGAGGCCTTAGGAAGGCTTTGGATGGCTTAGGAAAGGCTCCATAGCCGTTGGGTGCAAAGCCCAAGTGAATCAACCCGGAATCAGGAACAATCATTACACTGACAGGGTAATCAGACGTCTAATTCTGGCATCAGACGTCTGGAAGACCACTTTAAGACGTCTGATTTCAAGGTCAGACGTCTGATTTCGTGCGGGTTCCTTCCTGACTTGAATCAGATCTAAACAAGGTTCTTGTGCAAGTCCATCAGACGACATATAGGATGTCTGACACTATGTCTGGACGTCTGGAAACCTACTTTTTCGTGGGAATGGATTTGCAACGGCTAGAAAATCTCTGAGAAGAGATTTTCGGGTCAGTTGAGGCAAAACAGTCAATTATCAGACGTCTGAAAGGGCTTAAGGACATCTGATAAGGCTCTAACGTCATATCCTTGAGTGTATGCTGAGAGAGCCAACGGTCCACTAATCGGACGTCTGGCAAAGTCATCAGACGTCTCCTAAGACGTCTGGTCTAAGGTTTGGACGTCTGATTTCATCAGACAGAACTAACTATGTCCAGCCTAAATGTTATCAGACGTCTGAATCAACAGTCAGACGTCTTAAAACACTTTATCAGACGTCTGATTTAGGAATTAGACGTCTGGAAAATCTGTTTGAACCCTACATTGGTTTTCTAAGTTCTCTACAGAAAACCAAAGTATCCTAGGGTTGTGCCGGTGTTCCTAGAACTAATGTTAGGGTACTTTGAGGCTCTTTAACATAATTTTCTAAGGAAATAAAGAGCAAGAAAAAAATGACAAATGTATATGAAAGGAATAAAATGGAATTCTATCCTATTCTTCTTGTCCTTCCATCTTCAATCTATCGCTCCTCGCGAATCCCCTCTGATCTCCATCAAGCTCCTCCAATCCGTCCTGGATGCGAGCTCGAATTCTGTCTAATTACGTCTACATTTGCAATTGACCTGAAATCTAAGGCTCCAAGTGCAAATGTTAAATAACACGTGTTTTGTTATCATCAAAATAAATGATCGTGGTGCTTGATGAGAACCTCATCATGAGCCATAACTAGCTCATTTTGACCTAATGTAGAGAATAAAAGCTCCTACATAACCTTAGAAAGGCTTGGCTCAGAGAGATTCTGAGTTTGCAAAGAAAACATAAACTGAGGGGTAAAAATGCAATTTCACAAATCCGATCTGAAAATAGGGTAACTCAGGGTCCAAACATAGGTCAAAATAACCTAATAAGAAGAAAAGAGGGATGAAATGACTCAATAAGGGCTACAGCAACTCCAAGGAATTAAATGACAGCCTGTAACCCTAAAAACAAACCCACTTCAATTCACGTGGTTCGAGGTAAGGTAAAAATCAACTAAACCCTCTAAAATTCATAGAAAAATAATCTATGGGATTTAGGACTTTCAATTTGGCCTTAGGAACCCATTTTGACCTACATTGAGAACCATGCCCAATTAACAACTTAATTTGGGTTTTTACGTAAATTTACCAGTCAAACAAGGTTTAATCTAGAAATGAAATTCACCATCAGAATCCTTAGGTCCTAATTAGTCATGTATAAAAACTTGGGCCTAGGAAGAAACCTTCTTGACCAACTTTACACTTTGGTCCTCATATATTTACTTTTTGGCCCTCAACTTTTGAACCCTCACATTCTGGCCCCTAACTCTCCTTCGTTCTTTGCGTTCGGGTCCCTCCTGCAAAACCTGAGCAGCGCCATGCTCCGGCGACCTTGCGCGGAGCATGGCGCCGCGCAGGGTGAGGGAGGGGCCCTGGCAAGTCAATGGGGGGTACCCTGCGTCGTCAGCCACTGCAGGGACACCCCCCTGAGCGCTGCACCCACCCATACCGGCCATGCGAACGCACTCCACTTCCGGCGTCCTCCGGCAAGGGAGACACGTTGTCTCCCTCCGCCCTCCTCTCTGATTCTGCCCCTATAAATACCCCCGTCGCTCCGCCGTTCTTCCCAGCTCGGATCTGACGGAGACACCCCCTCAATTCCTCCCTTCCCACTCCGACAGACGCCCCCTTGCTCCGGCGGCCTCTCCTCCTCTCCTCGTCGCCCTGCCGCACTACCAGCAGCAGGGTTACCTTCCCTCGATCTTTCTGCGTCACGCCGCGCCCAGCTGGCGCCTCTCCGGTCCCTTCCTCGCCGCCGCCCCTTCCTCTAGGCAGTTTCTTCTCCGGCGACAGTCGATACGACTGTCGCCTGCGCCAACCCCTCTTCGTCCAGTTTAATAGGTAAAACTTCTCTTCTTCCTCCCTTCTTTCTTTTCCATACTGAAAACCCTTACCGTCGGCCCCGATTTCCCACCGATCACCCTCACCTTCTCCACCTCCAGCCAAACTTCGACGAACCGCTCCCATCGCTCCAGCACCCCACACGGCTCGCCGACCTGTGCATAACCTCCGCCTCCTCACCCTGATCCTCTTCCACCCCTCCACTTCCCACCAAACGCCCTCTGCAGATCCACCGAACACACCCACTTCTCCACCCGCAGTTTGACCTAGGGCGACCCTTTTGCTCCACCACGCCCACTGCAGACCCTCCGACCACCTTCGCCGTGCCATGGCGAAGGTTCTCCGCATATCTGATTAGGCCGAGAGGCCGTGCTTCTGTGAACAGGTGTCGCGCCCTCCATCGCCATTGCTGAGCAGCGAAGCTCCTTCGACCTGCTGCTCCAGGCAACACCACGCCCAGGTCAGACTCCCAGGCTTCGCGGGGTAGCTTCGCGAAGTGTCAGGCTGCAGTTCGGGCGAAGCCCTCACCCGAAGGCCTCACGTGAAGTTCTCGTTGCCGCTGCTTCCTCAGAGCAGGCGCTCACATTGGGGTGGGACATTTAGTCCCACCTCGGAAGACTTCGAAGAGGAGCACCGATATAAGTTGAAAAAGTGCTGTAGGCTTATCGCCTCAGCACACGGGGTGAGGTCCCTCTCACACCGCTTCACCCGGCCCATCCGCGAGCTCATCACGCAGATCCGGCAGACCCGACCCGACTTGACTACCACTCCTCGCCCACCACCGCACGCCGGTGGGCCTGGACCCGGGCGCGACTCGTACCCGATTACCCGGTTGCTCTGGGAGAGCTGTCCTAAGAGCGAATTCTGAGAGAGAAAGAGACGCGCGGGGGAGGGGGGTAGCGTAGGTTTTTGCCCTCTGATGCTGAACTCTTAAGCGTGCAGGCACAGGTGAAGAAGAAGAAGGACTGCGGAAGAAGAACTGAATCGACACTGTAGCATCCGCGGGTTAAGTCGTCTGATTGAGAAATCAGATGACGTCCTGAAGACAGGTGAAGGCAAAGAAGAAGAAGGAAGGCGAGGCAGAGGAAAGAGAGGAACACAGAGAAGCCAAGTGAAGACTCTGCAGAGATCAGAAGACAAAGAAGAAGAAGAAAAGAAGAGAGAAGGAGCAGCCAAGTGAAGAAACAGAAAGCAGAAGAAGAAGAGAAGCAAGAAGAAAAGAAGAAGAAGAGCACGGGAGGAAGATCTGAAGCAAGAAAAGAAGAAACAAAGAAAATAAAAAGAAGAAAAAGACAGGATCGTCCAACCAAGAAATAGAGGAAGAACACGAAGAACAAAAGCCAAAGAGGAGAGAAGACAAAGAGGAAGAAAGAAGAGAAGAAGAAGAGCCAAACTTTCATCTCTCTCTCTCTCTCTCTCTTTATTTTTGTAATAGAACATGTATATCTCTAGAATACGACTTGCTCCCTGAGTTCGACCTCGGGAGAACTGTATTTTCCGAGTAACAAATATTAGCAAATGATGGCAATAACTATCTGTACTACAACGACTTAAGAAAAGCTAGTTGCTGCCACTGTTCGCCAGTTGGCGTCGTTGCCGGGGAGCAACGGCTATTCTAGAGGTAAACATTCCTGTTTTTTTTAGTTCTGATAATCTCCTCTCTTTTGTGCAGCTACAGGAAATCAAGAGGACAAGCAACCGCACGACAACCACTCCGAGGACAGGTAATTTTTTCCTCTCGCTATTAACCCCTAAACTCTAAAGAGGAAGAAAAGAAAAGAACAAGCAATATAGGGCTAACCTGTCTTCTATACTTAGTAAACCATAAGAAGTTGCATGTTTTCAACCCATTATTCCTGTACACTATTAAGGGTATTTAGGGGCTAACACATTCTTGCTTGAGCCCTAATTACCCACCAAAGAACTAACTGGACCAAGTAGAGCCAACATAAGATTCAACATTAGGAATTTAGAGACACACTTCTTAAACAAGAATTGAGAAACCTTAAAAGAAGTGTGCCCAAGCCATTATCTGAAAATACCTATCCAAAGAAACCCTAAAATAAGATTGGCTCTTTAAACACTTGAACCCTAAAAGACAAGACCGAATAAGCAAAACTGGCAGGTAAAGTTGACCATTTGGGTCAACTAACCTTCAAATTAGGTCACTCTTTGCACTTAAAAGACTAAAGTTCAAGTGGAACCCTAAGCACCTTGCTCTTGAACTAAAATTGGTAGACTTAAGAGGTCAAGATCCCCATTCTGGTCTACCTGGAACCGCAGTGACAAGAGAGGTCGGGTGGGGGAAACCCTGTAACCCGTGGGGACGCTCTACCGTGTAGGGGTCTTCGCGAGACTCACCCTCTCTGGCTGCCCAGGTAATTCTCAGGTGGTCGATCTTTCTGATCAAGGGGTCCATCTGCCCCGCACCTCTATAGTCACCCAACACATTTTTGGGTGTCTTGATTGGGTCCAGCACCTTCTAAACTCATCTCTTCCAACAGTGCATGTACGGTAGGAGGTCCTTAAGACCACCCTTAAGACCTCCTTTAGAAATTCACTCTCGTTAAGGCCAAGCCTCGACGCCCGTGTTTGTGCAGCAACCCCCTCACATTATTCTCTCTTCTGATTCAGAACCAAGTTCTTCTTCTTCCCCCATCATGGCTCAGCCAGTTGAGGAAGAAAACAATTTGGAGCACCAGCTCCAACGACTCAACGACCTGTTCCAAAACTTTGTGCACCCACCGCAGCGTCCCATGATGCGGGACCATTATAATCCTGCTGCGGTGGCCATCGAGCCTCGAGTCAGAATCCCGACAGGAGGACCTGATTCTGAATTAAAGCCCAATATGATTCATGCTATACCTAAATTCCATGGGCTTAATTCTGAAGATCCCTTCCAGCACATCAAATAGCTAAAGCATCTGGCCCAAACTTTCGGGTCAGATGCACAAAATCGGGATATTCTTCTCATGAAGATGTTCTCCTTTTCTCTTATGGACAAGGCCACCCATTGGTATCAAACTCAGACCCGGCCGATCAACAATTGGGAAGAATTTCAGTCCGAGTTCCTGAAAAAGTTCTTCCCTGTTGGACGGACCAACGCCTTGCGCCATCAGATTACACATTTCACCCAACAAACAGGGGAACCTCTCCATGAGGCATGGGATCGTTTTCAGGATCTCATGAGAAAGTGCCCCCATCACGGAGTTCCTAAATGGGAACAGGTCCAATCCTTTTACCAGGGACTCCGTGAGGACATCCGTCTTTTCGTCAATGCAACCTGCGGAGGAAATATTATGGGTCAACATGAAGACACCGTGTGGGAGATTCTCGAAAACATGTGCGAGAACTCCATCAACAATGACTCCATGGGATTATTCGACAGGACGAATACCCGCGCAGCGACGAATCTCAGGGGAGCACACGAGACGCAGGGCCTGTCCGCATCAGTCGACTTGGAGTTAATGGCCAGTCAATTGGACAAGGTCTCGATTATCGAAAAGAAGGTGGATGAGCTGACTCAGCATCTGCAACGAGCCACCTCTGCGCATAACCCTTTCGCACAGCCTCCTTCCACAAGGGAAACTGTGCAAAACATTCTCCATCGATCTTCTCCTAGGATGGACCCATCATCCAAATCTTTGCCTGGAGGTCCTTCCGATTCCTTCTACACCTGCCAGGGGAATTCCATTCCCTCTTTCTCTAACCCTCTGGAGGTTCCTCAGACCTGCGAGGACCTCAACGCCATCCAGAACGACCCGTTCTCCAACACCTATAATCCTGGATGGCGTAACCATCCTAACTTTCAGTGGGCGGGAAATTCCCAAACCCAAAGACCATCCTTCCAACCCCGCCCACAACCTCCTCGTCCTTACCAGCCGCCTCAGCCTCGGCCCAACCCTACTTATCCATCTGGTCCAAATCAAGATCAAATGTCCCTTATCCTTCAGACCATGGCTGGCATTCAAAGAACGAATGCGGCTATCCAAAAACAACACAAAGATGAACTTACAGAGGTCCGAAACCAATTGACCCAGTTGGCAAACTCTCGCCAGCCAGGTACTCTTCCTTCCCAACCTCTACCTAATCCCAATAACGTGCCCACCCAGCGGCGCGTTATCAACCCAAACCCGGGCCATGCCCATATGATTTATCAGGCCCCCTCTATTCCTTCACCTGACGAGATAGAGGCCTCCACTTCTTTTGCAGATTACCAGCAGAAAGATATCTTACCCAATCCCAACCAAAACCAGGCAGGACTTAATTCCGTAACAACTCGTAGTGGCAAGGAAACCCAAGACCCACCTCATCCAAACCACTCCAAGCCTGGTAGTGATCCCAAGCCTAGGACAGTAATCCAGGATGTCCCCACCCCTATCCCAGATCCACAACCTGGACCTATCCTAGAAGAACCAACCAAGATCCCGTTTCCCGAGGCCTTGACCAAAGGAAAGAAGACCACCAAGCCCGTGGCACCTGAGGAGGACCTGGTCAAGCTCTTTGAGCAGGTCCACATAAACATCCCCTTGATGGATGCAATCCGCCACGTACCAGCTTACGCATGATTTTTAAAGAATGTGTGTACACCCCAGCGTAAGCCGCGAACCAAGGGTGGGAGCCCAATTGTTCTGTCAGAGCAAGCCAGCTCTGTAATCCTCAGTAAACTCCCACCCACGGCAAAAGATCCTGGTACTCCCCTGATTTCCTGCAAGATAGGTGATACCCAATTTGATAGAGCACTGCTAGACTTGGGTGCATCCATAAACCTGATACCCACATCCTTACTTGACCATCTAGAAGAATCTGAGCTAAAACCAACTGAGGTGACATTACAATTAGCAGATCGATCTATAAAGTCACCAAAAGGGATTCTCGAGGATGTTATCGTAAGAGTGCGGGATTTCTATTTCCCAGTGGACTTTATAGTCTTAGATATGGACGCGCCTAAAAACCCTAGGGATACACCAATCATTCTAGGGAGACCTTTCTTGGCTACTGCTAGAGCCAACATCAGCTGTGAGGAGGGCCAAATAGAGCTTAAATTTGGAGATCAAACCTTAAAAATTGATATATTTAAGGCCCAACAAGGAATTAATTGCGTTGTCATCGAACAGATTTGTGACGTTAGGATTTTGGTTGATGAGTCACACCTCCAGAATGACTCGATTATGCCTCATCAACCACAGAAGGATCTTGACCCGCAAACAGAAGAGTCGAATCCAGACATACTCAACCCAGTAACTCCTACCCTTGAACCTCACATCTACACTGAACCACCCGCTGTTGCTGATAATCCTATCCTCGAGTTAAAGCCTCTTCCTGCTCACTTGAAATACATCTTTTTGGGTTCCAATCAGACCCTCCCTGTGATTATCAATTCCAACCTCAATCCCGAACAGGAATCCCGTCTGATTGCTGTCCTCCAGCAACATCGCAGAGCCATCGGGTGGACTCTCGATGATTTTACTGGAATAAGCCCCTCTTATTGTACTCATCATATCTATTCAGAAGAGGGCGCACGACCTTCTCGTGAAATGCAGAGACATTTAAACCCTAATCTGCAGGAGGTCGTGAAAAAGGAGATCATTAAGTGGTTAGATGCCGGGATCATCTACCCGATCTCCGATAGTCGTTGGGTGAGCCCAATTCAGGTTGTGCCTAAGAAGGCAGGACTCACCACCATAACGACTGAAACCGGAGAAGTCATTCCTACCCGATTAGCCAATGCGTGGAGAGTCTGTATAGATTACCGCCGACTTAATTCCTCCACGAAGAAGGACCATTTCCCACTACCCTTCATTGATCAAATTCTCGAGAAACTAGCGGGAAATAGGTTCTTCTGCTTTCTTGACGGGTACTCCGGTTATAATCAGGTGGCAATCCATCCTGAGGACCAAGAAAAGACCACGTTCACCTGCCCCTTCGGAACATACGCTTTCCGAAGGATGCCTTTCGGTCTTTGCAATGCACCTGCTACCTTTCAGCGATGCATGCTTGCCATATTCTCAGATATGGTAGGTGATTTCCTGGAAGTCTTCATGGATGACTTTTCAGTCTTTGGAGAATCTTTTGATGATTGCCTCCAACACTTGGTCCAGATACTCAGGCGATGCATTGAGGTGAACTTGGTTCTTTCCTGGGAAAAGAGCCATTTCATGGTGCCTGAGGGAATTGTCCTGGGAAATCTAATTTCAGAAAAAGGCATCCAGGTGGATCGAGCTAAGGTTGATCTGATTTCTCGCCTTCCTGTACCTAGCTCGATCAGGGACATCCGCTCCTTTTTAGGGCACGTCGATTTTTACCGTCGTTTCATTCCAGATTTCTCGAAAATCGCGTGCCCCTTGACCTCTCTTCTCTCTAAGGATGTACCTTTTGAAATCTCCAAGGAATGCACGCTAGCCTTTGAAAACCTGCGTGACCGAGTCACCCAGGCACCTATCCTACAATCCCCTGACTTGTCTCAACCCTTTGAGATCATGTGCGATGCATCTGACTTCGCTGTAGGAGCGGTCCTGGGACAGAAAGTTTACGAGAAACCCGTGGTCATCTACTACGCTAGCAAGACACTTGACGAGGCTCGGCGTAACTATACGGTTATGGAAAAAGAGCTGCTAGCCGTAGTATTTGCCCTTGAAAAATTTCGATCGTATCTTCTGGGTTCCCATGTCATCATTTACTCGGATCACATGGCTGTAAGGCATCTCCTTGCCAAGAAGGACGCGAAGCCCCGACTAATCCGTTGGATCTTGCTGTTGCAAGAATTCGATCTTGAGATTCGCGACAAGGCGGGAAGGCAGAATGTGGTAGCTGACCATCTGTCTCGTCTTCCTTCTGAGATCATCAACCCTTCCTGACCCATCACGGAGCATTTTCCTGATGAGCACCTGCTTTCTGTTGGTACTAGACTTCCATGGTTTGCTGATATAGTAAACTACTTGGCATCTCATCAGACACCGTCTGATTGGCCGAAGGCCAAGAAAGACAAATTGCGTTCTGATTCCAAGTATTACATTTGGGAAGACCCGTACCTTTTCCGCATAGGTGCTGATCAAATTATTCGAAGATGCGTCCCGGAAGAGGAAATCAGCAATATCCTATCTTTCTGCCATGACCAGGCATGCGGTGGCCATTTCTCAGGGCATAAAACCGCATCCAAAGTCCTCCAGTGTGGCTTCTACTGGCCTACACTTTTCAAAGATGCATACAGTCACTGGAAGGCATGCAGTCGTTGCCAGACTTTGGGCAACATGAACCATCGTGACATGATGCCTTTGCAGCCGATTCTCATATGCGAAATCTTCGATGTATGGGGGATTGATTTTATGGGCCCCTTTCCTGTTTCGGATGGTTTCGAGTACATTCTTCTTGCGGTGGACTACGTGTCCAAATGGATCGAAGCTATACCGACCCAAACCTGCAATCACAAGATTGTTCTTAAGTTCATACATCAAAACATTTTCTCAAGATTTGGGATTCCCCGTGCTATTATCTCTGATGGGGGGACCCATTTTACAAACGCTCAGTTTAGGTCACTGATGGCCAAATATGGGGTGTCTCACCGAATCTCTACTCCTTACCACCCCCAAACAAATGGTCTAGCTGAGCTATCAAATCGGGAGATCAAGAAAATCCTGCAAGTCACTGTTCGGCCTGACAGGAAGGACTGGTCGTCCCGACTTCCGGAAGCATTGTGGGCCTATAGGACCGCCCACAAGACCCAATTGGGCATGTCTCCCTTTAGACTGGTGTACGGAAAGGCATGTCACCTTCCCGTAGAACTGGAGCATAAAGCCTATTGGGCAGTACGGAACTGTGATCTAGATCTTTCCAAGGCTGAAACCCACAGAAAACTCCAAATCAGCGAGATCGATGAATTACGCCTAGACGTGTACGAGAACTCGCGAATCTACAAGGAGCGGGTTAAAGCCTTCCACAACAAGCACATCTCGAGAAAGATCTTTCATCCTGGTCAAAAGGTCCTACTCTTTGATGCCCGACTCAAACTTTTCCTGGGGAAACTGAGGTCCAAGTGGGTTGGACCGTATTTAGTCCAACAGGTTTTTGGAAATGGAGCAATTGAAATCAGTCCACTCAGCCATGATTCCAAACCTTTCATCGTGAACGGTCAGAGACTCAAACCGTTCATTGATGTGACTTCTACTGATTCGGCTGAATCATCCCTCACCCTCCATTACCCTTGAACTTACTGCGCCCGGCCGATGGCGTAAAACTCAACGCTTAACGGGAGGCAGCCCGTCATTTCTTGAAAATCTAAAACCTTTTTTCTGACACCATTGTGCACTTAAGGTTCACCCTTTAAGATAGCCGACTCCACCTCAGATGCTTGCATCTGAGATTAGAAATCGTCCGCAGAATTCATCCTGACCCATTCACTCACAAAAATATCTGTCTTAAGGAATAAATTAAGTAAATAAAAACCCCTAAATCACAATGAGGACAATGCAAGTCTTAGGCATGGGGGGGTATAAGTGCAAAACTTGTAGAAAAAAAGGTTTTAAACAAAAAATTCACATATGCCAAAAACACCATAAAAATTAAAAATTTTTCGAAAAAATAAGAGAATAAGAGGAGAAAGGAAATTTTGTGGAGAAACAAAATGAAAAGGAGCACAAAAAGATGAAAGAAAAGAGTAATAGTCATTAGTAAGAAGCTAAGGAATTAACCTTAGTCTAGACCATTTTTCAAGAAAAGAAATGAAAAGTGCTTGGTAAGATTAGTAAGAACGCAAACCGTAGGCATTCTTGATAGACTCTTAGTACCCATTAAGATCTAGACAATCCTCAAGAGGTTGAGGAAAATGAAAAGCTTAAGTACTAGGTCCAAGGCTTAGGGAGTATTTGACCTCGCTAACTAACTTCTGGTTTACGGGACTCAGTAACCTAAGCACCCTAACCTCACACACAGCCTGGTTCAGCAAGCGTAAAAATCAAAATCACGTAGAAGCGTCGAAAAATTTTGAAAAGTACACCTAGAATAGGAGCGGCCGATTAACACAAGTTGATTTGGACGAGTTCCCAACGCAGAGAGGCGGGAAATCCCATCAAAGATGCGTAACAAAATATCATCTCCTCGGTGCTTGTCTCTTAGGATATTCACATATCCTACTGGGGGCATGTAAGCACCCTGCTGGTTCAGATTCCATGGATGGCATTATCACGAAGTGTCAACTGCCAAGGTCTGAAAGCGGCCACGGAACACCATGGATGGGATTATCTCGAAATCTCAATAGCCAGGGTTCTGGGGGTTGCCATGGACGGTGCTATCTCGAAGCATCGATCACCAGGAACCCTTGAGGATTGATGATGGGGGCAAGGAATCTGATACAGATCGTGTTGAAAAGCCAATCCTAAGCTAGAATTAAAAAGAAAAAGAGAGAGAAAACTCTCCAAAACAGAAAAATTTTCTACCTCTCTCTCTTACAAAATGCACTGCGAACTGAATCAGGGCTAAAATCATTTCAAGCACGGGTGCTTTAACTACAAAGTCCAATAAACCTTAGGTTAGTTCTTGTGGGTCTTAAAAACCTTTGCTAAGGACTGAGGCTGAGGCTAGACAGATTTGGATCTTGATTGGTACTAGAGTACCTTTTAAGCCTATGGTCAGCATTCTAACCTAATCAAAGTTTAAATGAAAAAGCACTTATCTGAAGCTATTAAAGAACTTCATGGTCTAGAACAAGGGTTGAAACCTTAAGTTTTTGCTAAGGGACTAGCAAAAGCTAGGCATGGGGGTATGATGAGAACCTCATCATGAGCCATAACTAGCCCATTTTGACCTAATGCAGAGAATAAAAGCTCCTACATAACCTTAGAAAGGCTTGGCTCAGAGAGATTCTGAGTTTGCAAAGAAAACATAAACTGAGGGGTAAAAATGCAATTTCACCAATCCGATCTGAAAATAGGGTAACTCAGGATCCAAACATAGGTCAAAACAACCTAATAAGAAGAAAAGTGGGATGAAATGACTCAATAAGGGCTACAGCAACTCCAAGGAATTAAATGACAGCCTGTAACCCTAAAAACAAACCCACTTCAATTCACGTGGCTCGAGGCAAGGTAAAAATCAAATAAATCCTCTAAAATTCATAGAAAAATAATCTCTATGGTTTAGGACTTTCAATTTGGCCTTAGGAACCCATTTTGACCTACATTGAGAACCATGCCCAATTAACAACTTAATTTGGGTTTTTGCATAAATTTATCGGTCAAACAAGGTTTAATCTAGAAATTAAATTCACCATCAGAATCCTTAGGTCCTAATTAGTCATGTATAAAAACTTGGGCCTAAGAAGAAACCTTCTTGACCAACTTTACACTTTGATCCTCATATATTTACTTTTTGGCCCTCAACTTTTGAACCCTCACATTCTGGCCCCTAACTCTCCTTCGTTCTTTGCATTCGGGTCCCTTCTGCAAAACCTGAGCAGCGCCATGCTCCGGCGACCTTGCGCGGAGCATGGCGCCGCGCAGGGTGAGGGAGGGGCCCTGGCAAGTCAATGGGGGGTACCCTTCATCGTCAGCCACCGCAGGGACACCCCCCTGAGTGCTGCACCCACCCATACCGGCCGTGCGAACGCACTCCACTTCCGGCGTCCTCCGGCGAGGGAGACACGTCGTCTCCCTCCGCCCTCCTCTCTGATTCTGCCCCTATAAATACCCCCGTCGCTCCGCCGTTCTTCCCAGCTCGGATCTGACGGAGACACCCCCTCAATTCCTCCCTTCCCAATCCGACAGACGCCCCCTTGCTCCGGCGGCCTCTCCTCCTCCTCCTCGTCGCCCTGCCGCACTACCAGCAGCAGGGTTACCTTCCCTCGATCTTTCCGCGTCACGCCGCACCCAGCTGGCGCCTCTCCGGTCCCTTCCTCGCCGCCGCCCCTTCCTCTGGGCAGTTTCTTCTCCGGCGACAGTCGATACGACTGTCGCCTGCGCCAACCCCTCTTCGTCCAGTTTAATAGGTAAAACTTCTCTTCTTCCTCCCTTCTTTCTTTTCCATACTGAAAACCCTTACTGTCGGCCCCGATTTCCCACTGATCACCCTCACCTTCTCCACCTCCGGCCAAACTCCGACGAACCGCTCCCATCGCTCCAGCACCCCACACGGCTCGCCGACCTGTGCATAACCTCCGCCTCCTCACCCTGATCCTCTTCCACCCCTCCACTTCCCACCAAACGCCCTCTGCAGATCCACCGAACACACCCACTTCTCCGCCCGCAATTTGACCTAGGGCGACCCTTTTGCTCCACCACGCCCACTGTAGACCCTCCGACCACCTTCGCCGTGCCACGGCGAAGGTTCTCCGCATATCTGATTAGGCCGAGAGGCCGTGCTTCTGTGAACAGGTGTCGCGCCCGCCATCGCCATTGCTGAGCAGCGAAGCTCCTTCGACCTGCTGCTCCAGGCAACACCACGCCCAGGTCAGACTCCCAGGCTTCGCGGGGTAGCTTCGCGAAGTGTCAGGCTGCAGTTCGGGCGAAGCCCTCGCCCGAAGGCCTCACGCGAAGTTCTCGCTGCCCCTGCTTCCTCCGTGCAGGCGCTCACATTGGGGTGGGACATTTAGTCCCACCTTGGAAGACTTCGAAGAGGAGCGTCGATATAAGTTGAAAAATTGCTGTAGGCTTATCGCCTCAGCACACGGGGTGAGGTCCCTCTCACACCGCTTCACCCGGCCCGTCCGCGAGCTCATCACGCAGATCCGACCGACCCGACCCGACTTGACTACCACTCCTCGCCCACCACCGCACGCCGGTGGGCCTGGACCCGGGCGCGACTCGTACCCGATTACCTGGTTGCTCTGGGAGAGCTGTCCTAAGAGCGAATTCTGAGAGAGAAAGAGACGCGCGGGGGAGGGGGGTAGCGTAGGTTTTTGCCCTCTGATGCTGAACTCTTAAGCGTGCAGGGACAGGTGAAGAAGAAGGACTGCGGAAGAAGAACTGAATTGACACTGTAGCATCCGCGGGTTAAGTCGTCTGATTGAGAAATCAAACGACGTCCTGAAGACAGGTGAAGGCAAAGAAGAAGAAGGAAGGCGAGGCAGAGGAAAGAGAGGAACACAGAGAAGCCAAGTGAAGACTCTGCAGAGATCAGAAGACAAAGAAGAAGAAGAAAAGAAGAGAGAAGGAGCAGCCAAGTGAAGAAACAGAAAGCAGAAGAAGAAGAGAAGCAAGAAGAAAAGAAGAAGAAGAGCACGGGAGGAAGATCTGAAGCAAGAAAAGAAGAAACAAAGAAAATAAAAAGAAGAAAAAGACAGGATCGTCCAACCAAGAAATAGAGGAAGAACACGAAGAACAAAAGCCAAAGAGGAGAGAAGACAAAGAGGAAGAAAGAAGAGAAGAAGAGCCAAACTTTCATCTCTCTCTCTCTTTATTTTTGTAATAGAACATGTATATCTCTAGAATACGACTTGCTCCCTGAGTTCGACCTCGGGAGAACTGTATTTTCCGAGTAACAAATATTAGCAAATGATGGCAATAACTATCTGTACTACAACGACTTAAGAAAAGCTAGTTGCTGCCACCGTTCGCCAGTGCTCTAGCACCAACAATCTCCCCCTTTTTGATGATGACAAAACCATAAATAAAAATACAAAAAATCCTCCCCCTTTTTGACATTATCAAAAATGTTTAATTAATTTCCTATAACTCCCCCTTAAAACATGCTCTTATATAAATTTCTTTTAACAAAGGTAATGTCCTCCCCCTTTTTTATAACAACAAGATAGCTATTATTTTTCTTCCCCTTTCTAAAGGAAATTTAGCTACCTTATATCTCCCCCTTAAAAATTGATAATTAGCTTATAATTTTTTTTTTTGCTCCCCCTATCTAAATGCTTATGATAAAAAGATAGGGTAAATGATTTTTACCTCACCTACCATGGCCAATAAAATGGCCCGAATGGTGGTGGTGGATGCCACATCGGATGGGGCTCCCATCCATAGCTTGGAGGCCCAAGCATTGGCGCCGATCTCCAGTCTGGTGGTCGACGTGCGGCGGGTCTATCGTTTGTTCGTCATCTCGTCGATCTTCTTGTTCTCCTCCATGGTCTACTCCTTGGTTCTCCCAACTCGAGTTGACCAGCCTTGAGCTTGTAGGTCCAGTCCTTCGTGTTGTAATTATCCCTGAAACCTACAAAACAAGATTCCAAATTTTTCTTCGGTATCCAAGTGAGCTTGGATCCGGATCTGTTAGCGGGTCTCCTTGACGGAGATCCTTTCTCAACCTTAGGGCTGTATAGGTTATCTACCCTATTTATCAATTTATTTGATTTCTCCCTAAGACATGCAAGTTCATTTTCTATAATACTTATCTTAGTCTTTAAATCAGAAATTTCTATTTTTAGACTAACATTTTCCTCAATCAATTTATTATTTTCATTGATGAGGTTATGATTTTCTAATAATAGGTTATCATTTTTAGGACTAGCTTCTAGATCCTTAAGTTTTATTTCTAACCTATCATTTTCACTTTTAAGAAAACTAAGATTGTTTTTCATGCTTTTATTTTCTATCTTAAGTGCTTTACTAACTTCAAAAAGTTCATTAAAAGCTTCTTGTAAGTCGTAACTTACCTCGTTGTCTGAGTCTCTTCCGCTTTCGCTGTCGCTTCCTCTGGCCATGAAACCGAAGCAAGCGGTTTCTTCTTCAATGGACTTTTCTTCTTCTTCTTCCTCCGAGCTGGAATCGTCCCAAGTGGCTTGGAACGCCTTCTTAGATCTCTTTTCCTTTTCCTTCTTCTTCTCCTTTTTGAGAAGAGGGCACTCTGTACGTAGGTGCCCTCTCGTTACAGTGGTAGCAACATCTCGGACTTTCCTTCTTCTCCTTTTTCTCTTTCTTTAATTCCCTACAAAACTTGGAAAATTTTTTAAGTAAAATTCTAAAGTCTTCATCGTCGGAACTTACCTCTCTATCCGACGCGGCTCTGAAGGCGAGAATCTTTTTCAGTTTAGGCTCCAGTGTATCCTTCTTCTTCTGCTTCAACTTTGTCTCGTAGGCCATTAGATTGCCTAGGAGATCTTCCATGTTGAGCTCCTCCACTTCGTTTGCCTCCTCGATGGTGGTGACTTTCTGTTCCCATTCCGGTCCAAGGGAACGAAGAAGCTTCCCTTGAAGCTCCCCCTTGATGAAAGTCTTCCCTAAAGCTTTCAAATTGTTTACTATGAGAGTGAACCTAGTGTTCATCTCACTTAAAGTTTTGTTAGATTTCATGGAAAAAGCCTCAAACTCTTGTGAAAGTAAATTGAGTTTAGAAGTTTTTACCTTACATGTACCTTCATGAGTTACCTCGAGTGTGTGTCAAATCTCATATGCGGTGGCGCATTGTGAGATTCTATTGAACTCCTCCGGGCTGAGCGAGCAATACAACGCGTTCATTGTTTTCGCGTTGAGCGAGAGTTCCCGGATCTGCTGTTGCGAGTATCCTGCGGCGGGCTTTTCTGGAATGTTGAAGGGGGTCTCGCACCTGGCCCATATTGTGAAATCGGTGGCTTGAAGCCATGTCTTCACTGCAGCTTCCAGTAAAGGTAGTTGTTCCCGTCGAAGAACGGTGGACGAGTCATAGACTGGCCCTCGAAAATCCTACCCGCGGAATTGCTCCCCTTCATAGATCTTCTTGCTGGGTTGTTACGCCGAAACAGCAAGACCTGCTCTGATACCAATTGTAATTCCCTACTCGGAGGGGGTGAGATCAGCGTGACGTAAAAAATGCGGAATTGAAATATAAACAATCTCACAAAATACAATCACACAAAGTACACAAAGATTTTTAGGTGGAAACCCAAACCGGGTGAAAACCACCACCTAACCCTCTCGAGTTAGGATTTTCCGATCAACCAAGTTGATCAAAATCCACTAAACAAATCACTTTAAACGAGGGTGATTCAACCTCAATTACAACCACGCTACAAGTGCGAGGGTAGCGTTCCTCAACCCCTTCTCTCCACGAGAAGGGTTTTGTCCCACGAAGGAGACGGGAATTCGCAAAGCGAATACCCAACCAAATAACAAAGATAAAATAACAATAATCCTATAGAGCCAACAAAGTAATATTAAACCTAGGCTTCTATAAGAAATAGGATGCTTCCCTTTGAAAGGAGTGCATCGGCGACGCGGATGCGTGAACAACACGACGGCGCTACGTCGCTCTCGCGAACTACGGCGGGAGAGCGGGTGCGCAAAGCCTGATGCTCTCAAGATGTAGAACTTGAGCTTTGAGAGCAAGAGAGACACAAAATGGTAGAAAGTATGTTGCTTGGGTGTGTCTTGTGTTTCTAGGTGTGTGTTTGTGTGCAAAAGGTTCCCCTCTATTTATAGAGGCCTTAGGAAGGCTTTGGATGGCTTAGGAAAGGCTCCATAGCCATTGGGTGCAAAGCACAAGTGAATCAACCCAAAATCAGGAACAATCATTGCACTGACAGGGCAATCAGACGTCTAGAAGACCACTTTAAGACATCTAATTTCAAGGTCAGACGTCTGATTTCGTGCGGGTTCCTTCTTGACTTGAATCAGATCTAAACAAGGTTCTTGTGCAAGTCCATCAGACGACATACAGGACGTCTGGCACTATGTCTGGACGTCTGGAAACCTACTTTTTCGTGGGAATGGATTTGCAACGGCTAAAAAATCTCTGAGAAGAGATTTTCGGGTCAGTTGAGGCAAAACGGTCAATTATTAGACGTCTGAAAGGGCTTAAGGACATCTGATAAGGCTCTAACGTCATATCCTTGAGTGTATGTTGAGAGAGCCAACGGTCCACTAATCGGACGTCTGGCAAAGTCATCAGACGTCTCCTAAGACGTCTGGTCTAAGGTTTGGACGTCTGATTTCATCAGACAGAACTAACTATGTCCAGCCTAAATGTTATCAGACGTCTGAATCAACAGTCAGACGTCTTAAAACACTTTATCAGACGTCTGATTTGGGAATTAGATGTCTGGAAAATCTGTTTGAACCCTACATTGGTTTTCTAAGTTCTCCACAGAAAACCTAAGTATCCTAGGGTTGTGCCGGTGTTCCTAGGACTACTGTTAGGGTACTTTGAGGCTCTTTAACGTAATTTTCTAATGAAATAAAGAGCAAGAAAAAAATGACAAATGTACATGAAAGGAATAAAATGGAATTCTATCCTATTCTTCTTGTCCTTCCATCTTCAATCTATCGCTCCTCGCGAATCCCCTCTGTTCTCCATCAAGCTCCTCCAATCCGTCCTGGATGCGAACTCGAATTTCGTTTAATCACGTCTACATTTGTAATTGACCTGAAATCTAAGACTCCAAGTGCAAATGTTAAAGAACACGTGTTTTGTTATCATCAAAACAAATGATCCTGGTGCTCTAGCACCAACAAGTGTACCTACTCAATTTGGCAACCATGAAAGAATATCTAGTCTAGAGTAATTTGTGAAATACATTAGATTACCTATGAACTGTGAGTGCCTATGTTGTGCTACAAGAACTTCATTGTTGTTCTTGTATAGTGGTTTAGAACAACCATGAGTAGTATATAGTCTTACAACTTTGATAGCCAAATCTCTTAAGGACTTTCTTAGTGTAGTGCATGTCTATGAAATGACTATCCCTTCAGTTGACCTAGCCAACCTGAATCTTATGATAACATCAATGATTCTTATGCCCTTTATATCAAACCTATTACCTAAGAATGCCTTGGTTTCATCCATTATTCTTATGTTTGATCCAAATAACAAGTTATCAACCACATATAAGCATAAAACAATAGGCACGTCACCTTTTACCATGGAATAGGGAAACTTATTAGATTCATGAATGGTAAAGCCATAAGATTGGACAATCTTATCAAACTTTCATTGCATTTTTTTAGATCTTCAATCCATAATGTAACTTCATAAGATTGCAAACTTTCTTCACATTATCAGGTGCTACAAATCCCTTAGGGTGGTCCATTTAGATCTCTTTCTTAAGATCATTATGTAAGAAGGTAGTCAATAGACTGAAGGTGGAGGTGCTTCAGATAGAAATGGATTGGCCGAAGGGCACACCATAGGAAACTACAAAAGAGTTGTCTTTAGCATGGATGAAATGAAAGCATATCAAAATAAAAATCAAACTTGTAAAAGATTTAAATTAGAATTGGTGAGTTTGGGTTGAACACGGGGAGGCAAATGAATCTAACTACGAATTTACTAACTAAACTATCTATCTAAACATGCAATCACAAGAATCAAATTGTGAATAGAAATATGAACTATATTATTAATTGAAGAATCAATGTTTACAACTATAGAATTGAAATAGCAAGAAATTAGGAAATGTAAAAAGTAAAAACCTAGCAACGAGAGCGGTGTGGAGGATGAAGCCCAAAGATGGAGGATGCAGAGATGGAGGTAAGAGCACCCATGTGCAGAACCTCACCTTAGACTGGTGCGGGATCCTCGGATGTAAGAGGCATGCACCTGAGTAATGAAATGATTGAGAGAAGGCTTCAACCTGTGAACTTGGGAAAGGAAAGAATGATCTTTCCACGGCCATCCACTAGGGTTTAAAAAGAAGATTTGGAGGCTTCCTATTGGTGGATCTAGGTAGGTTTGGATCAAGGATGTGTAGGGATAGGATTAGATCTTGGAAAATGAAAGCCTATGGTTTAAAGTTGACGCTAGAAAGATAGGTGATTTTTGTTGGAACCCAATGAGGTCTAAGATCTAATTGGATGGAGGATCAATGGGTAGGATTAGATGTGGGGTTTTGGATAGGCTAGGGTTTGTTAGGTCCAAATAATTGAGGATGTTGCAAAAGCTTTTTAAGAGTTATCTCACTTGTCTTGATGAGTTTTCAGCCTCTTTGTGTTGCGAATTTCAAATTGCATATAAAGAAAATGCTGTAGCCCTTGAAATTAACTTTCAAATGCAACTTGAATCACTTGATTTAGATTTAAAATGAAAAGGTTATTAGCAAGGTATTAAAGATATGTCAGGCTATTATGAATTTCGGGATTAAGATTACGATTTGGTTTAGGATTAGGTTTAGGGCCTTAGGATTCAGATTTAATGGTAAGGATTAAAGGTGGATTAGGTTAGGTTTTGTATGATTGGTGGTGGAAATTGGGTGTAGGTTTAGGCTAGGTGGATGGTCAATTGGGTTAGCTTGGATAGGATTGGGTGAGCCTAATTAGGAAATGTGAGCTCAAATGGATTTGACCATGGAGAGGCACTCCATTTTAGTTCAAACTTGGCACCTACATTGACATAAATACACACATGAAGGCACCACATATAGATAATGGAAATATTGCATAAAAACCCTATAAAATGTAATATTTATAGAATGATGCAACATGACTAAACTAACTTATTCTAATGCAATCATACCCAAATTACCCTCAAACCAGCAATAATTAAGCATGAATTAATTAAATATGAATATATCACCCCACAACCCGGAAAAAGTTCAAAAGATCATCATGGCCCCTTATTTAAGATGATAGGGGCCTAAGCCTTGTGTTATTATTAGCACTACATGAAGGTCTAGGTTGGGAGTTTAATACTAAGCTAATATTAACTGATTTCAAGGCCTTAGATCATTTGATGATGCAAGTGGGGTTCATCTCAGGATTAGACATTCTAGCTTCTTCTACCCTTCCAAACTTGTGGAGCCCTTTACAAGAGTAGCCTTAGCAAGAGTCCTCACCAAGGACTTCGCCTCAATCTTCTTAAGGGTGTTCCTTAAGGGATACTTTTGAGGGAACTCTACCAAGCTAAAGTTCCTCTCCTGCGCTACTCCTCTTCCTTTCATTTGTTGTTCTTAACTTTGCATGTGCAATATAACAAATATATTAATACCAAGACAAAGATTAATGAAAGAAAAATGGTTTTGTTATATTATTCTTTATGCAATTTGTTTGGTATGTGATGAACAGTACTATAATGCATCTATCATAGTACTTTCATAAATTGTCAATGTTCCAAGCATTTAGGAAGCACTCGCTTAACATAGTTTCCATCACAAACACCCCTTGTAAATCTCTATAAAGCTACAGAGTCCTTACCACTTGGGAGCTAGCATTCCCATTGTACAAGACCAAGTCAACTAAAAAAATTGCCTTAAGCACACTCAGCCATTATGGTATTTGACCATAGCATGTTTGTAGGCCTTGCTCCTCAAAGTGATATAATTGCGAAGCTTATAAACCAATTCCAACTCCTCTTGCCTAACTCATCCATTCTCCTTAGGATGATACAGGGTCACCTTGTGGATGGAAGTGATTGTCTCTAAGAGCACAGATACTTCAGAATTGAATGCCATTTTGAAGTCGTTGACTCCTGTAGCCATTTGAGAAGTCATCTAAGAAGACCAAAGGATAAATGAGAGCTCCTCTATCCACTCTTCCTTAGACTTGACAAGTTTCCTTGCCAACCCTTTAATGACAAGTTTTTTGGTTACCTCGACTTGGCCATTACTTTGGGGGTGAACCATCAAGGTGAAGCAAATTAAGTTGTATCCCCCACTTCTCAGAAATCCCAAATGAACCTTAGGGAACTAAATTGGGATTTGCTATTGATCTAAACACGAATAGAAGTGCGCAAAAGCACTTCATCATAGTAAAATTGCCTGGATACATTTAATCTTTGTTCGTGTCGAACTCAAGAATATAGAAATTATAGTTTTGAAATCGAAGTCTAAGTCATTCGCAAGGAAGCAATTGGATTAAATCACTTTCCTAAATCATCAGGTATAGGCAAGCTGAATCAATTAACTAGAACTAGAGATAAAGTAGTAACTAGAACTAATGCGAAGGAAAATAGCAACTAGAACTAAAACAGAATTAGGAACTAGAAATAATGTAAATACTTTAAGGCAAGTAGAGAGTAGAGCAACTAGAAATTTTATTGAATAGCAAAGTTGTAATACAAGTAGGAACAAGATTGCTACTAGAAAATATTACAACTAGAACTTCTATTAGAATTAGAACTCTAACAAAACTAGAACAAATAAATCTAAAATTATCTAAAAGCCTTGAAGATATGACGTTGATGATGGCGAGGAAGCGGATGCGAAGGTGCACCTGAAGATGACGAAAGGTGCATGGTGTGAATTGAGAACAAGGCTTCTTGGAGTAGAGAGAGACTGTACTATTGGAAGGGAGAGATGAGAAGAGAGAGAGAGGCAGCCGGCTGTGCATTCTTTGAGAGAGGGAGGTCCAATCAAAAATAAGAGAGGGGGAATTCGATCATAAATAAATGTAGATAGAGAGAGACCGAGAGGTTTGGGAAGAAAAAACGCCTGGGAATCGATGGCCACCCCTTGCGTGGAAAAAATGAGGCAAATAAATAATGCTCTCAACTCACCGACGGAGGGGAGAGGCCGTTAGAAATAATTAATCGCAGGGATAGAGCTCCGCCAAAAGCCAGAGGGAGAGACTGTAGATATGTGGGGATTGAGAGAGAGATTGGGATTTTCGGTAAATTGTTGAATGGATGGATTGTGTGGATAGCTATGTGGGATGAAGATGAGCGTGTGAGGATTGCATGGGATGTGGAGTTACGTACGTGAGGGATTGGGTTAGGTTAGGTGTGTTGCATGTTCGGTGGAAGTGGGTATGGGAACATTTACGTGGAGTTTGCATGGGAATTGGGTGGTAACGTACGTAGGTTGTTGTGGGAGTTGTCGGTGGATAGAAGAGGGATTAAGTGGGTTGGCAACATGTGTTTTCATGGGAATTGGAGAGGGGTCTTGGTGTTGAGCGTGAGTTGATATGGGATTAGGAAAATACGAGGGAATGGGAAAAAGGTTGGATGTAGGTGGGTTGCATGGGATTGAATTATTATGTGGAAGGCTGTTGGTGGGATTGGGTTGTGTGTGTGTGTGTGAAAATAGGTTAGGGGTAGGGATTGATTGGGTTAGGATATAGGAAATAGGTTTAGCCCCAATTAGAAGGTTGAGCTCAAATTGATTCTACAATAATGTGGAGCTCCAATCAAATCAAAACCTAGTACTTACAAACATATAAACAAATCTCATCAGAGCACAAGATATGAGCAACAAAAAAATTACAATTTAACTCCTAAAAAAATGTAATATTTACAAAACGCTACAATATGACTAACCTAACCTAATGCAATGCAATATGACTTAATTTACTCTTAAACTAACATAAGTTACGCATAAATTATATAATAAAATATGAACTCATCACACCCACATTCCTATCTTTTTCTAGTCGTCAAGCAAAATCGAAAAAGAAATCGTGCTGAAAACCAAAACACGAGAATCTGAGCTGAGTCAAATTTGAAACATCAACCTCAATTCTTGACCAAACTAGAGGAAATGATATGCAAATTCTCAATGACAAAGTCTCAACAGTTATAGAGAAGCGAGGAATGTTGATGAAGAGCAAATGATTATGAGGTTGTTTCCCCAGTTACTCAGAGATAAGGCTACACATTGGTACTGCATCATTAGAAGACTGATTGCCACTTGGACTGATTTGAAATCGATCTTCCTGAAAAAATTCTTCCCAGTCAGGCAGACCAATGCCTTGCGACGGGTGATTACTACCTTTGTCCAGCGGCTTGGGGAACCACTTCATGGGGCCTAGAAGTGATTCCAGGACCTTTTACAGAAGTGTCCACACCACAAGATGCCTAAGTGGCAACTCATGCAGATTTCTATCATGGGTTGAATGATCAACTCTGTAACCATGTGGATGCTTTTTGTGGAGGCAATTTCCTCAATAAGGATGCAGACAATGCCTATGAATTGTTTGAGGAAATGAGCGAAAACTATATTAATCATGCCTCCATGCATACATTCAACAAATCCCAACAACCTAGATCAAATGCCAATGAGGTTCGAACTGATTCTTCTAAATTTGATATGAAATTAATCTCTAATAAACTAGATAAGGTGAATTTGGTAGCTAAAAGAATGGAGTGGATGATTGGTAACTCAAGAAACACATCTACGTCCACTAAATCGCAAGGAATGGCATTTCATTTCTCGTAAACTTCTGTGTAAAGGGAGTTTGTGAACTAACTAGATTCGGCTCAGCCTTCGAGCAAACTCTTCTTAAAACCCTACGGGTTCCAAACTAGGGCTTTTGATCCAAATTTCTTTGATCCCTCCTTCTTGCCATCCTCACCTTATGAGGATGTTCGAGCAATTCAAGAGAATGTTAGGCCCTACTCATACTCAAATACCTATAATCTGTAAATCATGATGGAGGGGGGTGAAATCGAGTGCGATACAAAAATATACGGAATAAAATATAACAATCACACAAATGACAATCTCAAAAGCACACAATGATTTTATGGTGGAAACCCAAATCCGAGTAAAAATTACCACTTAAACCTCTCGGTTTAGGATTTTCCGATCTACCTAGTAGATCAAATTCACTATCTAAGTCACTTAAACGAGGGTAACTCAACCTCAATACAACCACGCTACTTTGAACAAGGGTAGCGTACCTCAAATCCCCTCCTATTCACGAGGAGTATTTTGTCACTCGAAGGAGACATGAATTTGTAAAGTGAATACCCAACCACAAAAGAAAATTACAAATATCCTATAGGGCCCGAATTGGTATAAATCTAACTAGCTCCTATAGGCAAATGACACTTCCATGAGATGGAAGTCGAAG
The DNA here is from genome assembly GCA_037157565.1 of Thalassia testudinum. Lineage (NCBI taxonomy): Eukaryota > Viridiplantae > Streptophyta > Magnoliopsida > Alismatales > Hydrocharitaceae > Thalassia > Thalassia testudinum. Next base: position 70,866,825 of record JAZHRO010000007.1, on the reverse strand, counting down.
TGCGTGAACCACGCAATGCACAAAGACGCTCTCGAATATGTGGAGATGGGAGAGCGGTTGTGTAGCTAAAAAGGTGCTCTCGAATGTATGCTTAGAGGCTTGGAGAGCAGGGTGACTTTCCTTCTTGATTCTCTCTTCTCTTTGACACAATATGAGTGGAAGTAGTATTGCTCTGGTGTGTTTTGCTTAGGAAGGGTGCTCCTCTATTTATAGAGGCCCTAAGAAGGGTTTAGAAGGCTTTGGAAGGCTTGCATAGCCATTGAGAATAAATCACAAAATATTAGATGTCAGGGTCATTTATGATTTTGACAAGGTTATCAGACGTCTGTACTTAAAGTTAGACATCTGTATTTAAGGTTAGACGTCTGGTTCTTCGTCTGATCTAAAGGTCGGTCATCTAATCTAGAAGGGTTGATCATATGGATGATGTTGTATCAAGATGGATGTCTAAGAAGGTGTTTTAAGTCGCCTGGGAATTAAATTAGACGTCTAATTCTAAGATGGATTAGTTCCTGTTTTGATAAGATCGAAACAAGGTTCTAGAGTCATGTTGCTCAGACGAAAGGTTAGACGTCTGGCAAGATGTCTGGTCATCTGGAAAGGCAATTCTTTGTGGGAGTGGATTTCTCGAGGCTCAAATGGCTAACAGGTCTAACAAAAGTGATTTAGGTCAGATTTAGCCTAACGCCTATTTATCAGACGTCTGGGAAGCTCTATGAACGTCTGAAATTGTTATAAATATGATTAAAAGGAAATCCTCGAATATTATGTTTTGATAGTCCAGCATTCCTATTGTTGGACGACTGTCAAGGTCATCAAATGTCTTCTAAGACGTCTGGACTATGGGTTGGTCGACTGAAACCAATGAACATAGTACGTGAAGTCTAGCTTAAGTGTTTGGATGTCTGTATGAACTATCAGACGTCTTAAAGTCTAAGATCAAACACCCGAAGTCTAGATTGGATATCTGATCAAGCTATCTGATTACTGTATGTTTTGGTTTTCTAAGTGATTTCAAAAATTGTCTAAGTATCCTAGGGTAGTGTAAATGTTCTTAGGACTATAGGTATGTTACTTTGGGCTATTTAACATGTAATCTAAGAAAATAAACAACAACGAATAAAAGCAACAAGTACAAAGAATAAGACAACAAGACATCTATCGTATTCTTTTTGTCTTCAAGCTCTCGCTCCATGCGAAGCTCTGTCTCTACTTCTTCCTCCATCAAGCTCCTCCAATCCACCATGGATGCGACCTTGAGCTCCTTCACACTTGATTCCATTTGCATATATCCTGAAAGCATATATCTTAAAATCTTAAACTAAATGCAAATATTTAATACCAAGTGTTTTGTTATCATCAAAATCAACGATCATGGTGCCTTTGCACCAACATAATCCTAGTTGAAGAAACCACCCTAACTTCTCTTGGAAAAATCAGATGCAGCATACCCAGTCTCATGCAACAAATGAAAACTTCGTTGGACACCTTGCAATCAAGACTTATTGCAAACAACCGATAGCTTGTATCTCTACCATCCCAACCTGTACCGAATGCAAGGAATGTCTAAAACCAAGGTGCTAGGCCTTAAGGGTTCGATAATGTTGGGGAGCCACAAGCTCATGCAATCTATTAGGCTACCCCAACCACTCCTAGAGTTAACCAAATACCTACCATGATTAACCGGGAGTCACCTATTTTGCACAACCCTCCTCAAGGAACAATCCAATAATACCATGCCACAGTAAATACCACACCTTAAGGAGTGGTAGCAAACGCAAGGGTCCCACCCAACCCCAAGTTAATAACCCTAAGATCCATAATAAGTAATCCAAACTCCTGATCAAGAATGTGATTGAAAGAAGACCTGAGTTTGAATCTGATTCGGTAGGAAGATGTTGTAAGGGCAAACAGAAAAAGCTAAAAAAGAAATTCGAGGAAGGAATATCCATGATTCATGGATTCAATTAATAATTACCCTACTCCTCATGGCTAGTGGATCCATTCCCACATATGCTGGGTCTTTGATGGGCTCATATATGAAAAAGCGTAAGGTGAAATCTAAAAATATTAGGAAGATGTTTTGTCAAACAAAATCAGCTCATTGATCTTAAACAAGTTACCTCCTAAGAAGCAGGACTCAGGAGCCTTACTCATTTCCTATACACTAGGTAATATTACTTTTGATCGAGCCCTCCTTAACTTAGGTGCTTCCATTAATGTGATTTCTACTTCACTCTTTAAGAAACTCAGTTGGGGCAACCTAAAACCAACTGAAATAATCCTTCAATTGGCCGACCGATCAATTACAACACCTGGGGTTCTTATGGAGGATGTGCTGGTCTAGGTCAATAATCTTCAGTATCTTGTTGATTTTATGGTCCTTGACATAAAAGCACTAAAACAACTCGACCACACCCCGATCATTCTCGGACGACCTTTCCTAGCCACCGCTAAGGCAAAGATTAATTGTGATTCAAGAAACATAGAGATTGCCTCAGGAAATCAAATAAATAAATTTAATATTTTTGAGGCATCCAAGAAAAATTAAATTAAGTGTGGTTCGATCGAGGAGCTAGGTCGAATAGAAGAGGTTATGGCAATACACACCATAGAGAAACCCATAATATGGCCAATTCAACCAAAACTTAGAGAGAAAATCATGAGGTTGCATGCATAATCAAGGATAGTAATGATTTGCAATGTACTCTGAAAAATTGAGATGAGGATTCTTCTTATGTGAAAGATATTCATGATCCCGAAAGCTTGTTGGAGGATTTACTTGATCGATCAAAAGCCCAACAAAAATGCTTATCTTGAGTTACTAGAGTTTGAGGTTCAATCAGCAGGTGAAAAACATGAAGATGAAGATTGTTGCATTCAGTACCTAAAGATTGAAATACAAGAGGATGAATTTAAGAAGAAATTTCTGATTTGGGGAGCAACTCTTAGGAAGCCTAATCTGATTACCGAAAAGCATCCTAGGATTTGCACCTATAACACCATTAAGAATCCTCGATACCTTCCAATTGCTTGACAATCCTCGCCCTCCCAACCATAATATACCTTTAAAGTCACCCAAGCCTTTTATATGAACATTCAAGAATGCACCTATTGGCGACCATTTGGGCTCACACTGCATCGTTAGCTTGCCAGTTTTCTTAATTATCTCTTTGACAAGTCCACTCTGATCCACTGGAACCCATATGTTGGGGCTCGGAAATGTGACTTTAGTAGCCTTAATTTCTGCAGTTAATTTTTGTAGACTATGCCCAGTTGAAGGCACTAAATTTAGCCCTTCTTGGGAGGCAACCTAGTGTCTGTATAGGTTGTGCATACTTTGGAGCTGACCAGATTCATTATGTAAATCAGGTGCTATTAGTTTTTTTACTCTACTCTCACATGCATATGTTATACAATGGGGACATTGCATTAAATAGACATGGGGGGTGGATATATTTGCCTGAATTAATTTGTCAGCTCCACAGAATTCATTTGTTTATTGTCTATATATTTATAGGAATGATCCTATGAGAAGGCCTCTTTGGTGAGAAGGTGAGAAAAATCGATACTGAATGGTTGGATCCCTCTCAAAAGAATGAATGGCTATGATTTAAACATGTTCTGCTCACCTCCACTTTCCCTTGTGTCCCTTGATCTCCCACCCCCATCACCACCACCATCGGTCGCTCTCTCTTTCACACTCCCTCATACAGCTCTCCGACGACTCTTAGTCGACGTCCTCCTCTCTCCATCGTCCAAGCTCTTGAGGTAACTATCACATATTTCTATCTGCCATTTCCAACTCGTTTCCTTGAGCACCACCACCACTACCCCTTTCCCCTCTTCTTCTCCCTCAAGCCACCACCTCTACTACCCACAACACTCCCACAACCACCACTACTGTAACGACCCGGTTCCCGAGTCCCTACGAGACACGAGAACCGGACCGACTCGACTAATCCCAAGACCTAGTCGTCCAACGAGGAAGTAACCAAAAGAGCAGTAAAATAAACCACATTCAGCATGAATATAACTAACAGTAAGAAAGTACAGCAGTAAGGGAAGAAACTACTACAGTAGATACCACCACAACAGTAGAACAACATTTATCATATAACATGAACTGCAGGTAAAGAAAGTACAGCGGAAACAAGAACTACTCACTATAATAGAAACAAAAGAGGTACAAAAGACTGTGGTAAACTCTACTGGACCCTACTCGGCCCAGCATCCTCTGCAGCCGCTGACCCTGGCTGCTCAACACCTGGTCCTGAAAAAGGTAACGAGTGTAACACGTCAGCAAAACGCTGAGAAGAGTGGCAACTAAAACTAAAGACAACAGTAGAGTGTACAGTAGCTGTTATGTTCTATTACTTTATTTACATCTTTCAATTGTCTCACTATTTCATTTATTTCTCAGATCTTTTACTTGATCTTGAATGTTCCTCGTGGGAACGATCTTGATTGCAGTCTTTTCCAAAAAGTAGAAGTAGCACGTGGTGCTCTCCTGGCCGGGAGAGTCCCCCGTGGTGATCCTACCCTCAGTCAACCACCCCAAGGTCACTGACAGACGTAACGGTGACTACGGCACGCGCGATAAACGTACAGGTAGCTAACCCGTACTGGCACGCGGTCAGTCGTTTCCGTTAACGGGTGCACCCAAAGCACAGCACGGAACCAGTCCAGGGTAGAGCCCTCTCAGTAACAGGGGTCCAACCCCTCCACAGTAACCAAACCGGGGCCTTGCCCCTCCACAGTCCGCGCACCCTCGCCTGACTACCCTGGTTTGCCCCAGCGGGCCTAACAAGTCGGTGTGGGAGGCTAACAGAACCCCGGGGCCCGTGGGGTAGCTAGTACCTCCCTACACTAGTAGCTCTCCTCGGTACTACGTACACGAGGGCCAGCTAGTCGGTACAGAGTGGCCAGTCCTAACCCCGGGTCCCTGGGGCGGCTAGCTCCGCTCTACACTAAACAGGGGGGACAGTCGCTCTCCTTGGTACTCCGTACTCAAGGGCCAGCTCACTTCCCCAAAACTATTCCATTCACTTTCCAGGAGTTCTACTCCTACCTCCCCGTAGGGTTCCATCCTTTTTACTCAAACATCCAGGTCTCACTTTCCAGTTTCACATTCTTACAATCCATGTTCTCAACCACGTTATCTATTCACAACAGGCAGCTATTAATTCAAATTACAGGCAGCTTTATATCTCTTTCCATTTTCCAAGATTGCAGTATTATACATTCCACTAGTTTTCCCATCCTAGGATTCATGCCATATCCTAGGATCTATCATACAATCTAGTTTTCCAGTCCTAGGATTCATGCAACACCTAGGAGCTATCATTCCATCTATTTCTCATTCCTAGGGTTCATGCAATGTCCTAGGTTCTATTTATGATTTCATAATTTAACATATTTTAATAACTTAAAGCCACTCTACCAGGCACAACGGGAGTAATGGGGGCGTGATCGGGAATCCCGCATGCCTCCGCGACTCCCAAGACTGCAACTGAACGAGGTCCTATCACAAGGATCAAACACGAGGAAAGTCTCAAAACAGTGCATAGCTACTGTAGACGGGTAGAGGAAATAATTCTAAAAAGAACGCAACTCGAATCACGGAAAACGGAGCCCGAACGGGCCCTAAACGGGTCGAAAAAGATGATACTGTGCAAAATCAGACGTCTGGAACTTCTTCCAGACGTCTTAAAAAGTGGATCAGAGAATTACCTGCTCAGCGTGGTTTCCCAGACGTCCAGAAGTCTGCGGGGACGTCTGGCCTAGCTTCAAGACGTCCGATGGTTACCACGGACGTCTGGAGGTCTCTTCCGCCGTCTGGTACAACAGCCAGACGTCTGATTCGCAAACGTTGGCGAATCAGCGAGCCTGCGCACAGCCAACTCCCTCCCTCAGTACGGTCAGTCGACAGGAAGGAAGAAGAAAGAGGAATACTCACCTTTCAGACGTCTGTGTGATCTTCCAGACGTCTCCCTCGCCGTCTGGCTATTAACCCAGACGTCTGATTCTGGAAATTTTTCCAGAACAGGGCACCACCCGGCTTCCGCTCGCGACGCCGCCCGCGTCGCACCTCGCGCATCTGCTGCTCAGACCGCAGCAGGTCCCTCTCCGCGTTGTTCCGCGCCCCCTACGCCCTCCGCCGGCCGGCTCTAGCAGCCCTGGCGAGCTCGCCCGCACGGCAGAGCTCCGCTCTCGCACACAGCACCTCCTCCTCGCTCACTGCGGCTGCCGCTGCCGCCCTCGCGCTCGCTCGCTCTCGCACACAGGAAGGAGGAGAGGAAGGGGTGGAGACAACGGGAGGGGAGGCGTGGCCTTTTTAAGGCCGTGCGAGGAGGAGAGAGAAGGAGCACGACAGGGGTCTGCAGCCGCAGAGAGAGAGGGAATATCGAATATGCGGGTCTGCGCGCTCAGGTGCGCAGACGACTCGCGCGTGTGGAAGATAACGGTTTTTCAGACGTCTGGGAACGATCCCAGACGTCCTGTAAGACGTCTCGATGTGACCCCAGACGTCTGGTCCGACGTCTGGGCCACCTCCCAGACGTCTTAAAAGACGTCTGGGGCACACGTTCGTTACAATATAACAAACTCAAAGGAAGTTTCGTCCCCGAAACTTGCGCCAACTAGGGTGCGGGAAAAGACGTCCAAATAACCATAACAAACTCAAAGAGGACCGAAGCCGGTCCGAAAAGACGTACCCGCGAAAAGCTCTGGGTACCGCTCCTGCATTGCCGCCTCAGGCTCCCAGGTAGCCTCCTCGTACCGCTGGCTCCTCCACAAAACCTTTACCAGGGGTACTTGCTTTCGTCTCAAACTGCGGACGGCTCGGTCTAGGATCTGCATTGGCCACTCGGGGTAGGTCAGGTCATCGCTCACCTCGACGCTCTCGTGACTCAGTACGTGACTGGAATCGGCTACGTACTTCCTGAGGTTGGACACGTGGAACACGTCGTGCACACCAGAAAGCTGCGGGGGAAGGGCAAGTCTGTAAGCAACGGGTCCAACCCGCTCCAGGACCTCAAAGGGCCCTACGAACCTCGGCGCGAGCTTCCCTCTCACCCCAAACCGCTGTAGGCCCTTCATGGGCGAAACACGAAGGAAGACGTGGTCCCCAACCTCAAACTGCACCTCTCTGCATCTCCGATCCGCGTAGCTCTTCTGTCTGCTCCTGACAGTGCGGAGTCGTCTGTGGATCTGCTCAACTACCTCCTGACTCTGCCGGATCAACCTGGGGCCAACCTCCCACTTGGTCCCCACCTCAACCCAACTCAAGGGTGCCGTACACTTCTGTCCGTACAGAGCCTCGTAGGGAGCCATGCCGATGCTCGAGTGATAACTGTTGTTGTATGCAAACTCCGCCAGGGGCAGGTGCTCCTCCCAAGAGCCCCTCCAGTCCAGTACACAGGCACGCAAAAGGTCCTCAAGTGTCTGTATCGTGCGCTCAGACTGTCCGTCCATTTGAGGGTGGTAAGCCGTGCTAAACCTCAACCTCGTCCCCAAGGCCTGCTGAACCTCAGCCCAAAACTGGGACGTAAAACGGGTATCCCGGTCGGATACGATCTCCCGCGGAACTCCGTGTAGTCGTACCACATCACGGATATACCTCTCTACCAACTGTGCTGGTCCCAAAGTGACTCGGATCGGCAAGAAACGCGCCGTCTTCGTCAGTCTATCCACTATTACCCAGACTGCGTCGTGTCCCCGCTGGGTAACAGGTAAGCCCACCACCAAGACCATGGTGATGCTCTCCCACTTCCACTCTGGCACTGGAAGAGGCTGAAGCGGCCCTGTAGGCCTCTGATGCTCGGCTTTCACCTGCTGGCACACTAAGCACTGTTGCACGAACTCACCCACATCCCGCTTCATCCCTCTCCACCAAAACTCGCGTCTCAAGTCGAGGTACATTTTCGTGTTCCCGGGATGTATGGTGAATCTGGAACCGTGTGCCTAAGTCAGGAGCTCTCTCAACAGCTCCTCGTCTCTGGGAACGCACAACCGTCCCCTCAAACGTAGCACCTGGTCTGTGAAAGAGAAGTCCCCTGGGTCTCCTGATAGTACTCTGTCGCACAAAGACTGCAAGTACGGATCGGCCATCTGTCCTGTGATGATACGGTCTATCAGCTCTGGCCTGGTCTGCCGTGTCACCGTCACTGCCCCACAGTACCCTCGTAACTCTAGAGGTCGCCAACTGCCCACCTCCTCCAAAAGGCTCCAACTCTGTAACTGTAGACTGGCCAAGCGTGCGGGCGCCTTACGGCTCAAGGCGTCAGCCACCACATTGGCCTTTCCCGGGTGGTAGGAGATGCTGCAATCGTAGTCCTTCAGGAGCTCCAACCAACGTCTCTGTCTCATGTTGAGCTCCTTCTGATCAAAAAGGTATCTGAGGCTCTTGTGATCTGTAAAAATCTCGAAGGTCTCATCGTACAAGTAGTGCCTCCATGTCTTCAGCGCGAAGACAGCAGCTGCCAACTCTAGGTCGTGGGTAGGGTAGGTATGCTCATGGGGCTTCAGTTGCCGCGAAGCGTAAGCGACCACGTGACCCCTCTGCATGAGCACACCTCCTAACCCCTGCAAGGAAGCGTCCGTGTACACAACGAACCCGCCACTACTGTCAGGGATGGTGAGCACGGGAGCCGAGGTCAACCTCTCCTTCAGCTCCAGAAAACATGCCTCACAGGCGTCTGTCCAAGCGAAAGGCACGTCCTTCCAAGTCAACTGTGTCATAGGACGTGCAATCTGTGAAAATCCTCTGATGAACCGTCTGTAGTAGCCAGCTAGTCCCAGGAAACTGCGGATCTCAGTGACTGAACGCAGTCTCTCCCACCTGAGCACTGCGTCGACCTTGGCTGGGTTCACCGCTAGGCCGTCTCCAGAGATCACATGACCCAAGAAGGTCACCTCCCTCAACCAGAACTCGCACTTGCTGTATTTGGCGTACAGCCTGCGTCGCCTCAGAGTGTCCAGAATCATCCGCAAGTGCTGTCCGTGCTGCGTCCGATCTCTAGAATAGATGAGTACATCATCTATGAAACCACCACGAACTGGTCCAAGTACGGTCTAAACACCCGGTTCATCAGGTCCATGAAAGCAGCGGGGGTATTAGTCAGCCCAAACGGCATGACCAAAAACTCGTAGTGTCCGTACCGGGTGCGGAAAGCTGTCTTGGAGACGTCGGTCTCCCTGATCCTCAACTGGTGGTATCCAGACCTCAAGTCTATCTTGGAAAACACCGTGGCACCCCGCAACTGGTCAAACAAATCGTCGATCCTCGGCAGTGGATATCTGTTCTTGATGGTGACCCTATTCAGTTGTCGGTAGTCCACACAAAGGCGTAGGGTCCCATCCTTCTTCTTCACAAATAGTACCGGGGCTCCCCAGGGAGACGCACTGGGCCTCACGAAACCTTTCTCCAAAAGGTCCTGCAACTGGGACTTGAGCTCTCGCAGCTCAAGCGGTGCCATCCTGTATGGCGCGGTGGAGATGGGGCTGGTCCCTGGTACTAGTGAGATCTCAAACTCGATCTCACGCTCGGGCGGTAGTCCTGGTAACTCGTCTGGAAACACGTCGGGGTACTCTCTGACCACCGGGATGCTCTGGAAGTCTGCCACAGGGCTGGGCTCTGCCACCACACAGGCTAGGAAGCCCTCACACACCTGGCTCAAAAGTCTCGCCGCCCGAAGTGCCGAAATGCACCTGAAACCTCCGTCCACTGCCTGTCCGTGAAACTCGAAAGAAGGCAACTCCGGAATGGAGAAGACAATCTTCCTCTCAAAACAGTCCACCAAGGCGTGGTAAGCGGACAGCCAATCCATCCCCAGAATCACGCCAAAGTCCTCCATCTAGATCATAATCAGGTCAGCTGGCAGGCTATGTCCTCCAACGCTGACCTCGCAATCCGTGTGCACCTCCTCAGCTACAAACAGCTGACCACTCGGACCTCTGATTACGAATGGATTTTCTAACAGTGTATAATCCGGGTCCAAACTAACTGCGAAACTGGCTGCGACAAATGAGTGCGTAGCGTCGGAATCGAAAAGCGTGTAAACGAGTCTGCCAGAAACTGAAACCATACCTGCTACCACGGATCCCGAAGCTCTGGCGTCCCTGTGTGTTAGGGCGTTGATACGCCCCTCAGCTCTAGGTGCGGACGAAGCAGCCACACTCTGTGTCGGACCGGTAGGTGCTGGCCGGTACCCTCCTCGCGACTGCTGTCCTCCTCCTCGCGCCTGGGAACCGCGGCCTCCTGCGCGCCCTCTAGTGCTCTGCACGGGAAGTATCTGCTGACCTCCTGCCCTAGATGGGCAGTCCCTCCTGACGTGGCCCGGCTGGCCACACTGGTAGCAGAAGGGAACCCGACTCCCGCCCTCAGTGAGTCCCTGCTGTCGACTAGGCGGGGGTCCGGTGCTGGCGACTGGCCCCTGTCGAGGGCCCCCAAAGGCCACTGATGGCCCTGCACAACGTGACGGCTCTCCTGCGGACGCCACGTGTCTTCGTTCTCGCCGGCCCTGTGAGAAGTCTGGCTGAAAGGGCCTCTTTCGCCTGCCGTCGGTCTCTCGCGCGGACGGGTTGGTCTCCTCGTAAGTCATAGCTGCCTCTACCACCCTCGAAAACGTAGGCAGCTTCAGGGGTTTGACATACCCCCGGATCGCAGGTCGGAGCCCCTCAGTGAACCTCCAAAGGCGCTCCTCCTTAGTGGCTACCGCTGTCGCTGCAAAGCGGGACAGCTCCAAGAAACGCGTGCGGCACGCGCTCACAGTCATCGTCCCTTGGCGGAGAGTGTGGAACTCCCGCCTCCTCTGGTCTTGCCACGTCTGGGGAAAGTACTGCTCGCAGAAGAGGGTGACGAACTGGTCCCATGTCGGCTCGTCCCTCTCCTGTCCCCGGACCGCCCTCCACCACCGGTGTGCCGCACTCTCCAGCTGGTACGTGGCAAAGGCCACGCGGTACTCCACCGGGGGGCGAAGGGTGTCGAAGATCTTCTCCAGCTGCTTAAGCCAGTCCTCTTCCTCGGTCAGGTCCTCATCCCCCTTGAAGGAAGGGGGCTTCAGCTTCCGAAACTGTCCGAAAAGCTCGAAGTGGCGCTGTAGGGGAGGTGCTGGTGCACCTCCAGGCGAAGGTGCCTCGTGTACAGAAGTGTCGGAGGAAGGTGGGGGCGGCAGGGGCCCATCCCCTCCCTCGTGTCCAGCACCGTGTCCGTCGCGTGGTCCCACAGAGGACTCCCCCTCTGCAGCCCCAGGAGGAGGCGCTCGGGGCGGTGGGTGGAGCTCCTCTCGTACAATATCTCGTATCAGTCTGGCGAGGTCCTGGGCCTGGATGCCCGGGAGTGGTGGCTGGTCCATCGAGACGTCAACAACAGCACGTCCACCTCGCTGACCTCGCCCTCGGCCGCGCCCGCGGCCAGTCTCGCCAGTCCCGCGATGAGGCATCTCCTGCAAGGAGACGCGAAACCAAACGAAAACATCAAAACAGACGGTACCTAATGAAACTTCTAAGAGTTCAAGTCAGGAGATATGTTGTGGTGGCTACTCTAGCTATAAACATGCGAATTGGTTATTTTCCAATCAGTTGATTCACTTCTCGGGACGACCTTGCTCTGATACCATCTTGTAACGACCCGGTTTCCGAGTCCCTACGAGACACGAGAACCGGACCGACTCGACTAATCCCAAGACCTAGTCGTCCAACGAGGAAGTAACCAAAAGAGCAGTAAAATAAACCACATTCAGCATGAATATAACTAACAGTAAGAAAGTACAGCAGTAAGGGAAGAAACTACTACAGTAGATACCACCACAACAGTAGAACAACATTTATCATATAACATGAACTGCAGGTAAAGAAACTACAGCGGAAACAAGAACTACTCACTATAACAGAATCAAAAGAGGTACAAAAGACTGTGGTAAACTCTACTGGACCCTACTCGGCCCAGCGTCCTCTGCAGCCGCTGACCCTGGCTGCTCAACACCTGGTCCTGAAAAAGGTAACGAGTGTAACACATCAGCAAAACGCTGAGTAGAGTGGCAACTAAAACTAAAGACAACAGTAGAGTGTACAGTAGCTGTTATGTTCTATTACTTTCTTTATTTACATCTTTCAATTGTCTCACTATTTCATTTATTTCTTAGATCTTTTACTTGATCTCGAATGTTCCTCGTGGGAACGATCTTGATTGCAGTCTTTTCCAAAAAGTAGAAGTAGCACGTGGTGCTCTCCTGGCCGGGAGAGTCCCCCGTGGTGATCCTACCCTCAGTCAACCACTCCAAGGTCACTAACAGACGTAACGGTGACTACGGCACGCGCGATAAACGCACAGGTAGCTAACCCGTACTAGCACGCGGTCAGTCGTTTCCGTTAACGGGTGCGCCCAAAGCACAGCACGGAACCAGTCCAGGGCAGAGCCCTCTCAGTAACAGGGGTCCAACCCCTCCACAGTAACCAAACCGGGGCCTTGCCCCTCCACAGTCCGCGCACCCTCGCCTGACTACCCTGGTTTGCCCCAGCGGGCCTAACAAGTCGGTGTGGGAGGCTAGCAGAACCCCGGAGCCCGTGGGGTAGCTAGTACCTCCCTACACTAGTAGCTCTCCTCGGTACTACGTACGCGAGGGCCAGCAAGTCGGTACAGAGTGGCCAGTCCTAACCCCGGGTCCCTGGGGCGGCTAGCTCCGCTCTACACTAAATAGGGGGGACAGTCGCTCTCCTTGGTACTCCGTACTCAAGGGCCAGCTCACTTCCCCAAAACTATTCCATTCACTTTCCAGGAGTTCTACTCCTACCTCCCCGTAGGGTTCCATCCTTTTTACTCAAACATCCAGGTCTCACTTTCCAGTTTCACATTCTTACAATCCATGTTCTCAACCACGTTATCTATTCACAACAGGCAGCTATTAATTCAAATTACAGGCAGCTTTATATCTCTTTCCATTTTCCAAGACTGCAGTATTATACATTCCACTAGTTTTCCCATCCTAGGATTCATGCCATATCCTAGGATCTATCATACAATCTAGTTTTCCAGTCCTAGGATTCATGCAACACCTAGGAGCTATCATTCCATCTATTTCTCATTCCTAGGGTTCATGCAATGTCCTAGGTTCTATTTATGATTTCATAATTTAACAGATTTTCAAAACTTAAAGCCACTCTACCAGGCACAACGGGAGTAATGGGGGCATGATCGGGAATCCCGCGTGCCTCCGCGACTCCCAAGACTGCAACTGAACGAGGTCCTATCACAAGGATCAAATACGAGGAAAGTCTCAAAACAGTGCATAGCTACTGTAGACGGGTAGAGGAATTAATTCTGAAAAGAACGCAACTCGAATCGCAGAAAACGGAGCCCGAACGGGCCCTAAACGGGTCGAAAAAGACGATACTGTGCAAAATCAGACGTCTGGAACTTCTTCCAGACGTCTTAAAAAGTGGATCAGAGAATTACCTGCTCAGCGTGGTTTCCCAGACGTCTAGAAGTCTGCGGGGATGTCTGGCCTAGCTTCAAGACGTCCGATGGTTACCACGGACATCTGGAGGTCTCTCCCGCCGTCTGGTACAACAGCCAGACGTCTGATTCGCAAATGATGGCGAATCAGCGAGCCTGCGCACAGCCAACTCCCTCCCTCAGTACGGTTAGTCGACAGGAAGGAAGAAGAAAGCGGAATACTCACCTTTCAGACGTCTGTGTGATCTTCCAGACGTCTCCCTCGCCGTCTGGCTATTAACCTAGACGTCTGATTCTGGAAATTTTTCCAGAACAGGGCACCACCTGGCTTCCGCTCGCGACGCCGCCCGCGTCGCACCTCGCGCGTCTGCTGCTCAGATCGCAGCAGGTCCCTCTCTGCGTCGTTCCACGCCCCCTGCGCCCTCCATCGGCCGACCCTAGCAGCCCCGGCGAGCTCGCCCGCACTCGCACACAGCACCTCCTCCTCGCTCACTGCGGCCGCCGCTGCCGCCCTCGCGCTCGCTCTCGCACACAGGAAGGAGGAGAGGAAGGGTGGAGACGACGGGAGGGGAGGCGTGGCCTTTTTAAGGCCGCGCGAGGAGGAGAGAGAAGGAGCGCGGTAGGGGTCTGCAGCCGCAGAGAGAGAGAGGGAATATCGAATATGTATGTCTGTGCGCTCAGGCGCGCAGACGACTCGCGCGTGTGGAAGATAACGGTTTTTCAGACGTCTGGAAACGATCCCAGACGTCCTGTAAGACGTCTCGATGTGACCCCAGACGTCTGGTCCGACATCTGGGCCACCTCCCAGACGTCTTAAAAGACGTCTGGGGCACGCGTTCGTTACAACTACCCTTCCTCTTCTCCAGTAACACCATTGCCTCAGCTGGCCACATCACCTCCACCACTTCCCTCCTCTACCACACCCTTGAGCAGCTCCTCCCCTCCCCCTCTGCCCCCCGTTCCCCACCTTTCTCTCTGCACCCTCCCCGACAACTCCCCACTTACCTCTCTACGACAGCACCCCTACACCCACCATCACCACCGCCCCTCTATTTGAGGTGTAAATTGCATTTTAAAGTAAATCAGTCATAGTATAGCGCAAAGTACGTCGAAACAAATAAAATTTACGAGATGTGAGTCCCAATCGAACTTAGGGAGGCAGAAAGCATTTCTGATTTCATAACTAATCTAGATCTAATTACTAACTAGATAATATTAATCACAATATATATATAAAGAAAATCATAACCAATAGTTGATCATGAATTGCAATAAACTATAGTTGCAAAGTAGAATTATAACTAGAACATGTACTTGCTATCTAACTATAACATGAATTAAAATCACTATCTAGCAGAATAAGGGCACCACAGGTGATCCATGGTGGCCTTCTGGAGAGACTGGGGAGAGCAACGGCGGTCCACCAAGGTGGGTTGGTGGGTGCTTTAAAGGAAGAGCCAAAGATGGAGAGAGAGCCAAAAAAGATCTGAAGAATTGGAGAGGGTCTGGAGAAGTTCTAGTGGAAGATGGAAGAGTTGCTTTAACTGGAGGGGCCCTGGGCCTTATTTTATAGCTTTTATGAGGGGCAAGATGGGCATTTGAGCCCCCAAAATCATGCAACAACCTTTTAGTGATCAGATCCATCCATCGGGAGATCAATGACTCTAATTTGGCCTCAAAATAACCTTCAAAATGCCTTCTACGCGTGGGATGCACCAGATGGCGCCACGTGTCGTGCCTACTGCCCTTGGATCACGATCAGACGCTCACCGCTCGCACTTTCCTCGTGTACGCCTTCACGCCCTTCACGAATTCAAATCACGCACTCTGATCTCGACCGTCTGATCGCTTAAGTGCCTTGCAGCCATCGCCTTAAGGATTGGCGTGTGATCGCGCATCTATGTGGGGCGTCGAATCCCGCGTGCACACCGATCGCTCCATGTTGCGCCAGTGTTCGTTTACTCGCCGCTCATCCTCCATCTGATGGTCCAATTGAGTCCAACGCATAGCCTCAACTGATTTTGCACTCTGCGCGACTTGATCCTACGTCATGTGCTCGTGTGCGGGCGCACTAACCGTTGTGCCAAGCAGCCCCT
Source organism: Thalassia testudinum (assembly GCA_037157565.1). NCBI lineage: Eukaryota > Viridiplantae > Streptophyta > Magnoliopsida > Alismatales > Hydrocharitaceae > Thalassia > Thalassia testudinum. Next base: position 70,851,273 of record JAZHRO010000007.1, on the reverse strand, counting down.
TGTGTCGTGGTTATGTTTTGGGTAACTCTGCTCTCGGCCATTGGATGGAGATCCAACGGCCAAGATCTTCTTTCCTTTGATGAGTTGTGGATGAAGCAGGCAACGTGGATGCATCATGGCCGTTGGATGATGATCCAACAGCCCACAATGCACGATGAATATGCCTTCATAGGATGGGGTGCAGCGAGGGGTGGCTGTGATGGTGCCACATGGAGCCATCGTGGCCATCCATATTCTCTCTTTTGTAGATGGTGCTATAGGCCTCCGATCGAGTCGATTTTTACGCCAAAGGACTGCGATCGTTGATTCGGATCCATCCGTGCAGTTGGATTTATCATCTAAGGTCCAAATTTTCTCCTATTTACCTCTTGGCTCTTGCTCTTCTACGGACTCCACAGGGTGCTACGGGAGTCTGATCGATGTGAACTTGGAAGCATTGGACTCCCGTCATTATTCTGAGATGACCTGTAAAGTTGGATCAGTCATCCGCAACCCTTAATTACCTGCAATTATTAATACTTCTCAATTAGAACATATTATGACATTATTTTTTACAAAACTAATAAATCAACTACGATGTAAAGTATGATGCGAATGCATGCAAAATGCCTAAGTTAAGCTAGGTTCTAACTTAATTCAGGCAGATTAAGACCTATGATTGTTGCGCAATCATACCCCCATGCCTAAATCTTTCTAGTCCCTAGCAAGTGTAAAACTAAATGCATTCTATCAAGAGTTTAACTAGAGATTTATTTCTTTTTGTTTCATCCAGAAATTTAGAATTCAGAAAACCATGAATGTGTAGTGGTGTAGCTTCTGCAACGGATCCAAGCGAAAACTCAACATACATCTAAAGCTCATACTTGACCCTTAGTAAAATTCTGTTGGGATAGGAGAACCTCTTCTCTCGAGGATATAAAATATCCCTTGGTTTTAGCCCCAGCTTTTTGGCTTAGGTAGAAGATGTCTGAGTTAGGTGGATTTGTATTTGGTGGCTCACTCTCTTCTGGTGCTACATAGACACTAGTATCTCAAAATCTAGATTTTCATATTATCAAATAAATCAACTTAGAGAGAGGCTGGAAAACTGTGCTCTCTTAAGTCTTTTGTGCTTTTTCTTCGCTCTCTCTCTTTCCTTTTTCTTTCTTTTGTTTCTCTTTTTCTTTCTTTCTTTTATTATCTTTTTCTTCCTGAGCTCACATCTTACCAATTTTGTGGATATATTTGGTGGTCTCTCATAGCATTACACTTCAATTAGGTTCTGATAACCCTATGACTAAGTCAGAAGCCCTCAGCCTATATTCAAGGGGTCAGAGATACAGGAAAAGTAGGTCAAGGCTGTATTTGGTGGTTCGCAAGGGTGGCAGGTGTTGTTGCCTCAATGTACTTAAATATAACTCATACTTCTTAACATGGCATTTTTTTTCCTTTCTTGTCTTCTTTTTTTTTTTCTTCTTCTCTCTTTTTTTTTCTTTTCTTCTTTTTTTTTCTCTAAGAGATGTTTCTATATGCTTTTTTTCTCACATCCATATCCATTAACATGATGCCATATCTACCAACACAATGTAATGCAACATACGTACTTTTATTCAAGAGGCATTATTTGGGATTGGGGGTGTTCAAGAGGATATCAAGTGGCTTATTTGGTGGAAGTGTCTATTCTCGGCACCGGGAAGGGAATGGATGGGACAACTTATTTTTGACCTTGATGGTAGTACCCTCCTTCAGCTGAAGATTCCGTGAAGGACAATTATAACTATCCACCTCAGTCTTAGTTTTATCAAAACCTGCTCTCTGTGTATTTGCCTTATTTGGTGGCTCTTGCAAGGATTCTCTCAAAGAATTTGTACGCAAGAACTGAGAGCGAAAACTATGCCTAACTCCGAGTATCATTATCCAATTATCCAGGATTTAAGATTCCTTACACTAGTCTTAGAGCACCGATAGACTCTCTACTCTCACCTCACGCATATTTTTGGTGGATCTACTAGAAGATGGTTCACCTGACTCCCTAATTACTATCCAAGGGTTCAGGAGAAGAAGCAATGCTTCTTCTTGACAAACTAGAGATGTCTATTGGTCTTCGCATTAGATCCATTGCAAATTCTACATGCAAGTGTGAAATTGTACTGGATTTTAAATTCAGGAATCTACTAAAGAATAAATCCCTAATAAAATCTCTTGATAAAATGATCTATTCCCCCCAGGTGTTGGCAAAAAATTTTCAGTCTATATGTACTATCCCCCCCCCCCCCATGCCAAAGTTCTTGCATGTCCTTATGCATGAATAAAAGAAATTGAAATAAAGCAGCATGCAAGTGGATAGAAATCACCTGGAACTTCTCCTGACTTTTCATTCAGCTCATGCCAACACTACAATGGTAATCACAATATGTAGAATACTATGCTAGAATGAAATATGCTATATATAAAGGATATGTATATATGTATAAGTCTAAATGTGATGCCTACATGATGCCTAAATGCCAAGTCTAAATGCTATGCCTAACTGCTATGCTGAGTTTAACGCCTTTAGCTAGGTGGAACTCCATCAGATGGATCATGAGTGCATAGGAGTTGGTTAAGATCAAAAGGAAGATGTGCTTGTATGCTCCGAGAATCAGTGGTCTACACATGCGAACCAGTTGATGGTGCAATCCTATCCCAAAAAGTCTCTCAATAGTATTGTGTGGAATAGGGACAAAGAAAGGAGGGAGGTTGGAATGAAGGTCAAAATGCCAATGCCACTCAATGATTTCATTCCAAAAGCTTACGAGCATTTGCTGAGGAGGTGGGTTGATATGAAACTCGAAATGCCAGTCAACATTAGAGTCTGGATCATAAGGGTCTTCATAATGGTGCTTAACATCGAAAATCAAGTTCTCCACAGACCCTGCATTGTATGAAGGTATTGGAAGTTCCCTAAAATCCTCATCAGAAATCATTTCATCCTCGTCAGTACTAATCTCAGATTCCTCGAAATTTGTCTCAGTCTCTGAGTCGAGCCATCCATTAGATTGATTTGGATTATAAGTAAGTCCCCAATTTCTTGAACTCAGTATTTCACCTTCATACATGTCAAGTTGCTCAAAATTTGGTGCTTCCGGAGGCCCTCTAGTTTCCTTTGATAAATCATCAGGAGTACCTCCTGATAATTGAAAATCAGAATCAGGAGTAGAAAATGCAAGCTCTGAATTTCCTTCATCACCTTGGTCAGTGGATGGGGAAATATGTGAATCACAAGATGTCGGAGTGAAAATAGATTTGTTTCTATGGGTAGTTAAGTCAACTATAGATTCATCAAGGCACATGTGATTGTCAGAATCCCTAGGCAAAACTGCATTACCCAGGTGTGCTTGACCAGTGGTGTTCAAGGCAGTAATCCCTTGATTTTCATTGAATCCAACCTGACTTTGATTTAATTCCCCTGGATTGTTTGAGACATCCAAATATAAATAATCCTGTGAATCCTCACCTTGGGCATCCTTGATCATATAGGAGTTGTATTCCAGTTCACAACTGATTGATCCCTCAAACTGAAAGGCTTGCATCTTAGGGCTTGCACCAATATCTAGGTCCATAGGTTGATTTTCTTCTTTGATTCCATTAGATGTCTCCCACAGTTGTAGATGAATGTTAGGGGTATCATCCCTTTTCTCCTCATTTTCCTGAATGGGGCTCTCAGATGAGCTGATTTGGGTTATTCTAGGCTTGTGTCTCTTGATCTCCTCAGATATCTCTTCTTTCATTTCAACATCACCTATTGAGACATCAACATCATTTACTTCGGGTGGACTCGAAGGATCCCTAAAAGCATTCTCAAGTTCCCTAAAATCGTCTAAGCTAGTCTGAACTTGGTGTTGCAAAAGGAGTATATCTTGAAGTGTGCAAGTTTGTTGATTCATCCTAGCCACGGATTCTAGTTCTTTAAGGGCTTCCATCAGAGATTCTTTGGTTACAATCAAAGTCTGTCTATGCCCTAGATCAGTAGTGATCTGGATTTGATGTAGATATCTCACAACTGTGTCCTTGTACTTTGCTATCATTTGTTGCAATTTGAGAAGTGGTTGTGAGTTCATTGGTGGTTTCCCAGTGGTGATATGTGGATATGGCCTCAGATGTGAGTCTCGAGGAAGATGGAGGGTTATAATAGATTTAGTCTGGAGAATCATAAGGGTGGTAGGTAGCCTCAGTGTAGTCATAGGTTGCGATCGAATCCTCAACTTTGAGTGGCTCACTATCCACCTGTGGTACATTCTCACTGAATTCAGGACCCCTAGAGGTTATGTCTTGGGTTCTTTGTCTTTCATCCTGAATTGCTTTTCTCAAGTTTTTAGATTCCCTTTTTCTAACCTCCTTTGCTTCCTGGACTATTTGGATCAGTTCAGTGATCTGGGAGCTTTTGTGAGGGGTAGGAGTATGCCTTTGGTTGGACCGGTCAAGATACTTAGTCATCATGATGAAATCCCAGTCCTGCATGGATAGTGTCTCTAAGGGTTGGGATGTCTGTGTGGATGTCCAAGAGGGTGAGGTGGGTATATCCCAGGCCCGAGGAGCACGTGTATAGAAATAATGAGGAGCAATCTCCCGCCCATAAGAAGTTGGGATTATAGTTGGGTTGGGAGGAGAACCTTGATGATGGTAGGATGAGAAAGAGTATGGGTTCATGATCAAGATGGTCAAAAGACACTAGAAGGGTCTTAGTGACCTTACACCAGTTACAAGGACTGGTGGTAGAACAAGGCAAAGGCCTTGCAATCAAATTGGTCCTTAAGATCAGATGACCAGATTTTTTGTTCAAGTTTAAATTTTTGAAGAAATTCATCGAGAAACTGACTGAAGATAATCCCCGCCTCTTAAGCTAACCCGGCCAGTTTGGTTACGAGAGGACTAAGAGGAAGGTTCTTCCTTTAACTTTTGCCTCCGATTCCTTTGTACCCCTTAGCCGTGGTCATTTGACACTACCCTACAGGCTTAATCACTAGGTTTGGTAGAAGAGGTTGAAATCACCCAGTAGTTTCAAGACAAATGTAGGTTATTAGGTGTGTTCTTGTGATTTTTTTTAACCGCTTTTTCTTCAATTTAGTAGGTGGTGAGCAGTCCACAAGGTGACCAAGCTCACCGGCTAACCACTAGACTTGATTTAGTCTAGGTTAGCCCAAATGTGTGCTCTCTAGAAATTTTGACCCTAAAAGTGTAACCTAGGGTTTATGCAGTTCTAGGGTTTCAGCAGATCAACAGAAATAAAGCAATTCTATGATACGTAAATGGAATCCAAATAATTTTAAAGTCAAAAGGCATATTTATTTTTTAATTATCTTTTCAAAGAATATTTTTTTATAATTTTTACTATTTCAATAGAATAAATAGGAATTTTTAAATGTCAGTGGGTCAAATCTAAAATTTTGACCCCTGATCGATTTTCTACTTTGAAATAGTATCAAATAAACTCTGAAAATTTGGTAAAAATATGGATATGAAAGCTAATTAGATTAGCTTTCAAACCCCACCACTTTTGGTCAGATCAGATTTGCGGATCGTTCAGAATTACTATTCAAAATTTGAAAATTTTCAAATTTGGGTCAATTTTACCCCCTTGTAATTCATGAATTTTTAAAAATTACATAATCTAAATTTTCTAAATAAATGGTGCCGTTTGAAAGATCGTTTGAAAATGAAGCTCTTGCCCAAATTTCAGAATTTTTCACTCAATATATTTTCGGCAAATGAATTTTTAAATCGCTCCTTGAAATTAGGCCGAAAATCAGGGATGTGGTGAAAAGGCTTTTGAAAGGTTTGAAATTTGAATTTCAAACCTTCCCACCAAAATGATTTTTTTTTTATTTTTTTCTTTTTTTTTCAAACTTTTTCAAAAGTTTTTTTGGAGGGAAAAACTTTTTCAAGTTTTTCTCTCTATTTTTTTTTCAAGCAACTACTAACCTAAGATTCAAATGGAAATCCTAATCTAAATACCTAAATTTTTTCTTTTCAGAAAGAAAAATGTAACTAAAATTCAAATCTAACCTCGGATTCAAAAAGAAACCTAAAACTAAGGTAGAGAAGATGTGCACCTGATTTTTTTAAAATCCGCGCTCGATGTGTGTGCAGATCCCTGGTTCATCCTGCATAAAAAAAACTAAATCAGCTATGAAATCAAAAATCGTCGTGCCTCCCCGGCAATGGTGCCAATTCTTTCAAGGTGTAAATCGCATTTTAAATCAGTCGTAGTATAGTGCGAAGTACATCGAAACAAATAAAATTTACGAGATGTGAGTCCCGATTGAACTCAGGGAGGAAAAGCGTTTCGGATTTCATAATTGATCTAGATATAATTACTAACTAGATAATATTAATCACAATATATATATAAAGCAAATCATAGCCAGTAGTTGATCATGAATTGCAATAAACCATAGTTACAAAGTTGAATTATAACTAGAACATGTACTTGCTATCTAACTATAACAAGAATTAAAATCACTATCTAGTAGAATAAGGGCACCACAGGTGATCCATGGTGGCCTTCTGGAGAGACTGGGGAGAGCAACGGCGGTCCACCAAGGTGGCTTGGTGGGTGCTTCAGAGGAAGAGCCAAAGATGGAGAGAGAGTCGAAAAAGATCTGAAGAATTGGAGAGGGTCTGGAGAAGTTCTGGTGGAAGATGGAAAAGTTGCTTTAACTGGGGGGCCCTGGGCCTTATTTTATAGCTTTTATGAGGGGCAAGATGGGCATTTGAGCCCCCAAAATCGTGCAACAACCCTCTGGTGATCAAATCCATTCATCGGGAGATCAACAGCTCTGATTTGCCTCAAAATAACCTTCAAAATACCTTCTACGTGTGGGATGCACCAGATGGTGCCACATGTCACACCCGCTGCCTTTGGATCACAATCGGATGCTCACTACTCACACTTTCCTCTTCTGTGCGTGCCTGCCACACGCTTTCCTCATGCATGCCTTCGTGCCCTCCGCGAATTCAAATCATACACCCTGATCTCGACTGTTCGATCTCACGATCGGACGACTTAATAGCCTTGCAGCCATCGCCTTATGGATTAGTGTGTGATTGAGCATTTGTGTGGGGCGTCGGATCCTGCGTGTGCATCGGTTGCTACACGTTGCACCACGTGTTCATTTGCTCGCCGTTCATCCTCCATCTAACGATCCAATTGAGTCCAGCGCACCGTGTCAACTGATTTTGCGCTCTGCGCGGCTCGATCCTATGTCTTGCACTCGTGTGTGGGCACGCTAACCATTGCGCCAAGCAGCCCTTGTGTCGTGATTATGGTTTGTTAACTCTGCTTTTAGCCGTTGGATGCATCATGGCCGTTGGATGACGATCCAATGGCCCACAATGCACGATGAATATGCCTTCAGAGGATGGGGCACAGAGAGGGGCGGCTGTGATGGTGCCACGTGGCACCATAGTGGTTGTCCATATTCTCTCTTTTGTAGATGGTGCAATAGGCCTCCAATTAGGTAGATTTTTGCGCCGTTGGATTGTTATCGCTGATCTGGATCCATCCGTGCAGTTGGATTATCATCTTAGGTCTGTATTTTTTCCTATTTGCCTCTTGGCTCTTACTCTTCTACGGACTCCATAGGATGCTATGGGAGTCTGATTAATGTAATCTTGGAACAGTTGGACTCCTGTAGTTCTGAGCAGATCCGTAAGGTTGGATCGATCATCTGCAGCCCCGAATTACCTGTAATTATTAATATCTCTCAATTAGCGCATAATACGACATTATTATTTACAAAACTAATAAATCAACTATGATGCAAAGTATGATGTGAATGCATGAAAAATGCCTAAGTTAAGTTAGGTTCTAACTTAATTCAAGCAGAATAGAACCTATGATTGCTGCACAATCACCCTCCTCTTCTTCTCCCTCAAGCCACCACTGCCCATCTTTTTCTTCTCCCTCAACGCCACCACCTCTGCTAACCACAACACCCCCACCCCCACCACCTCCCTCCTTTATGAGATGATTTTTTTCTAAGCAAACAATTTATCCGTATCTTGGCAATCATGGGCTTTTCAGAACTTAGTCCTTTAGAGTTCTCTGATCAAAAAATTTCAAATTTCAATAATGTGTTCCCAGTAAATATTACAGTTCTTTATTATCTATCTTAAGGCGACATTATGTTTCATTTTGCAACTCATTAACAAGTGTAACTTCTGCCACCGGTGATTACAAGAGGAGAGGATTCCATTACTAAAGCAGAAGGTGTTGTACTTGAAAGTCTCAGAAGCTATGTGATGGATAGGATTTTTATATGATCAAGGACTCTCTGCAACTAGGGCTGGTTTTGTGCTCTAGCCATGCATGTATGTACAGTTGTTGAGACACTTGGGGGAAGACATGGGATTACTAGATGACCTGACAACTAAAGGTATCTATTTGGAGGGTTAATCATTTGGCTATCTCTATATGAAGCTACAGGTATATTATGTTTCTTGTTACATGATTCCCCCTCTTAGCTTAAGATGACCAGTTGCATTGTAGCCACTGATTTTTTGTATGATATTCCATCTATGCTTCCTTTTTTCCCTCCAGACACCTAGATTGAGGGTTTAGCTTTTAAAAGGTAAGAGCTAGAAATTCCAATTACACTTTTGAAATAAGTAGTAAGAATCCATTGACTTAATCGTTGTCTATTCAAGTGTGGCAATTAGATTTATGAATCTGACTTATATTAAGCTTGATTTTAATCATTTTAACTGACCATTCTTTTATAATGGTGGTGATCTCATGATGTTGAGCAATGTTGTTCATCATATAAATATTAAACAATCATAAGGAAAGAAACTATTTGTTCAAATTGGAGAGTTGAATGTGTTCTACACCTACTTGAATTGTATTAATGCATTTAAATCACTGTTATAAGAGTTGTAACCATACAATAATTATTTTCTAACCTTTCCATAAAAAAAAATTGTCTAACCTCTTGTTTAGATGATGGGATATTATTATCTTTGGGGATATGATTGTCACATCTCTAATCTTATTTTTTCTTTTAAAAGGGGTCACATCTTTGATCTTGCCACATACCTTTCATTTCAAATGATTATGTCATTGTTTCTTTTTAACAAAGAAACCATTTTTTTATGCATTGATATCAACAAGATATGGGTTATTAGTTTTGATTTTGTTTCAACAAAAAGAGACCATGAGACCAATATGGCAGGTTTAAGTAAGATAATTTACATTTTTAAGCCACAAATGCACTCTATGTATCCCAGGCCATTCTTGTAGATTTTTTCTTTTCAAAAGATTATTACCTGTACAAGTATATGATGGTTCATTTATCATGGTTTTCAAAATCTATGCATTGTAGTATGTTGCGAAAAATGATTATCATTTTAATTTATTTATTACTCGAAATTTGAAAACATTCCGAGGTCGAACTCAGGGAGCAAATTCAGTTTTAGAAGCAGAAAAATCACAATTTGCAATAATGTAATGTTTTACAAAAAAAATGTAGAGAATAAAAGTAGAATTTTTCTTCTCTTTTTCTTCTTCTCTCTTCTTCTTCTTTGCTCTCTCTCTCTTTTCTTTTCTTTGTCTCCAGACGTTTGATTCTACGAATCAGACGCCTTAAGTAGCATTTGCTACAGTGCACGTCTTCTTCTTCTTCTTCCTTTCTCCTTGCTGCTGCTGCTTCTTCTCCTTGGCTTCTCCTTCTTCTCTTCTTCTTCTTCCCTTTTGGCCTTCCTCTTTGTGACAGCTCCCTCCTTCTCTTTTCTTCTCTTTCTCTTTGGCTCTTTCTTCTTTTTCTTCAGCTCCTGCCTTCTTCTTTTTCTTCTGCACTATGCCTCTGCCTTCTTCTTCTTCAACTCTTGCTCCTGCCTCCTTGGCGCAGCTAAGTCCTCAGCCTCTTCTTCTTTTAACCATGGTGAAAGATCTTTCTAGATATGTGCTTGTCATGAAAGGCTTTAACCCACTCTTTGTAGATTCATGAGCTTTCATACGCATCGAGGCGTAATTCATCAATCTCGCTTATCTAAAGCTTTCTGTGGGTTCCAGCCTTAGAAAGATCTAGGTTGAAGTTCCGTACTGCCCAATAAGCTTTATGCTCAAGTTAGACAGGGAGGTGACACGGCTTCCCGTACACCAGTCTGAAAGGAGACATACCTAATTGGGTCTTGTGGGCCATTCTATAAGCCCACAAAGCTTCCGAAAGCTGGGATGACCAGTCCTTCCTGTCGGGTCGAACAGTAACCTGAAGGATTTTCTTGATCTCCCGGTTTGATAGCTCAGCGAGACCATTAGTCTGGGGGTGATAAGGAGCAGAGATTCGGTGTGACACCCTATATTTGGTCATCAGTGACCTGAACTGAGCATTAGTGAAATGGGTCCCTCCATCAGAAATGATCGCTCGAGGAATCCCAAACCATTAAAAGATATTCTAGTGAATGAATTTGATAACAATCTTGTGATCACTGGTTCGAGTCGGAATGGATTTAATCCATTTGGACACGTAGTCAACAGCGAGTAAAATGTACTCGAAGCCTTCCGAGATAGGGAAGGGGCCCATAAAATCAATCCCCCAAATATCAAAAATCTCGCATACGAGAATCGACTGTAAAGGAATCATGTCGCGATGGCTCATGTTGCCCAAAGTTTGGCAACGGTTGCATGCCTTACAGTGATTGTATGCATCCTTGAAGATTGTGGGCCAGTAGAAGCCACACTGGAGGACTTTTGATGTGGTTTTGTGCCCAGAAAAATGGCCACCGCATGCCTGGTCATGGCAGAAAGAGAGAATGTCGTGGATTTCAACTTCCGGGACACATCATTGGATAATTTGGTCAGCACCTATGCGGAATAAGTACGGGTCTTCCCAAATGTAATATTTGGCATCGGAGCACAATTTGTCTTTCTTGGCCTTCGGCCAATCAGACGGGATCTAATGTGATGCCAAATAGTTCACTATATCAGCAAACCATGGAAGGCCTGTACCAATGGTCAAGAGGTGCTCATCAGGAAAATGCTCCGTGATGGGTCCAGAAGGGTCGATGATTTTAGAAGGAAGGCGGGACAAGTGGTCAGCTACCACATTCTGTCTTCCCGCTTTGTCGCGAATCTCGAGATCAAATTCTTGCAACAGCAAGATCCATCGGATTAATCAAGGTTTCGCATCCTTCTTCGCAAGGAGATGCCTCACAGCTATGTGATCCGAGTAGATAACAGCGTGGGAACCCAGGAGATATGATCTGAATTTTTCAAGGGCAAATACTACAGCTAGCAGCTCTTTCTCCGTAACCGTATAGTTATGCTGAGCCTCGTCAAGTGTCTTGCTAGCGTAGTAGATGACCACGGGTTTCCCATCAATCTTTTGCCCCAGAACTACTCCTATAGCGAAGTCAGATGCATCGCACATGATCTCAAAGGGTTGAGACCAATCAGGGGACTGTAGGATCGAGGCTTGGCTGACTCGATCACGAAGGATCACAAATGCTTGAGTGCATTCCTTGGAAATCTCAAAAGGTGCATCCTTGGAGAGAAGAGTGGTCAGGGGGCGTGCGATCTTCAAGAAATCAGGGATAAATCGACGGTAAAAATCGATGTGCCCCAGAAAAGATCGGATGTCTCTGATCAAGCTAGGCATAGGGAGTTTGGAAATCAAGTTAACCTTCGCTTGATCCACTTGGATGCCCCTCTCAGAAGTCAGATGTCCCAGGACAATCCCTTCAGGCACCATGAAGTGTTTCTTTCCCCAGGAAAGAACCAGATCCACGTCAATGCAACACCTGAGTATATGAACCAAGTGCTGGAGGCAATCGTCAAATGATGCCCCAAATACTGAGATGTCATCCATGAAGACTTCCAGATAATCACCTACCATATCAGAGAATATGGCAAGCATTCACCACTGAAAAGTCCTGGGTGCATTGCAGAGACCGAAAGGCATCCTTTGGAACGCGTACGTCCCGAAGGGGCAGGTGAACGTGGTCTTCTCTTGGTCTTCTGGATGGATCGCCACTTGGTTGTAACCGGAGTACTCATCCAGAAAGCAAAAGAATCTATTTCCCGCTAGTTTTTCGAGGATCTGATTAATAAACGGTAGCAAGAAATGATCCTTCTTTGTGGAGGAATTGAGTCTTCGGTAATCAATGCAGACTCTCCACGACTTGGCTATACAGGTTGGTATGACCTCTCCGGTTTCAGTCGTGATGGTGGTGAGCCCTACCTTCTTAGGCACAACCTGGATTGGGCTCACCCATCGACTGTCGGAGATCGAGTAGATGATCCCTTCATCTAACCACTTAATGATCTCCTTTCTCACTACCTCCTGCAGATTAGGGTTCAGACATCTCTGCATTTCACGCGAAGGTCGTGTGCCCTCTTCGGAATAGATGTGGTGTGTGCAATAAGAGGGACTTATTCCAATCAAATCATTGAGAGTCCAACCAATGGCTCTACGATGTTGCTGGAGAACAACAATCAAACAGGATTCCTGATCAGGTGTGAGTCTGGAGTTTATAATCACAGAAAATGTCTGATTGGAACCTAAAAAGACATATTTCAGATGATCGGGAAGGGGCTTGAGTTTCAAAATGGGATTATCAGTAGTAGCAGGTGATTCGAAATGGGTGTGAGGAACAAGGGTAGGAGTTAGGGGTGTGTCTAGATCGGGTTCAGACTCCCCTAATTGTGGGTTTAGATCTTCTTGTGATTGATTGGGGATAATCAGGTTGTCCTCAATTTGCGATTCTTCAACCACGGCTCTGATATCACAAATTTTCTCTACCATACCGCAATTAATCCCTTGTTGGGCCTTAAAGATATCAATCTTAAGGGTTTGGTTTCCAAATTTCAGCTCTATTTGGCCCTCCTCACAGCTTATGTTGGCCCTAGTAGTGGCCAGAAAAGGTCTCCCTAGCATAATTGGTGTATCCCTTGGGTTCTCAGGTGCATCCATGTCTAGAACTATAAAGTCTATTGGAAAGTAGAAATCCCGCACCCTAACAATAACATCCTCGAGAACTCCCTTAGGTGACTTAATGGATCGATCAGCTAACTGCAATGTCACCTCAATTGGTTTCAGCTCGGATTCTTCAAGGTGGTTAAACAGGGATGTGGGTATCAGGTTTATGGAGGCACCTAGGTCTAACAATACTCTATCAAATTGGGTTTCACCAATCTTACATGAAATCAGGGGAGTGCTTGGGTCTTTTGCCTTGGGTAGGAGTTTACTCAGGATCACAGAGCTAGCTTGCTCTGATAGTACAATCGGACTCCCACTCTTGGTTCGCGGCTTACGCTGGGGTGTATACACGTTTTTCAAGAATCATGCGTAAGCCGGTACGTGGCGGATTGCATCCATCATGGGGATGTTTATTTGGACCTGCTCAAAAAGCTTGATCAGGCCCTCCTCAGGAGCCACAGGTTTGGTTGTCCTCTCTCCCTTGGTCAAGGCCTTGGGAAATGGAACCTTTGTTGGTTCCTCTAGAATAGGTCCAGGTTTTTGATCTGGGACAAAGACATCCTGGATAACTATCCTAGGGCTTGGATCACTACCAGGCTTGGAGTGGTCTGGATAAGGTGGGTCTTGGGTTGCTTTACCACTATGGTTTGTTACAGAATTTAATCCTTCCTGGTTCTGGTTGGGGGTTGGTAAGATGGGTTGCTGTTGTTGATAACCCACGTAAGATGTTGATGCTTCCATCCCATCAAGTGATGGAACAGAAGGGGCCTGATAAATCATGTGTGCTTAGCCTGGGTTCGGGTTTATAATGCGCCACTGGGTCGGCATGTTATTAGGGTTTGGCAGAGGTTGTGAAGGAAGAGTGCCCAGTTGGCGGGAATTCGCCATCTGGGCGAGTTGGTTATGGACCTCTGTGATTTCATCCTTGTGCTGCTTTTGGATAGTCGCATTCAATCTCTGAATGTCAACCAGAGTTTGGAGGATGAAGAACATTTGGTCTTGGTTTGGCCCGGATGGATAGGTGGGGTTGGGCTGAGGCTAAGGCGGCTGATAAGGATGAGGGACTTGTGGATGGGGTTGATAAGGTGGTCTTTGGATCTGAGAATTTCCCGCCCACTCGAAATTGGGATGATTTTGCCATCCAGGGTTGTAGGTGTTAGAAAATGGGTCATTCTGGATGGCGTTGAGGTCCTCGCAGGTTTGAGGAGCCTCAGGAAAGTCAGAGTATGGGGGATCAGAGTTCCCCTGACAAGAATAGATAGGATCGAAGGTCCTTCCAGTCCTGGAGTCAGATGGGGGTGGATACTGGTCCATCCCAGGAGAAGATTGGTGGAAGATGTTTTGCATAGTTTCCCTTGCGGGAGGTGGCTGTGCGAAGGAGTTTTGCGTAGAGGTAGCTCACTGCAAATGCTGAGTCAGCTCATCCACCTTCTTCTCGATTATAGAGACTTGTCCAACCGACTGGCCATCAGTTCTAAGTCGACTGATGCGGACAGGCCTTGCGTCTCATGCGCTCCCCTGAGATTCGTCGATGCGCGGGTATTCGTCTGGTTGAATAATCCCATGGAGTCATTGTTGATGGAGTTCTCGCACATATTCTCGAGAATCTCCCACACGGTGTCCTCATGTTGACCCATGATATTCTCTCCGCAAGTTGCATTGACGAATAATCTAATGTCTTCACGGAGTCCCCGGTAAAAAGACTGGACTTGTTCCCATATAGGAACTCCGTGATGGGGGCACTTTCTCATGAGATCCAAAAATCGATCCCATGCCTCATGAAGAGGTTCTCCCGTCTGCTGAGTGAAATGAGTAATCTGATGGCACAAGGCGTTTGTCCGACCAATGGGAAAGAACTTATTCAAAAACTCAGATTGAAGTTCCTCCCATGTGTTGATTGGACAGGTCTGTGTCTGATACCAATGAGCTGCCTTGTCCATGAGGGAAAAAGAGAACATCTTCATGAGTAAGATATCCCGATTTTGCGCATCTGACCAGAAGGTCTGGGCAAGATGCTTAAGCTGTTTGATATACTGGAAGGGATCTTCAGAGTTAAGCCCATAGAATTTAGGTATGGCATGAATCATATTGGGCTTCAATTCAGAATCAGGTCCTCCAGTTGGGATTCAGACTCGAGGATCAATTGCCACCGCAGTGGGATTATAGTGATCTTGCATCATGGGGCACTGTAGTGGGTTCATGAAGTTCTGGAAGAGGTCATTCAGACGCTGAAGCTGGTGCTCAAGATTATTCTCTCCTTCAACAGGCTGTGCCATGATGGAAGAAGAAGGAGAACTAGGTTCAAAATCGGAAGAAAGATCTATGAGGAGGGGTTGTTGCACAAACAAGGGTGCCGAAGCTTGGCCTCGAGGAGAGTGGATTTCTAGAGGAGGTTTCAAGGACCTCCTACCAAACATGCACTGATAGACTGGATGAGGTTAGAACGTGTTGAACCCAATCAAGACACCCAAAATATGTTGGGTGACTATAGAGGTTCGGGGCAGATGATACCCCTTGATTAGAAGGTCGTCCACCTGAGAATTACCTGGGCAGCCAGAGAGGGTGAGTCCCGCGAAGACCCCTACATGGTAGAGTGCCCCCACTGGTTACAGGGTTTCCCCCACCTGACCTCTCTTGTCACTGAGATTACAGGTAGACCAAAATGGGGACCTTGACCTCTTAAGTCTACCGCTTTTAGTTAAGATCAAGGTGCTTAGGGTTCCACTTGAACATTAAATCTTTTGAGTGCAAAGTGACCTAATTTAAAGGTTGGTTGATCCAAAGGATCAACTTCACCTCTTTGTTCCTGTGAGAGTTTCTTAGGTCCTTTCTTTTAGGGTTCAAGTAGATTAAGAGCCTGATTTGCTCAGGGTTCCACTTGAACAAGTCTTTTCACACAATGGCTTAGGCACACCTCTTTTGGAATTTTCGATTTTTTTGCTTAGAAGAAGATGTGTCTCTAAAACCCTAGCTTGTAATCCTAGGTTGGCTCTAGTTGGTCCAGTTAGTTGCCTTAGAAATGGGTAACTAGGGCTCAAGCAAGAAGGTTTTAGCCCTAGTTACCTTAAGTGGATATGCAGTTAGGATGTGTTGAAATTAAAAACCAGGCAACTCTTTGTGAATTACTACGTATGAAAGATAGGTAACCCTAGATTGATTTTTCTTTTCTTTTTCCTCTTTAGATTGTGAGGGGCTTAAAAGAGGGGGTTGAAGGTTACCTATTTTCTGGTGTGGTTGCTGTGCGGCTGCTTGTCTTTTCTTGACTTCCTTTCCTGCAACAACCACAAAAAGAGAGATTAAGTTAGTATAAAATCAAAAATTGTGATTTTGAAGCTTCTAAAGTGCCCGTTGCTCCCCGGCAACGACGCCAAAAATTGATGGTTCGTTTATCGCGGTTTTCAAAATCTATGCATTGTGGTATGTTGCGAAAAATGATTATCAATTTAATTTATTTATTATTCAAAATTTGAAAATATTCTGAGGTCGAACTTAGGGAGCAAATTTGATTTTAGAAGCAGAAAAATCACAATTTGCAATAATGTAATGTTTTACAAAAAAAATGTAGAGAACAAAAGTAGAATTTTTCTTCTCTTTTTCTTCTTCTCTCTTCTTCTTTGCTCTCTCTCTCTTTTCTTTTCTGTGTCTCCAGACGTCTGATTCTACGAATCAGACGCCTTAAGTAGCGTTTGCTACAGTACACGTCTTCTTCTTCTTCTTCTTTTCTCCTTGGCTGCTGCTACTGCTTCTTCTCCTTGGCTTCTCCTTCTTCTTCCCTTTTGGCCTTCCTCTTTATGGCAGCTCCCTCCTCTTTTCTTCTCTTTCTCTTTGGCTCTTTCTTCTTTTTCTTCAGCTCCTTTTTCTTCAACTCCTGCTCCTTCCTCCTTGGCACAGCTAAGTCCTCAGCCTTTTCTTCTTCTTCCTCTTCCTCTTCCTCTTCCTGCTTGGCCTTCTTCCATGCACAGGTACAAGGTTAAGAAAAACCTACCCCTACCCTCCCTGCATCTCTCTCTCTCTCTATTTCTCTCTCAGGTTCGCTCTCCTAGAGCCTGCTTGGGTATACGGGTCGGGTTAATGCACCCGGGACCAGGCCCATCGACGTGCAGTGGTGGGCGAGGAGTGCAGGGTCAGGTAAACGGGTCATACCAGGTTCGCGGAGGTCGGGTCATGGATGAGGCGATTGAAGGTGAGTGGGACCTCACCCTGTGGTTTCGAGGTGATAAGTCCTATACAGTTTTTCAATTTAAGCACCTACGCCCACTCAAAAACTCACAAGGTGGGACTAAAGTCCCACCCGCTTCTGCCTGCGTGCCCGCAGCAGATGGCGCAAATAATTGCAACTGCAGCTAAGGCCTTCGAGGTCAATTAGCTGCCTGGAGCTGTGCACAAGGGAAGTCTGCGCCTTCTGGACCTGGAGGCCTAGGGCGCTGGAACCTGCATGAAGCTTCAAGCAAGTTTCATGCTGTTGTGCCAATGGCGAAAGGGGCCACGACCCTGAAATTACAAACATGGCCTTGCGGCCTTGTCAGAACCTTTAGCAGGCTTCGTCGGAGCACGGCGAAGGTGGCTCGGGTGTCAGCGTGGTGTGAGGATGCCTGTGTGTGTGCCTAGGGCACACTGTGTGCGTGCAGGTGGGTGTGTTCGAGGCAAGGTTCCAGTGGGTGGCGCGGTGAGTGGAAGGGTGAAAGGTGATTAGTGGGAGGTGGTGAAGCTTAGGGATCGGTCTGCGAGGGGTGAAACTATCTGTGGTGGTGGAATGGCCTCGCCGGAGTTGGTGGTTGGAGGTGGAGATGGTGATGGTGGACTGTGGTGTTGAGGGGTCGAAAGAACAAATTGACAGAGGCGAAATAAAGAGGGGAGTAAGGGGAACTTATCTAACGAGTCCAGAGTGAAGGGGGAAGACGGGTAGCGAGCAACTGGTGCCTGCCGTCGCCGGAGACGAAGGCACCCAGGGGAAGGAGACGGCGACGAGGAAGTAGGGTTGGAGAGCGTCCGCTGGTATGGCGTAGTGCGACGGAGGACGGCGGAGCTAGCTCTGCCACTGGTGCTGTGGCAAAGTGACGAGAGAGGAGAGGAGGAGTCATCGGAAGCTCTGGCCAGTCGGCCAGAGTTGGGAGGAGATGAATTGGAGGGGGATCTCAGGCCAAATCAAGCTTGAAGGATGCAGCGTGATCTGCCGTTCCTTAAATAGGCAAAGGCCGACTGGGAGGCGCGAGAGAGTGGCGAGAAGGTCACGCTGGAGGTATGGCCGATCGGAGACCCATACCTCTCACGCGTTCGCACGAGAGGTATGGCGGGCTTCAGGGCATGGGGAGCAGCCCATGCGGTAGGGGGCTCCGCAGGGAGCTCCCCTTTCAAATCTAGGGCCAGCTCCCCATGCAGATGAGGCACCATCCTCCGTGCAAAGTCGCCGGAGGTAGGGCCTCTACTGCAGATGGCAAAGGGACCAAAGTGAAGAAAACAACGAGGAAGTTGAGGGGGTAATCGCAAGGGTTTCAAAAAGTTGAGGGTCAGAAAGTAATTTTGAGGACCAAATTGCAAAGTGGGTTAAGACGACCTTCCCTTAGGTCCAAATTTTGGTATAAACCTAATTTGGATATAAGGAATCCAATGGTGAAGTTGGATTTTAGTTTTGACCACGTTTGATTGGACATTTTGCACAAAAATCTAAATTAGGTCAAAAATTGGGTATGGACCTCAATCTAGGTCAAAACGGGTTCCAAAGGCCAAATTGAAGGTTCTAAACCCTAGGGGATATTTTTCCATGAATTTTAGAGGATTTAGTTGATTTTTATCTTTCCTGGAACCTTATGAATTAAAGTAGGTTTGTTTTAAGGTTGTAGAATGTCATTTAATTCCTAGATTTCGTCATAACCCTTTTCTGACCAAACCATCCCACTTTTTCTCTTATTAAGTCCACTTAACCTATGTCTAGACCCTTAGAAATCTCATTGATGCACTACAATGGTAAAATTACAATTTTACCCCTTGTGTCATGTTCTATTCTCAGATTAACAATTCCCTGAATTAGGCCTTTCCTTCGGTTATGTAGGAGTTTTTGTTTACTTTATTAAGTTAAAATGTGCTAATTAGGGTTCATGATGAGGCTCTCATTAGTATACTTCCTTTTTAGCATGTTCCCCTTATATAAGATTTTCCATAATTATGATTATTGATGTTGTTATTTGTCGTACATTTCATATATTATCATATGATCATATGACTCATCCCTTGAATACTTCACCCCTCCATAGCATATCAAATACCTACAACTTGATGTAGCTTCATCTAAGTGGCATAGTATGCTTATAGATGGGAAATTTACATAAAAATTTTTCAATGCTTTCAACTCTTAATCTTGCTGCAATACAAACTTTACTGCTTATTGCATCTTTAGATGAAGCTTCTACAAAGGAGGAGACTCGCAAATACATCCAAGAAAATCTAGCACACTCAAATTCAAAGGTGGTGCTCAAGTTTGGAGAATGGGAACTTGAAAGTACCAACGTTGTGCAGGAGGGGCATATTATCAACATGAAAATATGTGGTCTAAGGATTGTTACATATGTTAGAAATGAGCATTTTTTCTAAGTGATTTCATGAATAGGACTCTACTTTCTTAGAACATGTATATGACACGATTTTGTACATCAGGTGTATTTTGGTTTGTTTTCATAATCAAGATATACTTGATACCATTCCTTATGTGATTAAAATAAGGATTAGAAGTGGTCAAAGGCAGTTACGTAAAGTTTAAGAAAAGGAAGCGTCGTTGCAATCTAATGGAATAGGCAAAATGATGTAAAGTGCATGTTGATATTTGAACTTATTCAAGAGATTCTTTTTCAACTTCTATGTCAATTGTGATCCCTTTATTTGAATTGAGATGTCATGAATCGTGGGAGCAACTATAAATGTTATAATATTTGCTCATAAGAGAATTGAATCGTTGATCCAAGATGCATATTCTAATTGATTCTAGGAGTGGTCGTCGTAAGAATTGGATGCAAGAAAGGGAGTTGGGTATTGTTTGAGGAAATGAAACATCATTGCAATCTAATATACATTTTAATAAGATTGAGTCTAGCTTCAAATCATGCAAAGAAAAACCTCAAAATAAATTAAATTTTCTATGATACGTATGCAGGTGGCTCTTGTAAAAGAACACGCATATATAAATGATTACATGATTTTCCCAGAGATTCTATATTCGCATTTGTGCCCAGAAAATGTAGGCACAAGATTAATCTGAAAATGAATCTTTATAGCCTGGCATCCTCTTCAAATTTGATATCAGAAAATTGCCAAACATTATTTCATTCATTCCAATAACAGCAACAAAAGTAATTATAGAATCTTAAATCCCCAATTAACACACATTTTTTTTCCAATCTGGAACACACAAAACCAATGTAAAAATTAAATCAAACAACAAAAAATCCATTCTTTCCATTAACAGCAGCATATCGATGACACTTGCATTTAGGCATTACATGTATGCCAATATGGCCTCACATCAGAAAAAGGTCATTTCGTCGATATACCGTGGGCACGCAGATTAGGTGTGGCTCATCATAGCTAAAATGCCAAAGTTAAGCTAGAAATGAGGTTAAAACACTATTAATTAACACAAGAAATAGGTTAAGTGTGGGAATTAAGGAAAATGACCTAAAACATCAAAATTGTGTTAAAAATGAATAATTAGGTCATATTAAAGAGATTCTATACCTAAGTATGTAAGTGGATAATTTGAATGCCAATTGAAAACCAAATGAGCACAAATTCACAAATCAATGGTTGGAATATTTTCTAATATGTTCAATTTATATGACATAAAAGTTTCATGAAGTTTTGACATCATTATGACCTTGAGTGTTTTACATTTGGGCCCTTCCATTATATCAAGTCCTTCATATTTTTTGAAGTTAAAAAGTGGTCAAGGACTTGATTGCAAACTGCCAGGGACCTACTTACAAGCACCCAGGGACCTCTTGGAAATCATTTTAGCCACTTATGGGCTCTCTTGCTATTATTATACTGCTTCACATATTTAGGGCTAGGCATAAATAACCCAACACACCTGGGTGAGCTGGGTGAGCTCTGCTCATCTCGCGTTCTTCCTTTGAAGAACTCTACCCCTCTGGATGATTCATCCCTTACTCCATAGAACCTACAGTGGATCTCCACCCAACCTACTAGTGTTGGTGCTTGTGGTTCGTGCCTTCCTTTAGATCACAACTAACGACTGTTCTTCAATCTCTTGCATCACATGTGATCGACATCTCTTTTGAACCCTTGATCTGCAATGCTTTCCACCCTTGATTGCAGTTCACTTGAGCCTCTCCTTTCTTATAAACTGAGCTGCACAGACCCTTGTGCGAGCTACCAGCTCCCCTCCTACATTTCTTGAGCTTGGTCACTTCTTCCAACTCCAATTTCCCTTCCTCTTCGTCCACTACCTGTGACAAGGGTGGCACACCATTCCTTATCTTTGTCCTTTCCGCTAAAGGTCACTGTCACGACCCGGGCATCAAGAGTCATTTAAGACATCTGGGAACTAGCCCAGACGTCTGGCCAGACGTATGGAAGCCTTCCCAGACGTCTGGTATTAAATTTTTTCGGCGTACGGGTTTGCATTTGCGCACCTGCGCGCGCAGACTGAACCTGCCACCTTCGTTCTTCTTTTTCTCTCCCTCCCTGCAGACGACACAGCCTTCCTCTCTCTCTCTCCCCATGCTGCCTACAAATACGCTTCCCCTCTCCCTCACCCTCACTCCACCACCTTCTTCTTCTCCTTCTCCCTGTCAGCGAGAGCGCAAGCGAGCGAGAGCGGCAGCAGCGGCTGCTGTGAACGTGTGGGAAGGAGGGGTTGTTGCGAGAGGAAGTAGAAGCTCAACCGCGAGGGTACGAGCTTGCCGGGGCAGCTAGAGCCGGCCGGCAGGAGAGCAGCGAGCGTGGGGTGTCGCTGAGGAGCTACTGCAGCTCGGGCAGTAGGCGGATGCGGCGCGACACGGCCGTGCGCTGCAGGCGGAGAGTGAGAAGGGTTCTGATTCTGGGAAAACTTCCCAGAATCAAACGTCTGGACTTACATCCAGATGATGCAGAAGATGTCTGGAGGAAGGTCCAGACGTCTGACAGGTACAATATTTTCTTACCTTCTCTTTTTTACGCGTGTACGGCCATGCAGCCGTCTGCCGTGTTCTTCTGCACCTTTTCATGATGAGAGCGGGCGTGTGTGTAGGAATTGTTCGGGAGGGCGCTAGGGCTCGCCATCCCACACCGATCAGATGTCTGGACACAGTACCAGACGATGGAGAGGACCTCCAGACGTCCGGGGTGACAATCGGATGTCTGGAAACTAAGTCCAGACGATCCAGTGGGCTTCTGGATGTCTAAAGGACTGCGCAGACCAAGGTATGGCATGATCGACCTTTTAAGACGTCTGGAAGAAGTTCCAGACGTCTGATTTTGGCCAGACTCGTCGTTTTTGACCTGTTTAGGGTCCGTTCGAAGTCCGTTTTCCACGTTTCAAGTTTCATTCTTCCCAGATTTATTTCCTCTACCTGTTTACAGTAATTGTATATTGTTCTGAATAACTCCTTGTGTTGATCCTTGTGTTAGGACCCCATTCCGTTGCAGATCTGGGGGTTGAGAAGGCGTGCGGGATTGCCGACCACGCCCCCAGTACTCCCGATTTTGCGGGTAGAGTGGCCTTTTCAATTATTTATAAATTGTGAAATAACTAATAGAGTCTAAGGCATTGCATGAACCCTAGGGCTGAAAAATTAGATTGAATGATAGATCCTAGGGTATTGCATGAATCCTAGGACTGGAAAACTAGATTGAATGATAGATCCTAGGGTATGGCATGAATCCTAGGACTGGGAAACTAGTTGAATATATAAACATTGCAGTCTTTGAAAAGTAGAAAGGAAACGATAACTGCCTGTAAATTGGTTAACAACTGCCTGTTATGAATGGATAATTACGGTTGAGAACATGAAGCTGGAACGGTGAAACCTAAATTGGCTGAGTTAAAGAGCATGAACCCTATGGGGAATTAGGAGTAGAACTCCTGGAAAGTGAATGAAATAGAATTGGGGAAGTGAGCTAGCCCTTGAGTACGGAGTACCAAGGAGAGCAACTATTCCCCTGTTTAGTGCAGAGCGTAGCCAGCCGCCCCAGGGACCTGGGGTTAGGACTGGCCATTTTGTACCGACTTTTGGCCCTCATGTACACAGTACCGAGGAGAGCTACTAGTGTAGGGAGAGCACTAGCTACCCCACAGGCCCGAGGTTCTGCTAGCCCTCCTACACCGACTTGTTAGGCCCACTGGGCAAACCAGGGTAGTCAGGCGAGGGTGCGCGGACTGTGGAGGGGCTGGACCCTTGTTACTGAGAGGGCTCTGCCCTATACTGGTTCCGTGTTGTGCTTTGGGCGCACCCATTAATGGAAACGACTGACCGCGTGCCAGTGCGGGGTAGTTACCCGTGAGCTTATCACGTGTGCCGTCGTCACCGTTACGTCTGTCAGCGACCTTGGGGTGGTTGACTGAGGGTAGGACCACCACGGGGGACTCTCCCAACCTGGAGAGCACCACGTGTTACTTCTTTTCGAAAAAAACTGCAATCAAGATCGTTCCCATGAGGAACATTCAAGATCAAGAGAAGGATCTGAGAAATAAATCAATAGTGAATAAATGGAAAAAAATATAAAGAAAGAAAGTAAGAATATAACAGCTACTGTCCACTTTACTGCTTCTCCTAGCTTTTAGTTGCCACTCTACTTAGAGTTTCGCTGACGTGTCACCTTTGTTACTTTTCAGGACCAGGTGTTGAGCAGCCAGAGTCAACGGCTGCAGAGGGTGCTGGGCCTAGTAGAGCCCAGTAGTGTCACTAGTAGTACCCACTGTACTTTTCTTTCCGTTGTAGTCAGTAGTTTCTGTTACCCCCTGTACTCTCTTTATTGTAAGCTTCATGTTTATGTATATGTTTATTTCTCTACTGTTGTGGTGGTGTATACTGTAGTATTTCTTTTCTCTACTGCTATATTTTGTTACTGCTAGTTATATACATGTTGAATGTGATTTATTTTACTGCTCTTTTGGTTACTTTCTCGTTGGACGACTGGGTCTTGGGATCAGTCGACTCGGTCCGATTCTCGTGTCTCGTAGGGATTCGGGAATCGAGTCGTTACAGTCACACAACACCTGAGGACAATATAAAGCTCCACTAGCAGGCTTTTCTTTGTTGGAGTCCTCCATCCATTCATCCTTGTAGCTACCCACTGCAGATTCCATAGGTCCCATTCTTCTGTTAGATTAGGATTTACAGTTTCTAGATTAGATTGAATTGCTTTCATAGCTTACTTAGATAGTTTAGATTAGATTGAGTTTAGCTTAGATTAAGTCATTTAATTGTGTTAGATTAGTAGATTAGCTTAATTTTAGGTCTCTATAGATCCACCCTCTCTCATTAATCCAAATCAGAGAGGTGAGTTATCACCTTCATTTTGATTCATTTGTCATCCCTCTCATCTCATGAACGTTTCTTACTGATTCCCTCGATGTTTTGATCATTAGATCACTCCCTCCATTAGAGCATGTTACGACCTGGTTCCCGAATCCCTACCGAACCTAAGACCGGCTCACCTCGACTAATCCCAAGACCCAGTCGTCCAACAAGAAATAACCAAAAAGTAGGAAAATTAACCACATTCACATATGCAATATAACTAAGCAGTAAAGGAAAATAAAAGCTGCTATTCCAATACATACCACCACAACAACAGGAACAACGGAAACAAAAGCAACAGTAATAGGAACAGTAGCTAAAAGTTCAAAACTTACAACAACAGTAAAGAGGGTACAACAAAGAGTGTAGAAAACTATGGCTGGGCTCGACTGGGCCCAGCACCCTCCGCAGTCGGAAGCTTGGGCTACTCAACTCGTGGACCTGAACAGTGTTATGAAAAAGATGGAGTCAGCGAACGCTGAGTAGAGTGGTAACCATACTATCTAAAGCAGTAAAAATAACAAGTATAATTATCTTTTCTAGTTATTTTATTTTACAGGTAATTCCTTTTCACACCTTTTCGTCAACTTTCAGATTTTTCTTGATCTTGCATGTTCCTCGTGGGAATGATCTTGATTGCAGTCTTTTCCGAAGAGTAGAAGGTACATGTGGTGCTCTCCTGGCTAGGAGAGTCCCCCGTGGTAGTCCTACACCTAGCCAACCACCTCGAGGTCACTGTCAGACATAGCGGTGACTATGGCACGCGCGATAAGCGCACGAGTAGCTACCCCGTACTGACACGCGGTTAGTCATTTTCGCTAGCGGGTACGCCCAAAGTACAGCATGGAACAGTATAGGGCTTAGCCCTCTCAGAAACAGGGGTCTAGCCCCTCAGAACCAAACAGGGGTCTTGCCCCTCCATAGTCCATGCACCCTCATCTGACTACCCCGGTTTGCCCAAAGGACCTAACAAGTCGGTGTAGGGTGGCTAGCTGAACCCCGGGCCCCGTGGGGTGTCTAGCTCCCTCCCTACACTAGTAGTTCGCCTCAGTACCGTGTGCACGAGGGCCAACAGAAGTCGGTGTAGAGTGGCCAATCCTAACCCTGGGTCCCAACCCATGGGTGGCTAGCTCCGCTCTACACAAAAAGGGGGCAGTCGCTCTCCTTGGTACCACGTACTCAAGGGCCAGCACACTTCCCGTCCACATTCCAGATTTTCCATCTAACCACATGAGCTCTACTCCTATCTCCCTGTAGGGTTCATGCTCATGTTCACCACATTATTCCGATCCGGATTCCATCATTTACAATTCAGTTCTTGTTTGTATACAGGTAGCTCGTATTTCCATAATTTAATACATGCAAGTAATGATTTCACAGGTGACTGTTCAGTTATCTCAGGCAGCTCATATTCTAAAAAGCAGCTCATACTTTATTACAAGCAATGTTTAGCAGTTTAACTCATTCATGTATATAAATACAATCATGCAGAATAATTTAGTTTATTCATTTCTCTGTCCTAGGGTTCATGCCACATCCCAGGTTTCCATTTGGCTAATTTCACAGATACATTCTTATTTAATAAGATTAACAGGGGTGGACCACTCTATCTGACAATCCAGGAGTAATGGGGGCTTCAATCGCAGACCCAGGCGCCTATGCGAGCCCCAAACGCGCAGCAGGTCGAAACCTTAAACCAAGGAACACATCACAGAGGAGGATTCAGAACAGTGTACAAAGGCTTCTAATACGTAGAGAAACTCGCAAGGAAACCACAGATACTTCGTTTGCATAAAACAGATCTCGATCGAACCCCAAACGGGTCAAAAACATGTCTACTGACCAAAATCAGATATCTAGAAACAAGTCCAGATGTCTTAAAAGTTACAGAATCTCACCTCAAGTTCCTACGATGCCCTCAGATGTTTAGGACTCCCTTGCGATCGTCTGAAAGCGGTTCCAGATGTCGAACCACTCCTCCAGTCATCTAGAAGCACCTCCGGTCGTCTGATGAGTTGTTCAAATGTCTGAAAGTGCGTGGAAGGGCATTCCATGTACCTTTCCAAGGCTGCTTCTGCATGCGACAGAGCAACCACCCTAAAATTAGCTAAACATATCTTCTGCGGTGCGGCCTGCATGGCTGTAACCGCGGAGAGAACGTACCTTCGCGATAAAGGTGCTTTCAGACGTCTAGTCTTACTCCAAACGTCCAGACGCTCAGCCAGTCGTCCGGATTGCACTCCAGACATCTGATACTAGAAAAATTCCAGTATCAGACCACACTCCCAATGCTCCTTGCCGTGCTCCACCGCGTTTCTCCTCACTCCACTATAGCTCCAGCTGCTGCAGGTGGTCGAGGACGATGCTCCAGACTCCCTCCTCGTCTCGCATGCACCACGGTGGCCGTGCGAGCTCCGACGAGCTCCCACAAAGCTCCTGACCTCAGCCTCCTCCTCCTTCTCACGTACTCTCCTCCTCCTCGTTCTCACAAACTCCCTTGCTCACCTCCTCCCGCCGCTCTGCCGCGCTCTAAAGGTGGAGATGGTGGTGTGTGGAGTGGAAAGGAGAGGAGGGGAAAGTGGCCTTTTATAAAGGTCGAGGGTTAGGGTTCTGCAAGGGGGAGGGAGGAGGAAAGAGAGAGAGAAGGAGAGTTCTACGCATCGCCCGCCCGTAGAATGCAGAATGCATACAAAATTTTAATTTCCAGATGTCCGGGAAAGGGTCTAGACGTTTGGACAAACGTCTGACTGACACTCTAGACGTCTTAAAAGGCTAAAAGTGGGATGCGTCTTTACAGAGCAGCCACAAGGATTGAAGGTCTCTAGCTTCCAAATCTTATGGCATACCAAAACCATTAAAGGGTCTTCCATTCATTACATGAGACCACATAGTCCCTTCACTAATTGAAATTGAATTCAATTTAGATGATTGGTCATGATTTGGTTTTAGTGCTTCATCGATTTCAGAAGAAATTTCGTTTTAATCTGATCTATTTGATGGAATTGAGTTCATAATAATGTAATTGAGATGAATGTGATCAAAGTAAGATATTTTATTTAGACTTCCACCGAGATTTGAGTTTGCGCCTAATTTGGATCACCTGCTACTATTCTGTGCTCATTGCCAAGTAGCAAGAACCAAGGAGAATCCATGCATGGATTTGAAGCTCTTGTATTGACCTAATTTTCATTTAGAATTGCCTGGAACTCTTGAACACTAATTAATAGTGTGTAGGGATTCCGAGTGATCATATCACTTTGGCGACAACTTCGATTCAATCTAATCCTTTTTCCCCTAAAAGAAAATCCATCATTCGGAGGTTGTTTGAGCTTTGAAAGACATTTATGAAGGTTTTTTAATGGATTTCTATTGGGTTAAATGTCTAGTTTGATCTCTTCCCTTCACGCTATCCATAGTAGAAGAAGGAGATCAATCTAGGGTTTTTGAAGTGTCTTAAGCCTTGATTTGAATTTTGTTGGACTCCAAATCCATTATTAAACATTCGTGACAATCTGGAATGGGTTTTTAATTGATTTAATCTCGATGATGAAGATTTGAGCTTCACTGCCCAAGTTCCAGTTTATCTTAATACCTGAGGCTTCAATTTGAGCTCTCTTGACCTGGGCAAGTTTCTGAGGAATTTTGATGTTTATGAAACACATGCAAATGATTCTGCCAAGTTTAGAATTTCAAATTCGATCT
The DNA here is from genome assembly GCA_037157565.1 of Thalassia testudinum. Classification (NCBI taxonomy): domain Eukaryota; kingdom Viridiplantae; phylum Streptophyta; class Magnoliopsida; order Alismatales; family Hydrocharitaceae; genus Thalassia; species Thalassia testudinum. The sequence goes on along the minus strand of JAZHRO010000007.1, from coordinate 70,823,126 downwards.
GAGTATGTTGTCAGATAACAACTACAACAAAATGTTCTGGATGAGTTTTAACTAGGTTTTCATCATGGAATTTGAATGGATTTTGGATGGCTTAACATCTAAAAGGAGTTTTCTGAATAACATTTGTATAGATTCAACTTCTTAGGAATTTAAGGTCTTGAACAATGTGAATTAGACCTAAATTGGGTCTAAAATCTCTTGTCAGTTCAGCCGTTGTAGTAGCAAATCTGGATAAAGTTTTCAATCACAAATCAAGCAGATTTTGATGTAAATAGAGATAGGATGAGTTTAAAAGATGGATTTATGTCAGATCTTTATGTCATTAGCATTCATGAACTTTTGATTGATTTTAATTTGAACTGAAATAGCATGTAAATCCTTGTAGAAAGTTTTTGTCAGCAATTGTCTAAACTGGAAACTGTCTGAACCACCTGATAATGTTGAATTCAATGTTTTAATGATTATATGTATTAGATTCTGATCCCAATTGATTCTTGGAAGTTTATAATGCTTTAATCTTCATTTCCAACATCTTTGCTATATTTTCTAGTCTTGAAAACAATTTCTAATCATTTAAAAGCCTTTTTCCAGCATTTATTTGTAAATACCATGAAAAATACAAAAATAATGTAAATAAATAAACAAAATGTGTCTTGAGTGAGGATAAGTTATGTTTGAGGTGTGTATGAGTTCAGAATTAGGTTTTGAGTCCTTTAATTGGTAGAACAAACCTGCAAAAGTTCTAAACTTCTTAGGTTAGAAATAAAGAAAATCAAAAGAAAATCCAAAAAGAGTCTTCTTCTCTTCCCTCATTTCTCTCTCCTCTTTCTCTTTCTTTATAAAACCTAAAAAAAATAAAAATCAGAAAAATTCAGAAACTATAAAAAAAAACTATTTGTATATAGTGTATGTACTTGTATATATCCTAAGTTAATAATATAGAGTAAGTTATATGTAAATTAAGTATGTATATAATATGTATAAATTATTTTTGTGCAGATAAGTTATAATAAGTATTTATGTTAAGTTATAGGGTATAATATTGTATATATGTATATATTGTACAATTAATTATAATATATGTATATAACTTATATGTATATATAATTATAACTATTTGTGTACATTAATAAATATAAATAACTTAACATATTAATTACAACAATTATTATGTACAATAATACATCTATATTACTTAGCTATATAGGTAGAGTATATATCTATGTTTATACAAGTTAATAAAGTATATTATTAAGTTAAATTAATGTAGATTAGTAAATTAATTAACTAATGAAGTAAGTTATACTATATTCTTGTATATTATAATTTAAACTATCTTAATTACATTTATGATCATATTTATAATGTAAATTACTATGTACATTATATAATTTATATATAATATATATAATTTGTATAAATTAATTTGTAAAGGTATAATAATAAAATTAAATTATTAAAAAATCATAATTAATCATGTAAACATATAAATTAACTAAATAATACATCAATTAGATAATTAGAACATTAATTTATAGTGTAATTAAGTAATTAAAGTTAATTATAACTTGTAAATATCAATAAATTTAACTAATTTTAAATATATTTAATTAATTTAAAATAACTATACCAATAAATAGCCTTATATATTGGTTACATGATCATGTAATTTAATTATAAATAAGAACTACAATTAACACTTAATTAGATCCCTAATTTCAACATGAATATTCATGTGAGATAGCTAATTTGGCCCTAAGGATACCACCACATCGAAAGTTGCTAAGCAAATCATGCGATATAAAGGAAACTGCCCCTGTAGGTTCACTGGCCAGTACAGGGTTCGACTCCCCATAGCCATTATATCCAAGCATATTGAGAGAGAGAGAGGTGGGCATGCAGGCCTACGTTGTGGGCCTGATTTGGGCCTGAAATAAATTGGCTTTAACCCCTACCCCCCTATGAGCTATGCTAGTAGTGGCATTGATCCAGCCCTAATGGGGACATTGATCCTACGAAAAGGTAGCCCAAAACCCAATTTTTTTGAGCCATTTAAGTGTTAAGTGTAGAGTGTTAATCCTAAATAAAACTAAGTGTTGAGTATAGTGTGAGCGTGGTTGTGTTAATAAATGTATAAGTGTTGTATGTGTTAGGTTATATATTTATATATATAGTATTAAGTCATATATATGTTATGTATATGTGTATTGTAAATAAAAAAAATATTATTTTTGCCTTATTTTTATATAAACATTTTTAAGGCTTTGTATATATATATATATATATATATATATATATATATATAAGTATTGATGTATATATTAGTTAGGATGTACATATGCAGTATATTGTCTATATTATGTATATTAGTTTCATAAGTTAATTATTTTAGTTAAATTTATGTAAGTGTTGTGTATATGTTAGTTATATATATAATATGTTTATACTTGTATTAGTATTAGTATTAATATTGAATTATGTATAGATGTATATCTTTTGTATATGTTATATTATGTATATATGTTAGTTTAGAATTTGTTTTGGATGCCTTTACTTTGTAAATATTATTTGAGGCATGATTTTAATTAACATTGATTCAATTTATTTCTTTTGTATATAAGTAACTTATCTTAGTTCATTCTTTAATTCCTTCAATTCTAACTCATTCTTTTGTAAATAAACTTAACATTTTTGGAAGAAAAAATAATTTTGAATAATAAGGAGTGATGTATATTAATAACTGCCTCCTAGTGAACGACCTATAATAAAATCAGTAAAAATTTTATATAAATCAAATGTCATCAGTCTGGATTGCGACACTATACTGCAACAATGATAATTAACCCTAATTAACTAGTAGTCCGAATGGAACATCACACGGCACGGGCATTCAAAATGTTGATGGGAACAGATTGAGTTAGATGATTCGATATAGAGGAGACGTTCTTGAAGCAAGTTGAAAGGAAAAATGCAATTAAAGTTAAGTATCTCATTTTTAATCAAAAAAAAATGCTAAAAAGAGTTGTTACTTCGCTGTCGACAAAAAAGATTTACAGGTGATAATTGCTGCTTATCCTACCATTGGCTTGGATTTATTTAATAACAGGCACAAGGGAATGACAAGCCAATAGCCACATAAGCCCAACACATCTATGAGCACAGTTTTCATAGTTTTTACCAATTAAGTCCATCTATGAATTGGTTGCTTTGGCCATACCATTTAATCTAATGAAATCAAAAAAGGTAAATGTAGAATATAATTCATGTACGTTTCCCTCTTGAGTGGTAACCTAATATGAGTATAAGACAGGCCTCAACATTCAGTTATTGTAGATAAAAAAAGGATGATAGAAAGATAAAGCCAAATGTCACATTCAGCTTTACAAGAATATGAATAGTTACCAGTCCCCAATGAATTAACCTAAGAGGCCAACTTTTATCCATTTTGATAAAATATCAAGAAAACCAGATCAAGCGATCATAGCCATGGTAGCAAATAGTAAATAACATGATTCCTCTCAAGATAGAATAAAGCATTTTTGCACCTGTCATTATCTCAATAATATGAGCTAATTTGGTTGCAGATACCAAACACTGAAATCACAAATGAAATAGAAAGAAATACCAATCCAACAAGTCCAAACTCCCACCAAAAGAGCTAATAGCTAACACACAAACAAGAAGAATACATGTACGAGGATACCTAGATGTTCTTAGCACAAATAATAATTATTTTTTTGAAAAGGAAATTACAATTAAGTAGGATTCTAATGCAGAAAATTGTCATTTAGATAGTGAAAGATCATAGCAAATAGCACAATCGCCTTTGTTTAACATGTTCTGGCTTCAATTCACAGGACACAATCTAACATTCTTTCCAATTAACTTCTATCAAGCTACCTCTCTCTGGAGATCTTCCCCCTATCTTGCTAGCATAGTAGTTCACAATCCTTGAGAAATTGCCTATAATATGCAACCTGCAATTGTATGGCCATTTAAATTGTTATGCAACCTACAGTTGTATGGGTAATTGGTGGTGGGGGTGGGGGTTTTGTAGCTAGTAGAGAGTACTAAGGGGAGTGGAGGGGGTGGTGGGTGTTGCGGAAAACGAGTAAGGTGGTGGGGTGGGGGTGTTGTGGCTGGTAGAGGTAGTGGCGTTGAGGGAGAAGAAGAGGAGGAGCGATGGTGGTTGTGGGAGTGCTGATCGAGGTGGTGACTTGAGGGAGAAGAGGAGGGGCGGTGGTGGTCGTGGGAGTGCTGATCGAGGAGGTGGCTTAAGGGAGAAGAAGAGGAGGGGTGATGGTGGGTGTAGGGGTGCTGTCATAGAGGGGTGAGTGGGGACTTACCCAGGGGGGACGGGGGAGAAAGGTGGGGGGGGGGGGGGAGGGGGCAGAGGGGCGAGAGGGGAGGAGGTGCTCAAGGGCATGGCCGAGGAGTGTGTTGGATCTAATAAATATAACGTGATCTGATGGCTACGCGCAGAAACAAACTCAACGCGATAGTAGTAATAACAAGAAATATTTACACAAATAACAATCCATTGAAATAGGATGCAAAATGTATAGTGGTTCTCCTCACTTGGGTACTCCACTACCTAAGCCTCCCAACCTAGGATTTTTAACCCGATTCCCTCAACCCAAGGGAATCAATTTACTAAACAAGGTAATTAACAGGTTATCTCAACCCAAGTACAACAACGAGTTTGTTACAACTCAACGAGCAAAAGCTCAAGTACCAAATAAGAGCACTGGTGTAAGATAAGTAAAAATCTTATGACAAAATACCTGAGCCTCTCAACAATAATTAAAATAAAATACTAATTGGAGAGCCTAGAAAGGACATGAATCACTTCATAGATGCATGAGAAAAACACGTCGTTGAGCTTGCAAGAATGTAGAGAGAGTGAATAGCAAGCTTCTTCTTTTTCTTACTTGAGAAATAAGGTGGAAATATGAAATTATAGCTCTAGAAGTTTCTCTTGTATATTTCTATGTGCAAATTAAGGGTCCAAGGGTTTAGTTATAAAGATAGGACCTCAAGGATTTGTCTACTAGACATTGGGGTTTAAATCCCAACATTCATATTGCCAAAATTAATTTTACAGCTATTCAGTTTTGAGCCAATGGCTAACTGGTACCAGTACTGAAGTACAGGTACCGATACTAGTTGCTCATAGTATTTTCTACAGCTAGCACACAAGAGTCTTGATACTGGTACTCATCACGGGTACTGGTACTTGTGACTCCCAGGTTTGAGACTTACTAGGCACTGTGTCCTACCTATACCAGTACTCATCATGGGTACTGGTACTTGTAAGGTCTAAGCCAGAACTGAGTCTTCAAACTGTGACCATTAAGTACCGGTACTCTTCATTAGTACCGGTACTTATTATTCACAGTTTGACACATAGGCTCAAACTTGTGCCTTACATATATCGATACTGATGAAAAGTACCGGTACTTGCTTTCAAGTACCGTTATTTAAGTGTAGTATTAATTAGTTACGTTCTTTGAAAATGATCATAGCATAAATCTTAGTTTATCTCTAATTAATTTTACTATCTAAGTTGATTCTTTGTTAAGAGGCATACATTCTATTAAATAAAAATCTAATCTAAAAAATCTAAAGGTTGAAGAAGATCTTCTCCTCCTCATCATCTTTCCTCCATGTCATGATCTTCTCCTCCTCATCATCATGCCTCCTTGTCATAATTCAATGTTTGCCTTGATCTTCCCCTAAATCTGAAAAACACTCAATTGCAAACGTTAATCTACAATAATTTTGTTAACACCAAAACAAGATGTGGAACAAAGTTCCAACAGAGCGAGGTTGTGGGGGTACTGTAGCCAGCTGAGGCAGTGGCATTGAGGGAGAAGAGGAGGGGTAGTGGTGGTCATGGGAGTGCTGTGGGCACTAGAGGTGGTGGCTTGAGGGAAAAGAAGAGGGGCGAGGGTCGGTAGTGGTGGTGCTTAGGGGAAGTGAGTTGGTGATGGCAGAGAGAGATGTGGGTAGTTACCTCAAGAGCGTGGACGATGGTGAGAGGAGGACATGGACGGAGAGTTGCTGGAGAGTTGTGTGAGGGAGTGAGAGAGAGAGAGAAAGACCGATGGTGGTGGTGGTGGGTGTGGGAGATCAAGGGATGCAAGGGAGAGTGAAGATGGGCATAACATATTTAAATCATAGCCATTCATTATTTTGAGAGGGATCAAATGGTTAGTATGAATTTTTCTGACCTTCTCACCAAAGAGGCCTTCTGATAGGAGACTCCTTTCTCTCTCTCTCTCTATTTATATATATATAATTTAAAAACAAAAAGATAAAAAAATATATTGAAATGACCCATTACCTTTTTAGTCGGATAAGACGTCTAGACTGCCAGTCAAATGTCTGTCCAGACGTCTGGACATATGTCCGGATGTCCGAAAATAGGAGAATATCGTATATTCCTTTCACTCTGCATGTGGGCGACGCGCAAAGTCTCGCTCTCTCTCCTTCACCCCCTCACCCGAACCCTCAACCCACTCTATATATCCCCCCTCCTCTTCTTCTCACCCCCTTACACCACTCAAGCCACCGCCACCTCCACCTTCTCCTGCAATGGCCACGCCCCTCCTGTCTTTGCTGCAGTCGCAGTGAGGAAGGAGAGGAACCGGCGAGGGAAAAATGGGGAGGAGTGAGAGTGAGACAGTGCGAGGGAGTGAAAGCGGGGGAGGTGGACGACGGCCGTGGGAGCTCGATGGAGCTCAAGGAGGAGTCGTAGGAGAGAGGAGGACACCGGCGAGGAGCTTCTCAAGCTCCTGCAGCTGCATGCGGAGGGCGAGTGGTGCAAGCTACATGGAGGAGTTCTAGTACTGGAAGTTTCCAGTATCAGACGCCTGAAGTGACGTCCAGATGGCTAGCGAGGCATCAGGATGTCCAGAGCTGAACCCGGACGTCTGAGAGCACATACCGCGTGAGGTACGTATCTTCCTACGCTACTTTTCTGCCATGCAGATCGTAGCACAGGGGATGTCGGCTAATTTTTGTGTCTGCATTGTTCGTACGTAGGTGAAGGCTTTGGGAAGGCACGCGGTGCGCTTTCCTAAGTACTTTTGGACATCTAATCACGTCGCCAAATGTCCGAAGGTACTTCTAGACGACCGGAGACCTTGTCTGACGTCTAGAGCAGCCCCCAGATGGTTGCAGAGGAAGTCTAGACATCTGAAGTAGCAACAGGAAGGGTAAGGTGAGTTCTGACGTCTTCTAAGACGTCTAGGACTAGTCCCAGACGTCTGATTTTGGTCAATAATCGCGTTTTTGGCCCGTTTAGGGCCCAAATGGAATTGGATTTCCGCAAATGAAGTATCGTTGTTTTCCACTCGAGTTCCTCTACATGTTCGTGTTGAGTATCTACTGTTTTGACCTCATCTAATGTAATTAAGTCACTGACACAGCTTACCAGCCGATGGCATGTTCGGGGCCTGCGGAGACAATGAGATCTGCGACATAGGCCCCCATTCCTCCCCTGATACTCGATAGAGTGGTTTAATGCATTTATTAAGACATGAATAAAGAATATGCCTGCTTAGATTAAATTGATTGTAACTCTAGGATGTGGAATGAACCCTAAGGTAGAAATGTAAGAGCATGATGTTGAACTACTCTAGTTTACTTGAGATGCATGTTAAAACACGAGTTGCCTGTATGTAATTGAGGAATTGAACTGTGAAACCACAAGCTGCATGTATATGATTGAGAATTTAATTGTGAAAACATGAGCTACCTGTATATGAATGAGGAACGAGTTTTGGAAACATGAGGTTTGAATATGGATAAATGAGATGAATATGAGCATGAACCCTACAGGGAATTAGGAGTAGAACTCTTGTGGATGAAAGGAATCTGGAATGTAGATGAGAAGTGACTGGCCCTTGTTTACATGATACCAAGGAGAGCAACTGTCCCTTTTTAGTGTAGAGTGGAGTTAGTCACCCTTGGGTCGAGACCCAGGGTTAGGATTGACCACTCTACACCGACTTGTGTTGGCCCTCGCGTACGTGGTACAGAGGCATGCTACTAGTGTAAGGAGGGAGCTAGCCACCCCACGGGACCTGAGGTTAAGCTAGCCACCCTACATCAACTTTGTTAGGCCCACTGGGTAAACCAGGGTAATCAGACGAGGGTACGTGGACTGTGGAAGGGCGAGACCCCTGTTTTGAGAGGGCAAGGCCCTATACTGTTCCGTGCTGTACTTTGGGCATACCCGCTAGCGGAAACGACTGACCGCGTGTCAATGTGAGGTAGCTGCCCATGCGCTTATCAAGCGTGCCGTAGTCACCGCCACATCTCGACAGTGACCTTGGGGTGGTTGACTGGATGTAGGACTACCACAAGGGACTCTCTCGGCCAGAAGAGCACCATGTGCACCTTCTACTCCACGGAAAAGACTGTAATCAAGATTGTTCTCATGAGGAACAAGCATGATCAAGAAATACTTGGATACTTTGGGAAATAGATAAACTAGAAATACATAAATGTGATAAATAGAAATGAGAATAAAACATGCTTGTTGTTTTTACTTTACTTGTACATAGATAATATAAACACCACTCTACTCAGTGTTCGCTGACCCCGTCTTTTCGTAGCGCTGTTCAGGACCAAGAGTTGAGCAACCCGAGTTTCCGGCTGTAGAGGGAGCTGGGCCCAGCCGAGGCCGCCGTAGTGGTTTCTTTTCCAGTTCTTTATTTCTACTGTAGTTGTGAGTACTAGACTTTAAATTACTGTTCTCGTACTTCCTATTTTCTGTTGTTGTTGTGGTGGCATGTACTATTTTGAGATAGTTGTTCTACTTTTGTTTATTACTTCATTCTTTCCTTCTGCTAGTTATATTGCATGTGTGAATGTGATCTACTTCCCTCCTTTTGGTTATTTCTTGCTGGACGACTAGGTCATGGGATTAATCAAGGCGAGCCGGTTCTCGGGTCCTATAGGGATCCGGGAACTAGGTCGTAACAAGATGATATCAGAGCAAGGTCGTCTCGAGAAATGAACCAATTGGTTTGAGAATAACCACTCACGTGCATATAACTAAGATAGCCACCACAATGTATCACTTTGATATTCATTTCCGAGTCTTTTTCTTGATGTAACCCTATATCATTGACAACTCTTGTTCTATCTCTTGCGTCTCCTTGCAGGAGATGCCTCGTCGGGGAGTTCCCGAGGTAGGCCGTGGTCGAGGACGTGGACGAGGTCGGAGGGGCAAATGTGCTGGACCTGAGGCACCAGTTGATCCACCTCTCCTCTTAGGCATTCAAGCCCAGGATCTCGCCCAGCTGATCAGAGACATCGTGCAAGAGGAGCTCCACCAGCCTCCACGGGCACCTCTCCCTAAGGACGTGGACGGGGAGTTCTTGGTGGGACAGAGAGACCGTCGCAGCGTCGGACGAGCAAGAGGGGGAGGGGGTGATCCTCCACCACCCACACCACACTCAAACACTTCCGAGCACGAGCCCTCCTTGCCTGGAGGCGGGCCCATTGCCCCACTGCAGCTACACCACAAGCTTTTCGAACAGCTCCGAAAGCTGAAGCCCCCCCTCCTTCAAGGGGGATGAGGACCCGTCTGAGGTAGAGGATTGGCTGGAGTAGATAGAGAAGGTGTTTGACACCCTTCGCCCTCCTGTGGAGTGCCACATGGCCTTTGCCACGTACCAACTAGAGAGCGCAGCACACAAGTGGTGGAGGTCAGAGGCCAGGAGGGGAGAGAGCCGACGTGGGACCAGTTCATGGCTCTCTTCTGCGAGCAGTACTTTCCACAGACCTGGCAGGACCAGAGGAGGCGGGAGTTCCACACTCTTCGCTAAGGGACATTGACGGTTAGCATGTACCGCATGTGTTTTCTTGAGCTATCACGTTTCGCCCCGACAGCTGTGTCTACTGAGGAGGAGTGCCTATGGAGGTTTACTGAGGGGCTCCGACCTACTATTCGGGGGTATGTCAAACCCCTGAAGCTGCCCACTTTCTGTCGTGTGGTTGAGGCAGCCATGACTTAGGAGGAGACCAACCCAGCTGCGCGAGACACTAACAGTAGATGGAAGAGGCCCTACCAGCCAGAGTACTCTTAGGGCCGTCGGGAGAGGAGGCACACGGTGCCCGCAGGAGAGTCATCTCATTCTGCGGGGCCATCATTGGCCTTTGGGGGGCCAAGACAAGGGCCAGTTGCCAGCACCAAACCCCCACCCAGTCATTAGCAGGGACCTATGGAGGGAGGAGGTCATGTACCCCTCTGCTACCAGTGTGGCTAGCCGAGCCACATCAGGAGGGACTACCCATCTAGGGACGGAGCATAGCAGATGCTCCCCACACCAAGCACTAGAGGTCGAGCTGGCGGTCGAGGTCACCGGGCACGTAGGGGAGGGCAACAGTCACGAGGAGGGTACCGACCAGCTGCTGCTCGCCCGACCCAAAGTGTAGCTACTTCGTCTGCACTAAGAGCTGAGGGGTGTATCAATGCCCTAACACACAGAGACGCCAGGGCTTCGGGTTCTATGGTGGCAGGTATGGTTACTATTTCTGGCAAATTAGTGCACGTAATTTTTGATTCCGGTGCCACACACTCCTTCGTCGCTATGAGTTTTACCATCAGTTTGAGGTAGGGCAGTGTACTGTTAGAGGATCCGTTTGTGATCAGAGGCCCAGGTGGCCAGTTGTTTGTAGCTGAGGAGGTCTACAAGGACTGCGAGGTCAGTATAGGGGGACACAACCTCCCTACTAACCTAATTGTGATCCAAATGGAGGACTTTGGCGTGATCCTAGGGATGGACTGGCTGTCCGCCTATCATGCCCTGGTGGACTGTTTCAGGAGGAAGATTATCTTCTCCATAACGGAGTTGCCTCCCTTTGAGTTTCACGAATAGTCGGTGGATGGAGGTTTTAGATGCATCTCCGCACTTCGGGTAGCCAGGCTTTTGAGCCAGGGGTGTAAGGGCTTCTTAGCTTGTGTAGTGGCAGAGCCTAGCCCTGTGGCTGACTTTCAGAGTATCTCGGTGGTTTGCAAGTACCTCGACATTTTTCCAAAGGAGCTGCCAGGACTACCGCTTGAGCTTGAGATCAAGTTTGAGATCTCACTGGTACCGGGGACCTACCCCATTTCTACTGCACCGTACCGGATGGCACCACTTGAGCTGCGAGAGCTCAAGTCACAACTACAGGACCTGTTGGAGGAGGGCTTTGTGAGGCCCAGTGCGTTCCCGTGGGGAGCCCCTGTGCTATTTGTGAAGAAGAAGGATGGTACTCTGCAACTTTGTGTCGACTACCGATAGCTGAATAGGGTCACTGTCAAGAACAAGTATCCGCTACCGAAGATTGACAACCTCTTTAACCAGTTGCGAGATGCCACAGTGTTCTCCAAGATAATTCTGAGGTTGGGTTACTACTAGTTGAGAATCAAGGAGACTGATGTCTCTAAGATAGCTTTCAGTACCTAGTACGGGCACTACGAGTTCTTGGTCATGCCTTTTGGGTTGACCAATGCCCCTGCTGCCTTTATGGATTTGAAGAACCGTGTTTTCAGGTCGTACTTAGACCAGTTTGTGGTGGTGTTCATCGACGACGTACTTGTTTACTCACGAGATTAGGCACAACATGGATAGCATTTACGTATGATCCTGGATACCTTGAGGCGACGCAGGCTGTATGTCAAGTACAGCAAGTGCGAGTTTTGGTTAAGGCAGGTGACATTCTTTGGCCACGTGATTTCAGGAGATGCATTGGTTATGGATCCAGCCAAGGTAGAGGCCATACTCAGGTGGGAGAGGCCACACATAGTGACAAAGATACGCAGCTATTTGGGACTGGCAAGTTACTACCGACGATTTATCAGAGGATTCTCTCAGATTATGCGTCCTATGACCCAGCTGACCTGGAAGGACGTGCCCTTCACCTGGACAGACAAGTGTGAGGCGTGTTTTCAGGAGTTGAAGGAGAGACTGACTTCAGCTCCTGTACTTACCATTCCATACAGCAATGGTGATTTTGTGGTGTACACCGACGCTTCATTGCAGGGGTTAGGGGGTGTGCTCATGCAACGGGGTCACATTGTAGCTTATACTTCGTGGCAACTGAAGCCCCATGAGCATAGCTACCCTGCCCATGACTTAAAGCTGGCAGCAGTTGTCTTCGCACTGAAGACATGGAGGCGCTGACAGTAGTTGTCTTCGCGCTGAAGACATGGAGGCACTACCTTTACGATGAGACTTTCAAGATCTTCACAGATCATAAGAGCCTCAGGTACTTATTTGATCAAAAGAACTTTACATGAGACAGAGACGTTAGTTAGAGCTCCTGAAGGACTACGACTGTAGCATCTCCTACCACCCAGGGAAGGCCAATGTGGTGGCCGAAGCCTTGAGCCGGAAGGCACCCGCCCACTTGGCCAGTTTACAGGCACAGAGTTGGAGACTCATGGAGGAGTTGGGCAGTTGGCGACCCAGAGAGTCACAGGGGTATTGTGGGACAGTGACAGTGACGCGGCAAACATGACCAGAGCTGATAGACCGCATCATCGAAGGGCAGATGGCCGATCCGTACTTACAGACGCTGCGAGATAGGGTCTTGACAGGGGACCTAGGAGACCTTTCCTTCTCAAACGAGATACTGCGGATGAGGGGACGCTTACACATCCCTAGGGACGAGGAGTTGTTGAGAGTGCTCCTGCCTAAGGCGCACGGGTCCAGGTTCACCGTACATCCCGGTAACACAAAGATGTACCATGATTTACGACGTGACTTTTGGTGGAGAGGGATGAAGCGGGATGTTGGTGAGTTTGTACAGTAGTATTTGGTATGCCAGCAGGTGAAGGCTGAGCACCAGAGGCCTACAGGGCCATTACAGCCACTTCCTATGCCAGAGTGGAAGTGGGATAGCATCACCATGGACTTGGTGATGGGTCTACCAGTTACCCAGCGGGGACACGACGCAGTCGGGGTGATAGTAGATAGGTTGACGAAGACGGTGCATTTCCTGCCGATTCGAGTCACCTTTGGACTAGCACAGTTAGCAGAGAGATACATTAGAGATGTGGTGCGCCTGCACTGAGTTCCACGTGAGATCGTATCCGACAAGGATACTCATTTTACTTCCCAGTTCTGGGCTGAATTTCAGTAGGCCTTGGGGACACGTTTGAGGTTCAATACCACTTACCACCCCCAGGTGGACAGACAATCAGAGCTCACCATACAAACACTTGAGGACCTTCTGCATGCTGTGTACTAGACTGGAGAGGCTCCTGAGAGGAGCATTTGCCCCTGGTAGAGTTTGCATACTATAACAGTTACCACTCGAGCATCGGCATGGCACCTTACGAGGCTCTGTACGAATGGAGGTGTACTGCACCCTTGAGTTGGGTCGAGATGGGGACCAAGTGGGAGGTTGGTCCCAGGCTGATCCGGCAGAGTCAAGAGGTGATAGAGTAGATTCACAGGCGACTCTGCACTATCAAGAGCAACCAGAAGAGCTACGCTAATAGGAAACACAAAGAGGTGTAGTTAGAGGTTGGGGATCACGTCTTTCTCCATGTTTCGCTCATGAAGGGCCTGCAGCATTTTGGGGTGAAAGGGAAGCTTGCGTCGAGGTTTGTGGGGCCCTTTGAGGTCCTAGAGCGGGTAGGACCTGTTGCTTACCGGCTTTCCCTTCCTTCGCAGCTTTCTGGAGTGCACAATGTGTTGCACATGTCCAACCTCAGGAAGTACATCACCGATCCCAGTCATGTTTTGAGCCATGAGAGCATCGAGGTGGGTGACGACCTAACCTACCCCGAGAGACCAGTATAGATACTAGACAGAGCCGTCTGGAGTCTGAGATGGAAGCAGGTACCACTGGTGAAGGTTCTATGGAGAAGCCAGCGATACGAAGAGGTCACCTGGGAGCCTGAGGCGGTGATGCGAGAGCGGTACCCAGAGCATTTTGAGGGTACGTCTTTTCGAACCTACTTCGGTCCTCTTTGAGTTTGTTATGTGCTTTTACGTTCCTTTTCCCGCACCCTAGCTAGCTCAAGTTTCGGGGATGAAACTTCCCTTAAGTTTGTTATGATGAAATGACCCATTGCCTTTTTAGGCAAATAAGATGTCTGGACTATCAGTCAGACGTTTGTCCTGACGTCTGGACATATGTCCGGACGTCCGAAAGTAGGAGAATATCGTATATTCTTTTCGCTCTGCGTGCGGGCGGTGCGTAGAGTCTCGCTCTCTCTCCTTCACCCCCTCACTCGAACCTTAAACCTACTATATATAAACCCCCCCTTCTCTTCTTCTTACCCCCTCACACCACTCAAGCCACAGCCACCTCCACCTTCTCCTACGATGGCCACGCACCCTCCCATCTTTGCTACAGCCGCATCGAGGAAGGAGAGGAACCGGTGAGGGGAAAATGGGTAGGAGCGAGAGAGAGAGAATGCGAGGGAGTGAAAGCAGGGGAGGAGGACGATGGCTGTGGGAGCTTGGTGGAGCTCTAGGAGGAGTCATGGGAGAGAGGAGGATGCCAGCGAGGAGCTTCTCAAGCTCCTGCAGTTGCTGGAGCTACCGCTGCGGGCGGAGGGTGAGAGGGGTGAGCTGCGTGGAGGAGTTCTGGTACTGGAAGCTTCTAGTATCAGACATCTAGAGTGACGTCCAGACGGCTGGTGAGCCATCAGGACGTTCGAAGCTGAAGTCGGACATCCGAAAGCACATATCGCGTGAGGTACGTATCTTCCTACGCTACTTTTCCGCCATGCAGATCATAACGCAAGGGATGTCGGCTAATTTCTGTGTTTGCGTTGTTCGTATGTAGGTGAAGGCTTTGGGAAAACATGTGGTGTGCTTTCCCAAGTACTTTTGGACGTCTGATCACGTCTCCAGACATCTGGAGGTACTTCCAGACGACCGGAGACCTTGTTCAGCGTCAGGAACTACCCCCAGACGGTCGCAGAGGGAGTATGGACATCTGAAGCAGCCACAGGAACTATAAGGTGAGTTTTGACATCTTTTAAGACATCTGGGACTAGTCTCAGATGTTTGAGTTTGGTCAGTAATCTCGTTTTTGGCCCATTTAAGGTCCAAACGGAATCGAATTTCTGCAAACGAAGTACCGCTGTTTTCCTCTCAAGTTCCTCTATGTGTTCGTGTTGAGCATCTACTGTTTTGACCTCATCTAATGTAATTAGTCGCTGGTACAGGTTACCAGCTGGTGGCATGTTCGGGGCCTGCATAGACGACGAGATCTGCGGCATAGGCCCCCATTCCTCCCGTGATACTCAATAGAGTGGTTTAATGCATTTATTAAGACATGAATAAAGAATATGCCTGCTTAGATTAAATTGATTGTAACTCTAGGATGTGGAATGAACCTTAGGGTAAAAATGTAAGAGCATGATGTTGAACTACTCTGGTTTACTTGAGATGCTTGTTAAAACACAAGCTGCCTGTATGTAATTGAGGAATTGAACTGTGAAACCACAAGCTGCATGTATATGATTGAGAATTTAATTTTGAAAACATGAGCTGCCTGTATATGAATGAGGAACGAGTTTTCGAAACATGAGGTCTGAATATGGATAAATGAGAAGAATATGAGCATGAACCCTACGGGGAATTAGGAGTAGAACTCCTGTGGATGAAAGGAATCTAAAATGTAGACGAGAAGTGAGCTTGCCCTTGTGTACACGGTACCAAGGAGAGCAACTGTCTCTCTTTAGTGTAGAGCGAAGCTAGCCACCCTTAGGTCGAGACCCAGGGTTAGAATTGGCCACTCTACATCGACTCTTGTTAGCCCTCGCATACGTGGTACCGAGGCGTGCTACTAGTGTAGGGAGGGAGCTAGCCGCCCCACGATGCCCAGGGTTAAGCTAGCCACCCTACACCGACTTCGTTAGGCCCGTTGGGCAAACCAGGGTAGTTGGACGAGGATACGTGGACTGTGGAGGAGCGAGACCCCTGTTTGGTTCTGAGGGGCGAGACCCCCATTATGAGAGGGCAAGGCCCTATACTATTCCGTGCTGTACTTTAGGCATACCCGCTAGTGGAAACGACTGACCGCGTGTCAGTGCGGGGTAGCTACCCATGCACTTATCACGCGTGCCGTAGTCATCGCTACGTCTTGACAGTGACCTCAAGGTGGTTGACTGGGTGTAGGACTACCACGGGGGACTCTCCCAGCCAGGAGAGCACCACGTGCACCTTCTACTCCACGGAAAAGACTGCAATCAAGATCATTCCCATGAGGAACAAGCAAAATCAAGAAATACTTGGATACTTTGACAAATAGATAAACCAGAAATACATAAATGTGATAAATAGAAATGAGAAAAAAACCTGCTTGTTGTTTTTACTTTACTTGTACATAGATAATATAAATACCACTCTACTCAGCATTCGCTGACCTCGTCTTTTCGTAACACTGTTCAAGACCAGGAGTTGAGCAGCCTGAGTTTTCGGTTGCAGAGAGAGCTAGGCCCAGCCGAGGCCAGCCGTAGTGGTTTCTTTTCCAATTCTTTGTTTCTGCTGTAGTTATGAGTACTAGACTTTAAATTATTGTTCTCGTACTTCTTATTTTTTATTGTTATTGTAGTGGTATGCACTATTTTGAGACAGTTCTACTTTTATTTATTGCTTCGTTCTTTCCTTCAGCTTAGTTATATTGCATGTGTGAATGTGGTTTATTTCCTTGCTTTTGGTTATTTCTCGCTGGACGACTAGGTCTTGGGATTAGTCAAGGCGAACCGATTCTCAGGTCCTGTAGGGATGTGGGAACCGAGTCGTAACAAGATGGTATCAGAGCAAGGTCATCCCGATAAATGAACCAATTGATCTGAGAATAACCACTCACGTGCATATAACTAGCATAGCCACCACAACGTATCACTTTGATATTCATTTCCAAGTCTTTCTCGATGTAACCTTATATTGTTGACAACTCTTGTTCTATCTCTTGCATCTCCTTGCATGAGATGCCTTGTCGGGGAGTTCTCGAGGCAGGCCATGGTCGTGGCCATGGACGAGGTCGGAGGGGCAGACGTGCTGGAATTTATCCACCCATAGGCGGGGTAAAATGCAATTTTGCTGAAGCATAGGGGCTTGGGTGTAATTTATCCACCCATCAACCCAAGCCATTGTTCTTGAATAAATACAACAACCTCCGAACATCTTTGCAAAATTTCAGTGAAAACGAACAAGAAACGCTTCAGATCTGGCCGTTCGCGTGCACTCCTCGCGTGGAGACTCTACACGCCACCCACTCGTCGAAGCACTCCCGTGCTTACGTGCCTTCTTGCCCTTCAACCCGCCACACCCTCCGCGTCCACTGGATTTGCATGCTCGCATATGCGGATCCGTGCGTACCTTCCACCCGCATCACCTGCCAGCTAGCACAAGCATGCAAATTGGGCACACCTTACGCCCGTCCCAGCACTAGCATGTGACATGCAAGCCATCACTGCTGCTAGCCCGCACCTCCATCACACGTGCACTATGCATGCCAACTGTGGCGCCATCTTGTCCTCCGTGCGAGTGGTTGATCGACAACAAACTGTGTTGCATAAAAATGATATTTTAATCGTAGTCGTTATCACAGTATAGATGTCACAATTCAAACAGATGTTACGTTATTTTATTTATTTATGTAATTTTTACTGGTTTATTACAAGTCATTCACTAGGAGACAGTAATTGATATACATCACTTTCTATGTTTCAAAAATGTTAATTTTATTTACAAAATGAATCAATGAATCAAAGAACGAATGAATTAGTCAATTATGTACAAAAGAATCAATTAGTTCTAGCTAAAATGCCTTAAACATATTTACAAATAAACATGCATCAAAAACTATATATAATTACTCTATGTTAGTTATGTACAACTATTTTAAATAATACCTAAGTATAGGTACAAAAATACCTACTAATATATACTAGACTAAATATACTAACATTTAATATTAATTCTAGAGTTTATTTATATATAACTGTCACTAAAGTCCTAGAGTTTATTTATATATATAAGACTTAAATAGGTATATACTACTCTAATTATATATATATAGGGACCTATCTGGAGAGCACTGTGCTCATTAAAGCTACAATGAGCACCAAATGTTCTCTATTGGATTTGGATTCCACACCTGAGATTAAAAACCACCGAAAGGAACATTGGTGGTTTTGTAACAAATGCGAAAATTATGGGATTAATAAAGAAACACCGACCTCAACAAAGCTTTCCTTGTAATGACACAATCAATCAAATATATTATTATCATATACCGTAATTAAAATATAATTACAACCATCCACCTAATTTAAATAACAAACATGGTAATAAATCAACCCAGATTAAGAAGATTGTTATTAGTGAGAATACAACTCAACAGAAAACATTGTAACAAATTAGAAGACATTTTGTAATATGGCATGAAGTTATTTATAACAATGAAACTTTAACGTTGTAATGTAGAAGACTTATATTGTAACAACTACATATGTATGTTGTAACTGGTTATGCTATTTATTAAATTGTGAAGCATATGAGACTTAAAATGATAATTTAGGATTGTATTACAAATTACAATAAAATCATGGAAACAATAATGGTCGGAGGGGCCTCTAAAGATTGATTTAATCTATTTGATGTAATTCACGTAGGTTAATCATTAAAAGTATCCATTGTAATATGATGTGTATTTAATTGTAATCAAACATGTTTAGCAATGTAATGTAAATAACGTAAGTTATAACGAATAGATCTATAGTTTGTAAAAGCATTTTATTAATTACATGTTGTAATTAATGATATATTACATGTAAAAATACTGTAATAATATATAAAATTGTAATACAAATGAATTGTAGCACATATTAATTACATGGGACTACTGTATGGCTAATATAATATGTATATCCACCTCACGTACATCCTGCACATATTTTACACGAAATAGTAATTGAACATAATGCTTTTACAAATTGTAATACACTCCCTACCCACATATTTTATAATACATTAAGATATAATATACAGCTATTACAAAACATCTGAGATTTACGTGTGGTGATAAACTTTGTTTCTAAAAATAACACAACAAATTAATACCACTTACCTTTCGCTTAAAACCATTGGAGGATTTGAAAGGTGGTTTTGTAACGAGCTCGTGCCCCAGACGTCTTTTAAGACGTCTGGGAGGTGGCCCAGACGTCTGTAAAGACGTCTGGGATCACATCCAGACGTCTGACCAGACGTCCGGGATAGTTTACAGACGTCTGACGAACAGTTATACTCGCACGGGATATTCGTCTGCGCGCCTGTGCGCGCAGACCTGCGATCCGCATCTTCTCTGCAGCTGCAGGCGACTGCGGCCGTCTCTCTCCTCCTCTCCGCGCGGCGTTAAAAGGGGGAGGGGGCGCGCCTCCCCTCCCGTCTCCACCATCTTCCTCCTCTCCTGCTGCGGGCGGAGCGAGCGGACGCAAGGGCGCAGCGGCAGCGGCGCAGCAGAAGGCGCGGAGGAGCTGCGGCGTGCGAGGGCGGGGCTCTGCCGTGAGGGCGAGCTCGCCGGGAGCGGCTTGGCCGGCCGGCGGAGGGCGCAGGGGGCGCAGAGCGTCGCGAAGAGGGACCTGCTGCGGGCGGAGCAGCGGACGCGCGAGGTGCGACGCGGGCGGCGTCGCGAGCGGAGGCCGAGCGAGGTTCTGATTCTGGAAAAATCTCCAGAATCAGACGTCTGGACTGATATCCAGACGGCAAGGTCGACGTCTGTGTGATCATACAGACGTCTGAAAGGTGAGTTCCGCTTTCTCCTTCTTCTTTTGTCGACTGACCGTACTGAAGGAGGAGGGTTGGCTGTGCGCAGGTGTTCGGATTCGTCATCCTTTGCGAATCCGACGTCTGGAAGTTGTACCAGACGGCGGGAGTGACCTCCAGACGTCCGGAGAGACCATCGGACGTCTGGGATCTAGGAGAGACGTCGCCACAGACTTCTGGACGTCCGGGGAACCACGCCGAACAGGTAATTCTCTGATCCACCGTTTAAGACGTCTGGAAGGAGTTCCAGACGTCTGATTTTGCACAGTATTGTCTTTCTCGACCCGTTTAGGGCCCGTTTGGGCTCCGTCTTCCACGATTCGAGTTGCGTTCGATTCAGAATTTATTCCTCTACCCGCCTACAGTAGCTATACACTATTTTGAGACACTCCTTGTGTTTGATCCTTGTGATAGGACCTCGTTCGGTTGCCGTCTTGAGAGTCGCGGAGGCGCACGGGATTCCCGACCACGCCCCCATTACTTCCGTTGTACCTGGTAGAGTGGTTTTAAGCATTAATAAAATCTGTTAAAGTATGGAACCATAACTAGAACCTAGGGCATTGCATGAACCCTAGGAATGAGAAATGTATGGAATGATAGCTCCTAGGTGTTGCATGAATCCTAGGGCCGGAAAACTAGATTGTATGATAGATCCTAGGATATGGCATGAATCCTAGGATGGAAAAACTAGTGGAATGTATATTACTGCAGTCTTGGAAAAATGGAAAGGAATATATAAGCTGCCTGTGAAATTAATTAACAGCTGCCTGTTATGAACAAAGAAACATGTTTGAGATCATGGAAATTGAGAACGTGAATCTGGAAAGTGAAACATATGATGTTCTGAGATAAAGGGCTGGAACCCTACGGGGAATTAGGAGTGGAACTCCTGGAAAGAAAAGGAATGGAACTGAGATGTAGTTGTACTGTCTCTTGGGTACGCAGTACCAAGGGAAGTACCTGTACCTGTTTTAGTGCAGAGTGGGGCCAGCCGCCCCAGGGACCCGGGGTTAGGCTTGGCCGCTCTGTACCGACTTGTTGGCCCTCGTGTACGTAGTACCGAGGAGAGCTAGTAGTGTTAGGAGAGTACTAGCTACCCCACGGGCCCCGGGGTTCTGCTAGCCTCCTTCACCGACTTGTTAGGCCCACTAGGGCAAACCAGGGTAGTCAGACGAGGGTGCGCGGACTGTGGAGGGGCAAGGCCCCGGTTTGGTTACTGTGGAGGGGTTGGACCCCTGTTACTGAGAGGGCTCTGCCCTGGTTCCGTGCTGTGCTTTGGGCGCACCCGTTAACGGAAACGACTGACCGCGTGCCAGTACGGGCTAGCTACCTGTGCGTTTATCGCGCGTGCCGTAGTCACCGTTACGTCTGTCAGTGACCTTGGGGTGGTTGACTGAGGGTAGGATCACCACGGGGGACTCTCCCGGCCAGGAGAGCACCACGTGCTACTTCTACTGTTGGAAAAGACTGCAATCAAGATCGTCCCACGAGGACATTCGAGATCAAGTAAAGGATCTGAGAAGTAAATGAAATAGTGAGAAAAATTGAAAGATGTAAATAAAGGAAGTAATAGAACATAACAGCTACTGTACACTCTACTGTTGCCTTTAGTTAGTTTGCCACTCTACTCAGCGTTTTGCTGACGTGTTACACTCGTTACCTTTTTCAGGACCAGGTGTTGAGCAGCCAGGGTCGGCGGCTGCAGAGGACGCTGGGCCGAGTAGGGTCCAGTAGAGTTGCCACAGCTTTGTACCTTCTTTTGTTTCTGTTCTAGTGAGTAGTTTTGTTTCCGCTGTACCTTCTTTACCTGCAGTTTTTGTTATATGATAAATGTTGTTTTACTGTTGTGGTGGTGCCTACTGTAGTAGTTTCTTTCCTTACTGCTGTACTTTTTACTGTTAGTTATATTCATGCTGAATGTGGTTTATTTTACTGTCTTTTGGTTACTTCCTCGTTGGACGACTGGGTCTTGGGATTAGTCGAGTCGGTCCGGTTCTCGTGTCTCGTAGGGACTCGGGAACCGGGTCGTTACAAGATGGTATCAGAGCAAGGTCGTCCCGAGAAGTGAATCAACTGACTGGAAAATAACCAATTCACATGTTTATAGCTAGAGTAGCCACCACAACATATCTCTTGACATGAGCTCTTAGAAGTGTTGTTAGGTACCGTCTGTTTTGACGTTTCCGTTTTGTTTCGCGTCTCCTTGCAGGAGATGCCTCGTCGTGGGACTGGCGAGACTGGCCGCGGGCGCGGCCGAGGGCGAGGTCGGCGAGGTGGACGTGCTGTCGTTGACGTCTCGGTGGACCAGCCACCACTCCCTGGCATCCAGGCCCAGGACCTCGCCAGACTGATACGGGATATTGTACGAGAGGAGCTCCACCCACCGCCCCGAGCACCTCCTCCTGGGGTTGCAGAGGGGGAGTCCTCTGTGGGGCCACGCGACGGACGCGGCTCTGGACACGAGGGAGGGGATGGGCCCCTGCCGCCCCCACCTTCCTCCGACACTTCTGTACACGAGGCACCTTCGCCTGGAGGTGCACCAGCACCTCCCCTACAGCACCACTTTGAGCTTTTCGGACAGTTCCGGAAGCTGAAGCCCCCCTCCTTCAAGGGGGATGAGGACCCGACCGAGGCAGAGGACTGGCTTGAGCAGCTGGAGAAGATCTTCGACACCCTTCGCCCCCCGGTGGAGTGCCGCGTGGCCTTTGCCACGTACCAGCTGGAGAGTGCGGCACACCGGTGGTGGAGGGCGGTCCGGGGACAGGAGAGGGACGAGCCGACGTGGGACCAGTTCGTCACCCTCTTCTGCGAGCAGTACTTTCCCCAGACGTGGCAGGACCAGAGGAGGCGGGAGTTCCACACTCTCCGCCAAGGGACGATGACCGTGAGCGCGTACCGCACGCGTTTCTTGGAGCTGTCCCGCTTTGCAGCGACAGCGGTAGCCACTGAGGAGGAGCGCCTTTGGAGGTTCACCGAGGGGCTCCGGCCTGCGATCCGGGGGTATGTCAAACCCCTGAAGTTGCCGACGTTTTCGAGGGTGGTAGAGGCAGCCATGACTTACGAGGAGACCAACCCGTCCGCGCGAGAGACCGACGGCGGGCGGAAGAGGCCCTTTCAGCCAGACTTCTCACAGGGCCGGCGAGAACGGAGACACGTGGCGTCCGCAGGAGAGCCGTCACGTTGTGCAGGGCCATCACTGGCCTTTGGGGGCCCTCGACAGGGGCCAGTCGCCAGCACCGGACCCCCGCCTAGCCGACAGCAGGGACTCACTGAGGGCGGGAGTCGGGTTCCCCTCTGCTACCAGTGTGGCCAGCCGGGCCACGTCAGGAGGGACTGCCCATCTAGGGCAGGAGGTCAGCAGATACTTCCCGCGCAGAGCACTGGAGGGCGCGCAGGAGGCCGCGGTTTCCAGGCGCGAGGAGGAGGACCGCAGTCGCGAGGAGGGTACCGGCCAGCACCTACCCGTCCGACGCAGAGTGTGGCTGCTTCGTCCGCACCTAGAGCTGAGGGGCGTATCAACGCCCTAACACACAGGGACGCCAGAGCTTCGGGATCGGTGGTAGCAGGTATGGTTTCAGTTTCTGGCAGACTCGTTTACATGCTTTTCGATTCCGGCGCTACGCACTCGTTTGTCGCAGACAGTTTCGCAGTTAGTTTGGACCAGGATTATACATTGTTAGAGAACCCGTTCGTAATCAGAGGTCCGAGTGGTCAGCTGTTTGTAGCTGAGGAGGTGTACACGGGTTGCGGGGTCAGCATCGGGGGACACAGCCTGCCAGCTGACCTGATTATGATACAGATGGAGGACTTTGGGGTGATCCTGGGGATGGATTGGCTGTCCGCTTACCACGCATTGGTAGACTGCTTTGAGAGGAAGATTGTCTTCTCCATTCCGGAGTTGCCTTCCTTCGAGTTTCACGGGCAGCCAGTGGACGGAGGTTTCAGGTGCATTTCGGCACTTCGGGCGGCGAGACTTTTGAGCCAGGGGTGTGAGGGCTTCTTAGCTTGTGTGGTGGCAGAGCACAGCCCCGTGGCAGACTTCCAGAGCATCCCTGTGGTCAGAGAGTACCCCGACGTGTTTCCAGACGAGTTACCAGGACTACCGCCCGAGCGTGAGATCGAGTTTGAGATCTCACTAGTACCAGGGACCAACCCCATCTCCACCGCGCCATACAGGATGGCACCGCTTGAGCTGCGAGAGCTCAAGTCTCAATTGCAGGACCTTTTGGAGAAGGGTTTCGTGAGGCCCAGTGCGTCTCCCTGGGGAGCCCCGGTACTGTTTGTGAAGAAGAAGGATGGGACCCTACGCCTTTGTGTGGACTACAGACAGCTGAATAGGGTCACCATCAAGAACAGATATCCGCTGCCGAGGATTGACGATTTGTTTGACCAGTTGCGGGGAGCCACGGTGTTTTCCAAGATCGACTTGAGGTCTGGATACCACCAGTTGAGGATCAGGGAGACCGACGTCTCCAAGACAGCTTTCCGCACCCGGTACGGACACTACGAGTTTTTGGTCATGCCGTTTGGGCTGACCAATGCCCCCGCTGCTTTCATGGACCTGATGAACCGGGTGTTCAGACCGTACTTGGACCAGTTTGTGGTGGTTTTCATAGATGATGTACTCATCTATTCTAGAGATCGGACGCAGCACGGACAGCACTTGCGGATGGTTCTGGACACTCTGAGACGACGCAGGCTGTACGCCAAATACAGCAAGTGCGAGTTCTGGTTGAGGGAGGTGACCTTTTTGGGTCATGTGATCTCTGGAGACGGCCTGGCGGTGGATCCCGCCAAGGTCGAGGCCGTGCTCAGGTGGGAGAGACCGCGTTCAGTCTCTGAGATTCGCAGTTTCCTGGGACTGGCAGGTTACTACAGACGGTTCATCAGAGGGTTTTCGCAGATTGCACGTCCTATGACACAGTTGACTCGGAAGGATGTGCCTTTCACTTGGACAGACGCCTGTGAGGCGTGTTTTCTGGAGCTGAAGGAGAGGTTGACCTCGGCTCCCGTGCTCACCATTCCTGACAGTAGTGGCGGGTTCGTCGTGTACACGGACGCTTCCTTGCAGGGGTTAGGAGGTGTGCTCATGCAGAGGGGTCACGTGGTCGCTTACGCTTCGCGGCAACTGAAGCCCCATGAGCATACCTACCCTACCCATGACCTAGAGTTGGCAGCTGTTGTCTTCGCGCTGAAGACATGGAGGCACTACTTGTACGGTGAGACCTTCGAGATTTTTACAGATCACAAGAGCCTCAGATATCTTTTTGACCAGAAGGAGCTCAACATGAGACAGAGACGTTGGTTGGAGCTCCTGAAGGACTACGACTGCAGCATCTCCTACCACCCGGGAAAGGCCAATGTGGTGGCTGACGCCTTGAGCCGTAAGGCGCCCGCACGCTTGGCCAGTCTACAGTTACAGAGTTGGAGCCTTTTGGAGGAGGTGGGCAGTTGGCGACCTCTAGAGTTACGAGGATACTGTGGGGCAGTGACGGTGACACGGCAGACCAGACCAGAGTTGATAGACCGCATCATCACGGGACAGATGGCCGATCCGTACTTGCAGTCTTTGCGCGACAGAGTACTGTCAGGGGACCCAGGGGACTTCTCTTTCACAGACCAGGTGTTACGCTTGAGGGGACGGCTCTGCGTCCCCAGAGACGAGGAGCTGTTGAGAGAGCTCCTGACTGAGGCACACGGTTCCAGATTCACCATACATCCCGGAAACACGAAAATGTACCATGACTTGAGACGCGAGTTCTGGTGGAGAGGGATGAAGCGGGATGTGGGTGAGTTCGTGCAGCAGTGCTTAGTGTGCCAGCAGGTGAAAGTCGAGCATCAGAGGCCTGCAGGGCCGCTTCAGCCGCTTCCAGTGTCGGAGTGGAAGTGGGAGAGCATCACCATGGACTTGGTGGTGGGTTTACCTGTTACCCAGCGAGGACACGACGCGGTCTGGGTAATAGTGGATAGGTTGACGAAGACGGCACGATTCTTGCCGATCCGAGTCACTTTGGGACCAGCACAGTTGGCAGAGAGGTATATCCGTGATGTGGTGCGACTACACGGAGTTCCGCGGGAGATCGTATCCGACCGGGATACCCGCTTTACGTCCCAGTTTTGGGCTGAGTTTCAGCAGGCTTTGGGGACGAGGTTGAGGTTTAGCACGGCTTACCACCCCCAGACGGACGGACAGTCGGAACGCACGATACAGACACTTGAGGATCTTTTGCGTGCCTGTGTACTAGACTGGAGGGGCTCTTGGGAGGAACACCTGCCCCTGGCAGAGTTTGCGTACAACAACAGTTATCACTCGAGCATCGGCATGGCTCCCTACGAGGCTCTGTACGGACGGAAATGCACGGCACCCTTGAGTTGGGTTGAGGTGGGGACCAAGTGGGAGGTTGGCCCCAGGTTGATCCGGCAGAGTCAGGAGGTAGTTGAACAGATCCACAGACGACTCCGCACTGTCAGGAGCAGACAGAAGAGCTACGCAGATCGCAGACGCAGAGAGGTGCAGTTCGAGGTTGGGGACCACGTCTTTCTTCGTGTTTCGCCCATGAAGGGCTTACAGCGGTTTGGGATGAGAGGGAAGCTCGCGCCGAGGTTCGTGGGGCCCTTCGAGGTCCTGGAGCGGGTTGGACCCGTTGCTTACAGACTTGCCCTTCCCCCGCAGCTTTCTGGTGTGCACGACGTGTTCCACGTGTCCAACCTCAGGAAGTACGTAGCCGATCTCAGCCACGTACTGAGTCACGAGAGCGTCGAGGTGAGCGACGACCTGACCTACCCCGAGCGGCCAGTGCAGATCCTAGACCGAGCCGTCCGCAGGTTGAGACGAAAGCAAGTACCCCTGGTAAAGGTTTTGTGGAGGAGCCAGCGGTACGAGGAGGCTACCTGGGAGCCTGAGGCGGCAATGCGGGAGCGGTACCCAGAGCTTTTCGCGGGTACGTCTTTTCGGCCCGGCTTCGGTCCTCTTTGAGTTTGTTATGGTTATTTGGACATCCTTTTTCCGCACCCTAGTTGGCGCAAGTTTCGGGGACGAAACTTCCTTTGAGTTTGTTATATTGTAACGAGCTCGTGCCCCAGACGTCTTTTAAGACGTCTGGGAGGTGGCCCAGACGTCTGTAAAGACGTCTGGGATCACATCCAGACGTCTGACCAGACGTCCGGGATAGTTTACAGACGTCTGACGAACAGTTATACTCGCACGGGATATTCGTCTGCGCGCCTGTGCGTGCAGACCTGCGATCCGCATCTTCTCTGCGGCTGCAGGCGACTGCGGCCGTCTCTCTCCTCCTCTCCGCGCGGCGTTAAAAGGGGGAGGGGGCGCGCCTCCCCTCCCGTCTCCACCATCTTCCTCCTCTCCTGCTGCGGGCGGAGCGAGCGGACGCAAGGGCGCAGCGGCAGCGGCGCAGCAGAAGGCGCGGAGGAGCTGCGGCGTGCGAGGGCGGGGCTCTGCCGTGAGGGCGAGCTCGCCGGGAGCGGCTTGGCCGGCCGGCGGAGGGCGCAGGGGGCGCAGAGCGTCGCGAAGAGGGACCTGCTGCGGGCGGAGCAGCGGACGCGCGAGGTGCGACGCGGGCGGCGTCGCGAGCGGAGGCCGAGCGAGGTTCTGATTCTGGAAAAATCTCCAGAATCAGACGTCTGGACTGATATCCAGACGGCAAGGTCGACGTCTGTGTGATCATACAGACGTCTGAAAGGTGAGTTCCGCTTTCTCCTTCTTCTTTTGTCGACTGACCGTACTGAAGGAGGAGGGTTGGCTGTGCGCAGGTGTTCGGATTCGTCATCCTTTGCGAATCCGACGTCTGGAAGTTGTACCAGACGGCGGGAGTGACCTCCAGACGTCCGGAGAGACCATCGGACGTCTGGGATCTAGGAGAGACGTCGCCACAGACTTCTGGACGTCCGGGGAACCACGCCGAACAGGTAATTCTCTGATCCACCGTTTAAGACGTCTGGAAGGAGTTCCAGACGTCTGATTTTGCACAGTATTGTCTTTCTCGACCCGTTTAGGGCCCGTTTGGGCTCCGTCTTCCACGATTCGAGTTGCGTTCGATTCAGAATTTATTCCTCTACCCGCCTACAGTAGCTATACACTATTTTGAGACACTCCTTGTGTTTGATCCTTGTGATAGGACCTCGTTCGGTTGCCGTCTTGAGAGTCGCGGAGGCGCACGGGATTCCCGACCACGCCCCCATTACTTCCGTTGTACCTGGTAGAGTGGTTTTAAGCATTAATAAAATCTGTTAAAGTATGGAACCATAACTAGAACCTAGGGCATTGCATGAACCCTAGGAATGAGAAATGTATGGAATGATAGCTCCTAGGTGTTGCATGAATCCTAGGGCCGGAAAACTAGATTGTATGATAGATCCTAGGATATGGCATGAATCCTAGGATGGAAAAACTAGTGGAATGTATATTACTGCAGTCTTGGAAAAATGGAAAGGAATATATAAGCTGCCTGTGAAATTAATTAACAGCTGCCTGTTATGAACAAAGAAACATGTTTGAGATCATGGAAATTGAGAACGTGAATCTGGAAAGTGAAACATATGATGTTCTGAGATAAAGGGCTGGAACCCTACGGGGAATTAGGAGTGGAACTCCTGGAAAGAAAAGGAATGGAACTGAGATGTAGTTGTACTGTCTCTTGGGTACGCAGTACCAAGGGAAGTACCTGTACCTGTTTTAGTGCAGAGTGGGGCCAGCCGCCCCAGGGACCCGGGGTTAGGCTTGGCCGCTCTGTACCGACTTGTTGGCCCTCGTGTACGTAGTACCGAGGAGAGCTAGTAGTGTTAGGAGAGTACTAGCTACCCCACGGGCCCCGGGGTTCTGCTAGCCTCCTTCACCGACTTGTTAGGCCCACTAGGGCAAACCAGGGTAGTCAGACGAGGGTGCGCGGACTGTGGAGGGGCAAGGCCCCGGTTTGGTTACTGTGGAGGGGTTGGACCCCTGTTACTGAGAGGGCTCTGCCCTGGTTCCGTGCTGTGCTTTGGGCGCACCCGTTAACGGAAACGACTGACCGCGTGCCAGTACGGGCTAGCTACCTGTGCGTTTATCGCGCGTGCCGTAGTCACCGTTACGTCTGTCAGTGACCTTGGGGTGGTTGACTGAGGGTAGGATCACCACGGGGGACTCTCCCGGCCAGGAGAGCACCACGTGCTACTTCTACTGTTGGAAAAGACTGCAATCAAGATCGTCCCACGAGGACATTCGAGATCAAGTAAAGGATCTGAGAAGTAAATGAAATAGTGAGAAAAATTGAAAGATGTAAATAAAGGAAGTAATAGAACATAACAGCTACTGTACACTCTACTGTTGCCTTTAGTTAGTTTGCCACTCTACTCAGCGTTTTGCTGACGTGTTACACTCGTTACCTTTTTCAGGACCAGGTGTTGAGCAGCCAGGGTCGGCGGCTGCAGAGGACGCTGGGCCGAGTAGGGTCCAGTAGAGTTGCCACAGCTTTGTACCTTCTTTTGTTTCTGTTCTAGTGAGTAGTTTTGTTTCCGCTGTACCTTCTTTACCTGCAGTTTTTGTTATATGATAAATGTTGTTTTACTGTTGTGGTGGTGCCTACTGTAGTAGTTTCTTTCCTTACTGCTGTACTTTTTACTGTTAGTTATATTCATGCTGAATGTGGTTTATTTTACTGTCTTTTGGTTACTTCCTCGTTGGACGACTGGGTCTTGGGATTAGTCGAGTCGGTCCGGTTCTCGTGTCTCGTAGGGACTCGGGAACCGGGTCGTTACAGGTTTCATCAACGATATACACAATCCAATGGATGAAATTTGGTGCTCATTAGGACCTTTATAAGCACAGTACTTTCTAGATACATATCCTATATATACATATATATAACCAATGTAAACATATGCATTATATATACATATTTTATTTATTATACATATACATACATATTATATTGTATTTATATATACTATACATATATACATGTACACACACACTTACATCACAGCACAGCCTCTCAAGGCTTCACACTTAAGTCACTCAGGCTCTCAGACACTCAGACACTTAGAATTTTTCCACACTTAATCGATTTTAACTCACCTCTCCTCTTCTTCAACACTTAGTTTTTTTTTAGTGTCCTCTCTCTCACAAGCACTTAATTCACTCAACCAAAATTTTGTTTTTTTAGTGGGCGGGTAGCCTTTCATGGGATGCACAGCACCCCAATGGGGTGGGACCAGACCACTACTAAACTGGCCCTAGTTCCATTAATGTGCATTTTAATTTGCATTCACATGCCTACTCTAGAACCAATAACATGCCCAGCACAGTGCACAGGCCCCTTGCCCATGCACCAATTCATCAATATACTCAATATATGCTTAGGTCAGAGGAGATGGAAAATGGATGGCATACGCGTCGAGCGCTTGACGACAGAAGCGGCTAAGCGGAAAAAACATCTTATCCAGCTATGGCGCTTCTTTAGCACATGATGTGGAGCTTTTAGCAACACTCAATTGAGCGTAGTTCAGCGCTGCGTGCGTTCTGATTTGAAGGTTTTGGGTCTCGAATTGAGAGCCATAGGAAATTCCAATTTCTAAATAAATTATATGGGTGTAAAATCCTTACATAGGGCTACTCAATTGTATAATTAATTTATTATTATAAGTTATTTAAATATATATTAAAATTTGTTAAAGTTAGGGATTTATACACACTAAATTAAGGTTTAATTTCTTAATTAATGTACAACTTGTTAAATTAATCATGTAATTGACCTTATAAATAGTTAATTTATATATTAAGGTATTTATTACACATTTTTATTTTATCTTAGAGCCTTTATTTTAATTTATTTACATTTAAATACATGTTATAATTAGCTATACACATAATTTATTTATAAATACTACTATACAATATAAATATATTATAAATAGGTTGAAAATATTTAAAATTAACATATATAAGTGTACAGTATACATTACTTCAGCAATAACTTAATTTACTATTTTTTTTATTTTAACTTAATAACTTAATTACCTACAATAAATACATAATTAAATTAATGTACATATATAATATAGTATATATTAATTAGTTAAATATGTATGTATAGTAATAAATATGATTATGGGTATGTATATAGGTATTTATAATTACTTAGTATTATTTACATTTACTTTAATCTAAATTAATATACAATTATACAATAAAGTTATCTATACAGTAAATCATTCTAAATACTTAATTAAATATATAGAATATGATTTTAAGCTATTTATGATTATTATTCACAAATTTTACAATATCTACATATAACTTAGTATTAAATTATATTTACAAGTATAAATACAATATACATGGTATTTTTAGGTATTTTCGAGTATTTTATGATTTATATGGTTTTTATATGTATAATAGAGATAGGAGATGAGAGAGAAAGAGTGAGATGAGAGAGAACTCTTTTTGGGATTTTTGAATTGATTTCTTTTATTAAATTTTAACGTATATCGAACCGTCAGCTGATATGTTCTACCAAGCTGAGTGTTCGGATTACTTTGCAACTTGGCATACACTTAAAAATACATAATCTTACTCAAGACAAGTTTATTTTATTTTTTTGTATTTTCTTTATGATTTTTTATCTATTTACAATCAAACCCAAACTAGGCCTAAATGAATGTTTTAAAGTGAAACCTAAGGCCTAAAGTTGAGTTCAATGTGCTGGAAAAACAACTCAAACATTCAAACATGTCTAGCACTTCACATAAGGGATGTTCAAACATTTAAAGCTGATTTTCATTTCAATTCTCATGCAAATTTACATCTGGACATATAAGGCCTTGAACATGTAGCTAACAATGGACTTAAATAAGATTTACAGGCAATTCTAATTAAATTTCAATCCATTTCAAGTACATGAATGCTTGTACATTAAATTCTAATACTATACAACATATCAGCTTCTTTAAACCTTTAATTCCAGCTCAAATCCATTTCAAAGCCATCAAAACAATGGCTGTTGTTGTTGTAATTTAGTAGCTGAGATGTGCTGCCATTTCCAGTAGCTGATTCAGCTACTATTGCTATGTTGATCATCAGCTGAATCAGGCATTGAAGCCTGATTAAATTGTTCCATAAAATCTCCTTAGATCTTAAAAGTCAGATCTAAGGTCCCATTAACTAAAAATACCAACTGATTCATGAATCTCATAAAAATCTGAGGTTAAATCCATAGCAAAGCCATTCAAAATCTCATGAATCTTCATTCAAATCAATATTAGATGGACAAAAGCCAATTCTTTAGAAGTTCAATCTCAGTTACTGCAAACATGCATGAAACCACCTGAAACCCATTTAAACTTAGATTGAGGCTCAAAACAAAAACATATCCAAAGATCCTAATCAATCCTTCCTACATCACTATAGACAGTGAAGAGGGGAAAATCACTTCAGAATCTTCATTCAAATCACCTAAAAACTTTGATATGCATCAAATCTGAAATTAATGTCATTTAAGATTAAAACCCATGTAGCCCTATTTTAGGGCTTTTGATCTTGAATCACTGAGGTGATATGATCATCTAGAGTTCCTGCACACCATTGATTGGTGTACAGGAACTATAGGTGATCCATTTAAACTCATTGGATCATTGCTCAAGCCTCAAATCAGGATCAATTATTCTCCTTGGCTGAGCTCTCCAGAAAAGAAGAAAATAGGACACACAGTTCAAATTTAGGCACAATCGATAAAAATCCAAATTACTAAAATCCAATTCATCGCCATAGGCTCAATTGGACTCAAACACACTCATTCACTCGATTAAACATCAATTAAACCAAATTGAATCTCTGATCTATAAATCAGACATGGAAATCCAATCCACAATAATCAAGTGAGTTGTCACAATTAAAACAGAAGGGGGGGCTTTTGTGATCAGTTGACATGAATGGGAAGGCCCCCAAGTGGAATGGGCACATGTAACAGATCTAAGAGCTACAAAGCTCTAGATCTATTAATGGCCTGATGGATGGGTGAATGATGAAATAAATTATGAAGGAAATTAGTAAATGTGGACAATGAGATATGGAGGAAGATCAGTGAATCGAAATGGAAGTGGAAAATCATCTCTCTGATCTGAATTGATCAGAGAGAGCAAGATCGATTCTAAATTACACTACTAGTCTACACTAATCCATCACTGAATTCACTATCTACTCCACTCCTAATGATCTACAGTACACTAACTATCATTATAACTAACCTAGAAAGCATTTAAAATCCTAACTAATGAGAAGAACGGGACCTTGGGAGAAACTGTAGTTGGTGGCTGCAG
The DNA here is from genome assembly GCA_037157565.1 of Thalassia testudinum. NCBI lineage: Eukaryota > Viridiplantae > Streptophyta > Magnoliopsida > Alismatales > Hydrocharitaceae > Thalassia > Thalassia testudinum. The sequence goes on along the minus strand of JAZHRO010000007.1, from coordinate 70,790,022 downwards.
GGAGGAAATAGGAAGATGCTTCGATAGAGGGAAAACTCACTAGAGGAGTTCTGGGTCACCTTGGGGTGTTATGGAATCCTTAGCAGCAAGGAAGAGTTGGAGAAGGTGGAATTCCATCACTCAGGCGAAGGAATAGGGGCTGGTGAGGAGAGGAACCGGAGTGGAGTGAAGGGACCAACTCAAGAATGTATGAGGAGGAGCTGATAGCGCACGCGAGGGTTTGAGAACCTTCTTAAGTAGGTGCGCGAGTGATTCCAAGCACCGTGAGGTGTGATTAGCCATGATTAGGGTGAATGGTGGGATGAGAGAGATGTGTACACGGGAAGCTCCAAGATAAAAATGCGCTATTGGATGAGATCTGTCACGACTTGGGCATCAAGAGTCGTTTAAGACGTCTACGAACTGGCCCAGACGTCTGGAAGCCTTCCCAGACATCTGGTATTAAATTTTTTCGACGTACGGGTTCACGTCTGCGCGCGTGTGCACACAGACTGAACCCGCCGCCTTCATTCTTCTTTCTCTCTCCCTCCCTGCAGACGACGTAGCCTTCCTCTCTCTCTCTCTCCCCGTGCTGCCTGCAAATACGCTTCCCCTCTCCCTCACCCTCACTCCACCGCCTTCTTCTCCTTCTCCCTACCAGCGAGAGCGCGAGCGAGCGAGAGCGACAGCAGTGGCTGCTGCGAGCGTGCCGGAAGGAGGGGTTGTTGCAAGAGGAAGTAGAAGCTCGACCGCGAGGGTACGAGCTTGCCGTGGCAGCAAGAGCCGGCCGGCAGGAGAGCAGCGAGCGTGGGGTGTCGCTGAGGAGCTACTGCAGCCCGGGCAGCAGGCGGACGCAGCGCGGCACGGCCGTGCGCTGCGGGCGGAGAGCGAGAAGGGTTCTGATTCTGGGAAAACTTCCCAGAATCAGACGTCTGGACTTACATCCAGACGACGTAGAAGATGTCTGGAGGAAGGTCCAAACGTCTAACATGTACAATATTTTCTTACCTTCTTTTTACGCGTGTATGGCCATGCAGCCGTTCGCCGCGTTCTTCTGCACCTTTCCATGATGAGAGCGGGCGTGTGTGTGCAGGAATCGTTCGGGAGGGCACTAGGGCTCGCCATCCCACACCGATCAGACATCTAGACACAGTACCAGACGACGGAGAGGACCTCCAGACGTCCAGGGTGACAATCGAACGTCTGGAAACTAAGTCCAGACAATCCAACAGGCTTCTGGATGTCTGAAGGACTGCGTAGACCAAGGTATGGCATGATCGACCTTTTAAGACGTCTGGAAGAAGTTCCAGACGTCTGATTTTGGGCAGACTTGTCATTTTTTACCCGTTTAGGGTCCGTTCGGAGTCCATTTTTCGCGTTTCAAGTTTCATTCTTCCCAGATTTATTTCCTCTACATGTTTATAGTAATTGTATACTATTCTGAGTAACTCCTTGTGTTAATCCTTGTGTTAGGACCCCGTTCCGTTGCAGCTCTGGGGGTTGCAGAGGTGCGCAGGATTGCCGACCACGCCCCCAGTACTCCCGATTTTGCGAGTAGAGTGGCCTTTTCAATTATTTATAAATTGTGAAATAACTAATAGAGTCTAGGGCATTGCATGAACCCTAGGGCTGAGAAATTAGATTGAATGATAGATCCTAGGGTATTGCATGAATCCTAGGATTGGAAAACTAGATTGAATGATAGATCCTAGGATATGGCATGAATCCTAGGACTGGAAAACTAGTTGAATATATAAACATTGCAGTCTTGGAAAAGTAGAAAGGAAACGATAACTGCCTGTAAATTGGTTAACAGCTGCCTGTTATGAATGGATAATTACGGTTGAGAACATGAAGCTAGAACGGCGAAACCTAAATTGGCTGAGTTAAAGAGCATGAACCCTATGGGGAATTAGGAGTAGAACTCCTGGAAAGTGAATGAAATAGAATTGGGGAAGTGAGCTAGCCCTTGAGTACGGAGTACCAAGGAGAGCAACTATTCCCCTGTTTAGTGCAGAGCGGAGCCAGCAGCCCCAGGGACCCGGGGTTAAGACTGGCCACTTTGTACCGACTTTTGGCCCTCGTGTACACAGTACCGATGAAAGCTACTAGTGTAGGGAGAGCACTAGCTACCCCCCGGGCCCCGGGGTTCTGCTAGCCCTCCTACACCGACTTGTTAGGCCCATTGGGCAAACTAGGGTAGTCAGGCGAGGGGCGCGGGCTGTGGAGGGGCAGGACCCCTATTTGGTTACTGTGGAGGGGCTGGACCCCTATTACTGAGAGGGCTCTGCCCTATACTGGTTCCGTGCTGTGCTTTGGGCGCACCCGTTAACGAAAACGACTGACCACGTGCCAGTGCGGGGTAGCAACCCGTGCGCTTATCGTGCGTGCCGTAGTCACCGTTACGTCTGTCAGCGACCTTGGGGTGGTTGACTGAGGGTAGGACCACCAAGGGGACTCTCCCGGCTAGGAGAGCACCACGTGTTACTTCTACTTTTCGGAAAAGACTGCAATCAAGATCGTTCCCACGAGGAACATTCAAGATCAAGAGAAGGATCTAAGAAAAAAATCAATAGTGAATAAATGGAAAAAAATATAAAGAAAGAAAGTAAGAGTATAACAGCTACTGTCCACTCTACTGCTTCTCCTAGCTTTTAGTTTCCACTCTACTCAGCGTTTCGCTGACGTGTCACCTTTGTTACTTTTCAGGACTAGGTTTTGAGCAGCCAGAGTCGGCGGCTGCAGAGGGCGCTGGGCCTAGTAGAGCCCAGTAGTGTCACTAGTAGTACCCACTGTACTTGTAACGAACGCGTGCCCCAGACGCCTTTTAAGACGTCTGGGAGGTGGCCCAGACGTCTGACCAGACGTCTGGGATCACATCCAGACGTCTGACCAGACGTCCGGGATCGTTTCCAGACGTCTGGGGAACAGTTATGTTCGCACGAGAGATTCGTCTGCGCGCCTGTGCGCGCAGACCTGCGATTCCTCTCTCTCTCTCTGCGGCTGCAGGCGCGCTGCGACCACCTTCTCTCTCCTCGCGCGGCCTTAAAAAGGGGCGCGCCTCCCCTCTCGTCTCCACCGCCTTCTTCTCCTTCCTGTGCGCGAGAGCGAGCGGACGCGAGGGCGGCAGCGGCGGCCGCAGTGAGCGCGGAGGTGCGGCGTGCGAGGGCGGAGCTCTGCCGTGGGGGCGAGCTCGCCGGAGCGGCTTGGCCGGCTGGCGGAGGGCGCAGGGGGCGCGGAGCGATGCGGAGAGGGACCTGCTGCGGGCTGAGCAGCAGACGCGCGAGGTTCGACGCGGGCGGCGTCGCGAGCGGAGGCCGAGCAGGGCCCTGATTCTGGAAAAATTTCCAGAATCAGACGTCTGGATTTATATCCAGACGGCAAGGTCGACGTCTGTAAGATCATACAGACGTCTGTAAGATCATACAGACGTCTGAAAGGTGAGTTTCCGCCTTCTTCTTCCTTCTTGTCGACTGACCGTACTGAGGGAGGGGGGTTGGCTGTGCGCAGGTTCGCTGATTCGCCATCCTTTGCGAATCAGACGTCTGTAAGTTGTACCAGACGGCAGGAGTGACCTCCAGACGTCCTGAGTGACCATCGGACGTCTGGGATCTAGGCAGACGTCCCTGCAGACTTCTGGACATCTGGGAAACCACGCTGAACAGGTAAATTCTCTGATCCACCATTTAAGACGTCTGGAGGGAGTTCCAAACGTCTGATTTTGCACAGTATCATCTTTTTTGACCCGTTTACGGCTCGTTCGGGCTCCGTTTTCCGCGATTCGAGTTGCATTCTTTTCAGAATTAATTCCTCTACTCGTCTACAGTAGCTATACACTATTTTGAGACACTCCTTGTGTTTGATCCTTGTGATAGGACCTCGTTCGGTTGCAGTCTTGAGAGTCGCGGAGGCGCGCGGGATTCCCGATCATGCCCCCATTACTCCCGTTGTACCTGGTAGAGTGGCTTAAGTTATTAATAAAATCCGTTAAAGTATGAAACCATAACTAGAATCTAGGACATTGCATGAATCCTAGGAATGAGAAATGTATGGAATGATAGCTCCTAGGTGATGCATGAATCCTAGGGCTGGAAAAGTAGTTGTATGCTAGATCCTAGGATGTGGCATGAATCTTAGGATGGAAAAACTAGTGGAATGTATAATACTGCAGTCTTGGAAAAATGGAAAGGAATATAAAGCTGCCTGTAATTTGAACTAACAGTTGCCTGTTATGAATAAAGAAACATGTTTGAGATCATGGATTTTGAGAACGTGAATCTGGAAAGTGAAACATATGATGTTCTGAGATAAAGAGCTGGAACCCTACGGGGAATTAGGAGTGGAACTCCTGGAAAGAAAAAGGAATGGAACTGAGATGTAGTTTGTACTGTCTCTTGGGTACGCAGTACCAAGGGAAGTACCTGTACCTGTTTAGTGCAGAGTGGGGCCAGCCGCCCCAGGGACCCGGGGTTAGGATTGGCCGCTCTGTACCGACTTGTTGGCCCTCGTGTACGTAGTACCGAGGAGAGCTAGTAGTGTTAGGAGAGTACTAGCTACCCCACGGGCCCCGGGGTTCTGCTAGCCTCCTTCACCGACTTGTTAGGCCCACTAGGGCAAACCAGGGTAGTCAGGCGAGGGTGCGCGGACTGTGGAGGGGCAAGGCCCCGGTTTGGTTACTGTGGAGGGGTTGGACCCCTGTTACTGAGAGGGCTCTGCCCTGGTTCCGTGCTGTGCTTTGGGCGCACCCGTTAACGGAAACGACTGACCGCGTGCCAGTGCGGGCTAGCTACCTGTGCGTTTATCGCACGTGCCGTAGTCACCGTTACGTCTGTCAGTGACCTTGGGGTGGTTGACTGAGGGTAGGATCACCACGGGGGACTCTCCCGGCCAGGAGAGCACCACGTGCTACTTCTACTTTTGGAAAAGACTGCAATCAAGATCGTTCCCACGAGGACATTCGAGATCAAGTAAAAGACCTGAGAAATAAATGAAATAGTGAGAAAAATTGAAAGATGTGAATAAAGGAAGTAATAGAACATAACAGCTACTGTACACTCTACTGTTGCCTTTAGTTAGTTTGCCACTCTACTCAGCGTTTTGCTGACGTGTTACACTCGTTACCTTTTTCAGGACCAGGTGTTGAGCAGCCAGGGTCGGCGGCTGCAGAGGACGCTGGGCCGAGTAGGGTCCAGTAGAGTTACCACAGCCTTTTTGTACCCCTTTTGTTTCTGTTCTAGTGAGTAGTTTTTATTTCCGCTGTACCTTCTTTACCTGCAGTTCTTGTTATATGATAAATGTTGTTTTACTGTTGTGGTGGTACCTACTGTAGTAGTTTCTTTCCTTACTGCTGTACTTTCTTACTGTTAGTTATATTCATGCTGAATGTGGTTTATTTTACTGTCTTTTGGTTACTTCCTCGTTGGACGACTAGGTCTTGGGATTAGTCGAGTCGGTCCGGTTCTCGTGTCTCGTAGGGACTCGGGAACCGGGTCGTTACAAGATGGTATCAGAGCAAGGTCGTCCCGAGAAGTGAATCAACTGACTGGAAAATAACCAATTCACATGTTTATAGCTAGAGTAGCTACCACAACATATCTCTTGACATGAGCTCTTAGAAGTTTTGTTAGGTACCGTCTGTTTTGACGTTTCCGTTTTGTTTCGCGTCTCCATTGTAGGAGATGCCGCGTCGTGGAGCTAGGAGGGTGGGCCGCAGGCGCGGCCGAGGTCAGGGCCCGGGGGACAGATGTGTCGGGCTTGGAATACATACAACCCCTCCTCTTCTCCTGAGTATACCGTCTCGGGACCTCGTCCAACTGATTCGAGAGGTGGTTCGAGAAGAATTTCAGCTTCCACCCACGTCGCCACCCCCTCCCCCTTCCGAGCGTACGACAGGGGAGTTAGTGGTGGAACGAGATTTCCGCCGCCACACCAGGCGTGTTAGGAGAACTCAACGGAGACACGTGGCATCCGCAGGAGAGCCGTCACGTTGTGCAGGGCCATCAGTGGCCTTTGGGGGCCCTCGACAGGGGCCAGTCGCCAGCACCGGACCCCCGCCTAGCCGACAGCAGGGACTCACTGAGGGCGGGAGTCGGTTTCCCCTCTGCTACCAGTGTGGCCAGCCGGGCCACGTCAGGAGGGACTGCCCATCTAGGGCAGGAGGTCAGCAGATACTTCCCGTGCAGAGCACTGTAGGGCGTGCAGGAGGCCGCGGTCCCCAGGCACGAGGAGGAGGACGGCAGTCGCGAGGATGGTACCGGCCAGCACCTACCCGTCCGACGCAGAGTGTGGCTGCTTCGTCCGCACCTAGAGCTGAGGGGCGTATCAACGCCCTAACACACAGGGACGCCAGAGCATCGGGATCCGTGGTAGCAGGTATGGTTTCAGTTTCTGGCAGACTCGTTTACACGCTTTTCGATTCCGGCGCTACGCACTCGTTTGTCGCAGCCAGTTTCGCAGTTAGTTTGGACCAGGATTATACACTGTTAGAGAATCCGTTCGTAATCAGAGGTTCGAGTGGTCAGCTGTTTGTAGCTGAGGAGGTGTACACGGGTTGCGGGGTCAGCATCGGGGGACATAGCCTGCCAGCTGACCTGATTATGATACAGATGGAGGACTTTGGAGTGATTCTGGGGATGGATTGGCTGTCCGCTTACCACGCTTTGGTGGACTGTTTTGAGAGGAAGATCGTCTTCTCCATTCCAGAGTTGCCTTCTTTCGAGTCTCACGGACAGCCAGTGGACGGAGGTTTCAGGTGCATATCGGCACTTCGGGCGGTGAGACTTTTGAGCCAGGGGTGTGAGGGCTTCCTAGCTTGTGTCGTGGCAGAGCCCAGCCCCGTGGCAGACTTCCAGAGCATCCCGGTGGTCAGAGAGTACCCCGACGTGTTTCCAGACGAGTTACCAGGACTACCGCCCGAGCGTGAGATCGAGTTTGAGATCTCACTAGTACCAGGGACCAGCCCCATCTCCACTGCGCCATACAGGATGGCACCGCTTGAGCTGCGAGAGCTCCAGTCCCAGTTGCAGGACCTTTTGGAGAAAGGTTTCGTGAGGCCCAGTGCGTCTCCCTGGGGAGCCCCGGTACTATTTGTGAAGAAGAAGGATGGGACCCTACGCCTTTGTGTGGACTACCGACAGCTGAATAGGGTCACCATCAAGAACAGATATCCGCTGCTGAGGATCGACGATTTGTTTGACCAGTTGCGGGGTGCCACGGTGTTTTCCAAGATCGACTTGAGGTCTGGATACCACCAGTTGAGGATCAGGGAGACCGACGTCTCCAAGACAGCTTTCCGCACCCGCTACGGACACTACGAGTTTTTGGTCATGCCGTTTGGACTGACCAATGCCCCCGCTGCTTTCATGGACCTGATGAACCGGGTGTTTAGACCGTACTTGGACCAGTTTGTGGTGGTTTTCATAGATGATGTACTCATCTATTCTAGAGATCGGACGCAGCACGGACAACACTTGCGGATGGTTCTGGACACTCTGAGACGACGCAGGCTGTACGCCAAATACAGCAAGTGCGAGTTCTGGTTGAGGGAGGTGACCTTTTTGGGTCATGTGATCTCTGGAGACGGCCTGGCGGTGGACCCCGCCAAGGTCGAGGCAGTGCTCAGGTGGGAGAGACCGCGTTCAGTCACTGAGATTCGCAGTTTCCTGGGACTGGCAGGTTACTACAGACGGTTCATCAGAGGATTTTCACAGATTGCGCGTCCTATGACACAGTTGACCCGGAAGGATGTGCCTTTCGCTTGGACAGACGCCTATGAGGCGTGTTTTCTGGAACTGAAGGAGAGGTTGACCTCGGCTCCCGTGCTCACCATCCCTGACAGTAGTGGCAGGTTCGTTGTGTACACGGACGCTTCCTTGCAGGGGTTAGGAGGTGTGCTCATGTAGAGGGGTCACGTGGTCGCTTACGCTTCGCGGCAACTGAAGCCCCATGAGCATACCTACCCTACCCACGATCTAGAGTTGGCAGCTGTTGTCTTCGCGCTGAAGACATGGAGGCACTACTTGTACGGTGAGACCTTCGAGATTTTTACAGATCACAAGAGCCTCAGATATCTTTTTGACCAGAAGGAGCTCAACATGAGACAGAGACGTTGGTTGGAGCTCCTGAAGGACTACGACTGCAGCATCTCCTACCACCCGGGAAAGGCCAATGTGGTGGCTGACGCCTTGAGCCGTAAGGCGCCCGCACGCTTGGCCAGTCTACAGTTACAGAGTTGGAGCCTTTGGAGGAGGTGGGCAATTGGCGACCTCTAGAGTTACGAGGGTACTGTGGGGCAGTGACGGTGACATGGCAGACCAGGCCAGAGTTGATAGACCGCATCATCACGGGACAGATGGCCGATCCGTACTTGCAGTCTTTGCGCGACAGAGTACTATCAGGGGACCCAGGGGACTTCTCTTTCACAGACCAGGTGTTACGCTTGAGGGGATGGTTGTGCGTCCCCAGAGACGAGGAGCTGTTGAGAGAGCTCCTGACTGAGGCACACGGTTCCAGATTCACCATACACCCCGGAAACACGAAAATGTACCATGACTTGAGACGCGAGTTCTGGTGGAGAGGGATGAAGCAGGATGTGGGTGAGTTCGTGCTGCAGTGCTTAGTGTGCCAGCAGGTGAAAGCCGAGCATCAGAGGCCTGCAGGGCCGCTTCAGCCGCTTCCAGTGCCAGAGTGGAAGTGGGAGAGCATCACCATGGACTTGGTGGTGGGCTTACCTGTTACCCAGCGAGGACACGACGCAGTCTGGGTAATAGTGGATAGATTGACGAAGACGGCACGATTCTTGCCGATCCGAGTCACTTTGGGACCAGCACAGTTGGCAGAGAGGTATATCCGTGATGTGGTGCGACTACACGGAGTTCCGCGGGAGATCGTATCCGACCGGGATACCCGCTTTACGTCCCAGTTTTGGGCTGAGTTTCAGCAGGCTTTGGGGACGAGGTTGAGGTTTAGCATGGCTTACCCCCCCAGACGGACGGACAGTCGGAACGCACGATACAGACACTTGAGGACCTTTTGCGTGCCTGTGTACTAGACTGGAGGGGCTCTTGGGAGGAGCACCTGCCCCTGGCGGAGTTTGCATACAACAACAGTTATCACTCGAGCATCGGCATGGCTCCCTACGAGGCTCTGTACGGACGGAAATGCACGGCACCCTTGAGTTGGGTTGAGGTGGGGACCAAGTGGGAGGTTGGCCCCAGGTTGATCCGGCAGAGTCAGGAGGTAGTTAAGCATATCCATAGACGACTCCGCACTGTCAGGAGCAGATAGAAGAGCTACGCGGATCGCAGACGCAGAGAGGTGCAGTTCGAGGTTGGGGACCACGTCTTCCTTCGTGTTTCGCCCATGAAGGGCTTACAGCGGTTTGGGGTGAGAGGGAAGCTCGCGCCGAGGTTCGTGGGGCCCTTTGAGGTCCTGGAGCGGGTTGGACCCGTTGCTTACAGGCTTGCCCTTCCCCCGCAGCTTTCTGGTGTGCATGACATGTTCCACGTGTCCAACCTCAGGAAGTACGTAGCCGATTCCAGTCACGTACTGAGTCACGAGAGCGTCGAGGTGAGCGACGACCTGACCTACCCCGAGCGGCCAGTGCAGATCCTAGACCGAGCCGTCCGCAGGTTGAGACAAAAGCAAGTACCCCTGGTAAAGGTTTTGTGGAGGAGCCAGCGGTACGAGGAGGCTACCTGGGAGCCTGAGGCGGCAATGCGGGAGCGGTACCCGGAGCTTTTCGCGGGTACGTCTTTTCGGACCGGCTTCGGTCCTCTTTGAGTTTGTTATGGTTAGTTGGACATCTTTTTCCCGCACCCTAGTTGGCGCAAGTTTCGGGGACGAAACTTCCTTTGAGTTTGTTATATTGTAACGAACGCGTGCCCCAGACGCCTTTTAAGACGTCTGGGAGGTGGCCCAGACGTCTGACCAGACGTCTGGGATCACATCCAGATGTCTGACCAGACGTCCGGGATCGTTTCCAGACGTCTGGAGAACAGTTATGTTCGCACGGGAGATTCGTCTGCGCGCCTGTGCGCGCAGACCTGTGATTCCTCTCTCTCTCTCTCTGCGGCTGCAGGCGCGCTGCGACCACCTTCTCTCTCCTCGCGCGGCCTTAAAAAGGGGCGCGCCTCCCCTCCCGTCTCCACCGCCTTCTTCTTCTTCTCCTTCCTGTGCGCGAGAGCGAGCGGACGCGAGGGCGGCAGCGGCGGCCGCAGTGAGCGCGGAGGTGCGGCGTGCGAGGGCGGAGCTCTGCCGTGGGGGCGAGCTCGCCGGAGCGGCTTGGCCGGCTGGCGGAGGGCGCAGGGGGCGCGGAGCGACGCGGAGAGGGACCTGCTGCGGGCTGAGCAGCAGACGCGTGAGGTTCAACGCAGGCGGCGTCGCGAGCGGAGGCCGAGCAGGGCCCTGATTTTGGAAAAATTTCCAGAATCAGACGTCTAGATTTATATCCAGACGGCAAGGTCGACGTCTGTAAGATCATACAGACGTCTGAAAGGTGAGTTTCCACCTTCTTCTTCCTTCTTGTCGACTGACCGTACTGAGGGAGGGGGTTGGCTGTGCGCAGGTTCGCTTATTCGCCATCCTTTGCGAATCAGACGTCTGTAAGTTGTACCAGACGGCGGGAGTGACCTCCAGACGTCCTGAGTGACCATCGGACGTCTGGGATCTAGGCAGACGTCCCTGCAGACTTCTGGACGTCTGGGAAACCACGCTGAACAGGTAAATTCTCTGATCCACCGTTTAAGACGTCTGGAGGGAGTTCCAGACGTCTGATTTTGCACAGTATCATCTTTTTCGACCCGTTTACGGCCCGTTCGGGCTCCGTTTTCCGCGATTCGAGTTGCGTTCTTTTCAGAATTAATTCCTCTACTCGTCTACAGTAGCTATACACTATTTTGAGACACTTCTTGTGTTTGATCCTTGTGATAGGACCTCGTTCGGTTGCAGTCTTGAGAGTCGCGGAGGCGCGCGGGATTCCCGATCATGCCCCCATTACTCCCGTTGTACCTGGTAGAGTGGCTTAAGTTATTAATAAAATCTGTTAAAGTATGAAACCATAACTAGAATCTAGGACATTGCATGAATCCTAGGAATGAGAAATGTATGGAATGATAGCTCCTAGGTGATGCATGAATCCTAGGGCTGGAAAAGTAGTTGTATGCTAGATCCTAGGATGTGGCATGAATCTTAGGATGGAAAAACTAGTGGAATGTATAATACTGCAGTCTTGGAAAAATGGAAAGGAATATAAAGCTGCCTGTAATTTGAACTAACAGTTGCCTGTTATGAATAAAGAAACATGTTTGAGATCATGGATTTTGAGAACGTGAATCTGGAAAGTGAAACATATGATGTTCTGAGATAAAGAGCTGGAACCCTACGGGGAATTAGGAGTGGAACTCCTGGAAAGAAAAAGGAATGGAACTGAGATGTAGTTTGTACTGTCTCTTGGGTACGCAGTACCAAGGGAAGTACCTGTACCTGTTTAGTGCAGAGTGGGGCCAGCCGCCCCAGGGACCCGGGGTTAGGATTGGCCGCTCTGTACTGACTTGTTGGCCCTCGTGTACGTAGTACCGAGGAGAGCTAGTAGTGTTAGGAGAGTACTAGCTACCCCACGGGCCCCGGGGTTCTGCTAGCCTCCTTCACCGACTTGTTAGGCCCACTAGGGCAAACCAGGGTAGTCAGGCGAGGGTGCGCGGACTGTGGAGGGGCAAGGCCCTGGTTTGGTTACTGTGGAGGGGTTGGACCCCTGTTACTGAGAGGGCTCTGCCCTGTTTCCGTGCTGTGCTTTGGGCGCACCCGTTAACGGAAACGACTGACCGCGTGCCAGTGCGGGCTAGCTACCTGTGCGTTTATCGCGCGTGCCGTAGTCACCGTTACGTCTGTCAGTGACCTTGGGGTGGTTGACTGAGGGTAGGATCACCACGGGGGACTCTCCCGGCCAGGAGAGCACCACGTGCTACTTCTACTTTTGGAAAAGACTGCAATCAAGATCGTTCCCACGAGGACATTCGAGATCAAGTAAAAGACCTGAGAAATAAATGAAATAGTGAGAAAAATTGAAAGATGTGAATAAAGGAAGTAATAGAACATAACAGCTACTGTACACTCTACTGTTGCCTTTAGTTAGTTTGCCACTCTACTCAGCGTTTTGCTGACGTGTTACACTCGTTACCTTTTTCAGGACCAGGTGTTGAGCAGCCAGGGTCGGTGGCTGCAGAGGACGCTGGGCCGAGTTGGGTCCAGTAGAGTTACCACAGCCTTTTTGTACCCCTTTTGTTTCTGTTCTAGTGAGTAGTTTTTGTTTCCGCTGTACCTTCTTTACCTGCAGTTCTTGTTATATGATAAATGCTGTTTTACCGTTGTGGTGGTACCTACTGTAGTAGTTTCTTTCCTTACTGCTGTACTTTCTTACTGTTAGTTATATTCATGCTGAATGTGGTTTATTTTACTGTCTTTTGGTTACTTCCTCGTTGGACGACTAGGTCTTGGGATTAGTCGAGTCGGTCCGGTTCTCGTGTCTCGTAGGGACTCGGGAACCGGGTCGTTACAGTACTTTTCTTTCCGTTGTAGTGAGTAGTTTCTATTACCCCCTGTACTTTCTCGTTGGACGACTGGGTCTTGGGATCAGTCGAGTCGATCCGATTCTCGTGTCTCGTAGGGATTCGGGAATCGGGTCGTTACAATTTGAGAGGGGTGATGGAGCATCGCGTAAAGGTCCAAGAAGTTTAGATCGAGAACAATTGTCGGATCGAAGGCGCAAAGAAGCAGTGGCTGCTGCTTCTTTTGTTCTTTCTGATGAACATTGCTGGGTGCAACCGCAGGTCTATTTGGGTAAATTACAAAGGTACCCTTGAAGTGAAACAATGTAACAATTGTGAGAAAGCCCATAAGTGAGGGGAAAGATGGCAGCATGGTCCAAAATTTTACAAATAGGTCCCTAATGGCTTGCCAACAAGTCCCTGACAACGTTTATGCTTAAGAAAATATGTTGAATAAATGCGGGATCGTATTGATGTCCAAATGCTATGAAGTATTTATTAGAGCCTAATTGAACCTTTAAGGAGTTAATTCAACCCTTGATTTGTACTTTTGAACTCAACCATGTGTTCAATTTGCAATTGGATCATCATTTTGCATTTATGAATAGGTTATCTCATTTAGTGACCTAATTATGCATTTTTAACATGAATTGGAAGTTTTAGGTCATTTTCCTTAATTCTCACACTTAACCCATTGCTTGGGTTAATTGATAGTGTTTAACCTAGTTTCTAGCTTAACTTGGACACTTTAGCTGCAATGAGACACACCTCATCATACCCCCATGCTTAGGTTTTGCTAGTCCCTTAGCAAACAACCCATTAAGTGCAAAGCATTTCAGTATCAGCTATGTAAGTGTGATGAGATATCTATTTCTTTCTTTTTCAAATGTTAAGTGTTTAGAGATGATCTTTAAGATGAAATTTTCTTTTCTGAAAAACCAACTGTGGTTATGTCTGGACATTGTGAGAACCAGCTGCCTAGGAAGACTACCAAAACTTAAGACTGATATGATATAGACCATCTCTTAACCAACAAAAACTCTTGATATTTAAACCTTCTATTTCCAAGACTCAAGAGGGTTTTACAAAGCTCAAAAGGTAAGAGGTTATCGTTGTTCTCAGTGAATGGTTAGGACTAACTAGGTGAACTTTAAAACTCAATCCCAGGGTTTCACATCTTTTGAAGTTCAGGTTGGTCTTAGCTTCAGCTCATATCTTCGAATGAACTCTCAAAATTAAGGAAGACTTAAACCCAACTCTTATTGCGTTGTGGCTCAGAGTATTTGGTGGAAACAAGGTAATTGTAATGCACCCTGAAAAATATTTTTAGTGGAGGATACTCAATAGGTCTTTGGAGAACATACTTGACTTATTCAAAAGAATGACTTTTTCTAAAAATTCTTTTTAACTTTTTCTGATTTTTTTTGTATTTTTTTGAAATAAATGTCAGTATGTCTCCAACAACTTTATTTGGTAGGGCACACTTATTTGGTGGGTGAGTACTTTGGTGGAAAGAGCTTCTCCTAAACACAAGACTAAAGACTAGGACAAAGAGTCTACCTGCACGCATAGGTAAGGACTCCACCTTCCCTAATGAACACTAGGGTTGAATTTTAAGTTCACAAGGTCTTCCTAACATTGTGTAGTGTAAACCAAGGTTACTTAGACTCCTAAGCCAAAGCAAACAAGCGAATCTTGTACTAGTGACTCAAGTACAAGAATACGTCCTAAGTTGGGAGAGATCCTGGTCTATCTTGCCAATGCTTAAAGTATATTAAGTCAAAGCCTAGGCAAATCAAGCTATAATGACCCGGAAAGTCTAACCAGCAAAGGTTGAGTGTCCATAAACACTAATTCTATTTTTGTTTTTAGCTATAAGATCATAATTAAGCACTTATAATTCTTTTCAATGCTTTATCTCTCTCCTCAGAAATTCTACTTTTGGAGTTCTCCCTCAATAATAAGTTCAATTGGTCCCCTATTATATTTTTCAAATTTTTATTTTTGATTTTTTAATTTTTTTTCAAATTTTTCAAAAATTTTTAATTTTTTTGGTATTTTTGATAATACTACACTATATACACTACTAGTGTGCCTATAATTGCATTTTAGAAGATGATTTCACCATTTACACCCCTCATGCTTAAATGGTGCAATGCTCTCATTGTATGAATAGGGTGGATGCAAATGCATGCTCTGCTTTTCACTAACTTAGATTGGGTGACGGAAGCAAGTCGAAATGAGGAATAAAAGTCTCTGTGAGGACGATTTCAAGTCTGATACAAGATCAGAGTGGAAAACTGGGCTAAGTAGTTAAATGCATGACGTGTGAGTATGAATGAATGTTAAAAATGCAAGGATAGACACCAAAGAAAGAAATAGAAAATAAGAAAGGTGAAAACAGCTATATACAAAGGATATGTTACTAAGTTTAATGCCTTCAGCTAGGTGCAAACCCAGTTGAGGTGTTAAAAGTAAGTTCAAAATATTGGAGCAAAATGATAGAATTGACAAGTCTGAGATCATGTGGCTCAATGAAAGGTTTTAATCTTTGTCCATTCACGGTGAAAGGTTTAGATTTGTTAATCTCAATGATCTCAACAGCTCCATTGTCAAAAATTCTCAGGATTTTGAAAGGTTCGGTCCATGTCGATCTGAGTTTCCTTGGGAAGAGTTTCAATCTTAAGTCAAACAGGACATTTTGACAAGGGTGAAATGACTTCCTATGGATGTGACGATCATGGAAGGCCTTTAATTTGTCCTTATAGATCCTCGAGCTTTCATAAGATTCATTCCTTAACTCATCAAGCTCAAAAATTTGAAGTCTTCTATGATCATCGGCCTTCTCTAAGTCCAAGTTACACTTTCTGATAGCCCAATAGGCTTTGTGCTCAAGTTCTACAGGAAGATGACAGGGTTTCCCGTACACTAGTCTAAAGGAAGACATGCCTAATGGGGTTTTGTGAGCTGTCCTATAGGCCCACAACGCATCAGAAAGGCGAGAAGACCAATCCTTTCTATCAGGTCTGATGGTAGTTGATATATCAATTACAGTCAATTTCGAGGGCATATGTGCATTAATATCACGCTACAATGGGATTGGGAGCATTGCATGCATATTATGTTATTCCTACATTAAGATTGCTTATAATTAATGTTTAATGACCATGGATACAAGTGCGCATTGAAACAGGTCTTAAATGAGGAATTGGATTGTACGGATGGATCCGGATCAACAAATGATTAGCCCATATTTGTGGGTTATTTAAGTATTTAACTACCTAGACATTAAGTTAATTTTAACATTTAAATAGCATACATTAGGATGTAAATAAGTTAATTCATATTTTTAGCTTAATTCCATAATTCATGTGTGGCATTCATATCTAAATACATTTAGAATTAACTTAGAATTGCAAGCATTTGATTAGTTAACCAATTAGGTGCATTACATACATTGTTTTAATTAACATAGAAGTTGAGTTATGTATAAATAATCCTAATTATTTTATTATTATTATTATTTTTTTTTTCGGCAGGTAACTGCTCCACCTCCTCCTCCTGTGCCCATTCATTTCTAACAGCGGCAAGCATTCATGAGGATCTACTCCCACCTCTTGTGATTTCAAACGAATTGGCTGCAGCTACAAGAGTGGGGTGGAGACGACGATGTTGAGAAGGCCTCCACCTCGATCCATCACTATGCAAAGAGTGCACCACTCTCATCCGCTCCACCACCACCGGCCTCAACCATGGCGACAAACCTCCACTACCGTAGGCGTGTGGCGTGATAGGCCACACCTCCATCTAGAGCTTGTTTGCATTACCATGAGCACCTCAACGTGCAATAGCCTCACCGCATCACCAGCAACCACCACCACAGCCACTGCAACTCCACGCTGTAACTCCATGCCCTGCACCTTCATTTCCTTGTCAGTTAAGACGTTCAGGAAGTTTCCCGAACGTCTAACACCCCTCGCTGCACCTCTTCACAGCAACTCAGTAGCCTTCACCGGCAGCGCAGGCCTTCATCCCCTCTCTGTGCATGCTCTCCATCGTCTTCCTCTCTTCCACGCATCGTCGCCCAGCTCACGCAGTAGCTACAACTGCAGCAACACGCGCACAGCCTTCGCACGCCACCCACTGTGCTCCTCCAGCAGCTCCAAACCGTGTGCACCACGCGCACCTCCAGACTGCGCCACGAGCCCCTGCCACACACATCACTCGCAGCACCAAGTAGCCTCCGCCTGCAGCTGCAGCAACACGCGTAGCAGTGTGTGCCCCCTCGCCTCCAACACACAGTCCCCTTCAGCAGCGTGCCCCCGCATGAGCGCGCCCCCTGTAGCACTCCATCGCCGCACGCCTAGCGTATGCCCGAGCCGCCTCCACGCGCACCGTGCGCGCCTCCTCGCTGCCATCCTCGCCATCTTCGCTCACACCTCTCCGCACAACAGCAGCAGTAGCCACCTCCAGCACGCGTCTCCTTGCTATTTCCCATCGCCTCCAGACCATACGCCACGCCTCATCGACGCACGCCCACGCTCTCTCGCCCCATGCGGGGCCAGCTCACGACGATCTCTCTGCGCCTCCAACAGCAGCAGCAGGACACACCCAACATACCCACCACCGTCTCCTCCTCACCGCTGTTGTCTCCGGCTGTCGTTCGCCACGCTGCCACCACCGCCGAGTAGCCCTCGGCCCACTTGACCTTCACCACACTCGCCACTGCCACCAACCCTCTCCTTTGTGTGTGCGACCAAGGGGAAGGATTTCCCCTATTTCACTATAGTAACAGCCATGTTAAAAATTACATTTACATGCCATTGAGAGCTTCATTTTTAGTTAAATATTTGAAGATATATTATGGTATTTTCTGGCCTGCCCCTCTACTCTTCTCTATTTCTCTTGCATTCTTTTTTATCTCTTCCTCCATTTTATTACTCTCACCTAAGTTAAATGTTATACTAAATTTGTGAGCAAATGTCTAGTAGTGATAGATTTGCGAGAGGGGATTTTTGTTTTATGAATATCTTATTATGTTAATTTTATGATCATATCTTTCATCTTTCTCATAAATATAATTCCAGTTTTATCTCACATTGATTTCTTAATCTAAAGGGGATTTTAGCTTGATTTTTTTTGGGAGAAGCAAATAGTGAACATTTGATTTCAATAGTAGCAAGTTTTAAATAGGCCATTGCCTCCCTGTGGACATGACCCGCTCTTCTGCGAATGGTTTAATTTAACTCAATATTTTGATTAGTCGATTTTCCACCACTTAGAAATACAACGACAAATCATCTTAATCATCATTTTTGAAACAGAAAAATGACTCATCAACGAACAGAGTCCAACGGACTCAAAATCACCTCAATCCCACCTCTGTAGCTCCCACAATGAGCCAAAGAAGTTCTGGCCATTGATCTGACTATCAACGACCCAGAATCGACCACGTGTCACTCATCCATGCCACCCCCATGCACTTCAAATCCGCTGAAGGCCCCTCCAGCGACACCTTTCCTCCGTTGGGTGAAGATCCAACGGTGAGGGTTATGCCACGCCTCACCTCAACTCAACCGTCCGATCACATCCAACAGCAGTGGATGCAGCACCAGTAGCGCATCCACGCGACTATTCGCGGGTGTGGTGCAACGGTCCTCACCTCAATCCACACACTGTGGGCGCACATTCAAAGCCTCGCGAGGGCACAAATCAGCAACACGGGAGAGGTGGGCAAAATTCGGCCCTTGATTTCTCATCCAACTGTTCTGAAGGGTATGACATGGCGTGATCTCAATAAGGGATGTTTGTCAATGGTTATAATTAATGACGTTTGCTTGCTTCAAAAGGTGCTAAGTTGGGAGGCCTGATTGTCAAACAACTTAAGTAAACAGGGGTTTGGCATAATTAGCGGCCCTCGGGACACTCTCCCCTTACTTCGCCTTCCCAACTTTACCACCTTCGGGAGTAAGGATAACACCAAATTCATCTTGTGGTCGGAGTTTATTTCTAAAGCATCGTTCACCTAGGTCTATAATATAGGGCTTAGTTTTTCTTGCTTGATTGTGCACACTTAATTCTCTCATCTGTTCTTCGCTCATCCCTCTACTTCTTCCAAACCAAGGATTTCAATGCCTATCCTTCCTTCTCAAACAATCCCTAACATGATTTGTATTCTAACCCAAGTAGACTGTATTCACAGTTTACTTGGAATAACCAGCCACCTAGTTGGGGATATAATCCAAGACCTGAGTAGATAGAAGACCCCTCTTATCTCAACTATCCCAATTTTACTCAACCTGCACCAACTTCCTAGTAGGATACATCCAACCCAACCACCCAGGGGTACGATCCAAACCATTGGGGTCCTTATCTTGATTCTCCTTATGATGACTCCTCTTTTAGGTCCCACCCACCCACTAACCAATTTGATAGGACCTACACTCTAGGAGAACACCAAGACCCCTACCCTTCCCAGGACCCTAACCAAGATAGGTCATTTGAATTCATGGATCTCTCCTACTTAACCTATGGATTGGAAGGGATTTTAGAAAAATGGAAATCAAATGATGATCATAAACCTGGGCAAATCTAGAATGATCAAACCTTGCTTTGGACCCCTAATGAAGAATCCGACTGGGAGGAGGATTTAGAACCTTAATTATTCTAGAGTAAGACTAAATAGAAATGGTGCCTCTTAAGGAATTGGACCCTGAAAATGATAGAATAGAGGACCCACCGAAGAACTTAAACCCTAGTATGGACTCTAATACACATCCTCAATCATACCCTCCCAACCCTAATTTGAATGCTAAGGAGGAAATCCAAGGGAAGCCTAATGACACTAAGTCAATTCTTGATAGCCTTCAGTTGGAGTTATATAGACAGAATCAAGAATTGATTGAGGGACAACAAGCCATGATTGATATGTTCCAACAACTGGATGAAGAGGGCTAAAGAACACTGTTGCAAGCAACCCCTTTTACAAAATTCATGAAGCAAGGCTCCGTGGTGATCAATTGGACTACACCTATTTGCCCAAAATTGGTTCGGTCCACCATTGATACTACCCCATTGTTGGACAACTCATTAGAAAATGTCATTAAGGATTCCTTAGAACATGATTTGGGGAGAATTGAGGACAAAAATTAAGAGGAAATTGAGAATTTGGGGGTTGATGTCTTTGAATCCAAATCTAATCTTCCTAAGGAAAGTGATTTGGTGGAAGAGACATCCAAAATTGAAGATGGGGAGTGGGATTACGATTCTAAAATAATTGATTTTGAATCATTTGAAACTCCCATCACAAGTTTAGAGGAGGGCCAAGGAAAAGAATCTTAGCTAGATGATGAAATTAGCCCTACCTGTACTGCAACCTCAAAAATTGAGTCCGATATAATAGAGGTTGAAGATAATATTCTAGGGGTCAAGGAATTAGAGAGAATAAGTAATGAAACCCTAGTTAAAGAAGGGATAGATTTTCCTTTGGAGAGAGACCACATGCTTGATCTTAGGGCTCATTGTCAAACTCTTGATTTTGTTACATGCCCTATCAGAATTGAAATCCTGTAATTTCCCTACTCGGAGGGGGTGAGATTAGCGTGACGTAAAAAATTGCGGAAATAAAATATAAACAATCTCACAAAAATTCAATCAAACAAGGTGCACAATAATGTTTAGGTGGAAACCCAAACTGGGTGAAAACCACCACTTAACCCTCTCGAGTTAGGATTTTCCGATCAACCAAGTTGATCAAATCCACTAAACGAATCACTTTAAACGAGGGTGATTCAACCTCAATTACAACCACGCTACAAGTGCAAGGGTAGCGTTCCTCAACCCCTTCTCTTCACGAGAAGGATTTTGTCCCACGAAGGAGACGGGAATTCGCAAAGCGAATACCTAACCAAATAACAAAGATAAAATAACAAATAATCCTATAGAGCCAACAAAGTAATTTTAAACCTAAGCTTCTATAGGAATTAAGAAACTCCCCTTTGCAAGGAGTGCGTCGAGTCGATGATGCGGGTGCGTGAGCCATGCGATGGCGCAATGTTGCTCTCGTGAATTATGGCGGGAGACCGGGTGCGCAAAACAGCTTGATGCTCTCTAGATATAGAACTAGAGCTTAGAGAGCAAGAGAGACACAAAATGGTTTGAAAGTGTATTGCAAGGTGTGTGTCTTGTGTCTCTAGGTGTGTAAAGGCTCCCCTCTATTTATAGAGGACTTAGGAAGGCTTTGGAAGGCTTGGAAAAGCTTCCATAGTCGTTGGATGCAAAGCCCAAGTGAATCAGCCTGAAATCAAGAATAATCATTGCATTGACAGGGTAATCAGACGTCTAATTATGGCATCAAACGTCTAGAAGACCACTTTAAGATGTCTGAAAATAAGGTCAGACGTCTGATTTTGGGCGGGTCTCTTCCTGACTTGAATCAGATCTAAACAAGGTTCTAGCGCAAGTCCATCAGACGACATACAGGACGTCTGGCACTATGTCTGGACGTCTGGAAACCTACTTTTTCATAGGAATGGATTTGCAACGGCTAGAAAATCTCTGAGAAGAGATTTTCGGGTCAGTCGAGGCAAAAACGGTCAATTATCAGACGTCTGGAAGGGCTTAAGGACGTCTGATAAGGCTCTAACGGTCATATCCTTGAGTGTATGCTAAGAGAGCCAACGGTCCACTAATTGGACGTCTGGCAAAGTCATCAGACGTCTCCTAAGACGTCTGGTCTAAGGTCTGGATGTCTGATTTCATCAGACAGAACTAACTATGCCCAGCCTAAATGTTATCAGACATCTGAATCAACAGTCAGACGTCTTAAAACACATTATCAGACGTCTGATTTTGGAATTAGACGTCTGGAAATTCTGTTTGAACCCTATATTGGTTTTCTAAGTTCTCTACAGAAAACCTAAGTATCCTAGGGTTGTGCGGGTGTTCCTAGGACTACTGTCAGGGTACTTTGAGGCTCTTTAACATAATGTTCTAAGGAAATAAAGAGCAAGAAAATAAAGACAAAAGTACATGAAAGGAATAAATAGAATTCTATCCTATTCTTCTTGTCCTTCCATCTTCAATCTATCGCTCCTCGCGAATCTCCTCTGTTCTCCATCAAGCTCCTCCAAACCCTCCTGGATGCGAGCTCGAATTCCGTCTAATCACGTTTACATTTGCAATTGACCTGAAATCTAAGACTCCAAGTGCAAATGTTAAATAACACGTGTTTTGTTATCATCAAAACAAATGATCGTGGTGCTCTAGCACCAACAAATTCTACAATCAAAATTCACTGGAATCGATATAACTTTGAGGGATTACAACTTTAAAGGGACACGAGCTGCTTACAAAGCCAACATCTTTAGTGTTCGGCATTTTAGATTCAGGTTGCACTCATCTAAATCAACTTCTCTGCATTCCCGCTGATTAAGAGAGGAACAGACACGAGCATGCATGTTACACCATTTGTAGAGTTCCCATCCCTTAAGGATGGGACTACACCATAATCTAGTCTGCATCTACAGACTTCTGACTCTGGGTCTAGTCGATTATGTCTTCCCCTTCTTGACCCAAACCATTCAACTAATTGATCCTTTGTTGTCTATGTACTATGCCCAGCTAAAGGCACTAAACTTAGAGCTTCCTAGGAGGCAACCCAGAGGATTCAGGTCGACCGGATACACAGATGAAACTCAGGTGATTTCTTTCCTTACACCCTTGCATATATTTATTTTCCAATGAGGACATTGTCAAACTTAGGCATGGGGGGTGATTCATATGTTCTGAGTATATATTGTCAGCTTGAATTATCTTCTTAAAAAAAATTAGGAAAAGAAAACTTAGGCATTAGGAGCTTGTAAACTTTAGGAAATGATACATTAGGAACCTGAACACTTAGACTCTTCAGGTCTTCGGACTTAATCACTCCTGGTGTCCACTAAAATGTGGACTTGGTCTCGAGTCCTCACTAAGTAATTTTATTCTAACTATGGTCAATAAATTGGGGTGATAAGTACATGATTTATCAACCCGCCCTCTGATTTAGGAGGACTTATAGTCTAAGCATCTACACACGTTTTGCACTGACTCGTTCCTCAACGGTTCTAATGGAAATTGGGTAGCTAATGAACCTTCTATGGTGGTATGGCTGGCAAGTTGTCAGTGGTAATAACTCATTGGCTTGTTATCCAGAGCCCAGCCACAGGACCATTCTCTTTTACTACTGTCTTTAGGTAAATCTTAGATCAAGAAAGCCACCTACTTAAAAATTATAAAAAAAAAGAAGAAATAGAAAAATAGAAAAAGAAGAAAAAAGAAAAAAGAAATAAGCCACACTTCACCGCATGAGTGTGGCTGGCAAGTTGTCATGGATAACTACCCATTGGCCGGTTGTCTAGATCCCATCTCCTAAAATGCATAAGAATTCCAAAACACTTAAGGAAGAAGTGGAGAAGTAGCATAATCCAAGGAGATATACACTGGGTTCGCCCTTGTATTTGCCCTACAAAAATAAAAGTAGGGAAAAAGCTACCGATCAAATAGATACACCTTTAGGCAGCATTTTATTTTTTAGGGTCACCTAGGGGCGTAGAAGCTAAAGCCCATTTTAACTGCCATTGAGTGAGTCTATCACAACTTTTACGATAAGATTCCTAGCACTTAGGGTCCTTTTCGAGTCTTAGGTGGATTTGGTAGCTATAAAAAGTTACCCTGAAACTCTCAACTCCAAAAATCCAAAAAAATGAAAAAGAAAAAAATATATTTACTTCTATATAGAATAAGGCGAGGACTTGGGCGGTCTACATTTTGACAGACTCCCGAGAGTTGTTGAGACTTTGTGGGCTTGATTTTTCATAGAAATTTCCTTCTGTTGACAAGTAACTTCTGCCCGAGTAATCGATTCTTAATTCTAGTTGTAAATAGCACTTAAGTTAACCTTGTTAGGGACTAGCAAGGGGTAGGCATGGTGGTATGATGACTCTACATATAATGTTGATATTCTATCAATTAGAGTCAATTTCGAGGGCATATGCGCATTAACACCACGGTACCGTGGGATTGGGAGCACTGCATGCATATCATGTTATTCCTACATTAAGATTGCTTATAATTAATGTTTAATGACCATGGGTACAAGTGCGCATTGAAATAGGTCTCAGATGAGCAATCAGATCATATGAATTGATTCAGATCAACGAACGAAGTCCAATAGACTCAAAATCACCTCAATCAAACCTTCATAGCTCCCACAATGAGCCAAAGAAGTTTTGGCCATTTATTTGATGATCAACGACCTAGAATCAACCATGTGTCACTCATCCATGCCTCCCCCACATGCTTCACATCCACTGAAGGCCCTTCCAACAATGCCTCTCCACCATTGGATGAAGATCCAATGGTGAGGGTTATGCCACTCCTCACCTCAGCTCGACCGTCCGATTGCATCCAACAGCTGTGGATGCAGCACCAGCAATGCATCCTCGTGACTATCCGCGGGAGTGGTGCAGCAACCCGCACCTCAACCCACATGCTGCGGGCACACGTTCAAAGCCTCACGAGGGAGCAAATAAGCAACACGCGAGCGGCTGGCAAAATTCGACCCTTGATTTCTCATCCAACGGTTCTGAAGGGTGTGATGTAGCACAATCTCATCCACCGAATGCACACGATGCATGCATGCACCATCCAACACCTGATCCAACGCTTAATCATACGCACATTCCACGTGATCCGAAGGGTGTGGCCACACATGATCTAGATCATCGATTCTCGATCAAACGGCTATGAGCGTGAGTGCGCAGATTGCGAGTAAGGCCACTGTTCACGTGTGAGCAGGTGCCAGCGAGCGCATGAGCTGGGTCCTTTAGCAACACCTACGGCGGAGCTTCAGCAATGAATTGAATGTCACTGTTGACCCGAATATGTTTTTGGCCTTCATATCTCCACTATAAAAGGTCCTACACCCTTCCATCTATAGGGCTCTAATCAAATCTTCTACCAAGAAATTCTCCCACCTCCATAGAGCTTCAAGTAAGGTCCCAAAGCTATTAAGCCGGCGACAGAAGCCCCTCCACCACCGTGGCTACCTCGCCTCTCCATTTAGCTGCTAGTTTCTTTGGTTTTATGTTTATGTTGTTTTAAGCTTTCATTTAGCATTATAGTTGTAAAACGTTTCTGTTTTTGCAATATATTATCATCTGCTTAATTCATGCATAGTTGGAAATCTTCACATTATTATGAATCTCTAATTCTCTCTCTCTCTGTCACTCTTTCTCTATTCTTCTCGCAAGCAAAGCAAATGACGTATTTTGTGACATTAAAGCGATTAATTGATCTAATTTCTTGCCTCCCTGTGTTCGACACTCGTACTCACATACGGTTATTCTCTTTAAAACTAAAGTCGTAAGCACACTACTACAATGAACTACTTAACGTAATGCATTTCTCAACGTCAGTAGTCTGTAAAATCTTCTTGATTTCCTTGTTGAATAATTCAGCAAGTCCATTGGTTTGTGAGTGATAAGGTGTAGCAATCCTATGTGTCACCCCATACTTTTGAAGTGGGTACTGGAAATGTGTGTTCCTAAAATGAGACCCTCCATAAAGTGATGGCTTTTGGTACCCTAGATATAGAGAAGATAAAGTCTTGGATAAATTGTGTCACAACTCTATGGTCATTAGTCCTTAAGGGGATGGCTTCAATACATTTTGAAACATAATAAACTGCTAATAAGATATACTCAAAGCCATGAGAATTTGGAAAAGGTCCCATGAAGACCATGCCCCATATGTTAAAGATTTCGCACACCATGATCGGATTTAAGGGCATCATGTCTTAGCGGCTAATACTGTCGAGAGACTGACAGCATGAACATGCCTTGCTATTGATGGAAATGCCATCATTCATCATAACTAACTTCAATTACTTGAAGTCAAGAGATAAATGCTCCTAAATGATTGCCTGAGGACCATAATTCCACTCCGATCTGATTTGAGAAGAAGACAAGAAAATAAGGTTATTCTACTATTTTAACAGTACATCACAAATGTAGATTAACCATGTGATTACTTAGGGGTTAATTAAAGGTCAATCGAGCATAAAAGTCTAAAAAGTGGGTTTACACTGACAGAATCAAGGTTTCACGTATTTTAAGGATGAAAATAGGACTAAAAATCCTAATTATTAGCCACACTTGAATTGAAATGGTTCTAGTCAGGATAAAATTAATCTAAACCTCCTAAAATTCATGGAAAAATATTCTAAGAGGTTTGGTACTGATTGCACAGCAATCATAAGACCTAATTTACCTGAATTAAGTTAAATTCTAGCGTAACTTAGGAAAAATACATGCATAAGCATCATAAATTGCATAATAGCTAGTTTGGTAGCATTATAGATAATACTATCATTTTATGCTTTCAAAGAGAGACGAAATTGATTGCAGATGACCTGAGGCTGCAAATGATAGATCAAACCACACGAATATGATCAGGACGACAACAAGAGTCCAACTCTTCTGGAATCGTCTTGATCAGACATCCATAGCATTACGTGCAACCCATAAAAGAACAAAGGCCAAGGAGCAAGATGATAGAAATCCAAGCCTCAGATGCAAAATCCAACTGCACGGATGGATTCGGATCAACGATCGTAGTCCAACGATGCAAAAATCATCTCAATCGGAGACCTATAGCATGATCAATAAAGAAAGGAAGACGGACGGCTACGATGGCACCACGTGGCGGCATCATAGCCGTCCCTCGCCGCACCCCAATCTCTGAAGAGCTCTTTCCCCATTTTGTGGGCTATTGGATCATCATCCAATGTCCACAAAGCAACCACGTTGCCCCTGCCCCCACACTCCATCAACTGAGAAGAGATCTCAGCCGTTGGATCTCCATCCAACGGTTAAGAGCGGACTTGCCTAAAACCTAAATGCAATACAAAGGGTGACTTAGCGCATTGGTTAGCGTACTCGCACCAAGCACGAGACGTGCGCTCGAGCCACGCTACACACAAAATTGGGAAGGCAGTAGTGCACGCATGCAATTGGATCGTCAGATGAAGATCAAGCAACTCGGAGGTGGTCGCATGGGACGAGGAGGAACGTTGGATGCGGCGATGTAATGGACGGGTGGTTGAACTCCCAACTCAATGCCCCAATTCATGTGCAAGCAAGAGGCGGTAGCGCACGCAATTTAGGTCATCCGATCCGCGCGTTAGTGCGATTTGAATTGAGCGCGTGTGAGGCAAGTGGCGAGGAGCACACGATGGCGATCAGAGGGCTGCGATCATGCCATGTGGTGCCACTAGAAGCAACCCACACGTTGAATGTTCGTGGAAGGTGATTTTGAGGTGCGATCTGAGCCGTTGATCTCCCGATCGACGGATCTGATCGTACCTAGGTTGTTGCACGAGTTAGAGGGTTAAAATGCCCACTTTTCCCCTCATTAAAGTTATAAAAAGAGCCCTAGGGCCCCCCAATTGAGAGTAACTCCCACTAGATACAACTCCAGCCTCTCTCCCTCTCTGCAACTCTTTTCTGGCATTCTTCCTAATGCTCTAGATATGAAGTGATGCCACACTTCACACAAGAATCCCACAAGCGACGTCGTCATCTACTATCTTTCTCTATCTCTCTATCTCTCTCTATTTCTCTATCTACTCTTTAGCATAGTGATTTCTAGCTTGAACATTATTTCCAAATAGCAATAAAACTCTGATTCTCTGGATATTTGATGTATATATATACATATATAAATATATACATATTTGTTTAGAATGACTTTTTGAAAAGCTTCACATAAAAATCATGTTTTGACTCCCTGCGAACGACTCAATGCTCACTGAAACTTTATAAATATTATTTGTTTCATCGTGATTCGCACTACAACGATAGAACTAATCTTTAATGCGTCTCACGGTTGAACAAGTTGGCACCATTGCTGGGGAGGCAACAAAAATTTTTGAAGCTTTTCTTTCTGGTGCTTATTTGAGATTTCTAACCTATTCTATTTTCGTTGATTTTGTGTGTGTAGGAAGCAAGGAAATCCGAAAAGAACACAACAATAGAAAAATTGCAAGTTCTTAATCTCCGGTAAGTACTCGTAGCTTAGATTAGTCTGGATTTCAAAAAAAAAAATCCAAAAAAAATTTAGGTGCTTTGCTTGAACCTTAGGATTAATTAGCATTTGCTTGCTTTTTGGAAAAAAAAATCTCTGTTGGTGAATTTCAGGCTGAAACAAACTCTTTTATTAAAAATTCAATTCCCAAAAATTCACACGTCTAAAAATTCTAAAATTTCTATTGGACGTGGGTTTTGAAGTCAGGAACAACATATCCAAATTTTGCACAAATCTAAGTTATAGAAAAATTTGAAAAATTTGCGTACTGAACTATTATCAAATCGGTTATTATTCCAGATTTGTTGGAGTTCAAGATATTATAGGAATTTTTATACAACTCCGATTGCCTTGAAATTTATGGCACTGAATTCTTGTGAAAATAAAGAATTTAGAAAAAAATCTAAAAAAAATAATTCTTTGTGATTGCATGGATTATCCAATCACTAACTGGGGGTCAAAACAGACTGCAGAACCCCCAGTACACTTTAAATATGGAAAAATAGAAAATGTGCATTAAAATTCTTAAAAAAATATTTTCTAAGTGCCTAGTTAGTAGTACAACAAGAACAATTGATTGCATTGTTTGGGTCGCACCACTCTTCTGATTTGGAACTTAAAAGGACCATCTAGTACTATCTGCGCTTAGGGTTTCACATTAAGGGTGAAGCATACCTGCATTCCATTCATAAAGGAAATCTATCAAACAATTGGGATTTGCAAAACTCTTGTGTGCCTCATCAGAACCATTGATTGAAGATATTAACTCAAGTAAACCCCAAAACTGACTAATACAAGTATTTGAACCTTAAAATTTACTTCATCATAAAAAAATTGCTTGTGAACCCCTTGTCTATGTACTTTACACTTTGAAAATCAATCTTAAGGGCAACACCCCCTAATGTCTATCATATTCCAAAAGCACATCAAGCCTAAGCCTAAAACTGAGTAGACATGCCTTAGGCAAAACTAATATTCTTGGGGACTTGAAATTAGATTGGGCTAAGGTCAAGGCTTGGTCTATGCACATCTAAAAGGTACAAGCACACTAGATGGGGGGGATGAATAGTGTGGAAAAGAAAAATTATGCAAATAAAGCAAACCACAAAATATAACACCAGATGTATAGTGGTTCCCCTCACTTGGGTACTCCACTACCTAAGTCTCCTAACTTAAGATTTTTAACCTGATTCCCTCAACCTGAAGGGAATCAATTACTATAAATGGAGGTAATTAACGGGTTACCTGAACCCATTTACAAGGTTAAATAAGAACAAAAAGATACAAGTGTAAGCAAGCAACAATATAGCTTACAACTAAGTTTCTAAGTCTCCAACAAGAATTTGCTTAATAGAACATTTATATACTAATCTAGCGAAAAAGAATGATTTTACGATGAAGAACGAATTCACTTGAAAAGACTTGTTGTAAAGAGTATCGCCTCAAAGAAGAATGCAATAAATCAACAATCCTTGCAGCTTGAATTGAAAAATATGAAATTTATGAGCAAGGAGATTTTTTAAGCTTGTGTTGTGTGCAAATGACACACACAAAGTGTTTATATAAGCCAGTAAACACCTTCCCTAGGATTACTAGCCATTAGGGGCAAAATGGGAAGATTAGAGATAGGATTAATTGCAAAATAGTTGTTCAAATTGGACTCAACGGTTAGTTGGTACCGGTACTGACTGCTCACAGTTAACTAGTAGTCAGCCCAACAAAGCCTGGGTACCGGTACTTATCATGGGTACTGGTACTCAGTGCTTACAGTTGAGTACCAACTAAGTCACTAGGTACAGGTACTCATGATAAGTATTGGTACTTGTGACTCACATATTCGAGTCAAGATATAAACTGTGACCTACATGTACCAGTACTGGTGACTAGTATCGGTACTTGTAAGGTCCAGGCACTTCCCAAGTCTTCAAACTGTGAGCACCTAGTATCGGTACTCATGAGAAGTACCGATACTTGTTGTTCACAGTTTGGGACTAGGACCGAAACCTATGCCTAGCAAGTACTGATACTAGTAAACAGTATCGATACTTGCAATAAGTACCTTGAATAAGTTTTGTTCATCAATCTAAGGTGCTATTTGAACAGAAAGAAATGATAAATCTGACATAGAAATGATATGAACGAGAATATGATTCCTAATTATCTCTATTTTAATTTTAACTCCTAGATCATTTTTCTTGTTAGGAGACATGCAAAATCTAGATTACAAGATATATGAACAATATGAAATCAGTCTTCATTCTTCATGCCATCATCACTTCTTTCATACTTCCTAAATCCTGTGATTTCCTAAAAATAACACTTTATAAACTCATTATATTTAAAATGGTTTTGTTAACACCAAAAACATAAAAGAAAAGTGGAAATAGGTTCCAACAGTCTACTTTGACCCACTGGTGACAAGAAAGGTCGATGCAGTAACCGCGTTAACCCTTAGTGGTGTCTTGCCATGAGAGTTGTCCTAAGGGGTCCCACCCTTCTGGCCAGCCAAGTAATTCAAGGGTTGACCTAACCTAGTCGGATTTCGGGAAACTAGGATTAGGTCTAAGTAGGGTTTACACTCTAAGGATTAGCTTGATTGTTTGCATTGTGAGGGTGGGGATTCTCTTATCTGTCTTCTCTTTCTCATCTATTAACTTTTTCTCGTACATGGACACTAGAAGGTCTTTGACCCCTAATTTGGTACCACCTTTAGAGAGTAATCTGAGGAGAAGACCCAAGTTTTCTAAATCTGAATCCTTTCCCATGGATAATCACCATGAGGAAGAATTGATTGAGGAGGAGAACTTGTACCCATACTCTTTTGATATCCACTATTCCTCTTTTTCTCCCTATCCCAACCCTTCCCTTACTCCATGTTCTTCAGGATGGGAGAACCCTCCTCAACACCTGGGACTTGATTCCCTTGCCTACACCTCATATTCCCCAGGTATAGTTAGGCCTACCTCGTCCATACAGAATCCCATGCGAATCTCTAGATATCAAGAATCTCTACAATCCCAAGAGACACTCTCGATAGAGGACCAGCACCTGATCGGCATGACCAGCTATCTTGACCGAAATCATATCTCCCATGGTCAGGGATATGCCCCAAAGTCCCAATACCTTGAACATCAATCCTATCCTCAAAATCACTTTGCAAATTATCCCAATTCCACCCAACCCACTCCACCCTCTTATTGGGATAACCCTACACCACCCAACCAAGGACATAATTTTTATCCTAGGTATTCAAATCTTAACAATGATAGATATGCTAATTTGACTAAGGCTAGAAAGCCTGGAAATTATTAGCCTTAGCCCACTCAAACCCTTAACCATGACAGTGACCCTAAGATTACCCAATTACTTCAAGTAGTTGAAGAGATGAGAGAAGCTAATAAAAGAAATACGGATAACCTGACAAAACATCTTAATATAATCCATAAAGCATAAGGTGATAAACCTAGTCCGAGTGTGCCACAAGTTGGTGGTAAGCCACTCAAGGTTGAGGATACAACCTTAAGTATGACATCTTACCCAGTCCCAACCTCTACATACACCGAGCCCACCCACCAGCCCTGTGATTATGTAGAACAGATCCTACTCAGGCCTACAGTTGAACTTAGAAATAATTTTGATATCCCCAAAACTGACTTTGAGGAGGAAGACCCACTTGAGAAATTATATCTTGATTTAGGCCTTGA
This sequence comes from Thalassia testudinum, assembly GCA_037157565.1. Classification (NCBI taxonomy): domain Eukaryota; kingdom Viridiplantae; phylum Streptophyta; class Magnoliopsida; order Alismatales; family Hydrocharitaceae; genus Thalassia; species Thalassia testudinum. The sequence goes on along the minus strand of JAZHRO010000007.1, from coordinate 70,758,671 downwards.
ATTGCAATCATTCTATTTTGAGGACCAATCCATGGTGGGCTGGAGTATGAGTCTTTTTATGTCTAAGGATGCATAGTTGGACATTGAGGATGATCCTGAGTCTAATATTACAAAAATTTTAGGAGAACTTGAACTAAGGAAGGATGAACAAGATCAAGAACGGGAACAAATGGGAGAAACATTACATGGAAATAGAGAGATTGGCCCCTACCAGGCAATTTTTTATGATACTAATCTAATTTTGATGGATAATTTTTCTAATCATATGTGCTTGGAAGATTAAGGCTCCATACCTGGGGTGGACTCAAATGATTTTTCTAACTCAACTCCCCTAGAAGTTGAATCCATTCCCACTTCCACATTATCTGATTCTCAACCATCTCTCCCACTTATCCTGGATTCTAATGGACCACTCTCTAAGGATTACAATATTGATGTGGAGATACTTGATTCTGTAGGTTCTGTCTCTGATTCTGACCCCCAACAACATGTGAAAGAACAAGACAAATAATCCCCTCATGAAAATGACGTTCAAGAAATTGCAGAATTATTAGGGATGACTTGTGATGATTTATCTGAGGAAGCAAAGAATGTAGTTGAATCATCGAATTTTGAGGAGTTTGATTTGATTGATGAGAAACAGGAAGACATGCCCTCGGAAGATGTAATTCAAGAGAAAGACAATTGGGATCAAATTCAAAAGTCCACAGAATTAAAAGAATTTAGGGTTTTGATTAATCTAGATTTTGATCTTACTCCCCCTCGGGCAATGATTCTAAGGAATAACGAATTTCCATCCATTACATTTGAGAATCAGCATCATGAATTACAACAAGATTTGGGAGACTCGAATGAGATTTTTGATCACCCTAGGGATGAGATTAAGGATTCTAATTTGAATATCCAGCATGATTTGGGTAAATTCGGAACTATTGAGATGGATCACTAGATCTTATTTGACTCACCTACTCTATATCCATCTACACCTAACTTAACTTACAAAATGGTTTCTTATACCATTTCAGACTACACCACTCTGGTTCCTCCTTTCATTTCCCATCACTTTCAGGACCTGTATGATTTATTTCACACTGACTGCTATTTACCCACCTCATCTACCTTACCCATGTACAACTTATTAAGGTTGCCACTATCTACTTTCCACTTTGGCACCTGCACTTATTTTTCTCTCTTTTGTAGCACCTGACTGCAAATAATTCCAAGCTCGTTTATTTTATTTTTCCAACCTTTTGGGCTTGGTATCACCATCAGTTGATCTGCATTTGTGGATCATTAATTCTTGGGCAGCATGATCATATCTTCATTTTAATTTTGGCTCAACCCATTAATTTGATCATTAATTTTTGGGTTTAAGTTTGGCAAATGATGTTAAACTTAGCGCTAGCTAAGAGCTAACCTAGTATTCTTTACAGGTAGTTTTGCATCCAAGCTAACCTGGAATAACAAGCTCAGTCAAGTGATATCCCCTCCTCTTGCTTATTATATTTTGATTTTCCTGCATATATTTCAATAAGGACATTGTAATGAATAGATATGGGAGGGTGGACATTGCATGTCTTATTTTTATGTCAAAAGAAAAATAGCATTCATGCATAAACAATTTTTATCAAGAAGATTTTATTAGGGATTTATTCTTAAGTTAATTTCTAAACTTAGAATCCAGTACAATTTCACACTTACATGTAGAATTTGTAATGGATCCTCTGTGAAGACTAATGGACATCTTTAGTTTTTCGAGAAGAAGCATTGCTTCTTCTGTTGAGCCCTTAGACAGTAATTAGCGAGTCAGGAAAATAATTTTCTAGCAGATCCACCAAACAAGTGTGAGGTGAGAGTAGAAAGTTTACTAGTACTCTAAGGCTAGTATAAGGAATCTTTGTTTCTCGGTAATTGGATAATGATACTTGGAGTTAGGCACAGTTTTCGCACTCAATTCCTGTGTACAAATTCTTTGTGTGAATTTTTGAAAGCCACCAAATAAGGCAAATACGCAGAGAGTGGGTTCTGATAAAACTAGGACTAAGGTGGATGGTTGTGACCATCCTTTATGGAATCCTTGGCTGAAGGAGGATATTAATATCAAGGTCAGAAATATACTGTCCAATCCATTCCTTTCCTAGTGTCAAGAATAGGCACTTTCACCAAATAAGCCACCCAATATCCTCTTGAACACCCCAATCCCGAATAATGCCTTGTGAATAAAAATGTGCATGGTTGCTACAGTACATTGTGTTAGTAGAAATAAATATATAAATATAAAAGAAGAAAGAAAAAAAGCAGAAATATATATATAGAAAAAATATATTAAAAAAAGAGAGTATGTTAATTGCGTTGTGTCAAGCACATTGAGGCAACAATACCCATTCCCTTTACAATCTACCAAAGATAGCCTTGACCTACTTTTCTGTATTTCTGATTGCCTGAATAAGGGCTGAGAAATTCTGACTTAGTCATAGGGTTATCAGATCCTAATGAAAGTGTTAATGCCATGAGAGGCCACCAAATATACTGACAAATCTGGTGAGATTGTGACCACAAAAAGAAAGAAAGAAAGAAAAAAGAGAAAAGGAAAGAAAAAAAAAGAAGAAGAAAGAGAGAGAATGAGAACAAAGGAACTAAAGAGAGCATAGTTTGTCAGCCTCTCTTTGAGTTGATTTATTAATAGTTTGGAAATCTAGGTTCTGTAGTACTAGTCTATGTGTAGCACCAGATGAGTACTAGCCACCAAATACAAACCCACTTGACTTAAAATATCTTCTACCTAGGCCAAAAGCCGAGGCTAAATTTACCAATTATTTTATCACCCCGAGGGAAGAAGTCTGCCTATTCCAGTAGAATTTTACTAAGGGTCAAGTATGAGCTTTAAATGTGAATTGGCTTTTCACTTGGATCCATTGCATAGGCTACAACAATACACTTTCACGACTATCTAGATTTTTTGAAGTTTTGGATGAAAACAAAAGAAATAAATCACTAGACGAACTCTTGATAGAAATCAATCATGTAGGACCACTTTGTCTTTAGTCTTACATTTGTTAGGGACTAGCAAGATTTAGGCATTGGGGTGTGATTGCACAGCAATCATATGACCTAATTTACCTGAATTAAGTTAGATTCTAGTATAACTTAGGAATAATGCATGCATAAGCATCATAAATTGCATAATAGCTAGTTTGGTAGCATTATAGATAATACGGTCATTTTATGCTCTAAAAGAGAGATGGAATTGATTACAAATGATCCGAGGCCGTAAATGATAGATCGAATCATACGAATTTGATCAAGACGACGATGGGAGTCCAACGCTTCCGGAATCATCTTGATCAAACATCCATAGCATTACGTGTAGCCCATAGAAGAATGGAGGCCAAGGAGCAAGATGACAGAAATCTAAGCCTTAAATGTAAAATTCGACTGCACGGATGGATCCTGATCAATGATCTTAGTCCAACGACATAAAAATCATCTCAATCGAAGACCTACAACATGATCTACAAAGAAAGGAAGATGAACGGCCACGATAGTGCCATGTGGTGCTATCACAGCCACCCCTCGCCGCACCCCAATCTCTGACACAAAGCAGCCACGTCGCCTCGGCCCCCACGCTCCATCAATTGAGAAGAGATCTCAACCATTGGATCTCCATCCAACAGCTGAGAGCAGACTTGCCTAAAACCTAAACGCAATACAAAGGGCAACTTAGCACGTTGGTTAGCGCATTCGCACACATGCACGAGACGCGCGCTCTAGTCGCACTGCGCACAAAATTGGGAAGGCATTAGCATACGCGTGCAATTGGACCATTAGATGAAGAAGGAGCAGCCCGGAGGTGGCCGCATGGCGTGAGGAGGAACGCTAGATGCAGCGGTGTGATGAACACGCAGTTGAATGCCCAACTCAACAGCCCGATTCAGGTGCAACCAAGAGGCAGCAGTGCGTGCAATTTAGGCCATCCAATCGAGAGATCGGACGACTGAGAGCATTAGCGCGCCATTTGAATTGAGCACGTGCAAGGCAGGAGTGAGGAGAGCGGCGAGGAGCATGCGATGGCAATCGGAGGGCTACAAGCATGCCACGTGGTGCCACCAGAAGCAACTTTCGCGTTGACGGCGCATGGAAGGTGATTTTGAGGTGCGATCTGAGCTTTTGATCTCTTGATCGATGAATCTGATCGTACCTAGGTTGTTGCATGAGTTAGAGGGCTAAAATGCCCACTTTGCCCCTCATTAAAGCTATAAAAAGAGCCCTAGGGCCCCCTAGTTGAGACTAACTCCCACCAGATACAACTCCAGCCTCTCTCCCTCTCTGCAACTCTTCTATCACATTTATCCTGGCACTCTGGATCTGAAGTGCTGCCGTACTTCACATAAGAATCCCATAAGCGACGTCGTCATCTGCTATCTTTCTTTATCTCTATCCCTCTATCTTTCTCTCTCTCTCTATTTCTCTATCTACTATTTACCATAGTGATTTCTAGTTTGAACATTGTTTCCAAATAGAAATAAAACTCCAATTCTTTGGATATTTGATGTCTATATATACATATATAAATTTATAGATATCTGTTTAGAATGACTTTTTGAAAAGCTTTGCATAATAATTGTGTTTTGCCTCCCTACGAATAACTCGATACTCACTGAAACTTTATAAATATTATTTATTTCATCGTGATTCATACTACAATGATAGAAATATTCTTTAACGTGTCTCATGGTCGAACAGGCACCTTTGGTTTGACCATTTGAACCTATTTTGACCTAAAACAGAGTTGCAAACGAGAATTTCCCCTGATTTGGGCTTCTATGTAATTTACCTAGTCAAATATGGTCAAAACTTAAATCCAAGTTCACCATTATACTCCTTGGGTCCAAATAGGTTAACACCAAAATTTGGGCCTAATCAAAGTTCATCTTGACCTAGTTTGCACTCTAGTCCTTGAATTCCTGGTTATTACAAAACTACCCCAAACTTTTACCCTCAGGTCCTTAACTTTTGACGATTCCTGAATTCTAGACCCTGCCGCCATCACCTTCATCACTGACTCAAAGGCAGCAACTGCAACTCCTAAACACACCAGGGCAAATTTTGGATGAGGATTTGGACACTTAAATCCTTGTTAAATCCTACCAAACTTGTGGGATTGACAATCAGAAGGTCGCCAATCCAATGAGCATCTTCTCAAGCTCAATCTTGACCGATTTCAACGCTGACAAGCTCAAAAGCTTCGAGCCCAAGTCACGGCCAACGCACATACCAAATGTGCATCTTTTAGCTCAATTAGAGAGGGAACAACATCTATTTAAGGGTCTGAACATATTTGAGTCAACCTTGTATCCGTTTGACAGTCAATTCCCCCTCTCTTCTTCTTCTTCGACGACAAACCTGGCATACCTCAAAGCTCCTCCATCCTCCTTCTCCCTCTACCCCAGCCAAAATACAGAGGGCTTTGCCTCACTTTCCTCCACGAAGCTTGAGTACCTCTCCTCCCTTCTTCGACTCCGATTTCCAACCTTCTTCCTTGTCATCGACAGCCACACCGATGACGTATCTCCCCACCTTTCTTCCAATTAGTTTAGGGCTTCTACTCCCCCTCACTCTAATTAGATTTAGGACATCTATCAGCCCTGTTGTCCCTCTCCTTCTCATTCTTTGGCGTCTACCGCACCTCCGTTAATCATCTTCACCACCGACCAACATCCCTCCTACACCAAATTAACCACAGCAAAAGCTTTGCCCTACCTCCACGAAACTTTTGCCTCACCCAATTTCACCTCTCACACCCTCCATCTCTACCTCCGACCACGGCTATCGGAGCTCCTTCAAGCTTCACCATCCGGCCACCTAACGTCGGGAAATGTGTTAGGTTAATTCACTCATTGCAGTGTGCAGTTACGACATCCATTTTACAAGAAGATAATCAAAATGAGTCCAAGTCTCGATCTTAGGGAGGCATGAAATCAGATCATTTTATCGCTTTAATGTGTCACAAAAATATGTAGGTTCGTTTGCTTGCAAAATAGAGAGAAAGAGAGAGAGATAGGGTTAGAGATTTATGATGACATTGCGATAATGGTTAGCTACAGAAATGATGATAGAAGATAATATATTGCATAAGCAGAATAGTTTTACAATTATAATGATAGATGAAAGCTTAAAGCAACAAAAATATTAAACTAAAGAGACTAATAGCTAAATGGAGAGGCGAGGCAGCCACGGTGGTGGAGGGGCTTCTGTCGGTGGCTCGACAGCTCCATGATCTTCCTTCAAGCTCGAAGGTGACAGAATTACTAGGTAGAAGATGGTCAAAGGTTTGGGTGTGTAGGTCCTTATATAGTGGTGGAGGGAGGTGTGTTTGCGTGCATGGGTCAACAGTGACATTTAAAACATCACTGAAGACCCGCCTTGGATGTTGCTAAAGCCATCACTTCTCTTTCACTGGCAAGCTGTGAAGGCAGCAGCTGGCAAAGCATTGCAGGCGTGGGACGTTGTTGGCCATTGGATCTTAATCGAGTGATGCAGCTACGCGAAGATCGCACCGGCCAGCTTCTCAAATCGCATCCATCTCATGGGAAATGTTGCTGGCAGTTGGATCAATGCTTTGGATCACCATCAGACGGCTGACATCTCATCAGATGGCTTAAACATCCCCCCCTGTTGTGCATATGATGGTGCGTTGATCTGCACATTATCACGCGTGTGTAGCGCGTGCTTCATCCATGCGTCCACGTTGCCGCGATCTTAGCCGCACATTGATGATCGGGCGGTCCAATTTTGTGCCCCAACCTCCGCTCAGCTGATTTGAGGTGCTTGAAGTCTCAATCTTGAGCCACTTGTTTGCGAACGCCTCACCGACCCGCTACACTACACTTCGCGAATGGTCGTGAGCACAACGAGGTGCGTGCGCGCGGGCGACCGTTGGATGCAGATATGATGGTGGATGTTGCCCGATGAAGAAGCCGATGCTAGTGTGCGATGAAGGTTGGAGTTGGTGCCACGTGGCGCGACGAGGATCGTTGATCATCAGATCAATAGTCATAACTTCTCGGACATGTTATGGGAGCTACAGATGTCAGATTGAGGTAATTTTGAGTCCGTTGGACTCCGTTCGTCGAGCTGGATCCATCTGTATGGTCTAATTGCTCATCTGAGACCTGTTTCAATATGCACATATACAGCAGGTCATTAAGCCCTAATTATAAGAAATCTTATCATAAAATACTGTAGAATGCATGTAATGCTCCCAAAGCAACTATAGCGTGATATTAATGCGGATGTGTCCACAAGATTGACTCTAATTGAGGTAATTAACATTATTATTTGTAGAGGCATCACCACCACACTTCACCAATCACTCAATCATGCAAATCATTAGCTTCGCCTCATCAAGACAAGGCTTTCCACATATCTAATTGAGCCCCATCAGCCGTATTTGTGTTCCCAGGTACCTACTGCCACCATCGTCTTCTCCATTGCTGTCAACCACCGTGTTTAACGCATTAAAATGGTGTTTTAAAAGTCGTTGCGTTGTAGTATGGGTCATAGTAGTGCGAAAATAGATAAAATTTATACTTGAATGAAATCCAAGGTCGTTCACTGGGAGCAACTAACAAAATAAATCTCAAGATTGCAATTCTATCACAAAATATCAATATATGATAAAATTCCCAAGAACAAATGATATGTATATAAGAGCAAATGTTAATAGTGCAAAAAGATTAGGGTAAAATGGTGATTTTAATCACCAATTACCCTAATTACAATAATATCAAATATCCCAACAGTATTAATCAAGTTTAATCCATGCGGGATAAGTGCACAGTGCACTCCCTATCAGAGATTAGATGATGGAGCTCTCAACTAGACGGCTTAACCGTCCAACTGCTACAGTGCCAAGAGGGCACCCTTCTTCTTCCTTGCCTTTCTCTTTAAGCTCAAAGGAAGGCGCAACACAGAGCTCAGCACCAATACCAGCAAAGGTAAAGGCCTCCCTCAGAAATTGCTAAGTGTCGAAAGGTGGCAAGCAGAGCAAAACCCCCCTCCCACCCCTTCCTCTATTTCTTTTTCTTTCTTCTCTTCTCCCTCAAATCGGGCAAACCAGACCAGACCCAGGTAACCGGGTAAACGGACCGAGGCCCAGACCTGCGTGGCATTAACCACAGGCGATGGTGTACGTATGCACATGCATGGGTGGGGACCTTACCCCCTGTGCGTGCTGAGGCGAACCGCCGGTATCATAAAATCAATTTAAACACTATCAACCACTTTTCCATGCCCGATGTGGGACTAAAAAGTCCTTGTTCTTTGCGTGAGTTGCAGCTAGTGAAGATGCCTCAAATTGAGACAGTTGCAGGCATTGGTGATCCCAGTCAAGGACCTGGGAAGGATCCTGAGACCACTCCGCGTGAACTGGGGCTGAAATTTGAAGTGAATTTGGTCGAAGGACTGAAGGCGTAGTCGTGCAGCCGGGGCGGTGGCGAAGCTCCGATGGAAGACCTGCAAGCAAGAGAACAGCCTTACGGCCACATCAAGTATGCTCAGGAGGATCGCCTGAGGATGGCAAACGTGATGGTGGTCTTGGTGGTGCGTGGGAGTGAGTGAAGAAGTCAGATGACCTAAAGATGACAGTGCGGTGAGCGTAGAGTTCGATAGGTGATTAGGGCAAAGAAACCCCTCAATTTCTTGAGGGGTTTTGTTCACATGGATGAGGCGAAGGTCGTAGGCTTCTCGGCGAAGCATTTGGATCAGTGGAGTGAGCAGGGATTTTCACTGGAGGAATGGCCAAAGTGGAGGAAGATGAATCGCGAAGGGCGAAGCAGTGGTCGAGTGTGTGTCGCGAGTGCGGGAAAGAGAAGTAGAGAGGGAGAGAAATGATCTGAGTGGGTAGCAGACAACAGGGAGGAGAAGCAACGTCGGGTGTGGTGTGGCTGGCACCAGAGACAAAGAGAGCTCCGGTGGGAGAGAATCGGCAACAACAAGGGGAATTAGGGTGCCTGCTAGTATGGCGCGACGCAGAAGACAAAGAGGAAGGAGAATCCGCCACTCGTATTGTGAGTGGATGACGAGAGTGGTCAGGGAGAGTCACCTAACATCGTGGAGCTTTTCAGCCGGAGAGGAGGGAGGAAGGAGAGGTATTCCAGCCAAAAACGAGTGTGAGGAGGACAATTTGTCCTCAAGGGTCTTTAAATAGGCCCTAGAGGGTGGTTTAAAGCTTGGGAACCAAGCTTTCAAGCTTGGTAAGTTTGCCGAAGTAGGACACCCACATCTCTCATGCGTTTGCATGAGAGACTGGAAAAGAATTGGAGATTTGGACATGGCTCAATAGGAAGGAGATTACCTGACAAATTTTCCTTTCAATTTTGAGAAGGATTCATCAAGAAATCACTATATTCTTGCCAAAAGAAGCTCGCTGGAGTAGGATTCCTAATTGATAATGGTGGAGGGACCTTTTTTCAAAGAGTGACGACAAAGATAGGGGGATTTTTGTAATAAATTCAAAAGCTGAGGGGTTATTTAGGATAAAAAGAGTCAGACTTGGACTAAATTGCAAACTAGGTCAAGGCAATCTCTAATTGGGTCCAAATTTTGATACAAACCTAATTTGGACCTAAGGAACCCAATGGTAAGTTGGATTTTGGTTTTGACCTAGTTTCACTGGGTAATTTATGCAAAAACCCAAATTAGGGTAATAGTCTGTGTGACACTATTTTGGGTCAAAACGGGTTCTGATGGTCAATTCAAGGATGCCAAACCCTAGAGAATATTTTTATATGAATTTTAGAGGGTTTATGTGAATTTATCTTGACCAGAACCTCATTTAATTAAGAAGGTCTATTTTCAGGTTTCATATGTCCATTAATTCTTGAAATACACGAAAACCCGTTTCTGTCTGCCTAAACCCACTTATTAGACATTAATGACCAAATGACCTTTAATAAACCCCTAGCATAACCTTGGTTATTCTGTATTTGTGATGAGATGGTAAAATTGCAGAAATAACCTTGTTTTCATCTTTTCTTCTCAAAACAACACCCCTACTCTAAAGACCTTCTGACTGATATGTAGGAGCTTTTATTGATTTTATAAAACCAAATTGAGTTAGTTATGGCTCATGATGGTGTTCCCATCACACCATCCGGCCAACATCACCACTGCTACCACCTCTAGCAGATGTGAATCAACATCACGACACAATCCAAGCTTCCAATTGAGGACATAGCCCCCAGCAACAATTCGAATTGGGGCAAAGAACTTCACATAGCTGTGTGAAGGAATGGGAACTCACATAGTCCACATCGTATATGTGAAAATTAGGAAGCCGCATAAAAGGAAAAATGCAAGTGACCTTATCGCCTCTCACACAGGGGGTAAGGTCCCCTCACGCTCACGTGCCCTTCACTCCTCACCCACTACACCACGTCGGCGGATTTGGTCCCCTGTACATAACTCGATTACCCGATTAAAGACCCGATTAGGAAGAGAAAGGAAGGTTACTACGGAGGGAGGGGGAGGTTTTTGCCTCAGGGTGTGTGCCAGCATGCTCAACACTTAGCGGATTTCTATGTTGGTTTGTGCTGAGGCTTTGAACACTTAAGTCGTCTGCCTCACGTGCCCAACATCTGATCTTGGTTAATTTGAGGCACTGTGGAATTATTTGGTTCTATGCTCACGTGGATAAGTGGTTGTGATTACTGTTGCAATATTTGACTTGGTTTAAGATGTTGAGTACTATTGGGATATGTGCTTAATTGTGGATTTAATTGGTGATTCAAATCACCATTTTTATCTTCATTTGTATTCTTTTTATGCCACTAATTGTTGAGATACATTATTCCTTTTGAATATATTTTTTAGGATTGTTTTTACATACCATTCTTGTGATTAATTATTGTGCTCATTGTTTATTATTGCGAATAGTGACTGAATTCCATATTTGCTCCCTGTCGACCACGAAACTCATAGTTTTTCGAGCATTATAAATTTAAATGTTGTCAATTCAATTTTTGTCGCTATAATACGACACGTTTTACTCCCACTAACTACGATGAATTTCAAGCGCAACATTTTAGCACCATTGCCAGAGAGCAACACGCAATTCACCACTGGTCATATCATTCTTGATTAATTGTGATTGATTTCTAACTTGCCCTATTTGCTTTGCTCTATTTTGCGAGGTACATTACGAGAAGATCCTCTACGTAATCAACCACTCCAGGGGAAGGTAAAATTTCTCTTCTTCCCTAATCACCTCTTAATCTTGGGAAGAGAAAGAGGAAACAAATCAATTAGGATCCACTTACCTTATTTTCTTAGTAATTATCATTTAAAGGTAAAGAGTTTCCTGATTTGAGAAATTGATAGGATTGAAGTTGGTGTGATTTGATTAGAGATTTCCCATCCATATTTCTTGTACCTATTAGGGATTCAAACTAAAATTCTTAAACATCTTGGACTACTCACTTTCTTGTTTGAGTCCAAGGTGCCATATTTGGAATCAAATTGGGCTTGAAATAAAGCCAATTTAGGGTTTCCACTTTAGGGTTGTTATGACCCCCGCATCAAACGTCATTTAAGACGTCTGGGAGTTGGTCCAAATGTCTGGTCAAACGTCTGGAAACCTTCCTAGACGTCTGGAATTTAATTTTTTCGGCATACGATTTCGCGTCTGCGCGCATGCGTGCGCAAACTAAACCGCCGCCCTCCTTTCTTCTCTTTCCTTCCTCCCTGCAGGCGTAGCCTTCTTTCTATCTCTCTCTCTCCCCACGACACCTTCAAATACTCCCCCTCTCCTCTCCCTCACCCTCACACCACCGCCTTCTTCTTCTTCTCCTTCCTGTTAGCGTGAGAGCGAGCGGGCGAGGGCAGCAGCTGCTACCGTGGGTGCGCGGGGAGGAGGAGTTGCAGCGAGTGGGAGAAGAGTTAGAGTGCGAGGGTGTGAGCTCGCCGGGGCAACCAGAGCCGACCGGCGGGTGCGCAGCAAGAGTGTGGTATTGGGGAGGAGCTGCTGCAGCTCAGGCTGCAGGCGAGCGCAGCGTGGCACGGCCGTGCGCAGCAGGCGGAGGGCGAGGAGGTCCTGATTCTAGGAAAATTTCCCAGAATCAGACGTCTGGACTTATGTCCAGACGACGTGGGCGACATCTGGAGGAAGGTCCAGATGTCTAAAAGGTACGATATTTTTCTTCCCTTCTTCTTTCGCATGTACGGCCATGCAGCCGTTCCGTCGAAGGGTTCTGCCTCATTTTGTGTTGAGGACGGTCACATATGTGTACAGGTCTCGTTCGGGAAGGCGCAAGGGCACGCCCTCCTACACGGATCGGACGTTTGGGCACAGCACCAGATGACGGAGAGGGTCTCCAGACGTCCGGAGTGACAGTCGGACGTCTGGAAAGTAAGTCCAGACGGTTCAGCGGGAGTCTGGACGTCTGAAGAACCGCGCAGAGAGAAGGTATGACCTGAACCATCATTTAAGACGTCTGGAAGATGTTCCAGACGTCTGATTTTGGGCAGACTTGTCGTTTTTGACCCGTTTAGGGTCCGTTCGAAATCCGTTTTCCGCATTTTAAGTTTCGTTCTTCTCAGAAATTGTTCCTCTACCTGTTTACAGTATTTGTATCCTGTTCTGAGTAATTCCTTGTGTTTGGTTCTTATGTTAGGACCCCGTTCCGTTGCGACTCTAGCGGTTGCGGAGGCGCGCGGGCTTGCCAATCATGCCCCCAGTACTCCCGATTTTGCGGGTAGAGTGGCTCCCTTTAATTGTTTATCAAAAATTATGCACTTGTGACATAATTAATAGATTCTAGGGTATTGCATGAATCCTAGGACTGAAAAAACTATATTGAATGATAGATCCTAGGGTATGGCATGAATCTTAGGACTGAAAAACTAGATTGAATGATAGATCCTAGGGTATGGCATGAATCCTAAGACTGGAAAACTAGATTGAATATCTATATTGCAGTCATGGAAAAAGTAGAAAGGAAAATGATAACGGCCTGTAATTGGTTAATAGTAGCCTGTTTATGAATAGATAATTACTATTGAGAACATGGACTATATGAATATAAAGCTGAAATGATGAAACCTAAATTGGTTGAGTTAAAGAAAAATGAGCATGAACCCTACGGGGAATTAGGAGTAGAACTCCTGAGAGGTGAATGGAATAGAATTGGGGAAGTGAGCTGGCCCTTGAGTACGGAGTACCAAGGAGAGCAACTGTCCCCCTATTTAGTGCAAAGCGGAGCTAGCCACCCCAGAGACCCGGGGTTAAGTCTGGCCACTTTGTACCGACTATTGGCCCTCGCATACATAGTACCGGGGAGAGTTACTAGTGTAGGGAGAGCACTAACCACCCCACGGGCCCCAGGGTTCTGCTAGCCTTCCTACACCGACTTGTTAGGCCCACTGGGCAAACCTAGGGTAGTCAGGAGAGGGTGCGCGGACTATGAAATGGCAAGGCCCCTGTTTGATTACTGTGGAGGGGCTGGACCCCTGTTACTGAGAGGGCTCTACCCTATACTAGTTCTGTGCTATGCTTTGGGGCGCACCCGTTAACGGAAACGACTGACCGTGTGCCAGTGAGGCGTAGCTACCCGTGCGTTTATCGCACGTGCCATAGCCACCGTTACGTCTGTCAGTGACCTTGGGGTGGTTGACTGAGGGTAGGACCCCCACGGGGACCTCTCCCAGCCAGGAGAGAACCATGTGCTACTTCTACTTTTCGGAAAAGACTGCAATCAAGATCGTTCCCACGAGGAACATTCAAGATCAAGAGAAAGATCTGAGGAATAATCCAAGAATAAGTAAATGGAAAAATAAAGAAAGAAATAAAAAAAAAATAATAGTTACTTGTCCACCTTAATGCTTTCTTAGCTTTTGGTTGCCACTCTACTCAGTGTTTCGCTGACGTGTCACCTTTGCCACCTTTTCAAGACCAGGTGTTGAGCAGCCAGAGCCGGCAGCTGTAGAGGGAGCTGGGCCTAGTAGAGCCTAGTAGTCTTACTTGTGTAGTACCTACTGTACCATTTCTTTTGTGTAGTGAGTATTTTTCTGTTACCACTGTACTCTTTTATTGTAAGCATCATGTTTATGTACCTGTTTATTTCTTTACTGTTGTGGTGGTGTGTACTGTAGTAGTTTTTTCTTTACTGTTGTACTTTTGTTACTGCTAGTTATATACATGGTGAATGTGGTATATTTTACTAATCTTTTGGTTGCTTTCTTGTTGGATGACTGAGTCTTAGGATTAGTCGAGTCGATTCGATTCTCGTGTCTCATAGGGATTCGGGAATCGGGTCGTAACAAGAGGTATCAGAGCAAGGTCGTCCCGAGAAGTGAACCAACTGACTGGAAAATAACCAATTCACATGACTGTAACTAGAGTAGCCACCACAACGTTTCTTTTGACATATGTTCTTAGACTTCTCCATTAGATATCGATTCATATTGACATGTTTCCGTTCTGTATTCGCGTCTCCTTGCAGGAGATGCCTCGACGCGGGACTAGCGAGGCGGGCCGCGGGTGCGGCCGAGGATGAGGTCGGAGGGGTGGACGCGTTGAGGTCGACACCTCAGTGGACCAGTCACTGATTCCGGGCATTCAGTCCTAGGACCTCGCCCAGCTGATACGGGACATCATGCGAGAGGAGCTCCACCCGCCGCCACGAGCGCCTCTCCCTGGGGCTGCGGAGGGGGAGTCCTCTGTGGGACTACGCGACGGACATGGCGCTGGACGTAGGGGAGGGGATGGGCCGCCGCCACCCCCACCTTCCTCTGACACTTCTGAGCACGAGGCTTCTTTACCTGGAGGTGCACCAGCATCTCCACTTCAGCACCACTTTGAGCTTTTCGAACAGTTCCGAAAGCTAAAGCCCCCCTCCTTCAAGGGGGATGAGGACCCGACCGAGGCGGAGGACTAGCTCGACCAGATCGAGAAGGTTTTTGACACCCTTCGCACCCCGATGGAGTGCCGCGTGGCCTTTGCCACGTACCAGCTGGAGAGCGCGGCACACAGGTGGTGGAGGGCGATCATTGGACAGGAGAGGGATGAACCGACTTGGGACTGGTTCGTCACCTTCTTCTGTGAGCAGTACTTTCCCTAGACATGGTAGGACCAGAGGAGGCAGGAGTTCCACACTCTCCGCCAAGGGACGATGACCATGAGCGCATACCGCACGCGTTTCCTGGAGCTGTCTCGCTTCACAGCGACAGTAGTGGCCACTGAGGAGGAGCGCCTTTAGAGGTTCACCAAGGGTCTCCGACCTACGATTCGGGGGTATGTCAAACCCCTAAAGCTGCCTACATTCTCGAGGATGGTGGAGGCAACTAGGACATATGAAGAGACCAACCCATTCGCGTGAGATACTGACAGCGGGCGGAAGAGGCCCTATCAGCCAGACTTCTCACAGGGCCGACGAAAGAGGAGACACATGGTGCCCGCAGGAGAGCCGTCACATTTTGCAGGGCCATCAGTGGCCTTTGGGGGCCCTCAACAAGGGCCAACTGCTAGCACCGAACCCCCGCCCAGTCGACAGCACGGACCCATTGAGGGCGGGAGTCGAGTCCCCCTTTGCTACCAGTGTGGCCAGCCAGGCCACATTAGGAGGGACTGCCCGTCTAGGGCAGGAGATCAGTAGATGCTTCCCGCGTCGAGCATTGGAGGGCCAGTAGGAGGCCACAGTTTCCAGGTGCGAGGAGGAGGACAGCAGTCACGGGGAGGGTACCGGCCAGTAGCTTCCCGTCCGATGCAGAGTGTGGCTGCTTCGTCCGCACCTAGGGCTGAGGGGTGTATCAACACCCTGACACACAGGGATGCCAGAGCTTCAGGATCGGTGGTTTCAGGTATGGTTTCAATTTCCGGCAGACTCGTTTACACACTTTTCGATTCCGGCGCTACGCACTCGTTTGTCGCTGCCAGTTTCGCCGTTAGTTTGGGGCAAGACTGTATGCTGTTAGAGGATCCGCTCGTGATCAGAGGTCCGAGTGGATAGCTGTTTGTAGCTGAGGAGGTATACACGGGTTGCAAGGTCAGTGTTAGGGGACACAGCCTTCCCGCTGACCTGATTATGATACAGATGGAGGACTTTGGAGTAATTCTGGGGATGGACTGGCTGTCCACTTACCATGCCTTGGTGGACTGCTTTGAGAGAAAGATCGTCTTCTCCATACCGGAGTTGCCTTCTTTCGAGTTCCACAGGCAGCCAATGGACGGAGGCTTCAAGTTCATTTCTGCACTTCGGGCGGTGAGACTTTTAAGCCAGGGGTGTGAGGGCTTCCTAGCTTGTGTGGTGGCAGAGCCCAACCCTGTGGCAGACTTCCAGAGTATCCTGGTGGTCAGAGAGTACCCCGACATGTTCCCAGACGAGTTGCCAGGACTACCGCCCGAGTGTGAGATCGAGTTTGAGATCTCACTGGTACCGGGGACCAGCCCCATCTCCACAGCACCGTACAGGATGGTACCACTTGGGCTATGAGAGCTCAAGTCTCAGTTGCAGGATCTTTTGGAGAAGGGCTTTGTGAGGCCCAGCGCGTCTCCCTCGAGAGCCTCGGTACTATTTGTAAAGAAGAAGGATGGTACCCTACGCCTTTGTGTGGACTACCGACAGCTGAATAGGGTCACCATCAAGAACAGGTATCCGCTGTCGAGGATTGATGACTTGTTTGACCAGCTGCGAGGTGCCACAGTATTCTCCAAGATCGACTTGAGGTCTGGATACCACCAGTTGAGGATCAAGGAGGCAGACGTCTCCAAGACTGCTTTCCGCACTCGGTACGGACACTACGAGTTTCTGCTCATGCTGTTTGGACTGACCAATGCCCCCGCTACATTCATGGACTTGATGAACCGGGTGTTTAGACCGTACTTGGACCAGTTCGTGGTGGTATTCATTGATGATGTGCTCATCTATTCTCAAGATTAGACACAGCATGGACAGCACTTGTGGATGGTTTTGGACACACTGAGACGACGTAGGCTGTACGCCAAATACAGCAAGTGTGAGTTCTGGTTGAGGGAGGTGACCTTCTTAGGTCATGTGATCTCCGAGGATGGCTTGGCAGTGGACCCAGCCAAGGCCGAGGCAGTGCTCAGGTGGGAGAGACCGCGTACGGTCACTGAGATTCGCAGTTTCCTGGGACTGGCAAGCTACTACAGGCGGTTTATCAGGGGCTTTTCACAGATTGCACGTCCTATGACACAGCTGACCTGGAAGGACGTGCCCTTTACTTGGACAGAACCTGTGAGGCGTGTTTTCAGGAGCTGAAGGAGAGGTTGACTTCGGCTCCCATGCTCACCATCCCAGACAGTAGTGGCGGGTTTGTTGTGTACACAGACGCCTCTTTGCAGGGGTTAGGGGGTGTGCTCATGCAGAGGGGTCATGTTGTCGCTTACGCTTCGCGGCAACTGAAGCCCCATGAGCATAGCTACCCTACCCACTACTTGGAGCTGGCAGCTGTCGTCTTCGCACTGAAGACCTGGAGGCACTACTTGTACGGTGAGACCTTTGAGATTTTCATAGATCACAAGAGCCTCAGATACCTGTTTGATCAGAATGAGCTCAACATGAGATAGAGACATTGGTTAGAGCTCCTGAAGGACTATGACTGCAGCATTTCCTACCACCCGGGAAAGGCCAACGTGGTGGCTGACGCCTTGACCCGGAAGGCGCCCGCACACTTGGCCAGCTTACAGGTGCAGAGTTGGAGCCTCTTGGAGGAGATGGGCAGTTGGCGACCCTAGAGTTACTGGGGCACTGTGGGGCAGTGACCGTGACGTGACAGACGAGGCTAGAGCTGATAGATCGCATCATCACAGGGCAGATGGCCGACCCATACTTGCAGTCCTTACGTGACAGAGTACTGTCAGGAGGCCCTGTGGACTTCTCTTTTACAAACCAGGTGCTGTGCATGAGGGGACGTTTGTGCGTTCCCAGAGACGAGGACCTGTTGAGAGAGCTCCTGACTGAGGCACACGGTTCCAGGTTCACCATACATCCTGGAAACACAAAGATGTACCATGACTTGAGACGCAATTTTTGGTGGAGGGGAACGAAGCGGGATGTAAGTGAATTCGTGCAATAGTGTTTAGTGTGCCAACAGGTGTAGGCCGAGCATCAGAGGCCTACAGGGCCGTTACAGCCACTTCCAGTTTCAAAGTGGAAGTGGGAGAGCATCACCATGGACTTGGTGGTGGGCTTACCTGTTACCCCGCGGGGACACGATGCAGTCTGGGTAATCGTTGACAGATTGATGAAGACGGCGCATTTCTTGCCAATCCGAGTCACCTTGGGACCAGCACAGTTGGCAAAAAGGTATATCCGCGACGTGGTACGTCTACACGGAGTTCCGCACGAGATCATATCCGACCGGGATACCCGCTTTACGTCCCAGTTTTGGGCTGAGTTTCAATAGGCCCTGGGGACGCGGCTGAGGTTCAGTACAGCATACCACCCCCAGACGGATGGACAGTCTGAGCGCACGATACAGACACCTGAGGACCTTTTGCATGTTTGTGTACTGGACTGGAGGGGCTCTTGGGAGGAGCACTTGCCCCTGGCGGAGTTTGCATACAATAACAGTTATCACTCGAGCATCGACATGGCACCCTACGAGGCTCTGTACGGACGGAGGTGTACGGCACCCTTGAGTTGGGTTGAGGTGGGGACCAAGTGGGAGGTTGGCCCCAGGTTGATCCGACAGAGTCAGGAGGTAGTCGAGCAGATTCACAGGCGACTCCGCACTGTCAGGAGCAGACAGAAGAGCTATGCAGATCGGAAACGCAGAGAGGTGCAGTTTGAGGTTGGGGACCACGTCTTTCTTCGTGTTTCGCCCATGAAGGGCCTGCAGCGGTTTGGGGCGAGAGGGAAGCTCGCATCAAGGTTCGTGGGATCCTTTGAGGTCCTGGAGCGGGTTGGACCCATTGCTTACAGGCTTGCCCTTCCTCCCCAACTTTCTAGTGTGCACAACGTGTTCCACGTGTCCAACCTCAGGAAGTACGTCGCCGATCCCAGTCACGTCCTGAGTCACGAGAGCGTCGAGGTGGGTGACGACCTGACCTACCCCGAGCGGCCAGTGCAGATTCTCGATAGAGCCGTCCGCAGTCTTAGATGAAAGCAAGTACCCCTGGTGAAGGTTTTGTGGAGGAGCCAGCGGTACAAGGAGGCTACTTGAGAGCCTAAGGCGGCGATGCGGGAGCGGTACCTGGAGCTTTTTGAGGGTACGTTCTTTCAGATCAGCTTCGGTCCTCTTTGAGTTTGTTATGCATATATTCTTTTTCCGCACCCTAGTTAGCGCAAGTTTCGGGGACAAAACTTCCTTTGAGTTTGTTATATTGTTATGACCCCCACATCAAACGTCATTTAAGACGTCTGGGAGTTGGTCCAGATGTCCGGTCAGATGTCTGGAAGCCTTCCCAGACGTATGGAATTTAATTTTTTCGGCGTATGATTTCGCATCTGCGCACATGCTCCCGCAGACTGAACCGCCACCCTCCTTTCTTCTCTTTCTTTCCTCCCTGCAGGCGCAGCCTTCTTTCTCTCTCTCTCTCCCCATGGCACCTTCAAATACTCCCTCTCGCCTCTCCCTCACCCTCACACCACCGCCTTCTTCTTCTTCTCCTTCCTGTTAGCGTGAGAGTGACCGGGCGAGGGCAGCAGCTACTACCATGGGTGCGCGGGGAGGAGGAGTTGCAGTGAGAGGGAGAAGAGTTAGAGCGCGATGGTGCGAGCTCGCCGGGGCAACCAGAGCCAGCCGGCAGGTGCGCAGCAGGAGTGTGGCACTGGGGAGGAGATGCTGCAGCTCAGGCAGCAAGCGAGCGCGGCGTGGCACGACCGTGCACAGCAGGCGGAGGGCGAGGAGGTCCTGATTCTGGGAAAATTTCCCAGAATCAAACGTCTGGACTTACGTCTAAACGACGTGGGAGACGTTTAGAGGAAGCTCCAGACGTCTAAAAGGTACGATATTTTTCTTCCCTTCTTCTTTCGCGTGTACGGCCATGCAGCCGTTCCACCGAAGGCTTCTGCCTCATTTCGTGTTGAGGATGGTCGCGTATGTGTGCAGGTCTCGTTCGAGAAGGCGCAAGGGCACGCCCTCCTACACGGATCGGACGTCTGGGCATAGCACCAGACGACGGAGAGGGTCTCCAAACGTCCGGTGTGACAGTCGGACATCTGGAAACTAAGTCCAGACAGTTCAATGGGAGTCTGGACGTCTGAAGAACCGTGCAGAGAGAAGGTATGACCTGAACCATCGTTTAAGACGTCTGGAAGATGTTCCAAATGTCTGATTTTGGGCAGACTTGTCGTTTTTGACCCGTTTAGGGTTCGTTCGAAGTCTGTTTTCCACATTTCAAGTTTCGTTCTTCTCAGAAATTGTTCCTCTATCTGTTTACAGTATTTGTATCCTGTTCTGAGTAATTCCTTGTGTTTGGTTGTTATGTTAGGACCTCATTCCGTTGTGACTCTAGGGGTTGCGGAGGCGCGCGGACTTGCCGACCATGCCCCCAGTACTCCTGATTTTGCGGGTAGAGTGGCTCCCTTTAATTGTTTATCAAAAATTATGCACTTGTGACATAATTAATAGATTCTAGGGTATTGCATGAATCCTAGGACTAAAAAAACTATATTGAATAATAGATCCTAGGGTATGGCATGAATCCTAGGACTGAAAAACTAGATTGAATGATAGATCCTAGGGTATGGCATGAATCCTAGGACTGGAAAACTAGATTGAATATCTATATTGTAGTCTTGGAAAAAGTAGAAAGGAAAATGATAACTGCCTATAATTAGTTAATAGTAGCCTGTTTATGAATAGATAATTACTATTGAGAACATGGGCTATATGAATATAAAGCTGAAATGATGAAACCTAAATTGGCTGATTTAAAGAAAAATGAGCATGAACCCTACGGGGAATTAGGAGTAGAACTCCTGAGAGGTGAACGGAATAGAATTGGGGAAGTGAGCTGGCCCTTGAGTACAGAGTACCAAGGATAGCGACTGTCCCCATGCTTAGTGCAGAGTGAAGCTAGCCGCCCCAGAGACCCGGGGTTAGGTCTGGCCACTTTGTACCGACTTTTGACCCTCGCGTACACAGTACCGGGGAGAGCTACTAGTGTAGGGAGAGCACTAGCCACCCCACGGGCCCCAGGGTTCTGCTAGCCTTCCTACACCGACTTGTTAGGCCCACTGGGCAAACCCAGGGTAGTCAGGAGAGGGTGCGCGGACTGTGAAGGGGCAAGACCCCTGTTTGATTACTGTGGAGGGGCTGGACCCCTGTTACTGAGAGGGCTCTACTCTATACCGGTTCCGTGCTATGCTTTGGGGCGTACCCGTTAACGGAAACGACTGACCGCGTGCCAGTGCGGGGTAGCTACCCGTGCGTTTATCGCATGTTCCATAGTCACCGTTACGTCTGTCAGTGACCTTGGGGTGGTTCACTGAGGGTAGAACCCCCACGGGGGACTCTCCCAGCCAGGAGAGCACCACGTGCTACTTCTACTTTTCGGAAAAGACTGCAATCAAGATCGTTCCCACGAGGAACTTTCAAGATCAAGAGAAGGATCTGAGGAATAATCCAAGAATAAGTAAATGGAAAAATAAAGAAAGAAATAAAAAAAAATAATAGCTACTTGTCCACCTTACTGCTTTCTTAGCTTTTGGTTGCCACTCTACTCAGCGTTTCACTGACGTGTCACCTTTGCCACCTTTTCAGGACCAGGTGTTGAGCAGCCAGAGCCGGCGGCTGCAGAGGGAGCTGAGCCTAATAGAGCCCAGTAGTCTTACTTGTGTAGTACCTACTGAACCGTTTCTTTTGTGTAGTGAGTATTTTTCTGTTACCACTGTACTTTTTTATTGTAAGCATCATGTTTATGTACCTGTTTATTTCTTTATTGTTGTGGTGGTGTGTATTGTAGTAGTTTTTTCTTTACTACTATACTTTTGTTACTGCTAGTTATATACATGGTGAATGTGGTTTATTTACTGCTCTTTTGGTTACTTTCTCGTTGGACAACTGGGTCTTGGGATTAGTCGAGTCGGTCCGATTCTCGTGTCTCGTAGGGATTTGGGAATCGGGTCGTAACAAGGGTTGTGGAGTGTTAGTACATACTTGCCTTCAATTAAGGAAATTGATCTTCCTACATTTGTGTGCTACCCAAGCCCTTGTTTAAACTGATTTATTCAAATAAACCCTAAAATCAAGGCTCTAAATTCACTTGGATCTTAAAAGTTGAGACCTAATAACCTGTTGAGAGCCAATCTAGGGTGATTCGAGTCTTGAGCCAAATTTCATCCTCAACCTTAGGACAAGTCAGGTGAAGTTGATTCACTTCGTGAATCAACCAATCTACAAATTAGGTCAATATTTGAAATAACTTTTAAATCAAGTGAAATTCAAGGCACAATTAGAACGAAAATTGGTAGACTTATGTCTCAATTCATACATTCTGATCTACTTAGAACCTCAGTGACAAGGAAGGTCGAGTGGAGGAAACCTTCTAACCCGTGGGGATGCTCTGATGTGTAGGGGTCTTTGTGGGACTCTCCCTTCCAAGCTGCCCAAGTAATTCTCGGGTATGTGGATTTTTTATCAAAGAGGCTCATTTGCCTCAAACCAGCCTTAGTCATCCAAAATTTTTTGGGTACCTTGATTAGGTCCAATACACATCCAGTCCCTCATCTATTCTTTAGTGCACATACACAAGAGAGGTCCCTAGGTCTGACCTAGAGGCCTCCATTAGAGTTGATCTTTTTGGGGGAAATCTGATCTGATCTGATCAATTCAATCTAGACCTGAATTTGATTCTACATCTTGATCCACCACTTGATTTGGAAATGCAACCTAACAACATAGGAAAATTGTTCAAGAAACCTAAATCCTGCATGAGCATCAAATAGAAAATGGTCGAGGCTGCCCTTATTAGTCATAGAGAAGAATTTAACAGGACCTCAGTTCCCTTTAGTGGCATTTAAGTTAATGTATCAGAAACAACAACCTTCCTTATGAACCCCGCCGAGATGATGTTAGCACAAATGATACGTGGTTCAACCCGAGATGCTCTCATATCGGAATATAGTGAATTATGGAGATTGCATAGCACATAAGGCTTACAATACTTAACAAATCCACCACTTTGGGAAATACACTAGGATGTCATCGAAAAATGTTTGAATATGATAAATATATTGCAACAAGCAATTGATCATATCCATATTCCTACCAGAAAATAAATGAGACATCTTGGAATAATTTTGAGGATCATTGTAATTTCCCAAGCCTGGGTACGAAAATGAAGGTTGTTATGGACCCCCAACCCAAATGGAACCAAA
Source organism: Thalassia testudinum (assembly GCA_037157565.1). NCBI lineage: Eukaryota > Viridiplantae > Streptophyta > Magnoliopsida > Alismatales > Hydrocharitaceae > Thalassia > Thalassia testudinum. The sequence goes on along the minus strand of JAZHRO010000007.1, from coordinate 70,735,329 downwards.
TTGTGATTTTGTGTAGAATGAAAAACCTGATCATGGTGGTGAAAAACCTGGTGACGGTTGGATGGGAGGGGTAGAGGGGGTCTGCGAGGGAATGGGTGTAGGAGGGTGAAGGGACGATGGTGAAAGTTGGAGATGAGGCTAAAGAGAGGCCGAAAAAGGGTTTTGCATTTTGAGGGTAGGGGAAGGGCACGTAAGGGCAGATTTCATGCCTACTTTTTCATTTTTTTGCGATGGCTCTAAAATGACCGACTTTAACATATTTTTAGCGATAGTTTAAAGAACTGCCATTAATATTAAAGATAATTTCCAAACTGTTGATATCCTAATGAACCTATTGGCAATGGTTTTGAAAAAACTCGTCGCCAACAATGAGTATTAGCAACAATTTTAAAATCATCGCCTCAAAATCGTTGCGAATTGCATCTTTTTTAGTAGTGATTATTTACAAAGAAATCAAAAATATTTACAAATAAAGAATAAAAGATAAATTTTAGCATATAGAGAGTTGCCTCCCAGGCAATGGCACCAAAAATTGATCGATGAAAAACTGTGTTGCATAAAAATGATGTTTTAATCGTAGTCGTTGTAGTATAGATGTCACAATACAAATATATGTCGCATCATTTTATTTGTTTACATAATTTTTATTGGTTTACTCCAGGTCGTTCACTGGGAGGCAGTTACTGATATACATATCTCTACGTTTTAAAAATGTTCTTTTATTCCAAAAATGTTAATTTTATTTACAAAATCAATCAATGAATTATCAAAGAATAAATGAATTGGTCAATTATATATCAAGGAATCAATTAGTTCTAACTAAAATGTCTTAAACATATTTACAACTAAACATGCATCAAAAATTATGTATAATTACTCTATGTTAGTTATGTACAACTATTTTAAATAATACCTAAGTATAGGTACAAAAATAACTACTAATATATACTAAACTAAATCTACTAGCATTAATATTAATTCTAATAATATATATAATATATACAGTAACACATATATGTGTCACTATGGCCTTAGTAAAAAAATGTACAAAATATAAGGTAAAAGACTGTTTATTAACATAATTATATATCTACCATGACAGATATAACTGTCACTAAAGTCTTAGAGTTTATTTATATATATAAGGCTTAAGCAGGTATATACTACTTTAATTATATTTATATATATATAACCTACACGTATACATTATATATACATATTTTATTTATTATACATATACATACATATTATATTATATTTATACATACTATACATATATACATATACACACACACTTACATCACAGCATAGCTTCTCAAGGCTTCACACTTACGTCACTTAGGCTCTTAGACGCTAAGACACTTAGAATTTTTTCACACAGTATTATTTACATATACTTTAATATATATTAATATACAATTATACAATAAAATTATCTATGTAGTAAATCATTCTAAATACTTAATTAAATATATAGAATACAATTTTAAGTTATTTATGTTTATTATTTAGAAAATTTTGCAATATCTACATATAGCCTAGTATTAAATTATATTTACAAGTATAAATACACTATACATGGTATTTTTTGGTATTTTCGAGTATTTTTTTATTTTTATGATTTTTATATGTATAATAGGGATAGGAGATGAGAGAGAAAGAGTGAAATGAGAGAGAGAACTCTTTTTAGTATTTTTGAATTGATTTCTTTTATTAAATTTCAAAGTGTACCGACCCGTCGGCTGGTATATTCTACCAAGATGGGGGTTCGGATTACTTTGCAACATGGCATACACTTAAAGAAATATCTAATCTTACTCAAGATAGGTTTATTTTATTTTATTGTGATTTCTTTATGATTTTTTATTTATTTACAATCAAACCTAAACTGGGCATAAATTAATGTTTTAAAGTGAAACCTAAGACCTAAAGTGGAGTTCTATGTGCTAGAAAAATAACTCAAACACTCAAACATGTCTAGCACTTCACATAAGAGATTTTCAAACATTTAAACTTGATTTTCGATTCAATTTTTATGCAAATTTACATAAGGCCTTGAACATGTAGCTGACAGTGGACTTAAACAAGATTTATAGGCAATTCTAATTAAATTTCCATCCATTTCAACTACATGAATGCTTGTACATTAAATTCTAACACTATACAACACATAAGCTTCTTTAAATCTTTAAAATTCTAACTCAAATCCATTTCAGAGCCATCAAAACAATGGCTGCTGCTGCTGTTGCAATTTAGTAGCTGAGATGGCTGCCATTTCCAGTAGCTGATTCAACTACTATTGCTATGTTGATCAGGCATTGAAGCCTGATTAAATTATTCTAGAAAATCTCCTCAGATCTAAAAAGTCATATCTAAGGTCCCATTAACTACAAATACCAATTGATTCATGAATCCCATAAAAATTTGATGTTTAATCCACTACAAAGCCATTCAAAATCTCATTCAAAATCTTCATTCAAATCAATATCAGATGAACAAAAACCAATTCTTTGGATGTTCAATCTCAGTTACAGCAAACATTCATGAAACTGTCTGAAACCCATTTAAACTTAGATTGAGGCTGAAAACAAAAACATATCCCAAGATCCTAATCAATCCTTCCTACATCACTATAGATAGTGAAGAGGGGAGAATCACTTCAGAATCTTCATTCAAATAATGTAATCTAAAATTTAATATCATTTAAGATTAAAACCCATGTTGCCCTATTTTAGGGCTGTTGATCTTGAATCACTGAGGTGATATGATCATTTAGAGTTCCTGCACACCATTATTGGTGTACAGGAACTATAGGTGATCCATTTAAACTCATTGGATCATTGCTTAAGCCTCAAATTAGGATCACTGATTCTCCTTGGCTGAGCTCTCCAGAAAAGAAGAAAACAGGACACGCAGTTTAAATTTAGGCACAAAGCGCACACTCAATAAAAATCCAAATTACTGAGCTCCAATTCGTCGCCATAGGCTCAATTGGACTCAAACATACTCAATTCACTCGATTAAACACCAATTAAACCAAATTGAATTTCTGATCTATAAATCAGACATGGAAATCCAATCCACAATAATCGAGTGAGTTGTCGCAATTAAAATAGAAGGGGGGCCTTTGTGATCATCTGACATGAATGGGAAGGCCCCCAAGTGGAATGGGCGCATGTAATAGATATAAGAGCTACAAAGCTCTAGATCTGTTAATGGCCTAATGGATGGGTGAATGATGAAATAAAGGAAATCAGTAAATGTGGACAATGAGATGTAGAGGAAGATCAATGGATCGAAATGGAAGTGGAAAATCATCTCTCTGATCTGAACAGAGAGAGAAAGATTGATTCTAAATTACACTAATCCATCACTGAATTCAATATCTACTCTACTCCTAATGATCTATAGTACAGTAACTATTATTATAACTAACCTAGAAAGCATTTAAAATCCTAACTAATAAGAAGAACAGGACCTTTGGAGAAACTATAGCTAGTGGCTGCAACGAGGAAAGAGGAAGAGGCTCCACCAGAGGGAAAACTCACTAGTGGAGTTCTGGGTTGCCTTGGGGTGTTATGGAATCCTTAGCAGCAAGGAAGAGTCAGAGAAGGTGGAATTCCACTGCTTAGGCAGAGGAGTAGGGGCTAGTAAGGAGAGGAATCGGAGGGGAGTGAAGGGACCAACTCAAGAATGTAGGAGGAGCTGATAGCGCGCACGAGGGTTTGAGAAGCTTCTTAAGTAGGCACACGAGTGATCCCAAGCACCTCGAGGTGTGATTAGCCAAGATTAGGACGAATGGTGGGATGAAAGAGATGTGTGCCTGGGAAGCTCCAAGATAAAAGTGTGCTATTGGATGAGATCTGAGGGGGGTGATGGAGCATCGCGCAAAGGTGCGGGAAGTTTGGATCGAGAACAGCAATCGGATCGAAGGCGCAAAGAATCAATGGCTACTGCTTCTTTTGCTCTTCGTGATGAACAGTGCCAAGTGCAACCACAGTTCTATTTGGGTAAATTGCAAAGGCACCCTTGAAGCGAAATGATGTGATAATTGTGAGAAAGCCCATAAGTGACGGGAAAGATGGCAGCGCGGTCCAAAATTTTACAAATGGATCCCTGGCAGCTTGCCAACAAGTCCCTGACGACTTTTATGCTTAAGAAAATGTGATGAATAAAGGACTTATATGTAATCTAATGAATGTGGGGTCCTATTGATGTCTAAATGCTATGAAGCTTTTATTGGAGCTTAATTGAACCTTTAAGAAGTTAATTCAACCCTTAATTTGTACTTTTGAACTCAACCATGCGTTCAATTTGCAATTGGATCATCATTTTACGTTTATGAATAGGATATCTCATTTAGTAACCTAATTATGCATTTTTAACATGAATTGGATGTTTTAGGTCATTTTCTTTAATTCTCACTCTTAACCCATTTCTTGTGTTAATTGATAGTGTTTAACCTAGTTTCTAACTTAACTTGGGCATTTTAACTATGATAAGACACTCGTCATCAGCACTGTTATCACAAAGGTGTTGGAAGCGAGGAATCCGACACAGACCGTGTTGAAGGCCAATCTGAGGTTTGACTTAAAGGGATAACAAAAAATTTACAAAAAAAAATTACAAAAACATCATTTCCTTCTCTCTCTTATCTAGTACACATGCAAGCTGAATCAAGACCTATTGCACATATGCACGGATGCTTTAACCATTTGGGTCAACAAAACCATAGGTAGGCTTGGGTGGCCAAAGAAACCTTTGTTGGCGATCCAAAACAACGACCAATTGGAATATGATAGAACGAAAAGGTATTTATCTTGGTTGATACTTAAGGACCTTTGAGTCTAAATCTTTAGATTTTGAACTTATTCCTCTAGGGTTGATTAGATTAGGGTGACTTGACTTCTGCACCCTAGCTTGAGGATTGTTCCCATGTCACAGTGTTTTGCTCGGGACTAGCAAAACTTTGACATGAAGGCATTTTGATAAGTCCATTTCAATGGACTATTATTAAACCTAAGTTAGTCTGTCCTTGCATTTTAGTTGTATTAATATTTGTGTTTAGGTTATAAAATAACTACATGCATCAATATTTAGATTTCTATATATTTTATTGTATTTTATAATTAGATATGTATATAAATAATTGTTGTGTATTCCATTGTTTCAGAAATATATATGAAGAGAAATACAAGTACACACAACCTAAATTCCATCATATGCCTCTCATTCTCATTCCCAACTAATTCCATGAGCAACCAACTTCTACACGAAACAAGCCTATCAGCCGCTCTTCCATTTTCCAAGCCCAATTTCCCATCCAATTTCCCATTCCATCTCCCATCTACCGAAGGCCATTATTCTGGCCATATACACCTCAATTGCATGATTCCCTCATTTAATCCCCGCTTCAACCCATGCAAAAACCCATCGCACAATCCCACCCGAATGTAAACGCCCATCCCACGCTAGAGGCACATGCATCACAACCCAACCATCAACACGCGTACCTGATTCCATCCCACAAACAACACCCGACCCGACCCTGGGAGAAAGGAAAAGCCACAGCCGCGCTGGCCCTAAGGGCCCCACTCGATCCCAACACTCGCGACCCTAGAGGACGCGGGCCCCCTAGCGGCCTTCCTGCTCGCGCCTTCTCTCCTCTCCTCTCCTCTCAGCGCGACCGGTTGTTCACCACCATCTCTATCGCCACCACCGCTGCCACTTCCAGCCACCACCACAGCCGTTGTTCCCCTCATCACCAACCACTACCAAACACCACCATCTCTTCAACACTGCCGGTGACAACCACCATCTTCTCAACCACCGGCCAGCACCATCGATTACCGCCACCAATAGCGACATCCACCTATCAGAGCACAACCACTCTCCATCACCATCTCTGCCTCCACCCTCAACACCACGCCTCCGCCACCACCAACCACCTGCCAACACCATTGGCCGACCACCATCACCTCTTATCACCATCAACCACTACCCAAACACCAATGGCCGACCACGTCAGCTACTGTGCTAACCTCTCTGTCGCGGTGACAGCGCGAGGGACATGCATTCTCTGACGACCTGCCTCCTCCGTCACCTCCAGATCGCCGTCCGCAGCCACCCGTCATTCCCCACACGGTGACAGCACACGGGGTCGTGAGAACTCTGATTCTTTTCTTTTTTCATTTGATAGTGTAGTTTGGTTAGTTTAATTTGTTTCAATTTTGTGTTTGATGTGGATGATTTGAGCATGTTAACTTTGGATTTGATGCAATGAAATCAAAGTTACATTTGTACTCCTCTCTATGGATCGACACCCTTTTTACTGCTATATGTGGTTGATCAGTTTAATCTTCTTTTTATTCTCTGATTCGCCTCGCTATGAAACACATGCAACGACGCATTAATCAATTAGTCATGGCGAAGAGCGCATCAATACCGAGGATAAAGAGGTAGGGCAATGTCCTTCAGATGCAATCATAAACATAGTAGCAATTTTCAGAAGTGTAGGTAAATGTAGAAACATATTTAACAAACTTGCAATTGCATTCTTCTTTCCCAGAAAAAAATGCTAAATGACATGCATACTTTGAAATTTTTTTCTTATCTTACATAGGTTCCTTTTTCCAGCATTGGGGGGTCTACCATTTGGATATGACAGTGGAGCTGCCTCAGGAGATATAATCTCATTAAAGGTATCATATAACAATTGTCATAAAGGAGATTTAATTTGGGATTGTTCCCGTATGCTTATTCTACTTTTGGTTGTATTGCCTGCTTTTAGATTGTAATTTCTTGTCCTTGCTCCCATGGCTTATATTATTTGGAATCATAAATGCCCTGTCCCCCTCACTGAAAAAGAAATAGTAATGGCACAATTGTGTATAGGTATGTGTGTATTGTTGTCTTGTTTTACCTATTCGATTTTACTTTTTTATACTTGTGTATATGGTGTTTTCGAGAAACATCAAGAATGTCTTGCTATTTTCTTAAGAAGCTCATTGGTAGGTTTGCCTCCTATTTAGGACTATACTATATAATTAAGACTCCTGTCAGTCTTGATAGCATCCAATTCTATCGTTCAATTTCTAGCTAACAAGATGTATTTGTATGGCAACTTTTGGACCATTTGCTTCCATTAACTAGTGAGGGCCACTTTTCAGTTTTTTTCCTTTCCATTTGTTGATCGAGTTTTTTTCTAAATTGAAAGATTAATACTAGAAATGTTATATAGGATAACTGTAGTCCCCAACTTGTACATAGAATGGCTATAACACAAATGAAGTTGATGAATTAGATGTGTATGCTCACAAGGAAAGATGCAACTCTAAGGAGATAATTAAAAAAAATTATATATTGTGGTAACTTGAAAATATGAACAGAGAAATATGCTTGAGGTGGTCAATTGTGCACCAAAACAAAGTTAATTGATGAGCATTATAATGGAGGCATGGGAATGCCAAAAGGTCTTGGAAATGAAGATTAAATTCACAAATATTAGGAAACTGCCAAGCATGTTCTTGCTTGTCCATGGAACTTATGCTGATAATCACATGATAACCTATCAGCTCAGTCAAAGATTGGGTAATGGTTAAGGAACATTGATACTTATATAATACATGGATATGATTATTAGCGAAACAATTCTTATGTACTAGATAGACTTGACTTTCCTGGAGTAGAAGAATATGCTCAAACAAATAAAAGGATGAGGAACATAGAAGGCAGCTTAGTGTAGCTTGATGCCCATAACTTACACATGAAAGTTAATGGAATAAATGAATTAGTGGTGTGAAGGAGTAAATACTACGTGGACTGCCACATGGCACAATTGCCATGTGGACAGTCCACATGGCAATGAGCGAGATGGGTTGGTGGCTGTGTGGCCTCTTTAGGAATTTAGGATTGTAAAGAGGCCGCACGTCCACCGACCCATCTAACTCACTGTCATGTGGACTGGAAGTCCACGTGGTATTTGCTCCTTCATAAGTGGTAATGTTGTATTATGGTGGTGAAGCTTCCAAAGTTTGTGATCTATTTAATGAAAATGCTTGTCTCGATATAAGTAGTATGTGTCCTCAAGTCTCTTCAAAGTTGTCCAAAAAGCACTATACATATACGCCAATGACCAATATGGATATGCTTTGTAGTCATCTGTCCTTTAGCTGAACTCTTTCAGGTATGGAGTTTAAAAGCTTTTACATGAGCAACCAATTTAATCAACCACATTTAACATCTCTGAACAAACATTTTTGTGCCATAGAACCACTACAAGAAGATATGATGTGTATTGGTTCTATCAAGTCATTTTAGACACAAGATAACACTATCTTATTTTTATATTGATTTGTTATGGGTCAGTTTGGATTTTTCATCTTAGAATACATCTAAGAATGAGAAAAGTTGAATGGGATTGAACAAAGAAGTTAATATTGCATTGGACAGAGAGACTGACAGAAATTGAGGAAATAGCACTTGCAGTTCAATTAATAGAATTTGTTTCTTTTCTTTTTTTGGTTTTTCATTCCAGATATGGGTCATTGGTGGAGATGGTGTTGGCAATCCACTGGTGAATTCTAAAGCTAGTTGGGGCAGGTCACTCATAGTCACATCACAATTCATCACTTTCGGAGGGATTCTCTAAAGTCTTGAAGGAGATGATGTTGAAGATTTTACTAGTATGCAATTTATGATTTATCTAAATTGTGATTAAAATTTAGTTAACAAGTCTCTAAAGTCATTTATTAGTTAAGAAGTGTGAAATCATGTCAATAAAAATTATAGTCGAGTAGTAAGAAGCATTCACTTGGTCATGGTCTCTTGGCATTGATGCATTCAACCTAAGGCATATAGGCATGAAGCATTGTTCATCTAGAGAATGTGTAAGTTGATATATATTAGTATCCAATTGATGGTATAGGATAATTGATATAGTACACTTATTTATTTTTGTTAGTATTTTGATTCGATGGTCCCCATTGCTAACTTGAAATGATAGGTATCTCTCTGAGCTTACTTACTGACGTTTAGTGGATTGAACTTGTAGAGTTTTGGTCTTTAGATTCACATAGGGTATGAATTTCTCTTTTAAACTGTTACCCTTGTTGCATTTTAAAATTGCCAAATGATCCATATCTAACATATTTTTGTTGTTAATATTAATATTTAGAATTGTAACAAGGGACATGCATTGCAAAACTTTGAAAATACAAAGCATTGCAGGGAAATTCTTAACTGCATACGTAGGAAAATTGATTTTCTTTCTGGATGTAGTTCTATTAGGTTCAGTCATTTGGTTCTTCCTTTATTTCTAAATTCTAACTGAATTATCTCTTTCTCTACAAGTTTGTTTGAGATGAATTTGTTTTTTTTTTTTTCCTGTATTGCGGTCACACAACTTTCTTCTTAATTGTGATGTTTGCTGCAATTTCCCACTATCAAACATGCTAGGTGAACCGCTTATATTACTAATATTCCAATTTTTCACCAACCTTGCCAAACAGAATTATATATCAAGATATTGTTTTGCCCAAAAGGCTACCAAGAGGACACCGTTGTTCTCCAACATCCAAATGTAAGTTTTCCACATGCAAACCCTTTTAACTTTAGTCACTCAAAATTAAATCTGCCTACATCCATCTAAAATTAATCTAGTATAATTTTTAGTGAACATTGTCATTCAATGCCTTCAAGTTCTTGAGAATGTAAGAGAAGTTAGATTTGCAGTCAACAAGAAAAACTAGGTCTGCTTTTGATTTTACCCAATAGCCAACTTCATAATTATTAAAACATAATACCTAACTTCATGATGCAATCAAGCAGTTATTTCTGACCATCCTCTTCCATTATCGAATTGCTGGATAAGATCTTAAAAAAAAGAATTGTTGTATAAGATGGAGAGAAGCCCAAGAGAGAAATAAACAAAGTTCATATAAAGTAGTTAATTGTAAGAAATGAATTCATAATAAAAATACAAAATTGAAAGGTTGCGTCCTAACCAATATTGAAGAAAACTAGTGGAAATAGTTCAAATTGGGAGGCAGAGATCACAACATTGTTATTGTGTTATGAAAGAATGTATTATAGTTTCATTAGTATTTTTAAGCAAATGATCTGCATAAACCATAATAAATGAGTTAAGACACATTGTTTTAAGTTTCCCTTGATAGTTTCACTAATGTATTGGTTTGATCCTGCATGCGAAGACAAACTTCAATGCTTAACTCGAAGCTCATTATTAAGTTTTCAATAGATGCTTAGACGGATTTATCCAGCCTAAAATTACATCACATGTAATCTATTGAGTGGTAATTGGCCTTGCTACCTTGCTTATAGAACTGATCAATTCTGCACATTGTCAGAAATCTCAGTCTTTTGACAAGAACATTAATATTATCTTATACAAATTAAGGGTGCAAATCATAGATTGAGTGGGTGCAATGGCCTGTGTCTGCATCTGGCAACCTCATTTTCTGTTTGATAATTATGGTCGAGGAATCTCCTTAACCCAATTAAAATGCATTCACATGGCTCTTTACCTTTTTTGAATCCTGGACACTTAAAATTTTGATGCAAATACCATTTCTAGTAGTTGATTGTTTTATCTTGTATTGAAGTACTCTTTCCCAACAACAAAGTTCACCGAGGAGTTTGACTTCACTGCAGTGAATGAAAAATTCAATAAGGATGAAGTGTGGGGTCATCTCGAGAAGAGCAAGGGCAATGTGAGAGAAAGGGAAGGGGGTGTAAATGCGGATGATGATTATGAAATTGAAAAGGAAAGTTACACTGAATCGTCAAAAATAGAAATCAAGGCATGTGCATCCTGTTCTAACCTTTTTTTTTTTTGTTTGAAATGTGTTTCTTATGAGTTTTTACTGTATGAAGCCAGTTTATGTCAGAGGATTTCTTTGACACACCTTCATGTAATGCCCTTGATTGAGGGGGCACAAATGGATGGGCCAAATTCTCTGAGCAATTTAAAATTGATGCTGAGGTAATGGCCTAAGGTGCTAGCTATTCCCAATTTTTTAACATGCCAGTCTTTATGTACCAGATTCTAATAGTTTGAACCCTACACGGACATTTTGCAAACTTTCGAAGGATCACCCTATGAACTGTGGTGGCAAAGGAGCGTGTGGTTTTTGAGGAGGTCGAGCAAGGGCTCCTTTCTATGGAAGAGGTTATGGCTATGGAGGTAGAGGTCATGGCCCTGGCCATGGTTATTCTGTATAGAGTTAGGCCTCATAGATAGTTGTTTTAGGTTTTCCCTTAACAAATCATGTCATTGGAACTTTTTCATGTATTTATCTATTGTATGATGTATGTACCTTTTTCTTGTAAGAATTTGAATATTTTGAATTAAGAATGAATGAAGTGTATTTTGACTTACGTGTGAATATATTCTTTTGGCATGTGTGTGAATATTGCTATAATGAGTGCAATTAATATTACAAGTACAACAACAATGATGAAAGAAAATTTAATTATAGCAGGTTTATGATTGTTGTAATGCTATACTACAGTAATTAAAAATATTAAAATAGGTAAATAAAAATCTTGTGATAGTAAATGAAAGATTTTTGTGGTGGTATATATATTTTGTAATGATTTTTAAATGTCGTAAATTTTAACATCAAATTAATTGTGTGAAACTAGGTCAAAATATTTGAGATAGGATATTACTATTTCAAGTTTGGGATGATTATTAATTGTCACTTAAGATATTTCGTGATGGTTGTTAACTATCACACATGTTCTATCATCTGTGACAGTAAAATTTTTTTAGACATCACTTTTCGTCATGGTTAACAATACTTGGTAGTAGGTGTTTTTGTGATGGTAATTTTCTAGCCAAGAGTTTAGTGGGTTTGCAAGGTTGCACTGGATCATACTATCGTAGTTGTTTTGTTCATGAGGTAGGTTCTTTTGTAGTAGTTATAGTTTTACTTGATTTTCTTTCTTTTCTGTCGGGTGACATGTTTCTGTAATGAGCAAGCATCATTTCAACTTTTACCATACTATACCTTATTTAATTCTTTTCCTTCAATACTATTATTTTTCATGCTCCCAATGTGATTGAAATATTGATGCTTTAGATTTCATTTTGCACATTATTGCTTAGTTGATGTGTGTACGCATATTGTTAAGTCATTACAGAAAAGATGGTATCAAAGCATTGTTGCCACATTAAGTGTATTGTTTGCACATGATCGAGGGTTGATAAAAATGCGTCGTAGTATAGTGGAAAGTGTAAGAACAACTTTTTAAATTTATAACTCGAAGAATGTATTTTGAGGTTGTTTGCAAGAAGCAAATGAATGCACGAATTATTACTATCATGTTTATACAAGATTTTAAGCACGGGAAATGGATGCAAATAATCCAATCTCCAAATGCAAGCATTCTAGTTCAAAACTAAAGATCAAGCACGAAATCTAAGTGCTAAAAAAAGAACTAAAACAAGTACGCTCAAAAAGTTTTCCACACATTATTTTTAGCAAAAACCAACCTTAAACACTTGGTCAAATGCCTTATGGGCCACCCCCACTAAGCTCCTTTTTCTGTCTCTCTTTTGAATATGTGTGTGTGTGTGTATACACACACACACACACTTAGTGGGGAGCCCTTTCCCTATTAGGGGCAGAGAGGCGAACAGATGCGAATCAATATAAAGCCCTTTATTTCTTTGCAATCCCACGATGTGGGACTAAATTTACCGCTTAATGTTTAAAATTTGGACCTAAACCTAATCCTTCTCACATTCTTTTGCTCTTTCTTACTTCTTTCACGCACACTCTTTTCTTCTCTTCACAAAAAAAGGGTCTGGCGTGCGACAGTCCATCGTCCTGTTGGTGCTAGAGCACTACGATCATTTGTTTTGATGATAACAAAACAAGTGTTATTTAACATTTGCAATTTGAGTCCTAGATTTCAGGTCAATTGCAAATGTGGACATGTTTAGACGGAGTTCGAGCTCGCATCCAGGACGGATTGGAGGAGCTTGACAGAAAACAGAGGAGGTTCGCGTGGAGCGACAGATTGAAGATAGAAGACAAGAAGAATAGGATAGATTCTTTTTAATCATTTCTTGTATCTCTTGTCTTTATTTTCTTACTCTTTTTATTTTTCTTAGAATATTATGTTAAAGAGCCTCAAAGTACCCTAACAGTAGTCCTAGGAACACCTGCACAACCCTAGGATACTAAGGTTTTCTGTAAAACACTTAGAAAACCAATATAGGGTTCAAACAGCACTTCCAGACGTCTAATTCCCAAATCAGACGTCTGATAATGTATTTTAAGACGTCTGACTGTTGTTTCAGACGTCTGATAACTGTTAGGCTGGACATAGTTAGTTCTGTCTGATGAAATTAGACGTCCAGACCTTAGACCAGACGTCTTAGGAGACGTCTGATGACTTTGCCAGACGTCCAATTAGTGGACCGTTAGCTGGCTTAGCATACACTCAAGGATATGACCGTTAGAGCCTTATCAGACGTCCATAGGACTGTCCAGACGTCTAATAAATGACTGTTTTGCCTCGGCTGACCCAAAATCTCTCCTCAGAGATTTTCTAGCCGTTGCAACGTTTGGAAATCAATTCCCATAGTAAAAGTAGGTTTCCAGACGTCCAGACATAGTTCCAGACGTCCTATACGTCGCCTGATGGACTTGCGTAAAAACCCTGTTTAGATCTGATCCAAGTCAGGGAGAGACCCGCCCAAAATCAGACGTCTGACCTTGAAATCAGACGTCTTAAAGTGAAGTTCCAGACGTCTGATGCCAGAATTAGATGTCTGATAAGCCTGTCAGAACAATGATTGTTCCTGATTTCGAGCTGATTCTCTTGGGCTTTGTTCCCAACGGCTATAGGACATTTCCTAAGCCTTCCAAAGCCTTCCTAAGGCCTCTATAAATAGAGGGGAACCTTTGCAACACAAACACTAAGAGAAACACAAGACACACCAAGAGAAACACAAGACACACTTAAGCAACATAGTTCCACTCTCTTGTGTCCTAGCTAGCTCTTGCTCTCCAAGCTCAAGCTCCATTCTCTTGAGAGCATCAAGCTTCGCGCACCCGCTCTCCCGCTGTTGTCTACGAGAGCGACATTGCGCCATCGCGTGGCACACGCACCGCGTCATCAACTCGACGCACTCCTTGCAAAGGGGAGTTTCCTATTTCTTATAGAAGCTAGGTTTAAATTATTTTGTTGGCTCTATAGGATTACTTGTTTTATTTTATCTTTGTCTTTTAGTTGGGTATTCACTTTGCGAATTCTCATCTCCTTCGTGGGACAAAATCCTTCTCGTGGAGAGAAGGGGTTGAGGAACGCTACGCTCGTACTTGTAGCGTGGTTGTACTGAGGTTGAATCACCCTCATTTTAAAGTGATTCGGTTAGTGGATTTGATCAACTAGGTTGATCGGAAAATCCTAACTCGAGAGGGTTAGGTGGTGGTTTTCACCCAGTTTGGGTTTCCACCTAAAAATTCTTTGTGTATTTGTGTGGTTGTTTATTCTGTGATATTGCTTTATATTTTATTTCCGCATTTATTACGTCACCCCCTCTTCGAAGGAAAACCTACAATTGGTATCAGAGCAGGTTCTTGCAAGATCGGAGTAACACCCGGCAAGAAGATCATGGAGGGAAGCTGTTCCACAAGCAGGATTTCCGAGGGGCAGTCCACAACCTGTCCGCCGTTCTTCGACGGGAGCAACTACCCCTACTGGAAGTTGCGGATGAAGACCTAGCTTCAAGCCACCGACTTCACGATCTTGGCCAAATGCGAGACGCCATTTGAGATCCCAGACAAACCCGCGGGAGGCTACTCGTAGCAACATATCCGTGAGCTCTCTTTAAACGCAAAGACCATGAATGCCCTTTACTGCGCGCTCAGCTCGGAAGAGTTCAACAGAATCTCGCAATGCGCCACCGCATACGAGATCTGACACACACTTGAGGTAACTCACGAAGGTACCTCTAAGGTAAAAACTTCTAAACTCAATTTACTTTCACAAGAATTTGAGGCTTTTTCTATGAAATCTAACGAAACTTTAAGTGAGATGAACACTAGGTTCACTCTCATAGTAAACAATTTAAAAGCTTTAGGGAAGACCTTCATCAAGGGGGAGCTTCAAGGGAAGCTTCTTCGTTCCCTTGGACCGGAGTGGGAACAGAAAGTCACCGCCATCGAGGAGGCGAACGAAGTAGAGGAGCTCAACATGGAAGATCTCCTAGGCAATCTAATGGCCTACGAGACAAAGTTGAAGCAGAAGAAGAAGGATACACCGAAGCCCAAACTGAAGAAGACTCTTGCCTTCAGAGCCGCGTCGGATAGCGAGGTAAGTTCCGACGACGAAGACTTTAGAATTTTACTTAAAAATTTTTCCAAGTTTTGTAGGGAATTAAAGAAAGAGAAAAAGGAGAAGGAAAGCCCGAAACGTTGCTACCACTGCAACGAGAAAGGGCACCTACGACCAGAGTGCCCTCTTCTCAAAAAGGAGAAGAAAAAGGAAAAGGAAAAGAAATCTAAGAAGAAGGTGTTCCAAGCCACTTGGGACGATTCCAGCTCGGAGGAAGAAGAAGAATAAAAGGAAGAAACCGCTTACTTTGGTTTCATGGCCAGAGGAAGCAACAGCGACAGCGAAAGCGGAAGCGACAACAGCGACAACGAGGTAAATTTCGATTTACAAGAAGCTTTTAATGAACTATTTGAGATTATTAAATCACTTAAAATAGAAAACAAAAGTATTAAAAAGAACCTTAGTTTTCTTAAAAATGAAAATGATAGGTTAGAAAAACAACTTAAGGACATAGAAGCTAGTCCTAGAATTGATAACCTATTATTAGAAAATCAAGACCTCATCAATGAAAATAATAAATTGATTGAGGAAAATGATAGTCTAAAGTTAGAAATCTCTAATTTAAAGACTAAGATGAGTATTATAGAAAAAGAAATCGCATGTCTTAGGGAAAACTCCAACAAATTAATCAATAAAGTAGATAATTTTTATAGCCCTAAGGTTGAGAAAGGATCTCCATCAAGGAGACCCGCTAACAGATCCGGATCCAAGTCCACTTGGATATCAAAAAAAGAATTAGAATCTTGTTTTGTAGGGTTCAAGGATAATTACAACACAAAGGACTGGACCTACAAACTCAAGGCCGGTCAACTCGAGTTGGGAGAACCAAAGAGTAGACCAAGGAGGAGAACAAGAAGACCGACGAGACGGCGAACAAACGACGGACCCGCCGCACGTCGACCACCAGACTGGAGACTGGCGCCGATGCCTGGGCCTCCAAGCTACGGATGGGAGCCCCATCCGATGTGGCATCCACCACCACCATTCGAGCTATTTTATTGGCCATGGTAGGTGAGGTAAAACCCTTTACCCTATCTTTTTATCATAAGCATTTAGATAGGGGGAGTTAAAATTTATGAGCTAATTGTCAATTTTTAGGGGGGAGATATAAGTTAGCTAAATTTCCTTTAGTAAGGGGGAGAAAAATAATAGCTATCTTGTTGTTACAAAAAGGGGGAGAATATCACCTTTGTTAAAATAAATTCATAGAAGAGCATGTTTTAAGGGGGAGTTATATGAAATGTAAAATCAATCAAACCTTTTTGATAATGTCAAAAATGGGGAGGATTTTGTGCATTATTATTTACGATTTTGTCATCATCAAAAAGGGGGAGATTGTTGGTGCTAGAGCACCACGATCATTTGTTTTAATGATAACAAAACACGTGTTATTTAACATTTGCAATTTGAGTCCTAGATTTAGGGTCAATTGCAAATGTGGACGTGTTTAGACGGAGTTCGAGCTCGCATCCAGGATGGATTGGAGGAGCTTAACGAACAACAGAGGAGGTTCGCGTGGAGCGACAGATTGAAGATAGAAGACAAGAAGAATAGGATAGATTCTTTTTAATCGTTTCTTGTATCTCTTGTCTTTATTTTCTTGCTCTTTTTATTTTTCTTAGAATATTATGTTAAAGAGCCTCAAAGTACCCTAACAGTAGTCCTAGGAACACCTGCACAACCCTAGGATACTAAGGTTTTCTGTAGAACACTTAGAAAACCAATATTGGGTTCAAACAGCACTTCCAGACGTCTAATTCCCAAATCAGACGTCTGATAATGTATTTTAAGACGTCTGACTGTTGTTTCAGACGTCTGATAACTGTTAGGCTGGACATAGTTAGTTCTGTCTGATGAAATCAGACGTCCAGACCTTAGACCAGACGTCTTAGGAGACATCTGATGACTTTGCCAGACGTCCAATTAGTGGATCGTTGGCTGGCTTAGCATACACTCAAGGATATGACCGTTAGAGCCTTATCAGACGTCCATAGGACTGTCCAGACGTCTAATAAATGACCGTTTTGCCTCGGCTGACCCAAAATCTCTTCTCAGAGATTTTCTAGCCGTTGCAACGTTTGGAAATCAATTTCCACAGTAAAAGTAGGTTTCCAGACGTCCTATATGTCGTCTGATGGACTTGCGCAAAAACCCTGTTTAGATCTGATCCAAGTCAGGGAGAGACCCGCCCAAAATCAGACGTCTGACCTTGAAATCAGACGTCTTAAAGTGAAGTTCCAGACGTCTGATGCCAGAATTAGACGTCTGATAAGCCTGTTAGAACAATGATTGTTCCTGATTTCGAGCTGATTCTCTTGGGCTTTGTTCCCAACGGCTATAGAACATTTCCTAAGCCTTCCAAAGCCTTCCTAAGGCCTCTATAAATAGAGGGGAACCTTTGCAACACAAACACTAAGAGAAACACAAGACACACCAAGAGAAACACAAGACACACTTAAGCAACATAGTTCCACTCTCTTGTGTCCTAGCTAGCTCTTGCTCTCCAAGCTCAAGCTCCATTCTCTTTAGAGCATCAAGCTCCGCGCACCCGCTCTCCCGCCGTTGTCTACGAGAGTGACATTGCGCCATCGCGTGGCACACGCACCGCGTCATCAACTCGACGCACTCCTTGCAAAGGGGAGTTTCCTATTTCCTATAGAAGGTAGGCTTAAATTACTTTGTTGGCTCTATAGGATTACTTATTTTATTTTATCTTTGTCTTTTAGTTGGGTATTCGCTTTGCAAATTCCCATCTCCTTCATGGGACAAAATCCTTTTCGTGGAGAGAAGCGTTTGAGGAACGCTACCCTCGTACTTGTAGCGTGGTTGTACTGAGGTTGAATTACCCTCGTTTTAAAGTGATTCGGTTAGTGGATTTGATCAACTAGGTTGATCGGAAAATCCTAACTCGAGAGGGTTAGGTGGTGGTTTTCACCCGGTTTGGGTTTCCACCTAAAAATTCTTTGTGTATTTGTGTGGTTGTTTATTCTGTGATATTGCTTTATATTTTATTTCCGCATTTATTACGTCACCCCCTCCTAGTAGGGAAACCTACACGTCCAACCCAACACACCCTATGGGCTGCCTTACTCGCTCAAGCTGACTCATGTGTGTGTGCGTATGCGGAGCCGACCCCTTGCTTTTGGCCGATAGGATAGGGGGCGTGACTCTAACTATAGCGCCATGTGCTTTTGTTGCCCACCGATGTGAGACTAAAAGTGCGGGCTAATTAAAAAAAAATAAGCGTGTGGTTATAAGCTAACAATTGAGGATATGTGTCATTATTTAATGCTTAATTAAGTATAATCAAGGATTATTCAACTTGATTAAGTAATAAAAAATAGAGATCCATCCGAGTTTGAATAAGATTTTGCAAATAAACCCTTAAAGAACTAATATTTAAGAATTATCCTCAATGATTCAAGAAAAAATTGTGAAAAGGCCCTTAAAAATAAATAGATGATTGTAAGTGGGTCCCTAGTGACACAACCTTTGGACTTTGTCTTCTACGTCAAGGCAAACATTGCAGTAGGGTCGGGAGGATCCGATTATTGGATGTGTCCACTATAGGGAGAAAGGGGGTTAGTGAATGTTCGCTATTGTGTAGGTGGTGGTGGATCGGCAATCAAGTCAATGGATGTGGTGAAGCTAGTTGTCCGGGTCGAATGAGACGAGCAACTCCGACGAAGTCCCACAGTCAAAATATGAGGTCTTTTGACCTACAATTAATTGTAGAAGCTTAAAGGGGTTGCCCTAAAGCAGAGCCCTATGGTTATTGGGTGTGAGCGTGTGTGAGGTAGTGTGGTAGAGAAGCTTCTTAAAGCTTCTAATGTTGGTGGTGGTGGAGGGTGACAGAGGTGAAATAAACTCAAATTAAGTTACCCTAAAGCCTAAATCGGGTTACGAAAAACAAGAACCCTAAACTAATTTGATGAGAAATAAAGGGGGAACCTGTGATGATGGCGAGCACACTAGCGAAGGAGGTTGAAGATGGAGCTAAAGAATGGGAATTGGGCCATGTTCTTTGGCAGGAAGCACGATGAGGAAGTAGAGGAGAGAATCGTGACCTCGGTTGCTTGCGAAGACCGATGAAGGAGGTTGAAGGAGCTCCAAGTTTGTCAATGGCAGGTAGTCTAGATGAAGAAGGGTTTGTGTAACGACCCGATCTCAAGAGACTGGATCAAAATGTTTCAAACCAACATCAATCATGTTATTGTTGCCCAACAAAAGTATGCACATAATAACAAAGTAATAATATTGCAACAAGAGAGGAAATAATTAAAATTTGTTATTTCCAATTATCATCTAGACTGTGAAACAGAAGCAAAGTGTAAGAAAGGAAACTACCATAGATTTCAATACAAGTTGGAATGATGCCCGTTGGAGACAGAAACACGTCACCCGATAGGAGATAAAAGTCCGAATTCATAAAAAAGCCAGATGTAAAGTGAAACTACCTCTAAGGAAGAAGATTGTGACTACTGCTAAAAACTCCTAGACCTACCAACACTTGATCGGAAGTTAACAGGGAAACAATGTGAACTAAAAAGCCCAGTAAAGTACAAAAACATACGGTAACGATTTAGTGCAGCATGAGGAAAGGACAATCTCATCTTTATTTATTAAAAGGTTTCTCCCATTTCCTTTTTCTTATATTTCTTTCCTGAATTATGTTTTTTTCCTTGGAAATTCTTTCTAAATCCGGATTGTCAAGACTTGGCGTAAGATTCGACGAGGTACACCATAGGGCCAACCCGATATGCCCCGTTGTTTCCTATCTTGGTCATGATGCGACATATAACTACCTACAAAGAGAGTCCGTAATTAGGAACAATCTCCACATCCACGGAGCCAAATCATCCCCACTCGTTAATCCACCATCGTTTCAAATTTTCCAATCACACACTAACCCCAGCGATACACAAGGCGTTAAGGTGGCATGCAAACAAGGCATCACATGTCTTGACCAAGGTGTTGAGGAAGTACGTAACTCCCCAACTTAGTTCCTTTTAATTTATTTTCTTGTCAAATTTGACACTTTTATTTTGTTTACTCATTTATGTCTTCTAATATAGGAAGGTAGTGCCGCAATAGTTCATGTTTATCATTCAATTTTTCCAAGTATCTCCACATAAAATTCTCCAATTACAATTATCTAGCGATCTACCAGCATAATTTCTGACTTATCAATTATATGCAGGCAATTCTCTTTCATGCAGCTCGTCCATTTACAAACAAATGAGTTCAATCACATCAACTAAGAGTAGAGGTTTCCATATTCATTTTGTCCATTCAAGGATCATAGAAACGTTTAATTTCAACAGGATACAATAACTGATTTAACGGGCATTCCAACTTAGCAGGTAATTTTCATTTTATTCATTAAGCAAATTTAAGGGGTTATCCTGTTATCAGACGAGTAGGTTAACTTTCAGACCAGCAAGAGAGGGAATGTGATAATTAATCTGACATGCACATGAGGGGGGAGGACACTTTGCAATGGGGCCTAAGTGAAATAGGGCCTGCTTGGTCATCAGCTGCAGACCCTCGATCTAAGTCCCGTGTGGGTCGCGAGGAGCGGGTCGGGCTCAGGTGTGTATCTCGATGATCCCGGGGCACCCTGTGCTCCGTCACCGGTTCGACAGAAGAAAAAAAAATCGTGACATCAAGGCTACGCTCAGAACAAACCCACGTTGCTACACACCTGCCCTCGAAAGAACCGTACACTCTCACACGCTCAAATAATCATACTCTCCCATATATACGCCTTGTAACTATTTACAAGTGTATAGATCAATAGTTACACAAATTACGTACAAAATACATTATTAGAGACCAACCTTAATTTACGTGCACGCACATATGTCATTACCGGTGCATAATACTCTTATATGTTCACACTTACACACACATATATATATACAGGTATAATACTCATGCACGCTAACCAAAAGAAGACTCCCCCACCAATTCTCCTCTCTCTCCGTTCCCATTCTCTCCTTCGTTTCCAGCATATCCCACCAACGAGCATAACAACAAAAGAAATTATCCTCGTCATCGTCTCAATATCTCGTCTTTTTCTTTTCTTTTCTTTTCTTTTATTTCTCCCTTCCTTCCGTACCTTCTTCTTCCTCCTCGTTCTCTCCTTCACGTTCATCTTCCTCACGCACAGCTCCCTCTTCGCACACACCCTTACGCACACACATACCACGCATCATGCATACACACACCAGCACGTACAACATCCACCATTATCTCCGTTCACTCCCCCTCCACGCGCCCACGAGCACCACATTTCGAACCCATCCACGAATAGACACCCCCACATATTACCAGCACGCTGTCGAGAATCATCCCTCCTTTGCTTCACCGTCTATCATCTTCTCCGAGCACCATCACCCTCCACACCCACGCACATGGTCTCGAGCACCCAGACCGACCTTGGAGGGGCAAGTGAGTTTACGGAGGGTCAAGGGGCGGGGGGGGGAGGAAAGTTTGTGTGTTGTGG
Organism: Thalassia testudinum; assembly: GCA_037157565.1. NCBI lineage: Eukaryota > Viridiplantae > Streptophyta > Magnoliopsida > Alismatales > Hydrocharitaceae > Thalassia > Thalassia testudinum. The sequence goes on along the minus strand of JAZHRO010000007.1, from coordinate 70,713,449 downwards.
ATCGTGTGGGAGGGTGTGACGGCATGGAGAACGAGGCGGGTGGGGAGTTTTATAATGGGGGGGGGGCGGCGGTGGGGGGCGCGGTTGTTTAGGTGGAGATGTAGGATATTTTTGGGTCTCTCTCGGTCATATATTTTGTTACCACAAACGTAATCCACGAATATCTCGTTTTTTATCCGAGAATAGCAATTTTCATGCGGTGAATTCCATTTGACTTGCCTCGTCGAGAACAGCATTGTGGTGGTTTCGAAACATGTGGGTTTTTCTTGCAAAAATTTCTACAACGTGGCTACAAGTCTTTGATTCGTGCATAACAAAAGATGCTGAAGGAACCCGAATCGTGTGTGGCAATTCAAGGTCGAGGTTTCACAGTTTGAGTGCTTGATTTCTCGACAAAACTCATCAGTGAAGATTGGCGATGCTTTATAGATGATTAGCCCCACAATTGAGGCAAGATCCGCGACCTTGATTTGGTTGAATTAAAGATTGATTTGGCCAAAATTTTAGGTGAAACTTGAGAGATCCACAAATGGGAAGAGTAGCCGTAAATCATGCCATTGTGTGCGAAATTACTTGGGGAAGATTCCTACCAAATTTAGTGGGATTTTGTCGTAGAATTTAGGAGATCTTGATCCCAAAAATGCAACCGAGACAATACTGGAATCATCATGACGTCAACAAGGGACTAATTTGTAAAGTAAGTTAGAATGAAATCTAACAGGTCTCAAGTTTTTAGGAAAACCTAATTAGGATCAAAGAAATCTAATGGTGACATTAATTTTGAGATTTAATGAAATTAGATCAGTCAATTTTGCATTTTAACCCAAAATGAAATAAACATAAACCTCAATTTTTGACTTAGGTCAATTTGGGTTTCTTCCACAAAATTAATTATTTTAAACCTTAGAGATTATTTTTCAATGATTTTTAGAAGATTTAGATTGAATATATTTCACTAAAAATCCCTTGAATTAAAGTGAGGCTAAATTAGGATTTTTAATTGTGAATCAGCTGTTATTGTTTAGAGAAACCTTAAATCAATCAATGTAAGCTCATTGATTGAAAATTTATGCTTAATTGACCTTCAATTGAGTATAGGTTCACTTCTTAGTTAATTTGTACTTGTATTTTTCCATTAAAGCAACAAAATTAACTAAACTTAATGTATTCCTTCTTGATTCAGACATGAGTAAGTTATACCGTTTTAAGGATTAATTAAGTGAATTTAGCCTTAAAACTTAACCAATTTGAGTTAGATATAAAGGATGATGATGTTATTATCATGCACGCCCATATGGAAACCTCACTAAGCGATAATAAGAAAATTTAGAAATAGAGCACGAAAGAACTTTTGATCACCAATGACCAACCTAATTTTTGGATTTGTGGGTGTGTAGGAGATACCACCCAAGCATCGACAACAAGCCCAAGACCCCCCTCCTACGATTGATCAGGTCCAACTCATGCAGGCCATCACTAAAGGGATGAATGCTTTTCACGACGGTTGAAAACTGTCGCCTAATTAATCAAAATTGTTGTATTCTGTCGTCGCAAAAGTGTGTGTCACGTTAGTATATACACGACAGTTTTGATTTCAAATTGTCATTTTTTACACGACGGTTTCTAGAACCGTCATGTATAGTTATAAACGACGGTTATCTTACAAACCGTCGTTAAGTACCATGAAATGACGATTTCGATGACCATCGTGTATGACGTTATTTTGGAGGCAAGTACACGTGAACCATAAACAACAGTTATTAAACCGTCGTGTATTAGTACTAAATGACAGTTTTCAACATAACCGTCCTGTATATATAAACAACGGTTGTGTACGTAACCGTCATGTCTATATGTGTATTTTTTTCGCTATATATAATGTAGGTATTATAGAATCTTATAACACCTTAAACATATAAATATAATATGCAACATATACAATATAAAAATTTCTTCAACATACAACATGCAATATAAAACATTCAACATACAACAAATATATATATGAGCCTAATGAAAGGAGTATATCATAACGTCAAAATATGCATATAACTAAGCAAACTACAAAACCTAACTAACGAAAGGATAAGTAATCTAAACCTATGCCTCAGCTCCTACCCCTTATCCTGCTCTGATAGGATCTAAAGATAGAATTAGCTATGCTCACAAACACTCAAGCACAATATTAGTAATAATAAGAAAGATTTGCACAATCAATTCAAACCACAAAGGACACAAAATGTATAGTGGTTCCCCACTCACTTGGGTACTCCACTACCTAAACCTCCCAACTTAGGGTTTTTAACCCAATTCCCTCAACCCCGATGAAATCGATTTACTAAACCAAAGTAATTAACGGGTTACCTCAACCTAAGTACAAAAATGGGTTTGTTACAACCCAACGAGTAAATGCTCAAATACAAATAAGCACTAGTGTAAGAAATATAAATCTTAGAATAAGAACCTAAGCCTCTCAACAATATATAGAATAATATTACTGAGTAGAGAGCCTACAATGAATGTGAATCACCTTGAAACATGCATGAGAAAACACATCAAAGTGTTTGCAAAAGCATAGAGAAATCTGATAGCTGCAAACTATTTCTTCTTCAAATATGGTGGAAAATATGAAAATCAAAGCTCTAGAATTTCTCTTATGTTTCTTATGTGTCTTGTGTGAAAACTAAGAGTCCAAGACTCATTTTATAGAGATAGGACCTCAGAGAGTCGACAAATAGATGTTGAGATTTAATTGCCAACGTTCACATTGTCAGAATTAATATTCCAGCCGTTCTATTTTGAGCCAATGGCTAGCTGGTACCGATACTAAAGTATGGGTGCCGGTACTTGCTGCTTCCAGATTTTGGTTTTAAACACTTAACACAAATCTATAACCCACTTGTACTGGTACTGATCATGAGTACCGGTACTCGCGGGGTACAGGTTTGTTTCTTTGAAAAAACCAAACCTGTAACTCACATGTACCAGTACTAAACTTTAGTACCGGTACTTATGGGTTAACAAGTACCTTTTTTAAGTAATTTAATCAATTACGTTCTTTGAAAATGATCGCAATATTAATCCTAATTTATCTTCAATTATTTTTATGATCTAAGTTATATTTCTTTGTTAAGAGGCATATATTCTATAAATAAAAAACTTAAACTAAAAAAATTAAAGGTCAAAGATGATCTTCTTCACTTCGACTCATCCTTGTTATCTTGCCTCCTTCTTGTTATCATTTTCTCTTTCTCATCATCATGCCTCCATCACTTCCTGTTTGCCTTGATCTTCGCCTAAATCTGAAAAGAACTCAATTGCAAACATTAATCCATAATATTTTTGTTAACACCAAAACAAGATGTGGAGCAAGATTCCAACAATCTCCCCCGTTTTGGTGTTGACAAAACTATCTTGCAAACAGATAATTATAAGAAAAAATAAATTTTAACAATGTTATATGAAGGAAAAATAAACTATTTAATCCTCTCCCTTAATGTATGCTCCCCCTAAAAATATTACTATTTGCCCTCTATTTTTCTCCCCCTTTTTGTCAACCATCAAAAAATGAAAGGGTAACGAATATCATACCCTAAAATTTACCAACAGTAAAATGATGAAGGTGGATACCAAGCTCCATTATGCCGTCGTTCTTGGTCTTCATTCAACCTATAGAAAGGTTGAAATGTTCCGTTGTGTGCCTTGAACACCCACTGATCACTTTGATCTACCCCTGCAAAATAATGTAAAATGTCTTTTCTAGGTACCCATTTTCTTGTTGGTCCTTTTGATTTAGTACCTTTCATGTCCTGAGATTTAGAGACCTTTCTTATGTTAGATCTATAATTCTTGGGATTTTTAACCTTTTGGTACATCTATGCATGTCTAGGCGCATGTGATTCATTTTGTGTATTCTTTTTACACTGAAATTTTGATTTTAATGCATCACAAAATTCAATATTTAACCTAGTTGTTTTAAGATTATTTAAAGTTCCCTCAAAATGCTCATAAATATTTCTAGCTCTACTATTTTTGCATGCAACTGATTATTGGTCTATTTTGACGTTTCTAATTCCATTTCTAAACATGATTTTTCTAATTCTAATGTTTGATAATTATTCTTTAAAATCTTATTTTCCTTTTTAAATGACTTAGCTTTATGATATAGCTCTTCATAAGCTTCTAATAATTCTTCAAAAGAGAAATCAGGGTTTACCTCATTGTCCGTATCTTCCATAGTTTCTGCCAAACATAGATGAGCAACCTCATCGTCATCTGTTTTGCTAGAGTCGATGTCCATGTTGGAGTCGCTATCTTCCCATGTTGCTTTAAAAGCTCTCCTCTTCTTCTTCTTGACTTCTTTCGTGTCTTTCTTTTTGTCTTCGTTCTTCTTGTTGACTTCTTTTGCGTCTTCTTTCTTCTTACTTATGGGGCAATCCTTCCGCAGGTCACCCTTTCTCTTACATTCATAGCAAACAATATCAAATGAAATTTTATTCACTTGCTTACTTATTTTCAAAGAAATTTTTGGAACTTTCTGTTGGTGCTAGAGCATCGCGATCATTTATTTTGATGATAACAAAACACGTGTCATTTAACATTTGCACATGAAGTCTTAGATTTCAGATTAATTGCAATTGGAGACGTGGTTAGACGAAGTTCGAGCTCGCATCCAAGACGGATTGGAGGAACTTGATGGAGAACAGAGGAGCTTCACGTGGAGCGAAAGCTTGAAGATGGAAGGACAAGAAGAATAGGAAAGAATTCTATTTATCTCTTTCTATGTACTTTTGTCTTTATTTCCTTTCTTTTTTTGTTTCTTAGAATATCATGTTAAAGAACCTCAAAGAACCCTAACAGTAGTCCTAGGAACACTTGCACAACCCTAGGATACTTAGGTTTTATGTAAAGAACTTAGAAAACTAAATTAGGATTCAAACAGCCTTTTAAGATGTCTAATCTGAAAATCAGACGTCTAATAAATACTTTTAAGACATCTGACTATTGACTCAAACGTCCGATTATATTTAGGCTGGACTTAGTTAGTTCTGTCTAATGAAATCAGACGTTCAGACCTTAGTCCAGACGTCTTAGAAGACATCTGATGATTTTGCTAGACGTCTAATTAGTGGCCCGTTGGCTGCCTTAGCAAACACTGAAGGAAATGACCGTTAGCCTCGTATCAGACGTCTGTAGAGGACCCCAGACGTCTGATACATGACCGTTTTGCCTCGGCTGACCCAAAATCTCTTCTCAGAATTTTATAGTCGTTGCACTCCCTTGGAAATCCATTTTCGCAGAAAAGTAGGTTTCCAGATGTCCAGACATTATTCCAGACGTCCTGTATGTCATCTAATGACAATTCACTAGAACCCTGTTTAAATCTGATTCAAGTCAGGAAGGAAACCCGCCTAAAATTAGACGTCTGATTTTGTTCCCAGACGTCTTAAACTGATCTTCCAGACGTCTGATGCCAGGACCAGACGTCTGATAACCCTGTCAGTGTAATGATTAATCCTGATTTCGACCTGATTTTCCTGGAGCTTGCACCCAACGGCTATGGAAGCCTTCCAAGGCCTTCCAAAGCCTTCCTAGGGCCTCTATAAATAGAGGAGAACCCTTGCCACTCAAAGACACACCTAGACACACAAAGATACACTAAGCAAACCACTTTCCACATCTTTTGTGTCAAAGAGAAGTTGTTGATGCTCTTGCTCTCCAAGCTTAAGTTCTACATCTAGAGAGCATCGACCATTTACACACCCACTCTCCCGCCGTAGTTCACGAGAGCACCGTTGCGCCGTTGCGTGGCTCACGCACCTGCGTCACCTATTCGACGCACTTCCAGCAAAGGGAAGCATCCTAACTCCTATAGAAGCTTAGTTTAAGAATTACTTTATTGTCTCTATAGGATTATTGTTGTATTTTACTTTATTATTTGGTTGGGTATTCACGTTGCGAATTCTCGTCTCCATCTAGGGACAAAATCCTTCTCGTGAAGAGAAGGGGTTGAGGAACGCTACCCTCGCACTTGTAGCATGGTTGTAATTGAGGTTGAATCACCCTCGTTTAAGTGATTCGTTTAGTGGATTTGATCAACTTGGTTGATCGGAAATCCTAACTCGAGAGGGTTAGGTGGTGGTTTTCACCCAGTTTGGGTTTCCACCTAAAAATCACTGTGTACATTGTGTGATTGTCTATTTTGTGAGATTGTTATATTTTAATTCTGCATTTTTACATCACGCTGATCTCACCCCCTCCAAGTAGGGAATTACACTGTAACGAGCGCGTGCCCCAGACGTCTTTTAAGACGTCTGGGAGGTGGCCCAGACGTCTGTAAAGACGTCTGGGATCACATCCAGACGTCTGACCAGACGTCCGGGATAGTTTACAGACGTCTGACGAACAGTTATGCTCGCACGGGATATTCGTCTGCGCGCCTGTGCGCGCAGACCTGCGATCCGCATCTTCTCTGCGGCTGCAGGCGACTGCGACCGTCTCTCCCTCCTCTCCGCGCGGCGTTAAAAGGGGGAGGGGGCGCGCCTCCCCTCCCGTCTCCACCATCTTCCTCCTTCTCTCCTGCCTGTGCGCGAGAGCGAGCGGACGCGAGGGCGCAGCGGCAGCGGCGGCCGCAGTAGGCGCGGAGGAGCTGCGGCGTGCGAGGGCGGGGCTCTGCCGTGAGGGCGAGCTCGCCGGGAGCGGCTTGGCCGGCCGGCGGAGGGCGCGCAGAGCGTCGCGAAGAGGGACCTGCTGCGGGCGGAGCAGCGGACGCGCGAGGTGCGACGCGGGCGGCGTCGCGAGCGGAGGCCGAGCGAGGTTCTGATTCTGGAAAAATCTCCAGAATCAGACGTCTGGACTGATATCCAGACGGCAAGGTCGACGTCTGTGTGATCATACAGACGTCTGAAAGGTGAGTTCCGCTTTCTCCTTCTTTTTTTGTCGACTGACCGTACTGAGGGAGGAGGGTTGGCTGTGCGCAGGTGTTCGGATTCGTCATCCTTTGCGAATCCGACGTCTGGAAGTTGTACCAGACGGCGGGAGTGACCTCTAGACGTCCGGAGAGACCATCGGACGTCTGGGATCTAGGAGAGACGTCCCCACAGACTTCTGGACGTCCGGGGAACCAAGCCGAACAGGTAATTCTCTGATCCACCGTTTAAGACGTCTGGAAGGAGTTCCAGACGTCTGATTTTGCACAGTATTGTCTTTCTCGACCCGTTTAGGGCCCGTTGGGCTCCGTTTTCCGCGATTCGAGTTGCGTTCGTTTCAGAATTTATTCCTCTACCCGCCTACAGTAGCTATACACTGTTTTGAGACACTCCTTGTGTTTGATCCTTGTGATAGGACCTCGTTCGGTTGCCGTCTTGAGAGTCGCGGAGGCGCGCGGGATTCCCGACCACGCCCCCATTACTTCCGTTGCACCTGGTAGAGTGGTTTTATGTATTAATAAAATCTGTTAAAGTATGGAACCATAACTAGAACCTAGGGCATTGCATGAATCCTAGGAATGAGAAATATATGGAATAATAGCTCCTAGGTGTTGCATGAATCCTAGGGCCGGAAAACTAGATTGTATGATAGATCCTAGGATATGGCATGAATCCTAGGATGGAAAAACTAGTGGAATGTACATTACTGCAGTCTTGGAAAAATGGAAAGGAATATATAAAGCTGCCTGTAAATTTAATTAACAGCTGCCTGTTATGCATAGAGAATCATGTTGAGATCATGGAATGTGAGAACGTGAATCTGGAAAGTGAAACATATGATGTTCTGAGATAAAGAGCTGGAACCCTACGGGGAATTAGGAGTGGAACTCCTGGAAAGAAAAGGAATGGAACTGAGATGTAGTTTGTACTGTCTCTTGGGTACGCAGTACCAAGGGAAGTACCTGTACCTGTTTTAGTGCATAGTGGGGCCAGCCGCCCCAGGGACCCGGGGTTAGGCTTGGCCGCTCTGTACCGACTTGTTGGCCCTCGTGTACGTAGTACCGAGGAGAGCTAGTAGTGTTAGGAGAGTACTAGCTACCCCACGGGCCCCGGGGTTCTGCTAGCCTCCTTCACCGACTTGTTAGGCCCACTAGGGCAAACCAGGGTAGTCAGGCGAGGGTGCGCGGACTGTGGAGGGGCAAGGCCCCGGTTTGGTTACTGTGGAGGGGTTGGACCCCTGTTACTGAGAGGGCTCTGCCCTGGTTCCGTGCTGTGCTTTGGGCGCACCCGTTAACGGAAACGACTGACCGCGTGCCAGTACGGGCTAGCTACCTGTGCGTTTATCGCGCGTGCCGTAGTCACCGTTACGTCTGTCAGTGACCTTGGGGTGGTTGACTGAGGGTAGGATCACCACGGGGGACTCTCCCGGCCAGGAGAGCACCACGTGCTACTTCTACTGTTGGAAAAGACTGCAATCAAGATCGTCCCACGAGGACATTCGAGATCAAGTAAAGGATCTGAGAAGTAAATGAAATAGTGAGAAAAATTGAAAGATGTAAATAAAGGAAGTAATAGAACATAACAGCTACTGTACACTCTACTGTTGCCTTTAGTTAGTTTGCCACTCTACTCAGCGTTTTGCTGACGTGTTACACTCGTTACCTTTTTCAGGACCAGGTGTTGAGCAGCCAGGGTCGGCGGCTGCAGAGGACGCTGGGCCGAGTAGGGTCCAGTAGAGTTGCCACAGCTTTGTACCTTCTTTTGTTTCTGTTCTAGTGAGTAGTTTTGTTTCCGCTGTACCTTCTTTACCTGCAGTTTTTGTTATATGATAAATGTTGTTTTACTGTTGTGGTGGTGCCTACTGTAGTAGTTTCTTTCCTTACTGCTGTACTTTTTTACTGTTAGTTATATTCATGCTGAATGTGGTTTATTTTACTGTCTTTTGGTTACTTCCTCGTTGGACGACTGGGTCTTGGGATTAGTCGAGTCGGTCCGGTTCTCGTGTCTCGTAGGGACTCGGGAACCGGGTCGTTACATACACTTTCTTGAGAGTATCTCCATCTCTTCATTTTCGAATTCCGAGGTTGTTGAGTTTGAGTTTTCCTTGATTCCTTTAAAAGCAATACTGTTCTTCTTGCTTGACGCCTTCTCCTCGCTCTTCTTCATGTTCTCCAATTGGACCTCATATGCCATGAGGCTTCTAATAAGATCATCTAAGGGGAGAGTGGATAAATCCTTCGCCTCATAGATCGCAGTGGACTTTAGAGACTAATCACTTGTAAGGGATCTCAAGATCCCCCTTACAAGTTGTTCTTCAGTAAACTTTACTCCCAAATTCTTCATGGGGTTGATAATATCCCCAAACCTCGTGTACATCGCCTTGATTGTTTCCCCTTTTTCCATCCTGAAACACTCATAACTCTTGGTTAGAATTGAGATTCGTGTTTCCTGTACCTTATTCATACCTTCATAAGTGACTTGAAGTGTGTTCCATATCTAGTATGTAGATTCGCATGCAAAGATACAGTTGAACTCCTCCCTTGATAACGTACAATAGAGCGCATTCATTGCCTTTCCATTTCCCAACGATCTTCTTCTGATCCGCTGACCAAACTACGCCTTCCCGTGGCTCCGGATCCATGTACTTCTCTTGAATGAGAGTCCACAAGTCTTCATCCATGGCCTTGAAGAAGATTTGCATCCTCCTCCTCCAATACCCATAGTCCGTCCCATCAAAATAAGGAGGATGGGTAGAAGACTGTCCTTCGGTGTGCCTTGAGAATGATGCCATCGCAAGTCGAGTTGTTACGTCTTCTTTCAATCGGGTTCTGATACCACCTGATAGGATCTAAAGATAGAATTGGCTATGTGCACAAACACTTAAGCACAATATTAGTAATAACAAGAAAGATTTGCACAATCAATTCAAACCACAAAGGAAACAAAATGTATAGTGGTTCCCCACTCACTTGGGTACTCTACTACCTAAGCCTCCCAGCTTAAGGTTTTTAACCCATTTCCCTCAACCCCGAGGGAATCAATTTACTAAATTGAGGTAATTAACGGGTTACCTCAACCCAAGTACAAAAACGGGTTTGTTACAACCCAACGAGAAAATGCTCAAATACAAATAAGCACTAGTGTAAGAAAAATAAATCTAACAACAAGAACCTAAGCCTCTCAACAATATATAGAATAATATTATCGAGTAGCGAGCCTAGAATGAATGTAAATCACCTTGAAACATGCATGAGAAAACACGTCAAAGTGTTTGCAAAAGCGTAGAGGAATATGATAGCTACAAACTATTTCTTCTTCAAATATCGTGGAAAATATGAAAATCAAAGCTCTAGAATTTCTCTTATGTTTCTTATGTTTCTTGTGTGCACACTAAGAGTCCAAGACTCATTTTATAGAGATAGGACCTCAGAGAGTCATCAAATAGACGTTGAGATTTAATTGACAACGTTTAGATTGTCAGAATTAATATTCCAACCATTCTGTTTTGAACCAACGGCTAACTGGTACCAGTACTAAAGTATGGATATCGGTACTTGTTGCTTCTAGATTTGGGTTTCAAATACTTAACACAAATCTGTAACCCACTTGTACCGGTACTGATCACGAGTGCTGGTACTCGTTCCCTCGAGTACCGGTACTGATCATGAGTATCAGTACTCATGGGGTACAGGTTTGTTTCTTTGAAAAAACCAAACCTGTAACTCACATGTAGCGGTACTAAACTTTAGTACTGGTACTTGTGGGTTAACAAGTACCTTTTTTAAGTGATTTAATCAATTACGTTCTTTGAAAATGATTGTAATATTAATCCTAATTTATCCTTAATTATTTTTATGATCTAAGTTATATTCCTTTGTTAAGAGGCATACATTCTATAAATAAAAAACTTAAACTAAAAAACTAAAGGTCGAAGATGATCTTCTTCACTTCGACTCATCCTTGTCATCTTGCCTCCTCCTTGTCATCATCTTCTCTTTCTCATCACCATGCCTCCATCACTTCCTGTTTGCCTTGATCTTCACCTAAATCTGAAAAGAACTCAATTGCAAACATTAATCCATAATAATTTTGTTAACACCAAAACAAGATGTGGAACAAGGTTCCAACATGCTCCACCCCCACCAAGGTCGTCGTCGTCTCTGCAAGGCAAGTAGTGATAGAAAGTGTGATCCATACCGCTGCCCCATAATAATGCCATCATCTCTCTCATCTCTGCTCTCTACTACTCCTTCCTCTGTTCCTCCATGAATTTCTTGGTATCTTGCTAAGCTTGAGTTTGCTGGTGGAACTGTGAGGTAACATAATGGAGCTGTGTCTGCATTTGCTGGATGACGGCTGCTGTCGTTGACCCCATCTACCCATACAACTGGAGATCGTCTAGCTCCTCCCCCCACTACAAACGAAGCCTCCATGCTCTGCAGGCATATTTCATATTGCAGGTAATAGTTATAATTAAAACTTTAATTAAAAACATAAAAGTGACATAATTATAAGGAATTAGTTACATATTTTGCCTTAACTCTATTTATACTAGTTCGACCCAAACAATAGGTCTGTGGTGGAGCTTTGGCCGTATTGGCCTTGTTCCTCTTTGCTTGATCCTATGCATATAACATATTGTAATGGGAAACAATTAAATCATTTATCTCCAAATGCCCTTAAAAGTATATATAATTACCTCTATCTCAGGCTTATTCCAATGCTCACAGCATTATTTCCACACATCTATTGCTATTGTAGGAGGCACGTTCCTCAATGCCTCCTCATTAGACGACATTGTATTATAAAACTAAATTATACAAATAAATTATGAAAAGAAATTAATTAAGTAAATAATAAAAAATGAAAAATATTACAAATTTCACCTTTCTCTTCATTTTCATCCTCCAATCACGATGTCGTCTCGTGGCATGATTAAGGATGACTTGGTGACATTCGGATCGTCACCCCCAAGAGTAACCTTAACTACATTCACAATAACTCCCATTTAAGGGTCCATTAGGAATGTAGATAAGATCAGTTGGTATACCGGAGAAAAGTGAAAAGATACTACTAAAATTCCTCTAGACATCAATTCCATGTAACAAGTAACCCTAAGTTGTGATCAAATCTTTAAGGACCTCCCCTTGTTCAGAACTTCTCTAAACAAAGGACGACGACTCTTATGACATGCTATAAAGACAAAGTTTCATGAATGTAAGGAAGGTATATAAACACTTTGCATTGTCTGTATAACAAAATCGTCAGTGTCGATGGGCAAGTATTTTGACATGATTATCCCCTCCCAAAACCTATAACCTAGGGGTTAGAATACCTATTGTTTAACCTCAAGTACATCTAGATTTGTGCAAGTGTGTGTATATATAAATTCATTAAAATAATAAAATTTTCAATAAAAAAATTTAGTTATACATGCAAAATAAGAATAGATTCTTCCTTTCCCTCCTCTCCCTTCTCTCCTATACCTCCCTGTCTTACCACTTCTTTTCTACTCTCTTTCTCTCTTCTCCCTACCCTTTCTCACTTCCCTCCATTCCTTTATATTCTTATTTATGCATCTCTCTCCCTCTTCTTCCTCTCCTATCTAATTATTTATCCTCTCTTTCCCTCTCTTCTCCCTATCCTCCTCTCCTCCTTCCCTTCATTAATTCATATTCTTCTTTATGCATCTCTTTCCCTCTTCTTCTTCTCTTACTCCATCACTTCTCCTTTCCCTCTCTTCTGTCATTACTTCTTCCTAACTTCTTAAATTCATAAAAATTTTCACAGAACTTTCCCTATAGTATAAGCTTATAACCATAATAAATTAACACAGAAATACAATCAAATAAGCATTCATAAGAAAGTGGGTACACCTCATAATTAATCAAACAAATTCAATTTACTAAATCAAGTGGGTACACCCCACATCATAAGATTAATCAAGTGGGTACACCCCACATTCTAAACCTAAGCAGGCACACCCCACATTCATTCATAAATTAATTAAGACAACTTAATTACATACTTCAATGAAGCACGTGAATTGAAGAGAAGGTGTTCAATGATGCGAGATACCTAAATCAAATTGCAACAATTTATAAGAAAAAAACTACAAAAAAATTACACATATTTAACCACATTTTCTATTTATTTAATTACATTTATTAACATAATTTTTAACCTAGGGTGGATGGAGGAGGAGGGGAGATCGGCTATCATGGGAGAGAGAGGGGGGGGGGAGGATGGGGAGTGGGGGTCGGTGGTGGTGGTAGGAGAAGGGGGTTTTCGTGAGGCAGAGGAGGAAGATAGAGGGGGCAGGCGGAGGGGATGGGAGGGGGCGGATGGGAAGGGGTGGCATTGGGAGGGGGAGAGACGAGGTGGAGGAGGAGGATGAAGGGGGCAACCGGACGAGGAGGAGATGGCGTGGGAGGGGGCAAATGACGAGGAGATGCCTGGCCGATGGCAGCGCCGCGAGGAGGAGGGCGGTGGCTGAGCTCATGTGGAGGAGGAGGACGACAAGGGGAGGGGGCTGGAGTAGGTCGGAGGAGGAGGAGGAGGAGGGGTACTTACTGAGGATGAGGTGACGACGTGGCAGGAGGTCGATCGCCAGGTTTGGGGAAGAAGAGAGGAAAAGAAGGGGGGCTTCTAGGGGATCGACTGTTGGGCTAATATTACACATTTAACGATGATTTTATATAAAATCATTGTCTAAAGTTGGGTTAGGGTGTGAAATTTTACGTCGAAGGGAATTTTGGCAAATGATATACACGACTGTGTTCTAGAAAACCGTCATGTACGTCAATGCAAGGACCTCCGCACACAAGACGAGGTATTGAGGGTTAATATATACGATGGTTTTAATTAAAACCATTGTTTATATCATCAATAAGACAGTTTTAAAACTATCATTCATATATTCTACCATAGAAGATGATTTTAACAAAAATCATCACTACAAAATCGTCGCGAAAGCCCATTTTTCTAATAGTGCATTCATGGGACCTTGCAGGAGATCTAATAGAAGATTTGGGCCTCGAAGATTGAAAAAGAATAGGATGATGGTTGCAGACAACAAGAGAAACAACAATTCAGCAGAGTATCGCACCCAAACAAGGCACAATCAGGCTAAGATAGGGGGTTCCACCCTTTCTACCCAACCCTTACAGTTACGCATTCTACTGGAGTCTAAGGCTAGGTTTTGTTACAACCCGATTCCTGGATCCCTACAGAACCCGAGACCAGCTTGGCTCGACTAATCCCAAGACCCAGTTGTCCAACAAGAAATAACAAAAAAGCAGGAAAGTAAACAACATTCACATATGCAATATAACTAAGCAGAAGAAACATACAACGCAGTAAAGGAAAGTAAACTGCTGTTCCATTACATACCACTAATACAACAGAACAACGGAAATGAAAGTAAACAGTAGAGACAACAATAAATAAAAGTCTGATACTTACTACAACAGTAAGGGTACAATAAGAAAGTGCTAAAAACTACGGCTGGGCTTGACTGGGCCCAGCACCCTCTGCAGCTGGAAGCTCAAGCTGCTCAACTCCTGGTCCTGAACAGTATTATGAAAAGACAGAGTCAGTGAATGCTGAGTAGAGTGGTATCTATACTATCTAAAACAGTAAAGCAACAGGTTTAATTCTCTTTTCTATTTATTTGTTTTATGTGTATTTCCTTTTCACCCAATTTTTTCAAAACACCAGATATTCTTGATCTAGCATGTTCCTCGTGGGAATGATCTTGATTGCAGTCTTTTCCGAAGAGTAGAAGGTACACGTGGTGCTCTCTTGGCTGGGAGAGTCCCCCGTGGTAGTCCTACGCCCAGTCAACCACCCCGACGTCACTGTCAAGATGTAGCGGTGACTACGACACGCGTGATAAGTGTACAGGTAGCTACCCCACAGTGACACGTGGTCAGTCGTTTCCGATAGCGGGTATGCCCAAAGTACAGCATGGAACAGTATAGGGCCTTGCCCTCTCAGAACAAGGGTCTCGCCCCTCAGAACCAAACAGGGGTCTCGCCCCTCCACAGTCTGCGCACCCTTGTCTAACTACCTCGGTTTGCCCAGAAGGCCTAAGAAGTCGATATAGGGTGGCTAGCTGAACCCTAGGCCCCATGGGATACTAGCTCTCTCCTTACTGATGAGAACATCATCATGAGCCCTAACTAGCTCATTTTGGCCTAAGAAAGAGAATAAAAGCTCCTACATAACCTAGAGAAGGGCCTAATTCAAGAAATAACTATTCTGAGAAGAAAACATGAAACAAAGGGTAAAACTATAATTTTACCATTGCAGTACATCAATAGTATTTCTCAGGGGCTAAACATAGGTCAAATGGTCTGAAGAAGATAAAAAGTGAGTTGGTTCAGTCAGAAATGAGTTCATGTGCAATCTAAGAATTAAATGACATCTTGTAACCCTAAAACAGACTCGCTTAATTCAACAAGGTCTTGGTCAGGAAAAAAATCAACTAAATCCTCTAAAATTCATGGAAAAATATCCTCTAGGGTTTATAACCTTCAAATTGGCCTTTGGAACCTATTTTGACCTAAGTAGGGGTCCTAGCTAATTATTTGACCTAATTTGGATTTTTGTGTAAAATGTCCAATCAAACATGGTTAAACCTAAAATCCAACTTCACCATTGGATTCTTTAGGTCCAAATTAGGTTTTTACCAAAATTTGGACCCAAGGGGAGGTCACCTTGACCTACTTTGTAAAACAATCCACTCAATTGCATTTTGACCCCTAGCTTTTGAAAATCATTGCGCAAACCCCCATAACTTCCTCGCCACCCTTTGCAATTAGGTCCCTCCACCATTACAGCGGAGGAATCCTACTCCAGCGAGGATTCAAGGAGGATTGCTCCCTGATTCCTCAATGATCTCTCAGATTTGAAAGGGAGATTCTCTGAGGAATTCCCTTTCGTCTGAACGCAATTCCAAGGTTTGATTCACACCCAATCTCTCGTGCGAACACATGAGAGATATGGGTATCTCTCACATTCCTTCTTTGGCAAGGATTCTTGCACTTGGAAGCTTGCCTTCCAAGCACAAGAAGCCTCTACCAGTACCTATAAAAGGACCCTCATATCTGGTCGCTCAGAATCAATTGGCTTGGCTGGAGAACCACTTCTAATTTCATCCCATCTCCTCCAACCAACTGTCCAGCAAGCTTCGACAACCTCTCTTCCTCCATCTCGTTGCTCTGCCACAATACTAGTGGCAGAGACGTCTTCACCTCCTTCCTCCGCGTCGTGCCATACCCACGCACATGCCAAAAGCCCCTTCGTCGTCGCCGTTCCCCCTCCACTGGACTCTTCTTCTCCGGCGGTGGCAGGTATGGCTAGCCGCCCTCCTATACCCTTCATCCATTAAATTAGGTTAGAACTCTTTCCCTTTCTCCTCTCTTTATTTCCCCATTCTTTATTTGTATTTTTTCCCCTCGACGCCGCAGACCATCTCCATCTTCTTCATCTCCAGCCGACGACCGGCAAAGGCACTTCCATCACTCCACGCCTCCACATGCCTCGCCAGACCCCTCATAACCTCCGCCATCACCCAATGATCATCTTCTGCCCCTTCACTGACCACCGCACACGCCCTACACTCTCACCGAACACATGCAGTTCCACGGTCACAGTCTAACCTAGGCAAGCACGCCTAGGCCATTCTGCACCACGCCACCCACCGCATCACCTTCGCCATGACACGGCGAAGCTACCCACGTGGTTTGACAGGGCCACAAGGCCGTATTTGTGAGTTTCAGATTCACCCCCTTGTCGCCATTAAAGCACGAGCAAGCTTGCTTATAAGTTCACTCCAGGCTGCATCGCTCCAGGTCTCCAGGTCTAGGTGACGCGGGTTAGTCTCATGCACACATCCAGACAGTGGACGAGCTTTGAGAGAGCATCCTGCCGCGGCAATTGAAGGTGACCTCCTGCAGGTACACGAGCGAAGCAGGTGGGACTTTTAGTCCCACCTCAGAAAGTTTGGCGCACGGTGAGTGGTTTTTATTGAATTTGTGTTTCCTACTTATCGCCTCAGAACACGGGGTGAGGTCCCCTCGCCCGCTCACCCGCCTCATCCACGACCCATGCCCCGCGAACCTGGTTGCCCAACCCGTTTACCCAGCACTCCTCGCGCACCACCCACGCCAGTGCGCCTGGACCCGAGTGCGCACAACCCGACCCGATTACCTAATTGGCTGGCTCTGGGAGGGCAAACCCAAGAGAGAAATAGAGAGAGAGTGTACGCAGGGAAGGGTAGGGGTAGGTTTTGCACTCTCGTGTGTGCAAGGAAAGGAAGAAGGAAGAGGAAGCTAAGGAAGGAAAGAAGCTTAAGGGCAGGAGAAGCCAAGGCAAGGAAAGCACACGTTGAAGGTACAAGCTGAGGAAGTTGAAGAAGAAGCCAAGGCCAAGGGAAAGAGAAAGCACTGAAGCTGAGGAGGCTAAGGAGGACTTGAAGGCAGAGGCTAAAGCAGAAGGAAGAAGAAGGCGCTGCTGAAGAAGAAAAGAGAAGTCAGAAACGAAGAAGGCCAAAGAGCAGAGGAAGAAGAAAGGCAGACAAGGCAAGGCTAAGGCAAGAAAGAAGAAAGAGGAAAAGCTAACCAAAGAAGAGAAGGAAGAAGAAGGAAGCTAAAGGTAGAGAAAGTCAAAGAAGCCAAGCCTGCAGAGGAAAGGAAGAAAAAGAAGAAAGAGAAATCCAAAGACAGAGAGGAAAAGAAAGAGAAGCTAAGGTAGAGAAGAACCAAAGAAGATGAAGAAAAGAAAGAAGAAAGAAGAAGCTGAAGAACAAAGTCAAAAAGAAGAGTCAAAACACTTTTTACCTAATTCTTCTCAATCTCTTTATTTTGCTACATTTTGTAATTCATAAACTCCTACTTTCTATTCTAAATTAGATTTTGACTAGATTTAAGTGTTCAAATTACATCTACTGAGATTAGTGAATAAATTCCATTTGCTCCTTCTGTTCGACCTCAGACTCAACATTCGAGTAATAAAAATTCTTATTTATTTACAAGGCGATTTCACCAATACTACGACGCAACATCCTTTATCTTTATAAAACTGATCTCGCTTTCGTGTAAACACCTACGCTAGTAGCTCACCTCGGTACCGCGTACACGAGGGCCAACAGGAGTCGGTGTAGAGTGGCCATTCCTAACCCAGGTCTCAACCCAATGGCAGCTAGCTCCGCTCTACACGAAAAGGGAGACAGTTGCTCTCCTTGGTACCACGTACTCAAGGGCCAACACACTTCCCGTCCACATTCCAGGTTTCCATCTAACCACAGGAGCTCTACTCCTAATTCCCTGTAGGGTTCATGCTCATGTTCACCTCATTTATTCCAATCCAGATTCCACCATTCACAATTTAGTTCTTATTTATATACAGGCAGCTCATGTTTCCATAATTCAATACACGCATCTGGTGATTTCACAGGTAATTGTTCATAAAATACAGGCAGCTCATAATTATAATACAGGCAGTTGCTAACAATTTAGCTAAATCATGCATGCAAGTACATCATACAGCACAAACGATTCATTCATTCCTCTATCCTAGGGTTCATGCCATATCCTAGGGTTCCATTAGACTATTTCCACAAGCACATTCTTATTAAATATTATTAACAGAATTAAACGACTCTACCAGACAATTCGAGAGTAATGGGGGCTCTAACTGCAAACCTAGGCGTCTCTGTGAGTCCTAAACACACAGCAGGTTGAAACCCTATACTAGAGAATACATCACAAAAGGAGGGTTCAAAACAGTGTACAAAGGTCTTTAGTACGTAGAGAAACTTGCAAGGAAACTACAGGTACTTCGTTTGCACAAAACGGATCCTGATCGGACCCCAAAAGGGTCAAAAATGTGCCTACTGTCCAAAATCAGACGTCTGGGAACAAGTCCAGATTCTTAAAAGGTGCCAGAACCTTACCTTAAGTCCCTGCGGTGTCCTCAGACATCCAGGCCTTCTCTGCGATCTTCTGAAGGCAGTTCCAGACGTCGGACAATGCCTCCGGTCATCTGGAAGCACCTCCGGACGTCTGGTGATCTGATCAGACGTCCAAAAGTGCATGGGAGAGCGTTCCATGCTCCTTCCCAAGGCTGCTCCTGCGTACGACACCCGTAACCCCCAAATCAGACCTGACATGCGTTCTGCGGTGAGGCCTGCATGGCTGTAACCGCGAGAAAGAATGTATCTTCACGATAAATGAGCTTTCGGACGTTTAGCCTTAACTCCAAACGTCCAGGTGCTCCGTTAGTCATCTGGACTCCACTCCAGACATTTGATACTGGAAAATTTCCAGTACCAGAACCTCCTCCCAACACTCTCCGCTGCTCTCCACCTCGCGTCGCCACAGCTCCAGCCGCTGCAGATGGTCGGGAGGCTGCCTCCCCAGGTTCTCTCCTCCTCTCGCACGCGTCCACAGTGACCATGCGAGCTCCGCCAAGCTTTCACCGAAGCTCTCCGAACTCGGCCTCCTCCTCCTCCTCCTCCCACACTCTCCTCCCTCTCACTCTCCCTCGCTCGCCTCCTCTCGCCACTCCCGCAAGCTCTGAAGGTGGTGGTGGTGGTGTGTGGAGTGGAGAGGAGAGGAGGGGAGGGGCTTAAATAGGTGGTGTGGGGATTTTAGGGTTCAGGGAAAGAAGGAAAAGGAGAGAGAGGAAGGTCCTGCGCGTCGCGCGCACGCAGGGCGCAGTGCGCGTACAGAAATTTCATTTTCAGACGTCTGACTGAGACTTCAGTCGTCTTAAAAGACTAAAAGTGTGACAGGTCTTTACAGGTTTCCTCCATGCAACTTTCACCATTGCAACCCGCTCCTCCCTAGCAAGGCAACATAGATAGATCGGCCCCTGGGTAGCGCTGATGCTACTCGTGTGGCCAAGTTGGTCCCTGTGACTATGTGCCGAGACGTTAAGGTGTCGTTTGGTATGTGGAATAAGTTTGTGGAATAAGTTGAAGGAGTGGAATAAATGGTGGGGTAAGTGTGTTTTGGTGTTTGGTTGGATGTGGAATAAGTGGAGGAATAAAGTGAAGTTATTCCACCTGAGGTGTTTGGTTAGTGGAATAAATGGTGGAATAAAGTGGAGTTATTATGATGGGGTGTTTGGTTAGTGGAATAAGATGTGGAATAAAGTAAAGTTATTCCAGTTAGGTGTTTGGTTAGTGGCATAAAGAGGAATAAAGTTGAGTTATTCCGATTAGGTGTTTGGTGAGCGGAATAAATTGTTGGACTAAGTAGTAGATGATGTAATTTTATGTGGGAGAGATAATGGCAAATGACATTTTTGCCCTTACTGATGTTATGGAATTGAAAATAATTTTTATGTTTTCCTTTTTCAGATTTGAGTATATAGCAGTAAGGCATGAATTTTAAAGTACATCATGATCCAATTTATTCAACTTTGTGAACTTCATTTATCAAGATATTCGCCAAAATAGAAAGTTACATGTTTGGTTTTCAGAATAAGTTTATAGAATAAGTTGTAAGTTCTGTTATTTTATATTTGTTTAGATGGAGTGTTGAATGTATTGTTTTGAAATTATGTCATTGTCTTTCTAGATATGGGTATGTGTTAATCTCACTAAGTCGGGGTTTAAAAAGTGTTGCATTGTAATACAACCGAAATAGCGTTCAAAACAAATATAATTTTATTACTCGAAAAAGTTCTGAAGTCGAACACAAGGAGCAAATGGAATTCACACACTAGACTTAGCAATTAATGCAAATTGAACACATAATATTGCTCAAAAGTCAATTAGGAATGTAGAGCATATGAGTATAAGAAGAGTAAAAAGAGTTGTAGACAAAATAACAGTTACTCAATTTGACTAAAGAAGGAAATATAAATTCAGACGTCTGATTTTGCAATCAAATGTCTTAAATGACTTGTGCTACAGTGCCATTCTTTTCTTCTTCTCTTTCTGTTTGATTTCTCTTTCTTCTTCTTCTTCTCTATCTCTATGTACTTCTCATCCTCTTTTCTTCTTCTGCTTTTGTCATTGGGTTCTGCTATGGCTTCCTCTTCTTCTTCTTCCTCCTTTGGCTTCTACTCTTCTTCTTCAATCCTTCTCTTTCTCTTCTTCTGCCTGACCTCCTCTTCTTCCTCTGAATTGGCTAAGTGTTGGAGCCAATCCTCTCAGAGCAAAAACCCCCTTACCCCGCACAGCACTCCTTTCTCTCTTTCTATTTCAGTCTCGCTCTCCCAAAGCCTTTGCCGATCGGGTAATCGAACCGATAGCATACCCGGGTCCAGGCTCACCGGCGTGTGTGGTGAGCGAGGACTGAAGTCAAGCGGGTAGTCGGGTCGGCCAGGTCCGCAGGTTAGGTGTCACGGACAAGTCCGGTGAAGGGGGAGGAGGACCTCACCCTCAGTGTTGGAGGCGAATAGCCTTCTTCACTTTTTCAATTTATTTGGGTGCAGGTGCCTTTTCACTTCCGAGGTGGGACTAAATGTCCCACCTGTCTTTCGCTCATCGCAGCAGGGAGTGGCCCTGTCAATTACCTCAACTGCTGAGGCTCTCAACTACAATTGAGGGCCTGGAACCATGCACAGGCAACTTCCACGCATCCTGGGACTAAAGCTTGGGCGTAGCTTCAAGCTTGCTTCAAGCTCGACAGTAATGGCGGATGGGGCCTGAACCTGAAAACACAAGAACGTCCTCGCGGCCACGTCAAATAGTTTAGGGAGGTTCGCCGGAGCACGGCGGATGTGCTGCGGGTGTTGGCGTGGAGTGAGGGTGGCTGTGGTGGTGTGCCTAGGGCGTACTATGTGCGTGTGAGTGGGTGTGTTTGGTGAGGTGTTTGGGTGGGCGATGGAGTGAATGGAGTGAGGGGATATGATCAAGGAGGTGCGATGGAAGTTGTAGGGTGCTCGACGAGGTGGATGGAGGTGTGTTGATGTGGGAGCACCTCACCGGAGGAGTCACCGGAGATGAAGGAGATGATGGTGGTCAGTGGTGTCGGTGGTCGATTTTGGGAAATAGAGAGAGGGAAAGAAAGTGTGAAAAAGAGGGGACCTAAGAGTCTACTCTAAGGGACGAAAGTGGAAAGGAATCCCACACCGGTGTGGTTGCTAGATGTGGGGAAGATGAAACTTCGTAGAAGAGGAGACGGCGAAGATGGGGCAGGGATGACGTCGGTGGGTATTGCGCGACGCAAAGGATGGTGGTAGAGATAACCCTGTCACTGGTATTGTGGTTGGGCGACAAAAGAGATAAGGAAAGGCCGCCAAAGCTTGCAGAGGGTTGCGACCGGAGGGGAGAGAAGAATAGGGGGGAAACCAACCCAATTTCAAGCTGGGGAGTTGGTTGGACCCTGGGGAGTCTTTAAATAAGGATTTAAGAGGGTTTTGTGCTTGGAAGGCAAGCTTCCAAGAAAGGAAGGCTCACTAGAGATGGAAGCTCTCAAGAGACCCAAATCTCTCATGCATTCGCATGAGAGATTGGGAAAGAATCATGGCTTATGGATGGGTTTATACTGGATAGAATTTCTCAGAGAATCTTCCTTCCAATTTTGGAGATTCTCTGAGCAATCAAGGAGAAATCTCCTTCCAAAGGTCACCAAAGTAGGATTCCTTCGAGATAATGGTAGAGGGACTTATTTTTGAAGACAACAAAGAAGTTAGGGGGCTATTTGCAAGGGTTTTTGAAAGTTAGCGGTGGAAATGTAATCAGACAAGACCTTTTTGCAAACTAGGTCAAGATGAGTTCCCCTTAGGTCCAAATTTTGGTACAAACTAATTTGAACCCAAGGAATCCAATGGTGAAGTTGGATTTTGGGCTTGACCACGTTTGACTGGAAATTTATGCAACAACCCAAATTAGGGCAAATATCTGTCTGAGACCCCATTCTAGGTCAAGATGGGTTCTAATGGCCAAATTGAAGGTACTAAACCCTAGAGAATATTTTTCTATGATTTTTAGAGGGTTTAAGTGAATTTTATCCTGACCAAAACCTTGGTTAATCAAGTGGGTCTGTTTTTAGGGTTTCAAGAAGTCATTTAATTCATAGAACACACACAAACCCTTTCTTGTCAAATCCAACCCACTTGTTATCTTGTTAAGACCATTTGACCTTTGTTTAGCCCTTGAGAAAACTTGTGGTTGTACTGCATTGGTAAAATTACAGTTTTACCCCTAGTTTCTTATTTTTCTCTCAGAAAGGTTATGCAATGAGTTATGACCTTCAGTTGGTTATATAGGAGAATTTATTCTCTTCATTGGGTCAAAATGAGCTAGCTATGGCTCATGATGGTGTTCCCATCAGTATGTGTATGTGTAACTTTTGAAATTCTTATGGAATGATAATGAGAAATAGAGGAAGAGGAAGTGTTAGAATATTTAAATATTAACAACGAATGTGAAATTGCAGTTAATGGTTATCAAACTTGTTTTGATAATAGAAGTATTTATATAAGGGGATGAAAGTTTGATATGCATATATAATAGATTTCGACATCAATGAATCAGAACTAATAATGCATTGTGTTATATTGACGAAAGAATGCAAGTAATTTTGTCTGTTGAAGTGTGATTAGTTGAGTCTGAAAATGATGTGGAGAATGTATATATGGAAGATAGAAATGGCGTGTAATATTGGATTAAAATATATGTAATATTATGTTATGATGTTGGATGTAAACATGACAAATACATAAGCTAAGCTAAGTTGTCATTACTGTTGATGTTATATCTTTAGGTATCGTAATGTGGATGAGAAATGTAGTGGTATAAATAATCATAATGGAAATTGCATGTATCGAAAACATAATTAAAATTCCCAATCCATTCATTAAACATCATCTACATTAGGAAAGATACACCTAATTGGAATTGAAAGAGGAAGGCTAGCTGTAAGAATATGTGAAAGTATAATTTTATTGAAAGCATTGCATATGTTACAAGTTGTCAGAAATGTACATGGGGAAATTTTTAGAACATGACAACATTTACAAAACTGAAAGTAGTACATTATTAAAAAAAAAAGAAAATATGTCTTCTATATGAAAGGCGTTGAAGAACTTGAACTAGCATGTAGGTTGCTGATGCTCCATAAGCCATGATGATCTCGTAAACTTATAGGGAGAAGACCTGAATCATCATAATGACCTTAAAAATATGTGCTCAGAAGACCTCTCGAATATAACACAAGTTATTTGTGAGAGGTGTCATCATTGCACAATAACCTTCATAAAGTTATCAATACATAATTGAGAATAGAATTAATAGTAAAGAACGAAAATAAATTTGAATCATAAAGAAAGTATCAAAATTCAGTATATGGCATGAACTGAAATATACATTGACTTAAGTAAATGCAGACATTGTCAATGGTTGGGATTCACCTGTAAATGTTGAACATAGGAAAGTTGATATAGCGTGGAAACGAAGAGAAGAAATTAGGTATCAAGTGCATAGAAAGCCGGTTATAGAAAATTGATTGAGCGTCAATAAGTAGGAGTTGCTTGAAAATTATTTCACCTACTTTAAAACCAATCCTGTAATTCCATGAATGGAATATTTTCAAAGGGTCTATATAATGAACCAACAAGAAAATGACATAGTGCTTAGATGAAAATCTATCGTTACCACAAAATGAGAGCAACTTCGTAGAGGGTGAATTTCAACTTCAGTTTCCTCGACAACTAACTCATTTTGAAGCAACTTATCCCCATGCATACTGACATTTTCATCAATGTGGAAGCAAGTTCAGAATTAGAGGAAAATGGTTTAGAACTACCAACTGTCCTCTCTGAAGTAATTTTTTTATATGGTGTCCTTATAGGAGGGGTGAAGGGTCTCCTAGCATCATAAGCAAATGGAAAACTGCTAGCACATATAGGCCTTCCCAGCAAAGAACCATCAATTTCTGACCCCCCAAAAAATTGAATGAAACTCCCTTCTTCCCACATCTTATTGCAAACACTATTAGAAGAGCCAAGGTGGAAGGAACTAAAATTGAACTACCCAAAAAGTCTACCAGGTGAAGAATGATAAGAATCTGGCAACATATGTTTCTTATATTTGGTTGATGAGTTGGGCAATGGAGTTAGTGTCTTCCTAAATGACTACAGCTCCTCCTTTGTAGAATCTTGGCCATTAGTTAAAACCAAATAATCTAGATTGTTAGTTACAATTTCACCTCCCATTGTAGAATCCCCAATGCTAAAATGCTCAAACTCAGGCATGGATTCCTTCGAAACATCAATATCAACCTTATTTGTCAACAAAGGATGAAAAGATACATAAGAAGTTCTGTAAAGACCCGTTCTATTCTGAACCCTTTATGACATCTGGATTGTCAGTCAGACGTCTGGTAGACGTCTGGACCCCTTCCCAGATGTCTGGAAATTGAAAACTTGGAACATAACATCGCGTCTGCGCTTAGGCTGCGCGCAGACGGTGCCACTCCTTTCTCTTTCCCTCTTCTCTCCTCCACTCGAACCCTAGCACACCCTTATAAAACCCTCTCCCCTTCCCCTCTTCCCCACTTCACCACAGCCACCTTCCTTCCTCTCCATTGCAGTGAGAGGGGCGAGCACGAGAGAGGGCGCGAGAGCGAACGACGAGGCGGAGGGGTGGCGTGAGGAGAGGAGGAAGAGCTTGAGCTCGCAAGCTCGTGGGAGCTCGCCGGAGGATGCACGGCCGGAGCGACGTGTGTGGGAGGAGCACGCCAAGGGAGACATCCCCGACACTTGCTGTAGCCGGAGCTGCAGGCGAGAAGGAGAGGCCACGGCTATGCGAGGTGAGGAGGAGCAGAAGGTAGTTCTGGTTCTGGGATTTTCCCAGAATCAGACGTCTGGCGTGCCATCAGACGACGGATTGGATGTCTGGTGACGACACCGGACGTCTGAAAGCAGTGTTCCGCGAAGGTATGTTCCTCTTACGGATACGGCCATGCAGGCTGCACCACAGCTTCGATCTGCATGGCTAAATATAGGTGATATGGTCTGTCGCGTGCAGGGATAGCCTCAGGATGGCGCAGGGCATGCCCTCCCATGCATCTCGGACATCTGGATAGCTTACCAGATGACCGGAAGCACTCCCAAACGATTAGAGGAGAGGTCGGACATCTGGAGCTGGGTCCAGACGGTCAAGAAGTGGTTTTGGACGTCTGATGTTGACACAGGAACCTGAGGTGAGAGTCTGGTAACTTTTAAGACATCTGGACCTTGTGCCAGACGTCTGATTTAGGTCTGCAACCCTGTTTTTAAACCGTTTAGGGTCCGTTTGAGGTCCGTTCTATGCAAATAGATATCTGTGTTTTCCTTGTGAGTTCCTCTACTTGTTAGAAGGCCTTTTATACCATTCTAAACATTTCGCTGTGGTATGTCCCTTGGTATAGGACTTCGATCTGTTGCGTGTTCGGGGCCTGTAGAGGCACGTGAGCCTACCATTCGAGCTCCTAGTACTCCCGGATTGTCTGGTAGAGTGGTTTCCCTTATTTTAATTATAAATCATAACTGCATATGTGAAATTGGATAACTAGAAACCTAGGATGTGGCATGAATCCTAGGGCGAGAATTACTTGCACTATTTATATGCATGTTGAGATTGCAGTATGAAATGAATGAATAGAAATGTAGACAACTGCTTATTAATAAATAAGAGCTGCCTGTGAAATATAAAATGCCTGTGCTAGTTAAACAGATACCTCGGACATGACTTGTTATATATGCAAATTATGGAAATACGAGCTACATGTGTAGATTTGAGAATGGAATTGTGAATGACGAAACCTAGTATGGAATAACATGGGAAAAAACAAGCATGAACCCTACGGGGAATTAGGAGTAGAGCTCTTGTGGACAAATGGAATGGATCTGGAAATGTGAGTGGGAAGTGTGCTGACCCTTGAGTACGTGGTACCAAGGAGAGCGACTGTCCCTTGATTAGTGTAGAGCGGAGCTAGCCGCCCTTAGGTTGGGACCCGGGATTAGGATTGGCCACTCTACACCGACTTCTTTGGCCCTCGCGTACACTGTACCGGGGAGAGCTATTAGTGTAAGGAGAGGGCTAGCCACCCTACACCGACTTGTTAGGCCCACCAGGCAAACCGTGGTAGTTAGATGAGGGTACGCGGACTGTGGAGGGGCGAGACCTCGATTTTGTTCTGAGGGGCTACACCCCTATTACTAAAAGGGCTAGGCCCTATACTGTTCTGTGCTGTACCTTGGGCGTACCCGCTAGCAAAAACGACTGACCGAGTGCCAGTGTGGGGTAGCTACCCGTGCGCTTATCGCATGTGCCGTAGTCACCGCTACATCTGTCCGTGACCTCGGGGTGGTTGACTGGGTGAAGGATCACCACAGGGGACTCTCCCGGCCAGGAGAGCACCACGTGTGCCTTCTACTCTTCGGAAAAGACTGCAATCAAGATCATTCCCACGAGGAACATGCGAGATCAAGAAAGAGATCTGAAAAGTAAACCAATGGGTAAAAAGGAATGACTTGTAAAATAAAATAATTGGAAAGGATAAATTACCTGTTTGCTTTTACTGCTTTAGTTAGTTTGGTTACCACTCTACTCAGCGTTTGCTGACTCCATTTTTCCCATACCCTTTTCAGGTCCAAGTGTTGAGCAGCCCGAGTCACCGGCTGCAGAGGGTGCTGAGCTCAGTCGAGCCCAGCCGTAGTTTCTTGTTATTGTACTTCCTTTTGTTGTGAGTTCAAACTGTTGTTACTATTTCTGTTTCTGTACTTTGTTTCCGCTTTACTATTATAGTGGTGATATGTACTGTTACCAGTTTTTACTTCCTTTACTGCTTGTACTCTTTTACTATTAGTTACTTAGCATAGTGAATGTGGTTTACTTTCCTGCTTTTTGGTTATTTCTTGTTGGACGACTGGGTATTGGGATTAGTCGAGTCGAGCCAGTCTCGAGTCCTGTAGGGATTCGGGAACCAGGTCGTAACAAGATAGTATAAGGGCAAGGTCGTCCCGAGAAATGAACCAACTAGCTTGAGAATAACCAATCCACATGCATGTAACTAGAGTAACCACCACAACGTACCGCTTGACATCTGTTCTTAGTTTCCTTCGTTGAAGTCCGTTAAAATTGACTCCTTTTATTCTGTCTTCCGCATCTCCTTGGAGGAGATGCCTCGATGTGGAGTCCTTGAGGCAGGTCGCGGACATGGCCGTGGACGTGGTCGGAGGGGTGGATGTGCCGGGCTCGAGGTGCCAGTTGACCAGCCGCTTTTCCCTGGTGTTCAGGCCCAGGACCTCGCTCAGTTAATACGAGACAGTACGAGAGGAGCTCCACCCGCCTCCACGGGTGCCTCTCCCTGGGGACGTGGAGGGGGAGTCCTCTGTGGGGCCGAGAGACCGACGCAGCCTTGGACGAGGGGGAGGGGGTGGTCCTCCACCACCCCCACCACACTGTGACTCTTCTGAGCACGAGCCCTCCCTGCCTGGAGGCATGCCCGTTCCCCTACTGCAGTTGCACTACGAGCTTTTCGAGCAGTTTCGGAAGCTGAAGCCCCCCTCCTTCAAGGGAAATGAGGACCCGTCTGAGGCAGAGGACTAGTTGGAGCAGATCGAGAAGGTGTTTGACACCCTTTGCCCCTTGCAGAGTGCCGCATGGCCTTTGCCACGTATCAGCTGGAGAGTGCGGCACACAGGTGGTGGAGGGCAGTTAGAGACTAGGAGAGGGCAGAGCCGACGTGGGACCAATTTGTGACCCTCTTCTACGTGCAGTACTTCCCGCAGACTTGGCAGGACCAAAGGAGGCGAAAGTTCCACACTCTCCGCCAGGGGACAATGACTGTTAGCGCATACCACACGCGCTTCTTGGAGCTGTCATGTTTTGCTGCAACAGCTGTAGCTACTAAGGAGGAGCGCTTGTGGAGGTTCACTGAGGGGCTCCGACCTGCCATTCGGGGGTATGTCAAGCCCCTAAAGCTGCCCACCTTCTCGAGAGTGGTGGAGGCAGCTATGACGTACGGGGAGACCAACCCGACCGCACTAGATACCGACAGTGGACGGAAGAGGCCCTATCAGCCATAGTACTCATAGTACCGACAAGAGATGAGGCACACGACGACAAGAGATGAGGCACACGGCGCCCGCAGGAGAGCCGTCTCATTTCGCGGGGCCATTAGTGGCCTTTGGGGGCCCCCAACTGGGGTTAGCTGTCAGCACTGGACCCCTGCCCAGCCATCAGCAGGGACCTACTTGTTGGTGCTAGAGCACCACGATCATTTATTTTGATGATAACAAAACACGTGTCATTCAACATTTGCACTTGAAGTCTTAGATTTCAGGTTAATTGCAAATGGAGACATGGTTAGACGGAGTTCAAGCTCGCATCCTTGGCGGATTAGAGGAGCTTGATGGAGAACAGAGGAACTTCGTGAGGAGCGATAGCTTGAAGAAGGAAGGAGATGAAGAATAGGATAGATTGCCTTTCCTTGTACTACTATGTAATTTTATTTCTTTCTTTGCTCTTTGTTTTGTCTCTTAGATTCATGTTAAAGAGCCTCAAAGTACCCTAACAGTAGTCCTAGGAACACCTGCACAACCCTAGGATATTTAGGTTTTCTATAGAGAACTTAGAAAACCAATATAGGGTTCAAACAGTCTTTTCAGACGTCTAATCTGAAACTCAATTGTCTGGTAATGACTTTTAAGACGTCTGACTGTTGACTCAGACGTCTAATGATATTTAAGCTGGACTTAGTTAGCTCTGTCTGATGAAATCAGACGTCCAGACCTTAGTCCAGACGTCTTAGAAGATGTCTGATGATTTTGCTAGACATCCAATTAGTGGATCGTTGGCTGGCTTAGCAAACAATAAAGGAAATGATCGTTAGCCTAGTATCAGACGTCCGTAGAGGACCCTAGATGTCTGATACATGACCGTTTTGCCTCGACTGACCCAAAATCTCTTCTCAGAGATTTTCTAGCCGTTGCACTCCCTTGGGAATCCATTTCCACAGAAAAGTAAGTTTCCAGATGTCCAGACTTAGTTCTAAACGTCCTGTGTGTCGTCTGATGGACTTTCACTAGAATCCTGTTTCGATCTGATACAAGGCAGGAAGGAAACCCGCCTAAAATCGGATGTTTGACTTTGTTCCCAGATGTCTTAAACTGGTTTTCCAAACGTCTGATGCCAGGACCAAACGTCTGATAACCCTGTCAGTGTAATGATTAATCCTAATTTCGGTTTATTTTTCCTGGAGCTTGCACCCAACGGCTATGGAAGCCTTCCAAGGCCTTCCAAAGCCTTCCTAGGACCTCTATAAATAAAGGAGAACCTTTGCCACCCAAACATACACCTAGACACACCAAGCAACACACTTTCACATCATTTTGTGTCTTTTGATCTTAAGAAGAAAGCTCTAACTCTCCAAGACTAGTTCTTCATCTAGAGATCTTGACTCCTATTGCACACCCACTCTCCCACCGTAGTTCACGAGAGCGCCGTTGTGCCATTGCGTAGTTCACGCATCCGCATCATCGACGCACTTCCAAGCAAAGGGAAGCATCCTAACACCTATAGAAGCTAAGTTTAAGAATTGTTTTGTTGTCTCTATAGGACTATTCTTGTATTTGTTACTTTGTTATTTGGTTGGGTATTCGCGTTGCGAATTCCTATCTCCTTCATGAGACAAAATCCTTCTCGTGAAGAGAAGGGGCTTTGAGGTACGCTACCCTCGTATAAAATAGCGTGGTTGTAATTGAGGTTGTACTACCCTCGTTTAACTAGTACGTTAGTGGATTTGATCAACTTGGTTGATCGAAAAATCTTAACTCGAGAGGGTTAGGTGGTGGTTTTCACCCGGTTTGGGTTTCCACCTAAAAATACTTGTGCCTATTGTGTGATTGTTACTTTGTGAGATTGTTATACTTTTAATTCCACATTTTTTACGTCACGCTGATCTCACCCCCTCCGAGTAAGGTAAATTACACTACCGAGGGAGGTAGTCGAGTCCCCCCTTGCTACCAGTGTGGCCAGCCGGGCCACATCAAGAGGGACTGCCCGCCTAGGGCTGGAGCACAGCAGATGCTCCTCGCACTGAGCGCTAGAGGCTGAGTAGGTGGTCGTGGTTCCTGGGTGCGTGGGGGAGGACAGCAGTCGTGGGGAGCGTACCGGCCAGCGGCTAACTGTCCGACGCAGAGTGTGGCTGCTTCTTCTGCACCGAGAGCTGAGGGACGTATCAACGCCCTGACACATAGAGACGCCAGGGCATCAAGTTCAGTGGTGGCAAGTATGGTTACAATTTCCAGCAAATTAGTTTACGTACTTTTTGATTCCGGCGCCACGCACTCGTTTGTCGCTGCGAGTTTTGATGTTAGTTTGGCACAGGACTGCGTGTTGTTAGAGGATCCGTTTGTGATCAGAGGTCCGGGTGATCAGCTGTTTGTAGCTAAGAAGGTCTACACAGATTGTGAGGTCAGTATTGGGGGACACAGCCTCCCCGCAGACCTGATCGTGATACCGATGGAGGATTTTGGCGTGATTCTGGGGATGGATTGGCTGTCCGCTTACCACGCTTTGGTGAACTATTTTGAGAGGAAGATCGTCTTCTCCATACAGGAGATGCCTTCCTTTAAGTTTCACGGACAGCCGGTGGACGGAGGTTTCAGGTGCATTTTTGCACTTCGGGCAGCGAGACTTTTGGGCCAGGGGTGTGAGGTTTTTCTGGCTTGTGTAGTGGCAGAGCCCAGCCCCATGGCAGACTTTCAGAGCATCCCGGTGGTCAGAGAGTACCCCGACGTATTTCCAGAGGAGCTGCCAGGACTACCGCCTGAGCGTGAGATCGAGTTTGAGATCTCACTAGTACCGGGGACCAACCCCATTTCTACAGCACCGTACAAGATAGTACCACTTGAGCAGCGAGAGCTCAAGTCACAGCTGCAGGACCTGTTTGAGAAGGGCTTTGTGAGGGCCAGTGCATCCCCATAGGGAGCCCCGATGCTATTTGTGAAGAAGGATGGTACTCTGAGCCTTTGTGTTGACTACAAATAGCTGAATAGGGTCACCATCAAGAACAGGTATCTGCTGCCGAGGATTGATGATCTGTTTGACTAGTTGTGAGGTGCCACGGTGTTCTCCAAGATAGATCTGAGATTAGGCTACCACCAGTTGAGGATCAGGGAGACCGACATCTCCAAGATAGCTTTCCGCACCCATTACAGACACTACGAGTTTTTGGTCATGTCGTTTGGGCTGACCAACGTCCCTGCTGCTTTCATGGATTTGATGAACCGGGTGTTCAGACCGTATCTGGATCAGTTTGTGGTGGTATTTATTAATGACGTGCTCGTTTACTCACGGGATCAGGCATAGCACAGACAGCATTTGCGGATGGTTCTAGACACTTTGAGACGGCGCAGGCTGTATGCCAAATACAGTAAATGCGAGTTTTGGTTGAGACAGGTGACCTTCTTGGGCCACATGATTTCAAGGGATGGCTCGGCTATGGATCCAGCCAAGGTTGAGGCAGTGCCTAGGTGGGAGAGGCCACATACAGTGACAGAGATACACAGTTTCTTGGGACTGGCAGGTTACTACCGGCGGTTTATCAGGGGTTTCTCGCAGATTGCGCATCCTATGACTCAGTTGACCTGGAAGGATGTGCCCTTTGCTTGGACAGACGCTTGTGAGGCATGTTTTCAGGAGTTGAAGGAGAGGCTAACTTCGGCTCCTATGCTTACCATCCCAGATAGCAGTGGCGGTTTTGTGGTCTACACGGATGCTTCGTTGCAGAGGTTAGGAGATATGCTCATGCAGCGAGGTCACGTTGTCGCTTACGCTTTACGGCAACTGAAGCCTCATGAGCATAGCTACCCTACCCATGTCTTAGAGCTGGCAGCTGCCGTCTTCGCGCTGAAGACATGGAGGCACTACCTTTACGATGAGACCTTTGAGATTTTCACGGATCATAAGAGCCTTAGGTACTTGTTTGATCAGAAGGAGCTTAACATGAGACAGAGACGTTGGATAGAGCTCTTGAGGGACTATGACTGCAACATCTCCTACCATCCAGGGAAGGCCAACGTGATGGCTGACGCCTTGAGTCGGAAGGCACCCGTCCACTTGACCAGTTTACAGGCATAGAGTTGGAGATTGATGGAGGAGTTGGGTAGTTGGCAGCCCCTAGAGTTGCAAGGGAATTGTGGGGCAGTTATGGTGACACGACAGACGAGACTAGAGCTGATAGACTGCATCATCACAGGACAGATGACAGATCCGTATCTGCAGTCGTTGCAAGACAGAGTACTGTCAAGGGACCCAGGAGACTTCTCTTTTACAGATGAGGTGCTACATATGAGGGGACGTTTGTGTGTTCCCAGGGACGAGGAGTTGTTGAGAGAGCTCCTGACTGAGACGCACGGGTCCAGGTTCACCATACATCCCGAGAACACGAAGATGTATCATGATCTGAGACATGACTTTTGGTGGAGAGGGATGAAGCAGGATGTAGGTGAGTTGATGCAGCAGTGTTTGGTGTGCCAGCAAGTGAAGGCCGAGCATCAGAGGCCTGCAGGGCCGTTGCAGCCACTTCCTGTGCCAGAGTGGAAGTGGGAGAGCATCACCATGGACTTGGTGGTGGGCTTACCTGTTACCCAGCGAGGACACGATGCAGTTTGGGTGATTGTAGACAGATTGACGAAGATGGCACATTTCTTGCCGATCCGAGTCACCTTGGGACCAGCACAGTTGGTAGAGAGGTATATTCGTGATGTGGTACGTTTGCATATAGTTCCACGTGAGATTGTATCTGACCGGGATACCCGTTTTACTTCCCAGTTTTGGGCTGAGTTTCAGCAAGTTTTTGGGACACAATTGAGGTTCAGTACGGCATACCACCCCCAGACGGACGGACAGTCAGAGTGCACGATACAGACATTTGAGGACCTTCTACGCGCCTGTGTGCTGGACTGGAGGGGCTCTTGGGAGGAGCACTTACCTCTAGCAAAGTTCGCATATAATAACAGCTATCACTTGAGTATCGGCATGGCACCCGACGAGGCTCTGTACGGACGAAGGTGTACTGTGCACTTGGGTTGGGTTGAGGTGGGGACCAAGTGGGAGGTTGGCCCCAGGTTGATCCGACAGAGTCAGGAGGTGGTAGAGCAGATTCATAGACGAC
The DNA here is from genome assembly GCA_037157565.1 of Thalassia testudinum. Lineage (NCBI taxonomy): Eukaryota > Viridiplantae > Streptophyta > Magnoliopsida > Alismatales > Hydrocharitaceae > Thalassia > Thalassia testudinum. The sequence goes on along the minus strand of JAZHRO010000007.1, from coordinate 70,679,392 downwards.
TTCGCACTGTCAGGAGCAGACAGAAGAGTTATGCCGATCGGAAGCGCAGAGGGTACAATTCGAGTTTGGGGATCACGTCTTTCTTTGCATTTCACCCATGAAGGGCCTGCAGCGTTTTGGGGTGAAAGGGAAGCTTGCGTCGAGGTTTGTGGGGCCCTTTGGGTTCCTAGAGCAGGTAGGAGCCGTTGCTTACAGGCTTGCCCTTCCTCCCTAGCTTTCTGGTGTGCATGACGTATTCCACGTGTCCAACCTCAGGAAGTACGTCGCTGATCCCAGTCACGTTCTGAGCCACGAGAGTGTCGAGGTGGGTGACGACCAGACCTACCCCGAGAGACCAGTGTAGATACTAGACAGAGCCATCTAGAGTTTGAGACGGAAGTAGGTACCCCTAGTGAAGGTCTTGTGGAGGAACCAGCGATACGAGGAGGCTACCTGGGAGCTTAAGGCGGCGATGCGAGAGCGGTACCCGGAGCTTTTTGAGGGTACATCTTTTCAGGCCGGCTTCGGTCCTCTTTAAGTTTGTTATGCGTATATAATTCCTTTTTCCGCACCCAAACTAGCTCAAGTTTCGGGGATGAAACTTCCTTTAAGTTTATTATGATGTAAAAACCCATTCTGTTATGAGCCCTTTAAGACGTCTGGACTGTCGGTCAGACGTCTGGTCAGACGTCTGGACTGTCGGTCAGACGTCTGGTCAGACGTCTGGACCCCATCCCAGACGTCTGGAAATTGAAAACTTGGTACGTAACTTCGTGACTGCGCGTAGGCTGCACGCAAACAGTACCGCTCCTTTCTCTTTCCCTCTTCTCTCCTCCACCCGAACACTAGCACACCCTTATAAAACCCCTCTCCCCCTTCATCTCTTCCCCACTTCACCACAGCCACCTTCCTTCCTTCCTCTCCACTATAGCGAGAGGGGCGAGCGTGAGAGAGGGCGCGAGAGTGAGTGACGATGAGGAGAGGCGGCGTGAGGAGAAGAGGAAGAGCTTGAGCTCGCGAGCTCGCAGGAGCTCGCCGGAGGACCCACGGCCAGAGCGGCGTGTGCGGGAGGAGGAGCACGTCGAGGGAGACGTCCCCAACACTTGCTGCAGCCGGAGTTGCAGGCGAGGAGGTGAGGCCGCGGCTGCATGTGGTGAGGAGGAGCAGAAGGTAGTTCTGGGTATGGGATTTTCCCAGAATCAGACGTCTGGTGACGACACCGAATGTCTGAAAGTAGTGTTCCACGAAGGTATGCTCCTTTTGTGAATACGGCCATGCAGGCCGCACCGCAGCTTCGATCTACATGGCTAAATATAAGTGATATGGTCTGTCGCATGCAGGGATAGCTTCGGGAAGGTGCGGGGCACGCCCTCCCACGCATCTCGGACGTCTGGATAGCTTACCAGACGACCGGAAGCACTCCCAGATGACTAGAGGAGAGGTCGAACGTCTAGAGCTGGGTCCAGACGATCAAGAAGGGGTTCTGGATGTCTAACACTGACGTAGGAACTTGAGGTGAGAGTCTGGTTACTTTTAAGACGTTTGGACCTTGTGCCAGACATCTGATTTAGGTCTGCAGCCCTATTTTTAACTCGTTTAGGGACCGTTTGAGGTTCGTTTTACGTAAATAAGATATCGGTGTTTTCCTTGTGAGTTCCTCTACTTGTTAGAAGGCCTTTTATACTGTTCTAAACATTCCGGTCTAGTATGTCCCCTGGTTAGGACTTCGATCTGTTGCGTGTTCGAGGCCTGTAGAGGCACGTGAGCCTGCAGTTCAAGCCCCCAGTACACCCGAATTGTCTGGTAGAGTGGTTTCCCTTATTTTAATTATAAATCGTAACTGCATATGTGAAATTGGATAACTAGAAACCTAGGATGTGGCATGAATCCTAGGACGAGAATTACTTGCACTGTTTGTATGCGTGTTGAGATTGCAGTCTGAAATGAATGAATAGAAATGTAGACAACTGCCTGTTAATAAATAAGAGCTTCCTGTGAAATATAAAATGCTTGTGCTAGTTAAACAAATACCTGTGACATGACTTGTTATATATGCAAATTGTGGAAATACGAGCTGCATGTGTAGAATTTGAGAATGAAATTATGAATGACGAAACCTGGTATGGAACAACATGGGAAAAACAAGCATGAACCCTACGTGGAATTAGGAGTAGAGCTCCTGTGGACAAATGGAATGGATCTAGAAATGTGAGTGGGAAGTGTGCTGGCCCTTGAGTATGTGGTACCAAGGAGAGCAGCTGTCCCCTGTTAGTGTAGAGTGAAGTTAGCCGTCCTTGGGTTGGGACTTGGGGTTAGGATTGGCCACTCTACACCGACTTCTTTGGCCCTCACGTACACTGTATCAGGGAGAGCTACTAGTGTAGGGAGAGGGCTAGCCACCCCACGGGGCCCGGGGTTCAGCTAGCCACCCTACACCGACTTGTTAGGCCCACTGGGCAAACCGGAGTAGTCAAACGAGGGTACGTGGAGTGTGGAGGGGCGAGACCCCTGTTTGGTTTTGAGGGGCTAGACCCCTGTTACTGATACGCTAGGCCATATACTATTTCGTGTTGTGCTTTAAGCGTACCCGCTAGCGGAAACGACTGACTGCGTGCCAATGCGAGGTAGTTACCCGTGCGCTTATTGCTCATGCCGTAGTCACCACTACGTCTTTCCGTGACCTCGAGGTGGTTGACTGGGTGTAGGATCACCACGGGGGACTCTCCCGGCCAGGAGAGCACCACGCGTGCCTTCTACTCTTCGGAAAAGACTGCAATCAAGATCGTTCCAATGAGGAACATGCGAGATCAAGAAAGAGATCTAAAAAGTAAACCAATGGGTAAAAAGGAATGACTTGTAAAATAAAATAATTGGAAAGGATAAATTACCTGTTAGCTTTTACTGCTTTAGTTAGTTTGGTTACCACTCTACTCAGCATTCACTGACTCCATTTTTCCTATACCCTTTTCAGGTCCAGGTGTTGAGCAGCTTGAGTCACCAGTTGCAAAGGGTGCTGGGCCCAGTCGAGCCCAAACATAGTTTCCTGTTGTTGTACTTCCTTTTGTTGTGAGTTCAAACTGTTGTTACTATTTCTGTTTCCGTACTTTGTTTCCGCTTTACTGTTGTGGTGGTGATATGTACTGTTAGTAGTTTTTACTTCCTTTACTGCTTGTACACTTTTACTGTTAGTTACTTAGCATAGTGAATGTGGTTTACTTTCCTACTTTTTGGTCATTTCTTGTTGGACGACTGGGTATTGGGATTAGTCGAATTAAGTCGGTCTCGGGTCCTATAAGGATTTAGGAACCGGGTCGTAACAAGTTCCCAATCTGAAGTGTGTATTACTGTCATCCAGAATTATTTCAGAAAAACAAGAAACATCCAATATTCCATGCTCAGATATATTCTTTCCATGCTCATAAGATTTGTTCTAGGAGGGCACATAAAGATTCATGCATTACCAATGTCATAACAGTTAAGATCAATTTAGCACAAGACTTTGATATTGAAAATTGAAAAGGTAATAGGAAAATGTGCATCTGAAGCATGAAATTACAAATGCGAAATTATATGAAAATTAATGGAAATTCCCTAACAGCAATATAATTAATTTCAAATTGTCATGTTGTAATGAAAGCTTAATAAGGTAAAAGTAGTTAACTTGTAGTTGATTGTATAAAGGAAAAAGAAAAATCAACACTAGCAATGAAAGCTAGAATGCAATAACACAACATACACATGGTAAGTCAGAAATCATAAGAGTGGGCAAAATTGATGTGATAACATTAAAGATAGGAGAGCAAGTGTACCAGATACATGAGAACATTACGCCAATATAAGAAACACAATAGTGGGGAGACGATAGAACTACTACCAGGTATATGCACAAAGAGGAGGAAAATCCAAATATAACTCCAACGTAATTAACACAACATTAAAGATTGGTCAAGAAATACTTAAAAACCAATCAAATAAAATCGTCAAACAATACGGAAAATCCAAAAAGGGAGTGCATACGAAAATAGCAAGTGGGAAAGGAAATAGCGGTTATAGAGTTATTTGACGTAAGCATAGTAACTATAAAGAAGGAAGAGGAAACAAATGCATGTAACACATATAAGATTTGAGGCAAATACAATAGACCATTGCGGCCATGAAAGTAGCAAAGAATCGAATGAAATAGCATCCTACTTAAAATGTAAATGGTCGAATATAGGAGCAGTTGCACATGTTAATTTCATGACAAGAAATGGGAGATGACATAAATTATAGCACTTGGTAGCATAAAAAGTTAAGAAATTGTAACAATATGAGAACAATTAAAACATGACAGTACGGGAGTTCACAGAAGAAGACAACTTTCACAAAAAGATAGGAGACAAACCTGATCAATTCCTGCATAAAAATCACAGCCATAGGGATATGACATAAATTCAAACATTTTGATTAGGCAAACATAAAAAACACACTAGTATGGAGAGGGTAGAAAGTGCCAGCAATTTCACCTGCAAGAGAGAACCATTTCTACAACTGGTACATAATTAACACAACAGTAGGGATGATGAAAAATATAGCAGTTAAATTCAAGTTTCCAGAAAAATATAGCTGTTAACACATGGTGAGTAATGTAAGAATTTCATCATCAATATTACTAAATCAATGAGACAAATTCAAGTTTCCAGAAGTAAAGATTGAAACCAAGATGGCATGGCATTGCTAAGTAATGCGAAAATATGACATATGGAAAGTGCAAAGATGTAAACATAGACATCAGGAAAGATAAAAAATCTGATAGCAGTAAGGGAAATAAATAATGGTAGAGTTCTATGGAATGTATAAATTTCAGTCAAAGTAAAAACACATGCATGAAAATAAGGCAGTTACTACCATATTAGCATAAAATTTAGGTTAAACACCATCAAAGTAACTTCACCGTCAACCTCAATTGAATGTGACCGACAGTTGTCATCATATTAGCATGAACTTATCATAAACAAGGGTGTAATATCTTAATAAATAATGTAGTAAGAACATGAAAACCATATCAGTAAAAGCAAAAGTCATAATTGTAGCTCTAACTACACAGCAATGCATAGCCCGCAAGAAAAGGATGGAGGAAATCATATAAAGACAACTTCAGTAAGTACATCAAGAGAAGAAGGAAAATGCAGTATGTTCCTTTATGCTAAATTAACACAGGAATATGGAGTTGATAGAAAGAAGACAACTTTCATGTAGAAATAACAGCAGATCGATTCATATAGTACCCTACTATCGAAATTAAACCAGTAGGCATTGGATACAAAATGTAGTATGGTTGTGCATAAATAGTATGGGAATCAAAATATTAGGCCAACATAAGTTATAAAGTAGTAGGGAAAGGTAAAAAGGACAGTAGTTGTATCAACTGCAAGCACTAAACAAGTCTGTTGCATAACTAAGAAAATGCATCTTTCCATTACTGCACTATCAAAATCACACCAGTACACATAAATAACATGTTTGTGCATAAGTAGTATAAAAATGAGAAGATTACAGCAACATAAATAACAAAGCAGCAGGAAATGGGAAAATGTGGCTGTACTTATGGATGCAAGCAGTAAAGAAGTCCACCACTCCAACAAAATTAACACAGCGGTATTTTTGGGTAAGATAAGAGTATAAATAAGAGATGTATAAGTACTACAAGTAAAACAAACATGGAAGGTAACATAACAAATTTTCAGGTAAGATAAGAGTATAGAATATGCAGAAGTTGACTATTAACTTCCAAGCAAAACTACTTGTACAAGTTAAGAAATAATTGGAAGGGAAGAATTACTACTTGCCACAAGCATACAAAAAAGAAGTAATTGTCATTCATAAATTAAGCATGGAAATGTGTTGATATTAAATTCGTGCTAGGCTCAGGTTGCTTCATATATAAATGGTAACTATCATTGGATTTGAATTTAGTACTTATGGATGGTAATTAATATGCTGTATTTGTTTCTCATTTTGTTGCACGGGGTTGCTGCAAAGCAACCGTCCGCTTCGTGCAAGCAATGAAATTTCACCTCATCTTTGTATCGCATGTGATTACTACGACGTAGCCATCCGTGCCATGTGTACAAATATTATTACTTTCGCTACATAACTAGCATCACCATCTCCATCCTTAAGTACCAAAAACTAATCGTCTATATAAGTAATAATTATAATAGAAGCTTTCATCATAGCCATCATTGCACTAAAGGGAACATGGTGATATTAACATCCTTCACATGAATGATTTGTCACAATGTAACAATAAATACATAATAGGATATATATAAGTATGCGTGCATGAGTTAAAAAATGACAAAAGGAGTAACCAATATAACATTATGGGTAATTATGAAAGAAAGATTCTACTACACTCGTAGAGGTTCATGATTAAGTTCAAATATTAGCAACATATTTGAAGGTTGAATAACATAACTTAAGTGGGCAACCAGGTCATACACCAACTAATCCAAAATCATCCCCACTAAAGTATACTGGGGGAAGCAGTGGTGTCGGAGACAATTACATGGACATGCTGTTAAATTTGCCAACAATCTTGTCGTAATTTTTCTTGACACCATGAACCTCCATCTCTATCTCAAGATCCACAACCCTCTCCTGCGTAGCCTACAGGTCCAGCTGTAAACTATGTGCCTTATCATTCTTTTTCTCCAACTTATGCTGCAAATCTGCAACATGGTCAGTCAACCATTCCACATATTCCTCAAAGGCATTCCCCCTACACCGAACGTGAGAAAGATCCTCCTCGCACTTCCCGTACAACCCAGCCATAAATGTTAACTCCACATGAGAAGACTGAAGCGTCGGCTCATGGTCAACCAAACGAACCCTGTATCCACACCCCTATAATACATATTCAACAGATAATTATTTGATACATAGATTAAATTCCATATAAATCATACGATTATCATAATACTCACTCCAACTGACCGAGGGCAAATGTAGTACAGCCTTTGAAGGATTGTCTCATCAATGCCACTACACTCTTCTAATACTAGATTGCAGAGATCACCACAGGAGCATCTCCTCCCATGCTGATGTAAACATGTTTATATTACATAAAATGTCTATTTATGCATGTTCTTAAGCATAGAATTGCATTACATACTATAAATATTGCATAGCATGCATCATCTTGCATTTAGATTAATTTGAATAAAATGGAGGTTAATTGTCTCCTTTTATGTACAGGGACAAGGTTACTTTTTATCGAGGTCTCAGATCGAAGATCCAACTATATAGATCTGATCAGGGCAACAATTGGAGTTCAACGAATCCAAGATCGCCTTAATCGGATATCTGTAGCATCAGATAGAGACCAAGGAACCCTAGAAGATCAAGGGCCAAGATGGTGTTAATCCACACTTCAAATGCCAAATTCAACCGCACGAATAGATTTGGATTGATGATCGCAGCTTAACGGCGCAAAAATCGACTCAATCCGATACCCGTGGCATATTCTACATCACTTAGAAGATTGACGGCCAAGATGGTGCCACGTGGTGCCATCTCAGCCGCCCAACCGACCGCATGCATCTGTTGAAGGAGCCCGCACCAACGCTTCCCTGCCATTGGATCAAGATCCAACGGCTGCGAGATGCCCGCGCTTAAGTTAAGCGCTCGACACAAGCGTGCCCACAGCGCATTGGTCGAGCGCTTTAACACGAAGCTGAGGCACGCATTCGAGCCTCGCCATGCCTCAATTAGAGCGGGCGTGCGGGCGCACTTGACCGCCCGATGAGGATCTAGCAGCTGTGGGCGCCCAATGCGATGGCCCCCACGTGACGTGGGATCGCACACATATGTGCACGTAGAGGAGGCACGACGAGGAGCGGTCTCAGCCGTTCGATCTCACGATTAAACGATCGAGATTTGGAGGACGTGAACGCGTGTTGAGGCCTGGGGAGATGAGCAGGTGCACGTGCGTCGCCCACTACGCCCACGTTTGGACATTTAGTGACGAATTTATCCATCACTAAACGTCCTGAATTAATGATTTTCAACATAAAATGACCAAATTGCCCTCATTCCTTGCAACTATAAAAGGAGACCACCTCCATACGAAATTAGCATCCCTTCCTTCTCTTCTCTCCCTCTCCAACGCTCAAGAGAAGCTTGTCCCACACCAGGGATGCTCCTCAAGAGATAAAGTCAAATTTTCGCCCCCATTTCGGAAGCGGATCCCGTGATGACGACGACGTGCTACCCCGTTCCCGTTCCTCCTACCTCAACCTCTTTCTTCCCGCTCCGTCCTTCGTCCTCCAAGCGTCATCCCGTCCGGCTCGTCCTCCAAGCGATCGTCGAGGAGGATATCTCTTTCTCCGTTCTTTTTCCTGCTTTCTAGAGTAGATTTACTGCTTTCTAGTGTAATCATTTCCTTCTTTCTAATCGTAATGAGTAGTGTAATGAATAATTTTTTATAATGAAATCCATGTTTATTCTACATCCCTTTTGCTTTTAGTTGTAGTATTCTCTCTCTCTCTCTTCTATTTGTTAAATAGATAGATAGTTTCCAATCAACTATTCTGCTTCGTGACAAATAAAACAAATGCGTATTTTTAACCAAACATCCACCTCCCTGAGTTTGACCTGGGATATCTATTCTGGTATAAATTTTATTTGTTGAACATAAGTTCTTCACTTTCAAACTACAATGATAGGTTTTTTCAAAACCAAATATGATAGCGTAGTAACCCATAGCTTCAACACATGCCTCCAAAGGGTCCGCATGGAAGTAATTCATTGTGGATATCCAATATAAAATCAACTACATAGACGATTACAAGGTAATGGAAGGTTGAATAAAATTGGTATGCAAGCATCACAAGAGATGGATTCTGATACATCAGGCTCTATGGTGCCTAGATCTAACGCTGTTGTGCTTGGACCAAAGTTGTTCAGCAATATGATCACGAATCGCAAACCCAGCATGTATAGCAGCATCGTCCGCCTCACCACTAGGGTTGTCATGATTGGTCTCTTCGTCGACTTGTCCATGTTCACGGATTAACTCTAGTAAGATATCGTTGGGGTCGAATTGATGGAGAAAGTTGTGCAGTATGCAAGCTGCCATGACCATCCGACATTGATTCTTAAATTTTTAGAATGGTCATTGGTCTAGTAATCTCCAACGACCCTTGAGGGCACCAAATGTGCGTTCTACAACATTACACAAAGATGCATGTTGGTGATTATATATCTGCTTTGGTTTTGATAAGCTCGACCCCTATACTCTTGCAAATGATATGCGACACCTCTATATGGGGCCAGGAATCTACCTGTATTCGCATACCCTAAGTCAACCAAATATCTTCGACCTTGTGGGACACAAAAGTTACTGACATCCAGTGCCCAGTTCAAGACTGTCATGTCAGTTGCAAAACCCTCAAATCCAATCACAACATATACAAATTCCATATCAAAGTTAACGGTAGCCATGACATTTTGAGATGTGTACTGCTTCCTGCATCGGAATCTACCTTGTTGATCATGTCGAACGATCGCTTTGATATGGCAACCATCGATAGTGCCGAGAACATCCTAAGAAGTGGGAATTTTATTTCATTTGTTATTTCATCAGACGTAAAATATATTATTATCTTACAAACATGATACTTTACCCGAAAGAAAGGGAAGAACTTCGGATTTCCGCTAATTTCAAGAGGAATGGGTGCATTAGGTCCAGGTAAGTTGATGAAAACACACTTCAATTTGAGGATTTGTCGTACGACTCAACTAACATAGCGACTAATAGTTTCACCTGAATGCTGAAACCTCTCCATCAGGTGCCAATTTGATCTTCCATATCCCAAAATCGAGAGGAAGATTGCCAATTGCTCCTCCACCGTTGTGTTACGGGTGTTCCTCAAAGAAGTCCTTTCCTTTAGCAAATCAACAAATGCCCAAAAGGCTTCCTTGGACATTCGGAATTCCTCCCTACAACGCTTTGGATTTGGATGATAAAGAATGTCATGGACTCATAAGTGACCTGTCATGGGATTTGTAATTCGAGGGATTCTTTGGGGTGGTGGGGGATAGCAATGATGCATCACAACTACTGGGAGGAGAATCTCGACAATAGCCATCTCTTCATCTTCAGAGAACTCCATACTATCACAAATGGAGTCATCACTTGACGAATCAGATGATTGTGAGGAACTCTCACTATTGTCAGAGGAAGTTGAGTTTGACATTTCTGAAAGATGGCATTAACAACATGACAAAGTAGAACGTAGCATGGACATCTTTTTCTTCGAATGCAAATTTACCTAGTAACATTATCCATACATCATAACGAAATTTGAAAAGAAATATATAATAGCTGAATACAAACAACAAACAAAATAACCGAACCCCGAAATTGTTCTGCAGTATAACATACCATATGTCATACAGAAATAAGACATATACAAATGAAAGGAAATTGAAAATAAAGGGATGACGAACAACTCCACAAAAAATCAAGCTCGGCACATGCAACCAAAGAGATGATTGTGATGCTGGGGTAGAACGCCTAATGTCGCTACTGAGAAAATGATGATGGTGGGGATCAACCACTGGAGAAGGCATGGTACTTCTATGACCCAAAAAGAATACACTGCAACCAATCAAAAAATGCCTCAAGAGTCTCAATGACATTAATGAAAATGACGTGGTTCTGGCTCCTAGAAAAATGTTGTGCAAGGACAACTACATCAAAAGCAGAGAGGTACGCCACATGCTCCTTAACCATGTGAAGACAATGTCCAATCTCTTTGCTTCTTTCGACCTTCTTTGGCTTTGCAATGTGGTGATCAACTATCTTCTTCAGCAACGAGTTTGTCTCCTCTATACCTTCTGGCATGACATTCCTCGAAGTCGACCGGCACCTCTTACCACTACTTGAACTCCCTTCAACACTTGACCTTTTACCATGATTTGGAGTTGGGTTCACATCAGGCGGAATACTTTGAGAATGAGGTACTTCTTGGGTCAGCAATGGATTGCTTGAACTCCCAACACCAAAAACTCCATCATCTGGTGGGACTCCAGAAGAAAGAAGCTCCTCAAAGTTACATTGATGGTTCTCAAAACCATCATCGAATGTCTCTTGCATAAACTGAAACGATTGCGGGTTTGTAGATGGGACTTGAGGATATGTGGGGATGTAAGAAGCGGGTGTGTCCTCCCCGGATGAATCAGATAGACGGTTTGAGGACATCGCATGCTCCCTCGTAGCAATGTCCTTACCAATGATCTCGTTCACGTCATCATAGAAGGGAAATGGCTTATCCTTCAACTTTCGTAGCTTCGGAGGTAACTAAGGAACGAACGCAACAATAATTACTTATCCTCCTTAAGTACAATAGACTAATAAAATAAATAGCAAGATGAATGCAGGAAGATACCTCCAACCAAACCTCTGGACTAGGTGCTACTGGACACATAGTTGTGGGATCCATACCCCAACCACTCATGTTTAAGAGACGATGGTATGCACGGAATTTCTTCTTCAAACCCCTCCACCTATGAAGGAGCTTATGCTGGTCGTAACCCAAATGGGTGTCCCGATCAAATTCACGAACAATCTCCTGCCATGCATGCTTCGTAAAGGATCCACCTTCCCAATCCTTCTTGTTATTGTAATGATCCTTGAAAGTGGACATAAGCTTCGTGTCCATTTCAAGGGTCTAATTCTTCACCTGCTTAGACCTGACTTGACCAACCTCAGTTTGGTCTAGTTCTCTGGGGTTACCATGGGGGACTCCATGGGTCATTCTACTCATTCTACAAGGTAGGGGAACATCCGTAAGTATAGAACCAATTAATGAAAGATTTACAATTGCAATTATATACTCCACTATGACATACACTTAATTCATCTTCAACTACCACGAAATACACTTCATAAATCTTCCTACTAAATAGGGGTTGAGGACATTACAATCGTCAAATGCTCTTGCCTAAGATCACGTCAGGGTCATATGGTCTTTACTAATTCCCACCAATATATGAAGATGTTTGCATTCTTTGATGAGAACATAGGGTAAAGTCAGGTCAAACCAATTACACTATCAGTGTGACATGTATAATTTCATTTCTAACCATAAACTCATAAACAATCTAAGATTTGAAAGCAACAAAATCGATATTTATCTTAGATACTTGTGGATTGGAAAAGCACCTTAGCGACAAATTTATATATCAAAATAAATTACATTACTCTAAAGTACAGGTATGTGACTTTCTTCTTCTACATAACAAATAAAGTAAAGCCAACAAATTTCAATGCATGAACAATATTCACAAACGAAATGATAAGATACATTCAGTACAATTTCAGTAGTCATGTTAATAACTTCCACTCGCAATAATAGTACAATTTCAATAGTCATGTTCAAAAGTATTAAATGACTCAAATTAGTTTCAATCCCCTTTAATGAATCCAAATAGTAATATGCAATAATAAATGTACATTCAATTCAAAACCAACCTCCAATAAAAGATCTGAAGAGCAGATACACAACATGAATACAACTGTTTAATATGACCATGGTCTCCTTGGGAGCACATTTGCAAGAAGAAGATAGGCAGATAGTAATAGAAAACTTTTACAAACATTTCACCTCAGGTAGGCAGATAGGCAGATAGGTAGATAGGTGATCCACTGAGCACATTTCACCTCAGGTGAAATAACTTTTACAAACAAACGACATCTCAAGCAATCTCCCTTTTTTCCTAGATTGATTGCCCAATGAGTTGACTAATTTCATTTGTGATCCTCCATCGTAATGCTTTTAGGATATTCACCCAGCTGCTCAGCTTTACCTTTAATTTTGCATACTCTACTTGCTTTACTTTCATCCTTTAGAGGAACAATGTCCTTGGTGGGGGTGTTGTTCGGACATGTGGAGGAATTGCAGCTATTGGTAGAAAGAAAAGGAGACCTTACTATGTTGGAATGGCTTTAATCCATAGCGTAAAAGTACATCCATTAGATGGTGAAAGAGGTAGGGGGGTTTTCATTGTTAGTTGAGAAGCAATGGGTATATGGGCAACAGTCAAATAACCTAGCGATGCAGAGAGGTGTCATGCAAAAGGAGCAGCCAACTATTGATACTTAATTTTCAACATATCCAGTGAAGGCATTTTTTCCATGAGGCATGGCATAGGATTATTGCAGTATATCAATATTTTTTACTAAGTTATCAATTTTCTAGAAATACTCTTCAGATCATCTACATGAATGTAAAGTTATATTTTATGCCATTAGATTGGAAATGATCCAAGTTTAACCTATCATCAACCCTTAACATATGAGGAGCAAATTTTTGCAGGAATTAAGGCATTGCTCCTTTTCTTGAAGGAATTAAAGCCTTACTCTTAATTCACACATTCCCAAAGAGTTTTCTTTTTTGGAGGGGGATTTTGGGTGGAGGCCTTGGAAATGGCATATTAAGCCGTTGTACCATAGAATATTGCAACTCTCACTTATTTAGTACACGATAAAGTAAAAATATTTAACCTAGTATTTATTCATATCCAACCAACCAAAGAAAAAACCATTATCAAAAGTAAAATAATTGAGGTATAACTATTATTTTTTAGAGGGAATTGAGGTATAACTGTTAATTGTCTACTTATTAACATCTTAGCTGCCACTGAAAAGATCACATACTGGACATCTTCTTTTAGCTTCACTTACTTGAAAGCAATCAAGTTCAAAAGTTATTACTTTCAAACCAAACTCAAGTTCATACTCAGTCCAATTTCGCAAGACAAGCATTTCACTTTTACAAACAAACATCTACTGCCATTGTACTACATAAATATACAATGATTTCCATGCAAACAGGAAAAGCATGGATCAAATTACCTGTAGAAGGACATGTAAACATCTTACCTCCTCAACAATCTTGTTGTCAGGTTCTTATGGGGGTCCTTCACCTCTCGCAGAAGAGCAACACTGTCGGCACTTTTCTCACCTACACACAGAGATTAACATACACACAGTTATCCAGAACATCATAATGTCTGTCACTTGGTAGGGACTATGGAATGGGAGGACTTACCATCTTCTTCTTCCTCCTCAACGAATAGTAGCAAGATCACCCAAGTATAGCATTAAGGAGGAAAGGGAGCCATTTATATAGACGTCTCCTCCTCAACTTGGCTTGGATGCCTTCCCATAAAGAAGGGTCAATGCTGCCATAGTGAGAGGACACAGGGCTAGGATACCCTTCCATACTAACCAAAATAATACCAACTCTTTGGAGTGGATGTCTCCACCCACCTCAATGCACAACCTTTATGGAAAGTAATGGCAACCCTATGGGCTGCCATACCCCTATGATGAGACAAAACGTAGGGAAAAAGGTTGGAGGAAGAGACCTCACGAAACAGCTGCTTGCTTTTACTCAAAAATGTGAAGGATACATCATATCCCAACACAATAACACAATGTAGACTTCATGGATATGGCAACCCCTTTGAAAAGCCTGACAGACAATAAAGATGACCCACCCAAAGATTCAACCCACTACACAAGAAAACAAAAATCCAAAAGCTGCCATCGCAAATAGTACCATAGCCATACTTCATCGACCGTCATATCCAAACTTGAGGATGCAAACCCTACTTCAATCATTGACGAAAACAAACACGACAACAGTAACAAGTTTGGAAAACCTTAACCACAAATGCCTAGCTAAACAAACCCGATATTGGAAAATACAAACGAATATGGAAACTCCAAAACACGACAGCAAAAACAAGTACCAAAAACCCTGCTTCTATCGTTGACGAAAACAAACATGACAGTAGTAATAGTACCAAAAACCCAAACCACAAATGCCCAGTGAAGCAAACCCTGCTTCAATCGTCGACGAAAACAAACACGATAGCAGTAACAAGTACCAAAAACCCTAACCGCAAATGCCCAACGAAGCAAACCCAAGATCGGACAACACAAACGAACTTGAAAAACTTACCACAAAAATGAAAAAATCTTCACAATCAAGCACACGAAGAAGAAAATCGAACATAAATATGTGTACCACACCATTTATGATAGCGAAAAACCAATGAAACCGATGCTCTCCACCATCCCCTTTCTCATTATGTCAATGGGAATGCTGCTTTCAGATCACCTTCGAAATATGCTAAGGTGAGAGGGGGACAATGACGTCGAAGAGAGAAGCAATAGTGGCTCGCCATCAGATGCAATTAAGGCAACAGAGCTTCTCATCGCCGTGGAGCAAATAGTGGGTTAGTTGCTATTCCGCACAGGAGGTAGGTTAAGAAGTGACGGGTTAACGTGGCCATAAAGTAGATTAATAGCACATGGGTTAAAGGTTGACCAAGGCCGGGTTAACTCCCTAACCCAACAACCAAATGACACTTGAATGATCAGTGGGGCACAACTAAGAACACTAACAGTTGCTAGTGGAGCATAGGTGAGGCAACTGTCCCATCCACTATAGACTAGGGGTAGTAGAGGTCAACCTATGTGCAAAGTAGGGTTTCAGAGAAAGACAAGGGGGCAAAGTGTGATTTGTCCACAACTGGTAGACCATAGGGTCAAGTTTGTGCTCTTCCTTTGAGAGAAAACAATTTCGACCACCATGGTGAGAGCTATGATGTCTACTGATGAATTTTCATTTTTTGTTTTATTTGATTCTAGGGCAACACATTCATTTATATCTCCTGAGTTTGCATACACAGTAGTGTGAATATCTTCCACCCTGATCAACCTGCTCTTGAAAAAGGGCCTAGGGGGACAATTATTCCTTGCATCTTTCGTGTATGAGGGTTGTGTAGTGACCATAAATCTTGATTTCTAATTGTTTTATTATTAGTGTGATGAAATCGATCATAATTTTGATGGTTTCCTAATTGCAGAGAAATCAAATAATATTTAAGGGGTTAAATACTATTTGATGTGGCATTTAATTGGGTCAAATATGATTTGGTCTTGATTCAAAGGAGCTTAGATGTAAATTAAATGCCTTTGGGTACTAAAACCCAATTGGCCTAATTAATTGAAGGGTCGATGATGCAAATTTCAATTAGGATTTGATCCTAACCATTGGATTTGATCCAATGGTCACCATTATATTAGGAATACAAGGGTTTCCTATAAATATCTCCCAAGGCAAAGTGGGCAACCCTAATTAATTGTATAATTATGTGCAATTAAGGGCCTCCACTAAGAGAGAACTAGAGAAGGAGTGATGCCAGCTGTTGCTACTTTTTCTTCTCTAGACATCCAACAACCTTAAGAGAGGTCTTGTGGCATGGGGGATAACCAACATCTCACTTGGAAGCCTAGATCTTCATATTCTAGATGTTAAGGCTCTTGAAGAGAAGTCTTGGAGGACTTCTAGATGTCCAACATCCTTGCTAGATGTCCAATCTATGTTGGGCACAAGTTTTGAATTTGCATGCCCAATATTTGGAGGAACTTCAAGAGAAAGGTCACCTTAGTAGTCACAAAAGTTTTGCAACATGCACGTGGGATTGAGTGTTCTTGACATGAAGGGCTTCATCCGCTTACCAAGAAAAAGGGAGACTAACGAAGCTAGGACTTATTGTAGGAGGCACAACACACGAGGTACTATGCTACGCCGTCACATTTGATATACCTCTATACTCGTGGCGACCCCAGAATGGGAAAAAGTTAGTTCCTCCCATGTGCTTTCAATCTAGGTTGTTTGCTTCGTTGCTTTCTTGTTAATTGGTTTTCTAGGAGTGGAGCAAGCTTTGCTCATGCTTCTCCTACCTCAGCTTCCTTTTTCATGCAAATGGGACTTCCCATCATCTCCTAGCATCCACCTATGTAGATTGTGTGTCTACCATGTGGAACCTACATGTAAGTAGGAGAAGCCATTGACAACTTTTCTTTTCCAACTAAGGAGAGGTATTTAGGCTTTCCTAACTTACTATGACCTCATCCAACGTACTCTTAGGGCCACCCTCAAAAGGTTGGGTGCATTGGAGAGATATCGAATGTCTATTTCCAAGTTATCGTTGCTCTTTCCTTCTCAGATATTTTACCAATTTCAACTAAGTACCTTGACTCAAGAAATTCTTAGGCCAACTTGCTATTTTAAACCTATAGCTCATACCATATCCATACTAAAATTTTTGTTTATTGAATCCTATCTTAGATCTAGGAAAAACTAGCCTCATCATCCCCATGTACCCAATACCCCATCTCCTTTTTTCTGATTCCCCATTAATATTATTCATTAATTGACACAAAATAAGAAACAAAGACACAATCCTACCTTTTTACGGGTCTAATTGGTCCAATTTAGCTAGTAAGATGGGCTAGATTAGAGTGGAAAATTTTAAGCGTTTAGATATTAGGTTGAGTTATAAGTTAGATATCGACCCAACCCATATATGACCCTAAGTATTATTGCCGAATAGATTTCCTATCCTTACATAGTATTAGCTTGTACCTTAGCAATTACCCAGTCCTCTTTCTTGTCCCTATTATACCTTGTTAGTCTACTTTGTGAGAAAGGATAAGGAAATTCGTGTAGTTATTTCTCATTCTAGTTAGTTATTTGTATTGTGCATATTTGCATGTCTCATAGAATGAGGACCTAGGCAGTTTGCAGCTTATGATATTAAAAGAGGTAAAAATTGTACATGTTCGACCATGAAACACGTAAAAGATTAAGTCTATTGTTGTAATGTGAATCGTGATGAAACAAATAATATTTATAAAGTTTGGTGAATACCGAGTTGTTCACAGGGAGGCAAACTCGATTTCTATGCAAAAGCCTTTTATAGAGTTGTTCAAAAAATATTTATATATTTATATATGTATAAACATCAAATACCAGAGAATCAGAGTTTTATTGCTATTGAAACCATTTTTAAACTAGAATCACTATGCTAAAGAGAGATAGAGATAGAAGATGATGACGATGCTGCTTGTGGGATTCTTGTGGGAAGTATGGCAGCACTTTAGATCCAGAGTGCTAGGATGAAGTCTGGAGAGGAGTTGCAAAGAGGGAGAGAGGCTAGAGTTGTATCTAGGCTAGGTCTTTCTTAGTTGCATTGTTCAGCTTCCTGCAGTCGATACAGACTCTCCAAGAGGAAGCAATGCGGTTCGAAATCAATTCCCCATTGTCATTAGTCATCACGGTTAGCCTGACTTTCTTAGGAATCACTTTTACAGGACTGATCCATGGGCTGTCAGAGATTGGGTAGATTATTCCCGCATCTAACCACTTAATTATTTCCCTTTTCACTAGCTCCTGCATGTTAGGATTCAATCATCTCTGCATTTCCCAGAAGGGTCTAGATCCGTCCTCAGTATAGATTCTATGGGTGCAGTAAGTAGGACTGATTCCCTTCAGATCATCTAATGTCCAACCAATTGCTCTATTGTTTCTTCCCACAACTTGAATTAATTGATTTTCCTGAGTTTGGGTTAGATAAGAGCTAATGATCACTGGGTAAGTTTGATTAGATCCCAAGAAAACATATTTAAGAAAATCAGAAAAAGGTTTTAGCATGGATTTAGGTCCTTGGGATGAAGGGTCCAAAGGTGGATCACAGTTAACCTTAAGAGGTCTTAGAATCAAGTTAGTGATTGGGTGACTGACCTCTTGATTCGTTTGGGGGTCAAGGCCTATAGGATCGGAGTGGGATACTCCTACCTCCATACAATATTCAACATTATGATCCTCAGAATCTTCTCTCATTCCACAGTACTCAAATTTTTTAATGGCCTTAAAGATGTTAATCTTTGTCTTCTTGTCCCTGAATTTGATTTCCATACTACCAGATTCACAATCAATATTAGCCTTGGAAGTAGCTAAGAATGGTCTTCCCAGAATTATCGGGGTGTTCTTCAAATTCTCTGGTACCTCCATGTCAAGGACCAAGAAATCCACAGGAAAATAAAAATAATGAACCTTGATTATTATATCCTCAATAATCCCTCGTGGTGTGGTCACAAATTGATCAGCCAGCTGTAATGTGACCTTAGTAGGTTTTAGCTATCCAAAATTAAATTTTTCGTATAACATTATAAGGATCAAAGTTATGGAGGCACCTAAATCTAACAGAGCCCTATCAAAAGTAGTATCTCCAATAACACACGACATCAGAAGGGCTCCTGGATCTTTTTGTTTTCAGGGTAGGTTTCTAAGGATAACTGCACTAGCTTGTTTAGATAACACTACCCTTTTAGATTATTTGCCCTGACATTTAGGTGTGCACATTTCCTTCAAAAATTTTGCATAGGCTGGGAAATTCTTATTTGCCTCAAGGAGTGATATGTTCACTTGAACTTGTTTAAAAATATCAAGCCACTCCTCAGATTGATTGGTTTTCTTTTTCCTAGGTTTGTTCAATGCTTTAAGAAAGGGTGCTTGAGAGAAATCTTGAGTGTCCAGGTCCTGATCCTTGTCTTCTTGATCTCCTAGGTCAAATTCGAGCTCCTCAAGATCTTGTCTAGATTTAGATTTGGAGGGGTAAGGATCTTGGATCTGTCTCCCACTTCTCAAGGTTACAACACCAGCAAAGGCGTTAAGGTTAGAAGGTTGAGGTGGGTTCTGCAAAATAGGTGGAGCTTGGTTAGGGTTAACAAAGCAAGTAGGTGTTGGGGAGCAGGTTGAACTATATATGCCTGTGTGGTCTGCTAGTTAACCCTATTGAAGTTCCTTTGGTTGGGGACGGGTTGGGATGGCAGCATCCCGTGTTATCTAGCATCAACTAGCTAGTTTAGTCGTCCTGTTAATTCTATCCTCAATTGATTCATTTCTTCCTTATGCCTTAAATTCATTTGTCGCATTTCCTTGTGGACTAGACTCAGATTAGTGGGTTGGTTTTCTTTAGTAGGTTGTGGCTAATATATGCGTGGTTGTGTGTACCTACTGGGTTGCCCGTAACTGTTTGGCTTAGTCAAGTTAGGACCCTGGGCGGGTTTCTGACTTGACCAAGCAAAGTTAGGATGGTTGCACCATCCTGAGTTGTAATTGTTTGAATAGGGGTCATTTCTAGTGTAACCCTAGAGTGCATTCACATCCTCAGGATAACTAGGCATCGGGATGCCTAGTTCAGAATTTGAGGGCATCAAGGTCCCTTCTTGGTATCCAGAAAGAGATGGCTCCAAGTAGAGTTGACTCATAGGTGGAGCCATGGTCAGGTCATTAAGATTGTGCACCATTTCCTGACCTAAAGGGTTGGGAAGTTGGGTATGGGTTAACATAGGAGCTCCTTGGGTAGGCATAGGATTTACTCTGCCCTAAGGAACTCCCGCCCTTCAGAAGGTTGTCTAGTTTCTTATCCAAACTTTCTATGTTCTTTCCCATGAGTTCCACCTTGTCCAATTGTTATGCAGTTAGCTCTAAATCAACCGAGTTTGAATTATCCTTAACTTCATAAACTCCACTCCTTGGTTGATTGGCTCTGTTAAATTAAGGTAGACATTAAGGCATTGTTGAGGGAATTTTCACTCATATTCTCAAATAATTGAAAGGCTCCCTCAGCATCTCTGCTTAGGAAATTACCCCCCACATGCTACATCAACAAAATTCTTCAAATTGTCACTTAACCCATATTAGAAAATATGGGACAAGTTCCACTTCAGAGTCCCATGACAAGGGCATTTCCTAGCCAAATCATTAAATCTCTCCCAAGCCTCATGTAGTTGTTCACCAGGGTTCTACTTAAAGGTTGTAATGGCACATCTAAGGGCATTGGTTTTTCTTACAGGAAAGAATTTTTTTAGGAATGTGCTTCTTAAATCTTCCCATGTTAGGATTGGTCTACCAATAGTCCTTAACCAATGAGCAGCTTTATCTTTTAAGGAGAATGGGAACATTTTCATCATTAAGGTACCTTCATTCAGGTTCCTAGGGCCAAAGGTCCTTCCTATGTGTAGAAGTTCTTCAAGGTGGTGGAAGGGGTCATTAGACTCACGAGCATGGAAGTGAGGAATCAGATTGATGATTTATGGTTTGAGTTCAAAATAATCCCCATCCTGAGGTACCCTGACAAAAGGTTCAGGTTAGGCCTCAGGAGGATTGTAAAAGTCACAGAGAGGCTAGTCTGCCCCTCCATTTTGGAGTCGAGTAATGGCCTGCACTATGACCTCTATTTTTCTGTCATGATGCCGACCTTGCTTAGTGATCTGCCTTTGTAGAAGAGTTATTGGATCCAAATTTTGTTCTTCCTCTTCGATCTCATCTTCCTCATGGTGACTAGCCATTGCAGAGGGTTTAGATTCAGATTCTGGGCAATTAGGTATTCTCCTAGGATTTCTTTCTAAAGGTGGTAGCAAATCAGGATGTAGAGATCTTCTACCTTGCATGCACCAAAAGAATGTCCATAGATGAGAGGTGATTACGTCGGATTTGCACGCGAAAAGGGTTCAGGTTTGGAAAACACATCGTCGTAGTTCGATTCGTGAGAAAATCCGTCAATCAGATAAAATTTATAACCGAAACTCGAAAAGTGAGTCTGGGGTCGAACACGAGGAGGCGAACGTTTGATTTTGAAAATCCGTGTTCGCTTTTATTTGTTTTTGCCATTTTTATCTTTTATAATATTTTTTGTATTTTTAATAGGGCAAGAGATCAGGTCAATGAAATTTTATCTAGCTAATCTACTTGTAAAATATAAAAGAAAGGGAGAGACAGAGAGAAACAATCACATATACTTCTGAACAAGTGTTTCTACAACTATGAAACTGGGAAAACCTACACTAGAAAGCAGTAAAGATAGATGGAGATGAGAAGAATCCCCCTCGATGGTCGCTTGAGGACAACTCGCTTTGGCATCGCCTGGAGGAAGGTGGTAAGGAGTAGGACGAACAAGGACAAAGTCGGAGGATGGAGGGCGGGGTAGGATGGCGCCACGGCGAGGATCTACTTCCCGAAGTAGGTAAGAGGACAGCCACAGGATGCTCCATGAATGAGGATGAGGGGAGGGAAAAATATTTGATTTTCTACTCTAAAGGAGCATCCGGGCTCGGGATAAGCTCTCTCTAGAGCCTTGGAGGTGGTGAGAGGAAGAAAGGAAGACATGCTTTGGAATGGAAGGGGGTAGGTCCTTTTATAATGGAGTAACAAAATTTTCCATGGTTAATTAGTGACGGTTATAATCGTCGCTGAAGATCCGCACCCTTCAATTCTTTTGCTGGTCCGCGCATAGTGCAGGCCATTAGTGACAGCTACAAGAGTCACTAAAGGCTCGCCCAACTGTCGCTGAAGATCACGCCCCCACCGCTCACGCTCCACTGGCACACAACTATGCACTCCTTGTCACGCGTTCGCTCTTGTGTTGGTGCCGCGCTATGCGCGCAGCCATGCTGAGCTATGCACACTATGCGCTACACCCTTGCGTACATAGCTGTGCACTCAATTGGAGGGGGCTGTGTGGATTCGAACCCATGCCCCTCCATTGAAAGCCCACGCCTCCACCACTGTGCCAAGTCGTCCAGATGGTCGCGCGAACGTCTTAAGGTGCGCGGTGGAAGAGAGCTCTCAACCGTTGGATCAAGATCCAATGGCTAAGAATTGATGATGAAAATGATGACGGAACACCTTCCAGTTGCTGCTGGCCGGTGTTGGGCGGCCTGGATGGCACCACGTGGCACCATCTAGGTCGTCCATCTTCTGTCTGTTGTAGGGGGTGCCACGGTGCTCAGATTGAGATGATTCCTGCGTTGTCGAACTGCGTTCGTCACTCCGGATCCATCCGTATAGTTAGATTTTCCATCTGAAACCCGTATGGATGTCGCATTGTCCCCCTAGCCATTGATCTTCCTCGAACTTCATATGATGTTATGAGATTCCGATCTAGACGTTGTTGGAGGCATTAGACTCCGATCGTCATCTTGATCAGATCTATAAAGTCGGATCGTTCATCCAATGCCCTGAAATAAATCTCCTTCCCTCCTGGCCATAAAAAGGACGTAATTAACCTAAAATATACACAACTACTCTAAATGTAGGATAATGCATGCTATGCAATATTTATAACATGATATGCAAATCTAAGCCTAAGAACATGCATGAATAGGCATTTTAACCTAAATGAATGTGTCTACATCATACCCCCATGCCTATCTTTTACTAGTCCCTAGCAAAATTAAACTACATTCTATGTATAAAAACAGAATTAGGACTCGATCGCTTAGGCCTAAGTTGTTTATTAACAATAGAAAATTTCAGCTAAGGTCCTAAACTACAAAAACTCAGCAGTACCTGGGTGTCTGCCAGAATGCAGACCGCCCAAGTCCTCGCCTTATTTGAAAAGGGAAGATACATTTTTTTGTTTTTCTTCTTTTATAATCTTTTTTTTTGACTTTTGAAGTTTGAGAGTTTCAAGATAACTTTTTACAACTACCCGACCCGCCCAAGACTTGAAAAGGACTCTAAGTGCTAAGCATCTCGTGAAAGGGTAATAGACTCACTAGGTAGCCGTTAAAATGGGTTTCGGGTTTCTATGACCCAAAGTGACCTTAAAAATTTCTGCCTAGAGGTTTATCTTTCTGAACGGTAGCTTTCTCACTACTTCAATTTTTTTTTTATGGGGTCAACACAAGGGCGAACCCAGTGTATATCTCCTTGGTTTATTCTACTTCTCCGCTTCCTCCCTAAGTGTTTTGGGAATTATTGTGCATTTTTGTAAGCTGGGCTTTGAACAACCAGCTAATGGGCAGTTACCCACGGCAACTTGCCAACCATACTCGTGCGGTGAAGTGTGATTTTATTTTTTATTTTCTCCTTTTTCTATTTTTTTTATTCTAAGTATTTTTTTCTCTTTTTTTATAAGTAGGTGGCTTCCCCGATCTAAGATTTACCTAAAGGCATCAGGAAGAGAATGGTCGTGTGGCTGGGCTCTGGACAACCGGTCGATGAGCTATTATCACTGACAAATTACCAGCCATACCACCCTAGATGGTTCATTAGCTACCTAATTTTGAAGAAACCACCGAAAAGTGAGTCAGTGCAAATAATGTGTAGATGCTTAGGCTTAAAGTCCCCTCAAATCAAAGGGCGAGTTGATAAGTCGTATACTTATCACCCTAATTTATTGACCAATTTAAAATAGAATTACTTGGCAAGGACTCGAGACTAAGTCCACATTCGAGTGGACACCTGAGTTAATTAAGCCCGAAGACCTAAAGAGTCTAAGTGTTCAGGTTCTATCGTATCATTTCCTAAAGTTAATAACTTCCAAAAGCTTAAGTTCTCTTCTCCTAATTCTATTTTTTTATCTTTTTGAATTTTCAATTTAAAAAAATAAAATAAAATAAAATAAATTCTACAGAGCTAACGAAATAATCTCAGGATTAAGTATCCACTCCCCCATGCCTAAATGATGCAATGTCCTCATTGTAAAAATAAAAACATGAAAAGGGCGGAGTAAATAGAATATCACCTGAGTTTCATGAAAATCCAGTTAGCTCTGCAGAGAGAAGAGAGTATACACACATGCTAAGTTTAATGCCTTTAGCTAGGCATAAAATACATACAAGGAAGAAATGAAGAATTTACAAGTGCAGGTCAGAATCAAAATCAAAAGATTAATCCTTAGACCCACCAACAGAAGATGTCTACAAATGTGGACCAAGTTGTGGTGCAAACCCATGCCCTAGGGTTGAGTAGTTCTAAGGTTCTGGATGAAAATCACCCAGAACCGAAGATTTTTGTGCTTACGGGGCCGGGCCTGCGGTTTGGTGGTGTGTAACCCAAGACTAAAGTGTCAGAAAAAAGGTACATTTAGTTCATTAGGTTCAGATGTCCACTTAACAGTCATGTCAGAAAAATAATCAGTTATTCCAAGCTTAGGTCGCATATCAAAGGTATCGTAAGGGTCCTGGTAAAAAGTAGGTGGTTTCAGGTCAATAGGAACCCTTAGATCCGAAATCATAGTTCCCTCAGAAGTAGCTTCCCAGATTTTTATTTCCAACTTCCTATCCTCTAAAATCAATGTTTCCGGGACCTCCAAGTCGTTGTACACCCCATCTAAAGTATCCAAATCCAACAATTGTGGCTTAATCAGGATCTGGTAATCTCAAAAATATCATAATTCAGCTCTTCAGGGTGTGGTTGATCAATGGGGCTACTGATTGAATCATCAGGATTCAGATCGTCCAAATTAGCCCAACATGATCAATTTTCTCTATTATCAAGCTGTCAAATGGTTCATCAGATTCCTCAGGCCTGTTTGTCTCACTAAAATCATCTTCCTTATGCTCAAGTGAGATTTCACTAAGAGATTCTTCACCTTCAGAGTCAAAGAATTCTTGATCCACATTTATATGCATCTCAAAATCATATGTAAATTCATGTTCCATGGAAACATATTTTTTGGCGTTCCCTGGCTCAGGGATCTCAAGTGAAGCAATCGGTTCATCCAGAATCGATTGCTCTAGACCAACCTGGTGATCTTCGATCTCAGAATATGTGTCTCCCCCGACAGGCACCTGAGCGGGTTCAGATATTGGCTATCCTGAAGGGGGTTCATCTTGAGAATCATCCCAAGATTGGACTAGGGCAACCACAAATTTCATCCTCAACCTCGACAATTTCCCAAGTAGAAACTCACCTAGGCCCTTATCTCTAACATTTTAGAGCAAATCCAATAGAGAACTATTAACTTCATCAATCATTTTGATCATCGGCTCCAATGCTTCAGTGCATGGTATTGGCTGAGCTTCTAAAGATTGGATGGTGTTCCTCAAGTTGGCCAACACCTTGTCTTGGACCTAGTTAACCTGAACTGAATGGTTCCATTCAGGTTTGGGTGGGTTTGGGTTAAATCTAGGGGAGTCAAGATATCAAGGTTCTCTAGTCCCTCCCTGATAGTAAGTCGTCTCGGGTTGTTCAAAGAATGGAGGTGACCTATATTCAATGGAATACTAGGGAGGGTAGATGTTATAATCATCGTATCCTTCCTGATTGTAGATCGGGTTGGTTTGATCATCAAAGGATGGAGATCTATAATCATTGTAGCTCTAGGAAGGATAACAATCATAGTCTTGTTGTCCAGGGTTAGGCCTTGGACACTGAGGTCTGGTATCGTATCCCCAATCAAAGTTATCTCGACTAGTGGATGGGTAATTATAAGTCGAGTTGGGATAGTAATCATCTTGGGTATAAGTGGTGGTAGGAGGGTAGGATGGAAAATGAGTGTAAGATGCGGAAGAATACATGGTAGAATAAGAGGGGAAATCAGAAGAAAGAAAGGAGCCCTGTAATACAAGCAATCAACCCTATCCTTAGGTGGGTTAGCCTAAAGACCTACAGATTCCCAGGACCCATCTTGAGATTATAACCGATTTGGTCTACTTTTATCCGGTCAATCCAATCAGTTAGAAGGAGGTGCAGGGGAGAAGGTTCTTCCTTTGGCTTGCACCTCTGGTTCCAAGTGTACCCCCCAGCCACAGTCGTTTGACACCACTTCCCTAGCTAGACATTAGATGGACCAGCAGAAGCAGATTAATCGAAAAAAATCTTAGTTTGAGCCTTGAAAAGCAAATCAATCCTTACGGCCAATGTCTACTCAGTTTTAATTAGTTTTGGGATGATTGTGCTCTTGGAATGTGATGGGCCCTTTAGATGAGCTGTGCCCTTAATGATCAATTCAAATGTGTGTGCATGAACAACCAGGGTTTGCAAACAAGATTATTTGATGATGTGTCTTTTAGGGTTTAACCTTGTTTAGTAGCTTTTAGGATTTAATCTTTAGGTTCGTTCAATCAGGTTTAGTAGAACACTCCAAGTTTTGAAAGCACTGGTGTAGATATATTCCTTTAAAAATCAGAAATAAAATGTGGAGTGCCAGGTTCAGTCCTAAAAATCAACCCTAAGTGGCAAGCTATTTGATGAATCAATTTTAATTTGAGTGATGCAACCCAAACAGCTCAATCAATTGGCCTGTTGCACACTTAGTTAAGGCACACAAAAAGTCTTAACCTAGTCAAATTTTCTACTCACTTATTGGTGTGTTGAGTTAGGGTGTACCGGATCCATAGGTCAGATTCTGGTTAAGTAGTAGAATCAATGTGAAGTGGTGTGCCTTAAGGTGAGAAGTTGTGGGTGTTAAGTGTGTAGCTTTCAGTTAAATCCCACAAGAGAAGAGTATTTTTTTTTTTTAATATCTACAGGTAGGTGAGGTGAGGCGAAGCAACAATCAAACAATCAGATCTATCCTAGGGTTTATAAAAGCACCTAGGTTGATTTGAGTTTGAGTTATTAGTGTGGCCAAATGGAAACTAGGGTCGGGGTGGTAGGGGATAAACTTACAAATGTCTCTACCTGCACTTTACTCCAATCTACCACCTTTGGTTCCTCGATCGGGTTCTTGCAAGACAATAAATCAAAGAAGAAAGATAGGTTAGAAAAATATGCAAGTAATGTGGAAAAACGCATGAAAACCCAAAGAGCGTTGCCTCCCCAGCAACGGTGCCAAAATGATTACGTCAAATTCGCACGCGAAAAGGGTTCGGGTTTGGAAAACCCATCGTCATAGTTCAATTTGCGAGAAAATCCGTCAATCAGATAAAATTTATAACTGAAACTCGAAAAGTGAGTCCCAAGTCGAACACGAGGAGGCAAATGTTTGGTTTTGAAAATCCGCATTTCGCTTTTATTTATTTTTATCATTTTTTGTCTTTTATAATTTTTTTTGTATTTTTAATAGGGCAAGAGATCAAGGTTGTGCCCCCACTGCTCACGCTCCGCTGGGGCATGCATTGCGTGCACCTTGTCGCGCGTATGCTCCCGTGCTGGCGCCACGCTATGCACGCTTGTACGCGCAGCCATGCTGAGCTGTGCGCACCATGAGCTGCACCCTTGCGAGCGCAGCTGTGCGCTCAATTGGCCAATTGGGGGGGCTGCAGGGATTCAAGCCTGCGCCCCTCCGTTGAAAGCCCATGCCTCCACCATTGCACCAAGTCGTCCAGATGGTCGCGCGGACGTCTTAAGGCACACGGTGGAGAGCTCTCAGTCGTTGGATCAAGATCCAACAATTGACAATTGATGATGAAGATGATGAGGGGGCACCTTCCAGTTGCTACTGGCTGGTGTTGGGCGACCTGGATGGCGCCACGTGGTGCCATGTGGGTCGTCCATCTTCTGTCTGTTGTAGAGGGTGCCACGATGCTCAGATCGAGATGATTCCCACGTTATCGGACTGCGATCATCGCTCCAGATCCATCCATGGTCAGATTTTCCATCCGAAACCCATATGGATGTCGCATTGTCCCCCTGGCCATTGATCTTCCTCGAACTTCATATGATGTTACGGGAATCCGATCTAGACATTTTTGGAGGCGTCAGACTCCGATCGTCGTCTTGATCAAATCCATACAGTCGGATCGTCCATCCGAGACCCTGAAATAAATCTCCTTCACTCCTGACCATAAAAAGGATGTAATTCACCTAAAATATACACAACTACTCTAAATGCAGGATGATGCATGCTATGCAATATTTATAACATGAAATACAAATCTAAGCCTAGGAACATGCATGAATAGGCATTTTAACCTAAATGAATGTGTCTACATCAAGAGGGAGAAGACAAATGAGGGAATACCCCACCCTTTCAATGCAAGCAATCAATCTAATCCTTAAAGGGTAAACCCTAAATAGACCTAATCCTAGTTCCCCAAAACACGACCAGGTTAAGTCAACCCTTGAATTACTTAGCTGGCCAGAAGGGTGGGATCCCTTAGGACACCCCACATGGCGGGACACCACTAAGGGTTAACGCGGTTACCGCACCGACCTTTCTTATTACCAGTGGGTCCAACTAGATAAGGCCTTGACCTTAGCCCAATCTTATTTCAAGTCCCCAAGAAGATTAGTCCTGCCTAGGGCACGTCTACATAGTTTTAGGCTTAGGCTTGATGTGCTTTTGAAATATGATGGGCATTAGTGGGGGTGTTGCCCTTAAAATTGATTTTCAAACGTGTGAGTGCACAAGAAAGGGGTTCAAGCAATTTTTTATAATGAAGTGAATTTTAAGGTTCAAATGCTTGAATTAATTAGTTTTAAGGTTCACTTGAATTAATATCTTCAATCAAGGGCTTTAATGAGGCATACAAGATTTTTGTAAATCCCAATTGTTTGATCTATTTCCTTTATGAATGGAAATGCAGGTGTGCTCTACCCTATTGTGACACACTAGAAGCAGATAATGCTAGATGACCCTTTTAAGCTCAAAATCAGAACAGTGACACGACCTAAGCAATGCAATCAATTATTCCCATTGCACCACTAAATACACACCCAGAAGATATTTTTTTCAAGAATTTCAAAGCACGCTTTCTATTTTTTTCATATTTAAAGTGTATGGGGGTTTTGTAGTCTATTTTGACCCTCACTTAGTGATTGAGTAATCCGTACAATTAAACATAGAAATATTTTTTTCAGATTTTTACTAAATTTTTCATTTTAACAGGAATTCAGTGCCACAAACTTCAAGTCAATCTAAGTTGTATAAAAATTCTTATGATATTTTGAACTTCCAAAAATCAGGAACAATAACTGAATTGATAATAGATCAGTGCACAAATTTTTAAAATTCTTCTGTAACTCAAATTTATGTGAAATTTGGATATGTTGTTCCTGGCTTCAAACCCCATATCTAGTAAAAACTTTACAATTTTTAAACATGTGGATTATTGGGAATTGAATTTTTAATATGAAAGTTTATTTCTGCTCGAAAAATCATCAAGAGAGAATTTTTTTTTTCAAAAACCAAGCAAATGCTAACTAATCTTAAGGTTCAAGAAAAAGACCTAAATTTTTTTGGATTTTCTTTTTCAAAATCTAGACAAAACTAAGGGACGGGTACTTACGTGAGATTAAGAACCTGCAATTTTTCCGTCGTTGGTTTCTTTTCGGATTTCCTGGCTTCCTGTACACACAAAATCAATGAAAATAGAACAGGTTAGAAATCAGAAATAAACACTTTATAGGAAAGCTTTTAAAAATTTATTGTTTGACCATGAAACGTGTAAAAGATTAAGTCTATTGTTGTAGTGCAAATCACGATGAAACAAATAATATTTATAAAGTTTGGTGAATATCGAGTCGTTCACAGGGAGGCAAACTCAATTTCTTTGCAAAAGCCTTTCAAAGGGTTCAAAAAATATTTATATATTTATATATGGATAAACATCATATATCTAGAGAATTAGAGTTTTATCGCTATTGAAACAGTTTTTAAGCCAGAATCACTTTGCTAAAGAGAGATAGAGAGAGAGATAGCAGATGATGACAACGTCTCTTGTGGGATTATTGTAGGAAGTGTGGTAGCACTTCAGATGCAGTGCACCAGGATAAAGTCTGAAGAGGAGTTGCAGAGAGGGAGAGAGGCTGGAGTTGTATCTAGTGGGAGTCTGGTGGAAGAGATGATCAACAGGGGGGCCCTGGTCTTCTTTTATAGCCTTGATGAGGGGTAAAGAGGGATGCCATCCCTTAAAACCATTCAACAACTCTAGGTTGATCAAATCCATCAATTAGGAGATCAACGGATCAGGTCGCACCTAAAAATAGCCTCCAATGTGCCTTATACACTCGGACTCAACCTGCAGCTAACACGTGGCGTGCTCTCTCTCGTCCGATCGCAATCCGCCGCTTGCCTACTTCTCATCGTGCGCCCTTAACATCAACAATCTGATCTAGCAATCAAACAACTTAACTCGCACCTATACCGCCTACGTTGAAGAGATCACGTGAGATTGTGCGTAGCGCGCACATCTGTTCTCGCATGTAGCCCTAAAGGCCTCTGGTTGCGCCATGCGGCCGCATCAACGCCTTCTGATCACCATCCAATGACCAATCACGCGCGCTCCCACCACCTTCCTAATTTTAGCGCTGAGAACATTTTGAACCCGCGCCTCACGCCTGCGGTTGAGAGCGCTCTCTGTTGCGCTGAGGCCGCGGATAGGCGAGTTTCCTCTTCAGTGCTCGACTGCTCTCAATTGTTGGATGGAAATCCAAGGGATGAGAGTAACCTTCCTTTTGCTAAAGCACGGTGAGGCATGCAACGTGGCTTCATTGAGGTCGTTGGATGACAATCCAACGATCCTCATTTCTTCCTTCAGAGGTTGGGCATGCGGAAAGGGTGGCTGCGATGGCGCTAGTGGCACCATCGTCGCCGTCCATCTTCTCTTCTTTGTAACTGGAGATGTGGGCTTTCAATTGGGTTTATTTTTGCACCATTGGACTGCGATTGTCCATCCAAAGTCATCCATGTGGTCGGATCTTTCATTTAAGGCTTGGATCTCTACCATCTTGCTCTGTGGCCTCTGCTCTTCTATGGATTGTACGTGATGCTATGGTTGTCTGATTGAGACGATTTCGGAAGCATTGGACTCCCGTTGTCGTCTTGATCATATCCGTATGGTTTAATCTATCATTTATGGCCTCGAATCATCTGTAATTAATTTCATCTCTCTTTTAGTTCATAAAATGACAAAATTATTTATGTAGCTAACAAACTAACAATTATGAAATTACAACACTTATGCATGCATTGTTCCAAAGTTATGCTGGAATCTAACCTAATTTAGGTGGTTTAGGTTGCATGATTGCTGTGCAATCAGTAGACATTTCATGCCCCAAGTCGAGGTGTGATTGTGTAGCAATCATTGAACCTAATCTACCTAAATTAAGTTAGATCCTAGCTTAACTTAGAAATAATGCATGCATGAATAGCATATTTTGCATTGTAGTTGATTTGTTTAGTTATGTAAATAATAATGTTATTTTTATGTTCTAATTGATAGGAAATAATAATTGCAGATGATTCAAGGCTGTCAATGATAAATCTGACCGTACGGATTGACTCAGAGCGACGATCGCAGTCCAATGACACAAGAATCACCTCATTCGGGGCTCTTTAGCACCAACTACAAAGGTAGGAAGATGGATGATCAGGATGGCGCCACATGGTGCCATCCCAAAGTCTCTCACCCATGGACACATCTTCTGAAGCAAACCACAGGTGCTTTGTGGGTCGTTGGATCATCATCCAACGGCCATGATCATGCGACGTCAGTCGAATCAGCGCACTTCATCAAGAGGACCTTCATCTCAAGGCGAGCACCAAGTGCCCAATCGAGTCATGAGGTGCAAGCCAAATTGAGGTGGTGGCGAGGAGTGTGAAATTGAGCCATCAAAGCACGATCAAGCGGTGCTGGAGGCAACACGTGGTGCAGAGAGGTGTGTTGGATTGACATGCGTGTGATGATGTGCGGATGAATGCGGATGCAATCAGGCGGTGGCGAGCAAGCGGCGTAAACACCATCAAGATCGTTGATCATCATGATCAAACAATCAAGATTGAACACACGCACGGCGTGCAATGAAATAGAGGCGATGGCTTTGGCAGGCTCTCAGCCATGCGATCTCAATCAGGCAGCGCAGAGAGCACCACATGGTGACATCTAGTGAAAGCATGCCTTGGGTGTGCGATTTGGATGCGATCTAAGCCATAGATCCCTAGATCGACGACTCTTGTTGCTCCAACTTGTTAGCAAGGATTGGGGCCATCAAAAGACCAGTTTTGCCCCTCACTTTATGTTACGAATCGTGCTTTCAAACGTCTTTTAAGACGTCTAGGAGGTGTCCCAGACGTCGTACCAGACGTCTGGTATCACTTCCAGATGTCTGGGATTCATTTTTTCTGCGTGCACATCGTTGCGTCTGCGCGCCTGCACGCGCAAACCTGCTCCGCCTCTTTTTTTTCCCTCTCCCTCCTGCGCCCTCTGTCGCACTCTCTCTCTCCTCCTCGCGCGGCCTTAAAAGGCCACGCCCTCCCCCTCACTCCCGTCACCTCTGCCTCCTTCCTCTTCTCCTTCAGCCAGTGCGCGAGAGCGTGCACGAGAGCGAGTGCGAGGGTGCAGCGGCGACGACGACAGCCGCGGCGGGTGCGGGAGGAGGTGTTGCGCGGGGGAGGAAGCGCTCAGCCGTGAGGGCGAGCTCGCTGGGGCTGCTAGGGCCGGCCGGCGGGGGGCGCAGCGGGCGCGGAGCGACGCGGGAGGACTGCTGCGGCTCAAGCAGCAGGCGGAGCACTCGCAGTGCGGCTGTGCGTCACGAGCGGAGGGCGAGTGGCGCCCTGGTTCTGGAAAATTTTCCAGAATCAGACGTCTGTGCTTCTAGCCAGACGACTTGAACGACGTCTGGAAGACTATCCAGACATCTGAAAGGTGCGTTTTTCTGTCTTCTTCCTTCCTTTCGATTGACCGTACTAAGAGAGAGAGGAAATGGGTACGCGCAGGGTCGGAGATTCGCATCCAACGCGAATCAGACGTCTGGCTCCAGTGCCAGACGGCGGGAACTACTTCTAGATGTCCTGGGTGACCATCGGACGTCTGGGAACTAGGCCAGACGCCCCCGTAGGCTTCTGGACGTCTGAGAGCCCACACAGAGAGAGGTAATTTCCTGATCCACTTTTTAAGATGTCTGGAAGAAGTTCCAGATGTCTGATTTTGCACTGTTTCGTCGTTTTCGAACCGTTTCGGGCCCGTTCGGGCCCCGTTTTCCGCGTTTCAAGTTGCGTTCTTTTCGGAATTACATCCTCTACCTGTCTACAGTAGCTGTATACTGTTTTGAGAAGTTCCTTGTGTTTGATCCTTGTGATAGGACCCCGTTCCGTTGCAACCTCGGGGGTTGCGGAGGCACGCGGGATTCCCGACCACGCCCCCAGTTCGCCTATTGTAACCGGTAGAGTGGCTATAAGTATAATCTGTTAAATTATGAAACCATAAATAGAACCTAGGACATTGCATGAATCCTAGGAATGAGAAATAGATTGAATGGTAGATTCCTAGGGTGTTGCATGAATCCTAGGGCTGGAAAACTAGATTGTATGATAGATCCTAGGATATGGCATGAATCCTAGGACGGGAAAACTAGTGGAATGTATGAATACTGCAGTCTTGGAAAATGTGGAAAGGAAATAATAGCTGCCTGTGAATTGAATTAACAGCTGCCTGTTATGAATAAATGAACATGATTAAGAGTATGAGATGTATGAACGTGAAACTGGAATGGTGAAACTGGAATGTCCTGAGTTAAAGAGCTAGAACCCTACGGGGAATTAGGAGTAGAACTCCTGGAAAGTGAATGGAATAGAATTGGGGAAGTGAGCTGGCCCTTGAGTACGGAGTACCAAGGAGAGCGACTGTCCCTCCTTTTTAGTGCAGAGCGGAGCCAGCCGCCCCAGGGACCCGGGGTTAGGACTGGCCACTATGTACCGACTTGCTGGCCCTCGTGTACGTAGTACCGAGGAGAGCTACTAGTGTAGGGAGGTACTAGCTACCCCACGGGCCCCGAGGTTCTGCTAGCCTCCCACACCGACTTGTTAGGCCCACTGGGGCAAACCAGGGTAGTCAGGCGAGGGTGCGCAGACTGTGGAGGGGCAAGGCCCCTGTTTGGTTACTGTGAAGGGGTTGGACCCCTGTTACTGAGAGGGCTCTGCCCTGTACTGGTTCCGTGCTGTGCTTTGGGCGCACCCGTTAACGGAAACGACTGACCGCGTGCCAGTGCGGGTTAGCTACCTGTGCGTTTACCACGCGTGCCGTAGTCACCGTTACGTTTGTCAGTAACCTTGGGGTGGTTGACTGAGAGTAGGATCACCACGGGGGACTCTCCCGGCCAGGAGAGCACCACGTGCTACTTCTACTGTTCGGAAAAGACTGCAATCAAGATCGTTCCCACAAGGAACATTCGAGATCAAGTGAAGGATCTGAGAAATAGATAAATTGTGAAACAATAGAAAGACGTAAATAAAGGAAGAAAGAAAATTAAAACAGCTACTGTACACTTTACTGTTTCTTTAGTTTAGCTGCCACTCTACTCAGCATTTTGCTGACGTGTTACACTCGTTACCTTTCAGGACCAGGTGTTGAGCAGCCAGGGTCAGCGGCTGCAGAGGACGCTGGGTCGAGTAGGGTCCAGTAGAGTTACCACTGTTATCTTGTACCTCTTTTTGGTTCCACTGTAGTGAGTAGTTCTTGTTTCCGCTGTACTTTCCTTTACCTGCAGTTCATATTATGTTATAAATGTTGTTCTACTATTGTGGTGGTATATACTGTAGTGATTTCTTCTCTTACTGCTATATTTTCTTACTGTTAGTTATAGTCATGCTGAATGTGGTTTATTTTACTGCTCTTTTGGTTACTTCCTCGTTGGACGACTAGGCCTTGGGATTAGTCGAGTCGGTCCGGTTCTCGTGTCTCGTAGGGACTCGGGAATCGGGTCGTTACACTTTAGCTATGAAAAGGTCCCCATACTCCCAATTTAAGAGGAAATTCCACCACCGAGCATCTCCCTCTCCATTCTCCTCTGAAGAGCCCTTTTTCTCCAAGCCATCCACTAAGGCCACACTTGGTGCACCGCTACTGCTCCTTCATGCCTCTCCAAAGGCCACCAAGGACCACTCCTTGGGGCCCTTGTTCTAGTAGAATAAATAGTCTTCCCTTTAATTCTTCTAGTAGTTCTAGTTCTCGTAGTTTTTGTTGTAGTTGTTCTAATCAAATTCTAGTTATTCTAGTTGATTTTCTTGTCAAGCATCCAACTATGTGGAGAACTTGCGTGATTACTATTTGAATAAAGTTGACTTGCTTCATGTCTATCTTGCTTATTGATTCTAGCTCTAGATAGATTAAATCGTTATTTTCAACACATCGTACATATTGAAATCAAATCGAGACGCATTTCCGCCTCCCTGAGTTCAACAAGGACTTACCAAGTTTCATTAAAATTATTTGTCAACGTATGATGGGAACACCATCATAAGCCATAACTAGGTCAATTTGGTCTGATAAAGTTGACAAAAGCTCCTACATAACCATCAGAGGGTCATATAAGCATAATGATCTGTTTTGAGAAGATAAGAAATCAGGGTTATTTCTACAATTTTAACCACATTTCACAAATATAGAATAACCATGGGGTATTTCAGGGGTTTATTAAAGTTCATACGATCATTAATGTTTAATAAGTTGGTTCATGTAGAACGAAACGGGTTTTCACACATTTCAAGAATTAATGGACATCTAAAACCCTAAAAACAAACCTGCTTAATTAACTGGAGATTTGGTAAAGATAAAATTTATCTAAACCTTCTAAAAATCATAGAAAAATATTCTCTAAGGTTTGGTACCCTTGATTTGACCTTCTGAACCCAATTTGACCTAAAACAGAGTCACAGACAGAAAACTACCCTAATTTGGGTTGTTGCATAAATTATCCAATCAAACTTGGTCAAAACCTAAATCCGACTTCACCATTAAATTTTTTGGGTCAAAATTAGGTTTTTATCAAAATTTAGGTCCAATATGAGATTATTTCGACCTAGTTTGCATTTTGATCCAAGTCTGACTCTTATTATCTCAAATTGCCCCTCAACTTCTGAAATCCTTAGAAAATGCCCCCTAACTTCTTCATATTCTTTGCAAATTACTCCTTTCCACCATTGGAGGTCAACTGACCTCCAGGCGAGCTTTGACCAGGCTAAATCATACTCTAATGGCAATCAAATCCACCAAATTTGGTGAGATTGATGTTCACACATAAACAAACCTATTGGAACAGATCCTAACTCCTAAAATCTTTTGATTCGTGCATGCGAACGCATGGAATCAATGGGTGCTTCTTGATTTCCTAAAGAGAAAATCAGAGCTCTTTCCTGATCTGGAGCCCTCTTTGGAGCTCTATTTAAGCTCTAGAACTCTTACCTTACCTAAGCAAGTTTTGGCAAGAGATTCCTCTTCCTCCTCCCTCTCAAACCACCGAAAACTCTTGCTCCAGTGACCTCTCTCTATCCTCCTCTTCTGGCCGTCCAACCATCAAATTGGATGGCCAACCATCTTCCTCTCCTCATCACGGTCATCGCCAACCAAAGCACGACTACCATCTTTGCCTCCTGCTTCGTCGCTGCCTCGCCGTCCTCTTCTCCTTCTTCGGTTCCGGTCAAGCCACAACCAGTGCTCTCTATCCCTCTACATCTCCTCAAATCCCCTCTACTTCTTCCTCTCCTCCTCTACATCATTTCCCCATCGCTCACACATTAATTTGAACACTGCTCCACCTCCCACGCCGTCATCTTCCTCCACTCCGGCCGAGCTCCGACGAAGCCTCCTACACTCCACAATCCACCAAACTCCATACCACCACTTCTAAAAGCTCCACCTTGACTCCACCTACAAAAGCCCTAAACCTATTTAAGGTTTTACCCACTCCATCGCACCCCCGAACACCACCACCTACGCACCACCTTCCTCAGGTCCTCAGACCACCACAGGCACTTTCACGCCACACCACTACCACCACTACACTCATCAACGTCCGACGATCCTTCAGAGCTACTCTAATGTGGTCGAAAGATCGTATTCTCTATTTCAGGTGCCTTCACCAAACCTCCACCGCTGCCTCGACTCTGCCAACCTCGTCCATAGTCCTCCGACCTACTCTTCCCTGCAAGCATCTCCTGAAGGCGTAGACGATTCCCACGTGTCTTCCCAGGCACCCAATTGCGGCTGCCAACGACTCTTTTACCATCAATTGGAAGCCCTTTCTGCTGCTACTTCACGTGAAGAAAGTTGTGGGAATTAGTCCCGCATCGGACAACGAAGACGCACCCACAGCACATAAGAGGAATTTGTGCCTCTACCTTATCGCCTCCAAGACCACCGGGGTGAGGTCCCACTCTCACACTCCACACACGTGCCTTCGCCCGCTCTCACGCCACGTAGGTCTGGGCCCTGATCCGATTACCCGGGCTACCTGGGTCCAGTCTGGTCTGCTTGTTCTGAGAGAGAAGAAGAAAAAGAGAAGGGGGGAGTTTTACCCCTTACACCTTCTACTCTCTATATTTAGTCTCTGAGAGGACCTTCATGCCTCTATTGGTGCTGTACTATGCGCCTCTCCCTTGAGGCTTGAAGGAAAGAAGAGGCCTTTGCCTCTATTCCTCTGCTGGTTCTAAACACTGTTGGGATATTTAATTGTTGTGACTTATTTGATTCTGATCACTGTTCATATATTTAAATAAATTGTGAAGCTTAAACTGAAAGGGTAATTTGGTGATTCAAATCACCATTTTACCTTAATCTTTTTGCATATTGATACTTGATTCACTTTATATATCATTCTGGATTATTCTTCTGATCTTAATTGCTTGTATTTCACCTAGAATTGTGATTTTGAGATTGTTTTGCTACTTACCTCGGATTTCCATTTGAGTACAAATTCTATTTGTTTTCGCGCTTTATTGGCTATACTGTAACGTATCATTTTTAAAACCTCGATTCAAAGCGATAAACAATGTGTTTTCGCGCTATACTATGACGAAAATATTTAAAAAATTACAATTTCACACTCGAACAAAATGGTGCCGTTGTCGGAGAGGCAAGGCGATTCCTGATTTGATATATGATTTATTTTTTTCTCTTTGATGTGTAGGTGCAAAACACGAATTTTGCACACGCATTGAATGTAATCGAAGAAATTCAGGCATACACCATCACTTAGGTGCAAATTTGCTTTTGAAAAAAAAAATTTGCAAAATTTTGCAAAAAAAAAAAATATTTTTGGTGAAAAGGCTTAGTTTCAATTGAAAACACTTTAAAAGGACTTATTACTACTTTTAGAAAATCAACTAGAGTTTTTATACGAATTTAAAAAATCATTTGTCAAGTTTCTAATGATTCAAAAAATTTTGAAATTCAAACAGGTGTTAGATTTTCAAATTATCTTTCCAACTCCACTGTTCCCTTGAAAAAAATTTAATTTTTAGAATTTTAAAAATTCACGGAGTGTACGGGGATCAAACTGACTGAGATCCGTATTTTTCTTATCTTCAAAAATTAATTCCAAATAGTACACGAATCTAATTGACCCAAAAATGGTGGGGTATGAAAGATCATCAAGTTAGCTTTTATTTCCATATTTTTTCCAAATTTTTGGATCATGTTTGATAACGTTTCAAAAAGAAAAACCAACATGGGGTCAAAATCTCAAATCCGACCCGCTATTAGTTAAAAATTTGTATTTATTTATTTGGAACAGTAAAAATTCTAAAAATATATTCTCTAAAAATCTTATTGAAAATGGAATCCTTCTACCAATTTTTATATCATTTGAATTCCAATTGCATCTTAGAGAGTATTTTGAATTTGATTGTGGTCTGCTTAGTCAAATTGCATGAACCCTAGGTTTAACCTTTACGGTCACATTTAGAGACTACATTGGACTAACTTGGACTCAATTGAGTCTAGTGACTAGTCGGTGAGTCGAGTCACCTTATGGACAACTCACCAAACACCTAAATTGAAGAAAATGTTAATAAAAATTTGTAAAAATATATCAAATAACCTACATTCATCTTTTACCTACTGGGTGGTCTCAACCTCTTTGGTCAAACCTAGTGCCTAGCCTGCGAGGTAGTGTCAAACGATCGCAGCTAACAGGTATTAAGGACTCAGAGGCGAAAGCTGAAGGAAGAACCTTCCTCTTAGTCCACTCGTAACAGGCTGGCGAGGTTAGCTTAAGAAGCGGCGATCATTTTCAATCAATCTCTTGATAGATTTTCTTCAAGAATTTAAACCTTAACAAAACATTTGGTCATCTGATTTTTAAAGGACCAACTTGATTAACAAGGCCTTAGCCTTGTTTAGCTTGGCTACACCAACCCTTGTTGTCGGTGTATGCAAGGAAAGAGGTCTTTATGACCTGAATTGGCTGGGCCTTCGGAACCAAACCCAAGGCGGCAAAGGTGACTTTTTGCATCGCCTGATTTTTCTTCTCAACCCTCTTCTTCTCAATTAGCTGAGATCGCTAATCCTGGTCTTAGACCTGGTTAGGGCCCTGAAAATCTAGACCCGATGACTCGTCTAGAAGCTAGGGTCGTGGAATCAGAACAAAGATATCAGCAGAATATTGATAGGATTCTCACCACACTAGATAGAATGCAGCATCCACCATGCGGAGAACAACTACGGGACTATAATTCTGGCACCCCAAGTCTGGATTCTTGCAAGCGAAGATGCATTTGAGCTAAAGCCAAAAATAATAAGTCTGATCCAAACTTATTTTCATGGAAACTCGAATGAGGATCCCTTCCAGCACATCGAGGATCTGAGTCGAATTGCGGAAACGGTTTGACCCAGAAATGTTGATTTAGGGATCATTCTCATGATGCTTTTTCCAATTTCTGTTAAGGATAAAGCTTCTTATTGGTTCAAGACCATCGAGAGGCTGATTGGAACCTAGTAGGAATTACGTCGTCAATTCCTCCAAACCTTCTTCCTGATTGGTTGGACGAACGCGATGACGTGTCCGATTATGACTTTCTCCCAGGGACCAAGGGAGAAGTTGCATGATGCCTAGGATAGATTCCATGATCTTCTCAAGAAATGCCTGCACTATAGTGTGCCTAGATGGCACTTAGCTCAAATTTTCTACCATGGGCTGATGACACACATCAGTAACTATCTGATGCATCTAGCGACAGGAATTTCCTCGTGAAGGGTGAAAACAGTGCATTCGAGTTGTTCGAGTCCTTAGCAGAGAACTCAATGAATGCCGCGTTTATGAACCAGTTCTAGCAACCTAGACAGTAATGGGTTAATGTTCATGAAGCTCACGTCGAATCTGCCAGAGTTGATATGGACATTATCACCAAGAATCTAGATAAGGTGGATCTACTTGACAAGAAGCTCGATGAATTGATTCGAGCTCGACCTAGATTTTCTAGCAATTCAACTGCATCTCACTCTTCATTCATATCCCGAGTTCCTCCTACTCGAATACATTTACTCACTTGGGATGTAACTTCTCCATCTTCACGGGATCCTACATATCAGGAACCCGTGAATAATCTAGATCTGGCACCATACGATCAAGGTTACGCACCCCATGACAATTCTAGTGCGTATTCCTTTGATAAATATGCATCTCAAACATCTTCGGCCTACAAAGATGTCAACACTATCCAGGGTTATGGGCGTAATAACCCATTTTCGGAGATGTATAATCCTGGTTGGTGCTCGCATCCTAACTTTTCCTGGTTTGGTAATTTGGAGAGACCAAATCAAGATCCATACTACCAAACCAAACAATACGGGAATGCGCAAAACACATACTCGAGGCAACAGCCATTTCAGTCTCAGCAGCAATCTCGCTCTATTTTTCAGCCGCTGCACCAAGCTACCAATCACCCTCCAAAGTGGGCCAACCCTTTGGAGGCATTAAAAGAGGAATTGCAAGAATTGACTCATGACAATTTGCAAATTATGAAGGCTATGGCTGATTAGATTCAAAGCATACAAAACATGCAGAATCAGTTGCTGCAAGAGAATAGATCGCAGGGAGCCTTGCCCTCCCAACCTGTCCCTAACTCGAGATATGTGCAGAACCAGGGTGCCCCACCTAGGTTCCAACCACCTCAGGGACAGTCATATGCTGTATTACAAGCACCTTTTGCACCACCTAGTTATGGACAAGGTTAGCTACCTTTGCTACAAAATCCCGCTTATTTTGCCCCTTCCCCTCCTCCGCCACCTCAAGAACAGTACGTCGATACAAAGGATCTCACATTGAGGAGTGTGTTTGGAGCGCTGAATCGATGTTTAAGAGTGTTGAGTTGTAGTATAGCCGAAAAAGCATTCAAAACAAATATAATTTTATTACTTGAATATATTCCGAGGTCGAACACAGGGAGCAAATGGAATTCACGCACTAATCTCAACAATAAATGTCAATTGAACACATAATACTACTCAAAATCTAATTAGGAGTGTAAAGCATGAGTATATCAAGAGTAAAAATAATTGTAGATAAAATAATGGAGAGCTTATGAAAATCTTAAAAGTCTTGTGCTACATTGCCTTGCTTTAATTTCTCTTTCTTTGATTCTTCTTCTTCTTCTCTTCTTCTCTGCCTTCTGCCTTTGCGAGCCTTCTTCTTCAGCTTCTTCCTTCTTCTTTGTCTTCTGCCTTCCTTCTTTCTTTGCCTTTGGCCTTCTCTTCCTCTTCACTTTCTATCTTTAGCCTTCTCTTCCTTTTCTCTTTCTCTACCGTCTGCCATCTCTTCTTCTTCTTTGCCTTAAGCCCTGCGGTACTCTCTGAATTCGACTAAGTGTCGAGCTAAACTCTCCAAGGCAAAACCCCCCTTCCCCTGTGTAGCTCTCCTCTCTCTTTCTCTCTTTTCTATTTCAGAGCCGCTCTCCTAGAGCCTTTAACCGGTCGGGTAATCGGACCTAAAGGAGACCCAAGTCCAGGCTCACCAGGAGTGA
This sequence comes from Thalassia testudinum, assembly GCA_037157565.1. Taxonomy (NCBI): domain Eukaryota; kingdom Viridiplantae; phylum Streptophyta; class Magnoliopsida; order Alismatales; family Hydrocharitaceae; genus Thalassia; species Thalassia testudinum. Next base: position 70,637,095 of record JAZHRO010000007.1, on the reverse strand, counting down.
ACAGGTCAGGTAATCGGGTCATGGCTAGGTCCGTGAGGGCAGTGCCATGGACGAGTCTGTGAGAGGGGGGGAGGAGGACCTCACCCTCAGTGTTGGAGGCGATAAGCCTCTAACACAAAATCAATTTATGCTACATCAGGCAACTTTCCACTTCCGAGGTGGGACTAAATGTCCCACCTTCTTCCGCGTGCACAACAACAGGGTGACTTCCACAATTCGAGAGGCTGCAGCTGCTCTTGACTCCAATCAAAGGCCTGGATGTGTGCGCGCCTCAAGTCCGTACCGCCTGGAACTATCACCTAGAGCAACAGCACCTGGAGCGTAGCTTCAAGCTCGCTTCAAGCTCGGCAGTAATGGCGGCTAGTGGCTGGATACCTGAAATCAAGAACAAGGGCCTTATGGCCGCATCAGAACATTCAGCATGGTTGCCGTGGCACGGCAAATGTCATGGTGGTCGTGGCGAGTAGCGAAGGTGGCTAGGGTGGCGTGTCTAGGGTTCACTATGTGCATATGTGTGGGTGTGTTCGATGGATTTTTTGGGTGGTTGATGGAGAGATTGGAGTGAGGGGTATAATCAGGGAGTCGAGGTGGAGGTCATAGGCTGGTTGGCGAGGTGTATGGAGTTGCGGAACAACAGGAGCACCTCGCCGGAGGTATCATCGGAGGTGGAGAAGGTGACCGTGGTCAGTGGCGTCGGTGGGTGGTTTTGCGAAATAACGAGAGGGAAAGAAAGTGGGAGAGAGAGTCGAAAAACCTACTTTTAAAGGACGAAAGGGACAGGGGATCCACGCCAGTATGGTTGCCGGCCGTAGGGAAGACGAAGCTCCATAGATGAGGCGGTTGCGAAGATGGGGCAGAGGCGACGTCGGCCGGTGTTGCGCAACACAGAGGACTGAAAAGAAGGCAACCTGACCACTGGTATTGTGGTTAGGCGACGAGAGAGCGAGGGAGAAGCCACCCGAGCTTACAGAGATTATGGCCGATGAGGGAGAGAAGAATTGAGGGAATCTGGCCCAATTTCAAGCTAAGGAGACTCGGTTGGGTCTGGGGAGTCTTAAATAGGTCTCTGGAGAGGGATTTGTGCTTGGAAGCCAAGCTTCCATGAAAGGCAGGGTCGCTGGCGATGGAAATTCTTAAGAGACCCAATTATCCCATGCGTTCGCATGAGAGAATGGGAAATAATTAGGGCATCAAACTGGGTTCATATTGGAGGGATTTTCTCAGAAAATCTCCCTTCCAATTTTGAAGAAAATTCTCTGAGCAATCAAGGAGAAACATCCTTTCAAAGCTCGCTGGAGTAGGATTCCTCCACTTTAATGGTGAAGGCACCTATTTGCAAAGACGATGAAGAATCTGGGGGGCTAAATGAAAGAGTTTTTGAAAGTTAGGGGTAGAAATGTAATTAGACTGGACCTTTTTGCAAAGTAGGTCAAGATGAGTTCCCCTTAGGTCCAAATTTTGGTAAGAACCTAATTTGGACCTAAGAAATCCAATGGTGAAGTTGGATTTTGGGTTTGACCATGTTTGACTGTGTAATTTATGTAAAAACCTAATTTAGGGCAAATATCTATTTGAGACCCCATTCTAAGTCAAGATGGGTTCCAATAGCCAAATTGAAGGTTCTAAACCATAGAGAATACTTTTATATGATTTTTAGAGGGTTTAAATGAATTTTATCCTGACCAGAACCTTGGTTAATCAAGTGTGTTTGTTTTAGGGTTTCAGGAAGTCATTTAATTCACAGAACTCACACAAATCCTTTTCTGTTTGATCCAACCCACTTGTTATCTTGTTAAGACCATTTGACCTGTGTTTAGCCCTTAAGAAAACCTGTGGTTGTACTACAATGGTAAAATTACAGTTTTAACCCTAATTTCTTATTTTCCTCTCAAAATGGTTGTGTAGTGAATTATGACCTTCAGTTGGTTATATAGGAGCTTTTATTCTCTTCGTTGGGTCAAAATGAGCTAGTTAGGGTTCATGATGGTGTTCCCATCAAAGTGGGAAGTCCACATAGGACCCACCACTTAGGCAGGCAAGTCATGATTTTTCATGCCCTCTACTGTAGGATGGCTTGTCTCCTTCCTCTCAAGAGCCACCTACTGTAGACAAGGGAAAAAGACCAATTGACCCTTAGTTCCCATCCCTTTTCCCAAGGCTCTGACGTGAGATTTAGCCTGGAATAAGGGTATGCAGAATTTCGAGGACCTGAGAACTATGTTCAAAGAGGTTCACACCTCTAGGCGGTATTGCAATAGAGGCTAGCGTCGTGATTCTAGCCGAGTTACCACCTAAAAAGAAAGGCCCTAGTACCTTACTCATTTCTTGCTTTTTGCAGGATTCTCCATTTGATTGGGCCCTTCTTAATTTGGGTTCGTCCATTAACCTAACTCCCATCGTAGTATTTAATCAGTTTTGATTTGGGGAGTTGAAACCCACCTTGGTTGCCATACAATTGGCTGACCGATTGGTAAAAACACTAAGGGGGGTGGTTGAGAACGTGATCGTAAAGGTCCATGGATTCTGCTTTCCAGTGAACTTTTTCATTCTTGATATGGAGGTTCCTCCGAATCTCCACGATGCACCGATTATTTTGGGTCGCCCACTTTTGGCGACAGCTCGCACGAACATCGACTATACATTCGTATGTTTGGAGATAGCCCTAGGAAATGAAAGACTTAGACTGAATATATTTAGGGCATCACGGAACTTCAACTGTGACCTGATAGAAGAGGACGGTGAAGATGAAGACTCGACTTTTTGTGGGAACATTGGGCTCCTCTGTAATGACCCAATGTCACATTCATCTTCACTATCAGGGTGTTTGGATCTTGATCCACACAGGACCGAGGTTAATGCCATTCACATTTCATCTCGCGGATCTGATTGTCTGGGGTGTTCATCTAATCACGACATCCCAGATTCTGATTATCCTATCCAACCGAGTACTGATTTGCCCTGCTGATGCAGGATGGAGTGACTACAACAATTAAGCGGATTTCCTGTTAATGCAATCATAACCAACCTCTTCACAGGTGGGGAATCGATGAGAATTCACGAAAATCAAGATTATCAGATTTCCGCTACCGATTCTTCTCCTCCCACGAACGAATATGATTCCCACCTACCTGTGATTGAATTGAAGCCTTTACCTAATTCACTTAAGTATGTGTTTTTGGGTGATAGTCAGCCGTACCCAGTGATTATTAGTGCTCACTTGACCCCAAAACAGGAGCATCAATTGATCTGTCTTACAAGCACATAAGGCTGCTATCAGGTGGAGCATTGTTGATCTCTATGGGATGCACCCCTCTATTGCACTAATCATATTCACACGAATAAGGAGGTGAAACCTTCTAGACAACCTCAGAGACGGCTAAACCCAAATATGCTGGAGGTTCTCAAGAAGGAGATCATTAAATGGTTGGATGCAAGCATTATATATCCCATTTCCCACAGCCAATGGGTAAGTCCTATTCAAATTGTGCCCAAGAAAGCAGGATTGACTGTAATCAAGAATGATAAGGGTGAACCCATCCCGACCCGCACCACAACTTCGTAGCGAGGCTGCATCGATTATAGGAAACTAAACACGGCTACCAAAAAGGATAATTTTCCTTTACCTTTAATCGATTAGACCATAGAAAAGTTACCCGGGCACAGTTTCTTTTGTTTTCTGCAAGGATACTCTGGGTATAATCAGGTTGCGATTAACCCAGAAGATCAGGACAAGACTACTTTTACATAGACCTTTGGAACATTCACTTTTAAGCAAATGCCCTTCGGCCTCTGTAACGCACCAGCGACATTTCAGCGTTGTATGATGGTCATTTTCTCTGATATGATTGGGAACTATGTAGAAGTATTTATGGATGACTTCTCCAACTTCGGAGATGATTTCTCGTCTTGTCTTGATAACCTCACAAAGATCCTGAGGAGGTGCATAGAAGTAAACCTAGTACTTTCATGGGAGAAAATCCATTTTATGGTGAGGGATGGCATTGTACTAGGTCACAAGATCTCATCCAATGGACTCGAGGTCGATCGAGCTAAATCTAAAGTCATTTCTCGACTACCTTCACCTAGCTCAATTAAGTAGATCATATCATTCTTAAGTCATGTCAGATTTTACCGTAGATTCATTCATGATTTCTTGAAAATCACTCATCCTTTAGTGAATCTTCTGGTAGCCTACACCCCGTTTGATTTCAATTTCTCGTGTCTCAATGCTTTCGAGACCTTACAAAGCATTGTATCTGATTCGTCGATTCTCCAACCATCCAACTGGTCTCTTGATTTCAAGATGATGTGTGACGCCTTTGATTTCGCTGTCAGAGCTGTTCTAGGCCAATGTCGGGAGCACCATCCGTTTCTAATCTACTACGCTAGCAAGACGTTAAATGAGGTTCAACGTAATTATACAGTTACTGAGAAAGAACTGCTAGCAATAATGCTCAAGTTGGAGAAGTTTAGATCTTATTTACATGGGTCAAAAGTGATTAATTTCACTGATCATTCCTCTCTCTAGCATTTGTTGGCAAAGAAGGATGCCAAACCCCGTCTTATCAAATGGATCCTTCTTTTGCAGGAATTTAATGTCGAGATTCACAATAAAGCCAAAGTTCATAATGTGGTGGCAAATCACCTGTCTCCTCTAGACCCAGAACACATTCCCTATTCCCCACCTATTTCAGATCAATTCCCGAAAGAGTCTCTTTTGGCCGTTAATTTTGTTGAGTTTCCTTGGTACGTAGATATTGCGAATTATCTTGTCACAGGAGAGATTCCCATGGGTTTATCCAAGGATCAGAAACTCAAATTCATAATAGAAGACAAATTTTATTTCTAGGACGACCCCTTTCTCTTTTGCATCGGGGCTTATCAGATCATCAGAAGGTGTTTCCCTGACTTAGAAATTTCGTGTGTTATCTTTTTGCCACAGCGATGCTTGTGGTGGTCATTTTTTTGGCCAAAAAACCGCTGCGAAGATTTTGCAGTCGAGCTTTTTCTGGCCAACTATTTCAAAGATGCACACGAGTTTGCTAAATGCTGCAAGCGATGTCAATTGATCGGTTCTATGACCCGGAGAGACATGATGCCTCTCCAACCCATTCTGGTCGTAGAAGTGTTCGACGTTAGGGGCATCGATTTTATGGGCCCTTTTCCGAACTCACACAGCTTCAAGTACATACTTCTCACAGTTGACTATGTCTCAAAGTAGGTTGAAGCTATCCTAGCGAGATAAGCTAATCATAAGACTATCATATCTTTCGTATGGAATTCATTTTTGCGAGATTCGGTGTTCCCCACGCTCTGATTAGCGACGGAGGTAGTCACTTCATCCATGCTCATTTTAGGTCACTATTGAAACAATACAGAGTACATCACCGCATTGCTACCCCGTATCATCTGCAGACCAATGGGCAAGCTGAAGTTTCTAACCGTCAAATCAAGCTTATTCTCCAGAAGATGGTTAGACCAAATAGGAAGGATTGGTCAAATCGATTGATCGATGCACTTTGGGCATATCGGATCGTGTACAAGGCCCTGCTCGGAATGTTGCCATACCGCGTGATGTATGAAAAGGCCTGTCACCTTCTTGTCAAGTTAGAGAACCGTGCCTTTTGGGCGGTGCAAAAATGTAATTTTAACCTCGATGCAAGAGGTTATGAGAAGAAGCACCAGCTCAACGATTTAGAGGAAATTCGGCAGGAAGCCTATGAGAACTCAAAGATATACAAAGATAAGACAAGGCTTTTCACAACCACCACATTCGGAGGAAGGATTTCATGCCTAACCAGCAGGTTTGGTTATTTTATTTTCACCTCAAATTCTTTGCAGGTAAGCTTAAGTCCAAGTGGACTGACCCGTATCTTATGATTCACCCATATTCTAATGGGGCGGTCCAAATTATGGACCCAATATCTAGGCATGTTTCTATGGTAAATGCCCAGCACCTCAAGCCATTTATGGCCAAGGAACCTCTTCCTGCTGATGATATTATTAATTTTACCCAGGACGTGTAATTGAGTTTTTGCCTAGTTGGAGGCGTTAAACTCGGCACTTATACATATGTAGATACCTTTTATACATAGCATCTTTCTCTTGTGACATATATTTCTGCATATTGTGCTTTCTGTCATTTGGTTGCATATGCTAAATGAAGAATCAGGAGCAATTCCAAGTGATTTCTATCCACTTACCCCCTGTCTTACTTTATTATTTTCCTTTTATTCATGTATGAGGACATGCAAGAACTTAGGCATGGGGTGGGGGGGGCAATACACACAAACTGGTATTTTTTCTGCCAACACCTTAGGAAACCTTTGAGCACCACTGAGCATCTCCCTCTCCATTCTCCTCCGAAGAGTTCTCTTCCTCCGAGCCATCCACTAAAGCCACCCTTTGTGCACCATTTGAGATGCAATTCCACCACTGTTGCTCCCCCACGCCCTCCATAGGCCACCAAGGATCACTCTTTGGTGCCCTTATTCTAATAGAATAAATAGTCTTCTCTTTAATTTTTTTAGTAGTTCTGATTCTCGTAGTTTTTGTTCTAGTTGTTCTAATTAATTTCTAGTTACTTTAGTTAATTTTATTGTCAAGCATTCAATTGTACGAAAAATTCATATGATTACTATTTGAATAAAATTGATTTGCTTCACATCTATCTTATTTATTGATTCTAATTCTAGTTAGATTAGATCATTATTTTCAACACATCGTACATATTGAAATCAAATCAAGTCGCATTTCTGCTTCCCTAAATTCGATTGGAACTTACCAAGTTCCATTAAAATTATTTGTCGATGTATTTTCGTACCATACTATAGCAAAAATATTAAAAATAAAAGTAATCTCACACTCGAACAAGGCATTATAATATCAACGATGGTATGATGGTATCCTGTAACCATCATACTGAAAACTTTCCCTTAGTTTCTGTTTTGCCCCTAATCGAAGTGATGTGGGATTTCAATCAAAATCCTAATTGGGTTGGATTGGGTTGAATTTAGAGAACGGAATAAAATCTTATGGTTAGCACAAAAATGGAGAATACTCATCGCAATATAAGCTTCGAGGTTGCAGAGAGGGAGAGAAGATATAATTGAGGTGGTCATTCAGATTTGTCAGAACAGCAACCGTTCGGGGAGCGCCATCGTAAGCACTCCTGCTTTAGTTGATCTCCACAGCTTAACCGTCTTGAATGGAATTTCCGGTCTTGAACCACATGAATCAACATCGACAGCTTGCGGCAAATTGAAATGCTGTCAAGTCCTGTGGTGAGAAACCAGAGAACATAGAATATCGACCCACCAACAGGCATTTACTCGTCTCCAGACCTTTTAGCAACGGTAATAGAGGTGAGAAATAAGTGACTCATTTGAAGCCTCTAATAATTTGGCGTAGACCAACAAAGCTCCCAGATCAGATTTTGCCCAACTTTTAGATTTCTAGGCCGTCACAGGATGAATGAGAGGCACTTCCACATTCACATTCAAGCAAAATAATAACGTTCTGATATTTATTCATAGCTTTGAAACTCAAATTGTGCTTCACAATAAATTTTCTTCAATTCAGTATTCATGTACACAACTTAATGAATAACAAAAACAAATCAGAATACATAGTATGAATCAACATGTATATATGTTACACTTGCACGTGACGATTTGACTCCCACAGGGCAGAGGAACCTGGTATTTAGCTTTTTCCACTTGCTTTTTGCCTCTTCTCTTCCAGCATTGAGGCCTCACTCAGCATATCCTCAGCATCCTTATGCATGTTTAGCTTAGCAAGTGCAACTGCCTGCATGTAGAATGCGGTTGGCCAGTCTGGAAAGATACATTGTGCTTGCATTGCATCACGAAGAGCAGCATCTGCTTGTTCACACATGAGGCAGCATAAGCTTCGTCTGGCAAAGACTGTAGGTGATACTATCTTGCCAACATCTATGAACTGCATAAATTATGAATCACAAGTTTATTCATCCTTTTTCTTCATTTTAAGCATTTTATAGCTTCAACATGAGTTACTAAGCTGAAACCTGAGTATAACATTCAATGGCCGTTTTGAAATCTTTTCCTACGAAAGCAACATCACCCCTCTTCTTGGCATCGAGCGTATCACGCATTTCTTGTGTCCACTCATGGAATGACAACTATATTCATAGTGAAATCAATGTGCTTAGTGGTTTTCACCAGAGTAAAATCAGCTCTTCTTCCTATAGTATTGCAGATTACCTCATTGCTTGTTCCATCATCACGGTAATGGGCTGACACTAATATTTCATGTATGGCTGTGAGATCCATTCTGAAACAAGCATCCCCCATCGGAGTAAGAGGGCGCAAAACTGGTTGTGAGGGAGGAGCTTGCCCTGGCTTTGCTATGCCTAGCATTATGGAAGATGGTACCTGCATGCCGAAATGCAAACAAATTTTTCAAAAGAAAAATTCCATTCTTTCGGGGTTGACAAGATTATCTTCTATCAGAAGAGTAAAATTCAATCATCAGATTAAATATCCCATTAATTCAATATGGTAAACTACATTCTCATACTCTTATACTGCTAGCAAGAGTCCTGGCTCCCAAAAGTGTTCCCTGCCAACATCCGATGGCAGTGGCACCAACAACTGCAGGATGGGAAGGGTAGTTGCAGGCCGCCCAATCTTGTTTTAAGGAACCAGAATCCAATCCCTTCTAAAACAACTTAGCAGAAATTACTTTGATAAAAAAGACCTCCAAGGTTGAAAACCAGGTCCTTCAATAAAAGTCAATAACTTGAATAATACCTGAAGCACTTTTTACATTTAGCTTTTCTTAAGAGCCGTTATATGACTAGAACAACTTGGTGAAGGCATTCAATAATAGACTATTAGTCAAATACCTTGAAAGAAAGCCTTCAACACATTCTTTGGGTGCATCTATAGGGTACTGTACTACCAAGTGGTTGACAGAAAACCGTGGCAAGGACCTACAGAAGCCAAAGGCAAAAAAGTGGAAAAATTAGGGCTAAAGGGATGATGGCCTTTGAGGGGCCAGGCGTTGCAGTACAGAGAGAATATTTAACTAACCCCGACAAAGTGGAAACAATTCATATGTGAATGACCATTTCGCAAATTCAGCATCTTGCATAGATGCAGGTTCAGTTACTTTTCACAAGGGTCTTTTATTGTGTGATTAGATTGGACTGAAACTGCCATTTCCAGCATCTCTTAGACTGAACAAGCTTGATTTCTTGCAATTCACAAGAGATATGACAATAGATGGAATGGTTACTGCAGTTGCAAAAGGAAACATGAACCATTTAGTCAATCATTTCCATTTTCTGTGTTGCATCTTGAGTGCATTTTGAAATATTATGGTGGGAAGATTGTGGGAGCAAGATATATAAAGTGGGCTCTCTTAGATTCCATTTCCATAAAGCATTGATCATTGATGCTGTACATTTACCTTCAAATTGTGCTCTAAAAAAGAATCCGCTTTCACGTTAGACCCCCTATATCCTGAGGTCAAAATGTTTCTGCAAATCAGCAATGTTGGAAGGTTTTTTTATTGGTTGAATTGCTTCTTGAACGAGCCACTTCTGTTTTGAGATTGTAATAGGTGATTGTACAGTTGAATATGGTCATCAACATGTATTTCTGAAATGAAGAGAATTCAAAAGATTCATTTATTTTCCGCAAACAACAGGTTCTTTTTAGATGCTTCCTCCCTCCAGTTATTGGTCATTTCCATGCTTGATTGGGCCCTACCAGCAAAACTGGCGGCAGATTCCTTCCTGAACATTGATCCCCTCCACCCAACTCAAGGCTATTCGACGGACTTTGATTCAAATCTCACAATGAAGCATCCTTCAATTGTTAAAAGACTTTCTCATTGGGCAAACTTAGTCGGTGGAAATGATCAAGTTATTATTCCAAGAAAATCCTACATCTCTTATATAGAGGAAGAGATATGGGCAAAATACAAAGAACCAGAGAATAAAAGAAATAGTAAAATATGGCATAAAGACATACATAGGAGTACTATAACATTCCACCTCAAGCTGGAGCATAGATGTCAATCATGCTCAGCTTGTCACAACAGCTATCAAATGCAGTCCAACCAAGTGACTTGGTTAAGACAACTGCAATTTGGTCCTCTGAGGAGATAGTAGTGTAGATGATCCCCTTCTAGATGAGATCCCGTGTATAATGGCAATCAATGCTCATGAAACAAGGGATTATTGGCAATGTAAGTAGCTGCTAGGTTCACACCTCATCTCCATCGACTCCTCTATCTGAACATGCAAATCCCTCAGGATAGATCGGATCCACACCATCTTTACAGCAGTTTGTGCCATTACACGATACTCTGACTCTGCACTCGATCTGGACATAACTGTCTGCTTCTTGCTCCTCCAAGTGACTACATTCCCAGCAACATAGGTGCAGAAACCAGTAATGGACTTCCTGTCAGTAAGACAGCCTGCACAATCAACATCTGAATATCCTATAACTGTAATAGAACATCCTTTTCTAAACAACAGCCCTCGTCCAGGTGCTTTCTTCAGGTATCTAAGCACCTGCATAGCAGCATCCTAATGTTGCTTCGTGGGCTTATCCATAAACTGGCTCAACCTCTCCACAGCAAAGAAGTCTGGTCTGGTAATGGTCAAGTCCAACAACCGACCAAACAACTGTTTGTAGCTCCTACTCTCCACCTGTTGTGCCTCAGTGTCATAAAGATGGACCTTGGGGTCCATAGGTACATTTGATGCCTTTGCTCCAAGCACCCCAATCTCCTGGAGAACATCAAGAACATACTTTCTCTAACTAACTACAATTCCTTCTTTTCCTCTACCCACCTCAATGCCCAAAAAGTATCGTAGAGGACCTAGGTCCATAATAAACTACGATGCCAATTCCTACTTGACCTGTCCAATCCCTTCTATATCATCTCCTGTAATGATAAGATCATCAACATACAAAAGGAGCAACACAACTCCCTTTTTAGTCCTCCTGACAACTAAAGAATGATCTGAAGTAGACCTCACCATGCCCAATCCTTTCACAAGCTCTGACAATTTGTGGAACCATGCACAAGGACTCTGCTTGAGCCCATAGATTGCCTTCTTTAGCCTACCCACACACTCCCCCTCAACTTCAAACCCAGGAGGCTGCTGCATATAGACTTCTTTCTAAAGATCGCCATATAAAAATACATTCTTTACATCTAACTAATGTAACCCCCAGTGTCTATTTGCTACAACAGACAAGAGAATCCGAACCGTCAAAAGTTATGCCACCGGTGAGAATGTGTCAAAGTCTACCCCATAAGTTTGGGTAACCCCTTTGACCACCAAAAGAGCCTTATGCCTAGAAGTAGACCCATCAGGGTTATATTTTAAGGCAAAGACCCATCTGCATCCTATCACCTGTGCAATAGATGGTCTCATCATAAGCTTCCACATGACTTACGAACGTAAAGCTACCATCTCCTCCATGACTTGAAGCCACTTAGGATGAAGCATGACCTCCTAATAAGATGTGGGTAGCCTAGATGCAGATACAGTAGAAGTAAATGCAGCAAACTGAGAATCCAGCCCATCATTGACAGAAACACCTGTGATCCTGTACTGAGCACAACTCCAAGGTGCCTTGCGAATGGCAATAGGCGAATACTGGCCTTAGTAGCCTCAGCTGGAATATCGGTAACTTTTTGCTCCTTTAGAACACCAGTAGGCTCCTCATTCCTGTGAGAAGCATTAAACACAGGCATATCAGTATCATCAATACATACCTGTGGGGGAGGATGATGGTGTTGGGGCAGGAGAGTGGGGTACTATGACTTGTGGTCTAGTCACCGGAAGCTTGTACACAAATAGTTGTCCCTTGAATTTGCTATATGTACTCTCAGGTAGCTAACTTAGAGAGATCTCCAAACTGTATAGCAGGTACCGGCATTGGTGCTATCTTAATTGGTACTGTCTCAAGAATAGTGGGCATCCACTGAGCAGTGAAGGAAAAATAAGGTATCACCTCATGAAAGGTGACATCTGCACTGACATGATGCCTTCTCGTCAACGGATCATAACACCTGTAACCTTTCTAAGTAGAACTGTAACCCAGAAACACACAACTCACTGGCCGCGGTGCTAGCTTGTCCCGGCTAGGTCCATTAATGTGGACAAATGCAACACAACCAAAAATGCGAGGTGGCACATGATACAACTCTCTATCTGTATACAAAATCTGCCAAGGGATCTGTTCAGACAATATAGAACTGGGCATTTTCTTGATCAAATAGCAAGCAGTAAGACACGCATCGCCTCAATAAGTCTAAGGAACATTATGATGTATCATCAATATTCGAACAACATCCAGGAGATGCTATGTTTCCTCTCTGCTATCCCATTTTGTTGGGATGTATGAGGACAGGTAATTTGATGTATGATACCATTCAATCTGTAAAATTCACACAATCTATAAAATTCACGTAATCTGGAAGTACAAAACTCCAATGCATTATCTGAGCACACACATTTCACAATGGTAGAAAACTACATTTTTATTTCAAGATTAAAGGTTTGACATTACCAACATATGACTTATTTTTTAATAAAAATAATCATGACGTATAAAAAATCATCCACAATAACTACGTAATATCTATGACCCTGTTTATCTAAAACATGACTTGGACCCCAAATGTCCAAGTGAATCAACTGAAACGCAGAATCAGTAGTGGAGGAACAAGTAAGAAATGAAGCCTAGTGATGCTTCCTAAGCTGACATGTATCACAAATAATCTCAATGGCTGAAGACATGAGGGAAAATCCAACGAAGCCTTTCCAAAGGAATGTGTCCAAGACGGCAGTGTCACTGCAGTGCACTCCCTACAACAAGACTAAACTCACCCTAACATGAAGCAGCAATATCGGTCTGGACAAGCCGATAGACCCCCCCTCTTCATGTTTGCCACCAATCATCCTCCCCGTGAACCTATCCTGTAACATATAGCCCACATCATCAAATATAACACGACATTTAAGATCTTTAGTAATTTTGCTCACAGATAAAAGACTAATAGGGAATTCTGATACAAACAAAATTCAAGGCAACTATAGAGTAGACGAGAGAGACACCTTCCCCTGTCCATGTACTCTAAAGTGATGACCATCAACCACCTGCACAGTTCTACCAGAGGAAACTGCCTGTATCTGTCTAAAACAACTTTGATATCCACTCAACTGCTGGGAGGCTCCAAAATCAATGAGCCATGTAGTACTATTGCTGTAGGGAAGAACAGAAATACTAAAAGCATATTCCATACCTGAGGAGGCAACTGCAGTGCTATCAGATGTGGATAGTTTCCAGAGTCGCCTGAGCCAATCTCTGGGCAAGAGCCTCAAACTCTGACCAAGGCACGATATTAGTCAACATCTCTGGGGTCGAATCAACCTAATTTGCCATGGGAGGACAACCATGCTTGGTCTAGTAGCTAGCCTCCACATGACCAATTCGTCCACAGTACGTGCAAGTGGGTCATGGTTTGCCAGGCTATCCTCAACCACACCCACGCCCACGAGTGGATGGACCTCCATGTCCACCACGTCCACCACCAGCAACAAAGGCCTAAGTCCGGCCCGTCACCTCAAGATTAGTAGATTTAATGGACAATCTACTAACCCTACTGTAAGCCTCCTTCAGAGTAGGAAGCTCTGTAAGAGTAAGCATCCAATCCCATGCAGACTCATACTCGGTGCTCAAACTAGATAAGAACTTGAGCACCGCAAACTCCTTATGATGCTCTCTCTGCCTCGTACATATGCACACTGGCCTGAATGAGTTGTAGTTCTCCAACAACCCCTTCAGTCTGCCATAATACTGTGCTAGTGTCAATCCATCCTACCTCAGCGAGGTGCCGAGTGATTTGGAACACCTTACTCGAGTTCTTCTCATGGAAATATGTATCATCAAGAGAGGTCCACATTATCCTATCTCCAATATGAGCAGCCACGACATTCATAATACATGCTCTCATCATAGCATTGTCATGCTTCCATATGACGTACTTCCCAATTTTCTCTGTTGGCTCTGGCTCCAGGAGAATATGTTCATTTTCATGACTTTTAATCGTTATGAGGAACGTCTGCGACTAACATGTGTAGTTGATCTCATCAAGCTTCATGATGGGAACAAAGAATGAATTTTTGATGTTCCCATGATTTGTCACACTCTCGAACGGGCCTTCGGACTTTGGAAAGGCAGCCATGAAGCCAAATAGGGAAAAGAAATCACCACGAACATATCACTTCATAGACGGGCTAGATCTGAATCAAACGTTCTCAGATCTATATGATGAAAAATGACCCCCTTGGACAAGCGCAGGCCTAGCAAGGGTGCAAGGGAAGGCACCCAAGATGGCCCCAAGGGGACCTAGGTCTCCCTCACTGTAAGCACAGGAGGAACGACCCTAGAACAGGGTCGTCGGCACCCCTGCAACCGCCTGGAGCAACGCTTGATCCTGTCGCCGCCACTGTAGAGGGAGCGGCTATAGTGCCACTGCCACCTGCAGGTGAAGCACCGAGCGTCGCCGCTGCTCCTGTAGATGGAGCGCCTACAGTGTCGCCGAGCGCCTACGTCGCCGCTGCTCCTACAGATGGAGCGGCATGATGCCGCTGCTCAGACCGTCGTCACCGCCACCGCACACACAAGCCTCCCCCTTCGCAGTGCTGCCGATCCGAGCAGATGACGAGGTAGCCCTTGCGTCGCCGCTATTGGGCAGGGCCGCAAGGAGGCTACTAGGTGATGCCACCAACGCACGCAAGAGAGAGAGAGAGGGGTTTGGTGGTTAGGATTTCAGAGACTTTTTTTCGAATGGGATATCAAGAGCTCCAATAGAAGATCACCACTCTGATACCAAGTCAGTGAAAATGAGCAAATTATTCTTCCAAAGAAGCCCTACACCTCTTTATATAGAGGAAGAGATGTGGGTAAAATACAGTAGAGGACCAGAGAAAAAAAGAAATAATAAAATAGTACATAAAGATATATATAGGAGTACTATAATAAACTTCTCTAGAGGATTTAATTTCATCATAAAGAACTATTTTTTTTCATGCATAAGAAGCAATAGATAGCACACCCACTTAAATGGCACAATAGTCTAGTAAGATTCCCATCCAAATGACCAAAGTTGTCACATTGGAAAATCAAGAAACTCAGCAGTGGATTATAAATTTTAAGTATTACTACTTTGACAATTTCGACTCAAGCACCATGCGTGATGATCTTGGAATCCACTGAGCTCAAACTCAGCTAAGTTGTCGATCAATTTTTTTCAATTAAACCTAAGTCTAGGCTCAAGTCTTTACACACTTACCCAACAGGAAAAAAAAAAAAAAACAAGTTTTGGAGAACAAACCACGGCAACACAATTGAGGTAATAAGGATTCCTGAATTTCCAGAGATCACGAACTAAATATGTAAGATTAGCCATTTTTATTAACTGAAAATAGTTTTAAGTTCAGAATTCAGGATTTGATCAGGCATGATAAGTTTTACATGGATACCATTCATTATAAATGGTAATTTAAATCTAAGTCCAAGAATAGCCTAGGATAAATATGGGGGAGGTGAAAGATACATGTGGCCTCATTTAAATGTAGAAAAGGGGTGAATTATTGAAATTACTGTTATTGTTTATCATTCTTTCTTTTGGGAAAGGATGATAGGAAAGTCACATGAGGTAGGTGACCATCCTAAAATTTTATTAAAATAATAGGAGGGCATTACATAATAATCAGTCACAATCCTAAAAGTGAAGAAACACCATACACCACACAGATGAGCTCCTTAAAAACCCTTCCATTTCTATGCAACCACAACACCCAGAGAATTGCAAAAGGCATTGCTCTCTCCTTTGTTGATATTCTCTGCACTGTAGCATTTATATTTCCTTATTTGTAGTACTTATATTTCATTCTGTCTCATGAGACCTGTAGTACTCGATATTTTTCATAACTCTAGTATTTTTATTCTTTCGTTCACTTTGAAGATTTTATTTCTACAAACTTTATTATAGCTCTTAACGGCATACTTATTATTCATAAATTCTAGTTAATGCACTTGCTACTCTTACAATTTTATTATTCCAAGCAACATGTCATGCATTACATGTCATGCATTACATGAAACATTAATTAAGGGCAGCTACCCTATATAATCTCTTTGTAGATAAATTGATAAAATATTTTTTTTGTTAATAACAAAGGAAGAGAACTTTATATTTCGCATAAAAAACATATCATGCATCTTTATCATCTTTATCATACATAATTATTATAATTTTGTTATCATTGAAAAGGGAGATAATATTAATATCCTTATTTTGATGTATCAAAATTATATTTTATTTGAGAACTAACCAAATCAAATTATGACATTAATTAAGGGGGAGCTACTCTATATAATCTCTTTGTAGATAAATTGATCGTATTCTTTTTGTTAATTACATAGGAGAAATTTATATTTCGCATAAAAAGCATATCATGCAACTTTATCATCCTTATCCTTATGCGTACATAATTATTATAATTTTGTTTTCATCGAGAAGAGGGAGAATATTAATATTCTTATTTTGATGTATCAAAATTATAGTTTAATTGAGAACTAGTTAAATCAAATTATAATATCCTCGTCAAGGGAAATCAACTTCAAATGAAGCTATTGAAGGCTCCTTTTTATCATTATCAAGTCTAGAACTTGGTAAGAAACCTCATAAAATAACAAACTATGCATTTTCAAATTCGCAAAAGTTGTATCTTCCCTTTAAACCTAAGTTCTTATTACTGTTGATCAACCAATATTCTAATTGATCAACCAAACCACCATTGATTGACAAATGCACTTGCTTAATCGATCAAAGACCTCCAACTGTCATATTTTCTCTTTTGATTAATCAACTATTTTGTTTAATCAATCAAAAATCTATAACGGTCAAATTTTCCTGAATTTAAAAAGTTGATCAAAATCCAAATTTAATCGATCAGCATGGCATCGATTAAACTATTTAATCGATCATAGGTAATTTTGATTAACCAATTCTAACTTTTGATCGACCAAAATTGTACTTTCATTATTTCCAAAATAGGTCGAAATAGGACCCTCAACCTCATAAAATAACAAATGATGCATTTTCAAATTCGCAAAAGTTGTATTTTCCCTTTAAACCTAAGTTCTTATTACTGTTGATCAACCAATCTTCTAATTGATCAACCAAACCACCATTGATTGACCAATGCACTTGCCTAATCGATCAAAGACCTCCAACTATCATATTTTCTCTTTTGATTGATCAACCATTTTGTTTAATCAATCAAAAATCTATAACGGTCAAATTTTCCTGAATTTAAAAAGTTGATCAAAATCCAAATTTAATCGATCAACACGGCATCGATCAAACTATTTATTTAATTGATCAGAAGTACTTTTGATTAACCAATTCTAAGTTTCGATCAACCAAAATTGTACTTTCATTATTTCCAAAATAGGTCGAAATAGGACCCTCAACCTCCCTCTTCAAAACACACCTCATTAGCTTTCTACAAGAAAATCTCTCATCTCTTTAGTGCTTTCACACCTCTGCACCTGCAATTATTGCGATTCAAAGCATGATTCTTTGCAAATCATAAAAGGTCGGTTTATTCTAATCTTATTGAGGTTCCATAGGAATTTTTATTATATACTTTTAACTCATGTTGTTTTTATCTGGGATTTAAGTCCTCTTGGAAGTCTCATTCTTCTCTTAGTCAAGTGTAAAAGAAAAGATGTCTTGTAAGAGGTTGTGTCACGCTCGTTCAAGTGATATGTTAGTGGATTGGACTAACGTCGAGTAGTCGAAGAAATCCTTAGTTGAAAGGCTTATGTAGTGATTTTGACCCATAGGAGATCCACTCTAAATCAGATGTTATCATTTTTTACCTGTGCTTATTTAAATCTTGTGAGTGAATGATTTTTTAATTGATCATAAAGTTAGATATTACACTATTCACCCCCCCTCTGGTATATACTTGATCCTTTAAGCTCCGCACGTACTCACAAAAACACCTCATCCCAAATCTTTTTCTTCTAAAATGCTCTCCCAAATTGCCATTGGAGTAATCCCCAAAATCCGATCTCATTCTTCCACAAACTTGAGTGCTAATTAACAGGCAAAAAAATAAATGATTGCAATCCCCACTTCCCAAGAAACAGATATAACTTCCCTCAGATAATAAGAACTTTTGACGACATCCCAGTCATAAATCTCCCCATTTAAGCAACAATTGGTTAAAATGATTCAACTTGTTATTGAAACCCTAGAGCTCTCTTATATAGAGAGACCAAAAAGGGTAAAAGTACATAGATGACCCTTAAGGAGCACACCCCATAATTGTACAATAAAGAAATAAAATCAAAACATATGCTAACACTCCCCTTCAAGTTGAAGCATAGATACCTATCATACTCAGCTTGGATACACATGAATCAAATAAAGATCTGGTTAGGGTCTTGGTGAAAATATCGACAATCTGCTCCTCAGATGTAACTGGTGTGGTATATAGCAACCCTTTCTGAATGATGTCCCTGGTATAGTGGCAATCAACCTCAACATGTTTCGTTCTCTCGTGAAATGCTGGATTATTGGCAATGAAGGTGACTGCCCTGTTATCACATCTCATCTCCATTGGACTAGAAAACTGTATCTACAAGTAGTAAGTAGGGACTTAATCTACATCATTTCTGCAATCATCTGAGCCATGGCTCTGTACTCAAACTAAGCATCGGATCTCACAGCTACGCCCTGTTTCTTGCTCCTCCAAGTAATCAAACTCCCTACAAAAAAGGTGCAGAACCCAATAATGGATTTGCCGTCCACATAACATCCAACGTAGTTCGTGTTAGAGTAGCCAACTAAGGTCATAGAAGACCCCTTAAAGAAGAGGAACCCCTTCCCAGGAGCCTTCTTAATGTATCTAAGCACCATCAATGCTACCTCCCAGAGCTAACATGTTGGCTTGGCCATGAACTGACTCAGTCTCCCCATTGCAAAGGAGATAACTGGCCTCGTGATAGTAAGGTAAAGCAGCTTGCCCACGAGTTGCCTGAACTGTTTGCTGTCCACCAACTGTGCATCATCATCATAGAGTAGCATCTTGGGGTCCATAGAAATATTAGCCTCCTTGGTCCCAAGCATACCAACCTCCTACAAGATGTCAAAGGCATACTTCCTCTGGGACAAGATCACGCCCTTTTTACTGCGAGCAACCTCAATTCCTAGAAAATACCATAGAGTTCCCAACTCCTTCATGACAAACTCCTCTGCTAGAATGCACTTAATCTCAACAACACCCTGCTCGTCATCCCCTGTGACAATAAGATCCTTAAAATAAATGAGTACCACAGTACCTCGTCCAATCCTCCTAACAAAGAGAAAAAAATCTACTGTTGATCTCCTGAATCCAGCTGCCTCTACAACCTGTAACAACCTCTGAAACTAGGCTCTAGGACTCTACTTAAGGCAACAAATGGCCTTCCGTAGTCGACATATACACTCCCCCTAAGCCTCAAAGCCAAGTGGCTACTGCATGTAGGCTTTCTCTTGGAGATCACCATAAAGGAATGCATTCTTCACATCCAACTAATGCAAAGGTCAATCTA
Organism: Thalassia testudinum; assembly: GCA_037157565.1. Taxonomy (NCBI): domain Eukaryota; kingdom Viridiplantae; phylum Streptophyta; class Magnoliopsida; order Alismatales; family Hydrocharitaceae; genus Thalassia; species Thalassia testudinum. Next base: position 70,617,407 of record JAZHRO010000007.1, on the reverse strand, counting down.
ACTGAACTGCCATTGCAACCAGCACCCGTACAGTAGGAACTTTGGAAACTGGTGAAAAGGTGTCAAAGAAGTCCACCCCGTAGGTTTGGGGGAACCCCTTTACCACGAGGCATGCTTTGTATCTAGCCATACCGCCATCTGGGTTGAACTTCACAGTGAATACCACCGACAACCAAAAAGTGTAACACCACCAGGAAGTGGAGTAAGCTCCCAGGTCCCACGACGTCTAAGAGCAGCCATCTCATCCTCTATGGCTACCTGTCATTTTGGATCAAGCATGACCTCACGATGAGTAGCTAGAATCTAAGTAGCAGCTAATCCCTGAGTGAATCCAGCAAACCTAGGGGCTAAACCATTAAAAGCAAGTGCCTCGGCCGTAGGGTAAGTAGTGCAAGTCTGTTGTTGCTTCTGAATGACTATCGAAAGATCAAGATCATCACCTATCACATCATTTATCCTGTCCTTATGATCATCACATGGCAAACATGCATGAGTGTCTAAAAGCCTCACCTGAGAAGTTGATGGTGAATGCGAGGGTGAGGGTCCCAAATAGTTAGTATGGGGGCGGACATATGTCTGAAGTAACTTAGTCAAACAAGGAAAGGAATGCGTAGCAGGAAGTGGTGGTGATGGCGTAGTAGGGACAAGAACCTCGGGAAAACTCCCAAAGCGAATGGAGGTAAATGACATAGGCACCATGTTACCCTCAGGAAGCATCTCAGCAGCAGACATAGAAAAGAAGGGTATCGCCTCATGAAAGATAACATCTGCCAAAACAAAATACTGAGAAGTAATTGGATCAAAACGTCGATATCATTTTTGCATCCAAGTATACCCAAGGAAGACATACTTAACTGCCTTCGGTGCTAATTTATCCTAACCTGGTCTCAACAAGTGGACAAAGGCAACAAACCAAAAGTTCGAGGGGTGACGTGAAACAGGCGGCGATCAGGATACATAACCTCCAATGGAATCCATTCATATAAAGCAGCAATAGGCATCCTATTGATCAAGAAATATGCCGTCAAAACAGCGTTCCCCAGTAAAATAAAGGGATCGAATGGTGAACCAATAAAGTACCAGCAACATCGAGAATATGACGATGTTTCCTCTCAACAACACCATTTTGCTGAGAGATATGAGAGCACATGGTCTCATGAATAATGCTGCAACTAGAAAAGAAAGTGCACAAACACGTAGTACAAAACTTCAAAGCATTATCAGACTAAACACACTTCACCAAACAAGAATGCTGAGTTTTTATTTCTTTAACAAAATGCTCAATGATTCGTCCCACATCGAACTTATGCTTCATAAGAAACATCTAAGAAACACGGGAAAAATCAACTAAAACAAGATAATATATGTTCCCAAGTCGATTAGAAGTACGACTAAGACCCCAAGCATCCATATGAATTAAACAAATGTAGCAACAGATGAAATAGAAATAGAACTGAAAAAACTAACCCTGTGGTACTTGTCCAGCTGACAAGCATCACAGGTAAGAGCAGTAGTGGAGGGTATATGCGACAAAACACGTCTGAGGCAATCAATAGGCAAGTGGCCAAGGTGGTGATGCCATTGGAGAGGAGATCTAGCAAAAGCAAAGCCTTGGGTAGCAGAAGTAGCAACATTGCAACTCAGACGGTACACCCCTTGTTCCTCACGCCCACCACTAATCTTCTCAGTGAACTTATCCTACAAGACAATATGCATCAAAAATAGCTCGGCAGTTCAAGTCTTTAGTAATCGTACTAACAGACAATAAGCTCAAAGGAAAATCAGGCACATAAAAGACATCTGTCAGTCTCAAAGTAGGAGATAAGGACATATCTCCCTTACGAACAAGTGACGAATGTCTCACATCTACCACCTGTACAGTCCTAGCTAGGGTAACTGGCACTAACTAAGACAACGAACCTCTGTTGCCACATAAGTGCTGTGACGCACCAGAATCAATCAACCAATCACCAGATAATAAGAGTGACAACATACCAGTCGCAGGTGCCTCAAAAGAGGTAGCAATAGCTACAGTGTCTGGAGACTAAGAAGAAACCTAACTCAACTGAGTGATTTGCTACCGCAAGGTCTCAATCTCTATGCTCAGAGAACTCACATTAGGATTGAGAACTCCATCTATAATCTTGATTGCCTGATTGGCCTCAGGTGGCCTACTATTCTTCTGCCAGCATGTAGCCTCAGAGTGGCTAAGTCTGCCACAGTAGGTGCACAAAGTCCTAATGCATGTACCAGAATAGCGTCCGCATTCATGACCACGTGCAGGAGATGGAGCACCCTTGCCACGTCCAAGGATCGCAACCAGTGCAGACGTCTAACACCAGAGTCAGGAGCAGGAGTGCACACGGCTACTCTGTTATGTCTACCATAAGCTTCCTTCAAGGTAGGAAGCTCAGGAGAGGTGAGAATCTGATCTCTAGCTGCTGCATACTCAAGTCCAAGACCAGTCAGGAAAAGAGACTGCCAATTGTCTCCTAAAACTCTGCCAGGACTCACAGGCACACCCCAACAGATAGGAGTGATGCCTCTCCAACATTCCCTTCATGAGAGAGTAGTACTGTAACAGCGTGCGTCCATCCTGACACAAGTAGAAGAGGTCGTAAAAGACCTGAAACACTCGTCTGAGTTCTTGACATGTGTCTCACGCAAGAACTCCTACATCTCTTTCGCTGTGGTGTAATACATAATATCCCCTATTCGAAAAATAATTGTCTGCATCAGCCATGCACAAACCATGGCGTTGTCGCTATCCTAGTTGGCATTTACATCAATCTTGCTTGCGAGCTCCGAATCTGTAAGAATGTGGCTCTTCTTATGACCCCTGACAATCATAAGGAAAGTCTGGGACCACCGTTGGTAGTTGGTCTAGTTTAACTTGACAACAAGACCAAAAAACAGATTCTTAAGTATCCCAGGGTCCGAAAGAGTGCTCGATGTCACCTCGGACTGAGCATCTGAAGCCATCTTCGCAATCCGGAAGCCTCAATCTGCCTTCTATGTCCAAGAAACTATCAAAAGATCTTAATCTAGATATATTCAGATCTGCATCTTTGTGGAAGACTCCCTTGGATAAACGTTGGCCTCACTCGAGTGTGGGGAAGAACACCTGAGATGGCCCCAAGGAGATCTAGGTGTCGCTCTCCCTACGAAATCAATCAAACCTGCTACAGATCAAGAGCAGCACCACCTGACAGCAGCCACAATCACCGCACCGACCAGATCGCAATTATCGGAGCATCGCCTAACCAGATCGTGGCCGCCGGAGCATTGCACAAGCAGATCGCGGCTCCTGAAGCACCGCCCGATCAAATCGCGGCTACTGAAGCACCGCCGACGCCGATCATGGTCGTGGAGCGCTGCCTAGAGCATCGCCGCACGAGATCTGACGCCACTGAGCGTCGCCACATGCGCTGGGGGTGCTGCTGCGCATGTACGCCGCCACGCACGATCACTAGGAGCACCGCTGCACGAGATCTGATGCTGCTGCCATTGGGAGAGAGGAGAGGGTGTGGGGTGTAGGGTTTAGAGGCCTTAGGGGTGGGAGATCGAGAACCATGATCCAGGACCGATGTTTTGATACCAAATTGGTTGAATTGATTCAACTTGTTACTGAAACCCTAAGGCTCTCTCATATAGAGAGACCAAAAAAGGTGAAAGTACATAGGTGCCCCTTGAGGAGCAAACCCCATAACCGTACAATAGAGAAATAAAATAAAAACATACGCCATCAGCAACTAAGCAAAAATCTTCACATTTTTTAGCATTAAAGCCTTCCAAATTGTCTTGTATGCACGGCACAAATCCAAGTCCAAATTTAGTGGAGTCAACATCAAAAGACTATGGATCTCCTTTACAACGTTGCCTCATCCAAGATCCACCTTTCCATCTTCCTTCGGTTTGTTCGAAGAAATTGATGTCCCCCCCGCAACCAATAAAGTCTACCACTCTATAGTCAAAAAGGTTAGAGAAGAAGATTGGCTTCTATCTCCACCAATTCTCCTAAGAGAAAATTCAAGTAAGACAATATCTCGAAGCCTCAAGATCCATAGACAGAGAACAATGTCAAAAATCTACTAAACAAAGGCTTAAATCCTTATTGAACAAGAATTGAAAATTTCTCCCATCAAAAAGAGACATGACAATCAACATCACATGAATCAACCCTTTTTAGAAAGATGAGGCAACTTTGATAGGTCGCATCCTCTTCTCCCAATTGACACACGTACCATACAAGGCAAATACCTTTCTCACCATGGATGCCCCTTCGTTGTCACCTTTGTTATGCACTTCGTCATTAGTGCTTGATTCATAAGCCATTGGTCAAACACCCCATAACCCCCTACTTCACACACCTAAAAGGATCTCTCCAAAGTGCCCAAGCCAAAATGAATACAAGGGGTGCAAGCAAACAACCATATTTAACAACACACTAAGGCTAAATCCAACTTTAAAAACCTCAAATCAAGATTCTTGAGTCATTTTGGAGTTAAATGCATCACAAGCGAATTAATACTTATCAATTTTGGATCGGGTAGCATATCTCGTAAAATATGAAAAATCATGTTTTCTGGTTAAATCTTGATCAAATCTATACAAAAAAGTCCATATATGTGTAATGTTAGATTTCTCTTGTCGCAAGCTTTTCCAATGAGTCATGTCTAATGGAGATCTGCGATCAACAATAAAAGTTGCACAAGAAAATGCGATTCAAGTGCATCTGTAAATAAACCAAATCTATCGCTTGTTTGGACCAAACCTAACCTGAGAATCCTCTCTACAGGACAAATCCTATATTTGTATTCCTTGACAGTATGGATTTTGAGAAATCGAGAGACATAGAGAAAAGAGATAGAAATAGGAGAGAAAAGAAAGAGAAAGAGAGAGGTTTAGTGCACTAGGGGCCTTTCTCTGACAAGGCATGCAACAGGATGGTGATAAGTGCTTCAAGTAAGAACACGTGGTGTACACTAGATTGACATCAATCGGGCATAAGCAAGAATTGACTGCAATCACAAGGCACGTGTGGGGAGAGAATTGCAAGTAGGTTATGTTAGAGAATGTGTGGTTGGTTTAATATCACATCATGGGATGTGGTGTTGAAGTGTGTGGTGACTTATAAATAGGCATGTATGCCTCACTTATTTCTTTGCGAAGAGTAATAATACAAATATTAACCCTACCGGGCCTTCTCTCGTGGTTTTCTCCCCGCTCTTCGTGAGTGGGGTTTCCACGTAAACCCAAGAGTTATTTCATTGTTTATGCTTCGATATCTTTTATGCTTATTCTTATTCATATTATTCAACTTGGTATCAGAGCAGTTTAATTCTTAAGTTCATCTTATTATCATATTCATCATTATTTTTTGGAGTACCAATTTCTTTTTTCATCCAAAGTAGTCGAAGGTGGCAAAGATCGGAACATAGAAGATATAGTTCAGGTGAGTAGGAGACGAAGGAGGTGATGGCGATGGCGAAGAAGAGGGCCATCGTGCGGGCCACAGCAACGCTTGAGAGCATTGGTGTGGTGTTGCTACTGTGTTGCTCTCCGGAGGAAGAAAAGGCGCCACCACTAATGGCGGCGATCACAAGGACCCGCGGTATAGTGAATAAGGCATAGAAAGTGGCAGCGAGACCTCTACTGAGGGTAGCAATCTCCAACGACAAGTGCAATCGAGAGGTCATGGCGGCGAAGATGGATGAAAATAACAGTCACGTAACAGCAATGGCTGCTGCTATTGAGAACCCTGAGCGATGCTCAATGACTCCAGAAGGCACTATTATGCGGTCGTTGGAGAGAGGAGCGAGAGATCTCTGGCGGCACACACTATCACAAGATTGGAGGAGGCGAGATTAGAGGGAGAGATCAACAACAGCGCCATTACTGGTGATGCTTAAGGATTGGGTTCATTTAAAACCTAACAAGGTATTTTGCATTCTTATACTCAGTTCTTTTACATGATAGTTGTGTTACGATATTTGGAAAGAAGAAAAATATCAGAAGAAAGGAAAAAATGAAATAAAAAATCAAAAAGAAAAAAGGAAAAGAAAGAGTTCGAATTAAAAAGAAGGGGAGAAGCTCTTTTATTTGTGATATTTTTTCTTATTGTCGTATTTATCTCCCAAACGAGTATGGGAGAAAGAGAGTCTGGATACTATTATAGTCATCCCCCATTTGCGGCCTTTGTTGCAGATCACCAAATGAGAAACCACAACTCTAGAAGATCTAGAGTTTCGAGGTCTCTAGGTCTTCAGAGGAAGACCCATGTCAAGGATACTAAATGAGGAGCCACCAGTACCAGTCGAGCTCTCCAGAGAAGAAGCTCGTGTTAAAGCCAGCTACAGTAGTTTGTCCAACAGTTCCAAAGTTTGCCGATGTGTCATCATCAGCACACCTACTTACTAGCAGGAATCAGTTGAGAGAGTTGTGTTCTATTGTATAGAATGGGATTCTGTTGCTATACAAGCTGAGCATTCTATGCTCCAGCTTAAGGGGGAGTATTGGAGAATGTGTGGTTGATTTAGTACCACATCGTGAGATGTGAAGTGTTGGAGTGTGTGGTGTCCTGTAAATAGGCATATACTCATTTCTTTGAGAAGAATAATACAAATATCAACCCTATCAGGGCCTTCTCCTATGATTTTTTTCCTACTCTTTGTCAGTAGGATTTCTATGTAAACCCAAGAGTTATTTTATTGTTTATGATTTAATATCTTTTATACTTCTGCTTATTCATATTATTCAACCGGTTGACATGTCAAAAAAAGGCAATGTAGAAAGTGAATCCATGCCTAACATGCAACAGGCATCCAAACCAAAGATTAGTTCAAGGCTCATTCATTCAAACCAGTCAATTCAAAACCTTTTCTGAATCCATATTGTGTTTTTTTGTACATGCACATTCATTTTCACACATACTATACATTGATGGAGCCTATTTTAGACCTCAAATTCCATTTTCGATACTAGATACTCTATTTAACCTTGTTTCTTAAATCGTAGCACCTAGATGTTCTTGAAGGTTGTGTGGCACATAAGAGTGCATAGACAGATGAAGGCACCGTCTGAGCAGTCTTCATCAGTTGTCGTTACCCCATGATGACCTTAGGTAGAGTAGTTAGACCCTTTTCTTCATGTGTAATCTATGATTGAGAATCATTTCGCATTTATGCATCAATTTTATGTGCAACCCACCAATATTGGAGTCCTTAGCTATTATTAAGGCGTTTCTCAAATTTGTGTGCTTAACTAGTGATTAATAATGCTTGTGGTTGATAAGAACAATCGTGCTTAATGCTTGTAATTGATTAAGAACAATTGTTCTTCCAATTAATTGATGTTATAAATTTGTGGACCTAATTTAATAAGTGTAAATGCTTTAATCTTAAAACTACTAACTTCCAAATCTAGATATTGCCATTAGTTATTGCTTTTTCCATTAACAAATAACTTGCTCCCGATAGAGATTTTATTTGAGATGCTTTTGATAAAGATCAACCGGCAATGATTACGAACACATGGATAATTGGATAATTGCATAATGTGATAAGTATGAAATAAATAAGTAAATCTTATATGTGCTATGACAATGACTAACATCGTTATCTAGCCCATTTTTAATAAAAATAATGACAAAACTGTCGAAAATTCATGGATTATCAATTCAATCCTATTATGCATCAATAATCAGCTATTTTGCCGATTTGGTTATAAGACCAAATGGGCTAGTTAGGAAGTAGATTAGCCTCTTTGGAAATATGTGATAAGCTACTTGGCCAAGCAACACAGCAAAATTCTTAGTGTGAGAAGTTTTGGCCATAATTTATGTTCCCTTTCATATTGGTAGTATAAAGGCGACCTGCGAATGAATTTCCTAGGTACCATGTGTTTACATACATATCATGAATTTCTACATACATATGTGCCAGTTAAGACTTCATCTACACCACAACCTAAGGTGACTAACCAAATGGATGCATAGACACATAGCATTTCTTAAAGAGTCCAAGGAAAATACTATGCATCCATGTACTGCTTGGGATGTTGCATCCTCATGCCTTCCGAGGAAACAATTAACAAGATAATTAGAATTGTAAACATCTAAGGCAACACAGCTACTAAAGTTAATAATGTAACTATTAAGTGGATTATCTGGTTAATAGTTAATAATCATTTCTTATTCTCTATTTATTATTGTTGTTCACTTCATTCCCATCTACTCAAGCTTGCCAACGTGTCCTTCAAACACATGTGAAGCTAAGTAGCAAGAGGCAACAAATGAAAGCACTAGAAGGGGAGTAAATAATGTTATTGACTGATTTAAAAAATAATTAAAATAATGAATCACAATTCGCAAAGAACTAGAACAGAAAATAAAATGTAACCAACAAATGCAACCAATCCCACAAGATTAGATGTATAATGGAAAACCCTTAAATAAAAAAATCATTACCTAGACCTCCCACCCTTGAATTTCACCCCAAGTTCACTTAGAATCACCAAGCAAGGTACTTGTAGGGTACCTAAACCCTTACACAACCCACTCTTTTCGATATCGATATCGTATCGACAAGTTAAAAGTAGATATGTCAGGGATATATCGCTGATTTGGTAAATTTTAGGAAAATCGCTCAAAAAAGTTCAAAATGACAAAATGTCACAAATTTGATGAAAATTAACATTTTAATAATACATGCATGAAGAAATGAATAAAAAATGAAAATTATAAATTTTAAATGAAAATATAATAAAAATATACTAAGCTGTAGTGATTTAGGTCACAAATCATCACCAAATTAAAGATTAACCAGGGATCTTGCCTAAATAATGTATAGATCACATCAATTTATACAATAATCAAGTGTAACACAAGATTTAACCAAGGTATGACTAGTAACCAATGTTAAATCAAGGTGATTTAAGCTTAATGATGCAAAAAATGGTAAGATTAAGGTGATTAGTTTGTTGAGAGATGAATAAGACTCCAAATCACCTAATAATTGAGGCGAATGGATCGGTGAACTCTCGCAACGGGCAGCTGAAGAAAGCAAAGAAAAAAAGACTATAGAACAGCTATAGAGGTATCGTCCGATGTCATAAGAGATTAGCAATATTTGGAAAAAATTACACATATGTACTTTAGTTTCGATGATATATCGCCGACACACATCGACATGGGCAATATTTCTCCTAACATCTTAGAAAAAAGACATTTTGGCAATGTTGACACAGGTATTGTTGGCGATATCGACATATCGGCGACATTACAGATATGTCGTGACATCTCTTTCATTGCTCGAAAGACGTTTTTATGGGATCCCTATCAACCACATTGATATCCCCAACTATTTAAGGATATCGAGGTCAGATATCGCCGATATCAGGTAAAAAAGATATTCCTGTGATATCAATATAAGTCATGTTGGAGATACGGATATATCGCCAATATATCGCTAATATATCAAGATAATTGTTTCCATGAGTCTTGAATTCCCAATCAAGAGTAATATCCTCTCCCTTGAGAGATTTGGGGCCCACAACTCGAGCACTTGAAATACAATTAAGATGGAGATAGATGAATAAAATTGAAATAAAACACAACCCAATTGTCTTATGGATGGCCCCAACTAGATATGCAATTTAATGAATGAAGATCTATCTAAGGAACTAATTAAATACTCCCTTTGAAGTGTGTAAAGTTGTGGCATAACAAAGAGATTGTACTTGAGCTCTAATTGTGGCAGAGTAATTTCCAAAGGGCTCTAAAGACTCAAGAGAGCCGAGCAAAGTTGAGAACTTAAATGGAGATGCTCTTTGGGTGATTTGGTAGCTTACGTCAATTGTGGAAATAAGTGCCAAGCTTCCAAGAAGGTAGGGAATCATTTCCTTATAAAGAGGGGCCAAATGGGGTCCAAAAACACCCGTTAGCTCGCATCCCAACAGTAAAAAACTCCTCATGTGCCAATCCAACAAGCAAAAAACCAAGCAAAAGTGCTTTTTGACGGGCCATCTAACGTTAAATGAATTCTATTTAACGTTAGATAAGCTATCTAGCATTAGGTATACAATTCACTCTAAAGTTAGTTATCCCCTAAATGCTGCAGCTCACCCTAGCCATACTTACCTAACATTAAATGGTTTCTATATAACATTAGATGGGCTAGTATCAACCTAGCTTGTTTGGATGGTCCTCTTATCATTAACTAAAGGTCATTAGATGATTAATAAGTGATTGGCCTCTAACGACCTAATTAAAGGTTGATTAGACATATTTAGGTCATCATGGGTATCCTTGTGAATTTTATGCATAGACCCTTAAGTTTAGTCTATAATGTTCTACTATAGGGCTCTCCTTACAATCTATCAAGAAGAAAGCTAAAATTACAACTTAGAACACCTAAAATACATTCAGCCTAACTAGAAGACTCTTCGATGAGGTCTTTAGCCTTTGGATCTTCTTGATTTTCTAGCCTCAAATCCTCTCAATCCTTGAGCTTAAATGTCCTTCAAATTTGGTTTTGACATTGAAGCAATTTTCAATCCTATTTCCTACATGTTAGTCCTCGTAAGCACAATATATGAAATACAAGTTCCAATTTTAATCCCGACATTTCGAGATGTTTGTTATCATCAAAACCATGTATTAAAGGATAAATGAGGTGCTTAATGACTTATGCACCTATATTCTCCCCCATTTTAATGATGACACACTTAATAGAAAAGGTTCCAAGCCTCTCCTTTACTAAATGCTCCCCCTTAACGTCATAAAGGATTAAGTAAGATTACAAGATATCCATTCCTCCCCCTTTTGGCATTATCGAAAAGACCAATAAGAGATATTCCACAAGCTGAGAGCCATCAAAACCTAATGAGCAAGTTAAGAATGAAAATATGCTAGAAAGCTACATTATGAAGATTAGAAGTTCAACATACATGCCAACACACATGAACAAGGATTGGTGTACATGCCAAATGTGAAGTCATAGAAAATAACATGTTTATGATAGCTCAAGGTTAACAAATACACTGGATAGTTGCTACTACATTTCTAAATGCATGCTGAAATTGGTTTAATGCAAATGCATGAAAGGCTAAGTAGAACAACAATGCTCCCAGGGCTAGTCATGAATGTTTCCCTTTCCTTTAGTGAACACATGAATGTCCTCGATGTCAGAAATGTCTTCACACATCTCGAAAAGTTCTTGTGCAAAGTGTTGATCAAAATTGACATAATAATTATTATACACCCTATTTTAAAGAGGCATACTTTTTATAGAATCAGTAAAAAAGTTGATCCCATCAATGTTGTCGACAAGAGTATGGGAAGAGAAATCAGTGCAAGGATGAGGATGGGTCATAGCCCATGCCTAAGGTTGGGGATGGGATACCTCCTCAGGATGGTAGTCAAGCATATACGAGGTCCTATGCAAGGTTCAAAATGCCGATTTCAACACCGTGCCGATGAAATTGTAGGTATGCATTTCGTGAGCATGCAGAAGGTATGCCATGGAAATACCCGTTTTTCGATGGCAGATTTCGACGATTTTGACAGCCCGAAAAAATAACATTTCGAGACACGCCGAAGGCATGCCGATGCATGTCGACAAAAATAACATAAATGATTAAAATTTGAAAGACAAGTAAATCAAGATGTTAGTAACATATTTACAGTTGTATATAACAAAAAACAATCATTATTTAAGCCGATATGACAAAAAATCAACATGTGTTGTGTGTATGTCCGTGTGTGTGGATTTCCACCCTCCCACCTTATAGATTTTCACCCTCCCACCGCTCCTCCCTTACCTAAAAAATTTGATTTTCACCCACCCGCCGCTCCAATTCCCAGCGCAAGTTTTCCCACCCAACAGACGGTCGACATGCCGACGGTTTCGTCGGCAACTGTCGGCATGCCGACGGTTTACCTGTAAACCGACACCATCTTTGTGTCGGCATGGCCTTGCTCCGAAAACCCCCTTGCCGTCGGCATTTAAATCACCGGTCCTATGCTCGGCATGAGAACTACCACCTTCATCACCATGTTCATAGATGGCCTCATCCATGTGATCTTCATCATTATCATCTTCATCAACGTCATTGCCATTGTCATCAATGATATTCATGTTTTTGCATTGGTGATGTTGAAACAATCATGCTTTTGGATTCTAGAAGATTTAGAGTGTTTAGATAAATTCCAAAATGAGTAGCAATACAAGCAATGATGTTGGAAAAAGGGAGAAATGAGAGGATCTTTTACCATCTCACTACGGATAATTTTAAGCCAATTCAGTAGTTTCTTGTTGATGGCCTACATCACAAAAGCTAAGTCAATGTTAAAACCACTTGATTGTTTCTTTGGAAAAAGGCCATAATAGAGAATTCTAACTACAAGCTTTGGAACACCAAACATGGTGTTTGGAGCCGGTCTATAGCTCCCCACAACGGAACTACTCAAAGGTCCCAAGTCTCAAAGAATGTTAGGGAATCCAATGTCATGGGCAAGGGATTGGGGTGTGTGCCCCTCATGAGACACGCCAAAAAATTCGAGCCAACGCACGGGAGTCAAAGTAATTTCCTTTCCAAATAGGTCAGCTTTAAGGATTTTTCCAAACGTGGGATGTTCAAACCAAGACATGTTTGCATACCAAATCTTGGTTAAGGATGGATGATAGATTGAATTTGAGTCAAGAGTCAAAATAGGTAGAAAACACATTGACATTACAAAGAGACTTGAGATCGAACTTATTGAAGTCATTCCAGATGATAGGCTGAATGGGATGGGCAGAGAATGACGCATATTTTGTAAGTCTCTCCTTAGCCTCATCAAATGATGCTACAGCTTTCCCTTTCCTACTCTTAGTCCTAGAAGGAATGGGGGACTAGTTTAAAAGGTTTGGGAAAGGTTTAGAATTGATTGGCAGAAAAAAGAACTGACTGCAGCTTGACAACCAGCAACTGCAGGCTATAATGTTTTGTCATTCTAATCCAACGTTTGGTAGTCCATAGACTACAGAATGAAGGCTGAAATGAGTATTAATCAAATGAAATCAATGAGATGATGATGGATAATGCTGGAAACCTGTAAAATTTTTTTGAAAAGGGGAAACCTGTAAAATAGAACCAAACCACAACAAATACTCCTCAATAATGCATCAATCACAAAAGCCCCAATTTGTAGCCCTTGCCATGGAAAAACTAGTGAAGAATGAGCAAGAAAGAAGGATTACCAAGTGAAGAACCCCTTTGATGCTTGAGATCTAACATTAGATCTCCTCCAAAGCCAAGATCACCCCTTGAAATGATGAGAGGCTTGGACATGGGTGCTCCTATGGGTTGTTGAGGTTAAAGGGTTGGGAAGATGAAATGGAGTGAAGGGATGAAATGTTTGCAAAGAAGAGAAGGGTTGAATAAAATAACCTTTACTGAAATAATTGCACCCATGGACTCAACAAAGTCTCAAATATAATGTGACTTCTGCAGATGTCATTTTGCCTACACACATGATTTCATTCTATGATTTGAATGTAACTAACATGTATGCATGAGTTGCTAGGCCTTAATATCCGTCAACCTACAAAGTTCTAATTTTCTCCTAATTTCACTGAACCTATCATAATTAAGTGATTTAGTAATTATATCTGCTAATTAATTTTCTGTAGAGATAAATTCTAATTTAATCTCAATTTTAGGCACATTATCTCGTCAACAAAGTAGTTTATGGGTGAAGGATGAAGAAGTTCCCTCGAAGACTATTTATTTTCATTTCTAAAGCTCTTGTATTTGTAATATAGTTGTAGTTTATGTTTATTAATCTTTTGTATCTTAGATTAAATGTTAAAGAGCCCCAAAATTTAATACTTTTTGTCCCTAGCCATTAGAACACCTAGGAATTCCAAACCTACACCTAAAAGCCAACAAATCAACCATTTTATGCTCATAGGCTCAACTAATTTTGCTACCCACCGACCAATCCCATTATTGCCAGTCGGCCTACTCCTCACTCAGTCGTCCCATCACTTTCTAGCCCATCGACCAGTGGTCGACCAATTTAGTGAACATTGGAGTGCTTAACGTTCAAAAACCTCGGGAATAGTTAAGCATTAATTACTCTAATGAAGTCACCTAATTACCATTGAAAGCCTCACTAAGGCGTCAACCAATGATCGACCAACCCTTCACAAGCAAGTCACTTGATTTTACAAATCCGACGACCAATGGCCCAAAATACCCAAGTCCAAAGATTTCAAACCTAGGAGCTCTTTGTAGCTAAACGACTAGTGGTCGACCAACTACTATTGTATATGATGACCGATGCTCGGTCAACCAATAAGCACAAGTTTGGACTTTTGACACCGTTCTAGCCCGACAACCAAAATTAATTTTTACTCAACCAACCCCGCTATAGGGCAACAACCAGGCATTGACCAACTTGAACTGATTGTCTGATTTGACTTTTGTTCTGATTTCTAGTTGAACCTTTTCATACATTTAAGACCCTAAACGGCCGGTTTATCTGCTAACACACCTCTAGAGTATTTCTAAACCATCTATAAATATACTAGGACACTCCCACTCTAATCATAGATTGCTTCAGCTCACTACCACTAAAGAACACCAAAATCACTCAAGATCTCTTGCTTTCCAAATCTCATGAGCATTACTTCCACTCTGCTACAACTCTCTACTCTCCAAGGGAAGTTATGAGATCCTATTACTCCCTAAACTTATTTCATTACATTTTGGGTTCTATAGGATCTTATCTTCTTTTCTTTCTCTTGTAGTTGGATATTCGAGTTGTGGATTCCCGCCTCTGTTGGAGGCAACACTTGCAATGGCCATATCAAATGTGTTGTGTACATAAAGTTGTGCCACCCTCAATTTAAAGTGGTACGTTGATGGATTTTGATTGACTTGTTCAATCAGGAAAATCTTAAGTCAGGAAACTTAGGTGACGATTTTTACCCTTGAGATTTCCACAAAAAAATATATGTGCATTGTGTGGCTATATTATTGTGTGATTGTTTTATTTGCTCACCATTTTTATAGCACAATATTCAACCCTCCCCCCCACCCTATCATCTAGCCAATCCTTGCAATTAATGGTGACATTGAAGTAGCCTCAATCAATGATGGTGTGTCTAGAAATAAATACAAGGCTCAATAACTCTTCCAAAAAAGCCCTTCTCCATTTATCCCTCGTAGGTTAGTAGACTCTAGTAACCAAAACTTTCACTCTAGATGTATGACTACATAATGACATTGATCTTGCTCCTCTTTGACATGCCACTTTCTTCAAAATCTCCTCTCCAAGTCACCAACAAACCACCTACGAGACCCTTCAAAGGAACATCAACAAAGCCTCCAAGATTCGCTTTCCCATGTAAGGGTCTAAATTTTATGTGACTACTGGTCATTTAATTCGACCCTTAGCCCTATTAATTTCATTCTAAGTCAATTAAGATCTACGTTCCAAGGGTTGACTCCAAGATTGTTTATCATTTTGCCCTTGTAGGTTGGGCCTCTTCCGGATTTTTTTCTTTTTCAACCTTGGAAATTATTTCTTATAATGGATGGCCTCACCAAAATTTGAGTTGAGGGACTTTTGGTGAGAAAGCCTTTTGGGTGGATTCTTTTAAAATGTATGTTTGGGTGGAGGGTTGCCCCTGAAATTTTCCCCAATTTGTTGCATGGAGATCATGAGAACCTCCCTCCAATCCCTCAAACCCATGTGTAGGGACCCCTATCATTTCCCATTTCATGTGTAGACCCCCCCTTTCCATTTGCTTCCATCGCAAGGCACCACCTACACCTACACTGTTGACTCCCCTCTCCTCTCCTCCAATGCTTGGACCTCCTCCTCCTTCCCCTCGCCAGCTACAATAGGTGGCAAGGAGGCTCATCACCGCTAGGCAAAGGTTGCAGCAGCCCCTGCTGCCGTTGCTACTGCGTGGGTCGAGGAAGGCATGGACCCTACTGCCATTGCGTGTTAGAGAACCGTGGCTACTACTGCGCATTAGAAAGCCATGGCTGCCGCTGGTGTTTGCTGAAATCGAGGTCAGTAGAGAAGAGTAGGCCCCGTCAAGGCTTGCATATGGTGGGTATGTTCCCCTTCTTGCTTTCTTTTGTAATCTCTAGCCCTAGGTTGTTCTAACCTTGGGGATTTGGAGCCCTTTAGTACATTAAGGCTGTTTTGGTTGCTAAAGAATTCTGATGTGTTGTGGATTTGTTGTTAATGTGAGGAATTTGTGGAGCACTATCTTTTGAACGGGATAGTGAGCTCACGGACCTCTCCACTTGCATGTTATTCTCTGGAATTCCTAAGTTAAAGGAGAGATGACAAGGAGGTTTGGTATGCAAAACCGTGGGTTTTTCATGTTCGGGCTCGCATGTGTTGTTTCCATGAATGTCGATTAATTGTGAGTTTTGACAGGCTTTCCTTGTGCCCTAGGGTTTTGATTTCAAGATGAGTTTCTCGTTGGTTTAGTTTCGAGTCTAAAGTATCCCTTGAATGTCAAAGAATGCATGGGAATGGATCCAAGTTGCTAGGGTTGAAAGTAAAGGTTTTGATTGGGGGAAAGAACCATGAAATTATTCAGAATTAGGGTTTGGAAACACCCAGTACCGATACTGAACATTAATACCGGTACTGGATGGGTATTCCAAACCAGTGTCGCATGCAAATCGAGGGCTTGAGTGCCTTGTACCGATACTAAGTGTTAGTACCGATGCTAGCCTACAACCTAGGTCTGGATGGCTTGCAGTTTGAGGGGCTGGGGATGCCTAATACCAATACTAAGTGTTAGTAACAGTACTGGCCATCAACCTAGGTCAAGTTGGAAGTTGGTCTGAGGACAAAGGGTACCCAGTATCGATCCTAAACGTCAGTACCGATACTAGTATTATTGGGTGGCTAGTAGGTTGTGGACACCCAAGACTGATACTAGTGCCTTAGAAATACTTGATGTAACCCTAAGTCTTGCCCTAGTCTATGAGGAAAAATGGGGGAAAACCTAACCTAAATCGAGATATTAAGAATGTGAAGTCCAAAGCAATAACTATCCCTAAAGATCGTCGAGTAAGCGACGTGTCTAAGAACCCTAAAAATATGGAATAAAAGCTGAAGTGTAGCTTGCTAAACCTAAAGTAGAAACATAAATATTGAATGTTGTCAGCTCCTATACAAGCCTAAGTGAAAGCATGCATCCTAAGGTCTGAGGTCAAACCTGAGGTGATCCACTAGGTCCCTAGGGTTTTGTTCTTAGTATAGAATCATAACAGACTGAAAGACGAGTAGGTCAACTAGGTGAGCTCATAGGGCTACACCCACTAACTTGGTGAACCATAAGTTCACTGCTCAGGTTGGAGACTCGAGATTATATGGTGGCTAGAGGCTACACAAAATCTACCTCAAAACTCGAATGATTCCTGGGTATGGTGACAAACCGAGGGCCGTTGCCGAAATAAGGTACTTGAAAGTACCTTAACCTAACTCAATGATGAAGTATTTATAACTCTAGGCTGAATAGGCACCTACATGCACAACGTAAGGTGCCGAGGTACTTGGTACTCATAACTAGAGGCTCGTTAGGAGCTTGTGTGTGCAAAAGACGCCAGGGTACCGTGAGGGGCTTGGTTAAGATATCATCCAACAACGGATTAAGAGAGCATGCCAAGAAACTATGCTCCAAACGGGGGTATTGGTGTGACCCGAAAATTCTAACTAACCCTAAGACATATGATATGAAATGATCTATGATTGTACCTTGCGAGACATGAATTGAACTTATTCTTTATTGTAGCAAGGCATTAACCTAAGTAGCTTTCAAGAGGCTCAATTCTTCTGATTGAGGTTAGTAACATTCTTAATACGTCGAGATTGAGTACACCTTTCACGAGAGTCACTAGCCCTACTAGCTTTTACCTGGCCAGGGAGAGACTACCAGACTGGGATCCAAGGGAAGGATATATCTTAATCTCCTCTAATAAAGAGAAATGATTTCCAGAACCTAACTCCTAAGGTAAGTGAGAGAATGAATCATTAATGAATAACAATGTAAATAAGTCAAAAAGAAAATGGGAAAAGGCTTGTAGTCGGTCTGTAGTGTTAATAAATCAAAGGGTAAATAGGAAATGACTCGTAGTTGACCAGTAATGCAGAAACATGTACACTACCTTTTTTTGGTCCAATTGTTACAAATGATTTTGTCCCTAGTGAGCCGCTTGGCTTATCCCTAAATTTGTGACCCATTTTCAGGTTTCGTTACCATGGAGCATGTAACACATTACGTTGGGTTCAAGCCCAGGAGGACATGGGCAATTATCGTAATGTTAAGTTCCATCTTTTTTTTTTCTTGAGAGGGGGGGGGGGGGGGGGGAGCTTGGTAAAAAGGGTGTAATTAGCGTTACTAGGCTTCTTTTTCTTTAGTTTTGTAACAAGAAAGCTTTTTGATATATTAAGACCTATACATTTAAATTATGGACTCTTGTATAAGTATGATGATAGACAATGAATTGTATGGTAGTGTTGTAAATAATCTTGTGGATGCATGTTGTGATGTGACAAATGTATTTTAGTGTTTTATCTTCGATGTTTCTTGTATTTTACTACCTGTGGTTATGGGGTGTGCCCACTTATTTTCTATTGCTTTTACTTAGCTTCGTGTGTTGATTGTGGGGTGTACCCACCTTTTTAAATTGTTGTATGCATGCATAAGTGCTTGTTGTAGGTATAGGTTTTTAGGAAACATTGAATAAACAAGGGAAGTTCTGTTGTTTTTGCAACAAGTTTCAACCCTACAATTAATTTATAATCGTTAATCCCTAAGACGTATCTACTTAATTGGACTACAAATTATAACCCGAACCACTTGGTAGCTAGGACCTTAGCATTCGCACACCTGGTAATCCACTCTTGATTTTTTGGGTGGATTATCGGGGCATGACATCTTGACTCCTATAGCTCCCCTCTACACCTTTCTAAATTTGTTTCTAAAGAAGAAAACATCTACTCCCCACTTTGTGCAAGTAATTCCAAACATTCCCCCTTCTTTGATCCTACAACCCCTATGAATTCTATGTTAAGCAACTCATGGCTCAAAATGAGACTTGCATCCCAAAGACATTCCCACCTTTTATACCCCCACCATCAATGTTGGTGATGACAACACCTCCGTGAATAAAGTTCTTGACCCCCAATCCCAACTTCCTCACCAACTTAACATAAGCCAATGACAACGTGCTTCCCCTACGTAACTTGATTTTGCCTTAATTGCACCTCATCTCTTACAAAGTCCTCATCGTCTCCACCCAAACTGTTGTAGGTTGCCCACTCTCCTCACCAAAATGAGGATGTAATCCACTAGAAAAGCCTACATTTTCCGTTGTATGCAAAGTACCTTTGTAAGAATGAAATAAGGAAGGAACATTCTCCCTTAAGGACAACTAAAGGTTTGGGCTATCAAAGCCATCTAAAATTGGATCCCATAAACAAGTTTGAGAACTCACCATTCAGATCCAATAACAAAACCAGACACAAGGGGTTGAACGTCCCTTACTACAAAATGATTGGCATGAGAAAAGGTTATGTTGACTTCTCATGCGACTCCCCAAGACTCACCGAAAATCTTTCAAATGAATCACCAACAATAGTCTTGCTTGCCATTGAACACCATAAACCAGCATTTAAAATGCTAGCAACATGTTGTCGGAATGCCATTGATAAGGGGGTTTTTTGGGAGGTCATATCGACATAAAATGTGTCGATATACACGTGTCAGCGAAATATTGCCATGTGTCAATCATACCAATCCATATCGAGGATCTTCTTTGAAATTGCCACTCTTTCGTTAATACTTATCAACACAGTGCAACATCGAAGTCCCTATTTCTTCTCTTGCTATGTTTTGAAATCTTAAACGCCGGTTGTTGTCGATCCGTGCCTTTAAAATTTATCTTTTGTTGTTTTGCACCCGCCTCAAAAGATTCTACTTAAACTTCAACTCATGTCTTGGTTGATGCCAATGACTCTAATGACTAGTAGGGCAAACTAACCATCATGTTCTTCCCCTCCCCTCTACCAGCTTAAATGCCCCACCCTAATCTTAATTTTTACTTTTTCCTCAAGAAAAGGGTTTGTCACCAACGTGAGGAGACAACTACTTGGGATCGTCTCCTACTCTTGCTCGCCTAAAAGCTTCTCCACACCACAATTCTTTTCCCCTCCTCTTCACAAGAAGGGTTTTCAACTTGGTTGAGGTAACTACTGCTACCCTTTCCTGGTTATTACTCCTACTTAAAGGTCTCATTAGCAGTTTTTTTCTTAACTTCAAGTGAGTTAAGTTTTCAACTAATGAGAGACGACTGCATGCCTACCTAATGGACTGCCTATCTACCTACCTATTTCAAGGATTACATCTGAAGGAGGGAGTCAGTTTTCTTCAATTCTTGTAACTTGGGCATCTACACTCCAACTTGGGGGGGGGGGGGGGGGGGGGGTTATTAGAGATATTTTAGGATTAGGTGAATTACGAAAAATTCTATTTGGTTTATCTCTTTTTATTTGTATATATTTGATTTCATTAGGATTTAATTTGTTTCCTATGTAGGATTAGGATTACCTTGTAATCCCTTTTCTCTATATAAAGAGGGGTTAGTCTTCTCTTATTTTCAATTTAATGAAATCAATTTCCAAAATCTTCCATAATCTACATTGAACTTGAATATGGTAGACTACATGTTGCATGTGAATATTAGGATACAACATTTTTTGTTAGCATAACCTTTGTGCACTCCAATTATCTTTTTGTATGGTTTTCTTATTTTATATTTCTACCTAGACTTATGTTGCCATTTTCCCTTTCACCTCTCTCTACAAAGAGCTTTAGGATTTTGGAGTTGAATAATATGCATTGTTTTTTCCGACTTGGTATCAGAGCGATGATCTTAAATCGACGCTCTGGTATCCCACCTACACAAGCCTTCATACACCTTCCACCTTAACCCTCCTCTCTCTCTCTCGCTGGTTCCCCTCGCCGCCACCAGGGGCCAACAGCAGCCCACCAGCACCACCAGCAACCTTCCCCGCCATTGCTGCACCTACAAGCCGCCGCCACCTACAGGAGTCGCCTCCTATGCCTTCCAATGGCCTACTAAGGCCCCGCTTGCAGCAACCACTAGCGGGTGGTGGTGATCGGTGGGGGGTTGTCACTGGCAAGGGGGAAAAGCACCCCTCAAGAACGCTATTAGGGGTTTTCTCGTGCCCTAACATGTGTCTCGTCTGATCCTAAGAGGCTACTGTGTCTCTTAGGATGATTTCTATGATCTCTAGATCTTAAATTTCATGATCAAAAGGTCACAATCATCCTGATTCACAGATTTTTCAGATCCTCCTTGGTGACTTATTTCCTTCTTCCTATGGCACGATGACATCTTCTAGCAGTTCGGAGATGACATCGAATACTGCTACGGACATTAAGAGTTACAAGACCCTATTCTTCGATCCTATCGCTAAATTGAACAAGACCAACTATGCTAGATGGTCTCATACGTTCCTTATGATGGTTGAGGGACACGATAAAAAGCATATTCTTATGGAAACCAAGCCACAGAATAAAGTTGGGAAATACGCCACATGGAAGATGTTACAGTAGGGGCTTTAGTGTATTTTCTTATTTTATTGGAGTTAGTATTACTTTTTTTATTCTTTTGGTCCTCTGTAATAATTTACCCACATCTCTTGCTCTATAAAAGAGATGTAGGGTTTCATTGAAAGAATTGAGAAACTTGTTTCCTTTGACTTGGTATCAGAGCGGTGATCTTAGATCGACGTTCTTGATATCCCACCAAATACGTAACCTCTAACCCCTTCACCAAAAACCTTGATCTTGATCCGTGATCTTCACCGCCACCGGCTGAGGGCTTGATCACTGGTTGGGGGGGATCACCC
Source organism: Thalassia testudinum (assembly GCA_037157565.1). NCBI lineage: Eukaryota > Viridiplantae > Streptophyta > Magnoliopsida > Alismatales > Hydrocharitaceae > Thalassia > Thalassia testudinum. Next base: position 70,595,449 of record JAZHRO010000007.1, on the reverse strand, counting down.
TTCTCTCCTCCTCGCACAAAAGGGGAGGGCCTTCACCAACAGCAGTGACAGTCCTTGCCGATGGGACTGCTGTCGGTGGGTGCTACCACCAGTGGCGACAGTAGGGACCCAGATCGACTGGGCGACACCCTTGGGGGCTCTCCTGCTCTCATGTGTGCCCCCGTTTGATCCATGCACTGCAGGATCATCTTCCTAGCATGATTTCTAGAACTCCTTTTGTCCAAATCTCATGCTAGGATCCAATTTTTTGCCCGTTACATGTTCTACATGGTTGGCAAATTATTTTTCAAACCTTTGTTTGGTGGCTATTCCTTCTTGGTTTGGCATCATGGCCACCTCTACCATCCGAAGTCGCATCGAAGTCTCTTGTTGATACTGGGAACATCAAGAATCCATTTTTTGTTCCCATTACAAAGCTTGATGAAACCAACTATGCTGGTTGGTCTTAGACGTTCCTTAGGACAATTGCAAGGCATGACAAGGAACACATTCTTCTGGAGGCAAAGCCAGATAACAAAATCAAGTATGCGACATGAAAGAGAGACAATGCCATGGTAAGAGCTTGGATCATGAATGCTATGACGTCTCACATTGGTGATAGTATTATGTATTACAAGACTGCAAAGGAAATGTAGGATTATCTTCGTGACACCTATTCTCATGAAAAGAATTCCAATAAGGTGTTTCAGATCACACATGACACCTCTCTCAAACAGGATGGTCTTTCCTTGTCTCAATATTATACTCAACTGAAGGGATTACCGGAGAACTACAATACCTGCAGACCTATTTGCACTTATGCCACAGACGGAGTATCGCAAGGAATTTGCAGTACTCAAGTTTCTTTCTGGTTCGAGTTCTAAGTACGAGTCAACACGGTTATGAGACATAGCTTCCTAGTCTGAAGGAGGCTTATAGTCGAGTTAGTAGACTCTCTGTTAGGTCTACTGTTCCTGAGACTAAAGGACAAACCTTCGCTTTGGTTGCTGGAGGAGGTCGTGGAGGACATGATGGTTCTGCTACTCGTGGACGTGGTTGAGGCCGAGGACCACTTGGTAAGCCATGCCCAACATGCACTTACTGTAGGTGCATTGGACTTGTTGAGGCTTCATGCTGGAGCAAGCATGGGAAGCCTCTTGTGGCTAACCAGGCTAGAGTCTCCACTAAGACAAAGACTGATATGGTACCTAGGGCAAAGTTTGACGCCCTTGCTCAGAGATTCGCTCAGGTGACACAGGAATCACCATCTACCTCTGATACTATTGCCCTCGTCTCCTTGGGTATATTTTATGATTCTAGTTTCTCTATACCTTCCCAGTGTAGCAGATCTACGTGGATTGTGGACTCAGGAGCTTCATTACACCTGAGTGGTGGTCAAACTTGCTTTAGACGACTTCAGTCTGTCGCATCAAGCCGTACAGTACAGGTTGCAGATGGTCGTCACACCAAGATTGATGGACAGGGGGAGGTTTCACTTACCTCCAATTTACAGTTACCTCATGTTTTATATGCACCTGAGTTTCCGTTTAGTCTGTTATTTGTTAGCAGAGTTACTAAAGATCTCAACTACCAGGTTATATTTGATGATGTGGGTTGTCTGTTACAAGACAAGCTCAAGGGGAGGATGATTGGTGGTGGACAAGACAAGCCGAGTTATATTTGAAGAGGGGGGGTATATCACCTGCTTCAGACAGATATAGCTGCTTCATGTCATGGAGACCGTGGTCTTACTGTTGAGAATGCACTTCAGTGGCATCATCGTCTCGAGCACCTTCCTCTGGATAGGCTACGGCGCATTATCCCACATTTGTCACCTGCTATTGAGATTAGATGTGATGCTTGTCAGCTGGGAAAGCATCACCGTGCATTTTATCCTGCGAGCTCTTCAATGTCTGAGTCTTTTTTAATTAATTCATTTAGATGTATGGGGTCCCAATAAACTGTCTGATCGGTTGGGACATAGATATTATCTTATTATTGTGGATGATTATTCTCGCATGTCTTCGTTATTTCTTCTTAAGAATAAGTCTAATGTAGGCACATTTATAGGAGATTTTATTATAAAATAAAAGACTCAGTTTTCTACATGTGCTAAATGTGTACGCTCATACAACGCATTGGAGTTTTGTATAGCCAGATTGTGTGCTTTTTACAGGTACCATGGTATTGTGCATCAAACTGCATGTCCACATACATCCCAACAAAATGGGATAGCTGAGAGGAAACATAGACATGTCCTAGATATGGCAAGAACTCTCCTTATACATCACAATGTCCCCCAAGTATATTGGGGTGATGCAATTCTCACATCATGTTATCTCATCAATAGGATGCCTAGTTTTGTGTTATCGAAACAGATCCCTTAGCAAATTTTACAACTAGATCGTGATCTGTTTATTGTGTCACCTCATACTTATTGCAGGGCGAAAAAGGAGGTTTTAAATGTGTATTCGTTGTAGTACACTCTTAAATCGCACAACGATACATTTAAATTTATAAACTCAGATTCTAATTGGAGTCTGAGGTCATTCACAGAAAGCAAATGTGGAACTCACACATTAATCTTCATTTAAAATAGATGAGTACAATCGAGTATAATAATAGATATGCAATGAAAACAACCTCTCAAATTGATAGTTAATAACAATTATCAATATCTCAAAGAATCATAGGGTAAAAAGAAGTATAAAGATAAAACTATGGTCATTTAAATCACCAATTATTCATCTTAATTAAGCATATACCCAAATATTCAAATTATTCAACAACATTCTCAATCAACTCAACTTAGGTACTTAATAATTCATCCACATCAACATTTATCAGGAATAAGGCATCAAATGCCTTAACAGATCAACGGAGCACAAGCACAAGGCTCTCTCTTCTTCATCTCAAGCCTTTCAAAGACCCAAGGCTTCTCTCATAAGCCTTCAAACCTTCTTAAGCTTTCAGAGGCAAAGTGTACGCCTCTCCTTCAGCGCAAGGCCAACTTCCTCATAGCAAAACCCACCCCTCTCACAGATCTCTTCTCTCCTCCTCTCTCTCAGACCCGAGGTTAATCGGGTTCAATGTATCAAGTTATCGGATCCTAGGAAGTGGCCAAACCCGCGTGCGTGTGCACAAGCGATGCGTGAGACACGAGGAGGCGCGTGCATGGGGGACCCGACCCCCCGTGACTTGGGCAAACAAGCTCAGGCACAAAATCAACTTATACGTCTGCGCAGGCCCTTCACATCATGATGTGGGACTAAACGTCCCACACTTCGCGTAAGTACAGCTGGTGAAGCCTTCATCAATTGGAGCAACTGCTGGTGCTGGGGCTGGCAATTGGAGTCCTAGAACCTTCGAGACCTGGAGCCACGTTGATTGTGTGCTTCAATTGGTCATCTAGCAGTCGGAAACAAGCGGACGTGGTCATGGAAGACAACAGCGACGGCGACGAATGGCGAACCTGCACTTCACGAATACAAGCTCAAAAGCCCCAGTTAAAATGCTCAGGAGCTTCGCCGTGAGACGAGGAAGGTGATAATGAGGTCGATTAGGTGAACGGCGGCATGTGGTGGCCGGAGGGTGAAGTGATGATCAGTGTATCGATGGGTTCTTCGGCCAAGGGTATGTGTGAGAAAAACCCTCAATTTCTTGAGGGGTTTCTCTTACACGGTCGTGGGTGAGCTTATGGACCAAGTGGAGTGAGGTTTCATGGGGTGGATCACCGGCACCAACTCACCGGAGTTCTCGCCGGACTTAGGGAAGACGATGAGGAAGGGAGGTGGTTGTCGGTCGAATTGAGAAGTAGAGGGGTTGATGAGGATCTACAGAGGTAGAGGAAGGATCTACAGGCGATGGCAGCGGCAACGCTGCTGCCTCTAGGTGGCAGCGGCGAGTCTACTGCTGCCACTGAGGGTAGCAACACTGCTATTGCTCCCCCTTATCGATGGTCGCGACGGTAGAAGGGTGTTAGTTGAAGAAAAGAATGATTCTTATTATTACCAAGCCATCCCTACACCTCTTTATATAGGGAAAAATGGGGGGGGAGGGGGGGAAGCAACATAAGTCCACTAAGGAAAAATAAAATAGTAAATAGTCCCTCAACAAGAAGCGTAACTCAACACTCCCCCTCAAGCTGGAGCATACATATCCATCATACTCAACTTGTTTCTACACTTCTCAAACTAGGGGCGAGACAGCAGCTTGGTAAATATGCCAGCAGTCTGGTCTGTGGAGGCAAGACAAGTAGTACAAAGCAGACCCTGTTTAATCAAACTACTGGTGTAATGACAATCCACTTCCACATGTTTTGTTCTCTCGTGGAACATAGGATTGTTTGCAATGTAAGTGGCAACCCAGTTGTCACATTGCAACTCTATAGGCTCCTAAACATCAACATGAAGATCCTGTAACAGAGACCTAATCCATATCATCTCAACTGCAGTATGTGCCTTGGCCCAGTACTCAGACTCAGCACTAAAGTATGAAACAACACTCTATTTCTTGCTCCTCCACATCACCAAATTCCCAGCTACAAAGTTACAGAAGCCAGTATTAGACCGCATGTCACCAACATCACTTGCATAATCTGCATTTGAGTAGACAACAACAGACATAAGTGCCTTCTTCTGAAAAAGAATGCCTCTACCTGGACATCCCTTGATGTATCTCAACACATGCATCACAGTCTGCCAATAAATATCAGTGGGCTTATCTAAGAATTGACTTACCTTACCACGACAAGGCTAATATCTAACCTAGTGATGGTCAGATATAACAGCTTCCCCACCAGCTGTCAATATGCCTTCTTGTCTTTTAGCTTCACAGGATCTTCAAAAAGGTGAATTTTAGGATCCATAGGAATATTAGCATCTTTGGATCCTAGCATGCCTGTCTCCTGAAGAATATCAAGAGCATACTTCCTCTGCGACATAATTATCCCTTGCTTACTTGTGACAAACTTAATGCCCAAAAAATATCTCAACTTCCCAAGATCTTTCATGAGAAACTAGCGTGCCAAGTACTCCTTCACCTGAGATATACCCTCTGCATCATCACCTGTGAGAATAAGGTCATCCACATACACAAGTAAAGCCATTATACCCCTGTTGGTCTTCCTCACAAATATTGAATGATCAAATGAAGAACTCTGCATCCCAATAACAGACAACGCCTCAGATAGGCACTGAAATCAGGCTCGCGGGCTCTGCTTAAGAACATAAATGATCTTACAAAGCCTACATACACACTTCCTCTAAACCTCAAAGCCAGGCGGCCGCTGCATATAGATCTCTTCCTCTAAGTCTCCGTACAGAAATGCATTTTTGACATCCAACTGATGTAACTGCCATCCATAATGAGCTGCAACAGAGATAAGAATGCGAATAGTGAAGAGTCGTGCAACAGGGGAGAATGTGTCAAAGAAATCCACCCCATACGTCTGGGTGAATCCTTTGGCCACAAGGCAGGCCTTATACCTTGAAATAGACCCATTTGGGTTGTATTTCAAGGCAAAGACCTATCTGGCTCCAACAAGATACACGTCATACGGTAGAGGTGACAGCTCCCAGGTACCTCTGGTAGTAAGTACAAACATCTCCTCCATAACTACCTTCCAATGTGGATGTAGTAGAGCCTGCTGGTGCGAGGTAGGTAACTTAACACTAGATACAACAGCTGTGAATGCATGAAACTCCGAACTTAGAGAATTAACAGAAACAACACTCCTAGCAACATGATACTGTACACAAGATCATGGAGCCTTCTTGATAGCAATAGGGATATCCTCATCAGTACTCATGGAATCAGGACCTGGAGAAATATCCACAAGTGACACTCTCAACCTCTACACCTGCTGACACTGTATTTGAAGAAGCCTCCTGAGTAGAAGTAGCCTCCAGGTTATCAACGCTAACCAGAGGAGTCTATGGAATAGATAAAGGGGGCTTTGCCCTATAGACAACTAACAACGGATAGGTGTGACCCTTGAAGGTCCTTTCATCTGCTGGTACTGGCCTGAATGTGCTGGTAGATGGGTCAGTAGCCTGAAAGGAGCTACTACTATCTATGAATACACCAAATGGTATAGGAGCAACTGGTATAGGAGCACATTCCAGCACACTTTGCACCTGCCTAGCAGCAACAGAAAAATAGGGTACAGCTTCATGAAAGGTGACATTTGCACTGATGTAATGTCTCTGGTATAGGGGATCAAAACACCGATACCGCTTCTGAGTACGAGAGTAGCCAAGAAACACACACTTGACTGCTCTAGGTACTAATTTATCTAACCCAGGTCCAAGAAGATGTACAAAAGATACGTACCCAAATGTCTTAGGTGGAAGGTCAAACAACTCATTTGGAAAGAACACCTGCCACAATATCTACTTGTGAATCACAGAGGAGGGCAATCTATTAATAAGATATCACGCTGTGGGAACTACATCTCCCCAGTAGTTTTGTGGCACACTATAATAGATAAGAAGGGCTCTGGCCATATCAAGGTTATGTCTGTGCTTTCTTTCTGCAACTCCATTTTGCTGAGAGATGTGAGGACACAAGGTCTGATGAGTTATGCTGTGTAAACCATAGAATTCTGCCAGTCGACGACTACAAAACTCCAATGCATTATCAGATCTAAGAATCCTGATGCAGACAACAAACTGACTCTTTATCATTAACACAAACTTCTCAATCAGCAAACCCACTTTAAACTTATTCTTCATAAGAAATAGCTAAGACAATCTGGAAAAATCATCTACCACAATCAAATAGTACCTATGTCCTGCTCTATCAAGAGTCCTATTGAGACCCCAAACATCAAGATGCACTAACTGAAAACACGAAGAACGTGGTCCAGTAGTAGCTGGAAAGGAAGATCTATGGCGCTTCCCAAGTTGACATGCATCGCAAGTGAGTTGTGTAGTTGGGGATACAAGAGGAATAAGCCTACGTAATTTCCCCAAAGAAGGATAACCCAACCGTCTATACCACTGTAAAGCACTCCCTAAAGTTGTACTAACCCAACACGCTGCAGCAATGGGACCCTGCTGAAGTTAGTAAACACCTCTTTCATATCCACTACCAATAGTCTTCCCTATCATTCAATCCTGGAAAATAAATCCACGCTCATAAAAGATGACACGACAATTCATCTGCTAAATGATTTCACTGGCAGAGAGTAAATTCATGGACAAATCTGAAACAAACTAGACACAATTAAGCTGCATAGAAGTGGTAACATTAATTTCCCCCTAACAATTAATAGGAGCAAGTCGCCCATCAGCCACCTATATTGTACGACCTCGAGAGAGGTTGAATCTGCCTAAAACACTGCAGATTACCAGATAAATGATTGGAGGCACCTGAGTCAATTAACCACGCCACACCAATAGTTGAAAGAGTATCACCCTTAGTGGTTCCTAGCACACTCTCTGACTGGGATACTGCCATGTTCATCAAAACACACTGCCACAAACTGATTTCAATGCACCACAAAAAGGGTACACACCCCTAAACTTCTTCACAATCAAATCTGAAAAAACTGACAAGAAATGAAGAATACACATCCCAACAAATGTACCAAACGAGGAACACAACAACAACAACCAAGCATTTTCCCACACTAAGTAGGATCGACTATATGGATTCTTTGCCTCCACACAGATCGATTTTCAGCCATTTTAGGACTTAAATTAAAGTAATTGAGGTCATACTTAATAGTTTCCTTCCAACACTTGTTTGGTCTTCCTCGCCCCCTCTTAGCGGGTTCAGCCTCCAACTTCTCACATCTCCTAACTGGAGCATCTAGTGGCCTTCTTTGTAAATGTCCAAACCATCTTAGACGGGCCTTTATCATTTTATCCTCTATCGGTGCCACCCTAACCCTGTTTCTAATAAATTCACTTGAAATACGATCCTTTCTTATATGACCACACATCCATCTTAACATCTTCATTTCTGCCACAGACATCTTCTGTACATGCCTATAGTTTATAGCCCAGCATTCAGAACCGTACAAAATCGTTGGTCTTATCACAGCTCGATAGTATTTTCCTTTGACTTTTAAAGGAACCCTCTTATCATAGAGAACACCAGAAGCACCCCTCCATTTCAACCACCCTGCATTAATTCTATGTGTAACATCTCCATCAATTCCACCATCATGTTGGAAAATGGATCCCAAGTACTTAAAAATATCTTTCATTGGAATGCACTCTTCTCCAATTTTTACATCAATCCCTTCGTTCTTCCCTCTACTACTAAACTTACATTCCATATACTCAGTCTTCGTCATACTTATGCGCAATCCTTTATCTTCCAAGGCTTCTCTCCAAAGCTCAAGTTTTCTGTTCACTCCATCTTTTGTCTCATCAACCAACACAATGTCATCAGCAAAAAGCATACACCAAGGCACCTCAACTTAGATATGCTTCGTCAACTCATCCATAACCAAGGCAAAAAGATAAGGGCTTAAAGTCGAACCTTGATGCAGACCAATGGTGATATCAAAGTAGTCTGTCAAATCATCCTTAGTCTTTACACAAGCTGTAACTCCATAGTACATATCCTTTATAAGGTTGATATATATAATTGACACTTATCTCTTCTCCAAAATTCTCCACAGGATATCTCTTGGGACAGAATCATAGGCCTTCTCCAAATCAATAAAAACCATATGTAAATCTTTTTTCTTCACTTTGTATGTCTCCATCATACGTCTCAAGAGGTGTATTGCCTCAATAGTAGACCTGCCTGGCAGAAAGCCAAATTGATTTTCAGTTACCATAGAGACTTGCCTCACCCTTCTTTCAACTATTCTTTCCCAAAGTTTCATCGTATGACTCATCAACTTAATACCTCTATAGTTGGAACAATCTTGTATATCACCCTTGTTCTTGTATAAAGGTACCACAAAACTTTTCCTCCATTCCTCTGGCATCTTCTTGCCTCTCCACACAGTATTAAATAAATTTGTGAGCCAAGTTATACCCCGTTCTCCCGTCATTCTCCAGACGTCTATAGGAATATCATCAGGCCCAACAACCCTCCCACTTTTTATCATCTTCAGAGCCTCCTCTACTTCTTTCTTTTTTATCCTTCGATAACATGATCGATTCACATACTCTTCTGAGTTAACTAACTCCACTAAGATGATATCATTCTTTTGTTTTTCATTAAATAGCTTATGAAAATATCTTTTCCATCTTGTCTTTATATCCTCACTAACTATAAACACCATTCCTTCTTCATCCTTGATGCATCTTACATGCGTAAGGTCCTTTGCTTTCCGCTCTCTTGCTTTAGCAAACTTGAAAATATCTTTTTCACCTTCTTTAGAATCAAGTTTCTTATAAAAATGCTCCGAAGCTTTTGCTTTTGCTTCACTAACAATTTTCTTTGCTTCTTTCTTTGTTCTTTTGTAGTTTTTCATATTTTCATCGGTCTTATCTCGATATAAGGCTTTAAAACGGGCTCTTTTAATTTTAAGCTTCTCCTGCACTTCCTCACTCCACCACCAAGCCTCCTTTTGTCCTGGAACACCTCCTTTAGACACGCCTAGCACCTCCTTTACCACCTTCCTAATACAGTTTGCCATATTTAACCGCATTTCATCAGCACTACCATCAAGATCCCAAGCCTTTTGTTGCATCATCTTCTCTTTAAATCTCACTTGCTCTTTCTTAAGATTCCACCATTTAATTCTCAAATTCTTAAACACTAATTTTCTCTTCTTTACCTTCATCAAATGAACATCCAACACCAAAAGACGATGTTGAGCCATTAAACTCTCCCCTGGAATAATCTTGCAATCCTTACAAGATAAACGATCCCTTCTTCTCAAAGCAAAGTAATCGATCTGCGTTCTTGTTAAGCCACTTTTATAGGTAATCAAATGCTCTTCCCATTTTTTGAAGAAAGTATTTGTTATGAAAAGATCATAAGCCATAGCAAAATCAAGGAACGTCTTCCCTTCTTCATTCCTAACACCAAAACCATGATTTCCATGCACTCCTGCATACTCTAAAGCATCTTTTCCCACATGCCCATTTAAATCTCCACCCCAGCAAATCATTTCTGTCTGTGGGATTCCTTGAATTATCATATCAAGCTCTCCCCAAAATTTGTTCTTTATTCTTTCCTCTAGACCAACTTGAGGTGCATAAACTGAAATGACATTCAAGATCTCTTCTTCTAAGATTAATTTTATCAAAATAATTCGATCACCCAATCTCTTAACCTCAACCACGCTCTCCTTCAAATCCTTATGAATTATAATACCCACGCCGTTTCTACCTTTGTCCATTCCTGAATACCAAAGTTTAAAACCTGTTCTCTCGATTTCCTTTGCTTTTTCACCAACCCATTTAGTCGCTTGAAGGTAAAGAATTTAAATCCTTCTCCTTACCATTGTATCCACAATCTCCATGAGCTTGCTGGTCAAGGTACAAATATTCCAACTACCGAATCTCAGCATTCTTTGTGACACACTTCGATGACGAAGTGGTGGAACTAGCTTCTTTACTCGCATGCGTTCCTCGCGCCCTTGCTCATTTTGGATTACATCCAGGCAGCGATGTAGCGGAACTTCTTTACTCGCATGCGTTCCTCATGCAAGAACCCTTGCTCATTTTGGACTACATCCGGGCAGCGATGTAGCGGAACTAACTTCTTTACTCGCATGCGTTCCTCATGCGAGAGCCCTTGCTCATTTATCACTACACCCGGGCGTCGATGCAGCGCGTCGCAAGTAGGGAACGCCCCAACGAAATCAGAGTGTTTGCTAAAATCCATGTTTAAAGATCCGACAAATTTTACGCTTGCTGTCAACTACCTAACGCAACCCTCCTTTACCCGAGCTTGGGACTGGCAATGAAAAGGCACACGAACCTCAAAAAGCACACCAAACGAGGAATACACACCCCAAAAATCATAAATAAAGGGAAATACACTCTTCAAATCAGACCACAAGATCATAGAGAATCATACCATACATAGCAAGGTTCTTGAAGGTTCTTGATTCAAAACTCCATCTCCACAACACTCAAGAACCTCCCTACAACGTGCTGGTGGCCTGCAGCCTGCTCTCCGATGATCTAGGTGATGATTGGGAGAGAAGGTTTTGGTGGTGTGCTGCTCTGGAGTTGCGTCGATGGCCTATAGGGATACAGCGACAGTCTGCCAGAGCTTAGCAGCACGAGGCGGTGCTGTGGGAGGCAAGGCGGCGCAGCAGCAACGGTCTGCCGGAGTGTAGCAATGCGAGGCGACGCTGCGGGAGGCAAGGCAGCCCTGCTGCAACACATCGGCAGTGACTACAACAACGCAAGGAGGCACTACAGCAATAGGCTGCAGCAGCGGCAACGATGGGCGATGATGATGCTGCGATGGCGACAAAGCATCGGCACTGTTGTCGGTGGTGGCAGTGGCATCCGATGGTGGTGTGGCTTGAAGGTAAGGTTAGGGTTTATTTAGTGGTATCCCCAAATTGGTGCTCTAATATCAAGTTGAAGAAAAGAATGATTCTTATTATTACCAAGTCGTCCCTACACTCTTTATATAGAGAGAAGTAGGGGAAAAAAGCAACATAAGTCCACTAAGGAAAACTAAAATAGTAAATAACCCCCCAACAAGAAGCATAACTCAACAGTGTTGCCGGTGAGAGAGGAGAGGGAGGGAAGGGTTAAGGTGGTGGGGTATGTTGGCCTTATGTGGGTGGGATACCAACGAGCTAATCTAGGATCGTCGCTCTAATACCAAGTTGAAGAAAATGACAATTCTTATTGAACTAAGAAACGCTACACTTCTTTATATAGAGAGAAGTAAAGGAACAATTGTAGTACATGTCTAGGTAGAAATATAAAATAGTAAAAAGTGCATAAGACCGGAGGGGTATTTAAATCTAACAAACATACTAACATCAGTTTATTAGCATAGGAAGTCAAGGAATGAATTTTGTTTTATCCAACCACTTAAGTAAAAGGTTGATCCATAATAAAGAAAGTGGGAGCTTGATCCAATCCAAGTTTGTCTTTGGCTAGGCAATCAGGAAGTCTGCCTTTGGCTAGGCAATCAGGATGTTGGTTACCAGTTTAATGAACAATCTAAATTTAAATATTAAACTAGTGTTAATGGAAGCTACGAAAAGTCAGGGAAGCACAACGAAGTCAAGACTCCTCTACTTCTCCATGCGCAAGGAAACATGAGAGGAGATCAAAAAAATCCACTGTAGAGTTGCTACCTATAGGCACTATTCACGATGAACAATAAAAAAATTATTTAAGATAACCAATATTTTACACATCGAATAAGGTAGAGAAGGGGAGGAGAGATAAATATGGAACTCGAAATATTATTGTAATTCTCTCAAAATAACAAGGTAGAAGTCTTCCTTATTTAAAGAGAAGAACTCCTATTCACACCTCAAATTTGTTGGGATTTGGAATCCCATCCAATCCTAATCCTATTAATTTAAACCTAATCAAACTCCTAATTTAGAAAAACCAAATTATCCTTAAAACAAATCCTAATTATCTCTAGAAGTCACATATGGCAACAAATAACGTGACATGCAACCCAAATCAACACCTGAACCCTAAGACAAAATCGTAGTTGACGCTAGGGACCTACTGCTACCACATGGTAGTCCACGTGACACTCTAAACTTCTAAAAAATCACCACAGAAGCAACATGCTCCTCATCAACATGGAAGCATGCAGTCTAGGTATGATGAATATATACATGTTGATATGCACATGCTCTTTTATTTATTATGCTTTCTTTCTCAAAAAAAAAATATTTTTTGTTTTGTTTTATGGCTTATTTGTCATTTTTATGTTTTAATTGGACGTGTAATTTTCACACCTCTTCTCTATATAAAGAGATGTACGGTTTCTTGAAATAATAAGATGCTTTATTCTTTCCCATTTGGTATCAGAGCGTGATCCGAGGGCCAGGTTCTAGTATCCCACCCAAACCTTGCCCTAAAACCCCCACCTGAACCCTAAATCCCTCCCTCTTCCTCTCACCAACGGCAACAGTAGCCATCGACAACCACAGACGGTAACTGCAAGACCACCAACAGCCACCGCCGTCGCCCAGAGCCATCGGCGACAACCCAGGCCACCGAAGCAGCACCTACAGTCACCGATGCTACCCTTATAGCGTTGTGCTGGTGCTACAGGCACGTCGCCAGGAGCCCAGGAGAAGGAGAGAGGGGCTACCCTAACTACCTCTGCACATCTTGGTTTAGTCATCTATAGCTCCTATAGTGATGATCTAATTTTGCAGAGGCTGTTAGGGATTGCAACATGGCTTTTTGGGTTGTCTAATGCCCAAAAATCCATGCTTATCTACTGATCTTGAGTTTATCTCACGAGTTATGATATAAAAGTGATTCCAGATCTTGGTTATTGCATTGTTTCTCTATCTGGAGGTTTCTGATGGCTTCATCTTCTGAATCAAAGGTTACTTTGGGTACTGCATCAAAGAATGTGACTTACAAGAGTCTCTTTTTCGATCCCATAATCAGACTTAATGAGACCAATTATCCTAGATGATCTCAAACATTCCTTGTGATGGTTGAGGGGCACAATAAAGAACATATCTTAATGGAGCCAAAGCCTATTGATAAGACAAGAAAGAATGCATCATGGAAGGATAACGCTATGATGTGTGCTTGGTTGATGAATAGTGTTAATCCCTCACATTGGAGATAAGATCATGTATTACAAGACAGCAAAACAGATGTGGGACAATCTCAAAGACACCTATTCCCATGAGAAAAATTCCTCTATGGTCTTTTAGATGCATCATAAGCTATGAGTTGAAACATGGTCACTCTCTTTCTCAATATTATTCAGCTTTGTAAGGCCTTCTAGAGAAATATAATGCCTGTCGGCCTGTATGTACCTACTATGACAGAAAGATTACCGCAAGAAGTTTGTTGTTCATCTTTTCTTGTCTAGATTTGGTCCAGATTATACTGCTGCTCATTCACAGATTCTCACATTGTCTGAGCTCCTTACCATGGAGGAGGTTTATAATTATCTGAGTAGGCTTATTTTGCCTCAGCCTCAGACTGGAGAGAATGCTAGATAGGCATCAACAATGGCTGGACGTAGAGGTAGAGGTGCCCCTTCCATGCATGGTAGGGGAAGAGGACGTGCTTTATCCAGGAGGACCCGTACCACTTGTACCTTATGTGGGAAGGTTGGACATGTTGAGACCTCGTGTTGGGCCAAGAATGAGAGGCCACTGGTTGATGATCAAGCTTCTATGCTGAGCAATCTGACAATATTTCTCGCATTAATTATGATATTGTGGTCCGACGCCTTTCTTAGCTTACTTAAGAGGCGACGACTACTACGAAGACCGCTACCTTTGCCTCATCGTCAAGTATTGAAATGTCCTGGTTAGTAGATTCTGGTGCATCGCATCATGACTAGTGATTAGCCATGCTTTGAGAGATTACAAACTGCCACAAAGAAGAACAGTACAAGTGGCAAATGGCAGACGTGCAAATCAATGGTCAAGGGGAGGTGTCTGTTACCCCTACCATGTGATTGCCTGATGTGTTTTTTGTCCCTGATTTTTCTATGAATCTATTATTTGTTAGTAAGATCACTAAGCAACTTAATTGCAGAGCTATATTTGATAATGTTGGCTGCATGTTTCAAGATAAACTGATGAGGACAATTGATGGCAGACATGAAGAGAGGGGTGTGTATCGCTTGGTCCAAATGCCTCTAGCTGCTGCATGTCAAGGTGGTTCAGGCTACACTTATAGCAGTGCCTTGCAGTGGCACTGTTGACTTGGTCACCCATCTCTGGACTGGCTTAAACACACCATCCCACATCTATCACCAACTACTGAGATACATTGTAATGCATACCAGCTAAAAAAGTATCATAGATCTTCATTTCCAACCACTACTAGTCTAAGTTCTTCTGTTGTTTTTAAGTTGTTACATTTAGATGTTTGGGGCCCTAGTCGAATACTTGACCGGTAAGGTCACCGCTATTATTTGGTAGTGGTGGATGATTTTTCTCGTTTATCATGATTATTTTTTATGAAGAAATGATTATTCAGCATTTCATATTAGAAATAAAAAATCAATTTGCTACTAGGAAAATTATGAAATCTAATAATGCTTTAACAATTGGTTGGATTTTATAAGGCACATGGGATTGTACATCAGACCACTTGTCCACACACCTCACAGTAAAATGGTGCGGTAGAGAGAAAACATAGGCGATGCAACATTGTATTCCACATTTATATTGCGATGATGTAGTTCTCACTACATGCTATCTTATTAACAGGATGTTTTTCTTTATTCTATATGAGCAAACTCCCTGGCATGCGCTTTATCCTAAGGAGTTATTACAGTTACCCCATGTGCATTTAAATGTGTAGTTTTTGTACATTTGATGGGTTCAGGAAGGGACAAGTTGGCACCACATGCAATAAAGTGTGTCTTTCTTGAATATTCCCGAGTCCAAAAGGAATATCATTACTATGATTCAGTGGCAGGGAGGCACTATATTAGTGCTGATGTGACGTTCCATGAGGAAGTACCTTTTTTTTAGCAACTCGTCAATTGTCTCTTAAGGTCGAATTTTCTCCAATGCCTGTTCCACCTGTGCCGATGGATGGAGTTAAGGACACTGAGGTATCTCCTACACCTTCTGAGCCTCCAAGTGATAATAATAGATATGGACTTGTTTATTAGAAGCCAGGCAACACACCCCCGTATATCAGTCCCGCCTTCCTCCCCAGGTCAGATATGTGTTAAGCCATCTAACCAGATGTGTGTTGGTGGAGATTGTATAGGTGCAAGTGATGGTGTTCCTAAGAATGACCTAATAGCTATTTGGAAAGCACCACAGTCTTGTGCACACTATAAAGCAATAGGGGTAGTGTCTACTGAAAAGATTGGGAAATCTTTTGGTTTGTTTACTATGGCTTTGTCAGTTATGGAGTTGCTAGGTACTTATCAACAAGTCATGCATAATCCAAAATAGCGGAAGGCCATGAAGGATGAGATGACTGCTTTGCAAGATCAACAGACATGAGAGCTAACTTCTCTTCCACCTTATGCTATACTTGTGGGTTGTCGCTGGGTCTTTGCCTTGAAATACAACATAGATGGGTCTATTTTAAGGTATAAGGCACATCTAGTAGGAAAGGGATTCACCCAAACATATGAGATGGATTTCTTTGATACTTTCTCCCTAGTCGTTCACTTGTCTATGGTCCGGACACTTGTTTCTGTTACTCTTCATAAGGATTGAAAACTTCATCAACTTGATGTCAAAAATGCCTTCTTTTATGGCGATCTCAAGGAAGAAGTATACATGTAATAGCCTCCTAAATTCAAGGTTCAAGGAGAGTGTATGCAGGTTGAAGAAAGCTATTTATGAACTCAAGCAGAGTCCAAGAGCATGGTTTCACAAATTGTTAAAAGTGGTGGAGACGATGGACCTGCAAAGATCTTCCTCAGATCATTCATTGTTTGTCAAGAATACAGAGTGAGGTGTAGTGATTCTCCCGGTATATGTTGACGATTTGATTATTACAAGGGATGACAAAGCTAGAATTGTACAAGTCAAAAGATTCCTAGTAAAGCAATTTGTTATGAAAGATCTTTCCAAGCTACGTTATTTCCTTGGGACTAAGGTTGCAACCAGCAGAGATGGGATAGATAGTCTTGTCCCAACATAAGTATGCTATTGATGTACTCAAATAAATAGGGATGTTAGGTTCCAAACCTACTGACTTACCTATGGATTCCAAGGCACATTTATATGATGAAGAGGTAGAAGTAGTTAATAATTATTCATATGGACAATTGGTTGGAAAATTGTTATATTTAACCATTACTAAACCGAACATTGCTTTGGCTGTTGGAAAGTTCAGCAAACTTATGGATAAGCCTACTAAGTTTAAATTGAGTGGCAATTATGCAAGTGCTTGAATACTTGAAAAAAGCACCTAGTCGTGGACTACTTTTAAGAAAGGGAGCACCTATATCAGTTGTGGGATATTTGGACGTTGATTATGTAGGTAATATAGCAAATAGAAAATCTACCACTATCTTCTATACTTTTGTGGCTATAAACTTTGTTACTTTGAAGAGTAAGAAGTAGAGGGTTATTTCTAGATCGAGTGTAGAATCTAAGTATTGCACTATGACTCAAGCTGCTACTGAGATGGTTTGGGTAAAATCCTTACTATAGGATCTACGTATACAAATATTGATAGTCCTATGGAAATGAGATGTGATAATAGGGCATTCACTTACATTGCCAATAATCCAATATTTCATGAGAGAACGAAACATGTTGAAGTGGACTGTCATTACACCAGAGATCTGATACAATGAGGAGTGTTACATACTACTTTTGTTACTTCAAAGGACCAAAATGTTGATATTTTTACCAAGCCATTTCCATAAGGAGCTTTTGATGCATGTTGTTCCAAGCTGAGTATGATAGATATTTATGCTCCAACTAAAGGAGAAGTGTCAATATGCACATGCTCTTTTATTTATCCTATTTTCTTTTATGGCTTATTTGTCATTTTTATTTTCTGATTAGACGTGTAATTTTCCCACAGCTCTTCTTGATATAAAGAGGTATAAGATTTCTTGAAATAATAAGATGCTTTATTCTTTCCCACTTACATGCCAAGTCAAATAATTTGCAAGACATAGAAACCAAGCACACTTTAAATTTAACATGGTATTTGCAATAATAAATAAAAGTATGTGCAATACCTCCGATCTTGTTTGTAAAGGTGCAAGTACTGAAACAAGATTCTTTACATTAGGTCGTTCTCTAGGCTCGTATTGCAAGCATCGTGAAGCAAGACCTACAAGTTCAGTTGCCTCTTCTGTTGAGAAATTCCCTTCTAAATGGGAGTCCATCAACCGTGGAATGTTTTGGCCTCTCATCATGTCAAGAGCCTATAATGAATACAATATCTGAACTGATTTAGAGACGGGCATTTTGCATGAATTAGTATTTCAGCCTACCAGTGAACACATTAAGTATAAAGTCAGTGCAGCAAATTGCAGTATAATTCAAGCTCCTGAGACTAAATTATCTAAATAAGCACAAGAATAAAAATAGAATTTGCTCTTTGAAATAAAGATCCTAGTTCATGTATGAAGTCCGTTAAGTTATGTTTCTGACGTAAGAGGATGTTTTGTTATTTGTATTTTAATAGGTGGATTTATGATGTAACATTTCCCTCACCTATATAGAGGTGTAGAGACTTCTTGGTAAACTAAGAAGATTCATTTTCTTCAACTTGGTATCAGAGCCAGGTTGAAGACTCCACCAAGAATATCCTAACTCTACCACTAAGCCTGCCGTCACCACCACCGCCACCTCCGGCAGCAGCACCGACCAGCAGCAGCAGCACCGCCACCTGCCACAGCAGATGCCGCCACTGGCAACGACAGGAGCAGAGTAAAGGAGGTAGCGTCGCCTCTCCTACCCTTCTCCACCGCCCTCCTCTTGCTGTTGGACATCTTCCGGTAGTAAGGAGATGGTTGTAGATCCCCATCTCCTTTGTTTCGGGGTCTAGGAAGATCCTCCACGTGTTGGTGATGAAGTTCTAGAGCGAGGATCTTCTAGAAAGGAGTTTGAAAGGTCTTCCTGGATGGTATAATCAAATCAAATCTTTGTGTCCGTTTATTTTGGGGTGTGTATTCTCCTTTGATGCATGTTTTTAGGATGTGTATTCTCCTTTGATGCATGTTTTTGGGGTGTGTATTCCCCTAAAATATTGACCACGTGTTAGCGGAGATTTTTTGGAATGTGTATTCCTCGGTTGGTATATTTGTTGGGATGTGTATTCCCCATTTTCTGTCAATTTTCAGATCTGAAGTGTGAAGAAATTTAAGGGTGTGTACCCTTTCTGTGGCATATTGAACTTAGTTTGTGATTGTGAAGAAATTTAGGGGTGTGTACCCTTTTCTGCGGCACATTGAACTTAGTTTGTATCAGTGTGGTTCAATGAATATGGTAGTGTCTCTGTCAGAGATTACGCTAGGAATCGACGTGGGTGATACTCCAACTACTGGTGTGACGTGGTTGATTGATTCAGGCGCTTCCAATCATTTATCCACAAATCTGCAGTGTTTTACACAGATTCAACCTGTTTCTCGAGGTCGTACAGTACAAGTGGCTGATGGGCGACTTGCTCCTATTAGTGGTAAGGGGGAAATTAATGTTACCCCTTCTATGCAGCTTAATCATGTCTAGTTTGTTCCAGATTTATCCATGAACTTACTCTCTGTCAGTGAAATCATTAAGCAGATGAATTGCCATGTCATCTTTGATAAGCGTGGATGTATTTTCCAGGATAGAATGACAAGGAAGACTATTGGTAGTGGATATGGAGTTTACCGACTTCAGCAGGATCCCATGGCTACAGCATGTCAGGTTAGTACCACATCTGGGAGTGCTTTACAGTTGCATAGACGGTCGGGCCATCCTTCTTTGGAAAAATTACGCAGGCTTATTCCTTATGTATCCGCAACGACACAACTTTCCTACGATGTATGTCAACTTGGGAAGTATCATAGATCTTCCTTTCCAACTGCTACAAGACCACGTTCGACTTCATGTTTTCAGTTAGTGCATCTTGATGTTTGGGGTCCCAGTAGGACTCCTGATAGAGCAGGACATCGGTACTATTTGATTGTGGTTGATGATTTTTCCAGAATGTCCTGGCTATTTCTCATGAAGAATAAGTCTGAAGTTGGTCCACTAATTGAGAAGTTTGTGTTGATGATAAAAAATCAATTTAATGTTTGCATCAAGACTCTCAGATCTGATAATGCAGCGGAGTTTTGTACTCGTCGGCTGGTAGAATTCTATAGCTTACATGACAATTCATCAGACCTCCTGTCCTCACACCTCTCAGCAAAACGGAGTCGCAGAAAGGAAGCACAGGCATATCCCTGATATGGCTAGAGCGCTTCTTATCCATAACAATGTGCTACAGAACTACTGGGGAGATGCAGTTCTCACAGCTTGCTACCTTATTAATAGATTACCCTCAATGATTCACGAGCAGATACCGTGGCAGGTGCTTTATCCAAATGATGAATTGTTTGAACTTCCACCCAAGACATTTGAGTGCATGACTTTTGTACATCTCCTTGGACCTAGGCACGATAAATTAGCACCTAGAGCAGTCAAGTGTGTGTTTCTTGACTACTCTCGTACTCAAAAGGGGTATCGATATTTTGATCCCCTACACCAAAGACATTATATCAGTGCAACGTCACCTTTCATGAAGCTGTGCCTATTCTGTTGCTACCAGGCAGGTACAGAGTGTGCCGAAGTGTGACCTGTACCAGTTACTCCTATGCCATTTGGTTTATTCATGGATACTAATAGTCCTCAGACTACTGAGCCACCTTCCAGCGCATTCAAGCCAATACCAATGAATGAAGGAACCTTCAAGGGTCACACTTATCAGTTGCCAGTTGTGTATAGGGCAAAGCCCCTTCCATCTATTCCACAGGCTCCTCATGTTAGTGTTAATAACCTAGAGGCGATTTTTACTCAGGAGGCTTCTTCAGATACAATGTCAGGAGATGCAAAGGGTGAGAGTTTGTCACCTATGGATTTTTCTCCAGGTCCTGATTCCATGAGTACTGATAAGGATATTCCTATTGCTATCAGGAAGGATCCACGATCTTGTGCCCAGTATCGTGTTGCTGGGAGAGTTGTTTCTACTGATTCTTTAAGTTCGGAGTTTCATGCATTCACAACTGCTGCATCCAGTGCTAAGTTACCTACCTCATACCAGCAGGCTTTACTACATCCACACTGGAAGGCAGCTATGGAGGAGATGTCTGCACTTACTACCAGAGGTACCTGAGAGCTGTCACCTTTATCGTCTGGCGCACACCTTGTTGGAGCCAGCTAGGTCTTTGCCTTAAAATACAACCCGGATGGATCTATTTCAAGATATAAGGCCCGCCTAGTGGCGAAAGAATTCACCTAAACCTATGGGGTGGATTTCTTTGACACGTTCTCCCCTGTTGCACGACTCTCGACTGTTTGCATCCTTATCTCTGTTGCAGCACATTATGGATATCAGTTACATCAGTTGGACGTCAAAAATGCATTTATGTACGGAGACTTGGAGGAAGAGATATATATGCAGCAGCCACTTGGCTTTGAGGTTCAGGGAGAATGTGTATGCAGGCTTCATAAGGCCATTTATGGTCTTAAGCAGAGCCCTCGAGCCTGGTTCCAGCGCCT
Source organism: Thalassia testudinum (assembly GCA_037157565.1). Classification (NCBI taxonomy): domain Eukaryota; kingdom Viridiplantae; phylum Streptophyta; class Magnoliopsida; order Alismatales; family Hydrocharitaceae; genus Thalassia; species Thalassia testudinum. The sequence goes on along the minus strand of JAZHRO010000007.1, from coordinate 70,574,172 downwards.
GTCCGTGGCATTGTCTATTATTGGGATACAGAGATCTCCATCGAATCATTCACTATTTGTGAGAAAGACCAATAAGAGTATGGTGGCTTTACTTGTGTATGTAGACGATCTTATTCTTACAGGTGATGATGCAGATGGTATATCTCAGATGGAGTACTTGACACACTAGTTTGTCATGAAAGATCTTGGCAAGCTGAGATATTTTTTAGGCATTGAGTTTGCTACATGTAAGCAAGGGATAATTATGTCATAGAGGAAATAAGCCTTGATATTCTTCAAGAGACAGGCATGTTAAGATCCAAAGATGCAAATATTCCTATGGATCCTGAAATTCATCTTTTTGAGGATAATGTAAAACTAAAAGACAAGAAAGTATATCGACAGTTGGTGGAGAAGTTATATCTATCACTAGGCCAGATATTAGCCTTGTCATGGGTAAGCTAAGTCAGTTCTTAAATAAGCCCACTAAGGTTCATTAGCAGGCTATGATGCAGGTGTTGGGATACATCAAGGGATGTCCAAGTAGAGGCATTCTTTTTCAAAGAAATGCACCTGTCTGTTGTTGCATACTTAAATGCAAATTATGCAGGTGATGTTGGTGACAGGCAATCTACTACTAGTTTCTATACCTTTGTTGCTGGAAACTTGGTAACCTGGAGGAGCAAAAAACAGAGTGTTGTTTCATGCTCTAGTGCTGAATCTGAATACAGGGCTATGGCACATTCTGTAGCTGAGATAATATGGATCAGATCGCTGTTACGAAATCTTCATGTTAATGTTCAGGAACCTATGGAGATGCATTGTGACAACCGGGCTGCCACCTATATTGCAAACAATCCTATGTTCCATGAGAAAACAAAACATGTGGAAGTGGATTGTCATTACACCAGGAGTTTGATTCAATAGGGTCTACTTCATACTACTTGTCTTGCCTCCTCATACTAGACTACTGACATGTTTACCAAGACGTCTCGCCCTCAATTTGAGAAGTGTAGAAACAAGCTGAGCATGATGGATATATATGCTCCAGTTTGAGGGAGAGTGTTGAGTTATGTTTCTGCTGCAAAAGGGTATTTTGTTATTTTTATTTTAGTAGTGGATTTATGATGTAACTTTTTACTCACCTACATAGAGGTGTAGGGACTTCTTGATAAACTAAAAAAATTCATTTTCTTCAACTAACTCTACAAGTGGTCAAGGATTTATAAAAATTGAAATGAAATGTGCATCCCAAGTATTCCAATTTATTATGTTCCCCCTCACTTTAGATAATTGAACGAATAGTAGCAGGATGAGTGCTCCAGGGTGGTATCAATTTTCTAGTTGTCTGTTCCCCCTCTCTTTAACACTAGACCGTGACACTTACACGGAGAGAAGTAAAATGTCTTATAATTTCCCTCTCAATAACATTTACATCAAACACAAATTTTTGAAGTGGGAAACTTTTCCCTACAAATGCATTATACAGCTTTTCTTCAAAAGAAAAGAGCATTAAACTGACAAGCAGAATTCAACAAAATAGTATGATTTGAGAATTTTTTTAGCCCAACTATTTTTTTTTTGAAGGGTTAACTCCACCTAAATTAAGTTTGTCAAATAGTTATTTGCCCTTCAATATTGAAACATAATTACACAAGCAATGAATAGAGACGCAAACAAGTATGTTATTGTAGATTCAATGTTCTAGCTTATAGCATAATCAAAAGTGTCATCATAGCCATGTATACTCAGCTCTACAGACTACCTTATTTTTCCGAAAAGAGCTACTCAAAAGTGCATACATCATAAATTATGCGCTCATATATAGCTACTCTAGCATTACAATTATCACGAAAGCACAGCTAGTATGAAAACAATATTTTTGCTATTCTTTAATCAATATGCCTAATTTATCGCATGGTATCATCATCGATAATAGTCCAACTATTTGTAGACAACTAATTTGATGTAAAAGATACCAATTGAATACACATGAAAATATTCTAAGAGAAGGAAATAATAAGAAATGGGTGTAACAATAATAGTTCAAATTATATATAATATGTTCTTTACTAGATAACTAAAAATGGCCAAAGCCTTCTCAAAAAAATGGCTGACATCAGTGGAACAAAGAACTCAATAGAAACCAAAATCCCTTTCAAACAAATTTGCAAGAAAAAAAAAAAAAAGCCTCTTCTCAATGTGGGTTTTGCTACATGCATTCTTTTATTTTCCTTTTTATTATTTTGCAGCAATTCTTCTATGTCCATCAAAGATAGTGCTAGAATCTACAAAAAAACTGTCTCCTAGTAAAAAATGATTGGCAACTAGTATATTAATGATATCCATGTATATTACAGCATAGTGAAAGCTCCCATCTTCCCAGAAAATAACACATCAAGCAGCTGAAATTCGCAAAGATTGTTTTCATTGATGAACTTGTCAGTCAGATTCAGTTGGTTGCACCATTGCTTGCATGCCGTTACATATCAAATGTGCAATGATCTATCAATCTTGCCACTCATTATTTCCTTTTGTACAAAACCAACTGTTATATATCCTCATATATGGTAATCTAAATGGAGTTAGTTAGTTAAGTTGTAATAGCAGTCATATTAAGGGTAAAAAGGTTATCAAAATAGTATACCCACAAGCAGTTGAGAGCCACAAAGAGCAGTTAATAGATGCAACAGAGCATAACTAGGTCTCATCAAGATCGAAAAAATACAGTGGAGGACTCAGTTCCTTTTCATTAATGAGAACAAGAACATAAAAGGAATAAACTCACTTGACCAGGAGGTATGCGCTTTCCACTTAGAAGATCCAAAAGTACGGTCCCAAAGCTGAAGATTACACTTTCAGCAGTGACTCTTCCTACATTTGATGTATAACAAGGTTTCAGTTAGAATGTTACAGCTAACAAAAACGTATGCCTACAAATTCTGCATCTGATGATGACACAAAAAAGGGCAGCAAATTTGCAAGTTTAACCGCAATCAAAATAAATTCCCAGAGGTGATTGTGGTGGGAAAGCTGACAGCGATACAGCAGACTTGAAAAAGTTAAACATATAAATGACCAGGTCGCCAAGGTAGAGACATCTCTGTAGAAGAAAACTTACATACAAGTATTACCGTAACAGAAACAAACTTCACCTACAAGTATGAAGACAACCATGATCCCTTCATCTGCCAATACCAGCTTTGATGGATTTTTACATTGTAAAGTAAAGAATCACTAAGACAATTGCAACACCAAAGCATAAACATCACAGAAAAAAAAATCCTTCACCACCACATAGGGGTGAAAGGGAGAAGGAAAATCAGAAAACTAGAGAAAATCCCCTAGAAGAAACCAACCAACTTTTGAAGACAATCTCTAACCATCTAGTATGATTTTCTAAAGGACATGAGTACGGAAACACGTGTTGCAACACGATTTGCAACAAGCAACCAGAATTAACCGGTTGAAAATGAAAATCCACCAATTGAAAATCAAGTAGACCAAAACACACCGGTTGAAAACGATTTTTAACCAATTGAAAATCAAAATGTACCGATTGAAAATCAAAATACACAGGTTGAAAATAAAAATACACCAGTATGTTTTGCCTTTATGTTGGTGGTAAATGATTTTTCACTTGGAACGTGATTTTTCACCTATGGAAAGTGATTTTTCAATTAGAAAGTGGTTTTTCATTTATGGAAAATGGTTTCCACCAGTGGAAACTAAAATACATTGGTTGAAACCACCATTCTCACCTTGTGCGTTGCAAAACGCATTGTAACGTGTGTATGTTTACTTTTTAACTTTTCTAAACAATGAGCATATCTTGGCATGCTGAGAGCTAGAGGGATAGGGAGGACGGAAACATACTTACCAAGCTCTTCTAAATGAAGAGAGTGGATTTCTCTAGTCCAACTTAAGGATTCCCTTTGCAGTTGCATCTCTCAGTTTTCTAATCAGCATTGTTTGCTTAATGACGATAACAATTCAATGCTGGTTCATACCCACCACTTGTTTCTTTAAGAAGATCAATAGAGAAATCAGGCCTATCAGGAGCCTTCTCCCATAGTTTTCTCTCCTCTCTTCGTGAGTGGAGTTTCCATGAAACCCAAGCGTTCTTTATGTAATACTTTTGATATCTTGTTATTATGCTTCTGCTTATTTATATGATTCAACTTGATATCAAAGCAGTTTGATTCTTAGGTTTGTTTTATTATTCATCATTATATTGTTGAAGTTCTGATTTCTTGCAGAGTTCATCAGGAGGTGCACACAGAAAAGAGATTGTGTGAGATTCATCTCATGCAGCATCACAAGCACAGGCGACAAACTAGGGAGACATATTGGCAGTGAAGGTGCACCTGATGGTGGTAGGAGGCCTCCAAATCACCACCAACGGCAACGCTAGTGGTGTTGTTGCTACTGTGTTGCTCTCTAGAGCAAAAAGAGGCGTCATCGCTGATGGCAGTGATCTTGAGGAGTCTTGCAGTAAATAAGGCGAAGAAGAAGATGGTGGCGAGATCGAAGCATCTTACAAAGATGACGATGAGGATTGCAGTGAGGCGGCGAGGATCTCGGTGGAGATCTCTCCAGAAAAGCTAGCACGAGATCGCTGTAACAACGATGGAGGCTCATGCAAGATTGCAAGTGATAGAAGTGAGTTGTGTTTCTTCTCTTTGTTAGGTCTTTTAAAAGGGTGACATGAAGTAAAAAGGGAGAAAAGCAAGAAAATAAAAATGGAAAAATCAAAAAAAAAAGAGGAAAAAAAAGAAGAGAGAGGAAAATATTAAAAAATGAAAAAAAAGAAAGAAAAGAAAGGAAAGAAAAAAATATAAAAAAATTGATGATGATTATTTTTAAGAGAGGGGGAGAAGTTCTTCTCCTGTATAATTATTTCTTCTTTTTGTTATTTTCTTCTCCCACAGAGTTTAGGAGAAAGGGGGAGTGTGGAAGCTATTACAGTCATCCCCATTTGAGAGTCCCTTTGTTTAAGGTCACCGCATGAGAAACCACGACTCTGGAGGTCCAAAGTTGCAAGGTCTCTAGAGAGACGCAATTTCGAGGTCCTCAAAAGAAGGGCTCATATTAGGTTTCTATGTGGGAGATCCAGTTTCATAGACTCTAGAGAGGGAGATCCAGTTTCAAGAAAGAAACATGTCAAGAATACTAAATGGGGAGCCACCAATACTAGTTGAAGTCTCCAGAGGAGAGGCCTTTGTTAGAACTACTTACAACAGTTCATCCAACAGCTCCAAACCTCGATGTGTCGTCATCAACACACTCGCCTACAAGTAAGAACCAGTTGAGAGAGTTGTATTCTATTATGTAGAGTGGGATTTCATTATACAAGCTGAGTATTTCATACTACAACTTGAGGAAGAATGCTGGAGAATGTGATTGGTTTAGTATCACATTGTGAGATGTAGAGTGTTGAAGTGTGTGGTGGCCTATAAATAGGCATGTACCCCCACCTGTTTCTTTGAGAAGATCAATAGAGAAATCAAGCCTATCAAGAGCCTTCTCCCGTAGTTTTCTCCCCGCTCTTCATGAGTGGAGTTTCCACGTAAACTTAAGCATTCTTTATATGATGCTTTTGATGTCTTGTTATTATGCTTCCGCTTATTTATATTATTCAACTACTTCCATAGAAAGGTCAAAATTGCTAGCAATGGTCTGAGTGTAGAGAACTTACCAAGTCTAAATGTGCACTCTGTATTGTGCAATAAGGAAAGTTCTAGAGCCTAGTCAAGACAACATGATGTGTGTTTATGTTGAAAGATGAATGTCAATTGTTAAATTAATGGATCTTGTGTGTTTTAGCCTACCTCGTATAAAAGGGAGTTTGGGAGGTGTGTGGTGGACTATACTCTGGTAGCCCTTTGTTATTTGAGAAATTATAATAGCATATTCAGCCTGTAAAGGCTCTTGGCCCACAGTTTTTCCCCTCTCATTGTAGGTCATCTTGATATGTGATTTATTTTATTTATTTCCATAACTTGTAGAAGTTTGCAAAGGATTACTGTGGCTTTGACAGGAGTCCCAAGGAGTGGTATATATGGATCAAGGTTTCAAATACCGATACCAACAACAACTAATGAAGGGGGTATATCGTGGATATATTGCCGATATATCACTGACATACTGAAATTCTACGGAAATGCTCTTATGATGATGTTGTGGACATGCTCATAAGTCATGAGCAATGATACCTTAAATATTCTCAACTCTTTGACGTTAATCAGGCTACTAAAAGTCCAAAAGCCAAGGGAGGTAATTTTTGTGCTAATCATGGTGGTCAGTCAGGTAACAGATTTGGCAGAGGCTTTGGTTATGATCAATCAGGCAGAGGTTGTGGCTTTTCTTCGACAATGAATTCTCACAATCGTAGCAGACAATTTTACGGATTTTATGTATCCTGTTATGGCACTTCCTACGACATCTGTGGATGCTCCAACCACGTAGCAGCAAACTATTACTATAGATATGATCAAGCTCGACCTTCTCAAGCCAATTCTGTGGAGCAGCAGCAGCCAAAGCAGTTGTGGTATCCTGATTCTGGAGCCACTCATCACCTCACCAATTCTTTGTCAAACCTAGATTTAGCCCAAGAATGCACCGGTCCGGATGAAGTTCATTTTGCCAATGGCCAAGGTTCTTCCATTCATCATCTTGGCTCTAAGCACCTTACTCTTCCTACACATTATTTATATATGAAGGACATTCTTCATGTGCCTACAGCTTCTAAAAATCTTCTTTCCATTTACAAATTTACTGATGACAATAATTGTTATTTCAAGATATACCCTCAACATCTGGTGGTCATGGACATTACAACAAGGAAGCCTCTTCTTAAAGGACATGCAGCTCGAGGACTGTACCAAATGTGGATTCCTTCAGCCTCCTCGTTAGCTACGTCTGGAACCAATAAGCTGGATTGTTCTCCTGCAGCTTCTCTCTGAAAAAGCATCCTTTCAAGTATGGCATTCTCATTTAGGTCATGCCAATAATAAGGTTGTTCAGCATATTCTTTACTCCTCTCAATTACCGGTATCTGATTCTTCAAAAATTGGTGTCTATGATGCCTATCAGCATGCCAAAGCTCATAGATTTCCATTTTCTTTATCACCTTTTGTTAGTACTAAATCTTTTGCTCTGGTTTTCTCGGGTATCTGGACATCCCCAATAAAATCTGTTGATGGTCATAAATATTGCGTAACATTCATTGGTGATTCCAGTAAACATCTTTGGGCTTTTATGCTCTTTACCAAGGATTAGGTGTTTCAAGCATTTCAACAATTTCTTGCTGATGTGACAATCCAATTTCAGACAACCATTCAAGCTATTCATACTGATGGTGGTGACGAGTATAAAAGAATTCATGATTGGCATAAAATTCAAGAAGTCTTGCATAGAATTAGTGCTCCATATACTCCAGAACAGAATGGAGCAACCGAAAGGAAGAACAAGCATTTGACTGAGGTTGCTTTAACCATGCTGTCTCATTCTCATGTGCCTCAGAGGTATTGGACTCCTGCTTTCATTTCTGCAGCCTTGGTTATCAATCTTCTTCCCTCTCCCACTACACAAAACATTTCTCCTCATCAAATTTTATTTCATTCACCCCCTGATTATAAGTTGTTGCGCATCCTTTTCTCCGTCCTTATAACAAACACAAACTTCAACCTAGATCCACTTTACATGTGTTTCTTGGTTATAGTCCCCACCACAAAGCCTACGAGTGTCTCAACCCTCTTACCACTAAAATTGTTATTTCACATCATGTTGTTTTCAATGAAACATCATTCCCCTTCCAAGTTTCCAACATCAGTCGACCACTCCTCTGTGCAACTCTTCAATCTCCACTCTTGTGTCTTTATTACCAATTCCCTCCAATATTTTTCCTGATTCTTCTTCAGCTTCTAATCACCCTTCCCCACCATCACCTGTAGAAACTCTCTCTCCTATCTCTGCCATACCTCAGTCTTCTCCACCATCAACTCATCCCATTCCTACCACTCGCAGTTCTGATCATCAGCCCTCTCCCTGCCCTCCACCACCAACTCAACCTCCTACATCCAATCCTCAGCGCATGCATGGCATGGTTACAAGATTAATGCATGGCATTATCAAGAAGAAAGTATTTTCTGCTACAGCTCATCCTTTGCCAGCTTCATTTCATCATTTGTATACAGAGTAAGAGCCTAGTTTATTTAGCAGCAGTTAAACACAGCCACTAGATTGATGCTATGAATGAAGAGTTGAATGCCCTTCAGAGTAATAACACGGTCATTAGTTCCTTTTCATCCTTCTATGAACATAGGTGGTAACAAATGGCTTTTTCATATTAAAAGAAAACCTGATGGCACCATTGACAAGTATTAAGCATGGCTAGTTGCTAAAGGTTTTCATCAAATAGAAGGCAATGACTACGCTGAAACCTTTAGTCCTGTTGTGAAGCCCACCACCACTAGACTTTTGTTAAGTCTTGTGCTGAAAAATAAGTGTTTTATTACATGACTTGATGTTCATAATGCCTTTCTACATGGTACACTCAATGAAGATGTATATATGGCACAACCACAAGGCTTTGTGCATCCAGATTTTTCTTCTTATGTGTGCAAATTAAATAGGTCATTGTACGGCCTAAAACAAACTCCTAGAGCTTGGTTCTATAGATTAATGCAATTTCTTTCCACGAAAGCATTTTCTGGATCCAAAACTGATACTTCTCTTTATATTCACCATTGCGAAGACATTCTCATGTATATGTTAATATATGTTGATGATTTTCTTTTTATAAGCTCTTCCAAGGCTTCAATGGTACAATTCCTTCATAACTTAGAGGCTGAATTCCCTGTCAAAGATTTGGGTTTTCCACATTATTTTCTTGGAATTGAGATACCACCAACAGTGGTCTTCATCCCTGTCAACAACGATACCTAACTGACATGCTGATTAAATTTGGATTTGATGGTCTCAAAGTAGTCAAAACTCCTTTAGCCACCAACACCTCTGCTCTATTACAGCATGATACTTCGCCTGTAGTAGCCAACCCTTCCATTTACAGGAAAATATGGGGAGCTTGCAATATGCAAAAATTACAAGGCCAGATTTGTCCTATGCAGTCAATTGCCTTTCCCAATTTATGCAACACCCCACCGAAATTCATACAGAATGCTTAAAATGGCTATTGCACTGTGTTAAAGGGACTTTGTCCTATGGTCTTCATTATTCAATTACTTCATCTCATTCTCTCGTAGCTTACTCAGATGCAGACAGGGCAAGTTGTACCAAGGATAGAAAATCCACTTCTGAGTATGTTATTTGCTATGCTAATAATCCAATTTCGTGGCTCTCCAAAACGCAACATAGTGTTGCGCGCTCTTCCACCGAATCAGAGCATCAATCCATTGCAGATATGACAACAGAACTTATTCGGTTATAATCACTTCTGTCTGAAATTGGGCTTCCTGTAGCTACTGCTCCTACTCTCTATTGTGACAATATACGAGCCACATACCCCTCGACCAATTCCATTTTCCATGCTCGCATAAAGCATGTGGAAATTGACTATCATTTTGTGCGTGATCAACTTACAAAATGGCACCTTCAAGTCAAGTTTATTTCAAGTAAGGATCAACTCGCTGACATATTCACAAAGCTGCTCAGCCTTTTCAACAAGCTTGAGGCAAACTTATGATTCATTCTTACTTCTAAGTTTGAGGGGAGGTGTTAGTTGTATTCTCAATAGAATTGAGTGTCCAAGTGTTGTGCCCTATTTAGGCTAAATGTAACAACCTCCAACACCTGCATTTTGTATGTGACTATAAATACAAGAACCTATGGACTGACGAGAGTAATTAAGGAAAGCTTTCCTCATTTCTTCCACTTCTATCTTTTGCGTACAATCACTCTGATCTAACACAAGGAACTTGTAGAAGCCATGTCTTCTCCAACCAGATCATAATCAACGTACAGACAAAAAGCACACTCAAGACATCAGGATAAGCAGCACTTGTCCGCCAGCAAGGCTGCACGCACAAGCAAGGCACCGTTTACGGTGCAGCACACAGCACTAGACTAAGTGCAGCACACAATGCTATGTTATGTGCGATGATACGCTGTGAACAAGGAAGCACACACTAGGGGTAGTGATGTAGGTGGTGGTGTGGCATTGTAGGCAGTGGGGGTGGGTGATGCACGTTGGCTACGTGTAGTGGGTGCAGCGCTACAGGCAATGGGGTGTGGCACTGCAGGAAAGAGCAAGGGAGGAGGTTCGATGGTCCACCAACCAGCCAAGGAAGGCTAACGGCGATGGTAGTTGAAGGGACGTGAGAGGGGAAGAACGAGAGAGAGAGAGGTTTCAAGAGAAAGGGAGGAGGGAGGTGGGGAGAAGAGAGAGACCTTCTCGTCTGCGGGGCGACCAGGACAAACGCCTCGGGGAGTAGAGGGTGGTCGAGCAGAGGAAGAGGAAGGCGGAGGCTCGCGCTGCGGAAAATCTGGGAAGGGTTGGTGCTGACCGCTGCTTCAAATGCTTGGGGGCCGGCCACTGGGCGAGGGACTGTCGGGAACCCTTGCGTTGCTGGGGGTGTGGGGGCCTTGGGCATCGGCAGGCATGGTGTGGTGGTGCTGGACGGCGGAGTGATGCGCGAGGTCCAGATATGGGACGTCCTACGCCACCACCTCCAGTGGTGGTGCCTTTGGCTGAAGTGGAGGCTCCTTGGTCGGCAAACGCATCTACCCTCCGTAGCCTGGTGGGCAGAGGTCTTGTGGGTGAGTTGACTTCGGGCCAGCTACGAATCTCCAAGGTAATGGAGGCCCTCTATGTCAAACCGAAGGGGTCTGCTATGAAGGTGCTTCCTTTGGGTGACAGGGGGGTCCTTGTGGTGGGGCTCTCTCCGACGAAGACGAAGGAGCTTTGTTTCACGGTTTCCCAATTGAGGTCGGGAATGGTGGCTTGCCGAAAGGATTCCGTCCATGATGGAATGCGAAGAGACTGCGCACCAGAGAGAGTGCGGGTAGTGCTGGTGGTCAAGGGGGTACCATGGTAGCTCCGAACGGTGGAGGTCCTCCAAGAGGTGGTGTCCCCATTCGCGCGCCTCCATCGATGTTAGGGAACCAGTCTCTCGATTGAACCGCTTGAGGTGATGGAGTTGAAGGTAGGGCGACGGTGATGGAGAAAGTACTACTCCACCGTGGAGGACACTTGTGGGTGGTCTCTTGCACTCGCAAGAGGGCCTCCGGGAGGATGGCCTCATATGCGGATGTGGTCGGAGGAGCGATGAGCTCAAGCAGCACGACAGTGGAGCCACCACATCCCCGGGCTAGGGTTTTGCGTGTCGATCGGGAGCCGAAACATCTGGATGCTGACGTGGAGTCAGTTCCGCTGATCGTGGCGTGACAGCCATTGAATGTGGCTGCCTCGGAGGAGACGTTACGTCTAGAAGAGGAGGTGCTAAGTGCGACGCGATCGAAGGAGCGAAAGGCGGAAATTTCAAAGTGCGGTGATGAGGGGCTGTCCGGATCGAAAGATCTAGAAAATGAGGAGCTGCTGCCGGCTCCCTCTTTTGAGCAGTTAGGCGAGCAGGTCGGATCCCCTCCGAATTTGAATGGAGACAGTGGTTCGAGCAACACCAAGAACCACGACCCGGTTCTAATGGAGACCGGTTCGGGGACATGTGGCTCGGGCCCTTCCTCGACACCACAACTGGAGGGGATCGAGGAGGCTACGTCGGTCTTTCCTGCTGCGATGGGGGATGCTGCCGTCGGAGGAGCTCGACATCTATGTACATTGGGCGTGGAAGAGGAGGAAGGCTCCACCGACCTTACCACGATGGAGAAGGGGACCGGGGGCTTAGGAGCGGAGGTGGTGGCACCGGATTTGTGTCGTGCTAGTAGCTCGCTGCGACGTCAAGCCAAAGACTTACCCCTGACAACGGGTGACCTCGTGGTGATCCCTCTGTCAGGATGGAGGTCGCGTGTAGTGGATGGTGGCTGAGGAGGAGCTCTTCGATACAAACCAAAGTGGAGATATCGAGGTTCATGCTGGGGACAGAGGGTAGTGGTGGACAGCCGCGGTAGCTTGCCACAACCATCGGCGGCAGCGACTCTGGATCTTAATGATGATGAGGTTCATCAAACTGCGGAAGCATGTGGCTTCCGTTTGAAGATGAGGGGGACATCCGCCTGCTCCTCATGAACGGAGTTCTTATGTGGAGCGTGTAAGGTCTCAATGACCCATCAAGGAGGGCACTAGGGCACTACATCCGCTTGTGGAAAGCGAATGTTGTGTTGTTGCAAGAGTCGAAACTCGCTGATTGTGATGCTAGAACGTGGAGGGAGATCAGAAACTCATGGATGGAAGGTTTTCACTATGTTGGAGTAGCTGGCCACTCTGGGGGGTAGATACTGGGGTGGCGGGAAGATGTCTTCTTCTTGGATGACTGCTTTGAGGGTGAACATGTTATCTCGGCAAGGTTGATATAGAAGATGGGTGGTGCCAGGATGGTGATCACAAGGGTCTATGGACCGTCAAATGTTCAAGCAAGAGGGGTGATGTGGGAGAAACTTACGTCAGTGGCAGCAGATTGCCATGGGAGTCCCTGGTTGGTTGGAGGAGATTTCAACATTACTCTGCAGTTGGAGAACAGGTCGGGGGGATGGGGGAGGTAGGACCCTGAATTTGATGAGTTTGTTGAGTTTGTTGCTACGCATGACCTTATAAATTTGTGCCCGACGTCCTGCGCATACACCTGAAGGAACAACTGCGGTCAGATGTCCAGGATTGACAGATTTCTGTCCAACGTGGAGATGGCAGAGGCCTTCCCTATGGTAGAGGTGTCCCCCTTGGAGAGACCGTTTTCAAATCATACACCCCTGATGTGGCGGCCTAATGAGGGAGTGCCCTATGGCACTTCAAATTTGACAGATCTTGGCTGCTCGAGGGATTTTGGGGTATGGTGGAGGAGAGATGGAGCTCTTTTGTGGTGGAGGGATCAGCTACGCTTCGTCTAGCAAGGACGCTGTCTATGGTGCGAGACCATCTCAAATCATATAAGAAGGAAATCCAAGCAGTCAGGAGGGTCCAAAAGGAAGAGGCCTTGACGAAAATCACCAACATAGATAGACAGGAGGATCAAGCCTCTATCTCGGCTGAGGATAGGGAGGTCAGGCTGAAGATGACACGAGTGGTGCAAGAGGAGGATAGGAATGCTGAGATGGAGTGAAAGATGAGATCAAGGCAGAAGTGGCTCAAGGAGGGTGATTCTAATACCAGGTTTTTCCACCAAATGGCTTCCGCCAGGAGGAGGAGCAACTAGATAGAGAAATTGTTGATTCATGGGGAGGAATTTTCAAGTAGGGAGGAGGTGGGTAGAGCTGTGGCAGACTACTTTAGAGAGTTCACAGGCAGATGCAACAGAGGTTATTGGCGATGGAGGGGGGAGGATATACGATGTGTTACTGATGCCCGGGCGGAGAGTCTTACGACCAGCTTCTCAGAGGATGAGGTGAGGCGAGCGATTTAGGGGTTGAATGTGGAAGGTTGCCCTGGGCCAAACGGTTTCCCTGTTTTCTTCTTTAGGGAATCCTGGTCTTTGGTGGGGACAGACATGATACAGATGTTGGAGGAGTTCGCGGCAAGGAATTGGGGATTTGGCAAGCTAAACAGATTTTATATGTTCTTATTGCCTAAAAAAGAAGGTGCAGAGGAGATTAAGGATTTCCATCCGATTGCGCTTTCAAATGTTGTCTACCTTATTGTTGCCATGGTCTTGGCAAACAGGCTCAGAGATGTCCTTGAAGACTTGATCTCCCCTGTGCAGACGGCCTTTGTACCGGGAAAGGGAATATTGAACGGGTTTGTCATTGCTATGGAGGCTTTGGCTGCTTGGAAGGAGAAGAAATAGGCGTTTCTGTGGAAGGTTGACTTCAGCAAGGCATATAACTCAGTACAGTGAGATTTCCTATGGGCATCCTTACTGAGGAGAGGCTTCCCCACGATTTGGATTGGCTGGATGAAGAGATGCATGACGACATCTTTCTTGGTCTTGATTAATGGGAACCCAACGAGAGGTTGGGTGCAGCCTAGGAAAGGGGTTAGAGAGGGGTGCCCTCTAGCTCCTATGATGTTTGTGTTGGCGGCGGATGCCTTGGCAAGGGCAACTCGTTCGGCATGTGATAGGGGTCTGATTGGTGGTTTCCGAGCTGGAGAGAATGGTCAGACGGCAATCCTACAGCATGCTGATGATACCCTCTTTTTGATCGAAGGAGTGAGTCTGGAGGCTAGGAAGATGAGAATCATTTTGGAGCTCTTTGGCACAGCATCTGGGTTGCAAATAAACTACCAGAAATCAACCTTTGTCCCAATGAACATGGTGGCTGAAGAGGTGGAGTCGGTGGGTGGAGTGCTTAGGACAAAGGTGGGATCTTTGCCACTGGTTTATCTGGGCCTTCCTTTGTCAAATAGGAGGCTTAAATTGCGAGATTGGCTTCCTTTGTTGGAGATAATGGAGAAGAGATTGGCAGGGTGGTCAGCTAGACTGTTATCTAGAGGTGGGAGGCTTGTTTTGGTAAAGGCTATTCAGGCATCCATTCTATCATATTTTCTATTTGTTTTTAGGATACCGAGATAGATAGAGAAGATCTCCAGGCTGATGCACGATTTTTTCTAGTCTAATGTAGAGGCGGTAAAAAGAAGGGCGAGGCTGGTGGCCTGGGAGGAGGTTTGTAGGCCGGTGCAGGAGGGGGACTTGGGAATTAGGGAGGTAAAAAAAGTGAATGTTAGCCTCCTCACGAAGTGGATTGCCAAACTTGTGGGCCGTAAATAGGGGCTGTTTCGTGACGTCATGAGGAGTTGCTACAGATCCTTTATTTCTTGGGAGCTTTTGGAGTTACCTCCTTCAAGGGCACCTTTCTTTCTCAGGGGACTGACAGCAGTGGCAAGGAAGGTGCGGACATTCTTTACACCCACACTGGGTGAGGGAGATGTTTTTCGATTCTGGCTGGATGATTGGCAGGGGGTTGGCCTATCTCTCAGCACTAGATATCCTCATCTCTTTGGGAGCGTGGTTGACCCGTCAACCTCCGTGGGAAACTATTGGTCTGGGACTTGGTGTCCAATCTTTCGAGGGGACCTCTCTGATCAGAGGTGTGAGGATTTCCAGAGGTTGTTACAGGAGCTGGAAGGATGGGAGCCAAAGGGTGGTGACGCATTCTCCTAGGAAGAAGGTGAATTCTCAGTGACGAAGGTCTTCCGCAGATTGAGTGGCGGCGTAGCCAACACAAACATCGATCTCCTGAGAGATTGCAAGCTTCTCTGGGAGGCAGAGTGTCCCCTGAAGGTGAAGATGTTCGCTTGGTTGATGAGGAGGGAGAAGATCATGACGAAGAGGTGGAGAGCGAGGTGAGCCCAGATGGATGACGTGAGTTGTGCCCTATGTGGAGTGGAGGGCATTTAGCACCTCCTCCAGTGCCCTTTTGTACAGCAGGTGTGGCAAAGGATGGGGATCAACTGGATTGTACATCGGGATGTGGCTAGCTTTTGGTCATCTTTCCGTAGGGGAATACTCAAGAGAGGCATATCTCTTTTAGATCCAAGAAGGATCAAGATAAGATTTTGGCTGTTTTATGGGGTGTTTCGCTGGGCATGAATGGGGTGCTTTTTAGGGGAAAGAGACCCTATGTTGAGAATTTTTCTTATTCCATTATCTCCCAGGTGGAGTTCTGGAGATCCCATATGTAACTTCTGATGTATTTCTTTCTGATGGAATGAAATGATCATGGGTGGTTATCATTTGGATAACTACCCTCTCACCCTTCAAAAAAAAAAGACCGAAGGGACTTTAATAGGTTCCTATTTCAAATTTTGGGAGGACAATTGGTCAGGCTTGAGTTGAGTTGCTTTGCAGAGTTAGTGTTAAGGTTTTAAGCCTTGTCTATTGATAAAGAGCAAGTGGTGAAGGAAGTGAGGGAAAGGCTTGTGCTAAGTGGTAACAAAGCGTAGGCCCCTAGAGTTGGGGATGGCTTGTCCCAAGGCAAGGCCATTTGATCTTTAGCTCTTGCTTGAGATGACTCATGAAACAAAGGGCTAAAGTGTCACATACCTTGGAGTAGGACAAGGGGGAATTTCTTAGGTAAAAGGCATACAAGATCCTTCACGGTGACACTGAAGCTAGGAATACAGAGGTGAAGATGGATTCTACTCTATTTAGAAGATAAAAATCCCTTTGAAGGTTAAAATTTTCTTGTGGCTCTTAAGAAGGGGAAGGTTGGTTACTAAGTTGAGGCATAAGCTTTGGGTATTGGACTCAGACACCTCTTGTACTCTTTGTGAAGCAAGGAAAGAGTACGCCTCACATTTGTTCTTCTTTTATGGTTTCGCCAAGGATGAATCCCAAGCATGCAAGTGAACTTTGTGGAGGACTTCTGGACAACCTTTAAAAGTGGAATATAGGCAAACTCTTTGGCTTTGGTTAGGGCTTATGCTACTTTGTGGTCCATCTGGGTACAACAAAATAAGGTGGTGTTTGGTGGTAGTAGGGCATGGTCTGAAAATGTTGTAAGAGAAACCTTGTGTCCTTTTCAAATTTGTAAATCGTAGCATTTGTAACGTCACCTTTTTGGGAGAAGTAATGGAGTGGATGGCTGGTGACCTCCAATAGCCATCCCTTTTCTTTCAAAAAAAGAGCCTAAGAAGGACTATACCATTTCCCCTCCAGCTAGATTATATATGTCATGGATGATCAAGTTAGGGCAAACAAACTCTAACCAGTTGATCTATTTCACTATATGGAGAAGAGATCTTTTCCAACATCGTTGCATCACTAATAAAATGAAAATCTACGTCAACAGGTTCTTCACACATAGAAAATCGAATTGCTGGTAACATAATTAGCAATCTTGTTGTCATGATAATGAAACAGCAGAAGATGAGAGGTGACTTGTGCTTAAAAATACATATAAGCAATTAAAAGAAATCAATCACAAATAATGGACGCAAGTATTTAGAGAGAAAACCTAAACCAGGAAAAACTTCTACTTAGATGCCTCTATCTAGGATTTTACCCCTTCCACCATAGGAATCACTAAAAATCACACCACAAGAAACAATAGCGATGTTCCTATAGTACATCAATCTCTCTTTGACAAACCTAAAAAAGATTTGTTCCTTTTCCACGAAGAAGAATGAAAAGCCTACACCTTAGGCACCTAATGTACAAATAAAATTGAAAATAAAATGCACACAAGTCCTAAAGTGAATAAGTGCAGTAAAACTTAGAAATGCTCCCTTGTACTTACCTTGATTCAAAATGTAAGAGTTAGTGCAAAGGAAGTGGAGTACAAGAGCTTTACGTTAGCGAAATTGAGATTGTAACCGCTTTGTATACATCAGATCTCAAGAATATATGAATGTAAAAGCATGAGAGAAATGTTGTGCCTTGGTTTAAAACCCTCATAAAGTATTTATAGACAAGGTCCAAGACACAGAAACCCTTCCAAAATCATTTCATAACATTTTGAATTTGAATCAAAAAGATGTGTTTGGTTTAAAAACTTGTAAATTAATCAATCATTAGTTGATTAAAACACAGTTATCGATTAACTAACAGCCTCAATAAAGAGAACCTTAATCAATTAAATAACAATGTTGATCAATTTCTGTCAGTTTGGCTTCTTAATTAATTAATTTGCAGCATTGGATCGATTAACAACTTCCAAAATCAAAATTAATAAATAACTTTAATCGATTAATTCTTTTGTTTAAACATTCAATTATTTTAAACGTGCATCTTTTGATCAAGACGTGTTAGTTCTAGATACTTAACTGTTATTAATCAATTAATTAGCATTAAAACCAAATTTGTGCTCATGTCTCTTTAAGAAAACTTCTAAAAATGTTGCAACCATGTGAAGTCTTGTGAAACTTATCATCATCATCTATGACCCATGTACATCATCTTGAATAAGCTTAAATTCTACAAATACCAACTTATAACTCAACCAAACATTATTATATATTTTTTTATGTTGAGACCCCTATTTATCTTTAGCTATTTTATCACTTGTGGTTGCATTTTGTTATTTCTTATTTTGTTTTGGGCATGCATTGTAATTAATCCAAACCTCTCTCTATATAAAGAGGAATTGAACTTTTTCCAAGAAATAAGATTAATCATTTTGTCCTACTTGGCATCAGAATGCAATCGCAGGCTAGGTTCCGGTATCCCACCAAATAGAACCCCCAAAACCCTAACACCTTCACCACCACCTCTCCCTTCCACTCGCCGCTGGCAACTCTCTCTCTCCCAACCGACGATTCTCTCTCTCCTCACCGACAAAGGGCATCTCCAACGCCCCTTACGTTGACGAGGAGGGTCTAAGGCAAGGCACTTCACCACCGGCACCTAGGCAAAGGGCCACCGGTGGCACTTCAAAGGCTCTTGACGGTGGTACTGTCATCGGAGTAGGGACCCCCAACAGCGTAGGTGGTGCTACTAGGTCCCTGCTGCCCCTAACGGCGCACACAAGCCTCCTTCCCTTCGCAACGAGTGTTCAAGGCTTCCCCTAGGCCCCTACGCAACCCATTGTGCTACATAAGCAATTTTTTGTGCCTCTAGCATGAAGTTCTAGGCATCTATGACCCTAGATCTTCATGCTTAAGGCCTGATCTACTTGAGTTTCTCAATTTCATGATCTGGAAATTTTTTCAAATCATCGTATTGGAGTATTTCCCTGTCTATAAGGTCATTATGGCAAGTTCGAGTTCTTCTAAAGTGATGCCAAGCACCATTCCTGAGTCCGAGGCCTACAATAGCCTACTTTTTGGTCCCATCATTAAGTTAGATGAGACCAATTGCCCTAAGTGATGACAGTAAAGGGTCAAGATAAGGAACCATTTTGTTAAAGTCAGAGCCTATGGAGAAGACAGGGAAGTACACTACATGGAAGAAGGATAATGCAATGGTCAAAGCCTGGTTGATGAATTGTGTTATTCTTATGATTGGAGATGAGATTATGTACTACCCAACTGCTAAGGTGATGTGGGATAGTATTCATGACACCTATTCCCATGAGAACTCCTTCAAGGTTTTTCATATCAGCCATGAACCATGTCAGCTAAAGCAGGAGGTGAGATCTCTTCCACAGTACTACTCCACCCTAAAGGGGCTTCAAGAGAAGTACAACGCGTGCAAACCAGTATGCACGTGTGCTATACAAAGGGAGTACCACAAAGAGGCAACAGTACATCAGTTCCTTTCAAGCCTTGGTCCTGAGTATGCGGCAGCCAGATCACATATTCTTACTTTGTCAGAGCTTCCTACCCCATAGAAGGTCTACAACCGATTGAGCTGCATTGACATACCAACATCTCAAACTAAAGATGCTACTCATGCATCCACACTTGCTATTATGACCGGACGTGGTGGCAAAGGAGCCTCTTCTACTAGTAGGCGTAGAAGAGCCGTGGTGCTTCTGGGAGATCCCGCATCAGCACCACTTGTACCTTTTGTGGTAGAGTTGGTCATGTGGAGGCTTCATGCTGGTCCAAGCATGGGCAACCCCCAATGGCCAACCAAGCATCTATGACTACTGAAGAGACTACAAATGTTCCTGTGCCAAGAGCAAACTAGGATGCCTTACTACGTCTCTCCCAACTGACTCAAGAGCCTGCCATCTCCTTTATTGAGACTGATGCATTTGCCTCTTCATCATGTATTGATTTGTGTGCACAAGGATCTACAGGTACTACATGGTTGATAAACTCTGGTGCCTCCTACCATCTATCAGGAGATCAGCGGTACTTTAGCAGACTTTAGTCTATACCCCATGGTGAGACAGGACAGGTTGCAGACAAGAGACACATATTGGTGGTCCGGGGTTGGTTGCATTGACTCCCTCTATGCGATTGCCTGATGCATTTTTTATCCCCAATTTTTCATTAAATCTATTATCCGTTAGCAAGATTACCAAACAGCTTCACTATCGTGCTATTTTCAATGAGCTTGTGTGCATCTTTCAGGGCAAGCTAACAGGGAGGATAATTAGTGGACATGAAGTGGGGGGTTTGTATTGCCTAGTCCAAACACCACTTATTGTTGTTTACCAAGGCTCCAATTCTACTGCAGGGAATGCCTTGCAGTGGCGACGTCGTCTTGGTCATTCTTCTCTGGACAGGCTCAGACGCATCATCCCACATATATTTGTAGTGGCAGAGATTCTATGTGATGCATGCCAGCTAGGGAAGCACCATAGATTGTCTTTTCCTTCCAGTACAACACCAGAGACTACAACTACTTTTGAGCTTTTACATATGGATGTCTGGGGTCCAAGTCAGGTTCCTAACCAACAAGTACAAAGATATATTTGATTATTGTGGATGATTTCTCCCATTTGCCTTGGTTGTTGTTATTGAACAATAAGTCCGATATTGGACATGTCATTAAGACTTTTATAATGGAAATAAAGAATCAGTTTTCTGCTGTGGCAAAAATTGTGAGATCTGATAATGCATTAGAGTTTTGTACTACTAAACTGACACAATTTTACAGGTTGCATGGCATCATACACCAGACATCCTGCCCCCACACCTCACAGCAAAATGATGTGGCAAAACGGAAGCATAAGCATATCTTAGATGTGGCAAGCACTTTACTCATTCACCACTGTGTGCCACATCTATACTGGGGAAACGCCATACTTACAACTTACTACCTTATCAACAAAATGCCTTCTTCCATTTTACACAAGCGAACTCCTTAGTTTATATTGTATCCAGACAGAGATCTATTTCACTTGCTTTGTGTCTTTGGATCCGTTGCATTTGTACACTTATTGGGGCCAAGAAGGGATAAGCTAGCACCCAGAGTAGTGAAGTACATATTTCTTGGGTACCAATGTTTTGATCCTATAGCAGGAAGGCATTTTGTGAGCACAGATGTTGCATTCCATGAATCAGTGTTGTTAAGCACTCTAGTTATCCTTTATATTTCATGTTTATTAGAGACCATTTACTTATTTTATGTTTTTGCCTAGTTCTCTTATGTAATTTTTCCAATACCTCTCTCTATATAAAGAAGTGTAAGGTTTTCTTTGAGAAGAAAATTCTTTATTTTGTCCCACTTGGCATCAAAGCAGCGATCCTAGATCGACGCTAGGGTATCCCACCGAAACAAGCCGCCTAACCCAACCACCTAAACCCTAACCCACCCTCTGCGTCGGTCATCGTCTCTCTCCCTTACCGTCGGGCCGTCGGCGACAACCAACATGGAGAGGCTTCTGCAACGGCAAGGAGCGGTGCTAGAGACACAGTGCCTCCTGCGATGGCACTGTAGTCTGCGAGGGCTCCCTGCCTTTGTGACAGTGCCGTAAGCATCACCAACAGCGGCGGGCACCAACGGCGCTAGGGCTGCGACGGCAACGCTAATCTGCTGCCATAGCAGATCTACCACCGACAGGTAGTAGAGCCACCGGTGGGTCTTGTCAGCCTAGCACAATGATGAGAAGGGTAGTAGCCTTGTTTAGGGGGGCCACTAGGGGTGCCTCCGAACCCTAGTAGGTTCCTACCAACTGTTGGAGAGCTACTACGTCTGTCTAACGTTATTTCCATGTAAGAGACAACTTAGATTTCATGTTAGATCATTTTCCTGTGTGATCTGTGTGATCTGCAGTGTTTTGCATATCTGAAAATTAAATTGCAGATCTTATTTTGGCGACTTCCCATTGCTTGGAGCATCATAGCCTCCTCTTCATCTTCTGAGGTGACATCGAAGATGAGTCAAGAGAGCGGAAACAACAAAAATCTGTTCTTTGTCCCAATCGTGAAGTTGGATGAGACGAACTATGCTCGGCATAAAACTTTCCTAATGACCATTGAGAGACACAACAAGGAGCATCTATTACTGAAGTTAAAGCCCCAAAACAAGACTGGGAAGTACACCTGGTGAAAGAACAATGCTATGGTGAAAGAGTGGATTATGAATGCCATCTTACCACAGATTGAAGATGGCATCATGTATTACATGACTACTAAGGAGATGTGGGATATGTTCCGTGACACGTATTCCCATGAGAAGAATTCCAACAAAGTCTATCAAATCTATAATGAGATGTTTTCTCTCAGACAGGAGGGACAGCCCTTGACGCAATACTACACTACGTTGAAAGGGCTCCTGGAGAAGTACAATGCATGCAAGCCTGTATGCATTGTGATACTCATCTGAAATACAGCAAGGAGGCAATAGTTCTTCACTTTCTCTCTGGGTTAGGCCCAAAATATGATCATGCATACTCTCAGATTCAGATATTATCGGAGCTTCTGTCACTTAAGGAAACTTATAGTCGACTGAGTTGGATCACAGTGCTGCACTGGCTGTTGATGTAGGTCGAGGCACTTAAGGTTTACCCTCTACTCGTGAGCGTGGGCGTGGTCATGGCAAAGGACAGGCAGGCAAAGCATGTCCCATGTGCACTTTCTATGATAGCATTGGTCATCTAGAGGCCTCATGTTGGTCTCATGTTGCCAATCAGGTTGCTGCTTCATCTGAGATAGTCTTGCACAGTGTCACGTGCTAAGTATGATGCTGTAGTACAAAGGCTTGCTCAGATTACTCAGGAAACTATGTCATCCTCTTCAAATACTGCTGCCATTGCCTTCTCAGGTACAGGGTGTGTTTTTGTTATGTATGACAGGTCTACTTAGTTGATAGATTCAGGTGCATTACAGTACTTGAGTGGTGATCACAGTGGCTTCCAGCATCTTCAGTATGTACATCCAAGTAAGACTGATGGACAGGGGGTGGTGCCAGTCACCCTCAATATGAAATTGACTAATGTCCTTATTCCAGATTGCCCGATGAGCTTCTTAACTGTTAGCAGAATTACAAAAGACCTTAATTGTAGGGTAATTTTTGATGACATTGGTTGTGTGTTTCAGGGCAAGCTCACAGGGAGGAAGATTGCTGGCGGACATGAAAAGGAAGGTATATATCGTCTATCTCAAATGCCAGTTGCTGCACAGTGCCAGGGGGATGTGTGTTTCACTGCAAGGAATGCCTTACAATGGCACAATCGCCTTAGTCATCCATCATTGGGCAGGCTTCGTTATATCATTCCTTATCTATCACCAGCCACTGAGATTCATTATGATGCATGCCAAATGGGAAAGCACCACAGATCTACTTATCCTGTCAGTTCTACTATTTCTGAGACATCTTTTGATTTGCTGCACTTAGATGTATGAGGCCCTAGTTAAATTCCAGATCGACTAGGACGTAGGTACTACTTGGTGATAGTTGATGATTGTTCCATATTATCTTGACTATTTTTGTTAAAGAATAAGTCAGACGTTGGGTCTGTAATTGAGAACTTTATTATTGTGTTAGCATACCATATGTGTGTTATTTCCTTTCTAGCTTTTTCCATGTGTGCTCCTCAGGGGCAAGGATGTATTTTTACTCTTTTTGTCTCTCTATATAAGAGAGACCTAGGATTACAATAAACTTATCTCATTTCAACCAATTTGATATCAGAGCAGCAATCCTAGATCGATGCTCCAATATCCCACCTTCACAAGCCTTTGTACCTTGTCCACCAAAACCCTAATCTCCAACGGAGGTACCCGGAGGAGCCTTCACCGACGGCCACCGGCCTCTATTAATCGCCGTTCGGTCCCTCTCTGCCGCCAACCAACCTCATCAGTCTCTAATGCCAATCGAGCTGCCTTGGAAGGCCACAAACTGACCTCCACTGGTGCGCCTTGCCTCAGGAGACTCCATCAGCGCAGCCAACCACCGATGCAGTGCCGCTACGCGCCGCTACCTCCGCCTCTAGCCTCTCCAATCGACTAGGGCTTCAACTACAAGCATTAGGGCTTTGTCTAAGGCGTTGCCCGTGCCACCTAGGGCACCACTAGCACTGCCAGCGACACCTAGGGCGTCGCTTAGCGCCACCTTAGACCTTGTCAGCGCCACCTAGGGTGCCGCCAGCGTCGCCAGCGCTAGCCAAGGCGCCACCAGCATCGCCCAGGGCACTACCAGCACCATTAGCGCCACCTAAGGCCTCGCCTAGCCTCCATCAGCGTCAGTGGGGCCTTCTCGAGTAGTCTCCCCGCACCCGGGATAGGCCAAAGCTTGTCCAACGTGAAGATGACGGCCTAAATCTTCGATTTCAGACCTAATTGATGACTTCTTAGATATAGAAGTTTAATTGTGGCTCCAAGATTGTAAGGATGGCTTCAGATGATCAGTATGAGGTGAATTCGGGCACTTCTCTGGACACCGGGGTGTTGAAGAATCCATTTTTTGGTCCTACAGTCAAGTTGGACGAGACCAATTACCCACGGTGGTCTCAGACTTTCCTCATGACCATCAAGGGTCATGGGAAGAGCAACATCCTTATAGATCTAGAATCCGAGAGCAAGGCTGGCATCAATGCCACCTGGGATAAAAACAATGCCATGGTCTTTGCGTAGCTTATGTAAACAGTTATTCCCCATATAGGGGATGAGATCATGTATTACGACACTGCAAAAAAAATGTGGGAGTCCTTGCGCGAGACCTATTCTCATGCCAAGAACTCTACACGAGTTTTTCAGATCTTTTACGACCTTTTCTATTTGCATCAGGAAGGACGCACTCTGCCACAGTATTACTCCCTCTTGAAGGGAATGCTGGAGAGACATCACTCTTATCTGCCGGGGTGTGCCTGTGATTCTTGGAGGAATTTTCGAAGACAGTTGGCGGTCACTCTTTTCTTAGCAAGTCTTGGACTTGAGTATACAGCTACCAGAGATCAGATTCTCACAGCTCCTGAGCTTCCTACCCTGGAGGAGGCTTACAGTAGACTCAGCAGAGTTGCAGTTCGTACTACAGCCCCAGACAAAGATACCCAAACGTTTGCACTGGCAGCAATCCCTAGACGTGGCAGGGGTACCCCTTCTACTGCACGTGGTCGTGGACATGGACGCTCGTCTGGTACACGCACCAAGACACCATGCAGTTTCTGTGGCAGACTTGGTCATCCAGAGGCTACATGTTGGCAGAAGTACGGTAGGCCACCCATGGCCAATTAGGCAACTGAGGTTCTCGACGGAGTGTCTACCAGTCCTAATGTGAGCTCCTTGAGTACAGAGATTGAGACCCTGAGACAACAGATTGCGCAGTTGACACAGGCTTCATCCTCCTCTCAAATTCCAAACAATGCAGCCATGGCCTCCTCATCGAGACACCTACGACTGGTATGTCGTTACTTTTGTCTTCTAGTGAATGGTTGATTGATTCTGGTGCATCCAAGCACCTATGTGGCAACCGTGGATCCTTCTCTCAGTTGGCACCTGTTACACCTGCCAGGACAGTGCAGGTAGCTGATGGGAGACACTCGCCACTTGTTGGCAAGAGAGATATGTCATTATCTCTTACTTTGAGACTTGCAGATGTCTTTTACGTGCCTGATTTTCCCTTGAGTTTATTGTCTGTTAACGGCATTACTAAGGATCTGAACTGCCGAGATATCTTTAATGCATCTTCTTGTGTCTTGCAGGACAAATTCACTAAGACTACTGAGGGAGGGCGTAAGGAACATGGGATGTATCATCTGAGCCATACTGCTTTTGCTGCTTCTGCTACCCAGGGCTTTGCTTCTACTGGATCTCCTCTCCAGTGGCACTACCGCCTTGGCCATCTACCCATTCATCGCCTCAGACGTGTTATACCACCTATTCCCTCCACTACTGCTCTCACCTGTGATGCTTATCAACTTGGCAAGCACCATAGGGTTAGTCTTTCCAGTTCTACGTATGTTTCGTCTATCGCCATTTTTTATTTGATCCATATGGATGTGTGGGGGGTCCCAGTCGTACTCCTGATCGACTTGGGAACAAGTATTAGCTTATTTTAGTTGATGATTTTTCACGTGACTTAGATGTTTCTCTTAAAAAATAAGTCTGATTTGGGACAAATTATTAAAAAATTTGTCAAAGAAATAAAAACTCGACATTCTTGTTTGGTGAAGTGCTTTCGCTCGGATAATGCCTTGGAATTTTGTACTTTACGTTTGCGTAATTTCTTTTCTAGTTGTGGCATTATCCATGAGACATGTCCTCATACCTCTCAGCAAAATGGTGTTGTTGAGAAGAAACATCGCTACATTCTTTATGTTGCTCACACCTTGTTGATTCACCACTCTATCCATTCTCTCTATTAGGGTGACGCTGTTTTGACGGCTTGTTTTTTGGTTAACCGGATGCCTGATGCTGCATTGCATGAATGGATTCCTATTCAGGTCATGTATCATGATCGTCCCTTGTTTCACGTAACCCCTCAAACTTTTGGTTGTGCTACCTTTGTCCATTTGCTGGGAATAGGTCGGGATAAACTAGCACCGAGAGCAGATAAGTGTGTTTTTCTTGGATATACCCGGACACAAAAGGGGTATCGCTGTTTTGATCCGCTTACTTTTCGACATTATGTTTTAGCAGATGTTATCTTTCATGAGACTATACCTTTCTTTTCTGTAACGGTTGTTGAGATGCCTCCCGAGGGCGATATGGCACTTATGCCATATTCTCCCACTTGTTTTGGGAGCTTTCCTGATATTTCTGTCCCTACCACACCACCACCACCACCTGCTACGCATTCCTTTCCACGCCTGAGTGGGCCTCTGCAGACATATGTTCACCCTCATGCTACCTATAAGGGACCCCCATCCTCGCCCTCAACATCGGCTTCTCAAGTGAGTCCTTTAGACATTGACATGTGTTTGCCATGTGATGGTCACAGGGATAAGACAGGTGATGTGTCAGACAATGATATTGACCTTTCGATAGCTATTCAGAAGTGACCATGGACTTGCACTACTTATCCCACGGCGGGGGCACTTGCTACTGATACTCTTGCTCCTGGATTTGCTGGATTTACTCAGGTGTTAGCTACTACACAGATTCCAGCTACACACCATGAGGCCATGCTTGATCCAAAATGGCGGGCAGCCATGGAGGATGAGATGGTTGCTCTTCGAGGCTGTGGGACTTGGGAATTTACCTCACTTCCTGTTGATGCTGCACTCATTGGCTGTCGATGGGTATTTACTATGAAGTTCAATCCTGATGGTAGTGTTGCTAGGTACAAAGCCCGCCTCGTGGCCAAGGGGTTCACCTAGACCTATGGGATGGACTTCTTTAACACCTTCTCTCCAGTTGCCAGACTTCCCACAGTCCGGGTGTTGATTGCAGTGTCAGTTCAGTTAAATTGGCCCTTGCACCAATTAGATGTGAAGAATGCCTTCCTTTATGGTGATCTCCAAGAGGAAGTCTATATACAGTAGCCGCCTGGATTTGAGAGACAGGGGAAGTGTGTATGTCGATTACGGAAGGCTATATATATATGGCTTTAAACAAAGTCCCCGAGCCTGGTTTCAGAGATTGTCACAAGTTGTAGCAGCAACTGGATTCAGGAGATCGACAGCTGATTTTTCACTCTTTGTCAGGAGGACTAGACGAGGTACGGTGGTACTTCTAGTTTATGTAGATGATTTAATCATCACAGGGGACAATATGGAGGGTATTGTTGAGGTTAAGTACATCCTATCAAAACAGTTTGTCATGAAGGACCTAGAGGCTTTACGGTATTTTCTTGGTATTGAGGTGGCTCGTAGCAAGGAAGGTATGGTCTTATCTCAGAGAAAGTATGCTTTAAATATTTTGCAGGAGGTCGATATGCTTGGAGCCAAAGAGGCCAATATTCCTATGGATCCCAAAATACCACTCTATGATGAGGATGCACAGGTGGTGGACAACAGAAGGTACAGATAGCTTGTTGGCAAGCTGTTGTATCTTATTATCACAAGATCAGAGATCTCCTTTGCAGTCGAGAGACTGAGTCAGTTCATGGCCAAGCCAACACAACAGCATCGGTATGCAGCATTGATGGTATTTAGTATTTAGATATGTCAAGAGGGCACCTGGGAAGGGTCTTTCCTTCTCAAAGGGATCCTCTATGAAGTTGGTTGGCTACTAGGATGCAGACTATGTCGGATGCCATGTGAATCGTAAATTCACTACTGGGTTCTGCACCTTAGCTGGGAATTTGATCACCTGGAGGAGCAAGAAACAAGGCACAGTTGCAAGATCCAGTGTCGAGTCTAAGTATAGAGCTATGGCTCAGACAACTGTGGAGATGATGTGGATCAGATCCTTGCTTATTGACCTACAGGTGCAGTTTTCTAGTCCTATGGAGATGTGATGTGATAACAAAGCAGCCACCTTCATTGCCAACAACCTAGCATTTCACGAGAGAACAAAGCATGTTGAGGCTGACTGTCACTATACCAGGGACATTATTCAAAAGGGGTTGCTATATACCACTTATGTTGCATCTGAGGAGCAGACTGCAGATATTTTCACCAAGCCCTTGACCAGATCTTCATTTGATTTGTGTATCTCCAAGCTGAGCATGATAGATATATATGCTCCAACTTGAGGAGTGTTAGCATACCATATGTGTGTTATTTCCTTCCTAGCTTTTTCCATGTGTGCTCCTCAAGGGCAAGGATGTATTTTTACTCTTTTGGTCTCTCCATATAAGAGAGACCTAGGATTACAATAAACTTATCTCATTTCAACCAATTTATTGAAATAAAAAATCAATTTGCTTCCACTGTCAAGGTTGTGTGTACTGATAATGCTCTTGAGTTTTATACTACACATATGAAAGCATTCTACAGATCTCATGGAGTGGTTCATCAGACCACGTCCCCATATATCCCAACAAAATAGGGTAGTAGAGAAAAAGCATAAACATATCTTGAATGTGGCCCAGACTCTTTTCATAAATCATAATGTTCTCTTAGTACTGGGGAAATGTAGTGCTTACTGCATGCTACTTAATTAACAAGATGCCCAGTTCTGTTATTTCTAAGTAGGTACGATCGCAAATACTATACCCAGACCGAGAATTATTTCAGTTGCCACTTCAGACCTTTGTCTATGTAGCCTTTGTGCATATCACTGGGCCAAGTAGAAATAAACTTACCGCCAGAGCGGTCAAATGTGTTTTTCTGGGACACAGTCACATCTAGAAAGGCTACAGATGCTATGCTCCCTTATAGAAGAGGCACTATGTCAATGCCAATGTTACTTTTCATGAGACAGTTCCATATTTTTCAGCCACTAGCAGACAGTTGAGACTCGAGACAAAGAGGGCTCCCATGCCTATTCCTTCCATTCAATTTGGTGACTTTACTGCTACTCAGAATACATCACCAGATACTACAGAGATCCACCATTGGTTTTAGGAAACAAGTTACATATCGGCAACATACCCCCCTTTTCAGCACCATCATCCTCCCAACAGGTATGCGTTGACACTACTGACCATTGTCTGTCTGGTGATGATCCTGTAGGTACCATATCGGTTGCCTTTGAGTCTCCCCTAGTGATGATGAAGCATCACCATCTAAGCCACCTGTTAAGACTGAGTCTCCCTCTGATGATATGGATCTTCCAATTGCTATTTGAAAGGCCCCACGAATTGTGCACACTATTAGGTGGCTAGGGCAGTTTCCTCTAAGTGTCTAAGTCGCCCATTTGCCTCGTTCACAGATGCCTTCACTTCTGCACAGATACCAGCCACCTGTCAGTAGGCTATGCTTGATCCGAAATGGCATCAGGCTATGGAAGATGAGATGGCTACACTCCAATCTCAACAAACATGGGAGCTCAATTCGTTACCCCCTGGTGCAAGCACTATTGGCTGTCGTTGGGTCTTTGTCGTGAAGTATAACCCTAACGATTCTGTTTCTCAGTACAAGGCTCGACTTGTGGCAAAGGGATTTACCTAGGTAAATTTCTTTAACACATTCTCCCTTGTGGCTCGGCTTCTTACCGTGCGAATTCTTATTTCTATTGCTGCTCACTTTGACTTGCCGTTGGATGTCAAAAATACCTTCATGTATAGTGATCTACAAGAAGAGGTATTTGCAATAACCCCTGGATTTTAAGGTTCTGGGGGAGTGTGTGTACAGGTTAAAGAAGGCGATATATAGCCTTAAGCAAAGTCTAAGGGCCTGGTTTCAGAAACTATCAAAAGTTGTCAAAGCTATAGAACTCATTCGATCTACTTCTGATCATTCCTTGTTTGTGAGAAAAACAGACAAGGATATTGTGGTGCTCCTTGTCTATGTAGATGACCTAATAGTCACCAATGATAATGCCACAGGAATAGTTGAGGTCAAGTAGAGGCTAACAGAAAAATTTGTTATGAGGGATTTAAGCTCATTGAGATACTTTTTAGGCGTAAAGGTGGCAAGAGGAAAGAACGCTATTGTCCTTAACTAGAGGAAATACGCTCTTAACTTACTGTAGGAGATTGGGATGTTGGGATCCAAGTCTGCCAACATACCCATGGATCCGAAGATACATTTATATGATTCTAAGTCAGGTGATAGAGCGCAAAGGCTACAAACAATTGATTGGGAAGCTTCTCTACCTCACTATTACACGTCCAGACATCTCGCTTGCAATTGGCAAGCTAAGTCAGTTTATGGATAGACCGACCAAGCAGCACTGGGATGCTGCTATGCAGGTGCTCAAGTACCTGGAAAGAGCACCAAGAAGTGGACTATTATTCAAGAAAGGTAGTTTTATGTCCATAGTGGGGTACTCAGATGCAGACTATGCTGGATGTCTTTCTGACAAGAAATTCACTACCAGATTATGTATTTATGTGGCTAGTAACCTGGTAACCTGGAGGAGTAAAAAGAAGAGCGTTGTCTCGCTCGAGCGCAAAGTCAGAGTACAGAGCAATGGCACAGATGGTAGCTGAACTTGTGTGAATCAGATCTGTCTTGACTTGCATGTCAAGATTGAGCCCATGGAGATGAAATGTGACAACAGGGCGACTACCTGCATAGCAAACAATCTCATGTTTCATGAGCGTACGAAACATGTAGAGATTGACTGTCACTACACCAAAGATCTGATCCAGAGGGAACTTCTCTTCACCCTATCAGTCTCCTCAGAGAACCAGACAACAAATATGTTTACCAAGCCTCTTGCCAGATCTGCTTTTGAGGCTTGTTGTAACAAGCTAAGCATGATAGATATCTATGCTCCAACTTGAAGGGGAGTGATGAGCACTGTTATACTTTACGTTTTATGTTTGTTAGGGACCATTTACTTATTTTA
This sequence comes from Thalassia testudinum, assembly GCA_037157565.1. Classification (NCBI taxonomy): domain Eukaryota; kingdom Viridiplantae; phylum Streptophyta; class Magnoliopsida; order Alismatales; family Hydrocharitaceae; genus Thalassia; species Thalassia testudinum. The sequence goes on along the minus strand of JAZHRO010000007.1, from coordinate 70,543,010 downwards.
TGTTTTTGTCTGGTTCTCTTATGTAATTTTCCCAGCACCTCTCTCTGTATAAAGAGGTGTAGGGTTTTCTTTAAAAAGAAGATTCTTCATTTCATCCCACTTGTGCCATATTTTTTTCTTACAGCACGACAGGATAAGTTTGCACCAATGTCTATTCCTCCAATTCAGATGGATGAGCTTCCCATCTCTGGAGATGGCCTTGCACGTGACAATGATAGTCAGGAACCAATGAGTGTACCTGCACCTCACAACTGATGACACTACTGATGCACCTGTTGTTGGAGATGATACCAGATATCAGGATCCGATAGTTGTCATTCAGAAATCAGTTACTTATAGGAAACACACCCCCCTACTTCAACTCCACCATCCTCCCCACAACAGGTATGTGTTGAGGCATATGACACTTCTATTCCTAGTGGTGATTGTGCAGAAACAAGTGATATTATTGCAAATGATGACCTTCATATAGCTGTTAGGAAAACACCTCACTCTTGTGGTCACTACCATGTTGCTGGAGTCGTAGCTACAGCCAATCTGGGGACTTCTTTTGGCCTTTTTACTACAGCTCTTACTACCACAGAGATTCCTTCCATATATCAACAGGCTTTACTCAATCCAAAGTGACGCCAGGCCATGGAGGATGAGATGACCGCACTTCAAAGCAAACAGACATGGGAGATGATACCTCTTCCTACTAGGGCTCGCTTGGTGGGGTTCCGTTGGGTCTTTGCCTTGAAATACAATCCTGATGGATCTATTTTAAGGTACAAGGCACAATTGGTGGCGAAGGAGTTCACCCAAACCTATGGGGTGGACTTCTTCGATACGTTTTCTCCAGTGGCTCGCCTCTCTACTGCCAAGCTACTTATATCAGTTGCTAAACACAAGGACTGGATGCTTCACCAGCAAAATGAGAAGAATGCCTTCCTATACAGCGATCTTCCAGAGGAGTTATACATGCAGCAGCCCCCTAGGTTTAAGGTTCAGGAGAAGTGTGTGTACAGGTTGAGGAAGGCCATTTATAGCCTTAAGCAGAGTCTGAGAGCGTGGTTCCAGAAGCTCTCAGAGGTGGTAGAGAAGATGAACCTGCAGAGATCTTCATCTGACTAGTTTTTGTTTGTCAGGACTAAGAAAGGATTGTGGTACTGCTTGTTTACGTGGATGATCTCATTATTACAGGTGATGACAGAGCCAGAATAGTTGACGTCAAGAGATCCTTGACTAAGCAGTTTGTCATGAAGGACCTAAGCCAATTCAAGTATTTTCTAGGCATAGAGGTGGCTAGAAGCAAGCAGGGTATTGTCCTTCTCAGAGGAAGTTACTCTGGATGTGCTACAGGAGACGGGATGTTAGGTTAACCAACCAATGTTCCTATGGACCCCAAGGTCCAACTTTATGACGAGTAGGCAGATCTTATTGATAGTAAAGCATACAAATAACTTGTGGGCAAGCTATTGTACCTGACTGGCAGTAGGCAAGCTTAGCCAGTTTATAGAGAGATTGATGAAGCTACATTGGTAGGCAGCTATGCAAGTGCTGAGATACTTAAAGAAAACACCAGGTCGTGGTATTCTTTTCTAGAGAGGCTCTCCTATGACAGTGGTAGGATATTCCGATACTAATTATGCATAATGTGTAGTTGACAGGAAATGCACCACTGTTTCTATACCTCTGTGGCAAGCAATCTTGTTACCTAGAGGAGCAAGAAACAAGGGGCAATTTCCCGCTCCAGTGCAAAGTCAGAGTATAGGGTGATGGCCTAGACTACTGCAGAGATGGTCTGGATACGGTCTCTACTGCATGATTTGCATGTTCAGATTGAGGAGTCTATAGAGATGCGATGCGACAATCAGGCGACTACCTACATAACTAATAACCTGATGTTCCATGAGCACACTAAGCACGTTGAGGTTGATTGCTACTACATCAGAGATCCCATACAGCGTGGTTTGTTGTGTACCAATTATGTTGCATCTGATGATCAGACTACCGGTATGTTCACGAAGCCTCTACCTCGATCTGCATTTAACTATTGTTGTTCTAAGCTGAGCATGATTGACATCTATACTAGTTAGGAGAAATGATCCACTTTGTTTATTGTCTAATCCTACCTCTCTTTATATAGAGAGAGAGGTGGGTGCAAATTACAATATAACCTCATGAAGAAAATAAAAAGACACAGTACCACATAATACTAATAAAGTAACCAACTAACTAGTCTCTATAACACTCTCTCTCAAGCTGGAGCATAGATATCAATCATGCTCATCTTAGACACACATGTATCAAAGGAGGATCTAGCTAATGGCTTGGTAAAGATCTCAGCAGTCTAAGCCTCTGAAGTCACTTGGGAGGTGAAGATAAACCTCTTCTGAATCAAATCTCTAGTGTAATGGCAATCTACCTCTACATGTTTACTGCGTTCATAAAACATGAGGTTGTTGGCAATGTAAGTAGCAGTCCTGTTGTCACATCATAGCTCCATAAGCCCATCAATTTCTATATGTAAATCACCCAGTAGGGATCTCACCCACATAAGTTCTGCTGATGTCTGAGCTATAGCACGATATTTTGACTCAGCACTGGATCTAGACACAGCAATCTACTTCTTGCTTTTCCAAGTAACCAGATTCCCTACCACATATGTGCAAAAACCAGTGGTAGATTTCCTGTCATCATGACTACCTGCATAATCTACATCTAAATATCCTACCACTAACATAAAGGGTACTCTAGTGAAAAGGAGGCCCTGCCCTGGTGCTCTCTTCAAGTACCTAAGCACCATCATGCCTGCATCCCAGTGCTATCTAATAAGCCTCTCCGTAAACTGACTCAACTTCCCTACAGCAAAGGAAATATCTGACCTAGTAATCGTCAAGTAAAGAACCTTTCCTACCAACTGACGATATTGTCTACTATCAACTAGTTCGACATCACTGTCATGTAGTCATGTTTTGGGATCCATTGGAATATTTGTTGGCTTAGCTCCCAGCATACTTGTTTCCTTTAGTACATCTAAGGCATATTTCCGTTGAGATAAAGCAATACCACGCCTACTACGAGCAACTTCTATCCCAAGGAAATATCTCAACAACCCTAAATCCTTCATCACAACTGATCTGCCAAAGTCTATTTGATCTTGGCAACACCTGTCGTATATCACCAATGACAACCAAGTCATCAACATATACCAGAAGAGCAACAATACCTCTCACTGTCTTCCTAACAAACAAAGAATGATCTACAGATGATTTGAGGAACCCCACAGACTCTACCACCAAAGAAAGTTTCTGAAACCAAGCTCTCGGACTCTACTTGAGGCCATAGATAGCCTTCTGCAACCTGCATACACACTCCCCCTGAACCTCATAACCGGGGGGCTTCTGCATACAAACCTCCTGTAAATCTCAATAGAGAAAGGCATTCTTCACATCAAGTTGAAGAAGATGTCAATCCCACTGAACTGCAATAGAAATGAGGATCCACACTGTAGAGAGCCTAGCAACTGAAGAAAACGTGTCAAAGAAATTCACTCCATATGTCTGGGTAAATCCTTTGACAACAAGTCGTGCCTTGTGACGTGCAACAGATCCGTCCGAGTTGTATTTGAGTGCAAACACCCATCTACAATCAACTACAGTGGCCCCCTCAGGCAACGGTTTGAGCTCCCAGGTACGCTATGAAGTAAGAGCAGTCATCTCATCCTGCATGACTTGACGTCACTTCGGATCAAGCGTGACTTGCTGGTAGGTGGCAGGAATCTGTGTAGTAGACAACGCACAGCAGAAGCTCCCAAAAGTACAACCAAGTCCCTCAGTAGTCAAACTCCCTGTAACTGGATATTTGGCACAACTCCGTGGTTCCTTCCGAATGGCAATCGGAAGGTCAACATCATCCATCTGATCCTCCTAAGATGGTTGAGAAGTAGAAATACCCCCATCTGGACATGTAGCATTATCATTAGGTACCACACCACCACCATGCAATCTCTCAGAGGTCACCTGGGGTGGAGCAAATGGTGTCTCAGTGGCTGCTGTAGAGGACGGCATCTAGAAAGTACAGTGAGGTCACTAGTAAGTAATGACAGGCTCAGAAATCTTTACAGGACCAGTCGTAGCAGATGGGGGACCTGAAACAGGTATCTCCTCCAAAGGAGGAGCTATAGGCATGGGGGCTTCCATAACCTCAGGAGATAGACTCCGCGCAGCAGTTGAAAAATATGGAATAGACTCATGAAAGGTAACATCAACACTTACATAGTGCTTACCAATACGAGGATCGAAGCACCTATATCCTTTCTGAGTTCATGAATATCCCAAGAACACACATTTAACTGCCTATGGTGCCAATTTATCCTGTCCTGGAGAAAGAAGGTGAACAAATGCAACACAGCCAAACACACGTAGCAGTAGTGCATGAAAAAGCTCTGCTCAAGATGCAAAATATGCCATAGTATTTGCTCATGAAGCACTAAACTAAGCATCCTATTGATCAAATAGCAAGATGTAAAGACTGCATCTCCCCAACATAATGGAGGTGCACTGTGGTGGATCAACAAGGTACGGGCTACATCTAAAAGATGTCTATGCTTTCTCTCAGCCACCCCATTCTGCTGAGAAGTGTGAGCGCATGTGGTCTGGTGCACTATTCCATGAGACCTGTAGAAAGTAGATAATCTGGTAGTGCATAGCTCAAGTGCGTTGTCTGATCTGACTACTTTAATAGTAGTTGAATATTGGTTCTTAAACTCCAACAAGAAGCTTTCAATGACTTATCCAACATCTAATTTATTCTTCAACAAAAACACCCAAGATAGGCGTGAAAAATCATCACCAATCACCAAATAATAACGGTGCCCTAGCCTATCTGGTATCCTGCTCGGACCCATACATCCATATGTAACAACTCTAACAAGGCTGTCGAGCCAGGGCGAGTACTTACGAGGTAGGAATGAGGATGCTTGCCCAACTAACAAGCATCACAGCAAATCTGGGTCGCAGGAGATATATGTGGAATAACTCGACGAAAGCTATCTAGAGGAAGGTGTCCAAGGCGAAGATGCCACTGAAAGGCACTCCCAGGAGTAGAAGATACCTCTCCACGACATGTAGATAAAGGCGAAGTCCGAGCCAATCAATAAACTCCACGCTCTACGTATCCACTGCCAATCACCTCCCCTGACAACTTATCCTGAATAGTGCACCCCACAGCATCAAATATTGCACGGCAATTAAGCTCCTTAATAATTTGACTGACTAAGAGTAGGCTCATAGGAAATCTGGAACATAAAAAAACACCAAGTAATCTCAAGGTAGAAGTCACTTGTACCTCCCCCTGGCCTTCTACCTTAGAGTACCTTTCGTCTACAACCTAGACAGTCCTCCCTGCTAGTGCCACATGCGATGGAACTTATTTCGATAGCATCCTTGAACCTATCATGATAACAGTAGAGTAGTCTCTCATACTCACTCCTGCCAATAGTCACCATATCATCTTCCAACCTCTCTGTAGCGATATCCGATGACACTTCTAAAAACCCAAATAATGCCATCGTGCCTTTAGAGGAAGGAGAGACCTTTAAAAACATATCTAAAATACTATTTTCAGACCATAAAAAGCCACAGAATAGATCTGAAATGCACACATCAGATCTGTAAAAGTCTGAAATCTAAGACTGAGTACCTTTTGAACATGCAATCTAAGGTCTTGAGACCCTAGTTGACATCCTAAGAGTCACAAGCACCCCTTAGGTAGGACTTAGTGCATGTTAGGGTAAGGGAAACACCCTAACTGCACCTAGATGCTACTACCCTTTGAAGACAAGAGCAGCACACCACCAATCGCCACTACCTGCGGTAGGCAGCGGCAACAGTGACACAACGCCCTGCAGCAAGTGGACGAGGACCTACAGATGGGCAGTAGCCTTCAGCAAGATGCCCTGGTCGTCGAGCGACCAACAGAATGGCAACCAGCAGCAGCAATGACCTGTTGGTCGTCAGAGGTGGCACTCCTCAAAGATGGCAGTGGTCTGGGATGCCAGTAGCAGCAGTGCCCTGTAGGTCGTCAAGTGGCACCACTCAACAGATGGTAGCAACGACGGAGAAGCTGCCTAGGGCAGCCAAACGATGACGGCGACCAGGCAGCGCCTCTCAACTGATGGAGACAGCGGCATCCTACTGAATAAGCGAGAGAGAAGAGCGCCATAGGTTGAGGTCCGTCATCGAAGGAGAGAAAGGAGCGCCGCCTAAGTCGAGAGAGAGGGGAGGCAACCTCCCTGTAGGCCGCCTCTCGCCAGAGCAGCTGCGACCAGCGGCAATCTGATAGGGATTAGGGTTAGGGTTATAGGTAGAGGGGTGTGGATGCCTTTTCAGGTGGGATATTGAAGCACCGATCTAAGATCGCTGCTCTAATACCAAGTTAGGAGAAATGATCCACTTAGTCTACTCTCTAACCTTACCTCTCTTTATATATAGAGAGAGGTGGGTGCAAATTACAATATAACCTCATGACGAAAATAAAAAAAAGAAAATGCAGCACCACATGATACTAATAAAGTAACCAACTAGTCTCCATAACAATGCTCCAACTTAAGAGGGAGTGTTGAGACTCCTATTTATCCTTAGTTATTTTACCACTTTTTGTTGCATTTTGTGTTAAGAGAATTGGGTTGTGGGTTTAATGTCACATCGTAAGATGTGGACTTTGTGTGTGAGTGGTAGCCTATAAATATGCATGTACTCCACCCATATTCCTTTGAAAAAAAGAAATACAAATCAATGTCCTATTGGGTCCTTCTCCCGTGGTTCTCTCCGCTCTTCGTGATTACGGTTTCCACATAAACCTAAGCGTTCTATTATTTTTTATTTCTTTGACTTATGCTTCCGCTTATTATATTTTTCTACTTGGTATCAGAGCGAGTCGTTCTTGGATTTTATTATCAAAGATTCTTGACTTTATTACTATCCTATTTTGTTCTTGGAGTATCTTTGTTGCTGGAGAATTGAGCAACGACATCAGGCCACTACAGGAGGTCAGCGTGGCTAGGGCACACACAACGTTGAAGATGAGGCCACCGCAGCAAAGGGTCGTCGTGATGGAGTTGGAGCATGCCATCGATGGCATGACGTCAAGGCTGGGTGCGCTGGCACCGACCCTTATGGTTGTGCTCAATGGTGATGGTGTCGCGGAGGCACATCTGGCGACACCGAGGTGCAGCGCCCACTGCAAGCAACCTCAGGCGAAGTTCCTCCTCGTCGTCATCGTCATCGGAAGGAGATGAGGGGCGACGCGGATTAGCCAACATTCAAGCAAGGGCATGGCAGCCTTGAGGCTGAGGGTTAAGGTGCCCCACCCGAGGGTGCAGTCCGGAGAGGAGCCCCCCATCAAGCATGTCCGAGGGTGCCATGTCCCTACACGAACGACGACGACAGCAAGGAAGAGCAGTGGCCGCGCCCCCGCAACGGAGAACTACGTGGACAATGCCGGTGACGAGGACAAGGCGACGGCAAGCAGCGGAGGTAGCAACGGCGTGGACTGTGCTCCACACCGGCCTCGATGGCAATAGGATCACCGCGGGGTAGGGCAACGACGGCGTCCATGGAGGAGATCTCGATGAAGCGCGGCTCCATTGGGCCCAATCGTGGTGACGATAGGCATCCTCTTCTCTACAAGGGACAGGCGACGAGACACGTTGGATTCTCCGAACCCTAAGGGACGAAGCGTTGTTTTAAAAGGAAACATTGAGAGAAGGGGAAGAAAAAAAAAGGAAAAAGGTGGAAAGAGAAAAAAAAAAGAGGGGAAAAATAAAATTAAAAAATGAAAAATAAAAAAAGGAGTTGAAGAAAATTCCAAAAGAAAAAAAAGAATACAGAGAAAAAAAAATTATGAGGTTCACGTTTAAAAGAAGAGGTGAAGGCTTCTCTAATTTTTATTGTTTTATTTATTCTCTTGTTATTTTTTCTCCTATATAAGTATGAAAGAAAGGGGGAGTGTGGAAGCCTGTTGTAGTCATCTCCCATTCGGGAGTCTCCTTTGTTCCTGGACTACACATGAGAAACCCAACTCTAGGAAGTACAGAGTTTTGAGATCTCTAGAGAGGAAGATCCAGTTTCGATGTCCTCAGAGGAAGAGCTCATTTCAAGTTTCTATGTGTGAGATCCAGTTCTGTGAACTCCAAAGAGAGAGATCCACTTTCGAGGCCTTCAGAGGAAGACTCCTTTTATAGAGATACTGAATGGGGAGCCACCAGCACCAGGTCTCCAGAGGAGAGGCCATTGTCAGAGACAACCACAATTCCCTCAGCAGCTCCATCCTATGTTCCCGCTTGTGTAGAGGAGGTTTCTTCGTATTACAAGTTGAGCATTCCATGCTCCAGCTTGAGGGGGAGTGTTAAGAGAATTGGATTGTGGGTTTAGTGCCACATCGGAAGATGTAGACTGTGTGTGAGTGGTGGCCTATAGATAGGCATGTACTCCTCCCATATTCCTTTAAGAAGAAGAAATACAAATCAGAGCCCTATCAGGGCCTTCTCCCGTGGCTTTCTCCCCGCTCTTCATGAGTGGGGTTTCCACGTAAACCCAAGCATTCTATTATTGTTTATTTATTTAACTTATGCTTCCGCTTATTATATTTTTCTACATTTTGTTATTTCTTATTTTATTTTGGACATGCATTGTAATTAACCCAAACCACTCTATATATAAAGAGGTATTGGGCTTTTTCTGATAAATAAGATTAATCATTTTGTCTCACTTGTTAACATCAAAACTAGGTTTTTTTAGTGCCTAGGACTAACAATGATCCATAGGTGTTAAGTAATGAGACAAGGATATCAAAGTCCCTAGGATAGAAACTACACAAAATAATTATATCCTAACTTTATGCTAAGACATGACACAACATTCTACCTCTTACTCCTCCAAGTAACCAAACTACCCCTAACATATGTGTAGAAACCAATAATAAATTCTGTCTTCATCAGCATTAGCATAATCAAGAACTAAATATTGCCCGACATTAAGATACCCATGTTTAACAAACGAAAGTCCTTTGCCAAGTGAGGTCTTTCCATAACCTAACAAATACTAGCCCACTATATCTCTCAAGGTTGCTACATAAAGTAGTTGAGTCTATCAACACAGGAAACATCAAGTCTACTAATCGTTAAACTAAATAGCTTGTTGAAAAGAACTCAATAGTGCGTTACATCTTCAAATTCTAGACTTCTGTAAAGCATCAAGTCCATATGAGAATCTAATGGAATAGCTAGAAGCTTGCATCTTATCATCCTAATCTCTTGAAGTATGTCTAGAGCATATTCCTCTAAGATATGATGATGCCTCCATTCATGTGACTCACTTTAGTATTGACAAAGTAAATCGAAAGTCCCAAATCCTTTGTAACAAATTGAAAGTTTAAGATGCCATTCATAGTAGTAACATCAAGATCATTGCACTTATCATCCACAGAAACAATCAATATAACTAAGGGTGTGACCCTTTGTAAAGTAAAGATGGAGTGATTGGAAGAAAAGCAAACAAGAATAAATTGCTAAACCACTTTGTTAAGCCTTCCAAACCATGCTCATTGATTTTGCTTAACCTAGAAATAGCTTTATTTAGGTTGCAACCTTAGAATATTCCACCTAAACAACAAAGCCAAGAGGTTGTTCCATATATATTTCATGAAGTCAACCATTGTCCTTGATATCAAGCCAAATAGCAGGCCTATCAAAGTTCACTGCATTAGAAAAAAGAAAGTGGACCAACTTAAGACAAGACACACGAGAATGCGTCGAAATAGTCAACTCCACATTTTTTGTGTATCTTTTGGCTACAAACGAGCCTTATATTTTTTTAATTGAGATATCAGAGAAATATTTAAGGCTAAACACCTACCCACACCCCTACAATAGTTGGCCCTAGAGGTAGATCCACCAACTCATGTCTATCTAGACTATAAAGGAGACATCTCCTCCATCACAGCTTAACAAGGATGTCGTAATGCATCTACATGACTCCTAAGAATTCGATGGCTATTGATAGAAAGAGAGAATTATTGTTGAGTTATTTTTTCCATGATTTATTTTTACTATTTTTATATTGTACGGGTGTGTACTTGTAATTTACCCTTTGTGTCTTTCTATACAAAGGCACTTAAGATTTCTAATGTTATCTAAGTCACTCATTTGTCGTATCAATTATCAAGAAGAAATAGAAAGATGACCAAAGATCATAAAGTTAGATATATGATACTTAACACATAAACAGGAGGCTTTCCTTATATACAATAGGAGCATCCAACTCCAAAAAAGTAGAGGAATATGATACCTATAGCTGATCTCCTACTTGTAATGTAGCATTGATGGTAGAACGTGGTGAGTCAATAGTGGTAAGAATTTCCTTAAAGCAACAAAGCCTTTTTCCATAATAAGGTCAACTACATGCATTATTTGCTTCCATTCAGATTATTTTTTAAGCTATTCTTAAGCTTAAAAGAAGTAATTGAAATCATGCCTAATGATTTTCTTCTAACACTTCGTTGGTCTTCACTACCCTCTCCTAGGAGCCTAAACATCCAACTTCTCGCATCACTTGAGTGGGACGCTAACTAATGTCTAAAGCACATTAAATGTGTCTATCTTATTTCATCCACTATCAATGCCACCCCAACTCTCTCCTAAATAATCTCATTGGAAATCCAATCTTTCCTTGTATGGCCACACATCCACCATAACATATGCTTTTCTGCTACAAGCATCATTTGTGCATCCCTGTTGATTACAACAACTCTGTTGAGACGTTAGGGAACTTTACTATTTTTAGTGTTATTATTTTTAATAAGAGAATATTGTGGGAATATTGTGTTTCCCTATTTAGCTTTACTATTTTTTATGTTATTTGTAGTAAGAGAATATTGTGGGAATATTGTATTTCCTTGTTTGCCTTTACTCTCTTTATAAAAGAGGGCTAGAGGCTTCTTTTCAAAATAACAAAGTTTATTTTCCCAAAATCTCAATATAATATCAGAGCAGTGATCCTAGGTCGGTGTTTGGTACTTCCACCAAACACCTAGATCTAAGCTTGCAAGTATGGTGGTTCTTCATCTCTAAGACAAGGAGAGGAGATGGAGGTTACCGTCATCACCATCACCATTCCCCCAGTCGACAACGTCAGCAGCGACGCCACCGATGCAGCAGCCAGAGGCACCGTTGACATAGCTACCGATGTTGCTGCCAATGTTGCAGCCCGTGTGATCAGGGCTATGGAGTCGTCATGACAGATCTTCGGGGATTTAGGAGGATTCCATGTGTGCCAATCATGCATATGCGTGGATCTATTCTCTTCCTCAATTTATCTATCTTGCGAGGAGTCTCCTCTCGCAAGCATGGTACAAGGCAAGGAGTCTTCTCTTGCCAAGGAAGCCTATAACTACTCCGTATGAAGGTCTTGCATATGCGAAACAGGATTACAAACACGCGTGATCATCTAAAGGTACACAGATCCTTGATTCTGAAGCTTCTATGCACCTTACTGGAGACAAGAATACTTTGATACAACCGTTGAAACCTCGAGGGATTCAGGAGGTTCGTGTAGCCAATGGGTTTGTGTCGAGGGTTGTGGTAGTTGGACAAGTCCGTGCCTCTCCTAAGATTTTGATGGAGAATGTTCATTGTGGGCTGAATTCTCCAATGAATTTGATGTTCGTCAGTCATTTGTGCCGAGACATGAAGTGTCATGTCGTGTTTGATAAAGACCACTATTTCATCCAGGATGTTGAGGCTGATGAAGTGATTGGCAATGTATAGAGCACGATGGTCTATACTATCTTGATAAACCTCGATTATTTGCTGGTACAGTTTCTATTAATAGAGATCTTCAGTTGTGGCCTAGACGTCTTGACCATCCTTCGATCAAGAACATAAGACAAATGTATCCCAAGTTGCCACAATCATTAGAGATTGATTGTGAGGCATGTCAGTTAAGGAAGCATCATCGGAGCAGTTTTCCCCTCGCACTAGAGAGTTGAGCTCTACTCCATTCGCATTAGTTCACTGTGATGTCTAGGGCCCATCCAGAGTCGCCACACCTGGGGGTCACTACTTCTTCCTAGTATTTGTTAATGACTACAGCATATTGACATGGGTCTGCTTGATGAAGGCCCAATCTGAGGTGCATGAGATTGCACAGAGTTTTGTTGTTAAGATCCAGACACAGTACACTACTACAATACAAGTCTTACAGAGTGACAATACTTTGGAATTTATGCAAGGGGAGCTGCAGGATTTTCTCAGATCCAAGAGAATACTTCATCAAACTTCTTGCACCCACACCTCCCAACAGAATGGTGTGGCTGAGCACACATTGCGTCATCTCCTGGATATAGGACGGACTGTGAATATTATATATGGGAGTGTCTTGACAATTCTGGGGAGATGCCATTCTGACTGCAGGATATCTCACCAATCAGACTCCCTCTACTGTGCTTGATGCTCAAATTCCCTACAGGTTGATACATCCCACATGTGACAAGCCCTTTACAGTGCCTCTCAGGGTATTTCGATGCACATGTTTTGTACAGAAGCATGGTATACAGGATAAGTTTCCTCCTCATGTCACAAAGTATGTATTCCTTGGCTACTCATAAACGTAGAAGGGTCATCGTTCCCATGATCCTACTCATCGCCTATATATTATTACAGCCAATTTACTTTCTTTAAGATTTCATACTTCTCACAGGAAGGAGCATCCATTGAGGCAGCCATTCAGGATGTCCAGACTTATCACCGTCGTGTAAAGGTGTTGGATGATGAGTAGCCAAGAGGGTCTGAAAGTGAGGGGGAGCCAGCAGATGAGAGCTTACAGCTGCGACACTCTGCCCAGCATGCCAATACACTACATCCTATTGTTCATTACATAGGAGTCCAACACTTACCTTCTCAGGATCAGCAGTTTGCCTCAACTATTGCGGTCAACTCTTTTCCCAGAAATGTTGACCACGCCCTACAGGATTCTAGATGGCAAGAAGCCATGAACAAGGAGATGCAAACTCCACAGTATGTCGAAATCGATGTCGTATCAAGTTGAAAAGGAGATATGTCGCGGATATATCGCTGAAATCGGTGAATTTTGCAAAAATCCCTCAAAAATGTCCCAAATGTCACAATTTAATGAAAATTAATATTTTCATAATTAATACATGCGCGAAGAAATGCCTAGAAGATCAAAATCATATATTTTAAATGAAAATATAATAGAAATGTGCTACTAACATAGCTACCGACATATCAATAAAGTATACATTCAAAAGAAAAGACCCAAAGCAACCATATACAATTTTAAAGTTCATGTGGTATTTGTACTTTTACCTTCTTCATACCCTTCCCTATCAAAGAAGAATCCCCAATATTGAAAATCTCAACACAGAAGTAAATACCAAGAGTCGAGGTTGTAACCTCTAAATTTCCAAGATGCCATCAATATATTTGCAACCTTAAGGTGTTTCCTCCATCTATTTTTTTAGAGGACAAGAGAGTATTTGGGTAGGTTGCATCACCATGGATATATGTAGTCTTTGTTGTCATCATTTCCACAAATTGCATCAAAGAGAAGGATCTTAAGACTTGATGTATATGCTTCTACTTCTACTTTGTATCACCAACATCAGCTAAATTAGATTTGAGGCATTTGATTTTGGATATATGGCATGTTGTTGCCCATAGGTTCACTACCAACAACATTGCCTCATGGAAACAACTCAGAATCTTTATAAATTAGTAATCACTTATACATACAAGGAAATATTTTTTTTAAAGGAAAGACATGCCAGTGACATGCCAGCGACATATCAGTAATATATCGCTCATATGTTGGAAATTTCATACTTAGGGAGTCTAATTTTAATGATGTCACCGCGATCCCTCAATATCAACGACATATCAACCGACACCATGGAAAAAGATATAGCAAGAAGTGTCGATATCTCTTGGAGCATTGATACCGACATATCGACAACATGTCTTACCCTGCTCTACAGCCTCAAGGTACATGTGAGTTAGTCCTATGTCCACCAGATGCCACCTTAGTTGATTGTCGATGGGTGTATACCATCAAGTTTTAGCAAACAGGACTATTGAGAGATACAAAGCGTAACTTGTTGCCAAAAATTCACCCAGACATACGGGATAAATTACTTTGAGATGTCTCCGATGGCTCGGATCACATCACATCTATCTGGGTTATATTAGCAGTGACTGTCAGTCGAAGGTGGCCTCTACAACAGCTGGACATCAAGAATTCATTTCTCTACAGGGATCTAGCAAAGGAAGTGTATATGCGACAGTTACCTGGTTATCAGGTTCAGGGGGTGCTTGTTTGTAGTTTGAGGAAGGCTATTTATGGCCTGAAGCAGAGCCCCTAAACCTAGTTTGAGAGACTAAGTTCGAAGATAGAGCATATCAAGTTTCAAGCATCATCCATAGACCATTCCATCTTTATCCAGCACACAGAGGTCAGGAGGAAGATGTGTGCGGTGATCCTAGTTGTTTATGTTGACGATATGATTCTGACAAGTGATAACACAGGGGAGATTACGATGACCAAGGCCTTTCTTCAGTCCACTTTTGTGACTAAAGATCTTGGTGATCTACGCTACTTCCTTGGTGTTGAGGCTATTTGGCAAGATGCATCTGCATCTCTATCTCAACAGCAGTATACATTACAGATTCTAGCAGAGGTCAACATGTTGAGTGCCAAATCATTTGTTATACCTGTAGAGGCTCTAGTAGTGCCTCTCTCCAAGGAGGAGGATCCACTATTTGAGGATGTTACTCGATACAGAAGTTTGGTAGGGTGTATGATATATCTCACTATTACAAAGCCTGATATCAGTTTTGCTGTTAGCCGTGTCAGTCAATTCATGCAGACCCCTAGATATAGCCACTGGAGAGATGTATGTTTAATTCTACGCTACTCGAAAGGTAGCCTGGCAAAGGATTATGCTACCTTATTGACACCCCTCCTACCTTGTCTACATATTCTAACGTTAATTATGCTAGAGCACCTAAGGACCGAAAGTCCACATTTGGCTTTGCTATTTATCTAGAAGGGAGCCTTGTTTCTTAGCGAAGTAAGAAGCAGATGGTTGTGGCTCTTTCTAGCACTGAGGTTGAGTATCATGTTATAGCACAAGCTACCTATGAGATTTTGTGGATGACAAGTTTTCTTCATGAGCTGACCATTTTAGTGGACAAACCTGTTCCCCTCTTCTGTGACAATAAAGTTGCCACCTATATTGCCTCCAATCCTGTATTCCATGAGCGTACTAAGCATATCGAAGTGAATTTCCATTTCATCATAGATGTTATTAGAGGCCAGATTAGCACTCCGTATGTGTCATTGGAATTACAGTTAGCAGAGATATTCACGAAGGCTTTGAAGAAAAAGCAACATGAGTTACTTTGCGACAAGTTGGGCACAGTAGATATCTATACTCCAACTTAAGGAGGATTGTTGAAATATTACAGGGCTTTACTATTTTTGGTGTTGTTATTTTTAGTAAGGGAACATTATGGGAATACTGTGCTTCCCTATTTGCCTTTACTCTCTCTATAAAAGAGGGCTAAAAGCTTCTTTTCAAAATAACAAAGTTTATTTTCACAAAATCTCAACAAACTCAATACTCAAAAGCATATAGCATGAAAGGTTTTACAAGTGCTCTATAATACTACCCTTTAAATTCAAGGGTCCCCTCAAATAAGAAAAACTATCAAGGGAACCTTTTTGTAACACAGAATAAGAGATGCTCCACTTCATTTCAATCAATGTGAATAAACACCATATTATCTTTAGTTAATCTTTTGGATTAATTATTTATTTTCTTATTTTTAGTTGATTCTATGATATAATTTTCTCTTTTAGGAATAAGATCATTTATTTCATTTGACTATAATGTCTCTATCAATTTCTCCATCATGTTAAACACTAGGCTCTAAATATTTAAAAGCATCCAATCTTCGCATCTATCGGCTCTACCACTAAATATATACTCCATATACTTAATCCCTGTTCTACTTAGTTGAAAGCCTTTAGTCTCAAGGACCTCTTTCCCAAAGCTTAAGTTTTCTATTCATTCAATCTCTTATCTTGTTAGCCAGCATAAAGTCATCAACAAAAGTATATACCATGGCACGTCATCTTAAATCTGCTTCATCAACTTATCTATGATCAAGGTAAAGAATAAAGGCTTAAAGCTAATCCTTGATGCAAAGCAATGGCAATATCAAAGTAGTCCGTCAAACTAGCCCAAGTCTTTGCACAAGTTGTAGCTTCATCATACATATAAGCCTTTGAAGCATGCCTTTTTAATTGTAAGCTTCTCTTGCACTTCTCCACTCCACCACCGCCAAGTTTCTTTTGCTCTGGTGATCCTCTTCCTTTAGATACATCAAATACCTCCTTAGCCACTTTTGTAATACATGTTGCCATAGTCTCCTACATGTCATCATCACTTCATCGAATTCCCAGCTTCCTTGTTCCAACATCTCCTCCTTGAAACTCTCAAGCTCTTCTTTAATATACTACCATTTAGTTCTTATTTCTTTAACACCAACTTTCTCTTCTTTAACTTGTTTACATGACACACCCATTATCAATAGATGTTTTTTATGAAGATATCAGTTAAACTTTCCCTAAAGATGATATTGCAATCCTTACCAAAATCAATCCCTTTTGAAAGCAAAACAACCAATATGTGATCAAATACTCTTCGCATTTTTTGCAAAAGATATTTTCTATAAAAAGATTATACACCATCAAAAATTTGAGAAAAGCTTTTAGTACTCAAGAAGGAATAACAAGTGTTTAAACTCTGATTTTCTATGAGATGGTGAGCATTTTTTGATATTTTCTATAACAAGATTATACACCATCAAAAAATTGTGAAAAGCTTTTAGTACTCCAAAAGGAATAACAAGTGTTTAAACTCTGATTTACTATGAGATGGTGTTGTGAGAACTCTCCATATTATTTTTAGTTATTTTTGGACTGGTTGTTTTTTTATTTGTAATTCATTTTCTGATATAATTCTCTCAACACCTTTCTTTGTATAAAGAGATGTAGGATTTCTTTTGAGAATAGGATCATTTATTTCCTTTGACTTGGTATCAGAGCGACAATCTTAAGTCGGCGCTCTGATGTCCCATCAAAATAGGCCTCCTACCCAAACCACCTAAACCTTAATCTCCCCTTCCCTTTCCTCCCTACGCCGTTGGCCTGCCCATCTACAGCAACAGCGGCAACAGCAATCGCAGCAATCTCAGCAACGGCAACGGGGGCTATTTGCAGCGGTGGCAAGAGCACCACCGATGGGTGTTGTGCCACCCTTGCACCGGAAAGGGGAGGCGACAGCGACCTGTGAGCATCACTAGGGGTCCCTCATGACCCTAGTGTGCATCTCCTTGTCTCTAGAGGGGCTACCATGTGGTCTTAACTTGATTTCTAAGGAGTAGATTGTTTAGATTTCATGCTAGATCATATGTTTCATTGATTCATGGTGATTTTGCAAATCTGAAAAGTCTATTTCAGATCTGAGTTTGGCGATTTCCTATTATTCGAAGCATCATGGCTTCATCTTCATCATCTGAAGTATCATCGGAGACAACTCCGGATAGTGGAAACTACAAAAACTTGTTCTTCATTCCCATTATGAAGTTGGATGAGACAACTATGCTCGTTGATCACAGATGTTCCGCATGATGATCAAGGGTCATGATAAGGAACCCATTCTTCTTGAGTCAAAGTCCCAGAATAAGACAGGAAAGTACGTCACTTGAAAGAAAAACAATGCTATGGTGGGAGCGTGGATTATGAATGTGGTTTTGCCTCGGATTGGAGATGGAAACATGTACTACAAAACCACCGAGGAGATCTGGGATTCTCTTCATAACACCTATTCTCATGAAAAGAATTCCAGCAAAGTGTACCAGATCTACAATGGCATGCTTACCCTAAGGCAAGATGGTTAACAATTGCCTCAGTACCATAACACCCTAAAAGGGCTTCGAGAGAAGTATAACACGTGTAGACTTGTACACACGTGTACTAGTCAGTGAGAGTACCAGAAGGAGACAATGGTTTTGCACCTTTTGTCTGGATTAGGCCCAAAGTATGATGCTTCCTGCTCTCAAATACTAACTCTGTCAAACCTTCCATTTCTTGAGGCATATAGTCGTCTCAATAGGATCGCTATCACCTCTTCACCAAAGATAGCTGGACAGACCTCTGCAGTTGCAGTTGGTAGAGGTTGTGGTGCTCGTGGTTCTCCATCTATTTATGGGTGTGGACGTGGCAAAGGATAGACTAGTAGAGCTCACCCAAAATGCACCTTTTGTGGTCGGATTGGCCATGTTGGGTCTTCATGCTGAACTAAGCATGGGAAGCCTCCTGTGGCTAATTAGGCAGTAACTACTTCTGAGGTAGAGTCAAATATCGTGTCACAAGCAGAGTATGATGGTGTAGTCCAGTGACTTGCCCAAATTACTCAGGAGATGCCCTCTTCATCTTCTAATACAACTGTCATTGCTTCCTTAAGTATAAATTGTGCCTCGATGTTTCTGAAAGTACCACTTCGCTTGTTGATTTTGGTGTTTCACGTCATTTGAGTGGTGATCTCAGTTGTTTTTAGTAGCTTCAATCAGTCCATCCTGGTAGGACAATTCAGGTTGCAGATAGGCGACATTCCAAGGTAGATGGTCAGGGGGAGGTGTCAGTTACTCCTAATTTGAGATTGCTAATGTTTTATTTATTCCAGATTTTTCTAAGAGGATCATGAAAGATCTTAATTGTAAGGTAATCTTTGATGATGTTGGTTGTATATTGCAGGACAAGCTCACAGAGAGGATAATTGTTGGCAGACATGAAGAAGGGGGTGTATATCGCCTGTTTTAGACAATGGTTGCAGCTTCTTGCTTCGACAATGCATGTTTTGCTATATGGAGTGCTATGTAGTGGCACAATTGTCTTAGTCATCTATCTCTGGACAAGCTGCGCCATATCATCCCCCACCTTTCGCCAACCACTGAGATCCATTGTGAAGCATGCCAGATGGGAAAACATCACAGAGCCACTTATCTTGCTAGTTCTATTGCTGAGTCTATTTTTTATTTATTATATCTAGATGTCTGGGTTCTAGTCATATTCCAAATCAACTGGGCCACTAATGCTATTTAGTGATAGTTGATAATTGTTCTAGAATGTCATGGTTATTTTTGTTAAAGAATAACTCTGATGTTTGGTCAATAATTAAGACATTTATTATTGAAATAAATATTCAATTTGCTTCTATTGTCAAGGTTATTCATATAGATAATACTTGAGTTTTGTACTGCCTGAATGACTACATTCTGCATATCAAATGGTATCATTCATCATACTACCTACTCCCATACATCTCAACATAATGGGGTGGCAAAGCGAAAGCATAGGCATCTCTTGGATGTATCCAGGACTTTACTGATTCATCATAATGTTCCCTCAGTGTACTGTGGTGATGTACTGCTTACTGCATGTTAATAGGATGCCAAGTTCTGTGTTATATGAGCATATACCATGCCAAATATTGTATCCAGACTAGGAGTTGTTTCAGTTGACACCCTGAATTTTTGGTTATGTAGCCTTTGTTCATATTGATGGTCCTAGCAAAGATAAATTGGCCTCAAGGGAATTTAAATATGTTTTCCTGGGTTATAGTCATACCCAGAAAAGCTACAGATGTTATGATCCATTGCAGAAGAGGCATTACGTTAGTACATATGTCACTTTTCATGAGGCATACCATACTTTTCAGTCACTGAGCAGCAATTGCCTTTTGAGGCAAAGGTGGCACCAATGCCTATTCCTCCTATTCAGTTAGGAGATTTTCCTCTCTCTCAATCTACATCACCAAGCACTACAGGCAAACTTGCTACACAAGTCAGAGATCCGCCTATGTCGTTTAGATTATCTATAACATATCAGCAACACACCCCCTACTTCAACACCATCATCCTCCCCACAGCAGGTATGGTTGATGCTACTGAATGTCGTATGTCTAGTGGTGATCCTACAGGTGATGATACCAATCCTGGTGATGTACCATTGGCTTCTGAGCCTCCTGTTAAGGATGCTGAGCCCTCACTTGATCTAGATCTTCCGATAACTATTCGGAAGGTACCCCGAAGTTGTGCCCAGTATCAGATGATTGGGGTTGTATCTACTAGCTGCCTCAGTCGTGCTTTTACTCTCTTCACTAAGGCTTTGTCTTCTACTCAAATATCGGCTACATACCAGCAGGTCATGCTTAATCCAAAGTGGCGACAAGTCATGGAGGTTGAGATGGCCAGACTTCAATCTCGGGAAACATGGGAGCTTACTCTGCTTCCATCTAGTGCATGCACTGTTGGCTATCGTTGGTTCTTCAACTTGAAATACAATCCTGATGAATCCATTGCTCAGCATAAGACTCGTCTTGTAGTGAAGGGATTCACTCAGACATATAGGGTCGATTTCTTTGACACATTTTTTCTTGTTGTAAGGCTTCCTACAGTATGCATTCTCACAGCCATTGCAACTTATCTAGCTTAGCCATTACATTAATTAGACGTGAAGAACGCTTTCTTATATAGTGATCCACAGAAGGAGGTATGCAAGTAGCAATCTTAAGTTTTGAAGTTAAGCGGGAGAGTGTCAAGAAGGCAATTTATGGACTCAAGCAAAGTCCACGGACCTAGTTCCAAAAGTCGTCAAAAGTTGTTGAAAGTCTAGGACTCAGTCGATCATCATTAAATCAATCCTCATTTGTGCGAAAGACAGAGGAGATCATTGCTCTTCTTGTCTATGTACATGATCTCATTATCACCGATGATGACGCAGTTGAGATAATTGAGTTCAAGCAGGGTTTGGCTGAGAGATTCGTCATGGACTTGGGTTCTCTGAGATATTTCTGAGCAATGAGGTGCCAAGAGACAAAGAAGGTATTGTACTCAGTCAAAGAAAATATGCACTTGATGTATTATAGGAGACTAAAATGTTAAGTTGAAATATTTAAATAATGCAGAAGCATAAATCAAAGCACTAAACAATCATAGGACGCTTGAGTTTACGTGGAAACCACACTCATTGGAGAAAATCACGGGAGAAGCACCCTATGGGCGTGTTTTCTCTATATTTCTTCTCGAAGGTAAATGTAAGAAGACACACCTATTTATAGGCCACGACTCACACACAAAGCCCACACTTTCCAATGTGACATTAAACAAGCACTCAATTCTCTCAACACTCCCCCTCAAGCTGGAGCAGCTTCTAACACAAAGCAACCCACTCTACACAGGCAGGAACAAAGGCTAGAGCTGCTGAAAGATCTGTGGCTATCTCTGAAGATCTGATGTTGATGGCTCCCCATTCAGTATCCCTGAAATTAAGTTTTCCTCTAAAGACCTCGAAGGTGGATCTCCCTCTCTGAAATCAACAAAACTGGATCTCCCACATAGAAACCTGAAATGAGTCTTTCCTCTGAGGACCTCAAAACTCTCGACCTCCCTGAGTTGGGTTTCTCATGTAGAGTCCATGAACAAAAGGAGGTCCCAAATAGGGATGACTATAAAAAGCTTCCACACTCATTTCTCCCATACGAGTATGGGAGAAGACAATAATAACAAGAAAATAAAACCTGAAAAAATTAGAGAAGACTTCTCCATCTCTTCTCTTAAGCATAAATCTCATCACCCTTTTTTAAAATTTTCTTCTATTCTTTTCACCTTTTTTCTTTTTCTTTTTTTATTGATTTTTTTCTTCCATTTTTTCTTTTTTTTTATCTCTTCTCTTCTTTTTTTCTTTTCTTTCTCCCTTTTTTTTTCCTTGTTTTTTTTTCATTTTTTTTTATTTTCTTCTCTCCCTTTTTTTTTTCAATATCCTCCTACCCTCTTCTTTTCCCCTCAAAAATAAAAAGACCTATCTTCACACACTGATCTTCCGTGAACATCGCTCAAATCACCGCCGCTATCACCCCATTGCCGGAAATTACATGATCCTTGTTCGATTGCAGCGCCACCTGCATTGTCCACGCCGCTGATCTCGCAGCCTCTTCTCCTCCTTCAGCGACGGCGTCTGCTCCGGCATCACCTTCATCACAGCCAAGCCCTAGTGGCACCTGCAGAGAGCCTAGATAGCGCGGTCACTGCGGAGGCACTCATCCTCGAGGGAGGCGATCTGGTGGAGGTCGTGGGTGATCTTCTCAGTGAACAGTTGGAACTAGAGAGCCTCCATCTGGAGCCCTGCCTTTTCGTGCTAGAGGCAAAGGATCATCGACATGGCCTCGCTAGTGGCTTCCGAGGAGGCACTGCACTCCTCGAGGTCACGGCGGAGGTCCTCGATGGCCTTGCCCTGGCAGGCAAGGGCCAACTAGAGGGCAGATCGCTTGTCGTCAACATTAATGCGCAGGGAAGGGAGAAGCTAAGGCCCACGTCGCCAGGCGACGGCCTACTGCATGGAAGATGTCCCCAACAACCAGGTTCCACCAGGAGAGCTCCTCGTTCATCTGGGTTTGCTCCTCCGTGACTCCTGCTCAGCAACGACCACGAAAACCCTAGATGCTGCCTTCTTCAACGCCACCTTCGACGTGGGCTTGGCCGTCGAGACCGTCCTTCAGAAGGCCAAGGCCGCAAGGATTTCTCAAGATGATATCAAAAACTCCAAGAATTGATAATAAAAACCCTAAAGAATAATAACCCAGGAAGTTGAAATATTTAAATAATGCAGAAGCATAAATCAAAGTAATAAACAAATAATAGAACGCATGGGTTTACGTGGAAACCCCACTCACGAGGAGCGGGGAGAACCACAAGAGAAGTGCCCTATGGATGTTTTTCTCTATATTTCTTCTTAAAGGTAAATAGGAGGAGTACACGCCTATTTATAAGCCACCACTCACACACAAAGCCCACACTTTCCGATGTGACACTAAACAACCACTCAATTCTCTTAACATGTTAGGAACAAAGCCAGCCAGCATACCCATGGATCCTAAGATGCACCTATATGATGCAGGATCAGATGCCATAGAGAGCCGAGGATATAGACAGCTGCTTGGAAAGCTTCTTTATTTTACCATTACATGTCCAAATATTTCTCTTGTCATAGGCAAGATCTCCTTTTGCAAGGAGTGTGTCACAAAAGAAGTTAAGATTCGGCAGTTGGAATATTAGTACTTTGACCAGCAAGCTCGTGGAGATTGTGGATACAATGGTAAGGAGAAGGATTCAAATTCTTTGCCTTCAAGAAACTAAATGGGTTGGAGAAAAAGCAAAGGAAATAGAGAGAACAGGTTTCAAATTATGGTATTCAGGAAGGGACAAAGGTAGAAACGGCGTGGGCATTATTATTCGTAAGAATTTGAATGTGTTTGAGGTTAAGAAATTAGGTGATCGAATTATTTTGATAAAATTAATCTTAGAAGAAGAGATCTTAAATATCATTTCAGTTTATGCACCTCAAGTTGGTCTAGAGAAAAGAATAAAGAACAAATTCTAGGGGGAGCTTGATATGATAATTCAAGGAATCCCACAGAGAAACGATTTCTTTGGGTGGAGATTTAAATGGACATGTGGGAAAAGATGCTTTAAAGTATACAGGAATGCATGGAAATCATGATTTTAGTGTTAGGAATGAAAGGAAGACTTTCCTCGATTTTGTATTGGCTTATGATCTTTTCATAGCAAATACCTTCTTCAAAAAATGAGAAGAGCATTTTGATCACCTATAAAAGTGGCTTAACAAGAACGCAAATTGATCACTTTACTTTGAGAAGATCGCCTATCTTGTAAAGATTGCAAGATTATTCCAGGGGAGAGTTTAACTGCTCAACATCGTCTTTTGGTGATGGATCTTCATATGAAGGCAAAGAGGAGAAAATTGGTGTTTAAGAATTTGAGAATTAAATGGTGAAATCTTAAGAAAGAGCAAGAGAGATTCAAAGAAAAGATGATGCAAGAAAAGACTTGGGATCTCGATGGAAGTGCTAATGAATTGTGATTAAATATGACAAATTGTATTAGGAAAGTGACAAAGAAGGTGTTAAGCACGTCTAAAGGAGGAGTTCCAGGACAAAATGAGACTTGGTGGTGGAGTGAAGAAGTGCAGGAGATGCTTAAAATTAAAAGAGCTTGCTTTAAAGTCTTATATCGAGATAAGAGCAATGAAAACATGGAAAATTACAAAAGAGCAAAGAAAAAAGCAAAGAAAGTGGCTAGTGATGCAAAAGCAAAAGCTTGAGAGCATTTTTATAAGAAATTTGATTCTAAAGAAGGTGAAAAAGATATCTTCAAGTTAGCTAAAGTAAAAGAGCGGAAAGCAAAGGGTACATCAAAGATGAAGAAGGAAGGCTGCTTATAGCTAGTGATGATATAAATACAAGATGGAAAAGATATTTTCATAAACTTTTTAATGAAAAACAAAAGAATGATATCATCTTAGGGGAGCTAGCCAACTAAGAAGATTTTGTGAATCGAGCAAGCTATCGAAGGATATAAAAGAAAAAAGTAGTGGAGGCTTTGAAGATGATAAAAAGTAAGAGGGTTGTTGAGCCTGATAATATTCCTATAGACGTTTAGAGAGTGATAAGAGAAAGTTGTATACATTGCCTCACAAAATTATTTAATACTATTTGGATAGGCAAGAAGATGCCTGAGGAATGGAGAAAAAATTTTGTGATACCTTTATACAAGAACATGAGAAACAAAATTATTCCAACTATAGAAGCATTAAATTAATGAGCCATACGATAAAACTTTGGGAGAGAATAATTGAAAGAAGAGTAAGACAAGTCTCTGTAGTATCTGAAAATCAGTTTGACTTTATACCAGGCCAGTCTACTACTGAGGCAATACATCTCTTGTGATGGAAACCTACAAAGTCAAGAAGGTTTTACACATTGTTTTTATTGATTTGGAGAAAGCCTATAATTCTATCCCAAAGAATATCTTGTGGAGAATTTTGGAGAAGAGACAGGTACCATTTTTATATATCAACCTCATAAAGGATATGTACTATGGAGTTGCAGCTTGTGTAAAGATTAAGGATGATTTAATGGACTACTTTGATATCACCATTGGTCTGCATCAAGGATCGGCTTTAAGCCCTTATCTTTGCCTTGGTCATGGATGAGTTGACGAAGCATATCCAAGCTGAGGTACCATGATGTATGCTTTTTGTTAATAACATTGTGTTGGTTGATAAGACAAGAGGTGCAGTGAACAGAAAACTTAAGCTTTGGAGGAAAGCCCTGGAAGCTAAAGAACTACGCCTAAGCAGGACAAAGACCGGGTATATAGAATGCAAGTTTAGTAGTAGAGAAAACAATGAAGGGATGAATGTAAAAATTGGAGAAGAGTACATTCTAATGAAAGATGCTTTTAAGTACTTGGGATCCATTTTCCAATAAGATGAAAAAATTAATGGAGAAATTACACATAGAATTTATGCAGGATGGTTGAAATGGAGGGGTGCATTTGGTCTTCTCTGTGATAAGAGGATTCCTTTAAAAGTCAAAGGAAAGTACTATCGAGCTGTGGTAAGACCAACCATGCTGTATGGTTCTGAATGTTGGGCTATCAACTATAGGCATGTGTAGAAGATGTCTATGGCAGAAATGAAATATTAAGATGGATGTGTGGTCGTACAAGAAAGAACCATATTTCAAATGAGATTATTCGAGAAAAGGTTAGGGTGACACCAATAGAGGATAAAATGAGAGAAACACCTAAGATGGTTTGGACATTTGCAAAGAAGGCTCCTAGATGCTCCAATTAGGAGATGCGAGAAGTTAGAAGCTGAACCTGCTAAAAGGGGGCGAGAAAGACCAAACAAGTGTTGGAAGGAAACTATTAAATATAACCTCAATTACTTTAATTCAAGTCCTGAAATGGCTCAAAATCGATCTGTGTGAAGGCAAAGAATCATATAGCCGACCCCACTTAGTGTGGGAAAGGACTTGGTTGTAGTTGTTGTACAAGCAAGATATGTCAATTCATGGATAAGCCAACCAACCAACATTGAAATGCTGCAATGCAAGTGCCCAGGTACTTGAAGCAAGCACCAAAATTGGGATCGCTATTCAAGAGAGGCGAGTCCATGACTCTTGTAGCATGCTCTGATGCAAAATGGATGGGATGTCTTTTGGATATGAAGTCTACCACTGGCTTCTACACTTATGTAACTGGTAACTTGGTGACATGGAGAAACAAAAAGCAGAGTGTCGAATCTCGATCCACTGCCGAGTCAGAGTACAAAGCTATGACACAGTGTAGCTGAGTTAGTCTAGGTGAGGTCTCTCCTACTTGGTTTGCATGTTGAGATTGAGGAGCCTATGGAGATGAGATGTGATAATCGTGTGACTACATATATTGCTAATAATCTAATGTTTCATGAACGTACGAAACATATGGAGATTAATTGTCACTATACTAGAGATCTGATTCAGAGAGGGCTTCTTTA
The DNA here is from genome assembly GCA_037157565.1 of Thalassia testudinum. Classification (NCBI taxonomy): domain Eukaryota; kingdom Viridiplantae; phylum Streptophyta; class Magnoliopsida; order Alismatales; family Hydrocharitaceae; genus Thalassia; species Thalassia testudinum. The sequence continues at coordinate 70,516,485 of JAZHRO010000007.1, read as the reverse complement.
CACCACACCTATCACCTCAAAGAATCAAACTATAGATATGTTTACCAAGCCTCTTGCTAAGTCTGCTTTTAATACATGTTATGACAAGCTGAGCATGTTTGTCATCTATACTCCAACTTGAAGGAGAGTGTTATGAGAACTCTCCATATTATTTTTAGTTGTTTTTAAACTGTTTACTTATTTTCTTATTTGTAGTTGGTTCTTTGATGCAATTTTTCCAACACCTCTCTATATAAAGAGGTGTAGGATTTCTTTTGAAAATAACATCATTTGTCTCCTTTGACTAATGGAAAAGAAGGTATGCAAGGGCCTAACTCTAAAGATTGTCTATAAACATATGATACAATGCACCTAGCCATAAATAATGGATAATCCTTGACAGCCGCATCTTCAAAAGAGCTATGCTTGTTATGAAAACCAATCTGAAGCAGTGCCCATCAATGCGATCTCATTGATTTAAACAATACTACGGTCTTTGGTGCAAGATCATGCAAATGTCAAGTTTACAGTCCACATGTCATGCATCTCACCAGCCCTTGGCATCTACTGCTCAACCATGCAAGATCCCTCCTTCCAGGACATTGAAGCAGTTTTCAAATCAAAATTCATTGTTCCATCTGCTATGAAATTTGCACGTTATCCATGTCCAATCTTCCTTGTTATGAATTTCTACTAGTTGTAGTACCCGCACTTCGTTGTGGGAGTTTATGAAATTTTCAAATATCTAACTATAGTATATGATTTGACTAAATATCTAAAAAGTTCACTTTAGCAAAATTCAATCTATAATCCAACTTTTATCTACATTGAATTTGATGATCGATAATAATATAAATTATGGAGATATTACTGAAATTTCATCAATACTGGAGCCTTGATTTTCCTCAATCAACAATTATCTCGTTGAATTTGGAGGACTGCATGAATTGAAAAGAGGAGAGAGGGGCTAAGAGGTGGAGGAGGAGGTAAGGAAGAATGAAGAGGAGACTGTTCCTCTTTTGTGGGATTTGTGTTTAGGGTGGGGGGAAGTGAGGATTTTTCCGTGTGATTTGTTGTGGAGGTCATTACATCATATTAACATCAATATATATTACAATATACACACTTTAACATAATATACTTATTAAAATACATTTACTATATCACAATCCACTCACAACCATATCATAATATTAAACCAATACCTATTAATATCACATCAAAATATCAATCATTTCATCTCACTACTTATTTCATCACCCAAACAAACACTATCCTCCACTTATCTCTACAATAGTTTATATCAAAATAACATTTATCCCACTACTCCACATAACTACCATACTCACCCTATGTTTCTTCATTTTTTTCTCCTTCAAAAAATTATCTTTGATTTTTTTGACAAAAAAATATTAATTAAATGACATTCCATTCTCAACATCTCTAAAGTGTCAGATATGGGTAGTGTGGAGAGAGAGAGAGAGAGAGAGAGAGAGATTACTTGGATTGGGAGAGAGATTATTCAGCTTAGGAGGATTGGGAGTGTCGGAGGGAGTGTGATGGATTCCGATGGGGTGAGAGTTGGCGATGGTAATGTGTCAGGATGTAATCCCCCACACGTTCTTTTAGTTGTAATATAGATGTCACCATGCAAATAAGCCACTTAATTTGATGGCCTTTTGCCTATATTACCAGTAGGAGAAAATAAATCATCTAATTTCATTGAAAAGAACCACATATCTCTTTATAGATAGGTATGAGTAAATAATAGTACATATCCATAAAGAAATAACAAATGATAAAATATTAGATAAATAGGAGTATCAACACTCCCCCTCAAACTGGAGCATAGATGTCAATCATGCTCAGCTTGGAACAGTAAGAATCAAATGCCAAGCAAGGTAGAGGCTTCGTGAACATATCAGCTGTCCGATCCTCAAATGTGACATAGGTAGTGCGCAACAAGCCATGCTGTATAAGATCTCTGGTATAGTGGCAGTCCACCTCAATGTGTTTAGTGCACTCGTGGAACATCGGATTGTTAGCTATATAGGTAGCTATCCGATTGTCACATCACATCTCCATGGGCTCCTCAATCTGGACATACAAATCATGCAAAAAAGACCATATCCAGATCATCTCTGCAGCAGTCTGGGCCATTGCCCTATACTCTAACTCAGCACTAGAGCGAGAAACTGTCCCTTGTTTCTTGCTCCTCCAAGTAACCAGATTACCAGCCATGAAAGTACAGAAACCAGTGGTAGATTTCCTGTCAAGCACACATCCTGCATAATCTGCATTAGAATAACCTACCACTATCATAGGAGAGCCTTTCTAAAAGAGAATACCACGATCTGATGCTTTCTTCAAGCATCTTAGCACCTGCATAGCTGCCTACCAGTGCAGCTTCATCGGTCTCTCCATAAATTGGCTAAGTTGGCCTACTGCCAAGGCAATATCTGGTCTGGTAATGGTCAGGTACAACAGCTTGCCCTCAAGCTATCTGTATGCTCTGCTATCAACTGCCTCTGCCTCATCATGTAGATGTGCATTGGGGTCCATAGGAATATTGGTTGACTTGGACCCCAGCATGCCTGTCTCCTGAAGGACGTCCAACGCATACTTGCGTTGAGAAAGAACAATCCCTTCTCTGCTTCTAACGACTTCGATCCTCAAAAAGTATTTAAGTTGACCCAAATCTTTCATAATAAACTACTGTGTAAGAGACTTCTTGACTTGTCTTATCCCAGCCTCATCACTGTCGGTGATAATCAGGTCATCTACATAAACCAGTAGTGCTACAATGCCATTCTCCGTTCATCTGACAAACAGAGAATGATCTAAAGAAGATCTCTGCATCCCCATCTTCTGCAACACATCTAAAAGCTTCTGAAACCAAGCTCTTGGGCTCTGCTTTAGGCCATAAATGACCTTCCTTAGTCTGCACACACTCCTTCTGAACCTCAAAACCTGGGGGCTGCTACATGTAAACCTCCTCCTGAAGATCATCATAGAGAAAAGCATTCTTCACATCAAGCTGGTGTAACCGTCAATCTTTGTGGGCAGCAATAGAGATGACTACCCGAACAGTGGCAAGCCGCGCAACGGGAGAGAAAGTATCAAAGAAGTCCACCCCATATATCTGAGTGAACCCCTTTGCCACCAACCTAGCCTTATACCTTGAAATAGATTCATCAGGATTGTATTTCAAGGCAAAGACCCATCTGGAGCCAACCAGTCGCGTGCCTGTAGGAAGGGAGGTGAGATCCCAAGTCTGTCTGCTCCGAAGTGCTGCCATCTCGTCCTCCATGGCTTGACACCACTTTGGATCAAGCATAGCCTGCTGGTAAGTAGACGAAATGGGTGAAGCTATAAGTGCCTGACAGAAGCTGCTAAACTGGGAACCAAGACCATCTGTAGCCAAACTTCCTGCAACCCGATATCTAGACTCACACGTGCAAGATGTCTTCCTAATAGCAATAGGAAGATCAGACTCATCTGGTATCTCTGACTGGGTCTCTGCAGAGGGTACCCCACTATTCTGGTGATCTGCACTGTCAGGGGAATCAGGTCTAACAAGACGATTTCTGTCGTCAGAGTCCATCTCAATTGCCTGTGGATCAGTCACTGGTGCAGGTAGAGGCCTCTGTAGTGTCGCATGAGGTCTACAATATGTCTGCAGCGAACCATGCAATCTCTGGTAGTCATATAAGAGGGTAGTAGACCCTAAAGAAGTTGGCAGAGGTATGGAGATTAGAATCGCCTCAAGTGGAACTGGAGGAATAGGCATAGGAGCAACATCATCATGAACACTCATTTATCCAGCAACAGAAAAGTATGGTATCATCTCATGAAAAGTCACATCAGCACTGACATAATGCATGTGGTGGATGAGATCATAACACTGGTACCCCTTCTGACTCCTAGAGTACCCTAAGAATACACACTTAACAGCGCGAGGGGCAAGCTTGTCACGACCTGGTGCTGACACATGAACAAATGCAACACATCCAAATGTCCTAAGGAACACGTGAAAAAGCTCGACATCTAGATGTAACAGAAGAATCGGTATTTGTTCGTGACGGACTGAACTCAACATCCTGTTAATGAGGTAGCACGCTATCAGAACAGCATCCCCCCAGCATCTCTATGGAACACTGTGGTGGATAAGTAGAGTGCAGGAAACCTCTACCAGGTGTCTATGCTTCCTCTCTGCAACGCCATTCTGTTGTGAAGTATGGGACAAGTGGTCTAGTGAATAATCCCATGAGTCCTGTAAAACTCAATAAGTCTAGCAGGACAGAACTCGAGGGCATTATCTGTCCGTACAATCTTCACCGTGGCAGATTATTGAGTCCTGATCTTCAAGAGAAGAGTCTCTATGGCACGTCCAACATCTCCCTTGGTCTTCAGAAGGAACACCCAAGATACTCTGGTGAAATTATCAACTACTACAAGATAATACCAATGTCACATCCTGTTTGGAACTCTACTTGGCCCCCAGACATCCATATGGAGTAGCTCAAAAGCAGTTGCTGATCCAGGAGAAGTACTAGTAGGAAAGGAGGATCGATAGTGCTTACCTAATTGGCATGCATCAGACCAAAAAATCGTGGCAGGCGAAATATGTGGAATCACCTTCCTAAGGCGATCCAGAGGTAGATGACCTAGACGAGTGTGCCACTATAGGGCACTCCCACCATCATATCTGCTGGCTCCAACGAAAGGCTCCTGGATAATGTGATAAAGACCATTCTCCTGTGTACCTCTAGCAATGGTCTTCCCAGTAAACTTATCCTGGACAGTGCATCCCATCTCATCAAAAATAACCCTGCAATGAAGATCATTCGTGATCTCACTCACAGACAACATGCTCATTGGAAACTCTGGTATGCATAGTGTTCCGAACAACCGCAATATAGGGGTCACAGAAACTTTCCCATGGCCAACAACTGGAGCGTGCCTGCCATCAGCAACCTATGTCGTTCTCCCTGGTACAACGGAACTAAGTGACCTGAAATAGGCCTGATCTCCACAAAGATGCTGTGAAGCACCAGAATCGACCAACCACCCTGCACCACAGTGACTCCTGTCATGCTCCTGCAGCATCACGCCCGCACACTCCATCCTCGTCATGGCAGCGGTATCCAATGCCATCTCTGAGCCAAATAACTTCAAAGCATGAATTCTAGATTCAAGAAACCCTAGAGATCATCCTAAGGACCATAAGTACCCCTTAGATATCAACTGAAGCCATATTCACAATCTGGAAGCCTCAATCAAGTGTCTAGGGCCAAGAAACCATCAAATAATCTGAAAATCCAACCGATTCAGATCTGCATAGTTGCTAAGAGGCTTCCTTGGATAGGCGTTAGCCTCACCTGGGTGCAAGGAGAACACCCAAGGAGGCCTTGAAGAAGTTTAACCTCCTTCTTGCAACAAGAATAGGACTGCAGTCCCTAGATCAGGGCAATATGCCCCTCACGGATGCTGCACAGGGGTCAAAGATCACACTCACGACTGCAACAGGTGGTTGCGCCACCGCTCCCCGCCGATCGTAGCCTCAGACGGTCGCCGCGATGCCACAAGGTGCTTGGCGGCGACGCTAGCTCCTACTGCAGAGCGCCGCCAGCGACCCTTAGACCAGCAGCACCGCCGCTAGCTGTTGTAGGAGGTCGCAGCGCAGCCGCAACACCGCTGCTGGGTCTATCGACCCTCACCGGAGCGTCGCTCGATGGTTCAAAGGCTTCCGTGCCACTACAGCCTTGTTGCAAGGGCTAAATCAGGCCTCAAGGGCACTACCTCTAGCCGTTAGGGCTCCTGTATGAGGCTAAATCAAGCCTCAGAGGCTGAATCGAGCCTCAGGGACCTCATCGGGGGCCACTAGGGCTCCTGCATGTGGCCGGAGGGCCATTGGAGACTATTGTTGCCGCCGCGGAAGATGAGAACGGGATTCGGTGTTAGGGTTTAGGAGGCCTTGAGAGGTGGGATACCTTGAGTCATGGTCTAGGACCGGTGCTCTGATATCAAGTAGGAGAAAATAAATCATCCAATTTCATTTAAAAGAACCCAATGCCTCTTTATAGAGAGAGATATGTGGGTAAATAACAGTATATATCCATAAAAAAATAACAAATGATAAAATACTAGATAAATAGGAGTATCAATCAGAATCCTTGATTCTGATTGAATTTCCCAAGTTCTTTCCCGTTGCCAGAGTCCACAGTTTAAGAAAATAATCTTAATATGTGAGGCCACGATAAACCTTGTGCGACCATGGTCCATACTGCATAAAAGGAGAACATGAAACATGTACCCTCCTCAACCCCTCCTCTAATCCACCCATCCATCCACCTCTTAAACCACAAGAAAATGCAACAGAAGAATAGGACGCTTGACAAGATATAAAAGTCAATTTAATTTTTGACTCAGTATAAGAAGCTCCTGTATCCGACCAGTCAGGTAATACCAGATTGATTTCCCAGGAGCAAAGTGGAAAAGATCTCTTTTTTGTTATAAGAAAATTCATGATTTGGGCTTCAGTTCCTTGATATGAGATTAGGTCACTCAAAGAAACTGAACCCAATGATAAATCGGTAGAATAATTGATCTTTGTGATACCACTCAGAATAACATGTATAACCTTGGGCTTGAAGTAGCACCAGGAACCTCTTCAAGTGTTTCGTTTACAAAACTTTTCAATTTACTTCTACAATGATATAAGATAATTTCTTTAACAAGCTTTCTTCCAGAATAAACTTATTCCATAATAAAACATTTGAATAATAACAATCAATGTATCTTTTTCCAACATCAGCATATAAACACAATGAAAACATTCACAGCAAAGCAAGCCAAATGTGAATCACAGGCCACGGATTTCTTGTTAATTGCCACTCCTGTCCAGGTTGTTTTTCCAAACTTTGGTGCCAATCTCCATGCATTGGTCTTGTGAGGGGGTCAAACAATTCAGGCAGTACTGCTTTTAAAAAGAAGAAAAGTTGCTTTGCATTGGCATGTTAGATGAGGAATGCAAAAGCAGCTAAAATATAAGCTCCAGTCCACAGATAAACTAAGGTGGCAAGCCAATATAATAGCTATACTAAGTTCAATTTCATTAAAAGAATACCATTTCTTAGATACTCTGGAGGTGTGTAAGCAAGATTTGTGCTGTAACTTCTTCCATCCCTACTATTTTTCATAAAGCCAAAGCAAGATAGCCGTGGATCGCCACCCTAGAAAACATATGAAATACAGTGTATATGTTAAACATAAATTAAAAAATGTATGGTAACACCAACTCTAGAAATAACCACAAATGGTAGAAACACTTACAGTCAAATAGATGGTAGAAAAAATTATTCAATCATAAGAGGCAATGATTTATATGGAAGATCCTCCACAATAAGAGGGGAAAAAGCATGAAAGCAGACAATCCCTAAGGACACTAGCAAGGATTATCTTCACCAGGACAAAAGGGAACAGGTGTGATGGGAGTGCATTATATAAGTACACAGGATCCAGTTACCTGGATATGCATAACACTCCCCCCTTAACTTGAGCATAGAGATCAAACATGCCTAACTTGCCATGCATCTCAAACTAGGAGGATACAAGCCTCTTATGAAGATGTCAACAACTTAATCATTTGACTTCAAATAAGGCAAATAGAGCTCACCGAAGTCTATCTTCTTACAAACTAATAAGCAGTCCAATTCCAAAAACTCCATCCGATCATGAGATTGAAATATTTGTAGAATTAATTGCAAATCTGTAACACAATATAGAGTAAAAACAAATTCACCAAAGGAATCACAAAAGGGAGACACAATCTAAGTGGACAACAATGTACAACGAAAGGAAAATACTTACGCCGTAATACCCCATGTTGCAGAATAGAATATGCCTCTTGTTTTTGAAAAGAGAATCCTAACCCTCTTTATATAGAGAGTTGAGTTAACAAATTACATAGTAACCCTAACAAGAATAGGAAATAAAAGCAAGACTACTAAATCAGTTTTCAAACTCAACAAAATAGATTGCAAAGAAATATGTGTACTGATTTCTTTACTTTGTTTCTTGTTTCTGTTTTTTCACTTTGGACCTATATGTAATTGGCCCCTAACCGCTTTCCTATATAAAGGGATCTAGGGTTTCCATTGAGGTAGTAAGATGCATTTTTACCCCAACATGATATCAGAGCAATAGTCACAAGCTGGCCTTTGTACCTTCTTGATCCTTATCTTCTTTCTTTCTTCCACAAAATAAGTTTAGGCCTCTTTTTTCTTCATGGAATTTGTGTTAAAACCTTAGAGAAAGAAGAGGAACAAGTTTTTTTTCCCTTCTTAAGGCAAACTCCCAAAAACCACCATGTAACCTCTCCCCGATTCTCATCACCAAACCACCACCGGAGTCGCCACCCTTCAGGAACCTACCACCGAAGTGCAACAGTGACAAAATTCACTAGCGGCGGCAACAAGCAACCAAAGGAAGCTCTCAATCCTAAAAGCATCGCCAACCAACTACAACCACTCACTGGAGCACCGCCTTTTCCCATGCGACACCATCGAACCTCACCAAAGCTATGCTAACTCCTATATGGCACCACCGAAGGGCCACTAGTCCTTATAGAGCAGCGCTAGTGCTTCTTCTCTTTTTTTGGCACTGCTGGGGTTACATAGAATGTTTTGAAGGCTTCAACAGCATGAGGTCCATTACTCCTCAAAATTATGCAATACACCATGGAAGTTATTTTCTTATTGGTTCAAGGAGCTAGTGCGGTTGGATGAAGTAGTTTCCCCTTATTGTGAGTTGGTTGTTCGCTGTAGGCTTTCGATTGTGAAGAATATAACATTTAAGGTCATTGAATCGCCTAATACGAGCGAAGGGAATTAGAGGGAGTTCAAAAACCCCTTCTTGGGTCCCATAGTCAAATTTGATGGGGCCAACTATGCGCAATGGGTGCAAGCCATCTTGAATGTCATGGAGAGACACAACAAGGAGCATATTCTTACCGAATTGGAGCCTGCTTAGAAGACTAGTAAGTATGTGACTTGGAAGAAGTATGATGCTGTGGTGAAAGCATGGATTATGAGTACCACAATTTAGAGCATTGCCACTATTTCTTGTTGCTATAGCGAACCACAAAGAAAAACTCCCACCAACAAGAACTCCAAAAGGGAATCCATCTCCCTCACCTCGTGCGACCACGAAGCCTCCACCCCCAAGGTCAGAGGTTCGTAAGGAGGAGGTAGCAGACCTTGTGCATCAAGAGAGACACCACCTACCCTTCTCATCGGACACGACCTCGAGCGATGCCCACACCCATGGCAAAGGAGACATACCACAAGGTCCCGGCAGTCCCTCGCCCAATGTCCCTTCCCACGACACTTGAAACACACCACATCACAGTGACAGCGAGAAAAGGAGCCACCACCGTTGCTCCCCCTCCCCCCCTATACCCCTACGCATGACGCTCATCTCCCCTCCAGTCGAATATTACTTATCTCTATCGTGTATTGGAGGATATACAGGCATTCAAGAAAGGAAGCATGAGCTTGCCAGATTGTTATGGCTCATTAAAAAATCTTTGGGATGAGTAGGATTCCATTCATCCTATTACTTCTAATGTCGTTATAGTGAAATAAAGGGAGGTTATCCGATCAATTCAATTTTTGGCAGCTTTAGGACATGAATATAAGGCAGTGAAAGATCAATTGTTGACTTATGATAAAATTCCTAGACCTAAGTAAATTTATGCCAGGTTGATGAGTCTGGAGATGGCAGATAACTCAGTGGTTGTAAACTTGTCTGCTCTTGCTACTTCTAGGCATGGGAGAGGTTCACACCGTGGTCACCTAGGTAGACGAGGTGCACAAGGTCATGGCCATGGTCACTCTACTTTTGTTTGTAACTATTATCACAAGACCAAGCACACAATTGACAGGTGTTGGGCAAAGCATGGTATCCTCAGGGAACTCGTGCTGATCAAGTTACAATTGAGGAGGAATCCACTCAAGTTTCAAAGGAGGTCACAATTTCCAGAGATGAGTATGCAAGATTGCTTGCCTCTCAACCTTCTACTTCAGCTTCTGTTACTCAACAAGGTGAGCAGGTTGCCTTTTTAGCTAGACCTTGTGGTCCATGATGGATAGTTGATTCTGGAGCATCTACACATTATAGGTGATTTATCTGTGTTTACATCTCTTCGTGTACTTAACAAATCTTTCCAATTCGTGTTGCTGATGAAGGCTTGTCATCTATTACCGATCTGGGTGATGTGACTCTAACTGATACTCTTCCTCTTTTTGATGTTATGCATGCATCTAATTTTGCTATGAATTTAATGTCTATTATTTTTGAAAAAGGAAATGGTAGTTATCCAGGATGATAACTACCCAAATATATTAAAGAGAGAATCAACGGCCTCCGCCAATACAAAGGGCAAACCCCAAGGTCCCCCACTCACAAGGACCCACTCCAAAGATTATACAAAGAAGTAACAGGCTCCACAAAATTCCCCACATAAGGCCTTTGGCCTCTGAAGACCACAATATTCCTACCCAGCCAAATGCCCCATAACGCCGCCAACGATCTAGCCCTCTCCTTCGTACGGAAGACATTCTGGCCAACACTACCACCTCCACCTCTAAAACTGCACCAAAACCCATCAAAAGACCGGCAATTCCACCACCCCACTCCCACCCGGCTCCATATCTGCACTACAAATGGGCAGGTGAAAAAAAGGTGGTCAATCTCTTCCTCCTCACCTCCGCACAACGGCAAACCTTACTCTCTCCAGGAGCCCACCTCGCCCTCCAAACCTTGGTCACGAGTCTCCTCCTCCTAAGCAGTCAAGCAAAGATCTTGACCTTCAGTGGACACGCGGCCTTCCAAATCTGTCTGCAATCCCTCACCAAATCCAAGTCACCTATGGAGTCTCCGCTGAACAACCTCCTATAGGCAGCCCCCACCGAGAAATCACCTTCATCCCAGCCAAACATATCAATACCGAAAGTCGGTTGCAGTCCTTCTAACTCTTCAAGTAATCTCTGGAAATCATGAGTTCTCGCATCTGAAAGATTCCCTGCAAAGCATGGGTACCACCCACCTTCCCACACCTCGGCCACTAACGCCTCTTTGTTTTAGGACAAAGCAAACAGTCTCGAAAATCTTCTAGCAAGCACACCTTACCCCGTCCAATCATCCTGTCAGAACCTGAAAATCTCCCCCATCCCCATCACCGATACAAAACAATTCTGCACCCTAGGAGCCACCATCGACAAACCTTTCAGGAAATGAGAAGCATCCCTCAGCGGAGATATCAGGAGATCCCAACACATCAGGCTGCCATAAACCGTCCCGAACACCTTGCCCACCAAATCCTCCCTACACTCCAAGAGGCTCCCCACCCACTTCACCAACAGGCTTTCATTAGACCTCCCCAGGTCCCTCACCCCAAGCCCCCCCTCCTTCACCGGTCTGCAAACATCCTCCTATGCCACCAACCTGGCACCAGATCCACTCGTCCCCTAGTTGGACCAGAAGAAGTTCCTCATAAGCCTCTCTATCCTCGAGACAACCTGCCGGTGCAACTTCAGGACAAAAGTAAAGTATGACGGCATCGCCGCCAGAACCTCCTTGAGCAAGACCAACCTTCCACCCCTCGACAAAAGCCTGGACGCCTACCCTGCCAACCTCCCCTCCAATCTCTCCACCAGGGGGGCTCAGTCCTTCACCAGAATCCTATCATCCGTCAACGATAGACCCAAGTATCTGATCGGAAGCTTCACCTACTCTGTGCCAAGACCCAAGCTACACCCCCTCGCTTCCTCCTTAGTCAAATTGAAAGGGACAAATTCTGATTTAGACAGGTTAATCTGCAGACCCGAGGCCCCACCAAACAGGAAGAGTAAAATCCGCATCCTCCTGGCTTCCGCTTCCCTGCCTTCAATGAAAAAAATTGTATCATCCGCATACTGCAATAACGGAATACTCGTCCCATCTCCCAAGGAGAAACCCCTCACCAAGTTCCTCTCACACGACCTCTTAGCCGCCCTCGCAAGTGCATCTGCTGCAATAACAAAGAGCATCAGAGCCAAAGGACACCCCTGCCTCACCCCCCTTCTCGGCTGAATCCAACCCCCTGCCAAGTTTCCATTGTAAGTACCGAGAAAGACATCATGATGACACATCTCTTCATCCAGTCAATCCACACTGGCAGAAAGCCCCTCTTCACCAAGGACGCCCAAAGAAACGACCACTGCACCAAGTCATAAGCCTTGCTGAAATCGACTTTCCACAAGAAAGCCTTCCTCTTACTCCTCTTCCAAAATGACAGGATTTCCGAGGCCATCACATATCGTTCCAAAATATTTCTGCCGGGGACAAAAGCCGTCTGCACCGGATCCACAATCCTAACCAGAGTCCTCAACCTGTTCGCCAAGAGCTTCACCACAATCAGGTAGATAGCATTCGAGAGGGCTATCGGTCTGTACTCCTGGATCTCCTCAGCACCCTCCTTCTTTGGCAACAGGAACATGTAGAACTTGTTCAATCTGTTGAAGCCGGAATTTCCGACTCTAAACTCATGCAAGACTTGCAATACATCCTCCTTCACCACAGGTAGAACTCCTTATAGAAGGCAACCGGAAAACCATCCGAACCCGGACATCCATCAGCATTCAGCCCCCAGATTGCTTTGTGGACCTCATCTTCCTCAAACGGACTCGTCAAGAAACCGGCTTCTGCATCCCGAATCCGTGGCACCTCAGAGCCCAACCATCTCCACCTTCCCCCATGTCTTCTCCCAATAAACTTTCTAAAGTACCTCGCAGCTGCCCCACCCACCGCCTCTCTTCCCACAAACTCCTCCCCATCCACCACCAACTTATCGATCCAGTTCCTCCTCCTCGTTCCTGACGTAGCCATGTGAAAAAATCAAGTGTTAGAATCACCTTCCTTGAGCCACCTCTGCCTGGATCTCACCTTCCACTCCATCTCCACCTTCCGGTCTTCCTCTTGTATCACCTGTAATTGCCTCACTCTACTTACCCTGTCATCGTCAGAAAGGAGACCAACATCCTCCACCAAGTACAGCCATGCAATCTCATTGAGAGCTTCATCTCTCCTCTTCCCACTCTCCTCGATCTACTTCTTATGGACCTTGAGGAAGGATCTCAGATCCCGCAGTTTAGCTTCTAATCTAACAGCCGCCGAGCCATCCACATGAACCGACCTCCACCGCTCCTCTACCAACCCCCTGAACCCCTCTTCAAGGAGCCATGCCCAGTCGAACTTGAAATACGTACCATGTCTCCAATCCTCATTCGTCACCCACAACAAAGGGGTGTGATCCGAGAACGGCCGCTCCAGGGGTCTAACTCCGCCATAGGGAACAACTCTGCCATCATCGTCGAGACGAAAAATCTATCAATCCAGGACCGCTATCCTCAAGAGCTCCTCCAGGTGAAGTGACAGGACGAGGGTGGCATGTCAACCAACCCCTGCTCCGCAACAAATCCCACAAAAGCCTCAGAACCTTAGTCCACCCCCCCCCACGGCCATCCGGTCTATCCTCTACCAGCAAAGTGACATTAAAGTCACCTCCTATCAACCATGGTATCCCCTGAAATGCTGCCGCAGCTTGGCCCAGATCCTCCCACAGGGCGTGCCTCCTCCAACCCTCCGTCGGACCATAAACCGAGGAGAAGAGCATGCACATATTGTCCCGACGTCTCTGTAACCTGACAATGACAACATGGGACCCGACCAACAAGTCCAGCAAGGAGAATGCATCATCCTTCCACTCCACAACAATTCCACCCGCACTTCCAACCGCATCTAGGGCCAAGAACTCCCCAAAACCGCTCCCCCCCACCTCCTTCCACAGCCTCCTGTCACAGCTCCCCCATTTTGTCTCCTGGAGAAAAACCATGTCAGGACCCCACCTCTGAATATATCCACGCAGAGCCGCCCGCTTTGAGGGGTTATTCAATCCCCTCACATTCCACGACAGGACCTTAGTCATGGATAACCTTGGGAAACTCCTTGCACCGAACGCTTGAAACCCACCTCCACAGCCACCTTGTCCACCTCTCCCTCCTCTATCACCACAAATCGACTGGGCGACCCCCCCGCATCATCGCCCCACAGCCTCCGCCCTGTCCCCAACCAGTGCATGCCCCCCCAGCGAGTCAACCCCCTCCATAGGCCGCCCTCTGCCGCATCAGCCCCTCCCACCTTCACCGCGTCCTCCATCGCCCCAGCACCTCCACTAGCTCCCACCACCCGCTGCCCATCCTCGCTGACAATAGCCCCTACCACAGCTCTCGCCTTTCCTCCGCCCCCTACCAAGCTCACCGTCGATGCCTCCCCCTGCTCTCCAATAGGCGAAACGACACCCAACTCCCCCAGCTTCCAGTGTTGGCCCTCCCCAACCTCGCTTCCAGTCGGAGCGGCCGCAACACGGCCCCTCCAGTAGGACCATCGCGGTTTGTATGTAAGCCGCCGTGATACAGACCTCCTCGGCTTCCACCTCCGCACGCGCCCCACCTCGCCACCCGCATCGCACACCTCTACCCAATCCGACCTACCGAGGATGCACTGCAGGCTCCCAACCGTAGCCCCCAAACCACGGTCTCCACAGGATGAAAGCCTCGGATCTTCTCGCAAGGTGGGGCTCAAACCGACAACCCCACCAAAGCCACCGCTTCCTACATTCGGATCCAGCCCACCCAACCCAGGTCTGCCACGACCACGCTCCAAAAGACCCCGATCCACCTCAGCAGAGTCCTCCACCCTCAACACCGCTGACTCCTCCACTGCCTCCTCCGCAAGACCAGCATCAGCCTCCGAAACCCTTGCCTTCTCACCTGCCTCAGATCGCGCCGCGGGGATCGCAATCACCCCGCCATCCTCGCCACGACCTTCGGGCTTCCCAAAAGCAGCTCGGCCCCAGTCCATTTGCCCGCCACCTCCGCCAACCACCACCTCAGCGAAGGATCTAGGCCTTCCAGATCCCTGCGAGACACGAACCAGCCAGGAAGAGCTCCCCCATCTGAGGACCACCCTCTCCACCAGCTGCCTCCCCGGCTTCATCTCCACCCACGCCCCGAACCGTGACAGGTCGACCGACCTCAGACCCAAGTCTTCGCAGCTCCGGAGCCTCGCAAACAGGGCAACCACTGCAGCCGCCACCTCCACCGTTCAGAGGAAGAGAGGGACCCCCTCAATCAGCACCTTCTGCCTCGCGCCAGCCGATGGTCACTCCTCCAAAGCGCCATCCGACCTCACCGGCCATCGTCACCTCACCACACCCCACCCGCACCGCAGCACCTTAAAGGCCAGGCGTCGCAGCTCCTCCTGACCAAGCCCCAGCAGCACCAAGCATCCGCTTCTGAGGGAAACCACCCCAAAGGACCCCCAGCCAATCCCCAAGAAAGCCGTGGCTGCCCTTCTCAGAGCCCCCACATCCACCTCCCCCTCCAGCACCACAGCCACCATAGCCGATGCCAACCTCCCTCCAACATCCCAATCTCCTCCGACAATGGTGCTGCAACCTCCACGAGAGGTGCCCCCTCCAGGGGAGGTGAAAGCGTCCTCGCCCTCCTCAGAGAAACCCCACCACCCAGCCCACAGAGCCCGCAGCCCGACCGCCGATGACCCAAACCACCACAATGCAGGCATCTCACTGGCTCCCTGTAGCCCGCCGCCACATGCCCCCTCCTGAGGCACTTGAAATACCTCACCGGTTCCGCTCCCCTCCGTGACCTCTTCACCACCGTCCAGCCAAAGTCGACTCTCCCCCCCCCCACTTGCCTCCCTCCCCGCGCTCCCCTTCTCGTTCCCCCTTTCGCTCCCCCTCTCGCTTATGTCTCCTGAAGCCAGTCCAATTGTCTAATGTCTATTATTATTAATGATCTCCGTTGTAGAGACATATTTTATGATCAGTATTTTTTCTTGCAGGACCTCCAGACAAGGAAGTGGATTGGTGGAAGACTTCGACAAAATGGGTTGTACTATCTTTCCCTTCCACGTACAGTTGTCACTACTTTTGGTGCCACTACTGCTTTACTATGGCATCTTCATCTAGGTCACCCAAGTCCGATTGTGCTACAACACCAATTTTCTAATCTTCATGTTCCTAATCGGTTTCCTTGCAATGCTTGTCAGTTGGGCAAGCATCTTAAGTCTTCCTTTCCTTCTACTAATAAAAGGACTAATTCTATTTTTTCTTTGATTCATGCTAATGTGTAGGGCTTACGTCGGGTCACCCGTGTTAGGAGTTTTCATTTTTTCCTCGTTCTTGTTGATGATAATCATTCTAGAATGTCTTAAGTTTTCATTATGAAACAAAAAACGAAAGTCCCTGTATTGATTGAAAATTTTTTCAATGAAATAAAGACTCAATTTTCTACTATACGTGTCTTCCAAAGTGATAATGGCATGAAGTTTGTGAATGCCTGATCTTCTAGTTTTTTTGCTTTGCAGGGTATTATTCATTAGACTTCCTGTATTCACACTTCACAACAGAATGAGTAGCAGAATGGAAGCTTCAACACCTTCTTGATGATGCTTGGACGTTACTATTCCATATGCATATTCCTACTCATTTCTAGGATGATGTTGTAATTCACTACTTGGAGGGGGTAAGATATGCGTGACATATAAAATGCGAAATTAACAAAGGATAGCAATCTCACAAAATTAGCAATCGCACAATGTACACAAGTATTTTTAGTTGGAAACCCAAACTGGGTAAAAATCACCACCTAACCCTCTCGAGTTAGGATTTTCGATCGACCTAGTAGATCAAATCCACTAAACCCAGTCACTTGAACGAGGGTGACTGAACCTCAATTACAACAACACTACTTAGACCGAGGGTAGTGTACCTCAAAACCCCTTCTCTTCACAAGAAGGATTTTGTCTCACGAAAGAGACTGGAATTCGCAAAGCGGATACTCAACCAAAGACAATAAAATGTACAACAATCCTATAGAGCCACAAAGTAATTCTTAAACTAGCTTCTATAGGAATTAGGAAACTTCCCATTGGTAGAAGTGCATCGGCTTGATGACGCGGGTACGTGAACCACGCGGTAGCGCTTTGTTGCTCTCGTAACGTGGAGGGAGAGCGAGTGCACAACAGTACTGAAGCTCTCTAGATATGGAACAAATGCTTGGAGAGCTAGAGCTTCTACTACTCTTCGACACAAAAGATGTGGAAAGTGTCTTGGTGTGTCTTGCAAGCCAAGGGGTCTTCTATTTATAAAGGGCCTAGGAAGGCTTTGAAAAGCCTTGGAAGGCTTGGATAGCTGCTGGGTGCAAATCCAAGGCAAATCAAGTTGGAATCAGGATCAATCATGACTCTGACAGGGTTATCAGACGTCTAGTCCGGGCATCAGACATCTGGAAAACGTGTTTAAAACTTCTGGAAACTAAGTCAGACGTCTGATTCTAAGCGGATTTCCTTCCTGACTTAAGTCAGAGCTAAACAGGGTTCTAGTGTATGGCCATCAGACGACATACAAGATGTCTGGCACTGGGTCTGGACGTCTGGAAACCTATTTGTTCTGCGGAAATGGATTCCCAAGGAAGGTAACGACTAAAAAATCTCTCAAAGGAGATTTTGGGTCAGTCGAGGCAAAACGGTCACATATCAGACATCTGGGGTCCTCTACGGACGTCTGATATAAGGATAACGGTCATTTCCCTCAACGTTTACACAGGCAGCCAACGTTCCACTAATTAGACGTCTGGCAAAGGCATCAGGCATCTCCTGAGACGTATGGACTAAGGTCTGGACGTCTGATTCTAACAGACAGAACCTATTAGGTCTAGTCTAGATGTTTTGGACGTCTGATCAAACAGTCAGACGTCTTAAAAGTCACTATCAGATGTTTGATTTCCAGTTTTGACGTCTGGTAAGGCTGCTATTTTGGTTTTCTAAGTTCTCTACAGAAAACCTAAGTATCCTAGGGTTTGTGCAAGTGTTCCTAGGACTACTGTTAGGGTACTTTGAGGCTCTTTAACAAGAATCTAAGAAATAAAATAAAGAGCAACAAAGGAAACAAAATATAAAGTATAATAGAAAAAATCTATCATATTCTTCATCTCCTTCCTTCTTCAAGCTTTCACTCCTCGGGAAGCTTCTCCGCCTCTGTCAAGCTCCTCCAATCCGCCATGGATGCGAGCTCGAACTCCGTCTAAACACCTGTCTCCATTTGCAATTATCCTGAAAACTAAGACTCAAAAGCGAATGTTAAAAGACACGTGTTTTGTTATCATCAAAATAAATAATCATGGTGCTCTAGCACCAACAGATGTTTTGACCGTCAGATTTCTCATTATCCAAGTTGTTCTATTTTAGGTGGCTATACACCTTTTTCACTTTTGTTTCTGAATCAGGAACATTTTTTGTCGTCGCCAGTTGTTTTTTGTTATGTTGCTTTTGTTCATCTTTTTGGTGGGGATAAGTCAGCACCTCGCTCAGTTGAATGTATTTTCTTGGGTATTCTCAGACCTAGAAGGGGTATCGGCGTTATGATCCAGTGAATAGAAAATTTTATGTGAGTGCTGATATTGTATTTTTTTAAAAGGTTCCTTATTATTCTTCTGACAAGGGGGTTCTTCTAACACTCCTTCCACCGGTATCCCTTTGCTTATTCTTTCTGCTATACCTCTAGGGCCCTTTGAGCTTCCTACCACCACTATGAGCCCAACGGATTTTGTCGAGCAGGCACCTTCTGATACATCTGATCTTATTTCTCCCTATCCTTATCATTATCACCGTCGACCAAAATCTATAGTTGAGCCTCTTACTACAATTCTTATTCAGTCTGATACCATTCCTGTGGACTCAGATGGTGATCAGGTAAGTTCATCTACTAATGAGTAGGGTTTGCATCTTCCTATTGCCCAAAGGAAAGGCACTAGCTCTTGTGCTCACTATACTATTTCACATCATATGAACTTTGACAGATGCTTTCAACTGCTATTGATAGTCAGCATATACCTCATGATCATGTGGAGGCTTTTCAGGATGAATCATGGACTATAGCTATGGAGGAGATGGAGGCACTTATCTCCTGAGGTGCTTGGGAGTTAGTTGACCTACCCCCTGGAGCATTTGTTTTAGGATGTAGGTAGATGTTTACCCTGAAATACTTACTTAACTGATTTATACAAAGGTACAAGGCACAGTTAGTAGCAAAAGATTATACTCAGACACATGGTATTGATTATTTTGAGACTTTTTCTCCTGTTGCACGTCTAAATTCAATACGCATTCTCCTATCTTTGGCAGTAAATAAGAATTGGAATGTTTCTCAACTGGATATTAAGAATGCTTTTCTTTATAGAGATCTTTATGATGAGGTCTACATACAGCAGCCTCCAAGTTTTGTACAACAGGCGGTGTCAAAGTGTACAGGTTGCGAAAAGCAATTTATGAGCTTAAGCAGAGCCCTCGTGCCTGATTTGACAGGTTGAGCAAGGCAGTATAGAAGTTTGCTTTCTCCAGATCTTCTGCAGATCATTCTGTATTTTCTAGGCATACTATGTCTAGATCAATTATTATTATTACATAGGTTGATATATATTAATGACAACCAGTGCTATAAGTAGTATTGAAAATACCAAGGCCTTTCTTCATTCATAATTTGTTACTAAGGATCTGGGACAGATCAACTACTTTCTAGGCATTGAGGTACATCGTTTGAAGGATGGGATGACTTTGTCTCAAAGAAAATATGCTCTTGATATGTTACGTGATGTAGACATGATAGAATGCAAATCTACTAAAGTATTACTTGATCATTCTTTTCAGTTTATAGATGATGAAAGTCCTCTTTTTTTAGGATGTAACTAGATACAGGGCCATGATTGGTAATTGTATCTGGCTATTGATAAGACCAGATATTTCTTTTGTTATTGGTCATTTAAGTCAATTTATGCAAGCTCCTAAGGAAATACATTGGTCTAAAGTGTTGCAAGTGTTACAAAATCTAAAAGATGCTCCTGGAAAAGGTTTATACTACAGAGCTCACGGGGAAGTTTCCATACTAATATATTCTGATGCTATTGTGCAAAGGCTTATGAGAACCGACGCTATACTACAGGTTTTTGTACTTTTGTTGGGGGCAATCTTGTGACATAGAGAACTAAAAAGTGGACTGTTGTATCTCGGTCAAGTGCAGAATCTAAGTACCAATCTATGGCCCATACAGCATGTGAGCTTCTTTGGGTAAAATCTTTATTGCATGATTTTGGAGTGGATGTCCACTGAGTCATACCCATGTATTGTGATAAGAAATATGCTACATTCATTATTAATAATCCAACCTTTCAGGAAACGACAAAACATATCGAGGTGGATTCCCACTTCGTTCATGATGCAGTGCTACAGGGTAAGATTTCTACTCCATATATTTCTACCAAGGACCAACTTGTAGATATATTCACGAAGGCTCTCCCACGGAAACGATTAGACCATGATGCTTATGCTTCAGCTTGAAGGGGAGTGTTAGAATAATTATTTTTCATATTTCAGTCTTTACATTTCAGTCCCTATTTTTTTTCTCTTTGGTACTTGTATATGTTTTGTTCCTTGGGTTGCTTCCTTTATAAAAGACCTAATGGGCCCCATAATAGTTTATACCATTTCAATCTTAACAGACCAATCCTAACCCTTTGATGAAGATCTAAAAGTTCCCATCATATTAAATTTAGCTTTTAGAACACTATATATATCTCTCGAAACCTACTTGCAAGCCCTAATGAACTCTATTGTGTGCAACCACCATGCAAAAGAGAGAGAAGAGTCATGACTGTCACGCCCCGCTAATTCTCTGAAAATTAAAAAGAAGATTAGCAGGTGTAACGGCGCTCAGGTCCCAATTACTAAGTGTTATAATAGTCCAATAAAAGGTATAAGTAGAGTATAAGTATAAAATTAAGGGGACCGAAACCTACCGAAAATCCAACAAAATTTCCCTATTTCCTCAATATTTTTCCAAAATCTTGTACCTGAAATGAAGACTTGTGCATGCATACCATAAATAAAAAGTGGGTACATCCCACAGTACAAACACACGAAGCAAAATAACAAATATAATACAAGCGAGCACACCCCGCAACTACACAGCATCTTTTAACCAACATGTACAGAGAGAAAAGTAACCAGTATCAACTATCACCATCCACCACATACTAAGCACACAAATATCGATTATTACAAAATTCTACACAACTCAAGATATATATATATATACACACACACATATATATATAGCAAAAGCAAGCCCCAACAATAAATTTTTCGTAACATATAAAAAGGGGCCATAACAAAATGAAAATATAAAAGTGCTATCCAAAGTTCAGTAGGTGGACCCCTCCATGGCCCCTAGTGTCACGCCACGGCCACCACCATCCCCAGGCACCCTAAGGTTGGGTAGAGGCACCAGTTCGCTCATGCATGGAGTTGAAATAGCTACAGAAAAGTCCTAGAATCACTGTGCCATGACATTGAACTCTAAAATGGGCCACAAGAACGGGATGAGTGAACAGACCCAATAAGGACAAAATTTCATGTGCCAACAAAGCAAAAGCGGGTAGTGTATGGATACCACCTTTCAAGCTAGCCATCTCTTTTAATTTCTCCCCAGAAGTTATCCTATGAACATTCACAATTTTTATTTCATTTGTTCTGAGATCTACTTATTAGAAATCTCTTTAACAGAGGTGATTGGGACATACCCTCCTCTAGAGTCCTAGCCTGGTAGGCTCTCCTTGATCAAGGGAGAGTCTAACAGCACTAGTCATCCTCAAGTGAGGTGTACCTGTCCTTGCCTAGCAAAGAAGATGTTGATGTTAGTCAAAAGAGTCGGGTCTTTTTAGGAGCAACCCAGGCTAAATCCTTAGGATTACAAGGAGCAACTCGACTCTTATCCATCATCGAGGTACGGTTATAATTACTCATGTTTGGCTATGGCTGGGTAGGTTGGATGTTTAAGGAGTCACACTAGTGCCTCCCGCTAGAAGCACGTACTCCGGATGTGCTCTCTTAGCCAGCTATCTAACTGAGGCTATAACTCTAACCCATTTAGGCAGAACTAGCCAGATGTTTAACAGACCATATCATTGCTCCCTCATGGAACATGCTCCTCTGGGTGTGCCCTCTCAATCCACCGTCGGTATTGAGGCCATGACCAAATCCCACATCCATGTGTCCTAACCCTTTAAGTCAGACTCAGGTACCCCTTGGTACCTAAACTCGATAACAACCACCTTGTGTGTCATCGTGACTAGAAATCCTCCAAACTCCAAGGTCATCCATAAGTAGCCACTAACCACTTTAGCTCTTCAGGTTTCTGACCCTCAATAGTGAACCCTCGATTCACTGAGTCAAGGTGCCATTCTTTACAAGTCCACCTATCGGACCTAATCACCATTTATAATCAATTTCTTACCCCCTGATAGGCTTCTCACCTCCATAGACCTATTGGATCCTTGAAAGTCTCAGTCAAGACCCCATGAATCCAAGAATTTTTCATTTAGACTCGCCGAAGTCATTAATTCATAGTCTAGAAGTTAATCGTTTATTTAACCAAAATTTTAGTTGGCTTTAATCCTCACTTCAAGGAGCTTGTAAGCTCTTATAGGCTTCAATTCCAAGGTTTAAAGAGTCATTACCATATTTCTTTTGATGCCCCCAACTGGGAGTGGGAATCATCTTAGACCCCTTTTCTAAGATAGGGCTTGGTAAGGGTTGGTTTAGGCTAATTATGTGGATCAATATCATCACTGAACTTTGGTACCGGTACCGAGGATCTTCAGCACCACGTACAACTACATGTTAGCCCAAACTCAACTCCCTTAAAGTCCTCATTACCTCCATTGTCATTGGTTTGGTTGTATAGAACTTGTGGTATGCATCGCAACACAAAAACATTTATTTCATCACATTTCTTTTATACCCTTAATTTACCCATGTGAGCGCTAGATGCATACACATATCAATAGGTAACTAAGTATATTAACCAAATCTAAATCATACGATTGAATTTCACATATCCGTGGACAAGAGGGGGTAGACCTTCACCCTTGCTTGGCTAATAACGTGCTAACATATACATGAGGCCACCCCATTCGTCCTAACCACCATTGCAAATTAAATAAAAATCAGAACTAAGCACTATCAATCCATTACCTGGGTTTGCATCAAGAGGTGGTTTACGAATAGGATGGAGAGTCCTTACCTTATGTCTCTCGACCGAGACCACTAAACAAAGTTTCACGGTCGCAGTCGTGCCTCCCTCAAAGGTAGCAATCCATACGTCCTCCTAGCACCAACAAAGTCGCCAATATAACCTTAATTTACCTCTCAACACAAGGGAACCAATAACAACAACAACGAAGCCTTTTCCCACACTAAGTGGGATCGACTATATGGATTCTTTGCCTCCACACAGATCGATTTTCAGCCATTTCAGAACTTAAATTAAAGTAATTGAGGTCATACTTAATAGTTTCGTTCAAACAATTATTTGGCCTTCCTCACCCCCTCTTAGTGGGTTCAGCCTTCAAGTTCTCGCATCTCCTAACTGGAGCATCTAGTGGCCTTTGTAAATGTCCAAACCACCTTAGACGTACATCTCTCATTTTATCCTCTATCGGTGCCACCCTAACCTTTTTTCTAATAATCTCATTTGAAATATGATCCTTTTCAACACAAAGGAACCAAAAGCCCCAAAATTTAGGGCAACGCAAAATTAGGGATTTGAGGTCGGGTTACCTTCAATTGAAGTTTTGACGACCTCAATCCTTGCTCCTCGAGCTCACACTAACCCCTCTTCCCAAAGCCGCAGCAATAGCACCAGCAGTAGCAGCAACACCAACCACAGTGGCAGTAGCAACAACCGCAACAAGGGTAGCAAAATCAGCGGCAGCAGCTACTGCATGCGGTAGCAAGGCTACAACTGCGGTAGCGATGGCGGCTCGCTGGCAATAGTAGAAAGATGAGAGAGTTAGGGACGGTAAGGAGGGGTGGCATTGGCTCTTTGAGGAGATCGATGGGATGAGAAAATGGTTGGGGGATGGGGGGTTTATCCTCTCCCTTATCACCCCCACCCCCCCTTTTTAAGTTGTAAAATTTTTTATCCACCCCTTTCACAACAAAACACCCAAAGACAAGGGGATCCCAAAATTAAATCCTCTTGCCCAGGGCCCTTCTTAACTTTATTTATTGGTGCCAACAAAATATAAGTTTTTTTCATTATTAATGGTCATGGGTTTGTTTTAGTTTTGATTGGCTAATAAAATTTAAACCCTTTCTAGTTGAAGAAAATGCAACTACATCAATTACTGAGCTGTTCGTATACCTCTTTATAAAGAGAGGTGAGGAAAAAATTATTGTATAAGTCCAACAGAAAAAATAAAAAAAATAGAATGCCCCTCAAAATATAACGTAACACAACACTCCTCAAGCTAGAGCATATATATCCACCTTGCCCAGCTTGTTTCCACACTTCTCAAACAGAAGGCAAAATAACGGCTTAGTGAACATGTCTGCAGTCTGGTCCGAAGAGGCAAGACAAGTAGTGCAAAGCAGATCCTATTGAATTAAGCTCCTGGTGTAACGACAATCCACTTCCACATGTTTGGTTCTCTTGTGAAACATGAGATTGTTAGTAATATATGTTGCAGCCTAGTTGTCACAATACATTTCCATTGGCTCCAACATGAAGATCTCGCAACAAAGATCTTATTCATATCATCTTAGTTGCAATATGTGCCATGACACGGTACTCGGACTCAGCACTGGAGCATGAAACTACACTTTGTCTCTTCCTCCTCCAGGTCACCAAATTCCCAGCTACAAAAGTACAAAAGCCGATAGTAGATCTTCTGTCTCCAACATTACCTGCATAATCTGCATCTGAATAGGCAATAACAGACATAGGTGCCTTCTTCTGGAACAGAATGCCCTTACCTAAACATCCATGAATGTACCATAACACCTGCATCACAACCTACCAATGATCATCAGTAGGTTTGTCTAAGAACTGACTTAGCATACCTATTGCAAGGCTAATATCTGGCCTAGTGATGGTCAGATACAACAGTTTCCCCACCAGCTGTCAATAGGCCTTCTTGTCCTTCAACTTCACAATATCATCAAAGAGGTGAACCTTTGAATCCATAGATATATTGGCACACTTGGATCCTAACACGCTAGTCTCTTGAAGGATGTCAAGAGCATACCATCTTTCTGACAAAACTATCACTTGCTTATTTGTGGTAATCTCAATGCCCAAAAAACACCTTACCTTCCCAAGGTCCTTCATGACAAATTGGCATGTCAAATACTCATTTACCTGAGAAATACCAACTGTATCATTACCTGTGAGGATAAGGTCATCCACATACACAAGTGAGCCACAGTACCACCACTGGTCTTCTTCACAAACAGTGAATGATCAGACGACGACCTTTGCATCCCAATAACAGATAATGCCTCAAACAAGCGCTAAAACCAGGCTCGGGGGCTCTGTTTAAGACCATAAATGGCCTTACGAAGCCTACAAACGCATTCCCCCTTAAACTCAAACCTAGAAAGCTGCTGCATATAAATCTCCTCCTATAAACCTCCATAGGCAAGTGCAATTTAGACATCCAACTGGTGTAGATTCCATCCATAATGAGCTGTAACAGATATAAGTATACAAACTATGAAGAGACGAGCAACCAGTGAGAATGTGTCAAAGAAATCCATCCTATAGGTTTGAGTTAATCCTTTGGCCACGAGGCAAGCCTTATATCGAGAAATAGATCTATCTAGGTTGTATTTCAAGGCGAAGACTCACCGAGCTCGAACAAGGAGCACACGAGGAGGTAAAGTAGTAAGCTCCCAAGTGCCTCTGTCACTAAGAGCAGACATCTCCTCCATGGCTGCCTTCCAGTGTGGATGTAGTAGAGCCTGATAGTAAGAACTAGGAATCCCAGCACTAGAAATTGCAGCAGTGAACGCATGAAACTTTGTACCCAGAGAGTCAGCAGAAACAACACTCCCAGCAACACGATACTGGGCACAGGACCAAGGAACCTTCCGAATAGCAATAGAAATATCATCATCCGTAGAAATGAAGGTAGAACCTGGAGGCACATCATCAGGAGAGGTATTGTTAGTAGCCTCAACACATATCTGAGTGGGTGAGGACGATGCTGGCTCAATAGGAATTAAGGAGGGGGGTGTGTCTTCTCTCTATAACTGACAGGAAGCTGATATGTGGTATCCTTAAAAGTCTTATCATCTAGTGGTACTACTCTGAATGTGCTAACAGGCTACTCTGTAGCAAGTACACTACTACTCTGAAAGAAATCCTTCATGGCTACAGAAAGCACAGGCATTGGCATAGCCATCTCCACCTCCATTAACTAATGGCCTGAAGTAAAAAAGTACGGAATAGATTCATGAAATGTCACACCCTCACTAACATAGTGCCTCTGGTGTACAGGGTCAAAACACCTATATCCCTTCTGAGTGCGTGCAAAGACAAGAAACACTCGCTTAACCGCCCTAGGAGCCAATTTATCACGACCAGGCCCAAGGAGGTGCACAAATACCACAAAGCCAAATGTCTTTGGCAGCACTAGAAATAAATCTGAATC
The DNA here is from genome assembly GCA_037157565.1 of Thalassia testudinum. Lineage (NCBI taxonomy): Eukaryota > Viridiplantae > Streptophyta > Magnoliopsida > Alismatales > Hydrocharitaceae > Thalassia > Thalassia testudinum. The sequence goes on along the minus strand of JAZHRO010000007.1, from coordinate 70,489,834 downwards.
AGGATATAAAATATTCCATGGAATCTGCTCATGAAGCATAGAGGAAGCATGTTAATGAGATAACAAGCAGTGAGAACAGCATCTTCCCAGTAGCTATGTGGAAAACTATTCTGTATAAGCAAGGCTTTAGCTATATTTAGAATATGACGGTGTTTTCGTTCTGCAACCCCATGTTGTGACATGTGGGAGCAAGACGTTTGATGTACAATGCCAAATGATCCATAAAAGGAAGTTAAGTTCTTAGTATAAAACTCTAAGGCATTATCAATTCTGATCTTCTTAATGTAAACACCAAACTAAGTTTTCACAAAAGCCACAAACTGCTATCCAACCTCTGATTTATTGTGTATCAAAAATAGCCATAAAAAATATGAGAAGTAATCAAAAAATAACAAATACTAGTGATAGTTTCATCAATTTGTCACATGGCTAGGGCCCCAAACATCATGCAATAAATCAAAACAACCTGAACTACCAAACAGGATAGAAGCTGGAAAACTAGCTCGATGATGCTTCCCTAGCTAACAGGCATCACATTAAATCTTCATGGCAAGCGAAAGATGAGGAATGATCCAGCATAGTTTGTCCAGTGAAAAATGGCCTAGTCGTCTATGCCACTGCAAGGCATTCCCCGCAACAGTACTCGTCTGACAAGCTGTAGTAACTAGAGTCTGAATCAGCCAATAAACACCCCCTCTCCTTATTTCCACCACCAATCGTCTTCCCCATCATGCGATCCTAAAACGTACACCCAACTGCATCAAAAATGGCACGACAATTCAGTTGCTTAGTGACAATACTAACAAACAGCAACTGCATTGTCATGTCAAGGACAAAATAAACATCAAAGAGGCGCATAGTAGGAGTAATTGACACACCCCTTATCACAAACGAGGGCATGCCTACCATCTGTTAGCTGTACTAAGCGAGCCTGTGACACCTGCATATTCCTAAAGCACTGGGAATTCCCTGACAAATAATCTGAAGCATCAGAATCAATCAACCATGAACTATTCATACCTGACGCGAAGGCAAAAGCTGCAATGCCTAAAGACTAAGGCTGATCATGGGTCAACTAAGCTAGGTGTTGTACCACTGCATCATAATCTGCCTCTGCAAGAGTCACTGTATCAATAGACACAGCTGGTGAAGTCACAGAAACTTGATTGGCAAAAACAGATTGTCCAAGTTTGTTCCAACACTTGGTCTCAATGTTACCAATTCTCCTACAATAAAAACAGGTAGGCTTGCCACGACCACCATCAACACACCCCCTGCCTTTGCCTCGGAGGGCTCTAGTATGTCCAACACATGTACTCACAGCTGCATAAGCAGAAGCAGTATTACTAATGACAACCTCTGGAGTAGACTAGATATACAACCTGCTAAGTCTCCTGTAGATCTCCTCAATGGGAGAAAGATCTGATAGTGTCAATATCTGTGAGCATGCAGCAAAATAATCATCATTAAGTCCTACCAGAAACATATGAACAGAAAACTCCTTCATCTGATCCCTGCACGTAACTAATGTGCACATAGGTCTGCACGCATTATACTTTTCCAAGAGTCCCTTCATAGTGGAGTAATACTACAAAAGACTCATGGACTCCTGCTTCAAATGACAGGTCATATTGAATCTGGAAGACCTGGGTGAAGTTAAGCTCATAAGAATATGCATCCTTCAGACCATCCCACATCTATTTAGTAGTTTTGTAGTACATGGCTTCATCTCTAATGCAAGGTATCACACTGTTTAATATCCAGGCCCTCACCATAGCATCATCTTTGTTCCAAGTTGCATACTTCCCAGTATTGTGCTCTGGTGGTGCTTTAGTGAGGACATGTTGCTTCGCATGTCCTACGGTAACAAGGAATGTCTGAAACCAACAGGGGTAATTGATCTCGTCAAGCTTCACAATGGATGCAAAGAACGAATTTTTGTAAACAACACTCTCTTTGATCTGTTCTAATGTCACTCCGGTCTCTGACAACGATGAGGCCATAGTGAACTAACACCACAAACACCTTCAAATATCTTCAAACGCAGATTTAAATTTTTGATAAGATAGGGGAATGCACAACCCAAAAGTCCACTCACACGCGGATCCCATATGCAACAAATCGAGGGGAATACACACCCCACACTTATTTGATCATATCATCAAGGAAAATTTTCTCAAATATCTTCCGTAAAGTCATAAACCTTTATAGAACACTATACCCAAAGTCCAAGACCTTCCGAAGAGGTTGATGGCCAGATCAACCCCTCCCCCAGCCGCCCAACAGGGAGAGGGGCACTTTCGGCAACAACGTTGCCCCCTTCTCTCTCTCCAGAGGGCTACGCCAATGGCGGAGGAGGCCGGTAGTGTGAGCGGCAACAGCAGCGCTGGTGATGGCCTTCTACTACTGGTGCTAACGGCGGCAGCGATTGGCTGCTGCCCTACTAACGATGGCTGGCTGCTGCACGCAAAGGCTAGCAACCAACGGTGGTTGCTGCTAGCCCTGTGGTAGCCGACGACGGTAGCGAGTTGGCGAGATCTGAGGTAGGGTTAGGGATTTGTTGGTGTTCCCAACTTGGCTCTAATACCAAGTTGAAAAAATGAAACTTCATCAATTACTAAGCCATCCCTACACTTCTTTATATAGAGAGAGGTGAGGAAAAAATTATGACATAAGTCCAACAAAAAAAAAAAAAAAAATTGAATGTCCCTCAAAATATAACGTAACACAACAGTTCTTCCTGTTGTCGTGTCCAAGAAGAAGAAGGTCGGCTCACCCAAGCATCAGGTGCCTCCCTTCTCCATAAGAAGAAGAAGAGTGGCATCCAAAGGCAAGGCAAGCCGACGCCCTCCTCTCCCATGCACAAGGGTGCCATCCAAGTGCTACCATAGATGACCAGCTTGTGCTAGAATTGAGGATTCAATCTCTGAAGGTCAAGTTTTCTTCCTGATCGTGGCCTTTAAGTCCTATGTGTCGACCAAGAAGGGTTTTTGGTCGACCTACTAGTGCTTAGCCAAGAGGATTTAATCCTCTAGGCCAAGTTCTTGGTGAAATCGAGACGAGTCACCTCCCGATTTACGAAGGAATTTGCAAAGTGAAAAATGTTCACACCGTAAATGGAGAATCATGCTGTCTCAATGTGAAGTGTCTCATCTGCCTGTCGAGAAGAAGAGAGTCCCTATATGCGAGACTTATTCTAGGAGGCACAGCACGTTGGGTGTTATGCTATGCTACCCACAAGTATTACTTCTTACTCGTGTGGATCCCGAAATCGGGAGATATTAGACCTCCCCATGTGATTTCAGTTACATAGGTTGTTTATGTTTCTCGATTTCTGAGATTCGAGATTCCGAACATCGACACAAGTATGAAAGTCATAGAAAATTTTTAAACACCTATGTATTTTAAAGAACAAATTTTGGGGAGAACTTGATATGATAATTCAAGGAATCCCACAGACAGAAATGATTTGCTTGGGTGGAGATTTAAATGGGCATGTGGGTAAAGATGCTTTAGAGTATGCAGAAGTGCATGGAAATCATGGTTTTAGTGTTAGGAATGAAGAAGGGAAGATGTTCCTTGATTTTGCTATGGCTTATGATCTTTTCATAACAAATACTTTCTTTAAAAAACGGGAAGAGCATTTGATTACCTATAAAAGTGGCTTAACAAGAACGCAGATCGATTACTTTGCTTTGAGAAGAAGGGATCGTTTATCTTGTAAGGATTGCAAGATTATTCCAGGGGAGAGTTTAACTGCTCAACATCATCTTTTGGTGTTGGATGTTCATTTGAAGAAGGCAAAGAAGAGAAAATTAGTGTTTAAGAATTTGAGAATTAAATGGTGGAATCTTAAGAAAGAGCAAGTGAAATTTAAAGAGAAGATGCAACGAAAGGCTTGGGATCTTGATGGTAGTGCTGATGAAATGTAGTTAAATATGGCAAACTGTATTAGGAAGGTGGCAAAAGAGGTGTTAGGCGCGTCTAAAGGAGGTGTTCCAGGACAAAAGGAGGCTTGGTGGTGGAGTGAGGAAGTGCAGGAGAAGCTTAAAATTAAAAGAGCCCGTTTTAAAGCCTTATATCGAGATAAGACCGATGAAAATATGGAAAACTACAAAAGAGCAAAGAAATAAGCAAAGAAAATTGTTAGTGAAGCAAAAGCAAAAGCTTCGGAGCATTTTTATAAGAAACTTGATTCTAAAGAAGGTGAAAAAGATATTTTCAAGTTAGCTAAAGCAAGAGAGCGGAAAGCAAAGGACCTTACGCATGTAAGATGCATCAAGGATGAAGAAGGAAGGGTGCTTATAGCTAGTGAGGATATAAAGACAAGATGGAAAAGATATTTTCATAAGCTATTTAATGAAAAACAAAAGAATGATATCATCTTAGGGGAGTTAGTTAACTCAGAAAAGTATGTGAATCGATCATGTTATCGAAGGATACAAAAGAAAGAAGTAGAGGAGGCTCTGAAGATAATAAAAAGTGGGAGGGTTGTTGGGCCTGATGATATTCCTATAGACGTCTGGAGAATGACGGGAGAACGGGGTATAACTTGACTCACAAATTTATTTAATACTGTGTGGAGAGGCAAGAAGATGCCAGAGGAATGGAGGAAAAATTTTGTGGTACCTTTATACAAAAACAAGGGTGATATACAAGACTGTTCCAACTATAGAGGTATTAAGTTGATGAGTCATACGATGAAACTTTGGGAAAGAATAATTGAAAGAAGGGTGAGGCAAGTCTCTATGCTAACTGAAAATCAATTTGGCTTTATGCCAGGCAGGTCTACTATTGAGTCAATACACCTCTTGAGACGTATGATAGAGGCATACAAAGTGAAGAAAAAGGATTTACATATGATTTTTATTGATTTGGAGAATGCCTATGATTCTGTCCCAAGAGATATCTTGTGGAGAATTTTGGAGAAGAGACAAGTGCCAATTATATATATATCAACTCATAAAGGATATGTACTATGGAGCTGCAGCTTGTATAAAGACTAAAGATGATTTGACAGACTACTTTGATATCACCATTGGTCTGCATCAAGGTTCGACTTTAAGCCATTATCTTTTTGCCTTGGTTATGGATGAGTTGACGAAGCATATCCAAGTTGAGGTGCCTTGGTGTATGCTTTTTGCTGATGACATTGTGTTGGTTGATGAGACAAAAGATGGAGTGAACAGAAAACTTGAGCTTTGGAGAAAAGCCCTGGAAGATAAAGGATTACGCATAAGTAGGACGAAGACTGAGTATATGGAATGTAAGTTTAGTAGTAGAGGAAACAACGAAGGGATTAATGTAAAAATTGGAGAAGAGTACTTTCCAATGAAAGATATTTTTAAGTACTTGGGATCCATTTTCCAACATGATGGTGGAATTGATGGAGATGTTACACATAGAATTAATGCAGGGTGGTTGAAATGGAGGGGTGCTTCTGATGTTCTCTGTGATAAGAGGGTTCCTTTAAAAGTCAAAAGAAAATACTATCGAGCTGTGGTAAGACCAGCCATGTTGTACGGTTCTGAATGCTGGGCTATAAACTATAGGCATGTACAGAAGATGTCTGTGGCAGAAATGAAGATGTTAAGATGGATGTGTGGTCATACAAGAAAGGACCGTATTTCAAATGAATTTATTAGAAACAGGGTTAGGGTGGCACTGATAGAGGATAAAATGAGAGAGGCCCGTCTAAGATGGTTTGGACATTTACAAAGAAGGCCACTAGATGCTCCAGTTAGGAGATGTGAGAAGTTGGAGGCTAAACCCGCTAAGAGGGGGCGAGGAAGACCAAACAAGTATTGGAAGGAAACTATTAAGTATGACCTCAATTACTTTAATTTAAGTCCTAAAATGGCTGAAAATCGATCTGTGTGGAGGCAAAGAATCCATATAGCCGACCCCACTTAGTGTAGGAAAAGACTTGGTTGTTGTTGTTGTATGTATTTTTCACGCTTCCGCGATGACATAAAAATTAAGGATCGAATTGTTTAAGTCCCCACGCCCCTTGATAAGTATTCCGGTAACCAACATATGAAAAAATATGTTGTACATAATTCATAAAATGCATTGTTGAGTTATTTTTCTATGCCTTTTTTAGTGTTATGTTACACTTGTAACTCTACCCTTTGATTGCCTCTCTATATAAAGGCACCTAAGATTTTCTAATAGAAGCTAATGGACATTTCAACCTAACATGGTATCAGAATAACAGTCCTAGATCAGGGTTGTGGTGTCCCACCAAAAAATTAGCCTCCTCTCCTCACCACCCAAACCCTAAGGAGCCAACGGCCTCTCCTTGCCACCATCGACCTCCCTCCTATCACCGCCAACCGCTTTAACCAACAGCAAGGCCTACCACTGTCGGTTAAGAGGGTCGCCGGCCCCCTTAGCTGCACGTTGCCCCATTATGGTGGCGATTAAATCGCCACAGCAATGCCAAGCGTCACCTCCCTCGAATCTGCAATGACGTGAGAGGCACAACACCGCCTCCCCTGCTCGCATGTTGAGACTAGTATATGGTCAGATTTCATGCTGCAGTATTTTCCCTTCAATGTTTCCCACACGTCGGATGATATAGAAGACAAGAAGAGTTCCCCAAGTGACTTAGGAGGGAAGATACCTACTCTAAGCACATCCTTTTGCATGCAGGGAACTTCTATCAAGTTGGATGGAACCAACTTTCTCCTCTGGTCTACCTCATTTTCCCGATTTATGGGGTCACACAAAAAGAAATATATTCTGACAAAAGATGAACCAGCCGCCAAGTGTGATGACTGGGAAGCAGACAATTATTGGGTGGCGACTTACATGTTGAACAGTATGAAAGAGCCTATTGCCAAATAGGCTATGTCATACACATCAACAAAGAAGATGTGGGAGATTCTTCATGAGATACACTCTCATAAAAGCAACATCAGTAGCCTCTCCAAGGTGATTGAAGAGTTACATTCCCTTCAAAAGGGAACTGTGTCCCTTGCCAAATATTATGGCTCTATGAAGAACCTTTAGATGAGCAGGATACTTATCAGCCGATCTTCACAGATGTCACTGTTATCGCAAAGCAACATGAGGCCTTCCACTCTATTTAGTTGCTTGCAAGTCTTGGCCCTGAGTTCAAGTTTGTTAAGGATAAACTTGTGACACTTAAAGAGATCCCTACACCTATGCAGATCTACGCTCGCTTGTCTAGACTTGAGATCTCTGACCCTGTCTCAGTCCCTAATTCCACAGCCATGACAGCTACTAGGCGTGGCAAGGGAACCTCAGGAGGTAGGGGAGAGGACATGGAGCAAGAACAGGAGGCCGTAGCAGAGAACGTGGTTTGTTCTATGATCATTGTTACAAGGCAAATCACAATATTGACAGGTGCTACATAAAGCTCGGGTTTCCTCAAGACCATCGGGCCAATCAGGCTACTTATGGTGGAGACGAGAGTCTACATTATTAGGAGGAAGAGCAAGGCAGTCCTCAGGTCACTATTTCCGAGGAGGAATATGACAGACTTGTTTCTACTCAAACTACTTCCACTGCAAGAGTTTCTGTGACTCAGAGAACAGGTATTGCTTCTAGCGCAGAGGTGTTCATAAGCCATCTTGGCTTGCAAACTCAGGTGCATCTTCCTACATAACAGGAGATGTTACTCTTTTTACTTCTCTTATACCACTGACTACTCCAGTACATGTCAGAGTAGCTGATGATGCCTTGTCCCCCATAATAGACTTGGGTGACATTCTCTGTCCACTACGTTACCTCTTTTTAATGTCATACATGTGCCGAAATTTACCCTGAATTTAATGTCTATTAGTTAGATAACTAAGGCATTAAATTGCAAAGTTATTTTTCATGACCATTTTTTCTTCCTACAGGACCTCCAGACGATGAAGCAGATTGGTAGAGGACTTGAGCAGGATGGCCTCTACTATCTTAACCGTCCACCAGAGCATCATTCCATAGTTGTTGCCTCCTCCACTTCTGCTTTACAGTGGCATTTGAGATTGAGACATCCTAGTGTGTCTGTCCTTTGCCGTCAGTTTCCTGATATGCAATTTCTAAATTCTTTTGCTTGCAATGCTTGTCAACTTGGCAAGCATCATAGAGTTTCATTTCCTAATAGCAATAAAAGAATTGAGTCTATTTTTTCTCTTATTCATGTTGATCTGTGGGGCCAATATCAGGTCAGAAGTCTTAGGGTATTTTAGTATTTTCTCATTCTTGTTGATGATTGTACCCATGTCCGTTGAGTCTTTATGATGAAGGAAAAATCCGAAACTCCTGATTTAAAAATTTTGTGAATAAAATAAAGACTCAGTTTTTTACTACTATTCGTATGTTTCAAACTGATAATGGACTTGAGCTTGTGAACTCTTATTTGACTGAGTTTTTTCTATCCCATAATATTATACATCAGACATCTTGTATTCATACATCCTAATGGAATAGGGTGGCTGAACGCAAGTTGAGACATCTTCTTGACGTTGCCCGCACTATTACGTTTCAAATACATGTTCCTACTACCTTCTGGTCTGATGTGCTTACGGTTGCTTTTTTTATTAATCGGATGTCGTCTTTTGTGCTTGGTGGGAGAATTTCCTACTCTGTTTTACTTCCTAATCAGGGGTTGTTTTCGTTACCTCCTAAGGTGTTTAAGCGTATGTGCCTTGTTCATTTATTTAAAGTGGACAAGCTTACTCCTAGACCTGTCAAATATGTTTTTGTGGGTTACTCTAGAACCCAAAAGGGATATAGATGTTTTGATCCTTTCTCACATCGGCTTTATGTTGGTAAGGATGTGACCTTTTTTGAGGATAGTCCCTATTACTCCGCTACAGGACAGTCTCCCAGTGTGTCGCAGGATGTTCCATTGCCTATGCCTACTGCTGCACCACCAGGTCCCTTTGAGCCACCTCCACCTAATGATGTCTCTCCTATTGCATATCCTAGACATCCCAAGGTGACTATTACAAATACTTTCCCTCAGCATTTTCAACGTAAACCTCCTACTACTCTACAGGCAGAGGAACCACTTTCTATTATTCCTACTCAGTCCTCTGTTGATACTACTAATTCAAACAAAGGTCCAAATTCTACACTACTAGAGATACCTAATGTGGATCGTCCTATTGCTCAGAGGAAGCTACAGCGATCTTATGCTAAATATTCTATTTCCAATTATATGTCACTTGATCATTTACCTGCAACAAGGAGGCTTCTATCTCTTGCAGTTGACAGAAAAAATATTCCCAGAAATTATGTTGAGGCGTCTCAGGACCTTTCCTGGACCTTGGCCATGGAGGAGGAGATGGCTTCTCTAGAGTCCATGGGTACTTTGGAACTTATTGACCTACTCCCAGGTGCTGCTGTTGTAGGGTGTAGGTGGGTGTTCACCCTAAAATACCACCCAGATGGTACAGTAGAAAGATATAAAGCACGCCCGGTTGCCAAAGGTTACACACAAACCTTTGGAGTTGATTACTTTAAGACTTTTTCTCCAGTGGAAAAACTTAATTCAGTGCGGATACTTCTCTCTGTGGCAGTTAACAGTGGATGGTCGATTTCATAGCTTGATATTAAAAATGATTTCCTCTATAAGACTTAGAGAAGAGGTCTACATGCATCAACGCCCTGGTTTCATGGTTGAGGAGTGTCAAAAAGTCTACAGGTTGAAGAAGGCAATTTATGGCCTTAAGTATAGCCCCAGGGGCTAGTTTGAAAGGTTTCGTAAAGCTGTGCAAGAGTTTGGCTTTACTAGATCTACTACAAATCACTCTATTTTTACAATGCATAGAGCTAACGAATCTATTATCATTACTGTGTATGTAAATGATATACTATTCACAGGGAGTGATGAACAAGGGATAGAGGCTACAAAAAGCTTCTTACAGTCTCAATTTGTTACTAAAGATCTGGGAATGATAAACTACTTTTTAGGCATTGAAGCACAACATGTTGATGGTGGCCTAGTATTGTCACAGCGGAAGTATGTTCTCGACATGCTAAAAGAAGTAGGGATGCTGGATTGCAAGCCTGCCAACATTCCTATGGACACCTCATTTCCACTTGCGAATTCTGAGAGTCCTCTGCTTGAGGATATACCAGATACCGTGCTATGGTAGGAAAGTTATTATATTTAACTGTCACACAACCTGATATTTATTTTGCTATGGGGAGACTAAGTCAATCTATGCAGTCAACTAGAGAAGTCCACTGGGATGGTGTCTGTTAGGTGCTAAGATACCTCAAACAAGCTCCTGGGAATGGGCTATCTTTTATAAAGCATGACCATATCAATGTCTGAGGGTATTCAGATGCAGATTATGCAGGAGCACTTGAAGACAGGAGGTCTACCACTGGCTACTGTACCTATGTGAGTGGCAACCTTGTCACATGGAGAAGAAAGAAATAGAATGTCGTTTCCAAATCCACTGTAGAATCAAAGTATAGGGCGATAGCCCATACTACTTGGGAGCTCCTATGGGTGAGATCTATATTATGTGACTTGGAAGTGTCATTCTTGTCCCACTCCCATGTACTATGATAATAAGGCAGCAACATTTATTGCAACTAATCATGCTTTTCATGAGAAAACCAAACACATAGAGGTGAATTGTCATTTTATCAAAGATGTTATTACCACTGGCAAGATCACCACACCTTATATTGCTACAAACGATCAGGTTGCAGATGTCTTTACTAAAGCACTCTCCAAGAAATGCCTTGAGTTGTTATGTACCAAGCTAAGCATACTTGATGTCTATGCTCCAACTTGAGGGGGAGTGTTGAGTTATTTTTGTATGCCTTTTTAAGTGTTATGTTAAGTCAGAGAAAACGATAAGTCTTATTTCTCAAAAGAAATACTACACCTCTTTTATATAAGGAAAGGTGTTAGGGAAGTCACAGTCCAAGAGGACAAAACAAATGACATAACAGTCTAAAATAATAAACAAACAGTAAACAAATCGATAACTAGAGTACTCTATCAACACTCCCCCTAAAGCTGGAGTATATATATCAATTATGCTCAGCTTGGAATAACATCTATCAAATGCAGATCTTGGAAGAGGTTTCGTGAATATATCCACAATCTGATCTTCAGAAGGTATAGATGTAGTGTAGATAATCACACGTATCAAGTCTCTGGTAAAGTAGCAATCAATCTCAACATGCTTCGTTCGTTTATGGAACATCGGGTTGTTGGCAATGTATGTAGCAGGGCGATTATCACACCTTATCTCCATTGGTCCCTCTACCTAGACATGGAGATCCTGTAGCACCGATCTGACCCAGATCATCTCTGTAGCTATCTAAGCCATAGCCTAATACTCAGACTCTACACTAGACTTGGATACCACCTGCTGCTTCTTGCTCTTCCAGGTCACTAGATTCATGTCACAAAAGTGCAAAGCCCAGTTGTTGACTTCCTATCTGCCATACACCCTACATAGTCGGCATCAGAATAGCCAACAATACTCATAGGTGTACCCTTCTGAAATAAGATACCTCTGCCAAATGCTTTCTTCATGTATCTAAGCACCTACATAGCAGCATCCCAATGCTACTTGGTTGATTTGTCCATAAACTGACTGAGTTTCCCCACTGCAAGGGTAAGGTCAAGATGTGTAATAGTAAGATACAACAGCTTACCAACCAACTTCCTATAAAATCTGCTATCCATAAGCGAAGACTCTGTAGCATAGAGATGTCCTTTGGAATTCATAGGTATATTAGCAAATTTGAACCCCATCATTCCTGTCTCCTGCAAAACATCAATAGCATATTTGTGCTGACTGAGAACAATGCCCTTTCTACTGTGTGCCACTTCAATGCCAAGAAAGTATTTGAGCTCACCCAGATCCTTCATCACAAAGGCTTCAGCCAGCTTTCTTTTCGCCTCTGTTATCCCAGCAATGTCATTTCCAGTAAGGATTAAGTCATCCACATAGACCATAAGTACAGCCACTCTTCCCTTTGCCCTTCCTGACAAACAATGAGTGATCAGCTGAAGACCTTACGAGCCCCATGATCTATTCTCTAACAATCTCTGGAACCAAGCTCTCGGACTCTACTTCAAGCCATAGATGCCTTTCTTCAGTCTACATACACACTCCCCCTATGTCTCATACCCCGAGAGTTGTTGCATATAAACCTCCTCCTGAAGATCTCCATACAAGAGCGCGTTCTTCACATCCAACTGATGGAGAGGCTTATTGTGATGAGCAGCTACAGACATCAAAATCCAGACAGTAGGCAACCGAGCTATTGGAGAGAAGGTATCAAAGAAATCTAACCCATACATTTGAGTAAATCCATTTACCACCAATTTCACCTTATAGCAAGATAATGTGCCATATGGGTTGTACTTTAGAGCAAAAACCCAACGACACCCCACCGTTCTGGTGAAAGGAGGCAAACTGGTCAAGTCCCACGTCCCTCTAGAGCGTAAAGCAACCATCTCATCCTCCATGGCCTGACGTCATTTTGGATCCAGCATGACTTGCTGATGGGATGTAGGAACCTGTGTCTCAGAGAGAACCGTAAAAGTAGCAAATGAACTGCCAAGATTGGCAGTAGAGTCTGTCCCTGCACTATGGTAATGGGTACAACTACGATGAGCCTTTCGAATAGCAATTGGAAGGTCAAAATCCTCCTCTATAGGCTAAATAGCAACGGGAGGACTCATTAGAGGAACTTGCATAAGCACCACTAGGACAACTCACGTCAGTATCAACTCTTATTTGACTAGGGGAGGAGACAAGTGGCTGAGGAGGTGGGAGTTGTGTTCTCGCTTTGCATGTTGTCTATAGGTTACAGGTAACCTGTAGACCTGAATGATCTCAACCTTCTACCTCATGGACGTCTCTGTGGTAGTAGTATCCTCACTAAGTGTGACTAGGATATGTTCCAAGGGAATTGGTGGAATAGGCATAGGAGCCAAGCCTCCTTCAAATGTCACCTGATGACCATCTATAGAGAAATTGGAAATAGGCCCATGAAATGTGACGTCTACAGCCACATAATACTTCTTGCCTCAGGGCTCATAGCATCTGTATCCTTTCTGAGTACTACTGTAACCTAGAAAGACACACTTCACAACTCTTGGAGCCAACTTATCCCTGACAGGTCCTAGAAGGTGAACAAAGGTTACACAACCAAACACCTGAGGTGGTACAGTAAATAGGTCCTTCTCAAGATATAGGACCTACTAAGGAACTTGTTCCTCTATAGCTGAGTTGGGCAATCTGTTAATCAAATAGCATGCAATTAACACTACATCTCCCCAGTCTATCTGTGTCACATTATGCTATATTAGTAATGTTCTAGCCACATCTAACACATAATAGTGTTTTCTCTCCACTACACCATTCTGCTGCGAGGTATGGGGACAAGATATGTGGTGCACAATTCCAATAGATATGTAAAAGGGTGCTAACTTAGCTGTACAGAGCTCTAAAGCATTATCAGAATGTATAATTTTCACAGCGGTAGAAAATTAAGTCTTTATTTGCCAAATAAATGTTTCAATCACAGATCCAACATCAGATTTATTCTTCAAAAGAAACTGCCAAGGCATCTTAGAAAAATCATCCACAACAAGTAGATAAAATCTATGACCCAGTCTGTCTGATACTCTACTAAGACCCGAGACATCCATATGAAGTAAATCAAAAATAGCAACAGAACTCTGAGAAGAACTGCAAGGAAAACTAGCTCTGTGATGCTTTCTCAGCTGGCAAGCATCACACAAAATCTTGGTAGCAAGCGATATGTGAGGGATGACACGTCGAAGCCTGTCCAGTGAAGGGTGCCCAGGAGACGATGCCACTGAAGAGTTATACCAGCACTAAAAGCAGCATCGCCCTGACACATAGCAACAAATGGAGTCTAATCAAGTGATACCCCCTCCTTATGTCCACCACCAATCATCCTCGTGAATTTGTCCTAAAAAATATAACCCAACTCATCAAATATTGCACGACAGTGCAGATCTTTTGTAATCCTACTAACGGATAAAAGACTAATCGAAAATTCTGGAACATAGAGAACATTAAGCAAAGTCAGTGCAGAGGTCACTGCCACATCTCCTCTGCCATGAACTCGACACTGCCTGCCATCTACCACCTGCACAGATCTACCTGAGAGAACATCCTGAACCTGTCTGAAACACGTCTCATCACCACTGAGATGCTAAGACGCACCTGAATCCACCAACCACAAAGCACTGTCAGAACTACCAGCACCAAATCTATAAGGAGTTATACCTGAGGAGGCTAAAGCAGCAATATCAACAGAAGTGATGGTCTCTTAGGTCAACTGGGAGAGAAGCTGGACAACAGCATCATAGTCAACACAAGACACCATGTCACTCGCCTCCTCTAAAGAAATACCCTGGTTGGCCATGGGAGGTTAACCATGCTTTGTCTAGCAGGAGACCTCTAAATGACAAATCTTCCCACAATGCGAGTAAATGGTGCAGGGTCCGCCACTCGTACCCCAACCACCACGTCCTCTCCCCCTAATTGATGGAGCACCACATCCTCCACGTGCAACAGCAACAAGTACAAGAGTCTGTCCAACCTCTGACATGGATGGCTTAACGACCACCCCACTCACACGACTGTAAGCTTCCTCAATTGATGGAAGCTCAACCAGAGTCAGGATCTGGAACCTCGCAGCCTCATAATCTAGTTCAAGTCCATCAGAAAACTGGAGGATAGCATACTCCTTGTATGCCCTCTAAGTGGCACAAGTGCAGACAGGATGACAGGCGTTGTACTTCTCAAGGAGCCCCTTCAGAGTGGCATAGTATTGGGAAAGCGACTAGCCCTCTTGTTTGAAACCACCAATGTCATGGTGAATCTCAAACACCTTGCTAGAATTCTTCTCGTGAGAGTACGTGTCACGTAGAGAATCCCGCATCTCCTCGTATGTCTTGTAGTACATAATCCCATCACCGATATGAGACTCCACTGAATTCATGATCCAAGCACGAACTATTGAATTATCTTTCTTCCACGTGGCATTCTTCCCTGTGTTATCTTGTGGCTCCAATTCCAACAAAAGATGTTCCTTATCATGTCCCTCAAAAGTCACGAGGAACGTCTAAGACTATTTGGCATAATTGGCCTCATTCAACTTGGCAATAGGAACAAAGAAAGGAGTTTTGTAACTCCCGTTGTCCGTAGCGATAACCGATAACACCTCTGAAGAGCTTAAAGAGCCCATCGTGCCTTAGAACTGCCACAAGATATCACAGATGCGATTTGAAATCAATATTCAAATCAGAGAATCTCAAAATCAAAGAAAATGTGATCTCTTGAACATGAGATTTAAGATCTAAAGACCATAGATAACACCTCAAGAGTCACAAGCACCCTTTAGATCACGGCTTAGCGCATGTTAAGGTAAGAGGTGCTTCTCTCCCTTGACGGTGAGAAAATCACGCCACCAACCACCATTGCCCGCTGTACACGGCAGGCAGGGATGGAAGATGGCGCTGCAGGAGGCAGCGACTTGCAACAGGTGGTTCTGCAGGGAGCCACGACCCGCAGGGCAGGAGGTGGCAACGTTCAGGAGGGCAGCAAAGCCCCGAGGAGACTGGGCGGCGATCTACAGAGGGCGGTGACGCCCTGTGGTTGCAAGCGGCAACGCTTAGAAGGGCACCAGAGCCCCGAGGAGATCGAACGGCGGTCTACAGAGGGCGGCGATGACCTGTGGCTGCAGGCAACGACATGCTAAGGCCGGCAAAGGTCGGTGGTGCGCGCCAACAGCAACTGTGGCCGCAGGCAGCGACCTGCTAGGGCCGACAGTGGTTGTTAGAGTTTTAGTGGAGTGGTACGAAGGCTTGTGGGGGTGGGATACCAAAGCGCCAATCTAGGATCGCCGCTCTAATGCCAATTCAGAGAAAATGATAAGTCTTATTTCTCAAAAGAAACCCTACACCTCTTTATATAGGGATAGGTGTTGGGGAAATTACAGCATAAGTTTAAGAGAACAAAACAAATGACATATCAGTCTAAAATAATAAATAAACAGTAAACAAATAGATAACTAGAGTGGTCTATCAACATGTTACGTGAGGGATATACTTGTAACTCTACCCTTTAGTTGCCTCTTTATATAAAGGCACCTAGGGTTGAAGTTGATGGATATTTCAACCTAACATGCATCATGGCCCAAAATCTGACAAATCCACGCACATATGATATTTAGCATCCAATTATCCAACTCATCATAAGGATCAATGGAGGATATCAAAAAAACATTCAAATGAATTATTTTAAAATATTTACAGGATTCAAGAAACTTTTTGAATAATAATGAGGAAAATGATAACCTCATCAAAGAGGACTCTGTATGCATTTAGATCATGGTAAAGTGGCCTCCCTTCATTGCTGCAATACTCCAATGCTTCAGCAATATAGTATGCAACTCTCAGACGCATACTCCATTCAAGAGTATCATTTTCCCCTGAAAGTTATATAAAGAAAATAATAGGTAGTAGCACCATAACTCAAAGAGTTAAAAGTCACGACCCATCAAACTGCAACAATTTGTCACAAAACAGCCACCACCAATTCAGAAACGATCATAAATTACTGACAGTATCTAACATCCATTACATAAATTGGTTGAGTAAATTTGCAATAATGGTAAAGGCAATTTCGTGAAATTGTGAAATATTGTGATAACACATCAGTTTACCATCTTTGCTAGTGTGCTATGTACTTTTGCCGAGCAAACAATTAAACATGTCAACCCATTAGAATACAAAATGGAGGATTCTAGAATGGAGCATCTACCAGCGTAGACATGATAAGTGTAAAACATAAGCACTCTGCAAAAGAAATCAATGTTGCTCGCCTTCTTCAAAAATGCAGTGTGGGTGCACTTGCAAAGAAATCAATGTTGCACACAAACTTTAAAATACAGTGCGGTGTGGGTGTCGATCTTGGTGCACATGCAGCAACATGGCAAATCTCAAACATGCGAATGCTGGTCTTCAGCCATATATTAATCATAAACTAACTAATATACAAAGCATGCTTAAGTATGACATATTGACAGGGTTACAAGTAATGAAGGTATAAAAAGAAAAATTGGAAATCATGAGTATGCCCGTACCACCATGCATATACCAATCTAAATAACCATATCAAGAACCAAACCGAGCCATTTGGTTCATTTCCATCGTCAAGTGGGATCAGCTTCATGTATTCTTCAAGTCAACTTAGATTTGTTGTGGGTCATAACTAGACTTAAATCTCAATACAACAGATTATATTTAATAGTTTGCTTAATATAGCGTTTCGGTGTTCCCTAACCCTCTTCATAGGCTCAATGCCAAACTCCTTGCACCTCCAAATTACAGCAGAAAATTCTATGATACGTAGTCATTTAGTGGGCATCAGAAATCACATCTACGAGACTGAGTTGCGAAAATCAGAATATCTCTCTATCGATGTGCTAACCACTTTAAATGTGTGTGTATCCTTCTGTTTCCTAATGTTGCCAAAGAAGTTTAGGGCTACATTTAACGGACCACTGGACAAGGGAAAGCTTGAAGGCAAGATGAAGTGAATTGATCGTAATGATTTAGTTTCATTAAAAATCCTATGATTCTTTTATATAGAGAGAGATCGTAAAGTCAAAAGTACAAAAATGTTCTTAAGGGACAAAACATACATAGCCCTTACAATAAAAGGAAAAATAAAAGATCACACAATATATGCTAACACTTCCCCTCAGATTGGAGCGTAAATATCTATCAAGCTCAACTTAGATATACAAGAATCAAATAAAGATCTAGCTAAGGACTTGATGAAAATATCTGCAGTCCGCTCCTCAGATGCAACAAAAGTGGTATATAGCAATCCCTTCTGGATAATGTCCCTGATATAATGATAGGCAACCTCAACATGCTTCGTCATCTCATAAAATGCTGAGTTTTGGCAATAAAAGTGGCTGTTCTATTATCACATCGCATCCTCATTGAGCTAGAAAGCTGCACATGTAGATCAATAAGCAAGGATCTAATCCACATCATCTCAGCAGCCGTCTAAGCTATAGCTCTGTACTCAAACTCGACACTGGATCTCACAACTGTGCCATGTTTCTTGCTCTCCACGTGATCAAATTTCCTGTTAAAAATGTGCAGAACCCAGAAGTGGATTTACGATCTACATGACATCCGACATAGTCTGCATCTGAGTAGCCAACCAATGTCATAGAGGACCCCTTTGAAAAGAAAATACCCTTCCCAGGAGCCTTCTTGACATATCTAAGCACTATCAATGCTGCATCCCAATGCTAATATATTAGCTTGGCCATGAACTGACTCAGTCTCCCAACTGCAAAGGAGATGTCCGACCTCGTGATAGTAAGATACAGCTACTTGCCCACAGCTGTCTGAACCGTTTGTTGTCCACTTATGCATCCTCATCATAGAGTAGCATCTTGGGGTCCATAGGAATATTGGCCTCTTTGGCCCGAAGCATACCAACCTCTTGCAAGATATCTAAAGCATACTTCCACTGAGACAAGACCACACCCTCCTTGTTGTGAGCAACCTCAATACCAAGGAAATACCGTAAAGCCCCCAAGTCATTCATGACAAACTGCTCTGTTAGGATGCGCTTAACCTCAGCAATACCCTGCATATCGTCCCCTATGATGATCAAATCATCAACATAAACAAGAAGCAGCACAGTACCTCGTCTAGTCCTCTTGACAAAAAGTGAAATCAGCTGTCGATCTCCTAAATCCAACTACCTCTACAACTTGTGACAATCTTTGAAACCAGGCTCTGGGACTCTATTTGAGGTCATAAATAGCCTTCCGTAATCGACATACTTACTCCCCCTAACTCTCAAAGCCAGGTGGCTGCTGCATATAGACTTCCTCTAGAGATCACCACAAAGGAAGGCATTCTTCACATCTAACTGATGCAAGGGCCAATCTAACAGAACTGTCGCTACAATCAACACCCGGACTATAGGAAGTCTGGCAACTGGGGAGAAGGTGTCAAAGAAGTCCACCACATAAGTCTGGGTGAACCCTTTTGCCACGAGGTGGGCTTTATACCTAGCAACACACCATCAAGATTGAACTCATAGTAAATACTCATCGATAGCCAACAAGTGCAACACCATCAAGAAGTTGAGCAAACTCCCAAAGTCCCATGACCTCTAAGAGCAACCATCACATCCTCCTTAGTTGCCCGCCATTTTGGATCAAGCATGGCCTCACCATGAGTAGCTAGAATCTGTGTAGTAGTTAACGCTTGAGCAAATCCAGCAAATCCAGGAGCTAGACTTTCAGTAGCAAGTGCCCCCACCGTGAAATAAGTAGTGTAATTCCATAGTCGCTTCCGAATGGCTATCGAAAGGTCAAGATCATCGCCTGACACATCACATGTCCTATCCCTATGACCATCACATGGCAAACATAGGTTAGTGTCTAAAGGGCTCACCTGAAAAGCCGATGGTGAAAACAAGGATGGGGGTCCCTGATAGGCAACATGAGGGCAAACATATGTCTAGAGTGGCCCAGTCAAGCGTGGAAAGGGATGCATAGCAGGAGGTAGCGGTGATGTGGTGGGGACAGGAATCTTAAGAAAGCTCTCAAAGCCAATGAGAGAATATGGCATAGGCATCATATCACCCTCGGGAGGCATCTCAGTAGCTGTCATAGAAAAGAAAGGTATAACCTCATGAAATGTACCATCCGCTGAAACATTATGCTATGAAGGAAGCGAATCAAAAAATCGATACCCCTTTTGTGTCCAGGTGTACCCAAGAAAAACACACTTAGCTGCTCTCGGAGATAGTTTATCCCGACCTGGTCCTAACAAATGAACAAAGGTAACACAACCAAAAGTCCGAGGGGTGACAAAAACAAGGGACGATCAAGATACATGACCTGAAGAGGAATCTGCTCATGCAATGTAGCATTAGGCATCCAGTTAATCAAAAAACAAGCAGTCAAAACAGCATCACCCCAATAGAGAGGGGATAAAATGGTGAATCAACAAAATGCGAGCAACAAAAAAATATGATCATGTTTCCTCTCAGCAACACTATTTTACTGAGAGGTATGAGGACATGTCTCATGGATAATGCCACAACTAGAATAGAAATTACGCAAACGCAAAGTACAAAATTCCAAGGCATTACCAAAACGAAAGCATTTCACCAAACAAGAATGCTGAGTTAGTATTTCTTTAACAAAGTTCTCAATAATTTGTCCCACATCGGACTTATTTTTGAAGAGAAACATCCAAGAAACACAAGAAAAGTCATCAACTAAAACAAGATAATATTTATTCCCAAATCGATCAGGAATACGACTGGGATCCCACACATCTATATGAATCAAATCAAATGCAACATCAAACGAAACAGAAGTAGAACTGGAAAAACTAACCATGTGGTGCTTGCCAAGCTGACCAACATCACAGGTGAGAGCAGTAGTGGAGAGGATGTGTGGTAGAACACGTCTGAGGCGATAAATGGGTAGATGGCCAAGGCGGTAGTGCCACTAGAGAGGAGATCCAGCAGAAGCAAGAGCCTGGGTAGCAAAAGCAGCAGAAGCAAGACGGCTCAGATGGTACACCCTATTTTCCTCACGCCCTCCACCAATCGTCTTCCCAGTGAATTTGTCCTGCAAGACACGAGGATGCATCAAAAATAGCTCGGCAATTCAGATCTCTAGTGATACTGGTAACAGGCAATAAACTCAAAGAAAAATCAGGCACATAATAGGCATCTACAAGTCTCAATGTAGGAGATAAAGACATCTCCCTTGCTAACAAGTGGCAAGTGTTTCCCATCAACCACCTATATTGTCCTAGCAGGTGTAACAAGTGCTAACTAAGAGAAAGAGCCTCGATCACCACATAGGTGCTTGGATGCACCAGAATCAATCAACCACTCACCTGAAGACAAAAGTGACGACATACCAATCGCAGGTGTCTCTAAAGAGAAAGCCATAACTGCAGTGTCTGAAATCTGAGAGAACGACGCTTGAGTCAACTGAGCAATCTGTTGCCGTAAGTTCTCGATCTCAATGCTCAAGGAACCAATATCAAAAGTAGGAAAAGCTGCATCGAAGATCTCAGCTGCCTGATTGGCCACAGGTGGCCTACCATGCTTCTGCCAGCATGTAGTCTCGCATGACCAAGTCTGCCACAGTAAGTACACGGAGTCTTAGTACGTGTACCAGAAGAGCGTCCACATCCACGACCACGTATAGGGTAAGTAGTACCCCTACCACGTTTAGGGATCACAGCTAGTACAAACGACTGAGCAATAGTGTCAGTAGGAGTATGCACTGTAACTCTGCTAAGTCTACTATATGCTTCCTCTAGCGTAGGAAGCTCAAGAGCAGTGAGAATCTGATCTCTGGCTGCCGCATACTAAGGTCCAAAGTCAGCCAAGAAAAGAGAAACAACAAATTACCTCCTAAAATTCCTCTAGGACTCACAGGCACACCCTAGCAGGTAGGAGTAGTGCCTCTCCAACATTCCTTTCATGAGAGGGTAATACTGTGACAGCGTGCATCCCTCCTGATGCAGATAGAAAAGGTCATAAAAGACCTAAAAAACTCGTGATAAGTTCTTGGCATGTGAATAAGTATCACGCAAAGACTCCCACATCTGTTTTGCAATAGTGTAGTACATGATCTCATCCCCTATGAGGGGAATAACCGTCTACATCAGCCATGCACAAACCATGCATTGTCACTATCCCAATTAGCATTTGTGCATATTTTGTTCTCAAGCACCAAATCCGTAAGAATATGGCTCTTTTTATGACCCCTGACGATCATAAGAAAGGTCAGGGACCACCACGGGTAGTTGGCCTCATCCAACTTAATAGGACCAAAGAAAGGGTTCTTGAGTACCCCAATGTCAGAAATAGAGCTCGAAAATACCTCGGACTGATCATCTAAAGTCATCTTCGCAACTCGGAAGCCTCGATCAAGCTTTTTATCACCACGAAATTATCCACAAATCTGAAATCAACAGATTCAGACCTGCATTACGTAATTATGTTCCTAGATCAGGACAAAAAGCCCCTCATAATCGCTGCACAGGGAGCGGATCACTGCACACTGCCTCCCTATCGACCTGTGCCGCCAATCGCCACTGCAGACCACTGTAGCAACTCCGGCAAAGGTCACCACATGGCTGTTGTGGGTCAGCACTGCCTGCAACATGGCGTCGCAGGCCCAACAAGCAACCCTAGCTATTGCTACGCCGCTGTCAATCACCTGTAGCACCATCGCAAGCCCAATAAGTTATTGCGCCGTCACCAGAGGCTAGATCGGCCTCCAAGGGCACCGCAGCGCCGTCGCGAGCGACCCTCGGTGCTGCAACGCCGCCATCGGAGGCTAGGAGAGCCCCCAAAGCTGTTGCAGCACCGCCACGATCAACCAAGACACTGCAACGCTGCTGTTGGAGGCTAAGAGATCCCCCAAGCTCGCTGCAACGCCACCTGAGCGCCGCTGATGGTGCAGCAGGTGCACCCATGGCGCCGCAACACCGCTGCGCGTGCACCATCAGAGCTCTGCCGAGAGCTATTGCCGCTTACAAGGGAGAGAGACGATTAGGGTTTAGTGGTTAGGATTTTGGAGGCTGTGAGGGGTGGGATACATAAAGCCACGGTCTAGGATCGATACTCTGTAACCAAATTGGTTGTAATGACTTAGTTTCATTAGAAACCCTAGGACTCTCGTATATAGAGAGATTGTAGAGTCAAAAATACAAGAATGCCCCTGAGGGACAAAACACACATAGCCCTTACAATGAGAGCAAAAATAAAAGACTACACAACATATACTAACAAAGTGCAAGAGTAATTTAAAGCAAAAAAGGGTGTGTTTCATAGGATTTTCTTGAGAGAACAAAATGAATGCTAGTAAATCATGAAAAGGCAAAGGAAGAAGCAAAAAAAGCACACACCAATAATCTAAATGCAAAATTATGGGCATACCTATACATGAAGCTTCATTTTAAAGAAGCATACAAATAATGTCAAACTAGCAAAATCAAGGGAACAGAGAGTGAACGATCTTATGCAGATTAGGTGTATCAGCAGTGAATATGAGAGCATGCTCATGACTAATGAAGATATTAACAAAAAGTAAAGGAATTATTTCCGGTCGTTTTCCTTTAAAAAAAAAAAAAAATCAGTCTTTTTACCAGGGATGATGCAACTGAGATCATTTGAAGGGAGTTAGATAATTCCCAAGCTTATTAGAATCATACAAGGTGTCTTGAATACTAACAAAGAAAAGAAGGCTCCAAAACTGGGGAACCATTAGAACCGTACAAGTTGTCTTGAATACTGACAAAGAAGAGAAGGTTCCAAAAATAAGGAAATGTGAGAAGATTGCAGGACCAGACATTCATGGAGATTATCAAAAACCATACAAAGTAAAAATTGACCATCAATAGGCATTTGTTTGGATTCGTAGGAATTGTTCAAAGGTAGCAATAATCAATTGTAAACAAAAGAATGGTTTAGAGATGAACTCCCAATATCTCCCAACGTTCAAAAGAAATCACTAAGCGAACACAAGTAACTACTTCCTTGCAAAGCCTGTTGGAAGATATATGTGCATTGTGGGGATTAATGGATCTTGTGGTGATCTAATTACGTGTTATGTGGTCTTGTGTTTAATCCAATTGTACTTATTTTGGAGGACAGACAGGTGGTGAAGGCCTACATAAATGGAGACATGCAACCATTTGTACTAGGCAACAAGCAATAATAGATGCTTCTCTTGTGATTTTAGATAAGGGTTTTCAATATAAACCAAATTTTCCTCTACGACGGTGTTTCCCTTTCTCCTTGCACTATTTTGTTGGTTTACACCTTTGATTGTATTTTATTCTATTCCACCATGGTATCACAGTTGACGATCTTGGAGCATCTCAAAGCAAGTGGTTCTAGGCTCTCTTTCTTGAAGCTCATGTGTATTGTATAATCCAAGGTAAATGTTTGATATTGCCCTTAAATTTCGATTGATCACCAACTTAGTATATAACATGCACGAGTGTAGTTAAAGAGTACTTAATCAAGTGTACGTATATATTTAAAAAATGTATTTATGTGCATAATTCAAGATTTCAAAAAGAAAAATATATCATTCAAAGATCAACCATTTTGGATCTCAAGATAATGAAAATAAAATACAAATCATAAATACAAAAGAAATAGATAACATAAAATAAAAGTTTCTAATCATTCTAACTTGTAACCAAGTAAAGTTGGGACCTTGCCCTAGACTCTCATTTAGAGATCAACTTTATAGTCTGACCAACTAAGCTGACTACTTGACTGAGTAGTCAGGTTGATCGACAATCGACTTGACTACAGGTTCTCAGGTCAATAAAGGGCCAACTACGACTACCCAGCCGAGTAGTCAACCAAATCAGGTGATTTTTATAACACTAGCATCAGATGAACCTAAGAAAGTTTGTTGTATCATCTATTTACCTCTTTAAACAAGGATTGTTTTCTTTTTTAAATAAGAACAAGATTTGTTTTCACCTAAATTTACTTGTAAAACGAGATACCACATAAATTAGGTAAAGACCAAAGGCCAAAGAAGTATATGTCAATGGAATGTGTTGAGTTAGAAGGGTGTGATTGTAATTTATTTTCTAATTTGGATATCATTGTAATTAACCAAGTTCTATATCTTATAAAAGAGTGGTTAGAATTTCTGCTTTGAAATAATGCATCACCTTTTTTCCTCACATAGTATCAGAGCAATGATCCTATGCTAGTGCTCCGATATCCCACCAAGATCCACCTACAATATGATTGTATAACCAATATAAAGGTGATTCAATGGAGGATTTAGGGTGCAACGTCAACAGGGATGATCTCTACAATGTCACCGCCACCTCTAGCAGCAACAACGACGCTGCAAGAGGCACCTGCGATGCTACAGTCACCACTAAGTAGACCTGCAATGCTAGCAGCGCCACCAACGGTCTGCCCAGCTACCCCAATGCCACCACTAGGGGTGCTACAGTGCCGACAGGAGCCACCGATTGTTCCAATTTCTTTAAGCCTAATATTGTGATTCGCATGATGAGCATTCTCGCACGCCTAGTTTTGTTGGTGACAAGTCCTCTTGCCCTTGATGGAGTTTGACCTAAGGAGAGGGTCTATTTTAGATTCAACGGGGCTCGCATGTGTAGCCCAAGAAGTCGTAAAGAAGAAAAAGAAGATTGGAGGAGCATGAGAGATTGACTCTAGCACTTCTATGCATCGAGATAATGACCATTTGATAAATCCCATAGTTCCATGTGGGATTAAAGATGTAAGGATAGCCAATGGGGCTACATCTCCAATTACTTGTATGTGCTTCCACCAAGATGATGATCGAGAAGGTTCATTGTGCTCCAAAATTTCCGATGAATCTATTATCAATGAGCTGCATATGCAAAGATCTTGGATGTCGGGTGGTCTTTGATGAAAAACATTATTACTTCCAAAACTAATAGATAGGCGAAATTGTAGGTGGAGGTATAGAGAAAGACGACCTCCACTATGTAGACACACGTACTATGTTTGTCGAAGCCATGTCAATTGTTAGTGATCCCTGGTTGTGGCATAGGAGACTTGACACCCGTCAGTCCAAAAGATGCAGCAGATGTATCTAGAGTTGTCGGACTCCTTGACTCTGGATTGTGAGGATGTTCGCTTGGAAAGCACCACAGGAGCAACTACCCACGAAGAGACGATGGGGTAAGTGTCGTTCCTTTCTCTCTAGTACACTATGATGTTTGGGGGCCATCCAAAGTTCCTACTTTGGGAGAACATCGATATTATGCAGCTTTTATGGACGACCACGGTCGTCTCACTTGGGTCTTCCTAATGAAGGCACATTCAGAGATTCCTTATATTGTGCAGCAGCTTCTCTCAGAGGTTCAAACCCAACATGACACTACAGTCAGGATGTTTCACAGTGACAATGCTCTAGAGTTCATTCAGCAGAATTTGCAAGAGTTTTTCACTTCCAGAGGCATCATTCGTCATACATCTTGTGCTCACACGCCTTAGCAGAATGGCATGGCTAAACGCAAGCTACGACATCTTCTCGATATTGCCGGGACCTTAATGTTTCACATGAGGGTTCTAAGACAATTTTGTGGAGATGTTGTACTTGCTGCAGCATACTTGATTAATCGGGTGCCCTCATCTATACTTAGAGGATAGATTCCATACCATGTGATTTATCCAAATTGTTCTAGGCCATTTACTTACCCGTAAGGATATTTAGGTGCACATGTTTTATCCAAGCTTATGGCAATCAAGACAAGTTTTCAATGTGTGTTTCTTAAATACTCTAGGTTGCAAAAGCAATATAAATGCTATGATTCTATCCACAAACGATATATTGTCACAACAGATGCAACATTCTTTGAAAAGATTCCATAATTCTCAAAAGAAGGAATGTCTATACAGGCTACTTTGGAGGAAACTCAAGTTTACCACAAGAGATTGGAGATCACGTCTAACACTATATAGGAGGGCAATACTACACATCTTCCAACCTCGTCAGATGAGAATGGATTAGATAATAATGGGCAGCATGTACAAAGGAGGCCTAATTGAGCTTGTACTCTTCATCCTATGTCACAATATACAAGAATGTCACATCTAGAGGAAAAAGATAGATGGTTTACCTTGGCGATCACTACTACTGTTATTCCAAGGGATTTTATCCAGGCCTCTCATGACCCCACGTGGCATGCAGCCATGGATGAGATGAAAGGCTTTACAGTCTAGGAAGACATGAGATCTTGTGTCATGTCCTCCAAATGCTACCCTAGTTGACTACATATGGGTGTACACTATCAAGTATAGAGCAAATAGGTCAATGGACAGGTATAAGGCTAAGCTTATTACCAAGAGGTTTACCCAAACATATGGGGTGGACTACCTTGAGATTTTTTCACCCATAGCCCATATTACTTCTATCCAAATCATTATCTCAATTGGTTAGGAAATGGTTAAGACATAAAAAATGCCTTTTTGTATAGTGATTTGTCTGAGGAAGTCTATATGAGACAACCACCATGATACAGTATTCAGGGGGGCATCTTTGTCTCCTGAGAAAGGCGATCTATGGCCTCAAGCAGAATCCACAAGCCTAGTTTGAGAGGCTTAGTTCAGAGATCCAGAAGATTGGGTTCTAGCAATCTACTCAATATCATTCCATCTTCATCAAAAGGACTAAGTATAATAATGTCTATTGAGTTGTTATTCTTGCAATTTATGTTGATGATAAGGTCCTTGCTAGTCATGATGAGGATGGGATCACTCAGACAGAAATTCCTATAGTCTACCTTTGTCACCAAAGACTTGGGTGATCTTCGATATTTTCTAGAAATTAAAGTTGTTAGGAAGGGGACTAGGCTTTCTTTGTCACAGTAACAGCATACTTTGCAGATTCTTAAGGAGGCTGGATTAGTATATACCACTAGAGTCAGCCTGTTCACACCATAGATAAGAATGATCCACCTTATGAGGATGTTACTAGATACCGTAACACAATGGTTGCTTGCTATATTTGACTATTATGCAGCCTAATATTAGCTTTGCAGTAAGCAAAGACAACCAGCATATGTAGAGTCCTAAGTACAGTCATTAGCGTGAGGTTTGCCTTCTCTTGAGGTACCTCAAAGGGAGTCCAGGTAGAGGGTTGTACTACAGAAATGGAGGAATTCTTAATATTCTAGCTTATTCATATGCAGATTATGTTAGGACAATCAATGATAGATGTTCCACATCTAGGTATGCAATGTATCTTAGAGGCAATCTAATTTCATAGAGAAGCAAAAAGTAAAATGTGGTGCTCGTTCTAGTGTAGAAGCAAACTGTAGAGCGATAGCTCAGACAACTTATGAGATCATGTTGTTGAGAGAATTATGTAGTCGTTATTTAGTCGCACATAGTGGAGGACTTTGTCATGTGTGTGGTGGTTTATAAATAAGCGTGTATGCCCCACTTATTCTTTTGAAAAGAAATAAGAGAAACACACGCCCACAGGACACTTCTCCCACGGTTTTCTCCCTGCTCTTCGTAAGTGGGGTTTCCACGTAAATCCAAGCGTTCATTTGATTTCTTTTATACTTTTGATATCATGCTTCCGCATTATTTATATTTATCAACTTGGTATCAGAGTAAGTCATTTTAGGGTTCTTTCTCTATTTTGTGCTTTTGATTTGGAAGAGGGTTGGAACCCTAATCTCTTTGAACAGTAAAAGAGAGTAGCGCCCTATTATTGCCAACCAGATGTGCCCATGTGGTGGAGATACATCAATGTTGATAACGCAAAGAGACGAAGGTGGTGTTGTTGGCGGTATAGCAACCACGACACCGAGAGCACGAGCGAAAGGAGGCCTCGATCCACGCACCTATGTAGCCTTATGTGGCTTGGTGAGAGAGGAAGAGCACGCAAGGTGCTCGAGGAGATGCACGCGAGGCACTGGTGATCGAGGTGGCGTGAGCGACGGAGGAGAGCACCTAGCTAAGGTGGCAGTGGTGCTTTACACCTGCCATGTCGGATCGAGGAGAAAAGGGCGAGGCAATGTTGTCGGCGATGACCTTAGCAAGCCTCCACAGAGGAGCCGAGGATCTTTGCATTGGGTCTCAACCCTACCTACGCAAGCATCATCAACAGCCCTTTTCTATTCTGGAGATGAACGACGACCTCTACCCTTCAAGCGACAAGGACACTAACCTCTGCAGTGATGTGGAGATTAAGGACTTTGAAAGCAAAGGCAATTCGCACAAGGAAGACACCCTAGCCTCTGCCATGTTAGGGTTTATTTAAACCTTAAGGTCTAGTATATCCTTTTCTTGGTTACTTACAAAATATATATCAAAATATATATATATGAAATTATGAAAGAAAAAAATGAAGGTTACAAAAAAAGGGGGAGAAAAAGAAAAAAGAAAAGAAAGAAAGGGAAGAAAGAAAAGAAAAAAATCAAAAAGAAATCAAAAGGAGTTTGAACTGAAGAGAAGAGGTGGAGAAGCTCTTCTCTAGTATTATCATTATTGTTTATTTTGATTGTATTTCTTCTCATTATTTTCTTCTTCCATATAAGTATGGGAGAAAGAGAGAGTGTTGAGCCTATTCTAGTCATTCCTCATTCGGAACTCTCTTTTGTGCCTGACTCCACATGAAAAACCATAACTCTGGGAGGTCCAGAGTTTCGAGGTCTCCAGAGAGTGAGATCTAGTTTCGAGGTTCTCAAAGAAAGGGTCCATTTCAGGTTTCTACGTGGGAGATCCAATTTTCTGGACTCTAAAGAGGGAGATCCAGTTTCGAGGTCTTCAAAGGAAGACTCATGTCAGGGATACTAAATGAGGAACCACTAACACCAGTTGAGCTCTCTAGAGAAGAGACTCTTGTCAAATCCAACTACAATAGTTCGTCCAACAGCTCTAGATCTCGTTGACGTGTCGTCATCAACACATCCACCTACAAGCAAGAACCAGTCCAGAGAGTTATGCTCTGTTGTATAGAGTGGGTTTCTTTGTGTTACAAGTTGAGCATTCCACGCTCCAGCTTGAGGGGGAGTATTGACAGAATTGTGTAGTAGTTATTTAGTCTAACATAGTAAAGTTGGACTTTGTCATGTGTGTGGTGGCCTATAAATAGGCATGTACCCCCCACTTATTCTTTTGAAAAGAAATAAGAGAAACACACGCCCATAGAGCACTTCTCCCGTGGTTTTCTCCCCGCTTTTCGTGAGTGGGGTTTCCACATAAGCCCAAGTATTCATTTGATTTCTTTTATATGCTTCCGCATTATTTATATTTGTCAACTCATATGAATAGTCAATTTTCTGTAGAATTTGGGCATTCAGGTTGATATGCCAATTCCACTTTAGTGTGACAAGTCTGCCACCTATATAGCCTCTAATTCAATCTTCCATAAAAGGACTAAACATATTGAAATAAATTGTTATTTTGTGCATGACGCAATTCTAAAAGGGAAGATTAGTTCCCAGTATGTCTCATCTGAGCTTCAACTTGCAAATATTCATATTAAGCCATTGAAGAAGCATCATAACTTTCTATGCAATAAGTTGGGACTTACCGACATATACGCCCCAACTTGAGGAAAAGTGTTAAGTTATAAAGGTGTGATTGCAATTTATTTTCTTATTTAGGTATCATTGTAATTAACCCAATTCTCTCTCTTATAAAAGAGAGCTTAAGATTTCTATTTTGATGTAATGCATCACCTTTTTCTCACAAAATGTATTCAAATATCTCCCGAAACTTAAGGCCCTTTAAGATCTACAAGTATATGTGGCCCAATTAGACTTCATATTCTAATACTGTACTCATTATTTATGGAAAGTAACCACAATAAATTGATGTTAAAGGTCCCATTTTGGCCTTGTTTTTATCCAAGGAAAGAGAGTGGAGAATGCCTCTTCAATTGATGTGCTTTATAAAGGAATTAGAGGGCAAATAAGTTAGTCTATGGGCTCGCTTGTTGTTTTTGGAAAGTAACTACAATAAATTGGTGTTAAAGGTTCCATTTTGGCCTCATTTTTATCTAAGGAAAGAGAGTGGAGAATGCCTCATCGATTGATGCGCTTTAAAAAGGAATTGGAGGGCAAATAAGTTAGCCTATGGGCTCAATACTTCATTTATGTTTACTAATGGCTCCCAACTATAAAGTAAGCCTTTTTGCTTTCAAAAAAAGACTTATTGATAGAGCATATTTTCTTTTATCTATTATTTCTTTATACTTTCATGAATTCTTTATTTCTTGTATTTTCCATACTGCGCTATATGCGGGATTACAATTCTGTGGGCCTAGGAAGTACGTAATACAATTTGACTCATTTCATTCCCAACGTAATATCAAAGCAGCGATCCTAGATCAAAGCCCCAATATCCTACTCCCATGGCCTAACTAATCCAACCACCTCACCCCCTTCTCTTTCTTCTCTCTCGCCGATGGGTTAACAACCACCATAACAACCTCCAAGGTTGTTACCGTGGTTCAACCACCGTAACAACCTTCGCCTACGCCTCCTCCTCACCAGAGCATCGTCGCACGTCCTTCCCCAGCGACACAACACATCGCCACACCTTCCCCAGCGATGCAACACATCACTGCACCTCAACAACGCAACTTCACCTACAACGGTGACGAAGCACCTCCTCAACGGCACCAGCGTGTTGTCTGCTGGTTTCAAAGCCTCTTTATTGAAGGGGAATCAACATGTCCTAATGCGCTGATTCTTTTTTCTGTTGAAGCTATTTGTTGGATCGACATGTTTTGGTGAGAGTTTCATTTCTTATTGATCGTTGGTAACTAGTGCGAATCATGGAAGATAGAAAGGATATCGTCAGTAATTTGTTTGGGTGATATCATAGATCAAGTGCCCAAATGCAAGGCACCACATCAAGCTTGATAGGACAAACTTCATGTTGTGGTCCACTTCTTTTCTTCAGTTTGTTGGTTTGCTCGATCAAAAGTATATTTTGTTAGAAGGCGAGACACCTTCCAAGACAGCTAAGTGGGAGATGCATAATGATTGAGTGACGACATGTATGTGAAATAGCATGAAAGAGTATATTACCAAGCCAGTTATGGCTTACTCATCAACCAACAAGATGTGGGATATTCTTTATGAGATCCATTTTCAGAAGATAAATATTGCCTGACTTTAAAGAGTTCTTGAGGATATTCAGACATTCAGAAAGGGGAGCATAAGCCTTCCTGAATGTTATGGTTCTTTGAAGAACCTTTGGGATGAGTAGGATTCCTTTTAGCCAATTACTTATGATGTCTCTATCATTGCCTAATAGAGGGAGGCCATACATTATGTTCAGTTTCTTGCTACCTTGGGGCCAAAGTTTAAAGCCATCAAGGATTAGCTTTTGACATTTGCAGAAATACCCAATCTTATGCTAAGTTGATGAGACACGAGGTTACAGAGGGCTTTACTTCTTATAGTGATTCCTCGACCATCTCCTTTACCGATCGAGGCCATGTTTCTTCAAGTAAATAAGGACATAGTGGTCATGGCCCTGGAGAACGTGGTCGTGGCCGGAGTACCTTTGTTTGTGACTATTGTCACAAGACTAACCACTCTATTAATAGGTGTTAGGCCAAGCATAGGTACCCTCAGGGACAAGGACCTGATGCTAATCAAGCGGTTACTACAGAGCATATTGGGCATGTATCTAAGGAGGTTATTATTTCTAGGGAAGATTATGACAGACTGGTTGCCTCTCAGCCTACTACATCTGCATCTATTGTACCTTCCCAGGAGGCTACTGCATTGTCTACCAGATCCAGACAAACCAAGTCGATCGCTGACTATAGTGCCTCATCCCATATCATAGGTGATGTTTCACAGTTTACCTCCCTTAGTTTAATAAACTGTTTTAGGTCAGGATTGCAGATGGAGAACTTTTGTCTATTACAGGTCTTAGTGATGTTACTTTGACTAGTACATTGCCCTTATCTGATGTGGTGCATGCTCCCAACTTTACCATCAATTTACTTTCTATTAGTCAGATTACCAGATATTTACACTGTCATGCAGTTTTTCATTATCAATATTTCTTTCTACAGGACCTCCAGACAAGGAAGCGGATTGGTGGACTTGAGCAGAATGGTCTTTATTACCTTACTCTACCATCCTCACCCAATGTTGCAGCTGTCTCTAATGCCACCACTGCCTACTTGTGGCACATTCGTCTGGTCACCCAAGTCATGGGGTTCTTCGCCAACAATTTCCTGGCCTTCATGTGCCCGACCAGTTTCAATGTGATGCTGGCCCACTTGGCAAGCATCACTGGTCCTCCTTTCCTAGTATTAATAAAATAACTAATTTTGTTTTCTCGCTTATTCATACTGATGTTTGGAGCCCATGTAGGTTACCAGTGTACGGGGTTTTCAATATTTCTTGTGCTTGTTAATGACTTCACAAGCATCAACAAATAAGAGAAAAGTCGAAAGTCCATGTACTTGTTGAAAATTTTTTCAATGAAATAAAAACACAATTTTCTACCGTTATTTGTGTTTTTTGCAGTAACAATGGATTAGAGTTTGTTAACACCTAGTTAACTAACTTTTTTGCTTCGCTTGATGTTCATCAAACTTCATGCGTTCACACCTCTCAATAAAATGGGGTGGCTGAACAAAAGTTACGACACCTACTTGATGTTGCTAGAACACTTATGTTTCTGTTAAATAATATGAATAAGTAGAAGCATAACATGATATCAAAACATAAACGATAAAGGCTTGGATATACGTGAAAACTCCACTCATGAAGAGCGGGAAGAAAATCACTAAAGAAGGCCCCAACAGGGCGAGATTATTCTATTCTTCTCAAGTAACAAATGGGGGTACAATAGCCTATTTATAGGCTCCCACACACACCACACTTCTTCATTCTACTATATGGAACTAAACGTACCACTACAACACACCATATCTCTCAATACTCCCCCTCAAGGTAGAACATGGAATGCTCAGCTTGCACAAGAGATATTCCCACTCTATAAAGCAAAAAACATAAATAAAAATGATACCGCTAGGTCACAGCTTCTTCACACCTCTTATTTCACCGACTTTTTTGCATTCTCAACTGGTGTTGCCGGGTCACGAGTCACGACTGCCTTGTGTTGCCGGGTCACGACTGCCTTGTGTTGCCAGGTTACGACTGCCTTGTGTCGCCAGTATCTTTGCATCATCACCTTACTTGTAGACAAGTGTGGGTAGGAGTTCAAAGATGAGCCGTAAACAATCGACCTAATGCTGGTAGAAAAATAAGCTCTCACACTCTCTCTCCCATACAAGTATGGGAGAAGAAAATAGACATAAAGAGAAAAAAATAAAATAGAGAGGAGATTCTTCCCCCATCTCATCAATTTCATCATCATTTTTTTCTTCTCTTTTCTTTTTTTCTCCTTTTTTTTCATGTTTCCTATTCTTCCTTTTTTTCCCTTTTTTTCTTTTTTTTTCTCCTTTTTTTATCAACTTCCTACTATCCTTTTTTTTTATTATCATTTTCCCTTTTTTCTTTGTAAAGTTAATGAATAAGAGAAACTTAAAGGGATAAAGATGCAAAGAACCCAAAAATACCTCTTCTTTATTAAGATTCAAAGAACCCAGCGTGACTTCGAAGGTCACCATCTTCCTCATGTCAACTCTCACCGCAATCATCGTCGAGCCTCCTCGCCGAGCCAGATCTCGCGTGATCTCTACCACCGCCATCGCGAGATCAACTCCATCATCTTCACCACTGATCTCGGTGTCGTGCCTTCTTCTGCGACACACACACACACACTCTCTCTCTCTCTCTCTCTCCAACATGAATAATGCAGCGAAAGGGCTCCTCCGTCGATGCCAATGCTCGCCCGATCTCCACTCAGCGTGGAAACCATGGAAAAGCACCAGTGCTGCCGCTAAGCCCTAATGGCTCCGCCAGCCGCCACCTAGACCCAACAACGCCACCCCGCCCTGCCTAGGCTTCCCACGATGCTACAGCAATGCCTCCATTAACTCCAACGTGCCTTCTGTTGTTGCTACTCTGTGAGATGCCCTTGTTGGCACCTCCTTCACAAAACTCAATAACAGAACAAGGATATAACAATAATATTTTAAAAAAAGTATCCAAGATCGACTTACTCTGATACCATGTTAAATAATATGAATAAACGAAAGTATAACATTATATTAAAACATAATCAATAAGAAACGCTTAGGTTTACGTGGAAACTCACTCATGAAGAGCGGGAAGAAAACCACTGGAGAAAGCCTCGACAAGGCGAGATTATTCTATTCTTCTCAAGAAACAAATGGGGGTGCAATAGCCTATTTATAGACTCCCACACAAACCACACTTCTTCATTCTACTATGTGGTACTAAACATACCACTACAACTCACCCTATCTCTTAATAGTCTCATATGCATGTTCCCACACATTTCTGGGTCGATGCTACTCTTCCTGCCGCTTTTTTTTATTAACCAGGTTAATTCTTTGGTTTTGGGTGGCAAGTCCCCTTTCTCTTTGTTATTCACTAGTCAGGAGTCGTTTGTGTTGCCACCATTTGATCATCTCTTTGGAGTGGACAAATTGACTCCTAGATCTGTTAAGTATATCTTTCTCAAGTATTCTCAGACCTAGATAGGATATCGTTGCTTGTTGTTATGATCTTATGCGTCGTAAGTTTTTTGTTAGTCCTAATGTTATGTTTTTTGAGGAGATTCCTTTCTATTCTCCCGAAGGGAAGGCTTCTCCTACACGCACTACAGATATTCTGTTGCCAATGCCCACTACTTTGGCTCTAGTGACCTCTAAGCATCCTACCACCTCTATGAGCCTGTTTGGTGCTACTTCCAATGAGTTGTTAAGACGACCTATCTCTCCTACTTATCCACACCACTTCCATCATTGCCTAAAACCTATCCCTGAACCCCTTACCACCATTCCTGCTCAGCCCGAACCCGATTCTGTGGACTCTAGTGGAGATTAGGCAATTCCTACCACTAATCAAAACTTGGATCTTCCTATTTCCCAAAGGAAGGCTCCAAGGTCTTGTGCTCCCTACTCATTCTCCTAGCATATATGTTTTGACAGTTTGCCTACAGTTGAACAATCCTTGTCTTGTGCTATTAACAATCAGCATATACCTTGGAGTCCTACAAAGATTTTTCAGGATTTTGTTAGCATATATTTTATATTTCTACTTTTATGTTGGGTTTGATTTACTCCTTAGGGGCTTTTGTGTACTTCCACCCTTTTGGTTTCTCTCTATATAAGAGTCCTAGGGTTTCTAATAGAAGTTAAGTCATTTCATCCAATTTGGTATCAGAGCACCGGTCCTAAAACGTGACTCTAGGTATCCCACCACTCAAAGCCTCCAAAATCCTAACCACCAAACCCTAATCACTAAACCCTAATCACCTCTATCTCCCTTGTGAGCAGCAGTGGCTCTCAACGGAGCTCCGGCGACGCGTGTGGCGACGCAGGTGAGCCTGCTGCACCGTCAGCAATGCTCAAGCGACGCTTGAGGCGACGATGACGAGCTTGGAGGCTCTCCTAGCGGTGGCGACGCTGCAGCGCCTTGGTCGATCGCAACGGCACCACAGGGTACTTGAGGTGGCGATGCGACAACCTTGGAGGTTCTCCTAGCCTCCGGTGACGACACTGCAACGCCTTGGTCGATCGCAATGGCACCACAGCAGCTTTGGAGCTCTTCCTAGGCTCCGGCGGCGGTGCTGTAGCACCAAGGGTTGCATGCGGCGGTGCCGTAGCTACTTGGTGGACCTACGAAGGCCCTTCAGGCGGTCAAAGGAGGTGCTGCAACAAGGTTGGAGGTCGATCTGACCTCCGACAATGGCACAGCAGCTCATGATGATCCTGCGGCGATGCTACAGGAGCTCGATGATGGCGCAGCAATTGCGTTGAGTCTACGGCGACGCTACAAGAGCATGGTGGTGGCACAGCAACCCAAGATTGACCTTGTGGCAGTGCTACAGGTGCACTACAGGTGGCGCTGACCTTCAGCAATGGCGCAATAGTACTCCGGTGGTGGTGGAAGGCAGCGCAAATCAACAGAGAGATCTGTGGATGAGTTCGTGCTCCCTTTGGACATGTTGAACTCGTCGAGAATTGTTGAGTTCATGATGAAGGCTGCTACGGAAGCAGGACTAGTTAGTCTTGACAGAGACCATCATGTCAAACAATGTCATATGAATAGACGATGAGGCCTTTCTACACAAGGTAGGGGGCATCGTTGTCGACAAGGTAGTAAGCAGTGGGCCACTGGTATGTTCACTGGCAAGATAGGTCATGTTCAGACTGTGACTAAAGCTGTCAAGCAAGCCGATGAGATTGTTACGAAAGAGGATGAGGATGTGGTGTCTACCACTTTAGATACTGCAGCTCTTGCTTCTTCTGTAGATGATGGATGGCTAATTGATTCTGAGGCATCCAGGCATCTTAGTGGAGACCGGGAGTGCTTCCGCATGGTGCGTGATGTTCCTTCTAGCATGATTGTTTAGGTGG
Source organism: Thalassia testudinum (assembly GCA_037157565.1). Lineage (NCBI taxonomy): Eukaryota > Viridiplantae > Streptophyta > Magnoliopsida > Alismatales > Hydrocharitaceae > Thalassia > Thalassia testudinum. The sequence continues at coordinate 70,452,745 of JAZHRO010000007.1, read as the reverse complement.
CTGATGGACATCTTTCTCAAGTCCAGAGCGAGGGGGAGGTTACTATATCCCCTACCTTAAGACTGCCCAATGTTCTATTTGTTCTCGATTTTCCGATCAGTTTGTTGTCAGTTAGCTGAATTACCAAACAACTCAACTACAGAGCAATCTTTGATGATGTGGGGTGTGTTTTCCAGGACAAATTCACAGGGAAAACTATTGGCGGTGGACACGAGGAAGGAGGTGTATATCGCTTAGCTTAGTCTCCATTGGTAGTTGTTGGACAGGCATATGTGGTTTACAAGGCAGGGACAGCACTTCAGTGGCACCGTCGACTGGGACATCCCTCTCTAGATCGACTGAGACGGGTTATTCCTCATTTATCACCTACTACTGATCTTCTTTGTGATGCTTGCCAACTAGGCAAGCATCATCGTTCCAGTTATTCTTCTAGCACTACGGTTGCGTCATCTGCATGTTTTGACTTACTCCACATGGATATATAAGGCCCGAGTCGTACTCCAGACAGGTAGGGATTCCGCTTCTACTTGGTGGTCGTTGATGATTTCTCCAGACTATCATGGACCTTACTGCTTCGTAGTAAGTCAAATGCAGGAAATACGATTGAGGTGTTAATTAATCAGATCAAAACTTAATTTTCTACAATTATAAAGATTGTTAGAACCAACAATGCACTTGAGTTTTGCACCAAGAGACTGGCCCAATTTTACAGCTCTCTAGGCATCATACATCAGACCTCCTGCCCCCATACGTCCCAGCAGAACGGTGTGGCAGAAAGAAAACACAGACATCTCTTAGATATGGCCCGAACATTGTTGATACATCACAATATTCCATCTTCCTACTGGGGAGATGCCGTTTTGTTGCTTGCTACCTAATCAACAGGATGCCTAGTTCGGTCATTCATGAGCAAATTCCATATCAGATATTGTATCTAGATAAAGATTTGTTTGTTGTGCCACCTCGAGTTTTCGACTATGTTTCATTTGTTCACATTCTTGGTCCTGGCAGGGACAAGCTTGCTCCTCGTGCAGTCAAGTGTATATTTTTGGGTTACAGTGCCACTCAAAAAGGCTACAAATGTTATGATCCCATTGGTAGGAGACACTATGTTAGCATGAATGTCACCTTTCAAGAGGAGGTGCCTTATTTTTCTATGAGGGGTCACCAAATGTCTACTTCAGATGCACCTGCCCCGATGCCCTTTCCCCTATCCAACTTGAGGATATACCTATCTCGACTCCCCTGCCATCTGCTTTAAATTCCAGGGAGTCCGTGGATGATTTTGAGAAACTACATGGCCCGAAGCGTATGTACAATAGACCTCCCTTGACTTTGCAGAGGCCATCTCCATCTACGACACCAGACTCTCCTTCACAAGTGCATGTTGACTCCACTGAGCTGCCTATTGATGATGGTCCCACAAGTCACTCTACGGTGCCTGATGGTACTGAGGATCTTCCTATTGCTATTAAGAAGGCTCCACGCTCTTGTGCTCGCTACCGCGTTGCAGGTGATCTTCCCAATGCCCATCTTGGGAGGTCATTTGTCCAATTTACTTCTGCCTTGTTAGCTGCAAAGATCTCTACTATCTACTAGCAAGCCATGCTTCATCCAAAATGGCGGGTTGCCATGGAGGATGAGATGGCTGCACTTCGGGGTCGTGGGACCTGGGAGCTCACTCTACTTCCTGACGGAGCTACTGTTGTTGGCTGTAGATGGGTATTCACAGTGAAATTCAATCCAGATGGGGGCATTGCCAGGTACAAGGCACGTCCAGTGGCAAGGGGGTTCACCCAGACCTATGGGTGATTTCTTTGACACCTTTGCACCAGTTGCCAGACTTCCTACTGTACGAGTGCTAGTTGCAGTGGCTGTTCAATTAAATTGGCCTTTACATCAGCTGGATGTGAAGAATGCCTTCCTCTATGGGGATCTCTAAGAGGAAGTGTATATGCAGCAGCCACCTGGTTTTGAGGCTTAGGGGGAGTGTGTATGCTGACTACAGAAGGCCATCTATGGCCTTAAATAGAGTCCCAAAGCCTGGTTACAGAGACTATCACAGTTTGTAGGGGCAGCTGGGTTCAGGAGGTCGATGGCCAACTTTTCCCTTTTTGTCAGGACTGAACAAAGTACGGTGGTGCTTCTTGTTTATGTTGATGACTTAGTTATCACAGGAGATGATGAGCAGGGTGTTGTTGAAATTAAGCGCATCCTCGCAAAGCAGTTTGTCATTTAGGACTTGAGAGCTCTATGATACTTTCTTGGTATTGAGGTTGCTCGTAGCAAAAAGGGCGTAGTCTTATCTCAGAGGAAATATGCTTTGGACATCTTACAGAAGGTTGAAATGCTTGGGGCCAAGGAGGTCAATATTCCTATGGACCCCAAAATGCCACTATATGATGAGAATCACAGTTGGTGGATAGCAGACAGTACAGGCAACTTGTGGGCAAGCTGTTATATCTTATTATTACGAAGCCAGACATCTCCTTTGCAGTAGGGAAACTGAGTCGGTTCATGACCAAACCAACACGCCAACACTAGGATGCAGCATTGACGGTACTCAAATATATCAAGAAGGCTCCTGGGAAGGGTCTTCTCTTTTCCAAGGGGTCTTCCATGACCTTGATTGGATACTCCGATGAGGACTACGCTGGATGTCATGTGGATCGCAAATCCACTACTGGGTTCTGCACCTTTCTAGCAAGAAGTTTGATTACATGGAGGAGCAAGAAGCATAGCACAGTCGCTAGAACTAGTGCCGAGTATGAGTACAAGGTTATGGCTCAGACCATTGCAGAGATGATGTGGATCAGATCCCTGCTTGCTGACTTGCAGATACAGTTTTCCAACCCAATGGAAATGAGATGTGATAATAGAGCAGCCACCTTTATTACCAACAACCCAGCATTTCATGAGAGGACGAAGCACGTTGAGGTTGACTGTCACTACACCAGAGACATCATTCAGAAGGGGTTGCTTTTTACCATGCCAGTCACATCTGAGGAGCAAATTGCTGACATCTTTACCAAGCCCTTAGCCAGATCTCTATTAATTCATGTATACCCAAGCTGAGCATGATAGATATCTATGCTCCAACTTGAAGGGAAGTGTTAGCATATATTTTATATTTCTACTTTTATGTTGGGTTTGGTTTGCTCCTTAGGGGCTTTTGTGTACTTCCACCCTTTTGATCTCTCTCTATATAAGAGAGTCCTACGGTTAATAGAAGTTAAGTCATTTCATCCAATTTATATGTTTTGACGGTTTGCCTACAGTTGGACAGTCCTTGTCTTGTGCTATTGACAATCAGCATATACCTTGGAGTCCTACAAAGACTTTTCAAGATTTGTCCTGGACACAGGCCATGCAAGAGGAGATTGAGGCCCTTATTTCTAAGGGCACTTGGGAGCTTGTTAACCTACCCCCTGGTGCTACTGTTATGAAGTGTAAGTAGGTGTTCACTGTGAAGTACTTACCTGATAGCTCCATTCAGAGGTACAAAACTGAACTTGTTGCCAAAGGATATACTCAGACTCATGGTATTGATTAGTTTGAAACATTTTCTCTTGTTGCTTGTTTAAACTATGTGCGGATTTTATGATCTCTTATTAATCTACATTGGAAGGTATTTCAGCTTGACATTAAAAATATCTTCCTCTATGGGGACTTGGATGAGGAGCCGTATATGCAGCAACCTCTAGGTTTTGAGAGAAGGGGAGTGTCACAAGGTGTGCAGATTACATACAATCATTTATGGGCTGAAGCAAAATCCCCAAGCGTGGTTTAACAGGTTTAGCAAGATAGTTCAAAGCTTTGGTTTTCTTAGATCCAATGATGATCATTCGATTTTTATGAGGCATACTGAGTCTGGGTCTATTATTTTGATTGTTTATGTCGATAACATATTGTCGACAACTAGTGATGGAGCTAGTGTTAAGGCTACCAAGGCCTTATTGCATTCCCAGTTTATCACTAAGAACTTGGGTCAAGTTAGCTATTTCTTGGGAATTGAAATTCATCATATGGATCATGGCTTTGTACTTTCCTAAAGAAAATATGTATTGGATATGCTACATGAGATTGGTATGCTTAGTTATAAGCCTACAAATGTGCCTCTTGATTCCTCTTTACATTTGGGTGATGAGGATAGTCCTTCACTAGATGATGTTATAAGATATAGGGCCATGGTAGGAAAGTTATATCTCACTGTTACTAAACCTAATATCACCTTTGTTGTTGGATGGTTGAGTCAGTTTATGCAGGCTCCTTGTGAGATACATTGGACAGGTGTATGTCAAGTGATGTGATATTTGAAAAAAGCACCTGAAAAGGGTTTGCTTTCTAAGGCACATGGTCATGTTGATGTTCATGGATTCTCATATGCTGATTATGATGGAGAACATGAGAACGTACAGTCCACTATAAGTTACTACACTTTTGTTGGAGGAAATCTAGTCACATGCAAAAGTAAGAAACAGAATATAGTATCCAGGTCAAGTGCAGAGGTTGAGTATAGGGTCATAGCACATACAACTTGTAAAGTCCTTTGGGTGAAATCTCTTCTCCATGACTTTGGTGTTGATATTCAGAGGGCAATGTCTATGTTCTGTTATCACAAGGCAACGACATTTATTGGCAATAATCCTACTTTTCATAAAAGAGCCAAGCATATTGAAGTTGATTGTCACTTTATCAAAGACGTTCTCCAAGGGAAGATTGCTCCTTCCTATATATCTAGTGAGAACCAGATAGCAGATATTTTTAGGAAAGCCCTACCAAGAAAGCGGTTGGAGTATCTCTTTAGCAAGCTGAGCATGTCTAACGACTATGCTCTAACTTGAGGGGGAATGTTAAAATATATTTTCTATTTTCTGTTATTGCTTTTACGCTTTCCAGAATTCTTTATTTTTTGCATTTTTCGTACCCATGCTATATTCGGGATTACGATTCTATGCAGATAGATTCTGTGTATCCCTTGACCTCTCTCTATATAAAGGGGTCAAGGAAGTACGTAATACAATTTTACTCATTTCATTCCCAACACTTCCCTTTCATTTGGTTTAAGATATATTTCTCTATTGTGACTCGGGTTCTTGCATAGCCCCATTGATATATGGAAGGAAATGAAGGAGGAAATAGAAAGAGAAATCATTATTTTTGTTGCAAAATTAAATGCTTCCGCAATGGCACTCTAGTGTGCTTACAATAATGGAAAGGAAGGAAAGAATGAACAAAATAGTAAGAGCAGGGAAGAAACAAAAGGGACACATGATGACTTTTAAATAAAAGAAAGTAGGCCCAACCCTGAGTCGTTGATACACGTCATTTTCGCTTGACTTAATTAATGAGAAGTGTTATTGCTGTAATTATTGGGTTTTGGTCTGTTCAACTGTAACTAGAGCTAAGGAGTTTTTCATATTTCAAAGTGGCCTACAACTTCCAGCCCTTTCATATCAACCGAAGAGTTCCTTGTTTGCAAATAACCCACATGCTCAGTACTCAAATTTAAGAAGTTGATCCAGCAGATTTCGAAAGTGCATTTCCAAGTGTTCTTTTTTTGGCAGAATCCTAATGTTCTTTTTGTAGGCTTAGTTTGAACTTCCATAAGTATTCTCAATTCAATCATCTGTCTAAGCCCCTCAATCCACCACAACCGAGTTTAAGCAAAAAATATTGAGGAATTCTTAACCCTTGTTGTTAAAGGAATGACTCATTCTAGGTTCGATGGATTTAGCCAACCTTTATATATAGAGGATTACGTAGGAGCCTGCATGACAGTCCTCAAAACAAAAGGACATCACCGTACCTGGAAATTCCAAGGAAGGAAAGATAATAAAAAAATGATTATGCTAATCATAGAGGCATATATCGTATGTATTTGCCAACACTTCCTCTCAGGCAAGAGCATATACATCTAGCATATTCAGCTTGGAGGAACACTACTGAAACTGAAGACATGCCAAGACCTTAGTAAACATGTCTACAACTTGATCTTAGGATAAGGCTGCTATGGTCATAATATGCCCCTTTTGTATCATGTACCTGATGTAGTTACAATCTAATTCCATATGCTTAGTTTACTCATGAAATACTAGATTGTTAGTAATAAATATTGCAGCACAAGTGTCACACACATCATTACCATGGGACCATCAACTAGTACATATAAATCCCTTAACACTGACTTCATCCATATAAGCTCAACAATGGTTTGTGCCATTGCTCGATATTTAGACTATGTTTAGTCAGATCTCCAACAAGTAACTAGATCTCCACCAACATAGGTACAAAAACTAAGTAGAAGGGAATGATTCAACTTATTATTCCAATAAACCCTACACCTCTATATATATATATAGAAGAGATGTGGAAAAATACATTATATATCCATATAGAAAAATAAAATAACAAGATGCCACAAAATAGAAACATAAGGAAATAGGGAATATGTCAACACTCCCTCTCAAGTTGTAGCATAGATATTTATCATGCTCAAATTAAATCAGTATGCATTAAAAGCTCCACGTAACAAAGGTTTGGTGAAAATGATAACCACACCTCTCTTACTTTCCCTTACAAATAATCATATCATCTATATATTACACAATCATGATAACCACGCCTTTCTTATTTTCGCTTACAAATAAGAAATGATCAAACGAACACATGTTGCCCAACCACTTCAAATAGCTTATGAAACCAAGTCATGGGACTTTGCTTTAGGTCATAAATAACTTTCTTTAGTCTAAATCCCTTGGAACGGTCCTCCTTATCCTTAAACTTGGAGGCTACTGTAAATAGACCTCTTATGTTAGGTCACCCTAGAGGAATGCATTCTTTACATTTAATCGATGTAAAGTTAATCATAACGAACTATTACAAAGATAGGTATGTAAATGATGTTCATCATAGTAACTAGAGAGAAGATATTAAAGAAATCATACTATAAGTCTCCATGTTCCCTTTAGCCACCAATCAAGCCTTATATCTTTAAATAGTGCCGTATAGCCAGTAAATACTTGTAAAAACCCACTTGCATCCAACAATTGAAGCATCTCAAAGCATATCAACTAGCAACCTTGTACCATGATCATGGAGTCATTGTTTCATCCTCCATGGTTTGTTGCCATCGATGAGTAAAAGGAATGGAAACTCCACTAAGTGCCACAGTAAATTTCTTGTGCTCACGACCAAGATGATCATCAAAAAATGTGATATTGAGTGCATAGTAGAAGTCCTTTTGTCCTCCTAAATTGAAAAAGGTAGATCATATCATCCATAGAATCATCATTAGCTTAATCATCAGCATCAAAGCAATTAGTGTTTGAAGCATGGTGACTACCTAACGGGAGTCTATAGGCTTCGATTGTAAGGAGACACTTCTGCAATTAAAGATATTAGGTGGATCCTAATAACAACCGACAGTCACAGTAGTATCAAAAGTAGGAAAAAGAATAGTAGGAGTAGGAGGAATAGGTAAAGGTGCAAATGAGGCCCCCTCCATGGTAGCACATGTCCCAACAATTGAGAAGTAGGGAACAACTCAAAGAAAGTGACACCCATACTCATGTAATGGCATTAACGGATAGAATCACAACACTTATACGATTTTGAAGTCTAAGAGTGCCCCAATAACACATGTTTCACCATCCATGGTAAAGGTTTGCCCTATTTAAGGCTTGATAGGTGAACAAAACAGATAGACCCAAACAACTTAAGGGCAACAGAACAGATCTCAATCTCCAAGAGTAACTTTTTTTTTAAAAAAGGAAAGGGTAGTTATCCAGAGTGATAACTACCCAAAAATATATATAATAGAATCAACAATAAACATTACAACAGGCAGACGCCAAGGTCCCCCACTCACAAGGATTCAACCCAAAGAGAAAACAAGGAGTTAATAGACTGAACAAAATTCTCTACGTAAGGTCTCTGGCCCCTAAAAACCACCGCATTTCTGCCCAACCAGATACTCCAAAGAACTACCAACGGCCTGACCTTCTCTTTCTTCGTACGGAAAACGAAATGTCCACCAATACCACCTCCACTTCTGAAACTATGCCAGAATTCCTCAAGCAGCCGACATTCCCACCACCTCCCGCCCATCCTGCCCCAAATTTGCACCACAAAAGGGCAAGTGAAAAAAAGGTGGTCAACGTCCTCCTCACCACCCCCACACAAAGAGCACACCTTACAATCTCCAGGAGCCCACCTCGCCCTCCATACCTTAGTCACCAGCCTTCTCCTCCTAAGTAGCCAGGCAAAAATCTTGACCTTCAGCAGACACGCGGCTTTCCAAATCTGTCTGCAGTCCCTTACCAGATCCAGCTCCACCCCAGGACCAACAGCGGACAATCTCCTGTATGCAGCCGCTACCGAAAACTCACCTTCGTCCCAACCAAACATATCCGTACCAGCCGCCGGATGCAGTCCCTCCAACTCATCAAGTAAGACCTGAAAATCGTGCGCTCTCGCATCTGATAGACTGCCAACGAAGCGCGGGCACCACCCATCTTCCCATACCTTAGCCACAGACGCCATTTTGTTCTGGGACAAGGTAAACAGTCTCTGAAATCTTCTGCAAAGCGCTCCATCACCCATCCAGTCATCCTACCAAAATCTGAAAATCTCCCATGTTCCCAACATAGGAACAAAGCAGTTCCTCACCTTAGGAGCCACCGTCGACAAGCCTTTCAAGAAGTGAGAGACATCCCTAGGCAATGACACCAGGAGATCCCACCGCACCGGACCACCATACGCCGTCTCGAACACCTTGCCCATCATATCCCCCTTCCTTCCAACAGGCACCTCACCCATTTCGCCAACAGACTGTCATTAGATCTCTCCAAATCCCTCACGCCGAGCCCCCCATCTTTCAACGGTCTACAGACCTCCTCCCAAGCAACCAACCTGGCACCCTGTCCACTCATCCCCTGATTGGACCAAAAGAAACTCCTCATAGCTCGCTCAATCTTTGCAATCACCTGTCGAGGCATCTTCAGCACGGAAGTGAAGTACGACGGCATTGCTGACAGAACCGCCTTTAGCAGGATCAACCTCCCACCTCTAGACAGTAGTCTGGACGCCCACCCCTCCAACCTCCCTACCAACCTCTCCACCAGGGAGGCCCAATCTCTCACCAGAATCCTCCCATCTGACAACGGTAAGCCCAGATACCTAATCGGAAGCTTACTATGTTCTGTGCCAAGTCCCAAACTGCACCCCCTCACCTCCGTCTCAGTCATATTGAAAGGGACAAAATCCGACTTAGCCAGGTTAATCTGCAATCATGACGCCTCACCCAGTAAGAAAACAAGGAACCGCATTCTTCTGGCCTCCTTTTCTCCACCTTCAATGAAGATCATATCATCCGCATACTGAAGCAATAGGATACTCGTCCCATCTCTCAAGGAGAAACCTCTCAACAAGTTTCTCTTACAAGACCTCTTAGCCGCCCTAGCAAGAGCATCCACGGCAATCACAAAGAGCATCGGGGCCAACGGACAACCTTGCCTCACCCCCTCCTAGGTTGGATCCAACCCCCAACTGGGTTTCCGTTGATAAGAATCGAGAAAGACGTCGTGGTGACGCACCTCTTCATCCAGTCAATCCACACCGGCGGGAACCCTCTCTTCACCAAGGACGCCCAAAGAAACGACCACTGGATCGAGTCATAAGCTGTGCTGAAATCGACCTTCCATAAGAAAGCCTTCTTTTTATCTCTCTTCCAGGACGAAAGGATTTCCGAGGCCATGACGTAACCCTCCAAAATATTCCTGCCAGGAACAAAGGCCGTCTGCACCGAGTCTACAATCCCACCCAGAGTCCTCAATCTATTTGCCAGAAGCTTCGCCACCACCAAGTAGATAGCATTCGAGAGAGCTATCGGTCTGTACTCCTGAATCTCCTCAGCGCCCTCCCTCTTCGGCAGGAGGAACATGTAGAATTTGTTCAGCCTATTAAATCCCGAGTTACCCGCTCTAAACTCTTGCACCACTTGCATCACGTCTTCCTTCACCACCGGCCAAAACTCTCTGTAGAAGGCAACCGAAAAGCCATCCAGCCCTGGACAACCATCCGCGTTCAACCCCCAAATTGCCTCACGGACTTCATCCTCCCCAAAAGAACCCGTCAAGAAGTTGGCGTTTGTCTCCCGGATCTGTGATATCTCAAACCCTAACCATCTCCACCTTCCCCCCCGTCTCCACCCAGTAAAGTCTCTAAAATAACTCGCAGCTGCCCCTCCCACCGCCTCCCTTCCCACAAACTCCTCCCCATCCACCACCAATCTGTCAATCCAGTTCCTCCTTCTCCTACCTGATGCAGCCATATGAAAAAATCGGGTATTGGAATCACCTTCCTTCAGCCACTTCTGCCTAGACTTCACCCTTCACTCCACCTCCACTTTCCGGTCTTCCTCCTGTATCACCTGAATCTATCTCGCTCTGTGAACCCTGTCATCGTCTGAAAGGAGCCCAACATCCTCTGCCCTGTCCAGACGTGCAATCTCAGCAAGAGCCTCCTCTTTCTTCCTCCCACGTTCCTCCCTAACCTACTTGATATGGGTCTTCAAGAAAGATCTCAAATCCCTCAGTTTCGCTTCCAATCTGGCAGCCGCCGAACCATCCACCTGAGATGACCTCCACCGTTCCTCAATCAACCCCCTGAAGCCCTCCTCCATGAGCCACACCTTGTCGAACTTGAAGTAAGTACCATGTCTCCATCCCTCATTCAATACCCACAGTAAGGGCGTGTGATCCGAGAACGGACGCTCCAGAGGTCTAACCTCCGCCATCGGGAACAACTCCGCCATCGTCGTCGAGACAAGAAATCTGTCAATACGGGATCGCTGTCCTCCAGAGTTCCTCCATGTGTATAGACAGGACAACGGAGGCATATCAACCAGCCCCTGGTCTGCCACAAAGCCTGCAAATGCCTCAGAGCCCTGGTCCAACCCTCCTCGGTCACCTGGTCTGTCTTCTGCCCGCAGAGTAACATTAAAATCACCACCAACCAGCCAAGGAATCCCCTGAAAAGCTGCCGCGACCTGGCTCAGATCTTCCCATAAGGCATGTCTTCTCCGACCCTCCATCGGGCCATAAATCGAGGAAAGGAGCATACATGTGTCATCTCGGCATCTCTAAAGTCTAACAGTGACAACATGGGACCCAACCAGAGTGTCCAGCAAGGAAAACTCCTTCCATCCCACAGTAATTCCCCCCGCACTCCCATCCGCATCCAGGGCCAAGAAACCCCCACAAACTCCTCCCCCCACCTCCCTCCACAACTTTCCATCACAGCTCCCCCACTTCATCTCCTGGAGAAAGACCACATCAGGCCCCCATCTCTAAATATACCCCGCAAAGCTGCCCGCCTTGACGGGTCGTTCAGACCCCTCACATTCCATGACAAGACCTCAGTCATGAGGACTTCCGGGAACCACCTCCAGACGTCAACCGCCTAAACCCCATCATTGCGGCCACATCATCCTCCTCTTCCATCAACAAACGCTGGTCATTCGAGCTCCCCTCACCACCACCCACCTCCCCTCCTCGCCCCGCAGCCTCCAAACCTTCTACAGCCAACAATCGCGCGTCCCCCAACACCACAGCCTCGCCCTCAGGCAGCCCAGCCACCGCAGCTGTCCTCCTCCCTGCCCCCGCATCCACCAGCTCCCCAGCTCCACCACCAGCACCCACCGCCTGCCGCCCCTCCGCCACCGCTTGGGACCCCGGAGCAGAGAACCCCCCGTCGCCGCCCCCAGCAAAAGCCGCCGCAAACGACCCAGCTCCATCAGAGGCTCCCAGCCCCGTCAGCGATTGGCGTCAGTCGCCCCCAGACGAGGCCTTCCGAGCCAGCCCCCTACAATAAGACCACCGCGGCCTGTAAACGAGCTGCTGCGAGCCAGACAGCCTCCGCTCTCGCTGTCGCCCGCTCCCCATCCTGCCAGTCGCATCCTACCCCGCCGCCCGGATCGGACCTGCCAAGGTGCGCCTCGAATCTCCAACAACAGTTCTCCGCCCTTCCTCCGCAGAGACCTAGAGTCGCGGAGTCGAGCACGCTGGAGGACCCGAACAGGCACCAGCACCGAAGCCCCCAACTCCCGTACCCGGGTCGCGCCCACCCGACCCGAGTCCGCCACGAGCTCCTCCCACAAAAACGGGGGCCAACGCAACGCCACCAACACACCTACAGTCAGCGAGGACACCTGGCCTCAGCGCCACATTCACGTCCCCCGACCCCTCCGCAAAATACGCAACGGCTTCCCGCATCCCCGCCCCCTCGCCTGCCACCGATTGCGCCACGGGAATCGCAACCGCCCCAAGATCCCCGCCGCAATCTTCGCCGCGACCCTCGACCTTCCCAAGAGCAGCCCGGCCCTCCTCCGCCCGCCCGCCACTACCGCCTCCACACGCCGCCACCCACCGCTTCAGCAAAAGACCTAGGGTTCCCGGAACCCCATGAGACGCAGATAAGCCAGGTGGAGCTCCCCCACCTGAGCACCGACCTTTCCACAAGCTGCTGCCCTGGTCTCATCTCCGCCCAAGCCTCGATCCGCGACAGATCGGTCGCCTTCAGGCCCAGGCCTTCGCACCCGCGCAATCTCGCAAAAGGGGCAACCACCGCTGCCGCGACCTCCACCGTACGGAGGAAGAGTGGAACCCCCTCAACCAAGACCTTCCTCCTCGCGCCAGTCGGCGGCCTCTCCGCCAAAGCGCCATCTGACCTAACCGGCCACCGACACCTCACCACTCCACTGCCACACTGGAGCACCTTGAAGACCAGCTGCCTCAACTCCTCCCGGCTCAGCCCCAGCATCACCAACCGCCCACCTCCCAGGGAGGCCACCCCAAACCGACCCCCGTCAATCCCCAAGTAGGCGGTGACCGCCTCTCTCAAGGCCTCCACCTCCACCTTCCCCTCCAAGACCACGGCAACCAACGCCGATGCCAGCCTCCCTTCCAGCGCTCCAATCTCCTCCGACCACGGCGCCTCGACCTCCACGAGGGGCACCCTCTCCGGAGGGGGCGGAGGTGTCTCTCCCCTCCTCGATGAGACCACCTCACTCGACCCCCGACGCTCGCAACCCGATCTCCGATGTCCCAGAGCGCCGCAGCACAAACACCGCACCGGATCCCTGCATACCGCCACCAAATGCCCCTCCCCAAGGCACTTGAAACACCTCACCGGCACCGCACCCTTCCACGACCTCCTGCCCACCACCGTCCAGCCAGGGCCATCTCTCCCCACCCCATTCACCAGCCGCCCGGACGTCCGCCACCCCATCGCCAGACCTCTCATCCCTCTCATCCCGCTAGCGTAAGCCTAAATATTATTCCCCCTTAACTTTTGAAGAAGAATATGATCATCGATAGCAAAGGAAGACATCTTCTTGTGTTGATAAGGAAATAAGCAATAAGAATTGCATCTTCGATGATGGCACGTTCATGCGTATCCTTAATGAGTGAGCAACATCCAAGTTGTCCCAGTGCTTCCTTTGACTACTCTATTTTGTTGTGAGACATGAGCACAGTTGGTATGATGGCCAATTCCAAAAGACCTGTGGAAGGTTCATGTCAAAGTCACATAACTCAAAAGCATCTTTTGTCTGTAAGATCTTTTTAAAAAGAGTGCCTATAAGAATTTATAGGATTAGGAAGAAATAATTTGCTACATCTCCCACCTGGACCCGAGTTTTAAGTAAAAACAACCAAGACACCCAGAATGGCCATCAACAATGACAAAATAATATCTGTGCCCTGACTACAGGGAACCCTAATTACAACTATAAACATCAAAATGTAGTCATTTCTTTTTTTAGAAAGAAAAGGAAGATTACCGGAGGGAGGTCGGTAATCATCCAAAATAATATCATCAATATAAATGGAACATTTCAGATGATGAAGCCAAGAATCAGAAAGACAAGGCATCTCACACAATATTTTCCATCCAAGCCCGCTCATTTCATAAGATGACACCATTCCTTTGCAACCACAAACACCATAAAGCAGTCGCAGCTTTGATCCACATTGTCATATCTGCATGTAGATTATCTCTAAAAGACCTCTAGAAATCTTCAATAGAAGAAACCTCAGACTGTTTGCAAATTTGCCAACCTCCAGACCTCCCTAGAGAATGTACACTTAAGAAACAAATGGGATATGTCTTCCTCTTCTTCACAAGAAAAAGGGCAGGCAACATATCTATTCTCAATCCACACCTTCCTCACTGTTGGTGACCACTTTCTTTCTAAGGAACCACAAATAAATCTGTCTTCAAGGGCACCTTCAACCTCCATACAGTAGTACAAGCAGGGATGACATCAGTCAATTGCTCTCCATCTATTGCAATTTTTCTATAAGCTCTTGCAACCGAAAATATACCATCCGTCCAAACCATCTGGTCCGATTCATTTACAGGAAGCTGCAAATCTGAGTTTGAGCCATAAGTCCCTGTAAATCAGCAAGAGTGGCCTCTGAAAGTACCTGCGGCATAATCAGACTCCAGCAACCTATTGACCATCCCAAACATCAATCACTCTATAGCATCTTTGTTGCTGGCCAGCTGGAAAAGACACAGAAAAAGCCTTAACAAGTCTCCATTTTTAGATCAATTATCTTTCCAAAATTTAAACAAAATCCCCTCTACCCAAAGACGGTGAGAAGAACCATGCATGCTCCCTCGTGACCGATACAATGGACCACCAAAAAGGCAAAGTCACCACACTGCTTATATTTGATGCATAAGAGTCATTAATCAACTTGATCCACGTAGAATCTCCACCCTCCAACAATCGAATCACCCACTTAAGCAACAATGCCAAGTTGAACTCTTTCAGAAGGCGCACTCCTAACCCACCCCTCTTCTTCAGTTGACATGTATCACTCAGGAACCTTTCCTCGTGGTCGGGACCCTTTCAAAAAAATCTCTTGCAAATATCCTTCAACTTCAATATTATCTTTGTTATGTTAAGTTATGTTAAGGGTCCTTTTGTCATTTATTTTTACCGTTGGACTACGATTATATTTTTTCCTCACCTCTCTCTATATAAAGTGATGTAGGACCGACTTAGTAAAATAAAAACTTTCATTTTCTTCAGCTTGGTATCAGAGCCAAGCTGGGGACACCACCCAACAAAACCCTAACCCCACCACCAACCTCTCTCTCTCTCCTCACCGCCGCCGCCGGCCAGTAGCCCCAGCAGCCAGTGCCGGCGACTACCAACCCCTACGTCACCGTCGACTAAGAGCAACCAGCGCCCCTACCGACTGTCTCCTCTCCCTGTTGGGCAACAGGGGGAGGGGCTGAACTACCACTCAGGTCTCTAGGAAGGTCCTTGACCTTGGTGTGATGTCTTGCTAAAGTCAGGGATCCTCCAGAAGATGTTTTGAAGTGTTTCTACTTGATAGTATGATCAAATCAAACTTCTAAATTTATTTGGGGTGTGTATTCCCCTTGTTGACGAGATTTTTAGGGTGTGTATTGCCCTTGTTGATGAGATTTTGGGATGCGTATTCCCCTTGAGTTGCTGACGGAGTTTGGAACCACGTGTGAGCAGATTTTGGGGTGTGCATTCCCTAGTTTTTATTCAAAATCAGATCTGTGTTTGAAGTTGTTTGAAGGTGTTTGTGTCGTGATTGCACTATGGCCTCATCATCGTCAGAGACTAAAGTGACACTGGACAGAGTGGAGATAGTGTGGTCTACAAGAACCCATTTTTTGCACCGATTGTGAAGTTGGATGAGACCAATTACCCTCATTGGTCTCAAACATTTCTTGTTACTATGGAAAGTCATGAGAAGCAACATGTTCTTACAGAAGTACCACCAGAGCAGAAAACAAGGAAATATGTAACTTGAAACAAAGATGATGCTATGGTGAGAGCCTTGATCTGAATAGTATGATTCCCCGCATTGGAGATGAAATCATGTATTACAAATCAGCCAAACAGATGTAAGATGGCCTGAAAGTTGCTTATTCTCATGAGTTGAATTCAACTCAAGTTTTCTAGATATATTATGATTTTATGTCACCTCAAGCAAGAGTCCATAAGCTTGCCACAGTATTATTCTACTATGAAAGGTCTCTTGGAAAAATACAGTGCTTGCAAACTACTCATGAAATAGTCTCCACTAATACCTCTTCTGCCCATGTAGCTATTAGCACCTGCGGTGGACGAGGTGGATCTTTTCGTGGTAGAGGTAAAGGACATGGTGATTGTGCACACAGTAAGCCAACATGCACCTACTGTAAGATGATTGGCCATGTTGAGGCCAAGTGTTGGAATAAACTTGAAAGGCCTACTGTGGCCAACCAAGTTACTGTGACTTCTGCCCCAACGACTACTACTGAGACAGTTATACTTGCAGAGGCAGACTATGATGCAGTGGTACAGCATCTAGCACAGTTGACACATGATCCGCCTCAGTCTTTAGGCACAGTAGCTTATGCCTTAGCATTAGATATGAGTAATACATGGTTGATAAATTCTGATGCTTCAAATCATCTTTCTGGGAATCTCCAGTGTTTTGGAGGTATGCAAGATGTTCCACAAGGACGTTCGGTCCAACTTGCAAATGGTAGGCATGCCCTCATTTGTGGTAAAGGGGAGGTGTTTGTTACTCCTACTTTACATCTTTCATATATTTATTATGTACCTAACATAGAAAACAACTGAACTACCGTGTTAGTTTTGATGTTTTTTAATGTACCTTTCAGGACCGCATGATGGGGAGAACGATTAGTGGCGAACATGAGGAGGTGTGTACCGGCTAGTGCAGAGTCCAGTTGCTGCAGCTTGTCAAAGGAGTCCTATTGGGAGTGCCTTGCAGTGGCACAGACGACTAGGCCATCCATCTTTGGACAAACTACGTCGGATCATCCCACATCTTTCGCCAGCTACTAAGATTCAATGTGATGCCTGTCAGTTTGGGAAGCACCACAGAGCCAATTTTCCAATGTCTACACAGTCTAGTAGTTCAGCATGTTTTGATTTATTTCATTGTGATGTTTGGGATCCTAGTCGTGTGGCAGATAGATAAGTCATCGTTATTATCTACTTCTAGTTAATTTTTCTCGCATGTCATGGCTATTTTTGACAAAAAAATAAGTCACATGTTTCTATTATTCAACAGTTTGTGCCATTTGTGAAAAATCAATTTAGTGTTTGTATCAAAACTATCATGATATTGGAGTTTTGTAACAATCATTTGATGATGTTTTATGGCTCCCTTGATATTGTACACCAGACCTCCTACCCCCACACATCACAGCAAAATGGGGTTACAAAACTAAAACAAAGATATATTCTGGATACAGCATGTGCCTTGCTTATTCAGAATAATGTACCACATATCTACTGGAGGACATAGTCCTTACAGCCTGTTATCTTTTTTTTTATTAACAGGCTTCCCTTCTCTGTGATCCATGAGCAGACACCATGAATAGTGCTATATCCTAATGCAGAGGTATTTTTAGTGCCTCCTAAGACGTTTGGTTGTGTTGCCATCGTGCATTTGCTTAAACCTAGTCGTGATAAACTTACCCCTCGAGCAGTCAAGTGTATATTTCTTGGCTACTGTCGCACTCAGAAGGGGTATAGGTGCTTTGATCCTATACATCGGAAGCACTATGTTAGTTTTGATATCACATTCCATGAGTCCATTCCATACTTTTCCACATCAGCTCGTCAGGTACATGATGTGGAGACTGTTGTGCCTATGCCTGTGCCTCCAATATCCATGGATGATTTTCCTAGCAGTAGTAGATCTTCTACATCTTCAGAGCAGCCTATGAGCACATTTAAAGCGATACCACCAGATGAGAAGACATTTAAGGGTACCATGTATCAACTACCTATCAGTTACAAAGAGAAGATTACACACACCCCCTCCCCTTCAATTCCACCTGAGCCACTATCATCCTTCCCCGATCAAGTACATGTTGGGCCAAATGGCAATGCTTCTCCTATTGATGTTTCTCTATGTCCTATTTCTATGACTATTGATGATAATATTCCTATTGCGATTCGGAAGGTTCCCCGTTCATGTGCCTAGTACCATGTGGCTAGGAGTGCAGCCTCCACTGACTCTCTTAGTGCTGTGTTCCATGCCTTTACCACTATTGTTACTAGTTCTGAGATACCTACTTCATATCAGTAGGCTTTTCTGAATCCACACTGGAAGTTTGCCATGGAAGAGATGTCTGCTCTTCGTGAAAGAAGCACGTAGGACCTCACTCTATTACCCTCCAGTACGCACCTTGTTGGTGCTAGGTGGGTCTTTGCCTTGAAATACAACCCCGATGGGTCTATTTCTAGGTATAAGGCTCGCCTTGTGGCCAAATGATTCACCCAAACCTATGGGGTGGATTTCTTTGACACCTTCTCCTTGGTTGCTCGTCTCTCCACCATCTGTATCCTTATTTCTATTGCGGCACAATATAAATGGTCTTTACACCAGCTAGACGTCAAAAATGCATCTCTATAGCGACCTTCAGGAGGAGATTTATGTGCAACAACCTCCTAATTTTGATGTTCAAGGAGAGTGTGTTTGCAAGCTACAAAAGGCCATCTATAGCCTTAAACAAAACCCTCGAGCCCGGTTTCAATATCTGTCAAAGGCATTGGTAGTTGTTGGGTTGCAGAGGTCATCGTCTGACCATTCTCCTTGTTTATAAGGAAAACTAATGATGGTGTTGTGGGTCTACTTGTGTATATTGATGATTTTATACTCACTGGAGATGATTTAGCTGACATTTCTCAGGTGAAAGATTTTTTAGCACGACAGTTTATTATAAAGGACCTTGTTAGGTACTTTCTTGGTATTGAGATTGCTACGAGTAAGCAAGGTATCATTGTCTCCAAGAAAATATACTTCAGACATTCTCCAGGACGTAGGCATGCTTGGATCTAAGGGTGCCAATATCCCTATGGATCCAAAGGTTCATTTGCTTGATGACTCAGCAAGTTTGAAGGATAAGAAGGCTTATAGATAGTTGGTGGGGAAGTTATTGTATCTGACCATCACTAGGCCAAATATTAGTCTTGCAATGGGTAAGCTAAGTTAGTTCTTAGACAAACCTACTGATAATCATTGGCAAGCAATGATGCAGGTGTTGAGATATATCAAAGAGTGTCCAGGTGCAGGCCTTTTGTTTTAGAAAAAAGCTCCTATGTTTGTTGCTTATTCAGATGCAGATTATGTAGGTGATGTTGAGGACAGAAGATCTACTACAGGTTTCTGTACTTTTGAAGCAAGGAATCTAGTGAATTGGAGAAGCAAGAAGTAAAGTGTGGTATCACGCTTGAGTGCTAATCAGAGTACCACACCATGGCACATACAGCAGCATAAATGATATGGATGCGATCTTTGTTAAAAGACCTTCATGTTATTCTTAAGGAGCCCATGGAGAGTATTGTGACAACAGGGCTGCAACTTATATTGCTAACAATCCTATGTTCCATGAAAAGACTAAACATGTGGAAGTGGATTATCATTATATGAGGAGCTTAATTCAGTAGGGTCTGCTCTGTATTGCCTATCTAGCCTCTTCAGAATAGACTACAAATATGTTTACTAAACCTCTATCTCGCCCTATGTTTGAGAAGTGTAGGAACAAGCTAAGCATGGTTAATACATATGCTCCAGCTTGAGGGAAAGTGTTATGTTACATTATGTTGAGAGTCCTTTTGTCATTTATTTTTATTGCTGGACTACTGTTATACTTTTTCCTCACCTCTCTCTATATAAAGAAGTGTAAGGCCGACTTAGTAAAATAAGAACTTTTATTTTCTTCAACTATCTTCTTTAGGGGCTTAAATGTAGAAAAATAAAGAAGTATAAGATAGAACCAACTTGAAAAGCACAAATCGCCAACCTCTTGAAAGAGGTCAACCACTCCAAGAGGGCATTCTCCTTGCAACCTACTCAATCATCCCATTCCAATCTAAAGACAATAATTGATTCCGTCTCAAAGGGAGACCTAAATAAGTGATTGGTAGATGCACCATCGATGACTCAAGGGATTCTGCAATGGTTGTCGATGTCTGCATATCAATATTAACAAGAACACATCAAGATTCCCTCCTGTTGATCCTCAAACCTTACAACAGGCAAACGTAAGGTCTAGGTAATATCACCCTCCACAAAAAAAATGGTGTCATCTGCATGTTGCAAGATTGGCATAAGAATTAATCCATCACCATGAATCCTGAAACCCATGATGAGAACAACCAATACAAGCTTTAAAAGCTAAACTAGCAAGGGTATCCCCAGCAATGTTGAATAAAAGATGAGCTAAAGGATACCTTACCTAACACCTCGATGTGGTTGGGTCCAAGAGCCTACAGAACAACCATTCACAATGGCAGCAAAGGCAGAGGTAGTGATACACCTCTTCATCAACTAAACCCAATCCTCTGGGAACCCCTCAAAATTTCCCAAAGGTACTTCCAAACCAAAAAAATCGTAGGCCTTTGAAAAATCTACTTTCCATATGAAAGCCTGCATTCCCCTTCTCGTCTATGCCGCAATTGTTTCTTCAGCCAAAACAAAAGACTCCTATACAGATTTTCCCTTGATGAATGCGAGCTTAACAGGACTAATAATCTCTACTAACACTACACGCAACCAATGGGTGAAAATGATTCAACATATTATTCCGAGGGGGGTGAGAAAATAGCATAACATGTCCACATAGAAAATGAAAATAACAAATAGAACAAAAGGAAACAAATATAGACCGAAAGGGATATGTCAACATTCTCCCTCAAGCTGGAGCATAGACGTCAATCATGCTCAGCTTGGAACAACAGACATCAAAAACAGAATGTGGAAGAGACTTCGTGAAGATGTCTACTATCTAGTCTTCAAATGCAACAAAAGTGGTGCACAACATCCCACGCTAGACCAACTCTCTGGGGTAGTGGCAGTCCACCTCGACATGCTTCGTGTACTCATGAAACATGGTATTGTTGACAATATAAGTAGCTGCCCGATTCTCACATCTCATCTCTATAGGGTCCTGAATCTGGACATGTAAATCTCGCAGTAGTAATCCCACCCAGCTTATCTCTACAGTCGTCTAATCCATAGCCCTATACTCTAACTTGGCGCTGAATCTTGGAACAACTCCATATTTCTTGCTCCTCTAGGTTACAGATTCCCAGCCACAAATGTGCAGAACCCAATAATGGATTTCCTATCAGCCAAACACCCTGCATAATCTGCATTAGAATACCCAATTACTGTAATGGGAGATCCTCTCTGAAAGAGTATCCCACGCCCAAGTTCTTTCTTCAGGTATCTAAGCACCTGCATAGCTGCCTACCAATGTTGCTTAGTTGGTTTATCCACAAATTAGCTTAGCTTTCCCACAACCAAAGCAATGTATGGTCAGGTAATCATCAGATACAGAAATTTTCCCAAGCTTCCTATATGCCCGACTGTTTACGGGCTCTGCTTCCTCATCATAGAGATGCACTTTAGGGTCCAAAGGAATATTAGCTACCTTGAACCTCAGCATACCTGTCTCCTAAAGTGCATCTAAAGCATACTTCTGCTGAGACAACACAATTCCATACTTGCTTCAGGCAACCTTTATACCAAGAAAATACCGCAGTTGTCCCAAGTCCTTCATAACAAGTTGCTCAGCAAGAGACCATTTGACCTCAATTGTTCCAGTTTTGTCATCACCGATAATATGAGATCAACATAGACTAAAAGAACCACAACGTCCCTCTCAATCTTCCTGACAAATAGAGAATGGCTTGATGACGATTGCTGCAAACCCATCTTCTCAACTACCTCCAAGAGCTTCTGGAACCATGCTCTAAGACTTTATTTAAGGCCATAGATGACCTTCAACCTGCACACACTCTCCTTAAACAATCTTTTAAATGCCACTAGCATGCTGTCAACAAGGCCATTTCCAGGAAGTGGTCATGCCGACACGGATAAAGTGTCGATCTATAGGGATGCCGACGGCATGCCGACAATAGGGGCGGCATGCTGCCGAATGCCGACCGTGCTATTGCGTGCCGACACAAAGAAAATGGAAGAGCGGGAAAGTCACAGATCACACACACATGTCGAAATCTTAGGTATGGTCACGATGAAACACTCTTATTATTGATTTTCTTGAAATTAATGTCGTTTTGACTACTTCTGTCATCGGCATGCCCTCGACATGGCCACTGAAAATAGGCATTTCCACAGCATGCCCTTAGCATACCCACGAAATGCACACTTAAAATTTCATCAGCACGGTATCAAAATCGGCATTTCGAACCTTGCCCTTAAACCTCGAACCCGAGGGGCTACTACATGTAAACCTCCTCTTGAAGATCATCATATAGGAAAGCATTTGTATTATCAAACTAGTAAAGCATCCAATCCTTGTGTACAGCAATAGAGATAAGAATCCGAAATGTCGACAGGCGAGCAACGACAAAAAAGGTATCAAAGAAGTTTACCCCATATGTTTGACTAAATCCCTCCACCACCAATCAAGCCATGTATCTTGAAATAGACCCATTAAGGTTGTATTTAAGGGCAAAGACCTAACGAGATCCCACCAATCGAGAACCAACTAGAAGTGGAGTAAGCTCCCACGTGTGTCGAGTCTGAAAAGCAACTATCTCATCTTCCATTGCTTGACACCATTTTGGATCAAGTAAAGCATGTTGATACCTGAAAGGTATCTCTGTGACAGCCAGTACAGTAGTAAAAAGACCAAATGCGGTCCCCAAATTAGATGTAGACACAACTCCAACCACATGGTACTGCACACAAGTACAAGGTGCCTTCCAAATAGCAATCGGTGTGTCACCTTCCAAAACAACATCAATTGGGCCTACACAATCACCAATCAGATCTCTCAACACATACCTAACTTTGGGAGGATGGTGGGACTAAAGTGGGGGGGTGTGCTACCCTTGAGTAACTAGCAATTGATATGTGACAAACAGATCTCTGAACCTCTGATCACCGCTACCACTATCAGGTGCAGAAATAGTCTCAGGATCATCACTACCACTTCCAGGTGCTAAAATACTCGTTGGGTCATCACTAGCACTATCAGGTGCAGAACTAGTCTCAAAAATAGGAATCCCATCCATGGGAACTAGAGGAATAGGCATGTGTGCAAACTCTGCCTCTGGCGATAACTATCACGCTGCAGGTAAGAAATAAGGAACTGACTAACGAAATGTAACATCTACACTCACATGGTGCCTACCAACCAGTAAATCAAAGCATCGGTACCCATTATGTGCCCGTGAACATCCAAGAAAAGTGGATTTCACGGCCCTTGGAGCCAACTTATCCCTCCTTGGGCCTAGAAGATGTACAAATCTACACACCCAAACACACGAGGTGGTAGCTAAAACAAATCTCTCAAGATAAAGAATATGCCAAGGAGTTCGTTCATGCAGCACAGACGAAGGCATCCAATTGATAAGATAGCATGCTGTGAAAACAGCATCACCCTAGTACAAGTGTGGCACACAATAGTGGATGAGTAGTCTAAGAGCCAAATCTAACAAATATATGTGTTTTCTCTCTACCACACCATTCTACTGTGAAGTATGGAGACAGGAGGTCAGATGTATAATACTATGAGACTTGTAGAAGGCAGCTACTCTGGTAGTATAAAATTCCAATGCATTATCCGATCTAACAATCTTAATAGTAACAAAAAATAGATTCTTTATTTCCAATAAAAATGTTCAATAACATGCCTAATATCAAACTTATTCTTTAAGAAAAATAACCAAGACAACCAAGAGAAATCATCTACTATAACCAAATAATAACGATGATCATGTCAATCAAGAATACAACTCAATCCCCAAACATCCATATGCAACAACTCAAAGACAGTAGTAGTCCCCAAACTAATACTGGGAGGAAAAGATCAGTGGTATTTCCCAAGCTGGCATGCACCACAATGTGTCTCAATAGCAAGTAACAAGCAAGATTATGTGTCTAAGCCTATCCAGAGAAGGGTGACCAAGGCGACGATGCCACTGCAAGGCACTCCCGGCAATAGAACTAACATCACCGCAGCAGGCAACTGCAAGTAGAGTATGGACTAAGCAATACACACCCTCCTCTTCATGTCTACCACCAATCGTCCTCCCTATCAGCTTATCCTGAATGATACACCCCACATCATCAAAGATAGCATGACAATTAGGCTACTTTGTAATCTTTCTAACAGACAATAAATTTAAAGAGAAATCAGAGACAGAAAACATCAAATAATCTCATTGTGGAGGTAACTGCCACCTCCCCCTAACTATCAATCTAGACATGTCTACCATCTACAACCTGCACTATTCTGCTTGGGGACACTAACTATAATCTGCCAAAGCATCCCTGATTTCCAGACAAATAATGAGAAGCACCACAATCTACCAACTAACAGCTACAAGTGGAGTTTGGACTAGGCGATACACACCCCTTCTTCATGTCTGCCACCAATTGTCCTCCCCGTTAACTTCTCCTAAAAGATACACCCAACATCATTAAAGATAGCATGATAATTAAGCTACTTTATAATCTTACTAACAGATAATAAATTCAGAGAGACAATGAAAACATCAAATAATCTTATAGTAGGGGTAACTACCACCTCTCCCTTACCATCGATCTGAGCATGTCTACCATCAACAACCTGCACTGTTCTACCTGGGGCATTAACTATAATCTGCCAAAGCATCCCTGATCTCCTGACAAATAATAAGCACTACAATCTACCAACCAAGATATACTCGCAAAAGCTTGAGTACATATATCTATTACCTGTTAAGGAGGCAAAGGCAACAGTCTCACTAAATGGTGTGGCTGGCTCCTAAGTCAACTGAGAGAGAAGCTAGAGCCAGGCATCATAATCAACTCAAGGAACAGGTACAACGCCTGACTGCTCCTCTAAAGTCACTGTGGCTTAGCTAGCAACTAGAGGTCTCCCATGTTTCGTCCAACATGAGGCCTCCACATGGTCAACCTTACCATATACATGTAGTACGAGACCTACCAAACACACCTCATCCTCTCCCATGTTCACAGCTCCCCTACCACCACATCTAGCAACTACATCAAGGGCAAAGGCCTAGCCTGCACTATCTGCAATCTAAGGTACAGTCGTAACAATTTGACTCAGAAGGCTATACACTTCCTCCAAGGTAGAAAGCTCAGAAAGTATAAGAATCTTGAACAGGCAACAGCATACTCTAGACCAAGTCCTAACAAGAACTAATGAACAGCAACCTCTCTACGCCTACGGTACTCCCTTTGTGTGGTGCATGTACAGACCAACCTGCAGGCATTACACTTCTCTTGAAGCCCCTTTAAGGCAAAGTAGTACTGTGAAAGAGAGCGCCCTTCCTACTTCAACTGAGACGATCCATGACTGATCTGCAAAACCCAAGACGAGTTCTTCTCATGTGAGTATGTGTCACGACAGCTGTCTCACATCACCTTGGTCATCGAGTAGTACATAATCTCATCCCCAATCCGTGGGGATCACGCAGTTCATCAACCATGCTTTAACCATAGCATCATTACTTTCTTCCATATAGTGTATTTCCCAATCTTCTTCGCATGCTCAGACTCCAGTAAGATAAGTTCCTTATCATAACCTTTCAGTGTCATAAGGAATGTCTGAGACTACCTAAGATAATTGGTCTCATCGAACTTGATTATTGGACTTAAAAACATACTCTTATAGGTCATGGTCTTGGAAACGGTGCCCAATGTCGCCTTAGAACTACTAGAAGAAGCCATCCAAAGCCCTGTAGATGAAGAAATGCCCAAGAGTAGATCTAAAATGTGATTTCAAACCATAAAGACCATCAGATCATCAACTCAAATCAAACGCATAAGCAGGAAGTTCTGAAAAATCAATTTCCAAACCAACCAAGGCATAGCTACACCTGTTAAAGTCAAAATCAACCCCTAACAATGCTGCCTCTCCCTCATGTACCCTCAAGAATGAGGAAACGAGGGAGGAGGACATAGACCATCCCCACCAAGGCCACGTCTAACCCGGTGGTAGCAAGAACAGCCCAGCAAGGATTAGCGGCGGCGACAAGAGGCCCAACATGGGTTGGAGGCAGCAACAAATGGCCCTACAAGGGCCATACAGCACCTGCACAGACCCCCAAGTGTGCCTAGCAACGCCTCTAGGGGGCCAGATGGGCCCCTGCGACGATGCACCAAGGACCCGGATCACCACCAACGGCGGCGCTGATGGTAGGGCTGTTGTTGCGCCACCTGATGAGGGAGAAGCGGGGCTGGCGAAAGGGAATCCAGCGAGAGAGAGAGGAAGGGGTGCGGTGGAGGGTTGAAGGACTTGTTTGGTGGTGGTACCCAAGGTTTCAGTCTAGGACCGCTGCACTGATACCAAGTGAGTGAAAATGATTCAACATATTATTCGACGGAACCCTACACATCTTTATATAGTAGAGAGGTATGGGAAAATAACATGCATCTCCAGACAAAAAATGAAAACAACAAATAGAACAAAAATAAACAAATATAAACCAAAGGGGATATGTCAACACAACCGTTGGCCAACAACTTTGTCACAATCAAATATACTGCATTGGAAAGAGCAATCGATCTGTACTCTTTAATGGTCTCTACACTTGGTCTTTCTAGCAACAAAAATAAGTAGAATCCATTTAATCTATCAAAGTCACGATTACTGTCAAAAAATTCTTGAATTATTGCCATAAAATCACCCCCACAATCTCCCACAACTCCTTATAAAAAGGCACCAACAAACCATCAGGACCAAGAGCTCCCTTCACCTTTAAGCCCCAAATCGCTAACAATACCTCGTCACCCATGACTTCCCTAATCAAATCATGCTTTATATCCTCATCAACCCACAGCATGTCAAAACGACCAAGCATTCAACCCTTTACCGACTACCTCCTAAACTCAAGGAAATGATCCTGTATCACCTCACAAATATGTTCCCTATGACAAAGAACCATCTCCTTCACCTTTAAAGAAGCAATAACGTTTGATCTTCTTCCAACACTCACAGAATGTGAGAAATCTAATGTTTGAATCACCCTTGTTGGTATTATTATTATGTTTTATGTGTACGTAAGGGTGCTTGTGTTATTTTCTGCAAATCTAAGGGCTACTTGTGTGCCCTAAGGCTCTCTCTCTATATCCTTAGTCGTCTTCTTATACAAGTTCGAAGCTATCCGACACTCCACATTATTCATTATCCAATTCATCACCAGATAACTATCATGCTCCCACTTTTCAAAATCATTATGGGTTGAATCGACGGGATCATTAGTAAGAATCGAAAGCTTCTTGTGGCTACCCATAAATATTTCGAACGCTTGCGCCCAGAACAGGTAATTTTGAGATCCATTAAGCTTAATAGTAGTCCCTTGGACCATCAGGGAAGCTAAGGTAGTCATTGACTTAGCTTCAATTGATTCAGCCAGGGTAGACACCATGATTGTGACCATGTGAATCAAGAATCACCAAAAGATCAGATCTGATTTTGAGTCTCTAGAACTTAGATCTAATGACAAGGGCAGTAGAACTCACTCTACGGGTTATGGGAAGTACCAAGCATAACCCAAGCCACCTACAGAGGCACTCTAGAACATGATCCTCTGATTAGAGGCGAGCAGCAACCCAAGAGGAGTAGAACAACCCTAGGCAGTAGCACAAGAGGGCAGATCGCCTCCCTGGTGGTGCTCGATGATGCTAGTGGGTCACTGGTGACGCCCAGTGGCATTGCTAGCCAGTTGGAGGCATTCGACAACACTATTGGTAGCACTGCCAGTGACGTTGGCGCCCTTGGTGGCAATGCTAGTTGCTCCCAACAATGCTACTAGGGTCGCTAGATACTAATGCGCCTACTGGAGAGAAGTCAAGAATGAGAAAGGAAATCTATTTGGTGGGAAGAGTACCAAAGCACGAAGGATCTAGGATCTACCATGCTCTAATACCATGTCGAGGGAGAAGAGAAAATCGAAAATCCATTAGACTCAAAACCCTAGGTCTCTTTATATAGAGAGAGCCTTAGGGTAAATTACACAAGTAGCCTTCAGACTTGCATAAAATAACACAAGCACCCTTTCGTACACATAAAACATAATAATAATACTAACAACCCTCCTTAAGCCAACTCTATCTCGACTTCTGTCTTCAATCCAATTCCCATTTAAGGTCCTGTACGATTTTTTGCCACCTCTTCCTCTTCAGGGACTCTGTCTCAATGGTTGTGTCTCCTCCTTCCTATCCAAAGAGGAGACACCCTACAAAGCCTCCAACCTTGTCTTTTCTTTGCGCTCTGATAGCTCCTTATAAATAATAAAATCTTCTAATATTATTTACCAAGGTTCATGCCCCGAGGTGGAAACTAGAATCCCCTCCCATCTTTGCCAAATAAAATCACAGAAGCACAATTCCCTGAGCCAAGATCTCTAGAACTTAAAATAAGTAGAATACGTCACACCCTCATTACTCACCACACAAGCAGAGTGCAATCCATGAGAGAGCAATCCCTAAACCCTACCTCAAATCCCTGAAAGGCCTCAGCCAAAGCAACATTACATAAGAACTTGTTAATCTTTGGAGCCGCACCTACCCCATTCCTCTATGTGTATTGTGCCCCAAATATCGGAAGATCAACACAAGCTCCAATTCATCAACAATTCTTTGAAAATCAAAAGTTGCCCTATTGCACTTCCTATCCAACTTGTCCTCAGCGGAAACAGTAGAATTAAAATCACCACCTATCAACCATAGGCAACCATCAACCATATCAGCTACCTATCCCAATCCTCCCATAGCAGATGCTTCGATGTCACGTTGGACGGCCCATACACACAAGAAATAGCAACAGCCAACCCATCAAATTTCCTCATAAAGGAGCCTGTGATCACTCTGGATGCAATCAAGGAAGAATTAGGTTTTTACTGTTCCACAACAGGAGTAAGCCATCAAATCTGCCCACTACCTTAACCACCAAGAAGTCCATGAATCTACCTCCGCAAATACTCTACTTTATTTGTGAGTCAACAGTCTCAATATGAATTTCCTGAAACAGAGAACAACCAATCCCCCCAGTCCACCAGATATCTTCTCAAAATCTATCTTTGTGCCTCATCCCAAAGACCACAGATGTTCCAAGATAACACTCTAGCCATTAGAATGAAGGTTCTTTTTTTGTTGAGAGGATAGAATGAAGGTTCTCGCCCCCAAACCTATCCTCTTCATGTTTAGAAAACTTCACCACCTTCACAACGTTCAGAATCTTCTCCACCTTTAAATCTACCTCAACAATGTCACCAATCTCACCAAACTTGACCCACCCCTTCTTCCTAAACCTCCTTCTCTTGTAAACCTGAACCAGCTTGAAGTAGTGAGATCCCCTTCTTGACAAGAATGCACACTTACTGAAACTATGATCAGTTAGAGCAGCATCTTCATCCATTTAACAAAGTCTCCCAGTGGAATCCAGACCATCAGCCACAGCAATGGTCCCCATCCCTCTACCCCAAAGTTCCATCAGTGACAATGAATGCTGGTGCCCTGCAGCCTCCACAATGCCATCACTCATTTGAAACATGGAGCCAAATGCACACGAGACCACAATTCCCATTTACAAATCAGAAAAAGAAAGCGCAACAGCAGAAGATGGTCCAACAGGGCTACTTGAGCATTCAGGCTCAAAATGCATATGATCAGGAATAATCAAAGATCGGGGCTCACAAATCCGGATGCACCCTGAAAGGCAGCAAACAGAGAATACCTTTCTGCCACTGCACCAGCTGCAGTATCACCACATGCAGTAACGGAGTCTCCAAGATATGAAATCTAATTGTGTGCCAAATCAGGAGATTGACAATTATCGCCCACATTTAATTTCTGCTGGATCGGCTCCTTGAATCTTGGTGGCCGAAATTTATATTTGAATTGCTAACACAATCAATGAAAACTGCAGCCACATCACCAGCTATAACACCATCATAAGCAGTAATGGAATCTCCAAAAAGGGAAGCCTGGTTGCGTGTCAAGTCAGGAGATCCACAATCATCACCCACATTTGCTTTTTGCTGGACCTATTCCTTGATTGCTGGTGGCTGAAAATTCAAAGTTGAATTGCCAACACAAGCAATGGCCCTGATTACCTGTTTCCAAACTTGACATACACCCTTCTTTTCCAATGGAAGCTTCCAGCTGGTCATCAGAGGGCCACCAGCCACCACCTCTGCAAATGTGTCGTGGCAAGGATGAGAACCAGATGCCATCTCGAAAGAACATCAAAATGTAGTAATTCAAAAGGAAGATTACAACCAGAACTAAAAATAGACCTGTGGTGTTTCCCCTAAATTTGCATGACATGCAAGGAATCCCATATCACCTTGGCAATTTCTTGATGCATAATCTCATTTGTTATGCATGGTATTACCATGTTCATGATCCATGCACTAACTAGGCAATCATCTCTCCACCACATAAGATGCTTTCACAACTCCTTAGTCTCAGATTCCAAAAGGATATGTTCCTTTCCATGGGCCTTAGTAAACAACCTAAATGTATGCGATCATGGCTTCTTTTTTTTCAAAAAGATGTACAGCATCATTTTAGATAGTTTGACTCATCTTAGCCTGACTATAGTGCTAAATGAGAAAGGGTTCCACGACTCTTAAATTCTCCAAGGTTCTCCATGGTATCCACATTTGGCCCAATAGTAGTGACGTAGCCTCCATCCCTAGAACCAAAGCTCCCAAAGTAGAAATACTTTTTTTGCTCTAATCTTGGTGCATCAACGCAAGCCAATCATCACCTCAGAGGAGCGATGGCAGCCTCTAGGGATAAGAAGTGGCTAGATCTAGCAATTGGAATCCTAGATCTGGTCACCGAATGTCACGCAACATCAAAAAGAGTGAAGCACCAACCAACATGGTGTAGTACTGACCAAGGCAGTAGCGAAGACAGGTGCCAAGCGACAGCAGAGAGAGGTGTTGAGTGGCTAAGAGAGGTACCAGGCTGCAAAGGTAAGGTACCAGTAGTGGGGAGGCCCACCTAATAGTCTGTGCAGAGGTACCTAGAGTTCTGTGGGTGGGCAGATACATGTCAAATCTAGCTGTGGTGAAGGTGGAATTCGATGCTGATGGCATGGATCCAGTGAAACAAATGACAAACACATCGATTTCGGTTCGGGTGCAATCAGCAGCAGTGCCAACAGCCAATGCTAGGCATCATAACCAACACCCGTGACACCCAAAGATGCTAAGTGTTGGGGTTTTGTTTAAATCCTAGGAAGAGAAGAAAAAAAATACAGGGGAAATGGTGTGAAATAAAAAAGAGGAAGAGCCAAGAAGGTGTCAAGTTCCAGTTCGGATACCATGTTGAGAGAATGATTTATTCTGGTTTCCATTGATCAACCTAACCTCTATATATAAAGCAATATGTAGGAGCACACAAGAAAATCCTCAAAACAAAAGGAAATCACCATCAAGAAAATTCCAAGGAATATGTTTCTACAAAAAAAAAGAAAAAGTGAATGATGTCCAAAAGTGAGTGGTTTGGAGTTTCAAAGCCATGGCTTCTAACCAAATTACAGAAATTCTCTAGCACTTGAACCTCCAGTTGACTTCGTCATCAGCATGACCTGCAAAGCTTCTTGTCATCATCAAAGCTAGTGGGCCATGGGTGGGATGTATTGTTGATTGGGGCATGTATGTGAGTAGGCACTTTAATTGTTGCAACTTGCAAGCTAAGCATTACGCTCTTCATGCATTATAATCTCAACTTAAGAGATGGTGTTGGAAGGTATATATTTGTTGTGGAGACTAATGGATCTTCTGGTAATGTTTTGTGGGTCTTATGTTTAGTTACACTTTGCTTATTTCGGAGTGCCAAGAGATAAGGGAGGTTATATATATGGAGTCATCTAACCCACTTGTACTTGGCAAGAAGCAGTACTAGAAAATTTGCCTGCAGCTAGGAGCTTCTCTGGTGATTTTTCCCTTCTCTTTGTGCAAGAGGTTTTCCACAGGAACCAAGGTTTTCCCCATGGTGTTGTTTTTCTTGCTCCATGCATTATTTTTTGCTGTTCTACACCTCCAATTGCATTTTATCATGTTGCAAAAAAGTCAAACATTTCCAACATCAGCTACAAGCCCAAATCAAGAAATAATAACTACTTTGGGCAATGGCAATAGGAAGACAGGGAATGGGAAACCAATCCATGTGGACATGTAGAAATTAAGAAGCAGCGCAAAAGCACTAATAATACAAGCCGGCCTGCTGCTATGCTCTCCTCCTGCAACAGTGACTCGCTACATGAAGCCCCCTCCTAAACCCAGGACGTACTTGTTAAAGAAAGGAATTTATGCCTCATCACCACTCATCGCACGTCAAGCCATAAGGCACGGACGCAACTACGCACATGGTCATGGAGACTTCCAAATTAAGAGTGCTGATTAGCTATCCATACATCGAACGATCGATCACGTGGAGAGAGTCAATTAAACTTTCTTGAAGTAATGCCTAAGAGAGAGTAAAAATAGCCATCGATGAATTTTGCCCAACAAGAAGAGTATCGTATTAAAGGGAACATACAGTGGAAGAGGTGCTTGGCAAGAGTATCGTTGGGCATGTAGTCGGCAACGAGGAGCCTCTCGTCCCCCTCGCAGCAGTAACCGATCAAGTTGGCGAGCCTCCGGTGCCGCAGCTTCCCCACTCCCAACGCCTCCTCCTAACGGACATGTACAGTACGGAAACGCTCAGCTAACAAATCGAACGCAATTGATCGAATACCCCAACCAAACAAAAGGATGAAAATTTTATGGGAAGGGAAGGGAAGGAGGTGGGGCTCACGGCGAACTGCTTGGCGTCGGGCCACGCCGATCTGTTGAACTTCTTGACGGCGATCCAGCGCCTGTTCTGGAGCTTCCCCTTGTAGACGACGTTGGGGGCCTTTTCGGCGCTCTCCGACACGATGTTGTCGCGGCTGAAGTTGTTGGTGGCCGCCCTGAGCTCGGCGAGGGAGAACTCCGAGAAGCCACCGAGTTGTTGTTGGGAGATGAGTGGGGAAGGCCTCCGCTGGAAGGCCGCGGGCGTGGGGATTTGGGTGGGGGTCGTGTGGTTGTGGTGTTGGTGGTTGCTGCTGCTGCCGCTTTGGGGCTTCAGATGGAGACTCACTCCGATGGACGAGAGGCAGGAACCCATCTGGTGGTGCTCTGCAACTGCAGCACGGGGCGGGGGGATCGGGGGTTGGAGACACTCACTCACACTCCAGCACCCCTACCTCTATACTACACTTGTGTTCTAATTGCGTGTAAGCTTTCCCCACTTGGGAGAAGAGAACAGAGGAGATCGGAGGGGTAGGATCGGAAGCAGTGGCACGTGGAGAGCATATATATATATATATATGTATGTATATGTATATATATAAAGAGAGGGAAGAACTCTTTTCCCGCAATTTGACTCCACTGCGCGGATTCTCTACACCAACGCCGAAAGCCTTTTTGCCCCTTTTTGTCATTCGTCCGTTTTATAATATTAAACTAGTGAATAATTACGAACAT
Organism: Thalassia testudinum; assembly: GCA_037157565.1. Taxonomy (NCBI): domain Eukaryota; kingdom Viridiplantae; phylum Streptophyta; class Magnoliopsida; order Alismatales; family Hydrocharitaceae; genus Thalassia; species Thalassia testudinum. Next base: position 70,419,159 of record JAZHRO010000007.1, on the reverse strand, counting down.
CTGAATGCATTCACAAAATACTTGAAAGGACTATTTTGATGGATTCTTTTGGAATTGTTATATATTACAAATATTATATTATGTATTTACATATATATATATATATATATATATATATAGATATATATATATAATTTTGTTGGTAACATATAAAAAGAGAAAATTAGTAAAAGAATATAAAATTTGACATTACATAGAAATAAAAATAGTCAGATCTAACATCTACAGACATCTATAGACGTATGGAATGTATGTTAACCTATCGTTGACAACAATGTCGTGTTAAGATGCAGGAGATCTACATTTATATATTAACTTACCGTCGACAACAATAGGAGTATTAAAATTATAATCGAAGTATTAAACAAAAAGTGATGAAGTATCTCCCAAATCCGAAGATTCCTCCTCAATAACTACCATTATAACTCGCTAGATATAAGTACCTGCCGTAGGCAACAATGCAAACGATGGAGTAAAGATATGTAAGAGAATAGGAGATAAAAAGAAGGAATGAAGAAAGTGAATGCATGGTAGATGGCCAATAAAGAAAATAGAGAAGAAATATGAAGGTATAAATGGTAAAGAGTACAGCTTCTTATTACACAGAAATAGAAATGAGCAAATCTATCATTTTTACGACAGAAGCCTACGCAAAGTATTGCAGGTACACTTGTCATTGGCATTACTACATATACAAGTCGGGGTTTACACCTGTCGTCGGCATTGCCATATATGCGACAGACCTATTGGTAGCATATGAAGCTAACCTGCATAAGCAAATATGTATATAAACTTCACATTTACACATGCTAGTGGCATATGAAGCTAACCTGTATAAGAGAACATGTTTAACATTAAAAAGAGAGTATCTTAACCTACCGCAGAACTGCAATGTAGCAAACCACTCCATATTCGTGTAACAAGGCTAATGCAGGCCTGCATACTGGTGCACCTATCCATATCTAACTTCAACATTGGCAGAATGATGCATGGGAATGTGGGAAGAGCAGTACGTGTGTATGTGGGAGGCAAATGCACCAGCCATGTTGGACTCCACGTCAAATGGACACGTTGGTGGATACTAAAGTAAGTGTACATTTTTTCTATTATTAAACTAGTGAATTAACATGCACTTAGAAACATCTGAACTACAGTACAAAATGTTTTAGAGGGTTTTTTGATGGATTCTTTTGAAAATTATGTATATTACATGAAATATTACATTATGTATTTACAGAGATGTTACTGTAGAACTATTACTATTATGGAAATTTCATTTGTAAAGCTTTTTGAAAATTGATGATCCTCAGTAATCACTACAAAAAAATGATCTTTAGTGGCGAATTAAATAGTGGCATATAATGCATTTGCTACTAATTCCTTTAATTTAACGACAAATTTTTTGTATATGTCACCATAACATTTGGTAAAATAACAATTACTATCAGTGATAAATATATTTGTCACTATTACCTTTGATTTAGTGAAAATTGTTACTAACGCCACTATAATATTTTTGTTAAACGATAATTAGCATTAGTAGCAAATATATTTGCCACTATTGTCTTCAATTTAGTGGTAATTGTTACTTACACAACTATAATATTTTTGTCAAACGGCTATTAGCATTAGTGTCAAATATATTTGTCATTATATTCTTTAATTTAGCAACAATTTTTACTTAATTACACTACTATAATGTTTCTGTTGAATGAAAAATTGATGTAAGTGAAAAAAAATCAATATTTTATCTTCAACATTTTTCTTTTAATAACATAAAGATAGAAAAGTTAAACTCAAACTTATCCCTTTAAATATAAAAAACCTTACAATTCCATTTTGTGTTGAGAAATATACTAGGATGAATTAAAGCAATATGACATAAATGTTGAAAACTTAAGTTAATTAATACACCAAGATATAATTTAAAATGTACTTTTACACAATTACTTTTTTTATGTCAGCAACAATGTGATTTTTAAAATCATATAATTTTTTAAGATAATAAAAATTAATTACAATTTTCAAAATACTAATTGGAAATTACAAATGGGAGTCCGCCTAAATTTCTCGCATGTGCAAACCCTTCTGCCCTTCCCCTTCGAGTAGTCACAAATCTCCCCCGATCATCCCACAATCTCCGGCACCCCCTTCCCCTCTGATTCCTATTCAATCTCCCCTCGATCATGCCATCCCTCGATCTCCGCTACCCCTTCCTCTTTAATTTCCCTAACACTCTGTTGGGTAAAATCGTAGCTCGCGTTTTTGATAAAAGCGTCATAATATAGTTGCAAAATACGATCCAACAAAGATATTGTTTTGTAAAAATAACGAAACTTTCAGTCCTGGTCGTTCGTCTCTGAGAGGCGTTGCTTTTACTTTTGAAATCGATCTTATTCTACTTTGTTTAGAATTGCATGCCAGTTCGTGATTATTACATATTTAGGTATGACATGCTTAGTTTCAAAAATATGAGGAATTGGAAACAAGCAACTTGAATCACACAAAAAGAATGAGATTATTAAGCTTATGGTGATTTCAAACATATAGAGACAAATATATATATAAAAGCATTCTTCATTCATTCAATGGGAGAGTTGTTTGCAACATGAGACGTAGAGGAAAGCTTGTATATAAATGCTTGGAAATTAAACCTAGCTACCAGAAAATGATCGCATACAAGAATCAACGAGGGGATTTCGCATGCATCATTGGGGGAGAAATAAGACTACACTATTAAGCAGTAAATAAAAGCAGTAAATATAAGAAAAGCTAAGCTACTAATCTAGCAGAAGGAAGGGCATTCGGAGGTGGTCTCCGATGGCCTTTGAGTGGCTGAGAGAAGGAGGGGCGGCCAATGGAGCTTAGGTCGGCCCTTGGAGAGAGGTTGGGGAGCTGATCCAACTTCCTGGCATGGAGATGGTGGCCTCCATGGTGGTGCTCAACTCATGGAGGTGGAGTGGAGATGGAAGTGGCTAGCCTAAGTGGAATGAATGCTAAGGAAGTGAATGAGTGCAAATGGCCACCCATTGGGTCTTTTTATAGACCTAAGGGAAGCTCTCTAGAGAATTATGGAATTCTCTAGAGAGGCCTATGGTGGGAGCTCGTGGGAGAGTGAGAGAGAGAGGGTGGATGATGGTTTTTAGATCCACCAAATGTGGATCTAAAAATTGAATGGCTCTTGGTTGCTATTTTTGGCAACTAAGGCAACTACACATGGTAGAGAGTTCTAGAGAACTCTAGGCTGGGTATTTTCGTGTGGATGGTGTGTGTGGGTGTGTGTGGGTCGAAACTTAGGTGGCTAGGTTGATTAGGTTAGGTTCTAGTGGGTTTAGGTCAAGGTATGTCTCAAATTAGGGTTATAAACCCTAATTCACTGAGGTAAAGTGCAATTAAACTTAATAAAAGTTTAATTAGGTGTGTGAAAACTTAATTGAGAGTAAAACAACTCAATTAATTTAGGTCTAGGTCAATTGGACTCTCACTGAGTCCAATTGGACAGTGTGTGCTGAGATCAAGGCTCAATTAGACTCAATGAGTCCAATTGAATAGGCTGATGGAATTGACTAAGAGCCAAGTCAATTAGGTTTAGTGAGGACCTAATTAGGTCTTTAGGGAGGTCTAGAGGTGATGTACTAGGGTTAGGGCACCTTAATTTAGGTTCCTATGGGGTTGGAATTGGGTTTAGGGACCTAGAGATCCAAGACCAAGGCTTAAATCTCAAAATAGTAATTGGAGAGCAGTATCGGATGTCTAATAATAGTGTCAGACGTCTTATACTCAAAAATCAGAAGTTCAGACTTATTTTCTGGATGTCCAATCAGAGTCAGGAAGGATTTCGGGTTCTGTTTTGGGTATTCTGCAGAAATTGGACGTCTGACAAAGTGTCTAGACGTCCAATAACACTGCAGAAGTGGGTTTGAAGTGTGCAGGAGATGGCTAAGGGTCCTGGACGTCCTATAACTTATCTGGACGTCCAGATAAGTTATAGGACGTCCAGTCCAGATAAGGGTTGGAACTAGGGTTTTAAGGCTTCCTAGGGTGTTGTGACATAATCTAAGGGTGGCTAATGCTTAGGGAGGTCTCTAGGCTATCCTAAGGCTAGGATGGACCTAAGCTCTTCACATTTTACTGCTTTATTTCTACTTAATAGAATAGAAAACCTTTAACCCCCTTACATTATTATTCCTACATCTAAACTAGGCCTTCTGCTCCAACTCTACTACAACTCTCGCTATTCCTAATCTAGCTTTAGATCCTGCTCCAGATCCAGCTCCAGATCTGCTTATTGCCTACAATCAACATAATGCACTTAATCAGCACATTATAACATTATTTTATGCATAGCTAAAATAAAGCAGTAAAGATGTAGATAATGTTTATGCATGCATGAATTTCCCTAACTTATGCTAAGTTTTAGCTTAATCTAGGTCAATTAAGACCTATGATTGCTGTGCAATCACACTTCCAAAGCCCGCCACCATCCCACGATCCCTGCCACTCCCTTCCCCTTTGATTCCCCCTACTCTCCCAAACTCTGCCACGCAAAACATCTGCAACCAAAACCCTCGAGTGCCCACCCTCATCGGCATCCTCATCAAAGTATTACCCTCCTTCTCAACCTCCTGCTCGCTGCTGACCTCAACCCACTATACCCTGTCAATCTCACAAACCTATACGTCACTATGCTTCTTGGGAACTTCTTTGGGTCACTCACTATAAGGCAAGTTTGCCTACCCAAGTTCCACCCCCGTGACTTGCAAGTTTGGATTTATGGTCTTATGTTATGCAATAGTTTTATGTGATTTGCATAGGATGGGAATTCTAACCATGTTCCTTTCTTTAATTCATTCTCTGTCTACTATGGTTTTGAATACTGATGTGCTTAAATTGGTTGTGTTGTGAAGTCACGTTGGGGGATTTTTGAAGTTGGGATGGAAAGGAATAATAAGTCATGCATGCAAAAAATTATGTTTGTTAGCTCTTCCTAGAAATCATTTTGGTGGGGCTTTTACACAAATGCTTGACTCCTAGATCATGGATTTAGAGATTGAAGTGAAGAGGGCTCCAATGGCTTTTTTATGATCGATATGGTAGCAAAGGAATGCTCCTCTATTTAAGGAAGCAAGATTCTATGTTAAGAATTCCATATAGAGAGCCTAGTAACACTTTTGACAAAGTATGATAGCTACTGATAGCACACGCTTATCTTTGCACTAATTATATGCACATGCCTTTCTCAAAAAACAATGTCAAAGGATCCAAGGTTTCTTTCTTTTGAAAAGAAAAAAGAATCTGAGGATTATGAACAGGTAGGGACAAAAGGTAGATATTAAGAAAGCTTCTCAACAAGGATGCACACAAGATCAACTTTTCCTAAGTTGGTTGGAGACCTTACAGACATGGCAATTCGCAAGAGAAAACACTTTCAACTTGCAGCTGTTCCCATTGTTAGATATTTTTCTCTTTAAACTCCATTGAAATTATTTTCTTACTTGTTAGGAAACCATGTAGGTGTGACAAATGCATGGGATTGAAAAAAAGAAAGATAAGAGAGGAGCCAAACATAAGGAAGGTGAGCTTACAATTCTCAGGAGAGGAACAAGCTGATCATGACAAGTGGGAAAATTGGGGTGTTAAAAGTCAAAAAAGGATCCCCATGGTTTGTATTAATGAAGATATCTCTCATCCCCCCTATGAATTTATGAGAATTTTTAGGGTTACACATAAAAACATTCTTCCTAATTATGTGCACCTTTAGTCTAAGAACAATGAGAACAATAAGATGCAAGATGAATTCAAATGATAGTAATAATTTCAAACTACTACTACTGCTATTAAAGTTTCACTCTAATCCAAGCACATCCAACAGCAACAAAATAGTGCAGGTTTGAATACTAAGCTAAAAATTTACCTATCATAATTTCAATAGAGATAACCTTAACCTCATTTTATTTTTAACTTCTTAAGTTGAGATGCTATCATGACATGGTGTTCATCTCAACCATTGACTAGGATTTAACGACATTTCATTTATAAGCTCTTAAGATGAGAGCTTATCTTTTCTACAAGAATGAATGAAATTGAAAACCAATAATTAATGCAATGATAAAAATTGAACACTACATTAAACAACAAAGCATTTAGCTTTCATCAATTTTATGACGAAAATAATTTTTTACATCATTTCCAAGAAGCAAGCATATATTTCAAAGGCGGCTTGTGAATCATGGTACAAGTAATTCCTAGTACCTTTGACTGATTTAGTAAGTTGAAAAGTTGAAGAATAATGGAGGGTTTGGTTAACTTTGTTGGTATAAGAAAATCTTGCAACTACAAGTTACTTGGCTAATGAACTAACTACCAACTCCCAAAAGAAAAGAGCCAGCAGCCAACTCAAACATTATAAGAAACAGGTCCCATATTTGGACATTTTCAAAGTGCTTAAAAATATAGTTCCACACCCTTTTAAGGGTTACACCAAATTTACATTAACATAAACAATTATACTAACTTTGTCCAAACTCAATCGATATACACATACTAACCAAAACTATCAATAGATTAGGTCATAAAGAAGCAATAGAAGTTAAATAATCAATAATAAGTTTACAGAAAAAAAATCATAGCCTAAAGTCAAGAAATCCCCAATAATTGCAAACAATGGCAACAAGAATCAATTATTTCCCCCAAGACACTCATGTTGCGAACAATATTGTTATATTTAGGTGAATTTTGGTACTTGTTACAATAAACTCAAGTTGTAAGCTTAATGTTCAACTTTACTAGGCCACTCATCCAGTTGAAGATGAAGAAAAGAAAAAAATTAGAATTTGGTTCAGGATCTTAATGTTTTTGCCTTGTCAAATGAAAATGTAGTAGTGGTTTTAGTTGAAGGTGTTAAATTTGAGGCCTCAAAAATAACAATGATAAATAGGAAAAGAGAAGATGACATTGTCATCACTTGTTTGCACATTGGCAATAGTGTGAGAGCATAAATTTGAGCAAATAGAATCCAGGTAAATATCACTTGCATGTAAATTTTGATAAATTTTTCACATGTTTGTTTCAACTTGTCAAATTTTGCCTACTAATATCCATTAGTAGTAAATGTATCCCTCATTTACTTTTAGAACCATGCATACTTTTTCATCTTGTCAAGTTTTGTTTTGATTCTCTTGGTACTTTATTTTCATTATTCCTATTACTTTGAAAGATTCATTTCATTGTAGATATTGATGGATCTTATTTGTAATCTCTTTGAAAAATACCTCCTCAGGTATTCATTACTTGGTTGAGTGTTAAACAATGGATAAAAGTTGGATCCTTAAAGAAGATTGAGCAGGTACTAAATATTTAACAGGTGTTATCTAATTTATTGACTTTGCTTTTAAGAAAGTACCAAAAGATAGCACCATTGTTTGCTCCTACAGAGCATGTGCTAACCTATGTCGTGCAAATAGAAAAGGAATATTAGAGCATTTAACTTGCAATGGCTTTGTACAGGGATATGTTCAATGGATTTTTCATGGGGAAGTACCCATTGATGTCAATGAAAGTAATGTTGAAAGTAGTGAAGATGAAGAACATGATCAAATAAATGAGTTGATATATGATAATTTTGAGTTGCATAATTTTCATAATGTTATTGACTTTGCTTTTAAGAAAGTACCAAAAGATGGCACCATTGTTTGCCCTTACAAAGCATGTGCTAACCTATGTCGTGTAAATAGGAAAGAAATATTAGAACATTTAATTTGCAATGGCTTTCTACGGGGATATGTTCAATAGATTTTTCATAGGGAAGTACCCATTGATGCCAATGAAAGTAACGTTGGAAGTAGTGAAGATGAAGAACATGATCAAATAAATGAGTTAATATATGATAATTTTGGGTTGCATAATTTTTATAATGACATAGATCACATAGAATATGAGTCTTCAAGTGGTCCTGATAGCAAAGCGCACAAAAGAATTTTTTAACTTGCTTAAGGATGCTAAACAAGAACTATACCCTGGATGTAAAAACTTTAGCAAGTTATCATTTATTGTCCACTTGTTTCACATAAAATGCCTTAGAGGTTTGACAAATAAATCTTTTACCATGTTATTAGAATTGTTAAAGGAAGCATTTCCTAAAGGAGAAACACTTCGAGGGTCCTTTTATTAAGCTAAGAAGTTGATATCTACACTTGGGCTTAGCTACAAGAAAATTGACATTTGTCCTAACAAATGTATGTTATACTGGAAAGAGAATGTAAATGATGTTAGTTGTAAAGTGTTTGATGCATCTAGATGGAGGGAATGTGGTAATGAAATGACCCAAAGGATGATGCAAATTGTAAGAGTGGCAAGAAAATTCCTGCTCAGGTTATGTGGTATTTTCTATTAAAGCCTAGATTGTGGAAGTTGTTTATGTCATCAAAAACTTCTTCTCTAATAAGATGGCATACTAAAGATCGCTCAAAAGATGGTATTATGAGACACCCAGCAGATTCTCCAACATGGAAAACCTTTAATAGTAAACATCTAGATTTCTCTTTGAATCCTCGAAATGTTCGACTTGGTCTTGCAACTGATGGTTTTAATCCTTTTGGAATTTTATCATCACAATACAACATATGACCCATTATTTTGATACCCTACAATCTGCCTCCATGGTTATGCATGAAATAATTCAATTTCATATCGTCAACACTGATCCCTAGTAAATCTAGTCCGAAAGCTCATATTGATGTCTTTTTACAGTCTTTAATTGAGGAGCTACAAGAGTTATGGTGTGGTGTTTCAACATATGATGTGTCTAAAACAGAGTTATTCCAATTACGTGCTGCACTTTTATGGACCATTAATTATTTTCCTGCTCATGGTGATATCTCTGGATAGATAACAAAAAGATACATAGCATATCCTTCATGCAATAGGGACACAAACTCAATATATCTTCGTTATAGTCGAAAAAATATCTACATGGGCCATAGACATTTTCTTCCTATGAATCATAACTTTTGAAGACAATTGGCATCCTTTAATGGTAAGCAAGAGTTTGGGGAGCCACCAAAGAAATTGTCTAGCAATGAACTTTTGGCACAACTAGAAGGTATCCCTAGTATTATTGGCATTCATCCCAACAACAAAAGCAAGTACGAGACTAATTGGATAAATAAAAGTATTATGTTTGATTTGCCTTGCTGGAAAGGAAATCTTGTACGACATAATCTTGATGTAATGTATATTGAGAAAAATGTTTGCGAAAGTATTTTGGGAACACTATTAGCATTGGACAAAAAGAACAAGGATAATGTAAAAAGTCAGCTTGGTTTGCAGGAAAATAATATTAGACATGCTTTGCATCCAAATGTTGTGGGAAACAAGATGAACCTACCACTTGCATGCTTTTCTTTAAAGGAGAAAGAAAAAATTGACATGTGCAAGCTTATTCAAGGAATAAAGGCTCCAGATGGGTATGCATCAAACATATCTAGATGCATAAATATGCCCACACAAAATATCTTTGGCTTGAAAAGTCAAGACTGTCATATTTTAATGCAACAACTACTTCCATTGGCGTTAGCAGTTGTTGTAAAGAATGACAATGTGAGGTTCATGCTGATAGAATTTTTCATTTCTTTAGAGATTTATGCTCAAAGAAGATCGATCCAAGTCATATTGAGCAATTGGAACGAAGAATTGTTGTTACAATGTGTCAAATCGAGAAAATATTCTCGCCTTCATTCTTTAATATAATGATGCCTTTGCCAGTACACTTAGCTACGGAGGCAAAATTAGCTGGGCTTGTTCAATACCGATGGATGCACTCTATTGAGAAGTAATTAAACTTTATTTCAAGTAATTTACTTGGATAATTCCTTGACACACTACTTTATGTAGTTTGCTTTTACTAGGTACCTTCTCACATTAAAAAGATATGTTCTCAATAAAAGTCGTCCAAAAGGTTCCATTGCTGAAGGATATCTAGTAGACAAATGCCTTACATTTTGTTCTAGATACTTGTAAGGTGTAGAGACAAGGATCAATAGGTTATCGAGAAATGTTGAGAATGAGTTCGATACCTTAGATGAAGGGTTTTCTACACTTTCACAATTAGGCCATGCAATAGGAAAAGGAACTCCGACAATTCTCGACCCTACTTTGATAAATCATGCACATGGGTATATATTATCAAATTGTGATACAATATTACCATTTAAAAAGTAAGAACTTGTGTAGTTTGATTTTGTTGGAATTTATATCATATAGTTAGATTTTTTACTAAGCTAGAACTTGCAGATTGCATCAGGACAATTTGAAATCAAATCGACGCCTATCCAAAAAGGAATTGAGCAAGCTCCACAGCAGTACATTTCCTGATTGGTTCAAACAACATGTATGCTACATGCTATTAAGTTTGATAAGTTCCTTCTTAATTGTCAAAATCATAATTGATATTTTTGTGCTTTTGTATGTAAATTAAGGAAAAGGCAAAGAAAGAGTATGTACCAGAAGAACTTAAAGTTCTTGCTCAAGAACCACACAACATAGGAGTTTATTATGATGGTTACATAATAAATGGTTTCAGATTCCATACAAAGCGTAAACAAGGGAATAGAAAAACACAAAATAGTGGAATACTAGTAGTAGCTGATACAGAGTGTTTTTTGAAAGCAAACGATCCAAACCCTACAACAGGACCTGTTGCTTACTATGGTGTGTTGACAGATATTATCCAAATTAGTTATTATGACAAATTAAAAACTGTGTTATTCAAGTGTCAATGGGTATGATCTAAAGCATAAAAGAAGGATGGTCTGACATTAGTGAATTTGGAGCAAATTGGCTATTTAGATAATCCATTTGTTCTAGCATCTCAAGTTCGACAAGTTTTCTATGTTCGACATCCTAATCGCAAAGGTTGGCACTTTGTGATTCAGACAAGATCTAGAGACACATATGACATCAAAGATAATGTCGTAGATGCAAATATTGATGGACATTTAGATAATACTTCTACAAATGCACATATAGAAGATTCTTTGGAGAATGATGATAATGTTGATGTAATTAGAAATGATATGGATGGTGTCACATTCATTAAAGAAATATGGCAGCAACACTTAAATGCTATTAATATGGATATCATTCTTAACATTGAGACTGAGGAAGATAACTTGAATGAATGTGAGTTAATATTTTAAAATTATTTTAAATGTTTACTGAATCTTATTTAATTTGTTACTGTTCATTCTTTTCTATTTAAATTATTTCTTTTGTTTTTGATTTAACTGCATTCTTTTCTATTTAAATTATTTCTTTTGTTTTTGATTTAACTGCAGGATGATGAATCGAAAGCGAGTTAGAGATGAATTAGACATAAATGAGAGAGGGCAAGATTCCTTTTTAGATAAGCTCCTCCACCTGTTGGACTTCAATCGAAAAAAATTTTAGCCACAATCAATCAATCACGTGACGAGTCAAGAAGATATAAAGAAACATAAAGAGTAGTTTAGTCAAATGTGGACAAGTCCAAGGTTCGAAAGGCTATGAGCAACGAGAACAAAGAAAAGAGGTTCAGCAAAAAGAAAAGAGAAAATTGTCATCTTCACATGGCTTAGATCCTCAACAAGTGTGTTATGAGTCTCAAGCAAGATCTGAGGAAAGCACAAAGTCTGAAGTAGGTGAAAATGGTAAGATAACATACAATATGTGGAAATGTGCATAATATTTTATAATATTGTGAATTTTTACTTAAAGATAACATGAATAAATTGATGATAATGGATAAAGAAAATATGAACAAATCTTTACCAACCATGTATTTTTGCTTTCAAATATATTGTCATGGTCTTTAATTTCCTTTTGCTCCCTACATGTTATTAATATATTTTTTTCAGTAACGTAATGTTTGTTTACTTAAAACATTTTTTTTTATATTGTTAGCAGTGAATTGTAATCAAAAGAAAAAATGAGGTCTCACAACATGCTTAAAGTTGTAGGGTAATAAGTATACAAATAAGATTTTTGTGGATATAAATGAGTTGAACTAGCCCATTGGGCCTACTTAAAACAACTTGAAAAGTTTTCTAAGAACTATAGCTAGAAATACAGAACTTGCTCCTTTAGATTGCACAAATTGGAGGTTGATCCCAAATGATAAAAAGATGACAATGTTTGAACTTGATCAGGTACTTATTAATGATATTAGATAAATTTATATCTTTACCTAAGGAAAGGAAATTGGGTTGACATTTTTCTTTAAATATTCATGCAAAATAAATTTGATTTTAACATAAAGATGAAGAAATGGATCATGAATTCAATAGCAAAAAATGGAGAGATTTTAAAAGCAAGCAAAAGGAAGACTATTACAAGCTTGATTATCCATTTAAGGAGAGGATGCAACATCACGATCCTCGTGTTTCAGAAGAACAATGGAAATCTCTCAATGAGTACTGGGACACTGAAAAATTCAAGGTACCTTGTGCTAAATTTTTTAGTTTAAAGTCAAGTTTATTTCATTGTTACATTTTATAATTATACTTGTATTGTGGGACCATTCTACTACCAATAAATCAAATAGGTTGAAATTAAAAATGAACCACACAACAATAACCAAAAGTTATGCATGTCTGAAACATGAAGTATTTCACATGTCTTTTGGTTAAAATTTTGTCTTGTTTACAATAATAAATATTGTACCTTGGATTGTGCTAGATGGAGAAGGAAAAGGGAAGAAAAGTGACTCGTGCAAAAGTGTTCATAGCTACACACAAGAAAAAGGATGGTACACTTATTAATGCTAAGGTTGCAGGCAAAATTGTAAGACTCTCTTTTGCGAAATGGAATTTTACCTTTTCTTCTCTTCCTCTTATTATAAGTTGATGGGAACACCATCATGAGCCCTAACTAGCTCATTTTGACACAATGAAGAGAATAAAAGCTCCTACATAACCAACTGAAGGTCACAATTCACTGCATAACCTTTCTGAGAGAAAAGCAAGAAACTAGGGGTAAAACTGCAATTTTACTAATGCAATGCAACAGCAGGTTTTCTCAAGGGCTAAACAAGGGTCAAATGGTCTTAACAAGATTATAAGTTAGTTGGATCAGACAGAAAAGGGTTTGTGTGTATCCTGTGAATTTTCACAATTAGGTCCCTCCGCCATTATAGTGGAGGAATCCTACTCCGACAAGCTTTGGAAGGAGAGTTCTCCCCGAATACTTAGAGAATCTCTTCCAAAATTGGAAGGGAGATTCTCTGAAAAATTCTCTCTCGTCTAAACCCATCTTTGATCCTAGATTATTTCCCAATCTCTCATGCGAACGCATGAGAGACATGGGTGTCTCAACGACTTCCAACTCTGGTGAGCTTTCCTTGCTTGGGAAGCTTGCTTCCCAAGCCTTAACCAACCTTTAGACCTCTCCGATCTCCTCAAGCTTGAATATGGGACGGTTCTCCCTATATTCCTCTCTCCCTCACCGGCCACAATCTCCGCAAGCTCCAACGGCTCTTCCCTCACTCATCGCCCAACCACAATACCAGTGGTCGGGTTAACTCTGCCACATTCCTCCACGTCGTGCAACATCGGCCGACATCGCCTCTGCCTCATCTTCGTTGTTGCCTCATCTACGGAGCTTCGTCTTCCCCACGGCTGGCAACCATACCGACGTGGATCCCCTATCCCTTTCATCCCTTGGAAGTAGGTTTTTAGACTCTCTTTCTCTCACACTTTCTTTCCCCCTCTTTATTTCTCAAAACGACCCATCGATGCCACTGACCACCATCACCTTCTCCACCTCTGGCGAGGTGCTCTCGTCGCTCCGCACCTCCATACACCTCGCCAACCACCCTACAACCTCCGCAATGCCTCACTAATCATTTCTCCTCACTCCATTCACTCCATCGACCAACCAAATATCTCCCCGAACAGACCCACCTTCACTGTCCATTCCCTTCACCGTTTGGCCACCACAACCATCTTCACTCCTCGCCACGGCCACCATTCCATTCGCAGTGCCTCGGCGACCATGCTGAACATTCTGATTCGGCCATAAGGCCCTTGTTCTTGATTTCAGGTATCCAACCACCGGCCGCCATTACTGCTAAGGTTGAAGCAAGCTTCAAGTAGCTCCAGGTCGCTCTCTACTCCAGGAGTGACCCCCAGGCGATGCGGATTTGAGGCGCGCACGCATCCATGCCTTTGATTGGAGTCGAAGGACTCTGCAGCCTTGCCAATTGAGGAAGTCATCTACTGCTGTGGCGCGTAGAAGGTGGGACATTTAGTCCCACCTCGAAAGTGGAAAAGCGCCCACGTGCACATAAAAGGAAAAAGTGTTAGAGGCTCGTCGCCTCCAACACTGCGGGTGAGGTCCTCCTCCCCCCTCTCACAGACTTGTCCGTGACATACCCCGCAGACCTGGCCACGACCCAATTACCCAACCTATTCACTCCTCGCTCACCACACACGCCGGTGAGCCTGAACCTGGGTCTCTGTTAGGTTCGATTACCCAAACCAGTTAAGGCTCTGGGAGAGTGAACCTGAAATAGAAAAGAGAGAGAGAGAGGAGAGCTACGCAGGGGAAGGGGGGTTTTGCTCTGAAGAGTTTGCTCCAACACTTAGCCAATTTAAAGAAGAAGAAGAGGAGGTCAGGCAGAAAAGGAAGAAGAAGAAAAGGTTAAGGCAGAAGTCAGAGAAAGAGAAGAAGATAAGAGAAATCACAGAGAAAGAAGAAGAGAAAAGGAAAAGGTAGAGAGAGCTAAGAGAAAGAGAAAAGGAAGAGAAGGCCAAAGACAAAAAAGAAGCAAAGGCAGAGAAAGAGAAAAGGAAGAGAAGGCCAAAGACAGAAAGAGAAGAAAGATCACAAAGGCAGAAGGCAAAGAGGAAAGAGGAGAAGCCAAAGGAAGAAGAGAAACAAGAAGAAGAAAAAAAGGAGTAATGTAGCACAAGACTTTTAAGACGTCGGCTTGCAAAATCAGACATCCGATTTTTTATATGCTCTCCATTATTTTGTCTACAATTATTTTTACTCTTCAAATACTCATGCTCTACATTCCTAATTAGATTTTGAGTAGTATTATGTGATCAATTTGCATTTATTGTTAAGATTAGTGCGTGAATTCCATTTGCTCTATGTGTTCGACCTCGGAATATATTTGAGTAATAAAATTGTATTTGTTTTGAACGCTATTTCGGTTGTACTACAACGCAACACTTTTAAACACCGATTCAGCGCTCACAACACAAGTCATAGACTTTTCTTTATACTTATTTTTGTTGGATAATGCTTAGGAGCAATTAACTAACGTCATGGAGAAAGGAGAGGAGTTAGAGGATCTTTCTCACATTAATGAGGTTTACACAACCATAGTGGGAACTGGAAAAGCAAAATATTTGAATGGATATGGGTTAGGAGCATCTATTATGAGTGGAGCACAAAGTGAGGAAGAACCTTTAAGAGAGAAAAATCTTGAAGCAAAGTTGGATGCTCAAGACAAAAAGATGGAGGAAATGTTGGCATCACAATGTCAGGAGATAAATAGTTTAAAAGAAATGCTAAATTCTTTGACCCGACAAAACTTGCAAATCAGGAATTCAATTGAGGTATTTTGTTTATGGTTTCTTTACTTTTATCAAGAACCCTATTTATTCATGTATCTGGTGCATATAATCCATGTACTCATTTGTAGGAAAGACAAGAAGATAACCCCTTAAGGAATGCAATAAGAACTTCAAAAAGGCAACATGAAAGTGTTGCCACTACTTTTTTTAGAGGGTAGGTACAATTTAAGTGTTTGTGTATTTTAAGTGATCATAACTCAACATAGATTCTAATTTTTTATTATTGCAGGAAGTTTTATTGCTTGGTATAGATTCTACTGAAGTAGAAGTTGCACTTACTCGTGTACAGATAATTGATCCAAGTCAGTGTATTGGAGGCATCCAAAATGGATCAAAATATACAAGAGTTGTTATTGAGGTTGCAATTGAGGAAGATGAACCTTTGATTAGGCCGTTTGACCAATATGAAACTATAGGAGATGCTATTAGTTCAATCATTGCATGGCCTAAAAGATTTGCTATTCCATGGTAACGAACAAGTTTACTAGCCATTTTAACATTTTATACTTGTCAGATTGCTAAATATAATTATTTCTTAATCTTTTTCGAGGGACTTTTAATAGGTGTGGGAACTCAAAGATGAAGATTTGATAAATGAATACATTTCCTACATTATCTAGTTTAGATATGGTTTGGAGTCTAGTTTAGGTGCCCTAGCTTATGAATTTATGAATATTCTTTTTTATATTTTTCTTGATTGTTATGTTAATTGTTTAGCCTTGAACTCAAAAGAATGATTATAGGTTATGTGCAATGACTTCTATTTTATTGGTGGAATGATTATAGGTTATTGGTTTATAATATGATTAGGTTCTTTTCAATCTAATGTCCATCAAATGTGTTATTATGGGCTTCTTTCTTACTTGTAATTGGCCCAAATGTGTGATTAGATTGATATTGGCTATAAATGTGTTCGAAGCTCTTGATGTGAAGATCTAGTAGTTAGTATGGTTTCATTGGTTTCTTGCCTCTAGGGGACTTACAGAAAGTTTTTTGTTTCATGGATTGAATATTGAAGGATTGCAACTTCTTTTACAAGATTTGGAAGCTTTGAGGGTGTGGCAAATTAGATCTGATGCATGTTGTGGTTTATTATTGAATGGACTGATAGTAAGATTGTAACTTTATTGCGAGTTCTGAAACCTCAATGCAACAACCAACCAAGCCTTGCTTAATGAGCATCAATTGACCAAATGACCAAATCAGCAGCAACCAAACCTTGCAATCTTTTTTTTTGTTCAGATCTGGTATATATCCGTTTAAACACTTTGGTTTCTCTTACACATCAAATAATGACTTCAAAACAAAAGCAATGAATGTTTCAAGATTTTGTTTCAAGAGCAAACTACAGTTGTTACAGCTGAATTGCAGCTGCTACTATGCCACTGTGGCTGACCTACTGTTGCCGCTGAACTGCTTATATCAGCTTCTATACAGTCTGTCAGTATAGAAGTGGAAATGGAAGGAAAGGTTACAAGAGAGAGTGTTATAACCTGGTTCTCGGATCCCTACAGGACCTGAGTCCGACTCGCTTCGACTAAACCCAAGACCTAGTCGTCCAACGAGAAATAACCAAAAGCAGGAAATAAACTACATTCACACATGTAATATAACTAAGTATAAGGAAAAACGAGACGTAAAGGAACAATAAAGCTAACAGTCTCAACAAAGTAACACATGCCATCACAATAACACAGCGGAAAAGAAGACATAAAGTAATAAGAACAATAAATAGACATCTATTACTCACTACAACCGTAGAAAACTAATGAGCTGGAAAGAAACGACTACGACTGAGCTCGGCTTGGCCCAGCACCCTCTACAGCCAGAACCTCGGGTTGCTTAACTCCTGGTCCTAAACAGGGTTATGAAAAGACAGAGTCAGCGAACGCTGAGTAGAGTGGTGTTTACATTATTTATGTGCAAGTAAAGTAAAACAAGCAACCAGGTTTTATTCTCATTTTTATTTATCTCATCTATGTATTTCTGGTTCATTTATTTCACAAAGGATACAAGTATTTCTTGATCTTGCTTGTTCCTCGTGGGAACGATCTTGATTGCAGTCTTTTCCGTGGAGTAAAAGGCACACGTGGTGCTCTCCTGGCTGAGAGAGTCCCCCGCGGTAGTCCTACACCCAGTCAACCACTTTGAGGTAACTATCGCGACGTAGCGGTCACTACGGCACACGTGATAAGGGCACGGGTTCTACCCCGCACTGGCACGCGGTCAGTCGTTTCCGCTAGCGGGTACACCTAAAGTACAACACGGAACAGTATAGGGCCTTGCTCTTTCATAACAGGGGCCTCGCCCCTCATAACCAAACAGGGGTCTCGCCCCTCCACAATCTGCGTACCCTCGTTTGACTACCCCGGTTTGCCCAGAGGGCCTAAAAGTCGATGTAGGTTGGCTAGCTTAACCCCGCGTCCCGTGGGGTGGCTAGCTTTCTCCCTACACTAGTAGCACGCCTTAGTACCACGTACGCGAGGGCCAACAGGGGTCGGTGTAGAGTGGCCAATCCTAACCCCGGGTCTCAACCCAAGGGCGGTTAGCTCCGCTCTACACTAAAAGAACCACTGTGCTCCTTGGTACCACATATACAAGGGTCAACTCACTCCCATCTACACACGGAATTCCTTTCCACATCCAGGAGTTCTTCTCCTAATTCCCCGTAGGGTTCACGCACTATATTTGTTCTAGTTATCAGTATTCAGATCTCATGGTTCATACATCGTTCCTCATCCATATACAGGCAGCTCGTGTTTTCACAATTCAGATTCTTAATCATATACCTGCAACTTGTGGTTTCACAGTTCAATTTCTCATTCACATACAGGCAACCCGTATTTTAACATGCATCTTAAGTAAACAGAGTAGCTCCACCATTTTCATTTGTTTCTACACTAGGGTTCATTTCTCATTCTAGGGTTTATTCAAGTATTCTAAACATACTTTTTCATTGTTTAAATCTTAATGTTATAGTAAACCACTCTATCAGAAAACACGGGAGTAATGAGGGCTTGAACTGTAGACCTAGGTGTCTCTGTGAGCCCCAAACATGCAGCAAGATGAAACCCTATACCAGGGAATACAACACAAAAGAAAAGTTCAAAACAATGTATAACAGACTCTAATACGTAGAGAAACTCGAGAGAAAAACACAGGTATTTCGTTTGTGTAAAACGAACCCCGATCGGACCCTAAACGAGTCAAAAACGTGCATACTGGTCAAAATCAGGCATCTGGGAATAGTCCCAGACATCTTAAAAGACGTCAGATCTTACCTCGTGTCTCCTACGGTATCCTCAGACATTCAGATCCCTCTGCCACCGTCTGAGGGCAACTCCAGACGTCGGACAAAGCCTTCAGTCGTCTGGAAGTACCTTCAGACGTCTGGCGATGCAATCAGACGTCCAAAAATCACCTCGAAGTGTGCACCCTGCTCCTTTCCGATGCCCTGCACCTACGTGCAGAGCACAAACCCCATTTTTAGCTCCTGCATGAGTTTGCATGGGCAGATCTCTTGCAGCACGACCTACCATAGCGCTCAACGTGCTTTCAGACGTCCGGCTCTAGTCCCGGACGTCCTATTGCCGCTACGGAAGTCTAGTCGATGCTCCAGACATCTAATACTGGAATTTTTCTAGTACCATACCCTCATCCACAATGCCGCTCTCCCCACAGCGCCGTCTGTAGCACATCGCCGTAGCTTCAACAGCTGTAGAGGGTCGGGAGGCCGCCTCTTCGATCCCCTCCTCCTTGCGCGCGTGCCCATCGCCGGCTGCGCGAGCTCCATCGATCCTCCGTCGAAACTCCCTCGAGCTTCTACCGAAGCTCCTCTGAGCTTCACGCGAGGCTCTCCGACTCCACACAAGCTCCCCGAAGGTCCACCGACCTTGGTCCTCCTCTCTCTCCCCTCTGTTTCCTCTTGCTCATCCTCTCTCTCTCTCTTTCTCACTCTCCCTCGCCGATCCTTGCTCGACCTCTCTCCTCCTTGCCACGGCTGCACGGGGGCGTCTGGTCAAGGAGGTAGCGGTGGCTGGTGGTGAGGGGTGAGGGTGGTGAGGAGAGGGGGGTTTAAATAGGGTCGGGTGTTAGGGTTTCGGGTGAGAGGCGATAAGAGAGAGAGAACATCCATACGTCGTGCACGCGCGGAGGGAAAATAAGTTTCGATTTTTCCCACTTTCAGACATCCGAGCCTGTGTCCAGATGTCTGGACAGATGTCTGACTAAAACTCTAGACGTGTTATTCGACTAAAAAGGCAACGAGTCATTTCATCATAACAAACTTAAAGGAAGTTTTGTCCCCGAAACTTTAGCTAGCTGAGGAGCGGAAAAAGGAACGTAAAAACACAACAAACTTAAAGAGGCTCGAAGTAGGTCCGAAGAGACATACCCTCAAAAAGCTCCGGGTACCACTCCCGCATTGCTGCCTCAAGCTCCCAAGTCGCCTCTTCGTACTGCTGGCTTCTACATAGAACCTTCACCAGTGATACCTACTTCCGTCTCTAACTCTAGACGGCTCTATCTAGTATCTGTACTGGCCTCTCAGGATAGGTTAGGTCGTCTCCCACCTCAATGCTATCGTGGCTTAGAACATGGTTGGGATCGGCGACGTACTTCCTGAGGTTGGACACGTGGAACACGTCGTGCACTCTAGAAAGCTGGGGAGGAAGGGCAAGCCGATAAGCAACAGGTCCTACCTACTCTAGGACCTCAAAGGGCCCCAAAAACCATGATGCAAGCTTCCCCTTCACCCCAAAACGCTACAAGCTCTTCATAGGCGAAACACGGAGAAAGACGTGATCCCCAACCTCGAACTGCACCTCTCTGCGCTTCCGATCAATGTAGCTCTTCTGCCTGCTCCTGACAGTGCGGAGTCGTCTGTGGATCTGCTCTATCACCTCTTGACTTTGCCGGATCAACCTGGGACCAACCTCCCACTTGGTCCCCACCTTAACCCAACTCAAGGGTGCAGCACACCTCCTCCCGTACAGAGCCTCATAAGGTGCCATGTCGATGTTTAAGTGGTAACTGCTGTTGTATGCAAACTCTACCAGGGGTAAATGCTCCTCCCAGGAGCCTCTCCAATCTAGTACACAGGCACGCAGAAGGTCCTCAAGTGTTTTTATGGTGTGCTCTGACTACCCGTTCGTCTGGGGGTGGTATGCGGTAGTGAACCTCAAACGTATCCCTAAGGCTCACTGAAACTCAGCCCAGAACTGGGAAGTAAAACGAGTATCCTTGTAGGATACGATCTCATGTGGGACTCCATGCAGGCGCACCAAACCTCTGATGTATCTCTCTGCTAACTGTACTATTCCAAAGGTGACTCAGATCGGCAGGAAACGTGTTGTCTTTGTCAATCTGTCTACTATCACCCAGACTGCGTCGTGTCCCTGTTGGGTAACTGGTAGACCCACCACTATGTCCATGGTGATGCTCTCTCACTTCCACTCTAGCACAGGAAGTGGCTGTAATAGCCTTGCAGGCCTCTGGTGCTCGGCCTTCATCTGCTGGCATACCAAGCACTGCTGCACAAACTCGCCAACATCTCGCTTCATCCCCTCCACCAGAAGTCACGTCGCAGGTCATGGTACATCTTCGTATTCCTGGAATGTATAATGAATCTGGAATTGTGTGCCTCACTTAGAAGCTCTCTCAGCAACTCCTCATCTCGAGGAATGCACAGATGTCCCCACATACGTAGGATCTCGTCAGTGTACGTGAAATCTCCTGGGTTACCTGTCAAAGCTCTATCTCGTAGCATTTATAAGTACGGATCAACCATCTGCCTTGCGATTTTACGGTCTATCAGCTCTGGTCATGTCTGTCGCGTCACTGTCACTGCCCCACAGTACCCTTGTGACTCCCGGGGTCGCCAACTGCCCACCTCCTCCATGAGTCTCCAACTCTGTGCCTGTAAGTTGGCCAAGTGGGTGGGCACCTTTCGGCTCAAGGCGTCATCCATTACATTGGCCTTCCCTGGGTGGTTGGAGATGCTGCATTTGTAGTCCTTCAGGAGCTCTAACCAACGTCTCTGTCTCATGTTAAGCTCCTTCTGGTTAAACAAGTACTTGAGGCTCTTATGATCTGTGAAGATCTCGAAAGTCTCACCATAAAGGTAATGCCTCCATGTCTTCAGCGCAAAGACAACTACTGCTAGCTCTAAGTCATGGGTAGGGTAGCTATGCTCATGGGGCTTCAGCTGCCGCGAAGTGTAAGCGACAACGTGACCCCGTTGTATGAGCACACCCCCTAACCCCTGCGACGAAGCATTGGTGTAAACCACTAAACCGCTACAGCTGTCTGGGATGGTAAGTACAGGAGTTGAAGTCAGTCTTTCCTTCAACTTCTGGAAACATGCCTCGCACTCGTCAGTCCAGGCGAAGGGCACGTCCTTCCGGGTCAGCTGAGTCATAGGACGCGCGATCTGAGAGAATCCCCTGATAAACCACCGGTAGTAACCCGTCAGTCCCAGAAAGTTGCATATCTTTGTCACTATGCGTGGCCTCTCCCATCTGAGTACAACCTCTACCTTGGCTGGGTCCACAGCTGATGAGAACCTCATCATGAGCCCTAAATAGCTTATTTTGACCTAAGAAAGTGAACAAAAGCTCATGCATAACCTAAAAGAAGGCCTAACTCAAGAGATTACTGATCTAAAAGGAAAATATGAAATAAATGGTAAAATTGTAATTTTACCATTGCAGTACATCAACGAGATTTCTCAGGGTCTAGACATAGGTCAATTGGACTTAATAAGAGAAAAAGTCGGATGGTTCAGTCAGAAAAGGGTTATTGTGAAATTTAAGAATTAAATGATATTCTGTAACCCTAAAACAAGCCCACTTAATTTCACAAGATTCCATTCAAGATAAAAATCAAATAAACCATCTAAAATTCATGGAAAAATATCCCCTAGGGCTTAGAACCTTCAATTTGGCCTTTGGAACCTATTTTGACCTAGATTGGGGTCCAAGCTCAATATTTGACCTAATTTGAGTTTTTGTGCAAAATATCCAGTCAAACGTGGTCAAACTTAAATTCCAACTTCACCATTGGATTCCTTAGGTCTAAATTAGGTTTTTACTAAAATTTGGACCTAAGGGAAGGTCATCTTGACCTACTTTGCAAAATAGTCCACCCAATTACATTCTGGCCCCTAACTTTTGAAAACCCTTGCAAAAACTCCCTCAACTTCTTCGTCACTTTTCGCATTTTGGTCCCTTTGCCATTGCATCAGAATACCCATACCTCCAGCGAAGTTTCAAGGAGGATTTCTCCTCGCTTTCCCAGGGAGCTACTCTCAGTTTTGAAAGGGGGGTTATCTGAGATGTCCCCCACCACCTGAGCAACTCCCCATGTCTTGATTCACACCATACCTCTCATGCGAACGCTCAAGAGGTATGGGTATCGTACCAGCGGCGACCTCTAGCGAGGATTTTGCTCGCTTGCCATGCATCTGACCTTCTGCTTGTGCCTATAAAAGAAACCTCAAGTCCGACCGCATCTTCCAAGCTTGATTTGGCCTGAGAAAATCCCTAAATTCGTCCTCCCTCGCCTCTGGCCAACAGCCCGCAAGCTCCGGCAATCTATCCTCCCTCTTCTCGACGCTCTACCACCATACCAGTGGCAGAGTCATCTCCTCCTTGCTCCTCCTCGTCGCGCCGTACCCGCACGTGCCTCTCCGACCCCTTCCTCGTCGCCGTCATCTCCACCTCAGGGCCTTTGTATCCAGCGACGACAGATACGCGTTGTCTGCCCCTCTGCCTCCCCTTCGCTCCAATCACCACAGATAAGTCCCTCCTCTTCTTCTCTTCATTTTCCCCCTCTTTATTTCCCAAAACAACCCCTGATAACCACAGACCACCTTCGCCTTCCTCATCTTCGGCAGACCACCAGCGAAGGCGCAACCATTACTCCATGCACCCACATGCCTCGCCACCGACCGCAAAAGCTTCACCATCATCCACTGATCATCACCCACCTCTTTATTGATCGCCATTCGCACCCAACACTCTCCTCGAACAAACCACACACACAGTCACTGTCTGACCTAGGCACGCACGCCTAGGCCATTTTGCGCCACGCCACCCCCACCTCAGCTTTGCTGTGGCACGGCGAACCTACCTGTATGCTCTAATGGGGCTGAAAGGCCATGTTCAGTGATCGCAGGGTTCGACCCCCTGCCGCCATTGGAGCAGGAGCAAAGCTTGCTCGCAATCTTGCTCCAGGTCGCCCTGCTCCAGGAGATCGAGTCCCAGGTGTGTAGAAGCATTCCACGATTCTTACACACCTAGCAATTGAAGCCTTCATCGACCGCAACGGTAGCAATTGAGCAAAGCACCTCCCTGCAGGCGCGCGAGGAAGCGAGTGGGACTTTAGTTCCACCTCGGAAGTTTTCAACACAGGTGAGCGGCTTAAATTGATTTTGTGCTTTCTCTTCGTTGCCTTCGAACACGGGGTGAGGTCCCCTCTCCCACTCACCCACCTCGTCCACGCTCACTCCTCCACGGACCTGGCTGACCTGACCCGATAACCCTGCACTCCTCGCGCATCACCCACGCTGGTGCACCTGGACCTAGGTGCGCTCGACCCAACCCGTTTACCCAATTGGCTCTGGGAGAGCGAATCGAAGAGAGAAAAGAGAGAGAGCATACGTGGGGGAGGGTAGGGGTACATTTTGCCCTGTGCTATGTAGGAAAAGAAGGACGAGGAAGCAGCTGCTAGAGAAGAGAAAGAATCTGAGGGAAGGAGCTGTGGGAAAGACGGAGAAGAAGCACTGCAGCTACAGCTAGGCAAGGAAGGAAGAAGAAGGAGGAATCAAGAGCAGAAGAAGAAGGAGCCACAGAAGAAGACAAAAGGAAAGGAAGGAGAAAAGAGAAGACAAAGAGCTGAAGGAGAGAGTGAAATCACTGTAGCAATCGCAAGATAAGGCATATGACTCACAGAATCAGATGTCTGATTCACAAGGAAAGTCAGAGAAAGAAAGAAGGAAAAGGTGCGGCCAAGAAAATAAAGACAAGGAAGAAGAAGGAGGAATCAGGAGCCGAAGAAGAAAGAGCGACCGAAGAAGACAGAAGGAAAGGAGGGAGAAAAGAGAAGACAGAGCAGAAGGAGAGAGTGAAATCACTGTAGCAACTGCAAGATAAGGTGTCTGGTTCACAGAATCAGACGTCTGATTCACAAGGAAAGTCAGAGAAAGAAAGAAGGAAAAGGCGTGGCCAAGAAGAGAAAGAAAAGGAAGAAAGATAAGAAAGAATAAGCCATCAAGAGAATATTCAATTTCCTCTTCCATTTCTATTTAGTTTTCTTATACATGGACTCTCATTTATATTATTGTTAAAAATCATATTTTGAGAATTGTGATTTTAGTTTCTAAAATACCAATTTGCTCTCTGAGTTCAACCTCGGAACTTTAGTTTTCGAGTAAAATAAATTATTAATTGTTTTCGTGGCGATTTCAACTATACTGCAACGAACGTCTTTTTGAAACACGATCTCGCCTTGCAAAACGATCAACAACAGCCAATCCATCTCTTGAAATCACATGGCCCAAGAAAGTCACATGTCTCAGCCAAAACTCGCACTTGTTGTACTTGGCACACAGCCTACATCGCCTCAAGGTATCCAGGACTATGCGTAAATGTTGTCCATGCTGTTTCTGATCCCACGAGTAAACGAGTACGTCGTCGATGAACACCACCACAAATTGGTCTAAGTACGGCCTGAAAACACGGTTCATCATATCCATGAAGGCAGCGGGGGCATTGGTCAGCCCAAACGGCATGACCAAGAACTTGTAGTGCCTATACTGGGTATGGAAAGCTGTCATGGAGACGTCGGTCTCCCTGATCCTCAACTAATGGTAACCTGACCGCAGATCTATCTTGGAGAATGCTATGGCATCTCGCAATTGGTCAAAAAGGTCGTCGATACGAAGCAGCAGGTACTTGTTCTTGATGGTGACCCAATTCAGCTATCGGTAGTCGACACAAAGTTGCAGGGTACTGTCCTTCTTCTTCACAAACAGCACAGGGGCTCTCCATGGGAACGCACTGGGTTTCACAAAACCCTTCTCCAATAGGTCATGTAACTGTGACTTGAGCTCTTGCAGCTCAAGCGGTGCCATCCAGTACGGTGTAGTAGAAATGGGGCTGGTCCCCGGTACTAGTGAGGTCTCAAATTCGATCTCACACTCAGGTGGTAGTCTTGGAAGCTCCTCTGGGAAAACGTCGGGGTACTCACAGACCACCGGGATACCCTGAAAGTTAGCCACGGGGTTAGGCTTTGCCTCCTCATAGGCAAAGAAGCCCTCACACCCCTGGCTCAAAAGCCTCGCTGCCCGAACCGCGATGATGCATCTAAAACCTCTGTCCACCAACTGATCGTGAAACTCAAAGGGAGGCAACTCCGGTATGGAGAAGAAGATCTTCCTCCTGAAACAGTCCACTAGGGCATGATAGGCGGACAACCAGTCCATCCCTAGGATCACGCCAAAGTCCTCCATTTGGATCACAATCAGGTCAATAGGGAGACTGTGTCCCCCTATGCTGACCTCGCAGTCCGTGTAGGCCTCCCCGGCTACAAACAACTGGCTACCTAGGCCTCTGATCACAAACGGATCCTCTAATAGTACATTGCCCTGCCTCAAACTAACGGCAAAACTCATAGCGATGAAAGAGTGGGTGGCGCTGGAATAAAAAATTACGTACACTAATCTACCAGAGACGATAACCATACCTGCCACCATAGATCCTAAAGCCTTGGCGTCTCTGTGTGTTAGGGTGTTGATACGCCCCTCAACTCTCAGTGCAGACGAAGCAGCTACACTCTGAGTCGGGCGAGCAGTACCTAGCCGGTACCCTCCTCGTGATTGTTGTCCTCCCCCTCGCACCTGGTGACCACGACCGCCAGCTCGGTCTCCAGCGCTCGGTTCGGGGAGCATCTGCTATGCTCCAGCCCTATATGGGTAGTCCCTCCTGATGTGACCCGGCTGGCCATACTGGTAGCAGAGGGGCACCCAACCTCCTCCCTCAGAAGGTCTCTGCTGACGGCTGGGCGAGGGTCCGGGTCTGGCAACTGGCCCCTGTCTGGGGGCCCTAAAGGCCATTGGTGGCCCCACAAAATGAGATGACTTCGCCACCGGCGCCGTGTGCCTCCTCTCCCAACAGCCCTGAGAGTACTCTGGCTAGTAGGGCCTCTTCTGTCCGCCGTTAGTGTCTCGCGCGGCCGGGTTGGTCTCCTCGTAAATCATGGTCGCCTTGACCACATGAGAGAAAGTGGGCAGCTTCAGGGGTTTGACATACCCCTGAATAGTAGGTCGGAGCCCCTCAGTAAATTTCCACAGGCGCTCCTCCTCAGTAGACACCGCTGTCGGGGAGAAACATGACAACTCTAGCAAACGCGTGCGATACGCACTAACCATCATCGTCCCCTAGTGGAGAGTGTGGAACTCCCGCCTCCTCTGGTCTTGCCAGGTCTGCGGAAAGTACTGCTCGTAGAAGAGAGCCACGAATTGGTCCTACGTCGACTCTCTCCCCCCTGGCCTCTGACTATCCTCCACCACCTGTGTGCTGCACTCTCTAGCTGGTACGTGGCAATGGCCACGCGGCACTCCGCAGGAGGGCGAAGGGTGTCGAACACCTTCTCTATCTGCTCCAGCCAGTCCTCTGCTTCAGATGGGCTCTCATCCCCCTTGAAGGAGGGGGGCTTCAGCTTCCGGAACTGATCGAAAAGCTCATGGTGTAGCTGCAGCGGAGGAACAGGCACACCTCCAGGCAAGGAGGACTCATGCTAAGAAGTGTCAGAGGGTGGTGGAGGATCACCCCCTCCCCTTCTTACTCGTCCGGCGCTGCGACGGTCTCGCTATCCCACCGAGGACTCCCCCTCCACATCCTCAGGGAGAGGTGCTTGAGGAGGCTGCTGGAGCTCCTCCCGCACGATGTCTCTAATCAGCTTGGCGAGATCCTGGGCCTGAATGCCCGGGAGGAGGGGTGGGTCAACTGGTGCCTCAGGTCTCGCACGTCCGCCCCTCTGACCTCGTCCACAGCCACGACCACGGCCTGCCTCGGGAACTCCTCGACGAGGCATCTCCTACAAGGAGATGCAAGAGATAGAACAAGAGTTGTCAACTAATGATGGACGTTCGACGGGGTTTCTTTGAAAATGATACGCGTTGTAGTATATCGCAAAAAATGATTTTCACATTTTATTTATTTATTACTCGAAATTCAAAAACATTCCGAGGTCGAACTTAGGGAGCAATTCGATATTTAGAAGCAAAATATCACAATCTAATTATGTTCAATACTGATGCAAAAATAAATGCTAGAGACAAAAAGGAAATAAATTCTTTTTCTTCTCTTCTCTCTTTCTTTTTTGCTCTCTCTCTTTCTTCTTTCTCTGTCTTCAGACATCTGATTCTGTGAATCAGATGCCTTAAGTGACGTCTGCTACAGTGCCAGCGTCTTCTTTTTCTTCTTCTCCTTGGTTCTCTGCCACGCTTCTTCTTCTTTCTTTCTTTCTCTGCGGCTGCTCCTTCCTTCAGCTACTCTTCCTCTTCCTTCTTCTTTCTTGGACAAGTCCTTCTCTTTCTTTGAGGCTGAGTCTCCTTGGCTTCTTCTTCTTCTCTTCTTACACTGTGCTGTGCCTCCTCCTCCTTCTTCTTTGGCTCCTTCCTTTGCCTTCTTCTTCTTATTTGGCGCGGCTAATGGCACTGGCCTTTCGCGGTGTTTTAAAGATATCTTCGTTGTAGTATTACCATGAAAAGCGATTACCAGTTTATTTCAATTTATTACTCGAAATTTAGAATATCCCGAGGTCGAACTTAGGGAGCAAACTTAATTCCAGAAGCATATAAATTCAGAATTAACTATATACTATTTTACAAAATTTAAAGAGAGAGAGTGAACAAAAAAAATCCTTTTCTTCTTTTCTTTCTTTCTTCTCCTCTTCTCAATTCCTTCTCTTCTTTCTCTTTCTTTCCTTTTTCGGACGTCTGATTCTTTGAATCAGATGCCTTATCTGCCCCTTTGCTATAGTGCCTCGCAGGTTCCTCTCCTCTTGGCTTCTTTTTCTTCTCTTCTTTGTTCGACTTTCTTCTTCTTCTTCTTCTTGCACTGTGCCTTCTCCTTGTTCAGTTGGCTTCTCTACCTTCATGTCTTCTTCCTCTTTCTTCTTCTTTCTTCTTCTGTTGCAGCTCTTGGCTGCTTCTTCTCTTTCTTTTCTCCGCAGCTTCCTCCTTCCTGTCTTCTTCTTCTTTCTTCAGCTGCTACCCTATGTGGCTAAGTCTTCAGCCGTTCCTCCTCCTTTCTTCTTCTCCTGCTTCCCTGTACATTACACAGTTAGGTAAAACCTAACCCCTACCTGCCCCACTTCTCTCTCTCTCTATTTCTCTCTCAAAGTTTCACTTCTAGAGCATTCGCGGGTATACAGGTCGGGTAACCTACCCGGGACCAGGCCCACCGGTGTGCGGTGGTGGGCGAGGAGTGCTTGGTCGGGTAATCGGGTTCGGCCTAGACCTACGGGGCGTGAGCGCGAGCGAGGGTGGGTGCGAGCGCGTGACGCGTTGCATGCGTAGGCGAGGGACCTGACCCTTGTGTATCGAAGGCGATAAGCGTAAGACACTTTTTCAATTTATTTGAAGCGCTGCGCTCAGACGTTTATGAGGTGGGACTAAAAGTCCCACCTAAATTCCATGAACACTCGTAGCAAGAATCCTTGCGATTACAGTGGTACACGAGCTCTCGCCTTCGATTGGGGACCTGGGACTGTGCGTGAATCTCTCCCGCGCAGCCTGGGTCTCCCACCTGGGGCTGCAGAGGCCTGGAGCTGCTAGCAAGCTCACTCCAAGCTCGTCGGCAATGGCGGCTAGCGTGCAAAACCTGAAAGCACAAGCACTGCCTCGCGGCTCCGTCAGAACATCAGAAAACCTTCGCCGTATCACGGCGAAGGTGTGGCAGGGGTTGGCTGGCCGCGAGGCGGCCTAGCTGTGCGTGCCTAGGTCGCTCTGTGGCCGAGAGGATGGGTTTGTTTGGGGGGTAGTTTTAGTGGGTGGCGTGGTTGGTGGAAGGGCAAGAGGTGGTCAGTGGGAAGTGGTGAAGCTTCTGAGGTGTTTGGCGAGGTGGATGGGTGAGTGGAATGACGGAAGCACCTCGCCGGAGGTCTAGCCGGAGGTGGAGAAGGTGGCGATGGATAGTGGATGTCGAGGGGTAGAAACAACAAATTAACAGGGGGAAATAAAGTGGAGAGTAAGGGGAAGAGTTTTTACCTAGCTAAGCGGACAAAAGGGAGGAGATGGCGAACGGCGCGTCTTTGTCATCGCCGGAGATGAAGGTGGTAGAGGAAGGGGCAGCGACGAGGAGAAGGGGTCGGAGAGTGCCAGCAGGTATGGCCTAGCGCGGAGGAGAATGGCGGAGCTGTCTCTGCCACTGTTATGGTGGTAGAGCGACGAGAAGAGGGAGGAAGAGTTGCTGGAAGCGTCGGGCTGTTGGCCGGAGTGAGGAGGGGACGAATTTGGGGGAGTTCTCTAGCTAAGTCGAGCTTGTCTCAAACGGCAACCCCTGCCGCTCCTTAAATAGGTGTTGGTGAGGGGGGAAACTCGAGGAGGAAGCGTGGGTAGGCCACCGGAGAATGGCTGGAAAAGAGACCCATGCCTCTCGTGCGTTCGCATGAGAGGTATGGGTGTCGCCAAGGCATGGGAGGGGGTCCATGCGGAAGAAAACAACGCAGGGGACCCCCCTCTTGTTTTTGGGGCCGGTCTCCATACCCTACGCGGTGCCATCCTCCACGCAAAGTCGCTGGAGGCATGGGCAGCTGCTGTGGGTGGCAGAGGGACCGGCTTGCAAAGAACGAAGGGAAAGTTGAGGGATTAAGTGCAAGGGTTCAAAAAGTAATTCTGGGGGATCAATTTGTAAAGTAGGTCAAGGCAAACTTTCCTTAGGTCCAAATTTTGATATAACCCTAATTTGGACCTGAGGAATCTAATGGTGAAGTTGGATTTTAGGTTTGACCACGTTTGACTGGTCAATTTGCACAAAAACCCAAATTAGGTTAAAAATTGGGTATGGTTCTCAATTTAAGTCAAGATAGGTTCCAATGGCCAAATTGAAGGTTCTAAACCCTAGGGGATATTTTTTTATGAATTTTAGAGGATTTAATTGATTTTTATCTTACCTTGAACTTCGTGAATTAGAGTGGATTTATTTTAGGGTTACAGAATGTCATTTAATTCCTAGAAGCTGCTATAACCCTTTCTAAATCAAATCATCCCACTTTCTCTCTTATTAAGCCCATTTTACCTGTGTTTAGTCCCTTAGACATCCCGTTTGTGTATTGCATTCGTAAAATTGCAGTTTTACCCCTTGTGAGTTGCTTTATACTTAAATTTATAGTTCTTTGATTTAGGCTTTCCCTTAGGTTTTGTAGGAGCTTTTGTATACTTATTTAGGTCAAAATGTGCTAGTTAGGGTTCATGATGAAGTTCTCATCAGCTAAGTCTTTAGCTACTTCCTCTTCTTCCCTGCACATGCACGGAGAAGCAAAACCTACCCCTACCCTCCCCTTGTCTCTCTCTATTTCTCTCTTCTCTCTCTCAGAGCCAGCTGGGTAATCGGATCGGGTTACGCGTGCCCAGGTCCAGGCGCACCGGCGTGGGTGGTGCGTGAGGAGTGCAGGGTAAACGGGTCAGCTAAATCCACGTAGCGTAGGTCGCGGACAAGGCGGGTATACGAGCGAGGGGACCTCACCCCGTGTCACTTGAGGCGGTAAGCTTAATTCACTTTTTCAATTTAAGCGTCTCCTTTCGTTCGTCAGCTTCCGAGGTGGGACTAAATGTCCCACCTTCATTTCACGAACGCCCGCAACAGGAATCACGTTCGATTGCAGCAGATGCAAGGTCCCTCAGCGCCAATCGCCTGGCAGTGTGCTTGCGCGAGACCAAGCTGCGCCTTCTGGACTTGGAGGCCTGGAGCGCTGGGGCCTGGAGAAGCTTGTAAGGATGCTTCGGGTCGTCGCTAATGGCGACGGAGGCGATGAAACCTGAAATGGATGAAGATGGCCTCGCGGCCCTGTCAGATCAAAGGAAAACCTTTGTCGTATCACAATGAAGGTGAGGCGAGGTTTGGTTGGCCGTGGGGCAGCCTATGCTTGCGTGCCTAGGTTGCACTGTGGCCTTGAAGGTGGGTTAGGTCGGTGGACGTTTAGGGAGGTGATGGTGGTCAGTGGAAAGGTGGAAGGTGATTAGTGGGTGATGGCGGAGGTGATGAGGGGTCTGGCGAGGTGTGTGGAGGCATGGAGTGGTGGAAGTGCCCTCGTCGGTGGTCGGCCGGAGATGGAAAAGGTGATGGTGGTCTGCGGTGTGGAAGGATCGAGAGTGCAAAGTATAAGAGGGGAAATGAAGAGGGGAGAGAGAGAAACTTAACTAACAGTTTTGGAGCGAAAGGGGGAGGCGGAGGGTGAGAGGCGAGTACTGCCGTCGCCGGAGACGAAGATGCCCAAGGGAAGAAGCGACGACGAGGAAGAGGGCATAAGGACGCGCGCTGGTACGGTGCGGCACGGAGGAGAATGGAGGAGCTGGCTCTACCACTGGTATGGTGGCAGAGCGATGAGAATAGGGAGGAGTCACCGGAAGCTTCAGGCAGTCGGTCGAAGTTGGGAGGAGACTAATTTGAGGGAGATCTCTGGCCAATTTGAGCTTGAAGGAAGCGGCGTGGTCTGTGCTTCCTTAGATAGGCACAGGCAGAGTGGGAAGCGCACGGAGACGGCGCGAAATCCACGCTGGAGTTAAGGTCGGAGGGAGACCCATAACTCTCGAGCGTTCACACGAGAGGTATGGTAGGTTTCAGGGCATGGGGAGCTGCCCATGCGGTAGGGGGCTCTGTAGGGAGCTCCCCTTTCAAATCTGGGGGCGGCTCCCCATGCAAGCGAGGAGAAAACCTCTGCGCAAAGTCGCCAGAGGTATGGTCCCTTTTGCAAATGGCAGAAGGACCGACATGAAGAAAGAGATGAAGTTAGGGGGGGATTTGTATGGGTTTCAAAAAGTTGAGGGTCTGAATGTAATTTGGAGGACCAATTTGCAAAGTGGGTCAAGACGACCTTTCCTTAAGTCCAAATTTTGGTATAAACCTAATTTGTACCTAAGGAATCCAATGGTGAAGTTGAATGTTAGGTTTGACCACGTTTGGCTGGATATTTTTCATAAAAACCCAAATTTGGTCAAATATTAGGCATGGACCCCAATCTAGGTCAAAATAGGTTCTAAAGGCCAAATTGAAGGTTCTAAACCCTAGAGGATATTTTTCCATGAATTTTAGAGGTTTCAGTTGATTTTTATCTTTCCTAGAACCTTGTGAATTTAAGTGGGTTTGTGTTAGGGTTACAGAATGCCATTTAATTCCCGGATTGCACAATAACCCTTTTCTGACTGAACCATCCCACTTTTTCTCTTATCAAATCCAATTGAGCTATGTCTAGACCCTTAGAAATCCTGTTGATGTACTGTAATGGTAAAATTACAGTTTTACCCCTTATTTTGTGTTTTCTTCCCAGATTAATGATTCCTTGAATTAAGCCCTTCTTTTAGTTATGTAGGAGCTCTTGTTCACTTTATTAGGGAAAAATGTGCTAGTTAGGGTTCATGATGAGGTTCTCATCATTAACGATATCGGATTACATCGAGAAAAGACTTGGAAACGAATATCCAAGCGATACGTTGTGATGGCTTTCCTAGTTATATGTACATGAGTGGTTATTCTCGGACCAATTGGTTTATTTCTCGAGACGACCTTGCTCTGATACCATCTTGTTACGACTCGATTCTCAAATCCTTACAAGACCCAAGATCGGCTAGGCTCGACTAATCCCAAGACCTAGTCGTCCAACGAGAAATAACCAAAAGTAGGAAATAAATCACATGCACACATGCAATATAACTAAGTATAAGAAAAAATGAGACGTGAAGGAACAACAAAGTTAATAGTCTCAACAAAGTAACACATGCCATCATAATAACACGGCGGAAAAGAAGATAGAAAGTAACAGGAACAGTAAAATAGATACCTATTACTCACTACAATCGCAGAAAACTAAAGAGCTGGAAAGAAACGACTACGGTTGGGCTTGGCTTGGCCCAACACCCTCTGCAATCGGAACCTCAGGTTGCTCAACTCCTGGCCCTAAACAGGGTTACGAAAAGACAGAGTCAGCGAATGCTGAGTAGAGTGATGTTTACATTATTTATGTGCAAGTAAAGTAAAACAAGCAACCGGATTTTATTCTCATTTCTATTTATCTCATCTATGTATTTCTGGTTCATTTATTTCACAAAGGATCCAAGTATTTCTTGATCTTGCTTGTTACTTGGAACGATTTTGATTGCAGTCTTTTCCGTGGAGTAGAAGGTACACATGGTGCTCTCCTGGTTGGGAGAGTCTCCCGCGGTAGTCCTAAACCCAGTCAACCACGTCGAGGTCACTATCGCGATGTTGCGGTAACTACGGCACGCATGATAAGTGCATGGGTACTACCCCGCACTGACACGCGGTCAGTTGTTTTCGCTAGCGGATACGCCTAAAGTACAGCACGGAACAGTATAGGGCCTTGCCCTCTTAGAACAAGGGTCTCGCCCCTCATAACCAAACAAGGGTCTCGTCCCTCCACAGTCTGCGTACCCTAGTCCGACTACCCCGATTTTCCCAGAGGGCCTAAAAGTCGATGTAGGTTAGCTAGCTTAACCCCGGGCCCCGTGGGGTGGCTAGCTCCCTCCTTACACTAGTAGCACGCCTCAGTACCACGTACACAAGGGCCAAAAGGAGTCGGTGTGGAGTGGCCAATCCTAACCCCGGGTCTCAACCCAAGGGTGGCTAGCTCCGCTCTACACTAAAAAACCACTGTGCTCCTTGGTACCACGTACACAATGGACAACTCACTTCCCGTCTACACACAGAATTCCTTTCCATATCCAAGAGTTCTCCTCCTAATTCCCCGTAGGGTTCACGCATTATATTCGTTCCAGTTATCAGTATTCAGATATCATGGTTCATAACTCGTTCCTTATCCATATACAGGCAGCTCGTGTTTTCACAATTCAAATTCTCAATCATATACATGCAACTTGTGGTTTCATAGTTCAATTTCTCATTCATATACAGGCAACTTGTATTTTAACATGCATCTCAAGTAAACAGAGTAGCTTGACCATGCTCATTTGTTTCTACCCTAGGGTTCATTTCTCATCCTAGGGTTTATTCAAGTATTCTAAACATGTTCTTTTATTGTGTAAATCTTAATGTTATAGTAAACCACTCTACCAGGAAACACGGGAGTAATGGGGGCTTGAACCGCAGACCTAGGCGTCTCTGCGAGCCCCAAACACGCAGCAGGCTGAAATCCTATACCAGGGAATACAACACAAAATAAGAGTTCAAAACAATGTATAACAGACTCTAATACGTAGAGAAACTCGAGAGGAAAACATAGATATTTCGTTTGAGTAAAATG
Source organism: Thalassia testudinum (assembly GCA_037157565.1). Taxonomy (NCBI): domain Eukaryota; kingdom Viridiplantae; phylum Streptophyta; class Magnoliopsida; order Alismatales; family Hydrocharitaceae; genus Thalassia; species Thalassia testudinum. Next base: position 70,384,042 of record JAZHRO010000007.1, on the reverse strand, counting down.
GACCCTAATCGGACCATAAATGGGTCAAAAACGTGCATATTGGTCAAAATCAGACGTCTGGGAATAGTCCTAGACATCTTAAAAGATGGCAGATTTTACCTTATATCTCCTGCGGTATCCTCAGATGTCCGGATCTCTCCGCAATCGTCTCGAGGAAGCTCCAAACGTCAGACAAAGCCTCCGATCGTCTGGAAGTACCTTCGGACGTCTGGCGATGTGGTCAGACGTCCAAAAATCACCTCGAAGTTCGCACCCCGCTCCTTCTCGATGCTCTACACCTGCGTGCAGAGCACAGACCCCATTTTTAGCTCTTGCATGAGTCTGCATGGGCAGATCTCGTGTAGCACGACTTACCTTAGCGCCCAACGTGCTTTCAGATGTCCATCTCCAGTCCCAGACATCCTGCTGCCGCTATGGATGTCTGGTCGATGCTCCAGACGTCTGATACTGGAACTTTTCCAGTACCAGACCCTCCTTCGCGATGCCGCTCTCTCTGCAGCGCTGTCCGCAATGCACGGCAGCAGCTGTAGAGGGTCGGGAGGTCGCCTCCTCGAGCCCCTCCTCGCATGCGTTCCCGCCGCCAGTCGCGCGAGCTCCGCCGAGCTCCCTTCGAGCTTCGACGGACCCGAGCTTCCGCCGCCGGGCCGGACCGACTCCACACGAGCTCCCCGAAGGTCCACCGACCTTGGTTCTCCTCTCTCAGGCTCTTCCTTTCTCTCCTCTTTGTTTTCTCTCGCTCACCCTCTCTCTCTCGCTCTCCCTCGTCGATCCTTGCTCGACCTCGCTCCTCCTTGCCGTGGCTGCACAGGGGTGTCCGGACAGGGATGTAGCGGTGGCTGGTGGTAAAGGGTGAGGGTGGTGAGGAGAGGGGGGGTTTAAATAGGGTCGGGTGTTAGGGTTTCGGGTGAGAGGCGGTAGGAGAGAGATAACATTGGCGCGTTGCACGTACGCGAAGGGAAAATAAGTTTCAATATTTCCCACTTTCAGACGTCTGGGCCTGTGTCCAGACGTCTGGACAGACATCTAACTGAAATTCCAGATGTCATATCCAACTAAAAGGGCAATGGGTCATTTTAGGGGGTATACTCCCTCAACTCTTATACCTTTGTATTTATAGAAGAAGTTGTTATACATTAGTTACAACAGAATGGAATCTTCCTACAGACCATACAAAAATTTGTTACAACAATCATGTGCTAACATCCCCCCTCAAACTAATGATCTAAAGCAGAGATCTAAAGTTTGTGTCTTAGTTGTTCAAATCGTGTAAGAGATAATGGCTTTGTGAAGAGATCTTCAATTTGACTGGATCCTGGAATAAATTTCACCTGCTTGGAAGTTACTTGGTCTCTAACAAAATGATAATCAATTTCTAGATGCTTAGTTCTAGCATGAAACACAAAATTTGAAGCCATATAAGTGGCTCCAATGTTATCACACCATATGGTCGGAATAGAAGCCAAAGAGACACCCAATTCACTCAGTAAGGATGAAATCCACATAATTTATGCTGTAGCATTGGCAAGTGCGCGATACTCAACTTCCATGCTTGACCTAGCAACAGTTGGTTGCTTTTTGGCTGACCACATGACTAAATTTTCTCCTAAGTATATTGCATAACCTGAAGTTGATCATTTGTCATCAATAGAATTTGCCCAATCTACATCTATATAAGCATGTAACTGAATAGGAACAGAAGGAGTTATGTGTAAGGCATAGGTTATTGTTCCTTTAATATATCTTAATAGTCATTTTAAACACTCCATGTGTTTATCAGTAGGATAACTCATCATCTGAGCAAGTTTATTTACTGTATAGCATATATCATGCCGTGTAAATTGAAGGTATTGTAGATTGCCTATCAGTTGACGAAATGGTGTTGGATCAGGTAATGGTGTGCCTACACCTTTAACCAAATATTGAAGTTGAGCAGGAGATAATGGAGTGTGAACAAGTTTTAAACCATCAAAGTGAAATTTTGTCAAGAGATCAGCTATATATCTTCTTTGTGTTAATCCAATGCCATCTTGAAATTTAGTTATTTCTACTCCAAGAAAGAATGAAGGGAAGCCCATGTTGCGAACAGGAAACTCATCTGACAGTCATTGAAGAAGAGTATCCAGGGTAGGTTTGTTGGATGAAATTAAGAGAATATCATCCACATATATTAAAGAAACATGAGAAGATTTCCTTGTTGAAACATAAAAAGAGAAGGATCTATTTTTGAGCAATGCAAATTATTTGCTGAAAGAAAAGATCTTAATCTTGTAAACCATGCTCTAGGTGCTTGTTTAAGACCATAGAGAGACTTCTTTAGTTTGCAAACATAATCAGGATAATCAGGATGAATGAAACCTTGTGGTTGCATCATAAAAACTTCTTCATCTAAAAGGCCATGTAAAAGGGCATTATGGATATCTAATTGAGAGATTAGCCATTTATTGCTGATAGCTAAGGAGAGAAGTAACTGAATTGTTGTTGTTTTTACAACAGGACTAAATGTGTCAAAGAAGTCTCGACCTTCAATTTGATGAAACCCTTTGGCTACCAATCTTGCCTTGTATCTATCAATAGTACCATTTGCCTTTCTTTTAATTCTATATACCCACTTGTTACCAATAATATTCTGAGTGGGTTTTGGGGGAAGAAGATCCCAAGTATTGTTTCTAAGAAGAGCTTCAAATTCTTCTATCATAGCAGAACACCAAGCAGGTTTCTTGGATGCATCAGTATAAGATGTAGGCTTTACTTCTATTTCAGTAGTAAGAGCACTTTGAGGTATAGTATACACTGAAGAATTAAAGACCTTTTTCTTAGAAATGCCATCCATAGCTCTAGTTGTCATGCCATTCCTAATAGGTAAGGTTTTGGGCATAGGTTCAGTGATGATGGCTGTATTTGGTGGATTTTCAGCAATGATAGTAGGAGGATTTGCAATGGCAGGTACTGAATCAGAATTTAAAGGTACTGAATCTGAATTTTAAGCTGGTATTGTGGTTGTTCTGGAAATATTATTAGGAATTGTTGGTGTAGGATGAATGTGTGTGTTGTTAGAGGAACTTGTGACTAGAAAAGAAGGAATAGTAAGATTTACAGGAGGTTCTACCTTTTGAGTGTTCTGAGTTTTTTTTGGTGATGTCTGAAAAGGAAAATTTTGCTCATCAAAGATTACAAATTTGGATAGGATAAATTTTTCAGTGATAGGATTAAAACATCTGTAGGCTTTATGATAAGAACTATATCCAAGAAAAATATGAAGTTTAGATCTTAATTGAAGTTTATGAGTTGTGTAAGGTTTAAGAAAAGGATGACAAGCACACCCAAAAATTTTAAAGAAGTGATAGTCAGGGGATTTTGAATGAAGAAGTTGAAAAGGTGTGTTAGGATAAGTGAAGGAAAAAGGTAGTGAATTAATGAGTTGTGTAGCAATATGAAGAGCCAAAAACCAAAATCTTAGAGGTATATTAGCATGAAACAAAAGAGCTCTAGCAATTTCTAGAAGATGACAATTTTTTCTTTCAGCACATCCATTTTGTTGAGGTATATGTGGAGCTGAAATTCGATGTTGAATACCTTCATTTTTAAGCCAATGATGTAACTTCTGATATTCTCCTCCCCAATCAGTGTGAATAGCTTTAATAGTTGTATGAAATTGTGTTTTTACGTATTTAATGAACTGTATTGCAATATGAAAAACTTCTGACTTCAATCATAAGGGAAATACCCATAGAAATTTAGTTGAGTCATCTATGAATGTAAGACAATATTTGTAACCATCAAATGTTGTAATTGGCGATGTCCAAACATTAGAAAACACCAATTCAAATGGTTTTGAGCTAACAGTTCCAGTAGGAGGAAGATAGTTCTTATGTGCTTTTGCTTCCATACAAGTAGAGCACAAATGATTAGTTGTTTTATTTTGAACATATGGCAGACTATGTGAAGACAAAAATTGCTGAAGAAGAGAAAAATTAACATGACCAAGGCGATAGTGCCAAGTGGTCAGAGGTGCTTTTATTTCAGCGTTGCTAACATTAGTTGAAGAAAGAATACCAGATTCTAAAAACCATGAAGTCGGAGGTGAATGTTGCTGCTCTGAATGTTGCTGCAGAAGTGAATGTTGCTGTTGTGGTGAATGTTGCTGCTGCTTTTGTGAAAGAAAAACTTGATAGAGACCATTACGAGGTGCTCCCTTTAACAGAATTTCCTTGGTCTGAAGATCCTTAACAATAAGACGGTCAGGATACTGATGGAAACACCATCACGAGCCATAACTAGCTCAATTTAGTCATTATCAAGGATTAAAAGCTCCTACATAACTGCTAGAGAGCCATAATTCATTGCATAATCATTCTGAGAGAAAGACAAGAAAACATGGTTAAAATTGCAATTTTACCATCATATCTTGAATGCAGAACAACCACAAGTTATCTTAAGGGTTATTTAAGGGTCAAATGGCCTTAAATGTCCAACAAGTGGGTTAATACAGACAGAAAATGATTTTTGCGTGTTTTGAGAATTAAATGATTTCTGAAACCCTAAAAACAGACCTGCTTGATTAACTGAGGTTCTGGTCAGGAAAAAATTTACCTAAACTCTCTAAAATTCATATAAAAATATTTTCTAGGGTTTGGTACCTTCAATTTGACAATCGGAACCCGTCTTGACCCAAAATAGAGTCCTAGACAGACATTTGCCCTAATTTAGGTTTTTACATAAATTAACCAGTCAAATGAGGTCAAAACATAAATCTAACTTCACCATTTGATTCCTTGGGTTCAAATTAGGTTTGTACCAAAATTTGGGCTCAATCTGAGATCATCTTGACAAAGTTTGCACTTTGGTCCAGTCAGCTCTTTCTATTTCATTCAGACCCTTAGCTTTTTGAATTCCTTTCAGATAGCCCCCCAATTTTGTCGTCTTCTTCACAAAATGGTCCCTCCACCATTATCGCTCAAGAATCCTACTCCGGCGAGCTTCATTTGGAGAGATCTCTTTAATTGATTGATGAAACATTCCCAAAATCAAATCGGAGACTCTTTAGGAAACCCTCTTTCCAATGGGACCAACCTTGAATCCCAACTCCTTCCCAAAAGCTAGTGCGAACGCTTTGAAGGAATGTGTATCCTATTTTTGCGTAAGCTCCAAGGGTCCCAAGCTTGTTTCTAAGCTTGGAACCCCCTTCTAAGCCCTATTTAAGCACGTCCAATGCGTAGCCGTGCTCTTCAACTAGTTTTAGGGTCAAAAACCTCTTCGAAACTCTCCCTCCAGCCCTCCTCCAACTTAGCTTCGGCGAGCTCCTCCCCCATCTTCCTACGGACGGCCAACAGCCAAATTGGCCTGTCCTCCTTCCTCATCTGCGTCTGTGCTTGGTGGGCCAAAGCTAGGGCATCCAGATCCCCTTCTTTGCCGCCGTCCCCTTCTCAGAGGATTCATCTTCCTTATGTTCGGCCATCACACCGGCGTGGGTTTTCTACCTCCTTCGACCGTTAGATTAGGTTCTTTAGCTTCATCTCTTCCCTCCTTTTTCCCTCTTTCTATCTCTTAAAATGACCGCTGACCATACGTCTCCCCCTCCGTCTTCTTCCGCTCCGGTGATGCCAAACCGCCGCTCCACCGCACGAATTGCGTCGCTATCACCTCCATCATCTCTGTCGTCCTCCACTCTTCAAAACCCCTTTCTCCATTCGCTTTCTCATTCACCCAATCATGCCACCAAACAAACCCATCACCAGCTTCTTTCCCCGACTCCGACCAGCCACCACACACCCCAATCCGCAACGAAACCACCGCCAACATACTCCATGTCCTTCAGCGAAGGTCCTGAGCTAGTTTAACTTGGTTGTAAGGTCGAATTTATGTTTTTCAAGTCTCGCCGTCTACTACCACCGCCACTTCCATCTCCAACGTCATTCAAGTTCCTCCGGCCGTGTTCTTCTCCAATTCCACGCCCAGGATGCAAGGCTTACTTCCAGGTTGCATTCCAGGTTGACAATAGAAGGACACTACAGTTCATTCATCTACAATCGAAGACGCCATCACCTGCTGCTGTGTGAAGGAAGGGTGGGACATTTAGTCCCACCTTGAAAACTGACAGATGCCCGCAGGCGAATAAGTTGTTTTTGTCACATGAGCTATTTGCCTCAAGTGACACACAGGGGGTGAGGTCCCCGCACGTGCCTCACATGCGCCTCACCTGCGACACCTAACCCACGGGTCTGGTCGATCCGATAACCCTCCTAACCTAATCACTCCTCGCTCACCACCTACGTCGGTGAGTCTGGTCCTAGGTACGCTCTACCTGTATACTCGACTACCCTAACTGTGGCCCAGGGAGGGCGAAACCTAAGAGGAAGTGAGAAAGAAAGAGAGCCTGGGGCAGGGGAGGGTTTTGCCTTGTCGACACTTAGCCAAATTTGAAGGGGTGGCCGCCCTCTGTGTGTGAAGAAAGAAAGAAGAAGAGAAGGAGGCCTTCGCAGAAGAGGAGGAAAGAAAGAAGGCCTGCTTAGAAGAAGGAAGAAGAGGAGAAGACTTAAGAAGACAGAAGAGGAGGAAAGGAAGAAGGCCAGAAGAAGAGAAGAGAAGCCAAGAAGAAAAGAGAAGAAGAAGAACAATGCTAGGGAAGCACTGTAGCATCTGTTGGTTAGGCCGTCTGATTAAATGACCTGACGGCTGATTTGAGGCTTTATCTAATTATTTAAGTACCTAAGTTGAATGGTTGGTGGCACTGTTGCATTATTTGCATGTATGCTTAAATTGAATAATTGATGATCTAAATCACCATTGTTTTTGCTTTAAGATTCTTTTATTGCCATATGTTAAACTCATGTTTTATATTGATTATCATTTTTGAGTTATTTCTTGTACTCATTTACTTGTTAATTGAGATTAGCAATTGAATTCCTATTTGCTCTTTGTGTTCGACTTCGGACTTCATTTCTGATGTTCGAGTAATAAATATTATTTATTTTTCGCATTGATTCGATCTATACTACAACATGACGATTTGAAAACCCATTTCAGATACATTTTGAAATAGCATTTATTGTCATTTGCAAATCGATGGACAGACATGAGATTATTGGAGACTTTAGGTACATGTAAAATATTTTTGAACATAATTGTCTATTGGAAGCTGTAAACATATTTATGTCCAACATTTCTAATAGACTCACCTTTGCCATCACCAAAGGTGACATCATCTTGACCATCATATGGTTTAGAGATATCAAGGTTGTTCATAGAATTTGTTATATGCTGATTTGCTCCTGGATCAGTTAACCAAGGAGTAAATTCAGTTGTGGACATATTTGCTTGAATTGGCTGATCATATCGCCTGTAACAAGTGAGAGCTGAGTGATTTAAACGACCACATATTTGACATTTGACGCCAGCTACAAAGGGTGGTTTGGAAAAATTTTGTTGTGAACTGTTTGAATTGAAGTTTCCTCTTGCACGACTATTTCTACTACCTCCTCGAGATCTGCCACTACCACCTCTGCGTCCACCACGAAATACTCTTGTGCTAACAACTTGATTAATTAAGATATCAAACTGAGAGTTCACTCGATGAAGCCTTTGTTCATGACTTAATAACAGACAGATGACCTCATCAAGAGTAATTGAATCTCATGAGGTAATGGCAGCCACAATGGGATCATAATCAGATCCTAGTCCATTTAGAATTTCTAGAATTAAGTCATCGTCATCAAGTCTTTTTCCACGTGTAGATAAGCTCATGGCTAAATGCTTGGCTTTATTAACAAATTCAAGGATTCCAGAATCCCCTTTCTTTAAGGTGCTTAATTCACAGCGGAATTGGAAGATTTGAGCGCGGGATTTTGTGCCAAAGAAGCGCTCCAAATAATCCCAGACTTCTCTAGCAGTAGCTAGATCTGAGATTTGAACACAGATTTCTTCACTAACTGATGAGATAAGCCAGCTCAAAACCAATTGATCTTTCTTATGAAACAAAAGATACTCATCATTTAAAACTTGTGTAGTAGAATCACTACCATCTGTTTGACGTGTAAATTTGGGTGGCTGAACAGCCGAGCCATCAATGAAGCTAAGAAGATCATAAGCACGAAGTAGGGGTAAAAATTGGGCTTTCCAGGTAGAGAAGTTGATAGCAGTCAGTTTATAGGGAATGCTATGCTGAATTGAAGCCAGTAATTGAGTTGCTAGAGAACTATTTGAAGGAATTTGGATCGTGGATCCAGGTGTAGTACTCGAGGAACTCATTTGGACGAAGATCCAATTCTTGAAACAGAGAAAGAAGGTAGAGATCAGACCCGATCAAAGGTAAACACCTGATCTCTTTTCTGATCTCTTTGCTGTAGAATCAGAGAAGCACCTGAGCAAGTAAACAGAAGAATTTGTCGAAGAAGAAGAGAGATCTGACGGAGGTGTGCAGCTATCTGATGCAGAAGAGAGACAATTTGATGTAGTTGAGCTAACAGCTGTCGCAGAATGAAGGCAGCCATCTCTTGAGCTATTGCCCAACAATCTGGTTGTCTGATACCACGTCAGTATAGCAGTGGAAATGGAAGGAAAGTTACAAGAGAGAGTATACTCCGTCAACTCTTATACCTTTGTATTTATAGAAGAAGTTGTTATACATCAGTTACAACAGAATGGAATCTTCCTACAGACCATACAAAGATTTGTTACAATGATCATGTGCTAACACAATCTACCATAGGTATCACTACTTGCATCATTATCTTTCTTTTTAAAAAAAATCATCATAATTAGTATTTCTGTTATGATCTTGCATTTACTTTGGTTTCTGTTATGACCAATTGTGGTTCATTTCTCTTAGTTTTGAAAAACGGACATCCAATCAATACCATTAGGGTGCCACATTCTGATGTGAATCTGATAGTAGGTGGACTATTAAGAGGTCCCAATTGTTAACAGTAGTTTGGAATGGGAGTGAACAAGAAAGAAGGAAGGCTCACAGAGTCATGGAATGAAATTATCCTTCCGAAACATTTGGGAGGTTTCTTCTTGGTTGCGCTTTGGGCTGCTAGATGCAAACATTTTTATGAGAAGAAAAAGCACTTTGGTATTCTGACATTTTTGGAATACCACAGTGCAATCTTATCAAGCTTGTTGGATGAATCTGCCATCCATTCTGGCAGTGTAGTGCACCATAGTTTGATAGCCTCAAATCCTTTAGATTATAGTGTGGTCGCAGGGCATCCAATATATCTTTCCTTTTTCATTGTATACTCATTAGTGGGAGACATTTTGTAGTTCTTTTTTTGGGAGAAGGGGTAACCAAGAATTCTACTTAATATCTCAGGTTTCCCCTTACTATTATGCTTCTATTTATTCCAAGTGTTTCATCAGATGCTGGAAGCCCAATTCCATTATTGCCATCACTAGTTGAGAATGGAAGTGATTCCGAAGCATAGAATCTGAATACTACCCAGCCGAGCAATCTCGTAATGCATCAAATAGCATTTCTATTATTTAGAGATACAGTGTAGAGATGTCTTGCAGATTGGGGCTAAGTTTGATCTGGTATTTGGGTTATTTCTATAGGTATCCATTTGCCAATATGGCTTTGATATTGCATCTGTTTGCACTTCAAATAATTGACTTGCTCTTTTGAGCAATGATCTGTGTAGGGAGCAATCATGGCAGTTGGTGCATCTGAGCCAACAGTAGTTGCTACCAAGGACGAGAAAATTGGGGTCAAAAGTCAAATGCAGGTTAGTTGGATAACCATCTAGTCCATTTGTTAAATTGTTGGATCAAATGGTTATGCTGAATCCACAACTTGATACGAACGAAATTGCTAAATGTTGTAGGTGAATGTCATAGCAAATCATCGAATTATATATGTGGCTGATCTAGAAGCATTCTTGCAGACCTTAGCTAAGATAATTGAAGATCCTAAAGATCTTACATTCTAGGTTGCTTGCAAAGCAGGTGGACTACTTAATTTTGGGTAATCTTCAATTTTGATTCTCGACAGTTAATAGAGACTTCAAATTACGGTATATATGGAGCAGCAGAGGTGGACACCGGTATTTGCATAGTTCTTTCCCATCTGCCAATTGGCTCTTTCTGTGCCATCGGATTAATTGATCATTTGGTCAATTTCCAACTAATCAAAGTAAAACAAGACCTTAGACCAACTAAAACAAAGTCAACACTGATATTGATAATTGTGTCAATAATTCACCAACCTTCCTAGTGATAGAAATGACTACTTGCAACTCAGTCTTCATTTCATATATGCAAGTGGCATAGTTGCATTTCTGAGTTTTGTAATCATGTTTCTTCAACAACATCCTTATGGTTTATGGTGGTAGAAATCTCAATTTCTCACATAACTCGCTTCACAATTCAATAATCTATCTTCCTTTTAACTTTTTTTCTACCTATTTAGTAGCATATCTTCACAATTCATCTCTTCCTTTGTTACAATCAGTAGTCTGTACATCTGTTGCAGAGTGTGGCCTTGGAGCGCTAGACTTGGAGGTTATATATAATCAATTGCTAATGGTTAAGTGAACATGAGTTATGGGGAGGGAAAGGAGTATTTTCTCTAAGGTAAAAAAGGCTTGCCATGGCAGGAAACTTAACCTGGATTTCATGTTTCCCTCCTTTTTCCAAAATAATATGTTCTTATCTTGTTTTACTGATCATCTGGATAAATTATGTGCAGGGAATCTTTGTTTTTGCATCTATAATGGCTACACTTGGATTGCAGATTATTCTTGAATTTGAGCGTTCTCTGCTATCAGATGTGAACATCCTTCCACCCAAGTCTTTTTATTTGGTTTTCTTCCTTACCTAAAAGCTTGAAATTAACATTATCTTGGTGAATTTATTAGGCATGAAAAGAATAAATCTGAGTTGTTGGATTCGCTTGAGTGTTGACATGATCTCTTTCTATAATGGACTATTTATAGTTGGATTTGTTTGGTGAATTTATATGTTGTCTGTAGCTGCTGCAGTTGAACTGATGTTGCGGCTGATCAGTTGCTGCGGCTAATCTACTGTTGCTGATGCGGATGAGCTAGCAAAGCTACTACTGCTGCAATAGCAGAGTTGCCGCTGCTGCTCCTGAACTACTAGCTGTTGTTGCTGCTCCTAAACCAGCTGCTGCTACTGCTATTGCTGAATGGCATGTCACCTCCATCATCTTTGGGTGTAAGGCCATGCTGGTGATGTTGAGCCTGAGAATGAATTTGTGACAAAATTATGGAAGGTTCTTCCTTCTGCTCTCAAGGATGTAATCGAGAATGGTGAAGAACATGGATGGAATGTGGTGCACTGGTAATTACCTTAATATTCTTTTCAATTTGATAAACATGTTGGCTATGTTGTCTTTACAGAAATTTCTGGGAATGGAAAGCAACAAAAATGGGTATCTGAATTGACAACTCTTGTGGAATTATAGTTGAAGTTGCTCATATATTTGAGGTTAATAAAGTGACAGAACATATTACAAGGACACCAGTTGATGAAAATGTGACCACTTATGCATCCAAACCGTGTTTTTTGTCTAATCTCTGGATGCAAAACCTGTAAGTATGTTTTAATCTTTTTGGTGGAAAGAAGTGGATGGTTTTTGAGCTCAATAAAAACTCAAAAAATCATCTGTTAGCTTTTTTTTCTTCTCTTGATTTTGTATAAGTGGTAGGTGTAGACAACACATGGATGGTCGTTAAATAGGTTATAAAAAATGAATAGTCAAGATCAGGTGAGGACAAAATCCTCTTTTACCATGCTTCAATTTTGATTTCAATGACTTGGACTTTGATGTACTCTTTTGTCCGATGGTTTCTATGATATAAGATTTGCCTTACTGTTATAAATGTCATCTTCAGTCCTAGAAAAAGTTGTAATTTCAGACTGAAATTTCTGTCAAAATTTCTTACCAAGTTCTAAAGCGTACATGGGAAGATAATTTTGATACTGATTTTAGAAGGCAAATGTTGTTGTTGGAAGGAATATTGATTGGATGGTGGAGCTGTTGTCATTTTTTATTTTAGATGAACTGAATATCAAATTTGGTTGGATTAATCAGATGTTGCGGTTGTTAGATGAAGTTCATGGGATGATGCTCTTCAGAAGTGGCTACTATAGATATTGATTTTAAAGATCAATGAGGGGCAAATCTTGAGTTAGAGATTTTCAAACTTTGAATGGAGATCTCATTATCTTCTATTTTCAGAATGAAGATCTTTAATATCCCTACTGAATGCTTACTCCTATCATCAAGTGCCTCATTTTAGTTTCATGATTGCAGAATTTTTTATGTTGGTTTGGGTTTCTTAGATTTACTCAGAAGGAGATTTGGTTTTTAGATTTACTCAGAAGGAGATTGGGTTTGATTTGTCAGAAGATGCTGCTGATAGTAGTGACTTATTTTGCATATGCGTCGACTGATAAATGAGTTGCTGCTTAGTTTTGAAGATGCTATTGCTGTTGTTATTGCCTTTACTCATGAAAGATGGTTGAAGATGGTTTGCTTGGTGATTCTTATTGTGTTATAGCTATATAAAGTGGTGCTGCTACTGAAGTTTATCACTGATGCTTTTAGATATTTTCAGGGTGGAAGCACATATCTGAGTTGTTGTGGCAGATCTGCTGCTGCTGCAGCAGCTGAACTAGTAGAGCTGCTGCTACTGCTCCTGAACTACCAACTACTGTAGCTGAACCACCTGCTACTACTGTTGCTGCTGAACCAACAGTTGCTGCTATGCTACTAGTGCTGAGCGTTGCTGCTAACCTAGCGCAATCAGCCAATGGGGGAAGATGAGTGGAAAGGCTCAAGAGTTAAAAGGCAAGGAAGTATCCTCATTAATTATTTTGCACCTATGAGAACGACTGCATCCTCTTTCTCCCATTTCCAATTGTTTAATAATATCTTGATTTTTTGCATTAGCTGGAATATTCGGTCTTAACAATGGATTTACTGCATCTATCACAAAGGCCAACTCCCAATCGCGACACAAGGAAGTGAGGCAACATACATAACAAGGCAGGCTTCTTGAATTGTTGATCTTCAACTTTATTTTGAATTGTTGGTCTCCAGAAGGAGAATTTTGCATAGTTAAATAACGTCTCAGGCTTCCAAATAAGGATGATGTGAAGCCTTTAAGAAGCATTGCAACGTGGGATGGATGCCAAAGTTTTATGATGTTTTAGATGATTTCAGTTGGGTTGATGAAGTGTTTCATATTTTAGGATCCTCGTTGTAATTTTATTTTTTGTATATTTTTCTTTTCTTTTCTCTTGTATTACCCTTAAGAGGGGAATATGTACTTTGATGATCTAGGAAATCAATAAAAAGGACTTTATACTCCCTTGTGGTTTGTGCTTGTTAAAAAAATTTATTTCTTAGTAAGAATAAAATTAAGTTGTATAGGCATCATTAAAGTGAATCAATGTGGAAATTAAATGACAAAAGAAAATGCCATTAAAGTAAATAATTAGTGACAATTTAGTAGCATAAGAAAGTACCATTAAAGTAAATCAATAGTGATGATTTAGAGACATAAATAATTGTTGCTAAATAATATCAATAATGATATTAAGCATTTTCCAACCAATATTAGATTTATCACCTCAATATCCTTAACAAAAAAAGTAGAGTTATTTAGGAAGTCTATGAAAGAGACTTGATCTACAAATTTCACATCATTGAGGCTCCTAATTTTCTTCATTGCCTAAAGCAAAATACTACCTTCAATAATCATAAGGTGTGTGATAAGGGGAACTTGTAAGAAAGAGCCAAAAAGTAGATCCATCATTTTGTAGATGTACTACGAAATCCTGGGAGTTAATCCATGAAGTAACAACATCAACGAAACAATTGGATTATAGACGTTGAATAAGATCATCAAGCATTGATGAATTCATACTACAATTGTGAGAATCTTGCAAGATGCTTAATATGAGTAAGATGAGTATCAAAAGCATAAGATTTTTGCATATAACGTGCATGAGAGATACTCTAAACGATATTAGTAAAAGCATTGTTAAAAATACAATGAAAGTTGGCCTACCATATTGCCTCCATTAGATATGATGAAGGCATTTAAGTTGCCATCACATCTCCACCGAAGATAAAATCATATGGCTCTTTCTCACGACCCTTATCTCAAGCTAGTAAAATTTTCGTTGTCCTCCCTACAATCTCCTTCGGTCCAAGTTGTGAAATTATTTATTACAAATAAATACATAAATGATAAGAACAATAAAATAAATCTATAAATTCTTAGTCGTTATTTTAACTTGGTTAAATAACTCTTCTCATAATGCACACCATGCCAACCATAGTAGAACAAGTAATTCAAAGAATAAGAAAGTGCCTGGTAAGGAATAGAAGTAAAAGTAGGAAATCTAATTATTTATCTTATTGCACACTATTTATTTAATCATCTAAAATTTCTAACTATTCGCTTTGTACACATTTCTTGACCATAATTTTCTTTCCTTTTTAATTTCAACATATATAATATTTTTTTTATCATCCCTTACTTATAATGAGGGGAGAAAAATCCCTATTAAAACTTTGTAAACAAACCTAAAGGGCACAATGACTTGATGACCTAGCTGACTCGACTATTTGGTGTTCAATTGGATCTGACTCAATCCAAGTGTAAGGCTTGGATTTTTTATACGTTTAATTAGTTGATTGAAGATCTAATTAGATGTTTAATGGTGGATTAAGGGCATTGAGAAACCATTCCTCCTATCTTGCATGGGAAGCCTCATTCCTGACTTAGCTTACAAAGGAAGCCCCCTCCTCTTTCTTCCTTTCCAAGCCACTCTTCCTCCTCTTTCTTCTCATGCAAGCCACTCCTTTTCTTTCTCCTCACGCAAGCCACTCCTCTTTCTTCCATTCCAAGCCACCCCTCCTCTTTATATCCCAACGTGAGAGAGAGCCACATCTCCTCTCCTCTCCTTTGCTACCCAACCAGCCACCATCCTTGCCACCTCGCCATTGCAGTCGTCGTCATCGTTGGAGAAGGAAGTTGCTACAGCTATTGTTGCTGCCATGGTTGTTTTTGCAGTTGTTGCTCAAGCTATTGCGAGTGGAGAAGAGAAGAAGTGGAGGAGCTGTCGTAACTGCCGCTACTGTTGCTTTCCGGTTGCTGCTGTTATTGCCGCTACTCATGTGGAGGAAAGAAAAAAAGAAGGAAGAGATGAGCTGCATCTCTTGAGGTAGGGATTGCCTCTCTTGAACACCTCTTTTTTATTTCCTATGGTTAGGAATTGCAAGGGGACTAAATTGGATGCAAGATCAATGCTTGCATGTGGTTTTATGTCGTGTTATGCTTTCATGCTTTGGTGGGTAGATATGTTGTAATGTGATTTTTATTGTTAGGGATTGCCCTAATGTCTGGTGAGCAGTTTCTCAGGTTTAAGATGGTCCTTATGTGTGTGAGAACCTGGAATCAAGGTTTCATAATTTTTGGATGTTGATATTGTTGCTTGCCACACCAAATGTTGTTGATGGTTACTACACTGTGCACTATTGATTGTTGCTCTTTAATCTATGTATAGCTGTTTCTTGAAACATGATTTAAGCACACCGATACTGTGTTGTGAGGAAAACTAGGTTACTTCCTATTGGAATGTTTATCCTTGATTCATAGAGGATGAACTTTAAAGTTATGGGCATCTACCTATAGAAATAATTAGATGTGAAAGATAAATAACAACATGAAAATAAGCTTGTCAATCATCAAAGATATGAAATTTAGTCTATCCAGATAGACCATAATGGCCACCCAATAAGACACAAGTGGTTCCGTTTCGTGCAAAAACTTCCTCATGGTGATCAAGAATTTAATCTAATTAGTCCAATCTGTGTCTAATATTGAAGATTTAAAGCTATTGATTACTGTTGGTATTTAATGTTGGGAACTTGGATTTTAGGCATAATTGAGTCCTATGATGGTTAGTCCCTCATGAGAAATAGAGTAAGCCCTCTATGACCACAGATCCTAATCTAAGAAAAAAGGGAAAGACCTAAATGTGATGCATGAGGCTAGGTTGCAAGAATACCCACGTGGCCCAATGCATGATTTAAACCAAGCTTTAAGGGTCCTAGTAAGAGTACATGGATCTTTATTTGCTAAGTTAAGGAAAACTATGGAATGGTAGGCTGAAAGTCTTATCAAGAACTCTAATAGTGGTGGGAAAGGTGTGGTATTAGGGTTCTAGGCCAATGCCATGGGATGCACATGTGTACCTTGAGTTTGTACTGATTGAGGAAGAGGGCCAGGTCAAGCAATCGGTTGCTAATATGAGTTTTATACGGATCATTACCCTTACACTAGTGCTGTTATAGTGTGTTATGTGGGATGTATCCACGTCTCCGTTAATTGTATGATTGGTTGATGATGATGGGTAAACAAATGAAATGATATCTCCCTTGATCTCTCTAATTACTTGTGTTTTTTCCATGCCTATAAATGCTTAGATTGGTGTTCTAAATGTGTGGGGTTAAGTGGTAAATATGAGAAATCAAATAGAAGGTTTAAATTTTAGAACTAGGTGCTAAAGACATCTAATACCGGTACTGGTGGCCAGTATTAGTACTAGTTGGCTCAGCACGAGGGAAATTGGGACTTAAAGACTAGTATTGAGGGCATCTCGTACCGGAACTGGTGATCCACACTGGTACAAGATGAGTTCAGTAGCATGGCAGTGGGTGCCTAGTACCGGTACTGGTGCCCAGTATCGGTACTGGTTGTTATGGTGATATTGTACTGGGGGTGTTCAATACTGGTACTAAAGTTTAGTACCGATATTGACTAGCATGATTGAGGTTGTGTTGTGGGTGCTTAGTACTGATACCGGGACTCGGTATTGGTACTAGCACACTATGGCCTGGTTGGGACAATGGGTGCCCAACATTGATACCTAAGACCAGGACTGGTATTGGCATACTTATTCCCTCTTGCTTGAACTCTAAGAAGAGAATTAAAGGTTGATTAAATCTGGCTATGTAAAAGAATGAATCCAAAATATTGGGATTAGGGATCTCTTGGGTTCAAATGTACCTAGCATGCGTGTGTATTGGTGGTCAAGTTTGTAAGTGGTTTGGAGGTGCAAAACCAATGTTTCGGGCACGAAAGACGGGTTTTGTAGTCCTGAATTTGGCCTGTAGCCCAACCTAATGTTAGGTTAGGATTACCTAACATTAGGTGGCTGCTGGGAAGGTTTCCTAATGTTAGGTAATAGTTCCCTAATGTTTGGTAATTTGTTGGAGTTATTAATTGTCCCGTAATTGTGGGATTCTGACACTAGGAATCCTGAGGAATGATGAAACCTAATTGGGGTCTAGTAGGTACCCCAATAAGTAGGGAGAAATGGTGAAATTATAATTAAACCCTAGATGGGTAGTGTGTGTGTGCCTTTAATTTGAGCTTGAAGCTCCCTAAGTGCATTAAAAGAAAATTTGAATTGGCTAAGAAATGGCTTGAACCTCACAAGATGATATATGTGACTCGACTAGAGTCTAATAAGAGGTAATGCTTGGATCCTAAGGTCTTGAGTAAGACCTCAGGTGATCCACTAGGTCTCTAGGGCTTTATTCTAGACACGGAACCCAATGAAATTAAATGATGGTAGGTTGAGTAGGTGAGCTCCCTTGGACCTCAGGTGATCCCTTGTAAGGTTGCACCCTTGGACTTGGTGAACCATGGGTTCACTGTTCGGGTGGAGGACCCAAGTTATTGCAATAGCCAGAGGCTACCAAGGAATCTACCTCAGAACTTGAAGGGTTCCTGGGTTCGGTGACAGGTCTTGGGTTGTCATTGGTGTTTGGTACTTGGATGTACCTGAATCCGACTCGATGCGGAGGTACTCATGGCTCTAGGCTCTATCAACGCCCGCATGCGTAACGAGGAATGCTGAGGTATGTAGTACTCATAGCTAAAGGATCACTAGGCACCTATACGTATGGAAGTGTTAGGGTACTATGATGGATTGGTTGAGACCTTGTTCGACAGCAGATTGAGAGGGCATACCCACAGACTATGCTCCTATGGGGAGCCACTCCTAGCGGAAGCATTAGTGTGGCTCAACAGTTCCAACCAATCCTACGATGATGATCAAGTTTTATCTGTGACTGGTCCTTGTTGGACACGAACCAAGCTTGCGCTTCATGGTTGCAAGGTATAGGCCTGGGTAGCTCCCAAGAGGCCCGACTCTTCTGACTAAGGTCAACAACGTACTCGATATGTCGAGAACGGGCACGCCTTTCTCGAGGATCAACAGACTTGCTAGCCTCTCCCCTGGCCAGGGTGAGATTATCAGGCTGGAATCCAAAGGAAATGATGCATCTCAATCTCCTCGGGTAGAGAGGGATGATTCCCAAAATCTGATCACTGATGCAAGTGAGAGAATAAATATTAATAATCAAATCATGAGCTATTGTGGTAAGATGATTAGAGGGTTTGGACCACGGTGGTTGATCGGGTTAAACTAGGTTTGGGAGTCGAAACCTGGGGTGTTGTGTTGGGCTAGGGGTCTAGCTGGTTAGTGAAATTATACACTGCCCTGAGTTTTGTTGTGATATAGTAGTTGTTTGTTCCCTACTAGTCGATTGTCTCATCCCTACATTGTGACCTAATTTCAGGTTGTTGTCGTCGCGTATCATTAATGGATAGGGCTTGTCGTTGTGCGAGTCTAGACGAGACATTTGGCAGGTAATTTTTATGCTTTGATTTTAAAGTAAATTCTTGTTTAGCGTATGTTTAATTATTGCTTTACCTTATCAATTATGTGCCATCCTTTCTGTACTTTTTTCCATTTTATCTAATGAATGAAATTCTTTAATAGCTCGACTTAGTTAGGTACAACTTGAATTAAATAAACCAGCACCTCTTCTGTTGTCATTCATCGAAACTTTGACCCTCATTTAGGGGTCTAGGTTTTTGGGGCGTGACACCAAGGGCCCAATAAAAGATATTATTGACTGGAGTTGAAACGGATGACCGTTGCACTGATAATTGCAATAATGGTCTATGTTTGTTACTAGACTTGAATTCTATTAATAGCCAAATTACGTAATCGTGGGGGGGAGGCAAGACCCACTATTGAGAAGGACCATCCTATAAATACCTATGATAGGTTAGCTTTTGTTTTTTACTCAATTAGAGAGAAAGAAACACAAAGTGAGTACTAGTGTATTACTTGAACTATACTAGTGAAACTTGAGAAGAACGACTCTCCCCCTAGGCGTACACCTTCTCTAAGTGGAACTGAGTCATCAACCCTTTGTGTGATCTTTCTTGCATTTTTTTGTTTGATTCAACACTCCTGATCTTAGGGTCTTGATCAATTGGCGCCATCTATGGGAAGTGCTTGGTATTGATACCATGTTTCTCAATTCTGACCTTGACTAATGGCTCCTACGACGCATCATTCCTCTAGTGCGAACCTGGAGAAAGCCGTTCCGACAGAATCTAGTGTCTATGTGTCAAGGAGACACCATTAAGACGATGGTCTTAGTAAGGAGAAAGAGGTGCAACCTAACTTGCAACGCTAACCTTCTCGTTAGGAGAATCCTCAAAGCAATCCTCTCCTCGGGATACGGGTGAGGGAGGAAGAATATGAGGCCAAATTGGTGGCCTTGAAGGCAGAACAAGGTTAACTCACTACAATAACTTCAATGATAATATCACCATATTAACAAAACCTATTCGAGTCCCACCACACTTTTCTGGTGCCGTTGCCGGGGAGGCGCAAATTGAGGTAAGTTTCTACTCTCATTCCTTTGATTTTCTCTTCTCACACCCTTCTCTTCATGGGTGTTTGGTTTGCTTGTGTGCAGGTAAACCGATTGCAAGAGGAGGTTGGAAACGTGGGCAAATCCAAGGTGGGAGCGAGAGCGTGAAGTCGCCGGCGCCGCATTGGAGCTTCGCCTACGTTACTGAAGAAGTAGGTGTCTCTCTCTTAGTACTTAGGTTAACTTGTCACCTAAAAAAAAAAACCTAAAAACACTTCTTGGGAATTTCTTGGGGCAAGTGGGTTAAAAACCAATTGTTGACTATTTGCTATCACCCCCACAGCCCCTTGATTTCCTGCAAAACTTCGCATAACGAAAATCCAAGAATCTTGATTCTTGGATCCTTCATTGTGTGAAGCTTTCCTGGGTCAAATTAAAATAGATTGATTGCCATCCTTCCTTGCCTCATTTATTCAAATTTCGGGATCACATTTTTGGTGGGGAGACTTGGAATTGAGTTGATTCCAACCCCACCACGACTTTTCAAGTGCCTTAGATTTGATCCCGAATACTTCAACCCCAACATTTTAATTTTCTTTACATCATCTTGTGGTTGACCCATGTGTGGAACATCATTTTGGTGATTGGGAGCACTTGAATTGAAGTGCTTTGGTTCCCTTTAACATTGACTTAAAATAAACTCGTGCATCCACACATAGAAATTTCCATCTAGGGAAGCCCATTGCATTTTTAGTATGCATTAACTAATTCACATTGAAGAAGGGTTTGTTGGGCATAAAAGAACTTGTGTTTTCTCAAAACCCGGTGATTGATTGAATTGGTAACTCAGTGGAATCCTAAAATCCATACTATTTAAGGCTGAAATTCTAAAAGCCATTCACCATCTAAAACTCCAATTTGAGGAGATTTGCTCGTTGCATGCTTGATTTACACACTCTTAAAATCAACGCACTTGGGCATTACCAGTATACAACGCCCTTCACATTCCTGGAGCACTTGATCCTAAGCCTTTAAATTAAAACTGGTAGCAACTTGACCCCTATTAAGGATTGGAGGCCTAACTACCTACGTGTAGCGCCTACGTGCTGGTGTGGGTTCCCGCGTGCTATTGGGTGTCTAAGACTGGGCAAACGGCTTTTTAATCTGGCCCGGTGGTTCTGCGATGCTCTCATTTGATTTCGTAGGTTGTGATAGTCGGTAACTTAGATCTTTAGGTCTAAGGGTACATTGTAGAGGTTAGGAAATTGATTGCTTTGATTTGTCATCAAGTGTACCCTTACAGCGTCATTTCTTTCATCCCCTTTTCCCTTCTTATCTCCCTAATTCTTCCTGTGGTAGTGCATATTTGGGAGGAGGTCACAAAACCCTGAATTGTTTGAATTGTCTGATAATTCTAGAAGGATAGAAACTGATTCGTCATCCTCCTCTACAAACGTAGCTGCATGCCCACCCCCAAATCCTGAGGGAGGAAATCACCCCCTCAAATCCCACCAGGTGATGGTGGAGCCGTAGACCCCATAACCCGCCTCCAAGCCCAAATGGAAATGTATAATGAGTAGATTAAAGCCATTAGGGAAACTTTAGAGGAAATGCAGAACCCTCCTGAACAAGAGGAGCCTAGGTCTCTTAGCTCTTATCAAAATCTCGCTGTTAGAGAGACCATTGGGCAAATTCGGGTCCCCATGGGTGGGGACGATTTTGAACTAAAACCTAATGTCATTGGCCTGATTAACTTTCACTTCCATGGTCTTGCAAGTGAAGATCCCTTTCTCCATTTGGAAGACTTAACCCGATTAGCTGAAACTGTTAAACCAAGAAACATCGGGTTATCAATTGTCCTCATGACAATGTTCCAGTTTTCGTTGCGGGATAAAGCGTCGCAATGGTAGTGCACCCTTGGGAGAACCATTCATTCTTGGGAAGAGATGCGAACAACATTTCTCAAGAAATTTTTCCCAATCGGGCGAACCAATGCGCTTCGCCGGGCTATAACTTCTTTCACGCAACAAAATGGCAAGCAATTTCATGAGGCTTGAGAAAGGTATAATGACCTCCTCCGGAAATGTCCGCACCATGGTCTGCCTAAGTGGCATATAGCCCAGATCTTCTATTATGGGCTAAATGAAACTTTGAAGTAGATTGCAGAAGCTTCCCGCGGAGGGAATTTTATGAATAAAGATGAGAATAGAGCATTTGAATTATTTGAGAACATGAGTAAAAATTCAATGAACAATGCCTCCATTGTCGCCTTTAATCGTACCAGGCTACCTCACAATGTTCACGAAGTTGACACTGGACCCTCCCATTCATCCACCGATCTTAACCTTATTGCACAAAAATTGGATGAAGTTTCCGTCATGCACAAGAAGCTGGACGAGCTTCTGGCCAATCCCACCTGCTCTATGGCAAACACTTCCACCTCATCACTCCATCACAACCCTAATCCTTCCAATGCCAGGCTTATTCCCAAAAACCCTGTAAGATAGTCCTTACCAAGTATTGCGCTGAGCGATTCGGTAAGTAATGTGGACCTGGCTTCTGCAAGCCAGTATTTCGACATGGAGGACCAAGTCTCCGTGTGCTCGGATGCATATATACATGCAGACTCGTCTTCTGGCTTAGAAGACGCTTGCGCCCTGGGAAACAACCTATTCTTTGCTACTTATAACCTAGGGTGGCGAAATCATCCTAACTTCGCATGGTCCAGTAACCCCCAGCTTCAAAATCCCGCGGGTGGGCCAATGCGATCGTCCACACCTGTCATCCCAAAGGCCCAGTCTAATTCCGTGGCAAATCCGCCATCGGGTCCTTGCATACCTCAAACCGAACACGCATCAAGTCCACTTGACAAACTGATGCGAATGGTGACGGAAATGTTTAAGCGCCATGAAGAAAACATGACCTCTCTTCAGCACCAATTGGCGCAGCAGAATGCTGAGATCAGTCAACTATGCATGGCGACTCGATCTCAGGGTACTTTTCCATCCCAACCTGTTCCTAACCCGTGAAATTTTGTACCTCATAGTCCTCAACCATAGGTACGACCTTCTCAGGGGTAGATTCATCAGATTCTGCAAGCTCCGAGCATTCCACTAGGATTTCAGGCTAATCCCGCAGCAACACATCACCCTTATGTCCCTATTGCAAACCCTCCTCCGCCTTACGATCCCACTAGACCCGCGACGTCCAATGCAATTACTACGAGGAGAGGTAAGCAAACTGTCGATCCGCCTCGACCTAATCCTGGCCCATCTTTTTCATTGCTTTCTCATTCGGGATGCTTACCGCATTCTCGTGAGGACGATACACCCAAACTAGTGCCAGAGAATCAGTCCCATTCCCTGAGGCTCTACTGAGGAAGCCAAAAGGCAAGAAAAAGGATACGCAGGTTTTTGATAACCTGCGTAATTTATTCGGGGATGTTGAAATCAAGGTACCCCTGTTGGAGGCTATCGACCATATACCAACTGTCGCTCGATTTTTCAAAGACTACACTACACCCAGGCGACAGTCAAAGAAAACAAAGAATTCGTTGGTTCTCTCGCCTCATTCGAGTTGTGCTATACTGTAAAATCTACCACCGAAGCAGAAGGATCCAGGCACACCGCTTATTTCTTGTAGCATCTAAGGCTGCAATTTTAACCGTGCTCTGCTTGATCTAGGATCTTCCATCAATCTTATGCCAACCATCATGCTCGAGAAATTTGCCTTAGGAAATCTAAAACCCACCCCTGTCACGTTGCAGTTGGTAGATCGTTCTGTCAAAATACAGAAGGGTGTGGTGGAAGACGTGATGGTTAGGGTCAACAGTCTCTGTTTTCCTGTTGACTTTCTATTTTGGATATGGAAGTTCCTATCTCACTTTCTGATTATCCAATCATCCTTGGTCGACCTTTCTTGGCCATAGCCCGTGCCCATATCGACTGTGAGTCGGGCTGCATTGAGATTGCCGTTGGCTCTGAGAAGCTTAAGCTAAACATCTTCAAGGCAGCCAAGAATTTTGATTGTGATTGCATCGAGGATGACACGTCTTATGAGGACATGGCCGTCAACACGTGTATCAGACTTATAGGGACCTATTCTGACTGCTGTGGATTGCCCCTGAACACAGACCATCGCCTGACTAACACATATTGTGACGATCTCCCATCCCTCCCCTTACCCATACCTTCTCCTGACCAGACTTCTGACGAGGTTTTCTCCATTTCCCATACCTTGTGGTCTGAGTCATATTCGGACTACTCACCACTGGTCCACCCTCTTGAAGACCAGATTGCCCTTTCTTTCCCGCCAAATCAGGCAGAAATGCAACTCCACACTGGGACCTTGAGCCCACATACTGATCACTGGGGCTATCCCTTTTTGGATCCATCAATCCAAGATGCCCCTCTTCTTGGCAAATCTGAGGGCCAACTTCTTCCTCTTGCCTTTCTTTCTTCTGATCCGCTTGGGACACTCTTGTCCCAGGAAATGCCAGAACTTTCACCATCCATTCCCGAGCTGAAAGAGTTGCCTGACACGCTTAAATATGTTTTCTTGGGATCGAATGAAATGCTACCCGTAATCATTAGTTCAAAATTGACCAGGGAGCAAGAGTGAAAACTAACAAAGGTCCTTATGGAACACAAGGCACCCATCGGATGGTCCTTATCTGACTTAACTGGCATTAGCCCCTCCTACTGCACTCACCGTATATATACGGAGGAGGAGGCTCGACCTTCCCGCGAGATGCAGTGACGTCTCAACCCTAATATGCGGGAGGTCGTTAAAAAAGAAATCATTAAGTGGCTTGATGAGGTTATAATCTACCTGATTAGCGATAGCCCCTGTGTGAGCCTGATTCATGTTGTGCCCAAAAAGGTGGGACTCACCGTCCGTGTCAATGACAGAGGCGAATCCATCCCTACATGCACTCCTACATCTTGGAGAGTGTGTGTAGACTACAGGAAACTGAATGCTGCAACAAAGAAAGATCACTTTCCGCTACATTTTATTGACCAAATCCCTGAGCGGTTAGTGGGAAATAAATTTTTCTGTTTCCTGGATGGATTCTCTGGATATAACCAGGTGGCAATTGACCCCTGGAACCAAGAGAAAATCACCTTTACTTGCCCCTTTGGAACCTTCGCATTTGGAAGGATGCCTTTCGGACTTTGTAACGTGCCAGCAACTTTCCAGAGATGTATGCTGGCGATATTCTATGATATGGTGGGTGACTTTCTTGAGGTCTTCATGGATGACTTTTCGGCCTTCGGACCTTCATTTGATGATTGTCTTGCCAACCTGACCCGTATCCTTCGAAGATGTATTGATGTGAACCTCGTGCTTTCTTGGGAAAAAAGTCATTTTATGGTGCACGAGGGAATTGTTCTCGAGCATATCATCTCCGATAGGGGTATTGAGGTTGACAGAGCTAGGCTTGATGTAATTGCTGATTTACCTGTGCCTGGCTCTGTCAAGCAAATCTGCTCCTTCTTAGGACATGCCGGTTTCTATAGAAGATTCATCAAAGACTTCTCCAAGATTTCTAGACCTTTAACTCATCTCCTATTGACCGACATACCCTTTGATATGGGCCCCGACTGCATACGAGCATTTACGCAGCTGCGTGATGCTGTCACCAAGGCCCTTGTTCTCTAGCCACCTGATTGGTCCCTCGACTTTGAACTCATGTATGACGCTTCCGACCTTGTAGTCGGAGCCATCCTGGGACAAAGACGTGATAGACACCTCTTCGTGGTGTACTATGCCAGTAAGACGTTGGACGAGGCCCAGCTTAATTATACAACCACTGAGAAAGAACTACTGGCGGTCGTCTTTGGGCTGGAGAAATTCCGCTGTTGCCTTCTGGGCTCGCATGTTATTATATTCACTGACCACGCGGCCATTCGCCATCTCATGCATAAGAAGGATGACAAGCCTAGACTGATTCGTTGGATCCTTCTGCTCTAAGAATTTGACCTTGAGATCCGCGATAAGGTCGGAGCCCAAAATGTTGTTGTTGATCATCTCTCGAGATTGGACCCTGACCACATTGGACTTACCCTGCTGATTAATGAGATTTTTCCCGATGAGCACCTATTGGCAATTAATGTGGCAAGTGGACCTTGGTATGCCGACATTGCCAATTACCTTGCTTCTGGTTCCCTTCCACGTGGCTGGCCTAAAAACCAGCGGGAGTGTCTCATCGCAGAAGCAAAGTATTATTTCTGGGATAATCCACTACTTTTTCGAATAGGTGCTGACCAGATCATTCGTCGTTGTATTCCTGACAATGAATTCCGCAGTGTGCTATCCTTCTGCCATGATCAGGCTTGCGAAGGCCATTTCTCTGGGAGGAAAACTGCAGCCAAGGTGTTGCAGTGCGGTTTCTTTTGGCCCTCCCTTCACCAGGATACACACAATTATGCTAAACATTGCACTAGGTGCCAGTCGTTAAGGTCAATGTCACATCGTGACATGATGCCCTTGCAACCCATCCTAGCTGTTGAAATCTTTGACATATGCGGAATCGATTTCATGGGTCCCTTTCCTCCTTCCAACGGCTTTGAGTACATCCTCGTTGCTGTTGATTATGTTTCAAAATGGATTGAGGCTATTCCCACACGGCATGCTGACCATGTCATATCTACTCGATTTGTCAAAGACCACATTTTTGCACGCTTTGGGATCCCTCGAGCCATTATCTCTGATGGAGGAACTCATTTTATCCATGCTTCTTTTCAGGCACTGCTAAGGAAATATGGAGTCCACCATCGTATCGCATCTCCATATCACCCTCAGACGAACGGCCTAGCTGAGGTGTTGAACTGGCAAATCAAGCAAATTCTCCAGAAAATGGTTCGGCCTGACCATAAGGATTGGTCCGACAAGCTGATTGACGCACTTTGGGCGTATCAAATCGCCTTCAAGGCTCCCCTTGGTATGTGTCCTTATAGAATTGTTTATGGGAAGCCTTGTCATTTGCTCGTGGAGCTGGAGCACCACGCTTATTGGGCGGTTTTCCAATGTAACCTCGACCCAGACCTGTGTGGTCAAGAAAGGAAACTCCAACTCCAGGAGCTGGAAGAGCTCCGTCGTGAAGCTTATGATTCTGCCTTAACTTTTAAGCAACGTACTAAGGCCTTTCACGACAGTCGAATTCGGCGGAAGGAATTTGAGCAATCTCAGCAAGTTTGGCTTTCCAATGCCCGGCTCAAATTCTTTCCAAGGAAATTGAAGTCCAAATGGACTAGTCCCTACTTGGTTTCGAGACCATTTCCCAATGGGGCCGTTGAACTTGAAAATCCCAAATCTGGGCATAAATTTACGGTCAATGGGAAGTGGTTAAAACCCTATCTTACTCATGAACCTGCCCCCGTTGGTGAAACTGCTGCCCTGCTGGAGGGTAACTAACTTTGTGCCTCACTCTGAGTCTAGCTGGGGATGTTAAAATTCAACGCTCATTGGGAGGCACCCCAGCAACACTCCACTATCACTTACACAATTCCATTCACTTCGCACTTCTTCACTTTTCACTTCACCACTCATCATCCACCCACCCTACCACCTTGCTATATACCTTGCACTTCAGCCCTCGTTCCCTAATCTTGTACCTTGCTTTACCTTGCATGCATATGAGGACATAGCATCATTTGGCATGGGGGGGTGGATAGGCATCCATAGGATCTGAGTATTATATGGTATCATGCATCTTCCATTATACATATCCATCTATAAATATGTATATAGCCTATTAAACAAAAAAAAAGGGTATTTAGCAATGATCTGAAGGCTGAAACAAAAATACAATAAGTGTTTAGGGATATTCAACCACTGTTTTGAAGACTTTCCAGGCCACAGAAGCTTGATTCGCTCAGGCTTGGCTTAATTCACTTGAGCATTGATAAGATAGATCGGAATCTCTCCTAACTAAGGATGTATTCTTGTACTTGAGTCACCAGTACAGGATTCGTTGGTTTGCTTCTACTTGAGAGCCTAAGTAATCTTGGCTCACACTACACATATCAAGAAAGTCTAGGTGAACATAACATCCAACCCTAGTGTTTATTAGGGAAGGTTGAGTCCTTACCTGTACGCACAGGTAGACTTTTTATCCCAGACTTTAGTCTTGTGTCTAGGAGAAACACTTTCCACCAAAAAGATACTCTCCCACCAAAAATGTGTGCTCCCCTAAATAAAGTTGTAAGAGATATGCTGACACTTGTTTCAAAAAAAAAAAACAATCTTGCAAATAAGTCAGTATATCTTTCAAATGTCTGTAAATTCTTCTCCCCAAAAAGTTTTTTTCAGGGCACGTCACAAATACCCTGTTTCTACCATATATTCATTGAACCACAAAAGCAATAAAGTGGGGGTTGAGTTTTCCATCATCTTTTTAAGGGTCAATCCGAAGACATGAGCTGAAATTGGGACCAACTTGCACTTAAAAATTCGTGAAACCCTGGGCTTGAGTCTTAATGTTCATCTGGTCAGTCTTGATCCTTCAATTTGCACAAACCATAATCTCTTGAGCTCTCGAGTACAGCAA
Organism: Thalassia testudinum; assembly: GCA_037157565.1. Classification (NCBI taxonomy): domain Eukaryota; kingdom Viridiplantae; phylum Streptophyta; class Magnoliopsida; order Alismatales; family Hydrocharitaceae; genus Thalassia; species Thalassia testudinum. Next base: position 70,355,774 of record JAZHRO010000007.1, on the reverse strand, counting down.
AACCTTCTGAGTCCTGGAAATCTTACTTAAAGTTTAAATATCAAGAGTCTAGGTTAGTCGAGAGATGGTCTATGTCATGTAAGACTTAAAGTACTGATAGTCTTCTCTGCAATTGGTTCTCACAATATCCAACAGATAAACACACCCATGTCGCCTCAGAAGAAAATCTTCAGCTTAAGAACATTTCTAAATACAATACAAAATGTTTTGCTAGGGACTAGCAAAAGATAGGCATCGGGGTATGTTTGCACAACAAAAATATTCCAGTAAATATGCCATCTTGTGTTATTTCCTAGCACTGCCATTGCATCATATGTAGCCGTAATTGCATTTGTAAATAGACACCTGCATGCATTTATAAAGAGGGGAGGAGAGTGTGAATAATTGACCATCTATTAATTAACATCTTCATTAAGTGCGGCATTGCAATTTCACCCTTTTTCATATTCTTATTATTTTGAATTTTTCCTTTCTCTAGCGCAGCTGCAGGGCATGGAGCATGCGCGCCTCTTCGCGCCTTTCCTCCTGCCAACAGCATGGCAGGATGTGCGCTGCCAGAAGCATGGCTGTGGCATGCTTTCTCCTCTTTAAAACCCTTGGCTCTCTCCCTTGTGCGAGCATGAACTTTCATACACTTGCAGACACCTTCAGATCATCGTCACCCTGGGCCAACCTCCTCCCCTCTCCCTCTCCAGACACAGTTTCTCTTCTCACTGAGAAGAGGCACACCGTGGGCAGGAGAAAACCCACAATGGTCTCAGACCACCACTGTGAGTTCCACCACCACCCAGCTCTTTCGTGAGCAGGTGGGCGTGGTGGATTCGCTTTTTGTTTTTACTGTCGTTCATCTTCTCTGCCATTGCTAGAGCTTCAAGCTCTTAAAGCTCAGAAGCTCAAGAAGCCACGCGCCTACCTGCAAGCCACTGCCGGTCGTTGCATGCTCACCAGTAGGCCGTGCGCAGCTTCTTCTTGCATGCGCAGGCGCTCCACAGCGCGGCCACGCACGCAGAATCGGCCGCTACCGGTTGACCACTCGTTGTGGCACTGTAGCTACTGTTCACGCCTCTCAACGCGACACTGTAGCCACCGGCTTGCTTCTCACTTAGCCAGTGGCTTTGCGCTCTCTCTCCTAGGTGCTACCTGCTCTAGCCGGTCTCCCAATGCCCGCGCCTCACCCGCCCACAGCGCTGCGCTCGCCCGCACTTGCCTGCACCGACCCATGCATGAAGAAAGCGCAGGCGCTCCCCAGCGCACCGCACGCGCTCTCTCTCCTGCTCAAGTGCATCTGTGCGCATCAGATGACGGGGCAGCGCGGTAGACGGCTTATCTGCTGCACTCCCCTCCTCCACCAGCACACACACACACTCACTTGTACACACACACTCGTACACACACACACACTTGTACACACACACACACACCCTTATACACTCACACATACACACAGATATATATATATATCCACTCACATATATACATAAATATATATATACGTACAGACACACACACATATATACACATACATATATATATACACACACAAATACATATATATATATATATACATATATACATATACATATCTTTATATATATACATCTATATATATACATATATAGTTATATACATATATATACATATATATATATTTGCATATACATCCACCTACCCATATCCATCTATACACTTGACAAACACCACCCATACTTCTGTGCACTCATCCCTCCACCGCGCATCATATCGCGAGAATATTCGCACCAGTTGCTGATATTCCCTGATATCTGCGCAAAGCAAGCGACTCCACCCTCACACCCACACATCCGCTCCAGACTTCACGCGACACTCAGTCTTGTTGGTTGTATCTTACTGGATGTGGACTAACTTGACACTGTGCTATATTCCATCTCCACTTCCTCCCCTACCCCTATATACATAATATATAACTATATACATATATATATTTTGTATCTACTATATATCTATACATACATATATTAAGCTAAGTGTTCCTAACAATCTACCCTATTTTCATTTATCTTTTATTTCTTGCTATTAAAAAGAAAAAAAAAGAGAGTAAAAGAGAAAAGATAATTCTTGTCTTGCAGGTACTTGATCTTGCGAATAACAAGATCAATTTCTGGAACCCCTAGTTGGCTACAAGCCAAGAACCATTTGGCACAAGGCCAAGGACTGGATTTTGAGGGTGTACCTCAAGGACAACATTATCACCAACAAAAATCTTAAAAATAGAAAAACACCAAAAACATAATAAACGCAAGGAAGAGATACGTGTTAGGAAAGGCGTAGAAATTCCGTGCTCTTCAAATTTCCGCCTCCCTGAGTTCAATCCTGGTCCTAAAAGCGACCAAGATAAAATCAAGTAGGCCAGGTTAAAAATTTTTGTGAAGCTGGTTAGACTCGATTTAAGTTAACTCACTACAATAACTTCAATGATAATGTCACCATATTAACAAAACCTATTCGAGTCCCACCAGGGCTTATGCCCTGAAGTGTCAGAGTGCGGTGGGGGCGGTGGAGGACCACCCCCTCCTCCTCATCCAGCGTTGCGTCGGTCTCTCGGCCTCACAGAGGACTCCCCCTCCACGTCCCCAGGGAAAGGCGACCGTGGAGGCAGGTGAAGCTCCTTTCGTATTATGTCTCGTATCAACTGAGCGAGGTCCTAGGCCCGAACGCCCAGAAGAAGTGGTGGGTCAACTGACACCTCGGGCCTGGCACGTCTGCCCCTCCGATCTTGTCCACGGCCGCGTGTAACGACCCGGTTCCCGAGTCCCTACGAGACACGAGAACCGGATCGACTCAACTAATCCCAAGACCTAGTCGTCCAACGAGGAAGTAACCAAAAGAGCAGTAAAATAAACCACATTCAGCATGAATATAACTAACAGTAAGAAAGTACAGCAGTAAGGAAAGAAACTACCACAGTATGTACCACCACAACAGTAGAACAACATTCATAATATAATTTGAACTGCAGATAAAGAAAGTACAACGGAACAAAAACTACTCACTACCACGTAACAAAAAGAGGTACAAGAGACAGTGGTAACACTACTGGACCCTACTCGACCCAGCGTCCTCTGCAGTTGCTGACCCTGGCTGCTCAACACCTGGTCCTGAAAAAGGTAACGAGTGTAACACGTTAGCAAAACGCTGAGTAGAGTGGCAATTAAACTAAAGACAACAGTAGAGTGTACAGTAGCTGTTATGTTCGATTACTTTCTTTATTCACATCTTTCAATTGTCTCACTATTTCATTTATTCCTTAGATCTTTTTCTTGATCTCGAATGTTCCTCGTGGGAACGATCTTGATTGCAGTCTTTTCCAAAAAGTTGAAGTAGCACGTGGTGCTCTCCTGGCCGGGAGAGTCCCCCGTGGTGATCCTACCCTCAGTCAACCACCCCAAGGTCACTGACAGATGTAACGGTGACTACGGCACGCGCGATAAACGCACAGGTAGCTAACCCATATTGGCACGCGGTCAGTCGTTTCGGTTAACGGGTGCGCCCAAAGCACAACACGGAACCAGTCCAGGGCAGAGCCCTCTCAGTAACAGGGGTCCAACCCCTCCACAGTAACCAAACCGGGGCCTTGCCCCTCCACAATTCGCGCACCCTCGCCTGACTACCCTGGTTTGCCCCAGTGGGCCTAACAAGTCGGTGTGGGAGGCTAGCAGAACCCCGGGGCCCGTGGGGTAACTAGTACCTCCCTACACTAGTAGCTCTCCTCGGTACTACGTACGCGAGGGCCAGCAAGTCGGTACAGAGTGGCCAGTCCTAACCCCGGGTCCCTGGGGTGGCTGGCTCCGCTCTGCACTAAACAGGTACAGGTACTTCCCTTGGTACTACGTACCCAAGAGACAGTACACAACAACATCTCAGTTCCATTCCTTTCTCTTTCCAGGAGTTCCACTCCTAATTCCCCCGTAGGGTTCCATCCTTTTTACTCAAACATCAAGGTTTCACTTTCCAGTTTCACATTCTTACAATCCATGTTCTCAACCACGTTATTTATTCACAACAGGCAGCTGTTAATTCAAATTACAGGCAGCTTTATATCTCTTTCCATTTTCGAAGACTGCAGTATTATACATTCCACTAGTTTTCCCATCCTAGGATTCATGCCATATCCTAGGATCTATCATACAATCTAGTTTTCCAGCCCTAGGATTCATGCAACACCTAGGAGCTATCATTCCATCTATTTCTCATTCCTAGGATTCATGCAATGTCCTAGGTTCTATTTATGGTTCCATAATTTAACAGATTTTATTAATAACTTAAAGCCACTCTACCAGGTAAACGGGAGTAATGGGGGCGTGATCGGGAATCCCGCGTGCCTCCGCGACCCCCGAGACTGCAACAGAACGGGGTCTTATCATAAGGATCAAACACAAGGAGTGTCTCAAAATAGTGTATAGCTACTGTAGACGGGTAGAGGAATTAATTCCGGAAAGAACGCAACTCGAATTGCGGAAAACGGAACCTGAATGGGCCCTAAACGGGTCGAAAACGACGAAACTGTGCAAAATTAGACATCTGGAACTTCTTCCAGACGTCTTAAAAAGTGGATCAGAGAATTCCCTTGTTCAGCGTGGTTTCCCAGACGTCCAGAAGTCTGCGGGGACATCTGGCCTAGCTCCAAGACGTCCGATGGTCACCCCGGACGTCTGAAGGTCGCTCCCACCATCTGGTACTACAGCCAGACGTCTGATTCGCGTTGGATGGCGAATCACCGAGCCTGTGCACACCCATCTCTCTCCCTCAGTACGGTCAGTCGACAGGAAGGAAGAGGAAGACGGAAAACTCACCTTTCAGACGTCGTTCCGCGCCCGCTGCGCTCCCCACCGGCCGGCCTTGGCAGCCCCGGCGAGCTCGACCTCACGGCTGAGCACCGCTCTCGCAAGCAACACCCCCTCCGCGCTCACTGCGGCCGTCGTCGCCGCAGCAACCCAGCGCCCGCTCTCGCGCTCGCTCACTTGAAGAAGAAGAGGAAAGGGGTGGAGGCGACGGAAGCGAGGGGAAGCGTGGTCTTTTTAAGGCCGCGCGAGGAGGAGAGAGAGGGAGCACGGCAGCAGCGTCTGCAGCCGCAGAGAGAAGAATAAGCGAATATGCGGTCTGCACGCTCAGGCGCGCAGACGACCCACGCGTGTCGAAAGTAACTGATTTCCAGACGTCTGGAAACGATCGCAGACGTCTGGATGTGATCCCAGACGTCTGGTCCGACGTCTGGGCCACCTCTCAGACGTCTGGGGCACGCGTTCGTAACACCGCGTCCGCGGCCCCCCTCAAGAACTCCACGTTGAGGCATCTCCTGCAAAGAGACGCAGAAGACATAACAAAAAGAAGTCAACTCTAACGAACTTCAGCAAAGAACTCAGAACAGATGTCAAACGGTACATTGTGGTGGTTACTCTAGTTACATGCACTTGAATTGGTTATTCTCAAGCTAGTTGGCTCATTTCTCAAGACGGCCTTGCTCTGATACCATCTTGTTATGACCCAGTCTCGAATCCCTACAGGATACGAGATCGGGTCGACTCGACTAATCCCAAGACCCAGTCGTCTATCAAGAAATAACCAAAAAGCAGGAAAGTAAACCACATTCACCATGCTAGGTAACTAATAGTAAAAGAGTACAAGCAGTAAAGGAAATAAAAGCTACTAACAGTACATATCACCACCACAATAGTAAAGCAGAAACAAAGTACAGAAATAGAAATGGTAACGGTTTGAACTCACTAAGAAAAAAAGGAGTACAATAAGAGGAAACTATTGCTGGGAACGATTGGGCCCAGCACCCTCTACAGTCGGCGACTTGGGCTGCTCAACACCTGGACCTAAAAAGGGTTATGAGTAAATGGAGTCAGCGAACGCTGAGTAGAGTGGTAACCAACTAACTAAAGCAGTAAAAGTTAACAGGTAATTTATCTTTTCCAATTATTTATTTTACAAGTTATTCCTTTTCACCCATTGGTTTGCTTTTCGGATCTCTTTCTTGATCTCACATGTTCCTCATGGGAACGATCTTGATTTCAGTCTTTTCTGAAGAGTAGAAGGCACACGTGGTGCTCTCCTGGCCGGGAGAGTCCCCCGTGGTGATCCTACACTCAGTCAACCACCCCGAGGTCACGGACAGACGTAGCGGTGACTACGGCATGCGCGATAAGCGCACGGGTAGCTACCTCGCACTCGCACGCATACAGCACGGAACAGTATAGGGCCTAGCCCTCTCAGTAATAGGTGTCTAGCCCCTCAGAACCAAACAGGGGTCTCGCCCCTCCACAGTCCGCGCACCCTCGTCTGACTGCCCCAGTTTGCCTAGTGGGCCTAACAAGTCGGTGTAGGGTGACTAGCTGAACCTCAGGCCCCGTGGGGTGGTTAGCTCTCTCCCTATACTAGTAGCTCTCCCCGGTATAGTGTATGCGAGGGCCAAAGAAGTCGGTGTAGAGTGGCCAATCCTAACCCCGGGTCCCAACCCAAGGGCGGCTAGCTCCGCTCTACACTAAACAAGGGACAGTTGCTCTCCTTGGTACCACGTACTCATGGGCCAGCACACTTCCCACTCACATTTCCAGATCCATTCCATTTATCCACAGGAGCTCTACTCTTAATTCCCCGTAGGGTTCATGCTCATATTCCCCATGTTATTCCATACCAGGTTTCGTCATTCACATTTCCATTCTTAGATTTTATATATGCAGCTCGTATTTCCACAATTTGCATATACAACAAGAAATGTCACAGGTATCTATCTAACTAGCATAAGCATTTCATATTTCACAGGTAGCTCTTGTTTATTAATAGGTAGTTGTCTACATTTCTATTCATTTATTTAAGACTGCAATCCCAACATGCATTCAAAATAGTGCAAGTACTTCTCGTCCTAGGATTCCTGTCACATCTTAGGTTTCTATTTATCCAATTCCACATATGCATTTATGATTTATAATTAAAATAGGGGAAACCACTCTACCAGACAATCCGGGAGTACTGGGGGCTCGAACGGCAGACTCACATGCCTCTACAGTTCCCGAACATGCAACAGATCAAAGTCCTATGCTAAGGGACATATCACAACGGAATGTCCATAACAATATATAAGGCTTTCTAACATGTAGAGAAACTCACAAGGAAACCACAAATATCTCATTTGCATAAAACAGACCTCAAACGGATCCTAAATGGTTCAAAAGTAGAACTGTAGACCTAAATCAGACATCTGGCACAAGGTCCAGACATCTTAAAAGTAACTAGAGTCTTACTTAGGTTCCTACGTCGACTTCAGACATCCAGAACCCCTATTGACCGTCTGGATCCAACTCCAGACGTCCGACCTCTCCTCCAGTCGTCTGAGAGTGCTTTCGGTCGCCTGGTAAGCTGTCCAAATGTCCAAAATGTGTGGGAGGGCGTGCCCCGCGCCTTCTTGAAGCTATCCCTGCAGACGACAGGCGAAACACCCACTTTTAGCCATACAGATTGGCTGTACGGTGCGGCCTGCATGGCCGTAACCGCAAGAGGAACATATCTTCGCGAAACTCTGCTTTCAGACGTTCGGTGTCGTCACCAGACGTCCAACTCGTCGTCTGGACGGCACGCCAGACGTTTGATTCTGGGAAAATCCCAGAATCAGAACGACCTCCTGATCCTCCTCGCCATGCGTAGTCGCGGCCTCTCCTCCCCGTCTGTAGCTCCAGCTACAGCAAGGTGTCAGGGACGTCTCCCCTGACGTGCCGCTCCGACGGTGCATCCTCCGGCGAGCTCCCACGAGCTTGCGGACACAAGCTCTTCCTCCTCTCTTCACACCGCCTCTCCTCCTCGTCGCTCGCTCTCGCGCTCTCTCTTGCGCTTGCCCCTCTCACTGCAGTGGAGAGGAAGGAAGGAAGGTGGCTGTGGTGGGGTGGGGAAGAGTGGAAGGGGGGAGAGGGGTCTTAAATAAGGGTGCACTAGGGTTCTGCGGGGAAGAAAGAAGAGGGAGAAGGGAGGAAAAAGGGCAGCCTACGTGCAGCCAGCGGCAGATGTGAATCTATGTACAAATTTTCAATTTCCAGATGTCTGAGAATGGGTGCAAATGTATGACCGACAGCCCAGACGTCTTAAAGGGCTCAGAACAGAACGAGTCTTTACATTGGCCGTCCCCTCTAGGTGAAGAACTCCTCCTCCTTGGTGTGGCACGAGTGAGTGGAAGATGGAGAAAGAAGGCGCCAAGGGGGTGGGTGGTTTCCTCGTTGATCTTTTTCTCTTCTCCTTGGCTGTAGATTTAGGTCGCTATGGTTTAGCTAAAACTAAGGGAGAAGATGATTTTTAGGTGGTGGTTAGGTGGGGTATATATAGGAAGGGAGAGGGTTGGTTGGCGTGCCCTTTGAATGGATGGTTAGGATCTCTAGATGGGGGTAGTTAGTTGATCCTAAGACTTGGTTAGTTGGCGCCAAATGAAGGGTTCGGAGGGGGTTAATTAAGGCGGTGGTTGGTGTTTTTTGGTGGTGGAGGGACACCTCTAATTGGCGCCAAAATGGTCTTTTAGAAGGAGTCCTAGGTGGCGCCGAGTTTGGATGGTTAGGATGGGTTTAAGTGTTTGATGGAGGGTTGAGATGGAAGGTTAGTTGGTGCCAAAAATCAAGGTGGTTAAGGGGTGATTTTGGTGCCAAAATGGTGGAGGCTTTTGGTGGTGGAGAGGGGTGGAAGGGTGCCTATGGTTGGTGCCAAAAGGAGTGTGGACTAGGTGGACTTAGGGTTAGGTGTATTTGGTGGAGCTTGTTAGGTGGAGTTTTAGGGTTAGGTTGGGGTGCCATGGAGGTGGACTAGCGAAGCTAAGCTAGCTAAGTTAGCTTAGCTAGTAGGTGAATGGAATATGAGGCAGAGGGAGCTAGGGTTTTGGAGGTGCGGAGTTGAAAGGGGCTGCCTTGAGCTGCACTGGAGTTGGTGGCTGTTGAAGAGAACTGCAAGGAGCTACCTTAGTTGTCTTAGCTTGTTAGTTCTTTGCTAGCTGAGATGAGCTGGCTTCTGTTGATATGAGCTGAGGTGAGCTGGGTCTTGTCTTCCTGAAGATTACCTAACTAGTTGGAGTGGCTAGCTTAGGTCAAGTAGCTCAGCTCAATCAAGTTGAGCTGAGTTAAGTCTCCGGGAGTTGAACTTGAGTTGGCCTGAGCTGGTTGAGATCATCTTTAGCTGACTAGGTTTAACTAGTTGATGGCGGTAGCTAGTTCTAGTCAGGTTGAGCTTTCAGTGAACTGTTCTGAGCTGGAATGGAGTTGGGATCAACTGTCTTGAATTAGTTTGAGCTGTCATTTAGCTGAGGTGAGCTGAATAGAGTTGAGGTGAACTAGCTTGAGCTACCATTTAGTTGAGATGAGATGAATGGAGTTAAAGATGAGTTGATCCAGCTAGAATGAGCTGGAATCCAGTTGGGATGAGCTGGATCTAGCTAGAATCCACCTGATAGGAGCTTCTTCTTCATCTTCTACCTTCCTGAGTGCCAAGGTATGTGGGATCTGACTTTCTATCTATCCCTCATACTTAAGTAAATGTATCAAAAACACAATAAGATGCAATACCTAAGTAAATGCCTAAATGCAGCCTAAAAACCTGTTTGTGGAGTAAAAATCGTAAGAGCTAGATCTGTTTTAAGACATAAGAATGATGATAAACTGACGTTTATCACGTATTTATGATGTCATGTGACACATCATGTATTATGGCATGCCAGCCATGTCATATCATATATCATGTTTGCATCGTGTCAACATGGCATGGCATACTCCATATCATGTCATGTTTCATATAAATTGTTGTATGCAAACTTGTGTACACAACGATGTCTCTATATCACTATCCTAACAGATGCCCCTCTTAATTTTTTTTTTTCGGATAGATAGATTCTCCTATTTTCTATCTGCACGTCATTCTAAAACTACAAACTAATGATGTATTGTAAAACCTTTTCAGGAATCATGATTGAGAAACATTTTTATCACTATCCTACTTTAAATTTAGATAAGCGTAAAAAAATTCTAAGGTCTACTTGATACAAATAATTTGCCAACTTTTCAATTAAAAAGGAAAATGAACCATTGAATTGATGCCTAAATGCATCTATCTTCTATTAATATATAGGAAAAATGTCAAGAAATACGTTTTGTAACGTGCTTCGTAATGCAAAAGTAGGGATCATGCTATGCGTTCCTCGACCCTTACGCACGTCCTCACATGTGTGGGACTACATCTTCCTCCACCCAGATGAGACTCACCAGTGTAATGCATCGATGATATTAAACATTGTCAAATGAATGATCATGTATCCCTTGCATGCACGTGGTGGAACCAATAACCCACTAGAAATTAAGAAATCATCAATGATTTTCACCTATAGCTAAAAACACCAGTGATATTTGATTTGAAATTAAAAACCAAGATATCAAGTTCAGGTGCAAAAATCATCGACTGGGTCTTGGGATCAGTTGAGTCGGTCCGGTCTCGTGTCCTGCAGGGATTCGGGAACCGGGTCGTAACAAAGAGGCATGGGCTGATGGCACTTTTGGATGGTTGGGATGATGCCACATGGCACTATCCTGGCCCTTCATCTTCATATGCTCGTAGGTGGTGCCATAGATGTCGGATTGGACCGATTTTCATGTCGTTAGGCTGCGATCATCGATTCGAACCCATCCGTACGGTCGGATTTGTCATATGAAGTGTGGATTTACACCATATTGGCCCTTGATCTCTGACATTCCTTGGATTATATCTGATGCTACGGAAGTCCGATCGGGGCGATCTTGGAGTCGAACTCCAATCGTCGCCCTGATCAGATCCATACGGTTGGATCTTCGATCCGAGGTCCCTGATTAAAAGTCGTCCTGTCCCTGGCCACCAAAAAGAAGAAATTACTATACAATTTGTACAATTTGACCTAAATGCATGATGATGCATGTTATGCAATATTTACAATGCGTGATGCTAATATGATACTAAGAATATGCATTAATAAACATTTTTGGCTATTCAGATGTATGCACATCACACCCATATGCTTATCTTTTGCTAGTCCCTAGCAAAAACTATATGCTATTTATAAAAGAATTAGGTCGGATTTCTTAGGCAAAAGTTATTCTTCAACACTAGAAAATTTTTACTAAGAACCTAAACTACAAAGACACAATAGCGCCCGGGTGTCTGCCAAAATGCAGACCACCTCAAGCCCTCGCCTTATTTAAAGGAGGATCTTTTTCTTCTTTTCTTCTTTTCTAATTTTTTTTGGATTTTTGAGTTAAGGGTTTCAAAGCAGCTTTCTTTGGCCACTCAACCAATCCAAGACTCGAAGAGAACCCTAAGTTCTAAGCATCTTTGTGTGAAATGTGATAAACTCACTGATCGGTAATTAGAATGGACTTCGGGTTTCTATGCCCTTAGGTGACCTTGAAAATAAATTCTGCCTAAAGGTATATCTATTCGACCGGTAGCTTTCTCCTTACTTTTATTTTTATGGGGTCAACACAAGGGCGAACCCAGTGTATATCTCCTTGGCTTATTCTACTTCTCCGCTTCTTCTTAAGTGTTTTGGAATTATATGTGCATTTCTTGAGCTGGGTTCTGGACAACCTACCAATGGGCTATTACCCATGATAACTTACCAGCCATACTCATGTGGTGAAGTGTGGCTTATTTCTTTTTCTTTTCTTTTCTCCTTTTCTATTTTTTTCTTTTTTTTTTTTTGGATCTTTTTCTTTTCTTTCTTCAAGTAGGTGGCTTCCTTGATCTAAGATTTACCTAAAGGCAGCAGGAAAAGAATGGTCGTGTGACTGGGCTCCGGACAACCTACCAATGGGCTGTTACCCACGATAACTTGCTAGCCATACCACCCTAGAAGGTTCATCAGCTACCCAATTTTCATAAAACTGCCGACAAGCGAGTCAATGCGAAAAGTGTGTAGATGCTTAGACTTAAAATCCCCTCAAGTTAGAGGGCGAGTTGATAAGTTGTGTACTTATCACCCTAACTTATTTAACCAAATTGAAGTAAATTCAGAATGGCGAGGACTCGATAAGCAAATCCACATTTTAGTTGACACCCGGGCTGATTAAGTCCAAAAACTTGAAGGGTCTAAGTGTTTAGATCCTACTGTATTATTCCCTAAGGTTGAACAATCCTAATGCCTAATTATTCTTTCCTAATTCAATTTTTTTTTTAATTTTTTTAAAATAAATAAATAAAAGGAATCTACGAAGCTGACAAAATAATTCAGTGATGAATATCCACCCCCCCATGCCTATCTATGCAATGTCCTAATTGTATTAAAAAGACATGAAACGGAGTGGAGTAAAGTAGAAAGCATTTGAATTGCGTGAATAATGGGTCCACTCTGAGATGAAAAGAATTGTATATGTGCTGAATTTAGTGCCTTTAGCTAGGCACACTATACACAGAAGAAGAAATAAAAAATTCACAAGTGTAGGTCAGAATTAGAATAAAAAGATTCACCTTAGGACCTGCCAGCAGATGTCCACAGATGTGGACCAGATTGTGATGTAGACCCATACCCCATAGTCGAGTATATCTAAGGTTCTGGATAAAAATTATCCAAAACCTGAAATCAATATGCAAGCGGGGTCGGGCCTGCGATTTGTGAGGATGCAACCCAAGACCAAAAAGTCGGGTTACAGAAAGATTAAGCTGAAAAGGATAAGTAATGAATTTGTGCTTGGGTTGGACATCCTCTGAATCAAAGATGTCATAAGGGTCCAAATAGAAGGTTGGAAGTTTTAGACAAATTGGAACCCTTAGGCTTAATCTTCTACTTCCTCTAGAATTGGCTTCCAAAATCAATATTTCCCAACTCCTGTCTTCCTCATTCAAGATTTCAAATTTCGGGACCTCATTCATGTTAATCACCCCATCTGAAATTTCCAAGTCTAAAAGATGTGACTGAATCAGAATTGACTTGGGTCTAGTGATCTCAAAAACATAATCGTCAATAAGCTCAAAGGTATGTAATTGAGGAATGGGGCTTTGAATTAAATCCTTCATTAAATTAGGATCTGAATCCACCATGCAAGCCCCAACAGGATCAAGTTCCTCAATTTTAGGGCCATCAAATGATTTATCAAATTCCTTAGGCCTAGTTGTCTCACTAAAATTGTGTTTTGTAAACTCATGTGAGACTTCGCATAATGATTCTTCACCTTCAGAATCAAAGAAATCTGAATCCGTATTAATGTATGTCTCAAAATTATCCATCACTTTCTGATCCATGGAGACATACGTTTCCTCGTACCCCAACTCAGGTATCTTAGGTGAAGAAATCAGTTCATTCTTAATTGGTTACTTTAGACAAATCTGGTCAATCTCGATCTTGTAACATGTGTCCCCCCCAATAGGTGTATGAGCGGGTTCTGACATTGGTTCTCCTGAAGGGGGTTCATCCTGGGAATCATCCCAAGATTGAATTGAAGCAACCACAAATCTCATCCTCAATTTCGATAATTTCCCAGGTAAAAACTCACCCGGGCCTTTATCTTTAACATCTTGGAGCCAATCCAATAAATACTTGTTTAGATCATCAATCATTTCAATCAAGGGCTCCAATACTTTAGTGCAAGGTGTTGGCTGAGCTTCTAAAGATTGTGTGGTGCTCATCAAGTTAGCCAATACCTTTTCTTGGACCTGGTTAACCTGAACCACATGGTTTGCTTCAGGGTGGCGTGGGTTTGGGTTTAGTGTAAGGGAGTTAACGAATTGAGGATCTTGATACCCTCCCTGATAATAGGTCATTTCAGGTTGTTCATAAGGTGGTGATGACCTAAAGGCAGTGTATTCAGGGGAGGGGTAAGGATCAGTGTATCCTTCTTGATTGTAAATCGTATTAGGTTGTCCAAGTGAGGGCGATGATCTGTAATCAGTGTAGCTCGGAGAAGGATAAGAGTCAAGATCATGGTGTTTAGGGTTAAACCCTAAACACGGAGGTTCAGAACTGTATTCCCAATTAGGATTATCCCAACTAGAAGATGGATGAGAATAAGTCTGGTTGGAATAAAAATCATTTTGGGAATAAGTAGTGATAGAAGGATAGGAGTGGATGTGCGAATAAGATGTGGAAGGATCCATGATAGAACATAAGGAAGAAAGGTGCCCTGTAATACAAACAAACAAATCTGTCCTTAAATTGGCTAGCCTAAAGGCCTACAGACTCCCAGAACCTGTCTTGAGATAAAGAACAGATTTGATCTACTTCTTTCCAGTCAATCCAACTAGTTAGAGGGAGGGACTGGGGAGAAGGTTCTTCGTTTGGCTTGCGCCTCAGGTTCCTAGGGTACCCTCCAGTCGCGATCGTTTGATTCTGCTCCCTTAGCTAGATATTAGATTGAACGATAGAAACAGACTAATCGAAAATAATCTCGATCTGGGCTCCGAAGAGCGAGTCCAATTCTTAGGGTCAACGTCTACTTTATTTTAATTAAGGTTAGGTTTGAATAAGCTTTGGAATGTGATGGGCCCTTTATCTGGGTTGTGTCCTTAATGATTGATTGATATGTGTGTGTGTGCACAACCAGCGATTTTCAAGTAAGATTATTTTTGCATGCGGTGAATTTTAGGGTTCAAATCTTGCTTAGTATCTTGTAGGATTCAACTTTAGGTATATTCAATCAAGTTCAATTGGCACACCAGGTTTTGAAAGCACAGGTGAAGATGTTTTTCCTTAAAGCTTAAAAGAATGTGGAGTGCCTGGTAAATCCCTAGAAGTTGAACCTATTTGGCAACTACTTGATGAGTTGATTTTGGTTGAAGTAGTGCGGCCCAAACAACTTAAACAATTGGCCTGATGCACCACTTAATTAGGCACACAAATGATTACCTAATCTGATTTCTACTCGATTATGTGCTTGGGTGTGTGTACCGGTTCCAAAGATCAATTTACCGATTGAGTTTGAAAATCAGAAGAGGTTGTGTACCTCTGTGAGATTTTTTTAATTTTTCTTTCGTATGTGGAGGGTGGGGTGGGTGCAGGTGATAACCAAACAATCAAAGCTAACCTTAGGGTTTAAGAGAACTCCTAGGTTAATTAGGGTTTGTGTTATTAAGTAATGGAATGAAATCTAATGGGTGGGGAGGTGAGGGTAAACTTATAAATCCTTCAATCGCACTTTACTCCAATCTACCGCTTTTGCCCATCTCGTGAGAGTACCTACAAACACAATATGAAATGAGAGAAGTGAGGTAAAAGATAAATAAGGCAGGAAAATGTGAAAAATCAAAGATCGTCACCTCCCTGGCAACGATGCCAAAATGTTGAAGCGGAAGACATACGCAAATGGGATTAGATTTTGAAAAACTTGTCGTCGTAGTATGATTTGCGAAAAAATTTGTCAACAGATAAATTTATACCGAAACTCTAAGAATTCCAGGTCGAACATAGGGAGGCGGACGTTTGATTCAAAACCAGGTTTGTTTAATTGTCACGAAGCAGATTAGCTAATCGAATTAAATCTAAATTAGCTATCTACTTAAAGAATAAATAATAGAAGATAGAGAGAGAATATTACAAATAAAGAGAAAACATAGGTAGAATAAACATGGATTTCATTACCACAAGCTGATGTTCATTACAATTACAACTACTCACTACACTAGAAAGCAGAAAATCTGCACTAGAAAGTGGGAAATCTATACTAAAAAGCAGTAAAAGAGAAGATAGAGAGAAGTTATCCTCCTCGATGGCTGCTTGGAGGACGAGCTGGATGGGGTGACGCCTGGAAGACGGAGGACGAAGACGGAAGACGAAGAACAGAATAGGAAGAACCAGGGGCGAGGTAGGGCATCGTCATCATCGTGGGATCCACTTCCCGAATGGAGTGAGAGGACAACCGCGGGATGCTCCACGAAGGAGGGAGGTGGAAAAATTCTAATTTTAAC
The DNA here is from genome assembly GCA_037157565.1 of Thalassia testudinum. Lineage (NCBI taxonomy): Eukaryota > Viridiplantae > Streptophyta > Magnoliopsida > Alismatales > Hydrocharitaceae > Thalassia > Thalassia testudinum. The sequence goes on along the minus strand of JAZHRO010000007.1, from coordinate 70,339,850 downwards.
TCTAATGGAGCATCCCGGGTTTAGGACAAGCTCTTAGAGCTTTGGAGGGGGTGAGAGAAGAGCGGAAGGGATGAAGAAAGTGTGGGGGCCGTAGGGCTATTTATAGGTGAGGTTTGAATGGGCAAATATGTCATTTTACTTTAAAAACATTAAATCAGGGTCTTTAGTGATGGATAAAATCGTCACTAAAGCCCAGATCGTGGGCTACGTGCACGTGTGCCTGCCGTCTCCTCCTCTCCTACGCGTCTAATGCATGCGCACGTACAAGGGCTATGAGTTGTCTGATCGCGAGATCGGACGGCTTAAAAGCCATCATGCTTGCGCCTTCGTTGCGTGCTCGTGCATACGATTGGGCATGCCAGTTGAGCGTCTAATCATGCGTTCTCCTGATCCGAAGATCTGGGCCGTTGGTGCTTGATCGGGCGACTAGATTGAGCCGCGCACGCGATGAGAGCAGTGCGGATTTGTCATATGAAGTGTGGATTTACACCATCTTGGCCCTTGATCTCTGACCTTCCTCGGATTATATCTGATGCTACAGAAGTCCGATCAGGGCGATCTTGGAGTTGTTGAACTCCAATCATCACCTTGATCAGATTCGTACAGTTGGATCTTCGATCCGAGGTCCCTGATTAAAAGTCACCCTGTCCTTGGCCACCAAAAAGAAGAAATTATTATACAATTTGTACAATTTGACTTAAATGCATGATGATGCATGTTATGCAATATTTACAATGCATGATGCTAATATGATACTAAGAACATGCATTAATAGATATTTTTGGTTATTCAGATGTATGCACATCAATTATCATGGAGAAGGTGTATCCTTTAACCTAAGACAAATATGTGTCTCTATGTTTGAGTATGCACATTTGGTGGACTGAAAGTTGATGCACTCATCGTAGTGCTAAGACTAGAAAGCTGGTGTGAATATAAGGGCACATGAAACACATGATCTCTCAAAGGAATCACACAACTCCACTGTCATAGGTGTACACAGTAGATTAGGAGACTTGAGCTCACTCTACAAAATTTCATGCATGGTCGTATGAGTTTTGATCAAACCCATACATGAAAGAAGAAGACAATCCTTTAGGAAATGATCTGGTCTTCGTTTTCGTACCAATGATACAAAGATAATGTGAAAAGTATGTAGCTTATTATTGGATGTATGGTTGATAGGTCCACTTTTGTAGATTAGAATTAAGCCTAAGAGCATTTAATTGGGAGTTGGGAATTGGATTTCTAGTACGCATTACTGAAGAATATTCGTTGAGCACAAAAATGATCAATCTTGCATTTCTCAATTGGCTTGCTTTATTTGCATATGTATTTAACATTCATATATTGATGGGTGTTCTTTTGCAAAAATTAATTGGGGATGAGAATTTGGAATGTTGCAAAAGGATAAAATAATGAGAGATTCCCTATCTCTGATGTTTTCAATTCTCTCTCTTTCCTATTATTCCCCTTCCTACCCTCTTTTCTTTTGTGGGGATACGCACACACAAAAACACCAATAGAAATTCCCTCAATCTCTCTCTTTGATAATTTCTCTCAGTCTTTTATTTTCTCTAATTATTCTCTTTCTTTATATAACAGGGCATAGGATGGCCAAGCGATCCATCTTCTTGACAGGAGGAACTCCCTCCCCACATCTCCTCCTCAACAGTGGCCACCGCTTGACCTTCATCTCCTTCTCCTCGTGCCAACAGAGATTTTCCACCACTGCGAGCCACCCATTACCGCAAGTCCCTCTATCGCGACATTGACACCGCCGCTACTACGACTCCAACCAACACTGTGACACCGCCACCGTGGTCTGAGGTGACAACTCCGACGCCGCCACCGTGTCCACTACCACTACTGCGTCTTCGACTCACCACCGTGACTCGTCTCTACTGCGAAAACTCCCATGACCTTGCTCAGACATCCTCATGACCTCACCATCACCATCGACTGTGCCTGCAACCCATAAGCCATCCAGCCTCTTCTTCGGATGTCCAGGCAGCTCACTGAAACAAGGCTCCCCTCTGCACCAAACAATGAGCCTCCATCGTCCCCCGCACCCACACCTCATCTTCTTCATCTCCTTTCACCACCTGCAACATCATAAAAAAAACCACCACCACTGTTTCTCTCATGCCAACTTCGGCCTCATCTTGCCGTCGACCATCACCCACACACGGCCTTCACTGCCACCAGTAGCACCGCCACCATCCTCCTTTGCTCTCGCGACTTCTGTGCGTGCACGCCGACGCGAGGCCAACGTCAGCCACTCTACCGCCTTCCTCTCTCTCTTCCTCGACGGAGATACCTCTCACACGCTCCACCTTACCTCTCTGTTCCTATTCATCTTCCTTGACGCCGATGCAACACCATCGCAACCTGTCCACGGCCTCATCTACCACGATCTTAGCCGATTTCCCATTGACGATCGTGACCTTCCTCTGACCCACCGTGAGCTTCTCCCCTCGAGCACTGTGTGCCACTGCGGGCTGCCCTCTTTATCTTCAACCTCTATGAAGCCAAAGAAGAACCCATCACTGACGACTTCCTCCTCCACGTAGCAACCACCACCGTGTTCTGTTCTCTACTTTGTCAATGACATCGGCCTTGCCTCAACAACACACGTTCGACCACACCCTCAGCTGTGCCTCCTGCGACCCACATGCGCGTGTGCACCAACCCATTGTCGACGGTCACCTCCTCACCGTCTGGCCGTCTCTAGCCAACTCTTATTGTGTGACCACTACCATCTTGAGGCCTTCGCTCCGACCATCCTCCACCGAGCTCCGCATCGTTGGCCGTGCCTCTCTCTCCTCACATGAGTAAGGGGAAGAAATTCCCTTGTTTCTCTACAGTAAAGCTCCTATTAAAAATTATCGCAAATGTCATTGCCAAAAACATTATTACCATATTTGATGAGTTAAATTATTTGAGTGAACTTGCTTGCAAGCCCTCACATTTCTCTCTTTTTCTCTCATGCACTCAGCTCTTTATATATTGAATTAGATTCTTGACATGAATGCATGAGATATCACCACGTGCATAACGGCCTAAAGGAGACTCCAAATATCTTGAATTTTAACTTTATTTACATTACACGCCATTGAGGGTTATTTTATGGAGGTGAATTTGCTTAGGTGACCCTTGTAGTATCACATTTTTTTACCTCTTTATATCACTCTATTTCGCACGATATTTTGATTCCTGTGGAAATATGGACCTTGCTTCTATGGTCGAGAATAGTATATATCTTTGATTTTCTTGCATTTGTGCCTCCCTGTTGATACGACCTAATTCTTCGTGGTTAGTTTTCATTTATAAATATTTTTGTTTAGGATTTTTCCACCACTCACTTTATACTACAACGACGTATTTTTCTGATAGATCATCTTCCAAGTGAAATCTCCCATTCAATAGTGAATCTGGGATTTAATAATAGGGGTTACATATGTCTTCCAATGTAAAGGATCCATGGGTATTTGAAATACCTGAGGTAGGTATAGTCTCATAATTTCACTAATTTTGAACACTTGATTATTGGCATAATGAAATCAATAATAATTTTTGTGGGTTACTATTTGATAGGGTTGATTAATCTAATTTAAGGAGTTAAATTACATTTAATTTGGTGATTAATTACACCTAATTTGATTAAGTGCAAACTCCAAGGGTTGGATTGCAATTGATTAATGTTTTGATATTAGATCAAAATACTTCGTAAGTTGTTCCAGGCTAATCATATAAAGTTGAATTAGGATTAGATCTCAACCCTTTGATGGGGATCCAAGGATTTCTATCATATTAGGTTTAGTTTTGGAACCCTATAAATATCTCCCTAAACCTACTTGGTATCCCCAATTTTTTCTAATTGTGTGCAGCAACCAACAAAAGAGAGTTGTTAGCCATCGTCTTCTTCCTCTTTTGTTCTTCTTTTTCCTAGAGTTGTGGAGGAGAAGACGCGGAACAACCAGGGGAGGCATTAATTGTCCGCCTTCTTCATGAGAAGCCAAAACAAGCAAGCCATCAGAGTCGTCAACTTGCATCCGCTCCCATGTAGAGCATTGGCGCACGACGGGCTCAAAGTTTTAGCCATTCTCCCCCTACCTCTTCGACGAGCGCCCCTCCTCGCTCGAAGGGGAGTAAGAATCCCTCTTCATGGTTGAAGACTCCTTGGGTTGTGAAGACTAAAGTGCAAGGAAAGCTGTAGAAAGTGAACCTGGATTAGTAACACAAAATTGGCATGCACTGAGCCTAGGGTCATTAGCGGTTTGGCAATCCCGACTTAGCACTAATGCTCGATGGGATAGAAGTGCGAAGGCATCCTGAAACCCTTGACCCCATCCTTGGGAGAAGTCTTGAGTTTTAGAGGACATTGAAAATCATCATGGCAAACAAAAGAGGGTAGAACAAAAAACATTTGCCTCGACCTTTTAAATAGCGTGCTAAGAGAAGTCTCACCAAGGACAAAAGGAGGGTGCCTCAAGAGAAGTCGTGGAGCCGACAAAATAACTCGGGTGAGGGCATGGCCAAAGCCTAAGGTCAATAGCCTTAGGGGTGCCCAATGCAAGCTAGTAATTAAAACTTAGTGGTAGAAAGTATTGCAACCAAAAGGAGTAGGGTAAGGGTTAGACAGATGATGGCACAACAACACACTAGAAGAGTTGTTTTCCCCATGAGAGCGAACCCAACTTGAATGACCACCCAAAACAAGGTCGCAGAATCCACCTAACTGATGCTACCATAGTAAAAAGTTTTCCTAAAAGAAGAATAAGAGCTATAGCAAAAACAAAGGGGCAGCCATGTTTAATCACCTCGAGGAAGGTGCCCACTTACCTCGATTAATGGATGACTTTCTCGCAATACAGCAACTGCTACCCCACAACAAGCCACCCAAACCATGCTACCAAAGCAAGCAAAGGATGACCAATAGACATTGCAAAGACTCTCTAACGGAGCAAGGAGGAGTGATCACACTGACCCTACCCGCAACAAACTCCTGTATGTAAGGAGGAGAGGAAGGCGATGAGGCGTAGCCTCTCTATCACCCCCAGTTGTCCTGTTTATATTTAATGGGACAAGATGCGACCAAACAATAAGCTTAGGAGGATGTGGCGTATGCCATACTTAAGCCTCGGGGCATGCAAACAATGTAGTCTCATCATCAACCCAATCGTCAACTATGGAAGGCTTAAGGTGATGGCTGGCCACCATCTGCCCTAGAACTTAAGTGGATGAACCGCGTTTAACGAGCAACACCTCCTAGAGAGGATGTAAGACCTGAAAATACTATGAGTGGTAAACGCTCACCAAGTACGAACAAAGGGCAAGCCTCCCCCTAGAAGAGAGAGGGGGTAGGCAGTGCAACTTGCCTCACTAACTAGGTGGGAAAGCAACTAGAATAGCAAGCACCCCTAGAAGAGAGAGGGGGTGGGGAGTGCAACCCACCTTGCTAAGCAGGAGAGAAAGGCACTCGAACAGCAACCCACCCCCCCGCCAAAAAAAAAAGACAAAGGGAAGGGGGATAATAAAAGTGTGCCTTCGACTCAAAGAAATAGGGGGCATAAAAGCACCTATCCCCTATCACACCTAGGTTGTAGCTGTTGGGGGTAAGGGGAGTTACCAAAAAAAAAAAGGGAGAAAGAGGTGAACAAGATACTTTCGCAGTCGGCACAATTAGACTATGAGAGTGAGGGCAATTGATAAGGGAAGGAATTAACCCTCACTAAACAAGACCAAGAAGCCTGTTAGAGGTTGGCTTAAGAAAGGAGTCAACCTAGACTAGGAGTAGGACACGTCTGATTGGACGGCAATGCCACTGCCGAAAGTAGTCTAGTTGGAATGAGCCAGCTAGCTCACTTTCATGGGAACACTCCACCAACTTGATTGCCATGGACCTTAGATGGCACCTGGACCTAGAGGAGTATTGGCATCACAAGAACCAAAGTGATAGTACAAGAATTGAGGCACTAGCATGGTTAATAAGACAATCTACCGAAAATAACACGATAGAGAATAAATGCTATTTTTCCCCATAGCAGGGAGGAATCTCTTATAAAAGAGGATTCATTCATTTAAGAAAAGGGGCTCTCTCCTCTTCCTGTAGAGACTCAAAACTTTTAGTGGATAGTTGAGGGTCAATTCCCTTCCCTAAATGTAAACTGTGAGAAGAAATTAGGTCAGCAAATCGAGTGTGTACATTATTCCATGTTGGCATGCTTGCGATAATCCCTTCTCTTACTTTTCCTGTTAAGTCCAATTGGCTTGATCAATAACCTATTGGCTCACCATTGTTAGACATAACAAGAGAATTAATTCTTCCCACTATTGTCACATAGAGAGAAAATCAAAGAGTGAAAATCATACATCTGCTCTCCAAGCTTCATACACACCTTTTAAGAGCTTCAATTCTCTACCCCTAAACCCTAACCTACTTGCATCAAAGGGAAGTTTCTTAACTTATATAAGGTAGTGCCTATATACATCTTGTGGCTGATGAGTATACTTTAGTGGATTATAATTAAACCTATGTTAGCTAATTCCCATGTCTTAGAATGCATTAGAGAATGCATTTGATATAGAATAAATATTAGTGTTAATATTTAGTACTAATTGTAATGTGTACATAGATAAACATCTTTAGAACTAATATGCAATGCATTATTCAAAGATGTCATAGTCCCTTAATTAACTAATTTTAATTTCTTCTTGCATAACCTAAGTCATCATTTAATGTACATCAACAAGAAAATGTCTTGAGGAGGTGGGCACGGGTGCAAAATGACCCTTCCAAAGATGGAAATCGTCACTTTATGATGAGGGTGCTTGACCATCCTTCTCTTCCTTGTGTGCGACACCTTCTTCTCCTCCAAATTAAGGCCACGTTAATTGGTGATGAATGATGACAAATGGATCAATTTAGATGCACATTTTTAGGAAACATTCAAATGAACCTTCTATTTTTGGATAGAGCCACCAAATGTGGCGTGACAACATAAGAAAAGAGAGGGTCAATTCTTATTCTCATATGGCCTTTCCACATGATGAGGAAAGAGAGGGCTCTCCCTCTCCATGTCCACCTTCTCCATCTTCACCGACGTGGAGTGCCCAACCTCCGCATCGATGTACGGCAACCCTTGAGGAGGGGATCAAGCTCGTCTGTCGTCTACGACCCCTCAGGATGGGCATCACCATCACTGCTTTGTGGAGAGGTCATCTCCACATGTCAACCTTCTTCGACTCCCCAGTTGTGGAGAGACAAGGTGGTTGCACCATGCCATCGCCTCACCCAATGTTGCCAAGAGGAGCCACTAGCTCCACACCTAAGAGCTTCACCCTGACACTCATCCCTGTGGTGACAGCATAAGTAACGTCAAGGAGATCCGCCATCACTACTTTGCAAAGCTATTTCTTTCTTTTCATTTATTGCACGTGTGTGTGGATTAGTCTTTATAAAATAAGTTTTTTTGAGATTTGATAAAAATGAGTTTATGTTGATTGCCTTTCCTTTGGATGACAATCCATGTTATACGTGGTATTTTTCTTATTTTTTTTGATTCATGATGTTGCATACTGTACAACAGTTGTATCTTATTTTTTCTTTTACGAAAAAGCGCAATCAAATGACACTACTTTTTCGGGAAAGGCATGGTCACTATATTATTTTTATTATATCTCTTATACATAGCATTTTAGGTTCGTTTAGGATTTGATTTGCATTAGAGAAGATCTAGGTTTGATTAGTATAGGTTTGGACGTGTTTGCATCAAACTTCAGTTCTTATGGCAGAGACAAAAATAGACCAATTTTGAAAATTCTATATCTGGAGCTACAAGAGTCAACAATCACGAAAGTTTTTTTTCCTCTTCAGTCTTGAAACGAGCTTTCCAACGGTGGGTTCCAGGTTACCCAGTTCGAAGTAGGAAAAAATTGAAAAATAAAAAATCATACGGGGTTCAATCTGCAAATTTTTACCGTTCGACCAATTTAAACAAATCATTTCTCATAGTTCTGAGATATTTTTTGGGCCAAAACTTTTTTCATAGACTCCTGGGGAAATCTAGTTGAGAAAAATTATAAAAATTAGGACACTATTTGAACTGACTGTTCGTGCGAAACTCAAACAGGGGTAAAATTCGGGCTATGTGAGTCCCCTGGAAAGAAAATTGACGGAAAATTATTTGCTAGCACTATAAAATTCTGAGAAAACTAATGAATGCTCTATGATTGATAAGGAAACTTTCTGAATAATTTTAGAGCATTTTTACTAGATTTGATATCAATTTGATCAATCTTACTTTCTATTTTAGGGAAACATAGAATCTACAGGGAGGAGTGGAAAAGAGAGGAGGGAGATCCCTTGCAGTAGCAGTTGCACATCAAGACATCATGGCTTTGATCCATGATCTAGATTTGATCCTGCCAGGATCTATTTGATTTTCAGTAGGTAGATCTAAACCTAGACCTCCTACAAATGAAGATGATGAGCATTTAGAAGATCTTTCATGTATATCAGAAGAAAAATATAACGATTGAATTGGCAACAATTGAATTAGCAAAAGATGTGACTTATCCGAAGGATCATCCTAAAAATCTAGTGATTGGAGACCTACCCAAAGGAATACAAACTAGGTTTTCACTCAATACCTTAGCAATTATAGCTTTTGAACCCAAGATTAATGTAAAGGATGCCTTTAGTGATGAATAGTGGATTGTGGCTATGCAAGATGAATTAAATTAATTTGAGAGGAATGAACTATGGGAACTAGTTCCTAATAGGGATGGTGATCGGTTCTCCTCTATAGTTCTATTATTTCGTCGTAGTATAGCATAGAGAAGTGGTTACCCGTTTAACATAATTTGTTACTCGAAAATAAAAGAGTTCCCGAGGTCGAACTCAGGAAGCAAGTTGTATTCTAGAAGTACAATATTTCTATTACAAAAATGAGAGAGAGAGAGAGAGATAGGTTGGTCTCTTGGCTTTTTCTTCTCTTCTTTCTCTCATCTCTATCTTCTTTCTTCTTCTTGTTTGTCTGATCTTCTGCCTTTAGTTCCTCTTCTTCTTCTGCTTCTTTTATTTCTTTTCTTCTTTCAGCTCTGTCTTCCTTGCGCTTCTCATCTTCTTCTTTAGCTTCTCTTTTCTTTCTTCTTCTTTCTGCCTCAGCTGCAGAGCTCCTTCTTCTTCTTTCTTTCTTTTTCTTTGCGGTGCTTGCTCTTCTTTCCTTCTTCTTTTCTTCCTCTGTAGAGCATCGTCTGATTTTCCAATCAGACGACTTAAGTCGCCGCTGCTACAGTGCTGCTTGGTGCTCCTCCTTCTTCTTCCTTCAGTCTTTCTTCGTCGGCCTTCTTCTTCTCTGCCTCGCTTTTCTTCCTCGGCCGTTTCTTCTTCAGAGCTTCTTCTCTGCGCCCTGCTCTCTTCTTCTTCTTCTCTGCCTCAGCCTGTTCCTACACACACCTCAGCCAACGCAAAACCTACTCCTTTCCCTCTACCCGCACGTCTCTCTCTTTCTCAGACTTCACTCGTAGGATAGCTCTCCCAGAGCCGCCGGGTAATCGGGTCGGGCTTCGTACCCGGGACCAGGCGCACCGGCAGGTAGGTGATGTGCGAGGTGTGCTCAGGATAGGTTCGGGTCGGATCCGTCGGATCCCCGTGGTGAGCTCGCGGACCAGGCGGGTGAGTGGGCGCGGGACCTTACCCCGGTCCGTTCGGAGGCGATAAGCTTATTTCACAAAAACAATTTAAACCGGTGCGGCGCTTCGAAATCCCACGATGTGGGACTAAACTTTGTCCCTCGCTTGTGTGCGCCCGCAGGAAGGCGTGACCTGGCTTCAGCAGCAACGCGCTCGTTTCTCTTCGCAGATCTGCTCCTTGCCTTCGCCCAAGTCCCTCCAGTTTGCCTCAGCTGGGATCCTACTGCTGCAGGGCCTGGAGCTTGCTTGGAAGCTCCTCGCCTTGTCGCCAATGGCGGCTGGGGCTGCAGATCTGCCAAACACAAACAGGGCCTCTCAGCCTAATCAGACTACAGGGTGACCTTCGCCGTGGCACGGCGAAGGTAATGCGGGGTGTAGCAGGTTGTGGGGCGGTGTCTGGTGGTGGCCCTAGGTCGGACTGCGACCGGAAAAGTGGGTTTGTTCAGGGGAGTGTTGTGGAGGTGAGGAGTGGCAGCGAAGGGGCAGGGGGTGTCGGGTGAGGTGAGGCGGAGCTTTTGGGGTAGGTGGCGAGTTGTGTGGAGTGGTGGATTGACGGGGGAAACTCGCCGGAGAGTGGCCGGAGATGGAGAAGGTGAGGGCGGTCAGGTCGGTCGAGGGTTTAATCATATGTAAAATAGTGAGGAAAAGAAAGAGGGGGAGGTAGGGAGAAGTTCTGACCTAGTTGTAGAGTCGAAGGGGGCCGAAGTGGGGCGACAGTCGTATCGACTGTCGCCAGAGAAGAAGGTGCCCAGAGAGAGGGGGCGGCGGCGAGGAGAGAGCGGGAGAGCGCGCGCTGGGTACGGCGCGACGCGGGAAGAGCGGGCGAAGGTGGCTCTGCTGCTCGTATTGCGGCAGAGCGACGAGGAGGAGGAGGAAGAACCGCCGGAGCTGGAGGGCTTCTGCTGGAGTGGGAAGAGAGGAAGGAGGGGGTGTTTCTCCGTCAGAACCGAGCTCCTGAGTTCGGCAGATGGGGGTGGTTTTTATAGAGGCAAAAATCAGAGAGGAGGGCGGAGGGAGACGATGTGCCTCCCTCGCCGGAGGATGGCCGAATTGCGACCCATACCTTCCGCGCGTTCGCACGGAAGGTGTGGGCGAAGGCAGAGATCGTGGAGGTGTCCCTGCGACAGCAGACGTCGCAGGGAACACCCCGTTGTCTTGGTAGGGGGTCACCCTTACCTAAGGTTTTCATTCTTACTAATCCCATTGTGCACTTTTCAGTTCTTTTCTTGAATGAGGTCTAGAACTTAGGTTAATTCCTTAGTTTCTTACTAATGACTACTTTTTTCTCATAATTTTGTGCTCCTTTTTCATTTTGTTTCTTTTCCTTCTCCCACAAAATTTCCTTCTCCTCTTATTCTCTTTTTCTTTTTTCGAATTTTTTTTTTAATTTTTATGGTGTTTTTGGCATATGTGAATTTTTTTATTTAAAACCTTTTCTTACAAGTTTTGCACTTTTATACCCCCCCATGCCTAAGGTTTGCAATGTCCTCATTGTGTCTTAGGGGGTTTTTTATTTACTTAGTTCATTCCTTAAGACAGAAATTTGGATGAGTGAATGGGTCGGGATGAATTTTCCGGACGATTTCTAATCTTAGATGCAAGCATCTGAGGTGGGGTCGGCTGTCTACAAGGGTGAACGTTAAGTGCACAAAAGTGTGAAAAAGGTTTTGGATTTTTATGAAAATGACGGGTTGCCTCCCGTTAAGCGCTGAGTTTTACGCCATCGGCTAGGCGCAATAAGCTCAAGGGGAATGGAGGATATAAGATGATTCAGCCAAATCGGTAGGAGTCACATCAATGAATGGCTTGAGTCTCTGACCGTTCACGATGAAAGGTTCGGAATCGTGGTTGAGCGGACTGATTTCGATAGCTCTATTTCCAAAAACTTGTCGGACTAAATATGGTCCGACCCACTTGGATCGCAGCTTTCCCGGGAAAAGTCTGAGTCGGGCATCAAAGAGTAGGACCTTCTGACCAGGATGAAAGATTTTTCTCGAGATATGCTTGTCATGGAAGTCTTTAACCCGCTCCTTGTAGATTCGTGAGCTCTCATACGCGTCTAGGCGTAATTCATCGATCTCGCTGATTTGAAGTTTTCTGTGGGTTCCAGCCTTCGAAAAATCTAGATTACAGTTCCGTACTGCCCAATAGGCTTTATGCTCCAGTTCTACGGGAAGGTGACACGCCTTCCCGTACACTAGTCTAAAGGGAGACATGCCTAATTGGGTTTTGTGGGCGGTCCTATAGGCCCACAATGCTTCCGGAAGTCGGGATGACTAGTCCTTCCTGTCAGGCCGAACAGTGACTTGCAGGATTTTCTTGATCTCCCGATTTGACAGCTCAGCTAGACCATTAGTTTGGGGGTGGTAAGGAGTAAAGATTCGGTGAGACACCCCGTATTTGGTCATCAGTGACCTAAACTGAGCGTTTGTGAAATGGGTCCCCCAATCAGAGATTATAGCACGAGGAATCCCGAACCTTGAGGAAATGTTTTGATAAATGAATTTGAGAACGATTTTGTGATCACAGGTTCGGGTCGGTATAGCTTCGATCCATTTGGACACGTAGTCCACAGCCAACAGAATGTATTCGAAACCATCCGAAACAGGAAAGGGGCCCATAAAATCAATCCCCCAAACATCAAAGATTTCGCATACGAGAATCGGCTGCATAGGCATCATGTCGCGATGGCTCATGTTGCCCAAAGTTTGGCAACGACTGCTTGCCTTGCAGTGACTGTATGCGTCTTTGAACAGTGTGGGCCAGTAAAAGCCACACTGGAGGACTTTTGATGCGGTTTTATGCCTAGAGAAATGGCCACCTCATGCTTGGTCATGGCAGAAAGAGAGGATATTATTGAATTCCTCTTCCGGGACACATCTCCGGATGATTTGATCAGCACCTATGCGGAAGAGGTACGGGTCTTCCCAAATGTAATACTTGGCATCAGAGCGCAATTTGTCTTTCTTGGCCTTCGGCCAATCAGACGGGATCTGATGAGATGCCAAGTAGTTTACTATATTAGCAAACCATGGAAGGCTAGTACCGATAGTCAGCAGGTGCTCATCGGGAAAATGCTCAGTGATGGGTCCGGAAGGGTCAATTATTTCAGAAGGAAGACGGGACAAGTGATCAGCTACCACATTTTGCTTTCCTGCTTTGTCGCGAATCTCAAGGTCAAATTCTTGCAACAGCAAGATCCATCGGATTAATCGAGGTTTCACGTCCTTCTTTGCAAGGAGATGCCTCACAGTTGTGCGATCCGAGAATATGATGACACGGGAACCCAGAAGGTATGATCTAAATTTTTCTAGGGCAAATACTACAGCTAGAGCTCTTTTTCAGTAACCGTATAGTTACGCTGAGCCTCATCCAGTGTTTTGCTGGCGTAGTAAATGACCACAGGTTTCCCGTCAATTTTCTGCCCCAAAACTGCTCCTACAGCGAAGTCAGATGCATCGCACATGATCTCAAAGGGTTGAGACCAATCAGGGGACTGTAGGATCGGGGTTTGGGTAACTCGGTCACGTAGGATCTCAAATGCTTGAGTGCATTCCTTAGAAATTTCGAAAGGTACATCCTTGGAGAGAAGAGTGGTCAGGGGGCGCGCGATTTTTGAAAAATCAGGGATAAATCGACGGTAAAAACCGACGTGCCCTAAAAAAGATCGGATGTCCTTGATCGAGCTAGGCATAGGAAGGCGAGAGATCAGATCAACCTTAGCTCGATCAACTTGGATGCCTTTTTCCGAAATTAAATGTCCCAGGACAATTCCCTCAGGCACCATGAAATGGCTCTTTTCCCAGGAAAGAACCAACTTCACATCGATGCACCGCCTGAGTATTTGGACCAAGTGTTGGAGGCAATCGTCGAATGATGCTCCAAAAACTGAAAAGTCATCCATGAAGACTTCCAGATAATCACCTACCATATCTGAGAATATGGCAAGCATGCACCGCTGAAAAGTAGCGGGTGCATTGCAAAGACCGAAAGGCATCCTTCGGAAAGCGTATGTTCCGAAGGGGCAGGTGAACGTGGTCTTTTCTTAGTCCTCAGGATGGATTGCCACCTGGTTGTAACCGGAGTACCCGTCAAGAAAGCAGAAGAACCTATTTCCCGCTAGTTTCTCGAGAATCTGATCAATGAAAGGCAGTGGGAAATGATTCTTCTTCGTGGAGGAATTGAGTCGGCGGTAATCTATACAGACTCTCCACGAGTTGGCTAATCGGGTAGGAATGATTTCTCCGGTCTCAGTCGTTATAGTGGTGAGTCTTGCCTTCTTGGGCACGACTTGAATTGGGCTCACCCAACGACTATCGGAGATCGGGTAGATGATCCCGGCATTTAACCACTTGATGATCTCCTTTTTCACGACCTCCTGCAGATTGGGGTTCAAGCATCTCTGCATTTCACGAGAAGGTCATGCGCCCTCTTCTGAATAGATATGATGAGTACAATAAGAGGGACTTATTCCAGTCAAATATCGAGAGTCCACCCGATGGCTCTGCGATGTTGCTGGAGGACAGCAATCAGACGGGATTCTTGTTCAGGATTGAGGTTGGAATTGATAATCACAGGAAGGGTCTGTTTAGAACCCAAAAAGATGTATTTCAAGTGAGCAGGAAGGGGCTTCAGTTCGAGGATGGGGTTATCAGCAGCAGCGGGTGGTTCAGTATAGACGTGAGGTTCAAGGGTAGGAGTTACTGGGTTGTTCATATCTGGATTCGACTCCTCATTTTGCAGGTCAAGATCTTTCTGCGGTTGATGAGGTATAATCAGGTCATTCTGGAAGTGTGTTTCATCAACCAAAGTCCTAATGTCACAAATCTGTTCGATGACACCGCAATTGATTCCTTGTTGGGCCTTAAATATATCAATTTTCAGGGTTTGATTCCCAAATTTGAGCTCTATTTGGCCCTCCTCACAGCTAATGTTGGCTCTAGCAGTAGCCAAGAAAGGTCTCCCTAAAATGATTGGTGTATCCCTAGGGTTCTCAGGTGCGTCCATGTCTAAGACTATAAAGACTACAGGAAAGTAGAAATCTCGCACCCTCACAATAACATCCTCGAGAATCCCTTTTGGTGACTTTATAGATCGATCTGCTAATTGTAATGTCACCTCAGTTGGTTTCAGCTCAGATTCTTCTAGATGGTTAAGTAAGGATGTGGGTATCAGATTTATGGAAGCACCCAAGTCTAGCAATGCTCTATCAAATTGTGTATCACCTATCTTGCAGGAAATCAGGGGAGTACTGGGATCTTTAGCCTTGGGTGAGAGTCTGCTTAGGATTACAGAGCTGGCTTGCTCTGATAGAACAATTGGACTCCCACTCTTGGTTCGCGGCTTACGCTGGGGTGTACACACATTCTTTAAGAATCGTGCATAAGCCGGTACGTGGTGGATTGCATCCATCAAGGGGATGTTTATGTGGACCTGCTCAAAGAGCTTGACCAGGTCCTCCTCAGGTGCCATGGGCTTGGTTATTCTCTTTCCTTTGGTTAAGGCTTCGGGAAATGGGACCTTGGTTGGTTCTTCTAGGATAGGTCCGGGTTCTTGATCTGGGACAGTGGTATCTTGGATAACTATCCTAGGGTCTTGGTTATCAGGCTTGGAGTGGTTTGGATAATGCGGGTCTTGAGTTGTTTTACCACTACGTGTTGTTACAGAATTTAATCCGGCCTGATTTTGATTTGGGTTTGGTAAGAGGGGTGGCTGCTGCTGAAATCCCGCATAAGATGTTGAAACTTCCATCCCGTCTGGCGATGGAGCAGTAGGGGCCTGATAAATCCATTGTGCGTGGCTTAAATTTGGATTCATAACGCGCTTCTGGGTCGGCACGTTATTCGGGTTAGGAAGAGGTTGGGAAGGAAGTGTGCCTGGCTGGCGAGAATTTGCCAACTGGGCCAGTTGAGTTCTAACCTCTATAAGTTCGTCCTTGTGTTGTTTTTGGATAGCCGCATTCGTTCTTTGAATGTCAGCCAAAGTCTGAAGGATAAGGGACATTTGATCCTGATTTGGCCTGATGGATAAGTAGGGTTGGGCCGAGGCTGAGGCGGCTGGTAATGACGAGGGGGCTGTGGGCGGGACTGAAAGGGTGGTCTTTGGGTTTGGGAATTTCCCACCCACTGAAAATTGGGATGGTTTCACCATCCAGGGTTGTAGGTGTTGGAGAATGGGTCGTTCTGGATGGCGTTGAGGTCCTCGCAGGTCTGAGGAACCTCTAGAGAATCAGAGAAAGGGGGAATGGAATTCCCCGGGCTGGTGTAGAAAGGATCGGATGACCCTCTGATCCGAGAATCAGATGGGGATGGATATGGATCCATCCTAGGGGAAGATCGGTGGAGAATGTTTTGCACAGTCTCCTGTGTGGAAGGAGGTTGTGCAAAGGAGTTACGCGCAGAGGTGGCTCGCTGTAAGTGCTGAGTCAGCTCATCCACCTTCTTCTCAATGATTGAGACCTTGTCCAATCGACTGACCATTAACTCCAGGTCGACTGATGCGGACAGGCCCTGCGTCTCATGTGCTCCCCTAAGATTCGTTGATGCGTGGGTATTCGTCCTGTCGAATAATCCCATGGAGTCATTGTTGATGGAGTTCTCGCACATGTTTTCGAGAATCTCCCACACGGTGTTTTCATGTTGACTCATGATATTTCCTCCGCAAGTTGCATTGACGAAAAGACGGATGTCCTCACGGAGTCCCTGCTAAAAAGATTGGACCTGTTCCCATTTAGGAACTCCGTGATGGGGGCACTTTCTCATGAGATCCTGAAAACGATCCCATGCCTCATGGAGAGGTTCCCTTGATTGTTGAGTGAAGTGAGTAATCTGATGGCGCAAGGCGTTGGTCCGACCAACGGGAAAGAACTTTTTCAAAAACTCGGACTGAAGTTCTTCCCAAGTGTTGATCAGCTGGGTCTGAGTTTGATACCAATGGGCGGCCTTGTCCATAAGAGAAAAGGAGAACATCTTCATGAGAAGAATATCCCGATTTTGCACATCTTACCCAAAAGTTTGGGCCAGATGCTTTAGCTGTTTGATGTGCTGGAAGGGATCTTCGGAATTAAGCCCATGGAATTTAGGTATAGCATGAATCATGTTGGGCTTCAATTCGGAATCAGGTCCTCCAGTCGAGATTCTAACTCGAGGCTCAATGGCCACCGCAGCAGGATTGTAATGGTCCCGCATCATAGGACGCTGCGGTGGGTGCACGAAGTTTTGGAAGAGGTCATTGAGTCGCTGGAGGTGATGCTCCAGATTGTTTTCTTCCTTAACTGGCTGAGCCATGATGGGGGAAGAAGAAGAGCTTGGTTCTGAATCAGATGAGAGAATAATGTGGTGGGATTGCTGCACAAACACGGGCGTCGAGGCTTGGCCTTGACGAGAGTGAATTTCTAAAGGAGGTCTTAAGGGTGGTCTTAAGGACCTCCTACCGTACATGCACCGTTGGAATAGATGAGTTTAGAATGTGCTGGACCCAATCGAGACACCCAAAAATTGTTGGGTGACTATAGAGGTGCGGGGCAGATGGACCCCTTAATCAAAAAGATCGTCCACCTGAGAATTACCTGGGCAGCCAGAGAGGGTGAGTCCCGCAAAGACCCCTATACGGTAGAGCGTCCCCACGGGTTACAGGGTTTCCCCCACCCGACCTCTCTTGTCACTGCGGTTCCAGGTAGACTAGAATGGGGACCTTGACCTCTTAAGTCTACCAATTTTACTTTAAGATTAGGGTGCTTAAGGTTCCACTTGAACTTTTAGGTATTTTAAGTGAAGAAGTGACCTAATTTTAAGGTTGGTTGACCCAAGGGGTCAACTTCACCTCTTGTTTCTTTGAGAGCTTTTGGGTCCTTTCTTTTAAGGTTCAAATGGATTTAAGAGCCTGATTTGCTTAGGGTTCCTCTTGTGTAGATCTTTTCAAACAAGGTTTAGGTACACCTCTTTTTGGGAAGATCTTTTCTTTGTTAATAGAAGGTGTGTCTCTAAAAACCCTAGCTTTTCAATTCCTGAGTTGGCTCTAGTTGGTTCATTTTAGTTGCCTCAAAAATATAGTATATAGGGCTCAATCAAGAAGGTTTTAGCCCTAGTTACCTTAGCTGGATGGACAGTTAAAATGTGTTGAAATGAAAAGTTTAGGCAACTTTGAGGAATTACTATGTATGATGCAGGTAGCTCTAAGTTGATTTTTCTTTTTGTTCCTTTTTAGATTTTAAGGGAGTTTAAGAGAGGGCTAATGAAGATTACCTGTTTGTTGGAGTGTTTATTGTGCGGCTGCTCTTCCAATTTTTACCTGCACATAAGAGAGAGAAAAAGATTAGCAATCTCTTGAAAGAAATTTAAAGCTTCTAGAATAGCCGTTGCTCTCCGGCAACGGCGCCAAAAACTGGTGATCGGTTCTCCTCTATAGTTCTATTATTTCGTCGTAGTATAGCATAGAGAAGTGGTTACCAGTTTAATACAATTTGTTACTCGAAAATAAAAGAGTTCTCGAGGTCGAACTTAGGGAATAAGTTGTATTCTAGAAGTACAATGTTTCTATTACAAAAATAAGAGAGAGAGAGAGAGATAGGTTGGTCTCTTGGCTTTTTCTTCTCTTCTTTCTCTCATCTTTGTCTTCTTTCTTCTTCTTGTTTGTCAGATCTTCTGCCTTCAGTTCCTCTTCTTCTTCTGCTTCTTTTATTTCTTTTCTTCTTTCAGCTCTGTCTTCCTTGCGCTTCTCGTCTTCTTCTTTAGCTTCTCTTTTCTTTCTTCTTCTTTCTGCCTCAGCTGCAGAGCTCCTTCTTCTTCTTTCTTTCTTTTTCTTTGCGGTGCCTGCTCTTCTTTCCTTCTTCTTTTCTTCCTCTGCAGAGCGTCGTCTGATTTTCCAATCAGACGACTTAAGTTGCCGCTGCTACAGTGCTGCTTGGTGCTCCTCCTTCTTCTTCCTTCAGTCTTTCTTCGTCGGCCTTCTTCTTCTCTGCCTCGCTTTTCTTCCTCGGCCGTTTCTTCTTCAGAGCTTCTTCTCTGCGCCTTGCTCTCTTCTTCTTCTCCGCCTCGGCCTGTTCCTGCACACACCTCAGCCAACGCAAAACCTACCCCTTTCCATCTACCCGCACGTCTCTCTCTTTCTCAGACTTCACTCGTTGGATAGCTCTCCCAGAGCCGCCGGGTAATCGGGTCAGGCTTCGTACCCGGGACTAGGCGCACCGGCGGGTGGGTGATGCGCGAGGTGTGCTCAGGATAGGTTCGAGTCGGATCCGCCGGATCCGCGTGGTGAGCTCGCGGACCGGGCGGGTGAGTGGGCGCGGGACCTTACCCCGGTGCGTTTGGAGGCGATAAGCTTATTTCACAAAAACAATTTAAACCGGTGCGGCGCTTCGAAATCCCATGATGTGGGACTTTGTCCCTCGCTTGCGCGCGCCCGCAGGAAGGCGCGACCTGGCTTCAGTAGCAACGCGCTCGTTTCTCTTCGCAGATCTGCTCCTTGCCTTCGCCCAAGTCCCTCCAGTTCGCCTCAGTTGGGATCCTACTGCTGCAGGGCCTGGAGCTTGCTTGGAAGCTCCTCGCCTTGTCGCCAATGGCGGCCGGGGCTGTAGATCTGCCAAACACAAACAGGGCCTCTCGGCCTAATCAGACTACAGGGTGACCTTCGCCATGGCACAGCGAAGGTAATGCGGGGTGTAGCAGGTTGTGGGGCGGTGTCTGGCGGCGGCCCTAGGTCGGACTGCGACCGGAAAAGTGGGTTTGTTCGGGGGAGTGTTGTGGAGGTGAGGAGTGGCAGCGAAGGGGCAGGGGGTGTCGGGTGAGGTGAGGCGGAGCTTTTGGGGTAGGTGGCGAGTTGTGTGGAGTGGTGGATTGACGGGGGCAACTCGCCGAAGAGTGGCCGGAGATGGAGAAGGTGAGGGCGGTCAGGTCGGTCGAGGGTTTATTCAAATGTAAAATAGTGAGGAAAAGAAAGAGGGGGAGGTAGGGATAAGTTCTAACCTAGTTGTAGAGTCGAAGGGGGCCGAAGTGGGGTGACAGTTGTATCGACTGTCGCCGGAGAAGAAGGTGCCCAGAGAGAGGGGGCGGCAACGAGGAGAGAGCGGGAGAGCGCGCGCTGGGTACGGCGCGACGCGGGAAGAGCGGGCGAAGGTGGCTCTGCTGCTCGTATTGCGGCAGAGCGACGAGGAGGAGGAGGAAGAACCGTGGGAGCTGGAGGGCTTCTGTCGTAGTGGGAAGAGAGGAAGGAGGGGGGTGTTTCTTCGTCAGAACCGAGCTCCTGAGTTCGGCAGACGGGGGTGGTTTTTATAGAGGCAAAAATCAGAGAGGAGGGCGGAGGGAGACAACGTGCCTCCCTCGCCGGAGGATGGCCAGATTGCGACCCATACCTTCCGCGCGTTCGCACGGAAGGTGTGGGCGAAGGCAGAGATCGTGGAGGCGTCCCTGCGATAGCAGACGTTGTAGGGAACACCCTGTTGTCTTGGCAGGGGGTCGCCCTCACCCTGCGCGGCGCCATGCCTCGCCGGAGCATGGCGCTGCTCAGGGTTTTGTAGGGAGGACCCAAATGCAAAATCGATGAAGTCTTAGGGGCCAAAATGCGAGGGTTTCAAAAGTTGAGGGTCAAAAAGTAATGGATGAGGACCAAAATGCAAAGTCGGTCATAAAGGTCTCTTCTTAGGCTCAAGTTTTTATGCATGACTAAATGGGGCCTAAGGATTCTAATGGTGAATTTTATTTCTAGGTCAGACCTTGTTTGACCGGTCAATTTATGTAAAAATCCAAATTAAATCATTAATTGGGTATGGACCTCAATGTAGGTCAAAATGGGTTCCTAAGGCCAAATTGAAGGTTCTAAACCCTAGAGATTATTTTTCTATGAATTTTAGAGGGTTTAGTAGATTTTTTATTTTCCTCAAACCTCGTGAATTGAAGTGGATTTGTTTTAAGGTTATAGATTGTCATTTAATTCCTTGGAGTTGCTGTAGCCCTTATCAGATCAGATCATCCCACTTTCCTTCTTATTAGGTTAGTTTGACCTATGTTTGGACCCTGAGTTACCCTGTTTGCAGATTGTGCTGGTAAAATTACATTTTTACCTCTTATGACTTGTTTTCTTCTTAAACTCAAAATTCTCTGAGTTAAGCCTTTCCTTGAGTTATGTAGGAGCTTTTATCCTCTGTATTAGGTCAAAATGAGCTAGTTATGGCTCATGATGAGGTTCTCATCAAGGGACCAAATGGGTCTTTAGGATAAAACTATGCTAGAGTTATGGCCCAAGGTTACAATTAAGAAGAAGAATAGATTTTGATGAGGCATATGCACCAGTAGCTTACTTGGAATCCATTCGGATGCTTTTGGCTTTTCCCGCCCATATGGGATTCAAACTATTCTAGATGGATGTGAAGAGCGTATTCTTAAATGGATTCATAAAAGAAGAGGTTTACATCAAACAACCTCTAGGCTTCGAGAATAATGATCATTCAGATTATGTATACAAATTACATAAAGTATTATATGGACTTAAACAAGCTCCACAAGCTTGGCATGAAAGGCTAAGAAACTATCTAATAGAAAACAGGTTTAAAATTGGAAAGGTAGATCCAACTCTTTTCACTAAGAAAAAAGACAATGATCTCTTGCTAATTCAAATTTATGTGGATAAAATCATTTTCGGTGCCACTATGATCTTCTCTGCTAAGAATTCGCGAAAGTTATGCAGGAGCAATTTGAAAAAAGTATGATGGGAGAACTAAAATTCTTCCTTGGTCTCCAAATAGACCAATTGAAGAATGGGATATTCACATCCCAGACTAAGTACACCATAGAGATACTAAAGAAATTCTCCATGGACAAGATAAAAGGAAAAGAGACACCTATGGCCACTTTGACATAATTAAAAATGATGAAACAGGTAAGTCAATAGATTAAAAATTATATAAAAGCTTGATAGGTTCTCTATTATACTTAATTGCAAGTAGACCTGATATTCTTTTCTGCACCTGTCTTTGTGCACAATTTCAAGTAGACCCTAAAGTGACCCATCTGAATGCACTAAAGAGAATCTTTGGATACTTAAATCACATCTTAGACCTAGGACTTTTCTATCCCAAGTTAGCCACACTTATGCTTGTATTGTGATGTTAACTATGCGGGTAGTCATACAGACCGTAAGTGCACCAGTAGAACATGTCAATTTCTTGGAAATTCTCTATTTTCATGGTTTTCTTGAAAACAAAATTGTGTTTCTTTGTCAACCACCGAGGCTGAATACATAGTTGCTTCCTTAGCTTATTCTCAACTCTTATGGATGAAATAAACCTTAGAAGACTTTGACTTAACTTATAAAAACAACAAGATCCTATGTAATAACACTAGTGCCATTAATCTCTCTAAAAATCCTGTATAACACTCTAGAACAAAATACATAGATGTTAGACATCACATTTTGAGAGACTATGTAATGGAGAATGAGATCAACTTAAAGTTTGTACAAACTATGAACTAATTACTTGATATTTTTACAAAAATCCTTACCAAAAGATAAGTTTAATCACATTTGTCGTGAATTAGGATTATCACGACTAAAAGAACTAATAGAAAAATCTTGAATTAGGATTATGAAAAATTGATCGACCAATATCTTGGTGAGAAAATTTCCTCTAAAATTAGGTTAATTGATCAACCAATAAAACTTTTTAATCGATCAATTGTTTGGGTGGAAAATTCCCCCCCAAAACCTTTTGACCTGACTGATCAATTATTTTCTCTGATTGATCAATTCTCATTTTGATCAAGCAATCCTATGCGAAATCACATTTCGCATTTTTGGCCCAAATCTCGCCTAATCTCAATCTTTCTCACTTTATATGGCTTCATTACACTAAGATATACCATCTACGACCTTTACCATGTTTAACTCCTTGGGAATATATAAAAGCACTTTTTTACCTAAATTTTTCACCCAAGCACACCCTTCCCCACCATTCTACCCCCACACCTTACCCCACAACACCACCACTGACTACTCTCATCTCTCCCTTGACCAACACCACCAACCACCACCACCATCGACCAAGCCCCATGCCATTGATCACCCTTGTCGACCAAAACGCCACCACCACACACCGACCACCCTCTCCGATGCTGCCACCTTGCACACCCTCACTGGCCACTTGCCTAGCCTCCTCCTCGTCAGATCCCCCCTTCGGCTCTACCTTCGGTTGCCATCTCCTCCCTCTCCTCTGGCCACTATTGAATCCTCTCTCCTCTGGCCATCATCTTCCCTCTCCTCTTGATCGATCTATAATAGATCTGTTTAAGTATATCCCTTTCCCACCTAATCTACTTGTGATTTATGCTCCTTTTTCTTGCACTTAGAGATGTGTACTACCATTTTTGCGTGTAGTTTATGTGATGCTTGGCTTTATTAAGGTTATGTGAGCTTATTGATCCATACACAATTTTTTTAGCCAAAAAAAGTCCTTTATTGATCAATTTGTCTGTTTGATCGATCAAAAATCAAATTTCCAATATCTTGTCCCTATGCATTTTGATTGACCAATCGCCCTTTTTAATTGATCAATTAACCCAGTTTTGATCGATCAATCACATTTTTTGGTTGACCAAATGGCAACGCTCACGTGGATCCTCTTTTGGTTCTCGGGATGATACTTTTGACTGATATTTCATTACCGAGGCTGCACATGATCATTTTTCTCTCTTAGCCAAGTTTTCACTACACGTTGGTCATCTTGTAGACTTTACTTATTTCAAGACTATCTTTCTTAGCCTACGAGACAAGTTCACCTACCAACAGGTTTTGCGTCTCTTTGAAAGAAACTTTTATGTTAGCGCAAAAATGAGTTGCATTCTCAACGTAGATCCCATGTCTTGTCACCTATTTTATATTAACCTAAAAAACATAGGTGAATGGTTTAATATTACACTCACCTCTAATGTATATGGGATTGAGGTCCTCGTCAACGTTGACATTTTTACTAAGATTCTTGGATGCGTGTCTGTAGGACCTACCTTTCTTGAGCTCCATTAGTAGACATAGATCGATATTATTAGGGAGACTCTACTCACTCCCCGTCACTTTGATTTAGGTTGTCTTGCTAAATCTCCTTATTTTCATCGTCTTCCTCGCTTTCTTAATCATGTTTTTCTTTGAAATTTCATGTCAAAGATGATGTCCTTTGAAAATTGCCTAGGGATTATGCTTATTACCTTATGTAACGAACGCGTGCCCCAGACGTCGGACCAGACGTCTGGGATCACATCAAGACGTCTGACCAGACATCTAGGATCGTTTCCAGACGTCTGGAAATCTGTTATTTTCGACACGCGTGGGTCGTCTGCGCGCCTGAGCGCGCATACCGGATATTCGCTTATTCATTATTCCCTGCGGTTGCAGACGCCTGCCGCGTCCTCTCTCTCCTCCTCGCGCGGCCTTAAAAGGCCACACGCTCCCTCCCGTCGTCTCCACCCCTTCCTCTTCTCCTTCCTGTGCGCGAGAGCGAGCGAGTGCGAGGTTGCTGCGGCGGCGATGGCCGCAGTGAGCGCGGAGGGGGTGCTGTGTGCGAGAGCGGAGCTCTGCCGTGAGGGCGAGCTCGCCGGGGCTGCTAGGGCCGGCCGGCGGAGGGCGCAGGGGGCGCGGAACAGCGCAGGAGGGACTGCTGCGGTCTGAGCAGCAGGTGCGCGAGGTGCAACGCGGGTGGCGTCGCGAGCGGAGGCTGGGTGACGCCCTGATTCTGGAAAAATTTCCAGAATCAGACGTCTGGGTTGATAGCCAGACGGCGAGGGAGACGTCTGGAAGACCTTCCAGACGTCTGAAAGGTGAGCTTTCCGTCTTCTTCTTCTGTCGACTGGCCGTACTGAGGGGGGGAGATGGGTGTGCGCAGGCTCGGTGATTCACCATCCAACGCGAATCAGACGTCTGGCTGTTGTACCAGACGGCGGGAGCGACCTCCAGACGTCCGTGGTGACCATCGGACGTCTTGGAGCTAGGCCAGACGTCCCCGCAGACTTCTGGACGTCTGGGAAACCACGCTGAACAGGTAATTCTCTGATCCACTTTTTAAGACGTCTGGAAGAAGTTCCAGGCATCTGATTTTGCACAGTGTCGTCGTTTTCGACCCGTTTAGGGCCTGTTCGGGTTCCGTTTTCTGCGATTCGAGTTGCGTTCTTTTCAGAATTAATTCCTCTACCCGTCTACAATAGCTATACACTGTTTTGAGACACTCCTTGTGTTTGATCCTTGTGATAGGACCTCCTTCAGTTGCAGTCTTGGGAGTCGCGGAGGCACGCAGGATTCCCGATCACGCCCCCATTGCTCCCGTTGTACCTGGTAGAGTGGCTTTAAGTTATTAATAAAATCTGTTAAATTATGGAACCATAAATAAAACCTAGGACATTGCATGAATCCTAAGAATGAGAAATAGATGGAATGATAGCTCCTAGGTGTGGCATGAATCCTAGGACTGGAAAACTGGATTGTATGATAGATCCTAGGATATGGCATGAATCCTAGGATGGGAAAACTAGTGGAATGTATAATACTGCAGTCTTGGAAAATGGAAAGAGATATAAAGCTGCCTGTAATTTGAATTAACAGCTGCCTGTTGTGAATAAATAACGTGGTTGAATGTGAAACTGGAAAGTGAAACCTGGATGTTTGAGTAAAAAGGATGGAACCCTACGGGGAAGTAGGAGTAGAACTCCTGGAAAGTGAATGGAATAGTATTGGGGAAGTGAGCTGTCCCTTGAGTACGGAGTACCAAGGAGAGCGACTGTCCCCCTGTTTAGTGCAGAGCGGAGCCAGCCGCCCCAGGGACCCGGGGTTAGGACTGGCCACTCTGTACCGACTTGCTGGCCCTCGCGTACGTAGTACCGAGGAGAGCTACTAGTGTAGGGAGGTACTAGCTACCCCACGGGCCCCGGGGTTCTGCTAGCCTCCCACACCGACTTGTTAGGCCCGCTGGGGCAAACCAGGGTAGTCAGGCGAGGGTGCGCGGACTGTGGAGGGGCAAGGCCCCGGGTTGGTTACTGTGGAGGGGTTGGACCCCTGTTACTGAGAGGGCTCTGCCCTAGACTGGTTCCGTGCTGTGCTTTGGGTGCACCCGTTAACGGAAACGACTGACCGCGTGCCAGTACGGGTTAGCTACCTGTGCGTTTATCGTGCGTGCCGTAGTCACCGTTACGTCTGTCAGTGACCTTGGGGTGGTTGACTGAGGGTAGGATCACCACGGGGGACTTTCTCGGCCAGGAGAGCACCACGTGCTACTTCTACTTTTTGGAAAAGACTGCAATCAAGATCGTTCCCACGAGGAACATTCGAGATCAAGAAAAAGATCTGAGGAATAAATGAAATAGTGAGACATTTGAAAGATGTGAATAAAGAAAGTAATCGAACATAACAGCTACTGTACACTCTACTGTTGCTTTTAGTTTTAATTGCCACTCTACTCAGCGTTTTGCTGACGTGATACACTCGTTACCTTTTTCAGGACCAGGTGTTGAGCAGCCAGGGTCAGCGGCTGCAGAGGACGTTGGGCCGAGTAGGGTCCAGTAGAGTTACCACTGTCTTTAGTACCTCTTTGTTTCCGTTATAGTGAGTAGTTCTTGTTTCCGCTGTACTTTTCTTTACCTGCAGTTCATGTTATATGATAAATGTTGTTCTACTGTTGTGGTGGTATATACTGTAGTAGTTTCTTTCCTTACTGCTGTACTTTCTTACTGTTAGTTATATTCATGCTGAATGTGGTTTATTTTACTGCTCTTTTGGTTACTTCCTCGTTGGATGACTAGGTCTTGGGATTAGTTGAGTCGGTTCGGTTCTCGTGTCTCGTAGGGACTCGGGAACCGGGTCGTTACACCTTATATGCCTTCATGAAAAATCAAGCGGTTAAATTTGAACCACTTGATCCTATACTTGATGGACAAGAAACATACCCACTAACTCCTTCCCGTTTGGGACTCTTATCTTACATGTTCCTCCATTTTAATGTCCTAATGGATATAGATCATAAACAATTCATTACTTGTGTCTCCATCTTCGATAAGCTCACATATACCAAGATGGAGCAAGTACAGGGAGCTAATGGTGAGGATGCTGATCCCCATCCACCTTAGGAGACAGCTGGAGCTTCTTCTACTCAGAGTGGACCTTCTTCTGTAGTACCTCCTTTAATCCCTCCATACGAGCACTTTACTACGACTTGGTCACCACCGATGCATCCTACTCCCTCCTTCTACGACCAATAGTGGAGTATCTTAGGTAGGTAGCTCTTTGGATGAGATCACATTGATGTTCAGGATGCTACCAATGGGATTTCTCTTCTGATGCACCACCAATGTGAGACAGACACGGTATTGATGGAGCATGGATATCAGGTAGCTGACTACTTGAATGCATAGGGTAGATTCTTGGATAGATTTGGAGACTTTATACATGCTTTGTAGCATTAGTCTCATCATCCTCCTCGTCATCGTCAGTCTATAGCGACACCTCCTCTTCCTCCTAGATTAGATTCGCAGGAGCAACAAATAACTCCTCCTCAACAGGTAGCTCGATAGACTACACTAACTCCTTCAGCACAGTGCAACCTTTGCCTTGGTCTCCCTTCATCTTCTGCAGGACCATCTAGCTTGACCTCCATGGACCCCATGGATCTCGAGATTGATATTGATAGATCCAATTTAGTAGACTAAATTTAAGCCTAAGTATATTATCATTGGGATATATATTTAATTTAAAACATACATTACGTTATAAAATTAATTAAACTTTAAAATTATTATTCTATGCATTCATTTCATCAATTTTTTTACGTATCTACGTAATTTGATTAACTAATTATATTTTATTTTTAGATGGAAATCATTTTTATGAGAAAACATTGAACATCAATTTGGAAGGTTATCTTGATATCTTAAATAAAAATCATAAAAATTCTTTTCCCATAATAACTCCCTCGTATTTTGAAAATGTTCAGACTTTCCTCCCATCAAGCACCAATATTTTCATATGTTTTTCCTAACTTAAAAAAACTCCACTGCCAGCACCCTCCTTATTTGGCTTCTCTCCCTCTTATCTACGAAAAGAAAGAAAGCAAAACTATCGAACATCTCCTAAAATACCAATCTGCATGTACCGAAGACTCGGGCCCATACTCATCTCTCCACTCACGATTCCCACCACCCCCGTTCCTTCTTCTCTCCTCTCCCGGACGCCAACAGGGTCTCCACGCAACATCTCCCTTCGGTCTTCTTCTCCCCGCTCCACCCAACGCAGCAGCAGCAACATCGCCCTCGACACTGCGAGCTACCCGCTACCGCATCCTCGACCTTCATCTCCTCCAACCGTGCCTCAACCTCCTCGACCACGACCTTCCCGCCACTGCGAGCCTCCTCGACACATCAACCGTGACCTCCACGACACCATGTGCCACCACCATGGTCGGAGGTGATAGCTCCGACGTTGCCACAGCACTCCAACCTCGACACCATCACCGCGTCACCGCCGTCATGCTTCTTCTTCGTCTTCAACCTCTGTTCCAACCGAAGGAACCCAACAACACCATGCACCGGCCACCTTCTTTATGCACCGACGACATTCTCCACACACAATAGCTTCGTCCTCGACTCCCTCGACGCACCGCGCTCGCCATCGCACCACCGCGACCCTCCTCGATGGCCCCGACACCTTCAGCGAAACCCATCGTTGGCGGCCATCCTTCTCTCCATACGATCACCTCCGGCCGTCGTTGACTACGCTGTCACTATCAACGGGAAGCCCTTAACCACGCCGACCTTCCCTGGATTCCTTGCCCCTTGCCATCAGACCCTCGACGTGGACGGTAGAGAGGAAAGCATTTTGTGTTTTGGGTCTTATTGGTATTTACATGAGATTAGGATATGATTTTTAGGCCATTTTATTGAGGTGAAATTATTTACATGATCTTTGCATTCTTGGGTTCAAGTGTGGCTTATTCATATTATTTTATTTCACACTGGTATCTTCTTGTGATACAATTTGTAGTTGTGGTATAATTTTAATATATTTCTATTAATTTTTTGATTGAGAATTTTTCACCACATAATTTACTACGATACATTATTTCTTGATATTATTTACAAAAATGAAATTCTCTCAATCAGATACCAAGTTTCAAGTCAACCTAGATGCCTTTTTGGCAAATCTAGGATGATTTCTAACGACTTATTTTGTTAGATTGTGTTTGAGACCATATGTTTTCTTTATCACACTTTATCTTTAGTTATGCATGACCATAGACAATACTACCTACCATCTACATATCTTCCTCTTATTTTGCTTCATGTTCTCAATGATAGAATGGTAGATTTTCTCCATCACTATATAGTTCCCAATTATGCAAGTTAAACTTCATTATCACAACACTAATTACAAAGGAGGCAAATGCTATCAGCATGCTTTTATGTTTTCTTTTTGTTGAAACAAAAAGAGGGAGATATTGTGCAAGTTATCTTTTTTACATTACTCTCTATTAAAATATAAGAACCTGTATTAGTAATTCTCTCCTATATATGCATTTGTTATCTTTGCATAATTATAATTTTGTTGTCATTAAAAAGGGGGAGAAGGTTGACACCTTAGTTTTGATACACCAAAATTATGTTTATATGCCAACTAATCTTTTAGGAAGTCTATCTTGGATCTTGACAAGTGAAAGGATATCTCAGAAGGAAAGTCCTACATCTTTTATTTCTTGAGTCTAGATTTATTATACGGAACCTCATATATTTTTCGAAAAATTAATGTACGTTCAAATTCATATTATTAGACTTTTTTTTTTTCAAAAAGGTAGGACCACTACCAGTAGTCGTCCAAATTTTATTAACAAAAAGAGATTATAGAGATGAAGCCACAAACTGGTAGAGGAATTCACATCCATACAAATATTCTCCACCCATCCCCTCCCATCATTAAAAATAATGTCATTTTTGGCTCTCCAAATTCCTCACATCACTGTAGCCATAAGAACATGTGGCTTGGAGGATCTCATGAAATGTAACCAAAGCTTCCCCACATTGGCATGGAAGAAGAGAGTTCTGCACCAAACTTCATTAGTAACAAGACACGAGCCAAATAGATGCTTGACGTCATCTTCACCAAAATCACACAATGGGCAAGCACCTAGAGGTGTACCTATAAGTCGGTGTCTGAAACGTGGTTTTTGTCGGGTTTTGTTATAACGTTGTAGTAAAGCCGGTTATTACCAACATTTCAAATATAAAATTTTTTTACTCGGAAAATGAAAGAGTTCCCGAGGTCGAACTCAGGGAGCAAGTCGTATTCTAGAGATATACATGTTTCTTTTACAAAATAAAGAGAGAGGGAAAGAATTTGTTGTGATGTTCTTCTTTCTTTCTCTTTCTTCAGATCTCCTTCTTCTTCTTCCTTGGTTTCTGCTATGGTGATAATCTTCTTTTGCAATGGTGATGCTCTTCTTCTTCTTCCTGCTGTTCCTGCGTTGGTGATGTTTTTCTTTCTTCAGAGCTCCTTGTTCTTCTTCTTCTTTGGTTTTCTGCCTTGACCTCTCTTCTTCTTCTTCTGCAATCGTGGTGCTTCTGCCTTGACCTCTCTTCTTCTTCTTCTGCAATCGTGGTGCTTCTGCCTTCGGCTACTAAGTCTCCCTTCCTTCTTCTTCAGCCTGCCTTCTGTGTTGCTCTGGCTGCTGACTTTCCGTCGTCTGGCCCGGTGCTTCGACGACTTAACTGAGCATTTGCTACAGTGCAGCTCCTTCTTCTTCGCCTGCACTTCTTCTTCCGCGGGTCTTCTTCTTCTTCTTTGGCCTGCACACTTCAGAGTTTTTCGTCAAGAGGCAAAACCTACTCTACCCTCCCCCCCCCGCGTCTCTCTTTCTCTCTGAAACCACTCTTGGGACAACTCTCCCAGAGCTACCGGGTAATCGGGTTCGGGTCAGGCCCGGGTCCAGGCCCACCGGCGTGCGGTGGTGGGCGAGGAGTGCAGGTCGGTCTAATCGGGTCGGGCCAGGTCCGCGGAGCGTGGTCACGGACGAGGCCGGGTCGGGTGAGAGGGACCTCACCCCGTGGTCAGGAGGCAGACAGCATAAGGCACTTTTTGCCTTTATGCGTCCGCGTGCCTCCGAGAAGTTCCGAGGTGGGACTAAATGTCCCACCCCAATTGAGCGCGCGTCGCGGATGGAGCAGTGGGCGATCGTGGCTTCCCGCGCGGCCTTCGCCCCATCTGTGAACCTGGGACGTTTCGCGGAGAGTCCCTGCGCAACCTGGGAGTCAAACCTGGGCGAAGGCGTGCCTGCACCTGCAGGTGAAGCAGCTCTGCCTGCGCAGTAATGGCGACGGCGGGCGAGTCACCTGGTCACAGAAGAACGGCCTCTCGGCCAAATCAGACAGGCGGGGGACCTTCGCCGTGGCACGGCGAAGGTGGTCAGGGGGTCTGCAGGGGGTGTGAAGGAGCCAATAGGTCGTCCTAGGTCAAACTGTGAGCGAAGAAGTGGGTGTGTTCGGTGGATCTGCAGAGGGTGTTTGGTGGGAAGTGGAGGGGCGGAAGAACATCAGGGTGAGGAGGCGGAGGTTCTGCGGTGGTCGGCGAGCCGTGTGGGTCGCTGAGGTGATGGGAGCGGCTCGCCGGAGGGTGGTCGGAGGCGAAGAGGGTGAGGGTGAACAGGAGCGGTCGAGGGTTTAATTGACTAAATTGAAAGCGGGGAAAGAAAGAGGAGAAGAAGGGGAGTAGTTCTAACTTAACTGCA
The DNA here is from genome assembly GCA_037157565.1 of Thalassia testudinum. Classification (NCBI taxonomy): domain Eukaryota; kingdom Viridiplantae; phylum Streptophyta; class Magnoliopsida; order Alismatales; family Hydrocharitaceae; genus Thalassia; species Thalassia testudinum. Next base: position 70,308,415 of record JAZHRO010000007.1, on the reverse strand, counting down.
GGGACGAAGGGGGAGGAACAGGACGACGGTCGTATCGACTGTCGCCGGAGAAGACGATGCCCAGTGGGGGGAGGACGGCGGTGACGACGGGGCAGAGGCAGCGCGCGCCGGTATTGCGCGACGCGGGAAGAGCAGGGGAAGAAGTCTCTGCTGCTGGTATTGCGGCAGAGCGAAGAGGAGGAGGAGGAAGAACCGCCGGAGCTGGTGGGCGTCTGCCGGAGTGAGAAGAGAGGAAAGTTGGGGGTTTTCTCCGTCAGATCCAGGCTGGGAAGAACGGTGGAGCGACGGGGGGTATTTATAGGGATGAAACAGGGAGGAAGGCGGAGGGAGACGACGTGTCTCCCTCGCCGGGGAATGGTCGGAGACGAACCCATACCGTCCGTGCGTTCGCACGGCCGGTATGGTGGGCTACAATGACCAGGGGGGTGCCCCTGCGACGGCTGACGACGCAGGGCACCCCCGGTTTACTTGCCAGGTCCCCCACCTCACCCTGCGCGGCGCCATGCTCCGCGCAAGGTCGCCGGAGCATGGTGCTGGCAGGGTTTTGCAGGAGGGACCTGATTGCAAAGAACGAAGGAGAGTTAGGGGCCAAAATGCGAGGGTTCAAAAGTTGAGGGCCAAAGAGTAAATATATGAGGACCAAAGTGTAAAGTCGGTCAAGGAGGTTTCTTCTTAGGCTCAAGTTTTTATACATGACTAATTAGGACCTAAGGAATCTGATGGTGAATTTCATTTTCATCTTAAACCTTGTTCGACCGGTCAATTTGCGCAAAAACCCAAATTAAGTTATTAATTGGGCATGGTTCTCAATGTAGGTCAAAATGGGTTCTAAAGGCCAAATTGAAGGTTCTAAACCCTAGAGATTATTTTTCTATGAATTTTAGAGGGTTTATTCTATTTTTACTTTGCCTCGAACCTTGTGAATTGAAGTGGGTTGTTTTAGGGTTACAGATTTAGTTTCTTGGAATTGCTGTAGCCCTTGCTAGATCATTTCATCCCACTTTTATTCTTATTAAGCTGTTTTGACCTATGTTTGGGCCCTGAATTACCCTGTATGCAGATTATACTGGTAAAATTGCACTTTTACCCCTTATGACTGGTTTTCTTCTCAAACTCAGAATTCTCTGAGTTAAGCCTTTCCTTGAGATATGTAGGAGCTTTTATCCTTTGTATTGGGTCAAAATGAGCTAGTTATGGCTCATGATGAGGTTCTCATCATACCCCCATGCCTAGCTTTTGCTAGTCCCTTAGCAAAAACTTAAGGTTTCAACCCTTGTTCTAGACCATGAAGTTTTTAATGGTTTTAGATAAGTGCCTTTTTTATTTGAGCATAGATTAGGTTAGAATGCTGACCATAGGCCTAAAAGGTACTCTAGTACCAATCAAGATCCAAATCTGTCTAGCCTTAGCCTCAGTCTTTTAGCAAAGGTTTTTAAGGCCCGCAAGAACTAACCTAAGGTTTATTGGACTTCGTGGTTAAAGCACCCGTGCTTGAAATGATTTTAGCCCTGGCTCAGTTCGCAGTGCGTTTTGTAAGAGAGAGATAGAAAGTTTTTCTGTTTGGAGAGTTTTCTCTCTTTTTCTTTTTAGTTCTAGCCTAGGATTGGCTTTTCAACACGGTCTGTATCAGATTCCTTGCTCCCATCATCAATCCTCAAGGGTTCCTGGCGATCGATGCTTCGAGATAGCACCGCCCATGGCAACCCCCGGAATCCTGGCTATTGAGATTTCGAGGTAATCCCATCCATGGTATTCCGTGGCCGAATCCAGACCCTGGCAATTGACACTTCGAGATAATGCCATCCATGGAATCTGAACCAGCAGAGTGCTTACATGCCCCCCGTAGGATATGTAAATATCCTAAGAGACAAGCACCGAGGAGATGATATTTTGTTACGCGTCTTCGAGGGGATTTCCCGCCTCTCTGCGCTGGGAACTCGTCCAAATCAACTTGTGTTGATCGGCCGCTCCTATTCTAGGTGTTCTTTTCAGATTTTTGCGACGCTTCTGCGTGATTCTGATTTTTACGCTTACTGAACCAGGCTGTGTGTGAGATTAGGGTGCTTAGGTTACTGAGTCCCGTAAACCAAAAATTAGTTAACGAGGCCGAATACTTCCTAAGCCTTGGACCTAATACTTCAGCTTTTCATTTTCCTCAACCTCTTGAGGAGTGTCCAGATCTTAATGGGTACTAAGAGTCTATTCAAGAATGCCTAAGGTTTGCATTCTTACTAATCTCATTGTGCACTTTTCAGTTATTTTCTTGAATGAGGTCTAGAACTTAGGGTAATTCCTTAGTTCCTTACTAATGACTATCACTTTTTCTCATAATTTTGTGCTCCTTTTTCATTTTGTTTCTTTTCTCCTTCACAAAATTTTCCTTCTCCTCTTTTCCTCTTATTCTTTTTCGAAAAAATTTTTAATTTTTATGGTATTTTTGGCATATGTGAATTTTTTGTTTGAAACATTTTCTTACAAGTTTTTGTACTTTCATACCCCCCCATGCCTAAGATTTGCAATGTCCTCATTGTAACCTAGGGGGTCTTAGTTCATTCCTTAAGACAGAAATTTGGATGAGTGAATGGGTCGGGTTGAATTTTTGCGGACGATTTCAAATCCCAGATGCAAACATCTGAGTTGGATTCGGCTGTCCTAAAGTGTGAACTTCAAGTGCAAAAAGCTGTCAGAACAAGTTTCAGGTTTTCAAAGAGAATGACGGGCTGCCTCCCGTTGAGCGCTAAATTTGATGCCTTCAGCCAAGCGGGAAATGCGATGGAGAGGGGATGGTCAAATCAGCGGAGTTTTGTACGACAAGCACCTTGATTAAGAGCCTGGTTGGTCCAACCAGGTGCTTGTTCAGATCAACAGGCTGATGATGCAGCCCAAACCCAATCAATCTGGTGGGTTGATAGATGTGGATAAAAAGGTGTGGAGCCCACCAGAAATTATGAAGCTCAGATGGATGTGGAAGTGTAAACGCAGGGTTTGGCTGAGCCGAATCAGCCTGGTCAGAGTAGGGACCCGTAGGATAATCAGTGGTTGATGCAGGAACCCTACAGGGGTGATCAGAGAATGATAGAGCATGGTATGTAGTCTGATCAATGTTCGAAACCCGATGTGGAAATGCAATCGGCTCGGTGAGAGGTGAATCTGCATAGAAATTGAGTCCGGTTGCGGGTCGGGGTTTGGGAGAGGTTTTGATCCGTTCTGTGTGTGCGGACAAGGTGGCCATTGTGTACGAGGGCTCTTCTAGAAACAGATGATAGGTGGTTTTCTGTAGAGAGTCCTCTGGGTAACTATCAAATGCCGGAAGAGTGTTTGTAGGATGAAAGAAATCGGATTCGAGAAAAAATTTGGATTCTTGGTTGCAATCACTCTTGGCATTTTCTGTTTTTGGTTCCTGAGGATCGAAAAGGAATGATTCTGTGTTATCAGTGATCTCGGGAATCAGGACCTCAGAGTCAGAGTCAGAGTCAGAGTCATGTGAACTGAGGTCGTAGATAGGCCTGGCGTGTTCAGGAAGGGGAATCTCTCCGCAATTATAGTCAGATCTGAAATTGTCGGAGAGTTGGCGAAAACGATCATGAATTCCACCACAGCAGAAATCATCAGATGTGGAATCAGCAGCCTGACTGGGTTCTAGCCTATATGTCAATTCTGGGCTCAAAAAGGTGTTCTGTTCAAGCTCGAAGCTGGTAGGATAGAGCCCATTAAAACCTTGCTCATCCAACTCCTCAGTTTCTGTATCATAAATTGGCATGTTTCCTGAAAAATCAATCAGATTTCCTGAGGATGTTGGAGAGGGATATTCATTAAATAGAGGCCCGGAATCATATTCTGTAAAAATTTGATCTTTCTCATAAAGGGCCTCATAATCTTCCCAATAAGTTTCAGATCTAGGTTCTAGGCTTAGGGTGTGGGTAGAATTATTAGAACCTAAGTCCGAATAACCTTCGAGGGTCACCTTATCAAAACAAGGGGTGGAATTTATACCCTCGAGAGGTTCAATTCTAATCTTGTCATTGCAGGAGTCTTGGAGTTCTAAGCTTGGTGATTCATGGCCTAGGGTTGGCTCAGCATTGTGTTCTCCTGCAACTTCCCAACCTATTTTAATGCTATCTTCTATTTGGGTTGGAATTTTACAACCACTTTGTGCCTCAATCCCGAGATCTGGGAAACTGAATTGTTCCTTAATACTGTTCCAAGATGGTTCATCCTCTGTTTCTGGTTTATACGGGTATTTCTGGTTGATAATTTGTTCTACTGATTTCATCATTTCTACCCGTTTTATAAGGGCATCTTGGTGTTGTTCCCAAAGTACAGGATTTGTTAAGCATTGAAGGTATTCAGATTGGTGTAATTTTTCCATCTCAATGTATCCTGTCATGAGCATGTCTCGGGTTGATCCTTTTGAAATTCCAGTCAATAGAATTTGGGCACAGTTTATGATGAAGGATGTGGTTGTTGGGACATCAACCTGAATATCTCCTATTGGTGTTGAGGTTTTTTCTTCTTTTTCATAGAATTTTATGGCATCCTCGATCATTTTATCTTTCATAGATCTCCGATATTCAGGTTTCTTGAATGGTAGTCTTGCTAGGTAATTAGGCTGCATAATTGGATCAGGTGGTGGAATAGAATCAAAGTTTGAATCAAGATGGAAGAAGGGGATTTTGTTCAGAATCAGAGGAAAGAGGGGCTATGTGAATGATTTCTGCAAAAACAAAGGAGCCGAGGCTTAGCCTCGGGGAGAGTGAATTTCTATAGGAGGTTTCAAGGACCTCCTGAAAAATACTGAAGGGCTGGATGAGATAAGCAGGTGCTGGACCCAATCAAGACACCCAAAAATTGTTGGGTGACTATGGAGGTTCGGGGCAGATGGACCCCTTGATCAGAAAGATCGTCCACCTGAGAATTACCTGGGCAGCCAGAGAGGGAGAGTCCCGCGAAGACCCCTACACGGTAGAGCGTCCCCACGGGTTACAGGGTTTCCCCCACCCGACCTCTCTTGTCACTGCGGTTCCAGGTAGACCAGAATGGGGACCTTGACCTCTTAAGTCTACCAATTTTAAGATCAGGGTGCTTAAGGTTTTCACTTGAACTTTAGTCTTTTAAGTGCAAAGAGTGACCTAATTTAAGGTTGGTTGACCCAAGGGGTCAACTTTACCTCTTGTTTTCTTTGAGAGCTTTTAGGTCCTGTCTTTTAGGGTTCAAGTGTTTAGAGAGCCAATTGTTTTAGATTTTCTTTGAATAGGTATTTTCAGACAAGGGCTTGGGCACACTTCATTTGGTTTTCTCAATTCTTGCTTAAGGAGTGTGTCTCTAAATCCCTAGTGTTGGATCCTAGGTTGGCTCTACTTGGTCCAGTTAATTCTTTGTTGGGTAATTAGGGCTCAAGCAAGAATGTGTTAGCCCTTAAATACCCTTAATAGTGTGCAGAAATAATGAGTTGAAAACATGCAACTTTTATGGTTACTAAATATGGAAGACAGGTTAGCCCTATATTGCTTGTTCTTTTCTTTTCTTCCTCTTTAGAGCTTAGGGGTTAATAGTGAGAGGAAAAATTTACCTGTCTTTGGTGTGGTTGCTTGTCTTCTTGAGTTCCTGTAGCTGCACAAAAGAGAGGAGATTATCAGAAATAATAATAAAAAAAAAATACAGGAATGTTTACCTCTAGAATAGCCGTTGCTCCCCGGCAGCGGCGCCAAAATGAAACGTGGTTTTTGTCGGGTTTTGTTATAACGTTGTAGTAAAGCCGGTTATTACCAACATTTCAAATATAAAATTTTTTTACTCGGAAAATGAAAGAGTTCCCGAGGTCGAACTCAGGGAGCAAGTCGTATTCTAGAGATATACATGTTTCTTTTACAAAATAAAGAGAGAGGGAAAGAATTTGTTGTGATGTTCTTCTTTCTTTCTCTTTCTTCAGATCTCCTTCTTCTTCTTCCTTGGTTTCTGCTATGGTGATAATCTTCTTTTGCAATGGTGATGCTCTTCTTCTTCTTCCTGCTGTTCCTGCGTTGGTGATGTTTTTCTTTCTTCAGAGCTCCTTGTTCTTCTTCTTCTTTGGTTTTCTGCCTTGACCTCTCTTCTTCTTCTTCTGCAATCGTGGTGCTTCTGCCTTGACCTCTCTTCTTCTTCTTCTGCAATCGTGGTGCTTCTGCCTTCGGCTACTAAGTCTCCCTTCCTTCTTCTTCAGCCTGCCTTCTGTGTTGCTCTGGCTGCTGACTTTCCGTCGTCTGGCCCGGTGCTTCGACGACTTAACTGAGCATTTGCTACAGTGCAGCTCCTTCTTCTTCGCCTGCACTTCTTCTTCCGCGGGTCTTCTTCTTCTTCTTTGGCCTGCACACTTCAGAGTTTTTCGTCAAGAGGCAAAACCTACTCTACCCTCCCCCCCCCGCGTCTCTCTTTCTCTCTGAAACCACTCTTGGGACAACTCTCCCAGAGCTACCGGGTAATCGGGTTCGGGTCAGGCCCGGGTCCAGGCCCACCGGCGTGCGGTGGTGGGCGAGGAGTGCAGGTCGGTCTAATCGGGTCGGGCCAGGTCCGCGGAGCGTGGTCACGGACGAGGCCGGGTCGGGTGAGAGGGACCTCACCCCGTGGTCAGGAGGCAGACAGCATAAGGCACTTTTTGCCTTTATGCGTCCGCGTGCCTCCGAGAAGTTCCGAGGTGGGACTAAATGTCCCACCCCAATTGAGCGCGCGTCGCGGATGGAGCAGTGGGCGATCGTGGCTTCCCGCGCGGCCTTCGCCCCATCTGTGAACCTGGGACGTTTCGCGGAGAGTCCCTGCGCAACCTGGGAGTCAAACCTGGGCGAAGGCGTGCCTGCACCTGCAGGTGAAGCAGCTCTGCCTGCGCAGTAATGGCGACGGCGGGCGAGTCACCTGGTCACAGAAGAACGGCCTCTCGGCCAAATCAGACAGGCGGGGGACCTTCGCCGTGGCACGGCGAAGGTGGTCAGGGGGTCTGCAGGGGGTGTGAAGGAGCCAATAGGTCGTCCTAGGTCAAACTGTGAGCGAAGAAGTGGGTGTGTTCGGTGGATCTGCAGAGGGTGTTTGGTGGGAAGTGGAGGGGCGGAAGAACATCAGGGTGAGGAGGCGGAGGTTCTGCGGTGGTCGGCGAGCCGTGTGGGTCGCTGAGGTGATGGGAGCGGCTCGCCGGAGGGTGGTCGGAGGCGAAGAGGGTGAGGGTGAACAGGAGCGGTCGAGGGTTTAATTGACTAAATTGAAAGCGGGGAAAGAAAGAGGAGAAGAAGGGGAGTAGTTCTAACTTAACTGCAGGGACGAAGGGGGAGGAACAGGACGACGGTCGTATCGACTGTCGCCGGAGAAGACGATGCCCAGTGGGGGGAGGACGGCGGTGACGACGGGGCAGAGGCAGCGCGCGCCGGTATTGCGCGACGCGGGAAGAGCAGGGGAAGAAGTCTCTGCTGCTGGTATTGCGGCAGAGCGAAGAGGAGGAGGAGGAAGAACCGCCGGAGCTGGTGGGCGTCTGCCGGAGTGAGAAGAGAGGAAAGTTGGGGGTTTTCTCCGTCAGATCCAGGCTGGGAAGAACGGTGGAGCGACGGGGGGTATTTATAGGGATGAAACAGGGAGGAAGGCGGAGGGAGACGACGTGTCTCCCTCGCCGGGGAATGGTCGGAGACGAACCCATACCGTCCGTGCGTTCGCACGGCCGGTATGGTGGGCTACAATGACCAGGGGGGTGCCCCTGCGACGGCTGACGACGCAGGGCACCCCCGGTTTACTTGCCAGGTCCCCCACCTCACCCTGCGCGGCGCCATGCTCCGCGCAAGGTCGCCGGAGCATGGTGCTGGCAGGGTTTTGCAGGAGGGACCTGATTGCAAAGAACGAAGGAGAGTTAGGGGCCAAAATGCGAGGGTTCAAAAGTTGAGGGCCAAAGAGTAAATATATGAGGACCAAAGTGTAAAGTCGGTCAAGGAGGTTTCTTCTTAGGCTCAAGTTTTTATACATGACTAATTAGGACCTAAGGAATCTGATGGTGAATTTCATTTTCATCTTAAACCTTGTTCGACCGGTCAATTTGCGCAAAAACCCAAATTAAGTTATTAATTGGGCATGGTTCTCAATGTAGGTCAAAATGGGTTCTAAAGGCCAAATTGAAGGTTCTAAACCCTAGAGATTATTTTTCTATGAATTTTAGAGGGTTTATTCTATTTTTACTTTGCCTCGAACCTTGTGAATTGAAGTGGGTTGTTTTAGGGTTACAGATTTAGTTTCTTGGAATTGCTGTAGCCCTTGCTAGATCATTTCATCCCACTTTTATTCTTATTAAGCTGTTTTGACCTATGTTTGGGCCCTGAATTACCCTGTATGCAGATTATACTGGTAAAATTGCACTTTTACCCCTTATGACTGGTTTTCTTCTCAAACTCAGAATTCTCTGAGTTAAGCCTTTCCTTGAGATATGTAGGAGCTTTTATCCTTTGTATTGGGTCAAAATGAGCTAGTTATGGCTCATGATGAGGTTCTCATCAGTGTCTAAGGCCATCTATAACTAGGCCTTCCCTTCTAGTCATCTAGAGAAAAATTTGCACCTTCAATGGAACCTGAAGCTTCCAAATTGAATAGCAAACTTGTATATAGTCATCACCTCCACTTTGCTCCACCATGCTTCCATATGCCTTGGAAGGACTGTAGATGCCATCCTTCCAAACAAAGCCATCCACACCTTCACATGGTTGGAAGGCCTCAAGCATATCCAACAACCTCCTAGCTTCCTTAGAAGATCTACTCCCATAATGCTCCACCTGTAATGGAGGCCGCTAGGTGCTGCCCCCCCTAGAAATTTGCAACCTTGGAATCCTTCTCAGATGATCGTCCAAAAGAGTGTGGGAAGAGGTCCTCCGAGTGTTCTCTGCTAGACCAATTATCCTTCCAAAAGCGGAAGTGATTTCCATCTCCAAGCTGCGGGGAGAACAAGGACCAATGTTCCTATACTGACAAAGTGACAGACTGCCAAAAGGGGGATGATTTTGTGGAGTGTAAAATACCTTTAGGCGTGAGCATATCCCCGTAGAAATCCTTAATCACCTCTTGCCACATGCCATTTTCTCTGTTAAGAATGATAACCCCCCATTTCAATAAGAGTGAATCCCCAAACTCCCTGAGAGATCGCACACCCAGACCTCCCTTCTTCTTTGGTTTGCAGATGGTACTCCACTTGATTAGTTGCATAAATCAACCCTCATGATCCGCTCCCTTCCAGAAAAAAATGCTTCCTCATGATGTCCATCTTTTTAATAACTATTCTTGGTGGCTTAAAAATGGATAGTAAGAATACTGGCATATCTGAGAGCACAGAGTTTAGTAGCACCAATTGGCCCCCTTTTGAGAGAAGCTGCCCCCCCATCTTGAAAGCCTCATAGACATCTTCTTAAGAAGATCCTTGCAGTCCCCACTCTTCATCTTTTTGGCACGTAATGGAAGCCCCAGATATTGAATAGGTAGGGAGGCCACCGGTGTTTGCAAAATGTTGGAGAGGGAATCCCTATCGTTGGATGCCCTTCTAAAGCAGATAAGAGATGACTTTGCTCCATTTATTTTCAATCCGGACACCTCCCCAAATATACCAACCACATATTTCAGACATTCAGCCTCCCTTGCTTCCCCTTCTATGAAGAAGACCGTATCATTTGCATATTGCAAAATAAGAGTCAAAGCACTGTTGTTTTTCAAGGAGTACCCATGTATTAGCCCAAATGCACAGACCTTGAACGTGAAGCATGCCATGTGTCCACTGCCAGAATAAAAACAAGAGGTGCTAAGGGACAACCTTGCTTCACCCCCTTTTGGGGTGGTATCCACTGTCCCGTAGGTAGACCGTTAACTAGAGGAGAGAATGAGGAAGTGGTAATGCACCGTTTAAGCTACTGCACCCACATCTCTGGAAATCCCCGCCTTTGAAAAATCTCCCAATGGCACGACCAAGAAATAGAGTTAAAAAATACGCCTTGGAGAAGTCCACCTTCAATAAAAAAGTAGATTTTTTCCTCCGAACCCAGCCAGCTACCATCTCCTATGCCAAGATGAATGATTCTTGTAATAGCCAGCCCTTCAAAAAGGCCTATTGAATAGGGTTGATCAAGCCATGCAACACCTCCCTCAGGTGGTTAGCAAGCACCTTGCCAATTATTAGAACGATAGAGTTAGATAGGGTAATAGGCCTAAAATTAGAGTAGGCCACCGCTCCTTGCTTCTTAGGCAAGAGAAAAAGTAATGATTTGTTAAGCTTCTCAAGTCTTGAGTTACCCTTTTGGAATTTCTCCACCACCAACATTACATCCTGTTTAACAACAGGCCAAAATTTTTTATAAAAGAGCACAGGAAACTTATCTGGTCCCAGGGATCCCTTAGCCTTTAAACACTTCAAGGCACATACCACCTCCTCCTCCACAATCAGCTTACACAGCTGCCTGCCATCCTCCTCACCCAGCAATGGCATATCACAGCGTCACTCTCCTTTAGGCTCAGCGCGTGACATGTCAAAAAAATACTGATTAGCTAACTGACGTAGACCATGTAGTGAATGAGTTGTACGACCATCATAGCTCAAGCTAGCAATAAGGCTGTGTCTTCTTCTCGCATTGGCAATCTCATGGAAAAACTTCGTATTAGAGTCACCCTCCTTCAACCAGAGTTGGCGCGATCTTTGGTGCCGATCAATCTCCCACTTCAGATCTTCATGGGCAATGATAAGGGAATTTTTCATTTTGCAAATAATAATGCTAATAATGATAATACTAATAATAATGATGTGTCATGATAGTAGTTGTTGTGGAAAACTCCCAGATCAAGGAATAATCAGATATGCTCGAATGAAAGATGTAATCAACTCAAATGTATCTCAAATTAAATAAATCACACATAAGTAAGATCTAATGCACATGACAAATCTCATATCAATGAAATCAATAAAGTACTAAATAAGCCAATCTAACATCACATGCATCACTAAATATCAAGGTAAAATATCATCTCCACAAGAAGTTAAGTATACACATAGATTCGTAAAAATATATTAATCAGACTTGTGTTCGCAATTAAAATGTATGAACTTGAGTAGTAAAGTAAACTCGGTAGATGGCAGCGGATGTGGGATTGCCGTAAGAACACGCGGTCGTGGACGTGATGCGGCAACGGGAAGTGTGCTGTCGCCAAGCTTCCCTACGGAAAGACACGGTTGTGTAGTGCGGGCGTTTGCAGTGATGACGTCGCGGTCGTGGCTTGCTTGTCAACGAGGAGAGTAGGCGTAGTAGTTTCGGTCGAGAGCGGAGAAATGCGGTGTGGAGCCACGTGCTGTCACCACGTGGCCGGAGGAGGCGGAAGTACACAGTTACGTAGTCGAGGTAGCGCAGTCGTGGACGCTGTCAAGGGAGAGACAACGAGATGTGGTGAAGTTGAGCGGAGGGAGAGCACGGTGGTGAACACGGTCGATGAAGAGTCGTTGAGGAAGAACACACGGTCGTAGTCGTGGTCGAGGAAGAGTTGAGAGTTCGCGGTCGCGATGGCACGGGAGGTCGTGGTCGATGAAGACGGTCGTGGGCGCAGTGAGGGTTTGGCAGTGCGCAGAGGAGGAGATGTGGAGGAGCGGTCAGGGGAGTCGATGGTGGGTGCTACTATTGTGGGCGAGTGAGAGGGTGGACTTTGTAAATGCGATCGGTGTGGACAGAGAGCGTAGGAGGAGGAGGTGTTGGCGCTGTCGTGGGCGTTCGGGAGGGTTTCAAGAGATGAAGGGCACGGTGGTGGTGTCCGGCGTCAGAGAAAGAGAACGAAGGTGGGGGTGTCGGGGGGTCTGGTGGCTTCGGTGCTTGCAGGAGAGAGGGGTGGTCGGTGGGTCGCCGAGGAAGAACGAAGGGCGGGCGCCTTCGTTTCCAGACAAGGCTGAGAGAGGGAGAGAAAATAAGAGGCGGTTAGGTAATCAGGGAATTAACTAGTCGCTCCTTCCAAAAATGTGAGATTCAAGAAATGTGGGAGGGGATCCTTGACGATTTCTTTTTACCTTCTTTATATTTTTGATGTTAATTTAACATACTAAGATGGCATCCCAAATCGAGGCTTGATATCTTTCCAAAATGACCCTACATCAATAAATTTGTAATTAATTAAACTATGCAACAAGGTATTAAAAGAAATAATGAAATGTAGGGATTGTTAACTTTTAAGCTTAATTAATTTTTTCAACGTACTGCATGCTTTAAATTAAATTCTTATTTCAATAATGATGTATTTAGGCTCTAATTTAATCCACTAAAGTGGACTTATCAGGGAGTAACACCTTATAATTCCTTCATTTGCTGTTGCTCATCAATGGATAGCAGCTCCATCTTTTCTTTGTCATCCAAGCTCTTCACCCCATCCAATGCAGCTGCCCTCTGACAGACGTGGAAATCACGTGTTTGAAGGAAACAATGTCATAGCTTGTAGTATAGCCGCGAAATCCGATCGTCAAAAATAATTTCTAAAATAACGAGACTTGGAGTCCCGGTCATTCGTCTTTGGGAGGCATTTAGGAAATGCAAATTAATTTCGATCTTACTCGCTCTACTTGCTTAAGATTGCATGTCGATTTATAATATGTACGTATTCATGCACGACTTGCTGTTGCAATAGAAATATAAAATGAGTGTAGGTAACTGATTATCATGTGAAAGATATGGCAGTCAAGCACATGGTGATTTTCACACATAGATATATACATATAGAAAGATGATTTCATTGATTGCATTAGAGTTACAGAGCATAGCTAGAGGAAAGCTTGTAGAGGAATGCTTGAAAACATAAAACTAGCTAGCATAAAATGATTGCATACATGAATCTATGGGGGGTTATGCATGCATCATTGGGGGAGAATATGAAGTTACACTACTAAGCAGTAATAAAGCAGGAAATCTACGAAGAACTACTATCTACTTAGCTAGTAGAAATAAAGGCATTCAGAGGTGGGCTCCGATGGCCTTTGAATTGGTTGAGAGGAGAAGGAGGGGCGACCAATGAGGGTTAGGCTGGCCCTTGGAGTTGTAGAGGAGGAGTGCTCTAGCCTTGGCGTGGAGGTGGTGGAACCATGGTGGGAGCTCGTGGAGTGGAGGTGGAATGAGAGTGGAGATATGCTAAAACTAGATGGAAGACTAGATGTGTGCAAATGGCCACCCAAGGATCCTTTAAGTAGACCCAAGGGAGCCTCTCTAGAGAAGCGTGGAACTCTCTAGAGAGAGCTCCAAGTGTGGTCATCCAAGGGAGAGAGAGGGTGGTTCTTAGATCCACCAAAAGTGGATTTAAGAGAAGACCCATCCTTAGTTGCTATTTTTGGCAACCAAGGTGGCACCACCTTTGGAAGGGCCTAGAATACTGTAGGTGGTGTGGGAGTGCATGAATGTGTGTGTGTGGGCATGCCCTAGGTGGGTAAGTGAGCTAGGTTAGGTCCTAAAGGGTTTGATTTAAGGTAGGTCTCAAATTAGGGTTGCAAACCCTAATTTGCTAAGGAGAAAGTGTAATTAAACTTGACATAAGTTTAATTGAGTGGGTGTGAACTTAATTGAGAGTGTAATAACTCAATTAAGTTGGGCTTAGGTCAATTGGATTTTTACTGAGTCCAATTGGACTTGTGTGGGTTGAGATCTGAGCTCAATCAAGTGTAATTGACTATGATCTAAGTCAATTGGCTTTAATGAGAACCTAATTAGGTTCTTAGAAAGGTTTAGAGGTGGTGTACTAGGGTTAGGGTATCTTAATTTAGGTTCCTAAGTGGTTGAAATTGGGTTTAAGGATCTAGGAACTCAAGATCAAGTCTTGGATTCCAAAATAGGAATTGGAGAACAATTCCAGACGACCAATAAAGGTATCAGACGACTTATACTCAAAAATTAAAAGTCCAGACCTCTTGTCTGGACGTCCATTCAGAGTAAGGAGGGATTCATAGTTCTGTCTTGGGTATTCTGCAAAAATTGGACATTTGACCAAGTGTCTGGACGTCTAATAACACTGCAGACATGGGTTTAAGGTGTGCGGGTTGTGGCTAAGGGTCCTGGACATCCAATCACTTATCTGGGCATCTAGATAAGGGCTGGAACTAGGGTTTTGAGGCTTCCTAGGCTATGGTGACCTAATCTAAGGGTGGCTAAGGCTTAGGAAGGCTTTTAGGGCTATCCTACGGCTAGGATTGAACCTAAGTTCTTTATAATTTAACCGCTTTACTTCTACTCAATAGAATAGCATACCTCAACCTTTTACATTATTTCTCTACTACATTTTATTCTAATCTTCCGCTCCAGCTCTGATGCAGCACTAGCTTTAGGTCTAGTTCAGATCCAGCTTCTGAGCTTCTTATTTCCTGCAATTTATATAATGCACTTAATTAGTATATTATATCATTATTTCATGCGTAGCTAAAGGAAAGTAGTAAAGATGCAAGTGATGCTTATGCATGCATGAATTACACTAGCTTATGCTAAGTTCTAGCCTAATTTAGGTCAATTAAGACCTATGATTGCTGTGCAATCACCCTCCTCTGCTCCCTGGCCACGGCATTAGACTTCCTATACTCAAAGAGCAAGTGATGCAAGCCTTTAAGTTTGGTCGCTAGTCCCCGAGTTGTGGAACCGTCGGTCCTTTGAGACTCCCACTAAGAGGTGACCATCTCCCTGAACCCATCCTCCTTTAGCCATGATCGTTGGAACTTGAAATATGTGCATGCTCTGACACCTTCTCCACTCTCCCAAAGGATGGGAGTATGGTTTGAAAAAAGACGCTTGAAAGCAGCCACAGAAGCTAACTGGAAAGACCCCAACATTTCAACATTGCACATATCAATCTTGGACCTCAACCCATTGCCATTATATTTGACACTTAATTAACCTAAGTACATTTGAAACACGTCTCATTAGATTGTAATTATTTAGAACCAAGTGTTAGCTTATCTTAATTATAGATATTTTGTTACAACTTGATACATAGATCTTTATATTATGCAGGTATATGTGTGCAAAATTCCCAAAACCCAAACCCACCACCTCCAAAGCCACCGCTTCACTATTGCTGTTGGAGAAGGGTAGAGATTTCAGGGGAGAAAACAAATGAGAGAGAGAGAGATCGCAACAGAGGATGCTTTTAAAAGGGAAGAAACCACTTGTGGAGAGGGGATCTCATCCTCTCCCCTTGTGGGGATGCACCGGCACTGTGGCCGAAGTGGACACTGTGGCTGGAGCGTGCACCGTGACTTGAAGTGTGCCACCACCCACTTTCATCAACACTAGCACTCCTGGTGATAGCACGAGCTCCACCACCCCCTCAACGTCCTTCCCATCACCGACCACCACTAGCACCACCTCCATCACCTTCATCAACACTACTCGCACCCTTTCCCCTTCATCTCCTTGTTCCTCCATGATGCCCGTGCTCTACCGTGGCTCCTCTCTATGCCATACCGCCAATGGATAACCCCATCCATGCTAGCGGCACTCAACCCACGTCGGCCATCCTCGTCGTCGGTCGGCCACCAGCGGCCATCTCGGCCGATGTCAAGATCACCAACGTGAAGCCCTCACTCCGAGGGACCTTCCTCGAACTCCTCACAGCCAGTCGAGCCTTCTCCCTCGCGCATGAGCACGCACGACAGATGCTCTGTTTTGGGTTTTAATTGTTTTTACATTCAATGCCATTGTGAGTATGTTTAATGAATAAATTATTTGGTTGGATTTGATCTCATGCCCTCTCTCTTTCTCTCTATTTCCTTGCAGTGATCTCTCTAACGATTGGTTATCTCTCTTTGTATCACATATCTCGCAATAAAAGCTTAGGATTAAATAGTTATATGCAATCATTTTCTATATTAATAGGAATGCTAGGTATTAGTTGCTCCTTGGATTTGTAGGGAATGATGCATTTAAATTTTAGCATATTATAATCGTCGTGTACAACTTTCTTCTTGGTGGCATTCTCACATACACATATTTTTCTCTTATTAATTGTGAAGAAGAATACAAAAATGTCCATGAGTCTATTTGGGCTTGATCCTCCTTGTGGATACGACACTCTAAACCATTTTGGTTAGATTGAATAAATTAATGTTTTGATTGGGAGATTTTCCACCACCTAGACACACAATGACAAATCATTTTTATTGTAATCATCTTGTTAAAAGTGAGAATCTCTTTGTCACCAAGTATACATCAACCTGGAAATCGGGAGATCAACCAGTTCCAATTCTGCTACCAAAGACTGAAAACCAAAGGTAGAAGAATCCCACCACTTGCACGACACTGCCATCACCTTCACACAATCCCAACATTGCATCAGCATTCAAGGAAACAAAGCCAGCCACCACCTGACTGATCACTACCATCCACCGAAGGTGAAGCGACAGGCCACAAATAGCAGTAGACCTACTACGCACAAATGCCTACTGTGGAGGCCGATTTGGAAGTGTACCATCAAAAGGGGAGACTAATCACAAAAGCATAGATAAATCATCCAAAGACGAAGATCTAAACTTCAACTTCTTTATATCTCCTCCCAGGCCGAAAACTAAGAACCTTGAGGTACCCAACAACGAAATCTTCCACAAGGAGGAGAGGTGTAAGGATATTACCAATGTCTGAAGTTTGTCCATTGTCGATGATCCACACATGACCTCTCCAATCAACGCCCCTCGGATCATGGTCTCCGTCGTCAGCACCTCCGGGGATAGGGGAACCTCCACATCAAGCGACAAGAGGTAGGGAGGCAGAGGAGGTTGTTGTCCCCTTGCGTTCCACGTCCCAGAGTGGTCACCTTCATGACGAGTACCTTCTTTGCATGCCCTCTCATGAGAACTCTCATTGCCTGCCTACTCGTGGTTCATGGACTTCGTTGCTGTGAACGTGGATGAACCCACATTAGGGTTTTACTGTGTCGCTGCCTGCATGCCTTCAAGGTTCCCTCGAGGTTCCACCCTCTCCTCATGGAATGTCAGTTTCCTCGATCTGCAATGGAAGTGCATGTGCCCCAATCCCCTACACGTGAGACAAACCACAATGTTCCTACACTCCGACACCATGTGTCCCCTCTCTCGACATTGATAACACACGACGCTGGAACATCCTCCACCAAAACCCCATCCACAATGAGACCCATCCCCCCACCACCAGTCCAACCCCAAGACCACCCCTGACTCCTTCCCCTAGCATCCCTTCGGCTACCTCCCCAAGGATCGCTCCTATCATCATCGGCTCTCTTCTTCTCTTCATTCTCCTTGGGAGGGGATTGAAACTTAAGTTTGTATATGTTGGGTGAAGGGGTTAAATGAGAGAAAACCTCTTCTCATTTGCAAATCATCGAGTGTCACCTCCCCCCCAGTCGACCACTCCTCTTGTCCCTCCACCACCAGTCCTCTGTCTCCTCGTCAACAGCTGCTATTACTACAATAGCTATTGCTGCTACCTATGGAGAAAGAAGAAAAGAGGGGCTCCATTCTCAATTGATTGACCAAAATATAAAAGTGATCGACAAAAGTAGATTGATCGACCAATTACTAAAATAGATTGATCAAATTTCAACAAATTAGGAAGTCTAAATTCAAACAATTAATCGATCAAAATATTAGGTTAACCAATAATAAGTGATCGATCAAAATATTTAATTAATTGATCAGTAGGCTTTTTGATCAATCAATAAATTAATTTGATTGACCGATCACTTTTAAATAGTTTCAAATTTCAAGTATAAGTAGGGCACCTTTGTAGCCTCTTAGACACACAACTTAAAAAGAAAATCTTCTACTCCAAAGGTGTTCTTATGTTATCTTTTGAAGTGCTTCTGCGCTCTTTCTGCGATGCTTTCTAAGCACTTTGTCCTGAGCCTCTATGAAATATTTGGTTTGAAACTCTATACTTATTTGAGATTCCCGAGGAAATAAGTTGTACTATTTCT
Organism: Thalassia testudinum; assembly: GCA_037157565.1. Classification (NCBI taxonomy): domain Eukaryota; kingdom Viridiplantae; phylum Streptophyta; class Magnoliopsida; order Alismatales; family Hydrocharitaceae; genus Thalassia; species Thalassia testudinum. The sequence goes on along the minus strand of JAZHRO010000007.1, from coordinate 70,290,490 downwards.
TTTCCATCAGTTTGATTAGGGTCTCAAGTTGTTTAGGAGACCTTGTTGTTTTTGTTGTTATTCTTCTCTTCAGGATCAAAGAGAGAAGGGTTATTGTAAAAGGTTGTGCCACCCTCATTTTAAGTGGTATGTTTCTTAGTGGATTGACTTATTTGCCTAGTTGAGAAAAGCCTAAGCTGGGAGACTTAGGTAGTGGTTCTTACCTGAAAGGGTTTCCACTATAAATTTAGGTGCACTCGTGTGAATTTATTTTATGGTTTGCATTTATTTGCCAATATTATTTTAAATCTGCCATCTAGACTATTCACCCCTTCCCTCTATTGTACTTTTAGATCCTCAGGTTCATCAGAGACTAAGGTCGAGAAAAAATTGAAAGGTTAAGTTACACACCTGGTTCTAGGTGTCTTTCTTTAGTGTTGTTGGGGCCATTACAGAATAACAACTCTTATATGTTTGTTAACATAGATTGGCCAATAGGTATTAAGTAACTTTACAAGTTGTAGTGTAGAGCTTTGCATTTAGCTATGTTTTGCTAAGGGATTAGCAAAAGATAGACATGGGGGTGTGATAACTACATAAATAATACACTTAATATGTCTAAATTATGCTAATGCCTAAGTAAACACGTCATATTTAGGTTGTAAATAGTGCATCATGACAATTCTAAGTACAGTAGGCTCATAATTGCATTTATAAATAATTTGTATATATTATAATAATTTAAGTTATGTAGGAATCAAAGGTGGAGTAAAGCAAGAGGGTGGAAGATTATAAGTGAAGATTCAAGAGTATACACACACTATGAAGGGTATAATGCAAATTTACCAAGATGCAAGGGCTTTATTGCAATATGTCCCCCAACACCAAGGTCCACCTTTAATATACCTAAGTTGCCATAGAATTACAAGAAAATTATAAGAAATTTGGGTATGTATGCAAAACACGAAGGAAAGACCTCATTTTAATGCAACTCACACAACTCACGCGCCAACCACTAGCACCTAGTGTACTCCACGTGTGGTAGGTGCGCGCATCAGACTTAGTTCCCATGCTTACACCCTCTACTTAGCTGCACGCATTACATGCGCGTGATCAAAGTGCATGAAAGCCGCGACTGACAGCGCAACACGTGACCTGAGCACCCATCAAGTTTGCATGCCCACCAGCCAGCCTAGATTGCCTTCTCCACACGAGAATCATGCCTGTGTGCGCCACATAAGCTTGCTAGGCACACGAACTGTTGAGTTTGGCCAACCATGACCCTTTTCCTTCAACTATATAAAGGTCGCATGCTTCCCACCTTCAAACCATCTCTACCTCCGCCTTCTCCACCTCCATTAGAGCTAAGGCAACCTTCCCAAGCTCCAACCTACCCTCCCAAGCTCTTAGGTGCCCCATTAGAATATAAAAATTTCTTTCTCTCTCCTCATTCCTCCAATGTCTCACTACGTTGATAGGGCCTCCTAAAATCGTCCTCTCACCTCCAGTCCAGGTAGAAGATCACCTCTACCCTCTCACTTCCATTCCCTCTAGTTAAGACCTTCTTCCCTCATCCCTTACCCTACCAAATGCCTGGCCTAAGCCTTCCTCTACCTGTCACCCCCCTATCCCTCACCTTCGTTGTCCAACCTTTGCACCTCCATCTTTGGGCCGTAGCCAAGCACTCCATCTCATCGAGCAAATGTCTTGGGAGGTTCTTCTTACCTCCTCTTTCTTTTATTTTGTTTATTGTTATTGTATTTTCTTTAGTTGTAATACGACATTTCAGCTTTATAATAAAAGTTTCTTTCTCTTTCTTTCTCTCTATTTGTGTGCTTGTTATAATTTAAGGATTTTTACATATATACCCTTATAAACTTCTGATAAGATGTATATACCCCTATGTTCTTGATATTTACGTATATACCCCTATAAACTTACTCCGTTAAAGTCGTATGCCCCTGCTTTGTTAAACCCAAAGGAAAATGTCAAAAAATATAAAAAAATAGGAAAATTTATATTTTTATCCCCATACTTTTATGTTCATTTCCCCCTACTCCCTCCGCACTGGCTTTTCCCTGACCTTCTTCTCCTTTGTCGACTCGTGTTGCACCTCGACCCCTTGTCGACGACCACAAACTCGAGGAACTCGATGTCCTCAGCCTTCGGCGCGAGCTTGACCTTATGTGGGGGTGGTAAAGGGGGAGGCGCGGTCATGAGCTCGTTAAGCTTGATGTCGTCATCTCGTCGTAGTCGAGCTGCTGTCTGGTGGACGATCACCAAGAGTCGCAGGCTGTTGATGGATGCCGAGAGGCCTTGCACAGCGATGACCTCGACAGAGAACAGGCAGCTCAGCCGATTCATTGTGATGTGGGAGAGGGTGCGCATGGGCTTCCGCGGCGGAATCTGGCTGCGACTTGGCCGGGGGCTGGAACTTATTGACGCCAAATCCATCGTTGGGGTCCTTCTACTTGGGGAAGGAGTGAAGGGAGCCGGTGCGGGCCAAAGCGGAGGGAGGAGAGGAAGGGGGAGGAGGAGGGGGGGTGTGAGGGTTTAGGGGGAAAAATAGGGGAGAGATATATTTGGGGATGAAAATATAAATTTTCCTATTTTTTTTATATTTTTTTGACGTTTTCCGTTGGGTTTAACGAAGTAGGGGTATACGGCCTTAACAAAGTAAGTTTATAGGGGTATATATGTAAATATTAAGAACAAGGTGGTATATATGTATTATCAAAAATTTATAGAGGTATATATGTAAAATCCCCTATAATTTATCCTGCTTCTAGCCCCCTTTCCCTTTATATAAAAAATTATAAAAATTATACAGAAGCTTTAAAATATAAAAAAGAAACAATCAAGTAAGATTTCAAGTGCGTTTGCCTTCTCGTGTTCAACCCGGACTAACATCTGATTAAATTTATTTGATTGTAGATTTTCTTAGACTATGACGACACGATTTCAAAAACTTTTTCCTTGCAAATTTTTTGCATATCACCCCTCCTAGTAGGGGAGAGGCCATTGATAACGCTGCATCTTGGGGTGATAATTCTGTTAAATAGGGCCCATCTTAAGAATAAAAGGCACAGATAACACAACATAAGTAGAATGGGAGCATTGCATGCATCATATGTCAAGATTGCTTATAAAATAGTATTAATGGCCATTTGTATGAGCACTTGTCAAAGCAAGCCTCAGATGAGCAATCGGATCATACGGATGGATTCAGAACGACGAACGGAGTCTAACGGATTCGAAATCGGCAAAATCCGACATCCGGAGCTCCTACAATGGGGCCATTGATATGATGATCAACGGCCCATGGCGCGCCACATGGTGCCCACTCACCACGTCCAGATCACCACCTTCACCCGGAGGATAGATCTCAACCGTCGATCTCCGATCGGATGGCTGAGAACCACGCGCATGCCCATACTTGCCGCGACAAAGCAGCGGGCATAGTGCACCGGTTGGAGCGCACGCCTGCACCCACGCAATGCGCGTTCGAGTCGCGCAGAGTTGAATTGCGGAGACGATGATGTGCGCGAGCGAAATTGGGCCACCCGATCAGCAGCGAACGTAGAGATCGCGAGACGTGGCGCCCGCAGATGTGCCCTGGCCAGACACGCATGATGACGCGGGCGCAAGGGCGCAATCCAGGCGAGCGCCTTGCATGAGATCCCGTCCGTGGCACGTGCACACGGATTGGGTATGAGGAAGAACGGCTGCGGGCGAGCGACCGGCGGGCAGGGGTCTTCACAGACATTTTGGGAAGGGACGTCGCTAAAACCCCTTCTTCATTTGGAAAGCCCTTCTCCCTATTTAAACCCCTTCCAACCACCCATTCAAGGCATTCACTCCACTTGCAACTACTCTACCCCCCTCCTAGCTACCTTTAAGCCCTTTTGTAATCGCCAGAGACGACGAGCCGTCGACGGAGCCCTCTCCACCACCGTAGCTGCCTCATCACCCTCTCTCTCTCTCTTTCCTTCTTTTAAGCTTTACTTTACTTATGTTTAAGCATGTATCTACTGCTGTAATTTATGAACTAAAGCTGCATGATTAATGAAGTTGTTTTCTATTCAGTTGCTTACTCTATTTTCTATTCAAGTTGCATGTTATGAATGAAGCAATTCTAACCCTAATATATCTCTCTCTCTCTCTCTCTCGCTTTTCACCTGCGCCTTTTTGCAAGCCAGACCTCGTGATTTTCGTGACAATAAGTGACAAGAGAAATCCGATTTTTACGCCTCCGTGAGATCGACACTCGGACTCACGTCTGTTTCTTTACTTTAAAACCGACGTTGCAAGTGTAAACTATAATGACACTTCCAAACACACGCGCACACGCACGTCAGTTTTTGGCGCCATTGCCGGGGAGGCAACGGATTTGTTTTGTGACTTCCATTTTACATTCATTCTCACATCGTCTAACGCCTTGTCTCCTTTTACTTGATGGTTGCAGGAATTCGGTGCTTGGATGGCGAAGCATCACAACCCATGACGGTAACAAGGGAGTAGGCACAACAAGGACCGGTCGTGAGTAGTTCTTCACTCATGGTTGTTTGCTTGCTTGAAAAACTAAAAAAAATTGTAAAATTGAAAAAAATTAGCGTGGTGTATGATTACCTGACCCACATCCTCAACACATCACCCAACAAAAAATGTACACTCTAACATTCTGAATAAATTCTTGGAGTGTTCTTTTCTCTTTTTGAGTGGTGTTTGCGAAGCCACCTTGGATTGACTTGGGCCGCACCACTCAACCCTAAAAACGACTAATCTAATAGAAGCTGCATGATCATTAGGATGAGTACATTAGGATTTTAGAGCCTCTACACAATAAAGGGAATCTACTTTCACCAAATTGTGTGCAAAACTTGACGTGCCCACTGAAACTTGTCTGAAAACATTAAGACACGTCAACCCTAAAAGACACTGAAGTAAGGATGAAACACTAAAAGACACCACATCTTGAAAAAATCCTTGCTTGAAAACCATGTTTTGATAGAAGCACACACACTGAAAGTGGAAAATTAAGAAGCACCACCCTAATCACTGCCTCATCACATAACCCTAGCACAAGCACTCTCCTAGCCCTTTTAAAACTGAGTAGACGTGCCCTAGGCAGGACTGAGTTAAGTCTCAAGAGACGAGGTTTTGTTTGCTGGGTACTTGGCTTTCATTCCCTTGGTAGAATCTGGTGACTAGGTTGCGGGGCAGTGTCAAACGACCGCGGTTGTGGGGTCTATGGAATCGGCAGCGCAAGCCAAAGGAAGAACCTTCCCTACAATCCCCTCGTAATCAACCTGGCCAGATTAGCTTTGGGAAGGGGAGTCCAGTGCTTACGGACTTAATCACCCTTTTTGGAGATATCTAGGTCTCCTAAGGAATACACCATAAGGACTAGGCTTGTTTGTTTGGTTAAACACACAACTCTCTCTCATCTGTTCTTCCCGCATCCCTCCATTTCTTCCAAACCATGGATTTCAATGCCTATCCATCTTACCCAAACTGCCCCCAACATGATTTGTATGCTAACCCAAGTAGACCATATCCACAGCCTACTTGGGCTAACCAACCAACAAGTTGGAGGTACAACGTAGAATATCCCTCTTGGCCCAACTGTTCCAGTTATGACCAAACAGCACCAACCTCTTATTGGGATACACCCAACATATCCACTCAAGGGTATAATTGAAATAGTGGGGCTCCGTATCTCGATTCTCACGATGCCTCATCATTTAGGTCCCACCCGCTCTCTAACCACTTTGATAGGACCTACACTCTAGGAGAACACCAAGAACCCTACTCTTCTCAGGACAATAACTAAGAAAGGTCATCTGAATTTAACAACCTTTCCTACTTGACCTTTGGATTGGAAGGAATGCTAGACAAATGGAAATCAGAGAATGATCAGAAATCTAGGCAAGTCCAGGATCATCAACCTTTGATTTGGTCCCCTAATGAAGAATCTGATTGGGAGGAGGACTTAGAACCTCAACTATTCTGGAGTAGGACCAAACAGAGAATGGTTCCTCTTGAAGAATTGGACCCTGAGCATGATAGAATAGAGGACCCACCCAAGAACCTAAAACCCAGTATAGATTTTGAACCACAACCTCAACCACACTCTCTTAACCTGGATTTCAAGGAGGAAATCCAAAGGACACCAAATGACACCCTGTTAATTCTTGATAACCTCCAGTTAGAATTACACAGACAGAATTAAGAATTGGTTAAAGGGCAACAGGCCATGTTGGATTTGTTCCAACAATTGGGGGAAGAAGGCTAGAGAAAGCTGTTGCACACAATGCCATTCATGGAATTCGTAAAGCAAGGACCTACCATGATCAATTGGACTACATCCAGTCACCCTGATTTGGTTCAGTCCACCATTGATACCCCCCAGGAGTTGGACAACTCAATGGATAAGGTCAGTGAGGATTCCTCGGAACACAATTTGGGGAGCATTGAGGACAAACATCAGGAAGAAACTGAGAATGCGAGGGGAGATGCCTCGAAATCTGAATCTAATCGGCCCAAGAGAAGTGATCCGGTGGGAACAACAGCCAACATAGGAGATGGGGAATGGAGTTACAATTTCAAAGAAATCGAGTATGAATCGGTTGGAATCCCCATCACAAATTTGGAGGAGGGCCGAGAGAAAGAATATGAACTAGAGGATGAAATTAGCCCTACTTCTAATGCAACCTCAAACAGTGAATCTGATACAAAGGAGGTTGAAGAAAATATTCTTGAGGTCAAGGGCTTGGAGGGAATGAGTAATGAAACCGCAGTTGTGGAAGAGATGGATTCATCTTTGGAGAGAGACCTCATACTTGATTGTAGGGCTCATTATGAAACTCTTGATTTTGCTACCTACCCTACTAGAATAAAGATCCCGCAACCCGAATGCACTGGGATTGATACAACTCTGATGGATTCCAATTTTATGGGGACACAAGCTGAGTGTAAAACCTACATCTTTAGTATTTGGCATGTCATATTCGGGGTGCGCTCGTCCACATCAACTTCTTTGCATGCCTGCAGACTAAGAGAGGATCTGACACGAGCATGCATGATACATCTGCTGCAGAATTCTCACCACTTAGGAATGGGACTCCACCACAACCTTGTTCGAATCTGTGGACTTCTGATTTTGGGTTTGGCTGATTTGGTACATGCCTCTTTGACCCAAATTATTCTTGTTTATGCACTATGCCCAGTCGAAGGTATTAAACTCAATGCTTCCTGGGAGGCAACCCAGGGGATTCAGATTGATCCGGTATTTTACGTCACTCAGGTAATATTTTTTTGAACCCCTGTTGCATCCATGTATTTGCCAATGAGGACATTGTCCAACTTAAGCATGGGGGGGATGGTAAATTGCACGATCCTGAGCTCATTTAATCAGTCTGCATAAAATAAAAAAATAAAAAAAATTGAATTTAGGAAGAAACTTAGGCATTAGAAACTTGTCAATAGTGGGAAATAATACAAACAGAACTTGAACACTTAGACTTTTCAGACCTTCAAGCTTGATCTACCCTGGTGTCCGTTAAAATATGGATTTAGCTTCAAAACCTTGCAACCTTAAGCTACTCTAATCCACCTACTAAATAAGGTGATAAGTATACGACTTATCAACTCACCCTTTAACTCAAAAGGACTTTGAGTCTAAGCATCTGCACACATTTTTGCATAGACTCACTCCTCGGAGATTTTGACAGAAATTGGGTTGCTAATGAACTCTCTAAGGTGGTATGGTTGGTAAGTTGTCGTGGGTAACAACCCATTGGTAGGTTGTCTAGAGCCCAGCCACGGAACCACTTCTTCTTCATTGCCTCTAGGTATATTTGAGATCAGGGAAGCCACCTACAAAAGAGAGAGAGAGAGAGAAGAAAACAAAATAAACCACACTTCACCGCACGAGTATGGCTGGCAAGTGATCGTAGGTAATAGCCCAATGGTCGGTTGTCCAGAGCCCAGCTCAGTAATTGCACAAAAAGAACCAAAACACTTAAGGAAGAAGCGGGGAAGTAGTACAAGCCGGGGAGATATACACTAGAAGAATCCTTGTGTTGACCCCAATTAAAACAAACATGGGGAGAAAGCTACCGATCGAACAAATACACCTTCAGGCAAAATACTTCCTCTTCTGGTCACCTAGGGGAGTAGAAACTCGGAGTCTGTCTGAATTACCATTGAGTGAGTCTATCACGATCTTCACACTAAGATGCTTAGCACTTAAAGTTTTGTCCAAGTTTTGGGTGGGTTGGGTAGCTGTAAAAAGTTACCAACCCACTCTGAATTCCAAAAAAATCTAAACAATATATATACATATGTATATTTACATACATGAAAGCAAGGATTCAGGCGATTCGTATTTTGGCAGACACCTGGGTGCTGCTTAGTCTTCGTAGATTAAGATCTTAGTATATCTCCTCCTATTGACAAGTGACGAAGTGTTTAAGTAATTACTTCTTAAATTCTGATAGAAAATAAATGCTAGAATAAACCTTGCTAGGGACTAGCAAGGAGTAAGCATGGGGTATGATAACACTGCATCTTGAGGTGATAATTTTGTTAAATAGGGCCCATCTTAAGAATAAAAGGCACAGATAACACAACATAAGTAGAATGGGAGTATTGCATTCATCATATGTCAAGATTGCTTATAAAATAGTATTAATAGCCATTTGTATGAGCACTTGTCAAAGAAAGCCTCAGATGAGCAATCGGACTATACGGATGGATTCAGAACGACGAATGGAGTCTAACGGACTCGAAATCGGCCAAATCCGACATCCGGAGCTCCCACAATGGGCCCAAGAAGTTCTGGCTGTTGATCTGATGATCAACAGCCCATGGCACGCCACGTGGCGCCCGCTCACCACGTCCAGATTGCCACCTTCACCCGGAGGACAGATCTCAGCCGTCGATCTCCGATCGGATGGTTGAGAACCGCATGCACACCCGCACTCGCCGCGACAACGTAGCGGGCGTAGCGCAGCGGTTGGAGCGCACGCCCGCGCCCACACGACGTGCGTTTGAGTTGCGTGGGGTTGAATTCTGGAGACGACGACGTGTGCGGGCGAAATTGGGCCGCCCGATTAGCAGTGGAGGCAAAGATCGCGAGACGTGGTGCCCGCAGATGCGCCCTGGCTAGACGCGCGCGATGATGCGGGCGCAAGGGCGCAATCCAGGCGAACGCCTCGCGCGAGATCCCAGTTGTCCGATCTTTGATCGGACGGCTCGTGGCATGTGCACACGGATCGGGTGCGAGGAAGAATGGCCGCGGGCGAGTGACCGACGGGCAGGGGTCTTCACCGACATTTTGCAAAGGGTTTTAGCGACATCCCGAACATCGCTAAAACCCCTTCTTCATTTGGAAAGTCCTTTTCCCTATTTAAACCCCTTCCAACCACCCATTCAAGGCATTCACTCCACTTGCAACTACTTTACCCCCCTCCTAGCTACCTTTAAGCCCTTTTGTAATCGCCGGAGACGACGAGCCACAGACGGAGTCCTCTCTACCACCGTGGCTACCTCGTCGCCCTCCCTCTCTCTCTCTTTCTTTCCTTCTTTTAAGCTTTACTTTACTTATGTTTAAGCATGTATCTAATGCTGTAATTTATGAACTAAAGCTGCATGATTAATGAAGTTATTTTCTATTCAGTTGCTTACTCTATTTTCTATTCAAGTTGCATGTTATGAATGAAGCAATTCTAACCGTAATCTCTCTCTCTCTCGCTCGCTTTTCACCTGCGCCTTTTCGCAAGCAAAACCCTGCGATTTTCGTGACAATAAGTGACAAGAGAAATATGATTTTTACGCCTCCCTGAGATCGACACTTGGACTCACGTCTGTTTCTTTACTTTAAAACCGACGTTGCAAGTACAAACTATAACGACACTTCCAAACACACGCGCACACACACGTCAGCCATCAAAGCCAGAAAGACCCCAAAAAATATTCAAGGGCTCTATAGAGGCATAGAAAGTCCTCTGCAAATAAAAAACAACAGGAATAGAAATCTGCCACATTTTGGCTTAACCCCCTGGAACCTGCCAGTTGGTTTGCCCACTTAAAAAAGCATGCTGGCAGCAACCTAGTTGTCTAGAACCTTGGGCACCGCTAAGACCTGAGTAAAGGCCAAGGCAATGGCATAGGCACCGAAGTGACAACACGAGAATGGAGGAACCAACAAAATTAACAAGGCAACCTGACGGGAGCAATTCTACCCATGTAATCATTGTTGTTTGTTTCTTTCCCAAGGACCCCTTATATAAGGAGAACTTATGCATCTTAAGTAGGGGAATCCTGAGCGATGTACACCCAACCACATTCTAGTGAATAGTTGAGAGTTAAATTTGCTCCCTAAACGTACACCCCTGAAGGTGGAATTAGGTCATCAATTTGCTTACTCTTGTGGTTGAATGAATTGTTGCGATAGCCTTTTTTGTATTTTCTTTGGAGTCTCGAAGGCTCGATCAATCTGGAAACTTTCTCTTCCTTTGAACCTTACTGTTCTCTTGTGTATATTTCTCCACAATAGACTACCCACAATTGATTTGTTAGATCTAGGTGTATTTTCCTCACTTCTTGATGTTATTGTTGCCTCGAAAACCCTTAGATTGAGTCTTCACAACACCTCTTCTCTCAAAGTAGACTTGCCAAACTTGTTTGCCATTGGGTTGAGACTAAAGTGTATCTCCCCCACCCTCTTCCTAAGGATTTTGCCAAGATCTTCAACTACCCACCCCCTAGTTTCTTCCACCTTAAGAAAGCTCAAACTATTGTGATTTTTATCATTCACACTACTTGGACCACACGAAATTGCTGAAAAATGACAATATCAAACTTGATGCTTGGAAAGGACATTTTGAAAAAATGTGGTACATCTTTGATATGAGAACCTTGATTAAAATTGCTTACCCCTCCGTTTTCCATCCCCGTTGGACCCATCCTCTTAATGGCTTCAAAGTTAAATATGCATGTCATGTTGTTGGATCCATGAACTATGGGGTTTGAATTATTCTTGATGCTATTGGCCATTTCATCTCTGCTAAAAGAGGCCCTTGTTTGGCTACTTTGCTCCTCGTGATGGAGCTACAAACCCTCTCCTTGGCACTGTTGTATTTCATGCAGAACAATCTTCAACCATTACATACTGATACCTCTTCCTCGACCTTTTTCTTTAAGCATGTGCTCTTGCTATTTAGCAATATAAATAATTTATTGCATCTTTTCATTTTGTGCACAAGATTGTAAATTTTGCAATTGAGAAGCTTGTGCTAAAATGGACTCGAAAAGCTATTGTAGCCCCTAATTGTTCTCCTACATATATTTCAATGGACACTTTAACCTGTCTACTTCCTAGAGTCAAAGGCCTCGTGCATTTTAAATCCTTGGCCACTCCTTAAATTTTGATTCTATGAAGTGCTAGATAACTTGAAGATGTGAATGTTGGGATCGAAGAAGACTAGAGAGAAGCAACTTTATTTAATTCAGGGATAGGAATTTTGACCCCAAACTTTCTAGCTTTACCATACATTGTCTTGGTTTCTTTGTACCTAGCAAGATACGTGATTTCGAGTTGATGTCCTTGTTAATATCTTGTTGTTGTGGATTGACTTCTACAATATATTGATGGTAAGCCTGACAACATTGGCCCTTTGCTGGTCTGTTGTCTTTTTGTGTCTATCCCTCTGGTATATCATCTGGCAGGTTAGGTATATGCCTCCCCACCATTTCATCTGTTAAAGTTTACTTCTTAATTAAAGGAAAGCAAAAAGTCAACCAAATCAATCGTAACTTCTGCATGACGTTAACATGGGTTGGTTGCCGATAATTCCTGTTTGAACGCAATTATCTCCACAAGAAAGTCAACCTGAACCCAATATGCATGGCAACAAAGCAGACGATCGGCATTGAAATTCTCTGTGAAGGGACGAAAATAGAAGAACACACAAGACAAATGAATGAAAGCAACTCTTTCTTACCTAAGATTTAATGACACCTTCAACCGTACCTGGAGGAGTTGAATTGGGAGAAAGCTAGTGGATAATATAAGAAGATTACATAATGAACTTTAATTAAGAACCACCTACTAGCAAATTGGGACCTGAACTAAAGCAAACACCAAATCCAAAGAGCTACTGCAAACTACTACTGGAGAGACAGGGGGAACTGATTAACAAGGAAAATCGAAAGAAAAGATGTAGAAGCAAGGAATGCAGCACAGAGATAGGGTAGTGCAATTGCGTTGTTTGGATCACGGGTGTCCACCGTCGTCGGAGGGAGGTTCGTAGTCGCATTGGCTCTGACAGCCGAGTTTGCACGCCACGAAGGTGTTCTTGCAGAAGCCGTCCTTGTCGCAGCAGAGGCCATGAGGGCAATTGGCCCCGTTGTCCCTGAAGCCGCATGGATACAGCCACCCGGAGAAGCACAACGACTGGCACCCGTTCTCCTTGAGGCACTCCCAACGGTTCGTGCTGCAGAAGCCGCTCTTGTTGCAGCAAGTCCCATTGGGGCATACAGGTTTTCCGGGCACCTGCGAGCCGCACTCGAATACTTTTCCCTTGCACTGGGCCAGGCAGTGGTCACGGCAGTGGTCCTTGCTGAAGCCGCACGTGCCGTTCGAGTGGCAGCAGAGGCCCGGGGGGCACCCGCCCCTCGCGTCGCACTGCTTCTTCTCGTTCCCGGGGCACTGCGTCAGGCAGTTCCTCTTGCAGTAGTAGTCCGTGGACCCGCAGAAGCCGTCTTGGCTGCAGCACTGCCCGTCGATGCACCCACCCTGGAAGTCGCACTGGGGTCCCCGCTGCGACACGCACTGATCCTGGTGATGGCATTTGCAAATTAATTACAAATAACTGCAATCGAGTTCAAATAACAAAATCGATCAAGGCAACAAGCTAGGCTTAAATTAATATTTTACGTACGATGGAGATAAGTTGTAGTCATTTTGTCATTATGCAATGCTTAATTTGAACACATAATTAAAAAAAAGGAGGGTATTATTACAAATAAGAAACTGCGTTGATCTTAGTTAATTATGCATGTAACAACCTCCTTAATTATAACTAACTATTATTCTCTCAGATGTAATTAATTAAGTGCATATACATGGGTTAAATATATTATTATGCCATATGAAATTAAATTTTTAGCACCTGGCAGCCTTGGTCGGGGTCGCAGTGCTTGGGGGTGGCGCCGCAGTAGCCGTCCCCGCTGCAGCAGAGCATGCCGGGGCACCTGATCCTGTTGAGGTTGGAATCAACGCCGCAGCGTCCGCTGTTGTAGTGGGGGCGGCCGGGGGAGCAGTTCAGCTGGCAGTTCTCCTTGGGGTCGCAGAACGCGTAGGTGGAGCCGCAGTAGCCGAACCGGTCGCAGCACAGCCCGTCCGGGCAGCGTTTCCCGCCTGCCTGGGAACCGCACTGCTGCGCTGAAGTGTAGGTGGCGAGGAAGACGAGGGCTATGGATCCATAGCAGCAGAACTGGCGACCCATGTTTTGGCTAACGCTAGAACCCAACATTGACATCGGCGTGCACGCTGCATCCTATGTATGCATACATATATGCACATTCAGGAAAGAGCCAAAGGGAAAGAGTCAAAGAGCCAAACAGCTGGCTAACGGCAAACGCTTTTTTTGGATACATGTAAGGAGATATCCTTAAGCGAAGTCATCAATACGTACGTTGGTAACCATTTTCTAATTTTTTAAAAAACTTAATAGGACCAAAATTTGAAACAGAATGATCGAAGCACCTTGTGTGTGTGGGTCTATATATATATATATATATATATATATATATATGTTGAATCGACTCAATTGGAACGGAAGATTGCACCATCATGCCATAAAATTATATTTGAACCCACCCAATGGGAGAAAATTAACTTATCAACCTGCTTGGATTAAATGGTCTAAAATTGAGTTGCGTTATATAGGTGTGTCGTTCGTATAGTGTGTCGTGTATCTACGTTACAAACTAACCAACATGCTATTTTTTGTTAGTCATTTTTAAGTTTCGTAAAATTAAAAGATATGTTATATAATATATAAATAAAATTTTGTAATACTAATTGCAACCGGTTGCCAAAATATACAAAATAAAAAAATTGCAAATTATGAAGGCACATATGTAAAATATAAATAGAACTAGTATTCTGTAATCCAAATTCTATCACCATTGAGGCCATCAGGCAATTTGCAAAAAGGATAACAGAATGTGTTGGGATTACCAACATGTGTGTTGGATGCATGATGTGTAAATTGTGATCATTTATAGAGGTAAGTTGATTATCTGCGATCACTCGTTTTCCCTAATCTTTACCATCTGACGTTGATTACCTCCATTTAATCACCCACTTCTAACGGACTTTAGTGAAGTGAAGATCCTAGTCAATTGAGAGGAGTTGCTTTAAAAGAAAAAGTTCAACTAATTATGTCAGGAGGGGTTTAAGTTTCCACTGAAGTAAAAAGGAGGCAACGGAAAACAAAACAATAGTTACATTGAGAAAAGTTAAAAGCTACCTCTCGTGTATTTTACATTTAATATAATAAAAAAGACCGAACAATTTATCTACCAATAAAAAAGACCAAGTTTTCTCAGGAAAAGTCATGTGGTTAATTATGTTGCAACTAATCTTCCTAAGAAAAGGAAGGAAAATAGAGTGTTAAATGAAATAAACATACAAAAGGAATAAAAATTTTTAGAAAAAAATTCAAAGAGAACGTGTCACAGTTAAAAAAAATCACGAATATAGAACATCTCAAAATTCATGCGAATATTGTTCACTGGTATATAAATCAAGATAATCTATATATGGCAACTAAAATACCGAAATAATTAGAGTTCACCTCGAATTCATCAATTGGAGGTGCAAATATTGCCCACGGGCAAGATCCGGGTAGAGGTCAATTAACCATGGAATTCAGAACTCCTGTGTGTGATTTTCCTCTGCATTGTGGCTAGGGACCCCCACGCATGCCAGAAATTTATAATCTTTTGCAAATGCCATTTTTGGTAAATGAGTTAGTTCCTAAATATTAGGAGTAGATAAAATATTCGGCGAGGGAGAACACCGAGAAGCCACCGAGTTGTTGTTGGGAGATGAGTGGGGAAGGCCTCCGCTGGAAGGCCGCGGGCTTGGGGATTTGGGTGGGGGTCGTGTGGATGTGGTGTTGGTGGTTGCTGCTGCTGCCGCTTTGGGGCTTCAGATGGAGACTCAGTTCGATGGACGAGAGGCAGGAACCCATCTAGTGGTGCTCTGCAACTGCAGCGCGGGGCCGGGGGATCGGGGGTTGGAGACACTCATTCACACTCCACCAACCCTAGCTCTAGACACTTGTGTTTTAATTGCGTGTAAGCTTTCCCCAGTTCGGAGAAGAGACCAGAGGAGATCGGAGGAGCATGAGAAGCAGTGGCGGGTGCGGAGGATATATATATATATATATATATATATATATAACCCTGTGCTCATAAATATCCTTGTTAACGTCGAACCTCGTCCATTGGATTGTATTTGTGAGTGATAAATCAATTTACAATTAATTAAATGATTTTGAATGGAGTGTAAGTGATTTTAATTTGTATATTTTATTTTTGAAAATAAATCTATTCATGTAATTAAAATCTTGATTTTTTTGTTTGTGGTTCATATTTTTATATTTGTTTATTTTTTCATCTTCATTATTCTCGTTGAAGTTGCTTCATGCGACATCTTGCGATGACATCATCTCTTTGCTACTGGATACGTGCTACAAGTTCTGTATGTGAGACATTAAATTTGTTTCAAGTTTTAACATTGAATTACATCATCGTTGGACATGTTTACTGATCAATCATGTTCTTATATTTATTTGTGAATAATATATTTAAATTTTCGTATCTTACATATATAATATTTTTAAACATATATATCCCCTCGAAAAATATTTTCGTGAGAAAGGAAGTAACACACTAATCCATCCATTGTATGAAAAAAAGAATCCATTGAAACAATGTCATACAATCGTAGATATTGCAAGGATTTGAGATTCTATTGTTACGATGTATTACAATATACCCATAAGTATGTAATACAAGACTTCAGAAATGTTATTTCGCAAGGGTAAAAAATAGCAAGGAAACCTGTAATATAAATTTTATGAGTATGTAATACAACCGCTCAGTAATATTTTCTTTTTTCTTGCAAAGTATTTGGTTACAATCGTATATACGCATTGTTACAACATCCACGATCATACATTACAGTGAATGAAATAACTGTAATACAATAAGATGTAATACAAATTGGTTTCAGACTGCATTGTTACGATAGTCACTCATATACGTTACAAGGTTTTGCTACTTTTAATTGGTTACAACAAGCATTCATTTTTCTTACAATATCTATTATAGACATTACAACGGTAAAGCATCGTGGTTACAAACAACTCCATTCCTCGTTACAAAACGTCTACTTTTTTGTTACAATGTTGTTTTGGTTGACTTGTAACATTATTAGTCTTATTTATTGTAACTTGATTTGTTACCATGTTTGTTAATTAGATTGCATGAGTAGTTGTAATTATATTCTAAATATGAAACAATAATTGCGAAATTGGTTTTTTACGTCCTTATAGAGTAAAATTTTTTTTGGATCAACGTTTTGTTTAGCAACTTCGTTTTTTTCTCATTTGTTACAAAATCACCAATGCTCATATCAGTGGTATTGATCTCTTTCGTGGAATGCAAATCCAAAGGATAGGAGCGAGTGCTCATATGGGTCTTTATGAGCACTGTGCACTCTAGATAGGGTCCCTATATATATATGTATGTATGTATGTAGATACACACACACATATCAGAAGTATCCACTAAGCATTGTGCTCACAAACCAATAAATAAGCCTCTTTTTGTTACTATACAATTTATTACATGATTGATAAAACCACTTACGTTACAAGTCGACGGATTTTCAAAACCATTATTACCGTTACATTTTCATAATAGGCTTTATTTCATATTTGGAAAGGATTCTGATTGCGTATCCAAGATTTAAGTAATAAACCAAGATTTTAGGAACCATTCGTATTATCTGTATACGCATTAGTCTACGTTAGCCTTGTATAACGTTGATTCACAGTATGTTTCTTGCCCTATCACATTCTCTTCGGGACATCCTGGTATACAATCAGATTATTTTTCTTTTATTTTCATGTCGTATCATTGCAGTTGTTTTTTATACATCTCTTGTCATTTATGTTATTTTTGGGACAGGTAGTGCTATTGCACTTTGAATGAACATTATTCAGAACATTATCAATGAATTTGTAATACTTCATGGGACAATCATAAACATCCCACTATGTAATAAATTGTAGCATTACAATGGTTATCTTTATATTGGTTTGTAACACAATTTTAATAATGCTATATTGTAACACAACACAGTAAGACATAGGTGTGTGTTGTAGCACGTTAACTAACTTGAACAATTGTAATACATTTCTTAACGGTTTGTAATACAAGCCAACATTATTATGCTGTAATACATTTTGGTTGCCTTTATATTCGTTTGCAACACAACTTTAATAATATTTTATTGTAATACAATTCAGCAAGACACATGTGTTCGTTGCAGCACGTCAACTAACTTCAACAATCGTAACACAATACAAAAATAAAATAAAATAAAACTTGTAATACAATGCAGCAAGTTACAGATGTGCGTTGCAACACTTTTGGTTACAAATGTTATCAGAACGTTGTATTACAATCTTTTATTAACATTGAATATTTTATATTTTCCTTTTTACCAACGTGTTCCATTAAATGTCAGTCGTAAAAAATTCATTTTTGGTGCCGAACATAATACAAATACCAAAGTTGTTATCAAAAGTCAAATTATTATTTATTTGTATTACGGAATATAACGTGTAATTTATTTGTTTTATATAAATACAACACGCGCACAATCCATTATATTTTGGAGATGTGTATATTGTATTATATATTTTCTATTTATTCGGATATTATATATGTCTTTGTAATATATATTTTATGCTACAATATATATGTTATTCTGTTACAATTGTTATTACTTTCATTTCAATACGTATACTTTCATTTTACAAACTTATTCCTTATAGTTACAATGCATATGCAATTACGTTACAATATTTTCACAATTATAACAAGTATGCCACATTATTTTTAATTTCAAATCAGCAAATTTCGTACGCCTCATCTATTTATAGTAAACATAATTGAGTTTGTTTTGGAAGGTTGTTTTATTATTTGGAATAATATATTAATTTATATGGTAAAAGCTGTCATATTCGTTGGATTGGAAAACTACTATCATATAAATAAGTGGTATTTATAGGAATCGTGGGATTATGATCTAATGATTACGATTATGGACTTATTTGTTAATTTGTGAGTACAGTGTTTAGTGGATAGGCCCCTTATATATATATTGCAAAATTTGGGAGCCAATTTTATTAATCCCCTACTCCCTGGAGGCAGAAAAATGACAGGGAGATTATGCCAAAACCTGTCAGTACAATAAAGGGAACCACAACTTGTGATTTATTACAATGGCAAAAGCAAGAATAGGGCAACAAGAACACAGCAAAAAGCCCACGAGGGAAAGACTAAACAACGTAAGGGAACTATACCATGTCAAGGGAGAGAATATCTTGAATCTTCCTGGGAAGTGAGTGGGCATTATCAAAATAAATCCAACCTGTTACACTAAGATTTGCAATGTGGCAAGCCAAAGAATTGACCATACGATGCACAAATTCTAGCGAGTCAATGCGGTGCTCATGAGCTCGAAGAAACTGAAAGACAACTTTAGCATACCACGGGATGTCCACCTTCCCATTCCACCAATAGTATAGCATGGAAGAGTCAATTTCAACCTGAAAATTCAACAAAGAAATAGCAGAGCAGGAAATCACATTCTAGAGAATATGAAGGATAGCACAATCAGAATTAGTAGAATGCATACTACAGGAAACATCCTGAATAAAGTCACCTTTGTAGTTTCTAACAACCTAGCCACCATAGATATTATCATCACCAAAGGAAATACTCACATTGAGTTTAAATCCAGCAGTAAGAATAACCCAAGATAGTTTGAGAGAGGGGGGGCTTTGGGAGCAAAACCAGGTATGAATATTAAAATCATCCCAATGGCACCTAAGGATATAGGAAAAATTGTTGAGCGGAAAGGTGTCATGGATAATACGATTTCGAATAAACTAGACATTGGTCCAAATGAAGCAAATCAAGCCTTTGTTGATTTGATAGGATGTGGAATTGCTCGAAGAGTTCAAAATATCAACAAAGCGGGATGGGGAGATGCGGGATTGGTGGACCTGATCAAAGATCCAATCAGAACCATAGCTGACAAGCAAGCTCTCCTGAAATAAATGATGCGCTGTCTCACAGGAAGGAACACTACAACAGACACATTTAGAAACTAGAGGGATACGAAGCTTCATAATGTTATCATCCGTAGGTAGACTATTGTGAAGGATCCACCAAGTATAGAGAGTAATCTTAAGTGGGAGTTTGAGTTTCCAAAGGAGCTTCCATGATCTATTAGGAGTATGGATGGAAAAGTGACTCCCATAGACAGAAGCAACCGTAATGGAGACAGAAGGGGAAAGCTTCTAAATGGGATTATTCGGGAGGCTCTTGATGGCGCAATTGGATATGAGGGAGCGGATGTGACTGGGAATCATGTGAAGTAGAGGGGAACTATACTTGCTATAGAGAACGTCTTTGGCCAAGGTAGGAGTAACGATAGACAGAGGAAGTCCTTAAGTGGATGGTCACCAATCCACAGGTTGGTCCAGAAGTTACTAAGGCCCTTGTGAATCTCCCAACGTACATACAAATAAAGGAATCCCTTAGAACCTTAATCCTATGAGGAAGAGAGCCCATAAGGCAGGCACCATAGAGTTGCTTGATCAAACTACCATAAGGGGTATCAGGAAAGAGGATATTCCAAGCACATTTCATTCTAAGGGAATTGATTAGGAGAGAAAGATCCCAGATACCAAGGCCCCTCGTATCACATGGGTGAGAGATACACTTCCAACTGACCTAATGATGTTTGTTGCTATGGTCTCTCAAGCCCCAAAAAAAGTTAGCAAATACAACTTCTAGCTTACGATAGATCGCTTTAGGGACTTCAAGAATGAAGAGAATATGAATGGGAATAGAGAATAAGACATACTTGATTAAAAGAAGTCTTGCAGAAGCAGGTAGGAGGTTAGCCTTCCAAGAAGCTAGTTTGGCCTGCAATTTCTCAATGATATGATGGAAATAAGAAATTTTTGCTCTCCCTGGAAAAATAGGACAACCTAGATAAGTGAAAGGAAAAGTACTCAATTGGAAGCCAGTGAGTTGAAGAATGAGAGAGAGTCTACCAGAAGGAAAATTATTGCCAACAAAGTAGGAGCTTTTGGACAGACTAACTTTTTGATGAAAAGTATTTTCAAATCCCTTAATGAAGGCAGCAAGATTGAAAACAAAATTGATGGATCCATTTAGGAAAATGATAATGTCATCAGCGTAAAGAAGGGCAATAGGGGGGGTGATAACACTGCACAAGGGGGTGATAATTATGTTGAATATGGCCCATCTTAGGAATAAAAGGCACAACATAAGTAGAATGGGAGCATTGCATGCATCATGTACCAATATTGCTTATAAAACTGTATTAATGGCCATTTGTGTAAGCACTTGTCAAAGTAGGCCTCAAATGAGCAATCAGATTGCACGGATGGATTCAGAACGACGAACGGAGTCCAACGGACTCAAGATCGGCCAAATCCGACATCTGGAGCTCCTACAATGGGCCCAAGAAGTTCTGACCGTTGATCTGGAGATCAACGGCCCTCATTACGCCACGTCATCCCCACTCCACCGCTCGCCGCTTCAACCATCAGCTGAGATCAAATCTCGGCCGTCGATCTTCGATTGAACGAACGAGACTAGCGCGCCCGCCCGCAGTCACCGTGACAAAGCGCGGGCGTGGCGCAACGGTTAGCGCGCACGCCCGCACGCACAAGACACGAGTTTGAGTTGCGCGGAGCGTGAAAGCGAAGACGAAGGATGCGCATTGCGAAATTGGGCCGCTCGATCAGCAGTGGGCAGCCGAGATTGTGCCACGCGGCGCGCCCACAGATTACGAGCGCCCAAGAGCGTGCGGACGCCGGGCGATGACGCCCACGCACACGCGTGCCTGAGGCGCGATCCAAGCGCAGCCAAGGAGAGATCTCAGCCGTCCGATCTTCGATCGGACGGCTCTCACGTAGCCGCCGCGGATCGAGCGTGAAGAAGAAACAGCGCGGGCGGTTGACCGACGGGCTGGAGGGCTTCACCGACGCTTTTGGAGTGGTTTTAGCGACGTCCCGGACGTCACTAAAGCCCCTTCTTCTTTTAGAAAGCCCTTAACCCTATTTAAACCCCCTCCAACCACTCATTCAAGGCATTCACTTCCCTTGCAACTACTCCACCCCTCTCTTAGCTAGCTTTAGGCCCTTTTGTAATCGCCGGAGACGACGAGCCGCCGACGGAGCCTCCTCCACCGCCGTGGCTGCCTCGTTGCTCTCCATCCTCTCTCTCTCTCTCTTTTAAGCTTTCCATTACTTTTGTTTAAGCATGTATTCAATGTTGTAAGCTATGAAATAAAAGTGCATGATTAATGAAGTTATTTTCTATTTAATTGTTGCTTTAATTCTTATTTAAGCTGTATGATCAAACAAGGAACACTCTAACCCTAATCTCTCTCTCTCTCTCGCTTTTCAAAATCGCACCTTTCGCAAGCAAAACTCCGCGCTTTCCGTGACAACAAGTGATAAGCAAAATCCGATTTTCACGCCTCCCTGAGACTGACACTCGGACTCACCTCCGTTTACTTATTTTAAAACCAACGTTGCAAGTGCGAATATAATGATACTTCTTAACACACACGCACAACCACACGTCAGTTTTTGGCGTCGTTGCCGGGGAGGCAACAGATTTGTTTTGTCACCTCCATTTCACATTCATTCTCACATCGTCTAATGCCCTATTTTCCTTTTTACTTGATGGTTGCAGGAATTTGATGCGTGGACGGCGAAGTGACGCATCCCACGATGGTAGCAAGGGAGTAGGCGCTACGAGGACCGATAGTGAGTAATTCTTCTCTCATGATTGTTTGCTTGCATGAAAAAAACTAAAAAAATTGTAAAAATTGAAAAAAATTGGCATGGTGTATGATTTCTTGACCCACATCCTTAACACATCACCCCACAAAAAAAATGTACACTCTAACATTCTGAATAAATTCTTGGAGTGTTCTTTTCTTTTTCTTGAGTGGTGTTTGCGAAGCCACCGTGAGTTGACTTGGGCCGCACCACTCGACCGTAAAATCGACTCATCTAATAGAAGCTACATGATCATTAGGATGAGTACATTAGGGTTTTAGAGCCTCTACAGAATAAAAGGAAATCTACTTTCACCGAATTGTGTGTAGAACTTGACGTGCCCATTGAAACTTGTTTGAAAATATTAAGACACGTCAACCCTAAAAAAAATATTAAAGTAAGGATGAAACAATAAAAGGCATCACATCTTAAAAATCCTTACTTGAAAATCATGTTTTGATAGAAGCACACACTTTGAAAGTGAAAAATTAAGAGGCACCACCCCAATCAACGCCTCATCACATAACCCTAGCACAAGCACTATCCTAGCCCTTTAAAACTGAGTAGACATGTCCTAGGCAGGACTGAGTTAAGTCTCGGAAGGCGAGGTTTTGTTCGCTGGGCACTTGGCTTTCATTCCCTTAGTAGAATCTGGTGACTAGGCTGCGGGGCAGTGTCAAACGACCGCGGTTGTGGGGTCTACGGAACTGGAGGCGCAAGCCAAAGGAAGAACCTTCCCTGTAATCCCCTCATAATCAACCTGGCCAGATTAGCCTTGGGAAGGGGAGTCCAGTGCTTACGGACTTAATCACCATTTGTGAGATTCTAGGTCTCCTAAGGAATACACCATAAGGACTAGGCTTGTGTGCTTGATTGAAACACATTTCTCGCATTTGTCACCCTCTGCATCCCCTCCTATTCTTCTTTAGTGTATGCACGGGAGACGCTCACTGCATCCCGAGTTGTGTGTTTTGGGGCAGGAATCTAGGCGACGTAATTCTGTTGGAAACATAGCTGAATCTAGGGTAGATGAGGCTGAAGATCAACCCCCATTAGACGCTATGGCCATCATCCAAGCCCAAATCAATGCTAACCACCGGTTTCAGCAACAATAAATCCACACCATCATGCAAGCCATACAATGGTTGCAGAACCCACAAGAACAACCACCACCACCTTTCCAAGACATACCAGGGCAACCACCACTTGATATACCACCATTTCAGGATTAGCCGAGGCCCCTCCGCGATTTCTATAATCCCTCTGTTATTAGAGTCGAGACACACCTTAGGATCCCCGAGGGGGGAGATGATTTTGAGCTGAAACCGAATGTCTTAAGTCTGATCCAGAGCCACTTTCATGGAAGCTCAAATGAGGACCCCTTTCATCACCTAGAGGATCTCGACCGCATAGCGTGAACTGTGAAACCTAGGAACATTAGCCTTGACATTGTTCTAATCAAGATGTTTCCCTTCTCATTAAGAGACAAGGCTTCTCATTGGCTTAGAACCCTAGGTAGACCCATCACCACCTGGGAAGAAATGAGGCATGCATTTTTAAAGAAATTCTTCCCCATAGGAAAAACCAATGCCCTCAGAAGAGTTATTACTACCTTTACACTCCAGGGTAGGGAACGATTTCATGAGGCGTGGGAAAGATTTAATGAACTCTTGAGGAAATGCCTACACCACGAAGTGCCAAGGTGGCAATTGGCCCAGATTTTCTACCACGGTCTGGACAGCAACCTACGGAACTTCGTCGATGCCTCATGCGGAGGGAACTTCCTGAACAAAGACGAGGAGAGCGTGTTTGAGCTCTTTGAGTCTATGAGCGAGAATTCGCTCAACAATGTCTCTATGACCCAGTTCAACAGGTCCAGTCAACCTCGTGGTGGGATTTATGAGGTACAAGCAAATTCTGGAATGGTTGACATGGACATCATTTCCAAGAAATTGGATCGAGTGGAATTGGTGGACAAAAAGATTGATGAGCTACTGAACCAGACCAGGAACCGCTTACCGACTTTCTCCCTAGCAAAGGGAGTGCATAATATTGACCTCGTCCAGCCTTTAACCCAACTGAACCTGGAACAACCCCTGACCACGTTCCAGGGAGGGACCTTTGCTCCCTCAACCCTTGATTACTCCCTTCCCTCTTCATCAACATTGGCTAACCTAGAAGATGTGCAAGCTGTCCAAGGTTATGTGAAACCTGACCCTTTCTCCAACACTTACAACATTGGCTGGCGTAACCACCCCAACTTTGGTTGGACAAACCAGAAACCACCGCAATTCCAGAACTAGCCTAGGCCAAACCAACAGCCACACTTGCCCCCTATCAGCAAGGACCACCAGTTAGACCCCAATATAATCAGAATAGGGCGGCTCCTCTCCCACAAAACCAAATGGAGACCTTAATAAAGATGATGGCTGACATGAACCAGAAACATCAGGAGGAAATGGCCTTGGTAAAGGGACAGTTAAGCCAACTCTTGGACTATAAACAACAAGGATCCCTATCTTCCCAACCAAAACCAAACCTACGAAATATAATTAACAGAGGCCCTAATTCGCAAGGGTTCCAAAGCAACCCCGGGTAGGCTCACATGGTCCAGCCAGCCCCGCAAACACCCCCTGGGTTTGGTGCTTCTTCATCCTCGTCTCCTCAAGGATCAACCCAGGGCCCCAATGCCTCTGCGAATGCGGTAACCTTGAGAAGCGGCACCAAAACCCAGGATCCCAAATGGCCGACTCTCCCCAAGATTTCACCCGCTAAAACACCCGACTTAGAAGAGGCACCAACCAAGGACCCATAAATAGAACCAATCCACATTCAGACACCCTATCCTGAGGCCTTGGAAACAATCAAGAAAAAGAAGAATGTTATGGAAACTGAGCTGTTGGAAATCTTTAAGCAAGTACAGATTAATATTCCGCTCCTTGAAGCCGTCAAACACATCCCTGCTTATGCCAAGTTTTTAAAGGATGCCTGTACACCCAAGCGTAAGCTGAGACCTCAAGCACCTAGGAAGGTTGTGCTCTCTAAACAAGCAAGTTCCGTAATATCAAGCAACCTTCCACTCAAGCAAACTGACCCAGGAGCGCCCCTGATTTCCTGCAATATCGGGGACATGATGTTTGATAGCGCGCTCCTGGACCTAGGTGCTTCTATCAACCTGATTCCAACAACCCTGTACCACCAATTTGGTTTTGGAGAGCTGACACCAACCCCTGTCACCATCCAGCTGGCTGATAGATCAATGAAAACCCCGAAGGGGGTTGTCGAGGACGTGGTTGTACGGGTCAAGGACTTCTATTTCCCGGATGACTTTTTGATGCTCGACATGGAAGTCTCTGAAAAATTACACAACACACCCATAATCCTAGGCAGACCTTTCTTAGCTACGGCTAAGGCAAACATTGATTGCGACACGGGATGTATGGAAATCGCCTTCGGGGATAGGAAAATGCAATTGGATATCTTCTGGGCGACAAAGTCTTTTGATTGCGATTGCGTTGAGGAACATGATCCCGTGGAAACTCTGATCGAGGAATGCCTCACCCTCAGTTCTGTATCAGACCACCAAACTCGTAGTGACTGTGCTGACCCGTCACCATCATTACCCGTGGACCTCTGTAAGGCTGAGTACCATCACACGACACCATTTGAGGAGATCGATGTTGATCAACTCCCACCCTTTCCCTTCCCATCGACTGTGGTTCCACCCGCACCTGAACTTAAACCATTGCCCGAGAATCTCAAGTATGTCTTTTTGGGACCTGACCAGACCTTCCCAGTGATTATTAATTCTCATCTCACCAAGGATCAGGAACTCAGGTTGACTGCGACCCTTTCAGAACATCGGGCTGCCATTGGATGGACCATTTTGGACTTAAGAGGAATTAGCCCCACCTATTGCACCCATAAGATTTACCTAGAAGACGGGGCCCGACCTTCTCGCCAGATGCAGATACGTTTAAACTCAAACATGCTGGAGGTCGTTAAGAAAGAAATTATCAAGTGGCTTGACGCCAACATCATATATCCTATCTCCGATAGCCCCTGGGTGAGCCCTACTCAAGTGGTTCCAAAGAAATTTGGGCTCACCGTTGTCACCAATGATCATGGCGAATCCATCCTCACCCGCACCACCACCACATGGCGGGTGTGTATTGATTATAGGAAGCTCAATGAAGCTACTAAGAAGGATCACTTCCCCTTGCCATTCATTGACCAAATCCTTGAAAGATTGGTAGGGCAGAAGTATTTTTGCTTCCTGGATGGATATTCAGGATATAACCAAGTCGCAATTGCTATGGAGGATCAAGAAAAGACCACATTCACTTGCCCATATGGCAAGTTTGCATTCCGTCGAATGCCGTTCGGGTTATGCAACGCACCTGTGACCTTCCAATGTTGCATGCTAGCCATTTTTTCAGAAATGGTGGGTGAATACTTAGAGGTCTTTATGGATGATTTCTCTACATTCGGGAATTCATTCGACCATTGCCTGAGCAACTTGGAGAAAA
The DNA here is from genome assembly GCA_037157565.1 of Thalassia testudinum. Lineage (NCBI taxonomy): Eukaryota > Viridiplantae > Streptophyta > Magnoliopsida > Alismatales > Hydrocharitaceae > Thalassia > Thalassia testudinum. The sequence goes on along the minus strand of JAZHRO010000007.1, from coordinate 70,263,777 downwards.
TCTTGAAACGATGTATCGAGGTTAACCTGGCGTTAAGTTGGGAAAAGAGCCATTTTATGGTTCAAGAAGGAATTGTCCTCGGTCACATCGTATCACATAGGGGCATCGAGGTAGATCGGGTTAAGGTTGATTTAATTTCCAAACTTCCTCCACCTAGCTCTATCCGACAGATTCGCTCCTTCCTAGGACATGTTGGCTTCTACCGAAGGTTCATTAAAGACTTTTCCAAGCTTTCCAAACCCTTGACCGACCTTCTAGCCAACGACGCCATATTCCACATGTCTTCTGATTGCATCCAGGCTTATCACACCCTCCGGGACTTAGTCTCCACTGCACCTGTATTTCAACCCCCAGACTGGTCCCAAGACTTTGAGATTATGTGTGATGCATCAGATTTTGCCATAGGCGCTGTCTTGGGACAAAGGCAAGACAAGAAGTCCGTGGTGATCTACTACGCGAGCAAAACCTTGGACGAGGCCCAACCAAAAGTTCCGGCACAGAAAAAGAGTTGCTCGCTGTAGTCTTTGGACTTGAAAAGTTCCGATCGTACTTGCTGGGATCCCACATGACTATTTACACTGACCATTCAGCCATCCGGCACCTGTTGGCCAAGAAGGATGCAAAGCCCAGGCTCATCAGATGGATCCTGCTTTTGTAGGAATTTGACCTGGAAATCCGAGACAAGGCCGGATCGAAGAATGTGGTGGCTGACCACTTATCTAGACTTTATCCAGACCACATTGGACCCTCCCTACCTCTATCTGACGCCTTCCCTGATGAACACATCCTAGCTGTGCAAGATAAGAAAATGCCATGGTATGCTGACTACGTCAACTACCTAGTTGTAGGACAAACCCCACACAGTTGGTCCAGATAGCAACGGGATAGGTTCTTGGTTGAGGCCAAGCACTATTTCTGGGATGATCCCATGCTGTTTTGCCTCTGTGCTAACCAGATCATCAGGAGGTGTATCCCCGAAGATGAAGTTCAGAGTGTGCTTTCCTTTTGTCATGACCAGGCTTGTGGTGGCCACTTCTCTGGAAAGAAAACAGCTGCAAAAGTTTTGCAGTTTAGATTTTACTGGCCATCCCTATTTAAGGATGCACACAACTTTGCCAAGACTTGCTCACGCTGCCAAACGCTGGGGACCATGACCAAGAAAGATATAATGCCCCTTCAGCCCATTTTGATTATCGAAATCTTCAACGTTTGGGGTATCGATTTTATGGGCCCCTTTCTACCATCCAACGGCTTCGAGTACATCCTGGTCTCGGTAGACTATGTTTCCAAATGGATTGAAGTCATCGCCACCCGCCGATGCGATCACAGGACTGTCATGGACTTTGTTAAGAAGAACATCTTTTCCTGGTTTGGAATACCCAAGGCCATGATCAGTGATGGTGGAAGCCATTTTATTCATTCCCAATTCCATGCCCTACTTAGAAAATACGGGGTGAACCACCGCATTGCTACCTCGTATCATCCACAAACAAACGGGCAGACCGAGGTCTCAAATAGACAAATCAAGAACATTTTACAGAAGACTGTGAGACCTGACAGGAAAGACTGGTCCACACGATTTGATGATGCCCTGTGGGCATATAGGACCGCTTTCAAGACCTCGATAGGCATGTCGCCTTATCGTCTAGTCTTTGGTAAAGCCTGCCATCTTCCTGTCGAATTGGAACATCGGGCTTACTGGGCTGTCAAGCAATGTAACATGGATTCCCGGTTAGCTGGTATGTAGAGGACGCTCCAATTATCTGAGCTCGAAGAAATTCGTCGGGACGCCTTTGACAATAGTCGACTATATAAGGAGAAAATGAAAGCCGTCCACGACTGACTCATTCATAGAAAAACCTTTGAGCCTAACCAGCAAGTCTGGCTATTTGACGCACGCTTAAAACTCTTCCTGGGGAAACTCAGGTCCAAATGGACAGGACCATTTCAGGTGGTTAAGCCCTACTCTAATGGGGCGGTTGAAATTGCTGATCTTAACACTGGGCATACTTTTACAGTTAATGGTCAACGATTGAAGCATTTCCTGGCCCAGGTTCCCCAAAGGAGAGTGTCACCCTCGTTGAGGGCTGACACGGAGCACCGCCCAGCTGGAGGCGTTAAACTCAGTGCTTCCTGGGAGGCAACCCAGAGGATTCAGACTGATTCGGTGTTTTACGTCACTCAGGTACTATCTTTTTAAATCCTTGTGCATCCATGTACTTGCCAATGAGGACATTGTTCAACTTAAGCATGGCGGGGTGATAAATTACATAATCCTGAGCTCATTTAATCAGTCTGAATCAAATAAAAAAAAATAAAATTGAATTTAGGAAGAAAACTTAGGCATTAGAAACATGTCAATAGTGGGAAATAATACAAAAAGAACTTAAACACTTAGACTTTTCAGGTCTTCAAGCTTAATCAGCCCTGGTGTCCGTTAAAATATGGATTTAGCTTCGAATCCTTGCAACCTTAAGCTATTCTAATCCACCTACTAAATAAGGTGGTAAGTATATGACTTATCAACTCACCCTCTAACTCAGAAAAACTTTGAGTCTAAGCATCTGCACACATTTTTGCACAGACTCACTCCTCGGAGATTTTGACAGAAATTGGGTAGCTAATGAAATCTCTAAGGTGGTATGGCTGGCAAGTTGTCGTGGGTAACAACTCATTGGCAGGTTATCCAGAGCCCAACCACAGACCATGTCCTCTTCATTGCCTCTAGGTACATTTGAGATCAAGGAAGCCACCTACGAAAAAAAAAAAAAGCCTAAGGAGAAGAAAAGAAAATAAACCACACTTCACCGCACAAGTATGGCTGGCAAGTGATCGTGGGTAACAGCCCATTGGTCGGTTGTCCAGAGCCCAACTCAATAACTGCACAAAAAGAACCAAAACACTTTAGGAAGAAGCGGGGAAGTAGTACAAACCGAGTAGATATACACCGGGAAAATCCTTGTGTTAACCCCAATTAAAACAAATGTAGGGAGAAAGCTACCAATCGAACAAATACACCTTCAGGCAAATATATTTTCTTTTCCAGTCACCTTGGGGCGTAGAAACCCAAAGTCTGTCTAAATTACCGTTGAGTGAGCCTATCACAATCTTCACACCAAGATGCTTAGCACTTAAGGTTTTGACTGAGTTTTGAGTGGGTTGGGTAGCCGTAAAAAGTTACCAACCCACACTGAATTCCGACAAAAATTCTAATATATATATATATATATATATACACATACATATACATATGTATAGTTATATACATTAAAGCAAGGATTTGGGCGATTCGTATTTTGGCAGACACCCGGGCACTGCTTAGTCTTTGTAGATTAAGATCTTCGTATATTTCCTCTTATTTACAAGTGACGAAGTGTCTAAGCAATTACTTCTTAAATTTTGAAAGAAAATAAATGCTAGAATAAACCTTGCTAGGGACTAGCAAGGAGCAAGCATGGGGGTATGATAACACTGCACAAGGGGGTAAAATTATGTTGAATATGGCCCATCTTAAGAATAAAAGGCACAACATAAGTAGAATGGGAGCATTGCATGCATCATGTACCAAGATTGCTTATAAAACTGTATTAATGGCCATTTGTGTAAGCACTTGTCAAAGCAGGCCTCAGATGAGCAATCGAACCGCACGGATGGATTCAGAACGACGAACGGAGTCCAACAGACTCAAGATCGGCCAAATCCGACATCTGGAGCTCCTACAATGGGCCCAAGAAGTTCTGACCGTTGATCTGGAGATCAACGGCCCTCATTGCGCCACGTCACCCCCGCTCCACCGCTCGCCGCTTCAACCATCAGCTGAGATCAAATCTCGACCGTCGATCTTCAATCGAACAGCCGAGACTCGTGCGCCCGCCCGCAGTCGCCGCGACAAAGCGCGGGCGTGGTGCAACGGTTAGCACGCACGGCCGCACGCATGCGACGCGGGTTTGAGCCTCGTGGAGCGTGAAAGCGAAGACGAAGGATGCGTGCGGCGAAATTGGGCCGCCTGATCAACAGCGGGCGGCCGAGATTGTGCCACATGGTGTGCCCACAGATCGCGAGCGCCCACGCACATGTCGGGCAATGACTCCCTTACACACGCGTGCCTGAGGCGCGATCCAAGCATAGCCAAGGAGAGATCTCAGCCGTCCGTTCTTCGATCGGACGGCTCTCACGTAGTGGCCACGGATCGAGCATGAAGAAGAAACAGCGCGGGCGGTTGACCGGCGGGCTGGAGGGCTTCACCGACGCTTTTGGAGTGGTTTTAGCGACGTCCCGGACGTCGCTAAAGCCCTTTCTTCTTTTAGAAAGCCCTTAACCCTATTTAAACCCCCTCCAACCACTCATTCAAGGTATTCAATTCCCTTGACGTCGCTAAAGCCCCTTCTTCTTTTAGAAAGCCCTTAACCCTATTTAAACCCCCTCCAACCACTCATTCAAGGTATTCAATTCCCTTGCAACTACTCCACCCCTCTCTTAGCTAGCTTTAGACCCTCTTGTAATCACCAGAGACGACGAGCCGTCGACGGAGCCTCCTCCATCACCGTGGCTGCCTCGTCGCTCTCCATCCTCTCTCTCTCTCTTTTAAGCTTTCCATTACTTTTGTTTGAGCATGTATTCAATGTTGTAAGCTATGAACTAAAAGTGCATGATTAATGAAGTTATTTTCTGTTCAGTTGTTACTTAAATTCCTGTTTAAGCTGCATGATCAAACAAGGAACACTCTAACCCTAATCTCTCTCTCTCTCTATCTCTCTATCACGCTTTTCAAAATCGCACCTTTCGCAAGCAAAACTCCATGCTTTCTGTGACAACAAGTGATAAGCAAAATCCGATTTTCACGCCTCCCTGAGACCGACACTCAGACTCACCTCGGTTTACTTATTTTAAAATCGGCGTTGCAAGTGCGATTATAACGACACTTCTTAACACACTCACAACAGCACGTCATGGGGAGACTCCTCTTTTAATGGAAAAAGGAGTAATCTTTCCCAAGAGAGCTAGGTCATTTAGGCCACGAATAAAAGGCTCCAAGAAAAGATCGAAGAGGTAAGGAGAAAGAGGATCTCCTTGGTGAAGCCTACGGGTGATAGAGAAAAAAGGGGAGGACACCCCACCAACAAGAGTAGAAGATCCACTGTGCTCTACATAGACCTTAAATAAAGATATTGATGGGAACACCATCATGAGCCATAACTAGTACATTTTGATCCAATTAAGTCAGTAAATGCTCCCACATAATCGCCAGAGAGTCACAAGTTATTACATAATCATTCTGAAGGAAAAATAAGAAACTAGGGCTAAAACTGTAATTTTACCAGCTTATCATGAATGCAGTACAGCCACGGGTTTTCTCAGGGGTTGAATGAAGGTCAATTGGTCTTAAAAAGATAACAAGTGGGATAGAACAATCAGAAAAGGGTTTGCACGTGTTCTAGGAATTAAATGACTTTTGAAACCCTAAAAATAGACTCGCTTAATAAACTGAGGTTCTGATCAGAATAAAATTCACCTAAACCCTCTAAAAATCATATAAAAATATTCTCTAGGGTTTAGAACCTTCAATTTGACCATCAGAACCTGTTTTGACCCAAAACAGAATCACAGACAGACATTTGCCCTAGGTTGTGTTTTTGCATAAATTACCTAGTCAAACATGGTGAAAACCAAAATCCAACTTCGCCATTGAATTTCTTAGGTCCAAATTAGGTTTGTACCAAAATTTGGACCCAAGATGAATTTGTCTTGATCTAATTTGCAAATTGGTCCTGTCTAATTTCATTTCTAACCTTAAATTTCAAAATCCTTTCAAACAGGCCCCTAACTTTGTCGTCATTCTCACAAACAGGTCCCTGTTGCCATTAAACCTATTCCTACTTGCTCTGGCGACCTTAAAAAGGAAAGAACTCCCTGATTTCTTGACGAATTCCTTTCAAATTTGAAAGGGAAGTTCGTCAAGAAATTCCCTTCCTTTTGGACCTAATCCTAAGCCCTGAAACCTACCCAATCTCTCATGCGAACGCATGAGAGATTTGGGTATCAAGAAACATCCAACTCCGGCGAGCTTTCCAAGCTTGGGAAGCTTGCTTCCAAAGCTCTAACCACCCTCTGATGACCTATAAAAGAAAGCCCAGACCAGGCCGAACTTCCCAAGCTTGAATTCCGGTCGTGAAATCCCCTTTTTCTCCTTCCTCTTCTGGCTACGAAGCTCCACAAGCTCCAGCGACTCCTCTTTCCCTCTCGTCATCTGACCACAAAACCACTGGCCGGATTCTCTTTCCCTCTCTCGTCCGCTCTTGGCCATACCAGCAGGAGCTCTTCTACCACCGTCGTCGTCGCTATCTCCCTCCTCGGAGAACCTTTCGTCCACGGCGTCGCCCAACCATAGCCGACGCCACCCTACCCCTTTCGTCCTTAGATTAGGTTCCAACGTTCCCTATCCTTCCCTCCTTTTTCCCTACTTCTATCCCTCAAAAGCAACCTCCGACTACACATCTCCCCCTCCGTCTTCTTCTGCTTCGATGAAGCTCCGGCAACGCCCAACCACTGCTCCACTGCACGAATCACACCACTATCACCTCCATAAGCTCCGTCGTGATCCACTCTTCAAAACCCCTTTTCCCATTCATCCTCTCGCCTACTCAAACCCGCCATCGAATGACCCACTGTTCTCCAACATTCGCCGCTTCCGCCCCACACACATAGACCACACCACACCACGAAACCACTTCCACCTCGTCCGCCATACTCCAACGGACCTTTTGAGCTTGTCTGACGCAGTCGAAAGACCATATTCGCCTTTTTCAGGTCCCAGGTCATACTGCCATTGACGAAGCTTCGACTGAAGCTTGAAGCTTGCTTCCCAGCCGATATCTCCAGGTCTTCGACTCCAGACGAAGTGGATTTGGTCCAGGAACACGCTTGCCTGATCAATGGGAGCTATTGACCATTCCTTGCACGCAAATTAGATGAAGGCATCAGCTGCAGGCGCATGCGAAGAAGCGGGAGCAGATAGTCCCACATCGGTTGCTGAGGAGCGCCCGCCATCGCATAAATTGTATTTGCACTATAGGCTTATTGCCTTAGTGATGTAAAAATGTTTATATTACATAAAATGTCTACTTATACATGTTTTTAAGCATAGAATTGCATTACATGCTATAAATATTGCATAACATGCATCATCTTGCATTTAAATTAGTCTGAGTAAAATGGAGGTTAATTGTCTCCTTTTATGTTCAGGGACAGGGCAACTTTTTATCGAGGCCTTGGATCGAAGATCCAACTGTACGGATCTGATTAGTGTAACGATTGGAGTTCAACGACTCCAAGATCGCCCTAATCGGATATCCGTAGCATTAGATAAAGACTGAGGAAGCCTAGAAGATCAAGGGCCAAGATGGTGTGAATCTACACTTTAGACGACAAATCCAACCGCATGGATGGATTCAGATCCGATCGCAGCATAACGGCATGAAAATCGACTCAATCCAATACCCATGGCACCATCTACATCATCCAGAAGATGGATGGCCAAGTGGCGCCATCTCGACCGCACAACCGGTCGCCCTCAACCTCTGAAGCCTCTAGTGCCCACTCCTCTCCGCTGTTGGATCAAGATCCAACGGCTGAGAGTGGATCCCAATTGGCGCCTTCAATCTCTGAAGCCCTTTTGAAGACGCAGCCTTGACCATTGGATCTTAATCCAATGGTCCAGATCACGCACACCTAACGCACGCCGCCAGCCCATCCACGCGTGCAGCGCAGTGGATAAGGCGGTCGGCTGCGATTGGGTGTGGGTTCGAGTCGTGAGGAGCATGCGATGGGGCGTGGGTGAGCAGGTGCATCCGATCATGCAATGAGATCGGGCGGCTGCGCGTGCCCAATCAAGTTCACGCACCATCTGATGTGGCGAGCATACGCCTCATCGCATGCGATGAGGCGCGTGGTTGAAGCAGTGGGGATGCATCCTCAACCATTCGATCTCACGATCGAACGACCGAGATTTAAGTATCGTGGACATGAGTTTAAAGAGAGGAGGCAAGCGGGCGCGCGTGCATTGCCCCACTACGGCCACATTCAGGCCTTTAGTGACGGATTTATCCGTCACTAAAGGTCCTGAATTAATGATTTTCAGCATAAAAAGACCAAATTGCCCTCACTCCTTGCAACTATAAAAGGAGACCCCCTCCATATGAAATTCTGATCCCTTCTCTTCTCTCATCCCCTCCAAAGCTCTAAGAGCTTGTCCCAAACCTGAGATGCTCCTCTAGAGTAAAAATCTTAATTTTTCCAATTTTGTCCCCTTTCGTGGAGCATCCTGCGGTTGTCTTCTCTTTGCATTCGAGAAGTGGATCCCGCGACGATGACGATGTGTTGCTTCGTTCCCGTTCTTCCCACTTCGTCCTTCTTCTTGTCGCTCTGTTCCCCGTCTTCTAAGCCTCGTCCGGTCTGGCTCGTCCTCCAAGCGATCATTGAGGAAGATATTTCTTTCTCCATTCTTTTTCCTGCTTTATAGAGTAGATTTACTGCTTTCTAGTGTAATCATTTCTTGCTTTCTAGTCATAATGAGTAGTGTAATGAATAATTTTTGATAATGAAATCCATGTTTATTGTACATCCCTTTTGCTTTTATTTGTAATATTCTCTCTCTATCTCTCTTCTATTTGTTAAATAGATAGATAGTTTCCAATCAGCTATTCTGCTTTGTGACAAATAAAACAAACGCGTATTTTTAATCAAATGTCTGCCTCCCTGAGTTTGACCCGGGATATCTATTCCAGTATAAATTTTATTTGTTAAACACGAGTTCTTCGCTTTCAAACTACAACGACAGGTTTTTTTTTCAAAACCAAATATGATAACGTAGTAACCCGTAGCTTCGACATTTTGGCGCCGTTGCCGGGGGGGGCGACACTCATTGATTTGTTTCGCATTTTCCAACTTACGAATCATTTACCTCACTTATCTCCTTTCTTATTGTGATTGCAGGTACTCTTTTGAGACGAGCAAAAGTGGTAGATTGGAGCAAAGTGCTATTGAAGGTTCTGTAAGTTTTCCCCCACCTCCCACCCATTAGTTTTCATTCCACCACGTAATAACACAAACATAAATTAACCTAGGTGTTCTTATAAACTCTAAGGTTAGTTTTGTTTGTTTGTTTGACACTTACACCCGCCTCAATCTCCACATTTAAAATGAAAAACATAAAAAAATCTCACAGAGGTACACAACCTTATCTGATTTTCAAACTCAACCGGTAAACTGATCTTTGGAATCGATACACACATCCAAACACATAGAGTAGAAATTAGATTAGGTAATCACTTGTGTGCCTAATTAAGTGGTGTAATAGGCTAATGTTTGAGTTGATTGGGTCGCACCACTTCAATTAAAATCAACTCATCAAGTAGTTGCCGCATAGGTTTAACTCTTAGGGATTTACCAGGCATTCCACATTCTTTTAAGTTTTAAAGGAAAATAGCTTCACCTATGCTTTCAAAACCTGGTGTGCCAACAAAACTTGTTTGAAAATACCTAAAGTTGAATCCTAAAAGCTACTAAGCAAGATTTGAACCTAAAATTCACTGCATCAAAAAATAATCTTGCTTGAAAATCACCGGTTGTGCACGCACACACACATCAATCAATCACTAAGGGCACAACCCAGTTAAAGGGCCCATCACATTCCAAAGCACATTCAAACCTAGCCCTAAATAAAAAAGAGTAGATGTTGGACTTAAGGATTTGACTCGCTCTTCAGAGCCCAAAATGAGATTATTTTCGATTAGTCTGTTTCTATTGTTCAATCTGATGTCTAGCTAGGGGAGCAGAATCAAACGATCGCGGCTGGGGGGTACACTAGGAACCGGAGGCGCAAGTCGAAGGAAGAACCTTCTCTCCAGTCCCTTCTTCTAACTGGTTGGATTGAACAGACAAAAGTAGATCAAATCGTTTCTTTATCTCAAGATGGGTTCTGGGAGTCTGTAGGTCTTTAGGCTAGCCCACTTAAGGATAGGTTTCATTGTTTGTATTGTAGGACGCCTTTCTTCCTCCCATTTATCATGAATCCTTCCACATTTTATACGCATTCCCACTCTTTCCCTCCTGTTATGAGTTATCCTCAACATGACGATTATCCCGACTCGTACTGTAATCAACCATCGGTTAGTTGGGATAACTCAGATTGGGGATACAGTTCCGAACCTCCGTGTTTAGGGTCTAACCCTGAACACCATAATTGTGATTTCTATCCTTCTCAGAGCTACATTGATTTTAGATCGCCACCCTTTCATGGACAACCTAATACGATCTACAATCAAGGAGGATACACTAATCCTTACCCATCCTCTGATTACACTGCCTTTAGGTCATCACCACCTTTTGAATAATATGAAATGACCTATTATTAGAAAGGGTATCACGAATCTCAATTCGTTAACTCCTCTACACTGATCCCAAACCTGCCCAACCCTAAGCCAAGTCATTTGGTTCAGGTTAACCAGGTTCAAGATAAGGTTTTGGCTAACTTGAGGAATACCATACAATCTTTAGAAGTTCAGCTAATACCTTGCATTGAAAAATTGGAGCCCTTGATTGAGATGATTGATGATCTGAACAAGTATTTGTTGGATTGGCTATAGGATGTTAAGGATAAGAACCCGGGTGAGTTTTTACTTGGGAAGTTAGTGAAATTGAGAATGAGATTTGTGGTTGCTTTAGTTCATTCGTGAGATGATTCCCAGGATGAACCCCCTTCAGGAGAGCCAATGTCAGAACCCGCTCAGGCACCTATTGGGGGGGACACGCATTACGAGGCTGATCAGATTGAATTAGAGCAACCAATTAAGGATGATCTAATTTCTTTACCTGAGATCCTTGAACCGGGGTATGAGGAAACGTATGTCTCCATGGATCAGAAAGTAATGGATGAATTTGGGACATACATTAATATGGATTTTGATTTCTTTAATTCTGATGGTGAAGATTCAGTTTGCGAAGTCTCACGTGAGTTTACAGAACACGATTTCTGTGAGACGATTGGACCCGAGGAATCTGATAGATCATTTGATAGCCTAATAATTGAGGAAACTGATCTTATTGGGTCTCACATGACCGATCCAAAATTGCATTTTCTGGAGGATTCAATCTAATGCCCTGATTGTCAGTTACACCCCATTGACCTTATTGACAATTTTGTTTTTGAGATTATTAGACCCAAGTCAATTCTGACTCAATCACATCTTTTAGACTTGTACAGGGTGATTAATATGCAGAAAATCCTGGAATTTGACATTCTGAAGGAGGATAGAAGCTGGGAAATTTTAATTTTGGAAGTAAACTTTGGAGGAAGTAGAAGACCGAGTCTAAGGGTTCCAATTAAGCTAAAATCATCAAACCAGGACCCTTACGACATTTGTTTTGAGGATGTCCAACTCAAGCACACATTCATTGATTATCCTTTGCAGCTTGATTTTTCTGTAACTCGACTCTTTGGTCTTGGGTTGCATCCTTATAAATCATAGGCTCGACCCCACTTGCATACTGATTTTAGGTTTTGGGTAATTTTTATCCAGAACCTTAGATATTCTCAATTATGTGGTATGGGTATGCACCACAATCTGGTCCACATTTGTGGACATCTGCTGGCAGGTCAAAAGTTTCATTTTTTTATTTTGATTTTGACCTACGCTTGTGAATTCTTTATTTCTCTTCTTTGTATAGTGTGCCTAGCTGAAGGCACTAAATTCAGCACATATACATTTTTTCTTTATCTCGGAGCGGACCCGTCATTTACGCAATTCAGGTGCTTTCTACTCTATTCCACTTTATTTTATGTCTTTTTAATACAATGAGGACATTGCACTAGATAGTCATGGGGGGTGGATATTCATCTCTGAATTAATTCGTCAGCTCCGTAGATTCGTTTTATTTTCTTTTATTTATATATTAAAAAAAATTGTGGAATTAGGAAAGAGAACTTGGATTTAAGAAAATTTTCAATCTTAGGAAATATTACATTAGGATTTAAACACAAAGACCCTTCAAGTCTTTGAGCTTAATCAGCCCGTGTATCCACTAAAATGTTGATTTATGTTTCGAGTCCTCGCCGGCCTGAATTCTATTTTAATTTGAGTAAATAAGTTTGGGTGATAAGTACACGACTTATCAACCCACCCTCTGATTTGAGGGAACCTTAAGTCTAAAACATCTACACACCATCTTTTTACTGACTTGTTGTTCGGCGATTTTAACGGAAATTGGGTAGCTAGTGAACCTTCTAGGGTGATATGGCTGGCAAGTTATCGTGGGTAATAGCCCATAGGAAGGTTGTCCAGAGCCCAGTCACTGGACCATTCTCTTCTTGTTGTCTTTAGGTAAATCTTAGACCAGGGAAGCCACCTACTTAAAAAAAAAAAGTCAAAAAGAAAAGAAAAAGAAAAGGAGAAAAGAAAAAGAAAACAAAAGAAATAAGCCACACATCACCGCATGAGTATGGCTGACAAGTTGTCGGTGCTAACAGCTCCTCGACCGGTTGTCCAGAACCCAGCTTAAGAAATGCACTGAAAATTCCGAAAACACTCAGGAAGAAGCGGAGAAATAGAATAAATCGGGGAGATATACACTGGATTCACCCTTGTGTTGACCCCATAAAAATAAAAGTAGGGAGAAAGCTACCGGTTGAAAAGATACACCTTTAGGTAGAACTCTCTTTCTAAGGTCACCTAGAGGTATAGAAACCCAAAGTATGTTCTAATTGCCGATCAACAAGTCTATCACATTCATAATAAGATGCTTAGAACTTAGGGTTCTCATCAAATCTTGGGTGAGTTGAATGGCTGTAGAAAGCCACTCTTTAACCCTAAACTCAAAAATCCAAAAAAATTAGAAAAGAAGAAAAAGAGAAAAAAAGATCTTTCTTTGAATAAGACAAGTGCTTGAGGTGGTCTACTACGACTTTTTATCGGGGCCTCGGATCGAAGATCCAACCGTACGGATCTGATCAATGTGATGATTGGAGTTCAATGACTCCAAGATCGCCTTAATCGGATATTCGTAGCATTAGACAAAGATTGAGAAACCCTAGAAGATCAAGGGCCAAGATGGTGTGAATTTGCCCTTTAGACGATAAATCCAATCGCACGGATGGATTTAGATCGACGATCGCAGCATAACAGCACGAAAATTGGCTCAATTCGATACCCGTGGCACCATCTACATCATCCGAAAGATTGACGGCCAAGATGGCACCACATGGCACCATCTCGGCCGCCCAATCGGCCGCCCTCAACCTCTGAAGCCTCTAGCGCCCACGCCTCTCTACCATTGGATCAAGGTCCAACGGCTGAGAGTGGATCACAACCGGTGCCTTCAATCTCTGAAACCCATTTGAAGACGGAGCCTTAACCATTGGATCTCAATCCAACAGTCCAGATCGCACGCACCTAACACATGCTGCCCGCCCATCCACGTGCGCAGTGCAGTGGGTAAGGCGGTTGGTCACGATTGGGTGTGGGTTCGAGCATCGAGGAGCATGCGATGGGGCGCAGGTGAGCAGGTGCATCCGACCGTGCAATGGAGATTGGGGCGCTGCGCGTGCCCAATCAAGTTCACGCACCATCTAACGCGGCGAGCAGACGTCTCATTGCACGTGATGAGGCGTGCGGTTGAAGCGGTGGGGATGCATCCTCAGCCGTTCGATCTCACGATCGAACGGCCGAGATTTAAAGATCGTGGACATGCGTTTAAAGAGGAGGTGAGTGGGCACGCGCGCATCGCCCCACTACGGCCACGTTCAGGCTTTTAGTGATGGATTTATCCGTCACTAAAGGTCCTGAATTAATGATTTTCAACATAAAAAGACCAAATTGCCCTCACTCCTTGCAACTATTAAAGGAGACCCCCTCCATATGAAATTCTGATCCCTTCTTCTCTTCTCTTACCCCTCCAAAGCTCTAAGAGCTTGTCCCAAACCCGGGATGGTCCTTTAGAGTAAAAATCTTAATTTTTCCACCTTCGTCCCCCTTCATGGAGCATCCTGCGGTTGTCCTCTCTCTGCATTCGAGAAGTGGATCCCACGACAGCGACGACGTGATGCTTTGTTCCTGTTCTTCCCACTTCGTCCTTTTTCTTCCCGCTCCGTTCCCCATCTTCCAGGCGTCATCCCGTCGGCTCATCCTCCAAGCGATTGTTGAGGAGGATATCTCTTTCTCCATTCTTTTTCCTGCTTTCTAGAGTAGATTTACTACTTTCTAGTGTAATCATTTCCCGCTTTCTAGTCGTAATGAGTAGTGTAATGGACAATTTTTGATAATGAAATCCATGTTTATTTTACATCCTTTTGCTTTTATTTGTAATGTTCTCTCTTTCTCTTCTATTTGTTAAATAGATAGATAGTTTCCAATCGGCTATTCTGCTTCGTGATAAATAAAACAAACGCGTATTTTTAATCAAACGTCTGCCTCCCTGAGTTCAACCCAGGATATCTATTCCGGTGTAAATTTTATTTGTTGAATACGAGTTTTTCGCTTTCAAACTACAACGACAGGTTTTTTTTTTCAAAACCAAATATGATAACGTAGTAACCCGTAGCTTCAACACTCAGTACGCACAGGGGGTGAGGTCCTCTCACGCCCCCCTCACACTCCTCGTCTGCGACATCTCCCCCGTGGACCTGGTGCGCCTGATAACCCGCCTAAGCCTTGCACTCCTCAGCTGCGACCCACGCCCGCAGCCCTAGTCCTGGGTACGCTCTAAGTCTGATTACCCGTATACCCGGTACTATGGAAGGCTCTAGGATAGCGTGACCTAGAGAGAGAAAGAGAGATTGCGTGGGTTAGGGGGAGGGTTTTGCTGCAGAAGACATTGGCTGACACTTAGCCAAATTCAAGAAGCCTCCCCCCTCTGTGTGTGAAGAAGGAGAACAGAGAAAGGAAGAAGGAAAGAAGAAGGACCGTAGGTGAAGAAGAGAGACAAGAAGAGGCTGAGCAGAAGAAGAAGAGAAGAGGGAGCAGCAACAGAGAAAGAAGGGAAAGAAGAGGCTGAGAAGGGAGAAAGAAGGCTATGCACTGTAGCATTAGACATTTAAGCCGTATGATTAACCATTCAGCCATCTGATATTGCTAAGCTTTATTTGATTGATACTGTTGAGAAATTTACTGTTATTGTGAAGGGTATTTGGTGATTCAAATCACCATTTTACCTCATTCTTTTTGCACTATTGACATATGTTTTCACATCTATATCATTATTGTTTGGAGTTTTATTACAAATTGCTTATATTGTGTTTAAATTGTAATTTTTTAGATTTAAATTCCACATTGCTCCCTGTGTTCGACCTCGGAACTTTTTCGAGTAATAAAATTTATTTGTTTAAGCGCTATTTTGGCTATACTACAACACGACAATCTTAAATACCGATTTAGCGCGTAGAATAGATATGTATTTATGAGAGAATCCAAATTTCTCCAGAATACGGAAAAGTGCAAACCATTCCACTCTATCGTAGGCTTTCTTAAGGTCAAGTTGAAAAATAACATTAGAACCAAAGACTTTACGATTAATTCTCTGAGTAAACTCAAAGGTATAAGCAATATGATCAAATATGGACCTGCCTTTGATAAACCTAGCCTGCTTAGGCGAAATCAAGTTAGGGAGAAGAGTGCAGAGGCGTTCACCAAAATCCTTGAGGCAATCTTATAGCAAACATTGTAAAGACTAATAGGTCTATAATCCGACAGATGTAAAGGTGAGACCTTTTTGGCAATAAGCGAAATGAAGGTATTATTGAAGGCTTAAGAGGGATCCAGGTTAGAAAAGAAAGAGATGATGGTAACCACTAAGTCCTTTTTGATAATATCCCAAAAAGCCAGAAAGAATTCAGAATTAAATCCATCAGGGCTAGGAGAATGATTGTTGGGCATATTGGAAAAAATGGAGAAAATCTCATGTTCTGAAGGCACTTGAGAGATAGAGCAGGAATCATTATTGGATACTAGAGTGGGTACAAAATCAAGGAAATAGTCAAGGGATGAGGGGCCCTCAAAAGAAAGAAGGTTCTGGAAATGACTGGTGGAATTGTTAACAGCATGATCCTAGGAACCATTTCCCACCAAGGAAGTAAGCGAGTTACATGATCTCTTAGAAAATTTGCATTTGATATAGGAGAAAAAGAACTTGTTACACCTTTCACCCTCTTTGATCCATTTGACTTTAGCCACTTGAAGAAAATAATCATTTTGTTTAGTCAATGCAGCGTCTAGTTTAGATTTTGTGGAATTGAGCTCAGCGTAAACCTTATCATTCCAAAAGGAAGAGAGTCTCATGTCTAGGTCCTCATAGAGGGTCTCAAGCTTGACAACCTGCTCGTGTATATTCCCAATAGTTGATTGACTCCAAGATTTAATAGCCTTTTTCAGGATGACTAATTTAGAGCAAAAAAGATCTATAGGGTTACGGGAAGATGGGGAAGAGTGGGCCCAAACCGAGAAGACTAAATCACGAAGAAAGGATTCCTTAAGCCACATATTCATAAAGCGAAAAGGACGAGGCATGGATTTAGTAGGGGACAAAAGATTGATGAGAATCGGGGCATGATTAGAGTTACAATGAGGTAAGTATTTACCAGAAGGGGAGAAGGAAAGGCAGCTAGTAGAGGAAAGAATGCGGTCAAGTTTATGATAAATGCACGTAACTCCTCTACGACCATTGCACCAAGATAATTGACTCCCACCTAATGGAAGATCAACTAAAGAAAGGGAGTTAATGAAATTGGCAAAATCTAAAGCTTGGGCATCCCTAAAAGGGGCACCCCCACTCTTTTTAGAGGGTTGAAGAATACAATTGAAGTTGCCGCCAATCATCCAGGGGAGAGAAAAGGATTTCCAGAAATTAGACAAATACTGCCAAAGGGTACGCCTGCAGTCAATATCGTAAGATGCATAGACCGCAGAAATGAAGATAGATTTAGAGTTGAACTTACAAAAGACAGATAGAGCTTGAGGCATAGCCTCAATGATGGAGATGCCAACAGTCTTTCTAGATAAGTACCACACATTTGGGACTCTATGATCAGTACAAACATTATCAATGTTCAAGGCATCCTTGATAAATTGAGATTTGGCTAAATCAGCAAAAGGCTCAATCACAAAAATCACATCAAGATTAAATTTAGAAATCAAATGGCTAAGATGATTGAGAGTGGGGACATTGAGAATGCCCCTACAATTCCAGAAGAGGCACTTCATAAGTCAAAGGCTTTAAATCGAGATTTCGATCGACTTCTAGTAACTCTACCAGTACCACTAAAGGAATGACCACCACAGGCTCCTCTGGTCCTAGGGGAAGACTGTGCCACATATGTCGAGTCCTTAACACAAGGTACTACTAGAGAATCCAAAAAGCTTAAGAACTCCTCATCGGACCTGATTTCATAAGAGTTTGCATCATTTCTCAAAAAAGGATCGTCACCATTAGGAATTTCAATAATGGGGGGGGGGGGATTAGGGTCAGGTGGGGGCAGGGGAGTAGGAAGAGGCAAGAAATACCCCAATTGATTGGATGGGCAGAAGCTACAGGAGAGTCCTTATGACTATCAGGGTCGGACAACACATTCCCAGCATGCTCACCACCATAACAAGAAAAACCATCAGGGTACTGTGGAATACTGCCACGAGTTGAAGCGTAAAGCAAAGATTTCAAAGCCACAAAATCATGGAGAACACGAAAACCATTTTGCAACAAATATCCTAAGCAACGTACAACTGATGGAAAAGCCTGCGAAATCGTCGAGACAAACCGATTACATGAAAAAGCATCCCTCCAAGCAAGCGAAAAATAGGGAAACCACAAAGGATCGAAGAAGCAACCAATTAGAAACCATAGAACCTTGAGGATCATCACAAACAGCAGTCGAGGATATCACCTGCTCCCTCGAGAGGGGGAAAGCACAGGAACCTGGAAGATAGGAAGATCTGGCCGAACGAGAGACCCAAATGCGCTTAGCTCTGTGCTGCCGAGGAATGCATTTTTGACGGTGAACCTTCCCCACCTGTCAATCTCCAGATATAGGAGGATCCCCCCTGGAAGAAGGAGTGGGGTTATTACAGACTGGGGAGTTACACAAATCAGACCCACCCAAATTGGCAGGTAAGGAGGTAGAGGAAGGAGTTTGAGTAGCTGGGAAGTCAGCTTAAGACACATTAGGAGACTCTGAAGCAGCATGATTAGTACTTGGGGAGCAGCCCGATGCTTCAAGCTCTTCCTTGTTGCCATCAGCACAGCCTGTAGGAAAGACAACTTTGCAAACCAAATCCGTATGTCCAATCTTAAGACACTTAGGACAAAAAAGCGAAATGCGTTCGAGAATAACTTTTTGTTCAACAAACTTCGCTCCATTGAAAATACGCACAGAGGAAGGGCAAGGGGCCATCAGGTTGATTTCAATCGAGACACAGGGGTAACTCAGGCAGAAACCTTCAAGAGAATAAGTATTAACACAGATTGGCACCCCAAGCTGGTAAGCAAGGGATATCAAGGCATTAGGGTGCAAAAGTTGAAGATTCAACCCAAGATATATATATATATATATATATATATATATAGAGAGAGAGAGAGAGAGAGAGAGAGAGAGAGAGAGAGAGAGATCAATTTGGGTTGGATGGTTAGCAAAAGAAGATCCCTTTTTGTCATTCGTCCGTTTTATAATATTAAACTAGTGAATACTCAGAAATATCCGAACGACAATACAAAATATTGTAGAGGATTTTTTGATGGATTCTTTTGAAAATTTAATATATTACGTGAAATATTATATTATGTATTTACATAGATATTATTATAGAATTATTACTTTTATGGAAATTTTATTTGTAAAATTTTTTGAAAATTAATGATCCCCAGTCATAATGTAATGGATAAAGAAAAAACTCTTGGACTTGCTTCATTCCCTGGAATTAAAAGTAATGTATTTCTTCTTTCATTACCTTAAATCATGTATATTGTAGCTTTGAGCCCTTGCGGTGGCCAAATCAATTTGCATATGTAATAAAAATAATTCCTTTAAAAATTGGACTAGACAAGTATGAAATATTTAAAATATCCTCAAAATTGGAAAACATACTTAAATTATACATATTTTACATATACATATATATACACATGCATATGTATGTGTGCACATATATGTATGTTAACATATACATACATACATACAAACATACATACATATATACACACAAGACCATTGGTACCGCACATTGGTTCAGACCACTTGAGGCTCTTTCCCCACTCTCTTAGGGATAAGGCTGCACATTGATACCAAACCATTGGAAGGCTGATAGAAACATGAGTTGCTCTTAAGTCAGCTTTCTTGAAGAAATTCTTCCTAATTGGATGAACCATTGCCTTGCGACGGGAAATTACCAATTTTGCCTAGTGGCCAGGGGAACCATTTCATGGTGCCTGGGAACGATTCCAGGAACTTTTGAGGAAGCGGCCACACCACGAGGTGCTGAAATGGCAACTCGTGTGGATATTCAATCATGGGTTGGTCGAACAACTCTGTAATCATGTGGATGCCTCCTACGGAGGTAATTTCCTCAACAGGGATGCAGATAATGCATACAACTTGTTTGAGGAAATGAGCGATAATTCTATAAATCATGCCTCCATGGATACGTTCAACTGGTCCCAAGAACCCATGTCAAATACTAATGAGATCCAGAATTCTCATTCATTTGACATGGAATTGATTTGCAACAAACTAGATAAGGTGGACTTGGTTGCGAAAAAGGATGGAAGAGCAGATGGATGGAAACTCAAGAAACACTTCTACACCCACTCAATCCCAAAATGTGGGATTCCATTCTTCACGAGCTTCCACAGGGCGGGAGTTCATGAACCAACTAGAATCGGCTCAACCTATGAGCTAGGATTTCTCAGAATCTTATGGGTTCCAAACTGGGGCCCTTGATCCCAGTTTTTATGATCCTTCTTTCTCTCCATCCTCGCCCTATGAGGATGTGTATGCAATACAGAAGAATGCTAGGTCCAACCCATATTCTAACACTTACAACCTGGGTTGGAGGAACAACCCTAACTTCTCCTGGAAAACTCAGGGGCAACAGACCCAAACATGACTCAGCAACTATGCACCTCAAAGACCTATGGGTCAGGGTCAAGTATACACCTAGTTGCCCTCGAAATCGATTACTCAGCCATCTTGGAATGCCCAACAATCCCAGGGCAGGCTAATCTAAACCGGCAGATGGTAGAAATGCAAGGGTCCATGCTTCAGCTTATGCAACAAATGAAGACATCATTGGACAACTTATAATCCAGGCTTATTGCTGACACCCTATAGCCCGAATCTCTACCATCCCAACCCATACCCAACCCACGCAATGTGCAAAATCAGGGCAATAGAGCCCAAGGGTACAAAAATCAAAGGGACCCACATGCACATGCTCAGATGGTTGAGTAAGGTCCCTCCTCTTCTTCTACTCCTAGATATTTAACCTATCAAGGCCCTCCAATCTTTCCTACCCTGCCTCAAGACCCGAACCCATACGCCTCTGCAAACTCCGTCACCTTGAGGAGTGGGAAGCAGACCCAGGACCTTGAATTACCTTTTAGAAACCAAATCCCTGGGGAGCCTGAGAGAGAAAAGGAGGAGATTGAAGAAGACAATATGGCCCAGGGACCTGAAATTGAGGACACCACCCACATCCTGTTCCCTGAAGCCTTATGGAAAACCAGGAGGAAGAAAACCCTAGATAGCAACAAGGAGCTCCTGAATTTATTCAAGAGTGTAGAGATCAATATATCGCTCCTCGATGCTATTAAGCACATCCCAGCTTATATTAAGTTCCTGAAAGATCTATGTACCCAAAAGTGTAAGCCCAAAGAACCCACCCCGAGGAAGGTGATTCTCTCTGAGCAGGTGAGTTTTGTCATCTTGCACCACCTTCCTCAAAAGAAGAGAGACCTAGGTGCCCCCTTGATTTCATGAATCATTGGAGATTACACTTTTGATAGGGCACTATTGGATCTAGGTGCATCCATTAGCCTAATCTTGATCTCTCTTTATGAAAGGTTCGGGTTGGGTGAACTTAGGCCAACCTCAGTAATGCTACAGTTAGTGGACCGTTCGGTTACCACACTGACAGGCATTATTGAGGTTGTTATTGTCAAGGTCAAGGACTTTTATTTTCCTGTAGATTTCCTGGACCTTGACATGGATGTATCTGAAGACTTGAGGAACACGCCCATCATTCTGGGGCATCCATTCCTAGCTACTGCCAAGGACAACATAAATTGTGAGAGAGGTAGTATGGAGATCGCCTTTGGGGATAGGAAGTTGACTCTTGATATTTTCAAGGCAATAAAAGGATTTGAGGATTGTGGATTCATTGAGGAGCTCAAGGATCATGATTTTAATGTTGAGACTTGTATAACGATCAGTGTACTTGAGGACTCCACCAGCTTTAGCGAACCCAACCCACAACCCTCTGTGGCAGACTTGCCACACCCGGAAGAGGTTGTTGATTTTATTCATTCCCAACCTCTTCCACTGGACCGTATTGATGAATCTTCATCAGCATCCTCCTTACCCTCTATACTAAACCTACCTTAGTTGGAATTGAAACCATTGCCGGAAAGTTTAAAGTATGAGTTCTTAGGACCTAAGAATACGCTCCCTGTGATTATTAGTGCTGATTTGATTAAGGAGCAAGAATTGATATTGATTAAGGTCCTTAAGAACAATAAAGAGGAAATTGGTTAGACCATCCACGACTTTAGGGGGATCGAGCCATCTTACTGTAATCATCGTATTTTCATGGAAGATAGATCCTGCCCTTCTCGTAAAATGCAAAGGAGACTAAACCCAAATATGCGAGAAGTGGTCAAAAAGGAGATAATAAAGTGGCTCGATGCAGGCATTATTTACCCAATCTCGGATAGTCCATGGGTTAGCCCCATTCAGATTTTACCCAAAAAGGTGGGAATAACTGTTACGACTAACGAGAAAGGAGAATCCTTTACCACCCGTTCAGCTTCCACTTGGAGAGTTTGTATCGACTATAGGAAGTTGAACATAGCCATCGAAAAGGATCATTTCCCCTTGCCATTCATTGATCAAATCCTAGAAAGGTTAGCTGGGCAGAAGTACTTTTGCTTCCTGGACGGTTATTCGAGATATAACCAAGTCCCTATCCATCCCAAAGACTAGGAAAAGACAACTTTCACATGTCCCTATGGAACCTTTGCATTCCGTAGAATGCCGTTCGGGCTTTGCAATGCACTTGCGACTTTTCAAAGGTGCATGCTGGCCATTTTTTCTGACATGGTAGGAGATTGTCTTGAGGTGTTCATGGATGATTTCTCCATTTTCGGAGATTCCTTCGAGTCATGACTAGCTAACTTGGAATTGATCCTTAAGAGATGCATCAAGACACGGCTAGTCCTTAGCTGGGAAAAGAGCCACTTTATGACTCGAGAAGGCATTGTCCTGGGTCATGTGGTCTCTAATCGGGGTATTGAGGTTGATAAGGCTAAGGTGGATGCTATCTCTAAACTCCCTCCACCCACATCTGTGAAACAGATCCGATCATTCCTTGGCCGTGTGGGTTTTTATCAAGGACTTCTAGAAGGTTGCTTGACCCTTGAGTAACCTTTTGGCCAAAGACACACTGTTCGAGTTTGATGAATCATGCCATAAGGCATTTGATTTATTGAAAATGATAGTCACCTGTGCCCCGATGTTGCAACCATCGGTTTGGACAACCCCATTTGAGATCATGGCTGACGCATCTGATTATGCCGTCGAGGCTGTCTTAGGTTAGAAAGTAGATAAGAAGCTCTCTGTGATCTACTATGTTAGCAAGACTTTGGATGAGGCCCAGAGGAACTACATCATTACTGAAAAGGAGTTGCTAGCCGTAGCCTTCTCCTTCGAAAAATTCAGGTCTTATCTTTTAGGTTCTCATGCTATCATTTACACCGACCACTCGGCCTTGAAACATCTCTTGGCCGAAAAGGATGCCAAGCACCGGCATATTCGTTGGATTCTGTTACTTCAAGAATTTGACCTTGAAATCAAGGACAAAGCTGGGGCACCAAACATAGTGGCAGATCACCTTTCGAGAATCCTAATTGATTATTCTTCTCATCCGGATATCCCTATCTCAGACACTTTTCTGGATGAGACTATCCTTACAGTCTTGGGTATCTGAACCCTCTGGTTTGCAGATATCGTCAATTATTTGTTCGTTGGTCAAATCCCCCAGGATTGGACTAAACAACAACGAGACAGACTTATGTGCAAGGCCAAATATTATTTTTGGGATGACCCGAGCTATACTGTATCGGTGCCAACTAGATTATTCGCTGATGCATCCTGAAAGATGAATTCCATAGTATACTTGAGCTCTGCCATGCATCTACGTGTGGTGGACACTTTCCCGGGAAAAAGATGGCGACAAAAATTTTGCAATCTGGATTCTATTAGCTGTCATTATTTAAGGATGCCTAGGAATTTTCAAGGTCGTGTGCCTGATGTCAGATACTCGGGAACATGGCCAAGAGAGAGATGATGCCCTTAAACCCGATACTTCCAGTTGAAATTTTTGACATTTGGGGCATCAACTTCATGGGACCCTTCCCTCCTTCATTTGGACACCAGTATATTTTGGTCCCTATGGATTACGTGTCCAAATGGATTGAGGCAATTCCCACCTGGACCAATGACCACAAGGTGGTCATTGATTTTGTGAAGAAAAATATCTTCAGTCTGTTCGGGATTCCTAGGGCCATTATTAGTGATGGTGGCATGCATTTCACTCATGACTAGTTCAGGAATTTACTGGAAAAATACGGGGTGAATCATCAGATTTCCACACCCTACCACCCCCAGACAAATAGACAGGCTGAGGTCTCCAATCGGAAGATCAAGAACATTCTACAGAAAATTGTAAGGCCTGATAGAAAGGATTGGACCCAAAGGCTAGATGATGCTCTTTTGGCCTACCGTACGATGTACAAAACTCCTATCACTATGTCTTCGTTCCGTCTGGTGTTTGGTAAGGCGTATCACTTACTCGTAGAGTTAGAACACCAGGCATTTTGGGCCATCAAGAAATGCAATTTCGACCTAGAGTTGGTCGGGAAGACTAGGAAAGTCCAACTATCTAAGTTGGAGGAGCTTAGAAATGATGCCTGTGAGAATGCCAGAATCTATAAGGCAAGGACCAAAGCTCTTCATGACTAGATGATTTCACGTAAGAGCTTTCAGTCGAACCAGAGGGTTTGGCTTTTTGATTCTTGACTAAAGCTCTTCCCTGGTAAGCTTAGGTCTAAGTGGAATGGCCCGTTCATTATTGAGCAGATTTTTCCTAATGGGGCTGTCGAAATCTCTGACCCAAAGATGGATAATTCCTTCAAGGTCAACGGACAATGCCTCAAACCCTATGTTGACCATGTACTCCCTAAACCCGTCTCGGACAAGGTTGCTCTTACCTTGCCTTAATCATTGTTGGCGGGACATTGCCTAGCTGAAGGCACTAAACTCAGCACGTGTAAAAACTATTTCGAGCTGACCAGAATCTTACGGAAACCAGGTGCTATTCTTCCAATTCTACCCTTCTGCATGCTTTCATTTTTACAATGAGGACATTGCATTAGCTAAGCATGGGGGGGTGGATATTTTGTGAAATAATCATTTTGTCAACCCATATTAGTAATTTCCTGTTATTAAAAAGAAAAAAACTAGAATCAGGAGAAGAGAACTTAGGCATTAGGAGTTGTGAACTTTAGGGATTGATACTTTGGGACCTGAATACTTAGTCTCTTCAGGTCTTCGGGCTTAATTAGCCCAGGTGTCCACTTGAATGTGAACTTGGTCTCGAGTCCTCGCTAAGTCAATTTTATGTGAATTTCGTAAATAAGTTGGGGAGATAAGTACACAATTTATCAACCTGCTCTTTAATTTGAGGGGATTTTAAGTCTAAGCATCTACACATTGTTTGCATTGACTTACTTTTTAGTGGTTTTTACAGAAATTGGGTAGCTAATGAACCATCTAGGGTGGTATGGTCGGCAAGTTGTTGGTGATAACAGCTCATCGGCCAGTTGTACAGAGCCCAACCACATTACCATACTCATTCTACTGCTTTTAGATAAATCTTAGATCAGGGAAGCCACCTACTTAGAAAAAGCAAAAAAATGATACTAAAAGAAAAAAATAGAAAAATAGAAAAAGGAGAAAAAAATAGAAAAATAAACCACACTTCACCGCACGAGTATGGCTGGCAAGTTACCGTGGGTAACAACCCATTGGCCTGTTGTCTAGAGCCCAGCTCACAAAAGTGCACAAATAATTCCCAAAATACTTAGGAAAGAAGCGAGGAAGTAGCATAAACCGAGGAGATATTGTTGGACGTACGAATTGCTATGCTAACGTGTTTGATTTCAAAACCTTGTCATTGTAGCTTGAAAGCGAAGAATTCGTGTTCAACAAGTAAAATTTATACCGAAATTGAAATTCTGGGTTGAACACAGGGAGGCTACGTCGATCTATGTTTGCAATTATATTTTTTTTAGAATTTTTCTTGAAAAGCGAGGCGATGTAATTACAATGAAGCTATTACAACAATCAGACTAAAAGGAAGAGAGAGAGAGAGAGAGAGAACATGCATTCAATATTTCAAAATATTTATACAATAAAACCAAATAAGAATTACACTAGAAAGTAGGAAAATTCTACACTAGAAAGCTGTAAAGAAGAATGGGAGAGAGAAGTTATCCTCCTCGATGATCGCTTGGAGGACGAGTGATTGCACAGCAAAAATACACCAACAATTGTGCCGTCCTGTGCTATTTTCTAGCATTACCAGTGCATATTAGGTATCCATAGTCGCATTTGTAAAAATACACGCATGCATGCATTTATTTGAGAGGGGAGGAGAGTGAAATAAATGGCCTTGTAATTTACAAATTCTTCAAGTGCTGACTCACAAAATCACCATCCTCATTTTTTATTTAACTTTGAATTTCTTCTTCTCCGCGGCTGCAAGGCATGGCCTCTTCCTCCTCGCGCCATGCTTTGCAGCAAGCCACTCCCTACCAAGCCATGCACAGCCATGCACAGCCAGGGCATGGCTGTGCTTGCTTTCTTCCTCTTTAAAAAGGCACGACTGCCTTCTTTGCAAGGGGAGCCTGGACCACACAGACACAACACCTTCTTCTCCAGGTCGTCTCCTCCCCTCTCCCCTCCATACGCAGCCTCTCCTCCTCTTGAGGAGCCACGCTGCGGGCAGGAGTAACTCACAGTGGTGCACAACCACCACTGTGAGTCCACCACCGCCCAGATCATCAAAGAGCCGGTGGGCGTGGTGGTTCTCTCTCTGTTGCGACGTTTAGCCACAATTCCGCCATTGCCACAAAGCTTCAAGCTTTGAAGCTCAACCGGCCACCGCGCGCCCCTGCAGCGGCCGGCCAAGCTCCACCACGCACGCCAGCAGGACACCCACGCCCCTCTTCACGTGCCCTGTTGCGCTCCTTCGCCTGCGGCCCAACTCTCTTCGTGCGTCCTGTCGCGAAGCGCCACTCGCAAGCCAGCAGCCAGCGCCCCTTCTCCGCACGCATGCCAACCGCTCCACACCTCCCGCACTCACGAAACGGGCGTAGGCGGTCGCGTGAAGCCGAGTGGCACTGTAGCCACTGTTCACTCTAGTCAGCGGAACACTGTGGCTACAGTGCGGTGACCGGTAAGTTTCTCACTTATCCAGTCACCCGGCGCGCCGCAACCGGTCCCAGCCTACGCCCGCGTCCAGCCCCGCACCCGCTCCAGCGCCCGCCCGTGCGTCTGCGTTTGCCTGCGTACACCCGCTCGCTTCAGCGTCTGCGTGCGCCCGCTCCCTTCGCCCGCGTATGCCCGCACTCGCCTCTTCAGGCAGCGCGGTGTGCTGCAGTCCTTCTCCCTTACGCTCGCTCCCTCCTATACGCGCGCCTTCGCGCGCTTACGCGCCTGCGCGTGCGTGTGGATCACCAGACGTCGCCAGCTGCGTGCAGACGTCTTAACGCCCGCGCCTTCACTCCAGCAATCTCTCTCTCTCTCTCTCTCTCTCTCACAGCACTCTCTCACTCCTCAGCAGACACATACACACACACACTTACACTCTCGTACACACACCTATACTCTACTATATACATATATATATATACGTACATATATATATTTTTATATATATATTTATATACATATATATATATACGTACATATATCTATACATATATTAGTACTTATATAACTATGTATTAGTCTATATACATACATACATACATATATATATATACACACACAAATATATATATTTACATATATACATATATTTATATACGTATAAATATATATATATATTATTACCTATATAACTAAGAATAAGTATAGATACATATATACACACATATACTTATATATACATACATACATACATATATATATATATATATATATATATATATATATATATATATACATATCTATCTACATATATCTATATACATATATTACTATATATATATATACACATAACTACATATATACCTATATATCTATAACCATATATATATTTACAGATATATATATATGTTTTCATATCACTTACCATATGTTGTATCGCAGGAATATCTACACCAGTTGCTGATATTCCTTGATACACGCATACAGAAAGCGTGTTCACACTCATCTTCCGCCGATCCACCTTACACTTCACGCGGCACTTCATCCTGTTGGTTGCGTCTTCCTAGACGACGACCGACTTGACATTGTGCTACACGCCATCTCCACCTCCACCCCCACCCCTTTATACATATATAATATATACATATATATATACTATATTTACTTTATTTCTGTTTCTCTTTCCTGCCAGTAAAAAGATAAAAAAATATATATATAAAAGAGAAAAGATAATCCTTGACTTGCAGGTACTCAGTCTTGCGAAGACTAGTTTTGAAACCCTAATTTGGCTCATAGCCAAGACCTGATTTTGAGGGTGTGCCTCAAGGACAAGAATTATCAGAAAAAAATCTTAAATAGAAAAATTCCAAAAACTTAATTAAGCGAACGGAAGAGATTCGTTGTAGGAAAGGCGTAGAAACTCATTCACTTCTAATCCCACTTCCCTAAGTTCGACCCTGGGCCTAAAAGTGACCAAGATAAAATCAAGTAGGCCAGGTTAAAAATTTTGTAAAGAGATGGTTAGGCTCGATTTAGGTTAACCACTATACTCATTACAACGATAAAATCACCATATTAACACAACCTATCCAGGCCCGACCACACCTTTTTTCAACGAGCCGAACAAGACTGATGGTGCCGTGGGTGTCACCACGATTTAGGCCACGTGGCGCCATCTTGGCCGTCCATCTTCTAGATGTTGTAGATGGTGCCACGGGTGTTGGATTGACTCGATTTTTGCATCGTTAGGCTGCGATTGTCGATCCGAATCCATCCGTGCAGTTGGATTTGTCGTTTGAGGTGTGGATTTACACCATATTAGCCCTTGATCTTCTAGGGTTCCTCGATCACTATCAGATGCTACAGATGCCTGATTAGGGCGATCTTGGAGTCGTTGAACTCCAATCGTCGCCCTGATCACATCGTAAGGTTGGATCTTCGATCCGAGGCTCCAATAAAAAGTTTTCCCTATCCAAGCACGTA
Organism: Thalassia testudinum; assembly: GCA_037157565.1. Lineage (NCBI taxonomy): Eukaryota > Viridiplantae > Streptophyta > Magnoliopsida > Alismatales > Hydrocharitaceae > Thalassia > Thalassia testudinum. Next base: position 70,235,054 of record JAZHRO010000007.1, on the reverse strand, counting down.
AAAGGAGATAATTAACCTCCATTTTATTCAAACTACTCTAAATGCAAGATGATGCATGTTATGCAATATTTATAGCATGCAATGCAATCCTATGCTTAAGAACATGCATAAATAGACATCTTAAGTATTGTAAATGTGTTTACATCAGATATACACTAGGTTCATCCTTGTGTTAACCTCATAAAAAATAAAAAAAGTAGGGAGAAAGCTACCGATTGAAAAGATAAACCTTTAGGCAGAAACTCTTAAGGTCACCTAGGGTTGTAGAAACTTGAAGTTTGTTTTAACGGCTGCTCACTGAGTCTATCACTCTTTCATAAGATGCTTAACACTTAGAGTCCTTTTCGAGTCTTGGGCGGGTCGGGTAACCATAAAAAGTTATCCCAAAACTCTCAAACTCCAAAAGTCCAAAAAAATTAGAAAAGAGGAAAAAGCAAAAAAAAAACGTATCTTCCCTTTTCAAATAAGGTGAGGACTTGGGCAGTCTACATTCTAGCAGACACCCAGGTACTATCGAGTTTTTGTAACTAGGTCTTGAGTTGAAAATTTCTAAAGCAACCAACAAATCTCGCTTAAGTAATCAAACCCTGATTCTACCTTTACACATAGCATTCAGGTTAATTTTGCTAGGGACTAGCAAAAGGTAAGCATGGGGGTATGATAAACACGCATGAATTCATGATAAAATGCTTATTTATGATAGTTCCTAGGCTTAGCATTGTATTTTATAGTATAAATATTGCATAACATTCATTGCATTACATTTAGGACAGTTTGTGTGTATGTTAATTCTGACATTTTTTATGGCCAGGAGGCAATGCGACATCTTTACGGGCTTCGGATGAAGAATCCGATCGTATGGATGGATCCAGAGCGACGATCATAGACCATCAGTGCAAAAATCACTCCAATCAGAGTTCCATAGCTCCCTCTCAAGCCCTAGGCCACCTATTAGTGCAGAGACCCTTTCCCTCCACCAAATATTCATCTTGTTCCTCAACACCTTCATAGGAGACTTAGAGGTTGTCCCCACACCTCCGTTCGGAAAGTCGATCACCTCCACCTCCTTATCCCCATTCCGTGCCTTGGTGAAGCATTCCTCTACCCAGCATCCTTCGGCATCTCATCCCCGTCATCCAGCCTCTCACCTCCTCCATCCAAGCTGTCGCCAAGCGTCGTCGTCTCTCCGAACAGCCGATTCGAGAGATTGCATCTCACCCCTATCTCTTTTATATTTTCTTAGCATATTGTAATAAACATTTGCATCACATTGCGATATATCAAATTTGTTCTTTCCACTTTGTGAAGTTATCTTGCTTTTTTGTTTATTACAAAAACACAAAAAAAATAACAAAACCCTAAAATACCAAAAACAAACAAAGCGAAGTGCGGATTTGAACGAAAGCAAACATTGCCTCCCTGTGTTCGACCCAGGACTCCCTTGGAGTTTTGGTAAAAAGTTGTATTTGATAACGTATTTTGCGACTATAACGACGCGTTTCTCCTAACCCCAACTTTCCCTCGTGAAACATGCCGATTAGGTTCCTATTTACTTGTACTGTTGAATCAATCTTAGACGTTGCTAACATTATAATACCATTTTGGGTCTCTCAGGTATATGAATCTTAGGTTCAGATAACAATTATGCAAAAGTGATAAATGCAAATAAAGAACTCAATGATAGCAAATCAAGCAATCTACATACCTCAAGACTAAGTAATCTAAAATCCGAGATTCATAATGGAAATAATGAATAACTACCTTTTAACTTGCACGTTGCTGTGAGAGTGTAAAAGTCAATCACTGCATGAGTGTAAAAGTCAACCATATGAAAGTCTAACATGATTTTCAATTGATGCATCTTGGTTTTTGATTAGTGGAAAACCAACACACTACGCGTTACAAAATGTAATGCCCAGTGTATCTTCATTTTCGACTGGTGGAAAAAAAGAAACACCGATTGGAAATCAAAATATACTGAGTTACAAAATGTATTACTAGGTGCATTTTAATTTTAAATCAGTGTCTTAGATTGAGTTTTTACTACCTGGATTTGTATATGTATTATTTCGTATCCTCATAGAAACATATTCAAAATTGGTCTCTAATGAAAGAGTACAAGATGAGGAGGTCAATGGTAAAGACGAAATTTGAAATGGACGTACATGCTAAACAATGTGCAAGAAAAATTAAGAAAGAAAAAAAAAAGATGAGAGAGAGAGAGCTCAGGAGAGAGAGAGGAACAGAGAGAGAGGTGAGAGAAAAGGCACAGAGGGTATTGTAGTAAAATGAAATAAAATAAAATAAAATAATACTAGGGTGTGATGAACATTTCATCAAGGATTATTTTCCACACGAGAATCTATATATTTATAGATTAAATAATTAAATAAATGAATATGTAAACTTTATAAGTCTACTAAATCAAAATACTGATGGTAACCATTATCCTAAACATAAGCATCTATTCTTATGTACTAAAAGGGGTTCACTCATTCCCACATGTCTCTCACTCCCCCCTTCTCCCCTCGCTTCTCCCACTCCGCACTCTCTCTTTAATTAACGTCCTCGGTAACTGTAATGGCTTGGATTTTTTTATATGTTTAACTAGTTAATTAAAACTCTAATTAGATGTTTAATAGTGGGTTAAGGACATAGGAAGCCTTATTTCTGATTTGGCTTGTTAAGGAAGCTTTGTTTTTGTTTGGCTTGCAAAAGAAACCATTTCCTTTTTGTCTTGCTTGAGAAGCCACCCTCCTCCTCCCTAGCTCCAATGTGAAAAGAAAGAAAGAGAGAAGAGAGGAAAGAAGGAAAAGATAAGGGAGAAGGGAGAACTTCCACTCCTCTCCTACTCCCTCGACTACCAACCAACCACTGCCCTCGCCACCGTCATCATTGTCGGAGAAGAAAAGACAAGGAGTTGCTACTACTGCTGTTGTAGCTACTGCAGTTGTTGCTGAAGTTGGGGCTATTGTGAGAAGAAGGAAGAAACGACCTCAACTCTGAGGTAGGGATTTTCCTCTTCTTTTGTATCTCCTCTTGTTTCCTGTAATTAAGAGTAGAACGGGATTGATTTGGATCTAAATCAGTGTTTGAAATGGGGGATTTATTTGTTTCAAAATGTTCCTTATATGTGTATTGGCCGGTGGTTTATGTTTCATGAGCTTGGATTGTGTTTAGGACGTGTTTTAAGGCTTGGAATCATGTTTTGCTAGTTTTGGAATCGACTTGCTGTCGGGTACATGGAATCACGATTTTGAAAATATTTTCATTGTAGTATAGTGCAAAAACACGTTGACAAATAATTATAACGAGATTGGTAAGTCCCGGTCGAACTCAGGGAGGTAGAAAAATGACTTGATTTAAGACCTAACTAGAATTAAATACCAAGCAGGATAGATATGAAGCAACTCAACTTTATTCAGATAATAATCAGGCAATTGTTCCATTTAGTTGAATGCTTGACAATAATAATAACTAAAAATAACTAGAATAATAACTACTAGAATTAGAACTACTAGAAAAAATAACTATCTAGTTTACTAGAACAAGGGCATCGAGGGTGGCCCTTGGTGGCCTTTGGAGAGGCATGGAGTAGCAGCAATGGTGTACCAAGGGTGTCCTTGGTGGACGTCTAGAGGAAGGGATGCCTGTCAAATGGGGGGTCTGGGGAGCTGGTCAAGGGTGTCCTTGGTTGAGGGGTTTTGATGTGGGAGCTGAGGCGGAGCTTTTGGAAGTGGTGGCGATGTGTTTCATGGTGTGTAGCGGAGTGGTGAGCTCGTCGAAGCGATGTTGAAGGTGGAGAAGACGAGGGGGAAGCAAGGTGGTCGGCGATCTAATCGAGATCCTATAGGGCTAAACGTAAGCTAAAGAAGGAGGGGGAGAGATAGAACCTAGCATAAAGGATGAAGGGGGTAGGAATCCACACCGGTGTGGCTGCTGATCATGGAGGAGAAGTTCTCCAGCAAAGGAGCGGCGATGAAGAAGGGATCGAAGAGGACAGAGCTTTGGCCAGTTGCCGTCGGAAGAAGACAAGAAAGAGGATGGTGCATCCAATTTGACCGTTGAATGCATAGAAGAGGAAGGGTCCAGAGGGACGCCATAGCTGAGGTCGGTGACGTCTGGAGGGGAAGAGGAGAAGGTATTCTGGCCTAAAACCTAGTTGAGGAAGACACTAGAATCATGGGGGCTTTATATAGAGCTTAAATCTGTGCTTTAATTCAAGGAAAGAGATTGATTAAGCCGTGATTTTTGGCAATTTAGGATCCCTAAAAATCTTGAACTTGCTAGGGATCTTGGCTTCGAGTTAGGTCTTAGAATCAAGTTCATTGAATTCCCCTAGGTTTGAACACCAATCCCTCCAAATTTGGAGGGATTTGGTGTTGATTTGAGAGAGATATTCTCTCTTGAAGCTTGATTTGTGGAGTGTTCACACGATAATGGTAGCAGGGACCTAAATGTGAAGATGATGACAAAGTTAGGGTCCTAAATGAAAGACACTTCAAATCTGGGGGGCTAAGTTAAGAAATAAAGTTTCTAAGGGCCAAATTGCAAACTAGGTCAAGATGAACTCTGATTGGACCCAAATTTTGGTGTTAACCTAATTTGGGCCCAACAAATCTAATGGTGAACTTGGACTTGAGTTTTGACCAAGCTTGATTGGCTAAATTATAGTGAAGCCCAAATCAAGGCAAATTCCAGTCTGAAACTCTATTTTAGGTCAAAATTGGTTCAGATGGTCAAATCAAAGGTATCAAACCTCTTATAATATTTGTATATGAATTTTATGAGGTTTAGATAAATTTTATCCTGACCAAAACTTCTTCAATTTAAGTGGGGTTGATAATTAGGGTTTTCGGTACTGTTTTTGCACTCGAAATGCGTGAAATCCTGATTTAGTTGATGTAAACCCATTTTTTAGACTTTTATAATCAATTGACCTTTAATTAACCCCTGTATAACCCCATGGTTAATCTGCATTTGTGATGTGATGTTAAAAGGACATAATTAACCTTAGGTTATTGTCATCTTCTCAAAACAAATTAGAGTGGAATTATGGTCCTCAGGCGATTATTTAGGAGCATTTATCTCTTGATTTTGACTAATTAAAGTTAGTTATGAAGAATGATGGTGTTGCCATCATACCCCCATGCCTAACTTTTGTTTGTCCTTAGCAAAATCCTATGGAAAGAATTAGATTTCTATACCATGTTTTTGATGTTTAGATGCTTGATTGTGCCACTCTATAGAAATTAGATCAGAATATCAACAATAGGCCTAGAGGTACTCATGGACCAGCTAAGATCCAGACCTGACCAGTCTCAACCTTAGGTCTGCGCAAAGGTTTCTAAGTCCCACAAGGATTGCCCAGAGGTTCGTTGACCCCAGGAGTTAAAGCACCTGTGTGTATTCGTAGTAAGTTTGGGTTCAGTTTGCTCGCAAATTTTTGGTAAGAGAGATAGAGAGGGATTTTCATTTCGAGATTTTTCTCTCTTTTCTTTTATATTCCCCTAAATTCTTGAAGGGTCCCCACCATCAATCCTTGAAGGGTCCCTAGCTTTCGATTCTTCGAAATAGCACCGCTCATGGCAACCCCCAGAGCCTTGGTTTTCGATACTTCGGGATAGTGCCGTTCGAGGTGTTCTATAGCCAGATTCAGGCCCTGGCAATTGACATTTCGGGAGAATCCTACCCATAGCACCTAAACCAGCATAAGGTGCTTACATGCCCCCGGAAGTATATTCAGATATCCTAGGAGACAAGTATCGGGGAACCCCCAGAGGAGCATTTTTCATTCCACCTCTCTGCGTCAAGAACTCGTCCAATCAACTTGCGTCTTTGAGTCGCTCCTAAGTAGATCTTCAGGAAAACCTTTTTTCAGAACCGAACACTTTTGGCATTATTTCTTCATTAAGCGCACTGAACTAGACTGGTGTGTGAATTTTGGGTGCTTAAGTTGCCAAGTCCCGCAAACCAAAGGGCAGGAAACAGGGCCTAATAATCCCTGTTTGCAAGCAAAATTGATGTTATAAAAGCTACGTTGTAGTATAGGTCAAAATCGCTTGAAAACAACTAAGATTTATGCTTGAAAGAAATCTGAGGTTGTTCACTGGGAGCAAATAGGAATTTAATCGCTAATCTTAATAAATAATGTAAATGAACACAATTAATGATAACAATTACTCAAAACTAATATTCAATGTAGCACATGAGTATATCAAGAATCTATTAAGGCAAAAGGTCATCTAAGACAAAATAATGGTGATTTGAATCACCAATTATTAGCTTAGATACACATATAATAATTACTTAATCATCTAAATAAATGAATAGTTTCAACCATGCAAACTTTATTGCACAGTGCACTGATGAGAGGCTCATCATGGCTTCTAATTACCCCTAATTAACTAGTTTCCCTAGTTAATTAGCTAGGAATATGTATATATAAGGGTTAATTATAGAATAAGGGATAAATCATTAAAGGACTTTAAAATAAGTTAAAAATGCCAAATTATTAGCCAATTAATATTATTAATAATTTAATTAATAAATGGACTCGAAATATCATTAATTATTTACCTAATTAATGTGTTAATTAACTTAAGCATAATTTATACTTAAGTTTGTAATAACTTAAGTAACTTTACTTAATTAAATAAATTAAGCTAAAATGGTCAAAAACATAAATTCAAGGTTTATATATAATATTTGTCTAATTTATAATAGTATATAAAAAGTTGAAAAAGATTTAAATTAAAATAAGCCTTGAAAACCTTAGTTTATGTTTTAGTCCTTAGGTTTTATTTCAACCGAGTCCTTTTCCCTCATTTAGGTCCTCAGGTTTCCTCTCATTCTGGTCCCTATATACATCTTCTTCTTCTTCATTTCTTCTTCAGCCATTTTGACAGCTGACGACAGGAGGTGCTGTCACCCACCGATCACCGTTCATCTGACGTCTGTCCACCCTTGCCAAGCTCCTAGAGCTTGTGCTCACTGCCACCTTTCCATTCATCGGTCTGGATGAAGCTGCAATCCTAATTAGGGCTCGAAGATGACCTCACCGGCGTCGGAGAAGATGCTGGTGGTTACCTCGCACCTAGACACTACACCGTCCAGATTCATCCTCCTTCTCAGCTGCCACAACCTATAAATACCCCTCCACCTCTTCGATTTTGAGAAGTTAGCTCCCTTCCCTCTTCTCCCTACTGAGCTAACAGATAGGCTATTCACTCCAAACCCGGCGACCTTCTCTCGCTTCCACCACCTTCCTCCGATCATTTCCACTCACCTCTAATCTCTGCCGTCGTCCATTGCGTCTTTTGACGAAGTGCCGATGACAGACTTCACCTCTGCTTCTTGCCAACACCCGTCGGACTTCTTCCTCCATCCCTCTGATTTCCTCTTCCGTTAAGGACCTTCGACAAAGAATTCTCAACCCCTTCATCTAGGTAATAGTTGGATAGGTAAGATAGAGTAATTAATGTAGTTAATTAGGTAGTTTAATTAGGTTTAATGATAGTTCTTTCCGTCATCTTCTTCAACTCCGGCAAGCTCTTTGAGCTTGACTGGAGTATCTTTTTGAATCACTGATCACCTTCTATAATCTTCCATGATTATTTCTGACATAACAATTTCTTGATTTTAACACTTATATGCCTAATCCACCTCCACCTTCACTGGTTGCTTCCGTTGTCCATGGCGGAGATCACCGAGGGCAATTCACATGCATTGGGGCCCTCCATCACCTTGTCATCATCTAAGGGCCCCAATTTTCATATTAATTTGATTAATAATCACCTACATCTAAAATGCCTAAACTTCATACAACCTCTCGAGCTCGCTGTCAATGGCGGCTCAGGAGGAGTTTCTCCATCTAATTAACCACCTGTACACCATCGCCACACCCCACTGAGTCGTTCTCTCTACTCAATTGAGTGAGAGAACTTGACCTGAGTTCCAGCGAACTCAGATCACACTTTTTATGAATTCATTGCATATCTTTTATTTTAATCAGCAATTGAGTGTATTAATGACTTCCTGAGGTTCCTTGCGACCCCAAGAGACTTTTCAGATCCTTAATGGCATGTTGTAATAACTTTTACACATTGTCAGCCATTGTCCGGACTCACCGGAGCTCTACCGAGCTCCGACGAGTCAAAAATGGTCTTCAGCCCATAAAACTTCATGCGGAGCACCAGATTGTTTAATTGAGGTTTAATGATCATGATACAGTGTTTATTTTGACGTTTTATCTTCTAAAGCTCCATATAGGCCTCTGTCTTCTCCAACTTCGACGAAGTTGGAGATGACTATTGGTTAGGGTTTAGTTTAGTGTAAGAGGTCTAAAAGCATCAGGAAGGTGCTTTGAGGTTAGGCCTGTGGATCAATTACTCAGAAAAGTTGTAGTTTGTTCTATCGAACAAACTCATTTAGTATCTCAGGCGACAGACCTGAAGCCCTAGAATTTCTAGTTGAAATCACTTTGTGAGACCTTGAATCAGTTCTTGAGGTAAAATAGAGTTGATCTATGATTTTAATTTCATTTGAATGAGCCTAATGAAGAAAGTCAGATTTTGAGACTTTATGGTCAACCTTAGGTCTGATCTGATGATTGAGATATCAATTAGGTGAATTGATGATTAAAAATGATTCCTGGGATGTTTTTAAATGATTTAGATTTGATTTGGATAAGTTTTATTTAGGATTTCAAGAGAATTCAATTTTTGTCAGTTTGGATTCATTTGAACCCAAAACTGACTTTAGTGTATTTCTAGCGAGATTTAGATGACAATGTTGCCCAGCTGGAATCTTTACAACCTTCAGAGGTTGTTTGATTGGATGCTACTGTTCTTTAGCCGTCTGTCGAGCCAATTAGAGCTCAAATTGGAGCTCTGAAGCTCCTACTAGAAGCTTTTGAGCTTCTTCTTCCTGAAGCCTATTAGCACTCTTACCCTTCACCATTAGGTGCAGAATTATCTACTGAGATGATTTAGGACCTCATTTTAGGTCAAAAAGTCTCATTGCAGGTCCTTAGACCTGAGGTTGCGTCTCTGCAGGCCAGATTGGCCGTGAAGACTGTTCACTTTCACCCTTTAAATTAAAGGGTAAGATCTATTCTTAGCATCAAATTGATGCTAAATCCTTGTAGAGCACCTTTGGAGCTTTCCATCGAGCCCTTGTTTACTCTATTTGGAGCTCTGAGTGGGCCGAAATCCTTAACTGAAGTTTGGTCTGAAAGGACTAACATAGTCCCACATCGGCAGAATTGGAGCGCACGCCTTAGTATAATACGTTTTTGTGCATGGGCCTTACCGATTGTCAGCGTTGGGTGCACAATGAGCATATGTGTGTGTGTGTGGGTGTGTGCGGTGCATGTCCCCAGGTGTGTGGGCACAAGTGTGGGCCTGTGAGCGGGCGTGTGTGTGGGCCTGAGAGGCTGGAGACTGTGCATGATGATCTAAACCGGAAATAAACCACCTAATACAAACTGGGCTCGGACTCAGTAGGGTCTGGTCCCACCCTGAGAGGGGTGCTGTGTATCCCCGACTGGTCCGAGCCGCCAGTCAGAAAGTTCAAGTGTGGTTAACCTGCACAGTTAAAGACTTGAAAGAAAAAGGATGAGAGGAGGGTTAAGAGAAATACAGAGAAGAGCTTGAAGAAGAGATGATAGAGAGGTAAAGAAAGAATAAAGGAAAAAGAGAGAGATGGCAGAATAGACAGAACAGAAGAGAAGAAGAATTGAGGTTGAAGATTAAAGAAGAAAGAAAAGATGGAAATAAAAGAGATTAAGACATCTGATTTTGTATTTTTACTTCAATAACATTTCTTTTTGTGCTTAATTGATGTAATAAGGCACTTGTATTCATTTGAATCTCTTTTTCTTGCTTTAATCTTTTGTAAATAAGTTGAAATTAGTGTGATAAACATGTTTACTTGCTTTTTAATAACAAATCACATGTGTAAATATGTTTTTCCTTATGAAATTTTGCATGCTTTTAAGGAAGTATCCTTTGTGCAAGATTCATATTCTTAAAGTGATCTAATTATAATTCTAATTGATTAGTAATTAGTAATTTATGTTTAGGATTTAATGGTAAATTAAGATAAGTTATGCCTCCTAGTGAACGACCTGGACTCAACTAGTTAAAAAGAACTTAAAATCTAAAATGTTAGGTTATCTTGACCCTATACTACACAAACAACATTAAATCAAGTTAACCTAAGTTACTTTCTCTTACTCTTAATTAAGCCTAAATAACTTAATTAACTGTGTTGAGAATTTGAAATGATCATGCACTCCATCAGACGACAGGGCACTCAGTCAGATGGCTTAAGTGTCTTGCTACAGTGCCAAGAAGACATTATACTTCTTCCTCTTCTCTTCTGCCTTGACTTCTTTCTTCTCTTCTCTGTGTGCCTCTTTTGTCTTCTTTCTCTCTTTGGCTTTTGTTCTTCATGCACAGAGGGAGGCAATCCCTCCAGTGGCTAAGTGTCAGCCGACTCTCAAGAGAGAAAAACCCCCTGCCCCCGCACTCTCTCTCCTTCTCTCTTTGGGTTTTCCTTCTCTTCCGCCTTTCCAAGGCCAATGTCAGGGTTATCGGGTAAACGGGCATATGTGCACCCGGGACCAGGGTTGTCGGCTGTGAATGGCAGCCGAGGTGTGAGAGTAGGCTTAAGCGGGTAATCGGGTGAGTGCCAGACTCGTGTGCGCTGTGTCACGGGCGAGTCAGGTGATGGATGCAGAGGACCTCACCTTTTGTGTTAGGAGGCGAATAGCCCTATGCAAAAAATCAATTTAAGTCACTGCGTTTGGTCCCTAGCAACCGATGTGGGACTAAAGTCCCACACCTTCCTTCACGCACAGTAGGCAGGACTCCTTCCTTCAATTACTGCAGCTCAAGAGGTCTAGGCATCCAATTGACTACCTGGGGCAGTGCCTGAGGCGACTCCGCACAGCCTGGGACTTCCACCTGGGACTATCGAGACCTGGCGCGAGCTTGAAGCTTCCTTGAAGCTCTTTGGTAATGGCGGCTGCAGGTCCTATTCCTAAAAACATAAACATAGCCTCGCGGCCACATCAGAAGCACTCAGGAGCTTTGCCATAGGGCGTGGAGTGCGTTGGTGGTGGTTGTGTGGTGGATGGACGTGTGTCGTGGCCTGACAGAGTCGGGATAGGTCGGAGAAGGTGGGTTTGTTCGGGGGCATGTTCGGGTGTGTGGTGGAGCGAAATATGAGAGGAGTTTGATTGGTGGAGTCGTGGTGAAGGTTGTGAGGTGGTTGGCGAGGTGGATGGAGGGGTGTAGCGATGGAGGTGCCTTGCCGGAGGTTCGGTCGGAGTCCGAGAAGACAGAGATGAACGGTGGCGTCGAGGGTTGAAACTAGGATAGGAATAGGGAAATCTAACCTAAAGGTGGAGAGGAACTAATCTAACCTAATCTAATTATATGAAAGGGGAGGATTCTCCTTACCAGGGGTACGCCGACTCTGGAGAAGACGAAGTGCTCCGGTGAGGGTAGGACGGTGAGGATGAAGGAGATAGAGGTGCCCACTGGTATGGCGCGACGCGGAGGAAGACAAGAAAGGAGAATCTGCCGCTGGTATTGCAGTTAGATGATGAGGGGAGATGGAGGAACTTGCTGGACATCAAGGAGCTTCAGCTAGATTAGGAGGGAAGAATTTGGGGGTAACTCCAGTTGAATTCGAGCGTGGGATGGACAGTATGCATTGGGGCTTCTTTTATAGGCTTTTGGAGGACGATTTGAGCTTGGGAAGTAAGCTTCCCAACCTAGGAAAGTCACTGGAGATGGGGACCCAAACCTTTCAAAGGTTCGCATCAGGATTTGGGCCAATTTTAGAGCTTCGAATCTACCTCAAAAGGAAGGGAATTCCTTGACGAACTTCCCTTTCAAATCTAAGAGGGATTCGTCATGGAATCAAGGAGAAAATCCAAATCAAGCCTGCCGGAGTTGTAGGATTAGGATTTCATGGTGGTAGGGACCTATTTGAAGAAGGAGGCGATAAATTTGGGGACCCATTTGTAAAAGATTCAAAAGTTAGGGGCATGTGTGTGAGATAAAAGAGCCAGATAGAACCAAATTACAAACTAGGTCAAGATGATCTCAGATTGGGCCCAAATTTTGATACAAACCTAATTTGGACCTAAGGAATCCAATGGTGAAGTTTGATTTTGGTTTTGACCTAGTTTGACTAGGTAATTTGTATAATTACCCAAATTAGGGCAAATGTATGTCTGTGGCTCTGTTTTGGGTCAAGACGAGTTCTGATGGTCAAATCAAGGATGCCAAACCCTAGAGAATATTTTTCTATGAATTTTAGAGGGTTTAGGTGAATTTTATCCTGACCAGAACCTCAGTTATTTAAGTGGGTTTGTTTTTAGGGTTTCGGAAGTCATTTAATTCACGTAACACGCGAGAACCCTTTTCTATCTGTACTAACCCACTTGTTAGACTATTAAGATCATTTTCCCCTTAATTAACCCTTGAGAAAACTCATGATTGTTCTGCATTTATGATATGGTGGTAAAATTACAGTTAACCCTGGTTTCTTGTATTTCCCTCAGAATGGATTTGCAATAAATTATGTTTTGATGATTATGTAGGAGCATTTATTAATGGAAATTGACTAAATAAGGCTATATATGGCTGATGATGACGTTATCATCAATCCCTAAGCCTTAGACCTAATACATGAGCTTTGCACTTTTCTCAACCTCTTGAGGATTAATCTAGATCTTAATAAATACGTGAGTGTTTAAGCCTTAGAATAGGCTTAGGGGGCCTAAGGTTAGTATTCTTTCTTATCTCCTTGTCTCTAGAACTTCAGGACTTAATCCTTGTTTTGATTTGATCTAGAACTTAAGTTGGATCCATAATCAATTGCTAGGACTATCAATTTTTTCTGATTTTTGCTCCTTTGACATTCTTTGTATTTCCTCCTCTTTTCCTCCTCAAAACAGATTTTTCATTTATTCTGCAAAATTTTCCTCCCCTTTCTCCAATTTTTTTTTTGAATATGTATTTTTTGTGAGAACCCCTTGATGAGTCGGCCTGGATAGGTTGTTAATATGATGTTTTTATCGTTGAAATATGTATAGTGGTTAACCTAATTCAGACCTAACCATCTCTTTACAAAATTTTTAACCTGGCCTAATTGATTTTATCTTGTCACTTTTAGGCCCAGGGTCGAACTCAGGGAAGTGGGGTTAAAGTCGAGTTTCTACGTTTTCCTTAAAACGCGTCTCTTCCGTTCGTTTATTGTGTTTTTGGTGTTTTTCTTATTTAGGTTTTTTTATGGTAATCCTTGTTCTTGAGGCACACCCTCAAAATTGTGTCCTTGGCTTTTAGCCAAACAGAGTCCCAAAACAAGTCTTGCTACTCGCAAGACGGGGTACCTGCAAATCAAAGATTATCTTTTCACTTTTATACCTTTTTTATCTTTTTACTAAGAAGGAAGCTAACAGATAGAAAGTAAATATAGTAGCTATAGATATATATTTATATGTAGTATATATATAAAGGGGTGGGGGTGGAGGTGACGATGGAGTGTAGCACTATGTCGAGTCAGTTGACGTCTAGAGAGACGCAACCAACACGACTATGTGCCGCGTGGAGTGTGGATGGAGGATGGATGATGGATGATGTATGGGACCATGCTTTTTTTTGTACGCGTGTATCAGGGAATATCAGCAACTGGTGCAGATATCCCCGTGATACAGCGTATAGTAAATAACGTGAAAATATATGTACATATGTATGTATATGAGTAAATATATCTATATGTATATAAATGTATAAGTATATATGTATAGATATATATAGATATATATGTATTATATATATATATATATAAGTGTATATGTATATATATATATGTATGTATATATGTATATAGCTATGTATATATGTATATAAGTATATATATATAATACTATATAGATGTATATATATATATATATGTATATAAGTATATATGTATCTATATATAAGTATATGTATAAGTATATAGATATATATATACGTGTATATATATATATATATATAGATATATTATATATATGTGTGTGTATACATAAATATATAGATATACTATGTATATAAGTATATATATATATATATATATATATATATATATATATATATATTATATATATGTATATATATTATATATATATGTATGTATACATAACTATAGATATTACTATGTATATAAGTGTATATATATATATATATATATGTATGTATATATTATATATAGATGTATATAAGTATATATATGTTACTATATATAACTATACGTATAGTGTAAGTGTGTGTGTGGGTCGGTGAAGATGTGTGTGTGTTGGTGTAGTGTGTGTCTGTGAGTGAGTGAAAAAGAGAGAGAATACGTGAGAGAGAGAGAGCGGGAGAGAGAGATCAGCAGAGAGAGAGAGAGCGGACTGGAGAGATCGCGAGCGCGGACGATGGCAGCGAGTTAAGACGTCTGCTCGCGGCGGCGGACGTCTGACGCCGCGTCGTCTGAAGGCGGAGGCGGACGTCTGAAGACGGCGGGTGCGGGCGCGCCTTCGCGCAGGGTTCTGCAGGCTTGCGCGAAGTCGACGAGCGGGCGATGGCGCGGAGGAGCGAGCATGGAGGAGGTCTGCAGGTGGTCGCGGAGGGTCGCGGAGGGGGGCAGGGGTTGGCGTGAGGCCGTAGCCGGCCGCTGCAGTGCGCGCGGCGGCGGGCTACGGGTGCACTGCGAGGCGGACAGAATGGAGACGGAGGCGGGGAACGCCCTGCAGACGCGCGCGGAGGCGGTGAGCGACTGCGGGGAAGGTCGCGGAGGAGGCGGGGGGTGCTGCTGCTGCTGCTGTCGGGCTGCTGCTGCCGTGGCTTCAAGCTTCGAAGCTTGGAGCGGCGGCAATGGCGTTAAAGAGAAAAAACGAAGCGAGGGAATGCACCACGCCCACCGGCTCGTCGAAGAGCTGGGCGGTGGTGCTCCCACTGTGGTGGTGTGCACCACAGTGGGTTCTCTTGCTCGCCGGGTGCCTCCTCGACGGAGGGCTGACGTATGGGAGGGGAGAGCGGTGGAGAAGATGGCTGCGGGTTTTTTCAGCAGCTGCAGCAGCTGCGGGAAGAGTGCAGCCGCGGGAAGGATGCAGCCGCGGGAAGGAGAGAAAAGAAGAAATCAAGAGGAAAAATAAAAAGAGGGTGATTTTGCAAGGAGGCACTTGAAGAAAAATGTAACTATGTAGGCGATTGTTTCACTCCTCTTCCTCTCTTGATTAAATGCATGCATGCAAGTGTTTTTACAAATGCGATTACAGGATCCTATTATGCAATGTTAATGCTAGAAAATAGCACAAGAAGGCGTTATTACAGGCGTGTTTTGAGGTGCAAACATATACCCCCATGCCTATCTTTTGCTAGTCCCTAGCAAAATAGTATTTAGAAATGATCTTAAGCTGAAGATTTTCTTCTGAGGTGATACAGGTGTGTTTACTATGGAATATTGTGAGAACCAATTGTAAAGAAGACTACCAGTACTTTAAGTCTCACATGACATAGATCATCTCTCAACTAACCAGGACTCTTGATATTTAAACCTTAAGTACGATTTCCAGGACCCAGGAGGTTTTTGCCGTACTCGAGAGCTCAAGAGGTTATGGTTTGTGCATAGTGACGGATCAAGACTGACCAGATGAACATTAAGACTCAATCCCAGGGTTTCACGAATTTTTAAGTACAGGTTGGTCCCAGTTTCAGCTCATGTCTTCGAATTGACCCTTAAGATGATGACGGAAAACTCAACTCCCATTTTCTGATTTTTTTTTTTTTTTTTTTTTTGTGACTCACCGAAAAACAAAGTATATAGACATTTATGAGATATACTGACTCTTTTAAAACATCTCTTTTCTGATTGATTTTTTTTTTTTTTTTTTTGAAACACGTGTCAGTATATCTCTTACAACACATTTTGAAACACACTTTTTTTTTTTGGTGGGAGAGTTTCTTTTTGGTGGAAAGAGTCGCTCCTAAACACAAGACTAAAGCCTGGGATAAAAAGTCTACCTGCGCACACAGGTAAGGACTCCACCTTCCCTAATGAACACTAGGGTTGGATCTTATGTTCACCTGGTCTTTCCTGATATGTGTAGTGTGATGTGTAGTGTGAACCAAGTTTACTTAAGCTCTCAAGAAAAAGCAAACCAACGGATCCTGTACTGGTGTCTCAGGTACAAGAATACATCCTTAGTTAGGAGAGATCTTGATCTATTTTGTCAATGCTTTAAGTGAATTAAGCCGAGCCTGAGCGAATCAAGCTTTTGTGGCCTGGAAAGTCTTCAAAACAGAGGTTGAATATCCATAAACACTTATTGTCTTTTTGTTTCAGCTTCAAGATCATTATTAAACACCATTTATTATAATATATATATATATTTTTTTTCTTTTCTTTTCTTCTTTTTTTTTTTTTTTTTTTTTTTTGCATATTTATAAATAGGTGGGAACTGTATAATACCATAACATACCCGGATCCTATGGATGCCTATCCACCCCCCCATGCCAAACAATGCTATGTCCTCATATGCATGCAGGGAAAGCCAGAGGAAGGATGGAAGATCGGGTAACAAGAGCTGAGGTTCAGGGTATAGATCAGGGTGGAAGGGTGGGTGGATGGTGGGTGGTGAAGAGAAAAGTGAAGTGATTGCGATAGAGGTGTGAAAAGTGATGGTGGATGGTGAGTGCTGTTAGGGTGCCTCCCAACAAGCGCTGAATTTAATGTCCCCAGCTGGACTCAGAATGAGGCAAAGAATTAGTTACCCTCCAGCAGGGCAACGGTTTCTCCAACGGGGGCAGGTTCATGAGTCAGATAGGGTTTCAAACGCTGCCCGTTGACCGTAAATTTACGCCCAGATTTGGGATCTTCGATTTCGACGGCCCCATTGGGGAATGGTCTTGAGACCAGAAAAGGACCAGTCCATTTGGACTTTAATTTCCCAGGAAAGAATTTGAGTCGGGCATTATAGAGCCAAACTTGCTGAGATGGCTCAAATTCCTTCCGCCGAACATGGCTGTCATGAAAAGCCTTAGTGCGCTGTTTAAAGGTTAGAGCAGAATCATAGGCTTCACGACGGAGCTCTTCCAGCTCTTGGAGTTGGAGTTTCCTTTCTCGTTCACACAAGTCTGGGTCGAGGTTACATTGGCGAACCGCCCAATAAGCGCGGTGCTCCAACTCCACAGGCAAATGACAAGGCTTCCCGTAAACGATTCTATATGGAGACATACCAAGGGGAGCCTTGAAGGCGGTCCGATACGCCCAAAGTGCGTCAGTCAGCTTGTCGGACCAATCCTTACGGTCAGGCCGAACCGTTTTCTGGAGAATCTGCTTGATTTGCCGGTTCGACACTTCCGCCTGGCCGTTCGTCTGAGGATGATACGGGGATGCGATACGATGGTGGACTCCGTACCTCCTCAGAAGTGCCCGAAAAGAAGCATGGGTAAAGTGGCTTCCTCCATCCGAGATAATGGCCCGAGGGATCCCAAAACGTGCAAAGATATGGTCTTTGACGAATCGGGTGGAGATAACATGGTCAGCACGGCGCGCGGGAATAGCCTCGATCCATTTTGAAACATAGTCGACGGCCACGAGGATGAATTCGAAGCCGTTGGATGGAGGAAAGGGACCCATGAAGTCAATTCCCCAGATGTCGAAGATTTCCGCAGCTAGGATGTGTTGCAAGGGCATCATGTCACGACGTGCCATTGACCCTAATGACTGGCACCTAGTGCAATGTTTGGCATAAGTGTGCGCGTCCTGGTGAAGGGAGGGCCAAAAGAAACCGCACTGCAACACCTTGGCTGCAGTTTTCCTCCCAGAGAAATGGCCTCCACAGGCTTGATCGTGGCAGAAGGATAGCACACTGGGGAACTCACTGTCAGGAATACAGCGACGGATGATTTGATCAGCACCTATCCGAAAAAGAAGTGGATTATCCCAGAAATAATACTTTGCTTCTGCCATGAGACGCTCGCGCTGGTTTTTAGGCCAGCCACGTGGAAGAGATCCAGAAGCAAGGTAATTGGCAATGTCGGCATACCACGGTCCACTTGCCACATTTATTGCCAATAGGTGCTCATCAGGAAAAACTTCATTAATTGGCAGAGTAAGTCCAATATGGTCAGGGTCCAGTCTGGAAAGGTGATCAGCCACAACATTCTGGGCTCCGACCTTATCACGAATCTCAATGTCAAATTCCTGGAGCAGAAGGATCCAACGAATCAGTCTAGGCTTGGCATCCTTCTTGTGCATGAGATGGCGAATGGCCGCGTGATCAGTGAAAACAATAACGTGAGAGCCTAGAAGGTAAGAACGGAATTTCTCCAGCCCAAAGACGACTGCCAGTAGTTCCTTTTCAGTGGTAGTATAATTACGCTGGGCCTCGTCCAACGTCTTACTGGCGTAGTATACCACGAAGGGGTGTCTATCGCGTCTTTGTCCCAGGATGGCTCCGACTGCAAGGTCTGAAGCGTCACACATAAGTTCAAAGTCGAGGGACCAATCAGGCGGCTGGAGAACAGGGGCCTTGGTGACAGCATTATGCAGCTGCGTGAAGGCTTGTATACAGTCAGGGCCCATGTCGAAGGGCACGTCGGTTGATAGGAGATGAGTTAAGGGTCGAGAAATTTTGGAGAAGTCTTTGATGAATCTCCTATAGAAACCGACGTGTCCCAAGAAGGAGCGGATTTGTTTGACAGAACCAGGCACAGGTAAATCAGCAATGATATCGAGCTTAGCTCTGTCAACCTCGATACCCCTATCGGAGATGATATGTCCAAGAACAATTCCCTCGTGCACCATAAAATGACTTTTTTCCCAGGAAAGTACGAGGTTTACATCAATACATCTCCTAAGGATGCGAGTCAGGTTGGCAAGACATTCGTCGAAAGATGGTCCAAAGACTGAAAAGTCATCCATGAAGACCTCGAGAAAGTCACCCACCATGTCATGAAATATCGCCAGCATGCATCTCTGGAAAGTTGCTGGCGCGTTACAAAGTCCGAACGGCATCCTTCTAAAGGTGAAGGTGCCGAAAGGGCAGGTAAAAGTGGTTTTCTCTTGGTCTCGGGGGTCTATTGCCACCTGGTTATATCCTGAGAATCCATCCAGGAAGCAGAAAAATTTATTTCCCGCTAACCGCTCTAGGATTTGGTCAATAAATGGTAGCGGGAAGTGATCTTTCTTGGTTGCAGCATTGAGTTTCCTATAATCTACACACACTCTCCAAGATGTAGGAGTGCGTGTAGGGATGGATTCGCCCCTGTCATTGACACGGATGGTGAGTCCTGCCTTTTTGGGCACAACGTGAATCGGACTCACCCAGGGGCTATCGCTGATCGGGTAGATTATACCCGCATCCAGCCACTTAATGATTTCATTCTTAACGACCTCCCGCATGTTAGGGTTGAGACGTCGTTGTATCTCGCGAGAAGGTCGAGCCTCCTCCTCCGTATATATACGATGAGTGCAGTAGGAGGGACTAATACCAGATAAGTCTGATAAAGACCATCCAGTAGCTGCCTTGTGTTCTAGGAGGACCTTAGTTAGTTTGCACTCCTGCTCCATGGTTAATTTTGAACTGATGATTACAGGGAGCGTTTCATTTGGTCCCAGGAAAACATACTTGAGTGTATTAGGCAGCACTTTTAGCTCGGGAGTGGATGGGGAAGGATCTGGCATTTCTTGGGACGAGAGTGTCCCAGACGGGTAGGAGAACAAGTTAGGAGGAAGAAACTGGCCTTCAGATTGGCCAAGAAGAGGGGCTTCTTGGATAGATGGATCCAAAAATGAATAGCCCCAGTGAGAAGTATATGGGCTCAAGGTCCCAGTGTGGATTTGTAAATCCGCCTGATTTGGCGGGGAAGAAAGGGCAATTCGGTCTTCATGAGTATGGACCGACAGTGAGTAGCCCGGATATGACTCAGACCACGAGGTATGGGAAGCGGAGAAAACCTCGTCAGAAGTCTGGCCAGGAGAAGGTACTGGACAAGGGAGGGATTGGGGAACGTCACAGTATGCGTTGGTCAGGCAGTTATCAGTGTTTATAGGTAATCCGCAGCAGTCTGAATAGGTCCCAATTAGTCCGATACACGCGCTGACGGCCATGTCCTCGTCAGACGTGTCATCCTCAATGCAATCGCAATCAAAGTTCTTGGCTGCCTTGAATATGTTAAGCTTGAGCTTCTCAGATCCAACGGCAATCTCAATACAGCCTGACTCGCAGTCGATGTGGGCGCGGGCTGTGGCCAAGAAAGGTCGACCGAGGATGATCGGACAATCAGAAAGTGAACTAGGAACTTCCATATCTAAAACAAGAAAGTCAACAGGAAAACAGAGACTGTTGACCCTAACCACCACGTCTTCCACCACACCCTTCGGGATTTTGACAGAACGATCTGCCAACTGTAACGTGACAGGGGTGGGTTTCAGATTTCCCAAGGAAAATTTTTTGAGCATGATGGTCGGTATGAGATTGATGGAAGATCCTAGATCAAGCAAGGCACGGTTAAAACTGCAGCCTTGGATGCTACAGGAAATCAGTGGTGTGCCCGGATCTTTCTGCTTCGGTGGTAAGTTTGACAGTATAGCACAACTCGCATGAGGCGAGAGAACCACCGGATTCTTAGTCTTCTTTGACTGTCGCCTGGGTGTTGTGTAGTCTTTGAAAAATCGAGCGACAGTAGGTATGTGGTCGATTGCCTCGAGCAGGGGTACCTTGATTTCTACATCCCTGAACAAATTACGTAGGTTGTCAAAGGCCTGCGTATTTTTCTTTTTGCCTTTTGGCTCCCTTAGTAGAGCCTCAGGGAATGGGACTGATTCTGGCACAAGTTTTGGTGCATCATCCTCTCGCGAATGCGGTATGCATCCCGAATGAGAGGGCGAAGAAGAAGATGGGCCAAGATCAGGTCGAGGCGGATCGACGGTCTGCTTACCGCTCCTCGTAGTGATAGCATTGGACGATGCGGGTCCAGTGGGATCATACGGTGGAGGAGGGTTTGCAATGGGGATATAAGAGTGTGGTGCTGCAGCAGGATTAGCCTGAAATCCCGGTGGAATGCTCGGAGCTTGCAGAACTTGATTAACCTGTCCCTGAGAAGGTCGTACCTGTGGTTGAGAACCACGGGGCACGAAACTTCACGGGTTTGGAACAGGTTGGGCGGGAAGAGTGCCCTGAGATCGAGTCGCCATGCGTAGTTGACTGATCTCGGCGTTCTGCTGTGCCAATTGGTGCTGAAGAGAGGTCATGTTCTCTTCATGGCGCTTTGACATTTCCGTCATCATTCGCATCAATTTGTCAAGAGGGCTTGATGCGTGTTCAGTTTGTGGTACGCAAGGGCCTGATGGCTGATTTGCCATAGGATTAAACTGGACCCTTGGGATGACGGGTGCGGACGGTCGCATTGGTCCACCCGCGGGGTTTTGGCGCTGCGGGTTGTTGGACCATGCGAAGTTCGGATGATTACGCCACCCTGGGTTATAAGTGGCAGAGAACGGGTTGTTCCCCAGGGCGCAAGCATCTTCTATGCCAGAAGATGCGTCCGCATGTAGATATGCGTCTGAGCACACGGAGGCTTGGTCCTCCGTGTCGAAATACTGGCTCACAGAAACCAGTTCCACATGACTTACCGAGTCGCTTGGCGCGACACTCGGTAAGGAAGGTCTAACGGGGTTTCTCGGGATAAGCCTGGTATTAGAAGAACTTGGATTGTGACGAAGTGGTGAAGAGGTGGTGTTTGCCATAGATCGGGCGGGGTTGGCCAGAAGCTCGTCCAGCTTCTTGTGCACGACGGAGACTTCATCCAGTTTTTGTGCAATAAGGCTTAGATCAGTGGATGAATGGGAGGGTCCCGTGTCAACTTCGTGGACATTTCGGGGTTGGCTGGTACGATTAAAGGCGATAATGGAAGCATTGTTCATCGAGTTTTCACTCATATTTTCAAACAGCTCGAATGCTCCATTCTCGTCTTTATTCATAAAGTTCCCTCCGCAGGAAGCGTCTGCAATCTGCTTCAAAGTCTCATTTAGCCCATAGTAGAAAATCTGGGCTATATGCCACTTAGGCAGACCATGGTGTGGACACTTCCTGAGGAGGTCGTTATACCTCTCCCATGCCTCATGAAATTGTTCGCCGTTTTGTTGCGTAAATGAAGTGATAGCACGGCGAAGCGCATTGGTCCGCCCGATTGGGAAGAACTTCTTGAGAAACGCTGTTCGCATTTATTCTCAAGAGTGGATGGTTCTCCCAAGGGTGCGTAACCATTGCGACGCTTTATCCCGTAATGAAAACGGGAACATCTTCATGAGGACTATAGATAACCCGACATTTCTTGGTTTAACGGTTTCAGCAAGTCGGGTTAGGTCTTCCAAGTGGAGAAATGGGTCTTCACTTGCAAGACCATGAAAGTGAAAATTGATTAGGCCAATTATGTTTGGTTTTAATTCAAAGTCGTCCCCGCCCATGGGGACCCGAATTTGTCCTATGGTCTCTGTAGCAGCGGGATTCTGATAAGAGCTAAGAGACCTAGGCTCCTCCCGTTCAGGAGGGTTCTGCATTTCCTCCAATGTTTCCCGAATGGCTTCGATTTTCTCATTATACATTTCCATTTGGGCTTGGAGGCGGGTTATGGGATCTAAGGCTCCACCACCTGGTGGGTTCTGAGGGCGGTTTCCTCCCTCGGGATTTGGGGGTGGGCGTGCAGCCATGTTTGTGGAGGAGGAGGACGATTCGACTTGTTTTCTAGATTTATCAGTCAATTCAAATAGTTCAGGGTTTTGTGACCTCCTCCCAAACATGCACTACCGCAGGAAGAATTGGGGAGATGAGAAGGGAAAAGGGATGAGAGAAATGACGCCGCAAAGGTACACTTGATTACAAATCAATACAGTCAAGTTCCTAACCTCTACAGTGTGCCCTTAGACCTAAAGATCTAAGTTACCTACTATCACGAACTACGGAACCGAATGAGAGCACCGCGGAACCACCGGGCCAGATTGAAAGGCCGTTTGCCCCAGTCTTAGACACCCGATAGCACGCGGGAACTCTCACCAGCACGTAGTCGCTACACACAGGTAGTTAGACCTCCAATCCTTAGTAAGGGTCAAGTTACTACCAGTTTTAATTAGAGGCTTAGGGTCAAGTGCTTTTGGAATGTGAAGGGCATTGTTTACGGGTAATGCCCAAGTGATTGATTTTAAGAGTGTGTAAGAACAAGCATGCAACGGGGAAATCTCCCCGAATTGAAGTTTTTATTGGCGAATGGTTTTTAGAGTTCAGCCTTAAGTAGCATGAATTTTAGGGTTTTGCTGAATTACCAATTCAACCAATCTTCGGGTTTTTTTGCAAAAATACAGGTTTTCCTTCTAAAACCCAAGAAACCCTTCTTCAATTATCAGTTAGTTAATGCATGCTAAAATGCAATGGGCTACCCTAAATGGAGATTTCTAAGTGTGGATGCACGAATCAGTTTTATATCAATGTGACAGGGAGCCAAAGCACTTCAATTCAAGTGCTCCCAATCACCAGAAATGATTTCCACACACAAGGCTTCAACCAAAAGACAGAAAATAAAATTGTTGGGGTTGAAGTATTCAGGATCGAATCACGGGCAAGTTTGAAAAGTCGTGGTGGGGTTGGAATCAACTCAATTCCAAGTCTCCCCACCAAAAATGTGATCCTGAATTAAAGATAAGTGAGGCAAAAGAGGGATACAAGCAATCTTTTTCTTTGCCTCAAAGAATACTTCCCACGGCGAAAAATCTAAGAATCAAGATTCTCGGATTTTCGCTATGCGAAGTAAGGCGGGAAATCCCAGGACAGTGGGAGTGAAGACAACCAATCAATCAAGTGAATTTTAATCCACTTGCCCTCAAGAAATCCCAAGAAGTTTTTCTAGTTTTTAGTTTTTTAAATTTTTTTTTTTTTTTATTGTGGTGGCAAGTTAACCCTAATTTGATGAGAAAAGAAAACCTACTTGTTCGGCAACGTGTGCGAAGCTCCAATGCGATGTCGACGTCTTCACGCTCTCGTTCCCGCCTTGGATCTACTCACGTCCTCGACTTCGTCAGCCTTCTTCTCCTTCCACCAGGTTCACCTGCACACCAAAAAACAACAATACCCGTGAAGAGAGAAGAGACAAATTTAAAGGAATTGGATAGAAACTTACTCGAAAGCGCACCTCCCCGGCAGCGGCGCCAGAAAAGTCATGATGAGTCGGCCTGGATAGGTTGTTAATATGATGTTTTTATCGTTGAAATATGTATAGTGGTTAACCTAATTCAGACCTAACCATCTCTTTACAAAATTTTTAACCTGGCCTAATTGATTTTATCTTGTCACTTTTAGGCCCAGGGTCGAACTCAGGGAAGTGGGGTTAAAGTCGAGTTTCTACGTTTTCCTTAAAACGCGTCTCTTCCGTTCGTTTATTGTGTTTTTGGTGTTTTTCTTATTTAGGTTTTTTTATGGTAATCCTTGTTCTTGAGGCACACCCTCAAAATTGTGTCCTTGGCTTTTAGCCAAACAGAGTCCCAAAACAAGTCTTGCTACTCGCAAGACGGGGTACCTGCAAATCAAAGATTATCTTTTCACTTTTATACCTTTTTTATCTTTTTACTAAGAAGGAAGCTAACAGATAGAAAGTAAATATATACAGCTATAGATATATATTTATATGTAGTATATATATAAAGGGGTGGGGGTGGAGGTGACGATGGAGTGTAGCACTATGTCGAGTCAGTTGACGTCTAGAGAGACGCAACCAACACGACTATGTGCCGCGTGGAGTGTGGATGGAGGATGGATGATGGATGATGTATGGGACCACGCTTTTTTTTGTACGCGTGTATCAGGGAATATCAGCAACTGGTGCAGATATCCCCGTGATACAGCGTATAGTAAATAACGTGAAAATATATGTACATATGTATGTATATGAGTAAATATATCTATATGTATATAAATGTATAAGTATATATGTATAGATATATATAGATATATATGTATTATATATATATATATATAAGTGTATATGTATATATATATATGTATGTATATATGTATATAGCTATGTATATATGTATATAAGTATATATATATAATACTATATAGATGTATATATATATATATGTATATAAGTATATATGTATCTATATATAAGTATATGTATAAGTATATAGATATATATATACGTGTATATATATATATATATATAGATATATTATATATATGTGTGTGTATACATAAATATATAGATATACTATGTATATAAGTATATATATATATATATATATAAGTATATGTATAAGTATATAGATATATATAAGTAGATATATATATATATATATATATATATATTATATATATATGTATATATATTATATATATATGTATGTATACATAACTATAGATATTACTATGTATATAAGTGTATATATATATATATATATATGTATGTATATATTATATATAGATGTATATAAGTATATATATGTTACTATATATAACTATACGTATAGTGTAAGTGTGTGTGTGGGTGTGTGTGTGTGTCGGTGAAGATGTGTGTGTGTTGGTGTAGTGTGTGTCTGTGAGTGAGTGAAAAAGAGAGAGAATACGTGAGAGAGAGAGAGCGGGAGAGAGAGATCAGCAGAGAGAGAGAGAGCGGACTGGAGAGATCGCGAGCGCGGACGATGGCAGCGAGTTAAGACGTCTGCTCGCGGCGGCGGACGTCTGACGCCGCGTCGTCTGAAGGCGGAGGCGGACGTCTGAAGACGGCGGGTGCGGGCGCGCCTTCGCGCAGGGTTCTGCAGGCCTGCGCGAAGTCGACGAGCGGGCGATGGCGCGGAGGAGCGAGCATGGAGGAGGTCTGCAGGTGGTCGCGGAGGGTCACGGAGGGTGGCAGGGGTTGGCGTGAGGCCGTAGCCGGCCGCTGCAGTGCGCGCGGCGGCGGGCTACGGGTGCACTGCGAGGCGGACAGAATGGAGACGGAGGCGGGGAACGCCCTGCAGACGCGCGCGGAGGCGGTGAGCGAC
Source organism: Thalassia testudinum (assembly GCA_037157565.1). Classification (NCBI taxonomy): domain Eukaryota; kingdom Viridiplantae; phylum Streptophyta; class Magnoliopsida; order Alismatales; family Hydrocharitaceae; genus Thalassia; species Thalassia testudinum. Next base: position 70,208,972 of record JAZHRO010000007.1, on the reverse strand, counting down.
TGCGGGGAAGGTCGCGGAGGAGGCGGGGGGTGCTGCTGCTGCTGCTGTCGGGCTGCTGCTGCCGTGGCTTCAAGCTTCGAAGCTTGGAGCGGCGGCAATGGCGTTAAAGAGAAAAAACGAAGCGAGGGAATGCACCACGCCCACCGGCTCGTCGAAGAGCTGGGCGGTGGTGCTCCCACTGTGGTGGTGTGCACCACAGTGGGTTCTCCTGCTCGCCGGGTGCCTCCTCGACGGAGGGCTGACGTATGGGAGGGGAGAGCGGTGGAGAAGATGGCTGCGGGTTTTTTCAGCAGCTGCAGCAGCTGCGGGAAGAGTGCAGCCGCGGGAAGGATGCAGCCGCGGGAAGGAGAGAAAAGAAGAAATCAAGAGGAAAAATAAAAAGAGGGTGATTTTGCAAGGAGGCACTTGAAGAAAAATGTAACTATGTAGGCGATTGTTTCACTCCTCTTCCTCTCTTGATTAAATGCATGCATGCAAGTGTTTTTACAAATGCGATTACAGGATCCTATTATGCAATGTTAATGCTAGAAAATAGCACAAGAAGGCGTTATTACAGGCGTGTTTTGAGGTGCAAACACCCCTCAGAGAATTGAATTTCCTCCCCATGCTTAAGTTTTGCAAAGTCCTCATTGTAAACTAGGTGGGTACAAATTCAACTTGGTTTAAAGTTTAGAATAGGGTCAAAGGGGTGGGTGAACAGGTCAGGATGATTGTTGCGAACAATTTCAAACTCTGATACAGGTACTAAAGGTGGAGTTGGTTGTTCTAAAGTTGGCCCCTAAGTGCAATAGGAATGCAGCACAGAAAGAATTAGAAGGGTCTCGATGTTTTTTGGAATGACGGGTTGCCTCCCATTAAGTCCTAAATTCAATGCTTTTAGCCGAGCAGAAGGTGGTCATTGAGAAGGGGTGATCAGATTGGAAGAATTTTGTAGAACAAGCACCTTGATGAGTAGTCTGGTTGGTCCAACCAGGTGCTTGTTCAGGTCAATAGGCTGATGATGCAGACCAAATCCAATTAGTCTAGTGGGTTGATGGATGTGAATCAATAGGTGTGGAGCCTACCAGATGCTTTGTGGCTCAAATAGATGTGGAAATACGAATCTAGGGTTTGGCTGAATTGACTCAGCCTAATCAGAGTAGGGGTCCTCAAATGATAATGGATGTGCGGAAAATGTAGGAACCCTACTGGTGGGATCAGAGGAGGGCAGAATGTGGTTATCACTCGGATCAGTGTCCAATTCCTTGTCAAAACATGGTGGTGAATCATATGCAACCAAATCGGAAAGAGGTGAGTCAGAATAGAAATTGATTTTGGTGGCAAGTCGGGAATGGGATTGGGTTTTGAAAGGCTCTGTAGAAGGTGTGGCTGCTTCGATATTTGGGTGCGGTATGGACTCTTCAAGAAATGATTCAAAGATCGGTTCATCCACAGAGTCTTTTTTATGATGTTTATCCTAATAAAATGTAAATGCCTGGAGAGTGCTTATATGATTATGGAAATCTGACTCAGTGAAAGGTTCAAACTCTACATTGCAGACACTCTCAGCACTTATTATTTTTTATTCCTGTAGATCATAGCAGAATGTTTCAAAATCAATGGAATATGGTTTTGAATCAATGATCTTGGGATCAGGGACCTTAGAGTCAGAATTAAAGAATGGGTCATGAATACTGAGGTCATAAACTAGCTCATAATCATCCGAAAATAATGCTTCTTCGAAATTAGAATATGATTTGAAATCATCGGAGAATTTGTGACAATTAGTTTTTGAACCTGATTTAAGATCAGGATTTTCACCACAGAATAAATCAAGATTCATGGAGTTATCAACCTGACTTTGGTTTTACCTAGCCTCAACTTCCAAGCTCGGAGGGGTATCTTTAGTAGGTACAGGCTTGGGTTCAGGGCATCTAGGGTAGATCCATTCAAATCCCAACTCTTCTAACTCCTCTAATTCTATATCATAAATCGATTTGACTTCCGAAAAATCAATTCGTTCTTTTGAGGAGTTTGGAGAGGTATAATCATAATATATAGGCCCAAAATCATAATTCAGATCTAAAATTTGATTTTCATCACATTGGGCCTGATGATCATCCCAAATAAGCTCAGATCTGGATTCTAGGTCAGGGGTAGGAAGTGGGTCACTAGAATCTGGACTTAGTTCTATTGAGATGTCTGGATTACTCTCGAGGATTACCTTAATAACATACGGTGCAGGAGTTACATCCTCAAGAGGTTCTGAGTTTGATTCATCACAGGTGTTTGGGAAATCCAGGCATGATGGATCAGCTCCATAGCTACCTATGGCCAGTTTGTAATTGGGAACACTGGTAATTGGATCCACCCAACCCACATTTTGATTAGGTATGTCGTTTTGCACAAAATCACAATTTGGTTCCATTTGGGTTGGGGGTCCATAATAATGACCTCCATGTTCGTACATAGGTTCTGGGAAATTACCTTGATCCTCAACATTGCTCCAAGATTCATCATCAGTTTTTGAGTGGTGATATGGGTATTTCTAATCAATGGCTTGTTGCAATATATTTAACACATTCTCATGTTTTTCAATGACATCCTGGTGTATTTCCCAAAGTGGCGGATTTGTCCAACATTGCAAGCTCTCAGTGCTGTGCAATCTCCACAATTCATTGAATTCTTATATAAGAGCATCCCAGGTTGAACCATGTATCATTTGTGTTAACATCATCTCGGCATGGTTCATAAGGAGGACTGTTGTTTCCGACACATTAACCTGAATACCACTAAATGGATCTGAGGTCTTATCAAATTCCTCTCTATGTCTAAGGGCATCCTCGATCATTTTCTCTTTCATGCTCATACGTGATTCTGGTTTATTGAAAATCTTTCCCATGTTGCCAGATTGCATTTCCAAATCAAGTGGTGGATCGGGATGTAGAATCAAATTCAGGTCTAGATTGAATTGATTAGATCAAATCAGATTTTCCTAAAAGATCAACTTTAATGCAGGCCTCTAGGTCAGACCTAAGGACCTCTCCTATGTATGTGCACTACAAAATAGATGAGGGATGGGATGCGTATTGGATCCAATCAAGGCACCAAAAAATTTTGGATGACTAAGGTTGTTGAGACAAATGGATATCTTTGATAAAAAATCCACACACCCGAGAATTACTTGGGCAGCTAGGAAGAGAGAGTCCTGTAAAGACCCCTACATGGTAGAGCATCCCCACGGGTTACAAGATTTCCCCCACTCAACCTTCCTTGTCACTATGGTTCCAAGTAGATCGGAATGTGCAAATTGAGAACTAAGTCTACCAATTTCATACCTAATTGTGCCTTGAATTTCACACGATTTAGAAGTTATTTCAATTTGTGACCTAATTTGTAGGTTCGTTGATTCACAAAGTGAACCAACTTCACCTGACTTGCCCTAAGATTGAAAATGAAATTTAGGTCAAGAGCACCCAAATCACCTTAAATTGATTCTCAGGTTATTAGGTCCCAAATTCTTAAGATTCAAGTGAATTTAGAGCCTTGATTTTAGGGTTCTCTTGGATAGATCTTTTCAAACAAGGGTTTGGGTAGCACACAAATGTGGGAAGATTAATTTCCTTAACTGCAGGAAAATGTGTACTAATACTTTAGAACCCTAATGTGGAAACCCTAATTGGCTCTATTTCAAGTCCAATTTGCTTTCAAATACAACACCTTGGACTCAAACAAGAAAGTGAGTAGTCCAAGAAGTTGAAAAATTTAGCACAAATCCTTAGTAGGTACAAGAAATTAGGATGGGGAATTTCTAATCAAATTGCACCAGCCTCAATCCGTTGTTGATAAATCTTGCAAATCAGGAAACTCTTTGCCTTTAAATGATATTACTAGGAAAATAAGGTAAGTGGATCCTAATTGATTTTGTTTCCTCTCTCTTTCCCAAGATTAAGAGATGATTAGGAAGTAGAGAAATTTTACCTGCCCTTGGAGAGGTTGATTGTGTGGAAGATCTCCTCGTGATGTACCTCGCAATAACACAACAAAGCAGATAGGGCAAGTTAGTAATCAACTTAAGAAAAATATGACTAGTGGTGAATTGCGCGTTGCTCCCTTGCAACGGCGCCAAAATGTTGAAGCATCGAAAATCATCGTAAAAAGATCACATTGTAGTATAGCGATGAAAATCGAATTGATAACATTTAAATTTGTAAGTGCTCAAAAAACAATCATGAGTTCCGAGGTCGTTCGTAGGGAGCAAATATGGAATCCAAACCACTAATCGAAGTAATAAGTAATAAGCACAATAACCAATTCACAAGAGAGATATGCAATGAATATTAATCAAAAGTATATTCAATAATGAGACAAATTGTATCTCAAAGTCAATGGGATAAAAAGAATAATAAAACCCTAAAAATTGTGATTTGAATCACCAATTTAATCCCACAATTAAGCACATATCTCAAGGTTTCAAATCAAATCAATTTCTCAATAGTGGTCTTGAACCACTTATTCTCAAATATCCACGTCAGTCGAATATCAAATATGTCCACAGTGCCTCAAATTAACCACAATCAGATGTCGGAGGCAATCGTCAGACGACTTAAAGCCACCAAACCTTAGCACAAACCACCACCTCTTGAGATGCCTAAGTGTTGGGCATGTGTTTACACATCTCAAGGCATGTGTGCATGCAACCCGAGGCAAAACCACCCCCACCCTCCTTAGAATCTCCTCTTTTTCTTAACCAGGTAAACAGGTTGATAGTGTCTGGTAATCGGGTCATGAACAGTGACTAGGCTCATCGGCGTGAGTGGTGGGCGAGGTGTGAAGGCTAAGGTGAGAGGGACCTCACCCTCGGTGAAGAGGCAATGAGCCCTCACACCGAAATCCACTTATACGATGTCCTAGCTTTCCCACATACAATGTGGGACTAAATTTGTCCCCTTTTTCTTCGCGTGCTGAAGCTCTGTGCTTCCTTCGAATTGAGGTTGTTGCTGCTGCTTCTTTCTTCAATTGACACTGCAAGTGGCTTCGCCAGGTCAAGCCACAACTTTCGGGGGTGGCCTTGAGGTTAGTGGTGGACATTGAATGGCGAACAACACTGGCAGAGGGGTGGACGTTCGGCAAAACCTGAAAAGATGAATATAGCCTTGCGGGCTAGTCAAATTGGTTCAGGAGCTTCATCGGATGATGGCGAGTGTAGTGGTGATCGTAATATGGTGGTTGGCGGTGTGGATTGGCCAAATGATGTTGGGTCATCCGGTGGGGTGGTTGAGTGTGTGTGGTGAAATTGGTTGAGGGGTTTTGATGAGGGAGCTAAGGCAAAGCTTTTGGAAGTGGTGGCGAGGTGTTTTGAGGTGTAGTGAGCTCGCTGGAGCTATGCCAGAGGTAGAGAAGACAAGGGGAAGAGTGGTGGTCAGCGGTCGGATCGAGATCCTATAGGGCTGAACCTGAGCTAAAGGAGGGGGAGAGATAGAACCTAGTCTGAGGGACGAAGGGGGTAGGAATCCACGCCGGTGTGGTTGCCGGTCGTGAAGGAGATAAAGTTCTCCGGTAGAGGAGTGATGGTGAAGAACGGATTAAAGAGGATGGAGGTTTGGCCAGCTGCTGTCGGAAGAAGATGAGGAAGAGGATGGTGCGTCCAATTTGACCATTGGATGCACGAAAGAGGACAGGCAAGAGGGACACTGGAGTTGAGGTCGGAGATGGCTGGAGGGGAAGAGGATAAGGTATTCTAGCTTGAAACCTAACAGAGGAAGACGATGGAATCATGGGGGCTTTATATAGAGCTCAAATCCGAGCTCTAATTCAAGGAATGAGACTGATTGAGCCGTGATTTTTGGCAACTTAGGATCCTTGAAATGTCGAGCTCGCTAGGAATCTTGGCTTCGAGTTAGGTCTTGGAATCAAGTTAATTGAATTCCCTTAGGTTTGAACACCAATCCCTCCAAATTTGGAGGGATTTGGTGCTGATTTTAGAGAGTTATTCTCTCTTGGAGCTTGGTCTATGGAGTGTTCACACGACATTGGCCGCAGGGACTTAAACGTGATGATGACAACAAAGTTAGGGACCTAAATATAAGAAACTTAAAATCTGGGAGGCTAACTGTAGGAAATAGAGTTTCTAAGCGCCAAATTGCAGATTAGGTCAAGATGAGCTCTGATTGAGCCCAAATTTTGGTGTTAACCTAATTTGGACTCAAGGAATCTAATGGAGAACTTGGATTTAAGTTTTGACCAAGTTTGACTGGGTAAATTGCAGAGAAGCCTAAATCAAGGCAAATTCCCATATGAAACTCTACTCTAGGGAAAAATGGGTTGAGATTGTCAAATTGAAGGTATCAAACCTCTTATAATATTTTTCTATGAATTTTAGGATGTTTAGATAAATTTTATCATGACTAGAACCTCTTCAATTTAAGTGGGGTTGATAATTAGGGTTTTCAGCATTATTTTCATCCTTGAAATGAGTGAAACCTTCATTCAATCAATGTAAACACACTTTTTAGACTTTTATACTCAATTGACCTTTAATTAACCCTTAAATAATCCCATCATTAATCTACATTTGTGATGTGATGTTAAAACAATAGAATTAGCCCCATTTTATTATCTTCTTCTCAAAACATATCAGAGTGGAATTATGGTCTTCAGGCGATTATTTAGGAGCATTTATCTCTTAATTTTGACTAATTAAAGTTAGTTTTGATGAATGATGGTGTTACCATCATGAGGGAACATAAAAGGTAAAAGAAACTCGTATAAATTTACTAACTCAGAAATACGAACTTTTTAAGATGAAGAGTGAATCCATAAAGGAGATGTTTACAAGATTTACGGATATTGTAAACTCTATGAAATCTGGATTAAGGCATGAAGAATAAAGTCTTGGTAAAGAAGAACCTCCGGTCACTCACCAGCGACTGGGCGACGAAGACCACGGCCATAAGAATCAAAGGATCTATCTACTTTGAAACTAGATGATCTTGTTGGAATTCTGATGGGTTATGAGGTCTAGCTTCAACACATGAAGGAGCATGAGAGTGAAGGAGTGAAGAAGAAGGCTGTGGCACTCAAAGCCAACGATCAGTGTGAAGATTCATCAAGCGAAGTTGAAGAGGAAGACATAACTCTTCTCTCTAGAAAGTTCAGGAAATTCCTCAAAGACAAGAGGAGTTGGAGAAAAAAGAAAGAAGAATCCAAAGAAGACACCATCATCTGCTACAATTGCAAAGGGAAGGAACACGTCAAAAAGGATTGTCCACTTCTTAGGAAGGAATCAGAGAAGAAGAAAAAATTCTCAAGAAGGGATGGGAAGAAGAAGGCTCTTCAAGCCACCTGGGATGAGTCCAACTCAAGCTTAGAGGAAGAAGAGACCTCCAGTGAAGAAGCTCTTCTAGGACTCATGGCCCTAGAAGATGAGGTAGCATCTTTTTTGCAAGATGAATTATTAGAAGCTTTCTATGAAATGCATGACATAGCTAAATCACTAAAGATAGAAAATAAAAGCTTAGTAAAAGCCTTAGGAGAAGAGAAAGCATAAAAAGATACACTTGCTTCACAAAATAAGGAGTTATTTATTGAAATTATTTCATTAAGATCACAGATAGATAACCTAAAAATAAATATAGACAAACCAAAAGAGAACTCTGCTATTCTTTTAGATGATCTAGCTAAATTCATTAAAGGTAGTCAAAATCTGCATAAACTCTAAGGAACACAAATCTAGAGCACCACAAAATTTTGGTTGGGATGCATACCTAAAATTGATCATGAAGCATCTAGTTATAGTCAAAGGAAAGAGAAAGATAGCTTGCCCAAATAGGCAACACCAACTAATCACTGTGGACCCAAGAAAACATGGGTACCAAAAGCACTCTTGAAATCCTATTTTGTAGGTCAAGTAGATTATAAGAGGTGGACATATCGAGAAACAAATGGAAACTTGAAGCCAATTTATAGATCCAATGATCTAAGACCTCACAAATGCAAACAAATGACAGGATAGAGAAGAAAGAAGATGGATCATGGACAGTGGGTGTTCCAAGCATATGACAGCAGAGGAAGGCCTATTCCTACAACTCCACCGCCAGGAAGGTGGTATAGTCACGTTTGAGAACAACTACAAGGGTCATATTATCGGTACTGGCCAAGTTGATAACTCTACTTCTTTTGATAATGTGAATCTAGTTAGTGGCTTAAAACATAATCTTCTTAGTGTAAATCAAATTTGTGATAAAGCATAAAAAATTACTTTCACCTCAAATGGTTTTAAAATAAGAGATAAAAAAACCAAACAAATTCTTCTAAAAGGAACTAGACATAAAGATATTTATATTGTCAACTTCGACAAATGTGACAACCTTGAATGTCTTGTCGCATCTGACGAAGAGGCAATACTTTGGCACAAACGGATCGGTTATGTTCACATGAGGAACATCAGTAGACTTGTGAAACGTGAGCTTGTCAAAGGCTTGCCAAAGACCAACTTCAAGAAAAGCAAAATCTATAATTCTTGTCAAGTTAGTAAACAAACCAAAAATCCCTTTAAACTAAAAAGGATGGTTAGCACCTCTCGGTCCCTGAAGTTACTTCATTTAGACTTGTTCGGACTAACTAAATCCGAAAGCTTAAAAGGTGTAGATATTGTTTAGTCATAATCAATGATTTTTCGATTTTTACCTAGGCATCCTTCTTGAAAAGTAATGATCTGACTATCGATGTTTTTAGTAAACTAGTAAGGAGACTGCAAAATGAGAAAGTATCTAAAGTCATTAGGATCAGAAGTGATCATGGCGGAGAATTTGAGAATCAATCTTTTTCTGATTTTTTTGATCAACATGGGATAAAACATGAGTTTGCTTTTCCTAGGGCTACACCTCAAAATAGAGTGGTTGAAAGGAAAAATAGGACTTTGTAAGAGTGTGCTTGCACGATGCTATGCGAGTCAAAGTTGCCTCAATATTTTTGGGCTAAGGCTGTAAACATTGCTTGTTATATCCAAAATAGATCCCTGATTAGACGAATCCTAAACAAAACACCCTTTGAACTCTATTATGGATGAACACCTAGACTTTCCTATTTCAGGATATTTGGTTGTAGATGCTTTATACCTAACACCAAGGATAATCTTGAAAAATTTGATGCTCCGAGTTTAGAAGGAATCTTTTTAGGTTATTCAACCAGAAGTAAAGCCTATAGAGTATTTAACAAGAAGAATTCTGTCGTTGAGGAAACTATGCATGTATCATTTGATGAAACCCTAGCTCAACCACAATCTTCTTTAAGTGATGTTGATGACCAAGTAGGAGATCCTTCAAACATACCAGAAGAAAACATTTCGAATGAATTGCCAAAAGATATGTCTTATATGAAGGATCAACCAAAAGAATTGGTAATAGGAGAACTACCCAAAGGAGTTCAGACCATATCTTCCATCAATACCTTAGCTTTCACAGCTTTTATTTCTCAGTTATAACCTAAAAATGTTAAGAATGCCTTTTTTGATAATTGTTGGATTATTGCAATGGAAGATGAGTTGAACCAATTTAAAAGAAATCAAGTATGGGAACTTATTCCAAAACCTAACTATTAGACCATCATAGGAACCAAATGGGTCTTTAGGAATAAACTAAATGAATCAGGAGAAGCTAGACTTGTGGTCCAAGAGTATAATCAAGAAGAAGGAATAGATTTTGATGAAACTTTTGCCCCCGTAGAATCCATTAGAATGTTATTGGCCTTTGCCGCCCACATGGAGTTTACACTCTTTCAGATGGATGTCAAAAGTGCCTTTCTAGATGGGTTTACCAAGGAGGAAGTCTATGTTAAACAACCTTCAGGTTTCGAAGATGCAAACCATCTAGAATATGTATATAAACTAAACAAAGCATTGTATGGTCTAAAATAAGCTCTATGAGCTTGGTATGACAAATTAAAAACTTACCTAATTAAAAATGACTTTAAAATTATCAAAATAGATCCAACTCTATTTACAAAAAGAAAAGAAAGTGATCTCTTAATAATACAAATTTATGTAGACATCATTTTCAGTGCTACTAGTGATCTTTTATGCCAAGAATTCGCAAAGGTAATGCAGAATCAGTTTGAGATGAGTATGATGGGAGAACTTCGGTTCTCTCTCAGACTTCAAATTGACCAGCTATCCTCTGGAATATTCATATCTCAAACTAAGTGCACCACGGAGATCTTGAAGAAAATTTCCATGGACTAGGTAAAAGGAAAAGAGACACCTATGGTAGCTTCTACATAGCTCAAAATTGATGAGACAGGTGAGCCGGTAGATCAGAAGTTGTACAGAAGCATGATAGGTTCATTATTATATGTAACTGCTAGTAGACCTGATATTCTCTTTAGTGCCTGCTTGTGTGCTCATTTTCAAGTTGACCCTAAAGAATTTCACCTAAATGCAATTAAAAGAATACCTAAATCCTAAACCACACATCCGATCTAGGACTTATCTATCCAAAGTCAGCCACATTGGATCTTTATTCCTTTTGTGATGCTGATTATGCAGGTAGCTTTACTGACCAGAAGAGTAGTAGTGGAACGTGTCAATTTCTCGAAAATTCCCTAGTCTCTTGGTTCTCTAGAAAACAACACAATGTTTCATTATCAACAACAGAAGCCAAATATGTACCTGCATCTTTAGCCTGTTCACAACTCTTATGAGTGAAACGGACACAAAAAGATTTTGGCCTACCTTATAGAAATAACAAAATACTTTGTGACAACACTAGTGCCATCAAGCTATTTAAAAACCCTGTTCAACTTTCTAGGACTAAACATATTGATGCTAGGCATCACTTCCTAAGGGATTATGTCCTAAAAGGTGAAATCAACTTAAAATTTGTTAAAATCGAAGATCAGTTAGCTTATATCTTTACAAAACCTTTACCAAAAGATAGATTTAACCTTATCTGCCACGCACTAGGATTATCTCAGTTGAAAGAGCTAATTTAATAATTTTAATTACATTATTTTCAACCTTTGATTGATTAAAATTTTCAAATTGATCGACCAAACTCTTTGATCGATCAATATCCCTTGATTGATCGATCAAATCTTTGGTGGGAATTTTTCGTCCAAAAATTTGAAGTTTGATCGACCAACTTTGTTATTTGATCGACCAATCTGGTTGGGCAGGAATTTTCCCTCCAAACCTTTGAACCCTGATCGATCAATAAGCTTAATTGATCGATAAGTTTCTGTTTTGATCGACCAAAATTGATCGATCAATATCCCTTGATTGATCGATCAAATCTTTGGTGGGAATTTTTCGTCCAAAAATTTGAAGTTTGATCGACCAACTTTGTTATTTGATCGACCAATCTGGTTGGGCAGGAATTTTCCCTCCAAACCTTTGAACCCTGATCGATCAATAAGCTTAATTGATCGATAAGTTTCTGTTTTGGTCGACCAAAATTGGGTGGATTTGCTTTTCGTGTTTGTGATTCTAATCGCCTCTAATCTCGCTCTTAATCACCTAAACCGAACCTAATCTACTCGATTACCTACCCTAAATGTATTTACCTTTTTTACAACCCAACTTTGTATAAAACATCAGCGATTTTACCACTTAACCTACTTTTTTTACAAACACTATGCCCCACTTTGGTCCCCACATCTCCTCTCCACCATTGACCAAACGACCCCAACCCCGCACCTCTCCTCCTCTGGCCACCGTGATCAATCAACAACCTCCGACGCCACCGACCACCCCCTCTCATCACAAGAGCAGGTTGTGCCGCCCTCACGTTGCCCTTGATGCCATGCTCGTCATCACTGTGCTCAACCTTGCCGTCGATGCCGTTGACTGACGACACTGGCCATCGACCTCGTCGGTTGTGCATCCTCCTCACCGTGCATCCTCCCTCGCTGGTTGTGCTCATCGTTGCCGATGACCACGACGACTCCCTTTTGATTAACTTTTTGATCGATCATGGTTACAATCCAAACTTATTTTAAATCTACTTTTGTGTGGATTTTTCATAAGTTTTGATGTTGCATGTATTGATCTTGTTGATCTTGTGATTGCTTTCAATATTTGATAGTATTTGTGAGTGAATCATCTGTGGCACTCTCATTTTTTTTTGAGTCTGAATGGTTTTGGTCAACCAATTAACCTGGTTGATCGACCAAAAGTCATTTTTCTAGAACCAAAACAAACCCGATTTTGATCGACCAATTTCTCTTGTTTGATAAACTAGCGTCTATTTTTAGAGTTGCAATGGCTCTGAAACATGCATGTGCCTCCTCCAGTTCTCGTGATGACACATTCGACCGCTTTTTCATTACCGAGGCCACCCATGAGCATTTCTCCATACTTGCCAAGCTTTCCCCCGTTGTTGGTCGTCCTGTCGATTTCTCGTATTGTGAGACTAATCTTTCTCGGAATCCTCGAGAAGTTTGCTTATCACCAGATTCTTCATCTTTTTGAGGGGAACTTTTATGCGGGTTCCAAGAATAGCCACATTCTTTGTGTTGACCCCATGGCTTGTCACCTATTTTATGCCAATCTCAAGAATATAGGTGAGGGGTTCAACATTGAGCTTACCTCGAATGTCTACGACTGTGAGGTTTTGATTAATGTGGATGTCATTTATGAGATTCTTGGTTGTCTGTCTGTTGGACCTACTTTTCTTGAGCTTCACCAGTAGACACTGACAGAGTCTATTCGGGAGACCCTACTCACTCCCAATCATTATGATTTGGGCCGTCTTGCCAAGTCACCATATTTTCATCGTCTTCCACATTTTCTTAGAATTTTATGTTTAAGTCTACCTCCTTTAAGAACTGCCTTGGTATCATGCTCATCACCCTCAACACATTTTTTAAAAATAAGCGGTTCAACTGGAACCACTTGATTCTTTATTTGATGAGCAAGCAACCCACCAGTGCCTTCCAGTTTGGGACACTCCTCCCTCACATCTTCCTACATTTTAATGTCCCAATGGATATTAACCATAAACAATTCATTACAAGAGTCTCCATTTTTTATAAGCTCACTTACACCAAGATGGAGCAAGCTTAGGGAGCTCGTGGTAAGGATGCAAACCAGCAGCAACAACAGCCTTAGGAGCCAGACATCCGCTTCTGCAATACTGCCTCCTTTCCCACCATATGAGCATTTCAGAACGACTTGTCCTCCTCCAGTGCGACCTGCTCCATCCTTCTACGACCAGGAGTGGGGCCTTCTTAATAGACTCTTGTAGACAGGGATTACATCAATATTTAGGATATTACTGAAGGTATTTCCTTGATGATGTACCGACAGTGAGAGACAGATTTGGTGATGATGAGACATGGGCATCAGGTATCCGAATACCTGAATCTCAAGGCCAGTTTTTGGATAGACTTGGAGAGTCTATTCATGGGATTTAGTGGTAGCTTCACAGGCCTCCTCGTCCTCATTGATCTATTACAATGCCTCCCTCATCTGTAGCACCTCCTCCCCCTCATACTATAGTAGCGACAGACCAGCAGGTGACACCTCCTCACCGGACATCTAGGCAGCTGATGCCCAGATCATCAGCTCAGCAACGCCTTTGTCTTGGCCACCCTACTTCATCAGAGAGATCTGACTCGATGAACCTCAAGTTAGATACAGACCTCCAGAGCACAATGGATGCCTTTATGGTTTCTTTGGAATAGTTTCACTTAGTTTCTTTCCGTTTTGGATAGTATTTTTATAGGTTTCTGGTTTGTAGTACTCTTTATACCATGTGGACTATTTTATCTTTCTTTTCATCTCTATATATCTATTAGATGCATGGTTATCTTTTCTTATATCAGCTGCATGTTTATTGCAAATTGGAGTTGCATGTTATAACTATTACTGCTTCAATTACATGTTTAAGGGGGAGATAATTAAAGTTGCTAGCTGCATGGTTTACTTTTTGCTGAAACAAAAAGGGGGAGATATTATGCATAACTCTTTATATCTCTCTCTCTACATAATTATAATTTTGTTATCATTAAAAAGGGGGAGAATGTAAGTACCTCTTTTTTGATGCACCAAAATTATGCTATCTGCAAAACTAACCTTTCAAGACTCTCTCATGGATTAAAGCTAGAAGATTACTAACTTTGCCTTAGTGTCTTTTTATCTTTATTGAGTCTAGATTATTTTGTAAGGAATCTCAAAATAAGTTTCAAATGGATTTTTGCACTCTAATAAAAAATAAGTTTTTAGGGTTATTGATCGACCAAATAACTAAATTAATCGACCAACAAACTCATTTTGATCAACCAAACTAACTTAATTGATAGACCAATTTGATTTCCTTTTCTGGTTGATTTGTTAATATAAATAGAAAACATACGCAGCCTTTTTCAAATACACTCTCAAGAAGAAATCCATCTAAAAGAAAGAGCCTTTCGTGCTTCCCTCTAAGTGGTTCTATGCTTCTGCTTTCTTGACTTTCAAAGCACGATGATTCGAACCTTTGTTGAAATCTAGTTTGACTTTCCTTGAGGTTCTATAGGTTTATACTATTTTTATATTACTTGTTGCTTTTGATTATGAATCCAAAGCGATTAGGAAAAATCCATTGTTGTTGTTATTGTGCTTCTCTTCAGGTTGTTAAGAGAAGGGATCATTGTAAGAGGTTGTGTCGCCCTTATTTCAAGTGGTGCGTTAGTGGATTGACTAGCCTTAACTAGTTGGGAAAATCCTAGGTTAAGAGGCTTAGGTAGTGGTTTTCACCTGGGAAGGGTTTCCGCTATAAATTCAAGTGTCTTCTGTGCATGAATTTTTGTTGTTTGATTTGTCTTAGCTACTACGATATTTAAAGTTTATATAAGATGATACTATTCACCCCTCCCCTCTAGTATCCATTAAGATCCGTAGGAACCCTCAAACTGAAACCAAAAGAAAATGGGTACCAAAAAGAGATCTGCAATCTTATTTTGCAGGAAAATCTCAAGGACTAATAAAATACTCAACTGGGCCTACTGACAAAAGGATGGACACCTTGTAGTAGTAAGGAAAAATACTGGACCTCACAGATAAAAACCAATGATAAGTTCAAGGAAAAGGAAGATGAGTTTTGGACAACGACTGTTCAAAGCATATGACAGGAGAAGAAGACTTGTTCATCAACCTCAATAGGAAGGAAGGTGGTTTGATAAATGCCAGTTTATCATCATTCTTATGCCTTAAAACAGATCTAGCTCTTAGGATTTTAACTCTACGAATGGATTTTTGGGCTGCATTTAGGCATAAATTAGGTTAGGCATGCATTACAGCTAATGAACTAGGAAGCTAGGTCATCTTAGCAGACCCAGCTCACCTGGAATATCAGGCCCAGCTTAGCAGACCCAGTACCTCAGCTACTCTAGCTAAGCTAGGTCCTCCCCTGGAATATCAGACCCAGCTCACCTCAGCATATCTTAGCAGAAGCCAGCTTACTTTAGCTTGGCTTAGCAGCTAGCAAAGAACGAGCAAGCTACGCCAGCTCAAGTAGCTCCTTGCCATCCTAAGCAGCTTTTAGCTCCTATACAGCTCCAGACAGCTCTCCTTCAGCTCTTCTTCTCAAATCCCTAATTCCTCCTACTTCTCCTTTACTCATCTACTAGCTAAGCTAGCTTAGCTAAGTTCTCCACCCCTTGGTCATCCACCTTAGCTAACCCTAACACCACCTACATAACCTTCCACTCTAAGTCCACCTAAGCTCCACCTAAGCTACTCCAACTTAGCGCCAACCTAAGCCACCTCTTCACCCCTCAACCACCACCAAAGGACACCAAGAGTTGGCGCCAAAACCCCCCTTAACTACCCTTAAAGTTGGCGCCAACCTCCCCTTTCATCTCCACCATACAACTAACCTCCCAAGCCATCTCCACCATCCACCTACTCCCTTCTAGAAGCCCCCATAGTTGGCACCAAAACCATGGCACCTCTCCATGGTTGGCGCCAAACTATGGTGCCTCTCCACCACCATAACCACCACCATCACATCCCTTAAGGTGGCGCCACCCATCCTACACCTTAGGATCCCCATAACCACCACTAACCACCTCCTAAAACCCATCTTAGCCCTACACATAATCCCTACACCAACCACCATTCTCCACCTCTATAAAAACCCTCCTAACCACCACTAAATGATCATCCTCCCTTAGTTTTTATTCTACCCTAAGCCCACCTATAACCCACGGCCAAGAAGAAGAAAGGAAGGAAGAAGATTAAGAAGGCTATCCCTTGCCTCCTTGGTGCCTTCTTCCTCTCCATTCTTCTCCTTGTGCCACGCCAAGAGGAGGAGCAAGCTCTTATCAAGGAGGACGGCCAAGCATTGGAGGAGATTCTAGGGTGTACATCCACCCTTGGAGGAGCAGGGGCACGCCCCATCTAGGGATTGCCAGGAAGGACACATCTTAGAGGAGCAAATCAAGAAGAAGAAGAAGGAGAAGTTCTTTCCAACTACGGGAGCAGCTGTAGTTGGAGCATGAGCTTCTCTTCTTCACCAACATCATCAGGATAATTAGTGTTTTTCAATTTTGTACCTTAAGTTTTTGTAGGAAAAGCATTCCTCTACTAGGATTTTTGTAAAACACT
The DNA here is from genome assembly GCA_037157565.1 of Thalassia testudinum. NCBI lineage: Eukaryota > Viridiplantae > Streptophyta > Magnoliopsida > Alismatales > Hydrocharitaceae > Thalassia > Thalassia testudinum. The sequence goes on along the minus strand of JAZHRO010000007.1, from coordinate 70,192,408 downwards.
TTCTTTTCCTAGTTATAAAAGTTGCCTTTCTTTAGTTTGCATCTTTATTCTTTGCTTTTCTAGCACTTCCTCACTCCCTCTCTCTAATTAACCTAGGCCTCCACATGCCTAGAGTGAGCTTAGAGAGAGGAATTACTTGTCACCTTAGTGTTAGCTTAGTGAATTAGGTGTAGTCTTTTCCCACCATCAACTTTGAGATTGCCTTGTTATTCAAAACCATAAAAATTATATTTGCAAAAATCTCAAAAAGAAAGTTGAGTTTCATGTTCAAGTAAGAGATTGATTTTTGCAAAAAGTTGCCTCCTTGGACAACCCTAGATACCACCACTATCTAGGTTATAAATTTAAAAGCGATTGCGATTTGACATGTTACAATGATTTAAAACCCTAATTTCAAATCATGCCAATTTTTCACATCATGGTTCAGTCACCTTTGGCAACAACCATAAGGGCCATATTACTGATATTGGCCAAATTGGTAACTTAACACTTCCTTTGATAATTTTCATCTTGTAAGTGGTCTAAAACATAATCTACTTAGTATAAGTTAGCTATGTGACAAAAGGATATTAAGTTGCTTTCACTGCAAAAGGTTTTAAAATTAGAGATAAAAATTCCAAGGAAATCTTTTTGATTAGAGACAGATCAAAAGACATCTATACTATTGACCTTGATAAATGCAACGATGTCAATTATTTGGTTGCATCAAATGATGAGTCAATATTATGGCATTGTTGACTAGGTCATATTCACATGCAAAATATAAACAAGCTTGTGAAACATGACTTAGCATGAGGATTGCCTAAGGTTTCCTTCAAAAAGAAGAATGTCTGTTCATCCTGTGAACTTGGAAAAATGCATGAAACCTCTTTCAAATCAAAAAACATGATCAGTACTTCCAAGCCTCTTGAGTTGATCCACTTGCATCTTTTTGGACCAACCAAGTCTGAAAGTCTAAATGGGTGTAAGTATTGCCTTGTCATAGTTGATGACTTCTCCAGATTTGCTTGGGTATTATTTTTAAGAACTAAGATTTGAACTTTGAGGAATTTAGAAAACTAATCAAGAGAATCTAAATCAAATCTGGACTACCCATCACTAGAATTAGGGGTGATCATGGAGGAGAATTTGAAAATAAAAAATTCCAAGATTTCTAGTCTACTTATGGAATAAAACAAGAATTTTCTTTCCCTAGAGTAGCTCCTCAAACTAGTGTTGTAGAAAGAAAGAATAGAACCCTACAAGAGTGTGCCTGCATGATGCTGTGTGAGTCAAAACTACCTTGGTATTTTTGGGTTGAGGCTGTAAACACTGCTTGTTATATCCAAAATAGGGCTTCCATTAGAACCATTATTAAGAAAACACCTTTTGAACTCTACTTTGATAGGACTCCTAAGATCTCTCACTTTAAAGTGTTTGGTTGCAGATGTTTCATATTGAATACAAAGGAAAACTTGGACAAGTTTGATGCAAAAAGTGAGGAAGGAATCCTTTTAGGATACTTCTCTGGAAGTAAAGCCTACAGAGTCTTTAATAAAAAAATTTAGTAGTTGAAGAAACTCTGCATGTGCCTTTTGATGAATGATTGCACAGCAATCATAAACCCTAATTCGCCTGAATTAAGGTAGAACCTAGCTTAACACAGCCATTCTGCATGCATACATATCGTACTTTGCATCTTAGATGATTTATATGTTTTATACATAATAATGTGCTATTTGAGAGGTATTATTAATTGCAGGTAATCCAGGGCTGCAGATGATCAATCCAACCTTATGGATCTATTCGGAATAATGACAGGAGTCCAACGCTTCCAAGAGCGCATCAATCAGACTCCCGTAGCACCCTAGGGAGTCCGTAGAAGAAGTAGGATCCAAGGGGAAATTGAAGAATATTCGGACCTTAGATGACAAATCCACGATGTAGATGGATCCGGATCGACGTTTGCAGTCCAACGGTGCAGAAATCAACTTAATCGGAGGCCTATGTCATCAGATACAAGAAGAATAAGCTGGACAGCCACGATGGCACCATGTGGCACCATCACAGCTGCCCCTCACCGCACCCCAATTTGGAAGGAGAACCGTGGGCCGTTGGATTGTTATCCAACGTCCGCGATTGCAGCCACGTGCCTGCCCTCAGCCGCATCATCAGATGAGACGAGATCTCGACCGTTGGATTCCTATCCAACGACCGAGAGCTCGCACCAACAAATCGTAAACGCAACAAATGCGTGGGAGTAGTGCATTGGTTAGCGCTCTCTCAGCGAGACATTGGGTGCAAATTCGAGTGGCGCCATGCGTGAAATTAGGAGGGGTACGCTCACAGATGGAATTCAGCCGTCAGATTTCCATCGGCTGGCTCAGCAGCAGACATGTGGTGGGCGTAGAGCCGCTGGATCAAAAATGCACTCGATGATGCATGCAGAAACGTGCGAGAGCATGCCTTAGGATTTAAAGGCACGATTGAGTGCGCGTTTAAGCCGTTTGATCTTATGATCATACGGCTAAGGATTGGATGCTCAGAAGAGGTGAGCAGTGAATAAGAGAAAGCAAAGGCGCGAGTGTGGGCGATATGCAGTCTTACGATCTTCATCTGATGGTGCAGAGGTTGCCACATGGCAGCACTAGATTCAATCGGGGATAAAAGAAGGATTTGGAACACTTAATCAGGGCCGTTGATCTCCCGATCAATGGATCTGATTAATCCAAGGCATTTGCATGGATTTAAGGGGCCAAATACCTTCTTTGCCCTCACAAAAGCTATAAAAAGAGGCCAAAGGGCCCCTCTTTGAAGGCACTTCTCATTTTTTTCTTCTTCTTCCTCCTTCAACCTCTCTTCTACTTCTAGTCTTCTCTGCATTCGTCTCTACACCTCCATTTGAAGCATCCGTTGGGCCACCCCGACGGATTGTTGATGTTTTTCCCAACCTCTCCAAAAGGCCACCATGAACCACCCGTGGTGCCCTCGTTCTGTTACAAAAGTAGTTACATTTATGTTAGAATTTGTTCAATTCTATGTATACAATTCATGTTTAAACTCTTTTGATTGTTATATAAATTGTGTCTATACTATTTAGCAGTTATATTTGAAATAACATATGAAATCAAAAGTGTTTTTTGCCTTCCTGTGATCGACCGGGACTCACCAAGTTCCGTTAATTTATTTGCTCGAGACGAATTTCGTGCTATACTACAATGTGCTAAATCTCTACGCGATCTACGCTGCGAATAATGAATCAGATCAGTTAAATAATACATCAACTAAAGGTGATGATCGACCTCTAGATGATCCTTCAAATATACCTAAAGAAACCATCTCTAGTGAACTTCCTAAAGACTTAACCTACACCAAAGATCATCCTAAAGATTTAATGATTGGTGAAATCTCAAAGAGAATTCAAACTAGATCATCCTTTAATAACCTTGCACTTAGCGTGTTTGTATCCTAAATAGAACCAAAATCTATGAATGAAGCATTTACTGATTGTTAGATTGTAGCTATGCAAGAAGAGTTGAATCAATTTAAAAGAAATGATGTTTGGAAATTAGTTCCTAAGCCAGAATCTCAATCTATCATTGGAACAAAGTGGGTCTTTCGGAATAAGCTTGATGAATTAGGAAAGGTTGTAAGAAACAAAGCTAGACTTGTGGCTCAAGGCTACAATCAGGAGGAAGGAATAGACTTTGACAAAACTTATGCTCCCTTAGCTAGACTAGAACCCATTAGAATGTTACTAGCTTTTATTGCTCATATAGGATTTAAACTATTCCAAATGGATGTCAAAAGTGCATTTCTAAATGGGATTCTACAAGTAGAAGTCTATGTGAAACAACCTCTTGGGTTTGAAAGTATGTACTAGTAATCTTGATCATGTTTTCAAACTTAACAGAGCTTTATACAGACTTAAATAAGCTCCTCGATTTTGGTATCAAAGGGTAAGAAATACTTAATAGAAAATGACTTTAAAATAGGTTTAGTAGATCCAACTCTATTTACCAAAAGAAAAGAAAATCAACTAATTCTAATCCAAGTTTATGTTGATGACATAATCTTCAGTGCTACTAATGATTTTTTGTGCCAAGAGTTTGTGAAAGTTATGTAGGATCAATTCGAGATGAGCCTGATGGGAGAATTAAAGTTCTTCCTAGGATTACAAATTGATCAGCTGGAGGATGGAATCTTCATTTCACAAATAAAGTACACAAAAGAGATTCTAAAGAAGTTTGGAATGGATAAAACAAAAGGGAAAGACACACCAATGGAAACCATGACTCAACTCAAAGAAGATGAGTTAGGTAAGTGTGTAGATCAAAAATTATATAGAAGCATGATAGGATCCCTATTTTACTTGACTGCTAGCGGACTTGATATGTTGTTTAGTACTTGTCTGTGTACTAGATTTCAAGTAAACCCTAAAGAATCACATCAAGATGCATTAAAAAGGATACTTAGATACCTACTCAACATTGTTGATCTTGGTCTGTTCTAGCCGAAATCAACCACACTTGAATTACTCTCCTATTATGATGCTGATTATGCAGGAAGTCAGACTGATCGCACGAGTACTAGTGGAACATGTCAATTTCTCGAAAATTCCCTAGTATCTTGGGTTAGCAAGAAATAAAATAGTGTTTCTCTATCCACAACTGAAACTGAGTTCATTGTTGCATCATTGGCATGTTCACAGATTCTGTGGTTGAAACAAACACTTAGAGATTTTGGACTAATTTTTGAAAACACTAGGATTCTTTGTGATAACACTAGTGTTATAAATCTGTCCAAAAAGCCCATTCAACACTCTAGGATAATACATATAGATATTAGACATCACTTTCTTAGAGATTATTCCCTAAAGAAGGAAATAATCTTAGAATTCATTCAAATGGGAAAGCAATTAGCTAATATCTTCACAAACCACTAGCAAAAGAAAGATTTATATTAATTAGAAGAGACTTAGGCTTAACAAGACTTGCTAAGCTTTGATTGGTTTGTTTTGACAACCTTTGATCAATCAAACAATTTCTCTTGATCGATCAACAGTTGATCGATCAAATGTTTATTTTGATTGATCAGACTTCGAATCTTTTGGGCGGGAAATTTCCCTCCAAAATCTTTGACTTTTGATCAACCAAATATAGGTTTTGATCAATCAATTTTTGAGTGGGAATTTTCCCTCCACTGGAAATTCAACTTGAATTGATCAAATTCCCTTTTTGGTCGACCACTGTTGAATTTGATCGACCATTCCTTAATTTTGATTGACTAAATATGGGCAAATTTGACGTTGTCAAGATTTCGTTTGGTGATTCTAATCACTTGATTTGATCACTAATCATGATCAATCTTTGATTTCGTTGTCTAATCACCTCCTACCTTATTTGGTTTACCCATTCTCTATAAAAACAACTTTTTTACCACCAATCTCTTCTCTACATCAACCAAAAAAAAAAAAAACCCTCTCCAAGGTCCTACAACCCCCAACTCCTCTCCACCTTGGTCCCCTCCTCTTCTCCAACGACCAACTCCTCCATCGACCAAGGCACCGCCACAACATCGAACACACATTGATCGACCACCCTCTGGCTGCACCTCCTCTCCAACGACTTTTCGACCACCTTCGATTGACCACCACCGATCGGCCACCTCCTGCGAGTCACCTTCGATCGTCCCTCCTCCTCCTCCTCCTCGTTGTTGCTCGGATTGATCCTTGGTATATCTCGTTTCTCTACTTGTTTCCTTCAAAAATATGTCCATTTGATCTTGTTTTGATATAGTTTATTGTGGTTTTGAAATTTTTCCGACCATTGTTATTCATGTTCTTCGTCGTTCTTCGTTGTTCTTCATCTGTACTTCCTATTTGATTGATTTTCGTTCTTTTGTTTTCGATTCTGTTGGTTTTTGATCGATCAAAATGTTGATGTTGATCGACCAAAAATATATTGTTCAAAACTCTGAAAACACGATTTTGATCGACTACTTTGATCTTTTTGGTTGACCAATATCTGATCGACCAACTCAAAAACCTGATCGACCAATTCATCGAACTCGTCTGTTAACTTGCTTCTATCTATTTTTTAATAGACCAATGTACCTGTTTGATCGATCAATCACCTATTTTTAACCGACCAATATTTGTTTTGATCGACCAATTTGATTTTCCTAATCGACCAAAATTGTAATAGACCCCTACCTATGGCTCCTAAATGTACTCGTGGTTCTACCTCCATCCCCAAGGATGACACTTTTGATCGTTTCTTCATTAGTGACGAGACGCGTCATAATTTCTCTCTTTACTCACGCCTCTCACCCCATGTTGGTCATCCCATTGATTTGGACTACTTCGAGCACATCTTTCCAGGTCTTAGAGACTGACTCACCTACCACAGGATGGGTTGACTCTTTGATCGGACCTTTTATGCAGGTGCTAAGGGTAGTTGCATCAAGGGTGTAAACCCTATGGCTTGTCACCTCTTTTATTCCAGCCTTCGCAATATTGGTGAAGGTTTCGACATTCAGTTGACATCCAATGTCTATGGCATTGAGGTCCGTGCCAATGTCGAGGTTCTTGCTGAGGTTCTTGGATGTCCTTCTTCTGGTCCTACTTACCTTGAGCTCCACCATGACATTTCCTCTGAGGTTATTCAGGAGACTTTGATGACCCCATAATCTTTTGACTTAGGGAAGCCCACCAAGTCCCCTTATTTTTGTTCTCTCTCGTGGTTCCTTAATTGCGTATTTCTCTGGAATTTCATGTCCAAATCGACCTCTTTCGAGAACTATCCTAGTCTTATGCTCGTGGCTCTTTACGCCTTCATGACTAATAGGGCATTTAATTGGAACCACTTCATCCTCACCTTCATGGAGAGGAAACTTGTTGGTGCAAGGGCACCACGATCGTTAATTTTGATGATAACAAAACACTTGTAGTTTAACATTTGCATTGAGTTTATGAGTTTCAGGAGATTGCAAATGGATATAAGTGTGAAAGAGCTCAAGTTCACATCCATGGTGGATTGGAGGAGCTTGATGGAGGAGAAGGAGCTTCGCGTGGAGCGAGAGCTAGAAGATAAGAAGAATAGGATAGATTTCTTTTTGTCTTGTATTCTATTCTTTATTTTTGTATCTTTATTCTTTGCTCTTTATTTTTGTCTAGATTATATGTTAAAGAGCCCAAAGGAACTAAACAGTAGTCCTAGAAACACTCACTCAACCTTAGGTTATTTAGGCTTTTCGTAGAGAACTTAGAAAGCTAAAATAGGCATTAGACAGCCTGATCAGATATCTAATATGAAAATTAGACATCTGATCTTAGACTTTAAGACGTCTGACTATTTGATCAGACGTCCAAAACACTTAGGCTAGAAACCCACTCTCTGTCTACCAGTTTCAAACGTCTAGTCCTTAGTCTAGACGTCTTAGAAGATGTTTGATGACCTTTCTAGATGTCCAACTAGAGGACCGTTGGCTTGTCAGACCTAATCTTAAAGGATTAACCCTTAATTTGACTTACATTCATTTTCAGATGTCCTCAGAGAACCCTAGACGTCTAATAAATAGACGTTAGGCTCAATCCATCCCCAAATCACTTTTGTCAATGATTATAGCCATTTAAGCCTCGGGAAATCCATTGCCATAGTGATTTGTGTTTCCAAACATCTAGACTTTGTGCCAAACGTTCGACCTATCATCTGACCAACAAGACCTAGAACCCTGTTTAGGTCTGGACAAAAATAGGAAGGAAACCCATTTAGAATTAGACGTCTGATTAGTTTCCCAAACGTCTTAAAACACTTCTTTAGACATCTGTTCTGATTTAACATCGTCCAGTTGATCCACCCTTCTAGATCAAACATTCGACCATAAAATCTGACGATAACCTAGACATCAGACCTTAAGCCCAGACGTCTGATAACCCTATCAGAATCATAAATGACCCTGATTTTGGCCTGCTTTGCCTTGGGATAATTTCCAACGGTTAGAGAAGCCTTCCAATGGCTAGAAGAGGCCTTTAAACCCTTCTTAGGGACTCTATAAGTAGAGGTGGACCTTTCCTTTGCAACATACACCTTGAGAAACTATTTCTACATCTATTTGTGTCTAAAAGAAGAAGGAAATTACTTAGATAAGTGCTCTTGCTCCTAAGCCCTCTAGCATCCACTCGAGAGCACTATCACGATGTCAACTTCATGTCGCATCACCTCCATCTCAGGGAAGTACCCATTTCCCTATAGAAGCTAAGTTTAAGACAATTACTTTGAGTCTTTATAGGATATTTGTTATTGTCTTTGTTTGGGTATTCGCTTTGTGGATTCCCATCTCCCTCGCGAGACAAAATACTCCTCGTGAAGAGGGGTTTGAGGTACGCTACTGATGGGAACACCATCATGAGACCTAACTAGCTCATTTTGACCCAATGAAGTCAATAAATGCTCCTACATAGCCAACTGAAGGTCATAATTCATTGCATAACCTTTCTGAGGAAAACACAAGAATCTAAGGTTAAAACTGTAATTTTACCAGCTTATCATGAATGCAGTACAACCACGGGTTTTCTCAAAGGCTGAATAAAGGTCAAATGGTCTTAATAAGATAATAAGTGGGTTAGATCATACAGAAAAGGGTTTGTGTGTGTTCTGAGAATTAAATAACTTTTAAAACCTTAAAAAAAGACCCGCTTAATTAACTAAGGTTTTGGTTAGGATAAAATTCACTTAAACCCTATAAAAATCATATAAAAATATTTTCTAGGGTTTAGTATCTTCAAATTGGCCATCAGAACCCATCTTGACTTAAAATAGAGCCTTAGACAGATATTTGCCCTAATTTAGGTTTTTATATAAATTACCTAATCAAACGTGGTCAAAATCAAAATCCAACTTCACCATTGGATTTCTTAGGTTCAAATTAGGTTTGTATCAAAATTTGGACCCAAGATAAGCTTGCCTTAACCTAGTTTGCAAAAAGGTCCTGTCTGATTACATTTATACCCCCAACTTTCAAAAACCCTTGCATTCAGCCCCCTAACTTCTTTGTCATCTTCACAATTAGGTCCCTCTACCATTATCGAGGAGGAAACCTACTCCGACAACCTTTGACAGGTGATTTCTCCTTGATTGCTTGGAGAATCTCTTCCAAAATTGGAAGGAAGATTCTCTGAGCAATCTTCTCCAATTTGAACCTGTCAAGATGCTCTGATTCTTTCCCAATATCTCATGTGAACGCACGAGAGATTTGGGTCTCTTGAAAGCTCCCAAATCCGGCCTTCCAAGCATGGGAAGCTTGCTTCCCAAGCCCTAATCGCCCCTCAGATCCTTATTTAAAGAAGCCCAGATCCTCTCGAATTCTCCATGCTCAAATTCAGCTGTGAATCCCCTCAATTCATCTCTCCCTCTCACGGTCGAAGGCTCCTCGACGTCCGACGATCCCCTCTGCTCTTTCTCATCGTCCGTCTGCCATACTTGTGGCAGATTCCTCTTCCTCGCCTCCATCCGTGTCTCGTCGTACCAGCAGACGCCACTTCCTCCTTCGTCCTCGCCGTTCCTACCTCTTTGGAGCCACCTTCATCTCCGACGTCGCCCACACCAGACCCGATGCCATCACTGACCCAATTCGTCCATTGACCTCCTAGCTAAGTCCCCTATCTCCTCTACTTTCTTCTCCGCTCTTTACTTTCCAAAACTGACCACCGACCACCCTTCGCACCTCCATCTTCGGCCACCCCCTCCGGCGAGGCCATCCCACCACCACAGACCACCAAAACCCTCACCGACCCTCGCAAAACCTTCGCCACACATCCCTGATCATTTCCCGTCTATTCATTCACCTCGCCACTCACTCACACGCACACAGTTTGACCTAGCCATGCACTCACGGCCACTGTCACACCACGCCACCACCCCAATCACGTTCGCCGTGCTCCGGTGATACTCCCTGAGCACTCTGACGTGACCGAAAGGCTAATTTACTAATTTCAGGTGTATGACCTTGTCCGCCATTGGCAAGAAAGCTTCAAGCTTGCTTGAGGTCGCCCCAGGTCCCACTGTCCTAGGTATTTATCCCAGGTTGCGCGGAAGAGCCTCTCGCACAGTCCCAGGTCCTCAATTGAAGACGTGAGCCTCAGTCGCTGAGGCAATTGCGAAGGACAGTCCCTGCTACGGGTATGCGAGAAAGGAAGGGCGGGAATAGTCCCACATCGGAAGCTGTTGAAGCTGTGCACTCGCATAAATTAAAAAAGTGCTAGTAGATGTTCACCTCAAATCCACAGGGTGAGGTCCCTCTCACCTGCTCACCCAGCCTCATCCGCGACATGCCCCTACGGACCTGCCCCGACTCGACCCGACCTGCACTCCTCGCTCACCACCACACACCGGTGAGCCTGGACCTGGGTATGTGCCTGACCCGATAACCCGGATACCCTGTGGCTCTAGGAGAGCAGATCCTAAGAGAGAAAAAGAGAGGAGAGTCGTGTGAGTAGGGGGGGTTTTGCTGTAGGGATCTTCGGCTGACACTTAGCTGAATTCTGACGAGGAAAGACAGAGAAGAAGAGGAGGATGTAAGTTCCCCTACTAGGAGGGGGTGACGTAATAAATGCGGAAATAAAATATAAAGCAATCTCACCAAAGAAAACCAATCACACAAAGAACACAAGAATTTTTAGGTGGAAACCCAAACCGGGTGAAAACCACCACCTAACCCTCTCGAGTTAGGATTTTCCGATCAACCAAGTTGATCAAAATCCACTAAACCGAATCACTTAAAACGAGGGTGATTCAACCTCAATACAACCACGCTACAAGTACGAGGGTAGCGTTCCTCAACCCCTTCTCTCCAGGAGAAGGATTTTGTCCTACGAAGGAGACGGGAATTCGCAAAGCGAATACCCAACCAAAAGACAAAGATAAAATAAAACAAGTAATCCTATAGAGCCAACAAAGTAATTTAAACCTAGCTTCTATAGGAAATAGGAAACTCCCCTTTGCAAGGAGTGCGTCGAGTTGATGACGCGGTGCGTGTGCCACGCGATGGCGCAATGTCACTCTCGTGAACAACGGCGGGAGAGCGAGTGCGCAAAGGTAATTTAGCTCTCTAGGTGTAGGAACTTAAGCTTGGAGAGCAAGAGAGACACAAAATGGTTTGAAAGCATATTGCAAGGTGTGTCTTGGTGTATCTTAGTGTTGCAAAGGTTTCCCTCTATTTATAGAGGCCTTAGGAAGGCTTTGGAAGGCTTGGAAATGCTTCCATAGCCGTTGGGAACAAAGCCCAAGAGAATCAGGCCAAAATCAGGACAATGATTGCGCTTGAAAGGGTAATCAGACGTCTAACTCTGGCATCAGACGTTTGGAAGGCCACTTTAAGACGTCTGATTTCAAGGTCAGACGTCTGATTTTGGGCGGGTCTCTTCCTGACTTGGATCAGATCTAAACAGGGTTTTTGCGCAAGTCCATCAGACGACATATAGGACATCTGACACTATGTCTGGACGTCTGGAAACCTACTTTTACTGTGGGAATTGATTTCCAAACGTTGCAACGGCTAGAAAATCTCTGAGAAGAGATTTTGGGTCAGCCGAGGCAAAATGGTCATTTATCAGACGTCTGGACAGTCCTATGGACGTCTGATAAGGCTCTAACAGTCATATTCTTGAGTGTTTGCTAAGCCAGCCAATGGTCCACTAATTGGACGTCTGGCAAATCCATCAGACTTCTCCTGCGACGTCTGGTCTAAGGTCTGGACGTCTGATTTCATCAGACAGAACTAGCTATGTCCAGCCTAACAGATATCAGACGTCTGAAACAACAGTCAGACGTCTTAAAATACATTATCTGACGTCTGATTTGGGAATTAGACGTCTGGAAGTGCTGTTTGAACCCTATATTAGTTTTCTAAGTATTCTACAGAAAACCTAAGTATCCTAGGGTTGTGCCGGTGTTCCTAGGACTACTGTTAGGGTACTTTGAGGCTCTTTAACATGAATTATCTAAGGAAATAAAGAGCAACAAAAGAAACGAAAAATACAACAAGTACAAAAGAAGGAAATCTATCCTATTCTTCATTTCCTTCCATCTTCAATATATCGCTCCTCGCGAATCTCTTCTGTTCTCCATCAAGGTCGTCCAATCCGTCCTGGATGCGAGCTCGAACTCCGTTTAAGCACGTCTACATTTGCAATTGACCTGAAATCTAGGACTCAAATTGCAAATGTTAAATAACACGTGTTTTGTTATCATCAAAACAAATGATCGTGGTGCACTAGCACCAACAGAGGAGGCTTGAAGCTAAAGAAGAAGAAAGCAGTTAAGGGCCAAAGAAGAAGAAAACTAAAGGCAAAGGAAGAAGAAGAAGAAGAATTGGAGTGTTCGTAGCTGAGAAAGCCAAGAAAGAAGAAGAAGCAGGTCTGAAGAAAGAGCTGAAGAGGAAAGGAAGAATCAGAGAAAGCAGAGAAAGAGAAGAAGAAGAAGAAAGGAGAAGACAGAGAAGAAGAAAAGAAGAAGAAGAAGCATCACAAATCAGATGACAGAACCTAGCTCTCATTTCATACATACACATTGAGTTCTTTAGTTGATAATGTAGGAGTATTTGGTGATCTAAATCACCATTTTACTCCCATATTTTTGCACATTGCTACTAATATTATTGCAATCTCTTTTAATTTTGAATTGTGATCTTGATTTCTAAATCCCATATAGCTCCCTGTGTTCGACCTCAGAACTTATTCGAGTAATAAAAATTATATTTGTTTGAACGCTATTTCAGCTATACTGCAACGCAACATTTTTTAAACACTGACTTAGCACGATAAATAGCTACTCTCGTCTAAGTAGCGTGGTTGTAAGAGGTTAAGTCACCCTCATTTAAGTGACTTGTTAGTGGATTTGATCGACTCAATCGATCGAGAAATCCTAAACCGAGAGGTTTAGGTGGTGATTTTTACCCAGGTTTGGGTTTCCACCTAAAAATACTTGTGTATTTGTGAGATTGAATATTTGTGTGATTGTTTACTTTACTTTCACATTATTTCTTTTATCACCCATATCTCACCCCCTCCTGTAGAGCCTACAAAACCCATGAGTGTCTTCCCCTTTAGTGCACTTCTCTCCCACATCTTCCTGCATTTTAATGTCCCCATGGACATTAATCATAAGCAGTTCATCTCTCGTGTTTCCAATTTTGGAGAGCTCACCTACTCCAAAATGGAACAGGAGCGGCAGACCCGTCAAGATCCATCTTAGGTAGCAGCTTCCTCTTCTTAGCCTCCTCTTTCTCAAGCTGGTCCTTCCTCTGGTGCACCTCCTTACCCTCCCTACCAGCATTTTGACTCCTACTGTCCGCCTCCAGTCAGACCCTCCCCCTCATTTTATAACATGGAGTGGCCTTACCTTGACAGGCAGTTCACCAAACACGACAGCTTTGGAGTCTAGGACGTGACAGATGGCATCTATCTAATGATACACTACCAGAGAGAGAGGATAGACAATGATGGAACAGGGCACTCAGGTTTATTCATACCTGAGTAGGCAGGGTTAGTTTTGGATCAGCTTGGTGAGTAGATCCATGCACTTACTATCCATGACCACAAACTCCTCCAAGGTTGACGTTCTTATGTAGCTGCTCCTTCGTCGAGTACTACAGCACCACCCCCCTCTAGACAGACATAGACTATTGGTTTGCTAGTCCAGTAGCTGTCTCGTGGATCTACAGAGCTTCAGTTCTCACCAGTTTCAGGACATAGACGACATTTCTCCTCCACTGCAGGACCCAGCTCCAGCACACCACCATTCTCTCTAGATGATCTTATGGATGACATGGAGTTTTCAGACTTTGAGATCATCCTTAGCTACTTCTAGTTTTTGATATTTTTCATTCTATTGGCATGTAGTACATTATATATTTCATTTCTGTATAGAGTACTACTTATCTTGCTTTGTAGTATTTCTTTTATGCCACTTTAGTATTATTCTGAATTATCATGTCTTAATATATTGATGCTTATCCTACTTATTGAAATTTGCTCTTATTTCTATTGCATAGAAATATGTCATAAATTGCATTAAAATTTCAATAAGGGGGAGCATGTTCTTCTTAGTTAAATTGCTTTGTTCTTTTTGTTAATAACAAAGGGAGAGAAATAATCAAAATTTGACTATATACCATACATAAATAATTATAATTTTGTTATTATCAAAAAGTAGGAGATTATTAATACCCTTGTTTTGATATAACAAAATTATATTTTTATTGTGGACTAACCATTATAGGTTAAGTCAAATTTATGGTATGGATGTGTTATCATCACCTTAGTCAATAAGGAAGACTTGACTTGAAGATTATCTTGAAGACCTTTTAAATTTTATGGAATCTAGAAATATTTACGGAACCTTAAAATGAAAAACAAATGTAAGCTTTCATTTTTTGTAAAACTCATTTTCCGTACTGTTGATCAACCAATCTATCCCTTTGATCGACCAAGCATTGATCGACTAATCAATTATTTTAATCAACCAAATACCTCTAACGGTCACATTTCTTTTTGATCAATCAACCTATTTTATTTAATCGATCAAATTTACTCCAACGGTCGAATTTCTTTTAAAATCTTAGAGTCGATCAATTTTTCAATTTAACCAATCAATATTAAATCAATCAATATAATTATTGATCAACCAAACTTTATTTGGATTGACCAAACCCATATTTTCAGAACTGCTAAAAAGTGCCTATAAATAGGTCCAACAACCCCCTTCTCAAAATGGACCTCAAAGAGCTTTCTAAGGGAAAAATGTCTACTCTCTCCTTTCTCTCGTGCTTTCATGCCTCTATGCCTACAACTACTATGATCTAAACCATGCTCGCTCTCTTGTGATTCACGAAAGCTCAGTTTGTTCTTTAATATTTCTAAGGTTCTATAGAAATATTGTTATATTATTTTATTTCTATTGTTCTTGATCTGGGATTCCAAGTTGGATTGGAAGTCTCGTTGTTCTTCCCTTTGTCAGGTGTAAGAGAAGGCGTCTTGTAAGAGGTTGTGCACCCTCCTTCAAGTGGTACATGTTAGTGGATTGATTAGCGTCGGCTAGTCGAAAAAATCCTAAGCTAGGAGGCTTAGGCAGTGGTTTTTACCCAAAAGGGTTTCCACTCTAAATCAGGTGCCATTTTTCTATTTTATGCATATATCTTTTGATCTGTGGTGAATGCTTTAAAGTTAAATGTTTTAATAGATACTATACTATTCACTCCCCCTCTAATGTATACTTGATCCTTTAGGCTCTGTTCACACTCACACAACGGACTTGCTAGCCTGTCCCTTGGCTAAGACAAGACTATCAGGCTGGAATTCAAAGGAAAGGATGCATCTCAAGCTCCTCTGGTAGAGAAGGATGATTCTCAAAATCTGATCATTGAGGCGAGTGAGAAGATGAGTTATACTAATCAAATCATGAGGATTTGAGATAGCTTAATGAATGGGTTTTTGGACCACGGTGATTGTTCAGGTTAGACAGGGTTATAAAGTTAGAACCTGGGGTGTTGAGTTTGGGCTAGGGATTTAGCCAGTTAGTGAGACTGTGCACCACCTTGTGTTTTTTATTGCAGTACAGTGGATGTTTGTTACCTACTGAGCTGATTAGCACATCCCTACTTTGCGACCTACTTTCAGGTTGTCACCGTCGTGAGTCGTCAATGTACGGGATTTGTCACAGTGAAGTTTTTGCACAATCTGTTGGTAGGTAATTTTCATGCTTTGGTTTAAGGTAAATTTTTATTTTGTTACTGCTTTTTTGTACCAATTATGTGTCATCCTTCCCTTACTTTTTTCCACTTTATGTAATATATGGAACTCTTTTATACCTCAACTTAGTTAGGTATAGCTTGAATTAAATAAACTAGCACCTCTTTTGTTGCCATTCCTCGATACTCCGACCCTCATTTAGGGGCCTAGGTTTTTGGGGCCTGACAGTAACCCCTTTGTGTGCCCTCCTCCTCTCCACTTTCTCCTAGCCAACACCCTCGACTGCCCAATCCCCTTTGACCTTAGCACGACCCTGACATCGCTCCTCACCGTAGCGATTTCCATCACCATCCCTATCACTCCTCAGACTCCATCATAACAAGAGCCCCTCTCACCATCCGTAGCTGCTTACCTCCATCGCTGCATGCTGGAACCAACTCCATCCTCATAGCAAGGTTCCCCATCCCATTGCATCATCTCAATCTCCCTTCCTTGCTCCAACAGCAAACTCAAACCATACTCGTGGCAAAGAACATAAACTCACCTGATCAAGTAGGGAAAAAGAGGAAAAAAACCATCGTAGTCGACGAGGGCATCGTCGCCCCCCTTGGTTCCGCCATCGCCCTCCTCATCAAGTCTAAAGACAAGATCCCCCTCGCCATGTCCAAAGCCTCCTCCTCCTCCACCTCCTCTCCCTCTCCCTTTCCCTCTCCCTTTCCTCCTCCTTCCAGAAGTGATGGCACCCTAACTGTCATTCCCCCTTCTGCTACTCCACCTTTGCCATTACCTCAACTCCCACAACAAAAAAAACACAAATGAAATCAAACCTAGGGATCAAGACAAATCCTACCAAAGCAAAAGCCAAAAAGGAGCCCACCAAAGCAAGATAGATTTCCACAATCACACCACATAGATACAATAGATACCCATGTTCTTTCTTTCTGCCGAGCACCAAGAAGGAACACCATTGGATACAGGGACAACATAAGCAAGAAAAAGCCACCAACTCACTTATGTCACCATGATTTCGTCATGTATTTACAAAAAGAGTTAAGTTATATAAAATTACTTTTAACTTGCAACTACACTTCAATGTGACCCTTGGACTTGGAAACATCTACAAGTCACCACCAACACGCTTGACGCCCTTTATAGGAAAGTCCTTGGTGATCTATGCCTTCATGCTCTTCTTTTTTCCTTTTCTTCTTTCTAAGTTGGGAGTTCAAAAGTGATGTGCCTGATCGAGATTTTGAAACCAGATAAAGTCAAGCTCTATTTTTTTTTTTTAACTTTTAAAATTTTTTTCCCTCATCAGTCCCGTAGCAAAGTGTGGGCCAAACACACTAGTGCTATCACTAAAAGCCACCTTTGACCAAAATCAATTCTACTTTTCCTCGTTACCTGAAATAAATAAAATAGATAAACAAATTTTATGAACTTTATGCGTGTAATCATCAGGGCTACTAAAATATACATAAAAAATATATAGTAGAAATTGATGTGTATATAAAAAAAATACAAAGTGGACGCATGATATAATTCACAAGTAAAATCATTTCTCATGTCTATAGTTTGCTCTTTCAATGATTACTCCCATTATACAAATGCCTTTTAAATTTATATATATTAAAAAATAATCATCCCCTTATCCTATTGCCTGATCTTACTATTTATATAACCCATCCTCACCCTTAAGCAACTTTTAAGGCAATAAATTTATCGAATATATGCTAATTTGCATATGTTTTATCGTTTGTGGATGCATCATATGCAGACATGTATCATTCGTTTTGGACATTAGCTGAGTCACTCCTTACTATTGGATTCCTTGGAGTCCAACCTCTAGATGGTGTGATCCTTTACATCAATTAGTTAATTTGCATAAATTAGAATCTCTTGGATCAAATGTCCTTAAGACACAATAATAGTATTTAGTTCCACATGTCCTTAAGGTGTTAAATTAATCTTTTCACTTTCTTAATTACAAATGAACTTATAAATTAATGTGTTCACGCCTTATATATCTCGTCAACATTGACATTATCAAAACATAATAAGCTAGTTTTTAGCTTGTACCTTGCTCAGGAGTACAAAAATCAAAATCATATCAAACTCTACTACTAAAAAAACTACTAGAATAAAAAAAACCAAAAAGTAAAGAAACACACATTGAAATGTGTTTTTCAATGAGTAGTGATTTCAACCGATGTGTTTTGGTTTTCCACCAATTAAAAATTAAGGTATACCAGTTGAAAATGGAAATACATCAATGTGTTTTAGACTTCCACCGATGGAAAATGGGTTTTCACTTGAAAAGTAGAAAATACCTTTTCACCTATGGATTTTGGGTTTAAGATAACAATCACTTTCCAAATAAAAAATCACTTATCACAGGTGAAAAAATACTTTGCATATGTGTAAAATCAAAGCTCTGCAAAGACATTTATCTAGTGAATGTCCCTTATGCCATTTATACATCAAAATAAATCTACAAATTCGATGTTTGAACATCTCAATAGTTCATTTATCAACTTCCTCTCTAAATTCACAAAAGGGAGTAACTTTTGAAATTTTTTGCAAAAATAAAGAAAAATTAAATTTTTAGAGAGAAAGAGAAAGGAGCAAGCAGCTGATAAAAAAATAATAATGATAAAGAGAGGTGAGCTAGAGAGAGATGAGCGGACACTACATGTGTTGCTATAGTGTATGAGTCTGAGAGGACTATCCATACCCTGGTGGACTTGTTGAGATCCTATGTGCTAGAGTGGCAAGGATCATGGGAGGACCATCTGCCATTGGTCAAATTTGACTATAACAATAGCTACCATGCTAGTATAGGCATGGCATCCTTTGAGGCATTATATAGGTGAAAGTGCTCTTCACTGATCAACTAGGTAGAAATGGGAGAGAGACTCATGCAAGGCTTGGAACTGGTGCAACAGATGTCAAAAAAAGTTGCCATCATCAGAAAACGGTTGTTGACCTTACATATATTAATTTATCTTTTGTGGACGCTTCATATGCGGACATGTATCGTTCGTTTTGCACATTGGCTGAGTCACTCCTTACTATTGGATTCCTTAGAGTCCAACCTCTAGATGGTGTGATCATTAAAGCCAATCAGTTAATTCACATAAATTAGAAAATAGGTTTTCACTTGAAAAGTAGAAAAAGCTTTTTCACCTATGGGTTTTGGATTTAACATAAAAATCACTTTCGAAATAAAAAATCACTTATCACTGGTGAAAAAATACTTTGAATAAGTGTAAAACCAGTGTGTTTTAGTTACAAAGGTCTACGTAGACATTTATCTAGTGAATGCCCCTTATGCCATTTATATATTCGAATTAAAGCTACAAAATCCCTTATGCGATTTTATCTAACGAGAAATGATGAATGCAGATTAATTGAGGGGTAAATCTGTGCCTAATCTAAGATCAAATGAACTTAAATTTTCAAGAACTGGGCTCGAACTGATCGAATCAAGGTTTTTGCAATTTGAAGACTAATTTATTAATAAAAATCCTAATTACAGCTTCACTTAAAGTTGAACGGGTTCTAGTGGAAATAAATATAATCTAAATCTCCTAAAATCATTGAAAAATATTCTATGTGGTTTGGAACCTTCACTTTGGCTAAAGGAACCAATTTTGATCAAAAATAGAGACTTAAGTGGGAAATTGCTTTGCTTTGGGCTACAATGTAAATTACCTAGTCAAACTATGTCAAAACCCAAATTTAAGGTTACCATTAGATTCCTTGGATCCAAATTAGGTTAACCCCAAATTTTGAGCCCAATCGAAGTTTATCTTGACTCAGTTTGCAATTTAGCCCATTTATCCATATTTATTACAAAAATGCTCCTAAGTTTCGATGTTTCATTACATTGAAGTCCCTCCATCTCCTTCTTCTTCATCAAATTAGGCAATAGTAGCAGCAGAACATGACCCAACGGCCGAATCCCTTGATTGAAGATTCCTTCTTCAATTCATCTCCAAATCCCTCCAAATTTAGAGGGATTCGTTACGAGATTATGTCCTGCCAATTTAACCAAGACTTGTGCCCCAATTTAGAGCATAAGAGCTTCAATGAAGCTACTAATTCATGGGTTGTTCTTGCCAAATTTTGCGAGGAATCTTGTAAAATCAAAGCAATTCAATGTGCAAACCTCCTTTATATAAGCTCAAGCATCCTTCCAAGTCCAATTTAGTCGAGATTAGGCTAAAATTCCCTCTCTTTTCCTTTGTTTGGCCCCTTCAACTCCGACTTCGGTGACCTCCTCCATCCACCTTCTTTCGTGTGTGCATCCAGCCAACGAGCACCACCGTCTTCTTCCTCATCTTCTTTTGATGCTAGCAAACCATAGCTAGGTCAACTCAGCCCCTTCTTCATCACCGTTCTCCCCCACCGAAGCTCCTTTCTTCCTCACATCCGACTGGCCAACACTGGACGTGATTCATCCTCTTTCATCCAAATAAAGTAGCTAACTCTTCCCCTCCTCTCATTAAGTGATTTAGGTCCCTAGCACTGGGAATTAGCCTCTACTCCTTGTCGTTCTCCTTTTTCTTCATGGTCGATGAGAGCTCCGGTGAGCTCGAACTGTGCCGCCATGCCAAGATACTCCAAAGCACCTACCCCATGAGCATCGTGAGGACTTGGAGAGCAAAAGCCCTCAAGAAATTGGGGCTTTTGACTCCCCAAATCCTTTTCTTGACAATCCACTCTGCCGCCACCTTCACTTTGTTCAGCCAGCCACCCTAGGCCTCAACTCACCCAATCGCCACCACCAACACCTTCGTCGTGCTACAGTGAAGCTTTCTAGCTATCTAATTAGGGTCAAAAGCCCATGCTTTTGTTTCAGGACATCTGCCGGTGACCTTGTCTTCTCCAGCACTATTCAACCATCTCCGGTGAACAACCCACAAAGGAAACACCCTCAATAGGTGCGGATACCTTTAAAGAATACACCTGGGTCATGGATTTGGCAAATGAAGGACAATTGGATAGTGATCGACCTCAGCTTCTCCATGGTGAAAATGAAGAATGAAGTGGGACTCTTTAGTCCCACATTATTAAAAGATGTTGCTGGAGTGTGTATAAAAGGAATTGAGCACCTTAAAGGATCGCTCAAGAGATCAAGGGGTCAGGTCCCCATCCTATCACTACCATATGCACGCATGCCCGCACACATGCAGTCGCGCTTGGGAGTGAGCCTGGCCCAATTTTGGGTCCTTTGAGTCAATTCATTGGGTTCAATCTAGGCTGGGTTTTAAACCTAACTATCTGAGGCTCTTGTGCATGAATTGGGCTGATTTTGGTGTGACTTGTGAAGGCTCCTTTGGCTCGAAAAATTCTAAGTGTTGAGGACTTTGGGCTTAGTTGAAAAAACCAAATTTTTTGGCCTTTTAAGTTCATTTATTTTTTCCTATTGAGATTGACATTCATGCCATAATCTATTTCTTTTTATATCAGATTATTGTGCTTCATTCTATATTCAATTGATTAATGGTTAATTACGATTTTTTGCTCCCTGAGACGACCTCGGACTCACATTCGAGATATAAATTTTAAATATCGATTTGCTTTTATTGACTATATTATGACACATATTTTAAACTCGACAAAAGTGTGTTGGCATTTTTGTGCCATTTCCAGGGAGCAACGTACAATTTCACCACTATTCATCTCATTATCTTATTCTGATTTGATACCTAATTTATCTCTATTTGATTGTTTCAAGGTTAACCACGCATACAGGATCATCGGCTCGAATTGACCACATCAGAGGTAGGTTCGTTATCTTCCCTTTCTTCTTAATCCCCTCTTTCTATCTTAGGATGATAAAAAGGAAACAAACGAAAATTAGGATCCAACCCTACCTTATTTTTCTAGTAATGTCATTCAAGGCATAAGTTTCTCAATTTACGTGATTTGATTGAAATCAGATTTAAGTTGATTCGATTTGATTAGAGACACCCAATCCATACTTCCTGTGCCTATTAGGGACTCATACTAATTTTCTCAACACATTGGACTACTCACTTTCTTGTTTGAGTCCAAGGTATCATATTTGGAATCAAATTGGATTTGGAAGTAGAGCTAATTAGGGTTGAAGTGTTAGTACACATTTTTCAATTATAAAGGAAACTGATCTTCCAGCATTTGTGTGCCACCTAAGCCATTGATTAAACTTATCTAATCAATAAAACCCTAAAATCAAGGCTCTAACTTCACTTGAATCATAAAACTTGAGGCCTAATAACCTCTTGAGAACCACAATAGGGTGGTTCAGGTGATGTGACCCGAATTTCATCCTCAACCTTAGGACAAGTTAGGTGAAGTTGGTTCACTTTGTGAATCAACCAACCTCAAATTAGGTAACAATTCGAATCAACTTTTAACTCAAGTAATAATCCAAGGCACAATTAAGTCTAAAATCGGTAGACTTAAGGGCTCAATTTGCACATATCAGTCTGCTTGGATTCGCAGTGACAAGGTAGGTCGGATGAGGGAAACCCTGTAACCTGTGGGGATGCTCTATTGTGTAGGGGTCATTGCGAGGCTCTTCCTTCCTAGCTACCCAAGTAATTCTCGGCTGTGCGAGTTTTTGATCCAGAGGTCCGTCTGCCTCAAACTGCCATAGTCATCCAATTCTTTTGGGTCCAATTCATATCCAATCCCTCATCTATTCTCTAGTGCACACACACAGGAGGAGGCCCCTAGGTCTGACCTAGAGGCCTCCATTAGAAGCTGATCTTACTCAGGGTCAAGACCTGATCATCTTGGGTGAAATCTGATCCAATCTAATCGAGTCAATCTGAACCTGAATTTAATTCTTCATCTTGATTCACCACCTAATTCAGAAACCAACCTGACAGAATAGGAAGGATGTCTACTAGCCCTGAACCCCAGCATGAAAGATTAAATGATTGAGGATGCTATCAGACATAGCGAGGAATTTTACAGAACCTCAACCCCCGTTAAAAGAGGTCAGGTTAGTGAACCAAAGATGACAAACCTCATTATGGACCACATTTAAATGATTGCAACACAATTAGCATGTGGTTCAACCTGGGAAACCCTCTTAAAATAAATCATTGCAGTGAGAAGATTGCATAGTAATGAGGGTTTACAATACTTGTCAAATCCACAACTTTGGGAAAAGTACCACGATATCATTGCAAAATGTGGGGCTCTACTAGATCAGCTGGAAGAATTGATTAATGAAAGATACATAGACCCCCACACAGAGATTGATTATGAATCTTGGGGTTATTTTAAGGGCCAATATGATTTTCCCGAACCTGGGTTTGAAAATGGAGGTTTCTATGCTAAATCCCCAACCCAAATGGAACCAGATAATGATTTTAGGCAGAATGAATTACCTAATCAATTCATGGGTTGGAATGATTCCATTACAGGTGCTCTCGACTATGAGCTAGCTATCAAAAATTTTAAAGCTGGTCCAGCTCAAACAAAAATTCAAGATGTTTGTGATGAGTTTGATTCGAAACTCCTCAAGGTTGTAATTGCTGCACCTTATCTTGGTAAGGTCTTCCTCAAAAGTAGTTCTGACATCCCAACTGAGCCAAGGTCAGATTCTAGTAACCAAATTCCTACACTTAGCCTAGAATCTATATCTGAACCTATTTGGGATGATTATGAGGCTCAATGTGACGAGAATAAAATCTCATATTTGAAATATGATTTTGAGGCTATGTTTGAGGATAAAACCTCTCTAGGCTCCTCAGAAGAGCAGATGGATTTATTTGAAACAAAATCGATTTACGACATAGAATCAGAGGAATCTGGAGAGTTAGGACTAAATTGAATCTACCCTAGATACCCTGAAATCAAGCTTATGCCTAATAAGGGTACCCTTGTTAGCTTGGAATTTGAAGCTAGGATAGACCAAAGTAAGGTTGATAACTTCATGAATTTTGATTCCTCTTGTGGTGGAAATGTCGATTTTGAGTCAGGTTCAAAAGATTATGCTCTCGGATTCTCTTATGCTAACTTTGAACCATATTCTGGTTTAGGAGAATCCTTGTTTGCAGATGATTATGAGCCAATCTATGACCTTGATGTGCATGACCCATTCTTTGATTATGATTCTAAGGTCATTGATTTAGAGCTCGAAGAAGCCACATTGCCTAATCCGAAGTTGAAGCCTTTTAGAAATCGGCCCCTGCCACATTATTCCACCGAAATCCATTTCTACTCTGAATCACCTCATTTTGATCTGGTTGGAGCTGATTTACAGCCATAGTTTGACAAAGAATGGGACATTGATCAAACTGATAGTCATGTACCGCTTACCTTTGATCCCATAAGTAGGGTTCCTACATTCTTCACCAATCCTTTATCTTTTGAGGATCCCTACTCTGAATTGGCTAAACTAATATAGGCAAACACTCAATTCTCATTTCTACATCTATTTGAGCCAGAGTGCACTTGGTGGGCTTCACACTTACTGATTCAGATTTTTCAACCCACCAGACTGGTTGGGTTTGGTCAGCACAATCAGCTAGTTGGTCAAGGCAGGCACTTAGTTCGACCAACCAGGCTAATCATCAAGGTGCTTGCTCTACAAAACTCCACCAATCTGATTACCCCTTCCCCTTGACCATCTTCTACTCGACCGAAGGCATTGAATTTATCGCTTAACAGGAGGCAACCTGTCATTTCCAAAACTCGAGACCCTTCTGTTCCTTTTTAGCGGCATTCCTATTGCACTTTAGAGTTCAAACTTTAGAATAGTCGACTCCACCTCCATACTTGTATTGGATCTTGAAATCATTTGCAACAGCCATCTCGACCCGTTCACCCACCCTTTGAACCTGTTCTAAACTATGAACTAAGCTGAATTCAAACCCATCTAGTTGATAATGAGGGCATTGCAAAAGTTAGGCATGGGGGGATATTAAAGTGCAAAACAAATGGAAATTCAATTCTTTTGAAGGGTTCTCACAAAAAAATGGAGGAAAGGGGAGGAAAATTTTTGAGTTGAATTGAAAAATCTATATTAAGGAGGTAAAGGAGGAGGGAAATACAGAAAGAAAAAGGAGCAAAAAAAAAAAGTGTAGTCCTAGCAGTTGAGTATGAAGCATACCTTAAATAATGAATTAAGTCCTGAAGTATGAAAGAAAAGAAGATAAGTGAGGGATACCGACTTTAGGCCTCTTAGGCTTGTTTTGGGCTTAAATACTCACATATTTGTTAAGATCTGGACTATTCCTCAAGAGGTTGAAGGAGTTGTGAAGCTGATGTATTAAGTTTAAGGCTTAGGGATTTTTTGGCCTCGTTGTCCGCCCTTTGGTTTGTAGGACTTGGTAACCTAGGCACCCAAAACTCACACACTAATCTGGTCCAGTGAGCCTAACGAAGAATAATGTCAAAAGTGTTCTGTCCTGTAAAGGAAAATAATTTCTTGAAAATTTGACGTAGGAGTGGCTCGAAAACACAAGTTGATTAGATGAGTTCCTGCCACTGAGTGGAGTAAATACTCCCCTTGAAGACGCGGTATAACATATTGTCTCCTCAACACCTATCTCCTAGGATATCTAAATATCCTGTCGAGGGAATGTGAGAGCCTTGTGTTGGTTCAGAGTACCATGGGTGGTATTATCCCAAAATGTCGATCACCAGGGCCTGGATTAGCTACAGAACACCATGGGTGGCACTATCACGAAGTGCCGAATGTCAGGGTTCTAGGGGTTGCCATGGGCGATGCTATCCCGAAGCATCGATTGCTAGGGACCCCTCGAGGATTGATGATGGGGACGAGGAATCTGATACAGACCGTGTTGAGGGCCAATCTAATGTTGGATTTAGGGGAATCTAAAAATTAGAAAAAGAGAAAAATTCTAAAAAATATATATCTTTCTTTTAAAAATACACTGGCAAGTTGAATAAGGACCTTGTTGCACAAACATACGGGTGCTTTAACCGCTGGGGTCAATGAACCTCTGGGCAGATTCTAGGGCCTTAGAAACCTTTGTTGCTGACCTAAAGTTGAGGTTGGTCAGGTCTGTGTCTTGGCTGGTACTTAAGTACCTCTAGGCCTAGAGTTGGTATTTTGATCTATATCTAGAGAGGTGGCACGATTAGGCATCTAGACGATAAAAATCTGATCTAGAGATCTGGCTTGTTTCATAGGATTTTGCTTGATACTAGCAAAAGTTAGCCATGAGGGTATGATGGTAACACCATCATACGTCATAACTGGCCTAATTTAGTATAAATTCAATGATAAATGCTCCTAAATAACTATCAAAAGGTCGTAATTCTGTTATGAGCTGATTGCAAGAAGAAAATGGGAAATCATGTTAATTCTACTATTTTAATGAGAAATTACAAATACTGATTAATTGAGGGGTTAATTAGTGCCTAATCGAATATCAAATGAACTTAAATTTCTAAGAAGTGGGCTCGAACTGATCGAATCAAGGTTTTTTATGATTTGAGGATTAATTTATTAATAGAAACCCTAGCCTCACTTAAAATTGAATAGGTTTTGGTGGAAATAAATATAATCTAAACCTCCTAAAAATCATTGAAAAATATTCTATAAGGTTTGAAACCTTCACTTTGGCCAAAAGAACCCATTTTGACCAAAAATAGACTCAGGCGGGAAGTTACTTTATTTTGGGCTATAGTGTAAGTTACCTAGTCAAACTGCGTCAAAACCAAATCTAAGGTCATCATTAGATTCCTTGGGTCCAATTAGGTTAACCCCAAATTTTGAGCTCAATCAGAGTTCATCTTGACTTGGTTTACAATTTAGCCAATTTGTCAATGTTTATTATATAAATGCCCTTAACTTTTGATGTTTCATTACATTGAAGTCCCTCCACTACCTTCTTCTTCATCAAGTTAGGCAATAGTAGCAGTAGAAGACAACCCAATGGCTGAATCCCTTGACTGAAGATTCCTTCTTCAATTCATCACCAAATCCCTCGAAATTTAGAAGGATTGGTCACGAGATCATGCCCAGCCAATTGAACCAAGTCTTGTGCCCCAATTTGGAGCATAAGAGCTCCGGCAAAGCTCATAATTCGCAGGTTGTTCTTGCCAAAATTTGCAAGGAATCTTGCGAAATCAAAGCAATTCAATGTGCAAATGTTTAGAGTGTTGGATCGGTATTTAAAAGTATTGCGTTGTAGTATAGCCGAAATAGCATTCAAACCAAATACAATTTTATTACTCCAAAGAATTTTTGAGGTCGAACACAGGGAGCAACTTGGTATTTAGAAATCAAGATCACAATTTAAACTTGAAAGAAATTGTAATAGTAGCAGTATCAGAGTGCAAAAATATTGGTGTAAAATGGTGATGTAGATCACCAAATACTCCTACAATATCACCAAATGATTCAATATATAAATATGCAATGAGGCTAAAATCTGTCGTCTGATTCTTTGATCAGACAACTTAAATGTCTGAGTTCTTTTTCTCTTTCTCTGCCTCTATCTTCTCTTTCCTTCTTCTTCTTTGGCTTCTATCTTCCTTGCCTTTACGATCTTTCTCTTTCTCTTCTTCTTTCTGCCTTTGCCTTCCTTCTTTGAGGTCCTTCTCTTTCTCTTCTTCCTTCAGCTTCTTCCTTCTTTTCTTTCTCTGTTGTCTGCCTTCTCTTCTTCCTCTTCTAGCCTTGGCTTCAGCTTCTGCCTTAGCTTCTCTGTTTCTTCAGCTTTTGCCTGTAGCAAAACCTACCCCTACCCATGCGCAGCTCTTCTCTCTTTCTCTCTTAGGTTCTGCACTCCCAAAGCCACACAGACAATCGGGTCGGGTGCGTACCCGGGACCAGGACCATCGGGGTGCGGTGGTGGGTGAGGAGTGAACAGGTCGGGTAAGTGGGTCATGGCCAGCTCCACGTGGGCAGTGTCATGGATGAGTCTGTGAGAAGAGGGGAGGAGGACCTCACCCTCAGTGTTGGAGACGATAAGTCTCTAACACTTTTTCCTTTTATGCACACAAGGACGCCCTTCCACTTCCGAGGTGGGACTAAATGTCCCACCTTCGGTCGTGCACGGTAGTAGCAGATGATTTCCTCAATTGGCGAGGCTGCGAAGGCTGAAGCCTTTGCTTGATGACTTGGATGCGTGCACACCTTGATTACACACACCTGGGGGTAGCAATCTAGGACAGAACAAGACCTGGGACAGTAGCATCAAGCTTCAAGCTCCGCAACAATGGCGACAGTCGTCCTGAACCTGAAATCAACAGTACAGCCTCGCGGCCACGTTAAATCGCTCAAGGAGTGTTGTCGAAACACGGCGAAGATGCTGGGGTGGTTGGTGTGGCGTGGGGTTGCCTGTGCGAGCATGCCTAGGGCACACTGTGTGCGAAGGTGTGGGTGTGTTCGGTAAGGTGCGTGAGTGAGTGGAGTGGTGTGTGAAGTGGGAGAAAAGGATCAGTGGAGTGAGGGAAAGCTTATGGGCTTGTCGGCGAGGGTTGGGATGGCTTGTGGAGGTGGAGCGGCCTCGCCGGAGGTGGTGGCTGGAGATGGAGATGAGGGTGATGGAGGTCGGCAATGGTTGGTTTGGAAGAATAACGGGTGGAGAATAATGTAGAGGGGAAAGGGAGCTTATCTGGGAGGTGAAGAGACGACGGGGGCGAATGGAGGCGTCGGGTCTGGAATGGCCGACACCGAAGAAGAAGAGTGGCTCCGGTGAGTAGAGATCGGCTTGGATGAAGAGAGGGAGACGCCTGCGGGTACGACGAGGCGCGGACGAAGTCAAGGAAGAGGAGTCCGCCGCAAGTGTGGTGGTCAGATGATCAGGAGGAGTAAGGGAGGTTGCCGGACATCGAAGAACCCATGGCTGTGAGGAGAATAGAGGAATTAGGGGTGTTCACGGCCAAATTCGAGCGTAGAGGAGTCGGGGCAATCTGGGCTTCTTTAAATAGAGCCCTGAAGGTCGGTTAAGGCTTGGGAAGCAAGCTTCCCAAGCAAGGAAAGCTCGCTGGAGAAGGAATCCGTTAGGATACCCATGTCTCTCATGCGTTTGCATGAGAGATTGGGAAGGTATCAGGGATCAAAGACGGGTTCAGATTGGAGGGATTTTCTTAGAGAATCTCCCTTCCAATTTTGGAGGTGATCCTCTAAGCAATCAGAGAGAACTCTCCTTCCAAAGCTCGCTGGAGTAGGATTCCTTCGCCATAATGGTGGAGGGACCTAATTGCAAAAATGATGAAGAAGTTAGGGGGCAATTTGTAAGGGTTTTTTGAAGGATAGGGGTAGAAATGTAATCATGCTGGACCTTTTTGCAAACTAGGTCAAGGAAAATTCATCTTGCATCCAAATTTTGATACAAACCTAATTTGGACCTAAGGAATTCAATGGTGAAGTTGGATTTTGGGTTTGACCATGTTTGACTAAGAAATTTATGCAAAAACCTAATTTAGTGCAAATATTTGTCTATGACCCTATTCTAGGTCAAGGTGGGTTCTAATGGCCAAATTAAAGATCCTAAATCCTAGATAATATTTTTCTATAATTTTTGGAGGGCTTAGGTGAATTTTATCCTAACTAGAGCCTTGGTTAATCAAGTGGGTCTATTTTAGGATTTCAAGAAGTCATTTAATTCACAGGATACACACAAACCATTTTCTGTCTGATCCAACCCACTTATTATCTTATTATTAAGACCCTTTGACCTTTGTTTAGTCCTTGAGAAAATACTTTGTTGTACTGCATTGGTAAAATTGTAGTTTTACCCCTAGTTTCTTATTTTTCTCTCAGAAAGGTTATGTAGTGAATTAGGACCTTCAGTTGGTTATGTAGGAGCTTTTATTCTCTTCATTAGGTCAAAATGAGCTAGTTAGGGCTCATGATGGTGTTCCCATCATACCCCCATGCCTAGCTTTTGCTAGTCCCTTAGCAAAATTTTAAGATTTTAACTTTGATTCTAAATCCTGTATTCTCTTTTATGCTCGAAATGTGATGTGTGCTTTCTTCTGTAGATTAGGTTAGAATGCCAATAGTAGGCCTAGAGGTACTCAAGTACCAACCAAGATCCGGACTTGACCAGCTCTAGCCTCAGTCTGCTGCGAAGGTTTTTAAGGCCTACAGGAACTATTCTAAGGTTCGTTGGACTCCACAGTTAAAGCACCTGTGCTTGTAACATATTTTAGCCTTGGTTCAGTTTGCAGTGCATTTTTGTAAGAGAGAGATAGAGGAATTTCTTTGTTTGGAGAATTTTCTCTCTCTTTTCTTTTTATTTCTAGCTTCGGATTGGCTTCACAACACGGTCTATATCAGATTCCTAATCCCCATCATCAATCCTCGAAGGGTCCCTGGCAATCGATGCTTCAAGATAGCACCGCCCATGGCGACCCCCAGAACCCTAGCTTTCGAGATTTTGAGATAATCCCACCCATGGCATTCTATAGCTAAATGCAGACCCTGGCAATCGACATTTCGGGGTAATGCTACCCATGGCATCTAAACAGCATAGGGTGCTTACATGCCCCTGGTAGGATATGTAGATATCCTAGGAGACAAGCACCAAGGAGACGATATGTTATTACGCATCTTCGAGGGGAATTTCCCACCTCTCCACGCTAGGAACTCGTCCAAATCAACTTCTGTTGTTCGGCTGCTCCTAATCTAGGCGACTTTTTCAGAATAATTTAAACACATTTGCGTGATTTTGATACTTATGCGCACTGAACCAGACCATGTATGGATTGGGGTGCTTAGGTTACCGAGTCCTGCAAACCAGAGGCCAGTTAACGAGGCTGAATACTCCCTAAGCCTTAGACATAATACTTAAGCTTCGCATTTTCCCCAACCTCTTGAGGACTATCCAGATCTTAGTGGATACTTGAATTTTTAAACCTATGGTCATAGCCCAAGAGGCCTAAGATCAACGTTCCTACTAATCTCTTCTGTGTTTCATTAGCACTTTTTTCCTTTCATTTTCTTTTTCCTGATATGGTCTAGAACTCAGTTAATTCCTTAATTTCTTACTAATGACTATCTCTTTTCTTTTTCTTTTCAACTTGTGCTCCTTTTTGACATTTTTCACTTTTCCCCTTTTTCTCCTCAAGATTTGTATGGCCTCAAAATTTTCTCTCCTCTCAAATTTTTTTGTTCTTTTTCAAGAATGTTTTCATTTTTTTTGGTATTTTTGGAATATGTGATTTTTTTGATGAAACCTTTTCTTGTGAGATGATTTTCACGATGTTTTGCACTTTCATGCCCCCCCATGCCTACGATTTGCAATGTCCCCATTATAAATTAAGTGGGTTCGTGTTCAGCTTAGATCATTCATTAGAACAGGTTCTAGGTGGGCAAACAGGTCGAGGTGACTGTTGCGGGCGATTTCAAGCTCGGGTACAGGTACCTGAGGTGGGGTCGGCTGTTCTAATGGATGAACCCTAAAGTGTATTATGAATTTAGCATAGGAATGTCAAGAAAGGTTTCGGGTTTTTCAAAAATGTCGAGTTGCCTCCCGTTAAGTGCTGAGTTTTACACCATTGGCTGGGTGCAATGAGCTCAAGGAGAATGGAGGGTAAAGGATGTCTCAACCAAATTTGTATCAGTAAGGTTAATGAACGGTTTGAGTCTCTGACCGTTCACGATGAAAGGTTCTGAATCGTGGCTGAGTGGACTTATCTCGATGGCTCCGTTTCCAAAGATTCATCGGATAAGGTAAGGTCTGATCCATTTCGATTTGAGTTTCCTGGGAATAGTTTGATCTTGGCATCAAAGGGTAGGACTTTTTGACCAGGGTAAAAGATCTTTCTGGATATGTGGTTGTTGTGAAAGGCCTTAACCCGCTCTTTGTAAATTTGCAAGTTCTCATACGCATCGTGGCGTAATTCATCGATCTCGCTCATTTGAAGCTTTCTGTGGGTTCCTGCCTTAG
Organism: Thalassia testudinum; assembly: GCA_037157565.1. Lineage (NCBI taxonomy): Eukaryota > Viridiplantae > Streptophyta > Magnoliopsida > Alismatales > Hydrocharitaceae > Thalassia > Thalassia testudinum. The sequence continues at coordinate 70,160,809 of JAZHRO010000007.1, read as the reverse complement.
AAAGATCTAGGTTGCAGGTTCGTACTGCCCAATAGGCTTTGTGCTCTAATTCGACGGGGACATGACATGCCTTCCCATACATCAATATGAAGGGAGACATACCTAATTGGGTTTTGTGGGCGGTCCTAAAATCCCACAAAGCTTCTGGAAGTCGGGATGACCAGTCTTTCCTGTCAGGTCGAACAGTGACCTGGAGAATTTTCCTAATCTCCCGGTTTGATAGCTCAGCTAGACCATTAATTTGGGGGTGATAAGGAGTAGAGATTCGGTGTGACACCCCGTATTTGGTCATCAGTGACTTGAACTGAGCATTAGTGAAATGGGTCCCTCCATCAGAGATTATAGCACGTGGAATCCCGAACCAAGAGAAGATGTTCTGATGAATGAATTTGATAACCACCTTATGATCATTGGTTTGGGTCGGAATGGCTTCGATCCATTTGGACACGTAGTCAACAGCGAGTAGAATGTACTCGAAGCCGTCCGAAACAGGAATGGGTCCCATAAAATCAATCCCCCAGACGTCGAAGATTTCGCATACGAGAATTGGTTGTAAGGGCATCATATCACGATGGCTCATGTTGCCTAAGGTATAACATTGAGTGCATGCCCTACAGTGATTGTATGCGTCTTTGAAAATCATGGGCCAATGGAAGCCACACTGGAGGACTTTCGCTGCGATTTTATGATCGGAGAAGTGTCCATCGCACTCCTGGTCATGGCAGAAGGACAAGATGTCTTGAATTTCTGCTCCTGAGACACATCGTCGAATGATTTGACTAGCACCGATGCAGAAAAGATACGGGTCTTGTCAGAAGTAATACTTGGCATCGGAAAGCAATTTGTCTTTCTTGGCCTTCGGCCAATCGGACAGGATCTGATGTGATGCCAGGTAGTTTACTAGATTAGCAAACCATGGAAGCCCTGTACTGATAGTCAGGAGGTGCTCATCAGGAAAGTGTTTCGTAATGGGTCCGGAAGGGTCGATAATATCAGAAGGAAGGCGGGACAAGTGTCAGCTACCACGTTCTATTTTCTTGCTTTGTGGCGAATCTCGAGGTCAAACCCTTGCAACAGCAAGATCCAATGGATTAATCGAGGTTTTACATTCTTCTTCGCAAGGAGATGCCTCACAGCTGTGTGATCAGAGTAAATGATAACACGGAAACCCAGAAGATATGATCTAAACTTTTCTAAGGCAAATACTACGGCTAGCAGCTCTTTCTCAATAACTGTGTAGTTACGCTGAGCTTCGTCAAGTGTCTTGCTAGCGTAGTAGATGACCACGGGTTTCTGGTCAATTTTCTGCCTAAATACTGCTCCTACAGTGAAATCAGATGCATCGCACATGATCTCAAAGGGTTGAGACCAATCAGGGGATTGTAGGATCGGAGCTTAGGTAACTCGATCACGTAGGGTTTCAAATGCTTGAGTGCATTCCTTGGAGATTTCGAAAGGAACATCTTTAGATAGTAGAGTGGTCAGGGGGCATGCAATCTTTGAGAAATCAAGAATGAATCGACAGTAAAAATTGACGTGCCCCAGAAAAGATCGGATGTCCTTGATCGAGCTAGGCATAGGGAGTTTGGAAATCAGATTCACCTTGGCTCGATCAACCTGGATGCCTTTTTCTTATATAAGATGTCTTAGGATAATTCCTTTAGGCACCATGAAATGGCTCTTTTCCCAAGAAGGATCCAGATTCACGTCAATGCATCGTCTGAGGATCTGGACCAAGTGTAGGAGGCAATCGTCAAATGATTTCCAAAACACTGAAAAGTCATCCATGAAGACTTCCAGATAATCACCTACCATATCTGAGAATATGGCAAGCATGCACCGCTGAAAAGTAGCAGGTGCATTGCAGAGACCGAAAGGCATCCTTCAGAATGCGTATGTCTTGAAGGGGCAGGTGAAAGTGATCTTTTCTTGGTCCTCAGGATGGATTGCCACCTGGTTATAACCGAAGTACCCATCCAAAAAGCAAAAGAACCTATTTCTCGCTAGTTTCTCGAGGATCTGATCAATAAACAATAGTAGGAAATGATCCTTCTTTGTGGTGTATTGAGTCTTCTATAATCAATGTAGACTCTCCACAAATTCGCCACATGGGTCGGTATGATTTCTTCGATTTCAGTCGTAATCACGACTAGTCCCGCCTTTTTAGGCACAACCTGGATTGGACTCACCCACTGACTGTCGGAGATTGGGTAGATGATCCCAGCATCTAACCACTTGATGATCTCCTTTTTCACGACCTCCTATAGATTAGGATTCAGACGTCTCTGCATTTCACGGGAAGGTCGTGTGCCCTCTTCAGTATAGATGCGGTGTGTGTAGTAAGAGGGGCTGATGCCAGTCAAATCATCGAGAGTCCATCCAATGGCTCTTCGATGTTGCTGGAGAATAGTAATCAGATGGGATTCCTGATTAGGTGTGAGTCTGGAGTTGATAATCACAAGAAACGTCAGATTGGAACCTAAAATGATGTACTTTAAATGATTGAGAAGAGGCTTATGTTCCAAAATAGGGTTATTAGCAATAGCGAGTGGTTCAGGGTGTGTGTCAGGAGCAAGGGAATTAGTTATGGGTGTGTCTAGGTCAAGTTTGGACTCCTCTGATTGCTGGTTTTGATCCTCTTGTAGTTGATCAGAAGTACTCAGGTTTTCCTCAATATACAAATCATCAACCAAAGAATGATATCACATATCTGTTCTATAACTCCGCAATTAATCCCTTATTGGGCCTTAAAGATGTCGATCTTTAGTATTTGGTTCCCAAATTTCACTTCAATTTGGTCCTCTTCACAATTAATGTTGGCCCTAGCAGTGGCCAGAAAGGGTCTCCCTAGTATGATTGGTGTGTTCTTTGGATTTTCTAGAGTATCCATATCTAAGACTACGAAGTCCATTGGGAAATAGAAATCCCGAACCCTAACAATGACATCCTCAAGAACTCCTTTAGGTGACTTAATAGATCGATTAGCCAACTGTAATGTCACCTCTGTTGGTTTGAGCTCAGATTCCTCAAGATGGTCAAGTAGGGATGTAGGTATTAGGTTTATGGAGGCTCCTAGATCCAATAAAGCTCTATCAAATTGGATATCACCAATCGTACAGGAAATTAGGGGAGTACCTAGGTCTTTTGCCTTAGGTGGGAGTTTGCTCAAAATTACAGAGCTGGCTTGCTCTGACAATATGATTGGGCTCCCACTTTTGGTTCGCGGCTTATGCTTAGGTGTACACACGTCTTTCAGAAATCGTGCGTAAGCCGGTACATGCTGAATTGCATCCATCAAGGGGATGTTTATTTGGACCTATTGAAAGAGCTTGACCAGGTCCTCCTCAGGTGCCACGGGTTTGGTTGTCCTCTTTCCCTTGGTTAAGGCCTCGGGAAATGGAACCTTGGATGGTTCCTCTAGAATAGGTCTAGGTTCTTGCTTTGGGACAGGGGTATACTGGATGACTATCCTAGGGTTTGGGTTACTACCAGGCTGAAAATGGATTGGGTATGGTGGGTCTCGGGTTATTTTGCCACTACGGGTTGTTACTGAATTTAGTCCTGCCTGGTTCTGGTTCGGTGTCGGTAAAATAGGTGGCTGCTGCTGAAATCCTGAGTATGATGTCGAAGCTTCCATCCCGTCAGGTGTTGGAGCAGAAGGGATCTGATAAATCATGTGGGCTTGGCCTGGATTTGGGTTCACAAAGCACCTCTGGTTTGGCATGTTATTTGGATTCGGCAGAGGTTGCGAAGGGAGTGTACTAGGTTGGCGGGAATTTGCCATTTGGATGAGTTGATTGCAAACCTCTGTGATTTCGTCGTTGTGTTGTTCTACATAGCCGCATTCGTCTTTTGAATGTCAGCCAGAGTCTGAAGGATGAGAGTCATCTAATCTATCTGAGTTGGCCCAGATTGATAGGTGGGGTTGGGCCGAGGCTGAGGCGACTGGTATGGGCGAGGAGCTTGTGGACAGGGTTGATATGGTGGTCTCTGATTCTAATTGTTTCTCGCCCACAGGAAATTGGGGTGATTTCGCCATCCATGGTTATAGGTATTAGAGAAGGGGTTATTTTGGATGGCGTTGATGTCCTCACTGGTCTAAGGGAGCTCAGAAAAATCAGAGTACGAGGGTTCAGAGTTCCCCCAACTAGAGTAGGCAAGATTGGAGTTTCCTCCGGTCCTAAAGTCAGATGGGGGTGGATACGGGTCCATCCCCTGAGAAGATCGGTGATAGATCTTATGCATAGCTTCCCTCCCAGAGGGCGGCTATGCAAGCGGGTTTTGCGCAGAGGTGGCTCGCTGCATATGTCGAGTTAGCTCATCCACCTTCTTCTCAATGATAGAGACCTTGTCCAAATGACTGGCCATTAATTCCAAGTCGATGGATGAGGACAGGCCCTGTGTCTCGTGTGCTCCCCTTGGATTTGTCGATGCGCAGGCATTCGTCTGGTCGAATAAGCCCATGGAGTCATTATTGATGGAATTCTCACACATATTCTTGAGAATCTCCCACATAGTGTCTTCGTGTTGACTCATGATATTTCCTTCACAGGTTGCATTGACAAATAAACGGATATCTTCACGGAGTCCCTAGTAAAAAGATTGGACTTGTTCCCAGTTAGGAACTCTGTGATGGGGGCACTTTCGCATGAGATCCAGGAAATGGTCCCATGCTTAATGAAGTGGCTCTCCAGGCTGCTGTGTGAAGTGTGTGATCTGGTGTCGTAAGGCATTCGTCCGACCAACTGGGAAGAACTTTTTCAGAAACTCGGATTGTAGTTCAACCCATGTGTCGATTGGATGCATTTGAGTCTGATATCAGTGAGCTGCTTTGTCCATGAGAGAGAAGGAGAACATCTTCATGAGAAGGATATCCCGATTTTGGACATCTGACCCGAAGGTCTGGGCAAGATGCTTGAGTTGTTTGATGTGCTGGAAAGGATCCTCGAAATTGAGCCCATGAAACTTTGGAATAGCATGAATCATGTTGGGCTTGAGTTCAAAATCAGGACCTCCAGCCAGGATTTAGAGTTGAGGTTCGATGGCCACCACAGCGGGATTATAGTGATCTCGCATCATAGGACACTGCGGTGGATTCACAAAGGCTTGGAATAAATCATTAAGGCGCTGAAGTTGGTTCTCAAGGTTATTCTTTTCTTCTACGGGTTGTGCCATGATGATGGAAGAAAGTGAATTGGGTTCAGATGAATCAGAGGAGATGTCTATGTGATGGGATTGCTGCACAAAGATGGAAGTCGAGTCCTAGCCTCGACGGGAGTGAAGAACTAAAGGAGGCCTCAAGGACGGTCTTAAGGACCTCCTACCGAACATGCACCAATGGCCTGGTTGACAGTAGAATGTGATGGACCCAATCAAGACACCTAAAAACTTTGGATGACTATAGAGGTTCGAGGCCGATATACCCCTTAGTCAGAAAGCCGTCCACCCGAGAAATACCTGGGCAGCCAGAGAGGGAGAGTCCCGCAAAGACTCCTACATGGTAGAGCGCCTCCACGAGTTACAAGCTTTCCCCCACCTGACCTCTCTTGTCACTGATGTTCCAGGTAGACCAGAATGGGGACTTGACCTCTTAAGTCTACCAGTTTTATTAAAGAGCAAGGGTGCTTAAGATTTCACTTGAACTTTAGATGTATTGATTGCAAAAAGTGACCTAATTTCAAGGTTGGTTGACCCAACAAGGTGGGTCAACTTCACCTATTTGTCCTTTGAGAAATTTTAGGTTCCTTCTTTTAGGATTCAAGTGAGGTTAAGAGCCTTAATTTTAGGGTTTTCTTGAATAAATCACTTCAACTAAGGCTTAGACACACATCTTTTTGGAGAATTGATTCTTGCTTATGAAGGTGTGTCCCAAAAACCCTAAATTGAAATCCTTAATTTGGCTCTAATCTTGGTCCAATTTAATTTGCCAAATGTGGTATCTAGGGCTCAAACAAGAAAGTGGTAGCCCTAGCTACCTTAAATGGGTGTACAAAGCAGTTTTGTTTGTTGAAATCAAATCAGGCAACTTGATGAATTAGCTAAGAATGTAAAGCAAGTAGCCTTAATTAATTTTATCATTTTTTCCTTTTCAAAATGAGGGGCTTACGAGAGAAAGTAATCAGAAATTACCTGCCCCTGGCATGTTTGATGTGCGGCTGTCTTTTTTTGAATCTTCTCCCTGAAACAACCACAACGAAAAGAGATATAGCAAGTTATTACCAAATCAGGAATTGTAATTAAGAATTCTAAATTGCCTGTTGCTCCTCGGCAATGGTGCCAAAATGTTTAGAGTGCTGGATCAGTATTTAAAAGTATTGCGTTGTAGTACAGCCAAAATGATGTTCAAAACAGATATAATTTTATTACTCGAAAGAATTTCCGAGGTCGAACACAGGGAGCAAATTGGTATTTAGAAATCAAGATCACAATTTAAACTTGAAGGAAATTGCAATAGTAGCAATATCAGAGTGCAAAAATATGGGAGTAAAATGGTGATATAGATCACCAAATACTCCTATAATATCACCAAATGATTCAATATATAAATATGCAATGAGGCTAAAATCTGTCATCTAATTCTTTGATTAGACAACTTAAATGTCTGAGTTCTTTTTTTCTTTCTCTGCCTCTGTCTTCTCTTTCCTTCTTCTTCTTTGGCTTATGTCTTCCTTTGCCTTTACAATCTTTCTCTTTCTCTTCTTCTTTCTGCCTTTGCCTTCCTTCTTTGAGGTCGTTCTCTTTCTCTTCTTCCTTCAGCTTCTTCCTTCTTCTCTTTCTCTGTCGTCTGCCTTCTCTTCTTCCTCTTCTGGCCTTGGCTTCAGCTTTTGCCTTAGCTTCTCTGTTTCTTCAGCTTTCGCTTGCAGCAAAACCTACCCCTACCCGTGCGTAGCTTTCCTTTCTTTCTCTCTTAGGTTCCGCTCTCCCAGAGTCACACAGACAATCGAGTAATCGAGTTGGGTGCGTACCCGGGACCAGGCCCACCGACGTGCGGTGGTGGGCAAGGAGTGAACAGGTCGGGTAAGCGGGTTGTGACCAGGTCTGTGTGGGCAGTGCCGTGGACAAGTACGTGAGAAGGGGGGAGGAGGACCTCACCCTTAGTGTTGGAGGCGATAAGCCTCTAACACTTTTTCCTTTTATGCGCACAAGGGTGCCCTTCCACTTCCGAGGTGGGACTAAATGTCCCACCTTCGGTCGCGCGTGGCAGCAGCAGATGACTTCCTCAATTGGTGAGGCTGCGGAGGCTGAAGCCTTTGCTTGATGACTTGGATGCGTGCACGCCTTGATTCCACACACCTGGGGGTAGCAATCTAGGACAGAACGAGACCTGGGACCGCAACATCAAGCTTCAAGCTCTGCAACAATGGCGGCAGTCGTCCTGAACCTGAAATCAATAGTACAACCTTGCGGCCTCATTAAATTGCTCAGGGAGCATTGTCGGAACATGGCAAAGATGCTGGGGTGGTTGGTGTGGCGTGGGGTTGCCTGTGCGAGCGTGCCTAGGGCACACTGTGTGCGAAGGTGTGGGTGTGTTCGGTAAGGTGAGTGAGTGAGTGGAGTGGTGTGTGAAGTGGGGGAAAAGGATAATTGGAGCAAGGGAAAGCTTATGAGCTTGTCGGCGAGGGTTGGGATGGCCTGTGGAGTTGGAGCAGCCTTGCCAGAGGTGGTGGTCGGAGATGAAAGAGATGAGGGTGATGGAGGTCGGTAGTGGTTGGTTTGGAAGAATAAAGGGTGGAGAAGAATGTAGAGGGGTAAGGGAGCTTATCTGGGAGGTGAAGAGACGACGGGGGCAAGCCGAAGCGTCGGGCCTGGTATGGCCGACACCAGAGTTGAAGAGTGGTGCCGGTGAGTGGAGATCGGTGAGGACGAAGAGAGGGAGACGCTTGTGGGTATAGTGAGGCGCGAACAAAGTCAAGGAAGAGGAGTCCGCCGCAGGTATGGTGGTCGGACGACGAGGAGGAGTAAGGGAGGTCGCCGGATGTAGAGGAACCCACGACTGTGAGTAGAATAGAGGAATCAGGGGTGTTCACGACTGAATTTGAGCATGGAGGAGTCAGGGCGATCTGGGCTTCTTTAAATAGAGCCCTGAAGGTCGATTAGGGCTTGGGAAGGAAGCTTCCCAAGCAAGGAAAGCTCGTCGGAGAAGGAATACGTTAGGATACCCATGTCTCTCATGCGTTCGCATGAGAGATTTGGAAGGTATCAGGGATCAAAGACGGGTTCAGATTGGAGGGATTTTCTCAGAGAATCTCCCTTCCAATTTTGGAGGTGATCCTCTGAGCAATCAAGGAGAACTCTCCTTCGAAAGCTCGTCGGAGTAGGATTCCTCCGCTATAATGGTGGAGAGACCTAATTGCAAAAATGATGAAGAAGGTAGGGGGCAGTTTGTAAGGGTTTTTGAAAGATAGCGGTAGAAATGTAATCAGGTTGGACCATTTTGCAAACTAGGTCAAGGCAAATTTATCTTGGGTCCAAATTTTGTTAAAAACCTAATTTGGACGTAAGGAATCTAATGGTGAAGTTGAATTTTGGATTTGACTACATTTGACCAGGAAATTTATGCAAAAACCTAATTTAGGATAAATATCTATCTGAGACCCCATTCTAGGTCAAGATGGGTTCTAATGGCCAAATTAAAGGTTCTAAACCCTAGAGAATATTTTTATATGATTTTTAGAGGGTTTAGGTGAATTTTATCCTGATTAGAGCCTTGTTTAATCAAGTAGGTCAGTTTTAGGGTTTCAAGAAGTCATTTAATTCATCGGATACACACAAACCCTTTTTTATCTGATCCAACCCACTTATTATCTTATTAAGACCCTTTGACCTTTGTTTAGTCCTTGAGAAAACCCGTTGTTGTATTGCATTGGTAAAATTATAGTTTTACCCCTAGTTTCTTATTTTTCTCTCAGAAAGGTTATGTAGTGAATTAGGACTTTCAGTTGGTATGTAGGAGCTTTTATTCTCTTCATTGGGTCAAAATGAGCTAGCTAGGGCTCATGATGGTGTTCCCATCAGCAAACCTCATCTATATAAGCTTAGGCATCCTTCCAAGTCCAATTTAGTCGAGATTAGGCCAAAATTCCCTCTCTTTTCCTCCATCCAGACGCTTCAACTCCGACTCCAACAACCTCCTCCCTCCACCTTCCTCCGTGCGTGCATCTGGCCAACGAGCACCACCGTCTTCTTCCTCATCTTATTCTAATGCTAGCCAACCATGGCTAGGTAAACTCAGCCCCTTCTTCATCGCTGTTCTCCCCCACGAGGGCTCATTTCTTCTTGATGTCTGGTCGGCCGACGTCTGGTCGGCCAACGTCGGATGTGATTCATCCTCTTTTGTTCAAATAAAGTAGCTTTCTCTCTTCCCCTCCTCTCATAGAGTGGATTTAGGTCTTTAGCACTAGGAATTAGCCTCTCCCCCTTGCCGTTCTCCTTCTTCTTTGTGGCCGGTGAGATCTCCAGTGAGCTCAAGCCGTGCCACTGATTAGCTCATATTTGTGGGCTATTTAAGTATTTAAGTTCCTAGACATTACGTTAATTTTAACATTTAGATAGCATACATTAGGATGTAAATAAATTAATTCATATTTTTAGCTTAAGTGCATAATTCATGTGTGGCATCCATGTCTAAATGCATTTAGAATTAACCTAGGATTGCATGCATTTGATTAATTAATTACTTAGGTGCATTACATACATTGTTTTAATTAACATAGGAGTTAAGGAGTTATGTATAAATAATCCTAATTATTTTATTATTATTCTTCTTCTGAAGGTATCTGCTCCGCCTCCTCCTCCTGTGCATTCACCCTTCCAGCATTCACTCGACGGTGGATCTCCTCCCGCCTATTTGAATTTCAAATCCTTGTTGCCACAGCTACAAAGGAGGAGGAACGGCTGCCATTCAGAGGAGGCCTCCATCCCCACTCCTCACCGTGTAGAGAACTTTTTCTCATCCGCTCCACGACCATTGGCCAACCGCAGCGGAGCTTCACCACTGTAGGCGTGCGGGGTGACAACCTGATGAGAACCTCATCATGAACCCTAACTATCACAATCTAACCCAGATATGTAAGAAAAAACTCCTACATAACCCAAAGAAAGGCTTAACTCAGAGAATTCTGAGTTTAAGAAGAAAACAAATCATAAGGGGTAAAACTACAATTTCACCAATGCAGTTTGCAAACAGGGTAATTAAGGATTCAAACATAGGTCAAACAAGCCTAATAAGAAGGAAAGTGGGATGGTCGGATCTAAAAAGGGTTATAGCAACTTTAGGAAATTAAATGACATTCTGCAACCCTAAAAAAAACCTACTTCAATTCACGAGGTTTGAGGCAGGATAAAAATTAACTAAACCCTCTAAAATTCATAGAAAAATGATCTCTAGGGTCTAGAACCTTCAATTTGGCCTTAGAAACCCATTTTGACCTACAAAGAGAACCTTGCCTAATTAATGACTTAATCTGTGTTTTTACGTAAATTGGCCGATCAAACATGGTCCAACATAGAAATAAAATTCACCATTAAAATCCTTTGGTTCAAATTAGTCTTGTATAAAAACGTGAGCCTAAGAGGAGACCTCTTTGACCGACTTTGCAATTTGGTCCTCTTCATTTACTTTTTGACCCTTATCTTTCAAAATCCTTGCATTTTGGCCCCCATCTTTTTCATCGTTCTTTGCAGAGCAGTCCCTCCTGTAAAACTCTACGCAGCACCATGCTCCGGCGACTTTGCGCGGAGCATGGCGCCGCGCAGAGAGGACCGCCCTGCAAAGCAGACGTGGGGTTCCCTACGACGTCCTCTGTCGCAGGGACCCGGCCATGCTCTCTGCCGGCCCCCATACCTTCCGTGTGAATGCACGGAAGGTATGGGTCCCCTCTCCGTCCACGCTTCGGCGAGGCTGGCACGTCGCCAGCCCGTGCCTCCCTCTGCGTCAGCCCCTTTATAAGGACCGGCACCCCCTGCCGGTTCCTGTAAGCTCTCTTTGATGGAGAACAACCCCCCACTTCATCCCCTCCTCCTCCGTCAGACGGTCCGCAGCTTCCGGTGACTCCCTCCTCTTCCTCCTCATCGCTCTGCCGCCTTACATGCAGCAGGGTTCTCCTAGCCCTCTCGTCTGTGCCGTGCTGCACCCGTCGGCACCCTCCGCCTGCTTCCTCGTCGCCGCACTTCTCCTCCAGGGCCCTTTCTTCCCCAGCTCCGGCAGGTACGAGCTGGTGGCTTTGCCCTCCGCCTTCGTCCAAAACCTAGGTAATTAGCTTCCTCTCCTCCCTTACATTTTCCCTCTCTCAATTTATCTTTTTGCCTCACCACACACGACTTCCACCTCCGCCTGCTCCGTCTCCGACCACCCTCTCTGGCGAGCTCATCCCACCTCCACATACCTTCTCACCCCTCACTGACTACCCTAAAAGCTTCCCCTCACTCCACTCAACAAATCCCCCCTTCCCATCCACTGCCAGATGCCACCCGACGACCCCCTGAATAGACCCATCTCTCTGGCCACAGTCCGACCTAGGGCTACAACCATAGGCCGCCTCACGCCTCGCCACCACCCACACTGCCTTCGCCGGACTCCGGCGAAGCTCCCTGCATCCTCTGATTGGGCCGAGAGGCCGTATTCTTGTTTTCAGGTCGACGACCCTTCACCGCCATTACCGAGCTTCTGAAGCTCCTTCACCTGCCGCTGCAGGTGCTCTCTCGCCCAGGCTCACGCCCCAGGACGCGCGGCTTGCCTCCGCGAAGAATCCCAGGCCTGCAGGTGGGGCGAAGGCCTCGCGTGCTGCTGCGATTGCCTGCAGCTTCCTCAGCTGCAGGTGCCAATTTGGGTGGGACATTTAGTCCCACCTCGGCAGTTCTGGAAGCGCCGCAGCCAAATAAATGGAAAGAGTGTTGTAGGCTTATCGCCTTCGAACACAGGGGTCAGGTCCCTCACGCACGCCGCACGCCGCGCGCCACGCGCTCGCCCTCGCCCGCGCTCACGCCCCGCAGGTCTGGGCCGGATCCGATTACCCTAACCCACGCACTCCTCGCCCACCACCGCACGCCGGTGGGCCTGGTCCCGAGCGCAATACCCGTACCCGAATACCCGGCTCTGGGAGAGCGATCCTATGAGAGAAATTTGAGAAAGAGAGAGACACGAGGAAGGGTAGGGGTAGGTTTTGCTTTCTGATCCTTGTGTGAGCGTGCAGGAGCAGAAGAAGGAAGAAAGGCAGCCGAAGCCTTAGCCGCTCAGGGCAGAGAGGAAGAAGAAGAAGCAAAGAAGAAGAAGAGAAGCACTATAGCAAACCTACAGTTAAGTCGTCTGACCGCTGCATCAGACGACGGTTGAGCAGCGGCCAGAGGAGATAAAGCAAGAGAAGAAAGAAGAAGAAGGCAGAAGAAGAAGTCAGAAGAAGAAGAAGATTGTCACAGCTGTAGAAGAAGAGAAGAAAAAGAAAGAAAGAGAAGAACAAAGAAAGAACAGAAGAAGAAGAAGAACTCTGCGGAAGAAAAGAAGAGAGAAGACACAGCCGTGAGCAGAGAAGAAGAGAAAGAAGAAGAAAAGAAGAGCAGCTGAAAGAAGGAGAAGGAAAAGGAGAAGAGAAGAAGAAGCCAAGACAAGCTCCCCTCCTCTCTCTCTCTCACTTATTTTTGTAATCTAATAGAGAACCTTTGTATTTCTAGAATTCCAGTAACTCCCTGAGTTCGACCTCGGGAAAACCATTTCCGAGTAAAAATTTTTGTAATGATAACCTGGTAGTTGTCTTATTACTACAACGACTGTAACTTGACATATAACAAACGCAAACAAGCTAACCGGACAGCAAAACCCACGACGGTCATCACAGCCCGCACCGCCATTGCAGAGCTCCGCACTACAAACTCACCGTGCAACCACCTGACCACCAACTCCACATCCCCCACCACTTTCTCCTCTGTTTCTCTTCCACCTCAAAAGCAAACCCAACTTCACTCGTCGTCGCCCATCTCACGCAGCAGCTGCAACTACACCAACAAAGCATAGCCTCCACAAGCCACCAACTGCACTTCCCCTCGCCTTCAGATGCATGCACCGCACATACCTCCTCACCACCCTACAGAAACATCGCGTGCAGCAAGTCCTTCGTCGGCTCCTCGTGTAGCTACACGCACGCACCCATGTGCTTGTTGCATGCATCACCAGTAGCAGCTCCGCCCGCGTGCAGAGCGTGCTGCGCCTCCGCCTGCGCCTCCTGTGTCGAGCGCAGTAGAACCAACCCACTGCACGCCCACACAGCCTCCACGCCCCCTTGCGACACCTCCTCCCGTAGCCACTCCAAGCGCTACTCCAGCAGCAACAAAGCACCCCCCCAACAGCCCTTGCCTCCAGCCCGCACGCGCAGAGCGCGCACTACTGCAGCACCTTTGCCCGTGTGCAGCACTCGTCCTCCAGCACCTCCAGCAGCCACGCATACCCCTAGCAGCGTAGCCACCTGTGCACCACGCAGTAGGCCGACGCACGACCGCCGGCCTCTCCGCCTATGAGCGCCCACTGCCGGCCACCTCTAGCCACACCTCCTACGCCATCGTGAAGGCCTCGCTCCGGTCGACCTTTTCCTAGAGTAGCTCCTCGAACGAACCTCTCTCCCGTGCGCGAGGAGGAGAGAGGTAGAATCCCCTATTTTAGTTTGCATTTGTATTTACGAAAATTGCCATTGTCAAGAATCATATTTTGATTTCTTATATTAATTAAATTGTGGTGAAATTACAGCTTTATGCTTATTCTTCTATATAATTGTTAAGCCTTTATGATTCATCTCGATATGCATTACATTTAATTTTGAATTACATTTTAGTATGCATGTAAGTGAAAATTACATGGTATATCCTTGCACATGGATAATTTTCTTACGTGAAAATTACGTCAACAACCCTTGACTTCTCCATAAATTTAAGGTTTACATTCAGAGCGACATATGAATTGTTTGATTTGATGAATATTTCAGCGAACTCGATTTCTACCTAATTGTGATTTTAATAGGCATCTACCTCCCTGTGGATACGACCCGCTCTCTTATGAGTGGTTTAATTTTTAATTGCTTTGATTGGTTGGTTTTCCACCACTTAGAAATCCAACGACAAATCTTCTTAATCATCATTTTCGAAAGCAAAAATTGACTCGTCAAATGGCACTGTTGCCAGGGAAGCAACATGCTTAATTAAATCACATTCATTCATTCATTCACATTGATTTAAATTTTGAATCATATTTAACTTTGGATCTTTTTATTCTGGTGCAAGTGCAATGATCTGTGACACACATTCTACGACTCGCCATCACACAACCCATCATGAGAGGCGACCTTTGATGTCACCAGAGGAGAAATTGTGCGAGCCACCTTGAAAGGAACCAGATTGCTAGAGGAAAGGACGAGGACGTGATGATCGTCTACGCACATTTAGTTGTTGATTTGATTAGAGTAGGATTAATGCTTTAGACTTAATTTTCCTTACACATTTTGGTTTAAGACCCTTGTTCGGGGGTATATTTGAGGGGTTTGTTCCCTGACTTTCTTTTAGGCCCATGTTGGGTGACTTTTCGGGAGCCTGGTCCCTTTTCTTTAGATCTAGGTTTTCTTTTGTGGATTGATTTTATTTTTCTTGCTTCTGCATAAGTAGCTAAAAAAAAAAACAAGCTGCTTGCCTTAGGATGACCATTTAGGTGTGAATGAGCAGCCTCTAGGCCTATTTTGCTTGCATTTGTGTGCATCTTGCATTGCTGATTGCTGGAGGAAAGGTACGTCCTCTTTCTTTGCATTCTATATTGTTCACGCATGTGCATTTGGATTTAATTGCAAGACCACCTAATTGAATTGAAAAGATCTAACAAGTGGTCACATATTTTCTTGAAAAAGAATAAGTTAAGGAGGAACATTAAAAACCAAGGACTTGAATCGAGACATTGTGCTGCGGTTCAAAATTCAAAACTCAAAATTTTTACGATGTATGCACACTTATATCTCTTGCACCACGGCACGCATTTAGACACTCCTAGGTCTTGGAATGACTAGGACAAGAGCCCTCCTGCCATTGGATTCTAAAGTGTTCAGAACTTGAGATTAAAGGTTTTGTAAATCCAAAGCGGGGGATACCCTGTCACGGATTTTTGGGGGTAGTTAAGAAGCACCGCAAAAGCACAGCTTCAAAGGAAGGCTTAGGCCTACTTGCATCCCTTGATCTTCCATCTTTGGAGTTGCTCTACCATTTGAGATTTAGGGAAGAGCACCTAAGCTCCAACGAGGTCTTTTTAGGCATTTCAAAGGTCGACAATAGGCGCATAATTGATTGGGCAACTTGCTTTGTCACCTACAATTTGAATTAAAGTCAAAAGCCTAAATTTGTAAAGACCTAACAAGTCCTTTTGAATTGTGTTTGTAGTGCATGTTTGGTAGGCAATCTCTTAGGAGACAACTTGTGTTTAATCCTGAACTTGAAAGAATCTTAAGACGGAACCTCTCAAGGGAAGAAATGGCTGGTCAAAGGAGCCTTGAGGAATATTTCATTCCAACCAATCAAGCTGGCCCTGCACTATGTAGACCTGGAGGGGACAATCCTTATGAGATCAAAAGCAGTACCATATCATTGTTGCCCTCCATTTATGGTACTGCTAGGGAAGACCCTTACAGCCATATAGAGGAATTCACCGAGGTCTGTTTCACGGTGAAGTTGCAAGGTGTTATTGATGACGCTCAAATGTGGACCCTCTTTCCTTTCTCCCTCAAGGACAAAGTCAAGTATTAGTATCATACCCTTGATGATATTAACACTTGGGATGCCCTGAAGAAAGAGTTTTTGAAGAAGTACTTCCCCATGAGCAAAACAAATCACTTTAGGAGGGAAATTATGAGTTTTGTTCA
Organism: Thalassia testudinum; assembly: GCA_037157565.1. NCBI lineage: Eukaryota > Viridiplantae > Streptophyta > Magnoliopsida > Alismatales > Hydrocharitaceae > Thalassia > Thalassia testudinum. Next base: position 70,144,931 of record JAZHRO010000007.1, on the reverse strand, counting down.
AAAGGATGGAGAAGCTTTCCATGATGCGTGGGAGCACTTTAATGGCCTGTTGAGACTTTGCCCACATCACCAGATGCCTAAGTGGCAACTAGTTGAAAGGTTCTACACTGGACTTAATGATTTGCATAGGCAAACTGTGGATGGTGCCTGTGCAGGAACTTTCTATCTAAGACTGAGAATGAAGCTTGGAACCTTTTTGATACTTTGTGTGAGAATTCTATTCACTTGAATTCTGCCTACATGGATAAAAAACCCACTCTCATGCAAAGAAAGTTAGAGGCAAATGAGGCAAGGGGCACCCAGAATTTAGCCCATCTGATTCAATTGTTGAATCAAAACATGGAAAGGCTTATGTCAAGCCCCGATGTTTGCACCTCAAAACACGCCTGTAATAACGCCTTCTTGTGCTATTTTCTAGCATTAACATTGCATAATAGGATCCTATAATCGCATTTGTAAAAACGCTTGCATGCATGCATTTAATCAAGAGAAGAAGAGGAGTGAAACAATGGCTTGCATAGTTACATTTTATCTCAAGTGCCTCCTTGCAAATTCCACCTCTTTTTATTTTTTTCTCTCTTGATTTCTTCTTTTCTTCCCGCGGCTGCACTTCTTCCCGCAGCTGCATGCATTTACTCCACGTCACTTCTCCCTGCCAACGCCGCTCCCTACAGCTGCAACTCCCGCACCCTCTCCCTGCTGCAGCCGGCACACCACTCTCTCCTCCTCTATAAGAAGCTGCAGCTGCTGCACGAAGCCACCCCGCAGCTCCACCACCTTCCTCTCACCCGTTCTCCCCTCCCATACGCCGGCCCTCCTTCGAGGAGACACCCGACGAGCAGGAGAACCCACTGTGGTGCACACCACCACAGTGGGAACACCACCGCCCAGCTCTTCAACGAGCTGGTGGGCGTGGTGTCTTCCTTCGTTTCATTTTTTTTCGTCTCACGCCATTGCTGCCGCTTCAAGCTCCGAAGCTTGAAGCCGCGGCAGCAGCAGCCACGCAACAGCAGCAGGTCCCCCCCGCCTCCTCCGTGACCGTCCCCGCAGCCACCCGTCGACTTCGCGCGCACCTGCAGGGCCATTCCCCGCTCAACCTCCGTCCTGTCAGCCCCGCAGTTGCACCCGTAGCCCGCTGCCGCGCGAACTGCAGCGGCTGGCTACGGCCTCGCGCCGACCCCTTCCCTCCTCCGCGACCTTCCGCGACCGCCGCAGACCCTCCTCCACGCTCGCTCCTCCGCGCCATCGCTCGCTCGTCGTCTTCGCGTGGGCCTGCAGAGCCCTACACGAAGGCGCGCGCCCGCACCCGCCATTTTCAGACGTCCGCCTCCGCCTTCAGACGACGCGACGCCAGACGTCCGCCGCCTCCGGCAGACGTCTTAACTCGCGCGTTCGCCAGCTCTCCCGCCCACTCTCTCTCTCTGGCGCGAGTACTCCCGCCTGCTCTCTCTGTCTCTCCTGCTCTCTCCCTCTCTCTTCTCTCTCTCTCTCTTTTTTTCACTTACTCACAGCAACACACACACACCTTCACCAACGCACACACACATCTTCACCGACACTTACACACACCCACACACACATAAACACTAGTATATAGTAACACATATATATATATACACATATATATATAGACATATCTATATACATATATATAGACATATATATCTATATACATATATATATACATATATATAGTAATATATATATATATACTTATATACATATATATATATATATCTATATACATATATATATACATATATATATATATCTATACACCTATATATATATATATAAACACATATATATCTATATATATATCTATACATATATACCTATACATTTATATATATATAGATATATTTACTTATATACATACATATGTACATATATTTTCACGTTATTTACTGTACGCTGTATCGCGAGAATATCTGCACCAGTTGCTGATATTCCCTGATACATGCGTACAAAAAGCGTGGACCCATACATCATCCATCCTCCATCCACACTCCACGCGGCACCTAGTCGTGTTGGTTGCATCTCTCTAGACGTCGACTGACTCGACATAGTGCTACACTCCATCGCCGCCTCCACCCCCACCCCTTTATAGATATAATATATATATATATACATACTATATTTATTTTCTGTCTGTTTGCTTCTCTCTTGGTAAAAAGATTAAAAAAAAAGTATATAAAAGAGAAAAGATAATCTTTGACTTGTAGGTATCCCGTCTTGCGAGTAGCAAGACTTGTTTTGGAACTCTGTTTTGGCTAAAAGTCAAGGATACAATTTTGAGGGTGTGCCTCAAGGATAAGGATTACTAGAAAACAATCTAAATAAGAAAAAACACAAAAAACAGAATAAACGAACGGAAGAGACGCGTTTTAAGGAAAACGTAGAAACTCGACTTAAACCTTACTTCCCTGAGTTCGACCCTGGGCCTAAAAGTGACAAGATAAAATCAATTAGGCCAGGTTAAAAATTTTGTAAAGAGATGATTAGGTCCGAATTAGGTTAACCACTATACACATAAAATCCCCATATTAACAACCTATCCGGGCCGACCCATCACCCGACCAATTCGTATCTAGCACCTCCACATCCCAAGCTTCTGAATGCTCCATTTGCCAAGGCAATACACATGCCACTATGCATTGCCACTTGGCCTCCCAATTCCATGAGCTTGTACAGGCGGATCTGAATGCCGCTCAAGGGTTCCATCCTAGACCTCGTAATGACCCTTTTTCCAACACTTATAATGAGGGATGGAGGAATCACCCAAGCTTTTTCTGGAGACAAGGGAATGTTTAAAATTCAGGGAATTATAAACCACAACCCTTTCAAAATCAACAAATAAACCAGACTCAAACCTTTGCCCAACCTAAGACCTCTGAGATGGATGAATTGAAGGCAATGTTGAGAACTATGCAAGAAAGTCAAAGTGCCATCATCTAATCTCATGACAAGCCTATACATGAAATGAAATCACAGATAGGACACCTTGTTGAGGCCATTAGACAGAGGGAAACTGGGAAGCTTCCCAGTGTTGCTGAGGAGAATCCTAAAGGAAAAGGGATTGTCTTTAGGGAGCATGCCCAGGTGATGACTATTCTAAGGAGTGGGAAAGAAATTTCCAAACTGATGTTCTTATAGTCTCACCCTCTGAAAAACCATCCACCCTGACTTTCACCCCCACCGAAGAAGACTTGCCCAAATCTCCTCCGCTTGAAATCACCTCACCAGAAGAAGTTGCCCTCATTCCACCCCTTACTCAATATGACAACCCTTCCACCAAGAGATCGAGAGTGCCCTTTCCAGAGTGCTCATCCACCTCTGGGCAGAATTCTGCTGTCTCATCTGGAGCCAAAGATAATACGGATGAGATCGTGGAAACTTTCAAGCAAGTGCATATTAACCTGCCTTTGCTTGAGGCTATCAGGCAGATTCCGTCTTATGCCGGCTTCTTAAAGGACTTGTGCATGAAAAAGCGACAATCTAGGAAACAGATCCAATCAAAAGTGTCCTGCCTGATTCTGTTAGCTCAATTGTTCAACATGGCACACCCCTGAAACTTAAGGACCTAGGAGCCCTGTACATCTCGGTGGTTATTGGTGACTTACAGATTGATGAGGTTCTACTTGATCTGGGTGCAGGGGTGAACATCCTTCCGAGCTACATGTATGAACAACTTGGGGGAGGCAATCTGAAGCCTAGCCCAGTAATCCTCCAAGTTGCTGATCGATCACTTAAGACACTGCAGAGAATTCTGGAAGATGTCCTTGTGAGAGTGGAGGATTTCTTCTTCCCCGTTGACTTCTTAGTTTTGGACACTAACCCTACCAACCTGCCAACCAAGCCTCCATCATTTTGGGCCACCCCTTCTTTGCAACTTCGCATGCTTCAATCAATTGCAATACTGGGGCATTGAAAATAGGCTTTGGGAACAGGAAAATCCGGCTTAATGTGTTTGATGCTTATAAACAAGCCAGGCTTGAGGATTGTTCTCAAGCTGAGGTGATAGATGACCTGATTGAAGAGACAACCCCTGTGATGTTATGTGATGACCCCCTTCAGCATGTCATGCTAAATGAGCATTCCCATCTCTTGGAGGAATGTGAAGGGGATATACTAGAACTTGAGGAGTTGCTGGGTGTTTCTGCTAAGTCTCTTTCCCCATCATCTCTGCCCAAGGTAGATCTGCTACCTGAGATGGGGACATCTATTATGAAACCCTCAACCATACAAGCCCCCGACCTTGAGTTGAAACCCCTCTCAGACACTCTCAAGTACGTCTTCCTTGGTGCCAATGCTACGCTCCCCGTTATCATTTCGGCTGTGCTATCTGAGGCACAGGAGGGAGCCCTGATTGAATGCTTGTCTAGGCACAAGGAAGCTATTGCTTGGAGCATTGCTAACATTAAGGGTATAGAATCTACACTTTGCATGCACCACATTTATATTGATGATTCCATCAAGCCATTTAGGGACATGCAAAGACATCTGAACCCTAATATGAGGGAGGGTTAAAAAGGAAATCCTGAAGTGGTTAGACGTTGGGATCATATATCCCATTGCAGATAGTAAATGGGTAAGTCTTATTCATGTGGTACCAAAGAAGGCAGGCTTTACTGTGGAATTTAATGACAAAGGTGAACAAGTTGTGACTAGACCCTCAACTAGATGGAGGGTCTGTATTGATTACCGCAAGCTAAACACCGCTACCCAGAAGGATCACTTTCCCTTGCCTTTTATTGATCAAATTCTCAAGAAATTGGCGGGGAATAAGTACTATTGCTTTCTTGATGGATATTCTGGGTACAACTAGGTTGCAGTCTTCCCTGATGACTAGGAGAAGACGACGTTCATGAGTCCTTACAGTACCTTTGCATTCAGACGTATGCCATTTGGATTATGTAATGCACCTGCAACCTTCTAATGGCTTATGATGTCCATTTTTTCGGACATGATTGACGAGTGTGTTGAAGTGTTTATGGATGACTTCTCCATTTATGGCTCGTCTTTCGACCAGTGTCTCCTGCACCTAGAGACTGTGTTGAAGCAATGTAAGGAGACTAGTTTAGTCCTCAGCTGAGAGAAAAGCCACTTCATGGTACAGAAAGGAATTGTACTTGGGCATGTTGTGTCTGAGCGAGGCTTGAAGGTAGATAAAGCCAAGATTGATTCTATTTCCAAACTTCCATTTCCCACAAATGTCAAACAGATTAGATCCCTTTTGGGCCATGCCGACTTTATAAGTGCTTTATTAAAAATTTTAGTAAAATTTCTAGGCCACTTTGTGACCTGTTGGCGAAGGAATCTTCCTTCAATTTTGATTCAAAGTGTACCGAGGCCTTTCAAACTCTGAAGGAGGCCTTGATCTCTGCACCTATTCTCTGAGCTCCTGATTGGACACTCCCATTTGAGTTGATGTGTGATGCTTCGGATTATGCAGTGGGAGCAATCCCTGGACAAAGGGTTGAGGGAAGACCTCATGTGCTACACTATGCCAGCAAGACTTTAACCGAACTACAACAAAACTACACCATCACTGAAAAGGAATTACTTGATGTAGTTTTTGCTCTAGAGAAGTTTAGGTCTTATCTTCTTGGGTCTAAGGTGGTTATTTTCACTGATCATGCCATAGTGAAACATCTCATTGCTAAGAAGGATTCTAAGCCACGTCTGATTAGGTGGATCCTACTCCTTCAAGAATTTGACTTGGAGATATGTGAAAAGAAAGGAGTAGAAAATATTGTGGCTGACCACCTATCTCACCTTCCACTTTATGACTCTTCACCTGGAGACATTCGCAAGACATTTCCTTATGAAACCCTTATGGCGGTAACACCAACTTCACCTTGGTATGCTGATACCGTCAATTACTCGGTCACTAGAGAAACTCCTGGCTCTTGGGATGAGCAGAAAAGAAAGTGATTCATTTCCCAAGCTAGATACTTTCATTGGGAAGAGCCTGAATTATTTAGAATTGGACAAGACAAGTATTGAGACGATGCGTGCCTGAAGGGGAGCAACAAAGTGTGTTGAGTTTTTGCCATGAACTTTATTATGGAGGACACTTTGGTGCTAAGAAAACTGCTTTTAAGGTTCTCCAGTCTGATTTTTGGTGGCCTTCATCATTTAGGGATTCTCATAATTTTGTTAAGGCTTGTATTAGATGTCAATGGACTGGAACAATTGGGAAGAGGAGTGAGATGCCTCAACACCCTATTCAATCTGTTGAAATTTTTGATGTGTGGGGAATTGATTTTATAGGCCCCTTCCCTTCATCCCATGGTTATGAATATATCTTGGTAGCAGTTGATTATGTCTCTAAATGGATAGAGGCCATTCCTACGCGCACAAATGACCACTCTATGGTCTTGAAATTTGTGAAGGCCAATATGATATCTCGTTTTGGCTGCCCCAAGACCATTATAAGTGATGGGGGACCTCATTTCCGAAACCACCAATTCAATCGGCTACTTAGGAGTTTGGGAGTGACTCACAGGGTCGCTACCCCTTACCATCCTCAGACGAGTGGCCAAGTTGAAGTGTCAAATAGGGAGATAAAGAACATTTTAGAAAAGACCGTTAGACCTGATAGAAAGGACTGGTCCCAAAAGCTCGGTGATGCTTTGTGGGCGTATCGAACGGCCTATAAGACCCCTTTGGGTACATCTCCCTTTTGGAATGTGTACGGGAAAGCATGCCATTTATCCATTGAGTTGGAACATGGGGCACTTTGGGCTATTCGAAGTGTTAACATGGATTTAGAAAAGGTGGGTAAGGCACGACTTCTAGAATTAAGTGAGCTTGAGGAGCTGAGGAATGATGCTTATGACACCTCTCAAGCTTATAAAGAGAGAACTAAGGTCTTGCATGATAAGTATATCCTTAGAAAGACCTTTGAGCCCAACCAACAAGTCTGGATTTTCAATTCTAGACTTAAGATTTTTCCAGGGGAATTAAAATCTTGTTGGGACGGGCCTTACATAATCACTAAAGTGTTTCCGCATGGAGCTGTGGAGATCAAGAGCCCTTCCTCTTCGGCAATTCCCTTTATTGTCAACGGTCAATGATTAAAACCATACATTACTTTGGATGGCCATCTGGTTGATGAGGTCACTCTTGAGGAGCCTTAGCTCCTGTCATTCTCCGCCTCAGGTAATATCTTCCTTTAACTATTTTGTTTCCAATGAAGACATTGTTTGAACCAGGCATGGGGGAGAGGACCTGAGGCATCTGTTCATAGCATGTCTACATTTTGCATTCATTCATGCATATTGCATTCAAGAAAAAAAAAATTTGTATTATTGAGCTTAACTGGTTGGGCCCTACATTCTTAAGCATACCAAAATTTTAGGTTAGACTAAGTTGATTTTAGGTGTCGAACTTTAGAAGCTAAGTGAGCTACTAGCTTTAGACCTTTGTGGACTTAAAAACTTAAGTAGGAGTTAAGTTGCGGACCATTCCTCAAGAGGTTGAGGAAGGAAAGCTAGGGTTTGAGTTAAAGGATGGGTAGTACTTGGAGTCTTGTTCTATCTTTTGGTTTACGGGTCCTCGTAACCCAAGCATCCACATTTCACACACACTTGGTCTTGTGTAAATAAGTGATCACCCTAATTCATTTCTTAAAGAAAAGTTGGTTCTCTTAGTATTGACTTAGGAGAAGCTTGAAAACATAATTTGATTGGAAGAGTTCCTGCCGCAGGAAAGGTAGAGTATATACTCACCTTGAGGATGCGATGATAACATGTCACCTCCTCAGTCCTTGTCTCTTAGGATATCCATCCTATTGGGGGCATGTAAGTGCATTGTGCGGTTTAGGTACCATGGGCGGCCCTATCTCGAAGTGTCGATTGCCACAGGCCTAAATTCTCTTAAAAAATCCATGGGCGATACTATCTCGAAGTGTCGATTGCCAGGAGTTCTTGGGATCGCTATGAGCGATGCTATCTCGAAGCATCAAAAGCCAGGCACCCTTCGAGGTTCGATGATGGGAAAAATGAATTCAACACAGATCGTGTTGAAGGTTGATCCAAGGTTAAACTTAGAGGAATAAAACAAAAAAATATATATTACAAAATAATAATAATAATAATAATACTTGCTTTCTAGGTTGGCAATCATACCAACCTCAAATAACTCAGACCAATGCACATGCACGGATGCTTTAATCTGTGGGACAAATAAACCCTAGGGTAGAGTTAGAAATCAGGAAAACTTATGCCTGCAACACGTCTTTAGCTAAACTAGTCTGTAACTTAGCAACTACTTGAGAACCTTAGGTCTACAATCTGAACTTAACATGTTTCTAAAGGAAGACCGATTGGGTTGGCTAGTCTACTTGGAGTGTTAGGTTATTGCTTAAATTTGCTAGGGACTAGCAAAAACTAGGCATGAGGGTATTTGATTAGGCCATATTTGTGGGCTATTTAAATATTTAAGTGCCTAGACATTAAGTTAATTTTAACATTTAGATAGCATATATTAGGATGTAAATAAATTAATTCATATTTTTAGCTTAAGTGCATAATTCATGTGTGGCAGCCATGTCTAAATGCATTTAGAATTAACCTAGGATTGCATGCATTTGATTAGTTAATTACTTAGGTGCATTACATACATTATTTTAATTAACATAGGAGTTAAGGAGTTATGAATAAATAGTCCTAATTATTTTATTATTCATCTTCTTCTCCTTCTGCAGGTAAACGCTCTGCCTCCTCCTCTTGCGCATTCACTCGACAGTGCTGCTTCAGCAACAACAGAGCACCCCCCCACCGGCCCTTGCCTCCAGCCTACGCGTGCAGAGCACGCGCTACTCTAGAACCTCCACCCGTGCGCAGCACGTGTCCTCCAGCACCTCCAGTGACGATGCACACGCCTAGCAATGCAGCCACCTGTGCACCACATAGTAGGCCAACGCACGACCACCGGCCTCTTTGCCTATGAGCACCCACCGCCGGCCACCACTGGCCACACCTCCTACGCCATCGCAAAGGCCTCACTCCGACCGACCTTTTCCCAGAGTAGCTCCTCGAACAAACCTCTCTCCAATGCGCGAGGAGGAGAGAGGTAGAATCCCCTATTTTAGTTTGCATTTCTATTTACAGAAATTGCCCTTGTCAAGAATCATTTTTTGATTTCTTAGATTAATTAAATTGTGGTGAAATTACAGCTTTATGCTTATTCTTCTATATAATTGTTAAGCCTTTATGATTCATCTCGATATGCATTACATTTAATTTTGAATTACATTTTAGTATGCATGCAAGTGAAAAGTACATGATATACCCTTGCACATGGATAATTTTCTTACATGAAAACTACGTCAACAACCCTTGACTTCTCCATAAATTTAAGGTTTACATTCAGAGCGACATATGCATTGTTTGATTTGACAAATATTTCAGCGAACTCGATTTCTACCTAAGTGTGATTTTAATAGGCCTCTGCCTCCCTGTGGATACGACCCACTCTCTTGTGAGTGGTTTAATTTTTAATTATTTTGATTAGTTGATTTTCCACCACTTAGAAATCCAACGACAAATATTCTTAATCATCATTTTCGAAAGTGAAAATCGACTCGTCAGCCACCACTCCACGATACCTAAACCACTTACCCCATGAGCATTGTGAGGACTTGGAGAGCAATGCCCCCAAGAAAATAGGGCTTTTGACTCCCCAAATCCTCTGCCAGACAACCCACTCTACCGCCACCTTCACTTTATCCTATCAGCCACCTTAGGCCTCAACACACCAAATCACCACCACCACCTTCGTCATGCTACGATGAAGCTTTCTAGCTATCTAATTGGGGCCAAAATCCCATGCATTTGTTTCAGGTCTTCCGCTGACGACCTTGTCTTCTTTAGCGACATTCAACCATGTCCAGTGAATGACCCACAAAGGAAACACCCTCAATAGGTGTGGATTTGGCAAACCAAGGTCAATTGGATAGTGATCTACCTCAGCTTCTCCATGGTGAAAACGAAGAATGAAGTGGGACTCTTTAGTCCCACATCATTAAAAGATGTTGCGGAAGTGTGTATAAAAGGAATTGATCATCTTAAAGGATCGCTTAAGAGATCAGGGGGTAGGGTCCCCATCCTATAACTACCATACGCACGCACACCCGTACACATGCGGGCATGCTTGGGTGTGAGCCTGGGCCAATTTTGGGTCCTTTGAGCTAGTTCATTAGGTCTGATCTAGGCCTAGTTTTAAACCTAACTATCTAAGGCTCTTGTGCGTGAATTGGGCCGATTTTGGCATGACTTGTGAAGGCTTCTTTGGCTCGAAAAATTCTAAGTGTTGAGGGCTTTGGGCTTAGTTGAAAAAACCAAATTTTTTAGCCTTTTAAGTTCATTTATTTTTTCCTATTGAGATTGACATTCATTGCATAATCTATTTCTTTTTATGTCATGTTATTGTGCTTCATTCTATATTCAATTGATTAGTGGTTAATTGCGATTGTTTGCTCCTTGAGACGACCTTAGACACTCATTCGAGATATAAATTTTAAATGTCCATTTGCTTTTGTTGATTGTACTGTGATGTATATTTTAAATTCGACGAAAGCAGGTTAGCACTTATAAACAAAAGGAGCGTGCCCTTTTCATTGTTTTATACATGTCTAGGCTAAGAAACACCCTTTCCCACTTTTTTTTCTTTTTTTGAGGATAAGTAAAATTCCCCTCCTAAATTCAATCTGCATCTTAAAGCTATAGCTACTACGATTAGCAAACTAAGAATTTATTGTAAAATGTTTTCCTAAATCACAATTAAGAATAATTTTTTTGACTATCTGACTGTCAATTAAGATGATTACAAAAAAAATCTAACGTCTACTTGATACGAATATTTCACCAACTTTTAAGGTAGAGGAAATTAAGCCATTAAATTAATACCTAAATAAATCTACCTTCTATTAACATATACTAAACCTGCTCCCTAGAGTCTCTCTCCTCTCCCATCAGACATCCCGCCTCCCTATAAATTACAAAGGGTGCTCTCTCTCATCGTAGTACATATGTCAACACTCTCTCTCCATGCAATGTACACATGTCAACCCTAACAAAATAGGAAAATACTTGTATACACAAGTTTGTACATAAGTATCACGTAAGCATCATGTCACATGACGTATCTATCATGTTAGGTGACACATCATGTATTATAGCACGTCAACCACATCATATCATATATCACATTTACATTGTGTCAAAATGCATGACATGGCATACTCTGTATCATGTCATGTTTCATATAAGTTGTATGCAAACTTGTGTACACAAGGATGTCCCTATATCACTGTCCTAACAAATACCCCTCTTAATTTTTTTTTCTAGATAGATAGATTGTCCTCTCGCTTTCTATCTACACCTCATTCTTAAACTACGAACTAACAATGTATTGTAAAACCTTTTTTGGAATCATGATTGAGAATCATTTGTATCACTATCCTATTTTGAATTTAGATAAGCATCAAAAAATTCTAAGGTCCACCTGATACAAATATTTTGCCAACTTTTCATTAAAAAGGAAAAGAAACCATTAAATTGATGCCTAAATACATCTATCTTCTATTAGTATATAGGCAAAATTTAAAGAAATACATTTTGTAACACGTTTTGTAATGCAAAAGCAGGGATCATGCTACGTGTCCCCCGACCCTTACGCACAACCTCACATGTGTGGGAATACATCTTCCTCTACCCAAGTGAGACTCATCAGTGGAGTGCACCGATGATATTAATCATTGTCATGTACCCAAAAGATCATGTATCCCTTACATGCACGTGGTGGAACCCATAACTGACTAGAAATTAGGAAATCATCAATGTTTTTCACCTATGGCTAAAAACACCAGTGATATTTGGTTCGGGATTAAAAATCATCAAAGATATCAAGTTCAAGTGCAAAAGTCACCGATGACATTTGGTTCATATCAAAAAATCACTAGTGATATAATGAGAAAGAACAACCACATATCCTTTTTACAGTACAAGTTGTAAAATATGTTGCAACAGACATTTCCCTACCATTGCCCATAAAACAAAAGCTCATGCCATTCCCCCATGCCCCCACTTCCTAAGGGTTAGTTTACTTGGTGGGTTAGGAAAGTGGTGTTAAGAAATGTGAAACTAGTGTTAACCCACAATTATATTTACTTGCAGAGTAATGTTAAAACTAGTTTGTATTTACTTGAATTAGTGTTAAGTTGTGATGTTAAACCTTGTGACGTTTACTTGGTAGTGGTGTTAGGAATATGAAAACAAGGAATGTCAAAGGCGTGAGTGACGCATGACTTTAACATGGGTTTGGTTAACATCAGTTGAAACTAGTGTTAGACAAATCTGTGTTAAAATAATCAAACCAGGATTATCAGATTAGAGGTTAAGTAGTAAGTAAACAAGAATAAATCTCCCTTTTAGAGAGTTAACCCCCAAATAAACTAGGCCTAAAGATTCTCTCCTGTCCCATTACATACTTCCACTTCCCCTTTTCTTTCTGGTTGCAAAACTCTTTTGATAGACCACTTGTTGCATTTTGGACAACTCTGCTTCTCTTTTGCCTTCTTTTTTTACTTCTATACACCCCATAATTTAGCATTGCCTATGGGTGTTGAGATGAAGATATTTAAGAGGGCATCATGGCAATCACGCACCAGTAACTGTTGAATCTCAGGGTTATGTTTCAACCCCATGACCCTCTAAGGACATGTTTTATAAATTCATAGGGTGAAGAATATAGGAGAGTGTCTTAATGGTGATTTACTAAAGCTTAACGCCATTAATAATGTGTGGAGAGAGTGGAGGATATGGAGAAAATAATAATTGAAGTAGAATAAGATGGGTGCTACTAGATGTGTTAGAGCTTTGTATCGTAAGAGAATTAATCTGGGTGAAATTGCTAGATTGGTGAGTCAGATTTGAGTGTCGGACAATGTGAACACACTAATACAATTAGATGGGTCCCTAGGTACAATTAGGATAATATATTGTTCCATGTTGGATATACCGATAAAGGGTAATGAAGAATTAAAATGATTTGGATTATGGATTTTGATAAGTCACCGATAACTATTACGATATTTAACTATTGTCTACAATCTAAGAAGAGTGGCATTCGTCTCTAAAGATTGTTGCCCGACTGATACCCTTGATGTGCATCTGATGGTAACACCATCATTCATCTTAACTAACTTGAATTAGTTAGAATCAAGTGATAAATGCTCCTAAATGATCGTCTGAGGGTTGTAATTCTGCACTGAACTGATTTGAAAAGATGACAAGAAAATAGGATTAATTTTTCTATTTTACCATATCATCACAGATTCAGATTAACCAAGGGATTGATAAGGGTTCAATTAAAGGTCAAATGAACTTAAAAGACCAAGAGGTGGGCTCACATTGACTGAATCAGAGTTTCACGCATTTCGGGGATTAAAATATCACTAAAAGCCTTAATTATCTGCCTCACTTAAATTGAAGGGGTTACTGTCGAGATAAATTCAATTTAAACCTCCTAACAATCATTGAAAAATATTCTAAGAGATTTAATACCTTCACTTTGACCGTTTGAACCCATTTTGACCAAAAACAAAGATTCAGATGAGAATTTACCCTAATTTGGGCTTCTATGCAATTTACCTAGTCAAACATGGTCAAAACTAAACTCTAAGTTCACAATTAGATTCCTTGGGTTCAAATTAGGTTAGCACCAAAATTTGAGTCGAATCAAAGTTCATCTTGGCCAAGTTTGCATTTCTACCCTTAAAATCCCTATATCTCACATCTAGATCCCTAGGTTTCAAGTTTTCTTACATTTATGTCCCTAACTTCTTCATCTTCTTCACATTGAGGTCCCTACCGCTTGAAAATCAGCTATTTCCTAATCGCATGGTGAAAACCCAAACACAGTGACTTTAACAGAACATATCTCCTTCAATTCATAACTAAATCCCTCCAAAATTGGTAGGATTTCTCCTTAGGAGATTCTCTTTGATTAGGCATGATTTCTTGCCCAAAATGAAGCCTGAGAAGCCCCACAAAGCGAGGGATTTGTAAGAAGGAAAACCCCATGATTCCTACTTCAAAGCTCTAGGATTCTTACTAATTGAGCTCAAATTTGAGCTCTATATAAGCTTTAGGGTATTCCATGATGAAACTTAGCCAGGTTCAGGTAAAAATCCACCTTTCTTCCCTTCCTCTGGCCGTCTTCGACCTGAGCTCCTGCGAGCTTCTCCTCCTTCTTCCTTTGACCTCCCAACTGTCAAATTGGGAGCACCAAATTCTTCCTCATGTTCGTCCGTGCCTGGTTTGCCAAAGCTAGGGTTTCCAACCCCCTCGTCGTCGTCGTTCTACCTCACCGGAGACTTCATCCCCTTTGCACCCAGCAAGGCATGTTAGTGTGGAATTCCTAGCCTTTCGTCCAAGAAATTAGGTCTACCTTCGCCCTCTTTCTCTAGAATAGTTTTAGGCCCCTTAGACCTAGTTTCAACCTCAAACTCTCGTTGTCCCTCTCTTTCTTCTCCACCTCCGGCCAAGCCTCCAGCGAGGCTGCCACCACACTACACTTCACCAAGCAGTGCACTGCCACCACCCCCACTTTCCTCTCATCCTGGAGATCAAAAGCCCCAAGGTTATTGAAGCTTTTGACCTCTTAAGACCTTAGTCGGCCAAACCCACTAAACAATGCCTCTATAGTCACCGTCTGACATCCACACTCCATTAACCACCCAATAAATACTGCTAGAAGCTTCCTCGCTTCACGGCGGAGCTTCCTAGCTATTTGACTTGGGCTCTAGGAACGTCGTCTTAATTTGTAGGGTTCATCGAACCTCCGCTTCACACCACCTTTGCCCGTCGTTGCCCGATCACCATTTTCCTTGCTACAAGCTCCAGCAGCTGCAGATACACTCCAAAAACCCACCTGCAATGTCGATTCAAGAATGAAGCACAGTAGTAGCAGCAATCAATTGGAACTCTATCTATAGCTACGCATAAAGAAGTTGGACTGAGATAGTCCCACCTCGAGCATTTTTAATTTGAAATTCATATTTATTGACTAACACCTGTAGCCTTATCACCTTAGTCACGGAGGTCAGGTCTCCCATACATGCCCCTATGCACACCAGTTTGCTTGCCCATGCCATGCTAGTCGGACCAGCCCCCTGCGTTGAACCAGATTGGTCTGGACTAGTCTAGGTTTGGAGAGAGAAATAGGAGAGGCTTTCAGAGAGAAAGTGGGGAGGTTTTGTTCTTGAGCTCTGTGCCTAAGGACTTAGATGCATTTGAGGTGCTTTGGAGCTAAATGCTTAAGGCTATCTGTTTGGCTTGAATTAACTATTTAATAAAGGGTATTATTTGAGGCTACTGTTGGCTTTGAAAATTTTGATATTAAGTTGAGAATTGAGCCAAGTGTTAAAGGCATAATTGGTGGTTCCAACCACCACTTTTTTTTTTGCTCTCTGTTATCTTTTTGTTATTTGACTCTTGCGATACAATTTGGATCTTTATTGAATATATTTTTAGTTGATTGATCATTCATTGCATATCATTATTGTGACTTGTTTATTGTGCTCATATTTACATCATTTATAATTGATTAGTGGATTGAACTCCAATTTTGCTCCCTTTGAATGACCTTGGAACTCATAGTTTTTCAA
Organism: Thalassia testudinum; assembly: GCA_037157565.1. Lineage (NCBI taxonomy): Eukaryota > Viridiplantae > Streptophyta > Magnoliopsida > Alismatales > Hydrocharitaceae > Thalassia > Thalassia testudinum. Next base: position 70,129,252 of record JAZHRO010000007.1, on the reverse strand, counting down.
GCTTTATAAATTTAAGTGTTGTTATGCTTTTATCACCTATACTATGACGCGTTTTCCTAAACTACGACGATCACTGTTCAATGGCATCCTATGCATGATAATAGAGATTAAGCATTGTCACACAAGTTGAGTCAAGGAGTTGACTCGACAAGATGGAGATATGGAAGTCCTTCTCTTGTCATTATCATGGAGAAGGTGTATCCTTTGAATTGAGACAAATATGTATCTTTGTGTCTGAGTATGCACATTTAGTGAAGCGAAAGTTGATGCACTCATCGTAGTGCTAAGACTAGAAAGCTGGTGTGAATATGAGGGCATAGGAAACATATGATCTCTCGAAGGAATCACACAAATCCACTGTCATAGATGTACACAGTAGATCATGAGACTCGAGCTCACTCTACATATATTGGGAAGTATGAAATTGCATGTATGGTCATATGAGTTCTGATCAGACGACCCATACATGAATAGAAGAACACAATCCTTTAGGAAGTGATCTGGTCTTCGTTCTCATTCCAATGATACAAAGATAATGTGAAAAGTATGTAACCCATGATGGGATGGACAGTGAATCTGGGATTTGAATTAGGGGTCACATATGTTTTCCAATGTAAAGGATTCACATGTATTTGAAATACTTGAGGGAGGCATAGTCTCATAATTTCACTAATCCTGAACACTTGATTATTGGCATAATGAAACCAATAATCATTTTGGTGTGTTCCTATTTGATAATATTGATTAATCTAATTTAAGGAGATAAATTACCTTAAATTTGGTGATTAATTACACCTAATTTGATTAGGTGCAAAAGACAAGGGTTGGATTGCAATTAATTAATGGTTTGATATTAGATCAAAACACTTCGTAAGTTGTTCTAGGCCAATCATATAAAGTTTAACTAGGATTAGATCTCAACCCTTTGATGAGCTCAGAGTGAGAGCCATTCTCCCCCTGCCTCTTGGACGAGTGCCCCTCTTCACTCGAATGGGAGCGAGAATCCCTCTTCATGGTTGAAGACTCCTTAGGGTGTGAAGGCTAAAGTGTGAGGAAAGCTGCAGAAAGCGAACCTGGATTAGTAACACAAAATTGGGGTCACTAGCGGTTTGCCAAGCCTAACTTAGCACTAATTCTCAATGGGCTAGAAGTGCGAAGGCATCCTAAAACCCCCGACCGCATCCCTGGGAAAAGGCCTGAGTTCCAAAGGACATTAAAAATCACCATGGAAAACAAAAGATGGTAGAATAGAAAACACCTGCCTCGACCTTTTAAACAGAGCACTAAGAGAAAGTCTCACCAAGGACAAAAGGAGGATGCTTGACCCAACCAAAAGATCCCCTCTCTTCTACCCCCTTGAGAGAGGTCGTGGAGCCGACAAACTAACTCGAGTGAGGGCATGATCCAAAGCCTAAGGTCAATAGCCTTAAGGGTGCCCAATGCAAGCTAGTAAGTAAAACTTAGTGGTAGAAAGGATTGCAACCAAAAGGAGTAGGGTAAGGGTTAGACAAATGCTGGCACAACAACACACTAGAAGAGTTGTTTTCCCCATGAGAGAAAACACAACTCTAATGACCACCCAAAACAAGGTCGCAAAATCCACCTAACTAATGCTACCATAGTAAAAAGTTTTCCTAAAAGCAGAATAAGAGCCGTAGCAAAAACAAAGGGGCAGCCATGCTTAATCACCTCGAGGAAGGTGCCCACTTACCTTGATTAATGGATGACTTTTTCGCAATAGAGTAATTGCTACCCCACAACAAGCCACCCAAACCGTGCTACTAAAGAAAGCAAAGGATGACCAATAGGCATTGCAATACTCTCTAACAGAGCAAGGAGTGACCGCATAAACCCTACCCCCAACAAACTCTCCTATGTAAGGAGGAGAAGAAGGCGACAAGGTGTAGTCCCTCCACCACCCTCGACTGTCCTGTCTATATTTAATGCGACAAGGTGCAACTGAACAATAAGCTTAGGAGGAAGTGGTGCATGCCATACCCCAAGCCTTGGAGATGCAAACAACGCAGTCCCATCATCAGCCCAATCGTCAATTGTGAGGCTGGCCACCATCTGCCCTAGAACTTAGGCAGACGAACCGCGTTAGATGGGCAACACCTCCTAGAGAGGACGTAAGACTTGAAAGTAGTATGAGTGGTAAATGCCTACCAAGTACGAATAAAGCCTCCCTTTAGAAGAAGGAGGGGGTAGGAAGTGTAACCTGCCTCACTAACTAGGTGGGAAAGCAACTAGAATAGCAAGTCCCCTAGAACAGAGAGGGGGTGGGGAGCATAGCCTACCTCGCTAAACAGGAGAGAAAGCCGCTAGAACAGCAACCCCCCCTGAAGGAAAGGAAGGGGATAGGAAGTGCAACCTACTTCATTATGCAAGCAAGAAAGCTGCTAGAACAACAAGCCCCCTGCCCCCCCCAAGAAGAGAGAGGGGGTAGGAAATGCAACCCACCTCACTAAGCAGGTGGGAAAATCGCTCGAATAGTAAGGCTACCCTACCTCAAGAAGGAACAAGAAGTGCAACCATCTCATTAAGCAAGCAAGAAGGTAGTTGGAATAGCAAGCCCCCCCCTAAAATAAGGGGGGGGAAGGGCTAATTAAGCAACCACCACCCAAAAGGGCAAGCCATGAGCATCACCTTTCCCTAGCAAAGGGAGAGAATAAAAGTGTGCTTTTGAATCAAGGAAATAGGGGGCATAAAAGCACCTACCCCCTGTTACACCTAGGTTGTAGTTGTTGGGGGCAAGGGGAGTTATCAAAAAAAATGGGAGAAAGAAGAGAACAAGATACTTTTGTAGTTGGCATAATCAAACTACGAGAGTGAGGGCAACTGATAGGGGAAGGAATTAACCCTATTAAACAAGACCAAGAAGCCCACTAGAGGTTGGCGTAAGAAAGGAGTCAACCTAGACTAGGAGTAGAACATGTCCGATTGGATGACAACGGCACTGCCCAAAGCAGTCTACTTGGAATGAGCCGGCTAGCTTTCTTGCACGGGGACACTCCGCCAACTTGATTGCCATGGACCTTAAATGGTACCCAGACCCAAAGGAGTAAGAACCAAGATGGCATCGCAAGAACCAAAGTGACAGTACAGGAATTGAGGCACTAGCATTGTTAATAAGACAATCTACTAAAAATAACACTCGATGGAGAACAAATGCTATTTTTCCCCATATAAGGGAGGAATCTCCTATAAAAGAGGATTCATTCATTTGAGAAAAGGGGCTCTCTCCTCTTCCTGTAGAGACTCTAAACTTTTAGTGGATAGTTGAGGGTCAAATCCCTTCCCTAAATGTACACTGTAAGGTGAAACTAGGTCACCAAATCGAGTGTGCACATTATTCCATGTTGGCATGTTTGTGATAATCCCTTCTCTTACTTTTTTTGTTAAGTGTGATTGGCTTGATCAATAACCTATTGGCTCACCATTGTTAGACACAATAAGAGAATCAATTCTTCCCACTATTGTCACTTAGTGAGAAAATCAAAGAGTGAAAATTGTACATCTGCTCTTCAAGCTTCATACACACCTTTTGAAAGCTTCAATTCTCTACCCCTAAACCCTAGTCTATTTGCATCAAAGGGAAGTTTCTTAACCTATATAAGGTAGTGTCTATATACATCTTGTGGCTGATGAGTCCACTTTAGTGGACTATAATTAAGCCTACGTTAGCTAATTCCCATGTCTTAGAATGCATTAGCGTATATGCATTTGATATAGAATAAATAATAGTGTTAATATTTAGTACTAGTTCAGTTTCAAAAAAAATATTTAGTACTAGTTGTAATGTGTACATACATAAGCGTCTTTAGAACTAATATGCAATACATTATTCAAATATATCATAGTCCCTTAATTAATTAATTTTAATTTCTTCTTGCATGACCTAAGTCATCATTTAATGTACATCACCAAGAAAATGTCTTGAGGAGATGGGCACAAGAGCAAAATGGCCCTTCCAAAGATGGAAAATCGCCACTTTATGAGGAGGGTGCTCGACCATCCTTCCTCCTCTTGTGTGCGACAATCTCTCCTCCAAATTAAGGTCACGTTAATTGGTGATGAATGATGGTAAATGGGTCCATTTAGATCCACATTTTTAGGAAGCATTGAAATGAACCTTCTATTGTTGGAGAGAGCCACCAAATGTGGCATGACAACACAAGAAAAGAGGGGTTCAATTCTTACTCTCTGATGACCTTTCTGATCGAGAAATTTTTCGCTTTTTGCAAATAATAATAATAATTATACTGATGTTTTAATAATGTGTTGTCGTAGCATAAATCGTGGTGGAAAAATCCCAATTAAATAGTAGAGTAAATGGCGGACTTAATATGCATGAGTCAACTAAATCACAGATCATAAATATCAAATCCAATAATAGAAAAGTTGCTCATGTCAAAGATGTAATCAACTCAAATATGTAGCATGTTAAATAACCACGAATAAACTAATGTTGACTCCATGGGGAGGCAAATGCACATATAGGTTCAGTATATGAATATAAAAATGATAATAGTGATTCCAATAGTCAGAGAAAAATCAATGAACTACTAAAAGGAAAGCAAATGCAGTAAATAACGGTGGATGTGGAATCACGGTGAGAATATGCGATTGAGGACGTGGTGCAGTGATGGGGACAAACATGCTGTCACCACGCTCACCTGAGTGGAGGCGATGAGGATGGATTCGGTGCTTTCATAATCGATTGCAGTGGTGTAAGGTCACAGAAGCGGGCGGTTGTTGCAGTAGAGGAGCTTGCAGTCACAGATGCTGTCGAGGAACACACGATCATGGTGGGGAATCATGGTGGCGAGATTGAAGAGGCTGAATAAGTGATAGTAAACACTGTGTAGACTCAGTAGGGGCTGGTCGTGGTTGAGAGGAGTGTGATGCGAAAAGTAGCGTGATTTATAAAAGCGGGTTTTTAATGTTGTTGTAACATGCGAATTCACATACGCTTTTAAATTTATATCCTAGATAGGGGAGTATCTAGGGTCGTCCAAGGAGGCCAAATGTTTGCAAAATTAATTCTCTTGCTTACAAAATAGATCTCAACTTTCTTTTTGGTATTTTAAATATGTAATTTTTTTGTTTTGAAAAGCGAGGGCAAAATGCGAATTGTGACGGAAAGTACTAACACCTATAATTACTTAACTAAAACTTAAGCGATAGATATATCCTCTTCCTAAGCTCACTCTAGGCAAGTGGAGACCTAGAGTAATTAGGAAGAAGAGTTGAAACAAGTGCTAGAACAAAAACAACAATTGCAATAGAAAGTAAAAAGAAGGCAATTTGATTAACTAGAATTTATGTTCTTTTCCAAGACAAGTAGAGGAATTCTTCTACTAGAAATGAAAAAATCTAAAATCAATAAAAGAAACACAAATCCTCTTGCAAAATTTGGTGAAGAAGGGAGTCTTCTTTCTCCAAGCCTAGTTGCTCCTTGGCTTGAAAAGAGGGCCTCCTTCTTCTCCTTCCTTAAGAGCTCCTCCAAGGTGGATGCTACCACCTTCAATGCTCTCCTCCAAGGGGTGGCCGTTCACCACCCTCAAAAGCTCCTCCAAGGTGGCGTGGACCACCTTCAAGATCTCCTCCAAAGATCTTCCTTGCCTGGCTTCTCCTTTGGCTGGCGTGGATCAAGAGAGAAGGGAAGAGGGGAAGGCACCAAAGGGATAGAATATCCCCTTAATCTTCTTCTTCTCTCTTGGGCGTAGGCTCTAGGTAGAATATGAGAGTGAATTTGCTAGCCAAGGATGGTTTGAATGGTGGTGGGTAGTAGTCTTTTTATAGGGTAGGATGAGGGGTTAAGGTGCCTCTTGAAATGGAGGGCTAAGATGGGAGGATGGAGGTGGTTAGGTGATCCTAGGGTTAAGGATGGTTGGCACCACCTAAGGGGTGTAAGGGGGGTAGTTAGGGTTGGTCAAGAGGCACCTAAAAGTGGCACCAACCATGGAGAGGTGCCATGGGTTGGCGCCAACTTTGGGGCTTCTAGAAGGTGGGATTATGTGGAGGGTGGAGATGGGTTTAAGGGGAGATGTGTGGTGGAGATGAAGGGGATTTTTGGAGGGAACAGTGGTGCCAACAAGGGGGTAGTTAGGGTGGTTTTGGTTCCACTTTTAGGTGTCTTTTGGAGGTGGTGGGTAGGCTAGGTTGGCGCCAAGTAGGGTTAGCTTATGTGGAGCTTAGGTGGAGCTAGTTGGTGGAGTTGTTAGGTAGGGTTTTTGGGTGGTACAAGCCAAGGAAGTTGGAGCATAGCTAAGCTAAGCTAGCTTAGCTAATGGTGGAGTAGAGGAGGAGGTGTTGGAGCTAGGGTTTGGAGGGAGGAGCTGGTTCTGAAGAGTTCGGAGCTGAAGTGGAGCTGGTAGCTGCTGAAGAGGTCAACATGGGGCTACTCCAGCTGGCTTAGCTTGCAACTTCTTTGCTAGCTACTAAGCGAAGCTAAAGTGAGCTAGCTTCTGTTGAATGGAGCTGAGGTGAGCTGGGTCTGGTGCTCCCAGGGAGGATTGAGCTAGTTGAGACAGCTAAGGTAGCTTAGCTCAATTAGCTTAAGCTAAGCTGGGTTCTCGGTAGCTGGACTTGAGCTTCCTAAGCTGGGATGAGTTCTTCTTCAACTGGCTGGAGTTGAGTGGAGCTGGATATAGCTGGATCTAAGCTAGGGTGAACTCCAGTCAACTCAGCTGAGCTAGCTAGAGCTCCCTGTGGACTAGTGGGAACTAAAATGAGCTAGACTTAACTAGGTTGAGCTGGATCTGAGCTGACTTGAGCTAGGGTGAGCTAAGATGAACTCTCTTGAGCTGCCATCTAGCTGAGATTAGCTAAATGGAGCTGGGATGAGCTAACCCTAGTTCAAGTGAGCTAGGTTCCAGCTGTGGTGAGCTAGATCAAGCTGAGTTCCAGCTAGGCTCCTCCTTCACCATTTGCCTTCTTGAGTGCTAGGGTTTTAGGGATCTGTATATCTGTTCATCCCTAACACTAAAAAAAACACATTAAAACAACAAAAGAAAGTGCAATGCATGCCTAACCTAGTTAATGCCTAAATGCAACCCAAAAACTCTCTTGTGGAGTAAAATCCTAAGAGCTAGGTTTGTTTTAATGCATAAGAATGATGATAAACTAGCGTTTATCAGAGTGCTCGTGGTTGGAGCGTTAAGGCCACGGTGGAGCAGCTAGTGCAGCCTGAGGTTGAAAGGGTGGAGGGCATTCTTAACCTCCTGTCGCGGTCTGTTGTGCATGGAGTGGGAGATGGAGGAGGTGGTCGGCCGTCGTGCTACTTGCTGTCAGAGAGGCAGGAGGCGAGGGTCGCAGTTGTGGAGGACGGCAACAGCAGGGGAGGTACGGTCTGTTGTAGCGGAGCACGCAGTGGTGGTGGCACGGTCAAGGTGTCGAGGAGGACCACGCAGTGGTCAAGTGGGGCGTTGGTTCCCTGTTGGTTCAGTCGAGGGAGGAAGCTAAGGCGGAGTGAAGCAGAGGTCGAAGGTTGTCAACAGACTTCGAGCCTAGGCTGTCTCAATGGCGTGGCTCACGGTTGAGGTGATGAGGGTGTTAGGGAAATTCTTTAAACCCTTAGGGGCTTAACTGTAATTAACCTACCACTAACTAAGGATGGACTTGTACCATAACTTATCTCAACTGGACTTCATACTCATTGGGTATCAGTACCACATATAATGAGTACTGGTACTGGAGAACCAGTATCGGTATCCTTAAGTCCCAGGTATGAGTTCTATATCCCAATGAGTACTGGTACTGATGCCAAGTACCGATACCCATAGGTCACAGTTTAGAACTCATTGTCCAGATGAGTACTCATCTAGTACTCACTTTGTACTGGTACTCATGTTGAGTACCAATACTTAGTGAGTACTGGTATCTTTCCAGGAAACAAATGGTCTCAACGAGTATCGGTACTCATGAAGAGTACCGGTACTTGTTGAGTACTGGACGTACCACCTGTAGCCTACCAGTACCGGTACTAAAGACCAGTACTGATACTTGTAACCTGCAGGTTCTGGTGATTTCAAGCCCAGAACCTGATCTGGGACTTATGAGTACTGGTACATGTAAGTCCTAGTTTTGGACTTAAGTCATCCTGGAGCTGGTCTGTAGGTTGCTTGTACTGGTACTCTTGAAGAGTACCAGTATTAGCATCCTACAATACACCTTAAGGGGCCAAAATAGTAGAGCGTGAGTACTAGTACTCATCTTTAGTACCAGTACTTATGACGGTTACAGATTGTGTTTATACGTCTCTAAGAATATTAAACATCTAAATACCTATATCCCACATGAGTTTGCACGAAACAAAGATTAACCAATATTAGATGTTTAAACAAGATGGCATTTATGGTTTTAAATCAGATAAGATAAATCATGAATTAGATAAAATATGTAATAAGGTTCCTACTACTAATAAATATACAGATATACATAGGCATGTCTTCGATGATTGAATGAACTGCTAAATGTAGAAATACCTGTGGTTATCTTGACGGAAGAGAAGAGGGGACTGTAAAGTGGTGCTTCCAAAAGAACCCACCTTCAATACCTTGATCAAGAAAGATAAGGAGATCTTTCTTTCTTCTCTTTTCCCTGTCATTCTCTCTCTCTAAGAAACCCAATTCCTTTAGGTACACGATGGGGATGCAAAACCTAGGATTAGTAGGTGGGTCTTTTGGGGACCACAACCCCAAAAAAGACTTAATCAGTAATTAGTCCTTCTAATTACTGTATGGGTGAATTACATCTTCACCCATCGAGTAGATATATATTCACAAATAGGTTTCTACACATGGATAACAACACCACACTAATCCTTTTGCAGTTTAGTCCATTTGAAACCAATATCCTTATTTGATCACTTTAAATTACGGGCTTATGATGACATTCACATTACTTATTGTTACGACCCGATTTCCAAATCCCTACAGGACCTGAGACTAGCTCGCCTCAACTAATCCCAAGATCCAGTCGTCCAACAAAAAATAACCAAAAAATAGGAAAATAAACCACATTCACTATGCAATGTAACTAACAGTAAAAGCGTACAAGAAGCAAAGGAAAGTAAAAGCTGCTAGTTCAGTACATACCACCACAACAACAAGAAAAGTAGAACAAAAGCAACAGTAACAGGAACAGTAACAAAAAGTTTGAAACTCACTATAGCAGAAAAGAGAGTACAACAAAAGTACTGAAAACTGCGGCTAGGCTCGACTGGGCCCAACACTCTCTGCAGCCGGTAGCTCGGGCTGCTCAACTCCTGGACTTGAACAATGTTATGAAAAGATGGAGTCAGCGAACGCTGAGTAGAGTGGTAACCAAACTATCTAAAGCAATAAAACTAGCAGGTATATTTATCCTTTTCAAGTTATTTTATTTTACAGGTAATTTCTTTCCACCCCATTGATTTACTTTCAGATTCTTTCTTGATCTTGCATGTTCCTCGTGGGAACGATCTTGATTGCAGTCTTTTCCGAAGAGTAGAAGGTACACGTGGTGCTCTCCTGGCCGGGAGAGTCCTCCGTGGTAGTCCTACACCCAGTCAACCACCCCGAGGTCACTGACAGATGCAGCAATGACTACGGCATGCGCGATAAGCGCACGGGTAGCTACCCTGCACTGGCACACGGTCAATCGTTTCTGCTAGCGGGTACGCTCAAAATACAGCACGAAACAGTATAGGGCCTAGCCCTCTCAGAAATAGGGGTCTAGCCCCTCAGAACCAAATAGGGGTCTCGCCCCTCCACAATTCGCGCACCCTCGTCTGACTACCCTGATTTGCCCAGAGGGCCTAACAAGTTGGTGTAAAGTGGCTAGCTGAACCCCAGGCCCCGTGGGGTGGCTAGCTCCCTCCCTACAGTAATAGCTCACCTCAGTACCATGTACGCGAGGGCCAACAGAAGTCGGTGTAGAGTGGCCAATCCTAACCCCGGGTTCCAACCCAAGGACGACTAGCTCCGCTTTACACTAAAAGGGGACAGTCGCTCTCCTTGGTACCACATACTCAAGGGCCAGCACACTTCCCATCCACATTCCAGGCTTTTCCATCTAACCACAGGAGCTCTACTCCTAACTCCCCGTAGGGTTCATGCTCATGTTCACCATATTATTCCAATCCAGGTTTCATCATTTACCATTCAGTTCTCGTTTATACACAGGCAGCTCGTATTTCCACAATTTGACACATGCAACAAGTGATATCACAAGTAACTGTTTAGTTATCCCAGGCAGCTCGTATTTATTTACAGGTAGTGGCTAACAATTCATCTCATTCATATATATATACAAGTTCAATTACGCAAACAATTGTGTCAACCATTTCTTGTCCTAGGGTTCATGCTACATCTTAGGTTTCCAGTTGTCTAATTTTCATAAATGCATTCATATTTAATAAGTATAATAGGGGTGGACCACTCTACCAGACAATCCGGGAGTACTGAGGGTTCGAACTGCTGACCCACGTGCCTCTGCAAGTCCCAGACACGCAACAGGTCAAAGTCCTATACCAAGGAACACATCATAATGGAAGGTTCAGAACAGTATATAAAGGTTTCTAATACATAGAAGAATTCACAAGGAAATCACAGATACTTTGTTTACGTAAAACGGATCCTGATCAGACCCTAAACGGGTCAAAAACATGTCTGTAGACCCAAATTAGATGTCTGGAAACAAGTCCATACGTCTTAAAAGTCACAGAGACTCACCTCAAGCTCCTGCAATGACCTCAGACATCCAGGACTCCTCCGCAACCGTCTAAAAACTATTCCAGACATCTGATTAGTCCTCCGATCGTCTGGGAACGCCTCCGATCGTCTGGTAAGCTATCCAGACGTCTGAAAGTACGTGGAAAGGCGTTCCGCGCACCTTCCCAAGGCTGCTCCTACGTACGACAGAACAACAACCCACTTTTAACCTAACAGGATCATCTGCGGTGCAACCTGCATGGCCGTAACCACGAGGAAGACGTACCTTCGCAATACAAAAGCCTTCAGACGTCTAGTGTCAACGCCAAACGTCCAGTCGGTCATCCGGAAGACACTCCGGATGTCTAATATTGGAAATTTTCCAGTATCAGACCGCGCTCCTATGCTTCTCATTGCGCTCCGTCGTGGCTCCTTTCGCTCCGCTGCAGCACCAACTGTTGCAGAAGGTCGAGGATGACGCTCCAATGTCCTCCTCCTCCCGCACGTGCCGCGGTGGTCGTGCGAGCCTCCGACGAGCTTCCACGAAGCTCTCGACCTCGGCCCTCTCCTCCTCCTTGCTCTTGCGCTCTCTCTCGCGCGCCCTTGCTCGTAGCAGTGGAGTGGGGGTGTGGTGGTAGTGGTGTAGAGAGGAGAGGAAGGGGGTGGCCTTTTATAAGGCCGGGGGTTTAGGGTTCGGAGGGGGAAAAGAAGAAGGAAGGAGAGAGAAGCGTCTAAGTGCCGCCTGCGCGCAGAATGCAGGGTGCGTATAGATTTTTCAATTTCCAAACATCCAGGAAGGGGTCTAGACATCTAGCCAAACATTTGACTAACACTCCAGACGTCTTAAAAGGCTAAAATCAGGATGGGTCTTTACATTTATTGTCATTTGATTATATTTATTTACATATACTAGTCCATACGTTGGATTTTAACCCAACAATCTCCCACTTAGGCTGTATGTGTAACCTGTGAATCAAACAACATATAACATTGAATTTGAGCTCAGCTTTACTGTTATATTCTGAAATGCATATCTAAAACCAATTTGATCTACCAATTACCTAGTAATAGAGCCAAGGTGGCTTTCGCTACATCCCAATAGGTAAACCAACAATGACCACGTACACTAATGCAAAAGGTAACCATAAACGTATGGATGTGTAGCATGGAAATTACATGCCAATGTGATCAACGCATGCCTATTCCCAACTGGTCCTTCGAGTAGAGATCACTTCTAAAACCAAAACCAAATTGCTTGTCAAAATGGATAATCACAGAACTGAAAACTTTTAAGTTATGTTTATTTCATAACAGAAATGAAGCTTTACAAAACTTTATACATAACCAAATGACTAAACTTATGGTATATACATTCATCAGCGAGATTCGCCTCAAAACCAAACGAGAGAATCACCTGATGAAATTTAAAATACAATTGTCTGGATGCCTGCTTGAGTCCATAGACGGATTTCTTTAATTTGCATAACGTATTCTTTGGATCACTCCTAACAAAATGTTTAGGCTGAGCCATGTAAATGGTTTCCTCAATTTCACCATTAAGGAGTGCAGTCTTTACATCCATCTGATGCAACTCAAGATCAAAGTGAGCCACAAGTGCCATAATTACCCTTAATGAATCCTTAGAAGAAACAGGAGAGAATGTCTCCTTATAGTCAATGCCCTCCTTTTGGGTAAAACCATTAGCGACAGGACACGCTTTGCATCGTTCCACTTTTCCTTTCGAATCCCATTTGATTTTAAAAATCCATTTGCAACAAATGGGTTTCACACCTTCTGGTAGTGAAACAACATCCCAAACGCCATTGTCTTTCATTGACTTCATTTCTTCTTCCATAGCCTCAATCCACTTTTCATGATTCAGACTTTCCATTGCTTGACAAAAGCAGATAGGATCATCTTCCATCAACCCAATATTCGTTTCATGCTCCTGAAGGAATACCATATAATCATCCGAATGGCACTCCTTTCTCTAGTGGACCTCCTTAATGGTACATTTTCAGTATGTGTCTGAGGCTGCTCTAGAGGGGTTAAAACCGTATCATTGTCTTCATTGGAGTTATCGTGAGGTATGTCAAAGACATGCTCCTCATCAACCTGAGTAACTTCAGGAGGAATAACTATGTTTTCCTCTTCAAAGGCAAAGTCCTTAACCTTGTCAACTTGGGCAGACTCAACACATTCAAAGAACTTGGCATTACCAGACTCAAAAATAGTTTAATTGTGGGATCATAAAATTTATATCCTCTTCACCTCTCAGAATACCCAACAAAATAGCAGCTAACTATCCTTGTGTCCAGTTTCTTTTCATTTGGCCTATAAGGCCTAGTCTCAACTGGACATCCCCACACATGAAAATGCTTAAGACTGGGTTTCCACCTAGTCCATAGATCATATGGGGTCTTGTTAGTTGCCTAAGTTGGGACTCTATTCAAAATGTAAGCTGCAATCTTTAAGGCCTCTCCCCAGAGTGAGTCTGGTAAGAAAGAATGAGCAATCATACTCCTTACCATGTCCTTAAGCATTTTGTTTCGTCTCTCAGTAACACCATTCATAGTGGGTGAGCCCAGCATGGTGTTCCGAGGAATGATGCCACATTCCTCTAGGAACCTAGCAAACAGTCCTGGAGGTTTTTCACCTGATCCATCATATCTGCCGTAGTATTCACTACCACGGTAAGATCTGACAAATTTAATTCTTCTATCGAGTTGATTCTCAACTTCGACTTTATAATTCTTAAACGTGTCCAATGACTGTGCCTTTTTTGAATTAAGTAGATGAAGTCATATCTTGAGTGGCCATCTATGAATGTGATAAAATACTGTTGGCCATTCTACGCAGGTGTAGGAAATGGACCACAGATGTTCGTATGAATCACATCCAAGACACCATTTGACCTATTGGCTTCAAACTTCTTATTATTGGTTTGTTTCCCCGTAATACATTTTATACACTAATCGAAATAAGAAAAGTCTAAGGGATCAAAAATTCCATTTGACACAAGTTTCTCTATTCTCCTTCTGGAGATATGACCTAATCTCTTGTGCCATAGTGTAGCTGAGGATTCATTATCTAGTTTCCTTTTCACTCTCTGTGTATCCAAAATAGAAGTCTCATTATAAGAAGTTACATTATCCAGGAAATATAAATTATCAAAACATGAAAGAAAACCAGTATCAATAATTTTGGAATCATGAAACAAAATTTTCCATCACCAAAACAACAAGTGAATCCACACTTATCCAACACGTAAATAGAAACTAGATTACGTCTAAAAGATGCTACAATAAAAGTTTCATTCAATTCCAAATACATTTTAGTTTTCATCAATAATTTAAAATGCCCTATAGCATGAACTTCTATAGCCTTCTCGTCCCCAACATAGATAAACTTCTCAGCTTCAGTTGGTCTTCGGCAGCTCAGGCAACCCTGCACAGACACACTTATGTAAGTGGTAGCACCCGAATGCATCCACCAAGTGTGCCTAGGTACTGAAGCTAAATTTATTTATGAACAAACCAAACTTAGAGCCATACCTTTCTTAGCACGCCATGCGTGATAATTGGTACAGTGCTTCTTCTAGTGCCCCTCAGCCCCACAAAAGAAGCATCCTGATTTGGAAGATTCTGTAGTCTTCCCCTTCTACTTCTTTTGGGAAGCTATATCTGCAGCTTCTGTATCCCTCTTTTTACCCTTTCCTTTTCCTTTAGAGGAAGAGGCAACATTAGCACTTTCTGTCCTATCCTACTTCTTTCTCTCCTCCTCTTGAACGCAGTGCGAGATGAACTCATTCAGAGACCAAGTCTCTTTCTAGCAATTACAGCTCACTTTGAACTAGTTAAATGCAGGAGAGAGAGATATTTCAACCAAATGCACTAACGGATCTTTAAAAAGATCTAGTTCAAGCGCTTTCAACTTTGAAGCAACATGGGACGTCTCCATAATATACTAAAAGGCTCAAGTATGTCCCTCTTCATAATCATCATAGAGATTTGGTTAGATCTCTCCTACCTTTCCTTTTCTCTCTTTTGATCGAGAGTATTAGCGTCTGTAAGGATAGGAGAGTCTTCCCTAATCACTAGATCAAGGTCCATTACACCTAAGACTATCAGTAGGTTTTCCTTCCGGTACAATACTGTTTGAGCCACTCAACATGGGAATTGAATTGAGGGTGGCGGTAATGTTGGTAGAAGACATGTCTGAAATAAAATGCAGCTAGACATAAGATTAAACTCCTTTAAAACATAAGGTGTCTAATTAATTTTAATAGTCCCATCAAATGTCTTAGTTAACTCCATTAAGGGTCTCATCTTTGGATAAGAGGTTGACTTATAATTAAAGACATGGTGTGGTATGTAATGATTGTTGGTTTAAAGCTAAGTTAGTCATGAACCTTCCTTTGGGCTGATTTAATGACTACCTAGAAAACTTAACAACCAACACATCATTACTCCCATGCAAATGAGTGAAAGTACAATGTGTATGCACTTTCCTTTAGGCCAGCGCACACCCACCTACTAACACTCATTCATCCTTTTACCATTCATGTATAAACCCAGTATTCACATGAGAGCTCACTTTGGTGAGGTGCTGCTTCAACTGAGTTACCCTAGAATAGTGTACTTTATTAATTAGACTAGGCTAAATTACACTAAGTAGAGGGTGGGTTGGCTTTGATACCACTTGTTGGGGAAATTCTTTAAACCCTTAGGGGCTTAACTATAATTAACCCACTTCTAACTTAGGATGGACCTATACCATAACTTGTCTCAACTAGACTTCATACTCATTGGATACCAGTATCACATATAATGAGTACTGGTACTAGAGAACCAGTATCGGTATCCTTAACTCCCAGGTATGAGTTCTATATCCCAATGAGTACCGGTACTGATGCTAAGTACCGATACCCATAGGTCATAGCTTAGAACTCATTGTCTAGATGAGTACTTGTTGAGTACTCACTTTGTACCGGTACTCATGTTGAGTACTGATACTTAGTGAGTACTGGTATCTTTCTAGGAAACAACTGGTCTCAACGAATACCGGTACTCATGAAGAGTACCGGTACTTGTTGAGTACTGGACATACCACCTGTAGCCTACCAATACCCATACTAAAGACCAGTACTGGTACTTGTAAGCTACAGGTTCTGGTGACTTCAAGCCTAGAACCTGATCTGGGACTCATGTGTACCGATTCTCATGATGAGTACCGGGACATGTAAGTCCCAGTTTTACACTTAAGTCATCCTGGAGCTGGTCTGTAGGTTGCTTGTACCGGTACTCATGAAGAGTATCGGTATTAGCATCCTACAATACACTTTAAGGGTCCATCCTACAGACGCTAATACCTATATCCATCACTAATCACTAAGTACCGGTACTCATCTTTAGTACTGATACTTACGATGGTTACAAATTGTGTTTATACGTTTCTGAGAATATGAAACATCTAAATACCTATATCCACATGAGTTTGCACGAAACAAAGATTAACCAATATCAAATGTTTAAACAAGATGGCATTTATGGTTTTAAATCAAATAAGATAAATCATGAATTAGATAAAATATGTAATAAGGTTCCTACTACTAATAAATATACAAATTTACATAGGCATGTCTTTGATGATTGAATGAACTACTAAATGTAGAAATACCTATGGTTATCTTGACGAAAGAGAAGAGGGGACTGCAAAGTGGTGCTTCCAAAAGAACCCACCTTCAATACTGTGATCAAGAAAGATAAGGAGATCTTTCTTTCTTCTCTTTTCCCTGTCGTTCTCTCTCTCTGAAAAACCTAATTCCCTTAGGTACACGATGGGGGTGCAAAACCTAGGATTAAGTGGGTCTTTTGGGGACCACAACCCCAAAAAAGACTTAATCAGTAATTAGTCCTCCTAATTACCGTATGGGTGAATTACATCTCTGCCCATCAAGGAGATATACATTCGCAAATAGGTTTTTGCACATGTATAACAACACCACACTAATCCTTTTGCATTTTAGCCCATATGAAACCAATATCCTTATTTAATCACTTTAAATTATGGGCTTACGATGACATTCACATTTCTTATTGTCATTTGATTATATTTATTTACATATACTAGTCCATACATAGGATTTTTACCCAACAGAGGGAGGTTGAGGAGCTCCGCGGGGAGGGGCGAAGGTCGAAGAGGATAGTCATTGCTGTGTGTGAAGGCATGGAAGGTGGAGCACGGTGGTGGTGTGGGTCGAGAGGAGAGTCTGCTGCAGAGGTTGCAATCGTCGAGGGCACGGTCGGTGGAGCTGAGGTAGAGGTCGCGGTGGAGCCTCCAATTGGCACTCAGAGGAGGGGCTATTCTGGAAGTGGTAGGTCGTGTCCACTGTTCGGGTTGAGGGAGAGGAGGAAGAAGATGAAGGGGGTCCCCTTAGCCCACCCATGCATGCCCTCCTCCCAAAAATAAAGCGGAAAAAAAAGGAAAATAAGGGGGTCAGTTTTTTGGACATCCCCAAAAATTGATGGGCGGCTGTTGCCAAATATAAGAGACTGAGAGACCCCAAAAATGAAAAGAATCAACTAAAGGATTTAAGAAGTCCCCTATTAATTTCCTTCCATCAAGATAAATTTCTTTCCAACTTATTTTGGTGTCAATTAAAAATACCAAGATGACATTCCCAATTCTATCTCTCAATTAATCCCGCCAAAAACCTGCACACTTAAATAATGTATCAATATGCTTACGAAGTATAATGATTACAAAAAAAATGTAGAAATAGTAAATCATGAGCATACTATTTTCTTAATAAAATGCATGCTCGAAATTCACTAAAATCTCTAAATTGAATGTTCTTAGGCGTAATTGTAGTTCACTAAAGTGGACCTATCAAATACTCCCTTGCCTAAGTTTTGCTAGTCCCAAGTAAAATCATATGGAAAAGAACTAGGTCTCTAGACCATAATTTGTCATCAGGATGCCTTATAATGCCTCATTTTTAGAGACTAGTTTGAAATATCATCCGTAAGCCTTAAGGTACTCGAGTACTGGTCAAGATAGAGTCATGATTGGCTTTATCCTTAGGTCTTCGACAAAGGTTTCTGAGGCCCTAAAGCCTGCCTAAGGGTTCGTTGACCCTAGAGATTAAAACACCTGTGAGTTTGTGCAAAAGGTCCAGGTTCAACTTGTTAGTGCATTTTTCTCTTTTTCTAATTTTTGTGAATCCTCTAAATCTAACCTTGGATTATCTCTCAACACGGTCTGCTTCAAATTCCTTGTTTCCATTATCGATGCTCGAAGGGTCCCTAGCATCGATGTTTCGAGATATCACCGCCCATAGCAACCCCCAGAACCCTGACAATCGACACTTTGTGATAGTGTCACCTATGACATTCTTTAGCTAATCCAGGCCCTGGAAATCGACATTTCGAGATAATGTCACCCATGGTACTTAAACAACACAATGTGCTTACATGCCCCTAGTAGGATATTTAAATAACCTAAGAGACAAATGCCGAGAAGATGACATGTTATAACGCATCCCCAAGGGGTGTATTTACTCCTCTCATGAGGAGGAAACTCTTTTAATCAACTTGTGTTTTCAAGCCTTTCCTAAGTCAGATTTTCGAGAAATCATTTTTTTCAGACAGAGGAATTTTTGACGTTATTCTTCATTAAGCTCACTGAACCAAACTAGTGTATGAGATGTGAATGCTTAAGTTACCAAGACACGCAAACCAAAGGGCAAACAAAGAGACCAGATAGTCCCTAAGCCTTAGACTTAATACATTAGCTTCTCAACTTTCTCAACCACTTGAAGAATAATCCATATCTTAACAAATACTTGAATTTTTTAGCCAAACAAGCCCTTGAGGCCTAAAGTCAGTACATCTCACTTATCTCCTAAGGTTTAGCACTTCAGGTCTTAATTCATCAATCATCCTAACCTAAAACTTAGGTAAACTCTTCCATAATCAAATGTTGGGACTAACACAATTTTGCTCCTTTGTTTCTCTCTCCGTTTTTTTTATTATATATATACTACTAATGCACTAACTACATGCATGAAAAATATCTATTGTTGATAGAGTTTTGAGTATGTTTACGAAATGGTCGTCGTAGTACACTCCACAAATCGCTACAAACACTTAAATTTATAAAGCTCGAAATCAATTTGGAGTCCGAGGTTGTTCGCAGGGAGCAAATATGGAATTCACGCACTAATCTCAATTCAGGAATAATGAGCACGATTAATCAAACACCAGATAAAAGATATTCAATGAATAAACTGCTCAAGAATAATACTCAAGTATAAACCAATATTTCTCAAAAAATAAAGGGACAAAACGAATAGAAGAAACCTAAAAAGTGGTGATGTAGATCACCATTTAGATCCTTCTTAAGTCAAGCATCCTAAGCATTCAATTAAACTAAATAATCGAACTGTACCTTTGAATCACTTACTCAATCATCCACATCAACCAAATAAATCCACAATAACCTCAATCAGTCGTCAGACTTGAGAGCCAAACGACTTAACTATCAAAGCCTCAGAACAAAGCACAAGGCTTCAAAGCACAGAGCCTATGCAAACGCAAAAGGGCAAACCTTCCTTCCTCTGAGGCTAAGTGTTAGCTTTCAACAAGCATTTCGAGGAGGATCAATCTGAAGCAAAACCCTCCCATCTCCTCCTCACAAATTCTCCTCTCTATTCTCTCAGAACTAGGCTTAATCAGGAAAGTGGGTCATAGCAATATCAGGTTCAGGCTCACTGGGGGTGCAGGTGAGCGAGGGTGTGCAGGCATGTGCATGTGAGGGACCTGACCCCTTGTGATCTTGAGCAAATGGCTTAAGGCATGAAACAAGATATATGCGATTAGCAGCTCATGGCTATATGATGTGAGACTATCCCACGTCTTCTTTACTTGCTACCTCCATTGCATGCAGATACTAATGCGGCTTCGTCAAATTGAAGTTGAGAATGTTGCCTGATGCTACGATTGAGAGCTTAGGGCTCTTCTTGGCTGGGAACCACAGCACCTAGGAGTCACACGAGGTCAGAGAAGCTCGAAGCATGGCGGTCGGAGCTGGAGATGATGGCGGCAACAAGCGAGGACTGTCGAGACCTAAAACACACAAGTGTGGGCTCTAAGGCCCAATCAGATATCTCCTAAGCTTCACCAAGTGGAGGCAAAGGTGATGGTGGTGTTCCTATGATGTGTGAATGCATGTAGAGGGCAGACGGAGTCGGAGACGGTGTACGAGTAAGGGTGAGTTTGGTGGAGGTTTTGAGTGAGTGAAAGGGTGAATGGTAGAGGGCTTTTGGTTGTGGAGGTGTGGTGGAGGTTTTGGGAGTGTTAGTGGAGCGGTTGGTGGTCTGTGGATGGAGTGCGACCTCACTGGAGCACGACCGGAGTGGAAGAAGATGGGGGGGAGGCAGTGAATCGACGGTTGAAAGAGGAGACTAAGGAGCTAAACCTAAACTACGGAGAGAGAGGGAGAGTTTGGGACCTAATTAGCAAACGAAAGGGGAGAGATGGCGTCGGCTTTGATTGGTCGGTGCCGGAGATGATTAATTCTTTTGATGAGGGAGTGGCGAGGAAGAAGAGGTCCTGGGAGCTCCTGATTTGTCCATCGAGGATCGGAAGAAGGAGATGAAGACAATCCCACTGCCTATGGTATGTGGCAACAGGCAAAGAAGTTGGAGAAGGAGGCATTGCCGGAGCTAAGGTGGAGGTGGCCGGAGAGAGGAATTTGAAGACTTTGAGGCCTAAAATTGAGCTAAGGAGCAAGGCCTTGTGAGGGGGGTTCTTTTAAAGGTCCAAAGGTGGCTTCCAAGCTTGGAAGAATCTAGAGAAGCTCAAAAATTTGGGGAAGAAGATCCCTGAAATCCTTGCATTTGCATAACCTATAGGACCTAAATCAAGGTCCAAGATGCGGTTCAAATGGTTGGGAAAGTTCTCAGGATCAATCCCTCCAATTTTAGAGGGATTTGGTCGAGAAATCAGAGAGAAATCCCAGATTGAAGGTCGGCTGCTTTGTGTTCACACTATTAATGGTGGCAAGGACTATTTTGAAGAGAACAACGATAACTTAAGGGGCTATATGGAAAGACTTCGAAACCTGAGGGGCTAAATGTAAGAAATAGAGTTTTAAAGGGTTAAATTGCAATCTAGGTCAAGATGGATTTTGCTTGGGTCCAAATTTTGGTACAAACCTAATTTTGATCCAAGGAATCTAATGGTGAACTTATATTTCAGTTTTGACCATTTTTTACTAGGAAATTTGCACAGAAGCCCAAATTAGGATAGAATTCCGTATGAAACTCTATTCTAGGTCAAAATAGGTTTAGATGGTCAAACCAAGGTTACCAAAACTCTCAGAATATTTTTATATGAATTTTAGGAGGTTTAGTTGAATTTTATTCTGACCGAAACCTCTGTAATTTAAGTAGGTTTGAAATTAGGATTTTATGTGCTATTGCGGTTCTCGATAAGCGTGAAATCCCATTTCTGTCTGTATGGACCCACTTATTAGAATTTAATGCTCATTTGACCTTCAATTTACTCTTAACAAACCCTGTGGTTATTCTGTGTTAATGATATGCTGTTAAAATTGTAGAATTACCCTGCTTTAATGTTTTCTTCTTAAAATGGCTCTGAATGGAATTATGGCTCTCAGGCCATCATGTACGAGCATTTGTCACTTGATTTTCAATAATTTAAGCTAATTATGGCTAATGATGGTGTTACCATCATGTATAAATGCTATGTACAACCACAGGTTACATCCCCCCATGCCTAAAATGTGCAATGTTCTCATTCATGCAAAAGGGTAGATAGTACCTGAAGAAGAGTTGAGTTTCCTCCCAATGAGCCAAATGGGCAATTCTTGCAAATCGAGGTCTAAAAAAGAAGTAGAGAGAGACTCGAAAAAGATACATAACAAACCTAACCTAGCGAATAAGTAACCCAAGATGTTAGCAAGTTGGTGATGGAGAGTGATGCAAATGCTCACCAGACACAGGTGAGAACGTGATATTCTTGGACCTCTATTGGAGGTCTCACATAATACACGAGTAGTGACTTCCAGGAGTGCAGGGCGAGGAGGCAAAGGCTCTTCAAGCAAAAGTGTGTAGGAAAGAGAGGGTACTAAGAGGAACACCCAAAGGATGATGGACTGACATGGACAAGCGTCAATCCATACTCGCCACTCAACAACAAGATGTATCGGTCTAGTTATTTCCCCAGAAGAAACAAAAATGAACAAAGATTTGAGGAAGCTAGTTTCTAGGGAGTTTAAGTCTTGAGGTTGTCTTAAGGTACCCAAAGCCAAAGATGGCTTGGTAGGCTCCAAATCCAATCCAAACAACCTATCATGATAAGCCAGGTCATCCCTAGTACCCTTTGTATAAAACCTAGGATTAGCCTAGCACAAATGCTCCTATTGGGATATGAAGTCATGGGTCCGCTCTTGGGAAGAAATGAATCAATGGTTGACTGCGAAGCATACACATGTGATAGTAGAGAAGAAGCACCCAACATGTGGAATCCTTTATCATAAGTGATTACAACCCTAGGATCTTATTGTTTACTTAACTCCTCTCCAGGGGTTTAGGTGATTCTAGATTAATGGCCATAGGTGCTTCCTCATAAGCTAATGGAGGAGGAGAGGTAGCGAAAAATATATTCAGGAGGACTCTCTCGATCATTAGGTCCCTGGCATCCTCAAGGGATAATTCCTCAAGTAATACATACTCCTCCTTGGAGTCACTCCAAACTTGAAGTACGGGCTCCTTCATTATTTCATCATCCTCCTCTAAAATCAACTTGTCATGTCTCCTAGAATAGACTTCATCCAAATCTTCTAACTCAGTATCAATTCCCTTCGGGTCACTTGTTTTGGGCACATGTAATTCCTCGGAATGTTGAATGGTGGATGTTGGTTCCCTAAGTAGAGGGTTAGGGTTTTTATCATTTCCTTCCAATATGATTTCCTTTGACACCCAAGACTCATGAAATTTATTAACTTCAGAATCACAATCCTTAGGGAAATCTAACTGAGGTGCAAGATCCTCAGAGGGGTAAGGTATAGACTTGGAATCCCTGAGATGGAGTGTAGATTCCACCTCAAAGTCAAGAATGGGAGTTGAGTTGACTATTTGACTATGACCCTTTTCATCAAATATAACAAAGATACTATCATTCAGGTCAAGTTCATCTAATGGGACCATCTTCCCCTTTGATTGGCTCCAATAAAGCTCTGGTGGAAAGTCTAAGGAATCCTCCTCTTCTTATTGTCACCATTCTACATCATAATTCGTGGCTACTCCTTTCAATTTCCAGTGTATCCATGTAGCCCCCCTCCCCCTTAATGCAAGGACTTCTCAAAGAAGGATTATCGAGTATGGAGGGGTCTACATTATCCTCAAGAGGGTAGCTATACTCCATGATTTAGTCCCTAGTGTCCCCTTCTATCTTATGGAGTGGCTCTCTCAAGGGAGATGCATTTAGCGTGGAGGGGTTAGAATCAACCTCAAGGGAGTAAATCAGGTGACAAATTTCTTCCTTGAATTGGTGACTTGTCCTCAAAGACTCTCTTAAAGATTCCATTATGTCCATCTGTTGATTTTGCATTTCAAACTTGAATGTGGAGAGGCTATCATTCCTTTTCGAAGGAAAGGCAAGCTCAGGGTTATAATACCTAGGAGTTTCTTTCCAACAATTGGAATTAAAATCATCCAGGGAGGGTGGGTTGGGTATGTCT
This sequence comes from Thalassia testudinum, assembly GCA_037157565.1. NCBI lineage: Eukaryota > Viridiplantae > Streptophyta > Magnoliopsida > Alismatales > Hydrocharitaceae > Thalassia > Thalassia testudinum. Next base: position 70,105,787 of record JAZHRO010000007.1, on the reverse strand, counting down.
AAGGTGTGTGGCATATTAGAGAAGGTGTACCCCACTCCTAGGTCCTGTTCATAATCACAGGATTGGGGATTAACCAGACCAATGCTCCTATAGTAGCAGTAGAAAGGATTCCATTGTTCATCTGGATATCCATCAAAGGATGGATAAGTGCTGGTCATGGGATTGGAATGAGGTGTTCAGAGGTGAGGGTAAGAAGTGATGTAGTTGTAATCCATTTGAAGAATAAGTCTTGAAAAACATACCCCTAATCAAATGCAAAGTAATGGGACTCTCCTTTTGTTTAAAGATTGATTAGGTCTTTAAGCCAGCCTCCAACCTACCCCTTAGAGTTGTCAAATAGAGTCACAGGCCCGCCCGTTCCCACTTTAGAGGTATAAGAGGGCAAATATAATTTGAGATTCCTGACAGGCTCTTTAGAGAAGAATAGAAGTCAGTTACGTTATCTCTTGGTGGCCAAACAAGTTACACAATCAATTACGCGTCCTAAGCCAACCTTCGTTAGTGCCTTAAGACCTACTTGCAAAGAGATTTAGCCTCAAATCGATACTGCTCACCACAAACTCCCTGGGGGTTGTGTGATGAGACAGACTTGTTAATCATTGCTAACTCTCTTTGTGGTGCAAGGGGATGAGATAGAAAGAAGTCTCTAGTGTGCCTTAGTGAAGTGCTCACGTGGTGCTCATGTGCATCACACTGAAAATCAATTTGATTTGAAAAGAATCACATACAAGTCCTTTAATCAAATCAAGTGGGATTTTGCTTTTAAGGCCCAATCTGATTAGAAGTCCCAATTTCTTAGAATGCGACCACTTAGTTAATAGATTCAATCAATTTAGTGGTCTTTGAATTTAGCCCAAATGCAATGCATGAACAAGAGCTGGATGCAAAGATAGAGAAAACGTACCTAACTCCAACAATCTCCGTGCAGGTAATGTCCGCAATGCAAGTAAGTAGGTCTAATATGCTGCTCAACCACCCTTAATGCAGGTAAGTAGGTCTAAGGGTATGCAACTTCTAAGCAGGAAGCTCAATTTTTTTTTTTAAATATATAAAGCAATCAAGCAAGCACTATACTAGCTAATTTTAAGTCTACCACGCAATAGTCCACACCACAAATGAATAACCCTACTCGCTAAAGAAAGGTGGGAACAGGCTCCTGAAAAATTTATCCCTGAACAAGGGCCTAAAATAAAGTTCGGACACACTTCTGAAAACCAACCCCAATGCTACAAGGGCGAGAAAATTGAAATGTGAAATTAGTAGGCTAAGTTCGTAAATCTCCTAATCAAATCAGTGCCAAAGGAGAATCCCTTTGCTGCGGAATCCAAGTCTCCTTTTCCTCATGTCTTCCTGTGGGTGTGGCTCAAGCTCCACGCTGGGGCTCTACTGCGCTCATCATCTTGACCCATAATTCCTCACACAAAAACATATAAAGATGAGTCAAGACAAATTGTACCTCAGAATAGATCAAAAATATAATCAAGTGAACCTATTGCGTCTATTGCTTACTCAGCAACAACGCCATTTGATCGAGGAAATTTTTGCTTTTTGCAAATAATAATAATAACAGTAGTGATGTGTCAATAATGTGTCGTCATAGCGTAAATCGTGGTGGAAAAATCCCAATCAAAATAAATGTTAGACTTAATATGCATGAGGCAACTGAATAACATATCGTAAATATCAAGTCCAATAATCAGCAAAGCTAGTCATGTCAAAGATGTAATCAACTCAAATATGTAGCATATTAAATAACAATGAATAAACTAATATCGTCTCCACAGGGAGGTAAATGCGCATATAGGTTCAATATATGCATATAAAAAAGATAATGGTGATTCCAATAGTCAGAGAAAAATCAACGAACTACTAAAAGAAAAGCAAACGTAGTAAATCGCAGTGTTTGTGGAATCACTGTGAGAATATATGATTGTGGACGTGGTGCGGTGATGGGGACAAACGTGCTGTCACCACGCTCGCCTGAGCGAAGGCAATGAGGATGGAGCCGATGTTGTCACCACCAACTGCAGTGGTGTAAGGTCACGGAAGTGGGCAATTGTCATAGTAGAGGAGCTCGCAGTCACGGACGCTGTTGAGGAACACATGGTCATGGTGTAGAATCATGGTGGCAAGATTGCAGAGGCCGAAGATGGTAGTAAACTCAGTGTAGATGCAATAGAGGCTGGTCACGGTTGAGAGGAGTGCTCATGGTCGAAGCACTGAGGACACGGTGGAGAAGGGAAGCACGGTGGAGCTGCTGCTGCAACCTAAGGTCGAGAGGGTGGAGGGCGTTCTCAGCCTCCTGTCGCGGTCTACTGTGCGCAGAGCAGGAGATGAAGGAGGTGACCAGTGGTTGCGGTGCTTGCTGTCGGAGAGGCAGGAGGTGAGGGTCGCGATCGTAGAGGACGACAGCAGAAGAGGAGATGCGGTCTGCTGCGGGGGAGCATGCAGTGGTGGTGGCATAGTCAATGTTACAACTCAGTTCCTGAATCCTTACAAGACACGAGATCAGACCGACTCGACTGATCCCAAGACCCAGTCGTCCAACGAGAAAGTAACCAAAAAGCCGGAAAGTAAACCACATTCACTATGCTAAGCAACTAACAGTAGCAAAAGTACAGCAGTAAAGAAGTAAAACTACTACAGTACACACCACCACAACAATATAATATAAAGACCAAAATGTCAGAGTACAGAGGTGCAAGAACTACTCACTACAACTGAAAATGAGTACAACAAGAAGCTACAACTACTGGGCTCTACTGGACCCAACACCCTCTGCAACCGTAGGCTCTGGCTGCTCAACACCTGGACCTGAAAAGGGGTTATGAGTACAAAACGTCAGCGAATGCTGAGTTGAGTGGAAACCAACTACCTAAAGCAGTAAAGGTGGACAGGTAGCTGTTGTTTTTCTATTTCTTTCTTTAACTAATTATTCTTTCTTTCACCACTTGGTTTATTTATCAGGTCTCTTTCTTGATCTCGAATGTTCCTCGTGGGAACGATCTTGATTGCAGTCTTTTCTGAAGAGTAGAAGTCGCACGTGGTGCTCTCCTGGCCGGGAGAGTCCCCCGTGGTGGTCCTACACCCAGTCAACCACCCCAAGGTCACGGACAGACATAACGGAGACTACGGCATGTGCGATAAGTGCACGGGTAGCTACCCCGCACTAGCACGCGGTCAGTCATTTCCGTTAGCGGGTGCACCCAAAGCACAGCACGGAACCAGTATAGGGCCTAGCCCTCTCAGTAACAGGGGTCTAGCCCCTAAGAACCAAACAAGGGTCTCGCCCCTCCACAGTCCGCGCACCCTCACCTGACTACCCTGGTTTGCCCAGTAGGCCTAACAAGTCGGTGTAGGGCGGCTAGCTAAACCCCGGGCCCCATGGGGTGGCTAGCTCTCTCCCTACACTAGTAGCTCTCCCCGATACAGTGTACACGAGGGCTACAGAGTGGGTGCAAAGTGGCCAAACCCACCTCGGGTCTCAACCCAAAGGTGGCAAGCACCCCTCTACACTAAGAGGTAACATGAGCTCCCCTTGGTACCACGTACTCAAGAGGTAGCACATTTCCTGTCACATTTCCATATCCATTCCATATATTTCCAGTAGCTCAACTACTATTTCCCGTAGGGTTCATGCTCATATTCCTCATGTCATTCCACACTAGGTTTCATCATTTCTATTTCCATTCTCAGGTTATACACATGCAACTGGTAATTCCATCATTCACATTTCCATATTCAGGTTATTCACAGGTAGGTCATGTTTCCAACATTAACCTTTCCATTTCCAAATTATATACATACAGCTCATATTATGCCATTTCACATGTGCGATAAGAAAGTTACATACAACAGTTAACAAGTATTATATATTTCGCAGGCAGCTGTTATTCATTTACAGGCAATTGCTATCATTCTATCTACTCATTCAAGATTGCAATCCATTCATGCAATACAGACATTTCCAGTATTTCTAGTCCTACGATTCATGCCATACCCTAGGTTCTAATCATTCATTCCACACATGCATCCAGGTTTGTATTTAAATTAGGGGAAGCCACTCTACTAGTAAACCCAGGAGTAGTGGGGGCTTAAACGGCAGGCTCACGTGCCTCAGCAAGCCCCAAACCCGCAATGGAAACCAGTCCTATCACAAGGATCAATCACAAGAGAATACTCAGAACAGTGTAGAAAGTCTTCTAACAAGTAGAGGAATTCATACGGGAAACATCGGTACCTTAATTGTGGAAATCGGACCTCAAACAGACCCTAAACGGGTTAAAAACAGTGTTTCTGACTCAAATCAGACGTCTGGAACAACTTCCAGACGTCTTAAAGTGTCCAGTGCCATACCTCAAGTCCTGCGCCACTCCTCAGACGTCCAGGAACTCCGTTGGACAGTCTGGATCCAGTTCCAGACGTCCGACCACCTCTCCGAAAGTCTGGAAGCGCTTCCCGTCTTCTAGTATGTCGCCTAGACGTCCGAAATGTGTGGGAGGAAGTGTCTCGCGCCTTCCCGAAGCAAACCCTACACGAAATCCACTAAATCTCCTCAAAAAGGCATGCAACAGTGCCTCGGCGGAGCAGCCTGCATGGCCGTATCCGCAAAGAAGACGTACCTTCGCGAAGTCTACTTCTCAGTTGTCTGGAACCTCCTCCAGACATCGGCTACGTCGTCTGGACATTGCTCCAGACGTCTGATTCTGGGAAAAACCCAGAACCAGAACCTATTTCTGCCCTCTCGCTCCGCGCGTGGCCATGCTACGCCTTCTCGCCTGCTACTCCGACTGCAGCAGTGTTGGGAGGACCTCCCCGACGCACTCCTCCCCCTTGCGCACGTGCTGCTCTGGCCGTAAGCTCACCAGCGAGCTCCCACGAGAGCTCGCAAGCTAAACTCGTCTCCCTCTCATGCTGCTCCTCCTCTCCTTCTCATGCCACTCCCGCGCTCTCACTCGCTCTGCTACTCTCGCTGGAGGGAAGGAGGAAGGTGGCTGGGAAGTGGGGTGGAATGAGGGAGAGGAGGGGGGCTTTATATAAGGGTGTGGGTTTAGGGTTTCGTCGGGGTGGAAGGAGAAAGAAGAAGGAAAACGAGAGGACTGTACTGTCTGCGCGCAGACGCGAGCTCATACTCAAAATTTTCGATTTCTAAACGTCTGACCCACAGTCTAGACGTCTTAAAAGGCTCAAACAGCACGGATCTTAACAGTCAAGGTGTTCAGGAGAAGAACATAGTGGTCAACGGGGGCATTGGGTCCCCATTGGTGCTGTCGAGGGAGGAGGCTGAGGCGTGATGTGTGACGACCTGAGTCCTGCCAACCAACGAGACTCGAGTCGCTGTGTGCTAACACTAGCACAAAACACCCATAAGATCGCTGTCATCCAATACATAATCATAAATATAAACATAGCTAACAAATAATTCATATTCCAGAATTTAAAGGAACACAAATTTAATACTAACCGAAGGATTTACCATAGTATATAAGTCCAACGAGATGGACAACGAAAATCCCCTTGCGAACTGGCAAGTATACCTGAGTACGGAACCCAGAAACATGTCAGTAAAACCTGAGTATAGTAGAAACAATAACAGTGGAGTGTAACAGTAATCAAGCACAAGAGAAAATGGGTAATATAATTTTAATTAATCAATTTATTGAGCATCTCATTATCCGACTCCATTTCGTATATTGGAAGGACTATTTATTATAGTTCACAAATTATCAATCGATGTCTCAAGGCACAAAACGATTTCATGTAACTTCCTGTAATGCAAGACCGGTATAAGTCATCCTCCTAGCCGGGACGACCACTTATACCCACCAAATTGCTGCTCTTCATCACCCTGGGGTCATTGTGAAAAGGGGTGGCGGTTATGTCATGTAGCGTGAATACCTGCAAGTGCTATATACGCTAAACCACAGACAGCTAATAACCCACCCACCGACCGGAAAGAACTGCTCCAAACCTCGAGCCCTGCAGTCCGCTACCCCAGTTGGCTGTTAAGCCTAACCAAAGAGTCGTAGGGAGGCTAGCAACTCCCTAAACCAGCCTAGAATCGGTCTGAAAAGACCAAAACTATAGCCAAAATCCGATGAGTAGCGGGCTGAAACTAGTTATCTAATTTCTTTACTTTCTAATAAATCTGTCGTATTATATATCCCATTTTCAGATAACTGTATCTTTCAATTTCAAACCATCTTTAGTAATTTCACATTATCAATTCCAGAATTAACCAATATTCACATTATCCTCCAACTTATCCATTTCCAGGAAATTTCCAATTTATGAACATGGATACAATCAAATCATTATTTAACCATCATAATAATGACAGTTTTATTAAAAAGGGATTTTTACATATATATCCCTGTAAATTTTCGATAAGACATATATACCCCTATGTTCTTGATATTCACGTATATACTCCTATAAAGTTGCTCCGTTAAGACCGTATGCCCCTACTCCATTAAACCGAACGAAAAACATCAAAAAAATATAAAAAAATAAGAAAATTTATATTTTCATCCCCCTATTTTCCCCCTCACACCCCCTCCTCCCCCTTCCTCTCCTTCTCCCTTATTTTCCTCTCCTTCTCTGACCTTGGAGAACTCGCTCCTAGACCTACATCCGCTACCAATAGCCCCACCACGTAGAACACCACGGCATTCGCGTGGCCACCTCCCCTACTACGATCCCAAGGCCCATCACGTATGCAGGGTACAACGGCATCGCATATGGCGGCATCGAGATGGTGAAGATGGCGAGCTTGCTATAGGTGGCCACGTGGAGGTCGTAGTAGGGGAGGTGGTGGCGGAGGCGCGGGAGGAGGGGGAGGAGGAGGAGGAGGTGTGAGGGTTTAGGGGAAAAATAAGGGGATGAAAATATAAATGTTCCTATTTTTTAATTTTTTTTTACATTTTCCGTTTGATTTAATGGAGCAGGGGCATACGACCTTAATGGAGCAAGTTTATAGGGGTATATATGTAAATGTCAAGCATTTGGGAGTATATATGTCTTATCGAAAGTTTATAGGGGTATATATGTAAAAACCCTATTAAAAATAGAGTTTCTTTTATACATGCGATGATAAGCCATATCCAAAAAGCTTAATTGCTTTATAATACATTTACTACATGAACTTATCAAATAATTGCTCGTTAACTCCTTTTAATGCGGTAGTTAACCATATTACTTAGTTTATTAACATTTCAAGTCAACAACTTGATTTTTATTATTAATATTTAATATTCTAGTACCCAGAGCAACAAGAAATACACAAATGAGTCCGATCCCAGCAAGAGATAAGAACGCACACTAAATAGTGCAATACACGAAGAGAGTCACTATATAGATAAACCATACAGAAAAAAGAGAGACTACTCTACCTAACGTCGTTGAGGGGTCACAACGAATCTGTGAAAACAGGTCGGAGACTCCCAACACCACACGCATCTCCCAAATTTGTGCCTCAAAAATTGGAATGGAAATAGCCCAATCCAACCGTACGGATGCGTCCGACACCCTCGAAAACCCCAACATCGAATCTTGAATCACTTGATTCCAATCTTGGAGGCCCCCAATCTAAGCAAAATAATTCTGATCATCAGATGTTAAGTAATATAAAAATCATGCACAGGGATCAAAATGAAATATTAAAAAATTATTATTTTAAAATTATAATTTATCTACCCTTCGACTTCTTCTTCCCGTCATCCTCCTTTCTCTTAGCATGGTTACTGTTCACGTAACCATGCGTGGACCCATGAAGTAGCCACCGACCATGGCCACCGCCGACCACGCACACTGCCGCCGGTCATCCGATGACCGTCCGACGATCCTCTTCCTCCTCTCTTCCTCGCTCTCTCTCGTTCGTTCTTCCTCGTTGGGTTGCATCTTGCACCCAAACACGGCCGACGTCTCCCATGGCCAAGCCACGTCGCCGACGACCTATCGCTGCCGACCGACCTCCTCCCTCGTCACCGTCGCGTTGACCCCGCCGTTGATGTCCTCTCCTTCGCTCCGAACGTCTCCTCTCTCGGCCTCCTTCTACGCTTTCCTCTCGCTGCGTGATGGGTGTAACCCATGCACGCATTACCTTCACGCCACCGGCCAACGTCGACCGCGCACCAGCCAACGACCCTGCTCGCCGGCCTTGCCTCCAGCGGTCCTCCGCCTGCCGACTCCGGCAACGGACGGCCCCCCGACGGCCTCTCTCTCCCTTCACGCGCGCCTGTTCACGCACGCACACAGGGACGCAAGTCCCTCGCTGGCGCTGCCACCGGCCACGGCTTGCCCGCGCCGAACTCTCGTCGGCGCTCCGTCGTCGTCGTCTTTCCCTTCTCTCCTCTTCCTTCTTCCCTGTCTCGCTCTCCCTTTCCCGTACCCAAGCAAGTTTGAAAGAGGAAAAAAGAAAAAGAAGAAGAAGAAGAGGACGGAGGAGAGGAACTCAGCGGCCTCTCAATCTCCCTCTCTCTCTTTTCTTCTCCCACTCCTCCTCTCTTTATCTTTCCTCCTTGTCATTCCACGTAAAACCCCACTTTCAATTCCTATATTTAGCATCTACATGACACCTTTTCCTCTCCTACTCCCATTTATAAAGATACGGTAAAATATCCCTTACGTAATCCTAGGAAACCACCTACCTTTATTTTAGTTTATAATAATAATAATTATTATTATTAATAGCCTATTATTTTATAACCATTTATAACGTGATTCCATATATATATATATATACAATCAACCTCGTAATTAACTCAAATGAATTTCTATTTCGGCAAAACTCGTATCTTAGAAATTGTTACGAGAAAAGGAATCTAACAAAATTCATGGATTTCCAAATGAAGATAATTCGTATAATGTGATTCGTACAGTAGGTCACATGCAGGTTTGCTGACAGTTTATTTTGGATTTATTATCGAATGAAACCAAATCAACATACAAACGAATCATTGGAAAAGTTTCGCAAATCCCAAGATCTTTGATTCCCATATACATTAACAACCCAAGAACAAAGAGAGTATAGATGGATACCAGAATCAATCGCTTGATCTTCTTCAAGAAGGAAGTGAACGTCAACCCTTCTATTCCTGTTGAGAATCTCGGTGGGGTTTTGACGATGGTGCTTCCAGGGATCCAAAGAGAATGAGCATGGAAGAAGAACGGAACGTTATGTTCTTGTGCCCCTTCGATTTCCACCTAGGGTCCTTATATTTTCCATGATGGGGTGCGAGAAAACAAAATCGTCCATTACTCGCATATCCCTGGGGACCACAACCACTATATTTTAGAATTGACGATTCTACACATCAACAAACCATAATTCCCCAGAGGGTTTCTATGCAATTAACCCCATATTATTGGAAGTGCAATTTACCAAATTCTTATCGGATCACAAAATGGGCATATTTACCAATATACACGTATATAATATATATATTAATGTAAGTCCCCTTATAATAATATATGCATGCTCACTAATGATTCTAACAATCTCCCACTTGGGCAACATATATTATTTGCACAAACTCATATTAATTTAGATTTTATGAGCTCAAACTATATATCATATACATATAAAAACACACCACCAATCTCGTCCATACTATGTTAGTTATAAGACCAATGCAGTCTTTGTCACTTTAAATTTGACTAAATCCTTCAATGATCACATACAACAACACCAATAATGACATAAATCAAATATGGGTACATAGCATGAAAAACTGCATGTCAAATGATCCATACATGCCTATCTTTCAACTAGTCCAACCTGATTATAAGAGATCACAAATGCAATATAGATCGAGTTCAAAATAAACATAACTTTATTTGCGCAAAATAAATGAATATGTTCACACATAATGAATATCAGAATGAAACAAACTCTTATTGAACTGTAGTATCATATAAAAGATACAAAACCCATTTAGGCTACATACTCGTGAAAGACTCTAGGCATTAGCCCCTTAGTGAGCAGGTCAGCCACCATGGAGTGAGTTCCAATGTGCTCTATGGACACTTGACCACTTTGAACTCTTTCTTTAATTACCAGAAACTTAATATCAATATGCTTTGACCTCGACGAACTTCTGTTGTTGTTCAAATATAGCACTGCGAAATTATTGTCATAATAGATTCGTAGTGGTCTTTCAACACTACCAAAAATGCGTAAAGCTGTGACAAAATTCTTAAGTCATATTCCCTGATTTGAGGCCTCAAAACATGCTATGAATTCTGCTTCCATGGTAGAGGTGGGTATCATTGTTTGCTTAGCACTCCTCCACGAAATAGCTCCTCCCGCTAGCAGAAAAATATAGCCCGAAGTGGACCTTTAGCTATCTTGACAACCCACAAAATTGGAGTCCGAATACCCGAGGACCTCCAGCGTATCAGATCTTTTATACGTGAGCATGAAGTCTTTTGTTTTCTAAAGATATCTCATGACCCGTTTGGCTGCCTTCTAATGATCGGGTCTGGGATTACTGAAGTATCTACCTAACATGCCAACAATGTATGCAATATCTGGCCGCGTGCAGACTTGTGCATACACCAAACTTCCTACATCGATGCATAGGGAATATTCTCCATTTCCTTAGCTTCAACCTGATTCTTAGGGCACTAATTAAGGGAGAATTTATCCCCTTTAACCACAGGAGTGTCTCCTACCTTACAGTTTTCCATGTCAAATCTCTTTAGAATGGTTTCAATGTAGTTCTTTTGTGATAATCCAAGGATACCCAAAGAACGGTCTCGATGTATCTGGATTCATAATACAAAAGAAGTTTCACCAAGATCTTTCATTTCAAATTTATTTGAAAGAAATCTCTTAGTTTCAAATAGCAAACCATTATCATTAGAGGCAAGTAATATGTCATCGACATATAAAATTAGGAAAACATGTTTGCCTTTATCGAATTTATGGTATAGACATTTATCAACTGAATTTCTCTCAAAATCAAATGAGACAACAACCTGATGAAATTTGTAATATCACTGACATGAAGCTTGTTTTAGACCACAAGTGGCTTTCTTTAATTTATAAATCATTTGCTTTACATCACCTAAGGCAAAGCATTCTGGTTGCACCATATATATCGTTTCATCAATGTCACCATTGAGAAATGTCATTTTCATGTCCATGTGATATAGTTCCAAGTTAAAATGAGACACCAAAGCCATAATGGTTCTAAAGAAGTCTTTAGAAGAAACTGGGGAGAATGTCTCTTTGAAATCAATGCCTTCCTTTTGAGTAAAGTCTTTTGCAACAAGACAAGCCTTATACTTATTAGCATTGCACTTATAATCCCTCTTGATTTTAAAAATCCATTTGCAACTAATGGGTTTTACACCATCAGACAATGGGACAAGTTCTCAAACATCATTGTCACTCATTAATTTCATTTCCTCATTCATGGCGTTGGTCCATTCTTAGAAATGGGAACTCATGCAATGAGTGACCGAAATGGGATCCGTATCCATTTGGTCTACCTCTAGTTCCTGAAGAAATACAACATAGTCAGTAGAAATTGCACTTCTTTCCCTAGTAGACCACCTAAGGGGTGCTTCTTGAACATTTTGAGGATGATGAGTTTCATCCCTTTCTATCGTTGGAACAACATCAGGAATGACAACTTGACCTTCTTTAGTAATATCCATAGGAATAGGGTCAGGTTCCTGAAAAGTAATGTGTCTATTACCTCCACCCAAACCAATATCCTTAAAGAAATGGGTGTTTATCATTTCAAAAAACAAGCCAGTCTTAAGGACAAAGAACTTATATCCCTTAGACCTTTTCGAGTATCCAACAAAATAACAGCTGACCATTCTGGAGTCCAATTTCCTTTCGTTAGGCCTATAAGGCCTAGCCTCAGATGGACATCCCCAAATATGAAAGTGCCTAAGACTTAGTAATTTACCAATCTACATTTCATATGGGGTTTTTGGTACTGCTTTTGATGGTACTCTATTTAAGATGCATGCTGCTATCTTTAATGCTTCTCCCCAAAGGGACTCTGGTAAAGAAGTATGATTAATCATGCTTCTCACCATATCCTTAAGAGTCCTATTGCGCCTTTCTACAACACCATTCATGCTAGGTGTCCCTGGCATGGTGTACTAAGGAACAATTCCACATTCATCTAGGAATGAAGCAAATGGTCATTGACGTTGTTCTCTTGATCCATCATATCTGCCGTAGTATTCACCTCCACGGTCAAATCTGACAGTTTTAATCCTTTTCCCAAGTTGATTTTCAACTTCGACCTTATAGGATTTGAAGGTGTCTAAAGACTATGATTTCTCCTTAATCAGATATAAGTATCCATATTTAGAGAAATCTTCTATGAACGTAATAAAATATTGTCGACCATTCCAAGAGGCCGCAGGGAATGGACCACAAATATCTGTATGTATTAGTTCTAAAACGTCTGTAGCTCTTATGGCACCTACACTTGATTTGTTTGTTCATTTCCCTTTTAAACATTTTACACGGACATTGAAATCTGTATAGTTAACGGAGTGAAGAATTCCTATGGAAATAAGCCTATCAATTTTCCTTTTGACGATATGACCCAAACACCTATGCCATAACATTCTAGAATCCTCACAAGTTAACTTTCTTTTCGTACCACTAGATGTAGCATGCAAGGTTTCAAAAGCAGATGATATATAGATTGTCATGCAAAGATAAAGAACCAGTTGCAATAAGACTTGAATCAAGAAACAACTTAAATTGCTTATCTCTAAAAGAACACAAATAACCTAACTTGTCCAATAGATAAACAGAAATCAAGTTCCGTCTGAATGACGGTACTACAAAAGTTTCTTTCAAATCTAAAGCATAACCAATACTTAAAAACAATATAAAATCTGCAACAGCTTCGACCTTCACTGTTTAACGTGCGAAATCGATGTTTTAAGATTGATACGTTGTAGTACAAATCAAATCGCTCATCAATAAATACAATTTATAGCTCGAAAGAAATCCGAGATCGAACGCAGGAAGCAAGTGTTGCAATAAATCTCAAAAATTGTAATTCTATCACATGATAGCAAAATATGATGAAATTTCTAAACTCAAATAATATGCATATAAGAACCAATGTGGATAGAGCAAAAAGATTAGGGTAAAATGGTGATTTGAATTACCAATTACCCTAATTATAATAATATCAAATATCTCAACAGTATCAATCAACTTAAATCCACATAGGAAAGTGCACAGTGCACTCCCTTCAGAGATCAGACAATGGAGTTCTCAACCAAACGGCTTAACCATCCAACTGCTACAGTGCCAAGAGGGCACCCTTCCCCTTCCTTCCTTTTCTCTCTTCTTCTGCCTCCTTAAGCTTAAGAGAAGGCACAACACAGAGCTTAGCACCAACACCAGCAGAGGCAAAGGCCTCCCTCATAAATCACTAAGTGTCAAGAGGTGGCAAGTAGAGCAAAACCCCACTCCCCTCTCTCTCTTTTCTTCTTCCTTTCCCTTTCTTTCTCTTCTCTTAGAAACAATCGGATCTAGGTATACGGGTAAACGATTCAAAGCCCAGACCCGTGTGGTGTGGCTGCAGGCGAGGGCATGCGTAGGCATGTGCAGGGGGACCTTACCCCGTGCTTACTGAGGCAACGAGGCAAAGAGAAAAATTCAATTTATGTCACGTGAGCGCTCCAGCAGTTTCCAAGGTGGGATTATCCCACCCACTTCCTTCATGTGAAGCTGCGGAGGAGACTTCCTTCTAATTGGCTAGGGCGCTACAGTTGAGGCCTCCAATTAAGGTTCTGGAAGGAGTCCTGGGGTATGTCCACGTCTCCTGATGCCGAGACCTGGAGCTGCAAACTCAAGAGCATGATGAAAGCTCACTTGAAGCAGCTGCGGCAATGGCGGCGAAGGTCTTGAACCTGAAATCCAAGGAACGGTCTTTTGACCCTGTTAAACCAGCTCAGTAGCGTCACTGGATGACAACAAACATGATGGTGGCCGTGCAGTGGTGTTCGGCGAGGTGAGGAGGTTGTATGACCTTAAAATGTGGGTGCAATGAGCGTGGAGTTCGGTGGTGCTATAGAGCAAGCAAACCCCTCAATTTCTTGAGGGGTTTTGCTCACATGGATAAGACGAAGCTTTTGGGATAGGTGGCGAGGCTTATGGTGTGGTGTAGCAGACGGAGAGCCTCGCCAGAGTGGTTGTCAGAGGCGAAGAAGATGAAGATGGATATGAGTGGTTGGCGGTTGCGTATGTGTTGTGAGTGTGGGAGAGAGAAGTAGAAAGAAATAGGAAGACGTAGAGGGCCTTAAGAGCAGAGGAGATAGGCAGAAGGCTTCGGTTGTGGCTGACCAGAGCCGAAGAAGACAAAGACGATGGAGAAGCGGCGACGATGACTGAGGTAGAAGAACACTCTCCCTTTGACTGGTGAGGTGCGCGAGGACGAGGGGAAGAAGATAGGTCATCCAATTTGATGGTTGGATGGTCGGAAGAGGGGGATAGAAGGTGGTCTCCGGATCAAGATCTAAAGGAGGTCAGAGAGGGAAGAGAAGAGGGTTTCTCAAGCCAAGACTTGCTAAGGAGCTCGGGATCTTACCCCCACTCCTTTTATAGGCCATTGGAAGGGGTTTTAAGGCTTGGAGACCAAGCTTCCAAGCTTGGTAGGCTTGCCGATGAAGGATACCTACATCTCTCATGCATTTGCATGAGATATTGGGTAAGAATTGGAGCCCATGAATAGGTTTGATTTGAAGGCAATTACTTGACGAATCTCCCTTTCAATTTTGAGAGGGATTCAAGTAATCGCAAAGTTCTTGCCAATCAAAGCTCGTCGGGGTAGGATTCCTTCACGAAAATGGTGGAAGGACCTATTTGCAAAAAGTGACGACAAAGATAGGGGGCTTTTTGTCATAAATTCAAAAGCTGACGGTTATTTGGGATAAAAAGAGTTAGACTTGGACTAAATTGCAAACTAGGTCAAGGAAATCTCTGATTGGATCCAAATTTTGATACAAACCTAATTTGGACCTAAGGAATCCAATGGTGAAGTTGGATTTTGGTTTTGACCTAGTTTGACTAAGTAATTTATGTAAAAACCTAAATTAAGGTAATAGTCTATCTGTGACTCTGTTTTGGGTCAAAACGCTATGAATTTTAGAGGATTTATGTGAATTTATCTTGACCAAAACCTCAATTAATTAAGCGAGTCTATTTTTAGGATTTCAGACGTCCATTAATTCTTGAAATGCGCGAAAACCCATTTCTGTCTGCATGAACCCACTTATTAGACTTTAATGACTAAATGACCTTTAATAAACCCCTGGCATACCCCGTGGTTATTATGTATTTGTGATAACATGGTAAAATTATAGAAATAACCATGTTTTCAACTTTCCTTCCTAGAACAACTCTTCCTGCTCTAGAGACCTTCTGACCGCTATGTATGAGCTTTTATTGACTTTATAAGACCAAATTGAGCTAGTTATGGTTCATGATAGTGTTCCCATCATCCACCTTCTTGCCGTCACCCACGTATAGGAACCTTCCGGCTTCACTTAGTAGTCGGCAATTTAGGCAACCCTGCATAAACATACTAATGTGAATAGTTGTTCCTGAATCTATCCACCAAATGTCTAAGGGTACGGAAGCTAAATTAACTTCTGAACAAACATAAGAAAGATACGTACCTTCTTATCACACCAAGCGTGATACTTTGTACAGTCCTTCTTTACATGTCCTTCACCTTTGTAGAAGAAACAGGTTGCCTTGGGCTTCTTCTACTTGCCTTTAGATGAAGAACTGGCAGCAACATCATTCACCCTTTTTCTTTTGGAACTGGTAACTAAATGAGCACTTTCAGGTTTGTCCTGCTTAAGTCTCTCCTCTTCTTGCACATAATGAGAAATGAGCTCATTGAGAGACCATTGCTCCCTTTGACAGTTATAGCTTATTTTAAACTGTCCATATTGTGTAGGAAGGGATATCAAAACTAAATGCACTAGGAGGTCTTTCAACAATTCAAGTTTTAGTGCCTTTAGCCTTGAAGCCAAATGAGACATCTCCATGATGTGCTCCCTTATGCTCCTAGTTCCTTTATAGTTAAGAGAGATGAGCTTCCCCAGAAGGTTGCTTGTCTCAGCCTTTTCATTTTTCGCAAAATGTTTCTCTATCTCATCAAGAAATCCTTTGGCATTGGACTCCTCTGAGATAGCACCCCTGAAGTTTTCTGGTGTGCACCCTTCATGATCATTAGACACATGTGATTGGAACGCTCCCTCCTCTCAAAGTACTTCCTAGCATCAGCAGTACTTTGATCTGTAAGAGAAGGAGGTTGTTCCACCCTTAATGCAAGGTCCAAATCCATGAACCCCAGAACTATCATGACACTCTCCTTCCAGAATTTAAAGTTAGACTCATTTAGTTCTCGAATGGAGTTCAAATTGGCAGAAATAGCAAATGCAGAGGAGTTAACTGAAATAAAAGACAAAAACATGCTTTAATGAATAAACTTGAGAAAACCATACAATATTGGCATTTAGTCTTTGGACAGAAACAACAATATCGTAGGAAGCAGAAATGAATAACCAAACATGAGTGTTTTAAAAAAATGTAAGTTAAATGAATTCATCTTTAGATTAATTCATTACTTACATATAAAACCAAAAAAAGCAACTCATATTTGTTATTAATTGTTTTGTGAAGTTCAGTCAAGTATTAAATCTCCTCTGGGCTATTTAGTACTCACAAGAACAACACAAAATAACCATTTTGATGTTATAAATCAATTAGCACAAGCAACAACATATTGCTTTAGCAAATATATTGTCAAATGCACCAATCAATTCAAATACATCAAAACCAACTACTATAATGTAGTTTCACATATAGTTATGTCCTATGATTCATGATTAAATAGTTCATAACCCAAATGACATGGTTTTACCCCAATCAAGATACAAGTATCAGTACTGGTCCTTTAGTACCGGTACTAGAATGACATGTACTGGTACTGGTCTTTATGTACCGATACTACGTCAATACTGGATCAATCCTGGAACCATGTCCAGTATCACACATGTACCGATACTGATGAGGAGTACCGATACTCAATCGATTCTGGACCGTTCCATGGTCACAGCAAGTATCACACATGTATCGGTACTCATCATGAGTACTGGTACTCAATTGATACTAGTAGCAGTACTGGGTGCGACTAATATGCCAAATGTACCAGTACTCATGATGAGTATCGGTACTCGATTAATACGGGTGACACCCTATGACCCTGACCAGAATCCCTCATGTACCGGTACTCATGATGAATACTGGTACTCCTTGGATTCTGGTTGCACTCCGGGAAGCACCTAATGGGTACCCGTACCTTACCAGTACCGGTACTCATGATGAGTACTGGTACCGGATTGGTTACGGCCTACTTCCGAGGTGGCGATCTGAATTCAGGATCACATGTAATCAACCCCAAATCGATTTTGATCGAAAAACCAACGTCATACAAGTCATAATGGATCAAAACTAACATGAATCACCCTTTAAAACATTGATTCAACTAAGATGGGCTTGAAAAATTGAATGAAACATGATTTGAAGGGTTGTTCTTGTCCGAATGAAAAAGCCCCAAAAAATCAAAACAGTGGATTATAATGCAATGGAAATCAGTTACTCTGATACCACTTGTTGGATTTATTACCAAATGAAACCAAATCAACATACAAATGAATCGTTGGAGAGGTTTCGCAAATCCCAAGATCTCTGATTCCATATACATTAATAACCTAAGAACAAAGAGAGTATAGATGGATACCTGAATCCATCACTTGATCTTCTCCAAGAAGGAAGTGGGCGTCAATCCTTCTATTCCCATTGAGAATCTCAACAGGGTTTTGGCGATGGTGCTTCCAAGGATCCAGAGAGAATGAGCACGGAAGAAGAAGAGAACGTTATGTTCTCATGCCCCTTCGGTTTCCACCTAGGGCCCTTATATTCCCACGATGGGGTGCGAGAAAACAAAATCACCCATTACTCGCATATCCCCGAGGACCACAACCACTATATTTTGGAATTGACGATTTTACCCATCAACAAATCATAATTTTCCAGAGGGTTTCTATGCAATTAACCCCATATTAATGGAAGTGCAATTTACCCAATTCTTATTGGATCACAAAATGGGCATATTTACCAATATACACGTATATGATATATATATTAATGTAAGTCCCCTTATAATAATATATGTATGCCCACTAATGATTCTAACAGTTTAAACACTTTTTGCACATCCGAGGTACGATCGCCATACAGAACATACCGTAGAAATCCCAACGACACCAAAAAGTTAACAGTACTTTTGGATCATCGATCCAAGATCCAAATTGCAAAAATGAAAAATACACGGGTTTTCAATCTAATTACGCATTTTAAATTCGTGCAGGCTTCGATTTGCAAGCAAAAAGTGTCGATGGAATTGTCTTGACATGCTTAGTCTTGAAATTACTCAGAAATCCAAGTTTGGGACATTAGATGATGGAGCAGAGGTTGAAGGTCGTCGACAAACTTCGATCCCAAGCAGTTACGGTGGTGTGGCTCGTGATCGAGGCAGTGAGGGAGGCTGAGGTGCTACGTGAGGAGGGGCGGAGGTGATTGTAGACACTCGTGTTACAATAAAAATGGTGTTTTAAATGTCATTATTATAGTATAATTGTTACAATGCAAACAAATGCCACATCATTTTATTTATTTACATAATTTTTACTGGTTTATTCCAGGTCATTTTGTGGGAGACAGTTATTGATATACATCACTCTCTATGCCCCAAAAATGTTCTTTTATTCCAAAAATATCAGCTTTATTTACAACATAAATTAATGAATCAATTAATGAATGAATTGGTCAATTATGTGCAAAAGAATCAATTAATATGCACTATAATACCTTAGACATATTTACAACCAATCAGGCATTAAAAACTAATTAATACTACACTATGTTAGTTATATGCAACTACTCTAAATAATACCTAAGTATGGATACAAAAATAGCTACTAATATATACTATATTAAGTTATATTAACACATACTAAATTCTTTAGTAACATATACTATATATACAGTAACATAAATATGTGTCGCTATAGCCTTAGTAAAAGTAGGTACAAAACGTAAGGTAAAAGAATATGTTTACTAACATATATATTTACGATGACGGATATAACTGTCACTAAAGCCTTAATATTTATTTATATACATATATAAGACTCAAAAAATGTATACTATTCTATTTATATATATATGATGTGCATACATCTAAATAGCCAAAAATGTCTATTAATGCATTTCTTAGTGTTATATTAGCATCATGTATTGCAAATAGTGCATAATATGCATAATTATGCATTTAGGTCAAATTGTACAAATTATATAGTAATTGCCTCCTTTTATGATCATGGACAGGGTGATTTTTAATCGGGGCTTCGGACGGAAGATCTAGCTGTACGGATCTGATCCGGGCGAGACGGTAGTTCAATGACTCCAAGATCACCCTGATCAGACATTCGTAGCATTAGATATAGTCCGAGGAAGCCCACAGATCAAGGGCCAAGATGGTATCAATCCGCACTTCAGATGACAAATCTGATCGCATGGATCGGTTCGGATCGATGATCTCAGCCTAACGACGTAAAAATCGACTCAATCCGACATCCGTGGCACCTTCTACATGTCACAGAAGATGGACGGCCATGATGGCGCCACGTGGTGCCATCACAGCTGCCTAAATCGACCGCAGCACCGCTTCTCAAACTCTGAAGGCGCGGGCGAGGCAAGATTTGGGCCATTGGATCTTGATCCAACGGCCACAGGTGCACGCGCTTAATACGTAAGCGCGACGAAGAACCAGTCGTAACGCAGCCGTCGAGTGCCCTTGTGCAAGCGCGAGGTGTGGGTTCAACTCGCAATCAAAGGCTCACGCACACCTTATCTTGACCGCGCGATCAGCTGCGGACAGCCCAAATCGCACAATCAAGCACACGCGCAATCAAACGCGCCGCCTCACACCCAATCTCATGCACAGGCGCGTGAAGCTGAAGCGGGCGAGGAGCGATTTGAGCTGTCCGATCTCGCGATCGAACGACTGAGATTTCTTGGACGTGCGCTTGGCGATAAGGCACGGGAGAGGAGGAGGCACCCCACGATCAGACCTTTAGTGACAGATATCTGTCACTAAAGGCCTGATTTTAATGTTTTTGAATATGGAATGACCAAATTGCCCCCAATCCTTGCAACTATAAAAGGAGACCCCTACCCTACGAAATTCTCATCCCTTCCTCACCTCTCTCCCTCTCCAAAGCTCAAGAGAAGCTTGTCCCACACCCAGGATACTACTCTAGAGCCAAATCCAAGTTTTTTCGCCCCTATTCTAGAAATAGATCCCGCGACGACGACGATATGTTGCCTCGTTCCCACTTCTTCTTGCTTCATCCTCCTTCTTCCCGCTCCGTCCTCCATCTTCCAGGCGTTGCTTCGTTCGGGTCATCTTCCAAGCATTCGTCGAGGAGGATAACATCTCTCTCCCTTCTTTTTAATTGCTTTCTAGAATAGAATTTCCTGCTTTCTAGTTGTAATCCTTTCCCGCTTTTTAGTTGTAAAACCAATATTATTTTATCAAGTGATTGTCATCTCTCTCTTATTGTTTATATCAATTCCATTGTAATTATCTCATTTTCAAACAAAAATACAAAAAAATATAATCGTGGATTTAAGATCGACGTAGCCTCCCTATGTGAGACCCGGAATTTCTTTACGAATTTTGGTAAAATTTTATCTATTGACAGATTACTTCTCAAATCGCACTACAACAGCGGGTTTTTCAAATCCAACTTCGATTGCATAGTTTTCTGCTCTCAACATTTTGGCGCCACTGTCGGGGAGGTAATGATTTTCGATTTTCTTCTCGCATTTCGTGCACTTGATTATTTTCTAACTTGCTTTATTTCTCGTCTATTGTTTTGCAGGTACCTTAACAGGGAATCTTCAAGCGGTAGATCAGAGTAAAGTGCAGTTAAAGACAACTGTAAGTGCTCCCCATTCTTCCCCCTCCATAGATTTCATTTCAAAACATTAATTCAAATCCCAATTAACCTAGGTGTTTGCATAAATCCTAGGGTTAGTTTGGTTGCTTGGATTTTCATTCACATTCATCTCACCCTCATATAAAAAAATCAACAAAAAGATATTTCTTGTGGGGTAAATCAATATACACACTACATACATCCACATTTAAGGCACATAACCTAATTAATTTTTATTTGCTCAACCATATTCTAATCTGTGGAATCGGTACACACAAATGAACATATTAAAAAGTAGAAATCAGTCTAGGTCAATCATTTTGTATGCCTAACTTAGTGGTGCAATTTTGGCTAATTGTTTGACTTGTTTGAGCTACACCACTTAATCTAAAATCAACTCACCAAGTAGCTTTCCCTTAGGGTTTTCAATTTAGGTCAATACTAGGCACTCCACATTACTTTTTGATTTCAAAAGGAAAAAGATCTTCATCCGTGCTTGAAAATCTAGTTTGCCTTGAAACTTGATTGAATTAACCTAATTCCAAACCCTAAAAGCTACTTAAGCAAGATTTGAACTTTAAAATCTACTCATAAAAAATAATCTTGCTTGAAAACCCTGGTTGTGCACGCACTCACACATATTCAATCAATCATTAAGGGCACAACCCATCTTAAGGGCCCACCACATTCCATAAGCACTACAATCCCAGGCCTAAATAAAATCAAGTAGACGTTGGCCTTAAGGACTGATTTGCTCTTCGGGGCCCAATCTGAGATTGTTTACGATTAACCTGCTTGTTCCAATCAATCTGATGTCTAGCTAGGGGAGTAGCATCAAACGACCACGGCTAAGGGGTATGCTAGGAACCGAAGGTGCAAGCTGAATGAAGAACCTTCTCCCTAGTCCCTCCTTCTAACTGATTGGATTGATTGGACGCAAGTAAAGTAAATCATCTATAATCTTAAAGCGGATTCTAAGAGTCTGTAGATCCTTAGGCTACCCCATTTAAGGACAGGCTTGCTTTGTTGTGCTGCAGGGTTCCTATCCCCAATCCTTCCGACCTTTTCCTAGTTTGTGCTAGGAAGGAGGTCATTGAATCCCCAATTGGAAGGACCACTAGAGTATTCTAGGAGACGTAGATTGGATTTTGGCCAAATTGATCCCATGGCCGATGAACAACTTCCTCTGCCTCAGAATCCACAGGAGGTATTCCAAAGGTAGCAGGAACAAATGCAGAGAAAGCAAGAATAGTTCCAGAGAATGCAGGACGCTCAGCCCTTGAAGGATTTTTATTTTCCTTCAAATTACGAGGAATGTCCCGATATCTAGATTCCTGCTGAAGACGAAGAAATCAAGCCCCAAGTATTAAGCCTGATCAAACACTTTCATGGGTTTAGCTCTGAATACCCATTTCAGCACTTGGAGGACTTAACCACTTTGGTCCAGACCACGAAGGTGCAAAACGTGAATGAAGAGCAGATGATCATGAGGCTCTTTCCCCACTCTCTTAGGGATAAAGTCGCTCATTGGTATAAGACCATAGGAATGCCAATTGCAACATGGAATGATCTGAAATCTGCTTTCCTGAAGAAATTCTTCCCTGTCAAACGTACCAATGCTCTAATACGGACGATTACTACCTTCACCCAGCAGCTGGGGGAGCAGTTTCATGTTTCCTGGGAGTGATTCCAGGACTTATTACGGAGGTGTCCATGCCATGAGGTGCCAAAATGGCAGCTCATGCAGATCTTCTACCACAGGTTGACTGAGCAACTCAGAAATCACGTGGATGCTTCTTGCGGAGGTAATTTCCTCAACAAAGACACAGATAGCGGGCACAATTTGTTTGAGGAGATGAGTGAAAATTCAATCAATCATGCCTCCATGGATACTTTTAACCAGTCCCAACAACCCAGATTGAATGTTAATGAGGTCCACGACTCTCATTCATTCGATATGGAACTGATTTGCAATAAACTAGATAAGGTGGATTTCATTACTAAAAGGATGGAGGAGTGGATGCCTGGAAATTCAATGAACAATTCTCAATCCACTCAATCCCAGAATTCGGGATTCCATTCATCGTGAGCTTCTTCTAGACGGGAGTTCATGAATCAACTGGATGCGGCTCAACCTATGAGCCAGCATTATTCGGAACCCTGCGGGTTCCAAACTAGGGTCTTTGATCCCAGTTTCCTGATCCTTCTCTTTCTTTCTCTCCATCCTCACCCTATGAGGATGTCTATGTTGTACAAGAGAATGCTAGGTCCAACCCTTACTCCAATGCTTATAATCCGAGTTGGAGGAACCACCCTAACTTCTCCTGGAAAAACCTGGGGTAGTAGACCCAATTTCAACCCAACAACTATGATCCGCAAAGACCAATGGGTCAGGGTCATGTTTACACTCAGCTGCCCCCGAATCAGGTCGGCTTGGAATGCTCGTCAACCTGTAGGGCAAGTAGATTTGAATCGACAGATAATAGAAATGCAAGGATCTATGCTCCAACTTATGCAGCAAATGAAAACTTCGCTGGACAACTTGCAAACTGGGTTCATGGCTAATTCTCGTCAACCTGGATCTCTGCCATCTCAACCCGTACCCAACCCACGTAATATCCAGAATCCGAGCAATCAAGCCTAAGGGTATGGGAACCAGAGGGACCCGCATGCACAAGCTCAGGTGGTTGAGCAAAGTCCATCCTCTACTTCTTCAAATCAAAGGTTTTTGGCTAATGAAGCCCCTCCAATCTTTCCTAACCCTCCCCAAGACCCAAACCCGGATGCATCTACTAATTCAGTTACCTTTAGGATTGGAAAACAAACTCAGGATCCACAACCACACTGTTCTGATCTACCAAATCCTGGAGAGCCTGAGGAGAGAAAGGAGAACTCTAAAGAAGAAATCAAGGCTCAGGAACCTGATTCCAAAGACCTAACTCCATTCCTTTTCCTGAGGCCTTGATTAAACCTAGGAAGAAGAAGCCTGTTGATAATAACGAGGAGCTCTTGAATATATTCAAGAATGTCGAGATCAATATCCCACTCCTCGACACTATCAAACACATACCGACTTACGCTAAATTTTTAAAAGATTTATGCACATAGAAGCGTAAGCCGAGGGAATCTGTTCCGAGGAAGGCGGTACTCTCCGAGCAGGCTAGTTCTGTTATCCTGCATCACCTTCCTCAAAAAAAGAGAGATCCAGGTGCTCCTTTGATTTCTTGTGTCATCAGAGATTACACCTTTAATAGAGCACTTCTGGATCTAGGTGCATCTATTAACCTAATTCCAACTTCTCTTTACAAGAAGTTCGGATTAGGTGAACTTCGGCCGACTTCAGTAATGCTGCAGTTAGTAGACTGTTCGGTCACAAATCCCCGAGGCATTATTGAAGATGTTATTGTTAAGGTTAAGAATTTCTTTTTTCCTGTAGATTTCCTTATCCTTGATATGGATGTATCTGAGAATTTAAGAAACATGCCCATCATTCTAGGGCATCTATGCCTAGCTACCGCTAAGGCCAATATCAATCATGAAAGCGATAGCATGGAAATCACCTTTGGGGATCAGAAATTGAAATTGGATATTTTTAAGGTGATTAACAAATTCGAGGATTGTGGATTTATAGAGGAACTTGAGGAAGAGAACTTGAACATTAAAACTTGTATGGCGATTTCTACAATTAAAAGTTTCTCCTGTTGTGATGGATCTGACCTGCAACCCTCTGTGGCAAACCTGCCACATTTTGAAGAGGTTATCGATTTTATTCACTTTCAACCTCTTCCTCTTGATGAATCTTCATTAGCATCATCCTTACCTTCAATCCTAAGCCCGCCCCAGCTCAAACTGAATCCATTGCCTGAGAATTTAAAATATCAATTTTTGGGACCTCAAAAGACGCTCCCTGTGATTATCAGTGCTAGATTAACTATGGAGCAAGAGATTAAACTGATCAAGATCTTAAAGGAACACAAGGAGGCAATTGGTTGGACCATTCATGACCTTAAGGGGATCGAACCATCTTATTGCAATCATAGAATATTCTTGGAAGTTGGATCCCACCCTTCTTGCCAAATGTAGAGGTGATTAAACCCTAATATGCGAGAAGTGGTCAAGAAGGAAATTATCAAGTGGCTCGATGCAAGAATCATTTATCCGATCTCTGATAGTCCTTCGGTAAGTCCCGTGAAAATTATTCCCAAGAAAGCTGAGATTACCATTGTAACTAACGAGAAAGGAGAATCTGTCACAACTTGTTTAGCTTTGTCTTGGAGGGTTTGTATTAATTACAGGAAGCTGAACACAGCCACGAAAAAAGATCATTTCCCTTTGCCCTTTATCGATCAAATCCTTGAAAGACTAGCCGGGAAGAAGTAATTCTATTTCCTAGATGGTTACTCGAGATACAATCAAGTCCCTATCCATCCCGAAGATTAGGAAAAAATGACTTTCACCTATCCCTACAAAACCTTTACTTTCCGTAGGATGCCATTTGGCTTATGCAGTGCACCCGCGACTTTTCAAAGGTGTATGCTAGCCATATTCTCTAACATGGTAGGAGAGTTTATGGAAGTCTTCATGGACAATTTCTCTATTTTCGGAGAATCGTTTGATTCTTGCCTGGCTAATCTTGAAACGATCCTTAAAAGATGCATCAAAACAAGACTGGTCCTTAGCTGGGAAAAGAGTCATTTCATGACACAAGAAGGCAACATCTTGGGTCATGTAATCTCTGAATGGGGAATCAAAGTTGACAAAGTTAAAGTTGATGCTATCTCTAAACTTCCTCCTCCCACATCTATCAAACAAATTCGATCATTTCTTGGTCATGTGGGGTTCTATAGGAGGTTCATCAAGGACTTCTTTAAGGTTGCTCACCCTCTGAGCAATCTTCTCGCCAAAGATACGTCGTTTGATTTCAAAGAATCATGCCATAGGGCATTTGATTTTCTTAAAACAACAGTCACTTGTGCTCCAGTGTTGCAACCACCGATTTAGACAACCCCATTTGAGATCATGGCCGATGCTTCTGATTATGCAGTTGGGGTTATTTTGGGTCAGAAGACTGATAGGAAGCCCTCTATCATTTACTACACTAGCAAAACTCTAGACAAGGCCCAGAGGAATTACATTGTTACTGAGAAGGAATTGCTAGCTGTAGTATTTGCTTTGGAGAAATTCAGGGCTTATCTCTTAGGGTCTCATGTCATAATATATATCGACCTTAAGACATCTCTTGGCCAAAAAGGATGCCAAACCCAAGCTTATTCGATGGATTCTTCTGCTTCAAGAATTTGATCTTGAAATCAAAGATAAATCCGGGGCACAGAAAGTAGTGGTGGATCATCTTTCGAGACTTCTGAGTGATTCTTCTCGTCCAGATATTCTGATTGCTGATACTTTTCCGGACGAGACCATCCTTGCAGTATCAGGTGTCCAAACCCCGTGGTTTGTTGACATTGTAAATTATTTGGCCGTTGGGTAAATCCATCAGGATTGGACCAAGCAACAACGAGATAGACTCAAATATGAGGCCAAATATTACTTCTAGGAGGACCCTGAACTATTTCGCATTGGCTCTAATCAGATTATTCGTTGATGTGTTCCGGAGAATGAATTCAAAAGTATACTTGAGTTCTGTCATGCATCTATGTGTGGTGAACATTTCTCCGGGAAAAAGATAGTTGCAAAGATTTTGCAATCTAGATTTTATTGGCCGTCTTTATTCAAGGATGCCCAAGAATTCTCGAGGACGTGTTCCCGATGCCAAGCACTTGGGAGCATAACCAAGAGAGACATGATGCCTCTAAACTTGATTCTTCCCATCAAAATCTTCGACGTTTGGGGCATCGATTTCATGGGACCCTTCCTCCCTTCATTTGGATACCAGTACATTCTCGTAGCTGTTGATTACATGTCCAAGTGGATCAAGGCTATTTCCACCCGAACCAATGACCACAAGGTGGTGATCGATTTCGTCAAGAAGAACATCTTCAATCAGTTCGGGATTTCGAGGGCCATCATCAGCAATGGTGGTACTACTTCACTAATACCAGTTCCGTAATTTACCGGCAAAATATGGGGAAAATCATAGAATCTCCACACCTTACCACCCCCAGACAAATGGACAGGCCGAGATCTCCAATCGAGAGATCAAGAATATTCTTCAGAAAATGGTTAGGCCTGATCGTAAAGATTGGGCTCAAAAACTTGAGGATGCTCTTTGGGCCTACTGTACGACATACAAAACGGCTATTGGCATGTCATCGT
Source organism: Thalassia testudinum (assembly GCA_037157565.1). Taxonomy (NCBI): domain Eukaryota; kingdom Viridiplantae; phylum Streptophyta; class Magnoliopsida; order Alismatales; family Hydrocharitaceae; genus Thalassia; species Thalassia testudinum. The sequence continues at coordinate 70,078,442 of JAZHRO010000007.1, read as the reverse complement.
TTCATCTGGTGTATGGAAAGGCATGCCATTTACCTGTAGAAATTGAACATAGGGCATTCTGCACAATCAAGCAATGTAATCTGGATTTGAGTTTAGCCGGAAAAATCAGGAAACTCCAACTATCTGAGTCAGAGGAGCTTAGAAATGATGCATACAAGAATGCCAAGATTTATAAGGCTCGGACCAAAGCTCTTCATGACTGATTAATATCCTGCAAGAGCTTTGAGCCGAACCAGAAGGTCTGGCTCTTTGATTCTCGACATAAGCTCTTTCCCAGCAAACTTAGGTCAAAATGGAACGACCCGTTCATCAACGATCAGATATTTCCAAATGGGGCCATTCAGATCTCTGACCCAAAGATGGGTAATTCATTTAAAGTCAACGGTCAACGTCTGAAGCCTTTTATTGACAGTATTGTTCCAAAACCCGTCTCAGACATGGTTGCTCTAATCACATTGTGATTACTTTTGGCTGGACCTTGCCTAGCTGATGGCATTAAACTCAGCAGTTGTACAGTCTAACTCAGAGCTGACCCGAGCATCATATTCAAGTGATATCTTCTACATTCTACCCTTCCTTTCATGTCTTTTATTCTCAATGCGGACATTGCATCAGCTAGGCATGGGGGGTGGATTCATTTCTGAATCATTTTGTCAGCTCTGTGGAATTCTTGTAAATTCTACTTGTTTTCTTATATATATATATATATATATATATATATATATATATATATATATATATATATATAATTGGATTAGGAAAGAATAGTTGAGCATTAGGACTTTTCAATCTTAAGAAATATTACAGTAGGATATGAACACTAAGACCCTTCAGGTCTTTGGGCTTAATCAGCCCGGGTATCCACTAAAATGTGGATTTATTTATCAAGTTCTTGCCATCCTAAATCCTATTTCAATTTGATTAAATAAGTTGGGGTGATAAGTACATGACTTATCAACCTGCCCTCTAATTTGAGGGAACTTTAAGTCTGAGCATCTACACACTATTTGCACTGACTCGTTGTTCGACTGTTTTAATGGAAATTAGGTAGCTAATGAACCTTCTAAGGTGGTATAGCTGGCAAGTTATCGTGGGTAACAGCCCATAGGTAGGTTGTCCAGAGCCCAACCACTGGACCATTCTTTTCTTACTGCCTTTAAGTAAATCTTAGACCAGGGAAGCCACCTACTTAAAAAGAAAAAAGAAAATGAAATTCCAAAAAGAAAAAAAAAGAAAAGAAAAAGAAAAGGAAAAGGAGAAAAGAAAAAAAACAATAAGCCATACTTCACCACACAAGTATGGCTGGCAAGTTATCGTGGGTAACAGCCCATTGGTAGGTTTTCCAGATCCCAGCTCAAGAAATGCACGTTTTATTCCTAAAACACTTAGGAAGAAGCGAAGAAATAGAATAAGCCAGGGAGATATACACTAGATGCACCCTTGTGTTGACCCCATAAAAATAAAATTAGGAAGAAAGCTACCAGTCGTATAGATACACCTTTAGGCAGAATTTTTTTTAAGGTCACCTAGGGGCGTAGAAACTCGAAGTCCGTTCTGATTGCCGATCAACGAGTCTATCACATTCACAAAAAGATGCTTAGAACTTAGGGTTCTCATCAAGTCTTGGGTGGGTTGAGTGGCCGTAGAAAGCCGCTTTGTAACCCTGAACTCAAAAATCCAAAAAATTAGAAAAGGAGAAAAAGAGATCCTTCTTTGAATAAGGTGAGAGCTTGAGGCAGTCTGCATTTTGGCAGATACCCAGGCGTTGTTGTGTCTTTGAAAGTTCAGGTCCTAAGTAAAAAATTTCTTAATGTTGAAAATGACTTTTACCCAAGTAAATCCTAATTCTTTTATAAATAGCATGTAGCTTTTGCTAGGGACTAGCAAAAGATAGGCATGAGGGTGTGATGTACATACATCTAAATAGCCAAAAATATCTATTAATGCATGTTCTTAGTGTTATATTAGCACCATGCATTGTAAATAGTGCATAACATGCATAATTATGCATTTAGGTCAAATTGTACAAATTGTATAGTAATCGTCTCCTTTTATGGTTAGGGACAGGGTGATTTTTAATCGGGGCTTCAGATGGAAGATCCAACCGTACGGATCTGATTAGGGCGACGACAAGAGTTCAACAACTCCAAGATCGCCTTGATCGGACATCCGTAGCATCAGATATAGTCTGAGGAAGCCCAAAGATCAAGGGCCAAGATAGTGTCAATCCGCACTTCAGATGACAAATCCAACTGCATTGATGGGTTTGGATTGATGATCGTAGCCTAACGGCGAGAAAATTGAGTCAATTCGACATCTGTGGCACCTTCTACATGTCGAAGAAGATGGACGACCATGATGGCGCCACGTGGTGCCATCACAACCGCCCAAATCGACCGCAGCACTGCTTCTCATCCTCTAAAGGCGCGAGCGAGGCAAGATCTGGGTCGTTGGATCATGGGCGCACGTGCTTAAAACGTAAGCGCGACGAAGAACTAGCCGTAGCACAGCGGTCGAGTGCCCTTGTGCAAGCGCAAGGTGTGGGTTCGACTCGCAATCAGAGGCACGCACGCACTTTATCTCAACCGTGAGATCAGCTGCGGTTGACCCAGATCGCCTAATCGGCGCACACGCGATCAAATGCGTCGTCTCACGCCCAATCGCACGCGCAGGCGCGCGAAGTTGAAGCGAGCGAGGAGCAATCTGAGCCGTCCAAACTCACGGTCAGACGGCTGAGATTTCTTGGACGTGCGCTTGGCGTTAAGGCATAGGAGAGGAGGAGGAGTGCACGGCACACACACGTCGCCCACGATTAGACCTTTAGTGACGGATAAATCCTCACTAAAGACCTGATTTTAATGTTTTTGAATATGGATGACCAAATTGCCCCCAATCCTTGCAACTATAAAAGGAGACCCCTACCCTACGAAATTCTCATCCCTTACTTCACATCTCTCCCTCTCCAAAGCTCAAGAGAAGCTTGTCCCACACCCGGGATGCTACTCTAGAGACAAATCCAAGTTTTCTCGCCCCCGTTCTGGAAGTGGATCCTGCAACGACGACGACGTGCTACCTCGTTCCTACTTCTTCCTACTTCATCCTCCTTCTTCCAGCTCCGTCCTCCGTCTTCCAGGCGTCGCTCTGTCCGTCTCGTCCTCCAAGCATTCGTCAAGGAGGATAACAACTCTCCCTTCTTTTTAATCGCTTTCTAGAATAGAATTTCCCGCTTTCTAGTTGTAAAAATAGTATTATTTTATCAAGTGATTGTCCTCTCTCTTTCTCTTATTGTTTATATCAATTCCGTTATAATTATCTCATTTTCAAACAAAAATACAAAAAATATAATCGCGGATTTAAGATCGACGTAGCCTCCCTGTGTGCACCCGGAATTTCTTTACGAATTTTGGTAAAATTTTATCTGTTGACGGATTACTTCGCAAATCGCACTACAACGACGGGTTTTTCAAATCCAACTTCGATCGCGTAGTTTTCCGCTCTCAACAATATATATATTATCTATGTATACGTATACATTATTTACATATATTTTTTTTATTATACATATATATATTATATACTTATACTTTATACATATATATACTCCTTATGCATATTATACAGACACAAGTATACAACACAGCACTCACACCAAGCTCACACTTCGCCAATTTTTGGCTCACGCTCACTCTCAACACTTAGTCCTTTTAGGATCGAAGCCCTCTTACAAGAACACTTGAGTTACTGTTCACGTACACAAAAAATTAGGTTTTATGATGGGCGGGGTTAGTCCGGTTCACAGGATCAACAGCCCAACTTGGCTGGATTGGTACCACTACTATGGACCCACCCCTAGTTTATTTTTAGGTATTTTAGAGAGCATTCTCTTAGGCCCGTTCAAGTGCATTTATGTGTATACCGGGCTTCCAGCTCACATCAAATTCTCAAGATATGCTCATATATATATATGCTTGGAGTGGGGGTAATGGGTATATGTGCACCCAGCACATGATGACTGAGAAGCCGAGGGAGCTAAATCAACTTATGCCGCTTGGAGCAGTCGTTAGCTACCGATGTGGCACATTGTTTCGACGCTTGATTGAGCACATCTCAACACTGCACTTGTTCTAATTACTTGATTTTGGCCCTCAATTTGAGGGTCGAAATTAAATCCAAATTTTAAATAAATTAAATATTTACAAAACCCTAATATAGGTCTACATAATTGTATACTTAATTTATGAAAATAAGTTATTTAAATATATATTAAAATTAATTAAAGTTAGGAAATTATGCACGTTAAATTAAGGTTTAATTTGTTAATTAATGCACAAATTGTTAAATTAATCATGAAATTGACTTTATAAATAGTTAATTTATGTATTAAAGTATTTATTAAACATTTTAAATTTATTTTAGAGTCTTTATATTAATTTAGTTACATTTAAATACACGTTTTAAATAGATATGTGCATATTTAAGTTATAAATACTGTAATATAATACAAATACAGTATAAATAGGTTGAAAATATTTAATATATATATACATGTACAATATAGACTACTTCAGTAATAACTTAATTTACTAATTTATTTTATTTTAAGTTAATAACTTACCTAATTAACTTAATAACTTAATTACCTACAATAATTACATAATTAAATTAATTTACAGGTATGATACAGTATATAATAATTAGTTCAATACATATGTATAGTATTGCATATGATTATAGACATATACGTAGGTTTTTGTAATTACTTAGGATTATATACATTTAAGTTAATATAAATTAATATATAATTATACAATAAAGTTATATATATAGTAAATCATTCTAAATACTTAATTAAGTATATAGAATACATTTATAAGTTATTTATGTACATTATTTACCTATTTTACAATATATACATATAGCTTAATATTAACTCATATTTACAAGTATAAACACACTGTACAAGGTATTTTAAAGTATTTTTGGGTATTTTCTGATTTTTATGAATTTTATATATATAATAAAGGTAGGGGATGAGAGAGAAAGAGTGAAATGAGAGAGAGAAAAGCTCTTTTTAGTGTTTTGAATTTTGATTCTTTTATCAAATTCCAAAGTAAACCGAACCGTCAGCTGGCATGTTTTACCAAGCTGAAGGTTCAGATTGCTCTGAAACTTTGCATACACCTATAAAACTTTCTAATCCTACTCAAGACACCTTTATTTTATTTTATTATGAATTTTTATGATTTTTATTTATTTACAAAATTAACACCAATGAGGCCTAAAATGTGACAATCAATGGGTCAAAGCATTGAGGGAAGAAGATGATTCTGACTAAGAGATGGAGGAGAAGCTGTATGATCTGATGGATGGACAAGAATTTGTCTCTCTAATCGGAAGTGATCAGAGAGATCGAATCAAGGGATACTACAATAAGCTAATTTACTCCTATCTAAATTACCACATCTATGAATTGTCTACCTAATTCTACTCTAATTTATCTACACTACATTAACAACTATCCTAGAAAGAACAACCTAATCTAATAGAAGAATGGGACCTAAGGATCTCCACCCAGTGGATGAAGAGGAAGAATGGAGGAAGACTACTCCGGCAGAGGGGAAAACTCGCTACAGGAATTTTGGTCACCTTCCGGTGTTACGAGATCCGTAGTGACAAGGAGTTGGAGAAGGAGAAGTTCCACTGCTCAAGAAGAGGAACAGGGACTGGTGAGGATAGGGAACCGGAGTGGATGAAGGTTATCAGCTTAAGGATGTAGGAGGGAGCTGATCACACGTGCAGGGGTCTGAGAAAGAGCTTAAGTAGCAGCGCTAGTGGATCTGAGCACCGTAGGGTGTGATTAGGCTAGATTAAGGTCTTCGGTGGGGATGAGATTGAAGGAGGGCGAGAAGTTTTAAATCAAAAACCCACCGTTGGATGAGATCTGGATGACGAAACGGTGCTTCACGCGAGGGCACAGGATCAGAGATGGAAGATCGGTTGTAGGATCTAGGGAATAAGGAATCAACAGCTGCTACTCTTTGAGTTCTTCGTGTGCTACAATGGCGGGTGCGCTGTCGATGTGTTGGGACATTTGCAAGGAAGCCCACTAAGGGAGAAACAATATGATGATTGCAAGGTAACGCATTAGTGGCTGAAAAGAGGTCAAAGCGGTCCCTGGATGTTTGCAAAAAGGCCCTTGTGACTTTTCAAACAAATCCCTAAGTGTTTAAATGTGAATGAATAAAGAACCTATATGTAAGGTCATTAATACAGGGTCCTAATAATGTCCAAATGACATGAAATTTTTATTAACGCTTAATTGAACATTTAAGAACATGATTTCATTTTTAATTTGAACTTTTGAGCCCAAAGATGTGTTCAATTGGCAATTAGATCATCATTTTGTATTTAGTAATAGAATCTCTCATAAATTGACCTTATTGTGCATTTTTAATCTTAATTTGCTATTTTAGGTCATTTTTCTTAATTACCACACTTAAACCCTTTTATCATGTTAATTGGTAGTGTTTAACCTAGTTTTTAGCTTAACTTGGGCATTTTAGTTATGATAAGCCACACCTCATCATACCCTGATGCTTAGGTTTTGCTAGTCCCTTAACAAACAACTCATTAAGTGCAAAGCATTTATTATCAGCTAGGTAAGTGTAATGAGATGTCTATTTTCTATTTTCAAATCATTAAGTGTTTAGAGATGATCTTTAAGCTGAAATTTTTCTGATAAGCCAACTATGTTTATGTCTGGACATTGTAAGAACCAGTTGCCTAGGAAGACTGACCAAAACTTAAGACTGATATGGCATAAACCATCTCTCGACCAACAAGGACTCTTGATATTTAAATCTTAAGTGTGATTTGTAGGACTTAGAGGGTTTTACAAGGCTCAAAATCTAAGTGGTTATGGTTGTGCTCGGTGAAAGGTTAGGAGTAACCAAGTGAACTTTAAAACTCAATCCTGAGGTTTCACTTCTTTTTAAGTCTAGGTTAGTCCTAGCTTTAGCTCATGTTTTCGGATTAACTCTAAAAGATGAGGAAGACTCAAACCCAACTTTTATTGTGTTGTGGCTCAAAGAAATTTGGTGGGAACAGGGTATTTGTAATGCACCCTGAAAATATTTTTGGTGGAAAATATTTACAAGACTTTGGAGAACATACTTGACTTATCCATAAGAATGCCTTTTTTTGAAAATTCTTTTTAACTTTTTCTAATTTTTTTACTTTAAAATAAATGTCAGTATGTCTCCAACAACTTTATTGGGTAGAGAACACTTATTTAGTGGGTGGGTACTTTGGTGGAAAGAGCTTCTCCTAAACACAAGACTAAAGATTATGATAAAGAGTTTACCTACACGCACAAGTAAGGACTCCACCTTACCTAATGAACACTAGGGTTCAATTTAAAGTTCACAATGTCTTTCCTAACATTGTGTAGTGTAAACCAAAGTTACTTAGACTCTTAAAACAAAGAAAGCTAGCGAATCCTGTACTGGTGACTCAGGTACAAGAATATGTCCTAAGTTAGGAGAGATCTTGGTCTATCTTGTCAAAGCTTAAAGTGTATTAAGCCAAAGCGTGAGCGAATCAAGCTACAGTAGCTCGAAAAGTCAAACCAGCAAAGGTTGAATGTCCATAAACACTTATTCTATTTTTGTTTTCAGCAATAAGATCATAATTAAACACTTATAATTCTTTTCAAAACTTTCTCTCTCTTCAGAAACTTTGTGGAGTTCTCCCTCAACAATAAGTTCATTCAGGTCCCTTATTGTATTTTTGGAATTTTTGTTTTTGACATTTTTTGTATTTTTGACTCTACAATTTTTTCAAAATTTTTTCAATTTTTTTGGTATTTTTTATAATACTATACTATATACACTACTGGCATGTCTATAATTGCATTTCAGAAAATGATTTCATCATTTACACCCCCCCAATACTTAAATGATGCATAGGATGGATAAAAATGCATGCTCTACTTTCCACTAACTTAGATTCAGTGACGGAAGGAAGTTGGAATGAGGAGATAAAAATCTCTGTGCGGATGATTTCAAGTCTAATACAAGATTAGAGTGGTAAGTCAGGCTAAGTAGTGAAATGCATGACAAGTGTGACTATGAATGCATGTTAAAAATGTAAAGACTGACACCTAAGAAAGAAATGGAAAATAAGAAAGGTGAAAACAGTTATATACAAAAGATAGGTTTGCTAAGTTTAATGCCTTCAGCTAGGCATAAACCCAAAAGATGTGTCAATAGTAAGTTCAAGATATTGAAGCAAAATAATAAAATTGACAAGTCTAAGATCATGCGGCCCAATGAAAGGTTTTAATCTTTGTCCATTCACAATGAAAGGTTCAGATTTGTCGATCTCAGTGATCTCGACAGCTCCATTGTAAAAAATTCTTAGGATTTTGAAAGATCTAGTCCATTTCGATCTGAGTTTCCTTGGGAAGAGTTTCAATCTTGAGTCAAATAGAAGAACCTTTTGACCAAGGTAAAATGACTTCCTATGGATGTGACAGTCATGGAAGGCCTTTAATTTATCCTTATAAATCCTCGAGCTTTCATAAGATTCATTCCTTAATTCATTGATGATAACATCATCATGAGCCATAACTAGCTTTAATTAGTCAGAATCAATTGACAAAAGCTCCTACATAATCACCTAAGAGTCATAACTCACTGGATATCCATCTTGAGAAGAGTACATTAAATCAGGGTTAAATCTGCAGTTTTAACAACACGTTATGAATGAAGAGTAATCACGGGGTTTCCCAAGGGTTAATCCAAGGTCAAATGTTCATTAATGACTAATAAGAGGGTCCATGCAGACAGAAACAGGTTTTCGCACATTCGAGAATAAACAACAACCCAAAACCCTAATTTCAGACCTACTTAAATAACAGAGGTTCTGGTTAGAATAAATTTCATCTAAACCTTCTAAAAATCATAGAAAAATATTTCTTGAGGATTGGTACTCTTGATTTGACCATCTAAACCTATTTTGACCTAGAATAGAGTCTCAGACAAAAAGTTACCCTAATTTAGGTTTTTGCATAAATTGCCCAATTAAACTTGGTCAAAATTGAAATCTGACTTCACCACTAAATTCCTTGGGTTCAAATTAGGCTTGTATCAAAACTTGAGCCCAATTAGAGATCATCTCGACTTAGTTTGCATTTTAGTCCAGTCTAACTCTTTTTCTCTCAAATAGCCCCTCAGCTTTTGAAACCTTTACGATTAGCTCTCCAACCTTGTCATCTTCTTCACCAAACACCCCCTGTTGCCTTCTTCTCCAGAGTTTCCTAGTCAACCCATCACACTGACTGCAATCCAAGAACACAAAATCATCACCAAATCCCTCCAAAATTGGAGGGATTGGTGTTCAGACAGTGGGAACACAATTGAACCAAGTGGGAATCTAGTTTTTGAAGCAAAGAAGCTCCAACAGAGCTTGATTCTTCACGTGCCTAAATTGCCTAATCCGTGAAATTCACTCGTGAGTTTCTCAATTTGAGCTCGGCCAGGAGCTCTATAAAAGCTCCTGGAGCTTCCAACCTAATTCCTTAGCTTGGTTTGGCAGCATTTCTTCACCAAAAACTCCTCCCTCCAGCCTCCTCCGACCAGCTCCGGTGAGCTCTCTTCCCTGACTTCCTCGCCCTCTGCCACATACCATAGGCAGAGGGAAACACCACCCCTCCTTCCTCCACTTCTTGCGACACCGGCAGAAGCCCTCCAGACTCTTTCTTTCCTCGCCGCCCTCTCATCGAAGAGTTCCTCTTCCACGACGCCGGCCAATCACAGCCAGTGCCCTCCTTCCCCTTTCATTCAATAGATTAGGTCTTAATCTCTTCCTCTTCTCCTCCTTAATCTCCCTGGCCCCTTATTCTCTTGTTTCGACCACAAACCACGTCTCTCCACCTCCATCTTCCCCACGTCTGACGTACCTCCGGCATGGCCTCCCCGATGCTACACACCACCAAACACACCTGCTCCACTTCCATAAGCTCCGCTTCATCTCGCCCATCAAAACCCCTCATTCAATCCCACCAAAAACCCACTCAACGCTCCACCGAACACACCCCTCATCGTTCACCTTTTCCGCTCCGTCTGGTCACCACACACTTCCACTCGCCTCACAACCACCTCCACCGGACTCCACGTCCTTCGGCGACACTAGTAAGCCATCTAACTAGGGCTTTTAAGCCTGTATGCTTATTTTAGGTCATCACCATCCTTCGCCATTGCCGCCCACATCTCTGGCTCCAATTTCAGTGCTCTAACCTATTCCAACCATGCAACCATGCCCAGGTGCTGCATAAGTGAACCATGAACCTAGCTATGTCGCCAATTGAAGACCTCACCGCCTGCAACACCTTCAACTGACGGCCTTTCCTCCTACAGCTGATGTGCAAAGGAGCCATGAACTTTAGTCCCACATCGTGGGATCTCAGACCAATTGCAACATAGAGGGTTGAGTCCCCATACACCCCTCACACCTGTTAACCTGCCTAAGCTCACTCCTCGCCTGTGACCCACACCTGCAAGCCTGGACACTGTTCTAGACCTGAATATCCGTATCTGGATCCAATTTCACCTGGGTCTTGAGAGAGGATGAGGAAGATTTGTGAGAGAGAGGGGGAGGGTTTTGCTGTGTGCTCCTCTACCTTGTGCTAAAGAGGAAGAAAGCCCTGTGAGACACCTAGCTGCAGAAGAGAAGTTGTGCTCTATGTGTGAGAAGTCTTTGAAGGCTTGTGAAGAAGGAAAGAAGAAGGAAGGACAATCTTGAAAGAGAAGCAGAAGAAGAAAAGAAGAAGGATTTGAAGCCTTAAGTATCTGAAGGCTCTCTGAAGAGCCTTGTGCCTGTGCTCGTACAGGTTGATTATGGTTACTGTTGAATAATTTAAGTACTATAGTTTGCAATTGAATTCTAATTGGAATAATTAAGTAATCAATGCATAAGAGAATAAGTGGTGATTCAAATCACCATTGTTTTCATTCTCTTTTCTTTTTGATTTTATGCAACCTTGAGATACATTGAATATTAATTCTGATCAGTTTCATTCATTGCATATCTATTTTGTGATCAATTTATTGTGCTCATTGATTTTGAATAAGAATAATGTTGTGAATTCTATTATTTGCTCCCTGTGTTCGACCTCGAACTCTCTTTTGATTTTGAGCATATAAATTTAATTATTTTCGAGCGATTGAGGCTTTGCTACAACAAAATGACTTAAAACTCCTCGATAGCTCACTTAAACATTCATCAAGCTCGAAATTTTAGAAGGCTTGTGAAGAAGGAAAGAAGAAGGAAGGACAACTTTGAAAGAGAAGTAGAAGAAGAAAAGAAGGATTTAAAGCCTTAAGTATCTGAAGGCTCTCTGAAGAGCCTTATGCCTGTGCTCATACAGGTTGATTATGGTTACTGTTGAATAATTTAAGTACTATAATTTGCAATTGAATTCTGATTGGAATAATTGAGTAATTAATGCATAAGAGAATAAGTGGTGATTCAAATCACCATTGTTTTCATTCTCTTTTCTTTTTGATTCCATGCAACCTTGAGATACATTGAATATTAATTCTGATCAGTTTCATTCATTGCATATCTATTTTGTGATCAATTTATTGTGCTCATTGATTCTAAATGAGAATAATGTTGTGAATTCCATTATTTGCTCCCTGTGTTCAACCTCGAATTCTCTTTTGATTTTGAGCATATAAATTTAATTGTTTTCGAGCGATTGAGGCTTTGCTACAACGAAACGACTTAAAACTCCTCGATAGCTCACTTAAACATTCATCAAGCTCGAAATTTTGAAGTCTTCTATGATCACCAGTCTTCTCTAAGTCTAAGTTACACTTTCTGATGGACCAATAAGCTTTGTGCTCAAGTTTTATAGGAAAATGACAAGGTTTCCAGTACATAAGTCTAAAGGGAAATATGCCTAATTGGGTTTTTTGAACTGTCCTATACTCCCACAACACATCAAAAAGGCGAGAAGACCAATCCTTTCTATAAGGTATGATGGTAGTCTGTAAAATGTTCTTGATATCCCTATTGGATAATTCAGCCAGTCCATTGGTTTGAAGGTGATAAAGTGTAGCAATCCTATGTGTCACCTCATACTTTTGAAGTAAGGATTGGAAATGTGTGTTCCTAAAGTGAGACCCTCCATCACTTGTGATAGCTTTTGCTACCCCAAATCTAGAGAAGATAAAATCTTGGACAAATTGTGTCATAACTCTATGGTAATTAGTCCTCGAGAGAATGGCTTCAATCTATTTGGAAACATAATCAACTACTAACAAGATAGCCATGAGAATTTGGAAAATGTCCCATGAAGTCAATGCCCTATATGTCAAAGATTTCATACACCATGATCGAATTTAAGGGCATCATGTCTCGGCGACCAATACTGTCGAGAGATTGACAGCGTGAACATGCCCTACTATACTCATGTGTATCCTTGAAGATCGTGGACCAATAAAAATCGCTTTGCAAAATTTTTGCAGCAGTCTTTTTGCTAGAGAAATGACCGCCACAAGCTTAGTCATGACAAAATGACAAGATGCTCTCTATCTCTTTATCAGGGGCACACTTCCTAAGGATCTAGTCTTTATAGTGCTTAAATAACCAAGGTTCTTCCCAGTAATAGTTCTTGGCTTTAGATCTAAGTCTATCTTTTTGATGTAAAACCCAATCAAAGGGAATAATTCCAGAAGCCATGTAGTTGACAATGTCAGCATACCAAGGAAGATTAGAATGAATGGCCAGCAATTGCTTGTCAAGTAAGTTGTCAGTAATTGGAAGTGAAGGAGATATTGCTTCAAAAGGAAGGTGGGATAAGTGGTCAGCTACCACATTCTACTTCCCAGCCTTGTCATAAATCTCTAAATCAAACTCCTGCAACAGTAGGATCCATTTAATCAAATGATATTTAGCATTCTTATTGACGAGAAGATGTCGTACTGCTATGTGGTCAGTGTAGACTACAATGTGGGAAGTGAGAACCTAAAAGATAAGGTATGAATTTTTCCAATGCGAATACTACTGCTAGCAATTCCTTTTCAGTGACTGCGTAATTCCTCTGATCTTCATCTATGATCTTGCTAGCATAGTAAATGACTGTAGGTTTCCCATCTAGTTTTTGACCAAGGACAACCCCTACCGCATAATCAGAGGCATCACACATGATCTCAAAAGGGTGAGACCAATCTGGGGGTTGTAGTATTCGTGCCTTAGTAACCATATCATGAAGTGTCGTATAAGCACGCACACAATCGTCAGAGATTTGGAAGTCTACATCTTTAGAGAGGAGATTAATGAGAGGTCGAGCTATTTTCGAGAAGTCCGCTATAAAGCGGCAATAAAAACCAACATGCCCAAAAAAAGATTGGATTTACTTAACTGACAAAGGTAATGGCAGGTCAGAAATCAATTTCACCTTCACACGATCAACCTCAATTCCTCGCTTAGAGATAAGGTGACCTAATACTAGTCCTTCTAGTACCATAAAGTGTGATTTCTCCCAGGAGAGTACCTGATTCACATTGATGCATCTTTGTAAGACCTTAGTCAAGTGATTTAAGCATGCATCAAATGTGCTCCCGAAGACTGATAAGTCATTCATAAAGGCTTCTAAATAACCACCTACTAGATCGGAAAAGATTGCAAACATACACCGTTGAAATGTAGCAGGTGTGTTGCACAATCCAAATGACATCCTATGGAAAGCAAAGGTTCCGTAGGGGTAGGTGAAGGTCATTTTTTCCTGGTCATCGGGGTGAATTGCTACCTGATTATAGCCCAAGTAACCATCCAAAAAGCAGAAAAATCTATTCCCTGCCAATCTTTCTAGTATTTGATCGATGAAGGGCAGTGGGAAATTATCTTTCTTTGTGGCTTGGTTGAGTTTTCGGTAGTCTATACATACTCACCATGAACTAGAAATCTTTGTAGGGATGACTTCTCCAGACTCAGTGGTTATGACAATAAGTTCAGCCTTCTTAGGCACAACTGGAATATGACTTACCCTCTGGCTATCAGAGATGGGGAAAATTATTCCGTTGTCTAACCACTTAATCATCTCATTCTTTACCACCTCTTGAAGTGTAGGGTTCAGTCTACGCTATGCCTGTCGAGTAGGTCTAGATCCTTCTTCAGTGAATATTCTATGGGTACAATAGGAAGGACTAATGCTAGTAAGGTCAAAAAGGCTCCATGCTATATCTTGTCTATGTGCTCTCAAGACAAATAAGAGTCATGATTCTTGATCAGACGATATGTGGGAATTGACAATTACAGGATAAGTCCGATCTGGTCCTAAGAAGACATATTTCAAAGAGTCAGGAAGAGGTTTAAGCTCAACAAGTACAAGATCACATGAAGGAGCAGGTGTGGAGATCTCAAAAGATCATAGAGACACTAAAGGAATTGGAGGTAAGTCTTCAATCTCTAAGGCCGGTGTCTCAGGAAGAGTCAGATCAGATGTAGAAGGGACTTGAGGTTCTAAGGTCAAAGAATCAATCAGTGTATCCTCAACCAACTTGTCCAGTGAATCCAAAGAGAAAATCTCTTCAATTAAACTACAAGATGGTCCCTTCTGTACCTTGAAAATATCAATTTTCATCTTCTGATCTCCAAATTTCAGTTCTAGAAGGCCCTCCTCACAGTCTATGTTAGCCTTTGCTGTCGCCAAGAAAGGTCTTCCTAGTATGATAGGTGTGTTTTGGATATCCTCAGGTACTTTCATGTTAAGGACACTGAAGTCTACAGGAAAGTAAAAATCCTTGACCCACACTCCCTGAGGTGTCTTAACTGATCGATCAGCTAATCGCAGGGACACCTCGGTTGGCTTCAGATTGCCAACCTCGAAATGTGTCAATAGCGAGGTTGGGATAAGATTGATGGAAGCACCTAGGTCAAGTAAGGCTCTATTGAATGTGGTGTTTCTTATCATACAAGAGAAAAGAGGGGTGCCTGGGTCTTTCTTCTTAGTAGGGAGGCTACTAGAGATGATGGAACTAACTTGTTCCAAGAGAATGATAGGACTACTTCCTTTCTAAATTCTAGCTTTACACTTAGGTGTGCATAGGTCTTTTAGAAACTTAGCGTAAAGTGAAATGTAGTGAATTGTATCTAACAAGGGAATGTTTATATGGACTTGCTCAAAGAGCTTGAGCAGATCCTCCTCAAGAGTCACACTAGACTGTTTCTTTTTCCCTTTTCCCTTCTTCTTTAAAACCTCTGGAAATGGTACAGAAGTTGTAATGGGAGGGTCATTCCTAGGTTGAGAAGAATCAAGAAGAGGTAAATCAGATGGAGTGGAAGTAGAAGGTCCAAGAAAGGATGTAGAAGTAGGAAATGGTGGATCTACAGTTCTTCTACCACTCCTAGTTGTGATGGCATTTAGTTTAGCTCTAGACATAGATGGTGTATCAGTGTTTGGCAAAAGAGGTGGTTGGGGTTGAGAATAGGAAGTATTTGGGTCTGTGTATAACTCAGGTTCGTGCAAGGTTTGTCAAATGACATGTGCTTGGCCTTGCACTGGAGGTCTAGGTTGAACATACCTCTGGGCAGGTATGTTCCTCTAGTTGGGTTGTACTTGAGATGGAAGTGAATGTGGTTGACGGGATTTCATCAAGTGTGAAAGCTGGGCTCTTATCTCAGCTAGTGTTGTGTCCTGTCTTTATTGCATTGCAATATTCTATTACTTCATGTCAACAAGAGCATTCATGATATTCCCTAACTGGTCATCTCGTGTAGGCCAAGGTTGAGAGTACTGGGCGGGCCTGGGTTGGGGTTGCTGGTAGGCATGCAATGGATACCCATGTTGTGGTAGAGGTGGTGCTCGAATCAGGTTCTGAAGTGGTGGTGCAGAAGGTTGGTGGAAGTTGAGTCTCTGTGAATTTTCCAACCATGAGAAATTTGGATGATTACTCCATCCAGTGTTGTAGGTTTGTGAATATGGGTCATTGTAAATGGCATGGAGCTCCTCTGAAGCTCCGGAAGTTGCAAGGAATTCAGTGTTAGGAGGAACAAAGGTTCCTCCATCCAATGAAGGATAATGAATAGTCAGGTAGTGTAGGTTGTGTCACAACAAGATTATTCATAGTTTCCCTCCTCGTAAGAAACTAAGAAGAAGTGCGTGGTGCAGGTGACTGAGAAGAAGAAGAAGATGAAGGTTTAGATAGGAATTTTCATACTTCATCCACTTTCTTCTTGATTAAGCCCACCTTATCTAGCTGACTAGCTACAATCTCTAAGTCTCGTGTGGTGGATTGGGCTTCATGTCCCCCGGATGTGAATGGGAATGTGAAGACTTTCTATTAAACACACTCATTGAAGCATTATTAATAAAGTTTTCGACCATGCCTTTGAAGAGCTCAAAGGCTGAGTCCTTGTCCCAACACAAGAAATTACCTCTACATGTGGCATCTACAAATTTCTTTTGTCATCATGGAGCCCATGGTAAAAGATTTGGACCTGTTGCCCGTGCGGGATACCATGGTGAGGACATTTCCGCAAAAGCTCATGGAATCTCTCCCAAGCCTCATCTAGGTGAATGTGGTGATAGCACGCCTCAAGGCATTGGTGCGACCTATAGGGAAGTACTTTTTTAGGAACTCATGTCCTAAAGAAGCCCATGTTTCTATTTGTGTAGTCTGGAAAAGAGTCCTAAACTAGAAGGTGGCCTTGTCTTTTAGTGAGAAGGAGAACATCTTCATCAGCAACGTATGCTGATCATGGCCTTGCAGGCCAAAGGTCTGGGTGAGATTTTTCAGCCCTTCTAAATGCTGAAAAGGGTCCTCAGAAGCATGACCATGAAAGTGAGGGATAAGTGCAATAATATTCAGCTTTAGTTCAGCAGCACAACCACCAGCGAGATAACATACCGCAAGCATAGGAGGTACAATCGCGAGATTATAGTAATCCCGTAGTTGAGGTCTACGAGCTTGGGGAGCCTAAGGAGCTTGAGGTCGGGGGTTTGCTAGGAGATTAACAGCTTGAGTAAGCTGTTGCACTTGTTGGGTAAGGGTATTCATTTGAAGTTGTGTCTCAAACAGGTGTTGTAAGTTAGGTTGTGGACCTCTCTCGAGTTGTGGTTGGTTAGGAAAGTTAGGGTAGGGAGGAGGTTGAAACCTATGAATTGGAGGGGGTGGTGGTGGAGGATGTGCAAAAAGATGTGGAGGAAGTTCTTCGAAATCCTCAAATTGTGCGGACTCATGGTCATCCTATGGATGAACGGAGTGGTAAATGGGAGTTTGAGGCCTAGAAGGTACATGATTGGATGTGGAAGGTAGAGAAGTGGATGCTTGGCCATCAGCACCCAAGGGAGGTACAAGCTCGAGATTTTGGAATCTCCTATGTTCCATGAGTCGATTATTGAAAAATGAATTTTGAAATCAATCACAACTCACAAGAAGGTAAACAATCTCAATCAATCTCAAGTAAAATCAGAAATCCCAATATTCAATCTCAACAATCAAAGACCAATCAAGTGAGAAAATCTGAATTTTGCCTAAGGTCTGCTACACGAAGAATAGTAGTACACAAACAAATGTTTCAATACAATTGTACGCGTCCTAATCAAGACCTAGTGGGGTGCAGACCTCTAAAAATCCACCTGATATTTGGATAAGACTGGCATGCAAATCTTGACCCTATGGTTGCTCAAAGAGATGAGATAGAAACTCGTGTGTTTGTGTACTTAAGTGATCATGTAGTGTGTACACGATAATCAAGCAACAGAATGGCGATGAAAACTTAATTAGGGTTTTAGACAAGTTTTATGTTTCCTTTTGAATTTGATTTGATATTTAAGAAATGTTTTTCATGCAATTGATCTCACTTTTTAATCTTTTCACACAAGAGATGGTCTTTTTAAGCTTAAGTCAAATGCAAAAGATGGCAAGAGCTAAGGAAGGATAGAGAATGTGTACCTAACTCCAGTAATTCTACAAAGTGCAACTTGACTAAAATAAAATCTAGCAGGAAATGTGCAACCTAAGTATGGATGCCTAAATCATGTTGCCGCTAAATAAGAGTTGAAGTATTTTTTATCTTTTTTGGATTTTTTAATATGCAACAAATAAAATCAAATTGAAAAAGATATCGATACGAAAAAACTGAGTCAATGAGAGATGAGTAGAGAGAGAGAGAAAGAGAGACCAGAGTCCAAGTTATTACAAATATGTGTGAGAATAGGCTCTCACAACTTATGCCTAACAAATAGAATCCTAAGTACATACCTAAATCTAAACTACCTCCACACTACTCTATACTACTTAAAACTGGAAATCTGCAGCTCCTGCTGGAAAAACTCCTCTTGGAAGTCAAGTCTGAAGAGCAGTGAATCCACCAGGAAGAAGACTCCACCTGGAAGAAGGCACTACTCCTCCTCCTCAAGTGCCGCAACAACACTAAATAATTAGTAATACAATTATATACAAAAATTAATCAAAGAATAAATTGAATAAAAGAATGTATATACAACAAAAAATATGAATGAAAGAATGATTATTTACAAAGAAATAAAAAAAATTTACAAATAAAGAATAAAAGAAAAATTTTAGCGTATAGAGAGTTGCCTCCCCGACAACGGCGCCAAAAATTGATCGCAGACAATCGTGTTGCAATAAAAATGGTGTTTTAAATGTCATTAATGTAGTATAATTGTTACCATGCAAACAGATGTCGCGTCATTTTATTTATTTACATAAGTTTTACTGGTCTATTCCAGGTCGTTCACTGAGAGGTAGTTACTGATATACATCATTCTCTATGTTCCAAAAATGTTCTTTTATTCCCAAAATGTCAATTCTATTTACAACATGAATCATTGAATCAATTAATGAATGAATTGGCCAATTATGTGCAAAAGAATTAATTAATATGCACTACAATACCTTAAACATATTTACAACCAAACAGGCATTAAAAACTAATTAATACTACACTATGTTAGTTACATACAACTACTCTAAATAATACCTAAGTATAGGCACAAAAATAGCTACTAATATATACTATATTAAGTTATATTAACACATACTAATATCTTTAGTAACATATACTATACATATAGTAACATAAATATGTGTCACTATAGCCTTAGTAAAAGTTGGCACAAAACATAAGTTAAAAGAATATGTCTACTAACATATATATATTTATAGTGATGGATATAATTGTCACCAAAGCCTTAATATTTATTTATATACATATATAAGGCTCAAACAATGTATACTATTCTATTTATATTTTTATATATATTATCTATGTATACATATACATTATTTACATATATTTTATTTATTATACATATATATATTATATACTTATACTTTATACATATATATACTCCTTACTTATACATGTTATACATACCCAAGTATACAACACAACACTCACACCAAGCTAACTTAATTTACTAATTTATTTTATTTGAAGTTAATAACTTACCTAATTAACTTAATAACTTAATTACCTACACTAATTACATAATTAAATTAATTTACAGGTATTATAAAGCATATAATAATTAGTTCAATACGTATGTACAGTATTACTTATGATTATAGACATATACGTAGGTTTTTGTAATTACTTAGGATTATATACATTTAAGTTAATATAAATTAATATATAATTATACAATAAAGTTATATATAGTAAATCATTCTAAATACTTAATTAAATATATAGAATACATTTATAAGTTATTTATGTACATTATTTACCTATTTTACAATATATACATATAGCTTAATATTAACTCATATTTACAAGTATAAATATGCTATACAAGGTATTTTAAAGTATTTTTGGGTATTTTATGATTTTTATGGTTTTTATATGTATAATAGAGGTAGGGGATGAGAGAGAAAGAGTGAGATGAGAAAGAGAAAAGCTCTTTTTTGTGTTTTGAACTTTGGTTCTTTTATTAAATTCCAAAGTAGATCGAACCGTTGACTAGTATGTTCTACCAAGCTAGTATGTTCTACCAAGCTGGGGGTTTGAATTACTTTGAAACTTTGCATACACCTATAAAACTTCCTAGTCCTACTCAAGACACCTTTATTTTAGTTTTTTATGAATTTTATGAATTTTATTTATTTACAAAGTTAACACCAATGAGGCTTAAAATGAACTTTAACAATGAACATAGGGCCTTTAAATGTGTTTTAAGGGTTTGACAATCAGTAAAAGCACTCACATACACTTAACACATCTCATGTAAGATGATAGAGTATTTAAACATGATTTTCAATGAAATTTGCATTTTAATTTCACTTTAGACAAATGAAACACTCAATAGTAGCTGACAAAGGGTTTAATATAAAGATTACAAGCATTTTACATCAAATTAAAATTTATAACAGTTTGTGAATGCTTGAAACATGAAGTCCTAACACTATACACATGTTAGCTTCTTTAAATCCCTAATTACAACATAAATTACACCCCAAAATCCTCCTGACAGAACACATACTCTACTGTTGATGTTGCTATTATAGCAACTCACAGTTGTTGCTGTTGCTGTCTCAGCAAAGATCAGGCCTGATTAAGGGCTTGTTTAAGGCTCTAAAACATCCCTCTCAGATCTAGTTTCCCAGGTCTAAGGGACATTCAATCTCAAAAAATCAGTTTAAAAGTTCCTTTGGAAATCCGTCCAAATAGATGGAGAGAAACTACTGTAATGGTCAACCATCCAAATCCATGTGTTAAATCCAAGGAAATTTCACTTTAAAACTCCACAAATATTCTCCATCAGGTCTAAACTTGCATTAGAACCAAAACAAAGGTCCAAACCCTAAAAATCCTAATTGATTCTCCTTCATAGCCAAAGATAACATAGAAAAAGAGAATCGACAAGGGAGTTTAAACTCACTTAAAATTGACTTCCAAACCTTTGATAAACTATTTTAGATCTCAAGCTAAACACTGAAATGCGGATTGAAACTCAAATGTTGCCCATTTAGGCATCTTAATTTAGTTCGCCAAGATGATTTGGTCATTTAGAGATCCTGTACACAATTGATTGGTGTTCAGGAACTCTAGGCAATTCTTTAAAACCAATTGGATCACTATGATGCCTCTAATCAGTGCTACTATTTCCTTAACAAACACTATCCAAGAAATGCCAAAAAAATTAGAAACTAAGTTGGGATCTAGGCGTGAGCTTAGAAAACAAATAAGAATCACATCAGAATAGCCCATACCCATTGCATTCAATCCAAACACACACTGTAAACTCAACTTGAACAATCAAATCAGATTGAAGGCAATTTACTCAAGAATTTTCTAAATCGGCATATAAAATCAAATCTGACTCAAATGATCAAATCGATTCAATTTTCAACACAAAAAAGCCCTTTGTGGTCTTATGGTATTAATAGGAGACCCTTTGATGGATTTGGCGCTTCATTAGATTTGAGAGCTATCAAGCTTTAGATCCAATGGATGCTAAGATGGATGTGATGATCAGTGGGTCAAAACATTGAGGGAAGAAGATGATTTTGACTGAGAGATGGAGGGGAAGCTGTATGATCTGATGGATGGATGTGAATTTGTCTCTCTAATCAGAAGTGATCAGAGAGATCAAATCGAGGGATAATACACTAAGCTAATTTGCTCCTATCTAACTACCACATCTATGAATTATCTAGCTAATTCTACTCTAATTTATCTACACTACATTAACAACTATCCTAGAAAGAAGAACAGCCTAATCTAAGAGAAGAATGGGACCTGAGGATCCCTACCCGGTGGATGGAGAGGAAGAATGGAGGAAGAGTACTCCGACGGAGGGAAAAACTCACTAGAGGAGTTCTGGTTGCCTTCCAATGTTACGAGATCCGTAGTGACGAGGAGGAGTCAGAGAAGGTGAAGTTCCACCGCTCAAGTAGAGGAACAAGGACTGGTAAGGAGAGGGAACCAGAGTGGATGAAGGTGACCAGCTCAAGGATGTAGGAGGGAGCCGATCACGTGCACAAGGGTATGAGCAAGAGCTTAAGTAGTCGCGCTAGTGGATCTGAGCACCGTGGGGTGTGATTAGGCTAGATTAGGGCATACGGTGGGGATGAGCTTAGAGGAGGGCAAGAAGTTTTAAATCAAAAACCTATTGTTGGATGGGATTTGAATGAGGAAACGGTGCTTCGCGCAAGGGCGCGAGATCAAAGATGGAAGATCGGCAGTAGGATCTGAGGAACAAGGAATCAACGACTGTTATTCTTTGAGTTCTTTGTGTGCTATAGTGGCGGGTGTGCTGTAGGTGTGTTGGGACATTTGCAAGGAAGCCCACTAAGGGAGAAATGGTATGATGATTGTAAGGTGACCAATTAGTGGATGAAAAGAGGTCAGAGCAGTCCCTGGATGTTTGCAAAAAGGCCCTTACGACTTTTCAAAAAAGTCCCTAAGCATTTAAATGTGAAGAACAAAGGACCTATATGTAAAGTCATTAATACAAGGTCTTAATGACGTCCAAATGCCATAAAGTTTTTATTGAACCTTAATTGAATATTTAAGAACATGATTTCACTTTTAATTTGAACTTTTGAGCCCAAAGATATGTTCAATTGGCAACTGGATCATCATTTTGCATTTAGTAATAGAATGTCTCATAAATTAACCTAATTATGTGTTTTTAACCTCAATTTGCTATTTTAGGTCATTTTCCTTAACCCTTTTATCATGTTAATTGGTAGTGTTTAACCTAGTTTCTAGCTTAACTTGGGCACTGTATCTATGATGGGCCACACTTATCAGGAGGTCGAAGAGGATGGTCGCTGTTGTGCGTGCAGGCATCGAAGGTGGAGCACGGTGGTGGTGTGGGTTGCGAGGAGAGTCTACTACAGAGGTCGTGATCGTTGAGGGTGCGGTTGATGGAGCCGAGACGGTTGTTGCAGTGGAGACTCTAGTCGACATTGGGAGGAGGGGCTATTTTAGAAGCGGGACATCGGGTCGTCTGTTCGGGTTGAGGGAGAGGAGGAAGAAGACGAAGGGGTGTCCCCCAGCCCTCCCGTGCGTGCTCCTCCCAAAAGGAGAGCGGGAAAATAAGGAAAATAAGGGGGTCTTTTTTTGTCATCCTCAAAAATTAATGGGCAACTGTTGCCAAATATGAGAGTGAGAGACCCTAAGAAAGAAAAGAATCAACTAAAGGATTTAGGAAGTCCCCTATTAATTTCCTTCCATCAAAAAAATTTCTTTACAACTTATCTTGGTGTCAATTAAAAATACCAAGATGACATTCCCAATTCTATCTTTTAATTAATCTTGCCAAAAACCTACACACTTAAATAATGTATCATTATGCTCACGAAGTATAATGATTACATTAAAAAATATAGAAACAGTAAATCAAGAGATTACTATTTTTTCAATAAAATGCATACTTGCAATTCACTAAAATCTCTAAATTGAATGTTCTCAGGTGTAATTATAGTCCACTAAAATGGACCTATAACTTTCCACATGACGAGGAAAGAGAGGGCTCTCCCTCTCCACATCCACCTTCTCCATCTTCAAGGACATGGAGCACCCAACCTCCGCATCAACGTACGGCAGCCCTTGAGGAGGGGAACAAGCTCGTTTGTCATCTACGAGCCCTTAGGACAGCCATCACCATCATTGCTTCATGGAGAGGTCATCTCCACATGTCGGCCTTCTTCGACTCCCCAGGCGTGAAGATCCGAGGTGGCTGCACCACACCATCACCTTACCCATTGTTGCCAAGAGGAGCCATGAGCTCGACACCCAAGAGCTTCACCCTAGATGCTCATCCCTGTGGTGACAACATAAGGAACATCAACTAGATCCAGTGCCACCATCACCACTCGCCAAGCTATTTCTTTCTTATTTTTATTTATTGCATGTGTGTGAGTTGATCTTTATAAAATAGGTTTTTATGAGATTTAATAAAAATGAGATGATGCTTATTACCTTCCCCGTGGACGACAATCCATGCTATATATGGTGTTTTTCTTATTTGTGTTAATTCACAATTTTATGCAATGTACAACGATCATATCTTATTTTTCTTTTGCAAAAAAATGCAATCAAATAACACCATTGTCGGGTAGGCATGGACACCATATTATTTTTGTTATGTCTCTTATACATAGCATTTTAGGTTAGGTTAGGATTTGGTTTGCATTAGGGAAGCTCTAGGTTTGATTAGTATAGGTTTAGACGTGTTTGCATCAAACTTGAGTTCCGATCGCAGAGACAGAAACAAACCAATTTTGAAAATTCGATATATGGAGTTACAAGGGTCAAAAATCACGAAAGCTTTTTTCCTGTTCAGTCTTGAAATGAGCTTTCCAATGGTGGGTTCCAGGTCACCCGGTTCGAAATAGGAAAAAATTGAAAAATCAAAAGTCGTACGGGGTTCACTCTACAAATTTTTACCGTTCAACCAACTTAAAGAACTTATTTCTCATAGCTATGAGATCTGTTTTGGGCCAAAATTTTTTTAGTAGACTCCTGGTGAAATCTAGTTTCTTGATAAAAATTATAAAAAAATTATGACGCTATTGCATTGACTATTCATGCGAAACTCAAATAGGGGTAAAAATTGGGCTGTGTGACCCCCCGGAAAGAAAATTGAAGGAAAATTATTTTCTAGCACTACAAAATTTTGAGAAAATTAGTGAATGCTCTATGATTGATAAGGAAACTTTATACATATTTTTAGATCATTTTTACTAGATTTGATATTAATTTGATCAATCTTACTCTATATTTTAAGGAAACGTAGAATCGATAGGGAGAAGGAGAAGAAAAGAGAGAAGAGGGAGACCCCTTGTAGTAGCAGTCTCACATCAAGACATCATGGCCTTGATCCAAGATTCAGATTTGATCTTGCAAGGATCTATTGGATTTTCAATAGCCAGATCTAAACCCAGATCTCCTACAAATGAAGATGATGTGCATTTAGAAGATCCTTCATGTATATCAGAAGAAAGAAAATATAATGACTGAATTACCAAAAGATGTGACTTATCTGAAGGATCATCCTAAAGATCTAGTGATTGGAGACCTATCCAAAGGAGTACTAACTAGGTCTTCACTCAATACCTTAGCACTTATAGCTTTTGTCTCCTAAGATTAATGTAAATGATGCCTTTAGTGATGAATACTGGATTGTGGCTATGCAAGATGAATTAAATCAATTTGAGAGGAATGAAGTATGGGAACTAGTATCAAGACCTGAATCTCAGACTATAATAGGGACAAAATGGGTCTTTAGGACAAAACTAGGCTAGACTTGTGGCCCAAGGTTACAACCAAGAAGAAGAATAGATTTTGATGAGGCATATGCACTAGTAGCCTGCTTGGAATCCATTCAGATGCTTTTGGCCTTTACCACCCATACAAGATTCAAACTATTTCAGATGGATGTCAAGAGTGCATTCTTAAATGGATTCATAAAAGAAGAGGTTTATGTCAAACCATTAGGTTTCGAGAACAACAATCATCTAGATTATGTATATAAATTACATAAAGCATTATAAGGACTTAAACAAGCTCCACGAGCTTGGTATGAAAGGCTAAGAAACTATCTAATAGAAAACCTATTTAAAAGTGGAAAGATATATCCAACTCTTTTCACTGAACAAAAATACAATGATCTCCTGCTAATCCAAATCTATGTTGATGACATCATTTTCGGTGCTACTAATTGTCTTCTATGCCAAGAATTCGTGAAAGTTATGTAGGAGCAATTTGAAATGAGCATGATGGGAGAACTAAAATTCTTCCTTGGTCTCCAAATAGACCAATTGAAGAACGGGATATTCATATCCTAGACTAAGTATACCATAGAGATACTAAAGAAATTCTCCATGGAGAAGATGAAAGGAAAAGAGACCTATGGCCACTTCGACACAACTAAAAAGCAACCAAACAAGTAAGTCAATAGATAAAAAATTATATAAAAGCACGATAGGTTCTCTATTATACTTAAGTGCACCAGCAGAACATGTTAATTTCTTGGAAATTCTTTCATCTCTTGGTTTTCTCGAAAACAAAATTGTGTTTCTTTATCAACTATCGAGGCTAAATACATAGTTGCTTTCTTAGCCTATTCTCAACTCTTATGGACGAAACAAACCTTAGAAGACTTTGGCTTAACTTATAAAAATAACAAGATCCGATTGTTGGGTCAATTTCATTGATCCAATAATATGGATAATATATGTGTATAATCACACATTTATTAAGCTTGTCAGTTATGGACCATATTTAAAAGTAATCAATTGAGGCATCATTATTATAATGGGCATTAATGTATCATTAAGATATAAAAATAATTTGTAGAAACCTATAGGGGTAATCTCTATTCTATGATGGGATGAATAGAAGTTTACTAGAAATTAATTATGATTACCAATTAATCTAAAGGGTTGTGGTCCCTAACTCTACACAAACTTTCATTCTCAAGAGAGCCACCCATCAATTTTGAGGAGAGAAAGGGAGGAGAAAGGAGGCGGTTCAGAGATTTCAGGGATTGCTGACTGCCATCAGTGCTTGTACTCCTCGATTTAGGTTGTGTAGAGGTTAGAAGACAATCTCTAACCTACCCTACTTCATCACCATAGTCTTTGCCTTGATCTCAATGACTGGAACTTCAGGTATTACTCATGTCTGATCTTGTTTCATGTAATAGTTTTGTTGATTTTCTTCCATGTTTATATGTATCCTGTACGCCAAACATTATCTCATTCAGTCTGCAAGGATCAGCATAAACTCAGGTTATATGCTAGACCTTTGGATTTCTGGAAACTCAAAATATTTTTCGTAACTCCAACTAATACCAGTACTGTTCATCAGTACTAGTACTAGTTGCATACATTCAGTTCTGTAATAGGGACAATAATTAAGGAGTACTGATTAGCCCATAGTTGTGGACTATTTAAGTATTTAAGTGCCTACACATTAGGTTAATTCTAACATTTATTTAGTATAAATTAGGATGTAAATAGATTAATTCATAGTTTTAATTTAATTACATAATCCATGCATTGCATTCATACTTGAAGTACATTTAGAATTAGTTTAGAATGGCATTTATCTAATTAGATAACCAATTAGGTATATTGTTTTTATTAACATAAAAGTTGAGGGTCTGTATATAAATGGCCCTAATATTTTAACATTATTTTCTTTTCTTCTTGCAAGAACGGCTGGCTGCCGCTCCAACGATGAACGGCTGGTGCAGTGAAGAACCCATTCAAGTGGGAGCGGATGTGATGGATCTGGTCGGGTGGATGATTTCAAATGTGTGCAGGCCACTACAAAAGGAGGAGGGAGGCAGCCGAGCTCGGGAGGCCTCCGCCACTGACCCACCACTGTGCAGAGAGAACCTCTCTCTTCCACTCCACACTGCCGGCCTCTACTGTGGCGACGAGTCTCCATCATCGTGGGCGTGTGGTGTGACAGGACACACCGCCATCCGGAGCTCGCCACATCACCGTGAGCACCTTAGCGTGCATCCCCCTCGCCGTCATCGCCGACCACCATCACCGAGCTACTAATTCAGCCACCCTCTCAGTAACTTAAGACGTCTGGGGAATTTCCCAGACATCTGAAGTTACCCGCTCACTTCCACCGCACACGCTTGAAGTCGCCTGCAGACCCCTTCCCGCACCTGCAGAACCTTCAGCGCACCAACGTCCGTCAACCTTCAGCTCAAACGCGCCTCAACTCTCCAACAGCCACGCCTCCGCCCGCGCCTACAGACCACCGCAACCATCTTCCACGCGCCTGCAGACCACCACAACTCTTCCACGCGCCTGCAGATCAACGCTTCACCGCGCTTGCAGACTAGCGCCCACCGTCTCCAACCGAGCCTGCAACACCCTCCGCCCGCGCTTGCAGAAGCGCCCACAGCTTGCGCACACACGTCAGCCACCCGCAGCGCCCTCCGCCCACGCACAACAGCCTGCGCGCCCTCATCAGCTGCAGCCGCACCCGCTCAACCGCCTGCAGCCGCCACCAGCAGCACCTCCGCCGGAGCTCGTCCGGCCACCTCCGGCCGCCGCGCGACTCGCCGCCACCACCGATTCGAAGCTCTTGGTCCAAGGGACCTCCTCCGAGCTTCCCGCGCCCGGCCATCGGCTCCTCGTCGCGCAAGACAACGGGGAAAAATTCCCCTATTTTGCTACAGTAAACCGTCAATTAAAATTTACATTTTCTGCCATTGCCACATTTTAATCATATTTTATTGATTCTGCATTGCGGAAAATATCCTATAGTTTCTCATAATTACCATTTCAGCATTGTTTCTTGCTTAAACCTTAATCTAAAGGCAATCTTGGCTTGGTTCTTGTCCAAATTGACTACAAACAAACATTTTTAAGTGGCGCGAATTTTAATACGTTATTGCCTCCCTGTGGATACGACCCGCTCCTCTGCGAGTGGTTATTTGTTGTTAAAAATTGATTAGTCGATTTTTCCACCACATTAAACTACAAACGACTTAAAAGCGAAAGATCGACCAGTCAAATGGCATCGTTGCCGGGGAGGCAATAGACGCAATAATTTTGCCGAATTTTATTTTGATTATTTGTCAATTGCACAGAGATTTGACCATTCATTATTTTTTTTTCTGTGCGAGAAAATTTGTGCAAGAATTAGCCACTGTGAGAGGCGATCCTTGACGTCGCCAGACGAGAATTGGACGAGCCATTTTTAAACGGAGGAGAAGGACGAGGACGCGACAGACACCATTTAGTCATTAGTTTAATTAGAATAGAATTAAGATTGTAGACTTAATTTTTCATTACAGTCAGTTTGAAACCCTTGTTCTGGGGCATATTTTGAGGGGTTTGTTCCCCGATTTTGTTTTGGACCCGTGTTAGGTAATTTTTGGGAGCTTGTTCCCTTTTCTTTAGATTTAAGTTTATTTTTTTTATTATTTCTTTTATTTGCTTGTGCATAAGTAGTTCTAAAAAAAATTGAAAAAGAAAAAAAAAAATGAGCTGCCTGCTAGAAGCTGCCTGCCCTAGGACGAACCATTTAGGTCTGTATGAGTAACCTCTAGATTTGCTTTTCTGCATTGCGTGCATTTTTGCATCGAAGATCGCTGGAGGCAAGGTACGTATTCTCTTACTTTGCATCATATTTTTGATCACGCATTGCATTTAGGATTTAATGCAAATACCACAAAGTTTGTCTTGAAGCGATCTAACAAGTGGTCACATTTTTTTTAGAAAAAGGACTAATTAAAGGAAGGACATTTTAAAAACCAAGGATTTGATTTTCAAACTTGGCGTGCGATTCAAAGTTCAAAATCTTTGATGGTGTATGCACACTTATTTCACTTGCACCACGGCACGCTTCTAGACACTCCTTAGGTTTGGAAATACTAGGACAAGAGCCCTCCTTTCGTTGGATTCTGAAGTGTTCGGAACTTGAGATCAAAGGTTTTGTAAATCCAAAGAGGGGGATACCCTGTCACGGATTTTTGGGGGTAGTTGAGGAGCACCGCGAAAGCACAGCTTCAAAGAAAGGCTTAGGCCTACTTGCATCCCTCGATCTTCCGTCTTTGGATTTACTTGACCATTTGAAATTTAGGGAAGAACACCTAAGCTCCAACTAGGTCTTCTTAGGCGAACCGTAGGTTGGCAATAGGCGCGTAAATTGACTGAACAAATTGTATTGTCACCTGCAATCTGACTTAAAATCAAAAGCCCAAATTGGGAAAGACCTAAAAGGTCCTTTTTGAATTGTGTCTTGCTTGGGGAATTCTGATTGAAGTGTGAGTTAGAATGGACCACATTGATTTTCATCCTTTCACATCTTGCCCACACCCTCACCCCCACTCTGCATCCTTCGATCCCAGACGTCGAGATGGTTCATTCCTTGATGGACATAATGACAATCATTGGGATCCGTTTTACTCCTATTATAGGAGTATTGGCCTAGTTAAGCCCCAAATTAGTGAGCAGAACTCAGGAGCGGGATTTGTTTTTCCCAATATCCCACATACCAAAGAAATACCCAACCCACCCTCCCTGAAAACTTATAATGGTTGGACAAACACTCCTGGGTACTATAAGCCTGAGCCTGACTTCTCTTATGATAGAAATGACCTCTCCTCTTTGAAGATGGAAATACAGAAAATGCAAAATGAAATGAGTGAATTGTTAGGAGAATCTTTGAGAGCAAGCCAACAAGAAAGAGATAAAATTAGCCACCCAATCTACCCCATTGACGATGACGTACACCCCTCTACAATAGATGCATCTCCCGTGGGAAAGCTACACTTTAAGTTGGAGGGAAATTCTGGGGAGAATAGCTACTTTTCGAGGATCGATTTTGAAACCTCCCCATTAGATGACACTTCCTTGAGAGATCTACACTTTAGGTGGGAGGAAAATACACATGAAAGTAGCTATGCATTGGATGAAGAAAGGTGGCAACCCGAGGAAGATGATGATAAGGTTGAGTATCCACCTGAATTATATTGGAGTCAAAAAAAGGGAATGATGGTACCATTGGAAGACCTCGACCCAGATGATAGTATTTTCGTGACATTTGATGAAGTGGGTCAAAGTCAAGTTGTTAATCCTACCCTCCCTTCTGATCACGATATGGAACTCAAACCCACCCTTAGGGAACCTAACCCTAAAGAAATTGACCTATCTGAGGAGTCTGATGTAACCAATGTAAACAATTTACCTCAGATAGAGCACCCTAGGGGATCTACTGAGATTTTAAATGATTCTAGACCTCGGGTACATGATGAATTGTGTGATGAGGAGGAAGACGAATTATATGAGGAACCTACATTCAAGATTTGGAGTGACACTAAGGGTGATTATGTCTTATTTGAAGAGTTAGCCCCTGAGGATGTCACAAATTTGACCAAATTAGGTTTCCTTGGCACACCCATTGATGATATTTCTCCTCATGATAAAATGATGGAAAATTTGGAAGCAATTTCTAAGATTTATGTGGATTCACATATAGACTCCGGGGAAGATTTGAGTAAAGAATAAAAACCCGGGGATGACATTGATAGGATAATCCCTAGATCTGTTGCTTCCAACCTGCCTTCATTTACTTCGAAGTCACCCTCTGATTCGCTTATATCTGAAAGCGAAATTGTGACTCTTGATGAAGAGCAGGAAGATCCACGTGATGGTGCAAGGAATTCTAGGGATGAAATTGAGGATTTAGAAAGAGTGTTTGGGATGGACACCAAGCTGATTAAACCCAACCTAGATCTTATGGCCATCCCACAACCTCGTAACTTGGACACCCTAGACGATCCTTGCCTAAGAGAATTGCTCATTTTTGTTCTGACTAGGGGGCTTAACAGACCAATATTTTCTGTAATGGAGTATCGGGTATGGATTGATGATTTCTTTAGTCAGTCCATTACCCTGGGGGTTTATCTCTATACCATTCCTTCCCCATTCTTTTTGGAGGATCCTTGTCATCCTCCCCCTACCCCTTTGGAGGTTATTTTACCTGTTTATCCTTTAGAATCTCTTCTGGTAACCTGGGAAGATTTCATTCCCATTTTAGTTGGGCGAGCATTTGCTATCGGGATTCATCATCAGCTCGCCAACATCCTAGGTTACCTATTTTCTAGGCCAACTCTGCTTTGCTCATTTTTAGGGCCTATTTCTGCAATTCTTGAACCTGATTTGCAGGTTCTTCGGCTATTCAGCCCAGCTCTGACCCAGGTAATATCCTTCTATGCAATGAGGACATTGCAGATTTTAGGCATGGGGGGGTGTGCTTGGGGATATACATAGCATAATTGCATACATTTGTACACATAAAAAAAAAAAAAGTTTTGAGCTTAACTGGCTAAGTCCTGCATTCTTAAGCAAATCAAAACTCTAGCGTAGACTAAATTAATTCTAGGGTCAAACTTTAGAAGCTAAATAAGCTACTAGCTTTAGACCTTTAGGGTCCTTTGTGGACTTAAAAACTTAAGTAGGACTTAAGTTGTGGACCATTCTTCAAGAGGTTGAGGAAGGGAAGCTAGGGTTTGAGTTAAAAGGTGGGGTAGTACCTGGAGTCTTATTCTACCTTTTGGTTTACGGGTCCTTGTAACCCAAGCATCCAAATTTCACACACTTGGTCTGGTAATTAACTTAATTTCTGAAAAGAGATTTGGTTCTCTTAGTTTTGACTTAAGAAAGGCTTGAAAACACATTTTGATTGGAAGAGTTCCCGCCGCAGGAGAGGTGGAGTATATACTCACCTTGAGGATGCGATGGTAACATATTACCTCCTCGGCCCTTGTCTCTTAGGATATCCATCCTACTGGGGGCATGTAAGCGCATTGCGCGGTTCAGGTACCATGGGCGGCCCTATCTCGAAGTGCCGATTGCCATAGGCCTGAATTCGCTTAAGAAATCCATGGGCGATACTATCTCGAAGTGTCGATTGCCAGGAGTTCTTGGGGTCGTTATGGGCGGTGCTATCTTGAAGCATCGAAAGCCAGGCACCCTTCGAGGTATGGTAATGGGGACAATGAATCCGACACAGACCGTGTTGATAGCTGATCTGAGGTTAGACTTAGAAGAATAAAAAAAAAAAAAAAAATTCCTTTAACTCAAATAACTCGGGCCAATGCACAAGCACGGATGCTTTAATCTCAAGGATCAATAAACTTTAGGGTAGAGTCAGAAATCAGGGAAACTTGTGCCTGCAACTTGTCTTTAGCCGACCTAGTCTGTAACTTAGCAACTACTTAGGAATCTTGGGTCTAGAACCTGAACTTAATATGCTTCTAAAGGAAGACTAAGTGAGTTGACTAGTCTACTTAGAGTGCTAGGTTTCGCTTAATTTTGCTAGGGACTAGCAAAAACTAGGCATGGGGGTATTTGATTAGCCCATAGTTGTGGGCTATTTAATTATTTAAGTGCCTACACATTAGGTTAATTCTAACATTTATTTAGTATAAATTAGGATGTAAATAGATTAATTCATAGTTTTAATTTAATTACATAATCCATGCATTGCATTCATACTTTAAGTACATTTAGAATTAGTTTAGAATGGCATTTATCTAATTAGATAACCAATTAGGTATATTGTTTTTATTAACATAAAAGTTGAGGGTCTGTATATAAATGGCCCTAATATTTTAACATTATTTTCTTTTCTTCTTGCAGGAACGGCTGGCTGCCGCTCCAACGACGAACGGCTGGTGCAGTGAAGAACCCATTCAAGTGGGAGCGGATGTGATGGATCTGGTCGGGTGGATGATTTCAAATGTGTGCAGGCCACTACAAAAGGAGGAGGGAGGCAGCCGAGCTCGGGAGGCCTCCGCCACCGACCCACCACTGTGCAGAGAGAACCTCTCTCTTCCACTCCACACTGCCGGCCTCTACTGTGGCGACGAGTCTCCATCATCGTGGGCGTGTGGTGTGACAGGCCACACCGCCATCCGGAGCTCGCCGCATCACCGTGAGCACCTTAGCGTGCATCCCCCTCGCCGTCATCGCCGACCACCATCACCGAGCTACTGATTCAGCCACCCTCTCAGTAACTTAAGACGTCTGGGGAATTTCCCAGACGTCTGAAGTTACCCGCTCACTTCCACCGCACACGCCTGAAGTCGCCTGCAGACCCCTTCCCGCACCTGCAGAACCTTCAACGCACCCACGTCCGTCAACCTTCAGCTCAAACGCGCCTCAACTCTCCAACAGCCATGCCTCCGCCCGCGCCTGCAGACCACCGCAACCATCTTCCACGCGCCTGCAGACCACCACAACGCTTCCACGCGCCTGCAGACCAACGCTTCAACGCGCTTGCAGACTAGCACCCACCGTCTCCAACCACGCCTGCAGCACCCTCCGCCCGCGCTTGCAGAAGCGCCCGCAGCTTGCGCACACACGTCAGCCGCCCGCAGCGCCCTCCGCCCACGCACAACAGCCTGCGCGCCCTCATCAGCTGCAGCCGCACCCACTCAACCGCCTGCAGCTGCCACCAGCAGCACCTCCGCCGGAGCTCGTCCGGCCACCTTCGGCCGCCGCGCGACTCGCCGCCACCACCGATTCGAAGCTCTTGGTCCAAGGGACCTCCTCCGAGCTTCCCGCGCCCGGCCATCGGCTCCTCGTCGCGCAAGACAACGGGGAAAAATTCCCCTATTTTGCTACAGTAAACCGTCAATTAAAATTTACATTTTCTGCCATTGCCACATTTTAATCATATTTTATTGATTCTGCATTGCGGAAAATATCCTATAGTTTCTCATAATTACCATTTCAGCATTGTTTCTTGGTTAAACCTTAATCTAAAGGCAATCTTGGCTTGGTTCTTGTCCAAATTGACTACGAACAAACATTTTTAAGTGGCACAAATTTTAATACATTATTGCCTCCCTGTGGATACGACCCGCTCCTCTGCGAGTGGTTATTTGTTGTTAAAAATTGATTAGTCGATTTTTCCACCACATTAAACTACAAACGACTTAAAAGTGAAAGATCGACCAGTCAAGTACCAGTATTGATTATTAGTACCGGTACATGATGGATACTAGACTCAATATTGTATCAATGAGGTATCAATACTTATTGCTAGTACCGGTACTCATTGGTTACTGATATGGTTCTCAATTCTGAGTGACCTGAGACTGTAGGTTACAAATACCAGTACTGACCTTCTGTACAGATACACGCTTACTAATGTGCATACATCTAATTGGCCTAAAATATCTATTTATGCATGTTCCTAGGTCTATAGAAGCATCATGCATTATAAATATTGTATAAAGTGCATCATCATGCATTTAGGTTAGATTGTATAAATTATAGGTTAATTTTCCCTTTTTGTGGTCAGGGGACAGGGTGAGATCATTTCAAGGACTCGGATTGAAGATCTAATCATACAGATCTGATCAGGGCAACGATTGGAGTCCAACGCCTCTGAGATCGCCCCAATCAGACCTTCGTAGCATCAAATGCAGTCTGAGAAAGATCAGCGGTCAAAGGTCATGGTGGTGTAAAATTCAAACTTCAGACAACAAATCCAACTGCATGGATGGGTTCAAATCGACGATCGCAGCCCAACGACATGAAAATCAGTCCAATTCGACATCTATGGCACCATCTACAAGTCAGGAAAGATGGACGGCTAGGATGGTGCCACATGGAGCCATCCCAGCTGCCCAAAACGGCCCAAGCTCCCTGCAACGCTCTCCTCATCAAAGAAGCCATGATCTCAGTGGTTGGATCTTGATCCAACGACTAAGAACACGCCACATCATCCCGCTCCAACACTTCACTTCTCATGAAGGCGAGGGCTCGAGTTATCTCGACCGTTGGATCGCCATCCAACAATTGCGAGCGCTCGACGATTAAAACGTAAACATGACAAACATTCGAGCGTAGCATAGCAGTCGTACGCTTTAAGCACGACACGCGGCACACGCTCAAATTGCAGCGAAGGGTGAAATTCACTGAAGAGCTGGGCACGACAAAATTCCACTGCATAATCGAGATTGAGAGGTAGCGGAAGCGGCTACGTGGTAGCACGGATGAACAAGCATGCCCATGTGCGATCTGACGCCTAACTAAACGCTTGATCTGACGCGATGAGGCGCGCAGGCGAGCACCTTCCTCGATCGTCCGATCTTCATCAGACGATGGGAAAAGAGGCTACATCGCCTCTTAATGCATGAAGGCGAAGCAGTCGCGGCATTTAAGCCGTCTGATCGTTGAGATCGCTCAGTGTACGCACTTGTGAACGGCTGAAGAGGAGGCGGGGTCGTGGCAATGTGAGCGCTTGGATGCACGATGGACGGCCCTCGTTAAGGTGTGCAACTTCAGCAACATGCAGCTACAATGACGTTTATATCAGTCACTAAAGACCCTAACATTAATTTCTAAGCCATAAAAAGACCCTTTTGCCCCCATGACTACACCTATAAATAGCCTACCCCTCCTACACATTTTCTCATCCCTTCCTTTCTTCTCTCACCTCCTCCAAAGCTCTATGAGCTCATCCCAAACCCAGAATGCTCCATTAGAGTTATAAAAATAATTTTTCCATCTTCTCACCCCTGTTCGTGGAGCATTCTGCAGTTATCCTCTCACCGTCGTTCGAGAAGTGGATCCCGTTGCGATGTCACGTTGTTCCGGCCTCCATCCTCCAGTTTCATCCTCCTTCGTCGAGTATCTCACCACCCTCGTCTGGGCGCTCTGTCAACGTGGCTCGTCCTCCAAGTAGCCATCGAGGAGGATAATTTCTCATCCCCTTCTTTTTTATCGCTTTCTAGTGTAGATTTCCCGCTTTCTAGTTATAGCAATTAGATGTAATGAACATGGTGGGTATGAAGCATTTGTTTATTCTCTCCCTATTTTCTCATTATTTGTATTATTCTTTTTCTCTTTTCTATTAATTATTCTTTAAGTAGAATAACTAGTAGATTAATTTTAACCAGTTATTATGCTTTCGTGACAATTTCAACATGATTTTTAATCAAACCTTCGCCTCCCTGTGTTCGACCCGAGACTCACTAAAGTTTCGATTAAATTATCTATTTGACGGATCTTTACGCGACTACAATGACAGGGTCTTCAAAACTCAAATTCTTAGCATAGAAATTGCGTCTAACATTTTGGCGCCGTTGCCGGGGAGGCGACGCTCTTTGATTTCCTGTGTTTTCCACCTTACTTATCTCTTACCTCACTTGTCTCCACTCTTATTGTGATTGCAGGTACTTTTTCGAGGAGGGAGAAAGTGGTAAATTGGAGCAAAGTGCAGTTGAAGGGTTTGTAAGTATATCCCCACCACCCACCCATTAGATTTCATTCCATCACCTAATAACGCAAACCCTGATTAACTTAGGAGCCTGTATAAACCCTAAGGTTAGTCTTGGTTGTTTGTTTATCACTCCCACCCACCTCACCCTACATATATATATATATAAAAACCTGATTGTGGGATTTACTTAAACCTACACATCACATACATCCATAGAGGTACACGACCTCTTCTGATTTCAATCACTTAATCGGGAATCCAACCTAAGGACCCGGTACACCTGCACGACTTATAAAACTAAGTGATTAGAAATCTAATTAGGCTAACCATTTTGTGTGCCTTAATTAGTGGTCCCCATTATGCCACTTGTCTGATTTGTTTGGGTCGCACTACTTAACATAAAACTGATCCATCCAGTAGCTTGCCACATAGGGTTTAACATTTAGGAATTAACTAGGCACTCCACATTCTTTTAAGTTTTAAAGAAAGGCATCTTCACCTGTGCTTTCAAAACCTGATTTGCCAATTAAACTTGATCGAATACACCTAAAGTTGAACCCTAAAAGCTACTAAGCAAGATTTAAACCCTAAAATTCACTGCATCCAAAAATAATCTTGCTTGAAAATCATTGGTTGTGCACGCACACACATTTTAATCAATCTTTAAGGGCACAACCCAGGTAAAGGACCCATCACATTCCCAAGCACATTCAAACCTAAGCCTAATTAAAACAAAGTAGACGTTGGCCTTAAGGATTGGACTCGCTCTTCGGGGCCCATATTGAGATTATTTTAAATTAATCTACTTCTACCATTCAATCTAATGTCTAGCTAGGGGAGTAGAGTCAAACGACCATAGTTGGGGGGCATAAAAGGAACTTGAGGTGAAAGCTACAGGAAGAACCTTCTCTCCAATCCCTCCCTCTAACTAGTTGGATTGACCGGAAAGAAGTAGACCAAATTGTTCTTTTCATCTCAAGATGGGTTCTGTGAGTCTATAGATCTTTAGGCTATCCCACTTAAGGACAAGTTTGATTGTTTGTATTGCAAGGCACCTTTCTTCCTCCCACTTTGCCATGGATGCTTCCACATCCTACTCTCATTTCCACTCCTACCCTCCTACCACCACTTATTCCCAAGATGATTACTATTTCGACTCGACTTATGACCATTCATTCATTGGTCAAGATAACTTTGATTGGGGATATAGTTATGGACCTCCGTGTTCAAGGTCAAACCCTAGACACCATGATCATGATTTTTATCCTTCTCTGAGCTACATCGATTATAGATCACTGCCCTCCTATGGACAACCTAATATGATCTACAATCAAGAAGGACATGATGATCCTTACCCTCCCTCAAATTACACTGCATGTGGCTCACTACCCCTTTATGAACAATCAGAAATGACCTATTATCAAGGAGGTTACCAAGAACCTCAATTCCTTGACTCCCCCGAACTGAACCCAAACCCACAGAACCCTTAACCAAACCATTTGGTTCAAGTGAACCAAGTCTAAGATAGGGTGTTGGCTAACTTAAGGAATATCATACAATCTTTAGAATCTCAGCCAACACCTTGCACTAAAGAATTGGAGCCTCTGATTCAAATGATTGACAATTTCAACAAATATTTGTTGGATTGGCTCCAAGATGTTAAGGATAAGAACTCAGGTGAGTTCTTACTTGGGAAGTTGTCAAAATTGAGGATGAGATTTGTGATTGCTCTAGTCTAATCCTGGGATGATTCCCAGGATGAACCCCTTTCAGGAGAGACAATGTCAGAATTCGCTCAGGCACCTGTACAATGGGACATATTTTACGAAAGCGGGGATGACCAAGTTTATCTAGAGCAATCAATTAAGGATGAATTGATTTCTTCACCCGAGATCCCTGAACCAAGGTACAAGGAAAAGTATGTCTCCATGGACTAGGAAATGATAAATGATTTTGAGACATATATAAATGCAGATCCAGAAATCTTTGATTCTGAAGGTGGAGAATCGATATGTGAAGTCTCGCTTGAGTTTGAGTACAATGATTTCAGTGAGATGACTAAGCCTGAGGAATTCGATGAATCATTTGATGGCCTTATAATTGAGGAAATTGATTCTGATGGGGCTAGCTTGGAGGATACAAATCCAGTTTTCATGGATGATTCAACTCATAGCCCCATTCCTCAATCACACCCTGTTGAGCATAATGATGATTTGGTTTTTGAGATCACTAGACCCAAGTAAATTCTGATTCAACCACAAATCTTGGACTTGGATATTTTATACAGGGATGATGACATTTGTGAGGTCCCAAAAATTATGATTTTGGAGGATAGGAGCTGGGAAACAAAAATTTGGGAAGCCAATTCTGGGGGAAGCATAAATTTGAGTAAGAGGGTTCCTATTTGTCTGAAACCACCAACCATCTATCAGGACCCTTATGACAATTTTGATTATGAGGATGTGCAACTTAAGTGTAGATTAATGGATTATCTTTTTGAGCAAACTGTTAACTAGACAAATGAGTCCATTGATTTAGATTTTCCTATTGTCTGACTTTTTGTTTGATTTAGATTTTCCTATTGTCTGACTTTTTGGACTTTGGTTGCATCCTCACAAATCGCAGGCCTGGCCCCTCTTGCATATTGATCTTCGATTCTGGGTAATTTTTATCCAGAACCTTAGATACACTCGACCCTGGGGAATAAGTCTGCACCACAACCTCGTCCACATCTGTGTACATCTTCTCCTTGTAAGTCCAAAATTTGATCTTTTTATTCTGATTCTAATATTCACCTGTGAATTATTTATTTCTTCTTTATTTGTATAGTGTGCCTAGCTGAAGGCAATAAATTTAGCACGTATACAGTCTCTTTTTCATCTTAGAGCCGACCTGTTAATCACAAAATTCAAATGCTTTCTTTTCTACTCCGCTCTTTTTCATGTCATTTAATACAATGAGGACATTTCACTAGATAGGCATGGGAGCTGGATATTCCTCTCTAAATCATCTTATTAGCTTTGTAGATCCTTTTTATTTTCTCTTTATTTAAAAAAAGTTTGAATTAAGAAAAGAAAACTTGAGCATTAGAGTTTTTCAACCTTAAGAAATAATACAGTAGGACCTGAACACTTAGATTCTTTAGGTTTCTGGGCTTAATCAGCCTGGGTGTCCACTAAAATGTGGATTTGTTTATCGAGTCCTCGTCATTCTTGATTCAATTTCTAGTTGGTTAATAAGT
This sequence comes from Thalassia testudinum, assembly GCA_037157565.1. Classification (NCBI taxonomy): domain Eukaryota; kingdom Viridiplantae; phylum Streptophyta; class Magnoliopsida; order Alismatales; family Hydrocharitaceae; genus Thalassia; species Thalassia testudinum. The sequence goes on along the minus strand of JAZHRO010000007.1, from coordinate 70,038,442 downwards.
TAGGGTGATAAGTACATGGCTTATCAACCCGCCCTCTGATTTGATGGGACTTTAAGCCTAAGCATCTAAACAATCTCTACACTGACACATTTTTTGGTAGTTTTAATGGAAATTAGGTAGTTAATGAACCTTCTAGGGTGGTATAGCTGGCAAGTTATTGGTAGTAACAGCTCATTGGCCGGTTGTCTAGAGCCCAGCCACACAACCATTCGCTTTATGATGCCTTTAGGTGAATTTTAGATCTGGGAAGCCACCCACTTAAAAGAAAAAAAAAAAGAGAAATAGAAAAGAAGAAAAAAAAAATAAGCCACACTTCACCGCACGAGTACGGCTGGCAAGTTATCGGTGGTAATAGCTCATTGGCCGGTTGTCTAGAACCTAGCTCACAAAAATGCACATTTAATTCCTAAACACTTAGGAAGAAGAGGATAAGTAATATAAGCCGGGGAGATATACATTGGGTTCACCCTTATGTTGACCCCATAAAAGTAACAAGTAGGGAGAAAGCTACCGGTCAGATAGATACACCTTTAGGCAGAATTTCTTTTCAAGGTCACTTAGGGGCGTAGAAACCCGAATTTCATTCTAACTACCGATTAATGAGTCTATCACATTTACACAAAAAGATGCTTAGAACTTAGAGTTCGCTTTGAGTCTTGGGTGGGTTGGGTAGCCGTAGAAAGCTGCCCCGAAACTCTAAAACTCAAAAATTCAAAAAAAAAAAAAGAAAAGAAGAAAAAAATACAAAAATGTATTTGCGTTTAAATAGGGCAAGGACTTGGGTGGCATGCATTTTGGCAAACACCTGAGCATTGTGTCTCTGTAGTTCAGGTCTTAGTTGAAATTTTTTAGTGTTGAGAAATAAATATTGCCCAAGTAATTTGATCCTAATTCTCTTATAAATAGCATATAGTTTTGCTATGGACTAACAAAAGATAGGCATTGGGGTGTGATGTGCATACATTTAATTAGCCTAAAATGTCTATTTATGCATGTGGCTTGGTCTATAGATGCATCATGCATTATAAATATTGCATAACATGCATTATTACGCATTTAGGTAATATTGTATAAATTATAGGTTAATTTTCCCTTTTTGTGATTGATGATAACATCATCAGGAGCCATAACTAGCTTTAATTAATCAAGATTAATTGACAAATGCTCCTACATAATCGTCGGAGAGTCTTAATTCACTGCACATCCATTCTGAGAAGACTACATTAAATCAGGGTTAATTCTGCAGACAGCACATTATGAATGCAGAATAATCACGGGATTTCCCAGGAGTTAATTTAAGGTCTAATGAACATTACAGATTAATAAGAGGGTCCACACAGACATAAACGAGTTTTCACACACTTCGAGAACTAATATAACACCTAAAACCCTAATTTCAGACCTGCTTAAATAATAGAGGTTCTGGTTAGGATAAAATTCATCTAAACCTGTTACGACCCAGTGTCCGAATCCCTACAGAACTCAAGACCGGCTCGACTCGACTAATCCTAAGACCCAGTCGTCCAACAAGAAATAACCAAAAAGCAGGAAAGTAAACCACATTCATCATGCTAGTAACTAATAGTAAAAGAGTACAGCAGTAAAGGAAGTAACAGCTGCTAACAGTACATATCACCACCACAACAGTAAAGTGTAAACAAAGTACAGAAACGTAAACGGTAACAAGAGTCTAAACTCGCTAACAAAAGAAAGTACAACAGGAAGACTACTGCTGGGCTCGACTGGGCCTAGCACCCTCTGTAGCCGGTGACTCAGGCTGCTCAACACCTGGACCTTAAAAGTGTTATGAGTAAACGAAGTCAACAAATGCTGAGTAGAGTGGTAACCAACTAACTAAAGTAGTAAAAGCTAACAGATAATTTATCTTTTCCAATTATTTTATTTTACCAGTTATTCCTTTTCACCCATTGGTTTACTTTTCAGATCTCTTTCTTAATCTCGAATGTTCCTCGTGAGAATGATCTTGATTACAGTCTTTTCCGAAGAGTAGAAGGCACACGTGGTGCTTTCCTGGCCGAGAGAGTCCCCCGTGGTGATCCTATACCCAATCAACCACCCCAAGGTCACGGACAGACGTAGCGGTGACTACGGCACGCGCGAGAAGCGCACGGGTAGCTACCCTGCATTGGCATGCGGTCAGTCATTTCCGCTAGCAGGTACACTCAAAGTACAGCACGGAATAGCATAGGGCCTAGCCCTCTCAGTAACAGGGGTCTCGCCTCTCCACAATCTACGCACCCTCGTCTGACTACCCCAGTTTGCCCAACGGGCCTCACAAGTCGGTGTAGGGTGGCTAAATGAAACCCCGAGCCCTGTGGGGTGGCTAGCTCTCCCCAATACAATGTACGCGAGGGCCAAAGAAGTCAGTGTAGAGTGGCCAATCCTAACCCTAGGTCCCAACCCAAGGGCGGCTAGCTCCGCTCTACACTAAATAGGGGACGGTCGCTCTCTCTAGTACTACATACTCAAGGGCCAGCACACTTCCCACACACATTTCCAGATCCATTCCATTTATCCACAGGAGCTCTACTCCTAATTCCCCGTAGGGTTCATGCTCATTTTCCCCATGTTATTCCATACCAGGTTTCGTCGTTCATAATTCCATTCTCAAATTCTACACATGCAGCTCGTATTTCCACAATTTGCATATACAACAAGTAATGTCACAGGTATCTGTTTAATTAGCATAGGCATTTCATATTTCACAGGAAGCTCTTATTTATTAACAGGCAGTTGTCTACATTTCTATTCATTCATTTCAGGCTGCAATCTCAACATGCATACAAATAGTGCAAGTAATTCTCGTCCTAGGATTCATGCCACATACTAGGTTTCTAGTTATCCAATTTCACATATGCAGTTATGAATTATAATTAAAATAAGGAAAACCACTCTACCAGATAATCCAGGAGTACTGGGGGCTCGAACGGCAGGCTCACATGCCTCAGCAAGCCCCGAACCCGCAACAAATCGAAGTCCTATACCAAGGAACATACCACAATGGAACGTTCAAAATAGTATATAAGATTTCTAACATGTAGAGGAACTCACAAGGAAAACACTGATATCTTGTTTGCGTAAAACAGACCTCAAACGGACCCTAAACGGGTCAAAAACAGGACTGCAAACCTAAATAAGACGTCTGGCACAAGGTCCAAACGTCTTAAAAGTATCCAGAGTCTCACCTTAGGTTCCTGCGTCGATTTCGGACGTCCAGAACCCCTTCTTGACTGTCTGGACCCAGCTCCAGACATCTGACCTCTCCTCCAATCGTCTGGAAGTGTTTCCGGTCGTCTGATAAGCTGTCCAGACGTCCGAAATGCGTGGGAGGGCGTGCCCTGTGCCTTCCCGAAGCTATCTCTACACACAACAGACCATATCACCTATATTTAGCCATGTAGATTGAAGCTACGGTGCAGCCTGCATGGTCGTATCCGTAAGAGGAACATACCTTCGCGAAGTTCTGCTTTCAGACATCTAGTGTTGTCACCAAACGTCCAACCCGTCGTCTGGACGGCACGCCAGACGTCTGATTCTGGGAAAATCCCAGAATCAGAACGACCTTCTCCTCCTCTTCTCCGCGCACAGCTGTGGCCTCCCCTCCTTGCCTGCAGCTCCGACTGCAGCAAAGTGTCGGGGTCGTCTCCCCCGACGGGCTCCTCCTCCCACACGCGCCACTCCGACCGTGCGTCCTCCGGCGAGCTCCCACGAGCTCGCGAGCTCAAGCTCTTCCTCCTCTTCTCACGCTGCCTCTCCTCCTCGTCGCTCGCTTCCGCACCCTTCTCTCACGCTCGCCCCTCTCGCTGCAGTGGAGAGGAAGGAAGGATGGTGGCTGTGGTGAAGTGGGAAGAGAGGAAGGGGGAGAGGGGTTTTATAAGGGAGTGGCTAGGGTTCGGGTGAGGGAGAGAAGAGGGAGGGAAGTAATAATAATAATACAAAAATGGTTGTGGTTATATTGTAATGATAATGGATTGTGATAATGTATGCATTGTAGTATGTTGTGATTTGAAACATCATGAGTGTGTCATTGTGGTGAGTTGTATGGAGTACCAGTCATTACAACCATTATTATTATTTACTTATCTAATTTTTACTGATTTTATTCCAGGTCGTTCACTGGGAGGCAATTTATTGAATTACATCGCTCTTTGATCTCAAAATTATTCTCTAATTCCAAAAAGAATCCTTACATCTTATTAAAGAATGAATGAATGTGGACATTGTTTATCTACTTAATAAGAATCAATTGTAATGCTTGCAAAAACTGACTATAAACAAGCACCAAACAATTTATTACTATACTTTAAACTATGTCTTTATAAGTTATAGTATTAATACTTACATGAAAGTACACAATAGACTAAGATTACATAATATATTAACTTAACTTACTAGTCTGATATCTACAGTAACACATACAATAGTTTTAGTGACAGACACAAGCGTCGCTAGATCTCAGAAAACACTATATACAAACCTAAAGAGGAAAACTGAGGTCTGTAGCGACGTTTATGGTGACATTTTATTCTGTTAGTAAATATATGGGTTCATTTATACAAATAATTGGCTATACTATGTATACATATATATTTATATCTTTTTCTTGTATTTGTATTTACGTATGTACATCTTCTGTCTCTCTCTCTCTTACTTAACACACATCTTCTTCAGACGTTATTCCGCGTTTTTGCCTTAACAAGTTTTAGATACGCTGCGGCTAAGAGGCGCTTAACAACTGTCATTAACTTTCTTTAATCAATTAAAAATGTGTTTAATTTGCGAGTGCACTTTTCGAGGGATACAAAGCACCGGACCAAACCTCTACTAAGCGCACCCTAATTCTAAGTAGGCCGCTTAATTACGTTTTTCTTTCTTAACTCATCGCAAGGCCTGAGCCCCATGCCACACGCTTCTCGGGCCCCCGGACCCACACAATTCACAATGCTCACAAGGTAAACCGATCGGGTTTATATGCAACGCCCCGTTTCGGGCACCGAGCGCCCATGACGACTGCTAAGGCAGGGACACAAATCCGTGTTATAGCACTGCGCTCGATTTGCAGCGCACGATGTGGCGCTATTCCAGTGCCACATCTGCGCTGGAAATCAGGCGCAACTGCGTCTGGAGGCGAATTTGGCCCTCAATTTGATGGCCATAAATTATTAAAAAATAAAATAAATTATGGACAATAAATTATTTACATAATACTACATAATTGTTTAATTAATTTTGAATTTTAATTAGGTTTACTATACAAATAAATTCATTAAAGTAGGCTGTTTGTACAGGCTGATTTAGGTGCTTTATTGGTTAATTACTTATAAATTAGTTAGTAAATGGTCTAATTGACCTTATACAGATTTAGATTATATACTTAAGTATTTTATACATATTTTTATTATATTTTTTCGAATTAATTTATGTTTTATTTATATTAAAGTAGCAGCTTTTGGCTGTTTAACTTATAAACTAAATAACAGTAATCTAAAATGGGTATAAATATACTTTAACTAGCTTAAATTACTTAATATATATTAACCTAGGTCTACATATTCAATTAACTTAATTATAACCCTAAATTACTAATTTATCTAATTTATATGTATAAATACTGTTCAAGAGATGATTAATTATATACATATACATTTCGGTATAGATGTATATATACTTACATAGTTATTATGTACATTATAGTTATAGTTAGTTGTATATGTATATATACAGTATCAGATTTCAGTTAGATTTCAGTAGGAGGTGAGAAAGGAAGGATTAATTATGTTCAATTTCTTTTCTAACAGCAGCCTCAGCCACTGTCAGAGAGATGAGAAGAGGGGAATGTGTTCAGAGTGTTCAGTGTTTTAGATGAGAAGGGAAGAATTTCGAGAAGAGGGAAATATGTAGATGCAAGATGCAGCACTTCACTGTGTAACTGGGATTAAAAGCAATCAAAACCAACTAGAAAGTAGAAAAGTGAATCCCAAATCTGACAAGGGTTTAAATTCTCACGAAAATCACTAAATGTCTCAATTCAAATGCCCAAAAACCCTCATCAAAAACCTCATTTCATATTAAAACCCACAAATATCGCTGAATTAATTCTTCCTAATGCTATAGACAGCATGAAGGAAGGCTTAAGTCAGTCAATTAAGACCATAAGATCAAATCCCAGTTTCTTGCAACCTTAAGGAGTATTGAGAACTCCTTAGGTTAGGAAATCACCATACAAATCACCTCAGTAATTATCACAGTAATCATCAAAACAGAAAATGTATGTCTATTCTGAATTATCAAAACAGTACTGAGAATTCATTAAGGGAATTCACAGTAACTTGTGAGTGCATTAATAGTATAGCAAAACAGATTCATGGATGGCTCTTCTGAGATGATTTCTGTCACCAGAAAACCTCTCAGAGTCCTTGCCAACAAGAAATTCAAATCATCTTCAATCTGTCAGATCAGGCAGTGAAATCCAGAAAGCAAAAATCCTTAAAATCCATGTTGAAAAGAAATCTGACAAACTGAGGAATTCGACCCAAAATCAAGGGGCTTTTGTGATCAAATATGGGGTGAGTGAGAAGCCCCTTAGGTGCTTGTGACGCCGATTTCAGATCTGAGGTTGTAAACCAGCCAGATCTGAAATTGGATCAGGGTGTGCGGGTGAAAGATGAGAAAAACTTGTCGTAAAAAGAAACCAGAACTGGATTGTGAAAAAAAAATGGAGAGGGAGATAATTTGAAACATGGTTTGATGAATTCTTCCCCTCTGATCTGGACTGATCAGAGGAGGTGAGGGGAGGGAATTTAAGCCTAATTCTATTACTACAGCTACTTTAACCTACAGCAAAAATTAAACACTAACAATTATGCTAATTCTACTCTAAACTACTTAACTACAGCTAACACTAACAATTATGCTAATTCTACTCTAAACTACTTAAGTACAGCTAAAACTAATTATGCAGAATTAAAAACCTAAACTAACAGGAAGAATGGGACCTATGGGTCCTTAGCCGATGGCTAAGGAGGAAGAAAGGAGGAAGATGACTCCAGCGGAGGGAAGAGTCTGCTAGTGAGGCTCCAGGGTCGTCCTCAGGTGCTACGAAGTCCTTAGCGACGAGGAGTGTCGAGAGAAGGTGATCATTTCACAGCCGGTGGCTGTGAAATCAGAGGCTGGAGTGGACGAATTGATCGCTAAGAGGTGGAGGGAGCGATCCCTTGCGCACGACACCACTGAGGTGCTTAAGTAGCATGCTCAGTGGCTGAGATCACCGTGCAGGTGAGGATAAACAAGATGTAACCGGCAGCTAGGATGTGAGGGGAGGAGCGCGCGGTGAGCTGAGCACAGGATCTGACCGTCAGATGAGATCTGGGGAGAGAGGTGAACGCACGCACCGAATTGCGTGAAAGTTCCATTCGAATCCAACCGCAGATCAAGATCTGAAGAGTGACAGATGACTGAGATTGGCCGTGTTCTTCGTGCGCTACAGTGCGCGTGAAGAGCAGCAGGCTTCTCTCTGAAATGAAGGAAAAATTGCAGGAAGACCCTTGAACGAAGGGGTAGAAGAATTGCATGCAGGCCCAAAAGTGAAAAGAACTATAACTGGAAGGGCCTTGCAGCCTTTCAAAAGGTTCCCTGCGGCTTACAAGTAGGTCCAAAGAGGAGTTTTTAAATGGTAAGAGTGTAATGCATGAAGGACCTAAGTGTAAACTACCTATTTCATAACCTAAATGATGTCCAATTGCCTTCAAATTTTTATATGTGCTTAATTGAACATTTAAGACATTGATTTTACTTCTGATTTGTCCTTTCAAACTTATTTATGTGTTCAATTGACGCATGGATCATCATTTGTGTTTTGCATTCAGAATATCTCATTTTGTGACCTAATTATGAAATTTTAACACAGAGTAAAGGTTTTAGGTCTTTTTCTTTAATTCCCACACTTAACCCTTTTTATCTGTTAATTTGATATTATTTTACTTAGTGTCTAGCTTAATTTCAACCTTTTAGCCATGATGAGTAGCCACTCATCAGGAAGTTACGTACAAAATTTTCAATTTCCAGATATCTGGGAAGGGGTCCAAATGTCTGACCAGACGTCTGACCGACAATCCAGACGTCTTAAAAGGCTCAGAACAGAACGAGTCTTTATAAAACCTTATAAAATCCATAGAAAAATATTCCATAAGATTTGGTAACCTTGATTTGACCATTTGAATGTATTTTGACCTTAAACAAAGTCACAGACACATTTCTGCCCTAATTTAAGTTTTTGCACAAATTTCCCAATCAAACTTGGTCAAAACTGAAATTTGACTTCACCATCAGATTCCTTGGGTTCAAATTAGGTTTGTACGAAAATTTAGACTCAATCGGAGATCATCTTGACCTAGTTTGCATTTCAGTCCAACTGACTCTTTTGCTCTCAAATAACCCCTCAACTTTGAAACCTTTGCAATTAGCCCCCCAACTTTGTCGTCTTCTTCACCAAATGCCCCCTGTCGCCTTCTTCTCTAGGGTTTACTAATCAACCCATCACATCGACTGCAATCCAAGAAGAACACCATGAAATCATCACCAAATCCCTCCAAAATTGGAGGGATTGGTGTTTAAACAGTGGGAACACAATTGAACCAAGTGGGAATCCAAGTTTTGAAGCAAAGAAGCTCCAATAGAGCTTGATTCTTCATGTGCTAAAATGTCCTAATCAGTGAAATTTGCTCGCGATTTTCCCAATTTGAGCTTGGCCAGGGGCTCTATAAAAGCTCTTGAAGCTTTTAACCTAACTCCTTGGTCCGGTTTGGCCTCAACCTCTTCAACTTTCCCTTCCTCTAGCCACCTCCGCTGGGACTCCGGCGAACTCCCTCAACTCCCTTCATCCGGCCACTAGACGTACAAATCAAGTGGTCCATCTTCTTCCTCTCCTTCGTCAGCTCCTAGCAATACCGACAAGGGGCTTTCCGACTCTCTCTTTCCTCGCCGCCCTATCACCAGAGGTATTTTCTTCCAGGCTAGTGCCCTCCTGCCCCTTTTGACCATTAACCTTAGTCTCCCTCACTTCCTCTTCCCCTCTACTCTCTTTCCCTCTCTTTAAAACCTAGTTTCGATCGCCGTTGACGCCTCTCCCTCTCTGTCTTCCCCATATCCGGCCTACCTCCGGCATGGCCTCCCCGACGCTACACTTCACCAAACACACTCGCTCCACTTCCCTAAGCTCCACCTCATCTCACCCATCAAAAACCCTCATTCAATCCCACCAAAAACCCACTCCAACACTCCACCGAACACACCCCTTGCTGTTCACCTTTTCCGCCTTCGTCCGGCCACCACACGCTTCCACTTGCCTCACAACCACCACCATCGGACTCCACGTCCTCCGACGATGCTAGTGAACCATCTAACTGGGGTTGTTGAGCCCATATGAGTGTTTCAAATATCCACCGTCCGTTCACCACCGCCCTCGCCTTCGTTGATTGACCACGCAGTGCTCCGGCTGCAATCTCCCTTAATTCCGCTCCCAAGCACTGCGGAAGTGAATCACAAAGCTACCCAAGTCCTCAATTAAAGGCTCAGCAACTACAACACACCCAATCTAAGAAGCCTTTGCTGCTGGCGCACACGAAGAAGGAAGAGTGGCATTAGTGCCACATCGTGAACCACAGGGATCGTGCCTATGGATATATTATTTTTGTGCTAAGGCTTTATCGCCCAAGCACTGAGGGGTCGGGTTTCTCATCACCCTCACACCCGATAACTCGCCTACTATTTGCTCCTTGTTTGCGACCCACGCCCGCAAGCCTAGACACTATTATGGACCCGTTTACCTGACCGATTACCCGATTATGTCCAGGTCTCGTGAGAGGAGGAGGAGGATTTGTGAGAGAGTAGGGGAGGGTTTTACTGCATGTTTCTCTTCCTTGTGCTGAAGAAGAAAGAAAGCCCTATGCAACACTTAGTCGCTAAAGGGTGTTGATTCCCCTGTGTTGCAAAGGGGAAGAAAGGGAAGGCTTGTTAGGAAGAAGGGAAGCTCTAAAGAAGAAGAAAGAAGAAGCCTTGAAAAGAAAGAAAAGGAATTGAGAAGAAGAAAGCTCTGAAGAGCCTTGTGCCTGAGATACTTAAGCCATCTGCGGATGGAAACTAACTCTGATCTGAGTTGTTGATAACACTATTGCATTATTTAAGAACTATAGTTTACAATTGAATTCTGGTTGGAATAATTGAATAATTGAAGGCATGCTTAATTAAGAGAATAAGTGGTGATTCAAATCACCATTGTTTTGATTCTCTTTTCTTTTTTATTCTATGCAACCTTAAGATAAATTGATTTATATTCAAATATTAATTCCGATCAATTTCATTCATTACATATCTATTTTGTCATCAATTGATTGTGCTGATTGATTCTGAATGAGATTAATGTTGTGAATTCCATTATTTGCTCCCTGTGTTTGACCTCGGACTCTTGTGATTCTGAGTTATAAATTTAATTATTTTCGAGATATTGAGGCTTTGCTATGATGATAATTCCTTAAAACCCCTCGATAACCGATTTAAATAGTGGTCAAGGGATAGGGCAAGATCATTTTGAGGCCTCGGATTGAATATCCAACCACACAGATCTAATCAGAGAGACGATCGGAGTCCAACGCCTCCAAAATCACCCCGATCGGACCTTCGTAGCATCTGATGCAATCCGAGAAAGATAAGAGGTTAAGGGTCAAGGTGGTGTAAAATCCAAACTTTAGACAACAAATCCAACTGCACAGATGGGTTCGAATCGACGATCGCAGCCTAATGATGTGAAAATCGGTCCAATTCGACAACTGTGGCACCATCTACAAGTTAGGAAAGATGGACGGCTAGGATGACACCACGTGGAGCCATCCCAGCTGCCCAAAATGGCCCAAGCTCCCCGCAATGCTCTCCTTCTCATCAAAGAAGCCTTGATCTCAGTTGTTGGATCTTGATCCAATGGCTGAGAATGCACCACGTCATCCCGCTCTAGTGCTTCACTTCTCATGAAAGAGAGGGCTCGAGTGATCTCGACTGTTGGATCGCCATCCAACGGTCGCAAGCGCTCAATGCTTAAAACATAAACACGACAAACTTTTGAGCGCAGCGCAGTGGTCATGCGCCTTACACATGACACCCGACGCACACTCAAATCGCGGCAACGGGTGAAATTCAATGAAGAGGCAGGCGCGTCGAAATTCCACCGCACGATCGAGATCGAGCAATAGTGGAAGCAGCTACGTGGTAGCACGTATGAGCGAGCATGCCCACGAATGATCTAACACCCAACTGAACGCCTGATATGACACGATGAGGCACACAGGCGAGTGCCTTCCTCGACCATTTGATCTTCATCCGACGGTGGGAAGAGAGGCTATGTTGCCTCTTAAGGCACGAAGTCGAAGCGACCGCGGAGTTTAAGCTATCCAATCAAGTGATCGGACGACTGAGATCGCTCAACGCATGCACTTGTGAACAGCTGAAGAGGAGGAGGCAAGGACGCGGCTGCGTGTGAGCGCTTGGATGCGCGATGGATGGCCCTTGTTGAGGCATGCACCTTCAGCAACATGTGGCTACAGCGACATTTATATCCGTCACTAAAAACCCCAACATTAATTTCTAAGCCATAAAATGACCCTTTTGCCCCCATGACTACACCTATAAATATCCTACACCTTTTCTCATCCCTTCCTTTCTTCTCTCACCTCCTCAAAAGCTTTACGAGCTCGTCCCAAACTCGGGATGTTCCATTACGGTTATAAAAATCATTTTTCCATCTTCTCACCCTAGTTCGTGGAGCATTCTACAGTTATCCTCTCACCACCGTTCGAGAAGTGGATCTCGCTGTGACATCGCATTATTCCATCCTTCGTCTTCTAGCTTCGTCCTTCTTCATCTAGCATCTCACCACCCTCATCCGGGCACTCCATCAACATGGCTCGTCCTCCAAGTAGCCGTCGAGGAGGATAATTTCTCATCCCCTTCTCTTTTATCGCTTTTTAGTGTAGATTTCCTACTTTTTAATTATAGGAATTAGATGTAATGAACATGATGGATATGAAGCATTTGTTTATTCTCCCCCTATTTTCTCTTTATTTGTATTATTCTTTCTCTCTCTTTTATTAATTATTCTTTAAGTAGAATAGCTAGTAGATTAATTTCAATCAGTTATTCTGCTTTTGTGACAATAATTCTAACACGATTTTTAATCAAACATTCGCCTCCCTATGTTCAACCCAGAACTCACCAGAGTTTCGGTTAAATTATCTGTTTGACAGATTTTTACGCGACTACAATGACAAGGTGTTCAAAACTCAAATTCTTAGTATAAAAGTCGTGTCCAACATTTACCACAGGTCGAAGATCAATGTTTCTATCACCTTATCCAGTACATCATGTGTACCAATACTATTTTTCAATACTGATACAACATGAGTACTGTCAAGGTGGTTTAGGTTCATATACTCAGACCCAGTACTCATGTAGTACAGGTACTCAGAATGAGTATCAGTATTTATTGAGATCAGATGAGTTCTGAAAAGTTTCCAGTACCTATTAGGTATCGGTACTCTTTATGAGTATCGGTACATCTTAGGTACTGGATATTTACCTGTAAGTCAAGTATATCGGTACTTATACATAAGTATCGGTACCACTTGAATATAAGGGGCATACTAGATGCCAACAGTACCGGTACTTGTTAGCATTAGTGTGTTTATACTTGGGTTAGCTTATAGGTCGCATCATAAGAACAAAAGTGGGTTAATTGTGCTAAAATCCTGACACCTATGTGATAGGACTAGTGCCATTAATCTCTTTAAAAATCCTGTACAACACTTTAGAACAAAATACATAAATGTTAGACATCACTTTTTGAGAGACTATGTACTGGAGAATGAGATCAACTTAGAGTTTGTACAAACTGTAAACCAATTAGCTGATATTTTTACAAAACCCTTGCCAAAAGATAAGTTTAATTACATCTATCGTGAATTAGGATTATCACAACTGAACGAGCTAATAGAAAAATCTTGAAAAACTATGTTTTCATTGTTTGATCGATCAACATATACATTTTGATCAACCAAAACCTATTAATCAATCAATTATGAAAAATTTATCGACCAATATCTTGGCAGGAAAATTCCCTCTAAAATTCGGGTTAATTAATCGACCAATAAAACTTATTGATTGGTTAATTGTTTGGGTGGGAAATTTTCCCCCAAAACTTTTTGACTTGATCGATCAACTATTTTCTCTGATTGATCGATTCTCATTTTGATTGAGCAATCCTATGCGAAATCACATTTCTCATTTTTGGCCCAAATCTCGCCTAATCCCAATCTTTCTCACTTTATACGGCTTCATTACACTAAGATATACCATTTACAACCTTTACAATGTTTAACTACTTGAGAATATATAAAAACACTTTTTTTACCCAAATTTTTTCAACCAAGCACACCCTACGCTACCATTCTACCCTCTCACCTTACCCCACAACACCACTACTGACTACTCTCCTCTCTTCCTCGACCAACATCACCAACCGCCACCACCATCGACTAAGCCCCACACCATTAATCACCCTCCTTGACCAAAACACCACCACCACACATCGACCACCCTCTCCAACATCGCCAACTTGCACACCTTCACCGGCCACCTGCCCAGCCTCCTCCTCATTGGATCCCCCCTCTAGCTCTACCTTCGACTACCATCTCCTCCCTCTCCTCTGGCCACTGTTGAATTCGCTCCCCTTCAACCATCGTCTTCCCTCTCCTCTTGATCAATCTATAATAGATCGATCAAAGTATATCCCTTTTCAACCTAATCTACTTGTGATTTATGCTCCTTTTTCTTGCACTTAGAGATGTGTGATACCATTTTTGTGTGTAGTTTATGTGATGCTTGGCTTTATTAAGGTTATGTGAGCTTATTAATTTGATCCACACACATTTATTTAGCCAAAAACAATCCTTGATCAATCAAAAATCAAATTTCCAGTATCATATCCCCGCGCATTTTGATCGACCAATTGTCTTTTCTAATTGATCAATTACTCCAGTTTTGATCAATCAATCACATTTTTTGGTGGGTGCCATTTGGTCGACCAAATGGCACCCAAACACTCATGTGGATCCACTTCTGGTTCTCGAGATGATCCTTTTGACTGATATTTCATTATCGAGGCTGTACGTGATCGTTTTTCTCTCTTCGCCAAGCTTTCACTGCACATTGGTCATCTTTTAGACTTTACTTATTTCAAGACTACCTTGCTTAGCCTATGGGACAAGTTCACCTACCAGTAGATTGTGTCTCTTTGAAAGAAACTTTTATGCTGGTGCAAAAATGAGTCGCATTCACGAGGTAGATCCTATGTCCTATCACCTATTTTATGCTAACCTGAAAAACATAGGTGAAGGGTTTAATATTGAGCTCACCTCTAATGTCTATGGGATTGAGGTCCTTGTCAACGTTAACATTCTTACTGAGATTCTTGGATGCCTATTTGTAGGACATACCTTTCTTGAGCTCCATCAACAGACACGGATTGATACTATTAGGGAGACTGTACTCACTCCTACACACTTGATTTGGGTCATCCTACTGAATCTCCTTATTTTTGTCATCTTCCTCGCTTTCTTAATCGTGTTTTCTTTGGAATTTCATGTCAAAGATGACGTCCATTGAAAATTTCCCGGGATTATGCTCATTACCTTATATGTCTTCATGAAAATCAAGCAGTTAAATTGAAACCACTTCATCCTATACTTGATGGACAAGAAACCCACTAGCTCCTTTCAATTTAGGACTCTTATATATCTTACATCTTCCTCCATTTTAATGTCCTAATGGATATAAATCATAAACAATTCACTACTCATGTCTCCATCTTCGATAAGCTTATATATACTAAGATGGAGCAAGTACACGGAGCCCATGGTGAGGATGCTGATCCCCATCCACCTTAGGAGACAGCTGGAGCTTCTTCTACTCAGAGTAGACCTTCTTTTGCAGTACCTCCTTTAATCTCTTTATACGAGCACTTTACTACGACTTTCTCACCACCGATGTGTCCTACTCACTCCTACATCCAAGAGTGGAGTCTCTTAGGCAGGTAGCTCTCTGGATGAGATCACATTGATGTTCAGGATGTTATCGATGGGATTTCTCTTCTGATGCATCTCCAACGTGAGATAGACACAGTATTGATGGAGCATGGATATCAGGTAGCCGATTACCTGAATGCACAGGGTAGATTCTTGGATAGACTTGGAGAATCTATATATGCTTTGGAGCATCAGTCTCACCGTCCTCGTCATCGTCAGTCTATAGTAGCACCTGCTCCTCCTAGATTAGCTTTGCAGGAGCAACAAATAACTCCTCGACAAGCAGCTCAATAGATTACACTGACTCCTTTAGCGCAGTGCAACCTTTGCCTTGGTCTCCCTTCATCTTCTGTAGGACCATCTGGCTCAACCTCCATGGACCCCATGGATCTCGAGATTGATACCAAGTTTCAAGCCAGCTTAGATGCTTTTTTGGCAAATCTACTATGATTTCTAAGGTCTTATTTTGTTAGATTTTGTTGGAGACATTATGTTCTCTTTATTACACTTTATCTTTTGTTATGCATGACCATAGACAATACTACCTGCAATCTATATATCTTCCTCTTATTTTGCTTCATGTTTTTAGTGATAGAATGGTAGATTTTCTTCATCACTATATAGTTCTCAATTGTGCAAGTTAATCTTCATTATCATAGCACTAATTACTCTTTAAAGGGGGTGAATACTATTAGCATGCTTTTATGTTTTCTTTTTGCCGAAACAAAAAGGGGGAGATATTGTGCAAGTTATCTTTTTTACATTACTCTCTATTCAAATACAAGGAGCTGTATCAGTATTTCTCTCCTATATATGCATTTGTTATCTTTGCGTAATTATAATTTTGTTATCATCAAAAAGGGAGAGAATGTTGACACCTCAGTTTTGATGCATGCACCAAAATTATGTTTATATGCCAACTAATCTTTCAGGAAATCTATCTTGGATCTTGGCAAGTGAAAGGATATCTCGTAAGGAAAGTCCTGCATCATTTATTTTCTTCAGTCTAGATTTATTGTACGGAACCTCAGATATTTTTTGAAAAATTGACGTATGTTAAAATTCATATTATTGGACCTTTTTTTTTTTAAAGAAAGGTGGGACCACTACCGTTGCAGTAGTCGTCCAAATTTTATTAATAAAAAGAGATTACAAACATGAAAGCCACAAACTGGTAGAGGAATTCACATCCATACAGATATTCTCAACCCATCCCCTCCCACCATTAAAAACAATATCATTCCTGGCTCTCCAAATTCCCCACATCACGGTAGCCATAAGAACACATGGCTTGGAGGATCTCATGAAATGTAACCAAAGCTCATCCCACGTTGGCATGGAAGAAGAGAGAGTTCTATGCCAAACTTCATTAGTAACAAGACATGAGCTAAACAGATGCTTGACGTCATCTTGACCAAAACCACACAAAGGGCAAGCACACAAAGGTGTACCCATGAGCCGGTGTCTAAGGCCACCTGTAACCATGCCCTCCCTTCTAATCAACCAGAGAAATTTGCATCTTCAATGGAACCCGAAGCTTCCAAATTGAAGAGCAAACTTGTATATAGTCATCACCTTCGCCCTGCGCCACCATGCTTCCATATGCCTTGGAAGGACTGTAGACTCCATCCTTCCAAATAAAGCCATCCACACCTTCACGTGGCCCAAAGGCCTCAAGCATATCCAACAACCTCCCAGCTTCTTGAGAAGATCTACTCCCATAATGCTCCTCCTGCAATGAAGGCCGATAGGTGCTGCACCCCCAGAAATCCACAACCTTGGAATCCTTCTCAGATGACCATCTAAAAGAGCATGAGAAGAGGTCCTCCAAGTGTCCTCTACCAGACCAATTAGCCTTCCAAAAGTGGAAGTGATTTCCATCTCCATGCTGAGGGGCGAATAAGGACCAATGCTCCTACATTAACGAAGAGAGAGACTGTCAAAAGGGGGACGATTTTGTGGAGTGTAAAATACCTTCAGGCGTGACCATATCCCTGTAGGAATCCTTAATCACCTCTTTCCACATGCCATTTTCTCCTTTAAGAATGATAACCCCCCATTTCAATAAGAGTGAATCCCCAAACTCCCTGAGAGACCGCACACCCAGACATTCCTTCTTAGTTTGCAAATGGTACGCCACTTGATTGGTTGCATAATCGATCCTTATAATCCACTCGCTTCCAGAAAAAATGCTTCCTCATGATGTCCATCTTTTTAATAACCGTTCTTGGTGGCTTAAAAATGGATAATAAGAATACTAGCATAAACGAAAGCACAGAGTTTGGTAGCACCAACCGGCCCCCTTTTGAGAGAAGCCAGCCCCCCCATCCTGAAAACTCCAAAGACATCTGCTCAAGAAGATCTTTCCAGTCCCCACTCTTCATCTTTTTGGCACGTAATGGAAGCCCTAGATATTGAATAGGTAGGGAGGCCACCAGTGTTTGCAAAATGTTGGAAAGGGAATCCTTGTCGTTGGATGCCCTCCCAAAGCAAATAAGAGACGACTTCGCTCCATTTATTTTCAATCCTGACACCTCCCCAAATATACCAACCACATATTTTAGACATTTAGCCTCCCTTGCTTCCCCTTCTATGAAGAAGACCATATCATCTGCATATTGTACAATAGGAGTCAAAGCACGATTGTTTTTCAAGGAGTACCCATGTATCAGCCTAGCTGCACAGGCTTTGAATGTGAAGCGTGCCAACGTGTCCAATGCCAGAAATAAGAGGTGTTAAGGGGCAACCCTACTTCACCCCCTTTTGGGGTTATATCCATTGTCTCGTAGGTAGGCCGTTAATCAGAGGAGAAAATGAGGAAGTGGTGATGCACCATTTAAGCCACTCCACCCACATCTCTAGGAATCCCCACCTTTGAAAAATCTCCCAAAGGTATGACCAAGAAATAGAGCATATGTCTTGGAGAAGTCCACCTTCCATAAAAAAGCAGATTTTTTCCTCTGAACCCAGCTAGCTACCATCTCCTGTGCCAAGATGAATGATTCTTGTAATGACTGACCCTTCAAAAAGGTTGATTGAATAGGGCTAATCAAGCCATGCAACACCTCCCTTAGGCAGTTAGCAAGCACCTTGGCAATTATTAGAAAGATAGAGTTGGATAGGGCAATAGGCCTAAAATCAGAGTAGCCCACCGCTCCCTACTTCTTAGGTAGAACAAAACGTAATGATCTGTTAAGCTTCTCAAGTCCTGAGATACCCTTCTGGAATTCCTCCACCACCAACATTACATCCCATTTAACGACAGGCCAAAATTCTTTATAAAAGAGCACAAGAAACCCATCTAGTCCCAAGGATCCCTCAGCCTGTAGGCACTTCAAAGTACATACCACCTCCTCCACCACAATTGGCCTACACAACTACTTGCCATTCTTCTCACCTAGAATGGCATATCAAAAGAACATAGACGCCACTCTCCTATAAGCTTAGCACGTGACGTGTCAAAAAAATACTAATTAGCCAATGATGAGGTGTGGCTCATCATAGCTAAAATGCATAAGTTATACTAGAATTGAGGTTAAAACATTATCTATTAACACAAGAAATAGGTTAAGTGTGGGATTTATGGAAAAGATCTAAAACACTCAATTTGTGCTAAAAATGTATAATTAGGTCAATTTTGACATATTTTATACCTAAAATGCACTTGGATGTTTTGAATGCCAATTGAACACCAATTTGAGCTTAAAAGTACAAATCAATGGTTGGATTATATTCTAATATGTTCAATTATTGTGCCATAAAAATCTCATTGCATTCTAACATCGTTAGGGCCTTGAAATCATTGCATTACACCTAGGTCCTCCTCATTGCAAGTTTAAAAGTAATAGGGGCCTCTTTGCAAGTCTCCAGGGACTTACTGGTCATGATTCTTATCCACTAATGGATCTCTGAGCAACTTTCGTACCGTTTCACACTCGAGGGCATTTCTTGCAAAATGCCCAATAGACCTAGGAGCGCTTCCTCGTGCACTGTTCATGGATGAACACGCAATATCAGAGCCATCCATCTTTCTCTTCTTGATCCAACAGTAGATTCTCCACCAACTTTTAATCGCCAGTGCACACACCACCGCTACCTCTTCTAGATCACTGACGTCAGAAAATGCATAAGTGCAATTCGTTCATTGTAGCATGCATTACGACATCAATTTTAATGAGAAGATGATTAGATGAGTCCAAGTGTCGAACACGAGGAGGCGTAAAATTGGATCAATTAGTTGCTTAGTTGTCACATGATATTTGTTTGGTTTGCTTGCCAAAAGAGAACAAGAAAGAGAGAGAGAGAGAGAGTAGGGTTAGAAAATATAAGTAGAATTGAAGTCACTAGCTATGCATGAAACCAAGATATGATGAAGCAAGATGATAACATAAGCTAACATGTAACGACCCGATTCCCGAGTCCCTACAAGACACGAGAACCGGACCGACTCGACTAATCCCAAGACCTGATCGTCCAACGAGGAAGTAACCAAAAGAGCAGTAAAATAAACCACATTCAGCATGAATATAACTAACAGTAAGAAAATACAGTAGTAAGGAAAGAAACCACTACAGTATATACCACCACAACAGTAGAACAACATTAATAACATAATATGAAACTGCGGGTAAAGAAAAGTACAGCGGTAATAAGAACTACTCACTACAGTGGAACCAAAAAGAGGTACAAGAGAACAGTGGTAACTCTACCGGACCCTACTCGGCCCAGCGTCCTCTGCAACCGCCGACCCTGGCTGCTCAACACCTGGTCCTGAAAGGTAACGAGTGTAACACGTCAGCAAAACGCTGAGTAGAGTGGCAGCTAAACTAAAGAAACAGTAAAGTGTACAGTAGCGGTTTTAATTTTCTTTCTTCCTTTATTTACTTCTTTCTATTATTTTAAAATTTATCTATTTCTCAGATCCTTCACTTGATCTCGAATGTTCCTCGTGGGAACGATCTTGATTGCAATCTTTTCCAAAAAGTAGAAGTAGCACATGGTGCTCTCCTGGCCGGGAGAGTCCCCCGTGGTGATCCTACTCTCAGTCAACCACCCCAAGGTCACGGACAGGCGTAACGGTGACTACAGCATGCGCGATAAACACACAGGTAGCTAACCCGTACTGGCACGCGGTCAGTCGTTTCCGTTAACGGGTGCGCCCAAAGCACAACACGGAACCAGCACAGGGCAGAGCCCTCTCAGTAACAGGGGTCGAACCCCTCCACAGTAACCAAATAGGGGCCTTGCCCCTCCACAGTCCGCGCACCCTCGCCTGACTACCCTGGTTTGCCCAGTGGGCCTAACAAGTCGGTGTAGGAGGCTAGCAGAACCCCGGGGCCCGTGGGGTAGCTAGTACCTCCCTACACTAGTAGCTCTCCTCGGTACTACGTACACGAGGGCCAGCAACTCGGTACAAAGTGGCCAGTCCTAACCCCGGGTCCCTAGGGCGGCTGGCTCCGCTCTGCACTAAATAGGTACAGGTACTTCCCTTAGTACTACGTACCCAAGAGACAGCACACTACTGCGTCTTTCTTTCTCAGTTCCATTCCTTTCTCTTTCCAGGAGTTCCACTCCTAATTCCCCGTAGGGTTCCAGTTCTTTTAACTCAGCACATTCAGGTTTCACCTTTCCAGTTTCACGTTCATAAATCCCATATTCTCAGACATGCTCATTTATTCATAACAGGCAGCTGTTAAACCAATTTACAGGTAGCTATTATTTCCTTTCCACATTTTCCCAAGATTGCAGTATTCATATATTCCACTAGTTCTTCCCATCCTAGGATTCATGCCATACCCTAGGATCTATCATACAATCTAGTTTTCCAGCCCTAGGATTCATGCAACACCCTAGGATCTACCATTCATTCTAGTTCCCCATTCCTAGGATTCATGCAATGTCCTAGGTTCTATTTAAGGTTCCATAATTTAACAGATTATACTAATAAACTTAAAAGCCACTCTACCGGTTTCAACAGGCGTACTGGGGGCGTGGTCGGGAATCCCGCGTACCTCCGCAACCCCCGAGACTGCAACGGAATGGGGTCCTATCACAAGGATCAACACAAGAAGTTTCTCAAAACAGTATACAACTACTGTAGACGGGTAGAGGATTTAATTCCGAAAAGCACACAACTCGAAATGCGGAAAACGGACTCCGAACGGGCCCTAAACGGGTTGAAAACGACGAAACAATGCAAAATCAGACGTCTAGAACCTCTTCCAGACGTCTTAAAAAGTGGATCGGAGGTTACCTTTGCTCTGCGTGGTCTCTCAGACGTCCAGAAGCCTGCGGGGGCGTCTGGCCTAGTTCCCAGACGTCCGATGGTCACCTCGGACGTCTGGAAGTCACTCCTGTCGTCTGGCACTGCAGCCAGACGTCTGATTCAAGCTGGATGGCGAATCCGAACCTGCGCGTACCCATTTCCTCTCTCTCTCAGTACGGTCAGTCGAAGAAGAGGAAGAAAGACGGAAATAACTCACCTTTCAGACGTCTGGACAGTCCTCCAGACGTCCTCCCCGCCGTCTGGTTGGAAGCCCAGACATCTGATTCTGGAGAAAATTCCAGAATCAGGGCGCGACTCGCCCTCCGCTCGCGACGTACGGCCGGGCCGTGCCCCGTTCGCCTGCTGCTCGAGCTGCAGCAGGCCTCCCGCGTCACCCCGGACATCTGCTGCTCCCCCCGCCGCTGGCTCTAGCAGCCCCGGCAAGCTCGCCCTCCGACCGAGCGCCTCCTCCCTCGCGCAGCACCTCCTCCCACGCTCACTGCGGCTGTCGCTGCCGCCGCTCACTCGCGCTCGCTCTCGCGCACCGGCTGGAAGGAGAAGAGGAAGGGGGCAGAGGTGATGAGAGTGAGGGAAAGGGCGTGGCGTTTTAAAGCTGCGCGGGGAGGAGAGAGAGCAGACAGAGGGCGTAGCCTGCGGCAGCAGGAGAAAGGGAAAAAGAGAGAGAGAGATGCGCTCGCAGGTCTGCGCGCTCAAGCGCGCAGACGAAACCGCGCGTGTCGAAAAAAATCGAATCCCAGACGTCTGGAAGGGGTTCCAGACGTCTGGTCTGACGTCTGGGCCACCTCCCAGACGTCTTAAAAGACGTCTGAAGCCGCGCGTTCGTAACATAACACATTCCATAAGCGAAATCGTTTCACAATAATACTAAATGAATGCTTAGATAAACATGAACATGAAACTAAAGTATAAATGCGCAAAATGGAGAGGCAAGGTAGCCACGGCGGTGGAGGGACTTCCGTCGATGGCTCGATATTCTCCAGGATGGTGCTTGCACTCCTAAGGGTGTGGAAGTGTGCTTGGTAGAGGCTAGGAAGAAATGAGGAAGAGCTGATGATGAATGAAGAGGTGTGTGGGGGATTTTATAGTGGAGAAGAGGTTTCTAAAATGGGTAAGGAGCTTTAGCGACATCCAGAATGTCGCTATATCCATTCCATAAGTGTCGGTGAAGATCCTCTCCTTTCCCTGCCAGTCTTACACGCACACACAGTCCTGCGCGATGGTGATTCATGTGCTCGCATTCTCAACTGTTCGATCAAGGATCGATAGCCAAGATCGCACCTTGCTGCGCCCTTCAGTTCGCGCTCTGTGCATGTGTATGATCGTGCGTACACTGCGACATCGGATAGCGCGTTGGTGGTTGCACGCGAGATCGCGCCACCTTGTCGCTTCAGAGTCGTTCGATGAGCATCCGGTGACTCAATTTCGCTCGCTACTCGCACGCATCGAATTTGCGCTGCACTGGGTTTCGATCGCGCGTCCTCCGGCCGTGGGTCGAGGCGCGAACCGCTATGCTACACCTGCCACTTTAACGAGTTTGTGACTTAACGAGCACGCGTTCTTCGTCGTTGGATCAGGATCCAACGGTGGAGGTCACTTGATGAAGGCTTGACTGAGGGGAGCAATGGGATGTTGCTAGCCATTGGGCGGCCTGGATGGCGCCACATGGCACCATCTGGGTCATCCACCTTCTTTGCTTTGTAGGCAGCACCACGGACGTCGGATTAGGTCGACTTTCACGCTGTTGTGCTGTAATCGTCGATCCTGATCCATCTATATGGTTTGATTGCTCATCTGAGACCTGTTTCAATATGCACTTGTACGAAGGGTCATAAACATTAATTCTTAGCAATCTAATTGTAGAAATCACACAACATGCATGTATTGCTCCTAGACCCACTATAATATGACATTAATGCATATGTGCCCTCAAAATTGACTCTAATTGATATAATTAACACTAATAATTGTAGAGTCATCAATCACATCAGACGACCCTACTTCATCCCTAAAACTTCTTGTGCTCTCATCTAACTCCATCCACAGTTCATACCCAATGTCCATGGCCACCTGTGCTTGGTCATCTAATCCATCTCGCGCCTATATAAGCACCTCCTCAGGTGTCCTGGGACCCCTATCAACTCCCTCCTACACCCCTTGAGCTAGTCGTTCATCCTTTTCAGCTCTTCTTCTCACTTCACTCGCCCTCGATGGCAAGGGTGGCATGTCCTTCAATTTCTCCTCACCGCTAGGGATGACGTATACTTGAGGGCAACGCAGAAGCTTCACTAGAAAGCTTTTCATCGCTAGAGATCCTCCCTCTTCTTCGCAGCTGCTATCAACTGTAGTTCTCCTTGAAGGTCCCGTTCCTCTGTTAGATTAGGATTTTAAGGCTTTGTTAGCTAGATTTACTCGCTTTCTAGATAAATTTAGAGTAGATTAGATAGTAGAGATCGCAATTCAGTGTCTGATTCCCTTAGATTAAGAGTAGATCAAAGTAGACTTGGAATTTTACCCATCCACCTCCTCCGATCAATTCAAATCAGAGGAGATGAATCCATGTACTCACTGCGATTCATTAGTCTCTCCCTTCATATCACAACCACTACAACAAAACATACTTCTGATGTCTATATTTTAAGGATAAAATTAGTTTTGAAGACTAAAATGAGGTGGGTGACAGATAAAGTCTAACAAAAAAAATTAATTTTCTTAGACAGATAAGATTTCATTTAAATTTCGTCACCAAATTTCATTGATTTTGTTTTTAATACCAAAGTAATTAGAATCCTTAATTTCAATACTGCGTGCGCGGCCATCGACCTCTCTCATGCTCCCTCACCTCGATCTCCTTTCTCGAGATTAAATCCCCCATCCTCAATGTCCCTCGCACTTACACTATAAAAGAATAATACTTTAAATATTGTCACGTGAACATTCCATTTTTATTTTTTTTCTATGATACCATCAATATCATTTTAAAAATCCTACCATAATAACCTGGAGACAAAAAAGGAAAAATTGTCACAATTGATCTCAAAAATAGTAGGCAAACATTCTAGCGCCCCTTGCAATGAAAAAGAACGCCTTCCCTCAAGCAAGTCGTGAGAATCTCCTTCCCTGAAAATCAAACTCCTCCGCTGACCCAACCCCTCCCAAAACACTCGTCGTGCCATCATCCTAACCTCCATCACCACCTACTCTCTCCAGTTCCCTCGTCAATGTCCACGCCGGCCCTCTTCTCCAGCAACGTCCACGCCAGCCCTTAACCCGTTGCGCATCTCTCCTTCGGCAACGGTCAGCCCATTTCCTCCTCCCTCTTTCTTTCATGTTGTCCTCCCTCTATCCAGGTTCGACTAATCCTCCTCCCACCCAAGACCACCCACCTGACCCCCCTTCCTCCCCTCTCACCATCCCTGAGCACCATTCACCATCATGACCACCCTTGCCGCTGCCACCGCTACCTCCGTTGGCCACGAGATCCTCTACCTCGACTGCAACCCCTTCTACGACTCCCACACCCCCTTCCCTTCCCTTCCCTTGCCACCTCTTTAGCTATATCGTAGATAATTCAAAAGGCCACATACACAGTACTGACCCTCATTAATTTGGTTTTTGTACAAAAGTATAGCTGCTTTCATTCTGAGCTTTTGAACTAAAGGTGAATATGACCATCTTTCATGCGGGAAATTTTGACGTCATTCAATTTTCCTGAGTTCTTTCCTTAGAAGAGACTGTGGAGTTTGATCTTCTGATAAAGCTATTTGATTGCAGGCTAGAGGTATAGTTTGCCCAACACAAGGATAATGATTCACCAACCGATGGGTGAAATGCGGGGCACACAATTGGAAGTGCTAATCCAAGTGTAAGTAAAATGCAGTGCACACAACCGATGGGTGAAATGAAAGATGTTGAGGTCATTTATGGTCTTACAGCATTTCATTTCCATGTATGGGTATAGCTACAACAATCAAATTAGTCAAATTTTCTTTTCCATACATGATAGATGTGGCTCTCTTAAGAGAATTAGTTTCATTATTTTTTCAGGTTTAGAATCTGAAGAGTATCTGCATATTCTACTTGTGAGTTGAGAAAAATTCCCATTACTTTGAGGGAAAATCATTTATCCCCTTGTGATATGGCTTTCTATCATTAGACAACACCTCCATCCCCAGAATATCAACACCACAAAACAAAAAATGAAATTGTTTAATCCAATAAGGAAACACCTGCCAACCGTAGCATCTTCCCACTTTTGGACTAACATATCCATTGTGCTCCTTCACCATCAAGATCCCTATGTTGTTGGTCCGTCACCAAAACCTCCATCAGCATTTCCAGCTTCTAATTCTACCAACACATGTTGCTATGATCTCAGCATTTCCCACTTTGACCTGCAGGATGATGGCAGCTGGCAGTGTTCAGCAAACCTCTTCATCCCAAGACTCTCTATCCCAGTCCAACCAAGATTGACGCTTTTACCTCTCCACTCAGTAACCCATAATCAGAATTGCACATTTTTTCTATTGCTTTAAAGAGCCATAAAGGAAAGGCTATGCTGAAAAGGAAGCTGCATTTTTTCACATGTAGCATGCTAGGACATTAGATTCCAACTTCCTACTCCATTCCTGATGTGCTTTATAGATTCTTCGCATGCCCAACCATGCAGCTTGTTGGTGTTGATGTTCTTTTTCTTAATGTAGCCGACATGGCTGGTTACTTGATGTGGAGATGGTGGCAACTCTAGATACCGTTTTTGATGTTGGAAGTGTTAATGGTGATACCATGATGTGCTCCTAGATTGCAAATCAATCTCGTTGTATATCTTGGAGCAATGTTGCTAAGGGTGTTGTGGATGGTCTTCGTTGAGATGGTGCATTTATTTTTGTGTGTGTGGTGTGGGGAGGGAGGGGGGGTGGTGGGTTTAGGTGGGGAAGGAGTGGAAAACATTCAGGACGGAGAGAACTGTGGGGTGCCACTGAGTTAAGGGGAGAGAGGTCAACATTCGATGGGTGATTTCGTCTATCGGTAATTAAAAGAAGGAGCATATTTTGATTGGGGGTATTTTTTTTTCAATCAAACGTGTACTTGTTTGATTTATTTCAAAGCCTTGGGAATAAAGAAAATAGGTAACATATAAAATTTCACACAACAACAACAATCAAGTCTTTTCCCACATTAAGTGGGGTCGGCTATATGGATTCTTTGCCTTCACACAGATCGATTTTCAGCCATTTTATGACTTAAATTAAAGTAATTGAGGTCATACTTAATAGTTTCCTTCCAACACTTTTTTGGTCTTCCTTGCCCCCTCTTAGCGGGTTCAGCCTCCAACTTCTCACATCTCCTAACTGGAGCATCTAGTGGCCTTCTTTGTAAATGTCCAAACCATCTTAGACGGGTCTCTCTCATTTTATCCTCTATCGGTGCCACCCTAATCCTATTTCTAATAAATTCATTTGAAATACGGTCTTTTCTTGTATGATCACACATCCATCTTAACATCTTCATTTCTGCCACAGACATCTTCTGTACATGCCTATAGTTTATAGCCCAGCATTTAGAACCGTACAACATGGCTGGTCTTATCACAACTCGATAGTATTTTCCTTTGACTTTTAAAGGAACTCTCTTATCACAGAGAACACCAGAAGTACCCCTCCATTTCAACCACCCTGCATTAATTCTATGTGTAACATCTCCATCAATTCCACCATCATGTTGGAAAATAGATTCCAAGTACTTAAAAATATCTTTCATTGGAATGTACTCTTCTCCAATTTTTACATCAATCCCTTCGTTGTTCCCTCTACTACTAAACTTACATTCCATATACTCAGTCTTCATCCTACTTATGCGTAATCATTTATCTTCCAGAGCTTCTCTCCAAAGCTCAAGTTTTCTGTTCACTCCATCTCCTATCTCATCAACCAACACAATGTCATCAGCAAAAAGCATACACCAGGGCACCTCAACTTGGATATGCTTCGTCAACTCATCCATAACCGAGGCAAAAAGATAAGGGCTTAAAGTTGAACCTTGATGCAGACCAATGGTGATATCAAAGTAGTCTGTCAAATCATCCTTAGTCTTTACACAAGCTGCAACTCCATAGTACATATCCTTTATGAGGTTGATATATATAATTGGCACTTGTCTCATCTCCAAAATTCTCCACAAGATATCTCTTGGGACAGAATCATAGACCTTCTCCAAATCAATAAAAATCATATGTAAATCCTTTTTCTTCACTTTATATGTCTAGATCATACGTCTCAAGAGGTGTATTATCTCAATAATAGACCTACCTGGCATAAAGTTAAATTGATTTTCAGTTACCATAGAGACTTGCCTCACCCCTCTTTCAATTATTCTTTCCCAAAGTTTCATCGTATGACTCATCAACTTAATACCTCTATAGTTGGAACAATCTTGTATATCACCCTTGTTCTTGTATAAAGGTACCACAAAATTTTCCTCCATTCCTCTGGCATCTTCTTGCCTCTCCACACAGTATTAAATAAATTTGTGAGCCAAGTTATACCCCGTTCTCCCGTCATTCTCCAGACGTATATAGGAATATCATCAGGTCCAACAACCCTCCCACTTTTTATCATTTTCAGAGCCTCCTCTACTTCTTTCTTTTGAATCATTCGATAACATGATCGATTCACATACTCTTCTGAGTTAACTAACTCCCCTAAGATGATATCATTCTTTTGTTTTTCATTAAATAGCTTATGAAAATATCTTTTCCATCTTGTCTTTATATCTTCACTAGCTATAAGCACCCTTCCTTCTTTATCCTTGATGCATCTTACATGCGTAAGGTCCTTTGCTTTCCGCTCTCTTGCTTTAGCTAACTTGAAAATATCTTTTTCACCTTCTTTAGAATCAAGTTTCTTATAAAAATACTCCCAAGCTTTTGTTTTTGCTTCACTAACAATTTTCTTTGCTTCTTTCTTTGCTCTTTTGTAGTTTTTCATATTTTCATCGATCTTATCTCGATATAAGGCTTTAAAACAGGTTCTTTTAATTTTAAGCTTCTCATGCACTTCCTCACTCCACCACCAAGCCTCCTTTTGTCCTGTAACACCTCCTTTAAACATGCCTAACACCTCTTTTGCCACCTTCCTAATACAGTTTGCCATATTTAATCACATTTCATCAGCACTACCATCAAGATCCCAAACCTTTTGTTGCATCATCTTCTCTTTAAATCTCACTTGCTCTTAAAAAACTATTACCAATATTGAAGAAGTTAACGGCTTGAAATAAAAAGCAACACAGAATAACTAATATTTGATACCTAAATTTTTGGTTTGATAACCTGCTACTTACCAATGCCCTGCACTACTTTTCCATTATTACTGGATGGAAGTGAGAAGGCTCTTTTTGTCATGACGTTCTAGTTTAAACTTTTCTATCGAGTACATATTTGAATACGTAGCGTGCCCCTTGACATTTCTTCTCAAATGTTACATTAATGGTTGGAGAAATTGGTTGTGATTTTTATCAAACAACTTAGTTGGATGATTTCGGGGACTATGGCAAGCTTGCTTTCTAGCCTCTAAGTTAGGATGATTCCTCTACCTGTCTCTTCAAGTTGATATAAGATGCTTGGCAGTTTGTCTAGATTCTACTCAATTTATTCATGATGTATCTCTGTGCTTCTGCCAGGTGAATCTGGTAAGTTAATCATGGATATGTTCTTTAGATTTCATGCTAAAACATGCTACACAATCAGTCTACCTTTTTCATTTATTTTACTAACCTTCTACTCCCGTGTCTGTTTTCTTTGTGTTAAGTCAGTCTTGTTCTTTTTATGGCTTATCATTCTCTATTGCATATTGTGATCCTGGTGAAAGATTTGAAGGGTTTGTTTGGGTCTTACATGTGCTGAAGAAATTTTCAGAAACATTATCCTCATATTTCTAATATCCCCCGTTCATATTCAAATAGTTTCACTAATAGACCACAATAGTTTGGTTAGGATGAGATTATCTTGTTTCATGGCTTACCTTTCATGTGGATAAGATACCATTATAATTTATTAAGAGAATTGAATGATTATTTAATGTCACATTAGAAAGTATGCACTTTGTGTGTGTGATAACCTAAAAATAAGCGTGTACTCCTCCCATTTTACTCTGAAAAGAAATACAGAGAAAATATGCCCATAGGGTACTTCTCCCGTGGTTTTCTCCTTGCTCCTCGTGAGTGGCATTTTCACGTAAACCTAAGTATTTTGTGATTCTTATATGAGTGGGAAGAAATGTTCAATCTAAATTCCTTGGAAATCCTACATCTCTTTTCATAGAGAGAGATGTGGGTAAAATACAGTGCATGTCTATAAAGAAGTAACAAACTACAAATAGCTAGTAACAGACAGAAAAGGCGATAAATAGGAGTCTCAACACTCCCCCTCAAGCTGGAGCATAGATGTCAATTATGCTCAACTTGAAATAGCAGAAATCAAATGCTAAGCGAGGTAGAGGCCTCGTGAACACATCAGCTGTTTGATCCTCAGATGCCACATAAGTAGTGCACAACAAACCATGTTGTATAAGATATTTGGTATAGTGACAATCTACCTTAATGTGTTTGGTGTGCTCATGGAATATCGAGTTGTTGGCTATGTAGGTAACTGCCTGATTGTCACATCACATCTCCATGGGTTCCTCAATCTGGACATGTAAATCATGCAAGAGAGACCGTATCCAAACCATCTCCGTAGCAGTCTAGGCCATTGTCTTATACTCTGACTTTGCACTGGAGTGAGAAACTGCCCCTTGTTTCTTGCTCCTCCAGGTAACCATATTACTTGTTACAAAGGTACAAAAATCAGTGGTGGATTTCCTATCAAGCACACATCCCGCATAATCAGCGCTGGAATATCTTACCACTGTCGTAGGCAAGTCTTTCTGAAAGAGAATACCACGACCTAGTATTTTCTTCAAGTATCTCAGCATCTGCATAGCTGCCTGCCAATGCAGCTTCATCGGCCTCTCTATAAACTGGCTAAGTTTGCCTACTGCTAAGGCAATATCTGGTATAGTGATAGTCAGGTACAACAGTTTGCCCACAAGTTGTCTGTATGCTTTGCTATCTGCTGCCTCTGTCTCCTCATCATAAAGATGTGTCTTAGTGTCCATAGGAATATTGGCTAGCTTGGACCCCAGCATACCTGTCTTTTGAAGAACATCCAACACATACTTGCGTTAAGAAAGAACAATCCCATCTTTGCTCTTAGCAACCTCGATCCCTAAGAAATATCTAAGCTGGCCCAGATCCTTCATAACAAATTCCTATGCAAGAGATTCCTTGACTTATCTTATCCCAACCTCATTATCATCAGTGATAATCAAGTCATCCACATAAACCAGTAGAGCTACCACACCATTATCTATTTTCCTGACAAACAGAGTAATCTGAAGACCTCTGCATCTCCATCCTCTGCAACACATCTAGAGCTTCTGAAACTAGGTTCTCGGGCACTGCTTTAGGCCATAAATGGCCTTTCAGAGTCTGCAAACACACTCCTCCTGAATCTCAAAACCTGGAGGCTGCTGCATGTAAACTTCCTCCTGAAGATTGTCGTAAAAGAAGGCATTTTTCACATTATGCTGATGTAACTGCTAATCTCTGTGGGCAACAACAAAGAAGAGTACCTGAACAGTGGCAAGCCGTGTAACGGGAGAAAGTATCAAAGAAGTCTACCCCATATGTCTGGGTGAACCCCTTTGCTACCAACCTGGCCTTATACCTTGAAATTGACCCATCAGGGTTGTACTTCAAGGTAAAGACCCATTTAGAGCCAACAAGTCTCGCGCCTGTAAGAGGTGAGGTGAAATCCTAAGTCTGTCTGCTCCGAAGTACTGCCATCTCATCCACCATGGCTTGACGTCACTTTGGAACAAGCATGACCTACTGGTAGGTAGATGCAATGGATGAAACTGTAAGAGCATGACAGAAGCTACTAAACTGAGAACTAAGATCATCTGTAGCAAAACTGCTTGTAACCCAATATCTTCCTATTGCCTTCTTAATGGCAATAGGAAGATCAGACTCATTTGGTATTTCTAGCTGAGTCTCTATAGAGGGAACCTTACTACTATGATGATTTGCACTGTCAGGGGGATCAGATCTAACTAAACAATCACTGTTACCAGAACCTATCTTGACTGCCTGTGGAAGATCAGTCACTAGGGTAGGTAAAGGCCTCTGTAGTGTCACATGCGGTCTACTATATGTCTGCAGCGGACCATGCAATCGCTGGTAGTCATTCACGGGGATAGTAGACTCTGAAGAAGTCGGTAGAGGTGTGGAGATCGGAATCGCCTCAAGTGGAACTAGAGAAATAGGCATGGGAGCAGCATCATCATGAACACTCGTTTGTCCAATAACAGAAAAGTATGGTGTCGTCTCATGGAAAGTCACATCAGCATTGATATAATGCCTGTGGTTGATGTGATCATAACATCGGTACCCTTTCTAACTCCTGGAGTAATCTAAGAAGATGCACTTAACAGCACGAGGAGCAAGCTTGTCATGACCTAATGATGGCACATGGACAAAAGCAACACACCCAAAGGTCCTGGGAAACACGTGAAAAAGCTCGTCATCTGGATGTAACAGAAGAATCAGTATCTTCTCGTGACAAACTGAACTCGGCATCCTGTTAATAAGGTAACATGCTGTCAAAACAGCTTCCCCCAAGTATCTCTGTGGAACACTGTGGTGAATAGAGTGCGGGCAATCTCTACCAAGTGTCTGTAGTTCCTCTCTGCAACCCCATTCTGCTGTGAAGTATGAGGACAAGTGGTCTGGTGGATAATCCCATGAGTCCTGTAGAATTCAACAAGTCTACTAGTGCAGAACTCGAGGGCATTATCTGTCCGTACAATCTTCACTGTAGTAGAATACTGAGTTTGAATCTCCAAGAGAAGCGTCTCTATGGCACGTCCAACATCTCTCAGTCTTCAGAAGGAGTACCCAAGATACTCTGGTGAAGTCATCAACAACAACAACAAGATAATACCGATGTCCCATCCTGTCTGGAACTCTACTTAGTCCCCAGACATCCATATGGAGTAACTCAAAAGCAGCTGCTGATCCAGGAGAAGCATTGGCAGGAAAGGAAGACCGATGATGCTTGCCTAATTGGCAAGCATCACATCTAATAGTAGTAGCAGGTAAAATATGTGGAATCACCCTTCTGAGGCGATCCAGAGGCATGTGACCAAGACGAACATGCCACTGTAAGGCACTCCCACCATCGTACCTATTAGCTCCTGCAAATGGCTCCTGGCCCAAGTGATAAAGCCCGTTTTCCTCTGTACCTCTGGCGACGGTCTTCCCAGTGAACTTATCCTGAACAATATATCTAATGTCATAAAAAATAACCCTACAATGAATATCTTTTGTAATTCTACTCACGGACAACAAACTCATGAGAAACTCCAGTACATATAGTGCTCTCGACAATCGCAACATAGGGGTAACAAACACCTCCTCTTGCCCAACAACTGGAGCGTATCTGCCATCAGCAACCTACACCATTCTCTCTGGTGCAATAGAACTGTGAGGCACCAGAGTCCACCAGCCATCCTGTATCATGATGATTCTGTCATGCTCTTGTTGCACCATGCCTGTGTATGTCATCATCTTGATCACTTCATAAACTGGACGATGCGGAAGCGGCCATTGCTCTCAAATCCACTAGGAATCCACAGAAATCAGATCTGAAATACCTCCTTCAGATCTGGAGAATCACGATCAGATCATGAATTACGTGATCGGACATGAAATCCAAGTGAATAGTTCCTCAGATATCACGTTTTAGATCATGAGATCCCTCCGGATGATAGGAGGGACACGTTAAGGTTAGGAGGGACCCCTAGTAGCCCTCAAACCACGAGGGAGGAGGCTGTGCTTGCTGCTGCTGCCGTACACAACAGCAATAGGCAGCAATGTTGCTGCTGCCGTCGCTGCTCTGTCAGGTACAACCTAGTGACGATGCTGCACACATCTTCGCTAAGTGCCGCCGCTTTACACACGCACCACCGCGCGCGCTGTACGCGCCGCCGTGCGCTACTACCCATGCAGCACACCGCTGCACACTCGCTCTAAGCACTGCCACACGTGCCACCGTGCGCTATTGGAGCTACGCGTGCCTTTCATCCGGCAGGGAGGCTAGCAGCCTTTGTTGCAGCCACTGGAGTCGGGGTAGGGGCGATCCGGTGGTTGCTGTTCCGATGGGGAGGCTAGGGGATTTCATGGACGAGTTTTGGCGGTTTGTGAGGGTGGGATATCAGAACCCGATTTAGGATCGTGCTCTGATACCAAGTGGGAAGAAATGTTCAATCTAAATTTCTTGGAAACCCTACATCTCTTTATATAGAGAGAGATGTGGGCAAAATACAGTGTATGTCCATAAAGAAATAACAAACTACAAATAGCTAATAACAGACAGAAAAGACAAGATAAATAGGAATCTCAACAATATGCTTTGATATTATAGCTTCCGTGTTATTTAAATATTTTAACTTGGTATCAAAGCATGTTCATTCCTTGGGTTTTATTCTTTATTACATATATTTTGTTCGGGAGTTATGGTTCTCGGCATCTTGGTTCTTGTTCCGATGTGTGGATCCACCACGACATGAAGAGGGAAGATGCTGATGGTGTTTTCCACGCGCATGGCCTACTGCACAGAGCCACCATGCGCACGAAGAGGATGGAGATGGCGATGCCGTTGTGCGTGCAGAGAGGACGAAGTTGGGAACAAAAGAGGGGAGGATGTCCAGTGGTGGAGACGTGCACGAGACTGGAGGCTTGCCACTAGAGGAGTCGCGTGCGAGATCAACGATTTAGGGCTGACACTGCCTGTTGGCTTAGGCTTGCAGAAGGCCTTGCGCGGCGTTATGCTCAGAGCGGAGCGACACCATCATCACCTTCCCTTGCAGCAACCGATGGGGTGGCGCATGTGAGAGAGGAGCGCTAACCTCGCGAGATGAATGCGTGAGTGTTTGAGAGCAAGGCAGAGATGATCCGGCGGCCTGTAGGGCTGCATCAGGCGACGCAGCGACACCATGGCTATAGAGGTGAAGCGCTGGCGATGCGGAAGCCGCATCAAGCGATGGTGCGACGCCCTCACATACCTGAGCTTCAACAATAGCGTCATGGAGGCAGTGCACGCGATGCCCAAGATCGCGAAGGCAATGGCGGCACAAACCTCGTCGTCGAAGGGAGGAGTTGGATGCAATGTCAAGCTGGCAGAGGAGCACGGTGGGGCCCGCATGCACGAAGTGTCTGCCGGAGGAGCCGACGGAGGAGATCACGACGAGGGCTGGCGGAGGACGTAGCATCGTGCTCTGCGGAGGATGTTGGTTCCCTCCGAACCCTACAGTGAAGACTGAGGTCGTTTAGGAGGAAAGCCATTTGGAGGTACTTATATCCTTTGTTAGGTTAAAAAAAAAGGATAGGAAGAAAAAAAAAAGACAGCGAGAAGAAAAAAAAGAAAAGAAAAAAAAAGAGAGAAGGGAAGAAGGAAAAATAAAAGAGAAAAACAAAGGAAAATGATGTTGTATAGTTGAAAGAAAATGTGGAGAAGTCTTCTCTAGTTTTTAATGTTTTATTTTTTTTTCATCATTATTTTTTCTCCCATACAAGTATGAGAGAAAGGGAGAGTGTAGGAGCTTATTGTAGTCATCCTCGCTTGGGAGTTTTTTTTGTTCATAGACTCCACATGAGAAATCCAACTCTAGGAGGTCCAGAACTTCGAGGTCCTCAGAGAAATGACTCATTTCAGGTTTCTATGTTGGAGATCCAGTTTCGTGGACTCTAGAGAAGGAGATCCACCTTCGAGGTCTTCAGAGGAAGACCCAATTTCAGGGATATTGAACGGGGAGTCATCAGCACTAAAACTTCAGAGACAACCACAGATCTTTCAGCAACTCCAGCCTTTGTTCCCGCCTATGTAGAGTGGGTTCTTTTGTATTACAAGCTGAGCATTCCATGCTCCAGCTTGAGGGAGAGTGTTGAGAGAATTTAGTGGTTACTTAGTGTCACATTGGAAAGTGTGTACTTTGTGTGTGTGATAGCCTATAAATGTGTACTCCCATTTTACTTTGAGAAGAAATACAGAGAAAATGCGTACATAGGGTGCTTCTCCTGTGATTTTTCCCCACTCCTCGTGAGTGGGGTTTTCACGTAACTTTAAGTATTTTATAATTTTTATATGCTTTGATATTATTACTTTCATATTATTTAAATATTTTAACTTAATTAACTTGTATTGAAACTTTTTTCCCTCGTCCAAGAATGAGGAATTTATTGTTTGGATTTTTAACCACTAATAAACGGTGAAGCGATTATAAATAATATTGGGTGCTTTTATGACCATGGAAAAATATTAATGTGCAGTACCTAGGTGTTGCAAATAATATGCTTAGGATATTTTTTCCTGGCAATGCACTGGGTTCTTTCGTGTTTGCATTTCTTTATTTCAGTTTGGGGGAGGGGTTGCGAGGGAATTTCGTAATAACATTACTTTTCTCTGATGATCTTATTTTTAAATGATTTTGGAATAAGCAATCACAGAGTTTATTCTGCTTGTACGGTGCTTCCTTAGCCCAAACAAGCAGTGAAGAAGCCTCACGAAGGAACAAGAGAATGTGGGAAGAAAGTACAAGCCTTGTGAAGAAGCAGGAGATTTGCCAAGTTAAAAAAACAATGAAGGGGCATTGATAAAACTGAACCGTGGGGACAAGAAAATCAAGGTAGGTTCGTATTATTTTTTGATTTGTTAGTATATTAATATCTACACAGCAAAATAAAAATTTGATTGTGAAAGTCACTCTCAGATATGCATGTGAGGACATTGATAAAAAAAAAAATCTTGTTCATATCTACACAGTATTCATAAATTTCTATATTTCTTCATCGTATTGTTAGAAAGATGCTGACATTTGTAGTCACGATTTATGTATATGTTTTTCGAGGGAGGGATGATTTACATATAATTTTAGCACCACAATTTTACATATTTAGAAAAATGTGTGCACATTCTAATCAATTTCAAGTTATTTACGATAGTTATTACTATCCTGGTTTACATTTTCAATTCATGTTTATCCTATATAGGTTTTTATTTTATTTTCTGACCATAGATAATCTAATTAGAACCCACAGGCTTGTAAGGGACAAAATAACTTAGTTAAAAAATGTAAACATTAATGACAAGAAAAGCTTCCGGACAAAAAACAAAGCTACCAGACTCAAAAGATACTATCCAAAAAATCGGTAGAGGTAAGAGTAAAAATTAGAAGCCAGAGGACCTCTATCATCTTATGATTGAAAAGAACCTACTGAAATAAACATGTACATGACATTTAAGAGAGCAAAATACCCAACCACGGTAAGAAGGCATGTAGCACTTCCATTCTTTTGCACTTCCATACTTGGTATCCTTCAAGGAGATAAGTCCAATTCTCTCCTTTATGGATATGTGGACAATGGAAAGAAGATTTCATGGAATGAAGGTTTTCATTCTAAGGTGATAGGCTTGTTCAATTTTGTTTGGTTTTGACACATTTATTTGCTATTGGCTAGGTTTATGATGTCAAGATTGATCGATCAATTCAATCTATTCATTTAGTAAGAATGAGAATTTTTTTAAACTTAAATAAATAATTAATACCACCATTTTCAAATTGCTATCTTGCTTTTCATAGGTTCCTACTTTCAATTTTTTTTTAT
This sequence comes from Thalassia testudinum, assembly GCA_037157565.1. Classification (NCBI taxonomy): domain Eukaryota; kingdom Viridiplantae; phylum Streptophyta; class Magnoliopsida; order Alismatales; family Hydrocharitaceae; genus Thalassia; species Thalassia testudinum. The sequence goes on along the minus strand of JAZHRO010000007.1, from coordinate 70,001,251 downwards.
TGCCGTTCTTAGTAGTTATTATTGTAGCCTTCAATGCCATATGCCTGCAGAAAAGATGGGCCATTCATGATGATATAATATGATGATTCTTTTGGAGGGTTTAGGTACTCCAAGTTGCAAAGTTTCTGCACATAAAAAAACATATGGTACTGGGAATGCAATCAAGTTGGCTGGACCTGTGGAATGCAAGGGTATTGTTGGGAGCGATGACAGGTTAGTCTCCAACTCTGTGTAATTGCATAGCCTCTCTTTTAAGTTTTAGGTAATGGTATCAATGTAGTTAGCAGGATCAGAGGAGCTTTTCATTTGTAGGAGCACTTTTTCATCGGATTTTAAGACTCAAATGTTCATGTTTGACATGCATCCCTTTTGAAACATGATATTTAGTTGGATGTTTCATCGTATGTCTGGTTAAGTTGATGGCTTCTATGCTTATATTATGGTGGAAGTGGGTGTGAGGACACCAGATGGTGATAATTGAGAAAACTGACATCGTAACTGAAGATGCTTTATTCCTTTGTTTTTTTGTAAAAGGGAGATGCTCTATTCTTTTTACTAGCAAAAAATAAAAGGCCTTATTTCTTGTCGAGGATAAACCATTTTTGTAGATGATTAATTCATATTGAACTGGAACCTTTAGAGTACATTGACTTAGTGGGAGATATTTAAGCATAGTCAACCAAACAGAGATAATTTTTTCCACCTTCCTCTTCTGAAAATAAGTATTTTGCCTGGTGGTAGGCTCACTTCCGTTTCCTTAAGCTTATTTTACCCTAGATTCAAGAATCCTCCACCACCCACACATCACCTTAAGCTTATTTCATAATTTATATTCTTTTGAAGGCCTCTTGATGCTCAAATATAAGTATTCTAACTTGTACCATTTATCTTTCTCTTGGTTAGCAAAAGATTCAAAATGCATGTGCTACCTTGGTTGATAGAATATAGGAAGCTAAAGTTTTACAGAATGGCGGGAGGAATCGAATTGCCGAGATTCAATTAGCTTCCAATGTGATGCATAGAGAATGGATGAAGATGGACTTTAGAAGTCAAATTTCATATTATATTTTGTCATGTAAAATTGATCAATTAAAGGGTTGTAGCATCTTCATTTCATTTCGGATAGCTACGGTTGTAAAATTTCATACTCGTACTAGACCTCATATTTTCCTTTTATTTTTTACTTTCTTTTCATTTTCAATTGTATACCCCAAGGAGTGAATACTTGTACAGATTTTTGACGTACTTAATAAATTGAGGTAACTTAAACTTCTCAAGTTTATGTAACATGTATTTTTTATTAGTAATTTAATAAGTGACGAATATTGTGAAAGATTAATTTTGTCAAATTATTACGTGCCTAGTTGTTATTAACCAAAATTAAAAAGGAAATGGATGAATCTTTTATCATAATAACATTATGGTCATAAGTGAAGTCATTTCCAAATATCAATTAGGGGTAATTACTTTCATCCTCAAAAGTTATATAAAGACAGGATAATCCGTCCACAAAAGAATTTGTCACATCATCAGTGCATTTTTGTGTTCGAACTATAGTGACCAATTTTCCGTCCTTAAGTTGTAAAGATGGAAAATCTATTCCTAAAACTTTTAGTGACCATCATTTGGGGAATGAATTTTTGAGGATGGATTTTTTGCCACCTACCCTAAATTTCGTTTTCATAGCTTTCAATTCTATCTTTATAAGGCGTCACTACAAGTATATTTTGTTGTAGTGAACCACCTTCATTCACTTTCACGACATTTTAATCGCAATTCTTCTCACTCGCGTGAGCCACTTAAGATCTAAAGCTTTATAATTATAACTTCAGATCTGAAGTACGTTTAATTCAACTTGAGGGCCATCCCATACACTTCGCTAGATCACAATGTCCCTCGCCCAGGTTAACATTGAGTTTGATTCACTTGATTATTGCTGATTTGATTTTAATGTCGGGTCAGGAGATTTGGGTTTCAATTTGGTTTTTATTGATTTAATCAAGTGAATTAAGCTAATATTTATGAAATTAGATTTGATGCGATGGAACCGAGATATTTTGATTGGATTTTTATAGCATAATTCATTCTCTCCTAATTTCAACTCAATTCTTATTTTTGTTCATCACCTGATGGAGCGGAGGTCTATGAAAATCAACTGCATTGATTTGAGACCAATGCAATGATCTAGATGCTTCTTAAGCATTGCATAGAACACCTACACACTAATCAGTGGTGTGCAAGTGTTCTAGATGAGCATTTCATTAAGGCAAAGGTACATTAAAAGCCTAGTTGGGTGATATTGTATTTTGATTTTAAGTTGTCTCAATCTATGGTTTAAGGTTCATGTGATGTTTGGGAGATGTTATTTGTGGTCTGAAAATGATTTTTAAATGATCTGAAAACTTATTTGAATCCTCTCTTTCATGCTGTCTATAGCATAAGGATGGGATCAAACTAGGGTTTCAATGATTCCATATCCGTCGATTAGATTTTTGAAGGATTCCAAACCCTTTAATGAGCATTTGCAACAATCTAATTGGAGATTTAATGGATTCAAGTGCAATATGAGATTTTTGACTTTATAGCCCAGATTCTAGGTTCATCTTGATATCTGGGAGTTAAAATAGTGTTCTAACGAGTGAGCAAGATTTTGAAGAAGATTTCATATGATCATATGACATGTTTGGATGCTGTGATTGATGTTTGGAACTTTTAGATTTAATCTAGTGTCAGTAACAGCTGACTACTCTACTTGACTGAACCACATGAGTGATTAATCTTGGTTTCTTGATGGGTTTTTGGTTAATCTGAGATTTATAATGATTGTTTGAAATGAAGGATGCACAGATTTCGTTCATCAAGTATTTGAGCAGATTTTAGAATATATAAATCAGATTTCAACAAGTTCTGAATGTTTGCCTTTTGTTAGTTGCTGTTATCTCATGCTTTGGATGGATTTTCATGGGAAATCTGAGATAGATCTTAATGGAGATAGAAGTGATAAGAACTCATAAAGGAGTGTATCATAGATTAAGCATTCACACTTAGAATAATTGTAATAGAGTCAGAAACTAATTGGGTATAATTATAGTGATTGAAATATGTACAAACTAAGCTTTGATTTTAATTTTAAGGCTTAATGTATGTTTTTGAGTTCAAATCTGATATGAACTGATGCCTGGATGTTTATTATGTGTGTATCCATATTTTCAGCATGTTTAGTATAATTTTAGAGCTTAAAATCATGTGTTAATCACTTATGGAGTTTGCTGGCAGCAACTCAACTATTTAAATCTGCCCATCTGAGTAATTATATGAAATTTAATGTTTAAATCATGTTTGTGTGCTTGAATCTGATCTATAATGTTGTCCGGAAGTTCCTCATGCCTAACTTTACATTTCCAACACTTTAGATGAGCTTTTAAGGCTTTTGGTTTCATTTGTAACTCTTCAAAAAGCCTAATTTGACCTAAATTGTAAATATTATGAAAAATAAAAAATAAATGTAAATAAATAAAATAAATGTGTCTAAAGTTAGCTTAGGTTTAATTTTAGGTGTGTGTTGAGTTAGATTTAGGTTTGAAGTTTTTCAATTAGGAGAACATATGGATAGAAATCTTAGACTTCTCTAATTTAAAAATAAAATAACAAAGAACAAAAATATGAAAAGAGTTATTCTTCTTCTCTTCTCACCTTTCTCCCCTCTTCCTCTATCTCTATTAAATATAAAAAATAAAATGAAAATATGAAAAATTCCAAAAATCCATAGCAATAGCTATGCACATAGCATTTATAATGTAATTGTATATAGTATCTTATATGTATATAAAGTATGTATATAACCTATAAATCTATTTTATTTACTTAAGTAGATATTTATATTAAGTTATATGATATGTGTTACGACCCAGTTTCCAGATTCCTACAGGATCCGAGACTGACTCGCCTCGACTAATCCCAAGACTCAGTCATCCAACAAGAAATAACTAAAAAAATAAGAAAGTAAACCACATTCACATATGCAATATAACTAAGTAGTAAAAACGAGCAAAACAGTAAAGGAAAGTAAAATTGTTGTTCCAATACATACCACCACAACAACAGAGACAACGAAACAAAAGTAACAGAAACAACAATAGCAGTTAAAAGTCAGAAATTCACTACAACAGTAAGGGTGTACAAAAAGAAGAGTAGAAAAACTACGGCTAGGTTCGACTGGACCCAGCATCCTCCACAGCCGGAAGTTCGGGCTGCTCAACTCTTGGACTTGAACAGTGTTACGAAAGAGAGAGTCAGCGAACACTGAGTAGGGTAGTAACTATACTATCTAATGCAGTAAAATAACAGGTTTAATTTTCTTTTCTAGTTATTTTATTTTACATGTATTTCCTTTTCACCCCTTTTCATCAACTTTCAGATTTTCTTGATCTTGCATGTTCCTTGTGGGCACGATCTTGATTGCAGTCTTTTCCGAAGAGTAGAAGGTACACATGGTGCTCTCCTGGCCGGGAGAGTCCCCCGTGGTAGTCCTACACCCGATCAACCACCCCGAAGTTACTGTCAGACGTAGCGGTAACTACGGCACGCGCGATAAGTGCACGAGTAGCTACCCTGTACTGACATGCGGTCGGTCGTTTCTGCTAGCGGGTACATTCAAAGTACAGCATGGAACAGCATAGGGCCTAGCTCTCTCAGAAACAAAGGTCTAGGCTCTCAGAACCAAACAACGGTCTCGCCCTTCCACAATCTACGAACCCTCGTCTGATTACCCCGATTTTCCTAAAAGGCCTAACAAGTCGGTGTAGAATAGCTAACTAAACCACAGGTCCCGTGGGGTGACTAGCTCTCTCCCTACACTAGTAGCTTGCATCGGTACCGTGTACATGAGGGCCAACAGAAGTCGGTGTAGGGTGGCTAATCCCAACCCAAGGACGGTTAGCTCCACTCTACACAAAAAGGGGACAGTCGCTCTCCTTGGTATCAGGTACTCAAGGGTCAGCACAATTCCCATCCACATTCCAAATTTTCCATCTAACCACAGGAGCTCTACTCCTAACTCCCCGTAGGGTTCATGCTCATGTTCACCACATTATTCCGATCTAAATTTCATTATTCACAATTCAGTTCTCGTTTATGTACTGCCAGCTCGTGTTTCCACAATTTAATATATATAACTGATGATTTCACAGGTAATTGTTCATTTATCTCAAGCAGTCATACTTTATTACAGGAATGGCTAGCAGTTTAACTTATTCATGTATACAAATACAATCATGCAGTACAATTGGTTTATTCATTTCTCTGTCCTAGGGTTCATGTCACATCCTAGGTTTCTAGTTGGCTAATTCCACAGGCACATTCTTATTTAATAAGATTAACAAGGGTAGATCACTCTACCAGACAATCCGGGAGTAATGGAGGTTTGAACCGCAGACCCAGGCGTCTCCGCGAGCTCCAAACACGCAGTAGGTCGAAATCCTATACTAAGGAATACATCACAAAGGAAGATTCAAAATAGTATATGAAGGTTTCTAGTACGTAGAGAAACTTACAAGGAAACTATAGATACTTTTTTTACGTAAAACGGATCACGATCGGATCCCAAACGGGTCAAAAATGTGTCTACTAACCAAAATCAGACATCTGGAAACAAGTCCAGACGTCTTAAAAGTTACAGAATCTCACCTCAAGTTCATGCGGTGTTCTCAGACATCCAAGACTCCCCTGCGATTGTCTGAAAGCGGTTCTAGACGTCGGACCACTCCTCCAGTCGTCTGGTGAGCTGGTCAGATGTCCGAAAGTGCGTGGGAGGGCGTTCCACGCTCCTTCCCAAGGCTGCTCCTGCGTACGACAGAGCAGCCACCCAAAATTAGGACGGCATATCTTCTGCGGTGCGGCCTGCATGGCCGTAATCGCGGAAAGAACGTACATTCGCGATAAAGGTGTTTTCAGACGTCTAATCTTAACTCCAGACGTCCAGAAGCTCAGCAGTCGTCCGGACTACACTCCAGACGTCTGATACTAGAAAAATTCCAGTATCAGAACGTGCTCCCAGGGCTCCTCGTTGCGTTCCGCCGTGTTTCTCCTCGCTCCGCCGCAACTCCAACTGTTGCAGGTGGTCGAGGATGTCGCTTCGGACTCCCTCCTCCTGCACGTGCCGCGGTGGCTGTGCGAGCTCCAACGAGCTTCCACCGAAGCTCCCGACCTCGGCCTCTTCCTTCTCACGCACTCTCCTCGCTCCCTCGCTCACCTCCTCTCGTCGCTCCGCCGCGCTCTGAAGGTGGAGATGGTGGTGTGTGGAGTGAAGAGAAGAGGGGATGGTGGCCTTTTATAGAGGCCGTGGGTGTAGGGTTTGGGTAGGGAGGAGAAAGGAGAGGGGCGAAGATCTGCGCGTCACCTACACGCAGAATGTAGAGTGCGTACAAAAATTTCATTTCCAGATGTCCGGAAAAGGGTCCAGACGTCTGACTGACACTCCAGACGTCTTAAAAAGCTAAAAGTGGAACGGGTCTTTACAGTATGTATTATAATAATATAATTATATATTTATTTATTTATATTATATGTACATAATCCATGTGTAAATACAAATAATTATGTATATATTTATAAATATAATTATAACCATATATATAACTTAAAGTAATCACCATGTATAGTAACATACCCTTTTATTTAATTATTTACCTATTTATTGTACATCATTATATTCACAAGTTAATTGGTTATATTAGTAAGCTAATATAATTTAAATTAGTACTTTAATAAACTATTGAAATAAATTATGTTGTATATTTGTATATTATAGTTTAAAGTATTTTTAGTATATTTATAACTTATTTATTCTGTAAACAGTACTTATAATGTATATATCTATATATATAAACTTGTATTTAAATGTATATAAATATAAATTAATAAAAAAATAAATTAAAAATCTGTAATAATAAGTTAATAATGTAAACTAACTAATGTTTAAGTCAATTGTACAAGTAATCCATGAATTTATACTTTAATTAATAAATTAAACTTAAAATCAAAGTGTATTTATGCCTAAATTTAACTAAATTTTAAATATATTTATATATTTAATTATTATAAATAAACTATACCAATAAAAGACCCTTTATATAGGTTATATGTATATATAATTTAGTTTTAAAATAATTAATTATTTAACACCTTAATTACCCCTCAAACTAGGCCTTAAATCACCTACAATGCGTTGAAATTGGGCACTCCTAATAGCGCCATATCGGAAGTTGTAGAGCTACTGGCGTCGTATAAATTGATTCGCACCCGTTAGCTTGTCCAAGTATGGGGGTCGAATCTCCATTCACCATTTATCTGACCATTTGATGAGAGAGAGGGGGCGTTGGGCTTGGAGCTCGAGCCCATGCTTAAGTGTTGTGTGCATATTAGTCTGTGCGTGTGTGCCAAGTGTTAAGAGTGTGTATAAGTGAGTTGTGTGTGTGTTAAAGGAGTATAAATGTAAGATAGGATATATATATATATATATATATATATATATACACACACACATGCATATTAGTTTTGCCTTATTTTATATAATTATTTTTAAGGTTCTTTAGTGATGTTTATATGTGTTAGTGTACATGATGCATATATGTTAGTATAGTATGTAATATAGTTGTATATATAGTCTTGTTGTGCCTATATTAAGGCATTACTTAAATAGTAGTGTTCTTAATTAACCTATATTAGTTTAGATCAATTTTGGATGCCTTTATACCTGTTTATATATTTTAAGCATTATCATTAACATTAATCATCTATTTTTGTATGTAATTGACTCAGATTAGTTTATTCTTTGATTCTTTCATTCATTATTCATTTAGTTGTAAATAAACTTAACATTTTTAAAATAAAATATGATTTTTGGATAATAGAGTGATGTATATTAATAGCTGCCTCCCAGCAAGCGATCTAGAATAAAATTAGTAAAAATTGTATATAAATAAAATGACATCCGACTAGATTACGACACTATATTACGATACGATTAATTAACTCTAATTAACAAGTAGTCTAGATGGTACATCATTTTTTGGTGCCATTACCAGGGAGGTAACTCTCCATACATCAAAATTTATCTTTTATTCTTTCTTTTATATATATTTTTGTTTTCTTTGTATATTTTCATTCCTTTATTCAAATTCTTTCTTGTATATACATTTTTTGATTCATTATATTCTTTGATTTGTTTTGTATATAATTTTCTTACTAATCATTTGTTGTTTTTCAGCACTTGAGGAGGAGTAGGAGTGTCGCCTTTGGAGTCGACCTTGGCTTGGAGTTGTTGTTTTCTGCTTTCTTAGAATAGTATAGCTATTAGATTTAGGCTTAGGATATATACTTAGGATTTGTTGTTAGGTATAAGTTGTGAGAGACTGTTATCACACACTAATTGTAATAAGTGGGACTGTGGACCTTGTGATTTCTCTCTCTATCTCTCACATCGATTCGATTTTCTGATTCGTTTCTTTTTTATTTGATTTTGCTTGTTGCATTACAAAAATCCAAAAAAAAAATAGAAAATCAAAAATACAAAAAAATATCTAATCTTATCTAGTAGCAGCATATCCATAGACATTCCATACTTAGGTTTGCACATTTCCTACTAGATTTTCTTACTTGTCAAAATTGCATCACTTGTTGAGTGCTGGAGCCAAGTACACTCTCTATCCTTCCTTAGCTCCTACATCTTTGCATTGGACTAAGCTAATCAAGACCATCACTTGTTTGTAAAAGATAAACAAGCAAGACCATTTTCCTAGAAAATACTCCTAAGAACTCAAATCTAAATAAAAAAGGAGATTTAATAATTTACTTGATACCTTGTGTGGTTTTCATCAATACTCTGTTGCTTGTCTATCGTGTACACACTACACGATCACATAAGGTACACACACGGATTCTAACTCACATTTCTGTGCACCCATAGGGGTCTGGATTCGCACGTCAGTCTTATCCATATTCTAGGTGAATTTAGAGATTTGCATTCTGTAGGTTTATCTCAGGATATGTACAATTGTATTGATACATTTGTTTGTGTGCATCTATTTGTCATAGCAGACCTTAGGAAAAATCTATGATTTCTCTCGCTTGTATTGATTGATTGGTCTTGTGATTGAGATTGGGATTTCTGATTTTTTGTTTGATTGAGATTTGAGATTCCTTTTTGTGGGTTTTGTGATTGTTTTAGGATGACCTTTTAAAAACTGAACTCATGGATGGTAGGAGATTAAAAAATGCACCACTTGTACCTCCCTTGACTACTGATGCCCAAGTCACTACCTTTGTTATGCCTTCCACTTCCAATCCTTTACCTCCTAAGCCTCAGATACCCATCCACCACTCCATTCATCCTACGGACGACCACGATTTTGCACAGTACAAGGATTTTGAAGATGATCCCCTTCACTTCACACATCACCCACCTCCTCCACCTCCACAACATTTTCCACCTCTTCCATACCTTAACTTCCTGAACCAACCTCAACCAAAGAGAGGTGCACTGCCAAATTTGCAACAACTATATAACACACAAGTTCAAATGAATACCTTAACATAACAGGTGTAACAACTTACTCAAGCTGTTCATTTATTAGCAAACCCTCGACCCCAAGCTCGTAGACCTCAACTATGGGATTACCATAATCCCACAGTTACACCCCTTATGCTTGCAGTTCGATTTCCCGATGGGGTTCGTGTTGCTGAACTAAAGCCAAACATTATTGCTCTTATCCCTCACTTCCATGGTCTTGCTTCTAAGGATTCTTTTCAACATTTAGAGGAGTTGAAAAATTTTGCTTAGGCCCTGGGTCCGCAGGGCTATGATCAACACACTCTACTTATGAAAATGTTCTCATTTTTCCTTAAGGATAAGGCAACCTTTTGGCACCGCACACTATCACAGACTACATCGATAGAGAAATGGCTTTCTTTGGAACATGAGTTCATAAAGTACTTTCTCGTAGGTCTCACCAATGCCTTAAGGCATGCCATCACTACATTCATGTGAAATTTAGGATAACAGATACATGAGGCTTAGGAGAGATTTCACGAGCTTATAAGAAAATGTCCCTACCATGGTGTCCCATGGTAATATGTGCAGATCTTCTACCATGGGCTCTATGCTGACATACAAAATTTTGTTGATGTCGCTTGTCGAGGCAATTTCCTGTGTTGGGATGAGGATCCTGCTTTCGAGCTCTTCGAAGGTATGGTCGAGAACTCCATTAATAATGCTTCGATGAGCACTTTTAATAGAAAATCTTTGCATTCTCATACTTACAATGGGGTACATGAAGCTCAATTCAACACACATAACATGGAGATAGTAGCCAGCCAACTGAATAAAGTGGGCTTAATAGAAAAGAAAGTAGATGAGGTGTGGAAATTTCTATCTAAACCATCTTCTTCTTAGTCACTAGCACATCACACTCAGTTTCCTATAGGGAGGAAAACTGTGAATAACCTTTCTGTGACACCACCACCACCACACTCTGATTATTAAATGCACTATCTTTCGCCACCACCATATCCTGATTTCCCTGCACTTCCTGGAGCTTTGGAGGAGCTCCATGCCATTCAGAATAACCCCTATTCACAAACTTATAATCTTAGATGACATAATCATTCAAATTTTTAGTGGTCGGGAAATTCACAACAACAACCTTTTGCACCACCACTTCAAAACCTGACCCGAGCACCACCTCCACCTTAACCACCATAACACGGTTACCCTCCGCATACCTACTAGCAGCCTTAACCACAACCCACCTAGTACTCTCAATCTAGGTCTACACAAGATGAGCAGTTGGGGCCCATCATGAAAGCACTTATTGACATGCAACAACAAAACATAGTAATGCAACAAAGACAAGGTGCAACATTAGCTGAGATGAAAGCATAGCTAGCACACTTGATTGCGCCCCGTCAGTCACACACTACTGTCTCAGACTGAACCTAACCCTAGGAATGTACCAACCCAGAGGTATGTTCATTCTAATCCTCCTCAAGGCCAAGCACATGTCATATCACAAGCCTTGCACAATTCTGAATCTTCTACAGCATACTCTGAACAACAACCACCTCTTCTTCCCAACCCTGATTCATCTTCCACATCTTGATTTACACTCATTGATTTGAAGAGGTAGAAGCTGTAGTTTCTTCTTGATATCCTTAGAACTTGGACCTTGAGCCAAGTCTTCTAATTTGATCCATATTCTTACTTGAACCTTGTATCAAGTATTTCTATTTCTGATATTTCTTCTAAGTTTGCACCTAATTGAAGGTGTAAAACTTAGCACTTCTTGAGAGTTGACCCATGTGTATATAGTTGTTTTATCTTTCTTTGTTTTTCTTTATTTCTTAGGTATCTATCCTTGCATTCTTAGTCTACATGCATAGTCACATTTGTCCTAGATTTCACTATTTAGCTCAACTTTCCACTCTGATTTATATTAGACTTGAAATTGTTCGCATAGAAATTTTATCTTCTCATTTTGACTTGCTTTCGTCACCCTAACCTAAGTTAGTGAAAAGTAAAGTATGCAACTGCATCCACTCTAATCATTCAATGAGGGCATTATATCATTTAAGCATGGAGGGGTGTAAATGGTGAAATTACTTACTGGAGTGCAATTATACACACACCCTTTAGTGTATATAGATAGTACTATTGAAAAATCAAGACAATTGAAATTTTTTGAAAATTTTGAAAAAATTACAAAATAAAATCAAAAAAAATGTGAAAAATAAAAATTTCAAAAATACAATAAGGGACCTATATTCAACGTTAAGGAGAACCCTAGAATTCTGAGAAATCAAGAAACCAAAGTTTTATAAGTATTTAACTATGATCTTAAAGTTAAATCAAAAAGATGATAAGTGTTTATGGACATTCAACCTTTACTAGTTAGACTTTTCGAGCCACATAAGCTTAATTCATTCAGGCTTAGGCTTAATACACTTAAGCTTTGATAAGATAGACCAAGATCTCTCCTAACTGAGGACGTATTCTTGTACTTGAGTCACCAGTACAGGATTCGTTGGTTTGCCTCTATTTAAGAGTCTAAGTAACCTTGGTTTACACTACACAGATTTGGGAAAGAATATATGAACTCAAGTCTCAACCCTAGTGTTCATTAGGGAAGGTAGAGTCTTTGCCTGTGCATGCAAGTAGACTCTTTGTCTCAGTCTTTAGTCTTATGTCTAGGAGAAGCTCTTTCCATCCAAGTACCCATCTACCAAATAAATGTGCTCTACCAAAAAAAGTTCAAGGAGACATACTAACATTTGCTTTTAGAAAAAGAAGAAAAATCAAGAAAAAATTAGCAAAATGAGAAAAAAGCAGAAAAAAAAGAAAAAGTCGAAAAGAAAAGAAAAAGATATTATTTTGAATAAGTTACTATGTTCTCCAATTCCAATTGCATATATTTGTATTTCCACCAAGGTTTTAAATATCGATATCGATATCGTATTGACAAGTCAAAAAAGGAATATATCGTCGATATCGATGATTTTTTTACGTGTATGTCTGTGTCTTGTGTCTGTGTTCATTCCCATTTCAGCATTCAAACCCAGTGCCAACACCATCCCACCATTTTCAACTCTTTAAACCTCCTGCCCAACCATTTTCAAACCTCTCACTGAAAGCTACCGCCATCAACAACAAACCCACCAATATATCGTTGATATCTCGGGGATATTGCCCAATATATCGGCGATATCTCGTCAATATCTGGGAAAAAAATACCTTCGGTGGTATTGATACCACCCAACCCTGTCGATATATCACGATATTTCAAACCTTGACTTTCATCAAATATGATTGTTTTCAAGGTGCATTACATATACCTTGTGTCTCTACCAAATATTCTTTAAGCCACAAATGCAATAAGTGTTGGATTTGAGTCTTCAATTATTTTGAGAGACAATCCGAAAATATGAACTAAAGTTGAGATCAACATGAACTTAATAATAAGTGAAACCATGAATTTGAGTCTTAATGTTCATCTGGTTAGTCTTGATTATACACTGAGCACAACCATAACCTCTTAGCTCCTCAACTTGGTAAAACCTTCTGAGTCCTAGAAATCGCACTTAAGGTTTAAATATCAAGAGTCCTTGTTGGTCGAGAGATGGTCTAAGTCATGTAAGTCTTGAGTTCTGGTAGTCTTCCTAAGCAACTGGTTTTCACAATGTCCACTATATAAACACAGTTGGTTTGATTCAGAAAATTCAGCTTAAATATCATCTCTAAACACTTAACATTTAAAATGAGTTAAATAGAAATCTCTTCAAACTTACCTAGCTGATGCTTTATTGCTTTGCACTTAATGAGTTTTTGTTAAGGGACTGGCAAAACCTAAGCATGGGGCTACGATGAGGTGTGACTCATCATAGCTAAAATGTCTAAGTTACACTAGAATCGAGATTAAAATACTATCTATTAACACAAGAAATGGGTTAAGTGTAGGATTTATGGAAAAAGACCTAAAACACTCAATTTGTGCTAAAAATGCATAATTAGGTTAATTTTGAGATATTCTATACCTAAAATACACTTGGATGTTCTGAATGTTAATTGAACACCAATTTGTGCTTAAAAGTACAAATTAATGGTTGGATTATATTCTAATATGCTCAATTATTGTGCTGTAAAAATCTCATTGCATTCTGACATTAGTAGGGCCTTGAAATCATTGCATTACACTTAGGTCCATATTAAACATTTCATTAAGTTTAAAAGTCGTAGGGGCCTCTTTGCAAGCCACCAGGGACTTACCTGTCATGATTCTTATCCATTAATGGGTCTCTGAGCAATTTTCATACCGTTTCGCTCTCAAGGGCTTCTCATGCAAAATGCCCAATAGACCTGGGAGCGCTTCCTTGTGCACTATTCATGGATGAAGAACACGCGATACCAGAGTTGTCCATCCCTCTCTTCTTGATCAGACGGTGGATTCTCCACCAACTTTTGATTGTCGGTGCACACACCTTTGCTACCTCTTCTAGATCATATCAGATGGCCCTATTAATTACACAACAATCATAGGACTTAATTAACCTGAATTATGTTAGAATCTAGTTTAACTTGTGAATAGTGCATTCATAAATTATATATCATGCTTTGTGTTTCTTTACTTAGCTGCATATGTTATAATATAATTTTCCATGCTAATTAGGGTTTATTCTTGTTTATAGGTCATTAGTAGATTAGAAGCTATTTTGGATGAAATAAAGCTGGATAAGAACAAAAGCTGTGGCAGAGCTGGAGTTGAATTTTGTGAATAAAGAATAAAGACACTAGCTGAATAGAAGAAAGAAAGAACAAAGGATTGTTTGCCTAGAACAGGAGTAAAGGAAAACAATGAGATGATTTAGGATACCCTATCCTCAAAACCCTAGGACAACCCTATCCCGGTACCTATCCCCAGATAGCTCAGAACCAAGATATCTGAACTCAAAAGCCAAAAACATGGATAACATTATCCATGTCCCTATCCAACCTATCCTTAGCACTATCCTACCATCCATAACCCTAGTTTACCTATCCTATACCCAATCCCCAACTTAGATATCTATTTAGGTCTATACCTTACCTAATTGACTTAGTCTGAGTCAATTGAGCTAGCCTGCAGTCAATTGGGCTAGCTTGTAGCCAATTGGGTCCATGGGACTTGATTGGACTAAACCTAAGTTGATTGGACTCAATTGAGTCTAATCATGCCTAACCTAAACCCATTAGACCTAGCCACATGCAATTAGGTGCAGTATAACCTAATTGGGTGCAATCAATTCTGATAAGGTTTAGTTGGAACCTAATTAGGTCAAACTAATTGGACTCAATAAGTCTAATTGGACCTAACCCAAATCTAATTGGGTGTGTTTACACCTAATTGGGTTTACACCTATTTAGATTAGGTCACCATAGATTCAATTAGGTTCACATTTACTACACCTACTTTAATTAGACCCAATTAGACTAGAACCTAACCCAACCTAGGTTGAACCAACCCAAACCCAATTAGACTCACAACCTAAGCCTACAAAACCCATGCACACACACACCCATACACATGTCACGCACACACATACACACGCACACTCATGCACACTTTTCTTAGGCCTTAAGGAAGAGGTCTATCCTCTTGTTGCAACACATAAGAAAGATCTTATCTCTTTGATCTTTCTTATGGAAAGATCAAAAGAGATAAGACCTTTTGATAACCAAAGACTACCTTAGAATTCTATCCTAAGGTGGCCGAACCTAGCCCTCCTCTCTAAAAAACAACATTGTTGACGGCCATGTGTGCCCCCCCCCTCCCCTCCTCCCTCCTCCTCTCTTCTTCCTCCATAGCTTCCTCCTCCAAGCTCCATAGCCGTCCACCTTCCACCTTGGTGGCCGGCCATCCTCTGCCTCCTACCACCCTCTAAGGTCACCAAGGGATCCTCCTTAGTGCCATGTTTCTAGTAGCCATAGGTTATAATCTTCTCATTTTCTTTCTTTCATGCATTTCTAGTAGATTTTCTAGTAGTTCTATTACTTGTTCTAGTTGTTTTAGTAGTTCTTTTACTTGTTCTAGTTGTTTCGTTAATAGCAAGTTATTTTCCCAAGCCTTCATCTACTCACGATTTGTTATCTCCCTACTTGATTAATGAAGAATTGATTATGTTTTCTTATTGTAGTCTCTAGTTCTAGCTACTATTTGCTTTCAAAAATCAAAAATCACAAAAAAAAATTGAAAAAGAAAATCGAAAAATATGTGGTTGTTCCTGCCCGTATTAACGATTTGATCCTCGACCAAAACTCTCTCGATATTACGCATGTAATCCGTGAGTTTTCAGACGAGGGCTATTTTTATACTTGCTATATCTATTTGCGCTATACTATCGTTGTGTGTTTCGAAAGAGCGATGGGTGAATTTATTGCTCAGGAAATCCGCCATCATATCTAGATTTAGTTAGTTTTGCAAGCACATAAATCGAAATCATTTTCGCATCGCATTGCCAGCCAGAGATCGACTAGGACTCACCTAGAGTTTCATTATACATATTTTTGTTTAGGTTCAATTTCGCGTCTATACTACGACTTTTAACCCATGAAATCGTGTTTTCTAATTCTAACACCTACTTCATCCCCAAAACTTCCCGGGCTCTCATCTCACTCCATCAACCATTGATACCCAATGTCCATGGCCCACTGTGCCCGATCATCTAATCCACCTTGCACCTATATAAGCACCTCCTTAGGTGTCCTGCGACCCCTATCAGCTTCCTCCTACACCCCACGACATAAGTCAAACAATCACAATAAAACGTTATTATTGGGTTTTTGTCCCCAGCAACAACACTAACAAAATATGATCGTCGACGACTGGTTCGCACCAAAAAGGGGTTTTAAATGTCATTATTGTAGTATATGTCACAAATACAAATCGATGTCGCATCAATTTTATTTATTTACTTAATTTTTACTGATTTATTCCAGGTCGTTTACTGGGAGGCAATTATTGATATATATCACTCTCTAAGTCTAAAAATATTCTTTAATTTCAAAAATATTGATTTTATTTACAAAAATGACTGAAAGAATCAAATAATTGCATGAATTGGTTAATTATGTACAACAGAATGAATAAAAATACATTACAATGATTGAAAATATAAGTACACAAACAAGCATCAAAAAACTATACATAACTACTCTATGTTAATTATTTACAACTAATATAGTTAATACCTAAGTATAGGTATAAAAATAGTTAATAATATATACTATACTAAATTATAATAACATACTAATGTCTTTAGTAACATATATTATACATATAGTGACAGATATAAGTGTCACTAAAACCTTAGTAAAATTATACACATCACATTAGGGAAAAATATCCATACTAACATATAATCATATCTACAGTGACAGATACAACTGTCACTAAAGCTCTAATTATTTATATACATATAAGAGTTCAAACAGCATACTTACACTACACATACTACACGTATATACTATACTATTACAGTATACTTATTTATTTACATTATATTACATTATTTATATACATATATATTATATACTTATACTTTACATATATTATACATATACACATACATATATATATACGCACACAACACACACATAGCCAACACTAAGGCACAGGGGGGTACTTAGCCAAATTTTCTTCTTTCTTTCTTCTCTTTCTCTCAGCACTTAGACAAAAATTAGATTTAATGTGGGTGACGACCTTTTCGAGGGATACGCAGCACCTATTTTTGGGTGAGACCAAACCTCTACTAGGGCCACCCTAGTTTTCTTAATTAGGTGCATTATTTCCAGATTAAGCATGTTAATGGGCCCAATTAGGCCCTTGCACAGTGCATGGCCCCTTGCCCATGCACCGTACACATTCATATGCCATATCATGCTCAAAAGTATCGAGAGAGAGAGAGAGATCGTAATGGTTATTTGCACCCGACGCTATGACGATTGCAACGCTAGCATAACAAAAATAATTTATGCCGCTACAGCTGCTCCTACGACCACAATGTGGCATTAAAGGAAGCACAATTGGTGCCGCAGCAGCGCGCAATTCCATTTTGATGTAGCAACTTTGGCCCTCTATTTAAGGGTCTTAATTTATTTTAAATTAAAAACAAATTATACCATTGTAAAGCCCTTATATAGGGCTACATAATTATATAATTACTTTACAAACATAAGTTAGTTTATTATATAATAAAATTAGGTAAAGTTCACAATTTATTCATGTTAAATTATGTGTTAATTCGTTAATTCAAGTATAAATTAGCTAATTAATCATCAAATTGACTTAATACAATATTAATATACATAATAAATTATTTATTAAATATTTTTATTATATTTTAGAAACTTTATTTTAATTTATTTACATTTAAATACATGTTTTAGTTAGTTTTACATATAAATAAACTATAAATACTATAATATAGTCTAAATTAGTTGAAAATACTTAATATAATATATTACAATTATACACTATAAATTATCTCAGTATTAACTTAATTTACTAATTTATTTTATTTTAATTTAATAAATTACCTAGTTAACTTAATAACTTAATTATTTACTATAAATATATAATTAAATTAAATCACACACATTACATAGTACATATTACATATATAAATAAGTATGTACAGTATGAGATACAAATATGTACATATAAATAGGTTTATAGAATTATTTAACTTAGTATACATTTAAGTTATATAATTTAATATATAATAATACAATAAAGTTATATATGTAATAAATTATTCTAAATACTTAATTTACTACATAGAATCCAGATATAAGTTATTTACACACATTATATACATATTATACAATATTTATATATAGCTTAGATTAAACATATATAAAATATATATATAGTATACATGGTATTTTTGGGAGTTTTTGGGTATTTTTTGATTTTTATGGGTTTTATATATATAGTAGAGATAGGGTATGAGAGAGAAAGAGTGAGGTGAGAGAGAATTGTTTTTGTTATTTTTCAAGTTAAGTTCTTTTATTAATTTCCAAGGTATATTGAACCATCGACTAGAATGTTCTACCAAACTGTATCTTAAAACTTTGCATACACTTAGAAATAAACTTAATCTTTCTCACAACACATTTATTTTATTTTTTATTTTTTTATGATTTTTATTTATATACAAAGTTCACAATTTTAGGCCTTGAAAGGTGGTGAAAGTGGAACATAAGGCTAAAAAATGGGTTTGAAGGGTTTTCAAAGCTAGTTAAACACTCACACAACTTCATTACAAACCAAGAAAGATGTTGAGACATTTAAATCTGATTTTTCAATTAATCTCATTCAAATTTACAAATGTGGTAGTTAAACTCAATACATTAGCTGACAAAGAATTTAAATCTAAATTCAAGCCATTCTAATTGAAATTCAATTAATTTAAAGTACATGGATGCTTATTCTCATTGAGTTCTAATATTATACACAAGTCAGCCTCCTTGATATACAAAATTGCCAACTCAATATCCTAGCTCAAACCCTTAATTCCAGACCTGCAGCAGCTATAGCAGCAACCAGATTAGCTGCTGAAATTTAAATTCTGCAGCTATTGTTGCATCTCTTTAGACCAAACATTTGAGTTGCTATTCAGACAACTTAAAAACACAACAGCTGCTACAATTACCATCTTCAGCAGCCATTTTTTCAAATAAAATTAGCAGCTAAGAGCTGCTATCTAGATGAGATTAGATGGCTTAAATCAAACCAAATCAGGTCTGAACTGAGTCAAAATCTAAATCCCATCCTTAGATTCAGTCCCTGATTAAATGCTTAAGTGGTAAAAATTCCTATGTGATGCTCATCTTCCACTATAAACAGTGTGAAGATAAGCATCAACAATAGGGGGGTTCAAACTCATTGAAAAACCTAATCTAATCATCCTACTATTACTATAAACAGTAGAGTAGGGTAGACCAGATCAAACCTTGAATTCCACTGAAAACCATGTTCAAACTTTCCAATGCTTGAAATAAGGGTTAATCCCATAAAATGTTGCTATTGAGCAGCTATTTAATATGCTGAAATAAGGGGATTTTAAAAAAAAATCACAAGTTCAAGCAATGAAACCCATTCAAAAGCAAGTTCAATGATGCAATCATCATCAAACACTTTTAAAGCTCATGAGACAAGTCTGAAAATTCTTCTAATCAGTGAGAAAACCAAGAGAAATTTAGATAAGTCTTCCCCACAAATACCTTGAAATCCTGGTGTGCTCCTCATCTTACATTATAGACAATGTAAGATAAGGATGCAAATTAGGATTTCAATGCAATAAATCCACATCAGATGTACCTCAAATATTTCCTGAAAAATTTGGGATTCATTCCCTCTTGAGGAAAGCTCAAAAACTAAGGAGAAATTTGATTTACTCTCTCTCTTGTGCCATAGACAACATGAAAAGAGTTTAAATCCCACGATAAAAGCCACTGATATCAAACCCCAAATCCTCAGATCTACATTCAGAATCAATAGAGGGTCATTGTGCACAAGTGGAGTGAATGGAGTGACCCTCAAGTGACTTTGAGCGATCAAATCAGATCTGAATGCTTAAGAGCATCAGATCTCATTTGATGCTCTGGTGTGTGGGTGATTGGTGAGAAACATGTGCAAATCAGTGAAGGTGGTCAGTGAAATGTAGAGGGAGATAAAGGAAATCGACATGAAAGCAAAAAATCTCCTCTCTGATTTGAATTGATCAAAGAGGTTGGAAGCACTCTAAACTACTCTAATTCTACTCCAAACCAATCCATCACTCAATTTGCTAACTAATTCTACTTCTAACTACACTAACTACACTAAAACTAATCTAGAAAGCAGGAAAATCCTAATCTAAAGGAGGAATGGGATGCCTGGACTACAGCTGGTCACTGCAGCGACGAAGGGGGATGAGGAGATCTCCAGCGAGGAATGGGGTCCCTGGATCCACAGCGAGTTGCTGTGGAGACAAAATTGAGGAAGAAGAGTCGCCCCTGTCATCGACGGTTTTGTTACGACTCGATCCCAAATCCCTACAAGACCCGAGACTAGCTCGCCTCGACTAATCCCAAGACCCAGTAGTCTAATAAGAAATAACCAAAAGTAGAAAATATTCCACAGCCACACATGCAATGTAACTAAGCAGAAATAACTAAGAGACAGTAATGGAAACAGAACAAAATGTCTCACAATATTACATGCCATCACAACTACAACAGCAGAAAAATAAAGCGAAAATGTAACAGAAACAGTATTACATATATCAAGTACTCACTACAACAACAGAAGCTCATAAACGAAAAGGGGACAATAGCAAAGGCTAGGCTCCAGCTCCCTCTGCAGCTGGTGGTGCTGGCTGCTCAACTCCCTGACTTGAACAAGGTTATAAAATCCGTGGTCATCTAACACTGAGTAGAGTGGTAGTTAAGCCATTTACATGCAATTAACATAAGACAAGCAACTAATTTATTATTCATTTCCATTTAGCTCAACTAAATGGTTCTGATTTGTTTATTCTCTTAAGAATCCGATCATTTCTCAATCTTGATTGTCCCTCAAGGGAACGATATTGATTGCAGCCTTTACCGTGATGTAGGATGTACACGGGGTGCTCTCCTGGCCAGAAGAGTCCCCCGTGGTAGTCCTACACCCAGTCACCACCCCGAGGTCACGGTCGCGACGTAGCGATGACTATGGCAAGCACGATAAGCGCACGGGTAGCTACCCCGCACTGGCACGCGGTCAGTCGTTTCCGCTAGCGGGTACGCCTAAAAGTACAGCACGGAATAACACAGGGTCTTGCCATCTCAGAACTGGGGTCTCGCCCCTCAAAACAGAATAAGGGTCTCGCCCCTCTATAGTCCATGTACCCTCGTCTGACTATCCCAGTTTGCCTAGTAGGCCTAACAAGAGTCGATGTAGGGTGGCTAGTCCTAACCCTGGGCTCCGTGGGACAGTGTTAAGACACATTCTGTCCTGAGCCTTTTAAGACATCTGGACTATCGGTCAGACATCTGGTAAGACATCTGGACACCCTTCCAGACATGTCCAGATGTCTGGAAATCAAAATTTTTGGGTACGAGCTCGCGTCTGCGCGCGTGCTGCGTGCAGACAGTACCCTCTTTTTCCTTCCCTTCCTCTCTCTCTCCCCGCCTCCAGCGAACCCTAACCCACCAACCTTATAAACCCCTTCCCCCTCTCTCATTCTCCCCACTCCAGCCACCTCCCTCTCTTCCTCTCCACCCCAGCGAGAGAGCTAGCGCGAGCAAGTGAGCGCAAGAGCGGCGATGAGGAGCGACGTGAGGAGAAGAGGAGTTAACCTCGCGAGCTCGTGTGGGAGCTCACCGGAGGGCGCACCGCCAGAGCGACGCGTGCAGGAGGAGGAGGAGTGCGTCGGGGGGGAGTCATCCCCGACACTGCTGCAGGCGAGGAGGCGAGCCGCGGCCGCGTGCGGCGAGAGCGAGCGAGAGCAGGTTTTGGTTCTGGGTTTTTCCAAGAATTAGACGTCTGGAGTGACGTCCAGACGACGGAGCGGACGTCTGGAGGCAGTTCCAGACGTCTGAAGAGAGATCTTCGTGAAGGTACGTTCCCTTTGCAGAGACAGCCATGCAGGTCGCTCCGCAGCTATTCTTCGCGTGGCCATTTTGAGAAGATTTTGCTAGTGGCGTGTAGGATTTGCTTCGGGAAGGCGCGGGGCACACCCTCCCATGCATTTTAGACGTCTGGGCAGCTTACCAGATAGCTGGAAGCACTTCCAAATGTCCGGAGAGGAGGTCGAACGTCTAGAGCTAGGTCCAGACGGTCCAGAAGGGTTCCTAGATGTCTGGGGTCGACGCAGAGCTTGAGGTGCATTTCTGGACACTTTTAAGACGTCTAGAAGTTGTTCCAGACATCTGATTTGAGTCGGTAGCCCTATTTTTGACTCATTTAGGGTCCATTTGAGGTCCGTTTTTACGCAAATAAGATACCGATGTTTTCCTTGTGAGTTCCTCTACTTGTTAAAAGGCTTTCTATACTGTTCTGAATGTTCCTTTATGATGGTTCCTTGTTATAGGACTTCATTCCGTTGCGGGTTCGGGGCTTGCTGAGACACGTGAGCCTGCCGTTCGAGCTCTCAATACTCCTGGGTTGACTAGTAGAGTGGCTTCCTCTAATTTAAATACAAACCTGAATGCATGTGTGGAATGGATGATTAGAAACTAGGATATGGCATGAATCCTAGGACGAGAAACTCTTGAAATGTCTATATGCGTGTTTGAATTGCAGTTTTGAATGAGTAGATAGAAAACAACTGCCCATTAATGAACAAGAGCTGCCTGTGAAATATGAATTAACTGTGCTAGCGAAACAGTTGCATGTAACCTTACCTGTTGTATCCGTTAAATGATAGAAACACGAGCTGCATGTGTACAACCTGAGATTAGAAATGTGAATGATAGAAATACGAGTTGCATGTGGATAACCTGAACACGGAAATGGGAATGATAAAACCTGGAATTAGAATGGTATGAGAAACATGAGCATGAACCCTATGGGGAGTTAGGAGTAGAGCTCCTGAGAATATATGGAATGGATCGGGAAATGTGAGTGGGGAAGTGTGCTGGCCATTGAGTACATAGTACCAAGGAGAGCAACTGTCCCCTGTTTAGTGTAGAGCTGAGCTAGCTGCCCTTGGGTTGGGACCCAGGGTTAAGATTGGCCACTCTTCATCGACTTCTTGGCCCTCGTGTACACTGTACAGGGGAGAGCTATTAGTGTAGGGAGAGAGCTAGCCACCCCACGGGGCCCGGGGTTCAGCTAGCCACCCTACATCGACTTGTTAGGCCCACTGGGCAAACCAGGGTAGTCAAGCGAGGGTGTACGGACTGTGGAGGGGCGAGACCCTTGTTTGGTTCTTCAAGGCTAGACCCCTGTTACTGAGAGGGCTAGGCCCTATTCTGTTCTGTGCTGTACTTTGGGCGCACCCGTTAGCAAAAACGATTGACCGCATAACAGTGCGGGGTAGGTATCCATGCGCTTATTGCGCGTGCTGTAGTCACCGTTACGTCTGTCCGTGACCTTGGGGTGGTTGACTGGGTGTAGGACCACCACGAGGGACTCTCCCGGCCAAGAGAGCACCACGTGCGACTTCTACTCTTAGGAAAAGACTGCAATCAAGATCGTTCCCACGAGGAACATTCGAGATCAAGAAAGAAATCTGATAGATAAACCAATGGGTGAAAAGGAATAATTTGTGAAATAAAGTAATTGGAATAAACAACTACCTGTTCACTTTTACTGCTTAGTTAGTTGGTTGCCACTCTACTCAGCGTTCACTGACTTTGTGTACTCATAACCCCTTTTCAGGTCCAGGTGTTGAGCAGCCCGAGTCTATGGCTGCAGAGGGTGCTGGGCCCAGTAGAGCCCAGTAGCAATAGCTTCTTTTGTTGTACTTCTTTGTAGTAGTGAGTTCAAACTCCTGTACTTTATGTTCTGTACATTTACTTTTCTGTACCTTTATGTTCCTGTACCTTGTTACTATTCTATTGTTGTGGTGGTGATGTGTATTGTAGCAGTTTTTACTTTCTTTACTGCTGTACTCTTTTATTGTTAGTTGCTTAACATAGTGAATGTGGTTTACTTTCCTGCTTTTGGTTATTTCTCGTTGGACGACTGGGTCTTGGGATCAGTCGAGTCGATCCGGTCTCGGGTCCTGCAGGGATTCGAGAATTGGGTCGTAACAGGCAGCTAGCTCCCTCCCTACACTAAGTAGCTCACTTTGGTACCACGTACACGAGGGCCAAATAGGAGTCAGTGCAGAATGACTAGTCTTAACCCCGGGTCTCAACCCAAAGGGGCGACTAGTGTTGGTGCTAGAGCACCACGATTGTTTATTTTGATGATAACAAAACACGTGTCTTTTAACATTTGCTTTTGGGACCTAGTTTTCAGGTCAAATTGCAAATGGAGATAGGTGTTTAGATGGAGTTCTAGCTCGCATCCATGGCTGATTGGAGGAGCTGGACAGAGGCGGAGAAGCTTCGCGAGGAGCGAATGCTTGAAGATGGAAGGGCAAGAAGAATATGATAGATTTCAATTTATCTTTTCCTATGTACTTTTGTCATTATATTCTTGCTCTTTTTATTTCTTAGAATATATGTTAAAGAGCCTCAAAGGATCCTTAAAGTATTCCTAGGAACACCTGCACTACCCTAGGATACTTAGGTTTTCTATAGAGAACTCAGTAAACCAAAATAGGGATCAGATAGCCTTTTCAGACGTCTGATTGTTGACTCAGACGTCCGATTATTTAGGCTGGACTTAGTTAGTTCTGTCTGATGAAATCAGACGTCCAGACCTTAGTCTAGACGTCTTAGGAGACGTCTGATGCCTTTGCCAGACGTCCAATTAGTGGACCGTTGGCTCCCTTGGCAAACTTTGAGGAAATGACCATTAGCCTCGTATCAGATGTCCACAGAGGACCCCAGACGTCTGATACATGACCGTTTTTCCTCAACTGACCCAAAATCTTCCTTCAGAGATTTTATAGCCATTAGACTCGTTGGGAATCCATTTCTAGAGAACAAATAGGTTTCCAGATGTCCAGACCTTGTGTCAGACGTCCTGTGTGTCATCTAATGGACATACATTAGAACCCTGGTTCGGTCTGATTCAAGTCAGGAAGGAAACCCGCCTAAAATCAAATGCCTGACTTAGCTCCCAGACGTCTTAAACGGGTTTTCCAGATGTTTGATGCTAGGACCAGACGTTTGATAACCCTGTCAGAATCATGATTATTTCTAACTATGACCTGATTCTCTTTTGCTTTGCACCCAACGGCTATGGAAGCCTTCCAAAGCCTTCCTAAGGCCTTTATAAATAGAAGGACCCCTTAGCTTAAAAACACACCCAAGACACATCCTTGCTAGAATATTTCCACTCATTTGTGTCAAAAAGAAGTAGAAGATCAAATAGAAGAAGCTCTAGCTCTACAAGCACTTTCTTCTCACCTAAGAGCTTCATCCTGCTGTGCACCTGCTCTCCCACCGACGTTACGAGAGTGCTGTTGTACCAAAGTGTGGTTCACGCATTTGCATCGTCACATCGACGCACTTCCACCAAAGGGAAGTTTCCTAACTCCTATAGAAGCTAGGATTAAATATTTGAGGCTCTATAGGATTGTTGTACTTTATATTATCTTTGGTTGGGTATTCACTTTGCGAATTCCCATCTCCTTCGTGAGACAACTTCCTTCTTGTGAAGAGAAGGGGTTTTGAGGAATACTACCCTTGGTCTAAGTAGTGTGGTTGTATTTGAGATTCAGTCACCCTCGTTCAAGTGACTAGGTTTAGTGGATTTGATCGACTAGGTCGATCGGGAAATCCTAACTCGAGAGGATTAGGTGGTGGTTTTGACCCGATTTAGGTTTCCACCTAAAAATACTTGTGCCCTTTTGTGTGATTGCTCATTTTGTGAGATTGTCTATTTTAATTCCGCACTTTATATTACGTTACGCATACCTCACCCCCTCCAAGTAGGGAATTACAGCTAGCTCCCCTCTACACTAAAGGGACAATTGCTCTCCTTAGTACTGTGTACACAAGGGCCAGCTCACTTCTCGTCTACTTACAAGATTCTTTCTGTGTATAGGAGTTCTATTAGTTTCCCTTAGGGTTCATGCTTGTATTCCATTCATTCCATCTTTCAACATTCAGATCTTATTGTTCACATCCCAGTTTTCATTTATATAATAGGCAGCTCGTGTTTTAGTAACTGAGAAAGCATCACATCAAGTATCTATACACTTGCTAGCATTTAGGGTTTAACATGCATCTCAAAGGAAACAGTGTAGCTCAAGTAATGTTCATTCGCTTTTGCAGTAGGGTTCATTTCACATACTAGGGTTCAATCAAGTTATTCTAAATATGCACTTCATTTATTTAAATCTTAATATTAAAGTAAACCACTCTACCGGGAAACACGAGGAATGGAACCTAGAATCGCAGGTTCTATCGGCTCCGCAGGCCCTGAATACGCTACAGGCTGGAAACCTATACCAGTGACTAAGTCACATCAGACGAGTTCAAAACATTATATAATTGACACTAACACATAGAGAAACTCGAGCGGAAATAATGGTATTTCGTTGCGTAAATTCAACTCCGTTTGGGCCTTAAACGGGCCAAAGACGTGCACACAGACTGAAATCGTCTAGGACTAGGCCCAGATGTCTTAAACAACATCAATAACTCACCTTGTGTTCTGCGTTGCTGACGGACGTCTGGAACCCCTTTTTAGTCGTCCTAGGTCTTTCGAGACGTCTGTCAGTTTGTCCGGACGTCCAATATGACTATTAGATGTCTATGGAGACGTCCAGACGTCCTAAAGCACCTCGAAGAGCGTGCTTACATGCCTTCCTAAGGCCTATACCTGCGCATGCGCTCAAAATCTTAAAACGACGACACGGAGCGCTAACTTCACGTACGCACATGCATGAGAGTGCAGGACGCATACCTTGGCACTCCGCGTAATTTCAGACATTCGGCTTCAGCTCCAGATGTCTACTACTGCTCTAGACATCTGATACTAGAAAAATCCCGTATGCAGAACTCCTTGCAATGCTCGTCTTCTCCCGAGCTCCGCCCACAGCGCAGCAATAGTTGCTCCAATGGCTGTAGGAGGTCGACAAGCTCTTCTCCATGAGCTCCTCCTCGTGCACGTCCTCGTCTCCTCCCACCTGAGCTCCTCCGAGCTCCCACGACTCCTCTGACCATGGCTCCTCCCTTCGCAACTCCGGGTGCTCGCTGCTACACCAACAGCAATGGTGCTCCTCACGCGCGAGCTCTCCCGCTCGTGCTCCTCCGGCTGCGCACTGTTGAGCTCCCCCAAGATCTCTCTTCT
Organism: Thalassia testudinum; assembly: GCA_037157565.1. Taxonomy (NCBI): domain Eukaryota; kingdom Viridiplantae; phylum Streptophyta; class Magnoliopsida; order Alismatales; family Hydrocharitaceae; genus Thalassia; species Thalassia testudinum. The sequence continues at coordinate 69,973,781 of JAZHRO010000007.1, read as the reverse complement.
TTGCCACGCCTTCACTCTCCTTCTCTCCCTCTCCTCTGTGCTCTGCCCTTCTCCTTCCTCTTTGTGGCTATAAGGGGATGGGAAGGGGTTGGTGGCTCGCTGGCAGTAAGGGAAGGAGGTGGAGGTGGTGGTGAGGGTGTGATGGTGGAGAGGGTGGTGGGGTTTAAAATTGATGGGGGTTAGTGTTTGGAGAGGAGGAAGTGTGCGTGTGTGTGCGTGAGTGTGTGTGTGGTGTGGGAGGAGAGAGAGAGGGAAAGTTGCGGAGCCTCCCCCACTAAAACTCTCTTTCTCCTGTAAAGCCCACACACTCAACTCAAAGGGTCAAAATTTTGCATTGACGCCCCTAACTTTCTGAAAAACTCCGAACGATCCTTGGAAAGGGTCCTTTCAACATAACAAACTTAAAGGATGTTTCGTCTCTGAAACTTGAGCTAAGTAAGGTGTGAAAATAACGTAAAACGCATAACAAACTTAAAGAGGACCAAAGTAGGTCAAAAGAGATGTACCCTCAAAAAGCTCTGGGTACTGCTCTCGAATCGCCGTCTCGGGCTACCAAGTTGCCTCCTCGTACCACTGGCTTCTCCATAGGACCTTCACCAGTGGTACCTGCTTCCGTTTCAGACTTCGGACGACTCTATCTAGTATCTGCACCGACCTCTCGGGATAGGTCAATTCGTCTCCCACCTCAACGCTCTCGTGGCTTAGAACGTGGCTTGGATGGGCGAGGTACTTCTGGAAGTTGGACACATGGAACACGTCGTGCACTCCAGAGAGCTGGGGAGGAAGGGCAAGCCGGTAAGAAACAGGTCCAACCCGCTCCAAGACCTCAAAGGGCCCCACAAAACTCGACGCAAGCTTCCCTTTCACCCTAAAACGCTGCAAGCCCTTCATGGGAGAAACACGGGGGAAGACGTGATCCCCAACCTCAAACTGTACCTCTCTGCACTTCTTATCCACATAGCTCTTCTTCCTACCCTTGATAATACGGTGCCATTTGTGAATCTACTCTAACGGATCATCCTGGGACCAACCTTTCACTTGGTCTCCACCTCGACCAAACTCAAGGGTGCAGTACACTTCCTCCCGTACAGAGCCTCGTACGGTGCCATGCCGATGCTCGAATGATAGCTGTTATTATATGCAAACTCTGCCAGGGGCAAATGCTCCTCCCAGGAGGCTCTCCAGTCCAATACAAAAGCGCATAGGAGGTCCTCGAGTGTCTATATGGTGCGCTCTGACTGTCCGTCAATCTGGGGGTGGTAGGCAGTACTGAACCTCAAAGGCCTGCTAAAACACTGCCCAAAACTAGGAAGTGAAGCGAGTATCCCTATCGGATAAGATCTCATGATGGACTTCGTGCAAACGCACCACATCTCTAATGTATTGCTCTGCTAACTGTGCTGGCCCAAAGGTGACTTAGATCAGCAGGAACCGTGCCATCTTCGTCAACCTGTCTACTATCACCCAAACTGCGTTGTGTCCTTGCTATGTAACCGGTAGCCCCACTACCAGGTCCATGGTGATACTCTCCCACTTCCACTCTGGCACAAGAAGTGGCTGTAACGGCCTTGCAGGCCTCTGGTGCTTGGCCTTTACCTGCTAGCATACCAAGCACTACTATACAAACTTCCAACATCCTGCTTCATCCCTCTCCACCAGAAGTCGCGTTGCAAATCGTGGTACATCTTTGTGTTTCTAGGATGTATGGTGAACCTGGACCTGTGCACCTTAGTCAAAAGCTCTCTCAACAGCTCCTCGTCTCTAGGAACGTACAAACGTCCCCTCATGCGCAGTATCTCATCAGAGAAGGAAAAGTCTCCTGGGTCCCCTATCAACATCCTGTCTCGCAGTGTCTGTAAATATGGATCAGCCATCTACCCTGTAATGATGCGATCTATCAACTCCGGTTGTGCCTGCCACGTCATTGTCACTACCCCGCAGTACCCCTGTGACTCCCGAGGTAACCAACTGCCCACCTCCTCCATGAGTCTCCAACTCTGTGCCTACAAGCCAGCCAAGTGGGAGGGCGCCATCCGGCTCAAGGCGTCAGCCGCCACATTGGCCTTCCTTGGGTGGTAGGAGATGCTGTAATCATAGTCCTTCAGGAGCTCTAACCATCATCTCTGTCTCATGTTGAGCTCCTTCGGGTCAAGCAAGTACCTGAGGCTCTTGTGATCTGTGAAGATCTCGAATGTCTTACCATACAGGTAGTGCCTCCATGTCTTCAGCGCGAAGACAACTGCTGCCAGCTCTAAGTCATGGATGGGGTAGCTATGCTTATGGGGCTTCAGTTGCCGTGAAGCGTAAGCGACAACGTGACCCCACTACATGAGCACACCACCCAACCCTTACAACGAGGTGTCAGTGTAGACCACAAACCCACCACTACTATTTGGGATGGTGAGTGCAGGAGCTGAAGTCAATCTCTCCTTCAACTCCTGAAAGCACGCCTCGCACTTGTCGATCCAGGAAAAAGGGCACATCCTTCTGGGTCAGTTGGGTCATAGAACGTACAATCTGAGAGAACCCTTTAATAAACCGTCGGTAATAGCTTGCCAGTCCTAGAAAGCTATGTATCTCTGTCACTGTGCGTGGCCTTTCCCACCTGAGAACAGCCTCAACCTTGGCTGGATCCACAGCCAATCCATCTCTTGAAATCACGTGGCCCAAGAAAGTCATTTGTCTCAACCAAAACTTACACTTGCTATACTTGACGTATAGCCTGCGTCGTCTTAAGGTATCCAAGACCATATGTAGATGCTTTCCATGCTATGCTAGATCCCGAGAGTAGACTAGGACGTCGTTGATGAACACCACCACAAACTAGTCTAAGTATGGCCTAAAAACATGGTTCATCTTGTCCATGAAAGCAGTGGGGGCGTTGGTCAGCCCAAATGGCATGACCAAGAACTCGTAGTGCCCGTACCAATACGGAAAGCTGTCTTGGAGATGTCGGTCTCCTTGATCCTCAACTGGTGGTAACCTAACCTCAAATCTATCTTAGAGAACACTGTGGCATCTCTCAACTGGTCAAAGAGGTCGTCGATACGAGACAGCAGGTACTTGTTCTTGACGGTGACCTGATTCAGCTGTCGGTAGTCGACACAAAGTCGTAGGGTACCGTCCTTCTTCTTTATAAACAATACAGGGGCTCCCCATGGGGATGCACTGGGCCTCACAATGCCCTTCTCAACAGGTCCTGTAACTGTGACTTGAGCTCTCGCAACTCAAGTGGTGCCGTCTTGTACGGTGTAGTAGAAATGGGGTTGGTCCCAAGCACTAGTGAGATCTCGAACTCGATCTCACGCTCAGGCAGTAGTCCTGGTAACTCCTCGGGGAAGATGTCGGGGTATTCGCAGACCACCGGGATACTCTGAAAGTCGGCCACGGGGCTAGGCTCTACTACAACATAAGCTAAGAAGCCCTCACACCCCTGACTCAAAAGCTTCGCTGCCCGAAGCGCGGAGATGCACCTGAAACCTCCATCTATCGGCTGGCCGTGAAACTCAAAGGGAGGCAACTATGGTATGGAGAAGATGATCTTCCTTCCAAAACAATCCACCAGGACGTGATAGACAGACAGTCAATCCATCCCTACGATCATGCCAAAGTCCTCCATCGGGATCACTATCAGGTCGGTGGGAAGACTGTGTCCCCCTATAGCGACCTTGCAGTCTGTAAAGACCTCCTCTGCTACGAACAACTATCCATCTGGCCCTCTAATCAGGAATGGAACCTTTAATAGTACACTGCTCGACCCCAAACTGACGGCAAAACTCGAGGAGACAAAAGAGTGTGTGGCACCAAAATCGAAAAGAACATAGACTAATTTGCCAGAAACGGTAACCATACCTGCCACCACAGAACCTAAAGCCTTGGCATCTCTATGTGTTAAGGCATTGATACGCCCCTCAACCTTGCGTGCAAAAGAAGCGACCACGCTCTGGGTTGGGCGAGCAACAGTTGGCCGATACCCTCCTCGTGACTGCTGTCCTCCTCCACGCGCTTGGTGACCACAGCTGCCAGATTGGCCTCTAGCGCTCGGTGCAGGAAGCATCTGTTGTGCTCCGACCCTAAATGGGCAATCCCTCCTGATGTGGCTTGGCTGGCCACACTATAGCAGAGAGGGGCACGACCTCCTCCCTCAGTCGGTCCCTGCTGATGGCTGGGCAGGGGTCCGGTGCTGGTAGCTGGCCCCTGTTTGGGGCCCCCAAAGGCCACTAGTGGCCCCGCAGAACGAGACGACCCCCTGCGGGTGCTGTGTGCCCTCTCTCTCAATAGCCCTATGAGTACTCTGGCTGGTAGGGCCTCTTCCGCCCACCGTCAGTGTCTCGCGCGATCGGGTTGGTCTCCTTATAGGTCATGGCCGCCTCGACCACACGAGAAAAAGTGGGCAACTTCAGGGGTTTCACACACCCCTGAATCGCAGGTCGAAGCCCCTCAATAAACCTCCACAGGCGCTCCTCAGTAGACACAGCTGTCGGGGTGAAGCGTAACAGCTCCAGGAAATGCGTACGGTATGCGCTAACTGTCATCGCCCCCTGGCGAAGAGTGTAGAACTCCCGCCTCCTCTAGTCCTGCCAGGTTTGTGGAAAGTACTGCTCGCAGAAGAGAGCCACGAACTGGTCCCACGATGGCTCTCTCCCCTCCTAGCCTCTGACTGCCCTCCACCACCTGTGGGCTGCGCTCTTTAACTGGTACGTGGCAAAGGCCACACGGCACTCTGCAGGAGGGTGGAGTGTGTCAAATACCTTCTCTATCTGCTCCAGCCAGTCCTCTACCTCAGATGGGCTCTCATCTCCCTTGAAGGAGGGGGGCTTCAGCTTCCAGAACTGGCCGAAATGCTCGTAGTGGAGCTACAACGGGGGAACAGGCATGCCGCCAGGCAAGGAGGGCTCGTACTCAAAAGTGTCTAAGGGTGGTGGGGGTGGTGGAGGATCACCCCCTCTCCCTCTAGCTCATCTGGCGTTATGGCGGTTCCCCTGTCCCACAAAGTACTCTCCCTCCACGTTCTCAAGGAGGGGTGGCCGAGGAGGCTGTTGGAGCTCTTTCCGTACTATATCGCGGATCAGCTGGGCGAGATCCTGGGCCTGGATGCCTAAAAGGAGAGGTGGGTCGACTAGTGCCTTAGGTCCGGCATGTCCGTCCCTCCAACCCCGCTCACGGCCATGTCCGCGGCCTGCCTCGAGAACTCCTCGACGAAGCATCTCCTACAAGGAGATACAAGAGAAAGAACAAGAACTGTCAATGATACCGGATTACATGAGGAAATAAGACTCGGAAGCAAAGATCAAAGCGATATGTTGTGATGGTTATCCTAGTTACATACACGTGAGTGGTTACTTTTAGACCATTTGGTTTATTTCTCGAGACGACCTTGCTCTGATATCATCTTTGTTACGACCCGATCCCAGATCCCTACAGGACTCGAGACCGGCTTGCCACAACTAATCCCAAGACCTAGTTGTCCAATGAGAAATAACTAAAAGCAGAAAATATTCCACAGCCACACATGCAATGTAACTAAGCAGAAATAACTAAGAGATAGTAAAGGAAACAGAACGAAATGTCTCACAATATTACATGCCATCACAACTACAATAGCAGAAAAATAAAATGGAAATGTAACAGAAATAGTATTACATATATCAAATACTCACTACAACAACAGAAGCTCGTAAACGAAAAGAGGACAATAGCTAACTCTGGGCTCAACCAGGCCCAGCTCCCTCTACAGCCAGTGGTGCTAGCTGCTAACTCCCTGACCTGAACAAGGTTATAAAATTCGTGGTCAGCTAACGCTGAGTAGAGTGATAGTTAAGCCATTCACATGCAATTAACATAAGACAAGCAACTAATTCATTATTCATTTCTATTTAGCTCAACTAAGTGGTTCTGATTTGTTTATTCTCTTAAGAATCCGGTCATTTCTTGATCTTGATTGTCCCTCAAGGGAACAATCTTGATTGCAGTCTTTCCCGTGATGTAGGATGTACACGTGGTGCTCTCCTGGCTGAGAGAATCCCCCGTGGTAGTCCTACACCCAATCAACCACCTTGAGGTCACGGTCGTGACGTAGCGGTAACTATGGCACACGTGATAAGTGCACAGGTAGCTATCCCGCACTGGCATGCGGTCAGTCATTTCCGCTAGTGGGTACGCCTAAAAGTACAACACGGAACAACACAGGGACTTGCCCTCTCAGAACAGGGGTCTCGCCCCTCCACAGTCTGCATACCCTTGTCTGACTATCCCGGTTTGCCCAGTAGGCCTAACAAGAGTCCGTGTAGGGTGGCTAGTCCTAACCCCGGGTCTCGTGGGGCGGCTAGCTCCCTCCCTACACTAAGTAGCTCACTTCGGTATCACGTACACGAGGGCTAAACAGGAGTCGGTGTAGAATGACTAGTCCCAACCTCAGGTCTCAACCCAAAGGGGAGGCTAGCTCCCCTCTACACTAAAGGGACATTTGCTCTCCTTGGTACTATGTACACAAGGGCCATCTCACTTCCCATCTACTTACAAGATTCTTTCCATGTACAGGAGTTCTTCTCCTAGTTCCCCTTAGGGTTCATGCTTGTATTCCTTTCATTCCATATTTCAACATTCAGATCTCATTGTTTACATCCCAGTTTTCATTTATATAACAAGCAACTCATGTTTTAGTAACTAAGAAAGCATCACATCAAGTATCTATGCACTTGCTAGCATTTAGGCTTTAACATGTATCTCAAAGTAAATAGTGTAGCTCAAACAATGTTCATTCGCTTCTGCCCTAGGGTTCATTTCACATCCTAGGGTTTAATCAAATTATTCTAAACATGCACTTTATTTATTTAAATCTTAATATTAAAGTAAACCACTCTACCCAGAAACATGGGAGGAATGGGGGCTAGAACCGCAGGTCCTGTCGTCTCCGCAAGCCCCGAACAAGCTACAGGCTGGAGACCTATACCAGTGACTAAGTCACATCATATGAGTTCAAAATAGTATATAATTGACATTAACACATAGAGAAACTCAAACGGAAAATAATGGTATTTCGTTTGCGTAAATCCGACTCCGTTTGGGTCCCAAATGGACCAAAGAGGTGCATACAGATTGAAATCAGACGTCTGGAACTAGGCCCAGACATCTTAAACGATGTCAGTAACTCACCTTGTGTTCCTGCGTTGCTAACGGATGTCTGGAACCCCTTTTTAGTCATCTTGGGTCTTTCCAGATGTTTGTCGGTTTGTCCAGACGTCCGATATGACTATCAGATGTTTGTGGAGACATCCAGATGTCCTAAAGCACCTCGAAGAGCATGCTTATGCACCTTCCCAAGGCCTGTACCTACACATGCGCTCGAAATCTTAAAATGACAATATGCAGCGCTAACGTACTTCACGTACGCGCATGCATGAGCATATAGGATGCATACGTCGGCACTCCGCGTAATTTCAAACATCCAGCTTTAGCTCCAGACGTTTGTTGCTGCTCCATACATATGGCAAATGCTCCAGACGTATGATACTAGAAAAATCCAGTATGCAGAACTCCTCGCGACGCTTGTCTTCTCGTGAGCTCTACCCGCAGGGCAGCAGTAGCTACTCCAATAGCTGCAAGAGGTCGAGAAGCTCTTCTCCATGAGCTCCTCCTCCTCGTGCGCATCCTCGTCTCCTCCCGCAGGATCTCCTCTGAGCTCCCGCGGCTCCTCCCCTCGCAACTCCGGGCGCTCGCTGCTGCACCCGCAGCAAGGGTGCTCCACTACGTGAGCTGTCCTGCTCATGCTCCTCTAGCTGCGCACTCTCGAGCTCCCCCGAGATCTCTCTTCTGTCCCACGCCCTCACTCTCCTTCTCTCCCTCTCCTCCACACTCCACCCTTCTCCTTCCTCTTCATGGCTGCAAGGGGACAAGAAGGGGCTGGTGGCTCGCCAACAGTAAGGGAAGGAGGTGGAGGTGGTGGTGAGGGTGTGATGGTGGAGAGGGTGGTGGGGTTTTAAATAGATGGGGATTATGGTTTGGAGAGGAGGAAGTGTGCACGTGCATGTGCATGAGTGTGTTTGTGGTGTGGGAGGAGAGAGAGAGGGAAAGCTGCAGAGCCTCCCCCGCTAAAACTCTCTTCTTCCCGTAAAGCCCACACACTCAACTCAAAGGGTCAAAATTTTGCGTTCATGCCCCTAACTTCTGAAAAACTCTGAATGGTCCTTGGAAAGGGTCCTTTCAGGTTCTGATGGAGGGAGAAGAACTGGAGAGTGGATGAAGTGATCCGTCAAGGTGGAGGGAGTCAAGTCCCACGCAAGGAGGTCTTGGAGCTGCTTAAGTAGCCGAAGGAGTGATTGGAATCACCGCGAGGTGAGATTAAACATCTGGGGCATAGGCAATGGAGATGGGCTTGCGAGTGTGACGAGTCGATTTTCACTTTCGAATAAAATGATTAAGATGATTTGTCGTTGTCTTTTAAAGTAGTGGAAAATCGACTAATCGAAGTATTAAATTGAAAATAAACCACTCGAGAGAGCGGGTCATATCCACAGAGAGGTAATGGCCTATTAAAATTCATACGGGTTAAAAATAGATGTTCACAAATTGTTTCCCCCAAAAAATGTGTCTAAAGCCATGTTAGATATGAGTTTGAATGAGAGCATAATCTAAAATTGCATTTATACCAAATAATAAGGAGCTCAATGCAATGCTCACAATACTAAAATAAAAATAAAAGTTTGCAATGGCATTGAATGTAAAAACTAATACCCCGTTTATTGTAGCAAAACAAGGGAATGGCTTCCTCTTCCTCGCACGCGTAGAGGAAGAAGGGCTGAATGGCAAGCCTACAGCTTGAGGTTGAGTGAATTAAGGGCTATTCAGTGGTGGTGGTCTCGTGGCCAAAGGTGGCTAGAGGCAGCGACGGTGAGGAGGAGACGGCGGTGGGTGCCACCATTGGGTGTTTCCTACTATTGCTGCTGGAGGTGTGCAGACCGCGCAAGGGGGGAAAGATGGGTGCTTGCGAATGCAATTGCTGTTGCAGGAGTTGTGCGCAGGCGCACATGGGGAGGCACTGGAGCTGCTGGTGAACGTAGCTGCTGCTACACGCTGCAGACTACGCGGAAGCGGTGCTACGCACTGCTGATGGGGGTGTGAGCACATGCTGGGAATGGAGGTGTGGTGCGCACGTTGATGGGCGTGTTGCTGCAAGGGTGGCACACAATGGCGAATGCACGGTTTGCTGCTGGAGGTGCAAAGCTCATGGGAGGTGTAGGTGTGGTGGAGCTGCTGCTGTTGGAGAGCTCCACGCACGAATGGGATGAATGCGTGTGGAAGATGCGTGGAGGTCGTGGATGCGCTTAGGCTGTGAGCACTCTGCTGCGCGCGACGGTGGGGGGGGCGCAGTGACGTGCGTTGAGGGCCGATGAGGAGGTGGCGGTAGTGTGTATAGCTCGACGGGGGTGTAACAAGGGAAAAAGAAAAGAGGAAGAAGATTAGGATGTTGGTGGTGATGGTGGTGATCGTGGACAGGGGGTGGAGATGGAGTTTGGTGCTGGCTATGCAAGGAGGTGGTTTTGCTAGGAGGTTATGGGTTCTTTAGCCAATAGTAGAAAAAGAAGAAGAAACGAAGGGGAAGTGAAGATGGAGGTGGTACTATTGGGAGGTTAGACATCTGGGAACATTCCCAGACGTCTTAAACTTGCGTGGATGGTTGCTGGCGGTGGTGGTTGGTGATAACTGCGTGGCCTTCAGGCACACGCTCGCAGTAAGCTGCACAAGCCACTAATGGCGCGGCAATTTGTCACCCCACCTGCTCGCGGTGGTGTGGACTTGTGCACACGGTTGAAGTAGATGGTGGTGATTGGGAGGAGAGCTTGACTCTCCGCGCAATAGTGGGTTGAAGGTGGTGGCCTGCTGAGCTAAGTCGCTGGAGATCTCTTCTTATGCAGTAGGAAGGTGGAGAGGGAGATGGAGGGTCACACGAAGACCATCAATGCAAGATCTACATTCACGGCTCGATAATGAAGGTGGTGTTGCAGCTGTTGGAAGAAGAGAAGTTAATAAAATATAATAATAAATCAAGGGTTATTTATCTATAACACCTTAGAAGAAATGTTAAATCAAACACTATATGTAATGCAACCTATTTCAATGCATGATATTCTAAATAAATGCTAAATGATATTATCAATGCATGTAATGCATGAAATGCATGAAATAGGTAATTTTATGTTATCCTATTTAGATATTAATGTATGCTATATAAATGTACATATTAACTTAATGTCTAGGCATTAAAATACATAAATAGCCCACAAATATGGGCGCATCAAATGCCCCTATGCCTAGTTTTTGCTAGTCCCTAGCAAATTCATGCAATATCCCAACTCTCAAAGTGGACTAACCAACCCAATCGGTCTTCCTTTCGAAATCTGTTAAGTACGAACTTTAGACCTAAAGTTCCCAAGTATTTGCCAAGTTACAAACTAGGTTGATTAAAGACGAGTTGCAGAAAGTTTCCTAGATTTCTAGCTCTACCCTAGGGTTTATTTGGCCTAGAGATTAAAGCATCCTTGCATGTGTAATGGTCTGATTTATTTAAGGTTGGTATGATTGCCAACCTAGAAATAGGATTTTTTTTTTCATATATATATATATATATATATATTTGTTTGATTCCTCTAAGTTTAACCTTGGATCAACTATCAACACGGTCTGTGTCAGATTCATTGTCCCCATCACCGTACCTCGAAGGGTGCCTGACTTTCGATGCTTCAAGATAGCACCACCCATAGCGATCCCAAGAACTCCTAGAAATCGACACTTCAAGATAGTATCGCCCATGGATTTTTAAAGCGAATTCAGGCCTGTGGCAATCGACACTTCGAGATAGGGCTGCCCAAGGTACCTAAATCGCACAATGCACTTACATGCCCCCAGTAGGATGGATATCCTAAGAGACAAGTGCCGAGAAGGTGACATGTTATCATCGCATCCTCAAGGTGAATATATACTCCACCTCTCCTGTGGTAGGAACTCTTCCAATCAAATTGTGTTTTCAAGCTTCTCCTAAGTCAGAACTAAGAGAACCAAATTTTCTTTAAGAAATGAATTATGGTGATCACTATTTACACAAAACCAAGTGTGTGTGAAATGTGGATGCTTAGGTTACAAGGACTCGTAAACCAAAAGGTAGAAAAAGATACCAAGTACTACCTAGCCTTTGACTCAATCTCTAGCTTTCCTTCCTCAACCTCATGAGGAATGGTCCGTAACTTAACTCCTACTTAAGTTTTTAAGTCCACAAATGACAGTAAAGATCTAGAGCTAGTACTTCAACTTAGCTTCTAAAGTCAGACACCTAGAGTCAACATAGTCTAACCTAAAGTTTTGGTCTGCCTAAGAATGCAGGGCCTAGCCAGTTAAACTCAATTTTTTTTTTTAATGCAATATGAATGCATGAATGCTTTTTTTTTTCTTAAATCAATGCAAATGTATGCAATGCAGAATGTTTTAACTAAATGCATGAATGCACTATGTATATCCCTCAGTACACCCCCCATGCCTAAAATCTGCACTGTCCGCATTGCATAGAAGGATATTACCTAGGTCAGAGTTAGGCTACTGTTATTTTGTTGGCATCTGAGTGGCCAAAGAACTTGCAAGTCAGATTCCAACACCAAAGAAATAGGCCCTAAAAATGAGAAAAGTAATGCTGGCCTAGAAAATAGGTAACCTAGGATTTTGGCGAGCTAATGATCAATCTCGATAGCAAATGCTCATCCAACCAGGATGGGAATGAAATCATCCCAGGTCACCGGAGGTGGTTCTAAAAGATATACTAGAATAGCAACCTCTATATGGGTAGGAGGAGGATGACAAGGATCCTCCAAAAGGAATGGCGAAGAAATGGTGCAGAGATAAACCCCCATGGTGATGGACTGACCATAGAAAGCATCAATCCATACCCGGTACCCCATTACAAGAGATATTGGTTTGCTAAGCCCCTCGGTCAAAACAAAAGTGAGCAATTTCCTAATCCAAGGATTGTTTAGGGTGCCCAAGTTATGAGGTTGCGAGATGACCATAAGATCTAGGTTGGGTTTAATCGGCTCGATGTCCATCCCTAACATCCTTCCTAATTCCTCAATCACATCCCTAGCATCCCTTGTACTATCACTTGTATCTTCCTGCTCTTCATTAGTGATCAGTTCAATGCATGTAGTCACAATTTCGCCTTCAAACATAGGCAAATCAGAGGGTAACTCCCAATCATATGAAGGTAGGTTAGAAGCAACAGATCTAGGGATTATCCTATCAATGTCATCTCCGGGTTCTTATTCTTTATTAAAATCCTCCTTGGAGTCTATATGTGAATCCACATAAATCTCAGAAGTTGCCTCCACATTTTCCATTATTTGATCTTGAAGATGGATATCATTAATAGGAGAACGAAGGAAACCTAAGTTGATCAAATCTGTGACATCTTCGGGGGCTAATTCTTCAAATAAGACATAATCACCCTTAATGCCACTCCAAATCCTAAATGTAGGTTCCTCACATAATTCATCCTCCTCAATAGTCAATTCATCATCTATTGGAGATCTAGAATGATCTAAAATCTCTGCAAATCCCCTAGGGCACTCTATCTGGGGTAAATGGTTCACACTAGTAACATCAGACTCCTCAGATAAGTGAATTTCAGGGTCAGGCTCCCTAAGGGTGGGTTTGAGTTCCATCTCATGATCATCATCAGAAGGAAGGTTGGGATTAAGAACTTGGCCTCGACCTAATTCATCAAATGTCAGAAAATGCTATCATCTGGGTCAAGGTCTTCTAAAGGTACCATTTTTTCCTTCGTTTGACTCCAATATAATTTAGGTGGATACTCAACCTGATCATCATCTTCTTCTGTTGGCCACTTTCCAAAATCAGAATCAAGGGTGTAACACAGGTGGCCAGATTCATTTGCCTAGGAGTTGACGTGTGAAAGATGTGTTTGTTTAAAAAGATCGTTATAGTTCGTGCTCGCAACGTTGATTTTAAAAGAAGAAATAGACGTGAGTCCGAGTGTCGATCACAGGGAGGCGTAAAATTCAGATTTTCTTTGTCACTTAATGTCACGGAGATACCGAGTTTTTGTTTGCAAGAAGATGTGGTAGAAAAACGAGTGAGAGAGAGAGAGTAGGGTTACAGTCTTTCAAATCATAGCAATTACTCAAAGCAAGATGGAGAACAACATCATTACTATGTTAAACATGCAAATCAAGTTTTACAAATACAACAGTAGCTAAATGCTTTGAATAAAAAGGAAGTAAAGCTAGATTAAAGGGAAAGAAAGAGAGAGAGAGAGGGGAGATGGCGAGGCAGCCACGACGGTGGAGGGAGGCTCCATCTCCGGCTTGTCGACTCAGTTGACCACAAGAGGGGCTAAAGGGGGATAGGAGGGTATTACAACACTTGCAAGGTGAATTGAATGCTTTACATGAATGGTTGGGAGGGGTTTATATGAGAAGTGGTTTCCATTTTATGTATAGGCTTTAGCGACGTCTGGGACGTCAGACGTCTCTAAACCCGTGCTAAAACGTCGGTGAGGAGTCCTTCCCAGCAGTCCTATGCACGTGATGCGTTTCTTACTCAACTCAGTAATTAAGTTAATTTTACTTAATTTAGAGTGCAGAAAAGTCACTTAGGCTAACTCAAAATTATGTCGGTTGTGTAATATAGGGTCGAATTAACCTAATATTTTAGAAATTTTTACTGATTGAGTCCAGGTCGTTCGCTGGGAGGTATAATTCATTCTAAATTCACTAGTTATCTTTTATTTTCTTTATAAGTTTAGGAGGTATATTTAAATTAATTTTAAGAACATGAATTTTGCCAAAATATTGATTAAAATAAAATAATATACAAAATTCCATATGAGAACATATTTACAACATTTAAAGCATGTAAAACCTCTATTTATTTTAAATGATTTAAGACAAGAAAGGGTTTATTTAATCAAAACATATGTCTTATTACAACAATTGAAAGTAAGAAGAAATATAGCAAGAAAAATAAATTCTTTTATTTATTTCATTAGCCTCTATCTCTCTCTTTTCTTCTTCTCCTTATTTCTTTCTTTCTCTTCTTTTATTTATCCTTTATCTTTTACTCTCTCTCTCTCTCTTGAGCTCTCTTTTCTTTCCTCTCTTATTCTGCTCCTGCCTTCTTTTCTCTTCCCTTAGTCTTCTTCTTCTTTTGCTCCTTAGTGCCTATTCTTCCCTTATTTTCCTTCAACTTTGGTCTTCAGCTCTTCACTTAACCTTCAGCACTTAGCCATTAACTCTTCTTTTCCTTAAGCCAGCTGAACCGGGTTTATTTTTACTCTTTAATCAAAAATTATTTTATTTGCAGCGAGGTCCTTTCGAGGATACACAGCACCCTGAGATCAGGGTGGGACCAGACCCTACTCGGTCCTCACCTAATTTCATTAGGTTCGATTTTGGTTTATTTCATTTGAGCCAAACCGGCTCTCTCTCGAACCGAACCGGTTCACGCCTCCCAGGCCTCGCCCTCCCAGGGCCACAATCGCTCACGCCCACTCGGGCGCACACCCGCAGGCACACATGCCTGCACACACACACATATGCTCGAAATGCCAGATGTTCAGATCACGCCGAGCGCTTGATGACTGAATCGGCTATGCAACAAATCACTTTTATTCCAAGGCGGGCACTCGTGTCTAACTGATGTGGGACTATGTTCCCCCCTCCAGACCCGACTTCAATCAATGATTTCTCCTAGCTCAGAGCTCCGTTCCAAGTGATTCAAGGCTTGATGGAAAGCTCTAAGGTTGCCCTACAAGGTTGCAGGGTCAATTTTAGGTTAAGAGGATGATTTCCTCTTCGATTTGAAGAGTGAAACAAGGGGGTTCCTACGGGTTATAATGCCTGAAATAGAAATTAATGTTACAGTGTCCACAGATGGACTTTTCTCTCTTTGCTAAGGCTCTGAATAGGTTCTAAGGTTGATTCCACAGCTACAGGTGGAGGTATTGAAGCTCTTAAAGCTTCAGACAACATAGAGAAGCTTCAAGCTTCTCTGAAAGCTTCAGAGAACGGATTTTACAACCTGAAATAGATGAACAGACAATTAAGAACATATCTGATCGATTCCAACAAGTTCTAAGGGCTGAAACTGACTCAACTAGGAAGGATTTAAGATCAAAACTCATCAAAATACCACTGCTGTCAGTTTGGGTTCGAAAACAACCCAAACTGGCAGGGTTTGAATTCTCACCAAATTACAAGTCTAAGCTTAGTTTGATCACTCTAAAACTTTTCACAAACATCTCAGAATCAACTCTATCTCATCAATTCCTTAAATCGAGCTCAAAAATAAAGTTTCCTCCTCAGGTTTGACTGATAGGCTTAAAAATTTGACTTTATGATTTAAACCTCTTCAGGTGAAATTAAAGCCTAAATTAGAATCCTTTCAACTCCAGGAACAAGTTCAGATCCTCAGATAGGTGTTCTAACTAAGATTTTTAGGGTTCTAAGCTTTCCGCCTTAGATCCAAAACCACTTTGTTCGTCAGAGCAATTGAAAGATTGTTTCACAGATTTGAAGACATGAATAACTTCAGTGCACTGCACTGAAGCTCCTAAGTTCACTAAATGCTCCTCAGACCTATCTGTCAGACTTCTCCAACTCCGGCGGAGTTGGAGAAGATGAACCTCAAACTACAGCTCCAGTCACTTAATCCTCAAAGAATCAACCTCAGAGCAATCAGTGATCATTAAATCATTGACCTGGAGCTTTTCACTAAGTTATGTAGGCTGAAGAACAGATTTGACTCGTCAGAGCTCGCCGGAGCTCCGGTAAGTCCAGAAAAAATGTAAACTGTGTACAGATAGGTAAAACATGCCATTTTTAATCTAAAAAGGGTCCTAAGGTTGCAAGGAACCTCAGGGACTCAATTAATTCTTTGTTTGTTCATTAGAATCAAGGTTTGACAGTGAATTTCATTTCTCATAAATCTGGATTGGATTAAGCTCAGGACCTGTTTCACCACTCAATTGAGTGGTTAAAACAAGTCAACAAGTATTTACGATCATAAATATATATATAATTAAGGATTTGAACTGCTCCTGAGCCGCCAAGGACAGCGAGCTCAGGA
Organism: Thalassia testudinum; assembly: GCA_037157565.1. Lineage (NCBI taxonomy): Eukaryota > Viridiplantae > Streptophyta > Magnoliopsida > Alismatales > Hydrocharitaceae > Thalassia > Thalassia testudinum. The sequence continues at coordinate 69,957,653 of JAZHRO010000007.1, read as the reverse complement.
GCTTAATTACAATTTGGGCATTTAAGTTATATGTGGTAATTACTCCTATTAAAGTGTCGATTAGGGTCCTTTGGTGATGAATAAGTGATGGAGAACCCTATGAAGGTGAAGTTATGCTCAACTACTGTCGCCACGGATAGCGACAGTAGTCGGTGTAGGTGAAGGTGACTTAGGCGATTGAGTGATCAATTAAGTTATTAAGTGGGCTAAAAGTGATTGTGAGGGTTAAAGGAAGGTGGACAATGAGTTTAAAAGACAAAATTAAGGCTCTAGCGAGCTCAAGGAGCTCGTCGGAGTCGGAGAAGATGACATCTAAAATTCTGCAATTAACTCTACTCTAACTAACTATCTAACTAGCTAAGCTATCCTACTCCTACTCCTACTACTCCTAATCTACTGTTACCGGGACGAAGGGGTCAATAGGGTTCCGCCGAAGGCTCATGGCGGACGACGAAATCAGAGGGTGAAAAGAAGAATCTCCGGCGGGCGGATGTGGATGGATCAGAGGATTCCTTGGTCGACTCCTGTGTCCAGAGATGCGGTTGACCACGGCGGATCTCCTCGGCTGATCAGAATGGATGGAGGAAGTCGGAGAGTGAGATGGAAGGTCGCCGAAGTTGTAGACGAATAGCCTATTGGGTCGGCTCAATGTTAGAAGAGGGAAGGGAGCCAACTTACCAGAAATCGGAGGGGTGAGGGGGTATTTATAGTGGTTGGCGACAAAGAGAGTGGCGGGGTCTGGACGAAGGAGCTTGAGGAGCTTAACCTCCAGCGTCGTCTCCGACGACAGTGAGGTTATCTCCCACTGAGAATTAGGATTTCCGGTTAATCCAGACCGATGGATGAGAATGGAGTGGTGAGCCCAAGCTCCAAGAGCTTGGAGAAAGAAGGTTAATGTCGGCAGGGCGGTGATCGTGCGGTGGCGTAACTCTCTGTCGTCAGCCGTCCAAACAAATGAAGAAGAAGACGAAAAGGGACTTAAATGTAATGAAACTTAAGGACCTATGTGAGAATTAAGGACTTGATTGTAAAGAATATTAAGGACCAAAATGTAAACCCAGGTTTTGAAGGTTTATTTTAACTTAGATCTTTTTCAACTTTTTATATATGTTAGTAAATAAGGTAATTATTATGTTTTCACCTTGAATTTACATTTTTGACCTTTTTAAGTTAATTTATTAAATTAGGTAAAGTTACTTAAGTTATTATATACTTAGGTATACATTATGTTTAAGTTACTTAACTTATTAATTAAGGGAATGATTAAAAAGATTTCGAGTCCAATTATCAATTAGATTATTAATAATGTTAATTGAATGATAAAATATCATTTTTAACTTATTTTAAGGTCCTTTACTATATATCCCTTATTCTATAATTAACTCTTATATGTTCAAAACCTTAGCTAATTAACTAGGAAGACTAGTTAATTAGGGGTAATTAGAGATCATGATGAGCCTCTCACCAACCCGCGCTGTGCCTCTTCACGCGCGATCCATGCGCGCGTGCTGTGGGCCGTCCGATCACGGATCGGACAGTCGAGATCGCTCGTGTGGTGCGTGCTTGGATCGCGCTTGCTGCGCTCGCGGCCCACGTGTCATCACGGGTGTCTACCTTGGACGCACAATATTGCGTTGTGTCACCTACTACCAACCACTCGATCGCGCATCATCGGCCGAAATCGCGCACGCCAATCCCGCCTTGAATTTGTGCTGCGGAGGGCGATTCGAACCCGTGCCCTACGAGTGAGTTGCGAGGGCACGACCGATGCGCTACGCCTGCTGCTTCGTCGCAGAGGTGAGCTGCGGGCGCAGTGCGGGCGACCATTGGATGAAGATCCAACGGTCGGGAGCTGCTGCAACTGAGGACGCTGCGGTTGAGGAGCGCGCAGGTGCACGATTTCCAGCCATCTGATCTACGATCGGACGGCTTAAAGTGATGCTGCACGATGGAGGGAGGTTGAGGGCGCGGCGACGCTGACACGTGGCGGCCTCATGATTGTTGATCATCAGATCAACGGTCACAACTTCTTAAGCTGTTACGAACGCGGCCTCAAGACGTTTTTTTAAGACGTCTGGGAAGTGACTCAGACGTCTGGAACCCTTTCCAGACGTCTGGTATTTAATTTTTGCGGCGTATGGGGTTGCGTCTGCGGCCATGCGCGCGCAGACCTGCGTCCGCCGCTCTCTTCCCACTTTTTCCCTCTCTCCTCTTGTAGGTCACGGCGTCTCTCTCTCTCTCCCTGCGCGGCCTTAAAAGGCCCCTCGCCCTCTCCCTCACCCTCATCTCCTCCGTGTTCCTCTCCTTCTTCTCCCAGCCGGTGCGAGAGCGCGAGCGAGCGGCGGCAGCAGCGGCCGCGGCAAGTGTGCAGGAGGAGGTGTTGCGCGAGGGAGGAGACGCTCGACCGTGAGGGCTCAAGCTTGTCGAGGCAGCTAGAGCCGGCCGTCAAGGGAGCAGCGGGCATGGAGTGTCGCGGAGGGGCAGCTGTAGCTCGAGCAGCAGGCGGATGGGGCGCGACGCGGCAGTGCGTCGCTGGCGGAGAATGAGTCGAGCTCTGATTCTGGAAGTTTTTCCAGAATCAGACGTCTGGGCTTCCAACCAGACGACGGTGAAGACGTCTGGAGGACTGTCCAGACGTCTGGGCGGTAAGATATTTCTATCTTCTTCCTTTTTTGCGTGTACGGCCATGCGGCCGTCCGCCGCGCCTTCGTCTGCGACTCGTCGTACTGAGAACAGGTGTGGGTGCGTGCAGGTTCTGCTCAGGAGGGCACGAGGCTCGCCATCCCACGTGAATCGGACGTCTAGCTGCAGTGCCAGACGACGAGAAGGACTTCCAGACGTCCAGGGTGACCATCAGACGTCTGGGAACTAAGCCAGACGCCCCTGCAGGCTTCTGGACGTCTGAGGGACTACACAGAACAAAGGTACGCTCTGACCCACATTTTAAGACGTCTGGAAGAGGTTCCAGACGTCTGATTTTGGGCAGTTTCGTCGTTTTGGACCCGTTTAGGGCCCGTTCGGAGTCCGTTTTCCGCGTTTCGAGTTGCGTTCTTTCCAGAATAAATTCCTCTACCCATTTACAGTAATTATATACCATTCTGAGAAACTCCTTGTATTTGATCCTTATGTTAGGACCCCGTTGCATTGCAGTCTTGGGGGTTGCGGAGGCGCGCGGGATTTCCGACCACGCCCCCAATACTCCCGTTGTAGCTGGTAGAGTGGCTTTTAATTTACTTAATCAAATTTGTTACAATTGTGGAATAATTGATAGAGTCTAGGGCACTGCATGAACCCTAGGACTGAGAAACTAGATTGAATGATAGATCCTAGGGTATTGCATGAAACCTAGGACTAGAAACTAGATTAAATGATAGATCCTAGGGTACGGCATGAATCCTAGGACTGGAAAACTAGTGATATGTATATAAATATTACAGTCTTGGAAAGGTGGAAAGAAAATAATAGCTGCCTGTAAATTGATTTAACCGCTGCCTATTATGAAGGAATAAATATGATTGAGAACATGGGTTGTATGAATGTAAAACTGGAACGGTGAAACCTAGATGTGTTGAGTTAAAAGAGCTGGAACCCTACGGGGAATTAGGAGTAGAACTCCTGGAAAGAGAATGGATGGAACTGAGAAAGAAAGACGTGGAAGTGTGTTGTCTCTGGGGTACGTGGTACCAACGAGAGCACACATTACCTCTTAGTGTAGAGGGGAGCTTGCCGCCCTCAAGTTGAGACCGGGGTGGGTTTGGCCACTGTACACCGACTTGCTGGCCCTCGCGTACGCAGTACCGAGGAGAGCTACTAGTGTAGGGAGAGCACTAGCTACCCCACGGGCCCCGAGGTTCTGCTAGCCTCCTACACCGACTTGTTAGGCCCACTGGGCAAATCAGGGTAGTCAGGCGAGGGTGCGCAGACTGTGGAGGGGTTGGACCCCTGTTACTGAGAGGGCTCTGCCCTATACTAGTTCCATGTTGTGCTTTGGGCGCACCCGTTAACGGAAACGACTGACCGCGTGCCAGTGCGGGGTAGCTACCCGTGTGTTTATCGCGCGTGCCGTAGTCACTGTTACGTTTGTCAGCGACCTTGGGGTGGTTGACTGAGAGTAGGATCACCATGGGGGACTCTCCCGGCCAGGAGAGCACCACGTGTTACTTCTACTTTTCGGAAAAGACTGCAATCAAGATCGTTCCCACGAGGAACATTCGAGATCAAGTGAAGGATCTGAGAAATAAATAAATCGTGAAATAATAGAAGGACGTAAATAAAGAAAGTAAAATATAACAGCTACTGTACACTCTACTATTTCTTTAGTTTTAGCTGCCACTCTACTCAGTGTTTCGCTGACGTGTTACACTCGTTACTTTTCAGGACCAGGTGTTGAGCATCCAGGGTCAGCGGCTGCAGAGGACACTGGGCCGAGTAGGGTCCAGTAGAGTTACCGCAGTTCTTTTTATACCCCCTTTTGTCCCATGGTAGTGAATAGTTCTTGTTACTCTCTGTACTTCTTTACTTGTAGCTTCATGTTATGTTATAATTGTTGTTCTACTATTGTGGTGGTATATACTGTAGTAGTTTCTTTTCTTACTGCTGTATTTTGTTACTGCTAGTTATATTCATGCTGAATGTGGTTTATTTTACTGCTCTTTTGGGTACTTCCTCGTTGGACGACTAGGTCTTGGGGATTAGTCGAGTCGGTCCGGTTCTCGTGTCTCGTAGGGACTCGGGAATCAGGTCGTTACATAAGCCAACTGTGGGGAGCTCCGGATGTCAGATTTAGCTAATTTCAAGTCTGTTGGACTCCGTTCATCGCTCTGAATCCATCCGTGCAGCCCGATCATTCATCCGAGGCCTATTTTGACATGCACTTGTACACATGGCCGTTAATAATACATTATAAGTAATTTTGATGTGCAATGCATGCGATGCTCCTATTCGTATTTATGATGTATCCTCTGTGCATTTTACTTTTAAGATTGTCCCCTTTTGGCAGAGTTAGCATTGTACAATGCAATGTTATCATACCCCCATGCTTACACCTTGCTAGTCCCTAACAAGGTTTATTCTAGCCATTATTTCCAGTAAGAATTTAAGAAGTAATTACTTGGACATTTCGTCACTTGTCAATAGGAGGACATATACTAAGATCCTGATCTACAAGGACTAAACAGTGCCCGGGTGTATGCCAAAATATGAATCGCCTGAATCCCTACTTTAAGGCATGTATATATATATTTTTCATTTTTTCTTATTTTTAGATTTTTGGAGTTAAGAGTGTGTTGGTAATTTTTTACAGCTACCTAACCCACCCAAAACTCGGAAAAAACTCTAAGTGCTAAGATCCTGGTGTGAAGATCGTGATAGACTCACTCAACGGTAATTTTGATAGACTTCGGGTTTCTACACCCCTAGGTGACTGGAAAAGGAAGTGTTTTTCCTAAAGGTGTATTTGTTCGATCGGTAGCTTTCTCCCTACGTTTGTTTTACTTGGGGTCAACACAAGGATTTTTCCAGTGTATATCTCCCCGGTTTGCTCTACTTCCTCGCTTCTTCCTTAAGTGTTTTGGTTCTTTTTGTGCATTTAATGAGTTGGGTTTTGAATAATCGACCAATGGGCTGTTACCCATGATCACTTGCCAGCCATACTCATGCGGTGATGTGTGGTTTATTTTGTTCTCTTTTTTTTCTTCTTCTTCTCTTTTTTTTTTTTTGGTAGGTGGCTTCCCTGATCTCAAATTACCTAGAGGAAAAAAAAAGAAGGTGGTCCCGTGGTTGGGCTCTGGACAACCTGCCAATGGGATGTTACCCACGATAACTTGCCAGCCATACCACCTTAGAAAGTTCATTAGCTACCCAATTTCTGTCAGAATCTCCGAGGAGTGAGTGTGCAAAAAATGTGTGCAGATGCTTAGACTAAAAGTCCTTCTGAGTTAGAGGACGAGTTGATAAGTCGTATACTTATCACCTTATTTAGTTGGTGGATTAGAATAGATTAAGGTTACAAGGATTTGAAGCTAAATCCATATTTGAATGGACACCAGGGCTGATTAAGCCTGAAGACCTGAAAAGTCTAAGTGCTCAAGTTCTTTCCGTATTATTTCCCACTATTGATAATTTTCTAATGCCTAAGTTTTTTTCTTCCTAAATTCATTTTTTTTTATTCTATTCAGACTGATTAAATGTACTCAGAATCATGCAATTTACCACCCCCCCATGCTTAAGCTGGACAACATCCTCATTGACAAATACATGGATGCACAGGGGTCAAAAAGATATTACCTAAGTGAAGTAAAATACCAAATCAATCTGCATCTTCTGGGTTGCCACCCAGGAAGCGTTGAGTTTAATGCCTCCAGCTAGCCAGTGCTTCGTGTCATCCCTCAATGAGGGTGACAACCTCCTTCGGGGGAACCTGGGTGAGAAAGTGTTTCAATCTCTGGCCATTGACTGTGAAAGTGTGCCCAGTGTTCGGATCAGCGATTTCAACTGCCCCATTGGAGTAGGGCTTGACTACCCTAAATGGTCCTGTCCACTTGGACCTGAGCTTCCCTAGAAAGAGTTTTAGATGGGCATCAAAAAGCCAAACTTGTTGATTAGGCCCGAAGGTTTTTCTATGGATGAGTCAGTTGTGGACGGCTTTCATTTTCTCCTTGTATAGCCAACTATTCTCAAAACCATCCCGACGAATCTCCTCGAGCTCGGAGAGTTGGAGCATCCTTTGCGCACCGGCTAACTGGGGATCCATGTTACACTGCTTGACGGCCTAGTAAGCCAGGTGTTCCAACTCAACAGGAAGGTGGCAAGCTTTGCCAAAGATCAGGCGATAAGGCGACATGCCTATCGAGGTCTTGAAAGCGGTCTGGTATGCCCACAGGGCATCATCCAATCGTGTGGACCAATCCTTCCTATAAGGTCTCACAGTCTTCTGTAGAATATTCTTGATCTGCCTGTTTGAGACCTCGATCTGCCCATTTGTTTGTGGATGATACGGGGTAGCAATGTGGTGGTTAACCTCATATTTTCTGAGTAGGGCACGGAATTGGGTGTGGAAAAAATGATTTCCACCATTACTGATCATGGCCTTTGGTATTCCAAACAGGGAAAAGATGTTCTGCTTAAGAAAGTCCATGACAGCCTTATGATCGCATCGGCAAGTGGCGACGGCTTCAATCCATTTGGAGACATAGTCTACAAAGACTAAGATGTACTCAAAGCCATTGGATGGTAGGAAGGGGCCCATAAAATCAATACCTCAAACGTCGAAGATCTCGACAATCAAAATGGGCTGGAGGGGCATCATGTCTTTTCTAGTCATGGTCCCCAGAGTCTGGTAGCGAGAGCAAGTCTTAGCAAAATTGTGTGCATCCTTAAATAAGGAAGGCCAGTAAAATACGTACTACAGAACCTTTGCAGCCGTTTTCTTTCCTGAGAAGTGGCCACCACAAGCTTGGTCGTGACAAAAAGATAGCACACTCTGAACTTTGTCCTTAGGGATATGATTGCACCGCAAAAATACACCTACAATTGGGTCGTCTTGTGCTATTTCCTAGCATTACCAGTGCATATTAGGTTTCCATAGTCATATTTGTAAAAATACATGCATGCATGCATTTAATTGAGAGGGGAGGAGAGTAAATAAATGGCCTTACATTTAACATTTTTCCTCAAGTGCATCTTTGCAAAATTCACCATCTTTTTATTTTTTATTTCTACTTAACTTTGAATTCTTCCCACGGCTACATGGATGGATGGACCTTCCTCCTCGTGCCATTCCCTGCTCAGGCCCTTCCCTGCGGTAGCCTACCCTGCACAGCCAGGGCATGGCTGTGCATGCCCTCTTCTTCTTTAAAAGAGCTCGGCTACCTTCTTGCAAGGATAGCCTGGTCCAACGCCAAAAACACAGCAGCCCCACTTCTCCTTCCAGGCCACCGTCCACTCCCCTCTCCCTCCATATGCAGGACCTCCTCCTCAGAGGAGCCACTCTGCGGACAGGAGTCTTCACTGTGGTGCACACCCACCACCGTGAAACCACCACCACCCAGTTCATCAAGAGCCGGTGGGCGTGGTGGCCTTCTTCCCTGTTTGAACGTCCATGCCACTTCAGCCATTACACCAAAGCTTCAAGCTGTGAAGCTCAACCAGCCACCGCACTCCCTGCAGCAGCCGGCCAAGCCCCACAGCAGCAGCAGCAGGTCGCCCTCGCCTCCAGCGTGCGCCTGCAGGTGCCCTTGCCTCCCGCTTCTTCGCACTGCATTCGCCTTCCTTCCCGCAGCCGGCCACCGCACGCCCCTGCAGCGGCCGGCCAAGCCTCATCGCGCAACCCAGCCAACACTCGCAAGCCATCGCGCAAGCAGCAGGTCACCCTCATCCTCCACCGCGCACGCCAACAGCCCTCTCCGCGGGCTCTGTCGTGAACCACCTCACCGCAAGCCAGCAGCAGCGCCACTCCACCGCGTGCGCTGAGCCGTTCGCACTCACAGCACCGCTCGCTCCCGGTTGCGCGGCTCGGCCTTACATTGTAGCCACTGTTCACGCCAGTCTGCGGAACACTGTGGCTACAGTGGGGTGACCGGTGAGTTTCTCACTTATCCGATCACCCGGCACGCCGTTATCGGCCACTGCCCTTGCGCGCGTTCAGCCCCGTGCCCGCTCTAGCGCCCGGCCGCATGTCTGTGTGCACCCGCAACACTCACACCCGCCTGCATCGCCCGCTCCCTTCGCCGGCATGCGCCTGCGAGCGCCCTTCCACGCAGCGCTGTGCGCTGTGGTCCTCTGCTCGCCACTCCCTTCAGTGGGCTCCTCTCTGCGTGCATACGCGCCTGCGCGCAGGCGTGGAGCCTCCAGATGGCGCGTGGGACCTTCAAACGCCTTAACCCTCAGCAGCACCCTCTCTCTCTCTCTCTCACACAACACTCTCACTCTCTTTACCGACACTTACACACCTACACTCACACTTTCATACACACACACACACCTATGCACTATTGTATACATACATACATACATATATATATATATATATATATATATATATATATATATATATATATATATATATATATATATATACGTATACATATGCTTATATACATATATATATATACATATATCTATACATATATTAGTACTTATATATATACAAATATACATACATATATACATATATATCTATATAACTATATATACATATATATATATATATATATATCTACATATATCTATTTACATATATATTACTATATATATATACATATATATATACATATATATAGTCATATATACATACATATACATATACATACATATATATATATATATACATACATATAGTTACATACATATATATATATATACTTATATATATTTACATATATACATATATATATACATATAACTACATATATACCTATATATTTATAACCATATATACATATAGATATATTTACATATATACATATATAAATATTTTCACTTTACTTACTATACGTGGTATCGCGGGAATATTTACACCAGTTGCTGATATTCCCCGATACACGCGTACAAAAAGCGTGTACGCATTCATCTTCCACCAATCCACCTTACACACGACACTTCGTCCTGTTGGTTGCGTCTTTCTAGACGACGACCAACTCGACACCGTGCTACACTCCATCTCCGCCTCCACCCCCACCCCTTTATACATATATAGTATATACATATATATATCTATACTATATTTACTTTATTTCTATTTCGCTTGCATGCCAGTAAAAAGATAAAAAAATATATAAAAGAGAAAAGATAATCCTTGACTTGCAGGTACTCCGTCTTGCGAATAGCAAGACCCATTTTGGAACCCGGACTTGGCTCAAAGCCAAGAACCTAATTTTGAGGGTGTGTCTCAAGGACCAAGATTATCAGAAAAAAATCTTAAATGGAAAAAACACCAAAAACACAATAAACGAACGGAAGAGATTCGTTATAGGAAAGGCGTAGAAACTTGACTTGTAACCCCACTTCCCTGAGTTCGACCCTCGGCCTAAAAGTGACCAAGATAAAATCAAGTAGGCCAGGTTAAAAATTTTGTAAAGAAATGGTTAGGTCTGATTTAGGTTAACCACTATACACACTTCAACGATAAAATCACCATATTAACAACCTATCCGGGCACGACACCAGGATACACCTCCTGATGATCTGGTCGGCACAGAAACGAAACAACTTGGGATCATCCCAGAAATAATGCTTGGCCTCGGCTAAGAACTTGTCCCGTTGCTGTCTGGACCAGCTGTGCGGGGTTTGACCTACAACTAGGTAGTTGACATAGTCAGCATACCAAGGTAGTTTCTTGTCTTGCACAGTCAGAATGTGCTCATCGGGAAAGGTGTCGGATAAAGGCAGGGAGGGCCCAATGTGGTCTGGGTGGAGTCTAGATAGGTGGTCAGCCACCGCATTCTTTGATCCGGCTTTGTCGCGGATTTCCAGGTCAAATTCCTGCAAGAGCAGGATCCATCTGATGAGCCTGGGCTTCGCATCCTTTTTAGCCAATAGATGTCGGATGGCTAAATGGTCCGTATAGATGGTCACGTGGGATCCTAGAAGGTAAGATCGGAACTTTTCAAGTCCAAAAACTACAGCGAGCAGTTCTTTTTCTGTGACTGTATAATTTCGTTGGGCTTCGTCCAACGTCTTGCTCGCGTAGTAGATCATCACGGGTTTCTTGTCTTGTCTTTGTCCCAGGACAGCGCCTATGGCAAAATCTGATGCATCACACATGATCTCAAAGTCCTGGGACCAATCTAGGGGCTGAAGTACATGTGCTGTGGAGACTAAGTCTCGGAGGGTGTGGTAAGCCTGGATGCAATCAGAGGTCATGTGGAATAGGGCATCATTGGCCAGAAGGTCGGTCAAGGGTTTGGAAAGCTTGGAGAAGTCTTTGATGAACCTTTGGTAGAAGCCAACATGTCCCAGGAACAAACGGATCTGCCGGACCGAGTTAGGCGAAGGAAGTTTGGAAATCAAATCAACTTTAGCCCGATCCACTTCAATGCCCCTATGTGATACGATGTGCCCGAGGATGATTCCTTCTTGAACCATGAAATGGCTCTTTTCCCAACTTAACACCAAATTAACCTCGATACATCGTTTCAGGATTTTCTCCAAGTTGCTCAAACAGTGGTCGAATGAATTCCCAAATACAGAGAAATCATCTATAAAGACCTCCAGGTATTCACCTACCATTTCTGAAAAAATGGCTAGCATGCAACGCTGAAAGGTAGCGGGTGCATTGCACAACCCGAACGACATACGACGGAATGCAAACGTGTCGTGCGGGCAAGTGAATGTGGTCTTCTCTTGATCTTCAAGAGCAATTTCGACTTGGTTATATCCTGAATATCCATCTAGGAAGCAAAAATACTTTTGCCCTGCTAATCTTTCAAGAATCTGGTCGATGAATGGCAGGGGGAAATGATCTTTCTTGGTTGCTTCATTGAGTTTCCTATAATCAATACATACCCGCCATGTGGTGGTGGTGCAGGTGGGGATGGATTCGCCACGTTCATTGGTGACAACGGTGAGCCCAGCTTTCTTCGGAACCACTTGAGTGGGGCTCACCCAGGGGCTATCGGAGATGGGATAGATGATGTCGGCGTCAAGCCACTTGATAATTTCCTTCTTAACAACCTCCTGCATATTTGGGTTTAACCGTCTCTGCATCTGACGGGAGGGTCGCGCCCCATCTTCTAGGTAGATCTTGTGGGTACAATAGGTGGGGCTAATTCCTCTCAAATATGAAATAGTCCAGCCAATGGCAGCCCTGTGTTCAGATAGGGTCGCTGTTAATCTAAGTTCCTGATCCTTAGTTAGGTTGGCATTGATAATTACGGGGAAGGTCTGGTCAGGTCCCAGGAAGACATACTTGAGATTCTCGGATAGCGGCTTCAATTCAGGTGTGGGCAGCACAATGTTTGATGGAAAGGGGAAGGGCAGGAGTTAATCAACATCAATTTCCTCGAATGGTGTTGGTTGATGGTAATCAGCCCTATAAAGGTCCATGGGCATAGATGGTGATGGGTCAAAACAGTTGTTACAGGATTGGTAGTCCGAGACAGAACTAAGGGTGAGGCATTCCTCGACCAAAGGTTCCACGGGATCGTGTTCCTCGATACAGTCGCAATCAAAAGACTTGGCCACCCGGAAGATATCCAACTGCATTTTCTTATCTCCGAAGGCGATTTCCATGCATCCCGTGTCACAATCGATGTTTGCCTTAGCCGTAGCTAAGAAAGGTCTGCCTAGGATGATGGGTATATTCTGTAGATGCTTAGAGACTTCCATGTCGAGCACCAAAAACTCAACCGGAAAATAGAAGTCCTTGACCTGCACAATTACGTGCTCGACAACCCTCTTTGGGGTTTTCACAAATCTATCAGCCAATTGGATGGTAACAGGGGTGGGTGTCAACTCTCCGAATCCAAATTGGTGGTACAGGGTTGTCAGAATCAGATTGATAGAAGCACCTAAGTCTAGGAGCGCTCTATCAAATGTCATGTCCCCTATATTATAGGATATCAGGGGTGCTCCTGGGTCAGTTCGCTTGAGCGGAAGGTTGCTTGATATTACGGAACTTGCTTGCTCTAAGAGCACAACCTTCCTAGGTGCTTGAGGTCTTAGCTTACATCTTGGTGTACAGGCATCCTTTAGGAACTTGGCGTAAGCCGAAATATGCTTGATGGCTTCGAGGAGCGGAATATTAACCTAAACCTGCTTAAAGATCTCCAAAAGCTCCTCAGTTTCCACAACACTTTTCTTTTCTTGATTGTCTCCAAGGCCTCGGGATATAGTGTCTGAATGTGGATAGGATCTATTTCTGGGTCCTTGGGTTTTTCCTGTGCCTCTTCTGAGTCGGGTGTTTCAAAAGGTGAAGTCTCGGGAAGAGTCGGCCATTTAGGGTCCTGGGTTTTGGTGTCGCTTCTCAAGGTTACCGCATTTGCAGAGGCATTGGGACAAAGGGTTGATCCTTGAGAAGACGAGGATGAAGAAGCACCAAACCCAGGGGGTGTTTGTGGGGCTAGCTGGACCATGTGAGCCTGCCTGGGATTGCCTTGGAACCCTTGCAAATTGGGGCCTTTGTTAATCATGTTTCGCGGGTTCGGTTGTGGCTGGGAAGGCAGAGATCCTTGTTGTTTACAATCCAATAGCTGGCTTAATTGTCCCTTTACTAAAGCCATTTCCTCCTGATGTTTTTGGTTCATTTCAGCCATCATCTTTATCAGGGTGTCCATTTGGTTTTGTGGGGGAGGGGCCACCCTATTCGGATTATATGGGGGTCTAACTGGTGGTCCTTGCTGATAGGGGGCAGGTTTAGCTGTTGGTTTGGCCTGGGTTGGTTCTGAAATTGAGGTAGTTTCTGGTTTGTCCAAGCAAAGTTTGGGTGATTTCACCAGCCAGTGTTGTAAATGTTGGAGAAAGGGTCAGGTTTGGCATAACCTTGGACAGCCTATACATCTTCAAGGATAGCAAATGTCGAGAGGGAGGGAAGAGAGTAATCAAGGGTTGAGGGAGAAAAGGTCCCTCCCTGGAATGTGGTCAAGGGTTGTTCCAGGTTTATTTGGCTCAGGGGCTGGACCAGGTCAACATTGTGAGCTCCCTTTGCTAGGGAGAAGGTCTATAATGGGTTCCTGGTCTAGTTCAGTAGCTCATCTATCTTTTTATCCACCAATTCCACTCGATCCAATTTCTTAGCAATGATATCCATGTCAACCATTCCAGAATTTGCTTGTACCTCATAAATCCCACCACGGGGTTGACTGGATCAGCTAAACTGGGTCATGGAGGCATTGTTGAGTGAATTTTCGCTCATAGACTCAAAGAGCTCAAACGTGCTCTCCTCGTCTTTATTTAGGAAGTTCCCCCCGCATGAGGCATCGACGAAGTTCCGTAGGTTGCTGTCTAGACCGTGGTAGAAGATCTGGGCCAATTGCCACCTTGGTACTTTGTGGTGTGGGCATTTCCTCAATAGTTCATTAAATCTTTCCCATGCCTCATGGAACTGTTCCCTGCCCTGGAGTGTAAAGGTAGTAATGGCTCTTCTGAGGGCATTGGTTTTTCCTATAGCGAAGAATTTCTTTAAGAATGCATGTCTCAGTTCTTCCCAGGTGGTGATGGGTCTACCTAAGGTTCTAGGCCAGTGAGATGATTTGTCTCTCAGTGAGAAGGGGAACATCTTAATCAAAACAATGTCAAGGCTAATGTTCCTAGGTTTCACAGTTCGGGCGATCCGATCAAGATCCTCTAGGTGTTGGAAGGGGTCCTCATTTGAGCTTCCATGGAAGTGGCTCTGAATTAGACTTAGGACATTTGGTTTCAGCTCAAAATCATCTCCCCCTTCGAGGATCCTAAGGTGTGGCTCAATTCGAATAGCGGAAGGATTGTAGAAGTCGCGGAGGGGCCTAGGTTGGTCCTGGAATGGTGGTGGATCAAGTGGCAGTTGCCCTTGTGGGCCTTGGAAAGGTGGTGGTGGTTGCCCCTGTGGGTTCTGCAATCGGTGTATGGCTTACATGATAGTGTGGATTTGTTGCTGCTGAAGCCGATGGTTTGCATTAATCTGGGCCTAGATGATGGCCATTGTGTTTGGTGGGGATTGGTCCTCAACCTCATCTACTCTAGGTTCAACCATGTCTCTAGCAAAATTAGATCGCCTGGATTCCCGTCCCAAAACAAATAACTCAGGATGAAGTGATCATATCCCGTACATACACTAGAGAAGAATAGGAGGGGATGCGGAGAGCGACAGATGCGAGACGTGTGTGTGTGCACAACCAAGCAAACAAGCCTAGTCCTTATAGTATATTCCTTAGGGAACTCAGAAATCTCCAAAGGGGCGATCAAGTCCGTAAGCACTGGACTTCTCTTCCCAAAGTTAATCTGGCCAGGTTGATTACGAGGGGATTGTAGGAAAGGTTTTTCCTTTGGCTTGCGTCATCGGTTCCATAGACCCCACAACCGCGATCGTTTGACACTTCCTCGCAGCCTAGTCACCAGATTCTACTAAGGGAATGAAAGCCAAATGCCCAGGGAACAAAACCACACCTCTTGAGACTTAACCCAGTCCTTCCTAGGGCACGTCTACTCTGTTTTAAAAAGGACTAGGACAGTGCTTGTGCTAGGGTTATGTGATGAGGCGTTGATTGGGGTGGTGCCTCTTAGTTTTCCAATTCCAGTGTGTGTGCTCCTATCAAAACATGGTTTTCAAGCAAGGATTTTTTTAAGATGTGGTGTCTTTTAATGTTTTGTCCTTACTTTTGTGTCTTTTAGGGTTGACGTGTCTTAATGTTTTCAGACAAGTTTCAAGTGGGCACGCCAAGTTTTACACACAATTGGTGAGAGTAGATTTCCTTTGATGTGAAGAAGCTCTAAAACCCTAGAGTGCTCATCCTAGTGTTCATGCAACTGCTATCAGATGAGTTGATTTTAGGGTTGAGTGGTGCGACCCATGTCAATTCACAATGGCTTCGCAAACACCACTTAAAAAGAAAGAAGAACACTCCAAAAAGGTTAGGTCATTAAGAATGTTAGAGTGTATTTTTTTGTTGGGTGATGTGTTAAGGATGTGGATCAGGCAATCATGCACCACGTCAATTTTTTTTCGATTTTACAATTTTTTTTTAGAATTTTTTTTTAGGCAAGCAAACAACCACGGGTGAAGAATTACTCACGATCGGTCCTTGTTGTACTTACTCCATCTTTACCGTCACGAGTTGCACTGCTTTGCCGTCCAAGCACCGAATTCTTGCAACCATCAAGTAAAAGGAGAAATTGCGTTAGATGGTGTAAGCATGGATGTAGAATGGAAGTGACAAAATAAATCTGTTGCCTCTCCGGCAACGGCGCCAAAAATTGACGTGCGAAAGACGTGTTTGTTTAAAAAGATCGTTATAATTCGTGCTCGCAACGTCGATTTTAAAAGAAGAAACAGACGTGAGTCCGAGTGTCGATCACAGGTAGGCGTAAAAATTAGATTTTCTTTGTCACTTAATGTCACGGAGATACCGAGTTTTTGCTTGCAAGAAGATGTGGCAGAAAAATGAGTGAAAGAGAGAGAGAGTAGGGTTAGAGTCTTTCAAATCATAGCAATCAACGGCCGAAATCGCGCACGCCAATCCCGCCTTGAATTTGCACTGCGGAGGGCAATTCAAACCTATGCCCTGCGGGTGAGTTGCAAGGGCGCGACCGATGCGCTACTTCGTCGCAGAGGTAAGTTGCGGGCACGGTGTGGGCAACCGTTGGATGAAGATCCAACAGTCGGGAGCTGCTGCAGCTAAGGACGCTGCGGTTGAGGAGTGCACGAGTGCGTAATTTCCAGCCGTCCGATCTGCAATCGGACGGCTTAAAGTGATGCCACGCGATGGAGGGAGGTTGAGGGCGTGACGAGGCTGACACGTGGCGTCCTCATGATCGTTGATCATCAAATCAACGGTCAGACCTTCTTGAGCCAATTATGGGAGCTTCGGATGTCGGATTTAGCTAATTTCGAGTCCGTTGGACTCCGTTTGTCGCTCTGAATTCATCCGTGCGGTCCGATTGTTCATCTGTGGCCTATTTTGACATGTACTTGTACTCATGGTCGTTAATAATTCATTATAAGCAATTTTGATGTGCAATGCATGCGATGCTCCTATTCCTATTTATGATACATCCTCTATGCATTTTACCTTTAAGATTGTCCCCTTTTGGCAGAGTTAGCATTGTACAATGCAGTGTTATCAGGAGTACTAGTCCAATCCTGGAAATCAGCGTGATGAATGGTGGGTGGGTTGGGTGTATCAATCATGGGAGGGATATTAGACAAGGCAAATCCCACTCCTAGGTTCTGCTCACTAAATTGGGGCTTAATCAAACTAATACTCATATAGTAGGAGTAAAAAGGATCCCATTGGTTGTCATTTTGTCCATCAAAAGATGGACCATCTTGGAGTATGGGATCAAAGATCGCAGAGTGGGGGTATGGGTGTGGGTAAGAGGTGAAAGGGAGGTGATTAAATTGGTCCATTCGAACTCACACCACAGTCAGATTTCCCCAAGAAACACAATTCAAAAGGACTTTTTAGGTCTTTCCCAATTTAGGCATTTGATTTCAAGTCAGATTGTAGGTGACAATACAATTTGTTCAATCAATTTATGCACCTATTGTCGACCTACGGAATGCTTAAAAAGACCTAGTTGAAACTTAGGTGCTCTTCCCTAAAGTTCAAATAGTAAAGTATTCCAAGGACAGAAGATCGAGGGATGCAAGTAGGCCTAAGCCTTCCTTTGAATCTATACTTTCGCGGTGCTTCTTAACTCAAAAATCCGTGACAGGGTATCCCCCTCCTTGGAGTTACAAAACTTTTAAACTTAAGTTACAAGCACTTTGGTATCCAATGGTAGGAGAGTTCTTTACTTAGCAGCTCAAAAACCTAGGAGTGTCTAAATGCATGCTTTGGTGCAAGTCATGCATGTGTGCATTCACCGTAAAATTTTGAATTTAAACTTTGAATTGCAACACAATGTCTCAAATCAACTCCTTTGGTTTTACTGTGTTCCTCCTTTACTTAATCCTTTTCAAAAATTTGATGTGACCACTTGTTAGATTGTTTCAAGACAAATTATGTGGTCTAGGAGTTAAGTCCAAATGCAAAATGTGTGATCAAGATATGGATGCAAAGTAAAAGAATGCGTACCTTGCTTCCAGCAATCAGCGATGCAAGAATGCACGCAATGTAGAAAATAAAATCTAGAGGCTGCTCATTCCATCCTAAATGATTTGTCCTAAGGGCAGGTGATGAGAACCTCATCATGAGCCATAACTAGCTCATTTTGACCTAATACAAAGGATAAAATCTCCTACATAACTCAAGGAAAGGCTTAACTCAGAGAATTCTGAGTTTAAGGAGAAAACAAGTCATAAGGGGTAAAAATGCAATTTTACCAGTATAATCTGCATACAGGGTAATTCAGGGCCCAAACATAGGTCAAAGCAACTTAATAAGAATAAAAGTGGGATGAGATGATCTAGCAAGGGCTACAGCAATTCCAAGAAACTAAATGATAATCTGTAACCCTAAAACAACCCACTTCAATTCACGAGGTTCGAGGCAAAGTAAAAATAGAATAAACCCTCTAAAATTCATAGAAAAATAATCTCTAGGGTTTAGAACCTTCAATTTGGCCTTCAGAACCCATTTTGACCTACATTGAGAACCATGCCCAATTAATAACTTAATTTGGGTTTTCGCATAAATTGACCGGTCAAACAAGGTTTAATATAGAAATGAAATTCACCATCAGATTCCTTAGGTCCTAATTAGTCATGTATAAAAACTTGAGCCTAAGAAGAAACCTCCTTGACCAACTTTACACTTTGGTCCTCATATATTTACTTTTTGGCCCTCAACTTTTGAACCCTCGCATTTTGGCCCCTAACTCTCCTTCGTTCTTTGCGTTCAGGTCCCCCCTGCAAAACCTGCCAGCACCATGCTCCGGCGACCTTGCACGGAGCATGGCGCCGCGCAGGGTGAGGGGGAGAGCCTGGCAAGTAAACCGGGGGTGCCCTGCGTCGTCAGCCGTCGCAGGGACACCCCCCTGGTCGCTGTAACCCACCATACCGGCCGTGCGAACGCACGGACGGTATGGGTTTCCATCTCTGGCGTCCTCCGGCGAGGGAGACACGTCGTCTCCCTCCGCCTTCCTCCCTGATTCGGTCCCTATAAATACCCCCGTCGCTCCACCGTTCTTCCCAGCTCGGATCTGACGGAGAAAACCCCCAACTTTCCTCTCCTCTCACTCCGGCAGACACCCACCAGCTCCGGCGGTTCCTCCTCCTCCTCTTCGCTCTGCCGCAATACCAGCAGCAGAGACTACTTCCCCTGCTCTTCCCGCGCCACGCCGCACCCAGCTGGCGCCTCTCCGGCTCTCTGCTCGCCGCTGCCCCTTCCCCTGGGCATCTTCTTCTCCGGCGACAGTCGATACGACTGTCGCCCTACTCCGGCCCCTTTCGTCTCCGTAGCTAGGTCAGAACTCCTCCCCATCTCCCCCTCTTTCTTTTCCTCACTGTCTTTTATTTGATTAAACCCTCGACCGCTCCTGTTCACCCTCACCTTCTCCGCCTCCGACCATCCTCCGGCGAGCCGCTCCCATCACCTCAGCAACCCACACGGCTCGCCGACCACCGCAGAACCTCCGCCTCCTCACCCTGATCAACCCCCGCCCTTCCACTTCCCCCACATCACCCTCTGCAACCCCACCGAACAAACCCATCTTCCGACCCACAGTCCGACCTAGGGCAGCCCTTACACGCCGCCCCACGCCTCGCCACCACCCACACGAGCTTCGCCGCACTCTGGCGAAGCTCCCAGCACCTTCTGATTAGGCCGAGAGGCCGTTTTGCTGTGAACAGGTCACCCGACCTCCGCCGCCATTGCCGTGCAGAAGGAGCTGCTTCCGCCTGCAGCTGCAGGCGCGCCACGCCCAGATTCGACTCCCAGGCCTTGCGAGGCATTTCGACAAAGCATCAGGCTCGCAGCTGGGGCGAAGGCCTCGCGTGAAGCCGCGATCGCCCGCTGCTTTCTCCGCTGCGGGGGCTCAATTAGTGTGGGACATTTAGTCCCACCTCGGAAAACTCTAAAGAGGCGCAGCAGTATAAAGCGAAAAAGTGCTGGAGGCTTACTGCCTCAGCACACGGGGTGAGGTCCCCTTCACCCGCCCGGTTACCCGGTCTCGTCCGCGCTCACGCCCCGCGGACCTGGCCCGACCCGACTTAGACTGACCTGCACTCCTCGCCCACCACGCACGCCGGTGGGCCTGGACCCGGGCGCTACCCGTACCCGGCTACCCGGCAGCTCTGGGAGAGCTATCCTATGAGCGGTTTCTGTGAGAGAGAGACGGAGGGGCGGGGGGTAGAGTAGGTTTTGCCCTCTGACGTAAACTCTGAAGTGTGCAGGCACAGGTGAAGAAGAAGGACCGCGGAAGAAGAAGGAAGCTGAGGGAGACACTGTAGCAACAAGCGGTTTAAGTCGTCTGATTGGAAAATCAGACGACGTCCTGAAGGGAAAAGAAGAAAGAAGGAGAGACGACGTCCTAACAGGAAAAAGAAAAGAAGAAAGAAGGAGATCTGAAGAACAACAGAAGAAGGCGAGGCAGAGGAGAACACAAAAGAACAAGGGAAGAACTGAAAGAAGAAGAGCACGAGAAGAAAATCTGAAGAAAGGAAAAGAAGAAAGAAAGGAAAAGAAGAAGAACAGGACCGCTCTGCAGAAGAAAAAGGAAGAGCAGGAACAGCTGAAAGAAGAAGAAGAACATCACCACTGCAGATAAAGAAGAAGAAGATAACAGAAGATCTGAGACGAGGAGAAGCAAAGAGAAAAGAAGAAAAGACAACAAATTCTTTCTCTCTCTTTCTTTATTTTTGTAAAAGAAACTTGTACCCCTAGAATACAACTTGCTCCCTGAGTTCGACCTCGGGAACTCTTTTATTTTCCGAGTAAAAAAATTTATATATTTGAAATGATGGCAATAACTGGCTATACTACAACGCTATAACAATAAAACCCGGTTATCTCTCGAAGCCAGCGTTTCAGCAGGCAGCTCGTGTTGTTTTTTTTTTTTTTTAGCTACTTATGCACAATCAAGAAAAATAAAATCAATCCACAAAAGAAAGTAAAAACCTAAATCTAAAGAAAAAGGGAACAGACTCCCAAAAATTATCCAACATTGGTCCAAAATAAAATCAGGAAAAAAACCCCTAAAACTGGCACCAGAGTATAAGGGCGAGAAAACAAACAACTAAACTAAACCTAAAGAGTCTACTCTAAAATGCTGAATCAAAATTTTACGAGGAAGACTCCTCCTAGATGGTCCTCTGTGCATCTCTATGTATGTGGGGTCAAGGCCCACAAGCTCCTCTGATTATCTCAAAGGTGGCCGCAAGGTCCACCAAGATGCGAAGCTCAGTCCCTCCTCCAAGTGGTGGAAACAAGGTTCACCATGGCATTATTGAGGCTGATGCGACAACTTGTATGTAATATACGTACCTCGCACCAAATCAGATAAAACAAGTTAAATATGCCTCAATTTAAATCAACATGAACAAATGAATAATTGCAAGTTAATTAAGCCTGTTGCCCCCCCGGTAATAGTGTCATTTGACGAGTCGATTTTCGCTTTCGAATAAGATGATTAAGATGATTTGTCGTTGTATTTTAAAGTGGTGGAAAATCAACTAATCAAAATATTAAATTGAAAATAAACCACTTGAGAGAGCGGGTCGTATCCACAGGGAGGTAATAGCCTATTAAAACTTGTACGGGTTAAAAATAGATGTTCACAAATTGTTTCCCCCAAAAATTGTGTCGAAAACCATATTAGATATGAGTTTGAATGAGAGCATAATCTGAAATTGCATTTATACCAAATAAGAGGGAGCTCAATGCAATGCTCACAATAATAAAATAAAAAAAAGTTTGCAATGGCATTGAATGTAAAAACTAATAGCCCATTTACTGTAACAAAATAGGGGAATGGCTTCCTCTTGCTCGCACGCGCGGAGGAAGATGAGCTGAATGGCGAGGCTGCAGCCGGAGGTCGAGTGGGCTGAGGGCTATTCGGCGGCAGCGGTGAGGAGGAGACGGCGGTGGGTGCCACCATTAGGCATTTCTTGTTGTTGCTGCTAGAGGCGTGCAGACCGCGTAGGGGGGAAAAGATGGGCGCTTGCGAACGTAGCTGCTGCTGCTAGAGTTGCACGCAGGCGCATGCAGGGAGGCACTGGAGCTGCTGGCAAACGTAGCTGTTGCTGCTGGAGGCGCGCAGCTTGGTGGCGACCTTCCTCTATAGTTTTATTATTTCGTCGTAGTATAGTATATAGAGGTGATTACCAGTTTAATACAATTTGTTACTCGGAAATAAAGAGTTCCCGAGGTCGAACTCAGGGAGCAAGTTGTATTCTAGGGGTACAAGTTTCTTTTACAAAAATAAAGAAAGAGAGAGAGAGAATTTGTTGGTTTTTCTTCTTTTCTCTTTGCTTCTCCTCTTCTTCCTTCTCAGATCTTCTGCTCTCTTCCTTTGTTCTTCTTCTTCTTCTTTCTTTCTTCTTTTCCTTTCTTCAGATCTTCTTCTTCTCGTGCTCTTTTCACTTGGCCTCTCTGTGTACCTCCTCTGCCTCGCCTTCCTTCTCCTTCTTTGCCTTCAGGACGTCGTCTGATTTTCCAATCAGACGACTTAAACCGCCGCTGCTACAGTGGTGCTTGGTGCTCCTCCTTCCTTCAGCCTTCGTCTTCTTCCACGGTTCTTCTTCACCTGTGCCTGCACACTTACACAGCTTGATCAGAGGGGCAAAACCTAACTCTACCCTCCCCCGCGTCTCTCTCTGACAGAAGCCGCTCTTAGGAAAGCTCTCCCAGAGCTGCCGGGTAGTCGGGTACGGGTCGCGCCCGAGTCCAGGCCCACCGGCGTGCGTGGTGGGCGAGGAGTGCAGGTCAGTCTAAGTCGGGTCGGGCCAGGTCCGCGGGGCGTGAGCGCGGACGAGACCGGGTAACCGGGCGGGTGAAGGGGACCTCACCCCGTGTGCTGAGGCAATAAGCCTCCAGCACTTTTTCTCTTTATACCGCTGTGTCGCTTCGGAGTCTTCCGAGGTGGGACTAAATGTCCCACCCCAATTTCGCGCCTGCGCGGAGGAAGCAGCTGGTAATCGTAGCTTTACGCGAGGCCTTCGCGCGAGGGATTCGCCTCAACTGCAGCCTAACGCTTTGCCGAAATGCCCCCGCACAGCCTGGGAGCGTGACCTGGGCGCGGCGCACCTGGAACAGCAGGTCGAAGCTGCTTCGCTTCAACAATGGCGGCGACGAGCGCAGGTACCTGCCCACAGAGAAACGGCCTCTCGGCCCAATCAGAAATGCGGAGGACCTTCGCCGTGGCACGGCGAAGGTGGTCGGGGGGTGTGCAGGCGGCGGGGCGGAGCCTAAGGGCTGCCCTAGGTCGGACTGTGGGTCGGGAGATGGGTTTGTTCGGTGGAGTTGCAGAGGGTGATTTGGGGGAAGTGGAAGGGCGGAGGTTGATCAGGGTGAGGAGGCGGAGGTTCTGCGGTGGTCGGCGAGCCGTGTGGGTTGTTGGAGTGATGGGAGCGGGTCGCCGGAGCAGGGGCCAGAGGTGGAGAAGGTGAGGGTGATTGGTCGGATCGGGGTAACAGTAAAGATGTAAAATGAGGAAAAGGAAGAGGGGAGAAAGAGGAGGAGTTCTACCTACTTAGCAGGACGAGGAGGGGCCGGAGCGGGCGACAGTCGTATCGACTGTCGCCAGAGAAGAAGATGCCCGGGGGAAGGGGCGGCGGCGAGGAGAGGGCCGGAGAGGCGCCAGCTGGGTGCGGCGTGGCGCGGGAAGAGCGAGGGAGAGCAACCCTGCAGCTGGTAGTGCGGCAGAGCGACGAGGAGGAAGAGGGGAGGCCGCCGGAGCTGGAGGGCTTCCTGTCGGAGTGGGAAGAGAGGAAGTGGGGGTCTTTCTCCGTCAGGACCGAGCTGCTCAGAACGGCGGAGCGACGGGAGGATTTATAGAGGCGGAATCAGAGAGGAGGGCGGAGGGAGACGACGTGTCTCCCTTGCCGGAGGACGCCGGAGATGGAAACCCATACCGTCAGTGAGTTCGCACGGCTGGTATGGTGGGTTGCAGCGACCAGGGGGGTGTTCCTGCGACGGCTGACGACGCAGGGCACCCCCGGTTGTCTTGCCAGACCCTCCCCCTTACCCTGCGCGGCGCCATGCTCCGCGCAAGGTCGCCGGAGCATGGTGCTGGTCAGGTTTTGGCAGGAGGGACCTGAATGCAAAGAACGAAGGAGAGTTAGGGGCAGAAATGCGAGGGTTCAAAAGTTGAGGGCCAAAAAGTAAATATATGAGGACCAAAGTGTAAAGTTGGTCAAGAAGGTTTCTTCTTAGGCTCAAGATTTTATACATGACTAATTAGGACCTAAGGAATCTGATGGTGAATTTTATTTCTAGATTAAACCTTGTTTGACTGGTCAATTTACACAAAAACCCAAATTAAGTTATTAATTGGGTATGGTTCTCAATGTAGGTCAAAATGGGTTCTGAAGGCCAAATTGAAGGTTCTAAACCCTAGAGATTATTTTTCTATGAATTTTAGAGGGTTTATTCTATTTTTACTTTGCCTCGAACCTCGTGAATTGAAGTGGGTTTGTTTTAAGGTTACAGATTATCATTTAGTTTCTTGGAATTGCTGTAGCCCTTGTCAGATCATCCCACTTTCCTTCTTATTTGGTTTGTTTGACCTATGTTTGGACCCTGAATTACCCTGTATGCAGATTATACTGGTAAAATTGCATTTTTACCCCTTATGACTTGTTTTCTCCTTAAACTCAGAATTCTCTGAGTTAAGCCTTTCCTTGAGTTATGTAGGAGCTTTTATCCTTTGTATTAGGTCAAAATGAGCTAGTTATGGCTCATGATGAGGTACTCATCACAGCTGCTGTTGCTGCACAATGCAGACCGCGTGGAAGCAGTGCTATGTGCTGCTGAAGGGGGCGCAAGCACATGTTGGGAATGGAGGCGAGGTGCACGCGTTGAAGGGTGTGCTGCTACAATGGTGGTGCTCAATGGCAGATGCGCGGTCTGCTGCTGGAGGTACGGCACGCACGGGAGGTGCAGGTGTGATGGAGCTACTGCTGTTGGAGAGCTCCATGCACGAACGGGCCGAACGTGCATGGAAGATGCACGGAGATCGCAGATGTGCTTAGGCTGTGAGCGCGCTACTGCGCGCGATGGTGGGGGGGGTGCAGTGACGTGTGTTGAGGGCTGGCGAGGAGGTGGCAGTGGTGTGTATATCTTGACAGAGGTGTAACAAGGGAAAAAGATAAGAGGAATAAGATGAAGATGTTGGTGGTGATGGAGGTGACCGTGGATAGGGGTGGAGATGGAGTTTGGTGCTGGCTGTGCAAGGAGGTGGTTTTGCTAGGAGGTTATGGGTTCTTTAGCCAATAGTAGAAAAGGAAGAAGAAACGAAGGGAAGTGAAGATGGAGGTGGTACTGTTGGGAGGTCATACATCTGGGAAAATTCCCAGATGTCTTAAACATGCATGGATGGTTGCTGGTGGTGGTTGTTGGCGGTGGTGGTTGGTGATAACTGCGGTGGTGTGGACTTGTGCACACGGTTGAGGCCAGCAGTGGTGATTGGGAGGAGAGCTTGACTCTTTGCGCAATAGTGGGTCAGGGGTGGTGGCCTAGTGAGCTGAGTCGCTGGAGATCTCTTCTTATGCAGCAGGAAGGTGGAGAGGGAGATGGAGGGTCGCACGAAGACCATTAGTGCAAGATCTGCATTCATGGCTCGACAATGAAGGTGGTGCTGCAACTGTTGGACGAAGAAAAGTTAATAAAATATAATAATAAATCAAGGGTTATTTATCTATAACACCTTAGAAGAAATGTTAAATCAAACACTATATGTAATGCAACCTATTTCAATGCATGATATTCTAAATAAATGTTAAATGATATTATCAATGCATGTAATGCATGAAATGCATGAAATAGGTAATTTTATGTTATCCTACTTATATGTTAATGTATGTTATATAAATGTACATGTTAACTTAATATCTAGGCATTAAAATACATAAATAGCCCACAAATATTGGCTCATCAGAGTGCACGCGAAAGTCCAATCCAAATGTCGGCCGTAGGATAAGATCTAGCAAAGGTGGTGAACACATGCACTGAAATGCGCGAAGCTTCGATTTAGGGATGGCCATAGGATCAAGAGTCTAAGCAATCAACGACCACGATCTCATGTGTTCTTGCGGCTACAGTGCAAGCGCGACTGTAGTTCTAATGGTGGATTTGTGCGAAGGCTTTTATGGTGAAACAATAGAAGTTTTGTGAAAAAACCCATAAGCGGCGAGTAAGTCCTACAGAGCGATCCCTAGGTGTTACAAAATGACCCTTGATGACTTACACTTGAGTCCCTGAGACTTTAAACATAAAGAGAATGTTATGATCTGAGGACCTATATGAAAAACTTTAAATGCAAGGCCCTGATGATGTCCAAATGCCACTAAGTTTTTATTAAAGTATAATTGAACATTTTAGAAGTTGATTTCACTTTTGATTTGAAGTTTTAAATTCAATTATGTGTTCAATTTGTAATTGGATCATTATTTCACATTAATGAGTAGAATATCTCATTTTATGGCCTAATTTCTCATTTTTAACATAGATTTGATATTTTAGGTCTTTTTCACTATTTCCCACACTTAACCCATTTCATGTGTTAATTCAGTAGTGTTTAACGTAGTTTCTAGCTTAACTTGGTCATTTTAGCTATGATGAGCCATACCTCATCAGTCGTTCGTCCTCTTCAGCTCTTCTTCCCACTTCACTCGTCGCCGGTGACATGGGTGCCATGTCCTTCTTCAATTCCTCCTCACCTCTAGGGATGATGTATACCTGAGGGTGACCTAGAAGATTCACTAGAAAGCTTTTCATCACTGGAGATCCTCCCTTTTCTTCACTGCAGCCAGTAGTTGTAGTTCTCCTCAAAGGTCTCATTCCTCTATTGGATTAGGATTTTAATGCTTTGTTAGCTAGATTTACTCGCTTTCTAGATAAATTTAGCGTAGATTAGATAGTAGAGATTGCAATTCAGTGTCTGATTCCCTTAGATTAGGACTAGATCAGAGTAGAGTTGGAATTTCACCCATCCACCTCTGATTAATTCAAACCAAAGGAGATAAATCCATGTACTCACTTCGATTCATTAGTCTCCCCCTTCATATCACAATCACCTTCACTAACTTTCACGATATTTTAATTGCAATTCACCTCACTCGCTTGAGCGACTTTAGATCTAAAGCTTTATAGCTTCTAGATCTGAATTGCATTTAATTCCACTTGAGGGCCATCCCATACACTTCACTAGATCACAAGGGCCCTCACCCATGTTGACATTGAGTTTGATTCACTTGATTATTGCTAATTTGATTTTAATGCTTGATCAAGAGATTTGGATTTTAATTTGGTTTTTATTGCTTTAATCAAGTGAATTAAGCTAATATTTGTGAAATTGCATTTGATGTGATGGAATTGAGATATTTTGATTGGATTTTTATAGCATAATTCATTTGCGCCTAATTTCAACTCAGTTCCTATTTTTGTTCATCGCCTAAGGGAGCCGAGGTCTATGAAAATTAGTTGCACTGATTTGAGACCAAAGCAATGATTTAGATGTTCTCAAGCATCGCATAGAACACCTACACACCAATCAATGTGGTGTGTAGGTGTTCTAGATGAGCATTTCATCAAGACAAAGCCACATTAAAAGCATAGTTGGGCGATGTTGTATTCTGATTTTAAATTGTCTCAATCTATGGTTTAAGGTTCATATGATGTTTAGGAGATATTATTTGAGGTCTAAGAATGGTTTTTAAATGATCTGAAAACCTGATTTGAATCCTCTCTTTCATGTTGTCTATAGCATAAGGATGGGATGAAACTAGGATTTTAATGATTCTATATCCATTGCTTAGATTTTTGAAGGATTCTAGACCATTTAATGAGCACTTGTGACAATCTAATTAGAGATTTAATGGATTCAAGTGCAATTTGAGATTTTTGGCTTTATAGCCCAGATTCTAGGTTCATCTTGATATCTAGGAGTTAAAACAGTGTTCTAATAATAAATAGTATTATTAGATATATTATTATATCTAATAATAATGATGTGTCATCGTAGTAGGTGTGGTGGAAAACTCCCAGATCAAAGAATAAGATGTAATCAACTCAAACGTTTCTTAGATTAAATAAACCACACATAAGTCAGATCTAATGCGTGTGACAAATCTAGGATCAACGAAATCAATAAGGCACTCAATAAGTCAATCTAATCATCACATGCATCACAAAATATCATGGTAGAATGTTGTCTCCACAGGGAGGCAAGTACGCATATAGGTTCGTAAAAATATATTAATCAGACTTGTGTTCGCAACTAAAATATATGAACTCGAGTAGTAAAGCAAACTCGGTAGATCGTAGTGGATGCAGGATCGCGATAAGAACATGCAGTTGTGGATGCAGTGTGGTGACGGGAACGTCGAAGAGTCATGGTCACGGTCATTGTGGTGGAGTGGGTGGAGCGTGCTATCACCACGCTTCCCCACGGAAAGACATGGTTGCGTAGTGCGGGCGTTCACGGTGATGGCGTTGTGGTCATGGCTTGCTTGTCAACGATGAGAGTGGGAGTGGTAGTCATGATCAAGAGCGGAGAAACATGATGTGGAGCTACGTGTTGTCACTACATGGATGGAGGAGGCGGAAGTATACAGTTGTTGCAATTGAGGTGGCGTGGTCGTGGACGTTATCGAGGGAGGGACAATGAGGTGTGGTGAAGTTGAGCAGAGGGAGAGCATGGTGGTGAACACGGTCGAAAGATCCTTTTTTGAAGGAGAATCTGCTTGCATGAATATCCTTACCATAGGGAGGCGATAATTCTTCCAATGTTTTTAAGGCCTTCTTGCTCAGGTTAGCATCAAGATGTGCCTCAATCTGACTCTTAATCTTCAATACCTCATCACATTCAGTAATCTCGTGATTCAAAAGACCGCACTTCTCACAGTATCAAGGGAGCCTTTCATATTTAATAGGCAACAAGACTTTTGAGGCATCTAGTAAAGGAACCTCAATCTCTTTGACTAGAGGTTTGTAAACAGACAGTTCAATTCTAGCTCTCACGAAGAAACCCCCTTTGCCATCATTTATATCCAGATCTTTTACTTCACCAATAGAACTAGCTATCTCTATCATCATCGAATGACATCTCCATTCCAAGGGCAACTCATGTATCTGGACCCATAACACTGCTATATCAAGCTTGTAATCCGAAGGCCTAGTGCATGGTTTAGCAATGGACATCAATATTAGATCACCATCTGTTACGACCCGATTCCTGGATCCCTACAGGACCTGAGACTGACTCGCCTCGACTAATCCCAAGACCTAATCGTCCAACGAGAAATAACCAAAAGCAGGGAAATAAACCACATTCACATATGCAATATAACTAAGCAGAAGGAAAGAACGAAGCAGTAAACAAAAGTAGAACAACTGTTTCAAAATAGTACATGCCACTACAACAACAACAGTGGAAAGAAAATAGAAAGTAATAGGAACAATAGCTCAAGGGTCCAATACTCACAACTACAGCAAGAACTAAAGAGCTGGAAAGAAAACAACTACGACTGGGCTTGGCTGAGGCCAGCTCCCTCTACAGCCAAAAACTCAGGCTGCTCAACTCCTGGTCCTGAACAGGGTTACTAAAAGACGGAGTCAGTGAATGCTAAGTAGAGTGGTGTTTACATTATTTATGTGCAAGTCAAGTAAAAACAACGAGCAGGTTTTATTCTCATTTCTATTTATCTCATTTATGTGTTTCTGGTTCATATATTTCTCAAAGTATCCGAGTATTTCTTGATCTTGCTTGTTCCTCGTGGGAACGATCTTGATTACAGTCTTTTCCATAGAGTAGAATGTACACGTGGTGCTCTCCTGGCCGGGAGAGTCCCCCGCGGTAGTCCTACACCCAGTCAACCACCTCAAGGTCACTGTCGAGACGTAGCGGTAACTACGACATACGTGATAAGCGCACGGGTAGCTACCCCGCACTGACACGCAGTCAGTCGTTTCCACTAGCGGGTATGCTCAAAGTACAGCACGGAACATTATCGGGCCTTGCCCTCTCAGAACAGGGGTCTCGCCCCTCAAAACCAAACAGGGGTCTTGCCCCTCCATAGTCCGCGTACCCTCATCCGACTACCCCGGTTTGCCTAGCGAGCCTAACAAAGTCGGTGTAGGGTGGCTAGCTTAACCCTGGGCCCCGTGGGGTGGTTAGCTCCCTCCCTACACTAGTATCTCACCTCGGTACCACGTACGCAAGGGCCAACAGAGTCGGTGTAGAGTGTCCAGTCCTACCCTGGGTCTCAACCCAAGAGGTGGCTGACTCCCCCTCTACACTAAAAGGGATAGTTGCTCTCCTTGGTACCACGTACACAATGGCCAGCTCACTTCCCATCTACATTCCAAATTTCTTTCATACACAGGAGTTCTACTCCTAATTCCTTGTAGGGTTCATGCTCATATTCTTCTCATTTATCCATATTTAGATCTCATGTTTCAAAACTCGTTCCTCATTCATATATAGGCAGCTCATGTTTTCACAATTAAATTCTCAATCATATACATGCAACTTGTGGCTTCATCGTTCACTTTCTCATTCACATACAGGAAACCTGTATTTTTTACATGCATCTCATAATTACACTAATATCATTTGCTAGCAATTTATTTTAAACATACATTCAAGTAAACAGTACAGCTCAAAACAGGCTCATACATTTCTACCCTAGGGTTCATTCCACATCCTAGGGTTCGATCCCATTATTTCAATCAAGTACATTATTATTTAAATATTAACAACTGAATTAAACTACTCTATCAGGTATCACGGGAGGAATGGGGGCCTGTGCTGCAGATTTCGTCGTCTCCGCGAGCCCCAAACACGCCATCGGCTGGTAACCTGTATCAGAGACTAATTTACATCAGATGAGCTCAAACAGTAGATACTCAACACAAACACGTAGAGAAACTCGAGTGGAAAACAACGATACTTCGTTTGCGAAAATCCGATTTCGTTTAGGCCCTAAACAACCCAAAAAACACGGTTGTTGACCAAAATCAGACGTCTGGGACTAGTCCCAGACATCTTAAAAGATGTCAAATCTCACCTTACACTTCCTGGGACTGCTTCAGACGTCCAGACTCTCTCTGCGACCGTCTGAAGGCAGTCCAGACGTCTCACCCTCCTTCCAATCGTCTGGAAGGGCCGTCGGACGTCTGGCGATGCGGTCAGACGTCCAAAATCACCTTGATGTGCGCACCTCACTCCTTCTCTATGCTCTACACCTACGTGCAGAGCACAGACTCCACTTTTAGCCCAACACCTCCTGTTCTACAATCTGCATGGCGGAAAGTAGCGCAGGAAGGCACGTACCTCACAATATTGTGCTTTCAAACATCCAGCTTCAGCTCTGGACATCCTGATGCCTAGCCAGACGTCTGGTCGACCCTCCAGACGTCTAATACTAGAAAATTTCCAATACCAAAACTCCTCTGCGCAATTCACTCCTCTCGCACCTCTACCCTCAGACGATGCAGTGGCAGCTCCAGCAGCTGCAGGAGCTTGAGAAGCTCCTCGTCGGCATCCTCCTCTCTCCCACGACTCCTCCTCGAGCTCCACCGAGCTCCCGCGGCCGTCGTCCTCCTCCCCCACTCTCACTCCCTCGCACTCTCTCGCTCTCGCTCCTCCCCGTTTTCCCTCGCAGGCTCCTCTCCTTCCTCGCCGCTGCTGCAGCATGGATGGGAGGGGGCGTGGCCGTCGCAAGGAGAAGGTGGAGGTGGTGGCTTGAGTGGTGTGAGGGGGTGAGAAGAAGAGAAGGGGTTTTATATAGAGTGGGTGCTAGGGTTTAGGAGTGGGGGTGCGGAGGAGAGAGAAGCCTCTACGTGCCGCCTGCTGATAGAGAGAGTTTTGCTTAATTAAAATAGCAATAGAATGATATGCCGTTGTAATTTATGTGGTGAAAATCTCTCAATAAAAGATTAAAATAAATATCAGTTTAAATCATGAAAAATATGTCGTATCCATAGGGAGAAATAGGACAAATAAATTCACAAGTAGAGGGTTATAATGTTTGCAGACACCTTCGCGACTTCAATTCAATGAATATGCTACTCTAAATGGAACTTGCAATTTCATTAAAAGTTCAAGGCTATTTATGTAATTTTCACGTCAGGAATCAAGCTCCCAAAAGTACGTATATGATGCATGTGTAGTGGCATATCATGTAAGTTTGACTTGCATGCAAATCTGAATTGAATTTCAATGTTAAATTATGCACATAACACAAGTTAAGTAAATTCACGAAATTATAAGTGCACCCATGCAATTTTTCTAGAATAAAATAATCAATATTCAAATGACAATGGCATGCAATGTAATTTTTAATGTGAGCAAAAATAAATGAAACTTCCTCTCTCTTCCTTGTGCGCATGAAGGCTTGGTGGCCAGTCGACCGAGGCCCAGCGGCGGTGCATGGGAGAGAGGTGATCGCGACGATGGTGGAGGCACAACCAGAGGTGGCCGGTGGCGGTCAACCGGATGCTTGACGCCGGCGGAGAGGAGTGGCAGGCTGTGGCAGTGTGCGTGCTGCTGCGCGCGCACAAGAGCGCGGTTGCAGCAAGCGTGGCCAGTGAGGTTGCGTGGGAGGTGCGCCACGTGTAGAGAGGTTGAGCAAGCTAGCGGTGCGCTCTGGTGCTTGGAGGCTGTCGCGGTGTCCATGTGCTGCTGCTGCAGAGAAGTAGAGGAAGAAGGAGACGGATAGGTGCACGCTTGCGGTGCTTGCAGGGCGAGCGGTGGGAGAAGATCAGGCGTGCTTGCAGGGTTGCGAGCATGTGGTGGAGGTTGTGGCAGTGCGCTTGCAAGGCGCGCGGTGGAGGCTGTGGAATGCGCTTGCAAGGCTACGGGCGTGCGGTGGGAGGACACACGCGCGAGGGCGCTGCACGTTGCAGAAGGCAGCGGCTGGCGGTGTTGGGTTCTTTGCACGCGGTGAGGGGACGCTACGCGTGCGTGCGCTGTGGCTGCGGTGTTGGAGAGGTTGGCGATGCGTCATGCTTGCTGGTTCCACAGTGCACGCAGGGTCTTTTCCAGTGGTGCGTTGCCAAGCCCCCTCCAAGAGCACACCCTTGTGCTTTTTATCTCCTCCCCCCTCATCTACTCTTCCTCTCCGGTGCAAGTCAAGGGATTTTCAAATCCCTTACTAAAATTGGCCGGCAACTGTTTTGGGTTTGTTGAGACCGACGGCTGTTGGGGGAGGCATTGTTGAGGCCGGTCGGCTATTGGGGGAGGGGGAAATTCATTTCACCCCCTGGTCTCTTGCAAAATTAATCCTCCTCTCTCACTTTCTCGATTATTTGTTAACTCTTAAATTAGCCTGATGGAGTGGATTAAGTGGAGGAGATGCATAGGGTGCACTGTGTGCGAGACCTGCATGAAATATAAAATAATTACATAATAAGTTATAGAATAAAATAGAATAAATGTAAACTTAAGTAATGATGCATGCAATCATTTTATGACCTAATGTAGTTATTAACAAACATAAAATGTAAGAATAGAGTTAACTTAGGAATAACAATAGTCCATTAAAATGAACTCATAAATAGCCCCATGCCTAAGATTTTCTAGTCCCTAGCAAAAATGAGAAATAATAGAAGTAATCAGAAGATTTCTTCTTTTCTTATCTCAAAAATTTAGAGATCCAGACAAATGTGAAGTGATAATAGCTTAGGTAACGGATCCAAGTAAAAATAACCAACTTACATTTGCAGTTCGTACTTATCCCTTAGTAAATATTTCTCTCAGGATAGGCAACTACTTCCCTCGAGGATAAAGCAAAAAATAATCTGTAAATTGACCCCGACTTTTTGGCTTAGGAAGGAGAAACTAAGTTTAATGGATACGTATTTGGTGGTACACACTCATCTGGTGCTACATATAATCTAGTACTACAGACTCTAGATCTCTAGATTATTAAATAAATCAACTCAGAGAGAGGTTAAACAACTGTGCTCTCTTGATATTCCTTGGCGCTCACTCTTTTCTTTCTTTTCTTTCTGAGATCACATATCTCGCCATATTTAATAAGTGTACTCACTGTTTGGTGGCCTCACATGACATTCACACTTCAATTAAAGTCTTAATAACTCTACAACTAAGTTAGAGTCTTCAGCCAGTATTCGGGCGATCAGAAGTACTGAAAGGTAGGTATGGGTCATATTTGGTGGATCACGATAGGTGTTTTTGTTGCCTCAAAAGCAATGTTACAAAGATAAAATTATAAACTTGGACTCTTTTCTTTTTCTTTTCTCTCTCGCTTTTCTTCTTCTCTCTTTTTTTTATTATTATTATTTTTTTCTTTTTCTTTCTTTATAAATCAACATAACATGACACAAACTTTTATTTATGAGGCATTATTAGAGATGATGATGGTCAAGAGGATATTGTGTGGCTTATTTGGTGGAAGTGCTTATTCTCGGCACCGGGAAAGAATGGATAGGACAGGCGTATTTCTGACCTTTGACACTATTACCCTCCTTCAGCCGAGGACTCTATGAAGGATGCTCGTAACCATCCACCATAGTCATAGCTTTATTAAGACTCAATCCTGTGTATCTATCTTATTTGGTGACTCTCAGGAATTCACACAATGTACGCACATAGGAACAGAGAGCGAAAACTATGCCCAACTCTGAAGTATCATCATCTAATTATCCAAAACTTAAGAGTCCTTACACTAGGCTTAGCGCACCAGTAATCTCTCTACTTTCTTCTCACAAATATGAGTTGGATCTACTAGAAGATAGTATGCCTGACTCCCTATTAACTGTCCAAGGGTTCAGTAGACTAAAAATGCTTATTGATTTTCTTCAAGGATCCATTACCCAGTCTACGTGCAACTGAAGTAAATGTACTGGATTCTAAACTTAAGAAATAATTTAAGAAGAAAATTCTTTAATGACACCTCCATGACAAAGATGTTTTGCTAGGGGCTAACCAATTCAGCTCAAGAAAATAAGAGTTCTTCTTTTTCTTTTTTATCCTAAATGTATGCAAATATTTATAAATGCTATAAACATTCTCAGGTTATACCCCCCATGCCTAAGACTAACAATGTCCTCATTGAAAAATGCAGACATAGAAAAATATCACTTGAGGTAGAGAGTGGGACGAGCTAAGGCTCCTCAAGCCGAAGTGCGTCCAAACCCGACCATCTGAAAGAGTAATATAAGGTTTAAGTCGCTGGCCGTTTACCTTAAAGCTCTCACCTGAAGTAGGGTTCCGAATTTCTACAGCTCCATGAGGGAAAGTATTGATAACAACGTATGGCCCATCCCAACGAGACTTGAGCTTTCCTGGAAATAATTTAAGTCTGGAATTGAAAAGCCAGACCGACTGGTTTGGCTCAAAAGTCTTTTTAATGATGTGCTTATCATGGAAGACCTTTGTACGTCGCTTGTAAGCTCGAGAAGTTTCATAGGCTTCATTACGAAGCTCCTCAAGCTCACTTAACTCTAACATTCGTGTCTTTCCCGCTCTATCCATATTCAAGTTAACATTTTTAATAGTCCAATAGGCTTTATGTTGGATTTCAACGGGAAGATGGCACGCCTTTCCGTAGACAAGATGAAAAGGAGACATGCCCAAGGAAGTCTTATACGCAATTCTGTAGGTCCAAAGAGCATCATTTAGTTTTTTAGACCAATCCTTTCGATCGGGCCTGACAGTTTTTTCTAAAATTCGCTTAATCTCCTTATTAGATACTTCAACTTGTCCACTCGTTTAGGGATGGTAAGGTGTGGCTATCATGTGGTTGACTCCCAAATTTTGGAGTAGTCTTGTGAAGTGCACGTTCTTGAAGTGAGGTCGTCCATCACTTATGATCGTCCTTGGGCACCCGTACCGAGAAATTATATTAGCCTTAACAAAGCCCAAGACCACGGAATGGTCATTGGTTCGCGTGGGTATGGCTTCTATCCATTTCGATACATAGTCTACAGCCACAAGGATGTACTCATATCCGAAGGACACAGGAAAGGGACCCATGAAGTCGATGCCCCAAATATCAAAGATCTCAACAGGGAGGATAGGTTGCTAGGGCATCTCATCTCTTTTTCCAATGGTCCCGTTTGCTGGCAACGTAGACATGCGCTCACATACGTATGTGCATCTCGGAATAATGTGGGCCACCAAAAGCCAGACTAAAGAACCTTATGGACAGTCTTCTTCCCACTAAAATGTCCCCCACAATGGAGGTCATGGTAGAAACTCAGAACACTTCTTTGTTCTTCATCAGGGATGCAACGGCGAAAAAGCTAGTCAGGGCCTACTCTAAAAAGCTTGGGATCCTCCCAGTGATAAAATTTAGCGTTAGCAAGAAACCTGTCTCGCTTCTGCTTGTCCCAAGTACTGAGGGTAATGCCCGTGACTAGATAGTTCACTATGTTAGCGAACCAAGAAGTTTTAGCCTCCACGGCCATCAAAGACTCATCAGGGAAAGTCTCTTGAATACCGCCAGTAGGGTTTGATACCTCAATAGGGATCCTAGACAGATGAACTCCTACCACATTCTCAACTCCTTTCTTATCTTTAATTTCCAAGTCAAACTCCTGGAGTAGCAGAATCTAACGATTAGGCGAGGTTTGGTGTCCTTTTTAGCAAGAAGATGCTTTAAGGCAGAATGATCAGAGAACACCACAACCTTGGATCCCAAAAGATAAGACCGAAACATTTCCAAAGCAAATACTACAACAAAAAGTTCCTTTTGAGTGACCGTGTAGTTTTGCTGAGGATCCGTAAGGGTCTTACTGGCATAATGTAGCACATGAGGTTTGCAATCAACCCTTTGACCTAAGATCGCTTCCACTGCAAAATCAGAAGCATCGCACATTAGCTCAAACAGGAGGGTCCAATCTGGTGCTTGGAGAATCAGTGCGGTAATAAGGGCTTTCTTCAAGACTTGGAAAGCCTCGCCACATCTATCATCAAAATCGAAGGAGACATCCTTCGCCAACAGGTCGCAAAGTGGCTTAGAGATTTTACTGAAATCTCTAATGAAGTGCTTATAAAATTCAACATGGCCAACGAAAGATCTAACTTGATGAACATTGGCGGGCAATGGAAGCTTAGAGATGGAATCAATTTTTGTGGTATCCACCTCTAATCCTCTCTTAGAAACTATATGCCCTAACACAATGCCCTGCTAGACCATAAAGTGGCTTTTCTCCCAGCTAAGCACCAGCTTTGCCTCTTCGCAACGGGTTAAGACCTTATCAAGGTGCGAAAGGCATAGGTCAAATGACGAGCCATAAATGGAGAAGTCATCCATAAAAATTTCAATGAACTCGTCGATCATATCAGAAAAAATAGCCATCATACAACGTTGGAAAGTGGCAGGAGCATTACATAACTCTAATGGCATTCGGCGGAACACAAATGTGCCATACGGACTCATGAAGGTGGTATGCTCCTGATCGTCAGGAAAAACGGCTATCTGATTATACCCAGAGTACCCGTCAAGAAAACAGAAGTACTCGTTCCCTGCCAATCGTTCCAAAATTTGATCGATAAACGGTAAGGGGAAATGGTCTTTCTGGGTAGCCGTGTTCAAACAGCGGTAATCAATGCAGACCCTCCAACCAGTTGAGGGTCTAGTGGTCACTAGCTCTCCTTGGTCATTCTCCTCCACAGTGATTCCTGCCTTTTTGGGTACTACATGAATAGTACTGACCCATTTACTATCTGAAATGGGATAGATAATCCCTGCATCCAACCATTTCAGAATCTCCTTTTTAACAACCTCCTTCATATTTGGGTTGAGCCTTCTCTACATGTCTCAGAAAGGTTTCACGGACTCGTCCGTGTATATATGATGCATGCAAAGAGAGGGATCAACACCCTTAATATCAGCAATTGACCAGGCAATTGCTTCCTTATGCCTTTGTAAACACTCAAGCAGAGCTCCCTCCTGCAATTCAGATAATGCATACGAGATAATAACGGGGAGAGTGTCATTAGGGCCAAGGAAAGCATATTTCAATGTGCTCAGGAGGGATTTCAACTCCAACTCAGGAGCCTTTTGGATTGAGGGTTTAAGTTGAGATGTCCCTACCTCAGGTAACAGATCTACCTTCACAGTCCAGGGTGGGGACAGAGACTCTGTGTGTATCCCCAGCAACTCTTCTAAATCGGGCATTTCCCTTTCAGTTTCTTTAATAATCAGAGGATGGTCCTTATATATGACCTTTTGAAGGGGATCTCTACATAGGAGTGCTGGAGTAGTCTCTTGAATTATTTCATCAACGACCTTAATCTGAGAACAATCTTCAAATCCGGATTGCTTGTAAGTATCAAAAACATTCAACCGGATCTTCTTGTTCCCAAGCCCATTTTAAGTGACCCTGATCTACAATTGATAGAGGCGTTGGTTGTGGCCAAGAAAAGGTATCCTAGAATAATGGACGGCTTTGTGAGCTTATTAGATGGGCCAGTATCAAGCACCAGAAAGTCAACAGGGAAGAAGAAGTCCTCCACTCTCACAATGACATCTTCCAGTAATCCCCGTTGTGTCTTAAGTGATTTGTCTGCGACCTGGAGGATGACTGGACTAGGCTTTAACTTGCCTCCTCCCAGAAGGTCGTAGACAAAGCTCGGTAAAATGTTCACCCCCGCACCCAGATCGAGCAGAGCCTCATCAATGTGTTGGTTACCTATAACCACTGAAATATACGGGGCCCCTGGGTCTTTCATTTTGGGGGGTGTTCCATGTTAGAGAACCAAGCTAACATGGTCAGACAGGATGACCTTGTTTTGGACCTGTTCCTAGATCCACTCTTTTGGGTGCACAGGTCCTTCAGAAACTTGGCATAGGGCGGGATCTGTTTGATAGCTTCCAACAGAGGCAAGCTAATCTAGACTTGCCTAAAAGTGTCCATAATCTCCTCCGTCCTATCCTTGGCTCCAGGCAAGCCAACAGAAGATTCCCCAGGAGCAGATAGGCACTCTGGATAGGGCACCCTCGGCTTCTAGGTAGAGGGGTCGTCATGGCGGGAGAGGGGTGGTGGAAGGACGACATCCTCATTTTGGGTGATTTTAAGCGAGGAAGAGCAATGTGGCTCTTCCTCGGTGGAGATGGAAGTCGGGTCAGGTGCAGAAGGGGAATTCTAAGACGTAACCGTAGGAGTGTTATCAGGCTTGTCAATCTTCTTTCCACTCCTCAACACGGTCACCACTTGGGCGTGCTCCCTGAATACAACCCCCTTGCCCTTAGGGTTCTCTTCAGGAGAGCTAGGCAGCTTCCTTAAAACACGTTGCCTAACTACCTCGATAAGATGATCAATTTGGGATTGCATATCAATAATCATCTTATTCTGAGATTGGATGACCATATTCTAATGCTCTTGCATCGCTTTCATCATGGCTTTAAGTTCATCCATCCCAGAGGGCTTATTCTGAGGAGGGTTTTCATAAGATAGTTGGTATATGGATTGGGGATGTAAGGGTCTTGTATTCCATGAGTTAGAAGCATTACCTTGCTTCCAAGAGAAGTTTGGATAGTTCCGCCACCCCAGATTATATGTATTGGAATAAGGGTTATTGTGAGGAGGAGGATAGAAACCTTGGGCCACGTTCAAGTCGGCCTGAATCAACTTAGGGAATTGATTTGCTTGATGGCACTCCACAGTGGCGTGTGTTGTGCTTTGGCACATGGAGCATTCTCTTGAAGCCTGAAAGATAGAGGCTGCTTGCAGGTTCATGCCAGGGTTTGCTAAAAGCCTATCAAAGTTTTTATTCAATAATTGAATCTGATAAGTCAAATCCTGAGAAGCCCCGGCTTCATGGGCCTCTATCTTCCTCTGTAAGATTGATGGTTTTCTTTCTTGATAGGCAGATGACAAATGTATGAAGTTATCGCTTAATGTTTCAAATAATGCCCAGGCTTCATCCTTAGTTCTGGTCATGAAGGTTCCTGCACAGGCTGCATCGATGGTTTGCCTATGCCTTTCACATAATTCGTTATAGAACCTTTCGACCAACTACCATCTTGGCACCTGATGGTGGGGGCATAACCTAAGAAGGTCATTAAAGCGCTCCCAAGTCTCATGAAATTGCTCCCCTTCCTGTTAAGTAAAACCCATAATCTCTCTTCTGTAATGGTTGGTCTTACTCATAGGAAAATACTTTTTCAAAAATTCTCCCTTAAGGGTGGCCCAATCATTTACCCTTGCATCGAGGGTATGATACCAGTGCTTGGCCTTATCCTTTAGGGAGAATGGAAATAGAGTCCTCATCAGGGCTTCATCAGTAAAGCCCTGGAGTTTCACCGTGGAACAGACCTCGGTGAATTCCTCCAAATGCCGATAGGGGTCCTCCCTAGTAGTACCATAAAAGGAGGGCAACAAAGATATGGTACTGCTCTTGATCTCATATGGATTATCCCTTGCCGGTCGTCTCAGTGCTTGTGAGGGTTGGTTAGTTGGAATAAAATAATCCCTCAGGATCCTTTGTTGATTTGCTCCTTAATCATCCATGCCTTCTCTTTTCTCTCTTAGGTGAGCTCTCCTAAGAATTCTCTCGGGCTTAGGATCAAACACTAGACTACCCTCAAGAGGGCGTCTACCAAGCATACAATATCAATCACAATTCAAGTTCTTATTGATTGAATAAGTGAAACCTCCACTTCAAAGATAAGTCAAAAGGTCAAGGCTTATCCCTCTGTTCCCACCTAAGTGGTATAAGAGGGGTGATGACTTGAAATCTTAACCTTCTTTGTTACGGAGGTAGAATTGGTTGATATAGATGGCCAAACAAGTTATTCACTGCAATTACGTGACTTAATTCAACCTTCAAGTGCCCTAAGACCTATACTTTGCTTAGATGATACTCCCAGGTGATCAAATGAGAAGTTACTCCAAGGACGAACAAAGGGATGCAAGTAGGGTGAACCCTTCCTTTGAGGCGATGCGTATGCGGTGCCCCTTAACTACCCTTTTGTTCCTTTAAAGGGTGTCCCCCTTTGTGAAGTATCAAAACACTTGGTCAAAAGATAGTACCACCACCACCACAAAGCAAGATGGGAGGGTTTGCACCGATAAAGAGATCGATGCCTATAGCCTTAAGGGATCGAGCCTTAGTGTGGTACCTAATGTGCGTGCTTAGTGTCAGAAGTGTGCATCACACCGCAAATCTTTTTTTTATTTTTTTGAAAACGTAGACAAGTCCCTTAGAATCAGATCAAATGTGAATTAATTTTAAGGTCGAATTTGATAATCAGTCCCACTTTTAGTTAGGTGACCACTAAATTAGTAAATTCAAACAACCTAGTGGTCTTGAATTTTAATTTGAATGCAAATGCATGAATAGGAGCTGGATGCAAAGTTAGAAAGGTGTACCTGTCTCCAGTAATCTTCGTGCCAATATGCTTGCAATGCAACAATGAGATCTAATGTGCTGCTCAATCACCCCTAAATACGCACACCTAAGGGTATGCAACTCCTAAACAGTCAACTTGATATTTTCTTTTGTTGATTTTAAAGGCAAGCAAGAAGAAAATGGAATCACACACGCAAAAAAATGTAAACCCTAGTAGCTAATGAATGTGGGGACGGACCCCCAAAAATTCAACCCCGATTACTACAGGGTCGAGAAGACAGAAATAAAATTTGTGACGACGGAGAATCCCCTATGAAAGCGGGATCCTAGTCTCCTGCGTCTTTTCCTCATGTGGGTTGGCTCGAGGTTGATGTCGCTGCTCTGTTGCGCCTGTCGCCCCATCAGATTCCTTGCACAATAAGATAAAGAAGGATCAGATAATTGCGCAACTCAGAATACTCAAAAATAATAAAGTGAATCTATTGCATCCGTTGCCTTCCCGACAACGGCACCATTTGATAGAGTTTCGCTTAATTAAAATTGCAATAGAATGATGTGCCGTTATAATTTATGTGGTGGAAATCTCTCAATCAAAGATTAAAATAAATATCAATTTAAACCACAAAAAGGATGTCATATCCACAAGGAGGAATAGGACCAATAAATTCACGAGTAGAGGGTTATGTTTGCAGACACCTTCGCGACTTCAATTCGATGAATATGCTACTCTAAATGGAACTTGCAATTTCATTAAAAGTTCAAGGCTATTTATGTAATTTTCATGTTAGGAATCAAGCTCCCAAAAGTATGTATATGATGCATGTGTAGTGGCATATCATGTAAGTTTGAATTGCATGAAAATCTGAATTGAATTTCAATGTTAAATGATGCACATAACACAAGTTAAGTAAATTCACGAAATTATAAGTGCACCTATGCAATTTTTCCTGAATAAAATAATCAATATTCAAGTGACAATAGCATGCAATGTAATTTTTAATGTGAGCAAAAATAGAGGAAACTTCCTCTCTCTTCCTTACATGCGTGAAGGCTTAGTGGCCGGTCAACCGAGGCCCGGCGGCGGTGCGTGGGAGAGAGGTGATCACGACGGCGGTGGAGGCACGACCGGAGGTGGCTGGTGGCGGTCAGTCCGATGCTTGACACCGGCGGAGAGGAGCGGCAAGCTGTGGCGGTGTGTGTGCTGCTGCATGCAGTCTGCTGCGCACGCACAAGAGCGCGGTTGCAGCAAGCGTGGCCAGCGAGGTTGCGCAGGGTGTGCACCGCGCGTAGAGAGGTTGGGTAGGCTAGTAGCGCGCTCTGGTGCTTGGAGGCTGTGGTGGTATGAGTGCGTCGCTGCTGTAGAGAAGCAAAGGAAGAAGGAGATGGACAGCCGCGCGCTTGCGGTGCTTGCAGGGCACGCGATAGGAGAAGATGAGGTGCGCTTGCAGGGCTACGGGCATGTGGTGGAAGCTGTGGTAGTGCGCTTGCAGGGCATGTGGTGGAGGCTGTGGCAGTGCGCTTGTAGGGCTACGGGCGTGCGGTGGGAGGACGCGCACACGAGGCCGCTGCACGCTGTAGAAGGTAGTGGCTGGCAGTGTTGGGTTCTTTGCATGCGGTGAGGGGACGCTGCGCGTGCGCACTGTGGCTGCAGTGATGGAGAGGTTGGCGGTGCGTGGTGCTTGCTGGTTCCACAGTGTACGCCTTCTTCACGGTGCACGCAAGGTCTTTTCCAGTGGTGCATTGCCAAGCCCCCTCCAAGAGCACACCCCTGTGCTTTTTATCTCCTCCCCCCTCATCCACTCTTCCTCCCCGACGCAAGTCAAGGGATTTTCAAATCCCTTACTAAAATTGGCCGGCGGCTATTTTGGGTTTGTTGAGGCCGACGGCTGTTGGGGGAGGCTTTGTTGAGGCTGGTCAGCTGTTGGGGGAGGGGGGAATTCATTTCACCCCCTGGTCTCTTGCAAAATTAATCCTCCTCCTCTCTCACTTTCCCGATTATTTGTTAACTCTTAAATTAGCCTGATGGAGTGGATTAAGTGGAGGAGATGCATAGGATGCGCTGTGTGCGAGACCTGCATGAAATATAAAATAATTACATAATAAGTTATAGAATACAATAGAATAATGTAAACTTAAGTAATGATGCATGCAATCATTTTATGACCTAATGTGGTTATTAACAAATATAAAATGTAAGAATAGAGTTAACTTAAGTGTAACAATAGTCCATTAAAATGGACTCATCACCCTTGCGCAGAGCGAAAAAGGGACGTACAAAATTTTCCACTTTCAGACATCCAAGCATGTGTCCAGATGTTTGGACAGACGTCTGACTGAAACTCCAGACGTCTTATCCGACTAAAAAGGCAACGAGTCATTTCATCCAAGTGCCAAGGTGCTTTATTAAACACTGTACACACATCTGCTTCTATTTTGAAAGCTGTTAACCATTTGCTTGAACCTGCCTCTATCACTGTAAGGACCCGTTACTTTTTAGCCTTTTAAGATGTCTGAAGTCTCAGTCAGACGTCTGTCCAGACATCTGGACCCATTCCCGGATGTCTGAAAGTGGAATTTTTGTACTACGCACTGCGCTCTGCGTGCGGGCGGCGTGTAGAACCGTTCCTTCCTCTCTCTCTTCCTCACCTCCCCTGAACCCTAAACCCCTCACCCTCTTATATAAACCCCTCTCCTACCTCCTCTCCACTCCACACACCACAGCCACCACCACCTTCAGTGCTTGTGCAGGAGCGGCAAGAGGGGGTAAGCGAGGGAGAGCAAGAGGGAGGAAGGAGGAGGAGGCCTAAGGTCAGTGGAGCTTTGGTGGAGGCTCGGCGGAGCTCGCACGGCCAACGGCAGGCGTGTACGGGAGGAGGAGCGGGCTCGGGGAGGCGGCCTCCTAACCCTCTACAGCAGCAGGAGTTGCTGCGGCGCGAGGCAAGCGAGTAGAGCGAGCTGCAGGGAGTTTCTGATACTGGAATTTTTTCAGTATCAGATGTCTGGAGAGTTGACCAGATGACCGTGGCAGCAGTTGGACGTCTGAGTCTGAGACCAAATGTCTGAAAGCACTTATATAGCAAGGTACGTTCTTTTTCGCAGTTACGGCCATGTAGGCCTCACCGCAGAAGCTAGTCGGGCCTGATTTGGACCTGCGGTTTCGTACGCAGGTAAAGGCCCTTGGGAAGGCACGCGGAACTCTTTTCCATGCGTTTTTGGACGTCTGAGTACATCACTAGACATCTGGAGGTACGTCCAGATGACCGGAGGCATTGTCCGACATCTGGAATTGCCTTCAGATAGTCGCAGAGAAGGCATGGGCGTCTGAGGATACCGCAGGAACAAAAAATAAGATCTGATGCCT
This sequence comes from Thalassia testudinum, assembly GCA_037157565.1. NCBI lineage: Eukaryota > Viridiplantae > Streptophyta > Magnoliopsida > Alismatales > Hydrocharitaceae > Thalassia > Thalassia testudinum. The sequence goes on along the minus strand of JAZHRO010000007.1, from coordinate 69,913,234 downwards.
TTTAAGACGTCTGGGATTATTCCCAGATGTCTAATTTTGAACAGTAGGCATGTTTTTGACTTGTTTAGGGTCCAATTGAGGTCTGTTTTACACAAACGAAATACCTGTACCTTCCTCTCAAGTTCCTCTACGTACTAGAGTCTGTTTTACACTGTTCTGAACTCTCCTTTTATGATGTATTCCCTGATATAGGGTTTCAGCCTGCTGCGCGTTTGGGGCTCGCAGAGAAGTCCGAGTCTACGGTTCAAGCCCTCATTACTTCCGAGTTTCCTGGTAGAGTGGTTTAATTCTGTTAATAATATTTGAATAAGAATGTGCTTGTGGAAGTAGCTAAATGGAACCCTAGGATGTGGCATGAACCCTAGGGTAGAGAAATGAATGAGCCTGTTTGTACTGTATGGTTTACATGCATGCGTGATTAAGACAAATTGCTAGTAAATGCCTATATTATAATTATGAGTTGCCTGTTAGAATTGAATTATGGAAACACGAGCTCCCTGTATGCGAATGAAAAATGAATTATGAAAGATGAGATCTGGATCGGGATAAATGAGGTGAACACGAGCATGACCCCTACGGAGAACTAGGAGTAAAACTCCTGTGGATAGACAAAAATCTGGAATGTAGATGGGAAGTGTGCTGGCCCTTGAGTACATGGTACCAAGGAGAGCAATTGTTCCCTTTTGTGTAGAGCGGAGCTAACCTCCCTTGGGTTGAGACTCGGGGTTATGATTGGTCACTCTACACCAACTCCTGTTGGCCCTTGCGTACGTGGTACCAAGGTGAGCTACTAGTGTAGGAAGGGAGCTAGCCACCCCACGGGACCCGTGGTTCAACTAGCCACCCTACACCGACTTGTCAGGCCCTCTGGGAAAACCGGGGTAGTCAGACTAGGGTGCGTGGATTATGGAAGGGCGAGACCCCTGTTTGGTTCTAAGGGGTGAGACCCCTGTTCTGAGAGGGTAAGGCCCTATACTGTTCCGTGCTGTACTTTGGGCGTACCCTTTAAGAGGGCAATGCCCTATACTGTTCCGTGTTGTACTTTGGGCGTACCCGCTAGCAGAAACGAATGACCGCGTGTCAGTGCGGGGTAGCTACCCGTGCACTTATCACGCGTGCCGTAGTCATCGCTACGTCTTGACAGTGACCTCGAGGTGGTTGACTGGGTGTAGAACTACCACGGGGGACTCTCTTGACCAGGAGAGCACCATGTTACCTTCTACTCTATGGAAAAGATTACAATCAAGATCATTCCCACGAGAAACATGCAAGATCAAGAAATATTTGGATACTTTGAGAAATGGGTAACAGTGGAACATATAAAATAGATAAATGGAAATGAGAATTAAACCTGTTGTTTTTTACTTTTCTGTACTTAGATAATATAAATACCACTCTACTTAGCATTCACTAACTCTGTTTTTTCTTAACACTGTTCAGGACCAAGAGTTGAGCAGCCCGAGTTTCTGGCTGCGGAGGGTGCTGGGCCCAGTCGAGTCCAACCATAGTTTTCTTCAGCACTTCCTTTTCTTTTTCTCTACTGTTGTAGTAAGTAAAGGGACTTTTAGTTACTGTTCTGCTACTACTGTTTACTTTCCGCTTTCCGTTGTTATTGTTGCTGTGGTGGTCTGTACTGAGACAACTGTTATATTTCCTTTACTGCTTTGTATGTTTCTTCTACTTAGTTATATTACATATGTGAATGTGGTTTACTTTCCTGCTTTTGATTATTTCTTGTTGGATGACTAGGTTTTGGGATTAGTCGAGGCGAGCCGGTCTCAGGTCCTATAGGGATCGGGGAACCGAGTTGTAACAATCACCAATGGTTTGGCTGAGAAAGTCCAAGCTTTTGATATAACCTCCACCGCTGCTTGAGGCCTGACCTTCTTGCTAGTGAGAACTCTGAAGAACACATTCCTCTTGCAATTCTGATGGTTAACCACTTTCGAAGATACTTTTGCTTCAGCCTTGGCATCTTCTTTCTTGAGTAAGTTTTCCAAACCCTGAATAATATCCACTTCTATATCTTCCATGCTAAATATGACAAAGAAAAACCAACACAAACCAACAAGAAACCAACAGAGAACCACCACAGTAAATGAATTGACAGAACAATAAAGACCCAACCAGAAACGTTCAACATAGCAATGACCAGAACTACAGAAAACACAAAGATCAAACGCAAACACTACGACATCAGCAAAACAAAAAGACAAGAGGAAGAGAAGAGGAGGTTAAGAAGAGAGCGCAAGAGGAATCAAGCATTGAACGACAACTCCTACTACAAGCACCATTCATTAGGTGGGAAGGCTACACCATTCCATGGAGAGGGTACTGGATTGTGAGGAAAGTTGAAATAGTGGGATTGGATCACTTTTTTTGCTTGGAAATAAATTGTGGGATAAGTAATTCCATAGAGATGTTGGAATTGCACAATTATGTGATTTTCCATACAATCCCTAGATTAATGGCAGTCAAATCTAGGATTGTGAAAGTAATCCTACTAAAATAGTGCCTAAATCCCCATAGGTTTGTGCATAGACCTTGGGATTTGCCTAGAACAAAAGTCCAAAGAATCCTTATGAAATTAACAATCTAATTATAATATTTTCTATCATTTTCATGCTCCAAAAATTTTCCTAAAATTCAAGAATTTAAAAAATGCTCTTCAAAATGAGAATTCAAGATTTGAAATGGGACAACCAACATTGGAGGCCAAATAGCCTTGGGTTGATCCCCAACTTTCGTATCCTCAAAAAGTGACTTTCTTATAATGAATATTATGGGCATGGGATCTCCGAGAGACTTCATCTATTAGGACCCTATTCTCTCATATTTTGCCTGATTTCAGTTCTAATGTACAAATCACAATGAAAACCTGATCCTAGATATCATACCGTTAAAAACATGCAATATGCCAAAGCATCATGGAAATGCAAAAAAATGATCAAGTTAAAACTTTCTTGAAAAATGTAGAGAAGCTGAAAATCATAGAAACAAGGAAACAACATACAATGTAATAACCATAAATAGGAAATTAACATGCGAGGTTAGAGATCATATTAGAGTGTGTGGCAACAAAAAAAAAAAAAGGTAATGATTCCTAAATTAGTTCTGGTGCTAAGAAATTCATTCTCCTCAAACATGTTGACAAAGCCCTTCCTCTTGTGATATATTCTCCAAAACTTCAAAGATTAAAAACTCCTTTGCATTCTCCTTACCACGACCATAACAAATAGTATCCACGCACAAAAATTGGACATGCTATGCTCATCTGGAAGAGGAGGAAATCCACATTTAAGAAGAGGAAAGGGGGGTAAACTACCTCTTTTGATGGATTTAGAAGCAACGATTAGGATTAGAGATTCCATAATGAATTCGGAGATATTATAGGAATTCCCTCCAAAACCTGACACAAGACGGCCCACAAGGCATAATCTTTATCAACCACGCATTGTTAATATACTATTTTTAACATTTAATTTAGTTGTCCAATTTATCATCTAACCTTGAATTTTCATCAAAATATTTCTTGAAATAGCCCAATTCATGCATATGATCAACTATGATTTAACATTTTGATCCTTTATAACGTACGTGTACCCACTGAAATCATTGTTGGTTTCACTGGATCATAAAGAAACATTTAGTCTTGGCAATGCTAGTGTCACATAATTCTTTTATATATATATCCGAAGTACGACGTCTTATGGTGCTAACTACCGCTAATGTTTGAAAATCGATCTAATTATATTACAGGCAAATATAAATCTATTACACCTTCGGTGATACGACGAAACATTCACAAAGCCGATTTCACCCTGAAACATAGTTGAGACAGATGGGACTCAAGACATATGCATCCCGACTGAGATAATTTACCAGGCAGGCAACGATCGATCTCATGTGCACTTCATATATATATATATATATATATATATATATAGAGAGAGAGAGAGAGAGAGAGAGAGAGAGAGAGAGAGAGAGAGAGAGAGAGAGAGAACAAGGGCGTATTTATTTGTACATCTAATAAGTACGTACGGATGCTGGATCCACATCCTTCCAGCTGCCAAAGCTTAGTCCCAGCATTTGCTTTGGCATCCATTGCGTCTATGACAGTACTCAGCGTTAGAACCACAGTAGCCGTACTTGCTGCAACAGTATTTTTTGGGACAACGAGCTCCGCCAGCCTCTTTGCCGCATTGGAAACTACTTGGTCCCCTGTAATTGCATTGGCTTTGGCAACCGTCCCCGCAGTATTTATCGGAGCCGCAATAGCCAAATTGACTGCAACAGAGGCCATGGGGGCAGAGGGCACCGCGAGCTTGCCGTCCGCATTGTGGACGAGACGCGGTGGCAGTGGTGATAATGAGAAGGACAAGGGCCGGTAGGGATAAGGCGGAGGGCAGATGTCTCATGATGGGGATGGAAATTAGAGATGACCAAGCGCGGGGCTTTGCCAATATAGGAGTGAGATGGGGGAATGGGCAATGGCCAGAGGGGGTTTATATAGGGAAAATTACGGGAGAAATAGCACTTTTGGGAAGCACAAGAGCGTAAAAGATAAAAAAAGAAGATTCTAATGAAATTTTAATCAAATTCGTGCAGATTAAATGTCACAGAAGACTCGGAGAAGAAGACCTGAAGTCTACTCGTGCATTTCCACAGGTGGGACTCTTTCTCGTGGAAAATATACCCTTTAGAAGACTTGGAGAAGAAGACCTGAAGTCTACTCGTGCATTTCCACTGGTGGGACTCTTTCTCGTGGAAAATATGGGACTCTTTCCTTAAGGGCAGGGCCCACGAAATCAGGTGGCCTCACTTGTTGTGGTCTTGGACTTGCAGGACGTTGGATGACGCCGCATATATAAATGGTTTCATGACTTCAATAGAGATGCACGCAGAGTCTTTCAAGTGCCAATTTCCCAGGAACTCCACTAATCACCTAAGGACAAAGTTAGGATTTGTAGCTTAATTGGGGTGCTAATCATAAGTTCCATTTACAACGAGTCCTCTTATGTTATAGAAGGAGGTTAATGTATGACAACAAAATACATTAAAGAAAAAAAAAAACTACAACATGTTTCAGCTATTATTGTCGAGGATTCAAATAAATGAGAAAAGATAAAAGTCACTGAAAAAGTTTAGAAAATTTTTAAAACTAGGAGCAGGAAAGGGTCGTTGGAATATGAAAGTTGGTGACTTTTTTCTCATCCTAACTAGATCAAATGTCCAAGTAGAATGGTTCAAAATGATCACATAGGGAATTCATGATTCACATATATTGACGATGAGAGACATGTCGTTGCACCCTCGTCTTATCTTTTTTATTATCTCATGTTTGATCCTTAAAGATGAAAAGATTTCTTTCTACTATATAAACAAAAAATTACCACGCATGACTTAATATCTTAACTCCGATAGTCCCTCTCAATATTTCAGACAAAAGTACATACCAAAACGAAAAATGAATATAATGCAAAACAAAACAAAGAAACACATGATCAAAAGCGAATCCTACCATTGTAAAATATATATTAAAGGAGTATGGTTAATATGAAAGCTGACGTGCTAGTCAAAAAATGAAATATCAACTTGTTTTGCAATTCTCATCTCGTAGGGACAATTGCTCACCCCTCCTTGAACAAAAAATTGTTGGTGATATTTCACCCTATAACTTGCCCAATGGATACCACATGCGCCCATCCTTCATTGAATGAAAAATCATTGGTTAAGGAATTTTGAAATGGTTGCTAGAATCTGATCAAGATCTAAAGTCAAATCTAATAGGAATTAACACTAATCAAATATCCTTAGCTACTCGAAAAGAGATTCAAAGTAGTAAAAATCCACATATGAAAATTTTAGATCTAATATCTCAAATGAGTTTGAGAAAATTTTTCCTTTATATGATGAAGTTTTGAGGATCATAACATGAGTGGTTGCGTAAAGACTATAAGCTTGAGTCTATCCAATTAGGCTTTTAAACAAGAACGATTCATAATCTATCGTGGATGTATTCAAAACTCACGGAAGCCTAAACTCATGCAAGGGCTAGTGGGAACATCATAGTATATTATGTAGATAACTGTCCTCATATGATGTGACAACAACAATATCCAAAAATTTGAATTAGAATGTTTAGTTGGAAAACGTTTCCAGTGATCAACTTTAAGAGATTTTCGGATCAAATATTACTCATTAGATTTTATCTAGCTGAGTGTTTGGTCGAAAAATATTTTCAATGATCAACTTAAGAGATTTTTGGATCAAAGATTACTTATTAGATTTTCATGTGATGAAAATTCAATGCATGGCTTTTGATGTCTCCTTGGTGAAGAAGATGTCAACTGAGAGAGAAAACAAGATGTGAGTGTGCAATCTGTACAAACTAAGCATGGATGTCAAATGCAGTTGGAGAATAATGCGTTATTACTCCCCATGCCTTAGACAATCTGGATGAGATAACAAGTTGTCCTAATATTTCTTATGAAAGAAATGAAAACATGAAAAGGTGATCTTAATGAGTTGAGATGCATTGATTCAATCAATCTCAATGGGATGAGATGCAATATTCATAGCCTAATATGGTTGATCCACATAAAAGTCACTTATATTTTAAGTGGTGGAGTATTTTTTTTAAAATCTCAAACACCATAATATATATGAGAGTTGAGGTGGAATACATTGTACCTTATGAAGCTATCATATAATTGAATACAATGTACCTTATGTGAAACGTGGTAATGATGGCTATGGAAGTGAGTTGAATATAGATTTCAATCGTGTGGTTTGGGAAGGAAATGGTGTATTCTAAAGTGTGCATTTCGATGGAGTTGATTTGGTGTGGGATATGGAATGTTGTGGGAATGGCCATGGAGTGTTTAGTTAAATGTGCTAGGCATTTGGTTGAACACCTAGGTGGGTATGTGTTTTGGGTGGCGGTAGGCTTAGGACAAAGGCTGTAATGTGTGGGTGGATGGGTTAGGACAAATCACTAGGTGGTTAGGACAAGATTTATGGTCGGCCTAAAAGTAATGATGGATTGATGGGTTGTGTTTTGATGATGCTTGGGATTAGGACACTAGATAGGTGATGGATAGGACAAGGTGGTGTGGGGATGGTGGTGATAGGGTTAAGGTTTTGGATGGTGGTAGAAGGTTGTTTTGGTGGTGGAGGTGGTTGGATGGTGTGATAGGCAATGGTTGTGGTGTTGGTAATGGTGGATAATGGTGATGGTAGTACGATGGTGGAGCATGGCTAGGAGATGGAGGGAGTGTTGGTGGTGGCATGGGTGATAGGATAGTGAATGGAGGTGGTGGTGTGTGTTTGAGTGTGTGCATGAGTGTGTGTGATTGTGTGTGTCAACAAAATAAAAATCAGCAAGAAGGAAAAGAGAGAAACAATATGAACAAGTTAGAACTAAGAGAAGAAAGGAAATAGAACAAAATAAAGGGGGCTACTCTACTTGCACAAAATTAAAATAACTACACTACTTGCATAAAGGAAAACTAAACTACAAAGAAAGCAAAAGAAGAAGGTATCCATGCCAAGGAGGGCTTACATGGACCCGTTGGCTATGGTGGTGGTGATCCTTCACTTATGCCTACACCACCTTCACCTTAAGGAGAATGAGTGACCAATGAGGGCTCCCAAGGAGGGTAGCCGTTGGCCACTTAGAGAGGGAGAGGGAGGAACTATGAGAGTGGAGTAGAGAGGAGAGCAGAGGAGACGAGAGCCGAAATGGAGGGAACCCGGGGTAGGGGGGGGGGTGCTTATGGGCTAAGGGTTTTAATAGGAGTTATAGGTCAAGGTGTGGTCCACCTAAGGGAGAGGATAAGGTATAGGTTAAGGGCATATCTTAAGGAGAATAGAGGGTTTTAGAGGGTTCTAGTGTGTGCACAACTTAAGGTGGCATGGGGGGTTAGTTACGTGGGTGATTGGGTGCTTAGGTGGGTGCTTAAGTAGGTAGGTTAGTAGGTGTAGCGGGCCTCTAGTGTGGGAAGTTGTTGGGCTGAAACTTAGGTGCACAAATAGGTATTAAAATGGGTAGAAAAATGGGGTGTTGGAGTAGGCAATTGTGGTGTTTAGTTGTAGTTAGGTGGTCCTAATTTAGGTTCTATTTAGGTGGGCAATTAGTGAGTGTGTGGATTTAATTAGATCTAGGTTATGTGCATTTTATGTGCACATGTGCATGCGTGTAGTGTATAATGTAGGCACATGTGTGTGAAATGAATGTGTGTGCAGATAGGTGTGTAGGTTTGTTAGAATGTGTTGGGTTGAATGGTCAGGCTTGGGTTGAGTGATTAGGTTGTGTAAATGTGCATGAAATGCATGACATTATCCGGGCTTTGTATGGGTTGTTTGGGTCTTGTCTTGGCTGTCTAGCTCCCTTCATTTTGTTGAGGGAAGCATTTGATGAGTCCACTATGTATCTTCTCGCATCTTCATTGTATTGCCATTCCCACTCTTCTATAACAGGCTTGCGCACATGAAATGACAATGTCAATATTAGGCCCATAAAATAGAGAAAATAGATTAAGAATATACAGGAATGCAAATGCATGCTCTATTTACAGTGTAAGCTAAGTAATTAATTTAATTTAGTCATTCTAGGACCTATGATTGTTGCAAAATCTTTGGGTCTATAATATATCCAAGCTAGTTGGATATACATGCAATGATTGGTTTCAATGGTCATCCAGGATATGAAAATATTCGTATTCATAGATTAGAATTCTTAGGAGGGATTTGAGTTATGGAATAATAGATTCCACAAGGATAGATCTTTAAAATGAGAATTAAGCAAGCGAAACAAGGAATCTTGAAAAGGTTGTTAGAACTTAGTCAAGATCTAGAACAAAATATGAAGGAAATAAACACTAACCAAATATCCTTAGCTACTTGAAAAGACTTTCAACATAGTAAAAACCCACACATGAAAATTTTGAATCTCAAGACTCAAATGAGTTTGAGAATGATTTGCCTTCAAATGATGAAGCTTTGAGGATCATAACATGAGTGATTGGGCAAAGAATATAAGCTTGAGCCCAATCATGATCTAAATGGTCATGTAAACTTGAACGATCGATAATTTATCATGGAAGCATTCAAAACTCACGAAAACCTAAACTTATGTGAGTGCTAGTAGGAGCATTATATTACACTATGTTGATAAATGTTGTGCTCGTAAGATGAGACAACAACAATATCCAAAAATTGGAATATTAAAGTTTGGTCCAAAAACATTTCTAATGATTAACATAAAAGATTTCCAAGTGAAAGAATGGTTAGATTTTTATATGATTAATAGGCAATGCATATTTTCTAACATCTCCTTTGTGAAGATGACGTCAACTCAAAGAGTCAACTATGAGAAAATATGATCCAAGTGTGTAATGAATACAAACCAAGTGTGGACGTCCAATGTTGTGGGAGGATGATGAACTCATATATTATTAACTTAATCATTCTTAATTTATGTTAGTTAGTATTAATAACTACATAATTACATTAGAGTTAGGGCATTTTAGACATTAGTGCATCTTAGTGTTAGAAATCCATTTTAGGTTTAATTATACACTTTTTTGACCTATCTATACATTACATTAATTTGCATTGATCTTCTTTGCAGGAATAATTGAGGAATTGACACTTGGAGTCCCTACATCATGCCACCTCAACCCTCTTCTCACACCACCTATATGAGCCACCTTACCCACATAATAAACCCTTGCCTCAATCTGATTAATCAAAGCCAATTAAGATCCCATCTTAGCCCAAGGTTTTTTGGTCATCCACCTCACCAACCCATGTTCACTCCTTCCACCTACTCACATAAACCCACCTAAGCAATGACACATCACCCACATATCCCACAACAAACCCTAGGTGGCACCACTTCTAAATCCTCCTATCCTTAAGGTGCTGCCACCCTAAACCCTAGCCACTAATCTCCATGCCAACTACACCTCCACATCATGATTGTCCACCCTTTCCTTCCCTCATCTCCACCATCCATGCCTATATCAATTCATAGCTTCCCTCTTACCCAATCATCTCTTGCCAACCCCTTCTTCCAATAATATTTTTCCACCTCACCCTCTCCACCTCATTCACCCAATCACCACATGTGACCTCACCTTGGCCACCTCATCAAAGGTGGCGCTGCCTATCTCCATCCCCTTTATAAAAGTCACCCTCCACACCATCTTATGGATCTTCTTCTCCTTCATCATCTACTTCTCCACCTTCCTCCATTAGATGGCACACCATCTCCACCATCCTCTCCCTTTCCACCACCCTCTCCATGGTCGTCCCTTCTTCCCTTTAGGAACCCTAGGTCCCCCCTACCTATCACTCCTACTCCTCCATCGTCATCAGGGCTTCTCTATCTTCTTCTTCAGTATCTTTAGCTTCTTCCTCCTCTCCTCAAAGCAAGCTACTTCCTAGTGGTCATCTGAAACAACCTACCACCCTTTGGTCATTTAAGACATCTGGGATGTTCACCAGACGTCTGTCTGGACGTCTGGGATGTTCACTAGACGTCTGAAAATGCTTTTTCGCTTCGGCGTGGACCGTACGTACGCCATGCTTCCTCCGTCACCGGGCCTCACTGAAAGTTCCCTACTAGGAGGGGTGACGTAATAAAATGCGGAAATAAACAATATCACAGAATAAACAAACACACAAAGTACACAAAGAATTTTTAGGTGGAAACCCAAACCGGGTGAAAACCACCACCTAACCCTCTCGAGTTAGGATTTTCCGATCAACCTAGTTGATCAAATCCACTAACCGAATCACTTTAAAACGAGGGTGATTCAACCTCAGTACAACCACGCTACAAGTACGAGGGTAGCGTTCCTCAACCCCTTCTCTCCACGAGAAGGATTTTGTCCCACGAAGGAGACGGGAATTCGCAAAGCGAATACCCAACCAAAAGACAAAGATAAAATAAACAACAAACCTATAGAGCCAACAAAGTAATAAACCTAAGCTTCTATAGGAATTAGGAAACTCCCCTTTGCAAGGAGTGCGTCAACGATGACGCGGGTGCGTGAGCCACGCAACGGCGCAATGTCGCTCTCGTGAACAACGGCGGGAGAGCGGGTGCACGAAGGTTTGATGCTCTCAAGGGAATGGAGCTTAAGCTTGGAGAGCAAGATCTTTTCTGGACACAAAAGAGTGTGAAAGTGTATAGCTAAGTGTATCCAAGTGTGTATCTTGTGTCTTTCTTAGTGTATCTAGGTGTGTAAAGGCTCCCCTCTATTTATAGAGGCCTTAGGAAGGCTTTGGAAGGCTTAGGAAAGGTTCTATAGCCGTTGGGAACAAAGTCCAAGAGAATCAGGCCGAAATCAGGACTATGATTACATTTGACAGGGTTATCAGACGTCTAACTCTTGCATCAGACGTCTGGAAGGCCACTTTAAGACGTCTGATTCCAAGGTCAGACATCTGATTCTATGCGGGTTTCCTCCTGACTTGAATCAGATCTAAACAGGGTTTTTGTTCAAGTTGATCAGACGACATACAGGACGTCTGGCACTATGTCTGGACGTCTGGAAACCTACTTCTACTGTGGGAATTGATTTCCAAACGTTGCAACGGCTAGAAAATCTCTGAGAAGAGATTTTGGGTTAGCCGAGGCAAAACGGTCATTTATCAGACGTCTGGAAAGGCCTAAGGACGTCTGATAAGGCTCTAACGGTCATAATCTTGAGCGCCTGCTAAGCTAGCCAACGATCCACTATCTGGACGTCTGGCAAGTCCATCAGACGTCTCCTAAGACGTCTGGTATAAGGGTCTGGACGTCTGATTTCATCAGACAGAACTAACTATGTCCAGCCTAACAGTTATCAGACGTCTGAAACAACAGTCAGACGTCTTAAAATACTTTATCAGACGTCTGATTTGGGAATTAAACGTCTGGAAGTGCTGTTTGAACCCTATATTGGTTTTCTAAGTATTCTACAGAAAACCTAAGTATCCTAGGGTTGTGCCGGTGTTCCTAGGACTACTGTTAGGGTTCTTTGAGGCTCTTTAACATAATTTTCTAAGGAAAATAAAAAGAGAAAGAAAATAAAGACAAGAGATACAAGAAATGATTAAAAAGAATCTATCCTATTCTTCTTGTCTTCTATCTTCAATCTGTCACTCCACGCGAACCTCCTCGATTTTCCGTCAAGCTCCTCCAATCCGTCCTGGATGCGAGCTCGAACTCCATCTAAACACGTCCACATTTGGAATTGACCTGAAATCTAGGACTCAAATTGCAAATGTTAAATAACACGTGTTTTGTTATCATCAAAACAAATGATCGTGGTGCTCTAGCACCAACACTCACCACACCTCTTCTTGCGACGCCACTCCGTGCCACACTTCGCCATCTCGCCCCCCTCACCTCCTTTTCCTTTATAAACCTCTCCTCCTCTTCATTGCCCACCCCGTAGCCGAGAGCAAAGTGAGGGCGAGAGCGAGTGAAGAGTGGAGAGCCCGAGCGAGAGGAAGCGTGAGAGCGGAGGGTGCAGCGCCGTTCTGTTGCAGCGCCTACAGGCGAGGGAAGCCAAAGTAGTTCCGCAGAAGTCATTTTTTTTTCCGCAGAATCAGACGACCGGAGGGACACCCAAACGTCTTACCAAACGTCCGAAGGTAGAGTAAGACGTCTGATAGAGATCTACTTTCTGTATTTTCTCTCTAACAAAGTCTTGACAGCATGCGTATATATGTTAGAAGGTAAGAACGGACCAAGGCAGTTTCAGACATCCGGGAGCACCCCCAGACGTTTGACGAAGTCCTTGGACGTCGGCATTGAGTTCCAGACGTCTGATAGCAGAACATCGAGAGAGATATCCCTAAGAATTGTTTTAAGACGTCTGGGACCTTTCCCAGACGTTTGATTTCTGTTTGATAGTGTGTTTTTGGGTCGTGCAAAGCCCTATTATTATTGCTTTTTCACAAATAAACCGTCTCTGTTTTCCGTACGAGTTTCTCGGTATAATGATACCTTGCTTGTATCATTCTGAACCTTTTGGCCCATCAATCCATGTTTTAGGTCTCCAGTTCATCGAGTGCACGAGACCTATAGAGACGTCGGGAGCCACTGTACGAGCCCCCATACCACCAGGTTATCCAGGTAGAGTGGTTATAACCTTAAATCTCTAATTTAATACATGCAAGTAAGTAATCTTAGAACTTGAGATGAACCCTAGGAAGGAATAAATGCATACTCGAGAGTAAATTCTTGAACCCTAGGTCTTGGCATGAACACTAGGGTTAGAGGAAATTGCAAATGAATAATTGAGTAATCAAAAGCTGCCTGTTTTTATCTAAAATGGACCCCTACTGTGATAAAATGGAAATTGAACTATTTGTTCTGTACATTCCAACCTGGATGTGAAAAGAAAAAGAAACTCCTGTACGAATCCCACGGGGAATGTAGACAAGAACACCGTAATACGGAGAACCGGATGGTTCTGAAAATTTGTTGCCCATGGACAGCTATTAAGGGAGGTAAGCTGACCTTCGTGTACGTGGTATCGAAGAGAGCAACTATCTCTTGTAGTGTAGAGGGGAGCTTGCCACCATTGGGTTGGGACCCAAGGTGGGTTTGGTCACTCTACGATGACTCTTATTGGCCTTCGTGTACGTGGTACCAATGTGAGCTACTTAGTGTAGGGGGGCTAGCCGCCCTAGGGGGCCCGGGGCTAGGTATGACCACCCTACGCCGACTCTCGTTAGCCCGTTGGGTAAACCGGGGTAGTCGGATGAGGGTACGCAGACTGAGGAGGGGCGAGACCCCTGAGGAGCAAGACCCCTGTTCTGTTCTGAGAGGGCAAGGCCTTATACTGCTCTGCACTGTATGTTGAGGCATACCCGCTAGTGGAAACGACTGATCGCGTGCAAGTGCGGGGTAGCTACCCGTGCGTTTATCATGTGTGCCGTAGTCACCGCTACGTCACGATCGTGACCTCGGGGTGGTAGACCGAGTATAGGACTACCACGGTGTGACTCCCCCGGCCAAGAGAGTGCCACATGGGCATCTTATATCACGGGAAATTGCAAGCAAAATCATTCCTATAGGGAACAAGAAGATTAATTAACAAATCCTAATTAGATATCTCTACGTACCCACATGTATAATATAATTGGAAAATGAAAAATTTTATGTTAACTACTTGTTAAATGCATATTACTTCTTAACCACCACTCTACTCAATGTTAGCTGACTCAGTTAAATAAATTTTGTACAGATCAGGGGTTTGAGCAGCCTGAGCCACCGGCTACTGAGGACGCTGGGCTTAGTCGAGCCTAACTTTAGTTCTACTGTTTGGTAGTGAGTTTCTATAACTTTGTCTTCTACTATATGTACTCGTTTTGTTGTGATGGTTGTATTATAACATAATATTATTATTTATGTTCCCCTGTTGTAAATTTCTTTCTGCTTAGCTACTGCATTCGTGTGATTGTGATTTGCTGAATGTTATTTGATTATTTCTTGTTGGGCGACTGGATCTTGGGATTAATCAAAGCGAACTAGTCTCAGATCCTGTAGGGATCTAAGATCGGGTCGTGACATCATCGGTGACACTCTCCACCTCTGCCACGGGTCCTCCATCTTCTCCACTCTACTTCTCACCCTTCTACCTTATTCTTCTCCATATGTTGTTTGTAGTTGTGTTTCTTTTTTTGATGCCATTCATCATATGTAGTCTTGATTTTAATGAAGTACCTGTTTGCATTCAATAAAGAAATTTATTTTTTATGCTATCCTTCTTTCTCGTCTTCTTCCAATGCATGATAGATTTACGTTCCTGAATATGTTTCTTTCATGCTAGTTTATATGTTTATGTGAGTAGCATTCTTCGTAGTTGTTAGATTTACATTCCTAAATTTTTGCATTTATTTTCATGCAAATTAAAAAATCCAAAAAAAATATATTTTATTTATTCACATTATATTAGGTTGTTGTTCAAACTTTGTAAAAAAATTTGTTCTACATAAAAAGTAAAAAATTATTTACGTTTAGGTCCTGACATTGTTGCGATTTAGTCCCTAAAACTTATTTTTGAATTTATTGTGCGTGGTATAGTTATTAAATTTGAGTGAAATTTTCTAGAAATTTTAGTTATGAATTAAAATAGCTCCAGTAATTTTATTAGGATTTTACATATTTGAAAAATTATTTTCACATGAATTATGTTTAGGTCCTTATTGTTGCAATATAGTCCCTACCTTGATGTCCCGTTATCTTCTTTTCTATTTAAAATACCAAAAAATATGGAAAACTAAAATACCAAAATTGTAGTTAGGTCTAGTTAGGAAGTGATTAGAACTTATGCCTCCCTACGAGACAACTTGGACTCTTATCCTTCACTTAAATCTTATGAATTTGAAAAAAAAAATTAAAATGATTGCAATTTCCATGCTATAACGACATGATATTATCCTTTGTAGAATTCACGTACCAATTTTTGGTACCGTTGCAGGAAAGACAAGGTTACTGATTATTTTTCTATTGTATGCATTTATTTTCATTCTTTTTACATCTTAGTTTACAAACTCATTTGCATCTTGCATGGATAACTCAAGCCCTGAGTCAATCTAAATGAGCCTATAGGTAAGTCCATCTTTCCTATGTCATGCATAAAAAAAATCTTTTTCTTGCTTCCTTTCTGCATTTTACCGGCATGCCCATAAAAATAATAAAAAAAACACATAGTTAGTTAGTTTGTTGTTTTCCTTGGATTCAATAAATAAATAAATAAATAATATATATATCTCACGCCCTAAGGGGTTAATCCCTTTGAGGTCAGAAATGGCCCACCCAATGGCTTGTTTATGTTCTCTTAGGATTGTGGTCCATTTAGATTATTACTTTTTGGTTAGGTGTGCATTGATAATTACAGGGAGAGTCTGGTCATGTCCAAGGAAAACATATTTGAGGCTATCGGGTAGAGGTTTAAGCTCGAGGTGGGGTAAGGCCTGATTACGCAGAAATCATAGGACTTAAATAACGTGAAGTGAGTTAGAATTTAGCATAATTGCAGTATAATTCATGTATTAGTAGCATATATTGCATCTCTTCTGTTTTACCTAGATATTCATGAAATAATGCAATAATACACTACAAAAAAAGGATATTTAGTGAAAAATTAAATAGTTGCATATAATGTATTTGCCACTATTATTTTGATTTAGCAGAAAATGTTGTGTTTATGCCATTATAATATTTTTGTAGATGACAATTTATTTTGGTGACAAATAAATATATCGCTGTATGTATATTTTAGTGACAAAAGAATTATATCTGACTAATTTTTTTTTCAAATAACAATTAATATTTGTGACAAAAATATTTGACTCTAAAGAAGTATTATTCTAATATTTTAAAAGTAAATTAGTAACAATAATAATTAATGCTATAGAATATTTTGATGATAGATAAATAATATTAACATCGAATATCTATGCTACCATATGTATATAACATATTTTTATTGTAATATTCAAACATAATTTAAAGTAAAAAATTATAAGCCATTAAACATTTTCATTCAACCAACAATCACTGCAACAAAAATAATTTTTAACTACATAAATTTAGCTACATAATTTTGATTTTCCTAGATGACAAGAGAGTTGCACAAATATCTTTAACAAAAATGTAAGGGTGGAATTAGAGGCGGACCACGGAGTACTTTGCCTCAAATTTATTATGTCGAAAACAATTTATCGTACGCTTTCCCCTCCCACATTCCAAACTACCCGCCCGCTCCCCAAATACCCCTTTCAAAACAGCCCGAACCCGCCCCAAATCCCCCTACCAAGAATGATCTCCCTCCCCTGAACTCCCTGACGCGGGGTGACTCTCCCAACCTATCCACAACCGCAGCTCACGGATCTCTCCTCCCTCTTCCTGCCCTCCTCTCTCCGCTCCTTCTTTCCTGTCTTCCACCTCCCTCGCTGCTCCCCTTCGTCACCTCCAGCTCAAACTCCACCATTCTCGACAGTGTCATCTGAATTCCTCCTCCTCCGCTTCCCATAAGATCACCAAGTTCTGCTTTTGACAGATATCATATCCGAGGTATACTTCCTTTCCTGCCCCCCATCCTCGCACCCCCATCTCCCATCGGCCCCCATTGCCTACCAACTCTAGGATTAGGGTTTAAGGTTTGAGTCTCGTCGATTCGCTATCCATAGATCATAGCGTAGCTGTCTGATGGCGTGGATGTTGCTGGTGACGTATGGGGGCAACATGATAGAGTGCATGAAGCGGCGAGCGAAGAACACGATCTCGGTGATTTGGGCCCTCGTGATGTAGGAGGTATCGTAGTTCTCGAGTGATCCCCATTACACCGAAATCGCTGATCTCCTCCTCAACATGTTCTCCCACTCCAACAACAAACAATAGCTGCAGCAACCAACCCAGTCGTCTTTCCACTACTCAACCAGGTGTGGAATATATAGAACCATCCAAGCTCAATATGGGAGCCCTTTTTGTTCTCAAATCCGGAGGTAATCTGTAAATATAATTATTTATTTCATTAGATAGACAGATAGATAGGTATTCATATCCATATGAAGATGTGCTCCTTTCTTCAATATCTAATAACTAGCTAGTTCTGTATACATTCATACAGTGATATTAGATATCCTCCTGTATAAAAGCGTGGCCATGTTATGTGATATGTGTTGTGTACATGTGTATGGGTTCATGGTTGCACTTTGGATTCCACCTGATGACCTCCATAGTGGAACCGGTATTGTTGAGACTTCAGCAGGCATTTGCATCGGTTGGATTGGGGGTAGGGGTGCTGTGCATACTGGTGGTGGCATTGGGGACGTTCTACTCATACAACCTCCTCTCCTTTATGCCTTGGTGACGTTGTCTGGAGCCCAATGACGTAAACTTTCACATTCTATTCTACTATTTGAATTGCGTACATGTACTCGAATTCCATGGAACTTTTCCCCCTATATTTTTGATCGTGTTAAAACAAACATAGTTGTAGTATCGGTAAAGTAAACCAATTTAGATCATATTAGGTTCATGAATTATGATGATAGAATCAAACTCTGGAATTTGAATGCATGGAAGAACGTCCTTTTACTCCAGTCACATTATGACAATCCAGATGGTGCCCAAGGTTTATTTGGCTTCTGCATGTAGGAAGTTCACAAGATGATCGTGCTTCAGATGCCTCCTTCAAGTGCAACAGTAATGGCAGTCATTTGGAGGACACTTGATTTGAATGAGATGGTAAGGGAGGCTACATCTGTGTGGCCCTTGCTACTGAATTTTCTTTTCGAAGCCTTAGGTGAGGATGAGCAAATGGCTTATGTATTTGAGTAAGGAAGTTATTTATTGTTTAGTTATACTATCATGTATTGCAACATTAAGTAGAGGACAATTATTCTTGACAAAGGGTTCTAAACAAGTTGGGCAATGTTAGGAAAGAGTGTTTGAAGATATTGAGAAAGGAATTGCACGGCTACTGTTGTAATGGCAACCCAATTGTGTTGTTGAAGTTTTCAGATGTTTAGACATATGAATTGGTGGTGGAGGCTATTATGAAGGCTCTTCTAGAAGATGGGGCGTGATGCTTACCAGAAGGACATAGCTTAGAGCAAATGATTGTGACAACTCCTAGCCAATTATTTATGGTTATCTATGAACTCTTGTTTGGCATTATTTACCAATTAGCTATAGATTTTCTCGCTTATTGTTAACGTTCAGGAATTGTTCTTGACATTTGCAAGTTTCTAACATGTGCATAGGTGTCAACAGAATTAAGTATAGGCTTAAGTGAGAGTAACAAATGTGCGCAAATTGTTAAGGTTTGTAATAATTCTATATTTTCTACTTTCCGAAAAAATTATATTTTTCTAAGTAAATACACGTACAAGTATTGTTGCATTGAGTAATATGATCATTGAATAACTGCAACTTACGAATTTCATTTTGAATGTCTGATTGATTTGTTAGTGGTACAGTTAGTTGATGACATTACACTGAACTTTTGTTTTCATCCTCAATGGTCTAGTGGTTTGCAGGCTTATTTTGCATTTTTCTTTTTCATGATTTTGGGGAGGATAGGGAAGCCTTGGCTTTATTTTTGTCTTAGATTCTTAAATAAAATCTTATATGTTGCTATTTCAAATATGGTATTAAGTTTTTTTCCTAACCAATTCGCAAGTCTATGAGGATACCTACAAATTTGAGTTGAGTATTGTGATCCTTGATGGCATTGAAAGGTATAGTTTATACTCTTCACTTTTAGTTAAAAGCTTGTTGCCTGATCTCAGCTATTGAAGATTTTCATTATTTTTATAATCAAATTTATGTTAATTATTTTGAAGATGCTAGCTGATAATCTACCAAAAAGTAGACAAATATTCTTGAGAAAATTTAGTAGTGATTGTAGTCCATAAATTTTTTGCTGATGGACTTACATTGGGTCATGCCTACAAATCTAAGCTGAGCTTAGTTGAGCTGAATTCAATTTTATTCTTTGTTGTTTAAGGGATCATCAAGAAATATATATGGATTTTCCATCTATTTGGGTGGCTATGATGTTTTGATACCTTGGAGAAGTTTATACATGTTTGGTTATTTGAAGTTCATGAATAACATGGTAAACATCTGAGGGAAATGTTGGCTGGAAATTGTCGTTGGAAAGGATTCTTCTATGTTGACAGCTTAATGTTTCTTATCAAAAAAAGGTTGACAGTTTCATGTGCTGCGCATGTGATGGTGGCTCTTTGCTTGCAACATTCGTCACTTCATCTTCAAGTTGAAATTGACAGCTATGCTGTACATATGATGATGGCTCTTTGCAATATCTATCACTTCATGTCAAGTTCACTAAAATTGAGCTTTAGCAAGGAGTCAAGTGCCCATGATTATACTGATTAATTGATTGTCAAGGACTAAATATGGAATGTTATAACTTGAAATGCTAGCTTGGGATCCAAAAATAATAGTAACTGTAGCCTATATATCACAAAATTAGCTGCTGGTGTTATCTCGTTGTTACCAATATTCCTCCTATTGGCTTCCTTCTTTTTTGCAAGCTGCCTATTGGCTTTTTGCAAAATGCATCTTGCAGTCTCTCACCTTGACTGGAATTGCACTATTGTGTGCAATCCGTTTACTTGGTGTGTGTATATAAGTAGTCAGTCCTCAGAGTACAAAAAATAACTAAAAGGTGTCAACTTATCATGTGCTCTTTCTTTATAGTTTTCTTCCATTTTATGCACCTATCACCTTGGCATTTATTTCAAGATATGGTTCCATCCTTTTCCTCGAGCAGGGAACTGGAGTTGGAAGCAACAACATCTATATATAGCATAATCATAAATTGTAATTATCTCTGACAAAGTAACATTACCATCATGATGGGTAGATATAGAGTGATTTAGATCATCAGAGAATTGACCTCCAATAAAAGATTCATGGAACTTAAGAGTATATTTTGAATGATTCATAATTTCCAAAAGGTCTGGAGTTAGATTCCGATGTATAGCTTTGCATCTGGCAAATCAAATTTCATCCCTAAGAAAAATAGCAAGCCTTAAAATTTGTCACAATTTCTAATCACATACCCAAAGGAGTTAAAGACTCGGCTCTCCAACCAAGAGAACTTTTTAGTAATTCACCAATGGTTATTAATTGTATCATCAGTCATCACCTTGCCAGTTACATGGATATCTACATGTTAGCAATCAAAAGATGCATGTGCCTCATGAAATTCCTGCCTTACAAATGCAAGCACGGTATCCAATTCATTGCCAATACATCTGACTTGATAGGACTCCAGAGGACTTGAAACACATGCACAGTCCCATATAATACCACTCTATCCTTTTATCCTTGCCCTCCAGTCAAGCAACAACAACCAACAACAACAACAGTCCCAATTAAAAGCTTTCAGGATTAAGAAAATAATCAGACCACAGCATACCATTTCCTGAAGAACATTTTTTTCTAAATGAAATTGATGTCATTTATGTTTTTTCTTTTTAACTTCTTGAAAATATCTTTGTTGCCTTGTGCCTTGAAAATTATTTAGAGTTAAAATTTTGATTCTTATTTTCATATATAGAGGTATTCTTTTGAAATCTCTATTATATTTTTATTCTAATAACTGCTTGAGTTAAATGACATCTGATATTCTCCTTTAGGCCCAAGAAATGAAAGCAAGGAAACACTAACACCAGCAACAAATGTAGATGCAACAATTACAACTTAAACAAAGGTAGGCTGAACTTCAGAGGAGAGATGCTAGTCATCCTTCTTTTAGTGGACCCATAAGTAATTTTAGCTCTTATGGCATTGTAGGTCCAAATGCCAGCATTTTGGCTACTAAGATGTATGAAGAAAGAGTGAAGAATTCGCATCCACTGGACTTTAAGACTTATCCATAGCTTCTTGATATTGGCAAGATGGCTCTGACTTTCCACCATTTTCCTTACACATGACTTTTGAATGGAAAATTTTCTTACTTCACTTCTTCTCAACAGCAGCTAGTTCAAGGCAATCCAGGCAATGTATCTATGGCCTTGCAGCGAATGCAGGCATGGGTTCAATGGTCTCCTAGAACTATTCTTAATTTTATTTTTATTTTACATTTATGTTTTTGAACTTGTAGATCCTTGTATTTCATCATGGATGTTTTCAGAGATTTTGCCATTGATATATTCAGGATATTAAAGGTTTGTTTATGGACCCTACTTTAATTTATCGACTAGGAATGATGCAAATGAAGTCTGTTATAGGACCCACTGGTAAATATTTATCTATTTCAAATTGATAATCCATGATGCTCAAATGGTTAACTTTTATGATTTTCATTCTGAGTTGCACGGTTACAACATGATAAAACTTTGGAAATAATTATTAATTTGTAAATGCAAGTTCCCAAGTTGATTGAATGTATAAAACTTTGGAATAGAGTGGTATTTACCTTCTTTTCTAATTTTATTGTTTAAAATAGTGGGAACTGTGTGTCATGCCATAGATATTTGTTGTCTGCTAAACATTGCTTTGATTCAAGTGTGCGAACAAGTGAAACATAGCAGGTGCACCAGATTGTCATATGATAAGCACCAGAATGTTGGTGATCTTGATGGTAAATTTCTTTTAGAATACTACTTTTGCTGGATAGATGCATTAAATTGAGGCTTGGTTATGGTAAATTTCTTTCAGAATACGACTTTTACTCCATAGATGAATTAAACTGAGGCTTTGTTTCTTCCTCGCAATCTAAAACAACCCTTGAAGTGTAGGAGTACACAGAATGCTCTTTATCTCTCTATTCACTAATAGGCATTTATCATCTGTGCCCATTGCATACTTATATCTTCTGCTGGCAGGGTAGTTTAGTTTGAAGTTATGGCAAAGCATTTCCTATCTCCATTTGTGTTTATTTGATGCAATCCTTACTTATTGAGATTCAGAAAAGCAGCTAATGTTACACTTGATCTTAGCCAAAAAGCATGAAACAAAAATGTTGTGGATATCCTTTTGTTATTTTTTCAAGAAAAGCATTTAGGCAATTTTCCTTTCTAGATGTGCATCCTCATATAGACAGTGTCTAATAAAAGCTTGTAGTTTGATCTTTATTTCCACGTTTGTTCTTGCTCAATGACATGATTTCAATTTCCACGTTTTAATTGCCTTGATCATGTCTTATTTGATGAAATTAATTGAATTGTAGTTAGTTGATATGGATTGCTTATTCAGTCTGTTTATTTTCTATCTTCCCCTCATGCTATAAGAAATTAAATATAAAAATTGCTAAAGGACTTAGTTGAAATATAAAAATTGTTGTTTTTCCAAGGAAAGAAAATTCTATGTAAGGATACTTATTACATGTTGCAATGCTATCAAGCATTTTCCAATATTAAGATGGAATCCTCCTATTTTACCATACATCCAAGTTTATAATATGTAAAATTGAAATATGAACTAAAATCTTTTGTTGGCTTTGTTCAGGTTTGCCTAGCAATTCCCTTGCAGCTATTAGTACATTGCCTTTGTATGCTCTTGTTACTCAAGTATTTACTAAATATGCAGATCTTTTGCATTGTGTCATACTAATCGATTTCACATGAAGCTTAATGAACAAAGGACTTTTAGAGTTTTTTTGTTGAAACATAGAAATATGCTATTCAAGATTGATTTCTAGTGCCTAAAAAATAAATGATTTAGAGGTTAGAGTCCGCGGGCCAGTCACATTTCTATCCGTTTGATCACAATCTAATCCTACTTGAGTTTTAGTGTAAAATTGATTTGGACTTTACATTTTCGGATGTTGGAAACATATGAACCACAATAATCCGATTTTGATTGAAACTAAGGCATAAGCTCTAATTAAGGTGTGACTTCCTGTACACTAATTAATTTTCCTTTTTAAACTTACTCTGATATTATCTTTTACCTCATTTTTGTAACATCATCTTTATTTCAGATACACTCATCGTAAACTTATTTCATGTCATCCATAGATCTACATACACAATATTCTTATCGGGTAGATCAACACTACAACATGCCTTACTTTTGTTGTCTGTTAGAAATTGACGGCAAATCTCAAATCATCGACGGAATTCAGCGATGGCGTTATTACCATCGTTTCGCTTTGTCGTTGGTTAGAGGGTTAATTCAACGTCAAAATAGTGTTTTACCATCGGATGAATTGAATATTTTAACGTCATTTCAAAATTGACAAGAATTGTTGCCGTCGGTTATATTATAAGTGACAGTATATGTCAGTCACTTTTTCTTGTTTTTATGCGTTCTTTTTTTATTTTCGTCGTCATTTAAGTACCTTTATCGTCGCTTTTGTAAGTGACGGGAAAAATTTTTTTACTGTCATTTGTATTAAAATCAACGATATAGATGTGATTGCAAAAAGATTTTTTCCATCGCTTATTCAACTAGATAATGGTACAAATGTGACGGTAAAAATATTTTTGTCGTTGCTTATCCTAAGAAAGGGTGTCATAAAATAGGAATAATGATTTTTCTGAATCTTTTATGTTGTCAGTTATTGGATAAATGATGGTAAAAATATTTTTACCGTCATAGTTTTGTCATTGCTTAGTTGAATAAGCGATGACAAATGTATGATTTTTTTTTTTAAATTATCAAATGATGGAAACTACCTATTAAACTTAAAAGTCTTATTTTTATAGAAAAAATAAGTAATGAAAATGAAGAGAAATTTATATTTCATAAATATAAAATCTAATATATTAAAAGTTTGAAAATTAAATATTTACATAAAAAAGGTAACATGAAAAGCATAAGAAAAGAAAATGGATAGAAATCAAAATATAGCTGTTCTGATGCCACCAGCTCTGCCTGGATCACTCATGGAGTTGTCATCTCAGTAGATGTTGGAGTCTGTTGAAAATAGATGCTCTGGCTGACCTTTCTTCTTGAGAAGGGTTATAAGCGTATGAAGTTTATCATCCATAGCATTTATCTTATTCTTCATCTCCACCTCTTTCTTTCTCTCTGCCTCTCTCTTCTACCTCTCGTCTCTGTAGTGTGTCAATTTTTTGATGCAGTTGGTCGGTGACACTAGAGACACCTTTCCTCCCATACCAGGTGGATAACGTGTATGTTCTTTCCGTACTATGAATGAAACCACCGTAATCCGATGGCATTACTCTCCTAAATGCCTTCTCTGCATTCAAAGGTTGCTGGATGCTATCGGAGGTCTTGTCAGTGGAGGATGTACTAATTTATCATTTTATCCTAAATGTATTAAAAAATATTATTATAATATATATATACAAAGTTAAAAAATTTGAGTTTAGGAACTTACGTGTTTCTTCTGGTATGATTCATGAATCCATTTACGAGTACCCTTAGTTGCATCGTTACTGTGGGTGATCTCATAGATATCCATCCTAATCATTTCCATCCCATCATGTGCAGTGGATCGAAAATATAAAAATAATACAATTAGGTTAAAATAATTTAAAAATTAAGTAATGTTTAATTGAAAAGTAATTTCAATATTTACATAACAGCTCTTGATTAT
The DNA here is from genome assembly GCA_037157565.1 of Thalassia testudinum. Classification (NCBI taxonomy): domain Eukaryota; kingdom Viridiplantae; phylum Streptophyta; class Magnoliopsida; order Alismatales; family Hydrocharitaceae; genus Thalassia; species Thalassia testudinum. The sequence goes on along the minus strand of JAZHRO010000007.1, from coordinate 69,888,176 downwards.
CTCGATGGTCATTCGACCTAAACAATGAGTCTGTGGAGTTTTAGTTCTATTGACCTTATTTTTTTTGCTTGCTCTTGTAGGCATATACAATAATATTTTTTATAAATTTAAGATATATGAAATTAATAAAATGATTTTTAATCATTTACTAACCTCTACTTTCGGATTCAGTCAATACTCACATGTCTTCTTCCAATTGTCAGGCATGATATCAGAAGGATAATTCTTCATTGCCTCCTTGGGTGAACTGTAGTTTGAAAAAAAATAAATATCAAATATAAATTGTTAGAAATAATATATGAAATTATATATATAATAAAAATGTAAATATTTAAAAAATATTACAATTTTCTTGGTCTTTCCTTCAATTTTTGTGAATTTTGGCGACGTGTTTAAGAATATATCAGGAGACATTAGAGTTGGTACTTAAATCGTAATTTACCTACGTTAATTTTTTTTTAAAAATGTCAATCTTAATTTATAATAATTTTAAGATAAAGTTATAAAAGAAATAACTTTGATAAATAAAATTACCTCCAGTTGATGGAGGAATTACCTCTCAGGCTCTACGGGTATTTTTCTCTAGTTGAAGTAGTAAATGGGTACAATATATTTAATAATTGTATCCACTCAACTGATAAAGTTCAGGTAATTCTTCGCTTCCCTTGTGATTCTAAACCTGATTGTTATTCTCAGGCCATCGAGGGTACGCTGGAGGTCTAGTTTCTGTCTTTCCCCATCCTCTTCTAACATTAATCATATTTATTATATATTTATGAAGCTATAATAAAATTTAAAATATATAAGTAATTTTAAACTTAAAGTTATCCCAACTTATGCCTACCGGTAAGTGGTCAGCATGAATTGGAGACGTATTCCTCACACTACAACAAAAAAGGTCAAAAGCAACGAATATTTTATGAAAATGATAAATAAATCGTCTTTATATGACCTGCCAACGAATAATTTATTTGTCAGCATATTCGTTGGAAAATTCAAACAAATGAAATCATCGCACACTTTAAATATTTTCGTTGTCTTTACTTTCTTTTAATAATAATTTTTTTCGTTGGCCTATGAAGAATATAATAACGATTAATTTGTCGCGATATAAAAAGGATACAAAAGATTATTAATCATCCGTTAAAACCTCATAATGTACCATACTAATAATTTATTTTAATTACCTATAAAATAAAAAATTATTTTACAACATCCATCAAAATATTCCTCACAAATTAAAATTTTCCAATGAAAATTTTATATAGAAAACACACTTAAAAAGTTTTAGGAAGGTTTCATTACAGCATATATTTGAAAAGACAAAAAAATTTACTTTTCTACAATGATAAAGAAATTAAAAATAATTTAACAAAAAATAGTCAATAAAAAAAATCTACCAAATTAAAGCTTTCCCTTATGAATAAAAGATAGAGGAATGCAAACATACATCATGTTTTGGCAAAGTTAGGTTGGTTGTCAACAAGAGGAAATTCTCGTCACTACATCCTCGAAAGGAAATTGCATGAGAAAAAGGCATTGCCCTGTAAAAAGAAAGAAAGGAAAATGCTCAATATAATTATTCCCACTAAGCATCCAATTATACTAATAATGATAAGACTTTTAACACTAATGCAAATATTACTATTGCTATGCAATGTGACAACCTAACATTTGGATAATATCATAATAAAGCATACCTTCTTTGATAACATGGGTATGATATGTTGAAGATCATTCTTATAAGAAAATAGTAATGTTTAACTAAAAGAAAAGATCTTTACTACGTTCAAAATTCAAGATGAATTGATGCGAGTGATGCTTGGGAACAATTTGAGCATTTACCATGATCAACGAGGCAAATAGAATAAGAATGGCTCCAAATTGTCTTTCGTCTCCATCATGTTGGAATTTCTCAAATAGATGATGCAAAAGGATCAAAAGCTCAATTCCAAAGAAAAGACAAGAATTTACCATGATCAACATAAATAAAGAATGAAACTTAACTATATTTAATAAGATTTACCATTGCTTCATTAAAACTTTCTAATGCTCAGGTTGCCACCAAAGATAGAGGCCAATGCATGCCAAAGGATTGGGGATGGCAAGTCCATTCCTTCCTATAAGGAACCATCATCAAGCTTTGGTTGCTATCAATTGACCCATTGCTTTAGCGGGTTTAAAGGGCATATATTCTTTTAAAGCATGGTACGGGCATGCATGATATAGCTATCAATATATGCCTTTGGGATATTAAGTAGTAGGGTCGAGCGTTTGATGATTAAGATGGCCTCCGAAGCTTTCTACAAAAAAAAAGAGGATCTTTTTATAGATGACCCTTTTGCATAATCATCACACCCATAAAGTTCATATTAACCTTAGTGGCCCCATGATCACTTTACCCTCCATGTGCTCCTTGTTGACTTCTCAATTGAAGTTCTTAGACTTGGACAAAAAGTAGGAATTTAATTTAGGCACATATGAAAGTTTAAATTCTAAATTACAGATGGTATTCATGTAATTATGTTGCTTTAAAAGGATTTGTGTAAAAATCACCATAGAATTTGACTTTGTTGGAATTAATCTTCATTGTGAATCTCTCCCCATGTCGAATTTGGAGGAGAGGTAGGATCGAGTCCACCAGGGAATGCAAAGAGCTAACATACGCAACCACTGGATGACAACAATAGTGAAACACTGAACTATTGAGCAGCCAAAATAGGCAAAAACAAACTACCTATTCAACATGACCAAAACCTGAGATTTAACATGACCAAAAACAAACCTCAGAAAACCAATTTAGGGGACCAAAACCTGAGAGTGAGATACTCAATTTCAACATGCTATTGGCATGACTTGCAAAATTTTACACATTTGAAGTATTGACCAAGGCCAAATTCAGTATTCAAGATAACATAGATCCAACTTCTTATTTCTTTTCTTTTTATAACATAGGCAAAGCATTTATAGATTAACTTAAGTTACTTACTAGGAGTATTTTAAAGAGTAAAACAACATATTCGATTTGCTCTTCGGAGTTGATATAAGCAAACAGAAAGTAAAATCTAGTAGTCTTTCTAAAAGTACAACAATGCTACTTTTTCAATTTTTTCTCTACTCCTATTTTTATGCAGTTCTATATTTTGCTCTCCAACATTTGTTTCTACATGTGCACCTTCTAATTTAGTTGAAATATCTAAGATTATCCTATGTCTTAATTACCGGCTCTTGCCCCTCAGTGAATATTTAATGCTTTGGAACTTTCCAACATTACAAACAAACAGGAGCTCCTTAACATTATCCTATGTTTGCTTTTCTCTAGAAATGATGGAATTTGTATAGACAAAAAAGAAAAAGGGAAGAAACCAATGGCAAGATATCATAGAAATTTGTTGCCTACACATATCCCTTAACATTTTCAATCTCCTGCGCCAGCTTAGCTTGTGTTTCTGCCCACTTGCTTGTATTAGATAGTATATGGATCCCATATCCATGTATTCAGTAACCATTAATAAATGAGAAGGGTTCATACATGTGCCAAGGAACAATATGACTGCACAGGATGTTTTGAAAACTTTTAGACTCGTTATAGCATAGAGTGATTACTGGCAATTAGTGCAAATATCTCCATTTCATCCCCCATTTTTATTCTAAGCTATGTCAGGCATATGGAAAGAATACTGTGAAAGGTCAGTTTCCTATTTCTATTTAGAGCTGCAAAATATAGGCATTTAGGTTCTCTGCTTTGTGTTAATGTTGCACAGCCAATGCTATGCACATAGCTAGTAAAGATTTGGTTTCTAGGCATGATTAGCCAGATGCTAACATGTGGTAATCCATTTTTTACCCACTTGACTACCCAATGCAATTTGATAATTTGAAATGTAATTACTGCATCTAAAACTTATTTTTCTCTTAGTCATATGATGAACTTTCCGCTGCATGAAAATTCCCTGGCCTGTGGCTGATCATAGCTACTAGCTGCATTGTTGTTTCTAGCTACTTAAGATGTGTTTCACAATAAACAAAAGCCATGATCATGGCCAGTAGGGCATTACCGACTGCATCCTTCCACACACATTGCATTTCCAAGAAAGGATTTTTAGGTCAAAAAATTGTGATGCTAAGGATGAACTTATAGGGCTGATTTGGAAGGATATTAAAATGCTCTATCAGCTCAACCGTTGCTACATAATTTATAAAAAGTAAAGAAATGTTGCTGGTGTGTGCATACATACCATTTGGATGTCCAAGGTGACTGGAAAGGAAAGATAACAAAAGAAGGTTAAGATTCTACTTAGAATTACCAAATGAAAGATATTCTACTATTTAAGATTCAACTTATTATGAGCAAGCAAAGCTTACATCAGTATGGATATTTCATTATAGAAATCTTCCATGTTCTCAACAGTCAAATCCTGCTCTAGAAAAGCCTTGATAGCTACATCTATTCCATTCCATATTCTGCAGAAAACTTCCACAAAGAAACCTAGATAAAACAGGGAAAACAATTTACAATTCATTCGATCTGCATAAAGAAGCAAAATGTTCTCTTAGGAAATGCCACAACAAATGAAAGGCAACAAGCAGGTGCTTCTGTGCAATAGTAGCTGATGGTAGGCAAGCCTTCTAATGGAAGCTGCACACACAATAAGAATTGGGAAAAAAACTGTAATTGACATAATTTTTCTGTTCAATACCACAGTAGTTCAAGAATGAAAGACAGCCTAGTTTTTTTTTTCTTCCCTTTTCTTACTTTAAGCACTAGAAATAGCCTGGGTTAAGACATCAAGTGGGTTACTAAGGTTGGAGACATTTTTCATTAGCGGTGAATATTTTCTTTGACAGTGAATAAGATTTTTTTTCAATGCAAATTTTTATAATTTTTTTTTGAAAAGAAAAAGGATGATTAACTAGAGTTGTTAATCCCTCATAGTCATTAAAAACAAATAAGGACTCAGCACATCAATGATTACAAAGCATATTGCGGTGATACAAAAGCTCGTCAACCTACGACCTCTCCCTCCCCCTCCTAAAAATAGCCCCATTACACTGCAGCCACCACAACAAAATTAAAGCACTCTTAATGGTGTCCCCATCTCTAAATTTGCTGATCTACTGTGACTGATTGTGGGTGTTTGTGAGTGTAGCCCAATTTGTGATATGTGCACGCATGAGAAGTAGAGTCCCATTTTGTGATATTTGTATGTGCAGCAACAATCAGCAACATAGGAGGACTCAAATCAAAAGGTAGTCATGTTTCTCCATTAGCATAAAAGATAGGACTCAAATCAAAGCAGTTCCAGAAAAAAAAAATCATAAGATTAGCAAAATACTGGTTTCCTTTGGTTGAGTAAGAAAACATTACTTCAATGATATAAAGCACGCCCTTAAAATTTTGTCTATAATGAAATGAAATGTTGTAGATAAAATTGTCTTTGCAAAGAGTAACACCAAATTGAAAGAGTTACCAATATGAAGTGACATCAATTTTCACAGTAAAACGAGTCAGGATATTGGGACACTCTTCACCCAATGCAAAAAGAAAATTATCAAGTCATAGGTGTACTTTTTGAAAGCCATCCATTTTTTGTGTTTGGCAACAATTCAGATGTAAGTTGCCTGCCACTGGTAAAAGCAAAGGCAACTTCAGCCGGCCATTATATACTCATGTTACAAGTGAGTAGATAGTACCAAGCTCCCTTAGTGGTAGAAGGCGATCATAAAACTTCAATGGATCTCCTTCTCCTTTCAAGTCCTCTTGCATCATACGTCTTTACATCTGTTGTCGTAATAACAACTACTGCTCTGGTATAGGTTCACAAGAGTCCCAAGATCACCTACCACCCCCCTTTTTGTTCACCTCCCTCATCTTGCAAAGCATGGCCCAGATGTCTTCACCATCCTTGCAAAAACATATGGACCCATCTATGAGGGCGACAAAGAGGACAGAAAAATAAAAGTATCTGGCATAAATTTTTCTCAATTGAGCTTGTTCTAAGCTTAAAAAAAAATCAATTGAAAGTTGAAATTAGTGTTTAATAACTTAAACTTCATTAGATTCAATGCAACAAGCTATTTGCATAATTTTTTCTTAATTTAGCTTGGTCTAAGCTCAAATTGTTGCAAGTATTAGGTATGAGTAGGGTTTTTTTTTTTTTCGTTGCAAGTGCATTCATCCTATTCCAATCTACCAGAGAAAGATGTAGAGTGTGGGAAGTACAAACATGGAGGTTTCGTAGCAAAAATGATTGATGTTTTTAGATTAGTATACTACCAAGCTCCATCATGCAACACAGATTAACGAAGGTCAAAGTTGATCTAAGGACTAAATAAACCAGCTTGTTTGTTTCCTTTGTCACAATGGCAAATGCTGAATACTCAGAGTTTGCAAGTTGAAATACGGTAAAAAAGGATGAATACTACTAATCATCGTTATTTATTCATCGCCTTTGATTCATTTTGTTGTAGTGATTCTCCCTGACATACAAACAATTTCCCTTCACAAAAAAAAAAAACTCCCAAAGATCCCCCTACCACCTAAACTTGTTCCTCTCCTTCCCTTCCTCCCTCCGATCTCCCAAAACAAGGCAGTCCACCAAATCTTCACCATCCTAGATCTATCCCCAAAATCAATTTTACATATGCTTCAACCCATCATTAGAAGTGCAAGATCCACTTCTAGATCAATTCTACATGTACTTAAATCATTTTTTTCTCAATTGACAAAAATGATTATCATAAAGTTTCTCAAAGCATCTAAATAAAAAATGATATGGTATGACAAAAACTCATGATTCTATTGGTCACAGAAAGGACAACCATGCATCTCCAACACATATCAGAGCTCCTGCAACTCTCCTCAATCCAATAGCACCCCACCTGTAGGCTAACAAAAGAAAACATAACTTGTAATACCAAATCCCAACACAACAACCAATCACCATTTAGTTACTTGACCCAACTTTGCCCATCACATAAGCACATTCTACTAATTATCACTTGCAGTGAAAAATTTTAGGATCTTGAGATGTTTTCCAAGTTTGAACACATTCATAAAAAGTGGTGACATATTGCCATCTAAATGTAAAACCACTTAGTTCACTTGCAGTTCAGGCAGTGTGTAAAATCAAAGAGATAAAAGAATTATTTATTGATCAAAGAGATAAGGAAATACCTTTTACAACTATATATTGCCATCTGAGTTTAGCAAATCCTCAAAAAATCTCTGGTACTTTGCAATTAGCTCCCTGTATCAGAAATGCATGAAAAAAGCACAAGCGAGATTAATTTCTTTTTGCTAATATCAGAATAATTCTTTTAAATATACACTGATGCACACATGCACATTGATATTGCTTCAAATTGTTTAAAGCCCCATTCATTTTGATAGTGTGAAGATCAGAATGACAAGTCCCATAATACAAAATTGAACATCCCAAAGCTTTCAGCTCAATTTTCATTTCCATGTATGAGTAAAGAGATAGTAAGACATTCTGAGAGAAGTGCTGCATACAAAATAACAAAAATGGATCAACTTGTAGGACAATCTTTTTTCCGCAGCATAGGGGCTTGCGGCAGTCTCCATGTGGAGCCAAATCTGCTCCTCTGCAGCGACCTACACCTCCCTCGACTCCAGCTTCACCGTGGGCCTCCTTAAGCTCTAGGTCGTTCTCCCCTAGTCGCTGTTGTGCTACCGCGATGGCCTCTCAGAGCTACCGCCTCCCCTGCTCCTCCAATGTCACCTGTAGCCCCTTGAAGTGGAGGCGGACCAATGCGTCTTCATCCCCCTTGTTGTGGAGGGGCGCCGAGGCCTCGGTCAGCTCAATCGCTGTGTAGGGGCTCACAGCCGTTGCCATGTGGAGCTAAATCTGCTCCTCCGCAGCGACCTACACCTCCCTCGACTCCACCTTCACCGCAGGCCTCGTCGAGCTCTAGGTCGTTCTCCCCTAGTCACTGTTGCGCCACTACGATGGCTTCTCAGAGCTGCCGCCTCCCCTGGTCCTCCAACGTCGCCTGCAGCCCCTTGAAGTGGAGGCGGACCAATGCATCTTCATCCCCCTTGTCGCGGAGGGGCACCGAGGCCTTGGCCAACTCGATCATAGCGTAGGGGCTCACGACCGTCGCCATGTGGAGCCAAATCTGCTCCTCCGCAGCGAGCTACACCTCCCTTGACTCCAACTTCGCCGCGGGCCTCCTCGAGCTATAGGTCGTTCTCCCCTTGTCGCTGTTGCGCCACCGCGATGGCTTCTCAGAGCTGCCACCTCCCCTGCTCCTCCAACGTCGCCTGTAGCCCCTCGAAGTGGAGGCGGACCAATGCGTCTTCATCCCCCTTGTCGTGGAGGGGCGCCGAGGCCTCGGCTAGCTCGATCACGGCGTAGGGGCTCGCGACCGTCACCATGTGGAGCCAAATTTGCTCCTCCGCAACAACCTACACCTCCCTCGACTCCAGCTTCATCTCAGGCCTCCTCAAGCTCTAGGTTCTCCCCTAGTCATTGTTGCGCGACCACGAAGGCCTCCTAGAGCTTCCGCCTACCTGCTCCTCCAGCGTCGCCGGCAGGCCCTTGAGGTGGAGGAGGACCAGCACATTGACCTCGGCGTCGATCTCGAAACCCTAAGATTGAGGAGCGAGGGGTGAAGGGCGGCGTAGGAGAGGAAGAGGAGGAGGAGGAGGAGGAGGAGGGGAAGGGAGCATCCATGGCGATCTAGGAGAGGAGAGGGAGGAGCGAGGAGGGAGGGCAGAGGAAAAGTAGAGCGGAAGGGGTTAAGGTTTGGGAGGTTCATCAAAGGAGGGACCTAAATATTATTGGTAGAGGAGGAGAGATATGGTAGGGGAGGAGGAGGACGAGAGCAGTGTCTCCTTCACCGAAAGGGAGAGAGTGGTGAGTGAAGTCGTCTGGGAGAGGTGGCTAGAGCTCGTCGGGTGGTGGTGGGTTGGGGATGGGGTTCGCATAGGGGGATGGTTTAATATTGAAAAAATTACAAATAGAGTCTTATATTATTTTTAATAAATAATAATTTAATGATGATTATTAATCACTATCGATAAATAATAGCAACGATTTTCCTTCGTTGTCATGTTTAACGATAAATATATAAAATCATTGTTAACTTAGAAAAATAATAATGAATAATCTAATTGTTGTTATGCTTAAGATATAACGATGAATATTAATAATCGTTGTTATTTTTTCATTTCTTTTAACTCATTTTATTGTAGTGCCACCATCTCATCCTCTTCCTCTTGCCCCTCCTCCTCTCCTGTCTCCTCTCCCACCTCATCGGATGCTCCATAATATGGATCATCCTCTATTCGCTTTGGTAAGGTCTGAGCAATCTCTTTCCCTTTTCCCTTGCCCTCTGCATGTAGTAATCGTGCCATTTCCTTAGGACGTACGAAACGTGACTGGAGGAGAGCTTGCTGCCGAGGGGTGGCTGACCCTGAAAAGACGAATTGGGTTGTGTCGATGGTTGTATCTCAGGAGAACCCTTTCTTTTGGAATTTTTCTTAAACAATTTCATCTGTAACAAGTATAAAATGCAATAATTAATATAGTTGTTAATCATTAATATATAAATCATCAATGAAAAAAGTTTGCAAAACAAAAAAAGAAATATTTAAAAATTAAGGCAGGGTTTCCCCTTAAATTTGGAGGTTTCTCTATAAACCTACATATTAAAATTAAAGTAGGCACACCCCACATAAAAAAAAGTTCAAAGACAAACCATAAGTGGATATACCCTACATCCATTCAAATAAAACATGCAACACAAGTGGATACACCCCACATCTATTTAATGAAATAAAAAATAATATGTGGGCACACCCCACATCTAACAAAAACCTATAATTTCATCCAATTAAATTTAAGACATTGAAATTATACCTCTAAGTGCAACAATCTCCGAGTATGTACGCCACCGATAACTTGTAATTTGAAAAACAAAAGTAATTAAAATGACAGTAGAGCAAGAGTAACAAATTTTGAACACGTGTGTGATTGGTTTAAGTTTAGTTATTTATAATGTGTAGAAAATGCCAGTTGTAGTTTAGGTTTCTTAAATTTGAATATGAATTTGATATAAATAGAAATGGAACAAAGTAAAGAAATTGTTACTAAACTTAGATGTCCACATCTACTGCATTTGAATCTTTCCATTAATTCTTGGTATACTTCATACTGCACGTCAAAATGATTGTGCGGTACTATTCTTATTGGTATAACCTATCCCCTTTGGCAATTATCGGGGATGAAGAAAACTTGTGCAGCTTTACATGTCAATGTGAATGGTTCATCAGACTAAAGAATTTGACGATTAGGATTTGAACTTAAGAAATTGTATTTCTTATCAATTTTGAAATTAGTGCACTCTTTAAAACATCAAACCAATGACATTTAAATAGGACAACTCTGCGATCATATCTGAAGCTGATCTCCACAATTTTTTTGATTTTACCATAGTATCCATCTAAACCGGTGGAAAGATTTCAATCAACAACTTTGGCATGTTATGTAACCTTCCTATTATCAATTTCTTTTATTCTGAATTTGAACTCATTTATTATATACCCATAATGGTAATGTGCATAATATAATGGTGTATCGGCAATTATATCAAAATCTGATATCTATCGTGGGTCCTTATCCTCTTTCAATTGATGAACTCGGTCTTTAAACAAATCTAAGAAGCCAAATTCAGTTGTCGTTGAAAGAGGTAATCGTTCGAATTCCTGGTAAAATGAATTAATTTCAGGAATTTATTTTAAAATATATAGATGCATGCAACATCTGTCATTTTCTGAAATAGCCTTGTACTCTGTATGAAGGATCAACCTTCCTCTGATATCAAAAATTGACAAACATTTTTCATCGCTGTCATTGTACTCCCTCTCATAATTCTTTTGAAGTTTATTAAAGTGGTTATCTATTTAATTTATGTACATGGACGTAAAATTAATATACTCCTCTATGAGATAGCCTTCTACAATTAATCATTCTGGCTTTGCCTTATTCAAAACATAATCTTTAAGCTTTTTAAAAAATCGCTCCACAGGATACATAAATCTGAATTGTATAGGTCCACCGATTCTCGCTTCATTTGTAAGATGCAGTGTGAGATGAACCATTACATCGAAGAAGGCTGGGGGAAGAATCTATTCCATCTTATAGAGAGTAATGACTATTTGTTTATCCCAGTAATCCAGTGTATCATTTTGTAGCGTCTTCGAACAAACAACTTTGAAAAACCTGCTCATATCTATGAATGAATCAACAACTGGCTCTCGTAGTATCCCCCGTATCACTAGTGGAAACAATACTTGCATATAATGTGAGTCATAACTTTTCAAGCTAGATATCTTTTTTTGTGCTTCATTCACACAACGGTAAAGTTGCGAGGAAAACCTATCTGGCACCCGAATTTCCTTTAAGAAGGAGAGCAGTCTACTCTTCTGGTCCTGATTCAAGCTGTAAATAGCAGGTGGGAAGTAGCCATCATCCTCATGAATATGCAGCTTCGGACGTATCCCAAACTTTTCATGTCTTTCTTGTTTCCACCGTGTCCTTTGGATCATTGGTCAGATTTAATACATCTAAGATGTTATCCATCACATTCTTTTCGATGTGCATAATATCTAAATTATGATGTATTGTAAGATCTTTCCAGTATGACAGCTTCATAAAGAAAAGGCTTCTCTTGCGAAATCCAGAATTCTTGAGGCTGTCTGGTCTTGTTTGAATGGTCGACCTAACCATATCTCATCCATTTTTTGTAATCTCTCCATTATAACCTGGTTCGGCAACTTGATAGAATCTGTATTAAGTTTATTTTTTGGATTTTTCTTTGAATATAGACACGCCTTGCCATCAAATTTACTTCTGAACAGTGACGTTCACCATCTATGTTCAATAGGTAGAAATCTGCGATGTCCTAAGTAACAAAATTTCTTACTTTCCAGCAGTCGTAGGCGATGAGTGTCTTCCATACAGGCTGGACAAGTAAGCTTTCCTTTTGTGCTCCAACCAGACAAATTTGTATATGCCAGGAAGTCATTTATGGTCCACAACAATGCTGCATGCATATTGTAAAATTCTTTCTTTTCTGCATTATACGTCTTCACGCCGGTGTACCATAACTGTTTTAGTTCATCGATTAATGGCTGAAGATAAACATCTATTACATTTCCTGGTTATTTTGGATCGGGGATTAATAGGGTTAGCATCATGAATGACGATCTCATACACAACTAGGGAGGTAAGTTATAAGTGTATTACCACTGGCCATATAGAGTACGACGGGTATATACTCTTAAATGGATTGAATCCATCACTTGCAAGACCCAACCGCATGTTCCTTGCTTCTAAAGCAAATGAACTGTTTTTTTTGTCAAATCTCTTCCACTCCTTTGAATTAGTAGGATGTCGTATTCTTCCATCTTGAGATTTACAATCCTAGTGCCATGTCATCCACCGTGCAATTTTAGTTGATATAAAAAGGCATTGAAGCCTAGGTGTCAGTGGGAAGTAACGAAGAACCTTCTGAGGTTATTTCCTCTTACTTTCATTTTTACCTTCCTTATATCTCTCAAGTCCACATTCGAGACGGTTAAGTTTGCAAATTCATTTATGAAAAGAATACAGTCATTCGGACATGGATTGATCTTCTGATAGTCCAAACCAAGCTTACGAATCTAGTTCCTTGCCTCATACCATGAAGTGGGAAAACCATTAGGGTTATTCAACAGCTCAGCAATAAACTGAAGTATTTCTGACATGAATTTAGTACTAGCTCTATTCATAACCTTCAGTTGAAACATCTTCAATAAAACGACAACTTTGACATTTTCGTAACATCGGGAGCAATAGGATCCTCAGTTGCTTTAATAGCATCATAAAATAGATTACAATTGAACGAATCTTTCTCATCTGTATTTATATCCTCTCCTGCTCTCATCTTGTTCAACATTTCTTCTATTTCTTCACCTCCGCTATCAATAATTTCCTCGTCTATCTCTTTGTCAACAGTGTTTTCATTATTTATGACTTTCTTAGTCAACTCCTCTCCATGAGCTACCCAAGTAGTGTAATGCTGCCACCACCCATTACAAATCAAGTGCTCAAACACAGTATCACGATCATGCATGGAATCATTCAAACATCTTTTGCATGAGCAAAAGATATTATCAAATTGACCTCACCTAAATATCTTCCTATTGTCATCAAAGGCCCAATCCAGGAATGAAATTGCTTGATCCTTATATTTGGTGTAAGCTGAACACCACAATCCAATCCAAGATTTATTCATTATTACCTAAAATTTAATGTAAACAAATCATTTATTAGGAAGGGAAACGACTGAATGATGTGTATCTTGATTAAGATTTTCACTTTATAGCCTATCCTTAAAGATTTGATCACAACTTAGGTTTGCTAGTTACATGTAACATTAGTGCGGCGACAGCATCTCCCCACACTTCTCCAGTATACCCCCAATACTAACCTTAGCTAGATTTCCTTTAACACCCAATTAAGGGCACCATAGGAAACTAAATAAGATTAGTTGGTATACCAGAGAAGAGCAGGAAGAAGCAACTGAAATTTCACTGCACAAGGTTACATGTAATGAGCAAAACTAAGCTGTGATCAAATCTTTAAGGACTTTCTTTAGTTCGGTACTTCACCGAACTAAAGTTGATAGAGTCTTATGGCATGTTACAAAGATAATACATCATGCATGTAAGTGAGGTATACATACACTTCTTGTATTGTTCGTATAACATGATCATAAGTCTTGATGAACGAGTAATTTGGACACAATTTCACTCAGAGGACTTTTACCCTAGGGGTTAGAATACCTAATGTTTTGCTTCGCATGCATATATCTTCTTTAGCAAGTGTGTGTATCTAAAATAATGCTTATAATTGCAAAGAAATTGACATAAATATAAGCAATCATCTGATAATAAATAAAATTATTTTTATTGAATGCTAAAAAGAAATGTACAAATGAACCAATTCGATCTCTTTGAGAAAGATATGTTTAAATCATAATTTAATGGTGATGATGTTCTACCAATTAAATGCCTACAAATGCAATCAACTACGAACGCGACAACTAAATGCATCAGAATATAAATCAGGGTATTCAAATCAACAAGAAATTGTGCATCCTAAATTCCTAATTAGAACATACAAGCTCTTAATATATCATCAAGTTTTCACACTATATGAGACTAAATCCAACAACCCAACATCATATATTTCCTCTAACAATCTCGAGTAAGAGCACGAAATTAGCATAAAGCCCAACTCAATCCCTAAACCCTATCCCAACCCAACCACCCTAACCCTACACCCAACCCATTACCAAACCTAAACAACATATATTAAACCCAATTCCCGACACAAATCAATCATCATCCAACCCAAACCCCAACCGTAAGTCTTAACCATCCCAACCATAACCTAACCATCTTAAACCATCCCATCTCCATCCCAAACCTAACTGTCGTCTTACCCAAATCCTAACATAACCTAACCAAAGCCCAACCTAACCCTAAATCCCCAATCAACCAATACATTGAACATTAAAGAATTTTAAAAATTTTGACAGAGTTTCCCCTTAAATTTAATTTTTTTTCATAAACTTGCATATCAAAATAACACATATAATAAAAGTGGGCACACCCCATAATAACAGTGCATCACACAAAAATATAAAGTGCATAAAAGTGGGCACAGCCTATCATACATTCAAAAAAATGATAATATGTGGGTACAACCCACATCTAATATAGTCTTAAAATATCATAAAAATAAGTTATAAAAAATGAAATTATACCTCCAATGTACTTGTGTATTTGAGTGTGACCATCACTACCAATCTGTAAATTCAATAACGCACAATAAATTAAATAATAAACCATTATGTTAATAACTTAAGTAATTAATTTGATATAAGGAAAGGAAGATGAGAAGGGGATGAGGAGGAGGGTGGCAGTAGGAGAAGGAGATGAAGAAGAGTGGGCAGGTGGAGGAGGATAAGGAGGGTGGCAGTAGGGAGGAGAGGAGGATGGGGTATGGCAGTTGGGAGGAGGGGTAGGCGGTGGAGGAAGGGTAGGGAGGATGAGGAGGAAGGGAAGGGGCAATGGAGGGGGAGGGTAATGGCTAGAGGTAGTGGAGGAGGATGAGGAGGATTGGAATGGGAGTTAGGAGGAGGAGGAAGGAGGGCAGGGGCCATCATGGAAGAGGAGGGTGGAATGGAGGAAAGGAGGAGGAGGGGGACGGTAGGAGGGGGTTGGGAAGGAGGATGAGGGTGGCAAGAGGGGCCAGAGAGGAGGAGGAGGACAACAGGAGGGGGAGGAGGTCGGCGACGAGAGGGGGTCTGGGAGGAGGAGGGCAGTGGCGGCAGGGTGTTGGGGAGGAGGATGGGGGCGACAAGAGGGGGTCTGGGTGGAGGAGGGCGGTGATGGGAGGGGTCAGAGAGGAGGAGGAGGACATAGGAGGGGAGGAGGAGGAGGTCGAGGAGGAGGAGGAGGGCGGTAGGAGGGTGTTGGGGAGGAGGTGGGTGTTCGGGAGAGGAGGAGGAGCATGGGGATGGAGAAGAGGAGGAGGACGACCCCGTTGGAGAAGGACGAGGAGGACGACGTCACGGAGGGGAAGGAGGACGACGAGGCCGTCAGGGATGGCGAGGAGGACGACGAGGAGACCGCCAGAGAAGAAGGAGGAGGGTGTCGGGGAAGAGAAGTTACCTAAGGAGGTGGAGGAGGAGGGTCGACGACGAGGGCTCCGGCAACGTTGTGGGAGGAGGGTTTGGGTTAGATGTTGGGGAAGATGAACAGTGATGGGAGATCGGCCTATGCATGATAGATGAAGAAATCTACGTCATCGGTTCTATCAGAAATCGATGGCAGAAG
Source organism: Thalassia testudinum (assembly GCA_037157565.1). NCBI lineage: Eukaryota > Viridiplantae > Streptophyta > Magnoliopsida > Alismatales > Hydrocharitaceae > Thalassia > Thalassia testudinum. Next base: position 69,872,260 of record JAZHRO010000007.1, on the reverse strand, counting down.
TCACTAATCTCGTCCAAATTTTAGGGCAAATTTTAACTATGTTTTCACCGTTGCTTCTTAAACAAACCGATGGCAAAGGATAACTTCAATTACTCCTCCATCGTGCCCAAATTTTGGTCGCCAATGTTAACCTACTTTTCGCCGTCACTTATTCCACTAACCGATGACAAAAGTCACTAATCTCGCCCAAATTTTAGGCACAAAGTTTAAGCGTCTTTTCGTTGTCGCTTATTCAACAACCGGTGGCAAAAATATATTTACTGTCGCTTACTAAACCGCCGATGAATATTAATGACAATCGCGCCCCAATCGCTTTTCTTCAACTAATGGTAGGTCGAGTACAGGCCTTCACCGTCACTTATTTGAATAAGCGACAATAAAAATAATTTTGCCGTTGATTTTATAAACCAACGAAAAGTAACCCACGACATATCTCATTTTTCTAGTAGTGTAACCTCTTCATATTCTAACATAATAAAAGGATTTTATTTTGCATTTAGAGTGCTAAAATGACTGACCTTTATCACTGCACAGATAATGCTTCCAGCTGCTTTGGCAATTGTGATGGCACTAATAGATACTTCCTAGTAAAACCTAACTTCGATGCAAAAAATATTTTCAAGTATTAAGAATCTCTATTGACTTGATGTATATGGGAGTCCATTTGTGAGAGTAGCACTAGAAAATTTTTTCCCTTAATGGTAGTGGAAAGGAGCTAGCAACGTTTGTAATGATAGGCCCCTATCTTTACTTTATGAGAGCATTGGAGAAATAGTGCTTTAAAAGGAAGCAACTAGTCTTAGATTTTGAAATTGCTATAAGATGGATTAGAGCAACAACTCAAGTTGACTTCCTGAATGGTTAGATATATAAACCTCAAGATTTTTAGTGTTTGATATATAATGCATTTTGAATGGTTAAATAATGCATTTTTAGTCAGATTTTCAGTGACTTCCTCAAGATTTTGAAATTTCATGGAGATGGTTAGATATTGAATGTCAAATTTGACATTCAATGTTAGTCAATAGTCATGATTAAGCATAAAACCATCATAAGCCTATGCTAATCATGTGAACATTTCAGAACATGAAACTTATTCTGTAAATAATAAACCTGTTAAACCATTATAAGCCATTACCCTGTTGTTGCCCCATTACCATTGTTATGACGATCATTCTAGTTATTTAATTTCTATTTTTGTTATACAAGTCAATATGAAGAACAACCAGACACTGAAATTGATCTTCCTAATGGATGCACTTACCTGTTCGGCTTTCTTGGTGATGGTTACAATTGTGAGGGTAAGAGGTAATATCCATTTTCAGTTTATATATCTATTCATTTTATCTTCTATTCATGGATGCATCCTGTTTAGTGATTGTGGTGTTTTTTAGTGCATTACCTACTTTCATGGCTAATGTCTACATAAAATGGCTAAATAAGCATATGATCCTACCTGCATTTATTCATCTTGGACTTCATATTGATGGAGGTGTTGTTGGGGATTCAGTTAATTATGGTGCTACTTTTTAGCATTTAATTGAAGTTTAGAAGATTGAAGCTACTTGAGATGGCAACAATTTTAAGAGGTTAATGCTTTTAGTGGTCGAGTCATTATGATCCGCTGTATTTTCAATTTTTTCTAGTAATTTTTATTTCTTTCTTTGTATTACCCTTGAGAGGGGATATTTTCTTATTGAGGTTGTTACTTTTTTTATATTTTTTTTAATTGTTTGATGTATCCCTTTAAAGGGCCCTTATTGTAGTTTATTTATTGGGAGATAGATAAAATTGAGGTTGCCTTTATGTTTCGATCTTGTTCAAATAAAAATATTTTTTACTAAAGAATATTAATAGTGGGAATTAAGTGATATAACAAGGTATCATTAAAATGAATTAACAGTGGTAATTAAATGATAAAAGAAAGCGTTATTAAAGTAAACTAATAGTGGTGATTTAGAGACAAATAATTGTTGCTAAATAATATTAATAGTGGCAATTAAATGGAAAAACAATACGCCATTAAAGCAAATCAATAGTGACGATTAAGTGGCATAAACAAAAGTTGTTAAATGAAGTACATAGTGACATTAATAGCGTCGATTAAATTGCCACTAATATAGTTGAATAGTGACGAAATAGTGGCAAATAAGTTGCTATTAAAGATCATTAGCGATGTTAATTGTGGCAATTTAAATGACACTAAATGAAGTATATAGTGACATTAATAGAATCAATTAAATTGACACTAATATAATTCAATAGCGGTGAAATAACGACAAATAAATTGCCACTAAAGAAGATCATTAGCGATAGTAATTGCAGTAATTAAAGTTTCGCTAATACTGATGATTTAGCGGCGATTATAGAATTGTCGCTAACCTTTTAGTGACTCCAATGAAGGTAGCAATCGAGCGACAATTATTTTAAGTGTCACTAATTACATATAACGACAAATAGAAGGCCTATAGTGGCAAATATTATGTTGCTAAAGGTTATTTTTTTTGTAGTGATAATATAATGATTAGTGTACTATTTGGATTGTTGGCAATGAGAAGCTTAAGAGATGGCTTGAAGCTGGATCTGAAGTAAGGAAGAAGCTAGAGCTGCAGTAGAGCTAGAGCAGAAGCCTTAGAATAAAGATGAAGACATAATGTAGGGAAGAGGTATACTACAGTATTTGTAGATTTTAATGTTCGAGTTAAATTATGAAGAACATAGGACCTTTCCTAGCCTTAAGACAGCCCTAAACACCTTCCCAAACCCTAGCTATCCTTAGATTAGGTAACCTTAGCTTAGAATGCCTCAAAACCCATATTCTAGCCCATCTCTGGATGTCTAGGTAGGATGCTAGATGTCCAGGCCCTTAGATACTACCCGCAGAACCTAGAACCCAATTTGTTGGAATATTGGATGTCCAGACAAGGTGTCAGACATCCAATTTCTGCAAAAATCCAAGACAGAACCTAAACTTCACCCTGATTCAACATTGGACGTCCAGACAAGAGACTTCGACTTCTGATTTTGAAGTATAAGTCGTCTGATAATTAAATCAAACGTATGGAACCCCTCTCCAGTTGTTGTTTTTGAAATCAAGCCTAGATCTTGATTACTTAAAACCCTAAACCCAATCCTACACCTTAGGGTGATAGAGGATCTGAAGATATGTAATATATGGCTATCTACGCGCACAGAAACTTAAACACAAAATCAGTAATAACAAGACAATTTGCACAAAATACAATCACAGAAATTGGCACAATATGTATAGTGGTTCCCCTCCCTTGGGTACTCCACTACCTAAGCCTCCCAACTTAGGATTTTTAACCCGATTCTCTCAATCCCGAGAGAATCAATTTACTAAATCGACGTAATTAATGGGTTACCTCAACCCAAGTACAATAACGGGTTTGTTACAACCCAATGAGCAACGAGCTCAAATACAAAAGTACAGGTGTAAGACAAAAAGAATCTTACAACTAGAACCTAAGCCTCTCAACAATAATTAAAAGATGATACCAATTTAAGAGCCTAGAATGAGCGTGAATCTCTTCGTGGATGCGTGAGAAAAACACGTCGTTAAAGTGTTTGCAAAAGCGTAGAGAGATTGAGAACAACAAACTATTCCTTCTCTTGAATATGTGGTGGAAAAATGTAATATAGCTCTAGAATTTTTCTTCTCTATTTCTTGTGTGCAAACAAAGAGTCCTAGGGTCATTGTATAGAGTTTAGGGCCTAGGATACTTGTCTACTAGACGTTGGGAATTAACTCCCAACGTTCACATTGTTAGAATTAATTTTCTAGCCATTTAGAATTAAGCCAACGGCTACCTGGTACTGGTACTAAAGTACCTGTACCAGTACTAGCAGCTCACTGCCACCAGTACATGAGTCCTGGTACCGGTACTCATCATGGGTACCAGTACTTGTGATTCCCAGGTTTGGAATTCCTTGGGCACAGTAACCTACTTATACCGGTACTTGTAAGGTTCAGGCTAGAATTAAGCCTTCAACCTGTGGCCAACCTGTACCGGCACTCATGGTTAGTACCGGTACTTGTTGTTCACAGTTTTAGACAAATTCTCAAACCTGTGCCTTGCAAATACCAGTACTGATGAGCAGTATCGGTACTTGCTTATAAGTACCTGTTTTAAGTGTTTTAATTCATTACGTACTTTGAAAATGTTCGCAATATAAATCCTAATTTATCTCCAATTGATTTTACGATCTAAGTTATGATTCTTTGTTAAGAGGCATATACAATCTATAAAAATAAAATCTAAACTAAATAAACTAAAGGTCGAAGATGATCTTCTTGACTTCGACTCATCCTTGTCATCTTGCATCCTTCTTATCATGATCTTCTCCTCCATCATTTCCTATTTGCTTTGCTTTTTCACCTAAATCTGGAAAACACTTAATGCAAACATTAATTCATAATAATTTTAACACCAAAATAAGATGTGGAACAAGGTTCCAACATAGGGAACCTAAATTAAGATGTCCTAAGCCCAGTACACTACCCTAAGACCTTCCTAGGAAACTAATTAGGTTCTCATTAAACCCAATTGACTTGGATATAAGTCAATTACAATCGACCTTGTCAATTGGACTCATAGAGTCCAATTGAGCTCAAATCTCAACCAAAACAAGTCCAATTGGACTCAGTGAGAGTCCAATTGACTCAAGCTTGACCTAATTGGGAAGTTTCTCTCCCAGTTACACACACAACCACTTAATTAAACTTGTGGTGAGTTTAGTTGCACTTATTACATTAGTATTAGGGTTTATAAACCCATTTCTAAAAACCTACCTAAACCCAATTACCTAGACCTATAGGACTTAACCTAGACCACTTAACCACCACCCATACTCACTCACACACACATACACCACCACTTGGCCGTCCACTCTAGAATTTTTTAGAATAGTCTCCAAGTGGCACCACCTTGAAAGACTAAAAATAGTCTTTCAAGTAGTCCACAACCATTCCCATGGAAAGTGGATCTAAGAAGACCCACTCCCATCCATCTTGATGCCAAGATGGAGGATCTTCTAGAGAATTCCACACTTCTCTAGATGAGCCATCCCTTGGTCTATTTAAAGACCCTCTTGGATGACCATGCATCCTATCTAGATCTTGGATGCCATCTTCATATGCACAACTTTCTCCACGAGCTCCACTATCATCTCCACTCCACCATTGAAAGTCCAAGATCCAAGAAGCTTTCCACCACCTTCTCAAGAGACCGGCCACCCACCTTGGCCGTCCCTCTTTCCCCTCCCACCACCTCCAATCACACAGCCATTGGAGACCACCTCTAATGTCCTGATTTCTGTTAGCTAGCTTAATGTTCTTCATAGTTTTGATGCCTGCATTAATATCTTGCTAGTAATAGTAGTAATCCTCTATCTCTAAAAATGCATGCATAATCTACCTTAGATCCATGCATGCATATCTTTTCTATTAGCTAGAAATAGTGCTTTAAAGTTTCATGTACAAGCTTTCCTCTAGAATTTCTATAATGACAATATTTGTGAAGGGATAGAAATCATCATTTGCTTGTTTCATCTATATATAGTGCAATAAAATGTCGGTTCCAGAGGATGTGAATGATTTAGCGATAGATTTATTTTCTGCTAGTTGCCATCGCATAATAGAGGTCGTGCAAGCACAAGCACACAGTCACTTTTGTGATCTATCTGATGCACACACATGTTTTACGTGTTAGCAACGCGACTGGTGCATCTCTTACTTGCACTATTGAAACTGGAGTCCGATTTTGAGCAAGTAAAAGAACAAATAATCAAAATGAATTTCGTTCTTATATGCCTCCCTGAGATTGACCGGGTCTCACTGTCTTGATAATTAAATTTTTGTTGGAATCATGATTTGCGCTATACTACGATGCTTTTCTCAATTAAATACGCATTTTACGAACCCCAACAAATGGCCCCGTTGCCAAGGAGGCAACGCGAAATTGATTTTTGATTTTTTGAGCTTAACTCTAACACATTTGTTTCTACTTGCTTTTGATGTGTGGGAATAGGACGAATGGATTCTGTACACACATCAAGCGTAGTTAAAGAAATTTGGTGCACATCATAAACTCTTAGTATTAGGTTTCCTTTGAATCCTAGGTAGATTTGATTTTTGGAAAAAAAAGGAAAAAAATTTGAATATTTTCGTGTAAAATGATAGGTTTCTTTTGAATCTTAGGGTTAGAATTACTTTTGAGAAAAAAAGGAAAAAAAATTGAAAAATTTCGCTACAAAAAGAAAAATTTTTCTTTTTGAAAAGGAAAAAATTGCAAATTTGGAAAAAAAAATTTTGGTGAAAAAGGCTCATTTTTGAATTCAAACCTTTTCAAAATCCTTTTCACCACTCCTTGAAATTCAATCAGATTTTTTTTTGTGATTGCAAAATTCAATTGCTATATATTTTCTGGTTCAAAAATTTTGAAATTTGGGTTGAAGCTATATTTTCAAATTAAATTTCAAATGACACCATTCATTTGAAAAAAATTGATTTGTGAAAATTTTGAAAATTCACGAAATGCAAGGGGTCAAAAAGATTTAGATTCGAAAATTTTTGAATTTCAAAAAGTGATTTCGAATAGTACACAAATTAGATTTGACTAAAAATGGTGGGGTTTGAAAGCTTATCAAATTAACTTTCATTTCCATTTTTTTTTTGAATTTTCAGAGCAAAATTGATACTGTTTCAAAAAGAAAAATCAACAAGGGGTGAAAATTCTTGATCTGACCCCTTGAGAGTTAAAAATGTGTATTTATTCATTTGAAATAGTAAAAAATTTCAACAAAATATTCTCTAAATAGTTAATTGAAAAAGAAATATGCCTATCAAATTTGAAATTATTTGAATTCAAATTGTGCTATGGAGAATGTTTTCAAATTGAATTGTGGTCAGCTTGAACGCTTAGCCCATTGCATGAACCTTAGGACTCAACTTTTAAGGTTATAACGTAGAGACCACACTTGACTAGCCTAGACTTAATCAAGCCTAGTGGCTAGCCGGTGAGCTAGGTCACATTGTGGACCACTCACCAAAACCCCAAATTGAAGAAAAAAGGGTTAAACAAAATTTCGTAAAATATGCTAATTAACCTACATTTGTTATCTAACTATTGGGTCATCACAACCGCTCTAGCCAATTCCATAGTCGAATCTACGGGGTAGTGTCAAACTATCGCATCTAAGGGGCACAAAGGAACTGGAGGCGAAAGCCAAAGGAAGAACCTTCCCCTTAGTCCCCTCGTATAGATTGGCTGGGTTAGCTTGAGGGGTTGGGTTTACTTGCAGTCGGTTGTATAACAAATTTTTCTTCAATAATTAGAATCTTAACGAAAAATCTGGTCACCTGATCTTAAGGATCACTTGATTAACAAGGCCTTAGCCTTGTTTGGCTTGGCTGCACCAACCTGGGTTGGCTGGTGTATGCAAAGGAGGAGGTCACTTAGACCTCAATTGGTTGGACCTTGGGAGCCAGTCCTAAGGAGGCAAAGGCGATTGGTCACATTGCCCAGACCTTCTTCTCGTACTCATTTAGCCGAGATGGCTAACCCTGGACCTGGTCAGGATCCAGCTAATTTGGACCCGATGGCTCACTTGGAAGCCCATGTCATCGAATCAGATGAACGATATCAGCAGAACATCGACAGAATTTTGACGACATTGGATAGGATGCAACATCTACCTCGAGGAGAATAGCTACGGGACTTCTACAATCCGGTAGTGTCGATTCTATCACCTCAAGTATGGATTCCTGTAGGCGGAGGTGCATTCAAGTTGAAGCCTAATGTAATAAACCTAATTCAAAATTGTTTCTATGGGAACTTGAATGAGGATCCTTTCCGGCATATAGAGGACCTGAGTTAAATCGCAGAAATGGTTTAACCCAGGAATGTTGATTTGGGAATAGTTCTCATGAAGTTTTTTCCGTTTTCTCTCAAGGATAAAGCTTCATATTGGTTCAAGACCATCGGAAGGAAAATTGGAACCTGGGTGGAATTACGACGTGAATTCCTCCAAAAATTCTTCCCGATTGGTTGAACGAATGTGATGAGGCGCGTGATTATGACTTTCTCTTAAGGACCATGGGAGAAGTTGCATGATGCCTGGGATCGATTTTATGAACTTCTCAGGAAATGCCCGCACCATGGTGTGCCCAGATGGCACCTGGCTCAGATCTTTAAACATGGGCTGTATGACCCACATTGGTATCTGGTTGATGCATCTAGTGGTGGGAATTTCCTCACAAAAGACGAGAATAATGCATTTGAGTTGTTTGAGTCCTTGGTGGAGAACTCGACGAATGCTCTATCGCTGAACCAATTCTAGCTACCTGGACAACAACAGATTAGTGTCCATGAGACTCACGTTGAGTTTGCTCGAGCTGATATGGACATTATCACCAAGGAGTTGGATAAGGTGGATCTGCTAGATAAGAAGCTCGATGAACTGATTCGAGCTCGACCCGAATTCTCTGGAAATTCTGCTGCATCTAGATCTTCCTATGCACCCCGAGTCCCTTCTGCTTGAGTTAATTTACTCACTCAGAATGCATCTTCTCCATACTCGTGATATCCTGCATATCAGAAACCCGTGAATAATCTTGATCTGGCACCTCATAATCAGGCTTACGCACCATGTGATGATTTTAATGCATATTCTCTTGATGAATATACATCTCAGATGTCGGCCTACGAAGTCGTCAGTGCTATTCATGGATATGGGCACAATAACCCGTACTCAGAGATGTATAACCTTGGTTGGTGCCAGCATCCGAATTTCTCTTGGTTTGGTAACTCGCATAGACCACGTCAAGATCCACACTACCAGACCAGACAATACAGGAATGCGCAAAACACATACCCAAGGTAGCAGCCATTCCTGTCTCAGCAGTAATCCCGTTCTATATATCAGCCACTGCATCAAGCTGCTGGTCACCCTCTAAAGCGAGCTGACCCTTTGGAAGCATTAAAGGAGGAACTAAAAGAATCAGTGCGAAAATCTACGCAGGATAGCTTGCAGATAATGAAGGCAATGGTTGACTAGATACAGAGCATCCAAAACATGCAAATCCAGCTGTTGCAGGAGAGGACATAGGGAGCCTTGCCTTCCCAACCAATCCCTAACCCATGATATGTGTAGAACCAAGGCGCCTCGCCTAGGTTTCAGGCACCACAGGGACAAGCACATGCTATATTACAGGCGCCTCCTACACCACTTGGTTATGCTCAAGGTCAGCAACCTTTGTTGCAGAACCCCACCTACTCTGCCCCTTATGCTCCACCACCTCACAGAGAGCATGTCGATGCGAAAGCTGTTACATTGAGAAGTGGGAAGAAGACACATGACCCACCATTTAGGCAGGTGGGTCCTAATTTTTCGTGCCCTTCACCACAGGATGGTTTGACTCCTTCCTCTTCTTAAGAGCCATCTACAGTAGATAAGGGCAAGAGGCCAATTGACCTTGAGATCCCCATCCCTTTTCCAGAGGTCTTGACACAAGATGTAGCACAGAAAAAGGGTACGCGGAATTTTAAGGACCTGAAATCAATGTTTAAGGAAGTTCATATTCAGGTCCCTCTCCTCGAGGCTATAGATCACAAGGTTCTTTAAGGACTATTGTACCCCGAAGCGACAACATAAAAATGGACGATAAGCGATATTGTCAAAGGAAGCTAGTGTCGTGATTCTAGCTGACCTACCACCAAAGAAGAAAGACCCTGGTACCCTACTCATTTCTTGCTTTTTACAGGATTCTCCATTTGATCAGGCCCTTCTTGATCTGGGTTTGTCCATCAACCTAACTCCCACTGCCGTATATGATCATTTTTGATTTGGGGAGTTGGAACCCACCTCGATTACTATTCAGCAGGTTGATTGATCAGTAAAAACATCGAGGGGGGTGGTTAAGAACGTGATCGTTAAGGTTCGTGGATTTTGCTTTCCTGCGGACTTTTTCATTCTCGATATGGGGGTTCCTCCTAATCTCCATGATGTACCAATCTGTTTAGGTCGCCCATTTTTGGCGATAGCTCGAGCGAACATCAATTGTGCATCTGGGTGTATGGAGATTGCCCTAGGAAATGAAAGACTTAGACTGGATATATTTAGGGCATCACGGAACTTCGATTGTGGTCAAATTGAGCAAGATGGCGAAGATGAAGAATCGACTTTCTGTGGTAACATTAGGCTCCTTTGTGATGACCCAATGTCTCATTCATTTTCATTTCCAAGGTTTTTAGACCTCAATCCACATGGGATGGAGACCACTATAATGCACATTTTCACCTGCGGATCTGATTGTCTGGGGTGTTCAGTTGATCACGACACCCCTGATTCTGATTATCCTAATCCATCAATTACTGAATTTCCCTTATTGACACAGGAAGGCATGAATACAACAAACGGTTTCCCATTAATGCAGTCATGACTGACTATTTTGCAGGTGACGAATCAGTGGGAATTCCCGCATATTAGGATCATCAGATTCCCACTATTGATTCTGCTCCTCCCACTCACAATTCTAATTCTGACCCACCCGTGATTAAACTGAAGCCCTTACTTGATAAATACATGTTTTTGGGTGAAAGTGAGACATACCCAGTTATTATTAGTACTCACTTGACCAAGGAACAGGAGCGTCAATTGATCTCGATTTTACAAGACCATAGAGCTGCTATTGGGTGGAGTATTGCTGATCTTCGTGGGATTCGCCCCTCGTATTGCACTCATCACATTTATACGGATGAGGGGGTGAAGCCTTCGAGACAACCATAGAGACGGTTGAACTCGAATATCCTAGAGGTTGTTATGAAGGAGATCATTAAGTGGCTGGATGTAGGCATTGTATATCTGATTTCCGATAGACAATGGGTGAGTCCTATCCAGATCGTGCCCAAGAAAGTAGGACTCACTGTCATAAAGAATGATAAGGGTGAATCTATCCCAACCCACACTATGACTTCACGGCAGGTTTTCATTGAGTATAGGAAACTGAATACGACTACCTAGAAGGATCATTTTCCTCTACCGTTCATTGATCAGATCTTAGAGCGGTTAGCTGGGTGCAGTTTCTTTTGCTTTTGGATGGATACTCTAGGTATAATCAGGTAGCGATTAGCTCAGAAGATCAAGACTAGACCACTTTCACATGTCCCTTTGGAACATTCACTTTTAAGCGAATGCCCTTCGGCTTCTGCAATGCACCAGTGACATTTCAGCGTTGTATGATGGCCATTTTCGCTGACATGATTGGGGATTACGTGGAAGTATTTATGGATGACTTCTCCATTTTCGGAGATGACTTCTCATCTTGTCTCGATAACCTCACTATGATCCTAAAATGATGCATTGAAGTAAACCTAGTACTCTCATGGGAGAAAAGTCATTTTATGGTGAGGGATGGCATTGTACTAGGTTACAGGATCTCATCTAACGGACTCGAGGTTGACCAAGCTAAATAGGAAGTCATATCTCGATTACTTCCACATAGCTCGCTTAAGCAAATCAGATCATTCTTAGGTCACGTCGGATATTACCAGAGGTTTATACACGATTTTTTGAAAATCGCATGCCCATTGACAAATCTTTTGGTAGTTGGTGTCCCATTTGACTTCGATGCCTCGTGTCTCAACACTTTCGAGACCTTACGAAGCGCTGCTTCTAATTCTTTGATTCTCCAACCACCCGAATGGTCTCTCGATTTCAAGATGATGTGCGACGCCTCCGATTTTACCGTCGAAGTTGTTTTAGGCCAACGACAGGAGCGACATCCTTTTGTAATTTACTATGCTAGCAAGATGCTGAATGAGGCTCAACGTAATTATACTGTAACTAAAAAAGAATTGCTAGCGGTAGTATTCGGGTTGGAGAAATTCCGATCATACTTTCTTGGGTCCAAAGTAGTAATTTTCATAGACCATTCTACCCTTGGGCATTTGTTGGCAAAGAAAGATGCCCAACCCCATCTTATCAGATGGATCCTTCTCTTGTAGAAATTTGATGTCAAAATGAGTGACAAAGTTGGAGCACAAAATGTTGTGGCGGATCACTTATCGAGATTAGACCTAGCCCACATACCTTATTCCCTACCCATTTTAGATCAATTCCTAGATGAGTCTCTGTTGGCAATCTATTCTGTTGAGTTTCCCTGGTACGCAGATATCGCAAATTATCTTGTCGCAGGAAATATTCCTGAGAATTTATCCAAGAATTAGAAACTTAAGTTTTATTTGAAGCCAATTCTATTTTTGGGTCGATCCCTTGCTCTTCCGCAATGGAGCTGATCATATTATTAGGAGATGCATCCCAGACTTCAAAATCTCGAGTGTGTTATCTTTTTGCCACAGTGAAGCTTGTGATGGTCATTTTTCAGGTCAAAAAATCGCTGTAAAGATTTTGTAGTCAGGATTTTTCTAGCCAGCCATTTTCACAGATACACACGATTTTGCCAAATGCTGCAAGCAATGCCAGTCGGTCGGTTCTATGACCATAAGAGACATGATGCCTCTCCAACCCATTTTTGGTCGTAGAAGTGTTCAACGTATGGTGCATTGATTTCATGGGCCCTTTTCCGAACTCGCATGGCTTCGAATACAGACTTCTCGCTGTTGATTATGTCTTGAATTGGGTCGAAGCCATCTCGACGAGACGGGCTGATCATAAGACCGTCATCTCTTTTGTACGGGAATTTATTTTTGTGAGATTCGGTATAGCCACTTCATCCATGCCCACTTCATGTTATTACTAAAGAAATATGTGGTACATCATCGTATAGCCACCTCGTATCATCACAGACCAATGGACAAGCTGAAGTGTCTAACCATCAAATCAAGCTGATTCTCCAAAAGACGATTAGACCAGATAGGAAGTACTGGTCTGATAGATTAATTGAGGCACTCTGGGCATATTGAACCGTGTACAAGGGCCCACTTGAAATGTTGCCATATCATATGCTATATGGAAAGGCCTATCACCTCCCTGTTGAGCTGGAGCACCGCACCTTTTCGGTGTTGTGAAAGTGTAATTTTAACCTTGATGCAGGAGGTTATGAAAGGAAGCTCTAGCTCAGTGAACTAGAAGAGATTCGGTGGGAGGCCTACGAGAATGCAAAAATCTACAAAGACATGACAAAGGCCTTTCATGACTACTACATCCAGAGGAAAGAATTCGCACCAAACCAGCTCAAGTCTAAGTGGATTGGCCCGTACGTTGTGATGCACCCCTACTCTAATGGGGCAGTCCGAATGATGGACCCAAAATCTGGACATGTTCTTATGGTAAATGGTCAGCGCCTCAAGCCATTTATGGCCCAAGAAGCTCCTCCTATTGATGAAGTCATTCATTTCATTGAGGATGTGTAGTTGAGTTTTCGTCCAGCTGGAGGCGTTAAATTCAGCACTAATACATATATACATATCTTTGTATACATAACATATTTTCTTTTAGCATATTTCTCTACATATTACATATCATCAGGTTGGCTTATGTTGAACGAAAATTCAGAAGTGATTTTTGGTGATTTCTACCCACTTACTCCTTGTCGTAATTTATTTCTAATATATTCATGCATGAGGACATGCAAGAACTTAGACATGGGGGGGTAGTATACATTAAAATTGAAGAAAAACCTATGAGCAGCATGTTAATTGTACTTTAGGGTCCATAATTTAAGAACAACCGACTCCACCTCCAATTCTCACATTGGAGTTAGAAATCATCCGCAACAGCCACTTCTGACTCATTCGCTCACCTTTTTGTTTTGAATTAGGACTAAGCTGAATGTAACCCGATAAGGGAACAATATTAAAGTACAATCATAGGAGGTTAATTATATATAGCATCTTTATATATATTACATCCATGAATAAGATTTTTATCATGAGGTTGCATTACGGATTTTAGTCTTTAGTTGGTTCCTGAAATCTTAAATCCAGTATAATTTTCACACTCCCATGTAGATTTTGCAATGGATTAACTGTGAGAGTCGATAAACATCTTGAGTTTATCGAGAAGTAGTGCTTCTTTTCCTGAACCCCTGGATAGTGGGTAGGGAGTCAGGCGAACCTTCTTCTAGAAGATCCACCAAATAGTGTGAGGTGAGAGTAGAGTGTTACTGGCGCTCTAAGACTAGTGCAAGGAATCTTAATTTTTGGATAATTACGTAATGATACTTGGAGTTGGGAATAGTTTCGCACTTGGTTCCTGTGTATAAATTTTGTGTGAATTTCTGAGAGACACCAAATAAGACAAATATGTGGCGATCGAGTTCTAATAAAACTAGGACTAAGGTGGATAGTTACGACTCTCCATTATGGAATCCTCGGCTGAAGGAGGGTATTGATATCAAGGTTAGAAATACGCTATCCTATCCATCTCTATTTCGGTGCCGAGAGTAGGCACCTCCACCAAATAAGCCACCTGATATCCTCTTGAACACCACAAATCCCTAATAATGCCTCAATAAAATTTGCATATGTTGTGTGCTGTATTTCGTTGTGTTGAAAAAAAAAGAGAAAAAAATATATAGAAAAAAGAGAAAAAAAAATTTTAGAAAAAGAAAAGTGATAAGTCGAATTTCGCTTTTGAATTATGTTATTAAGATGATTTGTTGTTGTAGAATCAAAGTGGTGGAAAACCACTTAACAAAATAATTAAAATTATAATTAAACCACTCACAGAAGAGCAGGTCATGTCCACAGGGAGGCAATGACTTATTTAAACTAGCAATTAGGTCAAAATCAAGTTCCCTAAACTATTCGCCAGATCAAACAATGCTTGTGTAGCTCTGAAAGTAAACCTTAAATTTATGGACAAGTCAAGGGTTGTGAATGTAATTTTTACGTCAGAAAATTATCCATGTGCAAAGGTATGCCATGTACTATTCACTTGCATGCATACGAAAATGTCATTCAAAATTAAATTCAATGCACATAGAGATGAATAATAAGGTTTAACAATTATCTAGAAGCATAAGCATGAAGGCATAAATTCACCATAATAAAATAATCATAAATCAAAATTCATTTTCGTGGCAATGGCATGAAATGTAATTATTAATTGAGGAAGAAACAGGGGATTAGCTTCTGGTGGAGCTTGTGCACGGATAAAGGAGAGATGGATGGCGAGTTAGCGATCAGAGGTAGCCCTCTCTGATTCGCATCTGACGGTGGTGGCGGCTTGATGGATGGTGGTCGGAGCCGGCTTGCCGGAGGAAAGAAGTGGCGGCGGTGGAGGATGCTACTGTGATTCCCTACTCGGAGGGGGTGAGATCAGCGTGACGTAAAAAATGCGGAATATAATGTAAAGCAATCTCACAAAATAAATAATCATACAAGTACACAATTATTTTTCGGTGGAAACCCAAACCGGGTGAAAACCACCACCTAACCCTCTCGAGTTAGGATTTTCCGATCAACCAAGTTGATCAAATCCACTAAACGAATCACTTTAAACGAGGGTGATTCAACCTCAATTACAACCACGCTACAAGTGCGAGGGTAGCGTTCCTCAACCCCTTCTCTTCACGAGAACGATTTTGTCCCTCGAAGGAGACGGGAATTCACAAAGCGAATACCCAACCAAATAACAAAGATAAAATAACGAATAATCCTATAAAGCCAACAAAGTAATTTTAAACCTAAGCTTCTATAGGAATTAGGAAACTCCCCTTTGCAAGGAGTGCGTCGAATCGATGGCGCAGGTGCGTGAGCCACGCGATGGCGCAATGTCGCTCTCGTGAACTATGGCGGGAGAGCGGGTGTGCAACAGCTTGATGCTCTCTAGATAAAGAACTTGAGCATGGAGAGCATGAGCTTCCTTGGACACAAAAGAGTGTGAGAGTGTATTACAAAGTGTTTCTTGTGTATCTAGGTGTGTCTTGGTGTGCAAGAGGTTCCTCTCTATTTATAGAGGCCTTAGGAAAGCTTTGGAAGGCTTAGGAAAGCTTCCATAGCCGTTGGGAGGAAAGCCCAAGAGAATCAGGCCGAAATCAGGAACAATGATTGCACTAACAGGGTTATCAGACGTCTGATCCTGGCATCAGACGTCAGGAAGATCACTTTAAGACGTCTGAAAATAAGGTCAGACGTCAGATTTTAGGCGGGTCTCTTCCTGACTTGGATCAGATCTAAACAGGGTTCTAGTGCAAGTACATCAGACGACATATAGGACGTCTGTCACTATGTCTGGACGTCTGGAAACCTAGTTTTTTGTGGGAATGGATTTCCAAGAGAGTGCAATGGCTAGAAAATCTCTGAGAAGAGATTTTGGGTCAGCCGAGGCAAAACGGTCATCTATCAGACGCCTGGAAAGGCCTAAGGACGTTTGATAAGGCTCTAACGGTCATCTCC
The DNA here is from genome assembly GCA_037157565.1 of Thalassia testudinum. Taxonomy (NCBI): domain Eukaryota; kingdom Viridiplantae; phylum Streptophyta; class Magnoliopsida; order Alismatales; family Hydrocharitaceae; genus Thalassia; species Thalassia testudinum. The sequence continues at coordinate 69,855,878 of JAZHRO010000007.1, read as the reverse complement.
TTGAGTGTTTGCTAAGCCAGCCAACGTTCCACTAATTGGACATCTGGAAAAGTCATCAGACGTCTGGACATAGGTCTGGACGTCTGATTTCATCAGACAACTAACAAGTCTAGCCTAAATATTATCAGATGTCTGAATCAACAGTCAGACGTCTTAAAACACATTATCAGACGTCTGATTTTGGAGTTAGATGTCTGGAAATGCTGTTTGAACCCTATATTGGTTTTCTAAGTTTTCTACAGAAAACCTAAGTATCCTAGGGTTGTACCGGTGTTCCTAGGACTACTATTAGGGTACTTTGAGGCTCTTTAACAAGAATCTAAGTAACAAAAATAAAGAGCAACAAAAGAAACGAAAAATACAAGGAGTACAAGAGATGGAAATCTATCCTATTCTTCATCTCCTTCCTTCTTCAATCTATCGCTCCTTGCGAATCTCCTCTGTTTTCCATCAAGCTCCTCCAATCCATCCTGGATGCGAGCTCGAACTCCGTCTGGTCACGTCTCCATTTGCAATTTGCCTGAAATCTAAGACTCCAAGTGCAAATGTTAAATGACACGTGTTTTATTATCATCAAAACAAATGATCGTGGTGCTCTAGCACCAACAATCTCTCCCTTTTTGATGATGACAAAACCATAAATAATAATGCAAAAAATCCTCCCCCTTTTTGACATTATCAAAAAGGTTTAATTGATATTTCCTATAACTTCCCCTTAAAACATGCTTGGCAAAACGGTGGCAGCAACTAGCTTTTCTTAAGTCGTTGTAGTACAGATAGTTATTGCCATCGTTTGCTAATATTTGTTACTCGGAAAATACAGTTCTCCCGAGGTCGAACTCAGGGAGCAAGTTGTATTCTAGAGATATACATGTTTTATTACAAAAATAAAGAGAGAGAGAGAGATGAAAGTTTGGCTTCTTCTTCTTCTCTTCTTTCTTTCTCTGTCTTTGGCTGTTGTTCTTCCTGTTCTTCTTCTTCTTTTTATTTTCTTTGTTTCTTCTTTTCTTGCTTCAGATCTGCCTCCCGTGCTCTTCTTCTTCTGCTTTCTGTTTCTTCACTTGGCTGCTCCTTCTCTCTTCTTTTCTTCTTCTTCTTTGTCTTCTGATGTCTGCAGAGTCTTCAATTGGCTGCTCTGTGTTCCTCTCTTTCCTCTGCCTCGCCTTCCTTCTTCTTTGCCTTCACCTGTCTTCAGGACGTCGTCTGATTTGAAAATCAGACGACTTAAACCTCTTGTTGCTACAGTGTCTCCCTGAGCTTCCTTCTTCTTCACCTGTGCCTGCACGCTCAAGAGTTCATAGTCAGGGCAAAACCTATTCTACCCCTCTCCCCCGCGCGTCTCTTTCTCTCAAAGTTCGCTCTTAGGACAGCTCTCCCAGAGCAACCGGTAATCGGGTACGAGTCGCGCCCGGGTCCAGGCCCACCGGCGTGCGGTGGTGGGCGAGGAGTGCAGGTCGGTTTAATCGGGTCGGGCCAGGTCCGCGGAGCGTGGTCACGAACGAGGCCGGGTCGGGTGAGAGGGACCTCACCCCGTGGTCAGGAGGCAGACAGCATAAGGCACTTTTTGCCTTTATGCGTCCGCGTGCCTCTGAGAAGTTCTGAGGTGGGACTAAATGTCCCACCCCAATTGAGTGCCCGTCGCGGAGGGAGAAGTGGGCGATTGTGGCTTCACGCGCGGCCTTCGCCCCAACTGCGAGCCTGGGACGTTTCGCGGAGACGCCCCGCGCAACCTGGAAGTCGAACCTGGGCGAAGGCGTGCCTGCACCTGCAGGCGAAGGAGCTCTGCCTGCTCAGTAATGGCGACGGCGGGTGAGTCACCTGGTCACAGAAGAACAGCCTCTCGGCCTAATCAGACAGGTGGGGGACCTTCGCCGTGGCACGGCGAAGGTGGTCGGATGGTTTGCAGTGGGCGTGGTGGAGCCAACGGATCGCCCTAGGTCAAACTGCGGGCGAAGAAGTGGGTGTGTTTGGTGGATCTGTAGAGGGCGTTTGGTGGGAAGTGGAGGGGTGGAAGAGGATCAGGGTGACGAGGTGGAGGTTATGCACAGGTCGGCGAGCCGTGTGGGGTGCTGGAGCGATGGGAGCGGTTCGCCGGAGTTTGGCCGGAGGTGGAGAAGGTGAGGGTGATCGGTGGGAAATCGGGGCCGACAGTAAGGGTTTCAGTATGGAAAAGAAAGAGGGGAGGAAGAGGAGAAGTTCTACCTGCTAAGCTGGACGAGGAGGGGTTGGCGCAGGCGACAGTCGTATCGACTGTCGCCGGAGAAGAAATTGCCTAGAGGAAGGGGCGGCGGTGAGGAAGGGACCGGAGAGGCGCCAGCTGGGTGCGGCGTGACGCGGAAGGATCGAGGGAAGGTAACCCTGCTGCTGGTAGTGCCGCAGGGCGACGAGGAGGAGGAGGAGATGGCCGCCGGAGCAAGGGGGCGTTTGTCAGAGTGGGAAGGGAGGAATTTAGGGGGGTGTCTCCGTCAGATCCGAGCTGCGAAGAACGGCGGAGCAACGGGGGTATTTATAGGGGCGGAATCAGAGAGGAGGGCGGAGGGAGACGACGTGTCTCCCTCGTCGGAGGACGCCGGAGGAAGGAGACCCATACCGTCCGTGCGTTCGCACGGGCGGTATGGGCGGTCGCAGTACCCAGGGGGTGTCCCTGCGGTGGCTGACGATGCAGGGTACCCCCCATTGACTTGCCAGGGCCCCTCCCTCACCTTGCGCGGCGCCATTCTCCGCGCAAGGTCGCCGGAGCATGGTGCTGCGCATGTTTTGCAGGAGGGACCTAAATGCAAAGAACGAAGGAGAGTTAGGGGCCAAAATGCGAGGGTTCAAAAGTTGAGGGCCAAAAAGTAAATATATGAGGACCAAAGTGTAAAGTTGGTCAAGAAGGTTTCTTCTTAGGCCTAAGTTTTTATACATGACTAATTAGGACCTAAGGATTCTGATGGTGAATTTTATTTCTAGCTTAAACCTTATTTGACCGGTCAATTTACGCAAAAACCCAAATTAAGTTATTAATTGGGCATGGTTCTCAATGTAGGTCAAAATGGGTTCCTAAGGCCAAATTGAAAGTCCTAAACCCTATAGATTATTTTTATATGAATTTTAGAGGGTTTAGTTGATTTTTACCTTACCTCAAACCACGTGAATTGAAGTGGGTTTGTTTTTAGGGTTATAGGCTGTCATTTAATTCTTTGGGGTTGCTGTAGCCCTTATTGAGTCATCTCATCCCACTTTTCTTCTTATTAGGTTATTTTGACCTATGTTTGGGCCCTGAGTTACCCTATTGTCAGATCGGATTGGTGAAATTGCATTTTTACCCCTCAGTTTATGTTTTCTTTGCAAACTCAGAATCTCTCTGAGCCAAGCCTTTCTAAGGTTATGTAGGAGCTTTTATTCTCTGTATTAGGTCAAAATGAGCTAGTTATGGCTCATGATGAGGTTCTCATCAATGCTCTTCTATGAATTTCAAAAGTAATGTTCTCCCCCTTTCTGTAACAATAAGATAGCTATTATTTTCTCCCCCTTACTAAAGGAAATTTAGATAACTTGCATCTTCCCCTTAAAAATTGACAATTAGCTCATAAATCTATTTAACTCCCCTTATCTAAATGCTAATGATAAAAAGATAGGGTGAAGAATTTTTACCTCATCTACCATGGACAATAAAATGGCCCAAATGGTGGTGGTGGATGCCACATCGGATGGGGCTCCCATCCATAGCTTGGAGGCCCGGGCATCGGCGCCGGTCTCCAGTCTGGCGGTCGACGTGTGGCAGGTCCATCGTTTGTTCGCCGTCTCGTCGGTCTTCTCGTTCTCCTCCTTGGTCTACTCCTTGGTTCTCCCAACTCGAGTTGACCAGCCTTGAGTTTGTATGTCTAGTCCTTTGTGTTGTAGTTATCCCTGAAACCTACAAAATAAGATTCCAATTATTTTTTCGGTATCCAAGTGGGCTTGGTTCCGGATCTGTTAGCGGGTCTCCTTGACGAAGATCCTTTCTCAACCTTAGGGCTATAAAAATTATCTACTTTGTTAATTAATTTGTTAGAGTTTTCCCTAAGACATGCAATTTCTTTTTCTATAATATGCATCTTAGTCTTTAAATCAGAAATTTCTATTTTTAGACTAACATTTTCCTCAATCAAATTATTATTTTCATTGATGAGGTTATGATTTTCTAATAATGGGTTATCATTTTTAGGACTATTTTCTATGTTCTTGAGTTGTTTTTCTAACCTATCATTTTCATTTTTAAGAAAACTAAGGTTCTTTTTAATGTTTTTATTTTCTATCTTAAGTGCTTTACTAACTTCAAAAAGTTCATTAAATGCATCTTGTAAATCGGTACTTATCTCGTTGTCTGAGTCGCTTTCGCTGTCGCCCTCTATTGCCATGAAGCTCATGCAGGCGACTTCTTCCTGGGGATTCTCTTCTTCTTCCTCCAAGCTCGTCTCTTCATGAGTGTTTTCTAACTTCCTCCATATCTCGTGGGCGGTAGTGCACTCTTGGATTTGCTCGAATTCCTTTGGACTCAACGCGCAATACAGGGCATTCATTGCCTTTGCGTTGAGTGAAAGCTCTCGAATCTGCAACTGCGAGTAGCCTCCTTGGGGTCGCTTCGGGATCTCGTATGGGGTTTCGCAACATCCCCATATCTCAAACTCAGTGGCTTGGATCCACGTCTTCATCCTCAACTTCCAATATCCGAAGTCCCTCTCGTCGAAATAGGGTGGTTGGACGGTGGACTGCCCTTCAGAGATTCTGATTGCGGATATGCTTCCCTCCATGATCTTCTTGCCGGGTGTTACTCCGATCTCGCAAGAACCTGCTCTGGTACCAATTGTGATTCCCTACTCGGAGGGGGTGAGATCAGCGTGACGTAAAAAATGCGGAATATAATGTAAAGCAATCTCACAAAATAAACAATCATACAATACACAATTATTTTTAGGTGGAAACCCAAACCGGGTGAAAGCCACCACCTAACCCTCTCGAGTTAGGATTTTCCGATTAACCAAGTTGATCAAATCCACTAAACGAATCACTTTAAACGAGGGTGATTCAACCTCAATTACAACCACGCTACAAGTGCGAGGGTAGCGTTCCTCAACCCCTTCTCTTCACGAGAAGGATTTTGTCCCTCGAAGGAGACGGGAATTCGCAAAGCGAATACCCAACCAAATAACAAAGATAAAATAACAAATAATCCTATACAGCCAACAAAGTAATTTTAAACCTAAGCTTCTATAGGAATTAGGAAACTCCCCTTTGCAAGGAGTGCGTTGAATCGATGACGCGGGTGCGTGAGCCACGCGACGGCGCAACGTCGCTCTCGTGAACTATGGCGGGAGAGTGGGTGTGCAACAGCTTGATGCTCTCTAGATGAAGAACTTGAGCTTGGAGAGCAAGAGCTTGCTTGGACATAAAAGAGTGTGAGAGTGTATTACAAAGTGTTTCTTGTGTATCTAGGTGTGTCTTGGTGTGCAAGAGGTTCCTCTCTATTTATAGAGGCCTTAGGAAAGCTTTGGAAGGCTTAGGAAAGCTTCCATAGCCGTTGGGAGGAAAGCCCAAGAGAATCAGGCCGAAATCAGGAACAATGATTGCACTGACAGGGTTATCAGACGTCTGATCCTGGCATCAGACGTCAGGAAGATCACTTTAAGACGTCTGAAAATAAGGTCAGATGTCGGATTTTAGGCGGGTCTCTTCCTGACTTGGATCAGATCTAAACAGGGTTCTAGTGCAAGTCCATCAGACGACATATAGGACGTCTGGCACTATGTCTGGACGTCTGGAAACCTAGTTTTTCGTGGGAATGGATTTTGAAGAGAGTGCAACGGCTAGAAAATCTCTGAGAAGAGATTTTGGGTCAGCCGAGGCAAAACGGTCATCTATCAGACGTTTGGAAAGGCCTAAGGACGTCTGATAAGGCTCTAACGGTCATCTCCTTGAGTGTTTGCTAAGCCAGCCAATGTTCCACTAATTGGACATCTGGAAAAGTCATCAGACGTCTGGACATAGGTCTGGACGTCTGATTTCATCAGACAACTAACAAGTCCAGCCTAAATGTTATCAGACGTCTGAATCAACAGTTAGACGTCTTAAAACACATTATCAGACGTCTGATTTTGGAGTTAGACGTCTGGAAATGCTGTTTGTACCCTATATTGATTTTCTAAGTTTTCTACAGAAAACCTAAGTATCCTAGGGTTGTGCCGGTGTTCCTAGGACTACTATTAGGGTACTTTGAGGCTCTTTAATAAGAATCTAAGTAACAAAAATATAGAGCAACAAAAGAAACGAAAAATACAAGGAGTACAAGAGATGGAAATCTATCCTATTCTTCATCTCCTTCCTTCTTCAATCTATCGCTCCTCGCGAATCTCCTCTGTTTTCCATCAAGCTCCTCCAATCCATCCTGGATGCGAGCTTGAACTCCGTCTGGTCACGTCTCCATTTGCAATTTTCCTGAAATCTAAGACTCCAAGTGCAAATGTTAAATGACACGTGTTTTGTTATCATCAAAACAAATGATCGTGGTGCTCTAGCACCAGCAGCTGCTACTGCTGCGTGTGCTGCAGGCGCAAGGAGGGGCAGTGCGCGCGGGCACTAGGGGCGCTACAAGCAAGGCTGGAGGGCACGCGCTTAGGCAAGGGTGCGCAGGTGTGCTGGCGTTGGGGTGGGGGCGCACTGTTGGGGTCTGATGGCGTCGGCTGCAGGTGCTGTAGGGAGGCGCGAGGAAGTGCTGAAGCGGGGGCGCTGGGGTGCGCTGAAGGCGTTGCTGGAGGGCGCTCTGCAGGCGCAAAGGCGCGCGGACGTGCTGGCTGGTGAAGGCACGCAGGTGGGCAGGCGCGCTAGGTAAGGGCGTGCAGGCGTTGGTGGGTGTGTTGGAGCTGCTGGTGAAGGTGAGCGGTGGGCAGATGGCGCATGGTGGCATGGGTGCTGGGAATGAAGGCGCGGGTGTGGGTGCTGGAGTGTGGGTAGATTGGAGATGAAGGTGCGGGCAGGGTCTGATGGCATGAGGTAGGAGGAGTTGCAGGGACTCTTGGCAGTGTGGGCTGTCACCCCACACGCCCACGGTGGTGAAGTCATACTACCGTGGTGGGAGACCGATGGTATGGAATGGATGAGAAGCAAAGTTCTCAATGCACAGTGAGGAACAAAGGGGTGGAGGCCTCCCTTTGAACGGCAGCCCCTCATCTTTTGTAGCCACGGCTAAGATTTGAAATTCAAAAACTACCGTAGAATCAATGTGATGCGCAGGAGGAGGAGGCGGAGACGGAGGAGTTACCTGCAAAGGAGAAGAAGAAAAGAATAAAATAATTAGGGTTATTTATACATAACTTCTTAACTTATATATTAATTAAAATAGTGCACCTAATTAATTAACTAATTAAATGTATGCAACCTTAGGTTAATTCTAAATGCATGAATTATGCACTTAAGCTAAAAATATGAATTAATTTATTTACATCCTAATGTATGCTATCTAAATGTTAAAATTAACTTAATGTCTAGACACTTAATACTTAAATAGCCCACAAATATGGGCTAATCAAAAAGAAAAATAGAAAAATGAGTTTATAAGTGTGTTTAGTGTTTATTTCAATTGCATTGAGGCAACATTGCCCACCACATTGGAGATCCAACAAATGAGGCCTTAACCTATCTTTCTGTATTTCTGATTACCTGAATATTGGCTGAGAAATTCTAACTTAGTGTTAGGGTTACTAGAACTCTATTAAAGTGTTAATTCCAGGATTATACTTGTAAATCGGGTGATATTGTGAGCTCGAAAGAAAAAGAAAAAGAAAAGAGAAGAAAAAGAGAGAGTAAATACAAAGGAACCAAAGAGAGCATAGTTTTTCTGCTTCTCTCTGAGTTGATTTAGTTGATAATTTGGAAATCTAGATTTTATAGTACTAGTCTATATGTAGTACCAAACGAGTATGAGCCACCAAATATAAATCCACTTGACTCAAACATTCTCTACCTAAGCTACAAGCCAGTGTAGAAAGTACAGAATATTTTGTTATACCTCGAGGGAAGAAGTTTGCCTATCTTGCTAGAATTTTACCAGGGGTCAAGTACAGGCTTTAGAAGTGAATTGGCTTTTCACTCGAATTCATTGCATAAGCTACATAGGTGCACTTTTACAATTGTCTGGATTTCTAGATTATAGGATGAAAACAAAAGGAAAAAATCTCTAGTCTTACGTTGGATAAAAATAATCAGTCCTTTAGGGACCTACTTGTAGATAACTTATTTTTGCATTTGCTAAGGACTAGCAAAATTTAGGCATGGGGGTATGATTGCACAGCAATCATAGGACTTAAATGACCTGAATTGAGTTAGAACTTAGCATAATTGTAGTATAATTCATGCATTAGTAGCATGCATTACATCTCTCCTATTTTACCTAGATATTCATGAAATAATGAGATAATAATATACTGATTAGTGTACTATTTGGATTGTAGGCAATGAGAAGCTTAGGAGATGGCTTGAAGCTGGATTTGAAGCACGGAAGAAGCTAGAGTTGCAATAGAGCTGGAGCAGAAGCCTTGGAATAAAGATGAAGATATAATGTAGGGAAGAGGTATACTATAGTATTTCTAGGATTTTAATGTTCGAGTTAAGCTATGAAGAATATAGGACCTCTCCTAGCCTTAAGATAGCCCTAAACACCTTCCCAAACCCTAGCTACCCTTAGATTAGGTCACCTTGGCTTAGAATGCCTCAAAACCCATATTCTAGCCCATCTCTGGATGTCTAGGTAGGACGCTGGATGTCCAAGCCCTTAGATACTACTCGCAGAACCTAGAACCCAATCGTTGGAATATTGGACATCCAGATAAGGTGTCAGACGTCCATTTTCTGCAAAAATCCAAGACAGAACCTAAACTTCACCCTGATTCAACATTGGACATCTAGACTAGAGACTTAGACTTCTGATTTTGAAGTATAAGTCACGTGATCATTAAATTAGACATCTGGAACCCCTCTCCAGTTTTTGTGTTTGAAATCAAGCCTAGATCTTGATTACTTAAGACCCTAAACCCAATCCTACACCGTAGGGAACCTAAATTAAGATGTCCTAAGCCAAGTACACTACCCTAAGACCTTCCAAGGAACCTATTAGGTTCTCATTAAACCCAATTGACTTGGATCTAAATCAATTACAATCCACCTAGTCAATTGGACTCATAGAGTCCAATTGAGCTCAAATCTCAACCAAAACAAGTCCAATTGGACTCAGTGAGAGTCCAATTGACTCAAGCCCGACCTAATTGGGAAGTTTCTCTCCCAGTTACACACACAACCACTTAATTAAACTTGTGGTGAGTTTAGTTGCACTTATCACATTAGTATTAGGGTTTATAAACCCATTTCTAAAAACCTACCTAAACCCAATTACCTAGACCTATAGGACTCAACCTAGACCACTTAACCACCACCCATACTCACTCACACACACACACCACCACTTGGCCGTCCACTCTAGAATTTTTTAGAATAGTCTCCAAGTGGCACCACCTTCAAAGACTAAAAATAGTCTTTCAAGTAGTCCACAACCATTCCCATGGAAAGTGGATCTAAGAAGACCCACTCCCATCCATCTTGATGCCAAGATGGAGGATCTTCTAGAGAATTCCACACTTCTCTAGATGAGCCATCCCTTGGTCTATTTAAAGACCCTCTTGGACGGCCATGCATCCTACCTAGATCTTGGATGCCATCTTCATATGCACAACTCTCTCCACGAGCTCCACCATCATCTCCACTCCACCATTGAAAGTCCAGGATCCAAGAAGCTTTCCACCACCTTCTCAAGAGGCTGGCCACCCACCTTGGCCGTCCCTCTTTCCCCTCCCACCACCTCCAGCCACATAGCCATTGGAGACCACCTCCAATGTCCTGATTTCTATTAGCTAGATTAATGTTCTTCATAGTTTTGTTTCTTACATTAATATCTTGCTAGTAATAGTAGTAATCCTCTATCTCTAAAAATGCATGCATAATCTACCTTAGATCCATGCATACATATCTTTTCTATTAGCTAGAAATAGTGCTTTCAAGTTTCATGTATAAGCTTTCCTCTAGAATTGCTGTAATGACAATATTTGTGAAGGGATAGAAATCATCATTTGCTTGTTTCATCTATATATAGTGTAATAAAATGTCAGTTCCAGAGGATGTGAATAATTTAGTGATAGATTTATTTTCTGCTAGTCGCCATCGCATAATAGAGGTCATGTAGACACAAGCACACACATTCACTTTTGTGATCTATCTGACACATGCACATGTTTTACATGTTAACAACGCGACCGACGCATCTCTTACTCGCACTATTGAAACTGGAGTTCAATTTTGAGAAAGTAAAAGAACAAATAATCAAAATGAATTTTGGTCTTGTATGCCTCCTTGAGATTGACCGGGACTCATCGTCTCGATAATTAAATTTTTGTTGGAATCGTGATTCGCTCTATACTATGACGCTTTTCTCAATTAAATATGCATTTTGTGAACCTCAACAAGGCCAAGGTAAAAGGTACGTGTAGAGGGAAAGTTTGCTTCGATCGTAACCAGATCAGCTGAAAGTGGTCGTGGGTTGGTGTTAGCATGGAATAAATCATAGACCCCATTAGATTGTGGTTGATTTTCAAAGTCAGAATTTTAATTATTGAGTCAAGTGGGCTTCTAGAGGGTCTCCAATTAACTCAATAGCCATGCTTTCCTAAACAAAGCTTTCTAAAGGATTACTTTCCTCAATCACCTCACAATTGAAACTCTTAGTTGTCTTGAAAATGTCTAATTGTAACTTTTTATCCCCAAAGGCAATTTCCATACATCTTGTGGCATCATCAATGTTTGCCTTGGTTGTAGCTAATAAAGGTCTGGTTAGGATGATGAGAGTGTTGGTGCACAAGCATTTCGATCATTGATTTTGATGATAACAAAACACTTGATATTTAACATTTGCATTGAGTTTGAGTTTTCAGGAATAATGCAAATGGATTCAAGTGTGAAGGAGCTCAAGCTCATATCCATGGTGGATTGAAGGAACATGATAGAGGAGAAGAGAAGATGAAGCCTCATATGGAGTAGGAGCTTGAAGATTCATGGAGATGAAGAATAGGATAGAAGTTTATTCTATTCTTGTATTTTATACTTGTTTTTTGTTCTTTGCTCTTTCTTTTCTTAGATTCATTGTTAAAGAGCCCAAGGTAACAAACATTAGTCCTACGAACACTTACACTATCCCTAGGATACTTGGACAATCTTAGAAATCACTTAGAAAACCAAAACGGTAATTAGACAACATGATTAGACGTCCAATCTGGACCCCAGACGTCTGATCTTAAACTTTAAGACATCTGACCTTTTGTCCAGATGTCCAAACACTTAGGTTGGACTTAGTGTATCCTATTCTTTGGTTTTGGACGACCATCCCATAGTTTAGATGCCTGAAGACCTTGACAGATGTCCAACTAGAGGATCGTTGGCCTGTCAGACATAATCTTGAAGGATTAAGCTATGATTATATTTAATTAGATTTTTAGATGTTTGATAAATATATGTTGGGCTAAGATCTGACCCAAATCTACTTTTGTTAGACCCTAATAGCCGTTTAGTCTCAGGAAATCAATTTCCTCAGAGATTCTCATTCCAGACGTCCTAACCTTTTGCCAGACATCCAATATGTTGTTTGACCCTTATAACACATGAACCCTATTTCAATCTGATGGAAATAGGAAGAAAGCCATCTTAGGATTAGACGTCTCACTAGTTTCCCAGACGTCTTATAATTGACTTCTTAGACGTCCATCTAGATCCAACACCATCCAGATGATCAACTCTTCTAGATCAGACGACCAACCTTTCGATCAGACGATGACCGAGACGTCTGACCTTAAGTCCAGACATCTGATAATCCTGTCAGAATCATAAATGACCCTGATTTCAGCTTGATTTGTCTTAGATTTATTCCCAATGGCTATAGAAGCCTTCCAAGGCCTTTTAAACCCTTCTTAGGGCCTCTATAAATAGAGGAGCACCCCTCCTAAGCACAACACACCTTGAGAATACTACTTCCACTAATATTGTGTCCAAGAAGAGATAGAAAAGTGATTTTACTCTCCAAGCCTTAGTCTACACATCTTAAGAGCACCATCCTAGTTGTACACCTGCTCTCCCGCCTATGCATATGAGAGCACCGTTGTGCCTTGCGTGGTTCACACACACTGCGTTGCTAGCCGACACACTTCCATCAAAGGGCAGTTTCCTTTGCCTATAGTAGCTAAATTAACATATTTACTTTGTGTCTCTATAGGATATTTTGTAAACTGTCTATGTTTGGGTATTTGCTTTGCGAATTCCCATCTTCTTCGAGAGACAAAATACTCCTCATGAAGAGGAGGGGATTTGAAGTACGCTACTCTCGTCTAAGTAGCGTGGTTGTAAAAGGTTAAGTCACCCTCGTTTAAGTGACTTGGTTAGTGGATTTGATCTACTAGGTAGATTAGAAAATCCTAAATCGAGAGGTTTAGGTGGTGGTTTTACTCGGGTTTGGGTTTCCACCTAAAAATCCCTGTGTGCTTGTGAGATTTCCATTTGTGTGATTGTTGATTTATATTCTGCATTTTATTTTGTATCACGCTCGATCTCACCCCCCTCCGTAGGGAATTACAGAGAGTGCCTTTCAACTGCTCAAGTACTTCTATGTCAAGGATGGGAAAATCAATTAGGAAATAAAAGTCCTTGACTCTTATTATGACATTTTCAACCACTCCCTTGGGTGTGTTTATGGATCAATCAACCAACCGAAGGGTTACAGGGGTGGGCTTAAGTTCATCGAATTAGAATTGTTTGGGATTAAATTGATGGAAGTGCCTAAATCCAAAAGAGTGCGATCGAAATTAAAATCACCAATGGTATGTGAAATTAGTGGGGCTTTGGGATCTTTCTTTTTGGGAGGTAAGTTGCTTAGTATTATCGAGTCAGCCTATTTAGATAACACTACCTACCTAGTGGTTTGGGTTCTAGCCTTACACTTTGGTGTACATAAATCTTTCAAAAACTTAGTGATGGGAACACCATCATGAGCCATAACTAGCTCATTCTGATCCAATTAAGTCAGTAAATGCTCCTACATAACTGCCAGAGAACCATAAGTCACTGCATGGTCACGCGTGTTTCGCGTGTTAGAAATCGAGGTTACAAGTAACCCGTCGTTGTAGTTGCAAAACACGCCGATCAGATAAAATTTATACCGAAACTCCAAGGGAGTCCCGGGTTGAACACAGCCAGGCGACGTTTACTTTAGTTGAAAATCACGCTTCGATTCGTTTCTTTTTGGTATTTTAGGGTTTTGTTATTTTTTTGTGTTTTTGAAATAAAAGACATGCAAATGATTCACAAGATAGAGATGTGGAACAAATACGATATATATATCAATTCAATGTCGATTACAATGAACTACAAAAGCATGAAAAGAGAGGGAGGTGAGAGGAAATCTCCCGAATCGGCTATTCGGCGAGACGACGGCTCCTGGCAGAAGCTCGGACGAAGGAGGTGAGGAGTGGGACGACGGAGGTGAGATGCTGGAGGTCGTCGGGTTGAGGAAAGCTTCGACGTAGCTCGGGAATGGAGGTGAGAAGACGGAGTTGATCTGTTACCGGGATGGAGGTGGGAGGACGGCTCCAAGGTGACCTATGAAGGGAGATGGGAAGTTGGAGGAGTATTTGGTGGGGTAGAGGTTAGCTACACTAATAGGCACCTTGGGAGCTTGAGAACAAGCTCTAATGGAGCATTGGTAGGCTTGCTAGAGCTTGGGAGTAGGTGGGAGTAGAGTAGGTAGAGATGGCTTGGAAAGGAGGGGGTATAGGTCCTTTTATAGTGGTAGAGAAGAGGCAAAAATCGGTATGGGACCATTAGTGACATCCAGGCCGTCGTTGGAAACATCGCTGTAGGCAGCTCATGCCCGTTGGCGCCTATAGCTGGCTTTGCTGGCATGCGATGAATTACCGATAGTTGTAAGCGTCACTGTAAGTCCAGCTCATGCGTCGCTGTAGTCCACCTCACGTTGCGCTGGCGCCGCTCCTACCTTGCCGCGCGCGCGCACACCCACGCGCTGGCGCTGCACGCATGCACGCTTGCGGGCCCACGCACGCACCCGCGCTGCTACACACGTGCGGTGCTGCGTGCGTGTGCTAGCGGCCTAGGCTACGCCATGTGGCGTAGTCTGGGCCGTCCATCTTCTTCTTGTTGTAGGGGCTGCTACAGAGGTCGGATTGAGTCAATTTTTGCACCGTTTGGCTGCGATCGTCGACCCGAATCCATCCGCTCGGTTGGATTTATCATTTGAAGCTGCAAATTATGTCTCCTAGTCCCTTGGCCGTTGATCTTCCTCGGCTTGCATATGGTGCTACGGAACTCCGATTGAGGCGATTTCAGAGGCGTTGGACTTCGATCGTCGTCTTGATCAGATTCGTACGGTCGGATCGTCAATCCGAGGCTCTGAAATAACTATTCTTCTCTCCTAACCACAAAAAGGTTACAATTAACCTAAATTATATACAACTACTCTAAATGCAGAATGATGCATGCTATGCAATATTTATAACATGAAATGCAAATCTAAGCCTAGGAACATGCATGAATAGGCATTTTACCCTCAATAAATGTGTTTAGATCATACCCCCATGCCTATCTTTTGCTAGTCCCTAGCAAAATTAAACTGTATGCTATGTATAAAAGTAGAATTAGGATTAGATCGCTTAAGCCTAAGTCATTTATTAGCAATAGAAAATTTCAACTAAGGTCCTAAACTACGAAAACTCAACAGTACCCAGGTGTTTGCTCGAATGCAGAACACCTAAGTTCTCGCTTTATTTGAGAAGGGAAGAAATATATATTTTTTATTTTTCTTCTTTTCTAATTTTTTTGTACTTTTGGAGTTTGAGAGTTCCGGGATAACTTTTTACGGCTACCCGACCCGCCCAAGACTCGAAAAGGACTCTAAGTACTAAGCATCTTTGTGAAAAAGTGATAGACTCACAAAACAACCGTTAAGACAGACTTCGGGTTTCTACGATCTAAGTGACATTGCCTAAAGGTTTATCTTTACGATTGGCAGCTTTCTCCCTACTTTCTTTTATATGGGGTCAACACAAGAGAGAGCTCAGTGCATATCTCCCCAGTTTATTCTATTTCCCTGCTTCTTCCCTAAGTGTTTTGGGAATTATTGTGCATTTTTTTGTGAGCTGGGTTCTAGACAATCGGCCGATGAGTTGTTACCATTGACAACTTGCCAGCCATACTCGTGCGGTGAAGTGTGGTTTTATTTGTTTTTTTATTTTCTCCTTTTTCTTTCTTTTTTTTTCTTTTTTGAGTGTTTCTTTTTTTTCTAAGTAGGTGGCTTCCCTGATCTAAGATTTACCTAAAGGTAGCACAACGAAAATGATCTTGTGGCTGGGCTCTAAACAACCGGCCGATGAGCTGTTACCATTGACAACTTGCCAGCCATACCACCCAAGTCGGTCCATTAGCTACCCAATTTCCGTAAAAATCGCTGGAAAGTGAGTTAGTACAAAAAAATGTGTGCAGATGTTTAGGCTTAAAGTCCCCTCAAATTAGAGGGCGGGTTGATAAGTCGCATACTTATCATCCCAAATTATTTACCAAATTAAAATAAAATTTAATTGGCGAGGAATCGAGACTAAATCCACATTCGAGTGGACACCCAGGCTAATTAAGCTCGAAGACCTGAAGAGTCTAAGTGTTTAGTTCCTCTCATATCATTTCCTAAAGTTAATAACTTCCAAATGCCTAAGTTCTCTTTTCCTAATTTTTTTTTAAAATTTTCAATTTTTTTTAAAATTTTATAAGAAACTAAAAGAAATTCTACGGAGTTAACATAATGATTTCAGGAATTGATTATCCACCCCCATGCCTAAATGATGCAATGTCCTCATTGTAAAAATAAAGACATGAAAAGGGCAGAGTAAATAGAACATCACTTGAGTGTCGTGAAAATCCGATCAGCTCCGCAGATAGAAGAGTGTATACACACGTGCTAAGTTTAATGCCTTCAGCTAGGCATAACATACATACAAAGAAGAAATTGAGAATTCACAAGTGCGGGTCAGAATCAAAATAAAAAGGTTGATCCTGAAACCCATCTGCAGAAGATGTCCACAGACGTGGGCGAGATTATGGTGCAGACCCATGCCCCAGGGTCGAGTGGTTCTCAGGTTATGGATGAAAATCACCTAGAACCGAAGGTTGTTGTTTTTGCGGGGCCGGGCCTGCAGTTTAGTGGTGTGCAACCCAAGACCAAAGTGTCGGACAACGGGTAAAGATGGTTCAATAGGTGCAGTTGTCCACTTAACATCTAGCTTAAAAAAATAATCAGTTATTTTGAGCTTGGGTTGCACGTGAAAGATATTGTAAGGGTTCTGGTAGAAAGTAGGTGGTTTTAGGTCAATAGGTACCCTTAGATCCAAAATCAAACTTCCCTCAGAATTAGCCTCCCAAATCTTTATTTCATCAATTCTATCCTCCAACATCAAGGGCTCAGGCTTCGAGACCTCTAGCATATTATCCAGCCCATATGATTCTCCCAAGTATAGAAATCGTGGCTGAATCAAGATTGACTTGGGCACAAAGATCTCAGAAGTCAACTCTTTGGGGTGCAGATGAGGACTGGGGTCACTGATTGAATCATCACGATTCGAATCCTCCAAGTTAACCTCAACCGAATCCAAATCTTCAATAATTGGGCTATCAACTGGTTTGTCAGATTCCTCAAGCCCATTTGTCTCACTAAAATCCTCTTCCTTAAGTTCAAGTGAGACTTCACCAAAAGATTCTTCACCCTCAAAGTCAAAGAATCCATGATCCTCATTTATATATGTCTCAAAATCATATGTCATTTCATGGTCCGTGGAGACATATTTTTCCTCGCTCCCTGGCTCATGGATCTCAGGTGAATCAATCGGTTCATCCTCAAATGGTTGCTCTAGCCCATCCTGGTCATCCCCAGTCTCAGAAAATGTATCCCCCCCGACAAGCGCCTGAGCGGGTTCAGACATTGGCTCTCCTAAAAGGGGTTCATCTTGAGAATCATCTCAAGATTTGACTAGTGCAACCACAAATTTCATCCTCAATCTCGACAATTTCCCAAGAAGAAACTCACCCAAGTCCCTATCCCTAACACTTTGGAGCAAATCCAATAGAGAACTATTAAGTTCATCAATCATTTTGATCATAGGCTCTAGTGCTTCAGTGCATGGTGTTGGTGAGCTTCTAAAGATTGTATAGTGTTCCTTAAATTAGCCAACACCCTATCCTGGATTTGGTTCACCTGAATCGACTGGTTCGATTCAGGTTTGGGTGGGTTCAGGTTAAATCTAGGGGAGTCAAGATGTCGAGGTTCTCGGGTCCCTCCCTGAAAGTAGGTCATTCTAGGTTGTTCAAAGGATGGTGGCAACCTATATTTAGTGGAAAACTGGGGAGGGTAGGTGTTATAATCATGATATCCTTCCTGATTGTAGATCGGGTTGGTTTGGTCATCAAAGGATGGAGATCCATAATTATTATAACTCTGGGAAGGATAATAATCATAGTCTTGTCGTCCAGGGTTAGGCCCTGGACACTGAGGTCCAGATTCATATCCCTAATCAAAGTCATCCCAGCTAGTGGATGGGTAATTACAAGTCAAGTCGGGATAGTAATCATCTTGGGGATAAGTGGTGGTAGGAGGATAGGATGTGAAATGTTTGTAGGATGTGGAAGGGTACATGGTGAAGTAAGGAGGGAAATTAGAAGAGAAAGGAGCCCTGCAATACAAAACTACAAGCCTGTCCTTAGTTTGGGTAGCCTAAAGGTCTACAGACTCTCAGAATCCATCCTAAGATTATAGATGATTTACTCTACTTACGTCCAGGCAATCCAACCAGTTAGAAGGAAGGACTGGGGAGAAGGTTCTTCCTTTGGCTTGCGCCTCCGGTTCCTAGTGTACCCCCCAGCCCCGGTCGTTTGACACTACTCCCCTAGCTAGACATCAGATTGACTAGTATAAGCAGGTTAATCATGAACAATCTCAATCTGGATCCCGATGAGTGAACCAGTCCTTAGGGCCAACGTCTAATCAATTTTAGTTAGGCTTGGGACAATGGTGCTTCAGGAATGTGATGGGCCCTTTAGATGGGTTGTGCCCTTAATGATCAGTTAAAATGTGTGTGTGTGTACAACCAGGGTTCTCAAACAAGGTTGTTTGATGATGGGCCTTTTAGAGTTCAACCTTATTTAGTAGCTTTTAGGGTTTAATTCTTAGGTTGGTTCAATCAAGGTTTAGTAGAACACTCCAAGTTTTGAAAGCACAGGTGATGATATGTTCCTTTAGAAATAAAAAATAATGTGGAGTGTCCGGTTCATCCCTAAGAATCAACCCTAAGTGGCAAGCTACTTGATGGATTAGTTTTAGATTGAGTGGCGTGGCCCAAACAGCTCAATCAATTGGCCTATTGCACCACTTAGTTAAGGCACACAAGAATGCTTAACCTATTCAGATTTCTACTCACTTATGTGTATTTAGTTGAAGTGTACCGAGTCCACAGGTCAATCCTAGTTAAGTGGTAGAATCAAAGTGATTGTGTGCCTTAGGATAAGAAGTTGTGGGTGTTAAGCGTGTAGCTTTCAGAAAATGCCACAATCAGATAACACTTTTTTTATTTTTTATTTTTATTTATGTGGATGGCGAGGTGAGTGGAGGTGGCAAACAAACAACCAAGTCTATCCTAGGGTTCATAAAAAGCATCTAAGTTGATTTGGGTTTGAGTTATTCGATTATGGAATGAAAACTAAGGTGGGGGTGGTGTGGGGGACACTTACAAAACACTCTACCCACACTTTACTCCGGTCTACCGCACTTGGATCTCCATGCTAGGATACCTGCAAGATAGTAGATCAAAGACAAGTAGGGTTAGTGCTATGTAAATGCAAAGAAACGCAATAAACAATAAAGTAAATTCCGTTGCCTCCCCGGCAACGGCGCCAAAATGGTTAGTTGTAGTTGTAAATAAACAATTCGTCGATTCAATAAACAATGTAGTTGCAAAACACAATAAACAATTCGTGTTAGAAATCGAGGTTACAAGTAACGCGTCGTTGTAGTTGCAAAACACGTCAATCAAATAAAATTTATACCGAAACTCTAAGGGAGTCCCGGGTCGAACACAGGGAGGCGACGTTTACTTTAGTTGAAAATCGCACTTCAATTCATTTCTTTTTGGTATTTTAGGGTTTTATTATTTTTTTGTGTTTTTGAAATAAAAAATAAGCAAATGATTCACAAGATAGAGATGTGGAACAAATGCGATATATATATCAATTCAATGTCGATTACAATGAACTACAAAAGCATGAAAAGAGAGGGAGGTGAGAGGAAATCTCCTGAATCAGCTGTTCGGTGAGACGACGGCGCCTGGCGGAAGCTCGGACGAAGGAGGTGAGGAGTGGGACGACGAAGGTAAGATGTTGGAGGACGTCGGGTTGAGGAAAGCTTTGACGTAGCTCCGGAATGGAGGTGAGAAGACAGAGTTGATCTACTACCAGAATGGAGGTGGGAGGACGACTCCAAGGTGACCTATGAAGGGAGATGGGAAGTTGGAGTATTTGGTGGGGCAGAGGTTCGCTACACTAATAGGCACCTTAAGAGCTTGAGAACAAGCTCTAATGGAGAGTTGGTAGGCTTGCTAGAGTTTGGGAGTAGGTGGGAGTAGAGTAGGTAGAGATGGCTTGGAAGGGAGGGGGTGTAGGTCCTTTTATAGTGGTGGAGAAGAGGCAAAAATCTATATGGGACCATTTGTGACATCCAGGCTGTCGCTGGAAACGTCGCTGTAGGCAGCTCATGCCCGCTGGCACCCACAGCTGGCTTTGCTGGCATGCGATGAATTATCGAAGGCCGTAAGCGTTATTGTAAGTCTAGCTCATGCGTCACTGTAGTCCACCTCACACTGCACTGGCGCCGCTCCTACCTTGTCGCGCGCACGCGCGCCCACGTGGTGGCGCTGTGCGCTTGCGAGCCTGTGCACCCGCACTACTACGCGTGCGGTTCTGCGTGCGTGTGCTAGCGGCCTAGGCTGCGCCACGTGGCGCAGTCTGGGCCGTCCATCTTCTTCTTGTTGTAGGGGTTGCTACATAGGTTGGATTGAGTCAATTTTTGCACCGTTAGGCTCCGATCGTCGATCCAAATCCATCTGCGCGGTCGGATTTATCATTTGAAGCTCCAAATTATGTCTCCCACTCCCTTGGCTGTTGATCTTCCTCAGACTGCATATGGTGCTACAGAACTCCGATTGAGGCGATTTCAGAGGCGTTGGACTTCGATCGTCATCTTGATCAGATCCGTACAGTCGGATCGTCAATCCGAGGCTCTGAAATAAATATCCTTCTCTCCTAACCACAAAAAGGATGCAATTACCTAAATTATATACAACTACTCTAAATGTAGAATGATGCATGCTATGCAATATTTATAACATGAAATGCAAATCTAAGCCTAGGAACATGCATGAATAGGCATTTTGCTTTCAATAAATGTGTTTAGATCACTGCATAACCATTCTGAGGGAAAGGTAAGAAACTAGGGTTAAAACTATAATTTTACCATCACAACTTGAATACAGTACAACCACGGGTCTCCTCAGGGGATGAATAAGGGTCAAATGGTCTTAAAAGGATAACAAGTGGGATAGAATAGACAGAAAAAGGGTTTACATGTGTTTTGAGAATTAAATGACTTGTGAAACCCTAAAAATAGATCCACTTAATTAACTGAGGTTTTGGTCAGGATAAAATTCCCCTAAACCCTCTAAAATTCATAGAAAAATATTCTCTAAGGTTTTGAACCTTCAATTTGACTATCATACCCCGTTTTGGCCCAAAATAAAGTCTCAAACAGACATTTACCCTAATTTGGATTTCTACATAAATTACCCAGTCAAACACGGTCAAAATGAAAATTCAACTTCACCATTGGATTTCTTAAGTCCAAATTAGGTTTGAACCAAAATTTGGACCCAAGCTGAAATTGTCTTGACCTAGTTTGCAAATTGGTCTTGTCTGATTACATTTATGCCCTTACTTTCAAAATATTTACAAATAGGCCCCTAACTTCATCATTGTATTTACAATTAGGTCCCTACTACCATTACTCCTATTTCTACAAGCATCGACGACCTAAAAATGGCAAGAACTACCTGATTCCTTGACGAATCCCTTTCAAATTTGAAAGGGAAGTTCGTCAAGGAAATCCCTTCTTTGTGAGCCAAATCCCATGCCCCATAACCTACTTAATCTCTCATGTGAACGCATGAGAGATTTGGGTTTCCTACTCTGGGGACAATTCCAAGCTTGGAAACTTGCCTTCCAAGCATAGGATTCCCTCTTGAACCCAATAAAAGAGAGCCCAGGTCAGGCCGAACCCCCCAAGCTCAATTTCGACTAGGATCTTCAATGAATCCCTCTCTCTCGACCTGGCTGAAAAGCTCCTTGAGCTCCAGCGACCCTCCTTGTCTCTCTTCATCGTCTGACCGCAATACCAGCGGCAGATCCCCCTTCCTCGCCTTCTTCCACGTCGTGCCATACCAGTGGACGCTTCTATCTCCTTCATCGTTGTCAACCTTCCCTCACTAGAGCACCTTCGTCTCTGGCACCGACCACACCATAATCGACGTTGCCTCTGCCCTACTTCATTCACTAGCTACCCCTATTGACGCCTCATATTCCGCTCATCATTCCCAGACAGTCGCAACTTCGTTTCGACTGTCGACTCACCTTAACACCCTCTGTCTTCCACCTCGCCGATGTACCTCCAGCGAGTTCGCACGGCCACTACACTCCACCAACCTGGCCACCGTTCATCCCTACAGCTCCGCCGTGTCCTAGAGAGCAAAATCCCTCTGGTAATTGAGGCTATTAGCCTATCCTCAGTGCCACCGAACACACCCACTCTCATAAACACAGACTGACTCTGCCATGCACGCACGGACCTCGCCATGCCTCACAACCACCACCGTCGCACTCGCCACTCCACGACGATCTTTCCTGAGACTTCTGATAGGGTCGAGAGGCCATTTTGCTTGATTTCAGGTTTCACCCTTCGCCGTCATTAACGAAGGAGCTCCAAGCAAGCTTGGAGTCGTGTTCTTGTAGTGCGAGCTCTAGGCTCTATCCCCAGGTTGTGTGGAAACAACTCGCGAACATGTCCAGGTGGGCAATTGGATGCATTGACGCGCGAAGGAGAGGGATGCAGATAGTCCCACATCATTAGCTGAAGAGTGCCTCGCAGCGCTTAAATTGTTTTTGTGATTGGCTGTTTGCCTCAAACATTGGGGGTGAGGTCCTTGCTCACCCGCTCATGTGCCTCATCCGCGACCTGTCCCCCGTGGCCCTGGTACACTCGACCTGCCTAAGCCCACTCCTCAATTGCGACCACGCCCACAACCCTGGACCCAGGTACGCATCTAGTCGATTACCCGACTATACTTTGAGTGGCCCTGGGAGGGCGGAGCCTAAGAAGAGAGAAAGCGAGAGAGAGTGCGGGGCAAGGGAGGGTTTTGCCCCGTGCAACACTTAGTCAAAACTTGTGATGGCTACCCTCTATGCATAAAGAAAGAAAGAAGAAAAGAGGAGAAGGTCTGACCAGTAGAGAAAGAGAAGGAAAAGAAGAGGAGAAGAAGATGAAATAGAGAAATAATAGAAGAAGAAGAGGAGAAGCTCAGAGAAAGAAAGAAGGAAACTGCACAGGAAGAGGAAGAGACCCTTGAGTCTCTAACACTATAGCACAGGGCTATTTAAGACGTCTGATACATTTGATTAACATCTATTTGAGGCTTTGGTTTAAGTGTTATTTGTGAGGAGTAATTGGGGATTTAAATCACCATTTTACTCCATTCTTTTTGCATATTGATCCTGACATTATTCTTATTGCAATCTCTATTCTTGATTTAAATTGTGATCTTGAGTTTTGAATTCCATATTGCTCCCTGTGTTTGACCTTGGACTTAAAATTCGAGTAATAAAATTTATTTATTTTCAAAGCAATTTTGACTATATTACAACACAGTTTTTAAACCTCAATTTCACCTCGCAAACATTTTGGCACCGTTGTCGGGGAACAACGCGCAATTCAGATCTCTTGATTGCAATATCCAAGTCAATACTAACTTGCTCTATCTCTTTTTACTGTGATCTATTACAGGGATTTATCATGAAGATCAGCCACACATCAACTACTCCAGGGATAGGTAAAACTCCATTCAAATCCTTCTAAACCCTTGACTCTGAGAAAACTAAAAAAGGAAGAAATCAATTAGGGCTACTTGCATTATATTCTTTGATTAATCATCAAGTTTCCTGATTTGATACATTCTATAAACATTCAAACCCTGATCTATGCACCCATTTGAAACTAAGGTATCTAGGGCTATCACATTCTTGTTTGAGCCCTAGGTACCACATTTTGACAAACTGAATTGGACCAAGTTAGAGCCAATTGAGGATTCCAGTTTAGGGTTTTAGTGACACACTTGCTTAATCAAGAAATTATCTCTCCAAAATAATGTGTGCCTAGACCTTGATTGAACTGATCTATTCAAGCAAAACCCTAAAAATCAGGTTCTTAAATTCATTTGAATGCTAAAAGAGGGACCTAAAATTCTCAAGAGGACAATACAGGTGAAGTTGACCCACCTTGTTGGGTTAACCAATCTTCAAATTAGGTCACTTTTTTACAAAAACATCTTAAAAGTTCAAGTGAAATCCTAAGCACCCTTGCTCTTAATTAAAACTGGTAGACTTAAGAGGTCAAGTCCCCATTCTGGTCTACCTGGAACATCAGTGACAAGAGAGGTCAAGTGGGGGAAACCCTATAACCCATGGGGGTGCTCTACCATGTAGGGGTCTTTGCGGGACTCTCCCTCTCTGGCTGCTTAGGTAATTCTCAGGTGGACGACTTTCTGACTAAGGGGTATCATCTACCTCGAACCTTTATAGTCATCCAAAATTTTTGGGTGTCTTGATTGGGTCCGTCACATTCTACCTCTCATCTACTCCATCGGTGCATGTTCGGGAGGAGGTCTCTAAGACCATCCTTGAGGCCTCCTTTAGCTACTCATTCACGTCGAGGCCAAGCCTCGATCTCCTTGTTTATGCAACAACACAATCCTATTGATATCTCTTCCGATTCATCTAAACCTGATTCTCCTTCATCCATCATCATGGCACAACCAATAGAAGAAAATAATCTTGAAAATCAACTTTAGCACCTCAATGATCTATTCCAAGCCTTTGTAAATCCACCATAGCGTCCAATGATGCGAGATCACTATAATCCCGCTACGGTAGCAATCGAACCTCGAGTACAAACCCTCGTTGGAGGTCCTGACTTTGAACTCAAGCCCAACATGATTCATGCCATTCCCAAATTCCATGGGCATAATTTTGAAGATCCTTTCTATCATATCAAACAACTCAAGCATCTAGCCCAGACCTTTGGGACAGAAGCTCAAAATCAGGATGTTCTACTCATGAAAATGTTCTC
This sequence comes from Thalassia testudinum, assembly GCA_037157565.1. NCBI lineage: Eukaryota > Viridiplantae > Streptophyta > Magnoliopsida > Alismatales > Hydrocharitaceae > Thalassia > Thalassia testudinum. The sequence continues at coordinate 69,831,277 of JAZHRO010000007.1, read as the reverse complement.
CTCTCTCATGGATAAAGCTGCTGACTGGTACCAAACCCAAACGTGTCCAATCAACACTTGGGCGGAACTTCAATCCGAGTTTTTGAGAAAGTTCTTCCCTATTGGTCGGACAAATGCTTTACGGCACCAGATCACACATTTCACACAACAAGCAGGAGAACCACTTCACGAGGCATGGGATCATTTTCTGGATCTCATGTGAAAGTGCCCCCACCACGAAGTTTCTAAATGGGAACAAGTCCAGTCTTTTTACCAGGGACTTCATGAGGATATTCGATTATTCGTCAATGCGACTTGCGAAGGAAACATCATGGGTCAACATGAAGACACCGTGTGAGAGATTCTTGAGAATATGTGCGAGAACTGCATCAATAATGAATCCATGGGCATGTTCGATCGGACGAATGCCCGTGCATTGACAAATCCAAAGGGAGCACATGAGACGCAGGGCCTGTCCTCTTCCGTCGACTTGGAACTGATGGCCAGTCATCTGGACAAGGTCTCTATTATTGAGAAGAAGGTGGATGATCTAACTCAACATTTGCAGCGAGCCACCTCTGCGCAAAACACATTCACGCAACCACTCTCTAGTAGGAAGGCTGTGCACAACCTCTATCACCGACCTTCTCAGGGGATGGACTTGTACCCACCCCCATCTGATTCTAGTTTTGGAGGAAACTCTGGACCACCTACTCTAGTTGGGGGAACTCTGAACCCTCGTATTCTGACTTTCCCAAGGTTCCTCAGACCTGCGAGGACCTCAACGTCATTTAGAATGATCCATTCTCCAACACTTACAACCCTGGATGGCGTAATCATCCCAATTTCACGTGGTTAGGTAATAATCAAAATCAGAGACCTCAATATCAGCCTCGACCACAAGCTCCTCGTCCATATCAGCAGCCTCAGCCTCGGCCTAACCCAACTTATCAATCTAGGTTGATTCATACAGATCAAATGACTCTTATCCTACAGACTTTGGCTGACATTCAGAAGACAAATGCAGCTATGCAAAAATAATACAAAGAAGAGATCACAAAGGTTCGCAATCAACTTGCCCAGATGGCAAATCCTCGCCAACCTAGTGCACTTCCTTCACAACCTCTGCCTAATCCGAATAACGTGTCGAACGAGAGGAGCATTATGAACCCAAATCCAGGCTAAGCTCACTTTGTTTATTAGGCCCCTTCTACTCCATCACGCGATGGGATGGAGGCTTCGACATCATATACAGGTTACCAGTAGCAAGCACCTCTTTTACCCACACCAAACTAGAACCAGGTAGGATTGAAATCTGTTACTACCCGCACTGGCAAAACAACACAGGATCCACCTTATCCAAGCCACTCCTAGCTTGGTAATACAAACCCTAACCCTAGCATAGTCATCCAGGACACCTCTATCCCAGATCAAGAACCTGGACCCATTCTAGAGGAACACCTAAGGTTCCATTTCCCGAGGCCTTGACCAAAGGAAAAAGGATAACTAAAATCATGGCACCTGAGGAGGACTTGGTTAAGCTCTTTGAGCAGGTTCATATAAACATCCCCTTGATGGATGCGATACGCCATGTATCGGCTTACGCATGATTTTTGAAAGACGTGTGTACACCTAAGCGTAAGCCGCAAACCAAAGGGGGGAATCTGAACGTACTGTCAGAGCAAGTTAGTTCTGTCATTTTGAGCAAACTCCTGCCTAAGGCAAAAGACCTAGGCACCCCTCTAATCTCCTGTGAAATCGGTGATATACGATTTGACCATGCTTTATTAGACTTAGGAGCCTCCATAAATTTGATACCTACATCTTTACTAAACTACTTCGAAGAATCTGAGCTTAAATCGACTGAACTGACTTTACAGCTAGCCGACCAATCAATCAAGTCACCAAAAGGAATTCTTGAGGATGTCATAGTTAGGGTATGTGATTTCTATTTCCTAGTGGATTTTATCATCTTAGACATGGATGCTCCTGAGAATGTGAAGAATACACCGATCATACTAGGGAGACCTTTTTTGGCCACTACTAGGGCCAATATTAATTGTGAGGAGGGCCAAATTGAATTAAAATTTGGGATCAAGACACTAAAGATCGACATCTTTAAGGCCCAACAAGGAATTAATTGCAGAGTCATAGAACATATTTGCGATATCGAAGCTGTGGTTGACAAGTTTATCAAGGAAAACCTGATTATTTCTGATCAACCACAAGAGGATCAAAGCCCACAATTAGAGGAGCCCAAACTCAACCTAGACACACCCATAGCTCCTTCCTTTACTCCCGACACCCATCCTAAGCCACCCGCTGCTGTTGACAACCCGATTTTGGAATTAAAGCCTCTTCTCGATCATCTCAAGTATGTCTTTTTGGGTTCCAATCAGACGTTTCCTGTGATTATCAACTCCCGACTCATACCTGATCAGGAAACACGCTTGATTTCTATTCTCTAGCAACATCGAAGAGCCATTGGATGGACTCTTGATGATTTGACTGGTACTGGCCCTTCATATTGCACACATCACATCTACACTAAAGAGGGCTCACGACCATCTCATGAAATGCAGAGACACCTGAATCCAAATCTGCAAGATGTCGTGAAAAAGAAGATCCTCAAGTGGTTAGATGCAGGGATCATCTACCCGATCTCTGACAGTCGGTGGGTGAGCCCAATCCAAGTTGTGACTAAAAAGGTAGGGCTCATCGTCATCACGACTAAAATCGGAGAAACCATATCGACCCGTATAGAAAACTCATGGAGAGTCTGCATTGATTACAGAAGACTCAATTCCTCCATGAAGAAGGATCATTTCCCACTACCGTTCATTGATCAGATTCTCAAGAAACTAGTGGGAAATCGATTCTTCTGCTTTTTGGATGGGTACTTCAATTACAATCAGGTAGCAATCCATCCCGAGGACCAAAAGAAGACCACCTTCACCTGCCCCTTTGGAACATACGCATTCCGAAGGATGCTGTTCGGTCTCTGCAATGTACTCGCTACTTTTCAGCAGAGCATTCTTTCCATATTCTCAGATATGGTAGGTGAATACAGATGGAGAGAGTTTCGCTTATTTGTGATAGAAATAGAGGATATGTCGTTGTAATTAATGTGGTGGAAATCTCTCAATCAAATGATTAACATAGATATGAATTTAAACCACAATAAATGATGTCGTATCCACAGGGAGGAACAGATTAATAAGTTCACAAAATATTTTTTCCTTTGTACTTATTCAATCACGTGCGCAATCCGTGTTCAAATCTGATGCGAAACAAGGCGAAAAGAAGGAACACGTAATTATTTAGAAATGCAGGGATATGGATATAATTTTCCTTTCATGAAATAACTTGTAATTGCATGTAAAATAGTTGTATTTCAAAACATGGGGCTTTCTCTTTTAGGTCATGTGAGTGTATGGATGAGGTCTTATGCGTTTATTATATCACCATTTAAAAGTTATGTGCATGAAAGAAATACTATAACATGTAAGGGCATGCATGCAATTTCACACAAATGTATTAATCCACTAAATAATGCAATAGTGTGGCAATGACACAAATGGTAATTTTTAATTTCACTAAAAATAGAGGAAAATTCCTCTCTCCTCCTTGCGCACGTGAAGAGGCTCAGCTTGCTGCGAGGATCCTAGTGAAGGTACGTTAGAGTGATGGCTTCACGTCGGTGTTCTCGATGTGGGTCGAGGTGGCCGGAGGCAGAGTTTGGCCGACGACAGAGCTTGCTTCCGGTTGGCTGTCGCCACTACTGCTTGTGCTGGAGGGTGCTGTGGTGTCTGCTGGATGCGCAAGGGGGGTTGCTACCTGCTGAAGGTTGGCGTGCAAGGGCGCTGGAGGGGCGCGGTACCTCCTGTGCACTGGAGAGAGTGCGGGTGCAGGGAGGCCTGTGCCTGCAGAGGGTGTGGTGAGGGCACTATCGTGGGCGTTGGACAGGCGCTGGAGATCATTATAGGGGGCGGTGAAGAGCGCTGGTGCAGCGTGCGGTGGGATTGTAGGTATAGGCGAGGGCATGCTGGTGGCGTACCTGCAGGCAGTGCGGGCGCAGCCGCCCTCACTGGTGGTTGGGCTCTTGCGGTGGAGGCACTGATGGGGGCGCACTTGAACGCTGGCTGCAGGGCGCAGGCTGCTTCTTGCGCGCGGCGGAAGGCTTGGGTGCAGGCTGGCCTACGTGGGTGTAGGAGGTGGGTGTAGGCTGGAAGGGCACAGTGTGGGTGCGCGAAGGTGCTGGAGGGCCGCGATGCCTGCAGAGGGCGCGCAAGGGCAGGCGGAGGGTGATGGCTTGGCGCGGTGCTTGCTGCTGCCTGCTGTGCAGCGCCTGCGGGCATTGGTTGGAGGGCGCGGTGGACGGTGTGCATAGTGCACGCTGGTTGCACGGTTGATGGATGGCCTTCGATGTTTGCAGTGCACGCAGTGGATGATGGATGCCTCTCCAATCCCCTCTGCCTCTCCTCTATATCTCTTCTCTTCCGCCTCCCAAGGGATTTTCAAAATCCTTTTCTAAAAATGGCCAACACCGTTTGCATTTGTTGAGGGAAGTTTTGAGGCCGGCCGGAAGAGGAGATATTTGTGGGGATGTGTTGCAGCTGGCATTTGTTGGGGGAATTTTACCCCGATCCCCTCCTTGTTCTTTCCAATATCATTCCTGCAACAAAACATAAAATAATTACATACTATAAAATGCAATAAAATAGATAAAAACTCAAGTAATGATGCATGCACTTATTTAATGACTTAATTTGATTATTAACAAACATACTATGTTAGAATTGAAGTACTTAGGCGTAACAATAGTCCATTAAAATGAACTCATCAAATACCCCCATGCCTAAGATTTGCTAGTCCCTAGCAAAAATAATAGAAATAATTAGAAGATTTCTTCTTTTCTTATTTCAAAACTTTAGAGATCCAGACAAATGTGAAGTGATGATAGCCTAGGTAACAGATCCATGTGAAAAGCCAATTCGCATTGGGAGTTCGTACTTCACCCTTGGTAAATATTTCTGTTGGGATAGGCAACTACTTCCCTCAGGGATAAAGCAGAAGATAATTTGCAATTTGACCCCGGCTTTTGGCTTAGGTAGGAGATATCGAGTTGAATGGATTTGTATTTGGTGGCACACACTCATCTGGTGCTACATGTAATCTAGTACTACAGACTCTGGATCTCTAGACTATTAGAAAAGTCAACTCAGAGAGAGGCTAAACAATTGTGCTCTCTTGATGTTCCTGGGCGCTCACTCTTTTCTTTCTTTTTGAGATCACAAATCTCGCTAGATTTAGTAATTGTACTCACTGTTTGGTGGCCTCACATGGCATCCACACTTCAATTAAAGTTCTAATAACTTTACAACTAAGTTAGAGTCCTTAGCCAGTATTCAGGCGATCAGAAATACTGAAAGGTAGGTATGGGTCATATTTGGTGGATCGCGATAGGTGTTCTGTTGCCTTAGAAACAATGTTACATTATAAACTTGGACTTTTTCTTTTCTTTTCTCTCTCTCTTTTCTTCTTTTTCTTCCTTTCTTCTTCTTCTTTTTTTGTAATATAACTGTTTCTTCTTTTTCTTCTTCTTTTCTTTTCTCTTTGTTTTTTTTTTTTATAAATCAACATAACACGACACAGACTTTTATTTATGAGGCATTATTAGGGATGATGATGGTCAAGAGGATATTGTGTGGCTTATTTGGTGGAAGTGCCTATTCTCGGCACTGAGAAGGAATGGATAGGACAGGCGTATTTCTGACCTTTGACACTATTACCCTCCTTCAGCCGTGGACTCTATGAAGGACGGTCATAACCATCCACCATAGTCATAGCTTTATTAAGACTCCATCTCTGTGTATCTGCCTTATTTGGCAACTCTCAGGAATTCACACAAAGTACGCACACAGGAACAAAGAGCGAAAACTACGCCTAACTCTGAAGTATCATCATCTAATTGTCCAAAACTTAAGAGTCCCTGCACTAGACTTAGTGCACCAGTAATCTCTCTACTTTCATCTCACAAATATGAGGTGGATCTACTAGAAGATAGTATGCCTGACTCCCTATGAACTGTCCAAGGGTTCGGTAGACTACAAATGCTTATTGGTTTTCTTTAAGGATCCATTACCCAGCCTACGTGCATGTGAAATAAATGTACTGGATTCTAGACTTAAGAAATAATTCAAGAAGAAAAACCTCCAATGACAAAGGTATTTTGCTAGGGACTAACCCACTCAGCTCAAGAAAATAAGAGTTTATATATATACATATAAATATATATGTATGCAAATATTTATAAATGCTATAAACATTCTCAGGTTATACCTCCCCATGCCTAAGACTGACAATGTCCTCATTGGAAAAATGCAAACATAGAAGAATATCACCTGAAGAAGAGAGTGGGAGGAGCTAAGGCTCCTCAAGCTGAAGTGAGTCCAAAACCTGGCCATATGAAAGAGTAATATAAGGTTTAAGTCGTTGGCTATTTACCTTAAAGCTCGCACGTGAAATAGGATTCCAAATTTCTACAGCTCCATGAGAGAAAGTATTGATGACAACGTATGGCCCATCCCAGCGGGACTTGAGCTTTCCAGGAAATAATTTAAGTCTAGAATTGAAAAGCTAGACCCACTGGTTGGGCTTAAAAGTCTTTCTAATGATGTGCTTATCATGGAAGACTTTTGTACGTTGCTTGTAAGCTTGAGAAGTTTCATAGGCTTCATTACGAAGCTCCTCAAGCTCACTTAATTCTAACATACGTGCCTTTCCCGCTTTATCCAGATTCAAGTTAACATTTTTAATAGCCCAATAAGCTTTATGTTGGATTTCAACGGGAAGGTGGCACACTTTTCCGTAGACAAGACGAAAAGGAGACATGCCCAAGGGAGTCTTATACGCAGTTTTGTAGGCCCAAAGAGCATCATTTAGTTTTTTAGACCAATCCTTCCGATCAGGCCTGACGGTTTTTTCCAAAATTCGCTTAATCTCCCTATTAGACACTTTAACTTGTCCACTCGTTTGGGGATGATAAGGTGTGGCTATCATGTGGTTGACTCCCAAATTTTGGAGTAGTCTTGTGAAGTGTACGTTCTTGAAGTGAGGTCCTCCATCACTTATGATCGTCCTTGGGCACCTATACCGAGAAATGATAATAGCCTTAACAAAGCCCAAGACCATGGAATGGTCATTGGTTCGCGTGGGTATGGCTTCTATCCATTTTGATACATAGTCTACAGCCACAAGGATGTATTCATATCCGAAGGACACAGGAAAGGGACCCATGAAGTCGATGCCCCAAATATCAAAGATCTCAACAGGGAGGATAGGTTGTTGGGGCATCTCATCCCTTTTTCCAATGGTTCCCATCTGCTGGCAACGTAGACATGCGCCCACATATGTATGTGCATCTCAGAATAATGTGGGCCACCAAAAGCCAGACTGAAGAACCTTATGGGTAGCCTTCTTCCTGCTAAAATGTCCCCCACAATAGAGGTCATGGCAGAAACTTAGAACACTTCTTCGTTCTTCATTAGGGACGCAACAGCGAAAAAGCTGGTCAAGGCCTATTCTAAAAAGCTCGGGTTCCTCTCAGTGATAAAATTTAGCGTTGGCGAGAAACCTGTCTCGCTTCTGCTTGTCCCAAGTACTGGGGGTAATGCCTGTGACTAGATAGTTCACTATGTCAGCAAACCAAGGAGTTTTAGCTTCCACGGCCATCAGAGACTCATTAGGGAAAGTCTCTTGAATACCGCCAGCAGGGTTTGATGCCTCAATAAGGATCCTAGATAAATGATCTGCTACCACATTCTCAACTCCTTTCTTGCCTTTAATTTCCAGGTTAAATTCTTGGAGTAGCAGAATCCAATGAATTAGGCGAGGTTTGGTGTCCTTTTTAGCAAGAAGATGCTTTAAGGCAGAATGATCAGTGAACACCACAACCTTGGATCCCAAAAGATAAGGCCGAAACTTTTCCAAAGCAAATACTACAACAAGTAGTTCCTTTTCAGTGATCGTGTAGTTTTTCTGAGGATCCGTAAGGGTTTTGCTGGCATAATGTAGTACATGAGGTGACCTAAGACCGCTCCCACTGCAAAATCAGAAGCATCGCACATAAGCTCAAACGGGAGGGTCCAATCTGGTGCTTGGAGAATCGGTGCGGTAATGAGGGCTTTCTTCAAAACTTGGAAAGCCTCACCACATCTATCATCAAAATCGAAGGAGACATCCTTCGCTAACAAGTCGCAGAGTGGCTTAGAGATTTTACTGAAATCTCTAATGAAGCACCTATAAAATCTAGCATGACCAAGGAAAGATCTAACCTGACGAACATTGGCGGGAAATGGAAGCTTAGAGATGGAATCGATTTTTGCGGTGTCCACCTCTAATCCTCTCTCGGAAACTATATGCCCTAACACAATGCCCTGCTGGACCATAAAGTGGCCTTTCTCCCAGCTAAGGACCAGCTTTGCCTCTTCGCAACGGGTTAAGACTTTATCAAGGTGCAAAAGGCATAGGTCAAACGACGAGCCATAAATGGAGAAGTCATCCATGAAAATTTCAACGAACTCATCGATCACATCAGAAAAGATAGCCATCATACAACGTTGGAAAGTGGCAGGAGCATTACATAACCCGAATGGCATTCGGCGGAACACAAATGTGCCATACGGACTCGTGAAGGTGGTACGCTCCTGATCGTCAGGAAAAATGGCTATCTGATTATACCTAGAGTACCCGTCAAGAAAACAAAAATACTTGTTCCCCACCAATCGTTCCAGAATTTGATCGATAAACGGTAAGGGGAAATGGTCTTTCCGGGTAGCCATGTTTAAACAGCGGTAATCAATGCAGACCCTCCAACCATTTGAGGGTCTAGTGGTCACTAGTTCTCCTTGGTCATTCTCCTCCACAGTGATTCCTGCCTTTTTGGGAACTACATGAATAGGACTGACCCATTTACTATCTGAAATGGGATAGATAATCCCTGCATCCAGCCATTTCAGAATCTCCTTTTTAACAACCTCTCGCATATTTGGATTGAGCCTTCTCTGCATTTCTCGGAAAGGCTTAACGGACTCATTCGTGTATATATGATGCATGCAAAGAGAGGGATCAACACCCTTAATATCAGCAATTGACCAGGCAATTGCTTCCTTGTGCCTTTGTAAACACTCAAGTAGAGCTCCCTCCTGCAATTCAGATAATGCAGACGAGATAATAACGGGGAGCGTGTTATTAGGGCCAAGGAAAGCATATTTCAATGTGCTCGGGAGGGGTTTCAACTCCAACTCAGGAGCCTTTTGGATTGAGGGTTTTAGTTGAGATGTCCCTGCCTCAGGTAGTGGATCTACCTTCACAATCTAGGGTGGGGACAGAGACTCAGTGTGTATCCCCAGCAACTCTTCTAATTCGGGCATTTCCCTTTCAGTTTCTTTAATAATCGAGGGATGGTCCTTAGATATGACCTTCTGAAGGGGATCTCTACATAAGAGTGTTGGAGTAGTCTCTTCAATTATTTCATCAATGACCTTAATCTGAGAATAATCTTCAAATCCGGATTGCTTGTAAGCATCAAAAACATTCAACTAGATCTTCTTGTTCCCAAATCCCATTTTAAGTGCCCCAGATCTAAAATTTATAGAGGCATTGGCTGTGGCCAAGAAGGGGGAATCCCAGAATAATGGATGGCTTTGTAGGCTTATTAGATGGGTCAGTATCAAGCACTAGAAAGTCAACAGGGAAGAAGAAATCCTCCACTCTCACAAGGACATCTTCCAACAATCCCCGTGGTGTCTTAAGTGATCTGTCTGCAACCTGGAGGATTACTGGACTAGGCTTTAGCTTGCCTCCTCCCAAAAGGTCGTAGACAGAGCTCGGTAGAATGTTCACCCCCGCACCCAGATCGAGCAGAGCCTCGTCAATGTGTTGGTTACCTATAACCACTGAAATATACGGGGCCCCTCGATCTTTCATTTTGGGGGGTGTTCCATGCTGGAGAACCGAGCTAACATGGTCAGGCAGGATGACCTTGGTTTGAACCTGTTTCCTAGATCGGTGCTTCTGGGTGCATAGGTCCTTCAGAAACTTGGCATAGGACGGGATCCGTTTAATAGCTTCCAACAGAGGCAAGTTAATCTGGACTTGCCTAAAAGTATCCATAATCTCTTCCGTTCTATCCTTGGCTCAAGACGAGCCAACAGAAGATTCCCTAGGAATAGATAGGCGCTCTGGATAGGGCACCCTCGGCTTCTGGGTAGAGGGGTCGCCATGGCGGGAAAGGGGTGGTGGAAGGACGACATCCTCGTTGTGGGTGATTTTGTGCGAGGGAGAGCAGTGTGGCTCTTCCTTGGTGGAGATGGAAGTCGGGTCAGGTGTGGAAGGGGAATTCTGAGACGTAACCGTAGGAGTGTTATCAGGCTTGTCAATCTTTTTTCCACTCCTCAACACGGTCACTGCTTAGGCGTGCTCCCTGAATACAACCCCCTTTCCCTTAGGGTTCTCCTCAGAAGAGCTAGGCAGCTTCCCTGGATCACGTTGCCTAACTGCCTCAGTAAGATGACCAATTTGGGATTGCATATCAGTAATCATCTTATTCTAAGATTAGATGATCATATTCTGATGCTCTTGCATTGCTTTCATCATGGCCTTTAGTTCATCCATCTCAGAGGGCTTATTCTGATGAGGGTTTTCATAAGATGGTTGCTATATGGGTTGGGGAGGTAAGGGTCTTGTATTCCTTGAGTTAGAAGCATCACCTTGCTTCCAAGAGAAGTTTGGATGGTTCTGCCACCCTGGATTATAGGTATTGGAATAAGGGTTATTGCGAGGGGGGCGGAAACCTTGGGCCGCGTTCAAGTCAGCCTGAATCAACTCAGGGAATTGATTTGCCTGATGGCACTCCGCAGTGGCGTGCACTGTGCTTTGCCAAATGGAGCATTCTCTTGAAGCTTGACAGATAGAGGTTGCTTGCGGGTTCATTCTGGGGTTTGCTAAAAGCCTTTCAAAGTTTTTATTCAATAGTTGAATCTGATAAGCCAAATCCTGAGAAGCCCCGGCTTCATGGGCTTCTATCTTCCTCTGCAAGATTGATGGTTTTCTTTCTTGATAGGCAAAGGACAGATGTATGGAGTTGTCGCTTAATGTTTCAAATAATGCCCAGGCTTCATCCTCAGTTCTGGTCATGAAGGTTCCTGCACAGGCTGCATCGATGGTTTGCCTATTCCTTTCAGATAATCCGTTATAGAACCTTTCGACCAACTACCATCTTGGCACCTGATGGTGGGGACATAACCTAAGAAGGTCATTAAAGCACTCCCAAGTCTCATGAAATTGCTCCCCTTCCTGTTGAGTAAAACCCATAATCTCTCTTCTGTAATGGTTGGTTTTACTCATAGGAAAATACTTTTTTAAAAATTCTCCTTTAAGGGTGGCCCAATCATTTACCCTTGCATCGAGGGTATGATACTAGTGCTTGGCCTTATCCTTTAGGGAGAAAGGAAATAGAGTCCTCATCAGGGCTTCATCAGTAAAGCCCTGGAGCTTCACTGTGGAACAGACCTCGGTGAATTCCTCCAAATGCCGGTAGGGGTCCTCCCTAGTAGTACCAGAAAAGGAGGGAAATAAAAATATGGTACTGCTCTTGATCTCATACGGATTATCCCCTGCCTATCGTCTTAGTGCTTGTGTGGGTTGGTTAGTTGGAATAAAATAGTCCCTTAGGGTCCCTTGTTGATTTGCTCCTTGATCAGCCATTCCTTCTCTTTTCTCTCCTAGGTGAGCTCTCTTGAGAATTCTCTCGGGCTCAGGATCAAACACTAGACTACCCTCAAGAGAGCGTCTACCAAGCATACAAAACACAATTCAGGTTCTTATTAAGTGAAACCTCCACTCCAATGATAAGTCAAAAGATCAAGACTTATCCCTCCATTCCCACGTAAGTGGTATAAGAGGGGTGTGGACTTGAAATCTTAACCTTCTTTGTTGCGGAGGTCGAATTAGTTAATATAAATGGCCAAACAAGTTTTTCACTGCAATTATGTTCCTTAATTCAACCTTCGAGTGCCTTAGGACCTATACTTTGCTTGGATGATACTCCCAGGTGATCAAGTGAGAAGTTACTCCAAGGACAAACAAAGGGATGCAAGTAGGGCGAATCCTTCCTTTGAGGCGATGCGTATGCGGTCTCCCTTAACTACCCTTTTGTTCCTTTAAGGGGTGTCCCCCTCCGTGAAGTATCAAAACACTTGGTCAAAGGATAGTATCACCACCACCACAAAGCACAATAGGAGGGTTTGCATCGATAAAGAGATCGGTGCCTATAGCCTTAAGGGATCGAGCCTTAGTGCGATGCCTAATGTGCGTGCTCAGTGTCAGAAGTGTGCAACACACCACAAATCTTTGTAATTTCTTTTGAAATCGCAGACAAGTCCCTTAGAATAAGATCAAATGTGAATTGATTTTAGGGTTGAATCTGATTATCAGTCCCACTTTTAGTTATGCGACCACTGAATTAGTAAATTCACACAACTTGGTGGTCTTGAATTTTAATTTGAATGCAAATGCGTGAACAGGAGCTGGATGCAAAAGTTAGAAAGGTGTACTTGTCTCCAGCAATCTTCATGCTAATATGCTTGCAATGCAATAATAAGATCTAATGTGCTGCTCAATCACCCCTAAATGCGTGCACCTAAGGGCATACAACTTCTAAACAGGCAGCTCGATATTTTCTTTTGTTGGTTTCAAAGGCAAGCAAGCAGAAAATAGAATCACGCATTCAAGAAAAATGTAAACCCTAGTAGCTAAAGAATGTGGGGACAAACCCCCAAAAATTCAGCCCCAATTACTACAAGGGTGAAAAGATAGAAATAAATTTTGTGATGATGGAGAATCCCTTGTGAAAGCGGGATCCAAGTCTCCTACGTCTTTTCCTCATGTGGCTTAGCTCGTGGTTGCTGTTGTCACTCTATTGTGCCTCGTTGCCTCGTCAGATTCCAAACACAATAAAAAAAATTGATCAGATAATTGCACAACTTAGTATATTCAAAAATAATGAAGTGAATCTATTACGTCTATTGCCTCCTCGGCAACGGTGCCAATTTGACGGAGAGAGTTTCGCTTATTTGTGATAGCAATAGAGGATATGTCGTTGTAATTAATGTGGTGGAAATCTCTCAATCAAATGATTAACATAGATATGAATTTAAACCACAATAAAGGATGTCGTATCCACAGGGAGGAACAGATTAATAAGTTCACAAAATATTTTTTCCTTTGTACTTATTCAATCACATGCGCAATCCGTGTTCAAATCTGATGCGAAACAAGGCGAAAAGAAGGAACACGTAATTATTTAGAAATGCAGGGATATGGATGTAATTTTCCTTTCATGAAATAACTTGTAATGGCATGTAAAGCAGTTGTATTTCAAAACATGGGGCTTTCTCTTTTAGGTCATGTGAGTGTATGGATGAGGTCTTATGCATTTATCACATCACCATTTAAAAGTTAAGTGCATGAAAGAAATATTATAACATGTAAGGGCATGCATGCAATTTCACATAAATATATTAATCCACTAAATAATGCAATAGTGTTTGGCAATGGCACAAATGGTATTTTTTAATTTCACCAAAAATAGAGGAAAATTCCTCTCTCCTTGCACATGTGAAGAGGCTCGGCTGGCTGCGAGGATCCTGGTGAATGTGCGTCAGAGTGATGGCTTCATGTCGGTGTTCTTGATGTGGGTCGAGGTGGCCAGAGGTAGAGTTTGGCCAGCAGCGGAGCTTGCTGCAAGTTGGCTGTCGCTGCTACTGTTGGCGCTGGAGGGCGTTGTGGCGTTTGCAGGATGCGCAAGGGGGCTGCTGCCTGCTGAAGGTTGGCGCACAAGGGCACTGGAGGGGTACGGCGCCTCCTGTGCACTGGAGAGAGAGCGGGTGTAGGGAGGCCTGCGCCTACAGAGGGCGCGGTGAGGGCGCTGGAGAGAGCTGTAGGCAGTGGTGAAGAGCGCTGGTGCAGTGCGCTATGGGATCGCAGGTACAGGTGAGGGCGCGCTGTGGTGGGAGCACCGGTGGAGTGCCTGCAGGTAGTGCAGGTGCAGCGCCTGCGGGCAGCTGCTAGGAACGCTGGTGGCTGGGCTCTTGCGGTGGAGGCGCTGATGGGGGCACACGTGAACGCTGGATGCAGGGCGCAAGCTGCTTCTTGTGTGTTGTGGAAGGCTTGGGTGCAGGTTGGCCTGCACAGGTGCGGGAGGTGGGTGCAAGTTGGAAGGGCGCGGTGTGGGCGCGTGAAGGTGCTGGAGGGGCGCGGCGCCTACAGAGGGAGCGCAAGGGCAGGCGGAGGGTGATGGCTTGGCGCGGCGCTTGCTGCTGCTTGTTGTGCAGTGCCTGCGGGCGCTGGTTGGAGGGCATGGTGGACGGTGTGCACAGTGCAGGCTGGTTGCACGGTTGATGGATGGCCTTTGATGTTCGCAGTGCACGTAGTGGATGATGGATGCCTCTCCAATCCCCTCTGCCTCTCCTCTATATCTCTTCTCTTCTACCTCCCAAGGGATTTTCAAAATCCTTTTCTAAAAATGGCCAACATCGTTTGCATTTGTTGAGGGAAGTTTTGAGGCTGGCCGGAAGATGACATATTTGTGGGAATGTGTTGCGGCTGGCTTTTGTTGGGGGAATTTTACCCCCATCCCCTCCTTGTTCTTTCCAATATCATTCCTGCAACAAAACATAAAATAATTATATACTATAAAATGCAATAAAATAGATAAAAACTCAAGTAATGATGCATGCACTTATTTAATGACTTAATTTGATTATTAACAAACATACTATGTTAGAATTGAAGTACTTAGGCGTAACAATAGTCCATTAAAATGGACTCATCAAATACCTTGAAGTCTTCATGGATGACTTCTCGGTATTTGTTGAATCATTTGACGATTGCCTCCTGCACTTGGTCTAGATCCTTAGGTGGTGCATCGATGTGAACTTGGTTCTTTCCTGGGAAAAGAACCACTTCATGGTACCTGAGGGAATCATCTGGGACATCTTGTCTCTGAAAAAGGCATCCACGTTGACCGAGCCAAGGTGAATCTGATTTCCAATCTCCCTATGCCTAGCTCAGTCAAAGAATCTGATTCTTCTTGGGGCACATCGATTTTTATCATCAATTCATTCTCGATTTCTCAAAAATCGTGCACCCCTTCATGATGAGTCCATTTTAATGGACTATTATTACGCCTAAGTAATTCTATTCTAACATTTTATGTTTGTTTATAATCACATTAGGTCATTAAATGATTTCATATGTCATTATTTAAGTTTACATTTATTCTATTGCTTATTATGTAATTATTTTATATTTCATGCAGGTCCCGCAACAGCGCACCCGTTGCATCTCCTCCACTTAATCCACTCCATCAGGCTAATAATCGGGAAGAAGAGAGAGGAGGATCAATTTTGGAAAAGAACAGGGGGGTGAAAAGATATTCCCTCCCCCACAAATCTCTCAACCTATGGTCGGCGTCAACAACTCCATCAACAACCGGCCAAGTTTAGTAAGGGATTTTGAAAATCCCTTGACTTGCGTCGGGGGAGGAGATAAAAAGAGAAAGGCGGAGGGGCTTGGAGGGGAGAAGACCATCAGGGAGAAGAGACTGCGTGCACTGTGGAGAAGGCGTGCACGGTGCCTCTAGCCTGCCTGCAAGCTCTCCAACACCACAGCCATAGGCTCCTCGCGCGTGCATCCTCCCATCGCGCGCCCTACAGGCGCACCACCACCCACTGCCACAGCCTTCGCACGCCTTGCAGCGCTACTGCCAACAGCTTCCATTGCCTGCCCACCTTGCCAGCCCCCCCTCACCGCGCCAAGCAGCCACCAGCACCTTCACCAAGCTCACTCCAGCCTCTCCCACCGCTGGCGCAGGCGCTGCACCATCCTCCCACCGTGCACCCTGTAGACGGGCCCTTGCAGGCCTTCCCCACCCTTGCAGTGCCCTTGTGTGCTGCCGCACCCTCTCCAGTGTGAGCGTGGTTCATCTTCTCCAGCTTGCCACCCCCGCGGACATCGCCTCCACAACCAGTGCGCGCAAAGCAAACACTGCAGTGCACCCCCCTCCACGTGCTGCCCCCACCACATCTGCGCGCGCAGCCCAGCTGCCCGCAGGCAGCCATGCGCATGCAAGCAGATCGCCCTCATGCACCTTGTAGGTATCAGCTCTTGATCTTCTCCATCAATAGGCTGGTGCTCTCCTCCATCGTCCGACCGCCGCCGGCCACTTCCGGCCGCCGCGTCACCACCATTGCGAAGCACTTGTCGAGGTGCACCAACCCGTCGACTCTCGTTGCCAACCGCGCACGGCCGTTCAAGCGAGGAAGAGAGAGGAGAAATCCTCTGTTTTTTCCCCAATTAAAATTTACATTGCATTCCATTGCCACTTTATTATTATTATTTTATTCAGGCCACATTGCATGGATGCACTTATAGTTTCATGAATTTACTTAACTTGTGTTATGTGCATCATTCAACATTGAAATTCAAATCAAATTTGCATGCAAATCAAATTTACATGATATGACATTACACATGCATCCTATACATATTTTTGGAAGCTTAATTCTTGACGTGAAAATTGCATAAATAGCCTTGAACTTTTAAGGAAATTGCAAGCTCCATTTAGAGTAGCATATTCCTCGCATTGAAGTCGCGAAGTTGTCTGCAAACATTATAATCCTCTACTCATGAATTTATTGGTTCTATTCTTCCTTGTGGATGTGATATTTTTATTGTGGTTAAATTTGATATTTATTTTAATTTTTGATTGAGAGATTTTCCACCACATAAAACACAATGGCATATCACTTTATTGCTATCATCTTCATAAATAAGCGAAAATCCCTCCATCACCTCACTAATCTTCTATCTAAGGATGTCCCCTTTGAAATCTCTAAGGATTGCACTCAGGCATTTGAAATCCTGTGTGATTGAGTTACCCAAGCACTTATTCTGCAGTCCCCTGATTGGTCTCAACCCTTTGAGATCGTGTGCGATGCATCTGATTATGCTGTAGGGGTGGTACTTGGGCAGAAAATAGACGGGAAACCCGTGGTCATCTACTACGCTAGCAAGACACTTGACAAGGCTCAGGGTAACTATACAGTTGCTGAGAAAGAGCTGCTAGCTGTCGTATTTGCCCTAGAAAAATTCAAATCATATCTTTTGGGTTCCCGTGTTATCATTTACTCATATCACACTATAGTAAGGCACCTCCCTACGAAGAAGGTGCGAAACTTCGACTAATCTGCTGGATCTTGCTGTTGCAAGAGTTTAATCTCGAGATTTACGATAAAGCGGGAAAGCAGAACGTGGTAGCTGACCACTTATCCTGCCTTCCTTCTGACAGTATCGACCCTTTCGGACCTATCACAGAACATTTTCTCGATGAGCACCTCTTGACTATTAGTATAGAACTTCCTTGGTTTGCTGATTTAGTAAACTACTTGGCATCACATCAGATCTCGTCTGATTGGCTGAAGGCTAAGAAAGACAAATTGCTTTCCGATGCCAAGTACTACATGTGGGAAGATCCGTACCTCTTCCACATTGGTGCTGATCAGATCATTAGACGATGCATCTCGGAAGCAGAAATCCAAGACATTTTGTTCTTCTACCATGACCAGGCCTGCAACGGACACTTTTTCGGACATAAAACCGCAGCAAAAGTCCTCCAGTGTGGCTTTTATTGGTCCACAATTTTCAAAGACACATACAATCACTGTAAGGCATGCACCCGTTGCCAGACCTTGGGCAACATGAGCCACCATGATATGATGCCTTTACAATCGATTCTCGTATGCGAAATCTTTGATATTTGGGGATTGATTTCATGGGACCCTTCTTTGTTTCAGACAGCTTCGAATACATTCTTCTCGCTATTGACTACGTGTCCAAATGGATTGAAGCCATTCCGACCCGAACCAATGATCATAAGGTGATAATCAAATTCATTCATCAGAACATCTTTTCTCGGTTCTAAATTTCACATGCTATTATCTCTGATGGAGGGACCCATTTCACAAGTGCTCAGTTCAGATCATTGATGAGCAGATACAGGGTGTCGCACCGAATCTCTACTCCTTATCACCCCCAAACCAATGATCTAACTGAGCTATCGAATCTGGAGATCAAGAAAATCCTTCAAGTCACTGTCCCATCTGATAGAAAGGATTGGTCGTCCTGACTTTCGGAGGCCTTGTGGGCCTATAGGATTGCCCACAAAACCCAATTGGGAATGTCTCCTTTCAGATTAGTGTACGGGAAGGCATGTCACCTCCCCGTTGAGTTGGAGCATAAAGCCTATTGGGCCATACGGAAGTGGAATCTAGATCTTTCTAAGGTAGAAACCCACAGAAAGCTTCAAATGAGCGAGATCGATGAATTACGCAATGATGCGTATGAGAACTCGTGAATTTACAAAGAGTGGGTTGAAGCCTTTCACGACAGGCACATATCCAAAAAGATCTTTCATCCTGGTCAGAAAGTTCTACTCTTTGATGCCAAACTCAAATTGTTCTTAGAAAAACTCAGATCAAAATGGATTGGACCATATCTTATCAGACGAATCTTTGGAAGTGGAGCCGTAGAAATTAGCCAACCTAGCCTTGATTTAGAACCTTTTGTTGTGAACGGTCAGAGACTTAAGCCATTCATTGAACTCTGTGATGCGAACAGGGCTGAGGTATCTTTTGATCTCCATTCTCCTTAAGCTTGTTGTGCCTGGCTGATGGCGTTAAACCCAGTGCTTAACGGGAGGCAACCCGTTATCTTTTTAAAAAACCCGAAACCCTTCTTGACACATCTTATGCTAAACTCATACTTCACTTTAGGGTTCATCCATTAGAACAACCTACTGCACCTTTGGTACCCATACCCGAGCTTGAAATCGTCCGCAACAGTCACCTCGACCCATCCACTCACCCAACACCTATTCTAATGAATGATCTAAGCTGAACTCGAACCCACCTAATTTACAATGAGGGCATTGCAAACCGTAGGCATAGGAGGTATTAAAGTGCAAAACGTCGTAAAAATCACTTCACAAGAAAGGGTTTCATCAAAAAAATCACATATTCCAAAAAACTAAAAAAAGATAAAAAAAAAATTTGGAAAAGAACACAAATAGAAGAAGGGAGGAAATTCTGAATTGATTGCATATCATTTGTTGAGGAGAAAAGGGGAGGAGATAAAAATGTCAAAAAGGAGCACAATTTAAAAAGAAAAAGAGATAGTCATTAGTACAAGATTAAGGAATTGACTTAGTTCTAGACCAAATCAAAAGAAAGAAAATGAAAGACAAAAAGTGCTAAAGAAACAAAAAGAGATTAATAGGAACGCTGATCTTGGGCCTCTTGGGCTGCGATCCTTGGCTTAAAAACTCAGGTATCCACTAAGATCTGGATAGTCCTCAAGAGGTTGGGGAAAATGCGAAGCTTAAGTATTAGGTCTAAGGCTTAGGGATTATTTGGCCTGGTTAACTGACCTTTGGTTTGCAGAACCCGGTAAAGTAAGCACCCTAACCACACACAATCTGGTTCAGTATGCTTAAGTATCAAAATCACGCAAATACGTTAAATCTATTCTGGAAAAAGTTACCTAGATTAGGAGAGGCTGATCAACACAAGTTGATTTGGACGAGTTCCTGGCATGGAGAGGCAAGAAATTTCCCTCGAAGATGCGCAATAACATATCGTCTTCTCGGTGCTTGTCTCCTAGGATATCAAAATATCCTACCGAGGGCATGTAAGCACCTTGTGCTGGTTCAAATGCCATGGGTGGAATTATCTCGAAATGTTGATTGCCTGGGTCTGGATTTAGCTACAGAACACCGTGGGCGGGATTATCTCTAAATCTCGAAAGCCAGGGTTCTGGGGGTTGCCATGGGCGGTGCTATCTCGAAGCATCGATTGCTAGGGACCCTGCGAGGATTGATGGTGGGAACTAGGAATCCGATATAGACCGTGTTGTAAAGCTAATCCAAGGCTAGAAATAAAAAGAAAAGAGAGAGAAAACTCTCCAAAAATAAAGAAAATCTCTTCTGTCTCTCTCTTACAAAAACGCACTGCAAACTGAACTTGGGCTAAAACATGTTACAAGCACGGGTGCTTTAACCGCAGAGTTCAATGAACCTTAGGTTAGTTCCTGTGGGCCTTAGAAACCTTCGCGGTGGATTAAGGCTAGAGTTGGTAAGGTCCAGATTTTGGGTAGTACTTGAGTACCTCTAGGCCTACTATCAGCATTCTAACCTAATTTACAAAAAAGCACACATCAGAGTTTTAAGCATAAAAAGGCATATGGTCTAGAATCAAGGTTAATACCTTGAAATTTTGCTAAGGGACTAGCTAAAGCTAGGCATGAGGGTATGATGGGAACACCATCATGAGTAATAACTAGCTCATTTTGATCCAATTAAGTCAGTAAATGCTCCTACATAACTGCTAGAGAACCATAAGTCACTACATAACCATTCTGAGGGAAAGATAAGAAACCAGGGTTAAAACTGTAATTTTACCATCACAACTTGAATATAGTACAACCATGGATTTTATCAAGGGTTGAATAATGGTCAAATGGTCTTAAAAGGATAACAAGTGGGATAGAACAGACAGAAAAGGGTTTGCACGTGTTTTGAGAATTAAATGACTTGTGAAACCCTAAAAATAGATCCACTTAATTAATTGAGGTTCTGGTCAGGATAAAATTCCCCTAAACCCTCTAAAATTCATATAAAAATATTCTCTAGGGTTTTGAACCTTCAATTTGATAATCAGAACCTGTTTTGGCCCAAAACAAAGCCTCAGACAGACATTTACCCTAATTTGGGTTTTTACGTAAATTACCCATTCAAACGCGGTCAAAACCAAAATCCAACTTCACCATTGGATTCCTTAAGTCCAAATTAGGTTTGTACCAAAATTTGGACCCAAGCTGAAATTGTCTTAACCTAGTTTGCATATTGGCCCTGTCTGATTACATTTATGCCCTTAACTTTCAAATTCTTTACAAATAGGCCCCTAACTTCATCTTTATCTTCACGATTAGGTCCTTTCCGCCATTATTCCTATTCCTACAAGCACCGACGACCTAAAAATGGCAAGAACTACCTGATTCGTTGACGAATCCCTTTCAAATTTGAAAGGTAAGTTCGTCAAGGAATTCCCTTCCTTGTGAGACAAATCCCATGCCCCATAACCTACCCAATCACTCACGCAAATGCATGAGAGATTTGGGTTTCCTACTTCGGTGACAATTCCAAGCTTGGAAGCTTGGCTTCCAAGCTTAGGATTCCCTCTTGAACCCTATAAAAGAGAGCCCAAGTCAGGTCGAACCCCCCAAGCTCAATTTTGACAGGGATCTCCCTTGAATTCCTCTCTCTCGACCTGGCCGAAAAGCTCCTTGAGCTTCGTTGACCCTCCTTGTCTCTCTTCTTTGTCTGACCGCAATACCAGTGGCAGATCCCCCTTCCTCGCCTTCTTCCGCGTTGCGCGATACCAACGGATGCTTCTATCTCCTTCATCATCGTCGACCTTCCCTCACTGGAGCACCTTCATCTCCGACGTTGACCACACTATAACCGACGTCACCTTTGCCCTACTTCATATGCTAGATACCCCTATCAATGCCTCATCTTTCGCTCATCATTCCCAGATAGTCGCAACTTTGTTTCGACCGTCGACTCGCCCTAACGCCCTCCGTCTTCCACCTCGTCGGCGTACCTCCGGTGAGTTTGCACGGCCACTACGCTCCACCAACCTGGCCGCCGTTCATCCCTACACCTCCGTCGTGTCCTAGAGAGCAAAAGCTAGCTCTCTGGTAATTGAGGCTATTAGCCTCTCCTCAGTGCCACAGAACATAACCACTCTCACGCACACAGTCTGACTCCGCCACACACGCACGGACCTTGCCACGCCTCACAGCCACCACCGTCGCACTCGCCACTCCACGATGATCTTTCCTGAGCCTTCTAATAGGGTCGAGAGGCCATTTTGCTTGATTTCAGGTTTCACCCTTCGTCGCCATTAACGAAGGAGCTCCAAGCAAGCTTGGAGCCGTGTTCTTGCGGTGTAAGCTCCAGGCTCTATCCCCAAGTTGCGCGGAAACAACTTGCGAACATGTCCAGGTGGGCAATTGGATGCATTGACCATGCTAGCTGAGGCAATTGAAGGAAGTCTTGTTGTTGCAGACGCACGAAGGAGAGGGACGCAGATAGTCCCACATCGTCAACTGAAGAGTGCCTCGCAGTGCTTAAATTATTTTTGTGTTTTAGGTTGTTTGCCTCAGACACTGGGGGTGAGGTCCCCGCTCACCCGCTCATGTGCCTCGTCCACGACCTCTCCCTCGTGGACCTGGTACACCTGACCCGCCTAAGCCCACTCCTCGGCTGCAACCACGCCTGTAGCCTTGGACCCAGGTACGCATCTTCCCGATTACCCGACTATACTCTGAGTGGCCCTGGGAGGGCGGAGCCTAAGAGGAGAGAAAGAGAGAGAGAGCAGGGGGCTGGGGAGGGTTTTGCCCCGTGAAACACTTAGTTGAAACTTGTGATGGCTACCCTCTGTGCGTGAAGAAAGAAAGAAGAAAAGAGGAGAAGGCCTGACCAGCAGAGAACAAGAAGGAAACGAAGAGGAGAAGAAGAAACAGAGAAAGAACAGATGATGTAAACACATTTATTGAGGGTAAAATGCCTATTCATGCATGTTTCTAGGCTTAGATTTGCATTTCATGTTATAAATATTGCATAGCATGCATCATTCTGCATTTAAAGTAGTTGTATATAATCTAGGTTAATTGCATCCTTTTTGTGGTTAGGAGAGAAGGATATTTATTTTGGGGCCTCGAATTGACGATTCGACCATTCGGATCTGATATAGATGACGATCGAAGTCCAGCGCCTCTGAAATCGCCTCGATCGGAGTCCTATAGCATCATATGCAGTCCGAGGAAGATCAACAGCCAAGGGACTAGGAGACATAATTCATAGTTTCAAATGACAAATCTGACCATGTGGATGGATTCGGGTCGATGATCGCAGCCTAACGGCGCAAAAATCAACTCAATCCGACCTCTGTAGCAGCCCCGACAACAAGAAGAAGATGGACGACCCAGACTATGCCACATGGCACAGCCCAGGCTGCCAGCGCATGCACGCAGCAGAGTGCAGTGCCAGTGCATGGGCACATGTATGCGGCAAGGCAGGAACGTAGCGCTAGCTATGCGTGAGTTGGACCTACAGCTGTGCATGAGCTGGACTTACAGCGACGCTTACAGCCGTCGGTAATTCATTGCATGCTAGCAAAGCCAGCTGTGGGTGCCAGCATGCATGAGCTACCTACAATGATGTTTCCAGCGATGGCCTGGATGTCACTAATGGTCCCATACCTATTTTTGCCTCTTCTCCTCCACTATAAAAGGACCTACACCCCTTCCCTTCCAAGCCATCTCTACCTACTCTACTCTCACCTACTCCCAAGCTCTAGTAAGCCTACCAACGCTCCATTAGAGCTTGTTCTCAAGCTCCCAAGGTGCCTATTAGTGTAGAAAACCTTTGCCCCACCAAATACTCCTGCAACTTCCCATCTACCTTCATAGGTTGCCTTGGAGCCGTCCTCCCACCTCCATTCCGGTAGCAGATCAACTCCGTCTTCTCACCTCCATTCTGGAGCTATGCCGAAGCTTTCCTCAACCTGACGTCCTCCAGCATCTCACCTCCGTCGTCCCGCTCCTCACCTCCTTCATCCGAGCTTTCACCAGGCACCGTCGTCTCACCGAACAACCGATTCGGGAGATTTCCTCTAACCTCCCTCTCTTTTTATGCTTTTATAGTTCATTGTAATCGACATTGGATTGATATATATATCATATTTTTTCCATTTTTATCTTGTGATTCATTTTGCTTGTCTTTTATTTCAAAAACACAAAAAAAATAACAAAACCCTAAAATACCAAAAAGAAACGAATCGAAGTGCGATTTTCAACTAAAGTAAACGTCGCCTCCCTGTGTTCAACCCGGGACTCCCTTGGAGTTTTGGTATAAATTTTATCTGATTGACGTGTTTTGCAACTATGACGACGGGTTACTTGTAACCCTGATTTTTTACATGTGAAACACGCCCGACCAATAGAAGAAGAAGAGGAGAAGCTCAGAGAAAGAAAGAAGGAAGCTACACAGGAAGAGGAAAAGACCCTTGAGTCTCTAGCACTGTAGCACAGGGCTATTTAAGACGTCTGATACATTTGATTAACATCTATTTGAGGCTTTGGTTTAAGTGTTATTTGTGAGGAGTAACTGGTGAATTAAATCACCATTTTACTCCATTTTTTTTGCATATTGATCCTGGCATTATTCTTATTGCAATCTCTATTTTTGATTTAAATTGTGATCTTGAGTTTTGAATTCCATATTGCTCCCTGTGTTCGACCTTGGACTTAAAATTCGAGTAATAAAATTTATTTGTTTTCAAAGTGATTTCGACTATATTACAACGTAGTTTTTAAACCTCGATTTCGCCTCGCAAACACTTAGCCTAGGATGGAATATGCTTGATGGCATCGAGGAGTCGTATATTAATTTGGACTTGTTTAAACAACTTGATCAACTCCTTGTTACTAGCCACATTTTTCTTCTTCTTAACTTTTTCCTAAGGCTTCAGGGAAGGGGTATGAGTGTGTCAATCACATATGGTTCCTGAGCCTTGTTGTCCTCCTTATCATCCTCAGAATCAGAAATCAAATTAGGCTCGCCAGGATTATTTACGATTGAGTCAGAAGGCCAAGGTGGGTTCTGGGTTCTGCTGCCACTTCTCAAGGTTATTGCATTCATAGAAGCATGTGGGTTAGGGTTAGGTCCTTGAGGTGGGTTGGGTAAAATAGGATCTTATTGAGGGGTGCTTGGAGGGAATCTAGGTGGGACTAAAGGGGCTTGGTTAATTAAATGGGCTTGCCGCTAGTTCTTGTTGAAACCCTAAGGAATATTACCTCGGTGGGGTATATTCCTAGGATTTGAGACATGTTGGGATGGAGGGGATCCTTGTAGTCTAGATTCCATTAATTACATTAACTGTCCCTTAACCTCAACCATTTCCTCCTAGTGCTTTTGGTTCATTTCAGTTATCATTTTAATCAGGGTGTCAATCTGGTTTGATTGGGTAGGTCCAAGTCTGGGTTGGTTGTAGGCTGGCCTATTGGTTTGACCTTGATTATAAGAGGAAGGATAAAAAGTAGCCTTGGTCTAGTTTTGGTTTGGGTTCAAATTTTGTCTTTGATTAAACCAGGAAAAGTTGGGGTGATTATGCCATCTAGGATTATAATGATTAGAGAAGGGATCCATTTTGGGATAGCCCTGGATAGCATGGATGTCCTCATAGCCAGAGGCCATTCCAGGAGTTGGGAGAGAGAGATATCAGTATAAGAGGGGACAATTTCCCATCCTTGGAACGTAGTTTTCATTTATTCTAGGTTCATTTGGTTCATGAGCTGAACCGAGTCAAGATTGTTTACAAACTCCTTTCCTGAGGGAGCCTGCGGCAATGTGGATGCAACCATTGCTCCCCTATCCATAGAGAAGGCTTGGGGGGATATTCCTAGAGGATTTCTATATTGGCTTATAGGCTCATCCAACTTCTTATCCACCACTTCCATTTCATCCAGCTTCTTAGCTATGATGTTGAATTGCAAGTAGTGTTATTTAATTAGGTGATATTAGTGTGAAAATGAGTATAGTGGAAGTGGTTACCTATGAGCGATCGTACACAAATTTTTCAAATGTATTTAACCTGGACTAAATCAGATTTTAAGTTGTCACTTTTATGCCCAAGGTTGAACTTAGGGAGGCAGGTTTAAGGTTCTTGATCTCTACGTGAATCCTAAAGGCGTGTAATTTCCATTCGCTTATTATGTTTTTCAATTTTTCTTTCATTTCAAAATTTTTTTGTGATAACTTTGTTCTTGAGGCACTCCCTCAAAATAAGTCCTTGACGACATGCCAAATTCAAATCCAAACAATCTCACTACATTCGAGATCAGGTACCTGTAAGGCACAAAGTTATCTTTTCA
Organism: Thalassia testudinum; assembly: GCA_037157565.1. Taxonomy (NCBI): domain Eukaryota; kingdom Viridiplantae; phylum Streptophyta; class Magnoliopsida; order Alismatales; family Hydrocharitaceae; genus Thalassia; species Thalassia testudinum. The sequence goes on along the minus strand of JAZHRO010000007.1, from coordinate 69,805,180 downwards.
CTTTTATAACTTTTTTTTGGTAGTTTCTTAATTATCACATAAAAGATAATAAGAGAGCAAAGGAAAGAAATGTGGGAATTGAAATAAATTGAATTGCTTAGCTTATTTATATATGTACATATGTATGCATAAGATATATATGTCTATGCATATATGTATATATATATAAATAGACATAGATATTTAGAGAGAGAAGAAAAGGAGGACGGGATTGGAAAATGGAATGTAGCACTATGCTAGGTTAACCGACGTCTAGAGAGACATGATTACCCTAGCTATGTGCAGTGTGAATGTGTGGATTGGATGTGTGTGCGTGTGTGTGTGAAGGCTTGATGTGTGCGGGAATCACGTATGTGATCGCAACTGGTGCGTACACACAAGCGATAAAATGCGCGGTAAATGGAGACATGCTCGTGATGGTGAATGGGCATATGTGTATGTTTATGTAGGAATATATATATATATGTATGTGTAAGTGCCTGTGTGAGTGTGAGAGTAAGTGTATGTGCTTGTGTGTGTGTACACGTGAGTGTTGGGTGCGCGCGTGTAGAGGGTGTGTGAGAGAACATGCAAAGGGAGTGTAGTGAGTGTTGTATGTTTGCACGCCTGTGTGTGCGGTGTGTGAGGGGTGAAAGGCGCGGGTAACCATCTGGAGCGGTGAAGAGAGAGGGACCGTACAGCACTGTGACTGGTTGAGTGAGAAGTCGGCTATTCACAAAGCGTGCCAAGTGGTCGCACACAGGGGCACGTAGAGAGATAAGTGACCGGTTGTAGGGATTTTTCACCATCTAAGTTTCTTACTTAGTCGGTTATGTGGAGAGAGAGAGAAGGCATGCATGGGTGCTGGTGACCGGTGGAGCGTGCGTGCATGGAGCCTATCACCAGATAAGTGAGAAGCTTTCCGATGATGAGGTCATGAAAATGAAGTGCGATTGTTGCACTGTAGTAAAATAGAGAAAGGGAAAATAGGGGAGCTTTTAACCTATGCTAATGGCGATATAAACAACGATCAAAATAACAAAACAATGATAGAACCCACCACGTCTATTGATGAGAACCTCATCATGAACCCTGACTAGCACAATCTAATCCAAATATGTGTGAAAAAGCTCCTACAAAACCCAAAGAGAGGCTCAACTCAGAGAATTCTGAGTTAAAGGATAAAACAAATCATCAGGGGTAAAATTGCAATTTCACCAATGCAATATGCAGACAGGGTAATTAAGGGTTCAAACATAGGTCAAACAAGCTTAATAAGAAGGGAAGTGGGATGATCTGATCTGAAAAGGGTTATAGCAACTTATAGGAATTAAATGACATTCTGTAACCCTAAAACAAATCTACTTTAATTTACGAGGTTCGGGGTTGGATAAAAATCAACTAAACCCTCTAAAATTCATAGAAAAATATCCCCTAGGGTTTAGAACCTTCAATTTGGCCTTTGAAACCTATTTTGACCTAAAATGAGAATCATGCCCAATTAATGACTTAATTTGGGTTTTTACGCAAATTGATTGGTCAAACATGGTCCAACCTAAAATCAAAATTCACCATTAAAATCCTTAGGTTCAAATTAGTATAGTATAAAAACTTGGGCCTAAGAAAAGACCATCTTGACCAACTTTACAAAATGGTCCTCTTAATTTACTTTTTGATCCTTATCTTTTGAAACCCTTGCATTTAGGCCCCCAACTTCTCATCGTTCTTTTCAGAACGGTCCTCCCTGCCACTTCTACGCAGCGCCATGCCTTCGGCGACCTTGTGCGGAGGATGGCGCCGTGCAGGGTAGGGCGGCTGTCCTCTAGAACAGACGGGGGGTTCCCTGCGACGTCCTCTGTCGCAGGGACCCTCCCCTGCCCTCTGCCATCAACCATGCCTCTCGTGCGAACGCACGACAGGCATGGGTATCCTCTTCGGCCACTCTCCGACGAGACTGGCACGTCGCCACCTCGGTCCCCTCTCCGCGCCAAGGCCTTTATAAGGAGCGGTAAGGTCTGCCGACTCCTCCAAGCTTCCTCTGGCGGAGAAATACCTCACACTTTATCTCTTCCTCCTCCGGTCAGAGCACCCGAAGCTTCCGGTGATCTCCTCCTCCTCCTCCTCGTCGCTTTGCTGCCCTACCTGCAGCAGAGTTTACTTTTCCCTGTCGTCCACGCCAGGCCGTACCAGCTGGCACCCTCCGACCGCCTCCTCGTCGCCGATACCCTCCTCCTGGGCATCTTCGTCCTCAGCTCCGGCAGGCACGAGCCGGGCATTGCTCTCTCCCCCTTCGTCGAGTAAATAGGTACAAAGTTTCCTCTCTCTCTCCCTTGTATCTTCCCCCTTCTAATTTGCCATTTCAACCACCCAACCGCCACTGTCAAACTCCGTCTTCCCCATCTCCGGTCGACTTCTCCGGCGAGGCCATCCCACTTCCACAGACCTCCTCACCCCTTGCCGACTACCCCAGAAGCTCCCCCTCACTCCACTCAACCGTTACCGCTTCTCCATTCACTGCCAATCACAGCCCGACCACCCCCCGAATAGACCCATTTCCGTGCCCACATTCTGACCTAGGTCCACCTCCACAGGAGCTCTCGCACCTTACCGACCACCGCACTGCCTTCGCCGCACTCCGGCGAAGCTTCCCACGTTTTCTGACGTGGCCGAGAGGACGTCATTGTATTTTCAGGTCGGCAGCCCCTCGCCACCATTGCTAAGCTGCTGCAGCTCCTTCGCTCGCAGCTCCAGGCTTCCTCCAGCCCAGGTGCACATCCCAGGCAGCGCGGATTGCTGCTGCGAATACGCTCAGGCTTTTGATTTGGGTTGCGAGCCTCGCAGCTGCCACAATTGGTAGCAGCTTCCTCAGCCGTGGGCGCGAGATTTAGAGGTGGGATTTTAGTCCCACCTCGTAAGTGTGCGGCCGCGCGCCCACACTTATATTGAAAAAGTGTATCAGGCTATTTGCCTTCGATACACAGGGGTCAGGTCCCTCTCACCCACACGCAGCGCGCCACGCGGTCGCTCGCCCTCGCCCGCGCTCACGCCCCGCGGGTCTAGGCCAGATCCGACTACCCGACTAAGCACTCCTCGCCCACCACCACACGCCGGTGGGTTTGGTCCCGGGCACGCTACCCGAACCCGATTACCCGACTCTGGGAGAGCATTCCTAAGAGAGATTCTAAGAAAGAGAGAGACGCGGGGAAGGGGTAGGGGTAGGTTTTGCACTGACCACTGTGTGTGCACGCAGGAAAGAAAGAAAGAAGAAGAAGCAAGCTAAGGAAGAAGAAGAGAGGAGGAGCGGCCGAAGCCTTAGCCGCACTGAGCAGCTGAAGAAGAAAGGAAGGAGAGGAGCTGAAGAAGAGAAGAAGCCGCACTGTAGCAGCCCATAGTTAAGTCATCTGAGCATCAAATCAGACGACGGAAGGTCAGCGGCCAGAGAAGAAAGAAGAGGAAAAGAAAATGAGAAGAAGCAGAGAAGTAGAAGAAAAGATAAGGAAGAAAAAGAAGAAAGAAGACATAAGAAAAGAGAAGAAAGAAGGAAGCAGAGAAGAGAAAGAACAAGGCAGGCTGAGAAGAAAGGAAGACTCTGCAGATGAAAGAAAGAAAGAAAAAGAAAGGAGAAAGAAGAAGAAAATCACCACAGCCGCAGGCTAAAGAAGAAAGAGGAAGGTAGGAAGAAAAGAAGAAAGAAGAAGAAGAGGAATGGCCAAGAAGAAGAAAAGAGAGAAAAAGAAGAGAGAAGAAGAAGCCAACAAAACTCTCTCTCTCTCTCTCTTATTATTTTTGTAACAAAATTGTGAATATTTATGCTTCTAGAATTCTAGTTGCTCCCTGAGTTCGACCTCGGGAAAACTTGTTATTCCGAGTAAAAATTTGTAGTAATCTGGTAGCTGTTTTGTCATATACTACAACGATTGTAAACCATAAATAACCATCACGATGAAACACGCTCTCATCGGTTACTATCTACCTTCTCACGAGGAGCTGGACATTGGTGGACCTCACCGTGGTGGTTTGCGACCACAGGTGGCTTCCCAATGGCCCAACTGGTGAGAGGGTGCTGTGAATGGGAGAGGAAGAGGGGGAGAGAAGAGAGGTGGCCGGCTACTGAGTGTGCTACGGTGGTGAAGGTGGAGAGAGTGTGGTGTGTGTGTGGGAGATGAATGCCGACGTTGAGAGTGAAGGTGGGGGTGGTAGTTTTATAGGTGAGGGGTGAGGTGTGGGGAGCAAGCAAGTGTCATTAGGATATGGATATTTGGGTATTTTGTAGGGTCGATGCTTGAGGTTTTGGTTACTTATTATAGGTGATAGGTGGGTGATATTAGGTGGTAGTGCAAACATAAGGGCTCTATCTCTCTCTTTCTCCCTCTCTCATTATGCATTAATGCAGGTATTTACAAAATGCAAGTATTGTTATCTAATCCTAGATGTGTAAAGCCAGAAACTAGCATACGATTAACAATTTGTTGGCGTGAATTGCTGATGATAACATCATCATCAACCATATCTAGCTTTAATTATTCAGAATCCATTGATAAATGCTCCTACATAACTGCTAAAGAGCCATAACTCATTACACATCCATTCTGAGAGATAAACATGAAAACAGGGGTAAATATGTAGTTTTAACAGTATATCTTAATTGCAGAACAATCACGGGGTTTCTCAGGGGTTAATTAAAAGTCAATTGGTCATAAATTCCTAATAAGTGGGTTCATATAGAAAGAAATGAGTTTTCACGCATTTTGACAATTAATAGACATCTGAAACCCTAAAAACTGACCTGCTTAATTAACAGAGGTTCTGGTTAGGATAAAATTCACATAAACCTTCTAAAAATCATATAAAAATGTTCCCTAAGGTTTAGTACCTTTGATTTGACCATTGAACCCATTTTGACCTAAAGTAGAGTTTCAGACAGACAATTGCCCTAATTTAGATTTTTGCATGATTACCTAGTCAAACTTCATTAAAACCTAAATTCGACCTCACCATCAGATTCCTTGGATCCAAATTATGCTTGTACCAAAATTTGGGCCCAATTAGAGATCACCTTGACCTAGTTTACATTTCAATCCTTTCTGACTCTTTTCTTTCACACATTTGCCCCTAACTTTTGAAATCCTTGCAAATTTCCCCTAACTTCATCATCTTCTTCACCAATAGGTCCCCGCTGCCTTCAACTTCTAAATCCACTTCACCAGCAACCTTCAATCAGGGATTACTCCCTGATTTCACGGCCAAACTCTTCCAAATTTGGAAGGAAGAATCATGAAGGATTTCCCTACGATCTAAACCTAGTCTTGGGCTCCAATTCTACTCAATTCCTCATGGGTTTCCTTTTGCATGAAGCTTCCAAACTTGGATTCCAAGCTTGAAGCGACCCCCTGAGCCTGATAAAAAGACCTGCATTGCATGGCCATGATCCTTAGCTTGTTTTGGCCGGTGTCTCCACCTTCTTCTCCTCTCTCCTGCTAAAAGCTCCGCGAGCTCCATTGAGCTTCATGTTATACATTCTTTGCCGGCCGTCATAGACCATAGTTGGCCAGTCTATCCTCCTCAAGTTCCTCTACTGCTCGCAATACCAGTGAGGGCCTTCTGCCATGTCTTCCTCGCTGTTTCTCCCCTATCAGAGATTTCATCTCCTCCAAGTTCGGCGTACCTTCGGCAAGGAAAACCCCCCTTTTATCCAATTTAAGTAGGGTAGTTTAGTTTCTCTAGGTTATTAGGTTTTATCCCTCTATCCAAAACCTAAAAACAAACCCCCGACGCCTCCAATCACCGTCATCTTCTCCACATCTGGCCATCCTTTGACGAGGACCTCCGCTCGCTACACAACCCAACCCACCTCGCCGACACTCCCATGAGCTCCACCTCATCCATTCGCATCGAACCCCCATCTTTATTTCCCATTCCATCCACTCACTCTACCCCCCAAACAAACACATCTCCGACCACCTTCTCCGACTCTAGTTGACCTCCACGCACCTCCATCCTCCACAAAACCACTACCATTACATTTGCTAATGTCCGGCGAACCTTCTGAGGTGTTTTGACGCGATTGAAAGGCCTTATTCGTTATTTCAAGTACCAGGCCGGAGCTCCATCGTTGTGTTATCTTCTTCGGCAATGTTTGTGGTGTTCTAACCATGTGAGGCCCAGGTCTTAGCTCCAAAAGACACGGTTTCACTCCAGGACCCCCTCCAGGTCCTCAATTGGGGACTTCAAACATAGTTGCGACGCCAATTGGGAGATCCTCACAGCCATAGACGCACGCGAAGGAGGGACATTTAGTCCCACATCGTTCTTGGAAGACTGCACGCCCAGGCATAAATTGATTTTGTGATTGGGGCATATCGCCTCCAACCACGAGGTGAGGTCCTACTACACCCACGCTCACCTGACCGGTCTAAGCCTCTTATCACTCCCTAGCTGCGACCCACACCCGCAGCCCTAGACCCGGGTACGTGATGGGAACACTATCATGAGCCTTAACTGGCTCATTTTGACCTAGAAAAGAGAATAAAAGCTCCTACATAACCAAGAGAAGAGCCTAATTTAAGGAATAACTATTCTAAGAAGAAAGCAAGAAATAAAGGGTAAAACTGCAATTTTACCATTGCAGTACATCATCGGGATTTCTCAGGGGCTAAACATAGGTCAAATGGTCTTAACAAGATAAAAAGTGGGTTGGTTCAATCAGAAAAGGGTTAATGTGCAACCTAAGAATTAAATGACTTCTTGTAAACCTAAAACAGACTCACTTAATTCAACAAGGTTCTGGTCAGGATAAAAATAAAATAAATCCTCTAAAATTCATGAAAAAATATCCTCTAGGGTTTAGAACCTTCAATTTGGCCTTTTGAACCCATTTTGACCTAAATAGGGGTCTTAGCTGAACATTTGCCCTAAATTAGGTTTTTTTGTAAAATGCCTAGTAAAACATGGTCAAACCTAAAATCCAACTTCACCATTTGATTTCTTAGGTTCAAATTAGGTTTGTACCAAAATTTAGACCTAAGGGGAGTTCACCTTGACCTACTTTGCAAAATAGTCCACCCAATCACATTTAGACCCTTAGCTTTTGAAAACCATTGCGGAGACCCCCTATCTTCCTCTCCACTCTTTGCAATTTGTTCCCTCTGCCATTACAGTGGAGAAGTCCTACTCCGGCGTGGATTAGAGGGGAAGTTCTCCTTGATTCCTCAGAGACTCCCTCTCAAATTTGAAAGGGAGATTCTCTGAGGAATTCTCGATCATATGAAAGCAATTCCAAGATCTGATTTGCACCCAATCTCTCGTGCGAACGCATGAGAGATATGGGTATCTCTTGACTTTCCTACTCTGGCGAGGAAACCTATGCTTGGATGCTTTTCTTCCAAGCACAAGGCCCTCTGCCTGTGCCTATAAAAGAAGCCCCAGGATCAGCCGATCATTCTCAGCTTGGTTTGGCCAGAGAACCACCCTCCAATTTGTCTCTTCTCCTCCGGCCAAGCATCCAGCGAGCTCCGGCGACATCCCCTCCCCCTTCTCGTTGCTCTGCCATAATACCAGTGGCAAAGACATCTCCGCCTCCTTCCTCCACGTCGTGCCATACCTGCGTTGACTCCAAATACCTCTTTGTCGTCACCGTCACTCCTCTACTGGACCCTTCGTCTCCGGTGGCGGTAGGTACACGCCAGCCGCCATCTCGCCCCCTTTCCTCCTTAAATTAGGTAAAAACTCTTCCTCTCTCTCTTCTCTTTATTTCCCCCTTCTTTATTTCTATTTTCAACCCCTCGACAACTGCAGACCACCACCATCTTCTCCACCTTCGGTAGACCATTGACGAGGTGTCTCCGTCACCTCCACATACCCATCCACCTCGCCAGACCCCTCAGAAGCACCGCCACCATCCATTGATAACTTTCCCATCTCCATCGACCGCCACACGTGCCCTACCCTTCCCCTGAACAACCGCACCTTCACGACCACAGTCCGACCTAGGCACGCACGCCTAGGCCATCCTGTGTCACGCCACCCACCGTGCCACCTTCACCGTGCCACGGAGAAGCTGCCTACGTGTTCTAATGAGGCCGCAAGGCCGTATTGCTTGAACTCAGGATCGGGCCTTCGTCTCCATTAGCGCAGCTGTGAAGCTTGCTTGCAAGCTTCAACCCAGGCACCCGCGCTCTATGTTCCCAGGTCTAGGCAACGTGGAGTCACCTCGCGCACACATTCAGCTGGTTATTGGCTTTGAGAGGGCATTGCAGCCGTGGCAATTGAGCAAAGCATCCTCCTGCGGGCGCAAGTGAAGCGGGTGGGACTTTTAGTCCCACCTCGAAAAGTTTAGAGTGCGGTGAGTGATATAAATTGTTTTTGTGCTTTCGGCTTGTTGCCTCCGAACATGGGGTGAGGTCCCCTCGCCCACATGCCCGCCTCGTCTGTGCTCACTCCTCTGCGGACTTGGCTTGCTTGACCCGTTTACCCTGCACTCCTCGCGCATCATCCACGTTGGTGCGCATGGACCCGACTCGAATACCCGATTGGCTTTGGGAGAGCGAACCTAAGAGAGAAAAGAGAGAGAGCGTACACGGGGGAGGGTAGGGGTAGGTTTTGCACTTGTGTGCAGGGAAACGAAGAGGAAGCCTTAGGTGCAGCCACAGAGAAGAAGGAAAGGCAAAAGGGCTAAAGGAGGAAGCTGAGGAAGCTAAAGGAGAGAAGAAGGAAGGAGAAGGCAGGAAGGAGAAGGCACTATAGTAGAGAAGCACAGGAAGCTAAGGAGAAAAGAGCTGCAAAAGAAAGCTAAGGAAAAGAAGATCTAAGGAAGGAGAAGGCGCAGTTGAAGAAGAAAGAGAAAGAAGGAGATCAGAAGCCAAGGAAGCTAAGGGCCGAGAAAGGTAAGGTAGAGAAGAACGAAGAAGAAGGAAGGAGAAATCAAGGAAGAAGAAGAAGACAAAGAAGATCCAGAGGAAGAAGAGAAAGGTAGAGAAGAAGCAAAAGAAACTTTTATCCAATTCTTCCCAATTTCTCTCTTTTACTACATTTTATTATTCATAACTTCATGCTTTACATTTTGAATTAGATTTTGAGTAGATTTAAGTGTTAAAATTGCATCTATTATTGAGATTAGTATAAATTCCATTTGCTTCCTATGTTCGACCTTGGACTTAACATTCGAGTAATAAAAATTTATTTATTTTCAAGGTGATTTCAACTATACTATGACGCAGCATTTATCTTTTATAAAACTGATCTCGCCTTTTGGCAAACATTTTGGTGCCGTTGATGAGGAGCAATGCGCAATTCATCACTAGTCTCTGTATTCTTTTGATTATATTTAAGCACTAACTTGCCCTATTCGTTTTGCTGTGATTTTGCAAGGTATTTCATAAGGAGATCTCCAGTGCAAATCAACCACTCGAGGGCAGATAAATTCTCTCTTCTTCCCTAAATCCATCTCCTAATCCTGGGAAGACAAAAAAAAAGAAATAATCAAAATAGGAATCACTTGCCTTCCTTTTTCAAAATTTATTGAAGTTGAAGCGATTTTTAGAGATCCTACCCCACAAATTCCTGTACCTATTAGGGATCACGCTTAATTTCTAAACCTCCGTGGACTACACACTTCTTGTTTGAAGTCCAAAGAGAACTTCTGACAATCAAAGAGGATTGGAAATAGAACCAAATTAGGATTTTTATAGTAGGATTTTGTGGAGTGCTAGTTCACACATGCTTGCATAAAAGGAAATAAACCCACCCGCACTTGTGTGCTACCTAAGTCCTTGATTGAAAGGATCTAAGCAAGAAAAACCCTAAAAAATAGGCTCTTAAGTTCACTTGAATCCTAAAAGAAAGGACCTAAAGCTCTTAAAGGATAGGTCAGGTGAAGTTGACCCCTTGTTGGGTCAACCAACCTTGAAATTAGGTCACAAAATCAAAACATCTAAAGTTCAAGTGAAACCCTAAGCACCTTTGATCTTAAAAGTGGTAGACTTAAGAGGTCAAGGTCCCCATTCTGGTCTATTTGGAATCTCGGTGACAAGAGAGGTCAGGTGGGGGAACCCTGTAACCCGTGGAGATGCTCTACCATGTAGGGGTCTTTGCGGGACTCTCCCTCTCTGGTTGCCTAGGTATCAGGTGGACGACTTTCCGATCCAAGGGTATCATCTGCCCTGAACCTCCATAGTCATCCAAACATCTTTGGGTGCCTTGATTGGGTCAAAAACACATCCAGTCCCTCATCCCTTCTCTTTAGAGCACACACATAGATCTTCAGTGGGACTCTCTATTCAGATCTAATCACTTCACAACTTGATTTTGCATCTTGATCCGAATTATGATTCTACATCTTGATTCCACCATCTAATCCAAATATTCAGCCTAATTACTTAGGATTACCATTCAAGAAACCTGAATTACAAAGGACCATGAAAGATAGAATGATTGAGGATGACCCACACAGTCTAGTTCAGTGCGCATAACTATCAAAATCATGCAAAAGCATTTAAATGTTCTGAAAAAAGTTTCCTAGATTAGGAGCAGCCGATCAATACAAGTTCATTTGGACGAGTTCCCAGCGTGGAGAGGCAGGAAATTCCCCTTGAAGATGCGTAACAACATATCGTCTCCTCAGTGCTTGTCTCTTAGGATATTTACATATCCTACTAGGGGCACGTAAGCACCCTACTGGTTCAGATACCATGGGCGGCATTATCATGAAATGACGATTTCCAGGGTCTGGATTTGGCTACGGAACGCCATGGCTGGGATTATCTTGAAATCTCGAAAGCCAGGATTTTGGGGGTTGCCATGGGCGGTGCTATCACAAAGCATCGATTGCTAGGGACCTTTGAGGATTGATGATGGGGACGAGGAATCTGATACAGATCGTGTTGAGAAGCCAATTCGAAGCTAGAAATAAAAAGAAAAGAGAGATAAAATTCTCCAAACAAATAAACCCTCTGTCTCTCTCCTACAAACAATGCACTGCAAACTGAACCAAGGCTAAAATAGTTCTTAAGCACGGGTGCTTTAATCGCGGAGTCCAACGAACCTTAGGATAGTTCCTGCGAGCCGTAAAAACCTTCGTAGAAGATCGAGGCTAGAGCTGGTTAGGTCTGGATCTTGGTTGGTACTTGAGTACCTCTAGGCCTACTATTGGCATTCTAACCTAATCAAAGAAAAAGAAAAAGCACTCATCATAAATTGTGAAAGGAACTCATGGTCTAGAACAGAAGTTAAAACCTTGAAATTTTGCTAAGGGACTAGCAAAAGCTAGGCATGGGGGTATGATGAGAATACCATCATGAACCCTAACTAGCTCATTTTGACCTAGAAAGGAGAATAAAAGCTCCTACATAATCAAAAGAAGAGCCTAATTCAAGGAATAACTGTTCTAAGAAGAAAGCAAGAAACAAAGGGTAAAACTACAATTTTACCATTTTAGTACATCATCGGGATTTCTCAAGGGCTAAACATAGGTCAAATGATCTTAACAAGATAAAAAGTGGGTTGGTTCAATAAGAACAGGGTTGATGTGCAACCTAGGAATTAAATGACTTATTGTAACCCTAAAACAGACTCACTTAATTCAACAAGGTTATGGTCAGGATAAAAATCAACTAAATCCTCTAAAATTTATGAAAAAATATCCTCTAGGGTTTAGAACCTTTAATTTGGCCTTTAGAACCTATTTTGACCTAAATAGGAGTCCTAGCTGAATATTTGCCCTAAATTGGGTTTTTGTGTAAAATGCCTAGTCAAACGTGGTCAAACCTAAAATACAACTTCACCATTGGATTCCTTAGGTCAAAATTAGGTTTGTACCAAAATTTGGACCTAAGGGGAGTTCACCTTGACCTACTTTGCAAAATAGTCCACCCAATCACATTTAGACCCCTAGCTTTTGAAAACCATTGTGGAGACCCCCCTATCTTCCTCGCCACTCTTTACAATTAGGTCCCTCCTCCATTACAGTGGAGGAGTCCTACTCCGACGAGGATTAGAGGGGAAGTTCTCCTTGATTCCTCAGAGACTCCCTCTCAAATTTGAAAGGGAGATTCTCTGAGGAATTCCAGATCATATGAACGCAATTCCAAGATCTGATTCGCACCCAATCTCTCGTGCGAACGCACGAGAGATATGGGTATCTCTTGACTTTCCTACTCCGGCGAGGAAACCTGTGCTTGGAAGCTTGTCTTCCAAGCACAAGGCCCTCTGATTGGTTTGGCCGGAGAACCACCCTCTAATTCGTCTCTTCTCCTCCGGCCAAGCATCCAGCGAGCTCCGGCGACATCCCCTCCCCCTTCTCATCGCTCTGCCACAATACCAGTGGCAAAGACATCTTTGCCTCCTTCCTCTGCATCGTGCCATACTTGCGCTGGCGCTAAATACCTCTTCGTCGTCGCCGTCACCCCTCTACTGAACCCTTCATCTCCGGCGGCGACAGGTACGTGCCAGCCGCCATCTCACCCCCTTTCCTCCTTAAATTAGGTAAAAACTCTTCCTCTCTCTCTTCTCTTTATTTCCCCCTTCTTTATTTCTATTTTCAACCCCTCGACAACTGCAAACCACCACCATCTTTTCCACCTCCGGCAGACCACCGGCGAGGTGTCTTCGTCACCTCCACACACCCATCCACCTCGCCAGACCCCTGAGAAGCACCGCCACCATCCACTGATCACTTTCCCCATCTCCATCGACTGCCACACACACCCTACCCTTCTCCCGAACAACTGCACCTTCATGACCACAATCTGACCTAGGCACGCACGCCTAGGCTATCTCGTGCCACGCCACCCATTGCGCCACCTTCGTCGTGCCACCGTGAAGCTGCCTGTGTGTTCTAATGAGGCCGCAAGGCTTATTGCTTGAATGCAGGATCGGGCCTCCGCCGCCATTAGCACAACTGTGAAGCTTGCTTGCAAGCTTCAATCCAGGCACCCACGCTCCAGGTTCCCAGGTCCAGGCAACGCGGAGTCACCTTGAGCACACATTCAGCCGGTTATTGGCTTTGAGAGGGCATTGTAGCCACGGCAATTGAGTAAAGCATCCTCCTGTGGGCGCAAGCAAAGTGGGTGGGACTTTTAGTCCCACCTCGGAATGTTTAGAGCGTGGTGAGTGATATAAATTATTTTTGTGCTTTTGGCTTATTGCCTTCGAACACGGGGTGAGGTCCCCTTGCCCACATGCCCGCCTCGTCCGCACTCACTCCTCTGTGGACTTGGCTTGCCTGACCCGTTTACCCTGCACTCCTCGTACATCATCCACATCGGTGCACCTGGACCAGGGTGCGGTTGACCCGACCCGAATACCCAATTGGCTCTGGGAGAGCAAACCTAAGAGAGAAAAGAGAGAGAGCGTACGTGGGGGAGGGTAGGGGTAGGTTTTCCACTTGTGTGCAGGGAAATGAAGAGGAAGCCTTAGGTGCAGCCACAGAGAAGAAGGAAAACCAAAACGGCTGAAGGAGGAAGCTGAGGAAGCTAAAGGAGAGAAGAAGGAAGGAGAAGGCAGGAAGGATCAGAAGCTAAGGAAGGAGGAGGCACTGTAGCAGAGAAGCACAGGAAGCTAAGGAGAAAAGAGCTGCAGAAGAAAGCTAAGGAAAAGAAGATCTAAGGAAGGAGAAGGCACAGCTGAAGAAGAAAGAGAAAGAAGGAGATCAGAAGCCAAGGAAGCTAAGGGCCGAGAAAGGTAAGGTAGAGAAGAACGAAGAAGAAGGAAGGAGAAATCAAGGAAGAAGAAGAAGACAAAGAAGAGCCAGAGGAAGAAGAGAAAGGCAGAGAAGAAGCAAAAGAAACACTTTTTATCCAATTCTTCCTAATTTCTCTCTTTTGCTACATTTTATTATTCATAACTTCATGCTTTACATTCTGAATTAGATTTTGAGTAGATTTAAGTGTTCAAATTGCATATATTATTGAGATTATTATGAATTCCATTTGCTCCCTATGTTCGACCTCATACTTAACATTCGAGTAATAAAAATTTATTTATTTTCAAGGCGATTTCAACTATACTACGACATGACATTTATCTTTTATAAAACAGATCTCGCCCTCTGATTAATAGTACGTGACCCGAATACTTGATTACCCTGGTTTGAGAGAAAGAGAAGGAAGGAAGAAAGAGAGAGTGGGGGAGGGGGTGTTTTGCTTTGAAGGAAGGAGGCTCAACACTTTTCCTCTGATAGGAAGAAAGAAGAAGAGGCTAAAGATGAAAAGAAGAGCTTGAAGGCTTTGTGAAGGAAAGAAGAGAAGAAGGAGAAGGTTGCCGTGCCTGAGAAGAAGTAGAAAATCAGCACTGTAGTAGATGACATTTTAAGTCTTCTGATTATCAAATTAGACGTCTGTGTACTATTCATTTATTTAAATCATTTGAGTAATTGATATACATGTACTTAGTCTAATAATTGGTGAAATTGCCATTATTTTGTTCTAGGTATCTTTTTGTCATCTTTAAGTTTTGAAATACTTATGTTATTCATTGAACATCTAATGTGACAGATTAGCATTCATTGAATATCGTTATTATGCTTATTCATGTGCTCATTTCTATTTTAATTAAAGATTAGCGTGTGAATTCCTATTTGCTTCTTGTGTTTGACCTCGGACTTCATTTCTAGATATTTGAGCTTATAAATTTTATTTGTTGAAGAGCTATTTAGGAGACTTTATTACAACGAGACACACTTTATCTCCTCTAGAGCTCCTTCAACAATTGCTATGCAATCACACCCCCATGCCTATCTTTTGCTAGTCCCTAGAGAAACACTTATTCAATACTCAATATAGAAGTAAAGTGTATAGAAATGATCTTTAGCTAAAGATTTTTCCGAAGCAATATCAATGGGTTTATCTGTTGGACATTGTGAGAACTAATTGCAAAGAAGACTACCAGCACTTAAGGCTTACATGACAGACCATCTCTCGATTTATAAGGACTCTTGGTATTTAAACGTTAAGTATAGCTTCCAAGATCTAGAGAGTTTTACCAACTTTAAGAAGAAAAGAAGTTATGGTTGTGCGTAGTGCAAGTTAGGACTAACCAAACAAACTTAAGACTCAAATCCAGGGTTTCACATCTTTTTAAGTCCAAGTTGGTCTTAGCTTCAGCTCATGTTTTCGGATCAACTCTGAAAATAGTGAATACTCGAACCTAACTCATTGCGTAAGTGGCTCAAAAATATTTGGTGGAAAACATAGGGTATATGTATTGTACCTTGAAACAACCATTTTTGGTGGATATGTACACAGGTATTTACAACTGGATTTGGAGAACATACCGACTTATAGTAAAGAATAATTTTTTCCTTTTTCCTTTTCTATTTTTTTGCTTCTCACTTTTTTTAATTTTTTTTCTTCTTCTTGTTTATTTAAATAGATGTCGGTATGTCTCTATCAACTTTATTTGGTTGGTGAGTATTTGGTGGAAAGAGTTTTTCCTAGACACAAGACCAAAGATTGAGACAAGGAGTCTACCTGCATGCATAGGTAAGGACTCCGCCTTCCCTAATGAGCACTAGGGTTGAGAACTTAAGTTTGTTTGGTTCTTCCTATATCTATGTAGTACTGTGAACCAAAGTTACTCAAGTCTTAAATAGAGGCAAACAGATGAATCTTGTACTAGTTGACTCAGATACAAGATTATGTCCTAGGTTAGGAAAGATTTTGGTTCTATCTTGTCAAAGCTCAAGTATATTAAGTCTAAGCCTGAGCGAATTAAGCTTATGTGGCTAGGAAAGTCTAAAAGCAAACGTTGAATGTCCATAAACACTTATTTTATTTTTGCTTTAGCTTTTAGATCATAAATAAACACTTTTGAAAACCTTTTTAGAGTTTTTGAATTTTCAATTTTTATGTGTTTTTTAATTTTTTTCAAGATTTTGCAACATTTTTCAATTTTTATGGATTTTTCAATAAAGATATATATACACTAAAGATGGATATGTATAATGGAAAGGAGTCCTGCATGATACCCAAAGAATATACAAGATCCTATGGATGCCTATCCGTCCACCCATGCCAAATCTTGTTATGTCATATGCATGCAAGAGGAGTGAGACAGGATTAAAGGCTCTCGATACAAGAGTGAGTAAGGGGTACACAACAGGGTGGATGGGTGGGTGGATGGTGGGTGGTGGAAAACATGTGAAATAGGTGAAGTGTAAAGTAAAGTGAAGTGTATTGAACTGAAATGGAATGTGGAGTAAAGTGGTGAAAACTCGAGAGATGAGTTGATAGCTAAAGATGAAAGGGTGTTGTGGTGCCTCCCAACGAGCATTGAATTTAACGTCCCTAGTTGAACTCGGAATAAGGTAGAAATTAGTCACCCTCTAGCAGGGTAACTGTTTCACCAACGGGGGCAAACTCATGAGTCAGATAAGGTTTCAACTGCTGCCCATTTACCATAAATTTGTGCCTAGTTTTGGGATCTTCAATTTCGATGGCACCGTTGGGAAATGGTTGCAAGACAAGGAATGGTTCTGTCCATTTGGACTTTAGTTTACCAAGAAAGAATTTAAGTCGGGTATTATAAGCCAAATTAGTTGTGATGGCTCAAACTCCTTCTGCCGAATGAGGCTATCGTGAAAGGCCTTGGTTCGTTGTTTAAAGGTCAAAGAGGAGTCATAGGCTTCACATCTTAATTGTTCTAATTCCTGGAGTTGGAGTTTCCATTCTCGACCACATAGGTCTGGGTTGAGATTACATTGGCGAACTGCCCAATAAGCGCGGTGCTCCAACTCAACTGGCAAGTGACAAGGCTTCCCAAAAACAATCTTGTACGGTGACATACCTAGGGGAGCCTTGAAGGTGGTTCGACACACCCATAAGGCATCAGTCAGCTTGTTGGACCAATCCTTACGGTCAGGACGAACCATTTTTTGGAGGATTTTCTTGATCTGCTAGTTTGACACCTCAGCCTAGTCGTTCATTTTGGGATGGTACGGAGAAGTGATATGGTGGTGAACTCTGTACTTCCTTAAAAGTGCCTGGAAAGACAAATGAGTGAAATAGGTCCCTCCATCCAAAATGATGGCATGAGGGATCCCAAACTATGTAAAGATATAGTCCTTGACAAATTTGGTGGTGATGACATGGTCAGCACGGCACGTGGAATAGCCTCAATCCATTTTGGGACATAACCAACAACAACAAGGATGTACTCAAAGCCGTTGGATGGAGGAAAGGGACCTATAAAATCTATTCCCCATATATCAAAGATTTCCACAGCTAGGATAGGTTGCAAGGGCATCATGTCGCGGCATGACATTGACCCTAGCGACTGGCACCTAGTGCAATGCTTAGCATAATTATGTGCATCCTGATGAAGGGAGGACCAAAAGAATCTGCATTGTAACACCTTGTCTACTGTCTTCCTACCTAAAAAATGGCTTCTGCAAGCCTGATCATGGCAAAAGGGTAGCATACTGGGGAACTCACTGTTAAGAACACAGCGATGGATAATCTGATGGGCACTTAATCTAAAAAGAAGTGGATTATCATAGAAATAATATTTTGCCTCTGAAATGAGATGCTCGCATTAGTTGTTAGGCCAGCCTCAGGGAGGAGAGCCAGAGGAAAGGTAATTAGAGATATCGGCATACCAAGGTCCCCTTGCCACATCTATTGCCAGAAGGTGCTCATCAGGGAAAGATTCATTCATCAGCAAGGAAAGTCCAATATGGTCAGGGTCAAATCTAGAGAAATGGTCTGCGACCACATTCTAGGCTCCGACCTTATGTCGTATCTTAAGATGAAACTCTTATAACAGAAGGATCCATCGAATCAATCGGGGTTTAGTGTTCTTATGCATGAGATGACGAATGGCTGCATGGTCAGTGAAGATGCTAACATGGGAGCCCAGAAGATAAGATCTGAATTTCCCCAGCCCAAAGATCTTTGCTAGCAACTCCTTTTTTGTGGTCGTGTAATTACACTGGGCCTCATCCAGTGTCTTACTGGTGTAGTACACCACGAATGGGTGTCTATCGCGTCTTTGTCCCAATATGGCTCCGACAGGTAGGTTGGAAGCATCACACCAACTCAAAGTTGAGGGACCAATTATGTGGCGAAAGAACATGGGCCTTAGTGACATCATCACGCAGCTGCGTGAATGCTCTAATACAGTCAGGGCCCATGTTGAAGGGCACATCGGTCGATAAGAGATGCATCAAAGTTCTGGAAATCTTGGAGAAATCCTTGATAAATCTCCTATGGAACCCGACATGACCTAGAAAGGAGAGGGTCTGCTTAACAGAGCTATGTATAGGTAAATCAGCTATCACATCTACCTTAGCTTTGTCCACCTCAATACCTCTTTCGGAGATGATATGTCCTAGAATAATACCCTTGTGCATCATAAAGTGACTTTTCTCTTAGGAAAGCACGAGGTTTATATCAATACATATCTGAAGAATGTGGGTCAGGTTGGCTAAACAATTATCAAAGGTTGGTCCAAAGGCTGAAAAGTTATCCATAAAGATCTCAAGAAAACCACCTACCATATCATGGAATATCACCAGCATGCAACGCTGAAAGGTAGTTGGTGCATTACAAAGTCCAAATGGCACCCTTTGAAAGGCGAAGGTGCCAAAGGGGTAGGTAAAGGTGGCTTTCTCTTGATCAAGGGGGTCGATAGCCATCTAGTTATAGCCTAAGAACCCATCCAGGAAACAAAAGAACTTATTTCCTGCTAACCGCTCTAGGATTTGGTTGATAAAAGGTAGCGGGAAATGATCATTCTTAATAGTAGCATTAAGCTTCCTATAGTCTACACACACTCTCCAAGATGTAGGAATGCATGTAGGGATGGATTCGCCCATGTTATTAACACGGATGGTGAGACTCGCCTTTTTGGGCATAACATGAATTGGGCTCACCCAGGTGCTATCCTTGATCAAGTAAATGATGCCTGCATCAAGCCATTTAATAATTTCTATTTTGACAAACTCCCGTATATTCGAATTGAGACATCGCTGCATCTCGTAGGAAGGTCGAGCCTCCTCCTTTGTATATATATGGTGAGGGCAGTAGAAGGGGCTAATGCCAATCAAATCAGAGAGAGACCATCCAATGGCTACCTTATGTTCAGTTGGGACCTTCATTAGTTTGTACTCCTGCTCCCTGGACAATTTCAAATTAATGATTACAGGGAGCGTTTCATTTGATCCTAAGAAAGCATATTTTAGCATGTCAGACAACGCTTCAAGCTTGGGAGTGGATGGGGAAAGATCTGGAAAAACTTGGGACGAGAGTCTCCCAAAAGAATCATAAGGAGAAAGAATAAGGGGTGAAGGAAACTGGCCCTCAGGTTGGCCAAGAATATGGGCATCTTGGATTGATGGATCCAAGAAAGAGGAAACCCAGGAACTTGTGTTTGGGAACAAGGTCCCAATGTGGAATATTACTTCCATCAAATTTGACGGGGAAGAAAGGGCACTCCGGTCTACAAGGCGGTAGATTGGAGGTGAGAAGCCTGGAAATGACTTAGACAGGCCACGAGGCGTAAGAAGTAGAGTGAGCCTCGTCAGGGGTCTAGTCAGGGAGGGATAAGAAAAGGGGTGGGGAAATATCACAATGTAAATTAGTCAGGCTTTGGTGATTCTCCAGGGGTACTGATGCAACGTGTTTCGCTGTTTGAAATTGAGGTTAAGAGCAACCCTTCGTTGTAGTCTCAAAACTCATTTATCAAATAAAATTTTACCGAAACTCCAAGGGAGTCCCAGGTCGAACACAGAGAGGAGACATTTACTTAATTCGAAAATCGCGCTTTGTTTTGTTTGTTTTAGTTTTTGTTATTTTTGTGTGTTTTTGAAATAAGAAGACAAGCAGAATAAATGCACAAGAGAGATGGAACAAATATGATATATATCAATCCAATGTCAATTACAATGATCTATGAAAGAATAAAAGAGAAAGAGGTGTGAAGGAATCTCCCGAATCGATTGTTCGATGAGACGATGGTGCCTGACGGAAGCTTGAACGAAGGAGGTGAGGAACGAGATGACGCAGGTGAGATGCAGGAGGATGTCGGGTAGAGGAAAGCTTCAACGTGGCTCTGGAGTGGAGGTGAGGAGGCGGAGATGATCTGCTACTGGAATGGAGGTGGGAGGATGGCTCCAAGGCAACCTATGAAGGTGGTGGGATAAAGGATGAATTTTTGGTGGGAAGTAGGATCATTACACTAATAGGAGCCTTGGGAGCTTGAGAGTAAGCTCTAACAGAGCGTTGGTAGGCTTGCTAGAGCTTAGGAGTAGGTGGGAATAGAGTAGGTAGAGATGAAGAGGAATGGGGGGTGTAGGGGTGTTTATATAATGATGGGAGGAAGAGCATCCCGCACACCGACATTTAGCGATAGCTACAAGTGTCACTAAAGGCCGCTCAAGCTGTCGCCAAAAGATCCATGCCTCTTCATTGCCTTGGCTGGCGCACGCACTGCGCAGGCCATTTAGTGACAGTTGTAAGTGTCACTAAAGGTCCACTCTTCTGTCGCTGCAAATCTCGTAACCACCGCTCATGCCCGCCTATTGTCGTTGAGGTTGGATGCACTGCAGTCGTTGGATTCAGAAGTGAACGGCTGAGGTAGCGCGGAGATCGCACGTGAGATGGCACGTTCTCGATGAGCGTCAACGGCCACGTGCAGCATCTGCGCTCATCCAACGGTGCCACGTGGTGACGCCTTCGCCGCTTGATTGCACCTGCACTCATCCAACGGGCGCAATTCGATTGCGCCCACTCTTCGCGAGATTGCCTCCCCCCACCGCGGCTTGAACTTGCGCTCGCAGTTTGCGAGTGCATGTCTTCACCAATGCGCCAAGGCCACGGCTTGTCAAGTGGAGGGAGTGGTGCAATTGCGCATCTCAACCGTTGGATGAAGATCCAACGACCGAGATGAGGCCATCCTTAAGCTGCCTGAGGTCGGGTGAGGAGTTTAGCCGTGGAGCACACATCTTAGCCGTTGGATTAAGATCCAACGGCTGGGATCTCATCTTACGGTGGGCTTGGGGACGCCTTGGCTCAGGTGGGCTGGCCTGGATGGATTCACATGGTGCCATCTGGGTCGTCCGTCTTCTTCTTCTTACGGAGGGTGCTACAGAGCTCTGATCGGGGTGATTCTCGCATTGATAGATTGCGATCACCGCTTTGAATCCATCCGTACTGTCGGATTCTTCATCCGAAGCTCGTAAAGATGTCACATTGCCTCCTGGTCATGTAAAATGATGAAATTAATGTACATAATAAACAACTATCTTAAATGCAATGCAATAGATGTTTGTGCAATATTTATATCATGATATGCAATGCTAGGCCTAGGAACTATCGTAAATAAGCATTTTACGATGAATTTATCATGTTTATTAGGTACGCCATAGCAGTCTGAATAATATCCTACCAACCTGATACATGCACTGACGACCATGTCATCGTTAGACATATCATCCTTGATTAGATTGCGGTCAAAATTCTTGGTGGTCGTAAAAATATTGAGTTTGAGCTTTTCAGAGCCCACAACTATCTCAATGCAGTCTGTTTCACAATTAATATGGGCGCGGGCTGTGGCCAAGAATGGTCTCCCAAGGATGATTGGGGTAATTAGAAAGTGAATCAGGAACTTCCATGTCTAATATAAGAAAGTCAATAGGAAAATGGAGATTGTTTACCTAACCACCACACCCTATGGGATTTTGATAGAGCGATCTGCCAGTTGTAATATAATAGGGGTGGGTTTCAGATTCCCAATGCAAATTCTAAATCAAGCAAGGCACAATCAAAACTGCAGCCTTTGATGCTGCACGAAATTAGAGGGTGATGTACGAAAAACTCATCGAAAAAAGATTTGAGTTTCAAAAACCCATCGTTATAGTGTAATTTGAGAGAAAATTAGAACAATCAAATAATTTTTACCGAAACTCAAAAGGAGTCCTAGGTCGAACAGGGGGAGGCTATGTCAATTTGAAATCCTCAATTATATTTTTTTGTAATTTTTGTTTAAAGATGAGGTAATCACAATGATTCTACTCTACTTGCAATATAAACACTATAACTAAAGATATATATATATATATATAGAGAGAGAGAGAGAAAAAGAACAACTTTTATAATCAACATAATGTTGTTACAACTACAACTAGAAAGCAGGAAATTTAATCTAGAAGGCGGTAAAGAGAAGGGGGAGAGAAGTTATCCTCCTCGACGGCTACTTGAAGGACGAGTCGAACAACGATGCTTGGAAAAAGAAGAGTGAAGATGGAGGACAAAGAACGAAGCAGGAAGAACCGAGGGTGAGGTAGGGATTGTCGTTGCAGGATCCACTTTCGGAATAGGGGCGAGAAAACGACCATGGGTGCTCCACGAACGGTGTGAGAAGTGGACAAAATTTTGATTTTTACTTTAGAGGAGCATCCAGGTTTAGGACAAGCTTCTTTAAAGATTAGGAGAGGGAGAGAGATGAAGGGATGAGAAGAATGTGGGGGTCGTAGGGCCCTTTTATAGGTGGAGAGGTTGGGGGAAAATAGGTCATTTTAACATTAAAACATTAAATGAATTAGACTTTAGTGACGGATATAAACGTCACTAAAGGATGAACGTGGGTGTAGCACGTGCATGCTTGCCTGCCTCCTCCTCTTCCTCTGTTTCAATGCACATCCACGTCTAGATGATCTCAGCTGTCCGATCGCAAGATCGGATGGCTTAGGATCATCCACAGGTATGCATGCCTTCATCGTGTGCCTAACGCCTACGTGTGCGATCACGTGTCCAACAGTGCGTCAGATCGCATGTGCACAAGCCGCGCTCATTTGTGCCGCCACGTTGTCTCATTCATCGCCGTTCGATCGCCATCCAACGGGTGAATTTCTCCCGCTCAATCGATTTGATGTGCGCGGGACTCGAACCCGCGACCTCTACTTCAGAGATGTGTGCCCACGCAATGATTGCACAACAATTATACAACCTAAATTACCTGAATTAAGTTAGATTCTAGCATAACTTAGGAACAATGCATGCATAAGTGTCTTAATTTGCATAATAGTTAGTTTGTTAGCTGCCTAGATAATATTATCATTTTATGACCTAAAAGAGAGATGAAATAAATTGCAGATGATTCGAGGCCATGGATGACAGATCAGACCATACAGATCTGATCATGACGACCACAGGAGTCCAACGCTTCCGGAATTATCTTGATCAGACAACTGTAGCACCATGTGAAGTCCATAGAAGAATGGGTCATGGAGCATGATAAAAAAAAAAATCCAAGCCTCAGATAAAGATCCGACCTCGCGGATGGATCCGGATCAACGATCGCAGTCCAACGGCGCAAAAATCAACCCGATTGGAGCTCTGTAGCACCAAATACAAAGAAGAGAAGATGGACGGCCATGATGGTGCCATGTAGCGCCATCATAGCCACCCCTCGCCACACCACACTCTCTAAAGACACTTCATCAGGCACTGTGGGTCATTGGATCGTCATCCAACACCATGATGCATTCACGTCGCCCACTCAACCGTGCCCTCATCAAACGGAAGGTTAATCTTAGCCGTTGGATTTCCATCCAACGGTCGAGAGCAGAGTTGCCTAAAACAAAACCACGAGTCAAAGGCGGCCACAGCGCAATGGTGAGCTCACTAAACCACGAACGAGGGGCACGAGTTCGAGTGGCACTCCGCGAAAAATTGGGAGAGGTTGTGGAGGAGCACGCAATTAGCCGTTGGATGGCCATCAGAGGGCGAGGATTCACCTACGTGGTGCGACGAGCACCATCAGATGCCTACGCACGGATGCATGCTCGACGCTCATGCGTCATTACACGCATATGCATTAAGGCGGTACTGCGCTCATTTTAAGCCGCTTATCGTAAGATCGGATAGCTGAGATTATGGTGCTCGATTTGGACCTGAGGTGCACATGCGAAGAGAGAGAAGAAGAGCGAGCGTTGGTGAGGCACGTGCCGAGCAGAGCGATCGCTCTCAGATGCTCCAGAGGTCGCCATGTGTCACTACTAGATTGAATCCGAGCGTAGAGGGTGCGTTTGTGGGTATTTTGAGGCCAAATCAGAGTCGTTGATCTACTAATCGATGGATCTGATTAGCCTAAAGTTGTAGCATGATTTTAAGAGCCAAAATACCCTCTTTGCCCCTCATCAAAGCTATAAAAGAAGGCCCAGGGCCCCCCAGTTGAAGAACATACTCCTACCATCTCTCTTCTACCTTCTTCCAGACCTCTCCCCCTCTGTAACTCTACTCCACCCTTCATCTTGGCACTCTGGATCTGAAGTGCTACCGCACTTCACACAAGAATCCCACAAGCGGCGTCGTCTTATCTCTCTCTCTGTTTACTATTTAGCATAGCAATCTTTAATTTGAAAAATTGTTTATGCATGCAATAAAATTTTGATCTTTTGGATATCTGATCTATACATATATACGTATATATATTTGTTTAGAACGAGTTTTATTGAAAAGCTTCTACATGAAATTGTGATTGCCTTCCTGCGAACGACCTGGTACTCATCGATTTTTATAAATTCATTTGTTCTATCGTGATTCGCACTACAACGATAATATCTGACCATTCTAAACGCATCTCGTGAGTGATGAACAAGTTAGCACCGTTGCTGGGGAGGCAACGAAAATTTTTGAAGGTTTTCGGTGCTTATTCAAGATCTCTAACTTGTTATTTTTTCATTGTATTTAGGAAGCGAGGAAATCCGAATAAAATGCAACAACGAAAGAATTTCAGGCTCGAATCTCAAGTAAGTACTTGTAGTTTAGATTAATTAGATTTATAAAAATTAGGATTTTCTTGGACCTTAGGATTAGTTAGAATTTGCTTGCTTATTGAAAAAAAAATCTCTTGATTTTCGAGTTGAAATAAAGTCTTATCTTAGAAATTTAATTCCTAAAGATCTACACATCCAAAAATTCTCAAGTTTTTATTGGACGTGAGTTTTAAAGTAAGGAACAATATGTCTAAATTTCACAAAAATTTGAGTTATAGAAAAATTTTAAAAAATTGTACACTGATCTATTATCAAAATGGTTATTGTTCCTGATTTTTCAAAGTTCAAAATATTATAGGAATTTTTATACAACTTTGATTAACTTGAAATTATGGCATTGAATTTCTGAGATAATCAAGAATTTAGGAAAGATCTGAAAAAAATATTTCTTGCACGTTTGATTGCATGAATTATTCAATCACAAACTAGGGTCAAAACAGACTGCAAAACCCCTAGTACACTTTAAATTAAAAAAATAGAAAACATGCATTAAAATTCTTGAAAAAATATTTTCTGAGTGCCTAGTTAGTGGTGCAATAGGTACAATTGGTTGCATTACTTGGATCGCACCACTAATCTAATTTTTGGACTTAAGAGAACATCTAGCAACTATCTATGTTTAGGGTTTCACATTAAGGGTAGAGCACACCTGCATTTCCATATTTAAAGGAAATCTATCCAACAATTGAGATTTGCAAAACTCTTGTGTGCCTCATCAGAACCTTGATTGAAGATATTAACTCAAGTGAACCCTAAAACGCATTAACACAAGCATTTGAATCTTAAAATTCACTTCATCATAAAAAATTACTTATAAACCCTTTTCCTGAGAACTTTACACATCTGAAATCAATTTTAAGGACAAACACCACCCTAACGCCCATCATATTCCAAAAGCACCTCAAACCCAAGCCTAAAACTAAGTAGATGTGCCTAAATAGGACTAATAGTCTTGGGGACTTGAAATTAGATTGGACTAAGGTCAAGGTCTTGTCTACTTAGACCCATTGGTGATAAGAAAGGTCAATGCGATAATCGCGTTAACCCTTAGTGGTGTCCCACCGTGTGGGGTGTCCTAGGGGTCCCACCCTTTTGGCTAGCCAAGTAGTTCAAGGGTTGATCTAACCCAGTCGTGTTTTAGGGAGTCAGGATTAGGCCTATTTAGGGTTGACACTCTAAGGACCAGTTTGATTGCTTGTATTGAAAGAGTGGGGTATTCTCTCGTTTGTCTTCTCTCTCTCATCTATTAACTTTCTTCTAGTACATGGATGCTAAAAGGTCTCTGAACCCTAATTTGGTACCACCTTTAGAGAGTAAATTAAGGAGGAGACCAAATTTTTCTGAATACATTCCAATGACTAATTACCATGAGGAAGAATTGATTGAGGAGGAAACCATGGACCCATACTCTTTTGCCTTACACTATTCCTTCTTTACTCCCTATCCCAACCCTTCCCTTACTTCAACTTCGTCAGGATGGGAGAACTCTCAACACTCGGGACTTGATTCCCTTGCCTACACCTCATATTCCCCAGGTATAGCTAGGTCTACCTCACATAATCCCACATGAAACTTTGGATATCAAGGATCTCTACAACCTTAAAAGACACTCTACATGCAGGACTAGCACCTAATTGGCATGATCAACTATCTTGACTGGTTCAGCCAAACTCATCTCTCCTCGGATCACAGATATGCCTCAAAATCTCAATACCTAGAATATCAATCCTATCCTTGAAATCACTTTGCAAATTATCCTAATTCCACCCAAACAACTTCACCTTCTTATTGGGATAACCCTACACCACCAAACCAAGGATATAATTCCTACACTGGGTATTCAAATGATAGATATTTTGATTTAACTGAGGTTATAAATTCTGAAAGTTATTATCCTTAGCCTTCTCAAATCCCTGACCATGGAGGTGATCTTGAGATCACCCAATTACTCCAAGTAGTCCAGGGGATGAGAGAAACTAATAAAAGAAATACAGATAATCTGACAAAATAGCTCGATAGAATCCGAAAAGCACAAGGTGATAAACCTGGTTCGAGTATGCTACAAGTTGGTGGTAAGCCACTCAAGGTTGAGGATCCAACCTTAAGTATGACATCTTATCCAATCCCAACCTCTACATACACCAGGCCCACCCACCATCCCTGTGATTATGCATAACAAATCCTACTTAGGCCTACAGCTGAACTAATAAATAATTTTGATATCCCAAAAGCTAACTTTGAGGAGGAAGGCTCACTTAAGGAATTATATCTTGATTTAGGCCCTAAATTGCAACCATTCTATTTTGAGGAGCCAATCCGCGGTGGGCTGGAGTATGAGTCTTTTAGGTTTAAAGACACACAATTGGACTACATGGATGATTTGGGAGGATCAAAGCAAGATTAAGAAGATAGACAGATTGGGGACAGTGACACTCCCAGGCAAGAATGGTTGGATGGCTCTGATGTGATCTTGTCTGAGGATTACCATGATTAGATGTGCTTAAACGATTCGATATCTGGATTTAGCGATACTAATCATTCTAAGATATCCCATATACAATCCCCTTATGAAAAAGATGTTCAAGAAATTGTAGAATTACTGGGGATGACTTTTGAGGATTTATCTGAGGAAGCAAAGAATTTAGCTGAATCATAGAATCCTGAGGAGTTTGATTTGACTGATGAGGAACAGAAAAACATTCCCTTAAAAGATGTAATTCAAGAGAAAGCCAATTGGAATCAAATTTAGAACTCCACAGAACTAAAAGAATTTGAGATTTTGACTAATCTTACTCCCCCTGGGGCAGTGATTCTAAGGAATAATGAATTTCCGTCCATTACATTTGAAGACTTGCATCATGAATTAAAACAAGATTTGGGAGACTCAAATGAGATTTTTGATCACACCAGGGATGAGATTGACAATTCTGATCTGGATATCCAACATGATGTGGGTAAATCCAAAACCAGTGAGATGGACCACTGGATCCTATTTGACTCAACTACTCTACATCCATCTACACTTGACTTAACTTACGAAGTGGTTTCCTATACCATTTCAAACTACACCACTCTGGTTCCTCCTTTCATTTCCCATCACTTTCAGGACCCATATGATTTATTCCCCACGAACCACCCTGTATCCACCTCATCTTCCTTCCTCATGCATCACTTCTTAAGGTTGCCACTATCTACTTTCCACTTTGGCACCCACACTAATGTTTCTCTCTTTTGTAGCATCTGGCTGCAAATAGTTTCAAGCCCGTTCACTTTATTTTTCTGACCTTTTGGGTTTGGTATTCACCATTAGCTGATCCACATTTGTGGATCACTTATTCTTGGACCAAATGATCATATCTTCATTTTAATCTTGACTCAACCCATTAATCTTTTCATTCATTTTTTGGTTTAGGTCCGGCAAATGACGTTAAATTTAGCGCTAGCTGGGAGCCAACCCAGTATTTATTATAGGTAGTTTGCATCTTCTGCATTCATGCTGACCTGGATCAACAAGCATAGTTAGGTGATATCCCCTCCTCTTGCTTGTTATATTTTGATTTTCATGCATACATTTCAATGAGGACATTGTAATGAATAGGTATGGGGGGGTGGACATTGCATGTCTTATTTTTATGTCAAAAAAAAAAAGCATTTAGGCACAAAGAATTTTTATTAAGAAGGTTTTATTAGGGATTTATTCTTAAGATGATTCCTGAGTTTAGAATCCAGTATAATTTCACACTTACACGTAGAATGTGCAATTAATCCTCTGTGAAGACTAATAAATGATGTAGACACATCCATTTAGGTTAAAATGCCTATTTATGCATGTTCTTAATCTTAGATTTGCATTCCATATTATAAATATTTCATCGCATGCATCATTCTGCATTTAGAGTAGTTGTGTATATTTTAGGTTAATTGCATCCTTTTTGTGGTCAAGAGAGAAGGAGATTTATTTCGGAGTCTCAGATTGATGATTCGACCGCACGGATCTGATCATGACGACGATCGGAGTCCAACGCCTCAGAAATTTCCTTGATCGTAGTATCGTAGCACCATATGCATTCCGAGGAAGATCAATGGCCAAGGGACTAGGTGACATAATTTAGAGCTTCAAATGACAAATCCAACCATGCAGATGGATTCGAGTTGACAATCGCAACCCAACGGCACAAAAATCGACTCAATCTGACCTTTGTAGCAGCCCCTACAATAGAAAGAAGATGGATGGCCTAGGTCGCGCCACGTGGCGCGACTTGGGAGTGGCGCAACCCAGGCCACCCATGCGCATGCACGAGCCACCGTACGTGCACAACAGTGCAGGTGCACGCACGCTTGCTGAGGCATGTGTGCAAGGCAGTCGTAGCAGCAGCAGCGGCGCGGGCGTGAGGTGCGTAGGTGCATAGCGCACGTGCACGCGCAACAAGGGGTGGAGCGTTCTTCAGTGGTACGGCAGCAGAGGTGCAGAGCCTGCGCCAGCGCAGCGGCAGCGTGGGTGTAACGCTGTCTTCAACGACGTTTGCGGTGGATCTTCAGCGACGTTTATGACCATTACTAAATGTCTTATATACGAATTTGATTCTTTCCTCCACTATAAAAGGACCCCTACCCCTCCCATTCTTCTTCATCTCTTCCTTTCTTCCTCTCACCACCTCCAAGGCTCTAGAGAGAGCTTGTCCCAAGCTCGGGATGCTCCTCTAGAGTAGAAAACAAATGCTTGTTCTCGCCTCTCATCCCCCTTTGTGGAGCATCCTGTGGCCGTCTTCTCACCTCCCTTCGGGAAGAAGATCCTCGCCGTGATGCCGTCATGCCCCTCCCTCCGTCCTCCGGCTTCATCCTCGTTTGTCTCGCTCCTCACCACCTTCCTTCAAGTGATGTCAAAGCGAGTCGTCCTCCAAGTGACCATCTAGGGAGATTTCTTTCACCTATCTCTATCTTTATTGCTTTCGTAGTATAGATTTTCCACTTTCCTAGTTGTAACAAACATTTGTTTCAAAATATATGACTATTTCTCTCTCTCTCTCTCTGTCATATTTTGTAAGTACATTAACTAGATAAAATTTCATCAACTTGATCTCTTGCTTGCTAAAAATACTAAAAAAAAAGAAAAGATAAAAACAATAAAAACAAATAAAAAGTGAAACGCAGGTGTTCAAAACCAAACATTCGCCTCCCCGTGTTCGACCCGGGACTCACTTTTCGAGTTTCGGTTATAAATTTTATCTGATCGACGGATTTTCTAGCGAATTGAACTATGATGACGAGTTTTCCAAAATCTATTCTTTTCTGCATGCTAATTCGCCGCTATCATTTTGGTGCTGTTGCCGGGGTGGCAACGCTCTTTGGTTTTCTTCTCATTTTCCCGCATTACTTACATATTTTTCTCACCTATCTTTCTTCTTCTATTTATTTTCTTGCAAGAACCCGATCGAGGAGTCGAAGGCATAGATTAGAGTAAAGTGCGGGTAGAGACATTTGTAAGTTTTCCCCTACTTCCCCACCCACTAGATCATTTCGCCACCTTAATAATCAAGACCTAATCTACTTAGGTGCTTTCACAAACCCTTGGATAGAAATTATTTGTCTTGTTTGTCACTCCACTCACCTTGCCATCCACATAAATAAAAAAAAATAAAAAAAAGTTATCTGATTGTGGGATTTCCTGAAAGAGACACACATTAATACCCACAACTCTTGACTTAAGGCATACCATTCCACTTTGATTCTACCACTTAACCGGGATCTGACCTGTGGACCCGGTACACTTCAACTCAATACACATAAGTGAGTAGAAATCTGACTAGGTTAAGACCTTTTGTGTGCCTTAACTAAGTGGTGCAACAGGCCAATTGATTGAGCTGTTTGGGTCACACCACTCAAATTAAAATTGATTCATCAAGTAGCTTGCCACTTAGGGTTGATTTTTAGGACTGAACTAGGCACTCCACATTTTATTACTGATTTTTAAAGGAATATATCTACACCCGTGTTTTCAAAACTTGGAGTGTTCTCCTGAACTTGATTGAATACACCTAAGAATAAACCCTAAAAGCTACTAAACAAGGTTAAAGCCTAAAAGACACATCACCAAATAACCTTATTTGCAAACCCTGGTTATGCACGCATGAGAGTCATGAACTGGTCTTACGTCGGCTCTCCTCTCTCCTGGCCTCTGACTGCCCTCCACCACCTGTGCACCGTGCTCTCTAGCAGGTACGTGGCAAAGGCCATGCGGCACTTCGTGAGAGGGCGAAGGGTGTCGAACACCTTCTATATCTGCTCCAACCAGTCCTCTCCCTCAAACGAGTCCTCATCCCCCTTGAAGGAGGGGGGCTTCAGCTTCCGGAACTGTTCGAAAAGCTCATGGTGCAGTTGCAGTGGGGGAATGGGCATGCCTCCAGGCAAGGAGGGCTCGTGCTCGGAAGTGTCAGAGTGCGGTGGGGGCGGTGGAGGACCACCCCATCCCCCTCCTGCTCGTCCAGCATTGCGGCAGTCTCTCTGTCCCATCGAGGACCCCCCCTCCACGTCCTCAGGGAGAGGTGCCCGTGGAGGCTGGTGGAGCTCCTCTCGTACAATATCTCTTATCAGCTGGGCGAGATCCTAGGCCAGAACGCCTGGGAGAAGAGGTGGGTCGACTGGTACCTCAGGCCCGGCACATTCGCGACCATGGCCTGCCTCGAGAACTCCCTGACGAGGCATCTCCTGCAAGGAGATGCGAAAGACAGAACAAGAGGGTCAACGATACCAAATTTCTTCGAGAAAGGACTCGAAACAAATATTAAGGCGATACGTTATATTGGCTACCCTAGTTACATGCACGTGAAAGGTTACTCTTAAGCCAATTGGTTCATTTCTTGGGACGACCTTGCTCTGATATCATCTTGTTATGACCCGATTCCCGGATCCCTACAGGACCCAAGACTGACTCGTCTCGACTAATCCCAAGACCCAGTCATCCAATAAGAAATAACCAAAAAGCAGGAAAGTAAACCACATTCACATATGCAATATAACTAAGTAAAAGAAACGTACAAAGCAGTAAAGGAAAGTAAACCTGTTGTTCCTTCACATACCACCACAACAACAAAACAACGGAAATGGAAGTAAATAGTAGAAACAAATAGTAAGTAGAAGTCTAATACTTACTACAACAGTAAAGGAAACAAGGAAGTGCTAAAACTATGGCTGGGCTCGACTGGGCCCAGCACCCTCCATAGCCAGAAGCTTGGGCTGCTCAACTCCTGGTCCTGAATAGTATTATGAAAAGACAGAGTCAGCAAATGCTGGGTAGAGTGGTATCTATACTATCTAAAATAGTAAAAGCAACATGTTTAATTCTCTTTTCTATTTATCTATTTTATGTGTATTTCCTTTTAACCCATTTTTCTCAAACATCCAAGTATTCCTGATCTAGCATGTTCCTCATGGGAATGATCTTGATTGTAGTCTTTTCCGAAGAATAGAAGGTACACGTGGTGCTCTCTTGGCCGTGAGAGTCCCCCGTGGTAGTCCTACACCCAGTCAACCACCCTGAGGTCACTGTCAAGACGTAGTGGTGACTATGGCATGCACGATAAGCGCACGGGTAGCTACCTCTCACTGACACACGGTCAGTCGTTTCCGCTAGCGGGTACGGCCAAAGTACAGCACAGAATAGTATAGGGCTTTGCCCTCTCAGAACAGGGGTCTCACCCCTCCACAGTCCGCGCACCCTCGTCTGACTACCCCAGTTTGCCCAGAGGGCCTAACAAGTTGGTGTAGGGTGGCTACCTGAACCCCAGGCCTCGTGGGGTGGCTAGCTCTCTCCCTACACTAGTAGCTCGCCTCGGTATCGCGTACATGAGAGCCAACAGGAGTCGGTGTAGAGTGGCCAATCCTAACCCCAGGTCTCAACCCAAGGGCGGTTAGCTCCACTCTACATGAAAAGGGGATAGTCGCTCTCCTTGGTACCACGTACTTAAGGGCCAGCACACTTCCCATTTACATTCCAAATTTCCATCTATCCACAGGAGTTCTAATCCTAATTCCCCGTAGGGTTCATGCTCATGTTCACCCCATTTATTTCGATCCAGATGTCACCATTCACAATTCATTTCTCGTCCATAAACAGGTAGCTCGTGTTTCCATAATTCGATACATGCAATTGATGATTTCACAGTGATTGTTTATTAATTACAAGCAACTCATATTCTAACAGGCAGCTCACAACTATATTATAGGCAATTGCTAGTAGTTTTACTTGATCAAGCATGCAAATACATCATACAGTTCCCACGGTTCATTCATTCCTCTATCTTAGGGTTCATGCCACATCCTAGGGTTCCATTTGGCTATTTTCACAAGCACATTCTTATTAAATGTTATTAACAGAATTAAACCACTTTACCAGATAATTCGGGAGTAATGGGGGCTCGAACCACAGACCCAGGTGTCTCTACGAGCCCCAAACACGCAGCAGGCTGAAACCCTATACCAGGGAATACATCACAAAAGCAGGGTTCAAAACAGTGTACAAAGGTCTCTAGCACGTAGAGAAACTCGCAAGGAAACTACAGGTACTTCGTTTGAGTAAAACGGACCCCGATCGGACCCCAAACGGGTCAAAAACGTGCCTACTGTTCAAAATCAGATGTCTGGAACAAGTCCAGACATCTTAAAAGGTACCAGAACCTTACCTTAAGTCTCTGCAGTGTCCTCAGATGTCCAGGCCTTCTCTGCGATCGTTTGAAGGCAGTTCCAGATGTCAGACAACGCCTCCAGTCGTCTAGAACCACCTTTGGACGTCTGGTGATCTGATCAGACGTCCAAAAGTGCATGGGAGAGCGTTCTGCACTCCTTCCCAAGGCTGCTCCTACGTACGATACCCGCGGCCCCCAAATCAGACCAGACATTCATTCTGCGGTGAGGCCTGCATGGCCGTATCCGCAAAAAGAACGTGCCTTCGCGATAAATGAGCTTTCAGACGTCTAGCCTTAACTCCAGACATCCAGGTGCTCCGTCAACTGTCTGGACTCCACTCCAGACGTCTGATACTGGAAAATTTCCACTACCAGAACCTCCTCCTAGCGTTCTCCGTGGTGCCCCGCCTCGCGCCGCTGTAGCTCCAGCCGCTGCAGATGGTCGGGAGGCTGCCTCCCCGAGTTCTCTCCTCCTCCCGCATGTGCTCGCGGTGACCGTACGAGCTCCGCCGGGCTTCCACCGAAGCTCTCCGACCTTGGTCTCCTCCTCCTCCTCCTACACTCTCCTCCTTCTCTCCCTCTTGCTCTCCCTCGCTCGCCTCCTCTCGCCACTCCCGCAAGCTCTGAAGGTGGTGGTGGTGGTGGTGTGTGGAGTGGAGAGGAGAGGAGGGGAGGGGCTTAAATAGGTGGCGTGGGGGTTTTAGGGTTCGGGGAAAGAAGGGAAAGGAGAGAGAGGAAGAAGGTCCTGCACGCTGCGCACACGCAGGGTGCAGTGTGCGTACAGAAATTTCATTTTCAGACGTCCGGGCAAGGGTCCAGACGTCTAGACAGTCGTCAGACTGAGACTCCAGATGTCTTAAAAGGCTAAAAGTGTGATGGGTCTTTACAAATGTCGTCTCCAGAAACCTTGTCAAGAAAGGTAAAGGTAAAGTAAAGAGAATGATATGTAAAAAGAGTTATCTAGATATCGCATGCCTTCTCCAAAGTTTTATCAACGTTGAAGCTACAGCTACTCCTCTATACCTGATATAGCATGTTATCTGGATATGCAAAAAGAGTGATGGAGTTAATGTATGTTGGGTCCTCTAATATGATATTTATTGGTTAAGCCTTTTGCAAATGACCATTGTTACTCTAGAAAATAAGTAGATAAGCTCATCATAGTACATGGGTCTAGTAACAAGCAAAGGGAATGTCATCTATAGTACAAGTTTTGAATATGCTTCTTTATAGCTTATGGATATTGTAATATGGTGTCTTTAGTAATCTGGAGATGTTGGAGATGTTTATATGTAATCTGTTGCTGCTAATTACATATAATAGTTGCAGCTAATTACATAAAAACCATGGTCAAACTACTTGAAGAAGCTAATATTATTTTGGAGAGAATTACCTATAAGCTCACCACACCATTAAAGAAGTTTCTTACGGCTCTTATATTAGCTATGTCTATGCTGCACAAAAAGCATACTAACAAATAAGAAATATTTATTTTTATCAAACATATCAGATTTTTTTTTACACCTAGATTTTGTATTTGCTAAAAGTACAGATCCTTACGTGTTGAGGAATAATTCAGCATCAGTAAAGCACTTAACTTTGGTGCTAGAAGGAAATAATTTTCGAAACTCATCACAACGTAGTATTGTTGATAGCCCACCTGCCGAACAACCAAGGAGAAGTACCTAAAGAAGCAACAGGGAATTATGATGAGATGAAAAACAAAAATATCAAGAGTTTGGTCCATATAGATAAAGATACTTCTTCAGCTTGATTCAGCCCTCTGGACATCAGCTCTTCCAAAGTAGATGACCAAGTGTGTTGACCTCGGAAATAAAGATTCCCAAACTGCATCAAAATGCCTACAACTTGTGAACAAAATCATCTAGAATCATGTTTTGATAATGTATATAGCTTATAACAGAATAAAGCATTCAATGCAACTTTTTTAGTTGTTGCTGCAGATTGCAATCTGCTGCTGCTGCTAGCATGTTGGTCTTTAGTAATATGGATATTGTAATCTACTGTTGCTAGCATGTTGGAGATGTTTATATGTTATTTACATTCA
Organism: Thalassia testudinum; assembly: GCA_037157565.1. Lineage (NCBI taxonomy): Eukaryota > Viridiplantae > Streptophyta > Magnoliopsida > Alismatales > Hydrocharitaceae > Thalassia > Thalassia testudinum. The sequence continues at coordinate 69,769,686 of JAZHRO010000007.1, read as the reverse complement.
TTAGTTGCTGTTGCTGCTCAGATTCTCAGGAAACAATTGCTAAGGAAACATGTTTGCTACTTCAAAGACAAGCATCTAAGGGCAATCAGGAACACTAGCTTAAAAGAAAAGTTGCTTAAATGTTGAACAAGTTGCTAATTGGAACAACTTGCTTCCTATGTGCATCAGTCAAGTTGTTGCTCCTACTGCTCGTCTTTTAAGCATCAACTTGTTCCAATTAGCAGCAACAGCAGCAGGTATGCAAGCAGAACCAGCAGCATGGCAAGCACCAGCAGTAGCTTGTTTAGGAGCTGTAGCAGCAGTAGCTGGTAGTTCAGGCATAAGGGATAACTATTGGGTCAAGAATTGGTTAATGACCATCCATCTGCTTCATTAATCAAGAAGATTATTAGTTTCACAACTACGTCCACAGCCTCTTAAAGGCCATCACTTCCCATATCACTAACAAAAGCTGGTCTTCCCTTAAAATTACACCATTTCTCTACAACCAAATTGATCAGATCACTGCAAAATGCATACACTCACTCTTTTTTCGTCCTAAAGGAACCACTCCAAATCTCCACAAATTTGAGAAGGATAACGAATTGATCTAAGCCACACTACAACAATACCATACCCCCATTGCAAAAGAGCATGAAAAACTAAGCTATTGTTGTTGTCTCACTTGATCACAAGGGCAAGAAGAGGTATTAGGGTTTGGACCAATCTTCATGAAGTAGACCTTTGTCATGATCCTCCCTCTTTACGATAGCCAAATAAAAATCTTTTTTTAACATTTTCACCTTCCAAAGTAACCAACAGTCTTTCAAGAGACATGCATCACTGCGTGCAAACAAGGATCTCCATGCATTGACCAAAAAGATTCCCCAAGAAATAGTCTCCAAGCCCTCACTACAGGGTCCCAATAATCTGCAACTGATACATACAAGTTGGATGATGGTCCAAAATGCCTTGACAACCTATCACAAAAGTTCCCCTTGTCTTCCAATAGTCAAGTCAAAACTAGAAATCTACACCATCACCGAACCAAGACATGTAAAAAGGAACCAGAAAAGGCAAGATTTGCAATCTACCCTTGGAGAAGGAAATACTAATTATGAAATGATTTTTTTTTAAAAAAACATAATGATGCAAGTAGTGATACCTATGTATACTAACTTTCTTACTTCTATCCAGATTTGAAATGACTCGCCGCCCTAGGGTTGGATAAGACGTCTGGTATATTCATCAGACATCTGTCCAGACGTCTGGATAGATGGTCAGATGTTTGAAAGTGGGGAAAACTGTACGTGTTTTTGCCTTTTGCGCGCATGAGACACACATGCATTTTCTCTCTCCTTCGACCTCCTCAACCCAAACCCTAACCCATCTCTATTTAAACCCCCACACCCACGCCACCCTCTCCATCACCACTAGCCACCACCTCCATCTTTTCCCTCATGCCGGCTGCCACCTTCCTCCTAGTCTCCAACACAGCGAGAGCGTGGGAGGAGCTTTAGGGGAGGAGCTTGCGAGGGAGCTGCAGGAGCTTGGAGGAGCTCGTGCAGGAGCAGTCGAGGACGCGTGTGCGAAGGAGGAGCTCACGAGCAGAGGGCTGTGGCTCATGCGGGCAAGCTTGCGAAGGAGACAGCTCGTGGGAGAGTTCTGCGTACTGGATATTTTCTAGTATCAGACGTCTGGAGCATCTCCCAAACGTCTGGAGTAGCAGAGGGATGTCCGGAGCTGAAGCCGAACGTCTGAAAGCACGCTTAGTGCCAAGGTATGTGCTTTTGCATGGTTTCCGAACATGCAGGCCTTACCGTAAGGTGGCTTAGCCATTTTTGGCTCTATGCATAAGTACGTAGGTGTAGAGCATTGGAAAGGCACGTGGTACGCCCTTCGAGGTATTTTGAACGTCTGGACACATCGCCAGACATCTAACTATACCCCCAGACAACTGGAAGGAGAGTCAAATGTCTGGGACTTCCCTCAGACGATTGTAGAGGGGTTCGGATGTCTGAGGAAGCTGTAGAAAAGAAAGGGTGAGTTCTGACATCTTTGAAGATGTTTGGGCCTAGTCCCAGACATCCGATTTTGGACAGTATGCGTGTTTTTGGCCCGTTTAGGGCCCAAATGGAATCGGATTTTCGCAAATGAAGTACTGTTGTTTTCCGCTTGAGTTTCTCTACGAGTTAGTGTCACTTGTATATAGTTTTGGACTTGTTTGACCTGGTTGGTTAATTGTATAGGTCTCCATTCAATTGAGTATGCAGCACCCATGGAGGCGACAGGACTTGCGATTCTCGCCCCCACTCCTCCCTTATTTTCCGGTAGAGCAGTTTGCTTTAATAACAAGATTTGATAAAATTTAGTGCATGTGTAGGATAACTAAATTGAACCCTAGGGCATGAAATGAACTCTAGGGCAGAAACTAACGAATATTGTTTGAGCTACACTGCCTTCCTTGAGATGCATGTTAAACAAATTTGCTAGCAAATGTATTAGTTTATTGATGTGATGCTTTCTGTTGAACAGTGGAGGACTACGCTATCAGAGTTGATTTTGAAAACCTGTCGTTGTAGTTTGAATAGCGAAGAACTTGGGTTCAACAAATAAAATTTATACCGGAATAGAAATCCCTGGTCGAAGTCAGAGAGGCTACATCGATCAAGATTCACAATTATATTCTTTTTGTGTTTTTATTTAAAAAGCGGAGTAATTACAATGAAATGGAATCAACATAAACAATAAGAGAGAGAGAAAACATCCACTTGAATTTGCAAAATGTTTGTACAACTAAGAAAGAGAGAAAATACACTAGAAAGTAGGAAAACGATTACAACTAGAAAGCAGGAAAATTCTACTTTAGAAAGCAGGAAAAGGAATGGGAGAGAGAAGTTATCCTCCTTGACAATTGCTTGGAGGACGAGTCAGACGAGACAACGCCTGGAAGACGAGGAACGGAGTGGGAAGAAGGAGGTCGAAGCAGGAGGAATGGGAACGAGGCAGCACGTCGTCGTCGTCGCGGGATCCACTTCCGAAATAGGGGCAAAAAATTGATTTTATCTCTTGAGGAGCATCCCGAGTGTGGGACAAGCTTCTCTTGAGCTTTGGAGAGGGAGAGAAGAGAAGGAAGGGATGAGAAATTCATATGGAGGGGGTCTCCTTTTATAGTTGCAAGGAGTGGGGGCATTTTGGACATTTTAATTTGAAAATCATTAATATGGAACCTTTAGTGACGGACAAATCCGTCACTAAAGGCCTAAATGTGGCCTTCGTGTGCGTGCGTCGCACGCCTCCTCGCCTCCACGTCCTTCAATGCACGTGCACGTCTGCGTGCTCATAGCCGTCCGATCAAGAGATCGGATGGCTTAAAACCGCCTATGCTTGCACCGCGCGCCTGCGTGCGATCACGCATTAGCACCACGCGTTTGATCGCGCATGGGCTCTATCGGCCGCTCAGCGCCGCACGATCTTCATTTCACGGCTCCCATCGCTCGCACGCTCGCTCTCTCGCTCTTCAATTTGAGGCGCAGCGGGCTCAAACGTGTGACCTGTGTCTCGCATAGCGCACTCGACCACTGCGCTATGCAAGGCTTTGTGTCACGCAGAGGATTTTAGCATGTGGATTCGTGGCCGTTGGATCGAGATCCAACGGTCTAGATCCGCTACACTCTTTCACTTGATGTAGATGAAGCGACCGTTCAGATTGAATCCTGGCCATTGGATCAAGATACAACGGCTAGGATTGTGCGATAAAAATCCCTTGGAGGTGTAGCAGAGATTCCTCGGGGCCGATTGGGCTGTTGGGATGGCACCACGTGGCGCCATCCTGGCCGTCCATCTTCTGAGTGATGTAGATGGTGCCACGGGCATCGGATTGGACTAATTTTTGCGTCGTTAGGCTGTGATCGTCGATCTGAATCCATCCGTGTGGTCGGATTTGTCGTCTGAGGTGTGGATTAACATCATCTTAGCCCTTGATCTTTAGGATTCCTCGATCTCTATCTGGTGCTACGGATGTCCGATTAGGGCGATCTTGGAGTCGTTGAACTCCAATCGTCGCCTTGATCAGATCCGTATGGTTGGATCTTCGATCTGAGGCCCCGATAAAAATTCACCCTGTCCTTGACCATAAAAAGGAGACAATTACTGTACAATTTATACAACTTGATCTAAATGCATGGTTATGCATGTTATACACTATTTACAATGTATGATGCTAATGTGACACTAAGAACATGCATTAATAGACATTATAGGTAAATCAGATGTATGCACATCATACCCCCATGCCTATCTTTTGCTAGTCCCTAGCAAAAGCTACATGCTATTTATAAAAGCATTAGGTTGGATATTTGGGCATAAGTTATTTTCAACAGTAATAAATTTTTTACTCAGGATCTGAACTTTCAAAGACAAAACAGCGCCCGAGTATCTACCAAAATGCAGACCGCCTCAAGCCCTCGCCTTATTCAAAGAAAAATTTCTTTTTCTCTTTTTCTTCTTTTCTAATTTTTTTAGATTTTTGAGTTTAGGGTTAAAGAGTGGCTTTCTACGACCATTCAACCCACTCAAGATTTGATGAGAACCCTAAGTTCTAAGAATCTTATTGTGAATGTGATAGACTCGTTGATCGGCAATTAGAACGGACTTCGTGTTTCTACGCCTCTAGGTGACCTTAAAAGGAGAATTTTGCCTAAAGGTGTATCTTTACGACCGGTAGCTTTCTCCCTACTTTTATTTTTATGGGGTCAACACAAGAGTGAATCCAATGTATATCTCCCCGATTTATTCTACTTCTCCACTTCTTCCTAAGTGTTTCGGGAGTTTTTAGTGCATTTCTTGAGCTGGGCTCTGGACAACTGGTCAATGAGCTGTTACCACCAACAACTTGCCAGCCATACTCGTGCACCGAAGTGTGGCTTATTTCTTTTGTTTTCTTTTTCCTTTCTTTTTGATTTTATTTTTTTCCTTCTTTTTTAAGTAGGTGGCTTCCCTAGTCTAAGATTTACTTAAAGGTAGCAAGAAGAGAATGGTCTAGTGACTGGGCTATGGACAACCTACCTATGGGCTGTTACCTGATTGCACCGCAAAAATACACCTGCAATTGTGCCATCTTGTGCTATTTCCTAGCATTACCAGTGCATATTAGGGTTCCATAGTTGCATTTGTAAAAATACATGCATGCATGCATTTAATTAAGAGGGGAGGAGAGTGAAATAATATGGCCTCGCGATTACTTTTTTCCTCAAGTGCTGCCTCACAAATTTCCATCTTCATTTTTTTATTTCTTTTTGATTTTTGATTTTTGACTTTTCTTCTTCCCGCGGCTGCATGAGACACCCTCTTCTTCTTCACGCCATGCCCTGCTCCCCCTCTCCCTGCCGAGCCCATGCAGAGCCATGCACAGCCAGGGCATGGCTGTGCATGCCTCTTCCTTATTTATAAGGGAGCGGCTTCTACCTTCAAAACCAGCCTGGTCCTCACCAAAAAAAAGCCAAAAAAAAAAGACTCTGCAGAACTTCTCCTTCCAGGCTGTCCTCTCCTCCCTCTCCCTCCATACGCTGGCCCTCCTCCTCCGAGGAGACACCCGACAGGCAGGAGCCCTCACTGTGGTGCACACCACTACAGTGAGACCACCACCGCCCAGCTCTTCAAAGAGCCGGTGGGCGTGGTGGCTCTTTTCTCATTTTTTTTACGTTTCCACCACCTTCAGCCATGGCTGCAAGCTTCAAGGTCTGAAGCTCGAAGCTCGGCGGCAGCAGTTGCGGCAAGGCAGCAGCAGCAGCAGCAGTAGCCATCCAGCCTCCTTCCGCGCAAGCCTGCAGGCTGCCTTTGCCCTCCGCGCGCGCCTGCAGTCATCACTGGCTCCCACTTCTCCGCCCTGTCGTGCTCTCTCCCGCCCGCAACCGGCTTTCGTGTGCCTCTACAGCGGTCGGCCAAGCACCCCAGTAGCACCCGCAGACCTCTGCGCGCCCTGTTGCGCCCCTTTGCTTGCGACCCAACCCCCCTCCACGTGCTCTGTCGTGAGGACACGCCCGCAAGCCAGCAGCCGAAGCCACTCCACTGCGCGAGTTGAGCCGTCCGCACTCACACAATCGCCCATACCCGACCGCGCGGCGCGGCCTTCCACTGTAGCCACTGTTTACGCGAGTCTGCGCGACACTGTGGCTACAGTGGGGTGACCGGAAAGCTTCTCACTTATCCGGTCACCCAGTGCATTGCAACCAGCCCTCGCCCGTGCGCGCGCCCGCCCGCGTGTCTGCCAGCCCACTTCTAGCTCCTGCCTTCTCCCGCTTCCTTCACCGCGTGCACCTGCGAGCGCCAGCACCCGCTCCAGCCTTCGCGCAGCACGGTGCACTGCATCTCCTCTTTGCGCCCCTGGCCCTCCAGCTCGCACGTCCCCGTGCGTATACGCGCCTGCGCGTGCGCTTGAGGACCTTCAGACGATGCATTGGGCTCGCGGACGACTTATCCGCCTCTTCTCCAGCAGCGCGGCTGCTCTCTCTCCCGCTCTCTTTCTCTCTCTCTCTCACTCTCTGTCACAACACTCTCTTCACCGACGCTCACACACACATACACTCACACTTCCACACACACACACACACCTATACACTATTATATACACATATATATACATATATATATATATACTTATATTTATACATATAGTAGTACCTATATACTTATGTATTAGTATACATACATACATATATATATATATACATATATACATATACTTATATACATATACATACATAGATATATATATATACTTATATCTATATATATAGTAGTATTAGTATACTCATATATATATTTATACATATATCTATATACTTATATACATATATATTTACATATATACATATACTTATATACTTATATATATATATATATACATATATCTATACATATATTAGTACTTATATAACTATGTATTAGTCTATATACATACATATACATATATATATCTATATACTTATATATATATATATACACATCTATATACTGATATATATACATATATCTATATATACACTATTACCTATATAACTAAGTATAGATACATACATACATATATATATATATACATATATACACACCTACTTATATATACATACATATATACATATATATATATCTATATAACTATACATATATACATATATATATATCTAGCTATATATATATCTATATATACATATATTACTATATACTTATACATACATATATACCTCTATATAGTTATATATACATATATATATATATATAACTACATATATATATACCTATATGTTTATAACCATATATATATATAGATATATTTACATACATATATATATACATATTTTCACATTATTTACCATACGTGGTATTGCGGGAATATCTACACCAGTTGCTGATATTCCCCGATACACGTGTACAAAAAGCATGTTCACATTCATCTTCCACCATCCATCCTACACCTTACACGCGGCACCTCGTCTTGTTGGTTGCGTCTTTCTAGACGACGACCGACTCGACACCGTGCTACACTCCATCTCCGCCTCCACCCCTACCCCTTTATATACATAATATATACCTATACATATATATACTGTATTTACTTTATTTCTGTTTCGCTTTCCTGTTAGTAAAAGGATAAAAAAATATATATAAAAGAGAAAAGATAATCTTTGACTTGTAGGTACTCTGTCTTGCGAATAGCAAGACCCGTTTTGGAACTCTATTTTGGCTCAAAGCCAAGAACCCAATTTTGAGGGTGTGCCTCAAGGACAAAGATTACCATAAAAAATATAAATAAGAAAACACCAAAAACACAATAAACGAATGGAAGAGACTCGTTGTCGAAAGGCGTAGAAACTCGACTTGTAACCCCACTTCCTTGAGTTTGACCCTGGGCCTAAAAGTGACCAAGATAAAATCAAGTAGGCCAGGTAAAAAAAAAAATTTGTAAAGAGATGGTTAGGTCCGATTTAGGTTAACCACTATACACACTTCAACGATAAAATCACCATATTAACAACCTATTTGGGTCCGACACCACACCTTTTTCTGGCGCTGTTGCTGGGGAAGTGCGCCTTCAAGTAAGTTTTTACTCCATTCCTGTAATTTTTCTGTTCTCACACCCTTCTCTTCATGGGTGTTTTTGTTTTTGGTGTGCAGGTGAACCTGTTGCAAGGAGAAGATAGGTAGACGAAGTCGGGAATGGGGGCAGATCCAAGGTGGGAACGAGAGCGTGAAGACGTCGACACCGCATTGGAGCTTCGCACACGTTGCCGAACAAGTAGGTTTTCTTTTCTTAGCAACCTAGGTTAACTTGTAACCTTAATAAAAAAAAAAAACTAAAAAACTAGAAAACTTCTTGGGATCTCTTGGGGCAAGTGGATTAAAATTCACTTGTTTGATTGATTGCCCTTACTCCCACCGCCTCGTGATTTCTCGCCCTACTTCGCATAGCGAAAATCCAAGAATCTTGATTCTTAAATTTTTCGCCGTGTGAAGTATTCTTTGAGGCAAACATAAAAATATTTATTGCACCCTTTTTGCCTCACTTATCTACAATTCGGGATCACCTTTTTGGTGGGGAGACTTGGAATTGAGTTAATTCCAACCCCACCACGACTTTTCAACTTGCCTAAGATTCGATCCCGAATATTTCAACCCCAACAAATTGATTTTCTTTATCTTATGGTTGAAGCCTCGTGTGTGGAAATCTTTTTAGTGATTGGGAGCACTTGAATTGAAGTGCTTTGGCTCCCTTTCACACTAATATAAAACTGATTCGTGCATTCACACATAGAAATCTCCATTTAGGGTAGCCCATTGTATTTTAGCATGCATTAACTAACTGATATTGAAGAAGGGTTTGTTGGGCTTAGAAAGAAAACTTGTATTCTCACAAAACCCAGAGATTGGTTGAATTGGTATTTCAGCGAAATCCTAAAATCCATACTACTTAAGGCTGAACTCTAAAAATCATTCACCAATAAAAACTTCAATTCGGGGAGATTTCCCCGTTGCATGCTTGTTTTACACACTCTGAAAATCAATCACTTAGGCATTACCCGTAAACAACGCCCTTCACATTCCAGAAGCATTTGACCCTAAGCCCCTAACTAAAATTGGTAGTAACTTGACCCTTACTAAGGATTGGAGGTCTAACTACCTGCGTGTAGTGTCTACGTGTTGGTGAGGGTTCCCGCATGCTATCGGGTGTCTAAGACTGGGGCAAACGACCTTTCAATCTGGCCCGGTGGTTTCGCGGTGCTCGCATTCGATTCCGTAGTTCGTGATAGCAGGTAACTTAGATCTTTAGATCTAAGGGCACACTGTAGAGGTTAGGAATTGGATTGAATTGATTTGTCATCAAGTGTACCTTTGCGGCATCATTTCTCTCATCTTTTTTCCCTTCTCATCTCCCCAATTCTTCCTGCGGTAGTGCATGTTTGGGAGGAGGTCACAAAACCCTGAACTAATTGAATTGCCTGATAAATCTAGAAAAGAAGCCGAATCGTCCTCCTCCTCCACAAACATGGCTGCACGCCCACCCCCAAATCTCGAGGGAGGAAACCGCCCTCAGAACCCACCAGGTGGTGGAGCCTTAGATCCCATAACCCGCCTCCAAGCCCAAATGGAAATGTATAATGAACAAATTGAAGTCATTAGGGAAACATTGGAGGAAATGCAGAACCCTCCCGAACGGGAGGAGCCTAGGTCTCTTAGCTCTTATCAGAATCCCGTTGCTACAAAGACCATAGGACAAATTTGGGTCCCCATGGGCGGGGACGACTTTGAATTAAAACCCAACATAATTGGCTTGATAAATTTTCACTTCCATGGTCTTGCAAGTGAAGATCTGTTTCTCCACTTGGAAGACTTAACCCGATTAGTTGAAACTGTTAAACCAAGAAATGTCAGGTTACCTATAGTCCTCATGAAAATGTTTTCGTTTTCATTGCGGGATAAAGCATCGCAGTGGTTACGCACCTTGGGAGAACCATCCACTCTTGGGAAGAGATGCGAACAGCGTTTCTCAAGAAGTTCTTCCCAATCGGGCGAACTAATGCGCTTAGTCGTACTATCACTTCATTTACGCAACAAAACGGCGAACAATTTCATGAGGCATGGGAGAGGTATAAAGACCTTCTCAGGAAGTGTCCGCACCACGGTCTGCCTAAGTGGCATATAGCCCAGATTTTCTACTATGGGCTAAATGAGACTTTGAAGCAGATTGCAGACGCTTCCTGCGGAGGGATCTTTTTGAATAAAAATGAGAATGGAGCATTTGAATTGTTTGAAAATATGAGTGAAAACTCGATGAACAATGCTTCCATTGTTGCCTTTAATCGTACCAGCCAGCCCCGAAATGTCCACGAAGTTGACATGGGACCCTCCTATTCATCCACTGATCTAAGCCTTATTGCACAAAAACTGGATGAAGTCTCCATCGTGCACAAGAAGCTGGATGAGCTTCTGGCCTACCCCGCCCGTTCTATGGCAAACACCCCCACTTCACCACTTCGTCACAATCCAAATTCTACCAACACTAGGCTTATCCCGAGAAACCCCGTTAGACCTTCCTTACCTAGTGTCGCGCCGAGCGACTCGGTAAGTCATGTGGAACTGGCTTCTGCTAGCCAGTATTTCGACATGGAGGACCAAGCCTCCGTGTGCTCGGACGCATACTTACTTGCGAACGCATCTTTTGGCATAGAAGACGCTTGCACATTGGGGAACAACCCATTTTCTGCCACTTATAACCCAGGGTGGCGCAATCATCTGAACTTCTCATGGTCCAACAACTCGCAGTGCCAAAACCCCGCAGGTGGACCAATGCGACCATCCGCACCCGTCATCCCAAGGGCCCAGTCTAATCCTATGGTGAATCCACCATCAGGCCCTTGCATACCGCAAACTGAACACGCATCAAGTCCTCTTGATAAATTGATGCGAACGATGACGGAAATGTCAAAGTGCCATGAAGAGAACATGACTTCTCTTCAGCACCAATTGGCGCAGTAGAATGCTGAGATTAGTCAACTACGCATGGCGACTCGATCTCAGGGCACTCTTCCCGCCCAACCTGTTCCAAACCCGCGAAACTTCGTACCCCGTGGTCCTCAACCATAGGTACGACCTTCTCAGGGGCAGGTTAATCAAATTCTGCAAGCTCCGAGAATTCCACCGGGATTTCAGGCTAATCCCACTGCAGCACTGCACTCTTATGTCCCCATTGCGAACCCTCCTCCACCGTATGATCCCACTGGACCCGCATCGTCCAATGCTATCACTACGAGGAGCGGTAAGCAGATCATCGATCCACCTCGACTTGATCCTACCCCGTCTTCTTCATTGCCCTCTCATTCGGGATGCGCACCACATTTGCAAGAGAACGATACACCTAATTGTTGCCAGAATCAGTCCCATTCCCTGAGGCTCTACTGAGGGAGCCAAAAGGCAAGAAGAAAGACACGTAGGCCTTTGATAACCTGCATAATTTGTTCAGGGATGTAGAAATCAAGGTACCCCTGCTCGAGGCTATCGACCACATACTTACTGTAGCTCGATTTTTCAAAGACTACACAACACCCAGGCGGCAGTCAAAGAAAACTAAGAATCCGGTGGTTCTCTCACCTCATGCGAGCTATGCTATACTGTCAAACCTACCACCGAAGCAGAAAGATCCAGGCACACCGCTTATTTCCTGTAGCATCGAAGGCTGCAGTTTTAACCATGCCCTGCTTGATCTAGGATCTTCCATAAATCTTATACCGACCATCATGCTCGAAAAATTTTCCTTGGGAAATCTGAAACCCACCCCTGTCACGTTATAGTTGGCAGATCGTTCTGTCAAAATCTCGAAGGGTGTGGTGGAAGACGTGGTGGTTAGGGTCAACAATCTCTGTTTTCTTGTTGACTTTCTCGTTTTAGATATGGAAGTTCCTAGCTCACTTTCTGATTGTCCGATCATCCTTGGTCGACCTTTCTTGGCCACAGCCCGTGCCCTTATCGACTGCGAGTCAGGCTGTATTGATATTACCATTGGATCTGAAAAGCTCAAGCTTAACATCTTCAAGGCAGCCAAGAACTTTGATTGCGATTGCATCGAGGATGACACGTCTGACGAGGACATGACCGTCAACGCGTGTATCAGACTAATTTGGACCTATTCAGACTGCTGCGGATTACCTGATGATTGCCTGATCAACACATACTGTGACGTTCCCCCATCCCTCCCTTATCCCTTACCTTCTCCTGGCCAGACTTTTGACGAGGTTTTCTCCACTTCCCATACCTCGTGCTCTGAGTCATATCCGGGCTGCTCACCGCCGGTCCATACTCTTGAAGACTGGACTGCCATTTCTTTCTCGCCAAATCAGGCGGATTTACAACTCCACACTGGGACCTTGAGCCCACATCCTACTCACTAGGGTTATTCCTTTTTGGATCCATCTATCCAAAGAGCCCCTCTTCTTGGCCAATCTGAGGGCCAATTTCTTCCTCCTAACTGGCGCTCCAATCCACCTGGGACACTCTTGTCCCATGAAATGCCATACCTTTCACCATCCACCATCACTTTTCACGCCACTATCACGATCACTTCACTTTTCACTTCACCACCCACCAACCACCCACCCTACCACCCTGCTGTATACCCTGCACCTCAGCTTTCGTTACTCGATCTTTCGTCCTTTCTCTACCTTTCCCTACATGCATATGTGGACATAGCATTGTTTGGCATGGGGGGGTGGATAGGCATCCATAGGATCTGGGTATTTTATGGTATCATGCAGTTTTCACCTATTTATAAATATGCAAGAAAAAAAAAATATATATATAAATAAATGGTGTTTAGTAATGATCTGAAAGCTGAAACAAAATACAATAAGTGTTTATGGATATTCAACCTCTATTTTGAAGACTTTCCAGGGCACAGAAGCTTGATTCGCTCAGGCTCGGCTTAATTCACTTGAGCATTGACAAGATAGATCATAATCTCTCCTAACTAAGGACGTATTTTTGTACCTGAGACACCAGTACATGATTCGTTGGTTTGCTTCTACTTGAGAGCTTAAGTAAGCTTGGTTCACATTACACATATCAGGAAAGACCAGGTGAACATAAGATCCAACCCTAGTGTTCATTAGGGAAGGTGGAGTCCTTACCTGTGCACGCAGGTAGACTTTTTATCCCAGGCTTTAGTCTTGTGTTTAGGAGAGACTCTTTCCACCAAAAAGAAACTCTCCCACCAAAAAGAAAAAAAGTGTGCTCCTTCAAAAAATGTTGTAAGAGATATACTGACATGTGTTTCAAAAAAAAAAAAGTTGCAAATAAGTCAGTATATCTCGCAAATGTTTGTAAAGTCTTCGCCCTACAAGAAGTTCTTCAGGGCAGGTTACAAATACCTTATTTTCCTGGGAGCCACAAATGTCAGAAAATGGGAGTTGAGTTTTTCGTCATCTTCTTAAGGGTCAATATGAAAACACAAGCTGAAACTGGGACCAACCTGTACTTAAAGATTCCTGAAACCCTGGGCTTGAGTCTTAATGTTCATCTGGTCAGTCTTGATCCTTCACTATGCACAAGCCATAACCTCTTGAGCTCTCGAGTACGGCAAAAACCTCCTGGGTCCTGGAAATCGTACTTAAGGTTTAAATATAAAGAGTCCTGGTTAGTCGGGAGATGATCTTTGTCATGTGAGACTTAAAGTACTCGTAGTCTTCTTTACAATTGGTTCTCACAATATCCAACAATAAACACACCTATGTTGTCTTAGGAGAAAATCTTCAGCTTAAAGATCATTTCTAAATACAATACAAAAAAATGTTTTGCTAGGGACTAGCAAAAGATAGGCATGGGGGTATGATTGCACCGCAAAAATACACCTGCAATTGTGCCATCTTGTACTATTTCCTAGCATTACCAGTGCATATTAGGGTTCCATAGTTACATTTGTAAAAATACATGCATGCATGCATTTAATTAAGAGGGGAGGAGAGTGAAATAATATGGCCTTGCGATTACTTTTTTCCTCAAGTGCTGCATCACAAATTTCCATCTTCATTTTTTTATTTCTTTTTGACTTTTGATTTTTGACTTTTTTTCTTCCCGCGGCTGCATGAGACACCCTCTTCTTCTTCACACCACGCCCTACTCCCCCTCTCCCTACCGAGCCCATGCAGAGCCATGCACAGCTAATGCATGGCTGTGCATGCCTCTTCCTTATTTATAAGGGAGCGGCTTCTAGCTTCAAAACCAGCCTGGTCCTCACCAAAAAAAAGCCAAGAAAAAAAAGACTCTACAGAACTTCTCCTTCCAGGCCGTCCTCTCCTCCCTCTCCCTCCATACGTCGGCCCTCCTCCTCCGAGGAGACACCCGACAGGCAGGAGCCCTCACTGTGGTGCACACCACTACAGTGAGACCACCACCGCCCAGCTCTTCAAAGAGCCGGTGGGCGTGGTGGCTCTTTTCTCATTTTTTTTACGTTTCCACCACCTTCAGCCATGGCCGCAAGCTTCAAGGTCTGAAGCTCGAAGCTCGGCGGCAGCAGTTGCGGCAAGGCAGCAGCAGCAGCAGCAGTAGCCATCCAGCCTCCTTCCGCGCAAGCCTGCAGGCTGCCTTTGCCCTCCGCGCGCGCCTGCAGTCATCACTGGCTCCCACTTCTCCGCCCTGTCGCGCTCTCTCCCACCCGCAACCGGCTTTCGTGTGCCTCTACAGTGGTCGGCCAAGCACCCCAGTAGCACCCGCAGACCTCCGCCCGCCCTGTCCTGCCCCTTCACTCGCGACCCAACCCCCCTCTGCATGCTCTGTCGCGAGGTCACGCCCGCAAGCCAGCAGCAGAAGCCACTCCGCCACGCGCGTCGAGCTGTTCGCACTCACACAACCGCTCGTACCCGGTCACGCGGCGCGGCCTTCCACTATAGCCACTGTTCATGCGAGTCTGCGCGACACTGTGCCTACAGTGGGGTGACCGGAAAGCTTCTCACTTATCCGGTCACCCCGCGGGCCGCAACCGGCCCTCGCTCGTGCGCGCGCCCGCCCGCGCGTCTGCCAGCCCTCTTCCAGTGCCTGCCTTCGCTCGCTTCCTTCACCGTGTGCACCTACGAGCGCCAGTGCTCGCTCTAGCCTTTGAGCAGCATAGTGCGCTGCATCTCCTCTCCGCGCCCCTCGCCCTCCAGCTCGCACGTCCCCGTGCGTATACGCGCCTGCGCATGCGCTTGAGGACCTTCAGACGATCCATTGGGCTCGCGAACGACTTATCCGCCTCTTCTCCAGCAGCGCGGCTGCTCTCTCTCACTCTCTCACACAACACTCTCTTCACCGACGCTCACACTTCCACACACACACACACCTATACACTATTATATACACATATATATACATACATACATATATATATATATATATATATATATATATATGTACGTATGTATTCTAATACATAAGTATATATACTTATATTTATACATATAGTAGTACCTATATACTTATGTATTAGAATACATACGTACATATATATACTTATATATATACATATATATATATACATATATACATATACTTATATACATATACATATATATATATTAGTATTTATATAACTTAGTATTAGTATACATATATATATATACATATAGCTATATACTTATATATATATATATATATATACATACATATACTTCTATACATATACATATATATATATATATACTTATATCTATATATATAGTAGTATTAGTATACTCATATATATATATACATATATCTATACATATATTAGTACTTATACAACTATGTATTAGTCTATATACATACATATACATATATATATCTATATACTTATATATATATATATACACATATTTATACTGATATATATACATATATTTATATACATATATATATATATATAAATATACATATATCTATATATACACTATTACCTATATAACTAAGTATAGATACATACATACATACATACATACATACATACATATATATATATGTATACACACCTACTTATATATACATACATATATACATATATATCTAGCTACATATATCTTTATATACATATATTACTATATACTTATACATACACATACCTATATATATATACATATATATACATATATATATATATATAACTACATATATATATACCTATATATTTATAACCATATATATATATATATAGATATATTTACATACATATATACATACATATTTTCACATTATTTACCATATGTGGTATTGCGGGAATATCTGCACCAGTTGCTGATATTTCCCGATACACACGTACAAAAAGCGTGTTCGCATTCATCTTCCACCATCTATCCTACACCTTACATGCGGCACCTTGTCCTGTTGGTTGCGTCTTTCTAGACGACGATCGACTCGACACCGTGCTACACTCCATCTCCACCTCCACCCCCACCCCTTTATATACATAATATATACCTATACATATATATACTGTATTTACTTTATTTCTGTTTCGCTTTCCTATTAGTAAAAGGATAAAAAAAATATATAAAAGAGAAAAGATAATCTTTGACTTGCAGGTACTCTGTCTTGCGAATAGCAAGACCCATTTTGGAACTCTATTTTGGCTCAAAGCCAAGAACCCAATTTTGAGGGTGTGCCTTAAGGACAAAGATTACCAGAAAAAATATAAATAAGAAAACACCAAAAACACAATAAACGAATGGAAGAGACTCGTTGTAGGAAAGGCGTAGAAACTCGACTTGTAACCCTACTTCCCTGAGTTCGACCCTGGGCCTAAAAGTGACCAAGATAAAATCAAGTAGGCCAGGTAAAAAAAAAATTTGTAAAGAGATGGTTAGGTCCGATTTAGGTTAACCACTATACACACTTCAACAATAAAATCACCATATTAACAACCTATTCGGGTCCGATACCATTATCCACGATAACTTGCCAGCAATATCACCCTAGAAAGTTCATTAGCTACCCAATTTTCATTAAAATCGTCGATCAACAAGTCAGTGAAAAGATAGTGTGTAGATGCTTTAGACTTAATGTTTCCACAAATTAGAGGGTGAGTTGATAAGTCATGTATTTATCACCCAAACTTATTTAATCACATTACAATAGAATTCAAGATGGCGAGGACTCGAAAAATAAATCCACATTTTAGTGGATACCCGGGCTGATTAAGCCCAAAGACCTGAAGGGTCTGTGTTTAGATCCTAATGTAATATTTCCTAAGATTGAAAATTTTCTAAAGTCCAAGTTCTCTTTCCTAATTCCAAAGTTTTTTTTATATAAATAAAAAGAAAATGAAAAGAATCTACGGAGATAACGAAGTAATTCAGAGATGAATATCCACCCCCCCATGCCTATCTAATGCAATGTCCTCATTGTATTAAAAAGACATGAAACAGAGTGGAGTAGAGTAGAAGCACCTGAATTGCGTGAATAACGGATCCGTTCTGAGATAAACAGAAACTGTATACATGCTGAATTTAGTGCCTTCAGCTAGGCACACTATACAAAGAAGAGAAATAAAGAATTCAAAAGTGCAGGTCAGAGTCAAAATAAAAAGATGCAACCTAAAACCTGCCAGTAGATGTCCACAGATGTGGACCAGATTGTGATGCAAACCCATACCCCATGGTTGAAAATATTTAAGGTTCTAGATAAAAATTACCCAAAACCTAAAATCAGTATGCAAGCGGGGTCGGGTCTGTGATTTATGAGGATGCAACCCAAGACCACAAAGTCAAGTTACAGAGAAATCAAGCTCCAAAGGATATTCAATGAATGTGTGCTTGGGTTGGTCATCCTCAGTACAAATGTTGTAAGGGTCATGGTTTGATGGTTTTAGCTTAACTGGAACCCTTAGACTCGATCTTCTACTTCCTCCAGAGTTTGCTTCCCAAATCGAAATTTTCCAACTTCTATCCTCCTCATTCAGAATGTCAAATTTTGGGACCTCTTGCATATTAATCACCCCGTCTGAAATTTCCAAGTCTAAAAAATGTGGCTGAATCAAAATTGGCTTGGGTCTAATTATCTCAAAAACAGAATTGTCAGTAAGCTCAATGGGGTATAACTGACAATCGAGGCATTGGATTGAATCCTTCAGAGAATGCAATTTTGGATCCATCATGTGAGCCCCAATAAGATTAGTTTCCTTAGTTATTGGGCTATTAAATGATTTAACCGATTCCGCAGGCCTAATCGTCTAACAGAAATCATGTTCAGTAAACTCACGTGAGACTTTGCAAATTGAATCTTCACCCACAGAATCAAAGAAATCAAAATCCGTATTAATGTACGTCCCAAAATTATCCATCACTTTCTGATCCATGGAGACATACGTTTCCTCGTACCCCGGCTCAGGGATCTCAGGTGAAGAAATCGAGTCATCTTAATTGGTTGCTCTAATTCAATCTAGTCAGCCTCGTAACACATGTCCCCCCCAACAGGTGCCTGAGCGGGTTCCGACATTAGCCCTCCTGAAGGGGGTTCATCTTGAGAATCATCCCATGATTGAACTAAAGCAACCACAAATCTCATTCTCAATTTCACTAACTTCCCAAGTAGAAACTCACCCGGGTTCTTATCCTTAACATCCTGGAGCCAATCCAACAAATACTTGTTCAGATCATCAATCATTTCAATCAGGGGCTCCAATTCTTCAGTGCAAGATATGGGCTGAACTTCTAAAGATTGTATAGTATTCCTCAAGTTAGCCAAAACCTTATCTTGAACCTGGTTAACCTGAACCAAATGACTTGGTTTAGGGTTGGGCGGGTTTGGGATCAGTGCAGAGGAGTTAACGAATTGAGATTCGAGATACCCTTCCTGATAATAGGTCATTTCGGATTGTTCAAAAGGTGGTGATGACCTAAAGGCAATGTATTCAGAGGATGAGTAAGGATCATGTTGGTGCTAGAGCACCACGATCATTTATTTTGATGATAACAAAACACGTGTCATTTAACATTTGCACTTTGAGTCCTATATTTCAGGTCAATTGCAAATGGATATGTGATTAGACGGAGTTCGAGCTCGCATCCAGGATGGATTGGAGGAGCTCGATGGAAAACAGAGGAGATTCGCGAGGAGCAATAGATTGAAGAAGGAAGGAGATAAAGAATAGGATAGATTTCCTTCTCTTGTACTCCTTGTATTTTTCGTTTCTTCTGTTGCTCTTTATTTTTGTTACTTAGATTCATGTTAAAGAGCCTCAAAGTACCCTAACAGTAGTCCTAGGAACACCTGCACAACCCTAGGATACTTAGTTTTCTGTAGAATACTTAGAAAACCAATATAGGGTTCAAACAGAGTTTCCAGACGTCTAATTCCCAAATCAGACGTCTGATAAAGTATTTTAAGACGTCTGACTGTTGTTTCAGACGTCTGATAACTATTAGGGTGGAGTTAGTGCTCTGTCTGATGAAATCAGACGTCCATACCCTAGACCAGACGTCTGATGGATTTTCCAGACGTCCAATTAGTGGACCGTTGACTGGCTTTGCAAACAGCGTAGAATATGACCGTTAGAGCCTTATCAGACGTCCATAGGACTTTCCAGACGCCTGATAATTGACCGTTTTGCCTCGGCTGACCCAAAATCTCTTCTCAGAGATTTTCTAGCCGTTGCAACGTTTGGAAATCCATTCCCACAGAAAAAGTAGGTTTCCAGACGTCCAGACATAGTGCCAGACGTCCTATATGTCGTCTGATGGACTTGCACAAGAACCCTGTTTAGATCTGATTCAAGTCAGGAAGCAACCCGCCCAAAATCAGACGTCTGACCTTGAAATCAGATGTCTTAAAGTGATCTTCCAGACGTCTGATGCTAGAATTAGACGTCTGATAAGCCTGTTAGAACAATGATTGTTCCTGATTTCGGTCTGATTCACTTGGGCTTTGCACCCAACGGCTATGGAAGCTTTTCTAAGCCTTCCAAAGCCTTCCTAAGGCCTCTATAAATAGAGGGGAGCCTTTGCAACAAAAAACATAGCTAGAGAGACCAAGATACACAAGAAACACTTTGTAATACACTTTCCACTCTCTTGTGTCCTAGCTAGCTCTTGCTCTCCAAGCTCAAGTTCCATTCTCTTGAGAGCATCAAGCTGTTGCGCACCCGCTCTCCCGCCGTTGTTCACGAGAGCGAAGTTGCGCCGTTGCGTGGCTCACGCACCGCTCCATCAACTCGACGCACTCCTTGCAAAGGGGAGTTTCCTAATTCCTATAGAAGCTAGGTTTAAAATTACTTTGTTGGCTCTATAGGATTACTTGTTTATTTTATCTTTGTTATTTGGTTGGGTGTTCGCTTTGAGAATTCCCGTCTCCTTCGCGAGACAAAATCCTTCTCGTGGAGAGAAGGGGTTGAGGTACGCTACCCTCGTCTAAGTAGCGTGGTTGTAATTGAGGTTGAATCACCCTAGTTTTAAAGTGATTCGATTTAGTGGATTTTTGATCAACTTGGTTGATCGGGAAATCCTAACTCGAGAGGGTTAGGTGGTGGTTTTCACCCGGTTTGGGTTTCCACCTAAAAATTCTTGTGACTTGTGTGATTGCTTATTTGTGAGATTATTTATATTTCAATTCCTCTTTTTTTTTTCGTCACACTGATCTCACCCCCTCCAAGTAGGGAATTTCAGATCAGTGCATCTTTCTTAATTGTAGATCGTATTAAGTTGTCCATGAAAAGGTGGCGATCTAAAATCGATATGGCTCGAAGAAGGATAGAAATCACAATTATGGTGTTCAAGGTTTGACCCCGAACATGGAAGTCCGAAACTGTATCCCCAATCTGAGTTATCCCAACTAACAGATGGTTGATTACAGTACGAGTCGGGATAATCGTCATGTTGAGGATAAGTCATAACTGGAGGAAAAGAGCTGGAATGCATATGAAACATGGAAAAATTCATGAAAGAATGGAGGAAGAAAGGCACCCTGCAATACAAACAATCAAACCTGTCCTTAAGTGGGCTAGCCTAAAGACCTACAGACTCCCATAACCCATCTTGAGATAAATAAACGATTTGATCTACTTTTGTCCATTTAATCCAACCAGTTAGAGGGAGGGACTGGGGAGAAGGTTCTTCCTTTGGCTTGTGCCTCCGGTTCCTAGTGTACCCCCTAGCTGCGATCATTTGATTTTGCTCCCCTAGCTAGACATCAGATTGACCAGTAGAATTAGACTAATCGAAAATAATCTCGTTCTAGGCTCCGAAGAGCGAGTCGAATCCTTAAGGTCAACGCCTACTCTGTTTGATTTAAGGTTAGGTTTGAATGTGCTTTGGAATGTGATGGGTCCTTTATTTGGGTTGTGCCCTTAATGATTGATTGATGTGTGTGTGTGTGCACAACCAATCATTTTCAAGCAAGATTATTTTTGATGCGTAGATTTTAATGTTCAAATCTTGCTTAAGTAGCTTTTAGGGTTTAGAATTAGGTTGATTTCAATCAAGTTTGAGGCAAACCAAGTTTTCAAGCACGGGTGAAGATTGCTTTCCTTTAAAAATAAAAAATAAAGTGGAGTGCCTGGTATGAACCTAGATTGAAAACCCTAAGAGGAAGCTACTTGGTGAGTTGATTTTAGGTTGAGTGGTGCGGCCCAAACAACTCAAACAATTGGCCACAATTGCACCACTGGGTTAGGCACACAGAAATGATTAACCTAGAATGATTTCTACTCTTTTATGTGTTGATTTGTGTGTACCGGTTCCACAGATCAGAATCTAGTTGAGTAGAAGAAAATCAAGTAGGTTAAGTGCCTTGAATTTGGGTGTAAGTTGTGTGTATGTTGAATTACCCCACAAAATTATCTTTTTGTTTTTTTTTTTCTATAAGCGAGGGTGAAATGTGAGTGTGAGTGGATATCCAAACAACCAAACTAATCCTAGGATTTATGCAAACACCTAGGTTAATTGGAATTTGAATTTAATGTGATGAAATGAAATCTATGGAGGGGGGAAGAATGGGGAGCACTTACAGTTGTCTTCAACTGTACTTTACTCTGATCTACCGCTTGGCGATTCCTTGATAGAGGTATCTGCAAAACAATAGACACAAGAGAAAACAAGTTAGAAGACAGTAAAGTGCGTGAAATGCGAAAAGAAGATCGAAAAATCGTTGCCTCCTCGGCAACGACGCCAAAATGTTGAACGGCGGAGGACTACTCTATCGGAGTTGGTTTTGAAAACCTGTTGTTGTAGTTTGAAAGCGAAGAACTCGAGTTCAACAAAGAAAATTTATATCGGAATAGAAATCCCGGGTCGAACTCAGGGAGGCTATGTCGATCAAGATTTGCAATTATATTCTTTTTGTGTTTTTGTTTAAAAAGCAGAGTAATTACAATGCAATGAAATCAACATAAACAATAAGAGAGAGAGAAAACATCCACTTGAAGTTGCAAAATATTTGTACAACTAAGAAAGCGAGAAATTATACTAGAAAGCAAGAAAACTATTACAACTAGAAAGTAGGAAAATTCTACTCTAGAAAGTAGGAAAAAGGAATGGGAGAGAGAAGTTATCCTCCTTGACGATCGCTTGGAGGATGAGCCAGACGAGACGATGCCTGGAAGACGAGGAACAGAGTGGGAAGAAGGAAGTCGAAGCAGGAGGAACGGGAATGAGACAGTACGTCATCGTCATCACAGGATCCACTTCCGGAATGGGGGCGAAAAATTGATTTTATCTCTTGAGGAGCATCCCAAGTGTGGGACAAGCTTCTCTTGAGCTTTGGAGAGGGAGAGAAGAGAAGGAAGGGATGAGAAATTCGTATGGAGGGGGTCTCCTTTTATAGTTGCAAGGAGTGGGGGCATTTTGGACATTTTAATTTGAAAATCCTTAATATGGGACCTTTAGTGGTGGATAAATTCGTCACTAAAGGCCTGAACGTGGCCTTCGTGTGTGCACGTCGTGCGCCTCCTCGCCTCCGCATCTTTCAATGCACGCACACGTTTGCACGCTCACAGCCATCCGATCAAGAGATCGGATGGCTTAATACTGCCTACGCTTGCGCCGCGCGCCCGCGTGCGATCACACTTCAGCACCGCCTGTCTTATCGCGCATGGGCGCTATCAGCCACTCAGCACCCACGATCTTCATAGCACGGCTCCCCTCGCTCGTGCGTCCTCTCGCCTGCTCTTTTATTTGAGGCACAGCGAGCTCGAACATGAGACCTGTGTCTTGCATAGCGTGCTCGACAGCTGTGCTATGTGAGGCTTTGTGTCGCACAAAGGATTTTAGCACGCTGATTCGTTGCCGTTGTGATCGAGATCCAACGGTCCAGATTCGCTACGCTCTTCACTTGATGAAGATGAAGTGGCCGTTCAGATTGAATCCTGATCGTTGGATCAAGATCTAACAGCTGGGATTGTCCGATAAAAATCCCTTGGAGGTGCAGCAGCGGTTCCTCGGGGCCGATTGGGCGGTTGGGATGGCGCCACGTGGCGTTATCCTGGCCGTTCATCTTATGAGTGATGTAGATGGTGCCACGGGTATCGGATTGGATTGATTTTTGTACCGTTAGGCTGCAATCGTTGATTCGAATCCATCCGTGCAGTTGGATTTGTCGTCTGAGGTGTGGATTAACACTATCTTGGCCCTTGATCTTTAGGGTTCCTTAATCTCTATCTGGTGCTACGGATGTCGGATTTGGGCGATCTTGGAGTCGTTGAACTCTAATCGTCGCCCTGATCAGATCTGTATGGTTGGATCTTCGATCTGAGGCCTCGATTAAAAGTCGTCATGTCCCTTACCATAAAAAGTAGACAATTACTGTACAATTTAAACAACTTGATCTAAATGCATGATTACGCATGTTATGCACTATTTACAATGTATGATGCTAATATGACACTAAGAACATGCATTAATAGACATTTTAGGTAAATCAGATGTATGCACATCACTTTCTTTAGAAAAACACGAGCTGCCTGTTATATGAATGAAACTTGCAATGTGAATAGTGAGTTCTGAATGTTGGAAAATGGAATGAAAGGAATACAAGCATGAACCCTACGGGGAAATTACGGGAAGAACTCCTGTATATAGAAAGAACCTAGTAAGTAGACGGGAAGTGAGTCGACCCTTGTGTACGTGGTACTAAGGAGAGCAACTGTTTCCTTTAGTGTAGAGGGGAGCTAGCCACCCTTTGGGTTGAGTCCCGGGGTTAGGCCTAGTCACTCTACACCGACTCTATTTGGCCCTCGTGTACGTGGTATTGGGGTGAGCTACTTAGTGTAGGGAGGGAGCTAGCTACCCCACAGGGCTCGGGGTTAGGACTAGCTGACCTACACCGACTCTTTTCAGGCCCACTGGGTAAATCGGGATAGTCGAACAAGGGTACGTAGACTATGGTGGGGCAAGACCCTTGTTCTATTCTAAGGGGCGAGACCCCTATTCTGAGAAGACAAGGCCTTGTACTATTTCGTGTTGTACCTTTAGGCGTACCCGCTAGCAGAAAGGATTGACCTCGTGCCAATGTAGGGTAGCTACCCGTGCGTTTATCACACGTGCCGTTGTCACCACTACGTCGCGACCGTGACCTCGGGGTGGTTGACTAGGTGTAGGATTACCACGGGGGACTCTCCCGGCCAAAAGAGCACCACGTGTACATCCTACATCATGGAAAAGAGTGCAATCAAGATCATTCCCGTGAGGAACAGTCCAGATCAAGAAATGATTAGATGAATAAAGGAACAAATAAATTAGAACTACTTGGCTAAGCTAAATGAAAATGGATAATTAATTACTTGCATTAATTAATTACTTTTCTTAATTACATGTAAATGGTTGAATTACCACTCTACTCAGCATTTGCTGACTCCGGAAATTTTAAACCTTGTTCAGGTCAGGGAGTTGAGCAGCCAGCATCACTGGATGTAGAGGGAGTTGGGCCTAGTTGAGCCTAGCCTTAGCGGTTGATGTTTTTTGTTCCAGTAGTCTTCCTTGTAGTAGTGAGTATTTTGTTATATGTAATACTGTTCAGTACTTTTCCACTATACTTTCCGCTGATGTTGTGATAGCCTAAAATGTTGTGAGACATTTCATTATGTTTCCTTTACTGCCTTCGCATTATTTTCTGCTTAGTTACATTGTACTTGTGGTTGTGGTGTATTTTTCTGCTTTTGGTTATTTTTCGCTGGACGACTGGGCCTTGGGATTAGTCGAGGCGAGCCGATCTCGAGTCTTGTAGGGATCTGGGATTCGGGTCGTAACAAGATGGTATCAGAGCTAGGTCGTCCCAAAAAATGGACCAAATGTTATGAAAAATAGCCACCCACATGCATCTAACTAGGATAGCCATCACAACGTATCACTTTGATCTTCACTTCAAGTCTTATTTCTTGATGTAATCTGTTATCATTAATAGCTCTTGCTCTTTTCGTTTGTCTCTTTGTAGGATATGCCTCATCGGGAGAGGAGGCACACGGCGGCCACAGGAGAGCCGTCTCATTTTGCGGGGCCACCAATGGCCTTTGGGGGCCCCAAACAGGGACTAGCTGCCAGCATTGGACCCCCGCCTAGCCACCAGCAGAGACCGGCTGAGGGAGGAGGCCGAGCCCCTCTCTGCTACCAGTGTGGCCAGTCGAGCCACATCAGAAGGGACTGCCCATCTGGGGCTAGAGCATAGCAGATGCTCCCCTCACCAAGCGCTGGAGGCCGAGCTGGCAGCCGCAGTCACCAGGCACGTGGAGGAGGACAGTAGTCACAAGGAGGGTACCGGCCAGCTGCAGCTCGCCTGACCAAGAATGTGGCCACTTTGTCTGCACCTAGGGCTGAGGGGCGTATAAATGCCCTAACTCATAGAGACACCAGGGCTTCAGGTTCTATGGTGGCGGGTATGGTTACCGTTTCTGGCAGATTAGTCTATGTTCTTTTTTATTCTGGTGCCACACATTCTTTTGTCTCGTCGAGTTTTGCCGTCAGTTTGGAGCCAGCCAGCGTACTATTAGAGGTTCTGTTCCTGATTAGAGGGTTAGGCGGTCAGTTGTTCGTAGCTGAGGAGGTCTTTACAGATTGTGAGGTCGCCATTGGGGGACACAATCTTTCCGCTGACCTGATAGTAATCCCGATGGAGGACTTTGGCATGATCCTAGGGATGGGACTGGCTGTTTTCCTATCACGCCTTGGTGGATTTTTTTGGGAGGAAGATTGTCTTTTCCATACCGGAGTTGCCTCCCTTTGAGTTTCATGGCCAGCCAGTGGACGGAGGTTTCAAGTGCATCTCCACACTTCGGGTAGCGAAGCTTTTGGGCCAGGGGTGTGAGGGCTTCTTGGTTTGTGTTGTAGCAGAGCCTAGTCTCATGGCCGACTTTCAGAGTATTCTAGTGGTCTACGAGTACGCTGACGTTTTCTCAGAGGAGTTGCCAAGACTACCACCTGAGCGTGAGATCGAGTTTGAGATCTCACTAGTACTGGGGACCCGCCCCATTTCTATTGCACCGTACAGGATGGCGCCACTTGAGCTACGAGAGCTCAAGTCACAGTTACATGACTTGTTGGAGAAGGGCTTTGTGAGGCCCAGTGTGTCCCCATGGGGAGCCCCTGTGTTGTTTGTGAAGAAGGACGGTACCCTACGACTTTGTGCCAACTACCGACAGCTGAATCAAATCACCATCAAGAACAAGTATCCAATGCCTTGTATCGACGACCTCTTTGACCAGTTGAGAGATGCCACAGTGTTCTTTAAGATAGATCTGAGGTTAGGTTACCACCAATTGATGATCAAGGAGATCGACGTCTCCAAGACAGCTTTCCGTACTCGGTACGGGCACTACGAGTTCTTGGTCATGTCGTTCGGGCTAACCAACGCCCCCACTGCTTTCATGGACATGATGAATAGTGTTTTCAGACCATACTTAGACTAGTTTGTGGTGGTGTTCATCGACGACATCCTAGTCTACTCACGGGATCAGGCACAGCATGGACAGCATTTACGTATGGTCCTGGATGCCTTGAAATGACACAGGTTGTATGTCAAGTACAACAAGTGCGAGTTTTGGCTGAGACAGGTGACTTTCTTGGGCCACATGATTTTGGGAGACGAATTGGCTATGGATCCAGCCAAGGTTGAGGCTGTGCTAAGGTGGGAGAGACCACGCATAGTGACAGAGGTACGCAGCTTTCTAGGATTGGCAGGCTACTATCAGTGGTTTAGCAGAGGGTTCTCTTAGATCGTGCGTCCCATGACTCAGCTGACCTAGAAGAAGTGCCCTTTACCTGGACCGACGAGTGCGAGGCATGCTTTCAGGAGTTGAAGGAGAGACTGACTTCAGCTCTTGTACTTACCATTCCAGACAGTAGTGGTGGGTTCGTGGTTTACACCGACGCATCGTTGTAGGGGTTGGGTGGTGTGCTCATGCAGCGGGGTCACGTTGTCGCTTATGCTTCGCGACAACTGAAGCCCCATGAGCATAACTACCCTACCCATGACTTAGAGCTGGCAGTAGTTGTCTTCGCGTTGAAGACATGGAGGCATTACCTGTATGGTGAGACATTCGAGATCTTCACTAACCATAAGAGCCTCAGGTACCTATTTGACAGAAGGAGCTCAACCTGAGACAAAGACGTTGGTTGGAGCTATGACTGCAGCATCTCCTACCATCGAGGGAAGGTCAATGTGGTGGCCAATGCCTTGAGCCGGAAGGCACCCACCCACTTGGCCAGCTTGCAAGCACAGAGTTGGAGACTCATGGAGGAGGTGGGCAGTTGGCGGCCCCAAGAGTCATGGGGGTACTGCGAGCCAGTGACAATGACACGGCAGGCGCGACCAGAGCTGATAGACCGCATCATTGTAGGATAGATGGCCGATCCGTACTTACAGACACTGCGAGATAGGGTGTTGATAGGGGACCCAGGGGACTTTTCCTTCTCAGATGAGATACTACGCATGAGGGGATGCCTATGCATTCCTAGAGACGAAGAGCTGTTGAGAGAGCTGACCAAGGCGCACGGGTCCTGGTTCACCATACATCCCAGAAATACAAAGATGTATCATGATGCGACGTGACTTCTAATGGAGAGGGATGAAGCGGGATGTTGGTGAGTTTGTCCAGCAGTGTTTGGTATGCCAGCAGGTGAAGGTCGAGCACTAGAGGCCTGCAGGGCCATTACAGCCACTTCCTATGTGAGTGTGGAAGTGGGAGAGCATCACCATGGATTTGGTGGTGGGTCTACCAATTACCCAGTGGAAACACGACGTAATTTGGGTGATAGTAGACCGGTTGACGAAGATGGCACGGTTCCTGCCGATCCGAGTCACCTTTGGGCCAGCACAGCTAGCAGAGAGATACATCAGAGATGTGGTGCATCTGCACGGAGTCCCTCACGAGATCGTATCTAACAGGGATACTCGTTTCACCTTCCAATTCTGCGCAAAGTTTCAGCAGGCATTGGGGACCCGTTTGAGGTTCAGTACCGCCTACCACCCTCAGACCGACGGGCAGTCAGAGCGCACCATACAAACACTCAAGGACCTCCTACACACTTGTGTACTAGACTGGAGAGGCTCCTGGGAGGAGCATTTGCGCTAGCAGAGTTTGCATACAATAGCAGCTATCATTAGAGCATTGGCATGGCACCTTACGAGGCTCTGAACAGGAGGAGGTGTACCACACCCTTGAGTTGGGTCGAGGTGGGGACCAAGTGGGAGGTTGGCCCCAGGCTGATTTGGCAGAGTCAGGAGGTGATAGAGCAGATTCACAGATGACTCCGCACTGTCAGGAGCAGGAAGAAGAGCTACGCCGATAGGAAGCGCAAAGAGGTGCAGTTCGAGGTTGGGGATCACGTCTTCCTCCATGTTTCGCCCATGATGGGCTTGTAGCATTTTGGGGTGAAAGGGAAGCTTGCACCGAGGTTTGTGGGACCCTTTGAGGTCTTGGAGAGGGTAGGACCCATTGCTTACCAGCTTGCCCTTCCTCCACAACTTTCTAGAGTACACGACGTGTTCTATGTGTCCAACATCAGGAAGTATGTCGCCGATCCTAGCCACGTTTTGAGCCATGAGAGTGTCGAGGTGGGAGACGACCTAACCTATCCCGAGAGTCCAGTATAGATATTAGACAGAGCCGTTCAGAGTTTGAGACGGAAGCAGGTATCACTGGTGAAAGTCCTATGGAAAAGCCAGCGATACAAGGAGGCCACTTGGGAGCCTGAGGCGGCAATGCGAGAGCAGTACCTGGAGCTTTTTGAGGGTATGCCTCTTCAGATCTACTTTGATCCTCTTTAAGTTTGTTATGCGCATTTACGCTTCTTTTTTCCGCAGCCTATTTCGCTTAAGTTTCGGGGATGAAACTTCCTTTAAGTTTGTTATGTTGAAATGACCCGCCGCTCTTGGGTTGGATAAGACGTCTGGTATATACATCAGATGTTTGTCCAAACATCTGGATAGATGGTTGGACGTCTGAAAGTGGGGAAAACCATACATGTTTTTGCCTCTCACGCGCATGCAACATGCATGCATTTTCTCTCTCCTCCGGCCTCCTCACCCCAAACCCTAACCCATCTCTATTTAAACCCCCACACCCACGCCACCCTCTCCATCACCACTAGCGACCACCTCAATCTTTTCCCTCTTGTCGGCAGCCACCTTCCTCCCAGCCTCCAGCGCAGCGAGAGCGTGGGAGGAGCTCGAGGGGAGGAGCTCGCGAGGGAGCCGCGGGAGCTCGGAGGAGCTCGTGCAGAAGGAGTAGAGGACACGTGCGCAAAGGAGGAGCTCACGGGTAGAGGCCTTAGCCTCCTGCAGCCGCTGGAGGCACTACTGCAACTCCTGCAGGCGAGCTCGGGAAGGAGACAGCTCGTGGGAGAGTTCTATGTACTAGATATTTTCTAGTATCAGACATCTAGAGTAGCAGAGGGATGTCCGGAGCTGAAGCCGAACGTCTGAAAGCGCGCTTAGTGCCAAGGTACGTGCTTCTGCATGGTTTCCGACCATGCAGGCCTTACCGTAGGGTGGCTTAGCCATTTTTGGCATTGCGCATGCGTACGCAAGTGCAGAGCATTGGAAAGGCACGTGGTACGCCCTTTGAGGTACTTTTGGACATCTGGACACATCGCCAGATGTTTGACTATATCCCCATTGACCAGAAGGAGAGTCAGATGTCTGGGACTTCCCTCAGACAATTGCAGAGGGGTTCGGACATCTGAGGAAGCCGCAGGAAAGAAAGGGTGAGTTTTGATGTATTTTAAGACAAGTTCCCTCAGACAAGTTCGCACGTTTGGACAGTATGCGTGTTTTTGGCCCGTTTAGGGCCCAAATGGAATCGGACTTTCGCAAATGAAGTACCATTGTTTTCCGCTTGAGTTTCTCTATGAGTTAGTGTCACTTGTATATAGTTTTGGACCCGTTTGATGTGGTTGGTCAATTGTATAGGTCTCCATTTAGTTGAGTACACAGGACCCGTGGAGGCGACAGGACCTACAATTCTTGCCCCCACTCCTCCCGTGTTTCCCGGTAGAGTGGTTTGCTTTCATAACAAGATTTCATAAAATTTAGTGCATGTGTAGGATAACTAAATTGAACCCTAGGGCATGAAATGAACTCTAGGGCAGAAATGAACGAACATTACTTGAGCTACACTGCCTTCCTTGAGATGCATGTTAAACAAATTTGCTAGCAAATGTATTAGTTTATTGATGTGATGCTTTCTTTAG
The DNA here is from genome assembly GCA_037157565.1 of Thalassia testudinum. NCBI lineage: Eukaryota > Viridiplantae > Streptophyta > Magnoliopsida > Alismatales > Hydrocharitaceae > Thalassia > Thalassia testudinum. The sequence continues at coordinate 69,739,045 of JAZHRO010000007.1, read as the reverse complement.
AAAAACATGAGCTGCCTGTTATACGAATGAAACCCACAATGTGAATTGTGAGTTCTGACTGTTGGAAAATGGAATGAAAGGAATACAAGCATGAACCCTACAGGGAAATTAGGGGAAGAACTTCTGTATATAGAAAGAACCTAGTAAGTAGATGGGAAGTGAGCCGACCCTTATGTACGTAGTACCAAGGAGAGAAACTGTTCCCTTTAGTGTAGAGGGGAGCTAGCCACCCTTTAGGTTGAGTCCTGGGGTTAGGCCTAGTCACTTTACACCAACTTTGTTTGGCCCTCGTGTACGTGGTACCGAGGTGAGCTACTTAGTGTAAGGAGGGAGTTAACCACCCCACGGGGCCCGGGATTAGGACTAGCTGCCCTACACCGACTCTTGTCAGGCCCATTAGGCAAACCGGGATAGTTGGACAAGGGTACGCGGACTGGGGAGGGGCGAGACCTCTGTTCTGTTCTGAGGGGTGAGAACCCTGTTTCGAGAGGGCAAGGCCCTATACTGTTTCGTACTATACCTTTAGGCGTACCTGCTAGTGGAAACGACTGACCGCATGCCAGTGCGGGGTAGCTACCCGTGCATTTATTGCGCATGTCGTATTCACCGCTACGTTGCGACCGTGACTTCAGGGTGGTTGATTGGGTGTAGGATTACCACGGGGGACTCTCCCGGCCAGGAGAGCACCACGTGTACATCCTACATCATGGAAAAGACTGCAATCAAGGTCATTCCCGTGAAAAACAGACCGGATCAAGAAATGATTAGATGAATAAAGGAGCAAACAAATTAAAACTACTTGGCTGAGCTAATTGAAAATGGATAATTAATTACTTTCATTAATTAATTGCTTATCTTAATTACATGTAAATGGCTGAATTACCATTCGACTCAGTGTTCGCTGACTCTAAAAATTTTATAACCTTGTTCAGGTTAGAGAGTTGAGCAGCTAGCACCACCGGCTACAGAGGGAGCTAGGCCCAGTCGAACCCAGCCTTAGCAGTTGACGTTTTCTGTTCTAGTAGGCTTCTTTGTAGCAGTGAGTATTTTGTTATATGTAATACTGTTCAGTACTTTTCCGCTATATTTTCTACTGATGTTGTGATGGCCTGAAATATTATGAGACATTTCATTCTATTTCCTTTACTATCTCCACATTATTTTCTGCTTAGTTTCATTGTACTTGTGGTTGTGGTGTATTTTTCTGCTTATGGTTATTTTTTGTTGGACGACTAGGTCTTGGGTTAGTCGAGGCGAGTCGGTCTCGGGTCCTGTAGGGATTTGAGATTCGGGTCGTAACATGATCAGTATGAGGGTCTTGATGCTCCTCACCTAAATCGTCCAAACCCAAAGGACACAAAGTAATAAATCAACAAATGATAGTTTTTATGGCCAAAAAAAACATTTTTAAGTATTTAAGACTGTTGACACGTTCCCTTGAATTGCACAAATCCAAAGAACCCATCTTCCAGGCTGATAAGATCACTCCATCTATTGTCACTGTAAAAAAGATTTCTAAGGCAATAAAGAAGCACCAAAAATGGAACCTCTAGTTAGAAAATATCCCTACGTCAGGAATATCTGAGGGTCTCATTATTCTCCTAAGCTAAACAAAGATGCATAGTAATAATAAATCAACAGAAGCTGGTTCTAGTAGTTCTGCCCAAGAAGGTCTTGATGCTTTCCCCCTTGAATTGCGCAATTACAAAGAACCCATCTTCAAAGAAGGTAAGAATCCTCCATTCACTTCCACTCCCAAAAATAAATTCTAAGGCAAAAAAAGAAAGGCAGCATATACTGAACCATAGGTAAGAAGAAAATCTCACACAGAATCTTCAACTGTAATTTACTATATGATACAATGGACCCATTGCTACACCTGCATTCCCACTGGTTCCGAAAAATGATGAAAGGTTTGACATTGATGAAGAAAGTAGCATAGATCCAATGTCGATGAAAAATGATGGAAGGTTTGACATTAATGAAGAAATAGTAATGAAGTCCTTTCTGGACCAAGAATTGATAAACCATAATACAAATAGATCATATAGTTTCTGAGCCATAATTGCTTGGGAACTTAAAATGAGGGCCAAACTTACCGAAAGCGACAGCATATTCTAAAGCGCAACCAAAAGCATATCAACAGAAAGTTTAAATGGAATCAAGATAGTGCTTGATTGGTCTTTTCTTTTGCTTGTAGCTTATGCATTTGTTTCTTCTAAGACTCCAAAAGCCAATTTCCAAATTTCATGCTCCTATTTTTTATAATATATATAAATATAATGATATAGCAAAATGACCTTTCAAAAATAATATATAAAAAGTAGAGGAGGCAATTTCTCCCTTATACCTTCATAAATCAAATTGAATGATGGCTTCCCATAGCAGGCAACATAGGCAAGCAGTAGTAGCAACATAGGCAAGCAGCAGCAGCAGCAAGAGGCAAGCAAGCAGCAGCAGCATCATAGGCAAGCAGCAGAAGCAACAGGCAAGCAAGCAGCACCAGCAGCATAGGCAAGCACCATCAGTGATCTGATCATCACAACAAACATTAGATTGATACACCACACTCCAAAGATTGATCAATAATTGAAATATTAAATAAAAAATTTGATAGGTTTCAACCTACCATATCAAGAGTAGTCATAAAAGATCTTGTGTACATTCTATCAACTGTAACTCCATGTTTTAGTTGAAGCTGTGGAACATCCTCCTGAGCTCCTGTCCTTCTTTTCTTCTAAGAGCATCAGGCTTCCATATTCAAAATGCTACTTAGTTGCTAATTACAATGAGCTCAGCAACAAAGTGCTTCAGTTTCCTCATTCTACATTTGGTTGAATTCTATTATATCTAATCCATTTTTAATTACAACCAAGAGCATCTAGACTTCGTGGTCAATCACACACCATAGTGAAACTGGGTAAATAGATTTTGAGAATGATATGATTATGTTGTTAAAGATAGAAAGAGGATTCCCAAAGCGATTCTTATTTCATCATCTCAATCTCATCTTCTTAACCATGTTGCTTGTTGGAAAAATTTCCCATCCTTTTTTTTGGACAAGAAAAATTTGCCCATCTCAGTAGGGAACAATTAGATACTTATTATAATAGTGATTATAATAGTGAAATCTCTTATTATAATATGCTATAAAGAAAGAAATCTTGCATACCTGCCATTAGTAGCCACCATCCAAAATCATTCCTTAATAAAATATCCACTAATAAAATATCATTCCACCAATAAAATATAAGTCATTGCATATAACCTATAATCATTTTTTAGAGTTCAAAGCTAAACAACTAACATACCAATCAAGAAAAATACAAAAAGTATATTCAAATTTGAAAGCTAGGATAGCTAAACTAGACTCTAGACCATATCTAAATTAGATAATCTGGGCAACATGTTCTTTTTTCAATTCTTCATCTTTAAGTTCCCACATCTATTAAAAGTTCTTGAAAAAAGATTAAGAAATAGTGTAAATTACTAATCTAACGAGGATAAAAAGTTATAATGGTTAGTAAACTTATCCATTACCTTAGAATAGTAAGTCTTTTAGGCCATGCAATGATTGAACCGGTAGCATCTCCTATTGTTTTATATTGTTCGAATGGCCTAATCAAAGGCTCATCTTCCTCAATTTCAACCTCAATAACAACCCCTATATATTTTGATCCAATTTGAATGCCTCTAATGCACTGACTTGGATCAATTATCTGTACACGAGCAAGTGCAACTTCTACTTCTGCAGAATCTATACCAAGTAATGAAACCTCCTACAATAATAAAAACTTAGATTATATACTAGGTTATGATCACTTAGAAAACATAAAAACTTAAATTGTACCTGTCCTCTAGAAAAAGTAGATGCAACACTTGCATGTTGCCTTTTTGAAGTTCTTATCTCATTCCTTAAGGGGTTATCTTCTTGTCTTTCCTACAAATGAGTACATGGGTTATATGCACTAGATACATGAATCATAGGGTTATTACTAAAAGTAAAGGAACCATACACAAAGTACCTCAATAGAATTCCTAATTTGCAAGTTTGGTCTAGCCAAAGATTGTAGCATTTTTTTAAAACTATTTATTTCTTAACGTTGTGATGCCAACATTTCCTCCTTTTTGTCTTGAGCATCCAACTTTGCTTCAAGATTTTGTTCCAGAAATGTTCTTCCTCGTTTTGTGCTCCACCCATAATAGATGCTCCTAGTCCATATCCATGCTGAAATTTTCCTTTTCCTACTCCCACTATGGTTGTGTAAACCTCATCGATGTGGGAAGGATCCTCTGACTCCTATCCTTTCTCCGTGGCATTAGTTAATTGTTCCTAAGCATTATCAATAAACATAAGTAGAAAGAAAAGTATTATATTTTAATAAGAGAGAAAATAAAAGGTAAAATTCCATTTCACAAAAGCAAGTCTTACAATCTTGTCTGCAACTTCAGCATTAATAGGTGTACCATCCTTTTTCTTATGTGCAGTTATAAATACTTCTGCACGAGTCACCTTTCTTCCCTTCTCTTTTTCCATCTAACATGATCCAAGGTACAATGTTTATCATTATATATAAGAGAGAATGTAAACCAAAAGAAATTTGTGAAATACTTCTTGTTTCAGACATGCATAACTTTTGGTTCCTGTTGTGTGATTCATTTTTAATTTCAACCTATTTGATTTATTAGCAACAGAATGCTCCTATAATACATGCATATAACTTAAAAATATACCAATGAAATCAACTTGACTGTAAAGTACCAAATTTAGCTCAATTTACCTTGAATTTTTCAGTATCCCAATAGTCATTCAGAGACTTCCATTATTCCTCTGAAACACGAGGATCATGATGTTGCATCCTCTCTTCAAAAGACCAATTAGGCTTGTAATAGCTTTCCTTTTGCTTGCCTTTAAAATCCCTCCACTTTTTTGCTAATGAATTCATGATCCATTTCTTCATCTTTATGTCAAATTCAAATTTATTCTACATGAATAATTAAAGAAAAAAGTCAACCTAATTTTTTTTCCTAAGGTAAATATATAAATTGAATCAAATACCATTAATAAGTACCTGAACAAGTTCAAACATTATTATCATCTTATCATTTGGAATCAACCTCCAATCTGTGCAATCCAAAGGTGCAAATTCTGAATTTCTAGCTATGGTTCCCAAAAAACTTTTCAAGTTGTTTTGAGTAGACCCAATAGGTTGATTCAGTTCATTCATATCCACAAAAATCTTATTTGTATACTTATTGCCCCACAACTTCAAGCATGTTGTGAGACCTCTCTTTTTCTTTTGATTACAAGCTACCGCTACCAATATAAAATACATCATTTAGATAAAAAAACACTATGTTAATAAAAAAAAATATATCAATAATATGTGGTGAGTAAAGAGAAATTACAGACCATGATAATATATTTGAAAGGAAAAAAAGATGGTTGACAAAGATCTGCTCATAGTCTTTAATCATTTTCATCAATTTATGCATGTTATCTTCAACTAAAGTTCATAATATTATAGAGTATATTTCCACATTATATATTATCTTACCATTTTCACCGACTTCAGATTTTGTGCTTTCCTGAGATCTTGAGAGAGACTCATAACATGGTTGTTGTGGTTCTAAGCCATGTGAAGATGGCAATTTTCCCTTTTCTTTTTGTTGACCTTCCTTTCTTTGTTCTCGTTGCTCATGGCCTCTCGAACCTTGAGACTTATCCACATGTGATTGATAAACTCTTTGTGTTTCTTTATATCTTCTTGGTTCATCACGTAATTGATTGATTGCAACTAAAATTTTTTTAGATTGAGGTCCAACAGGTGGAGGAGCTTTGCTAGAAAGGAGATCCTGCCTTTTCTCATTTATGTCAAATCCACCTCTAACTTGCTTTCAGTTGAACATCCTGTAGTTAAATCAAGAGAAAAATAAATAATTTAAACAAAAAAAATTGAATAGTAGAAGGTTAAGTAAAATTTGATAAACAATTAAAATAATTTTCAAATAGCAACTCACACTCATTCAATTGTCTTCCTTTAACTCAATGTCAAGAATGGTATCCATATTAATAGCATTTAAGTGTTGCTCCCAAATTTCTTTTGTGAAAGTGACACCATGCATATCATTTCTTATTAGAGTAACAATATCTTCATCCTCCATTGAACCTTCCATACGTGCATACATAGAACTATCTAAATGTCCATCAATATGTGCATCTATGACTTTGATGTATATGTGTCTCTAGGTCTTGTTTGAATCACAAAGTGCCAACCTTTGCGATTAGGATGATGAACATAAAAAACTTGACGAACTTGAGATGCTAGGACAAATGGATCATCTGAATAGCCAATTTGCTCTAAATTCACTGATGTAAGACCATCCTTCTTTTCTACTTTAGATTGTACCCATTGACACTTGAATAAAATAGTTTTTATTTTTTCATAATAATTAATCTGGATAATATCTATCAATACCCTATAGTAAGCAACATGTCCTATTGTACAGTTTGGATCATTTGCTTTCAAGAAGCACTCTGTATTGGCTACTACTATTACTCCACTATTTTGTGTTTTTCTATTTGCTTGTTTATGCCTTGTATGAAATCTGAAACCATTTATTATGTAGCCATCATAATAAACTCCTATGTTGTGCGGTCCTCGAGCAAGCACCTTAAGCTCTTCTGGTACATACTCTTTTTTAGCCTTTTCCTCAATCTACATACAAAAGCGAAAATGTCAATTACAATATTGACAATTAAGGAGCTTATAAAACTCAATAGTGGGTAGCATACATGTTTCTTGAACCAATCAGGAAATGTATTGTTGTGGAGATTACTCAATTCCTTTTTCGATAGGTGTCGATTTAATTTCAAATTGTCTTGATGCAATCTACAGTTATTAACTTAGTGAAAAATCAAACTATATATTATAAATTTCAACAAAATCAACCTACACAAGTTCATACTTTTTAAATGGTAGTACCGCATCACAATTTGATAATATACCCATGTGCAAGATTCATCAAAGTAAGATCGAGAACTATCAGAGTTCCTTTTCCTATTCCATGGCCCGATTGTGAGAGTATTGAAAATCCTTCATCCAGTGTATCAAAGTCAACCTCAACATTTCTTGATAACTTATTGATCCTCGTCTCAACACCTTGCAAGTATCTAGAACAAAATGTAAGGCATTCGTCTACTAGATACCCTTCTGCAATGGAACCTTCTGGACGACTGATGGGTACTCGAATAGGCTTTATTAAAATGGTGATATTAATGTCGAAATGAGTATAGTGAGTTAACCTAAGTCGAGTCTACACTAGTTTCACAAAATTTTTAACCTGCCCTACTTGATTTTATCTTGGTCACTTTTAGGCCCAGGGTCGATCTTAGGGAGGCGGGGATTAGGAGATTTACGAAGTTTCTACACCTTTCCTAAAACGTATCTCTTCCTTGCATTTATTATGTTTTTGATTTTCTTGATTTTTAGGTTTTTTCCGATAAACTTGTTCTTGAGGCACACCCTCAAATAGGTCCTTGGCTATACACCAAAATACAATGAATCCTGTCTCGCCACACGTGAGACTGTGTGCTTGCAAATCAAGATTTATCTTTTCTATTTTATACTTTTTTTAGTCCTTTTAGTAGCAGGAAGAAAAGACAAATTGAAAGCAAAATAGAATGCAATGAAAAGAAATACTTAGCTTAGTATATCTATATATGTATATATAGCAGATATAGAATATGTATAATTATATAGTTGTTATATAGATAGGGGTGAAGATGGAAATGTGAATGGGATGTAGCATGGTGTCAAGTTGGTCCACATCTAGCAAGTCACAACCAACAAGACTAAGTGCCGCGTGGAGTGGATGTGTGTAAGTGTGGGTGGACGCGCTTGCTTTGCATGGGTATCGGGGAATATCAGCAACTGGTGCGAATATTCTCGCGATATGATGCGCGGTGGAGGGGTGAGTGCACGGGTATGTGGGTAGTGTATGTGAGGTGAATATGTGTATAGGGGAATGTGGATAAGTGGATATATAAGTATATATGTATATATATATCTATAACTATATATGTACATATATGTGTATAGGTATATATATATCCATATACATATATGTATATATATTTATGTATATGTAAATATATGTGAGGGTGAGAGTGTGTGAATGTGTATATATATATGTGTGTGTATGCGTGAGTGTGTGAGTGTCTATGTGCATGTGTCAGGGTGTGTGTGTGTATGCTGAAGGAGGGGCAGCTGTTTAAGACGTTTGCGGTGTGGGGGCATTGTCTGGAGGCACGCAGGTGCGCGGGCGCAGAGGCAAAGGCGAACTCGCGCACGCGGGGTGGGTGAGATGCAGCGCACTGTGGCTACGCGCGGGATGAAGTGCTTGCGCTGCGGAGTGTAGCGCACAACATTGAGGGCGGGAGTGGTGACCAGCTGGAGTGGGTGCGGGCAAGGAGAGAGAGCGACGTAGCCACCGGCTAAGTGAGAAACGAGCTGGTGGCTACAGTGTCGTGTACACCACGCACTACAGTGCGCTACATTGCGTGCGTGGTCTGGCGACCAGCTGTAGGCAGTTTGGCGCACGACTAGCACAGTGGAGTGCCCACGCATGCGAAAAGAAGCCCCGAGCGGTTTGCTCAGGTAGGTGGTGACTCACGAAGTTAGGCAAACGTGTTGGAGGTGCGCGGAGGGCGTGAGCTTCAGAGCTTGGAGCCCTGCATTAATGATGGAGAAGTACAGCAACAAAACAAAAAAGGAAAGAAAAATGCAAATAAAAAAATGAAGCAAGAAACCACCACACCCACCTACTCACGATGGAGCTGGGCAGTGGTGGAATTCACAATGGTGGTCTGAAACCACTATGAGCTATCTCCTGCACATGGTGTGCCTCTTATCAACTTGTGAGAAGAGGAACTATGTATGGAGAGGGAGAGGGAAAGAGGTTGACCAGCAGTGCGTGTGGTGTAGTCTGAGGGTGGCGATGGGTCTGTATGAAGATGGATGCTGGCTACCACAGTAAGGGGGAATGCATGGTATGTTATAGAGGGAGAGCACGCCTCTCCCCATGCTGTTGGTAGGAGGAGCGGCAAGGAGAGGTGCGACGCACCATGCCTTGCAGCCGCATGAAAAAAGAAAAAAAATAAAAAAATGAGAAATGGTGAAATTGCAATGCCAGACTCAAGGAAAATGTTAATAATGGAAGTGGATTGGATGTCTATTTATTCTCACTCTCTTCCCCTCTTTATAAATGCATGCAAGTGTATATTTACAAATGCAAGTATGGCTACATAAGATGCATGGGTAATGCTAGGAAATAACACAAGGTGGCATATTTACTGGTGTATCTTTGCTGTGCAATCATACCCCCATGCTTATCTTTTGCTAGTCCCTAGCAAAATATTTTGTATTGTGTTTAGAAATGATCTTAAGCTGAAGATTCTTTTCTAAAGCAACATTAATGTGTTTATCTGTTGGATATTGTGAGAGCCAATTGCAGAGAAGACTACCAGTACTTCTAGTCTTACATGATATAGACCATCTCTCGACTAACCTGGACTCTTGATATTTAAACCTTAAGTACGATTTCCAGGACTCAGAGGGTTTTGCCGTACTCAAGAGCTAAGAGCTTATGGTTTGTGCATGGTGAAGGATTAAGACCGACCAGGTGAACATTAAGGCTCAAGCCCAAGGTTTCACAAATTTTTAAGTTTAGGTTGGTCCCAACTTTAGCTCATGTCTTCGGATTAACCCTAAAAAAGATGATGGAAAAACTCAACCCCACTTTTATTATTTTTGTGGATCAAAAAATTTATGGTAGAACAGGGTATTTGTAACATGCCTTGAAAACTTTTGGGGAGAAGAATTTACAGACATTTGAAGGATATACTGACTTATTCGTAAGATTTTTTTTTTTTGAAACCGGTGTCAGTATATCTCCTATAACTTTATTTGGAAGAGCACACTTATTTGGTGGGTGAGTACTTTTTCGGTGGAAAGGGTTCCTCCTTAACGCAAGACTAAAGACTGGGATAAAAAGTCTACCAGTGCACGCAGGTAAGGACTCCACCTTCCCTAATGAACACTAGGGTTGAATCTTATGTTTACGTGGTCTTTCTTGATATGTGTAGTGTGAAGTAAGATTACTTAGGCTCTCAAGTAGAGGCAAGCCAATGAATCCTGTACTGGTAACTCAGGTACAAGAATACGTCCTTAATTAGGAGAGATTATGATCTATCTTATCAATGCTCAAGTGAATTAAGCCAAGCCTGAGCGAATCAAGCTTCTGTGGCCTGGAAAGTCTTCAAAATAGCGGTTGAATATCCATAAACACTTATTGTATTTTTGTTTTAGCTTTCAGATCATTGCTAAATACTTTTTTTTTTTTTTAATTAGGCTATGTACATATTTATAGATGGATATGTATAATGGATGTAGAGGCTGCATGATACCCAGATCCTATGGATGCCTATCCACCCCCCTATGCCAAATGATGCTATGTCCTCATATGCATGCAGGGTAAAGCAAGGTCCAAGGATCATGGTACGAGAGCTGAGGTGCGAGGTATATAGCAGGGTGGTAGGGTGGGTGGATGGTGGGTGGTGAAGTGAAAAGTGAAGAAGTACGAAGTGAAGTGAAGTGGAATTATGTAGGCAATAGTAGAGTGTTGCTGGGGTGCCTCCCAACGAGCGCTGAATTTAACGTCCCCAGCTGGACTTAGAGTGAGGCACGAAGTCAACTACCCTCCAACAGGGTAACAATTTCACCAATAGGGGCAGGATCATGAGTAAGATAGGGTTTTAACTGCAGCCCATTGACTGTAAATTTATGCCTAGATTTGGGATCTTCAATTTTGACGGCCTCGTTGGGAAATGGTCTCGAGACTAGGTAGGGACCAGTCCATTTGGACTTTAATTTCCCTGGAAAGAATTTGAGTTGGGCATTGTAAAGCCAAACTTGCTGAGATGGCTCAAATTCCTTCCGCCGAATTCGACTGTCGTGAAAGGCCTTAGTGTGTTGTTTGAAAGTTAAGGCAGAATCATAGGCTTCACTATGGAGCTCTTCCAGCTCCTGGAGTTGGAGTTTCCTTTCTTGACCACACAGGTCTGGGTCAAGGTTACATTGGTAAATCGCCCAATAAGCGCGGCGCTCTAGCTCAATGGGCAAATGACAAGGCTTCTCGTAAATAATTCTATAAGGAGACATACCAAGGGGAGCCTTGAAGGCTGTCCAATATGCCCAAAGTGCGTCAATTAGCTTGTCAGACCAATCCTTACGGTCAGGTCGAACCATTTTTTGGAGAATTTGCTTGATTTGCCTGTTCGACACCTCAACCTGGTCGTTCGTCTGAGGATGATACGGAGATGCGATACGATGGTGGACTCCATATTTCCTCAGAAGTGCCTAAAAAGATCCATGGGTAAAATGACTTCCTCCATCAGAGATAATGGCTTGAGGGATCCCAAAGCATGCAAAAATGTGGTCTTTGACAAATCGAGTAGATATGACATGGTCAGCATGGCGCATGAGAATAGCCTCGATCCATTTCTAAACATAGTCAACAGCAACGAGGATGTACTCAAAGCCATTGGAAGGTGGAAAGGGACCCATGAAATCAATTCCCCAAGTGTCAAAGATTTCAATAGCTAGGATGGGTTACAATGGCATCATGTCACGACGTGACATTGAACCTAATGACTGGCACCTAGTGTAACATTTAGCATAATTGTGTGCATCCTGGTGAAGGGAAGGCCAAAAGAAACCGCACTGCAACACCTTGGCTACAATTTTCCTCCCAGAGAAATGGCCTCCGCAGGCCTGATCATGATAGAAGGATAGCACACTGGGGAATTCGCTGTCAGGAATACAGCGACGGATGATCTGGTCAGCACCTACTCGAAAAAGTAATGGATTATCCTAGAAATAATACTTTGCTTCTGCGATGAGATGCTCGCATTGGTTTTTAGGCCAGCCACGTGGAAGGGAGCCAGAAGCAAGGTAATTGGCAATGTCGGCATACCAAGGTCCACTTCCCACATTAATTGCCAATAGGTGCTCATCAGGAAAAACCTCATTAATCGGCAAGGTAAGTCCAATGTGGTCGAGGTCCAGTCTCAAGAGATGATCAGCAACCACATTCTGGGCTCTAGACTTATCGCGGATCTCAAGGTCAAATTCTTGGAGTAAAAGGATCCAACGTATCAGTCTAGGCTTGGCATCCTTTTTGTGCATGAGATGACGAATGGCCGCGTGATCAGTGAATATAGTAACATGCGAGCCCAGAAGGTAAGAGCAGAATTTCTCCAGCCCAAAGATGACCACTAGTAGTTCTTTCTCAGTAGTCGTATAATTACGCTGGGCCTCGTCCAATGTCTTACTGGAGTAGTACACCACGAAGGGGTTTCTATCGTGTCTTTGTCCTAGGATGGCTCCAACTGCAAGGTCGGAAGCATCACACATGAGTTCAAAGTCAAGGGACCAATTAGGTGGCTAGAGAACAGGGGCCTTGGTGATAGCCTCAGGCAGTTGCATGAATGCTCTCGCCTACAGTCAGGGCCCATATCAAAGGGTATGTCGGTCAATAGGAGATGAGTTAAAGGTCTAGAAATCTTGGAGAAGTCTTTGATGAATCTCCTATATAAACCGACGTGTCCTAAGAAGGAGCGGATTTGCTTGACAGAGCTAGGCATAGGTAAATCAACAATCACATCAAGCTTAGCTCTGTCAACCTCAATACCCCTATCAGAGATGATGTAACCGAGAACAATCCCCTCGTGTACCATAAAATGACTTTTCTCCCAAGAAAGCACGAGATTCACATCAATACATCTCCGAAGGATGCGGGTCAGGTTAACAAGACAATCATCAAATGAAGGTCCGAAGATCGAAAAGTCATCCATGAAGACCTCAAGAAAGTCACCCACCATATCATGAAATATTGCCTGCATACATCTCTGGAAAGTTGCTGGCGCATTATAAAGTCTGAATGGCATCCTTCTAAATGCGAAGGTGCTAAAGAGGCAGGTGAAGGTGGTTTTTTCTTGGTTCCGGGGATCAATAGCCACTGGTTATATCCAGAGAATCCATCCAGGAAATAGAAAAATTTATTTCTCGCTAACCGCTCCAGGATTTGGTCAATAAAAGGTAGCAGAAAATGATCTTTCTTTGTTGCAGTATTCAGTCTCCTATAATCTACACACACTCTCCAAGATGTAGGAGTGCGTGTAGGGATGGATTCGCCCCTGTCATTGACATGGATGGTGAGTCCTGCCTTTTTGGGCATGACATGAATTAGGCTCACCTAGGGGCTATCGCTGATTGGGTAGATTATACCTGCATCAAGCCACTTAATGATTTCCTTTTTAATGACCTCCCGCATGTTAGGGTTGAGACGTCGCTGCATCTCGCGAAGAGGTCGAGCCTCCTCCTCCGTATATATACGGTGAGTGCAATAGGAGGGGCTAATGCCAGTTAAGTCTGATAAGGACCATCCAATGGCTGCCTTGTGTTCCATGAGGACCTTTATTAGCTTGCACTCTTGCTCCTTGGTCAATTTTGAACTAATAATTATGAGGAGTGTTTCATTTGGTCCCAGAAAAGCATATTTAAGCGTGTTAGGCAGCGCTTTCAGCTCGGGAGTGGATAGCGAAAGATCTGGCATTTCTTGGGATGAGAGTGTCCCAAGCGGATCAAAAGAAAGAAGGGTAGGAGAAAGAAGTTGGCCCTCAGATTGGCTAAGAAGAGTGGCATCTTGGATTGATGGATCCAAGAAAGGAGAGCCCCAGTGATCAGTATTTAGGCTCAAGGTCCCAGTGTGGAGTCGCATGTCCGCCTGATTTGGCTAGAAAGAAAGGGCAATCTGGTCTTCAAGGGGGTGGACCAGTGGTGAGTAGCCTGGATATGACTCAGACCATGAGGTGTGGGAAGCAGAGAAAACCTCGTCAGAAGTCTAGTCAGGAGAAGGTACGGGTAAGGGTAGGGATGGGGAAATGTCACAATATATGTCTGTCAGGTGATGGTCTGTGTTCAGGGGCAATCCACAGCAGTCAGAATAGGTCCCTATTAGTCCGATACACATGCTGACGGCCATGTCCTTGTCAAACCTGTCATCCTCGATGCAATCACAATTGAAATTCTTGGCGGCCTTGAAAATGTTCAGCTTGAGCTTCTCAAAGTTAACGGCGATCTCAATGCAACCCGACTCACAGTCGATATGGGCATGGGCTGTGTCCAAGAAAGGTCGACCAAGGATGATCGGACAATCAGAAAGTGATCTAGGAACTTCCATATCCAAAACAAGAAAGTCAATAGGAAAATAGAGACTGTTGACCCTAACCACCATGTCTTCCACCACACCCTTCGGTATTTTGACAGAACGATCTACCAACTGCAATGTGACAGAGGTGGGTTTCAGATTTCCTAAGGAAAATTTCTCGAGCATGATGGTTGGTATAAGATTGATGGAAGATCCTAGATCAAGCAGAGCACGGTTAAAATTGCAGCCTTGGATGCTACATGAAATAAGCGGTGTGCCTGGATCTTTCTGCTTCGGTGGTAGATTTGATAGTATAGCACAACTCGCATGAGGCGAGAGGACCACCGAATTCTTTATTTTCTTTGACTATCGCCTGGGTGTAGTGTAGTCTTTGAAGAATCAGGCGATAGTTGATATATGGTTGATAGCCTCCAATAGGGGAACTTTGATCTCAACATCCTTGAATAAATTACGCAAGTTATAAAAGGCCTGCATATCCTTTTTCTTGTCTTTTGGCTCCCTCAGTAGAGCCTCAGGGAATGGGCCAATTCTGGCACCAGTTTGGGTGTATCGTCCTCACGAGAATGCAGTGTGCATCCCAAATGAGAGGGCAGTGAAGGAGATGGGCTAGGATCAGGTCGAGGAAGATTGACGGTTTGCTTACCACTCCTCGTAGTAATCGCATTGGACGTCACGGGTCCAGTGGGATCATAAGGCGGAGGAGGGTTCGCAATAGGGACATAAGGGTGATTTACTGCTGCGGGATTAGCTTGAAATCCCGGTAGAGTGCTCGGAGCTTGCAGAATCTAATGAACCTGCCCTTGAGACAGTTGTACCTGCGGTTGCAGACCACAGGGTACAAAATTTCACGGGTTAGGGACCGGTTGGGCTGGAAGAGTGCCCTGAGATCGAGTCATCATGCGTAGTTGACTGATCTCAGCATTCTGCTGCACCAATTGGTGCTGAAGAGGGGTCATGTTTTCTTCATGGTGCTTAGACATTTCCGTCATCATTCACATCAATTTATCAATAGGACTTGATGCATTTTCTATTTGAGGTGCATAAGGATTCGATGGGGTGTTTGCTACAGGATTATACTGGGCCCTTGTGATGATGGGTGTGGACGGTCGCATTGGTCCACTCGCTAGGTTTTGGCACTGCGGGTTACTGAACCATGCAAAGTTAGGATGATTTCGCCACCCTGGGTTATAAGTAGCAGAGAACTGGTTGTTACCTAGGGCACAAGCGTATTCTAAGCCAGAAGACGAGTCAGCATGCATATATGCATCCGAGCACACGGTGGCTTGGTCCTCCGTGTCGAAATACTGGCTTGCAGAAGCCAAGCCCACATTGCTTACCGAATTGCTTGGCGCGATACTCGGTAAGGATGGTCTCACAGGATTCTTAGGAATTAGCCTGGTGTTGGAAGGATTAAGGTTGTGACAGAGTGATGGAGTGGAGGTGTTTGCCATAGAGTGGGTGGGGTTGGCCAGAAGCTCGTCCAGCTTCTTGTGCATGATGGAGACTTCATCCAATTTTTGTGCAATTAAGTTAAGATCTGTGGATGAATGGGAGGGTCCCATGTCAACTTCGTGAACATTGAGGGGCATGCTGGTATGATTAAAGGTGACAATGGAGGCATTGTTCATTAAATTTTCACTCATGTTCTCAAATAATTCAAATGCTCCATTCTCGTCTTTATTCATAAAGCTCCCTCCGCAGGAAGCGTTGGCGATCTGCTGTAAAGTCTCATTTAGCCCATAATAGAAGATTTGGGCTATATGCCACTTTGGAAGACCATGGTGAGGCCACTTCCTTAGGAGGTCATTATACCTCTCCCAAGCCTCATGAAATTACTCGCCATTTTGTTGCACGAACGAAGTTATAGCTCGGTGAAGCGCATTGGTTCACCTGATTGGGAATAGTTTCTTTAGAAATGTTGTGCGCATCTCTTCCTAAGAATGGATGTTTCTCCCAAGGGTGCGTAACCACTACGATGCTTTGTTTCGCAACGAAAATGGGAACATTTTCATGAGGACAATTGATAACCTGATGTTTCTTGGTTTAACAGTTTCAGCTAATCGGGTTAAGTCTTCCAACTGAAGAAAAGAATCTTCACTTGCAAGACCATGGAAGTGAAAGTTAATTAGG
Source organism: Thalassia testudinum (assembly GCA_037157565.1). Taxonomy (NCBI): domain Eukaryota; kingdom Viridiplantae; phylum Streptophyta; class Magnoliopsida; order Alismatales; family Hydrocharitaceae; genus Thalassia; species Thalassia testudinum. The sequence goes on along the minus strand of JAZHRO010000007.1, from coordinate 69,722,623 downwards.
CTAATGACATTTGATTTTAATTCAAAATCGTCCCCGCTCATGGGGACCCGAATTTGCCCAATGGTCTCTGTAGCAGCGGGATTTTGATAACTAAGAGACCTGGGTTCCTCCCTTTCAGGGGGAGGGTGATTCATTTCCTCCAATGTTTCCCTTATGGCCTCTATTTGTTCATTATACAGTGCCATTTGGGCTTGGAGGTGGGTTATGGGGTCTACGGCTCCACCACCACCTGGTGGGATTGGAGGGGGGCAGTTTCCTCCCTCGGGATTTAGGGGTGGGCGTGCAGCCATGTTTGTGGAGGAGGATGACGATTCACCAGTTTCTATCCTTCTAGAATTATCAGACAATTCAAACAATTCAGGATTTTGTGACCTCCTCCCAAACATGCACTGCCGCAGGAAGAATTGGGGAGATGAGAAGGGAAAGGGGATGAGAGAAACAACCCTGTAAGGATACACTTGATGACAAATCAAAGCAATCAATTTCCTAACCTCTACAATGTGCCCTTAGACCTAAAGATCTAAGTTACCTACTATCACTACCTACGGAACCTAATAAGAGCACCGGGGAACTACCGGGCCAGATTGAAAGGCCATTTGCCCCAGTCTTAGGCACCCGATAGCATGCGAGAACCCACACCAGCACGTAGGCGCTACATGTAGGTAGTTAGACCTCCAATCCTTAATAGGGGTCAAGTTGCTACCAGTTTTAATTTAGAGGCTTAGGATCAAGTGCTCAAGAAATGTGGAGGGTGTTGTATACAGGTAATGCCCAAGTGCGTTGATTTTAAGAGTGTGTAAATCAAGCATGCAATGGGGAAATCTCCCAGAATTGAAGTTTTAGATGGTGAATGGCTTTTAGAATTTCAACTTAAGTAGTATGGATTTTAGGATTCCACTGAATTATCGATTCAACCAATCTCTGGGTTTTGAGAAAACACAAGTTCTTTATGCCCAATAAACCCTTCTTCAATGTGAATTAGTTAATGCATGCTAAAATGCACTGGGCTTCCCTAGATGGAAATTTCTAAGTGTGGATGCACGAGTCTATTTTAATTCAATGTGAAAGGGAGCCAAAACACTTCAATTCAAGTGCTCCCAATCATCAAAATGATAATCCACACAAGGCTCAACCACCAAATGATAAAAGCATTGGCGTTGATATATTCGAGATCGAATCTAAGGCAAATAAAGAGTCGCGGTGGGGTTGGAATCAACTCAATTCTAAATCTCCCCACCAAAAAATGTGATCCCGAAATGCGAATAAATGAGGCAAGGAAGGATGACAATCAATCAATTTTTATCTTGCCTCAAATAAAACTTCACACAATGAAAGATCCAAGAATCAAGATTCTTGGATTTTTGCCATGCGAAGTTTGCGGGAAATCAAGGGTTGGTGGGGGTGATAGCAAACAATCAACAAGTGGTTTTAGTCCACTTGCCCTAAGAAATTCCCAAAAAGTGTTTTTAGGTTTTTTTGAAATTTTTAGATTTTTTTTTAAGGTGAAAAGATGACCTAAGTTAATAAGAGGGTAACACCTACCTCCTCAGCAACATGGGTGAGGCTCCAATGCGATGCCGACGACTTCACGTTCTCGCACCCACCTTGGATTTGCCCATGTCTCTAACCTCCTCTGCCAGTCTCCTCCTTGCAATAGGTACACCTGCACACAAACAAACAAAACACCCATGAAGAGAAGGGTGGAAGAAGAGAAAATCAAAAGAAGAGAATAGAGACTTACTCCAAATAGCGCCTCCCCGGCAACAACACCAGAAAAGCGTGATGGGTACTCGAATGTGCTTTATTAAAATGGTGATATTAATGTCGAAATGAGTATAGTGAGTTAACCTAAGTCGAGTCTACACCAGTTTCACAAAATTTTTAACCTGGCCTACTTGAGTTTATCTTGATCACTTTTAGGCCTAGGGTCGATCTCAGGGAGGCGGGGATTAGGAGATTTGTGAAGTTTCTACGCCTTTCCTAAAATGTATCTCTTCCTTGTGTTTATTATGCTTTTGATTTTCTTGATTTTTAGGTTTTTTCCGATAAACTTGTTCTTGAGGCACACCCTCAAATAGGTCCTTGGCTATACGCCAAAATACAATGAATCGTGTCTCGCCGCCACACGTGAGACTGTGTGCCTGCAAATCAAGATTTATCCTTTCTATTTTATACTTTTTTTAGTCTTTTTAGTAGCAGGAAGAAAAGACAAATTGAAAGCAAAATTGAATGCGATGAAAAGAAATACTTAGTTTAGTATATCTATATATGTATATATAGTAGATATAGAATATGTATAATTATATAGATGTCATATAGATAGAGGTGAAGATGGAAATGTGAATGGGATGTAGCACGGTGTCAAGTTAGTCCACATCTAGCAAGATGCAACCAACAAGACTAAGTGTCGCATGGAGTATGGAGCAGATGTGTGTGAGTGTGGGTGGATGCGCTTGCTTTGCGCGGGTATCGGGGAATATCAACAACTGGTGGGAATATTCCCACAATACGATGCGCGGTGGAGGGATGAGTGCACGGGTATGTGGGTGGTGTATGTGAGGTGAATATGTGTATAGGGGAATGTGGATAAGTGGATATATAAGTATATATGTATATATATATATCTATAACCATATATGTACATATATGTGTATATGTATATATATATCTATATATATATATATAAATATGTATATATATTTATGTATAAGTAAATATTTGTGAGGGTGAGAGTGTGTGAATGTGTATATATATATGTGTGTGTGTCTGCGTGAGTGTGTGTCTATGTGTATGTGTCAGGGTGTGTGTGTGTGTATGCTAAAGGAGGGGCAGCCGTTTAAGACGTCTACGGCGTGGGGGCGTCGTCTGGAGGCGCGCAGATGCACGAGTGCAGAGGGGAAGGCGAACGCGCGTGTGCTGGGTGGGTGAGATGCAGCGCACTGTGGCTACACGTGGGATGAAGTGCTTGCGCTACGGAGTGTAGCGCACAGCGCTGAGGGTGGGAGCGTGGGCAGGTGGAGCGGTGACCGGTTGGAGAGGGTGCGGGCGAGGAGAGAGAGCGATGTAGCCACCAGCTAAGTGAGAAACGAGCCGGTGGCTATAGTGTCGCACAGACCAAGTGCTATAGTGCGCTATAGTGCGCGCACAGTCTGGCGACCGGCTGGAGGCGGTTTGGCGCACGACCAGCACTGTGGAGCGCCTGTGCGCACGGAAAGAAGCCTCGAGTGGTCTACTCGAGCAGGCAGTGACGTACAGAGTTGGGCGGACGTGCTGGAGGTGCGCAGAGGGCATGAGCTTTAGAGCTTGGAGCCCTGAATTAATGGCGGAGGAGAAGTACAGCAACAAAACAAAAAAGGAAGGAAAAATGCAAATAAAAAATGAAGCAAGAAACCACCACGCCCACCTGCTCACGATGGAGCTGGGTGGTGGTGGAACTCACAGTGGTGGTCTGAAACCACTGTGAGCTATCTCCTGCATACGGTGTGCCTCTTCTCAACTTGTGAGAAGAGGAACTGTGTATGGAGAGGGAGGGGGAAGGAGGTTGGCCAGCGGTGCATGTGGTGTAGTCTGAGGGTGGCGCTGGGTCTGTATGAAGATGGATGCCGGCTGCCACAGTAAGGGGGAATGCATGGTATTTTATAAAGGGGGATAACGACTCTCCCCATGCTGTTGGTAGGAGGAGCGGAAAGGAGAGGTGCGACGCACCATGCCCTGCAGCCGCATGAAAAAAGAAAAAAAATAAAAAAAAGAGAAATGGTGAAATTGCAATGCCACACTCAAGGAAAATGTTAATAATGGAAGTGGATTGGATGGCCATTTATTCTCACTCTCTTCCCCTCTTTATAAATGCATGCAGGTATATATTTACAAATGCAAGTATGGCTACATAAGATGCATGGGTAATGTTAGGAAATAACACAAGATGGCATATTTACTGGTGTATCTTTGTTGTGCAATCAATGACTTTTACTGCGAACGTATCTTTTTAATGTGAAAAGGTACCTAGTAAAATAAAACTACTTAAATTAGCATGTCAAGCAACTGATTAAGTAAATTACTTGAAAGAAAGGTTAATTACCTCTCAATGGGGTACATCCATCGATATTGAACAAGCCCAGCTAACTTTGCCTCTGTAGCTAAGTGTATAGGCAAATGCATCATTATATCGAAGAATGAAGGGGAAAATATTTTCTCCATTTGACACATCATAATCACAATTCTTCATTCCAATTGCTCAATGTGACTTGGATGGATCTCCTTTGAGCATAGGTCTCTAAAGAAATTGCAAAATTCAATCAACACTAACCTCACATTCTCATTCTTTACAGTAACTACTAATGCCAATGGAAGTAGTTGTTGCATTAGAATATGGTAGTCAAGACTTTTCAAACCAATTATATTCTGTGTAGATATACTTATGCATCTAGATATGTTTGATGCATACCCATCTAGAGCCTTTATTTATTCCTTTAAGAAGTTTGAACATGTCAATTTTTTTCTTTTTTAACAAAAAGCATGCAGAGGGTAGGTTCGTCTTGTTTCCGATAACAGTTGGATGCAAAGAATGTTTGATATTCATTTCCTTCAAATCAAGCTGACTTTTTACATTATCCTTGTTCTTTTTGTCCAATGCTAGTAATGTTCCTAATATACTTTCACAAATATTTTTCTCAATATGCATTACACCAAGAATATACTCGATTTCCTTTCCAATAAGGCAAATCGAGCAGAATAGTTTTTTTTATCCAATTGGGCATGTACTTGCTTTTGTTGTTAGGATGAATGCCAATGATACTAGGAATACCTTCCAATTGTGCTGAAAGTTCATTGGCAGACAATTTTTTAGGTGGCTCCCCAAACTCTTGCTTACCATTAAAGGATGCTAATTGTCTTCGATACTTATGATTCATAGGAAGAAATTGTCTATGGCCCATGTAGACATTTTTTCGACTATAGTGAAGATATATTGAGTCAGTGTGCTTATTGCATGAAGGACATGCCATGTATCCTTTTGTTACCCATCTAGAGATATCACCGTAAGTAGGAAAATCATTAATGGTCCATAAAAGTGCAGCACATAACTGGAATAACTCTTTTTTAGACACATCAAAAGTTGAAACCCCAAGCCATAACTCCTGTAGCTCCCTAATTAAAGGTTGCAAAAAGACATCTATATGAGCTTTTGGACCTGATTTATCAGGAATTAGTATTGACAATATGAAATTGGGTTGTTTCATGCAAAACCATGGAGGCAAATTATACGGTATCAAAATAACAGGCCATATGCTGTATTGAGATGACATAATTCCAAAAGGATTAAAACCATCGGTCTCCAAACCAAGTTGAACATTTCGAGGATCTGATGAGAAATCTGGATGTTTGCTATCAAAGGTTTTCCATACTGGAGAATCAGCTGGATGTCTCATAATACCATCCTTTGAGCGATCTTCAGCATGCCATCTCATCAAAGAAGTTTTCGATGACATAAACAACTTCTACAATCTAGGCTTCAATGGAAAATACCACATAACCTGGGCAGGAATTTTCTTACCTCATTTGCGATTTGCATCTTCCTCCGATTTATTACCACTTTCCCTCCATCTAGAAGCATCACATACTTTACAACTAACATCATTTGCATTCTCTTTCCACTAGAACATGCATTTGTTAGGACAAATATCTATTTTCTTATAGTTAGCCCAAGTGCAGATATTATCTTCTTAGCTTCATAAAGGGACATTGGAAGTATTTCTCCTTCTGGAAATGCTTGTTTTAGCAATTCTAATAACATGATGAAAGATTTATTTATCCAACCTCCAAGGCATTTTATGTGAAATAAGTGGACAATAAATGACAACTTGCTGAACTTTTTGCATCCAGGGTATAATTCTTCTTTTGCATTCTTAAGCAAGTTAAAGAATTCATTTGTTTTCTCATCAACACCACTTGAAGACCCATATTCCATGTGATCTATCATTATGTAAATTTTGGAACCCAAAAGTATCATATATCAAGTCATTTATTTGATCATGGTCTTCATCTTCACTACTTTCAGCATTACTTTCATTAGCATCTATGGGTACTTCCCCATGAAAAATCCATTGAACATATCCTTGTAAAAAGCCATTGCAAATTAAATGCTCTAATATCACTTTCCTATCTGCACGACATAGGTTAACACATGAGGGCAAAGAATGGTGCCATCTTTTGGTGCTTTCTTAAAAGCAAATTCAATGAATTGGATAACACCTGTCAAATATTTACTACTTTTTTGATCTTCTTCAAGGGTCCAACTTCTATCCATTATTTAGTTCTCAACCGAGTAATGAATACCTGAGAGAGTGTTTTCCAAAGAGATTTTAAATAATCTTCATCAATAATTATAATAAAATAAATATTTTAACATAACCTAAAATTTATAGTAAACTACCCATAAGTTGGAAAGAAATATAGGGATCATATGTGTATTTTGATGAAGATTTTTAATTGATAGCCCATCCTTGAAGATTTGATCACAACGTTATTTCTTACATGCAACCAGTGCCTAGAGAAATTTCGGCAGTATCTCCCTACACTTCTCCAGTATACCCCCCAAGACTACCCTTAACTATATTCCTAATAGCACCTAATTAAGGCCGCATTAGGAACGTAGCTAAAATTAGTTGGTATACCGAAGAAGGGTAGGAAGATGATGCCAAAATTTCACCAATCACTATTTACATGTAACAAATAACACCTAAGTTGTGATCAAATCTCTAAGGACCCCCCTTAGTTCGAAACTTCTCCGAACTAAGGACGATCAAGACTTATGGTATGTTATAAAGACAACGCATCATGCATGTATGTGAGGTATACATACACTAACACATTGTCCATATAACATAATCATAAGTCTCGAAAGGGTGAGTATTTTGATACATTTATATCCCACCCACAACCTGTACCCTAGGGGTTAGAGTTCCTATTGTTTGTCATTAAGTGCATCTTAATTTGTGTAAGTGTGTGTAAATAAATGATATAATACAAAAAGCTAATAATCAAAATTTTCAATTTTAAATCAAATTTTTGTAACTAAATTTCATCCACAAAATCCCTAAACCCTAACCCAAAAACACTAAGCCCTAAACTTAAAACCTAAACTCAAAACCCAAACACTAAACTCTAAACTCAAAAACCTAAATCCAAAACCCAAAACCCTAAACACGAAACCCTAATTCCAAGACCCTAAGCTCAAAACCCTAAAACCTAAACCCAAAACCCAAGACCTTAAACTTAAAACCCTAAAACCTAAACCCAAAACTGAAGACCCTAAACTCCAAATGAAGGACCCTAAAACCCGATACCCTAAAGTCTAAACTGAATCCCCGAAAACCCAATGCCCTAAACTCTAAACTCTAAACCCAAAACCCATAAATTGAAAATGTAATACCTGAAGCAAAAAGCCAAAATGCTAAACTTCAAACAATAAATGCTAAATCATGATATATGTGAGCACACCCCACATTTAACTTAAATAACAAAAATAATTAAACTTATAACATTTGACATCATAATCACATCACAAATTTAATCAAATGAAATTTAATTCAAATTGCATAATATTCACTTATATTCACATTTCCATGCAAACTAACTTGCATTCAATTAATTTAATTTCTTGAAATTAATTCAATAACCATTTACATGCAATTTATATTACAAATAAACATGTAAATAATCTAACATGTTAATTTCATTTAACATGAAACTTTAATTTAATCTAACATGTAAATTTATATTACATGCGCATTTAATTTAACATGTAAATTGAATCTAATAAATAAAAGCCAAGTATAATAGCACTAAAATACACATTTAATTTCAAAAAAAAAATAGAGAAGGGGGTTCTGTGAGGGGAGGGCAGGGAGGGGGAGGGTGTAGGGAGAGAAAGGGAGGATGGGTCAGGGGGAGGAGGGGGGCAGTAGGGGCACAGGGCAGGGAGGGGGAGAAAGGGAGGATGGATCAGGGAGAGGAGGGGGACGGCAAGGGTAGAGCACAGGGTGGGGGGAGGGGGCAAGGATAGGAGGGGAGGATACGGCAGCGAGAGGAGGTGGGGCAGTGGGGGAAGAGGGTAGGGGGAGGAGGGGATGAGGTGGTTCGAGATCGCGGTCGGAAATGACATCAACAGGGAGATGATGAGATTGAGTGAGGTCCCTGGGAAGGTGAAATGACCCTTCCCAAGGGTCGTTCGTAGTTTTTCGGAAAGATAGGGGTGTAAGTGCAATTTTAAACCCCCTAGCTTTAGGTGTGTGGGCCTTGCGGGAAGAAAAGGTTCTGTGGGAGAGATTCCGCAATTTTCACTCTCTCTCTTCCCACACCACACACACCTCCTCTCATAAACCCTAACCCCCCTCTCTTTAAAACCCCCTCCACCCTCTCCATTTCCTCTCCATCTTCACCACCTCCACCTCCACATCTCCACCACCTTCACCTTCACTCCACCACCCCCTGCCGGTAACCACCTCCTTCCAGTTCCCCTTACGGCCACAAGTGGGGAAGGAGGGGAGCTCGAGATAGAGGAGACAGAGAGAGGGAGAGCGTGGGTGAAGGAGAGGGAGAGCGTAGGAGAGGAGTCAATCGGGAGAGCGGGGAGCTTGGAGGAGCTGCAGCCGGAGTTGCAGCTGAGGGAGCTCGTGGAGAGGGGCTCCACGACCTCCTGCAGCCACTAGAGGAGCTACTACGGCCTTTGCAGGTGGAGGGGAGCACGAGGGGAAAGCTCGCAGGAGGGTACTATGGAACCATTTTTTGTAGTATCAAACGTCTAGGACCATATCTAGACGTCTGGAGGATCCTCAGGACGTCTGAGGTTGGCAACGGATGTCTGACAGCACGAAGGGCTAAGGTAAGTACCATGCACAAGCCTGCTTTGCTTGTACATAACTTTATATGTGTCATGTTTTGAAACAGCACGTGCATACGTGGGTGCAGGCATTGGAAAGGTGTGTGGCGTGCCCTTTGAGGCACTTTGGGAGGTCTGGAGGCAGTGCCAGACATGTGACTACACTCCCAGATGACAAGAGAGAGTGTTAGATGATGAGAGGCTCATCATGGCTTCTAATTACCCCTAATTAACTAGTTTCCCTAGTTAATTAGCTAGGAATATGCATATATAAGGGTTAATTATAAAAGAAGGGACAAATCATTAAAGGACCTTAAAATAAGTAAAAAATTCTTAATTAAAATTCAATTAACATTATTAATAATTTAATTAATAAATGGATCGAAATATCACTAATTAGCTACCTAATTAATATCTTATTTAACTTAAGTGTAAGTTAAGACCTAAGTCTTTAATAACTTAAGTAAGTTAATAAGTAAATAAATATAAATAAATGGGTCAAAAATGTGAATACAAGGCTTTAATATAATATTTAGCTAATTTATAATTATATATAAAAAGTTGGAAAAGAATTAAATTAAAATTAACTTAAATGGTCTCCGTTTACATTTTAGTCCCTAGAATTTATTGCATTTGAGTCCTTTCCTTTTACTTTGGTCCTTAGCTTTTATTGCATATCGGTCCCTATGAGCATTGTCTTCTTCCTCTTCTTTTCTTCTTCACGTTGAATGGCTGACGAGCGGCGGTGAAGACACCACTTTATCACCTCACATTCGGCGTCATTCCTTCCTTGCCAAGCTCCTAGAGCTTGCGCTTACCCTTTTCATTTCATCCCACAGTTTGGATGACCCTTGAATCCTATTTAGGGTTAGAGAATAACTTCATCGACGTCGGAGAAGACACCGGTGGTTAACCTTCACCTAGATGCATTCCCATCTAGATTCAGCTACCTTCACAGTCGCCGTAACCTATAAATACCCTAGGACCCCTCCGATTTCAAGGGTCAGTCCCCTTTCCCTCTTTCTCAACTGCGGCCGACAATAGGCTATTCCTCCACTACCTCCGACGACCTCTCACCCCCTATTGGAGCTCCTCCGTGCAAGGGACTCACCTCTCTCACCCTCTCTTCCTCTCCGGACGGCTGTAACAGAGCCTTGGAGCATCGCATCCCCTATCTCACTGCTTTCAACTTCTCGCCAAGACTCGAAAAGGACTCTAAGTGCTAAGCATCTTCTGAAAAGAGTGAAAGACTCAATAGGCGGCCATTAAAACGGACTTCGGGTTTCTACGACCCTTGGTGACCTTGCCTAGAGGTTTATCTTTTCGAACAGTAGCTTTCTCCCTACTTTTATTTATTGGGTCAACACAAGGGCAAACCCAGTGTATATCTCCCCGGTCTATTCTACTTCCCCACTTCTTCCCTAATTATTTGGGAATTATTATGCATTTTTGTGAGCTGGGCTCTGGACAACCGGCTAATAAGCTGTTACCCACGACAACTTGCCAGCCATACTCGTGTGGTGAAGTGTGATTTTATTTGTTTATTTTTTTTCTATTTTTTTCCTAAGTAAGTGGCTTCCCTGATATAAGATTTACCTAAAGGAAGTACGAAGAAAATGGTCTTGTGGCTAGGCTCTGAACAACTGGCCAATGGGCTGTTACCCACAATAACTTGCTAGCCATACCACCCTAGATAGTTCATTAGCTACCCAATTTCTGAGGAAACCGTCAAAAAGTGAGTCAGTGCAAACTGTGTGTAGATGCTTAGTCTTAAAGTCCCCTCAAATCAGAGGGCGGGTTGATAAGTCGTATACTTATCATGCCAATTTATTGACCAATTTAAAATAGAGTTGCTTGGGGAGGACTTGAGATTAAGTTCACATTTGAGTGGACACCCAAGCTAATTAAGCCTGAAGACCTGAAGAGTCTAAGTGTTTAGGTCCTCTCGTATCATTTCCTAAAGTTAATAACGCCTAATGCCTAAGTTCCCCTCTCCTAATTCTTTTCTTTTATCTTTTTGAATTTTCTTTTTTTTTAAGAAACTAAAAGAAATTCTACGGAGTTAACAAAATTATTTCAGAAATTAATTATCCACCCCCCATGCTTAAATGATTCAATGTCCTCATTATAGAAATAGAGACATGAAAAGGGAGGAATAACAAAATATCACCTGAATTCTGTGACAATCTGGTCAGCTCCTCAAAGAATGTGGAATATACACACGTGCTAAATTTAATGCATTTAGCTAGGCATAAAATACATACAAGGAAGAAATGGAGAATTCACAAGTGCGGGTCAAAATCAAAATCAAAAGATTAATCCTCAAACCCGTCAGCAGAAGATGTCCATAGATGTGGACCAGATTATGGTGTAGACCCATGCTCCATGGTCGAGTGGTTCTAAGGTTCTAGATGTCCTCTTAAAGTTCAGCTCAGAAAGATAATCAGTTATTTCAAGCTTGAGTTGCATGTGAAAGATATCATAAGGGTCCTGGTAGAAAGTAGGTGGTTTCAGGTCAACAGGAACCCTTAAACCCAAACTCATAGTTCCCTCAGAAGTAGCTTCCCAGATATTTATTTCCTACTTATCCCCCAACATCAAGTGTTTGGGCTCTGGGACCTCTAGCATATCATTCACCCCATATGATTTACCCAAGTCTAGAAATCATGGCTGACTCAGAATTAACTTGGGTATAATGATTTCCAAAACAAAATCAATCCCTTTGGGGTGTGGTTGAGGAATGGGGCGATTGATTGAATCTTCTAGTAAGTGAGGATTCGAATCCTCCAAGTTGGCCCCAATCGAATCCAAATCTTCAATGAATGGGTTATCAAATGATTCATCAGATTCCTCAAGCCCATTTGTCTCACTAAAATCATCTTCCATACGCTCAAGTGAGACTTCACTAAGAGATTCTTCACCCTCAGAGTCAAAGAATTCATGATCCTCATTTATATTTGTCTCAAAATTGATTGTCACTTCCTGGTTCAAAGAGACATATTTTTCCTTGCTCCCTGGCTCAAGGATCTCAGGTGAATCAATCAGTTCATCCTCAATGGGTTGCTCTAGCCCAACCTAGTTATCCCCGATCTCAGAAAATGTATGCCCCCTAATGATTAGCCCATAGTTGTGGGCTATTTAAGTATTTAAGTGCCTACACATTAGGTTAATTCTAACATTTATTTAGCATAAATTAGGATGTAAATAGATTAATTCATAGTTTTAGTTTAATTACATAATCCATGCATTGCATTCATATTTTAAGTGCATTTAGAATTAGCTTAGAATGACATTCATCTAATTAGATAACCAATTAGGTACATTGTTTTCATTAACATAGAAGTTGAGGGTTTGTATATAAATGACCCTAATATTTTAACATTATTTTCTTTATTCTTCTTCTTGCAGGAATGGCTGGCTGCCGCTCCAACGCCACCAGCTACCGCAGTGAAGAACCCATTCAAGGAGGAGCGGATGTGTTGGATCTGATCGGGCAGCTGATTTCAAATTTGTGCAGGACACTACAAAAGGAGGAGGGCGGCAGCCGAGCCCGGGAAGGCCTCCACCACCGACCCACCACTGTGCAGAGAGATTTCCTCTCTTCCATTCCATACTGCCGGCCTCAACCGTGGCGACGAGTCTCCACCACCATGGGCGTGTGGTGTGATAGGCCACACCGCCATCCGGAGCTCGCCCGCATTACCGTGAGCACCTTAGCGTGCATCTCCCTAGCCGTCGTCACCAACCACCACCGCCGCAACCACCGTCACTGTAATCACCTTCTCATTCACTTAAGACGTCCGGGAAATTTCCCGGACGTCTGAAGCTACCCGCTCACCTGCGACCACCCGCCTGTGTACCCGTATGAAGTCCACCCGCACCAGCAAAACCACGTCTGCCCACTCCACCTTCTGCGCATGCCCCCTCCAACCGCACTCGCACCCGCTCAGCCTGCAGCTCCCTCTTCCCGCGCCTGCAGAGCCAGCCGCTCACCTCCAGCTGCTCCCGCACCCTCTGCCAAGAGGCTGTGCACCCGCTCACCTCCAACCACGCACCCGCACCAGCTCAGCCTGCAGAATTCCAACCGCAACCGCTCCCGCGCCTGCAACCGCAACCGCACCTGCAGAACTCCAACTGCAACTGCACCCGCGCCTGCCGAACCTCCAACCGCGCCCACCAGCCTGCAACACCCTCCTCCCTCACCTGCAGAACCGCCAGCAGCACCCGCTCTCCACGCGCAACAGCTTGCGCACCCGCCTGAAGCCACCTGCAGCGCCCTTCTCCCGCGCCTGCAGAACCGCCAGCAGCGCGCGGCAGTCCTCACCGCCAACAGGCCACGCACGCTCACGCCAAAGCAGCTGCGGCATCGGCTGCAGCCACCTCCGCCGGAGCTCGTCCGGCTGCCTCCGGTCACTGCACGACACACCGCCACCACCGCTTCGAAGCCCTCGATCCAAGGGACTTCCTCCGAGCTTCCCGCGCCCGGCCATCCACTCCTCGTCGCGCAAGACAAAGGGGAAAGAATCCCATGTTTTGCTACAGTAACCTACCAATTAAAAATTACATTTTCTGCCATTGTCACTTTTTAATCATATTTTATTGATTCTGCATTGCGGAAAATATCCTCAAGTTTCTCAGAATTGCTATTTCAGCATTGTTTCTTACTTAAACCTTAATCTGAAGGCAATTTTGGCTTGATTCTTGTCCAAACTGACTACGAACAAACGTTTTTAACTGGTGCGAATTTTCATACGTCATTGCCTCCCTGTGGATACGACCTCTGCGAGTGGTTATTTCTTTTTAAATATTGATTAGTCAATTTTTTCACCACATTAAACTGCAAACGACTTTAAAGCGAACAATCGACCAGTCAAATGGCGCCATTGCCAGGGAGGCAACTGACGCAATAATTTCACCTGATTTTATTTTGATTATTTGTCAATTGCACACTGATTTGACCATTTATTATTTTCTTTTCTATGCGAGAAAATTTGTGCAAGAATTAGCCACTGTGAGAAGGCGACCCTTGACGTCGCCAGAGGAGAATTGGATGAGCAATTTTTAAACGGAGGAGAAGGCGGAGGACGAGACGGACACCATTTTATTTAGTAGCTAGTTTAATTAGACTAGAATTAAGACTTTAGATTTAATTTTACATTGCAGTTAGTTTGAAACCCTTGTTCTAGGGCATATTTTGAGGGGTTTGTTCCCCGATTTTATTTTGGGCCCGTGTTGGGTAATTTTTGGGAGCTTGTTCCCTTTTCTTTAGATTTAGGTTTTTAGTTTATTGATTACTTTTATTTGCTTGTGCATAAGTAGTTCTAAAAAAAATAGAAAAAAAATGAGCTGCCTGCTAGGAGCTGCCTGCCTTAGGACGAACCATTTAGGTCTGTATGAGCAGCCTCTAGATTTACTTCTCTGCATTGCGTGCATTCTTGCATCATAGATTGCTGGTGGCAAGGTATGCATTCTCTTACTTTGCATCCTATTCTTGATCACACATTGCATTTGGGATTTAATTCAAAGACCACAAAGTTTGTCTTGAAGCGATCTAACAAGTGGTCACATATATTCAAAAAAAGGACTAATTAAAGGAGGGACATCTAAAAATCAAGGACTTGATTGTAAAATGTGGTGTGCGATTCAAAATTCAAAATCATTTTGCGGTGAATGCACACTTATATCTATTGCACCACAGCACTCATTTAGACACTCCTAAGTCTTGAAACGATTAGGACAAGAACCCTCCTATCGTTGGATTCTGAAGTGTTCGGAAATTGAGATCAAAAGTTTTGTAAATCCAAAGAGGGGGATACCCTGTCACGAATTTTTGGGGGTAGTTGAGAAGCACCGCGAAAGCACAACTTCAAAGGAAGGCTTAGGCCTACTTGCATCCCTCGATCTTCCGTCTTTGGATTTATTTGACCATTTGAGATTTAGGGAAGAATACCTAAGTTCCAACTAGGTCTTTTTACGCATTTTGAAGGTTGACAATAGGCGTGTAATTGATTGGGCAACTTGTTTTGTCACCTACAATTTGAACTAAAGTCAAAAGCCTAAATCTGTAAAGACCAAACAAGTCCTTTTGAATTGTGTTTGTAGTGCATGCTTGGTAGGCGTTCTCTTAGGAGACAACTTGTATTTCATCCTGAACCTGAAAGAATCCTAAGAAGAGACCTTCCAAGGGTAGAAATGGCCAGTCAAAGGAGCCTTAAGGAATATTTCATCCCAACCAATCAAGCTGGCCCAGCACTACGTAGACCTAGAGGGGACAATCCGTATGAGATCAAAAGTAGTACCATATCCTTACTACTAGGGAAGACCCTTACAGGCATATCGAGGAATTCACCGAGGTCTGTTCCACGGTGAAGCTGCAGGGCGTTACTGATGACGCTCAAATGCGGACCCTCTTTCCCTTCTCCCTAAAGGACAAAGCCAAGTATTGGTATCACACCCTTGATAATATAAATACTTGGGATGCCCTGAAGAAGGAGTTTTTGAAGAAGTACTTCCCCATAAGCAAAATAAATCACTTTAGGAGGGAAATTATGAGTTTTGTTCAAAAGGATGGGGAAGCATTCCATGATGCGTGGGAGCGCTTTAACGATTTGCTGAGACTTTGCCCACATCACCAAGTGCCTAAATGGCAATTGGTTGAAAGGTTCTACACCAGACTTAATGATTCGCATAGGCAAACTGTGGATGGTGCCTGTGCAGGAACCTTTCTACCTAAGACTGAGGATGAAGCTTGGAACTTATTTGATACTTTGGGTGAGAATTCTATTTACTTGAATTCTGCCTACATGGATAGAAAGCCCACTCTCATGCAAAGAAAGTTGGAGGCGAATGAAGCAAGGGACATCCAGAATTTAGCTTATCAAATTCAATTATTGAATCAAAACATGGAAAGGCTTATGTCGAACCCGAGTTCATTCGTACCTAACACCTCCACATCCCAAGCTTCCGAATGCGTAATTTGTCAAGGCAATACACACGCCACTGTGGATTGCCACTTGGCCTCCCAATTCCCTGAGCTTGTACAAGCGGATTTGAATGCCGCTCAAGGGTTCCGTCCAAGACCTCGTAATGATCCTTTCTCCAACACTTATAATGAGGGATGGAGGAACCACCCAAACTTTTCATGGATACAAGGAAATGTCTCAAATTCAGGGAATTACAAACCACAATCCTTTCAAAACCATCAAATGAACCAACCTCAAACCTTTGCCCAACCTAAAACCTCTGAGATGGATGAATTGAAGGCGATGTTGAAAACTATGCAAGAAAGTCAAAGTGCCATCATCCAATCTCATGACAAGGCTATACATGAGATGAAATCACAAATTGGACACCTTGTTGAGGCCGTTAGACAGAGGGAGACTGGGAAGTTTCCCAGTGCTGCTGAGGAAAATCCTAAAGGAAAAGGGATTGTCTTTAGGGAGCATGCTCAGGCGGTGACTATTTTGAGGAGTGGGAAAGAAATTTCCAAACCCGATGCTCCTATAGTCTCACCCCCTAAAAAACCATCCACCTCGACTTTCACCCCTACCAGAGAAGATTTGCCCAAATCTTCTCCGCTTGAAATCACCTCACCGGAAGAAGTTGCCCCTGTTCCACCCCTTACTCGACATGACAACCCTTCCACCCAGAGATCGAGAGTGCCTTTTCCAGAGCGCTTATCCACCTCTAGGCAGACTTCTGCTGGCTCATCTGGAGCCAAAGTTAAGACGGATGAGATTATGGAAACTTTCAAGCAAGTACAGATTAACCTGCCTTTGCTTGAAGCTATCAGGCAGATTCCGTCTTATGCCTGCTTCTTAAAGGACCTTTGCATGAAAAAGCGGCAATCTAGAAAACAGGTCCAATCAAAAGTTGTCCTGCCTGATTCTATTAGCTCATGTGTTCAACATGGCACACCCCCAAAACTTAAGGACCCAGGAGCCCCATACATCTCTGTAGTTATCGGTGACTTACAAATTGATGAGGCTCTATTTGATCTGGGTACGGGGGTGAACATCCTTCCGAGCTATGTGTATGAACAACTTGGGGGAGGCAATCTGAAGCCTAGCCCTGTAATCCTTCAAGTTGCTAATCGATCACTCAAGACACCATGGGGAATTTTGGAACATGTCCTCGTAAGAGTGGAGGATTTCTTCTTTCCCGTTGACTTCTTAGTTTTGGACACTGACCCTACCAACAAGCCAACCAAGCCCTCCATCATTTTGGGCCGCCCCTTCCTTGCAACTTCCCATGCTTCAATTAATTGCAATACTGGGGCATTGAAAATGGGCTTTGGGAACAGGAAAATCCGGCTTAATGTGTTTGATGCTTACAAACAAGCTAGACTTGAGGATTGTTCTCAAGTTGAGGTGATAGATAACCTGATTGAAGAGGCAACTCCTGCAATGTTATGTGATGACCCCCTTCAGCATGTCATGCTAAATGAGCATTCCCATCTCTTGGAGGAATGTGAAGGGGATATACTAGAACTAGAGGAATTGCTAGGAGTTTCTGCTGAGTCTCTTCCCCCATCATTTCCGCCGAAGGTAGATTTGCTACCTGAGATGGGGACATCTATTATGAAACCCTCAACCATACAAGCCCCCAACCTTGAGTTGAAACCCCTCCCTGACACTCTCAAGTATGTTTTCCTAGGTGCCAATGATACGCTCCCCGTTATCATTTCGGCTGTGCTGTCTGAGGCACAGGAGGGAGCCTTGATTGAATGCCTATCTAGGCACAAGGAAGCTATTGCTTGGAGCATTGTTGACATTAAGGGTATAGACTCTACACTCTGCATGCACCACATTTATAATGATGATTCCATCAAGCCTTTTAGGGACATGCAAAGACATCTGAACCCTACTATGAGGGAGGTTGTAAAAAGGGAGATCCTGAAGTGGTTGGACGCTGGGATCATATATCCCATTGCTAATAGTAAATGGGTCAGTCCCATTCATGTGGTGCCAAAGAAGGTAGGCTTTACTGTGGAACTCAACGACCAAGGTGAACAAGTTGTCACTAGACCCTCAACTAGATGGAGGGTCTGTATTGATTACCGCAAGCTGAACACCGCTACCCAGAAGGATCACTTTCCTTTGCCTTTTATTGATCAAATTCTCAAAAAATTGGCAGGGAATAAGTATTATTGCTTTCTCGATGGATATTTTGGGTATAATCAGGTGGCAGTCTTTCCTGATGACTAGGAAAAGACGACATTCACGAGTCCGTATGGTACTTTTGCATTCACTCGTATGCCGTTTGGATTATGTAATGCCCCTGCAACTTTCCAGCGGTGTATGATGTCTATCTTGTCGGACATGATTGACGAGTGTGTCGAAGTATTTATGGATGACTTCTCTATTTATGGCTCGTCTTTCGACCAGTGTCTCCTGCACCTGGAGAATGTGTTGAAACGATGTAAGGAGACTGGTTTAGTCCTCAGCTGGGAGAAAAGTCACTTCATGGTACAGAAAGGAATTGTACTTAGGCATGTTGTATCCGAGCAAGGTTTGGAAGTAAATAAAGCCAAGATTGATTCTATTTCCAAACTTCCATTTCCTACGAATGTCAAACAGATTAGATCCTTTCTGGGCCATGCTGGCTTTTACAGGCGCTTTATTAAAAATTTTAGTAAGATTTCTCGGCCACTTTGTGACTTGTTGGCGAAGGAATCTTCCTTCAGTTTTGATTCAAAGTGTGCCGAGGCCTTTCAAACTCTAAAGGAGGCCTTGATCTCTGTGCCTGTTCTCCAAGCTCCTGATTGGACACTCCCATTTGAGCTTATGTGTGATGCTTCAGATTATGCAGTGGGAGCAGTCCTTGGACAAAGGGTTGAGGGAAGACCTCATGTGCTGCATTATGCAAGCAAGACTTTAACCGAACCTCAGCAAAACTACACCGTCACTGAAAAAGAATTACTTGCTGTAGTTTTTGCTCTGGAGAAGTTTAGGTCTTATTTACTTGGGTCTAAGGTGGTTATTTTTACTGATCATGCAGCAGTGAAACATCTCATTGCTAAGAAAGATTCTAAGCCACGTCTGATTAGGTGGATCTTACTCCTTCAAGAATTTGACTTGGAAATACGTGAAAAGAAAGGAGTAGAAAATGTTGTGGCTGACCACCTGTCTCGCCTTCCTCTTAATGACTCTATTTCTGAAGACATTCGTGAGACATTTCCCGATGAAACTCTGATGGCGGTAACACCAACTTTACCTTGGTATGCAGACATTGTAAATTACTTGGTCACTGGACAAACTCCTGGCTCTTGGGATGAGCAGAAAAGAAAGAAATTCATTTCTCAAGCAAGATATTTTCATTGGGAAGAGCCAGAATTATTTGGAATTGGACAAGACCAAGTATTGAGACGTTGTGTGCCTGAAGAGGAACAACAAAGTGTGCTGAGTTTTTGCCATGAACTTCATTATGGAGGACACTTTGGTGCTAAGAAAACTGCTTTTAAGGTTCTCCAGTCCGATTTTTGGTGGCCTTCCTTATTTAAGGATTCTCATAATTTTGGTAAGGCCTGTATTAGATGTCAACGGACTGGAATGAAATGCCTCAACATCCTATTCAACCTGTTGAAATTTTTGATGTGTGGGGAATTGACTTTATGGGCCCCTTCCCGTCGTCCCATGGTTTTGAATATATCTTGGTGGCAGTTGATTATGTCTCTAAATGGATAGAGGTCATTCCTACACTCACAAATGACCACTCTGTGGTTTTGAAATTTGTGAAGGCCAATATCATATCCCGTTTCGGCTGCCCCAAGACTATTATAAGTGACGGGGGACCTCATTTCCAAAACCACCACTTCAATCGGTTAATTAAGAGTTTGGGAGTGACTCACAAGATTGCTACCCCTTACCATCCTCAGACAAGTGGCCAGGTTGAAGTATCTAATAGGGAGATAAAAAATATTTTGGAAAAGACTGTTAGACCTGATAGGAAAGATTGGTCCCAAAAGCTCAATGATGCTTTGTGGGCTTATCGAACGGCCTATAAGACCCCTTTGGGTACTTCTCCCTTTTGGATTGTGTATGGAAAAGCATGCCATTTACCTGTTGAGTTGGAACATAAAGCACTTTGGGCTATTCGAAGTGTTAACATGGATTTAGAGAAGGCAGGTAAGGCACGATTTCTAGAATTAAGTGAGCTTGAGGAGCTGAGGAATGATGCTTATGACACCTCTCAAGCTTATAAAGAAAGAACTAAGCTCTTGCATGATAAGTTTATTCTTTGAAAGACCTTTGAGCCCAACCAACAAGTCTGGCTTTTCAATTCCAGACTTAAACTTTTTCCTAGGAAGTTAAAATCTCATTGGGATGGGCCTTACATAATCACCAAAGTATTTCCGCATGGAGCTGTGGAGATCAAAAATCCTTCCTCTTCAGCAACTCCCTTTATCGTCAACGGTTAAAACCGTATATAACTTTAGACGGCCATCTGGTTGATAAAGTCACTCTTGAGGAGCCTTAGCTCCTACCATTCTCCGCCTCAGGTAATATCTTCCTTTAGCTTTTATTTGTTTTCAATGAGGACATTGTTTGAACCAGGCATTGGGGAGAGAACCTGAGGCATTTTGTTTATAGCATGCATATAAAAAAGAAAAAGAAAAGAAAAAGAGAGAAAATAAAAAAAAAAGGTTTTGAGCTTAACTGGCTAGATCTTGCATTCTTAAGCAAATCAGAACTCTAGGGTAGACTAAATTAATTCTAGGGTCAAACTTTAGAAGCTAAATGAGCTACTAGCTTTAGACCTTTAGGGTCCTTTGTGGACTAAAAAACTTAAGTAGGAGTTAAGTTGTGGACCATTCCTCAAGAGGTTGAGGAAGGGAAGCTAGGGTTTGAGTTAAAAGGTGGGGTAGTACCTGGAGTCTTATTCTACCTTTTGATTTACGGGTCCTTGTAACCCAAGCATCCAAATTTCACACACATGGTCTGGTAATTAACTTAATTTCTGTCTTTCTGAAAAGAGATTTGTTCTCTTAGTTTTGACTTAGGAGAGGCTTGAAAACACATTTTGATTGGAAGAGTTCCCACCGTAGGAGAGGTGGAGTATATACTCACCTTGAGGATGCGATGATAACATATTACCTCCTCGACGCTTGTCTCTTAGGATATCCATCCTACTGGGGGCATGTAAGCGCATTGCACGGTTCAGGTACCATGGGCGGCCCTATCTCGAAGTTCCGATTGCCATAGGCCTGAATTCGCTTGAGAAATCCATGGGCGATACTATCTCGAAGTGTCGATTGCCAGGAGTTCTTGGGGTCGTTATGGGTGGTGCTATCTCGAAGCATCGAAAGCCAGGCACCCTTCGAGGTATGGTAATGGGGACAATGAATCCGACACAGACCGTGTTGATAGCTGATCTGAGGTTAGACTTAGAAGAATCAAACAAAAAAAAAGAAGAAAAAGATCCTTTAACTCAAATAACTCAGACCAATGCACAGACACTGATGCTTTAATCTCAGGGATCAATAAACTTTAGGGTAGAGTCAGAAATTAGGGAAACTTGTGCCTGCAACTCGTCTTTAGCCGACCTAGTTTGTAACTTAGCAACTACTTAGGAACCTTGGGTCTAGAGTCTGAACTTAATATGCTTCTGAAGGATGACTAAGTGAGTTGACTAGTCTACTTGGAGTGTTAGGTTTAGCTTA
The DNA here is from genome assembly GCA_037157565.1 of Thalassia testudinum. Classification (NCBI taxonomy): domain Eukaryota; kingdom Viridiplantae; phylum Streptophyta; class Magnoliopsida; order Alismatales; family Hydrocharitaceae; genus Thalassia; species Thalassia testudinum. The sequence goes on along the minus strand of JAZHRO010000007.1, from coordinate 69,701,084 downwards.
ATTTTGCTAGGGACTAGCAAAAACTAGGCATGGGGGTATTTGATTAGCCCATAGTTGTGGGCTATTTAAGTATTTAAGTGCCTACACATTAGGTTAATTCTAACATTTATTTAGCATAAATTAGGATGTAAATAGATTAATTCATAGTTTTAGTTTAATTACATAATCCATGCATTGCATTCATATTTTAAGTGCATTTAGAATTAGCTTAGAATGACATTCATCTAATTAGATAACCAATTAGGTACATTGTTTTCATTAACATAGAAGTTGAGGGTCTGTATATAAATGACCCTAATATTTTAACATTATTTTCTTTATTCTTCTTCTTGCAGGAATGGCTGGCTGCCGCTCCAACGCCACCAGCTGCCGTAGTGAAGAACCCATTCAAGGAGGAGCGGATGTGTTGGATTTGGTCGAGCAGCTAATTTCAAATTTGTGCAGGACACTACAAAAGGAGGAGGGAGGCAGCCAAGCTCGGGAGGCCTCCACCACCGACCCACCACTGTGCGGAGAGATTTCCTCTCTTCCATTCCATATTGTCGGCCTCAACCGTGGCGGCGAGTCTCCACCACTGTGGGCATGTGGTGTGACAGGCCACACCGCCATCCGGAGCTCGCCCGCATTACCGTGAGCACCTTAGCGTGCATCTCCCTAGCCGTCGTCACCAACCACCACTGCCGCAACCACCGTCACTGCAATCACCTTCTCATTCACTTAAGACGTCCGGGAAATTTCCCGGACGTCTGAAGCTACCCGCTCACCTGCGACCACCCACCTGCGTACCCGTCTGAAGTCCACCCGCACCCGCAAAACCACATCTGCCCACTCCACCTTCCACGCACGCCCCCTCCAACTGCTACTGCACCCTCTGCCCAGAGGCTGTGCACCCGCTCACCTCCAACCACGCACCTGCTCAGCCTGCAGAATTCCAATCGCAACCGCTCCCGCGCCTGCAACCGCAACCGCGCCTGCAGAACTCCAACCGCAACCGCACCCGCACCTGTCGAACCTCCAACCACGCCCACCAGCCTGCAGTGCCCTCCTCCCACTCCTGCAGAACCGCCAGCAGCACCCGCAGTCCTCACCGCCAACAGGTCGCGCGCGCTCACGCCAAAGCAGCTGCGGCATCGGCTGCAGCCACCTCCGCCGGAGCTCGTCCGGTCGCCTTCGGTCGCTGCACGACATGCCGCCACCACCGCTTTGAAGCCCTCGGTCCAAGGGACTTCCTTCGAGCTTCCCGCACCCGACCATCCACTCCTCGTCGCGCAAGACAAAGGGGAAAAAATCCCCTGTTTTGCTACAGTAACCTGCCAATTAAAAATTACATTTTCTGCCATTGTCACTTTTTAATCATATTTTATTGATTTTGCATTGCGGAAAATATCCTCTAGTTTCTCAGAATTGCTATTTCAGCATTGTTTCTTGCTTAAACCTTAATCTAAAGGCAATTTTGGCTTGATTCTTGTCCAAACTGACTACGAACAAACGTTTTTAACTGGTGCGAATTTTAATACGTCATTGCCTCCCTGTGGATACGACCCGCTCCTCTGCGAGTGGTTATTTCTTTTTAAATATTGATTAGTCGATTTTTCCACCACATTAAACTACAAACGACTTTAAAGCGAACAATCGACCAGTCACCTAACAAGTGCCTGAGCGGGTTCAGACATTGACTCTCCTGAAGGGGGTTCATCTTGAGAATCATCCCAAGATTTGACTAGGGCAACCACAAATTTCATCCTCAACCTTGATAATTTCCTAAGTAGAAACTCACCTGGGCCCTTATCCCCAACATTTTGGAGCAAATCCAATAAAGAGCTATTCAGCTCATTAATCATTTTTGTCATAGGCTCCAATGCTTCAATGCATGGTGTTGGCTGGGCATCTAAAGATTGTATAGTGTTCCTCAAATTAGCTAACACCCTACCCTAGATCTGGTTCACCTGAATTGAATGGTTTGTTTCAGGCTTGGGTGGGTTTGAGTTAAATCTAGGAGAGTCAAGATATCGAGGTTCTCGGGTCCCTCCCTGATAGCAGGTCATCTCGGGTTGTTCAAAGAATGGAGGTGACCTATATTTAGTGGAATACTGGGGAGGTCAGATGTTATAATCATCATATCCTTCCTGATTGTAGATAAGGTTAGTTTGATCATCAAAGGATGGAGATCTATAATCATTATAGCTCTGGGAAGGATAGTAATCATAGTCTTGTTGTCCAGGGTTAGGACCTGGGCACTGAGGTTCGGATTCATATCCCCAATCAAAGTTATCCCGGCTAGTGGATAGGTAATTACAAATCAAGTCGGGATAGTAATCATCTTAGGGATAAGTGGTGGTAGGGGGATAGGATGTGAAATGAGTGTAGGATGTGGAAGGATACATGGTAGAATAGGAGGGAAATCAGAAGAGAGAAAGGAGCCCTGCAATACAAATAATCAACCCTGTCCTTAGGTGGGCTAGCCTAAAGACCTACAGACTCCTAGGATCCGTCTTGAGATTATAAATGATTTGGTCTACTTCTATCCATTCAATCCAACCAATAAGAAGGAGGGGTTGAGGAGAAGGTTCTTCCTTGGACTTGCACCTCCAGTTCCTAGTGTACCCCCCGGCCGTGATCGTTTGATGCTACTTCCCTAGCTAGACATCAGATGGAATAGTAGAAGCAGATTAATCCAAAAAAAATCGTAGTCTGAGCCCCGAAGGGCGAATCAATCCTTAAGGCCAACATCTACTCAATTTTAATTAAGCTTGGGATGATTGTGCCCTTGGAATATGATGGGGCCTTTAGATGGCTTGTGCACTTAATGATCAATTCAAATGTGTGTGCGTGCACTACTAGGGTTTGTAAACAAGGTTATATGATGATGTGTCTTTTAGGGTTCAACCTTATTTAGTACCTTTTAGGGTTTAATCTTTAGGTGTATTCAATCAAGGTTTAGTAGAACACTCCAAGCTTTGAAAGCACTGGTGATGATATATTCCTTTAGAAATCAGAAAAAAATGTGGAGTGTCTGGTTCAGCCCTACAAATCAACCCTCAGAGGCAAGCTACTTGATGGATCAGTTTTAAATTGAGTGGTGCGGCCCAAACAGCTCAATCAATTGGCCTGTTGCACCACTTAGTTAAGGCACACAAGAATGTCTAACCTATTCAGATTTGTACTCACTTATGTGTATTGAGTTGAAGTGTACCGGGTCCACAAGTTAGATCCTGGTTAAGTGGTAGAATCAAAGTATTTGTGTGCCTTAGGATAAGAAGTTGTAAGTGTTAAGTGTGTAGCTTTCAGTTAAATCCCACAAGTGAAGAATATTTTTTTATTTTTTTATATATGCGGGTGGGTGAGGTGAGTGGAGTGACAATCAAACAACCAAAATCTACCCTAGGGTTTATGCAAGCACCTAAGTTGATTTGGGTTTGAGTTATTAGGTTATGGAATAAAAACTAGGGTGAGGGTGGTGGGGGTACAGTTACAAAACCTTCATCCACACTTTTCTCCAATCTAACTGCTCTGGCCCCCCTCGGATGAGTACCTGCAATCACAGTAAGATGAGAGAAAAAGTGAGATAAAAGTTAGGTAAGGCAGAAAACACGGGAAAAAAAATCAAAGAGCGTTGCCTCCCCGGCAACGGCGCCAAAATGATCGCGACTCATTTTGCAGGGTAAAAATCGAGGTTTAGAGGACCCGTCGTTGTATGACGGATTCGCACGTGAAAAGGATTGGATTTGGAAAACCCATCGTCGTAGTTTGATTTGTGAGAAAATCCATCGATCAGATAAAATTTATAACCGAAACTCGAAAAATGAGTCCTAGGTCGAACATGGGGAGACGGACATTTGGTTTTGAAAATCCGCATTTCGCTTTTATTTATTTTTGTCATTTTTGTCTTCTCTAATTTTTTTGGTACTTTTAGCAAGCAAGAGATTAGGTTGATGAATTCTTATCTAACTAATTTACTTGCAAAATATAGGAGAGAAAGAAACAATTACATATATTTCTGAAGCAAATGTTTTCTACAACTAAGAAAGCAGGAAAGATTACACTACAAAGGCAAAAAGAAAGATATAGGTGAGAGAATCCCCCTCGATGGTTTCTCGAAGGACGACTCACTCTGACGTCACCTAGAGGAAGGTGGTAAGGAGCGGGACGAACGAGGATGGAGATAGAGGACGGAGGGTGGGGTAGGACAGCGTCGTGGTGAGGATCTTCTTCCCAAGGTGAGGTGAGAAGATGGCCACAGGATGCTCCACGAATAGGGATGAGAGGTGGGAAAACTATTTTCTTTTCTACTCTAGAGGAGCATCCTAGGCTTGGGACAAGCTCTCTCTAGAGCCTTGGAGGTGGTGAGAGGAAGAAAGGAAGAGATGAAGAAAAATGGGAGGGGTAGGTGTCCATTTATAGTGGAGGATAGAATGAAATTCATATACAGGACATTTAGTGACGGTCATAAACGTTGTTGAAGATCCGCCGCAAATGTCGTTGAAGATCCCGCTCACGTGCCCCTACTGCCACACTACTAGCGCGTGCTACACGCACCCTTGTCGCGTGCACACGCATGATAGGTGCTGCTGCTGCGTGAAAGTCCTTGCGCTTGCGCTGCTGCTGCGCGCGCGCGTGCATGCGATCGCACTGCTGTGCGCATGTGGCGGCGCGTGCGTGCGCATGGGTGGCCTGGGTTGAGTTGATTTTCACGCCATCTTCATTCCTTTGTAGGGGATGCTACAGAGGTCGGATTGAGTTGATTTTCGCGCCATTGGGCTACGATCATCGACCCAAATCCATCTGTGCGGTTGGATTTGTTGTTTGATGCTCCAGATTGCATCACCTAGTCCCTCAACCGTTGATCTTCCTTGGATTGCATATGGTGCTATAGGACTTCGATCGAGGTAATTTCGGAGGCGTTGGACTCTGATCATCGCCTTGATTAGATCCGTACGATCTGATCGTCAATCCGAGGCTCCAATATAAATATCCTTCTCTCCTTACCACAAAATGGACGCAATTAACCTAAATTATATGCAACTACTCTAAATGCAGAATGTTGCATGTTATGCGATATTTATAGTATGGAATGCAAATCTAAGCCTAAGAACAGCATAAATAGGCATTTTAACCTAAATGGATGTGTCTACATCATAGGACTACCACGGGGCTCTCCCAACCAGGACAGTACCACGTGTACATCCTACATTGCGAAATAAATTGCAATCAAGATCGTTCCCTTAGGGAACAAAAGGATTAAGAAATATTGTGGATCCTTATTAGAATAACCGAAACAGAAACACCTAGTTGAGATAAATGAAAATGAATGATTAGTTACTTGTTTCTTTAAGTTAAATTGCATATAAATGGCTTAACCACCACTCTACTCAACGTTAGCTGACTACGAATTATATAACCATGTTTAGGTCAGGGAGTTGAGCAGCCAGTGCCATCGATTGCCAAGGGTGCTGGGCCTAGCCGAGCCCAGCTGTAGTGTTGTTTCTTTTTCTGTTCCAGAGCCCTTTTGTAGAAGTGAGTACTTTAGTATGTATTAGCTATTTTTGTTCAGGTTATATTTCCCTCTGTTGTAATTGTGATAGCTATATGTGTTGTAGTACTCTTCCGCTTGTGGCATGTAATATTTTTGAGACTTCTCATTCTGTTTTCCATTACTGCCTTTTATTATTTCTGCTTAGTTACTTTGCATGTGTGGTTGTAGTATAATTTCTGCTTTTTGGTTTTTTTTTGTTGAATGACTGGTTCTTGGGATTAGTCGAGGCGAGCTAATCTCGGGTCCTGTAGGGATCTAGGATTGAGTCATAACAAAGATGGTATCAGAGCAAGGTTGTCCCGAGAAATGAACCAAATGATCTGAAAGCAACCACTCATGTACATGTAGCTAGGATAGCAATCACAATGTATTTCCTTAATCTTCGCTTATGAGTCTTATTTCTTTATGTAACCTGGTATCGTTGATAGTCCATGTTCTTTCTCTTGTATCTCCTTGTAGGAGATGCCTCGTCGAGGAGTTCTCGAGGCAACCTACGAGCATGGCCGTGGGCGTGGTCGTAGGGGTAGATGTGCCGAACCTGAGGCACCAATCAACCCACCCCTCCTTTCAGGCATCCAGGCCTAGGACCTTGCCCAGATGATTCAGGACATAGTGCGGGAGGAGCTCCAGCAGCCTCCTCCTCGGCCACCCCTCCCTGAGGACTTGGAGGGAGAGTCCTCTGTGGGATAGGGGAGCCACCATAGCGTTAGACCAGATGGAGGGGGAGGGGTGATCCTCCACCACCCCCACCACCCTCAGACACTTCTAAGCATGAGCCCTCCTTGCCTGGAAGCATGCCTGTTCCCCTGTTGCAGCTCCACCACGAGCTATTTGGCCAGTTCCAAAAGCTCAAGCCCCCCTCCTTCAAAGGGGATGAGAGCCCGTCTAAGGTAGAGGACTGGCTGGAGCAGATAGAGAAGGTTTCTAACATGCTCCGCCCTCCTGTAGAGTGCCACGTGGCCTTTCTTCACGTACTAGTTGGAGAGTGCAGCCCACCGATGGTGGAGGGCAGTCATTGGATAGAAGGGGAGCGAGCCGTCGTGGGACCAGTTCGTGGCACTCTTCTACGAGCAGTACTTCCCACAGACTTGGTAGGACCAGAGGAGGTGGGAGTTCCACACTCTCCGCCATGGGACGATGACAGTTAGTGCGTATCGTATGCATTTCCTGGAATTGTCATGCTTCGCCTCGACGGCTGTGTCTACAGAGGAGGAGCATCTGTTGAGGTTTACTAAGGGCCCCCGGCCTGCTATTCGGGGGTATGTGAAGCCCCTGAAGCTACCCACCTTCTCCCGTGTGGTCGAGGTGGCCATGACCTACGAGGAAACCAACCCGACCGTGCGAGACACTGATGAAGGAGGACGGAAGAGGCCCTACCAGCCAGAGTACTCATAGGGCCGTCGGGAGAGGAGGCACATGTGCTCGCAAGGGAGTTGTCTTGCTCTGTGGGACCACCAGTGGCCTTTAGGGGCCCCAGGCAGGGGCTAGCTAACAACATCGAACCCTCGCCCAATCACCAGCAAGGACCGACCAAGGAAGGCGGTCGTGCCCTTCTCTGTTACTAGTGTTGCCAGCCGGGCCACATAAGGAAGAACTACCCATCTAAGGCTGGAGCACAGCAGATGCTCCCAGCACCGAGCACTGGAGGCCGATCTGGTGGCCATGGTTAGTAAGCACGAGGAGGAGGACAACAGTCACGAGGAGGGTATCGGCCAACTGCTGCTCGCCCGACCCAGAGCATGGCCGCTTCTTCTACACCCAGGACTGAGGGGCGTGTCAACGCCCTAACTCATAGAGACGCCAGAGCTTCAGGATCCATGGTGGTAGGTTTGGTTCCAGTTTCCGGCAGACTTGTTTACATACTTTTTGATTCTGGTGACACATTCTTTTGTCACCGCGAGTTTTGTCGTCAATTGGGGCCTGAGTAGTGTACTATTAGAGGTTTTGTTCTTGATTAGAGGCCCAGGTGGACAATTGTTTGTCAGAGGAGGTCTTCACAGACTGCGATGTCGCTATAGGGGGACACAGTCTTCCCGCTGACCTGATCGTAATCCCAATGGAGGACTTTGGCGTGATCTTAGGGATGGACTGGCTATCTGCCTATCATGCCCTGGTGGACTATTTTGGGTGGAAGATCATTTTCTCCTTACCAAAGTTGCCTCCCTTTGAGTTTCACAGCCAGCCGGTAGACAGAGGTTTCAGGTGCATCTCCGCGCTTCGGGCAACGAAGCTTCTGAGCCAGGGGCGTGAGGGCTTCTTAGCTTGTGTCATAGCAGAGCCTAACACTGTGGCCGACTTACAGAGTATTCCGGTGGTCTGCGAGTACCCCGACGTCTTCCCAGAGGAGTTGCCAGGACTACCTCCCGAGCGTAAGATCGAGTTTAAGATCTCACTAGTACCGGGGACCAGCCCTATCTCTACTGCATTGTGTAGGATGGCCCCGCTTGAGCTGCGAGTGCTCAAGTCTCAGTTACAGGATCTATTGGAGAAGGACTTTGTGAGGCCCACTGCATCCCCGTGGGGAGCCCCTGTGTTATTCATGAAGAAAAAGGATGGTACCCTTCGACTTTGTGTTGACTACAGGCAACTGAATCGGGTCACCGTCAAGAACAAGTATCTGCTGCCTCATATCGATGACCTCTTCGACCAGTTGAGAGACGCCATGATGTTCTCCAAGATAGATTTGAGGTCAGGCTACCATCAGCTGAGAATCAGGGAGATCAACGTCTCCAAGATAGCCTTCCGTACTCAGTACGGACACTACAAGTTCTTGGTCATGCCATTTGGGCTGACCAACGCCCCCACTGCTTTCTTGGATCTGATGAACCGTGTTTTCAGACCATATCTGGATCAGTTTGTGGTGGTATTCATCGACGAGGTACTGGTCTACTCTCGGGATCAGGCACAACATGGACAGCATCTACGTATGGTCCTAGATACATTGAGACAATGCGGGCTATATGCCAAGTGCAGCAAGTGCGAGTTCTGGTTGAGACAGGTGACCTTCTTGGGCCACGTGATTTTAGGAGATGGGTTGGCTGTAGATCCAGCCAAGGTCGAGGTCGTACTTAGGTGGGAGAGGCCACTCACAGTGATAGAGATATGCAGCTTTCTGGGATTGGCAGGCTACTACCAGCTGTTTATCAAGGGATTCTCTCATATCGTGCGTCCTATGATCCAGCTGACTCGGAAGGACGTGCCATTCACGTGGACAGACGAGTGTGAGTCGTGCTTTCAAGAGTTGAAGGAGAGGCTGACTTCAGGTTCTGTACTCACCATCCCAGACAGCAGTGGTGGGTTCGTGGTTTACACTGACTCCTTGTTGCAGGGGTTGGGTGGTGTGCTCATGTAGCAGGGTCATGTTATCGCTTACGCTTCATGGCAACTAAAGCCCCATGAGCATAACTACCCCACCCATGACTTGGAGTTGGCAGCAGTTGTCTTCACGTTGAAGACATGGAGGCACTACTTGTACGATGAGACGTTCGAGATCTTCACGGATCATAAGAGCCTCAGGTACCTGTTCGATCAGAAGGAGCTCAACATGAGACAGAGACGTTGGTTAGAGCTCCTGAAGGACTACGACTGCAGCATCTCCTACCACCGAGGGAAGGCCAATGTGGTGGCCGATGCCTTGAGCCGAAAGGCACACACCCACTTGACCAGCTTAAAGGCACAAAGTTGGAGACTCATGGAAGAGGTGGGCAGTTGGCGACCCCAGGTGTCACGAGGGTACTGTAGGGCAGTGACAGTGACACAACAGGCACGATCAGAGCTGATAGACCATATCATTACAGGGCAGATGGCCAATCCATATTTGCAAACGCTACAAAATAGGGTTTTGACAGAGGACCCAGGAGATTTTACTTTCTCTAACAAGATACTGCATATGAGGGGACGTCTATGCATTACTAGAGACGAGGAGCTATTGAGAGAGCTCCGGACTGAGGCACACAGGTCCACATTCACCATACATCCCAGGAACACAAAGATGTACCATGATCTGCGACGCGACTTCTGGTGGAGGGGAATGAAGTAGGATGTTGGTGAGTTCATCCAGCAGTGCTTGGTATGCCAGCAGGTGAAGGCCAAGCACCAGTGGCCTACAGGGCCGCTACAGCCACTTCATATGCCAGAGTGGAAGTAGTAGAGTGTCACCATGGACCTGGTAGTGGGGCTACTGGGTACACAGCGAGGACATGACGCAGTTTGGGTGATAGTAAATAGGTTGACGAAGATGATGTGATTCCTACTGATCCAAGTCACCTTTGGGCCAGCACAGCTAGCAGAACGATACATCAGAGATGTGGTGCGCCTTCATGGAGTCCCTTACAAGATCATATCCGACAGAGATACTCGCTTCACTTCCCAGTCCTGGGCAGAGTTTCAGCAAGCCTTGGGAACTTGTTTGAGGTTCAGTACCTTCTACCACCCCTAGACCGATGGTAGTTGAAGCGCACCATACAGACACTAGAGGACCTCCTATGCACTTGTGTACTGGACTAGAGAGGCTCCTAGGAGGAGCATTTGCCCCTGGTAGAGTTTGCATACAATAACAGCTACCATTTAAGCATTGGCATAGCACCTTACGAGGCTCTTTATGGGAGGAAGTGTACTTCACCCTTGAGTTGGATTGAGGTGGGGACCAAGTGGGAGGTTGGTCCCAGGTTGATCCGTTAGAGTCAAGAGGTGATAGAGCAAATTCACAAACAACTCCGTACTGTCAGGAGCAGGCAGAAGAGCTATGTTGATAGGAAGCGCAGAGAGCTGCAGTTTGAGGTTGGGGATCACGTCCTCCTCCGTGTTTCACCCATGAAGGGTTTGCAGCATTTTTGAGTGAAAGGGAAGCTTGCACCGAGGTTTGTGGGGCCTTTTGAGGTCTTGGAGTGGGTTGGACCCATTGCTTACCAACTTGCCCTTCCCCCCAAACTTTCGAGAGTACACGACGTGTTCCATGTGTCAAACCTCAGGAAATATATTGCCGATCCCAGCCACGTTCTGAGCCACGAGAGCATCAAGGTGGGAGATGACTTGACCTATCCTGAGAGGCCAGTGCAAATACAAGACCGAGCTGTCCAGAGTCTGAGACGGAAAGAGGTGCCACTGGTAAAGGTCCTATGGAGAAGCCAGCGGCACAAGAAGGCGACTTGGGAGCCCAAGGCGGCGATGTAAGAATAGTACCAGGAGCCTTTTGAGGGTACATCACTTCTGACCTACTTTGATCCTCTTTAAGTTTGTTATGCGCTTTTACATTCCTTTCTGCACCCTAGTTAACTCAATTTTCAGGGATGAACTTCCTTTAAGTTTGTTATGTTGAAATGACCCTTCCCAAGGGTCATTCGTAGTTTTCCGGAAAGATATGGGTGTAAGTACAATTTTAAACCCCATGGGTTTAGGTGTGTGGGCCTTTCGGGAAGAAAAAGTTCTGCGGGGGAGATTCCGTAATTTTCACTCTCTCTCTCTTCCCACGCCAGTGTGAGGTAGCTACCTGTGTGCTTATCGCGCGTGTCATAGTCACCGCTACGTCGTGATCGTGACCTCGGGGTGTTGACCAAGTTTAGGACTTCCATGGGGGCTCTCCTGGCCAAGAGAGTACCACGTGTACATCCTACATTGCGGAATAAACTGCAATCAAGATTGTTCCCTTAGGGAACAAGTGGATTAAGAAATGTTGTGGATCCTTATTAGAATAATTGAAACAGAAACACCTAGTTGAGATAAATGAAAATGAATGATTAGTTACTTGCTTGTTTCTTTAAGTTAAATTACATATAAATGGCTTAACCACTACTCTACTCAATGTTAGCTGACTACGGATTATATAACCATGTTCAGGTCAGGGAGTTGAGTAGCCAGTGGCACCAGTTGCCAAGAGTGCTGGGCCTAGATGAGCCCAGCCGTAGTGTTGTTCCTTTTCTGTTCCAGAGCCCTTTTGTAGTAGTGAGTACTTTAGTATGCATTAGCTATTTTTGTTCAGGTTATATTTCCCTCTGTTGTAATTGTAATGTGATGAGAACCTCATCATGAGCCATAACTAGCTCATTTTGACCCAATACAAAGGATAAAAGCTCCTACATAACTCAAGGAAAGGCTTAACTCAGAGAATTCTGAGTTTAAGGAGAAAACAAGTCATAAGGGGTAAAAATGCAATTTTACCAGTATAATCTGCATACAGGGTAATTCAGGGTCCAAACATAGGTCAAAGCAACTTAATAAGAATAAAAGTGGGATGAGATGATCTAACAAGGGCTACAGTAATTCCAAGGAACTAAATGATAATCTGTAACCCTAAAACAAACCCACTTCAATTCACGAGGTTCAAGGCAAAGCAAAAATGGAATAAACCCTCTAAAATTCATAGAAAAATAATCTCTAGGGTTTAGAACCTTCAATTTGACCTTAGGAACCCATCTTGACCTACATTGAGAACCATACCCAATTAATCACTTAATTTGGGTTTTTTCGTAAATTGACCAGTCAAACAAGGTTTAATCTAGAAATAAAATTCACCATCAGATTCCTTAGGTCCTAATTAGTCATGTATAAAAACTTGAGCCTAAGAAGAAACCTTCTTGACCAACTTTACACTTTGGTCCTCATATATTTACTTTTTGGCCCTCAACTTTTGAACCCTCGCATTTTGGCCCCTAACTCTCCTTCGTTCTTTGCGTTCAGGTCCCCCCTGCAAAACCTGCCAGCACCATGCTCCGGCGACCTTGCGCGGAGCATTGCGCCACGCAGGGTGAGGGGGAGAGCCTGGCAAGTAAACCGGGGGTGCCCTGCGTCGTCAGCCGTCGCAGGGACACCCCCCTGGTCGCTGTAACCCACCATATCGGCCGTGCGAACGCATGGACGGTATGGGTTTCCATCTCCGGCGTCCTCCGGCGAGGGAGACACGTCGTCACCCTCCGCCTTCCTCCCTGATTCGGTCCCTATAAATACCCCCGTCGCTCCACCGTTCTTCCCAGCTCGGATCTGACGGAGAAAACCCCCAACTTTCCTCTCTTCTCACTCCGGCAGACGCCCACCAGCTCCGGCGGTTCTTCCTCCTCCTCCTCTTCGCTCTGCCGCAATACCAGCAGCAGAGACTTCTTCCCCTGCTCTTCCCGCGTCGCGCAATACCGGCGCGCGCTGCCTCTGCCCCGTCGTCACCGCCGTCCTCCCCCCCACTGGGCACCTTCTTCTCCGGCGACAGCAGGTACAGCCATCCGCCTCCTCGCCCCCTTCGTCACTTTAGTTAGGTTAGAACTACTTCCCTCTATTCTCTCTCTCTTTTCCCCCTGCTATTTTTATCTAATTACCCCTCGATTCCGACCCCTCACCCTCACCTTCTCCGCCTCCGGCCATCCTCCGGCGAGCCGCTCCCATCACTCCAGCAACCCACATGGCTCGCCAACCACCGCAGAACCTCCGCCTCTTCACCCTGATCAACCCCCGCCTTCCACTTCCCCCACATCACCCTCTGCAACCCCACCGAACAAACCCATCTTCCGACCCACAGCCCGACCTAGGGCAGCCCTTGCACGCCGCCCCACGCCTCGCCACCACCCACACGAGCTTCGCCACACTCTGGCGAAGCTCCTGGCACCTTCTGATTAGGCCGAGAGGCCATTTTGTTGTGAACAGGTCACCCGTCCTCCGCCGCCATTGCCGTGCAGAAGGAGCTGCTTCCGCCTGCAGCTGCAGGCGCGCCACGCCCAGATTCGACTCCCAGGCCGTGCGAGGCATTTCGACAAAGCGTCAGGCTGCAGCTGAAGCGAAGCCCTCGCGTGAAGGCCTCGCGTAACGTCGCGATTACCAGCTGTTTCCCCCGCGCAGGCGCCAACTCGGGGTGGGACATTTAGTCCCACCTCGGAAAACTCTGAAGAGGCGCAGCGGTATAAAGTGAAAAAGTGCTGGAGGCTTATTGCCTCAGCACACGGGGTGAGGTCCCCTTCACCCGCCCGGTTACCCGGTCTCGTCCGCGCTCACGCCCCGCGGACCTGGCCCGACCCGACTTAGACTGACCTGCACTCCTCGCCCACCACGCACGCCGGTGGGCCTGGACCCGGGCGCGACCCATACCCGGCTACCCGGCAGCTCTGGGAGAGCTATCCTATGAGCGGATTCTGTGAGAGAGAGACGCGGGGGAGGGTAGAGATAGGTTTTGCCCCTCTCTGATCAAGCTGTGTAAGTGTGCAGGCACAGGTGAAGAAGAACCGTGGAAGAAGACGAAGGCTGAAGGAAGGAGGATCACCGAGCGGCACTGTAGCTGCGGCGGTTTAAGTCGTCTGATTGGAAAATCAGACGACGTCCTGAAGGCAAGGAAGGAGAAGGAAGGCGAGGCAGAGGAGAACACAGAGAGACAAGCAGAAAGAGCTGAAAGAAGAAGGTCTGAAGAAAGGAAAAGAAGAAAGAAAGAAGAAGAAGGAGAACATGACCGCAAGGGAGAAGAAAAAGAAAGAGACGAGCAGAAACAAGAACTGAAAGAAGAAAAGCATCACTACTGCTGCAGATAAAGAAGAAGAACAAAGGAAGTGAGCAGAAGATCTGAGAAGGAAGAAGAGGAGAAGCAAAGAGAAAAGAAGAAAAGCCAACAAATTCTCTCTCTCTCTCTTTATGTTTTTGTACAAGAAATTTGTATCTCTAGAATACAGTTTGCTCCCTGAGTTCGACCTCGGGAACTCTTTTATTTTCCGAGTAAAAAATTATATATTTGAAATGATGGCAATAACTGGCTATATTACAACGACATAACAATAAAACCCGGTTATCTCTCGAAGCCATCGTTATCATAATGGCTATGTATGTTGTAGTACTCTTCCGCTTGTGTCATGTAATATTTTTGAGAATTGTCATTCCATTTTCCATTCCTGCCTTTTATTATTTCTACTTAGTTACATTGCATGTGTGGTTGTAATATATTTTATACTTTTAGGTTATTTCTCGTTGGATAACTGGGTCTTGAGATTAGTTAAGGCGAGTCGATCTGGGGTCCTGTAGGGATCTGGGATCGGATCGTAACAGAAGGAGGCAAGATCAAGAAGGGAAGAAAACGAGAGAGATAAACAAAGATCTATACCTTAAGAAGATGGTGGAGCAAAGGACGCAAGAGATGATGGCAGAGCAGAGGACACGATCGGAGATGATGGCAGTGATCGGAACGAGAGAGCAAATTGGAGGATCGCGCAGTTCGAGGTGATGACTAAATAGGTAGATCCAAGAGGCGAGGGCTGAAGATGATAGGCGAGGGCTCTTGGGCAAGGGTTGAAGAGGAGAGGAGCGGGAGTTTGCGCACGAGTTTTGAGCACTAATGCTATAGTGGTAATTTTATTTGCCACTAATGCTAATTTCCATTTTACAAAAATATTATAGTAGCATAAGTAACAATTGCTACTAAATCAACGATTATAGTGTCAAATATATTTGCCACTAATGCTAAATGTCATTTGACAAAAATATTATAGTGGCATAAATAACAATTGCCACTAAATCAAAGTCAATGTGGCAAATATAATTGCCACTAATACTAATTGTCGCTTGACAAAATGTTATAGTGGCAAATACCAAAAATTTGCCACTAAATCTAAGTAATTAATGGAAAATGTATTATATGCCACTAACTAATTCTCCACTAAAGGCCATTTTTTTGTAGTGATCAATGGTTTGCCTGTGCCTTTCAGATAATCCATTATAGAATCTCTCGACCAATTGCCATCTTAGCACCTGATGGTGGGGGCATAACCTAAGGAGGTCATTAAAGCTCTCCCATGTTTCATGAAATTACTTCCCTTCCTATTGAGTAAAGCCCATAATCTCTCTCATGTAATGATTGGTCTTACTATAGTAAAGTGCTTTTTCAATAATTCTCCCTTAAGGGTAGCCCAATCACTTACCCTTGCATCAAGGGTATGAAACTAATGCTTGGCCATATCCTTTAGGGAGAAAGGTTCTCATCAGGGCTTCATCAGTAAAGCCCTAGAGCTTCATCGTGGAACAGACTACGGTGAATTCCTCAAGATGCCTGTAAGGATCCTCCCTAGCAGTACCATAGAGAGAAGGAAGCAAAGATATGATGTTGCTCTTGATTTCATAAGGATTATCCACTCCAAGTCTTCAGAAAGGTACGGCTTGGTGAGTTGTAGGGAGGAAATAGTCTCTCAAGGTTCTCTGATTTCACCAACCCTGATATCTTCTTTAGGTCTTTCTTCTGCCATTTTTTTTCTTTCTTGGTTGGCTTTCCTAATAATTCTCTCAGGTTCCGAGTTAAAAACAAGACTTCTTCTAAGAGAGCGCCTACCAAGCATATACCAAGCAAACACAAGGCAAAAGGTCTTTTGTTGATTAAAAGTACTTTAAACCCTCTTCCAACTTTCCAGCTTGGCCAGATAGAGTCAAGGTAATGTTTCTCTGTTCCCACATAAGTGGTATAAGAGAAATGAGGCACTTGAGATTCCTGGTCAATGTCTGTTAAGGAGGTTGAGGTTATTTTAGTTCTTTTAGGTGACCAAACAAGTTGTCAATCTAATTACGCACCCTAAATTGACCTTTGAGTTCCCTACAGACGTACACCTTGTTGCAATGATATTCTCAAATGCTCAAGTAAAAAGGTACTCTAAGGATGGAACCGAGAGATGCAAGTAGGGTGAACCCTTCCTTTGAGGTGATGCATTAGCGGTGCCTCTTAACTACCCTTGAATTCCTTTAAGGAGTGTCCCCCTCCTTAGAGTATCAAATCACTTGGGCAAAAGTTAATACCACCATCACAAAGCAAAATAGGAGGGTTTGCACCGATAAAGAGATTGATGCCTATAGCCTTAAGGGTCCAAGTCCTAGTGCAGTGTCTACAGTGCATGCTCGGTGTAGGAAGTGTGCATCACACCGCGAAAAATGATTTTTCTTTTGAAAATCGCAATCAAGTTATTCAAACACTTCCTATATATTTTACTCCTCTTTTCAAAAGTAATGTGACCACTTGATTAATCTTTTCAAATCAGCTTAAGTTGTCTTCTTAAATTATGTCCAGATGCAATGCGTGTGCAGATAACTAATGTAGAAAGATAGGAAGTACGTACCTTGCTCCAACACTCTTCGATGCAGAAATGCACGTAATGCGGTAAGAAAATCTAAATGCTGCTCAAGCACTCCTAGATGATCGACCTATGGATATGCAACTTCTATCAAGTAGCTCGGATTTTTTTTTTCAAATAAATGTGCAATCAAAAAGAAACTAACTACCACAGACATAATAAATCTAGTAACTAAAGAACTAGGGACACTCCCCCAAAAACTAGCCCCTATTACAAGGGCGAGAAAACATATAACTAAACTAATTCTATCAGTCTAAATCTAAAATGAGATCAAGGAAGTACTCCTCTTGATTGTTCCTCCATATTCCTTCACGTGAGTGGGATTAAGGCCCACAGACTCCTGTTGTTGTCCTTAAGGTGGCATCAAGGTCCACCAAAACTCTTGTCTCCACCATTCGCTCCCAACGCATTCGTTTGCACACAAACAAAACCAATGTCAGTAATTCAGAAAAGCTTCAGAAATAGCATAAAAATAATATAAATTCCCTCAAAAAAATTAATAAACATGTTTCCTCCCCAGCAACTGCGTCATTTGAAAGAGCGATTATCATTTTCGATGAAATTTTGTACATAAAATGTACCGTCATTGTATTTAGTTGTGTGGTAGAAAATTGCTTTTCAAAACATTTAATACTCAAAATTTAACCACAAAAATAGTTAGGTCATTTCCACAGGGAGGAATTAGCCTATTAAACTCGTGAATGTGACTTAACCAGTTTATTAAAGCCAGTAGTTCCTACTTTGAAGATTTGACTATTTGTTCATAACAAGAAACTGAGAGAAGACAATTAAACCAGATTAGAGGAATGCTTATGCAAATTCACCTTAATATATTAACTCATTAAATAAATGAATAGTCTTTCTGTAATGGCACGACCCATAAATAGAATTGAGATGTGAAACAGAGGAATCCTCCCCTCTCCTGCTCACACGTGAAGAGAGGCCAGCTGTCTACCTGCATGCGGTGGAGGTGTGCCGGAGGATGGCCATCGTAATGACGGTGATGGCACGACAAGCGCTGGCCGGAGGCAGCCTGCGACGGTGACCGGAGACCGGCGGCAGTGGTATCTGTCGCAAGAGAAGGGGCTACCGAGGGGTGGCGTGGCTGGCATAGGTCGTCGACAGAGGTCAAGGTGGAGAAAAAGGTGGCTCGAGGTAATGTACATGGCAATGGGGACGGCGGCAACTTTGGGTTCTTTTGTGTGAAGTTGCAGGTGGTGGTAGAGGTGAAATAAGGGAGGCGGTAGGAGGTTGAAGAAGAAGATGGAGAGGGAAAGGGCTATGGGTTTGGCAGTGGTGTTGGTGGTCTGCAGTGAGGGGATCAGCGGTGGTGATGTGGGTTTGCGGCGAAGGGGAGAAGGTCAATTGGAGTTGGAAGGTGATGGGTGTGGGTTATTACGAGGGAGATTTTTGGGTGGAGAAGGTGCAGGAGGAGAGGCTATGGGAGACGACTGGTGGTGCTCTCTGTCACCGAGCACCACTGTGGCGTAGGCGGCGATGAAGAAGTTAGCTTCAATCCACAGTGCGCGCTCCGGCCATGGTGTCTGCGATGGGCATAGTGCCAGACCTGTTGCATGGTGGAGGAAGAAGAGAATGATGAAGATGATGGCCAACCCTCCTTAAAACTCCTCTATTTGTTTTCTTCGGCCGAAAGCTTCTCCAACCACTCGGTGAAGATCGTGAGTGGTTGGAATGCACAGAGAGATAAGCATGGCGAAGGAGATTGTGGTGGTGTTGTTGTTGCGAGGGGTTCGGCTGGAGGTGCGAGCATCTGGTGGCGGTGCATTGATGAGGTTGGTGGGTCCTATTCTCGAACCATCATCAAATAGCTTATCAAGAGTAGCAATACGTCCATTGGCCAAATCAACAACATGAATGCAATCTCTCACCTAAGAAATAGTGTCAAACATTATAGTCCTACCAAATGATTGCATGATAGGAAGGAAAAAGCCACGATGAAAGCAATGCAAGTGAAATATGCAAGCCCTAATCTATTTATGTATCAAAGTATACATTGTACATGTAGACATTACCATAATATTTAGGTAGTTATGTAATTAATTAGCCCACACATGTGGTCTCATCAATACCTTTCTATCTCTCTTGCATTTTTATGTGCTTTCTTAATAGTAGATCAAATCATTTCTATCTTCTGGTAAAAAGAAAAAAGTATTAAAAAAATTATAAAATAAAAAAAGACAAAAAAAAAATCTTAGAAGCAAAAATAGCTGCTGCCTCCCTAAGATTACCTGAACTCCGTTTTCAAATCAATCACTTTTATGGGTTCGGTTCTATAAATTTGAAAGGGTTTATGATTGTCCAACTATAATGACATGATTTTGTCCTCTTTGGATTTTCACAATTAGGGGCCTTCTTTGAGTGACATATGGAGTCCCCACCTCATGCCACCAATTAGGCGCACTTAACCCAATAACACACACCACCTAACCCTAATCTTTCCATGCTCTACCTATAACCAAACCCACTCACTAGCCCATGGCCATCCCCATCACCACCCTCCACCTCATCAATCCACTACTAGAGTAACTAAGGGTTTTGGCGATGGTTTTGAACCATCGCCAGATACTGCTGCCGAATGTTGCATCGCGGTTACTTTTTTGCAACGGTTCCATTTGGCTACCGACGCCATTTCTTTTGGCGTAGGCACCAATGCTGAAAAATGTTAGCGACAATTTATCACCATTGGTATTTGTGTTTCGTGATGGTTCCACAGAATCATCACTAATTATTTCACGAGAAATTATTTAGTGTGCCAAAATTTTCATTTTGGCAATGATTGTTAAATTGTCACTAAAAGGATTTGTACCATCGCCATATAAAATAAATTGGCAAGAGAAGAATGGGTGGTGCCAATATTGGATATTCGGCGACAGTTTAACAACTATTGCTACAAGCTTATCTGCGATAGTCTTAATATGAATCGTCGCTAAATTGATTTCTTTAACTACAAATAAGATGTAAACTTTACAAGGCAACATATATAAATAAATCACAACGCATTTTATATTCAAAACATTTATATTTAAAAGGAGTTTAAATATTACAAAAGAAATAAAATGTTAATAAATATATACACTATCTTGGGACACCTATGCCACTAGCCCCTGATCCACCCATATCGTCGTCAACCCTACCTGTAGGTATGTGGAACATCGAATGATTTGGTCCAGATCCTCATAAAAATGACATCAGCTCCGTCCATTACTGGCTCTACCACTCTAATAACTTGTCTTGCTGCTTCGTTCTCTGAGTGCTACTTGTAGTTGTGAGGTCACGTCCTCCAACCTCCCTCTCCATTTCTCAACGTTCCATTATCTTTATGTTCTTATTCTGCTACTCCACTTGGGACATCGGCAAAGATGATCCTTTCCTCCCATACCAAGAAGAGACTGTCACACTCCTTCCCTTGCTATAGACGAAGCCTCCATACTACGGAGGGATTACGGTCCTGAATGCCTCCTCTGGTGTCATAGGAGGCTGTGGAACGATCACGAAGTTATCATCTGTAACCTCAGGAGGATAGATCAAGTCCATTATACAACTTTGTAAATATATTTGTAATTTATTTTAAAAGTAAATTATTGTAATAAATTTAAAGGGTAAAAAATCATGAAACCTACATGGGAGTCGATCTCAGAATCGACCTAGAAGCAGGACTTGTTTACACCCATGAGTTGGGATACCTTCTCATGAATCTATGCATAGGGGCCCTCGAGTGTTTGTCTATTGTGAGTATGCTCATAAACTCCTACTCGATTCAGCTCGGCACCCTTGTGTGCATTAAACTGAAAATTTAATAGCGACATTAGTTTCGGTTAATATGTAACATATGTATTGAATGTAAATACTTATTTATACTTACATATTAGACTTTTAATGAGTTAATACTCATTCGACCCAAGCAGTAAGTCTGTGACGGAGCTTGGGCTCTATTAACCTTATTATTTTTAGCTTGCTCCTACAAGATTAAATTTGTTTTATTTGTAAATAACTTTATAATTTATTTGAAATTATAAACAAACACAACTAAATTTTTACCTCAACCATTGGATTTCTCTAATACGCGCATTCCTCTCTCTAAATGTCAGGTGCAACCATTGGAGTCACATTACTCAATGCCTTTTCATATGGCCTATTGTTATAGTGCTAAAATTTTTTTTGTAAATTGTTAGCAATAATGTAATAATTTTTTAAATAAAAATATTAACTGTTAAATTTTAAAATTAAAGAATTTCTTATTGTACTCTTTAACTCCTCCCACCAACCACGGTGGATCTTACCTGTGTGCTTCAAAATATACTTGGGCACGTCTGGATGGGGCCTCCAATCAAATATCTCCTATAATTACGTAGATTATTATAAATCTTACATAAATAAATTCTAATTAAAGTTTATAAAAAGAATTATAGTGGAAATATGTATACCTGCATCTCTCGAATAAGTATCACCTTCAACTCCTTCGACACTTTTCTCTAATAGAAGCATGAAAGTGCCACAATCGACTTTGTAATTGTTGCCAACTTGCTAGTGAACTTGGGGTAATTCTTTGCTTCCCTTGATGGATTAATCTTGACTGGGATCTGATAGGTCTATTTTAGTGTATTATAATTACGCCTAAGAATATCTAATTTAGAGATTTAAGGAAATTACATGTATACATTGCACTGAAAAATTCGTTAAGCTCGTGAATTGACATTCATGCATTTTATTTACTTCAGTTGCATATGTTCTTAATGCACATCCAAACACTGATTTATTTACGTGTTTACCGGTTTAATTGAAAATACCCTTTTGGTATCTTCGATTTCCATCGGGGAAAGAAAGAATCAAATCAAGAGAGATCGACTATTTTGGAATATGGGATTCTCAGATATCTTTTTGGCTAATCATGAAACAAACCTCTTCATTTTTTTTTCCTAATCAGCCTCGCACTCCCGAGCCCATGCATCCCTCTCACGATCAGAAGAGGAAAGCTACCACCATCTCTTTCTCAATCATCGGGGGCCTTCCTCAATTTCTCCCTTGATTTCTCCACCTGTGCCATTTTAAGGCCGCCCTTCAATCCTCTTCTTCAGGCATACAAGACCCACAAACCCCTTTCCCTGCGCCCACCATCAACCTCACCTTCGTCTACCACAGATCGTACCCAACCGCGAGCCCACCCTCCACCTTCATCTTTTTCCCTACGTGCACCAACAGCAACCTACCGTGACTCTTCTCCCGACACCACGATTGCCTCGACACTCTTATTGCATCCTCCGCAGCTGACCCTCCTCGCGACCCACATCACCACTGTGCTCCACCTTCAGAGGCCACCAGAACATCTTCACTGCCACCATCACCGTGTGCACCGACGACCACCGCGCACTCGCCCTCCTTGACGAGAACCGGGGGAGACACTGCTTCAGCGAAAACAGTAGCTTCCAATTCTCTCGCCGCTACCTACAGCCATCTCGCCGCTCCGAACCATCCACGCCGTCAGCCAACCTCCTCGTCGGTCGGCCATCACCGACCACCTTCTCTCGCGTCATCACCATCCATCCCTCGCTCCGGTCGATCTCCACCGAAGGTTTCACCACCCGCCGCAGCCTCAAGCGAACGCGCGTTCAAGGGGAGCGAATGATCTGTTTTGGGTTATATTAAAAATGACGATCATTGCCATTGTCATCACTTATTTTTCTAATTTATTTTTGTTATTCAATCTAGGTGAAATTTAGACGTTGTATTTATTTTTTCTCATATTTGTTTAACTCTTATTATTCACCTCATTTTACCTTGGATTTGGACATGGATTTTGCATGTGATTGGACACATCTAATGGGTAATTATTCGTGAGTTTATTGTATTTATTCTTTCCCGTGAATACGACTTAACTTTTCGTAGTTAATTTTTATTAATAAATATTTTTATCTAGAATTTTTTCCACCACGAGTTTCATACTACGACAACGTATTCTTTTTCTGATACCTAATCAAAGTGAAATTCTCCCATTCAAATGGTGCCATTGCTGGAGAGGCAATAAACGTAATAGTTTCACCTGATTTTATTTCTGATTTATTTTGAGGTACACATTGATCTGACTATTGATTATTTTTCTGTGCGAGGAATCTAACAAGACGACAGGCGTAACTGAGTGACGATGTAGACCTTAAATGACACCCACACACGCAGAGAGAACTCGAAGAAAAGGAGACCTAGATCCTACTTTCATAGGAGATTCTCCTTTGTCGCGAATTTTATTTCATTTCAGTCTTTACGCCCTTGTAGCATCGGCGCTGATTTTCGGGGGTCTGTCCCCACTTTCTATAGCGACTAGGGTGATTTATCTATAGTTCTCTGCTTACCTGCCCTAAAAGAAAAGGAAGAAAAATATCAAAGCCACTTGTTTAGGAGTTCCATACCCTTAGGTGTGTGCATTTAGGGGTGATTGAGCAGCACGTTAAATTTTATTTTGCATTGCATCCATTATCTGCATGAAGATTGCTAGAGTTAGTATACCTTTCTATCTTTGCATGCAACTCCTGTCACGCATTGCAATGGGATTAAATCTTAAGACCACCAAATTAATTGAATTGCCTAATTCAGTGGTCACTTAATTGAAATTAGGACTGTTAATCATATTTGACCTTAAAAATAAATCACATTTGATCTGATCAAAAGGGACTTGTGTGCGATTCTTCTAAAAAACAAACTAATTTAAGGTGTGATGCATACTTCTGACATTGAGTATGCACACTAGGTACCGCACTAGTTGGTTATTTAAGGCTATAGGCACTGATCTCTTTATCGGTGCAGACCCTCCTATTTCACTTTGTGGTGGTAATCCTATCCTGTGACCAAGTGTTTTGATACTTCAAGGAGGGGGACACCCCTTAAAGGAATAAAAGGGTAGTTAAGAGGCATCGCATTCACATTGCCTCAAAGGAAGGATTCGTCCTATTTGCATCCCTTAGTTCCGTTCTTGGAGTAACTTCTCACTAGGTCACCTGAGAGTATCATTGAAGCAAGGTATAGGTCCTAAGGCACTCAAAGGTTGGCTTAGGTCTTGTAACTCCATTAAATAACTTGCTTGGCCATCTATATCAACCAATTTAACCTCAGTTCCCTCAAAACAGAGTTGGTTAGGATCTCAAGTAGCCACTTTCCTCTTATACCACTTACGTGGGAATAGAGGGGCATTGCCTTAACCCTTTTCGACCGAGCTGTTGAGTGTGGGTTGCACTTACTCAATTGGTAAGAACTTGAAGTGTGATTAGTAGATATTGTATGCTTGGTAGATGCTCTCTTGAGAGTAGTCTAGTGTTTGATCCTAAATCCGAGAGAATCCTTAGGAGAGCCCACCAAAGAGAAGAGATGCCTGATCAAGGACCAAATCAACAAAGGACCCTGAGAGACTACTTCATTCAGACCAACCAATCCGCTCAAGCACTGAGATGACCAGCAGAGGATAATCTATATGAGATCAACAACAATACCATATCCTTGTTGCCCTCCTTTTATAGTACTACTAGGGAGGACCCCTACCGGCATTTAAAGGAATTCATCGAGGTCTGCTTTACAGTGAAACCTCAGAACTTTACTAACGAAGCTTTGATGAGGACCCTCTTTCCCTTCTCCCTTAAGGACAAGGTATCGCACCTTAGATGGAAGGGTCAATGATTGGAATGCCCTTAGGGGAGAATTCTTGAAGAAATACTTCCTGATGAGCAAAACCAACCACTTCTGGAGGGAGATCATGGGTTTTACTCAATTAGGTGGGGAAGAATTCCATGAGACTTAGGAGCGCTTCAATGATCTGATTCGATTATTCCCCCAGCATCAAGTGCCTAAATGGCAACTGGTAGAAAGATTTTATACTAGACTATTTTATAGGCATAGGCAAATAGTGGATGCTGCTTATGCTGGAACCATTCTTACTAAAACAGAGGATGAGACATGGACATTATTTAGTCATTGAGTGATAATTCTATCCACTTGACCTCAACCTATCAGGATAGAAAACCTTCCATCCTCTAAAAGAAGGTGGAAGCTAGTGAAGCTGGGGCTACTCAGAATTTAGCCTTCCAAATCCAATTGTTGAATTAGAACTTTGAAAGACTTATGTCAAACCCCAGCACATTCCTGCAATCAGCTTCCCAAGTCTAAGCTCTTTCTAAATGTTCCATTTGCCAAAGCACTTTTCACGCCACTGTTGAGTGTCATTTGGCTAATCAATTCCCTGAATTAGTTTAGGCAGACCTGAATGCTGCCTAAGGGTTTCATCCGCCTCCCAGGAACAAACCTTTTAGAAACACCTACAATCCTAGGTGGAGAAATCATCCTAATTTCTCATGGAATCAAGGTGATTCTTCCAACTCAGGGAATTCAAGAGCCCAACCCACCCAACCCTTACAAGCACAACAATTCCAGCCTCCCCCTCAACCCAACAATTCTGAGATTGATGACCTTAAAGCTATGATGAAGGCCATGCAAGAAAGCCATAGTATGATCATTCAATCTCAGAATAAGGCAATCCAAGAAATGCAATCTTAAATTGGCCATTTAATTGAGGCTGTTAGACAACGTGATCCTGGAAAGTTGCCCAGCTCATCTAAGGAGAATCCCAGGGGTAAAGGGCCCTTCATAAGGGAGCACGCTAAGGTTATGACTGTTTTGAGGAGTGGCAAAGAACTCTCCAAACCTGAACTCACTCCTACGGTCACCCCTCCTACCAACCCGACGACCACTTACACACTCACCGAGGAAGAGCCACTCAGCCCCTCCTCTCTTGAAATCACCCATCCGGAGAATGTTGTCCCCATTCTACTCCTGTCCCGCCATGACAATCCCTCCACCCAGAAGCAAAGAGTGCCCTTCCCTAAGTGCTTATTCACCCTTGAGACACATTTTGCTAGCTCATCTGGAGACAAAGATAGGATAAAAGAAATAATGAAGACATTCAAGCAAGCTCACATTAACTTGCCTTTATTGGATGCTATCAAGCAAATCCCGTCCTATGCTAAATTTCTGAAGGACCTGTGCAGGTAGAAGAGAAAATCAAGGAAACAGGTCCAGGATAAGGTTGCCCTACCTGACCTAGTTAGCTCGATCTTTCAATAAGGTACAACCCCCAAAATGAAGGACCCAGGAGCCCCTCATATTTCTATGGTCATTGGAGACCAACTCATCGATGAGACTCTTCTCAATCTAGGTGCAGGGGTTAATATATTGCCAAGCTTGGTTTATGAGCTATTAGGAGGAGGCAAATTGAAGTCTATTCCTGTTATCCTCCAAGTAGTTGATAGATCACTTGAGACACCACGCAGGCTTTTAGAAGATGTCTTAGTGAGAGTAGATGACTTCTTTCCCGTTGACTTTTTGATATTGGATACTGACCCATCCAACATGCCCACCAGACCTTCAATTATCTTAGGGCATCCTTTTTTGGCTACGGTCAATGTGTCCATCAATTGCAAATCAGGAGCACTCAAGATGGGCTTTGGAAACCAGAAAATCTGGCTAAATGTGTTTGATGCCTATAAACAACCTAGATTGGAAGATTGTTCCCAAATCGAGGTGATCAATGAAATTGTAGAGGAAACGACACCAACTCTTTTGTGTGATGATCCCCTCCAAATGGTCATTTCTAAAGACCATATCCCGAATCTTGAAGAAGGAGAGGGAGATATGCTAGAATTAGAAGAGTTGTTGGGTGTCAAGGTAGATCTGCTACCAGAGGAGGGGACATCGAACATAATTCCCTTGGTTTAGAAAGCTCCCAACTTGGAACTTAACCACTCCCAGAAAAGCTCAAGTTTCAACTGCTCTATCTAAGACACAAGAGGGAGAATTGATTAAATGCCTAAAATGACATAAGGAGGCCATTGCTTGGACTATAGCAGACATAAAGGGGTTGACTCAACTCTCTGTATGCATCACATTTACAAGGATGACTCTATGAAACCCTTTCACGATATGCAGAGATGGTTAAACCCCAACATGCGAAAAGTGGTGAAGAAGGAAATCTTAAAATGGTTGGATGCGGGGATAATCTACCCTATTTTTGATAGTAAATGGATCAGTCCTATTCACATGGTGACCAAAAAGGTGGGATTCACGGTGGAGACCAATGAAAAAGGGGAGAAAGTCACCACCTGACCCACAACAGGATGGAGAGTATGTATAGACTGGCATCGCCTATTCACCACAACCCAAACAGGCCACTTCCCTCTACCATTAATTGATCAGATACAAGAAAGATTAGTGGGGAATAAATATATACTTTTGTTTTCTCGATGGATGTTTTGGGTACAATCAAATTGCTATCTTTCCAGACAACCAAGAGCGCAATACTCTCATGAGTCATTATTTATGCGAAATAGTGGTTGTTTAAGGTATATGTCGTAGTATAGCTGGCAAAATCGCACAAAACACTTAAACTTATAAAGCTCAGAATCAAAAGTGAGTCCGAGATCGTTCGCAGGAGCAATTGTACAATTCAATTCACCAATCACAATTTAGCAAGAAATATATATGTGATTAAAACTAATGAATTGCTCAAAATATTATTTCAATAAAGAACAGAGTGTCAGTGCAAAAGGATTGGGTTAAAATGATGATTTGAATCACCAATTTAACCCTTAAATTTAAGCTCACAAATTCTCAAATAAATGAACAGTAATTCTCAATCAATAATTCACATCAGGCACTTAAATGTTTCCACAGCAACTCAGAATCAAGCACCAGTGGGGGTCAGACGTCAACCAAAGGCTTCAGATGCCTTATCAGAAGAGGCACAGCACCAATAGAGCACAAGGCTCTCACAAGAGCCTCAGAGGTTCTAAGGCACAACACAGCAATCACCATAGAGACTCAAAGGCCTCTACAGAGTTTCACTAAGTGACGAGAGTGGAGAGGGGGCACGAATCCCAAGGTAGCAAAAACTCCCCTCCCTCTTAGATCCTCTCCTCTTTAGAACCAGAATGAACCCAGGTACTCGGGTAAATGGATCAGCCCAGTCCCGCTGACGTGTATGGTGAGTAAGGGCGTGTGTGCGCATGTGCAAGGAGGGACCACACCCTGTGTTTACTAAGGCGATAAGGCGTAGGTGCTTTTTCCTTTTGTATGCTGCAGAGAGTTGTGCACTCTACGATGTGGGACTAATCCCATGCCTTTCTTCTCTACGTGAAATTGCACGACTATAGCAAGTGAAAGTCTTCAACTGATCGAGCTTCTACTGCAGGTCTCGCTCAATTGAAGCCCCAAGTGGGCTTCTGGGTGCAGTCCATGTCAAGTGTAGGTCGCAGCAGGTTAATTGAGTGCCGAAATTGGGCGCAGAGGTGGACTGAGCTGGAGAAGATGGTGGCGACGAAAGTTGTCCGGTGAGGTACTTGAAATGCAAAACACGGGCTAAACACCCCTATTAGTATGCTCAGGAGGTTCACCGTGTTCAAAGGAACACGATGATGGTGGTGAGGAGGTGATTTGAGGTTGGAGGTGACCGAGCGTTTATGGAGGATGTCGACGTAGGTGGGTGTGTTCGGTGGGTCGTGTGCACAGTCAAAGGCCCCAATAGAGTTGGGGCTTTTGATCAGGGAGTCAAGGTGGAGCTTTTTGTAGTGGTAGCAAGGTGATTGGGTGTGTGTGGCACCGGTGCGAGCTTGCCAGAGCTCGTGCCGGACATGGAGAAGATGAGGTGGCCGAGGGTAGTGGTGTGAGTGATCCTAAGGTCTAAGTGGATATAAGAGATCGAGAAGGAGAGAGGAAGATAAAGGGGGACTTAGAGAGGGAGAGATTGGACGGAGGTAGCCGACTATGATGGGCCGATGCCAGAGAAGGAAGAGATGATGGCGATCAGACGACGAAGCAGAGAGAGGCGAAGATGACCGATCTTTGGCTGGACACGGTCGCAACGGAGAGATGAGGAAGGAGAGCTGATCAATTTGGTTGTTGATTGGCTCGATGAGAGGGTCAGAGGAGCTCACTAGAGCCGAAGTTGTGGGTGACCAGAGAGGAGAAAAGAGGGGTTTTCCAGCTCTAAACTTCGCTAAGGAGCTTAGTTTCTCAAGAGGGACCTATTTAAAGGCCTCAGAAGGAGAAGCAAGATAGGAGGCTTGGTGAATTTGCAAACTTAGGGAAAAGGATCCTTGAGATTGTAAGCATTTGCATGTGGATTCTAGAGAAAATCAAGGTCCAAGACCTGGTCCAATCGATAGAGAATCTCTCAAGGATTCTCCCTTCCAATTCTGGGAGGATTTAGCTGAGAATCGAGTAAGAAAATCTCGCTCGAATCTCGGTGGAGGAGCTCTGTTCACACTAATGGTAGAAGGGACTTTTTTGCAAAAATTAAGTTAAAGTTAGGGACCTAATAGTAGTTATTTCAAAAGTTAGGGCTTAATTGAGAGGAATAGAGTTTACATGGACTAAAATGCAAACTAGGTCAAGATGGACTCTGATTGAGCCCAAATTTTAGTACAAACCTAATTCAAACCCAAGGAATCTGATGGTGAAGTCAATTTTGAATTTTAACCAAGCTTGACTAGGCAATTTACACAGAAACCCAAATTCAGGTAGAAATCCATTTGCGACTCTATTTAAGGTCAAAATGGGTTCAGATGGTCAAACAAAAGATACCAAACCCTTCAAAATACTTTTCTATGAATTTTAGGAGATTTAGATAATTTTTATCCTGACCGAAACCACTTCAGTTTAAGCAAGTTTGAAATTAGAATTTTATATGTTGTTGTGGTTCTCGAAATATGTGAAACCCTATTTTTGTCTATATGGACCTCCTTATTGGGATTTAATGCTGATTTTACCTTTAACTAACCCCTGATAAATTTCATGGTTATTCTGTATGCATGATATGTTGTCAAAATTACATAATTAATTCTAGTTTCCTGTTCACTTCTCAAAATAGAATAATGTGGAGTTATAAGCCTCAGATGGTTATGTAGAAGTATTTATCTTTCAAACCTGAATAAAAGTGACTAGTTAGAGCCGATGATGGTGTTCCCATCACTTATGGCACATTTGCCTTCCGTTGGATGTCAGTTGGACTGTGTAATGCTCTGGAAACATTTCAATGGTGTATGATTTCTATCTTTTCGGACATGATTGAAGAGTTTATTGAGGCTTTCATGGATGAATTTTCCATATATGGCTCATCATTTGAGCACTGTCTCTCGCATTTAGAAAAAGTTCTCACTCACTACAAAGAGACAAGATTGGTGCTCAGCTGGGAGAAAAACCATTTTATGGTTTAGTAGGGAATTATTCTTGGGCAAGTAGTGCCTGAGTGAGGTTTAGAAGTGGATAAAGCCAAGGCTAAGCCCATTTCAAATCTTCCATTACCCACCAATGTCAAGTAGATTCGATCATTCCTGGGCCATGCTAGCTTTTATAGGCACTTTATTAAAGATTTTAGCAATATTTCTAGGCTACTTTGTGACTTACTGGAGAAGGATACTGCCTTCATTTTTTATGCAAAGTGTACTGAGGCCTTCCAAGTCTTGAAGGAGGTCCTAATAATTGTGCTTATCCTGCAAGCACCTGATTGGATCCTCCCATTTGAGTGGATGTGCAATGCCTCAGATTTTTTCTTGGGAGTGGACCTTGGTCAGAGGGTGGATAAAAAGCCTCATGTGTTGTACTATGCTAACAAGACCCTTACTGATCCACACCAAAACTACACTATGACAGAAAAAGAACTTCTTGAGGTAGTATTTGCTCTAGAGAAGTTTAGGTCTTATCTTCTAGGATCTAAGGTTATGGTGTATACTGATCATTCATCCTTGAAGCATTTGCTTGCTAAGGACACCAAACCTCGGTTGATTAGATGGATTATGTTACTACAATAATTTGACCTTGATATCCATGACAAGAAAGGGGTAGAAAATGTAATCGTCGATCATTTATCCAGGATCCTAGTTGAGGTTTCAACCCTGTCAGGAGACATTCATGACACCTTTCCTAATGAAACGACGATGGTGGTACAGCCAACGACACCTTGGTATGCTGATGTCGTCAACTACTTGGTCATTGGCGAAACCCCTGGTACATGGAATAAGCAAAAGCAAGATAGATTTCTCACTGACACTAAGCATTATCACTGAGAGGATCCCGAGCTCTTTAGAATAAGCCGTGACCAAGTCTTACATAGGTGTGTTTCAGAGGAGGATCAACAAAGTATTTTAAATTTTTATCACACACTACACTGTGGAGGACACTTTAGTGCAAAGAAGATTGCGTATAAGGTTCTCTAGTCTAGTTTCTAGTGGCCCTCACTCTTCAAGGACACACATACTTATGTGGGGGCATGTCTTCATTGTGAACAGACTAGAATGATCATGACGCGGGATGAGATGCCCCAGCAGCCTATTCTTCCGGTCGAGATATTTGATGTCTGGGGTATAGATTTCATGGGTGCCTTTCCATCATCTCACAGCTATGAATATATCCTCATGGTAGTTGATTATGTGTCAAAGTAGATAGAGGCTATTCCGACTAGGACCAACAATCACTCCGTGGTCCTCAATTTCATTAAGGCTAATATCATTTCCTGATTTGGCTACCCGAGGATGATCATTGGTGATGTAGAACCTCATTTCAGGAATGCACACTTCACCTGTCTACTCAAAAGTCTTGGTGTCACCCACAAGGTGGCCACCCCATATTACCTGCAAATGAGTGGACAAGTTGAGGTGTCTAATAGGGAGATCAAACGAATTCTGGAGAAAACTGTAAGATCTGACATGAAACATTGGTCAAAGAAACTAGACGATGCACTACGGGCTTACAGAACTCCTTATAAGACCCCCTTGGGTATGTCTCCCTTTCGTATAGTGTATGGAAAAGCCTGCCATTTGCCTGTTGAGATTTAGCATAGGACTTATTGGATTATTAAGAATGTCAACATGGATCTCGAGAATGCAAGCAAAACGTGCCTATTAGAACTGACTGAGCTAGAAGAATTGAGGAATGAGGCTTATTGGACTGTTCAAGCTTATAAAGAGCACACTAATGTCTTTCACGATAAATACATCCTCCGTAAAACCTTTGAGCCTAACCAATAGGTTGGCTGTTCAATTCTAGACCCAAGCTACTCCTTGGGAAACTTAAGTCCCGTTAGGATGGGCCATACACTATCACTCAGGTGTTCCCACACGGTGCAGTTGAGATCCAAAATCTCACATCTAGTGAGACTTTCAAGGTAAATGGATAACATTTGAAACCATATGTTACTCTTTCTGATGGCCAGGTACTGAAACCAATAGGCTGGAGGACCCTTAGCTCCAAACACTCTCTACCTCAGGTAATATCTTCCCTTGTTTTTGCTTTCTAATGAGGACATTGTTAGACATGGGCATGGGGGGGTATAACCTGAGGTTGTACATAGCATTTATACATATTTTGCATGCATGTAGTTAGGATTTTTATTGCATAAAAAAAAGAGAGAGAAAAAGGGACAAGAGAAGGAAAGAGATGAAATTTTTGTGAGCTGAAGTGCAAAATTATTGAGGAAGAAAAAAAGAGAAGGTAAACACAGAAAGGAAAGGAAAAATTATATTAGTCCAAGCAGTTGAGTGTGGAATGTACCTAAGTTCTGGGTTGGATCGGATGATGAATTAAGTCTTGAAGTGTTAAAAAGAAGATAAGTAAGGGATACTGACTTTAAGCCTCCTGGGTCTATTCTAGGGCTTAAACACTTACATATTTATTAACTCCTACACTATTCCTCAAGAGGTTGAGGAAGTTGTGAGCCTGTTGTATGAAGTCTAAGGCTTAGGGATTCGGCCCCATTGCCTGTCCTTTGGTTTGCGGGACTTGGTAACCTAGGTACCCAAAAATCATACATCGGTCTAGTTTAGTGCGTGTAATGAAGAATAATGCCAAAAAATATTTTGTTCTGAAAATGTTTTCTTGAAGATTTGACTTAGGAGCGGCTCGAAAATATAAGTTGATTAGATGAGTTCCCAGCACGGAAAGGAGGAATGAAAAATACTCCCCTCAAAGATGCATTATAACATACCATCTCCCCGGTGCTTGTCTCGTAGGATATCTAAATATCCTACCAGGGGCACAGAAGCACCTTGTGCTGGTTCAGATGCCATGGGTGGCATTATCCTGAAATGTCGATTGCAAGCGTTTGAATTTAGCTACAGAATGTCATGGGCGACACTATCTCGAAGTGTCAAAAGCCAGGGTTCTAGGGGTTACCATAGGTGGTGCTATCCCGAAACATCAATTGCCAAGGACCTTACGAGGATTGATGGTGGGGATAAGAAATCCGATATAGATCATATTTAGGGCCAATCTGATGTTGGATTTAGAGGAATTTAGAAATAAAAAAGTGAAAACTTTCAAAATAAATATCCCTCTCTCTCTCTTATCGAAAATGCACTGGCAAACTAAACTTAGATTTGTTGCACATACACACGGGTGCTTTAACTGCTCGAGTCAACTAACCTCTGAGCAGTTTCTGCGAGCCTTAGAAACCTTCGTAGTGGACCCAAGGTTGAGGCTGGTGAGGTCTATATCTTGGCTGATAGTTGAGTACCTTTAGGCCTAAAGTTCGTATTTCAATCTAATCTCTAGAGGAGCGGCACAATAAGGCATCCTGACGACAAATTCCAGCCTAGAGATTGAATTCTTCTCCATATGATTTTGCTCAGGACTTTGCTCAGGACTAGCAAAACTTAG
Organism: Thalassia testudinum; assembly: GCA_037157565.1. Lineage (NCBI taxonomy): Eukaryota > Viridiplantae > Streptophyta > Magnoliopsida > Alismatales > Hydrocharitaceae > Thalassia > Thalassia testudinum. The sequence goes on along the minus strand of JAZHRO010000007.1, from coordinate 69,667,781 downwards.
GCTTGGGGGTATTTGATAGGACCACTTTAGTGGATTATAATTACGCCTAAGAACATTCAATTTGAAGATTTAAGGAATTTATGTGCATACATTGCACTGGAAAATTCGTTAAGCTCGTGAATTGACATTCATGTATTTTATTTACTCTAGATGCATATGTTTTTAATGGACATCTAAATAATGATTTATTTACATGCTTGCAGGTTTAATTGAAAATACCATTTTGGCATCTTGGATTTCCACTAGGAAAAGAAAAAATCAAATCAAAAGAGAGATAAGCTATTTTGGAATATGGGATTCTCAAATATCTCTTTGGCTAATCATAAAACAGGCCTCTTCATTTTTTTTTTCCTAATCAACCTCTCTCTCCCGAGCCCATGCATCCCTCTCACGATCAGAAGAGGAAAGCTACCACCATCTCTTTCTCAATTATCGGGGGCCTTCCTCAATTTCCCCCTTGATTTCCCAACCTCTGCCACTTTAAGGCCCCCTTCAGTCCTCTTCTTCAAGCATACAAGAACCCCTTTCCCTGCACCCACCATCAACCTCACCTTAGTCTACCACAGAACGTACCCAACCGCGAGCCTACCCTCCACCTTCATCTTCTTCCCTACGCACAGCAACCGACCGTGACTCTTCTCCCGACACCGCGATCACCTCGAAACTCCTACCGCGTCCTCCGCAGCACACCCTCCTCGCGACCCACATCACCACTGTGCTCCACCTTCGGAGGCCACCAGAACATCTTCACCACCACCATCACCGCGTGCACCGACGACCACCATGTACTCGCCCTCAGCAACAGCACCTCTTCCACAGTGTCCCCAACACCTCCAGCAAGACCCATCCTCGCTGGCCATACACGTCTCCGGCTGACCATCACCGGTCACTTTCGTCCCAGCAAGACCCATCCTCGCTGGCCATACACGTCTCCGGCTGACCATCACCGGTCACTTTCGTCCTCGAGAGCTCCAACTCTTGGCCGTAACACCACCGCCACTCGAGTGTCGGCCTCACTCCCTCAGCCACACCCAACAGGGCTGGCCGGTCCCATCCACGAGCACTGTTCATCATCTCCCACAGAGCCGAAGGAACCCATCAACGACCGTGACCACCTCCACGCCGCCGCCACCATAGGCCACAATCCTCCATGTCGTTGACTCCACCGCGCTCACCTCCACTCCGGAAGACCAGCCACACCCTTGAACGTGCCAACCAGCAGCCATCTTGTCGCTCGGAACCATCCACGCCGTCGCCCAACCTCCTCGCCGACCGGCCACCACCAGCCGCCATCTCTCGCGCCGTCACCGCCTACGTGTAACCCTCTCTCCAGCCGATCTCCACAGAAGGTTTCGCCACCTACCGTGGCCTCAAGCGCTCGCGCGTGCAAGGGGAGCGAATGCTCTATTTTGGGTCATATTAAAAAAGATGATCATTGCCATTACCACCAATTATTTTGCTCATTTTTGTTAGTTATTAAATTGAGGTGAAGTTGTGTCATCATATTTATTTTTTCTCATATTTATTTGGATCTTATTATTCACCTCATTTTATATTGAATTTGGATATGAATTTTGTACATAATTGGACACATCTAATGAGCAATTATTTGTAAGTTTATTGTATTTATTTCTTTTTAGATATGACCTAAAATTTCATGGTTAGTTTTTCACTAATAAATAATTTTTATCTGAAATATTTTCACCACGAGTTTCATACTACAACTATGTTTTTTTTTTATATTTGATCAAAGTAAAATTCTCCCATTTTGGATCCTAATTCCTTGTGGTAATCTATCTAGGTCTAGATTCCATGTCGTGCCCCTTATTTCTTACCTAAAAATAGATGATATCATACTAGTATTAAATTAAATAAAACTTAATTTTAAGAAATGTAAATTTCAAATTTAAAAGGAAGGGAAATTTTACTGGCACTAGTGCCTGCCTCAATCACAGCTAGTGTAGACATGCTTACCTCAGTCATAACCGGCTGATGCTGTTGTACCTACTCACCTTCCTCCCCACCAACCTTGTCCTCATCATCCTCATCATCCTCAAGTTGCCCAACAAAATAAGTGGTAGAGGGAGGGAAGGACTGGAGCCTTATCCTTCCCTTGAAGGTGACGTCCCAGTGAAAGAGTATGTGGGGCTATATACTACGATTGAGGGGGAGGTTACCTATACCTATATACAAGGTTGGGGACATAGTATGTGACAAGGGTACCCTAGGGTGGGGTAGGGATATATTGGGAGGGGAACAGGCTTTGGCTCCATAATGGAGGTTGGGAAATAGGTGGAGACTAGGAAATCGGAGGCTAAGTTTGGGCCTCCTCCCTGATTAGTGCCTCCTGATTCTTGCTAGAAGCCTTCTTCTTAAACTTCATCTATACATCAAATAGTAGTTAATTAGTGAAAAATATTAAAAAATCTAAACAAAGTTCAACCTAGCTTCTTCCATATTATTTAATTTTTCCCAAATCTTATATTCAAGAGAAGATATATAATAATAGAATTATAAACATGTAATACCAAATCAAAAATTGTGGGCATACCCCACATTTATTCACATGTGTATTCATTATTCAATGCAATATGAAAGTAAATAATTAAATTAAGAAACATATTTTAGCTTTCAAAATCTCTTTGTAAGACTCTTCCAATGATTTCCCCATAGGAAATTCTAAGCCGAACATGGGATGATAAGCACATGTTGATTCTTTGGGCTAAGTAGGAATTGTCATGGTTTGTTCTAGTAATCCAAGTTATCTTTTGGATTGGATCACTCATATCTATTTAATACATGGAAAATCCCTCATATCTATGTTGATTCTTTACATACTTCATTTCTATCCTTCAATTCCATGGCTTCTTCCATTGAGTCAATCATCCAAATTGCATAATTGAGGTTTTTAACCAGAAAGTCTAGATAGCTTTATAATTCCACATGGTTGTGGGCCTTGTGGACATTGCTTTCATGTTTATATATTTGAATCTATAGTTAGAAATTTACCTTATGTGTTATTCAAAGATGATAGATAACTAAAATTACACATGAGATAGATGACAAAAATTGAACACACTACATGAGATTCAAAACAATTATACAAAGATGAATAAATTACAATGAAATTTACCTTACGTGTTATTACAATGAAATTTACCTTATTTGTTATAACAATGAAATTGCAATGAAATTTCTAATAAATTACAAAGATAAATTGTTTAGAACAAGTATATGTTATTATACCTTATATGTCAATGTCTACTGCATCAAGTCCTAATTCTCCTTCCTCTGGAATTTCTTAATAGGCTTCTGATTCACATCAAGATCAATATCTTTTTGTGCATGGATTAACGTTGTTTCGTATGCAAAAAGATTTCGTTTGAAACATATCGTTGTGGTGCGTAAAGTTCCAACAATCAAATAATTTTACCAAAACTTAAAGTGAGTCCCAGATCAAACACAGGGAGGTTACGTTGATTTTAAATTTACAATTATATTTTTTTGTATATATTTTTTTTATAAATGAAACATTCACAATGATTATAGTCAACTAATCTACTTTTAATATAAACAATAGAGCTAGGGAGAGGGAGAGAGAAAACTTTTTATAAATAAGATAATGTCATTACAACTAATTTCTACAACTAAAAAGTTGGAAATCTAAGCTAGAAAGTAATAAAATGATAAGGGGGTGAGAAGTTATCCTCCTCGACGGTTACTTAGAGGACGAGCCATACGGACAATGCCTAAAAGGAGAGCGAAGATGGAGGACAGAGGGCAAATCTGGAAGAACCGAAGATGAGGCAGGGCACCGACATCGCGAGATCTGCTTCCGAAATGGAGGCGAGAGGACGGTTGGCAAGAACTTCACGAAGGGGGTAGCGGAGCTTCCCATAGCTTGGGAGCACTAGTGCGAGCTTTAGAACTTGAGTTCTTAGCTCTTAGAGAGGGGGAGAGATGAAGGAAGGGATGAAGAAAAAGGAGGGGATGTAGGGCCTTTATCTAGTTGAAGATATGAGGGTAAAAAGGGCATTTTATCTTTCAAAAATTAACTATGTTGTCTTTAATGACAAATATGTGCATCACTGTAGACGCATGTCGCTATAGCCACGCGTCCATCCTCGACCATGAGATGAAGATCCAACGCTCCACACACTGCCATGTAACGACCCGATTCCCAAGTCCCTATGAGACACGAGAACCGGACCGACTCGACTAATCCCAAGACCTAGTCGTCCAACGAGGAAGTAACCAAAAGAGCAGTAAAATAAACCACATTCAGCATGAATATAACTAACAATAAGGAAATACAACAGTAAGGAAAGAAACCACTACAGTATATACCACCACAACAGTAGAACAACATTCACAACATAATATGAACTGCAGGTAAAGAAAAGTACAGCGGAAACAAGAACTACTCACTATAACGGAACAAAAAGAGGTACAAGAGAACAGTGGTAACTCTACTGGACCCTACTCGGCCCAGCGTCCTCTGCAGCCGCTGACCCTGGCTGCTCAACACCTGGTCCTGAAAGGTAACGAGTGTAACACGTCAGCAAAATGCTGAGTAGAGTGGCAGCTAAACTAAAGAAAAAGTAAGGTGTACAGTAGCTGTTTAATTTTCTTTCTTCCTTTATTTATGTCTTTCTATTATTTTACAATTTATCTATTTCTCAGATCCTTTACTTGATCTCGAATGTTCCTCGTGGGAACGATCTTGATTGCAGTCATTTCCGAACAGTAGAAGTAGCACGTGGTGCTCTCCTGGCTGGGAGAGTCTCCCATGGTAATCCTACTCTCAGTCAACCACCCCAAGGTCACTGACAGACGTAACGGTGACTACGGCACGTGCGGTAAATGCACGGGTAGCTAACCCGCACTGGCACGCGGTCAGTCGTTTCCGTTAACGGGTGCGCCCAAAGCACAGCACGGAACCAGTACAGGGCAGAGCCCTCTCAGTAATAGGGGTCCAACCCCTCCACAGTAACCAAACAGGGGCCTTGCCCCTCCATAATCCGCGCACCCTCGCCTAACTACCTTGGTTTGCCCTAGTGGGCCTAACAAGTCGGTGTGGGAGGCTAGCAGAACCCCGGGGCCCGTGGGGTAGCTAGTACCTCCCTACACTAGTAGCTCTCCTCGGTACTACGTACACGAGGGCCAGCAAGTCGGTACAGAGTGGCCAGTCCTAACCCCGGGTCCCTGGGGCGGCTGGCTCCGCTCTGCACTAAACAGGGGGGACAGTCGCTCTCCTTGGTACTCCGTACTCAAGGGCCAGCTCACTTCCCCAATTCTATTCCATTCACTTTCCAGGAGTTCTACTCCTAATTCCCCGTAGGGTTCCAGCTCTTTAACTCAGAACATTCCAGTTTCACGTTCATACATCCCATATTCTTAATCATGTTCATTTATTCATAACAGGCAGTTGTTAATTCAATTCACAGGCAGCTATTATTTCCTTTCCACATTTTCCAAGACTGCAGTATTCATACATTCCACTAGTTTTCCCGTCCTAGGATTCATGCCATATCCTATGATCTATCATACAATCTAGTTTTCCAGCCCTAGGATTCATGCAACACCCTAGGAATCTACCATTCAATCTATTTCTCATTCCTAGGATTCATGCCATGTCCTAGGTTCTATTTATGGTTTCATAATTTAACGGATTATACTTAAAGCCACTCTACCGGTTACAACAGGCGAACTGGGGGCGTGGTCGGGAATCCCATGTGCCTCCGCAACCTCCGAGACTGCAACGGAACGGGGTCCTATCACAAGGATCAAACACAAGAAACTTCTCAAAATAGTATACAGCTACTGTAGACAGGTAGAGGATGTAATTCCGAAAAGAACGCAACTTGAAACGTGGAAAACGGAGCCCGAATGGGCCCGAAACAGGTCGAAAATGACGAAACAGTGCAAAATCAGATGCCTGGAACTTCTTCTAGACGTTTTAAAAAGTGGATCAGGGAATTACCTCGCTCTGCGTGGGCTCTCAGACGTCCAGAAGCTTGCGGGGGTGTCTGGCCTAGTTCCCAGACGTCCGATGGTCACCCAGGACGTCTGGAAGTCGTTCCCGCCGTCTGGCACTGCAACCAGACGTCAGATTCTCGTTGGATGCGAATCTCTGACCCTGCGCGTACCCATTTCCTCTCTCTCTTAGTACGATCAATCGAAGGGAAGGAAGGAGACGGAAAAACTCACCTTTCAGACGTCTGGACAGTCTTCCAGATGTCGTTCCCGTCGTCTGTCTAGAAGCACAGACGTCTGATTCTGGAAAATTTTCCAGAACCAGGGCGCCACTCGCCCTCCGCTCGCGACGCCCGGCCGCGCTGTGAGTGCTCCGCCTGCTGCTCGAGCCGCAGCAGTCCTCCCGCGTCGCTCCACGCCCGCTGCGCCCCCCGCCGGCCGGCCCTAGCAGCCCCGGCGAGCTCGCCCTCACGGCCGAGCGCCTCTCCCACGCGTAGCACCTCCTCCCACGCTCACCGCGGCTGTCGCTGCCGCTGCACCCTCGCGCTCGCTCTCGCGCACTGGCTGAAGGAGAAGAGGAAGGAGGCGGAGGTGACGGGAGTGAGGGAGAGGCGTGGCCCTTTTAAGGCCGCGCGAGGAGGAGAGAGAGAACGCGGCAGAGGCGTCTGCGGCCGCAGGAGAGACGGAAAAAGAGGGAGAGAGAGAGAAAACGCAGGTCTACGCGCTCAGGCGCGCAGACGAATAGTAGCGTGCCAAAATAACCGATTTCCAGACGTCTGGAAATGATCCCAGACGTCTGGAGTGCCCGTTCGTAACATGCCACATCGACGCCGCCCCGCCTTCAGCCGTTGCATGCTCCATCGCACCCAACCAATCTCAGTCATTCGATCGTTCCATCGAATGGCTTAGATCGCGCGAGCTGCTTCACCTTCAAACGTTTTGCGTGCCTGCGTGCGATGGCGCGAACGATAGCTCGTCATCGCGCATGCGTGCACGCTCCTCCATCTGGCCCTCTATGTCATGCCACGTTGTGTCCTCTGCTACTGCTCGATCGCGAACAAGCGATCAAATTTTAGTCGCGCCCACCCGCGCTGCTGATTGGAGGCAAGCAGAGAGTCGAACCTGTGCCTTCTCTTGAAAGTTCCAGCACTCGACCAATGTGCCACCCTCCTCTTTGTGTCAAGTTTTTGAATTTCCCGTCCAAGCGCTTCAACCGTTGGATGATAAACCAAAGGCGGAGATCCAACATCAGGTGGCCCTTTAGAAAAGTGAAGGCTAGATGCGGGCGACTCAGATGGTTGAGATGGTGCCACGTGGCACCATCTGAATCATCCATCTTTAGATGCTTGTAGGTGGTGCTACGGACGTTGGATTGGGTCTATTTTCGCGTCGTTGGGCTGCGATCGTCGATCTGAACTCATCCGTGCAGTTGGATTTGTCATCTAAGGTATGGATTTGCACCACCTTGCCCCTCGACTTTGATCTTTCTCGGACTGCATCTGATGTTATGAAGGTCCGATTAGGGCGATCTCGAAGTCGTTGAACTCCAATAGTTGCCCAGATCAGATCTATACGGTTGGATCTTCAATCCGAGGCCTCAAAATGATATTGTCCTATCCCCTAGCCAGAAAAAGGGAAATTAACCTAAAATTTGTACAAACTAATTTAAATGCAGAATGATGCATGTTATATAATATTTATAATGCATGATACTTCTATGATACTAGGAACATGCAAAAATAGACATTTTAGGTTAATTAAATGTATGCACGTCACACCCCCATGTCTATCTTTTACTAGTCCCTAGTAAAACTACATGTTATTTATAAAAGAATTAGGATCAAATTAGTTGAGCAATAGTTATTTTTCACCACTAAGAAATTTTTACTAAAGACCTAAATTGCCTAAACTCAATAGTGCCCGGGTGTCTGCCAAAATGGAGACCGCCCAAGCCCTCGCCTTATTCAAAAGCAAATACATCTTTTTTTTTTGTTTTTCTTCTTTTTTTTTTGGATTTTTGAGTTTAGAGTTTCGGGGCAACTTTCTACGACCACCCAACCCACCTAAGACTCGACAAGAACTTTAACTGCTAAACATCTTTTTGTGTGAATGTGATAGACTCTCTGATCGGTAATCAGAATGGACTTCGATTTTCTACGCCCCTAGGTGACCTTGAAAGGAAATTCTGCTTAAAGGTGTATCTATCCGACCGATAGCTTTGTCCCTACTTTTTATTTTTTTTAGGTCAACACAAGGGTGAACTCAGTGTATATCTCCCTAACTTATTCTACTTCTTCACTTCTTCCTGAGTGTTTGGAATTAAACGAGTATTTCGTGAGCTGGGTTCTGGACAATCAGTTAATGGGCTGTTACCTACGACAACTTGCCAGTCATACTCGTGCGATGAAGTGTGACTTATTTATTTTTTTCCTCTTTTCTATTTCTTTTTTTTTTCCTTTTTTTTTTAAAGTAAGTGACTCCTCTGACCTAAGATTTACCTAAAGGTAGCAAAAAGAGAATGGTCGTGTGACTAGGCTCTAGACAACTGGCTAATGAGCTATTACCCATGACAACTTGCCAGCCATATCACCCTAAAAGGTTCATTAGCTACCCAATTTTCGTTAAAACTGCCAAAAAGTGAGTCACCGTAAATAGTGTGTAGATGTTTAGACTATAAGTTCCCTCAAATCAGAGGGTAAGTTGATAAGTCATGTACTTATCATCTCAACTTAACCATTTTGAAATGAATTTTCAAAAGGCGAGGACTCAAGAATCAAATCCACATTTTAGTGGACACCCGAGCTGATTAAGCTCGAAGACCTGAAGGGTCTAAGTGTTCAAGTCCTAACGTATTATTTCCTACAGTTGAAAATTTTCTAAAGCCCAAGTTTTCTTTTCCTAATTTAATTTTTTTTAATAATAAAGAGGAAAATAAGGGAAATTTATAAGAAATTCACAGAGCTAACAATATGATTCAGCAATGAATCCACCCCCCCATGCCTAGCTTATGCAATGTCCTTATTGAAAATAAAAGGCATGAGAAAAGGGTACAATGGGAAAAATATCAACTATATTCCATGATGCTCTGGTCAACTCTGAGTCAGACTGTACAAATACTGAGTTTAATGCCATCAGCTAGGTAGGGTCCAACCAAAGAAGTCAGATTAAGGTCAAAGCAACCTTGTCTGAGATGAGTCTTGGAATAATGCGGTCAACATAAGGTTTCAGACGTTTTCCGTTGACCTTGAAGGAATTGCCCATCTTTGGGTTAGAAATCTCGACAACCCCATTTGGGAATATCCGATCAATGATGAATGGGTCGTTCCACTTCAACCTAAGCTTGTCGGGAAAGAGCTTAAGTCAAAAATCAAAGAGCCAGACCTTTTGGTTCGACGCAAAGCTCTTGCGAGATATCAATTGGTCATGAAGAGCTTTGGTCCTAGCCTTATAGACTTGGCATTCTCATATTCATCATTTCTAAGATCCTCCAACTCAGATAGTTGGAGTTTCCTAGTTTTTTGGCTAAACTTAAGTCAAAGTTGCATTTCTTAATATCCCAGAATGCCCGATGTTCAATATCTATGGGTAAATGGCATGCATTACTATACATCAGATGAAACTGTGACATGCCAATAGGCATTTTGTACGCCGTATGGTTGGCCCAAAGAGCGTTGTCAAGCTTTTGAGTCTAGTCTTTCCTATCAGGCCTAACTGTTTTCTGCAGGATCGTCTTGATCTCCCGATTGGAGATCTCGGCCTGTTCGTTCATCTGAGGGTGGTAGGATGTGGAAATTATATGATTCACCCCATATTTTGCTAGTAAATTGCGAAACTGGGCATTGGTGAATTAGGTACCACCATGATGGGAACACCATCATGAGCCATAACTAGCTCTTTTTGATCGGATTAAATGAATAAAAGCTCCCACATATCCATCAAAAGGTCTTAAGGGCACAAAACACTGATTTGAGAATAAAATAAGAAAATAGGGTTATTTCTACAAAGTTACCGTTCTATCACAAAAATAGAATAACCGTGGGTTTTCTCAAGGGTTAAATAAAGGTCAAAATGTGCTTTAGAGTCTAACAAGAGGGTTCATGTAGAATAAAATGGATTTTCACGCATTTCAGGAATTAAATGGCATTTGAAACCCTAAAAATAGACCTGCTAAATTCATTGACGTTCTAGTTAGGATAAAATTTACCTAAACCCTCTACAATTCATAGAAAAATATTCTCGAGGGTTTAGCATGCTTGATTTGATCATCAGAACTTAATTTGACCTAAAATTGAGTCTCAGACAGAAACTTGGTCAAAACCAAAATCCAACTTCATTAGATTGCTTGGGCCTAAATTAGGTTTGTACCAAAATTTGGGCCCAATCTGAGATCATCTTGACCAAGTTTGCATTTTGGTCCTGTCTGATTCTTTCTTTCACATCTATGCCCCCAACTTTTGAAAAAGTTTGCATTTAGGTCCCTAACTTCTATCATCTTCTTTGCAAACCAGTCCTGCCCCCATTAGTGTAAACATGTCGAGCTCCGACGAGATTCGAGCGGAGATTTCTCGCTTGATTCTCAATTAAATCTTCCCAAAATTGAACCGGAGATTCTTTGTGAAAGTCCCTTCCACATGGGACCAGCATTGGGCTCCAATTATTTCCCAAAAGGTCATGCGAACCTTTCAAAGGTTCAGGTATCCTATTTCACGAAGACCTTCCGAGCTTAGAAGCTTTTTTCCAAACTTGGAAGGACTTCCCATGGCCTATATAAGCACACCCAATGCCTCACCGTGCTTCTCAGCAAATTTTGGTGAGTCAACCACCTCTAATTCTCCTCCTCCGGCCACTAAAACCCTTTCTCCGGCGACCTCTTTCCATCCTACTTTTCTGCACTTCCAACTGTCAAATTGGTGGTGCCGCCGTCTTTGTTACAACTTGGTTCCAGATCCCTACAGGACCCGAGACCGGCTCACCTCAACTAATCCCAAGACCTAGTCGTCCAACAGGAAATAACCAAAAGCAGGAAAATAAACCACATTCACACATGCAATATAACTAACCAGAAGAAAAGTATGAAGCAGTAAAGAAAGTAAAACAACTGTCTTAGTATATGCCACCACAACCACAACAGGAAACGAAAAGGAAACAGAAAGTAACAGGAACAGTAACTATGTGTCCATTACTCACAACAACAGTAGGGAAAACAAAAGTGCTGAAAGAACGACTACTGCCGGGCTCGGTTGGGCCCAGCACCCTCTGTAACCGAAAACTTGGGCTGCTCAACTCCTGGTCTTGAACAGGGTTACGAAAAGACAGAGTCAGCGAACGCTGAGTAGAGTGGTGTTTACAATATTTAAGTACAAGTATAGTAAAACAACGACAGGTTTCTTTCTCATTTCTATCTCTCATTTATGTGTTTCTGGTTCATTTATTTCTCAAGTATTCAGGTATTTCTTGATCTTGCATGTTCCTCATGGGAACGATCTTGATTGCAGTCTTTTCCGTAGAGTAGAAGGTACACGTGGTGCTCTCCTGGCCGGGAGAGTCCCCTGTGGTAGTCCTACACCCAGTCAACCACCCTGAGGTCACTATCGAGATGTAGCGGTGACTACGGCATGCGTGATAAGTGAACGAGTAGCTACCCCACACTGACACGCTGTCAATTGTTTCCACTAGCAGGTACGCCCAAAGGATAGTACAGAACAATATAGGGCCTTGCCCTTTCAGAACAGGGGTCTCGCCCCTCAGAACCAAACAGGAGTCTCACCCCTCCACAGTCCACGCACCCTCGTCTGACTACCCTGGTTTGCCCAAAGGGCCTAACAAAGTCGGTGTAGGGTGGCTAGCTGAACCTCGGGCCCCGTGGGGTGGCTAGCTCCCTCCCTACACTAGTAGCGCACCTCGGTACCGCGTACGCTAGGGCCAACAGAAGTTGGTGTAGAGTGGCCAATCTTAACCCCGGGTCTCAACCCAAAGGAGGCTAGCTCTGCTCTACACTAGAAGGGGACAGTTGTTCTCCTTGGTACCATGTACACAAGGGCCAGCACACTTCCCGTCTACATTCCAGATTCCATTTATCCACAAGAGTTTGATTGCACAGCAATCATAGGTCTTAATTGACCTAGATTAGGCTAGAACTTAGCATAAGTTAGGGAAATTCATGCACGCATAAGCATTATCTGCATCTTTAGTACTTTACTTTAGCTATGTATATGTAACGAACGCGCACTTTAGACGTCTTTTAAGACGTCTGGGAGGTGGCCCAAACGTCTGACCAGACATCTGGGAATCGATTATTTTTGGCACGTGCGATTCGTCTGCGCACCTGAGCGCGCAGACCTGCGTACGCTCTCTCTCCCTCTCTTTTTCCCTCTCTCCTGCGGCCGTAGACCACCCTGTCCCACTCTCTCTCTCCTCCTCGCGCGGCCTTAAAAGGCCACGCCCTCCCCCTCACTCCCGTCACCTCCGCCCCCTTCCTCTTCTCCTTCCAGTCGGTGCGCGAGAGCGAGCGCGAGTGAGCGGCGGCGGCGACAACCGCTGCGGGTGTGGGAGGAGGTGCTGCGCGGGGGAGGAGGCGTCGGCCGTGAGGGCTCGAGCCTGCCGGGGCAGCGGGAGCCGGCCGGCGGGGGCGCAGCAGATGCGGGGTGGCGCGGGAGGCCTGCTGCAGCTCGAGCAGCAGGCGGAGCACTCGCAGCACGGCCGTGCATCGCGAGCGGAGGGCGAGTGACTCCCTGATTCTAGAAAATTTTCCAGAATCAGACGTCTGTGATTCCAACCAGACGACGGGGAAGACGTCTGAAAGGTGAGTTATTTCCGCTTCTTCATTTTCTTCGATTGACCATACTAAGAGAGAGAGGAAATGGGTACGCGCAGGTTCTGAGATTCGCATCCAACGTGAATCAGACGTCTGGCTGCAGTGCCAGATGACGGGAGTGACTTCCAGACGTCCTGGGTGACCATCGGATGTCTGGCAACTAGGCCAGACGCCCCCGCAGGCTTCTGGACGTCTGAGAGACCACGCAGAGCAAGGTAACCCCTGATCCACTTTTTAAGACGTCTGGAATAAGTTCCAGATGTCTGATTTTGCACTGTTTTGTCGTTTTCGACCTGTTTAGGGCCCGTTCGGGTTCCGTTTTCTGCGTTTCGAGTTGCGTTCTTTTCGAAATTAAATCCTCTACCTATCTACAGTAGCTGCATACTGTTTTGAGAAATTCCTTGTGTTTGATCCTTATGATAGGACCCCGTTCCGTTGCAGTCTCGGGGGTTGCGGAGGCACGCGGGATTCCCGACCACGCCCCCAGTTCGCCTGTTGTAACCGGTAGAGTGGCATTTAAGTTTATTAGCATAATCTGTTAAATTATGGAACCATAAATAGAACCTAGGACATTGCATGAATCCTAAAAATGAGAAACGAGATTGAATGATAGATCCTAGGGTGTTGCATAAATCCTAGGGCTGGAAAACTAGATTGTATGATAGATCCTAGGGTATGACATGAATCCTAGGATGGGAAAACTAGTGGAATATGTGAACACTGCAGTATTGAAAATGTGGAAAAGAAATAATAGCTGCCTGTAAATTTGTTTAAACAGCTGCCTGTTATGAATAAATGAACATGATTAAGAATATGGGATGTATGAACATGAAACTGGAAAGGTGAAACCGGAATGCGCTGAGTTAAAGAGCTGGAACCCTACGGGGAATTAGGAGTAGAACTCCTGGAAAGTGAATGGAATAGAATTGGGGAAGTGAGCTGGCTCTTGAGTACGGAGTACAAAGGAGAGCGACTGTCCCCCTGTTTAGTGCAGAGCGGAGCCAGCCGCCCCAGGGACCCGGGGTTAGGACTGGCCACTCTGTACCGACTTGCTGGCCCTCGTGTACGTAGTACCTAGGAGAGCTACTAGTGTAGGGAGGTACTAGCTACCCCACGGGCCCCGGGGTTCTGCTAGCCTCCTACACCGACTTGTTAGTCCCACTAGGGCAAACCAGGGTAGTCAGGCAAGGGTGCGCAGACTGTGGAGGGGCAAGGCCCCTGTTTGGTTACTGTGGAGGGGTTGGACCCCTGTTACTGAGAGGGCTCTGCCCTGTACTGGTTCCGTGCTGTGCTTTGGGGGCACCCGTTAACGGAAACGACTGACCGCGTGCCAGTGCGGGTTAGCTACCCGTGCATTTACCGCGCATGCCGTAGTCACCGTTACGTCTGTCAGTGACCTTAGGGTGGTTGACTGAGAGTAGGATCACCACGGGGGACTCTCCTGGCCAGGAGAGCACCACGTGCTACTTCTACTGTTAGAAAAAGACTGCAATCAAGATCGTTCCCACGAGGAACATTCGAGATCAAGTGAAGGATCTGAGAAATAGATAAATTGTGAAACAATAGAAAGACGTAAATAAAGGAAGAAAGAAAATTAAAATAGCTACTGTATACTTACTGTTTCTTTAGTTTAGCTGCCACTCTACTCAGCGTTTTGCTGACGTGTTACACTCGTTACCTTTCAGGACCAGGTGTTGAGCAGCCAGGGTCAGCGGCTGCAGAGGACGCTGGGCCGAGTAGGGTCCAGTAGAGTTACCACTGTTCTCTTGTACCTCTTTTTGGTTCCACTGTAGTGAGTAGTTCTTGTTTCAGCTGTACTTTTCTTTACCTGCAGTTCATATTATGTTATGAATGTTGTTCTACTATTGTGGTGGTACATACTATAGTGGTTTCTTTCCTTACTGCTGTATTTCTTACTGTTAGTTATATTCATGCTGAATGTGGTTTATTTTACTGCTCTTTCGGTTACTTCCTCGTTGGACGACCAGGTCTTGGGATTAGTCGAGTCGGTCCGGTTCTCGTGTCTTGTAGGGACTCGGGAATCGGGTCGTTACAGTATAAAATAATGTTATAATGTGCTAATTAAGTGCATTATGTCGATTGCAGGCAATAAGCAGATTTGGAGCAGGATCTGAAGCTGGATCGGGAATAATGGGAGTTGTAGCAGAGCTGGAGCAAAAGGCTTACTTTAGATATAGGAACAATAATGTAAGGGGATTAAAGGTTCACTATCCTATTAAGTAGGAATAAAGCAGTAAATTGTAAAGAGCATAGGTCCATCCTAACCCTAGGATAGCCTAGAGACTTCCCCAAGCCTTAGCCACCCTTAGATTAGGTCACAACACCCTAGGAAGCCCTAAAACCCTAGTTCCAACCCTTATCTGGATGTCCAGATAAGTTATAGAACGTCCAGGACCCTTAGCCATCTCCCGCACACCTCAAACCCACTTCTGCAGTGTTATTGGACGTCCAGACACTTTGTCAGACGTCCAATTTCTGTAGAATACCTAAAACAGAACCCAAAATCCCTCCTGACTCTGATTGGACGTCCAGACAAGAAGTCTGGACTTCTGATTTTTGAGTATAAGACGTCTGACACTATTATTAGACGTCTGATACTGCTCTCCAATTCCTATTTTGAGATTTAAGCCTTGATCTTGGATCTCTAGGTCCCTAAACCCAATTCTAACCCCATAGGAACCTAAATTAAGGTGCCCTAACCCTAGTACATTACCTATAGACCTCCCTAAGGACCTAATTAGGTCCTCACCAAACCTAATTGACTTGGATCTTAGTCAATTCCATCAGCCTATTCAATTTGACTCATTGAGTCCAATTGAGCCCTGATCTCAGCACACACTGTCCAATTGGACTCAGTGAGAGTTCAATTGACCTACACCTAAATTAATTGAGTTGTTTTACTCTCAATTAAGTTTTCACACATCCAATTAAACTTGTATTAAGTTTAATTGAACTTTACCTTAGTGAATTAGGGTTTACAACCCTAATTTGAGACCTACCTTGACCTAAACCCACTAGAACCTAACCTAATCAACCTAGCCACCGAGGTTTCGACCCACACACACCCACACACACCATCCACACGAAAATATCTAGCCTAGAGTTCTCTAGAACTCTATACCATGTGTTGTTGCCTTGGTTGCCAAAATTAGCAACCAAGAGCCATTCAATTTTTAGATCCACATTTGGTGGATCTAAAAACCACCATCCACCCTCTCTCTCTAACTCTCCCACGAGCTCCCACCACAGGACTCTCTAGAGAATTCCATAATTCTCTAGAGAGCTTCCCTTAGGTCTATAAAAAGACCTAAGGGGTGGCCATTTGCTCCCATTCACTTCCTTGGCAAATTCACTCCATTGGTGCCATTCACGCCCACTTCCACTTAGCTAGCCATTCCACCTCCACGAGCTCACTACCACCACCATGGAGGACATCATGCCGGGATGCTGGATCACTCCTCCCTCTCTCCAAGGGTCGGCCTAAGCTACATTGGCCGCCCCTCATTCTCCTCCCGACCACTCCAAGGTCATCGGGGACCACCCCTGAATGCCCTTTTATTCTGCTAGATTTAGTTTATGCTCTTCATAATTTTATTGCTTTTATTACTTCTTAGTAGCATAGTCTTAACTTCTCTCCCAATGGTGCATGCGAAATCCCCCCATCGATTCTTGTATGTAGTCATTTTCTGGTAGATAGACTTAAATTTCAAGCATTTATGTACAATCTTTCCTCAAAAGTTCTTGTTGCAAACAACTCTCCCATTGAATGAATGAAAAATGCTTCTATATATATATATCTCCATGTTGTGAAATCACCATGAGCTTATTGATTGCTATCATATTTGCGTGATTCAAGTTGCCTGTTTCTAACTCTTAATATTCTTGCAACTAAGCATGTCGTACCTAAATACGTAATAATCACGAACCGGCATGTGATTCTAAACAAAGTAGAGCGGCAAAAAGATCTATTTCAAAATTAAAACAAACACCTCCCAGAGACGAACGACTGGGACTCAAGTCTCGTTATCTTTAGAAATCATTTTCTGACGAACGTTTTTGCGCGACTATACTACGACTCCGATGACTTTCAAATGCGCGAGAACAGTTCCTGTCAAATGGCGCCGTTGCCGGGGAGGCAACGTCATTTTTTGCGATTTCGAACTTTTTGAAACTATCACTGACAAATCTCTCTTTGCTTTGTTTTTGATGTGTAGGAGAAACGGAAGAAAAACGGGATCTGCACACACATCGGGCGTGGCAAAGAAAAAGTCAGGTACACATCATCTCTCCTTAGATTAGGTTTTTTCCTGAACCCTAGGAGTAGATTTACTTTCTACACTTTCCTTTGAAAAATTCTTTGTGAAAAAAAATATATATATTTCTCATTTTCGTGAAAAAAAAGAAAAATTTTGAAAAAAAAATCCAGAGTAGGTTTCCTCTCGAAAATAGGCTAGTTAGAAAAAGAAAAAATATATATTTTTTTGTTGAATCTTCTGAAAAATTCTTTTTGAAAAAGAAAATGTGTAAGAGTTTTTTTTTTAAAAAAATCTTTTTGGTGGAAGGCTTAAATTTCAAATTCAAACCTCTTTAAAAAACTTTTCCAACATCCTGCTTCATCCCTCTCCACCAAAAGTTGCGTCACAAATCATGGTATATCTTTGCATTCTCGGGATGTATGGTGAACCTGGACCCGTGCGCCTCAGTCAGGAGCTCTCTCAACAACTCCTCATCCCTAGGAACACATAAGCGTCCCCTCATGCGCAGTATCTCGTCTGAAATGGAAAAGTCTCCTAGGTCCCTTGTCAACACCCTGTCTCGCAGCATCTGTAAGTATGGATTTGTCATCTACCCTGCAATGATGCAGTCTATCAACTCAGGTCATGTCTGCCACGTCACTGTCACCGTCTCACAATACCCCTATGACTCCCGGGGTCACCAACTGCCCAACTCCTCCATGAATCTCCAACTCTGTGCCGGTAAACTGGCCAAGTGGGAGGGTGCCATTTGGCTCAAGGCGTCGGCCACCACATTGGCCTTCCCTGGGTGGTAGGAGATGTTGCAATTGTAGCTTTTCAGGAGCTCTAACCAACATCTCTGTCTCATGTTAAGCTCCTTCTAGTCAAACAAGTGCCTAAGGCTCTTAAGATCTGTGAAGATCTCAAAAGTCTCACCGTAAAGGAAGTGCCTCCATGTCTTCAGCGCAAAGACAACTGTTGCCAGCTCTAAGTCATGGGTAGGGTAGCTATGCTCATGGGGCTTCAGTTGCTGCGAAGCATAAGTGACAACATGACCCTGTTGCATGAGCACACCCCCTAACCCCTGCAACGAAGAGTCGGAAGAGTCGGTGTAAACCACGAAACCGCCAATGCTGTTAGGAATGGTAATCACATGAGCTAAAGTCAGTCTCTCCTTCAACTCCTGAAAACACGCCTCACACTCATCTGTCTAGGCAAAGGGCACGTCCTTCTAGGTCAGCTAGGTCATAGGACACGCAATCTGAGAGAATCCTCTGATAAACCACTAGTAGTAACCTACCAGTCCCAAAAATCTATGTATCTCTATCACTGAGCTTGGCCTCTCCCACATGAGTACGGCCTCAACCTTAGTTGGATCCACAGCCAATCCATCCCCTGAAATCACGTGGCCCAAGAAAGTCACCTGTCTCAACCAAAACTCGCACTTGTTGTACTTGGCATACAGCCTGCGTCGCCTCAAAGTATCCAGGATCATGCGTAAATGCTGTCCATGCTGCGCATGATCCTGCAAGTAAACAAGTATGTCGTCGATGAACACCACCACAAACTGGTCTAAGTATGGGTTAAAAACCCGGTTCATCAAATCCATAAAGGCAACGGTGGCATTAGTCAGCCCAAACGGCATGACCAAGAACTCATAGTTCCCGTACCAGGTACGGAAAGTTGTCTTGGAGATGTTAGTCTCCCTAATCCTCAATTGGTGGTAGCCCGACCTTAGATCTATCTTGGAGAACACTGTGGCATCTCGCAATTGGTCGAAAAGGTCATCAATCCTCGACAGTGGAGACTTGCTCCTAATGGTTACCCTATTCAGTTGTCGGTAGTCGACACAAAGTCGCAAGGTACCATCCTTCTTCACAAATAGCACAAGGGCTCCCCAAGGGGATGCATTGGGCCTCACAAAGCCCTTCTCCAACAGGTCTTGTAGCTATGACTTGAGCTCTCGCAGCTCAAGCAGTGCCATCCGGTACAATGCAGTACAAATGGGGCTGGTCCCCAGTACCAGTGAGATCTCAAACTCGATCTCACGCTCAGGCGGTAGTCCTGGCAGCTCCTCTTGGAAAACATCGGGGTACTCGCAAACCACCAGGATACTCTGAAAGTTACCCACGGGGCCAGGCTCTGCCACTACATAGGCCAAGAAGCCTTCACACCCTTGGCTCAAAAGCCTCGCTGCCCGAAGCACGGAGATGCATCTGAAACCTTCGTCCACCAGCTGTTCGTGAAACTCAAAAGGAGGCAACTCCGGTATGGAGAAGACGATCTTCCTCTTGAAACAGTCCACCAGGGCATGATAGGCTGACAGCCAGTCCATCCCTAGAATCATGCCAAAATCCTCCCTCTGTATCATAATTAGGTCAGCAGGGAGGCTGTGTCCCCCTATACTGACCTCGCAGTCCGTGTAGACCTCCTTAGCTACAAACAACTAGCTACCTGGGCCTCTGATCACAAACGGATCCTCTAACAGTACACGACCCTGCCTTAAACTGACGGCAAAACTCGTTGCGACAAAGGAGTGTGTGGCGTCGGAATCAAAAAGTACGTACACTAATCTTCTATAAACAGTAACCATACCTACCACCACTGAACTTGAAGCTCTGGCGTCTCTGTGTGTCAAGGCGTTGATACGCCCCTCAGCCCTCGGTGTAGACGATGTAGCTACACTCTGGGTCGGGCGAGCAGCAGCTGGCTGGTACCCTCCTCGTGATTGCTGCCTCCCCCATGCACCTAGTGACCACAACCACCAGCTCGGCCTCCAGCGCTCAGTGCGGGGAGCATCTGTTGTGCTCCGACCCTAGATAGGCAGTCCCTCCTGATATGACCCAGCTGGCTACACTGGTAGCAGAGGGGTACATGACCTCCTCCCTCCGTAGGTCCCTGTTGGCGACTAGGTGGGGGTCCGGTGCTAGCAACTGGCCCCTGTTTGGGACCCCCAAAGGCCACTGATGACCCCGCAAAATGAGATGGCTCTCCTACGGGCGTCGTGTGCCTCCTCTCCCGACAACTTTGAGAGTACTCTAGCTGGTAGGGCCTCTTCCGTCCACTATTAGTGTCTCACGCGGCCAGGTTGGTCTCCTCGTAAGTCATGGCTGCCTCAACCACACGAGAGAAAGTGGGCAGCTTCAGGGGTTTGATATACCCCCGAATAGCAGGTCAGAGCCCCTTAGTAAACCTCCACAGGTGCTCCTACTCTGCAAACACAGTTGTCGGGGCAAAACGCGACAGCTCTAGAAAACGTGTGCGGTACGTGTTAACCGTCAATGTCCCCTGGCGAAGAGTGTGAAACTTCCGCCTCCTCTAGTCCTGCTAGGTCAGCATAAAGTACTGCTCGCAGAAGAGAGTCACGAACTGGTCCCACATCGGCTCTCTCCCATCCTAGCCTTTGACTGCCCTTCACCACCTGTGTACTGTGCTCTCTAGCTAGTATGTGACAAAGGCCACGTGACACTCCGCGGGAGGGTGAAGGGTGTCGAACACCTTCTCTATCTACTCCAGCCAGTCCTCTGCCTCAGATGTGTCCTCATCCCCCTTGAAGGAGGGGGGCTTCAGCTTCCGGAACTATCCGAAAAGATAGTGGTGCAGCTACAGTAGGGGAATAGGCATGCCTCCAGGCAAGGAGAGCTCATGCTCGGAAGTGTCAGAGTATGGTGGGGCTGGTGGAGGACCACCCCCTCCCCCTCTTGCTCGTCCAACACTGCGACGGTCTCTTTGTCCCACCGAGGACTCCCCCTCCACGTCCTCAGGGAGAGGTGCTCGTGGAGGCTGGTGGAGCTCCTCTCGCACGATGTTTCTGATCAACTGAGCGAGATCCTGGGCCTAAACACTCGGGAGAAGAGGTGGGTCAACTGGTACCTCAGATCCGGCACGTCCGCCCCTCCGACCTCGTCCACGGCCACGACTAGGGCCTGCCTCGGGAACTACCTGACGAGGCATCTCTTGCAAGGAGACGCAAGAGATAGAATAAGAGTGTCAACAATACCAGATTACATCGAGAAAAAGACTCAGAAACAAAAGTCAAAGCGACACGTTGTGGTGGCTATCCAAGTTATATGCACGTAAGTGGTTACTATCAAGCCAATTGGTTCATTTCTCGGGACAACCTTGCTCTGGTACCATCTTGTTACGACCCAATTCCTGGATCCCTACAGGACCCGAGACCGGCTCGCCTCGACTAATCCCAAGACCTAGTCGTCCAACAAGAAATAACCAAAAGCAAAAAAATAAACCGCATTCACACATGCAATATAACTAAGCAGAAGAAAAGTACGAAGCAGTAAAGAAAGTAGAACAACTATCTCAGTATATGACACCACAATCACAATAAGAAACGGAAAGGAAATAGAAAGTAACAGGAATAGTAACTATGTCCATTACTCACTACAACAGTAGGGAAAACAAAAGTGTTGAAAGAACGACTACGGCTGGGCTTGGGTGGGTCCAGCACCCTCCGTAGTCGGAAACTCGGGCTGCTCAACTCCTGGTCCTGGACAGGGTTACGAAAAGATAGAGTCAGCGAACGCTGAGTAGAGTGATGTTTACATTATTTAAGTAAAAGTACAGTAAAACAACAACAGGTTTCTTTCTCATTTCTATCTATCTCATTTATGTGTTTCTGGTTCATTTATTTCTCAAGTATTAAGGTATTCCTTGATCTTACAATTTCCTCATGGGAACGATCTTGATTGTAGTCTTTTCCGTAGAGTAGAAGGTACACGTGGTACTCTCCTGGCCGGGAGAGTCCCCTGTGGTAGTCCTACACCCAGTCAACCACCCTGAGGTCACTGTCGAGACATAGCGGTGACTACGGCACAAGTGATAAGCGCACGGGTAGCTACCTCGCATTGACACGTGGTCAGTCGGTTCCGCTAGTGGGTACACCCAAAGTACAACACGGAACAGTATAGGGCCTTACCTAATCAGAACAGGGGTCTCGCCCCTTAGAACCAAACAGGGGTCTCGCCCCTCCACAGTCCACACACCCTCGTCTGACTACCCTGATTTTCCCAAAGGGCCTAACAAAGTTGGTGTAGGGTGGCTAGCTGAACCCCAGGCCCCGTGGGGTAGCTAGCTCCCTCCCTACACTAGTAGCACACCTCAGTACCGCGTACGCGAGGGCCAACAAGAGTCGGTGTAGAGTGGCCAATCTTAACCCTGGGTCTCAACCCAAAAGAGGCTAGCTCCGCTCTACACTAAAAGGGGATAGTTGCTCTCCTTGGCACCACATACACAAGGGCCAGCACACTTCTCGTCTACATTCCAAATTCCATTTATCCATAGAAGTTCTACTCCTAATTCCCCGTAGGGTTCATGCTCATATTCACCTCATTTATCTAGATCCAGATCTCATGTTTCATAATTCGTTCCTCATCCATATACAGGAAGCTTGTGTTTCCATAATTCAATTCTCCAAAACATGCAACTTGTAGTTTCACAGGAAATTTCTCAATTACATACAGGTAGCTCGTATCTTAACATGCATCTCGTAATTATATTAAAGGCACTTGCTAGCAATTTATCTTAACCATGCATTCAAGTAAACAGCATAGCTCAAACAGGCTCATTCATTTCTACCCTAGGGTTCATTCCATATCCTAGAGTTCAATCCGACTATTCCAACCAAGTACATTCTTATTAAATATTAACAACTGAGTTAAACCACTCTACCGGGTATCACGGGAGGAGTGGGGGCCTATGTCATAGATCTCATCGTCTTTGCGGGCCCCGAACATGTCACTGGCTGGTAACCTATACCAGCGACCAATGTACATTAGACAAGCTCAAAACAGTAGATACTCAACACGAATACATAGAGAAACTCAAGTGGAAAACAACGGTACTTCATTCGCGAAAATCCGATTCCGTTTAGGCCTTAAACAGGCCAAAAACGTGGTTACTGATCAAAATCAAATGTCTGGGACTAATCCCAGACGTCAAAAACTCACCTTGTGTTTCTTGCGGCTGATCAGACATCTAGACTCCCTCTGTGACCGTCTGGGGACAGTTCCAGATGTCAGATAAGGTCTCCAGTCATCTGGAAGCACCTCCGATCATCTGGTGATGTGATCAGACATCCAAAAGTGCTTGGGAAAGCGCACCCCATGCCTTCCCAAACCCTACCCTGCGTATGAAAATGCAGGCATAGTTTCAGCCCAACAACTCCTATGCTGAGATCTTCTGCATGGCGAAAATCAGCGTAGGAACATACGTACCTGACGCGATACATGCTTTCAGACGTCCGGCCTTAGCTCTGAACGTCCAGGTGCCTCGCCAGTCGTCTGGACTTAACTCTAGACGTCTGATACTGGAAAGCTTCCAGTATTAGAACATCCTCGCAGCTTGCTCCGCTCACACCTCCACCCACGGCGGCAGCTCCAGCCGCTGCAGGAGCTTAAGCAGCTCCTCGTCAACGTCCTCTTCTCTCCTACGAGCTCCTCCTTGAGCTCCACTGAGCTCTCGCAGTTGTCTTCCTCCTCCCCCTCTCTCACTCCCTCACACTCTCTCGCTCTCGCTCCTCCCCGCTCTCCCCTCACCGGTGGCTCTCCTTCCTTGCTGCAGCTGCAGCAGAGGTGGAGAGAAAGGTGGTTGTCATAGGAGAAGGTGGAGGTGGTAGTGGTTATGGTGTGAGGAGGAGAGGAAAGGAGAAGAGAGGGGGGTATATATAGGAGAGGGGTTTGGGTTTGGGTGAGGGGCGAAGGAAAGAGAGAGGGTCTCTATGCGTCGCCTATGCGCAGGCGCACCGTGCAGTACAAAAAACTCACTTTCAGACGTCCGAGAATGTGTCCAGACATCTGGACAGACATCTGACTAAAACTCTAGACGTCTTAAATGGCTAAAATGGTAACGGGTCATTACAGTCCTTTTCTCTTCCTCACGCACCTCCCCAGCCAAAAGGAGGTCATTTCTCTGCCTCAATTGTCGTCGCTGCTTCGCCGATGCTACCGTCTTCTCCTGCGCTAGTCGACCAAAATCGGCTGCCTGTACCTCTCTCTCACCTAGCTAAGTCCCTCTATCACACTCTCTCTCACTCTACTTCTCTTTCCCACATTCACAACACACACGTCCACCAACCATTTCTCCCTCACTTCATCTTCTTCGTCTCTGGCAAAACTCCAGCGAGTTCATCCTCACTTCCACAGACCACCTATGCCACCGCTTCCACGCTCTACATCTCTACCACACACTCACGATCCAAAGCCCTAAGATAATTAGGGCTATTGATCACTCGAATCCTCCACCAAACACACGCTCAACCACACACACTCATCGACCTCGTCAGAGGTCTTTTCGACCATGAAACACCACCACACCACACGCATTCCATTTGTCGCCGTCCGACGACTCTTCTGAAGTGCTTTAACACGGTAGAGAGGCCTTATTCTTGGTTTTCAAGTTACAGGTCTTGCCTACCATTAAAGGCAAGCTTCGAGCAAGCTTGAAGCTTGCTTCACTCTTGATAGCACCAGGCATCATGCCCAGGCGATGCATAACCACTCCAGGTCCCCTTTCTGACTGTCAATTAGACCCTTTGACCAGTAGAGAATGTGAATTCGATGGAGCTGCTGCACGAAGAACAAGGGACGAGATAATCCCATATCGGATACGGAAGACTCCCTCGTGCAGTTTAAATCGATTTTGTGCATCTGGCTTATCGCCTCAGCATGCACAGGGGGTGAGGTCCCCACACGCATGCCCATTGCATGCTCTCGCCCACAGCCACGCCACACAGGTTTGAGCTTTGAACCGTTTACCCGTATACCTAGATCTGATTAGCATATATCTGAGAGTGGGAAAGGAAGAAGAAAAGAGAGAAGGGGGAGGGAGCTTTTGCTCTTGCAGGCAGTTGTGCGATACTTAGTCGCTAGAAGGGGAAAAGCGCCAAGGCAAGGAAAGCTGAAGAGCAAGGAAGAAGAAGAGACCCTTGAGTCTCTTGGAGGCACTGTAGCAACTGGCTATTTAAGATGTCTGATCCACACATCCACTGTCTGATTTCACATATCCAACCTCTCTGGATCTATTGCTTACTCATCTTGCGTGAACTAATTGTGGTTGATACTGTACAAAGATTTGAAATAATTGTGGTTAAATTGTAAGGTTAATTTGGTGATTCAAATCATCATTTTAACCCC
The DNA here is from genome assembly GCA_037157565.1 of Thalassia testudinum. Classification (NCBI taxonomy): domain Eukaryota; kingdom Viridiplantae; phylum Streptophyta; class Magnoliopsida; order Alismatales; family Hydrocharitaceae; genus Thalassia; species Thalassia testudinum. The sequence goes on along the minus strand of JAZHRO010000007.1, from coordinate 69,642,588 downwards.
TTCTTTTTGCACTTCATTATTGAGCTTCATTTCTATATCAATTTTTTATTAATTCTTGGTTGAAATTTCTTATATCTTTGACTCAAATTGTGATCTTGAGTTTTAAATTGCCATCCTGTGATCTTGAGTTTTAAATTGCCATCCTGCTCCCTACGTTCGACCTCGAATTTCTTTCAAGCATAAATTTTAAGTGTTTTCGCGATTTATCGGCTATATTGCAATGTGTTACTTTTAAACACCGGTTCAGAGCGACAGACACACCATCGCTGATGATAGCTCTCGAGATCCCGAATCGACTGAAGATATTCTTCTTGACAAAAATAATGATCACCTTATGGTCATTGGTTCAGGTGGGCATAGCCTCAATCCACTTGGACACGTAGTCAATAGCTACGAGAATGTACTAGTGTCCAAATGAAGGGAGGAAGGGTCCCATGAAATTGATGCCCCAAACATCGAAGATTTCGACGAGAAGAATCGAGTTTAAAGGCATCATGTCTCTCTTGTGCCTGGCATCGGGAACACGACCTCAAGAACTCCTGGGCATCCTTGAATAAAGACGGCCAATAAAACACAGATTGCAAAATCTTTGCAACTGTCTTTTTCCGAAAGAAATGTGCACCACATGCAAATGCATGGTAGAACGCAAGTATGCTTTGGAACTCATTCTCCAGAACACATCGACGAATAATTTAATTAGAGCCGATGCAGTATAGTTTAGGGTCATCCCAAAAGTAATATTTGGCCTCAGATATAAGTCTATCCCATTGTTGCTTGGTCCAATCTTGGGGGATTTGACCAACAGCCAAATAATTCACCATGTCAGCAAACCAAGGGGTTTGGACACTTGAAATTGTAAGAATAGTCTTGTCTGGAAAATTGTTAATAATCGGAATATCTGGATGAGAAGAATCAATTAAGAGTCTCAAAAGATGATCTGCCATCACATTTTGTGCCCTGGATTTGTCTTTAATTTCAAGATAGAATTCTTGAAGTAAAAGAATCCATCTAATGAGCCAGGGTTTAGCATCCTTTTTGGCCAAGAGATGTCTCAGGGTTGAGCGGTCGGTATAGATGATGACATGAGATCCTAAGAGATAAGGCCTGAATTTTTTCAATACAAATACTACAGCTAGCAATTCCTTTTCTGAAACAGTGAAGTTCCTCTGGGCCTCATCTAGAGTTTTGCTAGCATAGTAAATGACAGAGGGCTTTTTGTCAGTTTTCTAACCCAACCGCATAATCAGAAGCATCGGTCATGATCTCAAATAGGGTTATCCAGATCGGTGGTTGCAGCATTGGAGCACAAGTGACTATCGTTTTGAGTAAATCAATTGTCTTATGGCATGATTCATCAAAATCAAATGACGTGTATTTGGCCAGAAGTTTGCTCAAAGGCCGAGCAACCTTTGAAAAATCTTTAATGAACCTCTATAAAATCCTACATGATTAAGGAATGATAGGATTTGTTTAACAGATGTGGGAGGAGGAAGTTTGGAGATAGCATCCACCTTAGCTCGATCCACTTCAATTCCCCACTCGGAGACTACATGACCTAAGGCGATGCCTTCCTGTGTCATGAAGTAACTCTTCTCCCAGCTAAGGACCAACCATGTTTCGATGCATCTCTTAAGGATCAATTCTAGATTAGCCAGGCAAGACTCAAATGAATCTCTGAAAATGGAGAAATCGTCCATGAATACTTCAATACAATCTCCCACCATGTCAGAAAAGATGGCTAGGACACACCTTCGAAAAGTCGCAGGTGCATTGCAAAGCCCAAATGGCATTCTATGGAATGCAAAGGTTTCGTAAGAACATGTGCAAGTTGTCTTTTCCTGGTCCTCGGAAAAGAGAAATGATTCTTTTTCGTGGCTGTGTTCAGCTTCTTGTAATCAATACAGACATTCCAAGAGGAAGTTGAACGAGTTGTGATAGATTCGCCCTTCTCGTTAGTCACAATAGTAATCCCAGCTTTCTTGGGAACAATTTGCATGTGATTAACCCAGGGACTATCTGAGATCGAGTAAATGATTCCTGCATCATGCCACTTGATGATTTCTTTCTTGACCACTTCTAACATATTAGTGTTTAGTCTCCTCCGCATCTAGTGAGAAGGGCAGGATCCATCTTCCATAAAAATCTGATGATTACAATAAAATGGCTCAATCCCCCTAAGGTCATGGATGGTCCAACCAATTGCCTCCTTATGTGCTTTTAGGACTTTAATCAGTTTCATCTCCTGCTTCTTAGTCAGTTTAGCACTAATAATCACAAGGAGTGTTTTCTTAGGTCCTAAAAATTCATATTTAAGATTTTCGGGCAATGATTTCAGTTCAAGCTTGGGCGGGTTCAGGATGAAGGGTAAGGAGGATGCTAATAAAGATTCATTAGGACAGTCCAATGCAAGAGGTTGGGAGTGAACAAAATCAGCAACCTCTTCAGGGTGTGGCGGGTCTGCCACGGAGGGTTGTGGGTTGGGTTCATTGGTGCAGGAGGAATTCTCAAGAATGATAACATCCATACAAGTCTCGAGATTCAGATCATCATCCTCGAGTCACTCAATATATCCACAATCCTCAAATTTGTTAATCGCCTTAAAAATATTGAGTTTCAATTTTCTATCTCCAAAGGTGATTTCCACGCTATCGCTTTCACAATTGATGTTGGCCTTAGCGGTAGTTAGGAACGGACGCCCCAGAATGATGGGCGTGTTCCTTAAATCTTCAGGTACATCCATATCAAGGACAAGGAAATCTATAGGAAATAGAAGTCCTTAACCTTGACAATAACATCCTCAATAACGCTTTTCGGGTTCGTGACCAAACGGTCTGCTAATTGCAGCATTATTGAGGTCGGCCTGAGTTCACTTAATCCAAACTTTTCATAAAGAGAAGTTGAAATTAGGTTTATGGATGCACTTAGATCTAAGAGTGCCCTGTCAAAGGTGTAATCCCTGATAACACATGAAATAAAAGGGGCACTTAGATCTCTCTTCTTCTGAGGAAGGTGATGCAGGATAACAGAGCTAGCCTACTCGGAGAGTATCACCTTCCTCGGGGTTGATTCTCTCGGCTTACACTTTTGAGTGCATAAATCCTTCAAGAACTTAGCATAAGCTGGAATATGCTTAATAGCATCAAGGAGTGGGATATTGATTTCGACATTCTTGAATATATTCAAGATCTCCTCATTGCTATCAACAGGCTTATTCTTCCTAGATTTTAGCAAGGCTCAAGAAATGGAATATGAGAAAATCATTAGATTTAGGGTCCTGAGCCTTGGTTTTTTCTTCAATTTTCTCCTTTCCTTTCTCAAGCTCACCAGGGTTTGATTGACTAGAAGATGGTAGTTTAGGATCCTGGGTTTGTCTTCCACTTCTCAAGGTAACGGAGTTTGCAGAAGCATATGGGTTTGGGTCTTGGAAAGGCTAAGGAAATATTGGAGGGGCTTGATTAGCCAGATATCCAGATTAGATGAAGAAGCAAAAGGACCTTGCTCAACCACCTAAGCATGCGTGTACGGGTCCTTCTGATTCTCGTAACCTTGGGCTCGATTGCCTTGATTTTGTATATTGCGAGGGTTGGGTACGGGTTGAGATGGCAGAGATCCGAGCTGACGGGTATTAGCAATGAGCCTGGATTGCAAGTCATCTAATGAGGTTTTCATTTGTTGCATGAGTTGGAGCATGAATCCTTACATTTCTACCATTTGACGATTCAAATCAGCCTGCCTTACGAGTTGACGAACATTCCACATTGGCTGATTGAGCTAATTAGGGGCCAGCTGAGAGTATACGTGACCTTGACCCATTGGTCTTTGCGGTACATAGTTGCTGGGTTGGATTTGGGTTTGTTGCCCTGGGTTTTTCCAGAAGAAGTTAGGGTGGTTCCTTCAACCCAGATTATAGGAATTAAAATAAGGGTTGGACCTAACATTCTCCTGTACAGCATACACATCCTCATATGGCAAGGATGGCAGGAAAGAAGGAGAGGGATCAGAGAAACTAGGATCAAAGGCCTAGTTTGAAACCCGTGGGGTTTCAAGTAATGTTGGCTAATAGATTGAGTTGCTTCCAATTGATTTATGGACTCTTGTTCAGTTGGAGCTCGTGAAGAATGGAATCCTGAATTTTAGGATTGAGTGGATCTAGAAGAGTTTGCAGAGTTTCCAGCCATCCACTCTTCCATTCTTTTTGTAACCAGGTCCACATTATTGAGTTTGTTACAAATCAGTTCCATATCGAGTGAATGAGAGTTGTGGACCTCATTAACATTCGATCTAGGTTGCTGGGACTGGTTGAAAGTGTCCATGGAGGCATGGTTGATAGAATTTTCACTCATTTCCTCAAACAAATCATGCACACTATCTGCATCTTTGTTGAGAAAAATGCCTCCACAAGAAGCGTCCACATGATTACTGAGTTGCTTAGTCAACCTGTGATAAAAGATCTACATGAGTTGCCATTTCGATGCCTCGTGTGTGGACACTTCTGCAACAGAACCTAGAATTGGTCCCAGGTACCATAAAGCGGTTCCCTCGGTTGCTGGACGAAAGTAGTAATCACCCGTTACAAGGCATTGGTATGCTTGACTGGAAAGAATTTCTTTAGGAAGGCCAATTTAAGATCATTCCACGTAGCTATCAGCCTTCCAACAGTCTGGTACCAATGTGCGGCCTTATCCCTAAGAGAGTAGGGGAAAAGCCTCATGATCATTTGCTCTTCGTCCATGTTTCGTGCTTTGGTGATCTGGACCAAAGTGGTCAAGTCCTCTAAATGTTGAAACGAGTTTACAGAGCCAAGCCCATGAAAGTGTTTGATCAGGCTTAACACAACAATACAAGCTTGTCCTTAAGTTGGTAGCCTAAAGATCTATGCTTCAAGATAAATTCAAACTACAACACGAATTTTGTGTTGTCCTTAATCCAGAAGCTAGTTAAGTTGGGCTGGCGAAGTAGGGGGAGCATGTCTCGAAGGCCGCTAATTATGCCAAACCTCTGCTTGCTTAAGTTGTTTGACAATCAGGTCCCCCAACTTAGCACCTTCTGGAGAAAGCAGGCGTCACAAATTCGCACCACAGTATGAGAAATATCCTGAAATGGACAAGTGAGTCCTACAGCCAACGCCTACTTGATTTTAGATTAGGCCTGAGATAGTAGTGCTTTTGAAATGTGATGGGCTCTTAAAATGGGTTGTGCCCTTAATGATTGATTGAGATGTGTGAGTGAGTGCACAACCAGAGTTTTCAAGCAAAATTATTTGGATGAGTGGATTTTAGAGTTCAAATCTTGCTTAAGTAGCTTTTAGAGTTTAAGTTAAGGTTGATTCAATCAGGAGGCACACCAGGATTTGCAAACATGGATGAAGATGTTTTCTTTTGAAATCAAAATGAGATGGAGTGCCTGGTACTGACCTTAAATGTTAACTATAATGAGTAAGCTACTTGATGAGTTATTTTTATATGAAGTGGTACAATCCAAAACAACTGAAGCAATTGGCCTGATGCACCACTGAATTAGGCACACAAGTGGTTACCTGATCTGATTTCTACTTGATTATGTGTTTCATTTGTGTGCATCGGTTCCAAAGATCGGGTTACTGGTTAAGTATAAAAAAATCAGAAGAGATTGTGTACTTTTGTGGGATTTTTTTTTTATAACTGGAGGGTGAGGTGGGTGGAGGTGGCAACCAAACAACCAAACTAAGCCTAGGGTTTATCAGAGCAGCTAGGTTAATTAGGGTTTGAATTAGGGTGATGAAATGAAATATATGGAGGGGGAAAGAATGGGGGAGCACTTACAATGGTCTTCAACAGCACTTTACTCCTTTCTATAGCTTGAAGATTCCTTATTGGGGTACCTACAAGACAATAGAGAAGAAATAAAAGAGAGTTAGAGAGCTAATAAGTGTGAGCAATGCAAAAAAATAATCGAAATCCATTGTCTCCTCAGCAACGGTGCCAAAATGATTAATGTGATTTCGTATGCAAAAAGATTTGGTTTGAAGCAAGTCGTTGTAGTGCGTAAAAATCCGTCAATCAAATAATTTTACCGAAATTTAAAATATGTCCTGGGTTGAACATGGGGAGGATACGTCAATTTTAAATCTGCAACTATATTTTTTTATATATTTTTTTTTATAAATGAAACATTCACAATGATTATATACAACTAATCTACTATATATAAACAATAGAGATAGAGAGAGAGAGAAAGAGAGAGAAAACTTTTTATAAATAAGATAATGTCATTACAACTAATTTCTACAACTAAAAGGATGAAAATCTAATTTAGAAAGTGATAAAAAGATAAGGGAGTGAGAAGCTATCCTCCTTGACGGCTGCTTAGAGGACAAGCCGGACGGACGACGCCTGGAAGAAAGAGAGCGAAGATGGAGGATAGAGGGCGAATCTAGAAGAACCGTGGATGAGGTAAGGCATCGACGTCGCGGGATCCGCTTTCGGAATGGGGGCAAGAGGATGACTGGTGAGAGTTCCGCAAAGGGGGTGAGAGGTCAAAAATTTTGATTTTAACTCTAGTGGAGCTTTCCATAGCTTGGGAGCAGTAGAGCGAGCTTTAGAACTTGAGTTCTTAGCTCTTAAAGAGGGAGAGAGATGAAGGAATGGATGAAGAAAAAGGAGGGGATGTAGGGCCTTTATATAGTTGAAGATATGAAGGTAAAAGGGGCATTTTATCTTTCAAAAATTAACTCTGCTGCCTTTAATGACGATACGTGCGTCATTGTAGATGCATGTTGCTATAGCCGCGCATTCATCTTCGGCTATGCAATGAAGATCCAATGCTCCACACATTGCCACTTCGATGCTGCCCTGCCTTCAGCCATTACACGCTTCATCGTGCCCAACCATCTTAGCTGTCCGATCATTGCTTAGATCGAGCGAGTCGCTTCACCTTCATACATTTCGCACGTCCGCATGCGATGACGCATACGATCGCGTGTCATCGCGAGTGTACGCATGCTCCTCCATCTGGCGCTAGATGTTGCGCCACTCAGGCAAAAGTCATTTTCAACATTAAAAAATTTTTACTTAGGACCTGAACTTTCAAAGACACAACAACGCCCGGGTATCTGCCAAAATGCAGACTGCCTCAAGCTCTCACCTTATTCAAAGAAAGATCTCTCTTTCTCCTTTTTCTTCTTTTCTAATTTTTTTAGATTTTTGAGTTTAGGGTTACAGAGTGCTTTCTATGGCCACTCAACCCACCCAAGACTTGATGAGAACCCTAAATTCTAAGCATCTTTTTGTGAAAGTGATAGACTCGTTGATCGACAACCAGAATGGACTTCGGGTTTCTACGCCCCTAGGTGACCTTAAAAGGAATTCTACTTAAAGGTGTATCTATACGACCAGTAGCTTTCTCCCTACTTTTTCTTTTTATGGGGTCAATACAAGGGTGAATCCAGTGTATATCTCCATGGCTTATTCTACTTCTCCGCTTCTTCCTAAGTTTTTTAAGAATTCGACGTGCATTTCTTGAGCTGGATTCTGGACAACCTACCAATGGGCTGTTACCCACGATAACTTACCAGCCATACTCATGCGGTAAAGTGTGGCTTATTTCTTTTATTTTCTTTTTCTCCTTTTCTTTTTCTTTTTCTTTTCTCTTTTTTTTTTTCTCTTTGGACTTTCTTTTTCTTTTTTTTTTTAAGTAGGTGGCTTCTCTAGTCTAAGATTTACCTAAAGGCAGTAGGAAAAGAATGGTCCAGTGGCTGGGCTCTGGACAACCTACCCATAGGCTGTTACCTAAGATAACTTGCCAGCCATACCACCCTAAAAGGTTCATTGCTACCCAATTTCCATTAAAATCGCTAAACAACGAGTCAGTGCAAATAGTGTGTAGATGCTTAGACATAAAGTTCCCTCAAATCAGAGAGCGAGTTGATAAGCCATATACTTATCACCCAAACTTATTTAATAAAATTGAAATAGAATTTAAGATGGCGAGAACTCGATAAACAAATCCACATTTTAGTGGATACCTAGGCTGATTAAGCACAGAGACCTAAAGGGTCTTAGTGTTCAGATCCTACTGTAAAATTTCCTAAGATTGAAAGTCCTAATGCCCAAGTATTCTTTCCTAATTCATTTTTTTTTTTATGTATATATAAGAAAATAAGTATATTTACAAGAATTCCACAGAGCTGACAAATTGATTCAGAAATGAATCCACCCCCCATACCTAGCTGATGTAATGTCCGCATTGAGAATAAAAAACATGAAAGGAAGGTAGAATGTAGAAGATATCACCTGAATATGATGCTTGGGTCAGCTCTGAGTCAGACTGTACAACTGCTGAGTTTAATGCCATCAGCTAGGCGAAGTCCAGCCAAAGAGATCACAACATGATGAGAGCAACCTTGTCTGAGACGGGTTTTGGAACAATACAGTCAATAAAAGGCTTGAGACATTGACCGTTGACTTTGAATGAATTACCCGTCTTTGGGTAATCTGAACAGCCCCATTTGGAAAAATCTGATCGATGATGAATGGGTCGTTCCATTTTGACCTAAGTTTGCCGGGAAAGAGCTTAAGTCAAAAATCAAAGAGCCAGACCTTCTGGTTCGACTCAAAGCTCTTACGGGATATCAATTGGTCATGAAAAGCTTTGGTCCGAGCCTTGTAGATCTTGGCATTCTCGTATGCATCATTTCTAAGCTCCTCCAACTCAGATAGTTGGAGCTTCCTGGTCTTTCCAGCTAAACTCAAATCTAGATTGCACTACTTGATTGCCCAGAATGCCCTATGTTCAATTTCTACGGGTAAATGGCATGCCTTTCCATACACCAGACAAAATGGTGACATGCCGATAGACGTTTTGTATGCCGTAGGTAGTCCCAAAGGGCATCCTCAAGCTTTTGAGTCCTGTCTTTATGATCAGGTCTAACCGTCTTCTGAAGAATATTCTTGATCTCTCGATTGGAGATCTCGACCTGTCCATTCGTCTGGGAATGGTAAGGTGTGGAGATTCTGTGATTCACCCCGTATTTTGCTAGTAAATTATGAAATTGGGCATTAGTGAAGTGAGAACCACCATCGTTGATGATGGCCCTCGGAATCCCGAACCGGCTGAAGATGTTCTTCTTGACGAAATCAATGACCACCTTATGGTCATTGGTTCGAGTGGGAATGGCCTCGATCCACTTGGACACATAATCAACAACGACGATAATGTACTGGTGTCCAAATGAAGGGAGGAAGGGTCCCATGAAATCGATGCCCCAAACATCAAAGATTTTGACGGGAAGAATCGGGTTTAGGGGCATCATGTCTTTCTTGGTTATGCTCCCAAGTGCCTGGCATTAGGAACATGACCTCGAGAATTCCGAGGCATCCTTGAATAAAGACAGCCAAAAGAATCTAGATTGCAAACTTTTTTCAGCCGTCTTTTTCCCGGAGAAATGTCCACCACATGCAGATGCATGACAGAAGTCGAGTATACTTTTGAATTCAATCTCTGAAACACATCGGTGAATAATCTAATCAGAGCCAATGTGATACAGTTCAGGGTCCTCCCAGAAGTAATATTGAGCCTCAGATTTGATTCTATCTCATTGTTGCTTGGTCCAATCCTGAGGGATTTGACTAACAACCAAATAGTTTACGATGTCTGCAAACCATGGAGTTTGGACACCTGAAACTGTAAGGATAGTCTCGTCCGGAAAAGTATCAACAATTGGAATATCCAGACGAGAAGAATCACTTAGAAGTCTCAAAAGATGATCCGCCACCACATTCTGTGCCCTAGATTTATCCTTGATTTCAAGATTAAATTCTTGAAGCAGAAGAATCCATCAAATAAGCTGGGGTTTGGCATCCTTTTTGGCCAAGAGATGTCTCAAGGTCGAGTGGTCGGTATAAATGATGACATGAGACCCTAAAAGATAAGCTCTGAATATTTCCAAAGCAAATACTATAGCTAGTAATTCCTTCTTAGTAACGGTGTAATTCCTCTGGGCCTCGTCCAGAGTTTTACTAACATAGTAGATAATAGAGGGCTTCCTGTTAATCTTCTGACCCAAAACAGTCCCGACCCATAATCAGAAGTGTCGGTCATGATCTCAAATGGGGCTATCCAAACCGGTGGTTGCAACACCGGAGCATAAGTGACTGCCATTTTAAGAAAATCAAATGTCTTACGACATGATTCGTTGAAATCAAATGGCGTATCTTTGGCAAGAAGGTTGCTCAGAGGGCGAGCAACCTTAGAGAAGTCCTTGATGAACCTCTTATAAAATCCCACATGACCAAGAAATGATTGAATTTGTTTGACAGATGTGGGAGGAGGAAGTTTAGAGATAGCATCAACCTTAGCTTTGTCAACTTCGATACCTCGTTCAGAGATTACATGACCCAAGACAATGCCTTCTTGTGTCATGAAATGACTCTTTTCCTAGCTAAGGACCAGTCTTGTTTTGATGCATCTTTTAAGAATCATTTCAAGATTAGCTAGACAAGAATCAAACGATTCTACGAAAATAGAGAAATCATCCATGAAGACTTCCATAAACTCTCCCACCATGTTAGAGAATATGGCTAGCATACACCTTTGAAAAGTCACGAGTGCATTGCATAAGCCGAAAGGCATCCTACGGAAAGCAAAGATTTCGTAGGGACAGGTGAAAGTCATTTTTTCCTGATCCTCGAGATGGATAGGGACTTGATTGTATCCCGAGTAACCGTTTAGGAAACAGAAGTACTTCAGCCCTGCTAGTCTTTCAAGGATTTGATCAATAAAGGGCAAAGGGAAATGATCCTTTCTCGTGGCTGTGTTCAGCTTCCTGTAATCAATACAAACCCTCTAAGAGGAAGCTGAACGAGTTGTGACAGATTCTCCTTTCTCGTTAGTCACAACGGTAATCCCAACTTTCTTGGGAACAATTTGCATGGGACTTACCCAAGGACTACCAGAGATCGAATAAATGATTCCTGCAATGAGCCACTTGATAATTTCCTTCTTGACCACTTCTCGCATATTAAGGTTTAATCTCCTCTGCATTTGGCGAGAAGGGCAGGATCCATCTTTCAAAAATATTCTGTGATTGCAGTAAGATAGCTTGATCCCCCCTTAGGTCATGAATGGTCCAACCAATTGCCGCCTTGTGTTCCTTTAGGACCTTGATCAGTTTAATCTCCTGCTCCTTAGTTAATCTGGCACTGATAATCACAGGGAGCATCTTCTGAGGTCCCAAAAACTGATATTTCACATTCTCAGGCAATGGTTTCAGTTCGAGCTGGGGCGGGTTTTGGATTGAGGGTAAAGATGATGCTGAAGAAGATCCATCAAGTGGAAGAGGTTGAAAGTGAATAAATTCAATAACCTCTTCAGAATGTGACAAGTTTGCCACAGAGGGTTGCAGGTCAAATCCATCACAACAGGAGGAACTTTCAATTGCAGAAATCGCCATACAAGTTTCAATATTCAAGTAATCATCCTTAGGTTCCTCTATAAATCCACAATCCTCGAATTTGTTAATCTCCTTAAAAATATCCAATTTCAATTTCTGATACCCAAAGGTGATTTCCATACTACCGCTTTCACAGTTGATACTGGCCTTTGCGGTAGCTAGGAACGGACGCCCCAAAATGATGGGCGTGTTCCTTAGATTTTCAGGTACATCCATGTCAAGGATAAGGAAATCTACAGGAAAATAGAGATCCTTAACCTTAACAATAACATCTTCAATAACGCCTCGCGGATTTGTGACCAAATGGTCCGCTAACTACAGCGTTACTAAAGTCGGCCAAAGTTCACCTAATCCGAACTTGTCGTAAAGAGAAGTCGGAATTAGGTTAATAGATGCACCTAGATCCAAAAGTGCTCTATCAAAAGTGTAATTGATAAACGCCAGTTTATCATCATTCTTATGCATTAAAACAAACCTAGCTCTTAGGATTTTACTCCGCAAACGGATTTTTGGGCTGCATTTAGGCATAAAATAGGTTAGGCATGCATTGCATTTTTTATTGTCTTTTTAATATGTTTTTGTGAGTGTTAGGGATGAACAGATATATAGATCCCTAAAACCCTAGCACTCAAGAAGGCAAATGGTGAAGGAGAAGCCCAGACTAGCTGGAACTCAGCCTGATCCAGCTCACCTCAGCTTGATCCAGCTCACTTCATCTTGATCCAGCTCACCGCAGCTGGAACCTAGCTTACTTGAACTAGGGTTAGCTCATCCCAGCTCCATTCAGCTAATCTCAGCTGGATGGCAGCTCAAGAGAGTTCACCTTAGCTCACCCTAGCTCAAGTCAGCTCAGATCCAACTCAACTTAGCTGAGTCTAGCTCATCTCAGCTCCCACTAGTCCACAGGGAGCTCTAGCTAGCTCAGCTAAGTTGACAGGAGTTCACCCCAGCTCAGATCCAGCTACATCCAGCTCCACTCAGCTCCAGCCAGCTGAAGAAAAACTCATCCCAGCTCAGGAAGCTCAAGTCCAGCTCCCGGGGACTCAGCTTAGCTCAACTCAGTTGAGCTAAGCTACCTTAGCTGCCTCAACCAGCTTGATTCTCCCCGGGAGTACCAGACCTAGCTCACCTCAGCTCATTTTGGTAGAAGCTAGCTCACTTTAGCTTGGCTTAGCAACTAGCAAAGAACTAGCAAGCTAAGCCAGCTAGAGTAGCCCCATGCCAGCCTCTTCAGCAGCAGCCAGCTCCAGCTCCAGACTTCTCCTCCTCAGCTCCTTCCTCCAAACCCTAGCTCCATTACCTTCTCCTCTACTCCACCTTTAGCTAAGCTAGCTTAGCTTAGCTAACAACCAGCTCCTTGGCCATCCATTACCTTAAAAATCAACCCTAGCTAGCTCCACCAACTCAAGCCTACCTAAGCTAGCTACCCTACTTAAGTTGGCGCCACCACCTAGCCACCCCTTCACCCCATTATCTCCACCAAAGGACACTTCAATTTGGCGCCAAAAACCACCCCTAACCACCCCCATTTTGGCGCCAACTTTCAGCCTCTTCATCCACCCTACACCTACCCATATAACACATCCTAGCCATCCACATACCCCCCTTCTAGAACCTTAAGGTGGCGCCACCTAATAGCCTTCTAGAAAGCCCATTTTGGCACCAACACTAAGGGGTGTCAACACCCATAACTACCCCCTTGGTGTCCCTTAAGGTGGCGCCAACTCTCCTTGGCCATGGGATCTCCAACCACCTCCATCAACTCATCTTGGCCATCCAATTCAAAGGTCACCATAGCCCCCTTCCTATTCTATAAAAAGCCGCCACCTACCACCATTTTGGGGCATCCTCCCTTAGTATATTTTTCTACCTAAACCACCTATACCTACAACCAAGAAGAAGGAGTAGAGAAGGAGATTAAAGGGGCACATTACCAGCCCCTTTGGTGCCTTCTTCTCCCCACTCTCTTCAACTTGAGCCACGCCAAGGAGGAGGACTCTTCCACTTCAAGGAGGACGGCCAGGCAAAGGAGAAGGACTTAGGGTGGACGTCCACCCTTGGAGAGAAACTTAGGGCATGCCCCCCTAGGGCTTGCCTTGGAGGACATCACCTTGGCGGAGCACTGCAAGGATGGAGTTGAAGGACTCTTTTCAAGATTGGGAGCCACCAACCTTGGAGCAAGAAGCCCTCTTCTTCACCATCTATCTAGAGGATTTGTGTTTTCTTTTCTTATTTGCATTTTTCTAGTAGTACAAGCTTTCCTCTACTAGGCCTTTTGCAAAACACTTTATCAATTATCTAGTTGCCTTCTTTGCATTTCTTGTTTGCATTTCTATTAGCTTATTTTCAGCATTCTTCACTCCCTCTGCCTAATTATTCTAGGCCTCCACTTGCCTAGAGTGAGCTTAGGGAGAGGCTCTACTTGCCACATAGAAGTAGTATTTAAATTGAAGTGTAAATCACTTTTCCTGCCATCAGTTCGCATGTTGCTTTAGCTTAAAAACAAAAAAATGATATATTGAAAAAAATACCAAAAAGAAAGTTGAGATTTATATTCCTAGCAAGAGAATCAATTTTGCAACCATATTGCCTCCTTGGACGACCCTAGATACTTCCCTATCTAGGATTATAAATTTAAGAGCGAAAGCGGATTTACGCATTACAACGACCTAATTAACAAACCACGTAAAATCGCTATCAGTAATCTCCGATGACACAAGAAATCAGAGGAGCACCAGGATCTCTCTTTTTCTGAAGAAGGTGATGCAGGATAAAAAAACTAGCCTGCTCGGAGAGTACCACCTTCCTCGAAACATATTTCTCTACTTACGCTTCTGTGTGCATAAATCCTTCAAAAATTTAGCGTAAGTCGATATGTGTTTGATAGCGTTGAGGAGTGGAATATTAATTTCAAAATTCTTGAATATATTCAAGAGCTTCTCGTTACTATCAACAGGCTTCTTCTTCCTAGGTTTAATTAAGGCCTCAGAAAAAGGAACATGAGTCAGATCTTCGGAATCAGGTTCCTGAGCCTTGATTTCTTCTTCAGAGTTCTCCTTTCTCTCCTCAGACTTTCTAGGATTTGGTAGATCAGAACAGTGCGGTTGTGGATCCTAAGTTTGTTTTCCACTCCTCAAAGTAACAAAATTAGCTGATGCATACGGGTTTAGTTCTTAGGGAGGGTTAGGAAAGATTGGAGGGGCTTCATTAGCCAAAATCCTTTGATTTGAAGAAGCAGAAGAGGAAGGACCCTGCTCAACCACCTAAGCATGTGCGTGTGGGTCCCTCTGATTCCCGTACCCTTGGGCTTGATTGCCCGGATTCTGGATATTATGTGGGTTGGGTATTGGTTGAGATGGCAGAGATCCGAGTTGACGAGAATTAGCAATGAACCCATTTTGCAAGTTGTCCAGTGAGGTTTTCATTTGCTGCATGAGCTGGAGCATAGATCCTTGCATTTCTACCATCTGTCGGTTCAAATCAGCCTGCCCTATGGGTTGACGGGCATTCCAAGATGGCTGATTGACCAAATTCGGGGGCAGCTGAGTGTAAACATGACCCTGACCCATTGGCCTTTGTGGAGCATAATTGCTGGGTCGGAATTGAGTCAGCTGCCTCGAGTTTTTCCAGGAGAAGTTAGGGTAATTCCTCCAACCTGGATTATAAGCATTGGAATAAGGGTTGGACCTAACGTTCTCCTGTACAGCATAGACATCCTCATAGGGTGAGAATGGAGAGAAAGAAAGGGAGGGATCAGAGAAACTAGGATCAAAGGCCCCAGTTTGAAACCTGTGGGGTTCCGAATAATGCAGGTTGAGCCGCATCAAGTTGATTCATGAACTCTCGTCTAGAAGAAGCTCGCGACAAATGGAATCTAGAATTCTGGGATTGAGTGGATCGAGAATTGTTTATTGAATTTCTAGCCATCCACTTCTCCATCCTTTTAGTAACCAAGTCCACTATCTAGTTTATTGCAAATCAATTCCATATCGAATGAATAAGAGTCGTGGACTTCATTAACATTCGATCTGGGTTGTTGGGATCGGCTAAAAGTATCCATGGAGGCATGATTGATCAAATTCTCACTCATCTCCTCAAACAAATCGTGCGCGCTATCTGCGTCTTTGTTGAGGAAATTGCCTCCTCAAGAAGCGTCCACGTGATTTCTGAGTTGCTTAGTCAACCCGTGGTAGAAGATTTGCACAAGCTGCTGCCATTTTGGCACCTCGTGGTATGGACACCTTTGCAATAAGTCCTGGAATCACTCCTAGGCAACATGAAAATGCTCCATTGGCCACTAGGTGAAGGTAGTAATCGTCCGTCTCAAAGCATTGGTACGTCCGTCAGGGAAGAATTTCTTCAGGAAAGCCGATTTCAAATCATTCCAAGTTGCAATTGGCCTTCCTATAGTCCTGTACCAATGATCGGCTTTATCCCTAAGAGAGTAGGGGAAGAGTCTCATGATCATCTGCTCATTCACATTTCGTGCCTTGGTGGTTTGGACCAAAGTGGTCAAGTCCTCCAAGTGCTGAAATGGGTCTTCAGAGCCAAGCCCATGGAAATGTTTGATCAGGCTTAACACCTGGGTCTTGATTCCTACGTCTCCGACAGGAATCTGGATGTCGAGATGTTCCCCATAATTTGAAGGATCATAAAAATCCCTTAAAGGCTGAGCGCCCTTCATTCTCTGGAACCATTCTTGCATTCTCTGCATTTGTTCCAGCTGCCTTTGAAATACCTCTTGTGGATTCTGAGGCAAAGGAGGCTGTTGATCGGCCATGGGATCAATTTGGCCAAAATCCAATCTACGCCTCCTAGAATACTGAAGTGGTCCTTCCAATCGGGGATTCAATGACCTCCTTCCCAGCATAAACTAGGAAAAGGTCGGAAGGACTGGGGATAAGAACCCTGTAGCACAACAAAACAAGCCTGTCCTTAAGTGGGATAGCCTAAGGATCTACAGACTCTCAGAATCTGCCTTATGATTATAAATGATTTACTCTACTTACACCCACTCAATCCAACCAGTTAGGAGGGACTGAGGAGAAGGTTCTTCCTTCGGCTTGCGCCTCCGATTCTTAGTGTACCCCCCAGTTTCGGTCGTTTGACACTACTCCCCTAGCTAGACATCAGATTGATTGGTACAAGCAGGTTAATCATAAAAAATTTCAGACTGGACCCCGAAGAGCGAATCAGTCCTTAAGGCCAACGTCTACTTGATTTTATTTAGGCCTGGGATTGTAGTGCTTATGGAATGTGGTGGGCCCTTAAAATGAGTTGTGCCCTTAAGCAAGATTTTCAAGCAAGAATATTTGTGATAAGTAGATTTTAAAGTTCAAATCTTGCTTAAGTAGCTTTTAGGGTATAGAATTAGGTTTAATTCAATCAAGTTTGAGGCAAACCAGGTTTTCAAGCACTGGTGAAGATCTCTTTCATTTTGAAATCAAAAATAAAGTGGAGTGCCTGGTATTGACCTAAATTGAAAACTTTAAGGGGAAGCTACTTGGTGAGTTGATTTTAGGTTAAGTGGTATAGCCCAAACAACTCAAACAATTGGCCAAGATTGCACCACTAAGTTAGGCACACAAAATAATTTACCTAGACTGATTTCTACTCTTTTATATGTTGATTTGTGTGTACCAATTCCACAGATCGGAATCCGGTTAAGTAGAAGAAAATCAATTAGGTTATGTGCCTTGAATGTGGGTGTATGTAGTGTGTATGTTGATTTACCCCACAAGAAATATCTTTTTGTTGATTTTTTATATGAGGGTGAGATGAATGTGAGTGGAAATCCAAGCAACCAAACTAACCCTAGTATTTATGCAAACACCTAGGTTAATTGGAGTTTGAATTAATGTGGTGAAATGGAATCTATGGAGGAGGAAGAATGGGGAGCACTTACAGTTGTCTTCAACTGTACTTTACTTCGATCTACCGCTTGAAGAATCCTCGTTAAGGTACCTGTAAAACAATAGACGAGAAATAAAGCAAGTTAGAAAATAATCAAGTACGCGAAATGCGGAAAGAAAATCGAAAATCATTGCCTCCCCGGCAACGGCGCCAAAATGTTGAAAGCGGAAAACTACGCGATCAAAGTTGGTTTCGAAAAAACCCGTCGTAGTTTGATTTGTGAAGAAATCCGTCAACAAATAAATTTATACTGAAATTCTAAGAATTCCGGGTCGAACATAGGGAGGCTACGTCAATCTAAAATCCATGATTTATATTTTTTTTGTGTTTTTATTTGATGGAATTGATATAATCAATAAGAGAGAGAAAGAGAGAAAGGGAGAGAGAGAGAACAATCACTTGATATAATCAAAATGTTTTTACAACTACAAAGCGAGAAATTATTACAACTAGAAAGTAGAAAATTCTATTCTAGTAAGCAATTAAAAAGAAGGGAGAGAGATGTTATCCTCCTCGACGAATGCTTTGAGGATGAGCCGGACGGAGAGACGCCTAGAAGATGGAGGATGGAGCGGGAAGAAGGAGGACAAAACAGGAAGAAGCGGGAACGAGGTAGCACGTCGTCGTCGTCGCAGGATCCACTTCCGGAACAGGGGCGAGAAAATTGGATTTAGCTCTAGAATAGCATCCCGGGTGTGAGACAAGCTTCCCTTGAGCTTTGGAGAGGGAGAGAAGCGACGGAAGGGATGAAGAAGTGGAGGTCGGATCTTCTTTTATAGTTGTAGGAATTAAGGGCAAAATTGTCCTTTCAAGCTTAAAGCATTAAAATCAGGTCTTTAGTGACGGATTTATCCATCACTAAAGGTCTGACAGTGGCCGACGTGTGCACGCCACGCGCACCTACTCGCTTGTCATGCACAAAATGCACGCTCACGTCCTTTAAATCTTAGCTGTCCAATCGCGAGATCGGACGGCTCAGATTTCTCCTCACGCGGGCCTTCATCTGTGCTTAACCACGCACTCGCGTGCGATGGGGCATGCGCAGGCACTCCATCGTGTGCATGGCGATCCAAGGCTCCTCCACGCACCACGTCTTCGCCCCTCGCCTGCCCGATCACCATCTGACGGCTGGATTGCGCCTGCTCCCACGCCCACGTTTGATTTGAGGCGGCTGCATTTCAAATGCGTGCCTCACGCTCACAAAAGAGTGCCCGCCAGCTGCGCTATGGCCAACTTTGTGTCGCGCTTTTGTTTTTAGGCACGCGTGCTCACGGCCGTTGGATCAAGATCCAATGGCCCAGATCATCCGCGCCTTACTCCTTAAGAGGATGTGAGCAACGCATCTTGGTTGTTCCTAGCTGTTGGATCAAGATCCAACGGCTAGGATCAAGCGATGGAGATCCTTTGGAGATGCAGTGGTGGTTCTTAGGGCCGATTGGGCGGCTGGGATGGCACCACGTGGCGCCATCTTGGTCGTCCAACGTCTATAACATGTTGAAGGTGCCATGGATGTCAGATTGAGTCGATTTTCACGCCATTAGGCTACGATCATCGATCCAAACCCATCCGTGCGGTCAGATTTTTCATCTGAAATGCGGATTGGCACAATCTTGCCCATTGATCTTTAGGCTTCTTCGATCTCTTTCTGGATGTTCGATCAGGGCGATCTTGGAGTCGTTGAACTCCAATCGTCACCCTGATCAGATCCATATGGTTGGATTTTTGATCAGCAGCCCCAATTAAAAATCACCCTGTCCCTGACCATAAAAGGTGACAATTACTATAAAATTTATACAATTTGTCCTAAATGCGTAATTATGCATGTTATGCAATATTTACAATGCATGATGCTACTATAATACTACGAACATGCATTAATAGACATTTTTTGCTATTTATATGTATGCACATCATGGGCATATTCCCAGACGTCTGATTTTGGTCTGTGTGCATGTTTTTGACCCGTTCGGGGCCCAAACGGAGTCGGATTTATGTAAATGAAGTACCATTGTTTTCCGCTCGAGTTTCTCTACATGTCAATTATATACTATTTGAAACTCGTTTGATGTGACTTAGTCACTGGCCCTACTTTTGTCTGTATAGTTAGTATATTCGTTGTGGTATATAACAAAACAGTTACCAGTTTAATACAATTTATTACTCGGAATGACAAGTTTCCCGATGTCGAACTCAGGGAGCAACTATAATTCTAGAAGCCTATAAATTCTCAATATAAGGTTTTACAAAAATTAAGAGAGAGAGAAAGAATTGGCTTTTTCTTCTTCTCTTTCTGTCTTCTTCTTTGCTTTCTCTTCTTTCTTTTCTTCTTCTTGTATTCTTCTTTGCTTCTTCCTGTCTTCTTCTTTTTCTTTCTTCTTCTCTACTTCTGTGGTTCCTCTTTCTCTTTCTCCTTTCTTCCTCTCTGATTTTCTTCTCTTCTTGTTCCTTGCGGCTGCAGAGGCTTCTGCCTTCTCTCTGATTTCCTTCAGCTGCTAAGTCTTCCTCCTTTCTTCATCTCTGGTTTTCTTCTTTATTATTTTCTTCTTCTTCTTCTTTTCTTCTGCTCTGGCCGTTCCTCTTTTCTTTCTCTCTCCTGTCTTCTTCTTTTTCTTCTCTGCGTCTTCTTTCTTCTTCTTCAGCAGCTGCAGCTTTTCTTTGCTCTGGTTGCTGACCCTCCAATGTCTGACTCGGCGCTCAGACGGCTTAACCGTGTGTTTGCTATAGTGCAGCTCCTCTTTTCTTCCTTTGGCTCCTTTCCTTCCTTTCTTCTTCTTCTTCGCCTGCTTCTTCCTTCTATCCTGCGCACACATACACAGATTAGTGCAAAACCTACCCCTACCCCTTCCCCGCGTCTCTCTCTCTTTGGATCTCTCTTTGGAAAGCTCTCCCAAAGCCAGGTAATCGGGTTGGGTTGCGTGCCTGGGTCCAGGCGCATCGGCATGGGTAGTGCGCGAGGAGTGCATAGGCAGGATAGTCGGGTCGGGTCACCAGGTCCGCGTGGGCAATGCCGCGGATGAGGCGTGTGAATAGGTGTGGGACCTCACCCCTGTGTGACTGGAGGCAAATGGCTAAGGTCACTTTTTCAATTTAAGTGTGGGTGCGAGGCCACACTTACGAGGTGGGACTAAAGTCCCACCTCTGCTCCGCGCACCTGCAGGCGAGAAGCAGTTGTTGATTTGGGCAGCAGGGAAGGTTTCGCGTTCCCAATCGAGAACCTGGGTGCCTTCACTGGCTTGCCCCGCGTCAC
Source organism: Thalassia testudinum (assembly GCA_037157565.1). Lineage (NCBI taxonomy): Eukaryota > Viridiplantae > Streptophyta > Magnoliopsida > Alismatales > Hydrocharitaceae > Thalassia > Thalassia testudinum. The sequence goes on along the minus strand of JAZHRO010000007.1, from coordinate 69,622,000 downwards.
CTGGAGCTCACACCTGGAGAGGAGGAGACCTGGAGCTGCCTGCGAAGAAGTTCTAGCAGCTCGTCAATGGCGGCGAGGAGGTTGAACCCTGAAATCACGAAGACGACCTCCCGGCCATGTTAGACAACATAGGGAGCTTCGTCGGAGTGTGGCAAAGGCAGTGTGAGGGTCGGTGAGGCGCAAGAGCACCTGTGTCCGTGTGCCTAGGGCAGACTGTGTGTGCGGAAGTGGGTGTGTTCGGGGGGTGGTCGGGAGGTGAAGGGCGGTGAATGGAGTGGGGGAAATGCTTGAGTGGAGTGAGGGGGAGCTTCTGGGCTTGTCGACGAGGGGTGAAATGGCCTGTGGAGGTGGAGCGACCTCGCTGGAGATGGCGACCAGAGGTGAAGCAGATGGGGGTAGTAGTGGCAGTCGAGGGGTCTAAAATGCTAATTGAATAAGGGAAAAGTGAGAGGAGGGTAAGGGGAAGGTTCCTACCTACTTAGTCGACGAAGAGGGAGAGGAAGACATCCGGCTCGTGCCTGCCAGAGCTGGGGACGAAGGTGCCTAGAGGAGGAGTAACGGCGACGAGGAGGGGATCCGGAGACGCCAGTTGGTGCGGCCTGGCATGGGAAGACGGGGCAGAGTGGGCTCTGCTGTAGGTATGGCAGCAGAGAGACGTGGAGGAGGAGGAAAGATCGCCAGAATCTTGGGCTGTCTGACCGAAGAGGGGAGAGACGAAATAGAGGGTTTTTCTCGACCAAAACTAGCTTGCCTTGGTCGGACGACCGGAGAGGAGAGTGGCCCGAGGGAAAGACGTGCAGCGCACGCCGGAGATGGCTGGAGAAGGAGACCCATGCCTTTCATGCGTTCACACGAGAGGCATGGCCGGTTGCAGAGGTCAGGGGAGGGTCCCTGCGATAGAGGACGACGCAGGGAACCTCCCGCTCGTTCCTGAGAACGGGCGCCATGCCCTGTGCGGCGCCAACCTCCGTGCAAGGTCACCGTAGGTATGGCACTGCTCAGAAATGGCAAGGAGGACCATTCTGCAAAGAACGACGAGAAAGATAGGGGGCCATTTGCAAGGGTTTCAAAAGATAAGGGTCAAAAAGTAATTCAAGAGGACCAATTTGTAAAGTCGGTCAAGATGGTCTTTTCTTAAGCCCAAATTTTTATACCAGCCTAATTTGAACCTAAGAATTTTAATGGTGAAATTTGATTCTAGGTTGGACCATGTTTGACTGATCAATTTACGCAAAAACCCAAATTAAGTCATAAATTGGGCATGGTTCTCATTTTAGGTCAAAATAGGTTGCAAAGGCCAAATTGAAGGTTCTAAACCTTGGGAAATATTTTTCCATGAATTTTAGAGGGTTTAGTTGATTTTTATCCTGCCTCAAATCTCGTAAATTAAAGTGGATTTGTTTTAAGGTTACAGAATGTCATTTAATTCCTAGAAGTTGCTATAACCCTTTTCAGATCAGATCATCCCACTTCCCTCCTTATTAAGCTCATTTGACCTTCGTTTAGACCCTTAATTACCCTGTTTGCGCATTGCAATGGTGAAATTACAATTTTACCCCTTATGATTTGTCTTATTCTTTAACTCAGAATTCTTTGAGTTAAGCCTCTCTTTAGGTTTTGTAGGAGCTTCTTCACACTTATTTAGATTAAATTATGCCAGTTAGGGTTTATGATGAGGCTCTCATCATACCCCCATGCCTAGCTTTTGCTAGTCCCTTAACAAAATTTTATGGTTTCAACCCTTGTTCTAGACCATGAAGTTCTTAGTGAGTTTAGATAAGTGCCTTTTCTTTTGTAACCTTGATTAGGTCAGAATGCCAACCATAGGCCTAAAAGGTACTCTAGTACCAACCAAGATCCAGATCTGTCTAGCCTTAGCCTCAGTCCTTAGCAAAGGTTTTTAAGGCCATAAGAGCTAACCTAAGGCTTATTGGACTTTGTGGTTAAAGCACCCATGCTTGAGATAATTTTAGCCCTGGCTTAGTTCGCAGTGAATTTTGTAAGAAAGAGAGGTAGAAGATTTATATGTTTGGAGAATTTTCTCTCTCTTTTTCTTTTTTTAATTCTAGCTTAGGATTGGCTTCTCAACATGATCTGTATCAAATTCCTTATCCCCATCATCAATCCTCAAGGGTTCCTGGCAGTCGATGCTTCGAGATAGCACCGCCCATGGTAACCCCCAGAACCCTAGCTTTCGAGATTTCAAGATAATCCCGTCCATGGTGTTCCGTGGCAGAATTCAGACCCTGGTAATTGACACTTCGTGATAATGCCATCCATGGAATCTGAACCAGCAGAGTGCTTACATGCCCCTAGTAGGACATGTAAATATCCTAAGAGACAAGTACCGAGGAGATGATATTTTGTTACGCATCTTCAAGGGAAATTTCCCACCCCTCCGCACTGGGAACTCGTCCAAATCAACTTGTGTTGATTGGCCGCTCCTACTCTAGGTGTCATTTTCAGAATTTTTGCAACGCTTCTGCGTGATTTTGATTTTTATGCTTACTGAACCAGGCTGTGTGTGAAGTTAGGGTACTTAGGTTACTGAGTCCCGTAAACCAAAAGTTAGTTAACGAGGCCAAATACTCCCTAAGCCTTGGACCTAATACTTAAGCTTTTCGTTTTCCTCAACCTCTTGAGGAATGTCAAGATCTTAATGGGTACTAAGAGTCTATCCAAGAATGCCTAAGGTTTGCGTTCTTACTAATCTCGCTGTGCACGTTCCATTTCCTTTCCTGAATGAGGTCTAGAACTTAGGTTAACTCCTTAATTTCTTACCAATGATTATCACTTTTCTTTCATTTTGTGCTCCTTTTTATCATTTTGTTCTTTTTCTCTTCCTTCTTTGTAGAGTCCAAAAAATTTCTTTCCTCCTCTCATTTTTTTTTTAATTTTTATGGTGTTTTTGGCATATGTGAATTTTTTTGTTTAAACCTTTTCTTGTGAGTTTTGCACTTTCATGGCCCCCCATGCCTAAGATTTGCAATGTCCTCATTGTAACTTATGAGGGTTTCTTTTTTAACTTAGTTCATACATTAGGATAGATGTTTTGATGAGTGAATGGGTCGAGGTGACTGTTGCGGACGATTTCTAATCTCAGATGTAAGCACTTGAGGTGGAGTCGGCTGTCCTAAAGGGTGAACCTCAAGTGCGAAGAGGTGTCAGAAAAGGTTTTGGGTTTTTTCAAAAAGAATGACGGGCTGCCTCCCGTTGAGCACTGAGTTTTACGCCATCGGCTGGGCGCAATATGCTCAGGGAAAATGGAGGATAAATGATGATTCAGCCAAATCTGTAGGGGTTACATTAATGAATGGTTTGAGTCTCTGACCGTTCACGATGAAAGGTTCGGAATCATGGCTGAGCGGACTGATTTCTACGGCTCCATTTCCAAAAGCTTGTCGGACAAGGTATGGTCCGACCCACTTGGATCGTGACCGGTCGATCTTTCGCTTTTAAGTCGTTTGTAGTTTAATGTGGTGGAAAAATCGACTAATCAATTTTTAACAAGAAATAACCACTCGCAGAGGAGCGGGTCGTATCCACAGGGAGGCAATAACGTATTAAAATTCGTGCCACTTAAAAATGTTTGTTCGTAGTCAATTTGGACAAGAACCAAGCCAAGATTGCCTTTAGATTAAGGTTTAAGCAAGAAACAATGCTGAAATGGCAATTATGAGAAACTACAGGATATTTTCCGCAATGCAGAGTCAATAGAATATGATTAAAATGTGGCAATGGCAGAAAATGTAAATTTTAATTAATGTTTTACTGTAGCAAAACAGGGGAATTTTTCCCCGTTGTCTTGCGCGACGAGGAGCCGATGGCCGGGCGCGGGAAGCTCGGAGGAGGTCCCTTGGATCAAGGGCTTCGAATCGGTGGTGGCGGCGAGTCGTGCAGCGGTCGGAGGTGGCCGGACGAGCTCCGGCGGAGGTGCTGCAGCCGGCAGCTTGCGCAGCCTGTTGGTGTGAAGTCCGCCGCCTGCTGCTGGGGTGGCTGCTGCCGCTGCCGTGGGCACTGCTGCGGCTGGCGTGTGCGGCTGGCGTGCGCGGTGGTCGGTTGGGCGGTCTGCAGGCGGTTGTGCGTGGGCACGCGGAGGGTCTGCGGAGGGCGCGCAGTTGTGCGTGGGCGGTGGTCTGCAGGAGGGCGCTTGCGCGGTGGTCTGCAGGCGGTTGGCGTGTGAGGTGGAAGCTGCAGGCGGCTGTTGGAGGATGCTGCAGGCTGGTCTGCAGGCGTTGGAGGAGAGCGCGGGCTGATCTGCAGGCATGCGTAGGTCTGCAGCCGGTGAGCGGTGGAGGATGCTGCAGGCTGGTCTGCAGGCATTGGAGGAGAGCGCGGGCTGATCTGCAGGCGTGCGCAGGTCTGCAGCCGGTGAGCGGTGGAGGGTGCAGGCGGTCTGGTGGCCGGTTGGAGAGTGCAGGCTGAGGAAGTTGAGGTGAGCGGGTAACTTCAGACGTCTGGGAAATTTCCCAGACGTCTTAAGTTACTGAGAGGGTGGCTGATCAGTAGCTCGGTGGTGATGGTCTGCGACGACGGCGAGGAAGATGCACGCTAGGGTGCTCACGGTGATGCGGGCGAGCTCCGGATGGCGGTGTGGCCTGTCACACCACACGCCCACGGTGGTGGAGACTCGCCGCCACGGTAGAGGCCGGCAGTGTGGAGTGGAAGAGAGAGGTTCTCTCTGCACAGTGGTGGGTCGGTGGCGGAGGCCTCTCTGAGCTCGGCTGCCTCCATGCTCCTTTTGTAGTGGCCTGAACAAATTTGAAATCAGCGGCCGACCAGATCCACCGTATCCGCTCCCCCTTGAATGGCTCCTTCACTGCATCACCCGGGCGTTGGAGCGGCAGCCAGCCGTTCTAAAAGAAGACGAATAAAGAAAATATTATTAAAATATTAAGGTTATTTATGTATAGACCCTCAACTTCTATGTTAATAAAAATAATATACCTAATTGGTTATCTAATTAGATGAATGCTATTTTAAGCTAATTCTAAATGCACTTAAGATATGAATGCAATGTATGGATTATGTAATTAGATTAAAACTATGAATTAATCTATTTACATCCTAATTTATACTAAATAAATGTTAGAATTAACCTAATGTGTAGTCACTTAAATACTTAAATAGCCCACAACTATGGGCTAATCAAATACCCCCATGCCTAGTTTTTGCTAGTCCCTAGCAAAATTAAGCGAAACCTAGCACTCTAAGTAGACTAGTCAACTCACTTAGTCTTCCTTCAGAAGCATATTAAGTTCAGGTTCTAAACCCAAGGTTCCTAAGTAGTTGCTAAGTTACAGACTAGGTCAGCTAAAGACGAGTTGCAAGCACAAGTTTCCCTGATTTCTGACTCTACCCTAAAGTTTATTAATCCCTGAGATTAAAGCATCCGTGCTTGTGCATTGGTCCGAGTTATTTGAGTTAAAGGAAAATTTTTTTTATATATACAACCTCTTTTTTTTTTTTTGTTTGTTTGATTCTTCTAAGTCTAACCTCAGATCAGCTATCAACACGGTCTGTGTCGAATTCATTGTCCCCATTACCATACCTCGAAAGGTGCTTGGCATTCGATGCTTCGAGATAGCACCGCCCATAACGACCCCAATAACTCCTGGCAATCGACACTTCGGGATAGTATCGCCCATGGATTTCTTAAGCAAATTCAGGCCTATGGCAATCGGCACTTCGAGATAGAGCCGCCCATGGTACTTGAACCGCGCAATGCGCTTACATGCCCCCAGTAGGATGGATATCCTAAGAGACAAGTGCCGAGGAGGTAATATGTTATCATCGCATCCTCAAGGTGAGTATATACTCGACCTCTCCTGCGGCGGGAACTCTTCCAATCAAAATGTGTTTTCAAGCCTCTCTTAAGCCAAAACTAAGAGAACCAAATCTCTTTTCAGAAATTAAGTTAATTACCAGACCAAGTGTGAAAAATTTGGATGCTTGGGTTACAAGAACCCGTAAACCAAAAGGTAGAATAAGACCCCAGGTACTACCCCACCTTTTAACTCAAACCCTAGCTTCCCTTCCTCAACCTCTTGAAGAATGGTCCGCAACTTAACTCCTACTTAAGTTTTTAAGTCCACAAAGGACCCTAAAGGTCTAAAGCTAGTAGCTTATTTAGCTTCTAAAGTTTGACCCTAGAATTAATTTAGTCTACGCTAGAGTTCTGATTTGCTTAAGAATGCAGGACTTAGCCAGCTAAGCTCAAAACTTTTTTTTTTTTTTTATATGTACAAATGTATGCAATTATGCTATGTATATCCCCAAGTACACCCCCCCATGCCTAAAATCTGCAATGTCCTCATTGCATAGAAGGATATTACCTGGGTCAAAGCTGGGCTGAATAGCCGAAGAACCTGCAAATCAGGTTCAAGAATTGCAGAAATAGGCCCTAAAAATGAGCAAAGCAAAGTTGGCCTAGAAAATAGGTAACCTAGGATGTTTGCGAGCTGATGATGAATCCCGATAGCAAATGCTCACCCAACTAAAATGGGAATGAAATCTTCCCAGGTCACCAGAAGAGGTTCTAAAGGATAAACAGTTAAAATAACCTCCAAAGGGGTAGGGGTAGGATGACAAGGATCCTCCAAAAAGAATGGGGAAGGAATGGTATAGGGATAAACCCCCAGGGTAATGGACTGACTAAAGAAATCATCAATCCATACCCGATACTCCATTACAGAAAATATTGGTCTGTTAAGCCCCCTAGTCAGAACAAAAATGAGCAATTCTCTAAGGCAAGGATCGTCTAGGGTGTCCAAGTTACGAGGTTGTGGGATGGCCATAAGATCTAGGTTGGGTTTAATCAGCTTGGAGTCCATCCCAAACACTCTTTCTAAATCCTCAATTTCATCCCTAGCATTCCTTGCACCATCACGTGGATCTTCCTGCTCTTCATCAGGAGTCACAATTTCACTTTCAGATATAAGCAAATCAGAGGGTGACTTCGAAGTGAATGAAGGCAGGTTGGAAGCAACAGATCTAGGGATTATCCTATCAATGTCATCCCCAGGTTTTTGTTCTTTACTCAAATCTTCCCCGGAGTCTATATGTGAATCCACATAAATCTTAGAAATTGCTTCCAAATTTTCCATCATTTTATCATGAGGAGAAATATCATCAATGGGTGTGCCAAGGAAACCTAATTTGGTCAAATTTGTGACATCCTCAGGGGCTAACTCTTCAAATAATACATAATCACCCTTAGTGTCACTCCAAATCTTGAATGTAGGTTCCTCATATAATTCATCTTCCTCCTCATCACACAATTCATCATGTACCCGAGGTCTAGAATCATTTAATATCTCAGCAGATCCCCTAGGGTGCTCTATCTGAGGTAAATTATTTACATTGGTTACATCAGACTCCTCAGATAGGTCAATTTCTTTAGGGTTAGGTTCCCTAAGGGTGGGTTTGAGTTCCATATCGTGATCAGAAGGGAGGGTAGGATTAACAACTTGACTTTGACCCACTTCATCAAATGTCACGAAAATACTATCATCTGGGTCGAGGTCTTCCAATGGTACCATCATTCCCTTCTTTTGACTCCAATATAAATCAGGTGGATACTCAACCTTATCATCATCTTCCTCGGGTTGCCACCATTCTTCATCCAATGCATAGCTACTTTCATGTGTTTTTTCCTCCCACCTAAAGTGTAGATCTCTCAAGGAAGTGTCATCTAATGGGGAGGTTTCAAAATCGATCCTCGAAAAGTAGCTATTCTCCCCAGAATTTCCCTTCAACTTAAAGTGTAGCTTTCCCACGGGAGATGCATCTATTGTAGAGGGGTGTACGTCATCGTCAATGGGGCAGATTGGGTGGCTAATTTCATCTCTTTCTTGTTGGCCTGCTCTCAAAGATTCTCCTAACAATTCACTCATTTCATTTTGCATTTTCTGTATTTCCATCTTCAAAGAGAAGAGGTCATTTCTATCATAAGAGAAGTCAGGCTCAGACTTATAGTACCCAGGAGTGTTTGTCCAACCATTATAAGTTTTCAGGGAGGGTGGGTTGGGTATTTCTTTGGTATGTGGGATATTGGGCAAAGCAAATCTCGCTCCTGAGTTCTGCTCACTAATTTGGGGCTTAACTAGGCCAATACTCCTATAATAGGAGTAAAACGGATCCCAATGATTGTCATTATGTCCATCAAGGAATGGACCATCTCGGCGTCTAGGATCGAAGGATGCAGAGTGGGGGTGAGGGTGTGGGCAAGATGTGAAAGGATGAAAATCAATGTGGTCCATTCTAACTCACACTTCAATCATAATTCCCCAAGCAAGACACAATTCAAAAAGGACCTTTTAGGTCTTTCCCAATTTAGGCTTTTGATTTTAAGTCAGATTGCAGGTGACAATACAATTTGTTCAATCAATTTACGCGCCTATTGTCGACCTACGGCTCGCCTAAAAAGACCTAGTTGGAGCTTAGGTGTTCTTCCCTAAATCTCAAATGGTCAAGTAAATCCAAAGACGGAAGATCGAGGGATGCAAGTAGGCCTAAGCCTTCCTTTGAAGCTGTGCTTTCGCGGTGCTCCTCAACTACCCCCAAAAATCCGTGACAGGGTATCCCCCTCTTTGGATTTACAAAACCTTTGATCTCAAGTTCCGAACACTTCAAAATCCAACGAAAGGAGGGCTCTTGTCCTAGTATTTCCAAACCTAAGGAGTGTCTAGAAGCGTGCCGTGGTGCAAGTGAAATAAGTGTGCATACACCGTAAAAGATTTTGAACTTTGAATCGCACGCCAAGTTTGAAAATGAAATCCTTGGTTGTTAAAATGTCCTTCCTTTAATTAGTCCTTTTTCTAAAAAAAATGTGACCACTTGTTAGATTTATTCAGTACAGATTAAGTGATCTTCGCATTAAATCCCAAATGCAATGCGTGATCAAAAATAGGATGCAAAGTAAGAGAATGCGTACCTTGCCTCCAGCGATCTTCGATGCAAAAATGCACGCAATGCAGAAAAGCAAATCTAGAGGCTGCTCATACAGACCTAAATGGTTCATCCTAGGGCAGGCAGCTTCTAGCAGGCAGCTCATTTTTTTTCTTTTTCTATTTTTTTTAGAACTACTTATGCACAAGCAAATAAAAGAAATAATAAAAAAAAATAAACCTAAATCTAAAGAAAAGGGAACAGGCTCCCAAAAATTACCCAACACGGGTCCAAAACAAAATCGGGGAACAAACCCCTCAAAATTTGCCCCAGAACAAGGGTTTCAAACTAACTGTAATGAAAAATTAAGTCTTCAGTCTTAATTCTATTCTAATTAAATTAGCGATTAAATACAATGGTGTCCGTCGCGTCCTCGTCCTTCTCCTCCTTTCAAAATTGCTTGTCCACTTCTCGTCTGGCGACGTCAAGGGTCGCCTCTCACAGTGGCTGATTCTTGCATAAATTTTCTCGCACAGAAAAGAAAATAATGAATGGTCAAATCTCTGTGCAATTGACAAATAATCAAACTAAAATTAGCCAAAATTATTGCGTCTGTTGCCTCCCCGGCAACGGCGCCATTTGACCGGTCGATCTTTCGCTTTTAAGTCGTTTGTAGTTTAATGTGGTGGAAAAATCGACTAATCAATTTTTAACAAGAAATAACCACTCGCAGAGGAGTGGGTCGTATCCACAGGGAGGCAATAACGTATTAAAATTCGCGCCACTTAAAAATGTTTGTTTGTAGTCAATTTGGACAAGAACCAAGCCAAGATTGCCTTTAGATTAAGGTTTAAGCAAGAAACAATGCTGAAATGGCAATTATGAGAAACTACAGGATATTTTCCGCAATGCAGAGTCAATAGAATAAGATTAAAATGTGGCAATGGCAGAAAATGTAAATTTTAATTAATGTTTTACTGTAGCAAAACAGGGGAATTTTTCCCCGTTATCTTGCGCGACGAGGAGCCGATGGCCGGGCGCGGGAAGCTCGGAGGAGGTCCCTTGGATCAAGGGCTTCGAATCGGTGGTGGCGGCGAGTCACGCGGCGGTCGGAGGTGGCCGGACGAGCTCCGGCGGAGGTGCTGCAGCCGGCAGCTTGCGCAGCCTGTTGGCGTGAAGTCCGCCGCCTGCTGCTGGGGTGGCTGCTGCCGCTGCCGTGGGCACTGCTGCGGCTGGCGTGCGCGGTGGTCGGTTGGGCGGTCTGCAGGCGGTTGTGCGTGGGCACGCGGAGGGTCTGCGGAGGGCGCGCAGTTGTGCGTGGGCGGTGGTCTGCAGGAGGGCGCTTGCGCGGTGGTCTGCAGGCGGTTGGCGTGTGAGGTGGAAGCTGCAGGCGGCTGTTGGAGGATGCTGCAGGCTGGTCTGCAGGCGTTGGAGGAGAGCGCGGGCTGATCTGCAGGCATGCGTAGGTCTGCAGCCGGTGAGCGGTGGAGGATGCTGCAGGCTGGTCTGCAGGCGTTGGAGGAGAGCGCGGGCTGATCTGCAGGCGTGCGCAGGTCTGCAGCCGGTGAGCGGTGGAGGGTGCAGGCGGTCTGGTGGCCGGTTGGAGAGTGCAGGCTGAGGAAGTGGAGGTGAGCGGGTAACTTCAGACGTCTGGGAAATTTCCCAGACGTCTTAAGTTACTGAGAGGGTGGCTGATCAGTAGCTCGGTGGTGATGGTCTGCGACGACGGCGAGGAAGATGCACGCTAGGGTGCTCACGGTGATGCGGGCGAGCTCCGGATGGCGGTGTGGCCTGTCACACCACACGCCCACGGTGGTGGAGACTCGCCGCCACGGTAGAGGCCGGCAGTGTGGAGTGGAAGAGAGAGGTTCTCTCTGCACAGTGGTGGGTCGATGGCGGAGGCCTCTCTGAGCTCGGCTGCCTCCGTGCTCCTTTTGTAGTGGCCTGAACAAATTTGAAATCAGCGGCCGACCAGATCCACCGTATCCGCTCCCCCTTGAATGGCTCCTTCACTGCATCACCCGGGCGTTGGAGCGGCAGCCAGCCGTTCTGAAAGAAGACGAATAAAGAAAATATTATTAAAATATTAAGGTTATTTATGTATAGACCCTCAACTTCTATGTTAATAAAAATAATATACCTAATTGGTTATCTAATTAGATGAATGCTATTTTAAGCTAATTCTAAATGCACTTAAGATATGAATGCAATGTATGGATTATGTAATTAGATTAAAACTATGAATTAATCTATTTACATCCTAATTTATACTAAATAAATGTTAGAATTAACCTAATGTGTAGTCACTTAAATACTTAAATAGCCCACAACTATGGGCTAATCAGTTCGCAGTTTCCCAAGGAAGAGTTTGAGTCAGGCATCAAAGAGTAGGACCTTCTGACCAGGATGAAAGATCTTTCTAGATATGTGCTTGTCATGGAAGGCTTTAACCTGCTCTTTGTAGATTCGCGAGTTCTCGTACGCATCAAGGCGTAATTCATCGATCTCGCTTATCTGAAGCTTTCTGTAGGTTCCAGCCTTAGACAGATCTAAATTACAGCTCCGTACTGCCCAATAGGCTTTATGCTCCAATTTGACGGGAAGGTGACATGCCTTCCCATACACCAGTCTAAAAGGAGACATGCCTAATTGGGTTTTGTGGGTGGTCCTATAAGCCCACAAAGCTTCCGGAAGTTGGGACGACCAATCCTTCCTGTCAGGCCGAGCAGTGACCTGCAGGATTTTCTTGATCTCCCGATTTGATAGCTCAGTTAGACCATTAGTCTTGGGGTGATAAGGAGTGGAGATTCGGTGAGACACCCCGTATTTAGTCATCAGTGACCTGAATTGAGCATTCGTAAAATGGGTCCCCCCATCAGAGATGATTGCATGAGGAATCCCGAACCATGAGAAGATATTGTGATGAATGAATTTGATAATGATTTTATGATCACAGGTTCGGGTCAGTATAGCTTCAATCCATTTGGACACGTAGTCCATAGCCAGCAGGATGTACTCGAAGCCATCCAAAATAGGAAAGGGGCCCATAAAATCAATCCCCCAAATATTGAAGATTTCACATATGAGAATCGACTGCAAAGGCATCATGTCGCGATGGCTCATGTTGCCCAAAATTTGGCAATGACTGCATGCCTTGCAGTGATTGTATGCATCCTTGAATAAAGTGGGCCAATAAAATCCACACTGGAGGATTTTTGATGCGATTTTGTGCCTAGAGAAGTGGCCACCGCATGCCTGGTCATGGCAAAAGGAGAGAATATCATTGATTTTACCTTCCGGGACACATCGCCGGATGATTTGGTCAGCACCTATGCGGAAGAGGTGCGGATCTTCCCAAATGTAGTACTTGGCATCAGAGCATAGTTTGTCTTTCTTGGCCTTCGGCCAATCAGACGGGATCTGATGAGATGCCTAGTAGTTTACTATATTAGCAAACCATGGAAGTCTAGTACCAATAGTCAGTAGGTGCTCATCAGGGAAATGCTCCGTGATGGGTCCAAAAGGGTTGATGATCTCAGAAGGAAGGCAAGACAAATGGTCAGCTACCATGTTTTGTCTTCCTGCCTTGTCGCGAATCTCGAGGTTGAATTCTTGCAATAGCAAGATCCATTGGATTAGTCGGGGCCTCGTGTCCTTCTTGGCAAGGAGATGCCTTACAGCTGTATGATCCGAGTAGATGATGACGTGGGAACCCAAGAGGTAGGATCGAAATTTTTCAGGGGCAAATACTACGGCTAGCAACTCTTTCTCCGTAACTGTATAGTTACGCTAAGCCTCGTCAAGTGTCTTGCTAGCGTAGTAGATGACCACGGGTTTCTTGTCAACTTTCTGCCCCAGAATCGCTCCTACAGCGAAATCAGATGCATCGCACATGATCTCAAAGGGTTGAGACCAATCAGGGGATTGTAGGATCGGGGCCTGGGTGACTCGGTCACGAAGGTTTTCAAAGGCTTGAGTGCATTCCTTGGAGATCTCAAAGGGTACATCCTTAGAGAGAAGAGTAGTCAGGGGGCGCTCGATTTTCGAAAAATCAGGAATGAAACGACGGTAAAAACTGACATGCCCTAGAAAAGAACGGATGTCCTTGATCGAGCTAGGCATAGGAAGCCGAGAAATTAGATCAACCTTGGCTCGATCCACTTGGATGCCTTTCTTAGAAATTAGATGTCCTAGGACGATCCCTTCAGGCAGCATAAAGTGGCTCTTTTCCCAGGAAAGAACCAAATTAACATCGATGCAATGCCTGAGTATATGAACCAAGTGTTGGAGGCAATCATCAAATGACTCCCCGAAAACTGAGAAGTCATCTATGAAGACTTCCAGATAATCACCTACCATATCAGAGAATATGGCAAGCATGCACCGCTGAAAAGTCGTGGGTGCATTGCAGAGACCGAAAGGCATCCTTCGGAATGCGTACGTCCCGAAGGGGCAGGTGAACGTGGTCTTCTCTTGGTCCTCAGGATGAATAGCTACTTAGTTATAACTGGAGTACCCGTCAAGAAAGCAGAAGAATCAATTTCCCGCTAATTTCTCGAGAATCTGATCAATGAAAGGTAGTGGGAAATGATCCTTCTTCTTGGAGGAATTGAGTCTTCGGTAATCTATGCAGACTCTCCACGAGTTGGCTATTCGAGTAGGTATGATCTCTCCGATTTCAGTCGTAATGGTGGTGAGCCCTGCCTTTTTAGGCACAACCTGAATTGGGCTCACCCCACGACTGTCAGAGATCGGGTAGATGATCCCTGCATCTAACCACTTAATGATCTCCTTTTTCACAACCTCCTGCAGATTGGGATTCAAACGCCTCTGCATCTCACAGGAAGGTCGTGCTCCCTCTTCAGAATAGATACGGTGTGTGCAATAAGAGGGACTTATTCTAGTCAAGTCATCAAGAGTCCAACCAATGGCTCCGCGATGTTGCTGGAGAACAGAAATCAGACGGGATTCCTGATCAGGAGTGAGCTTGGAATTTATAATCACAGGAAAAGTCTGATTAGAACCCAGAAAGATGTATTTCAAATGATCGGGAAGGGGTTTTAGTTCAAGGATGGGGTTATCAGCAGTAGCAGGTGGTTCAGGGTAAGTGTGAGGTTCAAGGATAGGAGTTATGGGTTTGTCTAAATCAGGGTCTGTCTCCTCTAATTGCAGTTCAAGATCTTTCTGTGGTTGATGAGGCATAATCAGGTTATTCTCAAATTGTGTTTCATCAACTAAAGCTCTAATATCACAGATTTGTTCAATGACACCGCAATTGATTCCTTGTTGGGCATTAAAGATATCAATTTTGAGGGTTTGATTCCCAAATTTCAACTCTATCTGGCCCTCCTCACAACTAATGTTGGCCCTAGTAGTGGCCAGGAAAGGTCTCCCTAGAATGATCGGTGTATCCTTAGGGTTTTCAGGTGCGTCCATGTCTAAGACTATGAAGTCTACGGGGAAATAGCAATCCTGCACTCTTACAATAACATCCTCAAGAATCCCTTTAGGTGACTTTATAGATCAATCTACTAGCTGGAGTGTCACCTCAGTCGGTTTTAGCTCAGATTCTTCTAGGTGGTTAAGTAAGGATGTGGGTATCAGATTTATGGAAGTACCCAAGTCTAGCAATGCTCTGTCGAACTGGGTTTCACCTATTTTGCATGAAATCAGGGGAGTACCTGGATCTTTTGCCTTGGGTGGGAGTCTACTCAGGATTACAGAGCTGGCTTGCTCTGACAGTACAATTGGACTCCCACTCTTGGTTCGCAACTTACGCTGAGGTGTAGATACATTCTTCAAGAATCGTGCGTAAGCCGACACGTGGTGAATCGTATCCATCAAGGGGATGTTTATTTGGACCTGCTCAAAGAGCTTGAACAGGTCCTTCTCAGGTGCCACGAGTTTGGTTGTCTTCTTTCCCTTGGTCAAGGCCTCGGGAAATGGAACCTTGGTTGGTTCTTCTAGGATAGGTCCAGGTATTTGATCTGGGACAGGGATAGGAACATCCTGGATTACTTTCCTAGGTTTTGGGTCACTACCAGGCTTGGAGTGGTCTGGATAAGGTGGATCTTGGGTCTCCTTACCACTGCGGGTGGTCATAGAATTCAGTCATGCTTGGTTCTGGTTAGGGTTTGATAGGATGGGTTGCTACTGATAACTCACATAAGAAGTTGAAGCCTCCATCCCGTCAGGTGAAGGAACAGAGGGGGCCTGATAAATCATGTGTGCTTGGCCTGGGTTTGGGTTCATAACGCGCCGCTGGGTCGGCACGTTATTATGGTTAGGAAGAGGTTGAGAAGGAAGTGTGCCTGGTTGGCGAGAATTTGCCAACTGGGCCAGTTGGTTTCGAACCTCTGTGATTTCGTCCTTGTGTTGCTTCTGAATAGCTGCATTCGTTCTCTGAATGTCAGCCAGAGTCTGAAGGATGAGGGACATTTGGTTTTGGTTTGGCCCTGATGGGTAAGTAGGGTTGGGCCGAGGCTGAGGCGGCTGGTAAGGACGAGGTGGTTGTGGACGGGGCTGAAAGGGTGGTCTTTGAGTTTGAAAATTTCCCGCCCACTGGAAGTTGGGATGGTTTCGCCATCCAGGATTGTAGGTATTGGAAAATGGGTCATTCTGGATGGCGTTGAGGTCCTCGCAGGTCTGAGGAACCTCCGAAGAGTCAGAGAATGGGGGAGTGGAATTCCCTTAGCTAGTATAGAAAGGGTCGGAGGATCCTCCGATTCGAGAATCAGATGGGGGTGGATACGGATCCATCCCAGGAGAAGGTCGGTGGAGAATGTTTTGCACAGTCTCCCGTGTGGAAGGAGGCTGTGCAAACGAATTATGCGCAGAGGTGGCTCACTGCAAATGCTGAGTCAGCTCATCCACCTTCTTCTCAATAATAAAGACCTTGTCCAATTGACTGGCCATTAATTCCAGATCGACTGATGCGGACAGGCCCTGCGTCTCGTGTACTCCCCTAAGGTTCGTCGATGCGTGGGTATTCTCCTGTCGAATAATCTCATGGAGTCATTATTGATGGAGTTCTCGCACATATTTTCGAGAATCTCCCACACGGTGTCCTCATGCTGACCCATGATATTCCCTTCGCAAGTTGCATTGACGAAAAGCCTAATATCTTCACAGAGTCCCTGGTAAAAAGACTGGACTTGTTCCCATTTAGGAACTCCGTGATGGGGGCACTTCCTCATGAGATCCTGAAAACGATCCCATGCCTCATGGAGAGGTTCTCCTGTTTGTTACGTGAAGTGGGTAATCTGATGGCGCAAGGCATTGGTCCGACCAACGGGAAAGAACTTCTTCAAGAACTCAGACTGAAGTTCCTCCCAATTGTTGATCGGCCGGGTCTGTGTTTGGTACCAATGGGTGGCCTTATCCATAAGGGAGAAGGAGAACATCTTCATGAGGAGAATATCCCAATTTTGTGCATCTGACCCAAAAGTCTGGGCCAAATGATTTAGCTGTTTAATGTGCTGGAAGGGGTCTTCAGAATTAAGCCCATGAAATTTAGGTATGGCATGAATCATGTTGGGCTTTAGTTCAGAATCAGGTCCTCCAGTCGGGATTCTGACTCGAGGCTCAATAGCCACCGCAGCAGGATTATAATGATCTCGCATCATGGGATGCTGTGATGGGTGCATGAAGTTCTGGAAGAGGTCATTGAGTCGCTAGAGTTGGTGCTCCAGATTGTTCTCTTCCTCAACTGGCTGAGCCATTGTGGAAGAAGAAGGTGAGTTGGGTTCGAAGTCGGAGGAGAGGTCTATGTGAAGTGTTGGTTGCACAAACAAGGGCACCAAGGCTCGGCCTTGAGGAGAGTGAATTTCTAAAGGAGGTTTCAAGGACCTCCTACCAAACATACACTGATTGAGAGGATGAGTTTAGCAAATGCTGGACCCAATCAAGACACCCAGAATGTTGGGTGACTATAGAGGTTCAGGGCAGATGGACCCCTTGATCAAAAGATCGTCCACTTGAGAATTACCTGGGCAGCCATTGAGGGTGAGTCCCGCGAAGACCCCTACACGTTAGAGCGCCCCCACGGGTTACAGGGTTTCCCCCACCCGACCTCTATTGTCACTGAGATTCCAGGTAAACCAGAATGGGGACCTTGACCTCTTAAGTCTACCCTTTTTTAGTTAGGATCAAGGTGCTTAGGTTTTCACTTCAACTTTAGCCTTTTGAGTGTAAAGAGTGACCTAAGTTTAAGGTTGGTTGACCCAAGGGGTCAACTTCACCTACTAGTTCCTTTGAGAGCTTATTAGGTCTTTGTCTTTTAGGGTTCAAGTGTTTTTTAAGAGCCAAATTTCTTAGGATTTCTCTAAATATGTGCTTTAAAATAATGGCTTAGGCACACTTCTTTTGGAAATTCTCAATTCTTGCTTAGAAAGTGTGTCTCTAAAACCCTAATTTTGAATCTTATATTGGCTCTACTTGGTCCAGTTAGCTTCCTTTAGATTGGGTAATTAGGGCACAAGCAAGAAGGTGTTAGCCCTAAATACCCTTAATGGATGTACAGATATACTGTGTTGAAATTGAAAATAGGCAGCTTTGATGATTTACTAAGTATGGAAGACAGGTTATGCCTAAATTGCTTTTTCTTCCTCTTTAGAATTTAGGGGTTAAAATGAGAGGATAGAAAATTACCTGTCCTAGGTGTGGTTGTTGTGCGGTTGCTTGTTGTCCTCTTGATTTCCTGTGCCTGCACAACAAAAGAGAAGAGATCAATAGAGACTCAAAAATTGTGAATTAATAGCTTCTAGAATAGCCGTTGCTCCCCGGCAACAGCGCCAAAAATTGGCCCTGCTTTTGTCTGTATAGTTAGTATAGTCGTTGTGGTATATAACAAAATAGTTACCAATTTAATACAATTTATTACTCGGAATGATAAGTTTCCTGAGGTCGAACTCAGGGAGCAACTATAATGCTAGAAGCCTATAAATTCTCAATATAAGGTTTTACAAAAATTAAGAGAGAGAGAAAGAATTGGCTTTTTCTTCTTCTCTTTCTGTCTTCTTTGCTTTCTCTTCTTTCTTTTCTTCTTGTATTCTTCTTTGCTATTTCCTGTCTTCTTCTTTTTCTTTCTTCTTCTCTGCTTTTGTGGTTCCTCTTTCTCTTTCTCCTTTCTTCCTCTCTGATTTTCTTCTCTTCTTGTTCCTTGCGGCTGCAGAGGCTTCTGCCTTCTCTCTGATTTCCTTCAGCTGCTAAGTCTTCCTCCTTTCTTCATCTCTGGTTTTCTTCTTTCTTCTTCTTCTTCTTTTCTTCTACTCTGGCCGTTCCTCTTCTCTTTCTTTCTCTCCTGTCTTCTTTTTCTTCTCTGCGTCTTCTTTTTTCTTCTTCAGCAGCTGCAATTTTTCTTTACTCGGGCTGCTGACCCTCTGACGTCTGACTCGGTGCTCAGACGGCTTAACTGTGTTTTTGCTACAGTGCGGCTCCTCTTTTCTTCCTTTGGCTCCTTTCCTTCCTTTCTTCTTCTTCTTCTCCTACTTCTTCCTTCTATCCTACGCACACATACACAGATTAGTGCAAAACCTACCCCTACCCCTTCCCCGCATCTCTCTCTCTGGATCTCTCTTTGGAAAGCTCTCCCAAAGTCGGGTAATCGGGTCGAGTTGCACGCCCGAGTCCAAGCGCACCGGCGTGGGTGGTGCGCGAGGAGTGCACAGGCAGGATAGTCGGGTCGGGTCACCAGGTCCGCGTGGGCAGTGCCGCGGACGAGGCGCGTGAATAGGTGAGGGACCTCACCCCTATGTGACTGGAGGCAAACGACTAAGGTCACTTTTTCAATTTAAGTGTGGGCGTGAGGCCACACACTTACGAGGTGGGACTAAAGACCCACCTCTACTCCACGTGCCCGCAGGCGAGAAGCAGCCGTTGATTTGGGTAGCAGCGAAGGTTTCGCGCTCCCAATCGAGAACCTGGGCGCCTTCACTGGCTTACCCCGCATCACCTGGAGCTCACACTTGGAGAGGAGACCTGGAGCTGCCTGCGAAGAAGCTCCAACAGCTCGCCAATGGCGGCGAGGAGGTTGAACCCTGAAATCACGAAGACGACCTCCCGGCCATGTTAGACAACACAAGGAGCTTCGCCAAAGTGTGGCGAAGGCAGTGCGAGGGTCGGCAAAGCGCAAGAGCACCTGTGTCCGTGTGCCTAGGGCAGACTGTGTGTGCGGAAGTGGGTGTGTTCGGGGGGTGGTCGGGAGGTGAAGGGCGGTGAATGGAGTGGGGGAAATGCTTGACTGGAGTGAGGGGGAGCTTCTGGGCTTGTCGGCGAGGGGTGAAATGGCCTGTGGAGGTGGAGCGACCTCGCCGGAGATGGCGACCGGAGGTGAAGCAGATGGGGGTGGTAGTGGCAGTCGAGGGGTTTGAAATGCTAATTGAATAAGGGAAAAGTGAGAGGAGGGTAAGGGGAAGGTTCCTACTTACTTAGTCGATGAAGAGGGAGAGGAAGACGTCCGGCTCGTGCCTGCCAGAGCTGGGGATGAAGGTGCCCAGAGGAGGAGTAACGGCGACGAGGAGGGGATCCGGAGACGCCAGTTGGTGCGGCCTGGCGTGGGAAGACGGGGCAGAGTGGGCTCTGCTGCAGGTTTGGCAACAGAGCGACAAGGAGGAGGAGGAAAGATCGCCGGAAGCTTGGGCTATCTGACCGGAGAGGGGAGAGATGAAATCGATGGTTTTTCTCGACCAAAACTAGCATGCCTTGGTCGGACGCCCCTGCCGTTCCTTATAAAGGCGCTGGCGAGGAGAGCCGCCCAAGGGAAAGACGTGCAGCGCACGTCGGAGATGGCCGGAGAAGGAGACCCATGCCTTTCGTGCGTTTGCACGAGAGGCATGGCCGGTTGCAGAGGTTAGGGGAGGGTTCCTGCGACAGAGGATGACGCAGGGAACCTCCCGCTCATTCCTGAGAACGGGCGCCATGCCTTACGCGGCGCCAACCTCTGCACAAGGTCGCCGGAGGTATGGCACTGCTCAGAAATGGCAGGGAGGACCATTCTGCAAAGAATGACGAGAAATATAGGGGGCCATTTGCAAGGGTTTCAAAAGATAAGGGTCAAAAAGTAATTCAAGAGGACCAATTTGTAAAGTCGGTCAAGATGGTCTTTTATTAAACCCAAATTTTTATACCAGCCTAATTTGAACGTAAGGATTTTAATGGTGAAATTTGATTCTAGGTTGGACCATGTTTGACTGGTCAATTTGTGCAAAAACCCAAATTAAGTCATAAATTGGGCATGGTTCTCATTTTAGGTCAAAATAGGTTGCAAAGGCCAAATTGAAGGTTCTAAACCTTGGGGAATATTTTTCCATGAATTTTAGAGGGTTTAGTTGATTTTTATCCTGCCTCAAATCTCGTAAATTAAAGTGGATTTGTTTTAAGGTTACAAAATGTCATTTAATTCCTAGAAGTTGCTATAACCCTTTTCAGATCAGATCATCCCACTTCCCTCCTTATTAAGCTCATTTGACCTTCGTTTAGACCCTTAATTACCCTATTTACGCACTGCAATGGTGAAATTATAGTTTTACCCCTTATGATTTGTCTTATTCTTTAACTCAGAATTCTCTGAGTTAAGCCTCTCTTTAGGTTTTGTAGGAGCTTCTTCACACTTATTTAGATTAAATTGTGCCAGTTAGGGTTTATGATGAGGCTCTCATCAATCACTGGTATAGGTCTTCAGCCTGTAGCGTGTTCGGAGCCCACAGAGATGACGGGATCTGCATTTCAGGCCCCCATTCCACTCGTCAATCTGGGTAGAGTGGTTTACTTTAATATTAAGATTTAAATAAGTAAAGTGCATGTTTGGAGTAACTTAATTGAACCTTAGGATGTGAAATGAACCCTAGGGCAAAAGCAAATGAACATTGCTTGAGCTGCACTATCTACTTGGAGATCCCTGTTAAATCCTAATTGCTAGAAATTGTATGGATACATGATGTGATACTTCTTCAGTTGTAAAAACATGAGCTGCCTGTTACATGAATGAGAATCAGAAGATGAACAACAAGATATGCATGTTGAGAAATGAAATGAAACAAATACGAGCATGAACCCTACGGGGAATTAGGAGAACTTCTGTATACGGAAATAACCTTGTAAGTAGATGGGAAGTGAGCTGGCCCTTGTGTACACAGTACCAAGGAGAGCAATTGTCCCTTTAGTGTAGAGGGGAGCTAGCCGCTCCTTTGGGTTGAGACCCAAGGTTAGGACTAGTCACTCTACACCGACTCTGGTTTGGCCCTCGTGTACGTGGTATAGAGGTGAGCTACTTAGTGTAGGGAGGGAGCTAGCCACCCCACGGGGCCTAGGGTTAGGATTAGCCACCCTACACCGATTCTTGTTAGCCCACTGGGCAAATCGGGATAGTCAGCCGAGGGTATGCGGACTGTAGTGAAACGACCCGGTTCCCGAGTCCCTACGAGACACGAGAACTGAACCGACTCGACTAATCCCAAGACCTAGTCGTCCAATGAGGAAGTAACCAAAAGACAGTAAAATAAACCACATTCAGCATGAATATAACTAACAGTAAGAAAGTACAGCAGTAAGGAAAGAAACTACTACAGTAGGTACCACCACAACAGTAAAACAGCATTTATCATATAACAAGAACTGCAGGTAAAGAAGGTACAGTGGAAACAAAAACTACTCACTAGAACAGAAACAAAAGGGGTACAAAAAAGGCTGTGGTAACTCTACTGGACCCTACTCGGCCCAGCATCCTCTGCAGCCGCCGACCCTGGCTGCTCAACACCTGGTCCTGAAAAAGGTAACGAGTGCAACACGTCAGCAAAACGCTGAGTAGAGTGGCAAACTAACTAAAGGCAACAGTAGAGTGTACAGTAGCTGTTATGTTCTATTACTTCCTTTATTCACATCTTTCAATTTTTCTCACTATTTCTTTTATTTCTCAGATCCTTTACTTGATCTCGAATGTCCTCGTGGGAACGATCTTGATTGCAGTCTTTTCCAAAAGTAGAAGTAGCACGTGGTGCTCTCCTGGCCGGGAGAGTCCCCCGTGGTGATCCTACCCTCAGTCAACCACCCCAAGGTCACTGACAGACGTAACGGTGACTACGGCACGCGCGATAGACGCACAGGTAGCTAGCCCGCACTGGCACGCGGTCAGTCGTTTCCGTTAACGGGTGCGCCCAAAGCACAGCACGGAACCAGGGCAGAGCCCTCTCAGTAACAGGGGTCCAACCCCTCCACAGTAACCAAACGGGGCCTTGCCCCTCCACAGTCCGCGCACCCTCGCCTGACTACCCTGGTTTGCCCTAATGGGCCTAACAAGTCGGTGAAGGAGGCTAGCAGAACCCCGGGGCCCGTGGGGTAGCTAGTACTCTCCTAACACTAGTAGCTCTCCTCGGTACTACGTACACGAGGGCCAACAAGTCGGTACAGAGCGGCCAATCCTAACCCCGGGTCCCTGGGGCGGCTGGCCCCACTCTGCACTAAACAGGTACAGGTACTTCCCTTGGTACTGCGTACCCAAGAGACAGTACAAACTACATCTCAGTTCCATTCCTTTTTCTTTCCAGGAGTTCCACTCCTAATTCCCCGTAGGGTTCCAGCTCTTTATCTCAGAACATCATATGTTTCACTTTCCAGATTCACGTTCTCAAAATCCATGATCTCAAACATGTTTCTTTATTCATAACAGGCAGCTGTTAATTAAATTTACAAGCAGCTTTATATATTCCTTTCCATTTTCCCAAGACTGCAGTAATATACATTCCACTAGTTTTTCCACCCTAGGATTCATGCCATATCCTAGGATCTATCATACAATCTAGTTTTCCGGCCCTAGGATTCATGCAACACCTAGGAGCTATCATTCCATATATTTCTCATTCCTAGGATTCATGCAATGCCCTAGGTTCTAGTTATGGTTCCATACTTTAACAGATTTTATTAATACTTAAAGCCACTCTACCAGGTACAACGGGAGTAGTGGGGGCGTGATCGGGAATCCCGCGTGCCTCCGCGACTCTCAAGACTGCAACCGAACGAGGTCCTATCACAAGGATCAAACACAAGGAGTGTCTCAGAACAGTGTATAGCTACTGTAGACGGGTAGAGGAATTAATTCTGAAAAGAACGCAACTCAACTCGCGGAAAACGGAGCCCAAACGGGCCCTAAACGGGTCGAGAAAGACGATACAGTGCAAAATCAGACGTCTGGAACTCCTTCCAGACGTCTTAAACGGTGGATCAGAGAATTACCTGTTCAGCTTGGTTCCCCGGACGTCCAGAAGTCTGCGGGGACGTCTGTCCTATACCCCAGACGTCCGATGGTCCACACGGACGTCTGTAGATCACTCCCGCCGTCTGGTACAACTTCCAGACGTCTGATTCGCAAAGGATGGCGAATCAGCGAACCTGCGCACAGCCAACCCCCCTCCCTCAGTACGGTCAGTCGAGAAGAAGGAAGAAGAAAGCGGAAATTTACCTTTCAGACGTCTGTATGATCTTACAGACGTCGACCTTGCCGTCTGGCTATCAACCCAGACGTCTGATTCTGGAAATTTTTCCAGAATCAGAACCCTGCTCGGCCTCCGCTCGCGACGTCGCCCACGTCGCACCTCGCGCGTCTGCTGCTCAGCCCGCAGCAGGTCCCACTCCGCGTCGCTCCGCGCCCCCTGCGCCCTCCGCCGGCCGGCCAAGCCGCTCCGGCGAGCTCGCCCTCACGGTAGAGCCCCGCCCTCGCACGCCGCACCTCCTCCGCGCTCACTGCGGCTGCCGCTGCCCGCCCTCGCGCTCGCTTGCCCTCGCGCTCAGGAAGGAGAAGAAGGAGGAGACGGTGGAGACGGGAGGGGAGGCGCGCCCTTTTAAGGCCGCGCGAGGAGGAGAGAGAAGGTGGTCGCAGCGCGCCTGCAGCCGCAGAGAGAGAGAGAGGAATCGCAGGTCTGCGCGCACAGGAGCGCAGACGAATCTCCCGTGCGAACATAACTGTTTTCCAGACGTCTGTAAACGATCCCGGACGTCTGGTCAGACGTCTGGATGTGATCCAAGACGTCTGGTCCGACGTCTGGGCCACCTCCCAGACGTCTTAAAAGGAGTCTGGGGCACGCGTTCGTTACAATATAACAAACTCAAAGGAAGTTTCGTCCCCGAAACTTGCGCCAACTAGGGTGCGGGAAAAAGATGTCCAAATAACCATAACAAACTCAAAGAGGACCGAAGCCGGTCCGAAAAGACGTACCCGCGAAAAGCTCCGGGTACCGCTCCCGCATTGCCGCCTCAGGCTCCCAGGTAGCCTCCTCGTACCGCTGGCTCCTCCACAAAACCTTTACCAGGGGTACTTGCTTTCGTCTCAACCTGCGGACGGCTCGGTCTAGGATCTGCACTGGCCGCTCGGGGTAGGTCAGGTCGTCGCTCACCTCGACGCTCTCGTGACTCAGTACGTGGCTGGGATCGGCTACGTACTTCCTGAGGTTGGACACGTGGAACACGTCGTGCACACCAGAAAGCTGCGGGGGAAGGGCAAGTCTGTAAGCAACGGGTCCAACCCGCTCCAGGACCTCAAAGGGCCCCACGAACCTCGGCGCGAGCTTCCCTCTCACCCCAAACCGCTGTAAGCCCTTCATGGGCGAAACACGAAGGAAGACGTGGTCCCCAACCTCGAACTGCACCTCTCTGCGTCTGCGATCTGCGTAGCTCTTCTGTCTGCTCCTGACAGTGCGGAGTCGTCTGTGGATCTGCTCGACTACCTCTTGACTCTGCCGGATCAACCTGGGGCCAACCTCCCACTTGGTCCCCACCTCAACCCAACTCAAGGGTGCCGTGCATTTCCGTCCGTACAGAGCCTCGTAGGGAGCCATGCCGATGCTCGAGTGATAACTGTTGTTGTATGCAAACTCCGCCAGGGGCAGGTGCTCCTCCCAAGAGCCCCTCCAGTCTAGTACACAGGCACGCAAAAGGTCCTCAAGTGTCTGTATCGTGCGTTCCGACTGTCCGTCCGTCTGGGGGTGGTAAGCCGTGCTAAACCTCAACCTCGTCCCCAAAGCCTGCTGAAACTCAGCCCAAAACTGGGACGTAAAGCAGGTATTCCGGTCGGATACGATCTCCCGCGGAACTCCGTGTAGTCGCACCACATCACGGATATACCTCTCTGCCAACTGTGCTGGTCCCAAAGTGACTCGGATCGGCAAGAATCGTGCCGTCTTCGTCAATCTATCCACTATTACCCAGACTGCATCGTGTCCTCGCTGGGTAACAGGTAAGCCCACCACCAAGTCCATGGTGATGCTCTCCCACTTCCACTCTGGCACTGGAAGCGGCTGAAGCGGCCCTGCAGGCCTCTGATGCTCGGCTTTCACCTGCTGGCACACTAAGCACTGCTGCACGAACTCACCCACATCCCGCTTCATCCCTCTCCACCAGAACTCGCGTCTCAAGTCATGGTACATTTTCGTGTTTCCGGGATGTATGGTGAATCTGGAACCGTGTGCCTCAGTAAGGAGCTCTCTCAACAGCTCCTCGTCTCTGGGGACGCACAACCGTCCCCTCAAGCGTAACACCTGGTCTATGAAAGAGAAGTCCCCTGGGTCCCCTGATAGTACTCTGTCGCGCAAAGACTGCAAGTACGGATCGGCCATCTGTCCCGTGATGATGCGGTCTATCAACTCTGGCCTGGTCTGCCGTGTCACCGTCACTGCCCCACAGTACCCTCGTAACTCTAGAGGTCGCCAACTACCCACCTCCTCCAAAAGGCTCCAACTCTGTAACTGTAGACTGGCCAAGCGTGCGGGCGCCTTACGACTCAAGGCGTCAGCCACCACATTGGCCTTTCCCGGGTGGTAGGAGATGCTGCAGTCGTAGTCCTTCAGGAGCTCCAACCAACGTCTCTGTCTCATGTTGAGCTCCTTCTGATCAAAAAGATATCTGAGGCTCTTGTGATCTGTAAAAATCTCGAAGGTCTCACCGTACAAGTAGTGCCTCCATGTCTTCAGCGCGAAGACAACAGCTGCCAACTCTAGATCGTGGGTAGGGTAGGTATGCTCATGGGGCTTCAGTTGCCGCGAAGCGTAAGCGACCACATGACCCCTCTGCATGAGCACACCTCCTAACCCTTGCAAGGAAGCGTCCGTGTACACAACGAACCCGCCACTACTGTCAGGGATGGTGAGCACGGGAGCCGAGGTCAACCTCTCCTTCAGCTCCAGAAAACACGCCTCACAGGCATCTGTCCAAGCGAAAGGCACGTCCTTCCGGGTCAACTGTGTCATAGGACGCGCAATCTGTGAAAATCCTCTGATGAACCGTCTGTAGTAACCTGCCAGTCCCAGGAAACTGCGAATCTCAGTGACTGAACGCGGTCTCTCCCACCTGAGCACTGCCTCGACCTTGGCGGGGTCCACCGCCAGGCCGTCTCCAGAGATCACATGACCCAAAAATGTCACCTCCCTCAACCAGAACTCGCACTTGCTGTATTTGGCGTACAGCCTGCGTCGTCTCAGAGTGTCCAGAATCATTCGCAAGTGCTGTCCGTGCTGCGTCCGATCTCTAGAATAGATGAGTACATCATCTATGAAAACCACCACAAACTGGTCCAAGTACGGTCTAAACACCCGGTTCATCAGGTCCATGAAAGCAGCGGGGGCATTGGTCAGCCCAAACGGCATGACCAAAAACTCGTAGTGTCCGTACCGGGTGCGGAAAGCTGTCTTGGAGACGTCGGTCTCCCTGATCCTCAACTGGTGGTATCCAGACCTCAAGTCGATCTTGGAAAACACCGTGGCACCCCGCAACTGGTCAAACAAATCGTCGATCCTCGGCAGTGGATATCTGTTCTTGATGGTGACCCTATTCAGCTGTCGGTAGTCCACACAAAGGCGTAGGGTCCCATCCTTCTTCTTCACAAACAGTACCGGGGCTCCCCAGGGAGACGCACTGGGCCTCACGAAACCTTTCTCCAAAAGGTCCTGCAACTGGGACTTGAGCTCTCGCAGCTCAAGCGGTGCCATTCTGTATGGCGCGGTGGAGATGGGGCTGGTCCCTGGTACTAGTGAGATCTCAAACTCGATCTTACGCTCGGGCGGTAGTCCTGGTAACTCGTCTGGAAACACGTCGGGGTACTCTCTGACCACCGGGATGCTCTGGAAGTCTGCCACGGGGCTGTGCTTTGCCACCACACAAGCTAGGAAGCCCTCACACCCCTGGCTCAAAAGTCTCGCCGCCCGAAGTGCCGAAATGCACCTGAAACCTCCGTCCACTGGCTGCCCGTGAAACTCGAAAGAAGGCAACTTCGGAATGGAGAAGACAATCTTCCTCTCAAAACAGTCTACCAAGGCGTGGTAAGCGAACAGCCAATCCATCCCCAGAATCACTCCAAAGTCCTCCATCTGTATCATAATCAGGTCAGCTGGCAGGCTATGTCCCCCGATGCTGACCCCGCAACCCGTGTACACCTCCTCAGCTACAAACAGCTGACCACTCGGACCTCTGATTACGAACGGATTCTCTAACAGTGTATAATCCTGGTCCAAACTAACTGCGAAACTGGCTGCGACAAACGAGTGCGTAGCGCCGGAATCGAAAAGCGTGTAAACGAGTCTGCCAGAAACTGAAACCATACCTGCTACCACGGATCCCGATGCTCTGGCGTCCCTGTGTGTTAGGGCGTTGATACGCCCCTCAGCTCTAGGTGCGGACGAAGCAGCCACACTCTACGTCGGACGGGTAGGTGCTGGCCGGTACCCTCCTCGCGACTGCTGTCCTCCTCCTCGTGCCTGGGAACCGCGGCCTCCTGCACGCCCTCCAGTGCTCTGCACGGGAAGTATCTGCTGACCTCCTGCCCTAGATGGGCAGTCCCTCCTGACGTGGCCCGGCTGGCCACACTGGTAGCAGAGGGGAACCCGACTCCCGCCCTCAGTGAGTCCCTGCTGTCGGCTAGGCGGGGGTCCGGTGCTGGCGACTGGCCCCTGTCGAGGGCCCCCAAAGGCCACTGATGGCCCTGCACAGCGTGACAGCTCTCCTGCGGATGTCACGTGTCTCCGTTCTCGCCGGCCCTGTGAGAAGTCTGGCTAAAAGGGCCTCTTCCGCCCGCCGTCGGTCTCTCGCGCGGACGGGTTGGTCTCCTCGTAAGTCATAGCTGCCTCTACCACCCTCGAAAACGTCGGCAGCTTCAGGGGTTTGACGTACCCCCGGATCGCAGGCCGGAGCCCCTCGGTGAACCTCCAAAGGCGCTCCTCCTCAGTGGCTACCGCTGTCGCTGCAAAGCGGGACAGCTCCAAGAAACGCGTGCGGTACGCGCTCACGGTCATCGTCCCTTGGCGGAGAGTGTGGAACTCCCGCCTCCTCTGGTCCTGCCACGTCTGGGGAAAGTACTGCTCGCAGAAGAGGGTGACGAACTGGTCCCACGTCGGCTCGTCCCTCTCCTGTCCCCGGACCGCCCTCCACCACCGGTGTGCCGCACTCTCCAGCTGGTACGTGGCAAAGGCCACGCGGCACTCCACCGGGGGGCGAAGGGTGTCGAAGATCTTCTCCAGCTGCTCAAGCCAGTCCTCTGCCTTGGTCGGGTCCTCATCCCCCTTGAAGGAGGGGGGCTTCAGCTTCCGGAACTGTCCGAAAAGCTCGAAGTGGCGCTGTAGGGGAGGTGCTGGTGCACCTCCAGGCGAAGGTGCCTCGTGTACAGAAGTGTCGGAGGAAGGTGGGGGCGGCAGGGGCCCATCCCCTCCCTCGTGTCCAGCGCCGCGTCTGTCACGTGGTCCCACAGAGGACTCCCCCTCTGCAACCCCAGGAGGAGGTGCTCGGGGCGGTGGGTGGAGCTCCTCTCATACAATATCCCGTATCAGTCTGGTGAGGTCCTGGGCTTGGGCGCCAGGGAGTGGTGGCTGGTCCACCGAGACGTCAACGACAGCACGTCCACCTCGCCGACCTCGCCCTCGGCCGCACCCGCGGCCAGTCTCGCCAGTCCCGCGACGAGGCATCTCCTGCAAGGAGACGCGAAACGAAACGGAAACGTCAAAACAGCAGGTACCTAACAAAACTTCTAAGAGCTCATGTCAAGAGATATGTTGTGGTGGCTACTCTAGCTATAAACATGTGAATTGGTTATTTTCCAGTCAGTTGATTCACTTCTCAGGACGACCTTGCTCTGATACCATCTTGAAACGACCCGGTTCCCGAGTCCCTACGAGACACGAGAACCGGACCGACTCGACTAATCCCAAGACCTAGTCGTCCAACGAGAAAGTAACCAAAAGACAGTAAAATAAACCACATTCAGCATGAATATAACTAACAGTAAGAAAGTACAGCAGTAAGGAAAGAAACTACTACAGTAGGTACCACCACAACAGTAAAACAGCATTTATCATATAACAAGAACTGCAGGTAAAGAAGGTACAGCGGAAACAAAAACTACTCACTAGAACAGAAACAAAAGGGGTACAAAAAAGGCTGTGGTAACTCTACTGGACCCTACTCGGCCCAGCGTCCTCTGCAGCCGCCGACCCTGGCTGCTCAACACTTGGTCCTGAAAAAGGTAACGAGTGTAACACGTCAGCAAAACGCTGAGTAGAGTGGCAAACTAACTAAAGGCAACAGTAGAGTGTACAGTAGCTGTTATGTTCTATTACTTCCTTTATTCACATCTTTCAATTTTTCTCACTATTTCTTTTATTTCTCAGATCCTTTACTTGATCTCGAATGTCCTCGTGGGAACGATCTTGATTGCAGTCTTTTCCAAAAGTAGAAGTAGCACGTGGTGCTCTCCTGGCCGGGAGAGTCCCCCGTGGTGATCCTACCCTCAGTCAACCACCCCAAGGTCACTGACAGACGTAACGGTGACTACGGTACGCGCGATAGACGCACAGGTAGCTAGCCCGCACTGGCACGCGGTCAGTCGTTTCCGTTAACGGGTGCGCCCAAAGCACAGCACGGAACCAGGGCAGAGCCCTCTCAGTAACAGGGGTCCAACCCCTCCACAGTAACCAAACCGGGGCCTTGCCCCTCCACAGTCCGCGCACCCTCGCCTGACTACCCTGGTTTGCCCTAATGGGCCTAACAAGTCGGTGAAGGAGGCTAGCAGAACCCCGGGGCCCGTGGGGTAGCTAGTACTCTCCTAACACTAGTAGCTCTCCTCGGTACTACGTACACGAGGGCCAACAAGTCGGTACAGAGCGGCCAATCCTAACCCCGGGTCCCTGGGGCGGCTGGCCCCACTCTGCACTAAACAGGTACAGGTACTTCCCTTGGTACTGCGTACCCAAGAGACAGTACAAACTACATCTCAGTTCCATTCCTTTTTCTTTCCAGGAGTTCCACTCCTAATTCCCCGTAGGGTTCCAGCTCTTTATCTCAGAACATCATATGTTTCACTTTCCAGATTCACGTTCTCAAAATCCATGATCTCAAACATGTTTCTTTATTCATAACAGGCAGCTGTTAATTAAATTTACAAGCAGCTTTATATATTCCTTTCCATTTTCCCAAGACTGTAGTAATATACATTCCACTAGTTTTTCCACCCTAGGATTCATGCCATATCCTAGGATCTATCATACAATCTAGTTTTCCGGCCCTAGGATTCATGCAACACCTAGGAGCTATCATTCCATATATTTCTCATTCCTAGGATTCATGCAATGCCCTAGGTTCTAGTTATGGTTCCATACTTTAACAGATTTTATTAATACTTAAAGCCACTCTACCAGGTACAACGGGAGTAGTGGGGGCGTGATCGGGAATCCCGCGTGCCTCCGCGACTCTCAAGACTGCAACCGAACGAGGTCCTATCACAAGGATCAAACACAAGGAGTGTCTCAGAACAGTGTATAGCTACTGTAGACGGGTAGAGGAATTAATTCTGAAAAGAACGCAACTCGAATCGCGGAAAACGGAGCCCAAACGGGCCCTAAACGGGTCGAGAAAGACGATACAGTGCAAAATCAGACGTCTGGAACTCCTTCCAGACGTCTTAAACGGTGGATCAGAGAATTACCTGTTCAGCTTGGTTCCCCGGACGTCCAGAAGTCTGCGGGGACGTCTATCCTATACCCCAGACGTCCGATGGTCCACACGGACGTCTGTAGATCACTCCCGCCGTCTGGTACAACTTCCAGACGTCTGATTCGCAAAGGATGGCGAATCAGCGAACCTGCGCACAGCCAACCCCCCTCCCTCAGTACGGTCAGTCGAGAAGAAGGAAGAAGAAAGCGGAAATTTACCTTTCAGACGTCTGTATGATCTTACAGACGTCGACCTTGCCGTCTGGCTATCAACCCAGACGTCTGATTCTGGAAATTTTTCCAGAATCAGAACCCTGCTCGGCCTCCGCTCGCGACGCCGCCCGCGTCGCACCTCACGCGTCTGCTGCTCAGCCCGCAGCAGGTCCCACTCCGCGTCGCTCCGCGCCCCCTGCGCCCTCCGCCGGCCGGCCAAGCCGCTCCGGCGAGCTCGCCCTCACGGCAGAGCCCCGCCCTCGCACGCCGCACCTCCTCCGCGCTCACTGCGGCTGCCGCTGCCGCCCTCGCGCTCGCTTGCCCTCGCGCTCAGGAAGGAGAAGAAGGAGGAGACGGTGGAGACGGGAGGGGAGGCGCGCCCTTTTAAGGCCGCACGAGGAGGAGAGAGAAGGTGGTCGCAGCGCGCCTGCAGCCGCAGAGAGAGAGAGAGGAATCGCAGGTCTGCGCGCACAGGCGCACAGACGAATCTCCCATGCGAACATAACTGTTTTCCAGACGTCTGTAAACGATCCCGGACGTCTGGTCAGACGTCTGGATGTGATCCAAGACGTCTGGTCCGACGTCTGGGCCACCTCCCAGACGTCTTAAAAGGCGTCTGGGGCACGCGTTCGTTACATGTAGAGTGGTGAGACCCCTGTTCTATTCTGAGGGGCAAGACCCCTATTCTGAGAGGGCAAGGCCCTGTGCTGTTCCATGCTCTACTTTTAGGTGTACCCGCTAGCGGAAACGATTGACCGTGTGCTAGTACAGGGTAGCTACCCGTGTGCTTATCATGCATGGCGTAGTCACCGCTACGTCACGACCGAAACCTCGGGGTAGTTGATCAGGTGTAGGACTACCATGAGGGACTCTCCCGGCCAAGAGAGCACCACGTGTACATCCTACATCATGGGAAAGACTACAATTAAGATCGTTCCCTTGAGAGATAGACAAGATCAAGAAATGAATAGATCCTAATAGAATAAATTAATCAGAACCACTTAGTTGAGTTAAATGGAAATGAATGGTTAATTAGTTGCTTGTTCTTATGTAAATTTCATGTAAATGGCTTAACCACCACTCTACTCAGTGTTAGCTGACCACGGATTTTATAACCTTATCCAGGTCAGGGAGTTGAGCAGCCAGCAACACCGGCTACAGAGGGAGCTGGGCCTAGTCGAGCTTAGCTTTAGCTGTTGTCCCCTTTTCGTTTCTGAGATTTTGTTATTGTAGTGTGCATTCGATATATGTAATAATGTTTCTGTTACATTTTCGCTTTATTTTTTGCTGTTGTAGTTGTGATGGCATGTAATATTGTGAGACATTTCGTTCTGTTTCCTTTACTCTGTCTTAGTTATTTCTGCTTAGTTACATTGCATGTGTAGGTGTGGAATATTTTCTACTTTTGGTTATTTCTCGTTGGACGACTGAGTCTTGGGATTAGTCGAGGCGAGCCGATCTCGAGTCCTGTAGGGATCTAAGATCGGGTCGTAATAGACATGAGCAATGAAAAGGGAGACACTGATATGGGAGGCACCATGGTGGTAAACAGAGATTTGGTCATGCCAACTTCATCTTTTGTAGGAGGGGGAGCACAGGATGTCCCGGTTAGAAATGAGACTGTCTTCACCTTTGCAACTCAGGAGGGGGTGTGGTATAATGAAGGTCCATTAGAGCATGCTTGTGGGAAGACAGGTGCCAGTGGGAGGTGCAACTTGCGCACTTTCAGGAGCATTATCGGGAGTCGTGGACCCACGTAGCAGCAACATGTGGATATCCAACAAGTGGTGTTGGCAATCGATGTAGTACACAGAGAGGGAATGCTTGAGGGCTTTCGAGTAGAGCTATGTATACTTGTTTTTATTACTCGAAAATAGAAAATTTCCGAGGTCGAACTCAGGGAGCAACACTTGCTTTTAGAAGTGTACAAAATCACAATTTATAATATAGATATATACTGTTTTACAAAAAATAATAAAAGAAAGCAAACTTGTTCTTCTTTTCTTCTCTCTTTCTTCTTCCGCTTTCTTTCTCTCTCCAGACGTCTGACTCCAGGGTCAGACGACTTAAACTTCCACTTGCTATAGTGCTTCTTCTGCCGGTTCTTCTTCCTCTTGGCTTCTTCTTCTTTTCTTCTTCTCTGCGGCTTCTCTTTCTCTTCTTCTTATGTTGCAGCTCCTCCTTGGCTTCTTCATCTTCTTTCTTTTCTTCAGCCATGTCTCTTCTTCTCTCTGCTGCACTCTCTCTTCCTTATTCTTCTTCAACTTCTGCTCCTTTGTGAGGCTAAGTCCTGCTTCCTTCTCTTGCTGCGCTTCTTCCTCCCTTAGCGTCCTCTTCCTGCACAAGCACCACACAACAAAACCTATTCCCCTACCCTTCCCGCGTCTCTCTCTCTCTCTCTCTCTCTCTCTCTGTGTGTGTGTATTTCTCTTCAGTACACTCTCCCAGAGCCGAGTTATCGAGTCGGTCGCGTGCCCAGGTCCAGGCGCACCGGTGTGGGTGTGGTGCGCGAGGAGTGCACGGAGGGGTTAATCGGATCTGGGTGTCAGGTCCGCGGGTTATGTCATGGACGAGGCGTGATAGGTGAGGCGAGGGACCTCACCCTAGTGAATTCGAGGCAAACATCAGAGAGCACAAAATCCACTTAAACTGCTTGAAAAGGTTACGACTTTCCGAGGTGGGACTAAAAGTCCCACCCTCCTCTGCTGACACCTGCAGGAGAGTGACTTCACAATCAATGCAGCTGCAAGTCTCGCAGCACTTGCTACCAAGCTGGGTTCACTCTCGCCCTCAATCCGCGCAGTCTGGAAGCCTGGGACTTGATGCTTGTGGCCTGGAGCTAGAGCACAAGCGAGCTCGAGCCGTCTCTAATGGCGGATGGGAGCTCGACCCTGCATGACACAAAAGGAGCCTTGCGGCTCTATCAGACCACAGGAGGACCTTCGCCATATCATGGCGAAGGTGAGGTGGTAGGTGGCAGGCCGCAGGGCAGCCTAGGCGTGCGTGCCTAGGTCGCTCTGTGGCTAGATTTGTGGGTTAGGTCGGAGGAAGTGTGGAGTGCGTGTGGCGACCTGTGTATGGGTGGAAGATGTTCAGTGGACTGTGGCGGTGGTTGTGAGGTTGGTGGCGAGTCGTGTGGAGGTGTGGAGTGACAGATGCATCTCGTCGGAGGTTGGCTGGAGATGGGGACGATGGCAGTGGACAGTAGCAGTCGAGGGATAATTTGTGAAATAGATTGAGGGGAATTGAAGAGGGGATAGAGACGAGTGAGTCTAACCTAATTAAGTGGACGAAGGGGGAGAGATGGCGATTGGCATACCTGTTGTCGCCGGAGAAGACGGTGTCCAGTGGAGGGAGACGACAGCGATGACAGGGCTAAGGATGCTCGCGCGGGTGTTGCGCGATGCGGAGGAGGATGGTGAGGACAGCTCTGCCACTGGTATTGTGGCGGAGTGACAAGAAAGAGGAGGGCGGCTCACCGGAGCTTGCTGGACCACTTGGCCGGAGGAGAAGAAGACGAACTTGGGGTGGAACTCTGGCCAAGACAAGCTTGAAAGAAGCGGCAGCCCCTGCCGTTCCTTAAATTGGTGCTGGCTGGGAGGGAAATGCGAGGGCGTGGGCTCCTCACCGGAGGAAAGGCTGGAAAAAGACCCATACCTCTCGTGTGTTCGCACAAGAGGTATGGTGGCCGGCAGGGTATGGGAACTGGTCCATGCAGAAGAGGACAACGCAGGGGGTCTTCCTCTCAAGTCTGTGGCTGGCTCCCATGCCCTTTGCAACGTCATCCTCCGTGCAAAGTCGCCGGAGGTATGGCTTGCTGCTGTGGGTGGCAGAGGGACCGGTTTGCAGAAAATGAAGGGAAAGTTGAGGAGGTAAATGAAAGAGTTCAAAAAGTTAAGGGTTAGAAAGTAATTATTGAGGGCCAATTTGTAAAGTGGGTCAAGACGACCTTCCCTTAGGTCCAAATTTTGGTATAACCCTAATTTAGACCTAAGGAATCCAATGGTGAGGTTGGATTTTAGGTTTGACCATGTTTGACCGAATATTTTACACAAAAACCCAAATTAGGTCAGAAATTGGGATGGACCTCAATCTAGGTCAAAACCGGTTCCAAGGACCAAATTGAAGGTTCTAGCCCTAGGGGATATTTTTTTATGAATTTTAGAGGGTTTAGTTGATTTTTATTTTTCCTGGAACTTCGTGAATTAAAGTGGATTTGTTTTAGGGTTGTAGAATGTCATTTAATTCCTAGATGTCGCTATAACCCTTTTCAGACCAAATCATCCCACTTTCTCTCTTATTAAGCCCATTTGACCTGTGTCTAGACCCTTAGAAATTCTGTTTATGTACTGCATTAGTAAAATTATAGTTTTACCCCTTATGAATTATTTTATACTCAAAATTGTAATTCCCTGATTTAGGCTTTCCCTTAGGTTTTGTAGGAGCTTTTGTACACTTATTTAAGTCAAAATGTGCTAGTTAGGGTTCATGATGAGGTTCTCATCAGGGAACGTTTGGGGGCGTCCATTCTTCTCCATGTTAAAAGTCCTGACGTGGAATGTGCGGGGTCTTCAAGATCATGCTAGGAGGGGGTCTCTTGGGAGCTATTTGAAGGAGTGGGGAATTGACTGCGCCCTACTGCAGGAGATGCATATTGACAGTGTGGAAGAGTCCGCTTGGAAACCATTAGGTGATAATGGGGAAGCGAAGTTACGTGTGGTCAAGGTAGTGGGGAGATCGGGTGGTTTTTGTGTTTGGTGGAGGAGACGGACATGGGAGCTTGTTGATGTGCATGAAGGAAGGTACACACTCTCTTGCAAATTCACCAGGTGTTCAGATGATACCACGTTGTGTGTGATGTGTGTTTATGGGTTGTGTGCCTCGAATGATAGGCCACGATTGTGGGAGGAGCTCAACGACGCGTCCACGTGGACGCAGGGTGGACCATGGCTTATCGGGGGTGATTTTAATGCCACCCTCTCCACGGATGCAAGCCAGATGGTAGAGTGGACACATCTTCTTTTGGCTTCCAGAACATGGTGTCTGATTTGGAGTTGGTTGACTTGTCCACGTCTGGGGCGATGTACACATGGAGAAATGGGAGTGGGCTAATGTCACGGATTGATCGTTTTCTCTGTAGTGTTGGGCTTATGGGGCTATTTCAGCTTGCTTCTATTTGTGCCTTGGGAAGACTGTTCTCTAACCATACTCCCCTAGTGTGGGAGAGTTGGGAAGGTTCCAAGCCTAACACGTACTTCAAGTTCCAAAGATCGTGGCTCCAAGAGGAGGGCTTCAGAGACATGGTCGGATCTTAGTGGTGATTGTTGGAAGCGGAAAACTACGCATTCGCAGTTGAAGTCGAAAACTCGTCGTTATAGTTTGAGTCGTGAAGAAATCCGTTCAACAGATAAAATTTATACTGAAAATCCGTAAAGAAGTTCTACGTCGAACACAGGGAGGCTACGTCGATTTCAAAATCCACAATTATATTTTTTATATATTTTTTTAAAAGGAGAAATAATCACAATGGAATCGATATAGATAATAAGAGAGAGAGAGGAAGAGAACAATCACTTGGTATTTGAATAATGTTTTTACAACTAAGAAAGCGGGAAATGATTACACTAAAAAGAGAGAAACTGTTACAACTAGAAAGCGGGAAATTCTACTCTAGAAAGCGATAAAAGAAGGGAGAGAGATGTTATCATCCTCGACGAATGCTTGGAGGACGAGCCAGACGGAGGTGACGCTTGGAAGATGGAGGACAAGGCGGGAAGAAGGAGGATGAAGTTGGAAGAACGCGAATGAGGCAGCACGTCGTCGGCGTCGCGGGATCCACTTCCAGAATAGGAGCGAAAACTTGGATTTAGCTCTTAAGGAGCATCCCGGGTGTGGGACAAGCTTCTCTTAAGCTTTGGAGAGGAAGAGAGGAGAAGGAAGGGATGAGAAATTCGTAGGGTAGGGGTCTCCTTGTATAGTTGCAAGGATTGGGGGCAATTTGGACATTTTAACTTCAAAATATTAATTAAGAGACCTTTAGTGACGGAATTAAACATCGCTAAAGGTCCGTTGTGGGCGACATGTGTGTGGTGCGCGCGCGCCTGCTCCTCTTCCGTGCCTAAAATGCAAGCCCACGTTTGGACGATATCAGCCATCTGATCTTGAAGTCGTCCTTACAGCACCCATTCAAATTCCCCTACTGCACGCCCGTGCGTGCGATGAGGCGTGCAGACGCGAGTCATTGCGCGCATACTTGATCAACGCTCCTCTTTGCACCACATCTCCACTCGTCACCTACACGATTTCATCTGACAGCCAAAATCGACATGCCCCCGCTCTTCGTTCTGATTTCAGGATCATGGCGATTCGAACTCGCGACCCCTGCATCGCCCACAGGGGCGCGACTGTTGCATTGAAGCCTCGTCTTTGTCACGCGAAGGGTTTAAGCGCATGAATCTATGGCCGTTGGATCGATATCCAACGATCCAGATCATCCGCACCCAAAGCCTTTTGAAGAGGAGAGCGGAGCTTTAAAGTTAATCCTAGCCGTTGGATCCCAAGGAGAGCGATGTTCAGAGTTAATCCTGGCAGTTGGATCAAGATCTAATGGCTAGGATTGCATGATGGAAGGCTCCTTGGAGATGCAGTCGCGGTTCCTGAGACCGATCGGGCGATTGAGATGGCACCACATGGCACCATCTTGGTCGTCCAACTTCTGTGTGTTGTAGATGGTGCCACGGGTGTCGGATTGGATTGATTTTCGCGCTATTAGGCTGTGATCGTCAATCCGAACCCATCCGTGTGGTCAGATTTGTCATATGAGGTGCGGATTAACACCATCTTGGCCCTTGATCTTTAGGCTTCCTTGGTCTATATCTGATGCTACGGATGTCCAATCAGGGTAATCTTGGAGTTGTTAAACTCCAATCGTCGCCCTAATCAGATCCGTATGGTTGGATCTTTGATTCGGGGCCCTGATTAAAAATCATCCTATCCCTTACCATAAAAGGAGACAATTACTATACAATTTATACAACTTGACCTAAATGCATGATTATGCATGTTATGCAATATTTATAATGTATGATGCTAATATGACACTAAGAACATGAATTAATAGACATTTTTGGTTATTTAGATGTATGCACATCAGCGATCTTAAGTGATTGGTGGGTCGGGGTGTTGGTGTTAGAGCACCACGATCATTTGTTTTGATGATAACAAAACACGTGTTATTTAACATTTGCACTTGGAGTCTTAGATTTCAGGTCAATTGCAAATGTAGACGTGTTTAGATGGAATTCGAGCTCGCATCCAGGACGGATTGGAGGAGCTTGATGGAGAATAGAGGGGATTCGCGAGGAGCGATAGATTGAAGATGGAAGGATAAGAAGAATAGGATAGAATTCCATTTTATTCCTTTCATGTACATTTGTCGTTATTTTCTTGCTCTTTATTTCCTTAGAAAATTATGTTAAAGAGCCTCAAAGTACCCTAACAGTAGTCCTAGAAACACCGGCACAACCCTAGGATACTTAGGTTTTCTGTAGAGAACTTAGAAAACCAATATAGGGTTCAAACAGCATTTCCAGACGTCTAATTCCAAAATCAGACGTCTGATAATGTGTTTTAAGACGTCTGACTGTTGATTCAGACGTCTGATAACATTTAGGCTGGACATAGGTAGTTCTGTCTGATGAAATCAGACGTCCAGACCTTAAACCAGACGTCTTAGAAGACGTCTGATGACTTTGCCAGACGTCCAATTAGTGGACCGTTGGCTGGCTTAGCGAACACTCAAGAATGTGACCGTTAGAGCCTTATCAGACGTCCATAGGACTTTCCAGACGTCTGATAATTGACCGTTTTGCCTCGGCTGACCCAAAATCTCTTCTCAGAGATTTTCTAGCTGTTGCAACGTTTGGAAATCCATTCCCACAGAAAAAGTAGGTTTCCAGACGTCCAGACATAGTGCCAGACGTCCTATATGTCGTCTGATGGACTTGCACAAGAACCCTGTTTAGATCTGATTCAAGTCAGGAAGGAACCCGCCCAAAATCAGATGTCTGACCTTGGAATCAGACGTCTTAAAGTGGTCTTCCAGACGTCTGATGCCAGAATCAGACGTCTGATAAGCCTGTCAGTGCAATGATTGTTCCTGATTTCGGGCTGATTCTCTTGGGCTTTGTACCCAACGGCTATGGAACCTTTCCTAAGCCTTCCAAAGCCTTCCTAAGGCCTCTATAAATAGAGGGGAACCTTTGCAACACAAAGATACACCTAGAAACACCAAGATACACAAGAAACACTTTGTAATACACTTTCCACTCTCTTGTGTCCTAGCTAGCTCTTGCTCTCCAAGCTCAAGCTCCATTCTCTTGAGAGCATCAAGCTGTTGCGCACCTGCTCTCCCGCCGTTGTTCACGAGAGCGACGTTGTGCCATTGCGTGGCACACGCATCCGCGTCGTCAACGTACTCCTTTCAAAGGGAAGCATCCTATTTCCTATAGAAGCTTAGGTTAAATATTACTTTGTTGGCTCTATAGGATTACTTGTTTTATCTTTGTTATTTGGTTGGGTATTCGCTTTGCGAATTCCCGTCTCCTTTGCGAGACAAAATCCTTCTCGTGAAGAGAAGGGGTTGAGGTACGCTACCCTCGTCTAAGTAGCGTGGTTGTAATTGAGGTTGAATCACCCTCGTTTTAAAGTGATTCAGTTTAGTGGATTTTGATCAACTTGGTTGATCTGAAAATCCTAACTTGAGAGGGTTAGGTGGTGGTTTTCACCCAGTTTGGGTTTCCACCTAAAAATACTTTGTGTACTTTGTGTGATTGCATCTTGTGAGATTGTTTATATTTTATTTCCGCAATTATTACGTCACCCCCTCCTAGTAGGGAAATTACACGGGGAAGCAGAGGTTAGCCCACAAGTTGAAGGGGCTGCATTTTATGCTTTTTGAGTATCGGAAGACCCT
The DNA here is from genome assembly GCA_037157565.1 of Thalassia testudinum. Taxonomy (NCBI): domain Eukaryota; kingdom Viridiplantae; phylum Streptophyta; class Magnoliopsida; order Alismatales; family Hydrocharitaceae; genus Thalassia; species Thalassia testudinum. The sequence continues at coordinate 69,581,968 of JAZHRO010000007.1, read as the reverse complement.
TGACCACACACGTGCCCAAAGGATGCAGATGGCCTTGGAGGGGGTGAAGGTGCTGGATGACAAAGAGGATAAAGGGGTGTTGACAGCATAGGTCATCCAACAATGTAACGATCTCCAGGGCATTGTTGCTAGAGAAGACCTGCAAAGAGAGGTGGACTGGCATCAGAAGTCCCATTAACTTTGGCTTAAGGAAGGAGATTCTAATACAAAGTTCTTCCATGTTGTGGCAAGTGCAAGGAGGCAATACAACTTGGTATCGTCGTTGCATTACAAGGACCGGGTTGCGACTTCGCCAATTGATGTCTGTGATATTGCCAATTGTTACTTTTATGATGTTACTAATGCGGATCCTATGGGAGGATGGAGGATGACCACATCGGATATGCCGAGGGTGAGTGAGGGTGATGGTCAACAGTTGTGTAAGACCTTTACGGAGGAGGAGGTTGTGAGGGCGATGAGAGGGATGAAAGCTGAAGGATCCCCAGGACTGGATGGCTTCCCAGTTCTTTTTTACAGGGAGTTTTGGCAGGTGGTTTAGGATGCGGGAGTTCTAGGCGGGGAGCTATGGTATGGAAAGACTAAACAAGTTGTTCCTTTTTCTTTTGCCAAAGAAGGAGGGGGTGGAGGAGTTGTCAGACTTCAAGCTGATTGCTTTATCCAACTCAGTCTACCTCATCATAGGGAAAGTGTTGGCCAACCGCATGAGGGAGGTCCTCTTTGGTATCATTAGCACGGTGCAAGCTGCTTTCTTACAGTAAAGGTCTTTGTAGGAGTCCTTTGTGCTGGCACAGGAGATGGTGGCAGGGTGGGTGAGAAGGAAGAAAAGGGCTTTTCTTTGGAAAGTTGACTTTTCCAAAGCCTATGACTCTCTATCTTGGACGTATATGTGGGAGATTTTGAGACGACGGGGTTTCCTAGAGATGTGGGTTCAGTGGATTAAAAGATGTATCAGTACGTCATCTTTTTCTCCACTCATTAATGGGCATTCTGCGGGAAGATGGATTCAGGCCCAGAAGGGGGTGAAGCAGGAGTGCCCGTTTGCTCCGCTTGTGTTCATTCCTACTATTGACATGTTGGCCAGATTTGCGTTCAAAGCCACTGCAGGGAGGCTGCTTCACGACCACACTTTGCTATTGAATAGCGCACTTACACCAATCCTCCAGCTCGCAGATGACACCGTGTTCTTTATCGAGGGTGGGGTCCGGGAGGCAGAGTGTGTGAAGCACTTGGTAGATATTTTTGATGAGATTACGAGTCTGAAGGTAAATTGAGCGAAGTCATCCTTGGTTTGTTTTGGGTCAGCGTGTGGCATCAAGGAGGACCTGTTGTAGATTCTGAGCATGCTAGTGGTTACCTTGCCCATTCGTTATTTGGGTTTGCCCTTGCAGGAAAAACAGATGAGGAAAAAGGATTGGATGTTCTTGTTCGAAAGAATGTCTACGAAGATGTTTACCTGGAGTGGGAGGTTCTTATCCAAAGGAGGTAGACTCATCCTCCTTAATTCTATGTTGTCTATGATTCCAATTTTTTTCTTATCCATGTTCAAGACTCCTGATTCTATCATAAAGAAATTGAATGTGGTGAGGAAGAGATTTTTCTAGAAGGACCTGTTACACTGTGGGAAATTTATGCAGCCTGTTAAGTGGAAGAAGGTGTGTATGCCTAAAAAGAACGGGGGTTTGGGAATCAGAGCTCTTAGGGGGTTTGGAGATTTTTTGCTCCTTAAGTGGGGTGTTGTCATCCTCAGAGGCAATATGGATCTTTGGCAGGAGGCTATCTAGGATTTGTATGGTTGTAGTGGTGGACTTGATGATGTTCTGTCTCTACAACAAGCGTCCCCCTTTTGGTCCTCTGTGTCAAAGGCTGTTCTAGCATAGCGGCATCAATTTGCTCCGTTCTTGGGAGATGGCAAGGATTTCTGCTTTTGGAAGGACAACTGGAGTGGTCTTGGTTACTTTCAAGACATTTTTCCACGGGCCTTCAGTTCGACATGTGATAAGGAGAAAAAGGTTGCGGATTAGTGGTAGTTAGATTGTGGCACGTGGGATGTTGGCCCTTCAAGAGGATGTTATGAGATGAGATCCACAGAGGAGAACTGGTGTCTTCTTCAAACTTTAGCAGCATTCCAACCAAGGGAGGGGCTAGATGTGTTCACGTGGAAGCATGGGGTATACTCTTCGCGGAAAGAGTACGAGCAGATGGTGGGAAGCTAGGAAGAGGATGAGCATGGTTGTTTCTGTGAGAGTATCTGGAAGCTAAAAGTTCCCTCGAAGGTGTAGGTCTTCTAGCTAACTAGGCGTGAAGGCATGATTACTGGAGCATTGAAGAGACGTGTCTTGGGTGCAGATGCCATCCCATGTCCTCTGTGTGGGTATGTTGAGGATGACACTAGGCATTTGTTTAGCAGTTGTCTCTTCACTGATGAGGTGTGGCTTAGGTGTTGTGGACACCTTGCCCCAACATGGGAAACCTTGTGAGGTGACTTTGTTTCTAACTCCAGGCCTCATGTGGCCATGGCTGCTTCTATGTGGGTTATATGGAAGACGAGGAATGATGCCTTGTTTAATGGGGGAGGGTGTGGTTGGAGAATATATGTAATGAGGTGGCTTCGTGTATTTGGTTCTGGCAACCTTTGTAGATAAATTTTGATTGAATGAATAAAGTTTTGGATGTCTACTAATATCGGTAAGTGTCCTTTCTTTTGATAAAAAAAACATAATATCTGACAGTGCATTGTATTAATTATAAGAGCGGTTGATATGATACAATCGATCCGTAATTTGCGTAAGATAATGATTTGTTTTCAAAAATGACTTAATACTTAAGATACTATAAAAATTAAAAATAAATAAAATTAGAAATAAAAATCACTGAAATAATAGTAAGGGGTCTCATCAAGTGACGTCAAGATTGTGTGGCCAAAAAGCTATACTTTTTTTGAGTTTTATGAATACTATATATATATATGTGTATGTATATATATGTATATATATATATATATATATATATATATATATATATATGTATGTATATATGTGTATACACACACACATATATATATATATATATATATATATATATATATATATATATATATATATATATATGGTTAGAGAGTACAATGGTTAAAAATTGTAAATGAGTATGAAAATTTTATCCATTGGATTGTGATCCAACGATGAAAATAAAAATCATCAAATGAAACAATGGTTGTTTCTTAATGCTACCAATAATAAGGAAGTTATTAAAAAAAAGAAAAAAGATTATGAAAGTTAGATAATCCAAACAACAAATCTTTTATCCTATACTTAGAATATTAGCACGTCTTGTTGATATCGTAATTAGTTTATAAAGATTTACATTTGATTCGTATCAAGTCAACAAAATCGTTATAACAAATTATAGGATGCATTGTAACATAGATTATATATATTTGTAGCAAACATGTAATGCATTTGTAAAACAAAGAATAAATGCTGTAATAAATGAAGGATCATGTTGGAACAACTTGCCTTGATCGTATTTTTGAAAGTGGTTGCGTTAATAAGAAGATAAAATCAAAACTTATAATACACTGTGGTGTGGATCTAATTCACAAGCAAACATCATATGGTGTGTTTAATATTACATTAATGTCAAAACCTCAAAAATAAAAAATTATTACTATAATACAAAAATTATAATAATACTTATAAATAAATTATTATAATACAAACACTTCAATTGATTACATATATATATATATATAACCTCCTAAACTATAATTATGTAATACAAGTTCCAACAACTCTTAAAAATAAATAAAAATAATTGTAATATAAACACTTCTCGTGGATATATATATATATATAATCTCTTAAATTGTAACTCTATAATACACATTCCAATAATTCTTAAAAGTTAATGAGAATTATTATAATACAAATATTTCATTTCGATATATACACATAGTCTTATAAATTGAAATTCTGTAATATATATTTCATCAACTACTAAAAATCAATGAAAACATGTATTTTATGTAAAAAGTATCATATAATACAAAAGATTATCAAGATGTTGTGTAGCTCATTATGACAACTACCATGTAATAAACAATGCATAAATTGCATACTGGGAATTTGATATATATATATATATATAAAAAGAAATGATGGTATGAGATGCTTTTCTTTCCTTTGGCGAGAAGGTGAGAAAAATCTATCGTAACCATCAGACGACTTTGAAAACAATAGATGGTTGAGATTAAAAGATCCTTTTCCTACCTTTCCTCCCCTCACGTCCCTTCCTCTTCCTTCCCTTTCCCACCACCCCCACCACCATCACCGAAGGCAAACCCACCCAGCACGGTTGCAACTGCATCTCCCCCTCTCCGGCGACTCTCTTCGTCGACGTCCTCGTCGTCGGGAACGTTCTCAAGGTAACCATCGACCTCTCCTCTCCCTCTGCCCCACCACCACTGGTCCCTTTTCTTCTCCCTCTCCCTCTGCCCCTGAGCACCCACATCACCACCACCACCACCGACCCCTTCTCCTCTTCTCCCTCTTCGGAGCACCCCCACCACGACCACCAGCACCGCCCCTTCTCTGCTCCCTCTCCGCACCAGCCCCACCACCACCGCCGCTCCTCTACTCCTGCTCTGCAGCACCCCCACCACCACGACCACCACCACCGCTCCTCTTCTCCCTCTCCGCAACACCCCCACCACCATGACCACCCACCACCACGACCACCACCGGCCCCTCCTCTTCTCCCTCTCCGCAGCAACCCCCACCACCACGACGACCACCATCGCTCCTTTTCTCCAGCTCCGCAGCACCCCCACCACCACGACCACAGCCACCGCTCCTCTTCTCCCTCTCTTGAAACTGTGAAAAAAACTGTGGTATTTTTCCCCCTTTTTTGGGTTTAGGATAATGCTCCTTTGTTATCGTTTGGGAATGTGTTTTTCGATGCTGTTGGATTCGGAAAACCGTATGAGTGATTTAGTGTTCATTATTTGTTTGGTTTCCTATCCAAGATCACGAATTAGATATGTAATATAAGTAGCCATATATGCCCAGTGAATATATCTCCCTCAAAATTGAATGGTATGATAAAACTTTCTATGCATATGGTAAAAATCAATTTTCTTCTATGCTAGCCACCAGAGACCAAATGCCACCCTCTATTATTAGGGTCAAGACTGGCTATGGAAATGCAGGAACTTACAATAGGTGGAGCTTTGAGGTGGAAGAGATGTGTATGAGTGTGTGTGTGTGTGTTGACCCTTACAACAGGGACCGATAGCCATCTCAACTTCTCAATATTGTGCAGTTGATTTGTTGTTTAATTGTTATTGGTTACAAAAATGAATAAGACCAATATCTTATTTCAGCTTCTCAATTTACAAGCATCTGTTAGGTTCTTAATATTAGGGGTTTACTTAACGAAATAGTGTAATATATGGGTAGTGGTTAGCAAATGCTAATACAGATACTGATTTGCTTATGAAAGTATATATCAATTTTTATAGATTATTACATACATAGTTTGCGCTATCATAGTCCTTGAAGTAGATGATGGTATGACAAGGCCGTACTCAAGCTACTAGACAAGGCACCTCCTCCTCCGGTTCCCAGGTGAGGGAATGGGGCTCGTGATGGCTGATGACTCAGTTTGTATGAGTGATTTAGTGTTTTTCCCCCTTTTGGGTCGTGGAGTGTTCGGCCATGCTGTGGAGATGGGCTTGGACTTGGATGTCTATGTGTGCAATGCGGCGGTGCATTCCTTTGGTGCCTTGGACGAGATTGGAGATGCACGGAAGGTGTTTGACAACAGTCCCGCAAGAGACTTGGTTTCATGAAACTCGATGATAACTATTTCCCTCCCCCACCTTCCCTCCCCGTGGCAACTCCTCTCGCCGCACCACCACCCCCCCGCCACAGCATATATAGTCATTAATTACACCACTTTTTGTTTGTGTGGTACTTGAAGAATTTCTGGTTTGCATGAACCTGTAATTTGATTATGTTGCTTGTAAACACAGATAGAAGAGAACAAAGCCTTTATGCTTCTAAGGAAAGATAGCCTGATGTACTGAAGTAGAAATTTGCAGAAATTAGTTATGATTTCTATTTTAAAATGATTAAATCATTATGCATGGAATGTTTGCTTTAGCCGATATTCCACTGCATGATTCACTTGAGAGAATGTGCTTGTGGTAACTGAGCTTCTCTTTCTTTCTTTTTTCGGTTTTCACATATTTGTCTAATGAAAGGGAAAAAGGACCATATATATAGATTGATTCTTTTTCTTGCAGCAATTTTGTCCTCAGCAATCCACGAGGGAGATCCTGACATCAACCTTTTTTACTCGTTCATGTCAAAACCAATTACTATTCAAGTCATTAATGTAGTGGTTTTTATGTTTTCCAGGTGAGGATGAAACTTGTCGAAGATTGGTTGCTTTTAACACCTGGTTTCGCCATGCAAACCAGCCTCCCCCAAGAGATGGTTTTTGCCCAAAGTATCCAGTTTCTGTACATTGCTGAAAGACACTCATTTTCCCCCACTAAAGGTAGGTGGCGAGAACTGAATGAGTAAAGCTCTTCTCATTTCATTTTGTTTGTTGAGGGTAACTGGATTGAAGAAAGAACTTTAGTTCGCAATGGAAGAAAGGATGCAGGCTGCAGGATTAAGATTCCTGACTTATTGTGAGGGGGACTTACATCCAATTGTTCAGATGTTAATTGCAGTAGACGCAACTGTCAGTTAATAGTTTGTTGATGGAGAGCCTAAGGTTGTAGGCTAACTCTATAAATACCTCATTGAAGTTTTTGATTCCTCTGATTAATGAGAACGGCTCTTCTTCTTCATGGTATCCCCTATTTTCTGCTCATCTCATCTGCGCAAAATTTTGGAGTTAAACTTGTCATGAGTTTACTTGCTTTTTGGTTGGATTCTGTTAAACTTAATTGATTTGACAATCATGAATACAATGTGACGTTTAGTAATTCCTGAAAGTAATGTGAACATAAGAAATCAATATATACCAACTTTGCTCACAAAAGGCCAACACAAGGGAACATCTCATTATTCCACTCTTCTTTGGAAATGTAAAGGTGTCTCAATCTCTCTTACAAAAGTCCAATGTTGAACAATGACCACATCACAGCAGCCAACGATACTCCTACATTGGACCCCAATCCTAAATTGCATTTTGGAAGTAATTGAATCAATTACAAATTTTCCCATACCAAAAGAAATTACAAGTAAAATCTTCAAACAAAATCTCTCTTTCAGCATCTTCTGACAATTGTTAAACCACAAGAAAATTGTTGAGACTGTGAATATGGAAACTTGATAATGTGGCCCTCCTGCATAGTAGAGATTAAATCAAAAGTCAATCACTAAATCTTAATAGGAAGAAAATTAAGTAAACGAAAGATGAATATGATATCTTACCAAAAGAAAATTGGGATGTTTTTTCAAAATTGGACAATGAGAATATTGGGGTCATCTCATCGATTGCATAAAAAGACCATCACATTCATCTTTGACAGGGGTTAAAGAAAAACGTATGTCACTTAAGTTAGCACGAAGAAAAACATATTATGATAAAATAGACAACTAATAATAACCTATATTTTTTGTGGATAATTTCAACTATTATGAAAGGATAGCTCTCCACATGATTTACAAAGTTTTGGACACTTTTGTTGTTGTTCCATGATTTTTTCTTTTCCATCTTTTAATCTTTTGCTACTTTATACTGCAAAACGGAATCCTTGGAGCACTTTATACTTTCGCAACAGGTGTCCCATTCGTATGATCTCAACAAAACTTCTCATGCTTTCAAAGGTCTGTGGTTAAGTTCTTGGTGAAGTGGAGAAAACAAATATTTTAGTCATTTAACTGAAATAAATCAGCTGAATTGGTAGCATAGGACAAAATGACACTTATTGTCATTTTTCCTAATACAATGATTTTTTTAATTCAGAGACTTTGCCCACTGCAAAAAAGGAGACCATAAGTTCTGAGAGTTAATAAACAGAAAAAAGGTACTTCTCAAAAGAAAAAAAAAACAGAACAAAGGACAAGCAAATCCAACTGTACCCAAAAAGGGGATGCAACAATGTTGGAGAGTCAACTACCTACTTTTCATATTCTTTTTGAAAAGCTATCTACATTCCAAATATATCTGAGCATGATCAAATGAACTTAAAGAGAGTTGGTAATAGAGTCAAATCGATCTACTTCAAATCCAGAGGCATCCCATACAATGACCCTCTTCAGAATTTCAGTACTGAAAAATAAAGGTTGAAAAAGGATGCAATCTAAAATTGATTTTTGCCATATGCATAAAAAGTTTTATCATGCCATTCAATATTGAGGGAGATATATTCACTGGGCATATATGGCTACTTATATTACATTTATCTAATTCGTGATCTTGGATAGGAAACCAAACAAATAATAAACACTAAATCACTCACATGGTTTTCCAAATCCAACAGCATCGAAAAACACATTCCCAAATAATAACAAAGGAGCAATGGGGAAAAATACCACAGTTTTTTTCACAGTTTCAAGAGAGGGGGAGAAGAGAAGCAGCGGTGGTGGTCGTGGTGGTGGGGGTGCTGCGGAACTGGAGAAAAGGAGCGGCGGTAGTGGTTGTGGTGGTGGGGGTGCAGCAAAGCGGGAGTAGAGGAGCGGCGGTGTTGATGGTTGTGGTGGGAGTGCTCCGGAGAGGGAAAAGAGAAGGGGTCGGTGGTGGTGATGTGGGTGCTTAGGGGCAGAGGGAGAGAGAGAGGAGAAGGGATGATGGTGGTGGGGCAGAGGGAGAGGGGAGGTCGATGGTTCCCTTGAGAATGTTCCGGACGGCGAGGACGTCGCTGGAGAGGGGGAGATGCAGTTGCAGTCGCGCTTTCGATGATGGTGGTGGGACTGGGAGAGCAAGGGACGTGAGGGGGAGGGAAATGAAGATCTTTTGATCTCAATTCTCTATTATTTTTAAAGTGATCTCATGATCATCTCTCTCTCTCTCTCTCTCTCTCTCTCTCTCTCTCTCTCTCTCTCTATATATATATATATATATATTCTCCCTCCCACTTTCAATATTTTTCAAGGAAATTATGGTAATAAAGATTACCATTACGGCATGTAAATATGTAGATCTCTTAATCATGTAATCGAAATCATTTAGGATGGAATTTTTGGTTGACCTTTAACTTAGTTAATTGAGTGTAATATATATATATTATACATATCATATATTATTATCATATTATTTAAGATAGTCTACTATTATAATTATTGAAATAAAATTCACTCTATGTATATTACATGATTGAGTAAATTATATTATATATTTTTTATATCTTTCATTGATAATAATACTATATCCACCTCTAAACATAAACCTTGCCAACTAGTGTATGTGTGTGTGTCCGTATATATATATATATATATATATATATATATATATATATATGAGGGTTGGGATCGTGAAGGTGATCTATACGTAAGTTACGTGTAAATGTGGTAATATCTCACATCACAAGTAATGTTTTGGATTGAAAAATTTGAAAATTAAGATCACTTTATATGAATGTGTTATACATTAAATTTAAAATTAATCCGATATTTCTAACACATACATCAAAGGTAGCTCATTTTTTACGTACTAAGGATCACAAAATTCGACCATGTTGAATGTATATGTTAGGAGTGTTGAATTAATTTCAAATTTGGTACATAACATTTTCATATGAAGTGCTTTCAGCCCCAAATTTTTAATCCAAAACATTATACGTAGTGGAAGATATCGTCACACCTACATGTAACTTACGTGCTCTCTTTTTCATATATATATATATATATGGGACGGATCCAAAGAGCACTGTACTCAAAATCCCAAAGAAAGTACTCGGTGTAAGCCATTGCATTTTGATATAATGAATAGAATAAATACCACCAACTTTACTAATGGTAGTATTGTAACGATGCGTAGAAAATAGAAGTTATCAAAGAAACAATTGGCATTCGTAACTCAAACAAAAAAAATCTGAAAAAACTACAACCGATCAAATCAATTAGTACAAATAAATACTAAAAATAGTACTTAAACATCGCTGCTTGCATAGTAAAAATCACATATAACAATTAAAAGAAAAATTGAAAATGTTGTAACGACATTGTATAAGATTTGTAATAAGCTATGTATATAGTTGTAACAAATAAGCTTTATATTTGTATTAGAACAAATGATTATTGTAAAAAAAACATTATCAAGTTGTAATAACTTCATGATAGATGAAGTTATAATACAACTGTACATAATAAAAAAATGTACGCCAAAGAGGGTTTTAATCAAATAAAATGATTTAATATATACAAATGACATTAGGTATGCAAAGATCACCGACCAAAAATTATAAAAGCTTCGATGAACCATTATAATATAGGTTTATTTTATTTGTAATCAAATAACTTAAACGATATAATAAGATAAACGTAAGTTGTAATGAATACATGTATGAGTTGTAACATTGCTAAGGTAAAATGATGTAATACAATCAAATAAATAATTATTGTAATAAAAGCATTATCAAGTTATAACAACTTCATAATAAAAGTTGTAATACAACTGTTGTGTTACAAATAATATAAAGTGTAATAATTATAATACAAGTGTGGACATAAAAAAATGTACGAATAATAGGATTTCAGAATTGTAATATAATAAGAAAGCAACCTTTTTTCCAATGTCAACAGTGGAAGGGGAAAGTGAAGAAGAAGATGGAAATGAATACAACGAAGATGAGGATGGCAGTGGGCTTGGTGAGCAGGTTGACGGCGGCTGGTCGGTAATGGGGGTTGACGATGATGGGTGGAGATTTTTGATGGAGAAGATGAAGGTGGAGGCGATGGTGGTTATGGCCTCATGGGTTGTTTGTGGTGGTGTAGCAAACAAAAATTCAAAATTGTGATGGGTGATTGTGGTGGTGGTCGGTGATGGGTGATAGGCCATTTTGAAAATTCAAAATCAACAAAAATAGAAAATAAAAACTACTAAACCAATAGCAAGCGGTTTCATTAAAAGTGATGTCGAGATCGTGCGGCCAAGAAGCGGTGCTTTTTTTGAGTTTCTGAGCACTGTGCTCAATGGATCCTTTATATATACATACACACACACACATATATATATATATATATATAAAAGAGAGAGAGAGGGGTGTGCTTGTATTCATGCATGCACACACATACGTATGGTCTGATAAACAAACACCTCTTGTATAACATACACTATAGGGAAGAATGATTTTCGCGATGGTTGAAGACCGTCGCCTAGTCTATGCAAACAGTTGTATTCTATCATTGCGAAAGTGTGTGTCACGACAGTGTATAGACAACGGTTTTAGAAACCGTCGTCTCGTTTATTGACGATAGTTCTTTTACAAATTATCGGCAATAAGCTCAAAACGACGGTTTGGATCACCGTCGTCTACGGTATACGTAAACCATAGACGACGGTTGTTCAACCGTTGTATAGTTTTATAAATGACAATTTTTCGAAAACCGTCATCTATATAAACACAACGTTTATTTGTAGAACTGTCGTATATATATGTACGTTTTTTTTTAATATAACATTTAGGGTTATAAGATTCTATAATCTTAGAATCTTATACCACCTTAAAACATATATAACATACAAAACACACACAATATAAGAATTCAATATACGACATGGAACATAAAACATTCAACATTCAACAAATATATATATAAACCTAATGATAAAAGTATGTCATATTGTCAAAATATAAAACCAAACAAAACAAAAGATAAATAATATAAAGCTATGCCTTGGCTCCTATCCCCTGTCTTGCTCTACCACCTCCGAAGTCGTCGTCATCTCTGCAAGGCAGGTAGTGATACGAATTGTGATCCTGACCGCTGCCTTATAATAATGCCATCATCTCTCTCATCTATGCTCTCTGCTGCTCCATCTCCTTCCTCTGCTCCTCCATGAATTTCTTGGCATCTTGCCAAGCTTGAGTTTGCTGGTGAAACTGTGAGGTGACATCATGGAGCTGTGAGGTGACATTATGGAGCTGTGTCTGCATTTACTGGACGACGGCTGCTATTGCTGACCCCTTTCGCCTATATTAGCTGGTGATCGTCTAACTTCTCCCCCCACTACGAACGAGGCCTCCATACTTTGGAGGCATGGTGCTCCTAGAAGCCTTCTCAAGTGTTATAGGAGGGTGCTACTGAGTGCCGGAAGTGACGTCTATAGGGGGGTTGATTAAGTTTATTATTTCTCATTACAAATTACAATAATTTATTATCATATTAAAGTATAAAATTTAAGTAAATAAATAAATGTTACTTACATGTTTTGTCTAGTATGTCTCATGTATCCATGTTCGCCAACCATCGGTGGTGGCCTTGCTATGAGTAACCTTATACACACCAACCCGATCGAACGTTGCACCATCGTGTGAATGTGCCTGTAAATATATTTCAGAGATTTGCAGGTAATAGTTGTAATTAAAACTTTAATTTAAAACATAAAAGTAACAAAATTATAAGAAATTACTTACATATTAAGCCTTAACTCTCTATACTAGTTTGACCCAAACAGTGGGTCTATGGTGGAGCTTTGGCCCTATTGGCTTTGTTCCTCTCCGCTTGATCCTGTATATATAACATATTGTAATGGAAAATAATTGAATAATTTATCTCTAAATGCTATTAAAAGTAATTGTAATTACCTCTGTCTTAGGCTTATTCCAATGCTTATAGCATTCTCTCCACACATTTGCTGCTATTGTAGGAGGCACATTCCTTAATGCCTCCTCATTAGACGACATTGAATTATAATACTAAATTATAGAAATAAATCATCAAAAGAAATTAATTAAGTAAATAATAAAAAATGAGAAATATTACAAATTTCACCTTTCTCTTTGTTGTCATCCTCCAATCACGATGTCGTCTCGCAGCATGATGGAGAATGAACTTGGTGACATTCATATCATCACCCCAATCAAAGATCGCCTATAATATTACAAATTGTATAAATGAATTAAATATTATTAAATTAAACTTATATATAAATAAATAATTATTTACCTCCATATTATGAATAATCTACCTCTTAATCTCCTAAGAGATCGACCTCTAGTTAAAAGAACAAAGGGGGACGAGCTCCTTTACCATCTTAGACAGTCTGCTGGTGAAAGGAGGATAATCTGGATCTTCTTCAGCTTTGTAAAGATCCGTTCTGTCCTGAGCCTTTTAAGACGTCTGGACTGTCGGTCAGACGTCTAGAAATCAAAATTTTGGTACAAGCCTTCGCGTCTACGCGTGGGCTGCGCGCAGACAGTACCTCTCTTCTCTCTCTTTCCCTCTTCCCTCCACCGAACCCTAACGCACCCTTATATAAACCCCTCTCCCCCTCTTCCTTTCTTCCCCACTTCACCACAGCCAGCCACCTTCCCTCCTTCCTCTCCACTGCAGCGAGAGGTGCGAGTGCAAGAGAGAGAGCGAGAGCGAGCGACGAGGAGGAAAGGCGACGTGAGGAGAGAAGGAAGAGCTTGAGCTCGCTAGCTCGTGGAAGCTCGCCGGAGGGCGCATGGCCGGAGCGACACGTGCGGGAGGAGTGCATCGGGGGAGCCATCCCCAACATTTGCTGCAGCCAGAGCTGCAGGCGAGAAGGCGAGGCTGCGGTTGCGCACGGCGAGGGAGAGTAGGAAGAGGTTTTGGTTCTAGGATTTGCCCAGATCAGACGTCCAACGTGCCGTCCAGAAGACATATTGGACGTCTGGAGGCGTGTTGAACGTTGGGCTGCTATGCTAACATGTTTTGTTTTGAAAACCTGTTGTTGTAGTATGAAAGCGAAGAACTCGTGTTCAACAAATAAAATTTATACCGGAATGAAAATCCCTGGTCGAACATAGAGAGGCGGACGTTTGATTTAAAAACACGTGTTTGTTTTATTTGTTACGAAGTAAATTAATTGATTAGAACTATCTAACTATTTACAATAAATAAAAGAGAGAGAGAATAAGAAAGAGAGAGAATATTACAAACAAAAATAAAAAAAGAGATGTAGAATGAACATGGAATTTCATCATCAGAAAGATTGTTCATTACACTAGAAAGTAGGAAAATGATTACACTAGAAAGCAGTAAATCTACTTTAGAAAGCAGTAAATATATTCTAGAAAGCAGTAAAAAGAATGGGGAGAGAGATATCCTCCTCGACGGTCGCTTGGAGGACGAGCCGGACGGGACGACACCTGGACAAAGGAGGATGGAGTAGGACGAGGGAGGACGAAGCGGAAGAACGAGAATGGGGCAGCATGTCGTCGTCGTCGTCACGGGATCTACTTCCGAAAGGGAACGAAAAATTGACTTTATCACGCGAGAAGCATCCCGGGTGTGGGATAAGATTCTCTTGAGATTTGGAGAGGGAGAGAAGAGAAGGAAGGGATGAGAATTTTGTATGGAGGGGGTCTCTTTTTATAGTTGCAAGGACTGGGGGCATTTTGGTCATTCCAATTTGAAAAACATTAATTCAGGACCTTTAGTGACAGATAAATCCGTTGATAAAGGTCCTAACGTGGGCGTAGTGGGCAGCGCGCGCGCGCCCGCTCACCTCCTTATGCATAACGTGTGTTCACGTTCTTTAATCATCAGCGATCGGACGGTTTAAGTTGCTCGTCGCCGTACCTCTGTGCGCCTCACCGCGTCGCCTCGCCGCGTCAGATGGCACGTTCAGTCGATTGGGCATGCACAGCCGCTCGATCTCCATCGTGTGGTCGATCGCTCCCTCACGGCTGCACCCGCTTGCCCGCTTCTCGCGACTCGATCGCACGCTTCGCGCTTCGCGAGAGCGCCTTCGACCAACGCGCCACTAGCGCGTTTATGCTGCGCTAAGGATTTGTGTGCGCGCATCCACAGTTGTTGGACGTGCATCCAATGGCGGAGAAGCGGTGCTTTGATTGAAGAAGAGAAGGTGCGGCTGAGATGGCACCACGTGGCACCATTTGAGCCGTCCATCTTCTGGATGATGTAGATGGTGCCACGGTTGTCTGATTGAGTCGATTTTTGCGTCGTTAGGCTACGATCGTCGATCTGAATCTATCCGTGTGGTTGGATTTTTTGTTTGAAGTGTGGATTCACACCATTTTGGCCCTTGATCTTCTAGGGTTCCCCGATTTCTATCTGATGCTACAGATTGTTGGTGCTAGAGCACCACGATCATTTGTTTTGATGATAACAAAACACGTGTTATTTAACATTTGCAATTTGAGTCCTAGATTTCAGGTCAATTGCAAATGTGGACGTGTTTAGACGGAGTTCAAGCTCGCATCCAGGACGGATTGGAGGAGCTTGACGGAAAACAGAGGAGGTTCGCGTGGAGCGAAAGATTGAAGATGGAAGGAAATGAAGAATAGGATAGATTTCCTTCTTTTGTACTTGTTGTATTTTTTGTTTCTTTTGTTGCTCTTTATTTCCTTAGATATTTCATGTTAAAGAGCCTCAAAGAACCCTAACAGTAGTCCTAGGAACACCGGCACAACCCTAGGATACTTAGGTTTTCTGTAGAATACTTAGAAAACCAATATAGGGTTCAAACAGACTTTCCAGACGTCTAATTCCCAAATCAGACGTCTGATAATGTATTTTACGACGTCTGACTGTTGTTTCACGTCTGATAACTGTTAGGCTGGACATAGTTAGTTCTGTCTGATGAAATCAGACGTCCAGACCTTAGACCAGACGTCTTAGGAGACGTCTGATGACTTTGCCAGACGTCCAATTAGTGGACCGTTGGCTGACTTCGCAAACACTCCAGATATGACCGTTAGAGCCTTATCAGACGTCCATAGGACTGTCCAGACGTCTGATAAATGACCGTTTTGCCTCGGCTGACCCAAAATCTCTTCTCAGAGATTTTCTAGCCGTTGCAACGTTTGGAAATCAATTCCCACAGTAAAAGTAGGTTTCCAGATGTCCAGACATAGTGCTAGACGTCCTGTATGTCGTCTGATGGACTTGCGTAAAAACCCTGTTTAGATATGATCCAAGTCAGGAAGAGACCCGCCCAAAATCAGACGTCTGACCTTTGAATCAGACGTCTTATAGTGAACTTACAGACGTCTGATGCTAGAATTAGACGTCTGATAAGCCTGTCAGAACAATGATTGTTCCTGATTTCGGGCTGATTCACTTGGGCTTTGTTCCCAACGGCTATAGAACCTTTCTTAAGCCTTCCAAAGCCTTCCTAAGGCCTCTATAAATAGAGGGGAGCCTTTACACACCTAGAGACACCAAGAGAAACACAAGACACACTTAAGCAACATAGTTCCACTCTCTTGTGTCCTAGCTAACTCTTGCTCTCCAAGCTCAAGTTCTACATCTTGAGAGCATCAAGCCTTCGCGCACCCGCTCTCCTGCCGTTGTTCACGAGAGTGACATTGCGCCGTTGCGTGGCTCACGCACCCGCGTCATCGTCGACGCACTCCTTGCAAAGGGGAGTTTCCTAAATCCTATAGAAGCTTAGGTTTATTACTTTGTTGGCTCTATAGGTTTGTTGTTTATTTTACCTTTGTCTTTTGGTTGGGTATTCACTTTGCGAATTCCCGTCTCCTTCGTGGGACAAAATCCTTCTCGTGGAGAGAAGGGGTTGAGGAACGCTACCCTCGTACTTGTAGCGTGGTTGTACTGAGGTTGAATCACCCTCGTTTTAAAGTGATTCGGTTAGTGGATTTGATCAACTAGGTTGATCGGAAAATCCTAACTCGAGAGGGTTAGGTGGTGGTTTTCACCCGGTTTGGGTTTCCACCTAAAAATTCTTTGTGTACATTGTGCGATTGTCCTTCTGTGTGATTGTTTATTGTTTATATTTTATTTCCGCATTTTATTACGTCACCCCTCCTGGTAGGGCCCGAAAACCTTCACAGATGTCTGATTAGGGCGATCTTGGAGTCGTTGAACTCCAATCGTCGCCTTGATCACATTTGTACGGATGGATCTACGATTTGAGGCTTCGATAAAAAGTTTGCCCTGTCCATGAACATAAAAGGAGACAATTAACCTCCATTTTATTCAAACTGCTCTAAATGGAAGACATGCATGTTATGCAATATTTATAGTATACAATGCAATCCTATGCTTAAGAACATGCATAAATAGACATCTTAAGTAGTGTAAACATGTTTACATCAAGACGCTACCAGACGATTGAAAACAGATCTTCGCGAAGGTACGTTCCTCTTGCGGTTACGGCCATGCAGGCCGCACCACAGCTACGATTTGCATGGCTAAAAATAGGAGATTTGGCTGTCGCGTGCAGGGATTGCTTCGGGAAGGCGCAGGGCATGCCCTCCCATGCGTTTTGGACGTCTAGACAGCTTACCAGACGACCGGAAGCACTCCCAGACGTTCGGAGGAGAGGTCGGATGTCTGGAGCTGGGTCCAGACGGTCTAGAAGAGGTTTTGGACGTTTGAGGTAAACGCAGAAGCTGATGTGAGTTTCTGGTTACTTTTAGGATGTCTAGACCTTGTGCTAGATGTCTGATTTAGGTCTGCAGTCTTGTTTTTGACCCGTTTAGGGTCCGTTTGAGGTCTGTTTTATGCAAACAAGATATCGATTTTTCCTTATGAGTTCCTCTACTTGTTAGAAGGCCTCTTATACTGTTCTAAATATTCCATTGTGGTATGTTTCTTGTTATAGGACTTCGATCAGTTGTGGGTTCGGGGCTTGTCGAGGCACGTGAGCCTTCTGTTCGAGCCCCCAATACTCCTTGGTTGTCTGGTAGAGTGGTCTTCCCCTAATTTAATTATAAAACCTGAATGCATATGTGGATTGAATAACTAGAACCTAGGATATGGCATGAATCCTAGGACGAGAAGTATTTGCAATATCTGTGTGTGTGTTTGAAATTGCAGTCTCGAATGAATGAATAGAAATGTTAACAACTACCGTTAATAAACAAGAGCTGCCTGTGAAATATGAATTCCCTGTGCTAGTTAAACAGTTACATGTGACATTTCCTGTTGTATATGTTAAATGATGGAAATACGAGCTACATGTGTATAACCTGAGAATGGAAACGTGAATGATGAAACCGAGTATGGAATGGCATGAGAAATACGAGCATAAACCCTACGGGGAATTAGGAGTAGAGCTCTTATGAATAAATGGAATGGATATGGAAATGTGAGTGGGAAGTGTGCTGGCCCTTGAGTACGTGGTACCAAGGAGAGCGACTGTCCCCTGTTTAGTGTAGAGTGGAGCTAGCAACCCTTGGGACCCAGGGTTAGGATTGGCCACTCTGTACTGACTTCTTGGCCCTCGCGTACACTGTACCAGGGAGAGCTACTAGTGTAGGAAGAGAGCTAGCCACCCCACGGCGCCCGGGGTTTAGCTAGCCACCATACACCGACTTGTTAGGCCCACTGGGCAAACCAGGGTAGTTAGACGAGGGTGCGCGGACTGTGGAGGGGTGAGACCCTTATTTGGTTCTGAGGAGCTGGACCCCTGTTACTGAGAGGGCTAGGCCGTATACTGTTTCATGCTGTACTTTGAGCGTACCCGTTAGCAGAAACGACTGACCGTGTGCCAGTGCGGGGTAGCTACCCGTGCGCTTATCGCACGTGCTGTAGTCACCGCTATGTCTATCCATGAACTTGGGGTGGTTGACTGGGTGTAGGATCACCACGGGGGACTCTCCTGGCTAGGAGAGCACCACGTGTGCCTTCTACTCTTCGGAAAAGATTGCAATCAAGATCGTTCCCACTAGGAACATTCGAGATCAAGAAAGAGATCTAAAAAATAAACCAATGGGTGAAAAGGAATAACTTGTAAAATAAAGAATTGGAATAGATAGTTTACCTATTAGCTTTTACTGCTTTAGTTAGTTGGTTGCCACTTTACTCAGCGTTCGCTGACTTTGTTTACTCATAACCCTTTTCAGGTCCAGGTGTTGAGTAGCTCGAGTCACCGGTTGCAGAGGGTGCTGGGCCCAGTCGAGCCCAGCAGTAGTCTTGCTGTTGTAGTACTTTCTTTTGTTAGTGAGTTCAGAACTCTTGTTACCGTTTACATTTTTGTACTTTGTTTCTGCCTTACTGTTGTGGTGGTGATATGTACTGTTAGCAGCCTTTACTTCTTTTACTACTTGTACCCTTTTACTGTTAGTTACTTAGCATAGTGAATGTGGTTTACTTTCCTATTTGTTTGTTATTTCTTGTTTGACGACCGAGTCTTGGGATCAGTCGAGTTGAGCCAGTCTCGTGTCCTGTAGGGATTCGGGAACTGGGTCGTAACAAGATGGTATCAGAATAAGGCATCCCAAGAAATGAACCAACTAGGCTGAAAATAACCAATTCACGTGCATGTAACTAGAGTAACTACCACAACGTACCGCTTGACATCTGTTCTGAGTTTCCTTCGTTGAAGTTCGTTAGAGTTGACTTCTTTCTGTTCTGCTTTCGCATCTCCTTACAGGAGATGCCTCTATGTGGAGTTCTTGAGGCGGGCCACGGATGCGGTCGTGGACGAGGTCGGAGGGGCGGACGTGCTGGGCCCGAGGCATCAGTTGACCAGCCACTTCTCCCGGGCGTTCAAGCCCAGGACCTCGCTCAGTTAATACAAGATATAGTACGAGAGGAGTGCCACCCGCCTCCATGAGCGTCTCCTCCTGGGGACGTGGAGGGGGAGTCCTCTGTGGAGCCGAGAGACTGACACAATGCTGGATGGGGGGGATGGGGTGGTCCTCCACCGCCCCCACCGCACTCTGACACTTCCGAGCATGAGCCCTCCCTTCCTGGAGGCGTGCCCGTTCCCCCACTATAGCTGCACTACGAGCTTTTCGGATAATTCCCGAAGCTGAAGCCCCCCTTCCTTCAAGGGGGATGAGGACCTGTTTGAGGCAGAGGACTGGCTGGAGCAGATCGAGGTGTTTGACACCCTTTGCCCCCTGCAGAGTGCCGTGTGGCCTTTGCCACGTATCAGTTGGAGAGCGCGGCACACAGGTGGTGGAGGGCAGTCAGAGGCCAGGAGAGGGCAGAGCCGATGTGGGACTAGTTTGTGACCCTCTTCTGCGAGTAGTACTTCCTGTAGACGTGGCAGGACCAGAGGAGGCGGGAGTTCCACACTCTCCGCCAGGGGATGATAACTGTTAGTGCGTACCGCACGCACTTCCTGGAGCTGTCACGTTTTGCTGCGACAGCTATGGCTACTGAGGAGGAGCGCTTGTGGAGGTTCACTAAGGGGCTCTGGCCTGCCATTCGGGGGTATGTCAAACCCTTGAAGCTGGCCACTTTCTCGAGAGTGGTGGAGGCAGTTATGATGTACGAGGAGACCAACCCGGTCGCATGAGCCACTGACAGTGGACGGAAGAGGCCCTACCAGTCAAAGTACTCATAGGGCCGGCGAGAGAGGAGGCACGCAGTGCCCGCGGGAGAGCCGTCTCATTTTGTGGGGCCGTCAGTGGCCTTTGGGGGCCCTCGACAGGGGCCAGCTGTCAGCACTGGACCCCCGCCCAACCATCAGCAGGGACCTGCCGAGGGAGGGAGTCGAGTTCCCCTCTACTACCAGTGTGGCCAGCCAAGCCACATCAGGAGGGACTGCCCGTCTAGGGCTAGAACACAATAGATGCTCCCCGCATCGAGCATTGGAGGCCGAGCAGGTGGTCGTGGTTCCCAGGCGTGTGGGGGAGGACAGCAGTCGCGGGGAGGGTACCGACCAGCGGCTACCCGTCTGACACAGGGTGTGGCTGCTTCTTCTACATCGAGAGTTGAGGGGCGTATCAACGCCCTGACACAAAAATACACCAGGGCATCTCAGTGGTGGCAGGTATGGTTATAGTTTCCGATAGATTAGTTTACGTACCTTTTGATTCCGACGCCACGCACTCGTTTGTTGCTGCGAGTTTTGCTGTCAGTTTGGGACAGGACTGCGTGTTGTTAGAGGATCCGTTTGTGATCAGAGGTCCGGGTGGTCAGTTGTTTGTAGCTGAGGAGGTCTACACAAACTGTGAGGTCAGTATTGGGGGATATAGCCTCCCCGCAAACCTGATTGTGATACCGATAGAGGATTTTGGCGTGATTCTGGGGATGGATTGGCTGTTCACTTACCATGCTTTGGTGGACTGTTTTGATAGGAAGATCGTCTTCTCCATACCGGAGATGCCTTCCTTTGAGTTCACGGACAGCCGATGGATGGAGGGTTTAGATGCATTTCTGCACTTCGGGCAGCGAGGCTTTTGGGCTAGGGGTGTGAGGGCTTCCTGGCTTGTGTAGTGGCAGAGCCCAGCCCCGTGGCAGACTTTCAGAGCATCCCGGTGGTTGGAGAGTACCCCGACGTGTTTCCCGAGGAGTTGCCAGGACTACCACCTGAGCATAAGATCGAGTTTGAGATCTCACTAGTACTAGAGACCAGCCTCATTTCTACGGCACCGTACAGGATGGCACCACTTGAGCTGCGAGAGCTTAAGTCACAGCTATAGGACCTATTGGGGAAGGGCTTTGTGAGGTCCAGTGCGTCCTCGTGGGGAGCCCCAGTGTTATTTGTGAAGAAGAAGGATGGTACCCTACGCCTTTGTGTTGACTACAGACATCTGAATAGGGTCACCATCGAGAACAGGTATCCGATGCCGAGGATTGATGATCTGTTTGACCAGTTGCGAGGTGCCACGGTATTCGCCAAGATAGATCTGAGATCAGGCTACCACCAGTTGAGGATCAGGAAGCCGACGTCTCCAAGATAGCTTTCCGCACTTGGTACGGACACTACGAGTTTTTGGTCATGCCGTTTGGGCTGACCAATGCCCCTGCTGCCTTCATGGATTTGATGAACCAGGTGTTCAGACCGTATCTGGATCAGTTTATGGTGGTGTTTATTGATGATGTGCTCATTTACTCGCGGGATCAAGCGCAGCACGGACAGCACTTGCGAATGGTTCTGGACACGTTGAGACGACGCAGGTTGTATGCCAAATACAACACGTGCAAGTTTTGGTTGAGGCAGGTGACCTTCTTGGGTCATGTGATTTCAGGGGATGGCTTGGCGATGGATCCAACCAAGGTAGAGGCAGTACTCAGGTGGGAGAGGCCACATACAGTGACAAAGATACACAGTTTCTTAGGACTGGCAGGTTACTACCGGCGGTTTATCAGAGGTTTCTCGCAGATTGCACATCCTATGACTTAGTTGACTCGGAAGGACGTGCCCTTTTCTTGGATAGATGCTTGTGAGGCATGTTTTGAGGAGTTGAAGGAGAGGCTGACTTCGGCTCCTGTGCTTACCATCCTAGATAGCAGCGGCAGTTTCGTTGTCTACACGGACGCTTCATTGTAGGGTTTAGGGGGTGTGCTAATACAGGGGCCACATTGTTGCTTACGCTTCGCGGCAACTGAAGCCCCATGAGCATAGCTACCCTACCCACGACTTAGAGCTGGCAGCTGTTGTCTTCGCGCTGAAGACATGGAGGCACTACCTCTACAGTGAGACTTTTAAGATATTCATGAATCATAAGAGCCTCAGGTATTTGTTTGGTCAGAAAGAGCTTAACATGAGACAGAGACGTTGGTTAGAGCTCCTGAAGGACTATGACTGCAGCATCTCCTACCATCCGGGGAAGGCCAACGTGGTAGCTGATGCCTTGAGCCGGAAGGCTCCCGCCCACTTGGCTAGCTTATGGGTACCGAGTTGGAGACTTATAGAGGAGTTGGGCAGTTGGCGACCCCTAGAGTTACAGGGGCATTGTGGGGCAGTGACAATGACATGACAGACGAGACCAGAGTTGATAGACCGCATCGTCACAGGACAGATGACAGATCCGTATCTGCAGCCGTTGCGAGACAGAGTACTGTCAGGGGACCCAGGAGACTTCTCTTTTACAAACGAGGTGTTGCGCATGAGGGGACGTTTGTGCCTTCCTAGGGACGAGGAGTTGTTGAGAGAGCTCCTGACTGAGGCACACGGGTCCAGGTTCATCATACATCCCTGGAACACGAAGATGTACCATGATCTGAGACGTGACTTTTGGTGGAGAGGGATGTAGGTGAGTTCGTGTAGTAGTGTTTGGTGTGCCAGCAGGTGAAGGCCAAGCATCAGAGGCCTACAGGGCCGTTGCAGCCACTTCTTATGCCAGAGTGGAAGTGGGAGAGCATCACCATGGACTTGGTGGTGGGTTTGCTCGTTACCTAGCGAGGACACGACGCAGTCTGGGTGATAGTAGACAGATTGACGAAGATGACATGTTTCTTACCGATCCGAGTCACCTTGGGACCAGTGCAGTTGGCAGAGAGGTATATTCGTGACGTGGTACGTCTGCACGAAGTTCCGTGTGAGATTGTATCTGACCGTGATACCCATTTTACTTCCTAGTTTTGGGCTGAGTTTTAGCAGGCTTTGGGGACATGGTTGAGGTTCAGTACGGCGTACAACCCCCAGAGAGATGGATAGTCAGAGTGCATGATACAGACACTTGAGGACCTTTTACGTCCCTATGTACTGGACTGAAGGGGTTCTTGGGAGGAGCACTTACCCCTGGCAGAGTTTGCATATAATAACAGTTATCACTCGAGTATCAGCATGACACCCTACGAGGCTCTGTACGGACGGAGGTGTACTGCACCCTTGAGTTGGGTTGAGGTGGGGACCAAGTGGGAGGTTGACCCCAGACTGATCCGGCAGAGTCAAGAGGTGATAGAGCAGATCATAGATGACTTCGCACTATCAGGAGCAGACAGAAGAGTTATGCCGAACGGAAGCGCAGAGAGGTGCAGTTCGAGGTTGGGGATCATGTCTTTCTTCACGTTTTTCCCATAAAGGGCCTGCAGCGTTTTGGGGTGAAAGGAAAGCTTGCGTCAAGGTTTGTGGGGTCCTTTGAGGTCCTGGAGTGGGTGGGACCCGTTGCTTACAGGCTTGCCCTTCCTCCCCAGCTTTCTGGTGTGTACGACGTGTTCCACGTGTCCAACCTCAAGAAGTACATCATCGATCCCAGTCACGTTCTAAGCCACGAGAGTGTCGAGGTGGGTGACGACCTGACTTACCCCGAGTGACCAGTACAGATACTAGACAAAACCGTCCGGAGTTTGAGACGGAAGCAAGTACCCCTGGTGAAGGTCTTGTGGAGGAGCCAGAGGTATGAGGAGGCTACCTGGGAGCCTGAGGCGGTGATGCGAGAGTGGTACTCGGAGCTTTTTGAGGGTACGTCTTTTCGGACTGGCTTCGGTTCTCTTTAAGTTTGTTATGCATATATAGTTCTTTTTTTTCACCCTAGCTAGCTCAAGTTTCAGGGTTGAAACTTCCTTTAAGTTTGTTATGATGTAAAGACCCATTTTGTCCTAAGCCTTTTAAGACGTCTGGACTGTCGGTCAGACGTCTAGTTAGACATCTGGACCCCTTCCAAAATGTCTGGAAATCAAAATTTTAATACGGGCCTTCGTGTTTGTGCGTGGGCTGTGCGCAGACAGTACCTCTCTTTCCCTCTTCCCTCCTCCATCGAACCCTAACACACCCTTATATAAACCCCTCTCCCCCTCTTCCTTTCTTCCCCACTTCACCACAGCCAGCCACCTTCCGTCCTTCCTCTCCACTGCAGCGAGAGGTGCGAGCGTGAGAGAGAGCGCGAGAGTAAGCGACGAGGAGGAGAGGTGACGTGAGGAGAGGGGGAAGAGCTTGAGCTCGTGAGCTTGTGGGAGCTCACCGGAGGGTGCATGGTTAGAGCGGTGCATGCGGGAGGAGTGCGTTGGGGGAGCCGTCCTTGACATTTGCTGCAGCCGGAGCTGCAGGCGAGGAGGCAAGGCAGTGGCTGCGTGCGGTGAGGGAGAGTAGGAAGAGGTTTTGGTTCTGGGATTTTCCCAAATCAGACTTCCGACGTGCCGTCCAGATGACATATTGGACGTCTGGAGATGCTACCAGATGACTGAAAACAGATCTTCGTGAAGGTACGTTCCTCTTGCGGTTATGGCCATGTAGGTCGCACCGTAGCTACGATTTGTGTGGCTAAAAATAGGAGATTTGGTTGTCGCGTGTAGGGATTGCTTTGGGAAGGCGCGAGGCACGCCCTCCCACGCGTTTCAGACGTCTGGACAGCTTACCAGACGTCCGGAGGAGAGGTCGGACATCTGGAGCTAGGTCTAGACAGTCTAGAAGAGGTTCTGAATGTCTGAGGTTGACGCAGAACTGAGGTGAGTTTCTGGTTACTTTTAAGATGTCTAGACCTTGTGCCAGATGTCTGATTTAGGTCTGCAGTCTTGTTTTTGACCCGTTTAGGGTCCGTTTGAGGTCTGTTTTACACAAATAAGATATCGATGTTTTCCTTGTGAGTTCCTCTACTTGTTAGAAGGCCTCTTATACTGTTCTGAATATTCCATTGTGGTATGTTCCTTGTTATAGGACTTCAATCAGTTGCGAGTTCGAGACTTGCCGAGGCATGTGAGCCTACTGTTCGAGCTCCTAATACTCCTGGGTTATCTGGTAGAGTGGTCTTCCCCTAATTTAATTATGAAACCTATGTGGATTGAATAACTAGAACCTAGGATATGGCATGAATCCTAGGACGAGAAGTATTTGCAATATCTGTGTGCATGTTTGAAATTGCAGTCTTGAATGAATGGATAGAAATGTTAACAACTACCTGTTAATAAACAAGAGTTACCTGTGAAATATGAATTACCTGTGCCAGTTAAATAGTTACATGTGACATTTCCTGTTGTATATGTTAAATGATGGAAATATGAGCTGCATATGTATAACCTGAGAATGGAAACGTGAATGATGAAACTAGGTATGGAATGGCATGAGAAATACGAGCATGAACCCTACGGGGAATTAGGAGTAGAACTCCTGTGAAAAAATGGAATAGATCTAGAAATGTGAGTGGGAAGTGTGCTGGCCCTTGAGTACATGGTACCAAGGAGAGCGACTGTCCCCTGTTTAGTGTAGAGCGGAGCTAGCCACCCTTGGGTTGGGACCCCGGGTTAGGATTGGCCACTCTGCACCGACTTCTTGGCCCTCACGTACACTGTACTGGGGAGAGCTACTAGTGTAGGGAGAGAGCTAGCCACCCCACGGTGCCCGGGGTTCAGCTAGCCACCTTACACCGACTTGCTAGGCCCACTCAGCAAACCAAGGCAGTTAGACGAGGGTGCGCAGACTGTGGAGGGGTGAGATCCCTGTTTGGTTCTGAGGGGCTAGACCCCTGTTACTGAGAGGGCTAGGCCCTATACTGTTCCGTGCTGTACTTTGAGCATACCCGTTAGTGGAAATGACTGATCGCGTGCCAGTGCGGGGTAGCTACCCGTGTGCTTATCGCGCGTGCCGTAGTCACCGCTACATTTGTCTGTGACCTTGGGGTGGTTGACTGGGTGTAGGATCACCACGGGGGACTCTCCCGGCCAAGAGAGCACCACGTGTGCCTTCTACTCTTCGGAAAAGTCGACAATCAAGATCGTTCCCACAAGGAACATTCGAGATCAAGAAAGAGATCTGAAAAATAAACCAATGGGTGAAAAGGAATAACTTGTAAAATAAAGAATTGGAATAGATAATTTACCTGTTAGCTTTTACTGCTTTAGTTAGTTGGTTGCCACTCTACTCAGCATTCGCTGACTTTGTTTACTCATAACCCTTTTCAGGTCCAGGTGTTGAGCAGCCCGAGTCACTGGCTGTAGAGGGTGCTGGGCCAAGTCGACCCAGCAGTAGTCTTGCTATTGTAGTACTTTCTTTTGTTAGTGAGTTCAGAACTCTTGTTACCGTTTACATTTCTGTACTTTATTTCCGCCTTACTGTTTTGTTGGTGATATGTACTATTAGTAGACTTTACTTCATTTGTTGCTTGTACCCTTTTACTATTAGTTACTTAGCATAGTGAATGTGGTTTACTTTCCTATTTTTTGATTATTTCTTGTTGGACGACTGAGTCTTGGGATCAGTCGAGTCGAGCCGGTCTCGTGTCCTGTAGGGATTCGGGAACCGGGTCGTAACAAGCTTCATTGATATGCACTTTGATTCTCGTCCCCTTTGGAAGTGCATCTAGATGTGCATTTCTTGTCGGACTCCTTATTGTTTTTATTACCTAATAAGAAAAATATAAATATTAAAAATTAAAATATTATTAATAAATTTTATTAAGATTTTACTTATAATTCATATAGTAGAACTTGTCCCTGCCTCAACCTGAGGGTCCTACTGAGGTGACCTCTATACCTCAACATCATCCTCACCCTCCTCATCCTCATCCTTGCCGGCGTTGTCACCCTCGTCCTCATCCTCGTCGTCGTCAGGGTAGTGGGTGGCAACCTCTAGCTTTGGCTCTCGTACTACATTAGTAACCATCCTCTTGCCCTTATTTTGGTACTATCAGGCAAGATCACCAGGCCGGACATATTTACGTAAAGAAGCAAGGGTCTTCTGTCCTGTGGTCGATTATATATAGGTATGTAAATATGTGGGTAATTTGGCATTAGGGGTATGGGTAGGGGGAAACATTAGTATAGGGGGCATGAATCGCAAAATTAATAAAGCGGGGTCATAGGTTAGTGGATTATTCATCAACCTATCGAGTGAGATGGCCGTTGGACCACAAGTCGCTAGATGATCCAACGACCTTTGATAGATCGCTCGATCATCTAGTGAACCCCGTCCTTGAGACGGTCATTTGTGGAGGATCCAACAACTTCGGAGCAGCCATTGGAGGTTTTAGCCGTTGGAGAAGGTCGCTAGATGATCCAGCGAACTCTGACCAACTGCTACCCACGCGTCGCTTCTCTCCCCCAGTCAGCTATATAAACACACCCCCTCCCCTCTTCTCATTACACATTCTCCTCCATTCCCTCTTAAAAATCTCCTCCATTCTCTCATAAAACTTCCCCTTTTCATTCATCTTATTGAGATTTAAGATCGTTATTACGGTGAAACTCTGCATTATAATCTCATTGAAATTTTGAAATTGAGATTGCAATCTTGTTAAGGCTTTGAATTTTCTTCGACTCCAATAAATACATTTAGCAGTAAGGTAACTTAATCTTTTCTTAAAAAAATAATTAGTTGTAGATTTTTTGTAATAAAAATAATCTTTTTTGAGGTTAACTTTTTTTTAGTAAATAACACTTTTATATTTTATTAATTATGCAAACATAGTAGACAACATTGTGGTACTTAGGATTTATTGGTGTGGTAGAGTAATATCTACTTATTCTGATATTGATTATATTGATGGTTATTCGATGAATATAACAATTAACTGTCGTACTTTATTCAAAAATTTATTATTTACTGCATATAATATTAATGGATATTTTTAATCATATTATAAGCTTAAGTTAATATGTTGCGTGCGTCGTTAATAGCTGTAAGTGGCGATTGCATGCATCTATAGACAAGTCTTTTAATGATTGGACAGTGATTAGATATGATCAGGAGTATAGTTGCACAGCGAACACCTTAGGAGATCATAAACAATGTAACACAAAGTTCATACTGCACAGCATATTACCACATTTTATGGTAAATCTTATCTTATCTCCAAACAAATCCAAGTTTTAATTGACAACAAAGATAAGGTAAATATAAGTTATGTCAAGGCTTGGTATGCTAAAAAAAGAGCCTTACAACATGTATATGGCAATGTAAAGGAATCTTTCTTAGATTTGAAACTATTTATGAGAGAAATAGTTCGGTGAAATCTGGCTACTATTTATCATGTTATGGGTGTATCATCATCAACTTCAGTAGGAAAAATGGAATTTTGCCATTTATTTTGGACTTTTGATTTTTCAATTAAGGGATTTCAGTATTGTCGTTCAGTACTTTCAATTGATGGTACACATTTATATGGTTCTCATTTTGGACATTTGTTAATTGCAACTGAAATCGATCCAAACGATCAATTATTTCTATTAGCTTTTGCAGCTGTGGAAAGAGGGGAGAATAGTAGCAGTTGGGCTTGATTTTTGATGTATCTCTTTGAAATTGTCAATCGAGATGGTATATGCATCATAAGTGATCGTTTCCCTGAATTAAAAAATTTAGTTCCTCAATATTTTAGCCTGGAACGAGGTCATTCACATAGACATTGTTTGAGACATATGAAAGCAAATATGCATAAAGAAGGATTTAAAAATAAAGATTTATAGAGACGCTTTTATGTATCTGGTTGTGTATTAATAGCATATGATCACAATCGGATATTAGGGGATATCCAATGCATGTGTGATGGAGCACATAGATGGATTATACAATAAAACAATTATAATAGATCATACTGGGTATTATGCTATGATGGGGGGAAGAGATATGGTAGTATGACAACAAACATATCTGAATGTTTCAATAATGTTTTGAAAGATTGTTGAGGATTACCAATCATTTCTCTTATTACAGTGACTTACTTTCGTTTGAACAAGTACTTTACTGAGCGTTACGATAGCAGAGAAGTCATGACAACGGTTCTTACTCTGAATTTTGACCGAGTTGTCAATAGAGAAATTTTGAGCTCGCGAAGATTACAAGTTATTAGATTTGGTAGAACGAAGTTTAAAATTGGAGAGGAACCTTACTCATATGAGGTTGAGATAAATTCTACCAATGAAATAAATAACGCAATATGTTCTTTGACTGTCGTGAAACGCATTTGTGTTAACTCGCTCGTTGTAGCACATTTACGACGTCAATTTTAAATAAAAGTTATCAGATGTGAGTCCGAGTGTTGAACACAAGGAGGCAAGATTCTAAATTGTTTACTCGCTTCAATGTCACAAAAATATGTCTCTTTGTTCACTTACAAAAATGAATAGAGAAAGAGAGAGATAGGGAGAGAGAGAGAGAAAGAGAGAGAGGGGGAGATAGGGTTAGAGAGTCACAATAACTCGTTGCAAAGACAAGATATCAAAAACATACTTAATTGGTTATCAAATGTCATGTTCAACCAAATATAGATGAATGCTTGAATATAAGGAATAACTACAACTATTAAAGAATTAAAACTAAATGTAAGGTGGGGGATGGCATCGAGACAGCCACGGTGGTGGAGGGACTTCCGTCGGCGGCTTGACATCTTCACAACCTTGCTTGGGAGCTCTATGGAGTGGTGGAATTGCTTGGGTAGAAGATGTCACAAATGGGAGGGGTAGGTCCCTTTTTATAGTTGAGGAGAGGGCTAAAATTTATCCTTGGGTCAATAGCGACATTCAAAACGTCGCTATAGACCCGCCGCAAGCGTCGCCCTAGCCCCCGCCCTCACGCCTTCAACGCACGCACGGTTGCCATTCATGCAATCTGCGTATGCACTGCTTAAGCTATCCGATCCTTGATCGGATGGCTAGGATCGCATCTCGCCCATTGTCTCAGATCATGCCCCATGCTCGTTGGATTGGGCGTGCTCAAGCACGTGATTGCGCACATTTTGCGCGAAGGGCTGGATGGCGCTCAACGCGCTTGTTTCTTGACCATTTGATCACGATTGAACGATCTAATTTCAATTGGCACACCGTGGAGGGCGAGGCGGGATTCGATCTCTCACTGCTTGCTTGTGAGTTGTGCTGTGAGCGCGATTGGTCGTGAAGACAACGAGGTGCTAGAGCATTGGCGACCGTCAGATGATGATTGTGCAGTGGTGAACGCGTAATGAAAGATCAGCTGAAGCATGATGGAGAGGGGGAGCGAGTGCCACATGTCGCATTTGGGGTCGTTGATCAGTATATCAACGGTCAGAACTTCTCAAGCTTGTTGTGGGAGCTACGGAGGTTGGATCGAAGTGATTTTGAGTCTGTTGGACTCCATTCGTCGATCTAGATCCATCCATACGGCCCGATTGCTCATCTGAGACCTATTTCAATATGGACTTGTACACAAGGTGCTTAAACATTGATTTTAAGTAACTTAAATGTAAAGATCACGCAATATGCATGCAATGCTCTCAAGCCCATTATAATATGTAATTATTGCACAAGTACCCTTGAAATTGACTTTAATTGATAATATTAACACTGATAATTGTAGAGTCATCATTCTTGCGGTTATATTCAACTAAAGTATCTTGTTTGTAGGCATGTGTTAGCTGCTTGTTGATGAGAGGCTCATCATGATCTCTAATTACCCTTAATTAACTAGTCTTCCTAGTTAATTAGCTAAGGTTATGAACATATAAGGGTTAATTATTAAACAAGGGATATTTGGTACAGGACCTTAAAATAAGTTTAAAATGATATTTTATCATTCAGTTGACATTATTAACAATTGGACTCGAAATCTTATTAATCATTTCCTTAATTAATAAGTTAAGTAACTTAAACATAATGTATACCTAAGTATATAATAACCTAAGTAATTTTACTTAATATAATAAATTAACCTAAAAAGGTCAAAAATGTAAATTCAAGGTGAAAACATAATAGTTATCTTATTTACTAACATATATAAAAAGTTGAAAAAGATCTAAGTTAAAATAAACCTTTAAAACCTAGGTTTACATTTTGGTCCTTAAAATTCATTGCAATAGGGTCCTTAATCTTCATAAAGGTCCTTAAGTTTCATTGCACTTTGGTCCCTGTCCCTTCTTCTCCAGCTGATTGAACAGCTGACGACGGAGAGTGCCTCCACCGGGCGATCACCGCCCTGCCGACATCATCCTTCCTTCTCCAAGCTCCTGGCGCTTGGGCTCACCACTCCATCTTCATCCACCGGTTTGGATCACTCGGAAATCCTAATTTCTGGTGGGTGTTAACCTCACCGTCGTCGGAGACGATGCCGGAGGTTAAGCTCCCCAAGCTTCTTCTCCGTCCAGACCTCGCCACTTTCTTCGTCGCCATTCACTATAAATACACCCTCACCCTTTGATTTCTTTTAAGTTGGCTCCCTTCCCTCTTCTAACACTGAGCCGACCCAATAGGCTATTCGTCTGCAACTCCGGCGACCTTCCATCTCATCTTCCGACTTCCTCCGTCCATCCTGATTAGCTGAGGAGATTCACCGAGGTCAGCTGCGTCTCTGGACACAGGCGCTGACTGAGGAAATCCTCCGCTTCACCTCACATCCTCTCGCTGGAGATTCTTCTTTAAACCCTCTGATTTCGTTGTCCGCTACGAACCTTCGGCGGAACCCTATTGACCCCTTCGTCGAGGTAATGGTAGATTAGGAGTAGGACTAGGAGTAGGAGTAGGGTAGTTTAGGTAGGTAGTTAGTTAGGTAGCTTAGTCATAATTTTAGAATTTAATTTTCATCTTCTTTGACTCCAGCAAGCTCCTTGAGCTCGCCAGAGCCTTGATTTTGTCTTTTTAACTCGTTGATCACCTTCCTCTATCACTCATGATCACTTCTAGCCCATTTAAACATTAATTTTATCACTTAATCGCCTAAATCACATTTACCTTCACAGTTACTGTTGCTGTCCATGGCGGTAGTAACTAGCTTAGATTCACATCCAATGGATCCTTCATCACTTACTCATCACTAAAGGATCCTAAATATCATCTTAATTTGATTAATTATTGTATATAACTTAAAACCCTAATTTTATCTAAGTTCCTGAGCTCGCTGTCAATGGCGACTCAGGAGCAGTTTAAATTATAAATTATTTATATATTTATGATCGCAATTACTTGTTGACTTATTTTGACCACTCAATTGAGTGGTAAAACAGGTCTTGAGCATTAACCAACTTAGATTCTTTAAGAAATGAATTCACTGTTAAATCTTTCTTTTAATGATCAATTGAAGAAATTAACTAGATCCTGAGGTTCCTCATGAACTCAAGAACCTTTTCAAGTCATTAAATGGCACAATTCACCTTTCTGTACACGATTTGGCCTTTTTATGGACTCACCGGAGCTCCGACAAGCTCCGACAAGTCGAAATTAGTCTTTAGCCTTTAGAACTTGTTGAAAAGCTCTAGATTGACATGATATTGATTACTGAGCAGTTTGAGGTCTTTAATTTGCGATTTTAACATCTGGAGTTGTATATTAGGAGTTCATCTTCTCCAACTCCGGTGGAGTTGGAGAAGTCTGACAGAAGTTTTAAAAGAGGCATTTGATGGATTTAAAAGCTTCAGTGCAATGCATTGAAGTTAATTATGCCTTCAAATCTGTGTAACAAATCCTTGATTGCTTTGATGAACAGACTACATTTAGAGCTCAGGCGACAAGCCTGAAACCCTAGAATCCTAAGTTCAAACACCTATCTTAAGGTCTGAGCAAGTTTCTGGGATTGAGAAGATGCTAATCCAGGTTTTAATTTCTTGAGAAGAAGCTTAGATCAGAAAGTCAAATTTTTGAGCCTTACAGTCAAACCTGAGGAGGAAATTCTGATTCTGAGCTCGAACTGAAGAATTGAGGAGTTTGAATTGATTCTGAGAATCTGTTGGATGGTTTTAGAATGATTTTATTGAGCTCAGACTTGTAATTTTGGTTGGAATTTAAACCTGCCAGTTTGGGTTGTTTTCGAACCCAAACTGATGGCAGTGGACCTTTGATGAGATTTGATCTCAAATCCTACCTAGATTAGTTAGTTTTAATCCTTAGAATTTGTTGAAATTGATCAGATTTGTTCTTAAGTGTTTGTTGCACATTTCAGAGTTGGAAATTTCTATCTCTGAAGCTTTCAAAGAAGCTTGAAGCTTCTCTGTGTTACCTGAAGCCTCTGAGAGTTCAAAACTTATACCTGTAGCAGAGAATAACCTATAGAAACTATTCAGAGCCTTAGTTAAGCTAGAGAGTCCAGCTGTGGACCCTATGTACCTATAATTTCACTTTCCAGGCATATTAATCCCGTAGAAACCCCCTGATTTCACTCTTTAAATTGAAGAGGAAAACATCCTCTTATCTTAAAATTGATACTTCAATTCTGTAGAGCAACTCAAGAGCTTTCCAACAAGCTTTGAATCGCTTGGAATGGAGCTCTGAGTAGGGAGAGATCGTCGCTTGAAGTTCGCTCTGGAGGGGGGAACATAGTCCCAAATCGTTAAGATCCGAGCGCCTGCCTTAGTACAAAAGGAATTTGTTAAGTGGGCTATTCAGTCATCAGCACTCAACGCACAGTTACCGAATGAATGAGCATATGTGTGTGTGTGCGGGCATGTGTGTGCCTGCGGGTGTGCACCCGAGTGGGCGTATGCAAATGTGTTGGCCCTGGGAGGGCGAGGCCTGGGAGGCGTTAAGCCGGTTGGCTCGAATCTGTGAACCAAAAAAAAAAACCAAAATTGAACCCTAATGAAACCAGGCGAGGACCGAATAGGGTTAGGTCCCACCC
The DNA here is from genome assembly GCA_037157565.1 of Thalassia testudinum. Taxonomy (NCBI): domain Eukaryota; kingdom Viridiplantae; phylum Streptophyta; class Magnoliopsida; order Alismatales; family Hydrocharitaceae; genus Thalassia; species Thalassia testudinum. Next base: position 69,547,708 of record JAZHRO010000007.1, on the reverse strand, counting down.
TGATCTCAGGGTGCTGTGTATCCTCGAAAGGACCTCGCCGCAAATAAAAAAACAATTTTTGGTTAACGAGCAAATAAACACGGTTCAGCTGAAGGTTTAAAGGGAAAGCTAAGAAGCAGAGATGCAGAAGGGCTGAAGTGTCGAAATCACCAAGGAGAAAAGCTAAAGGAAAGAAAGGAGAAGAACAGGCACTAAGGGAAGAAGAAGGCAGGAGCAGAAGAAGAGAAAAAGAAAATAGCTTGAGAAAGTATAAAAGAAAAAGAATAAAAGGAAATGAAGAAGAAAAAGAAAGAGAGAAGAAAAGAGAGAGAGAGGTTGAAGAATAAAAAGAAAAGAATTTATTTTTCTTGCTATTTGTTAAATCTCTTTTTACTATCAATTTGTTGTAATAAGGCATGTTGTAATTAGAAAAACTCTTATTTGCCTTAATTCTTTTGAAATAAAATAGAAATTAATATGTTTACTTAATAAAGTAGATCATTTGAGTGAATGTGTTTTCATTTGGAATTTTGTATATTCCTTAAAGTTTAAATCATTTGGCAAAATTCATACTTTCATAATTAACTTAAATATACCTCCTAAACTTATAAAGAAAAATAAAAAATAACTAGTGAATTTAGAATGAATTATACCTCCCAGCGAACGACTTGGACTCAACCAATAAAAATTTTCTAAAATGTTAGGTTAATTCGACCTTGTACTACTAACCGACACAACTTCAAGTTAACCTAAGTGACTTATCTCTACTCTTAATTAAGTAAAATTAACTTAATTAACTGAGTTGAGTAAGAAACGCATCACTTGTGCACATATTAAATTTGATCATCTTTCGCTTTGCTTAGAGTATTATAAAACAACAAATTATCGATTAGCGTATTCAGAATCCTTTAATCCAATCCGTGACAAGAGATATTGGGGACAAAGAGAATCTCCAGAGTTACTACCACAGATATCAGATATGCCAGTGATACGACCCAGTTCCCGGATCCCTACAGGACCCGAGGCTGACTCACCTCGACTAATCCCAAGACCCAGTCGTCCGACAAGAAATAACCAAAAAGCAGGAAAGTAAACCACATTCACATATGCAATATAACTAAGCAGTAAAAACATACAAGCAGTAAAGGAAAGTAAAAGCTGTTATTCCAATACATACGACCACAACAACAGGAACAATGGAAACGAAATCAACAGTAACAACAACAGTAGCTAAAAGTATGAAACTCATTACAACAGTAAAGGGGGTACAACAAAGAGTGCAGAAAAACTACAACTGGACTTGACTGGGCCCAGCACCCTCCGCAGTCGGAAGCTCGGGCTGCTCAACTCCTGGACCTAAACAGTGTTATGAAAAAGGACAGAGTCAGCGAACGGTCAATAGAGTGGTAACTATACTATCTAAAGCAGTAAAAGTAACAGGTTTAATTATCTTTTTCTAGTTATGTTATTTTACATGCATTTCCTTTTCACCCCTTTTCCTCAAAGTTTCAGATTTTCTTGATCTTGCATGTTCCTCGTGGGAACGATCTTGATTGCAGTCTTTTTCGAAGAGTATAAGGTACACGTGGTACTCTCCTGGCCGAGAGAGTCCCCCGTGGTAGTCCTACACCCAGTCAACCACCCCAAGGTCACTGTCAAGACGTAGCGATGACTACGGCACACGTGATAAGCGCACGGACAGCTACCCCATATTGACACGCGGTCAATCGATTCCGCTAGCGGGTACGCCCAAAGTACAGCATGGAACAGTATAAGGCCTAGCCCTCTGAGAGACAGGGGTCTAGCCCCTCAGAACCAAACAGGGGTCTCGCCTCTCCATAGGCCGCTCACCCTCGTCTGACTACCCCAGTTTACCCAGAGGGTCTAACAAGTCGGTGTAGGGTGGCTAGCTGAATCCCGGGCCCTGTGGGGTGGCTAGCTCCCTCCCTACACTAGTAGCTCGCCTCGGTACCGTGTACAAGAGGGCCAACAGAAGTCGGTGTAGAGTGGCCAATCCTAACCCCGGGTCTCAACCCAAGGGCGGCTAGCTCCACTTTACACAGAAAGGGGACAGTAGCTCTCCTTGGTACCATGCACTCAAGGGCCAGCACACTTTTCGTCTACATTCCAGATTTTCCATCTAACCACAAGAGCTCTACTCCTAACTCCCCGTAGGGTTCATGCTCATGTTCACCACATTATTCCGATCCAGATTCTATCATTCACAATTCAGTTCTCATTTATACACAGGCAGCTTGTGTTTCCATAATTTAATACATGCAACTGATGATTTCACAGGTAACTGTTCATTTATCTCTGGTAGCTCATATTCTAACAGGCAGCTCATAACTTTATTATAGGCAATGGCTAGCAGTTTAACTTATCCATGTATATAAATACAATCATGCAGTACAATTGGTTTATTCATTTCTCTGTCCTAGGGTTCATGCCACATCCTAGGTTCCAGTTGGCTAATTCCACAGATACATTCTTATTTAATAAGATTAACAAGGGTAGACCACTCTACCAGACTATCCGGGAGTAATGGGGGCTTGAACCGCAGACCCAGGTGTCTCTGCGAGCCCCAAACATGCAGCAGGTCGAAATCCTATACCAAGGAATACATCACAAAGGAAGATTTAGAACAGTGTATAAAAGTTTCTAATACGTAGAGAAACTCACAAGGAAACTATAGATACTTCGTTTGCGTAAAATGGATCCTGATCGGATCCCAAACAGGTCAAAAACGTGTCTACTAACCAAAATTAGACATTTGGAAACAAGTCTAGACGTCTTAAAAGTTACAGAATCTCACCTCAAGTTCCTGCGGTGTCCTCAGACGTCCAGGACTCCCCTGTGACCATCTGAAAGCAGTTCCAGACATCTGACCAATCCTCCGATTGTCTGGAAGCACCTCGGGTCTTCTGGTGTGCTGATCAGACATCCGAAAGTGTGTGGGAGGGCGTTCCGCGCACCTTTCCAAGGCTGCTCCTGTGTACAATAGAGCAGCCACCCTAAAATCAGCTAGACATATCTTCTGTGGTGTGGCCTGCATGGTCGTAACCGCGAAGGGAATGTACCTTCGTGATAAAGGTGCTTTCAGACGTCTGGTCTTGACTCCAGACGTCCAGACGCTCAGCCAGTCATTCGAACTGCACTCCAAACGTCTGATACTGGAAAAATTCCAGTATCAAAACGCGCTCCTTGCCGCGCTCCGCCATGTTTCTCCTCACTCCGCCATAGCTCCAGCTGCTGCAGGTGGTTGAGGATGTTGCTCCGAACTTCCTCCTCCTGCACGCGTCGCGGTGGCCATGTGAGCTCTGACGAGCTTCCACCGAAGCTCTTGACCTCAGCCTCCTCATCCATCTCACTCACTCTCCTCCTCCTCGCTCTCACGTGCTCCCTCGCTCACCTCCTCTCGCCACTCTGCCGCGCTCTGAAGGTGGAGATGGTGGTGTGTGGAGTGGAGAGGAGAGGAGGGGAGGGTGGCTTTTATAGAGTTGGGGGGTTTAGGGTTCAGTAGGGGGGAGAAGGAGAAAAGAGAGAGAGAGAGGAGTTTTGCGCGTCGCCTGCTTGTAGAGTGTAGCTCACGTACAAAAATTTCATTTTCAGATGTCCAGGAAAGGGTCTAGACGTCTGGACAGATGTCTGACTGACACTCCAGACGTCTTAAAAGGCTACAAGTGGGACGGATCTTTACATCATAACAAACTTAAAGGAAGTTTCATCCCCAAAATTTGAACTAGCTAGGGTGTGGAAAAAGGAACATGAAGCGCATAACAAACTTAAAGAGGACCGAAGTAGGTCTGAAAAGATGTACCCTCAAAAAGCTCTGAGTACCGCTCTCGCATCGCCGCCTCAGGCTCCCAGGTAGCCTCCTCGTACTGCTGGCTTCTCTATAAAACCTTCACCAGGGGTACGTGCTTCCGTCTCAGACTCCGGACAGCTCTGTCTAGTATCTGCACTGGTCTCTCGGGGTAGGTCAGGTCGTCACCCACCTCGACACTCTCGTGGCTCAGAACGTGACTGGGATCGGCGACGTACTTACTGAGGTTGGACACGTAGAACATGTCGTGCACTCCAGAAAGCTAGGGCGGAAGGGCAAGTCGGTAAGCAACGGGTCATGCCCGCTCGAGGACCTCAAAGGGCCCCACAAACCTCGACGCAAGCTTCCCTTTCATCCTAAAATGCTATAGGCCCTTCATGGGCGAAACATAGAGAAAGACGTGATCCCCAACCTCGAATTGCACCTCTCTACGTTTTCGGTCAACATAACTCTTTTGCCTGCTCCTGATAGTGCGGAGTCGTCTATGGATCTGCTCTATCACCTCCTGACTTGCCGGATCAGCCTGGGGCCAACCTCCCACTTGGTCCCCACCTCGACCCAACTCAAGGGTGCAGTACACCTCCGTCCATACAGAGCCTCGTAAGGTGCCATGCTGATGCTTGAGTGATAACTGTTATTATATGCAAACTCTGCCAGGGGTAAATTCTCCTCCCAGGAGCCTCTCCAGTCCAGTACACAGGAGCGGAAAAGGTCCTTGATAATGGTCTGGCTGGTAGAGCTTGTTTGCGTTTGTTATATGTCAAGTTACAATCGTTGTAGTAATAAGACAGCTACCAGGTTATCATTACAAAATTTTTTACTCGAAAATGGTTTTCCCGAGGTCAAACTCAGGGAGCTACTGGAATTCTAGAAATACAAAGGTTCTCTATTAGATTACAAAAATAAGAGAGAGAGAGAGAGAGAGTCTGTCTTGGCTTCTTCTTCTCTTCTCCTTCTCTTTCTATCTTTTTTTTTCTTCTTTCAGCTGCTCTCCTTTTCTTCTTCTTTCTCTTCTTCTCTGCTTACGGTTGTGTCTTCTCTCTTCTTTTCTTACACAGAGTTCTTCTTCTTTTCTTTTGTTCTTTTTTTCCTTTGTTCTTCTCTTTCTTTTGCTCTGGCGGCTATGTCTTCTTCCCTCTTTTTCTTCTTCTTCTTCTTTTTCTTCAGCCTTCTTCTTTCTTTCTTTTCTTGCTTTCTCTCTTCTGGCCACTGCTCAACTGTCATCTGATGCAGTGGTCAGACGACTTAACTGTAGGTTTGCTACAGTGCTTCTCTTCTTCTTCTTCTGTTTCTTCTCTCTTGCTTCTCTTTCTTCTTCTCTGCTTCTTCTTCTTCCTCTATGCCCTGAGCGGCTAAGGCTTCGGCCGCCTTCCTTCCTTCTTCTCCTTCCTTCCTTCTCCTTCTGCTCCTGCACGCTCACACAAGGATTAGAAAGCAAAACCTATCCCTACCCTTCCCCGCGTCTCTCTCTTTCTCAGATTTCTCTCATAGGATCGCTCTCCCAGAGCTGGGTATTCGGGTACGGGTATCGCGCCCGGGACCAGGCCCATCGGCGTGCGGTGGTGGGCGAGGAGTGTGCGGTTTTGGGTAATTGGATCCGACCCAGACCTGCGGGCCATGAGCGTGGGCGAGGGCGAGCACGTAGCGCGCGGCGTGCGTGAGGGACCTGACCCCTGTGTTCGAAGGCGAATAGCCTTGAACACTTTTCAAATTTATGTGCGAGCGCTTAGCCACGCACTTCCGAGGTGGGACTAAAGTCCCACCTCCCAGATTGGCGCCCGCAGCTGAGGAAGCTGCAAGTAATTGCAGCAGCGTGCGAGGCCTTCGCCCCAGCTGCAGGCCTGGGATGCTTCGCGGAGTCAAGCCACACGTCCTGGGGCGTGAGCTTGGGCGAGAGAGCAGCTGCAGCCGCAAGTGAAGGAGCTTCGGAGGCTCGGTAATGGCGGTGAAGGGGTGTCGACCTGAAAACAAGAATACGGCTTCTCGGCCCAATCAGAGGATGCAGGGAGCTTCGTCGGAGTGCAACGAAGGCAGTGCGGGTGGTGGCGAGGCGTGAGGCGGCGTATGGTGGTAGCCTTAGGTCGAACTGTGGTCGGAGAGGTGGGTTTGTTCGGGGGGTCGTTGGGTGGCATTTGGCAGTGGATGGGAAGGGGGAATTTGTTGAGTGGAGTGAGGGGAAGCTTTTAGCGTAGTCGGCGAGGGGTGAGAAGGTCTGTGGAGGTGGGATGAGCTCTCCGGAGAGGGTGGTCGGAGGCGGAGCAGGCGGAGGTGGAAGTCGTGTGCGGTGAGGCGAAAAGATAAATTGAGAGAGGGAAAATGTAAGGGAGGAGAGGAAGCTATTTACCTAGGTTTTGGACGAAGGGGGAGGGCGGAGCCACCAGCTCGTACCTGCCGGAGCTGGGGAAGAAAGGGCCCTGGAGGAGGAGTGCGGCGACAAGGAAGCTGGCGGAGGGCGTCGGCGGGTACAGCACGGCACAGACGAGAGGGCTAGGAGAACCCTGTTGCAGGTAAGGCGGCAGAGCGATGAGGAGGAAGAGGAGGGAGTCGCCGGAAGCTGCGGGCCGTCTGACGGAGGAGGAGGGGATGAAGTGGGGGGGTGTTCTCCGTCAAAGAGAGCTTCCAGGAACCGGTAGGGGGTGCCGGTCCTTATGAAGGGGCTGGCGCAGAGGGAGGCGCAGGCTAGCGATGTGCCAGCCTCGCCGGAGCGTGGCTGGAAAGGGGACCCATACCTTCCACATGTTCGCACGGAAGGTATGGGGGCTGGCAGAGAGCATGGCCGGGTCCCTGCGACAGAGGACGTCACAGGGAACCCCGCGTCTGTTTTGTAGGGCGGTCACCCCTCTCTGCGTGGCGCCATGCTCTGCGCAAAGTCGCCGGAGCATGGTGCTACGTAGAGTTTTGCAGGAGGGACCATTCTGCAAAGAACGATGAAAAAGTTGGGGCCAAAACGTAAGGGTTTCGAAAGATAAGGGTCAAAAAGTAAATGAAGATGACCAAATTGCAAAGTCGGTCAAGGAGGTCTCCTCTTAGGCTTAAGTTTTTATACAAGACTAATTTGAACCTAAGGATTTTAATGGTGAATTTTATTTCTAGGTTGGACCATGTTTGACCAGCCAATTTACGTAAAAATCCAGATTAAGTCATTAATTGGGCAAGGTTCTCTTTGTAGGTTCAAATGGGTTTCTAAGGCCAAATTGAAGGTTCTAAACCCTAGAGATTATTTTTCTGTGAATTTTAGAGGGTTTAGTTGATTTTTATCCAGCCTCGAACCTCGTGAATTGAAATAGGTTTATTTTAGGGTTACAGAATGTCATTTAATTTCTTGAAGTTGCTATAACCCTTTTTAGATCATACCATCCCACTTTCCTTCTTATTAGGCTTGTTTGACCTGTGTTTGGACCCTTAATTACCCTGTTTGCAAACTGCGTTGGTGAAATTTCAGTTTTACCCCTTATGATTTATTTTATTCTTAAACTCAGAATTCTCTGAGTTAAGCCTTTCTTTGGGTTATGTAGGAGCTTTTTCTTACATATCTGGGTTAGATTGTACTAGTTAGGGTTCATGATGAGGTTCTCATCATACCCTCATTCCTAACTTTTGCTAGTCCCTTAGCAAAAACTTAAGGTTTCAACCCTTGTTCTAGACCATGAAGTTCTTAATGATTTCAGATAAGTGCTTTTTCATTTGAAACCTATATTAACTTAGAATGCTAACCATAGGCCTAAAAGGTACTCTAGTACCAACCAAGATCCGGATCTATCTAGCCTCAGCCTCAGTCCTTAGCAAAGGTTTTTAAGGCCTACAAGAACTAACCTAAGGTTTATTGAACTTTGTGGTTAAAGCACCCGTGCTTGAAATGATTTTAGCCCTGGCTCAGTTCGCAGTGCATTTTGTAAGAAAGAGAGATAGAAGATTTATCTGTTTGGAGAGTTTTCTCTCTCTTTTTCTTTTTAATTCTAGCTTAGGATTGGCTTTTCAACACGGTCTGTATCAGATTCCTTGTCTCCATCATCAATCCTCAAGGGTTCCTGGCAATCGATGCTTCGAGATAGCACCGCCCATGGTAACCCCCGGAACCCTGGCTATTGAGATTTCGAGATAATCCCATCCATGGTGTTCCGTGGCCGAATTCAGACCCTGGCAATTGACATTTCGTGATAATGCCATCCATGGAATCTGAACCAGCAGAGTGCTTACATGCCCCCGGTAGGATATGTAAATATCCTAAGAGACAAGCACCGAGGAGACGATATTTTGTTACGCATCTTCGAGGGGAATTTCCCACCTCTCCGCGCTAGGAACTTATCCAAATCAACTTATGTTGATCGGCCGCTCCTACTCTAGGTGTTATTTTCAGCATTTTGTGATGCTTCTGCATGATTTTGATTTTTACACTTACTGAACCAGACTGTGTGTGAGGATAGGGTGCTTAGATTACTGAGTCCCGTAAACCAAAAGTTAGTTAATTAGGCCAAATACTTCCTAAGCCTTGGACCTAATACTTAAGCTTTTCATTTTCCTCAACCTCTTGAGAAATGTCTAGATCTTAATGGGTACTAAGAGTCTATCCAAGAATGCCTAACGTTTGCGTTCTTACTAATCTCACTGTGTACTTTTCAGTTCTTTTCTTGAATGAGGTCTAGAACTTAAGTTAATTTCTTAGTTTCTTACTAATGACTATCACTTTTCTCTCATTTTTGTGCTCCTTTTTCATTTTATTTATTTTTCCTTCCTCCACAAAATTTCTTTCCTCCTCTTATTTTATTATTTTTTTTCAAAATTTTTTTAATTTTTATGGTGTTTTTGGCATATGTGAATTTTTTTTGTTTAAAACCTTTTTTTACAAGTTTTGCACTTTCATACCCCCCCATCCCTAAGATTTGAAATGTCCTCATTGTGACTTAGGGGGTTTTTATTCAACTTAGTTCATTTCTTAGGACAGATATTTTGGTGAGCGACTGGGTCGGGATGACTGTTGCGGATGATTTCTAATCTCAGATGCAAGCACCTGAGGTGGAGTCGGCTGTCTTAAAGGGCGAACCTTAAGTGCACAAAGGTGTAAAAAAGGTTTTAGGTTTTCAAAGAGAATGACGGGCTGCATCCCGTTGAGCGCTGAGTTTTACGCCATCGGCTGGGTGCAATAAGCTCATGGGGAATGGAGGATATAAGATGATTCAGCTAAATCAGTAGAAGTTACATCAATGAACGGTTTGAGTCTCTGACCGTTCACGATGAAAGGTTAGGAATCATGGCTGAGTGGACTGATCTCAACGGCTCCATTTCCAAAAACCTGTCGGACCAAGTATGGTCCGACCCACTTGGATCGCAACTTCCCAGGGAAAAGTTTGAGTCGGGCATCAAAGAGTAGGACCTTCTGACCAGGATAAAAGATCTTTCTAGAGATATGCTTGTCATGGAAGGCTTTAACCCGCTCCTTGTAGATTCGCGAGTTCTCGTACGCATCAAGATGTAGCTCATCAATCTCGCTGATTTGAAGCTTTCTATGGGTTCCAGCCTTCGAAAGATGTAGATTACAGTTCTGTACCGCCCAATAGGCTTTGTGCTCCAGTTCGACGGGAAGGTGACATGCCTTCTCGTACACCAGTCTAAAGGGAGACATTCCTAATTGGATTTTGTGGGTGGTCCTATAGGCCCACAAGGCTTCCAGAAGTCGGGACGACCAGTCCTTCCTGTCAGGCTGAACAGTGACCTGCAGGATTTTCTTGATCTCCCGATTTGATAGCTCAGCTAGACCATTAGTCTGGGGGTGATAAGGAGTAGAGATTCAGTGAGACACCCCGTATTTGGTCATCAATGACCTAAACTGAGCATTTGTGAAATGGGTCCCCCCGTCTGAGATGATAGCACGAGGAATCCCGAACTGTGGGAAGATATTGTGATGATTGAATTTGAGAACGATTTTGTGATCACAGGTTCGGGTCGGTATGGCTTCGATCCATTTTGACACGTAGTCCGCAGCCAGCAGAATATATTCGGAACCATCCGAAACAGGAAAGGGGCCTATAAAATCAATCCCCCAAACATCAAAGATTTCGCATACGAGAATCGGCTGCAAAGGCATCATGTCGTGATGGCTCATGTTGCCCAAAGTTTGGTAACGACTACATGCCTTGCAGTGACTGTATGCATCTTTGAATAGTGTGGGCCAGTAGAAGCCACACTAGAGGATTTTTGATGCGGTTTTGTGCCTAGAGAAATGGCCACCGCATGCCTGGTCATGGCAGAAGGAAAGAATATCATTGACTTCATCATCTGGGACACATCTCCGGATGATTTGGTCAGCACCTATGCGGAAGAGGTATAGATCTTCCCAAATGTAATACTTGGCATCAGAGCACAATTTGTCTTTCTTGGCCTTCGGCCAATCAGACGGGATCTGATGAGATGCTAAGTAGTTTACTATATCAGCAAACCATGGAAATCTAGTACCAATAGTCAGCAGGTGCTCATCAGGGAAATGCTCTGTGATGGGTCCGAAAGGGTTGATAATCTCAGAAGGAAGGTGGGACAAATGGTCAGCTACCACATTTTTTCTTCCAGCCTTGTCGCGAATCTCGAGATCGAATTCTTGCAACAGCAAGATCCATCGGATTAGTCGGGGCTTCGCATCCTTCTTGTCAAGGAGATGCCTCACAGCCGTGTGATCCGAGTAGATGATGACATGGGAGCCCAGGAGATAAGATCGGAATTTTTCAAGGGCAAATACTACGGCTAGCAGCTCTTTCTCCGTAACTGTATAGTTACGCTGAGCCTCGTCAAGTGTCTTGCTAGCGTAGTAGATGACCACGGTTTCCTGTCAGCTTTCTGGCCCAGAACCGCTCCTACACCGAAATCAGACGCATCGCACATGATCTCAAAGGGCTAAGACCAGTCAGGGGATTGTAGGATTGGCGCCTGGGTGACTCGTTCACGAAGGTTTTCGAAGGCTAGAGTGCATTCCTTGGAGATTTCAAAGGGTACATCCTTAGAGAGGAGATTCGTCAGGGGGCGCACGATTTTCGAGAAATCAGGAATGAAACGACGGTAAAAACCGACGTGCCCTAGAAAAGAACGGATGTCCCTGATCGAGCTAGGCATAGGAAGGCGAGAGATTAGATCAACCTTAGCTCGATCCACTTGGATGACTTTTTTAGAAATCAGATGTCCTAGGACGATCCCCTCAGGCACCATAAAGTGGCTCTTTTCCCAGGAAAGAACCAAATTAACGTCAATGCATCGCCTGAGTATATGAACCAAGTGTTGGAGGCAATCATCAAATGATGCCCCGAAAACTGAAAAGTCATCCATGAAGACTTCCAGATAATTACCTACCATATCAGAGAATATGGAAAGCATGCACCGCTGAAAAGTCGCAGGTGCATTGCAAAGACCGAACGGCATCCTTCGGAATGCATACGTTTCGAAGGGGTAGGTGAACGTGGTCTTCTCTTGGTCCTCTGATGAATAGCTACCTGGTTATAACCGGAGTACCCGTCAAGGAAGCAGAAAAATCGATTTCCCGCTAATTTCTCGAGAATTTGATCAATGAAAGGTAGTGGGAAATGATCCTTCTTCGTGGAGGAATTGAGTCGTCAGTAATCTATGCAGACTCTCCACGAGTTGGCTAATCGGGTAGGTATGACTTCTCCGGTTTCAGTTGTTATGGTGGTGAGCCCTGCCTTTTTAGGCACAACTTGAATTGGGCTCACCCAACGACTATCGGAGATCGGGTAGACGATCCCTTCATCTAACCACTTGATGATCTCCTTTTTCACGACCTCCTACAGATTGGGGTTCAAACGCCTCTGCATTTCACGAGAAGGTAGTGCACCCTCTTCTGAGTAAATATGGTGTGTGCAATAAGAGGGACTTATTCCAGTCAAATCATCGAGAGTCCATCCAATCGCTCTGTGATGTTGCTGGAGAGTAGCAATCAGATGGGATTCCTGTTCGGGATTAAGCTTGGAATTAATAATCACAAGAAAGGTCTAATTAGAACCCAGAAAGATGTATTTCAAATGATCAGGAAGGGGTTTCAGTTCAAGGACGGGGTTATCAGCAGCAGTGGGTGGTTCAGGGTAGATGTGAGGTTTAAGGGTAGGAGCTATTGGTCTATCTAAATCTGGAATTGACTCCTCTGATTGCGGTTCACGTTCTTTCTACGGTTGATGAGGTATAATCAGGTCATTTTCAAAATGCGTTTCATCAACCAAAGCCCTGATATCACAAATCTATTCGATGACACCGCAATTGATTCCTTGCTGGGCCTTAAATATATCAATTTTTAGGGTTTGATTTCCAAATTTGAGCTCTATTTGGCCCTCCTCACAGCTGATGTTGGCTCTAGCAGTAGCCAAGAAAGGTCTCCCTAGAATGATCGGTGTATCCCTAGGGTTTTCAGGTGCATCCATGTCTAAGACTATAAAGTCTATAGGAAAGTAGAAATCCCGCACTCTTACAATAACATCCTCGAGAATCCCTTTCGGTGACTTTATAGATCGATCTGCTAATTGTAATGTCACCTCAGTCGGTTTTAGCTCAGATTCTTCTAGGTGGTTAAGTAAGGATGTGGGTATCAGATTTATGGAAGCACCCAAGTCTAGCAATGCTCTGTCGAATTGGGTATCACCTATTTTGCAGGAAATTAGGGGAGTACCAGGATCTTTAGCCTTGGGTGGAAGTTTGCCTAGAAGTACAGAGCTGGCTTGCTCTGACAATACAATTGGACTCCCACTCTTGGTTCACGGCTTACGCTGGGGTGTACACACATTTTTTAAGAATCGTGCGTAAGCCGGTACGTGGAAAATCACATCCATCAAGGGGATATTTATTTGGACCTGCTCAAAGAGCTTGACCAGGTCCTCCTCAGGTGCCACAGGCTTGGTTGTCTTCTTTCCCTTGGTCAAGGCCTCAGGAAACGGAACCTTGGTTGGTTCTTCTGGGATAGGTCCAGGTCTTTGGTCTGGGACAGGGATAGGAATGTCCTGGATTACTGTCCTAGGGTTGGAATCACTACCAGGCTTGGGGTGGTTTGGATAGGGTGGATCTTGGGTTTCCTTACCACTACGGGTTGTTACAGAATTTAGCCCTGCCTGGTTTTGGTTAGGGTTGGGTAAGATGGGTTGCTGCTGACAGCCCGCATAGGAAGTGGAAGCCTCCATCCCTTCGGGTGAAGGAACAGACGGGGCCTGATAAATCATGTGTGCTTGGCCCGGGTTTGGGTTCATAATGCGCCACTGTGTTGGCACGTTATTCGGGTTATGAAGAGGTTGGGAAGGAAGTGTGCCTGGTTGGCGAGAATTAGCCAACTGGACCAATTGATTTTGAACCTCTGTAAGTTCGTCCTTGTGTTGTTTCTGAATAGCCGCATTCGTTCTTTGAATGTCAGCCAGAGTCTGAAGGATGAGGGCATTTGGTTCTGGTTTGGCCTTGATGGATAGGTAGGGTTGGGCCGAGGCTGAGGCGGCTGGTAAGGACGAGGGGGTTGTGGACGGGGCTGAAAGGGTGGTATTTGGGTTTGGGAATTTCCCGCCCACTGGAAGTTGGGATGGTTTCACCATCCAAGGTTATAGGTGTTGGAGAAAGGGTCATTCTGGATGGCGTTGAGGTCCTCGCAGGTTTGAGGAACCTCCAAAGAATCAGAGAAAGGGGGAATGGAATTCCCCAGACTAGTATAGAAAGGATTGGATGACCCTCCGATCCGAGAATCAGATGGGGGTGGATATGGATCCATCCCAGGAGAAGATCGGTGGAGAATGTTTTGCACAGTTTCCCGTGTGGAAGGAGGCTGTGCAAAGGAGCTATGCGTAGAGGTGGCTCGCTGCAAGTGCTGAGTCAGCTCTTCCACCTTCTTCTCAATGATGGAGACCTTGTCCAATCGACTGGCCATTAGTTCCAAGTCGACTGATGCGGATAGGCCCTGCGTCTCGTGTGCTCCCTTAAGTTTCTTCGAAGCGCGGGTATTCGTCCTGTCGAATAAGCCCATGGAGTCATTGTTGATGGAGTTCTCACACATGTTTTCGAGAATCTCCCACACGGTGTCCTCATGTTGACCCATGATATTCCCTCCGCAAGTTGCATTGACGAAAAGCCTGATATCCTCATGGAGTCCCTGGTAAAAAGACTAGACTTGTTCTCATTTAGGAACTCCGTGATGGGGGCACTTTCTTATGAGATCCTGAAAGCGATCCCATGCCTCATGGAGAGGTTCTCCCGTTTGCTGAGTGAAGTGGGTAATCTGATGGCCAAGGCATTGGTCCGACCAACTGGAAAGAACTTCTTCAAAAATTCGGACTGAAGTTCTTCCCAATTGTTGATCGGTCGGGTTTGAGTCTGGTACCAATGAGTGGCCTTGTCCATAAGGGAGAAGAACATCTTCATGAGGAGAATGTTCCGATTTTGTACATCTGACCCAAAAGTTTGGGCCAGATGCTTCAGTTGTTTGATGTGCTGGAAGGGGTCATCAGAATTAAGCCCATGGAATTTAGGTATAGCATGAATCATATTGGGCTTTAACTCAGAATCAGGTCCTCCAGTCGGGATTCTGACTCGAGGCTCAATAGCCACCGCAGCAGGATTATAATGGCCCTGCATCATAGGACGCTGCGGTGGGTGCACAAAGTTCTGGAAGAGGTCATTGAGTCGCTGGAGCTGGTGCTCCAGATTGTTTTCTTCCTCAACTGGCTGAGCCATTTTGGAAGAAGAAGGTGAGTTGGGTTCGGAGTCGGAGGAGAGGTCGATGTGAAGTGTTATTTTCTCAAACAAGGGCACTGAGGCTCGGCCTCGAGGAGAGTGAAGTTCTAAAGGAGGTTTTAAGGACCTCCTACCAAAGATACACTGTTGGAAGAGATGAGTTTAGCAGGTGCTGGACCCAATCAAGGCACCCAAAATGTTGGGTGACTATAGAGGTGCGGGGCAGATGGACCCCTTGATCAAAAGATCGACCACCTGAGAATTACCTAGGCTGCTAGAGAGGGTGAGTCCCGCGAAGACCCTTACACGGTAGAGCGTCCCCACGGGTTACAGGGTTTCCCCCACCCGACCTCTCTTGTCACTGAGATTCCAAGTAGACCAGAATGGGGATCTTGACCTCTTAAGTCTACCAATTTTAGTTTAAGATCAGGGTGCTTAAGTTTTCACTTGAACTTTTAGCTTTTTGAGTGCGAAGAGTGACCTAAGTTGAAGGTTGGTTGTCTCTAAGGGGTCAACTTCACCTATTGATTCCTTTGAGAACTTATTAGGTCTTGTCTTTTAGGGTTCAAGTATTTTTAGAGAGCCAATTGCTTAGAGCTTTTCTGAATAGGTATATTCAATCAATGGCTTAGGCACACTTCTTTTGGGATTTCTTAATTCTTGATTAAGTAGTGTGTCTTTAAAACCCTAGTGTTAATTCCTATGTTGGCTCTACTTGGTCCAGTTGACTCCTTGTTTGGTACTAAGGGCTCAGGCAAGAAAATGTTAGCCCTTAATTACCCTTAATACTGTGTGCAGGAATAGTGGTTTTGAAAACATGCAGCTGTTACTAAGTATGAAAGACAGGTTATACCTATATTATTTTTTTTTCCTTTTTCTTCCTCTTTAGAATTTAGGGGTTAATAGTGAGATGATAGAAGTTACCTGTCCTTGGAGTGGTTGTTGTGCGACTGCTTCTTCATTTTTCCTCTACCTGCACACAAGAGAGAAGAGATTATTAGAAACTCCCAAATAGAGAACTTATAGCTTCTAGAATAGCCGTTGCTCCCCGGCAACAGCGCCAAGAAATGATAATGGTCTGGCTGGTAGAGCTTGTTTGCGTTTGTTATATGTCAAGCTACAATCGTTGTAGTAATAAGACAGCTACCAGGTTATCATTACAAAATTTTTTACTCGGAAATGGTTTTCCTGAGGTCAAACTCAGGGAGCTACTGGAATTCTAGAAATACAAAGGTTCTCTATTAGATTACAAAAATAAGAGAGAGAGAGAGAGAGTCTGTCTTGGCTTCTTCTTATCTTCTCCTTCTCTTTCTATCTTTTTTTTTCTTCTTTCAGCTGCTCTCCTTTTCTCCTTCTTTCTCTTCTTCTCTGCTTACGGTTGTGTCTTCTCTCTTCTTTTCTTACACAGAGTTCTTCTTCTTTTCTTTTGTTCTTTTTTTCCTTTGTTCTTCTCTTTCTTTTGCTCTGGCGGCTATGTCTTCTTCCCTCTTTTTCTTCTTCTTCTTCTTTTTCTTCAGCCTTCTTCTTTCTTTCTTTTCTTGCTTTCTCTCTTCTGGCCACTGCTCAACTGTCATCTGATGCAGTGGTCAGACGACTTAACTTTAGGTTTGCTACAGTGCTTCTCTTCTTCTTCTGTTTCTTCTCTCTTGCTTCTCTTTCTTCTTCTCTGCTTCTTCTTCCTCTATGCTCTGAGCGGCTAAGGCTTCGGCCGCCTTCCTTCCTTCTTCTCCTTCCTTCCTTCTCCTTCTGCTCCTGCACGCTCACACAAGGATTAGAAAGAAAAACCTACCCCTACCCTTCCCCGCGTCTCTCTCTTTCTCAGATTTCTCTCATAGGATTGCTCTCCCAGAGCCGGGTATTCGGGTACGGGTATCGCGCCTGGGACCAGGCCCATCGGCGTGCGGTGGTGGGCGAGGGCGAGCACGTAGCGCGCGGCGTGCGTGAGGGACCTGACCCCTGTGTTCGAAGGCGAATAGCCTTGAACACTTTTCAAATTTAAGTGCGGGCGCTTAGCCACAGGAGCTTCAGAAGCTCGGTAATGGCGGTGAAGGGGCGTCGACCTGAAAATAAGAATTCGGCCTCTCGGCCCAATCAGAGGATGCAGGGAGCTTCGCCGGAGTGCGGTGAATGCAGTGCGGGTGGTGGCGAGGTGTGAGGCGGCGTATGGTGGTAGCCCTAGGTCGGACTGTGGTCGGAGAGGTGGGTTTGTTCGAGGGGTCGTTGGGTGGCGTTTGGAAGTGGATGGGAAGGGGGGATTTGTTGAGCGGAGTGAGGGGAAGCTTTTAGGGTAGTCGGCGAGGGGTGAGAAGGTCTGTGGAGGTGGGATGAGCTCGCTGGAGAGGGTGGTCGGAGAAGGAGCAGGCGGAGGTGGAAGTCGTGTGCGGTGAGGCAAAAAGATAAATTGAGAGAGGGAAAATGTAAGGGAGGAGGAGAGGAAGCTATTTACCTAGGTTTTGGACGAAGGGGGAGGGCGGAGCCACCGGCTCATACCTCCCGGAGCTAGGGAAGAAAGGGCCCTGGAGGAGGAGTGCGGCGACGAGGAAGCAGGCGGAGGGCGTCGGCTGGTGCAGCACGGCACATATGAGAGGGCTAGGAGAACCCTGCTGTAGGTAAGGCGGCAGAGCGACGAGGAGGAAGAGGAGGGAGCCGCCGGAAGCTACGGGCCGTATGACGGAGGAGGAGGGGATGAAGTGGGGGGGTGTTCTTCGTCAAAGAGAGCTTCCAGGAACCGGCAGGGGGTGCCGGTCCTTATAAAGGGGCTGGCGCAGAGGGAGGCGCAGGCTGGCGACGTGCCAACCTCGCTAGAGCGTGGCCGGAAAGGGGACCCATACCTTCCGCGTGTTCGCACGGAAGGTATGGGGGCCGGCAAAGAGCATGGCTAGGTCCCTGCGACAGAGGACGTCGCAGGGAACCCCACGTCTGTTTTGCAGGGCGGTCACCCCTCTCTGCGTGGCGCCATGCTCCGTGCAAAGTCGCCGGAGCATGGTGCTGCGCAGAGTTTTGCAGGAGGGACCATTCTGCAAAGAACGATGAAAAAGTTGGGGCCAAAATGCAAGGGTTTCGAAAGATAAGGGTCAAGAAGTAAATGAAGAGGACCAAATTGCAAAGTCGGTCAAGGAGGTCTCCTCTTAGGCTTAAGTTTTTATACAAGAATAATTTGAACCTAAGGATTTTAATGGTGAATTTTATTTCTAGGTTGGACCATGTTTGACTAGCCAATTTACGTAAAAATCCAGATTAAGTCATTAATTGGGCAAGGTTCTCTTTGTAGGTTCAAATGGGTTTCTAAGGTCAAATTGAAGATTCTAAACCCTAGAGATTACTTTTCTATGAATTTTAGAGGGTTTAGTTGATTTTTATCCTACCTCGAACCTCGTGAATTGAAATGGATTTGTTTTAGGGTTATAAAATGCCATTTAATTTCTTGAAGTTGCTATAACACTTTTTAGATCAGACCATCCCACTTTCCTTCTTATTAGGCTTGTTTGACCTGTGTTTGGACCCTTAATTACCCTGTTTGCAAACTGCATTGGTGAAATTACAGTTTTACCCCTTATGATTTATTTTCTTAAACTCAGAATTCTCTGAGTTAAGCCTTTCTTTAGGTTATGTAGGAGCTTTTTCTTACATATCTGGGTTAAATTGTGCTAGTTAGGATTCATGATGAGGTTCTCATCAGTCCTTAAGCATCTGCATGGTGCGCTTTGACTATCCGTCCGTTTGGGGGTGGTATGCGGTACTAAACCTCAACCGTGTCCCCAAAGCTTGCTAAAACTCAGCCCAAAACTGGGAAGTAAAATGGGATACAATCTTACGCGGAACTCCATGTAGGCGTACCACATCGTGAATGTACCTCTCTACCAACTGTGCTGGTCTCAAGGTGACTCGGATTGGCAGGAAACGCGTCGTCTTCGTCAACCTGTCCATTATCACCCAGATTGTGTTGTGTCCTCGCTGGGTAACAGGTAGACCTATCACCAAGTCCATGGTGATGCTCTCCCACTTCCACTCTGGCACAGGAAGTGGCTGCAACAACCCAGCAGGCCTCTGATGCTCGGCCTTCACCTATTGGCAC
The DNA here is from genome assembly GCA_037157565.1 of Thalassia testudinum. NCBI lineage: Eukaryota > Viridiplantae > Streptophyta > Magnoliopsida > Alismatales > Hydrocharitaceae > Thalassia > Thalassia testudinum. The sequence continues at coordinate 69,529,136 of JAZHRO010000007.1, read as the reverse complement.
ACTAAACACTGCTGCACGAACTCACCCACATCTCGCTTCATCCCTCTCCACCAAAAGTCACGTCTCAGATCATGATACATCTTTGTGTTCCCGAGATGTATGGTGAACCTGGACTCGTGCGCCTCCGTCAAGAGCTCTCTCAACAACTCATCCCTGGGAACGCACAAGCGTCCCCTCATGCGCAGCACCTCATCTGTAAAAGAAAAGTCTCCTGGGTCCCCTGATAGTACTCTGTCCTGCAGCGCCTGTAAGTATGGATCTGCCATCTGCCCTGCGATGATGCGGTCTATCAGCTCTGGTCGCATCTGTTGTGTCACTGTCACTGCCCTACAATACCCCTGTGGCTCCCAAGGTCGCCAACTACCCAACTCCTCCATCAGTCTCCAACTCTGTGCCTGTAGACTGGCCAAGTGGGAGGGCGCCTTTTGGCTCAAGGCGTCAGCCACCACATTGGCCTTCCCTGGATGGTAGGAGATGCTGCAGTCATAGTCCTTCAAGAGCTCTAACCAATGTCTCTGTCTCATGTTAAGCTCCTTCTGGTCAAACAAGTACCTGAGGCTCTTATGATTTGTGAAAATCTCAAAGGTCTCACCATAAAGGTAGTGCCTCCATGTCTTCAGCGTGAAGACAACAGCTGCCAGCTCTAAATCATGGGTAGGGTAGCTATGCTCATGGGGCTTCAGTTGCCGTGAGGTGTAAGCGGCAACGTGACCCCGCTACATGAGCACACCCCCTAACCCCTGCAACGAAGCATCTGTGTAGACCACAAAATCGCCACTGCTGTCTGGGATGGTGAGCAAAGGAGCTGAAGTCAGTCTCTCCTTCAACTCCTGAAAACATGCCTCACATGCATCTGTCCAGGCAAAGGGCATGTCCTTCCGAGTCAACTGGGTCATAGGACGTGCAATCTGTGAGAAACCTCTGATAAACCGCCTATAGTAACCTGCCAGTCCCAAAAAGCTGCGTATCTCTGTCATGGTACGTGACCTCTCCCACCTGAGTATGGCCTCAACATTGGTTGGGTCCACAGCCAAGCCATCCCCTGAGATCACGTGGCCCAAGAAAGTCACCTGCCTCAACCAAAATTCATACTTACTGTACTTGGCATACAGCCTATGTCGCCTCAAAGTGTCCAAAATTATCCGTAGATGCTGTCCATGCTGTGCCTGATCCTGCGAGTAAATGAGTACGTCGTTGATGAATATCACCACATACTGGTCCAAGTACGGTCTGAAAACCCAGTTCATCAAATCCAAAAAAGCAGTGGGGGCGTTGGTCAGCCCAAACGGCATGACCAAGAACTCGTAGTGCCCGTACCGGGTATGAAAAGTTGTCTTGGAGACATCGGTATCCCTAATCCTCAACTGGTGATAGCCTGACCTTAGATCTACGTTGGAGAACACGGTGGCATCTCGCAACTGGTCAAAAAGGTCATCAATCATCGGCAGCGGATACTTGTTCTTGATGGTGACCCTATTCAGCTGTCTGTAGTCAACACAAAGTCGCAGGGTACCATCCTTCTTCTTCACAAACAACATAGGGGCTCCCCACGGAGACACACTGGGCCTCACAAAGCCCTTCTCCAACAGGTCCTGTAGCTGTGACTTGAGCTCTCACAGCTCAAGTGGTGCCATCCGGTATGGTGCAGTAGAAATGGGGTTGGTCCCCGGTACCAGTGAAATCTCAAACTTGATCTTACGCTCCGGCGGTAGTCCTGGAAGCTCTTCTGGAAACACATCAAGGTAAGCACAAATCACCAAAATGCTCTGAAAGTCAGCCACGGGGCTAGGCTCTGCCACTACATAGGCTAGGAAGCCTTCACACCTCTGGCTCAAAAGCCTCGCTGCCGAAAGCACAGAGATGCATCTGAAACCTCCGTCCACCAGCTGTCTGTGGAACTCAAAGAAAGGCAACTTCGGTATGGTGAAGACGATCTTCCTCCCGAAACAGTCCACCAAAGTGTGGTAGGCTGATAGCCAGTCCATCCCGAGAATCACGCCAAAATCCTCCATCGGTATCACAATCAGGTCAACGGGGAGGCTATGTCCCCCTATATTGACCTCGCAGTCCGTGTATACCTCCTCAAAGATAAACAACTGGCCACCTGGCCCTCTGATCACAAACGGATCCTCTAACAGCACACTGTCCTGTCCCAAACTGATAGAAAAACTCACAGTGACAAAAGAGTGTGTGGCGCCAGAATCAAAAAGTACGTACACTAATCTACCAAAAACGGTAACCATACCTACCACCACTGAACCAGAAGCCCTGGTGTCTCTGTGTGCCAGGGCGTTGATAAGCCCCTCAACGCTCGACGTAGACGAATCAGCTACTCTGGGTCGGGCAAGCAGCTGCTGGTCGGTACCCTCCTCATGACTACTGCCCTCCCCAACGTTTCTGGGGACCACGACCACCAGCTTGGCCTCTAGCGCTCGGTGCGGGGACCATCTGCTATGTGCCAGCCCTAGATGGGCAGTCCCTCCTGATGTGGCCCGGCTGGCCACACTGGTAGCAGAGGGGGACTCAACTCCCTCCCTCGGTAGGTCCCTGCTAACAGCTGGGCGGGGGTCCAGTGCTGGCAGCTGGCCCCTGTCTGGGGCCCCCAAAGGCCACTAATAGCCCCGCAAAATGAGATAGCTCTCTTGCGGGTGCCACGTGCCTCCTCTCTTGATGACCCTAAGAATACTCTGGCTGGTAGGGCCTCTTCCGTCCGCTGTCAGTGTTTCGCGCGACCGGGTTGGTCTCCTCATAGGTCATGGCTACCACCACCACCCTCGAGAAGGTGGACAGCTTCAGGGGTTTGACATACCCCAGAATAACAGGTCGGAGCCCCTTGGTGAACCTCCACAGGCGCTCCTCCTCTGTAGCCACGACTGTCGAAGCAAAACATGACAGCTCCAAGAAGTGCGTGCGATACGTGCTGACAGCCATCGTCCCCTGGCGTAGAGTGTGGAACTCCCGCCTCCTTTGGTCCTACCAAGTTTGCGGGAAGTACTGCTCATATAAGAGGGTCATGAATTGGTCCCACGTCGGCTCTCCCCTCTCCTGGCCTCTGATTGCCCTCCACCACCTGTGTGCCGCACTCTCTAGCTAGTACGTGGCAAAGGCCACGCGGCACTCCGCAGGAGGGCGAATGGTGTCAAACACCTTCTCTATCTGCTCTAGCCAGTCCTCTACCTCAGACGGGTCCTCATCCCCCTTAAAGGAGGGGGGCTTCGGCTTCCGGAACTGTCGAAAAAGCTCATGGTGCAGTTGCAGTGGGGGAACGGGCATGCCTCCAGGCAAGGAGGGCTTGTGCTCGAAAGTGTCAGAGTGCGGTGGGGGTAGTGGAGGACCACCCCCTCCCCCTTCTGCTCGTCCAGCACTGCGCCAGTTTCTCTATCCCACCGAGGACTCCCCCTCCACGTCCTCAAGGAGAGGTGCCCATGGAGGCTGGTGGAGCTCCTTTCGCACTGTCTCTGATCAACTGGGTGAGATCCTGGGCCTGAACGCCTGGGAGAATAGGCGGGTCAACTGGCACCTTAGGCCCAGCACGTCCGCCCCTCCGACCTTGTCCATGACTGCGACTGCAGCCCGCCTCGGGAACTCCCTGACGAGACATCTCCTGTAAGGAGACGTGAAAGATAGAACAAAAGGGTCAACGCTATCAAATTTCTTCGAAAAAGGTCTCAGAACAGATATCAAAGCGATACGTTGTGGTGGCTACTCTAGTTACATGCACGTGAATGGTTATTCCCAAGCAAGTTCGTTCATTTCTCAGGACGACCTTGCTCTGATACCATCTTGTTATGACCCGGTTCCCGAATCCCTACAGGACCCGAGGCCGACTCGCCTCGACTAATCCTAAGACCCAGTCGTCCAACAAGAAATAACCAAAAAGTAGGAAAGTAAATCACATTCACATATGCAATATGACTAAGCAGTAAAAACATACAAACAGTAAAGGAAAGTAAAAGCTGCTATTCCAATACATACGACCACAACAACAGCAACAACGGAAACAAAAGCAACAGTAACAACAACAGTAGCTAAAAGTCTGAAACTCACTACAACAGTAAAGGGGTACAACAAAGAGTGCAGAAAAACTATGGCTGGGCTCGACTGGGCCCAGCACCCTCCGCAGCTGGAAGCTCGGGCTGCTCAACTCCTGGACCTGAACAATGTTATGAAAAAGGACAGAGTCAGCGAATGCTGAGTAGAGTGGTAACTATACTATCTAAAGCAGTAAAAGTAATAGGTTTAATTATCTTTTTCTAGTTATGTTATTTTACATGCATTTCCTTTTCACCCCTTTTCCTCAAACTTTTAGATTTTCTTGATCTTGCATGTTCCTTGTGGGAGCGATCTTGATTGCAGTCTTTTCCAAAGAGTAGAAGGTACACGTGGTACTCTCCTGGCCGGGAGAGTTCCCCGTGGTAGTCCTACACCCAGTCAACCACCCCGAGGTGACTGTTAAGACGTAGCGGTGACTATAGCACGCATGATAAGCGCACGGGTAGCTACCTCGCACTAACACGCGATTAGTCGTTTCTGCTAGTGGGTACACCTAAAGTACAGAAAGGAACAGTATAGGGCCTAGTCGTCTCAGAAATAGGGGTCTAGCCCCTCAGAACCAAATAGGGGTCTCGCCCCTTCACAGACGTCCAAGACCCGCTTACTACCGTCTAAAAGCAGTTCTAGACGTCTGACCAATCCTTCGATCGTCTGAAAGCACCTTCGATTGTTTGGTGGGCTGATCAGACATCTGAAAGTGCGTGGGAGGGCGTTCCGCGCACCTTCCTAAGGATGCTCCTACGTACGATGGAGCAGCCACCCTAAAATCAGCCAGACATATCTTCTGCAGTGCGGCCTGCATGGTCGTAACAGCGAAGGGAACGTACCTTCACGATAAAGGTGCTTTCAGACGTCTGGTCTTGACTCCAGACGTCTAGACGCTCAGCCAGTGGTCCAGATTGCACTCCAGACATCTGATACTGGAAAAATTCCAGTATCAAAACGTGCTCCCAGCACTCCTCATCGCGCTCCATCGCGTTTCTCCTCGCTCCACCAAAACTCCAGTTGCTGCAGGTGGTCAAGGACGTCGCTCCGGACTCCCTCCTCCTCCCGCACGCACCGCGGTGGCCGTGCGAGCTCCGAGAGCTTCCATCGAAACTCCCGACCTCGACCTCCTCCTCCTTCTCACGCACTCTCCTCCTCGTTCTCACGTGCTCCCTCGCTCACCTCCTCTCACTGCTCCGCCGCACTCTGAAGGTGGAGATGGTAGTGTGTGGAGTGGAGAGGAGAGGAGGGGAGGGTGGCTTTTATAGAGCTGGAGGGTTTAGGGTTTGGCAGGAGGGAGAAGGAGAAAAGAGAGAGAGAAAAGGAGTTCTGCATGCTGCCCGCGTGCAGAGTGCAGCTCATGTACAAAAATTTCATTTTCAGATGTCCGGGAAAGGGTCCAGATGTCTGGACAGACGTCTGACTGACACTCCAGACGTCTTAAAAGGCTAAAAGTGGGATGGGTCTTTACAGCTAGGGGTAGACCACGTGTTGAAAGGATTAGAAATGAATTGGATGAAATGAGTAGTCATCATATCCCTTGATGCTCGAAGTGTCGACAACAATGACATAATAGAAAATCATGTCCCAATAGAGGTGTTGACTAAGCAACTTACAACACACACAGACTTACATTCACATATCACGTGCAGTACTTTCCATTTCCATGCATTATATCATGTGTGTGTGCACACAAGTTGCACACATATATGTGGCAACCCACACACATTAAGCCTTCACACACACACACGCCCATTCCACATCTCGCAAGCGGCGAATTATTAGCATCAATCACATCTTTGTAGAAGGCAGTTGAGCTAACCCGCGCTACTTCTAAATTCAATAACCATTATATTAGATAAATAAGGTAACTTTTTAAACAAAATAAAGTGAAAAAAATAAAACTTAGAAATAACATATTTTTTCTCTATCATAACAAAATTGCAAGTCTCGCGGATTTCCTCATCTAAAATTAAGAGTTGTGAGGGCTATTATCATAATTACAAAGATTGACCAACATTCAAAAAACTTGAATGTTGGCTACATTTGGGAGAGGGATGTTTTCCTCATTTGAACGTTCAAAGAGGGGTGATTTCCTCTATTTAAGTGGTGGTTGTTCCTTGGCCACTTCATACATGAAGAAATCTCACCCTCACATTTGAAGCATTTTTCCTGCAAATTGGTTTCAGATATGGAAACTCAAGAAACGAAAAATTGATTCTTGTCACTTACAAAATGATTAGAATGTACATTTAATTATTACAACTCAAGAGAGGAAAAAATAATTACAATGAAATTCATTTATATCTTTTAATGTGGATATTACAGGGTTAGCTATTCCTACGGATACAATGAAAGCTCCCTCTCAATCTTCAAGCAATCGTCAACTAAGTAGCAGCGTCCCACATGTGCATTCAAGGAGTGTGACATGCTTATGTAGAGTTCCAACTGCACTCAGAGTTTCTGAACGACCATGGAGCAAAGGTCAAAAGTTTTACTCTTGTCCACAAAATACATGCAAATTCTTCAAATGGGCAAATATGAGAGAGAAGCATGAATAGGAAGATCAGTTAATGCAAACCATGCAAGAAGAGAACGTTGTGTTAGGAAGAGATTTTGATTACGTACTACACATGGTCCATGACACCAATGTAAGAGTTGTGGAGTTGCAGAAAACCTTACATGAGTTAATGTTATATGTCAAAGTGGGTGTAATGTGCATTATCAGAAGCATTGCAATTAAAATGTATTATCAGTAGGTGTTATTTTGTTGTATTTAGTGCCTATTAATGTACATGTCACTACAAGAAAAACTACTTTTTCCATAATTACTTTGAAGACCCCATTATGGACATCTGATCAGGCTGTCTGATGCCTATTTTGCTTTTCTGATTTATTTAAGAGTTTATCTAAGTATCCTAGGATAGTGTTTGTGTTCCTAGGACTACTAAGTTTGTCTAAGTGTCCTAGGATAGTTTAATGTCGCCAATAGTGATTTTTGTTATAGTATTTAGTCGACTTGTATCTGCAACTTTAATGGTCACTGCGCTATAATTTAAGTTTATCTTTTGCTGGAAATGGTTAAATAGAATTTTGGAATTAAAGTTTTTAATTTCTGTTTCTCTTTGATAATAGTAATATCTCGGGATTTTACAACGATAATTTAACATAATTTCTCTACGTAAGTACGCAGCTTGAGGAATGTACATATAATTGTTTCCTCGAAGAAAAGAATAATTGCTATTAAATTATAAAGTATAAAATGCAACATTTGAGACATTTAACTAAACATGTCTTACAACTCATATTATTTACAATTAATGTCGTCGAACAACATTACTTGCAGCACTTCTGAATGCACTAAGAAAACCTCTGTATCGCCTACCTACCCTTCCTCCACGTTCACTACCTCGTGACGAATCCTATTGTGCAACCCTTCCTCTTTCTCTCTCAAGATCGTCATGATCTAGGTGAATAGACCTGGTGCCATTATTAGATCGGCCACATACGCTTCTAATGTCAAATGTATAACCCTCATTATCACTTTTAGTGTCGTCACCTTCTTGTTGTTGGATTTGTGGTTCATTCCAAATCTGTGGAGGTCTCGGATGTTGATAGGTAGGCATCGAAGGGGGTTGAAATGGTGGTCTAGATGGGCCTTGACTTGATACAGAATACCTTGACAAGTATGAATTTTACATCGATTTTGTCAAAAGCAAATATAGAAAACTACTCGGCTGACTCTCAGAAGGATTAAAATTTGGAACTTGCGATGATCCTTCCCCATACGGATTGTAAGCATATGATGGTTGAGTAGATTGTGTTGGGTTATAAGTATAATCCATTGGTTGCTCCGTGTAATCCATCAGAGGAGGCTGGGTAAATAATGTTGAAGGAGGCTGGGTAAAGTGTATCGGAAGTTGAGTGTACAATGTTGGAGGTGGGCTGACATCCTCCTCGGAAATAGCAACCGTGGATTCATTCCCAACTCCATGGTCTTCAATGTCACGCAACCCATGCTCTTCTATCTTCTTGGTAAGTTGGTCAACTAAGTCCTTCATTTCCTTTTCTCTTACGTTTGGCCGTAAATGAGATGTATTTAGCCACCTCGTCATATGTTCTTTTGCTTTAAAGACAAGACTTACCTATTATTAAGAAAAATAAATAAGTATTATTAAAATATATATATATATATTAGAATTTTAGTAATTCATTTAAAATATAGTTTTCTTACCAAGTCTCTCTCAATTAGGCCTCAAGGTTCGTACGTGACTATAGGTTGCGGCATCTATTCCTGCACCCACATTCTAGTCTTTCTCTAACACCATCACAAGTAACGTTATCTAACTTCATTATATGTGCATTGTAAATCATGCTCCTCAACAATTGGTTCTAGCCTTCGAGTCCATCAATTAATATACCCTGCATGATATGTTGCCTATAAAGAGATACCCCTGACTCTTCTGTCAACATATCTAATTCTATCCATCTGTTCGGGTATGTGTTGTTTCAACCCGAACTATGCCATCATATGATCAGGAACGTGCATGACTACTATATTATAACAAATCAAGCACGTCCTGGGTCTCTAAACCACCGAATCTACAAAATAGATGGGATGACTGTACTGTGTCCTCCCATCTGTGTAAGGATTCTAAATCACCTATAATACGAACGAAAATATTTTGAATATTTTTATTACATAATAAATCAAGAATTTATGATAAGTATGGAAGTTAGTTAGACTAATTGTATGTTACCTGATGAGTGCGTTGCGTATCTATCTTATTTCGGTAGTAAATATGATTTGTTGTACTCACATTATTATTAAATTCTTTACTATTGCTCCACCTTAAACATAACTATCATGTTAAGAAAAGAGTAATGAATTTAATAATTATTATTATATTAAATATTTTGAACCTACCATATGCCTAACTGTGCAATATGTAACAAATGAGGTGGAAATGACATTTCTTTTGGCCTCCCAATACAAAGGTGTTCCCAAATATATAACTATAAATACAATTTAAATATTATAACATATATTTGAAGAAATTTATAAAGTTTATATAAAGTAATGTAAAATTACCTATAACATCGTAAAAAAAGCGTATACATTTGTTGTTAAATAACGTGTTGCTTCATTTAGTTGGTAGTACAACTGAGTAAGTGAAGTAGCTTCCCAGGCTAGTTGTTTGCGTACTTCAAAATCTTCTACTAGTAATAAATACCTACAAATTTATAAAAATATTGGTCAAGAATGCATAAAAAAATTACTCGAGAATATTATATGTGTTTTATTCACGGTACCTAATTGAGACCCTATTTTTGGTCTAATTCGGAAGGATACTAGCACCCAAGTAAATCAAAATGATGCCTCAAGCATATCTAATCGCATCATCTTCTGTCTCTATAGACTCGAGGTCATCTACAAACTTACACATCAACCATGTCATAATTGACCTTTTAGAGGTTAAGTTCTTTTTACTTGGGTTCTCATTTGGGTCTTCCCCAAGTAATTCTACACACTTTTTCCTCCAATCTTCGCGTTGTACAACACCTGTCACAGGTGAGTGATAAGTCCAATTTATTGGACATTCGATTAGCCTAAGTATATTTTACATACATTTCCTTAGAAGTTAATTATTTAGTACTTAATGTTAATTTGTTTTAGTGGAGGGACGCATCTTATGACAGGTCTTATATTTTATAGGCACATGCTCGCAATTTTCTAAAATTTCCACCTCGCGCCCTCCACATCACGCCACCACTTTCCACCATCAACCGGAGTCGCCTGCTTCTTCTCTGAGCATCTCACAACCGCACCCTCACTGTCCAACCACTCGTGATCCTCGCTGAGTGGTTGGAGAAGTAGTCGGTCGTGGCAAATAAATAGTAGGCTTTAAAAAGGAGGGCAAGCCATCATCTTTAGGGGCCATTCTCTCTCTTCCTCACTCTCCACGGTGGACCTCTCACTTGCACTGTGAAGTCCAAGCGTGCATAGTGGCCCCAGCCTCCTCCACCAACGCCAGCGCGCACTACCCTTGCGTGCGGCCTGCCTCCTCACCACGTAGGTAGCCATCTCACGCGACCACACCACTGCGCGTGCAGCCACCTCATGCCCTCCACAGGTGAGCCCATCGCCACACACTGCATGCAGTTACGCACGCACACTTCCTGCACGCGGCCAGCAGCAGCAGGCCTTCCCCCTTGCGCAGACCCTCACGCACGCCCTCCTTCTCTTCCTCGTCTTCTTCTTCTTCTTCCTCCTCTCTGCCAACTGAAAGCACCCAAATCTTCCCAAATGCAGCCATCGACTCCAGCCATGAAGCTTTGCATCAGGAACTCTGTCGGACTCGCGTCGACCTCTCGAGCACAACCACATCCTCCAACGGACCGATCGGCCACCATCTCATCGGCCGGAGAACCTCACTGCCGGTGGCGTCCTTCCTGCCGGTTGGCCATCTCTGACCACCAATGTTGACGCTGTCACCACCCACGCATAGCCCTCATCATGGCCAACCTCTTCCGAGTTCCGCATGCCCAACCACAGCCTCTTCTTCGTGCACGCACGAGGCAAAGAATTGCTCTATTTTGGGTTCTATTAGTATTTACATTTGATGCCATTGCCACTGATTTTATTTTTAATTTTTGAATATTATATTAAGGTGACATTACATCAGAGCACTTATACTTTATCGTTATTATTTAGTGCATATTTTTCACTTTCGATTGCAACAAATTGTGACTCAGATTTGCATCATTCCTCTCTCGTACGAATATCGTTAGAAATTACATGAGATGCCACTAATGATCACATCTTTTAATGAATATTTTATTAAGGAAAAAATTGCATCATAACCTTACATTCTCTAGTTATTGTGTGTTTCCTTCTTTTCGCCTTATTTCACCTCAAACGTAAGCACATCTCTCGCACTGATTGGGCAAATACAAAAGGAAATATTCGTGAATTTATTGCATCTGTTCCTCCCTGTGGATACGATATCCTAATCATTGTGGTTAGATTTAATGAATTTTTGATACGAGATTTCCACCACATAAAATACATCGACACACCTTTTTATTGCAATCATCTTAATTAAGCGTAAATCTTGTCATCAAATGGAGCTGTTGCCGGGGAGGCAATAGACGCAATAAATTCACCTGACTTTATTTCTGATTATTCTGAGCTGCACATTTATCTAATCATTCTTTATCTTTTCTATGCGAGGAATCTGACGAGGTGAGGCATAGCTGAGAGACGTCCACACGCGAAGATAATCATAGGAGCCTATGGGCCTTGATGCCACACGTGTGGAGATGCGTGAAGGACCATCTAGGAGGATTCTTCCTCTTAGACTTCTGATTCAACATTTTAGAGTAGACTCTTTAGGTTTAGTTTAGTTATTTGTTTTCTCGCCGTTGTCTTTGGGGCCAGTTTTTTTTTGGGGCAGAGTCCCCGATTCTTTAGACTCTAGGTTTATTTTTAGTTAGTTAGTTCTTTTGATTGTGCATTTATTATTATTAAAAAAAAATCTGAATTGCTTGCTAGAAGCTGCATATCTTTAGGACAACCATGTAGGATTGCTTGAGTAACATCTAGATTTTCTTACTGCATTGCCTGCATTTCTGCATCGAAGAGTGCTGGAGAAAGGTACGTACTTCCTATCTTTTTACATCAATTATCTACACACGCATTGCATTTGGATATAATTAAAGAAGACCACTTAAGCTGACTTGAAAAGATTAATCAAGTAGGCACATTGCTTCTCGAAAAAAAATGAGTAAAATATACAGGAAGTGTTTGAATAACTTGATTGTGGTTTTCAAAAGAAAAATCACTTTTCGTGGTGTGATGCACACTTCCTACACTGAGCATGTACTATAAGCATTGCATTAGGACTTGAACCCTTAAGGCTATAGGTATCGATCTCTTTATCGATGCAAACCCTCCTATCTCGCTTTGAAATGATGGTATTAACTTTTGTCCGAGTGATTTGATACTCTAAGGAGGGGGACACCCTATAAAGGAATTCAAGGGTTGTTAAGAGGCATTGCTAATGCATCGCCTCAAAGGAAGGGTTCGCCCTACTTGCATCCCTTCGTTCCATCCTTGGAGTACTTTTTTACTTAAGCATATGAGAATATCATTGCAACAAAGTGTACGTCGTGAGGGTACTCGAAGGTCTATTTAGGGTGCGTAATTGATTGACAACTTGATTGGTCACCCAAAAGAACTAAAAGTAACCTCAACCTCCTTAATAACCTTTGACCAGGAATCTCAAGTGCCTCACTTCTCTTATACCACTTATGTGGGAATGGAGAAATACTGCCTTGACTCCATTTGGCCAAACTAGAATGGTTGGAAGAGGGCTTAAAGTTCTTTAACTCAACAAAAGACCTCTTGCCTTGTGTTTGCTTAGTGTATGCTTGGTAGGCTCTCTCTTAGAAATAGTCTTCTTTTCAACCCTGAGCCTAAGAGAATTATTAGGAAAGCCAACCAAGAAAGAAGAAAAATGGTTGAAGAAAGACCTGAAGAAGAGATTAGGGTTGGTAAAAATCAAAGAACCTTGAGAGACTACTCCCTCCCTACAACCCACCAAGCCCTACCTATCCGTAGACCTAGAGTGGATAATCCTTATGAAATCAAGAGCAACACCATATATTTGCTTCCCTCTTTTTATGGTACTACTAAGGAGGATCCCTGCAGGTATCTTGAGGAATTCACTGAGGTCTGTTTCACGATGAAGCTCCAGGGCTTTACTGATGAAGCCCAAATGAGAACTCTATTTCCATTCTCCCTTAAGGATAAGGCCAAGCACTAGTATCATACCCTCGATGCAAGGGTGAATGATTGGGCCACCCTTAAGGGAGAATTCTTGAAAAAGTATTTTCCTATGAGTAACGCCAACCATTGCAGAAGAGAGATTATGGGTTTTACTCAGCAAGAAAGGGAGAAATTTCACGAGACTTTGGAGCCCTTTAATGACCTTCTTAGGTTATGCCCCCACCATCAGGTGCCAAGATGGCAGTTGGTTGAAAGGTTCTATAATGGATTATCTGAAAGGCACAGGCAAACCATTGATGTAGCGATGCTTCTGATTTTGCAGTGGGAGCGGTCTTAAGTCAAAGGGTTGATGGCAAACCTTATGTGTTGCATTATGCTAGCAAGACCCTTACAGATCCTCAGCAAAACTACACAGTCACTGAAAAGGAACTTTTGCTGTAGTATTTTCTTTAGAAAAATTTCGGTCTTATCTTTTGGGATCCAAGGTCGTGTTCACTGATCATTCTGCTTTAAAGCATCTTCTTGCTAAAAAGGACACCAAACCTTGTTTAATTCATTGGATTTTGCTACTCCAAGAGTTTGACCTAGAAATTAAATACAAGAAAGGAGTTGAGAATGTGGTAGCAGATCATCTATCTAGAATCCCTATTGAGGCATCAACCTCAGCTGGCATTATTCAAGAGACTTTTCCTAATGAGTCTCCGATGGCCGTGGAGGCCAAAACTCCTTGGTTCGCTGACATAGTGAACTATCTGGTCACAGGCATTACCCCAAGTACTTGGGACAAGCAGAAGCGAGATAGGTTTCTTGCTGGCACTAAATTTTATCACTGGGAAGAACCTGAACTATTTAGAATAGGCCCTGACTAGCTTTTCCGCCGTTGTGTCCCTGACAAAGAACAAAGGAGTGTTCTGAGTTTCTGTTATGACCACCACTGTGGAGGGCATTTTAGTGGAAAAAAAACTGCCCATAAGATTCTTCAGTCTGACTGTTGGTGGCCTACATTATTCCGAGATGTACATACATATGTGGGCGTATGTCTATGTTGCCAGCAGATGAGAACCATCAGAAAAAGGGATGAGATGTCCTAGCAACCTATTCTCCCCATTGAGATCTTTCACATTTGGGCATCGACTTCATGGGTTCCTTTCCTGTGTCCTTTGGATATGAATACATTCTTGTGGCTGTGGATTATGTATCGAAATGGATAGAAGCCAAACCCACACGGACCAATGATCATTCTGTGGTCTTGGATTTTGTTAAGGCTAATATCATTTCCCGGTATAGATACCCAAGGATGATCATAAGTGATGGAGGACCTCACTTCAAGAATGTGCACTTCACAAGACTACTCCAAACTTTAGGAGTCAACCACATTATAGCCACCCCTTGCCATCCCCAAACGAGTGGACAAGTTGAAGTGTCTAACAGGGAGATTAAGCGAATTTTAGAACAAACTGTCAGGCCCAACAGTAAGGATTGGTCTAAAAAGCTAAATGATGCTCTTTGGGCCTACAGAACCACGTATAAGACTCCCTTGGGCATGTCTCCTTTCCATCTTGTCTACAGAAAAACAGGCCACCTTCCTGTTGAAATCCAATGCAAAGCCTATTGGGCAATCAAACAGGTTAACTTAATCTGGATAAAGCGGGAAAGGCACGTATGCTGGAGTTAAGTGAGCTTGAGGAGCTTCGTAATGAAGCTCATGAAACTTCTCAAGCTTACAAGCAATGTACAAAGGTCTTCCATGATAAGCACATCATTAGAAACACCTTTGAGCCCAACCAGTGGGTCTGGCTTTTCAATTCCAGACTTAAATTATTTTCAGGAAAGCTCAAGTCCCACTGGGATGGGTCGTACATTATTATCAATACCTTCTCTCATGGAGTTGTAGAAATTTGAAACCCTACTTCTGGTGCGAGCTTTAAGGTAAATGGTCAACGACTTAAACCTTATGTTACTCTTTTAGATGGCCAAGTTTTGGACGCACTTCGGCCTGAGGAGCCTTAGCTCCTCCTACTCTCCTCCTCAAGTGATATTCTTCTATCTTTATTTTTCCAATGAGGACATTGTCAGTCTTAGGCATGGGGGGGTATAGCCTGAGGATGTTTATAGCATTGATCGGTCGATTTCGCAGTATTTTAAAGATATGTTCGTTGTAGTATGTTGCGAAAAACAATAATCAATTTAATTTATTTATTACTCGAATTTTAGAATGTTCCGAGGTCAAACTCAGGGAGCAAACTTAGTTCTATAAGCATAAAAATTCACAATTCACTACAATATACTACTTTACAAAAATAAAGGAGAGAGGGAATAAAAAATTTTCTTCTCTTATTTGCTTCTCTCTTCTTTCTGTCTTCAGACGTCTGATTCCATGAATCAGATGTCTTAAGTAGCGTTTGCTACAGTGCTTGTCATCTTCTTCCTTTCTCTTCAGCTAATGCTGCTTCTTCTTCCTTGCTTTTTCTTCTTCTCTTCTCTTCAGCTGCAGCTTCCTCCTTTGGCTTCAACTCTTCACTGTTGAGTTGCACCTCCTCCTTCTTTTTCTTCAGTTGGCTTCTCCTCTGCAGCTTGTACTCCTGTCTCTTCTTTTTCTTCCTTTCCTTCTCCTTCTTCCTCAGCTCCTACTCTTTGATGCGGCTAGTCCTTAGCCGCTTCCTCTTCTTCCACTTCCTTCTTCTTTAGCTTCCCTGCACAGGCACCCGA
Organism: Thalassia testudinum; assembly: GCA_037157565.1. Taxonomy (NCBI): domain Eukaryota; kingdom Viridiplantae; phylum Streptophyta; class Magnoliopsida; order Alismatales; family Hydrocharitaceae; genus Thalassia; species Thalassia testudinum. The sequence goes on along the minus strand of JAZHRO010000007.1, from coordinate 69,513,598 downwards.
TTAAGCAAAACCTACCCGTACCCTTCCCGCGTTTCTCTCTCTCTCCATTTCTCTCTTCAGTTCGCTCTCCCAGAGCCTTCTCGGGTATACGGGTTGGGTGTACGCGCCCGGGACCAGGCCCACCGACATGTGGTGGTGGGTGAGGTGTGCATGGGTAGTCAGGTCAGGCCAGGTCTGCAGAGGTGTGTGTCGCAGACGAGGCCGATTCGGTTCGGGTGAGAGGGACCTCACCCCGTGATTCGGAGGCGAACATCTACTGGCAAGAATTCAACTTATGCAAGTGCTACGCCTCAGAACTTTCCGAGGTGGGACTAAATGTCCCACCTTCATCTTGCGAATGCTCGCAGTAGGAGTTGCGTTCAATTGCCGAAGCTGCAAGGGTCCTCAAAGCCAATCACTTGGCTGGGGTTGTGCGCGAAGGGCTTCCGCGTGACCTGGGGCACTTCACCTGGAGCGGAGAGACCTGAAGCTGGAGCACGCTTGCTTCAAGCTTCCTCATCAATGGCGGAGGGACGTCGGAACCTGAAATGCATGAATACGTCCTTGCGGCCCTGTTAGACCATAGGAAAACCTTCGCTGTATCACGGTGAAGGTGAGGCAGGGGTTGGCTGGCCGCAAGGCGACCTAGGCGTGCTTGCCTAGGTCGCACTGTGGCCGTGATGGTGGGTTAGGTTGGTGGAGGTGTGCAGTGTGCATGGCAGTTGGTGAAGGTGTGGAGGATGATCAATGTGAGGTGGAAGAGCTTCTGGGGTGTTTGGCGAGGTGGATGGGTGAGTGGAATGACAGGAGCACCTTGCCGGAGGTGGAGAAGGTGGTGATGGACAGTGGATGTCGAGGGGTCGAAATAACAAATTAATAGGGGGAAATAAAGAGGAGAGTAAGAGAAACTTATCTACAAGTCCAGAGTGAAGGTGGAGGTGCGGAAGTGGCGAGCGGCCGGTGCTACCGTTGTCGGAGACGAAGGTGCCAAGGGAGAGAGCGGAGATGAGGAAAAGGGGTCGGAGAGTGCCCGCTAGTATGGTGCGGCGCTGCAAAGGATGGCGGAGTTAACCCTACCACTGGTATGGTGGCAGGGCGACGAGAGAGGAGAGGGAGAGTCGTCGGAAGCTTTGGTAGTTGGTCGGAGTTGGGAGGAGATGAAGAGGAGGAGGAATCTCAGACCAAATGAAGCTTGGGAGAAGCGGCAAAGCGTGCTGCTTCTTAAATAGGCTAGGGCAGGCCGGCAGGCGCACGAGAGTGGGGGGAAAAGCCCTGCCGGAGACGTGGGTAGTCGGAGACCCATACCTCTCGCGTGTTCGCACAAGAGGTATGGCGGTCGGTAGGACATGGGAGGTGGTCCATGCAGTAGGGGACTCCGCAAAGAGTCTTTCAAATCAGGGGCCAGCTCCCATGCCCTGCGCGGCGCCATCCTCCGTGCGAAGTCGCCGGAGGTATGGCCTGCTGTTGCGGGTGGTAGAGGGACCAGTCTGAAGAAAATGACAGGAAAGTTGAGGGGGTAAACGCAAGAGTTCAAAAAGTTAAGGGTCTGAAAGTAATTATTGAGGACCAATTTGTAAAGTGGGTCAAGACGACCTTCCCTTAGGTCCAAATTTTGGTATCAACCTAATTTGGACCTTAGGAACCCAATGGTGATGCTGGATTTTTGGTTTGACCACGTTTGATTAGATATTTTGTATAAAAACTCAAATTAGGTTAAAAATTAGGTATGGTTATCAATCTAGGTCAAGATAGGTTTCAATGGCCAAATTGAAGGTTCTAAACCCTAGGAGATGTTTTTTCATGAATTTTAGAGGGTTTAATTGATTTTTATCTTTCCTGAAACTTCATGAATTAAAGCGGGTTTGTTTTAGGGTTACAGAATGTCATTTAATTCCCAGATTTTGTCATAACCCTTTCCTGATAGAATCATCTCACTTTTTCTCTTATTAAGCCCATTTGACCTATGTCTAGACCCTTAGAAATCCCGTTTATGTACTACATTGGTAAAATTACAGTTTTACCCCTTGTGCATTGTTTTATACTCAGATTTGTAATTTCCTGATTTAGGCTTTCCCTTATGTTTTGTAGGAGCTTTTGTACACTTATTTAGGTCAAAATGTGCTAGTTAGGGTTCATGATGAGGTTCTCATCATACCCCCATGCCTAACTTTTGTTAGTCTCTTAGTAAAATTTTAAGGTTTTAACCTTTGTTCTAGACCATGAATTTCTTTCATTAATTTTGATAAGTGCTTTTCCTTCTCTTTGTCTCTTTGATTAGGTTAGAATGCCAATCATGGGCCTAAAAAGTACTCTAGTACCAACCAAGATCCAGATCTGTCTAGCTTTAGCCTCAGTCTTTAGCAAAGGTTTTTAAGACCTACAGGAACTAACCTAAAGTTTATTGGACTCCGTGGTTAAAGCACCCGTGCTTGAGATATTTTTAGCCCTGGTTCAATTTGCAGTGTATTTTGTAAGAGAGAGACAGAAGGTTTATTTGTTTGGAGAGTTTTCTCTCTCTTTTCTTTTTAATTCTAGCTTAGAATTGGCTTCACAACCCGGTCTGTATCAGATTCCTCATCCCTATCATCAATCCTCAAAGGTCCTTGGCAATCGATGCTTCGAGATAGCACCGCCCATGGTAACCCCCAGAACCCTAGCTTTAGAGATTTCGAGATAATCCCATCCATGGTGTTCCGTGGCCAAATTCAGACCCTGGCAATTGACACTTCGTGATAATGCCATCCATGGAATCTAAACCAGCATGATGCTTACATTCCTTTGGTAGGATATGTAAATATCCTAGGAGACAGGCACCGAGGAGATGATATGTTGTTGCGCATCTTCAAGGGGAATTTCCCACCTCTCCGCGCCGGGAACTCATCCAAATCAACTTGTGTTGATCGGCCACTCTTAATCTAGGTGACATTTTCATAATATTTGAAACGCTTTTGCATGATTTTGATATTTATGCTCGCTGAACCAGACTGTGTGTGAATTTGGGTGCTTAGGCTACTGAGTCCCGTAAACCGAAGGTCAGTTAACAAGGCCGAATACTCTCTAAGCCTTAGACGTAATACTTAAGCTTTTCATTTTCCTCAACCTCTTGAGGAATATCTAGATCTTAATGGGTACTAAGAGTCTAGCCAAGAATGCCCAAGGTTTGCGTTCTTACTAATCTTGTTGTGCACTTTCGCTTTACTTTTCCTTAATGTGGTCTAGAACTTTGGTTAACTCCTTAATTTCTTACTAATGACTATCCCTTTTCTTTTTCATTTTGTGCTCCTTTTTAGCATTCTGCTCCTTTTCTCCTCCTCCTTCTATAAAGTTTACCAGTATTTTCTTCCTCCTTCAAAGTTTTTTTTTTCGTATATACAGATTTTTTTTGTTGAAACATTTTCTTGTTATGTCATTTCATTGCACTTTCATATCCCCCCAGGCCTAAGGTTTCCAATGTCATTGTTTATTAGGTGGGTTTTTATTTGGTCAGGTTCAAGCATTAGGACAGAAATTTGGGTGAGTGGATGGGCCGAGGTAACTATTGCGGACGATTTCTAATCTCAGGTACTAGTACTTGAGGTGAAGTTGGCTGTCCTAAGGAATGAACCTAAAGTGCAAAGAAATGTCAGAAAGGGTTTTGGTTTTCCAAAAAGAATGATGGGTTGCCTCCCGTTAAGCACTGAGTTTTACGCCATCGGCTGGGTGCAATAAGTTCAGGGAAGATGGAGGATAAATGATGACTCAGCCAAATCTGTAATGGTTACGTCAATAAACGGTTTGAGTCTCTGATCGTTCACGACGAAAGGTTTGGAATCGTGGCTGAGTGGACTGATCTCGACAGCTCCATTTCCAAAAATTTGTCAGACAAGATATGGTCCGACCCACTTGGATCGCAGTTTCCCAGGAAAGAGTTTGAGTCGGGCATCGAAGAGTAGGACCTTCTGACCAGGGTGGAAGATCTTTCTAGATATGTGCTTGTCATGAAAGGCTTTAACTCGCTCTTTGTAGATTCGCGAGTTCTCATACTCATCAAGGCGTAATTCATCAATCTCGCTTATCTGAAGCTTTCTGTGGGTTCCAGCCTTAGAAATATCTAAGTTGTAGCTCTGTACTACCCAATAGGCTTTGTGCTCCAATTTGATGGGAAGGTGACACGCCTTCCCATACACCAATCTAAAAGGAGACATGCCTAATTGGGTCTTGTGGGTGATCTTATAAGCCCACAAAGCTTCCGGAAGTCGGGACGACCAGTCCTTCCTGTAAGGTCGAACAGTAACCTGCAGGATTTTCTTGATCTCCCGATTTGATAGCTCAGTTAGACCATTAGTCTGGGGGTGGTAAGGAGTAGAGATTCGGTGAGACACCCCGTACTTGGTTATCAGTGACCTGAACTGAGCATTGGTAAAATGAGTCCCTCCATCAGAGATGATCGCACGAGGAATCTCGAACCGTGAGAAGATATTCTGATGCATGAATTTGATGACGATCTTGTGATCACAGGTTCGGGTCGAAATGGCTTCGATCCATTTGGACACGTAGTCCACAGCGAGTAAAATATACTCGAAGTCGTCTGAAATAGGGAAGGGGCCCATAAAATCAATCCCTCAAATATCGAAAAACTCGCATACGAGAATTGGCTGTAAAGGCATCATGTCGCAATGGCTCAAGTTGCCCAAAGTTTGGCAACAACTGCATGCCTTACAGTGACTGTATGCGTCCTTGAAGATAGTGGGCCAGAAAAAGCCACACTGGAGGATTTTTGATGCGATTTTGTGTCCAGAAAAATGGCCACCGCATGCCTGGTCATGGTAGAAAGAGAGAATGTCATTGATTTCGCCCTCCAGGACACATCGTCGGATGATTTGGTCAGCACCTATGCGGAATAGGTACGTGTCTTCCCAGATGTAGTACTTGGCATCAGAGCGCAACTTTTCTTTCTTGGCCTTCGGCCAATTAGACGGGATCTGGTGTTGTGCCAAGTAGTTTACTATATCAGCAAACCATGGAAGCCTGGTACCAATAGTCAAGAGGTGCTCATCAGGAAAATGCTCCGTGATGGGTCCAGAAGGGTCGATGATCTCAGAAGGAAGGTGAGACAAGTGGTCAGCTACCACATTCTATCTTCCCGCCTTGTCGCGAATCTCGAGGTTGAATTCTTGCAATATCAAGATCCATCGGATTAATCGAGGCTTCACGTCCTTCTTAGCAAGGAGATGCCTCACAGCTGTGTGATCCGAATAGATTATGACGTGGGAACCCAGGAGATAACATCTGAATTTTTCAAGGGCAAATACTACCGCTAGCAGCTCTTTCTTCGTAACCGTGTAGTTACACTAAGCCTCGTCAAGTGTCTTGCTAGCGTAGTAGATGACCACGGGTTTCCCGTCAATCTTCTGCCCCAGAATCGCTCCTACAGCAAAGTCAGATGCATTGCAGATGATCTCAAAGGGTTGAAACCAATTAGGGGACTGTAGGATCGGGGCTTGGGTGACTCGGTCACGAAGAATCTCAAAAGCTTAAGTGTATTCCTTGGAAATTTCAAAGGGGATATCCTTGGAGAGAAGAGTAGTCAGGGGGCGCACGATTTTCGAGAAATCAGGGATGAAACGACGGTAAAAACTGACGTGCCCTGGAAAAGATCGGATGTCCCTGATCGAGCTAGGCATAGGAAGTCTAGAAATCAGATTAACCTTGGCACGATCCACCTGGATGCTTCTCTCAGAAATTAAGTGTCCCAGGATGATCCCCTCAGGCACCATAAAGTGGCTCTTTTCCCAGGAAAGAACCAGATTTACGTCAATGCAACGCCTAAGTATGTGAACCAAGTGTTGGAGGCAATCGTCAAATGATGCCCTGAAGACTGAGAAGTCATCCATGAAGACTTCCAGATAATCACCTACCATATCAAAGAATATGGCAAGCATGCACCACTGAAAAGTCACGGGTGCATTGCAGAGATTGAAAGGCATCCTTCGAAACACGTACGTCCCGAAGGGGCAAGTGAATGTGGTCTTCTCTTGGTCCTATGGATGAATCGCCACTTGGTTGTAACCAGAGTACCCGTCAAGAAAGTAGAAGAATCTATTTCCTGCTAACTTCTCGAGAATCTGATCAATAAATGGTAGTGGGAAATGATCCTTCTTCATGGAGGAATTGAGTCTTTGGTAATCTATGCAAACTCTCCACGAGTTGGCTATACGGGTAGGTATGACCTCTATGGTTTCAGTCGTGATGGTGGTGAGCCCTACCTTCTTAGGCACAACCTGGATGGGGTTCACCCAACGACTGTCGAAGATCGGATAGATGATCCCTGCATCTAACCACTTAATGATCTCCTTCTTCACAACCTCCTGCAAATTGGGATTCAGACGTCTCTGCATTTCACATGAAGGCCGTGCACCCTCTTCAGAATAGATGCAGTGTGTGCAACAAGAGGGACTAATTCCAGTCAAATCATCGAGAGTCCAACCAATGGCTCTGCGATGTTGCTGGAGAACAGTAATCAGATGGGATTCCTGATCAGGTGTGAGTTTGGAGTTTATAATCACAGGAAGCGTCTGATTGAAACTCAAAAAGACGTATTTCAAATGATCAGGAAGGGGTTTGAGTTCAAGAATGGGGTTATCAGCAGTTGCGGGTAGTTCAGAGTGGGTGTGGGGTACAAGGGTAGGAGTTATGAGTCTGTCTAGGTCAAGTTCTGACTCCTCTAACTACGATTTTAGATCTTCTTGTAGTTGATGAGGGATAATCTGATGTCACAAATTTGTTCAACGACACCGCAATTGATCCCTTGTTGGGCCTTAAAGATATCAATTTTGAGAGTCTGATTCCCAAATTTCAGCTCTATTTGTCCCTCTTCACAACTTATGTTGGCCCTTGTAGCGGCCAGAAAAGGTCTCCCTAGTATGATTGGTGTATCCCTTGGGTTTTCAGGTGCGTCCATATCTAAAACTATGAAATCTACAGGGAAGTAGAAATCCCGCACCCTAACAATAACATGCTGAAGAATTCCCTTAGGTAACTTGATAGATCGATCTGCTAATTGCAATGTCACCTTGGTCAGTTTCAGCTTAGATTCTTCTAGATGGTTAAGTAGGGATGTGGGTATCAAGTTTATGGAGGCACTTAGGTCCAATAATGCTCTATCAAACTGGGTTTCACCGATCTTACATGAAATCAAGGGAGTGCCTGAGTCTTTTGCCTTGCATAGGAGTCTACTCAGGATTACAGAGCTGGCTTGCTCGGACAGTACAATTGGACTCCTACTCTTGGTTCGTGGCTTACGTTGAGGTGTACACACGTTCTTCAAGAATCGTGCATAAGCCGGTACGTGGCGGATTGCATCCATCAAGGGGATGTTTATTTGGACTTGCTCATAGAGCTTGATCAGGTCCTCCTCAGGAGCCACGGGTTAGTTGTTCGCTTTCCCTTGGTCAAGGCCTCGGGAAATGGAACCTTGGTTGGTTCCTCTAGGATAGGTCCAGGTTTCTGATCTGGGATAGGGATAGGAACATCCTGGATGACTGTCCTAGGGTTTGCGTCACTACCAGGCTTAGAGTGGTCTGGATAAGGTGGATCTTGGGTTGCCTTACCACCACGGGTTGTTACAGAATTTATTCCTGCCTGGTTCTGGTTAGGGGTTGGTAGGATGGGCTGCTGATGTTGGTAACCCGGATAGGAGGTTGATGCTTCCATCCATTCAGGTGATGGAACAGAAGGGGCCTGATAGATCAAGTGTGCTTGGCCTGGGTTTGGGTTTATAACGTGCCGTTGGGTCGGCACGTTATTTGGGTTAGGAAGAGGCTGAGAAGGAAGTGTGCTCGGTTGGCGAGTATTTGCCAACTAGGCAAGTTGGTTGCGGACCTCTATGATTTCGTCCTTATGTTGCTTCTGGATAGCTGCATTCGTTCTCTGAATGTCAGCCAGAGTCTGGAGGATAAGGGACATTTGATCTTGGTTGGGCTCGAATGGATAAGTGGGGTTGGGCCAAGGCTGAGGCGGCTGATAAAGACGAGGGGCTTGTGGACGGGGCTGAAAGGGTGGTCTTGGATTTTGAGAATTTCCCATCCACTGGAAATTGGGATGGTTTCACCATCCAGGATTGTAGGTGTTGGAAAATGGGCTATTCTGGATGGCGTTGAGGTCCTCTTAAGTTTGAGGAGCCTCAGAAAAGTCGGATAATGGGGGAGTAGGGTTCCCTCGACAAGGATAGAAAGGATCGGAGGTCCCTTCGGTCTTGGATTCAGATGGGGATGGATAAGAGTCCATCCCAGGAGAAGGTTGGTGGAAAATGTTCTGCACAGTTTCCTGTGTGGGAGGGGGCTGTGCGAAGGAGTTCTGCATAGGGGTGGCTCGCTGTAAGTGCTGAGTCAGCTCATCCACCTTCTTCTCAATAATTGAGACCTTGTCCAATCGACTGGCCATTAATTCCAAGTCGACTGATGTGGATAGGCCCTGTGTCTCATTTGCTCCCCTAAGGTTTGTCGCTACGCGGGTATTCGTCCGGTCAAATAATCCCATGGAGTCATTGTTGATGGAGTTCTCGCACATATTCTCAAGAATCTCCCACACGGTGTCCTCATGTTGACCCATGTCCTCCGCAAGTTGCATTGACGAACAGTCTAATATCTTCACGAAGCCCCTGGTAAAAAGACTGGACTCGTTCCCATTTAGGAACTTTGTGATGGGGGCACTTTCTCATGAGATCCTGAAAACGATCCCATGCCTCATGAAGATGTTCTCCCGTCTGCTGCGTGAAGTGAGTAATCTGATGGTGTAAGGCGTTTGTCCGACCAACGGGGAAGAACTTCTTCAAAAACTTGGACTGAAGTTCTTCCCAAGTGTTGATCGGGCTGGTCTGTGTCTGATACCAATGAGCTGCCTTGTCCATAAAGGAGAAAGAGAACATCTTCATGAGTAAGATATCCCGATTCTGTGCATCTGACCCGAAAGTCTGGGCCAGATGCTTAAGTGTTTGATGTACTGGAAGGGGTCTTCAGAGTTAAGCCCATAGAATTTAGGTATGGCATGAATCATGTTGGGCTTCAATTCGGAATCAGGTCCTCCAGTCGAAATTCTGACTTGGGGCTCAATTGCCACCGCAGTGGGATTATAGTGATCTCACATCATGGGGCGCTGCGGTGGGTTCATGAAGTTTTGGAAGAGATCATTGAGTCGCTGGAGCTGGTGCTCAAGATTATTCTCTTCTTCAATAAGCTGAGACATTGTGGAAGAAGGGGAATTAGGTTCAGAATCAGAAGAGAGGTCTATGTGAAGTGGTTGTCGCACAAACAAGGGTACTGAGGCTTGGCCTCGAGGAGAGTGAATTTCTAGAGGAGGTTTCAAGGACCTCCTACCGAACATGCACTGATGGATTGGACGAGGTTAGCAGGTGCTGGACCCAATCATGACACCTAAAATGTTGGGTGACTATAAAGGTTCGAGGCGGATGATACCACTTAATCAGAGGGTCGTCCACCTGAGAATTACCTGGGCAGCCAGAGAGGGTGAGTCCCGCGAAGACCCCTACACTGTAGAGCGCCCCCACGGGTTACAGGGTTTCCCACCCGACCTCTCTTGTCATTGAGATTCCAGGTAGACCAGAATGGGGACTTTGACCTCTTAAGTCTACCACTTTTAATTAGGATCAAGGTGCTTAGGGTTTTACTTGAACTTTAACCTTTTGTGTGTAAAAAGTGACTTAATTTAAAGGTTGGTTGATCCAAGGGATCAACTTCACCTATTAGTTCCTGTGAGAGCTTATTAGGTCCTTTCTTTTGTGGTTCAAGTGACTTAAGAGCCGAATTGCTTAGGATTTCTCTTTATTAGGTCTTTTCAAGCAATGGCTTAGGCACACTTCTTTTGGGAATTTTCAGTTCTTGATTAGAAGGTGCATCTCTAAAACCCTAGCTTAGAATCCTAGGTTGGCTCTAATTGGTCCATTTAATTACCTCAGGATTAGGTAACTAGGGCTCAAGTAAGAAGGTTTTAGCCCTAATTACCTTTAGTGGATATGCAGATAGCATATGTTGAAATTAAAAAGCAGGAAACTCTTGTGATTTACTATGTATAAAAGAAAGGTAATCCCTAGATTGCTTTTCTTTTTCTTCTTCCTCTTTAGAATTTAAGGGGCTTAAAAGAGAGGATAAAAGATTACCTGTCCGTTGGTGTTGTTGTTGTGCGGCTGCTTGTTCCTTCTTGCCTTCCTGTGCCTGCACAACAAAAGAGAGATTAAGTTAGTAGTTAATTAGAAATTGTGATTTAATAACTTCTAGAATGCCCGTTGCTCCCCGGCAATGGCGCCAAAAACTGATCGGTCGATTTCGTAGTGCTTTAAAGATATGTTCGTTGTAGTATGTTGCGAAAAACAATGATTAATTTAATTTATTTATTACTCGAAATTTAGAATGTTCTGAGTTCGAACTCAGGGAGTAAACTTAGTTCTAGAAGCATAAAAATTCACAATTCACTACAATATTCTGCTTTACAAAAATTAAAGAGAGAGGGAATAAAAATTTTTCTTCTCTTCTTTGCTTCTCTCTTCTTCTTTCTATCTTCAGACGTCTGATTCCATGAATCAGACGTCTTAAGTAGCGTTTGCTATAGTGCTCATCGTCTTCTTCTTCCTTTCTCTTCGGCTACTGCTGCTTCTTCCTCCTTGCTCTTTCTTCTTCTCTTCACTTCAGCTGCAGCTTCCTCCTTTGGCTTCAGCTCTTCACTGTTGAGTTGCACCTCCTCCTTCTTTTTCTTCAGTTGGCTTCTCCTCTGCAGCTTCTACTCCTATCTCTTCTTTTTCTTCCTTTCCTTCTCCTTCTTCCTCAGCTCCTGCTCTTTGATGCAGCTAAGTCCTTAGCCGCTTCCTCTTCTTCCTCTTCCTTCTTCTTCAGCTTCCCTGCACAGGCACCCGGTTAAGCAAAACCTACCCCTACCCTTCCCGCGTTTCTCTCTCTCTCCATTTCTCTCTTTGGTTCGCTCTCCCAGAACCTTCTCGGGTATACGGGTCGGGTGTACGTGCCCGGGACCAGGCACACCGGCGTGTGGTGGTGGGCGAGGTGTGCACGGGTAGTCGGGTCAAGCTAGGTCCATGGAGGTGTGGGTCGCGGACGAGGATGGTTCGGTTCGGGTGAGAGGGACCTCAGCCCGTGATTCGGAGGCAAACAGCTACTGGCAAGAATTCAGCTTATGCGGGTGCTGCGCCTCAGAACTTTCCGAGGTGGGACTAATGTCCCACCTTCATCTCGCGAACGCTCGCAGCAGGAGTTGCGTTCCATTGCCGAAGCTGCAAGGGTCCTCAAAGCTAATCACTTGGCTGGGGTTGTGCGCGAAGGGCTTGCACGCGACCTAGGGCACTTCACCTGGAGCGGAGAGACCTGAAGCTGTAGCACGCTTGCTTCAAGCTTCCTCGTCAATGGCAGAGGGACGTCGGAACCTGAAATGCATGAATACGGCCTTGCAGCCCTGTCAAACCATAGAAAAACCTTCGTCGTATCACGACGAAGGTGAGGCGGGGGTTGGCTGGCTGCAAGGCGACCTAGGTGTGCGTGCCTAGGTCGCACTGTGGCTGTGATGGTGGGTTAGGTCGGTGGAGGTGTGCAGTGTGTGTGGCAGTTGGTGAAGGTGCAGAGGATGATCAGTGGGAGGTGGCGGAGCTTCTGGGGTGTTTGGCGAGGTGGATGGGTGAGTGGAATGACGGGAGCACCTCACCGGAGGTCTGGCCGGAGGTGGAGAAGGTGGTGATGGACAGTGGATGTTGACGGGTCGAAACAACAAATTAATAGGGAGAAATAAAGAGGAGAGTAAGCGAAACTTATCTACGAGTCCAGAGTGAAGGGGGAGGTGTGGAAGTGGCAAGCGGCCGGTGCTGCCGTCGCTAGAGACGAAGGTGCCAGGGGAGAGAGTGACGACTAGGAAAAGGGGTCAGAGAGTGCCCGCTGGTATGGTGCGACACTGCAGAGGATGGCAGACTTAACCCTGCCACTAGTATGGTGGCAAAGCGACAATAGAGGAGAGGGAGAGTCGCCAGAAGCTTTGGCAGTTGGCCGAAGTTGGGAGGAGACAAAGAGGAGCGGGAATTTCAGACCAAACGAAGCTTGGGAGAAGCGGCAGAGCGTGCCGCTTCTTAAATAGGCGAGGGTAGGCCGGCAGGCGCGCGAGAGTGGGGGGAAAAGCCCTGCTGGAGACGTGGGCAGTCGGAGACCCATACCTCTCATGCGTTCGCACGAGAGGTATGGTGGCCGGCAGGGCATGGGAGGTGGTCCATGCGGTAGGGGACTCCACAGAGAGTCTCTCTTTCAAATCAAGGGCCGGCTCCCATGCCCTGCGCGGTGCCATCCTCCGCACGAAGTTGCCGGAGGTATGGCCTGCTGCTGTGGGTGGCAGAGGGACCAGTCTGAAGAAAACAACGGGAAAGTTGAGGGGGTAAATGCAAGAGTTCAAAAAGTTAAGGGTCAGAAAGTAATTATTGAGGACCAATTTGTAAAGTGGGTCAAGACGACCTTCCCTTAGGTCTAAATTTTGGTATCAACCTAATTTGGACCTAAGGAACCCAATGGTGACACTGGATTTTAGGTTTGACCACGTTTGACTAGATATTTTGCATAAAAACCTAAATTAGGTCAAAAATTGGGTATGGTTCTCAATCAAGGTTAAGATAGGTTCCAATGGCCAAATTAAAAGTTCTAAACCCTAGAGGATATTTTTTCATAAATTTTAGATGGTTTAATTGATTTTTATCTTTTCTGAAACTTCATGAATTAAAGCGAGTTTATTTTAGGGTTACAGAATGTCATTTAATTCTCAGATTTTATCATAACCCTTTCCTGATCGAATCATCCCAGTTTTTCTCTTATTAAGCCCATTTAGCCTGTGTCTAGACCCTTATAAATCCCGTTTATGTACTGTATTGGTAAAATTACAGTTTTACCCCTTGTGCATTGTTTTATACTCAGATTTGTAATTTCCTGATTTAGGCTTTCCCTTAGGTTTTGTAGGAGCTTTTGTACATCTATTTAGGTCAAAATATACTAGTTAGGGTTCATGATGAGGTTCTCATCAAGCATTTATAAATATTTGCATGCATTTAGGATATGTGCATTAGTTAAAAAAAAATATCTTTTATTTTCTTGAGCTAAATTGGTTAAGTCCTAGAAGAAAATTTTTATCAAGGAAGTGTCATTGAAGATTTTCTTCTTAAATTATTCCTTAAGTTTAGAATCTAGTACATTTACTTCACTTGCATGTAGATCAGGTAATGGATCTTTGAAGAAAGCCAATAAGTATTTTTGATCTGTTGAACCCTTGAACAGTTAATAGGGAGATAGACATACTATCTTCTATTAGATCCACCTAATATTTGTGAGAAGAAAGTAAAGAGATTACTGGTGTGCTAAGTCTAATATAAGGACTCATAAGTTCTAGATAATTAGATGATGATACCTCAGAATTAGACATAGTTTTCGCTCTCTGTTCTTGTGTGCAAATAGTGTGTGAATTCCTGAGAGTCACCAGATAAGGCAGATATGCAGAGAGTGAATCCTAATAAACTATGACTATGATGGATGGTTACGACTGTCTTTTATAGAGTCCTCGGCTAAAGGAGAGTAATAGTGTCAAAAGTCAGAAATACGATTGTCCTATCTATTCTTTCCCGGTGCCGAGAGTAGGCACTTCCACCAAATAAGCCACACAATATCATCTTGACCATCATCATCCCTAATAATGCTTATGAATAAAAATCTACATCGTGTTGTGTTGAGTTATGAAAAAAAGATGAAAAAAAGGGAAAAAAAGGAAATATATATATAGAAAAAAAATGTTCAAGTTATAGTTGTCTTAGGTGTCAATCTTATCAGGTGTCCATATTATTGAGGCAACAAAAATAGCCATTGCGATCCACCAAATATGACCCATACCTACTTTTCAGTATTTCTGATTGCTAGAATACTGGCTGAAGAATTCTGACTTAGTTATAGGATTATTAAGATTTTACTTGAAGTGTGAATGCCACATAAGGCCACCAAACAATGAGTACACTTACAAAATTGAGTAAGATATGCGATCTCAAAAAAGGAAGAAGAAAAAGAAAAAGAAAAGAGAGTGAGTAATGCAAAGGAACACAAAAAGAGCACAGTGTTTAACTTTTCTCTCGGTTGACTTGTTTGATAGTCTAGAGATCTAGAATCTGTAGTACTAGACTACATATAGCACCAGACGAGTGTGAGCCACCAAATATAAATCCATTCAACTCAGTATCTCTTACTAAGCCAAAAAGCCAAGGTTAAATTACAGATTATTTTCTGCTTTATCCTCGAGGGAAGAAGTTTCCTATCCTAACAAAAGTTTTATCAAGGGTTAAGTACGAACTATGTAAGTTGACTTTTCACTTGGATCCATTACCTAGGCTACTATCACTTCACATTTGTTTGGATCTCTAAATTTTTGGAATAAGGAAAGAAGAAGTTTTAGTCACTTCCATTATTTTTACACTTTTGCTAGGGACTAACAAAACTTAGGCATGGGGGTATTTGATAAGTCCAATTTATTGGACATTCAATTAGCCTAACTATATTTTACATACATTTCCTTAGAAGTTAATTATTTAGTACTTAATGTTAATTTATTTTAGTGGAGGGATGCATCTTGTGACAGGTCTTATATTTTATAGGCACATGCTCGCAATTTTCTAAAATTTCCACCTCGTACCCTCCACAGCGCGCCACCACTTTCCACCATCAACCAGAGTCACCTTCTTCTTCTCCGAGCATCTCGCAACCGCACCTTCACCGTCCAACCACTCGAGATCCTTGCCGAGTGGTTGGAGAAGCAGTCGGCCGTGGCAAACAAACAGTAGGCTTTAAAAAGGAGGGCAAGCCATCATCTTCAGAGGCCATTCTCTCTCTTCCTTGCTCTCCATGGTGGAACTTTCGCTTGCACTGTGAACTCCAAACGCACACGGTGGCCCCAGCCTCCTCCACTAATGCCCGCGCGCACCACCCTTGCATGCGGCCAGCCTCCTCACCGTGCAGCCAGCCATCTCGTACGACCACGCCACTGTGTGTGCAGCCACCTCGTGCCCTCCACAACGTGCTTCCATCACCCCGCACTACGTGCGGCTACGCGCGCACCCTTCCCTCATGCGGCCAGCAGTAGTAGGCCTTCTCCCTTGCGCAAGCCCTCACGCACGCCCTCCTCTTCTTCCTCCTCTTTGCCAACCGAAAGCACCCAAAGCGACCAAAATGCAACCATCGACTCCGGTCACGAAGCTTCATGTCGGGAACTCCATCGGACTCGCAACGAATCGATCGGCACCATCTCGTCGATCGGAGAACCTCACCGCCGTCGACGTCCTTCCCGCTGGTCGGCCACCTCCGACCACCATCGCCGACGCCGCCCACACGTAGCCCTTGTCGCGACCAACCTCTTCCAAGCTCCGCACACCCGACCGCAGCCTCTTCTTCGCGCACGCACGAGGCAAAGAATTACTCTGTTTCAGCTTCTATTAGTATTTACATTTGATGTCATTGCCACTGATTTTATTTTTAATTTTTTAATATTATATTGAGGTGAAATTACATCAAAACACTTATACTTTCTCATTATTATTCAGTGCATATTTTTCACTTTTGATTGCAGCAAATTGACTCAGATTTGCATCATTCCTCCCTCGTACGAATATCATTAGAAATTACATGAGATGCTACTAATGATCACATCTTTTAATGAATATTTTATTGAGGAAAAAACTACGCGCATAACCGTACATTCTCTAGTTATTGTGTGTTTCCCTTTTTTCGCCTTATTTCTCCTTTAACGTACGCACGTCTCTCGCACTGATTGGGCAGATACAAAGGGAAATATTCGTGAATTTATTGCATATATTCCTCTCTGTGGATACGACATCCTAATCACTCTAGTTAGATGTAATGAATTTTTGATACGAGATTTCCACCACATAAAATACATCAACAACACATCTTTTTATTGCAATCATTTTAATTAAGCGTAAATCTCATCATTAGTGGGCCATGCACGCGAAGACCTGTCAAAATCATGACCTCTTGTAATGTCACGGTAGAATCTCCTTTCGACAGATGAAAAGTGTCAGTTTTTGGATGCCAACGCTCAACCATAGTATGCATAAGTGCATGATCGAGTTGCGGCCTCAACAAACGTGATGTCACTCCAAAACCCGCTAACTTTAACTGCTCTTCTACTAAATTATTTTTTTCTTAATACTTGATTCATCATTCTGGTATGCTCAATAAATCTCACCTACAATAAAAGTTCTTAAAATTAAAAAAAATTCTCAAAAATCACTTATATAAATAAATAATATTAAATAATAAAATTTGCAATACCTGCGTAACGTCACGCCGATCCGGATCAAAGATATGAGGACTGTCTCTCTAGATAAGCTCGTAATCACCTATGTTCTACTGTACCATCTATTATTAC
The DNA here is from genome assembly GCA_037157565.1 of Thalassia testudinum. Lineage (NCBI taxonomy): Eukaryota > Viridiplantae > Streptophyta > Magnoliopsida > Alismatales > Hydrocharitaceae > Thalassia > Thalassia testudinum. The sequence continues at coordinate 69,497,170 of JAZHRO010000007.1, read as the reverse complement.
ATGATAAAAGAAAAAAAAGTTAGTATATGCATAATTAATAAAATATAAAAGTGTTAATTATTAAACAAAAAAAAGTTAACCTCAAAAAAACTTCTTTATATAATTAAAAATAATGGTTATATTTCAATCATTATTATTATCAAATACAAAATAATAATTTTATTTAATGTTTTTCTCATGATACAAATGATATAATACTACATATTATTACATTTTATAAATTTATTAACTCTTAATATCTTATATATTATTATAGCTATCAAAATAAAATAAATTAGTAAAAATGTATATAAAATAACTACACATGATATTAATTATTCTTTAAGAAAAAACAAAATTATCTTCCTGCTAAATGTAAATATTAAAGTGGAGGGAAAGAAAATTTAGACGTGGGGAGAGAATCCGAGCAAAATCAATCGGTAAAGTAGAAAATTTCTTAAGAGAGATTGAAGAGTGTGTGGTGAAGAGGGGAGGGGGGTTTATATAGGCGAGTTGACAAGGAAGGGGTGTGGGGTGGGGTAATGGTTACCTATAGGTTGCTGTCAAAGGTTGCTGGATGATTTAGTGACCTACGCCTAACATTCGGCTTTGCCTAGCAGTTGGCCAGAGATCATTGGATTTGACAGGATCCAGCGACCTCTACCCAACCTTCGAACCTTGGCGATAGGTTGCTAGATGATCCAACGATCTATCAAAGGTTATTGGATCATCTAGCGACTTCTCCCCAACCACACATACCATCTCATAAGTAACTGGATGATTAGCAACCTATAATTTCCTTTTAATAATTTCAAAATTCCAATCTTCTTTCCCAAATATGTACTTTGAGTACAATTAAATTTAAAAGCCAATTAATTGTGACAGAGGATATATATAAATAGTACATAACTAGCTGGCCAGTAGTTTGGTCAGTAGTTCATGCATGCATGTGGCCGATGTGCAGGTACGATCAACAAGGGTTCAAGGCCATGGAGCTGCAGGTGCACTCGAGTTAGTTGTTTCTACCGTTCCTCAGGTGGTAACTCTACTTCTACGAGCGCATCCTGCGGAAGCTTTGCGGGAAGGACAACTTCGCGTTGTCCTTCTGGAACTGGGACAACGCTCCTGGCATGACCACGCTCCAGATCTTCGTGAACCCGGACTCCCCGCTCGACAACGAAAACCGCGACAAGTCCCACCTCCCTCCTGCCATCATCGACCTCGACGACGCCGACAACAAGAACTTCACCCGGGAGGACCAGATCGAGCACAACCTCTGGGTGACGTACCGCCAGATGGTTGCCCAGGGCAAGACGGCCAGCTGCTTCCACGGGGCCAAGTGCGTCGAAGGTGACCAGCCGAGCCCGGGCCAGGGCTTCAGCGAGATCCTACACAACCCAGCCCACAGGTGGACCAGCAACCCGTGCAACCCCTAAGGGGAGGACATAGGTAGCTTCTACTCATCCGGGTACGAACCCCTCCTCTTCTACTGCCACCACTCCAACGTGGAGAGGTTGTAGACCATATGGCAGCAGGAGATCGGCGGGAAGGACTTCAGCGACCCTGACTGACGCAACAGCAGCTTCCTCTTCTACGATGAGGACGGCCAGCTCATCAGGGTCTACGTCAAGGACTGCATCAAAACGGAGACGCTGGGGTACAAGTACCAGAAGATGCCCCTCCCGTGGCTCAACAGGAGGCCCAAGAAGATGGACCCTTCCAAGCGCAGCAACCCCAAGCGGGAACCCGCGTCCGAGGCCACCTTCCCTGTAACTCTAACAAGCCCCATCAAGACGACGGTGAAGGTCCCTAAGAAGACGAAGCCTGACGACGAAGTCGTGCTCGTGATCAGGCTGAACCTGGATCGAACAGTGTACGCAAAATTCGACGTCTTCGTGAACGCCAAGGACACCGAGACCCCCAACATTGCGCCCGCCGACAAGGCCGGGAGCTTCTGCAACATCCCGCTAACCCCAAGGAAATATGATAAAATCGAGTTACGGACCTACCTGAAGCTGGGGCTCAACGATCTGCTCGAGGACGTAGGTGCCGACCAGGACGAGGAGCTGCAGATCACCATTGTTCCCAGGAAGGGCAAGAACCTCGTCGAGATCGAGGGCGTCAGCCTGCAGACCACTTGGGACGTATGATCTATCCATCTATCTGTCACCAAGGCCAACAGTGCCTGCCTGCACTTTCGTAGTACGTTAATGTTACTCTGCATATCTAACGTGCACATGGCGGGAATAAGGTGTTATGTTATTCCCGACTTTCTTCGTCTAGTCGGGAATAAAGTGGAACGTGTATGTGTACGTTGGTAATTTTGGTATTTTCTGGGTGTGATCTGTAACGCTCTGTAGGGGAAAGTAAAGTGTTTTATTTCTATTTTTTCTTCTGAGTCACTCCAGGGGTTAATAAGTTTTTTCCCGCTCTCTCCCGAATATCCGGGGGTGAATTAAGTCAGGGTGAAGGTTTTTTTACAGCTACTGCAGATGCATCATTGGGCGTATGGATGTCAATTTGGTACTGATTCGATCCGATCTGATTTAGACGAGCAAAATCTGTTTCATTTAATAGTTAGGTAGATTTGATTTTTTGGATGCAAATTCTATTAAGTTTAGATTTAGACATGGAGAACTCTACCCCGACACTGTAAATCCCATATAAACATATTACATTTTTTAGATTTTAAAAATTAATTTCAAATGTTATAAGACGCCAAGACTCCCAATTAACTCTAAAAATTTCAAAAATTTCAAGACTCGTAACTTTTGGTAGTGAACTACTCATATGATAATGACACATTTTTTAAATTTTATCTCAAACAACATTGCAGCAAAACAGTTCCTATCCATACATTAAGTGACGTTAATTTCATCTCAACGTCGAATATTAATATATTTTTTGTTATTATATTTTTATTTATTTTACATATTCTCATAATCATGATTCAGTTCAAGAAATTATATATATTTTTTTATGATATTTTAAAATGAAAATATGATATATAAATCAACATATTAATAGTTACCCATAAATTAAATAGATATCCATTGTTTTAATAAGTATGTGATAAATTTTTCCTAATTATATTTGAAGTAAATATGAAAAATAAATTTATAAATGATGAAGAATTTGATAATAATAAAATCTCATCCAAATCTCCACATCCCTACTTCTTTTTAAAAGTATTTTCCATTAAAAAGAATGAAACTAGTATAAGAGAACGTCTCCACGGAGGAAAAGAAAGAGAAAAAACCTAACATCCTCAATAATGGAAAGTTACATCTCCCAACAAAGGAGGAAAGTCAAAATATAAAAAGAAGATGAGAGATAAAGAAAAAAGAAAAATACATCCTAAAATTAAGGATTGAATGACCTCTCAAAAGAAAATGATCTTACCATGTCAATGAAATAAATCTCAAAAAATATATTATGTGAATCGAAAAGTATGACCAAAAAGCTAAAATCAATCCTTAACAAATATAAGATAATTCAACTATGTAAGTACAAGATCAGAAGTGATTCTATAAAATAAAATAACTTAAGAAAAAAAAAAAAAAACCATACAACACCATCAACCGAAAACAACCCACACAGCAACATCCAACCACAACGCCGCCATCCTCGCCACGGCCACCGCACAACACCACAAGATCCTAGCAACACCACTACGCAGAGCCTCCCCTCATCACACCACGCTCCCACCCAACCGACCACCAATACCGGGAGAGCCGCCACGCCGAGCAGCCACCATCGTTGGAGCAGCCATGCCGCGCCGAGCGACTACCGTCGCCGAAACACCACCACCGCTACAAGAGACCTCCAATGCTAGAGCAGTGGCGCAGAGCTTCAACGACGTCCGATGATGGGAAGCCACCGGGAGGAGCAACGATCGAAGATCACCACACCCGCCATCGTCTTCGAGAAGAAGTCACGAATGACGAGCGGCGAAGATGAGACTTCGATCGACGAATAGGGACGACAACCACAGGAGGTGAGCTTGGATCTTAAGCTCTGAACGGTCACCACTGAAGTCGAGCAAAGAGCGACGAACGGGCGTGCATGTCAGGGGGGCGGCTCCAATCGATGAGGAAATATGGTCCGGGTGGGGGCGGGGGAGGGGGGGGGGGGGTTTGTGGTGGTGAGGGGGGATCCGGTGAGTAGGAGAGCCCCGATCGGCCGTACCCGAGCATGCCGTTGGGTTCCTTTTCTCTGGGGAGGGGGAGCGGGAGGAGGACATTGACAAACCCTACTTGGGCGTCCCGCTTATGATATTACGGTTAAGGAAAACCCCACCTACTTACGTTATTTATACCTACCACATAGTTTGGGTATGCCTTATAAGTGAATAAGAAGTAGCAAGAGGATAACGAATGCGCTATCATCATGCAAGGAAGCGAAGGGTAGTTAGGGTGTCTCAATGTAGAATATTTTTTCCTAACTTAATTTGTGCTATACATGTATATAGGTTCGCTATTCATGCAAGTCCATCTTAAAGATTGTAATGTTGCGTGTGTATATATATATATATAGAGAGAGAGAGAGAGAGGAATGATACTATACGAGAGGCCTCTTTGGTGAGAACAGGAGAAATACCTATGCCAATCATTGAATTCCTCTCTAAATAATAGAAATTTGTTGCCATTATATCTTGATAGCGACGAATAATTATCGTTAAATTATTATTTATTAATATAAGACTCTAGTTATAATTTTTTCAACATTGAACCCTTCCATCTCTCAAACCCAATGCTCCAACTATCGATCGCTCAACATCACTGCTCCCACAATCGAACCCCTACTCACTACTCTCTCCCTTCCGATGGAGATCAAAGCAGCAGGAGACGATGCTTTTCACCTCCTCCTCCACATCTCTTGTCCTCTAACAATAATATTTAAGTCCCTCCTTCCATGTCCCTCCCAAACCCTAACCCCTTCCCCTCCACCTCCTCTTCTGCCTCCTTCCCCGACTAGCTCCACCCGCGAGACCCCCTCGTGTAAGGGATCAGAGCCAATGCTAAGGAGGATGGCAGGAAGAGGCAGAGGAGCAGGTGGTGGTGGTGGTCCCTTGACAATAAGAGCTACCTCGAGGACGACCAGGACACCCTCCTCGTCTCGATGGCGTACCCGAGCTCCTTAGAGGGGATCAATCACAGGCTCCGCTGCGATCTTGAAGTTGAGGTAATTGAAGTTGGCCTTTTTGCATGCACTCGTCATAAGATGTGTGAGGGGGTGTTGGTTTTGATGGTTATGGGTTTGCTAAAAGACTACAAGGAGGTGGTGTATGAGTGGAAAGGGAAGTTCAAGAGCTAGTAGGGGATGAGGAAATGTAATCCCAAGTGGAGAGATTAGTTGACTTTGCAATTTTCTATTGGAATTCTAATGGATGTCTTTGTAGATTTCTTCATGTAGAGTTATCCTTCTTTTGCTTGGAAATTAGATGGCTTTTAATGTTATTTGCATGTAAACTTTTTATTTCAACTGGTAACTGGAATGTGGCTTGATTTATTGATTCCATTTTTAAAGAAATTGTTAAACTTTAGATAATTCTTCTTCCCTTGAGCATTTTGCATTGTTCAATTGTTTGTGTTTAACACACTAACTTGTGTTGGATCCATTGACCAATTGCAAATGACTTTGAAATAATCATTTTTGACATATTTTTATTTAGCTTATTTTATCTTGGACATGATAGATAGCAAACGTCTTTTTAAATTTTTCTTGCCAAATCAATGAGGAGACCAATTGTAAGGGCCTGGATTTTGATACACTTAATGGGCTAATTAAGACCCTACTTGGTTGCTTAATAATGGATTTAAGGGCATTAGAGACCTTAATTTGGTAAGGGTAACCTTGGGAGTTAAGTAATTCCTTGAAATAATTGATAAAAGGTTAAATGATAAGAAGTTGAGAGAACTTTTGAAAGGATAACTAGGTTAATGGCCGTTCTTGGAGCCTAAGAAAGGAGTGGAGGGGGTTCCTTCACAATTCTACCCTTTTTATTTTGTTTATTTGTTTGGCTCGTTAAGGAAGCCAACTCTTTTTTGCTTCCCTGAGAAGCCACCCTCCTCCTTTTTGCCCCAACGTGGGCAAGAAAGAGAGAAGAGAGCAAGAGAGAAGGAAAGAAGGAAGGGATCCTTGCTACAGTCGTTGCTACTACGTGTTCCTGCTACTGCTACTGCTATGTGCGAGACAAGGAGAAGAAAAAGAAGCTTCATTGAAATGTAGGGACTTCCATCTCTTTTGGATTTCCTCTTGATTTCCTAGATTAGATTGTGAAATGGATGCATGGATTTGCTTGGTTTATGGCTTCATGCAAAAATAGTTGGGTTATGCTTTAGATTTGGGCTAAATCTTTGTGAGTGTGTAATTGGGGATTTCGACTTAGGATCGTGTTGGATGATAAGATCCATGAAACCATGTGGTTTAATGAGTTTTGGATCTAATTCAGGTTGTAAATAATGATTGTTTGGATTAGGGTTGTTTATGTGTGGTTGTGGTTTGGTAGAAAACTCATTCAGAACTTAGATGCGGTTCTGAGTGGGTTATTAGACGTCTAATGTAAAGACCCGTCCCACTTTTAGCTTTTTAAGATGTTTGGAGTGTCAGTCAGACATTTGTCCAGACGCTTGGACCCTTTCTTGGATGTCTGGAAATTAAAATTTTGTATGCGATCTATGTTCTGCACATGGGCAGCATGCAGAACTCTCCTTCTCTCTCTCTTTCCTCCTTCCTTCCCCCTGCTAAACCCTAACCCTCGGCCTTTATAAAAGGCCACCCTCCCATCCTCTCCTCTCCACTCCACACACCACCATCTCCACCTTCAGAGTACGGTGGAGTGGCCGGAGGAGGTGAGCGAGGGAGCGCGTGAGAGTGAGGAGGAGGAGAGTGCATGAGAAGGAGGAGGAGGTTGAGGTCGGGAGCTTCGTGGAAGCTCATCGGAGCTCGCACGGACACCGCGTGTGTGCGGGAGGAGGAGAGAGTCTGGAGCATCGTCCTCGACCACCTATAGCAGCTGAAGCTGCGACGGAGCGAGGAGAAATGCGGCAGAGCGCAGTGAGGAGCGCTGGGAGCGCAATTTGATACTGGAATTTTCCGGTATCAGACGTCTGGAGTGTAGTCCAGACGACTGGCTGAGCGTCTGGAGTCAAGACCAGACATCTAAAAGCACCCTTATTGCGAAGGTATGTTCTCTTCGCGGTTACGGTGCCCGGCCATGTAGGCTGCACCGCAGAAGATATGTTTGGCTAATATAGGGTGGCTGCTCTGTCATACGTAGGAGCAGCCTTGGGAAGGTGCACGGAATGCCTTTCCACACACTTTTGGATGTCTGAACAGCTCACTAGACGACCGGAGGTGCTTCAAGACGACTGGAGGAGTGGTCCGACATCTGGAACTACTTCCAGACGATCGTAGGGGAGTCTTGTACGTCTGAGGGCACTGCAGGAACTTGAGGTGAGATTCTGTAACTTTTAAGACGTCTAGACTTGTTTCCAGACGTCTGATTTTGGTCAGCAGACACGTTTTTGACCCATTTGGGATCCGATCAGGATCTGTTTTACGCAAATGAAGTATCTGTAGTTTCCTTGTAAGTTTTTCTACATATTAGAAATCTTTATACACTGTTCTGAATCTTCCTTTGTGATGTATTCCTTGGTATAGGACTTCGACTTGCTGCTTGTCCAGGGCTCGCAGAGACGCCTGGGTCTGCGGTTCGAGCCCCCAGTACTCCTAAATTGTCAGGTAGAGTGGTTTACCCCTGTTAATCTTATTAAATAAGAATGTATCTGTGGAATTAGCCAACTGGAAACCTAGGATGTAACTTGAACCCTAGGACAGAGAAATGATAAACCAATTGTTCTACATGATTGTATTTGTATACATGAATAAGTTAAACTGCTAGCCATTGCCTGTAATAAAGTATGAGCTGCCTGTTAGAATATGAGATGCCTGAGATAAATGAACAGTTACCAGCGAAATCATCAGTTGCATGTATTAAATTGTGAAAACACGAGCTGCCTGTATATAAACGAGAACTAAATTGTGAATAATGGAATATGGATCAGAATAATATGGTGAACATGAGCATGAACCCTACGGGGAGTTAGGAGTAGAGCTCTCGTGGTTAGATGGAAAAATCTGGAATGTGAACGGGAAGTGTGCTGGCCCTTGAGTACGTGGTACCAAGGAGAGCAACTGTCCCCTTTTTGTGTAGAGCGGAGCTAGCCGCCCTTGGGTTGGGACCCGAGGTTAGGATTGACCACTCTACACCAACTTCTGTTGGCCCTCGTGTACATGGTACCGAGGCGAGCTACTAGTGTAGTGTAACGACCCGATTCCCGAGTCCCTACGAGACACGAGAACCGGACCAACTCGACTAATCCCAAGACCTAGTCGTCCAACGAAGAAGTAACCAAAAGAGCAGTAAAATAAACCACATTCAGCATGAATATAACTAACAGTAAGAAAATACAGCAGTAACGAAAGAAACCACTACAGTATATACCACCACAACAGTAGAACAACATTCATAACGTAATATGGAACTGCAGGTAAAGAAAAGTACAGCGGTAACAAGAACTACTCACTACAGTGGAACCAAAAAGAGGTACAAGAGAACAGTGGTAACTCTACTGGACCCTACTTGGCCCAGCGTCCTCTGCAGCCGCTGACCCTGGATGCTCAACACCTGGTCCTGAAAGGTAACGAGTGTAACACGTCAGCAAAATGCTGAGTAGAGTGGCAACTAAAACAAAAGAAACAGTAAAGTGTACAGTAGCTGTTATGTTCTGTTACTTTCTTTAATTACGTCTTTCTATTTTCCCACAATCTATCTATTTCTCAGATCCTTCACTTGATCTCGAATGTTTCTCGTGGGAACGATCTTGATTGCAGTCTTTTCCGAACAGTAGAAGTAGCACGTGGTGCTCTCCTGGCCGGGAGAGTCCCCCGTGGTGATCCTACTCTCAGTCAACCACCCCAAGGTCATGGACAAGCGTAACGGTGACTACGGCACGCGCGATAAATGCACAGGTAGCTAACCCTCACTGGCACGCGGTCAGTCGTTTCCGTTAACGGGTGCGCCCAAAGCAAAGCACAGAACTAGTACAAGGCAGAGCCCTCTCAGTAACAGGGGTCCAACCCCCCCACAGTAACCAAACAGGGGCCTTGCCCCTCCACAGTCCGCGCACCCTCGCCTGACTACCCTGGTTTGCCCAGTGGGCCTAACAAGTTGGTGTAGGAGGCTAGCAGAACCCCGGGGCCCGTGGGGTAGCTAGTACCTCTCTACACTAGTAGCTCTCCTCGGTACTACGTACACGAGGGCCAGCAAGTCGGTACAAAGTGGCCAGTCTTAACCCCGGGTCCCTGGGGCGGCTAGCTCCGCTCTGCACTAAACAGGGGGACAGTCGCTCTCCTTGGTACTCCGTAATCAAGGGCCAGCTCACTTCCCCAATTCTATTCCATTCCTCTTCCAGGAGTTCTACTCCTAATTCCCCGTAGGGTTCCAGCTCTTTTAACTCAACACAATCAGGTTTCACCTTTCCAGTTTCATGTTCATACAATCAATGTTCTCAATCACGTTTATTTATTCATAGCAGGCAGCTGTTAATTCAATTCACAGGCAGCTATTAATCCCTTTCCACATTTTCCAAGACTGCAGTATTCATACATTCCACTAGTTTTCCCATCCTAGGATTCATGCCATATCCTAAGATCTATCATACAATCTAGTTTTCCAGCCCTAAGATTCATGCAACACCCTAGGATCTACCATTCAATCTATTTCTCATTCCTAGGATTAATGTAATGTCCTAGATTCTATTTATGGTTTCATAATTTAACAGATTATACTTAAAGCCACTCTACCGGTTACAACAGGCGAACTGGGGGCGTTGTCGGGAATCCCGCGTGCCTCCACAACCCCCGAGACTGCAACGGAACGGGGTCCTATCACAAGGATCAAACACAAGGAATTTCTCAAAACAGTATACAGCTACTGTAGATGGGTAGAGGATGTAATTCCAAAAAGCACGCAACTCGAAATGCGGAAAACGAACCCCGAACGGGCCCTAAACGGGTCGAAAACGACGAAACAGTGCAAAATCAGACGTCTGGAACTTATTCCAGACGTCTTAAAAAGTGGATCAGGGGTTACCTTGCTCTACGTGGTCTCTCAAACGTCCAGAAGCCTGTGGGGGCATCTGGCTTAGTTCACAGACGTCCAATGGTCACCCCGGACGTCTGGATGTCGCTACCGTCGTCTGGTGCTACAGACAGACGTCTGATTCGCGTTGGATGGCGAATCACCGAACCAGCGCATACCCATCTCTCTCTCTCAGTACGGTCAGTCGAAGAAAACGAAGAAGACGGAAATAACTCACCTTTCATACGTCTGGACAGTCTTCCAGACGTCGTGCCCGTCGTCTGGCTAGAAGCCCAGACGTCTGAATCTGGAAAAGTTTCCAGAACCAGGGTGCGACTTGCCCTCCGCTCGCGATGCCCAGCTGCGCCGCGTCTCGTCCGCCTGCTGCTCAAACTGCAGCAGTCCAGTCCCCGCGTCGCTCCGCGCCCGCTGCGCCCCCCGCCGACCCGCCCTAGCAGCCCCGGCGAGCTCGCTCTCACGGCCGGGTGCCTCTTCCACGCGCAGCACCTCCTCCCACGCTCACCGCGGCTGTCGCTGCCGCCGCACACTTGCGCACTGGCTGGAAGGAGAAGAGGAAGGGGGCGGAGGTGACGGGAGTGAGGGAGAGGGCGTGGCCTTTTAAGGCCGCGAGAGGAGGAGAGAGAGAGCGGACAGGGTGGGTCTGCGGCCGTAGGAGAGAGGGAAAAAGAGAGGGAGAGAGAGCGTACGCAGGTCTGCGCGCTCAGGCGTGCAGACGAAACACGCGTGCCAAAAATAACCGATTCCCAGACGTCTGGAAGTGGATCCAGACATCTGGTCAGACGTCTGGGCCACCTCCCAGACGTCTTTTTGAAGTGTGCGTTTGTAACAATATAACAAACTCAAAGGAAGTTTCGTCCCTGAAACTTGTGCTAACTAGGGTGCGGAAAAGACGTCAAAATAACCATAACAAACTTAAAGAGGATCGAAGCCGGTCCGAAAAGACGTACCCGCGAAAAGCTCCGGGTACCGCTCCCGCATTGCCGCCTCAGGCTCCCAGGTAGCCTCCTCATACCGCTGGCTCCTCCACAAAACCTTTACTAGGGGTACTTGCTTTTGTCTCAAACTGCGGACGGCTCGGTCTAGAATCTGCACTGGCCGCTCGGGGTAGGTCAGGTCGTTGCCCACCTCGACGCTCTCGTGACTCAGTACGTGACTGGAATCGGCTACGTACTTCCTGAGGTTGGACACGTGGAACACGTCGTGCACACCAGAAAGCTGCGGGGGGAGGGCAAGTCTGTAAGCAACGGGTCCAACCCACTCCAGGACCTCAAAGGGCCCCACGAACCTCGGCGCGAGCTTCCCTCTCACCCCAAACCGCTGTAGGCCCTTCATGGGCGAAACACGAAGGAAGACGTGGTCCCCAACCTCAAACTGCACCTCTCTGCGTCTCCGATCCGCGTAGCTCTTCTGTTTGCTCCTGACAGTGCGGAGTCGCCTGTGGATCTGCTCGACTACCTCCTGACTCTGCCGGATCAACCTGGGGCCAACCTCCCACCTGGTCCCCACCTCAACCCAACTCAAGGGTGCCGTACACCTCCGTCTGTACAGAGCCTCGTAGGGAGCCATGCCGATGCTCGAGTGGTAACTGTTGTTGTATGCAAACTCTGCCAGGGGCAGGTGTTCCACCCAAGAGCCCCTCCAGTCCAGCACACAGGCACGCAAAAGGTCCTCAAGTGTCTGTATCGTGCGCTCGGACTATCCATCCGTCTGGGGGTGGTAAGCCGTACTAAACCTCAACCGCGTCCCCAAGGCCTGCTGAAACTCAGCCCAAAACTGGGACGTAAAGCGGGTATCCCAGTCGGATACGGTCTCCCGCGGAACTCCGTGTAGTCGTACCACATCACGGATATACCTCTCTGCCAACTGTGCTGGTCCTAAAGTGACTCGGATCGGCAAGAATCGTGCCATCTTCGCCAGTCTATCCACTATTACCCAGACTACGTCGTGTCCTCCCTGGGTAACAGGTAAGCCCACCACCAAGTCCATGGTGATGCTCTCCCACTTCCACTCTGGCACTGGAAGCGGTTGTAGCGGCCCTGCAGGCCTCTGATGCTCGGCCTTCACCTGCTGACCCACTAAGCACTGCTGCACGAACTCACCCACATCCCGCTTCATCCCCCTCCACCAAAACTCGCGTCTCAAGTCGTGGTACATCTTCGTGTTTCCGGGATGTATGGTGAATCTGGAACCGTGTGCCTCAGTCAGGAGCTCTCTCAACAGCTCCTCGTCTCTGGGAACGCACAACCGTCCCCTCAAGCGCAACACCTGGTCTGTGAAAGAGAAGTCCCCCGGGTCTCCCGACAATACTCTGTCGAGCAAGGACTGCAAGTACGGATCGGCCATCTGTCCTGTGATGATGCGCTCTATCAGCTCTGGCCTAGTCTGCCGTGTCACAGTCACTGCCCCACAGTACCCCCGTAACTCTAGAGGTCTCCAACTGCCCACCTCCTCTAAAAGGCTCCAACTCTGTAACTGTAAACTGGCCAAGTGTGCGGGCGCCTTACGGCTCAAGGCGTCAGCCACCACATTGGCCTTTCCCTGGTGGTAGGAGATGCTGCAGTCGTAGTCCTTCATGAGCTCCAACCAACGTCTCTGTCTCATGTTGAGCTCCTTCTGATCAAAAAGGCATCTGAGGCTCTTGTGATCTGTGAAAATCTCGAAGGTCTCACCGTACAAGTAGTGCCTCCAGGTCTTCAGCGCGAAGACAACCGCCGCCAACTCGAGGTCGTGGGTAGGGTAGGTATGCTCATGGGGCTTCAGTTGCCGCGAAGTGTAAGCGACAACGTGACCCCTCTGCATGAGCACACCTCCTAACCCCTGCAAGGAGGCGTCCGTGTACACAACGAACCCGCCACTACTGTCAGGGATGGTGAGCACGGGAGCCGAGGTCAACCTCTCCTTCAGCTCCAAAAAACATGCCTCATAGGCATCTGTCCAAGCGAAGGGCACGTCCTTCCAGGTCAACTGTGTCATAGGACGCACAATCTGTGAAAAACCTCTGATGAATCGTCTGTAGTAGCCTGCCAGTCCCAGGAAACTGCGAATCTCAGTGACTGAACGCGGTCTCTCCCATCTGAGCACTGCCTCGACCTTGGCTGGGTCCACCGCCAAGCCGTCTCCAGAGATCACATGACCTAAGAAGGTCACCTCCCTCAACCAGAACTCGCACTTGCTGTATTTGGCGTACAGCCTATGTCGTCTCAGAGTGTCCAGAATCATCCGCAAGTGTTGTCCGTGCTGCGTCTGATCTCTAAAATAGATGAGTACATCATCTATGAAAACCACCACGAACTGGTCCAAGTACGGTCTAAACACCCGGTTCATCAGGTCCATGAAAGCAGCGGGGGCATTAGTCAGCCCAAATGGCAAGACCAAAAACTCGTAGTGTCCGTACCGGGTGCGGAAAGCTGTCTTGGAGACGTCGGTCTCCCTGATCCTCAACTGGTGGTATCCAGACCTCAAGTCAATCTTGGAAAACACCGTGGCACCCCGCAACTGGTCAAATAAGTCGTCGATCCTCGGCAGCGGATATCTGTTCTTGATGGTGACCTTATTCAGCTGTCGGTAGTCCACACAAAGGCGTAAGGTCCCATCCTTCTTCTTCACAAACAGTACCGGGGCTCCCCAGGGAGATGCACTGGGCCTCACGAAACCTTTCTCCAAAAGGTCCTGCAACTGGGACTTGAGCTCTCGCAGCTCAAGCGGTGCCATCCTGTATGGCGCGGTGGAGATGGGGTTGGTCCCTGGTACTAGTGAGATCTCAAACTCAATCTCACGCTCGGGCGGTAGTCCTGGTAACTCGTCTGGAAACACGTCAGGGTACTCTCTGATCACCGGGATGCTCTGGAAGTCTGCCACAGGGCTGGGCTCTGCCACCACACAAGCTAGGAAGCCCTCACACCCCTGGCTTAAAAGTCTCGCCGCCCGAAGTGCCGAAATGCACCTGAAACCTCCGTCCAATGGCTATCCGTGAAACTCGAAAGAAGGCAACTCCGGAATGGAGAAGAAGATCTTCCTCTCAAAACATTCCACCAAGGCGTGGTAAGCGGACAGCCAATCCATCCCCAGAATCACTCCAAAGTCCTCCATTTGTATCATAATCAGGTCAGCTGGCAGGCTACGTCCCCCGACGCTGACCTCGCAATCCGTGTACACCTCCTCAGCTACAAACAGCTGACCACTCGGACCTCTGATTACGAATGGATTTTATAATATTGTATAATCCTGGTCCAAACTAACTGCGAAACTGGCTGCGACAAACGAGTGCGTAGCGTCGGAATCGAAAAGTGTGTAAATGAGTCTGCCGGAAACTGATACCATACCTGCCACTACCAAGCCCGAAGCTCTGCCATCCCTGTGTGTCAGGGCGTTGATACGCCCTTCAGCTCTAGGTGCGGACGAAGCAGCCACACTCTGCGTGGGACGGGTAGGTGTTGGCCGGTACCCTCCTTGTGACAGCTGTCATCCTCCTCGCGCCTGGGAACCGCGGCATCCTGCGCGCCCTCCAGTGCTCTGCGATCGGAGTATCTGCTGACCTCCTGCCCTAGACGGGCAGTCCCTCCTGATGTGGCCTGGCTGGTCACACTGGTAACAGAGGGGAACCCGACTCCCGCCCTCAGTGGGTCCCTGCTGTCGACTGGGCGGGGGTCCGGTGCTGGCGACTGGCCCCTGTCGAGGGCCCCCAAAGGCCACTGATAGCCCTGCAAAACATGACGGCTCTCTTACGGATGCCACGTGTGTCCTCTCTCGCCGGCCCTGTGAAAAGTCTGGCTGAAAGGGCCTCTTTCGCCCGCCGTCAGTGTCTCGCGCGGACAGGTTGGTCTCCTCATAAGTCATAGCTGCCTCTACCACCCTCGAAAACGTAGGCAGCTTCAGGGGTTTGACATACCCCTGATCGCAGGCTGGAGCCCCTCGGTGGACCTCCAAAGGCGCTCCTCCTCTGTGGCTACTGCTGTCGCTGCAAAGCGGGATAGCTCCAAGAAACGCGTAGGGTACGCACTCACAGTCATCGTTCCTTGGCAGAGAGTGTGGAACTCCCGCCTCCTCTGGTCCTGCCACGTTTTGGGAAAGCACTGCTCGCAGAAGAGGGTGTCGAACTGGTCCCAGGTCGGCTCGTCCCTCTCCTGTCCCCAGACAGCCCTCCACCACCTGTGTGTCGCAGTCTCCAGCTGGTACGTGGCAAAGGCCACGCGGCACTCCACCAGGGGGCAAAGGGTGTCGAAGATCTTCTCCAGCTGCTCAAGCCAGTCCTCTGCCTCGGTCGGGTCCTCATCCCCCTTAAAGGAGGGGGGCTTCAGCTTCTGGAACTGTCCGAAAAGCTCGAAGTGGCACTGTAGTGGAGGTGCTGGTGCATCTCCAGGTGAAGGTGCCTCGTGCACAGAAGTGTCGGAGGAAGGTGGGGGCGGCAGCGGCCCATCCCCTCCCCCATGTCCAGTGCCGTGTCCGTCGTGTGGCCCCACAGAGGACTCTCCCTCTGCAGCCCCAGGAGGAGGCGCTCGGGGCGGTGGGTGGAGCTCCTCTCGTACAATGTCCCGTATCAGCCGGGCGAGGTCCAGGGCCTGAATGCTTGGGAGTGGAGGCTGGTCCACCGAGATGTCGACAACGGCATGCCCACCTCGCCGACCTCGTCCTCGGCTGCGCCCGCGGCCAGTCTCGCCAGTCCCGTGACGAGGCATCTCCAAAAGGAGATGCAAAACAAACGAAATACGTCAGTACGGAACAATACCTAACGAAAACGTCTAAGAGTTCATGTCAAAAGATATGTTGTGGTGGCTACTCTAGTTATAGACATGTGAATTGGTTATTTTTCAGTTAGTTGATTCACTTCTCGGGACGCTCTGATACCATCTTGTAACGACCTGATTCCTGAGTCCCTACGAGACACGAGAACCGGACCGACTCGACTAATCCCAAGACCTAGTCGTCCAACGAGGAAGTAACCAAAAGAGCAGTAAAATAAACCACATTCAGCATGAATATAACTAACAGTAAGAAAATACAGCAGTAACGAAAGAAACCACTACAGTATATACCACCACAACAGTAGAACAACATTCATAACATAATATGGAACTGCAGGTAAAGAAAAGTACAGCGGTAACAAGAACTACTCACTACAGTGGACCCAAAAAGAGGTACAAGAGAACAGTGGTAACTCTACTAGACCCTACTCGGCCCAGCGTCCTCTGCAGCCGCTGACCCTGGTTGCTCAACACCTGGTCCTGAAAGGTAACGAGTGTAACACGTCAGCAGAACGCTGAGTAGAGTGGCAACTAAAGTAAATGAAACAGTAGAGTGTACAGTAGCTGTTATGTTCCGTTACTTTCTTTAATTACGTCTTTCTATTTTCCCACAATTTATCTATTTCTCAGATCCTTCACTCGATCTCGAATGTTCCCCGTGGGAACGATCTTGATTGCAGTCTTTTCCGAACAGTAGAAGTAGCACGTGGTGCTCTCCTGGCCGGGAGAGTCCCCCGTGGTGATCCTACTCTCAGTCAACCACCCCAAGGTCACGGACAGGCGCAACGGTGACTACGGCACGCGCGATAAACGCACAGGTAGCTAACCATCACTGGCACGCGGTCAGTCGTTTCCGTTAACGGGTGCGCCCAAAGCAAAGCACGGAACCAGTATAGGGTAGAGCCCTCTCAGTAACAGGGGCCCAACCCCTCCACAGTCCGCGCACCCTCGCCTGACTACCCTGGTTTGCCCAGTGGGCCTAACAAGTCGGTGTAGGAGGCTAGCAGAACCCCGTGGCCCGTGGGGTAGCTAGTACCTCTCTACACTAGTAGCTCTCCTCGGTACTACGTACACGAGGGCCAGCAAGTCAGTACACAGTGGCCAGTCTTAACCCCGGGTCCCTGGGGCGGCTAGCTCCGCTCTGCACTAAACAGGGGGACAGTCACTCTCCTTGGTACTCCGTACTCAAGGGCCAGCTCACTTCCCCAATTCTATTCCATTCCTCTTCCAGGAGTTCTACTCCTAATTCGCCGTAGGGTTCCAGCTCTTTTAACTCAACACAATCAGGTTTCACCTTTCCAGTTTCATGTTCATACAATCCATGTTCTCAATCACGTTTATTTATTCATAGCAGGCATCTGTTAATTCAATTCACAGGCAGCTATTAATCCCTTTCCACATTTTCCAAGACTGCAGTATTCATACATTCCCTAGTTTTCCCGTCCTAGGATTCATGCCATATCCTAGGATCTATTATACAATCTAGTTTTCCAGCCCTAGGATTCATGCAACACCCTAGGATCTACCATTAAATCTATTTCTCATTCCTAGGATTCATGCAATGTCCTAGGTTCTATTTATGGTTTCATAATTTAACAGATTATACTTAAAGCCACTCTACCGGTTACAACAGGCGAACTGGGGGCATGGTCGGGAATCCCGCGTGCCTCCGCAACCCCCGAGACTGCAACGGAACGGGATCCTATCACGACTATCAAACACAAGGAATTTCTCAAAACAGTATACAGCTACTGTAGACAGGTAAAGGATGTAATTCCGAAAAGCACGCAACTCGAAATGCGGAAAACGGACCCTGAACGGGCCCTAAACGGGTCGAAAACGACGAAACAGTGCAAAATCAGACGTCTGGAACTTATTCTAGACATCTTAAAAAGTGGATCAGGGGTTACCTTGCTTTGCGTGGTCTCTCAGATGTCAGAAGCCTGCGGGGGCGTCTGGCCTAGTTCACAGACGTCCGATGGTCACCCCGGACGTCTGGATGTCGCTACCGTCGTCTGGTGCTACAGACAGACGTCTGATTCGCGTTGGATGGTGAATCACCGAACCTGCACGTACCCATCTCTCTCTCTCAGTATGTCAGTCGAAGAAAATGAAGATGGAAATAACTCACCTTTCAGACATCTGGACAGCCTTCCAGACGTCGTGCCCGTCGTCTGGCTAGAAGCCCAGACGTTTGATTCTGGAAAAGTTTCCAGAACCAGGGTGCAACTCGCCCTCCACTCGCGACGCCCGGCTGCGCCGCGTCTCGTCCACCTGCTGCTCAAACTGCAGCAGTCCAGCCCCCCGCGTCACTCCGCGCCCGCTACGCCCCCCGCCGGCCCTAGCAGCCCCAGCGAGCTCGCCCGCACGGCCGGGCGCCTCTTCCACGCGCAGCACCTCCTCCCACGCTCACCGCGGCTGTCGCTGCTGCCGCTCACTCGCGCACTGGCTGGAAGGAGAAGAGGAAGGGGGAGGAGGTGACGGGAGTGAGGGAGAGGGCGTGGCCTTTTAAGGCCGCGCGAGGAGGAGAGAGAGAGCAGACAGGGTGGGTATGCGGCCGCAGGAGAGAGGGAAAAAGAGAGGGAGAGAGAGCGTACGCAGGTCTGCGCGCTCAGGCGCACAGACGAAACACACGTGCCAAAAATAACTGATTCCCAGACGTCTGGAAGTGGTTCCAGACATCTGGTCAGACGTCTGGGCCACCTCCCAGACGTCTTTTTGAAGCACGCGTTTGTAACAATATAACAAACTCAAAGGAAGTTTTGTCCCCGAAACTTGCGCTAACTAGGGTGCGGAAAAGACGTCAAAATAACCATAACAAACTTAAAGAGGACCGAAGCCGGTCCGAAAAGACGTACCCGCGAAAAGCTCCGGGTACCGCTCCCAGGTAGCCTCCTCGTACCGCTGGCTCCTCCACAAAACCTTTACCAGGGGTACTTGCTTTCATCTCAAACTGCGGACGGCTCGGTCTAGAATCTGCACTGGCCGCTCTGGGTAGGTCAGGTCGTTGCCCACCTCGACGCTCTCGTGACTCAGTACGTGACTGGAATCGGCTACGTACTTCCTGAGGTTGGACACGTGGAACACGTCGTGCACACCAGAAAGCTGCGGGGTGAGGGCAAGTCTGTAAGCAACAGGTCCAACCCGCTCCAGGACCTCAAAGGGCCCCACGAACCTCGGCGCGAGCTTCCCTCTCTCCCCAAACCGCTGTATGCCCTTCATGGGCGAAACACGAAGGAAGACGTGGTCCCCAACCTCAAACTGCACCTCTCTGCGTCTCCGATCCGCGTAGCTCTTCTGTCTGCTCCTGACAGTACGGAGTCGCTTGTGGATCTGCTCGACGACCTCCTGACTCTGCCGGATCAACCTGGGGCCAACCTCCCACCTGGTCCCCACCTCAACCCAACTCAAGGGTGCCGTACACCTCCGTCTGTACAGAGCCTCGTAGGGAGCCATGCCGATGCTCGAGTGGTAACTGTTGTATGCAAACTCCGCCAGGGGCAGGTGTTCCACCCAAGAGCCCCTCCAGTCCAGCACACAGGCACGCAAAAGGTCCTCAAGTGTCTGTATCGTGCGCTCGGACTATCCATCCGTCTGGGGGTGGTAAGTCGTACTAAACCTCAACCGCGTCCCCAAGGCCTGCTGAAACTCAGCCCAAAACTGGGACGTAAAGCGGGTATCCCGGTCGGATACGGTCTCCCGCGGAACTCCGTGTAGTCGTACCACATCACGGATATACCTCTCTGCCAACTGTGCTGGTCCTAAAGTGACTCGGATCGGCAAGAATCGTGCCATCTTCGTCAGTCTATCCACTATTACCCAGACTGCGTCGTGTCCTCACTGGGTAACAGGTAAGCCCACCACCAAGTCCATGGTGATGCTCTCCCACTTCCACTCTGGCACTGGAAGCGGTTGTAGCGGCCCTGCAGGCCTCTGATGCTCGGCCTTCACCTGCTGACCCACTAAGCACTGCTGCACGAACTCACCCACATCCCGCTTCATCCCCCTCCACCAAAACTCGCGTCTCCAGTCGTGGTACATCTTCGTGTTTCCGGGATGTATGGTGAATCTGGAACCGTGTGCCTCAGTCAGGAGCTCTCTCAACAGCTCCTCATCTCTGGGAACGCACAACCGTCCCCTCAAGCGCAACACCTGGTATGTGAAAGAGAAGTCCCCCGGGTCTCCCGACAGTACTCTGTCGAGCAAGGACTGCAAGTACGGATCGGCCACCTGTCCTGTGATGATGCGCTCTATCAGCTCTGGCCTAGTCTGCCGTGTCACAGTCACTGCCCCACAGTACCCCCGTAACTCTAGAGGTCGCCAGCTGCCCACCTCCTCTAAAAGGCTCCAACTCTGTAACTGTAAACTGGCCAAGTGTGCGGGCGCCTTACGGCTCAAGGCGTCAGCCACCATATTGGCCTTTCCTGGGTGATAGGAGATGCTGCAGTCGTAGTCCTTCATGAGCTCCAACCAACGTCTCTGTCTCATGTTGAGCTCCTTCTGATCAAAAAGGTATCTGAGGCTCTTGTGATCTGTGAAAATCTCGAAGGTCTCACCGTACAAGTAGTGCCTCCAGGTCTTCAACGCGAAGACAACCGCCGCCAACTCGAGGTCGTGGGTAGGGTAGGTATGCTCATGGGGCTTCAGTTGCCGCGAAGCGTAAGCGACAACGTGACCCCTCTGCATGAGCACACCTCCTAACCCCTGCAAGGAGGCGTCCGTGTACACAACGAACCTACCACTACTGTCAGGGATGGTGAGCACGGGAGCTGAGGTCAACCTCTCCTTCAGCTCTAGAAAACATGCCTCAAAGGTATTTATCCAAGCGAAGGGCACGTCCTTCCAGGTCAACTGTGTCATAGGACGCGCAATCTGTGAGAAACCTCTGATGAATCGTTTGTAGTAGCCTGCCAGTCCCAGGAAACTGCGAATCTCAGTGACTGAACGCGGTCTCTCCCATCTAAGCACTGCCTCGACCTTGGCTGGGTCCACCGCCAAGCCGTCTCCAGAGATCACATGACCTAAGAAGGTCACCTCCCTCAACCAGAACTCGCTCTTGCTGTATTTAGCGTACAGCCTACGTCGTCTCAGATTGTCCAGAACCATCCGCAAGTGTTGTTCGTGCTGCGTCTGATCTCTAGAATAGATGAGTACATCATCTATGAAAACCACCACGAACTGGTCTAAGTACGGTCTAAACACCCGGTTCATCAGGTCCATGAAAGCAGCGGGGGCATTAGTCAGCCCAAACGGCAAGACCAAAAACTCGTAGTGTCCGTACCGGGTGCGGAAAGCTGTCTTGGAGACGTCGGTCTCCCTGATCCTCAACTGGTGGTATCTAGACCTCAAGTCGATCTTGGAAAACACCGTGGCACCCCGCAACTGGTCAAATAAGTCGTCGATCCTCGGCAGCGGATATCTGTTCTTGATGGTGACCCTATTCAGCTGTCGGTAGTCCACACAAAGGCGTAAGGTCCCATCCTTCTTCTTCACAAACAGTACTGGGGCTCCCCAGGGAGACGCACTGGGCCTCACGAAACCTTTCTCCAAAAGGTCCTGCAACTGGGACTTGAGCTCTCGCAGCTCAAGAGGTGCCATCCTGTATGGCGCGGTGGAGATGGGGTTGGTCCCTGGTACTAGTGAGATGTCAAACTCGATCTCACGCTCGGGCGGTAGTCCCGGTAACTCGTCTGGAAACACGTCAGGGTACTCTCTGACCACCGGGATGCTCTGGAAGTCTGCCACAGGGCTGGGCTCTGCCACCACACAAGCTAGAAAGCCCTCACACCCCTGGCTTAAAAGTCTCAGCGCCCGAAGTGCCGAAATGCACCTGAAACCTCTGTCCACTAGCTGTCTGTGAAACTCGAAAGAAGGCAACTCCGGAATGGAGAAGAAGATCTTCCTCTCAAAATAGTCCACCAATGCGTAGTAAGCGGACAGCCAATCCATCCCCAGAATCACTCCAAAGTCCTCCATCTGTATCATAATCAGGTCAGCTGGCAGGCTATGTCCCCCGACGCTGACCTCGCAATCCGTGTACACCTCCTCAGCTACAAACAGCTGACCACTCGGACCTCTGATTACGAACGGATTTTCTCATATTGTATAATCCTGGTCCAAACTAACTGCGAAACTGGCTGCGACAAACGAGTGCGTAGCGCCGGAATCGAAAAGTGTGTAAACGAGTCTGCCGGAAACTGAAACCATACCTGCCACTACCGAGCCCGAAGCTCTGGCATCCCTGTGTGTCAGGGCGTTGATACGCCCTTCAGCTCTAGGTGCAGACGAAGCAGCCACACTCTGCGTCGGACGAGTAGGCGCTGGCCGCTACCCTCCTCGTGACTGCTGTCCTCCTCCTCGTGCCTGGGAACCGCGGCCTCCTGCGCGCCCTCCAGTACTCTACGCGGGGAGTATCTGCTGACCTCCTGCCCTAGACGGGCAGTCCCTCCTGATGTGGCCTGGCTGGCCACACTGGTAACAGAGGGGAACCCGACTCCCGCCCTCAGTGGGTCCCTGCTGTCGACTGGGTGGGGGTCCGGTGCTGGCGACTGGCCCCTGTCGAGGGCTCCCAAAGGCCACTGATGGCCCTGCAAAACGTGAAGGCTCTACTGCAGATGCCACGTGTCTCCTCTCTCGCCGACCCTGTGAAAAGTTTGGCTGAAAGGGCCTCTTCCGCCAGCAGTCAGTGTCTCGCGCGGACAGGTAGGTCCCCTCATAAGTCATAGCTGCCTCTACCACCCTCGAAAACGTAGGCAGCATCAGGGGTTTGACATACCCCCTGAGCGCAGGCCGGAGCCCCTCGGTGAACCTCCAAAGGCGCTCCTCCTCTGTGGCTACTGCTGTCGCTGCAAAGTGGGATAGCTCCAAGAAACGCGTACGGTACGCGCTCAAAGTCATCGTTCCTTGGCAGAGAGTGTGGAACTCCCGCCTCCTCTGGTCCTGCCACGTTTGGGGAAAGTACTGCTCGCAGAAGAGGGTGACGAACTGGTCCCAGGTCGGCTCGTCCCTCTCCTGTCCCCGGACCGCCCACCACCACCTGTGTGCCGCACTCTCCAGCTGGTACGTGGCAAAGGCCACGCGGCACTCCACCGGGGGGCAAAGGGTGTCGAAGATCTTCTCCAGCTGCTCAAGCCAGTCCTCTGCCTCAGTTGGGTCCTCATCCCCCTTGAAGGAGGGGGGCTTCAGCTTCCGGAACTGTCCGAAAAGCTTGAAGTGGCGCTGCAGTGGAGGTGCTGGTGCATCTCCAGGTGAAGGTGCCTCGAGCACAGAAGTGTCAAAGGAAGGTGGGGGCGGCAGCGGCCCATCCCCTCCCCCGTGTCCAGCGCCGTGTCCGTTGTGTGGCCCCACAGAGGACTCTCCCTCTGCAGCCCCAGGAGGAGGCGCTCGGGGCGGTGGGTGGAGCTCCTCGCGTACATTGTCCCGTATCAGCCGGGCGAGGTCCTGGGCCTGAATGCTCGGGAGTGGTGGCTGGTCCACCGAGACGTCGACAACGGCACGCCCACCTCGCCGACCTCGTCCTCGGCCGCGCCTGCGGCCAGTCTCGCCAGTCCTGTGATGAGGCATCTCCTACAAGGAGACGCAAAACAAACGAAATACGTCAGTACGGAACAATACCTAACGAAAACATCTAAGAGTTCATGTCAAAAGATATGTTGTGGTGGCTACTCTAGTTATAGACATGTGAATTTGTTATTTTCCAGTCAGTTGATTCACTTCTCGGGACGACCTTGCTTTGATACCACCTTGTAACGACCCGATTCCTGAGTCCCTACGAGACACGAGAATCGGACCGACTCGACTAATCCCAAGACCTAGTCGTCCAACGAGGAAGTAACCAAAAGAGCAGTAAAATAAACCACATTCAGCATGAATATAACTAATAGTAAGAAAATACAACAGTAACGAAAGAAACCACTACAGTATATACCACCACAACAGTAGAACAACATTCATAACATAATATGGAACTGCAGGTAAAGAAAAGTACAGCGGTAACAAGAACTACTCACTACAGTGGAACCAAAAAGAGGTACAAGAGAACAGTGGTAACTCTACTGGACCCTACTCAGCCCAGCGTCCTCTGCAGCCGCTGACCCTGGCTGCTCAACACCTGGTCCTGAAAGGTAACGAGTGTAACACGTCAGCAGAACGCTGAGTAGAGTGGCAACTAAAATAAATGAAACAGTAGAGTGTATAGTAGCTGTTATGTTCTGTTACTTTCTTTAATTACGTCTTTCTATTTTCCCACAATTTATCTATTTCTCAGATCCTTCACTTGATCTCGAATGTTCCTCGTGGGAACGATCTTGATTGCAGTCTTTTCCGAACAGTAGAAGTAGCACGTGGTGCTCTCCTGGCCGGGAGAGTCCCCCGTGGTGATCCTACTCTCAGTCAACCACCCCAAGGTCACGGACAGGCGTAACGGTGACTACGGCACGCGCGATAAATGCACAGGTAGCTAACCCGCACTGGCACGCGGTCAGTCGTTTTCGTTAACGGGTGCGTCCAAAGCAAAGCACGGAACCAGTACAGGGCAGAGCCCTCTCAGTAACAGGGGTCCAACCCCTCCACAGTAACCAAACAGGGGCCTTGCCCCTCCACAGTCCGCGCACCCTCGCCTGACTACCCTGGTTTGCCCAGTGCTCCTAACAAGTCGGTGTAGGAGGCTAGCAGAACCCCGGGGCCCGTGGGGTAGCTAGTATCTCTCTACACTAGTAGCTCTCCTCGGTACTACGTACACGAGGGCCAGCAAGTCGGTACAAAGTGGCCAGTCTTAAGCTTGGGTCCCTGGGGCGGCTAGCTCCGCTCTGTACTAAACAGGGGGACAGTCACTCTCCTTGGTACTCTGTACTCAAGGGCCAGCTCACTTCCCCAATTCTATTCCATTCCTCTTCCAGGAGTTCTACTCCTAATTCCCCGTAGGGTTCCAGCTCTTTTAACTCAACACAATCAGGTTTCACCTTTCCAGTTTCACGTTCATACAATCCATGTTCTAAATCACGTTTATTTATTCATAGCAGGCAGCTGTTAATTCAATTCACAGGCAGCTATTGATCCCTTTCCACATTTTCCAAGACTGTAGTATTCATACATTCCACTAGTTTTCCCGTCCTAGGATTCATGCCATATCCTAGGATCTACCATTCAATCTATTTCTCATTCCTAGGATTCATGTAATGTCCTAGGTTCTATTTATGGTTTCATAATTTAACAGATTATACATAAAGCCACTCTACCAGTTACAACAGGCAAACTGGGGGCGTGGTCGGGAATCCCGCGTGCCTCCGCAACCCCCGAGACTGCAACGGAACGGGATCCTATCACAAGGATCAAACACAAGGAATTTCTCAAAACACTATACAGCTACTGTAGACGGGTAGGGGATGAAGCGGGATGTGGGTGAATTCGTGCAGCAGTGCTTAGTGTGCCAGCAGGTGAAAGCCGAGCATCAGAGGCCTGCAGGGCCGCTACAGCTGCTTCCAGTGCAAGAGTGGAAGTGGGAGAGCATCACTGTGGACTTGGTGGTGGGCTTACCTGTTCCCCAGCAGGGACACGACACAGTCTGGGTAATAGTGGATAGACTGACGAAGACGACTCGATTCTTGCCGATCCGAGTCACTTTGGGACCAGCACAGTTGGCAGAGAGGTATATCGGGGATGTGGTACGACTACACGGAGTTCCGCGGGAGATCGTATCCGACCGGGATACCCGCTTTACGTCCCAGTTTTGGGCTGAGTTTCAGCAGGCCTTGGGGACGCGGTTGAGGTTTAGTACAGCTTACCACCCCCAGACGGACGGACAGTCTGCGCACACGATACAGACACTTGAGGACCTTTTGCGTGCCTGTGTACTGGACTGGAGGGGCTCTTGGGAGGAGCACCTGCCCCTGGCGGAGTTTGCATACAACAACAGTTATCACTCGAGCATCGACATGGCTCCCTACGAGGCTCTGTACGAACGGAAGTGTACGGCACCCTTGAGTTGGGTTGAGGTCGGGACCAAGTGGGAGGTTGGCCCCAGGTTGATCCGGCAGAGTCAGGAGGTAGTCGAACAGATCCACAGGCGACTCCGCACTGTCAGGAGCAGACAGAAGAGCTACGCGGATCGGAGACGTAGAGAGGTGCAGTTTGAGGTTGGGGACCACGTCTTTCTTCGTGTTTCGCCCATGAAGGGCCTGCAGCGGTTTGGGGTGAGAGGGAAGCTCGCGCCGAGGTTTGTGGGGCCCTTTGAGGTCCTGGAGCGGGTTGGACCGGTTTCTTACAGGCTTGCCCTCCCCCCGCAGCTTTCTAGTGTGCACGACGTGTTCCACGTGTCCAACCTCAGGAAGTACGTAGCCGATCCCAGTCACGTACTGAGTCACGAGAGCGTCGAGGTGAGCGATGACCTGACCTACCCCGAGCGACCAGTGCAGATTCTAGACCGTGCCGTCCGCAGTTTGAGACGAAAGCAAGTACCCCTGGTAAAGGTTTTGTGGAGGAGCCAGCAGTACGAGGAGGCTACCTGGGAGCCTAAGGCTACAATGCGGGAGCGGTACCCGGAACTCTTCGCGGGTACATCTTTTCGGACCGGCTTCGGTCCTCTTTGAGTTTGTTATGGTTTTTATGACGTTTTCCCGCACCCTAGTTAGCGCAAGTTTCCGGGACGAAACTTCCTTTGAGTTTGTTATATTGTTACGAATGGGCGCTCCAGACGTCTTTTAAGACGTCTGGGAGGTGGCCCAGACGTCGTACCAGACGTTTGGAATCACTTACAGATGTCGGACCAGACGTTTAGGATAATTTTCAGACGTCTGGAAATTGGTTATTTTGGCACACTACTGTTCGTCTGCGCGCCTGAGCGCGCAGACCTGCGTTTTCTCTCTCTCTCCCTCTTTTTCCCTCTCTCCTGTGGCTGCAGACGCCTCTGCCGCGTTCTCTCTCTCCTCCTCACGCGGCCTTAAAAGGGCCACACCTCTCCCTCACTCCCATCACCTCCGCCTCCTTCCTCTTCCCCTTCAGCCAGTGCGCGAGAGCGAGCATGCAGCGGCAGCGACAGCCACGGTGAGCGTGGGAGGAGGTGCTGCGCGTGGGAGAGGCGCTTGGCCGTGAGGGCGAGCTCGCCAGGGCTGCTAGGGCTGGCTGGCGGGGGGCGCAGCAGGCGCGGAGCGACGCGGGAGGACTGCTGCGGCTCGAGCAGCAGGCGGAGCACCCGCAACGCGGCCGAGCGTCGCGAGCGGAGGGCGAGTGGCGCCCTGGTTCTGGAAAATTTTCCAGAATCAGACGTCTGTGCTTCTAGCCAGACGACGGGAATGACGTCAGTAATTCTGTCCAGACATCTGAAAGGTGAGTTTTTCCGTTTTCTTCCTTCCCTTCGATTGACCGTACTAAGAGAGAGAGGAAATGGGTATGCACAGGGTCGGAGATTCGCATCCAACGCGAATCAGACGTCTGCCTGCAGTGCCAGACGGTGGGAACGACTTCCAGACGTCCTGGGTGACCATCGGACGTCTGGGAACTAGGCCAGACACCCCCGCAGGCTTCTGGACGTCGGAGAGCCCACACAGAGCGAGGTAATTCCTTGATCCACTTTTTAAGACGTCTGGAAGAAGTTCCAGATGTCTGATTTTGCACTGTTTCGTCGTTTTCGACCCGTTTCAGGCCCGTTCGGGCTCCGTTTTCCGCGTTTCAAGTTGCGTTCTTTTCGGAATTACATCCTCTACCTGTCTACAGTAGCTGTATACTGTTTTGAGAAGTTCCTTGTGTTTGAACCTTGTGATAGGACCCCATTCCGTTGCAGTCTCGGGGGTTGCGGAGGCACGCGGAATTCCCGACCACGCCCCAGTTTGCCTATTGTAACCGGTAGAGTGGCTTTAAGTATAATCTGTTAAATTATGAAACCATAAATAGAACCTAGGACATTGCATGAATCCTAGGAATGAGAAATAGATTGAATGGTAGATTCCTAGGGTGTTGCATGAATCCTAGGGCTGGAAAACTAGATTGTATGATAGATCCTAGGATATGGCATGAATCCTAGGACGGGAAAACTAGTGGAATGTATGAATACTGCAGTCTTGGAAAATGTGGAAAGGAAATAATAGCTGCCTGCGAATTGAATTAACAGCTGCCTATTATGAATAAATGAACATGATTAAGAATATGGGATGTATGAACGTGAAATTGGAATGGTGAAACTGGAATGTTCTGAGTTAAAGAGCTGGAACCCTACGGGGAATTAGGAGTAGAACTCCTGGAAAGTGAATGGAATAGAATTGGGGAAGTGAGCTGGCCCTTTAGTACGGAGTACCAAGGAGAGCCACTGTCCCCCCTATTTAGTGCAGAGCGGAGCCAGCCGCCCTAGGGACCCGGGGTTAGGACTGGCCACTCTGTACACACTTGCTGGCCCTCATGTACGTAGTACCGAGGAGAGCTACTAGTGTAGGGAGGTGCTAGCTACCCCACGGGTCCCGGGGTTCTGCTAGCCTCCCACACCGACTTGTTAGGCCCACTGTGGCAAACCAGGGTAGTCAGGCGAGGGTGCGCGGACTGTGGAGGGGCAAGGCCCCTGTTTGGTTACTGTGGAGGGGTTGGACCCCTGTTACTGAGAGGGCTCTGCCCTGTACTGGTTCCGTGATGTGCTTTGGGCGCACCTGTTAACGGCAACGACTGACCGCGTGCCAGTGCGGGTTAGCTACCCGTGCATTTACCTCACGTGCCGTAGTCACCGTTACGTCTGTCAGTGACCTTGGGGTGGTTGACTGAAAGTAGGATCACCACGGGGGACTCTCCCGGCCAGGAGAGCACCACGTGCTACTTCTACTGTTCGGAAAAGACTGCAATCAAGATCGTTCCCACGAGGAACATTCGAGATCAAGTGAAGGATCTGAGAAATAGATAAATTGTGAAACAATAGAAAGACGTAAATAAAGGAAGAAAGAAAATTAAACAGCTACTGTACACTTTACTGTTTCTTTAGTTTAGCTGCCACTCCACTCAGCGTTTTGCTGACGTGTTACACTCGTTACCTTGCAGGACCAGGTGTTGAGCAGCCAGGGTCAGCGGCTGCAGAGGACGCTGGGCCAAGTAGGGTCCAGTAGAGTTACCACTGTTCTCTTGTGCCTCTTTTTGTTCCGTTATAGTGAGTAGTTCTTGTTTCCGCTGTACTTTTCTTTACCTGCAGTTCATATTATGTTATGAATGTTGTTCTACTGTTGTGGTGGTATATACTGTAGTGGTTTCTTTCCTTACTGTTAGTTATATTCATGCTGAATGTGGTTTATTTTACTGCTCTTTTGGTTACTTCCTCGTTGGACGACTAGGTCTTGGGATTAGTCGAGTCGGTCTGGTTCTCGTGTCTCGTAGGGACTTGGGAATCGGGTCATTACAAGATGGTATCAGAGCAAGGTCGTCCCGAGAAGTGAATCAACTGACTAGAAAATAACCAATTCACATGTCTATAACTAGAGTAGCCACCACAACATATCTTTTGACATGAGCTCTTAGACATTTCCGTTCGGTATCGTTCCGTAGTGACGTGTTCCGTTTTGTTTCACGTCTCCTTGCAGGAGATGCCTCGTCGTGGGACCAGTGAGGCGGGCCGCGGGCACGGCCGAGGACGAGGTCGGTGAGGTGGGCGTGCCGTTGCCGACACCCCAGTGGACCGGCCACTACTCCCAGGTGTCCAGGCCCAGGACCTTGCCCGGTTGATACGAGACATTGTACGAGAGGAGCTCCACCCACCGCTCCGAGCGCCTCACCCTGTGGCTGCGGAGGGGGAGTCCTCTGTGGGACCACTCGACGGACGCGGCGCTGGACACGGGGGAGGGGATGGGCCGCCGCAGCCCCCACCTTCCTTCGATACTTCTGTGCACGAGTCACCGTTGCCTGGGAGTGGACCAACATCCCCACTGCAGCGCCACTCCGAGCTCTTCGGGCAGTTCCGGAAGCTGAAGCCCCCCTCCTTCAAGGGGGATGAGGACCCGACCGAGGCAGAGGACTGGCTTGAGCAACTGGAGAAGATCTTCGACACCCTTCGCCCCCCAGTGGAGTGCCGCGTGGCCTTTGCCACGTACCAGCTGGAGAGCGCGACACACAGGTAGTGGAGGGCGGTCCGGGGACAGGAGAGGGACGAGCCGACGTGGGACCAGTTCGTCACCCTCTTCTGTGAGCAATACTTTCCCCATACGTGAAAGGACCAGAGGAGGCGGGAGTTCCACACTCTCCGCCAAGGGACGATGACCGTGAGCCCGTACTGCACGTGTTTCCTGGAGCTGTCCCACTTTGCAGCGACAGTGGTAGCTACTGAGGAGGAGCGCCTTTGGAGGTTCACCGAGGGGCTCTGGCCTGCGATTCCGGGGTATGTCAAACCCCTGAAGCTGCCTACGTTTTCGAGGGTGGTGGAGGCAGCTATGACTTATGAGGAGACTAACCCGTCCGCGCGAGACACTGACAGCGGGCAGAAGAGGCCCTTTCAGCCAGACTTTTCACAGGGCCGGCAAGAGAGGAGACACGTGGCGTCCGCAGGAGAGCCGTCACGTTTTACAGGGCCATCAGTGGCCCTTGGGGGCCCTCGACAGGGGCCAGTCGCCAGCATCGGAACCCCGCCCAGCCGATAGCAGGGACCCACTGAGGGCCGGAGTCAGGTTCCCCTCTGTTACCAGTGTGGCCAGCCAGGCCACATCAGGAGGGACTGGCCGTCTAGGGCAGGAGGTCAGCAGATACTTCCCGCGTAGAGCACTGGAGGACGCACAGGAGGCCGCGGTTCCCAGGCGCGAGGAGGAGGACAGCAGTCGTGAGGAGGGTATCGGCCGGCACCTACCCGTCCGATGCAGAGTGTGGCTACTTCGTCCGCACCTAGAGCTGAAGGGTGTATCAATGCCCTGACACACAGGGATGCCAGAGCTAAGGGCTCGGTAGTGGCAGGTATGGTTTCAGTTTCTGGTAGACTCGTTTACACACTTTTCGATTCCGGTGCTACGCACTCGTTTGTCGCAGCCAGTTTCGCAGTTAGTTTGGACCAGGATTATACAGCATTAGAAAATCCGTTCGTAATCAGAGGTTCGAGTGGTCAGCTATTTGTAGCTGAGGAGGTGTACACGGATTGCGAGGTCAGCGTCGGGGGACATAGCCTGCCAGCTGACCTGATTATGAAACAGATGGAGGACTTTGGAGTGATTCTGGGGATGGATTGGCTGTCCGCTTACCACGCCTTGGTGGACTGTTTTGAGAGGAAGATTGTCTTCTCCATGCCGGAGTTGCCTTCTTTCGAGTTTCACGGACAGCCAGTGGACAGAGGTTTCAGGTGCATTTTGGCACTTCGGGCGGCGAGACTTTTGAGCCAGGGGTGTGAGGGCTTCCTAGCTTGTGTGGTGGCAGAGCCCAGCCCTGTGGCAGACTTCCAGAGCATCCCGGTGGTCAGAGAGTACCCTGATGTGTTTCCAGATGAGTTACCAGGACTACCACCCGAGCGTGAGATCGAGTTTGAGATCTCACTAGTACCAGGGACCAGCCCCATCTCCACCGCAACATACAGGATGGCACCGCTTGAGCTGTGAGAGCTCAAATCCCAGTTGCAGGACCTTTTGGAGAAAGGTTTCGTGAGGCCTAGTGCGTCTCCCTGGGGAGCCCCGGTACTGTTTGTGAAGAAGAAGGATGGTACCCTATGCCTTTGTGTGGACTACCGACAGCTGAATAGGGTCACCATCAAGAACAGATATCCGTTGCCGAGGATCGACGACTTGTTTGACCAGTTGTGGGGTGCCACGGTGTTTTCCAAGATCGACTTGAGGTCTGGATACCACCAGTTGAGGATTAGGGAAACCGACGTCTCCAAGACAGCTTTCCGCACCCGGTACGGACACTATGAGTTTTTGGTCATGCCGTTTGGGCTGACCAATGCCCCCACCGCTTTCATGGATCTGATGAACCGGGTGTTTAGACCGTACTTGGACCAGGTCGTGGTGGTTTTCATAGATGATGTACTTGTCTATTCTAGAGATCGGACGCAGCACGGACAGCATTTGTGGATGGTTCTGGACACTCTGAGATGATGCAGGTTGTACGCCAAGTACAGCAAGTGCGAGTTCTGGTTGAGGGAGGTGACCTTCTTAGGTCATGTGATCTCTGGAGACGGCTTGGCGGTGGACCCAGCCAAGGTCGAGGCAGTACTCAGGTGGGAGAGACCGTGTTCAGTCACTGAGATTCGCAGTTTCCTGGGACTAGTAGGCTACTACAGACGATTCATCGGAGGATTTTCACTGATTGCGCATCCTATGACACAGTTGACCCGGAAGGACGTGCCCTTCGCTTGGACAGATGCCTGTGAGGCGTGTTTTCTGGAGCTGAAGGAGAGGTTGACCTCGGCTCCCGTGCCACCATCCCTGACAGTAGTGGCGGGTTCATTGTGTACACGGACGCCTCCTTGCAGGGGTTAGGAGGTGTGCTCATGCAGAGGGGTCACGTTGTCTCTTACGCTTCACGGCAACTGAAGCCCCATGAGCATACCTACCCTACCCACGACCTAGAGTTGGCAGCTGTTGTCATCGCGCTGAAGACCTGGAGGCACTACTTGTACGGTGAGACCTTCGAGATTTTCACAGATCACAAGAGCTTCAGATACCTTTTTGATCAGAAGGAGCTCAACATGAGACAGAGACGTTGGTTGGAGCTCCTGAAGGACTACAACTACAGCATCTCCTACCACCCAGGAAAGGCTAATCTGGTGGCTGACGCCTTGAGCCGTAAGGCGCCCGCACACTTGGCCAGTCTACAGTTACAGAGTTGGAGCCTTTTGGAGGAGGTGGGTGATGAGAACCTCATCATGAGCCATAACTAGCTCATTTTGACCTAATACAAAGGATAAAAGCTCCTACATATCTCAAGGAAAGGCTTAACTCAGAGAATCCTGAGTTTGAGAAGAAAACAAGTCATAAGGGGTAAAAATGCAATTTTACCAGTATAATCTGCATACAGGGTAATTCAGGGCCCAAACATAGGTCAAAGCAGCTTAATAAGAATAAGAGTGGGATGAAATGATCTAGCAAGGGCTACAGCAATTCCAAGAAACTAAATGATAATCTGTAACCCTAAAACAACCCACTTCAATTCACAAGGTTCGAGGCAAAGTAAAAATAGAATAAACCCTCTAAAATTCATAGAAAAATAATCTCTAGGGTTTAGAACCTTCAATTTGGCCTTCAGAACCCATTTTGACCTACATTGAGAACCATGCCCAATTAATAACTTAATTTGGGTTTTTGCATAAATTGACCGGTCAAACAAGGTTTAATATAGAAATGAAATTCACCATCAGATTCCTTAGGTCCTAATTAGTCATGTATAAAAACTTGAGCCTAAGAAGAAACCTCCTTGACCGACTTTACACTTTGGTCCTCATATATTTACTCTTTGGCCCTCAACTTTTGAACCCTCGCATTTTGGCCCCTAACTCTCCTTCGTTCTTTGCGATCAGGTCCCCCCTGCAAAACCTGCCAGCACCATGCTCCGGCGACCTTGCGCGGAGCATGGCGCCGCGCAGGGTGAGGTGGGGGACCTGGCAAGTAAACCGGGGGTGCCCTGCGTCGTCAGCCGTCGCAGGGACACCCCCCTGGTCGTTGTAACCCACCATACCGGCCGTGCGAACGCACGGACGGTATGGGTTCTTGTTTCCGGCCATCCTCCGGCGAGGGAGACACGTCGTCTCCCTCCGCCTTCCTCCCTGTTTGATCCCTATAAATACCCCCCGTTGCTCCACCGACCGGAGCAGCCTGGATCTGACGGAGAAAATCCCCAACTTTCCTCTCTTCTTCCTCCGGCAGACGCTCACCAGCTCCGGCGGTTTCCTCCCCCTCCACCTCTTCGCTCTGCCGCAATACCAGCAGCAGAGACTTCCTCCCCTGCTCTTCCCGCGCCACGCCGCACCCAGCTGGCGCCTCTCCGGCTCTCTGCTCGCCGCCACCCCTTTCCCTGAGCATCGTCTTCTCCGGCGACAATCGATACGACTGTCGCCCTGTTCCTCCCCCTTCGTCCCTGCAAGTAAGCTAGAACTACTCCCCTTCTTCTCCTCTTTCTTTCCCCGCTTTCAATTTATTCAATTAAGCCCTCGACCGACCCTGACCATCGTCACCCCCTTCGTCTCCGACCACCCTTCGGCGAGCCGCTCCCATCACCTCAGCGACCCACACGACTCGCCGACCACCGCAGGACCTCCGCCTCCTCACCCTGATCAACCCCCGCCCTGCCACTTCCCCCACATCACCCTCTGCAACCCCACCGAACAGACCCATCCTCCGACCCACAGTCCGACCTAGGGCAGCCCTCGCACGCCGCCCCGCGCCTCGCCACCACCCACACGAGCTTCGCCGCACCCTGGCGAAGCTCCTGGCACTTTCTGATTAGGCCGAGAGGCCGTTTTCTTGTGAACAGACCACCCGACCTCCGCCGCCATTGCCGCGTAGGAGGAACTGCTTCCGCCTGCAGCTACAGGCGAGCCACGCTCAGCGCCACGCCTAGATTCAACTCCCAGGCCTTGCGAGGCGTTTTGGCAAAACACCAGGCTCGCAGCTAAGGCAGAAAGCTTCGCGTGACGCCGCAATCTCCCGCTGATTTCCCCGCTGCGGGCGCGCAATTGAGGTGGGACATTTAGTCCCACCTCGGAAAAGCCTGAAGAGTCGCAGCGACATAAGATGCAAAAGTGCTGGAGGCTTACTGCCTCAGCACACGGGGTGAGGTCCCCTTCACCCGCCCGGTTACCCGGTCTCGTCCGCGCTCACGCCCCGCGGACCTGACCTGACCCGACCCGACCCGACTTAAGACTGACCTGCACTCCTCGCCCACCACGCACGCCGGTGGGCCTGGACCCGGGCCTGACCCGAACCCGGTTACCCGGCAGCTCTGGGAGAGCTTTCCCAAGAGTGGTTTCAGAGAGAGAGAGAGACGCGGGGGGGGAGGGTAGAGTAGGTTTTGCCTCTGACGAAAAACTCTGAAGTGTGCAGGCACAGGCGAAGAAGAAGACCCGCGGAAGAAGAAGGAAGCTGACTGTAGCAACAGGTAGTTAAGTCGTCTGATTTGGAAATCAGACGACGGCCTGAAGGGAAAAGAAGAAAGGAGGGGTGACGTCCCTGGCTGAAAAAGAAAAGAAGAAGCTGACACTTAGCCGCAGGGAGGAGAAACAAGAAGAAACCTTCACAGAAGAGACTGCAGAAAAAGAAGAAGAGAGACCAAGACAGAAACCAAGGAAGAAGAAGAAGGAGATCTGAAGAAAGAAAGAGGAGCATCACCTCTGCAGAACAAAGAAGAAGTAGGAGATCTGAAGAAAGAAAGAAAGAAGAACATCACGAGGAGAAAACAAAGAGAACAACAAATTCTTTCCCTCTCTCTTTCTTTATTTTGTAAAAGAAACATGTATATCTCTAGAATACAACTTGCTCCCTGAGTTCGACCTCGGGAACTCTTTTATTTTCCGAGTAAAAAATTTATATATTTGAAATGTTGGTAATAACTGGCGATACTACAACGTTATAACAATAAAACCCGGTTGTCCCGAACCAAGCATTTCATTTTGGCGCCGTTGCCGGGGAGCAACGGCTATTCTAGAGGTAAACATTCCTGTTTCTTTTAATTTCTGATAATCTCCTCTCTTTTGTGCAGCTACAGGAACTCAAGAAGACAAGCAACCACACGACAACCACTCCGAAGACAGGTAAATTTTTCCTCTCACTATTAACCCCTAAACTCTAAAGAGGAAGAAAAGAAAAGAACAAGCAATATAGGGCTAACCTGTCTTCCATACTTAGTAACCATAAAGAGTTGCATGTTTTCAACTCATCACTCCTGCACACTATTAAGGGTATTTAAGGGCTAACACATTCTTGCTTGAGCCCTAATTGCCCAACAAAGAGTTAAATGGACCAAGTAGAGCCAACATAAGGTCAAACATTAGGATTTCAGTAGAGACACACCCCTTAATCAAGAATTGAGGAAATCCAAAAGAGGTGTGCCCAAGCCATTGATTGAAAATAATTAACAAGAAAAATCCTAAACAATTGGCTCTCTCTAAACACTTGAACCCTAAAAGAAAGGACCCAAAAAGCTCTCAAAGAAAACAAGAGGTAAAGTTGACCCCTTTGGGTTAACCAACCTTAAATTAGGTCACTCTTTGCACTTAAAAAGACTAAAGTTCAAGTGAAACCTTAAGCACCCTGATCTTAAAATTGGTAGACTTAAGAGGTCAAGATCCCCATTCTGGTCTACCTGGAACCGCAGTGACAAGAGAGGTCGGGTGGGGGAAACCCTGTAACCCGTGGGGACGCTCTACCGTGTAGGGGTCTTCGCGGGACTCTCCCTCTCTGGCTGCCCAGGTAATTCTCAGGTGGACGATCTTTCTGATCAAGGG
Organism: Thalassia testudinum; assembly: GCA_037157565.1. Taxonomy (NCBI): domain Eukaryota; kingdom Viridiplantae; phylum Streptophyta; class Magnoliopsida; order Alismatales; family Hydrocharitaceae; genus Thalassia; species Thalassia testudinum. The sequence goes on along the minus strand of JAZHRO010000007.1, from coordinate 69,460,911 downwards.
GTCCATCTGCCCCGTACCTCTATAGTCACCCAACACATTTTTGGGTGCCTTGATTGGGTCCAGCACCTTCTAACTTACCTCTCCCAACTGTGCATGTACGGAAGGAGGTCCCTAGGACCACCCTTAAGACCTCCATTAGAAATTCACTCTCGTCAAGGCCAAGCCTCGACGCCTGTGTTTGTGCAGCAACACCCTCACATTATTCTCTCTTCTGATTCAGAACCAAGTTCTTCTTCTTCCCCCATCATGGCTCAGCCAGTTGAGGAAGAAAATAATCTGGAACACCAGCTCCAGCGACTCAATGACCTCTTCCAAAACTTCGTGCACCCACCACAGCGTCCTATGATGCGGGACCACTACAATCCTGCTGCGGTGGCCATTGAGCCTCGAGTCAGAATCCCGACTGGAGGACCTGATTCCGAACTAAAGCCCAACATGATTCATGCTATACCTAAATTCCATGGGCTTAATTCTGAAGATCCCTTCCAGCACATCAAACAGCTAAAGCATCTGGCCCACACTTTTGGATTAGATGCGCAAAATCGGGATATTCTTCTCATGAAGATGTTCTCCTTTTCTCTTATGGACAAGGCCGCCCATTGGTATCAAACTCAGACCCGGCCGATCAACACTTGGGAAGAACTTCAATCCGAATTTTTGAAAAAGTTTTTTCCCGTTGGTCGGACCAACGCCTTGCGCCATCAGATTACACACTTCACTCAACAATCAGGAGAACCTCTCCATGAGGCATGGGATCGTTTTCAGGATCTCATGAGAAAGTGCCCCCATCACGGAGTTCCTAAATGGGAACAAGTCCAATCTTTTTACCAGGGACTCCGTGAGGACATCCGCCTTTTCGTCAATGCAACTTGCGGAGGAAACATCATGGGTCAACATGAAGACACCGTATGGGAGATTCTCGAAAACATGTGCGAGAACTCCATCAACAATGACTCCATGGGATTATTCGACAGGACGAATACCCGCGCAGCGACGAATCTTAAGGGAGCACATGAGACGCAGGGCCTGTCCGCATCAGTCGACCTGGAATTAATGGCCAGTCGATTGGACAAGGTCTCAATCATTGAAAAGAAGGTGGATGAGCTGACTCAGCACTTGCAGCGAGCCACCTCTGCGCGTAACTCCTTTGCACAACCTCCTTCCACACAGGAGACTGTGCAAAACATCCTCCACCGATCCTCCCCTGGGATGGATCCATATCCATCCCCATCTGATTCTTGGACTGGAAGATCATCCGATCCTTTCTACACCAGCCGGGGGAACTCCATTCCTCCTTTCCCTGATTCTCAGGAGGTTCCTCAGACCTGCGAGGACCTCAACGCCATCCAGAACGACCCATTCTCCAACACTTACAACCCTGGATGGCGAAACCATCCCAATTTTCAGTGGGCGGGAAATTCCCAAACCCAAAGACCACCTTTTCAGTCCCGCCCACAGCCCTCTCGTCACTACCAGCCGCCTCAGCCTCGGCCCAACCCTACTTATCCATCAGGGCCAAATCAAGATCAAATGTCCTTAATCCTTCAGACTCTGGCTGACATTCAAAAAACGAATGCGGCTATTCAAAAACAGCACAAGGACGAGCTTACAGAAGTTAAAACTCAACTGGCCCAGTTGGCAAATTCTCGCCAACCAGGCACACTCCCTTCCCAACCTCTTCCTAACCCAAATAACGTGCCAACCCAGAAGCGCGTTATGAATCCAAATTTAGGCCACGCCCAATGGATTTATCAGGCTCCTACTGCTCCATCTCCAGACGAGATGGAAGCCTCAACTTCTTATGCAGGATTTCAGCAGCAGCCACCCCTCCTACCAAACCCAAACCAAAATCAGGCCGGATTAAATTCTGTAACAACACGTAGTGGTAAGACAACTCAAGACCCGCATTATCCAAACCACTCCCAGCCTGATAACCATGACCCTAGGATAGTTATCCAAGGTACCGCTGTTCCAGATCCACAACCTGAACCTATCCTAGAAGAACCAACCAAGATCCCGTTTCCCGAGGCCCTGACCAAGGGAAAGAAGACCACCAAACCCGTGGCCCCTGAGGAGGACCTGGTCAAGCTCTTTGAGCAGGTCCACATAAACATCCCCTTGATGGATGCAATCCGCCACGTACCAGCTTACGCACGATTTCTAAAGAATATATGTACACCCCAGCGTAAGCCGCGAACCAAGGGAGGGAGCCCAATTGTTCTGTCAGAGCAAGCCAGCTCTGTAATCCTTAGTAGACTCCCACCCAAGGCAAAAGATCCTGGAACTCCCCTGATCTCCTGTAAGATAGGTGGTACCCAATTTGATAGAGCATTGTTAGACTTGGGTGCATCTATAAATCTGATACCCACATCCTTACTTGACCATCTAGAAGAATCTGAGCTGAAACCAACCGAGGTGACATTACAATTAGCAGATCGATCTATAAAGTCACCAAAAGGGATTCTCGAGGATGTTATCGTGAGAGTGCGGGATTTCTATTTTCCAGTGGACTTTATAGTCTTAGATATGGATGCACCTGAGAACCCTAGGGATACACCAATCATTCTAGGGAGACCTTTCTTGGCTACTGCTAGAGCCAACATCAGCTGTGAGGAGGGCCAAATAGAGCTTAAGTTTGGAGATCAAACACTGAAAATTGATATATTTAAGGCCCAACAAGGAATTAATTGCGGCGTCATCGAGCAAATTTGTGACATGAAGACTTTGTTTGATGAATCACACCTCCAGAATGACTTGAGTATGCCTCATCAACCACAGAAGGATCTTGACCCGCAAACAGAGGAGTCAAATCCAGATGTGAACAACCCAGTAACTCCCACCCTTGAACCTCACATCTATACTGAACCACCCGCTGCTGCTGAAAACCCCATCCTCGAACTGAAACCCCTTCCTGCTCACTTAAAATACGTTTTTTTGGGTTCTAATCAGACCCTTCCTGTAATTATCAATTCCAACCTCAGTCCTGAACAGGAATCCCGTCTGATTGTTGTCCTCCAGCAACATCGCAGAGCCATCGGATGGACTCTCGATGATTTGACTGGAATAAGTCCCTCTTATTGTACTCATCATATCTATTCAGAAGAGGGCACACGACCTTCTCGTGAAATGCAGAGACGCTTAAACCCCAATCTGCAGGAGGTCGTGAAAAAGGAGATCATCAAATGGTTAGATGCCGGAATCATCTACCCGATCTCCGATAGTCGTTGGGTGAGCCCAATTCAGGTCGTGCCCAAGAAGGCAGGACTCACCACTATAACGACTGAGACCGGAGAAATCATTCCTACCCGATTAGCCAACTCGTGGAGAGTCTGTATAGATTACCGTCGACTCAATTCCTCCACGAAGAAGGATCATTTCCCACTACCCTTCATTGATCAAATTCTCGAAAAACTAGCGGGAAATAGGTTCTTCTGCTTTCTTGACGGGTACTCCGGTTATAACCAGGTGGCAATCCATCCTGAGGACCAAGAAAAGACCACGTTCACCTGCCCCTTCGGAACATACGCTTTCCGAAGGATGCCTTTCGGTCTTTGCAATGCACCCGCTACTTTTCAGCGATGCATGCTTGCCATATTCTCAGATATGGTAGGTGATTATCTGGAAGTCTTCATGGATGACTTTTCAGTTTTCGGAGCATCATTCGACGATTGCCTCCAACACTTGGTCCAGATACTCAGGCGGTGCATCGATGTGAATTTGGTTCTTTCCTGGGAAAAGAGCCATTTCATGGTGCCTGAGGGAATTGTCCTGGGACACTCAATTTCAGAGAAAGGTATCCAAGTGGATCGAGCTAAGGTTAATCTGATTTCTCACCTTCCTATGCCTAGCTCGATCAGGGACATCCGATCCTTTTTAGGGCATGTCGGTTTTTATCGACGATTTATCCCTGATTTTTCAAAAATCGCACGCCCCCTGACCGCTCTTCTCTCCAAGGATGTTCCCTTCGAAATCTCCAAGGAATGCACTCAAGCATTTGAAATCCTGCGTGACCGAGTCACCCAAGCCCCGATCCTACAGTCCCCTGATTGGTCTCAACCCTTTGAGATCATGTGTGATGCATCCGACTTCGCTGTAGGAGCGGTTTTGGGGCAGAAAAATGACAAGAAACCTGTGGTCATTTACTACGCCAGCAAAACACTCGATGAGGCTCAGCGTAACTATATGGTTACTGAGAAAGAGCTGCTAGCTGTAGTATTTGCCCTAGAGAAGTTCAGATCGTACCTTCTGGGTTCCCATGTCATCATATACTCGGATCACACAGCTGTGAGGCATCTCCTTGCAAAGAAGGACGCGAAACCTCGATTGATCCGATGGATCTTGCTGTTGCAAGAATTTGACCTTGAGATTCGCGACAAAGCGGGAAAACAAAACGTGGTAGCTGATCACTTGTCCCGTCTTCCTTCTGAAATAATTGACCCTTCCGGACCCATCACTGAGCATTTTCCCGATGAGCACCTGCTGACTATTGGTACTAGCCTTCCATGGTTTGCTAATATTGTAAATTACTTGGCATCTCATCAGACCCCGTCCGATTGGCCGAAGGCCAAGAAAGACAAATTACGCTCCGATGCCAAGTATTACATTTGGGAAGACCCGTACCTCTTCCGCATAGGTGCCGATCAGATCATCCGGAGATGTGTCCCGGAAGGGGAAGTCAACAATATCCTCTCTTTCTGCCATGACCAGGCATGCGGTGGCCATTTTGCCGGGCATAAAACCGCATCAAAAGTCCTCCAGTGCGGCTTTTACTGGCCCACACTGTTCAAAGACGCATACAGTCATTGCAAGGCATGCAGTCGTTGCCAGACTTTGGGCAACATGAGCCATCGCGACATGATGCCTATGCAACCGATTCTAGTATGCGAAATCTTTGATGTTTGGGGGATTGATTTTATGGGCCCCTTTCCTGTTTCGGATGGTTTCGAATACATTCTGTTGGCTGTGGACTACGTGTCCAAATGGATCGAAGCCATACCGACTCGAACCTGTGATCACAAAATCGTTCTCAAATTCATTCATCAACACATTTTCTCAAGGTTCGGGATTCCTCGTGCAATAATCTCTGATGGGGGGACCCATTTCACAAATGCTCAGTTTAGGTCACTGATGACCAAATACGGGGTGTCTCACCGAATCTCTACTCCTTACCACCCCCAAACTAATGGTCTAGCTGAGCTGTCTAATCGGGAGATCAAGAAAATCCTGCAAGTCACTGTTCGACCTGACAGGAAGGACTGGTCGTCCCGACTTCCGGAAGCATTGTGGGCCTATAGGACCGCCCACAAGACCCAATTGGGCATGTCCCCCTTTAGACTGGTGTACGGAAAGGCATGCCACCTTCCCGTCGAACTGGAGCATAAAGCCTATTGGGCAGTACGGAACTGTAATCTAGATCTTTCCAAGGCTGGGACCCACAGAAAACTCCAAATCAGCGAGATCGATGAATTACGCATAGACGCGTACGAGAACTCGCAAATCTACAAGGAGCGGGTTAAAGCCTTCCACGACAAACACATCTCGAGAAAGATCTTTCATCCTGGTCAAAAGGTCCTACTCTTTGATGCCCGACTCAAACTCTTCCCAGGAAAACTGAGATCTAAGTGGGTCGGACCATATTTGGTCCGACAGGTTTTTGGAAATGGAGCAATCGAAATCAGTCCACTCAGCCACGATTCTGAACCTTTCATCGTGAACGGTCAGAGACTCAAGCCGTTCATTGATGTAACTTCTACTAATTTGGCTGAGGCATCTTATACCCTCCTTTCCCCTTGAGCTTATTGCGCCCAGCCGATGGCGTAAAACTCAGCGCTTAACGGGAGGCAGCCCGTCATTCTCTTTACCTGAAACTTGTTCTGACACCTTTTAGCACTCGAAGTTCACCCTTGTAGACAGCCGACCCCAACTCAGATGTTTGCATCAGGGATTTGAAATCGTCCGCAAAAATTCAACCCGACCCATCCACTCATCCAAATTTCTGTCTTAAGGAATGAACTAAGACCCCCTAGGTTACAATGAGGACATTGCAAATCTTAGGCATGGGGGGGTATGAAAGTGCAAAACTTGTAAGAAAAGGTTTCAAACAAAAAAATTCACATATGCCAAAAACACCATAAAAATTAAAAAAAAAAATTTCGAAAAAGAATAAGAGGAAAAGAGGAGAAGGAAATTTTGTGAAGGAGAAAAGAAACAAAATGAAAAAGGAGCACAAAATTATGAGAAAAAGTGATAGTCATTAGTAAGGAACTAAGGAATTAACTTAAGTTCTAGACCTCATGCAAGAAAAGTGCACAATGAGATTAGTAAAGAATGCAAACCTTAGGCATTCTTGAATAGACTCTTAGTACCCATTAAGATCTGGACACTCCTCAAGAGGTTGAGGAAAATGAAAAGCTGAAGTATTAGGTCTAAGGCTTAGGGAGTATTCGGCCTCGTTAACTAATTTTTGGTTTACGGGACTCAGTAACCTAAGCACCCTAACCTCACACACAGCCTGGTTCAGTAAGCGTAAAAATCAGAATCACGCAGAAGCGTCGCAAAAATCTGAAAAGATCACCTAGAATAGGAGCGGCCGATCAACAAAAGATTGATTTGGACGAGTTCCCAGCGCGGAGAGGCGGGAAATCCCCTCGAAGATGCGTAACAAAATATCATCTCCTCGGTGCTTGTCTCTTAGGATATTTACATATCCTACTGGGGGCATGTAAGCACTCTGCTGGTTCAGATTCCATGGATGGCATTATCTCGAAGTGTCAATTGCCAGGGTCTGGATTCGGCCACGGAATACCATGGATGGGATTATCTCGAAATCTCAATAGCCAGGGTTCCGGGGGTTGCCATGGGCGGTGCTATCTCGAAGCATCGATCGCCAGGAACCCTTGAGGATTGATGATGGGAGCAAGGAATCTGATACAGACCGTGTTGAAAAGCCAATCCTAGGCTAGAACTAAAAAGAAAAAGAGAGAGAAAACTCTCCAAACAGAAAAACTTTCTATCTCTCTCTTACAAAACGCACTGCGAACTGAGCCAGGGCTAAAATCATTTCAAGCACGGGTGCTTTAACCACGAAGTCCAATAAACCTTAGGTTAGTTCTTGTGGGCCTTAAAAACCTTTGCTAAAAGACTGAGGCTAAGGCTAGACAGATTTGGATCTTGATTGGTACTAGAGTACCTTTTTGGCCTATGGTCAGCATTCTAACCTAATCTATGCTCAAATAAAAAAGGCACTTATCTAAAACTATTAAAAACTTCATGGTCTAGAACAAGGGTTGAAACCGTAAGTTTTTGCTAAGGGACTAGCAAAAGCTAGGCATGGGGGTATGATGAGAACCTCATCATGAGCCATAACTAGCTCATTTTGACCTAATACAAAGGATAAAAGCTCCTACATATCTCAAGGAAAGGCTTAACTCAGAGAATCCTGAGTTTGAGAAGAAAACAAGTCATAAGGGGTAAAAATGCAATTTTACCAGTATAATCTGCATACAGGGTAATTCAGGGCCCAAACATAGGTCAAAGCAGCTTAATAAGAATAAGAGTGGGATGAAATGATCTAGCAAGGGCTACAGCAATTCCAAGAAACTAAATGATAATCTGTAACCCTAAAACAACCCACTTCAATTCACAAGGTTCGAGGCAAAGTAAAAATAGAATAAACCCTCTAAAATTCATAGAAAAATAATCTCTAGGGTTTAGAACCTTCAATTTGGCCTTCAGAACCCATTTTGACCTACATTGAGAACCATGCCCAATTAATAACTTAATTTGGGTTTTTGCATAAATTGACCGGTCAAACAAGGTTTAATATAGAAATGAAATTCACCATCAGATTCCTTAGGTCCTAATTAGTCATGTATAAAAACTTGAGCCTAAGAAGAAACCTCCTTGACCGACTTTACACTTTGGTCCTCATATATTTACTCTTTGGCCCTCAACTTTTGAACCCTCGCATTTTGGCCCCTAACTCTCCTTCGTTCTTTGCGATCAGGTCCCCCCTGCAAAACCTGCCAGCACCATGCTCCGGCGACCTTGCGCGGAGCATGGCGCCGCGCAGGGTGAGGTGGGGGACCTGGCAAGTAAACCGGGGGTGCCCTGCGTCGTCAGCCGTCGCAGGGACACCCCCCTGGTCATTGTAACCCACCATACCGGCCGTGCGAACGCACGGACGGTATGGGTTCTTGTTTCCGGCCATCCTCCGGCGAGGGAGACACGTCGTCTCCCTCCGCCTTCCTCCCTGTTTGATCCCTATAAATACCCCCCGTTGCTCCACCGACCGGAGCAGCCTGGATCTGACGGAGAAAATCCCCAACTTTCCTCTCTTCTTCCTCCGGCAGACGCTCACCAGCTCCGGCGGTTTCCTCCCCCTCCACCTCTTCGCTCTGCCGCAATACCAGCAGCAGAGACTTCCTCCCCTGCTCTTCCCGCGCCACGCCGCACCCAGCTGGCGCCTCTCCGGCTCTCTGCTCGCCGCCGCCCCTTTCCCTGAGCATCGTCTTCTCCGGCGACAGTCGATACGACTGTCGCCCTGTTCCTCCCCCTTCGTCCCTGCAAGTAAGTTAGAACTACTCCCCTTCTTCTCCTCTTTCTTTCCCCGCTTTCAATTTATTCAATTAAGCCCTCGACCGACCCTGACCATCGTCACCCCCCTTCGTCTCCGACCACCCTCCGGCGAGCCGCTCCCATCACCTCAGCGACCCACACGACTCGCCGACCACCACAGGACCTCCGCCTCCTCACCCTGATCAACCCCCGCCCTGCCACTTCCCCCACATCACCCTCTGCAACCCCACCGAACAGACCCATCCTCCGACCCACAGTCCGACCTAGGGTAGCCCTCGCACGCCGCCCCGCGCCTCGCCACCACCCACACGAGCTTCGCCGCACCCTGGCGAAGCTCCTGGCACTTTCTGATTAGGCCGAGAGGCCGTTTTCTTGTGAACAGACCACCCGACCTCCGCCGCCATTGCCGCGCAGGAGGAACTGCTTCCGCCTGCAGCTACAGGCGAGCCACGCTCAGCGCCACGCCCAGATTCAACTCCCAGGCCTTGCGAGGCGTTTTGGCAAAACACCAGGCTCGCAGCTAAGGCAGAAAGCTTCGCGTGACGCCGCAATCTCCCGCTGATTTCCCCGCTGCGGGCGCGCAATTGAGGTGGGACATTTAGTCCCACCTCGGAAAAGCCTGAAGAGTCGCAGCGACATAAGATGCAAAAGTGCTGGAGGCTTACTGCCTCAGCACACGGGGTGAGGTCCCCTTCACCCGCCCGGTTACCCGGTCTCGTCCGCGCTCACGCCCCGCGGACCTGACCTGACCCGACCCGACCCGACTTAAGACTGACCTGCACTCCTCGCCCACCACGCACGCCGGTGGGCCTGGACCCGGGCCTGACCCGAACCCGGTTACCCGGCAGCTCTGGGAGAGCTTTCCCAAGAGTGGTTTCAGAGAGAGAGAGAGACGCGGGGGGGGAGGGTAGAGTAGGTTTTGCCTCTGACGAAAAACTCTGAAGTGTGCAGGCACAGGCGAAGAAGAAGACCCGCGGAAGAAGAAGGAAGCTGACTGTAGCAACAGGTAGTTAAGTCGTCTGATTTGGAAATCAGACGACGGCCTGAAGGGAAAAGAAGAAAGGAGGGGTGACGTCCCTGGCTGAAAAAGAAAAGAAGAAGCTGACACTTAGCCGCAGGGAGGAGAAACAAGAAGAAACCTTCACAGAAGAGACTGCAGAAAAAGAAGAAGAGAGACCAAGACAGAAACCAAGGAAGAAGAAGAAGGAGATCTGAAGAAAGAAAGAGGAGCATCACCTCTGCAGAACAAAGAAGAAGTAGGAGATCTGAAGAAAGAAAGAAAGAAGAACATCACGAGGAGAAAACAAAGAGAACAACAAATTCTTTCCCTCTCTCTTTCTTTATTTTGTAAAAGAAACATGTATATCTCTAGAATACAACTTGCTCCCTGAGTTCGACCTCGGGAACTCTTTTATTTTCCGAGTAAAAAATTTATATATTTGAAATGTTGGTAATAACTGGCGATACTACAACGTTATAACAATAAAACCCGGTTGTCCCGAACCAAGCATTTCAGTGGGCAGTTAGCGACCTCTAGAGTTACGAGGGTACTGTGTGTTGGTGCTAGAGCACCACGATCATTTGTTTTGATGATAACAAAACACGTGTTATTTAACATTTGCAATTTGAGTCCTAGATTTCAGGTCAATTGCAAATGTGGACGTGTTTAGACGGAGTTCGAGCTCGCATCCAGGACGGATTGGAGGAGCTTGACGGAAAACAGAGGAGGTTCGCGTGGAGCGAAAGATTGAAGATGGAAGGAAATGAAGAATAGGATAGATTTCCTTCTTTTATACTTGTTGTATTTTTCGTTTCTTTTGTTGCTCTTTATTTCCTTAGATATTTCATGTTAAAGAGCCTCAAAGAACCCTAACAGTAGTCTTAGGAACACCGGCACAATCCTAGGATACTTAGGTTTTCTGTAGAATACTTAGAAAACCAATATAGGGTTCAAACAGACTTTCCAGACGTCTAATTACCAAATCAGACGTCTGATAATGTATTTTATGACGTCTGACTGTTGTTTCAGACGTCTGATAACTGTTAGGCTGGACATAGTTAGTTCTGTCTGATGAAATCAGACGTCCAGACCTTAGACCAGACGTCTTAGGAGACGTCTGATGACTTTGCCAGACGTCCAATTAGTGGACCGTTGGCTGGCTTAGCGAACACTCAAGGATATGACCATTAGAGCCTTATCAGACGTCCAAAGGACTGTCCAGACGTCTGATAAATGACCGTTTTGCCTCGGCTGACCCAAATTCTCTTCTCAGAGATTTTCTAGCCGTTGAAACGTTTGGAAATCAATTCCCACAGTAAAAGTAGGTTTCCAGACGTCCAGACATAGTGCCAGACGTCCTGTATGTCGTCTGATGGACTTGCGTAAAAACCCTGTTTAGATCTGATCCAAGTCAGGGAGAGACCCGCCCAAAATCAGACGTCTGACCTTTGAATCAGACGTCTTATAGTGAACTTCCAGACGTCTGATGCTAGAATTAGACGTCTGATAAGCCTGTCAGAACAATGATTGTTCCTGATTTCGGGTTGATTCACTTGGGCTTTGTTCCCAACGGCTATAGAACCTTTCTTAAGCCTTCCAAAGCCTTCCTAAGGCCTCTATAAATAGAGGGGAGCCTTTACACACCAAGACACACCTAGAGAGACCAAGATACACAAGAAATAATTTGTATTAAACTTTTCACTCTCTTGTGTCCTAGCTAGCTCTTGCTCTCCAAGCTCAAGCACCATTCTCTTGAGAGCATCAAGCTGTTGCGCACCCGCTCTCCCACCGTAGTTCACGAGAGCGAAGTTGCGCCGTCGCGTGGCTCACGCACCGCGTCATCGTCGACGCACTCCTTGCAAAGGGGAGTTTCCTAAATCCTATAGAAGCTTAGGTTTATTACTTTGTTGGCTCTATAGGTTTGTTGTTTATTTTACCTTTGTCTTTTGGTTGGGTATTCGCTTTGCGAATTCCCATCTCCTTCGTGGGACAAAATCCTTCTCGTGGAGAGAAGGGGTTGAGGAACGCTACCCTCGTACTTGTAGCGTGGTTGTACTGAGGTTGAATCACCCTCGTTTTAAAGTGATTCGTTTAGTGGATTTGATCAACTAGGTTGATCGGAAATTCCTAACTCGAGAGGGTTAGGTGGTGGTTTTCACCCGGTTTGGGTTTCCACCTAAAAACTTTTGTGTACATTGTGTGATTGCTTATTTTTTGAGATTGCTTTATATTTCATTTACGCATTATTTACGTCACACTGATCTCACCCCTCCAAGTAGGGAAATTACATTTGGTATCAGAGCAGGTTTTCCGCCGACAGGAGTAACATCCGCGGAAAGATCACATGGAGGGAAGCTGTTCCACAAGCAGGATTTCCGAGGGGCAGTCCACAACCCGTCCGCCGTTCTTCGACGGGAGCAACTACCCCTACTGGAAGTTGCGGATGAAGACGTGGCTTCAAGCCACCGACTTCACAGTCTGGGCCAGGTGCGAGACCCCCTTCGACATCCCAGAGAAACCCGCCGGAGGATACTCGCAGCAGCAGATCCGGGAGCTCTCTCTCAACGCAAAAACAATGAACGCGTTGTATTGCGCGTTCAGCCCGGAGGAGTTCAACAGAATCTCGCAATGCGCCACCGCATACGAGATCTGGCACACACTCGAGGTAACTCATGAAGGTACCTCTAAGGTAAAAACTTCTAAACTCAATTTACTTTCACAAGAATTTGAGGCTTTTTCTATGAAAACTAACGAAACTTTAAGTGAGATGAACACTAGGTTCACTCTCATAGTAAATAACTTGAAAGCTTTAGGGAAGACTTTCATCAAGGAGGAGCTTCAAGGGAAGCTTCTTCGTTCCCTTGGACCGGAATGGGAACAGAAAGTCACCGCCATCGAAGAGGCGAACGAAATGGAGGAGCTCAACATGGAAGATCTCCTAGGCAATCTGATGGCCTACGAGACTAAGTTGAAGCAGAAGAAGAAGGATACACCGGAGCCTAAACTAAAGAAGACTCTCGCCTTCAGAGCCGCGTCGGATAGCGAGGTAAGTTCCGACGACGAAGACTTTAGAATTTTACTTAAAAATTTTTCCAAGTTTTGTAGGGAATTAAAGAAAGAGAAAAAGGAGAAGAAGGAAAGCCCGAGATGTTGCTACCACTGCAACGGGAAAGGGCATCTGCGACCAGAATGCCCTCTTCTCAAAAAGGAGAAGAAGGAAAAGGAGAAGAAATCTAAGAAGAAGGCGTTCCAAGCCACTTGGGACGATTCTAGCTCGGAGGAAGAAGAAGAAAAGATCATAGAAGAAGAAACCGCTTGCTTCGACTTCATGGCCAGAGGAAGCGACAGCGAAAGCGAAAGCGACTCAGACAACGAGGTAAATCTCGATCTTCAAGAAACTTTTAATGAACTTTTTGAGATTAGTAAATCACTTAGGATAGAAAATAAAAGCATTAAAAAGAACCTTAGTTTTCTTAAAAATGAAAATGATAGGTTAGAAATAAAACTTAAGGATCTAGAAACTTGTCCTAAAAATGATAACCTATTATTAGAAAATCATAACCTCATCAATGAAAATAATAAGTTGATTGAGGAAAATGATAGTCTAAAGTTAGAAATCTATGATTTAAAGACTAAGATGCAAACTATAGAAAAAGAAATTGCATGTCTTAGGGAAAATTCTAACAAATTAATCAACAAAGTTGATAATTTTTATAGCCCTAAGGTTGAGAAAGGATCTCCATCAAGGAGACCTTCTAACAAATCCGGATCCAAGCCCACTTGGATACCGAAAAAAGAATTAGAATCTTGTTTTGTACGGTTCAGGGATAATTACAACATAAGGGACTGGACCTACAAGCTCAAGGCTGGTCAACTCAAGTTAGGGGAACCAAGGAGTAGACCAAGGAGGAGAACAAGAAGACCGACGAGACGGCGAACAAACGACGGACCCGCCGCACGTCGACCACCAGATTGGAGACCGGTGCCAATGCCCGGGCCTCCAAGCTACGGATGGGAGCCCCATCCGATGTGGCATCCACCACCACCATTCGGGCCATTTTATTGGCCATGGTAGGTGAGGTAAAATTTTTAACCCTATCTTTTTATAAGCATTTAGATAGGGGGAGTTAAAAATTAATGAGCTAATCGTCAATTTTTAAGGGGGAGATATAAGGTAGCTAAATTTCCTTTAGAAAAGGGGAGAAAAATAATAGCTATCTCATTGTTACAAAAAGGGGGAGGACATTACCTTTGTCAAAAGAAACTCATAGAAGAGCATGTTTTAAGGGGGAGTTATAGGAATTTTAAACCAATCAAACCTTTTTGATAATGTCAAAAAGGGGGAGGATTTTTATGTATTATTATTTACGGTTTTGTCATCATCAAAAAGGGGGAGATTGTTGGTGCTAGAGCACCACGATCATTTGTTTTGATGATAACAAAACACGTGTTATTTAACATTTGCAATTTGAGTCCTAGATTTCAGGTCAATTGCAAATGTGGACGTGTTTAGACGGAGTTCGAGCTCGCATCCAGGACGGATTGGAGGAGCTTGACGGAAAACAGAGGAGGTTCGCGTGGAGCGAAAGATTGAAGATGGAAGGAAATGAAGAATAGGATAGATTTCCTTCTTTTGTACTTGTTGTATTTTTCGTTTCTTTTGTTGCTCATTATTTCCTTAGATATTTCATGTTAAAGAGCCTCAAAGAACCCTAACAGTAGTCCTAGGAACACCGGCACAATCCTAGGATACTTAGGTTTTCTGTAGAATACTTAGAAAACCAATATAGGGTTCAAACAGACCTTCCAGACGTCTAATTACCAAATCAGACGTCTGATAATGTATTTTAAGATTTCTGACTGTTGTTTCAGACGTCTGATAACTGTTAGGCTGGACATAGTTAGTTCTGTCTGATGAAATCAGACGTCCAGACCTTAGACCAGACGTCTTAGGAGACGTCTGATGACTTTGCCAGATGTCCAATTAGTGGACCGTTGGCTGGCTTAGCGAACACTCAAGGATATGACCGTTAGAGCCTTATCAGACGTCCATAAGACTGTCCAGACGTCTGATAAATGACCGTTTTGCCTCGGCTGACCCAAAATCTCTTCTCAGAGATTTTCGAGCCGTTGCAACGTTTGGAAATCAATTCCCACAGTAAAAGTAGGTTTCTAGACGTCCAGACATAGTGCCAGACGTCCTGTATGTCGTCTGATGGACTTGCGTAAAAACCCTGTTTAGATCTAATCCAAGTCAGGGAGAGACCCGCCCAAAATCAGACGTATGACCTTTGAATCAGACGTCTTATAGTGAACTTCCAGACGTCTGATGCTAGAATTAGACGTCTGATAAGCCTGTCAGAACAATGATTATTCCTGATTTCGGGCTGATTCACTTGGGCTTTGTTCCCAACGGCTATAGAACCTTTCTTAAGCCTTCCAAAGCCTTCCTAAGGCCTCTATAAATAGAGGGGAGCCTTTACACACCAAGACACACCTAGAGAGACCAAGATACACAAGAAACAATTTGTATTACACTTTTCACTCTCTTGTGTCCTAGCTAGCTCTTGCTCTCCAAGCTCAAGCACCATTCTCTTGAGAGCATCAAGCTGTTGCGCACCCGCTCTCCCACCGTAGTTCATGAGAGCGAAGTTGCGCCGTCGCGTGGCTCACGCACCGCGTCATCGTCAACGCACTGCTTGCAAAGGGGAGTTTCCTAAATCCTATAGAAGCTTAGGTTTATTACTTTGTTGGCTCTATAGGTTTGTTGTTTATTTTACCTTTGTCTTTTGGTTGGGTATTCGCTTTGCGAATTCCCGTCTCCTTCGTGGGACAAAATCCTTCTCGTGGAGAGAAGGGGTTGAGGAACGCTACCCTCGTACTTGTAGCGTGGTTGTACTGAGGTTGAATCACCCTCGTTTTAAAGTGATTCGTTTAGTGGATTTGATCAACTAGGTTGATCGAAAAATCCTAACTCGAGAGGGTTAGGTGGTGGTTTTCACCCGGTTTGGGTTTCCACCTAAAAACTTTTGTGTACATTGTGTGATTGCTTATTTTTTGAGATTGCTTTATATTTCATTTACGTATTTTTTATGTCACACTGATCTCACCCCTCCAAGTAGGGAAATTACAATGTGGGGCAGTGACGGTGACACGGCAGACTAGGCCAGAGCTGATAGACCTCATCATCACAGGATAGATCACCGATCCGTACTTGCATTCCTTGCACGACAGAGTACTGTCGGGAGACCCGGGGGACTTCCCTTTCATAGACCCGGTGCTGCGCTTGAGGGGACGGTTGTGCGTTCCCAGAGACGAGGAGCTGTTGAGAGAGCTCCTGACTGAGGCACACGGTTCCAGATTCACCATACATCCCGGAAACACGAAGATGTACCACGACTTGAGACGCGAGTTTTGGTGGAGGGGGATGAAGTGGGATGTGGGTGAATTCGTGCAGCAGTGCTTAGTGTGCCAGCAGGTGAAAGCCGAGCATCAGAGGCCTGCAGGGCTGCTACAGCTGCTTCCAGTGCCAGAGTGGAAGTGGGAGAGCATCACCATGGACTTGGTGGTGGGATTACCTGTTACCCAGCGGGGACACGATGCAATCTGGGTAATAGTGGATAGACTGACGAAGACGACGCGATTCTTGCCGATCCGAGTCACTTTGGGACCAGCACAGTTGGCAGAGAGGTATATCGGGGATGTGGTACGACTACACGGAGTTCCGCGGGAGATCGTATCCGACCGGGATACCCACTTTACGTCCCAGCTTTGGGCTGAGTTTCAGCAGGCCTTGGGGACGCGGTTGAGGTTTAGTACAGCTTCCCACCCCCAGACGGACGGACAGTCTGCGCACACGATACAGACACTTGAGGACCTTTTGCGTGCCTGTGTACTGGACTGGAGGGGCTCTTGGGAGGAGCACCTGCCCCTGGCGGAGTTTGCATACAACAACAGTTATCACTCGAGCATCGACATGGCTCCCTACGAGGCTCTGTACGAACGGAAGTGTACGGCACCCTTGAGTTGGGTTGAGGTCGGGACCAAGTGGGAGGTTGGCCCCAGGTTGATCCGGCAGAGTCAAGAGGTAGTCGAACAGATCCACAGGCGACTCCGCACTGTCAGGAGCAGACAGAAGAGCTACGCGGATCGGAGACGCAGAGAGGTGTAGTTTGAGGTTGGGGACCACGTCTTTCTTCGTGTTTCGCCCATGAAGGGCCTGCAGCGGTTTGGGGTGAGAGGGAAGCTCGCGCCGAGGTTTGTGGGGCCCTTTGAGGTCCTGGAGCGGGTTGGACCGGTTTCTTACAGGCTTGCCCTCCCCCCGCAGCTTTCTAGTGTGCACGACGTGTTCCACGTGTCCAACCTCAGGAAGTACGTAGCCGATCCCAGTCACGTACTGAGTCACGAGAGCGTCGAGGTGAGTGATGACCTGACCTACCCCGAGCGACCAGTGCAGATTCTAGACTGTGCCGTCCGCAGTTTGAGACGAAAGCAAGTACCCCTGGTAAAGGTTTTGTGGAGGAGCAGCAGTACGAGGAGGCTACTTGGGAGCCTAAGGCGACAATGCGGGAGCAGTACCCGGAACTCTTCCCGGGTACGTCTTTTCGGACCAGCTTCGGTCCTCTTTAAGTTTGTTATGGTTTTTATGACGTTTTCCCACACCCTAGTTAGTGCAAGTTTCGAGGATGAAACTTCCTTTGAGTTTGTTATATTATTACGAACGGGCGCTCCAGACGTCTGGGAGGTTGCCCAGACGTCGTACCAGATGTTTGGAATCACTTACAGACGTCGGACCAGACGTCTGGGATAATTTCCAAACGTCTGGAAATCGGTTATTTTGGTACACTACTGTTCGTCTGCGCGCCTGAGCGCACAGACCTGCGTTTTCTCTCTCTCTCCCTCTTTTTCCCTCTCTCCTGCGGCCGCAGACGCCTCTGCCGAGTTCTCTCTCTCCTCCTCGCGCGGCCTTAAAAGGGCCACGCCTCTCCCTCACTCCCGTCACCTCCGCCTCCTTCCTCTTCTCCTTCAGCCAGTGCGCGAGAGTGAGCGTGCAGCGGCAGCGACAGCCGCGGTGAGCGTGGGAGGAGGTGCTGCGCGTGGGAGAGGCGCTCGGCCGTGAGGGTGAGCTCGCCGGGGCTTCTAGGGCTGGCTGGCGGGGGGCGCAGCGGGCGCGGAGCGACGCGGGAGGACTGCTGTGGCTCGAGCAGCAGGCGGAGCACTCGCAGCGCGGCCGGGCGTCGTGAGCGGAGGGCGAGTGGCGCCCTGGTTCTGGAAAATTTTCCAGAATCAGACGTCTGTGCTTCTAGCCAGACGACGGGAACGACGTCTGGAATACTGTCCAGACGTCTGAAAGGTGAGTTTTTCCGTCTTCTTCCTTCCCTTCGATTGACCGTACTAAGAGAGAGAGGAAATGGGTATGCGCAGGGTCGGAGATTCGCATCCAACGCGAATCAGACGTCTGGCTGCAGTGCCAAACGGCGGGAACGACTTCCAGACATCCTGGGTGACCATCGGACGTCTGGGAACTAGGCCAGACGCCCCCGCTGGCTTCTGGACATCTGAGAGCCCACGCAGAGCGAGGTAATTCCCTGATCCACTTTTTAAGACGTCTGGAAGAAGTTCCAGATGTCTGATTTTGCACTGTTTCGTCGTTTTCTCCCCGTTTCGGGCCCGTTCGGGCTCCGTTTTCCGCGTTTCGAGTTGCGTTCTTTTCGGAATTACATCCTCTACCTGTCTACAGTAGCTGTATACTATTTTTAGAAGTTCCTTGTGTTTGAACCTTGTGATAGGACCCCGTTCCGTTGTAGTCTCGGGGGTTGCGGAGGCACGCGGGATTCCCGACCACGCCCCCAGTTCGCCTGTTGTAACCGGTAGAGTGGCTTTAAGTATAATCTGTTAAATTATGAAACCATAAATAGAACCTAGGACATTGCATGAATCCTAGGAATGAGAAATAGATTGAATGGTAGATTCCTAGGGTGTTGCATGAATCCTAGGGCTGGAAAACTAGATTGTATGATAGATCCTAGGATATGGCATGAATCCTAGGATGGGAAAACTAGTGGAATGTATGAATACTGCAGTCTTGGAAAATGTGGAAAGGAAATAATAGCTGCCTGTGAATTGAATTAACAACTGCCTGTTATGAATAAATGAACATGATTAAGAATATGGGATGTATGAACGTGAAACTGGAATCGTGAAACTGGAATGTTCTGAGTTAAAGAGCTGGAACCCTACGGGGAATTAGGAGTAGAACTCCTGGAAAGTGAATGGAATAGAATTGGGGAAGTGAGCTGGCCCTTGAGTACGGAGTACCAAGGAGAGCGACTGTCCCCCCTGTTTAGTGCAGAGCGGAGCCAGTCGCCCCAGGGACCCGGGGTTAGGACTGGCCACTCTGTACCGACTTGCTGGCCCTCGTGTACGTAGTACCGAGGAGAGCTACTAGTGTAGGGAGGTACTAGCTACCCCACGGGTCCCGGGGTTCTGCTAGCCTCCCACACCGACTTGTTAGGCCCACTGGGGCAAACCAGGGTAGTCAGGCGAGGGTGCGCGGACTGTGGAGGGGCAAGGCCCCTGTTTGGTTACTGTGGAGGGGTTGGACCCCTGTTACTGAGAGGGCTCTGCCCTGTACTGGTTCCATGATGTGCTTTGGGCGCACCCGTTAATGGAAATGACTGACTGCGTGCCAGTGCGGGTTAGCTACCCGTGCGTTTACCGCGCGTGCCGTAGTCACCGTTACGTCTGTCAGTGACCTTGGGGTGGTTGACTGAGAGTGGGATCACCACGGGGGACTCTCTCGGCCAGGGGAGCACCACGTGCTACTTCTACTGTTCGGAAAAGACTGCAATCAAGATCATTCCCACGAGGAACATTCGAGATCAAGTGAAGGATCTAAGAAATAGATAAATTGTGAAACAATAGAAAGACGTAAATAAAGGAAGAAAGAAAATTAAACAGCTACTGTACACTTTACTGTTTCTTTAGTTTAGCTGCCACTCTACTCAGCATTTTGCTGACGTGTTACACTCGTTACCTTTCAGGACCAGGTGTTGAGCAGCCAGGGTCAGCAGCTGCAGAGGACGTTGGGCCAAGTAGGGTCCAGTAGAGTTACCACTGTTCTCTTGTACCTCTTTTTGTTCCGTTATAGTGAGTAGTTCTTGTTTCCGCTGTACTTTTCTTTACCTGTAGTTCATATTATGTTGTGAATGTTGTTCTACTATTGTGGTGGTATATACTGTAGTGGTTTCTTTCCTTACTGCTGTATTTCCTTACTGTTAGTTATATTCATGCTGAATGTGGTTTATTTTACTGCTCTTTTGGTTACTTCCTCATTGGACGACTAGGTTTTGGGATTAGTCGAGTCGGTCCGGTTCTCGTGTCTCGTAGGGACTTAGGAATCGGGTCGTTACAGAGGGTGTGCGGACTGTGGAGGGGGCGAGACCCTTGTTTCTGAGAGGGCTAGGCCCTATATTGTTCCGTGCTGTACTTTGAGCGTACCTGCTAGCGTAAACAACTGACCGCGTGTCAGTGCGGGGTAGCTACCCGTGCGCTTATGGCGCGTGCCGCAGTTACTGCTACGTCTAACAGTGACCTCGGGGTGGTTGACTGGGTGTAGGACTATCACGGGGGACTCTCTCGGTCAGGAGAGCACCACGTGTACCTTCTACTCTTTGGAAAAGACTGCAATCAAGATCGTTCCCACGAGGAACATGCAAGATCAAGAAAATCTGAAAGTTGACGAAAAGGTGTGAAAAGGAATTACATGTAAAATAAAATGACTATAAAAGATAATTAAACCTGTTACTTTTACTACTTTAGATAGTATAGTTACCACTCTACTCAGCGTTCACTGACTCGACCTTTTTCATAACACTGTTCAGGTCTGGGAGTTGAGCAGCTCGAGCTTCCGGCTGTGAAGGGTGCTGGGCCCAATCGAGCCCAGCCGTAGTTTTCTACACACTTTGTTGTACCCCCTTTTTACTGTGATAGTGAGTTTCAGACTTTTTAGTTACTGTTGTTACTGTTTCTTTCGTTTCCATTGTTCCTGTTGTGGTGGTGGTATATACTGGAATAGTAGCTTTTACTTTCCTTTACTGCTTGTACGTTTTTACTGCTTTGTTATATTGCATACGTGAATGTGGTTTATTTTCCTACTTTTTGGTTATTTCTTGTTGGACGACTGGGTCTTGGGATTAGTCGAGGCGAGCCGATCTTGGGTCTTGTAGGGATTTGAGAATCGGGTCGTAGCATCTAATGAATCCATTAGATGTTTGATAGCCCTTATCCAAAAGACTGAACTCTTGGTTTGGACATCCTTACAACTCAGTTGCAGTTCCAGGGATTGAGCCCCCTTGTGATCAGATGGCTAGCTAAGAAATCGATTGGCCGCTTGTTGCTGCCTACAGCTTCAGGAGTGGGATGCTATTTTTTGATGTCTGGACTTATGGTTAGACATCCATACCAGTCTTTGGACGTCCAAGGGAATAGCTTAGATGTCCAATACTATTAGCATGGAATGGATCACCCTAATTGTTGACCCTGGACATTTGGGATGTGTGTTAGATGACTTATGTTGCATTTTTGGACGTCTGACACTTGTGCTGGACATCCAATAAGATGCTCGTGGTCCTATTTTGTGCGAAATTTCCCCACGAGGATCAGGAACCTAATCTAATTAGTTAGATACAGGTCTAATACTTAAGAAATGAAGCTATTAATCCCTGTTAGTATTTAATATTAGAAACCAAGATTTTGGGCATAACTAGGTCCTATGACAGTTAGTCCCTCATGAGAAATAGAGTAAGCCCTTTGGGGTCACACGTCATAATTTTAGAAAAGGGAAGACTTAAATGTAGATGCATGAGGCCAAGTCGTAAGCATACCCATGTGGCCTAAGGTATGGTTCAAGCTAAAGCCTTAAGAATCCTAGTAAGAGTATAGGAATCCTAAATTGCTAAGGCAAAATTACGGGATAGTGTTAAAACACGAGTAGGGTTATTTAATTAGGTGAAATTAGCATCGAAATGTGTATAGTGGAAGCATTTACCTACAAGCGATTCCTTACAAGTTATCAAAATTTATTTACCTAGAGTAAATCAGATTTTAATCTTGTTAGTTTTAGACCCAGAGTCGAACACAAGGAGGCGATTTTGGATTAATCGATTTTTACGCGATTCCTAATGCCTGGTCAATTCCTTTCACTTATTATATTTTTTATTTTTCTTAGCCTTAAATATTTTTGGGATACTTTTGTCTTTGAGGTATACCCTCAAAAATTATCCTTGGCTACATACCAAAAATCAAGTCGAAAAGATCTCGCTATACACAAGATCATGTACCTGCAGGTCAAGAGTTCACTTTTTTGTTTTATTTTCTTTTGGTATTTTCTTAATTAACAAAATAAAAGACAATGATAAAATAAAGGAAAGAAAATGCTAAATTGAAATGTGAAAAGAAAATGAATGAAATTACTTAGCTTATAAATATATATATATGTATAAGATATATAGATATCTATGTATATATATATACACACTATATAATATAATATATACTAGGGAGGAGGGGGATTGAATCAAAGATTCATTAGGAATGTAGTACTGTGCTAGGTTAACTGTCGTCTAGAGAGACGCCATCAACCTAGCTATGTGTTGCATGCGGGTGTGGAGCGGACATGTGAGTGTGTGTGGAATGCTTTGATGTACACGAATATCGAAAATATATGTGCAACTAGTGCAAATATACCTACGATGTAATGCGCAGAAATGGAAATGTGCAGTATCGTGAATGGGACTATATATACGTGAATGTGCGAGAGGAATATATGTATATGTGTATCTGTATATACCTGTATATATGTATATGTATATGTATATATCTCTATATAAGTAAGTATGTATGTATATATAGGAGTACATATATGTGTGTGTGAATATATATATATGTGTGTATGTAGATACATATATGTGTGTGTGCATCTACGTCTGTGAGGGTGAGTGTGTATGTGGATCTGTGTGCAGGTGTATGTGTATGTGGATAGGTTCACTTCGATGGACTAAATTAAAGTCTAAGTACATCATGATTGGAATAAAAATAATGTGAAGCATGCATTGTATTGATATGGATGATAATACTAGTTGTTAAGAGTCATTGATCATGGGAGGGTGCTGAGTATAAAATATTTTCGATCACATACTTGCACTATAAATAAACATTGCATATTAGGTATTAATACATTTAGATGTTCATAAATGCATCTTAAGTTAATTAATTATGCATCATTTTATATAATAATAATTAATGAAAAATTTCCATTTTTACATGAAAGTCACATCACTAACATTCAACGTTGCCATCCAGAGAAAGATAAATCTTAAGGCTACCGTATGTGATCATATCAATTAAATATTTCCCTCCATATTTGTTGCCATCAAATTCCACCAAAATCTATCAAAATCCTAAACCTGCTTATCCACATACCACAACCCTTCCCCATTTGCTGCTGCCTACATCACCTTCCTTGTTTTCTCCTCTCTATCACACACATGCATAAAAGAGGATGCTCCCATCATCTTCTTGGAAAAATGAAAAAGGCATACGCAACCGCGAGCCTCACCCCTCGTCATATCTCTTTGCCCTCTCCCTCAACCCGCACGCACGCAGGACTTTTGGAGGGGGGGAGGACTCAAGCCATCCGACCACTTCCACAGACGTCCAAGGTGAAAGAGAGAACAACACACCCCCCCCCCCCCCCCCCCCCCCTCCATCATCTTCCCTCTCCTTTACGCAGAGAGGAGGGAACCCCCTCGTCTTTGCATGCACACACACCTATCAGCACTCCATTACCGAGAAACCGATACTCGCCAACGTGCCCTCCGACACTCGCCACCGCGCCCTTCGCCCAGCAACAACGATCGCTAGCATCGCGCCACGACAACCTCCGTCTCTCGCTCGCGGCCACAGGACGCCCCTTTGATGAAGCTGTACGCCGACTGCGACCTGCGTCTCCTTGATCTTCCGAGCGAAGCTCCAGTCTACACCACCACTGCGCCTCCACTTTTGCTCGACCGCAGACTCCATCGCGACCTCCGCCCTTGCAGACTGTGTGCCCTCATCGCGCAGCCACCCTTGTACGTGGCCTGCTCCACTGTCGACAGTGACCCTCGCCTCAACCACCTCCGGTTGCACCTGGCTCTTCTCCTTCTTCTTCTTCTTCTTCTTCTTCTTCTTCTTCTCCATCGTTCCTCTTCTCCTTCACACGCAGCAAAGAACCCATAGCCACCACCGCACAGCCACCTTGTCGACGCGCCAACGACCTCCTCTGCGTGCCGGCAACTTCCCACGCACGAGCACGCCACCCGCAGCCATGTGCACCGGCTCCTCCACCCGTAGATCGCCGCCAGCAGCACCAATCGACGTCGGCGTCGTCTTCACCCGCCGGCCATCTCCGGCCGTCGTCGGCCGAACCACTACCGCCATTGGACTCCTCCTCCTCCCGCGCATCTCCACCGGAAGTTGCACTCGACGCCATCAACTACACGTGACCGCCGGCGACAACGACACCTTCCCCTGTTTTGAACACTAGCAAGGGTATTAGTTGGGTGTTGATTTACCGGTTGAAAAGAACTATTCATTTATGTGTGGTTATTTTATTACGTTAATATTGCATGCCAAGCCCTTTAACTTCTTCTCCCTCCCTCCTTTTTATATCATGAAATGAATTGGCTTGAATGAGAGGTAAACATTTGGCTTAAATTAAAAGAATAATCTTGCCACTTTTTCTCGAAATAAGATTCCATATGGAAATATTTGTGAGTATATTGGGTTTGTTCCTCTCTGTGGATACGACATAACTTTCATGGTTAGTTTTGACTGTTAAATATTTTTTATTAGAAAATTTTCCACCACGATTTACATTATTGCGACTATATATTTTTCTGACGTATTTTTCTGACAAGTGAAATTTCCCGATCATATGTGTATGTATATGTATGTGTGTGCATAGGCGTTGAGTACGAGTGAGGAGAGGTGAGGGCATGGGAATCTATTGGTGCAGGTAACGCAAGGAGAGAGAATGGCATGCATCACCGGCAAAATGAGGAGTGCCCGGTTGGAAGGCATGTGCAGGAGAGAGAGATTGGTGAGTGGTGGTGACTGCTTAGCTCATGGAATGACCAGTTGGGTTTCTCACTTAGCCGGTCATTGAAGAGAGAGAAAGGCGTGGTGTGAAGTAGTGGAACTGACTGGTGTGTGGAAGCGGCCATGTGTGGGGTGATGTAGGTGTTGCGATCGGTTGAGAAATCAGTTGGGTGTGCACGAGGGTGAGTGTGTCACTGACAAAGTGAGAAGCGCCTGGTGACACATGAAGAAAGATGAACTGTGATGAACGCTACTGTGATGAACAGATTAAAAAAGAGTAGCTTCTACCTTTGTGCTAATGGTGATCGAAATCAATGAAAACACTATCAAAATAAAAAGAAAAAGGAGAGAACCACCACGCCCACTTGCTCGCAAGGGAGCTGGGCGGTGGTGTTCACCGTGGTGGTTGCGACCACGGTGAGAGGAAGAGAGGGAGAGGAGAGGAAAGTGTGTGGTCGGCTGAGTGTGTGGCTTGAGCGTCTATGAATGAGTGCCTGTGAGTGTAGTAATGGTGGTGAGGGGGGGAGTCGCTGGTAGAGGGAGTGGTAGCCGACCCCTTTGTGTGGAGGGGGGTGGGGATGGTTATATAGGTGAGGGGGGTGTGGAGTGGCTACAAGGGAATGTCGTTAGGGAGTGGGATATTTTCGGGTTCTTTCATATAGGCACTTGAAGTGTTAGAAAATTAATGTAGGTGGTGTAGGGTGCTACTAGGTGGTGAAAATGAAATGGAAATGAGGTGGAATTAGGGGGCTCAATCTCTCTCTCTATCTTCCTCTCAATAAAATGCATCATGCACATATTTACAAAATGCATGAATATCTACCTAATCTAAATGCATAAAGTTAGGAAATAGCATAAGAGAGCATATTTAATGGCGTGAATTGCTGCACAATCAGATAGTAGGGTGAATGTTACGACCCGGTTCCTGGATCCCTACAAGACCCGAGATTGGCTCGCCTCGACTAATCCCAAGACCTAGTCGTCCAACGAGAAATAACCAAAAGCAGGAAATAAACCACATTCACACATGCATTATAACTAAACAGAAGGAAAAATACAACAGGAAAGGAAAGTAGAGTAAACTGTCTCAAAATAGTACATACCACCACAACAATAGTGGAAAGAAAGCAGAAAGTAATAGGAATAGTAATTCAAAGGTCTAGTACTCACAACTACAGCTGAAAAAGAAGTGCTGGAAAGGAAACTATTACTATAGCTGGGCTCAGCGAGGCCTAGCTCCCTCTGCAGCTCGAAACTCAGGCTGTACAACTCCTGGTCCTGGACAAGGTTACGAAAAGACAGAGTCAGCGAATGCTGAATAAAGTGGTGTTTACATTATCTATGTGCAAGTAAAGTAAAACAAACAGCCAGGTTTTATTCTCATTTTTATTTATCTCTTCTATGTGTTTATGGTTCATTTATTTCACAAAGGATCCAAGTATTTCTTGATCTTGCTTGTTCCTCATGGGAACGATCTTAATAGTAGTCTTTTTTTTCCGTAGAGTAGAAGGTACATGTGGTGCTCTCCTGGTTGGGAGAGTCTCCCGTGGTAGTCCTACACCCAGTCAACCACCTCGAGGTCACTATCGAAATGTAGCGGTGACTACGACACGCATGATAAGCGCACGGGTAGTTACCTCGCATTGACATGCGGTCAGTCATTTCCACTAGCAAGTACACCCAAAGTACAGCACGGAACAGTATAGGGCCTTGCCCTCTCAGAACAGGGGCCTCACCCCACCAAACAGGGGTCTCGCCCCTCCACAGTGCGCATACCCTCGTCCGGCTACCCCGGTTTGCCTAGGGAGCCTAACAAAGTTGGTGTAGGGTGGTTAGCTTAACCCCGGGTCCTATGGGGTGGCTAGTTCCCTCCCTACACTAGTAGCACGCCTCGGTACCATGTACGGGAGGGCCTACAAGAGTCGATGTAGAGTGGCCAATCCTACCCACTGGTCTCAACCCAAGGGAGGTTAGCTTTGCTCTACACTAAAAGAACCACTGTGATCCTTGGTACTACGTACACAAGGGCCAACTCACTTCCCATCTGCATTCCAGATTCCTTTCATACACAGGAGTTCTACTACTTCCCCGTAGGGTTCATACTCATTATTCATCTCATTTATCTACATTCAGATCTCATGTTTCATGACTCGTTCCTCATCCACATACAGGCAGCTCGTGTTTTCACAATTTAATTCTCAATCATTTACATGCAACTTATGATTTCACCGTTCACTTTCTCATTCACATACAGGCACTCGTATTCTGACATGCATCTCATAATTCATTCGCATACAGGCAACTCGTATTCAAACATGCATCTCACCATTATAGTAATGCCATTTGCTAGCAATTTATTTTAAACATGCATCAAATAAATAGTATTGCTCAAAACAGGCTCATACATTTCTACCCTAGGGTTTATTCCACATCCTAGAGTTCGATCTGATTATTCCAAGTACATTCTTATTTAAATATTAACAACTGAATTGAACCACTCTATCGGGTATTACGGGAAGATTGGGGGCCTGTGCTATAGATCTCATCGTCTCCGCGGGCCCCGAACACGCCACTGGCTGGTAACCTATACCAGCGAGTAATTTACATCAGACGAGCTTAAAACGGTAGGTACTCAACATGAACCCGTAGAGAAACTCGAGTGGAAAACAACGGTACTTTGTTTGTAGAAAAACAACTCCGTTTGGGCCCTAAACAGGCTAAAAACATGATTACTGTTCAAAATCTGACATCTGGGACTAGTCCCAGACGTCTTAAAAGACGTCACATCATACCTCTCACTTCCTGCGGCTGCCTCAGATGTCCAGACTCCTCTGCAATCCGTTTGAGGGAAGTCCCAGATGTCGGACCCTCCTTCCAATCATCTGGAAGTGTCGTTGGATGTCTGGTGATGTGGTCAGACATCCAAAAGTTGCCTGGAAAGGCGCACTACGCGCCTTTCCAATGCTCTGCACCTGCGTACAAAGACGCAGACCCATTTTCAGCCAAAGGAAACCTGCGTCACAGTTTGCATGGGCGGACCTGTGCAGACAACACGTACCTCTGCATGAGAAAAGTGCTTTCAGATGTCTAGCTTCAACTTCAGACGTCCCGATACTTCTCTAGACGTTTGGTCGATGTCCCAGACATCTGATACTGGAAAGCCAGTATCCAGAACTTCCTCTCGCGATCCTTCTCCTCTTCACGAACTCCTCCGAGCTGCTTGTAGCTGCTATGCCAGCCACCTAAAGAGGTTGTGAAGCTTCCTCCGTGAGCTCCCCCTCCTTGCACAGCTCCGGCTCCTCTAGTTCAAGCTCGCGAGCTCCGCGAACCTCTCTAGAGCTCTCCCCTTCGATTCCTCCCCCTCGAGCTCACGCCGTTGCACCCGTAGCACGGCACTCCCTACGCACGAGCTCTTCCGCCACACCTCCTCTCCCACACGCTCCTCTCACTCCCTCGCCCTTGCTCTCCCCTTACTTCCCCCCCTCACTCCCTCGTTCTCGCTCTCCTCAGCTCTTCCCCGCTCTCCCTCCTCACCGAGAAGGTGGAGGTCGTTGGTGCAAGGGAAAGGTGAAGGTGGCGGTGGCTTCAGTGGTGGGGGTGGAGTGGAGATGGAGGGGTTTAAATAGAGGAGGAGGTTAGGGTTTGGGTAAGGGGAACGGAGGGGGAAAAAAGGGAAGAAGGATGCGTGTGTGTTGTCTGCATGCTGAAAGCAAGCGAACGTACAGTTTTCCCCCACTTTTAGACGTCCAACCCTCAATCCAGATGTTTGACCAATCTCCCAGACGTCTTAAATATCCCAAGGGTGGTGGGTCATTTCAGTGAAAGTCCTAACAATAACTTTAGTAATGAAGTCCTAAACCTTATGTCGTGGGATGCACTTGTGTACCTAGAGTATGTCTTGAGTAACGAAGAGGACCGATTATAGCAATGGGTTGCTATTATGGGTTTTGTGGAATCATCACCTTTACACTTGTGCTATTATATTGTGAGTTCGTGGGGTATACCCACTTCCTTGTTATTGGATTAATCTTGGTGATTGATGTGTGTGTAAACATGGGTAATCAAATGGAAGGTTTAAGGGTTGGAACCAGGTGCTGAAGACACCTGGTACTAGTACTGGTGACTAGTATCGATGCTAGTTGAATCAGCATGAGCTAAAAAGGGACTTAAGTCTATTACTGAAGGCACCTAGTATCGGTACTAGTGACCCATACCAGAACTAGATGAGTTCAGTAGCTATGGTAGTGGGTGCCTAGTATCGGTATTGGTGTTTAATATTGGTACTGGCTGGCTAGGTGGAAGTTGGGTTGTTGGTACCTAGTACTGTTGCTAGAGCTCCATACCAGCATTGGTACACTATGGCCTCGTGGGGATAGTGGGTGCCCAACACCAGTACCTAAGACTTAGACTAGTGCTGGTGTACTCATTCTCTACTACTTGAACTCTAAGGAGAGATAAAATTGATTAAATCTTGCTAGGGACCAAAACCAAAATATTGGGATCAGGGATCTTTTGGGTTCAAATGTACCCGACATGCTGGCGTATCGACGGTCAAGATAATGTTGGTGCAAGAGCACCACGATTGTTGATTTTGATGATAACAAAATACTTGTGATTTAACAAATGGATACAAGTGTGAAGGAGTTCAAGCTCACATCCATGGTAGCTTGATGGAAGAGGAGCTTATCTTGGAGCGAGAGCTTGAAGAATGAAGGAGATGAAGAATATAATAGAAATATTCTTTCTTGTATTTTGTATTCTTGTTTTTATTTGTGTTGTACTTTGATCTTTTTTTCTTTAGATTTCTTGTAAAGAGCCCAAAGTACCCTACCTTAGTTCTAGGAAACCTTACACCTTACTAGGACACTATGACAAACACTTAGAAAAATCAGAAAACCAAAATAGGCTTCAGACAGCCTGATTAGACGTCCAATCTGGACCTCAGATGTTTGATCTTGAACTTTAAGACGTTTGACCTTTTGTGTAGACGTCCAAACACTTAGGTTGGACTTAGTATGTTCTGTCCATTTATTTCAGACGACCAACCAATAGTCCAGACGCCTTAGATGACGTTTGATGCCAATGTCAGACGTTCAACAATAGGATCGTTGGACTTTCAGAAGATAATCCTCGGAGATTAGCTTATAATTAATCCTATAACACTATTAGACGTCCGTAGATCATCCCAACCATTTGATAAATAGACGTTAGGCCCAAATCCTTTTTGTCAGACTTAATAGCCGTTTAAGCCTTAGGAAATCAATTCCTGTAGAAGATTGCCTTTCCTGATGTCTAGATAGATTGCTAGACATCCAACTTGTCGTCTGAGCAATTAGATCCTAGAACCCTATTTAGATATGGTGAAAATAGGAAGGAACCCATCTAGAATTAGATGTCTTAAAAGTAAGTTTTAGATGTCCATCTTGATCCAACCCTAAACAGATCATCCACCCTTCTAGATTAGACGACCGAACCTTAGATCAGACAATGACCCAGGCATTTGACCATAAAACTAGATGTCTAATAATCCTGTTAGAATAATAAATGACCCTGATTTCGGTGGATTTTTGGACCACACTCTTGAGCCTTGTTCCCAACAGCTACAAGAGGCTTCCAAGGCCTTCCAAAGCCTTCTTAGGACCTCTATAAATAGAGCACCCTTCCTAAGCTAACTACACCTTGAGAATACTACTTCCACTCATATTGGTCCGAGAAGAGATAGAAAAGTGATCTTGCTCTCCAAGCCCTTGTCTACAATCTTGAGAGCAGCATCCTAGCTATGCACCTATTCTCCCGCTTACGAATACGAGAGCGTTGTTGTGCCATTGATTGGTTCCAATAAAGAGAAGTTTCTATTTCCTATAGTAGCTGGGTTTATTACATACTTTGTGGCTTTATAGGATATATTGTAATTGTTTTTGTTTGGGTATTTGCTTTGTGAATTCCTGTCTCCCTCATAAGATAAAATACTCCTTGTAAAGAGGAGGGGTTTG
Organism: Thalassia testudinum; assembly: GCA_037157565.1. Lineage (NCBI taxonomy): Eukaryota > Viridiplantae > Streptophyta > Magnoliopsida > Alismatales > Hydrocharitaceae > Thalassia > Thalassia testudinum. The sequence continues at coordinate 69,430,200 of JAZHRO010000007.1, read as the reverse complement.
AGGTACGCTACTCTCGTACATAATAGCATGGTTGTAAGAGGTTAAGTTACCCTCATTTAAGTGACTTGGTTAGTGGATTTGATCAACTAGGTCGATCGGGAAATCCTAAGTCAAGAGGCTTAGGTGGTAGTTTTTACCTGGGTTTAGGTTTCCACCTAAAAACCATTATGTTCTTGTGTGATTGCATTTTGTGAGATTGAATATTTATTTCCGCATTTTTTTTATATCACGCAAATCTCACCCCCCCTCTGTTAGAACCTACAAATAATAGGTGAATTGGAGGTGCAAAACATGGGTTTCAGGCACGAAAGGCGGGTTTTGTAGCCCTGAATTGGACATGTAACTCGACCTAACATTAGGTCAGAATTACCTAACGTTAGGTATTAGGTCCCTAACGTTAGGTAGTTTGTTAGAGATGCTAATTGGACTGAATGTGGGTTTCTAGCACTATAAATCATAAAGAATGATGGAACCAAATTGGGGGTCTAGTAGGTGCCCCAATAGGCTGGGAAAATTGTGAAATTGTAGTTAAACCCTAGATAGGAAATGTGTGTGTCTGTGTGTGTATGCGTGTGCCTAAAATTTGAGCTTGAAGCTCCCTAAGTGCATTAAAATCAAATATGAATTGGCTAAGTAATGACTTGAACCTCACACGATGATATCAGTGATTTGACCAGAGTCTAATAAGAGGAAATGCTTGAATCCTAAGATCTTGAGTAAGACCCCAGGGGATCCACTATGTCCCTAGGACTTCATTCCAGACATGGAATCTAATGGAATCAAATGATGGTAAGTCGACTAGGTGAGCTCGTAAGGTTGCACCCTTAGACTTGGTGAACCACAAGTTCACTGCTTGAGTAGAGAACCTGAGTTATTGTGGTAGCAAGAGGCTACTAAGGGAATCTACCTCGGAACTTGAAGGGTTCCTAGGTTCGGTGATAGTCCTTGGGCTATCATTGGTGTTTGGTAGTTGAATGTACCTGAATCCAACTAAATGAGGAGGTACTCATGACTCTAGACTCTGTAGGCACCTGTATGCGTAGCAGGAGATGCAGAGGGTACTTAGTACTTGTTGCTAGAGGATCACTTAGTGATAGAATTCACTGGGGTACTCAGATGGATTGGTTGAGAACTCATTCGATGGTGGATTGAGAGGGACATCGGCAGACTGCGCTCCTTCTAAGAGCTGCTCCTATTGGGAGCATTGGTGTAGCTTGACAGTTCTGGCCAATCCTATGATGATAATCTAGTTTTATCTATGACTGGTCCTTGTTGGACACGAACTGAGCTTGCACTTCATGATCGCAAGCCATAGGCCTGGGTAGCTCCCAAGAGACCCGACTCTTCTGACTGAAGTTAGCAACGTACTTAATAAATCAAGAATGGGCATGTTTTTTTTTAGGATTAACAGATTGCTAACCTCTCCCATGGCCAAGGTGAGACTATCAGGCTGGAATTCGAAGGAAAGGATGCATCTCAATCTCCTCTGGTAGAGAGCGATGATTACCAGAATCTGATCATTCAGGCGAGTGAGAGAATAAATTAATAATACTAAATCATGGGAAGAACTTGGGCAACTTGTTTAATGGGTTGTAGGACCATGATGATTGGTTGTGCTAGATAGGGCTCGAGAATTAGAACCTAGTGTATTGGGTTGGGCTAAGAACCAGCTGGTAAATGAAACTATACACCATCCTATTTGGTTGAGATACAGTAGTTATTTGTTCTCTACTAAGCCGATTGGCTCATCCCTATTTTGTGACCTACTTTCAGGTTGTCGTTGCGAGTCGTCAACGCACAAGATTTGTCACTGCACAAGTTTTTGGACGACTTGTTGGTAGGTAATTTTTCTTGCTTTAGTTTAAAGTAAATTGATGTTTTGCTACTGCTTTTCTACATCAATTATTTGCCATTTGATAAATGCTAATTTATCATCATTCTTATGCCCTAAGATAGATCTAGATCTTAGGTTTTTAACTCCATAAATGGGTTTTTGGGCTGCATTTAGTCATTTACTTAGGATAGGCATGCATTGCATTTTATTGTATTTTTGATATGTTTATCTGAGTGTCAGGGATAGGAAGAAGGTCAGATCCTACATACTTTGGCACTCAGGAAGGCAAAAGATGAACAAGAAGCTGCTATCAGCTAGATCCCAGCTAGATCCAGCTCATCCTAGCTGGATCCCAGCTCTTTCTAGCTGGATCAACTCATCCCTAGCTCCATGCAGCTCATCTCAGCTGAATGGTAGCTCTAGCTAGTTCACCTCAGCTCCATTCAGCTCACCTCAGCTGGATGGTAGTTCAAACTAGCTCAAGTCAGTTAATCTCAACTTCATTCCAGCTCTTCCAGCTCAGAATAGTTCACTAGAAGCTTAACCTGACTAGGACTAGCTACTACCATCAACTAGCTAGACCTAGTCAGCTGAAGATGACCTCAACCAGCTTAGGTCATCTTAAGTCCAGCTCTCAGAGGCTCAACTCAGTTCAACTTAAATGAGCTGAGCTAGTTGACCCAAGCTAACTACTCCAGCTAGCTAAGTAATCTCCAGGAAGACCACACCCAGCTCACCTCAACTCATTTCAACAGAAGCCAGTTCATCTTAGCTTGGCTTAGCAGCTAGCAAAGAACTAGCAAGCTAAGCCAGCTAAGGTAGTGACGTGCTGTTGTGCGTGTGTGTTAAGGAGTGTCGTTATAGTCGCACTTACAACGTCGATTTTAAAATAAGTAAACGGAGGTGAGTCCGAGTGTCGGTCTCAGGGAGGCTTGAAAATCGGATTTTTGCTTATCACTTGTTGTCACGGAAAGTGTGGAGTTTTTCTTGCGAAGGATGCGATTTTGAAAAGCGAGAGAGAGATAGAGAGAGAAAGAGATTAGGGTTAGAATGTTCCTTGTTTGATCATGCAACTTGAACGAAAATTAAAGTGACAATTGAACGAAAAATAATTTCATTAATCATGCACTTGTAGTTCATAGCTTACAACATTAAATACATGCTTCAAACAAAAGTAATGGAAAGCTTAAAAGGGAGAGGGAGAGAGAGAGAGATAGGGTGGAGAGCGACGAGGCAGCCACGGCGATGGAGGAGGCTCCATCGGCGGCTCGTCGTCTCCGGCGATTACAAGAGGGTCTAAAGCTAGCTAAGAGAGGGGTGGAGTAGTTGCAAGGGGAGTGAATGCCTTGAATGAGTGGTTGGAGGGGGTTTAAATAGGGTTAAGGGCTTCCTAAAAGAAGAAGGGCCTTTAGCAACGTCCAGAGCATTGCTAAAACCACTCCCAAAAGCGTCGGTGAAGCCCTCCAGCCGTCGGTTAGCCGCCTGCCTTGTTTCTTCTTCTCGTGCGATCTGCGGCTACTGCGTGAGCGATCGGACGGCTGAGATCTCTCCTCGGCTGCGCTGGGATTGTGCCTCGGGCGTGCGTGTGCGCGAGCGTCATCGCCCAGCGTGCGCACGTGCGTGGGTTCCCGTGAGCTGTGGTTGAGCCACGTGGCGAAATCTCGGCCGCCTGCTGCTCATCGGGAGGCCCAATTTCGCCATGCGCTACCTCCGTCTTCAATTTTAGGCTCCGCGTGGCTCGAACCCGCGTTGCGTGCGTGCGGGCGTGCGCGCTAACCGTTGCGCCACGCCCGCGCTTTGTCGCAGCGACTGCGGGTGGGCGCACGAGTCTCGGCCGTTCAATCGAAAATCGACAGCCGAGATCTGATCTCGGCTTGACGAAGAGGTGGCGTGCGATGGAACGGGGGCTGACGTGGCGCAATATGGGTCGTTGATCTCTAGATCAACAGTCAGAACTTCTTGGGCTCATTGTAGGAGCTCCGGATGTCGGATTTGGCCGATCTTGAGTCTGTTGGACTCCGTTCGTCGTTCTGAATCCATCCGTGCAATCCGATTGCTCATCTGAGGCCTACTTTGACAAATGCTTACACAAATGGCCATTAATACAGTTTTATAAGCAATCTTGGTACATGATGCATGCAATGCTCCCATTCTAGTTATGTTGTGCCTTTTATTCTTAAGATGGGTCATATTCAACATAATTATCACCCCCTTGTGCAGTGTTATCATACCCCCATGCTTACTCCTTGCTAGTCCCTAGCAAGGTTTATTCTAGCCTTTATTTCCTTTCAAAATTTAAGAAGTAATTGCTTAGACACTTCGTTACTTGTCAATAAGAGGAAATATACGAAGATCTTAATCTACAAAGACTAAGTAGCGCCCGGGTGTCTACCAAAATACGAATCGCCCGAATCCTTGCTTTAATGTATATAACTATACATATGTATATATATATTTTTTTAGAATTTTTTTTTTTCGGAATTCAGTGTGGGTTGGTAACTTTTTACAGCTACCCAACCCACCCAAAACTCGATCAAAACCCTAAGTGCTAAGCATCTTGGTGTGAATGTTGTGATAGACTCACTTAACGGTAATTGAGACAGACTTCGGGTTTCTACGCCTCTAGGTGACCGGAAAAGGAAATAAATTTGCCTGAAGGTGTATTTGTTCGATTGGTAGCTTTCTCCCTACGTTTGCTTTAATTGGGGTCAACACAAGGATTTTTCTAGTGTATATCTCCCCGGCTTGTACTACTTCCCCGCTTCTTCCTTAAGTGTTTTGGTCTCTTTTTTTTGTGTAGTTATTGAGCTGGGCTCTGGACAACCAACCAATGGGCTGTTACCCACGATCACTTGCCAACCATACTTGTGCGGTGAAGTGTGGTTTATTTTCTTTTCTTCTTCTTCCTTTTTTTTTTTTCGTAGGTGGCTTCCGTGATCTCGAATGTACCTAGAGGCAATGAAGAAGAAATGGCCTGTGGCTAGGTTCTGGACAACCTGCCAATGGGTTGTTACCCACGACAACTTGCTAGCCATACCACCCTAGAGAGTTCATTAGCTACCTGACGTGTTGTTGTGTGTGTGTGTTAAGAAGTGTCATTATAGTCGCACTTGCAACGTCGGTTTTAAAATAAGTAAACAGAGGTGAGTCCGAGTGTCGGTCTCAGGGAGGCGTGGAAATTGGATTTTTGCTTATCACTTGTCACGGAAAGTGCGGAGTTTTACTTGCGAAAGATGCGATTTTGAAAAGTGAGAGAAAGATAGAGAGAGAGAGAGGGTTTAGGGTTAGAAAGTTCTTTGTTTGATCATGCAACTTGAATGGAAATTAAAATGACAATTGAATGGAAAATAACTTTATTAATCATGCACTTGTAGTTCATAGCTTACAACATTAAATACATGCTTCAAACAAAAGTAATGGAAAGCTTAAAAGAGAGAGAGAGTGTGTGTGGAGAGAGACGAGTCAGCCACGGCGGTGGAGGAGGCTCCGTCGGTGGCTCGTCGTCTCCGGTGATTACAAAAGGGCCTAAAGCTAGCTAAGAGAGGGGTGGAGTAGTTGCAAGGGGAGTGAATGCCTTGAATGAGTGGTTGGAGGGGGTTTAAATAGGGTTAAGGGCTTCCTAAAAGAAGAAGGGGCTTTAGCAACTTCTAGAGCGTCGCTAAAACCACTCCCAAAAGCGTCGGTGAAGCCCTCCAGCCGTTGGTCAGCCGCCCGCCTTGTTTCTTCTTCTCGTGCGATTCGCGGCTGCTGAACGAGAGCCGTCCGATCAAAGATCGGACGGCTGAGAACCCTCCTCGGCCGCGCTGGGATCGTACCTCGGGCGCGCGTGTGCGCAGGCATCATCGCCCGTCGTGCGCGCACGCGTGGGCGCCTGTGAGCTGCGGTTGCGCTGCATGGCAAGATCTTGGCCGCCCGCTGCTGATCGGGTGGCCCAATTTCACCGCGCGCATCCTTCGTCTTTGATTTCACGCACAGCGCGACTCGAACCCGCGTCACATGCGCGCTAACCGTTGCGCCACGCCCGCGCTTTGTCGCGGCGACTGAGGGCGGGCGCACGAGACTCGGCCGTTCGATCGAAGATCGACGGCCGAGATCTGATCTCGGCTGATGAAGGGATCGAACGACCGAGATCAGATCTCGACTGATGAAGGCGTGTTGTGAGGTGGAGCGGGGGGCTGACGTGGTGTAATATGGGCCGTTGATCTCCAGATCAACGGTCAGAACTTCTTGGGCCCATTGTAGGAGCTCCGGATGTCAGATATGGCCGATCTTGAGTCTGTCGGACTCCGTTCGTCGTTCTGAATCCATCCATGCGGTCCGATTGCTCATCTGAGGCCTTCTTTGACAAGTGCTTACACAAATAGCCATTAATACAGTTTTATAAGCAATCTTGGTACATGATGCATGCAATGCTCCCATTCTACTTATGTTGTGCCTTTTATTCTTAAGATGGGCCATATTCAACATAATTATCATCCCCTTGTGCAGTGTTATCATACCCCTATGCTTACTCCTTGCTAGTCCCTAGCAAGGTTTGTTCTAGCCTTTATTTCCTTTCAGAATTTAAGAAGTAATTGCTTAGACACTTCGTTACTTGTCAATAAGAGGGAATATACGAAGATCTTAATCTACAAAGACTAAGCAGCCCCCGGGTGTCTACCAAAATACGAATCGCTCGAATCCTTGCTTTAATGTATATAACTATACTTATGTATATGTATATATATATAATTTTTTAGAATTTTTTTGGAATTCGTGTGGGTTGGTAACTTTTTACGGCTACTCAACCCACCCAAAACTCGGTCAAAACCCTAAGTGCTAAGCATCTTGGTGTGAATGTTGTGATAGACTCACTTAACAGTAATTGAGACAGACTTCGGGTTTCTACGCCTCTAGGTGACCGGAAAAGGAAATAAATTTGCCTGAAGGTGTATTTGTTCAATTGGTGGCTTTCTCCCTACGTTTGTTTTAATTGGGGTCAACACAAGGATTTTTCCAGTGTATATCTCCCCAGCTTGTACTACTTCCCCGCTTCTTCCTTAAGTGTTTTGGTCTTTTTTGTGCAATTATTGAGCTGGGCTCTGGACAACCGACCAATGGCTGTTACCCACGATCACTTGCCAGCCATACTTGTGCGGTGAAGTGTGGTTTATTTTCTTTTCGTCTTCTTTTTTTTTTTTTCGTAGGTGGCTTCCCTGATCTCAAATGTACCTAGAGGCAATGAAGAAGAAATGGCCTATGGCTGGATTCTGGACAACCTGCCAATGGGCTGTTACCCATGACAACTTGCCAGCCATACCACCCTAAAGAGTTCATTAGCTACCTAATTTTTGTCAAACTCTCCGAGAAGTGAGTCTGTGCAAAAACGTGTGCAGATGCTTAGACTTAAGGTTTTTCTAAGTTAGAAGGTGAGTTGATAAGTCGTATACTTATCACCTTATTTAGTAGGTGGATTAGAATAGCTTAAGGTTGCAAGGATTCGAAGCTAAATCCATATATTAACGGACACCAGGGCTGATTAAGCCTGAAGGCCTGAAAAGTCTAAGTGTTTAAGTTCTTTTTGTATTATTTCCCACTATTGACAAGTTTCTAATGCCTAAGTTTTCTTCCTAAATTCAAAATTTTTTTTTAATTAATTTATTTATTTATTTATTCAGACTGATTAAATGAGCTCAGGATTATGCAATTTACCACCCCCCCATGCTTAAGTTGGACAATGTCCTCATTGGCAAGTACATGGATGCAAAGGGTTCAAAAAGATAGTACCTGAGTGACGTAAACTACCGGATCAGTCTAAATCCTCTATGTTGCCTCCCATGAAGCGCTGAGTTTAACGCCTCCAGCTGGGCGGTGCACAAACAGGAATGGCTTGGGTCAAGGAGGTATCAACCATACCCAAAATCAAAAGTCCACAGATGCGAACAAGGTTGTGGTGGAGTCTAGTTCCTAAGGGGCGGGAATTCTGTATCATGCATGCCCGTGTCAGATCCTCTCTTAGTCTGCAGGCATGCAAACAAGTTGATGTGGACGAACGCACCCCAAATACGACATGCCAGACACTAAAGATGTAGGTTTTATACTCAGCCTGTATCCCCATAAAATTGTAATCTATCAAAAATGTATCAATTCCAGTGCATTCGGGTTGCGGGATCTTTATTCTGGTAGGGCAGGTAACAAAGTCAAGAGTTTCATAATAAGCCCTACAATCAAGCATGAGGCTTCTCTCCAAAGACGAATCTATCTCTTCCGCAACTATGGTTTCATTGCTCATTCCCTCCAAGCCCTCGATCTCAAGAATATTTTCTTCAACCTCCTTTGTATCAGATTCACTGTTTGGGGTTGCATTAGAGGTAGGGTCAATTTCATCCTTTAGATCATATTCTTTCTCTCGGCCCTCCTCCAAATTTGTGATGGAGATTCCAACTGATTCATAATTGATTTCTTTAAAATTGTAACTCCATTCCCCATTTCCGATGTTGGTTGTTGTTCCCATCGGATTGCTTCTCTTGGGCCGATTAGATTCGGATTCCAAGGCATCTCCCCTCACATTCTCAGTTTCGTCCTGATGTTTGTCCTCAATGCTCCCCAAATTGTGTTCCGAGGAATCCTTACTGTCCTTATCCACTGAGTTGTCCAACTCCTGAGGGGTATCAATGGTGGACTAAACCAAATTAGGGTGATTGGGGGTAGTCCAATTGATCATGGTAGGTCCTTGCTTTATGAATTCCATGAATGGCGTTGTGTGCAACAGCTTTCTCTGGCCTTCTTCCCCTAATTGTTGGAACAAATCCAACATGGCCTGTTGTCCTTTAACCAATTCTTGATTCTGTCTGTGTAGTTCTAACTGGAGGTTATCAAGAATTGACATGGTGTCATTTGGTGTCCTTTGGATTTCCTCCTTGAAATCCAGGTTAAGAGAGTATGGTTGATGTTGTAGATCAGAATCCATACTGGTGTTTAGGTTTTTGGGTGGGTCCTCTATTCTATCATGTTTAGGGTCCAGTTCTTCAAGAGGAACCATTCTCTGTTTGGTCCTACTCCAGAATAGTTGAGGTTCTAAGTTCTCCTCCCAGTCAGATTCTTCATCAGGGGACCAAATCAAAGGTTGATGATCCTGAGCTTGCCTAGATTTCTGATCATTTTCTGATTTCCATTTGTCTAGAACTCCTTCTAATCCAAAGGTCAAGTAGGAAAGGTTGTTGAATTTAGATGACCTTTCTTGGTTATTATCCTGAGACGGGTAGGGTTCTTGGTGTTCTCCTAAAGTGTAGATCCTATCGCAACAATGCGGGTAGGACCTAAATGAGGAGGCGTCGTGAGGAGAATCGAGATATGGAGCCCCACGATTTAAATCATACCCTTGGGTGGATATGTTGGGTGTATTCCAATAAGAGGTTGGTGCGGTTTGGTCATAATTGGGACAGTTGGGCCAAGAGGGGTATTCAAGGTCGTATCCCCAACTTGGTGGTTGGTTAGCCCAAGTAGGCTGTGGGTATGGTCTACTTGGGTTAGCATATAAGTCCTGTTGGGGGTAGTTTGAGTAAGATAGATAGGCATTGAAAACCATGGTTTGGAAGAAAAGGAGGGATGCGGGAAGAACATATGAGAGAGAGTTGTGTACTCAACCAAGCAAACAAGCTTAGTCTTTATGGTGTGTTCCTTAGGGGACCTAGAAATCTCCAAAAGGGTGATTAAGCTCGTAAGCACTGGACTGCCCTTCCCAAAGCTAATCTGGCCAGGTTGATTACGAGGGGATTGTAGGGAAGGTTCTTCCTTTGGCTTGCGCCTCCGGTTCCGTAGACCCCACAACCGCGGTCGTTTGACACTACCCCGCAGCCTAGTCACCAGATTCTACCAAGGGAATGAAAGCCAAGTGCCTAGCGAACAAAACCTCACCTTTTGAGACTTAACTCAGTCCTGCCTAGGACACGTCTACTCAGTTTTAAAGGGCTAGGATAGTGCTTGTTCTTAGGGTTACGTGATGAGGCGCTGATTGGGGTGGTGCCTCCTAATTTTCCACTTTCAAGGTGTGTGCTTCTAGCACATGGTTTTCAAGCAAGGATTTGTTAAGATGTGGTGTCTTTTAGTGTTTCATCCTTACTTTAGTACTTTTTAGGGTTGACGTGTCTTAATGTTTTCAAACAAGTTTCAGTGGGCACGTCAAGTTTTGCACACAACTTGGTGAAAGTAGATTTTCTTTTTATTCTGTAGAGGCTCTAAAACCCTAATGTACTAATCCTAATGATCATGTAGTTTCTATTAGATGAGTCAGTTTTAGGGTTGAGTGGTGCGGCCCATGTCAACTCACGGTGGCTTCACAAACACCACTCAAGAAAAAGAAAGGAGCACTCCAAGAATTTATTTAGAATGCTAGAGTGTACATTTTTTTGTGGGGTGATGTGTTTAGGATGTGGGTCAAGCAATCATACACCACGCCAATTTTTTTCAGTTTTTACAATTTTTTTTTAGTTCTCTCACGCAAGCAAACAATGAGAGAAAGATTAGTCACTATCGGTCCTCGTAGCGCCTACTTCCTTGCTACCGTCGTGGGATGCGTTGCTTCGCCGTCCATGTGCCAAATTCCTGCAACCATCAAGTAAAAAGGAAAATAAGGCATTAGACGATGTGAGGATGAATGTGGAATGGAGGTGATAAAACAAATCCGTTGCCTCCTCGGCAACGACGCCAAAAACTGACGTGTCATTGTGCTTGTGTGTTAAGAAGTGTCATTATAGTCGCACTTGCAACGTCGATTTTAAAATAAGTAAACGGAGGTGAGTCCGAGTGTCGGTCTCAGGGAGGCGTGGAAATCGGATTTTTACTTATCACTTGTTGTCACGGAAAGTGTGGAGTTTCGCTTGCGAAAGATGCGGTTTTGAAAAGCGAGAGAAAGATAGAGAGAGAGGGTTTAGGGTTAGAAAGTTCTTTGTTTGATCATGCAACTTGAACGGAAAATAACTTCATTAATCATGCACTTGTAGTTCATAGGTTACAACATTAAATACATGCTTCAAACAAAAGTAATAGAAAGCTTAAAAGAGAGAGAGAGTGTGTGTGGAGAGCGGCGAGGCAGCCACGGTGGTGGAGGAGGCTCCATCGATGGCTTGTTGTCTCCGGTGATTACAAGAGGGCCTAAAGCTAGCTAAGAGAGGGGTGGAGTAGTCGTAAGGGGAGTGAATGCCTTGAATGAGTGGTTGGAGGGGGTTTAAATAGGGTTAAGGGCTTCCTAACAGAAGAAGGGGCTTTAGCGACGTCCAGAGCGTCGCTAAAACCACTCCCAAAAGCATCGGTGAAGCCCTCCAGCTGTTGGTCAGCCGCCCGCCTTGTTTCTTCTTCTTGTGAGATCCGCGGCTGCTGAACGAGAGCTGTCTGATCGAAGATCGGACGGCTGAGAACCCTCCTCGGCCAAGCTGGGATCGTCCCTCGGGCGCGCATGTCTGCGGGCGTCATCACCCGGCGTGCGCACGCGTGTGGGCGCCTGTGAGCTGCGGTTGCGCCGCGTGGCGAGATCTCGGCCGCCTGCTGCTGATCGGGCGGCCCAATTTCACCGCATGCGTCCTTCATCTTTGATTTCACGCACCGCGCGACTCGAGCTCGTGACGCGTGCGTGCGGGCGTGCGCGCTAACCGTTGCGCCACGCCCGCGCTTTGTCGCGGCGACTGCGAGTGGGCGCACGAGTCTCGGCTGATGAAGGCACGTCGTGCGGTGGAGCGGGGGGATGACGTGGCGCAATATGGGCCGTTGATCTCCAGATCAATGGTCAGAACTTCTTGGGCCTATTGTAGGAGCTCCGGATGTCGGATTTGGCCGATCTTGAGTCCTTCGGACTCCGTTCGTCATTCTGAATTCATCCGTGCGGTCTGATTGCTCATCTGAGGCCTGGTTTGACAAGTGCTTACACAAATGGCCATTAATACAGTTTTATAAGCAATCTTGGTACATGATGCATGCAATGCTCCCATTCTACTTATGTTGTGCTTTTATTCTTAAGATGGGCCATATTCAGCATAATTATCATCCCCTTGTGCAGTGTTATCACTACCCAATTTCTGTCAAAATCTCCGAGAAGTGAGTCTATGCAAAAATGTGTGCAGATGCTTAGACTCAAGGTTTTTCTGAGTTAGAGGGTGAGTTGATAAGTCGTATACTTATCACCTTATTTAGTAGGTGGATTAGAATAGCTTAAGGTTGCAAGGATTTGAAGCTAAATCCATATTTTAACGGACACCAGGGCTGATTAAGCCTGAAGGCCTGAAAAGTCTAAGTGTTTAAGTTCTTTTTGTATTATTTCCCACCATTGACAAGTTTCTAATGCCTAAGTTTTCTTCCTAAATTCAATTTATTTTTTATTTATTCAGACTGATTAAATGAGCTCAGGATTACGTAATTTACCACCCCCCCATGCTTAAGTTGGATAATGTCCTCATTGGCAAGTACATGGATGCAAAAGGGTTCAAAAAGATAGTACCTGAGTGACGCAAACTACCGGATCAGTCTGAATCCTATGGGTTGCCTCCCAGGAAGCGTTGAGTTTAACGCCTCGAGTTGGGCAATGCTCGGTGTCAGCCCTCAACGAGGGTGACATTTTCCTTTGGGGGAACCTGGGCCAGGAAATGCTTCATTCTTTGACCATTAACTATAAAAGTGTTCCCAGTGTTAAGATCAGCGATTTCAACCGCCCCATTAGAGTAGGGCTTAACCACCCGAAATGGTCCTGTCCATTTGGACCTGAGTTTCCCCGGGAAGCGTTTTAGGCGGGCGTCAAATAGCCAAACTTGTTGGTTAGGCTCAAAGGTTTTTCTATGAATGAGTCGGTCGTGGATGGCTTTCATTTTCTCTTTATACAGTCGACTATTGTCAAAGGCATCCCAACGAATTTCTTCGAGCTCAGATAATTGGAGCGTCCTCTGCGCACTGGCTAACTAGGGATCCATGTTACATTGCTTGACAACCCAGTAAGCCCAGTGTTCCAATTCGACAGGAAGATGGCAGGCCTTGCCAAAGACCAGGTGATAAGGCAACATGCCTATCGGGGTCTTGAAAGCGGTCCTGTATGCCCACAGGGCATCATCAAGTCGTGTGGACCAGTCTTTCCTGTCAGGTCTCACAGTCTTCTATAAAATGTTCTTGATTTGTCTATTGGAGATCTCAGTTTGCCCATTTGTTTGTGGATGATATGGGGTAGCAATGCGGTGATTCACCCCGTATTTTCTAAGTAGGGCACGGAATTGGGAATGGATAAAATGGCTTCCACCATCACTGATCATGGCTTTGGGTATTCCAAACTGGGAAAAGATGTTCTTCTTAACAAAGTACATTACAGTCCTGTGATCGCATCGTCGGGTGGCGATGGCTTCAATCCATTTGGAAACATAGTCTACCGAGACCAGGATGTACTCGAAGCCGTTGGATGGTGGAAAGGGGCCCATAAAATCGATACCCCAAACGTCGAAGATTTCGACAATCAAAATGGGCTGAAGGGGCATCATATCTTTCTTGGTCATGGTCCCCAGCGTTTGGCAGCGTGAGCAAGTCTTGGCAAAGATGTGTGCATCCTTAAATAGGGACACGGCCAGTAAAATCCAGACTGCAAAACTTTTGCAGCTATTTTCTTTCCAGAGAAGTGGCCGCCACACGCTTGGTCATGACAAAAGGAAAGCACACTCTGAACTTCATCTTCGGGGATACACCTCCTGATGATCTAATCAGCACAGAGGCGAAACAGCATGGGATCATCCCAAAAATAGTGCTTGGCCTCAGCCAAGAACCTGTCCCGTTGCTGTCTGGACCAGCTGTGCGGGGTTTGTCCTACAACCAGGTAATTGACGTAGTCAGCATACCATAGCATTTTCTTGTCTTTCACGGCTAGGATGTGTTCATCAGGGAAGGCATCAAATAGAGGTAGGGAGGGTCCAATGTGGTCTGGATGAAGTCTAGACAAGTGGTCAGCCACCACATTCTTTGATCCGCCTTGTCTCGGATTTCCAGGTCAAATTCCTGCAAAAGTAGGATCCATCTGATGAGCCTGGGCTTTGCGTCCTTCTTGGCTAATAGGTGCCGGATGGCTGAATGGTCAGTGTAAATAGTCACGTGGGATCCCAGCAAGTATGATCGGAACTTTTCAAGTCCAAAGACTACAGCGAGCAACTCTTTCTCTGTGATAGTATAATTATGTTGGGCCTCGTCCAACGTTTTGTTCGGGTAATAGATCACCACGAGCTTCTTGTCTTGCCTTTGTCCCAGGACAGCGCCTATGGCAAAATCTGATGCATCACACATAATCTCAAAGTCCTGGGACCAGTCTGGGGGTTGAAGTACAGGTGCGGTGGAGACTAAGTCCCAGAGGGTGTGATAAGCCTGGATGCAATCAGGAGACATGTGGAATATGGAGTCGTTGGCTAGAAGGTCGGTCAAGGGTTTGGAAAGCTTGGAAAAGTCTTTAATGAACCTTCGGTAGAAGCCAACATGTCCTAGGATGGAGTGAATTTGTCGGACCGAACTAGGTGGAGGAAGTTTGGAAATTAAATCAACCTTAGCCCGATCTACCTCGATGCCCTTATGCGATACGATGTGACTGAGGACAATTCCTTCTTGAACCATAAAATGGCTCTTTCCCAACTTAACACCTGGTTAACCTCGATACATCATTTCAGGATTTTCTCCAAGTTGCTCAAACAATGGTCGAATGAATTCTCGAATACAGAGAAATCATCCATAAAGACCTCCAAGTATTCACCCACCATTTCTGAAAAAATGGCTAGCATGCAAATCTGGAAGGTCGCAGGTGCGTTGCATAACCCGAACGGCATTCGACGGAATGCAAACGTACCATACGGGCAAGTGAATGTGGTCTTTTCCTGATCTTCCGGAGCAATTGCGACTTGGTTATATCCTGAATATCCATCCAGGAAGCAAAAATAATTCTGCCCTGCCAATCTTTCAAGGATTTGGTCAATGAATGGCAAGGGGAAGTGGTCCTTCTTAGTGGCTTCATTAAGCTTCCTATAATCAACACACACTCGCCATGCGGTGGTGGTGCGGGTGGGGATGGATTCGCCATGATCATTGGTGACAACGATGAGCCCAGCTTTCTTTGGAACCACTTGAGTGGGGCTCACCCAGGGGCTATCGGAGATAGGGTAGATGATGTCGGTGTCAAGCCACTTGGTAATTTCTTTTTTAACGACCTCCCGCATGTTTGGGTTTAAACGTCTCTGCATCTGGCGGGAAGGTTGGGCCCCGTCTTCCAGGTAAATCTTTTGGGTGCAATAGGTGGGGCTAATTCCTCTTAAATCTGAAATGGTCCAACCAATGGTAGCTCGATGTTCTGAAAGGGTCACAGTCAACCTGAGTTCCTGATCCTTGGTTAGATGAGAATTAATAATCACTGGGAAGGTCTGGTCAGGTCCCAAGAAGACATACTTGAGATTCTCAGGCAATGGTTTAAGTTCAGGTGCAGGTGGAACCACAGTCGATGGGAATGGAAAGGGCGGGAGTTGATCAACATCAATCACTTCAAATGTTGTCGTGTGATGGTACTCGGCCTTACAGAGGTCCACGGGTAATGATGGTGATGGGTCAGAACAGTCACTACAGGTTTGGTGGTCTGATACAGAACTGAGGGTGAGGCATTCCTCGATTAGAGTTTTCACGGGATCATGTTCCTCAATGCAATCGCAATCAAAAGACTTTGTTTCCCGAAAGATATCCAATTGCATTTTCTTGTCCCCGAAGGCAATTTCCATACATCCCGTGTCGCAATCAATGTTTGCTTTAGCCGTAGCTAAGAAAGGTCTGCCTAAGATTATGGGTGCGTTCTGTAATTTTTCAGGAGCTTCCATGTCGAGAACCAAAAAGTCGACCGGGAAATAGAAGTCCTTGACCCGTACAATCACGTCCTCGACAACCCCCTTCGGGGTTTTCACTGATCTATCAGCCAGCTGGATGGTGACAGGGGTTGGTGTCAGCTCCCCAAAACCAAATTGGTGGTACAGGGTTATTCGAATCAGATTGATAAAAGCACCTAGGTCCAGGAGCGCTCTATCAAACGTCATGTCCTCGATATTGCAGGAAATTAGGGGCGCTCCTGGGTCAGTTCGCTTGAGTGGAAGGTTGCTTGATATTACGGAACTTGCTTGCTCAGGGAGTACAACCTTCCTAGGTGCTTGACGTCTCGGCTTACGCTTGGGTGTACAGGCATCCTTTAAAAACTTGGCGTAAGCAGGGATGTGTTTGACGGCTTCAAGGAGCAGAATATTAATCTATACTTGCTTAAAGATTTCCAACAGCTCCTCAGTTTCCACAGCATTCTTCTTTTTCTTGATTGTTTCCAAGGCCTCAGGGTAGGGTGTCTGAATGTGGATTGGTTCCATGTCTGGGTCCTTGGTTGGTGCCTCTTCTGAGTCAGGTATTTCAGCAGGTGAAGTCTCAGGGAGAGTCAGCCATTTGGGATCCTGGGTTTTGGTGCCGCTTCTCAAGGTCACAGCATTTGCAGAGGCATTGGGGCCATGGGTTGATCCTTGAGAAGACGAGGACGAAGAAGCACCAAACCTAGGAGGTGTTTGCGGGGCTGGTTGGACCATGTGAGCCTGCCCGGGGTTGCTTTGGAACCCTTGCGAATTGGGGCCTCTGTTAATTATGTTTCGCGGGTTCGGTTGTGGTTAGGAAGGTAGGGATCCTTGTTGTTTACAGTCCAAGAGTTGGCTTAACTGTCCCTTTACCAAGGCCATTTCCTCCTGATGTTTCTGGTTCATGTCAGCCATCATCTTTATTAGGGTATCCATTTGGTTTTGTGGGGGAGGGGCCGCCCTATTCTGATTATATTGCGGTCTAACTGGTGGTCCTTGCTGATAGGGAGCAAGTGTGGCTGCTAGTTTGACCTAGGCTGGTTTTGGAATTGCGGTGGTTTCTGGTTTGTCCAACCAAAGTTGGGGTGGTTACGCCAGCCAGTGTTGTAAGTGTTGGAGAAAGGGTCAGGTTTCGCATAACCTTGGACAACTTGCACATCTTCTAGGATAGCCGATGTTGATGAAGAGGGAAGGGAGTAATCAAGGGTCGAGGGAGCAAAGGTCCTTCCCTGGAACGTGGTTTGGGGTTGTTCCAGGTTTAGTTCTGTAAAGGGCTGGACCAGGTCAACATTATGTGCTCCCTTTGCTAGGGAGAAAGTCTGGAAGGGGTTCCTGGTTTGGTTCAGTAGCTCATCAATCTTTTTGTCCACCAATTCCACTCGATCCAACTTCTTGGCAATGATGTCCATGTCAACCATTCCAGAATTTGCTTGCACCTCATAAATCCCGCCACGGGGTTGACTGGACCTGTTAAACTGGTTCATGGAGGCATTGTTGAGCGAATTCTCGCTCATAGACTCAAAGAGCTCAAACGCGCTCTCCTCATCTTTGTTCAGGAAGTTTCCCCCACATGAGGCATCGACGAAGTTCCGTAGGTTGCTGTCCAAACTGTGGTAGAAGATCTGGGCCAATTTCCACCTTGGAACTTCGTGGTGTGGGCATTTCCTCAAAAGTTCATTAAATCTTTCACACGCCTCATGAAATTGTTCCCCGCCCTGGAGTGTAAAGGTAGTGATAGCTCTTCTGAGGGCATTGGTCTTTCCTATGGGGAAGAATTTCTTTAAAAATGCATGCCTCGGTTCTTCCCAGGTGGTGATGGGTCTACGTAGGGTTGTAAGCCAATGAGAAGCCTTGTCTCTTAATGAGAAGGGAAACATCTTGATTAGAACAATGTCAAGGCTAATGTTCCTAAGTTTCACAGTTTGCACTATGCGGTCGAGATCCTCTAGGTGCTGAAAGGGGTCCTCATTTGAGCTTCCATGAAAGTGGCTCTGGATCAAACTTAAGACATTCAGTTTCAGCTCAAAATCATCTCCCCCTCGGGGATCCTAAGGTGTAGCTCGACTCTAATAGCAGAAGGATTATAGAAATTACGGAGGGGCCTCGGCTGATCCTGAAATGGTGGTAAATCAAGTGGTGGTTGCCCTGGTATGTATTGGAAAGGTGGTGGTGGTTGTTCTTGTGGGTTCTGTAACCGTTGTATGGCTTGCATGATGGTGTGGATTTGTTATTGCTGAAGCCGGTGGTTAGCATTAATTTGAACTTGGATGATGGCCATAGAGTCTGGTGGGGGTTGAGCTTCAGCCTCATCTACCCTAGGTTCTGCCATGTTAACATAATTACGTCGCCTAGATTCCTGCCCCAAAACACAACTCGAGATGCAGTGAGCGTCTCCCGTGCATACACTAGAGAAGAACAGGAGGGGATGCGGAGGGCGATAGATGCGAGAATGTGTTTCAATCAAGCACACAAGCTTAGTCCTTATGGTTTATTCCTTAGGAGACCTAAAAATCTCACAAAGGGTGATTAAGTCCATAAGCACTGGACTCCCCTTCCTAAGGCTAATCTGGCCAGGTTGATTATGAGAGGATTGCAGGGAAGGTTCTTCCTTTGGCTTGCGCCTCTGGTTCCATAGACCCCACAACCGCGGTCGTTTGACACTGCCCCGCAGCCTAGTCATCAGATTCTACCAAGGGAATGAAAGCCAAGTGCCTAGCGAACAAAACCTCACCTTTTGGGACTTAACTCAGTCCTGCCTAGGGCACATCTACTTAGTTTTAAAGGGCTAAGATAGTGCTTGTGCTTAGGGTTATGTGATGAGGCGTTGATTGGGGTGGTGCCTCTTAATTTTCCTCTTTCAAGGTGTGTGCTTCTAGCAAAACATGATTTTCAAGCAAGGATTTATTAAGATGTGGTGTCTTTTAGTGTTTCATCCTTACTTTAGTACTTTTTAGGGTTGACGTTTTTTAATGTTTTCAAACAAGTTTCAGTGGGCACGTCAAGTTCTGCACACAACTCGGTGAAAGTAGATTTCCTTTTTATTCTGTAGAGGCTCTAAAACCCTAATGTACTCATCCTAATGATCATGCAGCTTCTATTAGATGAGTCAATTTTAGGATTGAGTGGTGCGGCCCATGTCAACTCATGGTGGCTTCACAAACACCACTCAAGAAAAAGAAAAGAGCACTCCAAGAATTTATTCAAAATGTTAGAGTGTACATTTTTTTGTGGGGTGATGTGTTAAGGATGTGGGTCAAGCAATCATACACCACGCCAATTTTTTTCAGTTTTTACAATTTTCTTTTTAGTTTTTTCACGCAAGTAAACAATCATGAGAGAGATTACTCACTATCGGTCCTCGTAGCGCCTACTCCCTTGCTACCGTCGTGGGATGCGTCGCTTCGCCGTCCACGCGCCGAATTCCTGCAACCATCAAGTAAAAAGGAAATATGGCATTAGATGATGTGAGGATGAATGTGGAATGGAGGTGATAAAACAAATCCGTTGCCTCCCCAACAACAGCGCCAGAAACTGACGTGCTATTGTGCGTGTGTGTTAAGGAGTGTCGTTATAGTCGCACTTGCAACGCCGGTTTTAAAATAAGTAAACGGAGGTGAGTCTGAGTGTCGGTCTCAGGGAGGCGTGAAAATCGAATTTTTTCTTATCACTTGTCACGGAAAGTGCGGAGTTTTGCTTGCGAAGGATGTGGTTTTGAAAAGCGAGAGAGAGAAAGAGATTAGGGTTAGAATGTTCCTTGTTTGATCATGCAACTTGAACGGAAATTAAAGTGACAATTGAACGAAAAATAATTTCATTAATCATGCACTTGTAGTTCATAGCTTACAACATTAAATACATGCTTCAAACAAAAGTAATGGAAAGCTTAAAAGGGAGAGGGAGAGAGAGAGAGAGGGTGGAGAGCGATAAGGTAGCCACGGTGGTGGAGGAGGCTCCGTCGGCGGCTCGTCGTCTCCGGTGATTACAAGAGGGCCTAAAGCTAGCTAAGAGAGGGGTGGAGTAGTTGCAAGGGGAGTGAATGCCTTGAATGAGTGGTTGGAGGGGGTTTAAATAGGGTTAAGGGCTTCCTAAAAGAAGAAAGGGCTTTAGTGACATCCAGAGCATCGCTAAAACCACTCCCAAAAGCGTCGGTGAAGCCCTCCAACCGTCGGTCAGCTGCCCGCCTTGTTTCTTCTTCTCATGAGATCCACGGCTGCAGCGTGAGAGCAGTCTGATCGAAGATCGGACAGCTGAGATTTCTCCTCGGCTGCGTTGGTATCGTGCCTCGGGCACACGTGTGCGCGGGCGTCCGTGAGCTGTGGTTACACCGCGTGGTGAAATCTCTGTCGCCCGCTGCTGATCGAGCGACCCAATTTCGCCACGCGCTACCTCCGTCTTCAATTTCAGGCTCCGCATGGCTCCAACCCGCGTCGCGTGCGTGCAGGCATGCGCGCTAACCGTTGCGCCACGCTCGTGCTTTGTCGCGGCAACTGCGGGTGGGCGCGCGAGTCTCGGCCGTTCGATCGTAGATCGACGGCCGAGATCTGATCTCGGCTTGATGAAGAGGTGGCATGCGGTGGAGCGGGGGCTGACGTGGTGCAATATGGGCCGTTGATCTCTAGATCAACGGTCAGAACTTCTTGGGCCCATTGTAGGAGCTCCGGATGTCGAATTTAGCCGATCTTGAGTCCGTTGGACTCCGTTCGTCATTCTGAATCCATCCGTGCGGTCTGATTTCTCATCTGAGGCCTGCTTTGACAAATGCTTACACAAATGACCATTAATACAGTTTTATAAGCAATCTTGCTACATGATGCATGCAATGCTCCCATTCTACTTATGTTGTGCCTTTTATTCTTAAGATGGGCCATATTCAACATAATTATCACCCCCTTGTGCAGTGTTATCAGGTAGCTCCTTGTATTTCTCTTCAGCAACCACCAGCTCCAGTGTAGCTCAAGGCAGCTCCTTCCAACTCCTCACCTTCAAAATCTTAGCTCCCTCTACCTCTCTACATTACTCCCTACTAGCTAAGCTAGCTAAGCTAGCATAGCTTAGCTAGTCACCTCCTAGGTCACCAAAACCTAACTCTAAAAGCCACCTAACTAGCTCCACCAACTAACCTTACCTAAGTCCACTTAAGCTACCACCACTCCACCTCAATCTTGGTGGGAACCCTACACATCCCTTCACCCGTCTCTACCATCAAAAGACACCACCAAATTCCCTCCAAAACCACCTAGAAATGGTGCCAACTTTTTCCCTCCAAAACTCTTGAAATCCAACCCTACACCTACCCCTTCAAGCCATCTCCACCATCCATCTAACCCTCCTTCTAGAAGCCCCCTTTGTTGGCACAAACTAGTGGTGTCTCTCCACCACCAAGAGTCACCAACACCACCATAACCACCACCCTACATGACCTTTGAGTTGGCACCAACAATCCTACACCATAGGATCCACAACCATCCATCAAAGCTAATCCTAACCCTCCATCTCATTGACACCAACCACCCCTTCTCCACTCCTATATTTACTGCCCATAACCATCACCACACCATCATCTCTTCCATTAGTTTGGTTCCACCCTACACTACCTAAACCCACAGCCAAGGAGAAGAAGATTAAGGGGGAAACCACCTGCCCCCTTGGTGCCTTCTTTCTCCATTTTCCTATCATTTGTGCCATGCCAAAGGAGGAGGAGAACTTCTACTAGAGGGGACAGCCAAGCAAGAGGAGGAGCAAGGTGGTTGACACGCACCTTGGAGGACAGCTTGGAGGAGGACTACCAGGGAGAACTCTTTTCAAGTGTGGGGCAACCACACTTGGAGCAATAGCCATCCAAAATTTCTACCAGAGGATCCCTCTCTTCTTCATCTTTATTTTATCTTTGTATTAGCTAGTTTAGTTTCACTTTTTTTGTTAGGAAGCATTCCTCTACATGTACTCCATTTACTAGCAATACAAATTTCACTTTGCCTTCTAATTTAAGTTTTCTAGTTAGTGTGTATTTCATGTTATTAGTAGTGTAGTGCACACCACACTCTCCTCTTCTAATTACCCTAGGCGCACTTGCTTAGGGTGAGCTTCGAAGAGAGGGTTTCATTCTTGTCACCTAGGCGTAGGTTTAGCGTAGTCAATCTTCGCTTCAAATACCCAATTGTTTCCAAAACCCTAAAAACAACATAAATCAAAATCACAAAAATACAGTGCGGATTTGAGAGGCAAGAGAGAGAATCAATTCCTATGGTTAAAAATTTGGCCACCTTGGATGACCCTAGATATTCACCCTATCTAGGTTTATAAATTGGAAAAGCGATTACGAACATGCGTGTTATAACGACTTAAAACCCTGATTTATCAAATCACACTTTTTCGCCATCACTTTTTGGCACTGTTGTCGAGGAGGTATGGCTTAGTCACACATTTAATCTCTCTTGCTTGCTTGATGTTCACGAAACTTTGTTTGTTTTGATTTCAGGTGTGAATCAGGAGCGGGAGCGGGATTTGGAGCACTTGGAGCGGAAGCTTCAAGTTTCTTTTCTTCCTGCGTACTTCAGGTTAGTACCCCAGGCCTTTTCTTATCCAAAAACAAAAAGCAAAAATCTCTTAAAAATATCTTTAAATTATCATAAAAGATAAAAAATAAGAAAAATTAAACGTGGTGGAATCCTAAAATTCATTTTGTTGCTTGTTTGCTTCACTTTTCTGCCACCTTTCCCTTATTGGTGTTTGATTTTTGAAAATCTAGACTTCTATCTTGATTTTCAAAAGTCAGGTTTGAGTACTTAAGAGCTTCCTCAAATCAC
This sequence comes from Thalassia testudinum, assembly GCA_037157565.1. Taxonomy (NCBI): domain Eukaryota; kingdom Viridiplantae; phylum Streptophyta; class Magnoliopsida; order Alismatales; family Hydrocharitaceae; genus Thalassia; species Thalassia testudinum. The sequence goes on along the minus strand of JAZHRO010000007.1, from coordinate 69,407,713 downwards.
CATATTTTATCTAAGGAAGCCCCTTTGAGTCTGGAATCTTGGGTCCAATTTTCAAGTAATTTGGTCAGATAGAAAAAATTAAAAAATTCACAGGCTGAACATAGGTCATACCTTGTTTCCTTACTATTTTCTTACTGTCCGTGAATTTTATTAAGTTTTATGCTCATCAGATTTTAGAAAAATTTATATTTATGGAAACCTTGAGAAATTTTCTACATCATATAAAATTATCAAAAATATTTGAGTCCATTTGTGGTTTTTGCAGAATCAATTCCCCGAATCTATCAATTCTGACCCTTAACACCAGTAAGAAGAAAAATTTCAAAAAAATAGAAAATAATTTTCTAAAATCATAAAAAAATAATTTTTGGATTCCTTGTTTGATTTTATATCAGGTGATAGTATTTGTTGTCTTGTTTGGACCACCACCTAAAGGGATTTAAAAAAGAGATTCATTTTTAGGAGTTGCATAACTAAGATTTCCAACCTTAGGGTTTTTTATTTTCTCTCTTAGTTACATCAATTTTAAAGGAATTGACTTTCACCAACTACAACTTGTTTGCTATTATTTTTTGGAACATCAAAACCTTATTTTAATCATTAACAAGTGAGAATCCTAAAAGACATTAAACATTAATCGAAACCCTAAAATCCTTCAACAAAAATCCTTTTTGCAAAAAACTATTTGATTTGGCTTGGGCATCACTTCCTGCCCAATTCGCACACACATAAAAAAGAAATAATTAGGCATTATCCCAAACAACGCCCATCATATTCTTTGTACACTTTAAGCTCCTAGACCTAATTAAAAATTTGTAGCAATTTGACCCCTAAGATTTCATCAAACTTAGGCTTGCTACCTAGGCCTTAAGTTTTCTTTAGTTGATATCAATTCCTTCATCTATATTTGGTGCTAGGCTGAGGGGCCATGTCAAATGACCAGACATGGGTTTATACAAGCCCCTAGTGATTTTCTTGTGACATGCTTAGGCCCAACCCTCCCCTTATTTAGCCTAGCCAGATTTGTTGAAGGAATGGGTATTCGCTATTGATTTCTTATTACTTAAGTAGACCAAGTCTTAGGTCATTTTAAGGAGTCACCCTTAAGGATTAGGTCTAGAATTTTGTTGCTTGATTGCACACTTCTCTCATCTCTCCCTCCTCTCCTCCTCATTTCTTCCATTATTTGCACAGGTGGCAGTTCCAAACTCCACACTTAGAGGGACCACTTGATTTTTCCCCCTACACAAAAAGACCTCTTTTTCTGCATTCTTCCTCTTCCTTGCATTCTAGAAAATGGAAAATCAACAAAATAGGTCCACTAACCCATCCACATCCACATCTCAACCCGCCTATAACCCACAATCTGACCTACATGTTGATTTCACCATCCCCCATTTACCTGCCTTAGAGCTACCTATTCCTGAGATGCCACAACCTCAACAACAAGCGTCCCTGCCTAATCCCTACTCCGTGATAGCTGAGTAGCTGGCTCAGCTACAAGCTAATCAACAACAGTTGATTAGGACTATAACAAACATAGCCAACCGAGGGCAAAACCCACCACCCCATTAGCAGCCTATCGTCCCACTAAAGGATTTCTATGATCCTTCTCATTATGAGGACAAACTAGGGGTGGTAATTCCAGAAGCGGACTTCGAGATCAAACCAGCCATTCTGAACCTGATCAAGCACTTCCATGGCCTTCCTAGGGAAGTCCCATTCAGCCACCTTGGAGAGCTCACTCTCGTTGCACAAGCAACTTGTTCTCGCAATGTACATGAAGATCTTTGGCTGATGTAGCTATTTCCATTATCTCTCAAGCATAAGGCCGCTTATTGGTTCAGAACCATCGATAGACCTATTACCACATGGCCTCAACTCAAAAGTGCTTTCCTGAAGACTTTCCTATAGGTCATTCTAATTCCCTGTGAAGATCTATTATGACATTTCAACAAAAATCTGGTGAGACTCTACATGATGTCCAAGATCTTTTGAGAAGTTTCCCACACCACGAGATTCCCTTATGGCAACTCATGCAGATCTTCTATCATGGATTAGAAGATCAACTTCGACGTTTCGTTGACGCCTCGTGTGGCGAAAACTTTTTAAATAAAGATGCAGAAAGTGCTTATGAATTATTTGAGGAAATGAGTGAAAGCTCCTTTAATCAGGCATCCATGAACACCTTTGGCAAAACTTCAAACTCACAGTTTGATGTTCATGAGATAGGCACTCAATCTATTCTCGTTACCCAAGATGATCTCCAAGTGATTGCCCGACAACTCGACTAGATGCAATTAAATCAGAAGAAATTTGAGGAAAGACTTGCCACACTGATGGGAACACCATCATGAACCATAACTAGCTCAATTTAGTCATTATCAAGAATAAATGTTCCTACATAACTGCCAGAGAGTCCTAAGTCACTGCAAATCCATTCTGAGGAAAAGATAAGAAAATATGGTAAAACTGTAATTTTACCATCATATCTTGAATACAGAATAACCACGGGTTTTCTCAGGGGGTAATTAAGGGTTAAATGGCCTTAAATGTCCAACAAGTGGGTTAGTACAGACAGAAATGAGTTTTTGCGTGTTTTGAGAATTAAATGACTTCTGAAATCCTAAAAACAGATCTGCTTAATTAACTGAGGTTTGGGTCAGGATAAAATTTACCTAAACCCTCTAAAATTCATAGAAAAACATTCTCTAGGGTTTAGTACCTTCAATTTGACCATCAGAACCCATCTTAACCCAAAATAGAGTCTTAGATTGACATTTATCCTAATTTAAGTTTTTGCATAAATTACCTAGTAAAACTAGGTCAAAACCAAAATCCAACTTCACCATTGGATTTCTTAGCTCCAAATTAGGTTTGTACCAAAATTTGGGCATAATCTGAGATCATCTTAACCTAGTTTGCAATTTGGTCCTGTCTAATTCTTTTATATTACACATATGCCCTTAACTTTCAAAATCCTTACAAAAAGGCCCCTAACTTCATCATCATTTTCATGAACAGGTCCCCGCACTATTTTTGGAAGGTTAAACCTTCACTGTCGAGTTTCGAGCGAGGATTTCTCGCTTGATTCTCAATCAATCTCTCCCAAAATTGATACGAGGATTCCTTAGGAAGTTACCTTCCATTTGAGCCATTCCTTGGGCTCTACATCCTTCCCACAAGGTCATGCGAACCTTTCAAAGGTTTGGGTATCTAATATGTGCGTGACCTTCCAAGCTTGGAAGGGCTTCTATGGCCTATAAAAGAACCCCTGTTGCATTTCACTTCTCTTCAGCAAGTCTTGGCACGTCAAAAGGCCTAGAAACCTACCTCCGACCACCATAGACCTTTGCTCCGGTGACCTCTTCGACCGTCCTCCTCTGGTCGTCCAACCATCAAATTGGACGGCCGACTAGCTTCCTCTCTTCTTCGTGACCCTCCCCAGCCAAAGGTAGGGTGTTTCTCCATCTACCTCGTCGTTGCCGCCTCTACCTCCTTCTCTGACTTCGGTCGACCAACACCAGGCCCTCTGCCTCTCTACCGCATCCCTAAGTCCCTCTATCGCTCTCTCTCACTCTCTACTTTTTTTTTCCCGCACTCACAACTCAGTTACACTTGCTACACCACCCGCACCCTCTTCAACTCCTTCCACTCCGGCGATGCCCAACTACCTCTCCACTACTCGAAATTCACCGCTATCACCTCCATCAGCTCTGCCGTGCTCCACTCTTCAAAACCCCTCACTCCATTCGCTCTCTCATCCACCCACTCACGCCATCGAACAAACCCATCACCAACTTCCTTCCCCGACTTCGACCGGCCACTTCACGCCGCCATCCACCACAAGACCGTCTCCATCACCTTCGCCGTGCTACGGTGAAGCTAAGGAGCCATTTAACCGGGGCCCTCAAGCCCGTATTCACATTTCAAGTCTCCACTGGACCACCGCCACTGCCACCTCCATCCCCGACCACGACCGAGCTCCTCCGGTTTCGAGATGACCTGGTGCCACTTGCACTCGACACGACTATAGCCCAGGATCTGCTCCAGGGCTTGGATTGAAGACCCCAAGCTGCAGTAGTCCTCCAATTGGCGATGACCTTCAACCACTGCTGTTGCGCGAAGAAGGGTGGGACATTAGTCCTACATCAGAAACAGACGGGCATGCACAGGTGCATAAATTGAATTCCTACTATAGCCTTATCGCCTCAGTAGCACGAGGTGAGGTCCCCTCGCACGTGCCCACACATGCCCTCACCTGTGCTCATGCCCTATAGGTTTGGGCTTGGTCCGATTACCCGGATACCCAGGTTTGGTCTGGTTTGCTAGTTTTGAGGGAGGAAGAAGAGAAGAGAGAGAGAGAGAGAGGGGGGGGGAGGGTTTTGCTTTGCCACCCTCCTCTTGACTCTTGTGAGATCTGAGAGAGGCATTTGCCTCTGCTGCTATCCTGAGTCCTGTGCTACGCCTTCTCTGAAGCTAAGGGAAGAAGAAGAAGAAGAGAAGAGGAAGAGAAGGAGAGAGAAGCCTCTCCCTGAGGCTCGAAGAGAAAGTGAAGAAAGAAGAAGAGAATTTGAAGAAGAAGAGGCCTTTGCCTCTGCTAAGGTGTCTGAGCCTATTCTGTTGTCTGATATTTGATACCTTGGTTCTGTTGGTTAAATTGAGATTCATTTGGCTTATATACTCTGAGTAGCTTGCAAAGCTTAACATTGTAGGATAATTTGGTCATTCAAATCACCATTTTACCTGCTCATCTTTTTGCATTATTGACATCAAATTGCATTTATATATCATTCTTGTTTAAAATTCTTATATTGCATTTGAATTGCGATCTTATGAAGTATTTTGCCACTTGCTCCCTGTGTTTGACCTCGGATTTCTTTCGAGTAATAAATATTATTTATTTTTTGCACTAATTTGAACAATACTACAACGCGACAATTTTAAAACCCGTTTCATAGCGACGAACATTTTGGTGTCACTGCCGGGGAGCAACGTGCAATTAGATCTCTTGATTGCAATATCAGACTTGGTACTAACTTGCTACATCTCTTTTGACTTTGATCTATTTCAGGGGGACTCATTAAAGAAAGATCAGCCACACATCATCCACTCCAGGGGCAGGTAAAACACAAATCCAATCTCTTCTAAACCCTTGAATATGAAAAAGCTAAAAAAGAAAAAAAAATCAATTAGGGATACTTGCATTCTATTCTTAGACAAATCATCAAGTTGCCTGATTTGATACATTTGAGAGAAACATCCAAACCTTGATTTGTGCACCTACTCAAGATCTTAAGGTATCTAGGGCTATCACCTTCTTGCTTAAGTACCATATTTTGGACAAAATTGAATTGGACCAATTAGAGCCAATTAAGGTTTCTAGTTTAGGGTTTTAGAAACACATGTGCTTAATCAAGAATTGATCTTCCTAAACAATGTGTGCCTAAGCCTTGATTGAATTGATCTATTCAAGCAAACCCTAAAATCAGGCTCTTAATTTCATTTGAACACTAAAAGAGGGACCTAAATTTCTCAAAGGACAAAACAGGTGAAGTTGACCCACCTTGTTGGGTTAACCAATCTTCAAATTAGGTTACTTTGCACAAAAAACATCTTAAAAGTTCAAGTGAAATCATAAGCACCCTTGCTCTTAACTTAAAACTGGTAGACTTAAGAGGTCAAGTCCCCATTCTGGTCTACCTAGATCATCAGTGACAAGAGAGGTCAGGTGGGGGAAACCTTGTAACTCGTGGGGGTGCTCTACCTTGTAGGGGTCTTCGCAGGACTCTTCCTCTCTGGCTGCCCAGATAATTCTCAAGTGGACGGCCTTCTAACTAAGGGGTATCGTCTACCCCAAACCTCTATAGTTATCTAAAAAATTTTTGGATGTCTTGATTGGGTCCATCACATTCTACCTCTCATCTACTCCATCGGTGCATGTTCGGGAGGAGGTCTCTAAGACCATCCTTGAGGCCTCCATTAGCTATTCATTCTTGTCGAGGCCAAGCCTCGACCTCCTTGTTTATGCAACAACCCAACCCGATTGATATCTCTTCTGATTCATCTAAACCTAATTCTCCTTCATCCATTATCATGGAGCAACCAATAGAAGAAAACAATATTGAAAATCAGCTTTAGCACCTCAACAATCTATTCCAAGCCTTTGTGAACCCATCGCAGCATCCTATGATGCAAGATCATTACAATCTCGCTGTGGTGGCAATCGAACCTCAAGTCCAAATCCCCGTTGGAGGTCCTGATACTGAACTCAATCCCAACATGATTCATGCTATTCCCAAATTCTATGGGCGTAATTCCAAGGATCCTTTCCAGCATATCAAGCAACTTAAGCATCTGGCCCAGACCTTCGGGTTAGAAGCTCAAAATCGGGATGTCTTACTCATGAAAATGTTCTCCTTCTCTCTTATGGACAAGGCTGTTCACTAGTACCAAACCCAAACGCATCCAATCAACACCTGGGTGGAACTACAATCCGAGTTTCTGAAAAAGTTCTTCCCTGTTGGTCGGACAAATGCTTTATGGCACCAGATCACGCATTTTACGCAGCAAGCAGGAGAACCGCTTCACGAGGCATGGGATCATTTTCTGGATCTCATGCAAAAAGTGCCCCCACCATGGAGTTCCTAAATGGGAACAAGTCTAGTCTTTTTACCAAGGACTCTGTAAAGATATTCTATTATTCGTCAATGCAACCTGTGGAGGAAACATCATGGGTCAACACGAATACACCGTGTTGGAGATTCTCGATAATGTGTGAGAACTCCATCAATAACGAATCCATGGGCATGTTCGACCGAACGAATGCTCGTGCATTGACGAATCCAAAGGGAGCACATGAGACGCAGGGCCTGTCCTTTTCCGTCGACTTGGAACTAATGGCCAGTCACCTGGACAAGGTCTCTATTATTGAGAAAAAGGTAGATGAGCTAACTCGACACTTGCAGCGAGCCACCTCTATGCAAAACCCATTCGCATAACCACCCTCTGGTAGAGAGGCTGTGCATAACATCTACCATCGATCTTCTCAGGGGATGGACCTATATCCACCCTCGTCTAATTCAAGGTTTAGAGGAAACTCTGGACCTGCCTATTCTAGTTGGGAGAACTCTAAACTCTCATATTCTGACTTTTCCGAGGCTCCTTAGACCTGCAAGGACCTCAACACCATCTAAAATGATCCATTGTCAAACACCTACAACCCTGGATGGCGTAATCGTCCTAATTTCACGTGGTCAGGGAACAATCAAAATCAGAGACCTCAATATCAGCCTCGACCACAAGCTTCTTGTCCATATCAGCCGCCTCAGCCTCGGCCAAACCCAACTTATCAATCCGGGCCAACTCACGCAAATTAGATGACTCTTATCCTTCAAACTCTGGCTAACATTCAGAAAACGAATGCGGCTATGCAAAAACAACACAAAGATGAGATCACAGAGGTTAGCAATCAACTCGCCTAGATGGAAAATCCCTGGCAACCTGGTGCATTTCCTTCACAACCTCTACCTATTCCAAATAACGTGACGAACCAGAGGCGAATTATGAACTCGACTCAGGGCCAAGCTCACTTTGTTTATCAGGCCCCTTTTGCTCCATCACCTGACGGGATGGAGGCTTCGACATCATATGTATGTCATCAGCAGCAATCACCTCTTTTGCCCACACCAACCCAGAACCAGGTAGGACTAAATTCTGTTACTACCCGTAGTGGCAAAGCAACACAAGACCCACCTTATCCAAGCCACTTTCAGCCTGGTAATGCAACCCCAAACCTAGGATAGTCATTCAGGATACCTCTATCCCAGATCAAGAACTTGGACCTATTCTAGAGGAACTTGCAAAAGTTCCATTTCCAGAGGCCTTGACTAAAGGAAAAAGAAAACCCCAACCCGTGGCACCTGAGGAGGATCTGGTTAAGCTCTTTGAGTAGGTCCAAATAAACATCCCCTTAATGGATGTGATATGTCACATACCAACTTACGCATGATTTCTGAAAGACGTGTGTACACCTAAACATAAGCCACAAACCAAAGGCAGGAACCTAATCGTACTGTCAGAGCAAGCCAGCTCTGTTATTTTGAGCAAACTCCCGCCTAAGGCAAAAGACCCAAGCACCCCTCTAATCTCTTGTGCTATCGGTGATATAAAATTTGACCAAGCCTTATTGGACCTAGCCTTATTAGACCTAGGAGCTTTCATCAATTTGATACCTACATCCCTACTAGACTACTTTGAGGAATTTGAGCTTAAACCGACAGAAATGACTTTGCAGTTAGCTGATCGATCTATTAAGTCACCAAAAGGAATTCTCGAGGATGTCATAGTTAGGGTACATGATTTCTACTTTCTCGTGGATTTTATTGTCTTAGACATGGATGCTCCTGAGAACTTGAAGAATACACCGATCATATTAGGGAGACCCTTTCTGGCCACTGCTAGGGCCAATATTAATTGTGAGGAGGGCCAAATTGAATTAAAATTTGGGAGCAAGATACTGAAGATCGACATCTTTAAGGCCTAACAAGGAATTAATTGCAGAGTTATAGAACAAATTTGCGATATCAAGGTTGTGGTTGACAACCTATGTATCGAGGAAAACCCGACTATTTCTGATCAACCACAAGAAGATCAAAACTCGCAATTTGAGGAGCCTGAACCTAAGCTAGATATGCCCGTAGCTCCTTCCTTTTCTCCCGACACCCACCCTAAACCACCTGCTGCTGCTGACAACCCAGTTATGGAATTAAAGCCTCTTCCCGATCAACTGAAATATGTCTTTTTGGGTTCCAATTAGATGTTTCCTGTGATTATCAACTCCCAACTCACACCTGATCAGGAAGCATGCTTGATTTTTGTTCTCCAGTAGCATCGGAGAGCCATTGGATAGACTCTCAATGATCTGACTGGTATCAGCCCTTCATACTGTACACATCACATCTATACTGAAGAAGGCTCACGACCATCCTGTGAAATGTAGAGATGCCTAAATTCAAATCTGCAGGATGTCGTGAAAAAGGAGATCATCAAGTGGTTAGATGCAGGGATCATCTACCCGATCTCTGACAGTCGGTGGGTGAGTCCAATCCAAGTTGTGCCTAAGAAGGTAGGGCTCACTGTCATCATGACTAAAACTGAAGAAACCATACCGACCCGTATAGCAAACTCGTGGAGAGTCTGCATTAATTATAGAAGACTCAATTCCTCCACGAAGAATGATCATTTCCTACTACCGTTCATTGATCAGATACTCGAGAAACTAGCGGGAAATCGATTCTTCTACTTTTTGGACGGGTACTCCAGTTATAATTAGGTCACAATCCATCCTGAGGACCAAGAGAAGACCACCTTCACTTGCCCCTTCGAGACATACGCATTTCGAAGGATGTCGTTCAGTCTCTTCAATGCACGTTCTACTTTTCAACGGTGCATGCTTGCCATATTCTCAAATATGGTAGGTGAATACCTTGAGGTCTTCATGGATGACTTCTTGGTATTTGGAGAATCTTTTGATGATTGCCTCCTGCACTTGGTCCAAATCCTCAGGCGGTGCATCGACTTAAATTTGGTTGTTTCCTGGGAAAAGACCCACTTCATGGTACCTGAGGGAATTGTCTTGGGACATCTCATCTCTGAAAGAGGCATCTAGGTTGATCGCGCCAAGGTGAATCTAATTTCCAAACTCCTTATGCCTAGCTCGGTCAATCGGTCAAAGACATCTGAGCCTTTCTAGGGCATGTCGATTTTTACCGTCGATTCATTCCTGATTTTTCGAAAATCACGTGCCCCTTGACTAATCGTCTATCTAAGGATGTCCCCTTTGAAATTTTCGAGTGCACTCAGGCATTTGAGATCCTATGTGATCGAGTTACCCAAGCACCTATCTTGCAGTCCCCTGATTGGTCTCAACCATTTGAGATCATGAGCGATGCATCCTATTATGCTGTGGGTGCAGTACTTGGGCAGAAAATAGACGGGAAACCCGTGGTCATCTACTACGCTAGCAAGACACTTGATGAGGCTTAGCGTAACTATGCAGTTACTGAGAAAGAGATGCTAGCTGTTGTATTTGGCTTGGAAAAATTCCGATATTATCTTTTGGGTTCCCGTGTTATCATATACTCAGATCACACTGCTGTGAGGCACCTCCTCGCGAAGAAGGATGCGAAACCTCGACTAATCCATTGGATCTTGTTGTTGCAAGAATTCGATCTCGAGATTCACAATAAAGTAGGAAAATAGAATGTGGTAGCTGACCATTTGTCTTGTCTTCCTTCTTCCATCATCGACCCGTCTGGTCCAATCACTGAGCATTTTCCAGACAAGCACCTGCTAGCCATTCACAGTCTCCCATGGTTTGCTGATATTGTAAATTACTTGGTTACGGGGAAAGTTCCGCTAGATTGGGTGACTTCCAGGTGGGACAAATTAATTGCCGAGGACAAGTACTATATTTGGGAGGAACCATACATTTTCCACATTGGCAATGATCAGGTGATTCGGAGATACATTCCTAATGACAAGGTCAATGACGTGATATCATTCTGTCACGACCAAGCCTGCGATGGCCATTTCTCTATGTGTAAAACCACAGCGAAAATTCTCCAGTGTGGGTTCTTTTGGCCCACTTTGTTCAAAGACGTACAGACGTATTGTAGGGCATGCGCTCATTGTCAGACCCTCGGCAACATGGGCCTGCGGGATATGATTCCCTTGAACTCGATTATTGTGTGCGAAATCTTTGAAATATGGGAAATTGATTTCATGGGACCATTTCCCGGATCTAACGGCTTCGAGTACATTCTACTCGTTGTTGATTATGTCTCTAAATGGATCGAAGCCGTCCCTATGAGAACCAGTGATCATAAATTTGTCCTCCAATTTATCCAGGAGAACATCTCTACCAGATTTGGGGTTCCTGATGAAAAAGTATGGGGTGTCGCATCATATCTCACCTCCTTACCACCCCAGACTAATGGACTTGCAGAACTATTGAATTGAGAGATCAAGAAGATCAGATCCTTCAGGTCACTGTTTGGCCTGATAGAAAGGATTGATCTACTCACCTTCCAAAAGCCTTGTAGGCCTATAGGACCGCCCACAAGACCCAATTAGGCATGTCTCCCTTCAGAGTAGTGTATGGAAAGGCATGTAACCTTCTCGTCAAGATGGAGCACAAGGCTTATTGGGCAATACAGAAGTGCAATATGGATCTAATGAAGGCTGGAATACACTACCGGTTGCAATTGAGCAAGATCGAGGAACTACGCAATGATGCGTATGAGATCTCACGTATATATAAAGAGTGGGTTAAGGCCTTCCATGACAGGCACACTGTACGAAAATCTTTCCACCCTGGTAAAAAAGTTCTACTCTTTGATGCCAAACTCAAACTGTTCCCAGGAAAACTCAGATCAAAATGGATTGGACCATTCTTGGTGAGAAGAATCTTTGGAAATGGAGCCATTGAAATTAGTGAACTCAGCCTTGATTTTGAACCTTTTGTCATGAACCGTCAGAGACTCAAACCGTTCGTCAAACTCACTGACTCAAACTTGGCTGAGGTATCTTTTTCCCTCCATTCATCCTGAGCTCATTGCGCCCAGCTGATGGTGTTAAACTCAGCGCTTAATGGGAGGCAACCGATCACCTTATTGAAAAACCTGAAACCCTTCTTGCCACATTTTATGTTGAAATCATATTTCACTTTAGGGTTCGTCCATTAGAATAGTCGACTCCACCTCTAGTACCTGTACCTGAGCTTGAAATCGTCTGCAACAGTCACCCCGACCCATCCACCCACCCAAAACCTGTTCTAATGTATGATTTAAGCTGAATTTGAACCCACCTAATTTACAATGAGGACATTGCAAATCGTAGGCATGAGGGGGTATTAAAGTACAAAACACTGTGAGAATCACTTTACAAGAAAGGGTTTCATCAAAAAAATTACATATTAAAAAAGTCCAAAAAAATAAAAAACTGAAAAAGAACCAAAAAAATGAAGGGAGGAAATTTTGAGTGAATTAATTGCATATCATTTTTGAGGAGGAAAAGGAGAGGTGATATAAATGTCAAAAAAGGAGCACATTTGAAACAAAAAAGAGATAGTCATTAGTAAAAGATTAAAGAATCTACTTAGTTCTAGACCAAATCAAAAGAAACAAAATGAAAGACAAAAAGTGCTAAGGGACAAAAGAGATTAGTATGAATGCTGATCTTAGGCCTCTTGGGATGTGATTTTAGGCTTAAAAATTCAAGTATCCATTAAGATCTAGATAGTCCTCAAGAGGTTGAGGAAAATGCGAAGCTTAAGTATTAGGTCTAAAGCTTAGGGATTATTCGGCCTCATTAACTAACCTCTGGTTTACGGGACTCGATAACCTAAGCAACCAAATCCACACACAGTCTGGTTCAGTGCACTTAATTATCAAAATCACGCAAATGCGTTAAGTCTGTTCTCAAAAAGCTACCTAGATTAGAAGTGGCAGATCAATATAAGTTGTTTTGGAAGAATTCTTGGTGCGGAGAGGCGGGAAATTCCCCTCGAAGATGCACAATAACATACGGTCTCCTCGGTGCTTGTCTCCTAGGATATTTAAATATCCTACCGGGGGCATGTAAGCACCTTGTGCTGGTTCAGATGCCATGGGCGACATTATCATGAAATGCGATTGCCAAGGTCTGAATTTAGCTACAGAACGCCATGGGTGGGATTATCCTGAAATCTCGAAAGCCAGGGTTCTGGGGGTGTCCATGGGCGGTGCTATCTCGAAGCATCGATTACCAGGGACCTTGCGAGGATTGATGGTGGGAGCTAGGAATCCGATACAGACCGTGTTATAAAGCCAATCCGAAGCTAGAAATAAAAAAGAAAAGAGAGAGAAAACTCTCCAAAAATAAAAAATTCTTCTGTCTCTCTCTTACAAAAATGCACTGCAAACTGAACCTAGGCTAAAACATGTTACAAGCACGGGTGCTTTAACTGCGGAGTTCAACGAACCTGAGGTTAGTTCCTATGGGCCTTAGAAACCTTCGCGGCGGATTGAGGCTAAAGCTGGTTAAGTCTGGATCTTGGTTGGTACTTGAGTACCTCTAGGCCTACTATTAGCATTTTGACCTAACCTACAAAAGAAAGCACACAGCAGAAATTTGAGCATAAAAAGGCATATGGTTTAGAATTTAAGTTAATTCCATGAGATTTTTCTAAGGATTAGCAAAAGCTAGGCATGGGGCCATCCAGGCTCCATAGGCCCCGCATCTAACCCCACCTAACATCCTCAAGAGAGAAAAGCTACATAATCTAAATACTACCCCTGCTGAGTATAATCAATATTTTGAGGCTTTTTATGGTTCATCGGGGAATTACACATCCAAATCATAGCCCCACTGAAATATCTCCGCCCTTCAGGAGCAATTTAAAAATTCCTCTAACTGGAGGAATTATCTGACTCACTGCTAGACCAATCTTGTTCCTCACCAAAAGCAAAACCCATTTGGAGGGATGGGCCAATTAGACTTTCTATCAACTTAGGCCATCTCAGGAAAACATCAATTCCCAGATGATGAAAACCTTGCAAGGAATGCAAAGCAAGATGTCAGAAGTAACCTGTGTTATTAACAATATCCATAATCAAGTTGTGGTTACTCCAACCTAGAGACTTGTAGGACATTTACCATCTCAGCCCATACCCAACCCTATCAATCAAAGGAACCAATATCAGGGTGGAAATCTAAATCTGAACCACACTAAGCAACCTCCCATTAACCCAATGCCTCAGCACCAACCCAGTTTCTATCACCAATCGGCCCCCCACCTCCTCCCAGACATAACCAAACTGCACATACAGTTACATTGAGAAGTGGGAAAAGCACCACTGATTTAGGGCCTTCACATCAAACTGATGAAACCCATTCTCAACCTATGCAAATTGACTCTCCTAACCCCACTCAGGAAGAAGAAGATACACAAACAACACAATATTCAAATCATGTTCCTTACCCTCAAGCACTGCAATCTAATCCTTCTAAGAAAAAGAAATTAGAGCCCTCTTACCAAGATCTTTTGGACTAATTTGGGCATGTTGAGACTAACATCCCCCTCCTAGATGCCATCCCTACCTATGATAAATTTTTGAAACAAATGTGTACTCCAAAGAGGCAGGCCTAGAATCTAGAATGGGTGGTCCTTTTCGAGATAGTAAGCTCAATTGTATAGAGCAAGCTGCCTCTCAAGAAAAAGGACTCAGGCACACTACTCATTTCGGATGTCATAAATGACACCACCTTTTATTGGCTTAGGTGCCTGATAACACCACACAAGGAGGTAATAATTATGTTGAATATAGCCCATCTTTAGAATAAAAGGCACAACATAAGTAGAATAGGAGCATTGCACGCATTATGTAAGAAGATTGCTTATAACCTGTATTAATGGCCATTTGTGTAAGCATTTGTCAAAGCAGGCCTTAGATGAGCAATCGGACCGCACGGATGGATTCAGAGCGACAAACGGAGTCCAACGGACTCAAGATCAGCCAAATCCGACATCCGGAGCTCCTATAATGGGCCCAAGAAGTTCTGACCATTGATCTGGAGATCAACAGCCCAGATTGAGCCACGTCAGCCCGCCCCCACCGCACGCACGCCTTCAGCCAATCAAGGACAAATCTCGGCCGTCTATCTTAGATCGAACGGCCGAGATCCGCGTGCCCGCCCGCGGTCGCCGCGACAAAAGCACGGGCGTGGCGCAACGGTTAGCAGATAAATTGGGCCGCCCGATCAGTAGCAGGCGGCCAGGATCTCGCAACGCGGCGCAACCGCAGCGCACGAGCGCCCATGCGTGCACGCACGCCAGGCAGAGACATGCGTGCACACGCGCGCCCAAGGCGCGATCTCAGCGCGGGCGAGGAAGACTCTCAGTCATCCGATCTTCGATCGGACGGCTCTCGTTCAGCGGCCACGGATCGTGCGAGGAGAAGGAATGGGGCGGGCGGCTGACCGGTGGCGAGAGGGCTACACCGACGCTTTTGGAAGCGGTTTTAGCGACGCTCTGGATGTCGCTAAAGCCCCTTCTTCTTTTAGGAAGCCCCTAACTCTATTTAAACCCCCTCCAACCACCATTCAAGGCATTCACTCCCCCTTGCAACTACTCCACTCCTCTCTTAGCTAGCTTTAGGCACTCTTGTAATCGCCGGAGACGACGAGCCGCCGACAGAGCCTCCTTCACCGCCGTGGTTGCCTCGTCGCTCTCCACTCTCTCTCTCTCTCTCCTAAGCTTTCCATTACTTTTGTTGAAGCATGTATTTAATGTTGTAAGTAATGAACTATGAATGCATGTTTAACGAAGTTATTTTCCGTTCAATTGCCATTTTAATTTCTGTTCAAGTTGCATGATCAAAACCAAGAGCTTTCTAACTCTAAACTCTCTCTCTCTCTCTTTCTCTCTCTCTTTTCAAAACTGCATCTTTCGCAAGCAAAACTCCACCTTTTCCGTGACAACAAGTGATAAACAAAAATCCGATTTCCATGCCTCCCTGAGACCGACATTCGAACTCACCTCCGTTTACTTCTTTTAAAATCGACGTATCAAGTGTGACTATAACGACACCTCTTAACACACACGCACAAAGACACGTCAGTTTTTGGCGCCGTTGCCGGGGAGGCAAGGATTTGTTTTATCACCTTCATTCCACACTCATTCTCACATCATCTAATGCCGTATTTTCCTTTTTACTTGACGGTTGCAGGAATTCGGCGCATGGACGGCAAAGCGACGCATTCCACGACGGTAGCAAGGGAGTAGGCGCCTCGAGGACCAATAGTGAGTAACCTGTCTCTCATTGTTTGGTTACGTGAAAAAGCTAAAAAAATTGTAAAAACTGAAAAAAAAAATTGGCGTGGTGTATGATTACTTGACCCACATCCTTAACACATCACCCCACAAAAGATGTACACTCTAACATTTTAAATAAATTCTTGGAGTGTTCTTTTCTTTTTCTTGAGTGGTGTTTGCGAAGCCACCGTGAATTGACCTGGGCTGCACCACTCAACCCTAAAACTGACTCATCTAATAGAAGCTGCATGATCATCAGGATGAGTACACTAGGGTTTTAGAGCCTCTACAAAAGAAAAGGAAATCTACTTTCACCAAGTTGTGCAGAACTTGACGTGCCCACTGAAACTTATTTGAAAACATTAAGACACGCCAACCCTAAAAATGTACTAAAGTAAGGATGAAACACTAAAAGACACCACATCTTAACAAATCCTTACTTGAAAATCATGTTTTGCTAGAAGCACACACTTTGAAAGTGGAAAATTAAGAGGCACCACCCCAATCAACGCCTTATCACATCACCCTAAGCACAAGCACTATCCTAACCCTTTAAAACTGAGTAGACGTGCCCTAGGCAGGACTGAGTTAAGTCTCAAAAGGCGAGGTTTTGTTTGCTAGGCACTTGGCTTTCATTCCCTTGGTAGAATCTGGTGACTAGGCTGCGGGGCAGTGTCAAACGACTGCGGTTGTGGGGTCTATGGAACCGGAGGTGCAAGCCAAAGGAAGAACCTTCCCTGCAATCCCCTCGTAATCAACCTGGCCAGATTAGCCTTGGGAAGGGGAGTCCAGTGCTTACGGACTTAATCACCCTTTGTGAGATTTCTACGTCTCCTGAGGAATACACCATAAGGACTAGGCTTGGGTGCTTGATTGAAACATATTTCTCGCATCTGTCGCCCTCCGCATCCCCTCCTGTTCTTCTCTAGTGTATGCACGGGAGGTGCTCACTGCATCTCGAGTTGTGTGTTTTGGGGCAGGAATCTAGGCGACGTAATTCTATTGAAAATATGGCTTAACCTAGGGTAGATGAGGCTGGGAATCAACCCCCACCAGATGCTATGGCCATCATCCAAGCTCAAATCAATGCTAACCATCAGCTTCAACAACAACAAATCCACACCATCATGCAAGCCATACAACGGTTACAGAACCCACAAGAACAACCACCACCTTTCCACGACATACCAGGACAACCACCACTTGATTTACCGCCATTTCAGGACCAGCCAAGACCTCTCCGTGATTTTTATAACCCTTCTGCTATTAAAGTCGAGCCCCACCTTAGGATCCCTGAGGGGGGAGATGATTTTGAGCTAAAACCAAATGTCTTAAGTTTGATCGAGAGCCACTTTCATGGAAGCTCAAATGAGGACCCCTTTCAGCACCTAGAGGATCTCGACCGCATAGCACGAACGGTGAAACCTAGGAATATTAGCCTTGACATTGTTCTAATCAAGATGTTCCCTTTCTCATTAAGAGACAAGGCTTCTCACTGGCTTAGAAACCTAGGTAGACTCATCACCACCTGGGAAGAACTGAGGCATGCATTTTTAAAGAAATTCTTCCCCATAGGAAAGACCAATGCCCTCAGAAGAGCTATCACTACCTTCACACTCCAGGGTGGGGAACAATTTCATGAGGCGTGGGAAAGATTTAATGAACTTTTGAGGAAATGCCCACACCACGAAGTTCCAAGGTGGCAATTGGCCCAGATCTTCTACCATGGTCTGGACAGCAACCTACGGAACTTCGTTGATGCCTCATGCGGGGGAAACTTCCTAAACAAAGATGAGGAGAGCGCGTTTGAGCTCTTTGAGTCTATGAGCGAGAATTCGCTCAACAATGACTCCATGAACCAGTTTAACAGGTCCAGTCAACCCCGTGGCGGGATTTATGAGGTGCAAGCAAATTCTGGAATGGTTGACATGGACATCATTGCCAAAAAGTTGGATCGAGTAGAATTGGTGGACAAAAAGATTGATGAGCTACTGAATCAGACCAGGAACCCCTTGCAGACTTTCTCCCTAGCAAAGGGAGCACATAATGTTGACCTGGTCCAGCCCTTCACCCAACTAAACCTGGAACAACCCCTGACCACGTTCCAGGGAGGGACCTTTGCTCCCTCGACCCTTGATTACTCCCTTCCCTCTTCATCAACATCGGCTATCCTAGAAGATGTGAAAGCCATCCAAGGTTATGCGAAACCTGACCCTTTCTCCAACACTTACAACACCGGCTGGCGTAACCACCCCAACTTTGGTTGGACAAACCAGAAACCACCGCAATTCCAAAACCAGCCCAGGCCAAACCAGCAGCCACACTTGCCCCCCTCTCAGCAAGGACCACCAGTTAGACCCCAATATAACCAGAATAGGGTGGCCCCTCCCCCACAAAACCAAATGGATACCTTAATAAAGATGATGGCTGACATGAACCAGAAACATCAGGAGGAAATGGCCTTGGTAAAGGGATAGTTAAGCCAACTCTTGGACTGTAAACAACAAGGATCCCTACCTTCCCAACCACAACCAAACCCACGAAATATAATTAACAGAGGCCCCAATTCGCAAGGGTTCCAAAGCAACGCTGGGTAGGCTCACATGGTCCACCCAGCCCCGCAAACACCTCCTGGGTTTGGCACTTCTTCATCCTCGTCTCCTCAAGGGTCACCCCATGGCCCCAATGCCTCTGCTAATGCGGTGACCTTGAGAAGCGGCACCAAAACCCAGGATCCCAAATGGCCGACTCCCCCCGAGACTTTACCGGTTGAAATACCCGACTCAGAATAGGCACCAACCAAGGACCCAGACATGGAATCAATCCACATTCAGACACCCTACCCTGAGGCCTTGGAGACAATCAAGAAAAAGAAGAATACTGTGGAAACTGAGGAGCTGTTGGAAATTTTAAAGCAAGTACAGATTAATATTCCGCTCCTAGAAGCCGTTAAACACATCCCTGCTTACGCCAAGTTCTTAAAGGATGCCTGTACACCCAAGCGTAAGTCGAGACCTCAAGCACCTAGGAAGGTTGTACTTTCCGAGCAAGCAAGTTCCGTGATATCAAGCAACCTTCCACTCAAGCGAACTGACCCAGGAGTGCCCCTGATTTCCTACAATATCGGGGACATGACATTTGATAGAGCGCTCCTGGACCTAGGTGCTTCTATCAATCTAATTCCAACAACCCTGTACCACCAATTTGGTTTTGGGGAGCTGACACCAACCCCTGTCACCATCCAGCTGGCTGATAGATCTGTGAAAACCCCAAAGGGGGTTGTCGAGGACGTAATTGTACGGGTCAAGGACTTCTATTTCCCGGTCGAATTTTTGGTGCTCGACATGGAAGTCCTTGAAAAATTACAGAATGCACCCATAATTTTAGGCAAACCTTTCTTTGCTACGGCTAAAGCAAACATTGATTGCGACACGGGATGTATGGAAATCGCCTTTGGGGACAGGAAAATGCAATTGGATATCTTTCGGGAGACAAAGTATTTTGATTGAGATTACATTGAGAAACATGATCCCGTGAAAACTTTAATCGAGGAATGCCTCACCCTCAGTTCTGTCTCAGACCACCAAACCCGTAGTTCTGACCCGTCACCATCATTACCCGTGGACCTCTGTAAGGCTGAGTATCATCACATGACACCATTTGAAGAGATCGATGTTGATCAACTACCGCCCTTTCCCTTCCCATCGACTGTGGTCCCATCCGCACCCGAACTTAAACCATTGCCCGAGAATCTCAAGTACGTCTTCTTGGGACCTGACCAGACCTTCCCAGTGATTATTAATTCTCATCTAACCAAGGATCAGGAACTTAGGTTGACTACGACCCTTTCAGAACATCGGGCCGCCATTGGTTGGACCATTTCGGATTTAAGAGGAATTAGCCCCACCTATTGCACCCACAAGATTTACCAAGAATACGGGGCCCGACCTTCCCGCCAGTTGCAGAGATGTTTAAACCCTAACATGTGGGAGGTCGTTAAAAAAGAAATCATCAAGTGGCTTGACACCGACATCATCTACCCTATCTCCGATAGCCCCTGGGTGAGCCCCACTCAAGTGGTTCCAAAGAAAGCTGGGCTCACCGTTGTCACCAATGATCATGGCGAATCCATCCCCACCCGCACCACTACCGCATGGCGGGTGTGTATTGATTATAGGAAGCTTAATGAAGCACTAAGAAGGACCACTTCCCCTTGCCATTCATTGACCAAATCCTTGAAAGATTGGCAGGGCAGAAGTATTTTTGCTTCCTGGATGGATATTCAGGATATAACCAAGTCGCAATTGCTCGAGAAGATCAGGAAAAGACCACATTCACTTGCCCGTATGGCACGTTTGCATTCCGTCGAATGCCGTTCGGGTTATGCAACGCACCTGCGACCTTCCAGCGTTGCATGCTAGCTATTTTTTCAGAAATGGTGGGTGAATACTTGGAGGTCTTTATGGATGATTTCGCTGTATTCGGGAATTCATTCGACCATTGTCTAAGCAACTTGGAGAAAATCCTAAAATGATGTATCGAGGTTAACTTGGTGTTAAATTGGGAAAAGAGCCATTTTATGGTTTAAGAAGGAATTATCCTCGGTCACATCGTCTCGCATAGGGGTATCGAGGTAGATCGAGCTAAGATTGATTTAATTTCCAAACTTCCTCCACCTAGTTCGGTCCAGCAGATTCGCTCCTTCTTAGGACATGTTGGCTTCTACCGAAGGTTCATCAAAGACTTTTCCAAGCTTTCAAAACCCTTGACCGACCTTCTAGCCAATGATGCCATATTCCACATGTCTCCTGATTGCATCCAAGCTTATCACACTCTCCGGGACTTAGTCTCCACCGCACCTGTACTTCAACCCCCAAACTGGTCCCAGGACTTTGAGATTATGTGTGATGCATCAAATTTTGCCATAGGCGCTGTCCTGGGACAAAGGCAAGACAAGAAGCCCGTGGTGATCTACTACGCGAGCAAAACGTTGGACGAGGCCTAATGTAATTATACTGTCACAGAAAAAGAGTTGCTCGTTGTAGTATTTGGACTTGAAAAATTTCGCTCATACTTGCTGGGATCCCACGTAACTATTTACACTGACCATTCAGCCATCCGACACCTGTTGGCCAAAAAGGACGCAAAGCCCAGGCTCATCAGATGGATCCTGCTTTTGCAGGAATTTGACCTGGAAATCCGAGACAAGGCCGGATCGAAAAATGTGGTGGCTGACCACTTATCGAGACTTCATCCAAACCACATTGGACCCTCCCTACCTCTATCTGATACCTTCCCTGATGAACACATCCTAGCCGTGCAAGACAAGAAAATGCCATGGTATGCCGACTACGTTAATTACCTGGTTATAGGACAAATCTCGCACAGCTGGTCTAGACAGCAACGGGACAGGTTCTTGGCTGAGGCCAAGCAGTATTTCTGGGATGATCCCATGCTGTTTCGCCTCTGTGCTGATCAGATCATCTGAAGGTGTATCCCTGAAGATGAAGTTCAGAGTGTGATTTCCTTTTGTCATGACCAAGCATGTGGCGGCCACTTCTCTGGAAAGAAAACAGCTGCAAAAGTGTTGCAGTCTGGATTTTACTGGCTGTCCCTATTTAAGGATGCACACATCTTTGCCAAAACTTGCTCACGCTGCCAAACACTGGGGACCATGACCAAGAAAGATATGATGCCGCTTCAGCCCATTTTGATTGTCGAAATCTTCGACATTTGGGGTATCGATTTTATGGGCCCCTTTCCACCATCCAACGGCTTCGAGTACATCCTGGTCTCAGTAGATTATGTTTCCAAATGGATTGAAGTCGTCGCCACCCGACGATGCGATCACAAGACTACCATGGACTTTGTGAAGAAGAACATCTTTTCCTGGTTTCGAATACCCAAGGCCATGATCAGTGATGGTGGAAGCCATTTTATCCATTCCCAATTCCGTGCCCTACTTAGAAAATACGGGGTAAACCACCGCATTGCCACCCCGTATCATCCACAAACAAATGGGTAGACTGAGTTCTCCAATAGACAAATCAAGAACATTTTACAAAAGACTATGAGACCTGACAGGAAAGACTGGTCCACACGACTTGATGATGCCCTGTGGGCATACAGGACCGCTTTCAAGATCCCGATAGGCATGTCGCCTTATCGCCTGGTCTTCGGCAAGGCCTGCCATCTTCCTGTCGAATTGGAACACCGGGCTTACTGGGCTGCCAAGCAGTGTAACATGGATCCCCAGTTAGCTGGTGCGCAGAGGACCCTGCAATTATTTGAGCTCGAAGAAATCCATCAGGACGCCTTTGACAATAGTCGACTGTATAAGGAGAAAATGAAAGCCGTTCACGACTAACTCATTCATAGAAAAACCCTTGAGCCTAACTAGCAAGTTTGGCTATTTGATGCATGCCTAAAACTCTTCCTAGGGAAACTCAGGTCCAAATGGATAGGACCATTTCGGGTGGTTAAGCCCTATTCTAATGGGGCGGTTGAAATCGTTGATCTTAACATTGGGCACACTTTTACAGTTAATGGTCAAAGATTGAAGCATTTCCTGGCCCAGGTAGCCCCCAAGGAAAGTGTCACCCTTGTTGAGGGCTGACACCGAGCACCGCCCAGCTGGAGGCGTTAAACTCAACGCTTCCTGGGAGGCAACCCAGAGGATTCAGACTGATCTGATAGTTCACGTCACTCAGGTACTATCTTTTTGAACTCTTTTGCATCATGTATCTGCCAATGAGGACATTGTCCAACTTAAGCATGGGGGGGTGGTAAATTGCATAATCCTGAGCCAATTAATCAGTCTGAATGAATAAATTAATTAAAAAAAAAAATTTTAGGAAGAAAACTTAGGCATTAGAAACTTGTCAATAGTGGGAAATAATATAGAAAAAACTTAAACACTTAGACTTTTCAGGCCTTCAGGCTTAATCAGTCCTGGTGTCCGTTAAAATATGGATTTAGCGGTGAATCCTTGCAACCTTAAGCTATTTTAATCCACCTACTAAATAAGGTAATAAGTATATGACTTATTAACTCACTCTCTAACTCAGAAAAACTTTGAGTCTAAGCATCTGCACACATTTTTGCACAGAGTCACTTCTCGGAGATTTTGACCGAAATTGGGTAGCTAATAAACTCTCTAGGGTGGTATGGCTGGCAAGTTGTCGTGGGTAACAGCCCATTGGCAGGTTGTCCAGAACCCAGCCATAGGCCATTTCTTTTTCGTTGCCTTTAGTTACATTTGAGATCAGGGAAGCCACCTACAAAAAAAAAAAAAGAGAGGAAAAGAAGAAAAGAAAATAAACCACACTTCACCGCACAAGTATGGCTGGCAAGTGAACGTGGGTAACAGCCCATTGGTCGGTTGTCCAGAGCCCAGCTCAATAATTGCACAAAAAAAAAAGACCAAAGCACCTAAGGAAGAAGTGGGGAAGTAGTACAAGCCGGGGAGATATACACTGGAAAAATCCTTGTGTTGACCCCAATTAAAACAAATGTAGGGAGAAAGCTACCAATCGAACAAATACACCTTCAGGCAAATTTGTTTTCTTTCCGATCACCTAGAGGCGTAGAAACTTTAAGTCTGTCTCAATTACCGTTAAGTGAGTCTATCACAACATTCACACCAAGATGCTTAGCACTTAGGGTTTTGATCGAGTTTTGGGTGGGTTGGGTAGCCGTAAAAAGTTACCAACCCACACTGAATTCCGAAAAAATTCTTAAAAAATATATATATATATATACGTATGTATAGTTATATACATTAAAGCAAGGATTCGGGCGATTCGTATTTTGGCAGACACTCGGGCGCTGCTTAGTCTTTGTAGATTAAGATCTGCATATATTTCCTCTTATTGACAAGTAACGAAGTGCCTAAGCAATTACTTCTTGAATTCTGCAAGAGAATAAAGACCAGAATAAACATTGCTAGGGACTAGCAAAGAGTAAGCATGGGGGTATGATAACACCACACAAGGAGGTAATAATTATGTTGAATATAGCCCATCTTTAGAATAAAAGGCAGAACATAAGTAGAATAGGAGCATTGCATGCATCATGTATCAAGATTGCTTATAAACTATATTAATGGCCATTTGTGTAAGCATTTGTCAAAGCAGGCCTCAGATGAGCAATCGGACCGCACGGATGGATTCAGAGCGACGAACGGAGTCCAACGGACTCAAGATCGGCCAAATGCGACATCCGGAGCTCCTACAATGGGCCCAAGAAGTTCTGACCATTGATCTGGAGATCAACGGCCCAGATTGAGCCACGTCAGCCCGCCCCCACCGCACGCACGCCTTCAGCCAACCAAGGACAAATCACGGCTGTCGATCTTCGATCGAACGGCCGAGATCCGCGCACCCGCCCGCGGTCACCGCGACAAAAGCGCGGGCGTGGCGCAACGGTTAGCGCACACGCCTACATCCACGTGACGTGCGTTCGAGCCACGCGGGGGGGGGGATTTGAAGGTGGACGAAGGACGTGGATAAATTGGGCCACCCGATCAGCAGGATCTCGCCACGCGGTGCGATCGCAGCGCACGAGCGCCCACGCGCGTGCGCACGCCAGGCAGAGACATGCGCGCACACGCGCGCCCAAGGCGCGATCTCAGCGCGGGCGAGGAAGACTCTCAGTCATCCGATCTTCGATCGGATGGCTCTCGTTCAGCGGCCACGGATCGTGCGAGGAGAAGGAACGGGGCAGGCGACTGACCGGCGGCGAGAGGGCTACACCGACGCTTTTGGAAGCGATTTTAGCGACGCTCTGGATGTCGCTAAAGCCCCTTCTTCTTTTAGGAAGCCCCTAACTCTATTTAAACCCCCTCCAACCACCATTCAAAGCATTCACTCCCCCTTGCAACTACTCCACTCCTCTCTTAGCTTTAGGCACTCTTGTAATCGCCGGAGACGACGAGCCGCCGACGGAGCCTCCTCCACCGCCGTGGCTGCCTCGTCGCTCTCCACTCTCTCTCTCTCTCTCCTAAGCTTTCCATTACTTTTGTTGAAGCATGTATTTAATGTTGTAAGTTATGAACTATGAATGCATGTTTAATGAAGTTATTTTCCGTTCAATTGCCATTTTAATTTCTATTCAAGTTGCATGATCAAAACCAAGAGCTTTCTAACTCTAAACTCTCTCTCTCTATCTCTCTCTCACTTTTCAAAATCGCATCTTTCGCAAGCAAAACTCCGCCTTTTCCGTGACAACAAGTGATAAACAAAAATCCGATTTCCACGCCACCCTGAGACCGACACTCGGACTCACCTCCGTTTACTTCTTTTAAAATCGATGTATCAAGTGCGACTATAACAATACCTCTTAACACACATGCACAAAGACACGTCAGTGCCTCGACTTAGGTGCCTCTATTAATCTCATCCCCACGATCTTATTCGAGGAATTCCAATTTGGTAAATTAAAACCTATTCAGGTTCAATTACAATTAGCAGACTGATCTACCATTAAACCATGGGGAGTTGTCAAGGATATTATTGTCAAGGTCTGGAATTGTCTATTTCTGGTTGATTTTTTGGTCCTTAACATAGAGGTACCTCAGGCTCAAAAAAATTCTCCTATCATCCTTGGAATATCTTTTCTAGTTACCATAAAAGCTAATATCAATAGTCATTCAGAAAAAATGGATATAAGTTTTGGTAACCGGACTATCTCACTAGATATTTCTAAAGTTTCCAAAAGGTCCCTTGATCATGAATTTTTTGAGGACTCTGATAACAAAATGGAAGTGGTACTTGTAGACTCTATGATGATCAACTCTTGCTTTGCTTTGACCACCATTGAACCTGATTTCTCTGATTTAGGTTTTGATAATGGGGTCGAAGACATTTCAAATCAACTAGGGTTTCACTTTTCCTCTTCTAATCTTCCTAATTTATCAACAAAAACATCCACACTAACTTCACCCACCGTTCATTACACTGACTTTTCTCTCACTCCCTTTCTATTGGACCTACCACCTGACCCACCCGAGTTTGGCTTTCATCATGAACTCAAACCATGGCTAGATTCGGGTCATTCTTCCATTTTTCCATTTCATTTTAATCTCTGTATCTTTACCAATCATCTTTTGGGGGATTCTGAGGAAGACATATTTCTTAAGGGCATTTAAGTGTCCAATTATTTACATGATTGTCTGCCTTCCGTGCATCACTTCACGCCCAGCTGAATAGGCGTAAAAGATAGCACTAGATGAGATGTAACTCATCATATTTCTTGTTTTCCTTTTCTCTTTCATTTTCCAGGTTTTGACCATCCTAAACCCAATCGCTTCTCACTAAGGTGATCTCTTTTCCCTTCTAATGCATGAAGACATTGCATATCATAAGCATGAGGGGGTGCTTTTAAATTTTGATATCGATTCAGGATTTTCAAAACCTAAAAATACGCATTTTTTCTTTTGCATGCATCTTCATAACAAAAAAATCATAAAACTCTTTGAGGATAATTTTTGAAAATTGGGACTAATGTTGAAGAATCATTTCAAGGTACAATGGGATTTAATCTTTAACAAACTAGAGACTAGAATGCGGATCAAATTTTTAAAACTTTTAGGTCTATTCTTAGACTAGATCAAGTATCTTTCTCCAAATTCCACCTAAACTAGTGATGATTCAAGTGACTTGATCTCTTTTTGTGACCTAGAAATTACTTGGCTTAGTTTCCGACCCAAAAACTTGCGTCTCTTGCAAAAATTCTTGTGTCAAATTTCACACACAGCCAATACATAAAAATAAATTAGAAAAATTAGAAAAGCCCTTTGTTTAGTCCTAGTGAAATCCGAAGCAAATGATTGGTTTGAGTTCCCATAGTCGAGTAGGAAAATGCCTCCTTTAAGAATGCGATGTCATCATATTACCACCTCGACGCTACTCTATATCTATATTTCATATCTTTAGATGGAGCATTAAGGAGCATTTTGCAGCTCAAGTATCTTGGACGGTGCTCTACCCGTAGCGTTGGAGCAAGAGTTTGAGTTTGCTTGCAGTGTCCTAATAAACACACATGAATTCATGATAAATTGCTTATTTATGATAGTTCCTAGGCTTAGCATTGCATATCATATTATAAATATTGCATAACATCCATTGCATGGTATTTTGGACAGATGTATGTTTTGTACATTAATTCCTTCATTTTATATGGTCAGGAGGCAATGCGACATCCTTACAGACTTCAAATGAAAAATCTGACCATATGAATGGATCCAGAGTGACGATCACAGTTCGACAACATAGAAATCACCTTGATCCGAGCACCATAGCATCTTTTGCAAGCAATGAAGGGTGGACAGTCTAGATGCTGCCACGTGGCACCGTCTGGAGTGCCTAGAGTTGCCCGCACATCTCCAAAGGCCACCCCATCGACTGATCTCAGCCGTTGGATGAAGATCCAACGACTGAGCGGCCGCCCTCACCACCCGGGCACAACTCTTCTTCACATCACACCCGTAGGTGTGGCGTAGTGATGAGGTCAAGCATTCCCAAAGAGCAAGCTTGAGATCGAGCCACGATTCGTTGCACCCTACTACAGTGTTAGACACAATAGGGTCGCCCGATCACAATCGAGTGGTCAAGGTTCCCCATGTGTGATCCAACGCCGCCTGCCGACGCGATGGCGCACGCCAGATAACATACATGCCATCTGAGGCATGCATTTAAGTCACCTACGCACAACACCTGACGTCCGATCTCCTCAATCGCACGAGGCGCGCGATTCAAATCAACGCGTGCGTGATTTGCAGGCGCATCTTGACCGTGCGATGTAGCATCCATTGGCAGCCAGCGCATGCCCCAGCGATTCGAAATTCAAACGCTGGGAGGCACGCGCTCTCTTCTCACAATCATAGCCATTCACGCCTAATCCAACGGTTGACGATTGCCACGCTTTTAACAGCTGCGAGTGTGAGCGTTGGGCGCAGGCTTTATAGCGATAGAAGAGCGGGCCTTTAGTGACACTTGCAGCTGTCACTTAATGGCCTACGCAGTGCGTGCGCCAGCTCAAGCAATGAAGAGGTGCAGATCCTTAGCGATAGCTCGAGTGGCCTTTAGTGACGCTTATAGCTATCACTGAATGCCTATGCATGGGACTCTTTCCTTCCCTCCACTATATAAACATCCCTACACCCTCCATTCCTCTTCACCTCTACCTACTCTACTCCCACCTACTCCCAAGCTCTAGCAAGCCTACCAATGCTCCATTAGAGCTTGTTCTCAGCTCCCAAGGCTCCTATTAGTGTAGCAAACCTCTACCTCATCAAATATTCATCCATCTTCCCATCCCCATTCATAGGTCGCCTTGGAGCCATCCTCCCACCTCCATTCTGTTAGCAGATCATCTCCATCTTCTTACCTCCATTCCGGAGCCACACCGAAGCTTTCCTCTACTCGACGTCCTCCTGCATCTCACCACCACTGTCTCGTTCCTCACCTCCTTTGTCCGAGCTTCTGCCAGGCACCGTCATCTCGCCGAACAGCCGATTCGGGAGATTTTCTCTCACCTCCCTCTCTTTTTATGCTTTCGTAGATTATTGTAATAGACATTAATGCAATACATCACATTTGATTCCATCTCTATCTTATGATTGCTTGTCTTTTATTTCAGAAACAAAAAAATAACAAAACCCTAAAATACCAAAAACAAACAAAACGAAGCGCGATTTTCAGTTAAAGTAAACGTCACCTCCTTGTGTTCAACTCGGGACTCCCTTAGAGTTTCGGTATAAATTTTATTTGACCACGTGTTTTGCAACTACGACGTCGGGTTACTTGTAACCCTAATTTTTAACTCGCGAAACACCTACGATCATTTTGGCTCCATTGCCAGGGAGGCAATGGAATTTTACTTTATTGTTTATTGCACTTCTTTGCATTTACACAGCACTAACCCCGCTTGTCTTTGATCTACTGTCTTGCAAGTACCCTAGAATGGAGATCCAAGTGCGGTAGATTGGAGTAAAGTGCGGGTAGAGTACTTTGTAAGTGTCCCCCACATTCCCCCCCACTAGTTCATTTCGCCAAACTCATAACCAAGATCTAATCTACTTAGGTGTTTGCATAAACCCTAGGATAGACTTTGTTTGTCTTGTTTGCCACCTTCATCCACCTCACCCTGGCATTTAAAAATAAAAAATAAAAAAAAAGATACTTTTTGTGGGACGAATCAATATACACACCTCATACACCCACATTTGAGGCACATAATTGGACTTGATTTTCATCTACTCAACCGGGCTTCCGACCTGTGGACTCGGTACATGAATTCAACACAAAGAGTAGAAATCATATTAGGTTAATCACCTTTTTATGTGCCTTAATCGATGGTGCATTTGAGCCGATTGATTGAATTGATTGGGCTGCACCACCTAATCTAAAAGAGGTTCATTTTCTAGCTGCCCCATAGGATTCAATAACTAGGTCAAGCCAAGCACTCCATATTTTTCTTGATTTCTAAAGGAAATACTTGAACAAGTGCTTTCATAAACAAACTTGGTTTGCCTCACAAAATTTGGTTGAAAACACCTAATATTTGAATCCTAAAAGCTATTAAGCAAGATTCGAATCCTAAAACTCACCTCATCATTAATAATCTTGCTTAAAAACCTCTTGGTTGTGCACATTCACACATTCTCAAGCAAATCATTAAGGGCCCATCACATTCCAGAGTACCAATTTCCCAAGCCTAACTAAAATCAATTAGATGTTGGCCCTAAGGATTCATTTGCTCGTCGAGATCCAGATTGAGATTATTCACGATTAACCTACTTATACTAGTCAATCTGATGTCTAGCTAGGGGAGTAGCGTCAAACGACTGTGGCTGGGGGGTACATTAGGAACTAGAGGCACAAGCCAAAGGAAGAACCTTCTCCCCAGTCCCTCCTTCTAACTGGTCGAATTGCTTGGACATAAGTAGAGTAAATCGTCGATAATCTTAGGACGGATTCTGAGAGTCAGTAGACCTTAGGCTACCCCATCTAAGGATAGGCTTGTATTCTTGTGCTAGAGGTTCCTTCTTTTCCCCGTCCTTCTGACTTCCTTCCAATGTATGCTTGGGAGGAGGTCATGGAACCCTAGATTGGAAGGACCTTTAGACCATTCTAGGAGGCGGAGGTTGAGCTATAGCCAAGCAAATCCTATGGCTGATCAACAACCACCTCCCCCGCCCTCGAACCAACAGGAGCTGATTTAGAGGCAGTTGGTAGAATTGCAGCAAATGCAGCAATGGTTCCAACGTATTCATGGTCAGGGTGCTCGGCCCTTGAAGGATTTTTATGATCCTTCAAACTATGGGGAACATCCCGACGTCATGATTCCCACTAGAGACATAGAAATCAAGCCCCAAGTCTTAAGTTTGATTAAGCATTTCCATGGCCTTGGCTCGAAGGACCCATTCCAGCACCTGGAAGATCTAACCACTTTGGTTCAGATCACAAGAGTAAAGAATGTGAACGAAGAGCAAATGATCATGAGGCTTTTCCCCCACTCTCTCAGGGATAAGGCCGCACATTGGTTCCGGACTATAGGAAGGTCGATTGAAACTTGGGCTGCTCTTAAGTCGGCTTTCTTGAAGAAATTCTTCCATATCGGAAGGACCAATGCCTTGCGATGGGCGATTACCACTTTTGCCCAGCGGCTGGGGGAACCGTTTCATGGTGCCTAGGAGCGATTCCAGGAACTTTTGAGGAAGTGTCCACACCATGAGGTGCCAAAATGGCAACTTGTGTAGACTTTCTATCACGAGTTGGTTGAGCAACTTCGTAATCACGTGGACGCCTCCTG
The DNA here is from genome assembly GCA_037157565.1 of Thalassia testudinum. Lineage (NCBI taxonomy): Eukaryota > Viridiplantae > Streptophyta > Magnoliopsida > Alismatales > Hydrocharitaceae > Thalassia > Thalassia testudinum. The sequence goes on along the minus strand of JAZHRO010000007.1, from coordinate 69,377,043 downwards.
TGGAGGAAATTTCCTTAATAGGGATGCAGATAGTGCATACAACCTGTTTAAGGAAATGAGCGAGAACTCAATTAATCATGCCTCCATGGATGCATTCAACCAGTCCCAACAACCTAGGTCAAGTGCTAATGAGATCCAAGATTCTCATTCATTTGACATAGAATTAATTTGTAATAAACTGGATAAAATGGACTTGGTTGGTATGAAAATGGAAGAATGGATGTCTGGGAATTCAGGAAACACTTCTATACCCACTCAATCCCAGAATTCAGGATTCCATTCCTCACGAGCTCCCACGGGGCGGGAATTCGTGAACCAACTCGATTCGGCTCAACCTGTGAGCCAGGATTTCCCGGAACCTTATGGGTTCCAAACTGGGGCCTTTGATCCCAATTTTTCTGATCCTTCCTTCTCTCCATCCTCGTCTTATGAGGATGCTTATGCAATGTAGAAGAATGTTAGGTCCAACCTGTACTCCAACACTTATAACGCGGGATGGAGGAACCACCCTAACTTCTCCTGGAAAAATCAGGGGCAATAGACCCAAACTCGACCTAGCAACTATGCATCTCAAAAACCTATGGGTCAGGGTCAAGTATACACCCAGTTGCCCCCGAGATCGGTTACTCAGCCATTTTGGAATGCCCAACAATCTACAGCGTAGGCTGATTTAAACCGACAGATGGTGGAAATGCAAGGGTCTATCCTTTAGCTTATGCAACAAATGAAGACATCATTGGATAACTTGCAATGTAGGTTAATTGCTAACACCCGACAACCCGGATCTCTACCATCCCAACCTGTACCCAACCCGCGCAATGTGCAAAATCAGGGCAATAGAGCCCAAGGGTAGGAGAATCAAAGGGACTCACACTCACATGCTCAAGTGGTTGAGCAGGGTCCCTCATCTTCTTCTTCTGGTTACATGACTAACCAAGGACCTCCAATCTTCACTAGCCCACCTCAAGACCCAAACCCATATGCCTCTGCAAACTCTGTCACCTTGAGAAATGGAAAGCAAACCCAGGATCCTAAATTTCCTTCTAGATGCCAAAACCCTGGGGAGCTTGAGAGAGAAGAGCAGATTGAAGAAGACAATAACGCCCATGGACCAGAAATTGAAAATTCCACCCATATCCCATTCCCTGAGGCCTTATTGAAAACCATGAAGAAGAAAATCCTAGATAGCAATGAGGAGCTTTTGGATTTATTCAAGAGCATAAAGATCAATATTCCACTCCTCGATACTATTAAGCACATCCTGGCTTACGCTAAATTTTTGAAAGAACTATGTACCCAAAAGCGTAAACCGAGAGAATCCACTCCGAGGAAGGTGATTCTCTCTGAGCAAGAAAGTTCTATGATCCTACATCACCTTCCTCAAAAGAAGAAAGATCCAAGTGCCCCTTTGATCTCATGCATTATTGGGGAATACACTTTTGATAGGGCACTATTGGATCTAGGTGCATCCATCAACCTAATCCCGACTTTTCTTTATGAGAGGTTTGGGTTAGTTGAACTCAGGCCAACCACAGTAATGCTACAATTAGCGGACCGATCGGTCACCACACCGAGACGCGTTATTGAGGATGTAATTGTCAAGGTCAAGGATTTCTATTTTCCTGTAGATTTCCTCATCCTTGACATAGATGTATCTAATGATTTAAGGAACATGCCCATCATTCTGGGGCATTCGTTCCTAGCTACCGCCAAGGCCAACATAAACTATGAAAGCAGTAGTATGGAGATCGCATTTGGGGATAAGAAATTAACTCTGGATATTTTTAAGGGGATAAGAGGATTTGAGGATTGTGGATTCATTGAGGAGCTCAAGGATTAGGATCTTGAGACTTTTATGACAATCAGTGCACTCGAGGACTCCACTAGCTTTAGCGAACCCAACCCACAACCCTCCTCCGTGGTAGACCTGCCACATCTTGAAGAGGCTGTTAATTTTGTTCATTCCCAGCCTCTTCCACTGGATCATCTTAATGAATCTTCATCAGCATCCTCCCTTCCTTCTATTCTAAACCCACCCTAGCTGGAATTAAAACCATTGCCTAAAAATTTGAAATATGAGTTCTTAGGACCTGAGAACACGTTCCCTGTGATTATTAGTGCTGATTTGACTAAGGATCAAGAATTGAGGTTAATTAAGGTCCTTAAGAACAACAAGGAGGCAATTGGTTGGACCATCCACAACCTTAAGGGGATCGAGCCATCTTATTGGAATCATCGTATTTTCATGGAAGATGGATCCCGCCCTTCTTGCGAAATGAAAAGGAGACTAAACCCGAATATACGAGAAGTGGTCAAGAAGGAGATAATCAAGTGGCTCGATGCTGGGATTATTTACCCAATCTCGGATAGTCCGTGGGTTAGCCCCATTCAGATTGTACCCAAGAAGGCAGGAATAACCGTTAAGACTAATGAGAGAGGGGAAACCTTCACCACTCGTTCAACTTTTGCTTGGAGAGTCTATATTGACTATAGGAAGCTGAACACAACCACTAAAAATGATTACTTTCCCTTTCCATTCATCGATCAAATCCTCAAAAGGTTAGCTAGGAAAAAATATTTTTTCTTCCTGGACGGTTATTTGGGATATAACCAAGTCCCTATCCATCCTGAAGACCAGGAAAAGACAACTTTCACATGTCCCTATGGAACCTTTGCATTATGTAGAATGTTGTTCGGGCTTTGCAATGAGCTTGCAACTTTTCAAAGGTGCATGCTGACCATCTTTTCTGACATGGTGGGAGATTGTCTTGAGGTGTTCATGGATGATTTCTCCATTTTTGGAGATTCTTTTGAGTCTTGCCTAGATAACCTGGAATTGGTCCGCCAGAGATGCATCAAAACACGGTTGGTCCTTAGCTAGGAAAAGTGCCACTTTATGACTCAGGAAGGCATTGTCCTGGGTCATGTGGTCACTAGTTGGGGTATTGAAGTTGATCGAGCTAAGGTGGATGCTATCTCTAGACTTCCTCCACCCACATCTGTAAAATAGATCCGCTCTTTCCTTAGGCATGTGGGTTTTTACAGAAGATTCACTAAGGATTTCTCGAAGGTTGCTCGACCCTTGAGTAACCTTCTGGCCAAGGACATGCCGTTCGAGTTTGATGAATCATGTCGCAAGGCATTTGATTTATTGAAAATGGCAGTCACCTATGCCTTGGTGTTGCAACCACTGGTCTGGATAGCTCCATTTGAGATTATGGATGATGCATCTGATTATGCCGTCGGGGTTGTCTTGGGTCAAAAGATTGAGAAAAAACCCTTTGTGATTTACTACACTAGCAAGACTCTGGACGAGGCCCAGAGGAACTACACCGTTACTGAAAAAGAATTGCTAGTTATAGTTTTCACTTTAGAAAAATTCAGGGCTTATCTACTAGGTTCTTGTGTCATCATCTATACTGACCACTCGGCCTTGAAACATCTCTTAGACAAAAAGGATGCCAAACCCCGACTTATTCGTTGGATTCTACTGCTTCAAGAGTTCGATCTTGAAATCAGGGATAAAGCCGAGGCACAAAATGTAGTGGCGGATCACCTCTCGAGAATCCTAATTGATTCTCCTCATCTAGATGTCCCGATCTCTGATACCTTTCCGGATGAGACTATCCTCACAGTCTCCGATATCCGAACCCCCTAGCTTGCGGATATTGTCAATTATTTGGTCGTTGGTCAAATCCCCCAGGTTTGGACGAAACAACAATTGGATAAACTTGTGTCTAAGGCCAAATATTATTTTTGGGATGGTCCTAAGCTATACTGCATCAGTGTAGACCAGATTATTCGTCGATGCATCCCGCAAATTGAGTTCCATAGCATACTCGAGTTCTGCCACACATTTGCATGTGGTGGACACTTTTTTGGGAAAAAGATGGTCGCAAAAATTTTGCAATCCAGATTCTATTGCCTGTCATTATTTAAGGATGCCTAGGAATTCTCAAAGTCATGAACCTGATGCTAGACACTCGGGAACATGGCTAAGAGAGATATGATGCCCCTGAACCCAATTCTTTCTATCGAAATTTTTGACATTTGGGGCATTGACTTTATGGGACCCTTCCCTCCTTCATTTGGACACCAGTATATTCTAGTCATTGTTGATTACGTGTCCAATTGGATTGAGGCAATTCCCACCCGGACCAAAGACCACAAGGTGGTCATCAATTTTGTGAAGAAAAATATCTTCAATCGGTTTGGGGTTTCTAGGGCAATTATCTGTGATGGTGGCACACATTTCACTCATGCCCAGTTTCAAAATTTACTGGGGAAATACGGCGTGAACCATCAGATTTCCACACCTTAGCACCCTCAGACGAACGGACATGCCGAGGTCTCCAATTGGGAGATCAAGAACATTTTGCAGAAAACTGTTAGGCCTGATAGGAAGGATTGGACCCAAAAGCTAAATGATGCACTTTGGGCCTATCGTACGGCGTACAAAATGCCTATTGGTATGTCGCCATTTTATCTGGTGTTTGGTAAGGTGTGTCACTTACCCGTAGAACTTGAACACCGGGCATTTTGGGCCATCAAGAAATGTAATGTAGACCTTGAGCTGGCCGGGAAAACCAGGAAACTCCAACTATCTGAGTTGGAGGAGCTTTGAAATGATGCTTATGAGAATGCCAGAATCTATAAGGCAAGGACCAAAGCTCTCCATGACCAGATGATTTCACGTAAGAGCTTTGAGCCAAACCAAAAGGTCTAGCTTTTCGATTCTTGATTGAAGCTTTTCCTTAGAAAACTCAGGTCTAAGTGGGATGGCCTGTTCGTTATTGAGTGGATTTTCCCTAACGGGGCCGTCGAAATCTCTGACCCAAAGACGGGTAATATTTTCAAGGTCAATAGACAACGTCTCAAACCCTTTGTTGACCATGTGCTCTCTAAACCCGTCTTGGACAAGGTTGCTCTTACCTTGCCTTAACCACCGCGGGCCGATCATCGCCCAGCTGAAGGCACTAAACTCAGCACATGTAAAGACTGTTCCAAGCTGACCAGAGTCTCATGGAAACCAGGTACTATTCTTCCACTTCTACTCTCCTGCATGCTTTCATTTTGAATAATGACGACATTGAAATAGATAAGCATGGGGGGTGGAAATAGATAAGTAATTTCCTGCCTTCTTTTATTCTATTAAAAAAAAATTAGAATTAGGAGGCGAGAACTTAGGCATTAGGAGTTGCAAACTTTAGGAATTGATACTTTGAGACCTGAACACTTGGACTCTTCAGGTCTTCAGGCTTAATTAGCCCGAGTGTCCACTCGAATGTGGACTTAACCTTGAGTCCTCACAAATTAAAATTCATTTTTAATTTGGCTAATAAATTGGGATGATAAGTATGCGACTTATCAACCTACCCTCTGCTTTGGGAGGACTTTAAGCCTAAGCATCTACACATATGTTTTTGCACTGACTCACTTTTTGGTGGTTTCTTCGGAAATTGGGTAGCTAATGAACTATCTAGGGAGGTATGGCTGGCAAGTTGCCGGTGGTAACAGCTCATCGGTCGGTTGTCCAGAGCCCAATCACAAGACCATTTTCATTATACTGCCTTTAGGTAAATCTTAGATCTGGGAAGCCACCTACTTAAAGAAAAATTAAAAAAAAATAAACAAAAAGAAAAAGAAAAAAATAGAAAAAGGAGAAAAAAATAAAAAATAAAACCACACTTCACCGCACGAGTATGGCTGGCAAATTGCCATGGGTAACAGCCCATTGGTCGGTTATCCAGAACCCAGTTCACAAAAGAAGGCACAATAATTCCCAAAACACTTAGGGAAGAAGCGGGGAAGTAGAATAAACTAGGGAGATATACACTGGGTTTGCTCTTGTATTGACCCCATAAATAAAAGTAGGGAGAAAGCTACCGTTCGAAAAGATAAACCTCTAGGAAAGGTCACCTAGGGTTGTAGAAACCCGAAGTCCATTTTAACGGTCGTCTAGTGAGTCTTTCACTATTTTCATAAGATGCTTAGCACTTAGAGTCCTTTTCGAGTCTTAGGCGGGTCGGGTAGCCGTAAAAAGTTATCCTGGAACTCTCAAACTTCGAAAGTACAAAAAAATTAGAAAAGAAGAAAAACAAGAAAAAAATCTTTTTTGTCTCTTCTCTTCTCAAATAAGGCGAGGGCTTGGACGGTTTGCATTCTGGCAGGCACCCAAGCATTGTTGAGTTTTTGTAATTAAGTCTTGGGGTCAAGATTTTCTAAAGCAATCAATGAATTTTGCCTAAATACTCGAATCTTGATTCTAGTTTTATACATAGCATTTAGGTTAATGTTGCTAGGGACTAGCAAAAAGTAAGCATGGGGTATGATAAACACACATGGAATCATGATAAATTGCTTATTTATGATAGTTCCTAGGCTTAGCATTGCATATTATATTATAAATATTGCATAACATCCATTGCATGGCATTTTGGATAGATGTATGTTTTGTACATTAATTCCTTCATTTTATATGTCCAGGAGGCAATGCGACATCCTTACGGACTTCAGATGAAAAATTCGACCGTATGGATGGATCCGGAGCGACGATCGCAGTCTGACAACATAGAAATCACCTTGATTTGAGCACCATGGCATCCTCTGCAAGCAATGAAGAGTGGATGGTCCAGATGCTGCCACGTGGCACCATCTGGAGCACCTAAAGCCGGCTGCACATCTCCAAAGGCCGCCCCATCGAGTGATCTCAGCCGTTGGATGAAGATCCAACGGCTGAGCGGCTGCCCTCACCGCGCCGACACAACTCTTCTTTGCATCACACTCACAGGCGTGGCGCAGCGGTGAGGTCAAGCATTCTCAAAGAGCGGGCGCGAGATCGAGCCATGATTTGTCGTGCCCTGCTACAGTGTCAGACACAATAGGGCCACCCGATGGCAATCAAGCGGTTGAGGTTCCCCACGCTTGATCCAATGTCGCCTGCCGACGTGAAGGTGCACGCTAGATCACATGCATGCCATTTGAGGCGTGCATTTAGGTTGCCTGCACGCAGTGCCTACCATCCAATCTCCTCAATCGCACAAGGAGCGCGATTCAAATCAACGCCTGCGCGATCTGTAGGCGCGCCTCGACCATGCGATGCAGCATCCAATGGTGGCCAGCACAAGCACCAGCGATTCGAAATTCAAACGCTGGGAGGCACACGCTCTCTTCTAGCAATCACAGTTGTCCACGCCTGATCCAACGGTTGACGGTTGCCGCGCCTTTAACAGTTGCGAGTGTGAGTGTTAGGCGTATGCTTTACAACGACAGAAGAGCGGGCCTTTAGTGACACTTGCAGCTGTCACTTAATGGCCTATGCAGTGCGTGCGTCAGCTCAAGCAATGAAGAGGTGCGGATCCTTAGAGATAGCTCGAGCGGCCTTTAGTGACGCTTATAGCTATCACTGAATGCCTATGCGTGGGACTCTTTCCTTCCCTCCACTATATAAACACCCCTACACCCTCCATTCCTCTTCATCTCTACCTACTCTACTCCCACCTACTCCCAAACTCTAGCAAGCCTACCAACGCTCCATTAGAGCTTGTTCTCAAGCTCCCAAGGCTCCTATTAGTGTAGCAAACCTCTGCCTCATCAAATATTCATCCATCTTCCCATCCCCATTCATAGGTCTCCTTAGAGCGGTCCTCCCACCTCCATTCTGTTTGCAGATCATCTCCATCTTCTCACCTCCATTCCGGAGCCACACCGAAGCTTTCCTCTACTCGACGTCCTCCTGCATCTCACCACCACTGTCTCGTTCCTCACCTCCTTCGTCCGAGCTTCCGCCAGGTGCCGTCATCTCGCCGAACAACCGATTCGGGAGATTTTCTCTCACCTCCCTCTCTTTTTATGCTTTCGTAGATTATTGTGATAGACATTAATGCAATACATCACATTTGATTCCATCTCTATCTTGTGACTGGTTGTCTTTTATTTCAAAAACAAAAAAAATAACAAAACCCTAAAATACCAAAAACAAACAAAATGAAGCGCGATTTTCAATTAAAGTAAACATCTCCTCCCTGTGTTCAACCCGGGACTCCCTTAGAGTTTCGGTATAAATTTTATTTGACCACATGCTTTGCAACTACGACGACGGGTTACTTGTAACCCTAATTTCCAACTCGCGAAACGCTTGTGATCATGCCCCTTTACACAATTGTGTTTTGGGGTTGTAAGCTCCTGGGTGGTGTCTTGGACAGTACTATCTCGAAGTGTTAGCGCCAAAGACCCCTCGAGGATTGGTAACGTGAATGATGATCCCGACACATCTGTTGTAGGATTAAGCTAGGAGTAAGCATGGGGGAGACAAGAAAAAAAGTTTCAAAAACACGACCTTATAAATATTCTAATAAACGTTGGCATTCACAAAGCACCGACACAAGGTTTTAAAAGATTATGCAAGTTGCGAGTTGGATTCAAGAGCCATGGAAATCTTAGCTACAAAATGATTTCGAGTCATTTGAATTAACAAGGAGTTAACTTATGAAATTTTGAAAGATACATTGATCTCGATTCTTCCAACTCTTGGATTCAAAGACGAATCCTGCTGTTTTACCTTTAACAAATCCCGTACCTTTCATGCTTTCAATCAACCAAGGCCTCGTAATCTTTTTCTCCTTAAAAGTAAAAAAATTAGTCTTTCCCAAAAATCCATTTTGTGAAAATAGTTTTGCTAAGAGACTAGCAAAAGATAAGCATGAGGGTGTGATAAAGGCCAATTTATCATCATTCTTATGCCCTAAAACAGATCTAGCTCTTAGGTTTTTAACTCCGCAAATGGGTTTTCGGCCTGCATTTAGGCATTTACTTAGGATAGGCATGCATTGCATTTTATTGTATTTTTGATATGTTTATTTGAGTGTTAGGGAAAGGCAAAAGGTCAAATCCTACATACCTTGGCACTCAGGAAGGTAGAAGATGAAGAAGAAGCTCATATCAGTTGGATCCTAGCTCTTTCTAGCTGGATCGACTCATACCTAGCTCCATTCAACTCATCTCAGCTGAATGGTAATTCTAGCTAGTTCACCTCAACTCCATTCAGCTCACCTCAACTGGATGGCAGTTGAAAGTAGCTCAAGTCAGTTGATCCTAGATCCATTCCAGCTCCTCCAGCTTAGAATAATTCACTGAAAGCTCAACGTGACTAGGACTAGCTACTGCCATCAACTAGCTAGACCTAGTCAACTGAAGATGACCTCAACTATCTCAGGCCAGCTCAAGTCTAACTCTCGAAGGCTCAACTCAGCTCAAATTAGTTAAGCTAAGCTACTTGATCCAAGCTAGCTACTCCAGCTAGCTAAGTAATCTCTGAGAAGACCACACCCAGCTCATCTTAGCTTGGCTTAGCAGCTAGCAAAGAACTAACAAGCTAAGATAGCTAAGGTAGCTCCTTGCAATTCTCTTTATCAACCACCAGCTCCAGTGCAGCTCAAGGAAGCTCCTTCCAATTCCTCACCTTCTAAGCCCTACCTCCCTCTACCTCTCTACCCTACTCCCTACTAGCTTAGCTAGTCACCTCCTTGACCACCAAAACGTAACTCTAAAAGCCACCTAACTAGCTCCACCAACTAACCTTACCTAAGTCCACCTAAGCTACCACCACTCCACCTCAATCTTGACACCAACCCTACACATCCCTTCACCCCTCTTTACCACCAAAAGTCACCACCAAATTCCCTCCAAAACCACCTAGAAATGGTGCCAACTTTTTCCCTCCAAAACCCTTGAAATCCAACCCTACACCTACCCCTTCAAGCCATCTCCACCATCCACCTAACCCTCCTTCTAGAAGTCCCCCTTGTTGGTGCCAACTAGTGGTGTCTCTCCACCACCAAGAGTCACCAACACCACCATAACCATCACCCTACATGATCTTTGAGTTGGCACCAACAACCCTACACCATAGGATCCACAACCACCCATCAAAAACTAATCCTAACCCTCCATCTCATTCATGCCAACCACCCTTTCTCCACTCCTATATCTACCCCCCATAACCACCATCACACCATCATCTTCTCCATTGGTTAGGTTCCACCCATACCACCTACATCCCACGCCAAGGAAGAAGAAGAAATGAAGAAGATCAAGGGGGGAACCTACCCACCCCCTTGGTGCCTTCTTTCTATATCTTCGTCTCCCTTGTGCCATGCCAAGGAGGAGATCTTCTACATAGAGGAGACAGCTTGAGGAGAGAGCTTGGAGGAGGACTGCATCAAGAAGAAGATAAGGAGAACCCTTTTCAAGTGCGGGGCAACTGCACTTGGAGCAAGGGTCATTCAGAACTTCTACCAGAGGATCCCCCTTTTCTTCTTGTTTATCCCTATATCTTGTATTAGCTAATGTGTTTTTATTTTCATGTAACAAGCATTACGCTACATTTCCCTTAATTGTTAGTAATACAAGTTGCAATTTGCCTTCCAATTTCATGTTTTTTTATCTTAGTGTGTTTTTCATGATATTTGTAGTGTAGTGCACAGCACTCTCCTCTTCTAATTACCCTAGGTGCTCTTGTCTAGGGTGAGCTTAGAAGAGAGGGTTTCCTTCTTGTCACCTAGGCATAGGTTTAGCGTAGCCAATCTTCACATCAAATACTCGATTGTTTCCAAATCCCTAAAAACAACATAAATCAAAATCACAAAAATACAAGTGCAAATTTGAGAGGCAAGAGAAAGAATCAATTCCTGTGATTAACAATTTGGCCTCCTTATATGACCCTAGATATTCACCCTATCTAGGTTTATAAATTGTAAAAGTTTGATTGTGGATATACGCATTGCAACGACACCATTTCGCATAATTAACAAACTATCTGTTTCTCGCATCACTCTCCTTCTTGTATTTTCTTCCATTTTATATGATAAATGAAACTCTTTTATAGCTCAACTTAGTTAAGTACAACTTGAATTAAATAAACCAACACCTCTTCTGTTTCCATTCCTCTAAACTCCGACCCTCGTTGGGGACCTAGGTTTTTGAGGCGTGACACTAATGACAAAGCTTTGGAAGTAGAACAAAAATATTACAAGATAAGGAGGCCTGTATATGAGAAAAGGAATGAGATATATAATAAAGTCTATACTGAATTTTTGGCTAACTGCTGTTAGTATCTTGCTATTAGTCTTACATCTTTTTTCCTTTAAAAATTTCTTTTTATTTAAGTGAAATTTTCACTATGCATAAGTACTTGCTAAATATTCCATCATGTGTAGTTTTTGAGCCATCTTGCTTTAGGAGAACTTTCACTAGTAAAAAATTCACTGTTCTCAATGGTGAAAATTTGACTGTTATAAGATGTAACAGTTGTTAAAAGTTTGATTACTAACTTGCTCACCTACCTATAAGGTGGAGTGGTTGAGACCATTCTCGACCATTTATAACCATTGAAAAAAAAATTATACTCGACCGTTATTAAATAAATGGTTAACGATAACCTCCTCAGAAATTATCGATGTTAAAAAGTTATTTTTGAAATGCATTCGCTGACCGTTCCATCTAAAACAATCGAGAAAAGTCGATCTAAGACTGTAGTGCGCACCTGACTCCTTCCCCTTCCTTCCTTCCTTCCTTGGTCGACACCCTTTCCTTCGGCGATGAGTGCTCCTCCTCCTCTGTCGACTCCAGTGCGCCTCCTCTCATGGGCTCAAGCATGAACATCCTTCGGTGCCCCCCCGGTAAGGGCTCCTCGGCCCTTCCTCTTTGATCTCGTTGCTGGATTCTCCGTCGCCCTACCCCTCCCCTCGACGATCACCACCACTAGTAGCACCTTTCCCTTTCCTACCCTTCCCCATGCTGCCACCACCACCAGCACCTCACCACCAGTAGCACCTTCCCCTTTCCTTCCCTTGCCGGACCTCCACCAACACCTATTATCGCCACCAGCACCACGACCTCCTACCGCCACCACCACCACCTCAAGCCATGACCACCACCTCCTGCTGCCACCACCACCACCTCCTCCTCTCACCTCCACCAACCCAATTTCCCCTCTTAGGTTTAGATTAATTTAATTATTTTAATGTACTACTTAGGTTAGAAATTTAATTATGAATGTAATTAAATTGTATGCTTCAATGTTTAGTTAAATTATCAGTGTTTTGTTAAATTTAGTTTAAAATGTTCAATGTTTGGCTCAATGTTTAAATTATTATTGTTAACATGAATGTTTAGTTAAATTATTGTTCAATGTTAGGCACGAATGTTTGGTTCATTATTAGGTTTTGAGTTATGGATTTAGGCTATAGGGTTTAGGGTTTAGTGTTAAGGGTTTAGGTTATAGGGTTTAGGATTTAGTGTTAAGGGTTTAGGTTATAGGGTTAGTTAAGGGTTTAATGTTCTTAGATTTTAGGTTTAAGTGTTTTTTAGGTTTAGGGTTTAATGCTTTTAGGGCTTATGTTTTAGTGTTTATAGGGTTTAGGGCTTTTATGTTATAGGTTTTCTATGTTTAGGGACATGGGTTACTGATTGTGTAGCAATCATAGGACCTAATCTACCTAAATTAAGTTAGATCTTAGCTTAACTTAGGAATAATGCATGCATGAGCAGCATATTTTGCACCATAGTTGATTTGTTAGCTGCGTAAATAATAATACTATTTTATGTTCTAATTGATATGAAATAATAATTGCAGATGGTTCAGGGCCACAAATGATAAATTCAACCATACGAATGACTCTGAGTGACGATCGCAGTCCAATGACGCAAAAATTACTTTAATTAGAGCCTTGTAGCACCATCTACAACGGTGGGAAGATGGATGATCAGGATGGTGCAATGTAACGCCAACCCAATGGCCTTCCTCAGCACCCTCAGCCACTGAAGCACAACGTAGGAGCTTTGTGGGCCATTGGTTCATCATCCAACGACCACGATCATGCCACGCCATCAGAGCCATGAGCGATTCATCAAGTGAGAACTCATCTCAACCGTTGGATCGTCATCGAATGGTTGAGGGTACCATGCCCGAAAATCAAAATTGCAACCATCTACGCACGTAGCGCATTGGTCAGCGCTCTCGAGCGAGAGCGGGTGTCGAGAGATTGAGGCACGGGGAGCTGCCAAATTAAGGCAGTGGCGAGGCACGATGAAATTGCACTATTAGATCGCTATCGAGCTCGATGATGCATGGCTAGATGCATGGATCCACCCAGACGCGATAAGCAAGTGAGGCAACGCATGACATGGACCATTAATCCTCAAGATTGGATGGCGTAGATTGAATGCATGCCACGTGCGCGATGAAAGTTAAGGCGGTGGCTGCGGCGTGCGCTCAGCCACGTGATTTTGATCGAACGATGTTGGAGGTGCCACGTGGCGCAATATGGGGGCAGCACGCGTTGGGCACAAGATGGAGGGCCTTGTGTGTGTGTTTTGGATGTAATCTGATCCGTAGATTGCTAGATCAACGGCTTTGGTTGCTCCAAAGTGTTTGCATGGATTGGGGATCTAAAAGAAACCCGTTTTGCCTCTCACTTTGGCTATAAAAAGGATCCCAGACCCCCCATTTGAGTGGCAATTCCACCTCCGCACATATCCCGCTCACTTAGGTTAGTATTCATTTTTGAAAAAAAATCAAAAAAATAAAAAAATATATTTGGTAAAAGGCTTCGTTGGGATTGTAAACACTTTAAAATGCCTTATTGCTATTTTTAAAAATTCGGCCGGAGTTTGATGCGAATTTGAAAAATCATTTCCCATGTTTTTAGTGATCCAAAAATTTTGACATTCGAGTAGGTGCTAGATTTTCAAATTATCATTCCAACACCATCGTTCCCTTAAAAAATTCAATTTTTTTATTTTTAAAAAATTCACTTAAATTATGAAATTTTCTATTCTTCAAAACCAATTCTGAATAGCATAAGAATTTGATTGACCCAAAAATGGTGGGGTTTGAAAGATAATTAAGTTAGCTTTCATTTCCATATTTTTCCTGAATTTTTAGATAACGTTTGATACTGTTTCAAAAAGAAAAAGCAACACGGGGTCAAAATCTCAAATCTGACCCCCTGTTAGACAAAAAATCATATTTATTTATTTGGAATAGTAAAAATTCTGAAAAAATATTCTTTGAAAATCTTATTGAAAATGGAATCTTCCAGTAAATTTTACATCATTTGGATTCCAATTGCATCTTAGAGAGTATTTTGAATCTAATTGTGGTCTGCTCAGTTAAACTGCATGAACCCTAGGTTTAACATTTATGGTTATATTTAAAGACCACATTGGATTAGCCTAGACTCAATTGAGTTGTTTGAGGGATATTGAGGAGTTTTAAATTATTTCATTATAGCAAAGCCTCATTACTAAAAAATAATTAAATTTATGTGTTCAGAATCAAAAAAAGAGTCCAAGGTCGAACACAGGGAGCAAGTAATAGCAATTCAATCTCACTAATCATAAGAAATATAAGAAATTATGATCAAAACTTTATTTAGAACTACTTAAAATGATATAGATATGAAATCCAGTAGTAAAGTGCAAAAATAATGGGTTAAAATGGTGATTTGAATCACCAAATTAACCCTTGAAATTAAGCTCAAGTATCTCAAATAAATGAACAGTAAATCCAACCAAATATTCCATGTCAACCAAATCAAATGAACCAATAGTAGCTTCAGAACTAGCAGAGATTAGACGAAGGCACAAGGCATCAGACGCCTTAAGTGCTCAAGGCTCAGCTTCAACAGAAGAGGCAAAGGCCACCTCTCTCCCTTCGTGCCTCAAGGGTGAGGTAGGCATAGTACAGAGGCAAAGGCCTCAGGATCGGCTAAGTACAGAGAGAGCAGAAGGGCAAAACCCCCCTCTCTCTCTTTCCTCTTCTTCTTTTCTTAGAAATCTAGGTTTAGCCAAATAATCAGTTGGGTAACCAGGCATGAACAAGACTAGGCTTGCAGGCGTGGGTCGCAAGCGAGGAGTGCTCAGTCGAGTAAGCGGATGTGAGAGGTTGATGGGGACCTGACCCCCGTCTCTTGGGCGAAGAATGGGGTCACAAATCCCTCTTATCTCACACAAACGACTGCAAATTCCATGATGTGGGACTATGCGTCCTACAGTCTTCCTCTCGCAACAGTTGCTGTAGGCACTTTTGATTGAAGTTTAGGATGAGACCGTGGAGTCCAATTGAGCACTTGGATCGCTATTTGGGAGTTTGTTGCAATGCCTAGGAGTGAATCCTAGAGGGATTGTGGCTGGAGAATTGAAGACGTTGTCGGTGAAATTGAGGGTGGTGGTGGAGGTCCAGTGATCACCTGAAAAGCAAAATACGGCCTTGTGGCCACGCTAAATGTGCTTAGAAGGATCGCCATGGAGCGGCGAGTGCTTTAATGGGTGCAGTGTGGTGTGTGTGTGCATAAGGAGGTCTGATGACCTCGAGACGAAGGTGCGACGGTACTGGTGTTGGGTGGAGTACGTAAGGGGCCAATCCCCTCAATTACTTGAGGGGTTTTGGTTAGTGGAGCACGGCGAAGGTTTCTGGACTGGTGGGGGGCATTTTGGTGCAGAGAGGTGGCTTCACGAAGTCACTGGAGGTACACCGAAGATGAGGGAGACGAGGGTGGCGTGGGTGTGAGAGCATTCTGAAGCGGATCAGTGGGAGGTGTAGAGTCAATTGAGGGTGGTTGCAGACAATGGAGATGCAGAGATGGCATCGGCTATGATTGGCCAGTGCCAGAGACGAAGGTGGCCCTGGGAGGTAGAACGATGACGTATGAAGGGATAGAGAGTCCCTCGCAGGTATGGCGAGGTGCGGAAGAACTTGGGGAAGATGGACCTGCTGGCTATAGTATGTGGCAGCAAGCGAGGAGATCGGAGAAAGGAGGTCGTCGGAGCGGAGTTGGAGCCGACCAGAGGTAGAGAAGAAGTGGGTTTCTTGGGCCAAAAACTTGCTAAGGAGTTCGGCCTGGTGATAGGGTCCCTTTTATAGAGCTTCAGGCAAGCTCCCAAGCTTGGAAACAAGCTTGAGTAGCTCAGATTTTCAGGAGGAAGATTTTGAAATCCAAGGATTCGCACGAGCAACATGGAGGGATTTGGAGTCAAAATTTAGGTTTAGTCGATCAGGGATTTCCTCAAGATCATCCCTTTTAAATTTAGAAGGGATTGGCCGAGCAATTAGGGAGGAATCCTTGATTGAGAGCTTAGGTCTGTGGGTTCACACCTGTCATGGCAACAGGGACCCAACTACGAAGAAGATGAAGAACTTAGGGGAGTATTTGCAAGGATTTCAAAAGTTAGGGGCTTGAATGAAAGAGAAAGGTTAGACTGGGCTAAAATGCAAACTAGGTCATGATGGACTTTGATTGGGCCCAAATTTTGGTAAAAACCTAATTTGGACCCAAGAAATATAATGGTAAAGTTGGATTTCAGTTTTGACTAAGTTTGATTGGGAAAATTGTGCAAAAACCCAAATTAGGGTAACTTTCTGTCTAAGACTCTGTTTAGGTCAAAATAGGTTTAGATGGTCAAATTAAGGATACCAAACCTCATGGAATATTTTTATATGCATTTTAAAAGGTTTAGATGAATTTTATCCTGACCAGAACCTTTATTATTTAAGCAAGTCTGGAATTAGGGTTTTGGGTTACTGTTAATTCTCGAAATGTGTAAAAGCCCGTTTCTGTCTGCATAAACCCACTTATTAGACTTTAATGCTCTTTTTACCTTTAATTCACCCCTAGCAAGTCCCTTGGTTATTCTATGTTCATGATATGTTGTTAAAATTACAGAATTAACCCTAGTTTTTTATTCTCTTCTTAAAATAGCTTGAAGTGGTGTTATGACCCTCGGATGGATATGTAGGAGCTTTTATCTTTTATTCTAGACTAAAAGTGGCCAGTTAGGGTTTATGATGGTGTTCCCATCATGAGTCTAGTGACAAGTCGGTGAGTCAAGTCACCTTGTGGACCACTCACCACACACCCAATTTGAAGAAAAGGTTAAAAATTGAAAAGATCTTAATAACCTACATTCATCTTTTAACTATTGGGTGGTCTCAACCTCTTTGGACAAACCTGGTGTCTAGCTTGTGGGGTAATGTCAAACAACTACAATTAAGGGTTATTAAGGAGCCGGAGATGAAAGCCAAAGGAAGAACCTTCCTCTTAGTCCCCTTGTAACAGACTGGCCAGACTAGCTTAAGAGGCAGAGACCATTTTTAGTTGGTCTCTTGACGAATTTTCTTTAAGAATTTAAACCTTAACAAAATATCTAGTCATCTGATTTTTAAAGGACCAATTTGATTAACAAGGCCTTAGCCTTGTTTGGCTTAACTACACCAACCCTTGTCGTTGGTGTATGCAAGGAAGGAGGTCTTTAAGACTTGAATTGGCTGGGCCTTGGGAACCAAACCCAAGGCAGTGAAGGTGACTTTTCGCATCGCCTAATTCTTCTTCTCAACCCTCTTCTTCTCGATTAGCTGATATGGCTAATCCTAGTCCTGGACATGGTTAGGACCCTGAAAATCTAGACCTGATGGCTCATCTAGAAGCTAGGGTTGTGGAATCGGAAAAAAGACATCAATAGAACACTGACAGGATTCTCACCACACTAGACAAAATGCAGCATCCACCACGCGGAGAACAATTGCGGAACTTCTATGATCCGGTGACCATATTCTGGCACCCAAAGTCTAGATTTCCGCAGGCAGAGATGCATTTGAGTTGAAGCCAAATATAATAGTCTGATTTAGATTTATTTTCATGGAAACTCGAATGAGGATCCCTTCCAGTACATTGAGGATTTGAGTCGAATTATGGAGACAGTTCGACCTAGAAATGTTGGTTTAGGGATTGTTCTCATGAAGCTTTTTCCATTCTCTCTTAAGGATAAAGGTTCCTATTGGTTCAAGACCATCGGGAGGCTAATTGGAACCTAAGTGGAATTATGTCATGAATTCCTCCAAAAGTTCTTTCCGATTGGTTGAATGAACGCGATGAGGCATGCAATTACGACTTTCTCTCAGGGACCAGGGGAGAAATTGCATGATGCCTGGGATAGATTTCATGATCTTCTTACGAAATGCCTGCACCATGGTGTGCCCAAATGGCACTTAGCTCAAATCTTCTACCATAGACCAGATGACACACATCGGTACTTGGCCGATGCATCTGGCGATGGGAATTTCCTCACTAAGGATGAAAACAGTGCATTTGAGTTGGTAACTCGAATTAACGGGGGAAGGAAGATGTGGGCGACAGCAGGAGAAGCAAGGGCGACGGCTGGTGGAATCAGGGATGGTGAAGGCTGGCATACTTGGAGTTCGAGGGTTTGGAGGCGGAAGGAGCGGAGGGACTCTGATGTGCACAGTAAAAGGGGGATGGAGGTGAGATGGTCTGATAGAAGGTTCGTAAAGGTGCACGGCAAGACCTTATGTTTCCAATGCCGGCGTCAGGGACATGTGGTGGCTACTTGCCGATCTCCCGTGGTGTGCTTAGAATGCAGGGGATTTGGTCACAAGAGGGATTCGTTAGGGGTTTTGGGGGGCAGATGAGAGAACGTCCTTTCCCACGCTCTATAATTTTGAATTCTAGGGCTTTGCAGGTGCCGCCTTCGCCCCCTTCTCTGCGCAGCTCGGGGGGGCTTACGGTTGATGTGGAGATTCCTATGATAGAAAACATCAAAGCGGTAGAGATGGCTTTGCGTGGAGTTCTGGTCGGGGAGGTTATGTCTGAAAGACCGACGGTGGAGAATGTTCGCATCCTGGTAAACTCTCTTTCCCTTTCGACCAACTCCTGGCAGTCTGCTTTTTTGTCAAATACACGATTTATCCTCTTTGGCTTGGGAATGGTGGATGTTGAGAGGCTGCAATTTCAAACATCCTACAACGATGGCCTCACGGTATTCTGGAGACTGGTTTCTCCCTTTGATGGAGCTTTGCCGGAGAGGCCACCCCAGAGAGTGGGATCCAAATCAAGAAAACTTGAGATCGAGGGGTTGCCTCTGCATCTGAGGTCGAAGGAGGTTGTTTCATCAATGATTTTAGGATTTGCATCAGTTGCAGAAGATGCGGTTGTTGGATGTCTTGAGGACGATGGGCGCTTGTTGAATGTGATAGTCGATGTATTTAAAGCTGGCTCTGTACCTGATAGACTGATTCTGAGATGTGGTGGGAGCTCCTGGATGCTGAGGCTGAGGTTCTTGGTGGGTGACACTATAGCAAAGCAAGATAAGTCATCTGGACCTAAAGCTGGTGAGGAGGCGGTTGCACAGGAACTGTGCATGACTCCTTTCGGTGAACCCCCACCTATCGAAAATCGTAAGGACCTCCGTGTGGGGGAGAAGGGGGAGATTCTGAATGAAGAGAAGGAGGAATCGGGTGGGGTGGAAACAGCAGGTCCAACGTCCATGGTGGCATGGGATGTGTTGCCAGGTGGTATGGAGACTGAGGAGCAGGGGATTCATGAGATGCAGCTTGAGTCTCTAAAGGATAAACAGGACCCGCATGAGATGGAGGGCCTTAAATGTGAAGGTGGTTCTTGTGCTAAAACTAGTAAGGGCAGATCACCATATAGCCTTCGACAGAGGAAGTCAAAGGCTGTCATTCTGATGGATGAAGACGAGATTGTGGAAGTTATGCAGGTATGTAAGTGCCAAACCCTCAGGGGGGGAGGGGTCTCATGAGGATAGATGAGAATCCTCACTTGGAACGTGCGTGGGTTGCGCGACAAAAGTCGGAGGGCTTCTCTGATGAGATATTTGAGAGAATGGGGGATTGAATGTGCCATCATTCAAGAGACTCACATTGA
This sequence comes from Thalassia testudinum, assembly GCA_037157565.1. Taxonomy (NCBI): domain Eukaryota; kingdom Viridiplantae; phylum Streptophyta; class Magnoliopsida; order Alismatales; family Hydrocharitaceae; genus Thalassia; species Thalassia testudinum. The sequence continues at coordinate 69,357,301 of JAZHRO010000007.1, read as the reverse complement.
AAGCAGCTCTGCTAAGCTTTGGTCTAACTTGCTGGCTTCAGGGATGAATGAATGTGTAAAGATTGATGCATAGGGGAGATCGGAGGGTATTTCTATCTGGTGGAGGAAGGTGTAGGCTCAATGTCTGGAAGTTCACAAAGCCAGGCATATGTTGACTTGCAAATTCCAAATTCACTAGGGGCAGGAGTATATCTGGATTACTGGGGTATATGACCATGTGCTGCATCTGGCAAGCAGGAGCTGTGGGAGGAGTGGACTACTACGGCTGAGTTGGTGCAGGGGGGAGTATGGTTGATGGGTGGGGATTTCAATTGTGTGTTAACAGGGGCAGACAGACCTAATGGTGGCACAGACAGCTCAGCTACTGGCTTCCAGATGGTGGTTCAATCTCTGCATCTGAGTGAGTATCCATCTTCTGGTGTGGAATTTACTTGGCGCAATGGAAATGGGCTGGCATCCAGACTAGACAGATTCTTTGGGAATGTGAACATTCTTGAAAGATTTCAGTTGTCGACTGTGAGTGGATTGAACCGACCTTTCTCTGATCACACCCCTTTGGTGTGGGATAGTGGGGAAGAAACCCAAGCTGGCTCCTATTTCAAGCTTAAAAGATCATGGCTGAATGAACCGGGCTTCTGTCAGATGGTCAGCTCTTGGTGGCAAGCTAAAAAGGTGGAGGGCTCTGTTACTGTCAGATTGGCAACCAAGCTGGCTGATTTGCACACTATCTTAAAAGAGTATGGATTTACTATTAGCTTGATGAGGTAGCAAAGGAGGAGGGAGGCTTTGAATAAAATTTAGGAGCTGGACTCTAAGGAAGCAGCTGGCCCTTTGTCTGAGGAAGAACTTGCTGAGAGGAAGGTGTGGCAGGGTGTGATACTAGATGAAGACCTTAAATAAGAAATCGATTGGAGGGAGAGATCAAGGAAATTATGGCTTAAGGAGGGAGATGCCAACACAAAATTCTTCCATCTTGCAGCTAGCTCTCAGAGGCGTGTTAACTTTATTTCTTTTATTCTCAGAGATGGACATAGGATCTCTTCCACTCAGGAGATAAAATCTAAAGCCATTAAATATTATAGAGAGGCTTCTTGGGCAACTAAGAGGGGGAAATGGAGAATGGCAGGGAGTGATGTTCCTAGGGTGACGAGTGAATAGGCCTCTCAGCTGATTGTAATCATCACTGAATAGGAGACTCTACAGGCAATCAGAGAGCTCAATATGGAAGGATCCCCAGGCCCTGATGGAATACAAGTTTTCTTCTACAGAGAGATGTGGAGTGTGGTGGTCAAGGAAGTGATGGATGTCATTAGAGAATTTGAGAAGGGAAATGCTGGGTTTGAAAGGATTAACAAGTCTTATCTTTTTCTTTTGCCTAAGTCAATGGGAGTAGAAAAATTCTCAGACTTTAGGTTAATCTCCCTTTCAAATTCCATCTACCTTGTCATTAGCAAGATTTTAGCTAATCGGCTGAGAGCTGTTCTACAGGGCCTGATCCATCTGATGCAAGCTACATTCCTGCCTAACAGATCACTCCAAGAATCTTTCATTTTGGCTTAGAAAATGGTGAGTGGATGGCACAGAAGGAAATGCAAGGCATTCATGTGGAAAGTTGATTTCCAGAAGGCATATGATTCGATCTCTTGGCCGTATCTTTGGGAGGTTTTTAAAAGGAGAGGTTTTCCTCTCTTATGGATCCAATGGATGAAACGTTGTATCACAACTGCTTCCTTTTCTCCATTGATCAATGGGAAGCCTTGTGGAGTTTGGATTTAGCCTCAGCGTGGGGTTAGACAAGGATGTCCTTTAGCCCCTTTGGTGTTTAACCTTGCAGTGGATGGGCTTGCAAGGTATGCTTGCAGATTGGCAGAGGTGGGTCTAATTAAAGGGTACTCATTATCTAACAGGAGAAATCTGGCCCCCATTTTGCAATATGCAGATGACATGGTATTCTTTGTGGAAGGGTCCAAGCCTGCAGCACATGCTCCGGGGTTATTGGTAAAGATCTTTGGGGATATTTCAGGCCTACGTTTGAACAAGGAAAAGTCTATCTTGATCTATTTTGGCATGAATGAGCAGGAGTAGATGGATTTGGAGAGTACATTGGGGTCACCTTGAACTAAATTGCCACTAAGGTACCTATGACTGCCATTGAGGGTTGCAAAATTGAAAAAATCTAATTGGAATGTCTTGTTTGATAAGGTTTCTGGAACGCTGAAAGGATGGAGTAGTAAGTTCTTATCTAAGGGTGGAAGACTAATCCTTCTTAATTCGGTCATTACATCCATCCCAGTCTTTTATTTTAGCATATTCAGGGCCCCGAAGTCTATTTAGAAGCGATTGGATGTTATGAGGAAAAGATTCTTTTGGAAAGGAGCTGGTCATGAGGGCTGCTTTATGCAGCCCATCAAATGGAACAGAATCTATAGGCCAAAGGAGATTGGTGGTATGAGAATTAAGTCACTCAAGGAGTTCAATGAGGCTTTATTGATTAAATGGGCCATCAGGATTCTGGACTGCAAGGAGGGTTTGATGGCAGATCTGATCAGGGACAACTATGGGGGATCAAACAGCAGTCTGTAGAGGTTACAACCGAAGAAACCCTCCCCTGTTTGGCGATCAGTTATCAGTGCAATCAGCAAGTACTGGCACATGCTGCAGCCTAGACTCGGAGATGGCAGAGATTTTAGTTTGTGGAACGAGCAGTGGTCTGGTCTGGGGGTGTTGAAAGAGGTTTACCCGAGAGCTTATGCTGCTGCTGCAAACAAGGAGGACAAAGTTAGTAGCTTGTGGTCTGCTGCAGAGGGCTGCTGGCTGCTGGAAGGGCTGGAACACTGCAGATCAGGCACTCGATTATGGGAGGATAGGAAGAACCTGATGGCTGATCTACAGCAGGTGCGTCCTAGGATGAATGTGACTGATACATATGTCTGGCAGGGTATTTTTTCAGTGCAGCAGGCGTATGAGAAGGTCATTAGGTCTAACAATGAGGTGGAGTGTGACCCTATTGACATAAAGATTTGGCTATTGAGAGTCCCCTTGAAGGTTCAGATATTCTTGTGGCTTTGTAGACGGGAAGGCCTGATCACTGGTGATCTTAGACACAGAAGGATGGGGACTACTCTGAATGCTTGCCCTCTTTGTGGATTACACTCTGACAGTACGTCACACATTTTCTCCTCTTGCCTGGTCACAGACAAGATTTGGAGGATGATTTGCTTAGAACCTCTTCCCACCTGGGATTCGCTGTGGCAGAGGTTCATTGATCTTGTCCGGCCATTTGGGGCTATGGCAGCCATTTTGTGGTGTGTGTGGAGGGCGTGTAATGATAAATTTTTTTAAGAGAGACCGATTAGATGTGAGAATATTGTAAATGAATGCTGGTCCCTCATACATAGCTAGGGATCTCTTTTGTAATATTTTGTTTGATATGAAATATACTACCCTCTGGATTGCTATCGAATCATGATAGCAATCCTCACTGTTTCAAAAAAAAAAAAAAATAGTGCATTTGAGTTGTTCGAGTCCTTAGTAGAGAACTCAATGAATGCCATGTCTATGAACTAGTTCCAGTGACCTGGACAGCAACAGGTTAATGTCCATGAAGCTTACGCTGAATCTACCAAAGCCGATATGGACATTATCACCAAGAAGCTGGATAGGATGGATCTGCTTGACAAGAAGCTCGACGAATTGATTCAAGCTCGACTTGGACTTTTTGGCAATTCAACTAGATCTCACTCTTCTTTCACATCTCGAGTTCCTCCTGCTTGAGTACATTTACTCACTCGGGGTGTATCTTCTCCATCTTCATGGGATCTTGCATATCAGGAACCCGTGAATAATCTGGATCTGGCACCATACGATCAGGGTTACTGATGACTCTACAATTGTTAGTGTTAATTATATCAATTAGAGTCAATTTTGAGGGTACATGTGCATTAATGACATATCATAATGGGCTTGGGAGTATTGCATGCATGCTGTGTTAAGATTGCTTGCAATTAATGTTTAACGACCATACGTACAAGTGCATACTGAAATAGGTCTCAGATGAGCAATCAGACTATACGGATGGATTCGAATCGACGAACGGAGTCCAACAGACTCAAAATCACCTCAATCCGACCTCTATAACTCCAACAACAAGTCCAAGAAGTTTTGACCATTGATTTGATGATCAACGGTCCTCATCGCGCCACGTGGCACTTGCCCCCGTCTCCATCATGCTCCAACAGCACCCACAGCTTCTTCATCATGCGAGATTCATCGTTGAATCTCCATCCAATGGTCAACGTCGCATGTGCACCGCTTCGTCTTCACAACAATTTGCGAAGATGGTGCATCAGGCAAGCGTCGTGCTCACAAGCAAGCGATGAGCGTTCGAGCCCCGCTAAACCCCCAAATCAACTCCAGTGCACACCGCAGCCGATTAGAACCGTTCGATCACCATCGAATGGTCATGAGGAGAGCTACGTGATGCCATCTCACACGTCGAATGAAGGCACCCCAGCATGAGCCATCCAACGTGTGCAGGGTGTGATCTAAGGCAGCGTGCGAGGCACGATCTCAATCGTCCGATCTTTGATCGGACGACCTACATTGCACACACACGGATCATGCAGAGAAAGCACGTGCGCACGCGTTGACCAGCAGGTGGAGGCCTACACTGACGCTTATGGAAGGGTATATGATGAGTCCTCTCCTCAACACACTTAATTAAGTTTATTATGCTTAATTATGTATAGAAGAAAGTAACTTAGCTTAACTCAAATTTGTGTCAATTGAGTAGTATAGGGTCAAGTTAACCTAACATTTTAGATTTTATTTCTTTTAACTGGTTGAGTCCAGGTCATTCGCTGGGAGGCATAGTTTATTCAGAATTCACTAATCAGTCTAAGCTACTCATAGAAGGTATAATTAAGTTTAATTTTAACAACATGAACTTTGCCTAATGATTTTAAATTTAAGAAATATGCAAAATTCCATAAGAAAACATATTTACACAAATGATTTTCTTTAATAACAAGTAAACATGTTTATTTTCTTTTTATTTCAAAGAGATTAAGGCAATAGTAAATTTTACTAATTGAAATATGCCTTATTACGACAATAAAATAAAAAAGGAATTAAAAATAATGTAAGAATTTAAACCATTTCTTTTCTTCTCTTTGTATCTTCAGCCTCTCTCTCTCTCTTTCTTCTTATTTTACCTTTCTCTCTTTCTTTTCTCTCTCTCTTTTTACTTATCTTTTAATCTTCACTTAATCTTTTCCTTATCTTTCTCTTTATTCTCTCTTATTTTTCTCTTATCTTTCTCGAGCTCTTTTCTTCTCTTTTTTCTTCTCTGCCTTGTCTCTTTAGTGCCTGTTCAGCCTTCTCTTCCTTCTACGAATTCTCCCTGTCTTCCTTCTCATTTCTCTTCCTTTGCTTTGCTCCTTCTTTTACCTTAGCATTTTTCCTTAGCATCTTTCCTTACCTTCTTTCTTTTCTGAACCGGACTGGGTTTTTTTCTCTTTAACCAAAAATTAAGTTTATTTATTGGTGGCTTGGATCATTCAGGGATACATATCACCCCTCTCAGGATGGGACCAGACCCTACTAGGTCCAAGCCTGATTTATTAAGCTTCAGTTTATTTCCGATTCAAAGTTTTGAGCTAAACTGGCTCACAGCCTCCCAGGCCTCGCTCACGCCCTCCCAGGGCCCACACTCGCACGCCCACAGGCGCACACAAACCCAGGCACATACGCACCCACACACACACACACATATGCTCGTTTGGTAACCATGTGTCGTGCACTTGTCGACTGAAGAAGCCATACAACAAAACAATTTTATACCCATGTGGCCATTCAGAATTACCCAAGGTGGGACTAACTTATCCCCTCCCAGACCGAACTTCAAATGACGAGTTCTCCTAGCTCAGAGCTTTGTTCCAAGCGAATAAAAGCTTGTTGGAAAGCTCTTGAGTTGCTCTACAGGATTGAAGTATCAATTTGATTCAAAGGGGAAGGTAAGCTCTTCGATTTGAAGGGCGAAGATACTATTCTATCTACAGTTAAAATGGCCTGGAAAATGGATTTCTCAATTCTAAGTCCACAGACTTGATTTTCACTTCCAGATGAAGTGCTAAATGGGTTGGAAAGTTAATTCCGCAACTGCTAGTGGATGTTTTGAGGTCTCAGGAGCTTCAAAAGAGGTGTAGAAGCTCAAATCTTCTTTGGAAGCTTCAGGACCATAAATTAGACTTTGAAAAATCCTAACAGACAACTAAGACCTGTTTAATCGATTAAAACAACTTCTAAAGGTTGTTATAAATCCATCTAGGCAGAATTTGCATTCAAATCTCATCTAAAATCCACTGTCATCAGTTTGGGTTCAAAAATAACCCAAACTGGTAGAAATCGAATTCTACTTTATAAACCATCAGAGCTCACTCAATCTCTTTTCAATCAATCACAAACTTCTCAGAAACATCTTAATCTCATTAATTCATCTGATTGAATCCAGAATCTAAGAATTAGACTCAGGTTTGACTGCTAAGCCTCAAGTTTTGACTTTCTAAATTTGGCTATTTCACAGGGAATTAAAACCTAAAACATCATCTCCTCAATCCCAGGAATAGATTCAAACCCTTAAATAGGTGTTTCAATTAAGGTTTCTAGGGTTTCAAGCTCATCGCCTGAGGTTGAAAAGGTGTTTGTTCGTCAGAGCAAATCAGAGGTTGTTACACTGGTTGGATCACAGAAATGAACTCAGGGTTCAACAATGGTGCTTCCAGACCTATTAAACGCAACTTAAACCTAACTATTAGATTTCTCCAACTCTGCCGGAATTGGAGAAGATGAAGACTAAACAACAACTCCAGACACTAAAATCTCGAATAAACAACCTCAGCATAATCAGTGATCCTCAAATCATTGATCTAGAGCATCTCACTCTGTTCTACAGGCTGAAGACCTTATTTTGACTCGTTGGAGCTTGCCGGAGCTTCGGTGAGTCCAGAAAAGAGAGTGAAATTGTATACAGAATGTGGAATTGTGTCATTAAAGATTTGAAAAGGTTCCTGAGGCCACAAAGAACCTCAAGAACAAGTTAGTTCCTTCAATTGATCATTAGAATAAAAATTTAATAGTGAAATCAATTTTTAAAGAATCTGAGTTAGATTAAGCTCAGGACTTGTTTCCCACTCAATTGAGTGGAGAAAACAAATCTACAGATAATTGCAATCATAAATATATTATAATTAATGATTTCAACTACTCCTGAGCCACCATTGACAGCAAGCTTGGGAGCTTAATTAAGATTGGACATTTAGGTTATAGGTGGTAATTATTCAAATTAAAGTGATTATTAGGATCCTTAGGAGATGAATAGGTGATGGAGGATCCAGTGAAGGTGGAAAATAGGTCAACTATTGCTGCAATGAACAACAGAAGTAGTTGGTGGAGGTGGAAGTGGTTTAGGCGATTTAATAATCAGATAAGTAATTAAAGATGTTAGAAATGTTCATGGAAGATAGAAGAAGATGGATAGTGACTTAAAAAGATGAAATTATCTCTCCTAACAAGATCAAGGGGCTCGTCAGAGTTGAGGAAGATGAAAACTAAATCTAACATTACAGCTACCTAGGCTACCTAACTAACTAACTAAACTAACCTACCTACCTAGTCTACTGTTACCTGGATGAAGGGGATAAAGGATCTCCGTCAAAGGCTCATGACGGAGGAGGAAATTAGAGGGTTGTCGAAAGATCTCTGGTGGCGGTTGTGAGGTGAAGCAGAGGAGAGCTCCTAATCAGCACTTGTCAGAAGACGCGGCTGACTTCGGCAAAGATCCAGAGCTATTGAAGATGGATGGAGGAAGTCGGATGAGGCGGAGGAAGTCCGCCAAAGTTTTGGAGAGAATAGCCTATCGAAGTCAGCTTCAGTGAAGAAGAGGGAAGGGAGACAACTTGGTGGAAATCGAGGGTGTGAAGGGGTATTTATAGTTGACGGCGACTGAGAAGGAGGTGGAATCTGGACGGATTTGTGGCTAGGAGGGGGATAACCACCGGCGTCTTCTCCGATGCCGGTGAAGTTATCTCCAACCCTAAAATAGGATTCAGGTATCATCTGGACTGGTGGATGAAAAGGGAATGGTGAGCACAAGCTCCAGGAGCTTGGAAAAGAAGGGATGACGTCAGAATGGCGGTGATCAGGCGGTGGACGCACCTTCAGTCGTCAACCATCCAGACGGGTGAAGAAGAAAAGAAGTCCAAGGACTTATTCGTAGTGAAACCTAAGGACCTAAGTGGAAAATAAGGATTCGATTGAAATAAAATGTAAGGACCAAAATGTAAACTGAGGTTTTCAAGGTTTATTTTAATTTAATCTTTTTCAACTTTTTATATATGATTATAAATAAGGCAATTATTATATTTAGACCTTGAATTTACATTTTTGACCTTTTTAGATTAATTTATTTAATTAAGTAATGTTACTTAAGTTCTTAGATACTTAGGTATATATTATACTTAAGTTAGTTAACTCATTAATTAGATGAATAATTAATAATATTTCGAGTCCAATTATTAATTAAATTATTAATAATATTAATTGGATGATAATATAGCATTTTTAAATTATTTTAAGGTCCTTTACTATTTATCCCTTATTTAATAATTAATCATATATTCACATATTTCTAGCTAATTAACTAGGAAGACTAGTTAATTAGGGGTAATTAAAGACCATGATGAGCTTCTCATCAATGTAACGACGTCTTGGATGTCGCTAAAGCCCTGTACCTTATATAGAAACCTCTTCTCCACTATAAAAACACCCATTCACCCTCCATTTGTGATCATCACTTTCTCATTTCTTCCTAGTCTCTACCAGGCATACTTCCACACCCTTAGAAGTGCGAGCCACCGACGGAAGCCCCTCCACTGCCGTGGCTACCTCGCCTCTCCATTTTGCGCATCTTTACCTTAGTTTAATGTTTATATTATTTTAAGCTTTCCACTAGCATTGTTATTTTAAAACACTTCAACTTGTGCAATATATTTTTGTTTCATCATGTTGTGTTCCATGCATAGCTAAGTAATCACCATGTTATCATAATCAATTTTGAACTCTCTCTCTTTCTAACTCTCTCTCGTTGTTTCGCAAGTGAACTAAACAAACATCTTGTGACACCTTAAAGTGATAAACTGATCCGATTTCACACCTCCTTGAGATCGACACTTGGACTCATTTTGATTATCTTCATTTAAAATTGATGTCGTAAATGCATGCTATAACAAATTAAACTTAATGCATTTAGCGACGTCAGTTTTTGGCACTGTTGCTAGGGAGGCAACGGATCTTTTTGTTGCTTTTATCCTTGCATTGGTATTCACATTTTCTAACCCATTTTTCTCTTTCTTTCATTGGTTGCAGGAACTTAGTGCATTAGCGACGAGAGGAGAGCGATCCACATTGATAGAGTCGGAGCAAAGTGCGGTGAAGTACTTTTGTGAGTACCACTTGACCTAGCATAGTCTCATTACTCCATTATCTAAAAAAAAAAAAAAAGAAAAATTGCATCTAGGCTCGTGCATAAACCCTAGGTTAGTTGATTGTTTGCTTTCTTGAAAATCCAAAAAATTTAAATTCAAAAAATGGCATGGTGAATGATTACTTGACCCACATCTCAAATCCATTGCCTAAACAAAAAAAAATACACTCTAATGTTCTTGAAGAAAAAAATCCTTTTGGAGTGTTCTTTTCCTTTCGAGTGGTGTTTGTGAATCCACCCGTGCTTTATATTTGGTCGCACCACTCAAACTAAAATCAATTCACCTGGTAGAATCGCATGAACTTTAGGGTGAATACATTAGGGTTGTTTTTCTAGGGCCACGTCATTCTCTCTAAAGAAAATTGACTATCATCCGTTCTATGCAAAACATTGTCTGCCTACTTAAACATTGTCTGAATCCATTGAGAAATTTCAACCCTAAAAAGCACTAAAGCAAGGATGAATTATTAAAAGATACCACATCCTAAAAAAAAACCTTGTTTGAAAATCATGCTTTGTTGAGTGCACACACACACTCAAATTGGATTAACTAAGAAGCACAACCACCAGCAATACCTCATCACATATCTTGGGCACAAGCACGAACCTAGCTCAACATTAGAACTGAGTAGACGTGCCCTAGGTAGGACTAATCTAAGTCCTGGGAGAATAATTGGGTTTGTTAAGTGCTTGGCCTTCATCCCCATTGTGGAATCTAGTGTCTAAGCTGTAGGGAAGTGTCAAACGACTGCAATTGGGGGGTATCAAGGAATTGGCCGTGCAAGCCAAAGGTCGAACCTTCTCTTCAATCCCCTCGTACTCAACCTAGCTAGATTAACTTTGGGAAGGGAGGTTTAAGTACTTGCAGACTTGATCATTCTTTCCAAGGCTTTTAGGTCACCTAGGTCACCACTATAGGACCTAGATTTGTTTGCTTGATTGTGCACACACTTTTCTCCCACCTGTCTCCCTTCGCATCCCTCCCTGTTGTTTTCTAGTGTATGCACAGAAGACGATCACTTCACCCTACGTTGTTTGCTTTCGAGAGAGAGATCAAGAGGAGACTTAATTTTTCAAGGGATAGGATTGAGGAAATGGCTGACCTAAGAATTGAGGAGATTGAGGACCAACCTCAACCCGATGTTATGGACATTATTCAGGCTCAAATCTCTGCCAACCACCAACTCCAACAATAGTAGGTCCAAACCATCATGCAAGCCATACACGAACTACAAAACCCTCAAGGGTAGAATCCTCAAGGGTAGAACCCTCAAGGGCAACCCCCACTGAACCCACCTAACCCACCATAAGCCCTTGAGGGCCAACCAAGGCCTCTTCGTGATTTCTATGATCCGTCTGCCATCTGTGTCGAGCCACATCTTAGGGTCCCCAAAGGAGGAGATGATTTTGAGCTAAAACCTAATGTCCTTAGCTTAATTCAAAGCCACTTTCATGGGATCTCAAATGAGGACCCCTTCCAACACTTGGAGGACCTAGACCGGATCGCCTGGACTGTGAAATCGAGGAACATCAGCTTGGATATTATTTTGATTAAGATGTTCCCTTTCTCCCTAAAAGATAAAGCTTCTCATTGGCTTAGAACCTTAGAGAGACCCATCTCCACCTAGGAGGAACTGAGGCATGCCTTCTTGAAGAAATTTTTCCCCACAGGGAAAACCAATACCCTTAGAAGAGCCATTACCACATTCACCTTATAGGGTGGGGAACAATTTCATGAGGTATGGGAAAGATTTAATGAATTATTGAGGAAATGCCCACACTACGAGGTTTTAAGGTGACAATTGGTCCAGATCTTCTACCATGGTCTGGACAACAACCTTAGGAATTTTGTTGACACATGTGGAGGTAATTTTTTGAACAAAGAAAAGGAAAGCATGTTCGAACTCTTTGAGTCCATGAGTGAGAACTCGCTTAATAACACCTCCATGACTCAATTCAATAGATCCAGTCAACCTCGTGGTGGGATTTGTGAAGGGAAAACTAATTCAGGGATAGTTGACATGGACATCATAGCAAAAAAGTTGGATCGAGTTGAGATGGTGAACAAAAAAATTGATGAGCTTTTGAATCAATCCCAAACCCCGCTGCAAACCTTCTCCCTAGCAAATAGAGCTCACAATGTTGACTTGGTTCAGTCTATGAACCAAGCACACCTAGAACAACCCCTGACTATTTTCCAGGGAGGGACCCTTGCTCCCTCATACCCTAACTATTCTTTCCCCTCCCCTTTGGCACCTTCTACCTTTGAAGATGCCAATGCCATCCAGGGTTACTCTAAGCTTGACCCTTTCTCCAACACTTATAACTCTAGATGGCGCAACCACCTAAATTTTCCTTGGTCAAACCAAAAACCAAACCAAATCCAGAACCAACCTAGGCCAAACCTTCCCTCCTATCAACAAGGTCCACCTACTAGACCACCCTATAACCAGAATAGGGTGGCTCCTACACAACAAAACCAAATGGACACCTTGATCAAGATGATGGCTGATATGAATCAGAAGCATCAGGAGGAGATGGCTTTAGTGAAGGGACAATTGAGCCAGCTGTTGGATAACAAACAATAGGGGTCCCTTCCATCTCAGCCACAACCAAACCCGAGGAATGTCATGAACGGAGGCACAATCCTCAAGGGTTCTAGCAAAATCAGGGGTAAGCCTATGTGATTCTACAAGCCCCACAGACACCCCGTGGGTTTGCTGCTTCTTCTTCTTCTCAAGGACCTAACCCTGGTTCCAATGCCTCAGCCAATGCGGTTAACTTAAGAAGTGGCACCCAAACCTAGGATCCCAAATGGCTGGCTCCTCCTGTGACTACACCACCCGAGATAGTTGATTCTGAAGACGAGTGGGAGGAACCCAAGGATCAGGAACCTGATCTAGTTCAAATCCAAATCCCATACCCTGAAGCCTTGAATAAGGCCAAGAAGATGAGAAATATGGATGATAACGAGTTGTTAGAAATATTCAAACAAGTATAGATCAATATGCCCTTCCTCAAGGCAATCAAACATATCCCGGCTTATGCCAAGTTTCTAAAGGATGTTTGCACACCCAAGTGTAAGCCAAGAACCCAAGCACCTAAGAAGGTAGTGCTATCTGAGCAGGCTAGTTCGATGATATTGAGTAGCCTACCTCTAAAAAGGACTGACCCTGGTGCGCCTTTGATCTCATGTAATATTGGTGATTTGACTTTGACCAAGTGCTCCTGGATCTAAGTGCTTCAATAAACTTGATCCCGACTATCCTTTACCACCAGTTCAGATTTGGAGAACTAAAGCCTACACCTGTGACTATCCAACTAGCCGACTGATTTGTGAAAACCCCGAAAGGGGTAGTTGAGGATGTAATTGTTCGGGTTAAGGACTTCTACTTCCCAGTTGACTTCTTAATCATTGACATGGAGGTCCCCAAATAATTACAAAACATGCCATCATCCTAGGCATACCCTTTTTGGCTACGACCAAGGCTAACATCGATTGCGACACAAGATGCATGGAAATTGCCTTTGGAGATAAGAAGATGCAATTGGATATCTTCAAGGCAACAAAGTCTTTCGATTGTGGTTGGGTCGAGGAATGCGGTCCCATGGAAACTATGGTTGAGGAATGCCTGATAGCAAGCTCTTTAGAGGACCATCTAACTTAACCAGCTGTAGACTACCCTAACCCACCCCAATCTCTGGAGATTGCAAAACAAATTTCCACTAACAACCTCTATTTGAGGAGATTGATGTCACTAAACTCCCTCCTTTCCCTTACCCATTAAATATTGTACCACTTGCACCTAAATTGAAACCCCTGCCCAACAACCTCAAGTATGTCTTCCTAGGACCCAATCACACTTTCCTTGTGATTATCAATGCACACCTAACTAGGGACCAAGAGCTTAGGTTGACTACAACTCTTTCGGAACATCGAGCAGCAATTGGGTGGATAATTTCTGACCTAAGAGGCATTAGCCCTATCTTTGTACACACAAAATCTATTTGGAAGATGGGGCTTGACCTTCTCGCCAGATGCAAAGATGATTGAATCCAACCATGCGAGAGGTCATTAAAAATGACATAATCAAATGGCTCAATGTGAGAATCATCTACCCGATTTCTGATAGCCCCTGGGTGAGCCCTACTCAAGTGGTACCAAAGAAGTCTAGGCTCACCGTTGTCACAAATGACCAAGGCAAATCCATCCCCACCTGCACCACCACCATGTGGCAGGTATGTATTGGCATAGGAAGCTTAATGAAGCCACTAAGAAGGATCATTTCCCTCTGCCATTCATTGACCAAATTCTCGAACGATTGGCAGGGAGAAAATATTTTTGCTTCCTGGATGGATATTCAGGATATAACTAGGTTGCTATTGCACCTGAGGACCAAGAGAAGACCACATTCACCTGCCCATATGGTACGTTTGCATTCCGCCATATGCCATTTGGGTTATGTAATGCACTCGCTACCTTTCAGCGTTGCATGTTGGCCATCTTTTTAGAGATGGTGGGTGAATATTTAGAGGTCTTTATGGATGATTTCTCCATTTTTGAAGACTCATTTGACCATTGCCTTAGGAACTTAGAGAAAATCCTAAAATGATGTATCGAGGTCAACCTTGTTTTAAGCTAGGAAAAGAACCATTTTATGGTTCAAGAAGGAATTGTCCTCGGTCACAGCATCTCGCATAGGGGCATAGAAGTCGACTGAGCTAAAGTTGACTTAATTTCCAAACTCCCACCTCCTATCTTGGTAAAACAAATCAGATCTTTCCTAGGACATGTTGGCTTTTACAGAAGTTTCATAAAAGACTTCTCCAAGGTATCCAAACCCTTAACTGACCTTCTAGCCAACAATGTGCACTTTGACATGACACCTGATTTCATCAAAGCTTCCAACATTCTAAGGGACACAATCTCGACTGCACCTATTTTACAACCCCCAAATTGGTCCCAGGACTTCGAAATAATGTGTGATGCATCAAACTTCGGTGTTGGGGCCATCCTAGGACAAAGGTAAGAAAAGAAACCTATGGTGATCTACTATGCGAGCAAAACCTTAGATGAGGCACAACGGAACTACATTGTAATAGAAAAGGAGCTGCTCGCCGTAGTCTTTGGATTAGGAAAGTTCAGATCATACCTGCTAGGATCCCATGTCATCATTTATACTGACCACTCGACTATCCGACACTTATTAGCCAAAAAGGATGCTAAACCAAGGCTAATCAGATGGATCTTACTCCTGCAGGAATTTGACATGGAAATATGTGACAAGGCCAAATCTAAGAATGTTGTAGCCAACCACCTCTCTAGACTTCACCCGAAGCATATTGGACCTTCACTACCTTTGGCTAACACATTTCCTGATGAGAAAATTCTGGCTGTGCAGGAAAAAAGTCTCCCCTGGTATGCAGACTTGGTAAACTACTTAGTGGTAGGGCAAATTCCGCACAGCTGGTGTAGACAACAGCAGGACAAGTCCTTGGCTAAGGCCAAACATTATCTCTGGGATGATCTCATGCTGTTTAGACTTTGTGCTAATCAGTCATTAGGAGATGTATACCTGAAGAGGAGGTTCAAAGTGTGACCAAACTTGTGGTGGCCACTTCTCTGGAAAATAGATGGCTGCAAAGGTTTTGCAGTCTGATTTTTACTGGCCATCACTATTCAAGGATGCACACAACTTTGCTAAAACCTGTGATAGATGCCAGACTTTAAGGATCATGACCAGGAAAGATATGATGCCTCTATAACCCATTCTTGTCATCGAAATATTCGATGTTTGGGGCATTGATTTCATGGGTCCCTTCTCACCATCAAACAGCTTCTAATATATACTAGTATCAGTAGACTACGTCTTGAAATGGATCAAAGTGGTGCCTACTCGGAAATGTGATCATAAGGCTGTCATGGACTTTGTGAAGTAGAACATCTTTTCCCTATTTGGGATACCCAAGGCCATGATCAGCGATGGTGGGAGCCACTTCATCAATGCCCAGTTTCATGCTTTACTCAAGAAATAAGGGTTTACTCGCCACATTGCCACCCCGTATCACCAACAAACCAATAGGCAAACTGAGGTCTCAAATAAATAGATTAAGAATATTCTACAAAAGACCGTAAGACCTGACAGAAAGGATTGGTCCACACGATTGGATGATGCCCTCTGGGCATATAGGATCACTTTTAAGACCCCGATCGGCATGTCACCATACCGACTGGCCTTTGGCAAAGCTTGCCACCTTTCGATTGAGTTAGAGCATTGGGCATATTGGGCTGTCAAACAATGTAATATGGATTCCCATATGGCCAAAACTCAAAAAAACTCCAACTCTCTGAGCTTGAAGAGATTTGTCTGGATGCTTATGAGAATAGTAGACTTTATAAGGAGAAGATGAAAGTTGTCCATGACCAGCATATCACTAGAAAAATCTTCGAGCCAAATCAACAAGTTTGGCTCTTTGATGCGCGACTCAAACTTTTCCTCGAGAAGTTAAGATCTAAGTGAACGGGACCTTACAAGGTGGTTAGACCATTTTCAAATGGGGTGGTAGAAATTGCTGATCTTAAAACTGGGAAAACCTTCACAGTCAATGGCCAAAGATTAAAACATTTTCTTGCCTAGGTACCCCCAAAGGACGTTGTAACCCTCATTGAGGGTTAAACCAGAGCTTCGCCCAACTGGAGGCAATAAACTCAGTGCTTCCTAGGAGGCAACCTAGAGGATTCAGGTTGACCAGATACATAGCTAAACTCAGGTGATTTCTTTCCTTGTTCCCCTGCATATATCTATCTTCCAATGAGGACATTGTTTAATTTAGGCATGGAGGGGTGGTAATTCGTATTTTCTGAGTTCATACTGTTAGCTTGAATCATCGTGTGTTAAAAAAAAAAAAAGGAAAGAAAACTTAGGCATTAGGAACTTGTCAACTATAGGAAATGACACATTAAGGACCTGAATGCTTAGACTCCTCAGGTTTTCGTGCTTAATCGGCCCAGGTGTCCACTAAAATGTGGATTTGATCTCGAGTCCTAGCCACCTTAATTTATATTAATCTGATAAATAAAGTAGGGTGATAAGTATGTGACTTATCAACCTACCTTCTGATTCGGGGGGACTTTTAGTCTAAGCATCTGCATACATTTTGCAATGACTCACTCCTCGGTGATTCTAACAGAAATTGGGTAGCTAATGAACCTTCTAAGGTGGTATGGCTGGCAAGTTGTTGTGGGTAACAGCCCATTGGCCAGTTGTCCAGAGCCCAGTCACAGGATCACTCTCTTTTACTATTGCCTTTAGGTAAATCTTAGATCAGGGAAGCCACCTACTTAAAAAAAAAAGTGAGAAAAGAAATAGAAAAAATAGAAAAAGGAGAAAAAGAAATAAGCCACACTTCATCGCACGAGTATGGCTGACAAGTTGTCGTGGGTAATAGCCCATTGGCCATTTGTCCAGATCTCAGCTCATAAAATGCACAATAATTCCAAAACACTTAAGGTAGAAGCAGGAAATTAGAATAATCCGGGGAGATATACAGTGGGCTTGCCCTTGTGTTGACCCCACACAAAACAAAAGATCTTATTTACTTGGGTCAAAAGTGATTATTTTCACTGATCATTCCACCCTCTAGCATTTATTGGTAAAGAGGATGACAAACCCCGTCTTATCAGATGGATCCTTCTTTTGCAGGAATTTGATGTCGAGATTCACGACCAAGCCAGAGCTCATAATGTGGTGGTGGATCACCTGACTCGGCTAGACCTATAGCACATCCTCTATTCCCCACCTATCTTAGATCAATTCTCAGATGAATCTCTTTTGGCCGTTAATTTTGTTGAGTTCCCCTGGTATGCAAATATTGCGAATTATCTTGTCACAAGCAAGATTCCCATGGGTTTATCCAAGGACTAGAAGCTCAAATTCATTTTAGAAGCCAAATTTTATTTCTGGGACGACCCCTTGCTCTTTCACATTGGGGCTAAGTAGATAATCAGAAGGTGCGTCCTTGACTCAGAAATTTCGAGTGTGTTATCTTTTTGCCACAGTGATGCTTGTGGTGGTCATTTTTTAGGCTGGAAAACCACTGCAAAGATTTTGCAGTCAAAATTTTTTTGGCTAACTATTTTCAAAGATACACTTGAGTTTGCCAAATGCTACAAGCGATGTCAGTCGGTCGGTTCTATGACCTGGAGAGACATGATGCCTCTCCAATGCATTCTAGTCGTAGAAGTGTTCGATGTTTGGGGCATCAATTTTATGGGCCCTTTTCTGAACTCGCATGGCTTCGAGGATATACTTCTCATAGTTGACTATGTCTTGAAGTGGGTTGAAGCCATCCTGGCAAGACTGGTTGATCATAAGATTGTTATCTCCTTTGTTTGGGAATTTATTTTTGTGAGATTTGGAGTTCCCCACACACTAATTAGCAACGGGGGCAATCACTTCATCCATGCTCATTTTAGGTCTCTATTGAAAAAATACGGGGTACATCACCGCATTGCCACCCCGTATCATTCGTAGACCAATGGCCAGGCTAAAGTTTCTAATCATCAAATAAAGCTTATTCTCCAAAAAATGGTTAGACCAGATAGGGAGGATTGGTTCGATCGATTGATCAATGCACTTTGGGCATATCGGACTGTGTACAAGGCCTCGCTCGGAATGTTGCCATACCGCATAGTGTATAGAAAGGCTCGTCACCTTCCTGTTGAGCTGGAGCACTGCGTCTTTTGGGTGGTGAAGAAGTGTAATTTTAACCTCAATGCAGGAGGTTATGAGAGAGTTCCAACTCAGTGAATTAGAAGAAATTCGACGAGAAGCCTATGAGAATGCAAAAATATACAAAGATAAGACTAAGGCTTTTCATGACCGCCACATCCAAAGGACGGAATTCACGCCTAACCAACAGGTTTGGTTATTTGATTCTCAACTCAAATTCCTTGTGGGAAAGCTCAAGTCTAAGTGGACTGGCCTGTACCTTGTGATTCACCCATATTCTAATGGGCTGGTGCAAATTATGGACCCAAAATTTGGGCATGTTTCTACTGTAAATGACCAGCACCTCAAGCCATTTATGGCCTAGGAACCTCCTCCTGCTGATGAAATTATTAATTTTATCGAGGACGAGTAATTGAATTTTCACCCAGTTGAAGGTAATAAACTCAACACTTATACATATGTAGATACCTTCTATACATAGCATATTGCATTTTTGGCATAATGTTCTGCATATTGTGTTGTCTTTCATTTGGTTGGCATATGCTGAATAAAGAATTAAGAGTGATTCCAGGTGATATCTATCCACTTACCCCTTGTCTTACTTTATTTTCCTTTTATTCATGCATGAGGACATGCAAGAACTTAGGCATGGGGGGTAATACACATAAACTGAAAACTTTTCCTACCAACTCCTCAGAAAACATATTTTTATCAAGAGGTTTTATTAGTGATTTGTTCATTAGCTGATTCCTGAATTTAGAATCCAGTACAATTTCACACTTGCACATAGAATTTGTTATGGATCCACTGTGAGGATCGATAGACATCTTTAGTTTGTCAAGAAGCATTCTTCTTTTCTTGAACCCTTAGACAGTAATTATGGAATCAAGCAAACCATCTTCTATTAGACCCACCAAACAATTGAGGTGAAATTAGAGTATCTACTGGTGCTCTAAGTCTAGTACAAGGAATCTTCATTTTTGGATAATTGGATAATAATACTTGAAGTTAGGCATAGTTTTCGCTCTCGGTTCCTGCGTACAAATTCTTTGTGTGAATTTTTGAGAGACACCAAATAAGCAAATACACAGAGAGTAGGTTCTAACAAAACTAGGAATAAGGTGGATGGTTACAACCATCCATTATGGAATCTTCAGCTAAAGGAGGGTGTTAGTGTTAAAGGTTAGAAATTACATTATCCTATCCATTCATTTCCTAGTGCCGAGAGTAGGCACTTCCATCAAATAACCCACCTGATATCCTCTTGAACATCACCAATCTCCAATAATGCCTCATGAATAAAAATTTACGTATGTATGTGCATTGCGTTATGTTGGTAGACATAAAAAAAAAGAAGTGAAAAAAAGAAAAAGAAAAAAAAGAAAAAAAGAAAAAGAGGAAAAGACTAGAAAAAGTGTTGAGTTATGTTTATTTTGTCAAGTACATTGAGGCAACAATACCTACTACCATTACGATCCACCAAGTACAACCTTGACCTACTTTTCTGTATTTTTGATAGCCCAAATATTGGCTGAGGATTTTGAACTTAGTTATAGGGTTATCAGAACTTAATTAAAGTGTTAATGCCATTTGTGACCACCAAATATTGTGTATATTTACAAATCTGGTGAGAGTGTAAGCTTGAAGAAAAAAAATAGAGAGAGAGAGAGAAGGAAAAAGAGAGAGAGTGAGTACAAAGGAACTAAAGAGAACATAGTTTCTCCGCCTCTCTCTAAGTTGTTTTATTTGATAGTCTAGAAATCTAGGTTTTGTATTACTAGTTTATATGTAGCACCAGAGGAGTGTGAGCCACCAAATACAAACCTACTTGACTCAGACATCTTCTACCTAAGACAAAAGTCTGGGCTGAGATTATAGATTATTTTGTTATTGTGACAACTCTGGTTTCGTTGCTTAGCGAGACTCACGTGTTCACGTCATACGATGTAACTAACAACCCTTTCCACAATGACCCTAGGGTGATGGAGAGTGGTGACTTAATGGGTATAAGTCATCTTCCCAGCCAGGTGGGTGGCTTATACTGATCTTGCACTGTAAGAAGTTACACGAACTCGTCTTGTGCCCTGAGACGTCAATTGACAGATGGTGGACTATGATAACTTGGGCTCCAATATATAGAATAGAACTGGATAATGAGATGTCTAATAAATGGATTAATTAAAACTATAATACCTATTTTCTCTTATTTTCTGTTACTGTTATACTCTGTTGTTATTGCTTTTACTATACTCAGTTTTCACTGACATATTTTTGGGTTTCGTACTTAGGTGTATTTGGTAATTCGCAAGATGATTTTCGTTGTACATCTTTTTGGCTTATATACTAGGGTAAACCTCTGGTCAGTATTAAATTTTCGTTCATTTAGTTGATGCAATATGACTAGTTTGTTTGGCTATGTTTATATTTTATGATTATGTGTAGGTGATTGCTATCTTGTGGGTGATTGTGTTAGTTGTTAGCACACGGCAACTTAGGTTTCGTTGCTTAGCAGGACTTGGGTCGTCACAGTTATACCCCTGAGGGAAGAAGTTTGCCTATCCCAATAGAGTTTTACTAGGGGTCAAGAACGAGCTTTAGTTGTGGATTTGCTTTTCACTTGAATCCGTTGCATAGGCTACAATACTACACATTCACGATTATCTAGATTTCTAAATTTCTGGATAAAAACAAAAGAAATAAATCTATAGTCAAACTCTTGATAGAAATCAGCCATTTAAGGACTAATTTGCATTTAGTCTACCATTTTCTAGCGACTAGCAAGATCTAGGCATGGGGGTATGATTGCGTAGCAATCATAGGACCTAATCTACATAAATGAAGTTAGATCCTAACTTAACTTAGGAATAATGCATGTGTGAGCAACATATTTTGCATCATATTTGATTTGTTAGCTATGTAAATAATAATGCTATTTTATGTTGTAATTGATAGGTAATTATAATTGCAAATGATTCGGGGCCACAGATGATAAATCCAACCATACGGATGGACTTAGAGTGACGATCGCAGTCTGATGGCACAAAAATTACTTTAATCGGAGCCCTGTAGCACCATCTATGAAGGCGGGAAGATGGACGATCAGGATGGTGCCACGTGGCGCCATCCTAGCAGCCCTCCTCAGCACCCTCAGCCATTGAAGCACAACACAAGAGCTTCATGGGCCAGTGGATCATCATCCAACGACCATGATCATGTCACGTCATCAAACCCCCGAGCGCTTCATCAAAAGAGAACTCATCTTAGGCATTGGATCGTCATCCAACGGTTGATGGTGGCGCACAAGAAAATCAAAAGCATGACCATCTGCATGCATAGCGTGTTGGTTAGTGCCATTAAGCAAGAGTGGGTGGCGAGTGATCGAGACGCGGGGAGCAGCCAAATGAAGGCGGTGGCGAGGTGTAGTGAAATTGCACCGTCAGATCACGATCAAGTGGCACGGGGTGAGACATGTGGCACCCGAGGCATGTCGGATCGAAGAGTGCGATGACGTGCAGATCCACATGGAAGCGATAAGGTGGTGAGGTAGCGTGCGATGTGGACTATTGATCCTCAAGATTGGACGGTGGAGATTAAACGTGTGCGCGCGATGAAAGTTTAGGTCGTGGCTGCAGCTCGCTCTCAGCCACGCGATCTTGATCGGACGATGCTGGAGGCACCATGTGGTGCAATCTGGGGCAGCGAGCATTGGGTGCGCGATGGAGTCGTGTGTGTGTGCGTTTTGGAAGCAATCTTAGCCATAGATCGCCAGATCGATAGCTCTGGCTGCTCCAAAGAGTTTGCACAGATTGGGGGTCAAAAAAAAGACATTTTGCCTCTTACTTTGGCTATAAAAAGATCCCAAACCCCCCATTTGAGAGGAGATTCCACCTTCGCACATCTCCTACTTCCTTCTCCTCTGAATAGCCCTCTTCCTTCGAGACATCCACCAAGGTCACCGTTGGTGCACTGCTGCTGCTCCTCCACGCCTCTCCAAAGGCCACTAAGGACCACTCCTTGGTGCCCTTGTTCTACTAGAATAGAAAGTTATCTTTTTAGTTCTTCTAGTAGTTCCGGTTCTAATATATTTTATTCTAGTAGATTTTGTTCTAGTTTAGTTCTAGTTATTCTTCTTTTCAAGCATTCAATTAGATGGAAACTTGCCTGATTATTATTTGAATGCAGTTGATTTGCTTTATATCACATATCTATCTTGCTTATTATTTTAGTTCTAGTTAGATTACATCGTTATTAGATCAAGTCACATTTCTGCCTCCCTAAGTTTCGACCGGAACTTACCAAATCTTGTTATATTTATTTGTCGACGTGTTTTCACACTATACTACGACGAAAGTATTTTAAAAATGCGATTTCATGGACCCGATGATTGCGCAGCAATCATAGGTCTTAATTGACCTAAATTAAGCTAGAACTTAGCATAACTTAGTGTAATTCAAGCATACATGAGCATACTTTGCATCTTTCTTGCTTTGATTTAGCCATGCATCAAATAATGATATAATGTGCTGATTAAGTGAATTGTGTGGATTATAGGTAATAAGAAGATCTGAAGCTAGATAGGAAGTTGGATCTGAAGATGGATCTGAAGAATAAAGAGAAGCTGGAGTTGCAACAGAGCTGGAGTAGAAGACCTAGGAATAAATAGTAGAAGAAATAATGTAGGGTTGAGATATGCTACTCTACTAAGTAGAAATTAATACTTAGATTAAATTATGAAGAACATTAGGACATCCCTACACTTATCCCTAGCATTAGGACAACCCTATCCCTATCCTTAGTCTCTAGGATAACCCTATCCATGTCACTATCCCTAAGCCACCTCCCTATTAGGCTAATTTAGTTGAAAAACCAAAACATGGATAGTGCTATCCATGCCATTATCCACATTATCCCAACTCTTATCCCCCTTCCGGGATACCCTTATCCCTAAGCCTTAATTTCCCCACTTCAGCCAAAACCTAGATAACACTATCCAGATTCCCACTATCCATTATCCCTATACTCAATCCTCTTATCCCTAACCCAATTCCCACTTTAGAATCTCATTTAGATCCCTTGATATCCCAATTAGCTCAATTGGGGGTAATTGGGTCAGCCTTGTTCTAATTAGGTCTAGATGAACCTGATTAAGCTATCCCCAATCTAATTAGGCTCAGAATAGTCTAATTAGACTCAACCCAAACCCAATTACCTAACCTACATTGGGTGCATTCCTACTTGATTAGGTGCACCTAAATCCAATTGGGTCTACCCAAGATCCAATTGATCCATCCCTGCCTATTCAAGTCTAATTAGGCTCAGTAGAACCTAATTAGGGTTGGACCTGAATCTGTTTGATTGAAATCAACCCAAGCAAGTCCAATTGGCTACCCCTAGACCCTCCTAAGAACCTAATTAGGTTCTCACTAAGACCAATTGACTTGGATCATGGTCAATTACAACTTCCTAGTCAATTGGACTCATAGAGTCCAATTGAGCTTTGATCTTAACCCACACAAGTCTGATTGGACTCAGTGAGAGTCTAATTAACCTAAGCCTAACCTAATTGAGTAATCTCACTCTCAATTAGGTTTGCACTCATTCAATTAAACTTGTGTCAAGTTTAATTGTGCATCTACCTTAGAAATGAGGGTTTCCAACCTTAATTCTATGACCTAACCAAACCCAAACCCTTAGGACCTAACCTAGACCACTTAGCCACACACACACATGTTCACGCACACACACACACACCCTCACTTAGCCTAAAATACACTAAGAGTTCTCTAGAACTCTTATCCAAGTGTGTTACCTTGGTTGCTAAAAATAGCAACCAAGAGTAATTCAAATTTTTAGATCCACATTTTATGGATCTAAAAACCACCTCCAACCTCTCTTGGCCGGCCACATAAAGCTCTCTCTAGAGAGTTCTACACCTCTCTATTGAGATTGCCAAGGGTCTATAAAAGGACCCCATAGGTGGCCATTCACACCCATCTTGATTCTTGGCTCCATTTAGTATAGCTCCACCTCCATTCACCTCCACCTCCATGACCCCATCACCATGGCCACTCCACCTCCACGCCAACTCAAGATCACCCTCTCTTACCCTCTCCAAGGGCCGGCCTAAGCACCATTGGCCGCCCCTCCTTCTTCTCCCTACTTCAAAGGCCATTGGAGACCACCTCCGATGCCCTTCTTTCTACTAGAAAAGTAGTAGTTATTCATAACTTTTCTATGCTTTATTTTCTGCTTAGTAGTTTAGCTCTCTCTCCCCACTCAATGATGCAAGTGTAATCTTCCTATAGATCCACACATGCACTCATTTTCTGCTAGATAGTTTTATGCTTTAAGCTTTCCTATACAAGCTTTCCTCAAGCTTCACTTTGTAGCAACCATTCTAGACTCAATGAAAATCATCCTTTTATATATATATATGTGTTGCAAAATCACCATGAGCTTCCTTGCCATATTTTCTTGTGATTAAAGTTGCCTGTTTTAATTTCTGCATCTTTAGCAACATGTGCATAAATAGCTAAACATTATTATAAATCAGCATGCATTTTTAAGCAACTAGAGAGAGAGAGAAATCAGAATCAGATTTCGCATTTCCAAAATGCCTCCCTAAGTTCGACCGGGACTCACCGTCTCGTTATTACAAATATTTTTGTTTTGATCGGATTTCGCACTATACTACGACACAACGACGATTTTCATATTCGAAAACGTGAAAATCCTATCGAACACCCGACAATTATGTGATGGGTTTTTTTATGGTTTAGAGTTTAAGGCTTAGGATTTATGGCCTTGGGTTTAGGATTATGAACTGAATATTTAAGGTGTTGGATTTTGATTTAAGGTTTACATTTAGGGTTTAGGGTTTAAGATTTGAGGGTTAGGGTTATGAGTTTAGGGATTAGGTTAACAAGTTTAAGGTTTAAGGTTTTAGAAAGGAGGGAAGGAAGTGAATGGACAGGGAGTAAGATGAATATAAAGAAGATCAGGGGTTGAGAGGGTAAGGAGGAGGAGAGGGTTGGGGTAGAGGGAGTTATAGTTAAAAAAGTAATTTATGATTGAAATATTTGATATTTATGTTTCATTATGATATTTTTATTACAACTTTATAGATACACACATTTGTGCAAATTTAGATGCACCTGATGAAAAACAATAGGAGTTCTTACCCCTAAGGTATAGGTTGTGAGAGAGATATATTAGTCTGCGGATGATATGGGGTGGCAATGCGGTGATGTACCCCATATTTTTTCAATAATGATCGAAAATGGCCGTGGATGAAATGACTTCCCTCGTTGCTAATCAGAGCATAGGGGATACCAAATCTCGTAAAAATAAATTCCTGAATGAAAGATATGATGGTTTTATGATCATCTCGCCTCGCTGGGATAGCCTCAACCCACTTCGAGATATAATCAACTGTGAGAAGAATGTACTTAAAGCCATGAAAGTTTGGGAATGGGCCCATAAAATCGATGCCTTAAACGTCAAACACTTCTACAACCAAGATAGATTGGAGAGGCATCATGTCTCTCCTAGTCATAGAACCGACCGACTGGCATCGCTTACAACATTTGGCAAATTCGTGTGTATCTTTAAAAATGGTTGGCCAGAAGAAACCCGATTGCAAAGTTTTTGCAATGGTTTTTCTGCCAAAAAAATGACCACCGCAAGCATCACCGTGGTAAAAAGATAACACACTCGAAATCTCAGAGTCAGGGATGCACCTCTTGATTCTCTGATCCGATGCAATAAGGAAAAGTAGGGGGTCATCCCAAAAATAGAATTTGGCTTCTGATAAGAATATGAGTTTATGGTCTTTGGATAATCCTACAAATATCTCGCCTGAGATGATAATTCATGATATCCGCATACCAGGGAAATCAATGAATCTATAGCCAATAGAGATTCATCCAAAAAATTGTCAAAAATAGGCAGGGAATACGGAATGTAGGCTGGGTCAAGTCGAGATAAATGATCCGCCACTACATTATGTGCTCCGGCTTTGTCGCAGATTTCAACATCAAATTCCTACAACAGAAGGATCCATCTGATCAAACGGGGTTTGGCATCCTTCTTTGCCAACAAATGCCAGAGGGTGGAATGATCAGTAAGGACAATGACTTTTGACCCAAGAAGATAAGAGTGGAATTTCTCCAACTCGAATAGTATGGCTAGTAGCTCCTTCTCAGGAATTGTGTAATTACACTGAGCCTCATTCAGCATTTTGCTAGCGTAGTATATGACGAAGGGATGGCACTCCCGATGCTGGACTATAATAGCTCCGACAACGAAATTGGAGGTGTCACACATCATCTCGAAATCAAGAGACCAGTCGAGTGGCTGGAGAATCGAAGAATTAGAAATAGCACTTCATAGAGTCTCGAAAGTGTTGAGACATGAGGAATCAAAATTGAATCGAACGTTGGCTACAAGAAGATTCATCAATGGACGAGCGATTTTCAAGAAATCTTGAATGAATCTCCTGTAAAATCCAACGTAACCCAAGAAGGATTTAATTTGTTTGACCGAGCTAGGTGGAGGTAATCGGGAAATAACTTTTGATTTAGCTCGGTCGACCTAGAGTCCATTTACAGAGATCCTATGACCTAGTGCTATGCCATCTCTCACCATGAAATGGCTTTTCTCCCATGAAAGTACTAGGTTAACTTCAATACACCACCTCAGGATCTTAGTAAGGTTATCAAGACAATATTGAAAATCATCTTCGAAAATGAAGACGTCATCCATTAATACTTCCACAAAATCCCCAATCATGTCAGAAAATATAGCCATCATACAACGCTGAAAAGTTGCAGGTACGTTATAGAGGCCAACGGGCATTTGCTTGACAGCGAATGTACCAAAGGGCCATGTGAAGGTTGTCTTATCTTAATCTTCTGGGTTAATTGAAACTTGATTATACCCAAAGTATACATCCAACAAACAAAAGAAGCTTCTCCCGACTAACCTTTCTAAGATCTGGTCAATGAAAGGTAAAGGAAAATGATCCTTTTTTATAGTCGTATTTAGCTTACAATAATCGATGCAAACCTGCCACGAGGTCGTAGTGTGGGTTGGGATGGATTCGCCTTTTTTGTTCTTGATTACGGTGAGTCTCGCCTTTTTAGGCACAATTTGCATGGGACTCACCCACTGGCTATCGGATATAGGATATACAATATCAACATCCAGCCATTTGATGATCTCCTTGTTGACAACCTCTAGCATATTCGGATTTAGCCATCTTTGAGGTTGTTAAGAAGGTTTTGGCCCCTCATTTGTGTATATATGATGAGTGCAATAAGAGGGGTGAATACCTTGGAGATCAGCAATATTCCACCCAATAGCAACTCTATGTGCTTGAAGTACAGAAATCATTTGCTGCTCTTGTTCTTGGGTTAAGTGAGAATTGATGATAACTGGATATGTCTCACTATTGCCTAAGAACACATATTTCAATGAGTTAGGTAAGGGCTTGAGTTTAATCATGGGTGAGGAGGGTCCAGAATCGGCTACGGAAGAAGCTTCCCGCAGGGAGGAAGAAGAATCAGCGGCATAAATCTGACAATCCCGACAAGCATTATTGTCCACTGATCCCGCTCCTGAATGGAGGTCGGTAGTGACTACATCGGTGAGGAAACAGAGTTTAGATCCCGCACCATTATGACCATGGGGTCCGAGCGAGGGTGAGCGTGACCATAGGTCGATGCCAAAGTGTCTCACAAGGTATCCAAGGTCTTCCCCCTGTGCAAAGGCAGTGAAAATTGATCTCATGCTTCGTAACTATGGTTTGGATATGCCATCAAGGGTACGCATGGATTGAGGATCCCGTATACGTGTCTCTCGGGCGACCCAAACCCGTCTGGAGCAATCAAGCCATCCTGCACCAGCAGGGGCAAATTAGGAAGTGATACATCAAAAAAATCAGAATCTGGGGTGTTAAGGTTAGAAAGAGACCCTAAACAATTAGATCATGGGGATGAAATGCGTACTGCGTTAGTCTCAGTCTCGTGTTGATCAATGTCTAAAAACCTTAATAGTGAAGATGAATGCGACATTGGGTTGCTATAGAGATGCCCAATGTTTCAACAATAAGCCAGGTTCTCATCTTCACCATCATCCTCAATCAGATCACAGTCGAAATTCTTCGATGCCGTGAAAATGTCTAATCTAAGTATTTCATTACCTAAGGCAATCTCCATACATCCAGATGCACAATCTACCTACTTCATTGATACACCCTAAGGAGTTCCATGAAGCTTTTTAAGCTCCCATTCTCCACTTCAAGGCATGCTCCAGCTCTTCGTTAGTATAGCAAATCTAGCTTCGTCCTCCTTCGTCCAGGATTTCTCTCCCTTTTCTCAAGTGTCGTCCCACCTCCCTCACCCCGTCCAAGGCTTGAGATCACTCGATCACCACCCTACCTCGTCCCCAACTCCTCCGGTCCATCCTCCTTCGTTCAAGTGCCGTCTAGCCCTCCATCTTCCAAGCAGGTGACTCGGGAGACTTCTTCTCTCTCTTCTCTTTTTATTATGCTTTTAGTTTAGATTTATTTTGTTAAACATTTTTGTAGGGACAATTACTCTCTCTCTTTCACACACTCTCTTTCCCTATTTAGTGTAATTTGTGACTTTTATTTACAATAAAATTCTCAGTACTCCTTATTTCTTTACATATTTTTCCGTGTTATCATCTTATCACGCATCACTTTCCTGTAACTCCACATACACCCACTCTTGCTTACATTTTTCTACTCTTATTTTATTTACAAAAATTTATAAAAATCATAAAATTGAAAATTACCAAAATGAAATAACTTTACCAAATTTCTCTTCATAAATCGATTGTCGCCTCCCCATGTTTAACTCAAATTCACCTCCGGTTATTTTATTTGATCGCAAAACTTTTGCAACTATTACAATACGATTTTCAAAACTAAATTTCTTCACAAATTTTTTGATGATCAATAAGAAATAGGAGAAATTCGCATAATAGTAGATTTAATATTAGCGACAACTTTATAGGCCTCGAACAACATGTGCTCTAAGTATTTTTATCATTCTATTTTTGATAGTTTGTTTGGGGATCTATTTTGTGGGTTTCCCATTTTCTCTTAATAAAGTAGCAAAACTCTCCTTGGAGGTTGTCTAAGAGAGCGGCTTTGTAAGTTAAGGAACACCACCCTCAGATTCATAATGTGGCTTAGTGATTCCCATTTGATTTGGGGGCAAAACCCTATATTGGTCGATCTAAATAGAGATTTTTCCTACAAGGGTTCCTCTCTAAATCCTTATCTTATTTTGTGCAATTGATTGTATATTATTTATATTTAATGTTATTGCACAATTCAACCCCTCTTCTTATGCCACTAACACTTTCTAATTTTTTAGGCATTGAATCAGATTGATTGAAGTTTTAAACAATCAATTTATCATGCTTCCATGATGTCACGACTATTCATTCACCAATCGTTATTAGTACTACGAGGTTATCTAGCATTGGTGCTTTACCATCAAGAACATTACTAGCATCCATGCAATGTTCATGAGTGAGGAAGCTATTGAGAGAAAATTACCAATGTCATGTGCTTGACACATGTACATGAACAAGAAGGAAATCTTTAGACCTCCTCAACTCATAGAGGAATTTTCTTCATTATGATTGACCCAATGGTAGAGGATGGAACAAAGCATAGGGGATTTCAAGTGACACGCATGGTTAATTGGATTCACACATTCCAAGATGAAAAACACCCATGTGTATAGTATAGGGAAGGTTCTCTTAAAAGTAAGAATGGAAATCTCATGAAATAGCCTTTTTGGACTTGATTCTTGATAGATTTGATAGGTCGAGTGAAAAGGACCTCCCATTGAATCCTTCAGATCACTTGGTAAGCCATGCTTACAAGGATGTATGCCACCCATAAAACAACATTGAGATCTCATCACTCGAGAGGAATTGCTCGGTTAAATTGGGATGGAGTGATTTTGGTATAACTTATAGGGTCCTAATTCCTTAGCTTGGTAGGATCCCCAAGAGTTTTCTTTCACTCATAATATGCTAGTGATCACAAATCACGTAAGCACTCTCTTGAGGGTTCAAGGCTCACTAGGTTTCAAGAAATTAGAGAGGATAATAGAATGAGGCTTAACGTTAGGCAGGAAGTTTATCTTGCCCAACCTTTTGAGTTAAATAAAGTTGGACCAGACTTACCGATTTTTTATTTTCTCGCCGAATATAAACTTACCATGTTTATATTCTTATGGTTACTCTGCATTACAATTATCATGTCATTCCGAAGATTCCGTGTGCAGTAATCAGCTAGGCAGCTGAATCATCCAAGAAACTCCATTAGATCAACTTCTTAGTGCAGTTGATCCCAGCAACTCAACCGAAGGTTCAGTGACCTTTTAGAAGGTCCTACCGTGTTCCAATGCAAGGAGTGAAGAGTAGCTAAGGGCATGCAAAGCTCCTCACTACGTTTTGTATCGTAAGAGTGCGAAAGCAATTTCTTGTATTCATCATTTTTAATAAAGTGTAATTTGCAGGGTACATCTCCATCCAAGATGTACATCTCATTTAAATATGAAGTCCAGTAAAGAATTAGACAAGCTACTAGTGTGATTGCTTCTCTGGTGCTCTACCACCTTTCACCTTCGTTTCCACGAATATTATATTGCCTTCCCAGCAAATCCTTAGGATTTACAAGGTTTTTTTCTTTTTTAAATAATGTTTTCATTAAAGGAGGAGTACATGATACAAGAGACGTAAGAAAAAAAAAAAAGGAAAAACCTAACTCTCAAGGGGGAGAAGAAATACATTCCGTAGAAATGAGGGGTCACCCAAACGTAAAAAAATAAAATTAAGAAATAAATGAAAAAAAAAAAAGTGATCCAAGACCCAAATGATCTCCTAGACAAACGTTAACTAGAAAAAATTTTGAAGAACTATGCTGATTGTGTAAATTTCAGAGTCACGTGATTTCCAACAAGATTTAAAGTATACTAAAAAAATAATAAAAAGAAAAGCAAACCCGACTGCATCAAACCAACCTATCCCAACGAGCAACCACCCCCTCCCGTTGCCACGTGAAGGCTGGCTGTCCACATCATCACCGAGTCCGTAGATGTAGCACTGGACGAGCACAATCCTGGATCGTCGACTTCACCGGACCACCACCTCATGACCCCAAATCGACGATCGCGGAGCGAACGTCTTGCAACCTCGGAGCAACCATGGAGCAACCGCAGAGCAACCATATAGCCTCGATCTCGAAGCAAATGCTGTCGGCCGCGGAGCTAAAATGCTGCCAGCCACCGAACCGTCGAATGTCTCTACGAGTCACGGATGGTGATGCATGTCGAAGAGAATGATCAATGCCGTAGGAGTGATCCAGGAGGGAGGAGGAGGTGGATCCGGAAGGAGGGGGAGTCCCGATTAGCCAAAAGAGGTGGTCGATCTAAACTCAACGTCTGACGCAAATTTAATTTATCCGGAGCAGAAGGAAAAAAGGGAGCGGAAGGTCCGTAAGGTCCCTACCGTCCCACCTTAGGATCTAAAAGTTCATATTTAGGGAAAAGGATCTCTACCAGTAGCACTAGTGCTATGTGCATGTGTGGCACGGTGCTATAAGATTATATAACATCGATAATAGTGTATCGTCGTACATCTGTGGCAGCTACTGTAATTAGTTTGATGTATAAGATCTTTCGTTCTCTGTGTTCTGCGCCTGATAACAATCGATAGCGTGTTTTGTAATACTGATGCTATGTGTTCATATAGAATTGATGCTATTATACTTGTACAAGTACCTAAGGTGTTTAGAAACTATGTTTGCATGATCATTATAGTTTCTATGCTTTTTAGAGTTTGTTTAGAAGGTTTTGTTTGCTGGCTTCAAATAAATTAGAAGGCATGCAAGATCCATAAGGTAATATTCATTCATTCATTCGTCAAAAGTTGCTATCTTAGACATATATTATATTCATTTTATATGCACATTCATATTTTAAGGATGTGGGTTCTTTGTTGATTCGTATATCTCCATGAGATTCATTTTTGTATCCAAATTTGGCTCCTATTTTGAATAGGATAGGTAACTATTTGCACCTTTCATGATTTGTGATGTTGCATTATGTCTTCAATTTTAGAGTTAAGTATCTTAATAAAAAGGATATAAGTATGGAAACATATATTATAATATTTTTATAATGTACGATCAAAATCAATCAGTTGAAGATGTAAATTTATTGGTTAAAAATAAAGTAAATTAAAATACATTAGTTGAAATGAATTTTAATTAGTTGAAAATGAAAATATACCGATGTATTTTATCTTTTTATCGGTGGGAAATGATTTTTCACTTAAAATATAATTTTTTACCTGTACAAATTTATTTTTCACTTAAAAAATGATTTTTCATCTATAGAAAATAATTTCCACAAATAAAAAATTAAAATACATCGGTTGAAATCATCACTCATTTTGTATATTATAAAATATATTTATTTACTTCTTCTGATAAAAAAAATATGATTATTTGATTTAATAAATACTAAAACAAGTAATTTATGAAAAAAATTTCCAGCTGTTGGGTTATTGCTCAAAAAAGTCCCAGCTATTTTTCTTCTCATCTCAACTCCCTAGTCCCTTGTTGTAACGAGCGTGTGGTGCAGACGTATTTTAAGACGTCTGGAGGGTTGTCCAGACGTCTGACTAGACGTCTGGGATAGTTTCCAGACGTCTGGAAATCCGTTATTTTCGACACAAGAGAGTCGTCTGCGCGCCTGAGCGCGCAGACCGCATATTCGCCTTCTCCCCTCCTGCGGCTGCAGGATTCCCCTTCCGCGAATCCTTCTCTCTCCTCTCCGCGCGGCCTTAAAAGGGCACGCCTCCCCTCCCGTCTCCACCGTCTTCTCCTTCTTCTCCTTCAGCCAGTGAGCGTGAGCGTGAGCGCGAGCGCGAGGGCGGCAGCGGCGGCCGCAGTGAGCGCGGAGGAGGTACGGCATGCGAGGGCGAGCTTGCCAGAGCGGCTTGGCCAGCCGGCGGAGGGCGCAAGGGGCGCGAAACGACGCGGAGAGGGACCTGCTGCAGTCTGAGCAGCAGGCGCGCGAGGTGCGACGCGGGCGGCGTCACGAGCGGAGGCCGAGTAGCGCCCTGATTCTGGAAAAATTTCCAGAATCAGACGTCTGGGTTGATAGGCAGATGGCGAGGACGACGTCTGGTAGCTCATACAGACGTCTGAAAGGTGTGTTTTCCGCTTTCTTCTTCCTTCCTGTCGACCGACCGTAGTAAGGGAGGGAGTTGGCTGTGCGCAGGTTCGCTGATTCGCCATCCTTTGCGAATCAGACGTCTGGAAGTTGTACCAGACGGCGGGAGTGACCTCCAGACGTCCGGAGTGACCATCGGACGTCTGGGAGCTAGGACAGACGTCCCCGCAGACTTCTGGACGTCTGGGAAACCACACTGAACAGGTAATTCTCTGATCCACTGTTTAAGACGTCTGGAAGAAGTTCCAGACGTCTGATTTTGCACAGTATCGTCTTTTTCGACCCGTTTAGGGCCCGTTCGGGCTCCGTTTTCCGCGATTCGAGTTGCGTTCCTTTCAGAATTAACTCCTCTACCCGTCTACAGTAGCTATACACTGTTTTGAGACACTCCTTGTGTTTGATCCTTGTGATAGGACCTCGTTCAGTTGCAGTCTTGAGAGTTGCGGAGGCACGCGGGATTCCCGATCACGCCCCCATTACTCCCGTTGTACCTGGTAGAGTGGCTTAAGTTTATTATTAAAATCTGTTAAAGTATGGAACCATAACTAGAATCTAGGACATTGCATGAATCCTAGGAATGAGAAATGTATGGAATGATAGCTCCTAGGTGATGCATGAATCCTAGGGCTAGAAAACTAGTTGTATGCTAGATCCTAGGATGTGGCATGAACCCTAGGATGGAAAAACTAGTGGAATGTATAATACTGCAGTCTTGGAAAAATGGAAAGGAATATAAAGCTGCCTGTAAATTGAATTAACAGCTGCCTGTTATGAATAAAGAAACATGATTGAGATCATGGATTGTGAGAACATGAAACTGGAAAGTGAAACATATGATGTTCTGAGATAAAGAGCTAGAACCCTACGGGGAATTAGGAGTGGAACTCCTGGAAAGAAAAAGGAATGGAACTGAGATGTAGTTGTACTGTCTCTTGGGTACGCAGTACCAAGGGAAGTACCTGTACCTATTTAGTGCAGAGTGGGGCCAGCCACCCCAGGGACCCGAGGTTAGGATTGGCCGCTCTGTACCGACTTGTTGGCCCTCGTGTATGTAGTACCGAGGAGAGCTACTAGTGTTAGGAGAGTACTAGCTACCCCACGGGCCCCGGGGTTCTGCTAGCCTCCTTCACCGACTTGTTAGGCCCACTAGGGCAAACCAGGGTAGTCAGGCGAGAGTGCGCGGACTGTGGAGGGGCAAGGCCCCGGTTTGGTTACTGTGGAGGGGTTGGACCCCTGTTACTGAGAGGGCTCTGCCCTGGTTCCGTGCTGTGCTTTGGGCGCACCCGTTAACGGAAACGACTGACCGCGTGCCAGTGCGGGCTAGCTACCTGTGCGTTTATCGCGCGTGCCGTAGTCACCGTTACATCTGTCAGTGACCTTGGGGTGGTTGACTGAGGGTAGGATCACCACGGGGGACTCTCCCGGCCAGGAGAGCACCACGTGCTACTTCTACTTTTGGAAAAGACTACAATCAAGATCGTTCCCACGAGGACATTCGAGATCAAATAAAGGATCTGAGAAATAAATGAAATAGTGAGAAAATTGAAAGATGTGATTAAAGGAAGTAATAGAACAGAACAGCTACTGTACACTCTACTGTTGCCTTTAGTTAGTTTGCCACTCTACTCAGCGTTTTGCTGATGTGTTACACTCGTTACCTTTTTCAGGACCAGGTGTTGAGCAGCCAGGGTCGGCGGCTGCAGAGGACGCTGGGCCGAGTAGGGTCCAGTAGAGTTTACCACAGTCTTTTGTACCTCTTTTGTTTATGTTCTAGTGAGTAGTTTTTGTTCCCGCTGTACTTTCTTTACCTGCAGTTCTTGTTATATGATAAATGTTGTTCTACTGTTGTGGTGGTATCTACTGTAGTAGTTTCTTTCCTTACTGCTGTACTTCCTTACTGTTAGTTATATTCATGCTGAATGTGGTTTATTTTACTGCTCTTTTAGTTACTTCCTCGTTGGACGACTAGGTCTTGGGATTAGTCGAGTCGGTCTGGTTCTCGTGTCTCGTAGGGACTCGGGAACCGGGTCGTTACACTTGTTAATTGAGATTTGTAAAACGACAGCTCTTTGAAAAATTAAGTTTAAACTAAAATGACAAAATTGCCGATGAGATTAAAGCATATAATCCGCTTCTTCCCTTTCGATATAAGGAAGCTGAATCGGTAATCCCCATCCCTTTTCTGGTAGGTAGCGAGCATGTGGCAGTTTACGGTGAGGGCGGTTCGTGGTGGGTTGTGTGGGTACCAACTTGGTCGATGGGTCGTGGTGCCATTAAAGATGCAAAAATGACACATAACATCTTTAGATTTTTACATAAATATAATTAATTTTTTTAAATTATTTTTTAAATATTTCTTTAAATATTATTTAAAAAATAATACCGTTTTCGTAATTAACGTTTCCTTAAATTAAGCGTGTTAAATTTAAAAATAATTAAAGATTTTTATTCTATCTTTAAAATTTATTTCTTTTTATTCCTTACCCTCCCAATCCTTCTCCCTTCTCCCCACTCCTATATTTACATAATTTTTCTTCTAATATTTAAAGTAATATTGAAAAGTACCTTAATAATAAAAAAATATTTTTTTAAAATTTCAATAATATCCACGTAGAAATGCCTAACAACTTCCACCTTGAACTCATATTATAGCAATCAAATATAAAAGAAGTAAAAAGAACATTCCCTGGAACCCTCTTTTTAAAAGATCGTAGGTGAAGGAGCATCACACGTCCCTGCTATCAGACATGACTCGATGATGTAAAATGGAAACACGTCAATCACTCAGCCATCACTAATAGCCAGTTGCTGCAATCCCATGAAATATTTGAGATTTCATCGGAAAAACAAATATCCAATTCGGAAAACACAATTGCAGAGATATCCACGAATCCGTGAAGCCTCAATTCCCAAACTAATAGAACAACTGCAAAGATGATGACAACGGATGTTTTACCTCCTTAAGC
Organism: Thalassia testudinum; assembly: GCA_037157565.1. Classification (NCBI taxonomy): domain Eukaryota; kingdom Viridiplantae; phylum Streptophyta; class Magnoliopsida; order Alismatales; family Hydrocharitaceae; genus Thalassia; species Thalassia testudinum. The sequence goes on along the minus strand of JAZHRO010000007.1, from coordinate 69,320,778 downwards.
ACCGAAAAGATCGCACTTTTCTCCATAAAACTTGAAGTTTATGGCATCAAAGGGAACCCTCTCTGGAATAAGATCCAAGAGCTCCCTTCCCGATGAAAGGAACAGAAAAAGAGCCAGGGGGAACAGCAGGCAAAAATCGAGACGCGCAGACAACGAGAGCTGCTGCGATCCCCACCTTGAGTATAATTTTTCTGTAAATAAGTAATTAGATATACGTCTTACCAAATAAATAAGATTATAGGTTAATGTGGGTAATGTTTCAAAAATTCAATCAAATTGGTTGATTCAATCAAAAATTGATGTTTTACTAATCGAATCAGTCGATTCAGGTGATAAAAATAAAAATTAAGGTAAATCAATTAAAATCAAGTCGATCAACGGATTTAGTTAAATCGATCAAACGGTTTAACTATTTTCTTAAGAGTAAAAAAATTTTAAAAAAATACATGTAAATTTAGAACTTGAAATAAATATTCAAAGATTTATATGTGTTCTTGAAACTTTTATTTTTTATTATATATTTTATTTTTATCTAATATTTGATAAAATATGTTAATTTTAATATAATTAGAGTTACAAAATAACTTTTCTTATTATATATTCTTAATAATTTTTTATTAAACACCGGCTCAACTCAGTCAGACTTTGTTGAACTAATACAAATTAATCTAAAATTCTTATGATTCAATTTTTCCCAATTTTTTCACAGGCTAATATAATGCTAATGTCATCACCTATTCAACCAATATAAACTGTTGGTTGAATCACTAAAAAAATTAAACCAACACATGACCGATTTAATAATCGATTCTATTTTTAAAGCATTGACCATAAGAAAGGAGAATAAATGAATGAATAAACCTTTTTGAATGATATTTCTATAAAAATTAATAGCTAAAAATAATAACTAATAAGTAGATGGAAAATCATCCCCATCTTTTGCATGTGATGTTAAAGAGAGTCCCCATTAAGTAATTAATTTTACTTTTCTCAATCTCGTGGATTTATACTTCAATCCTCTTCCGTGTTTCAGCCGTTAGTTATGAACTCTATCTCTCCATGTTCCCTTCTCAATCAATGGATAATATACTCTCTCTTAATTTCTTGCCATCATATTTTTAGCAAAAAAATTTTACACTATAATTGTGACAACTTCCTTCCTTAAATGACAAGAGTTCCAGCTAAGGGCATCATCTCTATCCCTCACCAATTGTCATTCTCCCATAATTGCTCTCATTATTTCCTTCCAACTTTTTATATCTATCCATACTAATTGTTATCCTCACATGATTGCTCTCATTATTTCTTTCTACCTTTTTATATCTCTCCATGCCAAAATCTAACGAGACTTCAACAAGTAGTGAGCCTCTCCATATTTGGTTTTGCTTATCTCCCTCTTAAAGGCATACATGGCCTCCATCCAACGCTTTCTCCATCCAAGCTACTAATAGGCTACCAATTTCACACCCATGTGGTGGATGAATCTAGATTTGATGTTAATCGTGGTGACAAATGGTGTCTACAATGGGATATATCAACAATGTTGAATTCATCATTTTCAATGTCATTAAGACATAGCGGGAAAAAATCCTGTAACCTATAGAAATCGCAATCTATTCCTCACATGTTCTGCTGTGACATTGATACGTAAGGAAATGTAAGTTTGGTACTATTAAAAGTACTATGGCAATTGTAACTATAAATGATCCGCTTTTATACTTGTACTGAAAATTTCAAATATTTTTTGGAGAGCCATATAAGATTTATTTATGATTTTATTGATAAGTTTTCAATTTCATGGATTGTTTCATATGTGAAAAATGTATTGTATCCATTCTCAAATACATCATGATCTATTTCTTTCTTTTGTCTATAGTTATTACAAATGCACGCATGAGCATTAACTTTCATTTATACTCTTTTTATGTGAAAGAACAACAAGGATGTTAGTGTAAAATGGCAATTGTTGTTAATTTGCACATATTCACTTAGCCTTTATGGTTTGGCCTAAGTTCAACATTGGGCTATTAAGGCCATAAATATGAAAAAAGTTACTAATGTCACGCCCTCTTATATCCCATAGTTTAAGTAAATTAAGGGAGTCATCTGCAATCCCTTTTTATTCTTACATCATAGCCATTCAAATGGAATAAGCAATGATTCGAAGATATCTAGTATTTTTTCTAACATGTGACAATAATTGACAAGTGTAAATAGATTGAACTTTACACATTCTTTACCTAATATATATTGAAACCTCATTCTTGATCTTAAATAACTTATGTTTAGTCTTATTTTGATGAATTGTTATTAGCGTATACTAGTGACCTTTATAAGTATGTAAATGAACCAATCAAATAATTGCATGTGCTGGAATTAATATAAGTTTTCCCAACTTGATAATCGTACTAATTTTTGAAGGGTTCGATCATATTGATCCCGTGACTCCACGGAAGCATGAAAATACGAGAATAGGTGTTTTAAAATTTTTCAAATATAAGATTGAATTGATGGAGCAAAATAATGGAGGAATAAAAAAAAAACACTTATTATCGAAATCACAGAGAGGAACTAGTTTCCTCCATTTTGGGATCCCATAAGTAGAGGGATTGTGCCTTTGCGAGGCAGCAGGGTACAACACCTAAAGATGTGCTTCCTTAAATAAGTCCCAGAAGAATTCCAATCGCTCCTACTCGACAAGTGGATGAGACCCTTGTGTTGTGGAGGATGAATCCTACGTGTGATCGTGAACTCCTTCGTGGACTCGAAGCAACGATTGCCACGAAGAACGAATCCAACCTTAAGAACAACTTCAAGAGGACCAACACCAGCCATCCCTATTGTAGTCGGTCAGCTCAAGGAAGACTTAGTCGACCGGCTACTACAGAGGGCGAGGAGTGCACGACTAGAACAAGGTAACAACTTCAGCCCTTTATAAAGTGCTAAGATAATTGACACTACATGATTAGGCTTATCATGGAAAGTATAAAATTATGATTCATGAATATACTAAGGCAGTGACTCAAAGAGTCTTATGGGCCCCAAGGGGTCAATGCCTTCTGAAGGCATATGGTTCTTTAAACAACGATGGCAAAAGATAAGTCAACCTTAGTTATACTTGCACTGGCATGTTATTGTTATTATTTTATTGATTGCTTATGTTGGTGGTTAAGCCATTAAAGCTACCTAATGATATGTGAACTAAGGCAAATGTCTCTATGAAAATATGGTTCAATAAAATAAATTATTGCCATGAAATTGTTATGAAATGTCATACAAGAAATCATTGAAAATGAATGTTGTCATGGAAAAGCGCATGAAATGTGTTATGGGGTCTGATAAGTCCATTTCAGTAGATTAGTATTCATCCTAAGTTTGTTTGTATATAGATTTTAGATGTATTAATACTTCATGTTTGGTTATAAAATTTAGGCATGCATTATGTAACGAACGCGCGCTTCAGACATCTTTTAAGACGTCTGGGAAGTGGCCCAGACGTCTGACCAGACGTCTGGAACCACTTCCAGACGTCTGGAAATCGGTTATTGTTGGCACGCGTGATTCGTCTGCGCGCCTGAGCGCGCAGACCTGCGAAAATTCCCTCTCTCTCTTTTTCCCTCTTCCTCCTGCACCCTCTGTCGCGCTCTCTCTCTCCTCCTCGCGCGGCCTTAAAAGGCCACGCCCTCCCCCTCACTCCCGTCACCTCTGCCCCCTTCCTCTTCTCCTTCCAGTCGGTGCGCGAGAGCGAGCGCGAGTGAGCGGCGGCGGCGGGTGCGGGAGGAGGTGCTGCGCTGGGGAGGAGGCGTCGGCCGTGAGGGCTCGAGCCTGCTGGGGCAGCGGGAGCCGGCCGGTGGGGGCACAGCGGGCGCGGAGCGACGCGGGAGGACTGCTGCAGCTCGAGCAGCAGGCGGACGAGACGCGACGCTGTCGGGCGTCGCGAGCGGAGGGTGAGTTGCGCCCTGGTTCTGGAAACTTTTCCAGAATCAGACGTCTGGGCTGATAGCCAGACGATGGGCACGACGTCTGGAAGATTGTCCCAACGTCTGAAAGGTGAGTTATTTTCGTCTCCTTCCTTTTCTTCGACTGACCGTACTAAGAGAGAGAGATGGGTACGCGCAGGTTTTGAGATTCGCATCCAACTCGAATCAGACGTCTGGCTGCAGTGCCAGACGACTGGATAGACTTACAGACGTCCGGAGTGACCATCGGACGTTTGGGAATTAGGCCAGACGCCCCCGCAGGCTTCTGGACGTCTGAGAGACCACGCAGAGCAAGGTAACCCCTGATCCACTTTTTTAAGACGTCTGATTTTGCAATGTTTCGTCGTTTTCGACCCGTTTAGGGCCCGTTCGGGTTCCGTTTTCCGCATTTCGAGTTGCGTTCTTTTCGGAATTACATCCTCTACCCGTCTACAGTAGTTGTATACTGTTTTGAGAAATTCCTTGTGTTTGATCCTTGTGATAGGACCCCGTTCCGTTGCAGTCTCGGGGGTTGCGGAGGCACGCGGGATTCCCGACCACGCCCCCAGTTCACCTGTTGTAACCGGTAGAGTGGCTTTAAGTATAATCTGTTAAATTATGAAACCATAAATAGAACCTAGGACATTGCATGAATCCTAGGAATGAGAAATATATTGAATGGTAGATCCTAGGGTGTTGCATGAATCCTAGGGCTGGAAAACTAGATTGTATGATAGATCCTAGGATATGGCATGAATCCTAGGACGGGAAAACTAGTGGAATGTATGAATACTGCGGTCTTGGAAAATGTGGAAAGGAAATAGTAGCTGCCTGTGAATTGAATTAACAGCTGCCTGTTATGAATAAATAAACGTGATTGAGAATATGGATTGTAAGAACGTGAAACTGGAAAGTGAAACCTGGATGTTCTGTGTTAAAAGAGCTGGAACCCTACGGGAAATTAGGAGTAGAACTCCTGGAAAGTGAATGGAATATAATTGGGGAAGTGAGCTGGCCCTTGAGTACGGAGTACTAAGGAGAGCGACTGTCCCCCTATTTAGTGCAGAGCGGAGCCAGCTGCCCCAGGGGCCCGGGGTTAGGACTGGCCACTCTGTACCGACTTGCTGGCCCTCGTGTATGTAGTACCGAGAGAGCTACTAGTGTAGGGAGGTACTAGCTACCCCACGGGCCCCGGGGTTCTGCTAGCCTCCTACACCGACTTGTTAGGCCCACTGGGGCAAACCAGGGTAATCAGGCGAGGGTGCGCGGACTGTGGAGGGGCAAGGCCCCTGTTTGGTTACTGTGGAGGGGTTGGACCCCTGTTACTGAGAGGGCTCTGCCCTGTACTGGTTCCGTGCTGTGCTTTGGGCGCACCTGTTAATGGAAACGACTGACCGCGTGCCAGTGCGGGTTAGCTACCCGTGCGTTTACCGCGCGTGCCGTAGTCACCGTTACGTCTGTCAGTGACCTTGGGGTGGTTGACTGAGAGTAGGATCACCACGGGGGACTCTCCCGGCCAGGAGAGCACCACGTGCTACTTCTACTGTTCGGAAAAGACTACAATCAAGATCGTTCCCACGAGGAACATTCGAGATCAAGTGAAGGATCTGAGAAATAGATAAATTGTGAAACAATAGAAAGACGTAAATAAAGGAAGAAAGAAAATTAAAACAACTACTGTACACTTTACTGTTGCTTTAGTTTAGCTGCCACTCTACTCAACGTTTTGCTGACGTGTTACACTCGTTACCTTTCAGGACCAGGTGTTGAGCAACCAGGGTCAGCGGCTGCAGAGGACGCTGGGCCGAGTAGGGTCCAGTAGAGTTACCACTGTTCTCTTGTACCTCTTTTTGGTTCCACTGTAGTGAGTAGTTCCTGTTTCCGCTGTACTTTTCTTTACCTGCAGTTCATATTAGGTTATGAATGTTGTTCTACTGTTGTGGTGGTACATACTGTAGTAGTTTCTTTCCTTACTGCTGTATTTTCTTACTGTTAGTTATATTCATGTTGAATGTGGTTTTTTTTACTGCTCTTTTGGTTACTTCCTTGTTGGACGACTAGGTCTTGGGTTTAGTCGAGTCGGTCCGGTTCTCGTGTCTCGTAGGGACTCAGGAATCGGGTCGTTACAAGATGGTATCAGAGCAAGGTTGTCCCGAGAAGTGAATCAACTGACTGGAAAATAACCAATTCACATGTCTATAACTAGAGTAGCCACCACAACATCTTTTGACATGAGTTCTTAGATGTTTCCGTTCGGTATCGTTCCATAGTGACGTGTTGTTTCGCATCTCCTTGCAGGAGATGCCTCGTCGTGGGACCAGTGAGTCGGGCCACGGCCGAAGACGAGGTCGGCGAGGTGGGCGTGCCGTTGCCGACACCCCAGTGGACCAGCCACTACTCCCGGGCGTCCAGGCCCAGGACCTCGCCCGGCTGATACAAGACATTGTATGAGAGGAGCTCCACCCACTGCCCCGAGCACCTCACCCTGGGGCTGTGGAGGGGGAGTCCTCAGTGGGACCACTCGACGGACGCGGCGCTGGACACGAGGGAGGGGATGGGCTGCCGCAGCCCCCACCTTCCTCCGATACTTCTGTGCACGAGGCACCGTTGCCTAGGGGTGGACCAGCATCCCCATTGCAGCGCCACTCCGAGCTCTTCGGGCAGTTCCGGAAGCTGAAGCCCCCCTCCTTCAAGGGGGATGAGGACCCGACCGAGGCAGAGGACTGGCTTGAGCAGCTGGAGAAGATTTTCGACACCCTTTGCCCCCCGGTGGAGTGCCGCGTGGCCTTTGCCACGTACCAGCTGGAGAGTGCGGCACACAGGGGGTGGAGGGCGGTCCGAGGATAGGAGAGGGACGAGCCGACCTGGGACCGGTTCGTCGCCCACTTCTGCGAGCGGTACTTTCCCCAGATGTGGCAGGACCAGAGGAGGCGGGAGTTCCACGCTCTTCGCCAAGGGAAGATGACCGTGAGCACGTACCACACGCGTTTCCTGGAGCTGTCCCGCTTTGCAGCGACAGCGGTAGCTACTGAGGAGGAGCACCTTTGGAGGTTCACCGAGGAGCTTCGGCCTGCGATTTGGGGGTATGTCAAACCCCTGAAGTTGCCTACGTTTTCGAGGGTGGTAGAGGCAGCTATGACTTACGAGGAGACCAACTTGTCCGCGCGAGACACTGACGGCGGGCGGAAGAGGCCCTTCTAGCCAGACTTTTCACAGGGTCGGCGAGAGAGGAGACACGTGGCGTCCGCAGGAGAGCAGTCACATTTTACAGGGCCATCAGTGGCCTTTGGGGGCCCTCGACAGGGGCCAGTCGCCAGCACCGGACCCCCGCCCAGCCGACAGCAGGGACCCACTAAGGGTGGGAGTCGGGTTCCCCTCTGTTACCAGTGTGGCCAGCCGGGCCACATCAAGAGGGACTGCCTGTCTAGGGCAGGAGGTCAGCAGATACTTCTCGCGCAGAGCACTGGAGGATGCGCAGGAGGCCGCGGTTACCAGGCGCGAGGAGGAGGATAGCAGTCATGAGGAGGGTACCGGCTAGCACCTACCCGTCCGATGCAGAGTGTGGCTGCTTCGTCCGCACCTAGAGCTGAAGGGCGTATCAACGCCTGACACACAGGGACGCCAGAGCTTCGGGATCGGTGGTAGCAGGTATGGTTTCAGTTTCCGGCAGACTCGTTTACACGCTTTTCGATTCTGGCGCTACGCACTCGTTTGTCGTAGCCAGTTTCGCAGTTAGTTTGGACCAGGATTATACAACATTAGAAAATCCGTTCGTAATCAGAGGTCCGAGTGGTCAGCTATTGTAGCTGAGGAGGTGTACACGGATTGCGAGGTCAACGTCGGGGGACATAGCCTGCTAGCTGACCTGATTATGATACAGATGGAGGACTTCGGAGTGATTCTGGGGATGGACTGGCTGTCCGCTTACCACGCCTTGGTGGACTATTTTGAGAGGAAGATTGTCTTCTCCATGCCGGAGTTGCCTTCTTTCGAGTTTCACGGACAGCTACTGGACGGAGGTTTCAGGTGCATTTCGGCACTTCGGGCGGCGAGGCTCTTGAGCCAGGGGTGTGAGGGCTTCCTAGCTTGTGTGGTGGCAGAGCCCAGCCCTGTGGCAGACTTCCACAGCATCCCGGTGGTCAGAGAGTACCCTGATGTGTTTTCAGACGAGTTACCAGGACTACCGCCTGAGCGTGAGATCGAGTTTGAGATCTCACTAGTACCAGGGACCAGCCCCATCTCCACCGCGCCATACAGGATGGCACCGCTTGAGCTGCGAGAGCTCAAGTCCCAGTTGTAGGACCGTTTGGAGAAAGGTTTCGTGAGACCTAGTGCGTCTCCCTGGGGAGCCCCGGTACTGTTTGTGAAGAAGAAGGATGGGACCTTACGCCTTTGTGTGGACTACCGACAGCTGAATAGGGTCACCATCAAGAACAGATATCCGCTGTCGAGGATTGACGACTTATTTGACCAGTTGCGGGGTTCCATTGTGTTTTCCAAGATCGACTTGAGGTCTGGATACCACCAGTTGAGGATCAGGGAGACCGACGTCTCCAAGACAGCTCTCCGCACCCGGTACGGACACTACGAGTTTTTGGTCATGCCGTTTGGGCTGACCAATGCCCCTGCTGCTTTCATGGATCTGATGAACCGGGTGTTTAGACCTTACTTGGACCAGTTTGTGGTGGTTTTCATAGATGATGTACTCATCTATTCTCGAGATCAAACGTAGCACGGACAGCACTTGCGGATGGTTCCGGACACTCTGAGACGACGCAGGCTGTACGCCAAACACAGCAAGTGCGAGTTCTGGTTGAGCGAGGTGACCTTCCTAGGTCATGTGATCTCTGGAGATGGCTTGGCGGTGGACCCAGCCAAGGTTGAGGCAGTACTCAGGTGGGAGAGACCGCGTTCAGTCACTGAGATTCGTAGTTTCCTGGGACTGGCAGGCTACTACAGACGTTTCATCAGAGGTTTTTCATAGATTGCGCGTCCTATGACACAGTTGACCCGGAAGGACGTGCCCTTCACTTGGACAGACGCTTGTGAGGCGTGTTTTCTGGAGCTGAAGGAGAGGTTGACCTTGGCTCCCGTGCTCACCATCCCTGACAGTAGTGGCGGGTTCGTTGTGTACACGGATGCCTCCTTGCAAGGGTTAGGAGGTGTGCTCATGCAGAGGGGTCACGTTGTCGCTTACGCTTCGCGGCAACTGAAGCCCCAAGAGCATACCTACCCTACCCACGACCTAGAGTTGGCAGCTGTTGTCTTCGCACTGAAGACCTGGAGGCACTACTTGTACGGTGAGACCTTCGAGATTTTCACAGATCACAAGAGCCTCAGATACCTTTTTGATCAGAAGGAGCTCAACATGAGACAGAGACGTTGGTTGGAGCTCCTGAAGGACTACGACTGCAGCATCTCCTACCACCTGGGAAAGGCCAATGTGGTGGCTGACGCCTTGAGCTGTAAGGCGCCCGCACACTTGTCCAGTTTACAGTTACAGAGTTGGAGCCTTTTGGAGGAGGTGGGCAGTTGGCGACCCCTGAAGTTACGGGGGCACTGTGGGGCTGTGACGGTGACACGACAGACTAGGCCAGAGCTGATAGACCGCATCATCACAGGACAGATGGCCGATCCGTACTTGTAGTCCTTGCGCGACAGAGTACTGTCGGGAGACCCGAGGCACTTCTCTTTCACAGACCAGGTGCTATGCCTGAGGGGACGGTTGTGCGTTCCCAGGGACGAGGAGCTGTTGAGAGAGCTCCTGACTGAGGCACACGGTTCCAGATTCACCATACATCCCGGAAACACGAAGATGTAGCACGACTTGAGACGCGAGTTTTGGTGGAGGGGGATGAAGCGGGATGTGGGTGAATTCGTACAGTAGTGCTTAGTGTGCTAGCAGGTGAAAGCCGAGCATCAGAGGCCTGCAGGGCCGCTACAGCCGCTTCCAGTGCCAGAGTGGAAGTGGGAGAGCATCACCATGGACTTGGTAGTGGGCTTACCTGTTACCCAGCGAGGACACGACGCTGTCTGGGTAATTGTGGATAGACTGACGAAGACGGCACGATTCCTACCGATCCGAGTCACTTTGGGACCAGCACAGTTGGCAGAGAGGTATATTCGTGATGTGGTACGACTACACAGATTTCCGCGGGAGATCGTATCCGATCGGGATACCCGCTTTACATCCCAGTTTTGGGCTGAGTTTCAGCAGGCCTTGGGGACGCGGTTGAGGTTTAGTACGGCTTACCACCCCCAGACGGACGGACAGTCTGAGCGCACGATACAGACACTTGAGGACCTTTTGCGTGCCTGTGTACTGGACTGGAGGGGCTCTTGGGAGGAGCACCTGCCCCTGGCGGAGTTTGCATACAACAATAGTTATCACTCGAGTATCGGCATGGCTCCCTACGAGGCTCTATACGGACGGAGGTGTACGGCACCCTTGAGTTGGGTTGAGGTGGTGACCAAGTGGGAGGTTGGCCCCAGGTTGATCCGGCAGAGTCAGGAGGTAGTCGAGCAGATCCATAAGCGACTCCGCACTGTCAGGAGCAGACAGAAGAGCTACGCGGATCGGAGACGTAGAGAGGTGCAGTTTGAGGTTGGGGACCACGTCTTTCTTCGTGTTTCGCCCATGAAGGGCTTGTAGCGGTTTGGGGTGAGAGGGAAGCTCGCGTCGAGGTTTGTGGGGCCCTTTGAGGTCCTGGAGCAGGTTGGACCCGTTGCTTACAGGCTTGCCCTCCCCCCGCAGCTTTCTAGTGTGCACGACGTGTTCCACGTGTCCAACCTCAGGAAGTACGTAGCCGATCCCAGTCACGTACTTAGTCACGAGTGCGTCGAGGTGGGCGACGAACTGACCTACCCCGAGCGGCCAGTGCAGATTCTAGACCGTGCCATCCGCAGTTTGAGACGAAAGCAAGTACCCTGGTAACGGTTTTGTGGAGGAGCCAGCGGTACGAGGAGGCTACCTAGGAGCCTGAGGTGGCAATGCGGGAGTGGTACCCAGAACTCTTCGCAGGTACGTCTTTTCGGACCAGATTCGGTCCTCTTTGAGTTTGTTATGGTATTTATGACGTTTTCCCGCACCCTAGTTAGCGCAAGTTTCGGGGACGAAACTTCCTTTGAGTTTGTTATATTGTAACGAACGCGCACTTCAGACATCTTTTAAGACGTCTGGGAAGTGGCCCAGACGTCTGACCAGACGTCTGGAACCACTTCCAAACGTCTGGGAATCGGTTATTGTTGGCACGCTCGATTCGTCTGCGCGCCTGAGCGCGCAGACCTGAAAATTCCCTCTATCTCTCTTTTTCCCTCTCCCTCCTACACCCTCTGTCGCGCTCTCTCTCTCCTCCTTGCGCGGCCATAAAAGGCCATGCCCTCCCCCTCACTCCCGTCACCTCCGCCCCCTTCCTCTTCTCCTTCCAGTCGGTGCGCGAGAGCGAGCGCGAGTGAGCGGCGACGGCGGGTGCGGGAGGAGGTGCTGCGCGGGGGAGGAGGCGTCGGCCGTGAGGGCTCGAGCCTGCCGGGGCAGCGGGAGCCGACCGGTGGGGGCGTAGCGGGCGCGGAGCGACGTGGGAGGACTGCTGCAGCTCGAGCAACAGGCGGACGAGACGCGACGCTGTCGGGCGTCGCGAGCGGAAGGCGAGTTGCGCCCTGGTTCTGGAAACTTTTCCAGAATCAGACGTCTGGGTTGATAGCCAGACGATGGGCACGACGTCTGGAAGATTGTCCCGACGTCTGAAAGGTGAGTTATTTCCGTCTCCTTCCTTTTCTTCGACTGACCGTACTAAGAGAGAGAGATGGGTACGCGCAGGTTCTGAGATTCGCATCCAACTCGAATCAGACGTCTGGCTGCAGTGCCAGACGACTGGATAGACTTACAGACGTCCGGAGTGACCATCGGACGTCTGGGAACTAGGCCAGACGCCCCCGCAGGCTTCTGGACGACTAAGAGACCACGCAGAGCAAGGTAACCCCTGATCCACTTTTTTAAGACATCTGATTTTGCACTGTTTCGTCGTTTTCTACCCGTTTAGGGCCCGTTCGGGTTCCGTTTTCCGCATTTCGAGTTGCTTTCTTTTCGGAATTACATCCTCTACCCGTCTACAGTAGTTGTATACTATTTTGAGAAATTCCTTGTGTTTGATCCTTGTGATAGGACCCCGTTCCGTTGCAGTCTCGAGGGTTGCGGAGGCACGCGGGATTCCCGACCACGCCCCCAGTTCGCCTGTTGTAACCGGTAGAGTGGCTTTAAGTATAATCTGTTAAATTATGAAACCATAAATAGAACCTAGGACATTGCATGAATCCTAGGAATGAGAAATAGATTGAATGGTAGATCCTAGGGTGTTGCATGAATCCTAGGGCTGGAAAACTAGATTGTATGATAGATCCTAGGATATGGCATGAATCCTAGGATGGGAAAACTAGTGGAATGTATGAATACTGCGGTCTTGGAAAATGTGGAAAGGAAATAATAGCTGCCTGTGAATTGAATTAACAGCTGCCTGTTATGAATAAATAAACGTGATTGAGAATATGGATTGTAAGAACGTGAAACTGGAAAGTGAAACCCGGATGTTCTAAGTTAAAAGAGCTGGAACCCTACGGGGAATTAGGAGTAGAACTCCTGGAAAGTGAATGGAATAGAATTGGGGAAGTGAGCTGGCCCTTGAGTACGGAGTACCAAGGAGAGCGATTGTCCCCCTATTTAGTGCAGAGCGGAGCCAGCCACCCCAGGGACCTGGGGTTAGGACTGGCCACTCTGTACCGACTTGCTGGCCCTCGTGTACGTAGTACCGAGGAGAGCTACTAGTGTAGGGAGGTACTAGCTACCCCACGGGCCCCGGGGTTCTGCTAGCCACCTACACCGACTTGTTAGGCCCACTGGGGCAAACCAGGGTAATCAGGCGAGGGTGCACGGAGTGTGGAGGGGCAAGGCCCCTGTTTGGTTACTGTGGAGGGGTTGGACCCCTGTTACTGAGAGGGCTCTGCCCTGTACTGGTTCCGTGCTGTGCTTTGGGCGCACCCGTTAACGGAAACAATTGACCGCGTGCCAGTGCTGGTTAGCTACCCGTGCATTTACCGCACGTGCCGTAGTCACCGTTACGTCTGTCAGTGACCTTGGGGTGGTTGACTGAGAGTAGGATCACCACGGGGGACTCTCCCGGCCAGGAGAGCACCACGTGCTACTTCTACTATTCGGAAAAGACTGCAATCAAGATCGTTCCCACGAGGAACATTCGAGATCAAGTGAAGGATCTGAGAAATAGATAAATTGTGAAACAATAGAAAGATGTAAATAAAGGAAGAAAGAAAATTAAAATAGCTACTGTACACTTTACTGTTGCTTTAGTTTAGCTGCCACTCTACTCAGCGTTTTGCTGACGTGTTACACTCGTTACCTTTCAGGACCAGGTGTTGAGCAGCCAGGGTCAGCGGCTGCAGAGGATGCTAGGCCGAGTAGGGTCCAGTAGAGTTACCACTATTCTCTTGTACCTCTTTTTGGTTCCACTGTAGTGAGTAGTTCTTATTTCCGTTGTACTTTTCTTTACCTGCAGTTCATATTAGGTTATGAATGTTGTTCTACTGTTGTGGTGGTACATACTGTAGTAGTTTCTTTCCTTACTGCTGTATTTTCTTACTGTTAGTTATATTCATGTTGAATGTGGTTTATTTTACTGCTCTTTTGGTTACTTCCTCGTTGGACGACCAGGTCTTGGGTTTAGTTGAGTCGGTTCGATTCTCGTGTCTCGTAGGGACTCGGGAATCGGGTCGTTACACATTAGGATTCATGTATACATACATTCTCTTGCATTTTATAGTGTTATGTACATAAATAATTGTGTGGTTATGATTGCATGATTAAATGGGGAATTAATGAGGACAACTCATTTATATTTTATGCCAGTTAAGTTACCACCTTACCTATCTTAATTATCCCTACATCCTAAATTAATTCCTAAAGGCCCTGGTTCTTATTGCAAAATCACTTAGGAGAGGATCACTCTCTCTCTCTCTCTCAAGCTCTCTCTCTCTTTCTCTACCAACTGATCCATGGTCCTCCTATTCCCATCCATCCCAACGAGCTCACACTACCCCTCCCATAAACTAGCGCAAGACCATTCCCATCTCTCCCATCTATGGCTCCCTCTCCTCTCCATACCCCACGCTACCACACTCCAACTCATGCCCACAACTTCTCGATCCTCTCCCCGCCCAATCTCACCACTCACAAACACACCTGATAACCAACCCATGCAAACATCGTAGACTCTCTCTCTCTCATTCTTCCCTCTCGCGATCGGAAGGACCCATTCCTTCTTGCTACCCGAGGGGCGAAAACCACTCCCAACGTAGGCCTTAAGGAGGGGCATGCCCCGTTCCTAACCTATTGCCATCATATCTGACCTAGGGAGGGAGGCCCTAATGGCTCCTCTTCTCTTGTGCCTCCTTCACCACCGCACTTCAATCGTAGTAGCACCGTGACCTCCTCTACTTGCTACCTTCCTCCGCCAACAACAACCACGACCTGCCACCATCGTGCTCCATCCTTGATAGTAGCACTCGCTGCCACCCACAGTGTTGATGACGACTCTACAATTATTAATGTTAATAACATCAATTAGAGTCAATTTCGAGAGTACTTGTGCGATAATGACATATTATAATGGGCTTTGGAGCATTGCATGCATATTGCATGATCTTTACATTTTAATCGCTTAGAATCAATGTTTAATGACCATGTGCACAAGTCTATTTTGAAATAGGTCTCATATGAGCAATCAGACCATATGAATGTATCCGAATCGACGAACAGAGTCCAATAGACTCAAAATCACTTCGATCCAACCATCGTAGCTCCCACAACAAGCCTAAGAAAGATCAATGGCCAGGGGGCAATGTGACATCCTTATGAGTTTCGGATGAAAAATCCAACCGTATGAATGGATCCGGAGCGACGATCCCAGTCTGGCAATACGAGAATCATCGCAATTTGAGAATCGTGGCATCTCTTACAATAGAAAGAAGATGGATGGCCTAGATGGTGCCACGTTGCACCATCTAGGCCACCCAACACTAGCCATGAACTCCCAGCACTGACTCCTCTTCATCCTCATCATTAAATCTCGACTGTTGGATCAAGTTCCAACGACCTAGAAGTCACCTCCACTACATGCCTTTGGATCCTCCTAGCGACCATGTCAAGGGCATGGCGTGGTGGTCTTGAGAGGAGATCTCAAGGAGAAGGTGCGGGTTCAAATCCTTGCGACCCCCCCTCAAGCTCAATTGAAGCAATGGCAGTGTAGCAGCATGCACACGTGCGCACGTGCGTGGACTGCAGTGATGCACAACGCATCGCCTGCGCATGTGCGCAGGGTGCACGGGACAGCGTGTGCGTTGAAGGCACGAGGGAGGGGGCTATGGCGACGCATAAGGCGGGTCTTCGGTGACGCTTTGAATGTCACTGTTGACCCGAGGATGATTTTTGGCATTCTCCCTCCATTATAAAAAGGCTTACCCCCCTCCACTTTTGCCAAGCTAACACCCAAGAGCTACGACCACCTTCTAAAGCTCCGAGCAAGGTCTTGAAGCCGCCGAGCCACCGACGAAAGCTCCTCCACCGCCATGGCTGCCTCGACGTCGTCTTCTTCCTTGTCTTAGTTTTATTTTTTGTGATAGTGTAGTACATGTTTTTCATTTGAAGCATTCATCTATATTTTGTTCATCATACATTTGATCATTAATAGAATACATCTTTGATATATTATTCGCATCATGATTCTCTAACCCTATTCCCCCCTTTCTCTCCCTCCCTCTCTCTCCTATCTCTCTCTTTCTCATTCTCTCCTTTTTGCAAGCGAATCAAAAGTGATATTTTTGTGACACGAAAGAGATTAGCGGATTCAATACTTTACCTCCCTGTGTTCGACACTCGGACTCACATCCGATTATTTTTCTAAGTAAAATTGACATCGTAAAATGCGCTACAACAAACGATTTTTACGTAAATGCATTAGCGAATGTCAGTTTTTGGCGTAGTTGCCAAGGAGGCAATGGATCTCTTATTTTCTTTCATTTTCTTAGTCATTATTCATATTTGTGTTATCTAACTTGCTTTTCTCTCTCTTCTTGTGGTTGCAGGAACCTCATGCATCAGTAATGGGAGGAGAACGAGTCAGGTTGGATCAAAGGAAGCACAAGAAGAAGATCGCCATCGACCCGAAGGTTTGATCTTGTCTTCCCATGATCCAAGGGTAAATTCTCATCTTTGGACCAAAAAAAATGGTGGTGTATTAAAAAACAACCCTCTCATTTGTTTGTCGAAGAAAAACACCACCATTAAGTCTTCAACCCATTAATTTCGCAATATAATTTTCTGGATTTGGGTTGAGGACATGATTTAAGGACCTTAAACACCTCTAAAAATTTTTAGAAAAATCTCACAGGTGCTCCTTCTGATAGGTGAACTCCCCGTCAAATTTTAGAGCCAAACTCATTGTGGTTTGGTTGTGAGAAATTCTCTACTGGAAGTGCGCAAGGTTGTCCTAAGTTCTAGAGATCTGTAAGTGGTTCTTACTGCTGCAAACTCCACACAGCTCGGATTTGTGAGAGATTTATATTTATATAAAGATCTTAAAATTCTATACACTTCATCTGGAGATGACTTTTGTATTTAAAATTGATTAGTGCTTGTTCTGATCAAGATATTAAACTAGCACACTGATCTAGAAATTCTGGATAGATTGACCCCCTATTGGAAAAACATAAAATTGGGTGATCTATTATCCTCAAAAAATTTTGAAATTAATTTTATTCAAAAGCTCATTTGATTTCGATCAGGATAGGGTCATTGCTTGTTTTGATTGGACCCTTATTGACAAAAATATTTAAAAAAGATTCATTGAATAGAAGCAGCACACCCTAGAATTTTCCAAACTAGGGAGTTTTTAATTTTATAACCACACAAAAAGCCCTAAAAGAAAATCAATTCTCACCAACTGTGTGACTATACATTTGTGCCTTGCTTGAACGTGTAAACAAGTGGAATTCTAAAAGCTACTAAAGCAAGGTTTAAATCCTAAAAATCACACATCTTAATCTTGCTTGCTAAAGAACACTTGTTTTGGCATTGGGTCCTTGCACCAAATTGTGCACAGACATGACCCAGATAGGACCAATCTAAGTTCTAAAAGTGTGATTGGGTTTGTTAAGTGCTTGGCCTTAATTCCCATTGTGGAATCCGGTGTCTAGGCTGCGGGAAAGTGTCAAACGACTGCAATTGTGGGGTACAAAGGAACCGGCAACGCGAGCCAAAGGAAGAACCTTCCCTTCAACCCCCTCGTAATCAACCTGGCCAGATTAACTTTGGGAAAAGAGGTTAAAGTACTTGCAGATTTGATCACTCTCTTCAGGACTTCTAAGTCACCTAGGTCTACACTGTAAGGCCTAGATTTGTTTGCTTGATTGTGCACATAATTCTCTCGTCTATTCTTTCCTGATCCATCTATGGATTTCAATGCCTATCCTCCCTTCCCAAACTATCCCCAACATGATTTTTATTCCAACCCAAGTAGACTGTATCTATAGTTTACTTGGGACAACCAGTCGCCTAGTTGGGGATATAATCCATGACCCAAGTATCTAGAAGACCCCTCTTATCCCAATTTTACTCAACCCTTACCAACTTCTTATTGGGATACATAAAACCCAACCACCCAGGGTTACGATTCAAACCTTGGGGATCCTTATCTTGATTCTCCTTATGATGACTCTTCTTTTAGGTCCTACCTACCCACTAATCAATCTGATAGGACCTATACTCTAGGAGAACACCAAAGCCCCTACCCTTCGCAGGACCCTAACCAAGATAGGTCATCTGAATTCAAGGATCTCTCCTACTTAACCTATGGATTGGAAGGGATTTTAGAAAAGTGGAAATCAAAGGATGATCATAAACTTAGAAAAATCAAGAATGATCAAACCTTACTTTGGACCCTTGATGAAGAATCTGACTGGGAGGAGGACTTAGAACCTCAATTATTTTGGAGTAGGACTAAACAGAAAATGGTGCCTCTTGAGGAATTGGATCCTGACAATGATAGAATGGAGGACCCACCTAAGAATCTAAACCCCAGTACAGATTCTAGTACACATCCTCAACCACACCCTCCTAACCTTGATTTGAATACTAAGGAGGAAATCCAAGGGAATCCTAATGACACTCTGTCAATTCTTGATAACCTTCAGTTGGAGTTACATAGACAAAATCAAGAATTGATTGAGGGGCAACAAGCCATGAATGATATGTTCTAACAACTGGAGGAAGAGGGCCAAAGAAAACTATTGCAAGCAACTCCGTTTACAGAATTCATGAAGCAAGGCCTTGCAGTGATCGATTGGACCACACCTATTTACCCAAAATTGGTTCAATCCACCATTGATACTCCCCAGGAGTTATACAACTCAATAGAAAATGCCATTAAGGATTCCTCAGAACATGATTTGGGGAGAGTTGAGGACAAACATCTGGAGGAAACTGAGAATTTGGGGGGCAATGTCTTTGAATCAAAATCTAATCATTCTAAGGAAAGTGATTTGGTAGAAGCGGCATCCAAAATTGAAGATGGGGAGTGGGATTACAATTCCAAAATTACCAATTTTGAATCATTTGAAACCCCCATCACAAGTTTAGAGGAGGGCCAAGGGAAAGAATCTGAGCTAGAGGATCAAATTAGCCCTACCTCTAATACAACCTCAAAAATTGAGTCTGATATGAAAGAGGTTGAAGATAATATTCTAGGGGTCAAGGAATTGGAGGGAATAAGCAATGAAACCCTAGTTGAAGAAGGGATGGATTTTTCTTTGGAGAGAGACTTCATGCTTGATCTTAGGGCTCATTATCAAACTCATGATTTGGTTACATGCCCTATCAGAATTGAAATCCTGCAACCTGAATTCACTAGAATCGATATAACTTTGAGGGATTACAACTTTAAAGGGACACAAGCTGATTACAAAGCCTACATCTTTAGTGTCCAACACGTTAAATTTGGGTTGCACTCATTTAAATCAACTTCTCTACAAATTAAGAGAGGAACAAACACAGGCATGCATGTTTCACAATTTGTAGAGTTCCCATCCCTTAGGGATGGGACTTCACCATAACCTAGTTTGCATCTACAGACTTCAGACTTTGGGTTTGGTTGATTTTGTTTTCACCTTCTTGACCCAGACCATTCTTGTTTGTGCACTATGCCCAGCTAAAGGCACTAAACTCAGAGCTTCCTGGGAGGCAACCTAGAGGTTTCAAGCTGACCGGATTCATGATTACAACTCAGGTGATTTCTTTCCTTACTCCCTTGCATACATTTATATTTCCAATGAGGACATTGTCCAACTTAGGCATGGGGGGTGGTAATTCTCAAGATCTAAGTACAAATTGTTAGCTTGAACTAATTTTATTTCTTTTTATTAAAATAATAATAATAATAGTAAAATTAGGAAAAGAAAGCTTAAGTATTAGAAGCTTTTCAAATTTAGGAAATGATACGTTAGGGACCTAATCACTTAGACCCTTCAGGTCTTCGGACTTAATCAGTTTGGGTGTCCACTAAAATGTGGACTTGGTCTCGAGTCCTTGCGACCTTAATTTATTTTAATTTGGTCAATAAAGTAGGGTGATAAGTACACGACTTATCAACCCGCCATCTGATTTGGGGGGATTTTTAGTCTAAGCATCTACACATTTTTGCACTGACTCACTCATCGGCGATTCTAACAAAAATTGGGTAGCTAATGAACCTTCTAGGGTGGTATGGCTGACAAGTTGTCATGGGTAACAGCTCATTAGCAGGTTGCTCAGAGCCCAGCTACAAGACCATTCTCTTTCACTACTGCCTTTAAGTAAATCTTAGATCAGGAAAGCCACCTACTTAAAAAAAAACACACACACACACAGAGAAATATGAAAATAGAAAAGGAGAAAAGAAAAAAAAAGAAATAAGCCACACTTTACCGCATGAGTATGGCTGGCAAGTTGTTGTGGGGAATAGCCTATTGGCCGGTTGTCCAGATCCTAACTCATAAAATGCACAAGTATTCCAAAACACTTAAGAAAGAAGCAGGGAAGTAGTATAATTCGGGGAGATATACATTGGATTTGCCCTTGTATTGACCTCAAAAAAATAAAAAGTAGGGAGAAAGTGATTAGCCCATATTTGTGGGCTATTTAAGTATGTAAGTGCCTAGATATTAAGTTAATTCTAACATTTATTTAGCATGCATTAGGATGTAAATAGATTAATTCATATTTCTGATTTAATTACATAATTCATGCATTACATTCATATTTAAATGCATTTAGAATTAACTTAGAATTACATTCATTTAATTAGTTAACCAATTAGGTGCATTGCGTGCATTATTTTAAGTTAACATAAAAGTTGAGGGTTTGTATATAAATAACCATAATATTTTATTATTATTTTATTCTTCTTCTTTCAGCAACGGCTACATTTCCTCCAGTTGCCGCAGTCAAGGCCCCATTCATGGAGGAGCGAGTGTGTTCGATCTGGTCGGGGCAGCTGACTACAAGAGAGAGGAGGAGACAGCCGAGCTAGAGGAGACACCGCCCGCCCATCACCGTGCACCCGCTCCTCACTGTGGTCTCCAAGGCCAAGCTCCACCACACCGTGGGCCAGCGAGGTGATAGCTCGCCGCGCCAATCCAGTGGGCTTGGCCATCACCGTGTTTCTTCTTCATCTGCCTCACGTGTTCCTCAGCTCATCCGTGCCTACATACCCTGCCTGCACCTTCATCTCCAATCCACTGCACGCACTTACCCACCAGCGTGTAGCACCGTCCACAACTCCACCACGCGCACTCATCTCCTACAGCACCGCCATCCCTGTGCACGCCCTTGCTACGTGCACCATCCTCCATGCTCCAACCCCTAGCACACGCCCACCAGCTCCCCTCGGCGTGCCTCACCTCCTACAGCAATGCCACTCCAGTCCACACGTGCCCCTGCCGCACACCTGTCGCAGCAAACGCCCTCCAATCGGGCACGTAGAGTGCGCTACACTTCCGCCGCACTCCCTATAGTGCGCCATCGACGCTTGCAATGTGCGTCCAGCAGTACGCAGCAACAGCAGCTGCGGCAGAGCTCAGCCGCGCCTGCGCATGCTCGCATGGCCTGCGTGTTCACCACGTGAAGCACTTCATTAGCCACTGGAACCCACCACCACTGTACCTCCATCCGGCCACTTCGAGGCACCTCGCACTTCGCCACGACCGCCATCAAGGTGCCCTCGGTCTAGAGATCCTCCTTCGAGCTTCACACCTCCGGCCATTCCCTCCTCCTCGCGCATGGACAAGGGGAAGAAGTTCCCCTGTTTTGCTACAGTAAAGCCTCTATTAATATTTACATTCTATGCCATTGTCAACTTTTATTATTATTTTATTGAGTTGCATTGCAAAATATATCCTTTAGTTGTGCAAAATTGCCATTTTAGCTTGTTCTCTTGATGTTTTCTTAATCTGAAGGCAGATTTGGCTCGATTCTCATCGAAACTAACTGTGAACATATGTGTTTAACCGGTGCAAGTTTAAATATGTCATTACCTCCCTGTGGACACGACCCGCTCTTCTGTGAGTGGTTATTTTAATTATTGATTAGTCGATTTTTCCATCACATATAACTACAAACGACTTTAAAAGCGAAGAATTGACTCGTCAAATGGCGCCATTGCCTTGGAGGCAACAGACGCAATAATTTCACGTGATTTTATTTTTTATTATTTCTCATTGCACAGTGATCTGACCAATTATTATTTTTTCTGTGCTACAAAATTTATGCGAGGAATTAGAGAGAGGCGAGTGCAACAATCTGCAACACATATTCTATGACTCGCAATCACACCAGCCATCGTGAGAGGCGACCCTTCACGTCGCCAGAGGAGAAATTGATTGAGCTACCTTGCAATGGAGGGGAAGGACGAGGACATGACGATCATCTCTGTACATTTAGTCGTTGATTTGATTAGAGTAGGATTAAGACTTTAGACTTAATTTTTCATTGCACATTTGGTTTGAAACCCTTGTTATGGGGTATATTTTAAGGGGTTTGTTCCCCGATTATGTTTTAGGCCCGTGTTGGATAATTTTTGGGAGCCTGTTCCCTTTTCTTTAGATTTAGGTTTTTAGTTTATTTTGTGGATTGTTTACCTTTATTTGCTTGTGCATAAGTAGTTAAAAATAATAATAAAAAAAAAATGAGCTGCCTGCCCCTAAGACGAACCATTTAGATCTGTATGAGCAGCCTCTAGAATTATTTCTCTGCATTGTGTGCATTCTCGCATCGTTGATTGCTGGAAGCAAGGTACGCATTCTCTTACTTTGCATCTTATTCTTGATTACGCATTGTATTTGGACTTAATTCGAAGACCACCTAATCTGTATTGAATAAATCTAACAAGTGGTCACATATTTTCTAGAAAAAGGACTAATTAAAGGAGGGACATTTTAAAAACCAAGGATTTGATTTTCAAACTTGGCGTGCGATTCAAAATTCAAAATCTTTTGCAGTGTATGCACACTTATTTTACTTGCACCACGGTATGCTTTTAGACACTCCTTAGGTTTGGAAATACTAGGACAAGAGCCTCCTATCGTTGGATTCTGAAGTGTTTAGAACTTGAGATCAAAGGTTTTGTAACTCCAAAGAGGGGGATACCCTGTCACGGATTTTTGGGGGTAGTTGAGAAGCACCATGAAAGCACAGCTTCAAAGGAAGGCTTAGGCCTACTTGCATCCCTCGATCTTCCATCTTTGGAGTTGCTTTACCATTTTAGATTTAGGGAAGAACACCTAAGCTCCAACTAGGTTTTCTTAGGCGAGCCATAGGTCGACAATAAGCGCGTAAATTGATTGAACAAATTGTATTGTCACCTACAATCTGACTTAGATGACACTTCCTTGAGAGATCCACGCCTTAAGTGGGAGGAAGACACATATGGAAGTAGCTATGCATTGGATGAAGAAAGGTGGCAACCCGAGGAAGATGATGATAAGGTTGAGTATCCACCTGAATTATATTGGAGTCAAAAGAAGGGAATGATGGTACCATTGGAAGACCTCGACCCAGATGATAGTATTTTCATGACATTTGATGAAGTGGGTCAAACTCAAGTTGTTAATCCTACCCTCCCTTCTGATCACGAGATGGAACTCAAGCCCACCCTTAAGGAACCTAACCTTGAAGAAATTGACCTATCTGAGGAGTCCAATGTTACTAGTGTAAACCATTTACCTCAGATAGAGCACCCTAGGGGATCTGCTGAGATATTAAATGATTCTAGACCTCGGGTATATGATGAATCATATGATGAGGAGAAAGATGAATTATATGAGGAACCTACATTCAAGATTTGGAGTGACACTAAGGGTGATTATGCCTTATTTGAAGAGTTAGCCCCTGAGGATGTCACAAATTTGACCAAATTAGGTTTCCTTAGCACACCCATTGATGATATTTGTCCTCATGATGAAATGATGGAAAATTTGGAAGCAACTTCTAAGATTTATGTGGATTCACATATAGACTCCGGGGAAGATTTGAGTAAAGAACAAAAACCCGGGGATGACATTGATAGGATAATCCCTAGATCTGTTACTTCCAACCTGCCTTCATTTATTTCAAAGTCACCCTTTGATTCGCTTATGTCTAAAGGAGAAATTGTGACTCCTGATGAAGGGCAGGAAGATACATGTGATGGTGCAAGAAATGCTAGGGATGCAATTGAGGATTTGGAAAGAGTGTTAGGGATGGACACCGAGCTAATTAAACCCAACCTAAATCTTATGGCCATCCTGCAACCTTGAAACTTGGACACCCTAGACGATCCTTGCCTTAGAGAATTGCTCACTTTTGTTCTGACCGGGGGGCTTAACAAACCAATAGTTCCAGTAATGGAGTATCGCGTATGGATTGATGATTTCTTCAGTCAGTCTATTGCCTTGGGGGTTTATCTCTGCACCATTCCTTCCCCATTCCTTTTGGAGGATCCTTTTCATCCTCCCCCTACCCCTTTGGAGGTTGTTCTACCAGTTTATCCTTTAGAACATCCTCTGGTGACTTGGGAAGATTTTATTGCCATCCTGGTTGGGCGAGCATTTGCTATCGGGATTCATTATCATCTCGCCAACATCTTAGGTTACCTATTTTCTTGGCCAACGTTACTTTGCTCATTTTTAGGGCCTATTTCTGCAATCCTTAAACCTGATTAACAGGTTCTTTGGCTACTCAGTTGCTAACAAAAGAACGACAACCCAGCTCTGACCCAGGTAATATCCTTCTATGCAATGAGGACATTGCAGATTTTAGGCATGGGGGGGTGTACTTGGCGATATACATAGCATAGTGCATTCATTGCATACATTTGCATTAAAAATAAAAAATTTGAGCTTAACTGGCTAGGTCCTTCATTCTTAAGCAAATCAGAACTCTAGGTTAGACTAAGTTAATTCTAGGGTCAAACTTTAGAAGCTAAGAGAGCTACTAGCTTTAGACCTTTAGGGTCCTTTGTGGACTTAAAAACTTAAGTAGGAGTTATGTTGCGGACCATTCCTCAAGAGGTTGAGGAAGGAAAGCTAGGGTTTGAGATAAAAGGTGGGGTGGTACCTGGAGTCTTGTTCTACCTTTTGGTTTACGGGTCCTTGTAACCCAAGCATCCAAATTTCACACAGTTGGTCTGGTGTAAGTAAGTAGTCAACTTAATTCTTTTCTTAAAAGAGATTTGGTTCTCTTATTTTTGACTGAGGAGAGGCTTGAAAACATAATTGGATTGGAAGAGTTCCCGCCATAGGAGAGGTGGAGTATATACTCACCTTGAGGATGCGATGATAACATATTACCTCCTCGGCGCTTGTCTCTTAGGATACACATCCTACTGGGGGCTTGTAAGCAAATTGTGCGGTTCAGGTACCATGGGCGACCCTATCTCGAAGTGCTGATTGCCAAGAGTTCTTGGGGTCGCTATGGACGATGCTATCTTGAAGCATCGAAAGCTAGGCACCCTTCGAGGTACGATAATGGGGACAATGAATCCGACACAGACCGTGTTGATAGTTGATCCGAGGTTAGACTTAGAGGAATAAAAAATATATATATATATACATTATTAAAAAAAAAATCCTTTTTCCTTTAACTAAAATAACTCAGACCAACGCACATGCACGGATGCTTTAATCTCAGGGATCAATAAACCTTAGGGTAGAGTCAGAAATCAGAGAAACTTGTGCCTGCAACTCGTCTTTAGCCGACCTAGTCTGTAACTTAACAACTGCTTGGGAACCTTAGGTCTAAAGTCTGAACTTAATATGTTTCTAAAGGAAGATCGATTGGGTTGGCTAGTTTACTGGGAGTACTAGGTTTTGCTTGGATTTGCTAGGGACTAGCAAAAATTAGGCATGGGAGTATTTAATTAGCCCATATTTATGGGCTATTTAAGTATTTAAGTGCCTAGATATTAAGTTAATTCTAATATTTATTTAGCATGCATTAGGATGTAAATAGACTAATTCATATTTCTGATTTAATTACATAATTCATGCATTGCATTCATATTTAAATGCATTTAGAGTTAACTTAGAATTACATTCATTTAATTAGTTAACCAATTAGGTGCATTACCTGCATTATTTTAAGTTAACATAAAAGTTGAGGGTTTGTATATAAATAACCATAATATTTTATTATTATTTTATTCTTCTTTTTTCAGCAATGGCTGCATTTCCTCCAGCTACCGCAGTCAAGGCCCCTTTCATGGAGGAGTGGGTGCGTTGGATCTAGTCGGGGCAACTGACTACAAGAGAGAGGAGGAGACAGCCGAGCTAGAGGAGACACCGCCCGCCCATCACCGTGCACCCGCTCCTCACTGTGGTCTCCAAGGCCAAGCTCTACCACACCGTGGGCCGACGAGGTGACAACTCACCACGCCAATCCAGTGGGCTTGGCCATCACCGTGTTTCTTCTTTATCAGCCTCGCGTGTTCCTCAGTGCATCCATGCCTACATACCCTGCCCGCACCTTCATCTCCAATCCACTGCACGCACTTTCCTGCCAGCGTGTAGCACCGTCCACAGCTCCACCGTGCGCACTCATCTCCTGCAGCACTGCCATCCCTGCTCCCGCCCTTGCTGCGTGCACCATCCTCCACACTCCAGCCCCTAGCGCATGCCCACCAGCTCCCCTCGGCGTGCCACACCTCCTGCAGCAGCGCCACTCCAGCCCACACGCGCCCCTGCCACGCACCTACAGCAGCAAATGCCCTCCAGCCGTGCGCGTAGAGTGAGCTGCACTTCCATCACACTCCCTGCAGTGCGCCATCGACGCTTGCAGTGTGCGTCCAGCAGTACATAGCTGCAGCAGCTGTGGCCGAGCTCAGCCGCGCCTGCGCATGCCCGCACGGCCTGCACGTTCACTACATGAAGCACTTCTGCAGCCATCGGAACCCACCACCACCGTACCTCCATCGGACCACCTCGGGGCACCTCGCACTTCGCCGCGACTGCCATCACGGAGCCCTCGGTCTAGAGATCCTCCTCCGAGCTTCACACCTCCGGCCATTCCCTCCACCTCACGCATGGACAAAGGGAAGAAGTTCCCCTATTTTGCTATAGTAAAGCCTCTATTAATATTTACATTCTATGCCATTGTCAACTTTTATTATTATTTTATTAAGCTGCATTGCAAAATATATCCTTTAGTTGTGCAAAATTGCCATTTCAGCATGTTCTCTTGATGTTTTCTTAATCTGAAGGCAGATTTGGCTCGATTCTCGTCGAAACTAATTGTGAACATATGTTTTTAACCAGTGAGAGTTTAAATATGTCATTGCCTCCCTGTGGACATGACCCGCTCTTCTGCGAGTGGTTATTTTAATTATTGATTAGTTGATTTTTCCACCACATAGAACTACAAACGACGCATCATTTTATGTGACAAACGACTTTAAAAGTGAAGAATTGACTCGTCAGAAAGCTACCAATCAGATAGATACTCCTTTAGGCAACACTTTTTCTTTCGGGTCACCTAAGGGCATAGAAACCCGAAGTCTGTTTTAATTACCGTTGAGTGAGTCTATCACTTTCACAATAAGATGCTTAGTACTAAGATTCCTTTTCTAGTCTTGGGTGGATTGGGTAGCCGTAAAAAGTTACCCCGAAATCCTCAACACCAAAAATCAAAAAGAAAAAAAGAAAAGATGAAAAAGAAAAAAAAATGTATTTGCTTCTATATAGAATAAGGCGAGGACTCGAGCGATCGACATTTTGGCAGGCAACTTGGACACTGTTGAGTCTCTACAAGTTAGGTTCTCAGTAGAAACTTCCTCCTGTTGACAAGCAACTTCTACCTAAGTAATCAATTCCTAGTTTTATTTTGTAAATAGCATTTAGGTTAAACCTTGCTAGGGACTGGTAAGGGGTGGACATGGGGGTATGATGACTCTACAATTATTAGTGTTAATAACATCAATTAGAGTCAATTTTGATGGTACTTGTGCGATAATGGCATATTATAATGGGCTTTGGAGCTTTGTAAGCATATTACGTGATCTTTACATTTTAATCTCTTAGAATCAATGTTTAATGACCATGTGCAGAAGTCCATTTTGAAACAGGTCGCATATGAGTGATCGAATCATACAGATGGATCCGGATTGACGAACGGAGTCCAACGGACTCAAAATCACCTCGATCCGACCCCCGTAGCTCCCACAACAAGCCTGAGAAAGATCAATGGCCAGGGGGCAATGTGACATCCTTACAAGCTTCGGATGAAAAATCCTACTGTATAGATGGATCCAGAGCGACGATCACAGTCCGGCATTGCGAGAATCATCACGATCCGAGCATCGTGGCATCTCCCATAATAGAAAGAAGATGGATAGCCCAGATGGCACCACGTGGTGCAATCTAGGCCACCCATTGTCGACCATGAATTCCCAGCACTGGCTCCTCTTCATCCTCATCATCAAATCTCGATCGTTGGATCAAGATTCAACATCCGAGATGTCACCTCCACCTCATGCCTTTTGATCCTCCTCGCGACCATGTCAAGGGCATGCCATGGTGGTCCTGAGAGGAGATCTCAAGGAGAGGGCGTAGGTTCAAATCCCTGTGACCCCCCCTCTCAAGCTCAATTGAAGCAGCAACAGTGTAGTAGCAGCATGCGTGCGCATGTGCACAGAGTGCAGCGATGCACGACGCAGCGCCAGTGTGTGTGGACTCACGGTGCGTGCAGTGCGGCGCGCGGCGTGCGGGCCAGTGGGGTCGAGCCCGGATAGGTTTTTAATATGGTGAATTTATCATTGAAGTGTGTATAGTGGTTAACCTAAATCAGACCTAACCATCTCCTTATAAAATTTTTAACCTGGCCTACTTAATTTTATCTTGGTCAATTTTAGGCCCAGGGTCGAACTCAGGGAAGTGGGGTTACGAGTCAAGCTTATATGCATTTCCTACAACGAATCTCTTCCGTTCGTTTATTGTGTTTTTGGTGTTTTTTCTATTTAGATTTTTTTCTGGTAATCTTTGTCCTTGAGGCACACCCTCAAAATTGGGTTCTTGGCTTTGAGCCAAAATAGGGTTCCAAAATGGGTCTTGCTACTTGCAAGACGGATTGCCTGCAAGTCAAGGATTATCTTTTCTCTTTTATATATTTTTTTATCTTTTTACTGGCATGCAAGAGAAATAGAAGTAAATACAGTATAGATATATATGTATATACTATATATGTATAAAGGGGTGGGGGTGGAGGCGGAGATGGAGTGTAGCACGGTGTCGAGTCGGTCGTCGTCTAGAAAGACGCAACCAATAGGACGAAGTGCCACGTGTAAGGTGTAGGATGGATGGTGGAAGATGAATGCTAATACGCTTTTTGTACGCGTGTATCGGGAATGTCAGCAACTGGTGCAGATATTCTCGCGATACCATGTATGGTAAGTAATATGAAAAAATATATATATATATATATGTATATATGTAAATATATCTATATGTATATATATATATATATATATATATATATATATATGGTTATAAATATATAGGTATATATATATGTATAAATATATATATATATATAAGTATATATGTATATATGTATGTAGCTTTATGTATAGATATGTATATATATGTATAATACTATATAGATGTATATATATATATATATATATATATATATATATATATATATATATATATACACATATATACTTACCTATATACATTTATATATATATATATATATATATATATAAGTATATAGATATAAATATATATAGACTAATACATATTTATATAAGTACTAATATATGTATAGATATATGTATAAATAAATATATATATATATATATATGTATGTATGTATATATATAAGTATATGTATATATGTATATATATATATATACTTATATCTATAATCTATATACTTATATATATATATATAGATATAAGTATATATATATATATGTATATAAATATATGTATATATATATATCAATATATATATGTATACGTATGTATGTAATAGTGTATAGGTGTGTGTGTGTATGAAAGTGTGAGTGAAGGTGTGCAAGTGTCGATAAAGAGAGTGAGAGAGTGTTGTGAGAGAGAGAGAGAGCAGGAGAGTGCTCGGTTCCTGCTGGAGGTTAAGGCATTTGAAGGACCAAGCGTCGTCTGGAGGCTCAAGCTCGCGTGCAGGCGCGCATGCGCGTAGAGAAGCACACGCTAGAGGGCGATGGGCACGGAGAGAAGACACGAAGCGCACCGTGCTACGCGAGGGCTGGAGCGGGTGCCGGCAGGTGCACGTGGGTGAAGAGAGCGGGCGAAGGCAGGCGCTGGGAGAGGCGGGCGCACGTACGCGGGCAGGTGCGGGCGACGCGGGGCTGAATGCGTGCGCGGGTGCTGGCCGGTTGCGGCTCGCCAGGTGACCGGATAAGTGAGAAGCTTTCTGGTCACCCCACTGTAGCCACAGTGTTCCGCAGAAACTCATGAACAGTGGCTACAGTGTAAGGCCACGCCGTGCAATCGGGAGCGGGAGGTGTTGTGAGTGTAGATGGCTCATGGCTGGTGCGCGTGGGATGGCGTGCGAGGAAGAAGGTCTTTGCTAGCCGGTTGCAGGCGCGGAGAAGTTCGCGACAGAGCACGTGGAGAGGAGGCAAGGGCACCTGCAGGCACACTCAGTGGCCTACGCGTGTTGCTGGGGTGCGCTAAGGTGCTTGGCCGGTCGCTGCCGAGGCACGTAGTGGCCGGTTGCAGGCGGAAGAGAGAGAGAGCGACAGGGCGAAGAAGCGGGAGGCAATGGTGCCTGCAGGCACGAGCGGAGGGCGAGGGCAGCTGCAGGCTTGTGCGGAATGGGCTGGGCGGCTGCTGCTGCGTGCTGCTGCTGTCGCCTTGCAGCTACTGCTGGAGCTTTGAGCTTCAAGCTTGAAGCTCCCGCTCTAATGGCTAAAGGTGCTGGAAACGTAAAAACGAGGAAAGAGCCACCACGCCCACCGGCTCTTTGGTGAGCTGGGCGGTGGTGGACTCACGGTGGTGGTTGTGGACCACCGTGAGTTGCTCCTGTCCGTCGAGTGTCTCCTCGGAGGAGGAGGGCCGGCGTGTGGAGGGAGAGGGAGGAGAGGATGGTGGACTGAAAGGAGAAGTGCTGGGCTTTGTTTTGGCGTTGGACCAGGCTGACCTTTGTAAAGGAGGAGCCGTGGCTGCTTTATAGAGAAAGAGGAGAGCATGCACAGCCATGCCCTGGCTGTGCATGCTTGCGCATGGCTTGGCAAGGAGAAGCAGCTGCAGGGAAGGGCTTGAGCAGGGAATGGCGCGAGGAGAAGTCAATCCATGCAACCGCAGGAAGCATTCAAAATCAAGTGAAATAAAAAATAAAAAGATGGTGAATTTTGCAAAGATGCACTTGAGGAAAAAATGTTAAAAGCAAGGCCATTTATTTACTCTCCTCCCCTCTCAATTAAATGCATGCATGCATGTATTTTTTACAAATGTGACTATGGAACCCTAATATGCATTGGTAATGCTAGGAAATAGCATAATACGGTGCAATTGCAGGTGTATTTTTCCGGTGCAATCATACCCCCATGCCTATCTTTTGCTAGTCCCTAGAAAACATTTCTTGTAGTATTTAGAAATGATCTTAAACTGAAGATTTTCTTCTGAGGCGACAAAGGTGTGTTTATTGTTGGATATTGTGAGAACCAATTGTAGAGAAGACTACCAGTACTTTAAGTCTCACATGACATAGATCATCTCTCAACTAACCAGGACTCTTGATATTTAAACCTTAAGTATGACTTCCAGGACCCAGGAGGTTTTTTCCATACTCGAGGGCTCAAGAGGTTATGGTTAGTGCTTAGTGAAGGATCAAGACTGACCAGATGAACATTAAGACTCAAACCCAGGGTTTCACGAATTTTTAAGTACAGGTTGGTCCCAGTTTCAGCTCGTGTTTTCGGATTGACCCCTAATAAGATGACGGAAAACTCAATTCCCATTTTCTGATATTTGTGGCTCACAGGAAAAATAGGGTATTTACGACTTGCCCTGAAGAACTTTTTTTTTTTTTTAGGGCAGAGACTTTACAGGCATTTGCGAGATATACTGACTTATTTGCATTTTTTTTTAATAGAAACACATGTTAGTATATCTCTTACAACATTATTTGGAGGAGCACACTTTTCTTTTTGGTGGGAGAGTTCTTTCTTGGTGGAAAGAGTCGCTCCCAAACACAAGACTAAAGCCTAGGATAAAAAGTCTACCTACGCGCACAGGTAAGGACTCCACCTTCCCTAATGAACACTAGGGTTGGATCTTATGTTCATCTGGTCTTTCCTGATATGTGTAGTGTGAACCAAGATTACTTAGGCTCTCAAGTAGAAGCAAACCAACAGATCCTGTACTGGTGTCTCAGGTACAAGAATACGTCCTTAGTTAGGAGAGATTTCGATCTATTTTGTCAATGCTCAAGTGAATTGAGCCAAGCCTGAGCGAATCAAGCTTCTGTGGCCTGGAAAGTCTTCAAAATAGAGGTTGAATATCCATAAACACTTATTGTATTTTTGTTTCAGCTTTTAGATCATTACTAAACACCATTTATATATATATTTTTTTTTTTTCTTTTTCTTTTTCTTGCATATTTATAAATAGGTGAAAACTGCATGATACCATAAAATACCCAGATCCTAAGGATGCCTATCCACCCCCCCATGCCAAACAATGCTATGTCCTCATATGCATGCAGGGAAAGGTAGAGAAAGGACGAAAGATCGAGTAACGAAAGCTGAGGTGCAGGGTATACAGCAGGGTCATAGGGTGGGTGAATGGTGGGTGGTGAAGTGAACGTGACAGTGAAGTGAAAAGTGATGGTGGATAGTGAGAGGTCTGGCATTTCTTGGGACGAGAGTGTCCTAGGCGGATCGGAGAACAAGTCGGGAAGAAGTTGGCCCTTAGATTGGCCAAGAAGAGGGGCTTCTTGGATATATGGATCCAAAAGGGAATAGCCCCAGTGTGGAGTTGTAAATTCGCCTGATTTGGCAGGAAAGAAAGGGCAATTCGGTCTTCAGGAGTGCGGATCGGTGGTGTGTAGCCCGGATATGACTCGGACCATGAGGTATGGGAAGCGGAGAAAACCTCATCAGAAGTCTGGTCAGGAGGAGGTACGGGAATAGGGAGGGATGGGGGATCGTCACAGTATGTGCTGATCAGGCAGTCGTCAGTGTTTACAGGTAATCCGCAGCAGTCTGAATAGGTCCCAATTAGTCAGATACATGCACTGACGGTCATGTCCTCGTCAGGCGTGTCATCCTCGATACAATCGCAATCAAAGTTCTTGGCTGCCTTGAAGATGTTAAGCTTGAGCTTTTCAGATCCAACGGCAATCTCAATACAGCTCGACTCGCAGTCGATAAGGGCACGGGCTGTGGCCAAGAAAGGTCGACCGAGGATGATCAGACAATCAGAAAGTGAGCTAGGAACTTCCATATCTAAAACAAGAAAGTCAACAGGAAAACAGAGACTGTTGACCCTAACCACCACGTCTTCCACCACACCCTTTGGGATTTTAACAGAATGATCTGCCAACTGTAACGTAACAGGGGTGGGTTTCAGAATTCCCAAGGAAAATTTTTCGAGCATGATGGTCGGTATAAGATTTATGGAAGATCCTAGATCAAGCAGGACACGGTTAAAACTACAGCCTTGGATGCTACAGGAAATAAGCGGTGTGCCTGGATCTTTCTGCTTCGGTGGTAGATTTGACAGTATAGCACAACTCACATGAGGCGAGAGAACCATCGGATTCTTGGTTTTCTTTGACTGTCGCCTGGGTGTTGTGTAGTCTTTGAAAAATCGGGCGACAGTAGGTATGTGATCGATAGCCTCGAGTAGGGGTACCTTGATTTCTACATCCCTGAACAAATTATGCAGGTTATCAAAGGCCTGCGTATCTTTCTTTTCACCTTTTGGCTCCCTCAGTAGAACCTCAGGGAATGGAATTGATTCTAGCACCAATTTGGGTGTATCGTCCTCTCGCGAATGTGGTGTGCATCCCGAATGAGAGGGCGATGAAGAAGAAGGGCCAGGATCAGGTCGAGGCGGATCAATGGTCTGCTTACCGCTCCTCGTAGTGATCGCATTGGACGATGCGGGTCCAGTGGGATCATACGGCGGAGGAGGGTTCGCAATGGGGACATAAGAGTGCGGTGCTGTAATGGGATTAGCCTGAAATCTCGGTGGAATGCTCGAAGCCTGCAGAATTTGATGAACCTGTCCCTGAGAAGGTTGTACCTGTGGTTGGGGACCACGGGGTATGAAGTTTCGCAGGTTTGGAACAGGTTGGGCTGGAAGAGTGCCCTGAGATCGAGTCGCCATGCGTAGTTGACTGACCTCAGCATTCTGCTGCGCCAGTTGATGCTGAAGAGAGGTCATGTTCTCTTCATGGCTCTTTGACATATCCGTCATCATTCGCATTAATTTGTCAAGAGGACTTGATGCGTGTTCGGTTTGTGGTACGCAAGGGCCTGATGGCAGATTCGCCATAGGATTAGACTGGGCCCTTGGGATGACGGGTGCGGACGGTCGCATTGGTCCACCAGCGGGATTTTGGTGCTGTGGGTTGTTGGACCATGCGAAATTCGGATGATTACGCCACCCTGGGTTATACGTGGCAGAGAACTGGTTGTTCCCCAGGGCGCAAGTGTCTTCTATGCCAGAAGACGTGTCTGCATGTAAATATGCGTCCAAACACACGGAGGCTTGGTCCTCCGTGTCAAAATACTGGCTCGCAGAAGCCAGTTCCACGTGACTTACCAAGTCGCTCGGCGTGACACTCGGTAAGGAAGGTCTTACGGGGTTTCTCGAGATAAGCCTGGTGTTGGAAGAATTTGGATTGTGACAAGTGGTGAAGTGGGGGTGTTTGCCAAAGAATGGGCGGGGTTGGCCAGAAGCTCGTCCAGCTTCTTGTGCATGACAGAGACCTCATCCAATTTTTGTGCTATAAGGCTGAGATCAGTGGATGAATGGGGGGGTCCCGTGTCAACTTCGTGGACATTTCTGGGTTGGCTGTTACAATTAAAGGCGGCAATGGAAGCATTTTTCATCGAGTTTTCACTCATATTTTTAAACAATTCAAATGCCCCATTCTCATCTTTATTCATAAAGTTCCCTCCGCAGGAAGCGTTTGCAATCTGCTTCAAAGTCTCATTTAGCCCGTAGTAGAAAATCTGGGCTATATGCCACTTAGGCAGACCGTGGTGCAGACACTTCCTGAGGAGGTCATTATACCTCTCCCATGCCTCATGAAATTGTTCGTCGTTTTGTTGCATAAAAGAGGTGATAGCACGGCGAAGCGCATTGGTTCGCCTGATTGGGAAGAACTTCTTGAGAAATGCTGTTCGCATCTCTTCCCAAGAGTGGATGGTTCTCCCAAGGGTGCGTAACCACTGCGACGCTTTATCCCGTAATGAAAACGGGAACATTTTCATGAGGACTATAGGTAACCCGATATTTCTAGGTTTAACAGTTTCAGCAAATCGGGTTAAGTCTTCCAAGTGGAGAAACGGATCTTCACTTGCAAGACCATGAAAGTGAAAATTTATCAGGCCAATTATGTTTGGTTTCAGTTCAAAGTCGTCCCCGCCCATGGGGACCTGAATTTGTCCTATGGTCTCTGTAGCAGCGGGATTCTGATAAGAACTAAGAGACCTAGGCTCCTCCCATTCGGGAGGGTTCTACATTTCCTCCAATGTTTCCTGAATGGCTTTAATTCGTTCATTATACATTTGCATTTGGGCTTGGAGGCAGGTTATGGGATCTAAGGCTCCACCACCTGGTGGGATCTGAGGGCGGTTTCCTCCCTTGGGATTTGGGGGTGGGCGTGCAGCCATGTTTGTGGAGGACGAGGATGATTCGGCTCCTTTTCTAAAATTATCAGACAATTCACACAGTTCAGGGTTTTGTGACCTCCTCCCAAACATGCACTACCACAGGAAGAATTGGGGGGATGAGAAGGGAAAAGAGACGAGAGAAATGACGTCGCAAAGGTACACTTGATGACAAATCAATTCAATCAAATTCCTAACCTCTACAGTGTGCCCTTAGACCTAAAGATCTAATTTACCTACTATCACGAACTACAGAACCGAATGCGAGCACCGCAGAACCACCAGGCCTGATTGAAAGGCCATTTTCCCCAGTCTTAGACACCCGATAGCACGCGGGAACCCTCACTAGCACGTAGACGCTACTCACAGGTAGTTAGACCTCCAATCCTTAATAAGGGTCAAGTTACTACCAGTTTTAGTTCGAGGCTTAGGATCAAGTGCTTTTGAAATGTGAAGGGTGTTGTTTATGGGTAATGCCTAAGTGATTGATTTTTCAAGTGTGTAAAACAAGCATGCAACGGGGAAATCTCCCTAAATTGAGGTTTTAATTGGTGAATGACTTTTAGAGTTTCAGCTTTAAGTAGTATGAATTTTAGGATTTTGCTAAAATTCCAATTCAACCAATCTTCGGGTTTTGCAAGAATACAGGTTTTCTTCTAAGCCCAACAAACCTTTCTTCAATATCAATTAGTTAATGCATGCTAAAATGCAATGGGCTTACCTAGATGGAGATTTCTATGTATGGATGCACGAATCAATTTTATATTAGTGTGAAAGGGAGCCAAAGCACTTCAATTCAAGTGCTCCCAATCACCAAAAAGATTTCCACACAAGACTCAACCAAAAGATAAAGAAAATCAAATTGTTGGGGTTGAAATGTTCGGGATTGAATCTTAGGCAAGTTGAAAAGTCATGGTGGGGTTGGAATCAACTCAATTCCAAGTCTCCCCACAAAAAATGTGATCCCGAATTTGCAGGTAAATGAGGCAAAGAGGGGTGCAATCAATCTTTTTATGTTTGCCTCAAAGAATTCTTCCCACAGCGAAAAATTCAAGAATCAAGATTATTGGATTTTCGCTATGCGAAGTAAGGCAGGAAATCCTGGGGTGGTGGGAGTGAAGACAATCAATCAAACAAGTGAATTTTAATCCACTTGCTCCAAGAGATCCCAAGAAATTTTTCTAGTTTTTGTTTTAATGATTTATATATATATATTTTTTTATTAAGGTGACAAGTTAACCTAAGTTGCTAAGAAAAGAAGACCTACTTGTTCGGCAACGTGTGCGAAGCTCCAATGCGGTGTCGACATCTTCACGTTCTCGTTCCCGCCTTGGATCTGCTCACATCTTCGACTTCGTCTGCCTGCCTTCTCCTTGCAACAGGTTCACCTGCACACCAAAAACAGAGACACCCATGAAGAGAGAAGAGAAAAAATGAAAGGAATGGAATAGAAACTTACTTGCAGGTGCACCTCCCAGGCAACGGCGCCAGAAAAGGTGTGGTGTCGAGCCCGGATAGGTTGTTAATATGGTCATTTTATCGTTGAAGTGTGTATGGTGGTTAACCTAAACCAGACCTAACCATCTCTTTACAAAATTTTTAACCTGGCCTACTTGATTTTATCTTGGTCACTTTTAGGCCCAGGGTCAAACTCAGGGAAGTGGGGTTACGAGTCAAGTTTCTACGCCTTTCCGACAACGAATCTCTTCTATTCGTTTATTGTGTTTTTGGTGTTTTTTCTATTTAGATTTTTTTCTGGTAATCTTTGTCCTTGAGGCACACCCTCAAAATTGGGTTCTTGGCTTTGAGCCAAAACAGGGTTCCAAAACGAGTCTTGCTACTCACAAGATGGATTACCTGCAAGTCAAGGATTATCTTTTCTCTTTTATATATTTTTTTATCTTTTTACTGGCATGCAAGAGAAATAGACGTAAATATAGTATAGATATATATGTATATACTATATATGTATAAAGGGGTGGGGGTGGAGGCGGAGATGGAGTGTAGCATGGTGTCGAGTCGATCGTCGTCTAGAAAGACGCAACCAACAGGACGAAGTGCCGCGTGTAAGGTGTAGGATGGATGGTGGAAGATGAATGCTAACACGCTTTTTGTACGCATGTATCGGGGAATGTCAGCAACTGGTGCAGATATTCCCGCAATACCACGTATGGTAAGTAATGTGAAAATATATATATGTATATATGTAAATATATCTATATGTATATATATATATATATGGTTATAAATATATAGGTATATATATATGTATAAAAATATATATATATAGGTATATATGTATATATGTATGTAGCTATATGTATACATGATATATGTATAGATATATATATATATATGTATAATACTATATAGATGTGTATATATATATAGTAATATATGTATATATAGATATATGTAGCTAGATATGTATATATATGTATATATGTATATATAGTTATATAGATATATATGTATATATGTATGTATATATGTATAAGTAGGTGTGTATATATGTATATATATATATGTATCTATACTTATACTTAGTTATATAGGTAATAATATATATATATATATATATATATATGTATATAAATATATGTATATAGGTAAGTATATATGTGTATATATATATATATAAGTATATAGATATAAATATATATAGACTAATACATATTTATATAAGTACTAATATATGTATAGATATATGTGTATATATATATATATGTATGTATGTATATAAGTATATGTATATATGTAAATATATATGTATATATATATATAAGTATATAGATATATGTATATATATATATATGTATACTAATACTTAGTTATATAAATACTATATATATATAGATATAAGTATATATATATATATATGTATGTATGTATATAAATATATGTATACATATTAATATATATATGTATACGTATGTATGTAATAGTGTATAGGTGTGTGTGTGTGTATGAAAGTGTGAGTGAAGGTGTGTAAGTGTCGGTAAAGAGAGTGAGAGAGTGTTGTGAGAGAGAGAGAGTGAGAGAGCGCTTGGTTCCTACTGGAGGTTAAGGCATCTGAAGGACCAAGAGTCGTCTAGAGGCTTAAGCTCGTGCGCAGGCGCGCATGCGCGCAGAGAAGCGTGTGCTGGAGGGCGATGGGCACAGAGAGAAGACATGCAGTGCACCGTGCTGCGTGAGGGCTGGAGCGGGCGCTGGCAGGCGCGTGTGGGCAAAGAGAGCCGGTGAAGGTAGGTGCTGGGAGAGGCGGGCGCACGTACGCGAGCGGGTGCGGGCGACGCGGGGCTGAACGCGTGCGCGGGTGACGTGCCTTCGTGCGTGTGTGTTAAGAGGTGTCGTTATAGTTGCACTTGATACGTCGGTTTTAAAAGAAGTAAACGGAGGTGAGTCCGAGTGTCGATCTCAGGGAGGCGTGGAAATCGGATTTTGTTTACCACTTGTTGTCACGAAAAAGGCGGAGTTTTGCTTGCGAAAGAGACGATTTTGAAAAGCGAGAGATAGAGAGAGAGTTTAGGGTTAGAAAGCTCTTGGTTTTGATCATGCACTTTAAACAGAAATTAAAATGGCGACTAAACGGAAAATAATTTCATTAAACATGCATTCATAGTTCATGGTTTACAACATTAAATGCATGCTTCAACAAAAGTAAATGAAAGCTTAAAAGAGAGAGAGAGAGAGGTAGAGAGAGAGTGGAGAGCGACGAGGCAGCCACGGCGGTGGAGGAGGCTCCGTCGGCGGCTCGTCGTCTCCGACGATTACAAGAGTGCCTAAGACTAGCTAGGAGAGGAGTGAAGTAGTTGCAAATGGGAGAGGATGCCTTGAATGGTGGTAGAAGGGGGTTTAAATAGAGTTAAGGGCCTCCTAGAAGAAGAATGTGCTTTAGCGACATCCAGAACGTTGCTAAAACCGCTTCCAGATACGTTGGTGAAGGCCTTCTGCCGCCGGTCAGCCGCCCGCCCCCTCTCTCTCTCCAAGCGTGATCCGTGGATGATGAACGAGAGCCGTCCGATCGAAGATCGGACGGCTGAGATCCTCCCGCGCCCGTGCTGAGATCGCGCTTCGGGCGTGCGTGCGCGCGCGCGTTTCCGCTCGGCGTGCGCGCGCGCGTGGGCGCTCGAGCGCTGTCGTCGCGCCGCGTGGCTCAATCCTGACCGCCCGCTGCTGATCGGGCGGCTCAATTTCGCCGCGCCCTTCGCCCGCGCTTGATTTCCGCTCCGCGTGATTCGAACGCGCGTCGCTGCGACGCGGGCGTGCGTGCTAACCGTTGCGCCACGCCCGCGCTTTGTCGTGGCGACTGCGGGCGAGCGCGCGGATCTCGGCCGTTCGATCGAAGATCAACGGCCGAGATTCGTTCTTGGCTGGCTTGAGGGCGAGAGAGCGGCGGGGGCAGGGCGACGTGGTGCGTTCTGGGCCGTTGATCTCCAGATCAACGGTCATGATTTCTTGGGCCCATTGTGGGAGCTCCGGATGTCGGATTTGGCTGATCTTGAGTCCGTTGGACTCCGTTCGTCCTTCTGAATCCATCCGTGCGGTCCGATTGCTCATCTGAGGCCTGCTTTGACAAATACTTTACACAAATGGCCATTAATACTATTTATAAGCAATCTTGGTACTTGATGCATGCAACGCTCCTATTCTACTTTATGTTGTGCCTTTTATTCTAAAGATGGGCCATATTCAACCTAATTACTACCCCCTTGCATGGTGTTATCATACCCCCATGCTTACTCCTTGATAGTCCCTAGCAAGGTTTATTCTAGCCTTTATTTCTTTGGAGAATTCAAGAAGTAATTGCTTCGGCACTTCGTTACTCGTCAATAAGAGGAAATATACGAAGATCTTAATCTACAAAGACTAAGCAGCGCCCGGGTGTCTTCCAAAATACGAATCGCCTGAATCCTTGCTTTGTATATATAACTATACATATGTATACGTATATATCTATATATGTCTTTTTAGAATTTTCGAAATTCAGTGTGGGTTGGTAACTTTTTACGGCTACCCAACCCACCCAAAACTCGGTCAAAACCCTAAGTGCTAAGCATCTTGGTGTGAATGTTGTGATAGACTCACTTAACGGTAATTGAGACAGACTTCGAGTTTCTACGCCTCTAGGTGTCCGAAAAAGAAAATAAATTTTTGCCTGAAGGTGTATTTGTTCGACTGGTAGCTTTCTCCCTACGTTCATTTTACTTGGGGTCAACACAAGGATTTTCCAGTGTATATCTCCCCGGCTTGTACTACTTCCCCGCTTCGTCCTTAGGTGTTTTGGTCTTTTTTGTGCAATTATTGAGCTGGGCTCTGGACAACCGACCAATGGGCTGTTACCCACGATCACTTCCCAGCCATACTTGTGCGGTGAAGTGTGGTTTATTTTCTTTTCTTCTCTTTTTTTTTTTTTCTTCGTAGGTGGCTTCCCTAATCTCAAATGTACCTAGAGGCAGCGAAAAAGAAATGGCCTGTGGCTTGGTTCTGGACAACCTGCCAATGGGCTGTTACCCATGACAACTTG
Source organism: Thalassia testudinum (assembly GCA_037157565.1). NCBI lineage: Eukaryota > Viridiplantae > Streptophyta > Magnoliopsida > Alismatales > Hydrocharitaceae > Thalassia > Thalassia testudinum. The sequence goes on along the minus strand of JAZHRO010000007.1, from coordinate 69,279,838 downwards.
CCAGCCATACCACCCTAGAGAGTTCATTAGCTACCCAATTTCTGTCAAAATCTCCAAGAAGTGAGTCTGTGCAAAAATGTGTGTAGATGCTTAGACTCAAAGTTTTCCTGAGTTAGAGGGTGAGTTGATAAGTCGTATACTTATTACCTTATTTATTAGGTGGATTAGAATAGCTTAAAGTTGCAAGGATTCGCCGCTAAATCCATATTTTAATGGACACTAGGGCTGATTAAGCCTGAAGGCCTGAAAAGTCTAAGCGTTTAAGTTCTTTTTGTATTATTTCCCACTATTGACAAGTTTCTAATGCCTAAGTTTTTCTTCCTAAATTCAATTTTTTTTTTTAATCAATTAATTTATTCATTCAGACTGATTAATTAAGCTCAGGATTATGCAATTTACCATCCCCCCCATGCTTAAGTTGGACAATGTCCTCATTGGCAGATGCATGGATGCAGAAGGGTTCAAAAAGATAGTACCTGAGTGACGTAAACTACCAGATCAGTCTGAATCCGCTGGGTTGCCTCCCAGGAAGCGCTGAGTTTAACGCCTCTAGCTGGGCGGTGCACAAACAGGAATGGCTTGGGTCAAGAAGATATGTTCAAAATTAACCAGACCCAAAATCAGAAGTCCACAGATGCGAATAAGGTTGTGGTGGAGTCCCGTTCCTAAGGGGCGGGAATTCTGTAACAGATATATCATGCATGCCCGTGTCAGATCCTCACTTAGTCTGTGGGCATGCAAACAAGTTGCTGTGGACGAACGCACCCCAAATATGACATGCCAAACACTAAAGATGTAGGTCTTATATTCAGCTTGTGTCCCCATAAAATTGTAATCCATCGAAAGTGTATCAATTCTAGTGCATTCGGGTTGCGGGATCTTTATTCTGGTAGGGCAAGTAACAAAGTCCAGAGTTTCATACTGAGCCCTACAACCAAGCATGAGTCTTCTCTTCAAAGACGAATCCATCTCTTCCGCAACTATGGTTTCATTGCTCATTCCCTCCAAGCCCTTGATCTCAAGAATATTTTCTTCAACCTCCTTTGTATTAGATTCACTGTTTGGGGTTGCATTAGAGGTAGGGTCAATTTCATCCTCTAGATCATATTCTTTCTCTCAGCCCTCCTCCAAATTTGTGATGGGGATTCTAACCGATTCATAATCAATTTCTTTGAAATTGTAACTCCATTCTCCATCTCCGACGTTGGCTGCTATTCCCACCGGATTACTTGTCTTGAGCCGATTAGATTCAGATTCCAAGGTCTCTCCCCTCACCTTCTCAGTTTCCTCCTGATGTTTGTTCTCAATGCTCCCCAAATTGTGTTCCAAGGAATCCTTACTGTCCTTATCCACTGAGCTATCCAACTCCTGAGGGGTATCAATGGTGGACTGAACCAAATCAGGATGACTAGGTGTAGTCCAATTGATCATGGTAGGTCCTTGCTTTATGAATTCCATGAATGGCGTTGTATGCAACAGCTTTCTTTGGCCTTCTTCCCCCAATTGTTGGAACAACTCCAACATGGCATGTTGCCCTTTAACCAATTCTTGATTCTGTCTGTGTAGTTCTAACTGGAGGTTATCAAGAATTGACATGGTGTCATTTGGTGTCCTTTGGATTTCCTCCTTGAAATCCAGGTTAAGAGGGTATGGTTGAGGTTGTGGATCAGAATCCATATTGGTGTTTAGGTTCTTGGGTGGGTCCTCTATTCTATCATGTTCAGGGTCCAGTTCTTCAAGAGGAACCATTCTCTGTTTGGTCCTACTCCAGAATAGTTGAGGTTCTAAGTCCTCCTCCCAGTCAGATTCTTCATCAGGGGCCCAAATCAGAGGTTGATGATCCTGGGCTTGCCTAGATTTCTGATCATTTTCTGATTTCCATTTGTCTATAACTCCTTCTAATCCAAAGGTCAAGTAGGCAAGGTTGTTGAATTCAGATGACCTTTCTTGGTTATTATCCTGAGATGGGTAGGGTTCTTGGTGTTCTCCTAAAGTGTAGGTCCTATCACAGTGGAGCGGGTCGGACCTAAATGAGGAGGCATCGTGAGGACAATCGAGATATGGAGCCCCATGATTTGAATCATACCCTTGGGTGGCTATGTTGGTTGTATTCCAATAAGAAGTTGGTGCGGTTTGGTCATAGTTGGGCCAAGAGGGATATTCAAGGTTGTACCCCCAACTTGGTGGTTGGTTAGCCCAAGTAGGCTGTGGGTATGGTCCACTTGGGTTAGCATACAAATCCTGTTGGGGGTAGTTTGGGTAAGATGGATAGGTATTGAAATCCATGGTTTGGAAGAAATGGAGGGATGTGGGAAGAACAGATGCGAGAGAGTTGTGTCCTTAACCAAGCAAACAAGCCTAGTCCTTATGGTGTATTCCTTAGAAGACCTAGAAATCTCACAAAGGTTGATTAAGTCCGTAAGCACTGGACTCCCCTTCCTGAGGTTAATCTGGCCAGGTTGATTACGAGGGGATTGCAGGGAAGGTTCTTCCTTTGGCTTGCGCCTTCGGTTCCATAGACCCCACAACCGCGGTTGTTTGACACTGCCCCGCAGCCTAGTCACCAGATTCTACCAAGGGAATGAAAGCCAAGTGCCTAGCAAACAAAACCTCACCTTTTGAGACTTAACTGAGTCCTGCCTAGGGCACGTCTACTCAGTTTTAAAGGGTTAGGATAGTGCTTGTGCTTAGGGTGATGTGATGAGGCATTGATTGGGGTGGTGCCTCTTAATTTTCCACTTTCAAAGTGTGTGCTTCTAGCAAAACATGGTTTTCAAGTAAGGATTTTTAAGGTGTGGTGTCTTTTAGTATTTTATCCTTACTTTAGTGCTTTTTAGGGTTGACGTGTCTTAATGTTTTCAACCAAGTTTCAGTGGGCACGTCAAGTTCTGCACACAATTTGATGAAAGTAGATTTCCTTTTTCTTCTGTAGAGGCTCTAAAACCCTAGTGTACTCATCCTAATGATCATGCAGCTTCTATTAGATGAGTGAGTTTTAGGGTTGAGTGGTGCGGCCCAGGTCAACTCATGGTGGCTTCACAAACACCACTCAAGAAAGAAAAGAACACTCCAAGAATTTATTTAGCATATTAGAGTACATTCTTTTGTAGGGTGATGTGTTAAGAATGTGGGTCAAGCAATCATTCACCACGCCAATTTTTTTAGTTTTTTACAATTTTTTTTTTTTTAGCTTTTTCACGCAAGCAAACAATGAGAGACAGGTTACTCACTATCGGTCCTCGAGGCGCCTACTCCCTTGCTACTGTCGTGGAATGCGTCGCTTCGCCATCCATGAGTCGAATTCCTGCAACCGTCAAGTAAAAAGGAAAATAGGGCATTAGACGATGTGAGAATGAGTGTGGAATGGAGGTGATAAAACAAATCTGTTGCCTCCCCGGCAACGGCGCCAAAAACTGACGTGCCTTCGTGCGTGTGTGTTAAGAGGTGTCGTTATAGTTGCACTTGATACGTCGGTTTTAAAAGAAGTAAACGGAGGTGAGTCCGAGTGTCGATCTCAGGGAGGCGTGGAAATCGGATTTTGTTTACCACTTGTTGTCACGAAAAAGGCGGAGTTTTGCTTGCGAAAGAGACGGTTTTGAAAAGCGAGAGATAGAGAGAGAGTTTAGGGTTAGAAAGCTCTTGGTTTTGATCATGCACTTTAAACAGAAATTAAAATGGCGACTAAACGGAAAATAATTTCATTAAACATGCATTCATAGTTCATGGTTTACAACATTAAATACATGCTTCAACAAAAGTAAATGAAAGCTTAAAAGAGAGAGAGAGAGAGGTAGAGAGAGAGTGGAGAGCGACGAGGCAGCCACGGCGGTGGAGGAGGCTCCGTCGGCGGCTCGTCGTCTCCGGCGATTACAAGAGTGCCTAAGACTAGCTAGGAGAGGAGTGGAGTAGTTGCAAGTGGGAGAGGATGCCTTGAATGGTGGTAGAAGGGGGTTTAAATAGAGTTAAGGGCCTCCTAGAAGAAGAATGTGCTTTAGCGACATCCAGAACGTCGCTAAAACCGCTTCCAGATACGTCGGTGAAGGCCTTCTGCCGCCGGTCAGCCACCCGCCCCCTCTCTCTCTCCAAGCGCGATCCGTGGATGATGAACGAGACGGCTGAGATCCTCCCGCGCCCGTGCTGAGATCGCGCTTCGGGCGTGCTTGCGCGCGCGCGTTTCCGCTCGGCGTGCGCGCACACGTGGGCACTCGGGCGCTGTCGTCGCGCCACGTGGCGCAATCCTGACCGCCCGCTGCTGATCGGGCGGCTCAATTTCGCCGCGCCCTTCGCTCGCGCTTGATTTCCGCTCCGCGTGATTCGAACGCGCGTCGCTGCGACGCGGGCGTGCGCGCTAACCGTTGCGCCACGCCCGCGCTTTGTCGCGGCGACCGCGGGCGAGTGCGCGAATCTCAGCCGTTCGATCGAAGATCAACGGCCGAGATTCGTTCTTGGCTGGCTTGAGGGCAAGAGAGCGGTGGGGGCGGGGCGACGTGGCGCGTTCTGGGCCGTTGATCTCCAGATCAACGGTCATGATTTCTTGGGCCCATTGTGGGAGCTCCGGATGTCGGATTTGGCTGATCTTGAGTCCATTGGACTCCGTTCGTCCTCCTAAATCCATCCGTGCGGTCCGATTGCTCATCTGAGGCCTGCTTTGACAAATACTTTACACAAATGGCCATTAATACTGTTTATAAGCAATCTTGGTACTTGATGCATGCAACGCTCCTATTCTACTTTATGTTGTGCCTTTTATTCTAAAGATGGGCCATATTCAACCTAATTACTACCCCCTTGCGTGGTGTTATCAGCGGGCGCTAGCCGGTTGCGGCACGCCAGGTGACCGGATAAGTGAGAAGCTTTCCGGTCACCCTACTGTAGCCACAGTATTCCGCAGAAATGCGTGAACAGTGGCTACAGTGTAAGGCCATGCCACGCAGTCGGGAGCGGCTGGTGCTGTGAGTGCGGACGGCTCGCGGTTTGCGTGCGTGGGCTGGCACTCGAGGAAGAAGGTCTGCGCCGACCGGTTGCAGGCGCGGAGAAGTTCGCGACAGAGCACGCGGAGAGGAGGCAAGGGTGCTTGCGGCAAACGCGGTGGCCTGCGCATGTTACTGTGCTGCGCTGGGGTGCTTGGCCGACCGCTGTAGAGGCGCACAGTGGCCGGTTGCAGGCGGAAGAGAGAGCACGACAGGGCGAAGAAGCGGGAGGCGATGGTGCCTGCAGGCAGGCGCGGAGGGCGAGGGCGACCTGCAGGCTTGCGCGGAATGGGCTGGGCGGCTGCTGCTGCGTGTTGTTGCTGCCGCCTTGCCGCTGCTGCTGGAGCTTTGAGCTTCAAGCTTGAAGATCTCGCTCCAATGGCTGAAGGTGCTGGAAACGTAAAAATGAGGAAAGTGCCACCACGCCCATCGGCTCTTTGGTGAGCTGGGCAGTGGTGGACTCACGGTGGTGGTTGTGGACCACCGTGAGTTGCTCCTGTTTGCCGGGTGTCTCCTCGGAGGAGGAGGGCCGGCGTGTGGAGGGAGAGGGAGGAGAGGACGGTGGCCTGGAAGGAGAAGTGCTAGGTTTTTTTTTGGCGTTGGACCAGGCTGGCCTTTGCAAAGGAGGAGCCGTGGCTGCTTTATAGAGGAAGAAGAGAGCATGCACAGCCATGCCCTAGTTGTGCATGCTTGCGCATGGCTTGGCAGGGAGAGGCAGCCGCAGGGAAGGGCTTGAGCAGGGAATGGCTCGAGGAGAAGAGTCAATCCATGCAGCTGCGGGAAGCATTCAAAATCAAGTGAAATAAAAAATAAAAAGATGGTGAATTTTGCAAAGATGCACTTGAGGAAAAAATGTTAAATGCAAGGCCATTTATTTACTCTCCTCTCCTCTCAATTAAATGCATGCATGCATGTGTTTTTTACAAATGCGACTATGGAACCCTAATATGCAATGGTAATGCTAGGAAATAGCACAAGACGGTGCAATTGCAGGTGTATTTTTGCGGTGCAATCAGCCAGCGTGTGCGTTGAAGGTGCGAGGGTGGGGACTATGATGACGCATGCAGCAAGTCTTCAGCGACGCTTTGATTGTCGCTGTTGACTTGAGGATGATTTTTGGCCTTCTCCCTCCATTATAAATGGGCCTACCCCCCTCCAGTTTTGCCAAGCTTACACCGAAGAGCTACCACCACCTTCTAGAGCTCCGAGCAAGGTCTTGAAGCCGCTGAGCCACGATGGAAGCTCCTGCACCGCCGTGGCTACCTCGACGCCGTCTTCTTCCTTGTCTTAGTTTTATTTTATGTGATAGTGTAGTACATGTTTTTCATTTGACGCATTCATCTATATTTTGTTCATCATAACATTTGATAATTAATAGAATACATCTTTGATATATTATTCGCATCATGATTCTCTAACCCTATTACCTCCTTTCCCTCTCTCTCCCTATCTCTCTCTTTCTCATTCTCTCCTTTTTGCAAGAGAATCGAAAGCAATATTTTTGTGACATGAAAGCGATTAGCTGATTCAATACTTTACCTCCCTGTGTTTGACACTCGGACTCACATCCGATTATTTTTCTAGGTAAAATTGTCGTTGTAAAATGTGCTACGTGTCAACGAACGTCAGTCGATCACCTTCGTTCTCTCCTCAACACTACATCTACAAAACCACTACGAGCCACCATCTTCACAGCACCCTTATGCTGGTCCCTACAGCAAGGACATGGATCCCTTTCCCTCTACCGCGAGCAGCCATTGCAGTCATGTGTTCCCACCACCATCGTGACTCTTACTCAACCTCTAGCCTCACCATGACAACTGTGAGCTACCGTGGCTAGAACTCCATCGCCTCGGGCGTGTGGGGTGATAGACCGCATCGCCATCTGTCAAGTTTCACACCCACCTCTCTTTTCGTATTGTGCTTTGCCTCCACCATGTCTACCTCTTCACCACTGTGCTTCGCCATCACCCGCACTCCCTTACAAGAGGGGAATTCCCGCATCTTGTGCAACTTAGTTTCTTTTGATTGATTGTTGTGTTTAATTGTTGAGAACATTTTGATGTGAACATTGTTCCCTTTTAGTAGTTGTTGATTACTAAAGAAATGAGATCTTCATGTGAGCTTTTAGCCTATTTGTGGATACGATAAATATCCCCCGCTATACGTGGTTCAATTTTTTTATTTCTGATTTTGTATCGTTTGCTGCCACAATTCAACGACTTAGTACGTATTATTGGGGTTAATCCATAATTGACCCACTTCTAACTTAGATGGACCTATACATTAACTAATCTCAATTGAGCTTGAACCTAATTGGGTACCGATACTAGTGTACCAGTACTGGTATCCCATATACTGAGTACCGGTACTGGTGAACCAATATCGGCATCCCTAACTTACAAATATGAGTTCTATATCCAGATGAGTACCGGTACTCATAGCTTCCAGTTTAGAACTCAAGCTCAGATGAGTACTTGTCCAGTACTCATTATGTATCAGTACTAGTAATAAGTACCAGTACTCATTGAGTACTAGTATCACTCCAAGTTTGAACTGATCTCAATGAGTATCGGTACTCATGAATAGTACTGGTACTTGTTGAGAACTGGTTACTATGCCTGCAGCCTACAGGTATCGATATTGGCAAGCTACTATTCTTGGTTACTTCAGACCTAGTACCTGATCTATGTTTTATGTGTGTCGGTACTCATGATGAATACCGGTAGACATGAGTCATTGATTTTGGATCTGGAGCACCTGGAAACCGATCTGTGATTGACATGTATTGGTATTCGTGATGAATATCGATACTAGTAAATCACAATATGTGAACCTGGAGCTATATACTTTATCTGTAGTTCAGTAGTACCGGTACTCATGATGACTACCGGTACATGTAAACTGCAGTTCCCATTTTATAATGCCTGAGTATCGGTACTCATTGAGAGGTATCGATACTAGTAGCAATTACAAGATGTGTTTTGTGTTTTCAGAGAATATGAACAACCATCTAAACCTAGTCCTGAAGATCCTATGTTTATCTATATATGTGTATATACAACAAGGGAGAATATAGAACAAAAATAAGATGAAACAAAGATCATATATATACACATGAATCTTATCTACACATATGCCTGATAAGGGCAGACATGTGTGTGTGTGTATATATATACATGCAAACAAAAGACATATATAGATACCTATATCCATTCTTATTGATGCAGATAGGGCTATAGATTGTGAGGTTAATGATGAGGTGCGACTCATCATAGCTAAAATGGCCAAGTTAAGCTAGAAACTAGGTTAAGCACTATCTTATTAATATAATAAATGGGTTAAGTGTGGGAATGAATGAAAATGACCTAAAACATTAAATTTGGATTAAAAATGCATAATTAGGCTAAATAATGAGATATTCTATACCTAAACACAATTTGATGATTCACATGTCAATTGAACACATATTTGAGCTCAAAAGTACAAATAAAGGGTAAAATTATGTTCTAATATGTTCAATTAGCATTCCATCAAAATCTCATAGCATTTGGATGTCAATAGGGCCTTACATTCATGACATTACACTTAGGTCCTCATATCATAACATTTCTCTACATACAAAAGTCACATGGGCCTCTTTGTTAGCCATTAGGGACCTATTTGTTAGACTTTAGGGACCACTTGGTTATGGTTCTACTCACTTATGGGCTCTTTACCACTTTTCCTACCATTTCACATACAAGGGCTGGCATGCAAATTCTCCAATACACCCGATTCACCTCTCGGTTACTATTCACGTGCAAAGAATGTGAACAACAACAACCATCCATCCATTCTTCCATCGATTCAACAACAGATCCATCTCCAACCATTTCTCACCATTGTGTAGAGCTTCGTTACTCTCCGCATATCCCATCCTATGGAGGAGATTTGGTTCTAAAAATTCCCATGCACCTATTATATTTCATCCCACCATTGTTGCCCTAATCGACTAATCCCACACTGCGGTAACCACAATCACTCCCTCGCCTACTTAAGCAGCTGCCCTAACCCCTGCGCATGGCAATCAGCTCCTCTCCTACTTGCTTAAGCTGATCAGTTTGCTCCCTCTGATCTCCCCTCCTCATCAAACCTTGGCACCATTGCTGCGATAATGGAGCTTCACTTCTTCAACTCCCCTTGCTACTAAGGATCTTGTAACACCTGAGAGCGATCCTGAGCTCCACTAGAGAGCTTTCACTCTGCCAGAGTTCCTTCCTCCTTCATCTCCGCAACCACCAACCGTGGTTCATCTCATAGGTTCCATTCCTCTGATTAGCTAGGTTTTAGTGCTTTCTAGGATAGTTTTAATGATTTGTAGTTTAGTGTAGATCAATTAGAGTAGTTTAGTTAGCAAATTCACTGTTTGGTTAGTCTAATTAGCAGTAGAATTAGCTTAGATTGACTTCACCCTCTTTGATTAAGTTAGATCAGAGAGGTGTTTTCTCACTCTCATTTCGATCCACTGATCTCCCTCTACATCTCATAATTCTTATAATCTGATTTCCTCGAAGTTTTAATTTGCAATTCACCCCTTCATTAGAGTTGAATAGGAAATGAAGCTCTCTACCTTTTAGATCTAAATTTACGCTCAAAAACCAATTGGGGATCTTTCCATCCATTTCATATGTTCACAAGGACCCTTGATCTCGTTTTGATTGACTCGATTCACTCGATTCTTTCAGATTTGTATTTCACGTCCAATCTCGTGATTTGGAGCTAATTCAAGTTTAAATGAATTTAATCGAGCAATCCAAGGTTTGATTTTCATAATTGGGTATAATGCAATGATTTTGAGGTGTTTTAAGGGGATTTTGATATTTAGATGAGCATAAACCAAATTTGAGCCTTATTTTGGGTAGTTTTGCCAAGGATAATCAGTGGTACTGATTTGAGGCTAAATGAGGACCCAACGGATTTTGAGATGATCACTAAATCTCCTTGGACACCAATCAATGGTGTTCAAGAAGACCAGGTGATCAGATCAGTAATAAATCCAAAGTAAAAGCAAAAACCAAGGCGACATTGGTTTCTCACTTCAAACTGATTTCAATCAATTATTTAAGCATGAAATGAGTTCTAAAAGATTTTGATGAAGATTCTAAAGTAATTCATAAGTGGAATTAATGTCAAGATGAATCCATTCCTCTTACATTGTCCATGGTGAAGAGGAAGGGATTAACTAGGATTTTAGCGTTTGAAATCATTTGATGTGGTTTTCAGTGAGCTCTAGAGCTTTTAAAGAGGTTTTACAATAGCTGATATGTGGTTTTAAGATGAATCTGACCTGACTTGGAGTTGAGCAGTAGTAGTAGTAGATACCTTGTGTTTTCTAATATGGATGAATTTTCTGTGGGTTTGAATCCCAGAGGTTGAGTGGTTTAAGGATGAATTGGGTTTTTACAAATGAACAACACCTAGATATTGTTTTCTAGACATGAAGGGGGCATGGTTTTGACTCATATTAGACCTGAAAAGGTCTGATCTCAATTCTTGATCTACTAATAGCAAGCACAGCAGCTGCTGCAGTAGAATGGCTGCACAGCAGCTGCATCCTGGACTTTCAAAAGAGATTTTGAGTTGTTTTGAGTGTCTTAGTGAGCTGACAATGTGTTGTAATGCTATAACTTCATTTCCAAGCATTCATGCACCCATATTTGACTTTAACTCTGATGTGAATAGCTTGTAGCCATTGTTTTAAATTCATTGTGAGCTACATGTTAATAGACCTAACTGTCCAAAATAAAAATTCGATGAAATTCATGGTCAAAATATTGTTTAAATGTTCAAACACCTTTCTTGTGATGTGCTGATGTTTTGGAATCCGCATAACTTCATTCCAACCTTTAGAATTGAAATGGAAGGCTTAGGTTGCATTGTTCTCATCCCTTTAAGGCCACATTTGTGTGAGATTGAAATAACATAAAAAAATCTTAAAAAATTATAAAAAAATAAAATAAATGTGTCTTGTGTAGGATTAGATGTACTTTTAAGTGTATGCAAAGTTTCAAAGTATTATGAACCATCCAGTTGACAGAATATACTAGTAGACGATTTAGTTTACTCTGAAATTGAATAAAAGAAATGAATAAGAAAAACACAAAAAGAAATGGTTCTTTGGTGTCGAGCCTGGATAGGTTGTTAATATGGTGATTTTATCGTTGAAGTGTATATAGTGGTTAACCTAAATCGGACCTAACCATCTCTTTACAAAATTTTTAACCTGGCCTATTTGATTTTATCTTGGTTACTTTTAGACCCAGGGTCAAACTCAGAGAAGTGGGGTACAAGTCAAGTTTCTACGCCTTTCCTACAATGAGTCTCTTCCGTTCGTTTATTGTGATTTTGGTGTTTTTCTATTTAGATTTTTTTCTGGTAATCTTTGTCCTTGAGGCACACCCTCAAAATTAAGTTCTTGGCTTTGAGCCAAAACAGGGTTCCAAAATTGGTCTTGCTATTTGCAAGACAGAGTACCTGCAAGTCAAGGATTATCTTTTCTCTTTTATATTTTTTTTATCTTTTTATGGGCATGCAAGAGAAATAGAAATAAAGTAAATATAGTATAGATATATATGTATATACTATATATGTATAAAGGGGTGGGGGTGGAGGCGGAGATGAAGTGTAGCACGGTGTCGAGTCGGTCGTCGTCTAGAAAGACGCAACCGACAGGACTAGGTGCCGCGTGTAAGGTGGATTGGTGGAAGATGAATGCGAACATGCTTTTTTTACGCATGTATTGGGGAATATCAGCAATTGGTGCAGATATTCCTATAATACCATGTATGGTAAGTAATGTCAAAAAATATATATATATGTATATATGTAAATATATCTATATGTGTATATATATATATATATGTAGTTATATATATATGTATATATATATATATATAAGTATATGTATAGATAGATATATGTATAGATATATATATATGTATAAGTATGTATATATAACTATATAGATGTACATATATATATGTGTATGTATATAGTAATATATGTATATCTATATAGTTGTATAGATATATGCATATATATATATATATATATATATGTATGTATACTAATACTTAGTTATATACATACTACTATATATATAGATATAAGTATATATATATATATATATATGCATATGTATATAAATATATGTATATTTATCAATATATATATGTATACGTATATATATATATATATGTATGTATATAATAGTGTATAGGTGTGTGTGTGTGTGGAAGTGTGAGTGTATGTGTGTGTAAGCGTCAGTAAAGAGAGTGAGAGAGTGTTGTAAGAGAGAGTGAGAGAGAGAGAGAGAGCGGGAGAGAGTGCCTGCTGTGGGTTAAGGCGCCTGAAGGACCAAGTGTCGTCTGGAGGCTCCACGCTCGCGCGCGCAGGCGCGTATGCGCGCAGAGATCTGCATGCTGGAGGGCGTAGGCACGGAGAGTGGAGGTCGCAGCACACTGCACTGCGTGAAGAGTCGGGTGCGGGTTGGCAGACGCAGGCGCTGGGAACGGGTGAAGGAGCAGGCGGGTGCAGGCGATGTAGACGCACGCAGACGCGTGGGTAGGCGCTGGAGCGAGCGCGGGGCGGAATGCGTGCACGGGCGAACGGCGGTAGCGGCGCGTCGGGTGACCGGTTAAGTGAGAAACTCACCGGTCACCCCACTGTAGCCACAGTGTTCCGCAGAAACGCATGAACAATGGCTACAGTGGCCGAGCAAGCCACGTGATCGCTTGCTGCAGGTGCTGTGAGTGCGGGCGGCTTGCGGCTAGCGCGCGTGGGCTGGCACACGAGGAAGAAGGTTTGTGCCAGCTGGTTGCAGGCGCGGAGAAGTTCGCGACAGGGCACGCGGAGAGGGAGGCAAGGGCACTTGCAGGCATGCACAGAGGCTTGCGGGTGCTGCTAGGGTGCGCGGTGAGGCTTGGTCAGCCGCTGTAGTGGTGCGCGGTGGCCGACTACAGGCGGGAAAGCGAATGCAGTGCGAACGAGCGGGAGACGAGGGCGCCTGCAGGCGCGTGCGGAAAGGCAAGGGCGGCCTGCTGCTACGTGCCTTGCTGCTGCTGCTGCGTGTGGAGCTTTGAGCTTCAAAGCTTGAAGCTCCGCTCCAATGGCTGGAATGGCGTGGAAGGTGGAACAAGGAAGAAGGCCACAATGCCCACCGGCTCTTTGATGAGCTGGGAGGTGGTGGTTGTGCACCACCGTAAGATGCTCCTGTCCGTCGGGTGTCTCCTCAGAGGAGGAGGGCCGGTGTGTGGAGGGAGAGGGAGGAGACGGTGGCCTGGAAGGAGAAGTGGATGGGCTTTTTCGTGGAGGACCCGGCTGTTTGAAGAAGAAGAAACCGTGGTCTTTTTAAAGAAGAGGAAGCTATGCACAGCCATGCCCTGGCAGTGAATGGCTCATGCACGGCTCATGGCAGGGAGAGGTTGGCGTAGGGAAGGGCTTGAGCAGGGAATAGCGCGCGGAGAAGAAGTTGCTCCATGCAGCCGCGGGGAAGATTTCAAAATCAAGTGAAATAAAAAAATAAAAAGATGGTGAATTTGCAAAGATGCACTTGAGGAAAAATGTTAAATGCAAGGCCATTTATTTACTCTCCTCCCCTCTCAATTAAATGCATGCATGCATGTATTTTTACAAATGCGACTATGGAAACCTAATATGCATTGGTAATCCTAGGAAATAGCACAAGAAAGCACTATTGCAGGTTTATTTTTGCGGTGCAATCATACCCCCATGCCTATCTTTTGCTAGTCCCTAGCAAAACATTTTTTGTAGTATTTAGAAATGATCTTAAGCTGAAGATTTTCTTCCGAGGCAACATAGGTGTGTTTATTGTTGGATATTGTGAGAACCAATCGTAGAGAAGACTACCAATACTTTAAGTCTCACATGACATAGATCATCTCTCGACTAACCAGGACTCTTGATATTTAAACCATAAGTACGATTTCCAGGACCAGGAGGTTTTTGCCGTACTCGAGAGCTCAAGAGGTTATGGCTTGTGCTTAGTGAAGGATCAAGACTGACCAGATGAACATTAAGACTCAAGCCCAGGGTTTCACGAATTTTTAAGTACAGGTTGGTCCCAATTTCAGCTCGTGTCTTTGGATTGACCCTTAAAAAGATGATGGAAACTCAACTCCCATTTTCTGACATTTGTGGCTCAAAGAAAACAATGTATTGGTAACCAGCCCTGAAGAACTTCTTGTAGGGCGAAGACTTTACAGACGTTTGCGAGATATACTGACTTATTTGCATCTTTTTTTCTTTTTTTAATAGAAACACATGTCAGTATATCTCTTACAACATTATTTGGAGGAGCACACTTTTCTTTTTGGTGGGAGAGTTCTTTCTTGGTGGAAAGAGTCGCTCCTAAACACAAGACTAAAGCCTGGGATAAAAAGTCTACCTGCACGCACAGGTAAGGACTCCACCTTCCCTAATGAACACTAGGGTTGGATCTTATGTTCACCTGGTCTTTCTTGATATGTGTAGTGTGAACCAAGTTTACTTAAGCTCTCAAGTAGAAGCAAACCAACGGATCCTGTACTGGTGTCTCAGGTACAAGAATACGTCCTTAGTTAGGAGAGATTCCGATCTATCATGTCAGTGCTCAAGTGAATTAAGCCGAGCCTGAGCGAATCAAGCTTTTGTGACCTGGAAAGTCTTCAAAACAGAGGTTGAATATCCATAAACACTTATTGTATTTTTGTTTCAGCTTTCAGATCATTACTAAACACCATTTATATATATATATATTTTTTTTTTCTTTTTCTTTTTCTTGCAAATTTATAAATAGGTGAAAACTGCATGATACCATAAAATACCCAGATCCTAAGGATGCCTATCCACCCCCCCATGCCAAACAATGCTATGTCCTCATATGCATGCAGGGAAAGGCAGAGAAGGGACGAAAGATCGGGTAATGAGAGCTAAGGTGCATGATATACAGCAGGGTGGTAGGGTGGGTGGTGAAGTGAAAAGTGAAGCGATCGTGGTAGTGGCGTGAAAAGTGATGGTGGATGGTGAAAGGTTTGGCATTTCCTGGGATGAGAGTGTCCCAGGCGGATCAGAAAACAGGCCAGGAGGAAGAATTTGGCCCTCAGATTGGCCAAGAAGAGGGGCTTCTTGGATACATGGATCCAAAAGGGAATAGCCCCAGTGAGCAGGATGTGGGCGCAAGGTCCCAGTGTCGAGTTGCAAATCCGCCTGATATGGCGGGAAAGTAAGGGCAATCCGGTCTTCAAGAGTGTGGACCGGCAGTGAGTAGCCCGGAGATGACTCAGACCACGAGGTATGGTAAGCGGAGAAAACCTCGTCAGAAGTCTGGCCAGGAGAAGGTATGGGACATGGGAGGGATGGGGGAACGTCACAATATGTGATGGTCAGGTAATCGTCAGTGTTTTCAGGTAATCGCGGCAGTCATAGTAGGTCCCAATTGGTCCCATACACGCGCTGACGGCCATGTCCTCGTCAGACGTGTCATCCTCGATACAATCGCAATCAAAGTTCTTGGCTGCCTTGAAGATGTTAAGCTTGAGCTTTTCAGATCCAACGGCAATCTCAATACAGCTCGACTTGCAGTCGATAAGGGTGCGGGCTGTAGCCAGGAAAGGTCGACCGAGGATGATCGGACAATCAAAAAGTGAACTAGGAACTTCCATATCTAAAACATTAAAGTCAACAGGAAAATAGAGACTGTTGACCCTAACCACCATGTCTTCCACCACACCCTTTGGGAATTTGACAGAACGATCTGCCAACTGTAACGTGACAGGGGTGGGTTTCAGATTTCCCAAGGAAAATTTTTCGAGCATGATGGTTGGTATAAGATTTATGGAGGATCCTAGATCAAGCAGGGCACGGTTAAAACTGTAGCCTTCGATGCTACAGGAAATAAGCAGTGTGCCCGGATCTTTCTGCTTCGGTGGTAGGTTTGACAGTATAGCACAACTCGCATGAGGCGAGAGAACCACCGGATTCTTAGTTTTCTTTGACTGTTGCCTAGGTGTTGTGTAGTCTTTGAAAAATCGGGCGACAGTAGGTATGTGATCGATAGCCTCTAGTAGGGGTACCTTGATTTCTACATCCCTGAACAAATTATGCAGGTTATCAAAGGCCTGCGTGTCTTTCTTCTTGCCTTTTGGCTCCCTCAGTAGAGCCTCAGGGAATGGGACTAATTCTGGCACCAATTTGGGTGTATCGTCCTCTCGCGAATGCGGTGCACATCCCGAATGAGAGGGCGATTAAGAAGACGGGCTAGGATCAGGTCGAGGCGGACCGACAGTCTGCTTGTCGCTCCTCGTAGTGATCGCATTGGACGATGTGGGTCTAGTGGGATCATACAGCGGAGGAGGGTTCGCAATGGGGACATAGGAGTGCAGTGTTGCAGCGGGATTAGCCTGAAATCCCGGTGGAATGCTCGGAGCTTGCAGAATTTGATGAACATATCCCTGAGAAGGTTGTACCTGTGGTTGAGGACCACGGGGTACGAAGTTTCGTGGGTTTGGAATAGGTTGGGCGGGAAGAGTGCCCTGCGATCGAGTCGCCATGCGTAGTTGACTAATCTCAGCATTCTGCTGCGCTAGTTGGTGCTGAAGAGAGGTCATGTTGTCTTCATGGTGCTTTGACATATCCGTCATTATTCGCATCAATTTTTCAAGGGGACTTGATGCGTGTTCGATTTGTGGTACGCAAGGGCCTGATGGTGGATTCGCCAAAGGATTAGACTGGGCCCTTGGGATGATGGGTGCATACGGTCGCATTGGTCCACCAGCGGGATTTTGGCGCTGTGGGCTGTTGGACCATGCGAAATTCGGATGATTACGCTACCCTGGGTTATAAGTGGGAGAGAAGGGGTTGTTCCCCAGGGCGCAAGCGTCTTCTATGCCAAAAGACGCGTCCGCATGTAAATATGCTTCCGAGCACACAGAGGCTTGGTCCTCCATGTCAAAATACTGGCTCGCAGAAGCCAGTTCCACATGACTTACCGAGTTGCTCGGCGCGACACTCGGTAAGGAAGGTCATACGGGGTTACTCGGGATAAGCCTGGTGTTGGAAGAATTTGGATTGTGACGAAGTGGTGAAGTGGGGGTGTTTGCCATAGAATGGGCGGGGTTGGCCAGAAGCTCGTCCAGCTTCTTGTGCACGACGGAGACTTCATCCAGTTTTTGTGTAATAAGGCTTAGATCAGTGGATGAATGGGAGGGTCCCATGTCAACTTCGTGGACGTTTCGGGGCTGGCTGGTACGATTAAAGGTGACAATGGAAGCATTGCTCATCGAGTTTTCACTCATATTTTCAAACAATTCAAATGCTCCATTCTCATCTTTATTCATAAAGTTTTCTTTGCAAGAAGCTTTTGCAATCTGCTTCAAAGTCTCATTTAACCCGTAGTAGAAAATCTGGGCTATATGCCACTTAGGCAGACCGTGGTGCGGACACTTCCTGAGGAGGTCATTATACCTCTCCCATGCCTCATGAAATTGTTCGCCATTTTGTTGCGTAAAAGAGGTGATAGCACGGCGAAGCGCATTGGTTCGCCCGATTGGGAAGAACTTCTTGAGAAACGCTGTTCGCATCTCTTCCCAAGAGTGGATGGTTCTCCCAAGGGTGCGTAACCACTGCAGCGCTTTATCTCGCAATGAAAATGGGAACATTTTCATGCAGACTATAGGTAACCCAATATTTCTAGGTTTAACAATTTCAGCCAATCGGGTTAGGTCTTCCAAGTGGAGAAAAGGATCTTCACTTGCAAGACCATGGAAGTGAAAATTTATTAGGCCAATTATATTAGGTTTTAGTTCAAAGTCATCCCCACCCATGGGGACCCGAATTTGTCCTATGGTCTCTGTAGTAGCGGGATTCTGATAGATGCTAAGAGACCTAGGCTCCTCCCGTTCGGGAGGGTTCTACATTTCGTCCAATGTTTCCCGAATGGCCTCAATTCGTTCATTATACATTTCCATTTGGGCTTGGAGGCGGGTTATGGGGTCTAAGGCTCCACAACCTGGTGGGTTCTGAGGGCGGTTTCCTCCCTCGGGTTTGGGAGTGGGCATGCAGCCATGTTTGTGGAGGAGGAGGATGATTCGGCTTCTTTTCTAAAATTATCAGACAATTCACACAGTTCAGGATTTTGTGACCTCCTCCCAAACATGCACTACCGCAGGAAGAATTGGGGGGATAAGAAGGGAAAAGAGATGAGAGAAATGACGCTGCAAAGGTACATTTGATGACAAATCAATACAATCAAATTCCTAACCTCTACAGTGTGCCCTTAGACCTAAAGATCTAAGTTAACTGCTATCACGGACTACGGAACCGAATGCGAGTACCGTGGAACCACTGGGCCAGATTGAAAGGCCGCTTGCCCCAGTCTTAGACACCCGATAGCACGTGGGAACCCTCACCAGCACGTAGGCGCTACACACAGGTAGTTAGACCTCTAATCCTTAAGAAGGGTCAAGTTACTACTAGTTTTAGTTAGAGGCTTAGGATCAAGTGCTTCTGGAATGTGAAGGGCGTTGTTTCTGGGTAATGCCCAAGTGATTGATTTTCAGAGTGTGTAAAACAAGCATGCAACGGGGAAATCTCCTCGAATTGAAGTTTTTATTGGTGAATGGCTTTTAGAGTTTAGCCTTAAGTAGTATGGATTTTATGATTCTGCTGAAATACCAATTCAACCAATCTCCGAGTTTTGCAAGAATACAAGTTTTCTTTCTAAGCCCAACAAACCCTTCTTCAATGTCAGTTGGTTAATGCATGCTAAAATGCAATGGGCTACCCTAAATGGAGATTTCTATGTGTGGATGCACGAATCAGTTTTAGATAAGTGTGAAAGGGAGCCAAAGCACTTCAATTCAAGTGCTCCCAATCACCAAAAAGATTTCCACACAAGGCTCAACCAAAAGATAAAGAAAATCAAATTGTTGGGGTTGAAATATTCGGGATCGAATCTTAGGCAAGTTGAAAAGTCATGGTGGGGTTGGAATCAACTCAATTCCAAGTCTCCCCACGAGAAAGGTGATCCCGAATTGCAGGTAAATGAGGCAAAGAGGGGTGGCAATCAATCTTTTTATGTTTGCCTCAAAGAATACTTCACACGGTGAAAAATTCAAGAATCAAGATTCTTGGATTTTCGCTATGCGAAGTAAGGTGGGAAATCCCAAGGCGGTAGGAGAAAAGGCAATCAATCAAACAAATGAATTTTAATCCACTTGCCCCAAGAGATCCCAAGAAGTTTTTCTAGTTTTTAGTATTTTAGTTTTTAGTTTTTTTTTTATTAGGGTGACAAGTTAACCTAAGTTGCTAAGAAAAGAAGACCTACTTGTGCAGCAATGTGTGCGGAGCTCCAGTGCGGTGTTGGCATCTTCATGCTCTCGTTCCCGCCTTGGATCTGCCCACATCTCCGACTTCGTCTGCCTACCTTCGCCTTGCAACAGGTTCACCTGCACAAAAAATAAAAACACCGGTGAAGAGAGAAGAGAAAAATGAAAGGAATAGAAACTTACTTGCAGGCGCACTTCCCCGGCAACGGTGCTAGAAAAGGTATGGTGTCGAGCCCGGATAGGTTGTTAATATGGTGATTTTATCGTTGAAGTGTGTATAGTGGTTAACCTAAATCGGACCTAACCATCTCTCTACAAAATTTTTAACCTGGCCTATTTGATTTTATCTTGGTTACTTTTAGGCCCAGGGTCGAACACAGGGAAGGGGGGTACAAGTCAAGTTTCTACGCCTTTCCTACAACGAGTCTGGTGACGACCTTCCTCTATAGTTCTATTATTTCGTCGTAGTATAGTATAGAGAAGTGATTACTAGTTTAATACAATTTGTTACTCGGAAATAAAAGAGTTCCCGAGGTCGAACTCAGGGAGCAAACTGTATTCTAGAGATACAAATTCTTATTACAAAAATATTACAAAAATAAAGAGAGAGAGAGAGAGAGGGAGAGATAAAAATTTGGTTTCTTCTTTCTTCCTCTTTGTTTTCTCTTCTCTTTGGCTTTTGGTTTTTCTTCTTTGTTTATCTCCTGGTGGTCTTCTTCTTCTGCCTTCTGTTCTTCTTATTTCTTCTCTTCTTCAGAGCTCCTCATCTTCTTTTCTTTCAGTTCTGCCTTTCTTCAGCTTCTCCTTTCTTCTTTCTGCCTCAGCTGTAAAGCTTTTCTTCTTGCGGTCCCTTGCTCAGCGGCATGGCTTCTTCGTTCTCCTTCTTTCTCTGCAGTCCTTTTACTGCAGGGCGTCGTCTGATTTTCCAATCAGACGACTTAAATCGCCGCTGCTACAGTGCTCCACCTTCTTTCAGTCTTCGTCGGCCTTCTTCTTCTCTTCTTCCACGGTTCTTCTTCTTTGTTAACCTGTGCCTGCACACTTCAAAGTTTACGTCAGTGGGCAAAACCTACTCTACCCCCCCCCCCCCCCGGCGTCACTCTCTCTCAGAATTCGCTCTTAGGAAAGCTCTCCCAGAGCAACCGGGTAAATCGGGTACGCGGGTCGCCCCTGGGTCCAGGCCCACCGGCGTGCGGTGGTGGGCGAGGAGTGCAGGTCGGGCTAATCGGGTCGGAGCCAGGTCCGCGGGGCGTGAGCGCGGACGAGGCCGGGTAATCGGGCGGGTGAAGGGGACCTCACCCCGTGTGCTGAGGCGATAAGGCTTATTCACAAAAACAATTTAAACGGTGAAAGAGTTGCGAGGCTTACCGATGTGGGACTAAACTGAGGCCTCTCCTCGCGTGCGCCTGCTGGAAGACCGCAGCCTTGCTTCTGCAGCTGCAGCTTCGATTTTCGTCGGTTGCTGGCTGGCTGCCTTCGTAGGAGTCTCCGTAATCCGCAGCAGCTGGAAACCTGGAGTCCTCAAGCCTGGAGCGCGGGAGAAGCTGCTTCAATGTGGCGTTAATGGCGGTCGAGCCTCAGAACCTGTCGGACACGAATATGGCCTCTCGGCCTGATCAAACTACTGGGGAACCTTCGCCGTGGCACGGCGAAGGTGTTGAGCTGTGCGGCAAGCCGCAAGGCGGTGTCTGGCGGCAGCCCTAGGTCGGACTGCAACCGGAGAAATGGGTTTGTTTGGGGGAGCGTTACGGAGGTGTGGAGTGGCAGTGGAGGGGTGGGGGGTGCTCAGTGTGATGAGGCGGAGGTTCGGTGAGGGTCGGCGAGGCGTGTGAGGCTGTGGAGCGATGGGGGCGTCTCGCCGGAGGGTGGCCAGAGACGAAGGGGGTGACGATGGTCAGGGTCGGTCGAGGGCTTAATTGAACAAATTGAAACTGGGGAAAGAAAGAGGAGAGGAAGGGAAGTAGTTCTAACTTACTTGCAGGGACGAAGGGGGAGCAGCAGGGCGACAGTCGTATCGACTGTCGCCGGAGAAGAAGATGCCCGGGGGAAGGGGCGGCGGCGAGGAGAGGGCCGGAGAGGCGCCAGCTGGGTACGGCGTGGCGCGGGAAGAGCGAGGGGGGGCAACCCTGCAGCTGGTAGTGCGGCAGAGCGACGAGGAGGAAGAGGAGAGGCCGCCCGAGCTGGAGAGCTCCCTGTCGGAGTGGGAAGAGAGGAAGTGGGGGTCTTTCTCCGTCAGGACCGAGCTCCCTTGAACGGTGGAGCGACGAGGGGTACTTATAGGGTAGAATCAGAGAGGAGGGCGGATGGAGACGACGTGTCTCCCTCGCCGGAGGACGCCGGAGATGGAGACCCATACCGTCCGTGCGTTCGCACAGCCGGTATGGTGGGTTGCAGCGACCAGGGGGGTGTTCCTGCGACGGCTGACGATGCAAGGCACCCCCGGTTTACTTGCCAGACCCTCCCCCTTACCCTGCGCGGCGCCATGCTCCGCGCAAGGTCGCCGGAGCATGGTGCTGGTCAGGTTTTGGCAGGAGGGACTTGAATGCAAAGAACGAAGGAGAGTTAGGGGTAGAAATGTGAGGGTTCAAAAGTTGAGGGCCAAAAAGTAAATAAATGAGGACCAAAGTGTAAAGTTGGTCAAGAAGGTTTCCTCTTAGGCTCAAGTTTTTATACATGACTAATTGGGGCCTAAGGATTATGATGGTGAATTTTATTTCCAGATTAAACCTTGTTTGACTGGTCAATTTACGCAAAAACCTGAATTAAGTTGTTAATTGGGCATGGTTCTCAATGTAGGTCAAAATGGGTTCCTAAGGCCAAATTGAAGGTTCTAAACCCTAGAGATTATTTTTCTATGAATTTTAGAGGGTTTAGTTGATTTTTTTCTCTGCCTCGAACCTCGTGTTTTTAAGTGGGTTTGTTTTTAGGGTTACAGGATGTCATTTAATTCCTTGGAGTTGCTGTAGCCCTTATTGAATCATCTCACCCCACTTTTCCTCTTATTAGGTTTCTTTGACCTATGTTTGGACCCTGAGTTACCCTATTTTCAGATTGGATTGGTGAAATTGCATTTTTACCCCTTAGTTTCTGTTTTCTTTGCGAACTCAGAATCTCTCTGAGTTAAGCCTTTCCTTGAGTTATGTAGGAGCTTTTATCCTTTGTATTAGGTCAAAATGAGCTAGTTATGGCTCATGATGAGGTTCTCATCAGAGTCTCTTTCGTTCGTTTATTGTGTTTTTGGTGTTTTTCTACTTAGATTTTTTTCTAGTAATCTTTGTCCTTGAGGCACACCCTCAAAATTAAGTTCTTGTCTTTGAGCCAAAACAGGGTTCCAAAATGGGTCTTGCTATTCGCAAGACAGAGTACCTGCAAGTCAAGGATTATCTTTTCTCTTTTATATTTTTTTTATCTTTTTATGGGCATGCAAGAGAAATAGAAATAAAGTAAATATAGTATAGATATATATGTATATACTATTTATGTATAAAGGGGTAGGGGTGGAGGCGGAGATGGAGTGTAGCACGGTGTCGAGTCGGTCGTCGTCTAGAAAGACGCAACCGACAGGACGAGGTGCCGCGTGTAAGGTGGATTGGTGGAAGATGAATGCAAACACGTTTTTTGTACGCGTGTATTGGGGAATATCAGCAACTGGTGCAGATATTCCCGCAATACCACATATGGTAAGTAATGTGAATATATATATATATATATGTATATATGTAAATATATCTATAAATATATAGGTATATAGATGTGTATATATATAAGTATATGTATACATATGTATATATATATATGTATAAGTATGTATATATAACTATATAGATGTATATATATATATGTGTGTATGTATATAGTAATATATGTATATGTAGATATATGTAGCTAGATATGTATATGTATATATATATATATATATATAGTTGTATAGATATATATGTATGTATATATATATATATATATATATGTATCTAATTATATGTATATAGGTAAGTATATATGTGTATAAATATATATATATATATATATATATATATATATATATATATATATATATATATATATATATATATAAGTATATAGATATATGTATATATATATATATATCTATACTAATACTTAGTTATATACATACTACTATATATATAGATATAAGTATATATATATATATGTATATGTATATAAATATATGTATATATATCAATTTATATATGTATGCGTATATATATATAATAGTGTATAGGTGTGTGTGTGTGTGTATGGAAGTGTGAGTGTATGTGTGTGGAAGCATCGGTAAAGAGAGTGAGAGAGTGTTGTAAGAGAGAGTGAGAGAGCGGGAGAGAGAGCTCCTACTGTGGGTTAAGGCGTCTGAAGGGCCAAGCGTCGTCTGGAGGCTCCACGCTCACGTGCGCAGGTGCGTATGCGCGCAGAGAGGCATGCGCTTGAGGGTGTAGGCATGGAGAGAGGAGGCCGCAGCGCACTGTGCTGCATGAAGAGTCGGGTGCGGGTTGGCAGACGCGGGCGCTGGGAGCGGGCGAAGGAGCGGGTGGGTGCGGGAGACGTGGACGCACGTAGATGCACGGGCAGGTGCTGGAGCGGGCGCGGGGCTGAATGAGTGCGTGGGTGAACAACGGTAGCTACACGTCGGGTGATCGGTTAAGTGAGAAACTCATCGATCACCCCACTGTAGCCACAGTGTTCCGCAGAAACACGTGAATAGTGGCTACAGTGGCCGGGCGAGCCGCGCGACCGCTTGCTGTAGGTGCTGTGAGTGCAAGCGGCTTGTGGCTGGCGCGAGTGGGCTGGCGTGCGAGGAAGAAGGTTTGCGTCGGCCAGTTGCAGGCGTGGAGAAGTTCGCGACAGGGCGCGCGGAGAGGGAGGCAAGGGCGCCTGCAAGCATGCGCGGAGGCTTGCGGGTGTTGCTGGGGTGAGCGGTGAGGCTTGGTCGGCCGCTGCAATGGCGTGCGGTGGCCAGCTGCGGGCGAGAAGGCAAATGCAGTGCGAATGAGCGAGAGGCGAGGGCGCCTGCAGGCACGCGCGGAAAGGCGAGGGTGGCCTGCTGCTGCGTGCCTTGCTGCTGCGTGCAGAGCTTTGAGCTTCAAAGCTTGAAGCTCTGCTTCAATGGCTAGAATGGCGTGGAAGGTGGAACAGGGAAGAAGGCCACCACGCCCACCGGCTCTTTGATGAGCTGGGCGGTGGTGGTCTCTCGGTGGTGGTTGTGCACCACCGTGAGATGCTCCTGTCCGCCGGGTGTCTCCTCAGAGGAGGAGGGCCGGCGTGTGGAGGGAGAGGGAGGAGACGGTGGCCTGGAAGGAGAAGTGGATGGGTTTTTCCGTGGAGGGCCCAACTGTTTCAAGAAGAAGAAACCGTGGTCTTTTTAAAGAAGAGGAAGCCATGCACAGCCATGCCCTGGCTGTGCTTGGCTCATGCACGGCTCATGGTAGGGAGAGGTTGGCGCAAGGAAGGGCCTGAGTAGGGAATGGCGCGAGGAGAAGAAGTTGCTCCATGCAGCCGCGGGGAAGATTTCAAAATCAAGTGAAATAAAAAACTAAAAAGATGGTGAATTTGCAAAGATGCACTTGAGGAAAAATGTTAAATGCAAGGACATTTATTTACTCTCCTCCCCTCTCGATTAAATGCATGCATGCATGTATTTTTACAAATGCGACTATGGAAACATAATATGCGTTGGTAATGCTAAGAAATAGCATAAGAAGGCACTATTGCAGGTGTATTTTTGCGGTGCAATCATTCTTCCATCTTCTCAGCTTCTCTCTCTCTCCTCTTACCTCTATAAAATATAAAAATGTCATTAAAACTCAAAAAATACCCAAAAACACCTAAAAATACCTTACATATTGTATTTATACTTGTAAATATTAATAAATTAGTGAGTTATAAGTAAATAATGTAATATACGTATATAATGTACATAAATAACTTATATATGTATTATATATATTTAAACAAATATTTATGTTAGTTATTGTATATAAAACTTAATATTATAATTATATGTTAATTTATAATAGATTATATGTACTTAAACTTAGATAATTATAAATAACTATGTAAACTTGTATAATATTATCTGAAACTGTATATATGTATTTAAGTATTTATTATATACCTAATTATACCTGTATATTGATTTAATTATCCTTTTAGTGTAGGTAATTAAGTTATTAAATTAAATAGATAAATTATTAAGTTAAAATAAAATAAATTAGTAATTTAAGTTAATACTGAATTAATTTATATTTTACACTTGTATATAATATTAACCTATTTATATTATATAATAGTATTTATAACTAAATTATGTATATATCTAATAAAAACATGTAAATAAATGTATATAAATTAAAATAAATAACTTAAAATAAATTAAAAATGTATAATAACTACCTTATTATGTAAATTAACTAATTTATAAGTCAATTGAATAATTAAGTTATTAATTCATACATTAATTAAGGATTTAATCTCTAATTAGATGTGTATAGTCCACTAACTTTAACCAATTTTTATATATAATTAAATAAGTTATTATCCTAAATTAGTTGTACAATTATGTAGCCCTATCTAAGGGGTTTCCAACCCTATAAATTATTTTGAAAATAGACATCAACTTGATACTAAAATCAAGGTCTGAAGTGGCCCAATCCACACGATTTTTTCACTGCATTACACCACTATTCTCACCCTCAATTAGCACAACATCGGTGGTTGCTGACCTCTGCACGTGGGATAAATTGATTTTGATGGATACTCTACTTGGTCGTTAGCGCAGGGTGCAAAACAAATGAGCATACATTTGGTCCTCTATTTGCATGTACACTTGCAGGTGTGTGTGTGCATGCGTGCGTGCGTGCGCACGTGCCTGCAGGTGTGTGTGTGTGGATGCGTGGGTGTGAGCCTATTGGGCCTTTAATTGGGTAAAATATACCTAATTTAAACTAAGGCTTGGGCTTAGTAGTGGTTTGATCTGGCCTAAGAGGGCTATAGATCCTGCAAAAAGCCTTGAACTCGCCCATTAAATAATTTTTGTTAACTAAGAGTTAAGTATAAGTTAAGTTTAAAAAAAAAAGCTAAGTGTTAGAATATGCTGAGTGTGTGTGTTAAGTATATATATGTAGTGTGTTGTGTTTATGTATATAGACTTAGTGTTTATATAGAATATGCTGAGTGTGTGTGTTAAGTATATATATGTAGTGTGTTGTGTTTATAGACTTAGTGTTTATATGTGTGTTGTGTGTTAATTAAGTGTACGTTAGTGTATGTGTGCGTTGTGTAGGGTATATATATATGTATGTAAGTATATGTATAATATGTATACTGTATGTATAATTAGTATATAGAATAGAGTAGTATACGTATAGTATATTTTGAGCCTCATTTGTAAATATGTTTAAGGCTTTAACAACGTTTACATACATCACTATGTGCATAGTATTTGTCTCTATAGATGTTAATATAGGTTAGTATAACTTAGTATAGCATATATTAGTTAGTATTTTTGTACCTACACTTAGGTATTATTTAGGATAGTTATATTAACTAACATAAAGTAGTTTTAATTAGTTTTTGGTGCCTGCTTAGTTGTAAATATATTTGAGGCATTTCAATTAGCATTATTTTTTTTGTATATAATTAACTCAATTATTTAATTCTTTGATTCATTGATTCATTTGTAAATACACTTGATATTTTTGGAATAAAAGAGCACTTTTGGATAATAGAGAGTGATGTATATCAATAATTGTCTTCCAATGAATGACCTGGAATAAACCTGTAAAAATTATGTAAATAAATAAAATGACATGACATCTATTTGTTTTGCGACTATACTACAATTAACGACGACATTATTAAATCCAACTTTAGTAAGCAGACGGTTTATATGATCAATTTTTGGAGTCGTTGTAGGGGAGGCAACTCTCTATATGTCAAAAGTATTCTTTTATTCTTGACTTGTATATAATTTTGATTTGTTAGTATAGATTGATTCTTTCATTTATATTCATTATTGTATATACATTATTTGATTCATTTTATTCTTTGAATTGTTTTTGTATATAATTGTCATACTAACCAATTATTGTTTTTGCAGCACTTGAGGAGTGGGAGGAGAGTCTTCCTGGTGGATTCACTGCACTTCAGACTCTACTTCCAGGAGGAGTTTTTCTCGACGAAGTTGTAGAGCTTTCCCGCTTTAGTAGATTAGTATAATGGTAGTTTTGACTTAGGTATATACTTAGGATATATTTGTTAGGCATAAGTTGTGAGAGCTTGTTCTCAAACATTTATGTAATAATTGGACTCTGGACTCTATTCTTTCTCTCTACTCATCTCTCATCGATCGTGGTTTTCCGTATCAATTTCTTTTTTGATTTAATTTTGCTTTTTGCATTTCAAAAATCTGAAAGAAATTAGAAAATTCAAAAATACCAAAAAGATCGCATCCTTTATCTAGCAGCAGCATTTCTATAGGCATTCCATACTTAGGATTGCACAATTCCTACTAGATTTCAATTTAGTCAAATTGCATTATTGTAGATTGCTGGAGATAGGTACGCATCTTCTATCTTCCTTAGCTCCTGCCATCATTGCATTTGACTTAATCTAAAAAGACCATTCTTTGATTGAAAAAGATTAAAAAGTGAGATTAGCTGCTTGTAATACACGTCTAAATACTCAAACATAATTCAAAAGGAGACACAATAACTTGTTTGAAACCTTGATTGAGTTTTCACTTAAGAACACAAACACACGAGTTTTTATCTCATCTCCTTAAGCACCCATAAGGATCTGGATTCTCACGTCGGTCATATCTAGATTCTAGGTGGATTATAGAGGTCTGCACCATGCTAGGTATTCCATAGGGTGCGTACAATTGTACTGAGAAATTTGTTTGCGTACTACATATATTTTTCGTGTAACAGACTCTTAGGAAAAACACATGTTTTCTCGCTTGTCTGTTTGATTGGTCTTGATTGTATTGAGATTGATATTGGGATTTCTTATTTTTGTTTGGATTGAGATTGTTGATACCTTCCTTGAGTTGCGATTATTTCAAAAAGCATTTTTCAAAAATCGACTCATGGACAGTAGGAGAGCCCAGAACCCTTCACTAGCACCTCCCTTGGGTGCTGATGCCCAAGTTTCTACTTCCTCTATGCCTTCCACATCCAATCCTATACCCCCTAAGCATCAAACTCCCATCCATCACCCCACTATCCAGAGGATGATCATGATTCTGCACAATTTGAGGACTTCAAAGAAGATCCTCCTCATCTTTTTGCACATCCTAAACCACCACCACGTTCGCATCATAGGTTCCAACCTCCTCCCTACCCTAACTTTCCTAATCAACCGCATTCAGAGAGAGGTGCACAACCTAATCTGCAACACCTGTACAACACACTTCAGATGAACACATTAACAGAATAGGTGCAATAGCTTACTCAAGTCCATCCCCAGGCTTGTAGACTTCAACTACAAGATTACTATAATCCCGTAGTTGTACATCCTATGCCTGTGGTATGCTATCTCGCTAGGGATCATGCTACTGAGTTAAAGCCGAACATCATTGCACTTATCCCTCACTTCCATGATCTTGCTTCTGAGGACCCTTTTCAGCATTTAGAAGAGCAGAAAAATCTCGCTTAGACTTTGGGTCCACAGGGCCATGATCAGCACACATTGCTAATGAAAATGTTCTCCTTTTCACTTAAGGATAAAGCCACCTTCTGGTATCACACTCTATCATGAACTACACCAATAGATAATTGGGCTTCTTTGGAACATGAGTTCTTAAAGAAGTATTTTCCCCTAGGCAGCACAAACACTTTAAGGCATGTGATGGTAACACCATCATGAGCCCTAACTAGCCACATTTAGTCAAGTTTGAATGATAAAAGCTCCCACCTAATCATATGAGGGTCACAACCCGCATCATTCTGGTTTGAGAAGGAAACAGTGAATCAGGGTTAATTCTGCGATTTTAACAGCACATCACAAATATAAAATAACCACGAGATCACTCAAGGGTTAATTGAAGGTCAAATGAGCACTAAAAAGTGGGTCAACACAGACTGAAACAGGGTTTCACGCATTTTAAGGGTGAAAACAATACATAAAACCCTAATTATCAACCCACTTAAATTGAAAAGGTTCTGGTCAGGATAAAATAAATCTAAACCTCCTAAACTCATATAAAAATATTCTAAATGGTTTAGTACCCTTGGTTTGCCCATCTGAACCCATTTTGACATAGAATAGAGTTTTAGACGGAAATTTGCCTGATTTAGGCTTCTATGCAAATTTTAGCCTGTGTCCACCCTAAGTTCACCATTAGATTCCTTGGGTCCAAATTTGTTTACCACCAAAATGTGAGCCCAATCAGAGTCCATCTTGACTTAGTTTGCATTTTAGCCCTTAAAAACTCTATTTCTTACATTTAGCCCCACAGGTTTCAATTTTATTTCAATTTAATCCCTTACTTTCTCGTCATTTTCTACAAATGGGTCCTTGCTGCCATTGGTGTGAACAGAGCTCTTGCAGTGAGATTCGAGGGAGGATTTCTCCCTCAAATCAGATCGAAATCCCTCAAAAAATGGAGGGATTGATCGCAAGGACTTCCTAATCTGTTGAACTAACTAAAAGACCCCACAGAGATCCCAAGAGCTTGGGCGAACTCTCAAAATTTAGTGGGTTTTCCTTACAATTTTCTCAAGGATTTCGCACTAATTTCATGTGAATTGAGACCTGAGCCTCTTCTATATAAACTCCACAAGGTCCCAACTCTCTCTTTAGTTCAATTTAGGCCCAAAATACCTCTTCCCTTCTTCCTTTGGTTGTCTCCAACCGCGACTCCGACAGCCCTCTCACCTCTCCTCTTCCATGCATCCAATAGTGAAATTGGATGCACCATCTTCCTCCTCATCTTCTTCCGACGGTAGCTGGCCAAAGCCCCATCCGCTTCAACCCCTTCTTCGCTGCCGCTCATCTCGTCAGAGAGTTCACCTTCTCCATGACCGACCATCACACCGGCATGGTTTCCACCCCCTTTCGACCCATAAACTAGGACATTCTCTTCGTCTCCCTCCTTATACTCTATCTCTCCCCTTATTCCCTCGATTCGACTGCCATTCACCTCTCTCCCCCTTCATCTTCTCTAGTGTTGGCTGCGCCTCCGGCGAGGCTGTGCCAACACCACACACACCCAAACACTTCACCAACTTCACCAGAAGCTTCCTCACCGCCCTCTGAGCAAAAGCCCTCAAGAAATTGAGGGCTTCGCTCATCCAACCCATCGACTGGAGAACCCATCCACACCACCATCACCCCTTCACCCTCCGACCATTATGACGCTCCAATCACCAAACCACCACAGCCGTCGCCTCCCTCATGCTACGGTGAAACTTCTGAGCTAGTCTAATTGGGCCAAGGAGCCGTATTCTTGTTTTTAGGTGTCACTGCCACCGGTCATCTTCCTCGTCACCGACCATGCTCCTCCAGCCATTCATCAGACTCGTTACCACCTCCAGGTGATGCAGTCTCACATCAGGAAGGAGTCTAGGTCCTCAATCGAGAGAACAACAGCAGCACTAACCTCAATTGGTTGATGCTCGATGACACTGTATGATAACACTACATCTCGGGGTGATAACTCTGTTAAATGGGGTTTATCTTAAGAACAAAATTCATAGATAACACATCATAAATAGGAATGAGAGCATTGCATGCATCACACATTAAGATTGCTTATAGAATAGTATTAATGGCCATTTGTATGAGCACTTGTCAAAACAGGCCTCAGATGAGCAATCATATAGCACAGATGGATTCAGAGTGACGAACGAAGTCCAACGGACTTGAAATCGGCCAAATCCGACATCCGAAGCTCCTGCAATGGGCCCAAGAAGTCTTAGCCGTTGATCTGATGATCAACGGCCCACAGCGTGCCACGTGGCACTCAATCACGGCATCTCCACTGTTTCCTGCTTCCACCTTCACTCGGAGGATGAATCTCAGCCATCGATCTTCGATCGAATGGCCGAGGAAGCCCGCACACCCGACGCTCACCGCGACAGCGCAGTGATCGGCGCCTCAACTGCGCAACCAGGGGGCACGGGTTCAAAACGCATCGCACACCAAATCGAAGGCGAAGGCGTGTGCGGGCGAAATTGAATCGCCCGATCAGCAGCGGACGGCGCGGATGGAGCGACGTGGTGCAATCTCGCGCGTCCAAAACCGATGCCCACAATGATGCGGGGGGCATGGGCGTGATCCAGGTGTGAGCCCCGCATGGGATCTTAGCTGTCCGATCTTCGATCGGACGGCTTACGACGTGTGCACATGGATCAGGCGCAAAGAAGCACAGTCGCGAGCGAGCGACCGGTGGGCAGGGGCCTTCACCGATGTTTTGGGAAGGGTTTTAGCGACGTCCCGGACATCGTTAAAACCCATTCTTCATTTGGAATGCCCCTCTCCCTATTTAAACCCCTTCCAACCACACATGAGGGGATTCACTCCACTTGCAAGTGTTCTACCCCGCTCCTAGCTACCTTTAAGCCCTTTCGTAATCACCAGAAATGACGAGCCACCGACGAAGCCCTCTCCACCACCGTGGCTGCCTCGTCATCCCCTCTCTCTCCTTCCTTCTTTTAAGCTTTACTTTACTTATTTTCAAGAATTTATCTAGTGTTGTAATTATGAACTACAGTTGCATGTTAAATGAAGTTGTTTCCTATTCAATTGCTTGCTCTATTTTCTATTCAAGTTGCATGTTGCGAATGAAACAATTCTAACCCTAATCTCTCTCTCTCGCTTTTCACCCGCGCCTTTTCACAGGCAAAACCCCGTGATTTTCATGACAATAAGTGACAAGAAGAATCCGATTTTCATACCTCCTTGAGACCGACACTCGGACTCACATCCATTTCTTTAATTTAAAATCGACGTCGCAAGCGCAAGCTATAACAACACTTCCAAACACACGCGTATGCACATGTCAGTTTTTGGCGTCGTTGCCGAGGAGGCAACGGATTTGTTTTGTCACTTCTATTTTACATCCATGTTCACATCGTCTAACGCCTTGTCTCCTTCTACTTGATGGTTGCAGGAATTCGACGCTTGGACAGCGAAGCAGTGCAACAAGGACCGGTCGTGAGTATTTCTTCACTCATGGTTGTTTGCTTGCTTGAAAATCTGAAAAAAATTGTACAACTGAAAAAAATTGGCGTGGTGTATGATTGCCAGACCCACATCCTTAACAATCACTCAACAAAAAAATACACTCTAACATTCTGAATAAATTCTTGGAGTGTTCTTTTTTTCTTTTTGAGTGGTGTTTGCGAAGCCACCTTGAATTGACTTGGGCCACACCACTCAACCCTAAAATCGACTCATCCAATAGAAGCTGCATGATCACTAGGATGAGTACATTAGGGTTTTAGACCCTCTACATAACAAAAGGAAATCTACTTTCACCGAATTGTGTGCAAAACTTGACGTGCCCACTGAAACTTGTCTGAAAATATTAAGACACATCAATCCTAAAAGATACAAAAGTAAGGATGAAACATTAAAAGACACCACATCTTAAAAAAATCCTTGCTTGAAAACCCTGTTTTGATAGGAGCACACACACTAAAAGTGGAAAACTAAGAGGCACTACCCCAATCAACGCCTCATCACATAACCCTAGCACAAGCACTGTCCTAGCCCTTTTAAAACAGAGTAGATGTGCCCTAGGCAGGACTAGGTTAAGTCTTAAGAGGCGAGGTTTTGTTCGCTGGGCACTTGGCTTTCATTCCTTTAGTAGAATCTGGTGACTAGGCTGCGGGGCAGTGTCAAACGACCGCGGTTATGGGGTCTATGGAACCAATGGCGCAAGCCAAAGGAAGAACCTTCCCTGCAATCCCCTCGTAATCAACCTAGCCAGATTAGCTTTGGAAAGGGGAGTCCAGTGCTTACAGACTTAATCACCCTTTTGGAGATTTCTAGGTCCCCTAAGGAATACACCATAAGGACTAGGCTTGTTTGCTTGGTTGAACACACACAACTCTCTCTCATCTGTTCTTCCCTCATCCCTCCATTTCTTCTAAACCATGGATTTCAATACCTATCCATCTTACCCAAACTGCCCCCAACATGATTTGTATGCTAACCAAAGTAGACCATATCCACAGCCTACTTGGGCTAACCAACCACCAAGTTGGGGGTACGACCTAGAATATCCCTCTTGGCCCAACTGTTCCAGTTATAACCAAACCGCACCAACCACTTATTGGGATACACCCAACATATCCACTCAAGGGTATGATTCAAATAATGGGGCTCCATATCTCGATTCTCCTCACGACGCCTCATCATTTAGGTCCCACCTGCTCTCTAACCACTTTGATAGGACCTACACTCTAGGAGAACACCAAGAACCCTACCCTTCTCAGGACAATAACCAAGAAAGGTCATCTGAATTTAACAACCTTTCCTACTTGACCTTTGGATTGGAAGGAATTCTAGACAAATGAAAATCAAAGAATGATCAGAAATCTAGGGAAGCCCAGGATCATCAACCTTTGATTTGGTAACCTTGATGAAGAATCTGACTGGGAGGAGGACTTAGAACCTCAACTATTCTGGAGTAGGACCAAATAGAGAATGGTTCCTCTTGAAGAATTGGACCCTGAACATGATAGAATAGTGGACCCACCCAAGAACCTAAACCCCAGTATGGATTCTAATCCACAACCTCAACCACACTCTCTTAACCTGGATTTCAAGGAGGAAATCCAAAGGACACCAAATGACACCCTGTCAATTCTTGATAACCTCCAGTTAGAATTACATAGATAGAATCAAGAATTGGTTAAAGGGCAATAAGCCATGTTGGATTTGTTCCAACAATTGGGGGAAGAAGGCCAGTGAAAGCTATTGCACACAATGCCATTCATGGAATTCATAAAGCAAGGACCTACCATGATCAATTGGACTAGACCCAGTCATCCTAATTTGGTTCAATCCACCATTAATACCCCCCAGGAGTTGGACAACTCAATGGATAAGGTCATTGAGGATTCCTTGAAACACAATTTGGGGAGCATTGAGGACAAACATCAGGAGGAAACTGAGAATGTGAGGGGAGTTTCCTGGGAATCCGAATCCAATCAGCTTGAGAGAAGTGATCCGGTGGGAACAACAGCCAACATAGGAGATGGGGAATGGAGTTACAATTTCAAAAAAATCGATTATGAATCAGTTGGAATCCCCATCACAAATTTGGAGGAGGGCCGAGAGAAAGAATATGAACTAGAGGATGAAATTGGCCCTACCTATAATGCAACCTTAAACAGTGAATCTAATACAAAAGAGGTTGAAGAGAATATTCTTGAGGTCAAGAGCTCAGAGGGAATGAGCAATGAAATCGTAGTTGCGGAAGAGATGGATTCGTCTTTGGAGAGAGACCTCATGCTTGATTGTAAGGTTCATTATGAAACTCTTGATTTTGTTACCTGCCCTACCAGAATAAAGATCCCACAACCCGAATGCGCTGGAATTGATACACCTTTGACGGATTACAATTTTATAAGGACACAAGCTGAGTATAAAACCTACATCTTTAGTGTCTGGCATGTCATATTCGGGATGTGCTCGTCCACATCAACTTCTTTGCATGCCCGCAGATTGAGAGAGGATCTGACACAGGCATGCATGATACATCTGCTGCAAAATTCCTGCTCCTTAGGAATGGGACTCCACCACAACCTCATTCACGTCTGTGGACTTCTGATTCTGGGTCTGGCTGATTTTGTACATGCCTCCTTGACCCAAACCATTCCTGTTTGTGCACTATGCCTAGCCGAAGGCATTAAACTCAGCGCTTCTTGGGAGGCAACCTAGAGGATTCAGACTGATCTGGTATTCTACGTCACTCAGGTAATATCTTTTTGAACCCCTGTTGCATCCATGTATTTGCCAATGATAACATTGTCTAACTTAAGCATGGGGGAGGGTGGTAAATTGCATGATCCTGAGCTCATTTAATCAGTCTGAATAGAATAAAATTAAAATTAAAAAAAAATTGAATTTAGGAAGAAACTTAGGCATTAGAAATTTGTCAATAGTGGGAAATAATACAAAAAGAACTTGAACACTTAGACTTTTCAGGCCTTCAGGCTTAATCAGCCCTGGTGTCCGTTGAAATATGGATTTAGCTTCAAATCCTTACAACCTTAAGTTATTCTAATCCACCAACTAAATAAGGTGATAAGTATACGACTTATCAACTCACCCTCTAACTCAGAAAGACTTTGAGTCTAAGCATCTGCACACACTTTTGCACAGACTCACTCCTCGGAGATTCTGATAGAAATTGGGTAGCTAATGAACTCTCTAGGGTGGTATGGCTGGTAAGTTGTCGTGGGTAACAGCCCAGTAGCAGGTTGTCCAGAGCCCTGCCACGGGACCACTTCTTCTTCATTGCCTCTAGGTAAATTTGAGATCAAGGAAGCCACCTACCAAAAAAAAAAAGGAGAAAAAAAGAAAACAAATAAACCATACTTCACCGCACGAGTATGGCTGGCAAGTGATCATGGGTAATAGCCCATTGGTCGGTTGTCTAGAGCCCAGCTCAGTAATTGCACAAAAAGAACCAAAACACTTAAGGAAGAAGTGGGGAAGTAGTATAAGCAGGGGAGATATACACTTGAAAAATCCTTGTGTTGACCCCAATTAAAACAAACGTAGGGAGAAAGCTACCAATCGAATAAATACACCTTTAGACAAAACACTTCATCTTCCGGTCACTTAGGAGTGTAGAAACCCAGAGTCTGTCTAAATTACCGTTGAGTGAGTCTATCACGATCTTCACACCAAGATGCTTAGCACTTAGAGTTCTGTCCGAGTTTTGGGTGGGTTGGGTAGCCGTAAAAAGTTACCAACCCACTCTTAATTCCAAAAAAATCTAAAAAATAAGAAAAAAAAATATATATATACATACATTAAAGCAAGGATTCAGGCGATTCGTATTTTGGCAGACACCCAGGCACTGTTTAGTCTTTGTAAATTAAGATCTTAGTATATTTCCTCCTATTGACAAGTGACGAAATGTCTAAGTAGATTACTTCTTAAATTCTGACTGGAAATAA
Source organism: Thalassia testudinum (assembly GCA_037157565.1). NCBI lineage: Eukaryota > Viridiplantae > Streptophyta > Magnoliopsida > Alismatales > Hydrocharitaceae > Thalassia > Thalassia testudinum. The sequence goes on along the minus strand of JAZHRO010000007.1, from coordinate 69,243,346 downwards.
AGGCTAGAATAAACCTTGCTAGGGACTAGCAAGGAGTAAGCATGGGGGTATGATAACACTGCATCTCGGGGTGATAAATCTGTTAAATGGGGTTTATCTTAAGAATAAAATGCATAGATAACACATCATAAATAGGAATGGGAGCATTGCATACATCACACATTAAGATTGCTTATAGAATAGTATTAATGGCCATTTGTATGAGCACTTGTCAAAACAGGCCTTAGATGAGCAATCGGACTGCACGGATGGATTCAGAGCGATGAACGGAGTCCAACGGACTCGAAATCAGCCAAATCTGACATTCGGAGCTCCTGCAATGGGCCCAAGAAGTCCTAGCCATTGATCTGATGATCAACGACCCACAACGCGCCACGTGGCACTCGATCACCGCATCTCCACCGCTGTCGGCTTCCACCTTCACCCAGAGGACGAATCTCAGCTGTCGATCTTCGATCGAACGGCCGAGGACGCCCGCACGCCCGACGCTAGCGTCGACAATCTGCTGCGACAGCTCAACGGTCGGTGCCTCAACAACGCAACCAGGGGGCGCAGGTTCGAAACGCACCGCGCACCAAATTGAAGGCGAAGGTGTGTGCAGGCGAAATTGAACCGCCCTATCAGCAGCGGAAGGCGCGGATAGAGCGACGCGATTCAATCCTGTGTGTCTAAAGCCGACGCCTGCGATGACGCGGGGGACGTGGGCGTGATCCAGGTGCATGCCCTGCGTAGGATCTTAGCCGTCCGATCTTCGATCGGATGGCTTACAACATGCGCACACAGATCAGGTGCGAAGAAGCACAGTTGTGGGCGAGCGACCAGTGGGCAAGGGCCTTCACCGATGTTTTGGGAAGGGTTTTAGCGACATCTCGGACGTCGTTAAAACCCATTCTTCATTTGGAAAGCCCCTCTATCTATTTAAACCCCTTCCAACCACCCATGAGGGGCATTCACTCCACTTGTAAGTGTTCTACACTCCTCCTAGCTACCTTTAAGCCCTTTTGTAATCACCGGAGACGACGAGCCGCCAATGGAGCCCTCTCCACCACCGTGACTGCCTCACCGTCCCCTCTCTCTCTCTCCTTCCTTCTTTTAAGCTTTACTTTACTTATGTTCAAGCATTTATCTAGTGTTGTAATTATGAACTAAAGTTGCATGTTAAATGAAGTTGTTTTCTATTCAAGTTGCATGTTGTGAATGAAACAATTCTAACCCTAATCTCTCTCTCTCTCTCACTTTTCACCCGTGCCTTTTCGCAAGCAAAATCCCACGATTTTTGTGACAATAAGTGACAAGAAGAATTCGATTTTCACGCCTCCCTGAGACCGACACTTGGACTCACATCCGTTTCTTTACTTTAAAATCGACGTCGCAAGCGCAAGCTATAACGACACTTCCAAACACACGCGCACGTGCACGTCACTGTACACGCTTGAAGAACGCAAGGGAGAAGAATGCAAGTTAGTCCCACATCATATGTGGGAATGCTGCGAACAACGTATAAGTGGATCTTGCTCGAAAGGCTTATCACCTCGAATGCACAGGGGGTGAGGTCCCCCATACATGCGCATATGCACGTGTCCTCACCCGCGGTTCACGCCACGTGGGTCTGGGCTTGGATCTACTAACCTGGTACTGTTTACACCTGATTACCTAATTAGGAAATAAAAGAGAAGATTCTGGGTAGGGTGGGGGGTGCTTTTGCCTCGAGGAGCGTGCACGTGCCTTGGGATGCCTGCACATACTTAGTGGATTTTTGAGTTATTTGTGCTGAGGCTTTGGCGACTTTAAGTTGTCTGAGGCTTGCCTCTGACGTCTAATTGTGGTTGATTTGAATTACTATGGAGATATTTAAGTACATGTGCTGACTTGGTTAAGTATTTCAAGACCACTATAGAGAAATTTGGCTATGATTAACTTGAGATTATCATTGGGATATGTGCTTGATTGGTGTATTAACTTGGTGAATCAAATCATCATTTTTAGGGTTCATTCTTCTTTTTATCCCATTGATTATTGAGACACATTATTCTTATTAAATATATTTTTGAGGATTATTCATTGCATATCTTTTTCATGAAATATTGTGCTCATCGTTTATTATTTCAACTAGTGATTGGATTCCCTATTTGCTTCCTGCGAATGACCTTGGACTCACTTCTATTTTTGAGCAGTAATAAATTTAAATGTTGTTGCGATCTTCATCACTATACTACAACGTAATCTTTTTATGACAACTTTTGATGCCTTAATAGTGTACCATCACCACATTTTCACAAAATTTAGGAGAACAAATGCATGAGGCTTGGGAGTGATTTCATGAGCTTCTGTGCAAGTGTCCCCACCATGGTGTCCCACGCTGGCAATAGGTTCAAGTCTTCTACCATGGGTTCCATGATGACACAAGAAATTTTGTTGATGCTGCATGTCGAGGCAACTTCTTGTGTCGAATGAGGATTCTGCCTTTGAACTCTTTGAAGGCATGGTCGAAAATTCTATTAACAATGCTTCGATGAGCGTGTTTAATAGGAAGTCCTCGCATTCCCATACACACTTAGGGGTACACAAAGCCCAATCCAGTACACAAGACTCAGAGATTGTAGCTAGTCAGCTGGATAAGGTGGGCTTAATAGAGAAGAAGGTAGATGAAGTATGGAAGTTCCTATCTAAACCTCCATCTTCTTCTCAGTCACCTACCCCACACACCTCTTCTTAGTTTCCTACAAGGAGGGAAAGTGTGAACAATCTATCCATAACACCGCCACTACCACTTTCTGACTATTTCATGCCTTATCCTTCACCAGTTGGAGGAACCTTGTTCCTCAAAACACTGAATTCCCCACAGTTCCTGGAGCTTCAAAGGAGCTCCATACCATTCACAACAACCCAAATTCACAAACCTGCAACCTTGGATAGGGTGATCATCCAAATTTCTCGTGGTTGGGAAATTCATAGAGACTCAATTTCCAACAACCCTCTGCACCACCACTACAAAACCCGATCCAAGCACCACCTCCACAACCACAAGGGTATTCATCACGTGCTTACCAGCAACCCCAACTAAGGCCCACCCAATATTCCCAACCTTGTCCTACATGAGATGACCAGTTGGGGTCAATCATGAAAGCTCTTACTGATATGCAACAATAGAACATTGCAATGTAGCAAAAGTAGGACACGACTCTAGCTGAGGTGAGAGCCCAACTTTCACAATTAACGGAATCCCATCAAACACATTCACTCCCCTCTCAGGCACAACCCAACCCTAGGAACATACTACCCAGAGGTATGTACAACCTAGACCTCTAGTGTAAGGTCAATCTCATCTTATTTCACAAACCTTGCACGAACCTGAGTTCTACACAGATCAAACTACTTCCTATTCTTAACTTCAACCACCCCTCTAGCCAAATTCTGACACACCATCTACATCTAGAGCTAAACTTAATGCCATCACAACTAGGAGTGGTAGAAGCACTGTAGATCCACCATTTCCTGCTTCTACATCTTTTCCTGGACCTTCTACTTCCACTCCTCCATCTGATTTACCTCTTCCCGACTCTTCTCAACCTAGGAATGACCCTCCCATTACCACTTCTGTACCATTTCCAGAGGCTTTAAAGAAGAAGGGAAAAGGGAAGAAGAAACAATTTGGTGTGGCTCCTGAGGTGGATTTGCTTAAGCTCTTTGAGCAGGTCCACATAAACATCCCCTTGTTGGATGCAATCCGCCACAACCTGCTTTACACTATGTTTTTAAAAGACCTATGTATACCTAAGCGTAAGGCTAGAGTGCAGAAAGGGAGTAGTCCTATCATCTTGTTGGAACAATTGAGTTCTATTATCTCTAGCAACCTCCCTTTGAAAAAGAAAGATCCAGGCACCCCTCTTCTCTCTTGTATGATAGGAAACACTGATAAACGACAATTTATCATCATTCTTATGCCATAAGACTAATCTAGCTCTTAGGGTTTTAACTCTGCAAATGGGTTTTCGGGCTGCATCTAGGCATCACTTTGGATAGGCACACATTGCATAATTTTTGTGTTTTTGAAATGTTTTTTTGAGTGTTAAGGATGAAAAGATAGCCAGATCCCTAAAACCCTAGCACTCAGAAAGGCAGCAGATGAAAGAGAAGCTCATTCTAGTTGGACCCTAGCTGAATCCATCTCATCACAGCTGGATACTAGCTCAACTTAGCTCAAATCTAGCTCGACTTAATTGAGTCTAGCTTAATCCTAGCTTCAATCAGTTCACTAGAAGCTCAAGCTAGCTCGACTTAGTTGACTTGAGTTCACTTCAGCTCTAGTTCAGCTCTCCCTAGTTTAGCTACTACCTGTACTCAACTCATGGGAGCTGAACTCCCACTAGTTTAGCTACTACCTGTCAACTTAGTAACTAAGCTAGGTCGAGAATTCCCAACAGAAGGAAGTCCAGTGCAACCCAGCTTCAGATAAGTTGAGACCAGCTCAACTTAGCTCTACTACTCAAACTTAGCTGCTAGTAGAAGAATTAACTAGCTAAGTTGAGTAGCTGAGCTCTTAAGAAGACCTCTTCAACCATCATCAGCTCTGGGAAAAATTCTTCAACTCCAAATTGCCTCTAGTAAGCTCCACATCACTTCACCTCAGCTCCTCCAGCTAAACCCTAGCTCTTCCTCTACTCTCCAACTAGCTAAGCTACCTTAGCTAGCAAACCCTAGCTCCTCTTCGCTCCATGGCATCCACCATCACCAAAACCACTTCCACCTCCTTCCCTTTTTGGCGCCAACTTTCATAACCACCACCACCACCTTAACACCATTTCAAGATGGTGCCAAAATGAGCACCCCTTCATCCCTCAACCACCACCAAGAGCCACCTAAAGTTGGAGCCAAATCACCCTTCTAGAAACCCTTTTTTTTGTGGCAACTTATCCCTATATCCCTACCATACACATCATCACCTAAGCCATCTCCACCCTTCATCAACTCCATGCCATATAGCCCCCCTTCTAAAACCCATTTTGGCACCAAATCAAAGGCTACCAAGGAAGACAACCACCCATAACCACCACTCATGAGCCCCGTTGTTGAGTTCGCATAACACGTATTTAATTAAGAAAACATCATAGTATAGCGCGAATCATGACTCAAACAACAAAAATTAATAATGAGATGGTGAGTCTCGGTCGATCTCAGGGAGGCGTATAAAAGCGAAATTGGTTTTGATTTCTCTACTTGCTTAGAATTGTGGTCCAATATTTAGGGTATGAATATAAGATTCGCCGGTTGCGTAGTTAACACGTAAAACATGCGCATGAGTCAGAAATAGTATAAATGTGAAAGTATGTGTACTAGTGTGCACGATTTCAACTCTTCGATGGTGACCCACAGAAAATTCATTGATTATAAGTCCTCAATATCCTCTGGAATAGACATTTTAGTTGCATAAAAGATGGAAATATAAAGCAGGCAACTCTTATTTCTATTTCCTCAAGAATAGTGTCATTACAATCAAGTTTAGAGGAATACTTGTATAGGAAATTGAAAATAATAAGAGCTATGCTAGCAAAATAGAGATGCACGCATGGAACCCATGAAGAGTTTATGCATGCACTCTGGAAGGAAAGAATACTAGACTACTAAGAAGAAAATTAATGCTAGAATTAAACTAAGAAGAAGAGTAATTCTATGCTACTAGAAATTAGGACATTAAAGGTGGTCTCTAATGGCTGTGTGGCTGGTGGTGGTGGGAGGGGAAAGAGGGATAGCCATGGTGGTTGGCCGGCCTCTTGAGAAGGTGGTGGAGTTGGTGCTCTAGCTCTTGGACATGGAGTGATGGTGATGGTGCTTGTTTCTGGTGCAAGTGGAAGTGGTGATGGTGGCGTGCACTTGAGGGGTCCAAGATTGGGTCTCTTGGCCATCGAAGGAGAGTCTTATATAGACTCTTAGATGATACCTAGGCCTTGGAGGGAAGTCTCTAGATTCCTCTAGAGTGGCCAGCCAAGAGGTCTAAAAGTAGGTCTTCTTAGATCCACATTTTGTGGATATAAGAATGACTATGCATGGTGATTCTAGAGTCTTCTCTAGGTGGTTGGTGGCTAGGTATGTGCATGTGGGTGTGTGTGCGTGAATGTGTGGGTGTGTGTGTGCATCAATAGGTGGTCAAGTGGACCACCTAGGTCCATTGCTAGGTTGGGTCTAGGTTGGTCTAAATAGGTCACTAAAAATAGGTTTATACAACCTTTGGCAAAAGTGATTGATCCAATTAAATTTTACCAAGTTTACTTGGATCAATGTGTGTATAATTGCGAGAGAGAGTTCCCAATTAGATTATACTTGAGTCAATTGGACTACTACTAAGTCCAATTGGACTTGTTTTGGTTGAGATTTGAGCTCAATTGGATTCCAGGAGTCTTATTGACTAGGTGAAGCGTAATTGACTTGCAGCCAAGTTAATTAGGCTTAGTGAGAACCTAATTAGGTTCTTAAGAGGGTCTTAGGGTAGTGTACTAGGCTTAGGGCACCTTAATTTAGGTTTCCTAGGGTGTAGGATTGGGTTTAGGGGCTTAAGAAATCAAGATCTAGGCTTGATTTCAAAAACAACTTGAGAGGGGTGCTAGACGTCTGATTTAAAGATCAGATGACTTATACTTCAAAATCAAAATTCTAAGTTTCTAGTCTGGACATCCAATGATGAATAAGTGTGGAGTTAAGGTTCTGTCTTGGATTTCTACAAAAATTGGACATCTAATCTCTTATCTGGATGTCCAATATTCCAACAGATTGGGCTCTAGGTTTTGTGGGTGGTATCTAAGGGGTCTGGACATACAACATCCTACCTGGACATCTAGAGATGGGCTGGAAGATGGGTTTTGAGGTATTCTAGGCTAAGGTGACCTAATATGAGGGTGGCTAAGGTTTGGGAAGGTATCTAGGGTTGTCCTAAGGCTAGGAATAAGTGTGGGAATGTCCTATGTTCATAATTTAATTCAAACATTAAAATCCTACAATTAGTGTAGTAACCTCTTCCCTACATTATGTGTTCATCTTTATTCCAAGGCTTCTTCTCTAGCTTTGCTACAGCTCTAGCCTCTTCCTTGCTTTAGATCCAGCTTCAGGCCATCTCCTAAGCTTTTATTGCCTACAAACCAAATAATATACTAATCAGTACATTATTTCATGATTATCTAAGTAAATCAGGGAAGATGCACTATATGCTATTAATGCATGAATTATACTACAATTATGCTAAGTTCTAACTCAATTTGGGTCGTTTAAGTCCTATGATTACTGCGCAATCACCCTTCACTTGGCGCCAACCTACTCCTACCTTAGGATCACCTAACTACCCCCTATAGCCCATCCTAGTGGTCCACCCTAAAGCCACCAAACCCCCCTCCAAAACCCTTCACTTGGCCTCAACTAACCCTACCCATTAGATCATCTAACCACCATCAAAAACTAATCCTAGCCATCCATTTACATGCATGCCTACCCTTCCCCCTTACCACTCTACATTAAACTCACCCTTGGCTACATTTTTCTAGCATATTTCTACCTATAGCCACCACCTAAATTTGGCCAAGAGAAGAAGAAGAAGAAGATTAAGGAGACAACCTTCTTTCGTTGGTGCCTTCCCCTCTTCTCTTCTCTCTTTAGCCAAGCCAAGGGGTCAATTTCCAAAGGGACGTCCAAGCATTGTAGGAGAGCATAGGGTGGTTCACATCCACCTTAAGGAGGAGATTTGAGAGTGGAAATCTTCCACTCTAGGAGGAGCAAGGTACACCCCATCTAGGGTTTGCCAAGGAGGAGAATTTTCATCTACTTGGAGGAGTACTTCAAGGAAGGAGTTGGAAGACCCTTTCTAAGCCTAGGAGCAGCTGAGCTTGGAGCAAGGACTCCTTCCTCTTCATCATCATCATCATCAGGAGGACTTTGTTCATTTCTTTTGTATTTTTACTTTTGTAGTAGAAGCATTCCATTATAAGATTTTTATTAAAATAATTTTTTGCTCAATATAAGTTGCCTTTCAAATTCTTGTTGCAATTTATATTTATGTTTTCCTTTAGTTAGTGCACTCACATTCTCTCTCTAATTATCCTAGGTCTTCATGTACCTAGGGTGAGCTTAGAGAGATTTTTCTTGCCACTTAGATAATTGTGTTAGGTGTAGTTTCTATTTCATTTCATATTGCCCATTATTTCTAAAACCCAAAAAAAATTATATATTCAAAACATACAAAAAGAAAGTTCGTTTTCATCTTTCAAGCTAGAGATTTGTAAGTTGTGTTTCCACCTCCCTTGGGATGACTCGAATACTTGCTAAGTACTCGATTTTTTATAAATTTCAAAAGCGATCAAATTTACGCATACAATGATAAAAACCCTTATTTAAAAATCGCGTGTTTTCTCACATCAAACACCACTTTTAATAGAGCCTTACTTGACTTAGGTGCTTCCATCAATCTAATCCCAACCTCCCTATTGACTCATTTCGAGGTTGGAAATCTGAAGCCAATCGAGGTGTCCCTGCAATTAACTGATCGATCAATTAAGACACCTTAGGGAGTGTAGGAAGATGTTATCGTGTGGGTCAAGGATTTTTATTTTCCTATAGACTTTATTGTCCTTGACATGGAAGTACCTAAAGACATTCATAACACACCCATCATACTAGGGAGACCTTTCCTAGCAACAGCCAAGGCGAATATAGATTGTGAGGAGGGCCTTCTAGAATTGAAATTTAGAGATTAGAGGATGAAAATTGATATTTTCAAGGTACAGAAGGGACCATCTTGCAACTTAATTGAAGAAATCTATTCTCTGGATTCTTTGGACAAGTTGGTTGAGGATACATTGATTGATTCATTGACTTTAGAATCTCAATTCCTTCTACATTTGATTTGATTCTTCTTGAGGCACCAGCTAGAGAGACTGTGGACTTACCTCCAATCCCTTTAGTGTCTCTAGGATCTTCTAAGATCTCTACACTTACTCCTCCACCTGATGCTACATCTGTTGAGCTTAAACCTCTTGCTGACTCTCTAAAGTATGTCTTCTTAGGATAAAATCAAACTTATCATGTGATTATCAATTCTCATTTACATTCTGACTAGGAATCTCAACTCATTTCTACCCTGAGAGCACAAAAACAGGTAATAGGATGGAGCCTAGCATACCTGACTAGCATTAGTCCTTCTTACTGCACCCATAGAATCTTCATTGAAGAAGGATCTAGACCTACCCATCAACCACAACGTAGACTAAACCCAACACTGCATGAGGTGGTGAAGAATGAGATGATCAAGTGGTTAGGCAATGGAATCATTTTCCCTATCTCTGATAGTCAATGGGTAAGCCATGTTCAGGTTGTGCCTAAGAAGGCTGGACTTATCGTCATAACCAATGATTCTGGAGAAGTTATTCCTACACGGATTGCAAGTTCGTGGCAATTACGTATAGACTACTGAAAACTCAACCAAGCCACGAAGAAAGATCATTTCCCATTGCCTTTCATTGATCAAATTCTGAAAAGATTGGTAGGGAATGGATTTTTCTACTTTTTGGATGGCTATTCAGGCTACAATCAGGTGGTAAGTCACCCCGATGACCAAAAGAAAATGACCTTCACCTGCCCCTACGGAACCTTTGCCTTCCGTAGGATGCCATTTGGATTATGCAACCACCTGCTACTTTTCAACGGTGTATGCTTGCAATCTTCTACGATTTGGTAGGTGATTGTTTAAAAGTCTTCATGAATGAGTTCTCGATCTTCGGGAGCACATTTGATGCATGTTTAGACCACTTGACCAAGGTCCTACAAAGATGCATAAATGTGAATCTAGTACTCTCCTGGGAGAAATCACAATTCATGGTACCAGAAGGACTTATTTTAGGTCATCTTATCTCTAAGAGAGGAATGGAGGTTGATCGAGCGAAGGTAAAATTGATTTTTGACTTGCCATTACCTTCATCGGTTAAGCAGATTAGATCTTTTCTTGGGAATGTTAGTTTTTATCACCGCTTTATAGAGGATTTCTCAAAAATTGCTCAACTTCTCACAATCTCCTCTTTAAAGATGTAGACTTCCATATCACGGACGATTATGTTCTTGCATATATGACACTTCGTGTTATGGTTACCAAGGCACCAATACTGCAACCCCTAGATTGGTCTCATTTTTTTGAGATCATGTGTGACGCCTCTGATTATGCAGTAGGGGCTGTCTTTGGTCAAAAACTTGATGGGAAACCTACAGTCATCTATTATGCTAGCAAGACCTTAGATGAAGCATAGAGGAATTACAAAATCACTGAAAAAGAATTGCTAGCAACAATATTTGCACTAGAAAAATTCAAACCTTATCTTTTAGGTTCCCATATTATAATCTACACTAACCACACAATAGTATGACATCTTCTCGCCATGAAGGATGCAAAATCTTGCTTGATTAGATGGATCCTGCTGTTGCATGAGGTTAATTTACAGATTCATTACAAGGCTAGGTAGCAGAATGTGGTAGCTGACTACTTATCCTGCCTTCCTTCTGAAGCAATTTCTCCTTCTCTCCCAATTGTTGACCACTTCCCTAATGAGCAATTGCTGGTCATTCATTCTAATCTTCCCTGGTATGCTGACATTGTCAACTACCTAGCTTCTGGAATTATTCCCCCTGTTGGGTCTAACATCAAAAAGATAGACTTAGATCTGAAGCCAAACACTATTACTTGGAAGAACTTGGTTATTCAAGCACTATAAAGACCAGATCCTTAGGAAGTGTGTTCCTGGTAAGTAGATAGAGAGCATTATGTCATTCTGGCATGACTAGGCATGTGCCAGTCATTTCTTTGGCAAAAAGACCGCTGCCAAGATTTTGTAGAGTGATTTTTATTGGCCTATGATCTTCAAGGACGCACACAATTATAGTAGGGCATGTTCACGCTGTCAGTCTCTCAGCAGTATTGGTCGTCGAGACATGATGCCCTTGAATCCGATTGTGGTGTGCGAAGTCTTTGACATATGGGGCATTGACTTCATGGGACCTTTTCTAAATTCTCATGTATTCGAGTACATATTGTTAACAGTAGATTATGTGTCAAAATGGATTGAAGCCATCCCCTCAAGAATAAATGACCATAGAATTGTGACACAATTTGTCCAAGATTTTATCTTCTCTAGATTTGGGGTACCAAATGCCATCATTAGTGATGGAGGGTTTCATTTTAGGAACACACATTTCCAGTCCCTGTTAAAAAAGGATGGGATGACACATAAGATTGCAACACCTTACCACCCTCAAACTAATGGGCTCGCTGAAGTGTCCAACTGGGAGATCAAGAAGATTTTATAGATTACCATTAGACTAGACAGGAAAGATTAGTCTTCATGCCTTCTGATGTGTTGTGAGCATATAGGATAGCTCACAAAACCCCATTAGGCATGTCTCCTTTCAGACTGGCATACAGGGAACCCTATCATCTTCCCGTAGAAATTGAGCATAAAGCCTATTGGGCCATTAGAAAGTGTAATTTAGACCTTAAGAAGGCCGGTGATCATAGAAGACTTCAAATTTCTGAGATTGATGAGTTAAGGAATGAATCTTATGAAAGCTCGAGGATTTATAAGGATAAACTGAAGGCCTTCCACAACCACCACATTCATAGAAAATCACTTCACCATTATCAAAAAGTCCTCTTTGACTCAAGATTAAAACTTTTCCCAGGAAAACTCAGATCAAAGTAGACTGGACCTTTTATCATCTTCAGAGTATTTGACAATGGAGATATCGAGATCACTAAGATTGACAAATCTGAACCTTTCGTCGTCAATAGATAGAGATTAAAACCCTTTCTTGAGCCTCAAGATCTCAAACTTGTGAATTCTATCATTTCGCTCCTATATCTTAAACTAACTGGATTTGCACCTAGCTGAAGGTGTAAAACTTAGCATCTATCTCTTGTATATAGCTATTTTCATCTTTATTCAATTTCATTTCTTTCTTAGGTGTCTATCCTTGCATTTTTAGCATGCATACATAATCACATTTGTCCTGCATTTCATTACTTAGCTCGACTTTCTAGTCTGATAGTTGTATCAGACTTGAAATCATCCGCACAGATATTTTTATCACCTCATTCTGACTTCCTTTCGTTACCCAGTTTAAGTTACTGAAAAATAGAGCATGCATTTGCATCCACCCTATTCATCTAATGTGGACATTGCAGACACACCTATAGTGTATATAGTACAGTATTATTGAAAATGCCAAGAAAAAAAATTGAAAAACTTTGAAACAATATTACAAAGACAAAAAAAATGTCAAAAGCAAAAATTCCAAAAATACAATAAGGGACCTATACATCCATATTATTGAGGAAGAACTCCAAAAGACAAAATTTCAGAGGAGAAAAAGCTTTGAAAAGACTTATAAGTGTTTAATTATGATGTTATAGGTAAAAGTAAAAATAGAATAAGTGTTTATGAACATTCAACCTTTGCTAGTTAGACTTTTCGGTCCACACTAGCTTGATTCACTCACGCTTTGGCTTAATACACTCAAGCTTTGAAAAGATAGAGTAGGATCTATCCTAACTTAGGGCGTATTCTTGTACCTGAGTCATTAGTACAAGATTTGCTAGTTTGCTTTTGCTTAGGAGTCTAAGTAGCCTTCGTTTACACTACACAGTATCAGGAAAGACCGGGTGAACTTATGATTCAACCCTAATGTTCATTAGGGAAGGTGGAGTCCTTACCTGTGCGTGTAGGTAAACTTTTGATCCCAGTCTTTAGTCTTGTGTTTAGGAGAAGCTCTTTCCACCAAAGTACTCATTCACCAAATAAGTGTGCTCTACCAAATAAAGTTGGAGATATACTGACATTTGCTTTCAGAAAAAGAACAAAAATCAAGAAAAAAAATTAGAAAAATGAGGAGAAGTAGAAAAAAATAGAAAGAGTCGAAAAGAATTGAAGAAAAAAAAGATATTCTTTTGAATAAGTCAAGTATACTCTCCAAAGTTTTGTACAATATTTTCCACCAAATATTCTTTTGACCCACAACACAATAAGAGTTGAGTTTGAGTCTTCACTCATTTTTGAGAGTTTCAAAAGACATGAGTTGAAGTTGGGACCAACTTGGACTTAAACATACATGAAACCCTAGGATTGAGTCTTAGTGTTCATTTTGTTAGTCTTAATCATTCACTAAGCACAATCATAACCTCTTAGCTTCTGAGCTATGTAAAACCCCCTAAGTCCTGAAAATCGTACTTAAGGTTTAAATATCAAGAGTCCCTGTTGGTCGAGAGATGGTCCATATCATATCAGTCTTGAGTTCCGATAGTCTTCCTTAGTAGCCGGTTCTCACAATGTCCACTAGATAAATAGAATTGGCTTTTCAGAAAAATTTCAACTTAATGATCATCTCTAAACACTTAACATTTGAAAAGAGTAAATAGATATCTCATCACACTTACCTAGCTGATACTTAAATGCTTTGCACTGAATGAGTTGTTTGCTAAGGGACTAGCAAAACTTAAGCATGGGGGTATGATGAGGTGTGGCTCATCATAGCTAAAATGCCCAAGTTAAGTTAGAAACTAGGTTTTTTTTTTTCTTGAAAAGATGAGGAGTGCTATCGATGACGATAGCAGACCGGGAGCTAGAAACTAGGTTAAACACTATATTATTAATATAATAAGTGGGTTAAGTGTAGGAATTAATGAAATAACCTAAAACATCAAATTTGGGTTAAAGATGCATAATTAGCTCAAATAATGAGATATTCTACACATAAACGCAATTTGATGATCCAAATGTTAATTGAACACAAATTTAAGCTTAAAAGTACCAATCAAGGGTAAAATTATGTTATAATATGTTCAATTAGCATTCCATCAAAATGTCATAGCATTTGGACACCAATAGGGCCATGCATCCATGACATTACACTTAGGTCCTCATATCATAACATTTCTCTACATACAAAAGTTGCAGGGGCCTCTTTGCAAGTTGTTAGGGACCTATTTTTAGACTTTAGGGACCACTTGGTTATGGTTCTACTCACTTATGGGCTCTTTACCACTTTTCGTACCATTTCACATATAAGGGATGGTGTGCAAATTCTCCAATACACCTGATTCATCTCTCGGTTACTGTTCACGCACGAAGAATGCGAGTAGTAGCCACCATCCATCCATTCTTCCATCGATCCAACAGTGGATCCATTCGGAACTATCGCACTCCATTGCACAGAGCTTTGTTACTCTCCCTAGATCCCATCCTACGGTGGAGATTTGGTTCTAAAATTCCCGCATGCCTATTTTATTTCATTCCACCATTGGTGCCCTAATCGACTAATCCTACACTACGGTGACCACAATCACTCCCTCACCTACTTAAGTAGTTGCCCTGACCCCTGTGCATGGCAATTAGCTCCTCGCCTACTTCCTTGAGCTGATCAGTTCACTCCCTCCCGTCTCCCCTCCTCATCACACCTCTGCGCCATTGCTGCGGTAGTGGCGCTTCACTTCTTCAACTCCCCTCATTGCTAAGAATCTCGTAACACTTGAGGGCGTTCCTGAGCTCTACTAGAGAGCTTTCACTCCGCTGGAGTTCCTTCCTCCATCGTCGCGGCCACCAACCGTGGTTCACCTCATAGGTCCCATTCCTTTGATTAGCTAGGTTTGACTACTTTCTAAGATAGTTTTAATGCTTTCTAGTTTAGTGTAGATCAATTAGAGTAGTTTAGTTAGAGAATTCGCTATTTGGTTAGTCTAGCTAGGAGTAGAATTAGCTTAGATCGACTTCGCCCTCTCTAATCAAGTCAGATCAGAGAGGTGTTTCTCACTCTCATTTCAATCCACTAATCTCCCTTTACATCTCATAATTCGTATTCTCTAATTTCCTCGAAGTTTTAATCCGCAACTCACCCCTTCATTAGAGCCGAATAGGATCTAAAGCTATCTAGCTTTCAGATCTGAATTCGCACTCAAAAACCACCTGGGGTCTTTCCATCCATTTCATAAGTTCACAAGGACCCCCGATCTTGTTTCGATTGACTCGATTCACATGATTCTTTCAGATTTGTATTTCACACTCAATCTCGCGATTTGGAGTTAATTAGGATTTAAACAAATTTAATCGAGCAATCCGAGGTTCGATTTTCCTAATTGGGTATAATGCAATGATTCTGAGGTGTTTTACGGGGATTTCTATATTTAGATGAGCATAAATCCAATTTAAGCCTTGTTTTGGGTAGTTTTGCCAAGGATAATTAGTGGTACTAATTTAAGGCTAAATGAGGACCCAACGGATTTTGAGATGCTCACTAAATCACCTTGGACACCAATCAATGGTGTTCAAGAAGATCAGGTGATCAGATCAGTAATAAATCCAAAGTAAAAGTCTAAAATAGGGTAACATTGGTTTCTCACTTCAGACTAATTTCAATTAGTTATTTGAGCATGAAATGAGTTCTAAAAGATTTTGATGAAGATTCTGAAGTGATTCATAATTGGAATTAATGTCTAGATTAATCCATTCCTCTTGCACTGTCCATGGTGAAGAGGAAGGGATTAACTAGGATTTTAGGGTTTGAAATCATTTGATGTGGTTTCAGTGAGTTCTAGAGATTTTAAAGAGGTTTTACAGCAGTTGATATGTGGTTTTAGGATGAATGTGACTTGACTTGGAGTTGAGCAATGGCAATAGCAGATACCCTGTGTTTTCCGATATGGATGAATTTTCTGTGGGTTTGAATCCCAAAGGTTGAGTGGTTTAAGGATGAATTGGATTTTTACGAATGAACAACACCTAGATATTATTTTCCATATGCATATGAAGGGGGCACGGCAGGTCTGATCTCAGTTCTTAATCAACTAACAACAAGCATAGCTGCTGCTGCTGCAGAATGGCTGCACAGCAGTTGCATCTTAGACTTTCAGAAGAGATTTTGAGTTGATTTGGGTGTGTTAGTGAGCTGACAATGTTTTGTAATGCTATAACTTCATTTCCAAGCATTTATGCACCCATATTTGACTTTAACTATGATGTGAATAGCTTGTAATCATTGTTTCAAATTCACTGTTAGCTACGTGTTAATAGACCCAACTGTCTAAAATGAAAATTTAATGAAATTCATGGTCAAAATCTTGTTTAAATGTTCAAACGCCTTTCTTGTGATGTGTTGGATGTTGTAGAATGC
The DNA here is from genome assembly GCA_037157565.1 of Thalassia testudinum. Classification (NCBI taxonomy): domain Eukaryota; kingdom Viridiplantae; phylum Streptophyta; class Magnoliopsida; order Alismatales; family Hydrocharitaceae; genus Thalassia; species Thalassia testudinum. The sequence continues at coordinate 69,227,164 of JAZHRO010000007.1, read as the reverse complement.
ACATAACTTCATTCGAGCCTTTAGAATTGAAATGGAAGGCTTAGGTTGCATTGTTCTCATCCATTTAAGGCCACATTTGTGTAAGATTGAAATAACATAAAAAAATATAAAAAAATTGTAAAAAAATAAAATAAAGGTGTCTTGAGTAGGATTAGATATACTTTTTAGTATATGCAAAGTTTCACAGTATTCTAACCCTCCAATTGAAAGAATATACCAGTAGAAGATTCAGTCTACTCTAAAATTGAATAAAAGAAACCAACAAGAAAAATAAAAAAGAAATGGTTCTTCTATCTTCTCACCTTCTTTCTCTCTACTCTTGCCTCTATAAAATATAAAAATGCTACAAAAACTCAAAGATACCCAAAAACACCTAAACATACCTTGTATATTGTATTTATACTTGTAATTATCAATAAATTAATGAGTTATATGTAAATAAAATAATATAAGTATATAATTTACATAAATAACATATATATGTATATATATATTTAAACAAATATTTATGTTGAGTTATTGTATATATAACTTAATTATATAATTATATATTAATTTACAATATATTATATGTACTTAAACTAATATAATTATAAATAAATATGTAAATTTGAATAATATTATTTGAAACTATATATATGTATTTAAGTATTTATTATATGCCTAATTATACCTATATATTGATTTAATTATCTATTTAGTGTAGGTAAATAAGTTATTAAGTTAAATAGATAAATTATTAATTTAAAATAAAATAAATTAGTAATTTAACTTAATACGGAAGTAATTTATATTGTATACTTATATATAATAATTTTAAATATTTTTAACCTATTTATAATATATTTATACTATATAATAGTATTTATAACTAAATTATGTATGTATCTAATAAAAACATGTAAATAAATGTATGTAAATTAAAATAAATTAAAAATGTATAATAAATACCTTATTATGTAAATGAACTAATTTATAAGTAAATTGAATAATTAAGTTATTAATTTAGATATTAATTAAGGATTTAATCTCTAATTAGGAGTGTACAGTCCACTAATTTAGCCAATTTTTATATATAATTAAATAAGTTATTATCCTAAATTAATTGTACAATTATATAGCCAAATATAAGGGGTTTCCTACCCTATAATTTATTTTGAAAATAGACATCAACTTTATACTAAAATCGAGGTCCAAAGTGGCTCAATCCGTACGATTTTTTCACTGCATTTCACCATTGTTCTCATCCTCAATTAGCACCACATCAGTGGTTGCTGACCTTCGCACGCAGTATTAGTTGATTTCAGCTCATACACTGCTTGGTCGTCAACGCAAGGTGCAAAACAAATGAGCATACATATGGTCCTCGATTTGCATGCACACTTTCACTTCTGTGCGTGCATGCATGCGCATGTCCCTATGGGACCTTGTGTGTGTGTGTGTGTATGCGCATGGGTGTGGACCTATTGGGCCTGTAATTAGATAAAAATATACCTAATTAAAACTAGGGCTTGGGCCTAATAGTGGTCTGATCCAGCCCGAGAGGGTTGTAGGTCCTGTAAAAAGCCTTGGGCCTGTCCATTAAACAATTTTTGTTAAGTATGAGTTAAGTTTGATAAAAAAGCTAAGTGTTAGAATATGCTAAGTGTGTTTGTTAAGTATATATATGTAGTGTGTTGTGTGTGTGTATATAGACGTAGTGTGTGTACGTGTATTGTGTGTTAATTAAGTGTATGTTAGTGTATGTGTGCGTTGTGAAGGGTATATATATATGTATATAAGTATATGTATAATATGTATACTGTATGTATAATTAGTATATAGAATAGAGTAGTATACGTATAGTATATTTTGAGCCTCATTTGTAAATATGTTTAAGGCTTTAGTAACGTTTACATACATCACTATATGTATAGTATTTGTCACTATAGATGTTAATATAGGTTAGTATAACTTAGTATAGCATATATTAGCTATTATTTTTATACTACACCTAGGTATTGTTTAGGATAGTTATATTAATTAACATAGAGTAGTTTTAATTAGTTTTTGATGCCTGCTTAGTTGTAGATATATTTGAGGCATTTCAATTGGCATGAATTGATTCTTTTTGTATATAATTAACTCAATTCTTTAATTCTTTGATTCATTTGTAAATAAACTTGATATTTATAGAATAAAGGAGTATTTTTGGATAATAGAAAGTGATGTATATGAATAACTGTTTCCAACTGAATGACATAGAATAAACCAGTAAAAATTATGTAAATAAATAAAATAACATGACATCTGTTTGTATTACGACTATACTACAATTAACAACGACATTATTAAATCCAATTTTAGCAAGCAGATGGTTGTCATGATCAGTTAATCTTCCAAGAGTTCCCACCTTCCCATAGAGTCAATGTCTCCTTGGAGAAGAAGAAGATCTTCTCAGTAGTCTCACTCTTTGGCTCTCCCTCCAGCACAGTCACAATGGAGCTAACAATGTGTGGATCAGGGATTGAAAAATTGGGTCTCTTGGGGACCATAACCTCTCTCATAATCTTTCAATTATTCACACTAATTGCAAAAGGTGATTTGCATTTTCACCCATCAAGGAAATGCTAATCACAAACAAAGGTCTCTACACATTCATTTAAGTACTACACCATCCTTTTGCATTTTATGCCCATACCTAAAATTATCATAAGTTGATCACGTTAAATTATGGGCATTAACATGATAGTCCATAAACTTTATGTTGAATGATTATATCTAGATGTAAATACATATATTAGTTCATGTATTGGATTATAATCCAACATGTATTTGATATTAATTGCAAACATCAATTTTAATATGGCGAAACGATTTGATCAGATGGCGCCATTGCTGGGGAGGCTAGGTGTTAACGCTCTAAATCGGTGTTTTAAAAGTAATGCGCTGTAGTATAGCCGATAAATCACATAGAACACTTAAAATTTATAGCTCGAAAGAAATCCGAGGTCGAACGCAGGGAGCAATATGGCAATTCACCTCAGGATCACAATTTCAAGCAAGAATATAGCAATGTAATAGCAATTTCGAGCACAAATGATGTAAATATAGATTCAAGAGTCAATGTGGCAAAAAGATTAGGGTAAAATGGTGATTTGAATCACCAAATTACCCTATTACAATTATACTCAAATAATGCTACAGTATCAATCAACCAAATGTCACGTATGATGAGTGCACAGTGCACTCCCTATCAGAGATTAGATGGCTGGAACTTCAGTTAGACGGCCTAACCATCCAGATGCTACAGTGCCAAGAAGGCACTCTTCTTCTTCTTCCTTTCCTCTCTCTCCTTAAGCTCTTTTCTTCTTCTCTCTTTTCTTTTTACACATAAGGGAGGAAACCCACGAATTTTGCCTAAGTGTTGGGGGCTTTCAAGGGCAAAAATCCCCCCCCTCTCTCTCTTTCCTTCTCTTCTTCTCTTCTCTCTCAGATCGGGCAAACCAGACCAGACTCAGATAATTGGATCCACCACCCATACCAGCGTGATGTGTGCACAGGCGAGGGCGTGGTAGGGACCTGACCCAATGACTCGAAGGCAATAAGCCCTCGTCACTTTTTCCCTATATGCACTGCTAGGGGCTCTTCGCTTCATGATGTGGGACTATCCCACAGATGTTCTTCACGCAGCAACTGCAGCAGATGCTGTCTCCAATTGAAGGCGAAGTTGAGGCTGCTATCTTCGATTGAGGGCCTGGGAAAGGACCTGGAGCTGGGCCGCATCGATTGCAACCCGCAGTTGGATGATTGTGGCCGGAGAACTGTAGCGAAAGTTGGAGAAGACGAGGGCGGCGGCGGAGTAATGGCGAGCACATGAAATAGAGAATATGGCCTCATGGCCAAGTCAGAACAACTCAGAAGGATCATCGGATGTCGACAAGTGTGATGGTGGTTGTGGCGTCGCGTGAGGGTTTGTATGGAGATCTGGAGACCTCGAGAAGGTGGTGCGGTGAGGGTGGTGTCGGGTGGAGGCATTGAGTGGCCAATCCCCTCAATTGCTTAAGGGGTTTTGGTAGGCAAGGAACGGCGATGGTGTAGGGACTGGTGGCAGGCGATTTGGTGTAGTAGAGTGAGTGTGCGTGCTTGCCGAAGTGTGGCCGGAGTTGGGGAAGGTGACGGTGAGGCGGTTGTGTGAGCATGCAAATGTGGTGTTTAAGTGAGTGAGTCGGGTCATAGGAAGGTAAGGAATTGAAAGGAGGTTGCAGATGATGAGAGGGCAGAAGCGACACCAGTTATGATTGGTCGACGCTGGAGACGAAGTTGCTCCAGTGAGGGTGAGATGGCGAGGAAGACTTGAGGGAGAGGCGTTGGCTGGTACGGCAAGACGTGGAAGAAGGAGAGGAAGACGAATCCAACTCTGGTATTACGAGAAGACGACGAGGGTGGTCGGAGAAGGTCGCCGGACGTCGTGGAGCTTTTCAACTGGAGAGGAGGGAGGAAGTAGAGGGATTTAGGTCGAAAATGAGCATAGGGAGATCGGCGTGCATCATGGGTCTTTATATAGGCCTTAGAGGGAGGTTTGAAGCTTGGAAACCAACCTTTCAAGCTTGGTAAGCTTGACGCACAAGAGATACCCAAATCTCTCATGTGTTCACATGAGAGGTTGGGAAGGTTATGGGGTAAAAGATCAGGTGCGATGGAAAGAGAATTCCTTAAGGAATCTTTGGTTCAAGTTTAGGAGAGTTTCGTTAAGCAATCATCATGAACTTTCCAAATGACGGTCGTCGAAGTAGGATTCCTCTGCAACAATGGCGGAAGGACCTATTTGCAAAGAGTGACAACAATGATAGGGTCCTATTTGCAATGAATTTCAAAAGCTAGGGGCACTTGTGAAATAGATAGAATCAGATAGGACTAAAATGCAAACTAGGTTAAGACAATCTCTGATTGAGCCCAACTTTTGATACAAACCTCATTTGACCCAAGGAATCCAATGGTGAAGTTGGATATTGATTTTGACCTAGTTTGACTAGGTAATTTACACAAACCCAAATTAGGGCAATAGTCTGTCTGTGACTCTGTTTTGGGTCGAAATGGGTTCTGATGGTCAATTCAAAGATGCTAAACCCTAGAGAATATTTTTCCATGCATTTTAGAGGGTCTATATGAATTTTATCCTAACCAGAACCTCAGTTAATTAAGCAGGTCTATTTTTAGGGTTTCAGATGTCTATTAATTCTTGAAATGCGTGAAAACTTGTTTCTGTCTGCATGGACCTACTTATTAGACATTAATGACTAAATGACCTTTAATAAACTCTTGGAATACCTCGTGGTTATTCTTTATTTATGATAAGATGATAAAATTGCAGAAATAACCCTATTTTCATCTTTTCTTCTCAAAATAGAATACCAAGCACTTAGGACCCCCTGAGGTTATGTAGGAGCTTTTATCAACTTTATCAGACCAAATTGAGCTAGTTATGGCTTATGATGGTGTTCCCATCATACCCCCATGCCTAGCTTTTGCTGGTCCCTTAGCAAAACTTTATGAATTAAACCAGTTATCTAGGTCAGAAATAACCGTTAGGATGCCCTACTAAGCTGCATCTCTATGAATCAGATCTTAACACCAACAATAGGCCTAGAGGTACTCAAGTACCAGCCCAGATCTAGACTTGACTAGCCTTCACCTCAGTCTGCCGCGAAGGTTTCTAAGGCCCGTAGGAACTAACCTAAGGTTCGTTGGACCCAGCAATTAAAGCACCCGTGCTTGTAACAGGATTTGTCCAGGTTCAGTTTGCCAGTGCAGTTTTGTAAGAGAGATGGAAAATTTTTCATTTGTGGAGAGCTTTTCTCTCTCTTTTTCTTTTCATTATATTTTTCCTTAGATCCATCCTTGGATTAGCCCTAAACACGTTCTATATCGGATTCCTGGTCCCCACCATCAATCCTCGTAGGGACCCTGGCAATCGATGCTCCGAGATAGCACTGCCCATGGCAACCCCCAGAATCTTGGCTTTCGAGATTTCAGGATAATCCCACCCATGGCATTCTGTAGTTAAATCCAGACCCTAACAATCGAGATTTTGGGATAATCCAGCCCATGGCATCTGAACCAGCACAAGGTGATTACATGCCCCTAGTAGGATATTTAGATATCCTAGGAGACAAGAACCGAGGAAACGGTAAGTTATTATGCATCTTTGAGGGGAATTTCCTACCTCTCCGTGTCAGGAACTCGTCCAAATCAAATTATATTTTCGAGCCGCTCCTAATCTAGATCTTAGGACCATTTTCAAAATAGATTAAATGCCATTTGGCATGATTTTAGTATTTAACGAGCACTGAACCAGGCTGTGTGTGATTTAGGGTGCTTAAGTTACCGAATCCCACAAATCAAAGGTTAGTTAACGAGGCTGAACACTACCTAAGCCTTAGATCTAATACACAAGCTTTGCATTTTCCTCAACCTCTTGAGGACTAATCTGCATCTTGACAAGTATGTGAGTATTTAAATCTCAAAACAGATCCAAGAGGCCTAAGGTTCATATTCGCCACTAATCCCTTAAGTTTTAGCCTTTTAGGTCTTAATTCATCATTCGATCCAACCTAGAAATTAGGTAAGTTCCATATTATTTTGAAGGGGCTTTATTTTTTCTTTATCTTTTTTCTCCTTTCTTTTTTTTTTAATTTTTCCTCCCTCCTTTTCTCATTTTTCAAAAATGGCTCTTCTTTTTCCTCAACCTCCTTTTTTTTTGTGAAATCCTTTTGTGAGAGTTGATTTTCACGGCGTTTTACACTTTAATGCCCCCATGCCTATGATTTGCAATGTCCTCATTGTAAATTAGGTGGGTTCAAATTCAGCTTAGATCATACATTAGAACAGGTTCAAAAGGGTGGGCGGACGGGTCGGGGTGACTGTTGCGGACGATTTCAAGCTCTGGTACGTGTACCAGAGGTGAAGTCGGCTGTTCTAATGGATGAACCCTAAAGTGCAATATATTTTCAGAGAAGAGATATGTCAAAAGGATTTCGGGTTTTTCAAAGAGATGATAGGTTGCCTCCCGTTAAGTGCTGAGTTTAACGCCATCAACCCGGCGTAATAAGCTTAGGGAAAATGAAGATCAAAAGATACCTCAGCCAAGTTTCTATGAGTGAGTTCAATGAACGACTTAAGTCGCTGACCATTCACAGTGAAAGGTTCAGAATCAAGGTTGGATTGACTGATTTCGACTGCTCCATTTCAAAGATTTGTCTCACCAAGAATGGTCCAATCCATTTAGATTTGAGTTTGCCTGGGAGAAGTTTTAACTTGGCATCAAAGAGTAGGACCCTTTGACCAGGATGGAAAGTTTTTCTAGATATATGTTTGTCATGAAAAGCCTTCACCTGCTCTTTGTAAATTTGCAAGTTCTCGTACACGTCATTTCATAGTTCCTCGATCTCGTTCATTTGAAGCTAACGGTGGGTTTCAACCTTAAGCAAATCTAGATTGCACTTCTGTACTGCCTAATAGGCTTTGTGCTCCATCTTGACAGGGAGGTGACATACCTTCCTATACACCAATCTGAACGAAGACATACCTAATTGGGTCTTGTGGGCAGTTCTATAAGCCCACAAAGCTTCTGGAAGTCGGGCCGACCAGTCCTTCCTGTCAGGCCAAATAGTGACCTGGAGGATTTTCTTGATCTCATGATTAGACAGTTCAGCTAATCCATTGGTTTGGGGGTGTAAAGAGTCGAGATTCAGTGTGACACCCCGTATTTGGTCATCAGGGATCTGAACTGTGCATTTGTAAAATGGGTCCCTCCATCAGAGATGATGGCACGTGGGACATCGAACCGAGAAAAGATGTACAGATGAATAAACTTGATTACCACTTTATGATCATTAGTTCAGGTCGGGATAGCTTCGATCCATTTAGACATGTAGTCTACGACGAGGAGAATGTATTTGAAGCCGTTCGATTTAGGGAAGGGTCCTATAAAATCAATCCCCCATATATCAAAGATTTCGCATACAAGAATTGGTTGTAAAGGCATCATATCACGGTGGCTCATGTTGCCCAAGGTCTAGCAACGAGTGCATGTCTTACAGTGGTCGTATGCATCTTTGAAGATCGTGGGCCAATAAAAGCCACACTGGAGGACTTTAGCTACGATTTTATGTCTGAAGAAGTGTCCACTGCAAGCCTGGTCATGGCAAAAGGACAAAATGTCCTGAATTTCCGCTTCCAGGATGCATCGTCTAATGATCTGATCACCACCAATGCGGAAGACGTATGAGTCTTCCCAGATGTAGTACTTGGCATCAAAAAGCATTGTCCTTCTTAGCCTTCGTCCAATCAAATAGGATCTGATGTGACTCCAAGTAGTTAACCAAATCAGCATACCAAGGAAGTCCTGCACTGATAGTCAGGAGGTGCTTATTAGGAAAGTGTTCTATGAATGGTCTGGAAGGGTCGATGATATCAGAAGGAAGACGGGACAAATGGTTAGCTACCACGTTCTGTTTTCTTGCCTTGTCATGAATCTCGATATTAAATTCTTGCAACAGCAAGATCCAATGGATTAATCGAGGTTTCACATCCTTCTTTGCAAGTAAGTGTCTCACAGCGATGTGATCTGAGTAAATGATGATACAGGAACCCAGAAGATAAGATCTGAATTTCTCCAGGCCAAATACTATTGCCAACAGCTCTTTCTTAGTAACCATGTAGTTATGCTGAGTCTCGTCCAGCGTCTTGCTAGCGTTGTAGATGACCACAGGTTTCTTGTCAACTTTCTGCCCAAGCACCGCCCCCACTACGTAGTCATATGCATCACACGTGATCTCAAAGGGTAGAGACCAGTCAAGGGATTGTAGGATTGGTGGTTGAGTAACTCGATCACATAGGCTCTCAAATGTGTGAGTGCACTCATCGGTGATCTCGAAAGGGACATCCTTTGAAAAAAGATTTGTCAAGGGGCACATGATTTTCGAGAAATCAGAAATGAAACGACGGTAAAAGTCGAAGTGCCCCAGAAAAGAGTGAATGTCATTGACCGAGCTGGGCATAGGTAGTTTAGAAATTAAATTAACCATGGCTCAATCAACCTGGATGCCCTTTTCAGAGATGAGGTGACCTAGGACAATTCCCTCAGGTACCATGAAGTGGCTCTTTTCCCAGGAAAGAACCAGATTCACGTCGATACAACACCTAAGGATTTGGACCAAGTGCATGAGGCAATCATCAAAAGATTTCCCAAATACCAAGAAGTCATCCATGAAGACTTTAAGGTATTCACCTACCATATATGAGAATATGGCAAGCATGCACCACTGAAAAGTGGCGGGTGCATTGCAGAGACCGAATGGCATCCTACAGAATGCGTATGTCTCATAAGGGCAGGTAAAGGTGGTCTTCTCTTAGTCCTCAGGATGGATAGCCACTTGATTGTAATCGGAGTACCCATCCAAAAAGCAGAAGAAACAATTTCCTACTAGTTTCTAGAGTATCGATCAATGAACGGAAGTGGGAAATGATCCTTCTTTGCGAAGGTATTCGGTCTTCTGTAATCAATGCAAACTCTCGATGAGTTTGCTATACGGGTAGATATAGTTTCTCTGATTTTAGTCGTAATCACGGTGAGTCCTACTTTCTTAGGCACAACCTGGATTGGACTTACCCATCGATTGTCGAAAATCGTGTAGATGATTCTTGCATCTAACCACTTGATGATCTCTTTTTCATGACCTCCTGCAGATTAGGATTTAGATGTCTCTGCATTTCACGGGATGATTATGCGCCCTCTTAGGTGTAGATGTGATGCATGCAATATGAGGGGTTGATGCCAGTCAGATCATCGAGAGCCCAACCAATGGCTCTTTGATGCTGCTGGGGGATAGAAATCAGACGTGTTTCTTGATCAGAGGTGAGGCGAGAATTGATAATCACAGGAAATGGCTGAACATAACCCAAAATGACGTATTTTAGGTGATCGGGAAGAGGCTTCAGTTCCATAATGGGATATCAGTAGTAGCAGGCTGGTCGGGATGGGCCTCAGAAGAAAAGGTGGGAGTTGTATGTGGGTCTAGATCGGTGCTAGGCTCCTCTATCTGTAGGGTATGATTTTCCTAGGGCTGAGGATCAGGAATAATCAAGTTGTCCTCGAGAAATGTGTCCTCAACCACAGAACTGGTGTTACATATTTGTTCCACTACCCTGCAATTAATTCCTTTCTGGGCCTTAAATATATCAATTTTTAATGTCTTGTTCCTGAATTTCAATTCAATCTGGCCCTCTTCGCAATTAATGTTCGCCCTAGCTATTGTTAAGAATGATCTACCTAATATAATCGGTATATTCTTCATATTCTCAGGAGTCTCCATATCCAATACAATGAAATCCATAGGAAAGTAGAAATCGTGGATTCAAACCAGAACATCCTTGAGAACTCATCTCGGTGACTTGATTGATCGATCAGCTAACTGTAACATCACCTCAGTCAGTATTAGCTCTGTTTCCTCGAAATGATCTAGTAGGGAGTAGGGATCAAATTGATGGAAGTTCCTAAGTCTAAATGGGCTTTGTCGAATTCTAAATCACCAATTTTGCATGAAATCAGAGGGGTACTAGAGTCTTTTGCCTTAGGCGGGAGTCTGCTCAAAATGATGGAGCTGGCTTGCTCCAATAGTACGATTGGATTCCCGCCTTTGGTTCATGGCTTACGCTTAGGTGTGCATACATCCTTCAGAAATATCGCATAAGCTGGTACATGGTAAATTGCATCCATCAACGAGATGTTTATTTGGACCTACTTAAAGAGCTTGACTAGGTCCTCCTTGAGAGCCACGGGTTTGGGTTTCTTCTTTCCCTTAGTCAAGGCCTCAGGAAATGGAACCTCTGTAGGTTCCTCTAGAATTGGTCTAGGTTTTTGATCTGGGACAGGGGTATCCTGGATGACCAACCTAGGGTTTGAGTTTGAACTACGAGGCTGAGAGTGGCTCGGGTAAGGTGGTTCCTGAGTTGTTTTTCCACTACAGGTGGTAACAAAATTCAGTCCTACCTGGTTCTGGGTAGTCAAAAAAGGTGGTTGCTGCTAATAACCCGCGTATGATGTCAAAGCCTCCATCCCATCGGGTGATGGAGTAGAAGGGGCCTGATAGATAGTGAGCCTGGCCCTGAGTTGGGTTCATAACGCTCCTCTAGTTCGACATGTTATTTGGATTGGGCAGAGGTTGCGAAGGGAGTACACCAGGTTGGCGAGGATTTACCATCAAGGCGAGTTGATTGCAAACCTCTATGATCTCATCTTTGTGTTATTTTTGCATAGCCGCATTCGTCTTCTGAATGTCAGCCAGAGTATGACGGATAAGAATCATTTGATCTTCTCAAGTTGGTCTGGTTTGGTAAGTTGGGTTGGGCCGAGGCTGAGGCGGCGAGAAACTTGTGGTCGGGACTGATATTGAGGTCTCTGATTTTGAATGTTCCCTAACCATTTGAAATTAGGATGATTACACCATCAAAAGTTGTAGGTGTTTGAGAAAGGATCATTTTGGATGGCATTGAGGTCCTCGCAGGTCTGAGGAATCTCGGAGAAATCAGAAGACCAGGGTTCAGAGTTCCCTCAACTAGAGTAGGCAGATCTAGAGTTTCCTTTAAACCCTAGATCAGATGGGGGAGGGTATGGATCCATCTCTTGATAAGATCAGTGGTAGATGTTGTGCATAGCCTCCCTCCCAGAGGGTGGTTGTGCAAATGGGTTTTGCGTAGTGGTGGCTAGCTGCAGATGTCGAGTCAGCTCATCCACCTTCTTCTCAATGATAGAGACCTTGTCCAGGTGACTGGCCATTAACTCCAAGTTGACGGAAGAGGACAGGCCCTGCGTCTCATGTGCTCCCTGCAGATTTGTCAATGCACGGGCATTTGCCCGGTCGAACATGCCCATAGATTCATTATTGATGGAGTTCTCGCACATGTTCTTGAGAATCTCCCACACAGTGTCTATGTGTTGACCCATGATGTTTCCTCCATAGGTCGCATTGACGAACAATCGAATATCCTCACGGAGTCCCTGGTAAAAGGATTGGACTTGTTCCCATTTAGGAACTCCGTGGTGGGGGAACATTTGTATGAAATCCAGAAAGCGATCCCATGCCTCATGAAGCGGTTCTCCTGCTTGCTGTATGAAATGTGTGATCTAGTGCCGCAAAGCATTTGTCTGACCAACAAGAAATAACTTTTTCAGAAACTCGGATTGTAGTTCAGCCCATGTGTTGATTGGATGAGTTAGGGTTTGGTACCAGTGAGTGGCTTTGTCCATGAGAGAGAAGGAGAACATTTTCATGAGCAAGATATCTTGATTTTGAGCTTCTGATCTGAAGGTCTAGGATAGATGCTTGAGTTGTTTGATATGCTGGAAAGGATCTTCGGAATTAAGCCTATGAAATTTAGGAATAGCATGCATCATGTTGGGCTTGAGTTCATTATCAGGATCTCCAGTCGGGATTTGGACTCAAGGTTCGATCGCCACCGCAGGAGGATTGTAATGATCTCTCATCATAGGATGCTACAGTGGATTCATAAAGGCCTGGAATAGATCGTTGAGGTATTGAAGCTAACTCTGGAGATTATTTTCTTCTTTTGCTGGTTGTTCCATGAGTATGGATGAAGGAGATCTAGGCTTAGATGAATCAGAAGATATGTTGATTTGGTGTAGTGGTTGCACAAATAGAGAAGTCGAGACTTGACCTCGACGGGAGTGAATAGCTAATGGAGGCCTCAATGGTAGTCTTAGGGACCTCCTCCTAAACATGCACCGATGGAGAAGACGAGGGATAGAATGTGTGATGGACCCAATCAAGACACCTAAATATCATTGCATGACTATAGAGGTTTAGGGCGGACGATACCCCTAGATCAGAAAGTCGTCCACCTAAGAATTACCTGGATAGCCAAGAAGGGAGAGTCCTACAAAGACCCCTACACGGTAGAGCATCCCCACAGGTTACAGGGTTTCCCCCACCCGACCTTCCTTGTCACTGAGAGTCTAGGTAGACCAGAATAGATAACTTGACCTCTTAAGTCTACCAATTTTAAGTTTAGAGTGTCAGTGCTTAGGATTTCACTTGAACTTTAAGATGTTTTTGTGGGTGGTGACCTAATTTGAAGATTGGTTGACCTCGCAAGGTGGGTCAACTTCACGTGATTTGTCCTTGATTATTAGGTCTTGATTTAGGATTCAGGTGAGATTTAGAGCTTGATTCTTAGGGTTTACTTATTTAAGTAAGTTCAATCAGGGCTTAGGACACACATAGTTTGGGAAGATTGATTCTTGTTTTAAGTAAGTGTGCCTCTAAAACCCTAGAATGGAAACCCTAATTGGCTCTTAATTGGTCAATCAAATAATTCCAAATCTGGCACCTAAGGCTCAATCAAGAAGGTGGTAGCCCTAGGTGTCTTGAATCCCTAAGTAGGTGCAAGAATCAGGTTTCGGATGTGTTCTAAAAAGAATGTATCAAATCAGGCAACTTGTGATGATTAATTTAAGAATAGAATGCAAGTTGATACTAATTGATTTTTTCTCCTTTTTTAGCATTTTAGAATCAGGGGCTTAATGAGGATGGAAAATGAAATTACCTGCCCTTGGAGTGGTTGTTGTACCATTGATCTTGCTCCTTGGTTAAATCCCTATACAATCGCAATCAAAATAGATAAATCAAGTTAGTATCAAATCAGGAATTGTAATCAAGAGATCAAATTGCACATTGCTCCCCAGCAACGGTGCCAAAATGTTAATTCTCTAAATCGATGTTTTAAAAGTAATGCGCTGTAGTATAGCCGATAAATTGCATTGAACATTTTAAATTTATAGCTCGAAAGAAATCCGAGGTCGAATGCAGGGACCAATATGGCAATTTACCTCAAGATCACAATTTCAAGCAAGAATATAGCAATGTAATAGCAATTTTGAGCACAAATGGTGTAAATATGGATTCAAGAGTCAATGTGGCAAAAAGATCAGGGTAAAATGGTGATTTGAATCACCCAATTACCCTATTACAATTATACTCAAATAATGCTACAGTATCAATAAACCAAATGCTACGTATAATGAGTGCACAGTGCACTCCCTGTCAAAGATCAAACGGCTGGAACTTAAGTCAGGCGGCTTAACCGTCTAGATGCTATAGTGCCAAGAAGGCACTCTTCTTCTTCCTTTCCTTTCTCTCCTTAAGCTCTTTTCTTCTTCTCTCTTTTCTCTTCACGCACAAAGGAGGAAACTCACGAATTTTGGCTAATTGTTGGGGACTTTCAAGGGCAAAAAGCCCCCTCTCTCTCTCTTTCCTTCTCTTCTTCTCTTCTCTCTCGGATCGGGCAAACCAGACTAGACTCGGGTAACCAGATCTACCACCTAGACCTGCGTGGTGTGTGCACGGGCGAGGGCGTGGATGAGCGCTGATGAGTCGATTCTTCGCTTTTAAAGTCGTTTGTCATGTAAAATGATGCGTTGTTTGTAATTCTCTGTGGTGGAAAAATAGACTAATCAACAATTAATATAACCACTCAATTAGGAGCGGGTCGTGTCGACAGGGAGGCAATTGCCTAATTAAAGTTGCTAATATCAAAAATGAATGTTCACTATTGATTATGTCAAGAAATCAAGCCAATCCACTTTCAAATTAGGTAAACAATAAGTGTAAATGCTAAAATAGCAATTTTGCACAACTAAAGGATATATTTTGAATTGCAGCTTAATAAAATAATAATAAAAGTTGACAATGGCACAAAATGTAAATATTAATAGGGGCTTTACTATAGCAAAACAGGGAAAATTCTTCCCCTTGTCTATGCACGAGGAGGAGGGAATGGCCGGAGGTGTGAAGCTCGGAGGAGGATCTCTAGACCGAGGGCTCCGTGACGGCGGTCGCGGCGAAGTGCGAGGTGCCCCGAGGTGGCCGAACAGAGGTACGGTGAAGGTGGGTTCCGGTGGCTGCTGAAGGGCTTCACGCGGTAGACGTGCAGGCCATGCGGGCGCGGTTGAGCTCAGCCACAGCTACTACTGCTGCGCAATGAAGGATGACCTGCGCGCCACAGCTAGAGAATGCGTGGTGGGTGCTGCAAGCAGCGGTGCGGTGAGGTGTGAGGCGCCCTGAGGTGGTCGGATGCAGGTACAGTGGAGGTGGCTTCTGGTGGTTGCTGAAGGGCTTCACGCGGTGGATGCGCAGGCAGTGCGGGCGTGCGCGGGAGCAGTTGAGCTCGGCCGTAGTTGCTGCTGCTGCACGTTGCAGGCTGCACACGGGGAGGCGCTAAAGGATGACCCGCACGCTGTAGCTAGAGGGCACACTGCAGGTGCTGCAGGCAGTTGTGCGGTGAGGTGCAGCGTGCTCTACGCACGCGGCTGGAGGGTGTGCGGGCACATGTAGCTAGAGGGTACGCGGGCGTGGTGGTGGCGCCGACTGCAGGTGCTGCAGGGAGCATTGTGGGTGATGGTGCGGGCGCATGCAATGGCTGAGGTGCTGCAGGGTGCACGCGGGTGCTGCAGTGGGGGCGGGTGGAGGTGTAGGTTCTATAGAGAACATAGGCGCGTGCGGTGGTCCTGTTGGCGCTGCCGCAGGTGCTACAGAAGGCACTGCAGATGATGGCACGGGTGCATGCAGGCGCTAAGGCGAGGAGACACGGGCGTGCGGTGGCTGGGCTGGAGGCAGGGTGCACTGGAGAAGTGAGGGCACGCGGTTGCTAGGAGGAGGACGCGGAGGCTGCTGCTGGATCTGGTCGAGAGGAGCGCGAAGACAGTGGCTGGGCACCACCTGCGCGCACGCGGTGTTGCACAGTATGCAGCTAGAGGAGCATGGCTACTGCTTCATGTAGGGATGTGGCGTGGTCTGGAGGAGAGGCCAGCTGCGGTGGTGGTTTCTGGTGATGGCGGTGAGGGTGGTGATGTTGATTCTGGTGAGGCACGGTGATGGAAGCGTGGCCATCAGGGACACACGCTCACAGTGTTGGCACGAGTCCACCGGCTTGGCGTGGCGAGCTGTCACCTCGCCAGCCCACGGTGTGGTGGAGCTCGGCCTTGGAGACCACGGTGGTGGAGTGGGGCGATGTCTCCTCGAGCTCGACAGCCTCCTCCTCTCCCTTATAGTCAACTGCCCCGACCAGATCCAACACACCCGCTCCTCCATGAATGGGGTCTTGACTGCGGCAGCTGGAGGAAGAAATGCAGCCGTTGCTCATAGAAGAAGAATAAAATAATAATAAAATATTATGGTTATTTATATACAAACCCTCAACTTTTATGTTAACTTAAAATAATGCATGTAATGCACCTAATTGGTTAACTAATTAAATGAATGCAATTCTAAGTTAATTCTAAATGCATTTAAATATGAATACAATGCATGAATTATGTAATTAAATCAGAACTATAAATTAATCTATTTACATCCTAATTTATGCTAAATAAATGTTAGAATTAACTTAATGTCTGGGCACTTAAATACTTAAATAGCCCACAAATATGGGTTAATCAAATACCCCCATGCCTAGTTTTTTCTAGTCCCTAGCAAAATCAAGCAAAACCTAGCACTCCAAGTAGACTAGCCAACCCAATCGGTCTTCCTTTAGAAACATATTAAGTTCAGACTTTAGACCTAAGGTTCCCAAGTAGTTGTTAAGTTACAAACTAGGTCGGCTAAAGATGAGTTGCAGGCACAAGTTTCTCTGATTTCTGACTCTACCTTAAGGTTTATTGATCTCTGATGTTAAAGCATCCGTGCATGTGCATTGGTTTGAGTTATTTGAGTTAAAGGAAAAAGGATTTTTTTTTTAATAATATATATTTATTTTCTGTTTGATTCCTCTAAGTCTAACTTCAGATCAGCTATCAACACGATCTATGTCAGATTCATTATCCCCATCACCGTACCTCGAAGGGTGTCTGGCTTTCAATGCTTCAAGATAGCACCGCCCATAGCGACCCCAAGAACTCCTGGCAATCGACACTTCGAGATAGTATCGCCCATGGATTTCTAAAGCAAATTCAGGCCTGTGGCAAACGGCACTTCGAGATAGGGTCGCCCATGGTACCTGAACCACACAATGCGCTTACATGCCCCTAGTAGGATAGATATCCTAAGAGACAAGCACCGAGGAGATAATATGTTATCATCTCATCCTCAAAGTGAGTATATACTCCACCTCTCCTGTGGCGGGAACTCTTCCAATCAAATTGTGTTTTCAAACCTCTCCTAAGTCAAAACTAAGAGAACCAAATCTCTTTTAAGAAAGGAATTAAGTTGATTACTTACACCAGACCAAGTGTGTGAAATTTGGATGCTTGGGTTACAAGGACCCGTAAACCAAAAGGTAGAACAAGACTCCAGGTACTACCCCATGTTTTAACTCAAACCCTATCTTTCCTTCCTCAACCTCTTGAGGAATGGTCCGCAACTTAACTCCTACTTAAGTTTTTAAGTCCACAAAGGACCCTAAAGGTCTAAAGCTAGTAGCTCATTTAGCTTCTAAAGTTCGACCTTAGAACCAACTTAGTCTCACCTAGAGTTCTGATTTGATTAAGAATGCAGGACCTAGCCAGTTAAGCTCAAAACTCTTTTTTTTTTTTTAAAATGCAATATTCATGAATGCACTATGCTATGTATACCCCCAAGTACACCCCCCTATGCGTAAAATATGCAATGTCCTCATTGCATAAAAGGATATTACCTAGGTCAGAGATGGGCTGCCGTTCTTTTATTAGCAGCCGAGTAGACAAAGAACCTGCAAATAAGGTTCAAGGATTGCAGAAATAGGCCCTAAAAATGAGCAAAGTAATGCTGGCCTAGAAAACAGGTAACCTAGGATATTGGTGAGCTGATGATGAAGCCCAATAGCAAATGCTCACCCAACTAAGATGGGAATGAAATCTTCCTAGGTCACTAGAGGAGGTTCTAAAGGATAAACTGGCATAACAACCTCCAAAGGGGTAGGGAGAGGATGACAAGGATCCTCCAAAAGGAATGGGGAAGGAATGGTGCAGAGATAAACCCCCAGGGCAATGGACTGACTAAAGAAATCATCAATCCATACCCGATACTCCATTACAGGAAATATTGGTTTGTTAAGCCCCCTAGTTAGAACAAAAGTGAGCAAATTTCTAAGGCAAGGATCGTCTAGGGTGTCCAAGTTTTGAGGTTGCAGGATGGCCAAAAGATCTAGGTTGGGTTTAATTAGCTCAGTGTCCATCCCTAACACTCTTTCCAAATCTTCAATTGCATCCCTAGCATTCCTTGCACTATCACCAGTATCTTCCTGTACTTCATCAGGAGTCAAAATTTCACCTTTAGATATAAGCGAATCAGAGGGTGACTTCGAAACAAATGAAGGCAGGTTGGAAGCAATAGATCTAGGGATTATCCTATCAATGTCATCTTTGGGTTCTTGTTCTTTACTCAAATCGTCCCCAGAGTCTATATGTGAATCCACATAAATCTTAGAAGTTGCTTACAAATTTTCCATCATTTCATCATGAGGAGAAATATCATCAATGGGTGTACTAAGGAAACCTAATTTGGTTAAATTTGTGACATCCTCAGGGGCTAACTCTTCAAATAAGACATAATCACCCTTAGTGTCACTCCAAATTTTAAATGTAGGTTCCTCATATAATTCATCTCTCTCCTCATCACACAATTCATCATATACCCAAGGTCTAGAATCATTTAATATCTCAGTAGATCCCCTAGGGTGCTCTATCTGAGGTAAATGGTTTACATTGGTAACATCGGACTCCTCAGATAGGTCAATTTCTTCAGGGTTAGGTTCCCTAAGGGTGGGCTTGAGTTCCACCTCGTGATCAGAAGGGAGGGTAGGATTAACAACTTGACTTCGACCCACTTCATCAAATGTCACGAAAATACTATCATTTGGGTCGAGGTCTTCCAATGGTACCATCATTCCCTTCTTTTGACTCCAATATAATTCAGGTGGATACTCAACCTTATCATCATCTTCCTCAGGTTGCCACCTTTCTTCATCCAATGCATAGCTACTTTCATATGTATCTTCCCCCCATTTAAGGCATGGATCTCTCAAGGAAGTGTCATCTAATGGAGAGGTTTCAAAATTGAACCTCGAAAAGTAGCTATTCTCCCTTACATAATCCCCAAAATTTCCCTCCAACTTAAAGTGTAGCTCTCCCATGGGAGATGTGATGAGAACCTCATCATGAGCCATAACTAGCTCATTTTGACCCAATACAAAGGATAAAAGCTCCTACATAACTCAAGGAAAGGCTTAACTCAGAGAATTCTGAGTTTAAGGAGAAAACAAGTCATAAGGGGTAAAAATGCAATTTTACCAGTATAATCTGCATTCAGGGTAATTCAGGGTCCAAACAGAGGTCAAAGCAACTTAATAAGAATAAAAGTGGGATGAGATGATCTAGCAAAGGCTACAGAAATTCCAAGGAACTAAATGATAATCTGTAACCCTAAAACAAACCCACTTCAATTCACGAGGTTCAAGGCAAAGAAAAAATGGAATAAACCCTCTAAAATTCATAGAAAAATAATCTCTAGGGTTTAGAACCTTCAATTTGACCTTAGGAACCCATCTTGACCTACATTGAGAACCATACCCAATTAATAACTTAATTTGGATTTTTGCGTAAATTGACCAGTCAAACAAGGTTTAATCTAGAAATAAAATTCACCATCAGATTCCTTAGGTCCTAATTAGTCATGTACAAAAACTTGAGCCTAAGAAGAAACCTTCTTGACCAACTTTACACTTTGGTCCTCATATATTTACTTTTTGGCCCTCAACTTTTGAACCCTCGCATTTTGGCCCCTAACTCTCCTTCGTTCTTTGTGTTCAGGTCCCCCCTGCAAAACCTGCCAGCAGCATGCTCCGGCGACCTTATGCGGAGCATGGCGCCGCGCAGGGTGAGGGGGAGAGCCTGGCAAGTAAACCGGGGGTGCCCTGCGTCGTCAGCCGTCGCAGGGACACCCCCTTGGTCGCTGTAACCCACCATACCGGCCGTGCGAACGCACGGACGGTATGGGTTTCCATCTCCGGCGTCCTCCAGCGAGGGAGACACGTCGTCTCCCTCCGCCTTCCTCCCTGATTCGGTCCCTATAAATACCCCCGTCGCTCCACCGTTCTTCCCAGCTCGGATCTGACGGAGAAAACCCCCCAACTTTCCTCTCTTCTCACTCCGGCAGACGCCCACCAGCTCCGGCGATTCTTCCTCCTCCTCCTCTTCGCTCTGCTGCAATACCAGCAGCAGAGACTTCTTTCCCTGCTCTTCCCACGCCACGCCGCACCCAGCTGGTGCCTCTCCGGCCCTCTGCTCGCCGCCGCCCCTTCCCCCGGGCATCTTCTTCTCCGGCGACAGTCGATACGACTGTCGCCCTGCTCCGGCCCCTTTCGTCTCCGTAGCTAGGTCAGAACTTCTCCCCATCTCCCCCTCTTTCTTTTCCTCACTGTCTTTTATTTGATTAAACCCTCGACCGCTCCTGTCCACCGTCACCCCCTTCGTCTCCGGCCAAACTCCGGCGAGCCGCTCCCATCACCCCAGCAACCCACACGGCTCGCCGACCACCGCAGAACCTCCGCCTCCTCACCCTGATCAACCCCCTCCCTTCCACTTCCCCCACATCACCCTCTGCAACCCCACCGAACAAACCCATCTTCCGACCCACAGTCTGACCTAGGGCAGCCCTTGCACGCAGCCCCACGCCTCGCCACCACCCACACGAGCTTCGCCGCACTCTGGCGAAGCTCCCGGCACCTTCTGATTAGGCCGAGAGGCCATTTTGCTGTGAACAGGTCACCCGACCTCCGCCGCCATTGCCGTGCAGAAGGAGCTATTTCCGCCTGCAGCTGCAGGCGCGCCACGCCCAGATTCGACTCCCAGGCCTTGCGAGGCATTTCGACAAAGCGTCAGGCTGCAGCTGAAGCGAAGCCCTCGCGCGAAGGCCTCGCGTAACGCCGCGATTACCAGCTGTCTCCTCCGCGTGGGCGCCAACTCGGGGTGGGACATTTAGTCCCACCTTGGAAATCTCTGAAGAGGCGCAGCGGTATAAAGTGAAAAAGTGCTGGAGGCTTATTGCCTCAGCACACGGGGTGAGGTCCCCTTCACCCGCCCGGTTACCCGGTCTCGTCCGCGCTCACGCCCCGTGGACCTGGCCCGACCCGACATTGACTGACCTGCACTCCTCGCCCACCACGCACGCCGGTGGGCCTGGACCCGGGCGCGACCCGTACCCGGCTACCCGGCAGCTCTGGGAGAGCTATTCTATGAGCGGATTCTGTGAGAGAGAGACGCGGGGGGAGGGTAGAGATAGGTTTTGCCCCTCTCTCTGATCAAGCTGTGTAAGTGTGCAGGCACAGGTGAAGAAGAAGGACCGTGGAAGAAGAAGAAAGCTAAGGGAGACACTGTAGCAACAAGCGGTTTAAGTCGTCTGATTGGAAAATCAGACGACGTCCTGAACGGAAAAGAAGAAAGAAGGAGAGACGACGTCCTGACAGGTAAAAGAAAAGAAGAAAGAAGAAGATCTGAAGAACAAAAGAACAAGGAAGAACAGCAGAAGAAGAAGAGGAAAGAACAAGGAAGAACAACACAGGTGAAGAAGAGGACCACAAGGAGATAAACACAAAAGAAGAACAGGAAGAACAAAAGCTAAAGAGGAGAAAGACAGAGAAAGAAAAGAAGAAAAGAAGAAGAACTCAAACTTTCATCTCTCTCCCTCTCTCTCTCTCTCTTTATTTTTTTTGTAATAGAACATGTATATCTCTAGAATACAACTTGCTCCCTGAGTTCGACCTCGGGAACTCTTTTATTTTTCCGAGTAAAAAAATTTTATATATTTGAAATGATGGCAATAACTGGCTATACTACAACGCTATAACAATAAAACCCGGTTATCTCTCAAAGCCAACGCTTCATTTGGCACCGTTGCCGGGGAGCAACGGCTATTCTAGAGGTAAACATTCCTGTTTCTGTTTTTAATTTCTGATAATCTCCCCTCTTTTGTGCAGCTACAGGAAATCAAGAAGACAAGCAACCGCACGACAACCACTCCGAGGACAGGTAAATTTTTCCTCTCGCTATTAACCCCTAAACTCTAAAGAGGAAGAAAAGAAAAGAACAAGCAATATAGGGCTAACCTGTCTTCCATACTTAGTAACCATAAAGAGTTGCATGTTTTCAACTCATTAGTCCTGCACACTATTAAGGGTATTTAAGGGCTAACACATTCTTGCTTGAGCCCTAATCACCCAACAGAGAACTAACTGGACCAAGTAGAGCCAACATAAGATTCAACATTAGGGTTTTAGAGACACACTACTTAAATCAAGAATGGAGAAAATCCAAAAGAAGTGTGCCTAAACCATTGATTGAAAATACCTATTCAAAGAAAACCTAAAACAATTGGCTCTCTAAACACTTGAACCCTAAAAGACAAGACCTAAAAGCTCTCAAAGAAAACAAGAGGTAACGTTGACCCCTTGGGTCAACCAACCTTAAAATAGGTCACTCTTTGCACATAAAAGACTAAAGTTCAAGTGAAACCTTAAGCACCCTGATCTTAAAATTGGTAGACTTAAGAGGTCAAGATCCCCATTCTGGTCTACCTGGAACCGCAGTGACAAGAGAGGTCGGGTGGGGGAAACCCTGTAACCCGTGGGGACGCTCTACCGTGTAGGGGTCTTCGCGGGACTCTCCCTCTCTGGCTGCCCAGGTAATTCTCAGGTGGACGATCTTTCTGATCAAGGGGTCCATCTGCCCCGCACCTCTATAGTCACCCAACACATTTTTGGGTGTCTTGATTGGGTCCAGCACCTTCTAAACTTACCTCTTCCAACAGTGCATGTACGGAAGGAGGTCCTTAAGACCACCCTTAAGACCTCCTTTAGAAATTCGCTCTCGTCAAGGCCAAGCCTCGACGCCCGTGTTTGTGCAGCAACACCCTCACATTATTCTCTCTTCTGATTCAGAACCAAGTTCTTCTTCTTCCCCCATCATGGCTCAGCCAGTTGAGGAAGAAAATAATCTGGAACACCAGCTCCAGCGACTCAATGACCTCTTCCAAAACTTCGTGCACCCACCACAGCGTCCTATGATGCGAGACCACTACAATCCTGCTGCGGTGGCCATTGAGCCTCGAGTCAGAATCCCGACTGGAGGACCTGATTCCGAATTAAAACCCAACATGATTCATGCTATACCTAAATTCCATGGGCTTAATTCTGAAGATCCCTTCCAGCACATCAAACAGCTAAAGCATCTGGCCCACACTTTTGGATCAGATGCGTAAAATCGGGATATTCTTCTCATGAAGATGTTCTCCTTTTCTCTTATGGACAAGGCCGCCCATTGGTATCAAACTCAGACCCGGCCGATCAACACTTGGGAAGAACTTCAATCCGAGTTTTTGAAAAAGTTTTTTCCCGTTGGTCGGACCAACGCCTTGCGCCATCAGATTACACACTTCACTCAACAATCAGGAGAACCTCTCCATGAGGCATGGGATCGTTTTCAGGATCTCATGAGAAAGTGCCCCCATCACGGAGTTCCTAAATGGGAACAAGTCCAATCTTTTTACCAGGGACTCCGTGAGGACATCCGCCTTTTCGTCAATGCAACTTGCGGAGGAAACATCATGGGTCAACATGAAGACACCGTATGGGAGATTCTCGAAAACATGTGCGAGAACTCCATCAACAATGACTCCATGGGATTATTCGACAGGACGAATACCCGCGCAGCGACGAATCTTAAGGGAGCACATGAGACGCAGGGCCTGTCCGCATCAGTCGACCTGGAATTAATGGCCAGTCGATTGGACAAGGTCTCAATCATTGAAAAGAAGGTGGATGAGCTGACTCAGCACTTGCAGCAAGCCACCTCCGCGCGTAACTCCTTTGCACAACCTCCTTCCATACAGGAGACTGTGCAAAACATCCTCCACCGATCTTCCCCTAGGATGGATCCATATCCATCCCATCTGATTCTTGGATCGGAGGATCATCCGATCCTTTCTACACCAGCCGGGGGAACTCCATTCCCCCTTTCCCTGATTCTCAGGAGGTTCCTCAGATCTGCGAGGACCTCAACGCCATCCAGAACGACCCATTCTCCAACACTTACAACCCTGGATGGCGAAACCATCCCAATTTTCAGTGGGCGGGAAATTCCCAAACCCAAAGACCACCTTTTCAGTCCCACCCACAGCCCTCTCGTCATTACCAGCCGCCTCAGCCTCGGCCCAACCCTACTTATCCATCAGGGCCAAATCAGGATCAAATGTCCCTAATCCTTCAGACTCTGGCTGACATTCAAAAAACGAATGCGGCTATTCAAAAACAGCACAAGGACGAACTTACAGAAGTTAAAACTCAACTGGCCCAGTTGGCAAAATCTCGCCAGCCAGGCACACTCCCTTCCCAACCCCTTCCTAACCCAAATAACGTGCCAACCCAGAAGCGCGTTATGAATCCAAATTTAGGCCACGCACAATGGATTTATCAGGCCCCTACTGCTCCATCTCCAGACGAGATGGAGGCTTCAACTTCTTATGCGGGATTTCAGCAGCAGCCACCCCTCTTACAAAACCCAAACCAAAATCAGGCCGGATTAAATTCTGTAACAACACGTAGTGGTAAAACAACTCAAGACCCGCATTATCCAAACCACTCCAAGCCTGATAACTATGAACCTAGGATAGTTATCCAAGATACCACTGTCCCAGATCCACAACCTGGACCTATCCTAGAAGAACCAACCCAGATCCCGTTTCCCGAGGCCTTGACCAAGGGAAAGAAGACCACCAAACCCGTGGCCCCTGAGGAGGACCTGGTCAAGCTCTTTGAGCAGGTCCACATAAACATCCCCTTGATGGATGCAATCCGCCACGTACCAGCTTACGCACGATTTCTAAAGAATATATGTACACCCCAGCGTAAGCCGCGAACCAAGGGAGGGAGCCCAATTGTTCTGTCAGAACAAGCCAGCTCTGTAATCCTCAGTAGACTCCCACCCAAGGCAAAAGATCCTGGTACTCCCCTGATTTCCTGCAAGATAGGTGGTACCCAATTTGATAGAGCATTGTTAGACTTGGGTGCATCCATAAACCTGATACCCACATCCTTACTTGACCATCTAGAAGAATCTGAGCTAAAACCAACCGAGGTGACATTACAATTAGCAGATCGATCTATAAAGTCACCAAAAGGGATTCTCGAGGATGTTATCGTAAGAGTGCGGGATTTCTATTTTCCAGTGGACTTTATAGTCTTAGATATGGATGCACCTGAGAACCCTAGGGATACACCAATCATTCTAGGGAGACCTTTCTTGGCTACTGCTAGAGCCAACATCAGCTGTGAGGAGGGCCAAATAGAGCTTAAGTTTGGAGATCAAACACTGAAAATTGATATATTTAAGTCCCAACAAGGAATTAATTGCGGCGTCATCGAACAAATTTGTGACATCAGGACCTTGGTTGATGAATCACACTTCCAGGATGACACGATTATGCCTCATCAACCACAGAATGATCTTGACCCGCAAACAGAGGAGTCGAATCCAGATATGAATAACCCAGTAACTCCCACCCTCGAACCTCACATCTATACTGAACCACCCGCTGCTGCTGATAACCCCATCCTCGAACTGAAACCCCTTCCTGCTCACTTGAAATACATCTTTTTGGGTTCTAATCAGACCCTTCCTGTGATTATCAATTCCAACCTCAGTCCTGAACAGGAATCCCGTCTGATTGTTGTCCTCCAGCAACATCGCAGAGCCATCGGGTGGACTCTCGATGATTTGACTGGAATAAGTCCCTCTTATTGTACTCATCATATCTATTCAGAAGAGGGCACACGACCTTCTCGTGAAATGCAGAGACGCTTAAACCCCAATCTGCAGGAGGTCATGAAAAAGGAGATCATCAAGTGGTTAGATGCCGGAATCATCTACCCGATCTCCGATAGTCGTTGGGTGAGCCCAATTCAGGTTGTACCCAAGAAGGCAGGACTCACCACTATAACAACTGAGACCGGAGAAATCATTCCTACCCGATTAGCCAACTCGTGGAGAGTCTGTATAGATTACCGCCGACTCAATTCCTCCACGAAGAAGGACCATTTCCCACTACCCTTCATTGATCAAATTCTCGAAAAACTTGCGGGAAATAGGTTCTTCTGCTTTCTTGACGGGTACTCCGGTTATAACCAGGTGGCAATCCATCCTGAGGACCAAGAAAAGACCACGTTCACCTGCCCCTTCGGAACATACGCTTTCCGAAGGATGCCTTTCGGTCTTTGCAATGCACCCGCTACTTTTCAGCGATGCATGCTTGCCATATTCTCAGATATGGTAGGTGATTATCTGGAAGTCTTCATGGATGACTTTTCAGTTTTCGGAGCATCATTCGACGATTGCCTCCAACACTTGGTCCAAATACTCAGGCGGTGCATTGATGTGAATTTGGTTCTTTCCTGGGAAAAGAGCCATTTCATGGTGCCTGAGGGAATTGTCCTGGGACACTCAATTTCGCAGAAAGGTATCCAAGTGGATCGAGCTAAGGTTAATCTGATTTCTCACCTTCCTATGCTTAGCTCGATCAGGGACATCCGTTCCTTTTTAGGGCATGTCGATTTTTATCGACGATTTATCCTGATTTTTCAAAAATCGCATGCCCCCTGACCACTCTTCTCTCCAAGGATGTTCCTTTCAAAATTTCCAAGGAATGCACTCAAGCATTTGAAATCCTGCGTGACCGAGTCACCCAAGCCCCGATCCTACAGTCCCCTGATTGGTCTCAACCCTTTGAGATCATGTGCGATGCATCCGACTTCGCTGTAGGAGCGGTTTTGGGGTAGAAAATTGACAGGAAACCTGTGGTCATTTACTACGCCAGCAAAACACTCGATGAGGCTCAGTGTAACTATACGGTTACTGAGAAAGAGCTGCTAGCTGTAGTATTTGCCCTAGAAAAGTTCAGATCGTATCTTCTGGGTTCCCGTGTCATCATATACTCGGATCACACAGCTGTGAGGCATCTCCTTGCAAAGA
Organism: Thalassia testudinum; assembly: GCA_037157565.1. NCBI lineage: Eukaryota > Viridiplantae > Streptophyta > Magnoliopsida > Alismatales > Hydrocharitaceae > Thalassia > Thalassia testudinum. The sequence goes on along the minus strand of JAZHRO010000007.1, from coordinate 69,200,115 downwards.
AGGACGCGAAACCTCGATTAATCCGATGGATCTTGCTGTTGCAAGAATTTGACCTTGAGATTCGCGACAAAGCGGGAAAGCAAAATGTGGTAGCTGATCACTTGTCCCGTCTTCCTTCTGAAATAATTGACCCTCCCGGACCCATCACTGAGCATTTTCCCGATGAGCACCTGCTGACTATTGGTACTAGCCTTCCATGGTTTGCTAATGTAGTAAATTACTTGGCATCTCATCAGATCCCGTCCGATTGGCCGAAGGCCAAGAAAGACAAATTACGCTCCGATGCCAAGTATTACATTTGGGAAGACCCTTACCTCTTCCGCATAGGTGCCGATCAGATCATCCGGAGATGTGTCCCGGAAGGGGAATTCAACAATATCCTCTCTTTCTGCCATGACCAGGCATGCGGTGGCCATTTCACCGGGCATAAAACCGCATCAAAAGTCCTCCAGTGCGGCTTTTACTAGCCCACACTGTTCAAAGACGCATACAATCACTGCAAGGCATGCAGTCGTTGCCAGACTTTGGGCAACATGAGCCATCGCGACATGATGCCTATGCAACCGATTCTAGTATGCGAAATCTTTGATGTTTGGGGGATTGATTTTATGGGCCCCTTTCCTGTTTCGGATGGTTTCGAATACATTCTGTTGGCTGTGGACTACGTGTCCAAATGGATCGAAGCCATACCGACCCGAACCTGTGATCACAAAATCGTTCTCAAATTCATTCATCAACACATTTTCTCAAGGTTCGGGATTCCTCGTGCAATAATCTCTGATGGGGGGACCCATTTCACAAATGCTCAGTTTAGGTCACTGATGACCAAATACGGGGTGTCTCACCGAATCTCTACTCCTTACCACCCCCAAACTAATGGTCTAGCTGAGCTGTCTAATCGGGAGATCAAGAAAATCCTGCAAGTCACTGTTCGACCTGACAGGAAGGACTGGTCGTCCCGACTTCCGGAAGCATTGTGGGCCTATAGGACCGCCCACAAGACCCAATTGGGCATGTCTCCCTTTAGGCTGGTGTACGGAAAGGCATGCCACCTTCCCGTAGAACTGGAGCATAAAGCCTATTGGGCAGTACGAAACTGTAATCTAGATCTTTCCAAGGCTGGGACCCACAGAAAACTCCAAAACAGCGAGATCGATGAATTACGCTTAGACGCGTACGAGAACTCGCAAATCTACAAGGAGCGGGTTAAAGCCTTCCACGACAAACACATCTCGAGAAAGATATTTTATCCTGGTCAAAAGGTCCTACTCTTTGATGCCCGACTAAAACTCTTCCCAGGAAAACTGAGATCCAAGTGGGTCGGACCATATTTGGTCCGACAGGTTTTTGGAAACGGAGCAATCGAAATCAGTCCACTCAGCCACGATTCTGAACCTTTCATCGTGAACGGTCAGAGACTCAAGCCGTTCATTGATGTAACTTCTACTGATTTGGCTGAAGCATCTTATATCCTCCTTTCCCCTTGAGCTTATTGCGCCCAGCCGATGGCGTAAAACTCAGCGCTTAACGGGAGCCCGCCCGTCATTCTCTTTGAAAACCTGAAACTTGTTCTGACACCTTTTTGCACTTGAGGTTCACCCTTGTAGACAGCCGGCCTTACCTCAGATGCTTGCATCTGGGATTAGAAATCGTCCGCAAAAATTCAACCCGACCCATCCACTCATCCAAATTTCTGTCTTAAGGAATGAACTAAGTTAAATAAAAACCCCCTAGGTTACAATGAGGACATTGCAAATCTTAGGCATAGGGGGGTATGAAAGTGCAAAACTTGTAAGAAAAGGTTTCAAACAAAAAATTCACATATGCCAAAAACACCATAAAAATTAAAAATTTTTTCGAAAAAGAATAAAAGGAGAAGGAAATTTTGTGAAGGAGAAGGAGAAGAGAAACAAAATGAAAAAGGAGCACAAAATTATAAGAAAAGGTGATAGTCATTAGTAAGGAACTAAGGAATTAACCTAAGTTCTAGACCTCATTCAAGAAAATAACTGAAAAGGCATAATGAGATTAGTAAGAACGCAAACCTTAGGCATTCTTGAATAGACTCTTAGTACCCATTAAGATCTAGACACTCCTCAAGAGGTTGAGGAAAATGAAAAGCTGAAGTATTAGGTCTAAGGCTTAGGGAGTATTTGGCCTCGTTAACTAATTTTTGGTTTACGGGACTCAGTAACCTAAGCACCCTAACCTCACACACAGCCTGGTTCAGTAAGCGTAAAAATCAAAATCACGCAGAAGCATCGCAAAATTCTGAAAAGAACACCTAGAATAGGAGCGGCCGATCGACACAAGTTGATTTGGACGAGTTCCCAGCGCAGAGAGGCGGGAAATCCCCTCGAAGATGCGTAACAAAACATCATCTCCTCGGTGCCTGTCTCTTAGGATATTTACATATCCTACTGGGGGCATGTAAGCACTCTGCTGATTCAGATTCCATGGATGGCATTATCTCGAAGTGTCAATTGCCAGGGTCTGGATTCGGCCACGGAACACCATGGATGGGATTATCTCGAAATCTCAATAGCCAGGGTTCCGGGGGTTGCCATGGGCGGTGCTATCTCGAAGCATCGATTGCCAGGAACCCTTGAGGATTGATGATGGGAGCAAGGAATCTGATACAGACCTGTTGAAAAGCCAATCCTAGGCTAGAACTAAAAAGAAAAAGAGAGAGAAAACTCTCCAAACAGAATAACTTTCTATCTCACTCTTACAAAACGCACTGCGAACTGAGCCAGGGCTAAAATCATTTCAAGCACGGGTGCTTGAACCACAAAGTCCAATAAACCTTAGGTTAATTCTTGTGGGCCTTAAAAACCTTTGCTAAAGACTGAGGCTAAAGCTAGACAGATTTGGATCTTGATTGGTACTAGAGTACCTTTTTAGGCCTATGGTCAGCATTCTAACCTAATCTAAGCTCAAATGAAAAAGCACTTATCTGAAGCTATTAAGAACTTAATGGTCTAGAACAAGGATTGAAACCTTAAGTTTTTTTTTTTTTTTTTGCTAAGGGACTAGCAAAAGCTAGGCATGGGGGTATGATGAGAACCTCATCATGAGCCATAACTAGCTCATTTTGACCCAATACAAAGGATAAAAGCTCCTACATAACTCAAGGAAAGGCTTAACTCAGAGAATTCTGAGTTTAAGGAGAAAACAAGTCATAAGGGGTAAAAATGCAATTTTACCAGTATAATCTGCATTCAGGGTAATTCAGGGTCCAAACAGAGGTCAAAGCAACTTAATAAGAATAAAAGTGGGATGAGATGATCTAGCAAGGGCTACAGAAATTCCAAGGAACTAAATGATAATCTGTAACCCTAAAACAAACCCACTTCAATTCACGAGGTTCAAGGCAAAGAAAAAATGGAATAAACCCTCTAAAATTCATAGAAAAATAATCTCTAGGGTTTAGAACCTTCAATTTGACCTTAGGAACCCATCTTGACCTACATTGAGAACCATACCCAATTAATACTTAATTTGGGTTTTTGCGTAAATTAACCAGTCAAACAAGGTTTAATCTAGAAATAAAATTCACCATCAGATTCCTTAGGTCCTAATTAGTCATGTATAAAAACTTGAGCCTAAGAAGAAACCTTCTTGACCAACTTTACACTTTGGTCCTCATATATTTACTTTTTGGCCCTCAACTTTTGAACCCTCGCATTTTGGCCCCTAACTCTCCTTCGTTCTTTGCGTTCAGGTCCCCCCTGCAAAACCTGCCAGCACCATGCTCCGGCGACCTTGCGCGGAGCATGGCGCCGCGCAGGGTGAGGGGGAGAGCCTGGCAAGTAAACCGGGGGTGCCCTGTGTCGTCAGCCGTCGCAGGGACACCCCCCTGGTCGCTGTAACCCACCATACCGGCCGTGCGAACGCACGGACGGTATGGGTTTCCATCTCCGGCATCCTCCGGCGAGGGAGACACGTCGTCTCCCTCCGCCTTCCTCCCTGATTCGGTCCCTATAAATACCCCCGTCGCTCCACCGTTCTTCCCAGCTCGGATCTGACGGAGAAAACCCCCCAACTTTCCTCTCTTCTCACTCCGGTAGACGCCCACCAGCTCCGGCGGTTCTTCCTCCTCCTCCTCTTCGCTCTGCCGCAATACCAGCAGCAGAGACTTCTTTCCCTGCTCTTCCCGCGCCACGCCGCACCCAGCTGGCGCCTCTCCGGCCCTCTGCTCGCCGCCGCCCCTTCCCCCGGGCATCTTCTTCTCCGGCGACAGTCGATACGACTGTCGCCCTGCTCCGGCCCCTTTCGTCTCCGTAGCTAGGTCAGAACTTCTCCCCATCTCCCCCTCTTTCTTTTCCTCACTGTCTTTTATTTGATTAAACCCTCGACCGCTCCTGTCCACCGTCACCCCCTTCGTCTCCGGCCAAACTCCGGCGAGCCGCTCCCATCACCCCAGCAACCCACACGGCTCGCCGACCACCGCAGAACCTCCGCCTCCTCACCCTGATCAACCCCCGCTCTTCCACTTCCCCCACATCACCCTCTGCAACCCCACCGAACAAACCCATCTTCCGACCCACAGTCCGACCTAGGGCAGCCCTTGCACGCAGCCCCACGCCTCGCCACCACCCACACGAGCTTCGCCGCACTCTGGCGAAGCTCCCGGCACCTTCTGATTAGGCCGAGAGGCCGTTTTGCTGTGAACAGGTCACCCGACCTCCGCCGCCATTTCCGTGCAGAAGGAGCTGTTTCCGCCTGCAGCTGCAGGCGCGCCACGCCCAGATTCGACTCCCAGGCCTTGCGAGGCATTTCGACAAAGCGTCAGGCTGCAGCTGAAGCGAAGCCCTCGCGCGAAGGCCTCGCGTAACGCCGCGATTACCAGCTGTCTCCTCCGCGTGGGCGCCAACTCGGGGTGGGACATTTAGTCCCACCTCGGAAATCTCTGAAGAGGCGCAGCGGTATAAAGTGAAAAAGTGCTGGAGGCTTATTGCCTCAGCACACGGGGTGAGGTCCCCTTCACCCGCCCGGTTACCTGGTCTCGTCTGCGCTCACGCCCCGCGGACCTGGCCCGACCCGACTTTGACTGACCTGCACTCCTCGCCCACCACGCACGCCGGTGGGCCTGGACCCGGGCGCGACCCGTACCCGGCTACCCGGCAGCTCTGGGAGAGCTATCCTATGAGCGGATTCTGTGAGAGAGAGACGCGGGGGGAGGGTAGAGATAGGTTTTGCCCCTCTCTCTGATCAAGCTGTGTAAGTGTGCAGGCACAGGTGAAGAGGAAGGACCGCGGAAGAAGAAGAAAGCTAAGGGAGACACTGTAGCAACAAGCGGTTTAAGTCGTCTGATTGGAAAATCAGACGACGTCCTGAAGGGAAAAGAAGAAAGAAGGAGAGACGACGTCCTGACAGGTAAAAGAAAAGAAGAAAGAAGAAGATCTGAAGAACAAAAGAACAAGGAAGAACAGCAGAAGAAGAAGAGGAAAGAACAAGGAAGAACAACACAGGTGAAGAAGAGGACCACAAGGAGATAAACACAAAAGAAGAACAGGAAGAACAAAAGCTAAAGAGGAGAAAGACAGAGAAAGAAAAGAAGAAAAGAAGAAGAACTCAAACTTTCATCTCTCTCCCTCTCTCTCTCTCTCTTTATTTTTTTTGTAATAGAACATGTATATCTCTAGAATACAACTTGCTCCCTGAGTTCGACCTCGGGAACTCTTTTATTTTTCCGAGTAAAAAAATTTTATATATTTGAAATGATGGCAATAACTGGCTATACTACAACGCTATAACAATAAAACCCGGTTATCTCTCAAAGCCAACGCTTCAAGATGCATCTATTGTAGAGGGGTGTACATCATCCTCAATGGGGTAGATTGGGTGGCTAATTTCATCTCTTTCTTGTTGGCCTACTCTCGAAGATTCTCCTAACAATTCAATCATTTCATCTTGCATTTTCTATATTTCCATCTTCAAGGAGTAGAGGTCATTTCTATCATGAGAGAAGTCAGGCTCAGGCTTATAGTACCTAGGAGTGTCTGTCCAACCATTATAATTATTCAGGGAGGGTGGGTTGGGTATTTCTATGGTGTGTAGGATATTGGGCAAAGCAAATCCTGCTCCTAGGTTCTGCTCATTGATTTGGGGCTTAAATAGGCCAATACTGCTATAATAGGAGTAAAATGGATCCCAATGATTGTCATTATGTCCAGCAAAGGATGGACCATCTCGGTGTATGGGATCGAAGAGTGCAGAGTGGGGGTAAGGGTGTGGGCAAGATGTGAAAGGATGAAAATCAATGTGGTCCATTCTAACTCACACCTCAATCAGAATTCCCCAAGCAAAACACAATTCAAAAAGGACTTTTTAGGTCTTTCCCAATTTAAGCTTTTGATTTAAGTCAGATTGCAGGTGACAATACAATTTGTTCAATCAATTTACGCACTTATTGTCGACCTACGGCTTGCCTAAGAAGACCTAGTTGGAGCTTAGGTGTTCTTCCATAAATCTCAAATGGTAGAGCAACTCCAAAGATGGAAGATCGAGGGATGCAAGTAGGCCTAAGCCTTCCTTTGAAGCTGTGCTTTCCCAGTGCTTCTCAACTACCCCCAAAAATCTGTGATAAAGTATCCCCCTCTTTGGAGTTACAAAACCTTTGATCTCAACTTCTAAACACTTCAGAATCCAACGATAGGAGGGCTTTTATCCTAGTATTTCCAAACCTAAGGAGTGTCTAAAAGCATGCCGTGGTGCAAGAGATATAAGTGTGCATACACTGCAAAAGATTTTGAATTTTGAATTGCACACCAAGTTTGAAAATCAAATCCTTGGTTTTTAAAAATGTCCCTCCTTTAATTAGTCCTTTTTCAGAAAATATGTGACCACTTGTTAGATCTATTCAATACAGATTAGGTGGTCTTGAAATTAGTCCAAATGCAATGCGTGATCAAGAATAGGATGCAAAGTAAGAGAATGCGTTCCTTGCTTCCAGCAATCAACAATGCAAGAATGCACGCAATGCAGAGAAATAAACCTAGAGGCTGCTCATAAAAACCTAAATGGTTTGTCCTAGGGGCAGGTAGCTTCTAGCAAGCAGCTCTTTTTTTTTTTTTTTACCTACTTGTGCACAAACAAGTAGAAGATAAACAACCCACAAAAGAAAACCTAGATCTAAAGAAAAGAGGGAACAGACTCCCAAAAACTATCCAACATGGGCCTAAAACAAAATCGGGGAACAAACCGCTAAAAATATACCCCAGAATAAGAGTCTCAAACCAAATGTAAGTGCAATAAAATAAAGAAAATTAAAGTTCTAAAACCTAAATTCTATCTTCTTGACAAATCGACAGAGATGAAAATGATCACTCCAAATGTCCTCTTCCCAATTGGTGACAACAAAGTTCACCAATGTTCAAGCTCTTTCTCGTACATGTGTAATTCGATTCCTCCTCCAAAGTGGTGGAAACAAGGTCCACCATGGCATTTCTGAGGTCGATGCAACAATTCGTGCGTAATATGTGTACCTCGCACCAAATCAGATAAAACAGGTTAAATATGCCTCAATTAAAAGTCAATTTGAACAAATGAATAATTGTGAATTAATTAAGCTTGTTGCCTCCCCGGCAACGGCACCATTTGATGAGTTGATTCTTCGCTTTTAAAGTCATTTGTCACATAAAATGACGCGTCGTTTGTAGTTCTATGTGGTGGAAAAATCGACTAATCAACAATTAATATAGCCACTCAATTAGGAGCGGGTCATGTCCACAGGGAGGCAATTGCCTAATTAAACTCGTTAATATCAAAAATGAATGTTCACTATTGATTTTGTCAAGAAATCAAGCCAAATCTGCTTTCAGATTAGGTAAACAATAAGTGTAAATGCTGAAATAGCAATTTTGCACAACTAAAGGGTATATTTTACAATGCAGCTTAATAAAATAATAATAAAAGTTGATAATGGCACCAAAATGTAATTATTAATAGGGGCTTTACTGTAGAAAAATAGGAAAATTCTTCCCCTTGTCCATGCGCGATGAGGAGGGAATGGCCGGAGGTGTGAAGCTTGGAGGAGGATCTCTAGACTGAGGGCTCCGTGATGGCGGTTGCGGTGAAGTGCGAGGCGCCCTGAGGTGGCTGGACGGAGGTACTGAAGGGATTCACACGGTGGATGCACAGGCCGTGAGGGCGCAGCTGAGCTCGGCCACAGCTGCTGCTGCTGTGCGCTACAGGCCGCACTTGGGGAGGCACTGAAGGACGACCCACGCACCGCAGCTAGAGGGCGCACGGCAGGTGCTGCAGGCTGCAGCGTGGGGAGGTGCAGCGCTCTCTGTGCGCGCGGCTGGAGGGTATGCGGGTGCATGTAGCTGGAGGTTACACGAGCGTGGTGGTGGCATCGGCTGCAGGTGCTACAAGGAGCGCTGTGGGTGATGCCCCAGGCGCATGCAGTGGCTGAGGAGCTGCAGGGTGAGAGCGGGTGCTGCAGCGGAGGTGGGTGGTGGTGCGGGTTCTGCAGAGCGCACAGGCGCGTGCGGTGGTCCTGTTGGCGCCACTGCAGGTGTTACAGAAGGCGCTGCAGATGATGGTGCGGGTGCATGCAGGCGTTAAGGCGAGGAGACGCGGGCATGCAGTGGCTGGGCTGGAGGCAGGGTGCGCTGGAGAAGGAAGTGAGGGCGCGCAGTTGCTAGGAGGAGGATGCGGAGGCTGCTGCTGGATCTGGCCGAGAGGCACGTGAAGACAGTGGCTGGGCACCGCCTGTGCGAGAGCGGTGATGCACGGTACGCAGCTAGAGGAGAGTGGCTGCTGCTGCTACATGTGGGGATGTGGCGTGGTCTAGAGGAGAGGTCTGCTGCGGTGGTGGTTGCTGGTGATGGTGGTGAGGGTGGTGATGTTGATTCTGGTGAGGCACTGTGTTGGAAGCGTGGCCATCAGGGACACACGCTCATGGTGTTGGCACGAGTCCACCAGCTTGGCGTGGTGAGCTGTCACCTCGCCAGCCCACGGTGTGGTGGAGCTCAGCCTTGGAGACCACGTTGGTGGAATGGAGTACACGGTGGTGGAGTGGGGTGGTGTCTCCTCGAGCTCGACAGCCTCCTCCTCTCCCTTGTAGTCAGCTGCCCCGACCAGATCCAACACACCCGCTCCTCCATGAATAGGGTCTTGACTGCAGCAGCTGGAGGAAGAAATGCAGCCATTGCTCATAGAAGAAGAATAAAATAATAATAAAATATTATGGTTATTTATATACAAACCCTCAACTTTTATGTTAACTTAAAATAATGCATGCAATTCACCTAATTGGTTAACTAATTAAATGAATGCAATTCTAAGTTAATTCTAAATGCATTTAAATATGAATGCAATGCATGAAGTATGTAATTAAATCAAAACTATAAATTAATATATTTACATCCTAATTTATGCTAAATAAATGTTAGAATTAACTTAATGTCTAGGCACTTAAATACTTAATTAGCCCACAAATATGGGCTAATCAAGCGCGTGAGGCACTGCATGTGTGAGGGCGTGGTAGGGCCTTACCCCAATGACTTGAAGGCGATAAGCCCTCATCACTTTTTCCCTATATGTGCTGCTAGGTGCTCTTTGCTTCATGATGTGGGACTATCCCACAGATGTTCTTCACGCAGCAGCTGCAGCAGATGCTGTCTCCAATTGAAGGTGATGGCAAGGCTGCTATCTTCGATTGAGGGCCTGGGAAAAGACCTAGAGCTAGGCCACATTGATTACAACCTACAGTTGGATGATTGTGGGCAGAGAACTGCAACGAAAGTCAGAGAAGATGAGGGCGGCGATGAAGCAATGGCGAACAACTGAAATAGAGAATACGACCTCACAGCGACGTCAGAACAACTCAGAAGGATCATCGAATGTCGACAAGTGCGATGGTGGTTGTGGCGTCGCGTGAAGGTGTGTGTGGAAGTCTGACAACGTCGGGAAGGTGGTGCAGTGAGGGTGGTGTCAGGTGGAGGCGTTGAGTGGCCAATCCCCTAAATTGCATGAGGGGTTTTGGTGGGTGAGGAACGACGAAGGTGTAGGGACCGGTGGCAGGAAATTTGGTGCAGTGGAGCGAGTGTGCGTGCTCGCTGAAGTGCGACTGGAGTTGGGGAAGGTGACGATGAGGCGATTTTGTGAGCGTGCAAATGTGGTGTTTAAGTGGGTGAGTCGGGTCAGAGGTAGGTAGGGAATTGAAAGAAGGAGGTTGCAAATGATGAGAGGGTGGAGGCGACGCCAGCTATGATTGGAAGGCACCGTAGATGAACCTGCTCCAGTGAGGGTGAGACGGCAAGGAAGACTTGAGGGAGAGGCGTCGACTGGTACGGCATGATGCGGAAGGAGAGGAAGGCGAATCCACCGTCAGTATTGTAAGCGGACAACGAGGGTGGTCGGAGAAGGTCGCCGGACATCGTGGAGCTTTTCGGCCGGAGAGGAGGAAGTAGAGGGATTCAGGTCGAAAACGAGCGTAGGGATATCGGCGTGCATCATGGGTCTTTATATAGGCCTTAGAGGGAGGTTTGAAGCTTGGAAACCAAGCTTGAAAGCTTGGTAAGCTTGATGCACAAGAGATACCCGAATCTCTCATGCATTCGCATGAGAGACTGGGAAGGTTATGGGATCCAAGGTCAGGTGCAATGGAAAGAGAATTCCTTAAGGATTCTCTGGTTCAAGTTCAGGAGAGTTTTGTCAAGCAATCATCAAGAACTTTCCAAATGAAGGTCGCCGGAGTAGGATTACTCCGCGACAATGGAGGAAGAACCTATTTGCAAAGAGTGGCGATAAAGATAGGGGTCTATTTGTAATGAATTTCAAAAGCTAGAGGCACTTGTGAAATAGAAAGAATCAGACAGGACTGAAATGCAAACTAGGTTATGATAATCTCTAATTGGGCCCAAATTTTGATGCAAATCTCATTTGGACCCAAGAAATCCAATGGTGAAGTTGGATTTTGGTTTTAACCTAATTTGATTGGGTAATTTATGCAAAAACCTAAATTAGGGCAATAGTCTGTCTGTGACTGTTTTGGGTCAAAATGGGTTCTGATGGTTAATTCAAAGATGCTAAGCCATAGAGAATATTTTTCTATGAATTTTAGAGGGTTTAGATGAATTTTATCCTAACCAGAACTTTAGTTAATTAAGCAGGTCTATTTTTAGGGTTTCAGATGTCCGTTAATTCTTGAAATGCGTGAAAACCCGTTTCTGCCTGTATGGACCCACTTATTAGACATTAATAACTAAATGACCTTTAATAAACCCCTAGCATACCCCGTGGTTATTCTGTATTTGTGATAAGATGGTTAAGTTGCAAAAATAACCCTATTTTCATCTTTTCTTCTCAAAATAGAATACCAAGCACTTCGGACCCCCTGAGGTTATGTAGGAGCTTTTATCAACTTTATCAGACCAAATTGAGATAATTATGGCTTATGATGGTGTTCCCATCACCAGGCCCACATGTTGATCTCATTCAGTGAGCCACATCACATTTAGTTTGATTGTGTGTGTTTTAGTGGTTGTGTTTAGTTAGATTTTAGATTTAAGGTTTCAAACTCTATTTTAAGGGTTGTTCTTACTTGGATCTTCCCGAATTTTTTTTGGACTTTGATTTGAGTGCCAAAAATACCAAAATGGCTATTGAATGTTGGTACTGTAGTGGGCTTTCACACCAATGAATTTTGCAGCCAATCTCTAAGTATCTGCGGAGATAAAAATCCAAAAGTTGCGATGTTTTGCACCTTTCAGATTCTATGGCTTATACTAATAGAATTTTCTATATTAAATTTGACCATCAATTTGTGCACAAAAATTCTCAATTTTTTCCAGATGATAGATCTTTGATTGAGTTTTCAAACGGTATATGCTGCATTTTTTAACTCCTTGTGTGTTGTGAGATATAGACCAATTAGTGTAGGGGTGTCAAATTGAATGGCTGCTACTGTGCAGCAACTTGCATGAATTTCCATATTCTCTACAAAACTCCGATCACGATGAATTTTTTTTTTTAGAGTTTTCTTGATAAGCATTGTTTCTTCATAAAAATCCTTGAAAATTTTTTAGGCCAACTTGAGTAAGATTTACGGATTTTCATGGTAGTTGGTCATTCTGATTTTTAGAGTTTGATTTCCAAGTTTGCTTGAAGTGTCCTTAAGTGCATATTGCTTTGATTTGCTTGGAACACGTGGTACAATTTTCTGTGTTCAACCTAGTTCAATACATTAAATTTCAAGATGTTTGGATGTGGTTTGGATATATGGCATTGTGATTAAATTGACGGGGTTGATCTCTATGGGTAGTGTGAATACTTGCTATTAGAAGTATTTTTGTTTCACTATTTAGAGACCCCATTAAATCTTAGAAAAATTCTTGAGTGCTTTATATTTGATAAGGAACATGCTTGCAGAAATTTGGATGAATTGTTAAGTGATTGATTTGGTTTTGATCATTAATCCTTTGTTTCAGAATTACACGACAGGTGGAGAAACAAAGGGCAACCCTTAGGATTTCGAGTAGTGTAGTTTAAGATTATATCAGACACTTCAATTTTTAACTTGGTTTTATTGGACCCATGTTGGGAATTTTTGGGAACATTTTCCCCATTTGATTTAACTATTTAATGCCTTGTTTACGGGGCAATATTTCTCGAGAGCATGTTCCCATTTCTTTAGACTATAGGTTTCTCTAATTTTGTGGACTATGTTAGTTAGATAGCTAACCTAGTTAGAATAGTTTGTTTGGTTATCACATTAAAGAAAAAAAATTAAAAACAAAAATGACATAAAAGATTTTGAGAGCTAACTGCATAGAACAACACGAGTAGGACACGCATCCTAAGAACTATTTCAGTTGCCTCTAGATCTTTTTAAACTGTATTGCATTTGCACAGAGAAAGTAAGAGTGAGGTATGTCTCTATCTTTATGATCCATCATGTGCCATGCATTGCATATTTGGATTTAATTTCCAAGACCACCTAATTGCGTGAATCAAATTAATTAAGTGGTCACCATAAAAATTGGGACTGTTAACAGAGATTGGACCTTAAAATCAGTGACTTTAAATTCCGTGCAGAAGGACTTCTTTGAGGGATTTCAAAATACAAAATGCACGCACATGTTGCACACTTGAGACACAATGCACATCACACATAAGGTCACTAGGAACTTCTACTTCTCCTCTCTACACCACAAGGGAAATTAGTCAGAAATAAACAAGCCTATCCACCAAGTTACTTCGGTTTCTCATGCATGGGCTCAATTCAAGGCTTCCATCTCTTGCGAGTAGGTTGTAGTCACCAACAAAGTTCGGTCTAGGAAGCGTAATTCTTGTAAACCTTGTTTGGCCACCTATTGTAACTCTATTGACCTCAACCTTCCTTATGCAGGTCTAGTTAGGGATCTCAATGTGCACCTAACCTCTTATACCACTTAAGTGGGAATGTAGGAGCACTGACTTGACTTCTTTTACTAACCTGTGGAGTAGGATTGAGGACACCTACAATCTACTAAAATAGAATCCTTTTGTATTTGTGTATTGGCAGTGGTGTGTGAGTGGTAGAGCTCTATAAGAAGGTTCTACTTTTAATTTGAATTTGACTGCCCCCTGAGAGAGTTAAACCATTCATTCAAAAGCAATGGATCCCCTTTACTCCTATCATTCAAGTTTTCAGAACCAATACTTTCCATCTTTGAACCTTGATCCCATGCCTCGAGCGTATCCCTCCTTAGAGGGGTACAATGACAAGTCATGGGATCAATCCTATTCCCATCTGGGGTGTATTGGCCTGATAACTTCCAATTATTATGAGCAGAGCCTAAGAGTGAGATTTTCCACCCCTAGAGTCCCCACTAGTATGCAAACACCCAACCCTCCCAACCTTCATGATTTTTCTTATCGAGGTTGGACTGATACCCCTAGGCAACCTAAGCTGGAGATTGACTATCCTCCTCGATCTGATAGTAGCCTCTCATCTTTTATGTTAGAAATGCAAAAATAAAAAGAAATGATGGAATCAATGGGAGAGCTCTTGAGGAATAGTAATGATGGAATCAATGGGAGAGCACTTGAGGAATAGTCAAAAATTGAATGAGAAATTTTGCCAAATTAGCTGCCCTCCTACAAGTGACCCCAATCCCTCACTTTATACCCTTGACTTCCAAACTAATTTTGAGGAAACAAATCTATATAGGGATTCTTTTTCGAGAAATAGCTATCCTTGCAATTCCACCCAAGAGATGCCGCCACTTGAGGATGAGGATGATGTGATTGACCATCACTTGAACTATATTGGAGTTAAACAAAGGGGAAGATGGTACCCTTGGAAGAGCTCGACCCTAACGACAGTATTTGTTTCACTATTGATGAGCAAGGTCATACTCAATTTGTCATTCCTGCCTCCCCTACTGATCAATAGGTGGAACTTAGTCCTACCTTTAGTGCGCCCAATCCCGAACCCACCTTTAGAGAACCCACATCAAACCTGCATCCATTTGATTTTAACAATCTATCACCCCAGATGGATTTTCCTAAGGAGTTTGGGATGGGAAATAAATTTCTTGAGGATTCACAATCTCAGGTGGAGGAGTTCAATTTTGAGGAGGACAAGCATATGGTAGAGAATTCCAAAATTAAGATTTGGAGTGACTTCTATGATCGATACGTATCATCTAAGGATTTATGCCTCGAGGAGATAGAAGAACTGAGAGATACAGGATTCCTCTACACTTCTAGCATTGAGAATGATCCACCTCCTAAAGATATAAAAGATAATGAAGTACCTACTATGTTTAATGATAAATCACACAAAGCCCCCAGAAAGGATGTAATTGACGAGAAAGAACCCAGGGATGGACTTAATGATAATTATGATTTCACTGCTTCCCATGAGACCCAACTGTCGTCAAAGAATTTTGATCATGAGTCTACTTATGATAATGAGATAATGAATTCTGTGCATGACTCATCTATTGTAGACGAGCAGTTGGAGTTTGATGAAATAATGAAATTATTTAAGGATGTGGATGGAAAAGAAGAATGCTTGTTGGGAATGGAATCCAAATAGAGTAAGCCCTCATTGGACTTAATCATTACCACTCAATCACTCAAGTAAACTTTAGACTCCTTACCTAATCCTTGCCTTAGGACTCTGCTCTTATTTCTTCTTTCTAGGGAGAATATTAGGCAAGTACATCCTCAAGTGGAATGGCAAGTTTGGATTGATGCTTGTACTTTTAGTCTCGCCATTCAAGGGTTTGAAATAATTGTGCATACATCTTTTAAAACCCTTCTTTATTTGGAGGACCCTTGTTATCTTCCACTCTTTCTGTTTCAAGAGGTCCTTTCTCACGCTCCTCATTTTCCTCGACCTCTCCAGGAAGCCCGCGAGGTCCCTCATACTTCCACGTTCTAACAAGCATTTAAGATAACTCTTCATCATCAACTTGCCAACATCTGTCGCTACCTGTTTTCTAGGCCCGCACCTTTACGGACATTTTTAGGGCCTAGTTCTTTCTGTTTGGAACCAGACTTACAGGTTCCCATAAGTCCGGCTGTTGATAGAACATGCAATGATCGTTGGGAGGCAGCCCAACCAAGAATAATCCCAGCAAAGCCCTAGGTGTACTCTATTCCCTTTTCCTTTTATCTTCGTTTTACAATGAGGACATCGTAAGATTTAAGCATGGGGGGGTGACTACATTTGGTGCCTTGCATTTTCTTGCTTCATTTGAATAATGAAAAAAAAGAAAAAAAAGAGAGTATTAAAATAATAATAATAATAAAGTAATTAACATTGTGTGCTTGAGTACACAATCTAAGTGAGGATAGATAAAATTAGGTAGGCTAAGTTGTCAACCACGTTTGAGGGGTTGAAGAAGAGTCTTAAGTTTAGATCATTTGGGCCGGTAAGAGGCTTAAAAACTCATGTACTTGCTTAAGATATAGATTGTTTCCGAGTTCATGAGGAAATTGACAAGCCAAGGTATTAAGTCAATAGCATAGGAAGTATTTAACTCTCTTTGCTGCCCCGTGGTTTGAGGATCCCTATAACCTAAGTGTCCCCTTACAAACACACAAACTTGCACTGTTGGGCAACCAGAATGGGCTTATCGTTGGTTCCGTCAAGGCCAAGGTTGGAGACTCTACGTAATGCATCTTAATTATATCTAAATCTAATAGAGATCTCTGCGGGGTATGGTTGGCACATTGGTCCAGGTAACCCCCCAGATGTAGGGTGTCCAGAGCCCAGCCTTGCACCCCAAGTCTTTCTAGGTCTTGCTTAGGGGAGGCTCTTGAAAAGAGGAAGGAGAGCCACTCACTAGAAAAAGAGTTGGAGTGTTTGAATAAAATGAGTAGGAGGGTTTGAGCACCCTGCTATACATGGGTGCTATGGAGAATAAAAAGGTAACTCGCTACATATAGGTACCCAAAAAACACCTTGTTACATTTTGGTGTCAAAAAAAAAAACACAAAATCAAAAAGAAGATGAAAACATGCATTGTAGGGGGTTGGAGGCATGTGAAAGTGTGAGGAATAAGAAGGTGGGATAAAAAAATAAGAAAAATGATTTGGAGCTGAGTGGAAACAACTGAGGAAATTAAATAAGAGGCCAAAAGGTCTAGCTAGGGAGATATACCTTTAAGGTTGGCCCCAGGATAAAAAAAAAGGTGAAGAGAAAGTTGCCAAATCTGAGTAAGGCCAAGCTGAGGTGAGTCTAGAGAAGTTAGGGGTAAGTCCGATTTGGGAACGTACAAGAAGAACAATTGTAGGTGCCCATTAATAAAATCACACATTGAGCATGGACACTTAAAATTTCATGATTAGCAAACCCTAGGAGAGCCTAAGAGTCTAAGAAACCTATACTAGAGACCCAAGGTTGAGGCTAATTAGAAGCCAAAAGGGCAAAGTGGTCCATATTTTAGTTAGTACATTAGTGACGAATCAATTTTCACTTTCAAAAATGATGATTAAGATGATTTATCATTGTATTTTTAAGTGGTGGAAAATCAACTAATCAAAGTATTGAATTGAAATTAACCACTCACAATAGAGCAGGTCGTATCCACAGAGAGGCAATGGTCTATTAAAACTTGCAAATGTCTTGCACAAAAGTTCACAATTGAAATCGCAGAAAATTGATATCAAAACCACTCTCAAATGAGGCTTATAAGGTTCACATATGCTGACAAAGTAATTAAAGCAAAGAGGAGGGCTCTTTTTATAAAATGGCCAACACTATAATAATAATAACCTAAATCCATGAAATCCACAAAGGCACAACAATGTAAAATTTAATTGAATGCAAAATAGGGGAAGTTGTTTCTCTTGACCTTGCGTATGGAGGAAGGGATGGCCGGAGGTGAGGCTGCAGCCGGAGGTTGAGTGGGTCGAGCCGCTTCCAATGGTGGCGGTCTTGTGGCCAACGGTGGCTGGAGGCGGCAGCTGGAGCAAATGAAGGTGAGCGGTGGCAGTGGCTGTTGCTGCTGCTTCTGTGCATGGCGTGGAGCTACTGAAGGGCCACACGTGCGAAGGACGCACAGGCACGCACGGAGAAGGCTGAGGACGTGCAGGCACGTGCGAGCGTTCACGGGCTGAGGTCAATGGTGCATGGAGATGGCACGGTGAGGAGTAGCTGGTGAGGCTCCTCTGTTGCTGCTGGAGTACGAGTGGCATTGCTGGAGGAGCGCGAGCGCACACGAGGAAGCTGCTAGAGGACGCGCGGGTGCGTGCGGGGGTGCCCTACTGCGCACGAAGGAGGGGCAAGGCCCAGGTGCACGCGGTGTGGTGGATGGTGGCTATGCATGATGACGCTGCGTGCGGCTATGAGGTTGGGAAATGTTGGGTCCTTCGTGGAGAAGATGAACAGTGGAGAGGGAGAGGGAAAAAAAAAGAGGAATATGGAGATGTTGGTGAATGTGGTGGTGACCATGGAGATGGGGATGTGGTGTTGGTGGTCAGGCAGTGACACAGTGAGGTTATGGATGTCAGGTTTGTTCTTGATGTTGCAGGTGAAGCACGAGGAAGAAGATGCAGGGGAGAAGTGGTGGGGATGATGTTTCTAGTGAAGCACGGTGATGCAAGGACTCTGGTTGGCGGTGTGGGTTGTCACACCACATGCTCACGGTGGTGGAGTCGCATTGCCGCAGTTGAAGCCAGTGGCGAGGAGGTGAAGCACAGTATTGTGTCGGGATGGAGGCCTACCCGAGCATGGCAGCCGCTCCCCCTCTCTTGTAGCCATTTGCAATTCAAATGGAGTAATGGAGATCTGCTTCTTCCGGTCCTCTTCACTGCCGTGTGCATTGCCTGATCTAGCCATAAATGGCCTATCGAGGAGGAGCAGTTGTTGCTGCACAAAGAAAGATATAAAAATATATGTGGATTATTTGTATACAAAACTCTTATATTTCTAACTATTTAATGCATGTAATGTATACATGCAAACTAAATTATGTTAGATAATTTATATATGAATGTAATGCATACAAGCAAATATGTATAAACTATATTATTTGCATCTTAATACATGTTATGTATAAGTTAATATTACTCTAATGTCTAGGCATTTAAATAACTAATTAACCTACAAATATGAGCTCATCAATTAGTACCTTTGAGTTTAATCTTTGAGATTCAGAATTGATTCTGTAAAGGTTAGGAGACAAAGGGTCCTTGAATTATCCATCCTAGCCTACAGGATTGTTCTCATGATCACAGTGTTTTGCTTGAGACTAGTAAAACTTAAGCATGAGGGCATTTGATGAGTCTATTTCAGTGGATTAGTATTGAACCTAAGTTTTTTAGTATATAGATTTTAGATATATAAATACTTCGTATTTGGTTATAAAATAAATACATGCATTAGGATTCAAATATACATACATTCTCTTGCATTTTATAGTGTTATGTACATAAATAATTACATGTGGTTATGATTGCAGGATTAAATGGGGAATTGAAGAGGAGGATGTCTCATTTATATTTTATGCCACCTAAGTTACCACCTCACCTATCTTAATTATCCCAACATCCTAAATTAATTCCTGAAGGCCTTGGTTCTTATTGCAAAATCACTTAAAAGGGACCACTGTTTCTCTCTCTCCCTCTCTCTGCCAACTAATCCACGGTCCTCCCATTCCCATCCATCCCAACAAGCTCACACTACCCCTCCCAAAAACTAGTGCAAGACCATTCGCATCTCTCCCATCTATAGCTCCCTCTCCTCTCCATACCCCACGCTACCTTACTCCAATGCACTCACACAACTGCCCGATCCTCTCCCCCACCCGATCTCACCACTCACGAACACACTCGATGACCAACCCAAGCAAACATCGCGGATCCTCTCTCTCTCTCTCTCTCATTCTTCCCCTTCACGATCTGAAGGACCTGCTCCCTGTCATGACCCGAGGGGTGAAAGCCACTCCAAACACAGGCTCTAAGGAGGGGCGTGCCCCGTTCCCGACCTATTACCATCATCCTCAACCTAGGGAGGGAGGCCCTAGCGGCTCTTCTTCTCCCGTGCCTCCATCACTGCGCTTCGATCTCAGCAGCACCGCGACCTCCTCTGCTCGCTGCCTTCCTCCTCCAGCAGTGACCACGACCAGCCACCACCGTGCTCCATCCCTGACAGCAGCATCGGCTGCCACCCACAGTACCGACCACCTTCGTTCTCTCCTCATCTCCGCATCCACAGCACCACCGCAAGCCACCACCTTCACAACGCCCCTGTCCTCGCCCCTACAACAAGGACGTGGATCCCTTTCCCTCTACCGTGAGCAGCCACCACGATCATGTGTTCCCGCCACCATCGTGACTCTTCCTTGACCTCCAGCCTCACCGCGACAACTGCCAGCTACCACGACGAGAACTCCATCACAACAGGCATGTGGGGTGACAGATCGCACCGCCAACTGTGGAGTTTCGCACCCACCTCTCTTATCTTATTGCGCTCTGCCTCCGCCGCGCCTGCCTCTTCACCACCGTGCTTTGCCATCACTCGCGCTCCCTGTGTGTGAGGGGAGTTCCCGCATCTAGTGTAACTTAGTTTCTTTTGATTGTTAAGAACATTTTGATGTAAACATTGTTCCCTTTTAATAATGGTTGATTACAAAAGAAATGAGATGTTGATATGCATTTTTGACCTCTTTGTAGATACAATAAATTTCCCCAGCTATATGTGGTTCTCTGCTTTTATTTCTGATTTCATATCATTCGCTGTCACGATTCAACAATTTAGTTCGTATTTGATATTAATTGTAAACATCAATTTTGATATGTCGAAATGATTGGATCAGGCTCATTTGCCTATGGATTTAGTTGTGAAAAATGATCACGGATAAGGTTATAGAATATGTTTTTATATGTAATATAGTTAATGGAGCATTATTGTGTAAATAAAATGAAATTGTGCAATAATTGAAATTTTTATAGGGGAGGTTCAAAATTTACATGTTATAAATTTCTTATATTTAAGTAAACTTTTAAAGAATATAAGTTTATAATATTGATAAATTAAACGACTACAAGAATTATGACAATAATTGTGACTTATTGGTTATATTATTATGAATGGATTATTTATGGATGATGTTCTTCATATGATATGCGTAATCTTTTGGTTCATGGAAATTTAAGACAATGATCCAATATAATAGAAAGAGAAATGTAATTATTGAGTAACGGATATTAAGTTCTCATTAGATTAGATATGGTCATTGAACATTATAATCTAATTAGATATAGCAAGATATGTGAAATTGAGATATGCGTTATTTTTTGAGTAATGTGAAATTCAGATATGGCCATCGTACAATTAGATATAGCAAGATATATATTAAAATTATGATCTCATGTTATTTAATTATGTTAATGATTTTGAATCATTAATTGTTT
Organism: Thalassia testudinum; assembly: GCA_037157565.1. Lineage (NCBI taxonomy): Eukaryota > Viridiplantae > Streptophyta > Magnoliopsida > Alismatales > Hydrocharitaceae > Thalassia > Thalassia testudinum. Next base: position 69,179,247 of record JAZHRO010000007.1, on the reverse strand, counting down.
CTCTTAATTTTAGTCGCTGTGAGTATTGAATTTCACAACTTATAGGTTTCTTTTGAAATCATATAGAATTAGGCATCGTAGGTCCTTTGTAGGAAATAGGATTATTCTAAGGTGCACGGGATCAACCACTCAAATATAGGTACGTAAATCGAAATTTTATTTTGACTATTGTTAAATCTTATATGTAATGCTCTATGTCACATAAATCAATAAATACAAATGCTTTGGAAAGAAAAAGAATCTTTCCAGACATTGGTCATTACACTAATGATCCATTACCCATGAATCATCATCAACACAAACGACCATTTGTGAGCCGCTATTGGAGACAAGAACAATCACTATAGGAAAAGGCGTAGCTTGCGACGATTCAAAACCATCGCAAAATGCCTTTAAATTGTCGGTAAATTCCACTGCCAAAACGTGCATCATTGCATCTATTTAGTGACAGTGTAAATGATGTATTGACACTAATTATCCTGAGTCCAGGCTCGTAGGCCTCGAGATTGTACAACGATTATTAATCGTCACCAATTATGTTTACAAACAATTGTTAAAAAAACCATTGCTAAATATCGGGGCAGGAAGTATTCACGTGGAGTTGGAAATATTGTCGTGGCAGTGAATAACTGTCGCCAATTAGTTTTATATCGTTGCCAAATAACTGGTCTTGGCGGGAGTGTGATATGGCGGGAAAATCTATCATTTGGCGGCGGTTACGAACATCGCCAATGTGCATCAAAATGATCGCCATAATTGATTAATGGGTAGGCATAGAGGGTGCACGCCAAAATTGGATATTCGACGATAGTTTGATAAAAGCCGTGGTATCTTAATGGTGACGAGTTTTATTTAAACTGTCGCCAAATGCACCTTTTTTTCTTTTTTGAAAAAAATTTCAATGAAGGTGTATATCTATACCTGTCAACCTACTACAAAAGTAATGCACATCACAATTGAATATTAACTATATAATAAATGCAATTGAAGAAGAAATCATATATATATATATATATAGAGAGAGAGAGAGAGAGAGTTTAACTATTAAAAAAGGTAAACATAATAAATACACTACACTGGGGCACCTATGCCACCAGCACCTGGTCCACCCATATAGTCATCATCCTGTGGTGGACGCTCGTGAAATGTCGAATTCTCTGGTCCTCCAAATGCTCGTAGGAATGCCATCAACTCTCTCAATTGTTGGCTCTGCCGCTCCAGTAACTGATCCTATCGCTGCATCCTATCAGTGGTTGTCTGCAGTTTGGAGGTCATATCCTCCAATCTCTTCTCCCTCTCCATCTCTTGGTGTTCCATTGTCTCCATCTTTTGATTAAGATTATCCACCTGAGATGTGGACTACGTCGATCCTTTCCTCCCATACCAGGAAGAGATAGTCGCACTCCTACCCCTGCTACGAACAAAGCTCCATGCTCTGGAGGCATCACAGTCATCCTAAATGCCTCCTCTGGTGTCATCAGAGGTGCCTAGGGAACGGTTGTGGAGTTCTCGTCCGTGATCTCAGGAGGATGGATCAAGTCCATCATACGAGTCTGTAAATATATACATTTGTAATTCTTCAAATATTTAATAAATTTAGTAAATTAGAAGTGTATAAATTCGTGATACTTACATGTCTCTCCTAATATGTCTCATGAATCCATGCACAGGGGCCATCGAGTGTCTACTTACTATGAGTGTGCTCATTAACTCCCACTTGATCTAACTCAATGCCCTCGTGTGTATCAGCCTAAAAATATTAATAAAGGATAAATGTTTAGGTTACATATAATTTTATGAAAATAAGTAACGTAAATAACTAATTTTACTTACATATTTGACTCGTAAAGAGTCAATACTCATTCGACCCAAACAATGGGTTTGTGGTGGAGCTTGACTCCTGTTGGCTTTATTTTTTTAGCTTGCTCCTACAAGAAATTATTAGTAAATAAGATTTTAATAATTTCAACTAAGAGATATAAAGAAATAGTTGTTTGCCTCTATAGTAGGAGCACTCCAATGCTTACATGCCTCCCTCCAAATGTCAAGCGTAACCATTAGAGGCACATTCCTCAATGCCTCCTCAAATGGCCTATGCCTAAAGTGCTGAAATATTTATATAAATCAGTGCTAAGCTTTTAAAGAAATATTGTAAATATTGTAAAATTAAATCGTTAAATATATCTTATCGTACTCTTGAGCTCCTCTCTCCAATCGCAGTGGATCTTCCTCGCGTGCTTCAAAATATATTTGGAAACGTTCGGATCGATACCCCAATCAAATATCCCCTATAATTATAAAGTAAATGTAATTCTTATATAAAAGAAATTATGATTTATTATGGTATTGGAGATGCATTTACTTGTAGCATGCGAATAAGTGCAACCTTAATGTCCTTGACACTTTCCTCCAGTCGAAGAATGAAATGGGTACTACTAACTTGGTAATGGTCGCTAGTCCACTAGTGAACTTCGAGTAATTCTTTGCTTCCCCCGAAGGATTAATCTTAATTGGGATTCTAGTGCCTGCTGGTAGTCTATCTAGGTCCAGATTCCAAGTAGGACCCCTTGTTTTCTCACCTAAAAACAAATTATATCATATTATCATAAAATAAATTACAAGATAACTAAATTATAAATTCAAGAAATGCAAATTTATATTAAAAGATGACAAAATTATTTACCAGTACTAATGTCTGCCTCAGTCGTAGCAGGTGTCACGATCAACCACAGTTTGTATAAAAAAAAAAATCTTCGTTGTTGTAATTGTAGTATATGTCACAAATACAAACTATTATCGCGTCAATTTTATTTATTTACATAATTTTTACTGGTTTATTTCAGGTCGTTCACTGGGAGGTAGTTAGTGATATACATCACTCTCTAAAGCCAACATTATTCTTTAATCCCAAAAAGATCAATTTTATATACAATCATAAATAAATGACTTAATGAATAATCAATGAAATAATAGCTTAATTATGCACAAAAGAATCAACTAAAATGCCTGCAAACACCTAATTACAAACAAGCATCAAACACTATACATATATACTTTATACTATCTATTTATAACTTATAATACTAATACTTACATATATATACAATAATAAGTAAAAATATATACTAGACTATCCTAACTTAACATACAAACATATACAGTAACATATATAATATCTACAACGACAGATATAAACGTCGCTACACCCAAAAAAAACTATGTACAGAATTTAAGGTAGAAACTAGGATCTGTAGCGACACTTATTATATCTATAGTGACGATTTATTCTATCAGTAAAGCTATATGGTTATTTATGTACATATATAGCTCAAACACATCTATACTACGTATATGTATTATACTTATACTAAGTATTTACAATATACACTTATATACATGTTATATTTATATTATATATATATATTACATATATACATACGCACATATATACTTAACTCATTCTTCTGCTTCTCTGTTATCACTCTTCTTTCTCTTATATGTTAACTTAGCCGTTTCTTCTTCCTCTTTTGTTCTTCTATTTCCTTTCTACTTATGGCTCTCTCATTTGCTCTTTAATTTTAACACTTAGACATTTGTTCTTTCTTCTTAATCCCCACTTATTATGCCTTAGTTTAAAAATTAGGTTTATTATTTGGCAAGCAGCACTTTTCAAGGGATACACAGCACCTGAGGTAGCTAGGACCAGACCTCTACTAAGAGCAGCCCTAATTCTTTAATTAGGCCTCTTAATCTCAGTTTAAGCTTAGTATTGGGCTTAATCAAGCCCTTCCCACAGTGCATGGCTCTCAGCCACAAACCACACACCAATACCACATCACAACCATCACATAACCATGCCATAGCCAGAACATATGCTCGTAAGGGGAAGGTATTTGTTTCATGCGCCCGACGCCTGTGACGAATGGATAACCAATAGAAGAAAAACAACTTATAGTGCTACAAGCGCTCCATGCCACACAATGTGGCACTATGTTAAGCGCAACTCAGTGCTGGAATTCCAGCACAACTATGCTGATTTGAGGCTTTTGGCCCTCGATTTGAGGGCCATAATTTATTTAAATTAAAAATAAATTATGGGGGATTAAAGTATTTACATAGTACTTTATAATTGTAAAATTAATTTAGAAATTTAATTACGTTTATTATATAAATAAATTAGGTAAAATTTTCAGTTTATACATATTGAATTCTAGGTTTTATTTCTTAATTAAGTATAAATTAGTTAATGTATGGTCTAATTGACCTTATATAGTATTAATATACATATTAGAGTATTTAATAAAGATTTTTATTGTATTTTACAGGTTTTATTTCTATTTTATTTACAATTAAATAGCTTCTTTTTTAACTGTTTTATATATAAATTAGATACAACTAATATAATACATTATAAATACAATTAAATTAGCTTAATTTACTTAAAATACATTAGTCCAAATATACAGTATAAGTTAGTTTAGTTTTAACTTAAATTACTAATTTATTTTAATTTAATCCATTAACTTAGCTAGTAACTTAATAAATTAATTATTTATTCTGTATATATAATTAAATTATGGTACAGGTGTCCGTTCACTAGATCGGTGTTTTAAGATTGTCGCATTGCAGTATAGCCAAAATAGCACTCAAACAAATAAATTTATTACTCGAAAAAGTTCTGAAGTCGAATACAGGGAGCAATATGAAATTCAGTTCTCAAGAATTGCAATTTCAGATAAAAAAAAGCTATGAAATTGTGAATAAAAATTGCTTCAAAATAAGGTAGCACTAGGATTAAGTGTCAGAATGTAAAAATAATGGAGTGAAATGGTGATTTAGATCACCAAATACTCCTTACAATGATAGCTAATGAACTCAATGTATAAATGAAATGAAATGCAACTAAATCAATCGTCTAATTAGTAAATCAGATGTCTTAAACTGCTTAAGCCCCTCTCTTCTTCTTCTTCTTTTCTCTTTCTCTTCTCTATCTTTCTTCTTCTACCTTTGCTCTTCTCTTCTTTCCTTCTCCGCAACTCTTCTTCTGCCTTCAGCCCTTCTTCTTTCCTTCCTTCTCTGTCTTTGCAACTCTACTTCTTCTTTCCTCTACTTCTTTCTTCAGCCCTTCTTTCTCTGGTTTTCTCCACACAGTAGGGGCAACTTCATAATTTGGCTAAGTGTTAGCCAGGTCTCACCAGGAGCAAAACCCTCCCCCTACTCGTGCAGACTCTCCTTTCTTTCTCTCTTTAGGATCCGCTCCCCTAGAGCCACAAGGTAATCGGGTTATCGGACCTAGCGTACCCAGGTCCAAGGTTGTGGGCATGGTCGCAGCCGAGGAGTGGGCTTAGGTGGGTCAGTTGTACCAAGTCTGCGGGGGAGAGTCCCCGCAGATGAGGCACGTGAGCAGGTGAGCAAGGACCTCACCCCCAATGTTTGAGGTGATAAGGCTATAACACTTTTGCAATCTATGCGCCGCAGGGCGCTCAGTGATTTTCAAGGTGGGACTATCTGCCATTCCTTCTTCATGCGTCTGCAACAGAGGCCCTTCCTTCGATTGCCGCGGCTCGTGAGATCCCAGCGTCTAATTGACCACCTAGGGTAGTACTTGAAATAAGTCCGAACGACCTGGAACTTTTAACTAGGTCAGACGAGGCCTGGAGCAAGCTCGAAGCTTCTTTGAAGGTCTTCGCCAATGGCGGCTAGGGGGTACACCTGAAATCAAGCAAACGGCCTCTCTCCCCTATCAGAAGGTTCAGGAAGGATCGCCGGACCACGGCAAATGCAACGGTGGAGGTTGTGTGGCGTGGCAAGGTCTGTGCGTGCATGGCAGAGTCAGACTATGTACGTGAGAGTGGGTGTGTTCGGTGGCATTGAGGAGAGGCTAATAGCCTTGATTACCAGAGGTCTTTTGCTCTTTAGGACACGACGAAGGTGTAGGGATGAACGGCGGCCAGGTTGGTGGAGCGTAGTGGCCGTGCGAACTCACTGGAGGTACGCCGGCGAGGTGGAAGACGGAGGGCTGTAGGGCGAGTCGGCAGTCGAAACGGAGTTGCGAATGTCTGGGAACGAAGAGAGGAAGATCAGGTGTCGATAGGGGTAGCTAGTGGATGAGGTAGGGCAGAGGCAGCGCCAGTTATGGTGTGGTCGGCGTCGAAGACGAAGGTGCTCCAGTGAGGGAAGGTCAGCGACGATGAAGGAGATAGAAGTGTCTGCTGGTATGGCGCGATGCGAAAGAAGGCGAGGAGGGAGGATTTACCGCTGGTTTTGCGGTTAGACGACGAGGAAAGACAAGGAGGGTCGCCGGAGCTCAAGGAGCTTTTTGGTCGAGTCAGGAGAGAGGAATTCGGGGGAGATCCTGGTCGAAATTGAGCTTAGGGGGTTCAGCCTGACCTGAGCTCTCTTTTATAGGGTTCAAGAGGGAATCCTAAGCTTGGAAGCCAAGCTTCCAAGCTTGGAATTCTTGCCGAAGTAGGAAACCCAAATCTCTCATGCGTTCACATGAGAGATTGGGAAGGTTATGGGGCATGGGATTTGACTCAAAATGAAGGGAATTCCTTGACAAACTTCCTTTTCAAATTTGAAAGGGATTCGTCAAGGAATCAGGAAGTTCTTGCCATGTTTAGGTTGTCGGTGCTTGTAGGAATAGGAGTAATGGCAGTAGGGACCTAATTGTGAAGATGATGATGAAGTTAGGGATCAATTTGTAAAGATTTTGAAAGTTATGGGCATAAGTGTAATCAGATAGGACCAATTTGCAAACTAGGTCAAGACAATTTCAACTTGAGTCCAAATTTTGGAACAAACCTAATTTGGACCTAAGGAATCTAATGGTGAAGTTGGATTTTGGTTTTGACCGCGTTTGACTAGTAATTTATGTAAAAACCTAAATTAGGGTAAATGTCTGTCCGAGACTTTGTTTTGGGTCAAAACGGGTTCTAAGGGTCAAATTGAAGGTTCCAAACCCTAGAGAATATTTTTATATGAATTTTAGAGGGTTTAGGTGAATTTTATCCTAACCAAAATCTCATTTAATTAAGCAGGTCAATTTTTAGGGTTTTAAAAGTCATTTAATTCTCAAAACACGTGCAAACCCTTTTCTGTCTCTTCTAACCCACTTGTTATCCTTTTAAGACCATTTGACCCTCAATTACCCCTTAGGAAAACCCGTGGTTGTGCTGCAATCATGATATGATGGTAAAATTACAGTTTTAACCCTATTTTCTTATTTTTCCCTCAGAATGATTATACAGTGACTTATGACTCATTGATAGTTATATTGGAACCTTTACTGACTTAATTGGATGAAAATGAGCTAGTTATGGCTCGTGATGGTGTTCCCATCAATAGGGTTCCTAATGTAAATAGTATACATATAAATACATATGTATAATTTCAGTACTAAATATGTTATTTATAGAGTTTATTAATTTATATAGCTTATTAGTACATGTAAATTAGTATAATTAATAAATGGTTATATAAATAGGCTATGTACAGTTTGATCTACTTAAATACTTAAGTTACATTATCTAATATATACATAAGTTATTCATACTTAATATATATATATAATTTATACTATTTACAAATATAACTTACTCTATACCTTAGATCTATAAGTATTTACATAGTATACAATGAGTTTTTAGGCATTTTTAGGGTTTTTTTTTATTTTTTATGGATTTTGTATATTTTGTGGAGATAGGAGGTGAGAAAGAATGAAATAGATGAGAAGAGTAGACTATTTTTGGTGTTTTTATAGTTAATTTCTTTTATTAAGTTCCATGGTATACTGAACCGCCGGCTGGTATGTTCTACCAAGCCGAGGGTTAAGAATGCTATGAAACTTGATATATATTTAAAATTATACCTGATCTTCTCCAAGATAGGTTTATTTGATTTTTTTGAATTTTTTATAGTATTTTATTTATGTGCAAATTTAGCACATTCTAGGCCTAAACAGGATATTCTAAGTGAACCTAAGGCCTAAAAGTGAACTAAATATGCTGAACAAAAGGTTTATACAGTTAAACACATTCAACAAACAACATAGAAAGTGCGCAAGTGATTAAAACTGATTTTCAACTTAATTTCATTCAATTTCTACATATGGGTTGTTATATACATAAATAGCTGACAATGGAAGTTGATTAATGAATTACAAGCTATTGAAATGAAGTTTAAGGTCATTTACAATACATGAAAGCTTGTACAAGTAATTTTACAACATAATAAAATAAGCCAGCCATTTAAATGGCTCAAAAGTCCATCTACTACCCTAACAATCCACATAATCCAACAAACAGCTGCAGCAATAGTCACCATCTGCAACAAACAGCAGCAACTGCTGCAAAACATTTCCAGATGTTCTAGGAAAAGCCCAGATGTCTTAACTAGCTCAGATCATTACTGCAATGTCCAGAACTCAGAGAAAAAAAACATCTGCAGTAGATCTGGAACTTCAAATTCAGCTGATCAGACATAAATTCAGTATGAATTATCCCAGATCAGACTTAAGAAAGTCTGGTCAGGGATACTTCATATCCAAATTTAGATTATGATTAGCATTAAACATCAACTTGTATCAAATTTGGAATTGAAACTTTTATAGAAATGTAGCTGCTAAAGCAACACTTTGATGTGATTATTTGGGATTCAAAATGCACAGAAACCTCTCAAAATTCAGACAATGATTGAAACAAACATGAAAAATCATTCTCTTATGTTAAACTCTAAATCAAAGTCCCTTTTCAACATTTTTCTTTCAAATCAAAGATAAATCTACTGATCTAACACCTTCCTAATGCTATAGACAGCATGTAGGAGGTGTTGAAATCAGTCCATTCAATTCAGTTGAATCCCAAAGTGTTGAAAACCTTAAGGGATACTGAAAATCCCTTAGGTGAAAATCATATCTCAAAAAAAAAAAAAAATCCATGGTTGAAATCCTTAATAGAGCCTCCAATCAACATAGTTGATCTTCCTTGGCTTTACAAAGATTTCAAAAACATTAAAACCCTCAAAAAGAACATATCTGATTACAGCTCATTTGAGATGAATTCTGACATCAGAATCATCTTAGATTCACAGCCATTCAGTGAATTACAAAAATGCATTAGTTTGCTGGATCAAAACTGTTCAAAACTCAATTGATTCAAAATCTTGCGATCTTGTGTTAAATCCAAATTCAAAGTAAATCAAGCAAATCGATTCCATTTTTAGCTCAGATCAGGGGCCTTTGTGAACAAAATGAAGTGAGCAAGAGGCCCCTAAAATGGATTTGAGTGCAATTCCTCATCTCAAAGCTTGAAAGCAAAGAGATGGGGATTTGACTCCAAATGCATGGGTGAATTGCGGATTAAAATGCGAGTAAATCAGAAGCAAAATGAAAACATGTAGAGGGAGAAAAACAGTGGTCAATGTATGGGTGAATTCATCACCTCTGATCTGAAACGATCAGAGGAGGCGAAATTGTGGGATCTCTATGCTACAACTACTCCTAAATTATACTACATGCACGCACAGCAGATCAGATCTAAATCTATACCTAAATTATACTGCTAACCTATCTAACTAAACTACAGCTAATCTAAAAAATAGTAAATCTAATCTAACAGGAAGAATGAGACCTTTAGATCTCCACCCGGTGGATGGAGAGGAAGAAAGGAGGGAGGAGATGCTCTAGCGGAGTGAAAACCCTCTAGTGGAGTTCAGGTCACCCTCAGGTGCTACGAAGTCCTTAGCGGCGAGGAGTGTCAGAGAGAATGTGGATTTCATAGTCGGTGGCCATGAAAATGGGTAGAGGTGGGGAGAGTAGCTGGAGAGGATGAATGATCGCTAAGAGGTGTAGGAGGGAGAGATCCCCGCGCGCGCGCAGTTGTGGAGCTACTTTTGTAGGAATATTAGTGGATCAGAGCACCGCACAGGTGAAATTAGGCGCAAAGGGCAAGAGAGGCAAGGATTAGAGGAGAGAGCGCGTGTGCTGCCAAGTCAAAAAGCGACCTTGGATGGGATCTGGGTGAAAAGGTGACCACACGTGTTGAATCACGTGAAGGTTCGATTCAAATCGAGCCACAGATCAAGTGATCGAGGGAATGGACAACCACGATGGCCTTAGTTCATCGCATGAACAGTACACATGAGCTGCAGGCTTGTGTTGGTGAAATTGCAAGGAACACCCCTCAGCGTAGGGGTAGAACAATTGCAGACAGACCCACTAGTGGTAAGGAAAGCCATCAGAACAGTCCATAAGGCTTACAAATAGGTCCCTGCAGTCTTCAAATGGGTCCTTGGAGGTTTTTTTTTAGTGAATAAAATATGATGTATGAAGGATCTAGATGTGAATCCTTAATTGCAAGGCCCTAGTGATGTCCAAATGCACCCAAGTTTTTATTGAAGCTCAATTGAACATTTTAGAAGTTACTTACACTTTTGATTTGGAATTTTGAGCTCATTTGTGTGTTCAATTTGCACTTGGATCACTATTTAACATTCTTTAATAGAATATCTCATTTAATGACCCAATTATGCATTTTTAACACACAATTGATGTTTTAGGTCATTTTCTCTATTTTCCACACTTAACCCTTTTTATGTGTTAATTTGATAGTGTTTAACCTAGTTTCTAGCTTAACTTAGGCTATTTAGCTATGATAAGTCACAACTCATCATACCCCCATGCTTAGGTTTTGCTAGTTCCTTAGCAAACAACTCATTAAAGTGCATAGCAATTTACATATCAGTAAGGTAAGTGTGATGAGATATATTTACTTCTTACTTTTTCTCATAAAGTTAAGTGTTTCAAGATGATCTTTACGCTGAAAGATTTTCTGATAATCCAACTGTATTTATGTCTGGACATTGTGAGAACCTTTTTGCTTAGGAAGACTGACCAGAACTCAAGACTGATATGACATAGACCATCTCTCGACTAACAAGAACTCTTGATATTTAAACCTTTCAGTCGAATTCCAGGACTCAGGGGGTTTTACAGAGACTCAGAATGCTAAGAAGTTATGGTTGTGCTTAGTGATAAGTCAGGACTGACCAGGTGAATTTTAAAACTCAATCCCGGGTTTCACTTCTTTTTAAGTCCAGGTTGGTCCTAGCTTCAGCTTATGTTTTCGGATTGACTCTCAAGAAATGAGGAATACTCAAGCCCAACTCTTATTGCGTTTGTGGCTCAAAGAATTTTTGGTGGAACAAGGTATTTGTACTGAACCCCAAAAACATTTTTGGCGGAATTTTCTTTTTTACAGAACTTGGAGAACATACTTGACTTATTCTAAAGAACTTTCTTTTTGAAACTCTTTTTTTTTTTTACTTTGTCAGTATGTCTCCGACAACTTTATTTGGTAGAGTGCACCTTATTTTGTGGGTGAGTTCTTTGGTGGAAAGAGCTTCTCCTAGACACAAGACTAAAGACTAGGACAAAGAGTCTACCTGTACGCACAGGTAAGGACTCCACCTTCCCTAATGAACACTAGGGTTGAATTTCAAATTCACAAGGTCTTTCCCAACACTGTGTTGTGTAAACCAAGGTTACTTAAAATCCTAAGTCAAAGCAAACCAGCGAATCCTGTACTGGTGACTCAAGTACAAGAATACGTCCTAAAGTTAGGAGAGATTATGGTCTATCTTGTCAAAGCTCAAAGTGTATTAAACCAAAGCTTAAATGAATTAGGCTACAGTGGCCCAGAAAGTCAAACCATCAAAGGTTGAATGTCCATAAATACTTATTCTATTATTTTTTTTTTTCAGCTAGAAGATCATAGTTAAACACTTGTAATTCTTTCACAAATTCTTTTCCCTCCTCAGAATTTTCTTTCGAGTTCTCCCTCAACAATATGTGCAGGTCCTTATTGTATTTTTGGAATTTTTGTGTTTTATCTGTTTTTGTATTTTTTGCTTTGTAAATTTTTTTCAAAATTTTTCAAAAATTTTTCAATTTTTTTAGTATTTTTGATAATCCTATACTATATATACTATAGGTGTGTCTACAATTGCATTTTAGTTAAATGGTTCACCATTTACACCCCCCATGCTTAATTGATGTAATGTCCTCAATGAATGAATAGGGTGGATGCAAATGCATGCTCTACTTTTCACTATCCTAAACTGGGTGACGGAAGGAAGTCGGAATGAGGAGATAAAAATCTCTATGCAGACGATTTCAAGTCTGATACAAGAACAAAGTGGAAAGTCGGGCTAGGAAGTGAAATGCATGACATATGTGACAATGAATATATGCTTGAAATGCAAAGGTAGACATCAAATGCAAGAAATGTGAAAATAAGAAAGGTGAAAATAGCTATATACAAGGATAGGTTTTTCTAAGTTTAATGCCTTCAGCTAGGCGTAAACCCAGTAGGTAATTCAAAATGTAGGAGCGAAATGGTAGAATTGACAAGTCTAAGATCATGTGGCTTAATAAAGGGTTTTAATCTTTGTCCATTGATAGTGAAAGGTTCAGATTTGTCAATCTCAGTGATCTCAACAACTCATTATCAAAGATTCTCAAAATCTTGAAAGGTCCAGTCCATTTGGATCTAAGTTTCCCTGGGAAGAGTTTAAGTCTTGGCGGAAGCCATTTTTGCGCATTTTAAAGTCGTCAGAAATCATAGTCTAGTCGAGCTAAAACGCTTGTCAAAAAAAATGATTTTGTAAAGATAACGAGACTTGAGTCTCGGTCATTTGTCTCTAGGAGGCATTTATGCAAATTTGAAATCAATCTTTTACGCTCTACTTGCTTAAAATCGCATGGCGGTTTATGGTTATTACGTATTTATGCACGACATGCTTAGTTGCCAGAATATTGGAAATTAAAAGCAGGAAACTTTAATCACACAAAATATATTGCAATAAGCTCATGGTGATTCTCAACAGATAGACATATATATATAGAAAAAAAGACCTTTCATTCATTCATCATGGTGTTTGCAACATGAAACTAGTGGAACATATAGAGGAAAGCTTGAAAACATAAATCTAACTAACAAAAAATGATCGCATACATGAATCTATGGGGGGATTTTGCATGCATCATTGGGGGAGAATAAAGAGCTACACTACTAAGCAGTAATAAAAGCATGTAAATATGAAGAACTAAGCTAATCTAGCAGAAATAAGGGCATTCAGAGGTGGGCTCCGATGGCCTTTGAATGGTTGAGAGGAGGGGTGGCCAATGGTGCTTAGGCAAACCCTTGGAGAGAGGTTGGAGAGGTGATCCAGCATCTTGGCATGGGGATGGTGGTAGGCATGGTGAGCAACTCATGGAGGTGGATTGGAAGTGAATGTAGCTAACCTAAATGGAAGTGAATAATGCCAAGAGATGGATGGGTGCAAATTGCCACCCCTTAGGTCTTTTTATAGACCTAAGGGAAGCTCTCTAGAGAATTATGGAATTCTCTAGAGAGGCCTATGGTGGGAGCTTGTGGGAGAGTGAGAGAGAGAGGATGGATGGTGGTTTTTAGATCCACTAAATGTGGATCTAAAAATTGAATGGCTCTTAGTTGCTAATTTTAGCAACCAAGGCAACAACACATAGTAGAGAGTTCTAGAGAACTCTAGGATAGGTATTTTTCATGTGGATGGTGTGTGTGGGTCGAAACATAGGTGGCTAGGTTGATTAAGTTAGGTTCTAGTGGGTTTAAGTCAAGGTAGGTCTCAAATTAGGGTTGTAAACCCTAATTCACTAAGGTAAAGTGCAATTAAACTTAATACAAGTTTAATTGGGTGTGTGAAAACTTAATTGAGAGTAAAATAACTCAATTAAGTCAGGTCTAGGTCAATTAGACTCTCACTGAGTCCAATTTGGATAGTGTGTGCTGAGATCAGGGCTCAATTGGTCTCAATGAGTCTAATTGAATAGGCTGATGGAATTGACTAAGATCCAAGGCAACTAGGTTTAGTGAGGACCTAATTAGGTCCTTAGGGAGGTCTAAAGGTGATGTACTAAGGTTAGGGCACCTTAATTTAGGTTCCTATGGGGTTAGAATTGGGTTTAAGGGGCTAGAGATCCAAGATCAAGGCTTGAATTCCAAAACAGGAACTAGAGGACAGTATCAGACGTTTAATAATAGTGCCAGACGTCTTATAATGAAAAATCAGAAGTCCAAACTTATTATCTGGATGTCCAATCAAAGTCAGGAGGGAATCTAGGTTCTGTCTTGGGTCTTTTGCAAAAATTGGACGTCTGACCAAGTGTCTAGATGTCCAATAACACTACAAAAGTGGGTTTAAGGTGTGTGAGAGTTGGCTAAGGGTTCTGGATGTCCTATAATCTATCTAGATGTCCAGATAGAGGTTGGAATTAGGGTTTTAAGGTTTCCTAGGGTGTGGTGACCTAATCTAAGGGTGGCTAAGGCTTGGGGAATCTTCTAGGCTATCCTAGGGTTAGGATGGTCCTAAGTTCTCCATATTTAACTACTTTATTCCTACTTAAATAGAATAGCATACCTTAACTCGCTTGCATTATTATCTACTACATATAATCTAAGTCTTCCACTCCAGCTCTGCTGCAACACCAGTTATCCTTTATTCTTCTGATCCAGCTTCAGATCTACCTTCTGATCAACTTATTACCTACAATTGACATAATGCACCTAATCAGTATATTATAGCATTATTTTATGCATAGCTAAAAGAAGGCAGTAAAGATGTAAGTAATGCTTTTGCATGCATTAATTATCCTAACTTATGCTAAGTCCTAGCCTAATTCTGGGCAATTAAGACCTATGATTGCTGCGCAATCATACCCCCATGCCTAAATCTTGCTAGTCCCTAGCAAATGCAAAACTAAATTATTCACAGAAGGGTCCCTAAGGGATTGATTATTTTATCAAGTGTATGCCTAGAGATTTTTCTCCTTTTTGTTTTCATCCTATGCTCTAGAAATCCAGACAATCGTGAAAGTGTAGCTATGTAGCTTCTGCAACGGATTCGAGTGAAAAGTTAATTCACCTCTAAAGCATGTACTTGACCCCTAGTAAAATTCTAGCGGGATAGGCGGACTTCTTCCCTCGAGGTATTCAACATATTCTATGAATTCCACCCCGGCTTTAGGCTTGGGTAGAAGATGTCTGAGGGATACGAGTGTTTATTTGGTGGCTCACTCTCACTTGGTGCTACATAGAGATTAGTATTTTAGAATCTAGATTCTCGGACTATCAAGTAACTCAACTCAGAGAAAGACGAGAAAAATCATGCTCTCTTTTGATTCCTTTGTATTCATTCTCTCTTACTCTCTTTGTTTATTTTTTCTTAGAGCTCACAATCTCACCAGATTCTCACGTATGACCTGTATTTGGTGGTCTCACTTGGCATTAACACTTTAATTGAGTTCCATAACCCTAACACTAAGTCAGAATTCCTCAGCCAGTATTCGGGCGGTCATAAACGCAAAAAAGGTGGGTTAAGGCCATATTTGGTGGATCTCAAATTTATTTGGTGGTATTACCTCAATGCAAATGAAAAAAACACTAAATATTCACAAACTCTCTTTTTTCTTGCTTTTTCTACTTTTTCAAATTTTTTTTTCATAATTTTTTTTGCTTCTTTCAACACAACACAACTAGCACATATCCATGAACTTTATTAAGGAGGCATTATTAGGGATTGGTGGTACTCAAGAGACACTGGGTGGCATATTTGGTGGAAGTGCCTACTCACAGCACTAGGAGAGACGGATAGGATGGTGTATTTCTGACCTTGACATCAATACCCTCCTTCAGCCGAGGATTTCGTAAAGAATGGTCGTAACCATCCACCTTAGCCCTAATTTTATGAAAACTCGCTCTTCTTGTATTTGTCTTATTTGGTGGCTCTCAAAATTTCGCACAAAAATGTATACGCAGGAATTGAGAGTGGAAACTATGCCTAATCTTTGAGTATCATCACTAATTATCTAGGATTTCAGATTCCTTGCACTAATCTTAGAGCACCAGTACTCTCTATTCTCAACTCACACTATTTGGTGGATTTTTGGAAGAAAATCTATCTGGCTCCCAAAACACTGTCCACAGGGGTTCAGAAAAAGAAGCACCGCTTCTTCTCGACAGACTAAAGATGTTTATCAGCCTTCACCATGAATCCATTGGAAATTCTACGTGTGTGTGAAAAATTATACTAGATTCCAGATTACAGGAATCAACTAGAGGATAAAATCCCTAATGCATTCCCTTCATAAAAATCTTATTCATGAATGAAATATGTATATATGCTATAAACAAGTAACCTCTTATATTCATACTTCATGAAATTTTCCTTTCGGGTTACATTCAGCTTGACCCTAAATTTAGAACAAGAGGTGAGCGGGTGAGTTGGAAATGGCTGTTGCAGACGATTTTTAGCTCTAATGCGAACATTGGAGGTGGAGTCGGTTGTTCTTTTATTTAGGGTCCTAAAGTACGTTTGACATGTAGCTCTAAGATTTTCCTAAATGTTGCCATAAAAAATTTCAATTTTGCCGTATCTACCCCCCATGCCTAAGTTCTTGCATGTCCTCATGCATGAATATAAAAGAAAATAAGTACAGTTGGGAGTAAATGGGTAGAAATCACCTGGAATTACTCCTAAAATTTTAACGTTTAGCACCAGCCAACCTGACAGTATGCAATATGCAAGAGAAATATGCTTAAAAGAAAAATATGCTATGTATAAAACTGGTTATGTATAGATGATGGTAGAATGTGGGATATGCTATCTATACGTGCTGAGTTTAACGCCTCCAGCTGGGCAAGAACTTACTCAGATATATTAGTTCTAGCATAGGAGTCGGTCAAGATTAAGAGAAAGATGTGCTCGTATGCTCCTAAAATCAGTGGTCCGGAGATGCGAACCAACTGATTGTGCACCCCTACTCCAAAAAGTCTAGCTATAAGAAAGTGTGGTGTGGTGGTGGGAAATAGAGGATAATTAGAGGGGGGATCATGATGTTGATTCAGTTGATTTATCATGTCCCACAATTTAGCAAGATGTTGCTGAAGGAGTAGATCAAAATGTATCTCAGAACCAGAATCTGAGTCATAAGGGTCCTCATAACGATAATTGACATCCAACATCATGCCCACTCTAGGCTCTGGATCATACGGGGGTATTCGTGAAAGTAGAAGATCTGTGGGGAGGTCACTGAAATCCTCGTCAGAAATGGGAATAGGAGTAGACTCGAAGGTGGGAATCTGATGATCCGTATGCGTGTGAATTCCCGCAGATTCGCGACCTGTGAGATAGTTGATTATGACTGTGCTAATAGGAAACCCGTTAGCTGTGGTCACTGATGAGTCCATTTTAATGGACAAATATTAAGCCTAAGCAATTCTCTTTTAACATTTTAGGTTTGTTAATAACTACACTAAGTTATAGAATAATTGTATGCATCATAATTTAATTCTATAACATTCTATGACTTAATGTGTAATGATTATGTTCTGTTTATGTGCAGGTAATAATATGCAGAAAGAACAAGGATGTGGGATAAATTTCCCCAAATAACAACATCAACTCCTTCCCGCACATTGGGTTAAGCTTCCGCCGCCTTCCCTCAACAAACGATGACAGAAATAGTTAAGGGATTTGAAAATCCCTTAACTCTCGCACGCGCAAAGGGAGGAGTTAAAGAGAGGAGGCGAGGAGAGAGGAACTGCTTCACTGTCGAAAAGGCGAACCCTGTGATCTAGAGAGAAAACAAAAGCGTGCACTATGCCGCACTGTGCCCTCTTTCCCCTTGTGGGGAAAAAGTCTCTCCGTCCCCACACCGCCGCCGGCGCATCCTCCTTGCACGCTGCAGGCAACCGCGCGCCAGCCCCAACACCCTCTCCATCGCCTGCAGACCTGCAAAGCCACGCCGCCCACAGCGCCCGCACGGCCTCCTTGCTGCATCCCTGCAGCCCGCACGCCCATCAGCAGGCGTGGAACTGCTCGCCTGCGCACCGCTCCCACAGGCGCATCCTCCCTTCCAGCGCCTCCTTGCAGCGCGCCCATCCACCTCTGCAGACCCGCCTTAGCAACTCCAGCCGCGACTGAAGGCGCAGCATGCCCGCACCCTCTCCTTGCTGCGTGCGCGCCCTCACGCAGACCGCCATTCCTCTCTGCATCAGCAGGCGCTAACTGCAAACCGCCGTGCCCTCACGCACAAGCCAGCGCCATTCCTCCCTGCATCCACAGCCTGCAGGCACTCTTGGCCCTCGCACCAATGAGCGCGCCCGCCCGCTCGAACAGCCGCAGCAGCAGCCACCCTCTTACTCCACAGGCCGGAGCTCCGGCCACTGCCGCCGACCACCTTCGGCCACCTCCGCCGCCGCCCTGCCACCGTTGGAAAGCTCTCGACCTCGCCGTCCTCTTGAGCCCTGCATCGACCACCACTATTCTCTCTCTCTCTCGCGAGGAGGAGAGAGGAAGAAAGCTCTATTTTTATCTTAATTAGAAATTACATTCAATGCCATTGCCACCAATTTGATTTTCTTTATTATTATTATATTATGGCAGAATTGCATTCAAGCACTCATAGTTCTTTCTAATTGCATGGTATTGATATTGGCTAGTTTAAAGATTGATTTTGGACTTGATTTAAGTACTAATTGTCTTTAGTACACATCACATGAAAACTGCATTAATTCATCCTAACTTTATTGAGGATTTCTGTGAGGGAAAACTACACTTACACCCTTAACTTTTTAGGTTATTGCAAATCTACTTTCCTTCACATTTTAAGTCCAATTTGATAAGGGATTTCGCACTATCTGAAATAACATTAAATAATTAAAGTATTGATTGCATCATTGCCTCCCTGTGGACACGACCTGCTCTTCTACGAGTGGTTATTTTTATTATTTTTTATTAGTCGATTTTTTCCACCACTTAAATACTATAACGCTAAATGAAAAGTCAACCATCAGTCACGTCTTCTTGTAACAACAGGGGTGATCCAGTAGTGTACGGATCAGGATAGCTAGATTCAAGGGTGCTGTGGTCAGAAACACACCCTAAACAGTCAGATCCTCGGGGAGATATGTGCAATGCAGTGGTCTCAGTCCTGTGTGGATCGAGGTCCAAGAACCATGATAGTGCAGATGAATGAGACATTAGGTCATCACAAAGGAGCCTAATGTTACCACAGTATGTCGAATCTTCGTCTTCACCATCCTCCTCTATGCGATCACAGTCAAAATTCCTTGATGCCTTGAATATGTCAAGTCGAAGTCGCTCATTACCTAGGGCTATCTCTATACACCCGGATGCACAGTCAATGTTTGCTCAGGCTGTCACTAGAAATGGGCAACCCAAAATGTTTGGTACATCTCGGAGATTAGGAGGAACCTCCATGTCAAGAATGAAAAAATCTGCAAGAAAGCAGAATCCGTGGACTTTTACGATCACGTTCTTAACCACCCCCTCGGTGTTTTTACTGATCTATCAGCCAGCTGAATCATGACAGAGGTAGGCTTTAACTCCCCAAATCGAAATCGATCAAATACGGCCATGGGAATTAAGTTGATGGATAAACCCAGATCTAGAAGGGCCCGATCAAATGGAGAATCTTGCCAAAAGCAAGATATGAGTTGGGTACCAGGGTCTTTCTTTTTCGACGGCAAGTCAGCTAAAATCACGGCGCTAGCTTCTTTTGACAGTACCGCTTGTCGTCCAATTCTAGACTGTCGCTTCAGGGTACAATAGTCCTTGAAGAACCTAGCGACAGTGGCGATGTGATCAATTGCCTCAAGGAGAGGGACCTGAATATGTACTTCCTTGAATATTGACTTCAGGTCCTCAAAATTCCACGTGTCCTGCTTCCGTACTACATTTCGCGTTAGAGCCTCAAGAAAAGGGATGGGAATCTCAGGGTCAAGTGGCCTCTTACCCTTATCTACCGTAGGTGGCTCCTGAGATGAAGAAGGAGTCGAACTCGCCTGTGGTGAAGGGTGAAAATAATCAGGACTCGCCTGCCTATGTGGTGGGTCGAATGTCTTCCTTCCACTCCTCAATGAGACCATTTGCATCGGCTTGCTGTCCATAAGGTGGTGTGGGAGCGGAAGGGGCAGAGTATGCGGGGTTCTGCATCAAAGGCAGCTGGCCTTGAGCATAACCAGGTGGTGCAAGAGGTGCCTGTAATATGGTGTGTGCCTGTCCTTGTGGTGCTAGAAACCTAAGCTGGGTGCCTTGGTTCTACATATACCAAGGGTTCGGGATGGGTTGGGAGGGCAAGGCTCCCAGAGTCCTATGCTCCTGCAATAGCTGGTTTTGCGTGTTCTGTATAGTCTGTATCCGGTCAGCCATCGCCTTCATTATCTGCAAGCTATCCTATGTAGATTTCCTCATCGATTCTTACAGCTCCTCTTTCAGTGCCTCCAAAGGGTCAGCTCGCTTTGGAGGGTGAGTGACAGCTTGGTGCAACAGCTGGTATATAGAACGGGGTTGCTGCTGCTGATACGAGAATGGCTGCTGCCTAGGGTATGTGTTTTGTGCATTCTCATATTGCCTGGTCTGGTAGTGTGGATCTTGATGTGGTCTCTGTGAGTTACCAAACCAGGAGAAGTTCGGATGCTGGCGCCAACCAGGGTTATACATCTCTAAATACGGGTTATTACGCCCGTATCCTTGAATAGCACTGACATCCTCGTAGGCCGAAGACATCTGAGACGTATATCCATCAAGGGGATACGCATTATAGTCTGCGGGTGGTGCGTAACCCTGGTCCTATGGTGCCAGATCGGGATTGTTTACGGGATCCTGATATGCAGGATCTCATAAATAAGGAGAAGATGCATCCCAAGTGAGTAGATTAACTCAAGCAGGGGGGGCTCAGGGTGCATAGGAGGGTCTTGGAACAACAGAGTTTAGGTTAGATTGACCCTGACTAATTTGGTCAATCATTTTCTCGATTAGGTTTTTTCTATCCAGCTGCTTGACGATGATATCCATTCAGCTTGAATAGACTTGGTGTGAGCCTCATGGACACCAACCCGCTACTAACCAGGCTGCTGGAACTGGTTCATGGATGAGGCATTCATCGAGTTCTCCGCCAAAGATTCGAACAACTCAAATGCGATGTTCTTGTCTTTCGCGAGGAAATTCCCGGCACTAGATGCATCGACCAGATACCGATGTGTGTCATCCAGCCCATGGTAAAAGATCTGAGCTAGGTGCCATCTGGGTATACCATGGTGCGGGCATTTCCAGAGAAGGTCATGAAATCAGTCCCAAGCTTCATGCAACTTCTCCCTAGCTCCTTGGGAGAAAGTCGTGATCGCACGCCTCATCGCATTCGTTCGACCGATTGGGAAGAACTTTTGCAGGAATTCATGTCGTAATTCCGGCCAGGTTCCAATTGGCTTCCCAATGGTCTTGAACCAGTATGAAGCTTTGTCCCTTAGAGAAATTGGGAAAAGCTTCATCAAAACAATCCCAAGATCAATATTCCTGGGTTGAATCGTTTCTGCGACTTGATTCAGGTCCTCTAAGTGCTGGAACAAATCTTCACTTGAGTTTCCATAAAAATGACTACTGATCAAACCAATCACATTGGGCCTGAGCTCAAACGAGTCACCGCCTACAGGAATCCTAACTAAGGGTGCACCGATCGGTGCAGCTGGATCATAGAAATCCTGAAGTTGTTCTCCTCGTAGTGGATGCTGCATTCTGTCAAGCATCGTCAAGATACGGTCCATGCTCTGCTGATGCCGCTCCTCAGATTCAACAACCCGGGCCTCCAGACGAGCCATCGGGTCTAGATTACCAGCATCCTAACCCGGTCTAGGTCTAGGTCCAGGATTAGCCATTGTGGCTAAGGGAGTAGAAGAAGTGGGGGGAGAAGATGGTCCTAGCGAGGTGACTCGCCTCCTTAGGAGTGGCTCCCAAGGTCCAACCAGTTGAGGTCTAAGTGACTTCCTTCCTTGCATACACCACCCAACCCCTGGGTTGGTGTAGCTAAGCCAGACAAGGCTAAGGCCCTATCAATCAGATGGTCCTTATGATCGGGTGACCAGATTTTCTGTTCTAAGTTCGAATTCTTGAAGAAAAATTCATCGTAGAACTGAATGAAAGTGATTCCCACCTCTCAAGCTAACCCAACCAAGAGGTTGAAAGCACCCAGTAGTATGACAATGAATTCGAGTTTATTTCGTGTTTTGGAATTGATTTTTTTTTAGCCCATTTTTCTTCAGTTGGGGTTTGTGGTGAGTGGCCCATAAGGTGACCAAGCTTACTGGCTAAGCACTATACTTGATTAAGTCTAGTCCAGCCCAAATGTGGTCTCTAGATTGTAACCCTAAAGATGTAACCTAGGGTTCATGCAATTCTAGGGTTTTTTTGTTCTTCCTTCTTCAGCAAACTAATCAAATTAAGATCAATTCTCTGATAAAAATTGGAATCAGAATAAGTTAAAATTTTGAAAGTAAATTCCTTTTTCAATTATCTTTCTAGAGAATATTTTTTTGTAATTTTTACTGTTTCAACCGAATTTCTATAGATTTTTAAATGTCAAGGGGTTAGATCTAAAATTTTGACCCCTGGTTGGTTTTCAAATTGAAACAGTATCAAATAATTTTCAAAAATTCAAGAAAAATATGAAAATTAAAGCCAATGAGATCATCTTTCAAACCCCATCATTTTTAGTCAAAATAGATTCGCGGATTGCTCGGAATTACCTTTTAAAATTTGAAAAATCTCAAATCTGGGTCAATCTAACCCCTTTGACTTCGTGAATTTTTAAAATTATTTTACTTGGAATTTTTTCAAATGAATGGTGTCATTTGAAAGATTGTTTAAAAATGAAGGTGTAGCCCGAATTTCAGAATTTTCGCTCATTAATTTTTCGGTAATTGAATTTTTAAAAAAGACTTTAAAATTTGACTGAAAATCAGATAATGGTGGAAAAGCTTTTAAAAGGTGTTTGAGTTTAAAATTCAAACTTTCCACCAAATTTTTTTTTTCAAAAAAAAATTTTGAAATTTTTTTTCAAAGGGTTTTCAAAAGTTTTTTTTTGTTTTTCTTTTCAAAACTAACCTAAGATTTAAAAAGAAACCTAAACTAACTACCTAGATTTTTTTTCTTTGATTTTTTTTCATGAAAATAAATAGGATTTTTTTTTCAAATGAAATTGCTAGAAGCAAATCTAACCTAGGGTTCAAAAAAAAACCTAGACTAAGGCAGATATGATGTGCACCTGGAATTTTTTCCCACGCTCGTGTGCGTAAATCCCATTTTTTTCCTATTTTTCCTGCATTTCCAAAGACAAGCAAAGGAAGATTTGTTAATGATAGCTCAAAAGATCGAAATCAAAAAAATGATGTTGCCTCCCCAGCAACGGCACCATTTGGCAGAAGCCATTTTTGCGCATTTTAAAGTCGTCGGAAATAGTAGTACAGTCGCGCTAAAATGCTCGTCAAAAAAAATATTTTGTAAAGATAATGAGACTTGAGTCCCGGTCATTCATCTCTGTGAGGCGTTTATGCAAATTTGAAATCGATCTTTTACGCTCTACTTGCTTAAAATTGCATGGCGATTTATGGTTATTACGTATTTATGCACGTCATGCTTAGTTGCCAGAATATCGGAAATTAAAAGCAGGCAACTTTAATCACACAAAATATATTGCAATAAGCTCATGGTGATTCTCAACAGATAGACATATATATATATAAAATAAAGATCTTTCATTCATTCATCATGGTGTTTGCAACATGAAACTAGTGGAAACTTATAGAGGAAAGCTTGAAAACATAAATCTAACTAACAGAAAATGATCGCGTACATGAATCTATGGGGGGATTTTGCATGCATCATTGGGGGAGAATAAAGAGCTACACTACTAAGCATGTAAATATGAAGAACTAAGCTAATCTAGCAGAAATAAAGGCATTCAGAGGTGGGCTCTGATGGCCATTGAATGGTTGAGAGGTGAAGGAGGGGCGGCCAATGGTGCTTAGGCCGACCCTTGGAGAGAGGTTGGAGAGGTGATCTAGCATCCTGGCGAGGAGATGGTGGTAGCCATGGTGAGCAACTCATGGAGGTGTAGTGGAAGTGAATGTAGCTAACCTAAATGGAAGTGAATAATGCCAAGAGATGGATGGGTGCAAATAGCCACCTAAGGGAAGCTCTCTAGAGAATTATGGAATTCTCTAGAGAGGCCTATGGTGGGAGCTCATGGGAGAGTGAGAGAGAGAGGATGGATGGTGGTTTTTAGATCCACCAAATGTGGATCTAAAAATTGAATGGCTCTTGGTTGCTAATTTTAGCAACCAAGGCAAAAACACATGGTAGAGAGTACTAGAGAACTCTAGGCTAGGTATTTTTCATGTGGATGGTGTGTGTGGGTCGAAACATAGGTGGCTAGGTTGATTAGGTTAGGTTCTAGTGGGTTTAGGTCAAGGTAGGTCTCAAATTAGGGTTGTAAACCCTAATTCACTAAGGTAAAGTGCAATTAAACTTAATACAAGTTTAATTGGGTGTGTGAAAACTTAATTGAGAGTAAAATAACTCAATTAAGTCAGGTCTAGGTCAATTGGACTCTCACTGAGTCCAATTGGATAGTGTGTGCTAAGATCAGAGCTCAATTGGACTCAATGAGTCCAATTGAATAGGTTGATGGAATTGACTAGGATCCAAGTTGAAAGAGCGATCTTCGTTTTCGTTGAAAACTTTAACATAAAATGATGTGTCATTGTATTTAATCGCGTGGTAAAAGATCGCTTTTCAAAACATTTTAATTTTTAGAATCTAACCACGAATAGTTAGGTCATCTCCACAAGGAGGAATTAACCTATCAAAAATGAGTAATGATGCATCAAGTAATTGGGAATTTCAATAGATGTGCATGCTAATTAGTGTTCTCATTTCCAGCATAAATTCTTAATTTAGATAATTAATCAAGAATCTGAGGGTGCACATGCAAAATCACCACTATGGAAATACCAGAATGGCTATCTTAATATTGACAAGCGTCATCAAATTTATCTAAATTAGAATTTGTTCCCCATTACAAAATACATGTTAGCTTAGTCATGAGATAAATGTAATGTGACTGCATGTAATTCTATTAGAATTGAAGGTCATTCATGCAATTCAAACGCAATATAATAATAAGGTAAAAAAGTAAATAGTATCTTTAATAATGGCAATGCTTGTAATTTTTAATAGGCAATTTACTGTTGCAAAACAGAGCAAGTGCTCTTCTTGGCATGCATGAGGAGGGCCCACGGCTGAAGGAGAGAAGCCCAGGAGAGGTTAGCCGTGACAAGGGGATCACGATGGCGGTGGTGGTGTCGACTATGGTGGCCTGAGGTCACCGGCCGCTGAGGAGGAACCCGTCGACGGTGGGTTACTCCATGCATGCGCGCAGGTCTTGGCTGGCCCGTCTGAGGGTGTGGTCGTGTTCGTGAGGTTGAGGCGAGCTTGACGGAGGCGACGTAATGGAGAACAGCGGTCTGTGGCGGTGGCTGCACTTGGAGGTGGACAGCCGGCAGTGGGTTCCTTCGGAGAAGAAGATGAACATTGCGATGTCTGGTAAGGGTGTGAGGTGCGCTGCGCGTGGCGGCTGAAGTGCAGCCGGGCGTGGTTGTGTGCTTGCATTGTGCGCACTGTGAGGTTGCGCACTGCGCAGGTGGGTGTGGTGGCGTGCTTGCATTGTGGTAGTGCGTGGCTGTGACAGTAGCGCGGGTGATGGGTGCAGCGCCTACGTGTGGCAGTGCATGGCTGATGGGTATGGCTCCTGCGGGCGCTGGCGAGGGTTGGTGCAAGCTGGCATGGTTGCAAGGGCGCGTGCATGCTGTGGACAGGCGGTGGAAGTTGCAGGCGCAGTGAGGGCAAGCTGGCATGGGCTTTTAAAGGATTGATGAAGGCGGTGTATGCTTGGTTCCACAGTGCCCGCACTCTCCACGGTGGGGAAGGTGGAGAAGAAGAGATATCCCCTCTGGGGGAAAGAAGAAGATGAAGATGCGTCTCTCACGCTCGAACCTCCTTTTATCCCTTCTCCCCATGAGAGTCAAGGGATTTTTAAATCCCTTGCTAAATTTGGCCTTCGGCTGTTGAGGAGATGTTGACGTCAGCCGGAAGACTCGGTTGAAGACGGTGGCTGTTGGGGGAGAGGAGAATTTAATTCACCCCCCTCGTCTCTGGCAATTTATTCCTACAATGATGAAACATAAAATAATTACATACTAAGTTATAGAATACGATAAAATAGATAAAAACTCAAGTAATGATGCATGCACTTATTTAATGACCAAATGTGATTATTAACAAACATACTATGTTAGAATTGAAGTACTTAGGCGTAACAATAGTCCAGTAAAATGGACTCATCACAAGTCAATTAGGTTTAGTGATGACCTAATTAGGTTTTTAGGGAGGTCTAGAGGTGATGTGCTAGGGTTAGGGCACCTTAATTTAGGTTCCTTTAGGGTTAGAATTGGGTTTAGGGGACTAGAGATCCAAGATCAAGGCTTGAATTCCAAAACAGGAACTAGAGGACTGTATCAGATGTCTAATAATAGTATCAGACATCTTATAATGAAAAATCAAAAGTCCAAACTTATTGTCTGGACTTCCAATCAGAGTCAGGAGGGATTCTAGGTTCTGTCTTGGGTATTCTGCAGAAATTGGACTTCTGACCAAGTGTCTAGACGTCCAATAACACTGCAAAAGTGGGTTTAAGGTGTGCGGGAGTTGGCTAAGGGTTCTGGATGCCCTATCATCTATCTGGACATCTAGATAGTGGTTGGAATTAGGGTTTTAAGGTTTCCTAGGGTGTGGTGACCTAATCTAAGGGTGGCTAAGGCTTGGGGAAGCTTCTAGGCTATCCTAGGGCTAGGATGGTCCTAAGTTCTTCATATTTTACTCCTTTATTCCTACTTAAATAGAATAGCATACCTTAACTCGCTTATATTATTATCTACTACATCTAATCTAGGTCTTCCGCTCCAGCTCTGCTGCAACACCAGTTATCCTTTATTCTTCTGATCCAGCTTCAGATCTACCTTCTGATTAGCTTATTACCTACAATTGACATAATGCACCTAATCAGGACATTATAGCACTATTTTATGCATAGCTAAAAGAAGGCAGTAAAGATGCAAGTAATGCTTTTGCATGCATGAATTATCCTAACTTATGCTAAGTCCTAGCCTAATTCTGGACAATTAAGACCTATGATTTCTGCGCAATCAAGTCTAGATTCGAAAAGGACTTTCTGACCAGGGTGAAATGACTTTCTAAGAATGTGACGGTCATGGATGGCCTTTAATTTATCCTTATAAATCCTTGAGCTTTCATAAGATTCATTCCTTAATTCATCTAGCTCGGAAATTTGTAATCTTCTATAATCACCGGCCTTCTCAAGGTCCAAGTTACACTTTCTGATGGCCCAATAGGCTTTGTGCTCAAGTTCAACGGGAAGATGACAGTGTTTCCCATACACAAGTCTAAAAGGAGACATGCCTGAAGGGGCATTGTGAGCTGTCCTATATGCCCACAACGCATCAGAAAGGCGAGAAGACCAATCCTTTCTATCAGGTCTGATGGTAGTCTGTAAAATCTTCTTGATCTCCCGGTTAGACAATTCAGCTAGTCCATTGGTTTGAGGGTGATATGGTGTAGCAATCTTATGTGACACCCCATACTTTTGAAGCAGGGACTGAAAATGTGTGTTCCTAAAGTGAGACCCTCCATCACTAATGATGGCTTTTGGTACCCCAAATCTAGAGAAGATAAAGTCTTGGACAAATTGTGTCACAACTCTATGATCATTAGTCCTCGAGGGGATGGCTTCAATCCATTTAGAAACATACTCAACTACTAGTAAGATATACTCGAAGCCATGAGAATTTGGAAAAGGTCTCATGAAGTCAATGCCCCAAATATCAAAGATTTTGCACACTATGATTGGATTCAAGGGCATCATGCCTTGACAGCCAATACTGCCGAGAGACTGACAGCGTGGACATGTCCTACTATATTTGTGTGCATCTTTGAAAATTGTGGGCCAATAAAAACCGCTTTGCAAAATCTTTGCAGTAGTCTTTTTGCCAGAGAAATGACCGCCACAAGCCTGGTCATGGCAGAACGACAGAATAGTATCAATCTCTTTATCAGGGATGCACTTCCTAAGAATCTGGTCTTTGCAGTGCTTGAAAAGCCATAGTTCTTCCTAGTAATAGTGCTTGGCCTCGGATCTAAGTCTGTCTTTTTGATGTCGGACCCAATCAGAGGGAACGATTCCAGAAGTCAGGTAGTTGACAATGTCAGCATACTAGGGAAGATCAAAATGGATGACCAGCAATTGCTCGTCAGGGAAGTGGTCAGAAATAGGAAGTGAAGGAGATATCGCTTCTGAAGGAAGGCGGGATAAGTGGTCAGCTACCACATTCTGCTTCACGGCCATGTCCCAAATCTCTAAATCAAATTCCTACAATAGTAGGATCCATCTAATCAGACAAGATTTCGCATCCTTGTTGGCGAAAAGATGTCGAACTGCAGTGTGGTCAGTGTAGACTATCATGTGGGAACCTAAAAGATAAGGTCTGAATTTTTCCAGTGCAAATACTATGGCTAGCAATTCCTTTTTCTATGACAATGTAATTCCTCTAAGCTTCATCTAAGGTCTTGCTAGCATAATAAATGATTGTAGGTTTCCTGTCAAGTTTTTGACCAAGGATAGCCCCTACTGCATAATCAGAGGCATTGCACATGATCTCAAAAGGGTGAGACCAATCCAGAGGTTGCAGTATTGGTGCCTTGGTAGCCAAATCACAAAGTGTCATATAGGCACGAACACAATCGTCAGAGATCTAGAAGTCTACGTCCTTGGAGAGGAGATTGGTGAGAGGTTAGGCTATTTTCGAGAAGTTCGCTATAAAGCGACGATAAAAACCAACATGCCCGAGAAAAGATCTAATCTGTTTAATCAACAGAGGTAGTGGTAGTTCAGAAATCAATTTTACCTTCTCACGATCAACCTCTATTCCTCTCTTAGAAATAAGGTGACCTAAAACTAGTCCTTCTGGTACCATGAAATGTGATTTCTCCCAGGAAAGTACCAGATTCACATTAATGCATCTTTGTAGGACCTTAGTCAGGTGGTCTAAGCATGCATCAAATGTGCTCCCGAAGATCGAGAAGTCATCCATAAAGACTTCTAAACAATCACCTACTAAATCGGAGAAGATTGCAAACATACACCACTGAAATGTAGCAGTTCCGTTGCACAATCCAAATGGAATCCTACGGAATGCAAAGGTTCCGTAGGGGCAGGTGAAGGTCATTTTTTCTTGGTCATCGGGGTGAATTGCCACCTTATTATAAACCTAAATAGCCATCCAAAAAGCAGAAAAATCTATTCCCAGCCAGTCTTTCTAGTATCTGATCAATGAAAGGCAATGGAAAATGATCTTTCTTCGTGGCTTGGTTGAGTTTGCGGTAGTCAATACATACTCGCCATGAACTAGCAATCCGTGTAGGGATGACTTCTCCAAATTCAGTGGTTATTACAGTAAGTCTGGCCTTCTTAGGCACAACCTGAACAGGACTTACCCACTGACTATCAGAAATGGGGAAAATGATTCCATTGTCTAACCATTTAATCATCTCATTTTTAATCACCTCCTAAAGTGTAGGATTCAATCTACGCTGTGGTTGCCTAGTAGGTCTAGATTCTTCAATGAAAATCTTATGTGTGCAGTAAGAAGGACTAATGCTAGTCAAGTTAGAGAGGTTCCATCCTATATCCTGTCTATGTGCTCTCAGGACAAATAAGAGTCGTGATTCTTGATTAGATAATAAGGAGTTGACAATCATAGGAAAAGTCTGATCAAGTCCTAAGAAGACATACTTCAAAGAATCAGGAAGAGGTTTAAGCTCAACAGGTATAGGATCATGTGAAGGAGCAAGTGTGGAGAACTCAGAAGATCCTAGAGACACTAAGGGAATAGGAGGCAAGTCCTCAATTTCTACAGCTGGTGTCTTAGTGAGAGTCAAGTCAGAGTCCAAAGAGTGTTGAGGTTCTAAATTTAGCGAATCAATTAAAGTGTCCTCAATCAACCTATCCAAAGAATCCAAGGAACAGATTTCCTCAATTAAACTACATGATGGTCCTCTTTAGGCCTAAAAAATATCAATTTTTATCCTCTGATCTCCAAATTTCAACTCTATTAGGCCCTCCTCACAATTAATGTTTGCCTTGGCCGTAACCAAGAAAGGTCTTCTTAGAATGATAGGTGTGTTCTGAATATCCTTAGGTACTTCCATGTCAAGGACTATAAAGTCTACAAGGAAATAAAAGTCCTTAACCCGCACTATAACATCTTCCAACACTCCCTGAGGTGTCTTAACTGATCTGTCAGCTAATTGCAAGGACACCTTGGTTGGCTTTAGATTGCCAACCTCGAAATGTGTCAAAAGGGATGTTAGGATAAGATTGATGGAAGCACTTAGATCAAGTAATGCTCTATGGAATGTGGTGTTACTTATCATGCAGGATAGGAGAAGGGTGCCTAGGTCTTTCATCTTAGTAGGGAGGGTACTGGATATGATGGAACTAGCTTGTTCCGAAAGGATGATTGGACTACTCCTTTTTTGAATCCATGCTTTACTATTAGGTGTACATAGGTCTTTTAAAAACTTAGCGTAAAGAGGTATGTGGAAAATTGCATCCAACAAGGGGATGTTTATGTGAACTTGCTCAAAGAACTTAAGCAAATCCTCCTCAGGTGCCACACAAGTCTTCTTTTTGCCTTTCCCCTTCTTCTTTAAAGCCTCTGGAAATGGTACAGAAGTGGTGATAAGAGGGTCATTCCTAGGTAGAGAAGAAGCAAGAAGAAATGGATCAGATGGAGGAGTGGAAGTAGAAGGTCCAGGAAAAGATGTAGAAGCAGGAATTGGTGGATCTACAGTGCTTCTACCACTCCTAGTGACTATGGCATTAAGTTCAACCCTAGATGTAGATGGTAGCTCAGAGTTTGGTAATAGAGGTGGTTGAGGTTGTTGATAGGAAGAATTTGGGTTAGTGTAGAATTCAGTTTCGTGCAAGGGTTGTGAGATGGCATGTGCTTGACCTTGCACTGAAGGTCTAAGTTGAACATACCTCTGGGCAGGTATGTTCCTAGGATTGGGTTGTGCTTGAGATGGGAGTGAATGTGGTTGACGAGATTCCATCAAGTGCAATAGTTGGGCTCTCATCTCAGCTAATGCCGAGTCCTGTCTTTGCTACATAGCAATGTTCTGTTGTTGCATATCAGCAAGAGCTTTCAAGATGGACCCCAACTGGTCATCTCGTGTAGGCCCAATTTGAGAGTATTGGGCGGGCCTGGGTTGGGGTTGCTGGTAGGCATGCGGTGGATACCCGTGTGATTGTGGAGGTGGTGCTCTGATCAGGTTGTGCTGTGGTGGTGCAGAAGGTTGTTGATATGGAGGTCTTTATGAATTTCCCGACCACGAGAAATTTGGATGATTACGCCATCCAGGGTTGTAGGTTTGTGCAAAAGGGTCATTGTGAATGGCATGGAGCTCCTCCGAAGCTGCAGAAGGTGCAAGGAAGTCAGTGTAAGGAGGAACAAAGGTTCCTCCAACCAGTGTAGGATAAGGAAATGAATAGCCTGGTAGTGCAAGTTGTGTCACAGAAAGGTTATTCACAGTTTCCCTCCCTATGGGTAACTGAGAAGAAGTGTGTTGTGCAAGTGACTGAGAAGGAGATGATGAAGGTTTAGAGAGAAATTTCCATACTTCATCTACTTTCTTCTCGATTAAGCCCACCTTATCTAGCTGACCAGCCACTATCTCTATGTCTCTGCTGCTGGATTGGGCTTCGTGTACCCCCGAATGTGAGTGGAAATGTGAGGACTTTCTATTAAACATGCTCATCGAAGCATTGTTAATAGAGTTTTCGGCCATGCCTTCGAAGAGCTTAAAGGTTGAGTCCTCGTCCCAACACAGGAAATTGCCTCCACAAGCGGCATCTACAAAATTCTGTGTGTCATCATGGAGCCCATGGTAGAAGATTTGGACCTGCTGCCAGCATGGAACACCATGGTGGGGACACTTTCTCAAAAGCTCGTGGAATCTCTCCCAAGCCTCGTGCATTTGTTCTCCTGAATTCTAGGTGAATGTAGTGATAGCATGCCTTAGAGAATTAGTGCAGCCTACAGGGAAGTACTTCTCTAGGAACTCATGTTCCAAAGATGCCCACGTGTCTATAGGTGTAGTCTATGTAAGGGTTCTAAACCAAAAGGCAACTTTATCTTTTACTGAAAAGGAAAACATTTTCATCAAAAGCGTGTGCTGATCATGGTCTTGCGGACCCAAAGTTTGAGCAAGATTTTTCAGCTCCTCTAAATACTGAAAAGGGTCCTCAGAAGCAAGTCCATGGAAGTGAGGAATAAGTTCTATGATGTTTGGCTTCAGTTCAGCAGCATGACCCCCATTGGGATAACGTACCATAGGCATAGGTTGGGCAACTGTACGATTATAGCAATCCCATAGTTGACGTCTACAAGGCTGAGGTGGTGCCTAAGGGTTTCTAGGTTGAGGTTGTGGTTGGGGGTTTGTTAGAAGATTAACAGCTTGTGTAAGCTGTTGCACCTATTGGGTAAGGGTGTTCATCTGAAGTTGTGTTTCAAATAGGTGTTGAAGATGAGGCATAGGTCCTCTCTCCAGTGGTGGATTAGGGAAATTAGGATATGGTGGAGGTTGGAACCTATGGGTTGGTGGTGGTGGTGGTGGTGGTGGAAGATGTGCAATAAGATGTGGAGGAAGTTCTTCAAAATCCTCAAACTGTGCAGAATCATGATCATCCTCATGATGTGTGAAGTACTGAATAGGAGTTTGAGGTTCAGGAGGTATAAGATTGGATGTGGAAGGCATAGAAGTGGAAGTGGTGGCTTGGGCATTAGCACATAAGGAGAGTACTAGCTCAGGGTTTTGGGATCTCCTACCTTCCATTGAGTCGATTTTTGAAAACGAGTTTTAAAAATAGTCACAACTCAATAGAAAGGATAAAATATATTTCAAATCTCACAAAAAATCAGAAATCCCAATCAATATCAATCCAAGCAAGACCAATCTATCAAGCAAGTGAGAAGAAATCGAATTTTTCCTAGAGGCTGCTACAAAAAATAATAGTATGTAAACAAATGTTTCAAATAATAGACCTAGCAAAGTGCAGACCTCTATAATCCACTAGGAGTCTGGATAAGACTAGCGTGCGAATCCAAATCTTGTGGTGCTAAAAGAGATGAGGTAGAAACCCGTGTAAGTGAATCTTAAGTGATCGAGATGTATGCACGATAGCAATCAACACAATGGAGGTGAAAAACATTAGTCAGGGTTTCAATCAAGTTTTTATGTCTCCCTTTTTATTTTGATTCAAGTATTTAGAAAGTATTTTCTATGCTGCTTGTCTCGCTTTTTTTAATCATTTCAAAACAAGAGATGGTCTTTTTAAATTTTTAAGTCAAATGAAAGGATGGCAGGAGTTGAGGAAGGATAGGGAATGCGTACCTGACTCCAGCAATTCTACAAGTATGCAATTTGACTTGGAATTAAAATATAGCAGGTAAGAATGCAACCTAAGAATGGATGCCTAGTGATATGCTACTGCTAGATAAGGGATGAAATCCTTTTGAATTTTTGATTTTTTTTATTTTTGAATAATGCACAAACAAAAACAAAAGGAAAAGAAATTGATACGAAAAAATCGCAAATGGAAAAACTGCATCGATGAGAGATGAGTATAGAGATAATAGAGAGAGTCCAAAGAGAGTCTACAAATATTACAAACTGTGTGAGAACAGGCTCTCACAACTTATGCCTAACAAATGATCCTAGGTAATATACCTAAATCTAAACTAAGCTATACTAAACTACTACTATTACTACTACTAATACTAAAGAAAAACTGTAGCTCCAAGGGAAAACTCCGCCGGGATGTCGGGTTAGAAGCGCAGTGAACCCGCTAGTAAGATGACCTCCACCTGGAAGATGATGCTACTCCTCCTACTCCTCAAGTGCTGCAAAAACAACAATTGATTAGTAAAAGAATCAAAGAATGTATATACAAAAAGAATTAATCAATAAAAGAATGATTATGTACAAACAATGAATATAAATGAATTTATATACAAAAATAAAAATTATTTAAAAATGAAGAATTAAAGAATAATTTTGGTGTATAGAGAGTTGCCTCCCTGGCAACGGTGCCAAAAATATGTCACGATCGGCCACGGTTTGTATAGAAAAAGAAATCGTCATTGTTGTAGTTGTAATATGTCACAAATACAAACCATTATCGCATCAATTTTATTTATTTACATAATTTTTACTGGTTTATTCCAGGTCGTTCACTGGGAGGCAGTTGGTGATATACATCACTCTCTAAATCCAACATTATCCTTTAATCCCAAAAAGATCAATTTTATATACAATCATAAATGAATGACTTAATGAATAATCAATGAAATAATAGCTTAATTATGTACAAAAGAATCAACTAAAATACTTGCAAACACCTAATTACAAACAAGCATCAAACACTATACATATATACTCTATACTATATATTTATAAGTTATAATACTAATACTTACATATATATAAGTAAAAATATATACTAGACTATCCTAACTTAACATACTAACATATACAGTAACATATATAATATCTACAGCAACAGATATAAACGTCGCTACACCCTAGAAAAATTATGTATAGAATTTAAAGTAGAAGCTGGGATCTGTAGCGACACTTATTCTATCTATAGTGACGGTTTATTCTATCAGTAAAGCTATATGGTTATTTATGTACATATATAGCTCAAACACATCTATACTACATTTATGTTTTATACTTATACTAAGTATTTACAATATACACTTATATACATGTTATATTTATACTATATATATATATATATATATATATATATATATTACATATATTCATACGCACATATATACTTAACTAATTCTTCTTCTCTGTTATCACTCTTCTTTCTCTCATATGTTAACTTAGTCGTTTCTTCTTCCTCTTTTGTTCTTCTATTTCTTTTCTACTTACGGTTCTCTCATTCGCTCTTTAATTTTAACACTTAACTATTTGTTCTTTCTTATTAATCCCCCCTTATTAGGCCTTACTTAGTTTAAAAATTAGGTTTATTAGTTGGCGAGCAGCTCTTTTCGAGGGATACACAGCACTCGAGGTGGGTCAGACCAGGCCTCTGCTAAGAGCCGCCCTAATTCTTTAATTAGACCTCTTAATCTCAGTTTAAGCTCAGTATTGGACTTAATCAAGCCCTTCGCACAGTGCATGGCTCCCAGCCACACACTGCACACCAGTACCACATCACAACCATCACATAACCATGCCATACCTAGAACATATGCTCGTAAGGGGAAGGTATTTGTTTCAGGCGCTCGACGCTCGGTGCCCGTGACGATTGGATAACCAATAGAAGAAAAACAACTTATAGTGCTACAAGCGCTGTATGCCACACGATGTGGCACTATGTTCAGCGCGACTCAGCACTAGAATTCTAATGCAACTATGCTGATTTGAGGTTTTTGACTCTTGATTAGAGGGTCATAATTTATTATAAATTAGAAATAAATTATGGGGAATTAAAGTATTTACATATTACTTTATAATTGTACAATTAAATTAGAAATTTAATTACGTTTATTATATAAATAAATTAGGTAAAGTTTCCAGTTTATACATAATGAATTCTAGGTTTTATTTCTTAATTACGTGTAAATTAGTTAATGTATGGTCTAATTGGCCTTATACAGTATATTATACATATTAGAGTATTTAATAAAGATTCTTATTGTATTTTACAGGTTTTATTTCTATTTTATTTACAATTAAATAGCTTCTTATTAAACTATTTTATATATAAATTAGATACAACTAATATAATACATTATAAATACAATTAAATTAGCTTAATTTACTTAAAATACATTTGTACAAATATACAGTATAAGTTAGTTTAGTTTTAACTTAAATTACTAATTTATTTTAATTTAATCTATTAACTTAGCTAGTAAATTAATAAATTAATTATTTATTCTGTATATATAATTAAATTAATAAATTAATTATTTATTCTGTATAGGGTTCCTAATGTAAATAGTATACATATAAATACGTGTGAACAATTTTAATACTAAATATGTTTATTTATAGAGTTTATTAATTTATATAGCTTATTAATACATATAAATTAGTATAATTAATAAATAGTTATATAAATAGGCTATGTACAGTTTGATCTACTTAAATACTTAAGTTAAATTATCTAATATATACATAAGTTATTCATACTTAATATATATATAATTTATACTATTTACAAATATAACTTACTCTATACCTTATATCTATAAGTATTTACATAGTATACAATGAGTTTTTAGGCATTTTTAGGGTTTTTTTTCATTTTTTATGGATTTTGTATATTTTGTGGAGATAGGAGGTGAGAAAGAATGAAATAGATGAGAAGAGTAGACTATTTTTGGTGTTTTTATAGTTAATTTCTTTTATTAAGTTCCATAGTATACTGAACCGCTGGCTGGTATGTTCTACCAAGCCGAGGGTTAAGAATACCATGTAACTTGATATATATTTAAAATTATACCTGATCTTCTCCAAGATAGGTTTATTTGATTTTTTTAAATTTTTTATAGTATTTTATTTATGTGCAAATTTAGCACATTCTAGGCCTAAAAAGGATATTCTAAGTGAACCTATGGCCTAAAAGTGAACTAAACATGCTGAACAAAAGGTTTATACAGTTAAACACATTCAACAAACAACATAGAAAGTGTGCAAGTGATTAAATCTGATTTTCAACTTAATTTCATTCAATTTCTACATATGGGCAGTTATATACATAAAAAGCTGACAACGGAAGTTGATTAATGAATTACAAGCTATTCAAATGAAGTTTAAGGTCATTTGCAATACATGAAAGCTTATACAGGAAATTATACAACATAGTGAAATAAACCAGCCATTTAAAAGGCTCAAAACTCCATCTATTGCCCTAACAATCCAGATAATCCAACAAACAGCTGCAGCAACAGTCACCATCTGCAACAAACAGCAGCAAACAACAATAGCAACAGATGCTGCGAAACATTTCCAGACATTCTAGGCAAAGCCCAGATGTCTTAACTAGCTCAGATCATTACTGCAGTGTCCAGAAATCAAAGAAAAAAAACATGTGCAGCAGATTTGGAACTTCAAATTCAACTGTTCAGACCTAAATTCAGTATGAATTATCCCAGATCAGACTTAAAGTCTAGTCAGGCATACTTCATATCCAAATTCAGATTATGATTAGCATTAAACATCAACTTGTATCAAATTTGGAATTGAAACTTTTATAGAAATGTAGCTGCTAAAGCAGCACTTTGATGTGATTGTTTGGGATTCAAAACGCAGAGAAACCTCTTAAAATTCTGACAAAGACTGAAACAAACATGAAAAATCATTCTCGGATGTTAAACTCTAAATCAAAGTCCCTTTTCAACATTTTTCTTTCAAATCAAAGATAAATCTACTGGTCTAAACCTTCCTAATGCTATAGACAACATGTAGGAGGTGTTGAAATCAGTCCATTAAATTCAGCTAAATCCCAAAGTGTTGAAAACCTTAAGGGATACTAAAAATCCCTTAGGTGAAAATCAGATCTCAAGAAAAAAAATAAATCCATGGTTGAAATCCTTAATGGAGCCTCCAATCAACGTAGTTGATCTTCCTTGGCTCTACAAAGCTTTCAAAAACATTAAAACCCTAAAAAAGAATAGATCTAATTACGGCTCATCTGAGATGAATTATGACATCAGAATCATCTCAGATTCACAACCATTCAGTGAATTACAAAAATACCTCAGTTTGCTCGATCAAAGCCGTTCAAAACTCAATTGATTCAAAATCTTGCAATCTTGTGCTAAATCCAAATTCAAAGTAAATCAAGCAAATTGATTCCATTTTCAGCTCAGATCAGGGGCCTTTGTGAACAAAATGAAGTGAGTAAGAGGCCCCTAAAATGGATTTGAGCGCAATTCCTCATCTTAAAGCTTGAAAGCAAAGAGATGGGGATTTGACTCCAAATGCATGGGTGAATTGAGGATTAAAATGCGAGTAAATCAGAAGCGAAATGAAAACATGTAGAGGGAGAAAAACAGTGGTCAATGTATGGGTGAATTCATCCCCTCTGATCTGAAACAATCAGAGGAGGTGAAATTGTGGGATCTCTATGCTACAACTACTCCTAAGCTATGCTACAAGCGTGCACAGCAGATCAAATCTAAATCTATACTTAAATTATACTGCTAACCCATGTAACTACACTACAGCTAATCTAAAAAATAGTAAACCTAATCTAACAGGAAGAATGGGACCTTTAGATCTCCACCCGATGGATGGAGAGGAAGAAAGGAGGGAGGAGATGCTCTAGCAGAGTTTAGGGTCGCCCTCAGGTGCTACGAAGTCCTTAGCGGTGAAGAGTGTCAGAGAGAATGTGGATTTCACAGTCGGTGGCTGTGAAAATGGGGAGATGTGGGAGAGTAGTTAGAGAGGATGAATGATCACTAAGAGGTGTAGGAGGGAGTGATCCCCTGCGCGTGTAGCTGTGGAGCTGCTTAAGTATGAAGATCAGTGGATCAGAGCACCACGCGGGTGAAATTAGGTACAAAGGGCAAGAGTGACGAGGATTAGAGGAGAGAGCGCGTGCGCTGCCAAGTCAAAAAGTGACTGTTGGATGGGATCTGGGTGAAAAGGTGACCACACGCATCGAATTGTGTGAAGGTTCGATTCAAATCGAGCCACAGATCAAGCGATCAAGGGAATGGATGGCCACGATGGCCTCAGTTCATCGCATGTACAGTACACGCGAGCTGCAGGCTTGTATTAGTGAAATTACAGGGAACACCCCTCAGCGAAGGGGTAGAACAATTGCAGACAGACCCACTAATGGTAAGGAAAGCCATCAGAGAAGTCCTTAAGGCTTACAAGTAGGTCCCTGCAATCTTCAAATGGGTCCTTGGAGGTTTTTCTTAGTGAATAAAATATGATGTATGAAGAACCTAGATGTGAATCCTTAATTGCAAGGCCCTAGTGATGTCCAAATGTACCCAAGTTTTTATTGAAGCTCAATTGAACGTTTTAGAAGTTAATTACGCTTTTGATTTGGAATTTTGAGCTCATCTGTGTGTTCAATTTGCACTTTGATCACTACTTAACCTTCTTTAATAGAATATCTCATTTAATGACTTAATTATGCATTTTTAATGCACAATTGATGTTTTAGGTCTTTTTCTTTATTTTCCACATTTAACCCTTTTTATGTGTTAATAGTGTTTAACCTAGTTTCTAGCTTAACTTAGGCTATTTAGCTATGATGAGTCACAACTCATCAACAAGCACCTCCCCCTGTACCTCTTCCTATACCTCCTCTTCGTCCTGTACCCCCTTCTCCACCTGTATGCCTTCCCCTTGTACGTACTCCCCACCAACCTCCTCATCGTAGTCCTCATCATCAGGCTCCTCAACGAAGCAAGCGATAGAAGAAACCTAATAAGAAAGTGGGGCCTTGCCCTTCCCTTGGAGGTGAAGCCCCTGAGAAAGAACATACGGTGCTATGAACTGAGATCTAGGATGAGGGGGTCTATGTGGCCTGGGGTGGGGTGGGTGAGTATATATTAGGAAGGTAATGTGGAGATCTAGGGCTGTGGTGGAGGCTAAGAAAAAAGAGGTGGCGGCAAGACTGGAGGCTGACTATGAGCTTCCCCCTCCTTGATTGCTGCCTCTCGATTCTCCCTAGAGGCCTTCTTCTTAACATTCATCTACACATGAAATTACCATTAATTAGCGATAAATATAAAAAAATCCATAAAAATTTTGGCAGAGTTTCCTCTATATTATTGAAATTTTCACAAATTATGTATAAAAGAGAAGATATACAAGAATGAAATTATAAACACATAATGTAGAAACAAAATTTGAGGGCACACCCCCATTCGATCTCACATGTAATAATATAGAAGAGAAGATATACATCATCTTATAGAATCAAACAAGTAAAATTTCCAAATGAGTCATCTATTGGATACAAGATGAGTAACGAATCTAGTTGAAATAGGTCCATGTACGATGATTATTCATCTTATTCTTATATGATAAAATAGCAAGTGTAATTCATGTACCATCAATATAGATTTCACTTTGGTATGAATCTAAGAATGATTTCACAAAAAAAATCAATATAGATTTGTAACGCCTAGTTTGGTTGCTAGGATGTTTATCAAAAACACATGTCCCCACATTCCTGGCAAGATATTCTATGAATTAGGCACTTTATTTTGACACTGACATTTTAGCTTTAGTTGTGAATGTGAAATAGAAAAATGTACATAAGCATCCAAAAAGATGTTGAAATAGTCCCCCCAACAATCAAGCTTGAGGGACATTTTAGCTTTAGTTGTGAATGTGTGTGAATTTGTAAGTGGAGTAAGGTGAAGGTGGAGTGGACCATGAAGGTGTGTGTGATCTATTAGTTAAATTCCAAATTCTTTCTTGGAAGTAGAGCAAAACTTCAATACTTGAACTCTATACTATAGAGGAAAAGGTTAATTAGTTGTTTCTTAGGGGGAATCACCCTAAGATGATCGTCTTGAGGCAATTATGAGAAAAACTAAGGGGTTAATATCTTATAAATGCATGTCTGCACTGAAACTTTTTCAACTTTTTATCCAGTTTCTCACAAAAATTCTCTTATTCCATCTCAGAATAACTCTTATGGCCTCTTAGCGGGTTCCAAATCTTATATTAAGATGCAATAGGAAATAATGAACTAATGGCTGAAATAAAAGCTTCTTGAAATAAACAATATACCTTATATGTCATTATCTAACGCTCCGACTACTTCTTGTCCTTCTTCTGGAATTTCTTGATAAGCTTCATATTCAAAATCAAGATCAATGTCCTTGTCTACATCAAAGTATTCATGTGGCACAGTTTTGATAGGTATTATCCATCCATTCCTACTATTGTTGAACACGTAAAATAATGTGACACTTGACATGCTAAGGTGAATGGTTCTGCTGTCTGAAGAATGC
This sequence comes from Thalassia testudinum, assembly GCA_037157565.1. Taxonomy (NCBI): domain Eukaryota; kingdom Viridiplantae; phylum Streptophyta; class Magnoliopsida; order Alismatales; family Hydrocharitaceae; genus Thalassia; species Thalassia testudinum. Next base: position 69,138,145 of record JAZHRO010000007.1, on the reverse strand, counting down.
AGCGATTCGTATTTAAACTTAAGAAACTGTGTTTAACATCTTTCTTGAAACCAATGCCATTCTTAAAAACATCAAACCAATCACACTTAAACAAGACCACTCTGCGATCGTATCTGAAGCTCATCTTCACAATTTCAATGATTTGGCCATAGTAGCCATCACAACCAGTCGTCATATCACAACTAACAACGATTCCAGCATGTTGCGTTGCCTTCTCATCGTCAATTGATCATATCTTGAATCTAAAGCCATTTATTATAAATCTTGAGTAATAATGTCTGTAACTTAACGGGATCTCAGCAATAACATCAAAATCTTCGACCCACCTAGGGTCATTTTCTTTCATCTATTTTACATGCTCCTTAAACCAATCAAGGAGGTCTAACTCCCGAACAGATTGATGTGAAGACTATTTGAATTCCGTATAAAATGGATCAACTTTAGGAATCTACTTTAAAATGTATAAGTACGCTAACTTTCGATCCACTTCTGAAATCAATTTATACTTTATCCGTAGGATTGGCCTTCCCTTTATATCAAAAATGGAGAGAGAATCTTCATTTTCATTGTATCCTCCATCAAAATTTCTCTCAAGTTGATTAAATCTCTTATCTGGATCATCCATATACATTACACAAAAGTTTATGCATTCCTCAAGAAGATATCCTTCAACAATTGAGCCTTCAAGCTTCGCCTTATTTAAGGCATAAACTTTCAATTTTTTTAGGAACTGTTCAACTGAATACATCCATCTGTACTGTATAGGTCTCCCAACTCTTGCTTCGTTTGCAAGATGGAGTGTAAGATATACCATAACGTCAAAGAAGGCTGGAGGGAATATTTGTTCCATCTTGCATAGTGTAATAACAATTTGTTCGTTCCAGTAATCTAAAAGTTCACAGTCTAAACTCTTTGAACATATGGCTTTAAAGAAATGGCTCATCTCTGTGAAAGTATCAACGACTGAATCAAGTAGAACTCCACAAATAGCAAATGGAAACAAAATCTTCATATAAACATGAGAATCATGACTTTTTAACCCAGTGATTTTCTTTTGAACTTCATTCACACAACATGAAAGCTATGAAGAGTACCTGTCAGGAACCCTTATTCCCTTCAAGAAGGAGAATAACCTTTCTCTCTGATCTTGATTCAAACTATACATAGCTGACGTGAAATCCTCTCCCTCAATAACATGTAATTTAGGATGAATACCCAATTTTTTCATGCCATTTATTGTTCTTAATGTGTCTTTTGGGTTATCTGTTAAGTTTAACATGCCCAAGATGTTGTCCATGACATTCTTCTCAGTATGCATTACACCAAGTTGTGACGGACTGTAAGATCTTTCCAATAGGGGAGCTCCATGAAGAAGATGCTCTTATTTTTGAAACCTAAATCTTTCAAAACTGTAAGATCCTTCTTGAATGTACGACCTAAGTGAAGGTTGCCAAGTTTTTGTAATGTCTCCATTACTTCAAATCTAGACAATTTGATAAAATCTATTCTCAGCATATTGCTCGCATTCCTGCTCAAATACTGCCATCAAATCTTTCTTTGAACTGTGATATCCGCCATCTGCACTCAATAGGAAGAAATCTACGGTGTTCTAAGTAACAAAATTTGGTACTTTCAGGCAGACGCAAATGATGCGTATCATCCATGAAAATCAGATATGCTAACTTCCCTTTCTTACTCCATCCTAACAAGTTTGCATATGCTGGGAAGTCATTTATGGTCCATAATAGTGCTACATACATCTTGAAAAATTCTTTCTTATTTGCATTGCAAGTTTGAACACCATCCTCCCATAGTTCTTTTAGTTCATCTACTAGTGGCTGTAAATACACGTCAATTGCATTTCCCAATTGCTTAGGACCTAGGATGAGACGTGTCATCATCATAAATGAGGATCGCATACAAAGCCAGGGAGGTAAGTTATAAGTCACCAACACGACTGGCCAAATGGAATACGACGGATACATGTTCATGAAAGGATTAAATCCATCGCTTGTAAGTCCCAATTAAACATTATGCAAATCCCTAGCGAAGGGAAAATGTGTGCTGTCAAATTTTTTCCACTCTTTAGAATCTCTTGGATCACGAATATGGTTGTTCCGTGACTTAGTTTTTTACATGCCATGTCATCCACATTGTTGTTTTACTCGACATAAATAATCATTGCAACCTTGGAATCAACGGAAAGTATCAAAGAACCTTTCTTCCTTATTTCTTATCTCCACTATATCTTTCCTCGCCACAATTTGAGTAGGTACTCAGCCCTACGTACTCTTTTCTGTATAAAACACAATCATTCACACATACATGAATCTTCTCACAATTTAAACCCAGCCCTTGAATCTGCTTCTTTTCTTCATACTATGACTCAGGAAAACCACTGGGAGTATTCAACAACTCCCGAATGAAATCAAGTACCTCTGACATTAATTTCGTCGTTGCTTTATTCATAACTTTCATCTGAAATAACTTTAACAGGAATGACAACCGGGTCATGGAACTAATTATGGGTGCAATAGGTTCTTCTGTAGCCTTCATTGGTTCATAAAATTGATTATAGCCTCTTAATGTTTCTTCCTTGTTTCCAATCTCAGCGTCCTTGCTCTCATCTCATTAAGCATCTCATCAATTTGATTCCTTTCAAAATCATCATCGGATCCATCAACTTCCGTTGCATTCCCTATGACCTCCTCAGTCGGTTCCTCTCCATGTGTTGTCCACTTCGTGTAATGCTGCCACCAACCATTGCAGATCACGTGCACAAACACAGTGTTTCTATCCTGAATGAATCCATTCAAACACTTCCTACACGAACAAAATATCTTCTCTAGACATACAAAATATCTTCTCCAGACATTCTCCTTGTCTATATTGTTTCCTATGCTCATGGAACACCCAATCTAAAAATGAAAGGACTTTGATGGGCATGTTTTCGTGATGAAAAATTAAGGTTTTGGAGAACCCGTTGTCGTAGTCAAAAATCTCTACCAAATAAAATTTATATCGAAACTCAAGATGAGCCCCGGGTCGAACACATGAAGGCGAAAGTTCGGTTTGAAAATCGTGCTTCGATTTTATTTCTTTTTGATGTTTTTATCTTTTATGATTTTTTTGGTATTTATAAGGAAAGAGATCAGGTCGATAAAATCTAGCTAATCTACTTGCAAAATAAGAAAAAGAAAGAGAGAGAGAGAGAATAATATATTTATCTAACCAAAGTTTGCTACAGATAAACAACTACACTAGAAAGCAATAAAAGATAGATAGAGGTGAGAAGGGTCACCCTCGACGGTCGATTGGAGAATGACTCACTCTGACGTCGCATAGAAGATGGTGGTGAGGAGCTTGATGAAGAAGAACAGCGTCGAAGGAAGGAGGATGGGGTAGGACAGCATCGCGGCGAGGATCTTCCTGAAGGTGGTAAGAGGATGGCCAGGGGATGCTCCATGAAGGGGAATGAGAGGTAGGAAAAATGTTTGATTTTCTACTCTATAAGAGCATTCTGGGCTTTGGATAAGCTAGCTCTAGAACCTTGGAGGTGGTAAGGGAGAGAAAGGAAGAGATGAAGAAGAATGCGAGGGTTAGTGGTCCTTTTATAGTGGAGGAGAAGAGGCAAAATAAAGTCATGCATCAACAGTGACATTTACAATCGTCGCTAAAGCCATGCCTCAAATGTCGCTGAAGATCTGCAACTGCTGGCTCTCTGCTTGCACAGCTGCCGTGAGGTTGGAGCTTTAAGGACCGTCTGATTTTGATCCAATGGTTGACGATTGCACGAAGCTCGCACTTGAAATCACGCTGTTCGCGCACATAAAGTGTCTTCGTGACACGTGGATTAGTCGTGGTTACTGATCGCGCGCCCATTGCTGGTTGAGAACGCGTGCTGCTGCATGTGTGATCGGGCATCAAATGGTGCATCCGCGCCTCTCACGACGTGGCAGCTTCAGCATCGTGTGATGGCAATCGAATGGCCTGATTTGCAATTCGCACTCGCATCTAGAGACACTTTTGCAAGATTCGAACACTGGTCATGGCTTTGAGGAACTCGTGCCTTCATCGCTACGCTATGGGCATTCTTCCATCGTTGGATGAGCAAATGAGGGTCGCGCATACACGTGATCTCAACCGTTGGATGTAAATCCAACAGTCAAGATTGTTTAAGCCATGCCTCTCTAGAGAACATAAGGAGCGGATTGAGCTCCTCTTAGCCATTGGATGAAGATCCAATGGCTTAGAATTAGCGGCATGGATGAAGAGGGAGGTAGCAGTGTCCTGAGGGTGGTTTGGACGATCTGGATGGTGCCACATCGCACCATCTAGACCGTCCAACTTCTTTCCTTTGTAGGTGGCTCCACGGACGTCGAATTGGGTTGATTTTCGCGACGCTAGGCTACAATCATCGATCTGAATCCATCCGTGTGGTTGGATTTATCATTTAAAGCTCTAGATTATGTGACATAGTCCCTTGGCTATTAGTCTTCCTTAGATTGCACAGTGTGCTACAAGACTCTGATCAAGACGATTTCAGGGGTGTTGGACTCTATTCGTCGTCTTGATCAAATCCGTACGGTCGGATCGTCAATTTGAGACCCTAAAATAGATCTCCTTCTCTCCTGGCCATAAAAGGATGTGAATTAACCTAAACTTTATACAAACTATTCTAAATGCAAAATGATGGATGTTATGCAATATTTATAATATGGAATGCATCTCTAAGCTTAGGAACATGCATAAATAGGCATTTTATTCTAAATAAATGTGTCTACATCATACCCCCATGCTTATCATTTGCTAGTCCCTAGCAAAATCAAACTAAATGTTATGTATAAGAATAGAATTAAGACTCGATCGCTTAAGGCATTAGTTGTTTATTAACAATAGAAAATTTCAACTAGGGTCCTAAACTACGAAGACTCAACAGTGCTTGAGTGCCTGCCAAAATGCAGACCACCTAAGTCCTCGCCTTATTTTGAAAAGGGAAGATACTTTTTTCTATTTTTTTTCTTCTTTTCTAATTTTTTGGATTTTTTTTATTTTGAGTTTAGAGTTTTGAGGCAGTTTTCTACTGCTACCCAACCCACTCAAGACTCGGACAGAACTTCAAGTTCTAAGCATCTTTGTGAATGTGATAGACTCGTTAGGCAGCTGTTAAAATGGACTTCAGGTTTCTAAGACCCTAGGTGACCTTAAGAGTTTCTGCCTAAAGGTTTATCTTTTCGATCGGTAGCTTTCTCCCTACTTTTTTTATTTTTTTATGGGGTTAACACAAGAGCAAGCACAGTGTATATCACTCTGGTTTATTCTACTTCCCCACTTCTTCCCTAAGTGTTTTAGGAATTATTTGTGCATTTTTGTAAGCTGGGCCCTAGATAACCAGCCAATAGGCTATTACCCATGGCAACTTGTCAGCCATACTCGTGCGGTGAAGTGTGCTTTATTTTTCTATTTTTATTTTTCACCTTTTTCTATTTTTCTTTTTTTTTCTTTTTCTTTTAGAGTATCATTTTTTTCTTTTTCTGAGTAGGTGGCTTCCCTGATCTAAGATTTACTTAAAGGCAGTAGAATGAGTATGGTCATGTAGTTGGGCTTTGGACAACCAGCCAATGGACTATTACCCATGACAACTTGCCAGCCATACTACCCTAGAAAGTTCATTAGCTGCCTAATTTTTATAAAAATCACTGAAAAGTGAGTAGTGCAAATAGTGTTCCGTCAAATCAGAGGGTGAGTTAATAAGTTGTATACTTATCACCCCAATTTATTAACCAAATTAAAATAGAATTAACATGGCAAGGACTCAAGAACAAGTCCACATTTTAGTGGATACCTAGGCTTATTAAGCCTGAAGACCTGAAGAGTCTAAGTGTTCAGGTCCTAAAGTATCATCTTCTAAAGTTAACAACAGTTAATGCTTAAGTTCTCTTCTCCTAATTCTATATTATTTTTTATTTTTGAATTTTTTTTAAGAAAATAAAAGAAATTCCACGAAGTTAATAAAATAATTTGAGAATTAAGTATCAACACCCCCATGCCTAAATGATGCAATATCCTCATTGTAAAAATAAAGACAAGAAAAGGGTGGAATAAACAGAATATCACTTGAATTTCATGAAAATCCAGTCAACTCCACAAAGAACGAGGAATATACACACATGCTAAGTTTATTTCCTTTAGCTAAGCATAATATACACACAAAAAAGAAATTAAGAATTCACAAGCACGGGTTAGAAATAGAATTAATAGATTGATCCTTAAACCCACCAAAAGAAGATGTCCAAAGATGTGGACAAGATTATGGTGCAAGCCCATGCCCCAGGGTCAAGTGGTTCTAAGGCTCTAGATGAAAATCACCTAGAACCAAAGATTGTTGTGTTTACAGGACCAGAGCTGCAGTTTTGTGGGGTGCAACCCCAAGTCTAAAGTGCGCGGACAATGGGTAGATCTGCTTCAATAGATTCAGGTGTCCACTTAGAGTTCTGCTCAGAAAGAGTCAATTATTCCGAGCTTGGGTTGCACGTCAAAGATATCATAAGGGTCCTGAGAGAAGGTAGGTGGTTTTAGGTCAACAAGAACCCTCAAATCCAAAATCGTGTCTTCTCTGGAGTTAACTTCCCAAATCTTAATTTCCAAATTCCTATCCTCCAAGATCAAGTGTTCGATTTCCAAGGCCTCATGATTGTTGTATGCCCCATCATAGATATCCAAGTCAAACAATTGTGGCTGAATCAGAATTGACTTGGATTCAATCATTTCCAAATCAAAATCATTCATCTCTTTGTTATGTGTATGAAGATTAGGGCTACCGATTGGATCATCTATTATAATAAGATCAGAATCCTCCATGTTAGCCCCAATCGAATCATAATCCTCAGTTATCGAGCTATCAAATGGTTCGTCATGCTCCTCAAGCCCGTTTGTCTCACTAAAATCATTGTCCTTAACTTCAAGTGAGACTTCACTAAGAGATTCCTCACCCTTAGAATTAAAGAATCCTTGATCCTCATTTATATATGTCTCAAAATCATATGTTGTTCCTTGGTTTATAGAGACATATTTTTCCTCTCTCCCTGGCTCAGGGATCTCGGGTGAGAAAATCACATCATCCTCAACTGGTTACTCTAACCCAACCTGGTCATCCCCAGTCTCAGAAAATGTGCCCCCCCGACAGGTGCCTGAGCAGGTTCAAACATTGGCTCCCCTTAAGGGGGTTCGTCCTAGGAATCATCCCAAGATTAGACTGAGGCAACCACGAATTTCATCCTCAATCTTGATAATTTTCCAAGTAAAAACTCACCCGAGCCCCTATCCTTAACATCTTGGAGCCAATCCAATAAAGAACTATTAAGCTCATCAATCATTTTGATCATAGGCTCCAATGCTTCAGTGCATGGTGTTGGCTGAGCCTATAAAGATTGTATAGTGTTCCTCAAGTTAGCCAACACCCTATCTTGGACCTGGTTCACTTCAACCAGATGGTTCGATTCAGGGTTGGGTGGGTTTGGGTTTAATCCAGGGGAGTCAAGAAATTAAGGTCCTCCCTGATAATAGGTCGTTTCGGGTTGTTCAAAGAGAGGTGGTGACCTATATTTAGTATAACCCCAGGGAGGGTAAGAGTTGCAATCATCATATCCTTCTTGATTGTAGATCGAGTTAGGTTGATCAAAGGGTGGAGATTTATAATCAGTATAGGCGTGAGAAGGATAATAATCATAGTCTTGTTATCCAGGATTAGACCCTGGACATTAAGGTTTGGAATCATATCCCCAATCAAAGTTATCCCGATTAGGGGATGGGTAGTCATAAGTCGGGATGGAATAATAATCATATTGGGGATAAGTGGTGGTAGGAGGGTAGGATTGGAATTGTGTGTATGGTGTGGAAGAGTACATGATGAAGTAGGAGGGAAAACAAAATAGAGAAAGGTGCCCTGCAGTACAATCAACCAAACCTATCCTTAAGTGGGTTAGCCTAATGACCTACAGACTCCCAGGACCCGTCTTGAGATGATAGAAACGATTTAGTCTACTTCTACCGGTCAATCCAACCAATTAGAGGGAGGGGTTAGGTAGAAGGTTCTTCCTTTGGCTTGAGCCTTCGGTTCCTTTGATACCCCCCAACCATGGTCATTTGATGCTACTCCCCTAACTAGACATCAGATGGACCAATAGAAGTAGATTAATTGAAAAAAATCTCAATCTGGCCCCAAAGAGCGAATCAATCCTTAAGGCCAACATCTAACTTTTAAATAGGCTTGGGATGATTGTGCTCTTGGAATGTGATGGGCCCTTTAGATGGGTTGTGCCCTTAATGATCAATTAAAATGTGTGTGTGTACACAACTAGAGTTTACAAACAAGGTTATTTGATGATGTGTCTTTTAGGGTTTAACCTTGTTTAGTAGCTTTTAGGGCTTAATCTTTAGGTTTGTTCAATCAGGTTTAAGTAGAACACTCCAAGTTTTTGTAAACACAGGTGTAGATATATTCCTTTAAAACTCAAAAATAATGTGGAGTGCCTGGTTTAGTCCTAAAAATCGAACCCTAAGCGGCAAGCTACTTGATGAATCAGTTTCATCTTAAGTGGTGCGATCCAAACAGCTCAACCAATTGGCCCTGATGCACCACTTAGTTAAGGCACACAATAATGTTTAACCTATTCAAATTTTTACTCACTTATGCATATTAAGTTGAAGTGTACCAGGTCCATAGGTCAGATCCCAATTAAGTGGTGAATCAAAGTGATTGTGTGCCTTAGGTTGAGAGTTGTGGGTGTTTAATGTGTGTAACTTTTAGTAAATCCCACAATCAGATAGTTTTTTTTTTTTAATTTTTGCAGGTAGGTGAGGTGAGGTGAGTGGAGTGACAATCAAACAACCAAGATCTAACCTAGGGTTTATGCAAGGACCTAAGTTGATTTAGGTTTGAGTTATTAGTGTGGCGAAATGAAATCTATGGTGGGGGTGGTGGGGATACACTTACAGAACCTTCATTAGCACTTTTCTCCGATCTAACTAATCTGGCTCACCTTGGAAGAGTACCTACAATCACAGTAAGATCAGAGAAAAAGTGAGATAAACGTTGAGTAAGGAGGAAAAACACAAGAAAAACCAAAGGGCATTGCCTCCCCGACAACGGCGCGAAAATGATGAGCGTGTTTTTGCAATGGAAAGTCAGGGTTTTGGAGAACCCATCATCGTAATTGTAAAAATCGCTACCTGATAAAATTTATACCAAAATGCAAGATGAGTCTCGGGTCAAACACAGGAAGGCGAACGTTTAGTTTGAAAATCGCGCTTCAATTTTATTTGTTTTTGGTGTTTTTATCTTTTATGATTTTTTTGGTATTTATAAGGCAAGAGATCAGGTCGATAAAATCTAGCTAATCTACTTGCAAAATAAGAAAAAGAGAGAGAGAGAGAGCATCAATATATTTATCTAACCAAAGTTTGTTACAGGTAAACAACTACACTAGAAAGTAGTAAAAGATAAATATAGGTGAGAAGAGTCCCCCTCAATGGTTGCTTGGAGGATGACTCGCTCTGACGTCGCTTGGAAGATGGTGGTGAGGAGCTGGATGAAGAATAATGGTGTCGAAGGAAGGAGGACAAGGTAGGACGGTGTCGCGGCAAGGATCTTCTTCTCAAAGGTGGTAAGAGGACGGCCACAGGATGCTCCACGAAGGGGGATGAGAGGTGGGAAAAATGTTTGATTTTCTACTCTAGAGGAGCATCCTAGGCTTGGGACAAGCTATCTCTAGAGCCTTGGAGGTGGTGAGGGAGAGAAAGGAAAAGATGAAGAAGAATGGGAGGGGTAGTGGTCATTTTATAATGGAGGAGAAGAGGAAAAATAAAGTCATGGGTCAACAGTGACATTTACAATCATTGCTAAAGCCTTGCCTCAAATGTTGCTGAAGATCTACACCTGTTGGCTCTTTGCTTGCAGAATTGCCGCAAGGTTGGTGCTTTAAGGATCGTAGGATTTTGATCCGATGGCTGACGATCGCGCGGAGATTGCACTTGACATCACGCTGAGCACGCGCATGAAGCGTCGTTGCGACACGTGGCTTAGTCATGGCCGCTGATCGCGCGTCCGTCGTTGGTTGAGAATGCGTGCTATTGCGCGTGTGATCGGGCATCAAATGGTGCATCCGCACCTCTCACGACGTGACAGCTTTAGCATCGTGCGATGGCAATCGAATGTCCTGATTTACAATTCGCGCTCGCATCGAGAGACACTTTCGCAAGGTTTGAACGCTGGTCATGGCTTTGAGGAACTCGTGCTTTCACCGCTGCACTATGGGCATTCTTGCGTCATTGGATGAGCATATGAGGCTCGTGCATTCACGTGATCTCAACCGTTGGATGTAAATCCAACGGTCAAGATTGCTTGAGCCATGCCTCTCTAGAGAACATAAGATGCGGATTAAGTACCTCTCAACCGTTGGATGAAGATCCAACGACTGAGAATCAGTGGAATGGATGAAGGGGGAGGTAGAAGTGGCCTTAGGGTGGTTTAGATGATCTGGATGGCACCATGTGGCGCCATCTGGACCGTCCAACTTCTTTCCTTTGTAGGTGGCTCCATAGACGTCGGATTGGGTCAATTTTTGTGCCATTAGGCTGCAATCGTCGATCTAAATCCATCCGTACGATTGGATTTGTTGTTTGAAGCTCCAAATTGCATCACATAGTCCCTTGGTCGTTGATCTTCCTCGGACTGCATAATGTGCTACAAGACTCCGATCAAGATGATTTCAAGGGTGTTGTCCTGATCAGATCCATATAGTCGAACCATCAATCTGAGGCCCTGAAATAGATCTCCATCTCTCCTAGCCACAAAAGGATGTGAATTAACCTAAACTTTATACAAACTATTCTAAATGTAGAATGATGCATGCTATGCAATATTTATAATATGGAATGCATCTCTAAGCTTAGGAACATGCATAAATAGGCATTTTATCCTAAATAAATGTATCTACATCAGATTCCACTCTTATATTGAGTGTAATTCAGGGTCCTCAAACTAATCCACAACTTCTCCATGGTAACCTACAATTTATAGTAAACCACGACCAATTTAGAATTGAATGTATGGATGATGTGTGTTAATTTTAATCAAGGTTTTCACTTGATAGCTCATTCTTGAAGATTTGATCACAATATTACTTGTTACATATAACCGGTGTTTGGAGAAATTTTGGTAGCATCTCCTCGCACTTCTCCAATATACCCCCAAGACTAACCTTAACTACATTCCCAATAACTCCCATTTAAGGGTGCTTTAGGAATGTAGTTAAGATCAATTAGCATACTAAAGAAGAGCCAAAAGGTACTATCGAAATTTTTCCAGACATTGATTCCTTGTAACAAGTAACCCTAGGTTGTGATCAAATTTTCAAAGACCCTGCTTAGTTCAGAACTTCTCTAATCTAAGGATGACGACTCTTATGGAATGCTATAAAAAAAAAACTTCGTGCATGTAAGTGAGGTATACACACACTCTGCATTGTCCATACAACATGATTATAAGTCTCGATGGGCTAGTATTTTGACATAATTCGACTTTGTAACTTTTACCCTAAGGGTAAGAATACCCAGTGTTTGGCCTCATGTGCATCTAAATTTGTGCAAGTGTGTATCTAACAATTATATATTGAACGTTAATGAATTTTAAAAAAAATTTAGCAGAGTTTCCCCTTAAATTTTTAACTTTTTCCATAAACATGTATTTAAAAATAACACACCACACAAGTAGAAATAGAAGTCGGCACACCTCACATTAAAAATGTAACAAACAAAATGCATAAATCCATAAGAACATATATGTGGGTACACCTCACATCTAACATGATCCTAAAATATCACAAATTTAAATTAGAAAAAATTTAAATTATACCTCTAAAGACTCCAAGAGTGATATGGCGCATGAACAACCTATAATTTCAAAACATGAAATAAATTAAATAACTAATTGCTATGTTATTAATAACTTCAGCAACTAGTTTGTTACAATGGAAAGGAAATGAAGAAGCAAATGATTAACTATAAATTTCATTTTTAGGGTCATAATGTTATATACATCATAGTGTTATTATTACTCTTCACTATGTGAGATGGGTCAGAGTGTTGTTCTAGAGTCAATTCTAGGGAAGGTAAATTAGTTTGTTTCTTTATATCTAGTAAAGCTATATATGGGCTATAGTGTTATTGATATTTTTCACTATGTGAGATGGATTTAAATCCTTCTTTTCACCATGTGTTAGGTTTTTGGTGAATGTGTCAAAACCCTAACCCTTCCAAGCCACCTAACCCTAATCTCCACTATAACCCACATCCAACATGTTTTCCCTTCACAAAAATTCCATGCAAAAACACTTAATCCTATTTGGAATCCAATTACATCAATTAACATCAACCACTTGGTTTCCTTCCTAAATATCTTCCCTTGTCTGCATGCTCCCATTTCCACTCAAATGTGCCCACACCCATGTTGAAACCTCTAAGACCCAACTCCACACAAGATGATCCTCTCAACATCTCCACCATAGGCTACAACTCCACCAACTAAACCCTAATACTTTCCATCATAACATCAACACCACCACCTCAAGGCCCTCCCCTTCATCCTCTCAACATCTCCACCATCATCTTCATCAACCTCCTTCACACGCCAACATCTCCATCAGCATTATTGATGTGCATACATCTAATTGACCTAAAATGTCTATTGATGCATGTTTCTAGTGTCATAGAAGCATTCATCATTATAAATATTGTATAACATGCATCATCATGCATTTAGGTTAGATTGTACAAATTTTAGGTTAATTCTCCCTTTTTGTGGTTAGGGAGCAGGGCAACATTTATCAGGGCCTAATATTGAAGATCCAACCGTACGGATTATATCAAGGTGATGATCGGAGTTTAACGACTCCAAGATCACCTCGATCAAATTTTCATAGCATCAGATACAGTCTGAGAAAGATCAGAGGATAAGGGCCAATGTGGTGTTAAATCCATACCTCAGATGACAAATCCAACTCCACGGATGGATTCGGATCGACGATCGCAGCCCAACACATGAAAATCGATCCAATCCGACATTCGTGGCACCATCTACAAGTTAGAGAAGATGGACTACTAGGATGGCACCACGTGGTGCCATCCCAGCTGCCCAACGTCGGCCCAAGCCTCCCCTTCCACCTCTGAAGGTGCAATCAAGATGCGATCTCAGCCGTAGGATTGAGATCCAACAGCTGAGGGCTCATGTGCGTTAAACACAAAATGCGACCAAAGAGCGACTACAGTGCATTGGCTTGTGCCTCCTTTCACAAAGACAAGGTGCGAGTTCGAGCCCCAAACTGCCTCAAATCAGGTGAATGAGTGGGTGAGGGTGAAATTCACCCATTGGAAGGAGGTTGGGCAGCGGAGGAGGTGACATGGTGTGCCAAAGGAAGTGTGCGCTACACACGTGCGATGATGCACGATCGAACACCTCATCACACGTGGGCACGCTTAACGCTTGAAGAAGCGTCACTCGAGGATCTTAAGCCGTCCGATCTCTTGATCGGACAACTGAGATCGCGTGGACATGGGCGCACGCAAGGAACGGCTGAAAGAGAAGACGTGCGCCTTCACTGACGTTCACCTACAGTGACGATTATATCCATCACTAAAGACCCCAGCATTTAATGTTTAAGGCCTTAAAAGACCCTTTTGCCCCCAATTCCTACAACTATAAAAGGGCACCCCTACCACTCATTTTCTTCATCCCTTCCTTTCTTATCTCACCTCCTCTAAAGCTCTGTGAGCTTGTCCCAAACTCGGGATGCTCCATTAGAGTTATAAAAATAATTTTTCCATCTTCTCATCCCTGTTCCTGTAACGCCTGTGGTTGTCCTCTCACTACTGTTCGAGAAGTGGATCCTGCCACGACGCCGCCCTGCTTCGTCCTCCAGCTTCGTTCTCCTTTGTCCAACATCTCACCACCTTCGTCCGGGCACTCCGTCAACGCGATTCATCCTCCAAGCAGCCGTCGAGGAGGATAATTTTTCACTCCCTTCTCTTTTATCGCTTTCTAGTGTAGATTTCCTGCTTTCTAGTGTAGCACATAGATGTAATGAACATATTCCTAACAATATGAAATATTTGTTTATTCTCTTCCTATTTTATCTTTATCTGTATTATTCTTTCTCTGTCTTCTATTGTCTATTTTTGAAGTAGAATAGCTAGTAGAGTAATTTTTAACCAGCTTCGTGATAATAATTCCAATGCGATTTTTGGTCAAATGTTCACCTCCCCGTGTTCAACCTGAGACTCACCAGAGTTTCAGTTAAATTATTTGTTTGACGGATTTTTACGCGACTACAACGACAGGATTTTCAAACTCAAATTCTTAGTCTAGAAATCCCGTTCAACACATTAAGGAGGTAATGCCCTTTGATTTCTCACATTTTCCTGCCTTATCTTTTACCTCACTTCTCTCTCTTATTGTGATTGCAGGTACTCTCTCAAGGAGGGAAAAAGCGGTAGATTTGAGTAAAGTGCAGTTGAAGGGCTTGTAAGTATACCCCACTTCCCACCCACTAGTTTTCATTCCATCACCTAATAACACAAACCCTAATTAACCTAGGAGCTCTCATAAACCCTAGGCTTAGTTTGGTTGTTTGGTTGTCACCTCCACCACCTCACCCTCCTCTTATAAAAAAATCTAAAAAACATCCCATAAAGCTACACAACCTCTTCTGATTCTTCATACTCAACCGATAACCTGATCTTTGGAACCGGTACACCCATCAACACATAATTGAGTAGAAATCAGATTAGGTAATCACTTGTGTGCCTAATTCAATGGTGCATCAGGTCAATTGTTTGAGTTGTTTGGACCGTACCACTTCATCTAAAAACAACTCATTAAGTAGCTGCCTCTTAGGGTTCAAATTTCAGGAATTAACCAAGCACTCCGCATTCTTTTAAGTTTTAAAGGAAGACAACTTCACTTGTGCTTTCAAAACCTGATGTGCCAACTGAACTTGATTGAATACACCTAAAGTTGAATCCTAAAAACTACTAAGCAAGATTTAAACCCTAAAACTCACCTCATCCAAATATAATCTTGCTTGAAAACCATTGGTTATGTACACACACACATTGAAATTGATCTTTAAGGGCACAACCCAGATAAAGGGCCCATCACATTCCAAAGCACATTCAAACCTAACCCTAATTAATACAGAGTATATGTTGGCCTTAAGGATTTGGGGGCCCAGATCGAGGTTATTTTTGATTAATCTGATTCTACCATTCAATCTGATGTCAAGCTAGGGGAGCAGACTCAAATGATCGCAGTTGGGGGTATCAAAGGAACCTGAGGCGAAAGCCAAGGGAAGAACCTTCTCCCCAATCCCTCCCTCTAACTGGTTAGATTGACCGAAAATAAGTAGATCAAATCATTCTTTTCATCTCAAGACGAGTTCTGGGAGTCTATAAATCTTTAGGCTCCCCACCTAAGGATAGGTTTGATTGTTTGTACTACAGAGTAACTTCCTTCTTCCCTCTTTACCATGGATTCTTCCATATCCTACTTGCATTTCCACTCTTACCCTCCTGACACATCTTATTCCCAAGATGATTATTATCCCAACCGAACTTATTCTCACCCATCTACTAGTTGGGATAATCCTGATTGGGGATACAGTTCCAGACATCCGTGTTCAGGGTCTAACCCTGGACACCATGATCTTGATTTTTATCCTTCTCTGAGCTACATCGATTATAGATCACTGTCCTCCTATGGACAACCTAATACGATCTACAATCAAGAAGGATATACTGATCCTTACCCTCTCGCAAACTACACTGCATATAGGTCACCATCCCTCTTTGAACAACCCAAAATGACCTATTATCAAGGAGGGTATCAAGAACCTCAATACGTTGACTCCCCTGGACTGAACCCAAACCCACCCAACCCTAAACCAAACCATTTGGTTCAGGTGAACCAGGTCCAAGATAAGGTGTTGACTGATGAGTCCATTAAAATGAACTAATATTAAGCCTAAGTATCTTTAATTGTACAATTCAAGTTTGTTAATAATGGCAATTAAGTTGTAGAAGATGTGTACACCTCATGATTTAAGTTATAACATTCTATAACTTAATGATTCTATTATTTTTATGTGCAGGTAATAAAATACACAAAGAGCAAGGGTGGGGAGATAAATTTCCCCAATAGTTGCAGCTCTTTCCCCCCTCCCTCGCCGAACATTGGGGTAATCTTCCTCTCCGCTGCCGTTCTCAACAACTACGGCCAAAAATAGTTAAGGGATTTGAAAATCCCTTAACTCTCACAGGTGCAACTGAGGAGAGGTTAAAAAAAGAAGAGGC
The DNA here is from genome assembly GCA_037157565.1 of Thalassia testudinum. Classification (NCBI taxonomy): domain Eukaryota; kingdom Viridiplantae; phylum Streptophyta; class Magnoliopsida; order Alismatales; family Hydrocharitaceae; genus Thalassia; species Thalassia testudinum. Next base: position 69,121,741 of record JAZHRO010000007.1, on the reverse strand, counting down.
GGGGAGAGAGGAAGGCCATCGGAGAGAAAAGAAGAAGCGTGCACTGTGTGGCAATCTTTCCCCCTCGCGAGGAACTGCTTCACCGTGGAAAAGGCGAACCCTGTGATCCAGCAGCATGCACTGTGTCCTTTTTCCCCTTGCAGGGAAAAAGTCTCTCCGCCCGCACACCGCCTTCGGCGCATCCTCCTTGCGCGCTGCAGGCAACCACGTGCCAGCCCCAACACCCTCTCCATTGTCTGCAGACCTGCAAAGCCACGCCACCCACAGCGCCCGCACGGCCTCCTTGCTGCGTCCCTGCAACACACACTCCCATCAACAGGCGTGGCACCACTCGCACCAGCTCTACTGATGGCGCGTCCCTACGTCCCTCTCCGCCCGCTCACTACTGAAGGCCGCCTCCTGCAGAGCGCCTACCTCGCTCGCGCGCCATCACCACTGCCTCCTGCAGAGCGCCTACCTCGCCCGCGCGCCATCACTAGCGCCTCCTGCTGTCGGCAGATCTCACCCGCGCGCCCATCACCTCCCTGCAGCCCCACGCCACAGCAGGCGCTGCGTCTTCACCCTGCCAGGCCGTGCCCGCATGCCCGCAAGTCTTCTCCGCAGTGCACCGCCAACCACCTGCAGACCGCAATAGCAAGCGTTGGCCCTCACACCAGCGCGCGCGCGCACGCTACTCAAACAACCGCAGTAGCAGCCGCCCTCTAGCTCCACAGGCCGGAGCTCCAGCCACCGCCGCCAGCCGCCTCCAGCCACCTCCGCCGCCACCGCTGCCACCGTCGGAAAGCTCTTGCCTCGCCGTCCTCTTGAGCCCTGCATCGACCCCCGCGGTTCTCTCTCTCTCGCGAGGAAGAGAGAGAGGAAGAAAGCTCTATTTTTGTTGGAATTAGAAATTACATTCAATGCCATTTCCACCGATTTCATTTTTTATTATTATTATTATATTGTGGAAAAATTGCATTCAAGCACTCACAGTTCTTTCTAATTGCATGATATTAATATTGGCTAGTTTAAAGATTGATTTTGGACTTGATTTAAGTACTAATCGTCTTTAGTACACATCACATCAAAATTGCACCAATTCATCCTAAATTTATTGAGGATTTTCCGTGAGGGAAAACTGCACTTACACCCTTAACTTTTTAAGTTATTGCAAATCTACTTTCCTTCACATTGTAAGTCCAATTTGAAAAGGGATTTCGCACTATCTGAAATAACATTATATAATTAAAGTATTGATTGCATCATTGCCTCCCTGTGGACATGACCCGCTCTTCTGCGAGTGGTTAATTTCATTATTTTTGATTAGTCGATTTTTCCACCACTTAAATACTATAACGCTAAGCGAAAAGTCGACCGTCATTGACTAACTTAAGGAATACCATACAATCTTTAGAAGCTCAGCCAACACCTTGCTCTGAAAAATTGGAGCCTCTAATTCAAATGATTGATGATCTTAACAAATATTTATTGGATTGGATCCAAGATGTTAAAGATAAGGACCTAGGTGAGTTTTTACTTGGGAAATTGTCAAAATTGAGGATGAGATTTGTGATTGCTCTAGTCCAATCTTGGGATGATTCCCAAGATGAACGCCCTTCAAGAGAGCCAATGTCAGAATCTGCTCAGGCACCTATAGGGGGGACACATTTTACAAGATCAGGGTTGACCACATTGGTCTAGAGTAACCAATTGAGAATGAATTGATTTTTTCAACTTAGATCCCTGAGCTAGGGAACGAGGAAAAGTATGTCTCCATGGACTAGGAAATCATAAATGATTTTGAGACATATATAAATGTGGATCCAAAATTCTTTGATTCTAAAGGTGAAGAATCGTTATGTGAAGTCTCACCTGAGTTTGAGGGACATGATTTTAGTGAGATGACTGGGCCTAAGGAATTCAATGAATCTTTTGATGGCCCTATAATAGAGAAATTTGATCCTGTTGGGGCTATCATGATGGATTTAAATCCTGATTTCATGAAGGATTAAATTCAGAGCCCCATTCCTCAATCACACCCCATTGAGCATAATGACAATTTGGCTTTTGATATCACTAGACCTAAGCTAATTTTGATTCAGCCATAAATCTTGGACTTGGATATTTTATATGGGGATGATGACATTTGTAAGGTCCTGAAAATTATAATTATGGAGGATAGGAGCTGGGAAATGAAAATTTGGGAAGCCAATTCTAGGAGAAGTAGAAATTTGAGTCTAAGGGTTCCTATAGGCCTAAAACCACCAACTTTCTACCAGGACCCTTATGACATTTTCGATTCTGAGGATGTGCAACCCAAGAACAAATTCACTGATTATCTTTTTGATCTTAATTTTCCTATTGTCCGACTTTTTGGACTTGGGTTGCATCCTCACAAATCGCAGGCCTGACCTCTCTTGCATACTAATCTTAGGTTCTGGGTAAGTTTTATTCAGAACCTTAGATACACTCGGCCCTGTAGCATGGGTCTACACTACAATCTGGTCCATATTTATGGACACCTACTGGCAGGTCCTGAGGTGAATCTATTTATTCTGATTCTAACCTGCACCTGTGAATTCTTTATTTCTTCTTTATTGTATAGTGTGCCTAGCTGAAGGCACTAAATTCAGTGATAAGCACACATGAATTCATGATAACATGTTTATTTATCCCATTATGGAATAGGAGGTTGTGGATGCGATAAAAGAACTAAACAATGAAGGGTCTCCGGGTCCAGATGGAATTCAGGTTTTTTTCTATAAAGAAATGTGGAGTGTTCTTAAGGAGAAGGTTATGGATGTTATACATGAGTTTGAAAAGGGGAACTTCAGGTTCAAAAGGATAAATAAATCCTACTTATTTCTGCTACCAAAGAAGTCTGGGGCTGATTGCTTCTCTAATTTTAGGCCAATTGCCTTGTCGAACTCAATATACTTGATCATTAGTAAAATTCTTGCCAACAGATTGCGTGATGTTCTACAAAGCTTAATTATTCCTATTCAATCTACCTTTCTACCAAGCAGATCTTTGTAAGAGTCTTTTATAGTGGCACAAGAGATGGTGGTGGGATGGCATAGGAGAAAATGTAAGGCCTTCCTCTAGAAGGTAGATTTTAGTAAAGCATATGATTCTGTTTCGTGGTCCTATGTTTGGGAGATCCTTAAAAGGAGCATGTTCCCCTTAGTTTGGATCCAATGGATGAAAAGATGCATCACAACAGCTTCCTACTCCCCCTTGATTAATGGGAAACCATGTAGATCCTGGGTACAACCACAGTGTGGGGTTCGGCAAGGATGCTCCCTAGCTCCTTTAATATTTAATCTTGCAGTGGACACATTAGCCAGATATGCTTGTAAACTTGCTGAGGAGGGTTTGATAAGGGGCTACTCGATTTCCAATAGAAGAGCGTTGGCACCAGTTCTCCAATATGCAAATGATACGGTATTTTTTGTGGAAGGAGGCATAAGGGAATCCCAAGCTCTCTATCATATGGTAAATATTTTTGGTGAAATCTCTGGATTAAAGCTAAATGGAGGTAAATCTTCACTGGTGTGTTTTGGAATGAACGGGCATGAACAAAATGCTATTTCATCTTTTCTAGGTACCCCCTTGATTTCTCTTCCAATCAAGTACTTGGGGCTACCTCTGAAATGCACTAAGCTGAAAAAGAGTGATTGGAACATACTGTTTGAGAAGGTTTTGAGCAAATTGGAAGGATGGAGTAGTCGTTATTTATCAAAAGGGGGAAGGCTCATCTTATTAAACTCAATGATTACGTCAATCTCAATATTCTTTTTTTCTGTATTCAAGGCGCCAAAGTCGATTTGGAAGACTTGATGTAATGAGAAAGAGGTTCTTTTGGAAGGGAGCCTCTCATCAAGGTCAATTTTTTCAACCCATCAAATGGGACCTAGTGTGCTGTCCAAAAGGTTATGGTGGCATGGGGGTTTGATCACTCAAAGAATTCAATGAAGCTTTACTTTTGAAATGGGAAATCAGACTGTTAGAAGGGGAGAAAAAGCTTTAAACAGAGATAATCAAGGAGAGCTATGGGACCTCAAGTGATGAGATGAACTGGTTGCACTCATCGACACCCTCCCTTTTTTGGGCTTCAGTGGTACGTGCCATGTTTGAGAATTGGAATATGTTCAAACCAGTGCTGGGCAATGGGAAGAACTTCAAATTTTGGCCTGAGAAATGGGCCCCTTTTGGGGTGCTAAAAGACAAACATCCACTTGCATATTCAACTGCTCTTGAAAAACAAGCAGTGGTAAACGATTACTGGGAAGTGGAACTAGGCTAGTGGAAAATCAATGATTTTGAAGCCTATAGGTATGGAACGAGAACTTGGGAAGATAATGAACGGTTGTTGTAGGAATTGAGTGCTTTTAGGCCCACACCAGAGGAGCAAGATACATATAAGTGGAAGGGGATTTTCACACCAGCAACAGCATATGAAAATCTTATAATTTCATCTCGATTAGCCGAAAGTGACGTGATTGGAAGGAAACTTTGGAATTTGAAGGTTCCCTTGAAGCTCCAATTTTTTTTGTGATTGTGCAGAAGAGATGGCTAGATAACGGGTGACCTACGCCATAGAAGGATGGGAACTCCTGCCCAATTTTGTCAACTTTGTGGACTGCATAATGATAGTAACCGACACATTTTCTCTTTGTGTACGATTACAGACAATTTGTGGAGAGCTGTTTGCAGGGAACCGATCCCCACCTACGAAAGTTTATGAGATTCTTTTTTATCATGTAATAAGCCACATGTGTGTATGGTGGCAGTGCTATGGTGTGTGTGGAGAGTGAGAAATGAGCGTTTATTTCAGGAGAGGCAAGTGTGCGTGGAACATACTGTGAGAAATTGCTGGTCTCTCATACAAATGTGGGATCCACCCTGTAATTATTTTTCTATTTAATTATAACAAATAAAAGCTCTCACAGATAGCTATCGGAGATTCGATAGCTCTCCTTCTAGTTTAAAAAAAATGCTTATTTATGATAGTTCCTAAGCCTAGCATTGCATTCCTTAGTATAAATATTGCATAATATTCATTACATTGCATTTAGGATAATTTGTGTATGTTGTATATTAATTTTGACATTTGATGGCCAGGAGGCAATGCAACATATTTACGGGGTTCGGATGAAGAATCCGACCATACGGATGGATATGGAGAGACGATCGCAGTCCATCAGCGCAAAAATCACTCCGATCAAAGTTCCGCAACACCCTCTATAAGAAGAAGAAGGTGGATGACCACGATGGTACCACATGGTGCCATCGCAGCCCTCCAGCCTAGTCATAGCCCCTCCTCCCAAGCTACACCTGTGAAGTCTCTACCATTGGATTCAAATCCAACGGTCGTTAAAGTGCCGCATCGTCTACCTCAAGCCAAGTAGAGAGAAGGCTTCACGCAATCGTAACCATTTGATCAAGATCTAATGGTCGTGGGAACTGAGCCTTAATTCCTAAGCAAAACACAAAACTGACCTCAGTGCAGCGGTTGGTGCCTCAGCTCACAATGCACGGCCGCACGATCGAAGCCCCACGCGTGGATTTTATCCACTGAGCGCGCGCAGGTGAGAAATTAAGTCGTCAATGGATGATCGGCGGCAAAGGAAGCACCTATGTGGCATCACCAATGCATGAGACCCATACACGCTAGATCCAACGCACAGGCAGAACCACGAATGTACGCGCATCGGGGGCGTGATGTTTAAGTCATCTGATGGAATCTCCGCCGTCTGATCGGGTGGGGGTGTGATCTAGAGCTTTCTCTCTTGCGCGCTCAAAGCCCTTCATCCGCCATGCAAGGGCAGTGATTTACTTCACTCAGATCAGCATGCACCATCGAATGCCAGCAGATGCTTGATGGACACTCGCGATAGCAGCTGGAGATGTGAGATGGATGGCCAGAGAGGCTCGAGTGCGACCAACGCATGAGATGGAGGGCCAGCGCAGCGTGCGTGGGTGTTAGCTACAGCGACACTTGAGCTGGACTTACAGCGACGTCCTGGAGGTCACTATTTGTATTATGCCTATTTTAGCCTCCTCTCATCCACTATATAAAGACCTACATCACCTCCCCTTCGAGCTTCATCTCTACCTTTGCTATTCCCACCTATTCTAGAGCTCTAGAAGCCTATCAAAGCTCCCAAGAGCTCATTCCCAAGCTCCAAAGGTCCCCTACTAGTGTAATGTCCCCTTGCTCCACGAAATATTCCTCTCCCCTCTCACCACCTTCATTGTAACGACCCGGTTCCCGAGTCCCTACAAGACACGAGAACCGGACCGACTCAACTAATCCCAAGACTTAGTCGTCCAACGAGGAAGTAACCAAAAGAGCAGTAAAATAAACCACATTCAGCATGAATATAACTAACAGTAAGAAAGTACAGCAGTAAGGAAAGAAACTACCACAGTATGTACCACCACAACAGTAGAACAACATTCATAATATAATTTGAACTGCAGGTAAAGAAAGTACAGCGGAAACAAGAACTACTCACTACAACGTAACAAAAAGAGGTACAAGAGACAGTGGTAACACTACTGGACCCTACTCGGCCCAGCGTCCTCTGCAGCCGCTGACCCTGGCTGCTCAACACCTGGTCCTGAAAAAGGTAACGAGTGTAACACGTCAGCAAAACGCTGAGTAGAGTGGCAACTAAACTAAAGACAACAGTAGAGTGTACAGTAGCTATTATGTTCGATTACTTTCTTTATTCACATCTTTCAATTGTCTCACTATTTCATTTATTCCTCAGATCTTTTTCTTGATCTCGAATGTTCCTCGTGGGAACGATCTTGATTGCAGTCTTTTCCAAAAAGTAGAAGTAGAACGTGGTGCTCTCCTGGCCGGGAGAGTCCCCCGTGGTGATCCTACCCTCAGTCAACCACCCCAAGGTCACTGACAGACGTAACGGTGACTACGGCACGCACGATAAACGCACAGGTAGCTAACCCGTACTGGCACGCAGTCAGTCGTTTCCGTTAACGGGTGCGCCCAAAGCACAGCACGGAACCAGTCCAGGGCAGAGCCCTCTCAGTAACAGGGGTCCAACCCCTCCACAGTAACCAAACCGGGGCCTTGCCCCTCCACAGTCCGCGCACCCTCGCCTGACTACCCTGGTTTGCCCCAGTGGGCCTAAAGAAGTCGGTGTAGGAGGCTAGCAGAACCCCGGGGCCCGTGGGGTAGCTGGTGCCCTCCTAACACTAGTAGCTCTCCTCGGTACTACGTACACGAGGGCCAGCAAGTCGGTACAGAGCGGCCGGTCCTAACCCCGGGTCCCTGGGGTGGCTGGCCCCACTCTGCACTAAACAGGTACAGGTACTTCCCTTGGTACTACGTACCCAAGAGACAGTACACAACTACATCTCAGTTCCATTCCTTTCTCTTTCCAGGAGTTCCACTCCTAATTCCCCCGTAGGGTTCCATCCTTTTAAATCAAACATCCAGGTTTCACTTTCCAGTTTCACATTCTTACAATCCATGTTCTCAACCACGTTATTTATTCACAACAGGCAGCTGTTAATTCAAATTACAGGCAGCTTTATATCTCTTTCCATTTTCCAAGACTGCAGTATTATACATTCCACTAGTTTTCCCATCCTAGGATTCATGCCATATCCTAGGATCTATCATACAATCTAGTTTTCCAGCCCTAGGATTCAAGCAACACCTAGGAGCTATCATTCCATCTATTTCTCATTCCTAGGATTCATGCAATGTCCTAGGTTCTATTTATGGTTCCATAATTTAACAGATTTTATTAATAACTTAAAGCCACTCTACCAGGTACAACTGGAGTAATGGGGGCGTGATCGGGAATCCCGCGTGCCTCCGCGACCCCCGAGACTGCAACAGAACGGGGTCCTATCACAAGGATCAAACACAAGGAGTGTCTCAAAACAGTGTATAGCTACTGTAGACGGGTAGAGGAATGAATTCCGAAAAGAACGCAACTCGAATCGCGGAAAACGGAACCCGAACGAGCCCTAAACGGGTCGAAAACGACGAAACTGTGCAAAATCAGACGTCTGGAACTTCTTCCAGACGTCTTAAAAAGTGGATTAGAGAATTACCTTGTTCAGCGTGGTTTCCCAGACATCCAGAAGTCTGCGGGGACGTCTGGCCTAGCTCCCAGACGTCCGATGGTCACCCCGGACGTCTGGAGGTCGCTCCCACCGTCTGGTACTACAGCCAGACGTCTGATTTGCATTGGATGGCGAATCACCGAGCCTGCGCACACCCATCTCTCTCCCTCAGTACGGTCAGTCGACAGGAAGGAAGAAGACGGAAATCTCACCTTTCAGACATCTGGACAATCTTCCAGACGTCAACCTCGCCGTCTGGCTATCAGCACAGACGTCTGATTCTGGAAATTTTTCTAGAACCAGGGCGCGACTCGCCCTCCGCTCGCGACGCCGCGCCTTGTCGCACCTCGTGCGCCTGCTGCTCGAGCCGCAGCAGGCCTCCCGCGTCGTTCCGCGCCCGCTGCGCTTCCCACCGGCCGGCCCTGGCAGCCCCGGCGAGCTCGCCCTCACGGCTGAGCGCCGCTCTCGCACGCAGCACCCCCTCCGCGCTCACTGCGACTGTCGCCGCTGCAGCAACCCCGCGCCCGCTCTCGCGCTCGCTCTCACGCACTGGAAGGAGAAGAGGGAAAGGGTGGAGGCGACGGGAGGGAGCACGTGGTCTTTTTAAGGCCGCGCGAGGAGGAGAGAGAGGGAGCACGGCAGCGGCGTCTGCAGCTGCAGAGAGAAGAATAAGCGAATATGCGGTCTGCGTGCTCAGGCGCGCAAACAACCCACGCGTGTCGAAAATAACTGATTTGCAGACGTCTGGATGTGATCCCAGACGTCTGGTTCGACGTCTGGGCCACCTCCCAGACGTCTTAAAAGACGTCTGGGGCACACGTTCGTAACATTCATAGGGAGCCTTGGAGCCATCCTCCTACCTCCATTCCAGTAGAACATCACCTCCACCTCCTCATCCCCATTCCGAGCCTTGGTGAAGCATTCCTCTACCCGGCATCCTCCTACATCTCAAACCCATCATCCAGCTTCCCACCTCCATCGAAGCTACCACCAAGCACCGTCGTCTAGCTGATGAGTCCATTTTAATGGACTAATATTAAGCCTAAGTACCTTTAATCGTACCTTGTAGGTGTGTTAATAATTACAATTAAGTTGTAGAAGAATTGCACGCATCATGATTTACGTTTATAACATTCTATAACTTAATATGTAATGATTTTGTTATTTTTATGTGCAGGTATTATATTCAGAACGAGCAAGGGTTGGGGAGCAAATTTCCCCAACAACCGGAGGAACTTTTCCCTTTCCTCAGGCCGTCTCCTCCAACGCCCACCGGCCAAAAACAGAAAAGGGATTTGCAAATCCCTTGATTGGCGCACGCAGGGAGAGAGAGGAGTTAAAAAGAGAAGAGGCGGCGTGCACTAGAAATCTATCTTTCCCCCCTTGCGGGGAACTACTTCACCGAAGAAAGGGTGAACCCTGTGACCCACCGCGCGCATTGTGCGCAAAGCACCCATCTCCAGCCGCATCCTCCTTTCAGCGCTTCCACCCTTCAGCACCAAGCGCAGCACTTCAACCCTCTGCAGGCGCTGCATCCACCCCTGCAGCACCGCAACCCATCCTGCCCTTCAGCCGCACATGCACCCATCCATCCTCCAGTGCACCGCAGCGTGCGCACCGCTCATCTTCAAGCGCCATCTGCCTTCCCGCACATACCAAGCTGTGCCCTTCATCACCTTCTGCCCACGCCACAGCAGGCGCATCCTTTCTGCCCACACGCCATCTCCAGCGCCCCCTGCTGCAGGCGCTCTCAACTGCGCGCCTCTCCCTCCATCCACTGCAGGCGCTCACGCCCTCTCCGCCCACGCGCCTCTCCCTCTAGCCACTGCAGGCACTCATGCGCTCTCCACCCGTGTGCCTCTCCCTTTAGCGCCATCTGTAGGTGCACCACTCCACCTTCCTGCAGACCGCACGCCTGCAAGCGCGCTCCGCCGCCTATCTATAGGCGCACCAGCGCGCGCAAGCCCTGCAGCAGCACCTCCGCCTGCTTGTTCAACAGGTCGAAGCTCCGGCCACCTGCGTCACCGCTGCTGCCACCACCGGAGAGCTCTCGACCTCGCCGTCCTCTTGAGCTGCGCAACAACCCCCGCGGTGCTCTCCCTTTCTCGCAAGGAGGAGAGAGGAAAAAAAGCCCTGTTTTCCCCCCAATTAAAATTTACATTCAATGCCATTGCCACCTAATTTGATTTATTATTATTATTATATTGTGGCAGAATTGCGTTCGAACACTCATAGTTCTTTATAATTGCATGGCATTGATATTAACTAGTTTAAAGATTGATTTTGGGCCTAACTTAAGTACTAATTGTCTTTAGTACACATCATGTGAAAACTGCATGAATTCATCCTAAATTTATTGAGGATTTCTGTGAGGGAAAACTGCACTTATACCCTTATCTTTTTAAGTTATTGCAAATCTACTTTCCTTCACATTTTAAGCCAGATTTGAACAGGGATTTCACACTATCCGAAATAACATTAAATAATTAAGTATTGATTGCATCATTGCCTCCCTGTGGACATGACCCGCTTTTCTGTGAGTGGTTATTTTCATTATTTTTTATTAGTCGATTTTTCCACCACTTAAATACTATAACGCTAAGCAAAAAGTCGTCTAGCAAAATTGGCGTCGTTGCTGGGGAGGCAATAGACGCAATAGATTTACTTTATTATTTTTAAATCTTTTGAGTTGCGAAATTATCTAATCATTTTTATTATTGTGCGAGGAATCCGACATGGCGACGAGGCGCAGCAAAGCGACGACATAGAACCTGAACGACGTGCACGGCGGAGATGATCTTTTTGGTAGACCTTAACGCCACCTGGAGGACGACAACAGGAACACGTGGGCCTTGATCCCACGCATATAAGCTTACGGAGAAGTCTATTTCTGATTTAGGCAGTAGGTCTTAGTTAGATTTAGTTAGATAGACATTAGAATTTAAATTACTGTCATTTGGGCCCTTGTTGGGTATTTTTGGGAACATGTTCCCATTTATTTAGATTATAGGATTATTTGAACTATTTTGAACTGCATTTCAGTTAGTTAGTTAGATTAGGTCTATTTGTTATTATTATTAAAAAAAAAATATTTGAACTGCCTGCTAGAAGCTTCATATCTATAGGACGATCATCTAGGACTGAATGAGCAGCATCTACTTTATTTTTTATTGCATTGCATTCATAAACTGCACGAAGAAAGCTGGAGTAAGGTACGACTTTTCTTAAGCATTAATTACTTGTCATGCATATGCATTGAACCTAATCTAAGACCACTAAAGTGCTTGGATCAAATTAATTCAGTGGTCACTTTAAACTAATTGGGACTATTAAGAGGTTAGACTTTAAAATCTGTGACTAAAAATTGTGTGCAAAAGGATCCTGTTTGCGGAATTTCAAAAAAATCAAAATAAGATCGTATGCTTGCACACTTGAGACACTGTGCACCTCACACATAAGGTCACTAGATAAATTTATACCTCTCCTCTTTTGCACCACAAGGGAAGTTAGTCGGAAATCAATAAGCCTATCCACTAAGTTACTTCGGTTCCTCGTGTGTGGGCTCGATTCGAGACTTCCATCCCTTGCAAGTAGGTTATAGGCACCAGCGAAGGTTGGCCTAGGAAGCGTAATTTTTGCAAAACTTGTTTGGCCACCAACTAAACATATAACTCTAAGACCTGCAATCTACTAAAAACAGATCCCGTTGAATTTGCGTTTGCTGTGACAATAGGACTCTTTAGGAAGTTTTCTGCTGAATCCTAAGAAAGTTAAAATTGTTTTGCTTAAAGAAATGGATTACTCTTACTCCTATCATTCAGATTATCAGAGTCAATACTTCCCATCTTTTAATCAGGATCCCATGCTCCAAGCGTATCCATCCTTTGATGGGTACATTGATAATTCATGGGATCATTCTCATTCTTACCCTGGGAGTACTGGCTTGATAACTCCCACTTTTGAGCAGAGCCTAGGAGCGGGATTTTCCAATCCTGAAATCCCTACTTCCATGCAAACACCCAACCCTCCCATCCTTCATGATTTTCCGTATCGAGGTTGGACCGATACCCCTAGGCAACTAGAGCCTGAAATTGACTATCCTCCACAACCTGATAATAGTAGCATCTCCTCTTTTATGATAGAAATGCAAAAATAGCAAAAGGAAATAATGGAATCAATGGGAGAGATGTTGAGGAATAGTCAACACTTAAATGAAGAAATAAGACAACTTAGCTACATGCTTCCCAATAATCCTGATCCCTACCCAATAAACCATGATCATGAAAATAATTCTGAGGAACCTAATGACAATAGGGATCCAATTTTAGGTAGCCATCACTTAGACTCTCCCAATGAGACACGGCCACTAGAGGATAACGATCATAGTGATTATCCACCTGAATTATATTGCAGTCAAAAGCAAGGGAAGATGCTACCTCTTGAGGACCTTGACCCCAACGACAGTATTCTCCTTAACCCTACCAACCAGAGTCAAGGTTGTATTATTCCTATCACTTCCCCTATTAATTATTTGATGGAATCCCATTCTACCCTTAGGGAGCCTACTCCTGACCCTCCACATAGGGAATCAACACCTATCATTCAATATCCTGAGGATTCAAATGCACCTAATGAAGGTAACCCTAAGGGAATAGAGGATGATCAATTCTGGTCTCAAGGATATGAAGAGTCTAATTCAGAGGATGAGGATGCCCCAACAGATGAACCTGGACTGAAAATTTGGAGTGAATCACAGGAGAATTATTTATCATTTGAGGATTTAGCTCCAGAGGATAGAAATAATATGATTAAATCCAGATTCCTACTTTCTTTTGAGAGTCATCCTCCATCAAAACAGGAGTTGATATTAGAGGAGGACAAACAAAATAATGAGAAGTCTATGGGAGACTCTCGGGGACAAAACACGTCATTTGAGGATTTATACCCCAAGAACAATAACGAATTCAATGATATAGGCTTCCTCCAAAATATTAAGACTGATCCTCCGTTAGAAATAATTGAAGATACTAATCCAACTCCTAATGAATCACATATACACCCCGATAAATATTTGAATGAACCAAACGAATTTGGGGATGAGCAGAATGATAATGATTCTGACATTTTCACCCTGCCATTAAAGAGTTCTAATTTGGAGTCTACCCTTGATTCAAATATGACTCCGATCATTAATACTAGGCAGGGTAACATGAAGTTGTCTACAACTAGGGAGTGTACCCAATCTGAATCATTGTTGGAATTGGACCTAACACCAACTAAGCCCTCATTGGACTTAACCATTACCTTCCAACACTACAAACAACCCTTATACAACCTAACCAATCCGTGGCTCAGATCTCTGCTCATGTACATTCTTTCTGGAGAATATATCAGGCCAGTACATCCTAGAGTAGAATGGCGAGTGTGGATTGATGCTTGTACTTTTACTCTCGCCATTCAAGGGTTTGAACTAATTATGTGTATATCTTTTAAAACCCATCCTGCTCTGGAGGATCCTTGTTATCCTCCACTTAGTCCATTTCGGGAGGTCCCTTTGCATATTCCGTTTATTATTCTTAGACCTCCCAAGGTAGCCAATGAGATTTTTTGTTTTCATTTCTTCTGGCGAGCATTTGGAATTTCATTGCATCATCAGCTTGCCAACATCCGTGGTTACCTGTTTTCTAGGCCTACGCTATTACGCATATTCTTAGGGCCTAACCTTTTCTGCTTGGAACCTGACTTACAGGTTCCTTATAAGTCTTGCTGCTGACAGAAAATGCAGCGCTTCTTGGGAGGCAACCCAGCAAACTGTGTCAGGTGATATTTTTCCTTTCTCCTCCTATTTTAATTTTACAATGGGAACATTGTAGGATTTAGGCATGGGGGAGTGCATTTGCATTTTAGGAAGTATTCATGCATTTATGTTAGCATATAAAAAGAAAAAGTTCTCTTTTCTTGAGCTAAATGGGTTAGTCCCTAGCAAAATACCTTTGTTATTGGAGGTTCTTCTTCTGGAATTATTTCTTAAGTTTAGAATCCAGTGAATTTATTTCATGTGCACGTAGATTTGGTAATGGATTCTTAAGGAAAACCAATGAGCATTTGTAGTCCACTGAACCCTTGGACAATTCATAGGGAGTCAGGCATACTATCTTCTAGTAATCCACCTCATATTTGTGAGAAGAAGTAGAGAGATTACTGGTGCGCTAAGTCTAGTGCAATGACTCTTAAGTTTTGGATAATTAGATGATGATACTTCAGAGTTAGGCGTGGTTTTCACTCTCTGTTCCTGTGTACGTACTTTGAGTGAATTCCTGAGAGTCACCAAATAAGGCAGATACACAGAGATTGAGTCTTAATAAAGCTATAACTATGGTGGATGGTTACGACCGTCCTTCATAGAGTCCTCAGCTGAAGGAGGGTAATAGTGTCAAAGGTCAGAAATACGTCTGTTCTATCCATTCCTTCCCAGTGCTGAGAATAAGCACTTCCACTAAATAAGCCACATAACTTCCTTTTGACCATCATCATCCCTAATAATGCCTCATAAATAAAAGTCCGTATCGTGTTGTGTTGATTGAAAAAGAAACAAAAACAAGAAGAAATAAAAAAAAAAAGAAGAAAGAAAAAGAGAAAAAGAAGAAACAGAAAGAACAAAGAAGAAATAGTTATATTACAAAAAAAAAAAGTCCAAGTGTATGATGTAACATTGTTTCTGAGGAAGTAAAACACCTATCATGTTCCACCAAATAAGACCCATACCTACCTTTTAGTATTTCTGATCACCTGAATACTGGTTGAGAACTCTAACTTAGTTGTAGAATTATTAGGACTTTAATTGAAGTGTGGATGCCATGTGAGGCCACTAAATAGTAAGTACAATTTCTAAATCTGGTGAGATTTGTGATCTCAGAAAGAAAGAAAAGAGAGAGTGCCCAGGAACATCAAGAGAGCACAATTGTGTAGCCTCTCTCAGAGTTGACTTGTCTAATAGTCTAGAGAGCTAGAGTCTGCAGTACTAGACTATATGTAGCACCAGTTGAGTGTGTGCCACCAAATACAAATCCATTCAGCTTGATATCTCCTACCTAAGCCAAACTCCGGGGTCAAATTACAAATTATCGTCTGCTTTATCCCCGAGGGAGGTAGTTGCCTATCTCAACAGAAATTTTTGCCAAGGGTGATGTACGAACTCCTATTGCGAATCAGCTCTGTCACTTGGATCTGTTACCTAGGCTATCAACACTTCACATTTGTCTGGATTTCTAAAGTTTTGAAGTAAGAAAAGAAGAAATCTTCTGATTACTTCTATTATTTTTCATCTTTGCTAGGGACTAGCAAATCTTAGGCATGAGGGTATTTGATGAGTCCATTTTAATGGACTAATATTAAGCCTAAGTACCTTTAATCGTACCTTGTAGGTGTGTTAATAATTACAATTAAGTTGTAGAAGAATTGCACGCATCATGATTTACGTTTATAACATTCTATAACTTAATATGTAATGATTTTGTTATTTTTATGTGCAGGTATTATATTCAGAAAGAGCAAGGGTTGGGGAGCAAATTTCCCCAACAACCGGAGGAACTTTTCCCTTTCCTCCAGCCGTCTCCTCCAATGCTCGCCGGCCAAAAATAGAAAAGGGATTTGCAAATCCCTTGATTGGCACATGTAGGGAGAGAGAGGAGTTAAAAAGAAGAGGCGGCGTGCACTGGAAATCTATCTTTCCCCCCTTGCGGGGAACTGCTTCTCCGTGGAAAGGGCAAACCTTGTGACCCACCGCGCGCACTGTGCGCCAAGCACCCATCTCCAACTGCATCCTCCTTTCAGTGCTTCGTGCGCCAAGCACCCATCTCCAACTGCATCCTCCTTTCAGTGCTTCCTCCCTTCAGCACCAAGCGCAGCACTTCAACCCTCTGCAGGCGCTGCGTCCACCCCTGCCAGCACCGCAACCCATCCTGCCCTTCAGCCGCACACGCGCCCATCCATCCTCCAACGCACCGCAGCGTGCGCACCGCTCATCTTCAAGCGCCATCTACCTGCCCGCACGCACCAAGCCGCGCCCCTCATCACCTTCCGCCCATGCCACAGCACGTGCATCCTCTCTACCCGCACGCCATCTCCAGCGCCCCCTGCTGCAGGCGCTCTCAACCGCGCGCCTCTCCCTCCAGCCACTGCAGGCCCTCACGCCCTCTCCGCCCACGCACCTCTCCCTCCAGCCACTGCAAGCTCTCACGCCCTCTCCGCCCGTGCACCTCTCCCTTCAGCACCATCTGCAGGTGCACCGCTCCACCTTCCTGCAGACCGCACGCCTGTAAGCGCACTCCGTCGCCCATCTGTAGGTGCACCAGCGTGCGCAAGCCCTGCAGCAGCACCTCCGCCTGCTTGTTCAACAGGCCGGAGCTCCGACCACTACAGCCAACCACCTCCGGCCACCTGCATCGCCGCCGCTGCCACCACCGAAGAGCTCTCGACCTCGCTGTCCTCTTGAGCCACGCAACAACCCCCGCAGTGCTCTCCCTCTCTCACAAGGAGGAGAGAGGAAAAAAGCCCTGTTTTCCCCCCAATTAAAATTTACATTCAATGCCATTGCCAACTAATTTGATTTATTATTATTATTATTATTATATTGTGGCAGAATTGCATTCGAACACTCATAGTTCTTTATAATTGCATGGTATTGATATTAACTAGTTTAAAGATTGATTTTGGGCCTAACTTAAGTACTAATTGTCTTTAGTACACATCACGTGAAAGCTACATGAATTCATCCTAAATTTATTGAGGATTTCTGTGAGGGAAAATTGCACTTATACCCTTATCTTTTTAAGTTATTGCAAATCTACTTTCCTTCACATTTTAAGTCAGATTTGAACAGGGATTTCGCACTATCCGAAATAACATTAAATAATTAAGTATTGATTGCATCATTGCCTCCCTGTGACACGACCAGCTCTTCTGCGAGTGGTTATTTTCATTATTTTTTATTAGTCGATTTTTTCACCACTTAAATACTATAACGCTAAGCGAAAAGTCGCCTAGTCGCCAGACAGTCGTTTTGGGGGATTCCTTCTCAACCCTATCTCTTTCTTTATTTTCCACTTGTTGTAATAAGCATTTGAACATCATTTTGATATATCCAATTTGTTTTCTTCTATATTGTGAGCTATCTTGTTTATTTCTTTACCACAAAAACACAAACAATATCAAAGCCCTAAAAATACCAAAATGAAACAACTCGAAATGCCAATTTCAACGAAAACAAATGTCGCCTCCCTGTGTTCGACCTAGGACTCCATTGGAGTTTCGGTAAAATTGTATTTGATAACGTGTTTTGCGACTACAATGACAAGTTTCTCCTAACCCTAACTTTTCATTCGCCGTAACATGTTGATCATTTTGGCACCGTTGCTGGGGAGGCAATGGAATTTGCTTTCTTATTTTCCATGTTTCTTTCCATTTAGTTATCGCTAACCCCTCTTGCCTCTAGTTTATTGTCTTGCAGGTACCGTAGCAAGGAGATCCAAGTATGGTAGATCGGAGTAAAATGCGGGTAGAGTGGTTTGTAAGTGCCCCCATATTCCCCCCACTAGTTTCACTTTCGCCACATCAATAACCAAGACTAATCTACTTAGGTGTTTGCATAAACCCTAGGATAGAATCTGTTTGTCTTGTTTGCCATCTACACTCATCTCACCCCCGCATATAAAAAGAAAAAATAAAAAAAAAATTATCTTCTGATTGTGGGACAAATCAACATACACACTACATACACCCACATTTGAGGCACATAACCTTTTGTGATTTTATCTACTCAATCAAGATTCCAACCTATGGAATCGGTACACAAACAAATCAACACATAATGGAGTAGAAATCAGACTAGGTTAATCACCTTTTGTGTGCCTTAATGGGTGGTGCATCTGGGCCAGTTGATTGAATTGTTTGGACCACACCACCTAATCTAAAAGAAATTCATCTTGTAGCTGCCCCGTAGGATTCAATAGTTAGGTCAAGCTAGGCACTCCATATTTTCTTGGTCTATAAAAGAAAAATACTTCAACACGTTCTTTCAAACTTGGTTTGCCACTCAAACACTTGGTTGAATATACCTAATACTTGAATCCTAAAAGCTACTAAGCAAGATCTAAATCTTAAAACTCACTTCATCCTCAATAATCTTGCTTGAAAACTCTTGGTTGTGCACATTCACACATTTTCAAACGAACTATTAAGGGCACAACCCATTAACAAGGCCCATCACATTCCAAAAGCACTACTATCCAAAGCCTAACTAACATTGAGTATGCAAGCACCTCTATTTTGATGCACCAAAATTATGTTTATTGCTAAGACTGACATTTAGGACTATCTTAGATTGAAGCCTCTGTTCAAGACACAAGTTCAGATAGTTGCTGATGTGCGTCTTTTTCATTTATTTGAGACTAGGACTTTATTGTAAGGAACCTCAAATAAAACTCAAATGATTTTTTCGCGTATCTTTTCAAAACCAAATTTTAAGGTTAATGATTGACCAAAACACTTTGATTGACCAACCTACTTAATTGACCAATCAAATCAGTCCATTTTAGGAAGTTGAGAAAAATCCTCTTGATCGACCAACCAAGCTAATTGATCGACCAACAAGTGATCGACCAACATTCCTAATTAATTGACCAAAGTGCTTTTTGATCAACCAATTAACCTTAATTGATCGACCAATTTTGTTTCCTATTCAAGCAAAACTTTTTGTATAAATAGAGGTCGCATGCAGCCCATTTCTTTACAACTTTTAAATAGAAACACCATTCAAAAATAGAGCATCTCATGCTTATTTCCAAAGGCTTTCATGCCCCATTCTTCACGCTCTTCGAAAGCACGACGCCTCGAACCTCTGCAAAAAATCAGTTTGATCATTTATTAAGGTTCCATAGAATTCATATTCTTGTTATACTATTTTGTTGTTTTGATTAACGAATCCCAAGCCTGTTTGGAAGATCCGTGGTTTTTTTTGCTTCTCTTCAAGATAAAAAGAGAAGGGTTTGTAAGAGATTGTGCTACCCTCATTCAAGTGATGCGAATAGTGGATTGACTAGCTTGTACTAGTCGAAAAAATCCTAAGCTAGGAGGCTTAGGTAGTGGTTTTTACCCGAATTGGGTTTCCACTATAAATCAGGTGTACTTTGTGCATGAATCTCTATTGTCTTATTTTTTAATCTGACTCATATTTTTTAAAGCAATACTATTCACCCCTCCCTTCTAGTATTTAGTTGCGATCCCCAAGATATTCTCCAACCCTCAGAGTAGACATTGGCCCTAGGATTTACAAAGTCCATTTCAGGGAACTGTCTTGAACGCACTTCGAATTAGTGACATCTGCTTGCTTCAAAAGGTGCTAAGTTGGGGGGCCCGATTGTCAAACAACTTAAGTAGGGGTTTGGCATAATTAGCGACCTTCTGGACAAGCTTCCCCTACTTTGTCGGCCCAACTTTACCATCTTCGGGAGCAAGGACAACACCAAATTCGTGGTGTGGTTGTAGTTTATTTCTGAGGCATAGGTCCTTAGGCTACCCAATTTAAGGATAGGCTTGCATTTTTGTACTGCGGGGTTCCATTTTTTCCCCATCCTTCTGACTTTCTTCTAGTGCATGCTTGGAAGGGGGACATTAAACCCTCACTTGGAAGGACCTTTAGACCATTCTCGGAGGTGGAGGTTGAGTTACAGCCAAGCAAATCCCATGGATGATCAACAACCACCTTCCCCACCCTCGAACCAGCAGGAGCTGATTCAAAGGCAGTTGGAAGAATTGCAGTAGATGCAGTAATGGTTCCAACGAATGAATGGTCAGGGCGCTCGGCCCTTGAAGGATTTCTTTGATCCTTCAAACTATGGGGAACGTCCCGGCGTCATGATTCCCATCGGAGACGTAGAAATCAAGCCCTAAGTCTTAAGTTTGATTAAACATTTCCATGGGCTTGGCTCGGAGGACCCATTCCAGCACTTGGAGGATCTAACCACCTTGGTTCAGACCACCAAAGCGAGGAATGTGAACGAAGAGCAGATGATCATGAGGCTCTTTCCCCACTCTCTCAAGGATAAGGCCGCACATTGGTACCGGACCATTGGAAGGCCGATAGAAACATGGGCTGCTCTTAAGTCGGCTTTCCTGAAGAAATTCTTCCCAATTGGACAGACCAATGCCTTGCGACGGGTAATTACCACTTTCGGCCAGTGGCCGGGGGAACCGTTTCATGGTGCCTGGGAGCAATTCTAGGATCTTTTTAGGAGGTGTCTACACCACAAGGTGTCGAAATGGCAACTCGTGCAGATATTCTATTACGAGTTGGTTAAACAACTCCATAATCACGTGGATGCCTCTTGTGGAGGTAATTTCCTCAACAGGGATGCAGATAGCGCATATGGCCTGTTTGAGGAAATGAGTGAGAATTCAATAAATCATGCCTTCATAGATACCTTCAACAGGACCCAACAACCCAGGTCAAATGCTAATGAGATCCAAAATTCCAATTCATTTGACATGGAATTGATTTGCAACAAATTAGATAAGGTGGACTTGGTTGCGAAAAGGATGGAAGAGTGGATGGATGGAAACTCAAGAAACACTTCTACACCCACTCAATCCCAAAATACGGGATTCTATTCTTCACGAGCTTCCATGGGGCAGGAGTTTGTGAACCAACTCGAATCGGCTCAACCTATGAGCCAGGATTTCTTGGAACCTTATGGGTTCCAAACTGGGGCCTTTGATCCTAGTTTTTCTGATCCTTCTTTCTCTCCATCCTCGCCCTATGAGGATGTATATGCGATATAGGAAAATGCTAGGTCCAACCTATATTCCAACACTTATAACTCGGGTTGGAGGAACCACCCTAACTTCTCCAGGAAAAGTCAAGGGCAACAGACCCAAACACGACCCAGCAACTATGCATCTCAAAGACCTATGGGTCAGGGTCAAGTATACACCCAATTACCCCTGAGACCGATTACTTAGCCACCTTAGAATGTCCAACAATCTGCAGGGCAAGCTGATTTAAATCGGCAAATGGTAAAATGCAAGGGTCCATGCTTCAGCTTATGCAGGAAATGAAGACATCATTGGACAACTTACAATCCAAGTTTATTGCTAACACCTGACAACCTGGATCTCTACCATCCCAACCCGTACCCAACCCGCGCAATGTGCAAAATCAGGGCAATAGAGCCCAAGGGTACGGAAATCAAAGGGACCCACACGCACATGCTCTGGTGGTTGAGCAAGGTCCCTCCTCTTCTTCAGCTCCTGGATATTTGACTAATCAAGGCCCTCTAATCTTTCCTAACCTGCCTCAAGACCTGAACTCATATGCCTCTGTAAACTCCGTCACCTTGAGGAGCAGGAAGCAGACCCAGGACCCCGAATTACCTTCTAGAAACCTAGACCCTGGGGAGCCTGAGGGAGAGGAGGAGATTGAAGAAGACAACAAGGCCCAGGGACCTAAAATTGAGGACACCACCCACATCTCGTTCGCTAAAGCCTTATTGAAAACCAGGAAGAAGAAAACCCTTGATAGCAATGAGGAGCTCCTGAATTTATTGAAGAGTGTAGAAATCAATATCCCACTCCTCGATGCTATTAAGCACATCCTGGCTTACACTAAATTCTTGAAAGATCTATGTACCCAAAAGCGTAAGCCAAAAGAACCCACCCCGAGGAAGGTGATTCTCTCTGAGCAGGCGAGTTTTGTTATCCTACACCACCTTCCTCAAAAGAAGAGAGATCCAGGTGCCCCCTTGATTTCATGCATCATTGGAGATTACACTTTTGATAAGGCACTATTGGATCTAAGTGCATCCATCAACCTAATCCTGACCTCTCTTTTTGAAAGGTTTGGGTTGGGTGAACTTAGGCCAAGCTCAGTAACACTACAGTTGGTGGACCATTTGGTCACCACATCGAAAGGCATTATTAAGGATGTTATTGTCAAAGTCAAGGACTTCTATTTTCCCGTAGATTTCCTGGTCCTTGGCATGGATGTACCTAAAGACTTGAGGAACACACCCATCATTCTGGGGTGTCCATTCCTAACTACCGCCAAGGCCAACATAAATTGTGAGAGCGGTAGTATGGAGATCGCCTTTGGGGATAGGAAGTTGACTCTTGATATTTTCAAGGCGATAAAAGGATTTGAGGATTATGGATTCGTTAAGGAGCTTGAGGATCATGATTTTAATGTTGAGACTTGCATGACGATTAGTGTAGTCGAGGACTCCACCAACTTTACTAAACCCAACCCACAACCCTCTGTGGTAGACTCGCCACACCTGGAAGAGGTTGTTGATTTTGTTCATTCCCAACCTCTTCCACTGGACCATCCTGATGAATCTTCATTAGCATCCTCCTTACCCTCTATACTAAACCCACCTCAGCTGGAATTGAAACCATAGCCGAAAAGTTTAAAATACGAGTTCTTAGGACCTAAGAATATGCTCCCTGTGATTATGAGTGCTGATTTGACTAAGGAGCAAGAATTGAGATTGATTAAGGTCCTTAAGAACAATAAAGAGGCAATTGGTTGGACCATCCACGACCTTTGGGGGATTGAGTCATCTTCTGTAATCACCGAATTTCATGGAAGATGGATCCTGCCCTTCTCGCGAAATGCAAAGGAGACTAAACCCAAATATGTGAGAAGTAGTCAAAGGGAGATAATAAAGTGGCTCGATGCAAGAATTATTACCCAATCTCGGATAGTCTGTGGGTTAGCCCTGTGTAGATTGTACCCAAAAAGGCAAGAATAACCATTATGACTAACGAGAAAGGGGAATCCTTTACCACCCATTCAGCTTCTGCCTAGAGAGTTTGTATTGACTATAGGAAGCTGAACATAGCCACCAAAAAGGATCATTTTCCCTTGCCATTCATTGATCGAATCCTAGAAAGGTTAGCTGGGCAAAAGTACTTTTGCTTACTAGACGGCTATTCCGGATATAACCAAGTCTCTATCCATCCCGAATACCAAGAGAAGACAACTTTCACATGTCCCTACGAAACCTTTGCATTCTGTAGAATGTCGTTCGGGCTTTACAATGCACCCGCAACTTTTCAAAGGTGCATGCTGGCCATCTTTTCAAACATGGTGGGAGACTGTCTTGAGGTGTTTATGGATGATTTCCCCATTTTCGGAGATTCCTTCGAGTCATGCCTAGCTAACTTGGAATTAATCCTCCAGAGATGCATCAAGACATGGCTGGCCCTTAGCTGGGAGAAGAGCCACTTCATGACCCAAGAAGGCATTGTCTTAGGCACATGGTTTCTAATCGGGGTATTGAAGTTGATAAGGCTAAGGTGGATGCTATCTCTAGACTTCCACCACTCACATTCGTGAAACAGATCCGATCATTCCTTGGGCATGTGGGTGTTTATTGAAGATTTATCAAGGACTTCTCAAAGGTTACTCGACCCTTGAGTAATCTTCTGGCCAAAGACACGGCGTTCGAGTTTGATGAATCATGTTGTAAGGCATTTGATTTATTGAAAACAACAATCACCTATGCCCCGATGTTGCAACCACCAATCTGGACAACCCCATTTGAGATCATGGTTGACGCATTTGATTATGTCGTCGGGGTTATCTTGGGTTAGAAAGTAGATAAGAAGCCCTCTTTGATCTACTACATTAATAAGACACTAGATGAGGCTCAGAGGAACTACACCGTTACTGAAAAGGAGTTGCTAGCCATAGTCTTCATCTTAGAAAAATTCAGGGCTTATCTTTTAGGTTCTCACGTTATCATTTACATCGACCACTCGGCCTTAAAACATCTCTTGGCCAAAAAGGATGCCAAGCCCTAGCTTATTCACTGGATTCTGTTACTTCAAGAATTTGACCTTGAAATCAGGGACAAAGCCAAGGCACAAAACATAGTGGCGGATCACCTTTTGAGAATCCTAATTGATTCTCCTCATCCAGATATCCCTATCTTAGATACTTTTCTGGATGAGACTATCCTTACAGTCTCGAGTATCTGAACCCCCTGGTTTGTGAATATCGTCAATTATTTGGCTGTTGGTCAAATCCCCTAAGATTAGACCCAACAACAACGGGACAAACTTATGTCCGAGGCCAAATATTATTTTTTGGACAATCCTAAGCTATATCGTATCGACGCTGACCCGATTATTTGCCAATGCATCTCGGAAAATGAGTTCCATAATATACTTGAGCTCTGCCATGCATCTGCATGTGGTGGACACTTTTCCGGGAAAAAGACGGTGGCAAAAATTTTGCAATCCAGATTCTATTGGCCGTCATTATTTAAGGATGCCCAGGAATTCTCAAGGTCGTGTGCCCGATGTCAGACACTCGGGAACATGGACAAGAGAGACATGATGCCCCTAAACCCGATACTTCCAGTTGAAATTTTTGACATTTGGGGCATTGACTTCTTGGGACCCTTCCCTCCTTCATTTGGACACCAGTATATTCTGGTCGGTGTTGATTACGTGTCCAAATGGATTGAGTCAATTCCCACCCGGACTAATGACCACAAGGTGGTCATCGATTTTGTGAAGAGAAATATCTTCAGTCGATTCAAGATTCCTCAGGCCATTATCAGTGATGGTAGCACGCATTTCACTCATGCCCAGTTTAGGAATTTACTGACAAAATACAGGGTGAATCATCGGATTTTCACACCCAACCACCCCTAGACGAACGGACAGGTCGAGGTCTTCAATTGGGAGATTAAGAACATTCTGCAGAAAATCGTAAGGCCTGATAGGAAGGATTGGACCCAAAAGCTAGATAATGCTCTTTGGGCCTACCATACGGCATACAAAACACCTATCGGTATGTCTCTATTCCGTCTGGTGTTTGGTAAGGCATGTCACTTACCCATAGAATTAGAACACCGGGCATTTTGGGCCACAAGAAATGCAATTTTGACCTAGAGTTGGCCGGGAAGACTAGGAAACTCCAACTATCTGAGTTGGATGAGCTTAGAAATGATGCCTTTGAGAATGCCAAAATCTATAAGGTAAGGATCAAAGCCCTTCATGACCAGATGATTTCACGTAAGAGCTTTGAGCTGAACCAGAGGGTCTGACTTTTTGATTCTTGACTGAAGCTCTTCTCAGGTAAGCTTAGGTCTAAGTGGAACGGCCCATTCATTATTGAGCGGATTTTTCCTAATGAGGCCGTCGAAATCTCTGACCCAAAGATGGGTAATTCCTTCAAGGTTAACGAACAATGCCT
The DNA here is from genome assembly GCA_037157565.1 of Thalassia testudinum. Classification (NCBI taxonomy): domain Eukaryota; kingdom Viridiplantae; phylum Streptophyta; class Magnoliopsida; order Alismatales; family Hydrocharitaceae; genus Thalassia; species Thalassia testudinum. Next base: position 69,096,393 of record JAZHRO010000007.1, on the reverse strand, counting down.
CAAACCCTATGTTGACCATGTGCTCTCTAAACCTATCTCAGACAAGGTTGCTCTTACCTTGCCTTAACCATTGTTGACCAAACATCGCCTAGCTGAAGACACTAAACTCAGCACGTGTAAAGACTGTTTCGACCTAACCAGAATCTCACAGAAATCAAGTGCTATTCTTCCAATTTTGCCCTCCTTTATGCTTTCATTTTTACAATGAGGACATTGCATTAGCTAAGCATGGGGGGTGGATATTTTTGAAAGATCATTTTGGCAGCCCGTAACAAGTAATTTCTTGTTATTTAAAAAAAAAAAAGAATCAGGAGAAGAGAACTTAGGCATTAGGAGTTGTGAACTTTAGGAATTGATACTTTAGGATCTAAATACTTAGACTCTTTAGGTATTCGGGCTTAATTAGCCTGGCTGTCCACTCAAATGTAGACTGAGTCTTGAGTCCTTGCCAAGTAAATTTATTTTAACTTGGTCAATAAATTAGGGTGATAAGTACACGACTTATCAACCCACCCTCTGATTTGAGGGGACTTTAAGTCTAAACATCTACACACTATTTGCACTGACTTACTTTTCAGCTATTTTTATAGAAATTAGGTAGCAATGAACTTTCTAGGGTAGCATGGCTAGTAAGTTGTCGTGAGTAATAGCCATTGGATGGTTGTCCAGAGCCCAGCTACATGACCGTACTCATTCTACTACTTTTAGGTCAATCTTAAATTAGGGAAGCCACCTACTTAGAAAAAGAAAAAATGATACTCAAAAGTAAAAAGAAACAAAAAATAGAAAAAGGAGAGGAGAAAAATAAAAATAGAAAAATAAACCACACTACACGCACGAGTATGACTAGTAAGTTACTGTGGGTAACAGCCCATTAGCCGGTTGTCTAGAGCCCAGCTCACAAAAATGAACAAATAATTTCCAAAACACTTATGGAAGAAGCAGGGAAGTAGAATAAACCAGGGAGATATACACTAGGTTCACCTTTGTGTTAACTCCATAAAAAAATTAAAAAGTAGGGAGAAAGCTATGATCGCGAAAATACGCAGTTTGTTAATTAGAAAATTTAGTGTCGTTGCAATGCATAAATCCACTTTTGCTTTTAAATTTATAACACCTAGATAGGGAAGTATTTAGGGTCGTCCAAGGAGGCAACATTTTGCAAAATTCAGGTCTCTTGCTCGAAAATGAAACTCAACTTTCTTTTTGTTGTTTTTCAATATATCATTTTTTTTTGTCTTTTTGTTATAAAGGGCAAATATGAAGTTGTTAATGGGAAAAGTACTACAACTAAGATGCTAAAATCTAACTGACAAAATTATCTTCTTTCTAAACTCAACCTAGGCATGTGAAGGCCTAGGTTAATTAGAAAGAGAAAGTGAGATTATACTAAGATAAAGCAAGTAGCGTAATTAAAATTGCAACAAAAATTAAAGGCAACTTTTACAAGAACGAGGAATTATTTTACACAAAAACCTAGTAGAGGAATGCTTCAACTACTAGAATTAAAAGTGCAAAAAAAAAAAAAATTATCCTTTATAATGATGGTGAAGATGGCAAGGCTCTTGCTCCAATTGCGGCTGCTCCCGCAATCAAAAAGAGCTCCTTCTTCTTGCAAAGCTTCTCAAAGTTGATGAACTCCTAGCAAGCCCAAAGGGGGGCGTGCTTGACTCCTCCAAGGTGGATGGAATTCCACCTTCAAAGGCTTTTCCTAAGGAGGCGTGGACCACCTTTGACTCCTCCTCCAAGGGTGGTTGTATACCACCCTTCAATCCCCCTCCTAGGGTAGGTAGCACCCTAGGTTTCATTCCAATGCCTGGCTTCCTTCCTTGGGTAACGTGGGCACCAAGGGGACAGAGTATCCCCTTAATCTTCTTCTTCTTCTTCTTCTTCTTCTCTTGACCTTCTATGTAGGTGGAAATATGGGTAGAAAAATTGTAGCCAAGGGTGAGCTTTAATGGTGGTGGTAGGGGGTTTATATAGGAATGGTAGGGGGTTAAGGGTAGTGAATAGATGGAGGGTTAGGATGGTTTGTTCGAGGTAGTTAAAGGATCCTAGGGTTGATAATGGTTGGCAGAAAAATGAGGGGGTGTAAGGTGTTTGGTGCCAACTCTAAGAGAGGACTAGGGTTAGGTTTTAAGGTGGTAGAGTTAGGTAGTGTGTAGGTTATGTGTAGGGTTAGGATGGTGTTGTTGGGTGGTGGTTATGGGATGGAGGGTAGATATAGGGTGGCACCAAAGAGGAGGGTTGCTTGAGGTGGTAGTTATTGTGGAGTTAAGGGAGTTGGCACCACTTTAGGTGGGTTAAAGGGGGGGTTTAGGTGGCGTCACTAGATGGAGGGTTAGGATAGGTTGGGGGGTAATATGTAGGGTGTAGATGGGAGGAGGTGTTGGCGCCAAATGAAGGGATGTAGGGGGTGATTTTTGGTGCCAACTAGGGTAGGGTTTAGGGTAGTTATGGGGGGTTAGGTTTGGAGCCAAGGGTAGGTTTCTGGAAGGGGTTAGGTGTAGGGTTTAGATGGGGAAAAAGGGAGAGGTGTAGGGCTAGGATAAGGGCTTGTGTTGGTGCCAAAATGAAGGGGTGGCTATGTCATTTTGGCGCCAACTTGAAGGGGTGTTTAGGTTGGTAGTTATGGTGGGTTGGCGCCAAAAGGGGTTGGGTTAGGTTAGGGTAGGTTAGGGTTAAGGTGGAGTTGTGGTCAGCCATTTAGGTTTTTGGTGGAGTAGAGTTTTAGCTAAGCTAGCTAAGCTAGCTTAGCTAGTAGAGTAGAGCTGGAGGAGCTACGGTTTCATGGAGGAGAACTGAGGAAGAGTATTCTGGAGCTGGTATCAGGTACTCTGGTGCTAGGGCTGCTGAGGTAGCTTCAAGGGGAGCTCAACTACTGAGCTTAGCTACTTAGTTCTTATGCAAGTAGCCAAGCTTGGGTAATTGAGCTCAGTTGAGCTGGCCCTAACCTAGGTGGAGCTAGGTTGAGCTGGAACTACCTCTGATGAGAACTCTAGAGCTAGCTAAGCTACTAGTTGACAAGTAGTAGCTCAGCTAGCTTAGAGTTAAGCTACTATGAGTTGTTGGAGCTGAGCTTGAGTTGAGGTGAGCTGAGGTGGACTCAAGTCAACTTAGTTGAGCTAGCTAGAGCTCCCAGTGAACTGGTGGGAGCTAAGATGGGCTAGACTCAACTAAGTTGAGATGATCTGAGCTAGGGTGAGCTAAGATGAGCTCTCTTGAGCTACCATTCAACTAAGGTGAGCTAAATGGAGCTAACCCCAGTCCAAGGGAGCTGATATCCAGCCATGATGAGATGAAATTAGCTGAGTCCTAGCCTGATTGAGCTTCCTCTTCAACAGTTGCCTTCTCAAGTGCTAGGGTTCTAGGTATCTGACTCTCTACTTATCCCTAACACTCCAAGAAACACATCAAAAATAAAATAACAAATGCAATGTATGCCTAACCTAATTTTTGCCTAAATGTAACCCGAAAACCCATTTGCAGATAAAAATCCTAAGAGCTAGGTTTGTTTTAATGCATAAGAATGATGATAAACTGGCATTTATCACACCCCCATGCTTTTATCTTTTGCTAGTCTCTTAGCAAAACTTTAATTTTTAGAAAATAGAATTTTTGGGAAATCTATTTTTTTTATTTTTGAGAAAAAATTATGGAACCTTGGTTGGTCTAAACACAAGAGGTACAGGATTTGTTAAAGATAAACATCGGGATTTATTTTTTGTTCCAAAAATTAGACAAAACGGGATGAATATATCCACCAGAAAATTCACAGATTAACCCCTTGTTGATTCAGATGACTTGAAATTTTTATTTTTAGGATTTTTCTAGCTCTTAAATCTGATTTGCAACTTGCAATAACCTTTAAAACTTTGTGTCCATGCTTGTGAAAAGCCAACATTTATAAGGGCGTGTTTTTGGTTTAAAACTTTTTTTTTTGTCCCCCATGCTTATTTCTAGCGTAGTCTTATAGCAGATGTGTCGGGATCATCATTCACGTTACCAATCCTCGAGAGTGCTCTGGCACCAGTACTCCGAGATAGCACTGTCCATGACACCACCCAGGAGCTCACAACCCCTAAACACAATGCGATGTAAAGGGGAGCTCCAAGCAAACTCAAGCTCTTGCTCCGACACTATAGGTAGAGCACCGTCCAAGACGCTTGAGCTGCTAAAATGCGCTTTAATGCTCCATCTAAAGATATGAAATATAGATATGGGGCAATGCCGAGGCGGTAACATGTTGACATCGCATCCTTAAAGGAGGTACTTTCCTCCTTCTCGATGGTGGGAACTCAAACCAATGATCTGCTTCAAACTTTTACTAAGTCCAAACAAGGGGGTTTTCCTAATTTTTAGTGATTTTTAGGTGTTGGCTTGTGTGTGAAATTTGACACAGGAAGTTTTGCAAGAAATGCAAGTTTTTGAATCAGAAACTAAGCCAGATACTTTCCATATTACAAAAGAGGATCAAGTCACCTGAACTATCACGAGTTCAGGTGAAATTTTGGAGAAGGATATCTAATCTAGTCTAAAAATAGACCCTGAAATTCTAATGACCAAATCTGTATCCTCATCCCTAGTTTGTTAAAGATTAAATCCCATTGTACCAAAAGTGAGTTTTTCAACCTTAGTCCCGATTTCAAAATTTTCCTCAAAAAGTTTTCAATATTGTTATTTTTTTGGTATGCCAACAGAAAAAATAAAATGACTAAAAATGCATGTTTTTAAGTTTTGGAAATCCTAAATCGATAGTCAAAATTTTTAAAAACACCCCCTCATGCTTAAGATATGCATTGTCCTCATGCATTAGGAGGGAAAGAGGGATTACCTTAGTAAAAGGCGGTCGGATTTAGGATAGGCAAAACCTGGGGAAAAGAAAGAAAAAGAAAGCAAAAAGAAAATGATGGGTTACCTCCCATCCAGTGCTATCTTTTATGCCATTTAGCCGGGCGTAGTGTGCATGAGTGATCAGTAGTGGTTGGTTTGGTGAAATCGAAAGATTCAGACGGAAGATTCGGGGTATGATCAAAATAAGGCTTTAACTGCTGGCCGTTGACTTGAAAAGTCATATTAGTTTTAGGGTCAAAAAGATCAACAACTTCGTACGGATATGTTTTTAGGATAATAAAGGGACCGGTCCATTTTGATTTCAATTTTCCAGGAAAAATACGTAATTGTGCATTGAAAAGCCAAACGCGTTGATTAACGTCAAAATGTTCCAAACAATGTATTTATCATAAAATTTCTTTGTTTGGTCTTTATAAGTCTACGCGTTTTCATATGAGAAATTACGTAATTCTTCCAGTTCAGTCAATTGTAATTTTCTGTGGATACCGGCATCAAATAAGTCCATATTTAATTGCTTTATTACCCAAAAAGCCCTATGTTCAAGTTCTACCGGGAGATGGCATGCCTTCCCAAAAATCAGACGGAAGGGAGACATGCCCAGCAGGGTTTTGAAAGCGGTACGATAGGCCCATAAAGCATCGTCCAATTTGGTGGACCAGTCTTTACGATCGGGCCTAACCATCTTTTGCAAGATATTTTTTATTTCTCTATTAGAAACATCCATTTGACCATTTGTTTGGGGGTGATAAGGTGTGGAAATTTTGTGATTAACCTCATATTTAGAAAGAAGGTGACAAAATTGTAAGTGAAGTGTGAACCTCCATCACTGATAATGGCCTTTGGAATGCTGAATCTTAAGAAAATATTTTTCTTAATGAATTCGACAGCCACACAATGATCATTGGTGATGGTGGGTATGCTTCAATCCATTTCAAAACATAGTCGACAACGACTATTATATATAAATACTCACCAGAGTTGATGAACAGTCCCATGAAGTCGATGCCCCATACATCGAAAATTTCAACCTCTAAGGGGCATCATGTCCTTCCGAGTCATGTTGCCGATGCTTTGGCAATGCACACAGGACCGAACAAAATTATGAGCATCTTTTTGCAAGCTGGACCAAAAGAATCCCGCATTAAGGATTTTAGCTACAGTTTTCTTGCCCGAAAAATGTCCGCCACAAGCAATTGAATGACAATGTGTCAGAATATCATGGATTTATGAATCAGGGACACATCGTCTAATGACTTGATTGGCACAAATGCGGAAAAGGTCAGGCTCCTTCCAAAAATAGTATTTAATACCAACAAAGAACTTATCCCTTTTTGTTTTTGGCCAATCAGCAGGGATTCATTCTGTTGCTAAATAGTTTGCAATGGGTGCAAACCAAGTGAGGGTGGTGGCAGCTAAAATACTTTCATCAGGGAATTGATCAGGGGGGGTCATTATGTCATTCATCATAAGACGAGAGAGATGGTTGGCCACTACATTTTGTGATCCCACCTTATCCTTGATTTCCAGGTCAAATTCCTGGAGCAGCAGGATCCAACGGATAAGGCAGGGTTTCACATATTTTTTTGTTAGCAAATATTTAAGTGCTGAGTGGTTGGTATATACAGTGACATGTGACCCCAGAAGATAAGATCTAAATTTTTCTAGGGCAAATACAATGGCAAGAAGTTCTTTTTTAGTAACCGTGTAATTCCGTTGTGCATCATCAAGGGTTTTGCTAGCATAATAGATCACAACGGGCTTCTTGTCAATTCTTTGCCCTAGAATAGCCCCCACAGCAAAATCTAAGGCATCCGTCATTAATTCAAAGGGACTATTCCAATCAAGTCCCTGCAAAATTGGTGCCTCGATAACTTCCTTCTTCAACCTCAAAAAACTTTCCAGGCATTTATCATTGAAATCGAATGGCTGGTCTTTAGTAAGAAGCTGACTTAATGGTTTGGAGATTTGGGAAAAATTTTGTATGAATCTACAGTAGAAACCCACATGACCCAAAAAGGATCTGATCTATTTTACAGTAGTGGGAGGTGGGAGCTTAGATATAGCATCTATTTTTGCTTTATCTACCGTAATTCCTTGTTTGGAAATAACATGGCCCAGGACAATACCTTCCTGGACCATGAAATGACTTTCTTCCCAACTGAAGACCAGATTGTCTTCTATGCATTTTTGGAGAGTTCTTTCAAGGTTCTTGAGACAATGGTCAAAAGAATCTCCAAAAATAGAGAAGTCATCCATAAAGACTTCTAAGCATTCACCTACCAGGTCCAAAAATATTGCAAGCATACACCTTTGAAAAGTCGCAGGTGCGTTGCAAAGACCGAAGGGCATTCTTCGAAAAGTAAAGGTTCTGAAGGGGCAGGTGAAAGTTGTTTTGTCCTGGTCCTCAAGATGAACCACTTCCTGATTATAGTCGGAATAACTGTCCAGAAAATAGTAAAAAACCCATTTGGCTAAACGCTCCAAGATTTGATCAATAAAGGGGAGCGGAAAATGGTCCTTCTTGGTAGCGATGTTTAATTTTCTGTAATCAATACACACGCACCAAGAAGAGGCGGTTCGAGTGGCTATATTCTCCCCATTATCATTGGTGACAACTGTTAGTCTAGCCTTTTTGGACACTACTTGTGTTGGACTAACCCAAAAGCTATCAGAAATGGGGTAGATGATATTTGCATCAAGCCACTTAATAATATCTATTTTTACCACCTCCTACATATTAGGGTTCAAGCACCTTTGTGGTTGGCAGGCGGGGCGAGAATCGTCCTCTAGATATATACGATGTGTACAGTAGGACGGATGAATACCCTTAAGATCAGAAAGGGTCCAGCCAATAGCTTTTCTATATTTACTTAAAACCTGGAAAAGTTTGTGTTCTTGTGCCCCAGTAAGTCCAGCATTTATAATTAGGGGCAGGCTCTAATTTGGACCTAGGAAAACATATTTAAGGGAGTCGAGCAAAGGTTTTAACTCCAGTTGTGGGCCTGACTCTTAAAGAATTTCTGCTTTTTGTGTTAGTGGTGAAGTGAGAGTGAAAGGGTCAGCTGGAGTGTTAGCTGAATGTGTGGTTAGGGCAGAAGGGTGGAATGAATTGGATAGTTCAAGAACCGTGTTAATGGAAAAATAGGAACCTAAGTGTGAAATCTGTAAATTTTCCACCACTATATTTTCCATTTCTGAATTCGAGTCATCAAAGAAATCAGGTTCTTGGAACCTCCTAGAAGCTTGGAAAATATCTAGGGTTACAGATTCACCACCACACATGATCTTCATTTTACCATAATCACAATCAATATTTGTGTGGGCAGTGGCTAAGAATGGTCTTCCAAGAATTATAGGGGCAAACTTTAACTCTTCCGGTACCTCTATGTCCAGGACTAAAAGGTCTACAGCAAATAGATAATTTTTTACCCTGACAAGGACATCCTCAACAATTCCCCTTAGTTTAATTGTAGATTGGTCTACTAATTGAAGAGTAACCTCAACAGGCTTTAATTCTCTAATATTAAATTCCTCAAAAATAATTGTGGGGATAAGATTAATTGAGGCACCGAGATCCAATAAGGTGCGATCAAAAGAAGTATCATTAATGATTACTTGAATCAAGGGATCACCTGGATCTTTTCTCTTAAGAGGCAGTCGGCTCTACACAACTGAGCTGACTACCTCGGGAAGGATCACCTTTCCTAAATTTCTGGGCTACCTTTTTGGGGTACACAAATCCTTTAGAAATTTTGCATAGGTTGGGATGTATTTTATGGCATCTAGGAGAGGGATGTTAATTTCAACTTGCCCAAATAAATCCATCAATTCCTTATCAGTGGGCTCAAATTTCTTCTTTTTCTTATTTTGTGAAGAATGGAGGGCTTGTGGAAATGGTGCAGGGTTTCCCTGTTTTGCATTATTAGGTTCCTGAACAGTGTTAGAGGAAGATGGGGAAGAGTTGATCTATTTTTCACTGAAATGAGTTTCTTTAACAGGCAAGGGGTCTTGAGTGGTTTTCCCATTCCTCAAAGTAACTACATTTGTAGTCTGGTTATTTCTAGGATGAGGACGGGAAGCCTGACTGTTATTGAAACCTGGGGGATGCTAAGGTGTTGGTTGAATGGGTTGACTGGGATATCCACCTTGGAACTGATTCCGTTGATTATTTGGGTTGGGCATGGGTTGGGAAGGTAAATTCCCAATAGGTCGATGATCAAGAGTAACCTTAACTTGGTGTTGCAAGTTGGTAATCATGCGGGTTACTTCTGTCATTTGATTCTGCATACCTTGCAGAGTTTTCATGACCTGAGTATTAATATCTTCCTAGGATGGTCCAGGTTGATATGTAGGTTGCCCATAATTTCCAAAATGATTTTGTTTGGGAAATGGAATCGGGTTTGGGTTTTTCCAGGAGTGATTAGGGTTGGTCCTCCAGTTCTGAGAGCATAAATATTTTCCGTGGTGGGATCAAGAATATTTTGATTCAAATAATCAAAATTCTCAATCAATTCTTGTGGAAAATCAGCTGGAAATTGTTGACCAGCAGGTGTGGCATCAATAGTATGCAGATTTTTTCTTCGGAGAAGTTGTGGAGTGTTAGTGTGTGGAGAGTTAAAGTGCGGAGCATTAAGGTGAGGAGCTTGTTTGTTTGTGAGCTTTTCTTCCATTTTTTTCTGGTGAATTTGCATCTTGTCCAGTCATTGATCTAACATATATAAATCATCCTGAGTGACTAGAACAGAGGTGGATTTGGAGTCAACTTCTTTGACTCCATGTCTGGGGTTTTGAGTTCTACCAAAAGTGTCCATTGAAGTTATATTAAATGAGTTTTCACTCATTTCTTCAAAGAAGAGATAGACACTTTCGACATCTTTATTAAGGAAATTGCCCCCACATGAGGCATCCACAAATCGCTTCAATTGATCTTCTAATCCATGATAGAAGATCTGCACTAACTATCATTGCAGAATTTCATGGTGGGGACAACTTCTTAAAAGTTCTTGGAATCTTTCCCAGGCTTCATGGAGGGGTTCACCAATCTTTTGTTGAAAGGTCGTTATGGATCTTGTTAAAGCATTAGTTCGACCGATCGAAAATTTTTTTTTTAGAAAAGCGCTCTTTAATTGGGGCCAAGTGGTGATGGGGCACCCAATCGTTCTAAACTAGTGTGAAGCTTTATCTTTTAAAGAGAGAGGAAAAAGTCTCATCAACCACACGTCTTCCTGCACATTGCGGGAACGAGTGGTTTGAGCGAGGACAGTTAATTCCTTGTGATGACAAAAAGGATCCTCTCTTGGAAGACCATGGAAATGCTTGATCAGGTTCAGAATAGCTAGTTTCATCTCAAAATCCCCTTGTAGTATGACCACCCCGGGTCTTTCCTCATAGCTGGAAGAATCATAGAAATCCTTAAGAGGAACGACAAGCTACTAGCGGGGTGGTGGGTTTTGCCCTTGGTTGGCTAGGTTCGTCACAGTCCTAGCCAAATTATCTTGATTTTGTTGTAGCTGAACCAAATGGTCGACCATAAAGGCAAAGGGGTTTATATTTTGAGTTTGGATTTGAGGGCCACCTGGCCCTGCAGGAATTTCTAGTTGCTCCAGATGAGGGAGGTTAGGGATGGGGAAGTCAGCTTATGGGTCGGCTGACAAGTTAGAAGTGGAAGCAGAATTTTTTTGTTGGTTTTCTTAGGTTTTCCATATTTTTAGAAGAGGAAGGAGAAGAAAACAAAGATTTTCTGGTGCAGGGGGCAAAATCAGATGGTCCCTCAAGATGTGGTTTTTGGGACCTTCACCCGTGCATGTACTTTTTTTTTGAAGAATTGGAGGGGAGGAGAAGAGAGAGATGAGAGAAAGTGTGTAATTCAAACAACAAATTCTAGACCTAGCTTAATTGTGACTCCCTAAAAATAACCTAAGACTTGGTCTACCTAAGAAATAAGTAATCACTAGTGAATACCCGTTCTGTCAACAAATCTAGCCAAGTTGTTTAAGGAGAGGTTTGGGCCTAAGCGTTTCCCAGGAAAATCCCAGGTGCTTGTACAAACTCGTGCCTGGCCGTTTGACACGGCCCCTCAACCTGAACACCAAATATAGATGACAGAATTAATATCAACTAAAGAGAACTTAAAACCTAGATAGCAAGCTTAAGTTGATGAAACCTTAGGGGTCAAGTTGCTATAGATTTTAATTAGGTTTAGGATACTAAAGTACACATGGAATGTGGAGGGCGTTCATTGGGTTATTGCCCTGTTATTTCAATTTTTGTGTGTGTGTATAGAAATAGGAAAGTGGTTCCAATTAAAAAGCAAGTTGTCACACAATTTCTTGTATTTCTGTCTATTAGGATTTGATTTAATTCAATGTGTTTTAGGGTTTCTCTTTTTAAATTCTCAAACAAGTTTGAAACTCCACAATCAAAGGAAAAATAAGTTGTATTAGTGATGGTTAATTTCCTTTAATGTGGGTCTGTTGTCAACGTTTCTGTGCGGATTTAAAGGCGTATTACGTTGCAGTAGAACCGACAAAACGTTTAAACAAATAATTTTATTACTCGAACAACTAGAGTATCCGAGGTCGAACACAGGGAGCAAACTCAGTACTTTGTAAAACCCAAGAATACAACTGTTAAATGCAAATATAATTGATTCAAAGAGTTTTTAAGAAAGATGTAAAAAAATAGAATTAGACGTCTGATTTATGTATCAGACGTCTTAAATGTGATCTTTCTTTCTCTTTTTCTTCTTCTGCTTTGCCTTTCGGATCTCTTTGCAATCTTCCCTTGTCCTTCTTCTTCTTCTTTGTCTTGCTTCTCCTTTCTTCGTTGCCTTCTTCTTCTTCTTTGTCTTGCTTCTCCTTCTTCTGCAGCGGCCAAGTCCTTCTCCTGCAATCAGCCTGCCTGCACAGGGAACAAAACCTAACCCTTCTCCCTCTACCCGCGCGTGTCTCTCTCTCAAGCAATTCACTCTAACCGCTCTACCAGAGCCACAGTCTCAATCGGGTCGGATCGTACCCGGGACCAGGCGCACCTGCAGGTGTGTGATGCGCGAGGAGTGCGTAGGTCTAGGTCGGGTCGGATCCGCCAGGTCCGCGTGGTCAGGCCGCGGACGAGGCGGGTGGGGTCAGTGAGGGACCTCACCCCTGTGCTTACTGAGGCGATAAGAATAAAGCGTAAAAACAACTTATACGGTACCTGCCGGTTGCAATCCCACGATGTGGGACTATCTGGTCTCGCCTTCACGCGCGCCTGCAGAAACCTCGTCGTGCAATTGCCCCGCAGCTGCTGGCTCTGCTAGCGCTCCTCGGCTGGATTCGTTCACCTCGCGACACTTGCGTTAGTATGCAGCACCTGTAGTCTGGAAGACCGGGTGCCTGGAGCTTCGCGGGAGCTTCATCAGAGGTCGTCCATGGCGGCAGCAGCTCGAATCCTGTCGTACACAAAACGCGCCTCTCGGCCAAATCAGAATAGATAGAGACCTTCGCCGTGGCACGGCGAAGGCGGTGGGCAGTGCAGCAGGCCGCAGGTCGGCCTAGGCGTGCGTGCCTAGGTCAACCTGTGGCCGGAGATGGTGGGTTGGTCGGGGGGTGGTTGTGGAGGGCTGGAGTGGCAGTGGGAGGGTGGAGTGTGTTCCTGGAGGTGAGGCGGAGCTTTCGAGGTGGTTGGCGAGCCGTGTGGAGGGCTGGAGTGGTGTGGGCGGCTCGCCGGAGTGCGGTCGGAGGCGAAGACGATGGAGGTGGTTAGCGTCTGTCGAGGGTCGATCAAGGGAGATAACAGGGGGAAAAGAGAGAGGAGAGGATGGAGAACGTATCTGGGGTTGTCTGGAGTGAAGGGAGGCAGTGGAGAGGACGGCTCGTGACTGCCGTCGTCGGGGAAGAAAGACCCTGGGGGAGGAAGCGGCGACGAAGATGAGGTCAGGAGCTTGCGCGCAGGGTACAGCGCGCCGCAGGAGGAAGAGGCGGAGAGGACTCTGCTGCTGGTATGGCAGCAGAGTGACGAGAAGGAGGGAAAGCGGTCGCCGGAGCTTGTGGGTCGTTTGGCCGGAGATGGGAGAGAAGAAATTTGGAGGGGATCTCCGTCAAAATCAAGCTTAGCCTCTTCGGCCGGAGTTGTGGGTTCTTATATAGGCGCTGGACTTGGTGTGCAGGGCGTGAAGGGCACGTAATTGCCTGAGGTTGGTCGCCGGAGATGGAAAGGAGTTAGGATACCCAAATCTCTCGTGCGTTCGCACGAGAGATTGGGTTCACACCAGGGATCGATATCGATCTTAAATGGAAGGCAATTCTTCAGAGAATTCTCCTTCCATTTCTGGGAGGGAATCTCTGAGGGATTAGAGAGCAATCCCTCTCCGAACCTCGCCGGAGCTCGGTTCTGCCCTAGCAATGGCGGCAGGACCGGTTTGCAAAGGAGGCGAAGAACCTAGGGGGTTCTCTGCAACGGTATTCAAAAGATAGGGACCAATTTGTGATTTGGGTGTACTAAATTGCAAAGTAGGTCAAGATGACCTCTCCTTAGGTCCAAATTTTGGTATAAACCTAATTTGGACCTAAGGAATCCAATGGAGAAGTTAGATTTCAGGTTTGACCTCGTTTGACTGGATATTTTGCGTAAAAACCCAAATTAGGTTAATTGAAGAGCTAGGACCCTAATCTAGGTCAAACTAGGTTCCAAAGGCCAAATTAAGTGTTCTAAACCCTAGAGTATGTTTTTCCATGATTTGTAGAGGGTTTACTTGCTTTTTGTTCTGACCGGAACCTTGTTAATTTAAGCGGGTCTGTTTTAGGGTTACCAAGTGTCTTTTAGTTCTTAGATTGCACATGAACCCATTTCTGATTGACTCAACCCACTTTTTATCTCATTTAGACCATTTGACCTATGTTTTGCCTCTAAGAAATCCTGTTTATCTACTGCAATGGTAAAATTGCAGTTTTAACCTTTATTTCATGTTTTCTTCTCAGAGCACTTGTTCCTTCAGTTAGGCCTTCTTCTAGGTTATGTAGGAGCTTTTATCTTCTTTATTGGGTCAAAATGAGCTAGTTATGGCTCATGATGAGGCTCTCATCATACCCCCATGCCTAGCTTTTGCTAGTCCCTTAGCAAAATTTCAAAGTTTTAACTTCCATTCTAGACACTGAATGTTGTCAATAATGATAAGTGCTTCTCCTTTTTCTTTTGTGATTAGGTGGGAATGCCGACAATAGGCCTAGAGGTACTCAAGTACCAACCAAAATCCGGACCTGTTCCGCTTTAGCCTCAGTCTTCTGCAAAGGTTTCTACGGCCCACAGAACCTAACCTAGGGTTTGTTGGACTCCGCGGTTAAAGCACCCGTGCTTGAGATAATTTTAGCCTAAGTTCAGTTTGCAGTGCGTTTTTTTGTAAGAGAGAGATAGAAGATTTATTTGTTTGGAGAGCTTTTCTCTCTCTTTTCTTTTTTATTTCTAGCTTCGGATTAGCTTCTCAACACGGTCTGTATCGGATTCCTCGTCCCCATCATCAATCCTCAAAGGTCCCTGGCTTTCGAGATTTCGAGATAATCCCGCCCATGGCAACCCCCGGAACCCTGGCTTTCGAGATTTCGAGATAATCCCACCCATGGCGTTCCGTGGCCGAATTCAGACCCTGGCGATCGACATTTCGTGATAATGCCACCCATGGTATCTGAACCAGCAGAGTGCTTACATGCCCCCAGTAAGATATTTAAATATCCTAAGAGACAAGCACCGAGGAGACGATATGTTGTTACGCATCTTCGAGGGGAATTTCCCGCCTCTCCGCGCTGGGAACTTGTCCAAATCAACTTGTGTTGATTGGCCGCTCCTAATCTAGGTGACTTTTTCAGAATATTAAACGCTCTTGCGTGTTTTGAATATTTATGCGCACTGAACCAGACTGTGTGTGAATTTGGGTGCTTAGGTTACCGAATCCCGCAAACTGGAGGTCAGTTAACGAGGCCGAATACTTCCTAAGCCTTAGACCTAATACTTAAGCTTTGCATTTTCCTCAACCTCTTGAGGATTGTCCAGATTTTAACGGATACGTGAATTTTTAAGCAAAAAATCTAGCCCAAGAGGCCTAAGACCAGCGTTCCCGCTAATCTCTTGTTATATTTCTGTAGCATTTTTCTTTTCTTTTTCTTGACTCGGTCTAGAACTTCAGTTAACCCCTTAATCTTTTACTAATGACTTTTTCTTTTTCTTTTCCTTTTGTGCTCCTTTCTTTATTTTTGCTCTTTTTGTCATTTTTCTTTCTTTTCCTCCTCTCATTTGTATGACCCTGAATTGTTCCTCCCCTCTATCAAGTCCTTTTTTTTTTTTTTTTTTTTTTGAATGAAACCCTTTCTTGATATGAATTTTCTAACATTTTGCACTTTCATACCCCCCCATGCCTAAGATTTGCAATGTCCCCATTGTAAATTAGGTGGGTTCGAATTCAGCTTAGTTCATGTGTTAGGACAGGTGTGTGGTGAGTGAATGGGTCGAAGCGACTTGTTGCGAACGATTTCTAATCTCGGGTAGGTATACCTGAGGTGAAGTCGGCTGTTCTAATGGATGAACCCTAAAGTGCAATATGAGTTCCGCATAGCGATGTCAGAAACGGTTTCAGGTTTTTCAAAGAATGACGGGTTGCCTCCCGTTAAGCGCTGAGTTTTACGCCATCGGCTGGGCGTAATGAGCTCAAGAGGAAAGGAGGGTAAAGGATGACTCAGTCAAATCTATATCGGTCATGTCAATGAACGGCTTGAGTCTCTGCCCATTCACGACAAATGGTTCAGAATCGTGGCTGAGTGGGCTGATTTCAATAGCTCCATTTTCGAAGATTTGGCGGACTAGGTAGGGTCCGACCCACTTGGATCTTAGCTTTCCTGGGAATAGTTTGAGTCGAGCATCAAAGAGTAAAACTTTTTGACCAGGATGAAAGACCTTTCTAGAAATGTGTTTGTCGTGAAAAGCTTTAACCCGTTCTTTGTAAATTCGCGAGTTCTCATATGCGTCGTGGCGTAATTCATCGATCTCGCTCATTTGAAATCTTCTGTGGGTTCCAGCCTTAGAAAGGTCGAGATTACAGGTCCGTACTGCCCAATAGGCTTTATGCTCCAATTCGACGGGGAGGTGACATGCCTTCCCGTACACTAGTCTGAAGGGAGACATTCCTAATTGGGTCTTGTGGGCGGTCCTATAGGCCCACAATGCTTCCGGAAGCCGAGAAGACCAATCTTTTCTATCAGGTCGAACAGTAACCTGAAGGATCTTCTTGATCTCTCGGTTAGATAGCTCAGCTAGACCATTAGTTTGGGGGTGGTAAGGAGTAGAGATTCGGTGTGACACCCCGTATTTGATCATCAGTGACCTGAACTGAGCGTTTGTAA
Organism: Thalassia testudinum; assembly: GCA_037157565.1. Taxonomy (NCBI): domain Eukaryota; kingdom Viridiplantae; phylum Streptophyta; class Magnoliopsida; order Alismatales; family Hydrocharitaceae; genus Thalassia; species Thalassia testudinum. Next base: position 69,080,173 of record JAZHRO010000007.1, on the reverse strand, counting down.
AATGGGTCCCTCCGTCGGAAATTATAGCACGCGGAATCCCGAACCTTGAGAAAATGTTTTGATGAAGGAATTTTATAACGACTTTATGATTGTTGGTTCGGGTCGGAATGGCTTCTATCCACTTGGAAACATAATCAACTGCGAGTAAAATGTATTCGAAGCCATCCGAGGTAGGAAAGGGTCCCATGAAATCAATCCCCCAAATATCAAAAATTTCGCATACCAAGATCGGCTGTAGAGGCATCATGTCTCTATGGCTCATGTTGCCTAGAGTCTGGCAACGGGAACATGCCTTACAGTGATTGTATGCATCTTTGAAAATTGTGGGCCAGTAGAAACCACACTGGAGGACTTTCGATGCGGTTTTATGTCCCGAAAAATATCCACCGCATGCCTGGTCATGGCAAAATGAGAGTATGTCTTTGATTTCCACTTCCGTGACGCATCGTCGGATTATCTGATCAGCACCAATGCGGAAGAGATACGGGTCTTCCCATAGGTAATACTTGGCATCGGAACGCAATTTGTCCTTTTTGGCCTTCGACCAATCGGGCGGAATCTGATGTGATGCCAGGTAATTAACAATATCGGCGAACCATGGAAGACTTGTACTGATAGTCAGGAGGTGCTCATCAGGAAAATGTTCTGTAATAGGTCCGGACGGATCAATAATTTCAGGAGGAAGGCGGGATAAATGATCAGCTACCACATTGTGCTTTCCCGCCTTGTCGCGAATCTCGATGTCAAATTCTTGCAACAGCAAGATCCAGCGGATTAATCGAGGTTTCGCGTCCTTCTTGGCTAGGAGATGCCTCACAGCTGTGTGATCCGAGTATATGATAACACGGGAACCCAGAAGGTATGATCTGAATTTTTCCAGGGCAAATACTACGGCCAGCAGCTCTTTCTCAGTAACCGTATAGTTACGCTGAGCCTCATCCAGTGTTTTGCTGGCGTAGTAAATGACCACAGGTTTCCCGTCAATTTTCTGCCCCAAAACCGCTCCTACAGCGAAGTCAGATGCATCGCACATGATCTCAAAGGGTTGAGACCAATCAGGGGACTGTAGGATTGGGGCTTGGGTGACTCGGTCACGTAAGATCTCAAATGCTTGAGTGCATTCCTTGGAAATTCCGAAAGGCACATCCTTGGAAAGCAGATTGGTCAGGGGGCGCGCGATTTTGGAGAAATCAGGGATGAATCGACGGTAGAAACCGACGTGCCCCAAAAAAGATCGGATGTCCTTAATCGAGCTAGGCATAGGGAGCTTGGAAATCAGGTTAACCTTAGCTCGATCCACTTGGATGCCTTTCTCTGAGATTAAATGTCCCAGGACAATTCCCTCAGGCACCATGAAATGGCTCTTTTCCCAGGAAAGAACCAAATTCACCTCGATGCACCGCCTGAGTATATGGACCAAGTGTTGGAGGCAATCGTCAAATGATTGTCCAAAAACTGAAAAGTCATCCATGAAGACTTCCAGATAGTCACCTACCATATCTGAGAATATGGCAAGCATGCACCGCTGAAAAGTTGCAGGTGCATTGCAGAGACCGAACGGCATCCTTCGAAACGCGTACGTCCCGAAGGGGCAGGTGAATGTGGTCTTTTCTTGGTCCTCTGGATGGATTGCCACCTGATTGTAACCGGAGTACCCGTCAAGAAAGCAGAAGAATCTATTTCCCACTAGTTTCTCGAGGATCTGATCAATAAACGGTAGTGGGAAATGATCCTTCTTCGTGGAGGAATTTAGTCTTCTGTAATCAATGCAGACTCTCCACGAATTAGCTATTCGGGTAGGAATGACTTCCCCGATTTCTGTCGTGATGATGGTAAGTCCTGCCTTCTTAGGTACCACTTGTGTTGGACTCACCCAACGACTGTCGGAGATCGGGTAGATGATCCCTGCATCTAACCACTTAATGATCTCCTTTTTCACGACCTCCTGTAGGTTAGGGTTTAGTCGCCTTTGCATTTCTCTTGAAGGTCGTGAGCCTTCTTCTGTATAGATTCGATGCGTGCAGTATGAAGGGCTTATACCAGTCAAATCATCTAGAGTCCATCCAATGGCTCTACGATGTTGCTGGAGAACAGAAATCAAACGGAGTTCCTGGTCAGGTGTGAGTCGAGAATTGATAATCACAGGAAACGTTTGATTTGAATCCAAAAAGACATATTTTAGATGTTCAGGAAGGGGCTTGAGTTCCATGACAGGATTGTCAGCAGCAGCGGGTGGTTCAGGGTTTGTATCGGGAGCAATGGTAGGAGTCATAGATGTGTCTAGATTGTGTTCGCACTCCTCTGTTAGCGGTTTTTGATTTTCTAGTGGTTGATCAGAAATAATCAGGTTGTCCTCTATGTGCAGTTCATCAACCACGGCTTTGACATCACAAATTTCCTCTATAACCCCGCAATTAATCCCTTGTTGGGCTTTGAAAATGTCGATCTTCAGATTTTGATTCCCAAATTTTAATTCTATCTGGCCCTCTTCGCAGTTTATATTGGCCCTAGCAGTGGCCAGAAAGGGTCTCCCTAATATGATTGGTGTGTCCCTTGGGTTCTTAGGTGCATCCATGTCCAGTACTATGAAGTCCACTGGGAAATAAAAATCTCGTACCCTAACAATGACATCCTCGAGTATTCCTTTGGGTGACTTGATGGATCGATCAGCTAACTGCAATGTCACCTCAGTGGGTTTAAGTTCAGATTCTTCAAGGTGGTCAAGGAGGGATGTAGGTATTAAATTTATGGAGGCACCTAGGTCTAGTAGGGCTCTATCAAGTTGGGTTTCACCAATTTTACAAGAAATCAAGGGGGTTCCTGGGTCTTTAGCCTTGGGTGGGAGTTTGCTCAGGATGACAGAGCTGGCTTGCTCTGACAGTACAATCGGATTCCCATCCTTGGTTCGCGGCTTACGTTTAGGTGTACATATGTCTTTCAAGAATCTTGCGTAAGCCGGTATGTGGCGGATTGCATCCATCAACGGGATGTTTATCTGGACCTGTTCAAAGAGCTTGACCAGATCCTCCTCAGGAGCCACAGGTTTGGTTGTCCTTTTTCCTTTGGTCAAGGCCTCAGGAAATGGGATCCTAGCTGGTTCCTCTAGGATAGGTCCAGGTTCTTGATCTGGGACAGTAGTATCTTGGATGACTACCCTAGGGTCTTGGCGATTATCAGGCTTGGAGTGGTTCAGATAATGTGGGTCTTGTGTTGTTTTACCACTACATGTTGTTACAGAGTTTAATCCAGCCTGACTTTGGTTTGGGTTAGGTAGGAGAGGTGGCTGCTGCTGAAATTCTGCATAAGATGTAGAAGCCTCCATCCTGTCTGGTGATGGAGTAGCAGGGGCCTGATAAATCAAATGTGCGTGGCCTGGATTTGGATTCATAATGTGCCTCTGGGTCGGCACATTATTTGGGTTGGGCAGAGGTTGCGAAGGAAGGGTGCCAGGTTGGCGAGAATTTGCCATCTGGGCCAGTTGGTTGCGAACCTCTGTGATCTCGTCCTTGTGCTGTTTTTGCATTGCCGCATTCGTTTTTTGAATGTCAGCCAGCGTTTGAAGGATAAGAGTCAGTTGATCCTGATTTTGCCCAGATTGGTAGGTGGGATTGGGCCGAGGCTGAGGCGGCTGATATGGACGAGGAGCTTGTGGGCGGGGTTGATATGGTGGTTTTTGAGAGTTTCCCGCCCACTGAAAGTTAGGATGATTTCGCCATCCAGGGTTGTAGGTATTGGAGTATGGGTCGTTCTGGATGGCGTTGAGGTCCTCGCAGTTCTGAGAAACCTCAGGAAAGTCAGAATACGAGGGTTCAGAGTTCCCCCAACTCGAGTAGACGGGATCGGAGGTCACTCCGGTCTGGGAGGTAGACGGGGGTGGATAGGGGCCCATCCCCTTGGCAGGTTGGTGATAGATGTTTTGCACTGTTTCCCTTGCCAGAGGAGGTCGTGCAAAAGAGTTTTGTGCAGAGGTGGCTTGCTGCAAATGTCGAGTTAGCTCGTCCACCTTCTTTTCTATGATAGAGACCTTGTCCAACCGACTGGCCATCAATTCCAGGTCAACAGAAGTGGACAGGTCCTGCGTCTCATGTGTCCCTCTTAGATTCGTCGATGCGCGGGCATTCGTCCTGTCGAATAAGCCCAAGGAGTCATTGTTTATGGAGTTCTCGCACATGTTTTCGAGAATCTCCCACACCGTGTCCTCGTGTTGGCCCATGATGTTTCCTCCACATGTTGCATTGACGATTAGACGAATATCCTCACGGAGTCCCTGGTAAAAAGACTGGACTTGTTCCCACTTAGGAACTCCGTGATGGGGACACTTTCGCATGAGATCTAGGAATCGATCCCAAGCTTCGTGAAGAGGTTCTCCCTGTTGTTGAGTGAAATGAGTGATCTGGTGGCGCAAGGCATTCGTCCGGCCAACAGGGAAGAATTTTTTCAAAAATTCGGACTGTAATTCCTCCCAAGTGTTGATCGGGCGGGTCTGAGTCTGATACCAGTGCGCGGCCTTGTCCAAGAGGGAGAACGAAAACATTTTCATGAGTAGGATATCCCGGTTTTGTACATCTGACCCGAAAGTCTGGGCCAGATGCTTGAGTTGTTTAATGTGTTGGAATGGATCCTCAGAGTTAAGCCCATGGAACTTTGGTATGGCATGAATCATATTGGGCTTTAGATCAGAATCGGGTCCTCCAATTGGGATTCGTACTCGGGGTTCAATTGCCACCGCAGCGGGATTATAGTGATCTCGCATCATAGGTCGCTGTGGTGGGTTTACAAAGTTCTGAAAGAGATCGTTCAAGCGTTGAAGTTGGTGTTCAAGGTTATTCTCCTCTTCAATGGGTTGTGCCATGATGGGAGAAGAAGGAGAATCAGGGTCTGAATCAGATGAAAGATTTATGTGGTGGGGTTGCTGCACAAACAAGGGCGTCGAGGCTTGGCCTCGGCGAGAATGAATTTCTAGAGGAGGTCTTAAAGGTGGTCTTAAGGACCTCCTACCAAACATGCACCGGAAGATGTGATGAGATTAGAAGGTGCTGGACCCAATCAAGACACCCAAGAATTGTTGGGTGACTATAGAGGTTCGGGGCAGATGGACCCCTGGATCAGAAGATCGTCCACCTGAGAAATACCTGGGCAGCCAGAGAGGGAGAGTCCCGCAAAGACCCCTACACGGTAGAGCGTCCCCACGGGTTACAGGGTTTCCCCCACCCGACCTCTCTTGTCACTGCGGTTCCAGGTAGACCAGAATGGGGATCTTGACCTCTTAAGTCTACCTTTTTTTTTATTTTAAGATCAAGGTGCTTAATGTTCCACTTGAACTTTTAAGTATTTTGAGTGCAAAAAGTGACCTAATATTAAGGTTGGTTGACTCGAGGGATCAACTTCACCTCTTGTTCCTTTGAGAGCTTTTAGGTCCTTCCTTTTATGATTCAAATGGATTATCAGCCTGATTTGCTTAGGGTTCCTCTTGTATAAATATTTTCAAACACGGTTTAGGCACACTTCTTTTTGGAAAGTTTGTTTCTTTGTTTTAGAGAAGATGTGTCTCTAAAAACCCTAGCTTTGCAATCCTAACTTGGCTCTAATGGGTCCAATTTAGTTGCCTTAGAATTTAGCACCTAGGGCTCAATCAAGAAAGTTTTAGCCCTAGTTGCCTTAGTTGGATGACAGACAAAAATATGTTGAAATGAAAATCAGGCAACTTGATGAGTTACTAAATATAAGACAGGTAGCCCTAAGTTGACTTCTCCCCTTTTTTTTTTTCTTTTTTTTTTTTTTTTTTTAGATTGTGAGAGGGTTAAGGGGGAGGGCTTATGGAGATTACCTGCTCCAGTCTGTTGTGCAGTTGCTATTCTTTCCTTTTTGTTTTGCTTTCCCTGATTGAACACAACAAAAGAGAAGTTAAGTCAGATATTAAATAGAAAAGTTGTACTCAAAAGCTTTACAAGTGCTCGTTGCTCCCCGGCAGCGGCGCCAAAATGTTGTCAACGTTTCTGTGCGGATTTAAAGGCGTATTACGTTGCAGTAGAACCGACAAAACGTTTAAACAAATAATTTTATTACTCGAACAACTAGAGTATCCGAGGTCGAACACAGGGAGCAAACTCAGTACTTTGTAAAACCCAAGAATACAACTGTTAAATGCAAATATAATTGATTCAAAGAGTTTTTAAGAAAGATGTAAAAAAATAGAATTAGACGTCTGATTTATGTATCAGACGTCTTAAATGTGATCTTTCTTTCTCTTTTTCTTCTTCTGCTTTGCCTTTCGGATCTCTTTGCAATCTTCCCTTGTCCTTCTTCTTCTTCTTTGTCTTGCTTCTCCTTTCTTCGTTGCCTTCTTCTTCTTCTTTGTCTTGCTTCTCCTTCTTCTGCAGCGGCCAAGTCCTTCTCCTGCAATCAGCCTGCCTGCGCAGGGAACAAAACCTAACCCTTCTCCCTCTACCCGCGCGTGTCTCTCTCTCAAGCAATTCACTCTAACCGCTCTACCAGAGCCACAGTCTCAATCGGGTCGGATCGTACCCGGGACCAGGCGCACCTGCAGGTGTGTGATGCGCGAGGAGTGCGTAGGTCTAGGTCGGGTCGGATCCGCCAGGTCCGCGTGGTCAGGCCGCGGACGAGGCGGGTGGGGTCAGTGAGGGACCTCACCCCTGTGCTTACTGAGGCGATAAGAATAAAGCGTAAAAACAACTTATACGGTACCTGCCGGTTGCAATCCTACGATGTGGGACTATCTGGTCTCGCCTTCACGCGCGCCTGCAGAAACCTCGTCGTGCAATTGCCCCGCAGCTGCTGGCTCTGCTAGCGCTCCTCGGCTGGATTCGTTCACCTCGCGACACTTGCGTTAGTATGCAGCACCTGTAGTCTGGAAGACCGGGTGCCTGGAGCTTCGCGGGAGCTTCATCAGAGGTCGTCCATGGCGGCAGCAGCTCGAATCCTGTCGTACACAAAACGCGCCTCTCGGCCAAATCAGAATAGATAGAGACCTTCGCCGTGGCACGGCGAAGGCGGTGGGCAGTGCAGCAGGCCGCAGGTCGGCCTAGGCGTGCGTGCCTAGGTCAACCTGTGGCCGGAGATGGTGGGTTGGTCGGGGGGTGGTTGTGGAGGGCTGGAGTGGCAGTGGGAGGGTGGAGTGTGTTCCTGGAGGTGAGGCGGAGCTTTCGAGGTGGTTGGCGAGCCGTGTGGAGGGCTAGAGTGGTGTGGGCGGCTCGCCGGAGTGCGGTCGGAGGCGAAGACGATGGAGGTGGTTAGCGTCTGTCGAGGGTCGATCAAGGGAGATAACAGGGGGAAAAGAGAGAGGAGAGGATGGAGAACGTATCTGGGGTTGTCTGGAGTGAAGGGAGGCAGTGGAGAGGACGGCTCGTGACTGCCGTCGTCGGGGAAGAAAGACCCTGGGGGAGGAAGCGGCGACGAAGATGAGGTCAGGAGCTTGCGCGCAGGGTACAGCGCGCCGCGGGAGGAAGAGGCGGAGAGGACTCTGCTGCTGGTATGGCAGCAGAGTGACGAGAAGGAGGGAAAGCGGTCGCCGGAGCTTGTGGGTCGTTTGGCCGGAGATGGGAGAGAAGAAATTTGGAGGGGATCTCCGTCAAAATCAAGCTTAGCCTCTTCGGCCGGAGTTGTGGGTTCTTATATAGGCGCTGGACTTGGTGTGCAGGGCGTGAAGGGCACGTAATTGCCTGAGGTTGGTCGCCGGAGATGGAAAGGAGTTAGGATACCCAAATCTCTCGTGCGTTCGCACGAGAGATTGGGTTCACACCAGGGATCGATATCGGTCTTAAATGGAAGGCAATTCTTCAGAGAATTCTCCTTCCATTTCTGGGAGGGAATCTCTGAGGGATTAGAGAGCAATCCCTCTCCGAACCTCGCCGGAGCTCGGTTCTGCCCTAGCAATGGCGGCAGGACCGGTTTGCAAAGGAGGCGAAGAACCTAGGGGGTTCTCTGCAACGGTATTCAAAAGATAGGGACCAATTTGTGATTTGGGTGTACTAAATTGCAAAGTAGGTCAAGATGACCTCTCCTTAGGTCCAAATTTTGGTATAAACCTAATTTGGACCTAAGGAATCCAATGGAGAAGTTATATTTCAGGTTTGACCTCGTTTGACTGGATATTTTGCGTAAAAACCCAAATTAGGTTAATTGAAGAGCTAGGACCCTAATCTAGGTCAAACTAGGTTCCAAAGGCCAAATTAAGTGTTCTAAACCCTAGAGTATGTTTTTCCATGATTTGTAGAGGGTTTACTTGCTTTTTGTTCTGACCGGAACCTTGTTAATTTAAGCGGGTCTGTTTTAGGGTTACCAAGTGTCTTTTAGTTCTTAGATTGCACATGAACCCATTTCTGATTGACTCAACCCACTTTTTATCTCATTTAGACCATTTGACATATGTTTTGCCTCTAAGAAATCCTGTTTATCTACTGCAATGGTAAAATTGCAGTTTTAACCTTTATTTCATGTTTTCTTCTCAGAGCACTTGTTCCTTCAGTTAGGCCTTCTTCTAGGTTATGTAGGAGCTTTTATCTTCTTTATTGGGTCAAAATGAGCTAGTTATGGCTCATGATGAGGCGCTCATCAGGGTCTCTAAAAAGAAAGAAACCCTAATCCAATTATCCCTACAACAGAAAATTACTACAAATGAATTATTTTTAGGCTTTCTGTATTAAGTAGTGGTCCAAACAAGTCAAACAATACCACTACTTTGAAGAAAATCAAACAAGGATTCCAGAAAAGATTTTTTTAAGATTTTAGAAATTTTTTTGATAATCTTTTTGAATTTTTATTTGTGCTAGTGTCAAAGTTCAAAAATGATACCCATGGGTATTTTAGACTTTTGTACCACCAACGACCTTCAAAAATTTTTATGAATTTATGTGATGTGTATAATTTCACAAGGATTCTAAAAAACTAAATTTCATAAAAATTGGCTAGGTATAAAAAATGTAAAAATTCGCAGACAGTAGCAAAATAGGAAGAATAAAGGGTGTGACCCCTTTGTAGTCTATCAATTTTTAAAAATTAAATAGAAAGCCAATTAGTTTGAAATTTAGAACAAATATTCTCAACTTGATTTAGAATCTCTGTGTGAAATTTCAATATTTTAGGATACCTTTGGTGTTCAACATTGATTTTTCAAATCCAGACAAAAGTCTAGATCCGAAAAATAGAACACCAGCACTTAAGGTATAGTGGTGTTTAATGAGGCAATCAATCAAACAATGGATTTTTCAAAGGTACCACTTTACCAAAATTTGATGTTAAAAATTCTGAAAGCCAAGTTTAGTGTATTTTGGTAGTCTTTTAGGCTAAGTGCGACAAGAAAGAAGAAACCAACCTAGAATAGTGGGAAGAAAAGGAACTTTGAGCTCTCACTTCCAAATTTCCGTTTTCTTCCTGTAGTTCCTTCACACACAAGAAAGAAGAGAGGCAAGGGGATGGGATCCGCTTCAAGCAAGAGAAAAACAATTTGCAAAGCCGTGCCTCCCTGGCAACAACACCAAAAAGTGATTGCGAAAATACGTGGTTTGTTAATTAGGCAATTTAGTGTCATTGCAATGCATAAATTCGCTTTCACTTTTAAATTTATAAGACCTAGATAGGGAAGTATCTAGAGTCGTCCAAGGAGGTAATATTTTGCAAAATTCAGGTCTCTTGCTCGGAAATGAAACTCAACTTTCATTTAGTTGTTTTTCAATATATCAATTTTTTTTAGTTTTTTTGATATAAAGGGCAAATATGAAGTTCTTAACGGGAAAAGTACTATAACTAAGATGCTAAAATCTAAGTGACAAAATTATCTTCTTTCTAAACTCAACCTAGGCACGTCAAGGCCTAGGTTAATTAGAAAGAGAGAGTGAGATTATACTAAGATAAAGCAAGTAGAGTAATTAAAATTGTAACAAAAATTGAAGGCAACTTTTATAAAAATGAGGAATTGTTTTACACAAAAACCTAGTAGAGGAATGCTTCAACTACTAGAATTGAAAGTTCAAAAATAAAAAAAAAATTATCCTCTATAATGATGGTGAAGATGGCAAGGCTCTTGCTCCAATTGTGGCTGCTCCTGCAATCAAAAAGAGCTCCTTCTTCTTGTAAAGCTTCTCCAAGTTGATGAACTCCTAGCAAGCCCAAAGGGGGGCGTGCTTGACTCCTCCAAGGTGGATGGAATTCCACCTTCAAAGGCTTCTCCTAAGGTGGCGTGGACCACCTTTGACTCCTCCTCCAAGGGTGGTTGTGTACCACCCCTCAATCCTCCTCCTAGGGTAGGTGTGCACCCTAGGTTTCCTTCCAATGCCTGGCTTCCTTCCTTGGCTGGCGTGGGCACAAGAGAGAAGAGAAGAGGGGAAGGCACCAAGGGGATAGAGTATCCCCTTAATCTTCTTCTTCTTCTATTGACCTTCTATGTAGGTGGAAATATGGGTAGAAAAATTGTAGCCAAGGGTGAGTTTTAATGGTGGTGGTAGGGGGTTTATATAGGAATGGTTGGGGGTTAAGGGTAGTTAATAGATGGAGGGTTAGGATGGTTTGTTCGAGGTAGTTAAAGGATCCTAGGGTTGATAATGGTTGGCGGCAAAATGGGGGGGTGTAAGGTGTTTAGCGCCAACCCTAAGAGAGGGCTAGGGTTAGGTTTTAAGGTGGTAGAGTTAGGTGGCGTGTAGGTTATGTGTAGGGTTAGGATGGTGTTGTTGGGTAGTGGTTATGGGATGGAGGGTAGATATAGGGTGGCGCCAAAGAGGAGGGTTGCTTGAGGTGGTAGTTATGGTGGAGTTAAGGGAGTTGGCGCCACTTTAGGTGGGTTAAAGGGGGGGTTTAGGTGGGGTCACTAGATGGAGGGTTAGGATAGGTTGGGGGGTAATATGTAGGGTGTAGATGGGAGGTGGTGTTGGCGCCAAATGAAGGGATGTAGGGGGTGATTTTTGGTGCCAACTAGGGTGGGGTTTAGGGTAGTTATGGGGGGTTAGGTTTGGCGCCAAGTGTAGGTTTCTAGAAGGGGTTAGGTGTAGGGTTTAGATGGGGATAAAGGGAGAGGTGTAGGGCTAGGATAAGGGCTTGTGTTGGTGCCAAAATGAAGGGTGGCTATGTCATTTTGGCGCCAACTTGAAGGGGTGTTTAGGTTGGTAGTTATGGTGGGTTGGCACCAAAAGGGGTTGGGTTAGGTTACGGTTGGTTAGGGTTAAGGTGGAGTTGTGGTCGGCCATGGACGTTTTTGGTGGAGTAGAGTTTTGGCTAAGATAGCTAAGCTAGCTTAGCTAGTAGAGTAGAGCTGGAGGAGCTTGGGTTTCATGGAGAAGAACTGAGGAAGAGTATTTTGGAGCTGGTATCAGGTACTCTGGAGTTAGGCTGATAAGGTAGCTTCAAGGGGAGCTCAACTACTGAGCTTAGCTACTTAGTTCTTATGCAAGTAGCCAAGCTTAGGTAGTTGAGCTTAGTTGAGTTGGCCCTAATCTAGCTGGAGCTAGGTTGAGCTAGAACTGCCTCTGATGAGAACTCTAGAGCTAGCTAAGCTACTAGTTGACAAGTAGTAGCTCAGCTAGCTTAGAGTTAAGCTACTATGAGCTGCTGGAGCTGAGCTTGAGCTGAGGTGAGCTGAGCTTGAGCTGAGGTGGACTTAAGTCAACTTAGTTGAGCTAGCTAGAGCTCCTAGTGAACTGGTGGGAGTTGAGATGAGCTAGACTCAACTGAGTTGAGCTGGATATGAGCTGACTTGAGCTAGGGTGAGCTAAGATGAGCTCTCTTGAGCTACCATTCAGCTAAGGTGAGCTAAATGGAGCTGAATGGAGCTAACCCAGCCATGATGAGATGGAATTAGCTAAGTCCTAGCCTGATTGAGCTTCCTCTTCAATAGTTGCCTTCCCAAGTGCTAGGGTTCTAGGGATTTGACTCTCTGCTTATCCCTAACACTCCAAGAAATACATCAAAAATAAAATAACAAGTGCAACGTATGCCTAACCTAATTTATGCCTAAATGCAACCCAAAAACCCATTTGTGAATCAAAATCCTAAGAGCTAGGTTTGTTTTAATGCGTAAGAATGATGATAAACTGGCATTTATCAAGCTACAGTTCGGAAAGATAAACCTTTAGGCAAAAACTCTTTAGGTCACCTAGGGTCGTAGAAACCTGAAGTCTGTTTTAACGGCCGCCTAGTGAGTCTTTCACTCTTTTCACAAGATGCTTAGCACTTAGAGTCCTTTTCGAGTCTTGGGCGGGTTGGGTAGCCGTAAAAAGTTATCCCAAAACTCTCAAACTCCAAAAGTCTAAAAAATTAGAAAAGAAGAAAAAGCAAAAAAATGTATCTTCCCTTTTCAAATAAGGCGAGGACTTGGGCGGTCTGTATTCTGGCAGACAGCCGGGCACTGTTAAGTTTTTGTAACCAGGTCTTGGGTTGAAATTTTCTAAAGCAACCAACAAATCTCGCCTAAGTAATCAAACCCTGATTCTACTTTTATACATAGCATTTAGGTAAATTTTGCTAGGGACTAGCAAAAGATAAGCATGGGGGTATGATAAGCATGCATGAATTCATGATAAAATGCTTATTTATGATAGTTCCTATGCCTAGCATTGCACTCCATAGTATAAATATTGCATAACATTCGCTGCATTGCATTTAGGATAATTTGTGTATGTTGTTTATTAATTCTGACATTTTATGTCTAGGAGGCAATGTGACATCTTTATGGACTTTGGATGAAGAATCCAACCGTATGGATGGATCTGGAGCAACGATTGCAGTCCATCAGTGCAAAAATCACTCCGTTCAGAGTTCCACAGCACCCTCTACAAGAAGAAGAAGGTGGACAGCCACAATGGCACCACATGGCGCCATCGTAGCCCTCCAACCCAGCCACAGCCCCTCCTCCCAAGCTAGACCTATTAAGTATCGACCATTGGATTCAAATCCAACAGTTGTCAAAGAGGTGCATAGCCTGCCTCAATCCAAGTATAAAGAAGGCTTTGCGCAATCGCGACCGTTGGATCAAGATCCAACAGTCGTGGGCGTTGATCCTTAATTTCTAAGCGAAGCACAAAACCGACCTCAGCGCAATGGTTGGTGCCTCATCTCACAACGCACAGCTAAACGATCTAAGCCCCGCACAGGGATTTTATTCACTAAGCGCACGCTGGTGAGAAATTGAGCCATCGATGGATGATCAGGCAACGAAGGAAGCAGCTACGTGGCGTCACCGATGCACGAGACCCATACAGGCGAGATCCAACGTACGAGTGGACATGCGATCGTACACACATCGGGGGTGCAATGTTTAAGTCATCTGACGCAATCTCCGTCGTCTGATTGGGTGGGGGCGCGATCCAGTGCGTTCTCTCCCTCACGCTAAGAGCCCTTCATCCGCCATCCAAGGGTGGTGATTTACTTCACTCGGATCAGCATGCACCAGTGGACGCCAGTGGATGCTTGATGGATGCTCGTAATGGCAGCTGGCGATGCGAGATGGATGGCCAACGAAACTCGAGCGCGATCAATGCACAAGATGGAGGGCCACTGCAGCACGCGCGTAAGCGGGCGTGAGTTGACTATAGCAACACTTGAGCTAGACCTACAGCGACGTCCTAGCAGTCGCTATTTGTGCTATGCCTATTTTAGTCTCCTCTCATCCACTATATAAAGACCTACACACCTCCCCTTCGAGCTTCATCTCTACCTTTGCTATTCCCACCTATTCTAGAGCTCTAGTAACCCATCAAAGCTCCCAAGAGCTCATTTCCAAGCTCCAAAGGTCCCCTACTAGTGTAATGTCCCCTTGCTCCACCAAATATTCCTCTCCCCTCTCACCACCTTCATAGGGAGTCTTGGAGCCATCCTCCCACCTCCATTCCAATAGAAGATCACCTCCACCTCCTTATCTCCATTCCAAGCCTTGGTGAAGCATTCCTCTACCTGGCATCCTCCTACATCTAACCCCTATCGTCTAGCTTCTCACCTCCTCCATCCAAGCTACCACCAGGCTCCATCGTCTCGCTAGACAGCCGTTTTGGGAGATTCCTTCTCACCTATCTCTTTCTTTATTTTCCACTTGTTGTAATAAGCATTTGAACATCATTTTGATATATCCAATTTGCTTTCTTCTATATTGTGAGCTATCCTGTTTGTTTCTTTACCATAAAAGCACAAAAAAATATCAAAGCCCTAAAAATACCAAAAAGAAGTAACACGAAGCGCGGATTTCAATGAAAAGAAACGTCACCTCCTTGTGTTCGATGATGGGAACACCATCATGAGCCCTAACTAGCTCATTTTGACCTAGAAAAGAGAACAAAAGCTCCTACATAACCAAATGAAGGGCGTAACTCAAAGAATAACCAGTCTGAGAGAAAAGTAAGAAACAAGGGGTAAAACTGTAATTTTACCATCACAGTGCAACAACGGGATTTCTCATGAGCTAAACATAGGTCAAATGGTCTTAACAAGATAAAAAGTGGGTTGGTTCAAACAGAAAAGGATTCATGTGAAATCTAGGAATTAAATGACTTCTAGTAACCCTAAAATAGACCCACTTAATTTAACAAGGTTCTAGTCAGGATAAAATTCACCTAAGCCCTCTAAAATTCATGGAAAAATATCATCTAGGGTTTAGAACCTGCAATTTGGCCTTTAGAACCTATTTTGACCTAAATAGGGGTCATAGTCAAATGTTTGCCCTAAATTGGGTTTTTATGTAAATTACCTAGTTAAACGTAGTCAAACCTAAAATAAAACTTCACCATTGGATTCCTTAGGTCCAAATTAGGTTTATACCAAAATTTGGACCTAAGGGGAGTTCACCTTGACCTACTTTGCAAAACAGTCCAACCCAATTACATTTATACCCCTAGCTTTTGAAAACTCTTGCAGACACCCCCTAGCTTCCTCGTCATTCTTTGCAATTAGGTCCCTCCACCATTACAGCGGAGGAATCCCACTCCGACGAGGATTCGAGGGGGACATCTCCTTGATTCCTCAGAGAATCCCTCTCAAATTTGAAAGGGAGATTCTCTGAGGAATTCCAGTTCATGTAAACCCAATCTTGAGCTCCGATTTCCACCCAATCTCTCATGCGAATGCATGAGAGATTTGGGTATTTCCCAACCTTCCAAGTCCGATGAGGTTGTCGTGCTTGGAAGCTTGCCTTCCAAGCATAAGGCCCCCCGCCAGGGGTTGTAAAAGGGTGCCCTAATCCGTCCGTAGATCCCCAGCTTGGTTTAGCGGGAGATAACCCCTAATTTCCTCTCTTCTCCTCCGGCCAAACTCCCAACAAGCTTCTGCGACCTTTACCTCCTCTTCTCGTCGCTCTGCCACAATACCAGTGGCAGAGTTTCCTTTGCCTCTTTCGTCCATGTTGCGCCATGCCTGCGCACGCGCCTGCCTCCTCGTAGTCGCCATCACCCTCTTACTGGGACCTTCGTCTCCGGCGACGGAAGATACAAATCGTCCACCTCCTCTGCTCCCCCCTTCGTCTACTCCCTTTTAGATAAGTCCTCTCCCTCTGCTCTTTATTTCTCCCTCATTTATTTCTGTTTTCACGCCCCAACGCTCACACACCACCGCCATCTTCTCCACCCTCGGCAGACCACCGACGAGGTGCTTCCGTCATTCCACACACCCATCCACCTCGCCAGCCACCTCAAAAGCTCTGCCACATCCCACTGATCATCATCCCTCTTTCCATTGACCGCCACACACTCCACACACTTCCCCCGAACACATCCATCTCCACAGCCACAGAACGACCTAAGCACGCACGCCCAGGCCGTCCTGCACCACGCCGACCACCGGGCCACCTTCGTCGTGCCAAGGCGAAGCTTTCTGTGTGATTTGACGAGGCTGTAAGGCCATTTTGCTTGTGGACAGGAATAGGTCGCAACCGCCATTGGAGCGAGCTCAAAGAAGCTTGCAAGCTTCATCCAAGACCCCAAGCTCCAGGCATCAAGTTCCCAGACGGTGTGGATTTCCTTCATGCACGATTCTAGCCAGCAATTGGAGTCCCAGACCCCCGCAGCTACTGCAATTGAGCGAGAACACCTGCTGAGGGCACGCGCAAGAAGAAGGTGGGACATTTAGTCCCACCCCGGAGGTTTAGAGAGAGCGGTGTGATATAAGTTGAAAAAGTGCCAGGGGCTTATCGCCTCCTAACACAGGGTGAGGTCCCACTCATCCCATACGCCTCGTCCGCGACCCACGCTTTGCGGACCTAGTTACTGACCCGACTACCCGTGCACTCCTCACCCACCACCCACGTCGGTGGGCCTGGTCCCGGGAGTGCTAACTCGACCCGTTAACCCGTGAAGGCTCTGGGAGAGTGAGCTTAAGAGAGAAAGGAGAGGAGAGTTCATGGGGGAGGGTAGGGGTAGGTTTTGCTCTTGTAGGGAAAGGAAGAAGAAAGAGGAAGTTGAAGGTGAAGCTAAGGAAGAAAGAGTGGCAGCCACAGCAGCTAAGGAAGGAGAAGGCACTGCATGGTTGAAGAAAGAGGAAACTAAAGAAGAAGCTAAGGGATGAAGGCAAAAGAGAGATGAAGAAGAGTCGCAAAGAAGCAAAGGAAAGAGGAAGAAGAAAGGAAGAAGAAGGCAGCTAAGGCTCACAAGGCAAAGAACAGAGAAGAAAGAAAGAAGAAGAAAGAAGGAAAAGTCAGAGAAGAAAGAAGGAAGAGAAAGCAAGGTAGAAAGGAACAAAAGAAGCCAAAGAAGAGAAAGAAGAAGGAAAGAGGAACAGAGAAGAAAGAAGAAAAAGATAGGAACGAGCCAAAGAAAGAAGCAAAAGAAGAAGGAAAAATCAAAGAAAATCAAACACTGTAGCACATCACTTTTAAGACATTTGATTTTATAATCAGACATCCAATTCTTCCCAAGTTCTCTTTTATATGTTTTCTAGCTACATTATATACTCATGCTTTACATTCTAAATTATATTTTGAGTAGTTTTATATGTTCAAATTGCATCTATTATTGAGATTAGTACGTGAATTCCATTTACTCCCTGTGTTCGACCTCAGACTTAAACTTCAAGTAATAAAATTTATTTGTTTTCAAAGCGATTTCAACTATACTACGACGCATTTATTTTAAACCCGATTTCGCTTCGATTAAACATTCGACCTGGGACTCCCTTGGAGTTTCGGTAAAATTGTATTTGATAACGTGTTTTGCGACTACAACGACAGGTTTCTCCTAACCCTAACTTTCCGTTCGCCGAAACACGTCGATCATTCAGCATGTATACAGTCTATTTTCTTCTTGGAGCCGACCTGTAATCATGAAATTCAAGTGCTTTCTACTCTACTCCACTCTTTTTCATGTCTTTTAATACAATGAGGACATTGCATTAGATAGGCATGGGGGGTGGATGTTCATCTCTAAATCATTTTGTTAGCTTCATAGATTATTTTTATTTTCTTTTTATTTTTGAAAAAAAAATTGAATTAGGAAAAGAGAGCTTGGGCATTAGAATTTTTCAACTTTAGGGAATGATACAATAAAACCTGAACACTTAGACCCTTCAGGTCTTCAAGCTTAATCAGCTCAGGTGTCCACCAAAATGTGGATTTGTTTCTTGAGTCCTCGCCATTCTAAATTCATTTTTAATTGGTTAAAAAGTTAGGGTGATAAGTACATGGCTTATCAACCCATCCTCTGATTTAAGGGAACTTTAAGTCTAAGCATCTACACACTATTTGCACTGGCTCGCTTTTTGGCGGTTTTAATGAAAATTGGATAGCTAATGAACCTTCTATGATGGTATGGCTGACAAGTTGTCGGTGGTTATCCAAAGCCCAGCATGCGACCATTCTCTTTTTGTTGCCTCTAGGTAAATCTTAGGAAGCTGCCTACTTAGAAAAAAAAATAAAAAGAAAAATATCCAAAAAGAAAAGAAAAATGAAATACAAAAGAAGAAAGAAATAAGTCACACTTCACCACACGAGTATGACTGGCAAGTTGTCGGTGGTAACAACTCATCGGCCGATTGTCCAAAACCCAGCTCATGAAATGCATATATAATTCCTTAACACTTAGCAAGAAGTGGGAAAGTAGAATAATCCGGGAAGATATACACTAGGTTTGCCCTTCTGTTGACCCCATAAAAATAAAAAGTAGGGAGAAAGCTACCGGTCGTATAAATACACCTTTAAGCAGAATCCCTTTTTAAGGTCACCTAAGGGTGTAGAAACTCAAAGTCCTTTCTGATTGCCAAATCAGTGAGTCTATCACATTCACCTAAAAAGATGCTTAGTACTTAGAGTTCTCTTCGAGTCTTGGGTCGGTTGGGTAGCTGTAGAAAGCTGTCTCTAAACCCTATACTCAAAAATCCAAAAAAATTAGAAAAGAAGAAAAAGAAAAAAATATTTTTTCTTTTGAATAAGGTAAGGGCTTGGGCGGTTTGCATTTTGGCAGACACCCGGGCACTATTGAGTCTATGAAGTTCATGTCTTCAGTAGAAATTTCCTAGTATTGAAAAATAACTTTTGCCCAAGAAATTTGATCCTGATTCATTTATAAATAGCATATAGTTTTGCTAAGGATTAGTAAAAGATAGGCACAAGGGTGTGATGTGCATACATCTAATGTACCTAAAATGCCTATTTATGCATGCTTCTAGTGTCATAGAAGCATTTATCATTATAAATATTGCATAACAAATGTCATCATGCATTTAAGTTAGATTGTACAAATTTTAGTTTAATTCTCCTTTTTGTGGTCAGGGAACAGGGCAACATTTATCAAAGCCTCGGATTGAAGATCCAATCATACAGATTTGATCAAGGTGATGATTGGAGTTTAATGACTCCAAGATCGCCCCGATCAGATTTCTGTAGCATCAAATACAGTCCAGAAAAGATCAGAGGATAAGGGCCAAGGTGGTGTTAAATCTGTACCTCAGACGACAAATCCAACTGCACGGATGGGTTTATATCGATGATCGTAGTCCAACAGCGTGAAAATCGGTTTAATCCGACATCCGTGGCACCATCTACAAGTTAGAGAAGATGAACGACCAAGATGGCGCCACGTGGCACCATCCCAGCCTGTTGATGCCGGCCCAAGCCTCTCGTTCCACCTCTGAAGGTGCAATCAACGGCTAAGGGTGCATGTGAGTTAAACACAAAATGAGATCATAGAGCAGCTACAGCGCATTGGCTCACACCTCCTTTCACGAAGACAAGGCGCGGGTTCGAGCCCCGCCCCACCTTAATTCAGGTGAATGATTAGCCCATATTTGTGAGCTATTTAAGTATTTAAGTGCCTAGACATTAGGTTAATTCTAACATTTATTTAGCATAAATTAGGATGTAAATAGATTAATTCATATTTCTAATTTAATTACATAATTCATGCATCTTATTCATATTTAAATGCATTTAGAATTAACTTAGAATTGCATTAGTTAACTAATTAGGTACATTGCATGCATTAATTTAGGTTAACATAAAAGTTGAGGGTTTGTATATAAATAACCATAATATTTTATCATTATTTTTTATTCTTCTTCTACGTGCAACGGCTGCATTTCTTCTTCCAGCTACCGCAGTGAAGAACCCAATCAAGGAGGAGCGAATGTGTTGGATCTGGTCGGGCAGCTGATTTCAAAAGAGAGGAGGAGGCAGCCGAGCTTAGAAGGCCTCCATCCCTGAGCACCACTGTGCAGAGAGTTCATCTCTCGTCCATTCCACACCGCCGGCCTCAACCGTGGCGACGAGTCTCCACCACCGTGGGCGTGTGTGTGACAGGCCACACCGCCATCTGGAGCTCGTTCGCATTACCGTGAGCACCTCAGCGTGCACCTCCCTCGCCATCATCACCAACAACCACCGCCGCAGCCACTGCAATTTCACTCCTTAGTCAGTTAAGACGTCCGGGAAGTTTCCTAGACATCTGAAACTCCTACAGCACACCTTCATCTTCCTTCCCTGTCCTTAGTTCTTTTTCCAGCCACCAGTTACAGCTACACCGCACGACCCTTCCATCCTCCAACGCCATCCCCAGCCCACACGCGCCTTCCTGCCGTACGTCTGTAGCAGCAACCTCCACTTCACACTCACACCAACCGTGCGCGTACGTACCTCCTACAGAAGCGCGCCCCTACTACTGCAGCGCCCGCCCGCACCCCTGCAGTAGGGCCGCACCTCCTGCAGCATTCCCCCGCACGCCCTCCAGCCGTGCGCAAGGCAGGCACGGCCAGCAGCATCCAACAGCAGCTGCAGCCTTCCCGCACCCACACCTTCCACCTGTGCATGCCCCTGTTGCGCCTCACCGCCACCTCCAGCGCATCTCCAGCGCGCAGCAACATGGGCGCTCAAGCCTGCAGCACGCGCGCCACCTCCGTGCGCAACCTGCGGCAGCAGCAACTCCAGAACTGCTGCTGCCTTTCTCCTCCAACAAGCCGGCTACGGCCACCGCTCGACGTGTTCCTGCCACCACCGTGACAGCCTCACTTCAGCCAACCGCCTGTGCGAACCTCTCCTCGATTGAACCTCTCTCCCGATCGCGAGGAGGAGAGAGGTAAAATGCTCTATTATGGACTTAATTAGTTATTACATTTCATGCCATTGCTAGGAAAAAGAATTTTGGTTTATGAATATTTTATTGTGGTAAAATTTACAACTTCATACTCAAGCTCTCTTATAATTGCGTGGCTTTTGTAATTAACATTATTTGACATTGGTTTTGGAATTTAAATGTGCACAAATTTTCTTTAATACATGTCAATGGAAAATTGCATAAAATCATCACATGTTTATTGAATATTTCAGTGAGGAAAAATTGCACATCTACCCTTATGTTTTCAAGATATTGTGCATCTTCTTTCCGTCGCATTTCATGTCAGATTTGACTACGGATTTCTCACGAGATTGAACGAATACGAAATAATTGAGATATTATTGCATCATTGCCTCCCTGTGGACACGACCCGCTCCTAATTGAGTGGTTATATTAATTGTTGATTAGTCGATTTTTCCACCACATAAAACTACAAACGACTTGAAAAGCGAACAATTAACTCGTCAAAATGGCGCCGTTGCCGGGGAGGCAACAGACGCAATAATTTCACTTGATTTTATTTTGATTATTTCTCAATTGCACAGTGATTTGACCCTTTTTTTATGTGCGAGAAATTTGTGCCAGAATCAACCATCGTGAGAGGCGACCCTTGACGTCGCCAGAGGAGAATTGGTCGAGCTACTTTGAAAAGGAGGAGAAGGACGAGAACGCAACGGTCATCATTGTACATTTAGTCGCTAATCTGATTAGAATAGAATTAAGACTTTAGATTTAATTTTTCATTGCATTTGGTTTGAAACCCTTGTTCTGGGATATATTTTGAGGGGTTTGTTCCCCAATTTTGTTTTAGGCCCTTATTGGGTAATTTTTGGGAGCATGTTCCCTTTTCTTTAGATTTAGGTTTTTAGTTTATTGATTACTTTTATTTTCTTGTGCATAAGTAGTTTAAAAAAAAATTAAAAAAAAATGAGCTGCCTGCTAGAAGCTGCCTGCCCCTAGGACGAAGAATTGTGTTTTGCTTAGGGATTTCTGATTGAGGTGTGAGTTAGAATGGACCACATTGAATTTCATCCTTTCACATCTTGCCCATACCCTCATCCCCACTCTGCATCCTTCAATCCCAGACGTTGAGATGGTCCATCCCTTGATGGATATAATGACAATCATTGGGATCCTTTTTACTCCTATTATAGGAGTATTGGCCTGGTTAAGCCCCAAATCAGTGAGCAGAACCTAGGAGCGGGATTTGCTTTGCCCATTATCCCACACACCATAGAAATATCCAACCCACCCTCCCTAAAAAATTATAATGGTTGGACAAACACTCCTAGGTACTATATGCCTAAGCCTGACTTCTCTCATGATAGAAATGACCTCTCCTCTTTGAAGATGGAAATACAGAAATGCAAAACGAAATGATTGAATTGTTAGGAGAATCTTCGAGAGCAGGCCAGAGATGAAATTAGCCACCCAATCTACCCCATTGAGGATGACATACACCCCTCTACAATAGATGCATCTCCCGTGGGAGAGCTACACTTTAAGTTGGAGGGAAATTCTGGGGAGAATAGCTACTTTTCGAGGATCGATTTTGAAACCTCCCCATTAGATGACACTTCCTTGAGAGATCCACATCTTAGGTGGGAGGAAGATACACATGAAAGTAGCTATGCATTGGATGAAGAAAGGTGGCAACCCGAGGAAGATGATGATAAGGTTGAGTATCCACCTGAATTATATTGGAGTCAAAAGAAGGGAATGATGGTACCATTGGAAGACGTCGACCCAGATGATAGTATTTTCGTGACATTTGATGAAGTGGGTCAAAGTCAAGTTGTTAATCCTACCCTCCCTTCTGATCACGAGATGGAACTCAAGCCCACCCTTAGGGAACCTAACCCTAAAGAAATTGACCTATCTGAGGAGTCTGATGTTACCAATGTAAACCATTTACCTCAGATAAAGCACCCTAGGGGATCTACTAAGATATTAGATGATTCTAGGCCTTGGGTATATGATGAATTGTGTGATGAGGAGAAAGACGAATTATATGAGGAACCTACATTCAAGATTTGGAGTGACACTAAGGGTGATTATGTCTTATTTGAAGAGTTAGCCCCTGAGGATGTCACAAATTTGACCAAATTAGGTTTCCTTAGCACAACCATTGATGATATTTCTCCTCATGATGAAATGATAGAAAATTTCAAAGCAACTTCTAAGATTTATGTGGATTCACATATAGACTCCGGGAAAGATTTGAGTAAAAAACAAAAACCCGAGGATGACATTGATAAGATAATCCCTAGATCTATTGCTTCCAACCTGCCTTCATTCATTTCGAAGTCACCCTCTGATTCGCTTATATCTGAAAGCGAAATTGTGACTCCTGATGAAGAGCAGGAAGATACATGTGATGGTGCAAGGAATGCTAAGGATGCAATTGAGGATTTAGAAAGAGTGTTAGGGTTGGACACTGAGCTGATTAAACCCAACTTAGATCTTATGGCCATCCCGCAACCTCGTAACTTGGACACCCTAGAAGAACCTTGCCTTAGAGAATTGCTCACTTTTGTTATGACCGGGGGGCTTAACAAACAAATATTTCCCGTAATGGAGTATCAAGTATGGATTGATGATTTCTTTAGTCAGTCCATTACCCTGGGGGTTTATCTTTGCACCATTCCTTCCCCATACCTTTTGGAGGATCCTTGTCATCCTCCCCCTACCCCTTTTGAGGTTGTTATACCTGTTTGTCCTTTAGAACCTCCTCTGGTAACTTGGGAAGATTTCATTCCCATCTTAGTTGGGCGAGCATTTGCTATCGGGATTCATCATCAGCTCGCCAACATCCTAGGTTACCTATTTTCTAGGCCAACATTGCTTTGCTCATTTTTAGGGCCTATTTCTACAATTCTTGAACCTGATTTGCAGGTTCTCTGGCTATTCAGCCCAGCTCTGACCCAGGTAATATCCTTCTATGCAATGAAGACATTGCAGATTTTAGGCATGGGGGGGTGTACTTGGGGATATACATAGCATAGTGCATTCATTGCATACATTTGCATAAAAAAAAAAAAGAGTTTTGAGCTTAACTAGCTAGATCTTGTAGTCTTAAGCAAATCAGAACTCTAGGGTAGACTAAGTTAATTCTAGGGTCAAACTTTAGAAGCTAAATGAGCTACTAGCTTTAGACCTTTAGGGTCCTTTGTGGACTTAAAAACTTAAGTAGGAGTTAAGTTGTGGACCATTCCTCAAGAGGTTGAGGAAGGGAAGCTAGGGTTTGAGTTAAAAGGTGGGGTAGTACCTGGAGTCTTGTTCTACCTTTTGGTTTACGGGTCCTTGTAACCCAAGCATCCAAATTTCACGCACTTGGTCTGGTAATTAACTTAATTTCTTTCTTTCTAAAAAGAGATTTGGTTCTCTTAGTTTTGACTTAGGAGAGGCTTGAAAACACATTTTGATTGGAAGAGTTCCCGCCGCAGGAGAGGTGAAGTATATACTCACCTTGAGGATGTGATGATAACATATTACCTCCTCGACGCTTGTCTCTTAGGATATGCATCCTACTTGGGGCATGTAAGCGCATTGTGCGGTTCAGGTATCATGGGCGACCCTATCTTGAAGTGCCGATTGCCATAGGCCTGAATTCGCTTAAGAAATCCATGGGCAATACTATCTCGAAGTATCGATTGCCAGGAGTTCTTGGGGTCGTTATGGGCGGTGCTATCTTGAAGCATCGAAAGCCAGGAACCCTTCGAGGTATGGTAATGGGGACAATGAATCCGACACAGACCGTGTTGATAGCTGATCTGAGGTTAGACTTAGAAGAATCAAACAAAATATATATATATATTATTCTAAAAAAAAACTTTTTCCTTTAACTCAAATAACTTAGACCAATGCACAGGCATGGATGCTTTAATCTTAGGGATCAATAAACTTTAGGGTAGAGTCAGAAATCAAGGAAACTTGTGCCTGCAAATCGTCTTTAGCCGACCTAGTCTGTAACTTAGCAGCTACTTGGGAACCTTGGGTCTAGAGTCTGAACTTAACATGTTTCTGAAGGAAGACCAATTGGGTTGACTAGTCTACTTAAAGTGCTAGGTTTCGCTTAATTTTGCTAGAGACTAGCAAAAACTAGGCATGGAGGTATTTGATTAGCCCATATTTGTGAGCTATTTAAGTATTTAAGTGCCTAGACATTAAGTTAATTCTAACATTTATTTAGCATAAATTAAGATGTAAATAGATTAATTCATATTTCTAATTTAATTACATAATTCATGCATCTTATTCATATTTAAATGCATTTAGAATTAACTTAGAATTGCATTAGTTAACTAATTAGGTACATTGCATGCATTAATTTAGGTTAACATAAAAGTTGAGGGTTTGTATATAAATAACCATAATATTTTATCATTATTTTTTATTCTTCTTCTACGTGCAACGGCTACATTTCTTCCTCCAGCTGCCGCAGTGAAGAACCCAATCAAGAAGGAGCGGATGTGTTGGATCTGGTTGGGCAGCTGATTTCAAAAGAGAGGAGGAGGCAGCCGAGCTCAGAAGGCCTCCATCCCCAACCACCACTGTGCAGAGAGTTCGTCTCTCGTCCATTCCACACCGTCGACCTCAACCGTGGTGACGAGTCTCCACCACCGTGGGTGTGTGGTGTGACAGGCCACACCGCCATCCGGAGCTTGTCCGCATTACCGTGAGCACCTCAGTGTGCACCTCCCTCGCCATCGTCACCAACAACCACCGCCGCAGCCACTGTAATTTCACTCCTCAATCAGTTAAGACATCTAGGAAGTTTCCCGGACGTCTGAAGCTCCTACAACACACCTTCATCTTCCTTCCCTGTCCTTAGTTCTTTTTCCAGCCACCAGTCACAACTACACCGCACGGCCCTTCCATCCTCCAACGCTATCCCCAGCCCACACGCGCCTTCCTGCCGCATGTCTGCAGCAGCAACCTCCACTTCACGCCCACACCAACTGCACATGTATGCACCTCCTGCAGAAGTGCGCCCCTACAGCTGCAGCGCTCGCCCGCACGCCTGCAGCAGGGCCGCACCTCCTGTAGCATTCCCCCGCACGCCCTCCAGCCGCGTGCAAGGCAGGCACGGCCAGCAGCATCCAACAGCAGCTGCAGCCTTCCCGCGCCCACGCCTTCCGCCTGTGCATGCCCTTGCTGCGCCTCACCGCCACCTCCAGTGCAACTCCAACGCGCAGCAACACGCGCGCTCAAGCCTGCAGCACGCGCGCCACCTCCATGCGCAACCTGCGGCAGCAGCAACTCCAGAACCACCACTGCCTTTCTCCTCCGGCAGGCCGGCTCCAGCCACCGCTCGACGTGCGGCTACCACCACCGTGACGACCTCACTTCAACCAACCGCCTGTGCGAACCTCTCCTCGATTGAACCTCTCTCCCGATCGCAAGGAGGAGAGAGGTAAAATGCTCTGTTATGGACTTAATTAGTTATTACATTTCATGCCATTGAGAGGAAAAGGAATTTTGGTTTATGAATATTTTATTGTGGTAAAATTTACAACTTCATACTCAAGCTCTCTTACAATTGCATGGCTTTTGTAACTAACATTGTTTGACATTGGTTTTGGAGTTTAAATGTGCACAAATTTTCTTTAATACATGTCAATGGAAAATTGCATAAAATCATCACATGTTTATTGAATATTTCAGTGAGGAAAAATTGCACATCTACCCTTATGTTTTCAAGATATTTTGCATCTTCTTTCCGTCGCATTTCATGTCAGATTTAACTACGGATTTCTCACGAGATTGAACGAATACGAAATAATTGAGATATTATTGCATCATTGCCTCCCTGTGGACACAATCCGCTCCTAATTGAGTGGTTATATTAATTGTTGATTAGTCGATTTTTCCACCACATAAAACACAAACGACTTGAAAAGCGAACAATCGACTCGTCAGTGAATGAGCGGGTGCAAGTGAAATTCACCCCTTGGATGGAGATCGACAACAAAGAAGAAGGCGACGTGGCACGTCAAATGAAGTGAGCATTGCACATGCGGGCGTGCTTAAAGCTCAAAGAAGAAGCGGTGCTCGAGGATCTTAAGCCATCCAATCTCTTGATCGAATGGCTGAGATCACGTGGACATAGGCGCACGCGCGGAACGATTGAAGGAGAAGAGGCATACCTTCAATGACGTTCACCTACAGTGACGGTTATATTTGTCACTAAATACCCCAACATCTATTGTTTAAGGCCTTAAATGACCCTTTTGCCCCCAATTCCTACAACTATAAAAGGGCACCCCTACCATTCATTTTCTTCATCCCTTCCTTTCTTCTCTCACCTCCTCCAAAGCTCTACGAGCTTGTCCCAAACCCGGGATGCTCCAATAGAGTTATAAAAATAATTTTTCCATCTCATCCCCATTTGTGGAGCACCCGCGATTGTCCTCCCACCACCATTCGGGAAGTGGATCTCACCAAGACATCGCCCTGTTTCATCCTCCGTCCTCCAGCTCCATTCTCCCTCGTCCAACATCTCACCACCTTCATCCAAGCACTCCGTCAACGTAGCTCGTCCTCCAAGTAGTCGTCGACGAGGATAATTTCTCACTCCCTTCTCTTTTATCGCTTTCTAGTGTAACATATAGATGTAATGAACATGTTCCTATCAATATGAAATATTTGTTTATTCTCTCCCTATTTTCTCTTTATTTGTGTTATTCTTTCTCTGTCTTCTTTTGTTTATTCTTTAAATAGAATAGCTAGTAAAGTAATTTCAACCGGCTAATCTGCTTTCATGATAATAATTCCAACATGATTTTTGATCAAACATTTACCTCCCGGTATTCAACTCAGGACTCACCTTGAGTTTCGATTAAATTATCTATTTGACAGATTTTTACGCAACTACAAGGACAGAATTTTCAAACTCAAAACTTTTATCATAAAGATTACGTTCAACAATCATCATCACATCATCATCAGATTTACACTTAAATTACATAAATTTAAAATTATCAAGTAAACAACATTTCACGACTTTCTTCAATCAACCAAAAATTTTCAAATTTAATTAACATGTAACACTTCAAATCATAATTCACATTAATTTAAACAACTATGAAACAATTTAATTATCACTAATTAAAAATAACATAATTTAACAAAAAAACTTTGAAAAAGAAAGATGGGGGGAGGGGGAGTGGGGAGCATGTAGGAGGAGGGAGGCGTGGGTGGTAGATGGAGGAGGGGAAGGTAGAGGAGGATGGTTGTAGGAGGGTGAGGTGGGCTTTGGGCCATGGGATGTAGGAGGTGGACGGGTGGAGGATGGGGAAGCAAAGGAGGACAAGGAAGGGGGCTGGGGGGACAGTTGGAGGAGGGGTAGGGAAGCCGCTGGAGGAGAGGAAGCGGGGTGGGGGGCGTGGGAGGAGGAGGACAGGAAGCGGGTGGTCGGGAGGTGGAGGAGAAGGATGGGGGAGGTAGGGAGGTGGAGGTCGATAGAGGGGGGGGGGGGGGGGGTTTGATGGGGAGGTGGAGGTCACAGGGGCGAAGGGTGGTGGTGGTGAGGAGGAGGTCGAGGAGCCAAGGAGGAGGAAGAGGGGGGGGGGGGGGGGCGTAAGGGGGTGGTGGCCTAGAGAAGGGTGTCGAAGGTGGAGGTGGAGGAGACGGTGGTACCTTAAGGGTGAGGCGAAGGTGTGGCGATGAGGAGGAGGAGGTCGTCGGCGAGGAGGAGGACCGGGTGACGTTGTGCAGGCAATGGAGGAGATGACTCGGGATGGAGGGGGAGATGAGACACTGTGCAAGCAAGGCACACCCTAATAATACACATTTGACGATGATTTCGATAAAGCCATCGCCAAAATGTATTATAAAATTAATTATATTGGAAGATTAGCGACTACACTAATACCGTCACCAATTTCATCACCTAGCACACCAACCCAAATTTTGAGATAGTTTTTGGTGACGGTATCGTCATAACTGTCGCCAATTGCATACGAGAACGGTTTCGTAACGGCCATCAATTTCAAGATATTTCAGTCCCTGCACCATAGGGAATGCGGGTTTCCATCACACTTTAGACAACGGTTACATTTATAATTGTCGCAGATGATCATATTTGGTGACGGTTAGAAAATCATCGCAAAACGTGTCTATTCTAGTAGTGAATGATTAGGTATTTGAGTTTCCTTTCTCAAAGGAGAGAAATGGACCCATATGTTATGTGGGCAAATTTGTCATTTTATTCAGAAAATTTAGTTTGTTGAGGGACTGTTTTCTCTATAAATCTTAACTAATAAAGATTTAATGGAAATGGGATGAACATCAAAATAGGGTGCTTTTTGAGTATGACCTCATAGTTGGGGACCTTTACAGTAAATTACTCTATTAAAAATGCATGATTAAAGGTTAATTTCAGATGGAATCTTAGAAGGGCATGTTGGAACAGATCAAAAGAATTTATGGGAAATCCCATATTGGGAATGTTACGATATTATTAATTGCAACCAGGAAAGTTGAATATCACAGAAAGGTCAAGTTTGGTGGGCGTCGATTTAGCAAGATAACTATTAATTTGGAGTAGAGAGAAATGCATCCCATTGGCAATTCGTCATATATAAATGGAATTGACGAAAAGTCCAAACTCAGCTAACAATTAAATGAGACCACGTGAAATTGACCGCCGCCCGCCAAAGATTTGTATTTTATCCAACTACCAAAGTATATACTTCGCTTATGACTCCACATCGATTCCATAGTCGCTGTCAATATATAATACCACTGGAATAGTTAAGATTGCTGTCATACCATTAGAGAGCATCGTTTCTCTTTAAGATCTCCAAGAACGGCGCTGTAATATTTATGATATGTTATGTTAATTGACTATACCACAGGCTATCCTCTAGATTTCGAAACAATCCAACTAAAGGAAAATTCAAGTAAAGCATTTAAGCAATGCCAAATTTGAACTCAGTCTGAATCGAATTTCAACTAATTTAATGCGTAATTCCTTGGGAAAAAATAGGAAGATCAAATTAAAGTGTCCAGAGAAATAACCCTAACTTGCACGTCTGGTTTAAAGCATCATCCACCTTAAGGTCGTCGATGGATGACTTAACACTTGGATCTGCGCGACCTCGCAATTCCAGGCGCACGAATTAATTAAGCAAGCTAAGAGAGGAGTTGACAATTGAGATCTGTAATACTGTACCTCCTAATTGAAGGAAAGCTTTATCTAATTAGGCTCCAACTGGTGATGACTGCATTTAGATGTACGAGATTTGCCATGATCTATTGCATGTCCTGAAATCTTATCCGCATAGCATAGCAAAAGAAGACGACACTAGTAACCAATCACGCGCAATCGAGCGGTCGTATGTGATCCCACGGTGACTCCGGCTACACATTTTTTCACATTTCGAAATCAATGCATGATGGGTGCATTGACCTGGGAATCGTGTCTCCCCACAAAAGTAGCATTGATCGGTGAAATAAGAGATTGTGATAAGTTCTTAATATATGTAGGTTTCATGCTACTTTTGCAGCTTCCCTGAAGAATACTTCGTACATGACAACCGACACCCTGTCATTTCAAAATAACCGTCGTTGCCAGGATGTTCGCAGTGGAAACAACATCATGGAATAGTTAAAAAGTAACGAAATATAGGTTCTCACTTAAAAATAACATAGGATATTATTTTTATATTTTATACAGGGTTGAGAACCTTAGCTTATTTGATATTTGGTATTTAATATAAAAAAATAAAAAAATATAAGATTTGTTGTGTGCTGGTTAATATTATTTCATAAAAATTATTACATCAGTTTAACTTAAAATATATAGGTAATAAAAATTTTACATCGGTGATAAATTATTGTAAGATATCTTTACATCGGTACAATATTATTTTCCATCGATGTAAAATTATTTTAAGTATAGTTTCATCTGTCAAAATGATTTTACACCTGTGCAAAATGATTTTGACTTATGAATTTAAGATTTAGATTTATGGAAAGTGATTTCACATATGAGAAGTGATTTTTCACCTTAGGATTTAGGGATTTAGCATTTAGGATATAAACCCTAAACACTAAAGACTAAATCATAAACCATAAGGTAAAAAATTATATTTCAAGTGTAAAATCACTTTTCAAGCATGAAGAAATACTTGAAATTTAATTTTACACCAGTGCAATTTTACTTTACACTCGTTCAAAAAAATATTGCACCCGTACAAAATAATATTGTACCGGTGCAAAGTAGTTTAAAGTAAGGTGCAATTTCACTTTGCACTCATGCAAAAACATATTATACCGGTGCAAAGTAGTTCAAATTAAAGTACAATCTTACTTTGTACCCGTATAAAAAAATATTACACCCGTGCAAAATAATATTACATCGATGTAAAGTAGTTCAAAATAAAATTGCACCGATAAAATCTTACTTTATACCTGTGTAAAATTATTTTGAAGGTATAAAGTAATTTTGTACACCCTTATAAAAGTAATTTTTTATTTATTTTAATAGTGATAGATCCCATCATATATTATCAATTTTTTTATATAAAAAAAAGATACAAATTAAAATTATATTTATAACTATACATCAATTTTTATATCAATTTTCACATTATTTAACCCAATTTCTTTGAAATAATACGAGTAATATAACATACTGAAAATATTTTCATCCATTTAAAAGTTCAGTGTTATACGTGTTTGTTCGGCACAAACTAGTGATAGCGGCTGCATTTACCACGGAAGTTTGTTATTCATGAAATTTTTATATATGTAATTATAGTATAGGATTTAGCTAAATATTCAAAAATTTTACTTTAATGAAATTTAAAAATGATATCCACTAAAATGATAGATGTTAAGCTATATACTATAAGTAATTAAAAAAATATGAATTTATTTGAGATATATTATTTTATAAAAAAAACTTACGTTCTCAAAATTTTTAAGATCATGTGGGCAATGTTGTTAGGAGGGAAAAAAGGCATGAAAGAAAACATTGTGAAAGCATCCCAACCTCTCTGCTCGGAGTGACTTGCATGCCACCCCCACCACCACCCACCACATGGATAACTTACAATGATACCTCGGGCACTTCAGGTGTGGGATATGAGGTAGGGATGGTGGGTTTGGACATGTGACGTGGATGGATGTGATCAGCACCTTGTTTCAGAGTACACTAGGATTGATGAGGATGAGGGGAAAGATAGAGAGAAAGAGACATATGAAAATTCACGTGAATTTATTAGGATATGAATGTATGGATATTAGATTTAAAAATAAATATGTAAATTTAACTAAATTTAACTTTATTTATATCCCTATATTCTGTATCATTAATGAATAATGAACAATGTTTCACATAAAGTAAATTATTCCATAAAATGAAAATAATTATTTTACCTATAAAGTAAATATATAAATAGATAAATGAAGGGTGAGGGGTTGAACCAAGTTGGGTGGGGAGGGAGGTGGAGGGTAGACACGTGACTAGCCAAAATTTATGTTTAATGTTACAGGATAAATGGAAAATAATTATTTGGATTACGTGAAGTACGACGTTGATTTTTTTTCTTTATCTTTAATTCGCTGAGGTAAAAAAGATCAACATTTCTTTTTTGATAGACTTATAATTTAAGTCAACTATGTTTTTTTTTGCGCTCACCTATAATTTGATGAGAGGGGAAAAAATAACCGATGGAGAGAGGGGGAGAGAGTGTGTGTGTGAGTGGGGGATCAAATTTGATGAGAAGGGAAAAGAAAAAGAGAAATAAAAAATATAAGTAAAATTTTATGTTAAATTCTTCGTCCCACTTTTATATATAGAGAGAGAGAGAGTGATGGAGGGTTGAAACGTGACAAACCTAAACTTGCCTTTGGTATCACGGGATTGGTGTGTTTGATCTCTGATGAGAGACAAAAAAAAAAAAAAAAAAAAAAGAGAGAGAGAGACATGAGAATCCATATGAAGTGAAAATGCATATATGAGTATTATTATATTTGAAAATAAATATGTAAAATTAATCAAATTTGACCTTATTTACATTTCTATAGCAATGTCATTAATTTATATTGTATAATATTTTATATAAAGTAAATTATTCTAAAAAAAAGATTATCTTGCTTATAAAATCTATTCTTTTATATTAAAAAGGATAAAGTGGGGTTTAGGTAGCATGCTCGATTATTAGCAATAATTATATAAAAGGAAAAAAAATAAATTAGGCATGTAACGTGGAAAACCTCTTATGACATAAGAATATAGATAGATATTATACTCGACCAACAATTATTAGGGTACGAAAAAGGTAAAAAAAACGAACAGAGGGAGGGGAGGAGTGAGAGAGAGCAAAGGGACATTAAATGCAACAGAGGGAGAAAGATGAAGCAGGGAAGGGGGAAGGGGAATGCTGAGCGGGGGAGGGGGAAGCATTAAAAAGTAAAAAAGAAAAACTAAAGCTACCTTGATTGGGGGAGACGGAGAGAGCTGCGGCGTCGGAGGGGGGAGCACAGGGAAACTTTTGACACGTGGTTGGTAAAAACATAACTTTAGTATATAATATAGATACTAGTGTGTTTAATTTTGTGTTTTATTTGAGGTCAATGGAAAAAAATATATATATTTCATTAGATGATATTATTATAATTAATATTTTGAACATCAAAATATAGAGAATAATTTTATAAGTTGATCGTATATTCTATTATTCAAATTACAGCGAATGTTACCACCCATCTCTCCCTCCCTCGTTAAATTGGAAGATGGAGAAAAGGTATATCCCGATGGGGATTCAAAATTAAAAACTTGATACTACGTGTTAACTTACGTTGAAGGTGACTACAATATTCTCCGATAACGACCGTACGTCTTTATCGATCGGTGTAATTTTTTAATAGATAAAAATAATAAACATAAAAGGCAACTGCAAACATGTGAGCGAGTGAGGGAGAGAGAGAGGGAGAGGAAGAGTGTGGGGGAGAGGGACGTGGGAGGGGTGGGTGGGGAGGGGGCGGGGGGGGCGGGGGTGGTGGTGTGTGCAGGGGAACCAACATGGGTTAAGATAAAATCCTACTATAGAATATAAGAATAGATATAGTTACAAAATAGCAAAACTAACACAGCAAAGTAAACAACCGTCTCAGATCACCGAAATCGATCTCCCCGCTCTACGCCCCTGCCCTTTTTTCGGCGCCCGAAAACCTAAGCCCATTGGGCTTTGATCGGTTGGAGAGGCTGATCGGAGCTCCCCTCACCTCCTCCGACTCTTTTCCTTCTTCTCCCGACCTTCCTTTGCCTCGATCAAAGTCGTTGCACAACATGCAAAGCCCATGGAGCTCACAATCTGTGCCCACATCGCCTGAGATCGTCCTTCCTCATCATCGATGATCGACGTTGTGGAGAGGTCTGGCTGTGGCACTCACAGTTCTTGAGGTCTGATGGTGCACGTGTGGGATGAGTGCAGCCTGCATTTGCCTTCGACGTTGGAGCATCGTTGCGTTGATCGTCGACCAACGTTGTCTACCGACTGCCTCGTCGTCTGGCTGCACCACCTTGTCGTCCGGCCACACCACCTAGTTGTCCGATTGTGTGCTGCGTGTTGTCCCCTCACTGTGGACCTGATGCTGATGCAGGGTTGCTTGACATGGTTCACGGGTGTCGATGTCGTTCTTTTGTTTATTGTGGTGTTTTTGGTGCTTGTGGAATTGGCCTTTCTTTTTTATTTTTTTAGTGTAAATTTGTTTGGTTGTGAGATCACGTACGATCATGTATTATTACAATTGGGTCTTCTGATGTAAGTTAGTACGATCTTCAAAATTTTATTTCGTTGGTATTTAGTTATTCTATGAGTGCCTTTTAGTAGTTCGTCTAGGTCAAGGGCATTTTTTTCTTCTTTTTCCTCTTTTTCCTTGTCTTCTTTTGTTTTGTATTCTCTCATATCTATGAGATGTATTTTTCCTTCGTAAGTGAAGATTTTCTTATCTTTTCTCTTTCCCTTTGCGACATATCTCTTTACGGTGTGATCTTCCCTTCCAATGAAATGCTTATTTTTAAAAAAAAAAAAAATCAAAGTAAATAAAATATTGACTAATTTACAATAGCTTTATTCGATTTCTGGCTATGTATCCTTTGGGTTCCCTTCAGTGCTTTTTTCTTTCACTTGGGTAAAATTTCAAACAAGGAGGTAACAAAAAAACTCTGTAGAGGAGGTATGCAATTTCAAAGCACGACTTGTAATATGCACATGTAGTATTAACTTAAATTATCTGATGAGCGCTGAAATTACCTCGATTAATAATAATATTCGGTAATTTGACTATTTAAAATGAACGCAGAGTTATGTAAGAAATTCTATTAGATAAATATGATTGATTCTTAAAGAAGAAAGATGCTCGGCAAGTACGCCGTGCTCCTAGCTTGAGGAATAAGTATCGTATGAGGTGAATTCTCGGAAGGAGTGACCTCGCAGATACGCTTGAGAAATGTGTGTGAAATGATTAATTATATTTTGAGTAAGTTTTGAGGAAAATAGGTGGGAAGTCCGTTATGCTTACATCCAAGAAAAAGCAGAATTCGGAAAGATGGCTCCTGCCATGCCCGAGAAGAAACTTGGAGGAAAAGGTCTCTCGATGACTGACAAAAGGATTTCGTAGCCAAATAGGAGAAATGATAAATGATTCACTGATCGAGATGGAGGAGACTAAATTAATATTTTAACTGTCCAAGGTACCTTAAGATCCAGTTTGTCGGGAGGTTAATTTAGGTTAACAATTATTTTAAATTTTTTTAAAATTTTTTTATTATTTTAATATAAATATCACATAAACATATAATCATTTTTCACTTTTAATTTTACTATTAAAAAAATATTCACTATATTTTAATAATAAATAAATAACTACTAACATTTTTTACTTCCATTTATACTATTAAATAAATATTCATTAACATCACATCAAAATACCAATCATTTTAACCATATAATTAACCCTATCCCTATTACATCACCCAAATAAATATCATTTTCATTTATTTTATTTTAACCTTTCTTAATCCTACCACCAAACACACCATAGGTTTCAAAATTTTTCAAATATTTACTTGGTATGTAAAAGTCATTAAGAAATTTATGCTATTTTTTAGAATTAATTTATTTAAAGATTAACTCCTATTTTACCTGAAGGAACAAAAAAAATGATTCACTGATGGAGATCAAGGAAACTAAATAAACAATTTAACTGTCTGAGTTACTTTAAGGTTCCTGGGTTTTTGGAATATTTACTTGGTACGTGAAAATCATCAAGGAATTTATGTCATCTTATGGTTAATTTATTTGGGGTTAACCCCTGTCTTGCCTGTTTACTTGATGGAAGAAAAAAGAAAATTCACTAATCGAGATCGAGCAAACTAAATAAATAATTTAACCGTCCGAGTCACTTTACGGGTTACGAGGTTTTTCGAATATTTACTTGGTCCATAAAAATCATCAAGAAATTTATGCCATCCTAAGGTTAGTTTACACGACGGTTAACTCCTATTTTGTCTATTTACTTGATAAATTAATTTCTATAATTTTAATATCTATTTTGAGGGATTAATATTCATTTTGTTAATACTAATTCTAAGGGATTTAGTAAAATAGGTGTTAACTTTGTAACTTCCCCATACCTAAACTCTACTCTCTAGAAACTAATGTTAATATCAGTTCAAGTAAATACCATTAGAGTTAATGCCATAACTTAACACCTGAGATGACTTGGGGATCGTCAGGGGAATATTTAATCCTTTGGGGTGGTTTTCGACATTTTCACACGACAAATAAACACCCAAGGGTCACTTGGAGTTTTCCTAGATTCCCACGGGTGTTATAAAAAATTTCGCATTTCAACTAATGTGTTTTCATGGCTTTGGGAAGTTTTCCCGAACTCTGGGGCCCTTAAAATAATTTTTACATGGATCATTAGGCCACGTAAGGACCCCTACATGAAGAAAAGAAATGTTGGGAACCCACCCATAAATTTCACAAGCACACAAGACCCATGTGAACCCTAAAACCCAAAACCTCCTTAAAAACCCCATTCCTCCTTAAGAACCATGTCGTCCTTATCCTCATTTCAACTTCAGGTAGCACTCTTTCTCCAGCAAGAGAGAGAGAGAGAGAGAGAGAGAGAGAGAGACTGAGAGAAGGAGAATGCGAGAGAGCGAGGAGCGAGCGCATGGTGAGTGAGGCCGCTGCTAGTGCAGCTCGTAAGGCAAAGGGCACGCTGCGCGAGGGGGAGCAGCACGACAGGAGAGGTAGGATGCGTAGTGTGAGGGGCATTGCACACGTTGCGAGGGGAGGGGCTAAGTGTAGCTCGCAAGGCAGAGTGGCGTGCAAGTTGAGGCGAGAGCAGTCTGTGAGGTAGACGTGGCGTGCGGTGAGCGAGAATGCGTGGGGAGCTATGCGCTGGTTGTGCGGCGCGTGAGGCAAGCTCGCGTGGGGAGTCATGCGTGGGCGAACTTTGAGGCACACATCGGACATCTGGGTGGTCGTACGGATGTCCGAAGTGCCACGCGGATGACGGGAACGAACACCAGACGTCCAAGGTGGAAAGCACGAGGGCAGAGTAGGTCTCGAAGCTCGATATGACGTCTGGACAGTGTATCGGACGTCTGAAGGTGTGATTACGAGGGGGCGGTCGGTTTAGTCAGACTGAACCAACCAGGCTCAATTCAAGAGAACTAGAAAGGGTTTTTGGGCTAGTTCAGGGCCCAATCGAGATCCAACAAGTATCGTTGAAAAGCTCTTGGAATTTCTCACTTACTGAAGTCAATTTTATACCATTTTGAACAATCTTAGCACACTGAAATGTTAGTCAAAGTGTTTAATGCTCCTGTTGACCATTGATTTGGTATAGGCTCTGAGTCAAGGCACGTGCAGGACCTGCAGAGACGTCTGGATTGGTTCTTTTTGCCCCCATACCTCCCGTACACCTAGGTAGAGTGACCCTTCTTGTTCCGATGTGTTAGTTTCGTCTTAAATGTATGCTACAGGTAGCTAGTTAATTAAGTATTAAGATTATACAAATGTGACCAGTGAATGAAACAGATGTTTGCATAGTCTTATAGGCATACACATACATGCAAGCCTATCTCTAAATTGATAAACTTTATACTTGATTTACATGCGGAAATTGATTAATGCTTGTAGTGAGAAAATGATAACCCCAATGCTTGAGATAAAGGCTTTGTTGTGATGCATCTAATGGTTATTTCATGCTAAAATCTAAATTGTGTATGGAGACTCATGTTATTCATTGATGCTTAGAACAGAATTTAAGGGATTAAAAAGAAATACACCTTAGTGACA
This sequence comes from Thalassia testudinum, assembly GCA_037157565.1. Lineage (NCBI taxonomy): Eukaryota > Viridiplantae > Streptophyta > Magnoliopsida > Alismatales > Hydrocharitaceae > Thalassia > Thalassia testudinum. The sequence continues at coordinate 69,042,315 of JAZHRO010000007.1, read as the reverse complement.
ACTAAAAGAATAACTTATCTGTCGTGGTATGAAACTTAATGATGATGGGATAATTTGTTTGCTGCGAGGCATGGCTGTTAGTTGGGTTCTGGTATGGGAGTGAGCTGGTCCTCGGGTACGCCGCACTGAAAACAGCTAATCACCCCTTGTATAGGACAAGAGCTAACCTTCCCTCAGGTTGGGACCCAAGGTAGGAATGGCCTTCCTACACTGACTCCTGTTAGGCCCATAGGGACAACTGGGATAGTCGGGCGAGGGTACATAGACCGGTGAAGGGTGCGGCCTCTGTTTTGATCTGTGTTATATGTCTTAGAGCGTACCCGTTAGCGAAAACAATTAACCACGTGCTAGTGCAGGGTAGCCCCCCATGCATTTATCACGTGTGCCGTAGTCTCTGCTACTCGCGACTATGATCCCAGGATAGTAGACCGAGTGTAGGACAAACGTGGGGTGTTCTTTTAACCAGGAGAGCACCACGTGCACGATCTGCATCGGGAGGAAAACTACAGCAAGATCGTTCCGTTAGGGAACATGTGAACCAAGAGACAATGGGACACGTTGCTAGAATAACTGAAATCACTAAACAACTACTACCTATAAAATAGACATAAAACATGAAAAAGTGTGAAATGTTACTGCTGCCTGTAATGGTTACTGCTTTCTTCTTTAGTTAAATTGTGTTAGTTGACTACACTTGCTACTCTACTCTGTTTTTGTTGACGTCTACCACTTGTGTTCAGGACAGGAAGGTGAGCAGCCAGCTCCACCGACTACGGAGGGAGCTGAGCTTAGCTTTAGTTGTTTTACTTCTTTTCTGCTATAGGTTGACTCTTTCAATTGTCGTATCTATTCGGAACCAATAATTCAATTTTCTGTTTTCTTGTATGTTGTGATAACTATGTTGTAATTGTGCTATTCTCTTGTGGAATCATTTTTCAGTTACTGTTACGTTACTATTTTCCATCTTTTATTCCTTCTTCTAGCTATACTGCATGTATGGAAATTAATTTGTTTTGGTTTATTACTTGTTGGGTGACTAGGTCTTAGGATAGTCGAGGTGATTCGACCTAGGTTTCATGTGGAGCCAGTTCGGGTCGTAATAATACTAGTTTAAGTAAATAAAAATTGATGTTAATACCACCTTTGAAGTAAATAAAAATGAAGGTGCCAATTTCATATTTTTTAACATCAATTTTCTAACATACCAAGTAAACTAATCATTAGTGTATACGTAAAATTCATCGGGTAATGCTAGCTGTTCTAAAGGTCGGTCTTTTGATATCGAGGATGCAGGAAGAAGGGCAATAATGCTAGAAACTCTATGATAGCTAAAAGAAGATGCAAACGTTGTTAACTAGCACGAATAACGAATCACGTGAGATATTACTCTGCTCCAAATAGGATATTGACGAAATCAAATCTGGAATGGTGATGTGTTTCATGGCAATTGAGATTTTACAAGAAAGAAATAGGAGATGGATCCATAGTCTTCTCAGGTGAAAGTCTAGGAAAGGAGGCAAACACCCGAACCGCTTGTTGAGAAATCAGGTGGTTGACATGGCTTTGTGGGAGGTGAATAGAAAGCAACGTTGACGGTGACCGCATCCCATGAGAAAACTATAAATATGAAACTAGATTGACTGGAGAAACATTTTGTTATCCTTTTTTTCTTCGATCTATAATGTAGTTGTATTCTCTAACAGAGAGCGAACCATTCCATCAATAAATACTTTACATTGCTTTCTTCCATTACTTTCTTTTTTCTCTCAAAGATTTGTTTACATCATTCGATTAGGGAAGGATTTCTACTTACAATCTTTTCAATCTATTTAGAAACTCTTCGACAATTCCTCATATTGTAAGATCTTCTTTGTGATGCTCGAGTTGTAACCTATTGGGTTTGCATCAACGGGCCCTTTGTCTAACCAGTTGTGCAGTGAAACTTCACCTGCCTCACCCTATCCATCCTAACCTTGGAAAAAGTTGGGATCGTCACCATATTAACAAATTATGGCACTGTTGTTTCTATCATTTTGCATGCAGATATTTAGTTCACAATGGAATTACAATGGACACGGTTCCACATCCACGATGTAATGCCATAATCTTTTGTGGTTTTCTCTAGCTGTTCCGACGGATCTAGTCCAACACCCTCTTATGTAGTGCTAAGATGTTATGACTTGGACCTCCACGCTAGTAGAAATTTGGATCGATTACTTAATTTTCCCGGAGACTAATAGATGTCCGATAAAAGCTCTGAAACATGTCATTGCATAATAAGTATCATAATAGAGATCAAAACATAAAGAAACAAAAGGAAAGTGAAACCAAAATAAATATCTGAGTAGTATAGTTCAAAGATTATTCCATAGCCATCATTGAAAAGTAAAGTTTAGGTCAAGAAGAAAGGAGTATTAAGGAAATTAAAAGTAGAAAGAAGAAATTCTAACTAAACTAACAGGATGATCCTCACGGACCAACTATAGTGTTGAATTTGGACCAGCTTTGTCTCCTCTTGAAGCCACAGAATCACACTGTTGCTTACCTAAACCTAATCATGGAGTCCAAATATAGAGCATCAACAAAGGCTAAATAGAGTAGCTGAATTGTAAGCATTATAAACACAAAAGAAAAGTAAAGAAACAAGAAATGGGTACTTGTAATTATATAATTATCTTTAAATAACCATGGGGACCAACTTGCTCTATGATAATCCAGCTAGCGAGATCGACACAAGACACATTCTTAGCAAGGAGAATGGCCCACACCTATCCCACATCCTAGTTAATTACCATGGGGTCTTAGCTTGGGCGAAGTGGTAACTATGAACTCGTAAGTTACACATGTTGGACACTACTAGAAAAATGGGCTTTCACGACATTTTTTAACTACGGTTATCAGTAAAATCGTCCTCTATATCGAATAGCTCCTCGAGGGATATGGAAAATTTTCAATGATATACATGATGATTTTGAAACCGTTGTATAATATACCAACACAACAATTTTCATTAAAACCGTCATGTATACTAACATTAAAAAACCCCCCACATTATGAAGGGGCCCTCTCCTTGTTTAACAATGACAATGTGAAATCCTATAAATGACGATTTCGACATCATTGTGTAATCTGATGAGACAACAGTTTTGTCATAAACCATCGTGTATATATTCTGCGAAATTTCCAAGGGCATCAATCTTCAAGCCCTAACCTGACCTTAGAAGAAGGTTTATTACAAAACTATCGCAAATGGTAAAATATGAGGCGCCGCTGTGCCCGATCCCTTGAACCTCCTGATCGCGAATAATTTGTGTTGCATAAAAACAGTGATTTAATCATGTCGTTGTCATAGTATAGTCGTAATGCAAACATATGTCATGTCATGTTATTTATTTACATAATATTTACTGATTTATTTTACGTCGTTCACTGGGAGGTAGTTATTGATATACATCACTTTCTATTTTCCAAAAGTACTCTTTTATTCCAAAAATGACACTTATATATACAAATAAAATCAATGAATCAAATAATGAATGAATAGTTAATTATGTATAAAATAAATCAATTAATATTAACTACAATGCCTCAAATATATTTACAATCAAACATGTATGAAAAAAAACTACCTAATCTATTCTATTTATTTATGTACAATTTAATATCTAAGTCAAGGTACAAAAATAATAAACAATAACTTACATAGGCTATACTAACATATATACAAACATACTGACTCCCTGTTAACAATAGAAACACTATATACAACCTAAAGCAAACAATGACTCTAACTATATACACTAACTATATATATATACATACATATAATATATCTATTTACAAATATATACTAATAATACTTAGATATATATACTCTATATATAGAGCTTAATATATACTACACACATTTATGCATGCTTATGTACCATATCAACAATATACAAAACTTTAACTTAGCTAAATTACTATATAATACGATACTGACATGCTTAAACATTACTAAATCCTTAAAAAACATCACTAAAAACTTACATGCATTAAAAAGGCTAAAACACTTATATTGCTCTTATGTACTCACATACTATATATCACACACACGCATCTACAGTACATATGTATACCTTATTTATTATACATATACTATATATATATATCTACACTATATACATATATATATATATATACTCTATATTATGTACTAATACATATATACAGTATACATATTATACATATACTTATATACTATACAAGTTTACATATACATATTATACACACCACACTCACAACTCACACACTAACACTCACGCAACACACTCCAACACTTAATGAATTTCAAGCTCAGACCCTCAGTAAGGCTTTTTAGCCTTTACCTAAAAATTTGAGTTTTTTATGGGCGAACCAGGTTTTTCATGGGATACACAACACTCATATGGGTGGGACCAAACCACTACTAGACCAGTTCTAATTTTCTTTAAGTGTATTTTTGTGCATAGTTTTGGCCTAGAGTCGACTCAATTGAACCGGAACCAAACTAGACCAGGCTCCCAGCCCCTAAATATGCTCAGTATATGCTCAAGGGTACGGTAATTGGTAAGAGGTATTTGTGCACCCAACGCTAACGACTGGTCGGCATGAGTGCACAAAACCTTATATGTAGCTGCGCAAGGTGTGTGCTCATGATGTGGCACTAACAAGTGCCTTGAATTAGGCACGTGCAACGTGTGCTGAAGCCAAGTTTAGGCCTCGAATTGAGCACCCAAATTAATTTGAATTTTAAATTAAATTATATATTTAGAAAGCCTTATATAGGACTACTCAATTGTATAGTTAATTTAGGATTATAACTTATTTAATTATATTTAAAAATTGCTTAAAGTTACTCATTTATACTAGTTAAATTAGAAGTTAATTATTTAATTAATGTACAAATTAATAAATTAATGATGCAATTGACTTTATAAATAGGTAATTTATATAATAAGTTATTTATTAAAAATTTTTATTAAATTTTAGAGCATTTATTTTACTTTATATACATTTATATACACATTATAAATAGATATACATATAATTTAGTTATAAATATTATTATACAATATAAATATATTATAAATATGATGAAAATACTTAAATTAATACTATACAAGTTTACAATCTGAATTACTTCAGTAATAACTTAAATTACTAATTTATTTATTTTAACTTAATAACTTAATTACCTATTATAAATACATAAATAAATAAATATATAGGTATCATATAGTATATAATAATTACTTTAATCTATATGTAGAATTATAAATATGGTTATATGTGCATACATAATTATTTAGAATTACATAGATATATATACATATAATCTAATTAAATAAATAAATAATTAGGTAAATACAGTATGTACAATTTAACACATCATAAATACTTATTTGAATAGATATAATAAATATATAAGTTACTTATGTACATTAAGTTATATAAATTATTATTTGCATTTAGTTTAATATTCAATAGAATATACAAGTATAAATACAATATATAGGTTATTTTTGTGAAATTTTTGAACTTTTTTAGACTTTTATGATGTTCTTTTATTTTATAAGAATAGGGGAAGAGAGGGAGAAGGTGAGATAAGAGAAGAAAGAATTCTCTTTGTGTTTTTCATAGTAAGTTCTTTTATTTAGTTTCAGAGTAGATTAAACTGTTTACTGGTATGTTCTACCACTTAGAGGATTCAGATTATTCTGAAACTTTGCACACACCTATAAAACTATCTAATCCTACTCAAGACACTTTTATCTTGTTTATTTACAATTATTGTATATTTTTTTATGTATATTAAATCTCGTCCAAAAGAGGCTCAAATGAGTTGTGACAAAGAAACCTAAGCCTTCTAAATCAGTTCTAAGTGTTGGAACATGAGTAAAAGCATTAAGAAATGTCCAGAAAACAAAATGAAGTATGCTTGATCATTAACACAAGATTTTTCAACCTTAATTTCATTAAAATTCAAATCTTAGATAGTTATACAATGCAAAGCTGCTGGCAATGAATTCAAGCATCAATTGCATGCCATTTTCATATCAGAACTAAGTTAAAATAATACATAAATGCTTGATATATGAAAGTGTATTAGTGCAACACATTAGATAGCTCAAGAATACTCAAAATCAACTTGAATCTAGCCAATCAGTGATTGTTGTTGCACTGTTCAGTGCATCAGCTGCTACTGTTGCTGTAGTTTACTGCTCAGTTACAAGATTAGACCTACAAGGTCAGAACTAATGTCCATGAAAATAATCTCAGATCTGGAAGATCGGATCAAGATGTTGTTCAACCCAGAAAAACTCAATTCATCCTCAGAAGCTGGAATAAAAGATTAAAACCCATAGAGAACTTCCAAATCAGCAGATTAAAGTAACTACTGTTGTTGCTTAGATCTGGACAAATCATTAAAACTCTCATTTCACTTGTCGTAAATTCTCTCTAAAACATCTAAAACTCACTGAAAACCAAATCAAAGGTTGGCAAATCCTAAAACCCCAATATGATCTCCCTCCTTTACCATAGACAGCATGAGAAGAGAAACCAAATCAGTCAATGAAACCCATGATGAACCCATTCCAGACCTTCATTAAGATCATCAAATTATAGTTCAATCTTAAACCAGTGGATTAAAACCCATTAAAATCTAAAATCAATGTAGCCAACCTAGGCATTTGATATGTGATCGCCAAGGTGATTTGATCACCTAGGATACCAGCTGATTGCATAGCAATCATAAACCCTAATTCGCCTGAATTAAGGTAGAACCTAGCTTAACACAGGCATTCTGCATGCATACACATCGTACTTTGCATCTTAGATGATTTATATGTTTTATACATAATAATGTGCTATTTGAGAGGTATTATTAATTGCAGGTAATCCAGGGCTACGGATGATCAATCCAACCTTATGGATTTTCGAAATAACGATGGGAGTCCAACGCTTCAAAGAGCACATCAATCAGACTTCTATAGCACCCTAGGGAGTCCGCAGAAGAAGCAAGAGCCAAGGGAAAATTGAAGAATATCCAGACCTTAGATGACAAATCCAACCATGCGGATGGATCCAGATCGATGTTCGCAGTCCAACGGTGTAGAAATCAACTTAATTGGAGTCCTACATCATCAGATACAAGAAGAAGATGGACGGCCACGATGGTGCCATGTGGCCCCATCGCAGCCATCCCTCACCGTGCCCCAATTTGGAAGGAGAACCGCGGGCCATTAGATTGCATCCAACAGCCGCGATGTAGCCATGCCACTTGCCCTCAGCCGCCGCATCAGATGACGACGAGATCTTGACTGTTGGATTCCCATCCAATGGTTGAGAACGCGCACCAACAAAACATCGATGCAACAAACACGTGGGAGTAGTGTGTTGGTTAGCGCTCTCTCCACGAGACGAGGGGCGCACGACCGAAGCGTGCCCGGTGGGAAATCGGGAGAAGCGGCAAGCGCGGGTGTAATTCAACCGTCGAATCTCCATCGGGTAGCTCGGCAGCAAATGCATGGCGAGTGCAGAGGCGTTGGATCAAAAACACACACGATGACTCATGTGGAAACGCATGAGAGCGCACTTTAGGATTTAAAGGCGTGATTGAGTGCACGTTTAAGCCGTCCGATCTTACGATCAAATGGTTGAGGATTGGGCGCTCAGAAGAGGTGAGTGAAGAAGGAGATGAAGCGAAGGCACAAGAGCGGGCGATCTGCAGCCGTTCAATCTTCATTCAAGGGTGCACAAGCTACCACATGGCAACACCAGATTCAATTAGGGATAAAAGAAGGATTTGGAAGGCTTAATCAGGGTCATTGATCTCCCGATTAATGGATCTTATTAATCCAAGGCATTTGCACAGATTTAAGGGGCCAAATGCCTTCTTTGCTCTCTACTAAAGCTATAAAGAGGCCAAAGGGCACCCCTTTGAAGGCACTTCTCATATTTTCTTCTTCTTCCTCCTTCTTCAACCTCTCTTTCTTCTTCTTCCCATCTTCTCTGCATTTGTCTCTGCACCTCCATCTGAAGCATCCATTGGGCTACCCCGATGGATTGTTGCTGCTCTTCCCCACCTCTCCAAAAGGCCACCACGAACCACCCATGCTACCCTCGTTTTGTTACATAAGTAGTTACATTTATGTTAGAATTTGTTCAGTTCTATGTATACAATTCATGTTTAAACTCTTTTGATTGTTATATATATTGTATCTATACTATTTAGCATTTATATTTGGAATAACATATGAAAGCAAAAGTGCTTTCTGCCTCCCTGTGATCGACCGGGGCTCACCAAGTTCTGTTAATTTATTTGCTTGAGACGTATTTTGCACTATACTACAACGTGCTAATTCTCTATGTGATCTACGCCGCAACCAAATTGGTGCCGTTGTCGGGGAGGCAAGACGAATTTTGATTTTATCTCTAATACGGTATCTTTGTGTGTAGGAACAATGACACGAAGTGGTGAACGAGGAAAAGCAGGTGCTGCGAAATCAAATGCACACATTCACATTAGAAATTCGGCCAGAAAGTAAGTGTCATCTTTAAAATTCAATAGCCATGTTTCTAATGCTTCAAAAATCCTAAAATTTGGACTGAAACTAGATCTTTAAATTATCTTTCCAATACCACCTTTCCCAAAAAGAAATTCCTTGTGTGGAATTTTTAAAAATTCATGGAGTACATACTGGTTAGATTGATTAAAAATAGAACTTTTATGAACTTTAGAAATCAATTTTGACTAACATACAAATCAGATTTATTCAAAATTTGTGGGGTGTGAAAGATAATAAAATTAAATTTCAATATCATATTTTTATAAAATTTTTGGAGCGTATTTGATATATTTTCCAACAGAAAATCCAACACAGGATCTAAATCCAAGATTTGACCCCTGGTTAACTAAAAATTCATAACTAATTGTTGGAAATAGAAAAAAATTTGAAAAAATACTCTCTGAAAATATTATTAAAAAGGAAATCTTCTTGCAAAGTTTCAAATCATTTGGATTCCATCTTGCCTTAGAGTATACTTTTGAATTGTGGTCTTCAATTTGAAAAAGAACTTAGAAGTGCATGAGCCAATAGGACCACATAGACTAACTTGAACTCTAACGAGCCCAAAAGTTAGTTGGTGTGGTGAGTCACCTTGTGGACCACCCATCATCTACTACATTGAAAAAAAAAGGGTTAAGAATTCACAAAAATATATCAAATAACCTACATTTGGCTTGAAACTACTGAGTAGTTCCAACCTCTCTTGCAAACCTGGTGACTAAGCCTGCGGGGTAGTGTCAAACGACCGCGGATGTGGGGTAACGGAACCAGAGGCGAAAGCTGAAGAAAGAACCTTCCTTATAGTCCCATCATAACCAGACTGGCTGGGTTAGCCTGAGAGGCAGGAATTCCTTACAGTCGGTCTCTCGTCAAATTTTTGATAACACAGACTTAAACGAAAAATTTGGTCATCTGATCTAAAGGACCACTCTGATTAACAAGGCCTTAGCCTTGTTCTGCTTGACTGCACCAACCATTTGAGTTGGTGTATGCAAGGAAGAAGGTTGTTAGGAACTGAACTTGCGGGACCTTGGGAGCCAAACCCAAGGCGGCAAAGGCGATTTTTGCCCGACCTCTCTTCTCAACTTTCTTCCACCTGATTAGCTGAGATGGCTAATCCCGGTCCTCGAGTTCGTCAGGACCCTGAGAATCAGGACCCAATGGCTCGTCTGGAAGCCAGGGTCGAGGAAACGCAACAGAAATATGAGTAGAGCATCGACTGGATTCTCACGACAATAGACAGGATGCAGCATCCACCATGCAGAGAACAACTGCGGGACTTCTATGATCCGGCGACAACAATCATAGAACCTCAAGTCTGGATTCCCGCAAGTGGAGATGCATTCGAGTTAAAGCTGAATATCATAAGTCTAATTCAGACTCATTTCCATGGAAACTCGAATGAGGATCCCTTCCAGTACCTCGAAGACCTGAGTCAGATTGCAGAGTCAGTTAGACACAGGAATATAGATATTGGAATTGTTCTCATGAAGCTTTTTCCTTTTTTTCTCAAGGATAAAGCCGCTTATTGGTTCAAGACCATCAGAGAGGCAATTGGAACCTGGGAGGAATTATGTCGCGAATTCCTCCAAAAGTTCTTCCCTATTGATCGAACAAATGCTATGAGGCGTGCAATCACGACCTTCGCTCAAGGCCCTGAGAGAAGCTGCGTGACGCTTGGGACAGATTCCACGATCTTCTCAGGAAGTGCCCATACCATGGTGTACCCAAATGGCACATCGCTCAAGTATTTTACTGTGGGCTGGATGACACACATCGGTACCTGGCCGATGCATCTAGCGGTGGGAATTTTCTCGCGAAGGATGAGAATAGCGCATTTAAACTGTTCGAGTCCTTAGCAGAGAACTCGATGAACTCCGCCTCAATGAACCAGTTCCAACGACCTGGACAGCAATGAGTTAATGTCCACGAAGATCAAGCTGAGTCTGCCTGAGCTGACATGGACATTATCACCAAAAAGCTGGATAAGGTGGATCTGCTCAATAAGAAGCTCGATGAATTAATGCGAGCGAGATCCGGATCTTCTGGCAGCATTGCTCCATCTTACTCCTCTTAAGCATCCCGAGCCCCCTTTGCTCGTACATATCTATTTACTCGGGATGTTTTCTCTCCATCATCGTGGGATCCTGCATATCAGGAACCCATGAACAATATGGATCTGGCATCGTACAATTAGGGTTACGCACCACATGACGATGCAAGTGCGTATTCTTGTGATGAATTCGCGTACGTCTTCGGCTTACAAAGATGTCAATGCTACTCAGGGATATGGGTGTAACAACCTTTATTTTGAAACTTATAACCTTGGTTGGCGCCAGCATCCCAATTTTGCATGGTCTGGTAACCCACATAGACCGAGTCAAGCTCCACACTACCAGACCAGACAATATGGGAATGCGTAGAACACATATCCTAGGCAGCAGCCATTCCCATCTTAGTAGCAACAGACACACTCTATCTATCAGCTGCTGCACCAAGCTGCCAACTACCCTCCAAAGTGGGCTGACCCTTTGGAGTCGCTAAAGGAGGAATTGTAGGCATCAATTCAGAAATCTACTCATGATAAGCTGTAAATAATGAAGACAATGACTGACCAAATACAGAGCATACAGAACACGCAAAACTAGATGATGCAGGAGCATAGATCACAGAGAGCTTTGCCCTCCCAACCTGTCCCAAACTCGAGATATGTGCAGAATCAGGGCACCCCGCCTAGATTCCAAGCACCACAGGGACAGGCACATGCTGTTATGCAAGCTTCTCCCGCACCTCCTGGTTATGGGCTCAGTCAGCCACCTTTGTTACCAAACCCTGTGTATCCAGACCAACCCGCTCCTCTGCCCCTACATGGACAGCACGCCGATGCAAAAGCTGTCACCTTAAGGAGCGGAAAGACTACACAAGACCCGCTACCTAGGCAAGCGGGTAATGATTTTTCCTGCACTCTACCACGAGATGGCTCACAACCCTCTTCCTCTCACAAGCCATCTTCATTAGATAAAGGAAAGAAGCCCCTAGACCCTGAAATTCTCGTCCCTTTTCCCGCAACCCTAATAAGAGATTCAGCACGAAAAAAGGACATGCAGAATTTAGAGGACCTGAAATCTACATTCAAGGAAGTTCACATTCATGTCCCTCTCCTGGAAGCAATAGATCACATCCCAGCTGTTGCTAGGTTCTTTAAGGACTATTGTACTCTGAAGCGGCAGCAGAGGATTGAACGACAAGCAGTATTATCTAAGGAAGCTAGCGCAATTATTTTAGTTGACTTACCCCCCAAAAAGAAGGACCCGGGCACACCATTGATTTCCTGCTATTTGCATGATTCCCCTTTTGATAGGGCCTTTCTTGATTTGGGGTCGTCCATCAACCTAACTCCCACCGTAGTATTTGATCGATTTTGATTTGGGGAGTTAAAGCCCACCTCCGTTACCATACAGTTGGCTGATTGATCTGTAAAATCACCGAGGGGGGTGGTTGAAAATGTGATCGTAAAAGTCCAACGATTCTGCCTTCCAGCGGACTTTTTTGTTCTTGATATGGAGGTTCCTCCTAATCTCCGTGATGCATCGATTATTCTAAGTTGGCAACCGCCCGCACAAACATCGACTATGAATTAGGGTTCATGGAGATTGCCCTGGGAAATGAAAAGCTTCGACTAGACATTTTTAGGGCATCAAAGAACTTTGATTGCGATTTGATCGAGGGGGATAGTGAGGATAAAGATTCAGCTTTCTGTGGGAACATTGGGCTCCTCTGCAGTGACCCAATGACACATTCATCCTCACTATCAAGGGTCTTTGATTGCGATCAACATGGGACTGAGACTAATGATATACACATTTCGTCCCATGGATCTGGTTTTCATGGGTGTTCATCTGCTCTTAACACCCTTGATCCTGACTATCCTGTCCTATCCAGCACCGATATCTTAAGGTAGGATTACATGTCCACTATAGGCGGATTCTCCAGTAGTCAGGATCAGCATATTTTCGTTGTTGCTTCCTCTCCTCCCCTGCATAAACCCCCTCCCCACCCTCCACTACTAGAGTTACAGCCCTTACTTGATTCGCTCAAGTACGTGTTTCTGGGGGAAAGTGACACATATCTCATAATTATCAATGCTCACTTGACTCCGGATCAGGAACACCAGTTGATCTCCGTTCTGCAAGCACATAGGGCTACTATCGGGTGGGGCATTGCTAATCTCCATGGAATTCGCCCCTCATATTGCTCTCACCATATCTACACCGATGAAGAGGTGAGACCATCGAGACAACCTCAGAGGTGCCTGAATCCAAATATGTTAGAGGTTGTCAAGAAGGAGATCATTAAATGACTGGACGTGGGCATTATCTATCCAATTTCCTACAGCCAGTTGGTGAGTCCCATTCAGATAGTGCCCAAAAAGGCGGGACTCACAGTAATTAGAAATGAATTGAGAGAATCCATCCCGACCTGCATCATGACTTCTTGGTGGGTCTGCATTGACTACAGGAAGCTAAACTCGGCTACCAAAAAGCATCATTTTCCTTTACCCTTTATTGATCAAATTCTAGAACAGCTAGCTAGGTGTAGTTTCTTCTGCTTTCTGGATGGATACTCCAGGTACAATCAAGTTGCAATCAACTTGAAAGATCAAGACAAGACAACTTTTACGTGTCCCTTTGGAACATTCGCTTTTAAGCAAATGCTTTTGGCCTCTACAATGCACCAGCTACTTTTCAGCGATGCATGATGGCCATCTTTTCTGACATGATTGGGGACTGTGTAGAAGTGTTCATGGATGACTTCTCTGTGTTTGGAGATGATTTCTCATCTTGTCTCGATAACCTCACAAAGATTCTGAAGAGATGTATAGAGGTTAACCTAGTACTTTTATGGGAGAAAAGCCATTTTATGGTGAGGGATGGCATCATACTAGGTCACAGGATCTCCTCTAATGGACTCGAGGTCAACCGAGCTAAGTTTGAAATCATTTCGCGATTACCTCCACCTATCTCGGTTAGACAAATAAGATCATTCTTAGGGCATGTCAGCTTTTATCGAAGATTCATTCGAGATTTCTCAAACATTGCTCATCCATTAACGAATCTTCTAGTAACCGACACCCCCTTTGATTTTGACTCCTCATGTTTCAGCGCTTACGAGACCTTGAGAAGCGTTGTCTCAAGTTGTTACGACCCGATCCCAGATCCCTACAGGACCCGAGATCGGTTTGCCTCAACTAAACCCAAGACCTAGTCATCCAATGAGAAATAACCAAAAGTAGATAATATTCCACAATTACACATGCACTGTAACTAAGCGGAAGAATATTAAGAGATAGTAAAGGAAACGGAACGAACAATCTCATGATATTACAGGCCATCACAACAACATCAGCGGAAAAAATACAGCGGAAAAGTATCTGAAACAGTATTACATATAACAAGATACTCACTGCTACAAAAAGAAGCGTATTGGAATAGAAAATGTCAACAGCTAAGGCTGGGCTCGACTGGACCCAGCTCCCTCTGTAGCTGGTGGTGCTGGCTGCTCAACTCCCTAACCTAAACAAGGTTATAAAACTTCATAGTCAGCTAACGCTGAGTAGAGTGGTAGCTAAACCATTTATATGCAATTTAATTTAAGACAGGCAACTAATTAATTATTAATTTTCATTTAGCTCAACCAAGTAGTTCTAATTTGTGTGCTCCTTTATTCATCTAGTCATTTCTTGATCTGGCCTGTCCCTCACGGGAACAAACTTGATTGTAGTCTTTTTCGTGATGTAGGATGTACACGGGGTGCTCTCCTGGACGGGAGAGTCCCCTGTGGTAGTCCTACACCCAGTCAACCACCCTGAGGTCATGATCGCGACGTAGCGGTGACTACGGCACGTGCGATAAGTGCACGGGTAGCTACCTCGCACTGGCACGCGGTCAGTCATTTTCACTAGTGGGTACACCTAAAGGTACAACATGGAATAGTACAGGGCCTTGCCCTTTCACAACAGGGGTCTCACCCCTCAGAATAGAATAGGGGTCTCACCCCTCCACAGTCCACGTACCCTTGTCCGACAATCCTAGTTTGCCCTAGTGGGCTTAACAAGAGTCGGTGTAGGGCGGCTAGTCCTAACCCCGAGCCCCGCGGGGCGGCTAGCTCCCTCCCTACACTAAGTAGCTCACCTCGGTACCATGTACACAAGGTCCAAACAGAAGTCGGTGTAGAGTGACTAGACTTAACCCCAGGTCTCAACCTAAAGGGGCGGCTAGCTCCCCTCTACACTAAAGGGATAGTTTCTCTAGTTGGTATTGCGTACACAAGGGCCAGCTCAGTTCCCGTCTACTCACTAAGTTCTTTCAATAAATAGGAGTTCTCCTAATTTCCCATAGGGTTCATGCTTGTATTTCTTTCGTTCCATTTTCCAACATTCCGATCTCACTATTCAAATTACAGGTTTCATTCTTATAACAGGCAGCTCGTGTTTTACTAACTGAGAAAGGATCACATCAATGAACTAATACATTTTCTAGCAAGTTGGTTAAACATGCATCTCAAGGAAATAGTGTAGCTCAAGCAATATTCGTTTGCTTTTGCCCGAGGGTTCATTTCATGTCCTAGGGTTCAATTAAGTTATTCTAAACATGCACTTTCTTTGATTAAAACTTGATATTAACGAAAACCACTCTACCGGGAAACATGGAAGGAATGGGAGCTAGAACAGCTAGTCTTGTCGCCTCCACGGGCCCTGCATACTCAACTGGCTGGAGACTTATACAGTTGACCAACCATGTCAACAAGTCCAAAACTATATACAAGTGACACTAACTTGTTGAGAAACGTAAGCGGAAAACAACGGTACTTCATTTGCGAAAATTCGATTTCGTTTGGGCCCTAAACGGGCCAAAAACACGCATACTGTCCAAAATCAGATGTGTGGAACGACGCCCAGATGTCTTAAAAGACGTTAGAACTCACACTTTCTTTCCTGCGACTTCCTCAGATGTCCGAACCCCTCTGCAATTGTCTGAGGGAAGTCCCAGATGTCGGACTCTCCTTCTGGTCGTCTGGGGGTGTAGTTAGATGTCTGGCGATGTGTCCAGGTGTCCAAAAGTACCTCGAAGGGAGTACTGCGTGCCTTTCCAATGCTTTGCATCTGTGTACGCATGCGCAGAGTCAAAAATGGCTAAGCATCTTGCGGTAAGGCCTGCATGGTCGGAAATCGTGCAGAAACACGTACCTTAGCACTAAGCGTACTTTTAGACGTCCGGCTTTAGCTTCGAATGTTCCACTGCTGCTCTAGATGTTTGGTAGATGCTCTAGACATCTGATACTGGAAAATATCCAGTATGCAAAACTCTCCAGTGAGCTTCTTCTTCGCATCGCCTGCAGCTGCTACGCCAGCAGTCTCAAGAGTTCGCGAAGCTCCCCTTCGCAAGCTCCTCTGCCTCGCATGACTCCTCTCGATCTTGCGCTCGTAAGCTCCCCCGAGCCTACTTCTCTCCCACGCTCTCCCCTTTTTCTCTCATACTCTATCCCTCTCTCCTTCTCCTCCGCTCGCGAGCTTCTCTCCTCCCCTCGTGGCTGTAAGGGATGGGGAGGGGCGAATGCTAAGGGATGAAGGTGGAGGATGTGGTGATTGAGAGGGAGGAGGGGCTTGGGTTTAAATAGGAGGTGTTTAGGGTTTCGGTTGAGGAGGCTGGAGGAAAGAGAAAACACATGCGCACGAAAGGCAAAAGCACGTACAGTTTTCCCCACTTTCAGATGTTTGACCATCAATTCAGACATCTGGACAGACATTTGATGAATACTCCAGACGTCTTATCCAACCCAAGAGCGGTGGGTCATTTCAACATACTTTGGGTACAATCAAGTTGCAATATGATGAGTCCATTTTAATGGACTATTGTTACGCCTAAGTAATTCATTCTAACTTAGTATGTTTGTTAATAATCACATTAGATCATTAAATGATTGCATGTGTCATTATTTAAATTTACATTTATTCTATTGCTTATTATGTAATTATTTTATATTTCATGCAAGTCCCACAATAGCGCACTCGTTACATCTCCTCCACTTAATCTACTCCATCAGGCTAATAATCGGGAAGAAGAGGGAGGAGGATCAATTTTGGAAAAGAAGAGGGGGTGAAAAGATATTTCCCCCCGACAAATCTCTCAACCTATGCCCAGCCTCAACAACCCCATCAATAGCTGTCGGCCATGTTTCTTAAGGGATTTTGAAAATCCCTTGACTTGCGCGGGGGGAGGAGATAAAAAGAGAGAGGTGGAGGGGCTTGGGGGAGAGAAGACTATCGTGAAAAAGTTACTGCATGCACTGTGGAGAAGGCGTGCACGATGCCTCCATACTACCAACAGCCTCTCCCATCGCCAACCTAGCCTACATTCACCATCCTCTCACCGCGTGGCTACATCCGCGCCCTTGTGTGCAGCCATACCCTCAACGCACTGCCCTCACCGCGTGCCTGCTTCCGTGCCCTTGTGCGCAGCCACAACTGCACCCTTGCACTGCCACAACCACGCGCACTGGCATAGCCATGCCCTCGCCAGGCCCCCTAACCGTGCCAAGCAGCCACCAGTGCCTTCACCAAGCACACACCATCATGCCACTGCATGTGCTCCAGCCTCTCCCACCGCCAGCCCTTGCAGACGCACCCTTGTAGCGCTACTACCAACAGCTTCACCACCAGCTCACCTTGCAAGCACCCCTACTGCAGCCTGCAGGCGCACCCTTGCAACGCTACTGCCAACAGCAACACTGCTTCCACAACCAGTGCCCTGCAAGCAGCGCAGCATCCTCCATGCAAAGGACCCCCTCACCGCGCTGCCCTCACCATGCCCGCAGGCGTGCCCTACCATGCCCGCAGATAGCCCCACCTGCAAGCCGCAGCAACCCCGCAGGTGAGCCCTTGCACACCTGTAGGCAGCCTCGCAACATGCAGCTGCTCTTCCTCCTCTCTACGCACGGTTCTTCTCCTCCAATAGAGCCCAACAGGTCGGCGGCTGTTCTCCACCGTCTGGTCGTCGCGTCACCACCATTGCGTAGCCCTTGTTGAGACATGCCTTCTCGCAACGTAGCTCCTCCCACGAAGCCTCCTCGTGCACGCAAGAAAGAGAGAGGAAGTTTCCTCTATTTTTGCCCCAATTAAAATTTACATTGCATGCCATTGCCACATTAATATTATTATTTTATTTAGGCCACATTGCATGGATGCACTTATAGTTTCTTGAATTTACTTAACTTGTGTTATGTGCATCATTCTACATTGAAATTCAAATCAGATTTGCATCAAATCAAATTTACATGATATGCCACTACACATGCATTATATACATATTTTTGGGAGCTTAATTCCTGATATGAAAATTGCATAAATAACCTTGAACTTTTAAGGAAATTACAAGCTCCATTTAGAGTAGCATATTCCTCGCATTGAAGTTGCAAAGTTGTCGGCAAACAGCATAATCCTCTACTCGTGAATTTATTGGTTCTATTCCTCCCTGTGGATGTGACATTTTTATTGTGGTTAAAGTTGATATTTATTTTAATTTTTGATTGAGAGATTTTCCATCACATAAAACATAATGACATATCACTTTATTGCTATCATCTTCATAAATAAGCAAAAATCCCTTCGTCAAATGGCACCGTTGCCGGGGAGGCAACAGATGCAATAGATTCACTTTATTATTTTTGAATATTCTGAGTTGCGCAATTATCTGATCATTTTTTTTTATCTTATTGTGCGAGGAATCTGACGGGGCAATGAGGCGCAACAGAGGGGCGACATCAACCTTGAGCTAAGCCACACGAGGAAAAGATGTAGGAGACCTGGATCCCGCTTTCATAAGGGATTCTCCGTCGTCACAAAATTTATTTCTGTCTTCTCACCCTTGTAGTAATTGGGGCTGAATTTTTGGGGGTCTGTCCCCACATTCTTTAGCTACTAGAGTTTACATTTTTCTGCATGTGTGATTCCATTTTCTGCTTGCTTGCCTTTAAAACCAACAAAATAAAATATCGAGCTGCCTGTTTAGGAGTTGCATGCCCTTAGGTGCGCGCATTTAGGGGTGATTGAGTAGCACATTAGATCTTATTATTGCATTGCAAGCATATTAGCACGAAGATTGCTGGAGACATGTACACCTTTTTAACTTTTGCATCCAGCTCCTGTTCATGCATTTACATTCACATTAAAATTCAAGACCACCAAGTTGTTTGAATTTACTAATTCAGTGGTCTCCTAACTAAAAGTGGGACTAATAATTAGATTCGACCTTAAAATCAATTCACATTTGATCTGATTCTAAGGGACTTGTCTGCGTTTTCAAAAAAAAATTAAAAAGATTTGCAGTGTGTTACATACTTCTGACACTGAGCATGCACATTAGGCACCGCACTAAGGCTCGATAAAAAAAATTAAAAAGATTTGCAGTGTGATATACACTTCTGACACTGAGCATGCACATTAGGCACCGCACTAAGGCTCGATCCCTTAAGGCTATAGGCACCGGTCTCTTTATCGGTGCAAACCCTCCTATTGTGCTTTATGGTGGTGGTGGTACTATCTTTGACCAAGTGTTTTGATACTTCATGGAGGGGGACACCCCTTAAAGGAACAAAAGGGTAGTTAAGGGGCACCGCATACACATTGCCTCAAAGGAAGGGTTTGCCCTACTTGCATCCCTTTGTTTGTCCTTGGAGTAACTTCTCACTTGATCACCTGGGAGTATCATCCAAGCAAAGTATAGGTCCTAGGGCACTCGAAGGTTGAATTAAGGCACGTAATTGCAGTGAAAAACTTGTTTGGCCACCTATGTCAACCAATTTGACCTCCGCAACAAAGAAGGTTAAGATTTCAAGTCATCACCCCTCTTATACCACTTATGTGGGAACAGAGGGATAAGCCTTGACCTTTTGACTTATCTTTGGAGTGGAGGTTTCACTTAATCAATAAGAACCTGAATTGTGATTGATATTGTATGCTTGGTAGATGCTCTCTTGAGGGTAGTTTAGTGTTTGATCCTGAGCCTGAGAATTCTTAGGAGAGCTCACCTAAGAGAGAAAAGAGAAGGAATGGCTGATCAAGGAGCAAATCAACAAAGGACCCTAAGGGACTATTTTATTCCAACTAACCAACCTACACAAGCACTGAGACGACCGGTAGGGGATAATCCATATGAGATCAAGAGTAGTACCATATCTTTGATGCCCTCCTTTTATGGTACTACTAGGGAGGACACCTACCGGCATTTAGAGGAATTCACTAAGGTCTGTTCCACGGTGAAGCTCCAGGGCTTTACTGATGAAGCCCTGATGAGGACTCTATTTCCATTCTCCCTAAAGGATAAGGCCAAGCACTGGTATCATACCCTCGATGCAAGGGTAAATGATTGGGCCACCCTTAAGGGAGAATTTTTGAAAAAGTATTTTCCTATGGGTAAGACCAACCATTACAGAAGAGAGATTATGGGTTTTACTCAACAGGAAGGGGAGCAATTTCATGAGACTTGGGAGCGCTTTAATGACCTTCTTAGGCTATGCCCCCACCATCAGGTGCCAAGATGGCAGTTGCTCAAAAGGTTCTATAATGAATTATCTGAAAGGCATAGGCAAACCATCGATGCAGCCTATGTAGGAACCTTCTTGACCAGAACTGAGGATGAAGCCTAGGCATTATTTGAAACATTAAGCGACAACTCCATACATTTGTCCTCTGCCTATCAAGAAAGAAAACCATCAATCTTGCAGAGGAAGATAGAGGCCCATGAAGCCAGGGCTTCTTAGGATTTGGTTTATCAGATTCAATTATTGAATAAAACTTTGATAGGCTTTTAGCAAACCTCGGCATGAACCTGCAAGCAGGCTCTATCTTTCAGGCTTCAAGAGAATGCTCCATTTGCCAAAGCACAACGCACGCCACTGCGGAGTGCCATCAGGCAAATCAATTCTCTGAGTTGATTCAGGCTGACTTGAACACGACCCAAGGTTTCTGCCCTCCTCCTCGCAATAACCCTTATTCCAATACCTATAATCCGAGGTGGCAGAACCATCCAAACTTCTCTTGGAAGCAAGGTGATGCTTCTAACTTAGGGAATACAAGACCCTTACCTCCCCAACCCATATACCAACCATCTTATGAAAGCCCTCCTCAGAATAAGCCCTCTAAGATGGATGAACTTAAAACCATGATGAAAGCGATGCAAGAGCATCAGAATATGGTCATCCAATCTCAGAATAAGATGATTACTGATATGCAATCCCAAATTGGTCATCTTACTGAGGCAGTTAGGCAACGTGATCCGGGGAAGCTGCCTAGCTCTTCTGAGGAGAGCCCTAAGGGCAAGGGGGTCGTATTCAGGGAGCATGCCCAAGCGGTAACCATGGTGAGGAGTGGAAAGAAGATTGACAAGCTTGATAACACTCCTATGGTTACGTCTCAGAATTCCCCTTCTACACCTGACCCTACTTCCATCTCCACCGAGGAAGAGCCACATTGCTCTCCCTCGCACAAAATCACCCACAATGAGGATGTTGTCCTTCCACCACCCCTTTCCCGCCATGACAACCCCTCTACCTAGAAGCCAAGGGTGCCCTATCTAGAGCACCTATCTACTCCTAGGGAATCTTCTGTTGGCTTGTCTGGAGCCAAGGATAGGACGGAAGAGATTATGGACACTTTTAGGCAAGTCCAGATTAACTTGGCTCTGTTGGAAGCTATTAAACAGATCCCGTCCTATGCCAAGTTTCTGAAGGACCTGTGCACCCAAAAGCGTCGATCTAGGAAACAGGTCCAAACCAAGGTCATCCTGCCTGACCATGTTAGCTCGGTTCTCCAGCATGGAACACCCCCCAAAATGAAAGACCCAGAGGCCTCGCATATTTTAGTGGTTGATGTGGCATGGGGCGTGTGTGTTTAAAAGAGTCATTATATCTTGCGCTCGCAATGTCGATTTTAAATGAAGAAATGGATGTGAGTCCGAGTGTCGATCTCAGGGAGGCGTGAAAATCGAATTTTTCTTGTCACTTAATGTCATGGAAATAATGGGGTTTTGCTTGCGAAAAGACGCGGGTGAAAAGCAAGTGAGAGAGGGAGAGAGAGAGAGAGAATAGGCTTAGAATTTCTTCATTCACACATGCGACTTTAACATAAAAGAGGGCAAGTAACTAGATAGAAAACAACTTCATTTGACGTGCAACTTTAGTTTATAATTACAACACTAGCTAAATGCTTAAACACAAGTAAAGTAAAGCTTAAGATAAAGAAGGAAAGAGAGAGAGAGAAGATGGTGAGGCAGCCACGGCGGTGGAGAGGGGCTTCGTCGGCGGCTCGTCGGCTCCGACGATTACGAAGAGGGCTAATGGTAGCTAGCAGTGGGGTAGAGCACTTGCAAGTGGAATTGAATGCCTTGAATGGGTGGTTGGATGGAGTTTATATAGGCAAAAGGGTTTTCTAATTCAAGTATGGGCTTTAGCAACATCTGGGATGTCGCTAAACCCATACTAAATCCGACGGTGTAGCCTCCTACCCACCGGTCGCCAGCACGCACGCGTGCTTCCTCGCGTACAATCCGTGTGCGCGGCTTGAGAGCCGTTCGATCACGGATTGGACAGTTGATGTTGCTTGTGGGGCGCGTGCCTAGATCACACCCACACCCGCCGCATCATCGAGGGCGTCGGCTATGGACGTGCACGATTGCGCCGCGTTGCTTGTTGCCTGCCATTCGATCACACATCAGCGGTTGAAATCACGCGCGCGCGCTCTCGCTCGAATTTGCATTGTGATCGGTGCCTCGAATCCGCGTCTCACTGTGCGGGGGTGAGGCGCAGACCTCTACGCTACACCCGTTGCTTTGTCGCGAAGACGAGGCGCGGTCGCTGTGCGGATGGCCGTTGGATGAAGATCCAATGGTCGGGGGCTACTGCTGCTGCGGCTGAGAGGCGCGCGGATGCGTGGTTCTTAGCCGTCCGATGCGCGATCGGATGGCTTAAAATGACACTACACGTTGAAGGTGATTGCAGGCGCGGCATGGCTGACACGTGGCGGCCCCATGGTCGTTGATCATCAGATCAATGGTCAGAACTTCTTGGGCCAATAATGGGAGCTCCGGATGTCGGATTTAGCTGATTTCGAGTCTGTTGGACTCCGTTCGTCATTCTGAATCCATCCGTGTGGTCTGATCGCTCATCTGAGGCCTGTTTTGACAAGTATTCATACAAATGGCCATTAATACTGTTATATAAGCAATCTTGATGTATGATGCATGCAATGCTCCCATTCCCATTTATGATGTGTTATGTGTGCATTTTGTTCTTAAGATAAACCCCAATTGACAGAATTATCACCCCAAGATGCAGTGTTATCATACCCCCATGCTTGCTCCTTGCTAGTCCCTAGCAAGGTTTATTCTAGCCTTTATTTCCAGTCAGAATTTAAGAAGTAATTACTTGGACACTTCATCACTTGTTAATAGGAGGAAATATACTAAGATCTTAATCTACAAAGACTAAGTCGTGCACGGGTGCTTGCCAAAATATGAATCGCCTGAATCCTTGCTTTAATGTATGTATATATATATATTTCTCATTTTCAAATCTTTTTGGAGTTAAGAGTGTGTTGGTAACTTTTTATGGCTACCCAACCCACCCAAAACTCAGACAAAACTCTAAGTGCTAAGTATCTTGGTGTGAAGATTGTAATAGACTCACTCAACGGTAATTTAGACAGACTTCGGGTTTCTATACCCCTAGGTGACCGGAAGAGGAAGTGTTTTGCCTGAAGGTGTATTTGTTCGATCGGTAGTTTTCTCTCTACATTTGTTTTAATTGGGGTCAACACAAAGATTTTTCCAGTGTATATCTCCCCGGCTTGCTCTACTTCCCCGCTTCTTCCTTAAGTGTTTTGGTTCTTTTTGTGCATTTATTAAGCTGAGCTCTGGACAACCGACCAATGGGCTATTACCCACAATCACTTGCCAGCCATACTTGTGTGGTGAAGTGTGGTTTATTTTGTTCTCTTTTTTTCTCCTTTTTTTTTAATTTGGTAGGTGGCTTCCCTGATCTCAAATTTACCTAAAGGCGATGAAGAAGAAGTGGTCCCGTGGATGGGCTCTGGACAACCTGTCAATGGGCTGTTACCCACGACAACTTGCCAACCATACCACCCTAGAGAGTTCATTAGCTACCCAATTTCTGTCAGAATCTCCGAGGAGTGAGTTAGTGCAAAAATGTGTGCAGATGCTTAGACTAAAAGTTTTTCTAAGTTAGAGGGTGAGTTGATAAGTCGTATACTTATTACCTTATTTAGTTAGTGGATTAGAGTAGCTTAAGGTTGCAAGGATTTGAAGCTAAATCCATATTTTAACGGACACCAAGGTTGATTAAGCCTGAAGGCCTGAAAAGTCTAAGTGTTCAACTTCTTTCCATATTATTTCTCACTATTGACAAATTTCAAATGCCTAAGTTTTTCTTCCTAAATTCAATTTTTTTTTTTTAATTTAATTCTATTTAGACTGATTAAATGAGCTCAGGATCATGCAATTTACCACCCCCCATGCTTAAGTTGGACAATGTCCTCATTGACAAATACATGGATGCAACAGGGGTTCGAAAAGATATTACTTGAGTGAAGTAGAATACCTGATCAGTCTGAATCTTCTGGGTTGCCTCCCAGGAAGCACTGAGTTTAACGCCTTTGGCTGGGCATAGTGCACAAATAGGAATGGTTTAGGTCAAGGAGGCATGTACAAAATCAGCCAGACCCAAAATCAGAAGTCCACAGATGCGAATAAGGTTGTGGTGGAGTCCTGTTTCTAAGGGGCAGGAATTCTGCAGCAGATGTATCATGCATGCCTGTGTCAGATCCTCTCTTAGTCTGCAGGCATGCAAAGAAGTTGATGTGGACAAGCGTACCCCGGATATGACATGCCAGACACTAAAGATGTAGGTTTTATACTCAGCTTGTGTCCCCATAAAATTGTAATCCATCAAAGGTGTATCAATTCCAGTGCATTCGGGTTGCGGGATCTTTATTCTGGTAGGGCAGGTAACAAAATCAAGAGTTTCATAATGAGCCCTACAATCAAGCATGTGGTCTCTCTCCAAAGACGAATCCATCTCTTCCGCAACTACGGTTTCATTGCTCATTCCCTCTAAGCCCTTGACCTCAAGAATATTTTCTTCAACCTCTTTTGTATCAGATTCACTATTTGAGGTTGCATTAGAGGTAGGGCCTATTTCATCCTCTAGTTCATATTCTTTTTCTTGGCCCTCCTCCAAATTTGTGATGGGGATTCCAATCGATTCATAATCGATTTCTTTGAAATTGTAACTCCATTCCCCATCTCCTATGTTGGCTGTTGTTCCCACCGGATCACTTCTCTCGGCCAGATTAGATTCAGATTCCAAGGCATCTCCCCTCACATTCTCAATTTCCTCCTGATGTCTGTCCTCAATGCTCCCCAAATTGTGTTCCGAGGAATCCTCAATGACCTTATCCATTGAGTTGTCCAATGATTAGCCCATAGTTGTGGGCTATTTAAGTATTTAAGTGCCTACACATTAGGTTAATTCTAACATTTATTTAGCATAAATTAGGATGTAAATAGATTAATTCATAGTTTTAATTTAATTACATAATCCATACATTGCATTCATATCTTAAGTGCATTTAGAATTAGCTTAGAATAGCATCCATCTAATTAGACAACCAATTAGGTACATTATTTTCATTAACATAGAAGTTGAGGGTGGGTATATAAATGACCCTAATATTTTAATATTATTTTCTTTACTCTTCTCCTTGCAGGAACGGCTGGCTGCCGCTCTAACGTCGAACGGCCGCAGTGAAGACCCATTCAAGGGGCAGCGGATGTGGTGGATCAGGTCGGGCGACTGATTTCAAACTTGTGCAGGCCACTACAAAAGGAGAAGGGAGGCAGCCGAGCTCGAGAGGCCTCCACCACCGACCCACCACTGTGCAGAGAGAACTTCTCTCTTCCACTCCATACTGCCGGCCTCTACTGTGGCGGCGAGTCTCCATCACCGTGGGCGTGTGGTGTGACAGGCCACACCGCCATCCGGAGCTCGTCCGCATCACCGTGAGCACCTTAGCGTGCATCTCCCTCGCCGTCGTCGCCGACCACCACCACCGAGCTACTGATTCAGCCACCCTTTCAATAACTTAAGACGTCCGGGAAATTTCCCAAACGTCTGAAGCTACCCGCTCACCTCCACCCACTCGCCTGCGTACCCATCTGAAGTCCACCCTCACCCGCTCTCCACGCAGCGCCCTCCACCCTCTCACCTCCAACAGCCACGTCTCCCTCAGCCTGCTGCACCCTCCAAACGCACACGCTCCCACGCCCGCAGCATCCTCCAACAACGCCTGCAGACCAGCCCACGCCACCTTCCAACCGCGCCCATCTCCACGCGCTCACTGGCTGCAGTGCTCTCCACGCACCTGCAGACCCGCGCAACCATCCTCCCGCGCCTGCAGACTCGTCCAACCGCGCCTGCAGAACTTCACCCGCTCCCACCACCGCGCCTGCAGATCAGCGCACAGCTGCAGAACGCCAACCGCTCTTCCCCGCGCCTGCAGATCAGTGCTCACCACGCCTGCAGATCCCTTCGCTTGCGCGCCCGCCACCAGCAGCAGCCACGCCCGTGCCTGCAGCTTGCGCACCCGCTCTCGCGCCTGCAGAGACGCCAGCAGCAGCGCGCGGCAGATCTCACGCCAGCAGGCCGCGCAAGCTCACCGGCTGCAGCACCTCCGTCGGAGCTCGTCCGGCCACCTCCGGCCGCCGCGCGACTCCCCGCCACCACCGATTCGAAGCCCTCGGTCCAAGGGACATCCTCCGAGCTTCCTGTGCCCGGCCATCCGCTCCTCGTCACGCAAGACAAAGGGGAAAAATTCCCCTATTTTGCTACAGTAAACCATCAATTAGAAATTACATTTTATGCCATTGTCACTTTTTGATGATATTTTATTGATTCTGCATTGCGGAAAATATCCTCTAGTTTCTCATAATTGCCATTTCAGCATTGTTTCTTGCTTAAACCTTAATCTAAACGCAATCTTGACTTGATTCTTGTCCAAACTAACTACGAACGAACGTTTTTAATTGGTGCGAATTTTAATACGTCATTGCCTCCGTGTGGATACGACCCGCTCCTCTGCGAGTGGTTATTTCTTCTTAAATATTGATCAGTCGATTTTTCCACCACATTAAACTGCAACCGACTTAAAAGCGAAAGATCGACCAGTCATCCAACTCCTGGGGGGTATCAATGGTGGATTGAACCAAATTAGGGTGACTGGGTGTAGTCCAATTGATCATGGTAGGTCCTTGCTTCACAAATTCCATGAATGGCGTTGTGTGCAACAGCTTTCTTTGGCCTTCTTCCCCTAATTGTTGGAACATATCTAACATGGCCTGTTGCCCTTTAACCAATTCTAACTGGAGGTTATCAAGAATTGTCAGGGTGTCATTTGGTGTCCTTTGGATTGCCTCCTTGAAATCTAGGTTAAGAGGGTGTGGTTGAGGTTGTGGATTAGAATCCATACTGGGGTTTAGGTTCTTGGGTGGGTCCTCTATTTTATCATGTTCAGGGTCCAGTTCTTCAAGAGGAACCATTCTCTGTTTGGTCCTACTCCAGAATAGCTGAGGTTCTAAGTCTTCCTCCCAGTCAGATTCTTCATCAGGGGACCAAATCAAAGGTTGATGATCCTGGTTTTTCCTAGATTTCTGACCATTCTCTGATTTCCATTTGTATAGAATTCCTTCCAATCCAAAGGTCAAGTAGGAAAGGTTGTTGAATTCAGATGACCCTTCTTGGTTATTGTCCTGAGAAGGGTAGGGTTCTTGGTGTTCTCCTAGAGTGTAGGTCCCATCAAAGTGGTTAGAGAGTGGATGGGACCTAAATGATGAGGCGTCGTGAGGAGAATCGAGATATAGAGCCCCATGATTTGAATCATACCCTTGGGTGGATATGTTGGGTGTATCCCAATAAGAGTTTGGTGCGGTTTGGTCATAACTGGGATAGTTGGGCCAAGAGGGATATTCTAGGTCATACCCCCAACTTGGTGGTTGGTTAGCCCAAGTAGGTTGTGGATATGGTCTACTTGGGTTAGCATACAAATCATGTTGGGGGCAGTTTGGGTAAGATGGATAGGTATTGAAATCCATGGTTTGGAAGAAATGGAGGGATGAGGGAAGAACAGATGAGAGAGAGTTGTGTGTGTTCAATCAAGCAAACAAGCCTGTTCCTTATGGTGTATTCCTTAGGAGACCTAGAAATCTCCAAAAGGGTGATCAAGTCCGTAAGCACTGGACTCCCCTTCCCAAAGCTAATCTGGCTTGGTTGATTATGAGGGGATTGTAGGGAAGGTTCTTCCTTTGACTTGCGCCGCCGGTTCCATATACCCCACAACTGCGGTCGTTTGACACTTCCCTGCAGCCTAGTCACCGGATTCTACTAAGGGAATGAAAGCCAAGTGCCCAGTGAACAAAACCACGCCTCTCGAGACATAACCCAGTCCTGCCTAGGGTGCGTCTACTCTATTTTAAACGGGCTAGGATAGTGCTTGTGCTAGGGTTATGTGATGAGGCGTTGATTGGGGTGGTGCCTCTTAGTTTTCCACTTTCAGTGTGTGTGCTCCTATCAAAATATGGCTTTCAAGCAAGGATTTTTTTAAAGATGTGGTGTCTTTTAATGTTTTATCCTTACTTTTGTGTCTTTTAGGATTTACGTGTCTTAATGTTTTCAGACAAGTTTCAGTGGGCACGTCAAGTTTTGCACACAATTTGGTAAAAGTAGATTTCTTTTTGTTGTGCAGAGACTCTAAAATCCTAATGTACTCATCTTAGTGATCATGCAGCTTCTATTAGATGAGTCGATTTTAGGGTTGAGTGGTGCGACCCAAGTCAATTCAAGGTGGCTTGATTGCGCAGCAATCATAGGTCTTAATTGACCTAGATTAAGCTAGGACTTAGCATAAGTTAGGGAAATTCATGCACACATAAGCATTTTCTGCATCTTTACTGCTTTGCTTTAGCTATGCATAAAATAATGTTATAACGTGCTGCTTAAGTATATTATGTCGATTGCACGGAATAAGCTGATCAGGAGTTGGATCTGAAGCTAGATCAGGAATAATGGGAGTTGCAGTGGAGTTGGAGCAGAAGGCCTAGTTTAGATGTAGGAATAATAATGTAAGGGGGTTAAAGGTTTTCTATTCTATTAAGTAGAAATAAAGCAGTAACATGTGAAGAGCTTAGGTCCATCCTAGCCCTAGGATAGCCTAAAAACTTCCCCAAGCCTTAGCCACCCTTAGATTAGGTCACCGCACCCTAGGAAGCCCTAAAACCCTAGTTCCAACCCTTCTCTGGATGTCCAGATAAGTTTTAGGGCATCCAGGACCCTTAGCCAACTCCCGCACACCTCAAACCCACTTCTGCAGTGTTATTGGACATCCGACACTTTGTCAGACGTCCAATTTCTGCAGAATACCCAAAACAGAACCCGAAATCCTTCCTGACTCTGATTGGACGTCCAGACAACAAGTTTGGACTTCTGATTTTTGAGTATAAGACGTCTGATTCTATTATTAGATGTCTGATACTGCTCTCCAATTCCTGTTTTGAGATTTAAGCCTTTATCTTATATCTCTAGGTCCCTAAACCCAATTCCAACCCCATAGGAACCTAAATTAAGGTGCTTTAACCCTAGTACATCACCTTTAGACCTCCCTAAGGACCTAATTAGGTCCTCACTAAGCCTAATTGACTTGAATCTTAGTCAATTCCATCAGCCTATTCAATTGGACTCATTGAGTCCAATTGAGCCCTAATCTCAGCACACACTGTCCAATTGGACTCAGTGAGAGTCCAATTGACCTAGACCTAAATTAATTGAGTTGTTTTATTCTCAATTAAGTTTCCACACACCCAATTAAACTTATATTAAGTTTAATTGCATTTTACCTTAGTGAATTAGGTTTTATAACCATAATTTGAGACATACCTTGACCTAAACCCACTATAACCTAACCTAATCAACCTAGCCACGTAAGTTTCGACCCACACACACCCACACACACCATCCACATGAAAATACCTAGCCAAGAGTTCTCTAGAACTCTCTACCATGTGTGGTTGCCTTGGTTGCCAAAAATAGCAACCAAGAGCCATTCAATTTTTAGATCCACATTTGGTGGATCTAAAAACCACCATCCACCCTCTCTCTCTCACTCTCCCATGAGCTCCCACCATAGGCCTCTCTAGAGAATTCCATAATTCTCTAGAGAGCTTCCCTTAGGTCTATAAAATGACCTAAGGGGTGGCCATTTGCATGCATTCACTTCCTTGGCATCCATTCCACTTAGGCTAGCCACTTCCATCTCCACTCCACCTCCACGAGTAGAGCACCACCATGGAGGCCACCATCTCCACGCCAGGAAGCTGGATCGACTCCCTGACCTCTCTCCAAGGGCCAGCCTAAGCTCCATTGACCGCCCCTCCTTCTCTCAGCCACTCAAAGGCCATCGGAGATCACCTCCGAATGCCCTTCCTTCTGCTAGATTAGTAGCTTAGCTTTTCGTATATTTACTGCTTTTATTACTGCTTAGTAGCGTAGTCTTAACTTCTCCCCCAATGATGCATGCGAAATCCCCCCCATTGATTATTGTATGTAGTCATTTTCTGGTAGCTAGATTTCCGTTTCAAGTATTTATGTATAAGCTTTCATCTATAGTTCTGTTGCAAACAACTCTCTCACTGAATGAATAAAAAAAATGTTTTATATATATATCTGTCTCCATGTTATGAAATCACAATGAGCTTATTGATTGCTATCATATTTGCGTGATTCAAGTTGCCTGTCTTAATTATCTATCCATTCTGCAACTAAGCATGTCGTACTTAATTACGTAATAATCACGAACCGATATGCGATTCTAAATAAAGTAGAGCTGGATAAGATCGATTTCAAAAGTAAAAGCAACGCCTCCCAGAGACGAACGACCGGGACTCAAAGTCTCGTTATTTTTACAAAACAATATCTTTGTTGGATCGTATTTCGCAACTATACTATGACGCTTTTATCAAAAACGTGAGCCACGATTTTCTCCCAACAAAATGGCACCGTTGCTGGGGAGGTAACGTCATTTTTCTTGATTTCGATCTATCATTGACAAATCTGCCTCTACTTTGTTTTTGATATGCAGGACAACACGAAAGGAAAACAGAATTTGCACACACATCGAGCGCGGTGAAGAAAAATCAGGTGCACATCATCTATCTTAGATTAGGTTTATTTTCTGAACCCTAGGATTAGACCTACTTCCAGCAATCTCTTGTGTAAAAAAAAAAAGATTTTACTCATTTTCTTGAAAAAATAAAAAAAAGAAAAAAAAAGAAAAAAATTTGAAAAAAATCTAGATTACATTTCTTTTTCGAGCTTAGGTTAGTTTGAGAAAAGAAAAAGAGAAAAAAAAATATTTTCTATGAATCTTTTGAAAATTTCTTTTTGAAAAAAAATGTGCAAATGTTTTGAAAAAAAAAAAACAAACTTTTTGGTAAAAAGCCTAGATTTCAATTCAAACCTCTTTAAAAAGCTTTTCCACCATCTCCTAATTTTTGGCCAGATTTCAAGCTTAACTTAAAAATTCGATTGCCGAAACAATAGTAAGTGAAAAATTCTAAAATTCGGGGTAAACCTTTATTTTCAAACCATGTTTTAAACGCCACCATTATTTTGAAAATATTCCAAGTATACAATTTTTAAAAATTCGTGAAGTGCATAGGGGTCAGACTGACCCGATTCAAAATTTTTCAAATTTCAAAAAGTGATTTCGAGCAATCTGCGAATCTATTTTGACTAAAAATGGTGGGGTTTGAAAGATGATCTTATTGGCTTTATTTTTCATAATTTTTCCAAATTTTTGAAGGTCAATTGATACTGTTTCAAAATGAAAAATCGACCAGGGGTCAAAATTCCAGATCTGACCCCCTGAATTTCAAAATTTGCTAAAAATTCAGTTGAAAAAGTAAAAATTCAAAAAAAATATTATTTGAAAAACTAATTGAAATAGGGATCTACTTGCAAATTTTCAAATTAATTTGATTCCAATTATTGTCAGAAAGTCAACATTATTTTTGTGGTTTGCTGAAATAGAGAAAAATCGTAGAAGTGCATGCAACTTATGTTAAACCCTTAGGGTTACAACTAGAGACCACACATTGGGCCAACTTAGACTTAATCAAGTCTAGTTAGCTGGTGAGCTTGGTCACCTTGTGGGCCACTCACCACAAACCCCACTGAAGAAAACGGGTTAAAATTAACTTTAAAATACGAAATCAACCCAAGTTCGTTGTCGTACTACTAGTTGAGTTTAATCTCTCTTGCAAAACCTGGGGACTAAATCTGTGGGGTAGTGTCAAACCACCGCGGCTCGGGGGTGAACAGAACCGGAGGCATAAGCCAAAGGAAGAACCTTCCCCTTAGTCCCCTTGTAACCAGACTGGCTGGGTTAGCTTGAGAGGCGAGATTCACTTTCAGTCGGTTGTACGACGAACTTATCTTCAGGAATTCAAATCCCTAACGAAAAATCTGGTCACCTGATCTATAAGGACCATTTGATTGACAGGGCCTTAGCCTTGTCCTGCTTGGCTACACCAACCTAGGAGTTGGGTGGTGTATGCAAGGAAGGAGGTCACTCAAACCTCGACTGATTGGACCTTGGGAGTCACTCCCAAGGAGGCGAGTCACTTCTTCTATCTGCTGAGCTGCAATGGCTAACCCTAGATCTAGACCTAATCAGGATCCAGAAGAGCTGGACCCACGAGGTTATCTGAGAGCTCGGGTCACTGAATCAGCTCAACCTTGGGATCAGAACCCAAGGTGGCGAAGACAACTTTTCGCTTCGCCTGATCCTTCTCCTCGGGTTACCGAAATGGTTAACCCATATCCTAACCCTGGATATTATGACCCATACCAGTCGGTCCCTCAAAGGATCGCATCTTATAACCCAGGATATGGATTTCATACTCCTTCTCACCCATGGAATATGGGTAGACCTGATTCACCCCTTGGAACCCCTGAAGAGCTACTGGTGCATATGCGGCCGCATTACAGAATACAGAGAGCTATAGCGAGCGCTAAGGAAAAGGCTGCATCCTATCTACACGAAGTCTAGGCTATCATTGAGCCGAACCAAAGAGAAAGTTCTATTCCGCATCAACAAGCTGTGATGGAGCTTCTTCGGGAAACAACAGAGATAACAAGGCTAATGAGACAAAATTGGGAAACTCAAGAACTACTACTTTTGAGATATCAAGTGGAAAATAGCCTTGAAGACCTCGAGGAATCCAAAATGATTATGCCGGAGGGACACATAGAAGATTCTCGGGAGCAGATACTGGAAGATCACTCATGGGAAAAAGAATCTAGCGTGGATATGAGACAGGAGCAGGAAGTATGCCAAATGGGTTCATCTGAAATTGAGGAGGAAAGGACTGATATCTCCAGGACTGAGCCACAATCAGATTATCCTGAATCCTGGGAGACACCTTTTGGGTTGGATAACCCAATCGAGATAAGGGAAGTAGATCCAATTGAGGATATGGATCTTGAGGCAAGCATTACATGCGACACTACTGATCAACCTAAGCCACTTCCCATTGTAGGTGAACCTGTGCTAGAGCCAACATGTTCTGATCTACACTCTTCTTTCACCTACATCCCTAATTCGAATGTTAGAGATTCTGAGATGACACTTTCTATCCCTGATCCTGACATTCGAAAACCAGAAGTCGCTTTGGATAACTTGAACGAAGAAATAAATATGCTACCCGAGGCAGGAATCACTGAGGAGCCCAATGCATATGAGGGTGAAGCTTTGAGCAGAATGAGATGGGGACACACCTACCATCCTAGTCAATGGCTCGAATTTGAGCCTGAGGAGACAGCTTCTAATGAATCAGAGATGGGTACTGATGAGGACGAAGTAATTTCTGACAAGGATTTCAGTGACCTCCCCACAGATCTTCTACTTTCACGGATACCCCCATATGACCCAGAGCCTGGAGAGGGCATGATCTTTGATGTCAATTATCATTACGAGGATCCCTATGACTCAGATTCTGGTTCTGAGATACATTTTGATATACTCCCTCATCAACTTCCTGCTGATTTGTGGGACATGATAAATCAGCTGAATCAACATCATGATCCCCCCTCTGATTATCCTCTATTTTCCACCACTACTCCACATTTTCTTATAGCTAGACTTTTTGGAGTAGGGGTGCACAATCAGCTGGTTCGCATCTTCGGACCACTGATTTTGGGAGCGTACGAGCATATCTTTCTCTTAATCTTAGCTGGCTCCTATGCAAGAATTGATACATCTGATTGAGTGCTCGCCCAGCTGGAGGCGTTAAACTCAGCACATATAGATACCATTCGCCCCACATTCCACCATCATTTATATATAACCATTTTTATACATAGCATATTTTTCCTTTAGCATATTTCCTTTGCATAGTGCATGCTGACAGGTTGTCCGATGCTAAATGTATAGTTTCAGGAGCAATTCCAGGTGACTTCTACCCACTCATCCTCTGTCAGATTTATTTTCTTTTATATTCATGCATGAGGACATGCAAGAACTTAGGCATGGGGGGGTAGACACAGAAAAACTGAAAAAAAAAAATTATGCCAACACTTAGGAAAACCTCAGAGCTGCATGTAAAACGTACTTTAGGACCTTAAATAAAAGAACAACCGACTCCACCTCCAGTGCTCGCATTGGAGCTAGAAATTGTCCGTAATAGCCACTTCCGACTCACCCGCTCACCTTTTGTTTTAAATTTAGGGTCAAGTTGATTGTAACCCGATACGGGAAATTCATGAAGTACAAATTATGTGAGGTTACATGTCTATAGCATATATACATATTGCATTCATGAATAAGATTATTTTATTAAGAGAATACATTAGGGATTTTATCCTTTAGTTGATTCCTGTAATCCAGAATCCAGTACAACTTTTCACACACATGTAGAATTTGCAATGGATTCACGGTGAAGGCTGATAAACGTCTTCAGTTTGTCGAGAAGAAGCAGTGCTTCTTTTTCTGAACCCTGGACAGTGTTTTGGGAGTCAGGCTGATTGTCTTCCAAAAATCCACCAAATAGTGTGAGATAAGAGTAGAGTGTACTGGTGCTCTAAGATTAGTGCGAGGAATCTGGAATCCTAGATAATTAGGTGATGATACTCTGAGTTTAGACATAGTTTTCGCTCTCGGTTCCCGCGTATACATTGTGCGAAATTTTGAGAGTCAACGAATAAGGCAAATACACGGAGAGCGAGTTTTCATAAAACTAGGGCTAAGGTGGATGGGTACGACTATTCTTTACGGAATCCTCGGCTGAAGGAGGGTATCGATGTCAAGGTCAGAAATACACCGTCCTATCCGTCTCTCCTGGTGTCGTGAGTAGGCACTTCCACCAAATAAGTCACCCAACGTCTCTTGAGTACCACCAATCCCTAATAATGCCTCCTCAATAAAGTTCATGGATGTATGCCAGTTGTGTTATGCTGAAAAAAAAAGAAAAAAAATTGATGAAAAGAAAGAAAAATTGAAAAGAGAAACTTAGAAAAAGAAGAAAAAGCAAAGAAAAAAAAGAATGAATATTTAGTGTTTATTTCATCGAGGCAATACCACCAAATTGGGCTCCACCAAATATGGCCTTAACCTATTTTTCTTGTGTTTCTGACCGCCCAAATACTGGCTGAGGAATTCCGACTTAGTGTTGGGGTTATGAGAACTCAATTAAAGTATTAATGCCTAGTGAGACCACCAAATACAGATCATCTGTATGAATCTAGTGAGATAGTGAGCTCTAAGAAAAAGAGTAAGAGAGAATGAATACAAAGGAATCAAAGAGAGCATAGTTTTTCTCGTCTTTCTCTAAGTTGAGTTACTTAGTAATCTGGGAATCTGGACTCTGTAGTACTAGTCTCTATGTAGCACCAAGTGAGAATGAGCCACCAAATATATAATCCTTTCCCTCGGAGATTCTCTACCTAAGCTTAAAGCCGGGGTGAAATTCATAGAATATCTTGAGTACCCCGAGGGAAGAAATTCGCCTATCCCACTAGAATTTCTACTAAGGGTCAAGTACATGCTTTAGAGGTGTATTAGTTTTCACTTGAATCCATTGCAAAAGCTACATAGCCGCACTTTCACGATTGTTTGAATTTCTAGAGCATAGGATGAAAACAAAAAGGAGAAAAATCTCTACGCATACACTTGATAAAATAATCAGTCCCGTAGGGACCCTTGTTGTAAATAATTTAGTCTTGCATTTGCTAGGGACTAGTAAGATTTAGGCATTGGGGTATGATTGCGCAGCAATCATAGGTCTTAATTGACCTAGATTAAGCTAGGACTTAGCATAAGTTAGGGAAATTCATGCACGCATAAGCATTTTCTGCATCTTTACTGCTTTGCTTTAGCTATGCATAAAATAATGTTATAACGTGCTGATTAAGTATATTATGTCGATTGCAGGGAATAAGCTGATCAGGAGCTGGATCTAAAGCTAGATCAGGAATAACAGGAGTTGCAGCGGAGTTGGAGCAGAAGGCCTAGTTTAGATGTAGGAATAATAATGTAAGGGGGTTAAAGGTTTTCTATTCTATTAAGTAGAAATAAAGTAGTAACATGTGAAGAGCTTAGGTCCATCCTAGCCCTAGGATAGCCTCGAAATTTCCCCAAGCCTTAGCCACCCTTAGATTAGGTCACCGCACCCTAGGAAGCCCTAAAACCCTAGTTCCAACCCTTCTCTGGACGTCCAGATAAGTTGTAGGGCATCCAGGACCCTTAGCCAACTCCTGCACACCTCAAACCCACTTCTGCAGTGTTATTGGACGTCCAAACACTTTGTCAGACGTCCAATTTCTGCAGAATACCCAAAATAGAACCCGAAATCCTTCCTGACTCTGATTTGACGTCCAGACAACAAGTCTGGACTTTTGATTTTTGAGTATAAGATGTCTGATTCTATTATTAGATGTCTGATACTACTCTCCAATTCCTGTTTTGAGATTTAAGCCTTTATCTTGGATCTCTAGGTCCCTAAACCCAATTCCAACCCCATAGGAACCTAAATTAAGGTGCTTTAACCCTAGTACATCACCTCTAGACCTCCCTAAGGACCTAATTAGGTCCTCACTAAGCCTAATTGACTTGGATCTTAGTCAATTCCATCAGCCTATTCAATTGGACTCATTGAGTCCAATTGAGCCCTAATCTCAGCACACACTGTCCAATTGGACTCAGTGAGAGTCAAATTGACCTAGACCTAAATTAATTAAGTTTTTTTATTCTCAATTAAGTTTCCACACACCCAATTAAACTTGTATTAAGTTTAATTACACTTTACCTTAGTGAATTAGGGTTTATAACCCTAATTTGAGACATACCTTGACCTAAACCCACTATATCCTAACCTAATCAACCTAGCCACCTAAGTTTCGACCCACACACACCCACACACACCATCCACACGAAAATACCTAGCCTAGAGTTCTCTAGAACTCTCTACCATGTGTGGTTGCCTTGGTTGCCAAAAATAGCAACCAAGAGTCATTCAATTTTTAGATCCACATTTGGTGGATCTAAAAACCACCATCCACCCTCTCTCTCTCACTCTCCCACGAGCTCCCACCATAGGCCTCTCTAGAGAATTCCATAATTCTCTAGAGAGCTTCCCTTAGGTCTATAAAATGACCTAAGGGGTGGCCATTTGCACTCATTCACTTCCTTGGCATCCATTCCACTTAGGCTAGCCACTTCCATCTCCACTCCACCTCCACGAGTAGAGCACCACCATGGAGGCCACCATCTCCACGGCAGGAAGCTGGATCAGCTCCCCAACCTCTCTCCAAGGGCCGGCCTAAGCTCCATTGGCCGCCCCTCCTTCTTCTCTCAGCCACTCAAAGGCCATCGGAGACCACCTCCGAATGCCCTTCCTTCTGCTAGATTAGTAGCTTAGCTTTTCGTATATTTACTTCTTTTATTACTGCTTAGTAGCGTAGTCTTAACTTCTCCCCCAATGATGCATGCGAAATCCCCCCCATTGATTCTTGTATGCAGTCATTTTCTGGTAGCTAGATTTCCGTTTCAAGCATTTATGTATAAGCTTTCATCTATAGTTTTGTTACAAACAACTCTCTCACTGAATGAATAAAAAAAATGTTATATATATATATATATCTGTCTCCATGTTATGAAATCACAATGAGCTTATTGATTGCTATCATATTTGCGTAATTCAAGTTACCTATCTTAATTGTCTATCCATTCTGCAACTAAGCATGTCGTACTTAAATACGTAATAATCACGAACCAACATGCAATTCTAAATAAAGTAGAGTTGGATAAGATCGATTTCAAAAATAAAAGCAACGCCTCCCAGAGACGAACGATCGGGACTCAAAGTCTCGTTATTTTTACAAAACAATATCTTTGTTGGATCGTATTTCGTAACTATACTACGACGCTTTTATCAAAAACGTGAGCTACGATTTTCTCCCAACATGGCTTCGCAAACACCACTCAAAGAGAAAAAGAACACTCCAAGAATCTTAGATTATTCAGAATGTTAGAGTTTATTTTTTTTGTTGGGTGATGTGTTAAGGATGTGGATTAGGCAATCATGCACCACGCCAATTTTTTTCAATTTTACAATTTTTTTTAGATTTTTAAGCAAGCAAACAACCATGGGTGAAGAAATACTCACGACCGGCCTTTGTTTCGCTTACTCCCCGTTACCGTCACGAGTTGCACTACTTCGCCGTTCAAGCGTCGAATTCCTGCAACCATCAAGTAGAAGGAGACAAGGTGTTAGACGATGTGAGCATGGATGTAGAATGGAAGTGACAAAATAAATTCGTTGCCTCCCCAGCAACGGTGCCAAAAATTGACGTGGCGTGGGGCGTGTGTGTTTAAAAGTCGTTATAGTTTACACTCACAACGTCGATTTTAAATGAAGAAATGGACTTGAGTCTGAGTGTCGATCTCAGGGAGGCGTGAAAATCAGATTTTTCTTGTCACTTAATGTCACGGAAATAACGGGGTTTTTCTTGCGAAAAGACGCAGGTGAAAAGCGAGTGAGAGAGGGAGAAAGAGAGGGAATAGGGTTAGAATTTCTTCATTCACACATGTAACTTTAACATAAAAGAGGGCATGTAACTAGATATAAAACAACTTCATTTGACATGCAACTTTAGTTTATAATTACAACACTAGCTAAATGCTTAAACACTAGTAAAGTAGAGCTTAAGATAAAGAAGGAAAGAGAGAGAGAAGATAGTGAGGCAACCACGGTGGTGGAGAGGGGCTCCGTCGACAGCTCGTCGGCTTCGGCGATTACAAAGAGGGCTAATGGTAGCTAGGAGCGGGGTAGAGCACTTGCAAGTGGAATTGAATGCCTTGAATGGGTGGTTGGATGGAGTTTATATAGGCAAAAGCGTTTTCTAATTCAAGTATGGGCTTTAGCGACGTCCGGGACGTTGCTAAATCCATACTAAATCTGTCGGTGTAGCCGCCTTCCCACTGGTCGCCAGCGCGCGCGCGTGCTTCCTTGCGCACAATCCGTGCGCACGGCTTGAGAGCCGTCCGATCGCAGATTGGATGGTTGATGTTGCTCGTGGGGCATGCGCCTGGATCGGGCCCACGCCGCTCATGTCATCGTGGGCATCGACTATGGACGTGTGCGATTGCACCACGTCGCTCGTTGCCTGCCATTCGATCACACATCAGCGGTTGAAATCACACGCGCGCGTTCTCTCTAGAATTTGCACTGCGATCAGCGCCTCGAACCCGCGTCTCACTGTGCGGGGGTGAGATGCGGACCGCTGCGCTACGCCCGCTGCTTTGTCGTGAAGATGAGGCGCGGTCGTTGCGTGGATGACTGTTGGATGAAGATCCAACGGTCGGGGGCTGCTGCTGCTGCGGCTGAGAGGCGCGCGGATGCGTGGTTCTCAGCTGTCCGATGCGTGATCGGACGGCTTCAAATGACGCTGTGCGTTGAAGGCAATTGTGGGCGCGGGATGGCTGACACGTGGCAACACCGTAGCCGTTGATATCAGATCAACGGTCAGAACTTCTTGTTCCAATAATGGGAGCTCCGGATGTCGGATTTAGCTGATTTCAAGTCCATTGGACTCCATTCGTCGTTCTAAATCCATCCATGTGGTCCGATCGCTCATCTGAGGCCTGTTTTGATAAGTACTCATATAAATGGCCATTAATACTATTCTCCAAGCAATCTTGATGTGTGATGCATGCAATGCTCCCATTCCCATTTATGATGTGTTATCTGTGCATTTTGTTCTTAAGATAAGCCCCAGTTGACAGAATTATCACCCCAAGATGTAGTGTTATCAGTGGTTATAGGTAACCAACACATTGACGAGGCCCTGCTCGATCTGGGTGCGGGGGTGGACATTTTATCGAGCTCTGTCTACGACCTTTTGGGTGGAGGCAAGCTAAAGCCTAGTCCAGTAATCCTCCAGGTCACAGATAGATCGCTTGAGACACCACGGGGATTGTTGGAAGATGTCCTTGTCAGAGTGGAGGACTTCTTCTTCCCTGTTGATTTTCTGGTGCTTGATACTGACCCATCAAATAAGCCCACAAAGCCATCCATTATTCTGGGACGCCTCTTCTTGGCCACAGCCAATGCCTCTATAAATTGTAGATCTAGGGCACTTAAAATGGGCTTCGGGAACAAGAAGATCCAGTTGAATGTTTTTGATACTTACAAGCAATCCAGATTTGAAGATTGTCCTCAGATTGAGGTCGTTGATGAAATAATTGAAGAGACTACTCCAGCACTCTTATGTAGAGATCCCCTTCAAAAGGTCATATCTAAGGACCATCCCCCGATTATTAAAGAAACTGAAAGGGAAATGCCCTAATTAGAAGAGTTGCTGGGGATACACACTGAGTCTCTATCCCCACCCTGGACCGTGAAGGTAGATCCGCTACCTAAGGTGGGGACATCTCAACTTAAACCCTCAATCCAAAAGGCTCCTGAGTTGGAGTTGAAACCCCTCCCGAGCACATTGAAATATGCTTTCCTTGGCCCTAATAACACGCTCCCCATTATTATCTCGTCTGCATTATCTAAATTGAAGGAGGGAGCTCTGCTTGAGTGTTTACAAAGGCACAAGGAAGCAATTACCTGGTCAATTGCTGATATTAAGGGTGTTGATCCCTCTCTTTGCATGCATCATATATACACGGACAAGTCTGTGAAACCTTTTCGAGACATACAGAGAAGGCTCAACCTAAATATGCGGGAGGTTGTTAAAAAGGAGATTCTGCAATGGTTGGATGCAGGGATTATCTATCCCATTTCAGATAGTAAATGGGTCAGTCCTATTCATGTAGTACCCAAAAAGGTAGGAATCACTGTGGAGGAGAATGACCAAGGAGAATTGGTGACCACTAGACCCTCAACTGGTTGGAGGGTCTGCATTGATTACCACTGTTTGAACACAGCTACCCAGAAAGACCATTTTCCCTTACCGTTTTTCGATCAAATTTTGTAACGATTGGAGGGGAACAAGGACTTCTATTTTCTTGATGGGTACTTTGGGTATAATTAGATAGTCGTTTTTCCTGATGATCAAGAGCGTACCACCTTCACGAGTCCGCATGGCACATTTGTGTTCCGCCGAATGCCATTTGGATTATGTAGTGCTCCTGCCACTTTCCAACGTTATATGATGGCTATCTTTTCTGATATGATCGACAAGTTTATTGAAATTTTCATGGATGACTTCTCCATTTATGGCTCGTCATTTGACCGATGCCTTTCACACCTTGATAAAGTCTTAACCCGTTGCGAAGAGGCAAAGCCGGTGCTTAGCTGGGAGAAAAGCCACTTTATGGTCCAGTAGGGCATTGTGTTAGGGCATATAGTTTCCGAGAGAGGATTAGAGGTGGACATCGCAAAAATTGATTCCATCTCTAAGCTTCCATTGCCCGCCAATGTTCGTCAAGTTAGATCTTTCCTTGGCCATGCTGGATTTTATAGGCGCTTCATTAGAGATTTCAGTAAAATCTCTAAGCCACTCTATGACCTATTAGCGAAGGATGTCTCCTTAGATTTTGATGATAGAAGTGGAGAAGCTTTCCAAGTCTTGAAGAAAGCCCTTATTACCGCGCCGATTCTCCAAGCACCAGATTGGACCCTCCCATTTGAGCTAATGTGCGATGCTTCTGATTTTGCAGTGGGAGCGATCCTCGGTCAAAGGGTTGATGGCAAACCTCATGTGCTGCATTATGCCAGCGAGACCCTTATGGATCCTCAGCAAAACTACACGGTCACTGAAAAGAAACTTCTTGCTGTAATATTTGCTTTGGAAAATTTTCGATCTTATCTTTTGGGATCCAAGGTTGTGGTGTTCACTAATCATTCTGCCCTAAAGCATCTTCTTGCTAAAAAGGACACCAAACCTCGCCTAATTCATTGGATTCTGCTACTCCAAGAATTTAACCTGGAAATTAAAGACAAGAAAGGAGTTAAGAATGTGGTAGCAGATCATCTGTCTAGGATCCCTATTGAGGCATCAAACCCTGTTGGCGGTATTCAAGAGACTTTCCCTGATGAGTCTCTGATGGCCATCGAAGCTAAAACTCCTTGGTTCGCTGACATAGTGAACTATCTGGTCATGGGCATTACCTCCAGTACTTGGGACAAGCAGAAGCAAGACAGGTTTCTTGCTAATGCTAAATTTTAGAACTGGGAGGAACCTGAGCTTTTTAAAGGAGGCCCTGACCAGCTTTTTCGCCGTTGCATCCCTGATGAAGAACAAAGAAGTGTTCTGAGTTTCTGCCATGACCTCCATTATGCGGGACATTTTAGTGGGAAGAAGACTGCCCATAAGGTTCTTCAGTCTGGCTTTTGGTGGCCCACATTATTCCGAGATGCACATACGTATGTGGGCGCATGTCTACATTGCCAGCAGACAGGAACCATTGGAAAAAGGGATGAGGTGCCCCAACAACCTATCCTCCCTGTTGAGATCTTTGATATTTGGGCCATTGACTTAATGGGTCCCTTTCTTGTGTCCTTCGGATATGAATACATCCTTGTGGTTGTAGACTATGTATTGAAATGGATAGAAGCCATACCCACGCGAACCAATGACCATTCCGTGGTCTTGGGCTTTGTTAAGGTTAATATCATTTCTCAGTACAGGTGCCCAAGGACGATCATAAGTGATGGAGGACCTCACTTCAAGAACACACACTTCACAGGACTACTCTAAAATTTGGGAGTCAACCACATGATAGCCACACCTTACCATCCCCAAACGAGTGGACAAGTTGAAGTGTCTAATAGGGAGATTAAGCGAATTTTAGAAAAAACTGTCAGGCCCGATCGGAGGGACTGGTCTAAAAAACTAAATGCTGCTCTTTGGGCCTATAGAACCGCGTATAAGACTCCCTTGGGCATGTCTCCTTTCCGTCTTATCTACGGAAAAACGTGCCACCTTCCCGTTGAAATCCAATATAAAGCCTATTGGGCTATTAAAAACGTTAACTTGAATTTGGATAAAGTGGGGAAGGCACGTATGTTAGAATTAAGTGAGCTTGAGGAGCTTCGTAATGAAGCCTATGAAACTTCTCAAGCTTACAAGCAACGTACAAAGGTCTGCCATGATAAGCACATCATTAGAAAGACTTTTAAGCCTAAACAGTGGGTCTGGCTTTTCAATTCTAGACTTAAATTATTTCTTGGAAAGCTCAAGTCTCGCTGGGATGCGCCATACATTGTTATCAATACTTTCCCTCATGAAGCTGTAGAAATTCGGAACACTACTTCAGGTGCAAGCTTTAAGGTAAATGGCCAGTG
This sequence comes from Thalassia testudinum, assembly GCA_037157565.1. NCBI lineage: Eukaryota > Viridiplantae > Streptophyta > Magnoliopsida > Alismatales > Hydrocharitaceae > Thalassia > Thalassia testudinum. The sequence goes on along the minus strand of JAZHRO010000007.1, from coordinate 68,998,754 downwards.
ACTTAAACTTTATATTACTCTTTCAGATGGCCAGGTTTTGGACGCACTTCGACTTGAGGAGCCTTAGCTCCTCCCACTCTCCTCCTCAGGTGATATTCTTCTATGTTTGCATTTTTCCAATGTGGGCATTATCAATCTTAGGCATGGGGGGGTATAACCTGAGAATGTTTATAGCATTTATAAATATTTGCATACATATAAAAAAAACTTTTATTTTCTTGAGCTGAATGGGTTAGTCCCTAGCAAAATATCTTTATCATTGGAGGTTTTTCTTCTTGAATTATTTCTTAAGTTTAGAATCCAGTACATTTACTTCACGTGCACGTAGACTGGGTAATGGATCTTTGAAGAAAACCAATAAGCATTTTTAGTCTACTGAACCCTTGGACAGTTAATAGGGAGTCAGGCATACTATCTTCTAGTAGATCCACCCCATATTTGTAAGAGGAAAGTAGAGAGATTATTGGTGCACTAAGTCTAGTGCAAGGACTCTTAAGTTTTGGATAATTAGATGATGATACTTCAGAGTTAGGCGTAGTTTTCGCTCTCTGTTCCTGTGTGCGTACTTTGTGTGAATTCCTGAGAGTCACTAAATAAGGTAGATACACAGAGATTAAGTCTTAATAAAGCTATGACTATGGTGGATGGTTACGACCGTCCTTCATAGAGTCCTCGACAGAAGGAGGGTAAAAGTGTCAAAGGTCAGAAATGCGCCTGTCCTATCCATTCCTTCCCAGTGTCGAGAATAGGCACTTTCACCAAATAAGCCACACAATATCCTCTTGACTATCATCATCCCTAATAATGCCTCATAAATAAAAGTCTGTGTCGTGTTATGTTGATTTATACAAAAGAAGAAGAAGAAGAAACAATTATATTACAAAAAAAAAGGAAAAAAGAAGAAGAAAAGAGAGAGAGAAAAGAAAAAGAAAAGAGTCTAAGTTTATAATGTTATCTTTGTAACATTTTTTCTGAGGCAACAAAACACCTATCGCGATCCACCAAATAGGACCCATACCTACCTTTTAGTATTTCTGATCACCTGAATACTGGCTAAGGACTCTAACTTAGTTGTAGAGTTATTAGGACTTTAATTGAAATGTGAATGCCATGTGAGGCCACCAAACAGTGAGTACACTTACTAAATCTGGCAGGATTTGGGTTCTCAGAAAGAAAAGAAAGAAAAGAGTGGGCGCCAAGGAACATCAAGGGAGCACAGTTGTTTAGCCTCTCTCTGAGTTGACTTGTTTAATAATCTAGAGATCTAGAGTATGTAGTACTAGATTACATGTAGCACCAGATGAATGTGTGCCACCAAATACAAATCCATTCAACACGATATCTCCTACCTAAGCCAAAAGTTGGGGTCAAATTACAGATTATCTTCTGCTTTATCTCCGAGGGAAGTAGTTGCCTATCCCGATAGAAATATTTACCAAGGGTAAAGTACAAACTCCCAATGCGAATTGGCTTTTCACTTGGATCTGTTACCTAGGCTATCATCACTTTACATTTGTCTGGATCTCTAAAGTTTTGAAATAAGAAAAGAAGAAATCTTATGATTACTTCTATTATTTTTCATTTTTGCTAGGGACTAGCAAATCTTAGGCATGTGGGTATTTGATGAGTACATTTTAATGGACTATTGTTACGCTTAAGTAATTCAATTCTAACATTGTATGTTTATTAATAATCACATTAGGTCATTAAATGATTGCATGTGTTATTATTTAAGTTTACATTTATTCTATTGCTTATTATGTAATTATTTTATATTTCATGCAGGTCCAGCAACAGCGCACTCGTTACATCTCCTCCACTTAATCTACTCCATCAAGCTAATAATCAGGAAGAAGAGAGAGGAGGATCAATTTTGGAAAAGAACAGTGGGGTGAAAAGATATTTCCCCCCACAAATCTCTCAACCTATGGCCGGCCTCAACAACCCCATCAACAGTTGCTGGCCATGTTTTGTAAGGGATTTTGAAAATCCCTTAACTTGCGTGGGGGGAGGAGATAAAAAAAGAGAGGTGGAGGGGCTTGGGGGAGTGAAGACCATCGTGAAGAAGTTACTGTGTGCACTGTGGAGAAGGCATGCACGGTGCCTCCATACTGCCAACAACCTCTCCCACCGCCAGCCCAGCTTGCCTTCACCATCCTCTCACTGCGCGCCTATGTCCGTGCCCTTATGTGCAGCCACACCCTCACCGCATTGCCCTCACTGCGCACCTGCAATCGAGCCCTTGTGCGCAGCCACAACCACACCCTCGCCAGCCCCCCCTCACCGTGCCAAGCAGCCACCAGTGCCTTCACCAAGCGCACACCATCCTGCCACCGCGCATGCTCCAACCTCTCCCACCTGCTAGTCCTTGCAGGTGCGCCCTTGTAGCACTACTACCAACAGCTTCACTGCCTGCTCACCTTGTAAGCACCCCCACCGCAGCCTGCAGGCGTGCCCTTGTAGTGCTACTGCCAACAACAACACTGCCTCCACAACCAACTCCCTGCAAGTAGCGTAGCATCCTCTACGCAAAGGACCCCCTCACCGCGCTGTCCTCACCACACTTGTAGGCAGCCCCGCCTGCAGGTTGCAACACGCCTGCAGGCACGCCCTTGCACTCTCGTAGGTAGCCCCGCCAGTAGGCAGCCATGCCCACAGGCGTGCCCTTGCACGCCCTTGCGTGCGCACCCATAGCGCAGCAGCATCGCCCGCAGGCAGCTGCTCTTCCTCCTCTCCATGCACGGTTCTTCTCCAATAGAGCCCAATAGGCCGGCGGCTGTTCTCCACTGTCCGGCCGTCACGTCACCACCATCGCGTAGCCCTCGTTGAGACGTGCCTTCCCGCAACGTAGCTCCTCCCACGAAGCCTCCTCGTTCGCGCAAGGAAGAGAGAGGAAGTTTCCTCTATTTTTGCCCTAATTAAAATTTACATTGCATGGATGCACTTATAGTTTCTTGAATTTACTTAACTTGTGTTATGTGCATCATTCTACATTGAAATTCAAATCAGATTTGCATGCAACTCAAATTTACATGATATGTCATTACACATGCATTATATACATATTTTTGGGAGCTTAACTCCTAACGTGAAAATTGCACAAATAACCTTGAACTTTTAAGGAAATTGCAAGCTCCATTTAGAGTAGCATATTCCTCGCATTGAAGTTGCAAAGTTGTCGGCAAACAGCATAATCCTCTACTCATGAATTTATTGGTTCTATTCCTCCCTGTGGATGCGACATTTTTATTGTGGTTAAAGTTGATATTTATTTTAATTTTTGATTGAGAGATTTTCCACCACATAAAGCACAACGACATCACTTTATTGCTATCATCTTCATAAATAAGCGAAAATCCCTCCGTCACAATCAATTCGAAAGATCAAGACAAGACAACTTTTACGTGTCCCTTTGGAACATTCTCTTTTAAGCAAATGCCTTTCGACCTCTACAACGCACCAGCTACTTTTCAGCGATGCATGATTGCTATCTTTTCAAACATGATCGGGGACTAAGTAGAAGTGTTCATGGATGACTTCTCCGTGTTTGGAGATGATTTCTTGTCTTGTCTCGATAACCTCACAAAGATTTTGAGGAGATGTATAGAGGTTAGCCTATTACTTTCATGGGAGAAAAGCCATTTTATGGTGAGGGATGGCATCGTACTAGGTCACAGGATCTCCTCTAATGGACTCCAGGTTAATCGAGCTAAGTCTGAAATCATTTCGCGATTACCTCCGCCAAGATTGGTTAGGCAAATCAGATCATTTTTAAGGCATGTCGGATTTTATCGAAGATTCATTCGAGATTTCTCAAAATTGCTCATCCATTAATGAATCTTCTGGTAATCGACACGCCCTGTGATTTCGACTCCTCATGTCTTAGCGCTTTCGAGACCTTGTGAAGCGTTGTCTTAAGTGCACCCATTCTCCAACCTCCCGACTGGTCTCTCGACTTCGAGATGATGTGTGACGCCTTCGACTTCGCTGTCGGAGCCGTTCTTGGCCAGCGTCAGGAGTGCCATCCATTCGTAATATACTACTCTAGCAAAATGTTGAACGAGGCTCAGCGTAACTATACAATCACTAAGAAAGAATTGCTAGCCGTGGTATTCAGGTTGGAGAAATTTATGCCATACTTACTCGGGTCCAAAGTTATCATCTACACTGATCATTCCGCCCTTCGGCATTTGTTGGCAAAGAAGGATGCCAAACTCTGCCTTATCAGATGGATCCTTCTTTTGCAGGAGTTTGATGTCGAAATCTGCGACAAAGCCAGAGCACATAATGTTGTGGCGGATCACTTGTCTCGGCTAGAGCCATACTACATTTCGTACTCCCCATCGATATCAGACCGATTTCCGGATGAGTCTCTGTTATCTATCAACTCTGTTAATTTTCCTTGGTATACTGATATAGCAAACTATCTTGTCGCAGGCAGGCTACTTGTGGGATTATCCAAGGATCAAAAGCTCAAATTCATATTAGAGGCTAAATTCTATTTTTGGGATGACCCATTGCTCTTTCGCATTGGGGTTGATCAGATCATTCATAGATGCATCCTTGATTCGGAAATCTCTAGTGTGCTATCCTTCTGCCACAGCGATGCTTGTAGGGGTCATTTCTCAAGCTGAAAGACCGCTGCAAAGATTTTGCAGTCAGGATTTTCCTGGCCGACCATTTTAAGAGATACACACGAGTTTGCCAAGTGCTGTAAGCGATGCCAGGCAGTTGGTTCTATGACCCGGAGAGATATGATGCCTCTTCAATCCATTCTGGTCGTAGAAGTGTTTGACGTTTGGGGCATCAACTTTATGGACCCCTTCCCGAACTCTCATGGCTTTGAGTACATACTCCTCACAGTAGACTATGTCTCAAAGTGGGTAGCTCTCCTGGCAAGATGAGCTAATCATAAGACTATTATATCCTTTGTCCAGGAATTTATTTTTACGAGATTCGAAGTTCCTCGAGCCCTGATAAGTGATGGGGGAAGCCACTTCATCCATGCCCATTTCAAGTCATTATTGAAGAAATATGGGGTACAGCACTGCATTGCTACCCCGTATCACCCACAGGCCAATGGGCAGGCTGAAGTATCAAACTGTCAAATTAAGCTTATCCTTCAAAAGATGGTTAGACCTGATAGGAAGGATTTGTTCGATCGGTTGATTGATGCACTATGGGCATATCAGACCACGTACAAGGCCCTGCTCGGAATGTCACCATATCGCATGGTGTATAAAAAGGCCTGTCACCTTCCTATGGAGTCGGAGCACCGAGCCTTTTGGGTAGTGCAAAAGTGTAATTTTAACCTCGAGGCCAGAGGTTATGAAAGAAAGCTCTAGCTCAGTGAGTTAGAGGAGATTAGGCAGAAAGCATATGAGAATACAAAAATATACAAGGACAAGACAAAAGCTTTCCATGATCGACACATCCAGAGGAAGGAGTTCACACCTAACCAGCAAGTTTGGTTGTTTGACTCCTGACTCAAATTCTTTGAGGGAAAGCTCAAGTCCAAGTGGATTGGACCATTTCTGATGGTCCACTCGTATCCTAACGGGGCGGTCCAAATTAAAGACTCGAAATCTGGGCACATTTTTATGGTTAATGGCCAACGCCTCAAACCATTCTTTGCCTAGGAACCTCCTTCTGCTGACGAAACAATACACCTTCTTGAGGATGTGTGACTGATGAGTTGCCCAGCTGGAGGCGTTAAACTTAGCACGTATACATATATACATACCATATATAGCATATTTCACTTTCACATAATATTTTGCATATTGTGTATGGCATTGCAGTGATGGCATGAGCTAAATGACAACTCAAAAGCAATTTCAGGTGATTTCTATCCACATACACCCTACCTTATTTCTTTTATTCATGCATGAGGACATGCAAACACTTAGGCATGGGGAGGGTAGTCCATAAAAAAGAAAAAACTAAAAATTTTCTACCAACAAATGGGGGATTAGATTGCTTTATCAAGAAGTTTTACTAAAGATTTATTCTTTAGTAGATTCCTAAGCTTAGAATCAAGTATAACCTCACATCTGCATGTGGAATTGGCAATGGATCCACTGTGAAAATTGATAAACATCTCCAGTTTGTCAAGAAGAAACATTGCTTCTTCTCCTGAACCCTTGGACAGCAATCAGGGAGTCAAGTGAACCATCTTCTAGTAGATCCACCAAAACATACGTGAGATGAGAGTAGAGAGTCTACTGGTGCTCTAAGGCTATTGTAAGGAATCTTTAATCTTTAATAATTAAATAATGATACTCGGAGATGGGCATAGTTTTTGCTCTCAATTCTTGCAAACTAAATCTATGAGAAATTCCATACGAGAGCCACCAAAAAAGGCAAAAACATAGAGAGCGGGTTTTGATAAAACTAGGACTGAGGTGGATGGTCACGACTATCCTCTACGGAATCCTCAGCTGAAGGAAGGTATTGATGTCAAGGTTAGAAATACGTTGTCCTATCCATTCCCTACCCGGTGCCAAGAGTAGGCACTTCCACCAAATAAGCCACCCGAGATCCTCTTGATCATCCCTAAAAATCCTAAATAATGCCTTATGAATAAAAGTAAGTATGTCGTGTTGAATTGTTATGTTATGTTATGTTGGTAATGGCATTGTGCCAGTAGATATATATATTAAAAAAAAAAAAAAGAAGAAAAGCATATAAAAGAGATATTTGCCTGTGAAAAAAAAAGTGTTATGTTAAGAAATTTGAGTTATGTAAGTCAAAATGTTTTGAGGAAAAAACACCTACCATCCCCAACAAACCACCAAATATAGCCTTAACCTATTTTTCTGTATTTCTAACCGCTTGAATACAGGCTGAGGAGTCTGACTTAGTCATAAGGTTATTAGAACCTAATTAAAGTGTAATGCCATATAAGACCACCAAATACAATTGCAAATCTGGTAAGATGTGAGCTTAGAAAGAAAAACAAAAAGAAAAAGAGAGAGGGAAAGAGAGAAAAGAAAAAGTACAAAAGATTAAAGAGAGTACAGTTTTGCAGCCCTTCTCTAAGTTAAGTTATTCAATAATCTAATAATCAAGATTCTGAAATACTAGCCTCTATGTAGCACAAGAAGAGAGTGAGCTACCAAATACAAATCCAGTTAACTCAGACATCTGCTACCTAAGCCAAAAGCTAAGGCTAAAATCAGAGAATAGTTTATATCCCCGAGAGAATAGGTTTGCTTATCTCAATAGAATTTTACTAGAGGTCAAGTACAAACTTTAAATGTGTATCGACTCTTCGCCTGGATCCATTGCAGAAGCTACAACATTATATATTCATGGTTATCTGGATTCTGAATTTGTGGATGAAACAAAAAGAAATAAACCTTTAGTAAACTCTAGATACAATGCATTTAGTCTTGCACTTGCTAGGGACTAGCAAGATTTATGCATGGGGGTATGATTGCACAGCAATCATAAACCCTAATTCGCCTGAATTAAGGTGGAACCTAGCTTAACATAGGCATTTTGCATGCATACACATCGTACTTTGCATCTTAGATGATTTATATGTTTTATATGTAATAATGTGCTATTTGAGAGGTATTATTAATTGTAGGTAATCCAGGAGCTAGTCGAGCTCGGATAGGTTATGTTAATATAGTGATTTAATCGTTGAAATGAGTATAGTGGTTAACCTAAATCGAGCCTAACCATCTTTTTACAAAATTTTTAACCTGGCCTACTCGATTTTATCTTGGTCACTTTTAGGCCCAGGGTCGAACTCAGGGAAGTGGGATTAGAGGTGAATAAGTTTCTACGCCTGTCCTACAACAAATCTCTTCCATTCGTTTATTATGTTTTTGGTGTTTTTCTACTTAAGATTTTTTTCTGATAATTTTTGTCCTTGAGGTACACCCTCAAAATTAGGTTCTTGGCTTTGAGCCAAATTAGGGTTCCACAACTGGTCTTGCTATTCGTAAGACTGAGTACCTGCAAGTCAAGGATTATCTTTTCTTTTATATATATATTTTTATCTTTTTAATAGCAGGAAAGTGAAATAGAAATAAGATAAATATAGTATGTATATATATATAGATATATATATTATATATATATAGATATATATATTATATATATATAGGGGTCGGGGTGGAGGTGGAAATGACGTGTAGCACGGTGTCGAGTTGATCATCGTCTAAGAAGACGCAACCAACAGGATGAAGTGCTACGTGGAGTGTAAGATGGATGGGTAGAAGGTGTGTGCGGAGATGCTTTCTGTACTCGTGTATCGGGGAATATCAGCAACTGGTGCAGATATTCCCGTGATACGTGTGGTAGGTGATATGAAAAAAAAAGAAAATATATGTATATATATAAATATATATTTATATGTATATATAGGTATGGTTATAATTATATAAGTGTATATGTAGTTATATATATATGTATATATATATATATATAAATATTTAAATATATATATAGATAGATGTATGCATATATGTATATATATATGTATATTTATAATTAGATATATATGTATGTATATATAACTATATATATATATCTATAGTAATATATGTATATAGTTATATATATGTGTATATGTATATAGATATATTAGTATAAGTATCTATGTATATAGATATATGTAGATAGATATATATATATATGTATGTATTTATAGTTATAGATAAATATGTATATATGTATGTATATTTGTATATATATATATGTATAAATATATGTGTATATATATGTGTATATATATATATATATATCTATATATATATATATATATATATATATATATGTATGTATATATATACTTATACTTAGTTGTATAGGTAATAATATATGTATAGATATATGTATATATATATACGTATATAAATATATACAAATATATGTAAATATATATATGTATATATATATATAGATAAGTATATAGTCGTGTACAAGTGAGTGAGTGTGTGTGTGTGTATGTGTCTGCAGGAGGGAGTGAGAGAGTGGCTGTGAGAGAGGGAGAGAGAGAGTGTGTCTGCTGGAGGAAGAGGGCGCGGTGAGTTAAGTCGTCCGGAGGCTTCAGCTGTCGTCTGGTGGCCAACGCGCAGGCGCAGGCGTGCGAAGATGCGCGCGTGCGCTGGAGGAAGCGGGCGTGAGGCGGGGACTGCAGCGAAGTGCGCTGCGGGCTGGAGTGATGCGGATGAAGACGCGGATGCGGGAGCGGGCGGGTGCAGACGCGAGCGGAGGCGCTGGTGCGGGCATGGGGAGAGACGCGGGCGTGGGCTGGAGGTGGTTGCGGCGCGGAGAGAGAGCGCGTGGTGACCGGATAAGTGAGAAACTTTCCGGTCACCACACTGTGCTACAGTGTCGCGCTCTCTAGCGTGAACAGTAGCTACAGTGTGCGCTCGGCGGGGGCGACCGGCTGCGCCCGGTTCAACGTGCACGAGCGCTGTGGAGCGGGCCGGCACGCGCGTGGAAGGAGCTACGCCGGCTGCTGGCATGCGTGCAGGGGCTTGCGCATGCGTGGGGTGGCCGATGCCTTGCTGCAGCTGCGGTTGAGCTTCAAAGCTCGACTCTGTGGCATTGGTGGAAATGGCTGGAACGACGAAAACAGAGAGGTGAACCACCACGCCCACCGGCTCTTTGATGAGCTAGGCGGTGGTGGGACTCACAGTGGTAGTCGTGTACCACTGTGAGCTGCTCTTGCCCACAGCGTAGCTCCTCCGGAGGAAGAGAGGCTGCGTATGGAGGGGAGAGGGGAGGAGATGGCCTGGAGGAAGGAAGGGTGTTGTGTGTGTCGTGTGGACCAGACTCCCCGCAAGGAAGATAGCTGTGCCCCTTTTAAAGAAGATAGAGGCAAGCTCAGCCATGCCTTGGCTGTGCATGGCTGAGCATGCGGCTGGCAGGGCATGCAATTGCAGAGAATGGTGCGAAGAAGGTCAAGCCATGCCCTGCAGCCGTGGAGAAGAAGAAATTCAAAGCCAATAAAAAAGTGAAGATGGTGAATTTGCGAGGCAGCACTTGAGGAATACGTTAATTTCAAGGTCATTTTATTCACTCTCCTCCCCTCTCAAATAAATGCATGCATGCGTTTATTTTTACAAATGTGACAATGGCTACCTAATATACACTGGCAATGCTTGGAAATAGCACAAGATGGCACAATTATTGGTGCATTTTTGCTGTGCAATCATACTCCCATGCCTATCTTTTGCTTGTCCCTAGCAAAACATTTTTGTATTGTATTTAGAAATGATCTTAAGCTGAAGATTTTCTTCTGAGGCGACATAAGTGTGTTTATTTATTGGATATTGTGAGAACCAATTGTAAAGAAGACTACCAGTACTTTAAGACTTACATAACATAGACCATCTCTCAACTACCTGGACTCTTGATATTTAAACCTTAAGTACGATTTCCAGGACTCAAGAGGTTTTTGCCGTACTCGAGAGCTCAAGAGGTTATGGCTTGTGCATAGTGAAGGATCAAGACTGACCAGATGAACATTAAGACTCAAGCCCAGGGTTTCACGAATTTTTAAGTGTAGGTTGGTCCCAGTTTCAGCTCATGTCTTCGGATTGACCCTTAAAAAGATGACGGAAAACTCAACTCCCATTTTATAACATTTGTGGCTCAAAGAAAACAGGGTATTTGTAACTTGCCCTAAAGAATTTTTTTTTTGCGAGATATACTGACTTATTTGCAGCTTTTTTTTTTTGAAACACGTGTCAGTATATCTCTTACAACATTATTTGGAGGAGCACACTTTTATTATGGTGGGAGAGTTCCTTTTTGGTGGAAAGAGTCTCTCCTAAACCCAAAGCTAAAGCCTGGGATAAAAAGTCTACCTGCGGGCACAGGTAAGGACTCCACCTTCCCTAATGAACACTAGGGTTGGATCTTATGTTCACCTGGCCTTTCTTGATATGTGTAGTGTGAACCAAGATTACTTAGGCTCTCGAGTAGAAGCAAACCAACGGATCCTGTACTGGTGTCTCAGGTATAAGAATATGTCCTTAGTTAGGAGAGACTCTGATCTATCTTGTCAATGCTCACGTGAATTAAGCCGAGCCTGAGTGAATCAAGCTTTTGTGGCCTGGAAAGTGTTCAAAACAGTGGTTGAATATCCATAAACACTTATTGTATTTTTGTTTCAACCTTCAGATCATTACTAAACACCTTTTTTTTTTTTTAACATATTTATAGATAGATGGAGACTGCATGATACCCTAAAATACCCAGAACCTATGGATGCCTATCCACCCCCCCATGCCAAACGATGCTATGTCCTCATATGCATGGATGGTAGGGTAGACGAAGGACCAAAGATCGGGTAACGAGAGTTGAGGTGCGGGGTAAACAGCAGGGTGGTAGGGTGGGTGGATGGTGGGTGGTGAAGTGAAAAGTGAAGTGAGCGTGACAGTGGTGAAGTGTTGTTGGGGTGCCTCCCAACGAGCGTTGAATTTAACGTCCCCAGCTGGACTCAGAATGAGGCATGACATTAGTTACCCTCCAGCAGGGCAACAGTTTCTCCAACGGGGGTAGGTTCATGAGTAAGATAGGGTTTCAAATGTTGCCCATTGATCGTAAATTTATGCCCAGATTTGGGATCTTTAATCTCAACGGCCCCATTGGGAAATGGTCTCGAGACCAGGAAAGGACCAGTCCATTTGGACTTCAGTTTCCCAGGAAAGAATTTGAACCAGGCATTGTAGAGCCAAACTTGCTGAGATGGCTCAAATTCTTTCCACCGAATACGGCTGTTGTGAAAAGCCTTAGTGCGTTGCTTGAAAGTTAAGGTAGAATCATAGGCTTCATGAAGGAGCTCTTCCAGCTCCTGGAGTTGGAGTTTCCTTTCTCAACCACACAGGTCTGGGTCGAGGTTACATTGGCGAATCGCCCAATAAGCGCGGTGCTCCAGCTCCACAGGCAAATGACAAGGCTTCCCGTAAATGATTCTATAAGGACTCATACCAAGGGGAGCCTTGAAGGCGGTCCGATACTCCCAAAGTGCATCAATCAGCTTGTCGGACCAATCCTTACAGTCAGGCCGAACCGTTTTCTGGAGAATTTGCTTGATTTGCCGGTTCGACACCTCTGCTTGGCCGTTCGTCTGAGGATGATACGGGGATGCGATACGATGGTGGACTCCATATTTCCTCAGAAGTGCCCGAAAAGATGCATGGGTAAAGTGGCTTCCTCCATCCGAGATAATGGCTCAAGGGATCCCAAAGCATGCAAAGATGTGGTCTTTGACAAATCGAGTGGATATAATATGGTCAGCACGGCGCGTGGGAATAGCCTTGATCCATTTCGAAACATAATCAACAGCCACGAGGATAAATTCGAAGCTGTTGGAAGGAGGAAAGGGGCCCATGAAATCAATTCCCCAAATGTCGAAGATTTCCGCAGCTAGGATGGGTTGCAGGGGCATCATGTCACGACGTGACATTGATCCTAACGACTGGCACCTAGTGCAATGTTTGGCATAATTGTGTGCATCCTGGTGAAGGGAGGGCCAAAAGAAACCGCAGTGCAACACCTTGGCTGCAGTTTTCCACCCAGAGAAATGGCATCCGCAGGCCTGATCGTGGCAGAAGGATAGCACACTGGGGAATTCGCTGTCAGTAATACAGCGATGGATGATTTGATCAGCACCTATTCGAAAAAGAAGTGGATTATCCTAGAAATAATACTTTGCTTCTGCCATGAGACGCTCGTGCTGGATTTTAGGCCAGCCGCGTGGAAGGGATCCAGAAGCAAGGTAATTGGCAATGTCGGCATACCAAGGTCCACTTGCCACATTAATTGCCAATAGGTGCTCATCGGGAAAAATCTCATTAATCGGCAGAGTAAGTCCAATATGATCAGGGTCCAGTCTAGAAAGATGATAAGACACAACATTCTGGGCTCCGGCCTTATCGCGGATCTCAATGTCAAATTCTTGGAGCAGAAGGATCCAACGAATCAGTCTAGGCTTGGCATCCTTCTTATGCATGAGATGGCGAATGGCCACATGATCAATGAAAACAATAACGTGTGAGCCCAGAAGGTAAGAGCGGAATTTCTCCAGCCCAAAGATGACCGCCAGTACTTTTTCAGTGGTAGTATAATTACGCTGGGCCTTGTCCAACATCTTACTGGCGTAGTACACTACGAAGGGGTGTCTATCGCGTCTTTGTCCCAGGATGGCTCCGACTGCAAGGTCGGAAGCGTCACACATGAGTTCAAAGTCGGGGGACCAATCAGGTGGCTGGAGAATAGGGGCCTTGGTGATAGCATTACGCAGCTGCGTGAATGCTCGTATGCAGTCGGGGCCCATATCGAAGGGTACGTCGGTCGATAGGAGATGAGTTAAAGGTCGAGAAATCTTGGAGAAATCTTTGATGAATCTCCTATAGAAACCGACGTGTCCCAGGAAGGAGCGGATTTGTTTGACAGAGCCAGGCACAAGTAAATCAGCAATGACATCAAGCTTAACTCTGTCAACCTCGATACCCCTATCGGAGATGATATGCCTGAGAACAATTCCCTCGAGTACCATAAAATGACTTTTTTCCCAGGAAAGCATGAGGTTTACATCAATACATCTCCTAAGGAGACGGGTCAGGTTGGCAAGACATTCATCGAAAGATGGTCCAAAGACCGAAAAGTCATCCATGAAGACCTCGAGAAAGTCACCCACCATGTCATGGAATATCGCCAGCATACATCTCTGGAAAGTTGCTGGCGCGTTACAAAGTCCGAACGACATCCTTCTAAAAGCAAAGGTGCCGAAGGGGTAGGTAAAAGTGGTTTTCTCTTGGTCTCGGGGGTCAATTGCCACCTGGTTATATCCTGAGAATCCATCCAGGAAATAGAAAAATTTATTTCCTACTAATTGCTCCAGGATTTGGTCAATGAAAGGTAGTGGAAAGTGATCTTTCTTAGTTGCAGCATTGAGTTTCCGATAATCTACACACACTCTCCAGGATGTAGGAGTGCGTGTAGGGATGGATTCACCCCTGTCATTGACACGGATGGTGAGTCCTGCCTTTTTGGGCACGACGTGAATCGGACTTACCAAGGGGCTATCGCTGATCGGGTAGATTATACCTGCATCCAGCCACTTAATAATTTCCTTATTAACGACCTCCCGCATGTTAGGGTTGAGACGTCGCTACATCTCGCGGGAAGGTCGAGCCTCCTCCTCCGTATATATACGGTGAGTGTAGTAGGAGGGGCTAATTCCAGTAAAGTCTGATAAAGACCATCCAATGACTGCCTTGTGTTCCATGAGGACCTTCGTTAGTTTGCACTCTTGCTCCCTGGTCAATTTTGAACTGATGATTACAGGGAGCATTTCATTTGGTCCCAAGAAAACATACTTAAGTGTACTAGGCAGCTCTTTCAACTCGGGAGTGGATGGTGAAAGATCTGGCATTTCTTGGGACGAGAGTGTCCCAGGCGGATCGAAAAAGAAGTCAGGAGGAAGAAGTTGGCCCTCAGATTGGCCAAGAGGAGGGGCTTCTTGGATAGATGGATCCAAAAAGGAATAGCCCCAGTGAGTAGTATATGGGCTCAAGGTCCCAGTGTGGAGTTGCAACTCCGCCTGATTTGGCGGGAAAGAAAGGGCAATTCGGTCTTCAAGAATGTGGACCAGCGGTGCGTAGTCCGGATATGATTCAGACCACGAGGTATGGGAAGCGGAGAAAACCTCGTCAGAAGTCTGGTCAGGAGAAGGTACGGGAATAGGGAGGGATGGGGGAACGTAATAATATGTGTTGGTCAGGCAATCGTCAGTGTTTAAAGGCAGTCTGCAGCAGTCAGAATAGGTCCCAATTAGTCTGATACACGCACTGATGGCCATGTCCTCGTCAAACGTGTCATCCTTGATGCAATCGCAATCAAAGTTCTTGGTTGCCATGAAGATGTTATGCTTGAGCTTCTCAGATCCAACGGTAATCCCAATACAGCCCGACTCGCAGTCGATATGGGTGAGGGCTGTGGCCAAGAAAGGTCGACCAAGGATGATCGGACAATCAGAAAGTGAGCTAGGAACTTCCATACCTAAAACAAGAAAGTCAATAGGAAAACAGAGACTGTTGACCCTAACTACCACGTCTTCCACCACACCCTTTGGAATTTTGACAGAACGATCTGCCAACTGTAACGTGACAGGGGTGGGTTTCAGATTTCCCAAGGAAAATTTTTTGAGCATGATGGTTGGTATAAGATTGATGGAAGATCTTAGATCAAGCAGGGCACGGTTAAAATTGCAGCCTTGGATGCTACAGGAAATAAACGGTGTGCCCGGATCTTTCTGCTTCAGTGGTAGATTTGACAGTATAGCACAACTCGCATGAGGTGAGAGAACCACCAGATTCTTAGTTTTCTTTGACTGTCGCCTGGGTGTTGTGTAGTCTTTGAAAAATCGGGCAACATTAGGTATGTGGTCGATAGCCTCTAGCAGGGGTACCTTGATTTCAACATCCCTGAACAAATTACGCAGGTTATCAAAGGCCTACGTATCCTTCTTCTTGCCTTTTGGCTCCCTCAGTAGAGCCTCAGGGAATGGGATTGATTCTGGCACCAATTTGGGTGTATCGTCCTCTCGTGAATGCGGCGCACATCCCGAATGAGAGGGCGATGAAGAAGACGGGCCAGGATCAAGTCGAGGTGGATCAACTATCTGTTTACTGCTCCTCGTAGTGATCACATTGGATGATGCGGGTCTAGTGGGATCATAAGGTGGGGGAGGGTTCGTAATAGGGACATAAGAGTGAGGTGCTGCAGTGGGATTAGCCTGAAATCTCGGTGGAATGCTTGGAGCCTGCAGAATTTGATGAACCTGCCCTTGAGAAGGTTGTACCTGTGGTTGAGGACCACGGGGTACGAAATTTCGCGGGTTGGGAACAGGTTGGGTTGGGAGAGTGCCCTGAGATCGAGTCGCCATGCGTAGTTGACTGATCTCAGCATTCTGCTGCGCTAATTGGTGCTGAAGAGAGGTCATGTTCTCTTCATGGCGCTTTGACATTTCCGTCATCATTCGCATCAATTTATCAAGAGGACTTGATGCGTGTTCTGTTTGCGGTATGCAAGGACCCGATGGCGGATTCACCATGGGATTAGATTGGGCCCTTGGGATGACGGGTGCGGACGGTCGCATTGGTCCACCCGCGGGGTTTTGGCGCTGCGGGTTGTTAGACCATGAGAAGTTCGGATGATTTCACCACCCTGGGTTATAAGTGGCAGAGAACGGGTTGTTCCCCAGGGCGTAAGCATCTTTTATGCTAGAAGATGCATCCGCATGTAAATATGCTTCCGAGCTCACGGAGGCTTGGTCCTTCGTGTCAAAATACTGGCTCGTAGAAGCCAGATCCACATGACTTACCGAATCGCTCGGTGCGACACTCAGTAAGGAAGGTCTTACGGGGTTTCTCGGGATAAGCCTGGTGTTGGAAGAATTGGAATTGTGACAAAGTGGTGAGGTAGGGGTGTTTGCCATAGAACGGGCGAGGTTGGCCAGAAGCTCGTCCAGCTTCTTGTGCACAACGGAGACTTCATCC
The DNA here is from genome assembly GCA_037157565.1 of Thalassia testudinum. Classification (NCBI taxonomy): domain Eukaryota; kingdom Viridiplantae; phylum Streptophyta; class Magnoliopsida; order Alismatales; family Hydrocharitaceae; genus Thalassia; species Thalassia testudinum. Next base: position 68,982,222 of record JAZHRO010000007.1, on the reverse strand, counting down.
AATTTCTGTGCGATAAGGCTGAGATCTGTGGATGAATGGGAGGGTCCTATGTCAACTTCGTGGACATTACGGGGCAAGCTGGTACGATTAAAGGTGACAATGGAGGCATTGTTCATTGAGTTTTCGCTCATATTTTCAAATAATTCGAATGCTCCATTCTTGTCTTTATTCATGAAATTCCCTCAGCAGGAAGCGTCTGCAATCTGCTTCAAAGTCTCATTTAGCCCATAGTAGAAAATCTGGGCTATATGCCACTTAGGCAGGCTGTGATGCGAACACTTCTTGAGGAGGTCATTATATCTCTCTCATGCCTCATGAAACTGTTTGCTGTTTTGTTGCGTAAATGAAGTGATAGCACGGCGAAGCGCATTGGTTTGCCCGATTGGGAAGAACTTCTTGAGAAACGCTATTCGCATCTCTTCCCAAGAGTGGATGGTTCTCCCAAGGGTGTATAACCACTGCGACGCTTATCCCGCAATGAAAATGGGAACATTTTCATGAGGACTATAGGTAACCCGATATTTCTTGGTTTAACTGTTTCAGCCAATCGGGTTAGGTCTTCCGAGTGGAGAAAAGGATCTTCACTTGCAAGATCATGGAAGTGAAAATTTATCAGGCCAATTATATTAGGTTTCAATTCAAAGTCGTCCCCACCCATGGGGACCCAAATTTGTCCTATGGTCTCTGTAGCAGTGGGATTCTAATAGGAGCTAAGAGACTTAGGCTCCTCCAGTTCGGGAGGGTTCTACATTTCCTCCAATGTTTCCCTTATGGCTTCAATTTGATCATTATACATTTCCATTTGGGCTTGGAGGCGGGTTGTGGGATCCAAGGCTCCACCACCTGGTGGGTTTTGAGGGTGATTTCCTCTCTCGGGATTTGGGGGTGGGCGTGCAGCCATGTTTGTGGAGGAGGAGGACGATTCGGCTTCTTTTCTAAATTATCAAACAATTCACACAGTTTAGGGTTTTTTGACCTCCTCCTAAACATGCACTACCGCAGGAAGAATTGGGGAGATAAGAAGGGAACAGGAGATGAGAGAAATGACGCCGCAAAGGTACACTTGATGACAAATCAATACAATCAAATTCCTAACGTCTACAGTGTGACCTTAGACCTAAAGATCTAAGTTACCTACTATCACAACCTACGGAACCGAATGCGAGCACCGCGGAACCACCGGGCCAGATTGAAAGGCCGTTTGCCCCAGTCTTAGACACCCGGTAGCACGCGGGAACCCTCACCAGCACGTAGGCGCTACACGCAGGTAGTTAGACCTCCAATCCTTAATAAGGGTCAAGTTGCTACCAGTTTTAGTTAGAGGCTTAGGATCAAGTGCTTCTGGAATGTGAAGGGTGTTATTTACGGGTAATGCCCAAGTGATTGATTTTGTAAAGTGTGTAAACCAAGCATGCAATGGGGAAATCTCCTCGAATTGAAGTTTTAATTGGTGAATGGTTTTTAGAGTTCAACCTTACGTAGTATGGATTTTAGGATTTCTCTGAATTACCAATTCAACCAATCTTCAGGTTTTGAGAGAATACAAATTTTCTTCTAAGCCCAACAAACCCTTCTTCAATGTCAGTTGGTTAATGCATGCTAAAATGCAATGAACTTCCCTAGATGGAGATTTCCATGTGTGGATGCACGAGTCAATTTTAAATTTGTGTAAAAGGGAGCCAAAGCACTTCAATTCAGGTGCTCCCAATTGCCAGAATGATGTTCCACACATAAGGCTCAACCACAAGATAAAGAAAATCAAATTGTTGGGGTTGAAGTATTCAGGATCAAATCTTAGGCACGTGAAAGGTCGTGGTGGGGTTGGAATCAACTCAATTCTAAGTCTCCCCACCAAAAAGGTGATCCCGAATTGCAGATAAATGAGGCAAAGAGGGATGGCAATCAATCTATTTATCTTTGCCTCAAAGAATACTTCACACGATGAAAGATTCAAGAATCAAGATTCTTGGATCTTCGCTATGCGAAGTTTGGCAGGAAATCCCGGGGCAATGGGAGTGATGACAAACAATTAAACAAGTGATTTTTAATCCACTTGCCCCAAGAGATCCCAGGAAGTGTTTTTTTTTTTAGTTTTTTTTTATTAAGGTGACAAGTTGACCTAAGTTGCTAAGAAAGAGAGACCTACCTATTCAGCAACGTGGGTGAAGCTCCAGTGCGGTGCCGATGACTTCACGCTCTTGTTCCTGCCTTGGATCTGCCCACGTCTCCGACTTCGTCTGCCTGCCTTCTCCTTGCAACTGGTTCACCTGCACACCAACAAACAGAAACACTTGTGAAGAGAAGGGTGTGAGAAGAGAAAAATTAAAGGAATGGAGTAGAAACTTACCTGAATGTGCACTTCCCCAACAACGGTGCCAGAAAAAGTGTAGTCGGGCTCGGATAGGTTGTGTTAATATGGTGATTTAATCGTTGAAATGAGTATCGTGGTTAACCTAAATCGAGGCTAACCATCTTTTTAAAAAAATTTTAACCTGGCCTACTCGATTTTATCTTGGTCACTTTTAGGCCCAAGGTCAAACTCAGGGAAGCGGGATTAGAGGTGAATAAGTTTCTACACATGTCCTACAACGAATATCTTCCGTTCGTTTATTATGTTTCTGGTGTTTTTCTATTTAAGAGTTTTTTCTGATAATTTTTGTCCTTGAGGTACACCCTCAAAATCAGGTTCTTGGCTTTGAGCCAAATTAGGGTTCCACAACTGGTCTTGCTATTCGCAAGACTGAGTACCTGCAAGTCAAGGGTTATCTTTTCTTTTATATATATTTTTTTATCTTTTTAATAGCAGGAAAGAGAAATAGAAATAAGATAAATATAGTATGTATATATATATTATATATATATTATATATATATAGGGGTGGGGGTGGAGGTGGAAATGGCGTGTAGCACGGTGTCGAGTTGATCGTCGTCTAGGAAGACGCAACCAACAGGATGAAGTGCTCGTGGAGTGTAGGATGGATGGGTGGAAGATGTGTGCGGAGACGCTTTCTGTGCTCATGTATCGGGGAATATCAGCAACTGGTGTAGATATTCCCGCGATACGTGTGGTAGGTGATATGAAAAAAAAATATATATATATGTATATATATATATATTTATATGTATATATAGGTATGGTTATAATTATATAGGTGTATATGTAGTTATATATATATGTATATATATATATAAATATGTAAATATATATATAAATAGATGTATGTATATATGTATATATATATATATGTATGTATGTATGTATGTATATATATATATATATATATATATATAGTAATATATGTATATAGTTATATATATGTGTATATGTATATAGATATATTAGTATAAGTATCTATGTATATAGATATATGTAGATATATATATATATGTATTTATAGTTATAGATATATATGTATATATGTATGTATATTTGTATATATATATATATATGTATATATATATATATACATATATGTATATATACTTACACTTAGTTGTATAGGTAATAATATATGTATACATATATATGTATATAAATATATATATGTAAATATATATATGTATATATATATAAGTATATAGTCGTGTACAAGTGAGTGAGTGTGTGTACAAGAGTGTGTGTGCATGTGTATGTGTCTGCAGGAGGGAGTGAGAGAGTGGCTGTGAGAGAGGGAGAGAGAGAGAGCGTCTGCTGGAGGAAGAGGGCGCGACGAGTTAAGTCGTCTGGAGGCTTCAGCCGTCGTCTGGTGGCCAACGCGCAGGAGCGTGCATGCTCAGGCGCAGGCATGCGAAGATGCGCGCGCGCGTTGGAGGAAGCGGGCGTGAGGCGGGGACTGCAGCGAAGCGCGCTGCGGGCTGGAGTGAGGCAGACGAAGACGCGGATGCGAGAGCGGGCGGGTGCAAACGCGAGCGCAGGTGCTGGAGCGGGTGCGGGGAGAGACGCGGGCGCGGGCTGGAGGCGGTTGCGACGCGGAGAGAGAGCGCGTGGTGACTGGATAAGTGAGAAACTTTCCGGTCACCGCACTGTAGCTACAGTGTCGCGCTCTCTAGCGTGAACAGTAGCTACAGTGCGCGCTTGGCACGGGCGACCGGCTGCACCCAGTTCAGCGTGGTGGGCGTTGTGGAGTGTGTTGGCACGTGCATGGAAGGAGCTGCGCCAACTGCTGGTGTGCGCGTAGGGGCTTGCGCACTGCGTGGGGTGGCCAGTGCCTTGCTGCAGCTGCAATTGAGCTTCAAAGCTCGACTCTGTGGCAATGGCGGAAATGGTTGGAACGACGAAAACAGAGAGGTGAACCACCACGCCCACCGGCTCTTTGATGAGCTGGGCGGTGGTGGGACTCACAGTGGTAGTCGTGTACCACTGTGAGCTGCTCCTGCCCGCAGCGTAGCTCCTCAGGAGGAAGAGAGGCTGCGTATGGAGGGGAAGAGACAGCCTGGAGGAAGGGTGCTGTGTGTTGTGTGGACCAGGCTCCCCGCAAGGAAGATAGCTGTGCCCTTTTTAAAGAAGATGGAGGCAACCTCAGCCATGCCCTGGACTGTGCATGGCTGAGCATGCGGCTGGCAGGGAATGTAATTGCAGAGAATGGTGCGAAGAAGATCAAGCCATGCCCTGCAGCCGCGGAGAAGAAGAAATTCAAAGCCAATAAAAAAGTGAAGATGGTGAATTTGCGAGGCAGCACTTGAGGAATACGTTAATTTCAAGGCCATTTTATTCACTCTCCTCCCCTCTCAAATAAATGCATGCATGCATTTATTTTTACAAATGCGACTATGGCTACCTAATATACACTGGCAATGCTTGGAAATAGCACAAGATGACACAATTGTTGGTGCATTTTTGCTGTGCAATCAAAAGCCAAGGAGAAATTGAAGAATATCCAAACCTCAGAAGAAAAATCCAACCTCGTGGATGGATTCAGATCGATGTTCACAGTCCAACGGTGCAGAAATCAACTTAATCGAAGGCCTATGTTATCAGATACAAGAAGAAGATGGATGGCCATGATGGTGTCACGTGGCGCCATCGCAGCCACCCCTCACCGTGCCCCAATTTGGAAGAAGAACCATGGGCCGTTGGATCGTTATCCAATGGCCGCGATGTAGCCACGCCACCCGCCCTTAGTCGCAGCATCAGATGAGGACGGGATCTCGACCGTTGGATTCCCATCCAACATCCAAGAACGCGCGCCAACAAAATGTAGATGCAACAAACGCGTGGGAGTAGCGCATTGGTTAGCACTCTCTCCATGAGACGAGGGGCACATGATCGAAGCGTGCTCGGTGGGAAATCGGGAGAAGCGGTGAACACAGGCACAATTCAACAGTCGGATCTCCATTGGGCGACTTGGCAGCAGACGCGTGGCAGGTGTGGAGGCTCTGGATCAAAAACGTGCACGATGACGCATGCAGAAATGTGCGAGAGCGCGCTTTAGGATTTAAAGGCGTAATTGAGTGCGCGTTTAAGCCATCTGATCTTACAATCGGACGATTGAGGATTGGGTGCTTAGAAGGGGCAAGCGGCGAAGGAGATGAAGTGAAGGCGTAAGTGTGGGTGATCTACAGCCGTGCAATCTTCATCCGAGGGTGCACAAGCTACCACGTGGCAGCACTAGATTCAATTAGGGATAAAAGAAGGATTTGGAAGGCTTAATCAGGGCCGTTGATCTCCCGATCAACGGATCTGATTAATCCAAGGCATTTGCACGGATTTAAGGGGCCAAATACCTTTTTTGCCCTCCACTAAAGCTATAAAAAGAGGCCAAAGGGCTCCCCTTTGAAGGCACTTCTCATATTTTCTTCTTCCTCCTTCAACCTCTCTTTCTTCTTCTTCCCATTTTCTCTGCATTTGTCTCTGCACCTCCGTCTGAAGCATTCGTTGGGCCACCCCGATGGATTGTTGCAACTCTTGCCCACCTCTCCAAAAGGCCACCACGAACCACCCGTGGTGCTCTCGTTCTGTTACATAAGTAGTTACATTTATGTTAGAATTTGTTCAGTTCTATGTATACAATTCATGTTTAAACTATTTTGATTGTTATATATATTGTGTCTATACTATTTAGCATTTATATTTGGAATAACGTATGAAATCAAAAGTGCTTTCTGCCTCCCTGTGTTCGACCGGGACTCACCAAGTTTCGTTAATTTATTTGCTCAAGACGTATTTCGTGCTATGCTATAATGTGCTAATTCTTTACGTGATCTATGTCGTGACCACCAGCACACCAATCAATGGCATTCAATTATCCAAGGTGATGCTTCATATCCATTTAGGTCATAGCAGAAGCTTTAAAACCATGCATCAAAGTCTAAGCTCTTTCTACCTCAGAAAAATGCATGAAAATAGTAATTGAAGTTGAAATTGGGCGTAAGCACATTGAGTGATTAAAAACCATTTCAATGAGTTCCAATTCATTGCCATAGGCTCAATTGGACTCTAAAACCATCAATTCACTCAATTAAACACAATTTAACTTGAATTGAACCATTGAATTGCAAATCAGGCGTGGAAATCAAAACCAAGGTAATCGAGTGAATCATCACAATTAACACAGAAGGGGGGTCTTTGTGAATTTCTGACATGAATGGGAGACCCTCAAATGGATTTGGCATATATAGAAGGTCTAAGAACTATAGAGCTCTAGATTTGCTAATGGCCTAGATGGAGGGGTGAACAAGTAAAGGTGATTGTGAGGTGAAGAGGGAGATAAGTGAATCAAAACGGAGGTGGAAAAACAACTCTCTGATTTGAATTGATCAGAGAGGGAGAGATTGATACTAATCTAATCTACTCCTAAATCTAATAATCAATTAATGAGATCACTAACTAATCTAGAAAGTAGTAAAACCAATTCTAATAGGAAGAATGGGACCTGTGGGTCAACAACCGATGGCTGAAGAGGAAGAATGGAGAGAAGATCTCCAACGAGTGAAGAGCTTGCTAGTGAAGCTCCTGGGACATCCTAGCGATGTGGATGATCAAGATAGAAGAAGCTCCACTCCTGTCACCAATGGAATCGAGTGAACAGGAGAAGTTGAAGAGGGGGAATGATCGACCCAAGGAAGTAGGAGGGGAGTCGATCCACTGTGTGCAAGGCCAGGGTTGAGGTTAAGAAGTTGCGCGAGTGAATCAGGTGACCGTAGAGTGAGAATAAGCTCGATTAGGGCGTACGATGGAGATGAGGAAGATGGGTGAGTAGGACTTTTAAATCAAATATGTTTTGTTGGATTAGATCTGAGGGAAGAGGTGAGGCTATGCAAGGGAGGAATTTTATAGAAGATTTATACTTGACTTTTCAAAGATTGCCCGACCACTCACAAACCTCCTCACAAAGGATACTACTTTTTAGATGAGTGAGGAGTGTATATCTGCATTTGAAACATTGAGAGACAGAGTTACACAGGCTCTGATCTTGCAACCACCTAATTGGGATTTACCATTTGAAATAATATGTGATGCATCAGATTATGCAATTGGAGCTGTTTTAGGTCGGAAAATTGAGAGGAATCTGGTAGTGATTTACTATGCTAGTAAAACTTTGAATGAGGCACAAAGGAATTACACAGTTACGGAAAAGGAATTATTAGCGATAGTATTTGGATTAGAAAAATTCAGACCTTGTATACTCGAATCTCGAATTATTGTGTACTCTGATCACTCAGCTATTCGACACCTTCTATCCAAAAAGGACACGAAACTTAGGTTGATCAGATGGATCTTGCTTTTGCAAGAGTTTGACCTAGAAATTCGTGATAAGGCGGGACGACAGAATGTTGTTGCCGACCATCTTTACCACCTTCCTTCTGATACTATTGAATTATCTCCTCCAATCACTGAACACTTTCCTGATGAACATCTTTTGACTATATCCTCAGATCTTCCTTAGTACGTAGATATTGTTAACTATTTGGTCACACATCAATTCCTGCCAGACTGGGACGGGAATCACAAATCATGACTCAAATCAGAAGCCAAATACTATTTCTGGGAAGATCCGTATCTTTTCCTACTCTGTAATGATCAAATCATCAGGCATTGTGTTTCTTCTTCTGAGATTGATTCTATCCTTTCTTTTTGTCATGACCAGGCTTGTGGTGGTCATTTTTCTAGTCGAAAGACCACTGCAAAAGTTCTGCAATGCGGGTTTTATTGGCCCACTTGATTTGCAGATTCACAGACATATTATAAGGCATGTAGTCGCTTGGAGGCATGTCCCACAAAGACATGATGCCTCTGAATCTAATTGTTGTCTATGAAATCTTTGATATTTGGGGCATAGACATTATGGGTCTGTTTCCATCCTCTTTTGGCTTCGAATATATTTTACTTGCTATTGATTATGTTTCTCGTTGGATTGAAACCATACCCACACGCACAAATGATCATCGAGTTGTCATTCCTTTTATTCAGTGTCATATTATCGCTTGTTTTGAGGTACCACGTGCTATCATTTCTGACGGCGGTTCCCATTTTAATAATTCCCAATTTAGGAATTTACTTAGAAAATATGGGGTTACACATCGTATTTCTACACCTTATCATCCCCAAACTAATGGGCAAACCGAGGTCTCTAATCGGGAGATAAAAAGATCCTTTAAATGACAATTCGACCCGATAGGAAGGATTGGTCTTCCTATTTAGATGAGGCTTTGTGGGCTTATAAGACTGCCCACAAAACACCAATAGGCATGTCACCATACAAACTTGTTTATGGGAAACGTTGTCATCTTCCCGTAGAAATTGAACACAAAGCCTATTGGGCAATTAAAGCCTGTAATTTAGACCTCGCGAAGGCTGGTGATCATCGTAGGTTGCAGCTTAGTGAACTTGAGGAATTGCGTCATGATTCCTATGAGAGTTCAAAGCTGTATAAGGAAAAACTTAAAGCCTTCTATGATAGACACATTTCCCGAAAATCTTTTACACCTGGTCAGAAGGTGTTGTTTTTTGATGCCCGTTTAAAGCTTTTCCTTGGGAAACTTAGGTCTAAATGGTAAGGACCATTTATTGTTATTAGAGTCTTCGACAATGGAGCTGTTTAAATCATCGAACCCAACAAGGATTAACCCTTCAAAGTTAATGGTCAACGTTTAAAACCTTTCTTGGAATCACATGTTTTGGGTCTTGTTGGAGACTGTTACATGCTCCATTAGGATTTGTCAACTTTCCATCCACACCTTGTATATAGCTGTTTCCTATTTTCTACGCTTTTCTCTTCTTATATACTTGAATCTGTATCTGATTTTTCACTTCATTCTACACTAATTACCTTCACTTAGTCTGACTGTCCACTCTAACCTTTGGTTAGAATAGAAATCGTCCGCACAGAGATCTTTGATCTCCTCTATCTGACTCCTTCCGTCACCCTACACTAAGTGAAGTGTAATATCCTTTTCGCCCTTCTTACAATGAGGACATTGTAAAATCTTTGCTGAGGGGATGTAAAGTGAAATTTTCACTTCAAGTGCATTTGTAAAGAAAATAAAAAAAACACATAAAAATTAAATATCCATGAAATTTTTTAAAAAATGGAAATATAAAAAATTAAATTTTTTAAAATAAAAAATACCAAAAAATTTTGAAAATTTTTGAAAAATTCATAAAAATTGGAAAATTCTGTAGAACATAAAAATAAAAAATATACAAATATAAAAATTTGAAAATTGTAAAAATTATAAAAATAATAAAGGGGTTTTACATCTAGAATAAAGAAAAGAAGTAAAAGAAGAAGAGATAAAAAAATATTTATAATTAAGAGCTTAACTTTTCTTTTAGGTCAGAAACCAAAAATAGAAACACAAATATATATTGTTAAAAAATATTTTATAGAGCTTTACATCCTTATTTAGATTTTTACTTATAATATTTTTCAGAACACACTTTTGTTGGCAAAATTTTAAACAGAATTTTATTTAAGTTAGAATATTTAAACCTTAAGGATTTATTTTTCTATTCTTTACCCTGAAATTAAGTAACTAAGGTGTATTAAGTTCAAAACTTAAGTTTTGGAATTAAATTGTAACTTTTTAATCAATTAGACTAAGTAATCCTTTTGCTTTTTGAACATTTGTTTTTATCATCAAGTTAAGTAAAAATGCCAGATATTCAGAGTTAATTAAGTAAAGAGTTAGTAGAATCTTAGTCTTCAGGCCTATCAGGCTATAGTTAGCTTAATCAATTAAGGACATTCGGCTAGACTTGGCGAGTTATGTCTTGACAGATCCTGTAGGAGGAAACTAAAAGTTTAAAGGACCTAAGAGTGAATGGCTTTGCTATCCAAGCTCTGGTTTGAGAGCTAAGTAACCTAAACATCCAAAATTCACACATAGAGTTGTCTTGTTGGCATCTGAGATCGCAAAAACACAGAGGTTAAGAGATCGATTCTAAATCCTTTTTAGTCCAAGGATTTCCGCAAGGTGGCTCTTGAAAGGGTGAAGGATGTACCACTCACCTAGAAAAAGGATTTGGAGTATAATGTTAGGAAGAAAAATGAGAAGGGGGAGAAAAAAATTAAAAAATAAATTAAAAATAAAAATAAAATAAAACACCCTGCAGTTAAGTACTTTGTTATAAATAGGTACTTATGTAGTTTTTCCACCAAATAAAGCATCTCGGTACAAATGGATGCTATCCTTCCTTCCATCAAATAAAAGAACACCTCTCTACATATGGGTGTTCTATCCTATAGAAAAAGTTGAAAAAAAATATGAAGATAAAAATTAGAAATAAGAGACCCAGTGGTCCACCGGGGAGATATACACAAAAAGTGTTGACCTCAGGATAGAAACTGGTGAGGAGAAATCAACCAAACCTGAGTAAGGCCAATCCAAAGGCTTGAATTGAAATAATCTGGATTGGAAATTGATGTCTTAAGATTTGGATTTTTGCGAATTTGGATGCCTTTAGGACAATTCCTTTCACAAGCACGGATGTTTTAAAATCATAGCTACTAAACCTTTGTATTGGGTAGTGAAGCCTAAGAAATCGGGTTTTGAGAACTGGTGACGACCTTCCTCTATAGTTCTATTATTTCGTCGTAGTATAGTATAGAGAAGTGATTATCAGTTTAATACAATTTGTTACTCGGAAAGAAAAGAGTTCCCGAGGTCGAACTCAGGGAGCAAACTGTATTCTAGAGATACAAATTCTTATTACAAAAATAAAGAGAGAGAGAGAGAGAGGGAGAGATAAAAATTTGGTTTCTTCTTTCTTCCTCTTTGTTTTCTCTTCTCTTTGGCTTTTGGTTTTTCTTCTTTGTTTATCTCCTGGTGGTCTTCTTCTTCTGCCTTCTGTTCTTCTTATTTCTTCTCTTCTTCAGAGCTCCTCATCTTCTTTTCTTTCAGCTCTGCCTTTCTTCAGCTTCTCCTTTCTTCTTTCTGCCTCAGCTGTAAAGCTTTTCTTCTTGCGGTCCCTTGCTCAGCGGCACGGCTTCTTCGTTCTCCTTCTTTCTCTGCAGTCCTTTTACTGCAGGGCATCGTCTGATTTTCCAATCAGACGACTTAAATCGCCGCTGCTACAGTGCTCCACCTTCTTTCAGTCTTCGTCGGCCTTCTTCTTCTCTTCTTCCACGGTTCTTCTTCTTTGTTTACCTGTGCCTGCACACTTCAAAGTTTACGTCAGTGGGCAAAACCTACTCTACCCCCCCCGGCGTCACTCTCTCTCAGAATTCGCTCTTAGGAAAGCTCTCCCAGAGCAACCGGGTAAATCGGGTACGCGGGTCGCGCCCGGGTCCAGGCCCACCGGCGTGCGGTGGTGGGCGAGGAGTGCAGGTCGGGCTAATCGGGTCGGAGCCAGGTCCGCGGGGCGTGAGCGCGGACGAGGCCGGGTAATCGGGCGGGTGAAGGGGACCTCACCCCGTGTGCTGAGGCGATAAGGCTTATTCACAAAAACAATTTAAACGGTGAAAGAGTTGCGAGGCTTACCGATGTGGGACTAAACTGAGGCCTCTCCTCGCGTGCGCCTGCTGGAAGACCGCGGCCTTGCTTCTGCAGCTGCAGCTTCGATTTTCGTCGGTTGCTGGCTGGCTGCCTTCGCAGGAGTCTCCGTAATCCGCAGCAGCTGGAAACCTGGAGTCCTCAAGCCTGGAGCGCGGGAGAAGCTGCTTCAATGTGGCGTTAATGGCGGTCGAGCCTTAGAACCTGTCGGACATGAATATGGCCTCTCGGCCTGATCAAACTACTGGGGAACCTTCGCCGTGGCACGGCGAAGGTGTTGAGCTGTGCGGCAAGCCGCAAGGCGGTGTCTGGCGGCAGCCCTAGGTCGGACTGCAACCGGAGAAATGGGTTTGTTTGGGGGAGCGTTACGGAGGTGTGGAGTGGCAGTGGAGGGGTGGGGGGTGCTCAGTGTGATGAGGCGGAGGTTCGGTGAGGGTCGGCGAGGCGTGTGAGGCTGTGGAGCGATGGGGGCGTCTCGTCGGAGGGTGGCCGGAGACGAAGGGGGTGACGATGGTCAGGGTCGGTCGAGGGCTTAATTGAACAAATTGAAACCGGGGAAAGAAAGAGGAGAGGAAGGGAAGTAGTTCTAACTTACTTGCAGGGACGAAGGGGGAGCAGCAGGGCGACAGTCGTATCGACTGTCGCCGGAGAAGAAGATGCCCGGGGGAAGGGGCAGCGGCGAGGAGAGGGCCAGAGAGGCGCGCGCTGGGTGCGGCGCGGCGCGGGAAGAGCGAGGGAGGACAACCCTGCAGCTGGTAGTGCGGCAGAGCGACGAGGAGGAAGAGGAGAGGCCGCCGGAGCTGGAAGGCTTCCTGTCGGAGTGGGAAGAGAGGAAGTGGGGGTCTTTCTCCGTCAGGACCGAGCTCCCCTGAACGGTGGAGCGACGGGGGGTACTTATAGGGTAGAATCAGAGAGGAGGGCGGAGGGAGACGACGTGTCTCCCTCGCCGGAGGACGCCGGAGATGGAGATCCATACCGTCCGTGCATTCGCACGGCCGGTATGGTGGGTTGCAGCGACCAGGGGGGTGTTCCTGCGACGGCTGACGACGCAGGTTACCCCCGGTTTACTTGCCAGACCCTCCCCCTTACCCTGCGCGGCGCCATGCTCCGCGCAAGGTCGCCGGAGCATGGTGCTGGTCAGGTTTTGGTAGGAGGGACCTGAATGCAAAGAACGAAGGAGTGTTAGGGGTAAAAATTTGAGGGTTCAAAAGTTGAGGGCCAAAAAGTAAATAAATGAGGGCCAAAGTGTAAAGTTGGTCAAGAAGGTTTCTTCTTAGGCTCAAGTTTTTATACATGACTAATTGGGGCTTAAGGATTATGATGGTGAATTTTATTTCCAGATTAAACCTTGTTTGATCGGTCAATTTACGCAAAAACCCAAATTAAGTTGTTAATTGGGCATGGTTCTCAATGTAGGTCAAAATGGGTTCCTAAGGTCAAATTGAAGGTTCTAAACCCTAGAGATTATTTTTCTATGAATTTTAGAGGGTTTATTTGATTTTTTTTTTCTCTTCCTCGAACCTCGTGTTTTTAAGTGGGTTTGTTTTTTGGGTTACAGGATGTCATTTAATTCCTTGGAGTTGCTGTAGCCCTTATTGAATCATCTCATCCCACTTTTACTCTTATTAGGTTTCTTTGACCTATGTTTGGGCCCTGAGTTACCCTGTTTTCAGATTGGATTGGTGAAATTGCATTTTTACCCCTTAGTTTCTGTTTTCTTTGCGAACTCAGAATCTCTCTGAGTTAAGCCTTTCCTTGAGTTATGTAGGAGCTTTTATCCTTTGTATTAGATCAAAATGAGCTAGTTATGGCTCATGATGAGGTTCTCATCATAGCTACTAAACCTTTGTATTGGGTAGTGAAGCCTAAGAAATCGGGTTTTGAGAACTTGCAGTTGAGACCTAAAGGAGAAAGATTGACAAAACCCTATGTCTAGAAGTTTGTCCTTGATGCTGAAGGCTGGCAGATTAGGGTTTTACTACTCTAAGTTTGGTTAATGATGAGTATCTAGTTAATTTGCTAAACTTAGATTGATAAAAATCAGATTTCATAACTTAAGGATTAACTTAGGTCTATTGAGTTTTTGAGTTAAAAATTTAATTTCCAACTCTTAAGCTTTGTTTTTCTTAAAAAACTTTAAATTCTAAGTTTCTAGGGTTTAGAATGATTACAAAAAATAAGTGTTGTTTGGGGATTCTAGTTTTTGGTAAAATTTTCGTTAAAAACTCTATTTTTAATAGAGCGTGTTTTGGGAAGGTGTTTGAGTTATAAGTCTAAGTAAGGAGATTCTCACATAATGCTCTGTATTTATTTTTTTTTTGAAACAGAGAATGCTCTGTATATTTATGGATACTTATATATATATATATATATAATCTAAAAAATTGAATACTCAAAATTCTGACCTAAGCATTCCTCTACTTAATTTTTATTTATATTAATTTTTTTTGAAATAAAAAGAAAAGCTATTGTCTTACGATAGCAATCCAGAAGGATATTCTATAATAAAAGGTAAGAGGATTTACAACCCAGATCCCCATGTATGTATTTATATTAATTTAAACCCAAGTGTTTAAATCATCATATTTCTAGTTAATTTTGCTAGAGACTAGCAAAACTTTGGCTTGAGAGTATGATGAGGGGCTCATCATGACTTCAAATTACCCTTAATTAACTGGTCTTCCTAGTTAATTAGCTAGGAATTTGTAAATATATGGGTAAATTATAAAATAAGGGATAAAATATTAAATGACCTTAAAATAAGTTAAAAATGTTATATTATTATCCAATTAATATAATTAATAATTTAATTAATAAATGGATTCGAAATATCATCAATAATTTACCTAATTAATGTGTTAACTAACTTAAGTATAACTTATACCTAAGTATGTAATAACTTAAGTAACTTTACTTAATTAAATAAATTAAGCTAAAAAGGTCAAAAATGTAAATCCAAGGTTTAAATATAATATTTGTCTCATTTATAATCATATATAAAAAGTTGAAAAAAATTTAAATTAAAATAAACCTTGAAAACCTTAGTTTACATTTTAGTCCCTAAGTTTTATTTCAATCAAGTCCTTCTTCTTCACCTAGGTCCTTAGCTTTCATTACAGACAGGTCCCTGTAAACATCTTCTTTTTCCTCTTCATTCCTTCTTCAGCCTCTTCGACGGCTGACGACAGGAGGTTTCTATACCCACTGATCACCATCCATCCAACATCCACCCTTCCTTTCGAAGCTCCTGGAGCTTATGCTCACCATCCTCTTTTCATCCATCGGTCTGGATGAAGCTCAAATCCTATTTAGGGCTTGAAGTTAGCCTCACCGGCATCGGAGAAGACGCCGGTGGTTAGTTCACTCCTAGACCTCTTTCCGTCTAGATTCACCCTCCTCAGCCGCCGCAACCTATAAATACCCCTCCACCTCTTCGATTTCAAGGAGTTAGCTCCTTTCCCTCCTCCCACTGAGGTAGTAGATAGGCTATTCGCTCCAAAATCCGACGACCTTCCTCCGTCTTCCTCCGTTCATCTTCACTTGCTCTTGATCTTCGCTATCGTTTGTTGAGTCTTCTGACGCAATGCCGACGTTGGACTTCCTCCTCTATTCTTCGCCTACACCTGCCGGACTTCTTCCTTCGTCCCTCTGATTTCCTCCTCCGTTAAGGACCTTCTACGGAGATCCTCTACCCCCTTCGTCCAGGTAACAGTAGGTTAGGTAAGTAGTTTAATTAGAGTAGTTAGTTAGGTAGATTAGTTAGATTTAATGTCAGACTTCCTATTATCTTCCTCAGCTCCGGCGAGCTCTTTGAGCTTGACTAGAGCACTCTTTTGTCTTTTAATTTCATCGATCATCTTCTTTAATCCTCCATGATCACTTCTAACACTTCAATTCCCTGATTTAAACACCTAATCGCTTAATCCATCTCCACCTTCACTGGTTGCTTCCGCTGTCCATGGCGGAGGTCATCGAGGGTAATTCACCTCCACTGGGGCCCTCCATCACTTAAACATCATCTTAGGGCCCCAATCCTCACTTTAATTGGATTAATAATCACCTACATATAAAATGCCTAAAATTCACTCAACCTCCTGAGCTTATTGTCAATGGTGGCTCAGGAGGAGTGTATCCACTTAATTAATCACATATTCACCTTCACCATACTCCACTAACATGTTCTCTCCACTCAATTGAGTCAGAGAACATGTTCTGAGTTCTATCGAACTCAGATTTCACTCATTGTGAATTCAATGCTTATCTTTCAGTACAATCATTAATTGAAGGAATTATTGAGTTCCTGAGGTTCCTTGTGACCTCAGGAAACTTTTCAGATCATCCATGGCATGTTTTGATGTTGTTTACACACTTTTAGCTATTTTCTGAACTCACCGGAGCTCCGGCGAGCTCTAGCGAATCAAGATGTACTCTTCAGCCCATAGAACTTTGCGTGAAGCTCTAGATCATTTATTTGAGGCTCACCGATCATTCTACAATATTTGATTGAAATTTTAAGACCTGGAGTTCCATCTAGACCTCTGTCTTCTCCAACTCCGGTAGAGTTGGAGATGACCGTTGGTTAGGATTAAGCTTAATTTTTAAGGTCTGGAAGCATCAGATGGATGCCTTTGATAGTGAATTTGAAGACCTTTCATCCAGATAGACGTCAGTTTTCTCTATCGAACAAACTCACTTAGGATCTCAGGCGATAGGCCTAAAACCCTAGAAATCCTAGTTGAAACTTCCTTCTGAGACTCTAAATCTATTCTTGAGGTGAAATAAAAGTGATTTAAAGCATTAATTTCATTTGAGATAACCTAATGATGAATGTCAAATTTCAGGGTTTAGAGGTCCAAATTAGATCTGATATGATGATTTAGGTTTCAATTCAAGAAATTAATGAGTTCAAATTACTTCTGGAATGATTTTAGAAAGATTTGATTTGATTTAAATGAGTTTTAATTAAGGTTTTTTAAGAATTCGATTGCTGCTCAGTTTGGGTTCATTTGAACCCAATACTGTCTTCGGTGCCATTCTGATGAATTTCAATTGTGAACACTTCCCAGATAAACTTTTAACAACCTTCAGAGGTTGTTTGATCTGTTGCTGTTGACCTCTAGTTTTCTGTCGAGCTGATCAGAATTTGAAATGGAGCTCTGAAGCTCCCTAGCGAAGCTCTTGAGCTTCTTCGCCTTCCTGAAGCTCCTCTGTAACGAGCGCGTGCCCCAGACGTATTTTAAGACGTTTGGGAGGTGGCCCAGACGTCGGACCAGACGTCTGGGATCACATCCAGACGTCTGACCAGACGTCTGGGATCGTTTCCAGACGTCTGGAGAATAGTTATTTTCGCACGGGAGATTCGTCTGCGCGCCTGTGCGCACAGACCCGCGATTCCCCTCTCTCTCTCTCTGCGGCTGCAGGCGACCTGCCACGCTCCTCTCTCCTTCTCGCGCGGCCTTAAAAGGCACGCCTCCCCTCCCGTCTCCACCGTCTCCTCCTTCTTCTCCTTCCTGTGCGCGAGAGCGAGCGAGCGCGAGGGCGGCAGCAGCGGCCGCAGTGAGCGCGGAGGAGGTGCGGCGTGCGAGGGCGGAGCTCTGCCGTGAGGGCGAGCTCGCCGGAGCGGCTTGGCCGGCTGGCGGAGGGCGCAGGGGGCGCGGAGCGACACGGAGAGGGACCTGCTGCGGTCTGAGCAGCCGACGCGCGAGGTGCGACGCGGGCGGCGTCGCGAGCGGAGGCCGAGCAGTGCCCTGATTCTGGAAAAATTTCTAGAATCAGACGTCTGGGTTGATAGCCAGACGGCGAGGTCGACGTCTGGAAGCTCATACAGACGTCTGAAAGGTGAGTATTCCACCTTCTTCTTCCTTCCTGTCGACTGACCGTACTGAGGGAGGCAGTTGGCTGTGCGCAGGTTCGCTGATTCGCCATCCTTTGAGAATCAGACGTCTGGAAGTTGTACCAGACGGCAGGAGTGACCTCCAGACGTCCGGGGTGACCATCGGACGTCTTGGAGCTAGGCCAGACATCCCCGCAGACTTCTGGACGTCTGGGAAACCACGCTGGATAGGTAATTCTCTGATCCACTGTTTAAGACGTCTGGAAGAAGTTCCAGACGTCTGATTTTGCATAGTATCGTCTTTTTCGACTCGTTTAGGGCCCGTTCGGGCTCCGTTTTCCGCGATTCGAGTTACGCTCTTTTCAGAATTAATTCCTCTACCCGTCTACAGTAGCTATACACTATTTTGAGACTTTCCTGGTGTTTGATCCTTGTGATAGGACCTCGTTCAGTTGCAGTCTTGGGAGTCGCGGAGGCACGCGGGATTCCCGATCACTCCCCCATTACTCCCGTTGTGCCTGGTAGAGTGGCTTAAGTTATTAAAATCTGTTAAAATATGGAACCTTAACTAAAAACTAGGACATCGCATGAATCCTAGGAATGAGAAATGTATGGAATGATAGCTCCTAGGTGTTGCATGAATCCTAGGACTGGAAAACTAGATTGTATGATAGATCCTAGCATATGGCATGAATCCTAGGATGGAAAAACTAGTGGAATGTATAATACTGCAGTCTTGGAAAATGGAAAGAGATATAAAGCTGCCTGTAATTTGAATTAATAGCTGCCTGTTGTGAATAGATAACGTGGTTGAGAACATGGATTGTAAGAATGTGAAACTGGAAAGTGAAACATGGATGTTTGAGTAAAAAGGATGGAACCCTACGGGGAGGTAGGAGTAGAACTCCTGGAAAGTGAATGGAATAGCTTTGGGGAAGTGAGCTGGCCCTTGAGTACGGAGTACCAAGGAGAGCGACTGTCCCCCTGTTTAGTGCAGAGCGGAGCTAGCCGCCCCAGGGACCCGGGGTTAGGACTGGCCACTCTGTACCGACTTGCTGGCCCTCGCGTACGTAGTACCGAGGAGAGATACTAGTGTTAGGAGAGTACTAGCTACCCCACGGGCCCCGGGGTTCTGCTAGCCTCCTTCACCGACTTGTTAGGCCCGCTGGGGCAAACCAGGGTAGTCAGGCGAGGGTGCGCGGACTGTGGAGGGGCAAGGCCCCGGTTTGGTTACTGTGGAGGGGTTGGACCCCTGTTACTGAGAGGGCTCTACCCTGGTTCCGTGCTGTGCTTTGGGCGCACCCGTTAACGGAAACGACTGACCGCGTGCCAGCACGGGTTAGCTACCTCTGCGTTTATCGCGCGTGCCGTAGTCACCGTTACGTCTGTCAGTGACCTTGGGGTGGTTGACTGAGGGTAGGATCACCACGGGGGACTCTCCCGGCCAGGAGAGCACCACGTGCTACTTCTACTTTTTGGAAAAGACTGCAATCAAGATCGTTCCCACGAGGAACATTCAAGATCAAGTAAAAGATCTGAGAAATAAATGAAATAGTGAGACAATTGAAAGATGTAAATAAAGAAAGAAATAGAACATAACAGCTACTGTACACTCTACTGTTGCCTTTAGTTAGTTGCCACTCTACTCAGCGTTTTGCTGACGTGTTCTCTCGTTACCTCTTTCAGGACCAGGTGTTGAGCAGCCAGGGTCAGCGGTTGCAGAGGACGCTGGGCCGAGTAGGGACCAGTAGAGTTTACCACAGTCTTTTGTACCTCTTTTGCTTCTGTTATAGTGAGTAGTTTTATTTCCGCTGTACTTTCTCTACCTGTAGTTCGTGTTACATGATAAATGTTGTTCTACTGTTGTGGTGGTACCTACTATAGTAGTTTCTTTCCTTACTGCTGTACTTTCTTACTGTTAGTTATATTCATGCTGAATGTGGTTTATTTTACTGTCTTTTGGTTACTTCCTCGTTGGACGACTAGGTCTTGGGATTAGTCGAGTCGGTCCGGTTCTCGTGTCTCGTAGGGACTCGGGAACCGGGTCGTTACAAGATGGTATCAGAGCAAGGTCGTCCCGAGAAGTGAATCAACTGACTGGAAAATAACCAATTCGCATGTTTATAGCTAGAGTAGCCACCACAACATATCTCCTGACTTGAGCTCTTAGAAGTTTCGTTAGGTACCGTCTGTTTTGACATTTTCGTTTAGTTTCGCGTCTCCTTGCAGGAGATGCCTCATCGCGGGACTGGCGAGACTGGCCGCGGGCGCGGCCAAGGGTGAGGTCGGTGAGGTGGACGTGCTGTTGTTGACGTCTCGGTGGACCAGCCACCACTCCCTGGCATCCAGGCCCAGGACCTCACCAGACTGATACGAGATATTGTACGAGAGGAGCTCCACCCACCGCCCCGAGCACCTCCTCCTGGGGTTGCAGAGGGGGAGTCCTCTGTGGGACCAAGCGACGAACACAACGCTGGACACGAGGGAGGGGATGGGCCGCTGCTGCCCCCACTTTCCTCCGACACTTCTGTACCCGAGGCACCTTCGCCTGGAGGTGCACCAGCACCTCCCCTACAGTGCCACTTCGAGCTTTTCGGACAGTTCCGGAAGCTGAAGCCCCCCTCCTTCAAGGGGGATGAGGACCCGATTGAGGCAGAGGACTAGCTTGAGCAGCTGGAGAAGATCTTCGACACCCTTCGCCCCCCGGTGGAGTGCCGCGTGGCCTTTGCCACGTACCAGCTGGAGAGTGCGGCACACCGGTGGTGGAGGGCGGTCCGGGGACAGGAGAGGGACGAGCCGACATGGGACCAGTTCGTCACCCTCTTCTGCGAGCAGTACTTTCCCCAGACGTGGCAAGACCAGAGGAGGCAGGAGTTCCACACTCTCCGCCAAGGGATGATGACTGTGAGCGCATACCGCACGCGTTTCTTGGAGCTGTCCCGCTTTGCAGCGACAGCGGTAGCCACTGAGGAGGAGCGCCTTTGGAGGTTCACCGAGGGGCTCCGGCCTGCGATCCGGGGGTATGTCAAACCCCTGAAGCTGCCTACATTTTCGAGGGTGGTAGAGGCAGCTATGACTTACGAGGAGACCAACCCGTCCGCGCGAGAGACTGACGGCGGGCGGAAGAGGCCCTTTCAGCCAGACTTCTCACAGGGCCGGCGAGAACAGAGACACGTGGCGTCCGCAGGAGAGAAGTCACGTTGTGCAGGGCCATCAGTGGCCTTTGGGGGCCATCGACAGGGTCCAGTCGCCAGCACCGGACCCCCGCCTAGTCGACAGCAGGGACTCACTGAGGGCGGGAGTCGGGTTCCCCTCTGCTACCAGTGTGGCCAGCCGGGCCACGTCAGGAGGGACTGCCCATCTAGGGCAGGAGGTCAGCAGATACTTCCCGTGCAGAGCACTGGAGGGCGCGCAGGAGGCTGCGGTTCCCAGGCGCGAGGAGGAGGACAGCAATCGCGAGGAGGGTACCGGCCAGCACCTATTTGTCCGACGCAGAGTGTGGCTGCTTCGTCCGCACCTAGAGCTGAGGGGCGTATCAACGCCCTAACACATAGGGACGCCAGAGCTTCAGGATCCGTGGTAGCAGGTATGGTTTCAGTTTATGACAGACTCGTTTGCACGCTTTTCGATTCCGGCGCTACGCACTCGTTTGTCGCAGCCAGTTTCGCAGTTAGTTTGGACCAGGATTATACACTGTTAGAGAATCCGTTCGTAATCAGAGGTCCGAGTGGTCAGCTGTTTGTAGCTGAGGAGGTGTACACGGGTTGCGAGGTCAGCGTCGGGGGACATAGCCTGCCAGCTGATCTGATTATGATACAGATGGAGGACTTTGGAGTGATTCTGGGGATGGATTGGCTGTCCGCTTACCACGCTTTGGTGGAATGTTTTGAGAGGAAGATCATCTTCTCCATTCCGGAGTTGCCTTCTTTCGAGTTTCACGGACAGCCAGTGGACGGAGGTTTCAGGTGCATATCGGCACTTCGGGCGGCGAGACTTTTGAGCCAGGGGTGTGAGGGCTTCCTAGCTTGCGTGGTGGCAGAACCCAGCCCTGTGGCAGACTTCCAGAGCATCCCGGTGGTCAGAGAGTACCCCGACGTGTTTCCAGACGAGTTACCAGGACTACCGCCCTAGCGTGAGATCGAGTTTGAGATCTCACTAGTACCAGGGACCAGCCCCATCTCCACCGCGCCATACAGAATGGCACCGCTTGAGCTGCGAGAGCTCAAGTCCCAATTGCAGGACCTTTTGGAGAAAGGTTTCGTGAGGCCCAGTGCGTCTCCCTGGGGAGCCCCGGTACTGTTTGTGAAGAAGAAGGATGGGACCCTACGCCTTTGTGTGGACTACCGACAGCTGAATAGGGTCACCATCAGGAACAGATATCCGCTGCCGAGGATTGACGATTTGTTTGACCAGTTGCGGGGTGCCACGGTGTTTTCCAAGATAGACTTGAGGTCTGGATATCACCAGTTGAGGATCAGGGAGACCGACGTCTCCAAGACAGCTTTCCACACCCGGTACGGACACTACGAGTTTTTGGTCATGCCGTTTGGGCTGATCAATGCCCCCGCTGCTTTCATGGACCTGATGAACCGGGTGTTTAGACCGTACTTGGACCAGTTCGTGGTGGTTTTCATAGATGATGTACACATTTATTCTAGAGATCGGACGCAGCACGGACAGCACTTGCGGATGGTTCTGGACACTCTGAGGCGACGCAGGCTGTACGCCAAATACAGCAAGTGCGAGTTCTGGTTGAGGGAGGTGACCTTCTTGGGTCATGTGATCTCTGGAGACGGCCTGGCGGTGGACCCAGCCAAGGTCGAGGCAGTGCTCAGGTGGGAGAGACCGCGTTCAGTCACTGAGATTCGCAGTTTCCTGAGACTGGCAGGTTACTACAGACGGTTCATCAGAGGATTTTCACAAATTGCGCGTCCTATGACACAGTTGACCCGGAAGGACGTGCCTTTCGCTTGGACAGACGCCTGTGAGGCGTGTTTTCTGGAGCTGAAGGAGAGGTTGACCTCGGCTCCCGTGCTCACCATCCCTGACAGTAGTGGCGGGTTCGTTGTGTACACGGACGCTTCCTTGTAGGGGTTAGGAGGTGTGCTCATGCAGAGGGGTCACGTGGTCGCTTACGCTTCGCGGCAACTGAAGCCCCATGAGCATACCTACCCTACCCACGACCTAGAGTTGGCAGCTGTTGTCTTCGCGCTGAAGACATGGAGGCATTACTTGTACGGTGAGACCTTCGAGAGTTTTACAGATCACAAGAGCCTCAGATACCTTTTTGATCAGAAGGAGCTCAACATGAGACAAAGACGTTGGTTGGAGCTCCTGAAGGACTACGAATGCAGCATCTCCTACCACCCGGGAAAGGCCAATGTGGTGGCTGATGCCTTGAGCCGTAAGGCGCCCGCACGCTTGGCCAGTCTACAGTTACAGAGTTGGAGCCTTTTTGAGGATGTGGGCAGTTGGCGACCTCTAGAGTTACGAGGATACTGTGGGGCAGTGACGGTGACACGGCAGACCAGGCCAGAGCTGATAGACCGCATCATCACGGGACAGATGGCCGATCCGTACTTGCAGTCTTTGCACGACAGAGTACTATCAGGGGACCCAGGGGACTTCTCTTTCACAGACCAGGTGTTACGCTTGAGGGGACGGTTGTGCGTTCCCAGAGACGAGGAGCTGTTGAGAGAGCTCCTGACTGAGGCACACGGTTCCAGATTCACCATACATCCTGGAAACACGAAAATGTACCATGACTTGAGACGCGAGTTTTGGTGGAGAGGGATGAAGCGAGATGTGGGTGAGTTCGTGCAGCGGTGCTTAGTGTGCCAGCAGGTGAAAGCCGAGCATCAGAGGCCTACAGGGCCGCTTCAGCCACTTCCAGTGCCAGAGTGGAAGTGGGAGAGCATCACCATGGACTTGGTGGTGGGCTTACCTGTTACCCAGCGGGGACACGACGCAGTCTGGGTAATAGTGGATAGATTGACGAAGACGGCGCGATTCTTGCCGATCCGAGTCACTTTGGGACCAGCATAGTTGGCAGAGAGGTATATCCGTGATGTGGTACGACTACACGGAGTTCCGCGGGAGATCGTATCCGACCGGGATACCCGCTTTACGTCCCAGTTTTGGGCTGAGTTTCAGCAGGCTTTGGGGACGAGGTTGAGGTTTAGCACGGCTTACCACCCCCAGACGGACGGATAGTCGGAGCGCACGATACAGACACTTGAGGACCTTTTGCGTGCCTGTGTACTGGACTGGAGGGGCTCTTGGGAGGAGCACCTGCCCCTGGCGGAGTTTGCATACAACAACAGTTATCACTCGAGCATGATAGCTCCTAGGTGTTGCATGAATCCTAGGACTGGAAAACTAGATTGTATGATAGATCCTAGGATATGGCATGAATCCTAGGATGGAAAAACTAGTGGAATGTATAATACTGCAGTATTGGAAAATGGAAAGAGATATAAAGCTGCCTGTAATTTGAATTAATAGCTGCCTGTTGTGAATAGATAACGTGGTTGAGAACATGGATTGTAAGAATGTGAAACTGGAAAGTGAAACATGGATGTTTGAGTAAAAAGGATGGAACCCTACGGGGAGGTAGGAGTAGAACTCCTGGAAAGTGAATGGAATAGTTTTGGGGAAGTGAGCTGGCCCTTGAGTACGGAGTACCAAGGAGAGCGACTGTCCCCCTGTTTAGTGCAGAGCGGAGCTAGCCGCCCCAGGGACCCGGGGTTAGGACTGGCCACTCTGTACCGACTTGCTGGCCCTCGCGTACGTAGTACCGAGGAGAGCTATTAGTGTTAGGAGAGTACTAGCTACCCCACGGGCCCCGGGGTTCTGCTAGCCTCCTTCACCGACTTGTTAGGCCCGCTGGGGCAAACCAGGGTAGTCAGGCGAGGGTGCGCGGACTGTGGAGGGGCAAGGCCCCGGTTTGGTTACTGTGGAGGGGTTGGACCCCTGTTACTGAGAGGGCTCTACCCTGGTTCCGTGCTGTGCTTTGGGCGCACCCGTTAACGGAAACGACTGACCGCGTGCCAGCACGGGTTAGCTACCTCTGCGTTTATCGCGCGTGCCGTAGTCACCGTTACGTCTGTCAGTGACCTTGGGGTGGTTGACTGAGGGTAGGATCACCACGGGGGACTCTCCCGGCCAGGAGAGCACCACGTGCTACTTCTACTTTTTGGAAAAGACTGCAATCAAGATCGTTCCCACGAGGAACATTCAAGATCAAGTAAAAGATCTGAGAAATAAATGAAATAGTGAGACAATTGAAAGATGTAAATAAAGAAAGAAATAGAACATAACAGCTACTGTACACTCTACTGTTGCCTTTAGTTAGTTGCCACTCTACTCAGCGTTTTGCTGACGTGTTCTCTCGTTACCTCTTTCAGGACCAGGTGTTGAGCAGCCAGGGTCAGCGGTTGCAGAGGACGCTGGGTCGAGTAGGGACCAGTAGAGTTTACCACAGTCTTTTGTACCTCTTTTGCTTCTGTTATAGTGAGTAGTTTTATTTCCGCTGTACTTTCTCTACCTGTAGTTCGTGTTACATGATAAATGTTGTTCTACTGTTGTGGTGGTACCTACTATAGTAGTTTCTTTCCTTACTGCTGTACTTTCTTACTGTTAGTTATATTCATGCTGAATGTGGTTTATTTTACTGTCTTTTGGTTACTTCCTCGTTGGACGACTAGGTCTTGGGATTAGTCGAGTCGGTCCGGTTCTCGTGTCTCGTAGGGACTCGGGAACCGGGTCGTTACATCCTCAGAGTCCCTTTCCTTCACCAATAGATGCGGAAACATCTCCCGAACCTAGTCAAAACCTCATCTGAGGTCAAAAGTTCTCTCTGTAGGTCTTTAGACTTGAGGTTCACCTCTGTAGGCCATATTAGCTGTGAAAACATTCAACTTTCACCCTTCAAATAGAAGGGTAGATTTTGTATTTAGCATCAAATTGATGTTGTAATCTTGTAGAGCACCTTTAGAGCTTTCCAATGAACCTTTATTTACTCGATTTGGAGCTTTGTGCTGACCAAAATCCTCAACTGAAGTTCAGCCTGGAGGGGATAAACATAGTCCCACATCGGTAGAGTATGGGCGCCCGCCTTAGGCTAAGTTGTTTTCATGCATAAGGCTATTTGGTTGTCAGCGCTGGGCACACAATGAGCATGAGTGTGTGTGTGGGTGCATGCGACACACGTGCTCGGGTGTGTGTACGCCTGTGGGAGTGCGAGCGTGGGCCCGTGAGCGGGCGTGTGCTTGTGGGCCTGGGAGGTTGGAGACTGTGCATCATGAGAATTGAACCGGAAATAAGCCTAAAACAAACTAGGCTTGGACCCAGTAGGGTCTGATCCCACCCTGAGAGGGGTGCTATGTATCCCTGACTGGTCCGAACCGCTAACCATAAAACTAAATTTCTGGTTTGGTTCATCGGTTCAATTGCGGTTCAAGTGCACAGCTGAAAGGTAAAGGAAAAGAAAGAGTTAGGAGAAGAGCTCGTAGAGCTTAATAAAAAAAAACAAAGGAAAGGTGCATAGCTAAAAAGATAAGAGAAAAGAAAGAGAAGAAAAGAGGTTAAGAAACTTAAGAGAAATGTAAAGAAGAGCTCGAGAAAGAGAGAAGGTAGAAGAAGAAGAGACGAAGGATTGAGGCTGAAGATTAAAGAAGAAGGAAATGGAATTTCTTCTTGTAATTTTTGTTTAAATATAATTTCTTTTTGAGCTTAATTGATGTAATAGGCACCTGTATTCATTTGAATTTCTTTTTCTTGCCTTAATCTTTTGTATATGAGATGAAATCAATGAAATAAACTTGTTTACTTGCTTGTAATAACAATTCACATGTGTAAATATATTTTTCTTTATGAAATTTTGCATCATTTAATTGAGTATCCTTTATGCAAGATTCATATTCTTAAAGTAATTTAATTATAATTTCAATTGATTAAGTAATTAGTAATTATGCTTAGGATTTAATGGCAAATTAAACTAAGTTATACCTCCCAGTGAATGACCTGAACTCAACCAGTTAAATTTTTTTTTGAAATGTTAGGTTAACTTGACTCTATACTACTCAATCGACATTAATTCAAGTTAACCTAAGTTACTTTCTCTTGCACATAATTAAACTTAATTAACTTAATTAACTGTGTTGAGAAAATTAACCATCAAGCACCTCCTCCTCCGACTGCTCCGCCCTCATCATCCTAAGCCGCCCTCCTACTCCTACTCCTACTCCTCATCCTCCCATGGCCGTCCCCCTCCTCCTCATGCTCTTCCTCCCCCCATGGCTACCGCCCCTTCTCCCTCCTCCTCCCTCAGCCACCTCCTCCGCACACAGTCACTACCCCCTCCTCCTCCTCTATTGGCCCCTCCCTTCCTCCTCACCACCAGACTACCCTCCTCCTCCATACGCAGCCACCACCCCCTCCTCCTTCTCTAGTGGCCCCTCCCCTCCTCCTCCTCCCCAGGCCCCTCCCCTCCTCCTCCTCCACACCTAGGCCCCCCTCCCTAATTTTTCTTCATTATTTATCTTTTAATTGTTTTATTAGAAACTTATATTTATTATGATTTATTTGCATAATTTAATGTAGGTTACGCTTATCATCGGAGATGTCCTCTCTGATTCATGTCTTCGTCGAGGTACAAATGTGTGTATGAATTTTAATTTTTACATAAATGTGAATGTATGATTGTGGGGTGTACCACTTAATAGTGTTTTGAATGTGAATGTATGATTGTGGGGTGTACCACTTAATAGTGCTTTGAATGTGAATGTATGATTATGGGGTGTGCCCACTAATTAATTCTGTTTGATGCTATGTTGTTATCTTGAGTTAATGTGGAGATGAGAGGAGAGGAGATGAGAGGAGAGGAGAGGAGGAAGGAGAGAATAAAATTTGGAAGAATGTAGGAAAGGAGAGGAAGTAGAGAATAAATAATGGAGGTAGGAGAGGAAAGGAGAGGAAAGGAGGAATGACAAAATAAATATTAGAAGGAGGTAGGAGTGGAGGAGAGATAGATAAAGAATATTTTGGAAGAAAAAAAGGAGGAGAGGATGGATAGGGAGAAGAGGGAAAGAATGGTGGAAAGAAACGAAGAGGAGGGGAGGTAATGTATATGAGGGAAGGGAGTGGAGATCATTTATAATTTATTCATTTCTTTGCAAATTGTATTCTTTTAGTGAATTTATACATATACACACTAGCACAAATCTAGATGTACTTGAGGCCAAACAATAGGTATTCTAAGTCAAAGGTTACATGTTTTGGGAGGGGATAATCATGTCAAAATACTCGCCTGTCGAGACTTATGATCATGTCATACGGACAATGCAGAGTATGTATATACCTCACTTACATACACGATGTCTTGTCTTTATAGCATGCCATAAGTGTTGATCATCTTTAGATCGGTGAAAATCTTAGGCTAAAGAGGGTCTTTGAAGATTTGATCACAACTTAGGGTTACTTGTTACATGGAACCGATGTTTGGAGAAATTTTGGTAGCATCTTTTCGCTCTTCTCTGGTATACCAATTGATCATATCTACGTTCCTAAAGCACCCTTAAATGGGAGTTATTGGGAATGTAGTTAAAGTTAGTCTTGTGGGGTATACTAGAGAAGTGCAAGGAGATGTTGCCGAAATTTCTCTAGACATCGTTACATGTAACAAGTAATGTGATGTGTACACATCTAATTGACCTAAAATGCCTATTTATGCATGTTTCTAGTGTCATAGAAGCATTCATGCATTATAAATATTGCATGACATGCTTCATCATGCATTTAGGTTAGATTGTATAAATTTTAGGTTAATTTTCTCTTTTTGTGGTCAGGGAATAGGGCAACATTTATCGGGGCTTCAGATTGAAGATCCAACTGTACGAATCTAATCAGGGCGACGATCATACCTCCGTAGCATAATATATAGTTCGAGAAAGATCAAAGGTCAAGGGGCCAGGTGGTGTTAAATCTGAACTTCAAATGACAAATCCAACTGCATGGATGAGTTCAGATCGACGATCGTAGCCTAATGGTGTAGAAATCGATCCAATTCGACATCTGTGGCACCACCTACAAAGCAAAAAAGATGGACGGCCATGATGGTGCCATCACAACTAGCCAACACCGGCCGCAGCACTCCTCTTCACTGCTCGATCTAATCCCATTCATTGGATCATTGATCCAACGACTGAGATTCAATCTCAAGCCGCTCACCAACTCTTCTGAATTAAAGGGTGCAAGCGCTCTCGACTGTTGGATCACCATCCAATGGTTATGACTGCTCAACCCTTAAAACACAAATGCGACCAAAGAGCACGTGTAGCGCAGCAGTTAAGGCGCTGCACCACATCAGGTTGCTCGTTCGAGCCATTCTCCGTGCCTCCTCCTCGCGCGCGAGAGCAAAATCCGACCCTCCGATCAAGAACGTGCGGCTCAGATCAGCAAATCAGATGGACGTGCAATTAGACGCCCGATCTCACGTGAGATCACATGCACGAGAGGTGCAATTGGTAAGGGCACCCAGACGTGCATTCTGAATCGTTGATCGCTCATCCAGTGGCGATGAAGCAGCCACGACACCTCTTAATGCGCGAAGAGGAAGCAGTGTGCGTGGATCTAAACCGTCCGATCTCTTGATCGGACGGATGAGGATGCGCGATCGTGGGTGAAGCACTCAGTGACTGAAGATGAAGGGATGGGGGCACGCGTGCGTGTTTAGTGATGTGGGGGCTTTAGTGATGGTTTTATCCGTCACTAAAGACCCTTACATTAATGTTTTAAGTTTAAAATGACCTTTTTGCCCCCTATTCTTCACCTATAAAAGGCCCTATGCCGTCCACATTTTCATCATCTCTTCCTCTCTTCTCTCACCTGCTCCAAAGCTTTAAGAGCTTGTCCAAAACTCGGAATGCTTCATTAGAGCTAAAAATAGAAGTTTTCCACCTTCTCACCCCATTCGTGAAGCATCCCGCGGTTGTCCTCGCACCGCCGTTCGGGAAGCAGATCTCGTTGCGATGTCACCCTGCTTTATCGATCTTCTTCCATCATCGTTCTTCCTTGTCTGGCGTCTCACCACCTTCATCCGGGCGCTCTGTCAACGCGGCTCGTCTTCTAAGCAGCCATCGAGGAGGATAACCTCTCCCTCTTCTCTTTATCTCTTTCTAGATTAGATTTCCCACTTTCTACCGTAGCAAGTAGTTGTAATGAACATGATTATATGATTATGAAATATTTGTTCATTCTCTCCCTATTTTATCTTTATTTGTATTATTCTATCTCTATCTTCTATTAATTATTCTTTAAGCAGATAGCTAGCGTAGATTTAATTCAACCAGCTAAGCTACTTCATCACAACAAATATAAACGCGATTTTTAATCAAACGTACACCTCCCCATGTTCGACCTGAGACTCACCAGAGTTTTGGTTAAGTTAGCTATTTAACGGATTTTTACACGACTACAATGATAGGGTTTCAAAACTCAAATTTTTAGCGTATAAATCCTGAACATCATAACATTGTCATTAAATCTTCAAGGGTGTGCTATCAAGTGAAAACCCTAATCAAAATACAAATACCGTTAAAATCAGATTATAATTATTGGGTGGTTTTATTTTATTTTTGTAGATATCATAGACAAATCTTAGATTAATTTGAGGAACTTCGATTACTCCTGATACAAGAATGGAGTGAGAGAGTTCCTTGATTATAGGAAGTCATTCAGATGAGGAGACAAGTTAGACATGATTTTTTGCCCATGTAGGAGGTGCTTGAATGGATATTCACATGATAGGGACATTGTATTCGAGTACACGATTTGCAATGATTGGTGGCAGCATTATGCTAAGTGGGTTGCTCATGGAGAGAATCTTACAGAGGAAGTTAGACGATCTCCGATAGATTTAGATGAGTCAGCTGTGGATATTGAAGCTGATGACATCGATGAAATGCTTGATGAAATGAGAGCAGGAGCTGAAGATCCAGCTAGGGGGAAACTTCTTTTGAAGTTATTTCAGATGAAGGTTATGAATAGAGCCACCTATAAATTGATGTCTAAGGTGCTTGAATTTATTGGAGAGTTTTTAAAGAATTAGAAAGGTTATCCATAGACATGGTATGAAGCAAAGAAATAGATTCGTATAGTTGATTTAAATTGTGAGAAAATTGATACTTATTCAAATGATTGCATGTTATACAGAAATGAATATGTAGATTTGAGTAGTTTTCCACATTGTGGTGTAGACAGATATAAAGTGGAAAAATCACTAAATACAGGGGCCAAAAAATAGCCTGAGAAGGTTCTACATTACTTTCCATTGATTCTTAGGCTTCAACGCCTTTTTATTTCAAATAGAACTAAGAATTTGATGACATCGCATCAGGATAACAAGTCACGAGATGGTCACATTTGTCATCCCGTAGATTCAGAAGTGTGGAAAATGTTTGACAACACTTATTTAGCATTTGCAGAGGATGCAAGAAATGTCAGATTGGGTCTTGCAAGCGATGTGTTTAATCCTTTTAAGAACATGTATTCATCCAATTCAATTTGGCCATTCGTGAAGATAACTTACAACTTACCTCCATGGCTTTGTGTGTGATCGTCGTTTATGATGTTGACTCTCCTAATCTCAGGTCTAAAGTAGCTAGGGAATGCAATAGATGTTTATCTTCAATAATTGATAGATGAACTAAAATTGTTGTGGTATAACGACATTCATACATATGATGCACATAGAAAAGAATTCTTTAATATGCATGTTGCGTTATTGTGGACCATTTATGACTTCCCTACATATGCAAATTTGTCAGGATGGAGTACAAAAGGGAAGCATGCTTGTCCAGTATGTATGTATGACACTCATTATCTTCGACTACCTAGGAAAGCAACAAGTTCTTTTATTTGGGACATCGTGGATTCCTGCTTGTTGAGCATAGATGGCGAATTACAGTGTTTAAGGACAAGGTCGAAGGTAAAACTTGTCAGTATTCTCCCAAGAATCTGAGGAATAAGATGGGTATAAATTCAATAAGGTTGTTAGGTTTTCAAGTAATTGAGAAATTACAACTTGGTAACATACGATTAGGGTGTCTGTTCAAAAAAGATCAAACAACGTTGAAACATTCAAGTTTTAAAAAGCAAGAGCATTTTCTTCATGGAACTCTCGTATTAGAAAGAGCTGAAAATCCACATAATATTGATGTGATGCATATTGAGAAAAATGTTATGGACAATATTGTGGATGTGTTCAACTTAACTGATAGCCCAAAGGATATAGTGAAGGCGAGTAAACACATGATAACCTTAGGCATTCGTTTAGAGTTATATGTTATTGAAACAGAAGGCAGTAGTTGTGACTTTCCGGAAGCCATTTACAACCTAAATAATGATCGGTGGGAAAAAAATTTTCACCTTCTTGAAAGAAGTATGGGTGCTAGCTATTCTTCACAACTTTCTCGATATGTAAATGAGGTTCAAAAGAAAATTATGGGGTTAAAGAGTCACGACTCTCACGTTTACATGCAAGTCCTTTTCCCACTAGCTATTCGTGGAATGCTACCTGATCCAGTTGTGGATTCATTTACAAAGATAAGCTGATATTTCAAAGTTATTTGTTCGAAGACATTAGATTCTAATATATTAGAGTACTGGGATAAACAAATAGTCATTACATTATGTAAAATGGAGTAGATATTTCCTCCAGCCTTTTTTGATGTCATGGTTCATTTAACTCTGCATCTTGCAAATGAAACAAAAATTGCTGGCCTTGTGTAATACAGATGAATGTATCCAATTGAACGGTTTCTGAAGAAACTAAAGGATTATGTGTTAAACAAGGCTAAACCTGAAGGATATATTGTTGAAGGATATCTTGTAGAAGAGTCCATTAACTTCTGTGCCACGTATATAGATGAGGCAGACAATCGATTTAATCAATTATAGAAAAATTATGATGGAGGGTATAATGAGAATGATGATAATTGCCTTTCCATATTTGATATTCTAGGAAGGTTTATCCTCCACACAGAATATAAATCATTCTCTGAAATCAAATGGCATCTAGCTCGCTTGTAAATTAGTGAGTGTGTTTTCGTACGCGAAAAGATTTGAGTTAGAAAACCTGTCATCGTAGTGCATAGAAATCCACTACCAGATAAAATTTATAACAGAAACTTGAGGTGAGTCCCGAGTCGAACACGAGGAGGCAAACGTTTGGTTTTGAGAAATCCACATTTGGCTTTTATTTGTTTTTGTTGTTTTTTCGTCTTTTGTTATTGTTTTGGAATTTTTATAAGACAAGAGATCAGGTTGACAACATAATTATCTAGCTAATCTACCTACAAAGTAAGAAAGAGAGTGAGAGAGAGAGAATATCAATATTTAACTAAACAATGCTTGCTATAGATATGAAAGCGAAAAGCTACACTACAAAGTAGTAAAAGATAGAATGGGTTGAGAAGAGTCCCCCTCGACAGTCTCTTGGAGGATGGCTCGCTCTGACGTCGCCTAAATGAAGGTGGTGGGAAACTAGAGGAAGGAGAACGACGACGAAGGAAGGAAGACGAGGTAGGACGGTGTCGCGGTGAGGATCTTCTTCTGGAAGGTGGTAAGAGGATGGCCACGGGATACTCCACGAATGGGGGTGAGAGGTGGGAAAATATTTTGGTTTTCTACTCTAGAAGAGCATCCTGAGCTTGGGACAAGCTCTTTCTAAAGCCTTGGAGGTGGTAAGGGAGAGAAAGGAAGAGATGATGAAGAATGGGAGGTATAGGGGTCCTTTTATAGTGGAAGAGAGGGAACATTTTGTGTATAGGGCATTTAGTGACATCAAAGGCATCGCTTAAGCTCTGCCCTAAATGTCGTTAAAGGTCTCCAACTCACGCTCACTTGCAACTGTGCTCATGCGCTCACCTTCTCGCCGTCAGATGCTCAATCAACGGTCACGATTGCGCAAGGATCGTGCGCTCAGTTGGCATGTCTGATTAGGCATCGAATTGGGCGTATGATCGCACGTGCACGTGCGACCACATCTGTTGCATCACGTGGCAAGGTCTCAACTGCTCGATCACAATCGAGGGGTCGAATTTGGGTGCGCCTCTCTGCTGCGGTTGATTAAAGGCAATGGAGGAGTGGAACCCGAGTTGCAAGTTTGCGAGTAAACTTCGCGACCGCTGTGCTACTGTGCTGGATTGTCAAGTGGAGATATTAGATGGCATGAGCTCTCGACCATTGGATGGAGATCCAATGGTTGAGATTCAAAGTTGGAGAACTCTTCAGATGAAGCAGGCGACGTGGAGTGATTACGACCGTTGGATCTTGATCCAATGGTTGCAATTTGGCGTGGCTCTCCTTTAGCTGATGAGGCAAGGCCGATATTAGGCAACCTAGATGGAGCCATGTGGCATTATCTGAGTCGTCTATCTTCTTTCCTTTGTAGGTGGCACCACGGACGTCGGATTGGGTCAATTTCTACATTCTTGGGCTGCGATCGTCGATCCGGTTCCATTCGTGCGGTTAGATTTGTCATTTGAAGCTCCAAATTGTGTCATCTAGTCCCTTGGCCATTGATCTTCCTCGGTCTGCATAAGGTGCTACGGGATTTCGATCAAGATGATTTCGAAGGCATTGGATTCTGATCGTCGTCCTAATTAGATCCGTATAGTTAGTTTGTAAATCCGAGGCCCCAAAATAAATCTCCTCTCCTCATCACAAAAGGACACAAATTAATCTATAATTTATATAGACTACTCTAAATGTAGAATGATGCATGCTATGCAATATTTATAACATGGAATGCTTGTCTAAGCTTAGGAACATGCATAAATAGGTATTTTATCCTAAATAAATGTGTCTACATCATACCCCCATACCTATCTTTTGCTAGTCCCTAGCAAAATCAAACTAAATGCTATGTATAAAAATAGAATTAGGATTCGATTACTTAAGCCTAAGTTGTTTATTAACAATAAAAAATTTCAACTAAAGTCCTAAACTATAAAAACTTAACAATGCCCAGGTACTTGCCGAATGCAAACCGCTCAAGTCCTCACCTTTTTTGGAAAGGGAAGATACACACACATTTTTTTCTATTTTCTTTTATAATTTTTTTGGATTTTTGAGTTTGGGGTTTCGAGACAGCTTTCTACAGCTACCCAACCCACCCAAGACTCGAAAAGAACTCTAAGTTCTAAGCATCTTTGTGAATGCGGTAAACTCACTAAGCAGCCATTAAAACAGAATTCAGGTTTCTACGACCCTAGGTGACCTTAAGAGTTTTTTCCTAAATGTTTATCTTTCCGATCGTAGTTTTCTCCCTACTTTTTTTATTTTTTTATGGGGTCAACACAAGGGTGAACCCAGTGTATATCTCCCTGGTTTATTCTACTTCCCTACTTATTTCCTAAGTGTTTTGGGAATTATTTGTGCATTTTTGTGAGCTGGGATCTAGACAATTGGCCAATGGGCTATTACCTACAACAACTTGCCAGCCATACTCGTGCGGTGAAGTGTGGTTTATTTTTCTATTTTTTTCCTTTTATTTTTGAGTATTATTTTTTTCTTTTTCTAAGTAGGTGCCTTCCCTGATCTAAGATTTACTTAAAACAGTAGAATGAGTATGGTCATGTAGCTGGGCTCTGGACAACCGGCTAATGAGTTGTTACCCACGACAACTTGCTAGCCATACTACCATAGAAAGTTCATTAGCTACCTAATTTTTGTAAAAATGACCGAAAAGTGAGTCCGTGCAAATAATGTGTAGATGCTTAGACTTTAGCTAAAGTGGCAAACAATGGGTAGATCTAGTTTAATAAATTCTGAGCTTGGGTTGCACATCAAAGATATCATAAGGGTCCTGATAGAAGGTATGTGGTTTCAGGTCAACAGGAACCCTTAAATCCAAAATCCTATCTTCCTCGATGTTAACTTCCCAAATCTTAGTTTCCAAATTCCTATCCTCCAAGATCAAGTGTTCGGTTTCCGGGGCCTCATGATTATTTTACACCCATCAAAGATATCCAAGTCAAACAATTGTGGCTGAATCAAAATTGACTTGGATTCAATCATTTCCAAATCAAAATCAATCATCTCTTTGGGGTGTGTTTGAAGATTAGGGCTACCGATTGGATCAACTATTATAATAGGATCAGAATCCTCCATGTCAGCCCCAATTGAATCATAATCCTTAGTTATCAGGTTATTAAATGGTTCATCATGCTCCTCGAGCCCATTAGTCTCACTAAAATCATTCTCCTTAAACTCAAGTGAGACTTCACCAAGAGATTCCTCACTCTCAGAATCAAAGAATTCATGATCCTCATTTATATATGTCTCAAAGTTATCTATCATTTCCTAGTCCATAGAGACATATTTTTCCTCGTTCCTTGAATCAAGGATCTCGGGTGAGAAAATCACATCATCCTCGATTGGTTGCTCTAGACCAACTTGGTCATTCCCGATCTCAGAAAATGTGTCCACCCCAACAAGCACCTGAGTGGGTTCAGGTCATCCTGGGAATCATCCCAAGATTGGACTAAGGCAACCACAAATGTCATCCTTAATCTTGATAATTTCCCAAGTAAAAACTCACCTGAGCCCCTATCGTTAACATCTTGGAGCCAATCCAATAAAGAACTATTAAGTTCATCAATCATTTTGATCATAGGCTCCAATGCTTCAGTACATGGTGTTGGCTGAGCTTCTAAAGATTGTATGGTGTTCCTCAAGTTAGTCAACACCCTATCCTGGACCTGGTTCACCTGAACCAAATGGTTTGGTTCAGGGTTGGGTGGGTTTGGATTTAATCTAGGGGAGTCAAGAAATTGAGGTCGTCCCTGATAATAGGTTGTTTTGGGTTGTTCAAAGAATGGTGGTGACCTATGTTCAGCATAATCCTAGGGAGGGTAAGAGTTATAATCATCATATCCTTCTTGATTGTAGATCGGGTTAGGTTGATCATCAAAGGGTGGAGATCTATAATCAATATAGGCGTGAGAAGGATAATAATCATTA
The DNA here is from genome assembly GCA_037157565.1 of Thalassia testudinum. Lineage (NCBI taxonomy): Eukaryota > Viridiplantae > Streptophyta > Magnoliopsida > Alismatales > Hydrocharitaceae > Thalassia > Thalassia testudinum. The sequence continues at coordinate 68,945,430 of JAZHRO010000007.1, read as the reverse complement.
TCTTGTTGTCCAGGGTTAGGCCTTGGACACTGAGGTCCGAAATCATATCCCCAATCAAAGTTATTCCGATTAGGAGATGAGGAATCATAAGTCAAGTTGGGATAGTAATCATCTTGAGGATAAGTGTTGGTAAGAGGGTAGGATTGGAAATGTGTGTAGGATGTGGAAGCATACATGATGAAGCAAGAGGGAAAACAGAACAGAGAAAGGTGCTCTACAATACAATCAACCAAACTTGTCCTTAGGTGGGTAGCCTAAAGGCCTACAGACTCCCAGAACTTGTCTTGAGATGACAGAAATAATTTGATCTACTTCTACTTGGTCAATCCAACCAGTTAGAGGGAGGGGTTGGGGAGAAGGTTCTTCCTTTGGCTTGTGCCTCCGGTTCATTTGATATCCCCCAACTGCGGTCGTTTGACGCTACTCTCCTAGCTAGACATCAGATGGACTGGTAGAAGCAGATTAATAAAAAAAAATCTTAGTTGGAGACCCAAAGAGCGAGTTAATCCTTAGGGCCAATGTCTACTCAATTTTAATTAGGCTTAGGATGATTGTGCTTTTGGAATGTGATGGGCCCTTTAGATGGGTTGTGCCTTTAATGATCAGTTAATATGTGTATGCATTCATAACCAAGGTTTGCAAACAAGGTTATTTGATAATGTGTCTTTTAGGGTTTAACCTTGCTTAGTAGCTTTTATGGTTTAATCTTTAGGTTCGTTCAATCAGGTTCAATAGAACACTCCAAGTTTTGAAAGCACCGATGATGATATATTCCTTTAAAAATTAGAAAAAAAATGTGGAGTGCTTGGTTCAGCCCTAAAAATCAACCCTATGAGGCAAACTACTGATAAATCACTTTTATTTTGAGTGGTGCAACCCAAACAAATCAATCAATTGGCCTATTCGCAACACAGATTAAGGCACACAATGTCTTAACCTAATCAGATTTCTACTCACTTATGTGTATTGAGTTGAAGCGTACCGGGTCCACAGGATAGATCCCGATTAAGTGGTAGAATCAAAGTGATTATGTGCCTTAGGATGAGAATTTGTGGGTGTTAAGTGTGTCTCTTTTAATTAAATCCCACAAGAGAAGAAATATTTTTTATTTTTTCAAATTTATGTGGGTGGGTGAGGTGAGGTAAAGTGACAATCAAACAATCAGATCTATCCTAAGGTTTATAAAAACACCTAGGTTGATTTGAGTTTGAGTTATTAGGTGATGGAATGGAAATCTAGTGAGTGAGTAGGGGGATATACTTACAGAACCTTTTAACAGCACTTTACTCCGATCTATCCGCTTTGGCTCACCTTGGAAGGATACCTATAATCACAGAAAGAAAGGAGCAAAGTGAGCTAAAAGGTTAAGGTGGAAAAACGTGGAAAAACCAAAGAGCGTTGCCTCCTTGGCAACAGTGCCAAAATAGTGAATGGGTTTTCGCAAAGAAAAGTTAGGGTTTTAGGAAACTCATCGTCGCAGTCGCAAAATCCGCTAACCAAATATTATTCTAATTTGGATGGGGCAGGACAAGCATCTAAAGATGAACGGTCCAGATGGTGCCACGTGGCACCGTCTAAACCACCCAAATCCAGCCAAGTCCCTCCACTCAACTTCATCGCACAATCCCAGCCATTAGATTTCAATCTAATGGTTGGAAACGGACCCTGCCTCACCTTCACAAATAAGAGGAGAGCTTAAGATCTTAATGTGACCAATGGATTTCAATCCAACAACCACGATTGCACGATCAGCGGATGCCGATAAATCTTCAACTCAACAATCTCACCCCTTTGGCGCATCGGTCACCCGCACTCCTTTCAATGCCATGGTGCAGGGTTGAATCCCCTAAATCCTCCAATCCAGCTCAGCGGCGAGGCACGCCCAAATTCGACTATAATTTTTCAAAATGGTGAGAGTGTTTTCATACGCGAAAAGATTTGAGTTAGAAAACCCATCGTCGTAGTGCATAGAAATCCACTACCAGATAAAATTTATAACCGAAACTCAAGGTGAGTCCTGGGTCGAACACGGGGAGGAAACTTTGGTTTTGAGAAATTCGCATTTCGTTTTTATTTGTTTTTGTTGTTTTTTCATCTTTTGTTATTTTTTTGAAATTTTTATAAGATAAGAGATCAGGTTGACAACATAATTATCTAGCTAATCTACTTACAAAGTAAGAAAGAGAGAGAGAGAATATCAATATTTAGCTAAACAATGCTTGCTACAGATATGAAAGTGGAAAGCTACACTACAAAGTAGTAAAAGATAGAATGGGTTGAGAAGAGTCCCCTTCGACGATCGCTTGGAGGATGGCTTGCTCTGACGTCGCCTAGATGAAAGTGGCGGGAAGATGGAGGAAGGAGAATGACGGTGAAGGAAGGAGGATGGGACAGGACGGCGTCGCGATGAGGATCTTCTTCTGGAAGGTGGTGAGAGGACGGCCATGGGATGCTCCACGAATGGGGGTGAGAGGTGGGAAAATATTTTGGTTTTCTACTCTAGAGGAACATCCCGGGCATGGGACAAGCTCTCTCTAGAGCCTTGGAGGTGGTGAGGGAGAGAAAGGAAGAGATGAAGGTGGATGGAGGGGTGTTGGTCCATTTATAGTGGAAAGGGAGAGGACAATTCTTATATAGGGAATTTAGTGACATCAAAGATGTCGCTGAAGCTCTACCCTAAACATCACTGAAGGTCACCAGCTCACACTCGCTTATAGCTGTGCTAACGCACTCACCTTCTTGCCAACAGATGCTCGATCAATGGTCACGATAGCATGAGGATTGCGCACTTAGCTGACGCGTCTAATTAGCCATCAAACTAGGCGTGCGATCGCTCATGCGGGTGCAGTCGCATTCAATGCGCCGCGTGCCAAGGTCTCTATCGCTCGTTCAAGATAGAGCGGTCGAATTTAGGTGCGCCTCTCTGTTGCAGTCGATTAGAGGCATTGGAGGAGTCAAACCCGCGCGGGTTTGTGAGTAAGCTTTGCAACCATTGCGCTGCTACGCTGTATTATCGAGGGGAGAGATCAAATGGCATGGGCTCTCGATTGTTGGATGGAGATCCAACGGTCGAGATTCAAAGTTGGTGAACTCTTCAGATGAAGCAGGCGACGTGGCATGATTATGGCCATTGGATCTCGATCCAACGATCGCAATTTAGTGTGGCTCTCCTTCAGCTCATGAGGCGTGGTTAATATTGGGTGGCCTAGATGGTGCCACGTGGTGCCATCTGGGCTGTCTATCTTCTTTCCTTTGTAGATGGCACCACGGACGTCGGATTGGGTTGATTTCCACACTGTTGGGCTACGATCGTCCATCCGGATCCATCTGTGTAGTTGGATTTGTCATTTAAACCTCTGAATTGCATCACTTAGTCCCTTGGCCATTGATCTTCCTCAGATTCAATAAGGTGCTACGGGATTCTGATCAAAATGATTTCGGAAGTGTTGGACTTCGGTCGTCGTCCTAATTAGATTCGTATGGTCGGATCATCAATTCGAGGCTCCGAAATAAATCTCCTTCTCTCCTGACCACAAAAGGACACAAATTAACCTATAATTTATACAAACTACTTTAAATGCAGAATGATGCATGCTATGCAATATTTATAACATGGAATGCATGTCTAAGCTTAGGAATATGCATAAATAGTCATTTTATCCTAAATAAATGTGTCTACATCATACCCCCATGCCTATCTTTTGCTAGTCCCTAGCAAAATCAAACTAAATGCTATGTATAAAAATAGAATTAGGATTCTTTTACTTAGGCCTAAGTTGTTTATTACCAATAGAAAATTTCAACTAAAGTTCTAAACTACGAAAACTCAACAGTGCCCGGGTGCCTACCGAAATGCAGACTGCTCAAGCCTTTGCCTTATTTGAAAAGGAAAGATACACACTTTTTTTTTCTTCTTTTCTAATTTTTTTGGATTTTTATGTTTAGGGTTTTGGTCTATAGCTACCCAACCCACCCAAGACCCGAAAAGAACTTTAAGTTATAAGCATCTTTGTAAAATGTGATAGACTCACTAAGTGACCGTTAAAATAGACTTCAGGTTTCTATAACCCTAAGTGACCTTAAGAGTTTCTACCTAAAGGTTTATCTTTCCAATCGATAGCTTTATCCTTAATTTTTTTATTTTTCTATGGGGTCAACACAAGAGCAAACCCATTGTATATCTCCCTAGTTTATTCTACTTCCCCGCTTCTTCCCTAAGTGTTTTGGGAATTATTTGTGCATTTTTGTGAGCTGAGCTCTAAACAACCAGCCAATGGGCTGTTACTCACGGCAACTTGCTAACCATACTCGTGTAGTGAAGTGTGGTTTATTTTTCTATTTTTATTTTTCTCCTTTTTCTATTTTTCTATTTTCTCTTTTTTTTTTTAAGTATCAATTTTTTCCTTTTCTAAGTAGGTGGCTTCCTTGATCTAAGATTTACCTAAAAGCAGTAGAATGAATATGGTCATGTAGTTGGGCTCTAGACAACTGGCCAATGGGCTGTAGCCCAAGACAACTTGCTTGCCATACTACCCTAGAAAGTTCATTAGCTACCTAATTTTCATAAAAACCACCGAAAAGTGAGTCCGTACAAATTGTGTGCAGATGCTTAGATTTAAAGTCCCCTCAAATCAAAGGACAGGTTGATAAGTCATATACTTATCACCCCAATTTATTGGCTAAATTAGAATAAAATTACTTAGTGAGGACTCAAGACCAAGTCCACATTCACGTGGACACCTAAGCTGATTAAGCTCGAAGACCTGAAGGGTCTGAGTGTTCACGTCCTAAAGTATCGTTTCTTAAAGTTTGCAACTCCTAATGCCTAAGTTTTCTTCTCTTAATTCTAGTTTTTTTATTTTAAATAATAAGAAATTACTGTTATGGGCTGACAAAATAATCAAATCACAAAGTATCTACCCCCCATGCCTAGCTAATGCAATGTCCTCATTGTAAAATAAAAGCAGAAAGGAAGGCAGAATAGGAAGAATATCACTTGAATACTGTGAAACTTTGATCAGCTCCAAAATAGCCTATACACATGCTAAGTTTAGTGCCTTCAGCTAGGCACAGTCCTCAAACAAAAATTATAAATATTAAGGCTACAAGAACAAAGTTTCCGGGCCTGCAGATATGAGTCCCGGAGAGTGAAAGTGGCCTTGCCAAAAAGATGATCAATGAAAGTGGCAAGTTGATGATGTAGGGAGAGCCTAAATGGTCTCTAATAGGAGTTTTGTTGCTTCCATACAGAGGAGGTTTGGGTGGGTGGAGGATTTGTGTAATGGTTGGGTGAAAAAGGACGATGAGGGTTTTGTGATGTGTTGGGGGTTTTTAATGTGTGTGTGTGTACTCTAGAATACTAAGCTTTTCAAGAGTTTCTCCCCAAAGTTCAATTACATCCTCAAAATCTGGGTGCATGATCCAACCATTCTGATCTTTGTGATTTTCACCCATTATTTGAACCTCAAACTCTAAAAATTCAGGATGAGGACGTTGTTGGGTTTTAACTTGATCATGTGAATCTTCCAATAGGTTCCCAATTTCATGAATATTTTCCTCATCTCGGTTTTCCACAGTTGGTTGCATGTCTTCATTGTCCTCCATTATTCCTGCAACCTTGTGATTTTCTTCCTGAGTTTGGGTTGGGTTAGCCATTAAGGGGTTGTCTAATGTGTGTATGGCCATTACCTCCTCTATTCTGCCAAGCTCCCCCATCAAACTACACTTAATTTTATCCTTCTTTGAGATCTCGAAAATATTAAATCGATTTATTTTATTCCCTGAGGTAATTTCTATATTTCCCAATTCACAATCAATCCTTACCTTGGGGGTGCCCAAGAAAGGTCATCCCAAAATGATCAGGGTGTGGTTGAGCGGTTTTGGTGCTTCCATGTCAAGGACCATGAAATCCACAAGGTAATGCAAATAATTAACCTTGACTAAAACATCTTCCAAGAGACCCTTGGTTTTGTAATTGATCTATCGGCCAACTACAAGGTTATGTCAGTGTGTTTCAAGTGGCCTAGACCCAGTTTCCTATGTAGTAAGGTAGGGATCACATTAATGGAATCACCCAAGTTGAGGAGGGCTTGGTCAAAAGTAATGTTTCCTATTGTGTAGGAAATCAGCGGGGCTCCCAAGTCCTGCTTCTTAGGGGGTAGCTTGTTTAAGATTAGTGTGCTTGTGTTGTCAGACAAGACTACTCTCCTAATGTTTTCAAATTTTACTCTACGCTTCTCTTTATATGAATTCAATAAAACCTTGGCGTAGGCGGGGATTGATCCAATAGCCGTGAGGAGTAAAACGATTGTTAATTTAAAAGCCATAAGTAAGGACATCCTTTCCTCCAATTTCTCCTTCAGCTTTTTCTATTTGCCCATACAACAACATACTCCCGGATCAGACTCTGGTGTTTTGTTGATTACATTCTTAGTTGGGAGTCTAGAATTCTTGTAATGGGTCTTAATGGTATTGATGTGGGGTTGGGTGGGACCCTTGTGTCTACTACCACTCCTCAAGGTGATGGTATTTGCAGTGGCAAAGTGTTGTTGGTTAGTGCCTTGGGGAGGGTTGGGCAAAACAGGAGGCTCTCAGTTGATTATGGTAGGAACTTGGTTAGCTCTAGGAGGGACTAGGGTAGCCTGATAGATAACATGAGGTTAAGCATGTGGCTCCCTACTATTACCAAACCCTTGAGGCTTAGTGTCTCGGTTCTGCACATTCCTTAGGTTTGTATAGGCTATGATAGTAGAGATCTGTGTTGTCGGTTGTTTGCATTAAGTTCGAATTGCAAGGTGTCCAGTGAAGTTTTCATTTGTTGCATGAGATGGAGCATTGACCCTTGCATTTCTACCAACTTCAGGTTTAAATTAGTCTGCTCGATGGATTGTTGGGCATTCCACATGGGTTGGTTAACCTGATTCGGGGGTAGCTGAGTATATACATGACCTTGAACCATTATTTTTTGTGATACATAATTGTTGGGTCGATATTGGGTTTGCTGCACCTGATCTTTCCAAGAGAAGTTAGGGTAATTTTTCCAACCAGAATTATAGGAGTTTAAGTAAGGGTTGGACCTAGTGTTCTCTTGTACAGCAAAAACATCCTCAATAAGATGAGGATTGATGTAGACATAATTATTGAAGATAAAATGCCTATTCATTCATGTTCATAAGCTTAGATTTGCATTTTATGTTATAAATATTGCATAGCATGCATCATCCTGCATTTGGAGTAGTTGTGTATTTTTTAGGTTAATTATGTCCTTTTTATGGCCAGGGGGAAGGATATTTATTTCAGAGCCTCGGATGGATGATCTGACCGTACGAATCTGATCAGGACAACGATCGGAGTCTAATGCCTCCGAAATCGTCTAGATTGGAGTCTCTTAGCACCTTATGCGGTCTGAGGAAGATCAATGGCTAGGGGGCAATGCGACATCCTTACGGGCTTCGGATAAAAAATCCAACCGTACAGATGGATCCGGAGCAACGATCGCAGTTCGGCAACGCGGGAATCATCTCGATCTGAGCACCGTGGCACCCTCTGCAATAGAAAGAAGATGGACGGCCCAGATGGTGCCACGTGGTGCCATCTAGGCCGCCCAACACCGCCCAGTAGCATCTACAAGTGCCCCCTCATCATCGGAGATCTCGCACCATAGCCGTTGGATCAAGATCCAATGCTGAGGTTCCTTCGTGCTCGCAGCACTCAATTCATCCTCGAGACACAAAGGTGCCCGCAGTGCATTGGTCGCAAGAGGTGCTCTTAAACGCATGGCATGCGTTCGAATCCCCCCAAGCCTTAAATCCAACTCTACGGTGAGGCGCGTGCAAATTCAACTGCACGATCGGTGATAGACGGTACGTGTGCTTCCACGTGGCGCAGCGGATGACCTGATGCGATCACGTGGGTGTCAACGCGAATTCTCACGTGCAATCTTCAACCGCAAGATCATGATCCAACGGTCATACAAAGACCACGCCTCTACAGCTGTGATCAGACATATGCACAAGCGTGAGCTGGAGGCTATAGCGACGCATGAGCTGGAACTTTACCGACACCTTTGCTGTCGCTAATTATCCCTTACTTGTTTTAGCCCCTCTCCTCCCCTATAAAAGGACCCCTACACCTCCCCTTCTTCTTCATCTCTTCCTTTCTTCCTCTCACCACCTGCAAGGCTTTAGAGAGAGTTTGTCTCAAGCCCAGGATGCTCCTCTAGAGTAGAAAACAAACATTTATTCCCGCCTCTCATCCCCCTTCGTGGGGTATCCTGTGGCCATCTTCTCACCTCCCTTCGGAAAGAAGATCCTTGTCGCGATGCTGTCCTGCCCCACCCTCCGTCCTCCGGCTCTATCCTCGTTCGTCCTGCTCCTCACCACCTTCCTCCAAGCGACGTCAGAGCAAGTCATCGTCCAAGCGACCATCAAGGGAGATTTCTCTCACCTATATCTTTATTGCTTTCATAATATAGATTTCCCGCTTTCCTAGTTGTAAGAAACATTTGATTATAAAAACACATGATTGTTTCTTTCTCTATCTCTGTCTCTCTCTCTTTTATTTTGCAAGTAGATTAGCTAGAATTCATCGACTTGATCTCTTGATTGCTAAAAATACCAAAAAAATTAGAAAAGATAAAAATGTAAAAAATAAATAAAAAGAAAAATGTGGATTTTCAAAACAAACATTCGCATCCCCATGTTTGACCCGGGACTCACTTTTTGAGTTTCGGTTATAAATTTTATCTGATCGACAAATTTTCTCACGAATCGAACTATGATGACGGGTTTTCCAAAATCCAATCCTTTCCACGTGCGAATCCGCCTCATCAAGGATGAAGGGTAAGAAGGATCAGAAAAACTGGGATCAAAGGCAACGACGAAGGTGGTGTTGTTTAGGTTCCTTTAGAGGGGGTAACAGGGGATGTGGAGGTGCTGGAAGTGGAAGAAGATGATGAGGGGGAAAGATGTTCAGTGGATGGTGGTGTGGTGCGATGGAAACGATTGAAGGTGGTGCGGTAGTTAGGCTAGTGCTGTCACCACACGGCCTTCGCAGTCGAGAAGGTGGAGAGTGAAGATCGCCTGAGCCACAGTGCAAGCCAGATCCATAGGGTCTGTTTCGGTCATGGTGTCGGTGATGGAGATGGTGGATCCTCGTAGGGGGGAAGGATGATGATCCCTCCGCAGGCAATTTCTTTCCCTTTTTAACGCATCCTTTGTTGCGATTCTCTCTCTCTCATTCTGGTCTCTCCCGAAATCTTCGCCCTTCTCCAACGGTAGCAGTGAGGTGGTGCGTTGAGGCAATGAGTCCGTTTGAGATCCGTCAGCGTCATCAGACTTCCAGACTATGCTCTGGACATCTTACAAATCAAACTTGGCTGCCCTTGTATTCCTGCAATCCAATAAATGCATTTATTTATAATACAAGATAAACTATGTAAATCTAAATTATAATGTATGCATTTATTTTATAATCAAATGCAAATATTAGTACATTCTAAAATGTAGGAACTAACTAACTTAGGCTAAAAATTAGTCCACTAATTTGAACTCATCAAGCACCTCTTGGCCATTAATGGACTTCCCTGGTTCACTGATATCATGAATTACTTGGTTATGGGGAAAGTTTTGCCTGATTGGGTGACCTCCTGGCAGGACAAGCTAATTTCCGATGCCAAGTACTATGTTTGGAAAGATTTGTATCTATTTCACATCGGTAATGACTCAGTGAACCGAAGATGCATCTCCAACAACGAGGTCAATGATGTCATCTCATTCTACCATGACCAAGCCTACGGTGGCCATTACTCTAAGCGTAAAATCACAACGAAGATCCTCCAGTGTGGGTTCTTTTGGCCCATAATGTTCAAAGATGCACAATCCTACTGTAGGGCATGTGCCCGTTGTCAGACCATTGGCAACATGGGCCTGCACAATATGATACCCTTGAATCCAATTATTGTGTGCGAGATCTTTAACATCTGGGGAATTGATTTTATGGGACCCTTTCCAGGATCTAACGGCTTCAACTACATCTTACTTGCTGTTGACTATGTCTCGAAATGGATCGAAGTTGTCCCCACCAGAAGAAATTATCACAAAGTTGTTCTTCGATTCATTCAGGAGAACATCTTTTCCATATTTGGGGTTCCTAAGGCCATCATCAGAGATGGCAGGTCTCATTTTGTGAATGTGCACCTCCAGTCCCTGATGAAAAAGTACAGGGTGCCACATCGTATCTCAACTCCTTATCACCCCCAAACTAACGAATTGGCTGAGCTATCCAATCGGGAGATCAAGAAAATCCTTTAGGCCATTGTTCGGCCTGACAGGAAAGATTGGTCCACCCGACTTTCGGAAGCCTTGTGGGCCTATAAGACCACCCATAAGACCCAGCTAGGAATGTCTCCCTTTAAGCTCATGTATGGAAAGGCATGTCACCTCCCTGTCGAGATGGAGCACAAAGCCTACTGGGCAGTACGGAAGTGCAATGTAGATCCCATGAAGGCTGCAATCCACCACCAGTTGCAAATGAGCGAGATCGAGGCATTACGTAATGATGCGTACGAGAACTCGCGTATCTACAAGGAGCAAGTCAAAGCTTTCCATGACAGATACATTGTGAAAATCATTCCATCCTGGTTAGAAAGTGCTCCTCCTTGATGCCAAGCTCAAAATCTTCCCAGGAAAGCTAAGATCAAAATGGATTGGACTCTTTCTCATCCGACCAATCTTCGGAAATGGAGCTATCGAAATCAGAGAACTCAACCATGACTCAGAACCATTTGTTGTGAACAGTCGGAGACTCAAACCGTTCCTCAAACTCATTGATTTGAATCTGGCTACAGTATATTTTGATCTCCATTCTCCCTGAGCCACATTGCACCCAGTTGATGGTGTTAAACTTAGCACTTAACTGGAGGCAATCAGTCATTTTGAAAAAGCTGAGACCCTTCTAACCTATCTCTGAGCTGAAGTCATATTGTACTTTAGGGTTCGTCCATTAGAATAGCTGAATCCACCTTTAAAACTTGTATCAAAGCTTGAAATCATCCGCAACACTCATCCTGACCTGTTTGCCACCCACCAAACCTGTTCTAATGTATGATCTAAGTTGAACTCCAACCCACCTAATTTACAATGAGGACATTGCAAATCTTAGGCATGAGGGGGTATTAAAGTGCAAAACGTTATGAAATTAGATTCATGGAGGGGTTTCAATCAAAAAAAAAAAAGAGAAAAGGAGAGGGCAATTTTGAGAGTTGAATTGAAAAATTGAGGAAGAAGAGGAGAAGAAAAAAGAAAAAGGAGCAAATAAAAGAAAGAAACTGTGATAGTCCTTGTACTTGAGTATGGAACTTACCTAAGTTCTAAGTTGGATCGGATGATGAATTATGACCTGGAAGGATAAAACTTAGGAGATTATTGACGAAAATCAACCTTAGGCCTATTCTAGGGCTTAAACACTCATGTATTTGTTAAGATCTAGATTAATTCTCAAGAGGTTGAGGAAAGTGCGAGACTGATGTATTAAATCTAAGGTGTAGGGATTATTCGGCCCCGTTGCCTGCCCTTTTATTTATGGGACTTGGTGACCTAGGCACCCAAAAATCACACACCAGTCTGGTTTAGTGTGCTTAATGAAATATAATACCAAAAGTGTTCTATTCTGAAAAGGTTTTCCCAAAGTTTTGGCTTAGGAACAGCTTGAAGACATAAGTTGATTGAACGAGTTCCTAACACGGAGAGGTGGAATGAAAAATACTCCCCTCGAAGATGCGTAATAACATATCATCTCATCAGTGCTTGTCTCTTAGGATATCTAAATATCCTACCGAGGGCATGTAAGCACCTTGTGCTAATTCAGGTGCCATGGGCAGGATTATCCCGAAATGTCGATTGCTAGGGCTTGAATTTAGCTACAGAACACCATGGGCAGCACTATCCCGAAGTGTTGAAAGCCATGGTTTTGGGGGTTGCCATGGGTGATGCTATCCTGAAGCATTGAAAGACAGGGACCCTTCAAGGATTAATGGTGGGGACAAGGAATCTGATACTGACCGTGTTTAGGGCCAATCCAATGTTAGATTTAAGGGAATGTAAAAAGAAAAGAGAGAAAACTCTCAAAATAAATATCCCCTTCTATCTCTCTTACCAAAAATGCACTAGCAAACTGAACGTAGACTTGCTACGTATATGCACGGGTGCTTTAACCGCTAGGGTCAACAAACCTCTGGGCAGTGTTTACAGGTCTTAGAAACTTTCGCGGTAGACCCAAGGGTGAGGCTGGTCAAGTCTAGATCTTGGTTGGTACTTGAGTCCCCTAGGCCTATTGTTGGTATTTTGATCTGATTTCTAGAAACACGGCTTAGTAAAGCATCCTAACAATTACATTTAGCTTAGAGATCGAGTTTGATCCATAGGATTTTGCTAGGGATTAGAAAAATCTAGGCATGGGGGTATGATGGTAACACCATCATGGACCCTAACTAGCCACAATTAGCCAGATTCAATTGGTAAATGCTCCTACTTGATCATGTGGGGGTTACAATTCTGCACTGATCTGATTTGAGAAGAAAATAAGAAAATAGGGTTAATTTTGTTGTTTGAACAGCACATCACAGATGCAAATTAACCACGGGGTTACTTAAGGGTTAATTAAATGTCAATTGAGCATAAAAGTCTAAAAAATGGACTTACACTGACTAAATCAGGGTTTCATTCATTTTGAGGGTGAAAACAGTACTAAAACCCTAATTTCAACCCTACTTAAATTGAAAAGGGTTTGGTTAGGATAAAATTAATCTAAATCTCCTAAAAATAATTGAAAAATATTCTAAGAGGTTTTCTACCTTTGGTTTGACCATCTAAACCTATTATGACCTAGAACAGAGTTTCAAATAGGAATTTACTCTAAATTAGGCTTTTATGCAATTTACCCAATCAAACGTGGTCAAAAATCAAATCCAAGTTTACCATTAGATTTCTTGGGTCCAAATTAGGTTAAGACCAAAATTTGGGCCTAATCAGAGTCCATGTTGACCTAGTTTGCATTTTAGCCCCTAAAACTCTATTTCTCACATTTGTACCCCTAGGTTTCGAGTTTATTGCATTCACGTCTCTAACTTCATATTCTTCACAGTTATGCCCCTGCCTCCATGAACAGTGTGAACGGCGGTCAAACCCAACTCCGCCACCTTTGACTGACCCAAAACAGCAACAAACCAAAACCAAATCCCACCAAATTTAGTAGGATTGGTGTTCACACTATGGGAAATCATATGAACATGATCTTAGATTCAGATCTTGAGCGAGAAGCTCCTGTGAATCCAAAGAAATTGTGGGAATTCCTTGTGCCCAAATCCGAACCTTATGCACCTAATTTCCTGATGGAGCTCGAAATCAAGATCTATTTAAGCTTCCCTACATCCCAACGTTCTCCTCAGCCAAGAATAAGTCGGAAAACACTTCTCTCTTCCTCCTCTGGCCATCGCATCTTCAGCTCCAGTGAGCTCTCTATGACCTCTTCCTCTGACCATCCAACCATCAAATTGGACACCCTTCCGTCTTCCCCTCTTCGTCGTGAGTATTGCTAGCCAAAGCAAGATCACTATCGACCTCTTCTTCCTCGTCGTCTCTCAATCACCTTCATCTTCTTCGCTTCTGGTTGGTCAATGCCGGATGCCTCTGTCCTCCTCTCACTCCCTAAGTACCCTCGAACTCCTCTTCTCCCTCTCTAGGTTAGATTTAGCACCTTAAGACCTACTTTCGATTGCCGTACCAACTGCTCCCCCACCGTCTTCGCCGTAGCCGACACAAGCTCCGGCGAGATCGCACCGACACCACACACACGTAAACACCACGTCACCACTTCCAGAAGCACCACCACCCCTCATGAAAGAAAACCCTTAAAATTATTTAGGGTTTTAGCTCCTCCTCCCCGACGGTCACCACACCCCACAACCGTCGTCTCCGATGTCGAACAACCGCCATACACACACACACCAAATCATGACCACCTTCACACTCACCGTCCTCTGGCGAAGCTTCTAAACTATTCTAATTGGGCCACAAGGCCTTATTGTGCATTTCAGATCTTCATCAGAGCATCGTCGTCACCGTCATCATCCTCAACTCCGTCCGCCTCTCTCCAGCTACTACAAAGCCCGCTGCTATGCCCAATCAAAGTAGGCTTTCCTGCTACTTCCCTCCAGGCCTTCAATCGAGCAACCAAACCACTCTAGCAGTGCCATTTCGACAAAGGAACAACACGACTTCATGAGAAGGAGGCAGCTCTGTTTTGTCCCACATCGATGACTTTTGGTTTTCTTTCGCGCATATAAGGTTTTTGTGCCATTACCCAGCTGCCTCAGTGAGAACGAGGTGAGGTCCCTCACTGCACGTGCCCACACACGCCCTCGCCCACGATCCCACGCACGCGGGTCTGGGCTCTAACTCAATTACCTTGTTACTATTACCCGTATACCCTATACCCAAATCTGAGGAAAGAGATAAGAAGGAAATCTGAGCAGGAAGATGGGTGGTTTTGCACTATTGCTCCTTGCTCGATATTTGTGCATTCTCCTAATACTTAGGCAAATTTCTGAAAGGTGCTGAGGCTTTGAACATTTATAGTGTCTACCCTTTGTGCCCGACGTCTAACCTGGGTTGAGATTACTGTGGAATTATTTGAGACTTGTGCTGACGTGGATAAGTGGTTTGCAGGTTACTGTGGAGACATTGAGTATTGTTGGATCCTTGGGAATAATGCTTAATTGTAGGGCTGAATTGGTGGTTTCAACCACCATTTTTAGTCCTTTATTTATATTTTTGTCCCTAACTCTTGAGACTCATTATTGCTTCTTATTGAATAACATTTTTTTATCTGATTCACTTGCATTATTATTACTAATTATTGTGATTAGTGGATTAATTTGTTACACTTGCTCCTTGCGAACAACCTTGGAACTCATGATTTTTCAAGCATTATAAATTTAAATGTCGTATCGATTTTCGTCACCATACAACAACGCGATATTTTCCTAAATATGATGATTTTCGACTGCAACACCCAGTGCTTGTCTCCTTGAACATTTAAATATCCTATCAGGGGATGTAAGCGCATTGTACTATTAAGTGCAATGAGTGGCATTATCTCGAAGTGTTGATTGTTAGGGCCTGCATTAGCTTAAGAATATCATAGGCGGTGCTATCACAAAGTGTCGATTGCTATAGATCCTTAAGGTTTCCATGGGCAATGCTATCACAAAGCATCAAATGCCAAGGGACCCTTCGAGGTGTGGTGGTGGGAACGAGGACTCCAACACAAATCGTGTTGAGGATCAATCTGAGGTTGGACTTAGAGGGATAAAAAATCACAAAAATATCCTTCTCTCTCTATCTCTTTAATACACTTGCAAGCTAAAATAAGACCGTAGTACACATGCATAGATGCTTTAACCTCTAGGATCAACAAACCTTGGGCAAGCTTGGGGACCTAAGAAACCTTTGTTGGCGACCCAAAATAGTGGATGATTGGAATATGATAGGACGAAGAGGTCTTTATCTTGGTTGGTACTAGAGAACCTCTAAGTCTGAATTTTGAGATTTTGAGTTTACTCTCTGTGAGATGATTAGACGAGGGTGACTTGACTTTTGCATCTTAGCCTATACGATTGTGTCTCAATGTCATAATATTTTGCTCAGGACTAGCAAAACATAAGTATGGGGGCATTTGCCAAGTCCACATTAATGGACTGGTATTGAGCCTAAGTTGGTTAATTCCTGCATCTTTGGTACGTCAATATTTGTAATAGGTCATAAAGTAATTGCATGCATCATTACTTAGATTTACTAACGTTTTTATTGCATTTTATAACTCGTTTTGTATATAAATAATTGTTTTGTGTTTCATTGTTTCAGGAATAATTTCCACTCATTCCCACTTCATATATACAACATCCATTCCACTCACACACACTTCATTTAATTTAATACACACACCTCTCTCTTTCATGCTCACACACACAACACGACACCAATCACCTCAATATCTTTTTGTAACAACTCAAATAATACCCCCATTTCTCAATTTCTCTTCACCTCATATGACCCCATCCCATAACACACACACACACACCCAGTGATCCCCTTAACCCATCGCATAGCCCAACATTCACGCACCCTCAAACTACATCCTCATACACATAACGCACACACACGTAAGCTATAGGACAATGCACCAATTAATCTCTCTCTCACTCGATTCCCTCTCTCGAAAACCAACACACCCGACAACATAGCCTAACCTACCTAACCGATCTCCCTCACTCACACAGGCCCTATGGGGCACTTCCCTTGCGACTTTAGGATATTCCTAAACTCTTGTTCTTACGTGAGGGCGCAGGCCCTAGCAGCTCCTCACTCTCCTTCCTTGATCTCCATCACCACCACCCACCGATTATCAACAGAGCCAACTATGACCACCAAAGCTCCTCCTTCCTCTTGCACCATCCTCCACCTCCCTCACTCCCACAATAGGGGGAGGCCCTAGCGACTCCTCTCCTCACCACCATCATCGACTGTGCTTGTTCTCTACGTTGACTGATGAGATCACATTTTTGGGCTAACCGAATACATAAATGCCTAGATATTAGATTAATGTTTACATATACATAGCATACTTTAATATGTAAATAAATTATTTTATAAAATTACTTGCATGCATATTTCATACATGGCATTCATATGTAAATGTGATGGAGGATAGTATGTAGTATAGTTTAGTTGGCATGCATATATTACATGCATTGTTTTGGGTTTTTATATAAATAACCAAGTTTTATTATTTGTTTTCCTTGCATTGCGCATGCGCCAACGCATGCACTACCACCAAATCCAACTGCCAACCAAAGTGGTCCGCTATTGCATCGAGCTTCTTGCAACCCCCTCAGGACTTCAACGCATTGCCTCCCAACTGCCTTGATATCCTTGTTAAGTTATTGGCCGAGACTTCAGGGAGGAAATAGATTGACCAGAGTTCTATAAAAGAGGATGTACCGAGCAGCAGCAAGGGAGCTTCTTCCTTTTCCCCTCCGGGGGGCTAGAACCTCGATCGTGCGCAAGGCATACACCATGATGAAGGCTTGCACCGTGACCCTTTAGCGCACTGCCTCCCTCCTCCGCACCACCGTGAGTGCTCGTGGTGACAGCACGAGCGCCACCATCCTCACCATAATCATCACCACCTTGATCTTCCCAAACTATGCACTCTCCCTCTCTACCTTCCTTAAACCACACCAACACCACCACTCTCCCTCTCTACCTTCCTCAAAGCACCCAACACCACACCGCCTTCCCTTTCCTCGTCTTCTTCAACCTCCTGCCTTCTTCCCTATCATACCTCCACCAACATAACGGCATCAGTCCTTTCCCCAACACCACCGCCAACAACCCCACACACCTCAGCCACCCTCAACCCCTTGCTAACTCCTCTTCCTCTTCCTTTTCTTCTTCTTCCTCACCCACCTTCCCATGTCACACGAAGAAGAACCCAAAGCCCCCAACACACAACACCTCCATTAAGGCTCCTCCAACCTCCAACCTCGACCCCAAGCACCACCCAAGCATCCTCGCTGACCAAAATGGCCACACGTGGCCATACTTGATTCACACGCGGCTACACTCGACGCACACACGGCACCTTTGGCCAGCCATCCTTTGCCTGCGATCACCGGCTCCGGCCATCTCGGCCCTCGCCGTCAACACCATCGAACTCCTCTCCTTTGGAGGACCCTCTCCACCAAAGCAAACAACCGACGATCCTCCTTCCCGCACACACAAAACTCTGCAACAAAAGCTCTATTTTGGTGGGAATTAATATTTACATATGCTACCATTGTGGAACTTCGATTTTCAATTTAATATTTGATTTATTAGATGAAATTGTAGCCAGCCCCTTGAGTTCTCACTATATGCTCGGATTATCCAATTGCATACCTATCTCCCCAATCTATTAGTCTTACATAAGTTACATGTTATATTATAATTGTGGGAAAATATCTGATCATCATGTTTCGATAAATTTGAACACGAATGCAAAGTATTTGTGAATCTTACTAGGCTTAGTCCTCCTCGTGGAAACGACTAAATCATTGTGGTTAGAAGTAATTAATATTTTGATAGTCGATTTTCCACCACAAAAGTATTATAACCACACGACATTTTATGTTATATCGGAAATGAAGAGTGATATATCATTGAACTCTCCACCAACACTACAACCACGATCACGCTTCTCCGCTCACCATGCTCATCTTCACGTCAACAAAGCAACCGTCACCATGACCTCACCACGATCATATCCAACGCGACCACAATAGCCCCCTCATGGTGACAGTGTAAGGGGTGTGTGGGTGGTGGTGCCACCTCCGATCTACGATCCTCCACCTCCATGATTCAAGCATACCTCGAGGATCTAGCGAGCTACCGCATCTTCCATCCGTGGCCAGAACTCCATCACCGTAGGCATGCAGGGTGATAAACTACAACACTATTTATGGAGTTCCACACCCACCACTCTACCTCCATCGCATCCTCTAGCTCTTCACCACCATGCTTTGCCATCACCTGCACTCCTCACATGCGAGGGGAGTTCCCGCATCTTGTGCAACTTAGTTTCCTTTGATTGTTTGTGGCGTTTGATTGTTGAGAACATGTTGATGTGAACATTGTTCCCTTTTAGTAGTTGTTGATTGCAAAATAAATGAGATCTTAATGTTGGTTTGTTTGATAGCCTCCTTGTGGATGTGACATTCCCCTACTATACGTGGTTTAATTTTTTTTCTCTGATTTGAATGTTTTCATCGCCATGCAATGACAAATTCGATTTATTACATTTTTAATTGGTGAGATGGTTCAATCACCCAGTTAATTGGAGGAGAATTCTATGGAGAAGAATGTTGTGTTTAGGGAACATGCCCAGGTGGTGATTGTGCTTAGAGGTAGGAAGGAAATCACAAAGCTAGATTCCCATTTAACCCCTCATGTGACTCCTGATTCATTTATACACCCTGATCGGACTTCTAATTATGATACTAAGGATGGAGAGGAAGATTCTGCACTTCAAGAAGTGCCTAAGGAAACTCCCTCATCCTACATGCTTGGGGCCCCTTATCTTGAGAGACTAAAAGATCCTAAAAACACTAGACCCTTCTTTAATAAACAAAAAGCTTGGATGCTGGAAATAATGGAGACATTTAAGAAAGTTTGCATCAATCTCCCTCTTCTTGAAGCTCTGAAATAAATCCCATCCTATGCAAAGTTTTTGAAGGACTTGTGCACCCTGATGTACGTGAAATCAAGTTCATAGACACACATTCCTTGTAGCGGAAATCACACAAATACTTTAAACAATTAATTTAATGAACTTGAGAAAACGTATTTGCCAATTGGAGTTCGATTCATCACAGGAAGGCAACCGGATATTTACGCTTCCTAACATTATTAATTTTTTGGTCTTTTTATATTTTTTGTGATTTTTTTTATGAAGCAGAATCAGAAATAGATCTAACTACTAAGCAAAGGCAAATGGAATAAGATGTAGAGATGAAAATAAGAACTTGATTTTATTGATAATAAGAAATGTTTATTTCAACTAATAACAAAAGTTGAATAAGACAACTAGAAGAATAGAGGAAAGCTTAAAACATCCAAGAAAAGTGTTGGAGAAGATGTGGCCACGAATGCATAGGCCGGAGTAAGAAGATGCTAGTGAGGAAGTGGAGAAAAAGGAGTACCCAACATAGTCTTGTGGCGTCACCTTGATCAAGAAGTCTTCAAGATCAAGGTGAAGGGAAGGAGTGGAGGGGAGGGGGTCAGCTAGCCGAGGTTAAGTGTAGGTGGACTAAGGTAGACTAAGGTAGGAATGATGTGAAATATTAATGGAAGGTGGCTAGGTGTTTTTATAGAAGTAATGAATGAATGTGATTGGTCAATGGAATTGGCCATGGATCAAGGGTAATGGGTGGCTAGGATTAAGTGGTTTGAATTGAAGGGCTTGGATAGGCTTTACTTATTTGGAATTAAATAGATGGTGGGGATGGGCTTGGAGGCAACATGGAGGGTGGATGGAGGCCTTATCATGGCCAACCATAAGGTTAATGGATATGGACTAAGTGGCCAACCATTATGTGTTAAATCATTGCCATTGGATGAGAGGTTTAAGGTTGGGATTTAGACCAATGATGTAGTTGATCATATAATGTGGTTGCAAGGTGGTTTTGGAGCAATTAACCTGAGTCATAGGATGGGATATCAAGGGTGTAGTTACAACATAGTTTGGCTGAACGTAGGAGAGAATTTAGGAGGGGGGTTAGGGTTGGGTTTGGAGGGAGAATCATGGCGGTCCAAAGGCAAATTAAGGGTGGAGAAGAGGATCATGGTGGCCAGCCATGAAGCTTCCAAGAGAAGCCTCATGTGGCTAGCCAAAAAGGATAGGGTTTAACTATATTTAGCAAATGAATTTCAAGCCCTAAGATGGAGGATCTAAGGTAGAGAATGTATAGATAAGCTTTTCTAAAATTGGGTTTAGGACATGGTGTTTAGGACTAGGTAGGTTGTCTTAGGGTGGATGTGTAGAGAGAGTAGGGTGATGCCATGTGTCCCTTGTCCTTGAGATTTTTCACTTTATTCTTTATTAGGCTCCTCCAACTTTATTCCAGTTACATCCTGCATATATACAAAACACAATAATTTGTCTCAAACCAAGTTTGTGCTAAATGCATTCTCTAAACCTAATATGCAATTATTTATAATACAATAAGCTATGAGACTAACATAATTTAGGCATATTAACATTAATTAACATGCATTTATCACACCCTCATGCTCACCTTTTACTAGTCCCTTAGCAAAACAAAAGGTGAAAATCATGTGGGAAATTAGAACATGAGTTTGAGCAAAGGTAGATTAAGAATGTCAACATGATTTTTCACCAATTCAAAGGAAACCATGTGCAAAACCTTAACGTCAAAGGCTCAATGATTCTAAGGTATTGACTCAAATGTAAATCACCTAAATCCATTTAGAGATTTTGTTAGCCTAAGAATTGGGTCTCAAGGGCAACTTTTTATGGCTTTATCAACCCACCCAAAGTTTAAATCGAGATTAAATTTTAAGCATCAAGTATACGTAAAGAAGTGACTGATTAAATGGGCAACCAAATTGAATACTAAGTTTTCACTTAGGTAAAAGAATGTCTCTTCATTCTAATGGACCTTGTTTTCATATTTGCCTTACTAAAACTTGGAAGCCTTCCCTTGCCCTTTCTTATTCCAAGGTCAACACAAGGGTGAAAGCAATGTATATCTCCCTAATTGAGCCATTTGGCCTCTTATTACTAAATCTCACTCTTTTTGGATTTTTGGGTTATTTTTGACACACATTTATTTGTACTTTTTTTTCTTTAGAAACATTTTTTTTCTTCCTCCTAGTACTTTATTTTTTATTTTCTCCTTTCTCGTTTTTCTAAGAAGGTGGCACTTTTGAATGTCATTCAAGAACATTTCCTAGACAACGGCTCGAAAAGCTAAACATGTGAAGTTGGGATCTGGACATCCTACAGCTGGGGAGCAGATCTAGTGTAACATACTAGCCATACTTGAAAGGATGATATGACCCTTAATTTGAGCCCTATTAACCACTTAGTTTTCAATAGGCAATCGCTTTAAACATAAGTCAATGCAAAAGTGCATGTGTAGATTTATTAATCTACACAAGACTCTTAAAACTAAAGGGTAGAAAGATAAGTTACATACTTATCACTCCCTTGACCTAATACTTCGACTTTTTTAAATCTTGTCAAAGACATGAGAAATAGGTTCGTATTTTAGTAAATACCTAAGATAATTAAGTTGGAAAATGACCTGAAGAGTCTAAGCAAAAAGACTTTGATTATACGCTTTCTAAGACCAATAAATTGTCAATTTCAAAATTTTCTGATCTAGCTCAAAACTTTAAAAACACTGATTTTTTTTTCCTTTTGCTTTTCCATTTCTTTATTTCGACAAAATATATACCAAAAATCTGGAAACTAAATAAAGTGACAACATAATTATCTACACCCCTCCCAAATGCCTATTTCATGCAATGTTCTCAATGCATGCAAAAACATAAGCAAATTAAGAGTAAATATCACCTAACAATCTTTGAGTCTACTCAAGAAAGGTTAGTTAGCTCCAGAACTAAATAAATTAAACTTACAGTATATAGAAGCTAATCTAATATGTACAAGCTAATGCATTCGGTTGCCTCTGAACAAGTACTGAATTTCATGTCACAGCTAGATGAAGACCAGCAAAATTAGATTTAAGAAGAGCAGAGTTTTCAATTAAAGGCTAATGAGTCAGCTAATTGATATAATAATATGCTTAGTTTTGTTAGTGTTGGGACATTAGACGTATTAGAATTAGGTCATTATGTAAATAATTACATGTTCACATTTTAGAATTGAGATTGTGAAATTAACTTTAATTTATGCTAATATGAGATTTTGCTCCATGCAGGAACACATCAATCAAGCTTAGGAGGAAGAGCAGAAGGATTCAAGTCCAGTTGAGCTTATCTGAAGAGGAGAAGAATATATTTATGACCTAAAATCCCTAATCCTAAATGTGCCTTATTTGCCCAACTTGCCTTATTTACCAACATCCAAGCCCTAACCTGCTATATATGTACTACCCAAAACCCTAGCCCTAAACCCTTATCCAAAACCTAACCTGCCTTATTTAGACATCTTAATCCTAATCCTGGTCCTAAACCTTATCCTAAAACCTAGTCCTAAATATCCAGCTCACTCCTTATGTTACGGAGTCCTACACACTATCCATATGTTTCACTTAATTCTTCCACACAAAAATACCCTAAATTATCTTGAAATTAATTAGTAAAAAGTGACCTCGATTGTATCCAATTAGGTCTCCAAATAAATTCCTTAAATCCCTCCAATCAAGATCATGTGTCAACATAAATCAAAGGTGATCTAATTCCCTTCTAGAAGAAATCCCAATCATACCTCATCAAGATCCTCCATAATCCCACCATATTAATCAACATCCCAATTAATTCCAATCACATGTTTCAGATCCTAAACCTAAGATCCCACATTCTACATTTGCAAAACCCAAGAACCACCAATCAATATCCTAATTCTTAAATTCATGACAAATCGACACACTTTTTGTCTAGTGGTATAACCTTTCCATTTTAAATCCAAATTAAGTGATTCAAGTTACATTTAGCTAGACCTAAACCTAATTACCAAAAAGACTAACCTTAGCCGCCAAGTTTCCTCTATATATAAACCCTAGGTCTCATGCTAAAAATCATCATCTTCTTCCTCATATTTTCCAACTTAATCTTCCACCATCTTAGACATCCAACATATCATCTCCAAGCTTGGTCGTGGGTCTTCCCAAGGTCAATGCTCCATCGGATGAGCCTTGACATCCTTGTCACTAGCAACTCCATCTCCAGGGCTACGCCTTCGTGGTTAACTATTCTAGCATTTTGTTTTCTTGTTGCTTAAGCTTTCCTCCACATTTTTAGTTGTAGTTTTAATTTGTAATAAACCTTTCTTATTAGCAATAAAAGTTTGTTTTTGGTTCTATCATTGTCTCTCCTTATATTTGCTTGTGAGTAGTAGTTCTATCCCTGTTTCTACTTATAGCAAAAATCACAAAAAATATGAAAATAAAAAATACAAGAAATAGTCTTAGGACGTGTGAATATTCGATTGCCTCCTCATGAGACAACTTGGACTTCGATTTTCAATTTCGATTCTACGAGTTCGATTACAAATATTTTGCGAAGTATTTTCGCAATTTTGAACTATAATGCATGTATTTTACAAACTCAATTTTGGGACAATCACTTTTTGGTACCATTTCTGAGGCACAACATATATTCACAGTTTCGCTTTCATTTTAGGCTTTATCTCGAGTTCTAACCCTCTTTATCTCACTTGTTTTATGTGTAGGAAGCCACTCAATGAGCACAAGGTCAAATTGCAATGTAGTAGAAGGGAGCAAAGCGCCATTGAAGTAATCAAGTAACCTCATCTTTGGATTAGGTTGCTTATCTGAAAAAAAAGTTGAAAATAAATATATAAATAAAATTTCTCCATTTGGTAGTGTGATTTAAAGTTCTAGCATTAAACTACCTTTATGAAACTTTAGCAGATTTGATAGATAATTTTCAAAAAATTATTTCGTGAAATCTATTACAAAAAAAAATCATAAAATTTGGTCTAAACGTGCATTTTGAAGGTAGGAACACTCCTTGAAAATTTCATGCCATAATGCCTTGCAGAAGAAATTAAAAAATTCGTGGAATAGACCTCTATGCAGAACTAAATATTTTCCTATTTTTGCACACTATTCGATTTTTAATATTTTTTTACTTATTTATATTGAGTGTAATAACTTGCATTGAATTACTAATCAAGTTTCCATTCTCTAAAAAAATTTGGGAATTTTTGGGCAAACTACACTACTTGATTCATGGAAAACACTAGCTAAGAGTTGTTTTTTATCCTAGACCCCAGTACACTCTAAATTGAGGGGAAAATACTTTATAAGCTTGCAAAATTATAGAAAAATAATTTTTGTGTGCTTAATTGTGTGGTGCTCAGAAGCCAGTGTTTGCATTGATTGGGTCATACCATTCTACCTTTTAAAATCAACACATCTCTAGAAGTTGCTTGAATTAGGTCTCAACTTTATGGTTTTGAATAGGCACCAATATATCTTTGGAATTAAAGAGAAACATCTTTACATGTGATTGTACAACATTGTGTGCTAACAAGAACTTGTTTGAATCTGCCTAAATTCAAACCCTAAAAGAGGACCTAACAAGACTTTAACCTTAAAAGCCACTCATCTTAATAAGTCTTGTTTGTGAACCATTTGTTTGACATGCACATGCCTTCTGAATTGATATAATTAGGTAACTACTGTAAGTACCTCTATTTTGATGTACCAAAATTATACTTATTACTAAACTAACATTTCAGGACTATTTCGGATTAAAGCATTAAAGCATCTTTCAAGCCAAGTGTAAATAGTTGCTGATGTGTGTCTTTTTATCTTTATTTAAGTCTAAGACATTATTGTAAGGAACCTCAAATAAAACTCAAAAATGGATTTTCGCATATGTTTTCAAAACCAAGTTTTTAGGGATATTGATCGACCAATCAACTTCATTAACTGATCAAATCAACCCATTTTAGGAAATAGATAAATATCCTTTTGATCAACCAACCAAGTAAATTCACCGATCAATTAGTGATCAACCAACCACCTTAATTGATGGACCAATTTAATTTCCTATCCAGGCAAACCTTTTAGTATAAATAGAGGTCGTATGCTGCCCATCTTATTATGACTTTCAAGAAGAAATACCTTTCAAAAAGTAGAGCTTCTCATGCTTATTCCAGAAGCCTTCGTGCCTTGTTCTTCACGTTCTTCAAAAGCACGACACCTCGAACCTTTACAAAAAATTTGGTTTGATATTTTATTGAGGTTCCATAGAAGTTATTTATGTTATTCTATCTTGTTGCTTTGATTTTACGGATCCCAAGATTGTTGGGAAGATTCATGGTTGTTATTTTTTTGCTTCTCCTCAGGATAAAAAGAGAAGTGGTTGTAAGAGGTTATGCCACCCTCGTTCAAGTGGTACGATTAGTGGATTGACTAGCTTAAACTAGTTGGAAAAATCTTAAGCTGGGAGGCTTAAGTAGTGGTTTTCACCTGGTTTGGGTTTCCACTATAAATCAGGTGTACTCTATGCTTGAATCTTTTGTGATTTATTTTTGATCTATGTATATAAATTTTTTTAAGGCGATACTATTCAACCCTCCCCTCTAGTATATATTGCGATCCGCAGGATATCCTCCTACTCACACTTGGTATCAGAGGTTGCGTTGTCCAGGAGATGTCAAATTCGAATGTTGACACGTATGCTGAGGGTCAGTCGGTAGTTCGACCTCCTCTATTTGGTGGAATGAAGTTCTCCTATTGGAAGACCAGGATGCAGATCTTCCTAGAGTTAATGGACTACACACCCAAAAATCAAAGACGGCGTTGCAATCACTCCAGACCAAAAGAAGATGGCTACACACAATGCAAAAGCCATGAACATCATATTCTGCGGTCTCTGCAGAGCAAAATTTAACAAAGTCTGCATGCAAAACCGCACATGAGATATGGAGCATTCTCGAAGTTACCCACGAGGGAACTTCAAAGGTAAAAGAAACAAGGGTAAATCTACTAACCCAGAACTATGAGCTTTTCAGGATGAAGAAAGGGGAGTTGATAAGGAAATGTTCACAAGATTCATGGACATCAAAAACTCTCTACGGAATCTAGATCAAAACATCAAGAACGAAGCCCTTGTCAGAAAAATCCTTCTCTAACTCACCAGCAACTGGGAAACCAAGATTACCACCATTCAGGAGTCAAAAGATCTGTCCACCCTAAAACTGGATAATCTTATTGGAAGTCTAATAGTGTATGAGGTTCAACCCCAACACATGAGGGATCAAGAAGGAGAAGGATCCAAGAAGAAGACTATAGCTCTTGAAAATATTCAGGAATCCAAAGAAACTTCAAGCGGAGAAGAAGAGGAAGACATAGCCCTCCTCTCCAGAAAATTCAGGAAGTTCCTCAAAGATAAGAAGAACTGGAGGAAGAAGAAAGAAGAAATCAAGAATAATGCAATCACCGGTTACAACTACAAGAGAAGGGGACACATCAAGAAGGACTATCCGCTCCTCAAAAATGAGTTAGACAAGAAGAAGAAGCCCTTCAGAAAAGACGGAAAGAAGAAAGCTTTCACGGCAACTTGGGATGAGTCGGACTCAAGTTCAGAGGAAGAAGAAACCTCGGGAGAAGCTCTTCTCGATCTTATGGCTCTGGAAGATGAGGTAACCTCCTTTACTCAAGATGAATTATTAGAAACATTCTTTGAGATGCATGATATAACAAAATCATTAAAACTAGAAAATAAAAACCTAGCAAAAGCATTAGGTGAAGAAAAAGCACGAAAAGATGTACTTGAAAATCAAAACAAAGAGTTATCTATTGAGATCACTGCATTAAAACCACAGATAAACAATCTAAGGGTAGATATAGACAAACTAAGAAAACTCTGCTATTCTATTAAATGATTTAGCTAAGTTCACAAATGGAAGTAGAAACCTACATAAATTGTTAGGAACACAAACCCAAAGCACCACAAAATTTGAGTTAGGTTATATACCAAAAAATGATCATAAAGCATCTAGTTCTAACAAAGGAAAAGATAGCCTACCAAAACAGGTAACACAAACTAACCACCGTGGACTCAAACAACAATGGGTACCAAAAAGTATATTGCAATCTTGTTTTTTAGGTTCTGTAGATTATAAAAAGTGGACTTTCCAACAAACAAATGGAACACTGAAGCCACTCTATCAAATAAAGCCTCACAAACACAAACCAATGATAAGAAAGAGAAGAAAGAAGATGGATAATGGACAGCGGCTGTTCCAAGCACATGACCAGCAAGGAAGACCTATTCCTGCAACTCAATCGTCAAGAAGGTGATACAATCATGTTTGGGAACAACCACAAGGGCCGTATTATTTGTACTGACCAAATTGGTAACTCTTCTACTTCTTGTAATAATGTACACTTAGTTAGCGGCTTAAAACATAATCTACCAAGTGTAAGTCAAATATGTGATAAAAATTATAAAATTACTTTCACATCAAAAGGTTTTAAAATTCGTGATAAAGAAACAAAACAAATTATTCTTAAAGGAAATAGACATAAAGACATTTATACTATAAACTTCGATAAATGTGACAGTTTTGAATGTCTAGTCATGTCTGACGAAGAAGTAACACTTTGGCATAAACAACTAGATCATGTTCACATGGGGAACATCGGTAGACTTATGAAACATGAACTCGTCCAAGGTCTGCCAAATATCAACTTCAAGAGAAGCAAAGTCTGTGACTCTCGTAAAGTTGGTAAGCAAACTAAAAACCCCTTCAAACCAAAATGGTTAGCACTTCACAACCTTTGGAGCTACTTCACTTAGACTTGTTCGGACCAACCAAATCCAAAAGCCTAAGCGAGTGTAGATATTGTCTAGTCATAATTGACGACTTTTCTAGATTTACTTGGGTATCTTTCTTAAAAAGTAAAGACTTAACCTTTGATGTTTTTAGCAAATTAATTAGAAGACTACGAAATGAAAAAGGGTCTGAAGTAATTAAGATTAGGAGTGATCACAGTGGAGAATTTGAAAATGAATCCTTTACCAATTTCTGTGATCCATATGGGATAAAACATGAATTTGCCTTTCCTAGAGCTACACCTCAGAATGGTGCAGTTGAGAGGAAAAATAAGACTTTGTAAGAATATGCCCGCATAATGCTATACGAGTCAAAGCTGCCTCGATATTTTTAGGCTAAGGCTGTAAACACTGCTTGCTATATCCAAAATAGTGAGAGTAGGAGGGTATCCTGCAGATCGCAACATATACTAAAGAGGAAGGGTGAATAGTATCGCCTTAAAAAAAATATATGCACAGGTACAAATATATCACAAAAGATTCAAGCACAAAGTACACCTAATTTATAGTGGAAACCCAAACCAGGTGAAAACCACTACCTATAAGATCGTCTAATTTCATGGTGGATAGATCGTTTGATTCTTGGATGGCGGTAGTCTTAGTTTCCCAGTTGCTGGTGAGTGAGCGAAGAATTTTTCTAACTAGGGCTTCGTTCTTGATTTCTTGATCAAGATTTCATAAGGAGTTTATAATGTCCATTAATCTTGTGAACATTTCCTTTATTGTCTCCCATTTCTTCATCCTGAAAAGCTCATAATTTTGAGTTAGTAGATTTACTCGAGTTTCTTTTACCTTTGAAGTTTCCTCGTGGGTAACTTCTAAAATGCTCCATATCTCGTATGCAGTTTTGCATGTTGAGACTTTGTTGAATTCTACTCTAGAGAGACCGCAGAATATGGCATTCATGGCTTTAGCATTGTGTGTAGCCATCTTCTTTTGATCCTGAGTGATTGCAACGCCATCTTTGATTTCTGGACGTGTGTACTTTGAGGCGATGACATCCCATACCTCGTAATCCATTGACTCCAGAAAGATTTGGATCATGGTCTTCCAATAACCAAAGTTCATTCATCAAATAGAGGAGGTCGAACTACCGACTGTCCCTCGTGTCAACATTTGATTTTGACATCTCCTGGACAACTCAGGCTTTGATACCAAGTGAGAGTAGGAGGATATCCTGTAGATCGCAACGTATACTAGAGGGGAGGGGTAAATAGTATCACCTTTAAAAAAATATATGCACAAGTACAAATATATCACAAAAGATTCAAGCACAAAGTACACCTGATTTATAGTGGAAACCCGAATTAGGTGAAAACCACTACCTAAGCCTCCCAGCTTAGGATTTTTCCGACTAGTCCAAGCTAGTTAATCCACTAAACGCACCACTTGAACGAGGGGAGCACAACCTCTTATAGCCACTTCTCTTTTTATCCTAAAGAGAAGCAAAAACAACCACGGATCTTCCCAACATGCTTGGGATCTATAAATCAATGTTACAAGAAAGAGTAACAGAAATAACTTCTATGGAACCTCAATAAAATATCAAACCGAATTTTTCTATAGAGGTTCAAGGCATCGTGCTTTGAATAACGTGAAGAACGGGATGCAGAAACCTTTGGAATAAGCACGAGAAGCTCTACTTTTTTAATGGTATTTCTATTTGAAAGTTATAAAAGAATGGGTTGCATACGTCCTCTATTTATATTAAAAGTTTTGCCTAAACAGGAAATTAAATTGGTCGATCAATTAAAGTTAATTGGTCGATCAAAAGGTAATTTGGTCGATCAATTAAGATGGTTGGTCAATCACTGATTGATCGGTCAATTAACTTGGTTGGTCGATCAAAAGGATATTTCTCAACTTCCTAAAATGGGCTGATTTGATCTGTTAATGAAGTTGGTTGGTTGATCAAGGTAATTTGGTCAATTAATTTACTAATTTGGTCGATCAATAACCCTAAAAACTTGGTTTTGAAAAGATACGCGAAAAATCCATTTTTGAGTTTTATTTGAGGTTCCTTACAATAATATCCTAGACTCAAATAAAGATACAAAGACATATATCAGCAACTATCTGCACTTGTCTTGAAAGATGCTTTATTGCTTTAATGTGAAATAGTCCTGAAATGTTAGTCTAGCAATAAACATAATTTTTGTTTATCAAAACAGAAGTGCTTACAAATAGATCATTGATCAGACTATCATAAACAAAACACCTTTTAAACTCTATCATGGAAGGACACCTAGAATTTCCTACTTCAAGATATTTGATTGTCGATGTTTTATACTCAATACTAAGAACAATCTTGATAAGTTTGATGCCAAAAGTTTAGAAGGAATTTCTTAGGTTATTCAACCAGAAGTAAAGCCTATAGGTTTTTAACAAGAAAAATTATGTTGTTGAGGAAACCATGCATGTATCTTTTGATGAAACTTTAGTTCAACCAAAATCTCCTGTGATTGATGATGATGACCTAATAGTTGACCCATCAAACATTCCAGAAGAGAATATTTCTAATGAACTACCCAGAGATATTTCATTTGTGAAAGATCATCCAAAAGAATTGGTGATAGGTGAATTGTCTAAAGGAGTTCAAACTAGATCTTCCTTTAATAGTTTAGCTTTCACTGCATTTGTTTCAAAATTAGAACCCAAAAATGTCAAGGAAGTCTTTTCTGATAATCACTGGATCATTACAATGGAAGATGAGTTAAATCAATTCAAGAGAAATCAAGTATGGGAACTTATTTCAAAGCCTAAATCACAAACCATTATAGGAACCAAGTGGGTCTTTAGAAACAAACTTAATGAATCAGGAGAAGTAGTTAGAAATAAAGCTAGACTTGTAGCCTAAGGGTATAATCAAGAAGAATGAATTAATTTTGATGAAACATATGCTCCCGTAGCTCGCCTAAAATCCATTAGGATGCTACTAGCCTTTGTTGCCCATATGAAATTCAAACTTTTTCAAATGGACGTCAAGAGTGCCTTCCTAAATGGATTCATAAAGGAGGAAGTCTATGTTAAACAACCTCCAGCTTTTAAATGTCAAGGAAGCCTTTTTTGATAATCACTGGATCATTACAATGGAAGATAAGTTAAATCAATTCAAGAGAAATCAAGTATGGGAACTTATTTCAAAGCCTAAATCACAAACCATTATAGGAACCAAGTGGGTCTTTAGAAACAAACTTAATGAATCAGGAGAAGTAGTTAGAAATAAAGCTAAACTTGTAGCCCAAGGGTATAATCAAGAAGAATTAATTAATTTTAATGAAACATATGCTCCCATAGCTCGCCTAGAATCCATTAGGATGCTGCTAGCCTTTGTTGCCCATATGAAATTCAAACTTTTTCAAATGGACGTCAAGAGTGCCTTCCTAAATGGATTCATAAAGGAGGAAGTCTATGTTAAACAACCTCTAACTTTTAAAGATGTTAAAAATCCAGACCATGTCTATAAACTGAACAAAGCTTTATATGGACTTAAACAAGCCCCACGAGCTTAGTATGATAGATTAAAAACATATCTAATTGACAATGAATTTAAAATTGGTCAAATAGATCAAACTTTATTCACTGAAAGGAAAGAAAATGATCTCTTAATAATTCAAATATATGTTGATATTATTTTCAGTGCTACTAATGATCTGTTATGCCAAGACTTTGCAAAGGTAATGTAGGATTAGTTTGAAATGAGCATGATGGGAGAACTTCGATTCTTTCTCGAACTTCAAATTGATCAGCTATCCTTTGGAATCTTCATATCTCAAACAAAGTACACAACGGAGATACTGAAGAAATTCTCGATGGACAAAGTCAAAGGTAAAGAAACATCGATGGTAGCTTCTACCCAATTGAAAACTGATGACATAGGTAAACTAGTAGAGCAAAAACTATATAGAAGCATGATAGGATCATTGTTATATTTAACTACAAGTAGACCTAATATATTGTTTTGCACTTATTTGTGTGCTCGCTTTCAAGTAAACCTTAAAGAAATACATCTAAATGTTGTTAAAAGAATACTTAAGTATCTAAACAACATACAAGACTTAGGACTTTTCTATCTGAAGTCAAATACATTGGAATTATATTCCTCTTTAATGCTGACTATGCAGGTAGTTTCACAGACCGAAAGAGTACTAGTGGAGCATGTCAATTTCTCGAAAATTTCTTAGTCTCTTGATTCTCTAGAAAACAAAATACTGTATCACTATCCACAACTGAAGCCAAATATTGAGTAGCATCTTTAGCTTGTTCACAACTATTGTGGATGAAACAAAGATTACAAGATTTTGGCTTATCTTTTAATAATAACAAAATTTTGTGTGACAACTCAAGTGCCATTAATCTATCTAAGAATCTAGTACAACACTCTAGGACTAAACATGTAGATGTTAGACATCATTTTCTTAGAGACTATGTTTTAAAAGGAAAAATTAACTTAGAATTTGTTAACACAGAAAATCAACTAGCTGATATATTCACAAAACCATTACCAAAAGAGAGGCTTAATCAAATTTGTCATTCACTAGGTTTATCAAGATTAAAAGAGCTTAATTAATTTGCCTAATGAATGCATTTTTCATTGTTTGATCGATCAGAATGGACTATTTAATCGACCAAAATCTTTGACAGGAAATCTCCCTCCAAAATTTTGACTTTTGATCGATCAATCAAGATGTTTGATCGACCAATCCAGTTGGGTGGGAATTTTCCCTCCAAACGTTCAAATCCTAATCGGCCAATTAACATATTTGATCGATCATTTTTGTTTTGATTGACCAAAAACCCTTTTTGATCGACCAAAACTAGGCGAATTCTCTTTTCAAAGATTGCGATCTTTTTTCCTCAATTTGCATTCGCAATCACCTTTTACCGTTTCTAACCTACGTGATTAGTTGCCTTAAGGGTATTTACCTATTTTGCTAATCATGTCTTCTATAAAACACTTCGTTTTTTTCTCCAACACCTATTTTTTTTACTACCCTACCCCACATATTTGGTCCCCACACCACCAAAACTCAAACACACCTCTCCACCGGCCATGTGATCGACCAGCCACCAGCGCCACCGACCATCTCACGCACAAGCCTCCTTCGTGCGACGACCGCGCCCCTCCATGCAACCTCCTCACACATCCTCCTTTCGCATCCTCCCTTGATCGACCATTTTTTGTTTGATCTCGATACATTCTAAACCTTGAATACATCCATTTCCTTAGATTTTTCTTGCATTTATGATGTGCTTTGGCTTACTACTTTCATATTGGCACTTGTTTTTGTGTTCCATTGCGAAATCTAGAAGTATATGTGAGCTTACCATTCAGTCAAACACCTCTTTTTTTTCGATCTGTTACTCTTTTGGTCGACCAAATACCTTGGTTGATTGACCAAAAAACCATTTTTCAGTACCTTTGTCTGGGTCATTTTCATCGACCAATCTGATATTTTTTGATTGACCAACGTGTTTTTACGATTTCCGAATGGCTCCAAAACGTGCACATACCTCCTCATCTCATCATGATGACACTTTTGATCGTTTCTTCATCACTGAGGCTGCACGTGACCGTTTTTCCTTGTTCGCAAAATTTACACCGCATGTTGGTAGACTCATTGACTTTACTTATTTTGAGTCTATCTTCCCTGGCATCCCTGAAAAATTTGCTTACCACTAGATATTACACCTTTTTTAGCAGAACTTTTACGTAGGTTCCACGAATAGCTGCATACCCAGTGTTGACCCCATGGCTTGTCACCAATTCTATGCTAATCTGAAAAATATAAGTGAGGGTTTCAACATCGAGTTGACCTCGAATGTCTATGGCATAGAGGTTCTGGTCAACAAGGATGTTCTTTCTGAGATTCTCGGTTGTCTGGCTATTGGTCCCACATTTCTCAAGCTCCACCAGCAGACACAGACGAATATCATTAAGGAGACCCTACTCACTCCCTCTCACTTTGACTTGGGTCATCCGGCCAAGTCACCCTATTTTCGTCGTCTTCCACATTTTCTTAATCAAGTTTTTCTATGGAATTTTGTCTAAATCTGTCTTTTGAAAATTGCCCTGGTATTATGCTCATCACTCTTTATGCATTCCTTAAGAACAAGCAGTTCAACTGGAACCACTTGATTCTGTATCTCATGAGCAAGCCTCCCACCAACTCCTTCTAGTTTGGGACACTTCTCTCCCATATCTTCCTATACTTTAGTGTTCCCATGGATATAAACCATAAACAATTCATCACTCGTGTCTCCATATTTGATAAGCTCACTTATACGAAGATGGAGAAAGCACAGGGAGCCTGTGGTGAGGAAGCAGCCCAGGAGGAGCAGCAGCAATAGGAACCATCAGTAGTTCCTCCTCCTTTCCCGCCTTATGAGCACCTTACAGCGACTTGTCCTCCTCTAGTGCATCCATCTCCATCATTCTACAACCAGGACTAGAGCCTCTTGGACTGACAGCTCTCAGGTAGGGATTTTGTGAGTATTCAAGATGTGACAAATGGTATCTCATTGATGATGCATTGGCAGAGGGAAACAAATTTGATGATGATGATGCACCATGGGCATCAAGTATCCAACTACCTATATGCTCAGAGCCAGTACTTAGACAGACTTGGAGAGTCTGTTCATGACATCCAGTAGCAGCTTCACCGACCTCCTCGACCTCGCAAATCTACTACCATGCCTCCATCCTCTACAGCACCTCCTCCTCCACCTACTACTTCAACAGCAACACCAGCAGATCAGCAGGTTACACCACCACGTAGGACATCTAGGTAGCCGACACCTAAGTCATCAACTCAGCGTCGCCTTTGTCTTGGTCAGCCTGCATCTTTTGAGAGATCAGATTCGCTGGACCTCGAGCTGGACACTAATCTTCAGAGCACGATGGATGCCTTTATGACATCATTAGATGATTAGATGTTATATCTATTTCTATCTCTATTTTGGCATGTATAACTATAATTTTTCTCTGGACTCTTTTTATATTGTTCTATTATATTGTCTTGTTCTAGACTTGTTTCATTATGAAAATGCATGAAAATTATCTCCTTCAATTCTATATTTCTCTTTAGCTCTCTTATACTACATGATATTTCTCATGCTTAAA
This sequence comes from Thalassia testudinum, assembly GCA_037157565.1. Classification (NCBI taxonomy): domain Eukaryota; kingdom Viridiplantae; phylum Streptophyta; class Magnoliopsida; order Alismatales; family Hydrocharitaceae; genus Thalassia; species Thalassia testudinum. The sequence continues at coordinate 68,910,132 of JAZHRO010000007.1, read as the reverse complement.
TTACATGTTTAAGGGAGAATTAAATGTAAAATCAACAGTAGTATGTTTTACTTTTTGTTTAAACAAAAAGGGAGAGATATTATGCAAAATTATTTTTCAATGTCATAATTATAATTTTATTGTCATCAAAAAGAGAGAGAATGTAAGTACCTCTGTTTTGATGTATCAAAATTATGCTTATTGCTAGACTAACATTTCAGGATTATCTCGGATTAAAACATTTAAACGTCTTTCAAGCCAAGTGCAAATAGTTGCTGATGTGTCTTTTTATCTTTATTTGAGTTTAGGACATTATTGTAAGGAACCTCAAATAAAACTCAAAAATGAATTTTTATGTATCTTTTCAAAACCAAGTTTTCAAGGATATTGATCGACCAAATTAGTTAATTAAACGACCAAAATACTTTGATCGACCAACCAACTTCATTAACTAATCAAATCAACCCATTTTAGGAAGTAGATAAATATCATTTTGATCGACCAATCAAGTAAATTGACCAATCAATTAGTGATTGATCAACTACCTTAGTTGATCGACAAATTTAATTTCCTATTCAGGAAAAACTTTTAGTATAAATAGAGGTCATACGCAACCCATCTTATTATGATTTTCAAGAGAAATGCCATTCAAAAAGTAGAGCTTCTCGTGCTTATTCCAAAAGCCTTCGTGCCATGTTCTTCAAAAGCACGATGCCTCGAACCTCTGCGAAAAATTCAATTTGATTTTTTATTAAGGTTCCATAGAACTTAATTCTGTTATTCTATCTTGTTGCTTTGATTTACGGATCCCAAGATTGTTGGAAAAATCCGTGGTTGTTTTGTTGCTTCTCTTCAGGATAAAAAGAGTAGTTGTAAGAGGTTGTACCACCATCATTCAAGTGGTACGGTTAATGGATTGACTAGCTTGAACTAGTCAAAAAAATCCTAAGCTGGGAGGCTTAAGTAGTGATTTTCACCTGATTTAGGTTTCCACTATAAATCAAGTGTACTTTGTGGTTAAATCTTTTATGATATACGTTGCGATCCGTAGGATATCCTCTTACTCACAACTACGCCCCCTCTCGCCCATCATTTAATCCTATGCACATAAATCCCAAGCCCTAATTAACTTAATAGACATGCCTTAGGCAGGACAAACTAGTCATAGGTATATAGCCATTACATTGAATAGATTGCCTAGGTCTTTTTCAGTATAGAAGCTGGTGTCAGGATGAGGGGACTAATTGTTAAATGACTTAAGCCAAACAACGATTACTCAATTGGCACCTGGATAATGGTCTAGATAGCACCCCCTCTGTCCTACCTGACACAACCTAATCAGGTTATTTGTAAGACACAAAGGTAGATATATTTTATTACGACCCGGTTCCCGAATCCCTACAGGACACGAGACCGAACTGACTCGACCGATCCCAAGACCCAGTCGTCCAATGAGAAAGTACCCAAAAAGTCAGAAAGTAAACCACATTCACTATGCTAGGCAACTAACAGTAATAAAAGTACAGCAGTAAATAAGTAAAACTACTACAGTACACACCACCACAACAGTAGAAAAGTAATCAGGTACAAGAATATAAAGTGCAGAATATAAGAATACAAATATGCAAGAGACTACTCACTACAACAAAAAAGAGTACAACAAGAAGCTACAACTGCTGGGCTCTATTGGGCCTAACATCCTCTGCAGCCGTAGGCTCTGGCTGCTCAACACCTGGACCTGAAAAAGATTATGATTACACAAAGTCAACGAACGCTGAGTAGAGTGACAACCAACTAACTAAAGAAGTAAAAGTAGACAGGTAGATGTTGCTTTCCAATTTCATTATTTCACAAGTTATTCCCTTTTTACCCATTGGTTTATTTATCAGATCTCTTTCTTGATCTCGAATGTTCCTCATGGGAACGATCTTGATTGCAGTCTTTTCCGAAGAGTAGAAGGCACACGTGGTGCTCTCCTGATCGGGAGAGTCCTCCGTGGTGATCCTACACCTAGTCAACCACCTCAAGGTCACGAACAAACGTAACAACGACTACGACACGCGCGATGAGCGCACGGGTAGCTACCCCACACTGGCACGCGATCAGTCATTTCCGTTAGTGGGTGCGTCCAAAGTACAGCACGGAACCAGTATATGGCCTAGCCCTCTCAGCAATAGGGGTCTAGTCCCTAAGAACCAAACAGGGGTCTCGCCCCTCCACAGTCCGCGCACCCTTTCCTGACTACCCTTGTTTGCCTAGTGTGCCTAACAAGTCGATGTAAGGCGGCTAGCTGAACCCCGGGCCCTATGGAGTGGCTAGCTCTCTCCCTACACTAGTAGCTCTCCCCGGTACTGTGTAAGTGAGAGCCAAGAAGTCGGTATAGAGTGGCCAATTCTAACCCCGAGTCCCAACCCAAGGGCGGCTAGCTCCACTCTACACTAAATAGGAGAACAATCGCTCTCCTTTGTACTCCATACTCAAGAGCCAACTCACTTCCCCACTCACATTCTCAGTTCCATTCCATTTATTTCCAGGAGCTCTACTCCTAATTCTCCGTAGGATTCATACTCATATTCCTCATGCCAAGCCATACCATGTGTCATCATTTCTATTTCCATTCTCATGTTATACATATGCAACTTGTATTTATATCATTCACATTTCCGTACATAGGTTATCCACAGGTAGCTCGTATTTCCATCATTCACGTTACCATTCTCAATTTATATACATGCAGCTCATATTATGTCATTTAACGTATACAACAAGAATTTACATGCAACAATTTCCTAGCACAAGTACCTTACATTTCACAGGCAGCTGTTATTTATTTACAGGCAATTGTTATCATTCTATCTACTCATTCAAGACTGCAATTCAATCATTCATTACAAACATTTCAAGTGTTTCTCGTCCTAATATTCATGCCATATCCTAGGTTCTAATCATTCATTCCACACATGCATTTAATTTTTAATTAAATTAAGGGGAAGTCACTCTACCAGCAAATCCAGGAGTAGTGGGGGCTTGAACGGCAGGCTCACGTGCCTCAGCAAGTCCTGAACCCGCAAAGGAACGAAGTCCTATCACAAAGATCAATCACAAGAGAATACTCAGAATAGTATAGAAAGTCTTCTAACAAGTAGAGGAATTCATACGGAAAACATCAGTATCTTAATTACGGAAAACGGACCCTAAACGAGTCAAAAACAGCGTTTCTAACTCAAATCAGACGTCTGGAATAACTTCCAGACATCTTAAAAGTGTCCAGTGCCATACCTCAAGCCCTGCGCCAACCCTCAGACGTCCAGGAACTCTTCTGGACCGTCTGGACCCAATTCCAGACGTCCAACCACCTCTCCGGATGTCTGGAAACGCTTCCCGTCATCTGATATATCGCCCAGACGTTTGAAATGCGTTGGAGGGTGTGTCCCGCACCTTCCCGAAGCGAATCCTGTACGCAAATATCCAATCTTATCAAAACGGTATGCAAAAAGGGGTATCGGCCGAGCGGCCTGTATGGCCGTATCCGCAAAGGGACATACCTTCGCAAGACTTCCTCCTCAGACGTCTGGACGTCGCTCCAGACGTCTAATTCTGGGAAAAATCCAAAACCAGAACCTGCTTCCGCCCTCTCGCACTGCGCGTGGCCACGCCACGTCCTCTCGCCTGCAGCTCCTGCTGCAGTAGTGTCGGGGAGGACCTCCCCAACGCACTCCTCCGCCTCGCGCACGCGCCGCTCCGGCCGTGCGCTCACCGGTAAGCTCCCACGTGAGCTCGCAAGCTCAACTCCTCTCCTCACGCTGCTCCTCTCCTTCTCACGCCACTCCTGCGCTCTCACTCGCGTTGCCTCTCTCGTTGGAGGGAAGAAGGAAGGTGGCTGGGAAGTGGGGGAAACGAAGGTGGAGGAAGGGTTTATATAAGGTTGGTGTTTAGGGTTTTGCTGGAGCGGAAGAGGGAGGAGGGAAAAGGCGAGGGGTACTGTCTGCGCGCAGTACGCATGCAGACTCGAGTTCGTACCCAAGATTTTCGATTTTCAAACATCTAGGAATGTGTCCAGACGTCTGACCAAATGTCTGACCCACAGTCCAGACATCTTACCAGACGTCCAACCTAAAGTCCAGACGTCTTAAAAGACTCAAACCGCATGGGTCATAACATATTTGGAGTGTCTATATAGGTTAAGGCTTAGGTCTAATAGGGGTATCCAATAGGGCTAGATCTTTTTGTTTGTATTATGCATACACTTTCTCTCATCTGTTCCCCGCATCTCCATTTCTTCTAAATTGTATGCATAAGAGGAGATCCCAAAAACCTTTACTTGCTTGGACCATTTAAACCTAAATCTAAAAAAAGGTTTGATTTTGGAAAATCTAGATATGAATCAGACTCTATGGCTAACTAACTTGTATCCTCTAGATCAAACCCTAATGACCCTGATGCTGACCTTAGGAAATAATTGGAGCAGATGTAATAACTTCAAGAATGGATTATAGAACATCTAGCCCACCTTAGGGAGGGAAAGCCCAATCTCCATGATTTCTTTGATCCATCCAATCATCAATCTAGGGCAAGGGTTAGGATTCCAGATGGAGACTATGAGGTTAAGCCACATGCGCTAGGCCTAATTAAACATTTTTATGGGAATAACAACAAAGATCCATTCCAACATTCCAACACCTGGAAAATCTGACTACTTTAGCTGAGACCACCAAACCTAGGAACAGAAATACTAATTATATGATGATGAAATTATTCCCTCGTGGATAAGACTGCACATTGGTATAGGACTATACGAAGGCCAATCAACACTTGGGTTGAAGTCAAAAGTTCCTTCCTAAAGAAATTCTTCCCAATAGGTCGAATCAATGCCATTAGGAAGTCTATTACCACTTTTTTTTTTAAATCAAGAGAACTTCACGAATCCTGGAAAGATTTATGGAGCTTTTAAGAAAATGTCCACGTCATGACGTACCTAAATAGCAATTAGTCCAAATCTTCTATTATGGGCTAACCACATAGAATAAGGAATATGTGGATGTTTTTTGCGGAGGCAATTTCTTGAATAAAGATGCAGATAGTGCTTATAAACTATTTGAGGAATTAAGTGAGAACACTTTGAACCATGCCTCCATGGAGACTTTTGATAGATCTGTACAACCTAGGGTTGGATTGTATGAAATCTAGGATAATACCAGCAAGATTAATATGGATGCTCTATGTGCAAAGATGGAAAGTATGGCCTCCAAAAGCTAGATCAATACCTATCCCAAAATCAGACCTCTACAAGGTCCATTATTCAAGCAGTAGTGATCTAATGAAAAGATAAGTGAGAAGAAACGCATTTGTTGCATGTAACATTGCATAGATACTTTAGAAAAGTGTTCGTACCGAACTCGAAAATACGGAATTTAAAGCTTGTAAATCAAAGTCTGAGTCATCTCATAGGAAGGAAATCGGATATTTATGCATTCCTAAGTCCTTTTTTTTGTAATTTTTTAATATGGAATTGAATAGAACTAAATACGAAACCTTGCAAGAAAGGAAATCACAACTATGAAACTAATCAAATATGTAACTAGAACTAAAGCATGAAATTAGGGATAATTAGAGACAAGAAATAAATGAGCTAGAACTTTTATTGAAATAAGTGTTCAACTTACAACTAGATGAATGATTGAACTAGAATAAGAACAACTATTACTAGAATTAGAACTAGTACATGAAATTAAATTAAACTAGAACTAAAACTAGAATTACAACTAGAACTAAAAATAAGAAATCAAAGAAAACTAGAACTAGAAGGTGGATTCGAAGATGAAGCTCAGAAGATGAAAAGTGGAGTGGAGACGAATGTGAAGGCGCACTCGAAGAAGAGCACCAAAGATGGTGTGGACCTTCTTGAAGTAGCGTGAGCTTTTGAGTCAATGGAGAGGGAAGGTAAAAGTTGGAGAGATAGGAGAAGGCCAAGGGTTTTTATAGAGATGGTGAAGGGTTTTGATTAGTGGATCCAAGTTGCCTTGGATCAAGGACTTGGATGGCTAGGATTAGGCTAGAAAAAGATGAAAGGGTAGGATTAAAAGAGGGTTGGCATGGGGTTTAGATAAGGCTTAGGTTCAGTTAGGTTTAATCAAGGGTGGATGTGTGGTAGTTGATAATAGTATATTTTATGACCCTAATTTGCTTAATTCTGACTTAGTTACTAAGTTAAAACTTGCATTTATGTCATAAATAAAGTTATCCGTACATACATGCATTGTTAGGGTTTATACAAATTTTAGTGTCTAATTAATGTTTTTGTGAATATTGTAGATTTTAGGAGGATGAGAATAAATTGAAGAAGCTAGAGGATCAATTTTTGGAGAAGAAGAACCTTTGTAGAAGCCTAAATAATAAAGAAATAAAGAAGACCTAGACAAGTGAGCAAGGAAATAAAAAGACAAGGAAGAAGAAGGGAAGACAAAGACACTTGGCACCCTTTCCATCCTCCACCATGTAGAAAAAATCCTCTACCAAAAACCTTATCCTAAGCTAGCCTAAGACCCTCTTAATTTTAGTAAACCTAAGCCTAATTTATCCCTACCGTACATCAAAAATCCTAAGGCCAAAACACCATTCCTATTTTTAGAAACCCAAAGAACCTATCCCTTTCCTTAGCTGCCCATGGTCGCTTCTCCAAGAAGCCACCATGGCCGGCCACACCGCCCCCTTATCCACCATCCATGTGTCATCCTAGGGTCCACATCTAGCGTACCAAAAACCTTATCCACCCAACTATAATGGTAGATCATATCCCTTCCCATTTCCTATCAACTAAAGACCAAAACCTAGATTTAATCCTAACATTCCAACACCTAATCTAAGGTCCGAATTCCACCACGATGGCCGACCCGCATAACTTCTTTAGAACTCCTCTTGGCTGGCTAACATTTGCTCCAATCTCCTCCATCCATCAAGCATCCTATGGCCTACATTAGCCTTAGTTCAACCATTATTTATGCCACATCATCCTACTCAATCTAGGCCCCTCATTTCTAATCCTAAGGCCCTTATCTAACCTACACATAACCCTTGGATATTCCACCACCATTAGTACCCATCTAAGGGCTTATATTAGTTGTGATATGGTGGAAGAACCACAACCATGGATCCTAATTTTGACTTTATTTTTGCAAATTTTAGGATTCAAACTTTAAAAAATTGAATCAAGGTTCAAGGAGCATACCATGTTGCATAAAGCATGGGTGAGAGATGATTTCCTTTATATCAAAATGTTGGCGTCCCTAAAGTAGAATTAAACCCTAAGTTTTATTTCCCTAATGCAGGCAATTTCTAATGTGAATCAATTTTAATTTACTGAGTGGTGCGACCCAGACAATAGCAAACATGGCATTTGTCTGCCCTCATGAACATGTTCCTAGTTTCATATAGTCTCATCAGCATCACTTTGAAGCCAATTTTGGATTAGCTTGGCCTCGTTAAGGGGCTTGGGCAAGCCTGCACCTACCAATGCAGACCTGAGCATGAACACGGCTTCAATGGATTGGTAGGATTGCAGGCATTCTGATCGGGATGGCAGGAAATGGAAAACTGAAAACCTCCAATTACTCTAGCCTTCTAGATTCTATATCGATGCATCCTGTATCATGATGCAGGGAAACAACTTGTTTTGGCTATAAATGCAGGTTCCAGAATACTTGAGATTAAATCCTGAACCACAAGGAGAAGCTGCAATTACATCACTGATGAGGTCACCTCCAACCTGTGAATGGATTCGTGGTAATCACTACTACTAGTGACCACAAGAACTGGATCCAACTTGACAGTATATTCCCCTGACGAATACATGCCAAATAGGACCTAATCCATCCCAAATAACATTGTAGACCTAATCCATGACAAATAGGATCTGTAGTCGATATCCATCATATGCAAATAAAAGCATATACTGATTTGCAACGTCAAAACCTAATGCATGCCAAATAACATTGTAAAAAAAAAATAAGGCCTAATCCATGCCAAATAGGACCTGTAGCCGATGTCCATCATATGCAAATGAAAGCATATACTGATTTGTAATGTCAAAAACGAAACTCCATATCAAGAGATCCTAGTTTCTTTATAATAACTAAAGTAGGACCTATAGCCGGTGATGGGGCAATCGAATGGCGGAGGAGGTGACCAGACGGAGAGAGTTGATCAGAAGGACTGCGACTACTGATGGCTATGACGGCCGAAAATTGGTGGAGGTGGAAAGCTGATCGGACGGAGGATGCGATGGCTAGGCAATTGGTGGAGGTGGCGACGGAAGGGGCTAAGAGGAGATAGGGAAACGCGATTGAGAAGGGGGTTGTGCAAGCGATCGAAGGGGCCTACCGACAGGAAGGTGCGACGACCAATTCCCGAGGGCGCGCGATCGATGGGGCTGCACGAACGATCGTTGATGATCGGTGGAGTGGCGCTGCGACAACTGTTGGAGTGGCACTGCGACAACTAGTGGAGCGGTTGCGACTGAGATGATCGATCGAGAAAGGGGGAGAGTGGTTGCGACGTGGATCGATGAGAGGGGAAGTCGATCTCGCGCGACAACAAGGGGAGGGGGAAGTTGGCAGGGTCGATTGTGGCAGCCCACGCGACTGGAGATGGGGAAGGGTTTTTTTTTGAGTTTTTTGGTGCAGGGGGATGCTAATGTGCGCGGGCATTCTTGGGTTTACTTTTAAGGGACGTGGGGAGGGTTTAGACGTATGGTTTTGTTTTTGATGGGGTAACAGGGAGGGGAAGGGAATTGAGAGGCACGTGGGATTTTTTTTGGATCTTAATTTATTTGAGATGATTCTGCCTATGTGTTTCAAATATTTATTTTTAAAAATTTATTTTGTTGCAGTGATCACATTAATATTGTCATAAGAAATTAACATTTTTGTGATAATAGATTTTATTGTTAGATACAACCATCTCAAAAGAACTATCTTCTTGTTGTGTAGTTCTCTATAATGCAAATACTAATTAATCATACATTGACAAAAAAAATTAGTAGCACATAATTTTTATGATCCTAAATTATGTTCCAAAAATTACATTGAAAATATGTTATATACATGGAGTGCAATTTATATTTATGATTAAAAAATAATTGTTAATTGTCAAAATAAGGTATAGCAATATTAATAATTCCTGCTCACACATTTCTCAACATTATATGGAATCAGAACTTTCTTTTTTCTTAAAGGGATTAGTTTGAATTTAGCTTTTCCCTCTTTATGCTACTAAAAAAATTGTTAAAGATGAAATAATAGTCTCATTTCACCGACACCAATTTATCGTTCGACAAAAATATTATAGTGACATAAGTAAATTTTGGCACTATATAAATGCCTATAATGGTAAATATATTTTTCACTAATGCTTATTGTCATTTTACAAAAAAATTATAGTAACATAAGTAACAATTAGCACTAACTCAAAGGCAATAGTGGCAAATTTATTTGCCACTAATACTAATTGTCGTTTAGGAAAATGTCATGGTGACATATAAAAAAATTTGACATTAAATCAAAGGAATTAGTGGCATATCCATTATGCCACTATCAAATTTACCACTAAAGACTATTTTTTTTGTAGTGAATGGAGAGGATGCAAAGGCGTACTCGGAGTTGGTGTGCAGAGTTGAGAGGAAGAAGGCTAGAATCAAGTGGAATTTTTCTGGATGGCAAACAATAATGGAAAGGGGGGGGCAACTAGGGTTCTTTTATAAAAAGGATGGAAGGTTTTGATTGGTTGATCCAAGTTTCCTTGGATCACCAAATTAAAGAGTTAGGATTAGGGATCTAGGAGTCAACGGGTAGGATAAAGGGTGTTGCAATAGCCTTATAGGATTTCCCTTACTTGTCTCAAATTTTTGGCCTCTTTCTGTTCCAAATTTCAAATTACACATAAAAGCAAAGTTGTAGCCCTAGACATCAGCTTTCAAATACAACTTAAATCACTCAATTTGAATTTGAAATGAGAACGCTATGGCCAATATACTAAATTTGTGTCAGGTTATTACAAATTTCAAGATTAGGTTTAGGATTAGGAATAGATGTGGTTTAGGATTTTAAGATAGGGATTTAGGTAGGTAATTTAGGACCTTAGGATTTAGATCTAGTTGTGGATAAATTATGGTGTACGTTGGCCATCCAAAATAGTATTTATTGGATGATAAAAGGGATGGCCAAATAAGCTTTGTTGGGTTAGGATTTAAAACTAGGTTGGGTAAAAAGTTAGGGTTGGTTGACTCAATAATGGCTGACTAATAAGGTTAGAAGTTCAGGTGTGGTGGCTAGCCATTATATAGGGAAATTAGGCTAGGTTTGGTGGAAATTAGGTGTGGGAAATTAAGCTCCAAATTAAGCTAGGTCTAAGGGTTAATTAGGCTAGGATTCAGGTTGGGAACTGACTCAACCTCTTTGCATAATTGAGTTGAATTCGATTTCTCCTCTCTATTAAGCTCCAATCAATCTCATACCTAGCACTTTAATATATATAAACAAGTATATCAAAGCACTAGATATAAATAAGGGAAATATTACATAAAAATCCAAAAGAATACACTATTTACAAAATGCTAGTAAATGACTAATCTAATGCAGTATGACCTAATTTAGCCTTAAATTAACAATAGTTAGGCATAAATAATGTCAATAAATATGGGAATATCACACCCCCTTGCCTATCTTTTGTTAGTCCTCGAGCAAAACATTAAGCGAAAACTATGCGGGAAAATAATATTTACACAGAAAACATAATTACGAGATTGAGCTAAAATCATCAATCCTGATTTTTCACCAAAATAGAGGAACTATACAGAAAACCTTAACGTTGAAGACTCAACAGTTCTCAAGTGCCAACTCAAACACAGACCACCTAAGTGAAATTAGAGACTCTATTAACCCAAGACTTGGGTCTCAAGAGCAATATTTTCTGGCTAAGTCAACCCACCTAAGGTTTGAATTGAACTCGAATTTTAAGCTTCTGTGTGTGCAAAAAGAAATCGACTCCTCAAATGGGCAATCTTATTGAATTTCGAGTTTTCAATGAGTCTAAGATCGTCTCTTCGCCTTATTAGCTTAAGTCTTTGGATTTGCCTTACTAAGGACTAGTAGCTCTCTCCCTACTGATTGCACAGCAAGAATGCACCAATAATTATGCCATCTTGTGCTATTTCCAAGCATTACCAGTGCATATTAGGTATCCATAGTCGCATTTGTAAAAATACACGTATGCATGCATTTATTTGAGAGGGGAGGAGAGTGAATAAAATGGCCTTATAATTGACAAATTCTTCAAGTGCTGCCTCGCAAAATTTCCATCTTTATTTTTATTTCTATTTGATTTGACTTCTTCTCCGTGGCTGCATGGCATGGTTAGACCTTCCTCGCGCCATGCTCTTGATGAGTGGCTACTCATCATAGCTAAAAGGCCGAAATTAAGCTAGATACTAAGCAAAACAATATCAAATTAACACATAAAAAGGGTTAAGTGTGGGAATTAAAGAAAAGACCTAAAACTTTTAATGTGTGTTAAAATCTCCTAATTAGGTCACAAAAATGGGATATTCTGAAAACTAAAGAACAAATGATGATCCATGCATCAATTGAACACATAAACAAGTTTGAAAAGCCAAATCAGAAGTAAAATCAATGTCGTAAATGTTCAATTAAGCACATGTAAAAATTTGAAAGCAATTGGACATCATTTAGGCTTAGAAATAAATAGATTACAATTAGGTCCTTCATGCATTACATTTCTACCCTTCAAAACTCCTTTTTGGACCTATTTGCAAGCCGCAGGGACCCTTTTATAAGACTGCAGGGCCCTTCCAGCTGCTATTCTTCTCGCTTTTGGGCCTGCATGCAAATGTTCTACCCCTTCTTCTAAGGGTCCGTCTGCAAATTTCCCCTTTATTTCAAAGAGAAGCCTGTGTTCTTCACGCGCACTGTAGCGCGCGAAGAACACAGCCATTCTCGACCGTCCATCGCACTTTTGATCTCGATCTGCGGCTGGATTCAAATGGAACCTTCGCGCGATTCGGTGCGTGCGTTCACCTCTCTTCCCAGATCTCATCTGACGGTCAGATCTCTCTCTTGACTCGCCGCGCGCTCTACCCATCTCATCCTCACCGCCGGCCTGATTCTGATTAACCTCACCCTTGCGGTGATCTCAGTCACTGAGCTGCTATTTAAGCACCTCAGTGGTGTCGCGCGCGAGGGATCGCTCCCTCCTACATCTCTTAGCGATCAATTCTTCCACTCCAGTCTCTCCTCCTCACCTAGACCCTGATTTCACAGCCACCGGCTGTGGAATCATCGCCTGCTCTCGACCCTCCTCGTCGCTAAGGACCTCGTAGCACCTGAGGACGACCCTGGAGTCTCACTAGCAGACTCTTCCCTCCGCTGGAGTCACCCTCCTCCTTTCTTCCTCCTTAGCCGCCGGCTAAGGACCCATAGGTCCCATTCTTCCTGTTAGTTTAGTTTTTAATTCTGCACAAGTAGTGTTAGATTTAGTTTACAGTAGTTTAGAATAGATTTAGTTTTAATTGTTAGTGTTTAATGTTAGCTGTAGTTAGATTAGTCTTAGGAGTAGAATTAGTATTAGATCCCTTCCCTCACCTCCTCTGATCAGTCCAGATCAGAGGGGAAGAATCATCTGTTCATTAATCAATTTATCTCCCTCTTCATGTTTTGTTTTTCCACCATCCAATTCTGATTTATGTTCCTTTTAACGACGAATCTTTCATCTGTCACCCACACATCTGGACCCAATTCCAGATCTGATGGTGTACTGCCTCAGATCTGAAATTGGCGTCACAAGCACCATTTGGGGCTTCTCACTCACCCCATTTGTGTTCACAAAAGCCCCTTTTATTTTAGATTGATTGCCTCAGTTTGTCAGATTCACTTTAACATGGGTTTTGAAGAGATTTTGCTTTCTGAAATGTCTTGACAGATCTGACAAATTGAAGGGATTTTGGTTTTCCTTGAGGGCAAGGATTCTGAGAAGTTCTCTGGTGACAGAGAACAAATCAGAAGAGCCTTTCATGAATTTGCTTCTGCCTTGATCTGAATGCATTTGCTAGCTTTTATAAATTCCTTTAATGCATTCTTTTTCTGATTTGTCATTTCAGAACTGCCATACACCACCTGTTTGATAATTATTTTTGTATGGTGATTCTCTAACCTAAGGAGTTTTCCATACTCCTTAAGGTTGCAAGAAACTGGGATTGTATGTTTTTGGTTTTAATTGATTGAGTTAAGTCTTCCTTCATGCTGTCTATGGCATTAGGAAGACTAACTCAATGCCATTTGTGTTTTGATCTGAAATGATGCTTTTGATAAGGGCTTTTCCTTGTGGGTATTTGAACTGAATTCTTATGTGATTTTCGTGAGATTTATACCCTTATCAGATTTGGATTTCAACTCTTTAATTTTTAGTTTGTTCTGAATTTTCTCTTATTCCCAGTTATACAGTAAAATGCTGCAAACTGCAGCAACATTCCCCTCTTCTCTAAATTCTCCTCTTCTTTGTGAATGCTTTCCCCCTCTTCAAATGGACTAACTGCAGCAGCAGTTAGCCCATTTGACAGTGGCTGAAGCCACTGACACTGTTAAAACACCCTGAACAGTACATTCTCTTCCCTCTCCATCTTCTCTGACAGTAGCTTAGCTGCTGTTTAAAATGAAATAAAAACTTAATTAACCCTCATTCCCTAAGTTCCTACTAAAACCTAATTATACATACTTAATTTCACTCTGTAAATATACATATCCATACTATTATAACTATAATATACAGCCTGATTATGTACGTAGACATACATAGATATACTGTAAATACTGTATAAACTTGTACATAAATCTATATACATATGTAATCTATGTAAATATATGTATAAATACTGAACTATTATGTATGTATTTACTGATATATGTATATGTATATATACAGATTCATATGTACATATTCAGTAGCTATATTGTAGAATAAATTAGCTAAATTAATAATTTAGAGCTATAATTAAGTAAATAAATCTATAGACTTAGGTTAACATATATAGCAAGTAATTTAAGTTAGTTAAAGTACAATTATACCTAGTATAGCTTACTGTAACTTAGTTTTATTTAAAACACTCAGAACAGCTAGTTTAGCTTAAATAAAATAGAAATAAATTCGTAAATATACAAGAAAAATATGTATAAAATACTTAAGTATGTAAATTAAATCTGTATAAGGTCAATTAGACCATTTACTAACTATTTTATAAGTAATTAACTATTTAATCACCTAAATCAACCTGTACAATCAGCCTAGTTTAGCGAATTTATTTGTATAGTAAATATATTTAAAATTCAAAATTAATTAATCAATTATGTATTATTATGTAAATATTTTATTTACCATATTTTATTTTATTTTTTTTAATAATTTATGGCCCCCAAATCGAGGGCCAAAAACGCGCACAGACGCAGCTGCGTTTGGTTTCCAGCGCACGATGTGGCGCTGGAATAGCGCCACATCGTGGGCTGCAAACGAAACGCAGCATATAAATATAATTTATGTTATAACCTTACCAGTCGTCATGGCGCCGGGCGCCCGAAACTTCACCTGCTCCGTCTGATCCGATAACCCGATTCTGATATGTGCTGAATACTGAATGCGTGATTCTTGTGTGGGGCTGGGAGCCCGAGCGTGTGCGAACTTGTTGAAGGCGTTGGGCTGAGGCCCTGCGCTGATACGAAAACGTAATTAAGCACCTAATCTGAGATTAGGGCGCGCTTAGTAGAGGTCTGGTCCCACCCAAAGGGTGCTGTGTATCCCTCGAAAAGCGCGCCCGCTAATTAAACACATTTTACACTAAGGACTCCACCGCAGCCTCTGAAAGACTACACAGAACAAAATGAAAGGACAGACGACTTAAAAAAAAGAGATAACACGAGATAACAACATAAAAGACTCTGTACATATGTAAAATTAAACCCACATAATTACTAACAGAATAAAACGACACTATAAATGTCGCTAAAGACCTCAGGTTGCTTCTTTAGGTTGTATATAGTGTTTCCTGAGATTTAGCGACGTTTATATCTGTCACTAAAATTGATATATATGTCACTATAAATAAATGACTAGTAAGTTAAGTTTTTACACCATGGTATCCTAATGGAGTATGAACTAACATATTAGTGTTAATAGTATAACTTGTAAATACATAGTTTAGAGTATAATAATAGATTGTTTGATGCTTGTTCATAGTTAGCATTTTTGCAAGCACTTCTTAGTAACTAGGTAAACAAAACATTCATTCATTCTTTAAATGTAAAGTTTCTTTTTGAATAAGAAGACAATTTTGGAGATAATCAAAGAGTGATCGAATTAAATTCAATAAATTACCTCCCAGTGAATGACCTGGAACA
Source organism: Thalassia testudinum (assembly GCA_037157565.1). Lineage (NCBI taxonomy): Eukaryota > Viridiplantae > Streptophyta > Magnoliopsida > Alismatales > Hydrocharitaceae > Thalassia > Thalassia testudinum. The sequence goes on along the minus strand of JAZHRO010000007.1, from coordinate 68,894,701 downwards.
AAACCAGTAAAAATTAGATAAATAAGCAAATGATAATAATGGTTGTAATGACTGGAACTCACCCATACTCACCACTATACGACATCCTTAATGTTATATTGTACACCCTGTACTACAACGACATAATCAACAATTATTACCAATTTCAAACACAACAACCAACATTACAACCCATTACAACCAACAACCCATCATTATTTTGGCGCCGCTGCCGGGGAGGCAACGCTCTTTGCACCAAAATTTTCTTTTCATTCTTTTGTATATAGAAATTCTTCATTCATTTCATTATAATTGCTTTTATTTTCCATTGAAGTAATTGTGTATACATTCCTTTATTCTTTTACTAATCATTTGTTTTTTTTCCATAGCACTTGAGGAGGAGTGTCGTCTTCCTGGTGGAGTCGCTGCGCTCCAGATCCGTCTTCCTGGTGGAGTTTTGCCTCGAAGTCGCTGTAGGATTTTAGTATTAGTTTTAGTATAGATAGTTTTAGGTTTACTGATTAGGAGCAATTGTTAGTCATAAGTTGTGAGAGCTTGTTCTCACACAATTTTTGTAATAATTCTGGACTATCTGGACTTTATTTCTTTCTGTTCTTAATTTCTTTCCTTACTTTTGAATTGCATATAAAATTTTTCAAAAAGAAAGAAAAAAAAAAATCAAAAAGACCTCATACTTATCTAGCAGCAGCATAACCTCAGGCATCCATTTTTAGGATTGCATTTCATTCCTGCTAGATTTTAATTCAAGTCAAATCTGCATTAGAAGATTGCTGGAGTCAGGTACGCATTTCTTACCTAACTCTAACTCCTGCCATATTTGCATTTGACTTAAAATTAAAGAAGACCACTACTTGTTCTGAATTTAGTAAAAAGTGAAATGAGCAGCATAGAAAACATATTTTAATCACTTTAATTAAATCAAAAAGGAGATAGCAAAATTGGGTGAAACCATGTTTGAGATTTTAATCGCCTTGTGTTGAATGTTATCGTGCACACAGCACGATCACTTAAGGCCACAATACACGGGTTTCTACCTCATCTTTCTGCAACCACAGGATCTGGATCCGCACGCTCAGTCTTATCCAGATTCCCAGTGGATTTTAGAGGTCTGCACTTCGCTAGGTTTATCTTAGGATACGTACAATTGCTTGAAACAATTGTTTGCGTATAACATACTTTGCGTAGCAGCCTCTAGGAAAAATTTTCTCCGATTCATTTCGATTGATTGGTCTTCTTGAATTGAGATTTTGTTGGGATTCTTCTGTTTTATTGTGAACGTTAAAAATTTTTTTCCCATTGAGTTGGATCGAATTAGAGTAAACGGGATTTCAAAAAAAAAATCAACTCAATGGAAGGTAGGAGATCCCAAAACCCAGAACTTGTACTCCCCTTGGGTACTGCTACCCAAGCTACTGCATCATCTTCTTTGCCTTCCACTTCTAATCCCTTACCTCCTGAGTCTCAAAATACTTTCCACAATCCCCCTCGCCAAGAGGATGATCTTGATTCTTCACACTTTGAGGATTTTGAAGAACTTCCTCCAGACTCAGTTGCACATCCTCTACCACAGCAACCACCTATCCCTAGGTTCCAACCTCCACCTTATCCTAATCATCCTAATCCACCCCCGGAGAGAGGACCTATGCCTCATCTTCAGCACCTTTTCGATACACAACTACAAATGAATACCTTAACCCAACAGGTGCAACAGCTTGCTCAAGCTGTAAATCTATTAGCTAATCCCCAACCACAACCACTTCAACTTAGAAATCCTTAGGCACCACCCCAACCCCGTAGACCTCAACTACGAGATTACTATAATCCCGCAGTTGCCCAACCAATGCCTGTGGTACGTTATCCCAATGGGGGTCGTGCTGCTGAACTGAAGCCGAACATTATAGCACTCATTCCTCACTTCCATGGACTTACTTCTGAGGACCCTTTTCAGCATTTAGAGGAGCTGAAGAATCTTGCCCAAACTTTGGGTCCGCAAGGACATGATCAGCACACGCTTTTGATGAAAATGTTCTCCTTTTCATTAAAAGATAAGGCAGCCTTTTGGTTTAGAACACTTGCACGGACTACACCTATAGATTCCTGGGCTTCTTTAGAACATGAGTTCTTAAAGAAGTACTTTCCTGTAGGCCGCACTAATGCCTTAAGGCGTGCCATCACCACCTTCACCCAGAATTTAGGAGAACCTATGCACGAGGCTTGGGAGAGATTCCATGAGCTTTTGAGAAAATGTCCCCACCATGGTGTCCCACGCTGGCAACAGGTCCAGATCTTCTACCATGGGCTCCATGATGACACACGGAATTTTGTAGATGCCGCCTGTGGAGGCAATTTCCTGTGTCGGGACGAGGACTCAGCCTTTGAGCTCTTTGAAGGCATGGCCGAAAACTCTATTAACAATGCTTCAATGAGCGTGTTTAATAGAAAGTCCTCACATTCCCACTCACACACGGGGGTACATGAAGCCCAATCCAGTAGCAAAGACTTAGAGATAGTGGCTAGTCAACTGGATAAAGTGGGCTTAATCGAGAAGAAAGTAGATGAAGTATGGAAATTTCTCTCAAAACACCCATCTTCTTCTTCTCAGTCACCAGCACAAAACACTTCTTCTCAGTTTCCCACAGGGAGGGAAACTGTGAATAACCTTTCTGTGACACAAACTGCATTACCGGATTTTCCATTTCCATATCCTTCACCGGTTGGAGGAACCTTTGTTCCTCCCTTCACTGACTTCCCTGCACCTTCTGGAGCTTCGGAGGAGCTTCACGCCATTCACAATGATCCTTTCACACAAACCTATAACCCTGGATGGCGTAATCATCCAAATTTCTCGTGGTCGGGAAATTCACAAAGACCTCCTTTTCAACAACCTTCTGCACCACCATTGCACAACCCGATCCGAGCACCACCTCCACAATCACACGGATATCCACCGCGTACCCACCAGCAACCCCAACCCAGGCCCACCCAATACTCTCAATCTGGGCCTACACGAGATGACCAGTTGGGGTCTATCATGAAAGCTCTTGCTGATATGCAACAACAGAATATTGCTATGCAGCAGAGACAGGACGCGGCCTTAGCTGAGATGAGAGCCCAGCTATCACACTTGACGGAGTCCCGTCAACCACATTCACTCCCATCCCAAGCACAACCCAACCCTAGGAACATACCTGCTCAAAGGTATGTCCAACCGAGACCAACACTGCAAAACCAAACACATGACATTTCACAAGCAGTGCACAACACTGAATTCTTCACTGACTCAAATTCCTCTCTTGCACAAACGCAACCACCTCTGCTACCTAACAATGATTTACCATCTACCTCTAGAGCTGAACTAAATGCCATAGTCACTAGGAGTGGTAAATGCACACTAGATCCACCTCTTCCAACACCTACCACTTCTAGTTCTGCTCCTCCACTTCCTACTTCTCCTCTACCTATAACTGAACCTCTCACAACTCCAGTACCTTTTCCTGAAGCTTTAAAGAAGAAGGAGAAAGGAAAGAAAAAGACCTGTGTGGCACCTGAGGAGGATTTGCTTAAGCTCTTTGAGCAAGTCCACATAAACATCCCCTTGTTGGATGCAATCCGCCACATCCCTCTTTACGCTAAGTTTTTAAAAGACCTATGTACACCTAAGCGTAAAGCAAGAATTCAAAAAGGGAGTAGTCCAATCATTCTCTCGGAACAAGCTAGTTCCATCATCTCTAGTACCCTCCCAACTAAGATGAAAGACCCAGGCACCCCTCTCTTATCCTGCATGATTGGTAACACCACATTCAATAGAGCACTACTTGACCTAGGTGCTTCCATCAATCTTATCCCAACCTCTCTACTGACACATTTTGAGGTTGGCAATTTGAAGCCAACCAAGGTGTCCCTGCAATTAGCTGACAGATCAGTTAAGACACCTCAGGGAGTGTTGGAAGATGTCATAGTGCGGGTCAAGGATTTTTACTTCCCTGTAGACTTTATAGTCCTTGACATGGAAGTACCTGAAGATATCCAGAATACACCTATCATTTTAGGAAGACCTTTCTTGGCTACGGCCAAGGCAAACATCAATTGTGAGGAGGGCCTTATAGAATTAAAGTTTGGAGATCAGAAAATAAAAATTGATATTTTTCAGGCCCAAAGAGGACCGACCTGTAGTTTAATTGAAGAAATCTTCTCCCTGGATTCATTGGATCAATTGGTTGAGGACACCTTGATCAATTCATTAAATTTAGAACCTCAACACTCTTTGGACTCTGACGTGACTTCCACTGAGATACCAAATTTAGAGACTGAGGACCTTCCTCCCATTCCATTAGTATCTCTAGGATCTCCTGAAACTTTCACACCTGCTCCTTCTGATCCTGTGCCTGTTGAACTCAAACCTCTTCCTGACTCTCTCAAATATGTTTTCTTAGGACCTGATCAGACCTATCCGGTGATTGTTAACTCTTCCCTTTCTTCTGATCAAGAGTCACGACTCTTATCTGTCCTAAGAGCACATAGGCAGGCTATAGGATGGAGCCTTTCTGACCTTACTGGCATCAGTCCTTCTTATTGCACGCATAGGATTTTCACTGAAGAAGGATCTAGACCTACTAGACAGCCCCAGCGTAGATTAAATCCTACATTACAAGAGGTGATAAAAAGTGAAATGATTAAATGGCTGGACAATGGAATTATCTACCCAATTTCTGACAGTAGATGGGTAAGTCCTGTTCAGGTTGTGCCAAAAAAGGCCGGACTTACCATCATCACCACTGATTCTGGAGAAGTCATCCCTACACGCATTGCTAGTTCGTGGCGAGTATGTATAGATTACCGAAAACTCAACCAAGCCACGAAGAAAGATCATTTCCCTTTGCCCTTCATTGATCAAATACTGGAAAGAGTGGCAGGGAATAGATTTTTCTGCTTTTTGGATGGCTATTCAGGATATAATCAGGTGGCAATTCACCCCGATGATCAGGAGAAAACAACATTCACCTGCACCTACGGAACCTTTGCATTCCGTAGGATGCCTTTTGGATTGTGCAACGCACCTGCTACATTCCAGCGGTGTATGTTTGCAATCTTTTCTGACTTAGTAGGCGATTGTTTAGAAGTCTTCATGGATGACTTCTCGGTCTTCGGGAGCACATTTGATGCATGTCTAGACCACCTGACCAAGGTCCTGCAAAGATGCATTAATGTGAATCTGGTACTTTCCTGGGAGAAATCTCATTTCATGGTAACTGAAGGACTTGTATTAGGTCACCTTATTTCTGAGAGAGGAATTGAGGTTGACCGCGCGAAGGTAAAGTTGATTTCTGATTTACCACTACCTTCGTCGGTTAAGCAAATTCGATCTTTCCTCGGGCATGTTGGTTTTTATCGCCGCTTTATAGCGGATTTCTCAAAAATAGCCCGACCTCTCACTACTCTCCTCTCTAAAGACGTAGACTTCCAGATCTCTGACGATTGTGTTCGTGCCTATACGACACTTCGTGATCTGATTACCAAGGCACCTATACTGCAACCCCCGAATTGGTCTCACCCTTTTGAGATCATGTGTGATGCCTCTAATTATGCAGTAGGAGCTGTCCTTGGTCAAAAATTGGACGGGAAACCCACAGTCATCTATTACGCTAGCAAGACCTTGGATGAAGCTCAGAGGAATTACACCGTCACGGAAAAGGAATTGCTAGCTGTAGTATATGCACTGGAAAAATTCAGACCTTATCTTTTAGGTTCCCACATTATAGTCTACACTGACCACACGGCAATTCGATATCTTCTCGCCAAGAAGGACGCGAAATCTCGTCTGATTAGATGGATCCTACTTTTACAGGAATTTGATTTAGAGATTCGTGATAAGGCTGGAAAGCAGAATGTGGTAGCTGACCACTTATCCCGCCTTCCTTCTGAAGCGATTTCTCCTTCTTTACCCATCTCTGACCACTTCCCTGACGAGCAATTGCTGGTCATTCATTCTGATCTTCCCTGGTATGCTGACATTGTCAACTACCTGGCTTCTGGTCTCATCCCCACTAATTGGGTCCGACATCAAAAAGACAGACTTAGATCCGAGGCCAAGCACTATTACTGGGAAGAACCTTGGCTTTTCAAGCATTGTAAAGACCAGATCTTTAGGAGGTGCGTCCCTGATAAGGAGATTAGAAGCATCTTATCATTCTGCCACGACCAGGCGTGCGGCGGTCACTTCTCTGGCAAAAAGACCGCTGCAAAGATTTTGCAGAGTGGTTTCTATTGGCCCACAATCTTCAAGGATGCACACGAATATAGCAGGGCATGTTCACGCTGTCAGTCTCTTGGTAGTATTGGCCGCCGAGACATGATGCCCTTGAATCCGATCATGGTGTGCGAAATCTTTGACATTTGGGGCATTGACTTCATGGGACCTTTTCCTAAATCTTATGGCTTCGAGTACATATTGTTGGCAGTTGAGTATGTTTCAAAATGGATTGAAGCCATCCCCTCAAGGACTAATGATCATAGAGTTGTGACACAATTTGTTCAAGATTTCATCTTCTCTAGATTCGGGGTACCTAAAGCCATCATTAGTGATGGAGGGTCTCATTTTAGAAACACACATTTTCAGTCCCTACTGCAAAAGTATGGGGTGTCACATAGGATTGCTACATCTTATCACCCTCAAACCAATGGACTTGCTGAATTATCTAATCGGGAGATCAAAAAGATTTTACAGACTACCATCCGACCTGATAGAAAGGATTGGTCTTCCCGCCTTTCTGATGCGTTGTGGGCATATAGGACAGCCCACAAAACCCCTTTAGGCATGTCTCCTTTTAGACTTGTGTACGGGAAACACTGTCATCTTCCTGTCGAATTAGAGCACAAAGCCTATTGGGCCATCAGAAAGTGTAACTTAGACTTAGAGAAGGCCGGTGATCTTAGGAAATTACAAATGTCTGAGCTCGATGAATTAAGGAATGAATCTTATGAAAGCTCAAGGATGTATAAGGACAAACTTAAGGCCTTCCATGACCGTCACATTCTTAGGAAATCTTTTCACCCTGGTAAAAAAGTCCTTCTCTTCGACTCTAGACTGAAACTCTTTCCTGGGAAGTTAAGATCAAAATGGATTGGACCTTTCAAAATCTTGAGATTATTTGATAATGGAGCCGTTGAGATCACTGAACTTGACAAATCTGAACCCTTTATTGTTAATGGACAAAGACTGAAACCTTTCATTGAGCCGCAGGATCTCAGACTTGTCAATTCCACCATTTCGCTCCTACATTTTGAATTACCATGTAAGTTTTCGCCTAGCTGAAGGCGTTAAACTTAGCAACACCTACCCTTGTATATAGCTGTTTTACACTTTTCTTACTCTTACCTTTAATTGCATATAGTGTCTACCCTTGCATTCTGAGCATACATTCATTGACACACATGTCATGCATTTCACTTCCTAGCCCGACTGTTCACTCTGATCCTAGATCAGACTTAAAATCGTCCGCACAGAGATTTTATCTCCTCATTCCAACTTCCTTCCATCACCCAGCCTAGGATAGTGAAAAGCAGAGCATGCATTTGCATCCACCCTTTCATTCAATGAGGACATTGAAACATTTAAGCATGGGGGGGGTGTAAATGGTAAACCATTTAAACCAAAATGCAATTGTAGACACAACTATAGTACATATAGTATTATCAAAAAATTATATACTTCAAAAAAATTGAAAAATTTTGAAAAAAATTTTTTTGAAAAAAAATTACAAAGCTAAAAATACAAAAAAAAAAAAAATAATAACAAAATCAGAAAAATTCCAAAAATACAATAAGGGACATGTACTTTATTTGTCAAAGGAGGATATTCATTTCAAGAGAGGAGGGAGAAAAAGAAAAAAAGAAAAGATAAGTGATCTTATAGCTGAAAACAAAAAATAGAATAAGTGTCTGTGGACATTCAACCATTACTGGTTTGACCTACCGGGCCATAGGAGCTTGATACAAGCTTAGGCTTAATACACTTCGAGCCTTGACAAGATAGACCACAGTCTCTCCTAACTTTAGGACAATTCTTGTACCTGAGTCACCAGTACAGGATTCGTTGGTTTGCTTTGACTTAGGAGTCTAAGTAACCTTGGCTTACACTACACAATGTCAGGAAAGACCACTTGAACCTAAACCTCAACCCTTGTGTTCATTAGGGAAGGTGGAGTCCTTACCTGTGCGTGCAGGTAGACTCTTTGTCCTAATCTTTAGTTTTGTGTCTAGGAGAAGCTCTTTCCACAAAAGAAATCCACCCACCAAATACAGTGCGCTCTACCAAATAAGTTTTGGAGACATACTGTTCAAAAAAAAAAAAAAAAAAAAAAAAAAAAAAGAAAGAAGTTAAGTATGTTCTCCAAAATGTCTGAAAAACAACTCTTCCACCAAAAATGTTTTCAGGGTTCAAAAAAAATACCCTATTTTTCCACCAAAAAAAATCTTCTCTGAGCCACAAATACAATAAGGGTTGGGTGTGAATACCATCAATTTTTGAGAGTCATCCGAAAACATGAGCTGAAGTTAGGACCAACCTGGACTTAAAAAGAAGTGAAACCCCGGGATTGAGCCTTAGAATTCACCTGGTTAGTCCTGACTTATCACAAAGCACAGCCATAACTTCATAGCATTCTGAGTCTCTGTAAAAACCTCCTGAGTCCTGGAATTCGACTTAAGGTTTAAATATCAAGAGTCCTTGTTGGTTGAGAGATGGTCTATGTCATTTAAGCCTCGAGTTCTGGTAGGTTATCCTCAGTAACCAGGTTCTCACAATGTCCAAAAACACAGTTGGTATTGGAAAATGTTTCAGCTTAAAGATCATCATCATAAACACTTAAAAATTTTTGAAAGAAGAAAAAGATATCTTTACACACTTACCTTGCTGATACTTAAATTGCCTTACACTTCAACAGATTGTTTGCTAAGGGACTAGCAAAACGTAAGCATGGGGGTATGATGAGTGGCTACTCATCATAGCTAAAAGGCCGAAATTAAGCTAGATACTAAGCAAAACAATATCAAATTAACACATAAAAAGGGTTAAGTGTGGGAATTAAAGAAAAGACCTAAAACTTTTAATGTGTGTTAAAATCTCCTAATTAGGTCACAAAAATGGGATATTCTGAAAACTAAAGAACAAATGATGATCCATGCATCAATTGAACACATAAACAAGTTTGAAAAGCCAAATCAGAAGTAAAATCAATGTCGTAAATGTTCAATTAAGCACATGTAAAAATTTGAAAGCAATTGGACATCATTTAGGCTTAGAAATAAATAGATTACAATTAGGTCCTTCATGCATTACATTTCTACCCTTCAAAACTCCTTTTTGGACCTATTTGCAAGCCGCAGGGACCCTTTTATAAGACTGCAGGGCCCTTCCAGCTGCTATTCTTCTCGCTTTTGGGCCTGCATGCAAATGTTCTACCCCTTCTTCTAAGGGTCCGTCTGCAAATTTCCCCTTTATTTCAAAGAGAAGCCTGTGTTCTTCACGCGCACTGTAGCGCGCGAAGAACACAGCCATTCTCGACCGTCCATCGCACTTTTGATCTCGATCTGCGGCTGGATTCAAATGGAACCTTCGCGCGATTCGGTGCGTGCGTTCACCTCTCTTCCCAGATCTCATCTGACGGTCAGATCTCTCTCTTGACTCGCCGCGCGCTCTACCCATCTCATCCTCACCGCCGGCCTGATTCTGATTAACCTCACCCTTGCGGTGATCTCAGTCACTGAGCTGCTATTTAAGCACCTCAGTGGTGTCGCGCGCGAGGGATCGCTCCCTCCTACATCTCTTAGCGATCAATTCTTCCACTCCAGTCTCTCCTCCTCACCTAGACCCTGATTTCACAGCCACCGGCTGTGGAATCATCGCCTGCTCTCGACCCTCCTCGTCGCTAAGGACCTCGTAGCACCTGAGGACGACCCTGGAGTCTCACTAGCAGACTCTTCCCTCCGCTGGAGTCACCCTCCTCCTTTCTTCCTCCTTAGCCGCCGGCTAAGGACCCATAGGTCCCATTCTTCCTGTTAGTTTAGTTTTTAATTCTGCACAAGTAGTGTTAGATTTAGTTTACAGTAGTTTAGAATAGATTTAGTTTTAATTGTTAGTGTTTAATGTTAGCTGTAGTTAGATTAGTCTTAGGAGTAGAATTAGTATTAGATCCCTTCCCTCACCTCCTCTGATCAGTCCAGATCAGAGGGGAAGAATCATCTGTTCATTAATCAATTTATCTCCCTCTTCATGTTTTGTTTTTCCACCATCCAATTCTGATTTATGTTCCTTTTAACGACGAATCTTTCATCTGTCACCCACACATCTGGACCCAATTCCAGATCTGATGGTGTACTGCCTCAGATCTGAAATTGGCGTCACAAGCACCATTTGGGGCTTCTCACTCACCCCATTTGTGTTCACAAAAGCCCCTTTTATTTTAGATTGATTGCCTCAGTTTGTCAGATTCACTTTAACATGGGTTTTGAAGAGATTTTGCTTTCTGAAATGTCTTGACAGATCTGACAAATTGAAGGGATTTTGGTTTTCCTTGAGGGCAAGGATTCTGAGAAGTTCTCTGGTGACAGAGAACAAATCAGAAGAGCCTTTCATGAATTTGCTTCTGCCTTGATCTGAATGCATTTGCTAGCTTTTATAAATTCCTTTAATGCATTCTTTTTCTGATTTGTCATTTCAGAACTGCCATACACCACCTGTTTGATAATTATTTTTGTATGGTGATTCTCTAACCTAAGGAGTTTTCCATACTCCTTAAGGTTGCAAGAAACTGGGATTGTATGTTTTTGGTTTTAATTGATTGAGTTAAGTCTTCCTTCATGCTGTCTATGGCATTAGGAAGACTAACTCAATGCCATTTGTGTTTTGATCTGAAATGATGCTTTTGATAAGGGCTTTTCCTTGTGGGTATTTGAACTGAATTCTTATGTGATTTTCGTGAGATTTATACCCTTATCAGATTTGGATTTCAACTCTTTAATTTTTAGTTTGTTCTGAATTTTCTCTTATTCCCAGTTATACAGTAAAATGCTGCAAACTGCAGCAACATTCCCCTCTTCTCTAAATTCTCCTCTTCTTTGTGAATGCTTTCCCCCTCTTCAAATGGACTAACTGCAGCAGCAGTTAGCCCATTTGACAGTGGCTGAAGCCACTGACACTGTTAAAACACCCTGAACAGTACATTCTCTTCCCTCTCCATCTTCTCTGACAGTAGCTTAGCTGCTGTTTAAAATGAAATAAAAACTTAATTAACCCTCATTCCCTAAGTTCCTACTAAAACCTAATTATACATACTTAATTTCACTCTGTAAATATACATATCCATACTATTATAACTATAATATACAGCCTGATTATGTACGTAGACATACATAGATATACTGTAAATACTGTATAAACTTGTACATAAATCTATATACATATGTAATCTATGTAAATATATGTATAAATACTGAACTATTATGTATGTATTTACTGATATATGTATATGTATATATACAGATTCATATGTACATATTCAGTAGCTATATTGTAGAATAAATTAGCTAAATTAATAATTTAGAGCTATAATTAAGTAAATAAATCTATAGACTTAGGTTAACATATATAGCAAGTAATTTAAGTTAGTTAAAGTACAATTATACCTAGTATAGCTTACTGTAACTTAGTTTTATTTAAAACACTCAGAACAGCTAGTTTAGCTTAAATAAAATAGAAATAAATTCGTAAATATACAAGAAAAATATGTATAAAATACTTAAGTATGTAAATTAAATCTGTATAAGGTCAATTAGACCATTTACTAACTATTTTATAAGTAATTAACTATTTAATCACCTAAATCAACCTGTACAATCAGCCTAGTTTAGCGAATTTATTTGTATAGTAAATATATTTAAAATTCAAAATTAATTAATCAATTATGTATTATTATGTAAATATTTTATTTACCATATTTTATTTTATTTTTTTTAATAATTTATGGCCCCCAAATCGAGGGCCAAAAACGCGCACAGACGCAGCTGCGTTTGGTTTCCAGCGCACGATGTGGCGCTGGAATAGCGCCACATCGTGGGCTGCAAACGAAACGCAGCATATAAATATAATTTATGTTATAACCTTACCAGTCGTCATGGCGCCGGGCGCCCGAAACTTCACCTGCTCCGTCTGATCCGATAACCCGATTCTGATATGTGCTGAATACTGAATGCGTGATTCCTGTGTGGGGCTGGGAGCCCAAGCGTGTGCGAACTTGTTGAAGGCGTTGGGCTGAGGCCCTACGCTGATACGAAAACGTAATTAAGCACCTAATCTGAGATTAGGGCGCGCTTAGTAGAGGTCTGGTCCCACCCAAAGGGTGCTGTGTATCCCTCGAAAAGCGCGCCCGCTAATTAAACACATTTTACACTAAGGACTCCACCGCAGCCTCTGAAAGACTACACAGAACAAAATGAAAGGACAGACGACTTAAAAAAAAGAGATAACACGAGATAACAACATAAAAGGCTCTGTACATATGTAAAATTAAACCCACATAATTACTAACAGAATAAAACGACACTATAAATGTCGCTAAAGACCTCAGGTTGCTTCTTTAGGTTGTATATAGTGTTTCCTGAGATTTAGCGACGTTTATATCTGTCACTAAAACTGATATATATGTCACTATAAATAAATGACTAGTAAGTTAAGTTTTTACACCATGGTATCCTAATGGAGTATGAACTAACATATTAGTGTTAATAGTATAACTTGTAAATACATAGTTTAGAGTATAATAATAGATTGTTTGATGCTTGTTCATAGTTAGCATTTTTGCAAGCACTTCTTAGTAACTAGGTAAACAAAACATTCATTCATTCTTTAAATGTAAAGTTTCTTTTTGAATAAGAAGACAATTTTGGAGATAATCAAAGAGTGACCGAATTAAATTCAATAAATTGCCTCCCAGTGAACGACCTGGAACAAAACCAGTAAAAATTAGATAAATAAGCAAATGATAATAATGGTTGTAATGACTGGAACTCACCCATACTCACCACTATACGACATCCTTAATGTTATATTGTACACCCTGTACTACAACGACATAATCAACAATTATTACCAATTTCAAACACAACAACCAACATTACAACCCATTACAACCAACAACCCATCAGCTCTCCCTACAGCTGCATGCACAGCCATGCACAGCTAGGGCATGGCTGTGCATGCCTCTTTCCTCTTTATAAAGGCACGGCTGTCTTCTTGCAAAAGGGAGCCAGGTCCACACGCCAAAACAGCAGCTCCTTCTCCAGGCCGTCTCCTCCCCTCTCCCCTCCATACGCAGCCTCTCCTCCTTCTGAGGAGCTACTCTGTGGACAAGAGCCACTCAAAGTGGTGCACAACCACCACTGAGAGTCCCACCACCGCCTAGCTCATCAAAGAGCTGGTGGGTGCGGTGGTCTTCTCCTCTCTATTTCGCAATTCAAGCCAACCCCGCCATTGCCACAGGAGCTTCAAGCTTTGAAGCTCAAGCTCCACAGCAGCAGCAACAAGGCGCCAGCCACCGCGCGCTCTGTCGTGAAGCTCCACCGCGCACGCCAGCAGGCCGCCCATGCGCCTCTCCGCGCGCCCTGTCGCGAAGTTCCGCCCGCAGCACATCCCTCTACGTGCTCGCCAGTAGCCGGTGCAGACCTTCCGCGCACGCGCCAGCTCGTGCAGCAGCTCCCGCACTCACAGCACCGGGCACAGGTGGTCGCGCGAGCCGACCGTGCACTATAGCCACTGTTCACGCGTTTATGCGGAACACTGTGGCTACAGTGCGGTGACCGGTAAGTTTCTCACTTATCCGGTCACCCGGCGCGCCTACGCATGAGCGTGGGCCATCAAACGACGGGCGCTGCGTGCGGACGACTTAACTCCCAGCGCCAACTCCAGCAGAATCGAGCTCTCTCTCTCTCTCTCTCTCTCTCTCTCTCTCTCACACAGCACTCTCTCACTCTCTCTGCAGACACATACACACACTCTCGTACACACACCCACTCACTTATACTCTACTATATACATATATATATATATATACGTACATATATATATTATATATATATATTTATATACATATATCTATACATATATTAGTACTTATATAACTAAGTATCAGTATACATACATACATACATATATATATATGTATCTATATACTTATATATATATATATACACATATATATATTTACATATATACATATATTTATATACGTATAAACATATAAATATATATATATATATATTATTACCTATATAACTAAGTATAAGTATACATATATATATATATATATATATATATATATACTTATATATACACATTATACATACATATATATATATACATCTATATAGTTATACATACATATATATATATATATATATCTGTACATCTATCTATCTGTACATATATTTATATATATATATATATATATATATATATATATACACATATATAACTACATATATACCTATATATTTATAACCATATATATATTTACCTATAGATAAATATTTACAGATATGTATATATATATATATATATTTTTCATATCACCTACCATAAGTTGTGTCGTGGGAATATCTGCACCAATTGCTTGTATTCCTTGATACACGCATATAGAAAGCGTTTTCGCACACATCTTCCACCATCCATCCTACACTCCATGCGGTACTTCGTCCTGTTGGTTGCGTCTTCCTAGACGACGACCGACTCGACACTGTGCTACACGTCATCTCCACCTCCACCCCCACCCCTTTATACATATATAATATATACATATATATATACTATATTTACTTTATTTCTGTTTCTCTTTCATGCTAGTAAAAAGATAAAAAATATATATATAAAAGAGAAAAGATAATCCTTGACTTACAAGTACTCAGTCTTGCGAATAGCAAGAACAGTTTTGAAACCCTGATTTGACTCAAACCTAAGAACCTGATTTTGAGGGTGTACCTCAAGGACAAAAATTATCAGAAAAAAAATAGTAAATAGAAAAACACCAAAAACATAATAAACTAACGGGAGAGATTCATTGTAGGAAAGGCATGGAAACTTCTTCACTTCTAATCTCACTTCCCTGAGTTCGACCCTAGGCCTAAAAGTCACCTAGATAAAATCAAGTAGGCCAGGTTAAAAATTTTGTAAAGAGATGGTTAGGCTCGATTTACGTTAACCACTATACTCATTTCAACGATAAAATCACCATATTAACACATCCTATTTGGGCTCGACCACACTACTTTCTGGCGTCGTTGTCGGGGAGCTTCATGTTGGTGCTAGAGCACCACGATCATTTGTTTTGATGATAAAAAAACACGTGTTATTTAACATTTGCACTTGGAGTCTTAGATTTCAGGTCAATTGCAAATGTAGACGTGATTAGACGGAATTCGAGCTCGCATCTAGGATGGATTGGAGGAGCTTGATGGAGAACAGAGGGGATTCGCGAGGAGCGATAGATTAAAGATGGAAGGACAAGAAGAATATGATAGAATTCCATTTTATTCCTTTCATGTACTTTTCTCTTTATTTTCTTGCTCTTTATTTCCTTAGATTCATGTTAAAGAGCCTCAAAGTACCCTAACAGTAGTCCTAGGAACACCGGCACAACCCTAGGATACTTAGGTTTTCTGTAGAGAACTTAGAAAACCAATGTAGGGTTCAAACAGAGTTTCCAGACGTCTAATTCCCAAATCAGATGTCTGATAAAGTGTTTTAAGACGTCTAACTGTTGATTCAGACGTCTGATAACATTTAGGCTGGACATAGTTAGTTCTGTCTGATGAAATCAGACGTCCAGACCTTAGACCAGACGTCTTAGGAGACGTCTGATGACTTTGCCAGATGTCCAATTAGTGGACCGTTGGCTATCTTACCATACATTCAAGGATATGACCGTTAGAGCCTTATCAGACGTTCTTAAGCACTTCCAGATGTCTGATAACCGACCATTTTGCCTCGACTGACCCGAAAATCTCTTCTCAGAGATTTTCTAGCCATTGCAAATCCATTCCCGTGAAAAAGTAGGTTTTCAGACGTCCAGACATAGTGCCAGACGTCCTGTATGTCGTCTGATGGACTTGCGCTAGAACCCTGTTTAGATCTGATTCAAGTCAGGAAGAGACCCGAATAAAATCAGACGTTTGACCTTATTTTCAGACGTCTTAAAGTGGTCTTCCAGACGTCTGATGCCAGAATCAGACGTCTGATAACCCTGTCAGTGCAATGATTGTTCCTAATTTCGGGTTGATTCACTTGGGCTTTGCACCCAACGGCTATGGAGCCTTTCCTAAGCCTTCCAAAGCCTTCCTAAGGCCTCTATAAATATAGGGGAACCTCTTGCACACCAACACACACCTAGAAATACAAGACACACCCAAGCAACATACTTTCTACCATTTTATGTCTCTCTTGCTCTCAAAGCTCAAGTTCTACATCTTGAGAGCATCAAGCTTTGCGCACCCGCTCTCTCGCCGTAGTTCACGAGAGCGACGTAGCGCCGTCGTGTTGTTCACGCATCTGCGTCGCCGACGCACTCCTTGCAAAGGGGAGTTTCTTAATTTCTATAGAAGCTTAGGTTTAAAATTACTTTGTTGGCTCTATAGGATTGTTGGTTATTTTAATCTTTGTTATTTGGTTGGGTATTCGCTTTGCGAATTTCCGTCTCCTTCGTGGGACAAAATCCCGCTCGTGGAGAGAAGGGGTTGAGGAATGCTACCCTCGCACTTGTAGCGTGGTTGTAATTGAGGTTGAATCACCCTCGTTTAAAGTGATTCATTTAGTGGTTTTTGATCAACTTGGTTGATCGGAAAATCCTAACTCGAGAGGGTTAGGTGGTGGTTTTCACCCGGTTTGGGTTTCCACCTAAAAATCTTTGTGTACTTTGTGTGATTGCTTTTTTTGTGAGATTGTTTATTTTCATTTCCGCAATTATTACGTCACCCCTTCCGAGTAGGCAATTACAATTGGTATCAGAGCAGGTTCTTGCAAGATCAGAGTAACACCCGGCAAGAAGATCATGGAGGGAAGCATAGCCGCAATCAGAATCTCCGAAGGGCAGTCCACCGTCCGACCACCCTATTTCGGCGGGAGGGACTTCCGATATTGGAAGTTGAAGATGAAGACGTGGCTCCAAGCCACTGAGTTCGAGATATGGGGATATTGCGAATCCCCATACGAGATCCTGAAGCGACCCCAAGGAGGCTACTCGCAACTACAGATTCGAGAGCTTTCACTCAACGCAAAGGCAATGAATGCCTTGTATTGCGCGTTGAGTCCGAAGGAATTCGAACAAATCCAAGAGTGCACCACCGCCCATGAGATATGGAGGAGGTTGAAAGGCACTCATGAGGAGACGAGCTCGGAAGAAGATCTCGGGGAGAAGGAAACCGCGTGCCTTGGTTTCATGGCAATCGGAGAAAGTGACGACGACAGCGACAATGAGGTAAAGTCGGATTTACAAGATGCTTTTAATGAGTTGTATGAGCTTAGTAAATCACTAAAAATAGAAAACAAAAGCATGAAAAGGAATCTTAGTTTTCTTAAATCTGAAAATGATAGGTTAGAAAAATAACTTAAGGACATAGAAGCTAGTCCAAGAATTGATAACCTATTATTAGAAAATCATAACCTCATCAATGAAAATAATAAATTGATTGAGGAAAATGATAGTTTAAAGTTAGAAATCTGTGATTTAAAAACTAAGATGCATACTGTAGAAAAAGAAATTGCATGTCTTAGGGAAAACTCTAACAAATTAATCAACAAAGTAGATGATTTATATAGCCCTAAGATTGAGAAAGGATCTCCATCAAGGAGACCTGCTAACAGATCCGGATCCAAGCCCACTTGGATACCGAAAAAAGAATTGGAATCTTGTTTTGTAGGTTTCAGAGATAACTACAACACAAAGGACTGGACCTACAAACTCAAGGCTGGTCAACTCGAGTTGGGAGAACCAAGGAGTAGACCAAGGAGGAGAACAAGAAGACCGACGAGACGACGAACAAACAATGATCCCGTCGCACGTCGACCACCAAACTGGAGACCGGCGCCGATGCCTGGGCCTCCAAGCTACGGATGGGAGCCCATCCGATGTGGTATCCACCACCACCATTTGGGCCATTTTATTGGCCATGGTAGGTGAGGTAAAAACCATTTACCCTATCTTTTTATCATAAGCATTTAGATAGGGGGAGCAAAAAATTATAAGCTAATTGTCAATTTTTAAGAGGGAGATATAAGGTAGCTAAATTTCCTTTAGAAAGGGGGAGAAAAATAAGGGGGAGGACATTACCTTTGTTAAAAGAAATTTATAGAAGAGCATGTTTTAAGGGGGAGTTATAGGAAATCAATTAAACCTTTTTGATAATGTCAAAAAGAGGGAGGATTTCTTGCATTTTTATTTATGATTTTTTCATCATCAAAAAGGGGGAGATTGTTGGTGCTAGAGCACCATGATCATTTGTTTTGATGATAACAAAACACGTGTTATTTAACATTTGCACTTGGAGTCTTAGATTTCAGGTCAATTGCAAATGTAGACGTGATTAGACGGAATTCGAGCTCGCACCCAGGACGGATTGGAGGAGCTTGATGGAGAACAAAGGAGATTTGCGAGGAGCGATAGATTGAAGATGGAAGGACAAGAAGAATAGGATAGAATTCCATTTTATTCCTTTCATGTACTTTTGTCTTTATTTTCTTGTTCTTTATTTCCTTAGATTCATGTTAAAGAGCCTCAAAGTACCCTAACAGTAGTCCTAGGAACACCGGCACAACCCTAGGATACTTAGGTTTTCTGTAGAGAACTTAGAAAACCAATGTAGGGTTCAAACAGAGTTTCCAGACGTCTATTCCCAAATCAGACGTCTGATAAAGTGTTTTAAGACGTCTAACTGTTGATTCAGACGTCTGATAACATTTAGGCTGGACATAGTTAGTTCTGTCTGATGAAATCAGACGTCCAGACCTTAGACCAGACGTCTTAGGAGACGTCTGATGACTTTGCCAGATGTCCAATTAGTGGACCGTTGGCTCTCTTACCATACACTCAAGGATATGACCGTTAGAGCCTTATCAGACATTCTTAAGCACTTCCAGACGTCTGATAACCGACCATTTTGCCTCGACTGACCCGAAAATCTCTTCTCAGAGATTTTCTAGCCATTGCAAATCCATTCCCGTGAAAAAGTAGGTTTTCAGACATCCAGACATAGTGCCAGACGTCCTGTATGTCGTCTGATGGACTTCCGCTAGAACCCTGTTTAGATCTGATTCAAGTCAGGAAGAGACCCGCCCAAAATCAGACGTCTGACCTTATTTTCAGACGTCTTAAAGTGGTCTTCCAGACGTCTGATGCCAGAATCAGACGTCTGATAACCCTGTCAGTGCAATGATTGTTCCTAATTTCGGGTTGATTCACTTGGGCTTTGCACCCAACGGCTATGGAGCCTTTCCTAAGCCTTCCAAAGCCTTCCTAAGGCCTCTATAAATATAGGGGAACCTCTTGCACACCAACACACACCTAGAAATACAAGACACACCCAAGCAACATACTTTCTACCATTTTATGTCTCTCTTGCTCTCAAAGCTCAAGTTCTACATCTTGAGAGCATCAAGCTTTGCGCACCCGCTCTCTCGCCGTAGTTCACGAGAGCGACGTAGCGCCGTCGTGTTGTTCACGCATCTGCGTCGCCGACGCACTCCTTGCAAAGGGGAGTTTCTTAATTTCTATAGAAGCTTAGGTTTAAAATTACTTTGTTGGCTCTATAGGATTGTTGGTTATTTTAATCTTTGTTATTTGGTTGGGTATTCGCTTTGCGAATTTCCATCTCCTTCGTGGGACAAAATCCCGCTCGTGGAGAGAAGGGGTTGAGGAATGCTACCCTCGCACTTGTAGCGTGGTTGTAATTGAGGTTGAATCACCCTCGTTTAAAGTGATTCATTTAGTGGTTTTTGATCAACTTGGTTGATCGGAAAATCCTAACTCGAGAGGGTTAGGTGGTGGTTTTCACCCGGTTTGGGTTTCCACCTAAAAATCTTTGTGTACTTTGTGTGATTGCTTTTTTTGTGAGATTGTTTATTTTCATTTCCGCAATTATTACGTCACCCCCTCCAAGAAGGCAATTACACTTCAGACCTTGAAGCTTGCGTATTCAAGTAAGTTTCTACTCCATTCCTTTAATTTTTCTCTTCTCACACCCTTCTCTTCATGGGTGTTTTTGTTTGTTGCTGTGCAGGTGAACCTGTTGCAAGGAGAAGACAGGCAGACGAAGTCGGAGATGTGGGCAGATCCAAGGCGGGAACGAGAGCGTGAAGTCACTGGCACCGCACTGGAGCTTCGCACACGTTGCTGAACAAGTAGGTCTTTCTTTCTTAGCAACTTAGGTTAACTTGTCACTTTAATAAAACTAAAAAAATAAAAACTAGAAAAACACTTCTTGGGATCTCTTGGGGGAAGTGGATTTAAAATCACTTGTTTGCTTGTTTGTCATCACTCCCACTGCCCTGGGATTTCCCGCCAAACTTCGCATAGCGAAAATCCAAGAATCTTGATTCTTGAATCTTTCGCTGTGTGAAGTACTCTTTGAGGCAAAAATAAAAAGATTGATTGTCATCCCTCTTTGCCTCATTTATCTGCAATTCGGGATCACATTTTTGGTGGGGAGACTTGGAATTGAGTTGATTCCAACCCCACCACGACCTTTCACGTGCCGAAGATTCAATCCCGAATATTTCAACCCCAACAATTTGATTTTCTTTATCTTATGGTTGAGCCTTGTGTGTGGAAATCATTTTTGTGATTGGGAGCACTTGAATTGAAGTGCTTTGGCTCCCTTTCACACTAAATCTAAAATTGATTCATGCATCCAC
Source organism: Thalassia testudinum (assembly GCA_037157565.1). Classification (NCBI taxonomy): domain Eukaryota; kingdom Viridiplantae; phylum Streptophyta; class Magnoliopsida; order Alismatales; family Hydrocharitaceae; genus Thalassia; species Thalassia testudinum. Next base: position 68,873,751 of record JAZHRO010000007.1, on the reverse strand, counting down.
ACATAGAAATCTCCATCTAGGGAAGCCCATTACATTTTAGCATGCATTAACCAACTGACATTGAAGAAGGGTTTGTTGGGCTTAGAAGAAAACTTGTATTCTCTCAAAACCCGAAGATTGGTTGAATTGGTAATTCAGAGAAATCCTAAAATCCATACGATTTAAGGCTGAATTCTAAAAATCATTCACCAATTAAAACTTCAATTCGGGGAGATTTCCTCGTTGCATGCTTGGTTTACACACTCTCTAAAAATCAATCACTTGGGCATTACCCGTAAATGACGCCCTTCACATTCCAGAAACACTTGATCCTAAGCCTCTAACTAAAATTGGTAGTAACTTGACCCTTATTAAGGATTGGAGGTCTAACTACCTACGTGTAGCGCCTACGTGCTGGTGAGGGTTCCCGCGTGCTATCAGGTGTCTAAGACTGGGGCAAACGGCCTTTCAATCTGGCCCGGTGGTTCCACGATGCTCGCATTCAGTTCCGTAGGTCGTGATAGTAGGTAACTTAGATCTTTAAGTCTAAGGACACACTGTAGAGGTTAGGAATTTGATTGTATTGATTTATCATCAAGTGCACCTTTGCGGCATCATTTCTCTCATCCCTTTTCCCTTCGTATCCCCCCAATTCTTCCTGCGGTAGTGCATGTTTGGGAGGAGGTCACAAAACCCGAAACTGTGTGAATTGCCTGATAATTTTAGAAAAGAAGCCGCATCGTCCTCCTCCTCCACAAACATGGCTGCACGCCTACCCCCAAATCCCGAGGGAGGAAACCACCCTCAAAACCCACCAGGTGGTAGAGCTTGGATCCCATAACCCGCCTCCAAGCGCAAATGGAAATGTATAATGAACAAATTGAGGCCATTAGGGAAACATTGGAGGAAATGCAGAACCCTCCCGAATGGGAGGAGCCTAGGTCTCTTAGCTTCTTTCAGAATCCCGCTGCTACAGAGACCATAGGAAAAATTCAGGTCCCCATGGGCGGGGACAACTTTGAACTGAAATCTAACATAATTGGCCTGATAAATTTTCACTTCCATGGTCTTGCAAGTGAAGATCCTTTTCTCCACTTGGAAGACCTAACCCGATTGGCTGAAACCTAGAAATATCGGGTTACCTATAGTCCTCATGAAAATGTTCCCGTTTTCATTGCGGGATAAAGCGTCGCATTGGTTACGCACCCTTGGGAGAACCATCCACTCTTGGGAAGAGATGCGAACAGCGTTTCTCAAGAAGTTCTTTCCAATCGGGCGAACCAATGCGCTTCACCGTGCTATCACCTCCTTTACGCAACAAAACGGCGAACAATTTCATGAGGCATGGGAGAGATATAATGACCTCCTCAGGAAGTGTCCGCACCACGGTCTGCCTAAGTGGCATATAGCCCAGATTTTCTACTATGGGCTAAATGAGACTTTGAAGCAGATTTCAGATGCTTCCTACGGAGGGAATTTCATGAATAAAGATGAGAATGGAGCATTCGAATTATTTGAAAATATGAGTGAAAACTCAATGAACAATGCTTCCATTGTTGCCTTTAATCATACTAGCTTGCCTCGAAATGTCCACGAAGTTGACACGGGACCCTCCCATTCATCCACTGATCTCAGCCTTATCGCACAGAAATTAGATGAAGTCTCTGTCGTGCAAAAGAAGCTGGACGAGCTTCTAGCCAACCCCGTCCATTTTATGGCAAACACCCCCACCTCACCAATTCATCACAATCTCAATTCTTCCAATACCAGGCTTATTCCGAGAAACCCTGTAAGACCTTCCTTACCGAGCGTCACACCGAGCGACTCGGTAAGTCATGTGGATCTGGCTTCTGCAAGCCAGTATTTTGACACAGAGGATCAAACCTCCGTGTGCTTGGACGCATATTTACATGCGAACGCGTCTTCTGGCATAGAAGACGCTTGCCCCCTAGGGAACAACCCATTCTCTGCCACTTATAACCCAGGGTGGCAAAATCATCTGAACTTCGCATGGTACAACCCGCAGCGCCAAAACCCCGCGGGTAAACCAATGCGACCGTCCGCATCCGTCATCCCAAGGGCCCAATTTAATCCTATGGTGAATCGGCCATCGGGTCCTTGCATACCTCAAGCAGAACACGCATCAAGTCCTCTTGATAAATTGATGCGAATGATGACGAAAATGTCAAAGCGCCATGAAGAGAACATGACCTCTCTTCAACACCAATTGGCGCAGCAGAATGTTGAGATCAGTCAACTACACATGCGACTCGATCTTAGGGCACTCTTCCAACCCAACCTGTTCCAAACCCACGAAATTTCGTACCCCGTGGTCCTCAACCACAAGTACGACCTTCTCAGGGGCAGGTTCATCAGATTTTGCTAGCTCCGAGCATTCCATTAGGATTTCAGGCTAATCCCGCTGCAGCACCTCACTCTTATGTCCCTATTGCGAACCCTCCTCCGCCGTATGATCCCACTGGACCCGCATCGTCCAATGCGATCACTACGAGGAGCGGCAAGCAGACTGTCGATCCGCCTCAACCTAATCCTGGTCCATCTTCTTCATCACCCTCTCATTCGGGATGCGCACCGCATTCGTGAGAGGACGATACACCCAAATTGGTGCCAGAATCAGTCCCATTCCCTGAGGCTCTACTGAGGGAGCCAAAAGGCAAAAAGAAAGATACGCGGGCCTTTGATAACCTGTGTAATTTATTCAGGGATGTAGAAATGAAGGTACCCCTGCTCGAGGCTATCGACCACATACCTACTATCGCCCGATTTTTCAAAGACTACACAACACCCAGGCGACAGTCAAAGAAAACTAAGAATCCGGTGGTTCTCTCGCCTCATGCGAGTTGTGCTATACTGTCAAATCTACCACCGAAGCAGAAAGATCCAGACACACCGCTTATTCCCTGTAGCATCCAAGGCTGCAATTTTAACCGTGCCCTGCTTGATCTAGGATCTTCCATCAATCTTATACCAACCATCATGCTCAAAAAATTTTCCTTGGGAAATCTGAAACCCACCCCTGTCACGTTATAGTTGGCAGATCGGTCTGTCAAAATTCCAAAGGGTGTGGTGGAAGACGTGGTGGTTAGGGTTAACAGTCTCTATTTTCTTGTTGACTTTCTTGTTTTAGATATGGAAGTTCCTAGCTCACTTTCTGATTGTCCGATCATCCTTGGTTGACCTTTCTTGGCCACAGCTCGTGCCCATATCGAATGCGAGTTGGGCTGTATTGAGATTGCCGTTGGATCTGAAAAGCTCAAGCTTAACATCTTCAAGGTAGCCAAGAACTTTGATTGTGATTGCATCGAGGATGACACGTCTGACGAGGACATGGCCGTTAGCGCGTGTATTGGACTAATTGGGACCTATTCTAACTGCAGCAGACTGCCTTTAAACACTGATGATTGCCTGACCGACACATATTGTGACGTTCCCCCATCCCTCCCTTGTCCCATACATTCTCCTGACCAGACTTCTGATGAGGTTTTCTCCGCTTCCCATACCTCGTGGTCTGAGTCATATCCGAGCTACTCACTGCCGATCCACACTCTTGAAGACCGAATTGCCCTTTCTTTCCCGCCAAATCAGGCGGAGTTGCAAATCCACACTGGGACCTTGAGCCCATATACTTCTCACTAGGGCTATTCCTTTTTGGATCCATCTATCCAAGAAGCCCCTCTTCTTGGCCAAGCTGAGGGCCAACTTCTTCCTCCTAACTTGTTTTCTGATCCGCCTGGGACACTCTCGTCCCAAGAAATGCCAGACCTTTCACCATCCACTCCCGAGCTGAAAGAGCTACCTAGTACACTTAAGTATGTTTTCTTGGGACCAAATGAAACACTCCCTGTAATCATCAGTTCAAAATTGACCAGGGAGCAAGAGTGCAAACTAACTAAGGTCCTTATGGAACACAAGGCAGCCATTGGATGGTCTTTATCAGACTTATCTGGCATTAGCCCCTCCTACTGCACTCACCGTATATATACGAAGGAGGAGGCTCGACCTTCCCGCGAGATGCAGCGACGTCTCAACCCTAACATGCGGGAGGTTGTTAAGAAGGAAATTATTAAGTGGCTGGATGCGGGTATAATCTACCTGATCAGCGACTACCCCTGGGTGAGTCCGATTCACGTTGTGCCCAAAAAGGCGGGACTCACCATCTGTGTCAATGACAGGGGCAAATCCATCCCTACACGCACTCCTACATCTTTGAGAGTGTGTGTAGATTATAGGAAACTCAATGCTGCAACTAAGAAAGATCACTTTCCGCTACTTTTCATTGACCAAATCCTGGAGCGGTTAGCGGGAAATAAAATTTTCTGTTTCCTGGATGAATTCTCGGATATAACCAGGTGGCAATTGACCCCTGGGACCAAGAGAAAACCACCTTTGGCTACCCCTTCGGCACCTTTGCATTTAGAAGGATGCTGTTCGAACTTTGCAACGCGCCAGCAACTTTCCAGAGATGTATGCTGGCGATATTTCATGACATGGTGGGTGACTTTCTCGAGGTCTTCACGGATGACTTTTCGGTCTTTGGACCATCTTTCGATGACTGTCTTGCCAACCTAACCCGTATCCTTAGGAGATGTATTGATGTAAACCTCATGCTTTCTTGGGAAAAAAGTCATTTTATGGTGCACGAGGGAATTGTTCTTGGACATATCATCTCCGATAGGGGTATCGAGGTCGACAGAGCTAAGCTTGACGTAATTGACGATTTACCTGTGCCTGGCTCTATCAAACAAATCCGCTCCTTCCTGGGACATGTCGGTTTCTATAGGAGATTCATCAAAGATTTCTCCAAGATTTCTCGACCTTTAACTCATCTCCTATCAACCGACGTACCCTTTGATATGGGCCCCGACTGCATACGAGCATTCACGTAGCTGCATAATGCCGTCACCAAGGCCCCTGTTCTCCAGCCACCTGATTGGTCCCTCAACTTTGAACTCATGTGTGACGCTTCCAACCTTGCAGTCGGAGCCATCTTGGGACAAAGACGCGATAGACACCCCTTCGTGGTGTACTACGCCAATAAGACATTAGACGAGGCCCAGCGTAATTATACTACCACTGAGAAAGAATTACCGGCGGTCGTCTTTGGGCTGGAGAAATTCCGCTCTTACCTTCTAGGATCACACGTTATTGTTTTCACCGATCACGCAGCCATTCTCCATCTCATGCATAAGAAGGATGCCAAGCCTAGACTGATTCGTTGGATCCTTCTGCTCCAAGAATTTGACATTGAGATCCACGATAAGGCCGGAGCCCAGAATGTTGTGGCTGATCATCTTTCCAGACTGGACCCTGCCCATATTGGACTTACTCTACCGATCAATGAGATTTTTCCTGATGAGCACCTATTGGCAATTAATGTGGCAAGTGGATCTTGGTATGCCGACATTGCCAATTTCCTTGCTTCTGGATCCCTTCCACGTGGCTTGCCTACAAACCAGCGCGAGCGTCTCATGGCAGAAGCAAAGTATTATTTCTGGGATAATCCACTTCTTTTTTGAATAGGTACTGATCAAATCATTCGTCGCTGTGTTCCTGACAGTGAATTCTCCAGTGTGCTATCCTTCTGCCACGATCAGGCCTGCGGAGGCCATTTCTCTGGGAGGAAAGCTGCAGCCAAGGTGTTGCAGTGCGGTTTCTTTTGGCCCTCCCTTCACAAGGATGCACACAATTATGTCAAGCACTGCACTAGGTGCCAGTCGTTAGGATCAATGTCACGACGTGACATGATGTCCTTACAACCCATCCTAGCTGTAGAAATCTTCGACATTTGGGGAATTGATTTCATGGGTCCCTTTCCTCCTTCCAACGGCTTTGAATTTATCCTCATGGCTGTTGACTATGTTTCGAAATGGATCGAGGCTATTCCCACGCATCGTGCTGACCATGCTATATCCACCCGATTTGTCAAAGACCACATTTTTGCGCCCTTTGGGATCCCTTGAGCCATTATCTCGGATGGAGGAAGCCACTTTACCCATGCGTCTTTTCGGGCACTTCTGAGGAAATACGGAGTCCACCATCGTATCGCATCCCCGTATCATCCTCAGACGAATGGCCAGGCAGAGGTGTCGAACCGGCAAATCAAGCAAATTCTCCAGAAAATGGTTTGGCCTGACCGTAAGGATTGGTCCGACAAGCTGATTGACGCACTTTGGGCGTATCGAACCACCTTCAAGGCTCCCCTTGGTATGTCTCCTTATAGAATCATTTACGAGAAGCCTTGTCATTTGCCCGTGGAGTTGGAGCACCGCGCTTATTGGGCGGTTCGCCAATGTAACCTTGACCCAGACCTGTGTGGTCGAGAAAGGAAACTCCAACTCCAGGAGCTGGAAGAGCTCCATCGTGAAGCCTACGATTCTACCTTAACTTTCAAACAACGCACTAAGACTTTTCACGACAGCCGTATTTGGTGGAAAGAATTTGAGCCATCTCAGCAAGTTTGGCTCTATAATGCCCGACTCAAATTCGTTCCTGGGAAACTGAAGTCCAAATGGACTGGTCCTTTTCTGGTCTTGAGACCATTTCCCAACGGTGCCGTTGAAATTGAAGATCCCAAATCTGGGCATAAATTTATGGTCAATGGGCAACGTTTGAAACCCTATCTTACTCATGAACCTACCCCCATTGGAGAAACTGTTGCCCTGCTGGAGGGTAACTAATTTTGTGCCTCATTCTGAGTCTAGCTGGGAACGTTAAATTCAGCGCTCGTTGGGAGGCACCCCAACAACACTCACCACCCACCATCACTTTGCACGCAACTGTCACGATCACTTCACTTTTCACTTCACCACCCACCATCCACCCACCCTACCACCTTGCTGTATATCCTGCACCTCAGCTCTCATTACCCGATCTTTCGTCCTTTCTCTACCCTACCCTGCATGCATATGAGGACATAGCATCGTTTGGCATGGGGGGGTGGATAGGCATCCATAGGATCTAGGTATTTTATGGTATCATGCAGTTTTCATCTACCTATATATATATATATATAAATAAATAAATAAATAAATAAATGGTGTTTGGTAATGATCTGAAGGCTGAAACAAAATTACAATAAGTGTTTATGGATATTCAACCACTGTTTTGAAGACTTTCCAGGCCACAGAAGCTTGATTCGCTCAGGCTCGGCTTAATTCACTTGAGCATTAACAAGATAGATCGGAATCTCTCCTAACTAAGGACGTATTCTTGTACCTGAGACACCAGTACAGGATTCGTTGGTTTGCTTCTACTCGAGAGCCTAAGTAATCTTGGTTCACACTACACATATCAAGAAAGACCAGGTGAACATGAGATCCAACCCTAGTGTTCATTAGGGAAGGTAGAGTCCTTACCTGTGCGCGCAGGTAGACTTTTTATCCCAGGCTTTAGTCTTGTGTTTAGGAGAGACTCTTTCCACCAAAAAGAAACTCTCCCACCAAAAAGAAAAGTGTGCTCCTCCAAATAATGTTGTAAGAGATATACTGACACGTGTTTCAAAAAAAAAAAAAGATGCAAATAAGTCAGTATATCTCACAAATATCTGTAAAGTCTTCCCCTTACAAAAATTCTTCAGGGCAAGTTACAAATACCCTATTTTCTTTGAGCCACAAATGTCATAAAATGGGAGTTGAGTTTCCATCATCTTTTTAAAGGTCAATCCGAAGACACGAGCTGAAACTGGGACCAACCTGTACTTAAAAATTCGTGAAACCTTGGGCTTGAGTCTTAATGTTCATCTGGTCAGTCTTGATCCTTCACTATGCACAAGCCATAATCTCTTGAGCTCTCGAGTACGACAAAAACCTCCGAGTCCTGGAAATCGTACTTAAGGTTTAAATATCAAGAGTCCAAGTTAGTTAAGAGATGGTCTATGTCATGTGAGACTTAAAGTACTGGCAGTCTTCTCTACAATTGGTTCTCACAATATCCAACAATAAACACACCTATGTCGCCTCAGAAGAAAATCTTCAGCTTAAGATCATTTCTAAATACAACAAAAAAAAAAGTTTTGCTAGGGACTAGCAAAAGATAGGCATGGGGGTATGATTGCACAGCAAAAATACACCAACAATTGTGTCGTCTTGTGCTATTTCCTACCATTACCAGTGCATATTAGGTATCCATAGTCGCATTTGTAAAAATACACGCATGCATGCATTTATTTGAGAGGGGAGGAGAGTGAATAAAATGGCATTGTAATTGACAAATTCTTCAAGTGCTACCTCACAAAATTTCCACCTTTATTTTTATTTCTATTTGATTTTGACTTCTTCTCCGCAGCTGCATGGCATGGCTGGACCTTCCTCGTGCCATGCTCTGCAGCAAGCTTGCCCTGCAGCCACATGCACAAGCTCTCCCTACAGCCGCATGCACAGCCATGCACAGCCAGGGCATGGCTGTGCATGCCTCTTTCCTCTTTATAAAGGCATGGTCGTCTTCTTGCAAAAGGGAGCCTGGTCCACACGCCAAAACAACAGCTCCTTCTCCAGGCCGTCTCCTCCCCTCTCCCCTCCATACGCAGCCTCTCCTTCTGAGGAGCTACTCTACGGACAGGAGCCGCTCACAGTGGTGCACAACCACCACTGTGAGTCCCACCACCACCCAGCTCATCAAAGAGCCGGTGGGCATGGTGGTCTTCTCCTCTCTATTTCGCCCTTCAAGCCAACCCCGCCATTGCCACAGGAGCTTCAAGCTTTGAAGCTCAAGCTCCGCAGCGGTAGCAGCAAGGCGTCGGCCACCGTGCACCCTATTGCGAGCTCCACCGCACACGCCAGCAAGCCGCCCGCGCGCCCTGTCGCGAAGTTCCGCCTGTGGCCCAGCCCTCTCCGCTCTCGCCAGCAGCCGACGCAGACCTTCCGCACGCGCGCCAGCTCGCGTAGCGGCTCCTGCACTCACAGCACTGGGCACAGGTGGTCGTGCAAGCCGACCGAGCACTGTAGCCACTGTTCACGCGTTTTAGCGGAACATTGTGGCTACAGTGTGGTGACCGGTAAGTTTCTCATTTATCCAGTCACCCGGCACGTCGCAACCTGCGCTAGCCCGCGCCCGTGTCCCACCCCGAGCCCGCTCCAGCACCTGCCCGTGCGTCTGCGTTTGCCCGCATCTTCGCTCACTTCAGCACATAGCACCTTCGCCCGCACCCGCCTCTTCGCGCAGCGCGATGCGCTGCGGCCTCTCTTCCCCGCGCCCACTCCCTCTAGCATGCGCCTCTCCGCATGCCTACGAGCCTGTGCGTGCGCGTGCACCATCAAACGACGGGCGCTGCGTGCGAATGACTTAACTCCCAGCGCCAACTCCAGCAGAACCAAGCTCTCTCTCTCTCTCTCACACACACACAGCACTCTCACTCTCTCTACAGACACATACACACACACTCACACTCTCGTACACACACCCACTCACTTATACTCTACTATATACATATATATATATATACATATATATATATATATATATATATATATATATATATATACATATATCTATACATTATTAGTACTCATATAACAAAGTATTAGTATACATACATACATACATACATACATATATATATATGTATATATCTATATGCTTATATATATATATACACATATATATTTACATATATACATATATTTATATACGTATAAACATATAAATATATATATATATTATTACCTATATAACTAAGTATAAGTATAGATACATATATATATACTTATATATACACATATACTTATACATATATATATATATACAAATATACATACATATATACATATATACCTATAACTCTATATACATATATATATATATATATATACATATCTATCTACATATATCTATATACATATATAACTCTATATACATACATACATACATATATATATAGTTATATATACATACATATACATATATATATATATATATATCTATACATCTATCTATCTGTACATATATTTACATATCTATATATATATATATTTATATATATATATATATATATATATACACACACATATATATATATATACACATATAACTACATATATACCTATATATTTATAACCATATATATATTTACATATAGATAAATATTTACAGATATGTATGTATATATTTTTTTTCATATCACCTACCATAAGTTGTGTCGCAGGAATATCTACACCAGTTGCTAATATTCCCCGATACACTCGTATAGAAAGCATTTTCGCACACATCTTCCACCATCCATCCTACACTCCACGCGGCACTTCGTCTTGTTGGCTGCGTCTTCCTAGACGATGACCGACTCGACACCGTGCTACACACCATCTCCACCTCAACCCCCACCCCTTTATACATATATAATATATACATATATATATACTATATTTACTTTATTTCTGTTTCTCTTTCATGCCAGTAAAAAGATAAAAAATATATATATAAAAGAGAAAAGATAATCCTTAACTTGCAGGTACTCAATCTTGTGAATAGCAAAACCAATTTTGAAACCCTGATTTGGCTCAAAGCCAAGAACCTGATTTTGAGGGTGTACCTCAAGGACAAAAATTATCAGAAAAAAATAGTAAATAGAGAAACACCAAAAACATAATAAACGAACGGAAGAGATTCGTTGTAGGAAAGGCGTAGAAACTTCTTCACTTCTAATCCCACTTCCCTGAGTTCGACCCTCGACCTAAAAGTGACCAAGATAAAATCAAGTAGGCTAGGTTAAAAATTTTGTAAAAAGATGGTTAGGCTCGATTTAGGTTAACCACTATACTCATTTTAATGATAAAATCACCATATTAACACAACCTATCCGGGCTCGACCACACTACTTTCACCTACCCTTTTCTATCCTATGGTCAACCTTGAAGATATATCTACTCAACTGAACCTAAAAGGTTTTTTATTGGACACCTCATTGTTTTTGGGTTTTTTAGGGATTTTTTTGAATGCACACTATTTTTTTGGATTTTTTTATTCCTTTTCTTTCTCTTTTATTTTTCTAAAAGGCTACTTTCTCCTACTACTTTATTTTCTTGGGATTTTCTTCTTTTTCCGCAGTCATTTTTCTATGTAGGTGTCTTCCCTAGTCCCATTCAAAAGCATCTCCTAAATGAAGGCACGAAAGTTAGAGACGTAAGGTTGGGATCTTGACACCCTACATCTAAGGAGCATACCCAGTGTAACATGCCAGCCATACCTCAATCTAAGTCCTATTGACTACTTAGATTTTAATGGTAGGTCACCCAAAAGATGAGTCAGTGCATACGTGCACGTGTAGATAGCTTAATTTTCTTAAATTTTTCAAACTAGGGGATGGGAAGATAAGTCACATACTTATTACCCCTTCAACTTAATACTTCATCTTTTTCAAATCTTATCAATGACTCGGGAAATAAATCCATATTTTCATAAATACTTGAGATAATTAAGTCAAAAAGTGACCTGAGCATTCTAAGCAAAAAGAATTTGTTTGTACATTTCATAAGATTGATAAATTCTCAAAATTGAAAATTTTCAATATTTCGTAGCTTAAACTCTAAAAGCACATATTTTTCTTCATTTTATTTTTTTTTCAAAGGAAAAATATTTTTTCTATTGAAGACAATGGAGAACATCATCTTCATGGAACAGAACCAACACAAGGCCTCAGACGCCTTATTTTCTCAAAGGCCTCAGCAAAGAGCACGAGGTACAAGCATAGTAGAATGGCTAAGTGTGGAGTGAGGGAGGGGGGACATGAATCTCGAGGAGCAAAACCTGCCCCCTATGTCCTCAAATCTCTTTTTTTCTTCAGATCCAGATGAACAGTAACTGAGCAATTGGATCCAACCCAGACCCACATGTCATGAACCATGGGCGAGGGCATGCTCTAGTGCATGCGTTGGGGCGTGTGAGGGACCTCACCCTTGTGCATTTGGAGGCGACCAACAGATGAGGAGAAATCCTTTTATGTGTTATTTCACTTTTTTCCCACACGATGTGGGACTAAGTGAGATGCTATCTTCTTCGTAGCTGCAACAAGCCGAAGGGTGTCGAATTGAGGCTGAAGCTACTACTTGTTCTTTTGCATGAAGGCCTAGAAGGCTTCAGGAGTCAAGCCCACTTTGATTGAGTATAGCAGCAAGTTGTGTGAAGGCTGGAGAGGGGCGAACATAACCGGAGAAGACGGTGGTGGCAGAGGCACTCTAGTGAAGTCCTTCATGCACGAAAATGGCTTCACAACCTTGTCAAACACGTTTAGAAGTTTCTCCATGTGGAGGTAAGTGCAGTGGTGGTGATTTCAGGGCATGTGGTGGTGTGGAGAGGTCTGTCGACGTCGGGGATGGCGCACGAGGAGTGTGGTGATCGGTGGAGCGACAGCACGATCAAAGCCCCAAATTTCTTTGAGGATTTTGATCAGTGAGGAGTGACGATGCTGTTGGAGGTGGTCGCGGTCGGTTTGGTGGTTTGTGGTGGCATGGCGAGCTCGCTGGAGCTTCACCAACCGTGGGGAAGATGGAGGTGGTGAGGGTGATTCGATGGTTGATCCTATAATATAAAGTTGAAAAAGGAAGTAGGGGAGTGAGAGGAAGAGATAAGGGAGACTTAGAGAGAGAGAGAGTGGGTGGAGTCATACGGCGTTGATGGGCCAGAGTCGAAGATGATGAGGACGACGATGAAGAGGAAGAAGGCCCCTGCTGTGGCAGCAAGGAGCAAAGAACCGAGAGGAAGACGGTGAGCCTCCCAATTTGATTTTTGGGAGGTCAGACGAAGGAGATGGAGGAGGTTGCTGGAGCTCGAAGAGATGGAGGTCGAAGAAGAAGAGGATAGGCGATTTTTGACCTATTCTTGGCTAAGGAGGATGGCCTGGACTCGAGGGCTCTTTATAAAGCTAAAAAACGAGCTCAAATGCAAGGAAAGAAGTTAGAATAGCTCGTAATTTTAGAGAAAAAGATCCACAAATTTCCTCGCATTCGCCTAATCTCTACAGGTCAATTTTGGACTCTTGAGGTGGTTCAATTGATTGGGAATCATCTCTAGGTCAATCTCTCCAAATTTGGAAGGATTTAGATCTGATTTGTGGGAGAAATCCTCCCTCAAATCTCGTTGTAGGAGCTCTGTTCACATCAATGGCGGAAAGGACCCATTTTTAGAAAATGATGAGAAAGTTAGGGACCAAATTATAATAAAATTGAAACCTAAGGGGTTAAATGTAAGAAATAAAGTTTTTAAGGGCTAAAATGCAAACTAAGTCAAGATGGACTCTGATTAGACCCAAATTTTGGTGCTAACCTAATTTGAATGCAAGGAATCTAATGGTGAACTTGGATTTGTGTTTTGACTGGATAATTTACACAGAAACCCAAATTTAGGCAAATTTCTATCTAAAACTCTATTCTAAGTCAAAATGAGTTTAGATGGCCAAACAAAGGGTACCAAGCCTCTTTGAATATTTTTCTATGAATTTTAGGAGGTTTAGATTGATTTTATCCTAACCAAAACCTCTTCAATTTAATTGGGTTGATAATTAGGGTTTTGGTACTATTTTCTCCCTCGAAATGTATGAAACCCCATTTCAATCTGTGTTGACCAACTCTTTAGACTTTTGTGCTTATTTAACCTTTAATTAACCCCTGAGTGACCCTGTGGTTATTCTGTATTTATGATGTGCCGTTAAAATTGCATAATTAACCCTAATTCTCTATTTTCTTCTCAAATTAGAGTGATGCAAAGTTGTGACTCTCAGATGATTAGGTTGGAGCTTTTATCATTCAAACCTAACTAAGTGTGGTTAGTTAGGGCCTATGATGGTGTTACCATCATACCTCCATGCCTAGATTTTGCTAGTCCCTAGCAAAATCCTATGGACCAAACCAGATCTCTAAGCCAGATGTAATCGCAAGATGCCCTACTAAACTACATCTCTAGAAATCAGATCAAAATACCAACAATAGGCCTAGAGGTACTCAAGTCTGCTGTGAAGGTTTCTAAGGCCTACAAAAACTTCCTAGAGGTTCATTGACCCCAGCGGTTGGTTAAAGCACCCGTTCATAGACGTATCAAGTCCAGGTTCAGTTTGCTAGTGCACTTTGATAAGAGAGAGATAGAGAGGGAATTTTTATTTTGGGAGTTTTCTCTCTTTTCTTTTTATATTCTCCTAAATCCAACATCGGATTGGCCCTAAACATGATTTGTGTCGAATTCCTTGTCCCCACCATCAATCCTCGAAGGGTCCTTGGCTTTCGATGCTTCAAGATAGCACCACCCATGGCAATCCCTAGAACCCTGGCTTTTGACACTTCAGGATAGTGCCACCCATGGTGTGCTATAGCTAAATTCTAGCCCTGGTAATCAACATTTTGGGATAATCCTGCCTATGGCACCTGAACCAACACAAGATGCTTACATGCCCTCAGTAAGATATTTAGATATCCTAGGAGACAAGCATTGAGGAGACGATATATTATTACACATCTTCAAAGGGAGTATTTTTCATTCCACCTCTCTACGACAAGAACTCATTCAATCAACTTGTGTCTTCGAGCCTCTCCTAAGCTAGATCTTCAGGAAAACCTTTTTCAAAACGGACACTTTTAGCATTGTTTCTTCGTTAAGCACGCTGAACCAAACTGGTGTGTGATTTTTGGGTGCTTAGGTTACCAAGTCCCTCAAACCAAAGGGCAAGCAACGGGGTCAAATAATCCTTAAGCCTTAAACTTAATACATCAGCTTTGCACTTTCCTCAACCTCTTGAGGACTAATCCAAATCCTAACAAATACGTGAGTGTTTAAGCCCTAGAATAGGCTCAACAGGCCTAAGGTTGGTACTCATCACTAATCTCCTAAGTTTTAGCCTTCTAGGTCATAATTCATCATCCGATCCAACTTAGAACTTAGGTAAATTCCATACTCAATCATAGGGACTATCTCATTTTCTTTCTTTTTGATTGCTCCTTTTTTCTTTTCTTTTCTCCTCAATTTATTTAATTCAACTCAAAATTGACCTCTCCTTTATCCTTTCTCCATTTTTTCTTTAAATGAAACCCCTCTATGAATTGAATTTCACAGTGTTTTGCACTTTAATACCCCCTCATGCCTAAGATTTGCAATGTTCTCATTGTAAATTAGGTGGGTTTGAGTTCAGCGTAGATCGTACATTAGTGCAGGTTTGGTGGGTGGCAAATGAGTTGGGATGACTATTGCGAACGATTTCAAGCTCTAATACAAGTATCAAAGGTGGAGTCAGCTGTTCTAATGGAAGAACCCTAAAGTGAAATATGATTTTAGCATAAAGATAGGTCAGAAAGTGAAACGTCGGTTTGGATTTGATGACCGGGTTTTGGTTTTGTTATAACGTTGTAGTAAAGCCGGTTATTACCAACATTTCAAATATAAATTTTTTACTCGGAAAATAAAAGAGTTCCCGAGGTCGAACTCAGGGAGCAAGTCGTATTCTAGAGATATACATGTTTCTTTTACAAAATAAAGAAAGAGAGAGGGAAAGAATTTGTTGTTCTTTTCGTTTTCTCCTCGTGATGTTCTTCTTTCTTTCTTTTCTTCAGATCTCCTTCTTCTTCTTTGTTCTGCAGAGGTGATGTTCCTCCTTCTTTCTTCAGATCTCCTTCTTCTTCGTCCTTGGTTTCTGTCTTGGTCTCTCTTCTTCTTTTTCTGCAATTGTGGTGACCCTTTCTCTTTTCCCTTTTCTTCTTTTCTTCCTTATGGCTGCAGAGCTTCTACCTTCAGCTACTAAGTCTTCCTTTCTTCTTCTTCTGCTTTGGCCGTTGCTCTTCTTTTCTTTCTTTCTTCAGCCTGCCTTCTTTCCTGCTCTGGCTGCTGACCTTCCGTCGTCTGACCCGGTGCTTCGACGACTTAACTATGCATTTGCTACAGTGCAGCTCCTTCTTCTTCCGCGGGTCTTCTTCTTCGCCTGCGCCTGCACACTTCAGAGTTTTTCGTCAGAGGCAAAACCTACTCTACCCTCCCCCCCCCCGCGTCTCTCTTTCTCTCTGAAACCACTCTTGGGAAAGCTCTCCCAGAGCTACCGGGTAACCGGGTTCGGATCAGGCCCGGGTCCAGGCCCACCGGCGTGCGTGGTGGGCGAGGAGTGCAGGTCAGTCGAGTCGGGTCGGGTCGGTTCGGGTCAGGTCCGCGGGGCGTGAGCGCGGACGAGACCGGGTAACCGGGCGGGTGAAGGGGACCTCACCCCGTGTACTGAGGCAGTAAGGCTACTGCACTTTTGCATCTTATGTCGCTGCGGCTCTTCAGGCGTTTCCGAGGTGGGACTAAACGGCCCACCTCAATTGCGCGCCCGCAGCGGGGAATTCAGCAGGAGATGGCGGCGTCACGCAGAGCTTTCTTCCTCAGCTGCGAACCTGGTGTTTTGCCAAAACTCCTCGCAAGGCCTGGGAGTGAATCTGGGCTTGGCGCTGAGCGTGGCGCGCCTGTAGCTGCAGGCGGAAGCAGTTCCTCCTGCACGGCAATGGCGGCGGAGGTCGGGTGGCCTGTCCACAAGAAAACGGCCTCTCGGCCTAATCAGAGAGTGCCAGGAGCTTCGCCAGAGTGCGGCGAAGCTCGTGTGGGTGGTGGCGAGGCGAGGGGCGGCGTGCGAGGGCTGCCCTAGGTCGGACTGTGGGTCGGAGGATGGGTCTGTTCGGTGGAGTTGCAGAGGGTGATGTGGGGGAAGTGGTAGGGCGGAGATTGATCAGGGTGAGGAGGCGGAGGTGTGGCGGTGGTTGGCGAGCCGTGTGGGTCGCTGAGGTGATGGGAGCGGCTCGCCGGAGGGTGGTCAGAGACGAAGGGGGTGAAGGTGGTCAGGGTCGGTCGAGGGCTTAAGTGAATAAATTGAAAGCGGGAAAAGAAAGAGGAGAAGAAGGGGAGTGGCTCTAGCTTACTTGCAGGGACGAAAGGGGAGGAACAGGGCGACAGTCGTATCGACTGTCGCCGGAGAAGACGATGCTCAGGGAAAGGGGCGGCGGCGAGCAGAGAGCCGGAGAGGCACCAGCTGGGTGCGGCGTGGCGCGGGAAGAGCAGGGGAGGAAGTCTCTGCTGCTGGTATTGCGGCAGAGCGAAGAGGTGGAGGGGGAGGAAACCGCCGGAGCTGGTGAGCGTCTGCTGGAGGAAGAAGAGAAGAAAGTTGGGGATTTTCTCCGTCAGATCCAGGCTGCCCTGGTCGGTGGAGCAGCGGGGGGTATTTATAGGGATGAAACAGGGAGGAAGGCGGAGGGAGACGACGTGTCTCCCTCGCCGGAGAATGGTCGGAAACACGAACCCATACCGTCCGTGCATTCACACGGCCGGTATGGTGGGCTACAACGACCAGGGGGGTGTCCCTGCGACGGCTGACGACGCAGGGCACCCCCGGTTTACTTGCCAGGTCCCCCACCTCACCCTGCGCGGCGCCATGCTCCGCGCAAGGTCGCCGGAGCATGGTGCTGGCAGGTTTTGCAGGAGGGACCTGATTGCAAAGAACGAAGGAGAGTTAGGGGCCAAAATGCGAGGGTTCAAAAGTTGAGGGCCAAAGAGTAAATATATGAGGACCAAAGTGTAAAGTCGGTCAAGGAGGTTTCTTCTTAGGCTCAAGTTTTTATACATGACTAATTAGGACCTAAGGAATCTGATGGTGAATTTCATTTTCATATTAAACCTTGTTTGACCGGTCAATTTGCGCAAAAACCCAAATTAAGTTATTAATTGGGCATGGTTCTCAATGTAGGTCAAAATGGGTTCTAAAGGCCAAATTGAAGGTTCTAAACCCTAGAGATTATTTTTCTATGAATTTTAGAGGGTTTATTCTATTTTTACTTTGCCTCGAACCTTGTGAATTGAAGTGGGTTGTTTTAGGGTTACAGATTTATCATTTAGTTTCTTGGAATTGCTGTAGCCCTTGCTAGATCATCTCATCCCACTTTTATTCTTATTAAGCTGCTTTGACCTATGTTTGGGCCCTGAATTACCCTGTATGCAGATTATACTGGTAAAATTGCACTTTTACCCCTTATGACTTGTTTCCTTCTCAAACTCAGAATTCTCTGAGTTAAGCCTTTCCTTGAGATATGTAGGAGCTTTTATCCTTTGTATTAGGTCAAAATGAGCTAGTTATGGCTCATGATGAGGTTCTCATCATACCCCCATGCCTAGCTTTTGCTAGTCCCTTAGCAAAAACTTAAGGTTTCAACCCTTGTTCTAGACCATGAAGTTTTCAATAGTTTTAGATAAGTGCCTTTTTTATTTGAGCATAGATTAGGTTAGAATGCTGACCATAGGCCTAAAAGGTACTCTAGTACCAATCAAGATCCAAATCTGTCTAGCCTTAGCCTCAGTCTTTTAGCAAAGGTTTTTAAGGCCCACAAGAACTAACCTAAGGTTTATTGGACTTCGTGGTTAAAGCACCCGTGCTTGAAATGATTTTAGCCCTGGCTCAGTTCGCAGTGCGTTTTGTAAGAGAGAGATAGAAAGTTTTTCTGTTTGGAGAGTTTTCTCTCTCTTTTTCTTTTTAGTTCTAGCCTAGGATTGGCTTTTCAACACGGTCTGTATCAGATTCCTTGCTCCCATCATCAATCCCCAAGGGTTCCTGGCGATCGATGCTTCGAGATAGCACCGCCCATGGCAACCCCCGGAACCCTGGCTATTGAGATTTCGAGATAATCCCATCCATGGTATTCCGTGGCTGAATCCAGACCCTGGCAATTGACACTTCGAGATAATGCCTTCCATGGAATCTGAACCAGCAGAGTGCTTACATGCCCCCAGTAGGATATGTAAATATCCTAAGAGACAAGCACCGAGGAGATGATATTTTGTTACGCATCTTCGAGGGGATTTCCCGCCTCTCTGCGCTGGGAACTCGTCCAAATCAACTTGTGTTGATCGGCTGCTCCTATTCTAGGTGTTCTTTTCAGATTTTTGCGACGCTTCTGCGTGATTCTGATTTTTACGCTTACTGAACCAGGCTGTGTGTGAGATTAGGGTGCTTAGGTTACTGAGTCCCGTAAACCAAAAATTAGTTAACGAGGCCGAATACTCCCTAAGCCTTAGACCTAATACTTCAGCTTTTCATTTTCCTCAACCTCTTGAGGAGTGTCCAGATCTTAATGGGTACTAAGAGTCTATTCAAGAATGCCTAAGGTTTGCATTCTTTACTAATCTTTTTGTGCACTTTTCTTGAATGAGGTCTAGAACTTAGGTTAATTCCTTAGTTCCTTACTAATGACTATCACTTTTTCTCATAATTTTGTGCTCCTTTTTCCTTTTGTTTCTTTTCTCCTTCGCAAAATTTCCTTCTCCTCTTTTCCTCTTGTTCTTTTTCGAAAATTTTTTAATTTTTATGGTGTTTTTGGCATATGTGAATTTTTTTGTTTGAAACCTTTTCTTACAAGTTTTTGTACTTTCATACCCCCCCATGCCTAAGATTTGCAATGTCCTCATTGTAACCTAGGGGGTCTTAGTTCATTCCTTAAGACAGAAATTTGGGTGAGTGGATGGGTCGGGTTGAATTTTTTTCGGACGATTTCAAATCTCAGATGCGAACATCTGAGTTGGGGTCGGCTGTCTACAAGGGTGAACTTCGAGTGCTGAAAGGTGTTAGAACAAGTTTCAGGTTTTCAAAAAGAATGACGGGCTGCCTCCCGTTAAGCGCTGAGTTTTACGCCATCGGCTGGGCGCAATAAGCTCAAGGGGAAAGGAGGGTATAAGATGCCTCAGCCAAATTAGTAGAAGTTACATCAATGAACGGCTTGAGTCTCTGACCGTTCACGATGAAAGGTTCAGAATCGTGGCTGAGTGGACTGATTTCGATTGCTCCATTTCCAAAAACCTGTCGGACCAAATATGGTCCGACCCACTTAGATCTCAGTTTTCCTGGGAAGAGTTTGAGTCGGGCATCAAAGAGTAGGACCTTTTGACCAGGATGAAAGATCTTTCTCGAGATGTGTTTGTCGTGGAAGGCTTTAACCCGCTCCTTGTAGATTTGCGAGTTCTCGTACGCGTCTATGCGTAATTCATCGATCTCACTGATTTGGAGTTTTCTGTGGGTCCCAGCCTTGGAAAGATCCAGATTACAGTTCCGTACTGCCCAATAGGCTTTATGCTCCAGTTCGACGGGAAGGTGGCATGCCTTTCCGTACACCAATCTAAAGGGAGACATGCCCAATTGGGTCTTGTGGGCGGTCCTATAGGCCCACAATGCTTCCGGAAGTCGGGACGACCAGTCCTTCCTGTCAGGTCGAACAGTGACTTGCAGGATTTTCTTGATCTCCCGATTAGACAGCTCAGCTAGACCATTAGTTTGGGGGTGGTAAGGAGTAGAGATTCGGTGAGACACCCCGTATTTGGTCATCAGTGACCTAAACTGAGCATTTGTGAAATGGGTCCCCCCATCAGAGATTATTGCACGAGGAATCCCGAACCTTGAGAAAATGTGTTGATGAATGAATTTGAGAACGATTTTGTGATCACAGGTTCGGGTCGGTATGGCTTCGATCCATTTGGACACGTAGTCCACAGCCAACAGAATGTATTCGAAACCATCCGAAACAGGAAAGGGGCCCATAAAATCAATCCCCCAAACATCAAAGATTTCGCATACTAGAATCGGTTGCATAGGCATCATGTCGCGATGGCTCATGTTGCCCAAAGTCTGGCAACGACTGCATGCCTTGCAATGACTGTATGCGTCTTTGAACAGTGTGGGCCAGTAAAAGCCGCACTGGAGGACTTTTGATGCGGTTTTATGCCCGGCAAAATGGCCACCGCATGCCTGGTCATGGCAGAAAGAGAGGATATTGTTGACTTCCCCTTCCGGGACACATCTCCGGATGATCTGATCGGCACCTATGCGGAAGAGGTACGGGTCTTCCCAAATGTAATACTTGGCATCGGAGCGTAATTTGTCTTTCTTGGCCTTCGGCCAATCGGACGGGGTCTGATGAGATGCCAAGTAATTTACAATATTAGCGAACCATGGAAGGCTAGTACCAATAGTTAGCAGGTGCTCATCGGGAAAATGCTCAGTGATGGGTCCGGAAGGGTCAATTATTTCAGAAGGAAGATGGGACAAGTGATCAGCTACCACGTTTTGTTTTCCCGTTTTATCGCGAATCTCGAGGTCAAATTCTTGCAACAGCAAGATCCATCGGATCAATCGAGGTTTCGCGTCCTTCTTCGCAAGGAGATGCCTCACAGCTGTGTGATCCGAGTATATGATGACATGGGAACCTAGAAGGTATGATCTGAACTTCTCTAGGGCAAATACTACAGCTAGCAGCTCTTTCTCAGTAACCGTATAGTTACGCTGAGCCTCATCGAGTGTTTTGCTGGCGTAGTAAATGACCACAGGTTTCTTGTCATTTTTCTGCCCCAAAACCGCTCCTACAGCGAAGTCGGATGCATCACACATGATCTCAAAGGGTTGAGACCAATCAGGGGACTGTAGGATCGGGGCTTGGGTGACTCGGTCACGCAGGATTTCAAATGCTTGAGTGCATTCCTTGGAGATTTCGAAGGGAACATCCTTGGAGAGAAGAGTGGTCAGGGGGCGTGCGATTTTTGAAAAATCAGGGATAAATCGTCGATAAAAACTGACATGCCCTAAAAAGGATCGGATGTCCCTGATCGAGCTAGGCATAGGAAGGTGAGAAATCAGATTAACCTTAGCTCGATCCACTTGGATACCTTTCTCCGAAATTGAGTGTCCCAGGACAATTCCCTCAGGCACCATGAAATGGCTCTTTTCCCAGGAAAGAACCAAATTCACGTCGATGCACCGCCTGAGTATCTGGACCAAGTGTTGGAGGCAATCGTCGAATGATGCTCCGAAAACTGAAAAGTCATCCATGAAGACTTCCAGATAATCACCTACCATATCTGAGAATATGGCAAGCATGCATCGCTGAAAAGTAGCGGGTGCATTGCAAAGACCGAAAGGCATCCTTCGGAAAGCGTATGTTCCGAAGGGGCAGGTGAACGTGGTCTTTTCTTGGTCCTCAGGATGGATTGCCACCTGGTTATAACCGGAGTACCCGTCAAGAAAGCAGAAGAACCTATTTCCCGCTAGTTTTTCGAGAATTTGATCAATGAAGGGTAGTGGGAAATGATCCTTCTTCGTGGAGGAATTGAGTCGACGATAATCTATACAGACTCTCCACGAGTTGGCTAATCGGGTAGGAATGATTTCTCCGGTCTCAGTCGTTATAGTGGTGAGTCCTGCCTTCTTGGGCACGACCTGAATTGGGCTCACCCAACGACTATCGGAGATCGGGTAGATGATCCCGGCATCTAACCACTTGATGATCTCCTTTTTCACGACCTCCTGCAGATTGGGGTTTAAGCGTCTCTGCATCTCACGAGAAGGTCGTGTGCCCTCTTCTGAATAGATATGATGAGTACAAAAAGAGGGACTTATTCCAGTCAAATCATCGAGAGTCCATCCGATGGCTCTGCGATGTTGCTGGAGGACAACAATCAGACGGGATTCCTGTTCAGGACTGAGGTTGGAATTGATGATCACAGGAAGGGTCTGATTAGAACCCAAAAAGATGTATTTTAAGTGAGCAGGAAGGGGTTTCAGTTCGAGGATGGGGTTTTCAGCAGCAGCGGGTGGTTCAGTATAGATGTGAGGTTCAAGGGTGGGAGTTACTGGATTGTTCACATCTGGATTTGACTCCTCTGTTTGCGGGTCAAGATCCTTCTGTGGTTGATGAGGCATACTCAAGTCATTCTGGAGGTGTGATTCATCAACCAGAGTCTTGATGTCACAAATTTGCTCGATGACGCCGCAATTAATTCCTTGTTGGGCCTTAAATATATCAATTTTCAGTGTTTGATCTCCAAACTTAAGCTCTATTTGGCCCTCCTCACAGCTGATGTTGGCTCTAGCAGTAGCCAAGAAAGGTCTCCCTAGAATGATTGGTGTATCCCTAGGGTTCTCAGGTGCATCCATGTCTAAGACTATAAAGTCCACTGGAAAATAGAAATCCCGCACTCTCACGATAACATCCTCAAGAATCCCTTTTGGTGACTTTATAGATCGATCTGCTAATTGTAATGTCACCTCGGTTGGTTTCAGCTCAGATTCTTCTAGATGGTCAAGTAAGGATGTGGGTATCAAATTTATAGATGCACCCAAGTCTAACAATGCTCTATCAAATTGGGTACCACCTATCTTACAGGAGATCAGGGGAGTTCCAGGATCTTTTGCCTTGGGTGGGAGTCTACTAAGGATTACAGAGCTGGCTTGCTCTGACAGAACAATTGGGCTCCCTCCCTTGGTTCGTGGCTTACGCTGGGGTGTACATAAATTCTTTAGAAATCGTGCGTAAGCTGGTACGTGGCGGATTGCATCCATCAAGGGGATGTTTATGTGGACCTGCTCAAAGAGCTTGACCAGGTCCTCCTCAGGGGCCACGGGTTTGGTGGTCTTCTTTCCCTTGGTCAGGGCCTCGGGAAACGGGATCTTGGTTGGTTCCTCTAGGATAGGTCCAGGTTGTGGATCTGGAACAGCGGTACCTTGGATAACTATCCTAGGGTCATGGTTATCAGGCTGGGAGTGGTTTGGGTAATGCGGGTCTTGAGTTTTCTTACCACTACGTGTTGTTACAGAATTTAATCCGGCCTGATTTTGGTTTGGGTTTGGTAGGAGGGGTGGCTGCTGCTGAAATCCCGCACGAGAAGTTGAGGCATCCATCTCGTCTGGAGATGGAGCAGTGGGGGCCTGATAAATCCATTGAGCGTGGCCTAAATTTGGATTCATAACGCGCTTCTGGGTTGGCACGTTATTTGGGTTAGGAAGGGGTTGGGAAGGGAGTGTGCCTGGCTGGCGAGAATTTGCCAACTGGGCCAGTTGAGTTTTAACTTCAGTAAGCTCGTCCTTGTGCTGTTTTTGAATGGCCGCATTCGATTTTTGAATGTCAGCCAGAGTCTGAAGGATTAAGGACATTTGATCTTGATTTGGCCCTGATGGATAAGTAGGGTTGGGCCGAGGCTGAGGCGGCTGGTAGTGATGAGAGGGCTGTGGGCGGGACTGAAAAGGTGGTCTTTGGGTTTGGGAATTTCCCGCCCACTGAAAATTGGGATGGTTTCGCCACCCAGGGTTGTAAGTGTTGGAGAATGGGTCGTTCTGGATGGCGTTGAGGTCCTCGCAGGTCTGAGGAACCTCCTGAGAATCAGGGAAAGGAGGAATGGAGTTCCCCCGGCTGGTGAAGAAAGGATCGGATGATCTTCCAGTCCAAGAATCAGATGGGGATGGATATGGATCCATCCCAAGGGAGGATCGGTGGAGGATGTTTTGCACAGTCTCCTGTGTGGAAGGAGGTTGTGCAAAGGAGTTACGCGCAGAGGTGGCTCGCTGCAAGTGCTGAGTCAGCTCATCCACCTTCTTTTCAATGATTGAGACCTTGTCCAATCGACTGGCCATTAATTCCAGGTCGACTGATGCGGACAGGCCCTGCGTCTCATGTGCTCCCTTAAGATTCGTCGCTGCGCGGGTATTCGTCCTGTCGAATAATCCCATGGAGTCATTGTTGATGGAGTTCTCGCACATGTTTTCGAGAATCTCCCATACGGTGTCTTCATGTTGACCCATGATGTTTCCTCCGCAAGTTGCATTGACGAAAAGGCGGATGTCCTCACGGAGTCCCTGGTAAAAAGATTGGACTTGTTCCCATTTAGGAACTCCGTGATGGGGGCACTTTCTCATGAGATCCTGAAAACGATCCCATGCCTCATGGAGAGGTTCTCCTGATTGTTGAGTGAAGTGTGTAATCTGATGGCGCAAGGCGTTGGTCCGACCAACGGGAAAGAACTTTTTCAAAAACTCGGATTGAAGTTCTTCCCAAGTGTTGATCGGCCGGGTCTGAGTTTGATACCAATGGGCGGCCTTGTCCATAAGAGAAAAGGAGAACATCTTCATGAGAAGAATATCCCGATTTTGCGCATCTGATCCAAAAGTGTGGGCCAGATGCTTTAGCTGTTTGATGTGCTGGAAGGGATCTTCAGAATTAAGCCCATGGAATTTAGGTATAGCATGAATCATGTTGGGCTTTAGTTCGGAATCAGGTCCTCCAATCGGGATTCTGACTCGAGGCTCAATGGCCACCGCAGCAGGATTGTAGTGGTCCCACATCATGGGACGCTGTGGTGGGTGCACGAAATTTTGGAAGAGGTCATTGAGTCGCTGGAGTTGGTGTTCCAGATTATTTTCTTCCTCAACTGGCTGAGCCATGATGGGGGAAGAAGAAGAACTTGGTTCTGAATCAGAAGAGAGAATAATGTGAGGGTGTTGCTGCACAAACACGGGCGTCGAGGCTTGGCCTTGACGAGAGCGAATTTCTAATGGAGGTCTTAAGGGTGGTCTTAGGGACCTCCTTCCGTACATGCACTTTTGGAAGAGGTAAGTTTAGAAGGTGCTAGACCCAATCAAGACACCCAAAAATGTGTTGGGTGACTATAGAGGTGCGGGGCAGATGGACCCCTTGATCAGAAAGATCGTCCACCTGAGAATTACCTGGGCAGCCAGAGAGGGAGAGTCCCGCGAAGACCCCTACACGGTAGAGCGTCCCCACGGGTTACAGGGTTTCCCCCACCCGACCTCTCTTGTCACTGCGGTTCCAGGTAGACCAGAATGGGGATCTTGACCAATTTTAAGATCAGGGTGCTTAAGGTTTTCACTTGAACTTTAGTCTTTTAAGTGCAAAGAGTGACCTAATTTAAGGTTGGTTGACCCAAAGGGGTCAACTTTACCTCTTGTTTTCTTTGGGAGCTTTTTGGGTCCTTTCTTTTAGGGTCCAAGTGTTTAAAGAGAGAGCCAATTGTTTAGGATTTTTCTTGTTAATTATTTTCAATCAATGGCTTGGGCACACCTCTTTTGGATTTCCTCAATTCTTGATTAAGGGGTGTGTCTCTACTGAAATCCTAATGTTTGACCTTATGTTGGCTCTACTTGGTCCATTTAACTCTTTGTTGGGCAATTAGGGCTCAAGCAAGAATGTGTTAGCCCTTAAATACCCTTAATAGTGTGCAGGAGTGATGAGTTGAAAACATGCAACTCTTTATGGTTACTAAGTATGGAAGGCAGGTTAGCCCTATATTGCTTGCTCTTTTCTTTTCTTCCTCTTTAGAGTTTAGGGGTTAATAGTGAGAGGAAAAATTTACCTGTCTTCGGAGTGGTTGTCGTGTGGTTGCTTGTCTTCTTGAGTTCCTGTAGCTGCACAAAAGAGAGGAGATTATCAGAAATTAAAAGAAACAGGAATGTTTACCTCTAGAATAGCCGTTGCTCCCCGGCAGCGGCGCCAAAATGATGTATCGGTTTGGATTTGATGACCGGGTTTTGGTTTTGTTATAACGTTGTAGTAAAGCCGGTTATTACCAACATTTCAAATATAAATTTTTTACTCGGAAAATAAAAGAGTTCCCGAGGTCGAACTCAGGGAGCAAGTCGTATTCTAGAGATATACATGTTTCTTTTACAAAATAAAGAAAGAGAGAGGGAAAGAATTTGTTGTTCTTTTCGTTTTCTCCTCGTGATGTTCTTCTTTCTTTCTTTTCTTCAGATCTCCTTCTTCTTCTTTGTTCTGCAGAGGTGATGTTCCTCCTTCTTTCTTCAGATCTCCTTCTTCTTCGTCCTTGGTTTCTGTCTTGGTCTCTCTTCTTCTTTTTCTGCAATTGTGGTGACCCTTTCTCTTTTCCCTTTTCTTCTTTTCTTCCTTATGGCTGCAGAGCTTCTACCTTCAGCTACTAAGTCTTCCTTTCTTCTTCTTCTGCTTTGGCCGTTGCTCTTCTTTTCTTTCTTTCTTCAGCCTGCCTTCTTTCCTGCTCTGGCTGCTGACCTTCCGTCGTCTGACCCGGTGCTTCGACGACTTAACTATGCATTTGCTACAGTGCAGCTCCTTCTTCTTCCGCGGGTCTTCTTCTTCGCCTGCGCCTGCACACTTCAGAGTTTTTCGTCAGAGGCAAAACCTACTCTACCCTCCCCCCCCCCGCGTCTCTCTTTCTCTCTGAAACCACTCTTGGGAAAGCTCTCCCAGAGCTACCGGGTAACCGGGTTCGGATCAGGCCCGGGTCCAGGCCCACCGGCGTGCGTGGTGGGCGAGGAGTGCAGGTCAGTCGAGTCGGGTCGGGTCGGTTCGGGTCAGGTCCGCGGGGCGTGAGCGCGGACGAGACCGGGTAACCGGGCGGGTGAAGGGGACCTCACCCCGTGTACTGAGGCAGTAAGGCTACTGCACTTTTGCATCTTATGTCGCTGCGGCTCTTCAGGCGTTTCCGAGGTGGGACTAAACGGCCCACCTCAATTGCGCGCCCGCAGCGGGGAATTCAGCAGGAGATGGCGGCGTCACGCAGAGCTTTCTTCCTCAGCTGCGAACCTGGTGTTTTGCCAAAACTCCTCGCAAGGCCTGGGAGTGAATCTGGGCTTGGCGCTGAGCGTGGCGCGCCTGTAGCTGCAGGCGGAAGCAGTTCCTCCTGCACGGCAATGGCGGCGGAGGTCGGGTGGCCTGTCCACAAGAAAACGGCCTCTCCACAAGAAAACGGCCTCTCGGCCTAATCAGAGAGTGCCAGGAGCTTCGCCAGAGTGCGGCGAAGCTCGTGTGGGTGGTGGCGAGGCGAGGGGCGGCGTGCGAGGGCTGCCCTAGGTCGGACTGTGGGTCGGAGGATGGGTCTGTTCGGTGGAGTTGCAGAGGGTGATGTGGGGGAAGTGGTAGGGCGGAGATTGATCAGGGTGAGGAGGCGGAGGTGTGGCGGTGGTTGGCGAGCCGTGTGGGTCGCTGAGGTGATGGGAGCGGCTCGCCGGAGGGTGGTCGGAGACGAAGGGGGTGAAGGTGGTCAGGGTCGGTCGAGGGCTTAAGTGAATAAATTGAAAGCGGGGAAAGAAAGAGGAGAAGAAGGGGAGTGGCTCTAGCTTACTTGCAGGGACGAAAGGGGAGGAACAGGGCGACAGTCGTATCGACTGTCGCCGGAGAAGACGATGCTCAGGGAAAGGGGCGGCGGCGAGCAGAGAGCCGGAGAGGCGCCAGCTGGGTGCGGCGTGGCGCGGGAAGAGCAGGGGAGGAAGTCTCTGCTGCTGGTATTGCGGCAGAGCGAAGAGGTGGAGGGGGAGGAAACCGCCGGAGCTGGTGAGCGTCTGCCGGAGGAAGAAGAGAAGAAAGTTGGGGATTTTCTCCGTCAGATCCAGGCTGCCCTGGTCGGTGGAGCAGCGGGGGGTATTTATAGGGATGAAACAGGGAGGAAGGCGGAGGGAGACGACGTGTCTCCCTCGCCGGAGAATGGTCGGAAACACGAACCCATACCGTCCGTGCGTTCGCACGGCCGGTATGGTGGGCTACAACGACCAGGGGGGTGTCCCTGCGACGGCTGACGACGCAGGGCACCCCCGGTTTACTTGCCAGGTCCCCCACCTCACCCTGCGCGGCGCCATGCTCCGCGCAAGGTCGCCGGAGCATGGTGCTGGCAGGTTTTGCAGGAGGGACCTGATTGCAAAGAACGAAGGAGAGTTAGGGGCCAAAATGCGAGGGTTCAAAAGTTGAGGGCCAAAGAGTAAATATATGAGGACCAAAGTGTAAAGTCGGTCAAGGAGGTTTCTTCTTAGGCTCAAGTTTTTATACATGACTAATTAGGACCTAAGGAATCTGATGGTGAATTTCATTTTCATATTAAACCTTGTTTGACCGGTCAATTTGCGCAAAAACCCAAATTAAGTTATTAATTGGGCATGGTTCTCAATGTAGGTCAAAATGGGTTCTAAAGGCCAAATTGAAGGTTCTAAACCCTAGAGATTATTTTTCTATGAATTTTAGAGGGTTTATTCTATTTTTACTTTGCCTCGAACCTTGTGAATTGAAGTGGGTTATTTTAGGGTTACAGATTTATCATTTAGTTTCTTGGAATTGCTGTAGCCCTTGCTAGATCATCTCATCCCACTTTTATTCTTATTAAGCTGCTTTGACCTATGTTTGGGCCCTGAATTACCCTGTATGCAGATTATACTGGTAAAATTGCACTTTTACCCCTTATGACTTGTTTCCTTCTCAAACTCAGAATTCTCTGAGTTAAGCCTTTCCTTGAGATATGTAGGAGCTTTTATCCTTTGTATTAGGTCAAAATGAGCTAGTTATGGCTCATGATGAGGTTCTCATCAGAAAGGTAATGGGTTTTTCAAAATGATGGGTTGCCTCCTATTAAGCGCTAAGTCTAACACCATCAACTAGGCACAATGTAGCTCAAGGAGAATGGAGATCAAAGGATACTGCAACCATATTAGAATCGATGAGTTCGAGGAACGATCTGATTCTCTGACCATTCATGACAAATGGTTTTGAGTCGTGGCTGAGTTTCTGATTTCGACAGCTCCAATTCCAAAGATTCGTCGAATGAGGAATGGTCTGATCCACTTCAATCTTAGTTTTCCTGGAAAGAGCTTGAGCTTGGCATTAAAGAGTAACACTTTCTAACCAGGATGGAAAGATTTCTACGAAATGTGCCTATCATGGAAGGCTTTGACCTACTCTTGTAGATACGCGAGTTCTCATATGCATCATTGTGTAGTTCCTCGATCTCGCTCATTTGCATCCGGCAGTGGATTCCAGCCTTCATGAGATATAGATTACACTTCTGTATTGCCCAGTAAGCTTTGTGCTCCATTTCTATAGGAAGGTGACATGCCTTCCCGTACACGAGTATGAAGGGAGACATTACTAAGTGGGTTTTATGAGCGATCCTATAGGCCCACAAGGCTTCCGGAAAGCGGGTAGACCAATCTTTCCTATCAGGCCGAACAATGACCTGAAGGATTTTCTTGATCTCCCGATTGGATAATTCAGCCAATCCATTAGTCTGGGGGTGATAAGGAGTCGAGATACAATGTGACACCCCATACTTTTTCATCAGGGACTGGAAGTGCACATTCGCAAAATGAGACCCGCCATCGTTGATGATGGCTTTTTAAACCCCAAATCTAGAAAAAGATGTTCTCCGGAATGAACCAGAGAACAACTTTATGATCATTTGTTTTGGTGGGGACGGCTTCAATCCACTTCGAGACATAATCAACAGTAAGTAAGATGTACTCGAAACCATTGGAA
This sequence comes from Thalassia testudinum, assembly GCA_037157565.1. NCBI lineage: Eukaryota > Viridiplantae > Streptophyta > Magnoliopsida > Alismatales > Hydrocharitaceae > Thalassia > Thalassia testudinum. Next base: position 68,843,728 of record JAZHRO010000007.1, on the reverse strand, counting down.
TTTGGGAAGGGACCCATGAAATCAATTCCCTAGATGTCGAAAATCTCTCACACGAGAATCGGTTGTAAGGGCATCATGTCATGGTGGCTCATGTTGCCTAAGGTTTGGCAACGAGCACATGCCTTATAACAATTGTGTGCATCCTTGAAGATCGTGGGCCAATAGAAGCCGCATTGGAGGATTTTTGCTACGATTTTATGTCTCGAGAAGTGGCCACCGCAAGCCTGGTCATGGCAAAATGCAAAATGTCATTGATCTCAAACTCTGGGGTGCACACCAATGTAGAATAGATATGGAGCTTCCTAGACATAGTATTTGGTATCTGAAATCAGTTTGTCTTTCTTGGCTTTTGGCCAATCAGATAGAATATGGTGTGATGCCAAATAGTTGACCATATCAACATACCAAGGAAGTCCTATACCAACTGTCAAGAGGTGCTCATCCAGCAAGTGCTTAGTAATAGGCCCAGGAGGGTCAATGATCGAAGAAGGAAGGCGAGACAAATGGTCAGCTACCATGTTCTCCTTTCCCTCCTTATCGCGAATTTCCAGATCAGATTCTTGCAACAGCTGATAATTCCACTTTAGTGGATCATTATTTGGCCTAAGTACTCTCTAATTAGTTATTCTTAGTTGTTAATTGATTAGGAGTTATATGATAATTCACCTTAGTCTGCATATAATTTTATGTGTCAATTTTACATTTAATAACTTATGATATGGTAACATAATTTGTTTGATGGATGCAAGCTAGGTGCAAGAGTTCAGACGTCCATTTCTGTGTCTATAAGACATCTGGAGATTAGGATGGATGTGTGGGAACTGCCATCGCAAGCTCCTTGATTCTACACTTTTTTAAGACGTCTAGAGATAAGGTCAGACATATGATGGAAACCACTAGAACTTATCTTGCGTTCCAACCACTCGATCCTCACCGAGTGGTTGGAGAGGTTCTTGGTCAAAGAAAACTAACAGGAGTTTTTAAAGGAAGAAGACCAGCCTTCTTCAGGATCATTCCCTCCCCCTTGCGGGGATCTTCTCCATCATCCACTCCACTGTGGAAGCAGCGTACACCGTGGTCAAAGGCTTGCACTGTGGCTCAGGCGATCTTCACCTTTCATCAACATGGTGACAGCGTGCACGTCACGCTCACCCGTTCGCCACCAACACCTTCACCATTAGCCATCACAGCCACCCTTCCCTTTCCTTCTCTTCTTCTATCTCCTTCCTCTCCACCAAAAGTCTCCCTTGCCAACATAACCCACACCCATCACCTTCATCAACACCACCCGTACCCATCACCCTCCAACTCCAACAGATCTTCTCCCCCTTTCACCGCCAACCCCCCCTCACGGCTACCAACACCCGCTACCCAAAAACACCACTACACCACCACAACAGCCAACACCACATCACTGCCTAAGCCCTCCCCTTCGTCCTTCTTCTTCACCACCATCCTCTGTCCACACCAACGAAGGAACCTAAAGCCGCAGCAAGCAACTCCTCCATCATGTCCTCCTTCGGCCTCCAAACTTTAAACCAAGCACTCTCGTCGACTTCAAGCATGACCCCGAGACCTCATCGATTTCAAGCACCGCGCACAAACGTCCACGGCTGTTGCTCAAGCTCCTCACCACTGGCGTTCTCCTCCGCCTCCGGTCGTCGTTGTCAGCCACCTCCGGTTGTGCTTCCTACACCATCGCGAAGGCCATGCTCTGACGCACCTTCACCCGCAGCAACTCCTCCGACAAAGCTTCCCCGCGCGTGCACGAAGGAGAGAGACGAACTCCCCTATTCTTCTCCTTATTAAAAATTACGATGAATGCCATTGACGGATCCCTATTCATTTATTTTCTGATTTAATAGATTGCATCGAATTTGCATGAATATCCCTCTATTCTTGATAGATTACTTATGGTTGAGTATCTCATGAAGTATATAGAGTATGTCACATTGATTACAACGAACAATGAATTTTTTATTGGAAATGAATATTTATGTTGATTACCATTACCAAGATAATTATTTAATAGAATATTACATTGTGGTAATTTTGCATATAAACACCTACAGTCTTGATCAATTGCTTAGAATGAGCATTTATGAGGGCAACGAGTTGCACTAAAGAATAGGCACACTCATTGAGATTCCTGAATAAACAAGTTACCACTCACTAGTCCAATAATCTAATTCCTTCCTGTGGAGATGACCTAACTATTTTCGTGGTTAGATTTTGAGTAATAAATATTTTGAAAAGCGATTTTCTACCATGTAACTAAATACAACGATGCGACATTTTATGTCAAAATTTTCAACAAAAACGAAGATCGCTCTTTCAACATCAAGATCCAGCGGATTAATCTAGGCTTTGCATCCTTCTTCGTAAGCAAGTGCTTCACTGCAATGTGATTCAAGTAAATGATGACATGGGATCCCAAGAGGTATGATCTAAACTTCTCCAGACCAAATACTATAGCCAGCTCTTCATCCAAGGAGGACTGCCAGGCATTGAGGAGGAATATAGGGTGGATGTCCACCCTTGGAGGAGTACCTAGGAAGAGAACCAATTGAAGGAAGGAGCTAGGGAACATCTTCTTCAAGCTCAGGAGCTACCGAGCTTGGAGCGAAGATTATTCCTAGCTTCAACCGGAGGATTATCTTCTCTTCTATCTTCATTTTATCTTTGTATTAGCTAGTGGTTTACTTTTTCTTGCTAAGAAGAATTCCTCTACTTGTATTTTACTCTGCTACTAATACAAGTTTTCATTGCCTTCCAAGTTCATGTTTGAATTTAGTGTGTTTTTCTTCTCTTATTAGTGTAGTGCATATCACACCTTCTAATTACCCTAGGCACACTTTCCTAGGGTGAGCTTAGAAGAAAAGTCTCTCTTCTTGTCACTTAGGGTTAGTTGTAGCATAATTCATCTTCGCATCAATCCTGATTATTTCCTAAACTATAAAAACAACAAAACGAAAATCACAAAAATAGGTGTTGATTTAAGAGGCAAGAGAAAGAATCAATTCATGTGATTAACAAATTGGTCTCCTTGGATGACCCTAGATACCACCGCTATCTAGATTTATAAATTGTAAAAGATATTGCAAATTGGCGTGTTACAACTTAAAAACCTTAATTTCAAATCACACTTTTCTTCGCATCAGCTGCTCTTAGGCATCATGTTGAGTATTACAAAACCTCAAATCCCTTTAGAAGCATTCGGGTTAATGTATTAGGAACAACAACCCTCATTATGAACCGTGCTCATATGATGTTGACACAAATGATAAATAGTTCAACTCGGGATGCCCTCATATCAGAATTCAGTGAATAATAGGAAATACATAGCACAGAGGGCATATAAAGTTTTACAAATCCACCACTCTGGGAGATACACCAAGATGACATTGAGAAATGTGGAAATATGTTAAATCTATTGCAACAAGCCATTGATCAGAAATACCCATATCACCACTCAGAGGTTGATGAGACATCTTGGAGCAATATTGAGAATCAATGTAATTTCCAAAAGCCTAAGTAAAAAAATGAAGATTGTTATGGGCCCCCGACCCAAATGGAACCAGATTCAAATTTTGTGCATAATGACATACCTGATCTTGATGTAGGTTGGGTGGATCCAGTTGTAGGTGTTCCCAATTTTGAACCAGCCATAGGAAACTGTGAAACTGCTCCATCATGCTTAGATCCTCCAAACACTTGTGACAAGTTAGACTTAGAATCTCTCAAGGATGTAACTCACGCACCTTATCCTGTTAAGGTATTCCTCGAGAATGATTTTGATATCCCAATAGAACCAAGTCCAGACTCTAATGAGTCAATTCCTATCCTTGACGTAGAATCTAGAACTGAGCCTGATTGCACATGTTTCGCGAGTTTGAAATCAGGGTTACGAGTAACCTGTCGTCGTAGTTGCAAAACGCGTGGTCAAATAAAATTTATACCAAAACTTGAAAAGTGAGTCTCGGGTCAAACACAGGGAGGCGAACGTTTGATTTTATGAAATCCGTGCTTCACTTTTATTTGTTTATTTCATTTTTGTATTTTCTAATTTTAACAAGCAAGAGATTAGGTCGATGAAAACTTTATCTACTTATAAAAATATAAGAGAGAGAGAGAAATAATCATCTATTTATCAAGAATTATTTGTGACAACTACGAAAGCAGGAAAGCTACACTACGAAAGCGTAAAAAGATAGAAAGAGGTGAGAGAAATCCCCCTCGATGGTTGCTTGGAGGATGATTCGCTCTGACGTCGCCTGGAGGAAGGTGGTGAGGAGCGGAACGAAGGAGGATGGAGCCGGAGGATGAAGGATGGGGCAGGATGGCGTCGTGGTGAGGATCTTCTTTCCGAATGGGGATGAGGAGAGGGAAAACTATTTGATTTTCTACTCTAGAGGAGCATTCTGAGCTTAAGACAAGCTCTCTCTAGAGCCTTGGAGGTGGTGAGAGGAAGAACAAATTCGTATCTGGGTCATTGGTGACGGTCATTAGTGACGGTCGTATCTGGATTGGAATGGTGGTGGGCTGTTACCCATGACCACTTGCCAGCCATACTCGTGTGGTGAAGTGTGGCTTTATTTTTTTTTTTTCTCCTTTTTTTTCTTTTATTTTTGGGTGTTTCTTTTTTCTCTTTTTTTTCTAAATAGGTGGCTTCCCTGATCTAAGATTTACCTAAAGGCAGTACAACAAAAATGGTCTTGTGGCTGGGCTCTGGACAACTGGCCGATGAGCTATTATCACCGATAACTTGCCAGTCATACCACCCAAGTCAGTCCATTAGCTACCTAATTTCCGTAAAATCCACCGGAAAGGGAGTCGGTGCAAATAGTGTGTAGATGCTTAGCCTTAAAATCCCCCCAAATCAGAGGGCAGGTTGATAAGTCATATACTTATCATCCCAATTTATTTATCAAATTAAAATGAATTTTAACTGGTGAGGACTCGAGACTAAGTCCACATTCAAGAGGACACCCAGGAAAATTAAGCCCGAAGACCTGAGGAGTCTAAGTATCCAGGCCCTATTGTATCATTTCCTAAAGTTAATAACTTCCAAATGCCTAAGTTCTCTTTTCCTAATTTCTTTCTTTTTTTTATCTTTTTTCAAATTTTCAAATTTTTTTTATAGTTTTATAAGAAACTAGAAGAAATTCTATGGAGTTAACATAATAATTTCAGGAATTGATTATCCACCCCCCATGCCTAAATGATGCAATGTCCTCATTGTAAAAATAAAGACATGAAAAGGGTGGAGTAAACAAAATATCACCTGAGTGTCGTGAAAATCTAGTCAACTCCACAGAGAGAAGAGTGTATACACATGCGCTAAGTTTAATGCCTATAGCTAGGCATAACATACATACAAAGAAGAAATTAAGAATTTACAAGTGCGAGTCAGAATCAAAATAAAAATATTGATCCTGAAATTCGCTAGCAGAAGATGTCCACAGATGTGGACCAAATTATGGTGCAGAGCCATGCCCCAGGGTCGAGTGGTTCTTAGGTTCTAGATGAAAATCACCCAGAACCGAAGGTTTTTAAGCTTGTGGGGTCGGGCCTGCGATTTTGGGGTGTGCAACCGAAGACCAAAATGGCGGACAATAAGTAGATCTGGTTCACTAGTTTCAGATGTCCACTTAACATTCAGCTCAGAAAAATAATCAATTAGGCTTGGGTCGCACGTGAAAGATATCATAAAGGTCCGTAAAGAAGATAGGTGGTTTCAAGTCAATAGGTACCCTTATATCCAAAATCGTAGTTCCCTCAGAATTAGCCTCCCAGATTTTTATTGCCAAATTCTTATCCTCTAAAATCAAGTGCTCAAGCTCCAGGACCTCTAAATCATTGTATACCCCATCTAAAGTGCCCAAGTTCAACAATTGCGACTAAATCAGGATTGACTTGGGCATAATGATCTCAGAAGTCAGCTCTTTGGGGTGCAGATGAGGACTGGGGTCACTGATTGAATCATCAAGATCCGGATCCTCCAAGTTAACCCCAACTGAATCCAAATCTTCAATGAACGAGCTATCAAATGGTTCATCAGATTCCTCATGCTTGTTTGTCTCACTAAAATCATTTTCCTTATGCTCAAGTGAGACTTCACCTAAAGATTCTTCACCCTCAGAGTCAAAGAATTGATGATCCTCATTTATATATGTCTCAAAATCATAAATCATTTCATGATCTAAGGAGACATAATTTTCTTCATTTCCTAACTTGGGGATCTCGAGTGAATCAATCGGTTCATCCTCAAAGGGTTGCTCTAGACCAATCTGGTTATCTCCTATCCCCGAATATGTATCCCCCTCGACAAGCGCCTGAGCGGATTCAGACATTGGCTCTCCTGAAGAGGGTTCATCTTGAGAATCATCCCAAGATTTAACTAGTGCAACCACAATTTTCATCCTCAACTTCGACAATTTCCCAAGAAGAAACTCACCCAGGTCCCTATCTCTAACACTTTGGAGCAAATCCAATAAAGAACTATTAAGTTCATCAATCATTTTGATCATAGGCTCCAGTACTTCAATACATTGTGTTGGCTGAGATTCTAAAGGTTGTATAGTGTTCCTCAAATTAGCCAACTCCTTATCATAGATCTGGTTCACCTGAATAGACTGGTTCGATTCAGGTCTAGGGGGGTTTGGGTTAAATTTAGGGGAGTTAAGATGTCGAGGCTCTTGGGTCCCTCCCTGAAAGTAGGTCGTTCTAGGTTGTTCAAAGGATGGTGGTGACCTATATTCAGTGGAATACTAATGAGGGTAGGTGTTATAATCAACATATCCTTCTTGATTGTAGATCGGGTTGGTTTGGTCATTAAGGATGGAGATCTATAATCATTGTAGCTCTGGGAAGGATAGTAATCATAGCCTTGTTGTCCAGGGTTAGGCCATGGACACTGAGGTCCAGATTCATATCCCCAATCAAAGTCATCCCGGCTAATGGACGGCTAATTACAAGTCAAGTCGGGATAGTAATTATCTTGGGGATAAGTGGTGGTAGGAGGATAGGATGTGAATTGTGTGTAGGATGTGGAAGGGTACATGGTAGATAAGGAGGGAAAATGGAGAAGAGAAAAGGTGCCCTGCAATACAATCAACCAAACCTGTCCTTATGTGGGTAGCCTAAAGACTTATAGACTCCCAGGACCCGTCTTGAGATTATAAACGATTTGGTCTACTTTTATCTGGCCAATCCAACTAGTTAGAAGGAGGGACTGGGGAGAAGGTTCTTCCTTTGGCTTACGCCTTCGATTCCTAATGTATCCCCCAGCCGCAATCGTTTGACACTACTCCCCTAGCTAGACATCAGATGGACTAGCAGAAGCAGATTAATTGAAAAAAATCTCAGTCTGAGCCTCGAAGAGCGAATCAATCCTTAAGGCCAACGTCTACTCAGTTTTAGTTAGGCTTGGATGATCGTGCTCTTGGAATGTGATGGGCCCTTTAGATGGGTTGTGCCATTAATGATCAGTTAAAATGTGTGTGCGTGCACAACAAAGGTTTGCAAAGAAGGTTATCTGATGATGTTCCTTTTAGGGTTTAATTCTTAGGTTGGTTCAATCAAGGTTTAGTAGAACACTCCAAGTTTTGAAAGCACGGGTTATGATATGTTCCTTTAAAAATAAAAAATAATGTGGAGTGCCTGGTTCAGCCCTAAGAATCAACCCTAAGTGGCAAGCTACTTGATGGATCAGTTTTAAATTGAGTGGTGCGGCCCAAATAGCTCAATCAATTGGCCTGTTGCACCACTTAGTTAAGGCACACAAGAATGTTTAACCTATTCAAATTTCTACTCACTTATGTGTATTGAGTTGAAGTGTACCGGGTCCACAGGTCAGATCCTGGTTAAGTGGTAGAATCAAAGTGATTGTGTGCCTTATGATAAGAAGTTGTGGGTGTTAAGTTGTAGCTTTCAGTTAAATCCCACAAGAGAAGGATATTTTCTTTTATTTTTTTATATATGCGAGTGGGTGAGGTGAGTGACAATCAAACAACCAAAATCCACCCTAGGGTTTATGCAAAGCACCTAAGTTGATTTGGGTTTGAGTTATTAGGTTATGGAATGAAAACTAAGGTGGGGGTGGTGTGGGGGACACTTACAAAACACTCTACCCACACATTACTCCGATCTACCGCACTTGGATCTCCATGCTAGGGTACCTGCAAGACAATAGATCAGAGATAAATGGGGTTAGTGTTATGTAAATGCAAAGAAGCGTAGAAAATAATAAAGTAAATTCAGTTGTCTCCCTGGCAACGGCACCAAAATGATCGCACATGTTTCACGAGTTTGAAATCAGGGTTATGAGTAACCCGCTGCAAAATGCGTGGTTAAATAAAATTTATACTGAAACTCTAAAAGTGAGTCCCGAGTTGAATACGGGGAGGCAAACGTTTGGTTTTATGAAATCTACACTTCACTTTTATTTGTTTATTTCTTTTTTGTCTTTTCTAATTTTAACAAGCAAGATATTAGGTTAATGAAAACTTTATCTACTTACAAAAATATAAGAGAGAGAGAGGGGGAGAAAGAGAGAGAGAGAGAAACAATCATCTATTTATCAAGAATTGTTTGTTACAACTACGAAAGCAGGAAAACAACACTACGAAAGCGTAATAAGATAGAAAGAGGTGAGAGAAATCCCCCTCAACGATTGCTCGGAGGACGACTCGCTCTGACATCGCTTGAAGGAAGGTGGTGAGGAGCGGGACGAAGGAGGATGGAGATGGAGGACGGAGGATGGAGCAGGACGGCATCGCGGTGAGGATCTTCTTCCTGAAGGGCGGTGAGAGGACAGCTACGGGATGCTCCACGAATGAGGGTGAGAGGAGGGAAAACTATTTGATTTTCTACTCTTGAGGAGCATCCTGGGCTTGGGATAAGCTCTCTCTAGAGCCTTGGAGGTGGTGAGAGGAAGAAAGGAAGAGATGGATTGGAATGGTGGTGGGTAGGTCCTTTTATAGTGGAGGAGGAAGAACAAATTCGTATTTGGGTCATTAGTGACGGCCGTAAACATCGCTACAGCCGTCGCTGAAGATCCACGCCATTCAATACTCCTGCTAGCTCGTGCATCATGCTCCATGTTGCACGTGCGCACGTGCTATGCGCCCATGACAACTGTGCTATTGCGCACATGTACGCACTATGCACTACCCTGTTGTGCACGCAATAATGCTTGGGTGCACGTGTCATCTGCGTGCGAGCATCCCCACGTTGCTGTGCATGTGTGTGCATGGGTGGCCTAGGTTGCGCCATGTGGCGCGACCTAGGCCGTCCATCTTCATTCCCTTGCAGAGGGTGCCACCGTACTCGGATCGAATTGATTTCCACGTTACCGGACTGTGATCGTTGCTCCAGATCCATCCGTACGGTCAGATTTTTCATCCGAAAATCATAAGGATGTCACGTTGCCCCCTGGCCGTTGATCTTCCTTGGGCTTCATATGATGCTACAGGACTCCAATCTGGACGATTTCAAAGGCGTTAGACTCTTATCGTCGTCCTGATCAGATCCGTATGGACTGATCATCCATCCAAGGACATAAAATAAATCTCCTTTCCTATCCATAAAAAGGACCTAATTAACCTAAAATATATATAACTATTCTAAATGCAGAATGATGCATGCTATGCAATATTTATAACATGAAATGCAAATCTAAGCCTAGGAACATGCATGAATAGGCATTTTAACCTAAATGGATATGACTATATCAGAGCCTATTTGGGATGATCATGAAGCCCAATGTGATGAGAACCAGATTTTAGATCTGAACTATGACTTTGGGCCTGTATTTGATGATTGTATCTCTCCAAACTCCTCAGAAGAATGAATTGATTTTTCAGAAGTCACATCAATTTACGATATAGAAACAGAGGAGTTAGAAGAGTTAGGATTTGATTGGATATACCTTAGATACTTTGAGCCCGAGCCTATGCCTAATAAGGACACCTCTTTAAGCTTGGAATTTGAGACTAGGTTAGACCAAAGTCAAGTTGATAAACTCATGCATCATGATTTGTTCTGTAGTGGAAATTTCGATCTTGAATCAAGTTCAAAAAATGATTGTCGCAAATTCTCCGATGATTTGGAATCATACTATGGTTTCAAAGAACCATTGTTTCCAAATGATTACGAGCCAGTTTACGATCTCAGTATCCATGACCCATTCTTTGATTTGGACTCTGAGGTCCCTGATCCCGAGATCATTGATTCAAAATCATATTCCATTGACTTGGAAACATTCTACTATGATCTATAGGAATCAATCACAGTGAGTGCTGAGAGTGTTTGCAATGTAGAGTTCGAATCTTTCACCAACTCGGATTTCCATGATCCTATAAGCACTCTCCAAGCATTTACATTTGATTGGGATGAGCATCATGAAAAAGACTCTATGGATGAACCAATCCTCGAATCATTTCTAGAGGAGTCCATACCGCACCTAGAACTCAAAGCAGCCATACCTCCTATAGAGCCTTTGAAAACCTAATCCCAACCTCGACCCGCCACCGGAATCAATTTCTATTCTGACTCTCCTCTTTCTGGTCTGGTTACATATGATTCTCCACCACAATTCGACCGGGAATCGGACACTGATCAGACCAACAATCACATTTTGTCCACCTTTGATCCCACCAGTAGGGTTCCTGCATTTTCCACAGATCCATTATCATTTAAGGACCCCTACTCTAATTAGGCTGAGCCGATTCTGCCAAACCTTAGATTCGTATTTCCACATCTTTTCGAGCCACAAAGCATCTGGTGGGCTCCACATCTATTGATTCATATCCATCAACCCACCAGACTTATTCGATTTGGTTTGCATCATCAGCCTATTAATATGAATAAGAACCTGGCTGGACCAACCAGACTACTCATCAAGGTGCTTATTCTACAAAATTCCTCCAATCTGACCACCCCTTTTCCATGACCACCTTCTACTTAGATGAAGGCATTGAATTTAGCGCTTAACTGGAGACAACCCGTCATTTCAAAAACTCGAGACCCTTTTAATCATCCTTTTGAGCTACACTCCTATTGCACTTTAGGGTTCAATTTTAGAACAGCCAACTCCACCTTTGATACTTGTATTAGAGCTTGAAATCATCCACATCCCGACCCATTCACCCAACCTTTGAACCTATTCTAAACCTTGAACCAAGTTGAATTCGTAGCCACCTAGTTTACAATGAGGACATTGCAAAACTTAGGCATAGGGGGTATTAAACTGCAAAACAAATGGGACATTTAATTTTCTGAGGGGTTATCACAAAAAAAAGACATATTAAAAAAAATAGAGAAAAAGGGGAGGAAAATTTTGTGAACTGAATGGAAAATCTTTCTTGAGGAGGAAAAGAGGAGGAAATACAAAGAATGTCAAAGGAGCAAAATCACGAAAAAAATCGATAGTCCTAGCAATTGATTATGGGATCTACTTAAGTTCTAAACCAAATCAAAACAAGAGTTAAGTCCTGAAGTGCTAGAGACAAGAAGATAAGTAAGAGTACTGACTTTAGGCCTCTTGGGCCTATTCTAGGGCTTAAATAGTCACGTATTCGTTAAGATCCAGATTAGTCCTTAAGAGGTTGAGGAAAGTGCAAGGCTAATGTATTAAGTCTAAGGCTTAAGAAGTATTCAGCCCTGTTAGTTGCCCTTTGGCTTGTGGGACTTGGTAACCTAGGCACCCAAAAATCACACACCGGTCTAGCTCAGTGAGCATAACGAAGAAATAATGCCAAAAGTGTTATGTTCTGAAAAAGGTTTTCTTGAAGATCTAGCTAAGGAGTAGCTTGAGGACACAAGTTGATTGGATGAGTTCCTTACACGAAGAGGTGGAATGAAAAATACTCCCCTCGAAGATGCATAATAGCATATCATCCTCTCGGTGCTTGCCTCCTATGATATCTAAATATCCTACCGGGGGCATGTAAGCACCTTGTGCTAGTTCAGGAGCCATGGGCAGGATTATTCTGAAATGTTGATTGCCAGGGCCTGAATTTAGCTACAGAATGCCATGGGCAGCACTATCTTGAAGTGTTGAAAGCCAGGGTTCTGGGGGTTGCCATGGACACTGCTATCTCAAAGCATTGAAAGCTAGGAACCCTTCAAGGATTGATGGTGGGGACAAGTAATCCAATACATACCGTGTTTAAGGCCAATCTGATGCTAGATTTAGGGAAATATTAAAAGAAAAGAGAGAAAACTCTCAAAATGAAAAATCCCTCTCTATCTCTATTACCAAAAATGCACTGGCAAGCTGAACCTGAACTTGATACGTCTACGCATGGGTGCTTTAACTGCTAGGGTCAACAAGCCTATGGGCAGTTTTTGCGTGCCTTAAAAACCTTCGCGGTAAACCCAAGGCTGAGGCTAGTCAGGTCTAGATCTTGGCTATTACTTGAGTATTCCTAGGCCTATTGTTAGTATTCTGATCTAATTTCTAGAGAAATGGCACAATCAGGCATCTGAACATCAAAAACATAGTCTAGAGATCTAATTCTTTCCATAAGATTTTGCTAGGGACTAGCAAAAGTTAGGCATGGGGGTATGATGGTAATGCCATCATTCGTCTAACTAGCTTAAATTAGTTAGAATCCAGAGATAAATGCTCCTAAATGTTCGCCAAAGGACCACAATTCCACTCTAATCTATTTTAAGGAGAAGGCAATAAAATAGGGTTAATTTTGTTGTTTTAACATCACATCATGAATGCAGAATAATTACGAGGTTACTTAGGGGTTAATTAAAGGTCAATTGAGTATTAAAAGATAAGAAGTGAGGACAATGCTGATAGAAATAGGGTTCCATGCATTTCGAGTACGAAAATAGTACATAAAACCCTAATTGTCAACCCACTTAAATTGGAAAGGTTTAGGTCATAATAAAATTAATATAAATATCTTAAAATTCATATAAAAATATTCTAAGATGTTTGGTACCTTTGTTTTGACCATCTGAACCCATTTTGACCTAGAATAGAGATTTAAACGAGAATTTACTGTGATTTGGGCTTCTATGCAATTTACCCAGTTAAACATGGTCAAAATTCAAATCCAAGTTCACCATTATATTTTTTTGGGTCTAAATTAGCTTAATACCAAAATTTAGGTCCAATCAAAGTCCATCTTTACCTAGTTTACAATTTAGCCCCTAAGATCTCTCTATCTCACATCCAGCCCCTAACTTTCAAGATTCTTGCAATCAAGTCCCTAAATTTGTCATCATTCTTGCATTTATACCCCTGCCACCATTATAGGTGTGAACCCACCTTCAGTGAGATTCGAGGGAGGATTTCTCCCTTAAATCAGATCCAAATTCCTTCAAATTTAGAGAGATTAAGCTTGAGAGGTTTCCCAATCCCATGAACCAGATCTTAGGTCCTAATTTAGACCCTAGAGCTTAGACAAGCTCGACAAAATCAGGGGGTCTTTTTCCCTAAAACCTCAGGCAAATCAAGCTCTTTCGTTGCTTTAGAGCTTGGTTTTGAGCTCTATAAATACTCCTCTAAGTCCTAGGATGTTCCTCAATTGAGTTTAGGCCTTGACTCACCTTCTTCTTCTTTAGTCGTCCTCTGGCTCGACTCTAGTGATCAACACTCTCCCCCTCTTCCATGCTTGCATCCGGCCAAAGAGCAGCACCAAACTCCTCCCCAAGCTCCTCCGACCCTAGCCTGCCACCGCTGAAGCCTCTTCCGCCTTCCTCGTCGTCGTCCCACCTCATCGAAGCTTCCCTTGTCTTCGGTGCTGGCCAATCAAAGCTAGAAAGATTTCTCCCTCATTCATCCATTAGATTAGGTTGATCTTCCTCCTCTTCCTCTTTAGCATCTCCCTATCTCCTTATCTTCTCATTTTCATCATCACACCATTGTCTCCCCCTCCATCTTCCCCAACTCCGGTGCATACTTCGATGAGTCTGCGCCGCCACTCAACTCCACCAAACCTCCTGTTTCCACGTCCAGAAGCTTCGTCGCATTACACTCATCAAAATCCCCACCTAATTTCACAAACTCATCATCGCTCCACTCCATCGGACAACCCACCACAGCACCATTGTCTCCGATACCATTCGGCCACTCTAGGCCTCCAAACACCACGCCAACACCGCCTTGATCTTCCTCGCCTCACGGCGAAACCTCTAAACCATCTGATTGGGGTGAAAAGCCCGTGCTTTGCCTTTTTAGGGATTCTCTGAACCTCCATCGTTGCCTTCATCAACTCAAAGTCGTCCATTGCATTCCGGCCATCTTCGACCTTAACCCAACCTTAAGTGGCTGCGGTTTGACCTGGCGAAGCTTCTTGCACCTCCAATCGAGCTACCAGTAGTGACAGTTGCACGAATTGAAGCAACCATCACTTGCTACAGAATGAAGAAGACAAGAAGGAAGAAGGGGACATTTAGCCCCACCTCGTTCGCTACAATACAAATGCAGTAGCATAAATTGTTCGTGTGAATAGGGCTCTTCGCCTCTCACAATGGGGCTGAGGTCCCCACCTCACATGCTGCGCACTCCTCGTTCATCACCCACTATCAGTGAACTTGGACATTATAGATGACCTGATAACCCGCTACTGCATATTCGTATACCCGGTTACTGTTCACCCAGGTTTGAATTTGAGAAAGAGGAGGAAATTTTGAGGAGGTGGAGGGGGCTTTTTTAGCACTGTTGCCTTGAGATTAGTGCCCGTATATGCTTAACACTTAGCGAGATTTTGAGAGGCCAATTCCTTCTCTGAGGCTCACTCCTTGTGCTTATGCTGAGACTTAGGTGTTTAAGGCATCTGACGCCCTTGTGCTAACGTTAGATTGTGGGTGCTGTGGACTTATTGAGTTTAAATCTGACATGGATATTGAGAATAACTGGTCCAAAAGCCACTGTAGCGATATTGATTTGGCTTGATACTTTGGGATATGTGCTTAATGGTGGATTAAATTGGTGATTCAAATCATCATTTTTAGGATTTTTAATCTTCTTTTTATCCCATTGACTTTTGAGATACTATTTCTATCATTGAATATATTTTTGAGTATATTATTCATTGAATATCTTTATTGTGATTAATTATTGTGCTCGTTTATTCCTTATATTTCGATTAATGTATGAATTTCACATTTGCTCCCTGCGAACGACCTTGAACTCATTTTGCTTTCGAGCACCTATAAATTTAAATGTTGTTGCGGTTTTCATCACTATACTACGACACAATCATTTTACGACGAATTTCGTCAGCCAATAGTCGTCATCGGCAGCTGTCATTGAGTAGCTGCAGACACAGGTTCATACGCTGCAGCAAGAAAATCAGCAAACACAGCAGCAACTCTACAATGTCACCTCATAGCTCGAGTAGCAAACTCAAGCTTAGCAAGATGCCAAGCAGTTCATGGAGTAGCAGAGGTAGGCGATGGGGCAGCAGAGAGAAAAGATGTAGGAGATGATGGCATTTCTATGGGGCAGCGGTCAGGATCACACTTCTTATCACTACTCACCTCCCAGAGATGACGACGACTTCGGTGGTTGTGGAGCAGGATGTGGGATATGAGCTACAACATAGGGTTACATTACTTTTGTATTTACTTAGCTAAGTTCATATGTATTTTACTTAGTTAGGTTCACATATTTGTATTAATTACATGTATATTTTGACATTATGACATAACTCTTTTTATTAGTGTGAAACTATTTTCTATTGTTTTATATTGTGATATATCAACTACTGTTGATTAGAATTTGTAGGTATTATAGATTAACACATCTATAATACCTACATTTTGTATAATTAGAAATGAAAATAACATTCCATATGCGACAGTTTTAAGTCAACTGTCGTGTGTAGTAATCTAGCCCCGTTCAAATTGTACCGAGGGCTCCTCCGACGATCCTTTACATGACGGTTGGTTTGGAAACAATTGTTTAATGACATCACAACGGTTAGAAAACCGTCATGTAATGTTAACGTGGGAATAAACACAGACACATTAACGGAATAAACGACGAGTAACTACTTGCCGTTATGTGTAAGACACGACGGTTTGCTGGGAAATCATTTTATGAATCAAGTATACAACGGTTATAGAAATCGTCATCTATTCTTTAGTATATACGACAGTTGTTCAACGTAATTATCTCATATACACTACATTATATGCGACACACCCTTTCACGACAACATTATACAACGGTTTTAAATGTTTACAAGAAGATTTTGAACTGTCGTGAAAAGGGGTCATTCCTGTAGTGGGTAGACGATCAATTTGTTGGGAATCAAATGATTCAACCTTGTGGCATCACGAAAGTGTGAAAATGATCATTTTAATAACTTTATTCAATTCGATATGTAAATGATTCAATTTCGAAAAATTGAATACAGAAATCAAATCATCAATAGAATGGCCGACAAAACTAGAGCCACATGGAAAGATCTAGTGTCTACCTATTTTGGGATCCACACGAGTATCAAGGTATACCTGAGGGGAGGTTTATCATAACACTCCAAGTGTTGTGCCTTCTAAAATAAGTCTCGGCATTACATGACTCCCTTCTTGGCAAGCGAATGGAGCCCTTTATGATGAACATATATAAATTTATAAAATTCATGCTTATTTAATGTAAGTTTCATAGAAATAATTGCATCATTACATTAGGTTAATGCATTTTATATACAATTGCATTTAGATAGGTTTGAATGCATCTTTGGGGTAATAATGTATCATGAAGCTTCATTATTCCATAAGTAAATAATAAGCGGTTGCTTTTCTTTATAGGGATAATCCAGGGTGAAGATCTGCATAGGCTCGTGGACTAGGGTTCTTCATCCCTCTCTTCCACATTATTTCACACCACCTCAATTCCATGTCCCCCTCTCTCCCCCTCTCAAAAGAAATTACATCACCTCTTGTCCTTCCTCATAATCTTCCTAACCTCTCTCCTCTCCCATTCCCATCTACGCACAACTCAACTCACGCATTCCCCTCCCAATTCAAACCTCACGTAACTCTATCTAATCCCCTCCCAACTTCACACACAAGACTCCCCAATTCCCTTAACCCATGCACAAACCTCCAAAAAATAGTCAAATCCAACTTTGCGCACACCACCCTCCCATTTTGAACACACACTCCACATCTATTATCCATTCTCTATCACACGTCCACCACCTTCACATCTTCCTCCACCACTCTCTCCATCACCATAACCACACCAAATAGTCCTCCACCATCCTGCATTTGTCCACTCCATCATCATCTTCACCTTTATCTCAAGGTGCTTTGTTGCGAGGAGATGGGACATTGCATCTACCACTTAGTCTTCGTGTAGTCTTGCCACCACTGTCACCAAGGGACTTGCTACTTTTAGTCTCAGAACTATAGAGTTTTCTATACTCTCATTGTCTCTATATTTTTATTACAAACTCTTGTGGTTGTGCTTCAATGGATACATATCTTTTTACCGAGATGATTTGCATGTTCTGTCATTATGCATGGCTAAGCCTTTTTGCACATGGGGTGAGGGGTTAAGCACAATGAGAACTTAATTCTTGATGAGATAAATGGTATGTGTGAGGGCTCGTATTGAACCGAGTTGCTTTATGCCTAAGGTGCATTTGTTAACGCGCTAAAGTTGGATTTTAAATTTGCATTGTAGTATGGTGACTAAAGCGATGACAACACTTAAATTTATAGCTCAAATGTGATTCCGAGGTCATCTCAGGGTGCAAAATAATCACAATTCAACCACTAATCGAATGATTAAAATGAGGCACAATATCTTGATGTAAAAATAAATGGATTAAGCAATGAATATCACTATTAAACTCCAAAAGTGTACAAGCATTAAAGACAAACATTTGTGTTTTCAACTAGGCCTAATTCAGCCTCAACACTTAGTGAAACTTCATGCACAAAAAGCCTTCAAACCAAGTGCCAAAACCCGATCCAAGGCCTGACTCAACCAGATCCAAAACCCAACCCAAGATTGGCCCACCCCCATGTGTGTACGGGCATGTGTGCGTGCATGACGGGATATAGGGACCTGACCCCCAAATATTGAACACGCCTTAAGGGATAGAATTCCTTTCATAGCCAAAATCGAATCCTCTTCCAACGATATGGGACTATATGTCCCCTTCGTTCGTCTTCGTTTACAGTTGCTTCACCGTGGAGGAGGCTTGCGTGATTAGAGCTCAATGCAATGTTGGATTGGTAATCTAACGGTCTTGATAGAATCCTCCAACGAATCTGCACAAGGAGAGGGCTCTTTCGTGGTGTTCTGTTCGTCGGATGAAGGAGCTTGACGTTGGAGAAGCAAGGTCCACTGACGATCACTTGAAACAAGAACTATGAGCAGGTGGTCAAGACCCAAATTGAAACATAGTGGGGTCTTTGTAATAATTAGAGATAATCGAGCTAAAATATAAATTAAGTCAAGATGAACTCCAATTAAGCTCAAAATTTAGAAGCAACCTAATTTGGACCCAAGGAATCCAGTGGTGACCTCAAATTTGGGTTTTGTCATAGTTTGATTGAGTAATTTACACTGTAGCTTAAAATAAAGTAAATTCCCGCCTCAGTCTCTATTTTTTGTCAAAATAGGTTCCTTTGGTCAACATGAAGGTTACAAACCTCATAGAATATTTTTTAAGGATGTTTAGGAGGTTTAGTTTACATTTATTTCTATCAGAACCCGTTTAATTGAAGTAAGGTTGTAATTAGGGTTTTTATTAATAAAATAATTCTCAAATCTCAGAAAATCCTGATTCAATCAGTTCGAGCCCACTTCTTGGAAATTTAAATTCATTTGACCTTAGATTAACCACCAATTAACCCCTCATTTATTTTGCATTTGTGATTTCTCGTTAAAACAATAGAATTAACGGGATTTCCCATCTTCTCGCATTCAATTCAGAATGGAATTACAACCCTTAGATGCTTATTAAGGAGCATTTATTCTTCGAGTTAGGCTAAAATAGGCTAGTTATCACATATGATGGTGTTACTGTCAGCATTCACATAGGATAGGCCAAGCCTAGGAGCGTCGACACCAAGTTGGACTATACCCTTAGTGAATGTGTCTTAGATAGGCAAGCCCAAGGGAAGTGACCCTCCACATGTGTATCATCAAATGACTCTGATGTCATGCCAACACTCTAAGCCCCATGTGTTGCGAATGCTTTGAGATACCCTTCAAGAGCTTGTGTGTTCACCTGTTTTTGCTTCTGTTTCTCACCTTATTTTGTAGGAGTAGATTCTTAAATTCATACAGTTTCGTGTAGCGCGTAGAAAATTCTCTTCTCTGGTCTGTAGGTTAGGTTTCAAGTGAGGATTCACGATACCAAATGTAAAAGTCCAATTCTTTATATTTTATTTTTAGAAATCCATGAATCAATCCGAGGTTAGACTGTAAATCAGACTCTGGAATTCGAGCCTCGTAGATTTTTAGAGAATTTTACACACATCTAATTTGCATGAAATTTATTGCATTGTTTTTCTTTTTAAGTCTAGTTTCTGGAATAAAATTACCAAATATTTCTTGAGTCCTTAAAGTTAGGTTAGTCGAGTCCAAAGCAAGAAGGGTCAAAATTGTCCTTCTGCCCTGATTGCTTTAAAAAAACTAAAAAAAATAAAACATCTTTAAAAATCCTAAAATAATTCATGGATGTTTTTGATTAATAAAAGAACAAACCCTCTTGTGGTTTGACCTGACTTGCTCTATATTGCATATTTTGAAAGTCATACATTAAATTCTGGTATGCTCTAGGCTTTAGCAATATGACAATACCGAATTTTGGCGTCGCTGTCGAGGAGGGTTTTGGCGTCTCTGATTTGTTGGATTGTCTTTGTTCATAGAATATATTTGTGCATCCATCCTGCATTCATAGGCCTCACTTTGTTGATCTTTCTTGCAGGTATCGCGTTTGATGAGTATTTCGTGGCGGTGTGCGGAAGTAGGTCATGAAAGGGTTCGTTCTAAGGAAGTGGTGCACGACGAGGCTCGCCAATAGATTAGATTGTCATTTCTATTTTCTTTGAAACATTTCTATTTGGTCAGAGAGTGTCATCTCGACTGTAATAAATGTGGATAGTGACTCTTTGAACCCTATCCTCCTTCCCCCTCCTTTTCTTTAGCTAGTCGTGCTTGATTGATTGATGCATGATAAAATTGAATACTTGCACCTAAAATTGACTCATATCTATTGGAAGGAGCATATCATTAGGCATGCATTCTAGGATCTCATCAATTTCCTATAGATTTTGGTTCTTGTCACGATTTGCATAAAAGTAGAGTGCCGGAGAGAGGTACGTATTCCTAACTCTACAAGTTGCATGATCATGCATACTTGCATATTGCTTGTGGTCTGATCTTAAAAGGAATTGGAATCTCACTCGCATGATTTGAAAAGACTTAAGAAGTGAGAACATTAAAATCCATGAATTAAATGAGGAACGTTAAAACTTGTTCATGCATGTTAAAGGCCTTCATTGCATTTTTTATTGTTGTGGAGTTTGACACATTCTATAGGTGATGCATGCACATAAGGTTACAAGAGTGTTCTACCTCCTCTCTTTCTGCATCACAAGAGGAATTAGTCAAAAGTTAGCAAGCCATCTCACTCGTACCTCGAGGAATCTAGAGGTGAGAGAGCTTGGCTTGAGACTTTTGTCCTCTTGGTAGTAGGTCCTCTAGGCTTGTCGTAGGTTGACTCAAGAGCATGTAACTGTATTGACAACTCGCTTGGTCACCTATTGAATATAATTAAGGACTTGAAAAAGAAATTCAAACCAATATCTTGGTTGGTGTTTGTCTTGGTTGTTTGTCTTTGTATGCTTAGTAGGCACTCTCTAGGACCTAAGTTGGTTTACACCTTTGAGCCTGAGAGAATCCTTAGAGAACCCAACTGAGATTGGAACATGAGAGACATACAAGAAGAGGAGCATCATAGATCCTTAAAGGATTACTTTCTTCCTACATGCCATCCTACCAATCACCCACGTAGGCCTCGAGGTGATCTCCAACCTTATGAGATGAAACCTAGCACTATCCAATTGCTCCCATCAATCAAGATCCAAGTTTCACTGATGAAGCCTTCATGAGACAATTATTCCCATTTTCACTTAAGGATAAGGCCAAGCACTAGTACCACACTCTTGAGGATAATTTTGCAACTTGGCTCGCCCTTAGAGCAGAAGTCTTAAGGAAATACTTCCCTATGAGTAAAACCAACCACTATAGAAGGGAAATTATGGGCTTTTGCCAATAGGAAGGGAACAGTTTTATAAAACCTGGGAACGTTTTAAGTACCTTCTTAGGATGTGCCCATACTACGAACTTCCTAGGTAGCAATTGGTGGAAAGGTTCAATATTGGGCTCACTGACAAGCATAGGCAAACCATTGATGCTGCCTATACTGGAACCTTCCTCACTAAAACTGAGAATGAGGCTTGCATCCTCTTTGAGACTTTGAGTGAGAATCCTATCCAACTTACTTCTTCCTATATGGATAGATCACCATCCATCTTATAAAAGAAGACGGAGCTTAATGAAGTAGGTGCTTCAAGAGATTTAGCCTATCAATTAGAAATGCTAAATCAAAAGTTTGATAGGTTCCTTTCCCCAAATCCCCAACCCATGCACTAGCAAGTCACCCAAGCCCAACCCTTAGTTGAGTGTTCCATAGGTCAAAGAACATATAACTCAACTTCTAAGTGTCATCTAGCCATACAATTCCTTGATTTAGTCCAATAGCAAGTTAATGCTACCCAAAGTTACCCTAGACCTGGAAGTAACCCCTCCTCCAATAAATATAATCTAGGATGGAGGAACCATCCTAACTTCTCTTGGAAGCAACCTAAAACCTTTAGTTCAGGATTTAAACCCACTTCTTTCCAGAATTAGCACCTTCAAAATCCTCCACCGAATCCTCAACCCTTTGAAATGGATGAGATGAAGGCAATGATTAAATCCTTGCAAGAATCTAACCAAATGATCCTTCAATCTCAATCCAAAGTTATAGCTGACATGCAATCCTAGATATGCCATCGAATGGAAGCTATAAGGAAAAGAGAAGGGAAACTACCCAGTGATGAGTCCACATTAGTGGACTAGTATTCAGCCTAAGTTGGTTAATTCCTACATCTTTGGTACGTTAATATTTGTAATAGGTCATAAAATAATTGCAAGCATCATTACTTAGATTTACTTACATTTTATTGCATTTTACATTCCCGCTTCATATATATAACATCCATCCCGCTCACAGACACTTCATTTAATTTAATAGACACACTCACCTCTCTCTCTTTCATGCTCATGCACATAATGCAACACCACTCACCACACTATCTCTCTGTAACAGCCCAAATAATACCCCCATTTCTCAATTTCTCTTCACCTCATGTGACCCCATCCCATAACACACACACACACCCAGTGATCCCCTTGACCCATCGCACAGTCCAACACTCATGCACCCTTAAACACCTAATGTACATACGTGTAAGCTACAGGACCATGCACCAATTAATATCTCTCTCACCCAATTCCCTCTCTCGGAAACCAACACACCTTACAACACAACCCGATTTAACTAACCGATCTCCCTCACTCACGCAGGCCCTAAGGGGCACTTCCCTCGCAACTTCAGGATATTCTCGAATGCTCACTCTTGACCAAGGGCATAGACTCTAGAGACTCCT
The DNA here is from genome assembly GCA_037157565.1 of Thalassia testudinum. Classification (NCBI taxonomy): domain Eukaryota; kingdom Viridiplantae; phylum Streptophyta; class Magnoliopsida; order Alismatales; family Hydrocharitaceae; genus Thalassia; species Thalassia testudinum. Next base: position 68,821,018 of record JAZHRO010000007.1, on the reverse strand, counting down.
TGCTTACCTTCCCTAATCTCCATCACCACCACCTGCTAACCACCAACAGGGCCAACTACAACCACCAAGCTCCTCCTCCCTCTCATACCATCCTCCACCTCTCTCGCTCACATGACAAGGGGAGGCCCTAGTGGCTCCTCTCCTCACCACCATCACCAACCATGTTCATTCTCTACGTCGACCTCTCCACCATCATTGCAACCATGATTGTGCTTCTCCTCTCACCATGCTCATCTTCACATCAACAAAGCAACCGTCACGTGACCACACCACAATCATTGCTGGCACCACCTCAACAGCCCCCTCGCAGTGACAACACGAGGGGTGTGTGGGTGGTGGCGCCACCTCTAATCCATGATCCTCCACCTCTGTGGTTCAAGCATACCCCGAGGATCCAGCGAGCTATCGCTTCTTCCAACCACGGCGAGAACTCCATCAATGAGGGCGTGTGGGGTGACAAACTGCACCGCCATCTGTGGATTTCCGCACCCACTACTTTGTCGCCACTGCATCCTCTTGCTCTTCACCACCATGCTTCACCATCACCTGCACTCCCTACGTGCGAGGGGAGTTCCCGCATCTTGTGCAACTTAGCTTCCTTTGATTGATTGTGGTGTTTGATTGTTGAGAACATGTTGATGTGAACATTGTTCCCTTTTACTAGTTGTTGATTGCAAAATAAATGAGATATTGATGTTGATTTGTTTGATAGCCTCCCTATGGATGCGGCATTCCCCTGCTATACGTGGTTTAATTTTTTTATTTCTCTGATTTGAACATTTTTACCACCATGCAACGATAGATTCGATATGTTACGTTTTTAGTCAGCAACATGGGTTGATCAGATGCCGCCATTGCTGGGGAGGCTAGGCCCACATCTTGATCTCGTTTAGTCACCCACATAACTGACTAATTGCATTTGTTTTAGTTGTGTGTTCAGTTAGATTTTAGACTTAAGGTTTCAAACTCTATTTTAAGGGTTGTTCTGACTTGGATCTTCCTGAATTTTTTTAGACCATGATTAAGAGCCAAAAATTCTGAAATGGCTGTTGAATGTTGGTACTGTTGTGAGCTATCATGCCTATGAATTTCGTAGCCAAACTCCATGTATGTGCAGAGATAGAATCTGGAAGTGGTAGTTTTCGTGTTTTTCATATTTTGTGGCTTATGTTGATGGAATTTTCCAAATTAAATTTGACCATCGATTTGCAGGAAAAAAATTTTGCATTTTTGCCAGATGATAGATCTCTGAACGAGCTTTTAAACTATATATGTGGTGTTTTCTAACTCTAAGTGTCCTGCTAGATATTGATCAATCAGTGCGAGGGGGTCAATTAGAATGGCTGCAGCTGTACAACAACTTGCATGAATTTCTGTATTTTTCACAAAGCTCCATTAATGACGAAATTTTTTTTCAAAGTTTCCTTGATAACATTGTTTCTACAGAAAAATCCTTGAAAATTTTGGAGGCCAACTTAAGTAAGATTTACGGATTTTCATGATAGTTGGTCAGTCTGATTTCCAAGCTTGCTTGAAGTGTCCTTAAGTGCATATTGCTTTGATTTGCTTGGATCATGTGCTACAATTTTCTATGTTCAGCATAGTTCAGTACATCTAATTTCAAGAAGTTTAGATATATGGCATTGTGCTTAAAATGACGGGGGTGATCTCTATGGGTAGTTTGAATACTTGCTATTAGAAGGATTTTTGTTTCACTATTTAAAGACCCCATTAAATCTCACAAAATTTCTTGAGTAAATTATATTTGATAAGTAACATGTTTGTAGGAATTTGGATTAATTATTAAGTGATTGATTTGGATTTGATCATTAATCCTTTGTTTCAGAATTACATGAAAGGAGGAGAGACGAAGGGCAACTCTCAAGACTTCAAGTAGTGTAGTTTAGAATTATATTAGACACTTCAATTTTTAACTTGGTTTTATTGAACCCATGTTGGGAATTTTTGGGAGCATGTTCCCCATTTGATTTAACAGTTTTGTACTCTTGTATGCGGGGGCAATATTTCTCGGGAGCATGTTCCCATTTCTTTAGACTAGGTTTCTCTAATTTTGTGGACTGTATTAGTTAGATAGCTAACCTAGTTAGAGTAGTTTGTTTGGTTATTACATTAAAGAAAAGATTAAAAAATTCAAAAAAAAAATGACATAAAAAAAATTTTGAGAGCTAACTGCCTGGAAGTAGCATGAGTAAGATGTGCATCCTAGGAACTATTTCAATTGCCTCTAGATCTTTTTGAACTGTATTGCATTTGCATGGAGAAAGCAAGAGTGAAGTACGTCTCTATCTTTAGTATCCATCATGTGCCATGCATTGCATATTTGGATTTAATTTCCAAGACCACCTAATTGCATGAATCAAATTAATTAAGTGGTCACCATAAAAATTAGGACTGTTAACAGAGGTTGGACCTTAAAATCAGTGACTTTAAATTGCATGTGAAAAGACTTGTTTATAGGATTTCAAAATACAAAATGCGTGCATGTGTTACACCCTTGAGACACTATGCACATCACACATAGGGTCACTAGGAACTTTCTACCTCTCCTCTTTGCACCACAAGGGAAGTTAGCCAAAAATCAAGAAGCCTATCCACCAAGTTACTTTGGTTCCTCATGCGTGGGTTCGATTTGAGGCTTCCATCCCCTGCGAGTAGGTTGTAGGCACCAACGAAGGTTGGCCTAGGAAGCGTAATTCTTGTAAAACTTGTTTGGCCACCTATATATTGTAACTCTATTGACCTCAACCTTCCTCAGGCAGGTTTGGATAGGGATCTCAAGGTGCACTTGACCGCTTATACCACTTAAGTGGGAATGGAGGAGCACTGACTTGACTTCTTTGACTAACTTGCGTTGTAAGATTGAGGAGACCTGCAATCTACTAAGAATAGAATCCCTTCGTATTTGTGTTTGTGATAGAGCTCTCTAGGAGGTTTCTACTTTTAAGCTGAATTTGACTATCCCCTGAGAGTTAATCCATTCATTTAAAAGCAATGGACCCCCTTTACTCCTATCATTCAACTTTTCATAACCAATACTTCCCATTTTTTAACCCTAATCCCATGTCCCAAGCATATCCCTCCTTTGAGGGGTACAATGACAATTCATGGGATCAATCCTACTCCCATCTGAAGAGTACTGGCCTAATAACTTCCAATTATTATGAGTAGAATCTAGGAGCGAGAATTTCCACCCCTGGAGTCCCCACCAGTATGCAAACACCCAACCCTCCCACCCTTCATGATTTTTCTTATCGAGGTTGGATCGATACCCCTAAATAACGTGAGCCAGAGATTGACTATCCTCGATCTGACAGTAGCCTCTCATCTTTTATGTTAGAAATGCAAAAACAACAAAAAGAAATAATGGAATCAATGGGAGAGCTCTTGACGAATAGTCAAAAATTGAATGAGAAATTTCACCAAATTATCTACTTTCCTACAAGTGACCCCAATCCCTCCCTTTATATCCCTGACTTCCAAACTAATTTTTAGGAAACAAATTCACATAGGGATTCTTTCTCGAGGAGTAGTTGTCCTTTAAACTCCACCCAAGAGATGTAGCCACTTGAGGATGAGGATGATGCGATTGACTATCCACCTGAACTTTATTGGAGTCAAACTAAGGGAAAGATGGTACGCTTGGAAGAGCTCGACCCTAACGATAGTATTTGTTTCACTATTGATGAGTAGGGTCATACTCAATTTGTCATTCCTACTGATCAACAAGTGGAATTTAATCCTACCTTTAGTGTGCCCAATCCTGAATCCACCCTTAGGGAACCTACACCAGACCTGCATTCATCTAATTTTGACAACATATCACCCCAAATGGATTTCCCTAGGGAGTTTGGAATGAGAAATGAATTTCTTGAGGATTCATAATCTTAGGTGGAGGAGTCCAATTTTAAGGAGGATAAGCATATGGTAGAGGAATCCAGAATTAAGATTTGGAGTGACTTCCAAGATCATTATGTATCATTTGAGGATTTATGCCTTGAGGAGATAGAAGAACTGAGAGATACAGGATTCCTCTACACTTCTAGCATTGAGAATGATCCTTCGCCTGTTGATATAAAAGATAATGAAGTAAAGACTATGTTTAATGATAAATCACACAAAGCCCCCGAAAAGGATGTAATTGATGAGAAAGAACTTGAGGATGGATTTAATGATAATTCTAATTTTGCTGTTTCCCAAGAGACCCAACTATCGTCAAAGCATTTTGATCATGAGTCTACTTATTATAATGAGACAATAAATTTTGTGCTTGACTTATCTATTGTAGAGGAGCAATTGGAGTTTGATGAAACGATGAAAATGTTTAAGGATGTAGATGGAAAAGAAGAATGCTTGTTGGGAATGGAATCTGAATAGACTAAGCCCTCATTGGACTTAATCATTACCACCCAACCACTTAAGCAAACTTTAGACTCCTTACCTAATCCTTGGCTTAGGCCTCTACTCCTATTTCTTTTTCTGGGGAGAATATCAGGCCAGGACATCTTCAAGGGGAATGGCGAGTGTGGATTGATGCTTGTACTTTTAGTCTCGCCATTCAAGGGTATGATATAATTTTGAATATAACCTTTAAAACCCTTCCTGCTTTGGAGGACCCTTGTTATCCTCCACTTATTATGTTTCAAGAGGTCACTTCTCATATTCCTCCTTTTCCTAGACCTCTCCAGGTAGCATATGAGGTCCCTCGCATTTTCATGTTTTGGCGAGTGTTTGGGATAACTCTACATCATCAGCTTGCCAACATCTGCGACTACCTATTTTCTGGGCCCTGTCTTCTACGCACATTTTTTGCGCCTAGCCCTTTCTGTCTGGAACCAAACTTACAGGTTCCTTCTAAGCCTACCTACTAACAGAAAATGCAACACTTGTTGGGAGGCAACCTGATCAAGAATAATATCTGCAAGCCCTAGGTGTACTCTTTTCCCTTATCCTTTTATCTTTGCTTTACAATGAGGACATTGTAAGATTTAGCCATGGGGGGGTGATTACATTTAGTGTCTTTATTTGAATAATATAAAAAAAGTATCAAAAAGAAAATAAAGTAATTAATATTGTGTCATGAGGACACAATCTGGGCTAGGAGAGGAAGTTGAGACGAGCCAGGTAGTCTCCGACTCTTAAGTGATTTGGAAAGAGTCTTAGGTTTAGACTCTTTGGCCCTAAAGTAGCCTTAAAAACTCAAGTATTTCCTATGATTTAAATTATTTTCTGAATCCTTGAAGAGACCTTGTGGCCATTACATTAAGTCAAAGACTTTGGGAGTATCTGACTCCCTTGTCTGCCCTTAGGCTTGCAGATTTTTTCTAAGGTAAGCATCTACTTCTCACACACTTTGGTCTAACTCAATGCTCTTAATAAGACAAAATCATAAAAATGTCTTCTAAAAAATAAGTCCCTCTAGTTTTTGACTTAGGAGAGGCTTGAAAACATAATTTGACTGGAAGGGTTCCCGTCTCATGAGAGGAGTTTATACTCGTCACAAGGACGTGATGATAACATGTCACCCCCTGGTGATGATAACACCATCATGGGCCCTAACTAACCACAAGTAGTTACATTCAATTGGTAAATGCTCCTACTTGATCATTAGAGGGTCACAATTCCGCACTGATCTGATTTGGGAAGAAAACAAGAAAACATGATTAATTCTTCTCTTTTAATAGCACATCACAAATGAAGATTAACCATAGAGTTACACAGGGGTTAATTAAAGGTCAATTGAGCATAAAAGTCTAAAAAGTGAGTTCACACTGACTGAATCAAGGTTTTACACATTTCGAGGGGAAAACAGTACTAAAAACCTTGACTATCAACCCCACTTAAATTGACAGGTTCTAGTTAGAATAAAATTAATTTAAACCTCCTAAAAATGATTAAAAAATATTCTAAGAGGTTTCGTACCTTTGATTTGACCATCTGAATCCATTTTGACCTAGAACAGAGTTTTAGACAGGAATTTACTCTAAATTTCGCTGTTGTGCAATTTACCTAGTCAAATGTGGTAAAAACACAAATATAACTTAACCATTAGACTCCTTGGGTCCAAATTAGGTTAAGACCACAATTTGGACCCAATCAGAGTCTATCTTGACCTAGTTTGCATTTTAACCCCTAAGAACTCTATTTCTCACATTTGTACCCCTAGATTTAGAGTTTATTACATACAGGTCCCTAACTTCTTCATCTTCTTCAAAGTTTTGCCCCTTCCGCCATGAACAATGTAAACGATGGTCAAACCTTGCTTCACCACCTTTGACCAACCCAAAACAACAACAAATCAACACTACATCCCACAAAATTTGGTGGAATTGCTGTTCACACTATGGGAAATCATAAATCATATGAACATGAGCTTAGACTCGGATCCTGAGTGACAAGCTCTTGCGAATCCAAAGAAATTGTGGGAATTCCTTGCGCCCAAATTCGAACCTTGTGCACCTAATTTCCTCATGGAGCTTGAAAGCAAGCTTTATTTAATCTCCCCTACATCCCAACGTTCTCCTCAGCTAAGAATAAGCTGGAAAAGACCTCTCTCTTCCTCCTTCGACCACCGCATCTTTGACATCGGCGATCTCTCTCCGACCTCCTCCGGTCCTCCAACCATTAAATTGGATGAACTTTTCCATCTTCCCCTCTTCGTTGCAAGTCTTGCCGACCAAAGGAAGACCGCTATCGACCTCTTCTTCCTTGTCATCATCTCGTTGTCACCTTTGTCTTCTTCACGTTCGACTAGTCAACATTGGATGCCTCCATCCTCCTCTCAACCCCTGAGTCCCCTTGAACTCCTCTCCCTCTCTAGGTTAGATTTAGCACCTTAAGACCTACTTTTGACCACCGTACCACCTGCTCCACCATCATCTTCCCTGTGGTAGGCACGAGTTTCGACAAGCTCACGTCGGAGTCACACACACATAAACACCACGCCACCACTTCCAGAAGCACTGCCATACCTCACGGAACAAAACCCTTAAACTTATTTAGGGCTTTAGCTCCTTCTCCCTGACAATCACTACACCCCATGATTGCCGTCTCCAATGTTAGACAACCGCCACACACACACACCAAATCACGACCACCTTCACACTCGTCATCTTTTAGCAAAGCTTCTAAACTATTCTAATTGGCCTACAAGGGTGTATTGTGCATTTCAAGTCTTCATCGAAGCATCGCCGTTGCTATCATCATCCTCAGCTCCATCCACCTCTCTCCAGCTACTACAAAGACCGCTGCTACACCCAATCAAAGCGGGCTTGCCTGCTGCTTCCCTCCAGGCCTTCAATCGAGAAACAAAACCACTCCAGCAGTGCCAATTCGACAAAGGAGCAACACAACTTCACGCAATGGAGGCAGCTCTGTTTAGTCCTACATCGACAACGTTTGGTTTTTTTCGCACATATAAGGTTTTTGTGCCATTACCCGGCTGCCTCAGTGAACACGGGGTAAGGTCCCTCACCGCACGTGCCCACACATGCCCTCGCCTGCGATCCCACTCACGCAGGTCTGGGCTATGACCCGATTACCCGATTATTGTTACCCGTATATCCTATGCCCGGATCTGAGGAAAGAGAGAAGAAGGAAATCTAAGGAGGAAGAGGGGTGGTTTTGCACTGTTTCTCCTCAAGATTTTTGCGTTCGCCTAACACTTAGGCGATTTTCTGAAAGGTGTTAAGGCTTTGAACATTTAGGGCGCTTGCCCTTTATGCCCGAGGTCTGACCTAGGTTGAGATTACTGTGGAATTATTTGAGACTTGTGTTGAAGTGGATAAGTGGTCTGCAGGTTATTGTGGAGACATAGAGTACTGTTGGATCCTTGGGAATAGTGCTTAATTGTAAAGCTTAATTGGTGGTTTCAACTACCATTTTTAGTCCTTTATTTATATTTTTGTCCCTAACTCTTGAGACTCATTATTACTTCTTATTGAATAACACTTTTCTATCTAATTCACTTACATTATTATTACTGATTATTATGATTAATGGATTGATTTGTTACACTTGCTTACTGCGAACAACCTCGAAACTCACGATTTTTTGAGCATTATAAATTTAAATGTCGTATTGATTTTCGTTGTTATACTATGACGTGATATTTTCCTAAATACAATGATTTTCGACTAAAACATTTTGGCGCTGTTGCCAAGGAGCAATGCACATTTCATTTACTATTCGCAATTTCTGATCTGATTCTAACTTGCTTTATCTGATTTGCTATGTTGTTGCAGGTGAATCTGAAGATCAACCATACAAGCAACCACACCATGGACTGGTAATCTCATTCCCTTCTTTAAGCCCCTCATCTCTTGGGAAATCTGAAAAGGAAATCAATTAAGATCAACTTGCTTTACTTACATAGTAATCATCATTTGAGTTGCCTAATTTGATTCGATTTGATTAGAGATCCCCATCCTAATACTTTCACCTATTAGGGATATAAGGTGCCTTAGGCTATTCACCTTCCTGATTGAGTGCAAAGTACCATCTTCTGAAAAAAAATAGACTTGGAAATAGAGCCAATCCAGGGTTTCCACATTAGGATTCCAGGAGTAGACACTTGCTAGAATTAAAGAAAATATATTTCCCGCATCATGTGCTACCCAAGACCTTGGTTGAATTGATGTAACTAAGTGAACCCTAAAATCAAGGCTCTAAATTGACTTGAATCATAAAAATTGGGACCTGATAAACTATTTGCAAACCGCATCAAGCTAATTTGGGTTCTTGACCCAACTCATCCTCAACTTTAGGGCAGGTTAGGTGAAGTTGGTCCACTTTGTGGCTCAACCAACCTCCAAATTAAGTGACAAATCAAATCAACTTTAAAAGTTCAAGTGAAATTCAAAGCACAAACATGATTAAAATTGGTAGACCTAGGAGTCAAGCTCACACATTCCAGTCTACTTGGAATCTCAATGACAAGGAAGGTCAGGTGGGGGAAACCCTGTAACCTGTGGGGATGCTCTGCCGTGTAGGGGTCTTTGCGGGACTCTCCCTTCCTGACTGCCCAAGTAATTCCCAGGTGGGTGAGTTTCTAATCTAGAGGTAACATCTGCCTCAAATCTCCTTAGTCATCTAAAATTTTTTGGGTGACTCGATTGGGTCCAATACACATTTTGTCCCTCATTTGATTCCCTAGTGCATGTACGAGAAGAGGTCATTAAGACCAAACTTGAGGCCTCCATTAGCAGTTCACTCTTGTTGGGATTAAGCCCCGACCCAATTGTTTGTGTTCCTGTCCGATCAAATCGAGATCTCTTCAGATGCTTCCACATCCGAGCTCAGCTCTCCAACATTTGCATCCATGGAGAATCCAGAAGAAGAAATGCCAAATGATCATAATCAAGTGCAGTGTCTCACTGATCTACTGCACGCATTCATTAACCCTCCGTCGCAACTGCAGATGAGAGATCACTACAATCCAACAGCAGTGGCAATCAAACCCAGGGTGCAAATCCTGGTTGGAGGACCTGATACAGTGTTAAAGCTGAATCTTATCAGTGCAATTGCCAAATTCTGTGGAACAAATGCCAAAGATCCTTTCTAGCACATCAAACACATGAAACATCTGGCCCAAACCTTTGGACCACCTGCTCAGAATCAGGACATCCTACTCATGAAGATGTTCTCTTTCTCTCTTATGGATAAGGCTACCCATTTGTATCAAACGCTGACTCATCCGATCAACACATGGGAGGACCTCCAATCTAAATTCCTGAAGAAATTCTTCCCAGTTGGTCGCACCAATGCCTTGAGGCACTAGATCACACATTTTACGCAAAATGTGAGAGAACCACTTCATGAGGCATATGATCACTTTTGGATCTCATGCGGAAATGCCCCATCATGGAGTTCCTAAATGGGAACAAGTCCAATCTTTTTACCAGGGACTCCTGTTTGCCACGAAATGCGTAAAATATTATTTCTATCATTGTAGTGTGAATTACGTTGAAATAAATAAATTTATAAATATTTTGGTAAGTATTGAGTTGTTCGCAGGGAGGCAAAACGTGATTTTTAAAGCTCTTCGTACTAACTAATCTAACCTAATGAAAGCATGGAAATAGAGATTAGTTATTCAGATAATCAGATTTTTATTACTACTTGGAAATAATTTTCAAACTAGAAATTAAAACAACTATGCCAAAGAATAAAAGAGAGAAAATAGATGAAGGATGGCGTTGCTTGTGGGATGCTTGTGTGAAGTGTGGTAGCACTTTAGATCTAGAGCGTCGGAAGGAAGACCAGAGAGATGTTGCAGAGAGAGAGAGGCTAGAGATGTGTCTGGTGGAAGTTGCCTCTCAACTGGGTGCTCTTGGGCTCTTTTTATAGCTTCAATGAGGGGCAAGGTAGGTATTTAGGCCCCCAAAATCGTGCAGCTTAGGTGCAATCAGATCAATCGATCAGGAGATCAATGGACCAAATCACCCCTCAAAATAACCTTCATCGCACCTACAATGTGCACATCACACCAAATGGTGACACATGGCGCACGCGCAGCTGCTGGATCTGCCGCCTCCGCCCTCCTCGTGCACGTGCCCATGTACTTTCATTTTCAGCCATCCGATGTCACAATTGGATAGTTTAAACTCATCGTAGCACCACCTCTTCTCGCACGTTTATCGGAGCATCCACCCGCTTGTGATCACGCACGTTCATCCGCACCGGTAGATCTCCATTTAACAGTCCAATTGAATCTGTGCGCATTGCCTCTTCGATTTTGCACTTCGCTCAATTTGAATGCACGCGCTTCGCTCTCGCGTGAAGGTGGTAACCAACACACGGCAGCCGTGTTTGTGTCATGTTTTTGGTTTTGTCACACTCGTTCCCTCAACCATTAGATGAAGATCCAACAGCTGAGATGAACTCTCACTTGATGAAGGGCACGGTGGTGGATGATGTGGCTTGATTGTGCCTGTTGGATGACGATCCAACAACCCACAAATGAGGCTTCAGTGGTTAAAGTCATGGAGATCTTCCTGGCCTTGTAGTTGGTGCTACAAGGCTCTGATTGAGCTAGTTTTTGTGCTGTTGGACTGCAATCATTGATCTGGATCCATCCGTATGGTCGGATTTGACATCTGAGGTTTGGATCTCTGTTACCTTGCTCCTTGGCCTCTGATATTCTACGTGATGTATGTGATGCTACGATTGTTTGATCAAGACGATTTCAGAAGCGTTGGATTCCCATCATCATCTGATTAGATCCGTACTATCCGATCCATCATCTGCAATTAATATCGTCTCTCTTTTAGAGCATAAAATAGCATTATTATCTATAAAGCTAACAAATTAACTATGATGCAAATTATGATGCTCATGCATGCATCGTTCCTAAGTTAAACTAGAATCTAACTTAAGTCAGGTAAATTAGGTCCTATGATTGCTGTGCAATCAACTCTGTGAGGATATCAGATTATTTGTCAATGCAACCTGTGGTGGCAACATCGTAGGTTAGCATGAGGACACCATTTGGGAGATTCTCGAGAACATATGCGAGAACTCCATAAACAATGAGTCTATGGGTGTGTTCGACCAGACGACCACGCATGCATTGACAAACATGTGAGAGGCACATGTGACACACGACCTATCCGCATCCGTTGATCTGGAGTTGGTGGTTGGTCACCTGGATAAGGTCTCTATCACTGAGAAGGTGGATGAATTGATTTGACATCTACAGTGAGCCATTGCCGTGCAACAGAGCATGTATGCACAACCACCCTCAGGTAGGGAGGCCATGCATAACATTCACCACCACTCATTTTAGGGGATGGACCTGTATCCACCCTTGTCTAATCTCGATTTTGGAGGAAACTCTAGACTGTCCTACCCTAGTTAGGGGAACTCTGAACCTTCGTACTCTGATTACTTTGGAGTTCCTCAGACCAACGAGGATCTCCACGCCATCCAAAATGATCCATTCTCCAACACATATAACCCTGGATGGTGCAATCATCCAAAGTTTGCATGGTCAAGAAATAATCAGAACTCGAGACCTCAATTTCAACCCCGACCACAAACTCCTAGACCATATCAGCCCGCTCAGCCTAGGCCCAACCCGAATTACCAATCCAAGCCTACTAGGGAGGATCAAATGAACTTGATTTTGCAAGCCCTGTCTGACATTCAGAGGACCAATGAGGTTATGTAGAAATAACACAAAGAAGAGATTACAGAGGTTCAAAATCAACTTGCACAGATGGCTAGGACTCACCAGCCTGGTGCACTCCCTTCCCAACCTCTGCAGAATCCCAATAATGTGCCCAACCAGAGGTGCATTATGAACCTGAATTAGGGCGAAGCTCACTACATTTATCAGGCCCCTTCTACTCCATCACCCGACGGGATGGAGGCTTCCACCTCGTATGCGAGATATCAGCAGCAACCACCTCTTTTGTCGACTCCGAACTCAAACCAGGCTGACCTCAATGCTGTTACTACATGTAGTGGAAAATCAACTCAGGATCCACCTTATCCTAGCCACTCTAGCCCTGGTAGTTCAAAGCCTAACTCTAAGATGGCCATCCAGGACACACGTATCCCAGATCCAAAGCCTGAATCAATCCTAGAGGAACCTACAGAGGTTCCATTTCCCGAGGCCTTGACCAAAGGAAAAAGGAAACCCAAACCCATGGCACTTGAGAAAGACTTAGTCAACCTCTTGAAACAAGTCCAAATAAACATCCACTTGATGGATGCGATTCGCCACGTATCATCTTACGCATAATTTATGAAGGACTTATGTACACCAAAGCGTAAGCTGCGAAACAAAGACGAGAGTCCGATTGTTTTGTTTGAGCCAACCAACTCTATCATCCTGAGCAAAATTCCGCAAAAAGTGAAAGATCCTAACACCCCTTTAATCTCCTGTAAGATTGGCAACCTAGAATTTGATCGAGCTTTATTGGGTTTAGGAACCTCCATAAATCTGATCCCTACATCCCTACTAGATCATTTCGAGGAAACAGAGCTCAAACCGACTGAGGTGACCCTACAACTAGCTAACAAATCAATTAGGTCACCATGAGGAGTTCTTGAGGATGTTCTAGTTAGGATATGAGATTTCTACATCTCAGAGGACTTCATTGTATTAGACATGGATACACCGATCATCTTAGGGAGACTATTCCTAGCCACAGCTAGGGCAAACATCAATTGCAAGGAGGGCCAGATCGAGTTAAAATTCGGGAATAAGAGATTGAGGATTGATATCTTTAAGGCCTAGAAAGTAATAAACTGTGGGGCAATCGAAGAAGTTTACAACATAAGTTCTTTGGTTGAGGACCCGATTACAGAAGAAAACCCAATTCTTCCAGAGCCTCAACCACAAGAAGATCTTGACCCGTAGATCGAGAAGCCTGAAGCTGATCTAGACCTACCCATAGCTTCCACCCTATCCTCTGAGGCCCATCCTGAACCTCCACCTGATGCTGATAACCCGATGCTTGAATTGAAGGCCCTCCCAGATCATCTGAAGTACGACTTGTTGGGTTCCAATCAAACATTTCCTGTGATTATCAACTCTCGACTCACACCTGATCAGAAGACAAAGTTGATTTCTATCCTTCAATACCATCGAAGAGCCATTAGATGGACTCTGGATGATCTGACTGGAATAAGTCCCTCGTATTGTACACATCGTATCTATATCGAAGAGGGCTCACGACCATCTTGAGAAATGCAAAGATGACCAAATACGAATCTACAAAAGGTCATGAAAATGAAGATTATCAAGTGGCTAGATGTAGGAATCATTTACTCGATCTCTGACAGCCGCTAGGTGAGCCCCATCCAAGTTGTGCCTAAGAAGGCAGGGCTCACCATGATTACGATCAAATCTGGAGAAACCATCCTAACTCGAATTGCGAACTTGTGGAGAGTCTGCATAGACTATCAGAAATTGAATGCCTCTATGAAGAAAGATCACTTCTCGCTCCTGTTCATGAATCAGATTCTCGAGAAACTAGCAGGAAATTGATTTTTCTTTTTCCTGAATGGGTACTCTAGATATAATCAGGTGGCAATCCATCCCAAAGATCAAGAAAAGACCACCTTTACCTACCCTACGGCATATACGCGTTCTGCAAGATGCCATTTAGGCTTTGCAATGCACCTGCCACCTTTTAGCAGTGCATGCTAGCCATATTCTCTATGGTAGGTAAATACCTTGAAGTCTTCATGGATGACTTCTCGATTTTTGGTGAATCTTTCAAGGATTGCCTCCTACATTTGGTCCAGATCCTTTAAAGATGCATCGAAGTTAACCTGGTTCTTGATTGCATAGCAATCATATGACCTAACCTACCTGAATTAAGTTAGATTATAGCATAACTTAGGAACAATGCATGCATAAGCATCACAGTTTGCATAGTAGTTAGTTTAGTAGATTTATAGATAATACTGCCATTTTATGCTCTAAAAGAGAGATGATATTAAATGCAAATGATTCGGGGCCACAGATGATAGATCAGACCGTACGGATCTGATTAGGACAACGACAGGAGTCCAATACTTCCATAATTGTCTTGATTGGACATCCATAGCATCACATACAGCCCGTAGAAGAAGAGAGGCCAAGGAGCATGATAGCAGTGATCCAAACCTTAGATGTCAAATCCAACCACACGAATAGATCCAAATCAACGATCACAGTCCAACGAAGTAAAGATCAACCTGATCGGAGCTCTATAGCATCAACTACAAAGGTGGGAAGATGAACGGCCGGGATAGTGCCACGTGGTACCATCCCAGCAACCCCTCGTTGCGCCCCCAATCTCTGAAGGAGAAATGAGGGTCGTTGGATTGTCATCCAACAGCCACAAAGAGGCCATGCCACCCCTCCATCACGCCTTCATCAACAGTTGAGAATGGTCGTGCTTAAATCCTAATCGCAACACAAAAGTAAGCGCAGCACGTTGGTTAACGCACTCGCAAAAGAGAGAGCGAGGTGTGCCCGAGCCACGTAGAGCGTGAAATCAGAAGTGGCGATGCCCTTGGATGAAATAGGGCCGTGGGATGGCGATCGAGTGGCGCAAAGGCAGCAGCGTGGCGTAAGGACGATCACTAGATGAGGCAGTTCTATGAACGCACGCACTAACGCCCTGATCGACACACTCAAACAAAGGCAGTGCAATGTGCGACGAGAGCCATCAGATTATCAAATCGGATGATTGAATTTGAAAGTGCACGTATGCGCATTCGATGGGAGAGAATAGGCGATGTAGTGAGCATTTTAGGTCATCTGATCACAAGATCGAACAACTGAGAGAGTTTGTGTGTGCGAGGAGCATGAGGAGGTGCGTGGATCATGATCGGACAAGCGAGAGTGTGCTACATGTTAGCAGCAGGATTAATCCACACGTTGAAGGCGTGATAGAGGTTGGATTGAGGTGCGATCTGATTCGTTGATCTCCCGATCGAAGGATCTGATCAAACCTAAGTTGTTGCATGGTTGAGGGGCCTAAATGCCTACTTTTCCCCTCAATAAAGCTATAAAAAGAGCCCCAGGGCCCCCAGTTGAGAGGCAACTTCCATCAGACAAATCTCCAGCCTCTCTCTCTACAACTTCTCTCTAATCTTCCTCCTAGCGCTTTGGATCTGAAGTGCTGCCACACTTCACACAAACATCCCACAAGCGACACCGTCCATCTACTTTTCTCTCTTTATTCTTTAGTATAGTTGTTGTAAATTCTAGTTTGAATCTGATTCTATGAATATCCTATCTCTATTTCCATGCTTTCATTAGGTTAGATTACTTAGTACGAAAGGCTTTGAGAATCGTGTTTTGCCTCCTTGCGAATGACTCGGTACTTACCGAAATGTTTATAAATTTATTTGTTTTTACATGATTCGCACTACAACGATAGAAATAATCTTTAACATGTTTCACGATAAATAGTTTTGTCCTAGGAAAAGAGCCACTTTATGGTTCTTGAGGACATCGTGCTTGGACACCTTGTCTCTGAGAGAGGTATCCAAGTTGACCTAGCTAATACGAATCTGATTTCTAAATTACTTTTGCCTTCCTCGGTCAAAGACATCAGATCATTTCTGAGGCATGTCGAATTTTATCGTCGATTCATATCTGATTTTTCCAAGATCGCACGCCCCTTAATGAATCTTCTCTCAAAGGACACACCTTTCAAGATGATAGGTGAGTGCATTCACGCATTTGAAATCCTGCTGACCGAGTTACCTAAGCATCAATCCTACAATCCCCTGACTGGTCTCAATCATTCGAGATCATGTGCGATGCGTCTGACTAAGCAATAAGAGCGGTGCTGGGACAGAAAATCAACGGGAAATCGGTGGTTATATATTACGCCAGTAATACACTGGATGAAGCTCAGTGTAATCACATGATTACAGAGAAAGAGATGCTAGTTGTAGTACTTGGTCTGGAGAAATTCAGATCATACCGCCTAGGATCCCATGTCATCATTTACTTGGATCACACTGCGGTAAGGCACTTGCTTACGGAGAAGGATGCGAAACCTAGATTAATCCGCTGGATCTTGCTATTGCAAGAATTTGATCTCAAAATTCATGATAAGGTGGGAAACCAGAACGTGGTAGTTGACCATTTGTCTCACCTTCCTTCTTCGATCATTGACCCATTCAGACCAAACACCAAGCATTTTTTGGATGACCACTGACAAGTCAATCTTCTCTTTCGATAAAAATTTTAACATAAAATGTCGTGTCGTAATATTTTTGTGGTAGAAAATCGACTATCAAAATAGTAAGTAATTAAATCTAACCACGTGGGTTTAGAGTGTCGTATCCACAGGGAGATTTAAGCCAATTAAACTCATAAGTAATTTTCTATCATCTTACTATTCCAGCATGATGTCAAACATTTGCCCACAATTATAGTTTAACATGCAATGTATGTGAGGCTAATAGATTGGAGAGAAATGCAATTAGATAATCAGATAATATAACGAGAACTTAAGGGGCTAGCTACAAATTCATTTAATTAATTAAATATTAAATCAAAAATCAAACTTTAACAATGGCAGCACATGTAAATTCTATTTGAATGGAAAACAGAGCTTTTGCACTCTCTCTTCCTCGCATACGGGATGGAATACCAATGGCCATTTGCTTTGGTGGAGAGGTCCACCGAAGGAGAGGAGTTCGATGGTGGTGACAGTGAGGGCCGAGATGGTCGGAGGTGGCTGGACGGCGTGGATGCTTGATGCGGCAAGATGAAGATGCCCAAGGTCACCGGCAGTGGTGCTTGTGACCATGGGCATGAGACGAGAAGAGCGACGATGTTGGTGGTGAGATCGATGGCTTGAAGTGGCTACGTGAGGCGAGGAGATAACTTGTGTGTTGGGTTCTTTGCGGTGGAAAATAGGGGAGAGGAAGAAGAGAAGATGAAGATAAGAGGTGGCTATGGTGGACGGTTGATGGTGGTGTGGTCGGCAATGATGGGGGCTGCTGGTGGGTAGTGTGGATGTCGGTGGAGGCGTAGTGGAGCAAGGTCTACGTATTGGTGATGTTGGCGGAGAGAATGTTGGCCAGCAGGGAAGTTTAAGGCAGCAGTGAAGGTGGTGTTGTTTGGGTTCCTTTGGAGGGGGCAAGAGGGGATGTGGAGGTGCTGAAAGTGGAAGAAGACGATGGCGGCGAAAGATGTTCAATAGATGGTGGTGTGGTGTGATGGAAATAACTGATGGTGGTGCAGTGCTTAGGCCAATGCTGTCACCACACAGCCTTCGAGGTGGAGAAGGTGGAGAGTGAAGATCACCTGAGCCACAGTGCAAGCCAGATCCACAGGGTCTGCTTCGGCCATGGTGTCGATGATTTAGATGGTGGATCCCCACAAGAGGGAAGGATGATGATCCCTCCGCAGGTAGTTTCTTTCTCTTTTTAATGTATCCTCTGTTGCGATTCTCTCTCTCTCTCATTCTATTCTCTCTCGAAATCTTTGCCCTTCTCCAACGGCAACAGTGAGGCAGTGCATTGAGGCAGTGAGTTCGTTTTAGATCCATTAGCATCATCAAACATCCAGACTAAGCTCTGGACGTCTTAAAAATCAAACTTGGCTGCCCTTGAATTCCTGCAATCCAATAAATGCATTTATTTATAATATAAGATAAACTATGTAAGTCTAAATTATATTGCATTTATTTATTTTATAATCAAATGCAAATATTAGTACATTCTAAAATGTAGGAACTAACTAACTTAAGCTAAAAATTAGTCAACTAATGTGAACTCATCAAATACCTACATGCCTAAGTTTTGCTAGTCCCTAGCAAAAGTGAAAAATGATGGAAGTGACTAAAAGATTTTTTTTTTCCTTATTCCAAAAATTTAGAATCCAGACACATGTGAACAATGAATAGCTTGGGTAATAGATCCAAGTGAAAAGCCAACTTACATTTAAAGTTCGTACTTAACCCTTAGTAAAGATTCTATTAGGATAGGCAACTACTCTTGGGGATAAAGCATAAAATCATCTATGATTTGACCCTGGCTTTCTGGCTTAGGTAGAAGATATCTGAGTCAAATGAAATACTATTTGGTGGCTCATACTCATCTGGTGCTACATGCAATCTAGTATTGCAGACTCTAGATCTCTTAGACTATCAAACAAGTCAACCTAGAGAGAGGCTAAAAACTGTGCTCTCTTAGCATTCCTTTGCGCTCACTCTTTTTTTTATGTCCAATATGAGCTCACAATCTCACCAGATTTTGTAAATGTACTTAATGTTTGGTGGTCTCACATGGCATTCACACTTTAATTAGAGTTCTAATAACTCTATAACTAAGTCAGAATTCCTCAACCAATATTCAACCAATCAGAAATACTAAAAAAAAGTAGCTATGGGTCATATTTGGTGGATCGCAATGGGTGTTTTTGTTGCCTCAATGATATTAACACATGATAAAATTGACATCAAGACATAACTATAAACTCGAACATTTTTTTCTTTCTTTTTTTTCATTATATATATATATAATTTTTCCTCTTTTTTTTTCTTTTTCTCTTTTTCTTTTAAAACTACCAACATAATACAATGCAAACTTTTATTCATGAGGCATTATTGGGGATAATGATATTCAAGAGGATATTGTGCGGCTTATTTGGTGGAAGTGTCTACTCTCGGCACCAGGGAGGGATGGATAGGATAAGTGTATTCCTGACCTTTGGCACTAATACCATCCTTCAGTTGAGGAATCTATGAAGGACAATTGTAACCATCCACCATAGTCATAGTTTTATTAGAACTCAATCTTTGTGTATCTGCCTTATTTGGTGGCTCTCAGGAATTCATACACAATGTTCACATGCAGGAATAAAGAGTGAAAGCTATGCCTAACTATGTGGTATCCTCACCTAAGTATCCAAAACTTAAGAATCCTTCCACTAGACTTAGTGCACCAATAGATACTCTACTTTCACCTCACAAATGTTAGGTGGATCTTATAGAAGATAGTTTGCCTGGCTCCCTTCTAATTGTCCATGGGCTTAGAAAAAGAAACAATGCTTCTCTAAAAATGTCTCTTGGTTTTCTTAAAAGATCCATTACCTAGTCTACATTCAAGTGAAGTAAACGTACTAGATTCTTAACTAAGAAACAATTTAAGAAGAAAATCTTTAATGACACCTCCTTGATAAAAAATCTTCTGCTAGGGCTAGCCAATTCAGCTCAGAATTTTTTTCTTTTATTTTTTTGGCTAATGCATCTAACCTAAATGCATGAATACTGCAAAATGCACCCCCCCATGCCTAAATCTTACAATGTACTAATTGTAAAATTAAAACATGAAGAGAAAGGAAGGAAATCACCTGATGAAGGCATTATTCTGGATGTTGGGTTGCCTCCCAACATGCACTACATTTATGTCAGCAGCTAGACTTATAAGGAACCTACAAGTCTCATTCCAAATAGATAGAACTAGGCCATAAAAATATGCATAAAAGCACGAGCCTAGAAAAGAGTTAGCCGCAAGTGTGGGAAGCTGGTGATGCAAAGTGATTCCAAATGCTCACCAGAAGACATGAAAACAAAGATCCTTGTAGACTACCTGGAGAGGTCTAGGAAAAAGAGTAGCATGAGAAGGGACCTTTCGAAATAGAAGTGGAGGATAACAAGGATCCTCCAAAGTAGGTAGGGTGTTAAAAGATATACGCACAATTATTTCAAACCCTTGAATGGCGAGACTAAAAGTACAAGTATCAATCCAAATTTACCATTCCACACGAGGATGTACTAGCTTGATATTCTCCCCAGAAAGAATGTATGTGACCAGAGACCTGAGACAAGGATTGGTTAGAGAGTGTAAGGGTTGTTTGTGGTGTTGGGAGGTAACGATTAAGTCCAATGAGCTCTTAGTCTGTGTCAAGTCCAATTCCAATAACAATTCAGATTCTATATTATTTTCCCTAACAGTAGCTGTGTAGGAATTTAAGTCACCCTGCCTATCATTAATGATTTTCTCAAGAATGGGAGTCATATTTTTACCTTCAAGTATTTGAGAATCAATGGTGGATTCCAAATCACATTCATTTGATGGCAGGGTCAAAGTAACTGAATCATTGTCATTAATTTCATCCCCAAATTCTTTTGATTCACTTAAGTTTTGTCAGGGTGTATATGTGATTCACCAGTAAGAGGAGGAGTTGCTTCAGTATCCTTAATTATTTATGAAGGAGGATCAGTCTCAATGTTATGAGGTAAGCCTATAACTCTCAATTCTTTGTTCTCCTCAGGGCATAAATCCTCAATTGATATGTATTATCCTCGAGAGTCTCTCCTGGGCTTTTCAATCTTGTGTTCGTCCTCCTTCAATACCAACTCCATATCTTCTTGATTTTTTGGGAGGATGATTTTCAAAATCAAAAGTAGGGAGGAATCTGGATTTCACCAAATCATTCATATCCTCGAGGGGTAAGTCCTTAAATAACACATAATTCCCTCGAGATTCACTCCAAACTCTAGGTCCGAGTTCCTCCATTAGGTCATCATCCTCCTCTAAAATAGACTCTTTGTATCCTTGAGACAAAAATTAATCCAATTTATCAAGATCTTAGTCCATTCCCTTAGGGTCACCTACATTGGGCACATGTAAATCCTCCGAATGTTGTATGCTAGGTGTTGGTTCCCTAAGTTTAGGGTCGGGATTGGGCTTATTACAGGTAGAATGGGGCTCCACCACATGATCAATAGGGGAAGTGGCATGAACAACATGACCTTGACCCGGGTCATCGGAAGTGAACGATATGCTATCATTGGGGTCAAGGTCCTCAAGAGGTACCATCTTCCCTTTCTTTTGACTCCAACACAGCTCGGGTAGATAATCACTAGGAACGTTCTCCTCTAGTGGCCATGTCTCATGGCGATTGTCTAAGGAATAGCTACTCATCAAAATGGGATCCTTGGTGTCATTTGTTTCCTCAGAATTATTTTGATGATCACGAGTGTAGGGGTAGGAATTAGAATCAATGGCAAGAGGGTAGCTAAGTTGACTAATTTCCTTATTCAAACGTTAATTATTCTTCAACATATCTCCCATCGACTCCATCATGTCTTTCTGTTATTTTTGCATTTCTATCATAAAAGAGGAGAGGCTACTATCAGATTGGGGAGGATAGTCAATCTCAGTCTCAGGTTGCCTAAGAGTATTGGTCCAACCTCAATAAGAGAAATCATGAAGGGTGGGAGGGTTAGGCATTTGCAAACTGTTACGACCCAGTTCCCGAATCCCGACAAGACCCAAGACCGGCTCGACTCGACTAATCCCAAGACCCAGTTGTCCAGCAAGAAATAACCAAAAAGCAGGAAAGTAAACCACATTCACCATACAAAGTAACTAACAGTAAAAGAGTACATGCAGTAAAGGAAATAAAAGCTGCTAACGGTACATATCACCACCACAACTATAAAGCGGAAACAAAGTATAGAAACAGAAACGGTAATAGTCTGAACTCACTAACAAAAAGGAAGTACAACAACAGGAAACTACTGCTGGGCTCGACTGGGCCCAGCACCCTCTATAGCCGGCAACTCAGGCTGCTCAACTCCTGGACCTGTAAAGGGTTATGAGTAAACGGAGTCAGCGAACGCTGAGTAGAGTGGTAACCGACTAACTAAGCAGTAAAGACTACCAGGTAATTTTATCTTTTCCAATTAATTTATTTTGCAAGTCATTTCTTTTCACCCATTGGTTTACTTTCAAATCTCTTTCTTGATCTGGAATGTTCCTCGTGAGAACGATCTTGATTGTAGTCTTTTTCGAATAGTAGAAGGCACACGTGGTGCTCTCCCAGTGGGGAGAGTCTCCCGTGGTGATCCCACACCCAGTCAACCACCCCGAGGTCATGGATAGACGTAGCGGTGACTACGGCACCCGCGATAAGCACACGGGTAGCTACCTCGCACTTGCACGTGGTCAGTTATTTCTGCTAGCAAGTATGCCTAAAGTACAACACGGAACAGTATAGGGCCTAGCCCTCTCAGTAATAGGGGTCTAGCCCCTCAAAACCAAACAGAGGTCTCACCCCTCCACAGTCCACGCACCCTCATCTGAATACCCCAATTTGCCTAGTGGGCCTAACAAGTCGGTGTAGGGTGGCTAGCTGAACCCCAGGTCCCGTGGGGTGGCTAGCTCTCTCCCTACACTAGTAGCTCTCCCCAGTATAGTGTACTCGAGGGCCAATAGAAGTCGGTGTAGAGTGGTCAATCCTAACCCTGGGTCCCAACCCAAGGGCGGCTAGCTCTGCTCTACACTAAACAAGGGACAATCGCTCTCCTTGATACCACGTACTCAAGGGCCAGCGCACTTCCCACTCACATTTCCAGATCCATTCCATTTATCCACATGAGTTATACTCCTAATTCTCCATAGGGTTCATGCTCGTATTCACCATGTTGTTCCATACCAGGTTTCATCATTCACATTTCCATTCTCATATTATACACATGCAGCTCGTATTTCCACCATTTAACATATACAACAAGTAATGTCACAGGTAACTGTTTAACTAGCACAGGCATTTCGTATTTCATAGGCAGCTCGTATTTATTAACAGGTGGTTATTTACATTTCTATTCATTCATTTATGACTGCAATCTTAAACACGCATACAAACAGTGCAAGTACTTCCCGTCCTAGGATTCATGCCACATCCTAGGTTTCTAGTTATCCAATTTCACATATGCATTCATGATTTATAATTAAAACAAGGGAAACCACTCTACCAGACAATCCGGGAGTACTGGGGGCTCAAACGGTAGGCTCATATGCCTTCGTAGGCCCCGAACACGCAACAGATCGAAGTCCTATACCAAGGAACATACCACAATGGAACATTCAGAATAGTATAAAAAAATTTCTAACATGTAGAGGAATTCACAAGGAAACCACAGATATCTTGTTTGCGTAAAACGGACCTCAAACGGACCCTAAACAGGTCAAAAATAAGACTGCAGACCTAAATCAGACCTCCGGCACAAGGTCTAGATGTTGTAAAAGTAACCAGGGTCTCACCTCAGGTTCCTACGTCGACTTCAGACGTCCAGAACCCCTACTTGACTGTCTGGACCCAGCTCCAGACGTCCGACCTCTTCTCCAGTCGTTTGAGAGAGCTTCCGGTCGTCTCGTAAGCTGTCTAGATGTCCAAAATGCGTGGGAGGGCATGCCCCGCGCCTTCCCGAAGCTATCCCTGCAAGCAACAGACGAATCACCCACTTTTAGCCATACAGATTGGCTTTGCGGTGCGGCCTGCATGGCCATAACCACAAGAGGAACGTACCTTCGCGAAGCTTTGTTTTCAAACATCCGATGTCGTCACCAGACGTCCAAGCCGTCGTCTGGACAACTCGCCAGACGTCTGATTCTGGGAAAAACCCAGAACCAGATCGACCTCCTACTCTTCTCTCCGCGCGTAGCCGCAGCCTCTCCTCCTCGGCTGCAGCTCCAACTGCAGCAAAGTGTTGGGATGTCTCCCCCGATGCGCTCCTCCTCCCGCACGCGTCGCTCCGGCGGCGCGTCCTCTGGCGAGCTCCCACGAGCTCAGGAACACAAGCTCCTCCTCCTCTCTTCACGCTACCTCTCCTCCTCGCTCTCGTACCCTCTCACACTTGTCCCTCTCGCTGCAGTGGAGAGGAAGAAGGAACGTGGTGGTGGTGGAAAGGAGAAGAGAGGAAGGGGGGAGAGGGGCCTTATAAAGAGGGTACGGCTAGGGTTCTGGTGGGGGGAGAGAAGAGAGAGAGGAAAGAGGGAGTCTGTCTACGTGTAGCCAGTGTGCAGACGCGAGCATGCATACAAAATTTTCAATTTCTAGACGTCTGGGAAGGGGTCCAGACGTTTGACCAGACGCCTGATTGACCGTCCAGACGTCTTAAAAGGCTTAGAATAGAACAGGTCTTTACATCATAACAAACTTAAAGGAAGTTTCGTCCCCGAAACTTGAGATAGCTAGGGTGTGGAAAAGGAAATATACACACATAACAAACTTAAAGAAGACCAAAGCTGGTCCAAAAAGACGTACCCTCAAAAAGCTCCGGGCACCGCTCTCGCATCGCCGCCTCAGGCTCCCAGGTAGCCTCCTCGTACCACTGGCTCCTCCACAAGACTTTCACCAGGGGTACCTGCTTTCATCTCAAACTCCGGACGGTTATGTCTAGTATCTACACTGGTCTCTTAGGGTAAGTCAGGTCGTCACCCACCTCAACACTCTCAGGGCTCAGAACATGACTGGGATCGACGACGTACTTCTTGAGGTTAGACACGCGGAACACATCGTGCACACCAGAAAGCTAGGGAGGAAGGGCAAGCTGGTAAGCAATGGGTCCTACCCACTCCAAGACCTCAAAGGGCCCCACAAATCTCAGCACAAGCTTCCCTTTCATCCCAAAATGCTGCAAGCCCTTCATGGGCAAAACACGAAGAGTTAATTGGGCATGGTTCTCATTTTAGGTCAAAATAGGTTCCAAAGGCCAAATTGAAGGTTTAAATCCTAGGGAATATTTTTCTATAATTTTTAGAGGGTTTAGTTGATTTTTATCCTGCCTCGAGCCTTGTAAATTGAAGTGGGTTTGTTTTTTGGGTTACAAAATGTCATTTAATTCCTAGAAATTGCTATAACCCTTTTCGGATCAGATCATCCCACTTCCCTCATTGTTAAGCTTATTTGACCTGTGTTTGGACCCTTAATTACCTTGTTCACAAACTGCATTGGTAAAATTGCAGTTTTACCCCTGATGATTTGTTTTATTCTTTAACTCAGAATTCTCTGAGTTGAGCCTCTCTTTGGGTTTTGTAGGAGCTTTTTCACACATATTTGGATTAGATTGTGCTAGTTAGGATTCATGATGAGGTTCTCATCATGTACCATTAGCAGCTTTTATTTTCTTTACTACTTGTACTCTTTTACCGTTAGTTACTTAGCATGGTGAATGTGATTTACTTTCCTGCTTTTTGATTATTTCCTGTTGGACAACTAGATCTTGGGATTAATCGAGTCGAGTCGGTCTCGGGTCCTGTAGAAATTCGGGAACCGGGTCGTAACACATACTAGTGGAGACTCTTAGGGTGGGAAATCTAGCTCCTGCACTTTGCTCAAAAGTAGGATTTATCAGGCCAGTACTCCCCAAATGGGAATACGAATGATCCCATGAATTGTTATTATACCCCTCAAAGGAGGGATATGCGTGGGGCATGGGATCATGGCTAAAATGATAGGAGTAAGGGTAATCCATTTTTTTTCAGTCAAATGGTTTAGATCTCTTAGGACTTAGAAAGATTAAAAACAGAAACTTCCTAGAGAGCTCTACTACGCACACACCATTGCCAATACAAATGCAAATATGATGGGAATTTATTTTTAGTAGATTGAAGGATTCCTCAATTCCCACTCATAGGTTAGTCAAAAAGGAGTCAAGGCTATGTCCCACCATTCCCTCTTAAGTGGTATAAGAGGTCTGTGGTACCTTAAGATCCCTGACTAGACCTGACTAAGGAAGAACGAGGTCTATTAGAATAGGTGGCCAAACAAGTTTAATAAAGATTACACTTCCTAGGCCGACCTTCGTTTGTGCGTGCAACCTACTTGCAAGGAATGGAAGTCTCGAATCGACCCCACGCACAAAGAACCAAAGTAACTTAGTGGCTAGGCTTGTTAATTTTCGACTAACTTCCCTTGTGGTGCAAAGAGGAGAGGTAGAAAATTCCTAGTGACCTTATGTGTGATGTGTACAGTATCTCAAGTGTGCAACACATGCACACGTTTTGCATTTTGAAATCCCACAAACAAGTCCTTTCGTACACAATTAAATTCACTGATTTTAAGGTCCAACCTCTTAACAATCCCAATTTTTGTGGTGACCACTTAATTAATTTGATTCAAACACTTAAGTGGTCTTGGATTTAAGTTCAATGCAAATGCATAAAGGTATTTGATGCTAAAGAGAAGACATACCTTACTCCAGCTCTCTTCAGTGCAAGATGTCTGCAATGCAAGAAAACTAGATGTTGCTCAAACAATCCTATATGGTCACCCTATAGATATGCAGCTTATAGTAGGTAGCTCAGATTTTTTTTTTTTAATACTAAGCAAACAAACCTAATCTAAGTTAGCTAGCAAATTGACTAGCATGCAGTTCAAAAAGTTCAACTAGACCTATAATCTAAATAAAATGGGAACACGCTCCTAAAAAGATGCTCCCGCATACAAGAGCGATAAGCAATAAAAGCATTGGGAATACATTTCCAAAAATGCCTAACATGGGTCCACAAGATAGAAATTAAATTCTAATGTCTATCTAGCTTAATCTAAATCTAAAAGAAGCAAGCAGGACTTTAGTTGCCAATCCACCCTCCTTAATGTGCATGGGATCAAGGCCCACATGCTCACGAGATTATCCTCGAGGTGGCGACAAGGTCCACCAAGGTGATGAGTGTCCCCTGTGTGCTCCTCTTCCTCCAAAATGTACCTCGCACGAAAGAATGACAGATCAATGAATAGCAATAAATAGGGATCAATTCAAATAGAAAAATACTTGCGAGTTTATTAGGCTAATTGCCTCCCCGGCAACAGTGCCATTTAACAAGTTGATCTTCACTTTCGATAAAAAATTTCAACAAAAAATGTCATGTCGTAATATTTTTGTGGTAGAAAATTGACTATCAAAATAGTAAGTAATTAAATCTAACCACATAGGTTTAGAGTGTCGTATCTACAGGGAGACATAAGCCAATTAAACTCACAAGTAATTTTCTATCATCTTATTATTCCAACATGATGTCAAACATTTGCCCACAATTATAGTTTAACATGCAATGTATGTGAGTTAAGCGAGTAGGGTTTGGCATAATTAGTGGCCCTCGGGACACGCTCCCCCTGTTACGCCAGTCCAACTTAACCAGCTTCAGGATTAAGGACAACACAAAATTCATTTTGTGGTTAGGGTTTATTCTTGGAGAATAGCTCCTTAGGCTCCCCAACTTAAGTACAGGCCTATATTTTTTGTGTTGCAAGGCTCCATTTTTCTTTCCTTCCAACTTCTTTCCAGTGTATGCTTGGATGGAGGCCATTGAATTCGAGATTGGAAGGACCATTAAACCATTCGTGGAGGTGTAGGTTGAGCTACAGTCAAGCAGATCCCATGGCTGATCAACCACCACCTCCCCCACCTTCGAACTAGAAGGAGCTGATTTAGAGGCAGTTGGACCAATTGCAGCAGATGCAAAAATGGTTCCAGCGAATGCATAGTCAGGGTGCTCGGCCCTTGAACGATTTTATGATCCTTCAAACTACGGGGATCATCCCAATGTTATGATCCCCGTGGGAGACATAGAGATCAAGCCCCAAGTATTAAGCCTGATTAAACATTTCCATGGGCTTGGCTCCGAAGCCCCATTCCAACATTTGGAGGATCTGACCACCAAGGCTCGAAATGTGAATGAGGTGCAAATGATCATGCGGCTTTTCCCCCACTCTCTCAGGGATAAGGTTGCACATTGGTATCGCACAATTGGAAGGCCGATAACTGCATAGAGTGATCTTAAATCAGCCTTCTTGAAGAAATTATTTCCAGTTGGGAGTAGCAATGGTCTGCGACGGGCGGTCACCACTTTCGCCCAGTAGCTGGGGGAATCACTTTTTGGTGCCTAGGAGCGATTCCAAGACCTATTGCGGAAGTGTCCACACCACAAGGTGCCAAAATAGCAACTCATGCAGATATTGTATCACAGAATGACAGATCAACTCCATAATCACGTGGATGCTTTTTGCGGAGGCAATTTCCTCAACAAGGATGAAGATAGCGCATTCGACTTGTTTGAGGAAACGAGTAAGAACTCAACAAACCATGCCTCCATGGATACTTTCAACCAATCCCACCAACCCAGGTCAAATGCTAATGAGGTTCAGGATTCTCATACATTTGACATGGAATTGATTTGTAACAAGCTAGATAAGGTGTATCACCACTGCTTGGATCCAATGGATGAAACGCTGTATCACCACTGCTTCATTCTCTCCTTTGATCAATGGGAAGCCATGTGGAGCTTGGATCCAGCCTCAACGTGGGGTTAGACAAGGGTGTCCCTTGGCCCCACTGGTTTTTAACCTTGCAGTAGATGGGCTTGCAAGGTACGCTTGCAAATTGGTAGAGGTGGGTATAATTAAAGGGTACTCGTCATCAAATAGGAGACATTTGGCCCCCATTTTACAATATGCAGATGACACTATGTTCTTTGTGGAAGGGTCCAAGTCTGAGGCACATGCTTTGGAATTATTGGTGAAGATCTTCGGTGATATTTCAGGTCTTTGTTTGAACAAAGACAAGTCTACTTTGATCTGGTTTTGTATGAATGAACAAGAAAAGATGGAACTGGAAGGTACTCTGGTCTCACCCCGTACTAAATTGCCTCTGAGATACCTTGGATTACCTTTAAGGGCTACAAAGCTGAAAAAATCAGACTGGAATATCCTGTTCGAGAAGGTGGCTGGAAAGCTGAAAGGGTGGAGTAGTAAATTCCTATCTAAGGGTGGGAGACTGATTTTGCTCAACTCGGTTATCACTGCCATACCAGTCTTTTACTTCAGCATATTTAAAGCCCCTAAATGCATCTGGAAGAGATTGGACACTATGAGGAAGAGGTTTTTCTGGAAAGGAGTAGGGCACGAGGGCAGGTTCATGAAACCTATCAGATGGAGCACTATCTGCAGACCAAAGGAGGCTGGGGGGTTGGGAATTAAAGCTTTAAAAGAGTTCAATGAGGCCCTACTGCTGAAATGGGCCATAAGAATATTGGATTGCAAGGAGGGGCTGACGGATGATCTGATCAGGGACAGCTATGGGGATCCAACAACTGTCTGCAAAGGCTTCAGCCGAAGAGGCCCTCACCCTTTTGGAGATCTGTGATTTCTGCAGTCTCCTGCTACTGGCATCTGCTACAGCCTAAGCTTGGAGATGGCAGATGCTTTAGCTTTTGGAATGAGAGGTGGTCTGAACTGGGTCTGCTGAAAGAGACCTTCCCGAGGGTGTATGGGGCTACTGCTGACAGAAATGCCACAGTTAGCAGTCTGTGGTCCATGGCTGAAGGCTGCTGGCAGCTGGAAAGGCTACAACAGTGCAGGCCGGGCACTCGACTATGGGAGGAGAAGCAGAACTTGATGGAGAAACTGCAGCAGTTATATCTTATGACAGATGTGAAGGACACTTACTGCTGGCAGGGGGTCTTCTCTGTGAAGTAAGCATATGAAAAAATTACTAGATCCAACAATGATGTGGAGTAGGATCCTACCGACAAAAAGATTTGGCTTCTGAGAATTCCTCTGAAGGTCCAAATTTTCCTGTGGCTTTGTAGATGAGAAGGGCTGATCACTGGCGATCTTAGGCACAGAAGAATGGGGATTGATCTGAATGCCTGCCCTCTTTGTGGATTGCACTTTGATAGTGCAACACACATCTTCTTCTCTTGCTTGGTCACGGATAAAATTTGGAGGTTGGTGTGCTTTGAACCCCTTCCTCCCTGGGATATTATATGGCAGAGGTTCACCAATCCTATTCGACCATTGGGGGCTATGGCAGCCGTTCTGTGGTGTGTGTGGAGGGCGCGGAATGATAAGCTGTTTCAGGGGAGACCAGTGAGATGTGAGAATGTTGTAAAGGAAGCTTGGTCTCTCACACATAGTTGGGCAACTTTTTTGTAATACTTTTTTGATATGCAATACAATACCCTCCGGATTGCTATCGGTCTACGATAGCAGTCCTCACTATTTCAAAAAAAAAAAAGCTAGATAAGGTAGATCTGGTTGCAAAAAGAATGGAAAAGTGGATGGCCGGAAACTCTAGAAATAGTTCTAGATCCACTCAATCCCAGAGCTCAGGATTCCATTCATCATAAGCTCCCACGAATGAGAGTTTGTGAATAAGGTTGAGTTGACTCAACCTATGAGCCAACACTTCTCAGAACCCTATGGGTTCTAAATTGGGGCCTTTGATCCTAATTTCTCTGATCCTTCTTCTTTCTTGTCATCCTCATCCTATGATGATGTGCATGCTATACAGGAGAATGCTAGGTCCAACCCGTGTTCTAACACACAACCTGGATTGGAGAAACCACCCTAACTTCTCCTGGAAAAACCAAGGGCAATAGACCCAGATGTGACCCAGCAACTATGCACCTCAGAGACCTATGGGTCAGGGTCATGTATATACTTAGCTACCCCCGAGTCAACTCAATTAGCCATCTTGGAATGCCCAACGACCCACAGGGCAGGTTGATTTGAACCAACAGATGGTAGAAATGCAAGGATCCATGCTCCAGCTTATGTAAACAAATGAAAACCTCACTGAACAACTTGCAGTTCGGACTTATTGCTAATACTCAATAGGTTGGATGTCTACCATCTCAACTCGTACCCAACCCACAAAATGTACAAAATCAGGGCAATAGAGCTCAAGGGTATGGGAATCAAAGAGACCCACACGTAGATGCTCAGGTGGTTGAGTAGGGTCCTTCTTCCTCTTCTTCTTCTAATCCTGGTTATTTGGCTAACCAAGCCCCTCCTATCTTTCCTAACCCTCCCCAAGACCCAAACCCTCATGCTTTTGCAAATTCTATTACCTTGAGTGGAAAGCAAACTCAGGACCCTAAACTACCTTCTTCCAGTAAAATAAACCCTAGTAAGCCTGAGGAAGAAATGGAGAAAGCTAAAGAGACTAAGGCTCAAGAACCTGAAACAGAAGACCTTATCCATATCTCATTCCCTGACGCCTTACTAAAATCCAAGAAGAAGAAACCTATAGACATCAATGAGGAGCTTCTAAATATATTCAAAAGAGTGGAAATCAGTTTCCTGCTCCATGATGGTATTAAGCATATCCCGACTTATGCGAAGTTCTTAAAAGATTTACGTACTCAAAAGCGTAAGTCGAAGGAACCCACCCCAAGGAAAGTGATACTCATTGAGCAAGCTAGTTTTATTATCCTGCATCTCCTTCCTCAGAAGAAGAGAGATCCAGGAGGCCCCTTGATTACACAACAATCATAGGACATAATCTACCTGAATTAAGTTAGATTTTAACTTAACTTAGGAACAATGCATGCATGAGCATCATAATTTGCATCATAGTTGATTTGTTAGCTTTATAGATAATGATGCTATTTTATGCCCTAAGAGAGAGACGATATTAATTGCAGATGATTTGATGCCACTAATGATAAATCAAACTGTATAGATCTGATCAAAATGACGATAGGAGTCCAACGCTTTCGAGATTGTCTTGATTGGACTCCCATAAATCTTATGAAGTCCATGGAAGATCAAAGTGCAAGGGGTAAGATACATAAATCCAAACCTCAGATGTCAAATCCAACCGCACAGATGAATCCAAATCAATGATCGTAGTCCAATGGTGCAAAAATCAACTCGATTGGAGCTCTATAGCACCAACTACAAAGGCAGGAAGATGAACGATCAGGATGGCACCACATGGCGCCATCCCAACGGCTCCTACCACCACCCCCATCAACTGAAGAACAAAACATGGGTCGTTGGTTCATCATCCAACGGCCACGATGAGGCCACATCGTTCACCACCATGCCCTTCATCAAGTGGGGATCCATCCCAGCCATTAGATCTTCATCCAACGGCTGATGGAGACCGCACGTGAAATCAAAATGCCACACAAGAGCGGCCACAGCACATTGGTATTCCCCCTTACACAAAATGACCAGCGTGAATTCAAATCGTCTTAAGCGTGAAATTGAAGAGGCGGTGGAGCTTACATGAAATTGAGCCGTCGGATGAGATTGAACGACGTGGAGAAGGCCGCGTGGTGCGAGGAGGATCGTCACATGCGACGGTGCGAATGAACTCCCGAACAAACGTGCAACCAAACGCCCTACCACACACGGAGCAGACGCTCAAAGAGAAGTGGTAGCACACTCATCTTAGGTCGTCCAATCTTAAGATCGGATGGCTAAAATCAAAAGCATGCGCCCGCATGTGAGGAAGGGCGCGAGGAGCAGATTGGGCGGCCCAACGGCTACCATGTGGCACAATTGTAGGCGATGAATGTGTTGAAGTTGTTTTAAAGGTTGTTTTGAGGTGCGATTTAATCCATTGATCTCCCGATCAACAGATTTGATCAAACCTAAGGTGTTGCATGATTTTGAAGGCCAAAATACCTGCTTTTCCTCTTAGTTTAGCCATAAAGAGAGCCCCATAACCCCCTTTTGAGTGGCAACTCCCACTAGACACATCTCTGGCTTCTCTCTCTGTAGCATCTTTCTCTAGTCTTCTTCCTGGCACTTTGGATCTAAACTGTTGTCGCACTTCACACAAGCATCCCTCAAGCAGCTTTGTCCTTCATTTATTTTTCTCTTTCTCTACTCTTTGGTTTATTTATTTTGATTTCTAGTTTAGAACTCTTTGCAAGTAGCAATAAAAATCTAATGAGACAAGGACTATTAATAGTCCCTAGGTGATTAATGCACGGTACAAATTATTCCCAAGAAGGCAGGGATAACTGTGGTGACTAATGAGGAAGGAGAATCTATCACTGCCCATTCAGCTTCCTCTTAAACAGTCTGTATTGATTATAGGAAGCTGAACACAACCACCAAAAAGGATCATTTCCCTTTGCCCTTTATTGACCAAATCCTTGAGAAGTTAGCTGAGCAGAAGTACTTTTGTTTCCTCGACAATTATTTGGGATATAACCAAGTCGTTATCCATCCCAAAGTCCAGGAAAAGACAACTTTCACCTGTCCCTATGGAACCTTTGCATTCCATAGGATGCCTTTTGAGCATTGCAATGCATTTGCGGCTTTTCAAAGGTGCATGCTAGCCATCTTCTCTAACATGGTGGAGGATTATCTTCAGGTGTTTATGGATGATTTCTCCATTTTCGGAAATTCTATTGATTCCTGCCTAGCTAACTTGGAATTGATCCTTAAGAGATGCATTAAAACTCAGTTGGTCATTAGCTGGGAAAAGATCCACTTCATGACACAAGAA
Source organism: Thalassia testudinum (assembly GCA_037157565.1). NCBI lineage: Eukaryota > Viridiplantae > Streptophyta > Magnoliopsida > Alismatales > Hydrocharitaceae > Thalassia > Thalassia testudinum. Next base: position 68,787,491 of record JAZHRO010000007.1, on the reverse strand, counting down.
GGCATTGTCTTGGGTCATGTGGTCTCTTGCTGGGACATTGAAGTTGATAAATCTAAGGTTAATGCTATCTTTAAACTTCCCCCACCCACATCTGTTAAACAAATCCGTTAATTTCTTAGTCATGTGGGTTTCTATCAGAGGTTCATTAAGAACTTCTCGAAGGTTGCTTAATTGCGCAGCAATCATAGGTCCTAATTCGCCTGAATTAAGGTAGAACTTAGCTTAACATGGGCATTCTGCATGCATACACATCATACTTTGCATCTTAGATGATTTATATGTTTTATACATAATAATGTGCTATTTGAGAGGAATTAATAATTTCAAGTAATCCAAGGCTGCAGATGATCGATCCAACCTTATGGATCTGTTTGGAATGACAACGGGAGTCCAACGCTTCCAAGAGCACATCAATCAGACTCCCATAGCACCCTAAGGAGTCCGTAGAAGAAGTAGGAGCCAAGGGGCAAATTGAAGAATATCCAAACCTCAGATGACAAATCCAACCACACGGATGGATCCAGATTGATGCTCGCAGTCCAACGGCGCAGAAATCAACTCAAACGGAGGCCTACATCATCAAATACAAGGAGAAGAAGATGGACGGCCACGATGGTGCCATGTGGCACCATCTAGCCACTCCTCACTGCACCCGAATCTGGAAAGGAGAGCCGTGGGCCATTGGATCGTCATCCAACGACCGTAATGCAGCCACGTCGCTCATCTCCAGCCGCCTCATCACGCACAGGAGAGATCTCGATTGTTGGATTCCCATCCAACGGCCGAGGGTGGCTACACAATATTTGGAAATCACGACAATTCGCACTCGTAGCGCAGCGGAGAGCACGCCTAACAAACAACGCAAGATGCAGGTTAGAAGCACGATTGGGAGTCAGCCACCTGCAGGTGAAATTCCACTATCGGATCTGCATCGGGTGGATCAGTAGCGAACGCATGGCCGGCGCAGAAGCATTGGATGCAGATGCGCGCGATGACGAGCGCCTTAGGATTCAGTGGCCGCTGTGTGTGCTTTTTAAGCCATCCAATCGAGAGATTGGAGAGCTGAGAATCCTTAGGATTTGAGGCGCGTTTGAGCGCTGAGTGGCGGGTAGCATGCGAAGCAGCAGGCATGCAGGCAAGTGGGAGTCGTCGGATTCGAATCCAAGGGATTACAGGCTACCATGTGGCAGCACCAGAATAAACCATGGATTGAAGAAGGATTTAGAAGGCTTAATCAGGACCCTTGATCTCCCGATCAACGGATCTGATTAATCTGAAGCCTTTGCACAGGATTAAGGGCTCAAATACCCTAAATGCCCTTCACAAAAGCTATAAAAAGAGGCCTAAGGGTCCACTTTGAAAATAAATTTTCTTACTTTCTTCTTCTTGCTCCCTCTACAACTTCTCTCTCTTCTTCCCATCTTCTCTGCCTCCGTCTCTGCACTTCCGTCTGAAGCATCTGTTGGGCCACCCCAACGGATCGTTGCTGCTCTTCCCAACCTCTCCAAAAGGACACCACGAACCACCGATGGTGCCCTCATTCTGTTACATAAGTAGTTAACATTTATGTTGGAATTTGTTTAGTTAGATGTATGCAATTCATGTTCTAACCTTTTGATTGATATATATACTACAATATTGTGTCTATACTATTTAGTAATCATATTAGGAACAAACGCATGAAATTAAAAGTGCTTTCTGCCTCCCTGTGATCGACTGGGACTCACCAGTTCCGTTAATTATTTGCTCGAGACGTATTTCGTGCTATACTACAACGTGTTCATCTTTTACGCAATCTACACCACTAACATTGCTCGACCCTTGAGCAATCTTCTGGCCAAATATAAGCTGTTTGAGTTCAATGAATCATGCCATAAGGCATTTGATTTATTAACAACAGCAATCACTTGTGCCCTAGTGTTGCAACCACCAAGTTGGATAGCCTCATTTGAGACTATGACCGACGCCTCTGATTATGTGATTGGGGTTGTCTTAGGTTAGAAAATAGATAGAAAGCCCCCTGTTATCTACTACACTAGCAAGACTCTGGACAAGTCCCAGAGGAATTACACCATTATTGAAAAGGAATTGCTAGTTGTAGTCTTCGCTCTTGAGAAATTTAGGGCTTATCTGTTATAGGTTCTTGTGTCATTATATATACCGACTACTTGGCCTTGAAACATCTCTTGGCCCAAAAGGATGCCAAGCCCCATCTCATTAGGTGGATTCTTTTACATCAAGAATTTGATCTTGAAATTAAAGATAAAGTTGGGGCACAGAATGTAGTGGTAGATCATCTTTCGAGAATCCTAATTGATTCTCTTCGTCTGAATATTTTGATTGCTGACACTACGAGACTATCCTTACAGTTTTGGGTGTCCGAACCCCCTAGTTTGCAGACATCATCAATTATTTGGCTGTTAGTCAAGTTCCCTAGGATTAGACCAAGCAACAATGAGATAGACTCATATCTAAGGCCAAATACTACTTTTGGGACGATCCTGAATTGTACTGCATTGGTGCCGACTAGATTATTCGCCGATGTATTCCGGAAAATGAGTTTCAAAGTATACACGAGCTCTGCCACACATCTGTGTATAGTGGACATTTTTCTGAAAAGAAGATGGCTACGAAAATACTACAATATGGGTTTTATTGGTTGTTTTTATTCAAAGATGCCCAAGATTTCTCGAGGTCATTTTCCTGATGCTAGGCACTCGAGAGCATAGCCAAGAGAGATATGATGTCCTTAACTTGATCCTTCTCGTCGAAATCTTTGACATTTGGGACATCGACTTCATGGGACCCTTCTCCCTTCATTTGGACACCAGTATATTCTAGTTGCTGTTGATTACGTGTCTAAGTGGATCGAGGCTATTCCCACCTGAACCAATGACAATAAGGTGGTCATTGACTTTTTCAAGAAGAATATCTTTAGTAAGTTCAAGATCCCTAGGGCCATCATTAGTGATGGTTGCACCCACTTCACTAATGCCTAGTTCAGGAATTTACTGGCGAAATACAGGGTGAATCATCAGATTTCTACACCTTACCACCCCCAGACAAATGGACAAGTCGAGGTCTCCAATTGGGAGATCAAGAATATCCTTCAAAAGACTGTTAGGCCTAATAGAAAAGACTAGACTTAAAAGCTTGATGATGCTCTTTGGGCCTACCGTACTACGCATAAGACATCGATCGACATGTCTCTATTTCATTTGGTGTTTGCTAAGTCGTGTCACTTACATGTAGAGATTGAACATCGGGCATTCTAGGCTATCAAAAGATGTAATTTTGACCCAGTCTTAGACAGGAAGACCAAGAAACTCCAACTCAGATAGTTGGAGTTGTTGGAAACTTAGGATCTAGTATAGATGTCTATGCGCATACAAACACTCAAGTGGATATTAGCAATAACAAAAATATTTGCACAATCAATTCAAACCACAAAATAAACACAATATGTATAGTGGTTCCCTATTCATTTGGGTACTCCACTACCTAAGCCTCCCGCTTAGCATTTTTAACCCGATTCCCTCAACCTCGAGGGAATCATTTTACTAATAGAGGTAATTAATGGGTTACCTCAACTCAAGTACAATAACAGGTTTGTTGCAACCTGATGAGCAAAAGCTCAAGTACAAAATAAGTACAGGTGTAAGAAAGAGAAATCTTACAACAAGAATTCCTATGCCTCCCAACAATGATTAAAAACAATACCAATTGAGAGCATAGGATGGACATGATTCGCTTTATAGATGAGTGAGAAAAATATGTCGTTGAGTTTGCAAATGCGTAGAGAGGTTGAGAGTAGCAAACTACTATTTCTTCTCTTGAGAATATGGTGGAAATATGAAAAGTTAGCTCAAGAATTTTTCCTTCACTTTCATGTATGCACTAAGAGTCCTAGGGTCTTTTTATAGTGTTAGGACCTTAATAGCCATTCAGCTAGATGTTGGGGTTTAAATCCCAACGTTCAAGTCCTCAAAATCAATTTTACAACCGTTCATATTTGAAACAAATGGCTAACTGGTACTGGTACTAGCTACTCACAATTTTTTTGCAGCTAGCACATAAGAGTCCTGGTATCGATACTCATCATGGGTACCAATACTTGTGACTCCCAGGTTTAAGACTCACTAGGCACTGTGACCTACCTATACCGATACTCCTCTTGGGTACCAATACTTGTAAGGTCCAAGACAGAACTAAGTCTTCAAACTATGACCATCAGATACCGGTACTCTTGATTAGTATCGGTACTTATTGTTCACAGCTTGAGACATAGCTCAAACCTGTGCCTTACATATATCGATACTGATGAACAATATCGATACTTGCTGTCAAGTACCTTTATTTAAAGATTTTACAAAGCTTAACTTTTGAGTACATTATTTGAAAAAATGATCATAATATTAATCATAATTTATCTCTAATTAATTTTACGATCTAAGTTTCATTTCTTTATTAAAAGGCATACATTCTAAGAAATAAAAACCTAATCTAAAAAACTAAAGATCGAAGATGATCTTCTCCACCTTGTCATCCTGCCTCCTTGACATAATTCAATGTTTGCCTTGATCTTCACCTAAAACTGAAAAACACACAATTGCAAACATTAATCTACAATAATTTTGTTAACACCAAAACAAGATGTGGAACAAGGTTCCAACAGGAGGAGCTTAGAAATGATGCATACAAAAATGCTAAGATCTATAAGGCAAGGATCAAAGCTTTACATGGTTAGATGATATCTCGTAAGAGCTTTCAGTTGAACCAAAAAGTCTGGATTTTTGACTCTTGACTTAAGGTCTTACCTGGTAAGCTTAGGTCTAAGTACAACGACCCATTCATTATTGATCGGATATTTCCTAACAGAGCCATTGAGATTTTTGACCCAAAGATGAGTAACACATTTAAGGATAACGGACAACATCTCAAACCTTATGTTGACCCTGTCATACTCGAACTCATCTCAGACAAGGTTTCTTTAACCTCAATCTGACTTCTTCAATCGGATTGTGCCTAGCTGATGGCACTAAATTCAACACCTGTATATAGTCTGATCGGAGCTGACCAGATCTGTCATGGAATTCAGGTGATATCTTCTCTATTTTACCCATTTCATGCCTTTATTATACGATGAGGACATTGCATTAGCTAGGCATCTGGGGTGGATACATATTTTTGAATTATTGTCATCTCTATAGGATTTTTTTCCTCTTTATTTATTTATTTTTAAAAAATTAGAATTAAGAAAAGAGAACTTAGGCATTAGAAGTTTTTCAACGTTAGAAAAAAATACTTTAGGGCCTAAACACTTAGATTCTTCAAGCCTATGGGCTTAATTGACCTAGGTGTCCACTAAAATGTGAACCTGTTTCTCAAGTCCTTACTAATTTAGAATTTATCTTAATTAGTTAAATAAGTTGGGTGATAAGTACACGACTTATCAACCCGTCTTTTGATTTGAGGGAACTTATAGTCTAAGCATCTATACACTTTTTGTACTAACTCACTTTACAAGCGATCTTAATAGAAATTAAGTAGCAAATAAACATACTAGGGTGGTATGGCTAGCATGTTACTGTGGGTAACAACTCATAGTCGGGAGACCCAATCTTTTTGCCATTTCCTTTAGGTAAATCTTAGATTAAGGAAGCCACCTGCTTCGAAAAAATATATATATATATATGTAGAAAAACACCCAAAAATTTAAAAAAATGAAAAATAGAAAAAGGAGAAAAAAAACCCACACTCCACCACACAGGTATGGCTGGCAAGTTGCAGTGGGTAGCCCCCCATTACCGTTTGTCTAGAATCAAGCCCACATAAATGCATAAATAATCCCAAAATCTAGGGAGAAGCGGTGAAGTAGAATAAACCTAAGGAGATATACACTGGATTTTCCATTGTGTTAACCCCCAAAAATAAAGGCAGAGAGAAAGCTACCGGTCAGATAGATAAACCTTTAGGCAAAATTTTTCTTTAGGGTCACCTAAGGTCTGTAGATACCTAAGGTCCATTTTGTTTCCTTTTTAGTGAGTCAACCACACTTGCACATAAAGATTCTTAGCACTTAGAGTCTTCTCAAGTCTTAGGTGAGTTGGGTAGCCATAGAAAGTTGCCCCGAAACCTTAAGCAAAAATTTCACAAAAATTAGAAAAGAACAAAAAGAAAAAAATATATTTCTTCTTTTTTTGTACGGAGTAAGGTGAGGACTTGGGCAATTTGCATCTCCATAGGCACCTGAGTACTGTTGAATCTTTAATACTTCAGATCGTTAGTATAATTCTCTAGTGTTGATAAATAACTTATGCCTAAGTAATCGAATCTTAATTCTATTTATAAATAGCATTTAGTTTGGTTTTGCTAGAGACTAACAAAAGATATGCATGGGGGTGTGATGTAGGCACATTTATTTAGCATAAAATGGTTATTTATGCATGTTCTTAGGCTTATAGATGCATTCAGCATTGTAAATAAAGCATACGATCTATCATATTGCATTTAGATTAAATTCTGTAAATTGTATATTAATTTTCTCATTTATTGGCCAAGAAATAGGGTGATATATCTCTAGGCTTCAAATGAAAGATCCAACCATACGGATATGATAAGGGTCACGATCGGAGTCCAACACCTCCGAAATTGCCCCATTCAAACCTTCGTAGCATCCTCTACAAGCCAAAGAAGATCGACGGCCAAGGGTCAAGGTGATGCAAATTTGGGCTTCAGATGGAAAATCTAACCGTATGGATGTGAACAGAGTGACGATTACAGTCCACTAGCATGAAAATAGCCTCGATTGGAGATCTGTAGCATCCGCTACGAGGAAGAAGATGGACGACTATGATGATGCCAAGTTGCATCATCTGAGCCACCCACCGCCGCCTCTCATCTCACCCTCGCCCTATGAAGGCTCAACACCGCTTCACCTCCACCGTTCGATGACAATCCAAAGCCGGCATGCACACCATTCTACCTCAAGAAGACAACCGTTGGATCAAGATCCAACGGTGTGAACAACTACTCCTTGCCTTCTTCACAAACTATGAGATGGGTCTTGGCTTGATCTCAGCTGTTTGATTGAGATCTGACGACTGAGGAAGAACCTTGCTGGCTGCAGCTAATTGGTAACACAACACCTCTCTCACTTGAGAGGCATGCATTCAAATCTCAATCTACGGAGCCTCCTCAACGCAGGCGTGAGCTGTCACAACCCTTTGATTGTGAGCGAACGCGCCTGATCAAACCATGTAGCCTTGCAGTTTGAATGAAGCGCATAAGGCGTGATGACAGCGGAGCGATGACTATCAAGCGGTGATGAAGGTGCCACGTGGCGCTATCCTAACATAAGGTTTATGATATGAGGTTTGAGTTCAAAATCATCCCCTTCCTTGGGTATCCTAACATATGGTTCCGGTTAGGAATTAGGAGGGTTGTAGTAGCCTTTAAGAGGTCGGTTTTGTCTACCAATTTTGATTCAGTTCAGGGCCCGAACTATGGTGTCGATCTGATGATCATGATGCTGGCCCTGCCTCTAGATTTGTCTCTGGAGGTTGACAATGGGGTCAAGGATGGGCTCCACCCCCTAGTCAAATCTTCCTCATGGTGACTAGCTATGGGAATAGGTTCAGATTCAGAAGGATCAGGTCTTCTCCTAAGGCTACTTTCTAAAGGTGGCACCAAAATAGGTTTCAGAGATCTTCTACCTTGCATACACCAAAAGAAACTTGATAGATGAGAGAATCCCTAATCAAATAGACAAACTAAGCCTTAAGGTGTAGCCCTAGATGACCTAAGCCTAGCACCCCGAAATACAATTAGGATACACCAACCGTTGAATTACTTGGCTAGCCAGAAGGGTAAGACCCCCTAGGACACCCTGCATGGCGGGACACCACTAGAGGTTAACGCTGTTATCGCACCGAACTTTCTTGTCACCAGTTGGCCCAAGTAGATAAGGCCTTTATCTTAACCCAATCTAACTTTAAGTTACCAAGTAAATTAGTCCTACCTAGGGCATGTCTACTCACTTTTAGGCTTACGACAGTGGTGCTCTTGGAGATGATGGGCATGAGGGGGGTATTTGCTCTTTAAAGATAGATTTGAAATGTGTAGTGCTAAAACAAAGGGTTCACAATACAAGCTCAATTGATGTAGTTGCTTTTAAGGTTCAAGTACTTGTATTAGTGAATTTCAGGGTTTACTTAGTTAAATATATTCAAACAATGGTTCTAGTGAGGCACAAAGAGGTTTTGCAAGTCCTAATTGTTCAATAAATTTCCTATCTTAATATGAAACCCTAAAAGCAGATAGTGCTAAATGATGGAATTTAAGTCCATTAGGTCAAATGTGGTGCAACCCGAACAAGAAAATCAGTGGTCTTAATGTAACACTAACTAAGGTTCTTAGAATTTTTTTTTATGAACTTTTAATGCAACTTTTATATTTTCTTCATATTTACTAGTGCCTTGGGGTCTTCAAGTCCATTTTGACACCAAGTTAGTGATTGATTTTTCCTTACAATCAAATGTACTCAAAATATTTTTTTCTGATTTTTTGTAGATTCCCAATGAACACAGAAATTCAACGCCATAAATTTCAAGTCAATCAGAGTACTATAAAAATTCCTATAATTGTTTTAATACTAAAAATTAGGAAGAAAAATTAAACCTGATAGCAATGTAGTTCGCAAATTTTTAAAAATTCAATATAACTCAGATAGCTATGAAAATTGAGTACAATCTTCCAAACTTAAATACCTACGTTCGAGAGAAATTTTGTAATTTTTGGACATGTATAAATTTGGAAACTAATTTTTAAAAACTGAAGTTATTTGTAGTCTGAATTTCAAGGATGTGGTTTTGTTGATTTCCAAGGGATAATGTCCACCAAAAATAGTTTTTTTTTTAATGCAAACAATTCAAGCAAAGGACTAATCTTAAGGATCAAATGAACACCTAATCTACATGGATGAATTTTTTCTTTTAGAATGAAGATAAATGACTCATAATACAAAAGTTATCCTAAGATGAAGATGTGAATACCTACGTTAAAATCTCTACCTGCATTTTTCCTGAGTCTACCATTTGTCTTTGGAATCCCTAGTCACCGTAAGATCCTGCACACAATCAGAGAAATAAAAACAAGTAGGTTAGAGAATTGAATGCAAACAATGAAAGCAAATATGAAATCCGTTGCCTCCCCAGCAATGGCACGAAATCTGGCCCAAAGAAACACTGAGTGATAAAATGTTCATTGTAGTGGGATCTTTTCGAGAACAGAAATAAAAATAACCGAGACCTTGGTGAGTCTTGAGTCGAATATGGGGAGGCATAGGATCATTCTAAGCTAGATACAAGAAAACACGAAATGAAATACTAACTAATTTTTTTGAATTTTTTTAAATAAAAAGACAAGGATGAGAAAATGGAAACCAATCGCAATATATAATGAGAAGAGAGTGAGAATTATACATTGCAAATAAAATAATTTGAAATAAAACTTTATTGTTAATAACTAGAGTTCAAATGCTACAACTAATATAGAGACTACAATAAAAATAAAAATAGAGAAGATATGGTGAGTCCAAGTATGATCCAGTAGTGAGAGAGGCGAGAACGGAGTTGAAAACATGGATGTAGCTGTAGTCGAAGCCAAGTTAATAGCCGAGAGGTCTAATAGTTAAGGAGAATGTTGGGAGAGAGTTGAGAAATTAATTGGTAGGGAGGGAGAATTAGTGGAGAGGGAGAAATAGCATGAAGAGGTGAGGAGAGAATTGGAGATGAGAGATTTTGTGAGGAGAGCCGTAATTGCACCTATTTTGCAGAGAAGGTGGGTATGTAGGAATTTTTTTTTTTGCAAAAATTAACTTTCATTAAAAAGGGAAAGAATCCGATATAAGAGATGCAAGGGAGAGATAAAAATATCTAACTCTCAAAAAGGGAAGAAAAAATGTCCCGTAAAATGGGGGAAATGCCAAGGTACATAGTTTGTTTTTGCATGGGATAGAGTCTGGTGGAGAGTTTATGTGGATGTGAGGGGACTCCGTGGATTGGGATTGGGTTTGGCTGTGGTGGACGTTGCATGGGATAGGCGGGTGACGTAGGGATTATTTTGGATGTGTGTAGTTGGTGGATGTGGCTGACGGGTTGAGAGGTTTGTTACGGAAGTTGCATAGAATTGGAGGGGGAAATAGGTCTTGTTGCATTTATTGTGTCTATGCATGAGTTTGCATGCATGGTGATGGGAACACCATCATAGGTCCTAACTGGCCACTTTTAGTCAGGTTTAAAAGATAAATGCTCCTACAAAACCATCTAAGGGTTAAACTCCACTTCAAGCTGTTTTGAGAAGAGATCAGGAAAGTAGGGTTAATTCTGTAATTTTAGCAGCATATCATAAACATAGAATAACCAAGGGATTTGTTAGGGGTGAAATGAAAATCAAATGAGCATTAAAGATCAATAAGTGTATCCATGTAGACAGAAACGGGGTTTTTCACATTTCGAGAACTAATACAGCACCCAAAACCCTAATTTCAAACCCATAGAAAATTACGCGATTTTTAAGATTAGGGTTTAAGTCGCTACAACGTGTAAATCCATTCGCTTTTAAAATTTGTAACCTAGATAGGGGAGTATCTAGGGTCGTCCAAGGAGGCAACTATTTGATAAATCGATCTCTTGCTTAGAAATGCGGAAATCACCTTTCTTTTTTGCCTTTTCAAATATATATGTATTTTTTTTGGGTTTTTGAAATAAAGGGGCAATCGCAAGATGGTGGTAGAAAAAGACTAAATCTAATTTAACTACTAGATGACAAGAAAGACCTCTTCTCACGCTCACCCTAGGCATGTGAAGGCCTAAGATAATTGAGAAGAGGGAGTGAAAGTGCTAAAGAAAAAAAAAACCTAAAGTAAGAAGAAGCTACACCAAGTAGAAAAGGCAACTTAATATTAAGCGGATTTCTATTTTACAAAAGTAAAGGAAAGCTTCTACTACAAAAAGTAAAACTAAAAAAATTAAAACACAAATCCTGGATGATGATGGTGAAGAGGGAATGCTCCTTGCTCCAACTGCGGCTGCTTCTGCAGTTAGAAAGGGTCCTCCTCTTTTTCTTGAACCAGAGATAGTCTCCTCCTAGCAAGCCCAAGTGCTTGACTCCTCCAAGGTGGATGGAATTCCACCTTCAAAGGCTTCTCCTAAGGTGGCGTGGACCACCTTTGATTCCTCCTCCAAGGGTAGTAGTGTACCACCCTCAAATCCTCCTCATCCTAGGGTAGGCATGTACCCTAGGTTGTCCTCCAATACCTGGCTTCCTTCCTTGGCTGGCGTGGGCACAAGAGAGAAGAGAAGAGGGGAAGGCACCAAGGGGACAGAGTATTCCCTTAATCTTCTTCTTCTTCTTCTCTTGACCTTCTATGTAGGTGGAAATATAGGTAGAAAAATTGTAGCCAAGGGTGAATTTTTTTGGTGGAATATGATGGGTATTTATAGAGGTGGAGAGAGGGGTAGTAGGTGTGGGTTAGGTGGATATAGGATGTGTTTAGGTGGTGGTTATGGGTAGTTAGGTTAATCCTAGGGCTAGGGTTAATTGGCGCCACCTAAGGGGTGCTAAGGGGGGTAGTTATGGTGGCCAAAAGGCACCTAAAGTTCGTGCCAATTGTGGGTCTTCTAGAAGGTGTTGAGGTGGATGGTGGAGATGGGATCAAAAGGAGATGAATGGTGGGGATTTATGGTGGTTTTGGAGGGAAAGTTGGCACCATCTTAAAGGTGGCTTTTGGAGGTGGTGGGATGAAAGGTGGTGATGATTAATGGCGCCAACTTGGAGTAGGGTGGAGCTAGCTTAGGTGAGCTTAGGTAGGGTTGAGTTAGTGGAGCTAGATAGGAAAGGTTTTTAGGTGGTGGATTGTCAAGGGAGCTGGAGCCTAGCTAAGGTAAGCTAAGCTAGCTTAGCTAGTAGTGGAGTAGAGGAGGAGGTATTGGAGCTAGGGTTTGAGGATAGGAGTTGAGGAGGAGAAGTCTGGAGCTTGAGCTAGAGCTGGCAGCAGCTGAAGAGTGTGGCATGGAGCTACTCTAGCTGGCTTAGCTTGCTAGTTCTTTGCTAGCTGCTAAGCCAAGCTAAAGTGAGCTGGCTTCTACCATAATGAGCTGAGGTGAGCTAGGTCTGGTGCTCCCGGGGGGGAATCAAGCTGGTTGGGGTAGCTAAGGTAGCTTAGCTCAACTAAGTTGAGCTAAGCTGAATCCCCGGGAGCTGGACTTTACTTCCTGAGCTGAAATGAAGTCATCTTCAGCTAGCTGGAGTTGAGTGGAGCTGGATGTAGCTAGACCTGAGCTAGGGTGAACTCCAGTCAACTCAATTGAGCTAGCTAGAGCTCCCTGTGGACTAATGGGAGTTGAGATGAGCTAGACTCAGCTAAGTTGAGCTGGATCTGAGCTGACCTGAGCTAAGGTAAGCTAAGATGAGCTCTCCTGAGTTGCCATTCAACTGAGATGAGCTGAATGGAGCTAGGATGAGCTAACCCTAGTTTAAGTGAGCTGAATTCCAACTATGGTGAGCTGGATCAAGCTGAGATCCAGTTGGTGAAAGCTTCTCCTTCACCAGTTGCCTTCCTGAGTGCTAGGGTTCTAGGGATCTGGCAATTTGTATATCCCTAACACTCACAAAAACACATTAAAAATACAACAAAAAGTGCAATGCATGCCTAACCTAATTAATGCCTAAATGCAACCCAAAAAACCCCTTTGCAGAGCAAAATCCTAAGAGCTAGGTTTATTTTAATGCATAAGAATAATGATAAACTGGTGTTTATGACACCCCCATGCTTATCTTTTGCTAGTCTCTTAGCAAAACTTTAATTTTTACAAAACAGAATTTTTGGGAAATCTAATTTTTTTAACTTTTGAGGAGAAAAAAAGATTATGGGACCTTGGTTGGTTTAAATACAGGAGGTATGGGATTTGTTAAAGATAAACATCGGGATTCATTTTTGGATCCAAAAATTAGACAAAAATGGGATCAATATATCCTCCAAAAAAATTCACAGATTAGCCCCTTGTTAATTCAGATGACTTGAAATTTTTATTTTTAGGATTTTTCTAGCTCTTAAATCTGATTCACAACTTGCAAAAACCTTTAAAACCTTGTGTCGTGCTTGTGAGAAGCCAACATTTATAAGGGCGTGTTTTTGGTTTAAAACTTTTTTTTCTCTCCCCCACGCTTATTTTAGCTTAGTCTTACAACAGATGTGTTGGGATCATCATTTCCATTACCAATCCTCGAAGGGGCTCTGGCGCCAGCACTTCGAGATAGCACTATCCATGACACCACCCAGGAGCTCACAACCCCAGAACACAGTGCGATGTAAAGAGGCGCTCCAAGCAAACTCAAGTTCTTGCTCTGATACTATAGATAGAGCACCGTCCAAGAAACTTGAGCTACTAAAATGTGCTTTAATGCTCCATCTAAAGATATGAAGCAGCACCGAGGCGGTAACATGTTGACATCACATCCTAAAAGGTGGTATTTTCCTCCTTCTCAGTGGTGAGAACTCAAACCAATGATCTGCTTCAGACTTTTACTAAGTCCAAACAAGCGGGTTTTCTAATTTTTAGTGATTTTGAGGTGTTGGCTTGTGTGTGAAATTTGCCACGGTCATATTTAGGATAGTCAAAACTTCGGGAAAAGAAAGAAAAAGAAGTAGAAAGAAAATGATGGGTTACCTCCCATCCAGTGCTATCTTTTACGCCATTCAACCAGGCGTAGTGTGCATCAGTGATCAACTATGGTTGGTTCGGTGAAATCAAAGGATTCAGATGGAAGATTCAGGGTATGATCAAAATAGGGCTTTAAACGTTGGCCGTTGACTTGAAATGTCGTATTAGTTTTAGGATCACAAAGATCAACAGCGTCGTACGGATAAGTTTGAGGACAATAAAGTGGCTGGTCCATTTGCATTTTAATTTGCCAAGAAAAATACGTAATCTAGCGTCAAAAAGCCAAATGCGTTGATTAACATCAAAGTGTTTCTGAACAATGTATTTATCATGAAATTTCTTTGTTCAGTCTTTATAAATCCACGCGTTTTCATACGAAAATTACATAATTCTTCCAATTCAGTTAATTGTAGTTTTCTATGGATATTGGCATCAGATAAATCCATGTTTAATTATTTTATTGCCCAAAAAGCCCTATGTTCTAGTTTCACCGGGAGATGGCATGCCTTCCCAAAAATCAAATGGAAGGGAGACATGCCGAGCAGGGCTTTAAAAGCGGTATGGTAGGCCCATAAAGTGTCGTCCAATTTGGTGAACCAGTCTTTACGGTCGAGCCTAACCGTCTTTTGTAAAATATTTTTGATTTCCTAGTTAGAAACTTCTGCTTGGCCATTTGTTTTTGGGTGATAAGGTGTGGAAATTTTGTGATTAACCCTATATTTAGAAAAAAGGTGACGGAATTGTGAATAAGTGAAATGTGAGCCTCCGTCACTGATAATGGCTTTTGGAATGCCGAATCTTGAGAAAATATTCTTCTTAAGAAATTTGACAACCACATGCTAATCATTAGTGCGGGTGGATATTGCTTCTATCCACTTAGAAACATAGTCGACTGCGACTAGTATATATAAATACCAACCAAAGTTGATGAACGATCCCATGAAGTCGACGCCCCATATATCAAAAATTTCAACCTCTAAAATAGGATTAAGGGGCATCATATCCTTCCGAGTCATGTTGCCGATGCTCTGGCAACATACACAGGACCAAACAAAATTATGAGCATCTTTATGCAAGCTGGGCCAAAAGAATCCCTTATTAAGGATTTTAGCTGCAGTTTTCTTGCCTGAAAAATGTCCGCCACAGGCCATTGAATCACAATGTGTCAAAATATCATGGATTTCAGAATCAGGGACACATCGTCGAATGACTTGATCGGCAAAAATGCGGAAAAGGTCGGGCTCCTCTCAAAAATAGTATTTAATGTCAACAAAGAACTTATCCCTTTTTGTTTTTGGCCAATTAGTGGGGATTCGTTCTATTTCTAAATAGTTCGCGATGGGTGCAAACCAAGGGAGGGTGGTAGCAGTTAAAATGCTTTCATCAGGGGATTGATCAAATGCGGTCATTATGTCATTCGTCATAAGACGAGAGAGATGGTCGACCACTACATTGTGCGATCCTGCCTTATCCTTGATTTCCAGGTCAAATTCCTAGAGCAGCAGGATCCAACGGATAAGGCGGGGTTTTGCATTTTTTTTTGTCAGCAAATATTTAAGTACTAAGTGGTCGGTATATACAGTGACATGTGACCCTAAAAGATAAGATCTAAATTTTTCAAAGGCAAATACAATGGCAAGAAGTTCCTTTTCAGTAACCGTGTAATTCCATTGTGCATCATCAAGAGTTTTGCTAGCATAATAGATCACAATGGGCTTCTTGCCAATTATTTGCCCTAGAACGGCCCCCACAGCAAAATTTGAGGCATCTGTCATTAATTCAAAGGGACTATTCCAATCAGGTCCCTGCAAAATTTGTGCTTCGGTAACTTCCTTCTTTAACCTCAAAAAACTCTCCAGGCATTTGTCATTGAAACCGAATGGCTGGTCTTTAGTAAGAAGCTGACTTAAGGGCTTGGAGATGTGGGAAAAAATTTGTATGAATCTACGATAGAAACCCATATGACCAAAAAAGGATCTGATCTGTTTTACAGTAGTGGGCAGTGGGAGCTTAGATATAGCATCTATTTTTACTTTATCTACCACAATTCCTTGTTTTGAAATAACATGGCCCAAGATAATACTTTCCTGGACCATGAAATGAATTTTTTTCCCAACTGAGGATCGGATTGACTTCTATGCATTTTTGGAGAGTTCTTTCAAGGTTCTTCAGACAATGGTCAAAAGAATCTCCAAAAATAGAGAAGTCATCCATAAAGACTTCTAAGCATTCACCTACCAGGTCTGAAAATATTGCAAGCATACACCTTTGAAAAGTCGCAGGTGCGTTGCAAAGACCGAAGGGCATTCTTCGGAAAGCAAAGGTTCCAAAGGGGCAGGTGAAAGTTATTTTGTCCTGGTCCTCAGGATGAACCGCTATCTGATTATAGCCGAAATAACTGTCCAGAAAATAGTAAAAATCTAGTCCGGCTAACCACTCCAAGATTTGATCAATAAAGGGGAGCGGAAAATGGTCCTTCTTAGTGGTGGTGTTTAATTTTCTGTAATCAATACACATACGCCAAAAAGAGGCGGTTCGAGTGGCTGTATTCTCCCCATTGTCATTTGTGACAACTGTTAGTCCAACCTTTTTGGGCACTACTTTTGTTGGACTAACCCAAGAGCTGTCAGAAATGGGGTCGATGATATTGGCATCAAGCCACTTAATAATCTCCTTTTTTACCACCTCCTGCATATTAGGGATCAAGTGCCTTTGTGGTTGGTGAGAGGGGCGAGAATCATCCTCTAAATATATATGATGTGTACAGTAGGACGGATGAATACCCTTAAGATTAGAAAGGGTCCAGCCAATAGCTTTCCGATACTTACTCAAAACCTAGAGAAGTTTGTGTTCTTGTGCCCCAGTAAGTCCAGAATTTATAATCAAGGGCAGGGTCTGATTTGGACCCAAGAAAACATATTTAAGGGAGTCGGGCAAGGGTTTTAATTCCAGTTGTGGGCCCAGCTCCGAAAGAATTTCTGCTTTTTGTGTTAGTGGTGAAGTGAGCGTGAAAGGGTTAGCTGGAGTGTTAGCTGAATGTGTGGTTAGGGTGGAAGGGTGAGAGGAAGTGGATTGTTCAGGAACTGTGTTAATGGAAAAACAGGAACCTAAATGTGAAATCTGCAAAGTTTCCTCCACTATATTTTCCATTTCTGAATTCGAGTCATCAAAGAAATTAGGTTCTTGGAACCTCCTAGAAGCTTGGAAAATATCTAGGGTTACAGATTCACAGCCACACATGATCTTCATTTTACCAGAATCAAAATCAATATTTGCACGGGCGGTGGCTAAGAATGGTCTTCCAAGAATTATAGGGGCAAACTTTAATGCTTCCGATACCTCTATGTCCAGGACTAAAAGGTCTACTGCAAATAGACAATTTTTGACCCGGACAAGGACATCCTCAACAATTCCCCTTGGTTTAATTGTAGATCGGTCTACAAATTGAAGAGTAACCTCAACAGGCTTTAATTATTTGATCTTAAATTCCTCAAAAATATTTGTGGGGTTAAGATTAATTGAGGCATCGAGATCCAACAAGGCGCGATCAAAGGAAGTATCATTAATGATAACTTGAATTAGGGGGGTGCCTAGATCTTTTCTCTTAAGAGGCAGTCGACTCTGCACAATTAAGCTGCTTGTCTCAAGAAGGATGACCTTTTCTAAATTTCTGGGTTTCCTTTTTGGGGTACACAAATCCTTTAGAAATTTTGCATAGGCAAGGATGTATTTTATGGCATCTAGGAGAGGGATGTTAATTTCAACTTGCCCAAATAAACCCATTAATTCCTTATCAGTGGGCTCGAATTTCTTCTTTTTCTTATTTTGTAAAGAATGGAGGGCTTATGGAAATGGTGTAGGGTTTCCCTATTTTGTATTATTAGGTTCCTAAACAGTGTTAGAGGTGTTGGTGCTAGAGCACCATGATTATTTATTTTGATGATAACAAAACACGTGTGTTTTAACATTTGCACCGAGTCCTAATTTTCAGGTCAAATTGCAAATGGAGACGTGTTTAGACGGAGTTTGAGCTTGCATCCATGGCAGATTAGAGGAGCTTGACAAAGGTGAAGGAGCTTAGCGAGGAGTGAAAGCTTAAAGATGGAAGGATGAGAAGAATAGGATAGAATTTTTTTATCTTGTTCTATGTACTTTTGTATTTTTATTCTTGCTCTTTTATTTCTTAGAATATCTGTTAAAGAGCCTCAAAGAACCCTTACAGTAATTTTAGGAACACTTGCACAAACCCTAGGATACTTAGGTTTTCTGTAAAGAACTTAGAAAACCAAAATAGGGTTCAGATAGCCTTATCAGACATCCAATCAGAAAATCAGACGTCTGATAATGACTTTTAAGACATCTGACTATTTGATCAGACGTCCAAAACATCTAGGCTGGACTTAATAGGATCTGTCTATTAGAATCAGTCATCCAGACCTTAGTCCAGACGTCTTAGGAGACGTCTGAAGCCTTTGCCAGACGTCCAATTAGTGGAACATTGGCTGCCTATGTAAACATTGAGGAAAATGACTGTTAGCCTTATATCAGATGTCTGTAGAGGACCCCATACGTCTGATATGTGATCGTTTTGCCTCGACTGACCCAAAATCTCCTTTGAGAAATTTTCTAGCCATTACCTTCCTTGGGAATCCATTTCCGCAGAACAAATAAGTTTCCAGACGTCCAGATCCTGTGCCAGGCATCCTGTATGTCGTCTGATGGCCATACACTATAACCCTGTTTAGGTCTGATTCAAGTCAGGAAGGAAACTCGCTTAGAATCAGATGTCTGACTTAGTTCCCAGACATCTTAAATAGGTTTTCCAAATGTCTAATAACCCTGTCAGAGTCATGATTGATCCTGATTCCGACTTGATTTGCCTTGGATTTGCACCCAATGGCTATGGAAGCTTTCCAAGGCCTTCCTAAGCCTTCCTAGGCCATCTATAAATAGAGGAGGACCCCTTGGCTTGCAAGATACACCAAGACACTAAGCAACACACTTTCCACATCTTTTGTGTCCAAGAGAAGTAGTAGAAACTCTAGCTCTCCAAGCATCTGTTCCATATCTAGAGAGCTTCAACCCTGTTGCACACCCGCTCCCCCTCCACGTTACGAGAGCAACAAAGCGCTACCGCTTGATTCACGTACCCGTGTCATCAAGTCGACACACTTCCACCAAAGGGAAGTTTCCTAATTCCTATAAAAGATAGGCTTAAATATTTGTCGCTCTATAGGATTGTTGTACATTTTATTGTCTTTGGTTGGGTATCCGTTTTGCGAATTCCTGTCTCCTTCGCGAGACAAAATCCTTCTTGTGAAGAGAAAGGATTTTAAGGTACACTCCCCTCGGTCTAAGTAGTGTTGTTGTAATTGAGGTTCAGTCACCCTCATTCAAGTGATTGGGTTTAGTGAATTTGATCAACTAGGTCTATTAGGAAATCCTAACTCGAGAGGGTTAGGTGGTGGTTTTCACCCGGTTTGGGTTTCCACCTAAAAATACTTGTGTACATTGTGTGCTTGCTTATCTTTGTGAGATTGTCTATTTTAATTCCGCATTTTATATTACATCACGCGTATCTCACCCTGTCCAAGTAGGGAATTACAAGAGGAAGATGGGGAAGAGTTGATCTATTTTTCATTGAAATGAGTTTCTTTAATAGGCAGGGAGTTTTGAGTGGTTTTCCCATTCCTCAAAGTAACTGCATTTGCAATCTGGTTGTTTCTAGGACGAGGATGGGAAGCCTAACTGTTATTGAAACCCGGGGGATGCTGAGGTGCTGGTTGAATGGGTTGACTGGGATATCCACCTTGGAACTGATTCCGTTGATTATTTGGGTTGGGCATGGATTAGGAAGGTAAATTCCCAACAGGTCGATGATCATGAGTAACCTTAACTTGGTGTTACAAGTTAATAATCATGCAGGTTACTTCTGTCATTTGATTCTACATACCTTGCAGAGTTTTCATGACCTAAGTATTAATATCTTCCTAGGATGGTCCAGGTTGATATGCAGGTTTCCCATTATTCCCAAAATGATTTTGTTTGGGAAAACAAATCGGGTTCGGGTTTTTCCAGGAGTGATTCGGGTTGGTCCTCCAGTTTTGATTGTAAGTGTTGGAGGGGTTTCTAAATTGCTCCTGGAGAGCATAAATATTTTCCGTGGTGGGATCAAGAATATTCTGATTTAGATAATCAAAATTCCCAGTTAATTCTTATGGGAAATTAGCTAGAAATTGCGGACCAGCAAGTGTGGCATCAATATTGTGTAGATTTTCTCTTTTGAGAAGTTGTGGAGTGTTAGTGTGTGGAGAGTTAAAGTGGGAAGCATTAAGGTGTGGAGCTTGATTGTTTGGAGCTTTTCTTCCATTTTTTTTTGGTGAATTTGCATCTGGTCCAGTCGTTGAGCTAACATATATAGGTCATCCTAAGTGACTGGAACAGAGGTGGATTTGGAGTCAATTTCATTGACTCCGTGTCTAGGGTTTTGTGTTTTACCAAAAGTGTCCATAGAAGTCATATTAAATGAGTTTTCACTCATTTCTTCAAAGAGGAGATAAGCACTTTCAGCATCTTTATTAAGGAAATTGCCCCCACATGAGGCATCCACAAATTGCTTCAATTGATCTTCTAATCCATGATAGAAGATCTGCACTAACTGCCATTGTGGAATTTCATGGTGGGGACAACTTCTTAAGAGTTCTTGGAATCTTTCCTAGGCTTCATGGAGGGGTTCACCAATTTTTTGTTGAAAGGTCATTATGGATCTTCTTAAAGCGTTAGTTCGACCGATCAGAAAAAATTTCTTTAGAAAAGCGCTCTTTAATTGGGGCCAGGTGGTGATCGGGTGCCCAACCATTCTAAACCAATGTGAAGCTTTATCTTTTAAAGAAAGAGTGAAATGACCCGTTGCCTTTTTAGTTGTATAAGACATCTGGACTGTCAGTTAGACGTCTGGACATATGTCCGAACGTCCGAAAGTAGGAGAATATCGTATATTCTTTTTGCTCTACGCGCAGGCGACGTGCAGAGTCTCGCTCTCTCTCCTTCACCCTCCTCACCTGAACCCTAAACCCACTCTATATAAACCCCCCTCCACTTCTTCTCACCCCCTCAAACCACTCAAGCCACCTCCACCTCCACCTTCTCCTGCGACGACCACGCCCCCTCCCATCTCTACTGCAGCCGCGGCGAGGAAGGAGAGGAACCGGCAAGGGGAAAATGGGGAGGAGCGAGAGTGAGAGAGTGCGAGGGAGTGAGAGAGAGGGAGGAGGATGACGGTCGAGGGAGCTCGGTGGAGCTCGAGGAGGAGTTGTGGGAGAGAGGAGGACGCCGGCGAGGAGCTTCTCAAGCTCCCGCAGCTGCTGGAGCTGCCGCTGCAGGCGGAGGACGAGTGGGAAGAGCTACACGAAGGAGGTTCTAGTACTGGAAGTTTTCCAGTATCAGACGTCTGGAGTGACATCCAGACGGCTGGCGAGTCACCAGAACGTCCGAAGCTGAAGCTGGACGTCTGGAAACACATATCGCACGAGGTACGTATCTTCCTGCGCTACTTTTCCACCATGCAGATTGTAGCGCAGGGGATGTCAGCTAATATTTGTGCCTGTGTTGTTCGTACGCAGGTGAAGGCTTTGGGAAGGCCTGCGTTTATCACATCGCTAGACGTCCGGAGGTACTTCCAGACGACCAGAGGCCTTGTCCGACGTTTGGAGCTGCCCCTAGACAGTCGCAGAGGGAGTCTAGATGTCTGAATTAGCCGCGGGAAATGAAAGGTGAGGTCTAACATCTTTTAAGACGTCTGGGACTAGTCCCAGACGTCTTATTTTGGTCAGTAACCGCGTTTTTGGCCCATTTAAGGCCCAAACGAAATCAGATTTCCACAAACGAAGTACCGCTGTTTTCCACTCGAGTTCCTCTACGTGTTCATGTTGAGTATCTACTATTTTGACCTCGTCTAATGTAAATTAGTCGCTGGTACAAGTTACCAGCTGGTGGCATGTTCGGGGCCCACAGAGACGACGAGATCTACAGCACAGGCCCCCATTCCTCCCGTGATACCTGGTAGAGTGGTTTAATGCAATTATTAAGATATCAATGAAGAATATGTCTGCTTAGATTAAATTGATTGAAACTCTAGAATGTGGAATGAACCCTAGGGTAGAAATGTATAAGCATGATATGGAACTACTCTGGTTTACTTGAGATGCATGCTAAAACACGAGCTACCTGTATGTAAATGAAAAATTGAACTGTGAAACCACAAGTTGCATGTTTATGACTAAGAACCAAATTATGAAAACACGAACTGCCTGTATATGGATGAGGAACGAGTTATGAAACATGAGATCTAAATATGGATAAATGAGATAAATATGAGCATGAACCCTACGGGGAATTAGGAGTAGAACTCCTGTGTATGAAAGGAATCTGGAATGTAGACAGGAAGTATGCTAGCCCTTCTGTACGTGGTACCAAGGAAAGCAACTATCCTTTTTTAGTATAGAGCAGAGCTAGCCTCCCTTAGGTTGAGACCTGGGGTTAGGATTGGACACTCTACACCGACTCTTGTTGGCCTTCGCATACGTGGTATCGAGACGTGCTAGGGAGGGATCTAGCCACCCCATGAGGCGTGGGGTTCAGCTAGCCACCCTACACTGACTTTGTTAGGCCCTTTGGGCAAATTGGGGTAATCAGATGAGGGTACGTGGACTGTGGAGGGGTGAGATCCCTATTTGGTTCTGAGGGGCGAGACCCCTGTTCTGAGAGGGCAAGGCCCTATACTGTTCTGTGCTGTACTTTGGGCGTACCTGCTAGCAGAAACGACTGACCGTGTGTTAGTGCAGGGTAGCTACCCGTGTGCTTATCACGCGTGCCGTAGTCACCGCTACGTCTTGACCTCAGGGTGGTTGACTAAGTGTAGGACTACCACGGGGGACTCTCCCAGCCAGGAGAGCACCACGTGCACCTTCTACTCCATGGAAAAGACTGCAATCAAGATTGTTCTCATGAGGAACAAGTAAGATCAAGAAATATTTGAATACTTTGGGAAATAGATAAACTAGAATACATAAATAAGATAAATAGAAATTAGAATAAAACCTGTTTGTTGCTTTTACTTTACTTGTACATAGATAATATAAACACCACTCTACTCAGCGTTCACTGACCCTGTCTTTTCATAACACTGTTCAGGACCAGGAGTTGAGCAGCTCGAGTTTCCTACTGTAGAGGGAGTTGGGACCAGCCAAGCCCAACTGTAGTGGTTTCTTTTCCAGTTCTTGTTTTTGCTGTAGTTGTGAGTACTAGACTTTAAATTATTGTTCTCATACTTCCTGTTTTCTGTTGTTGTTGTGGTGGCATGTACGATTTTGAGACAGTTGTTCTACTTTTGTTTACTGCTTCGTTCTTTCCTTCTGCTTAGTTATATTGCATGTGTGAATGTGGTTTATTTCCCTACTTTTGGTTATTTCTCGTTGGACGACTAGGTCTTGGGATTAGTCGAGACGAGCCAGTCTCAGGTCCTATAAGGATCCGGGAACTAAGTCATAACAAAGAGGAAAAAGTCTCATCAACCACACGTCTTCCTACACATTACAGGAACGAGTGGTTTAAGTGAGGACAGTTAATTCCTCGAGATGACAAAAAGGGTCCTCTCTTGGAAGACCATGGAAATGCTTGATCAGGTTCAGAATAGTTGGTTTGATCTCAAAATCCCCTTGTGATATAACCACCCTGGGTCTTTCCTCATAGCTGGAAGGATCATAGAAATCCTTAAGAGGAATGACAGGCTACTGGCGGGGTGGTAGGTTTTGCCCTTGGTTAACTAGGTTCGTCACAGTCCTAGCCAAATTCTCTTGATTTTGTTGTAGCCAAACTAAATGGTCGACCATAAAGGTAAAGGGGTTTGTATTTTGAGTTTGGATTTGAGGGCCACCTGGCCCTGCAAGAATTTCTGGTTGCTCCAGATGAGGGAGGTTAGGGATGGGGAAGTTAGCTTGTGGGTCGACTAATGGGTTAGAAGCGGAAGAAAATTTTTTTTGTCGATTTCCCAAGTTTTCCATATTTTTAGAAGAGGAAGGAGAAGAAAACAAAGATTTTCTGGTGCAAGGGGCAAAATTAGATGGTCCCTCAAGATGTGGTTTTTGGGACCTTCACCTGTTGATGTAAACATGTTTACAATACTTAAGATGTCTATTTATGCATGTTCTTAAGCATAGGATTGCATTGCATACTATAAATATTGCATAACATGCATCATCTTGCATTTAGATTAGTTTGAATAAAATGGAGGTTAATTATCTCCTTTTATGTTCATGGACAGGGCAAACTTTTTATCGAGGCCTTAGATCGAGGATCCAACTATTGGAGTTCAACAACTCCAAGATCACCCTAATCAGGCATTTGTAGCATCAGATAGAGATCGGGGAACCCTGGAAGATTAAGGGATAAGATGATGTGAATCCGCATTTCAAACAACAAAATCGACCGCACGGATGGATTTGGATCGACGATCGCAACCTAACGGTGCGAAAATCGACTCAATCCGACACCCGTGGCACCATCTACATGATCCAGAAGATGTACAGCCAAGATGGCGCCACGTAGCACCATCTCAACCGCCCAACCAGCCGCCCTCAATCACTGAAGACAATAGCGCCCACGCATCTCCGCCGTTGGATCAAGATCCAACGGCTGAGAGAGGAGCTCAGTCGGCGCTTGAAGACCCTGAAGAATCGCTGGAAGGAGCTATCCCGACTGTTGGATCTCAATCCAATTGTCCTGATCGCTTGTTCAAAAGATCGGTGCCCGCCCATCCACGCACATAGTGCAGTGGATAAGGCGCTTGGTCGCCTTAAGGCGTGGGTTCGAATCCGCATGATGCTACGATTAGGCGCGGGCGAGCGGGTGCGTGCGACCTGTGATGAGGATTGAGCGGTCGTGAGCGCTCAATAGCGCCCACGTGCTATCGCACACCCGCGCCTCACACGAGATCAGACGCGGGTGAGCGCACGTTGAGGAGCGAGCGAAGGCACGAGATAAGCCGTCCGATCTCACGATTAGGCGACTAAGATTCACAGATCGTGAAGCGCGCATTACGCACGAGGAGGCGAGCAGCCGCGCGGGCGGTGCCCCACTACGCCCACGATGGGGCTTTAGCGACGGTTTTATCCGTCACTAAAGACCCCTTATTTAATGTTTTGAGATTTAAATTACCAAATTGCCCTCACTCCTTGCAACTATAAAAGGAGACCCCCTCCACACAAAATTCTCATCCCTTCCTTCTCTTCTCTCCCTCTCCAAAGCTCAAGAGAAGCTTGTCCCACACCCGAGATGTATCTTGCGAGATAAAGTCAATTTTTCGTCCCCCTTTCGGAAGCGGATCCCGCGATGATGACGAAGTGCTGCCCTATTCCCGTTCTTCCCGCTTTGTCCTCCTTCATCCTGCTTTGTTCCCCGTCGTCCAGGCGTCATCCTGTCCGGCTTGTCCTCCAAGCGACCGTCGAGGAGGATATTGACGAGTCGATTTTTCGCTTTGCGTTGTAGTATTTAAGTGGTGGAAAAATCGACTAATCAACAATAAAAATAACCACTCACAGAAGAGCGGGTGGTGTCCATAGGGAGGCAATTATGCAATAAACTCTCGATTATTTTATATTCTTTCAGTCAAGTGCTAAATCCCTATTCAAATCTGACATATAATGCGATAGAAAGTAGATTCACAATAACTTAAAAAGATAAGGGTATATGTGCAGTTTTCCCTCACTGCAATCTTCAATAAATATATGATGATTTTATGTAATTTTCAATTGTCATATACTAGAGAGAATCGGTGCACGTGTTGATCCCAAAACCAATCTTAAAACAGGTGAATATCAATAACATGCAATTATCAAAAAGCATGAGTGTGCATGCACAATTCTACCACAATAAAATTATAATAAATCAAAATCAAATTCTGGTGGCAATGGCAGTAAATGTAATTTTTAATCTCCCTCAAAACAGAGCATTTGCTCTCTCTCCTCCTCGCGAGAGAGAGAGAGCACCAGCGGGTCTTTCACACGCAAGGGAGGTTGCGGCGTCGACGGAGATAGCCGGAGGTGGCCGGCAGGCGTAGGAGTGGCAGCGGTGGACGGGTGCTAGCACTGCCGTGCGTGCTGCAGATGCGTGGAGACGTGAAGGCGTTGGCGTGCGGGCGCTCTGTAGAGCGCGTAGGCGCGGGTGGAGGTGCGGCGCTGCAGGTGCTGGGTGAAGCGGAGGTGGGCGCACCTGTGGGGATGCGGCGCTGCAGGGAGGTGCTCTGCAGCGAATGGACGTCCCTGTGGGTGGTAGCGCGTGCTCTACGGGCAGTCTTGGCCATGCGCGGGAGCAGTGAGGAGCTGCGGCACTGGGGGTGCACCTGTGGTGCAGCGCCTGCAGGCATGGGGTCGCCTACGGTGCAGTGCGGTGGGAGAGGCTTGCTAGGGCGCGACTACAAGCGGGCGATGGAGGTAGGTGAAGTGCTGGAAGGTCTGCAGTGCTACGCTTGGTGATGGAGATGGGCACGCGCCTGCGGACGCGCAACGTGGAGAAGGAGCGGGCATAGGCACAGTGCATGCGGTGGAGCAATTCCCCGCAGGGGGGAAGATGCAGATCCACAGTGCATGCTGGAGTTGTTCCCCGCAAGGGGGAAGATGGATCTGCCCCTCTCCTTTCTCCCCCTCCTCTTTAACTCCTCCTGGTTTCCGCGTGCGTGAGTTAAGGGATTTTCAAATCCCTTAACTATTTCTGGCCGGCGGCTGTTGAGGGTGCCTGGAGGATGGGGAAAAGAACAGCTGCCGGTTGTTTAAAAGGGTAATTTACCCTCCCCACCTTATTCTTTTGCCAAATATTTTTCCTGCACATAAAAAGAACATCATTACATATTAAGTTATAAAATAGATGTAAACCTAAATCATGATGCATGCAAATATTCTATAACTTAATGTAGTTATTAGCAAACCTAAAAGATACAATTAAAGTTACTTAGGCGTAATATTAGTCCATTAAAATGGACTCATCAGATATCTCTCTCCCCATTCTTTTTACTGCTTTCTAGAGTAGATTTACTGCTTTCTACAATAGATTTACTGCTTTCTAGTGTAATTATTTTCCTGCTTTCTAGTCGTAATGTTTAGTGTAACAAAAAAATCCCTTTGATAATTGACTGGTCGATCTTTCGCTTTTAAGTCGTTTGTAGTTTAATGTGGTGGAAAAATCGACTAATCAATTTTTAACAAGAAATAACCACTCACAGAGGAGCGGGTCGTATCCACAGGGAGGCAATAACGTATTAAAATTCGTGCCACTTAAAAATGTTTGTTCGTAGTCAATTTGGACAAGAACCAAGCCAAGATTGCCTTTAGATTAAGGTTTAAGCAAGAAACAATGCTGAAATGGCACTTATGAGAAACTATAGGATATTTTCCGCAATGCAGAGTCAATAAAATATGATTAAAATTTGGCAATGGCAGAAAATGTAAATTTTAATTGACGGTTTCCTGTAGCAAAACAAGGGAATTTTTCCCCGTTGTCTTGCGCGACGAGGAGCCGATGACCGGGCGCGGGAAGCTCGGAGGAGGTCCCTTGGACCAAGAGCTTCGAATCGGTGGTGGCGACGAGTCGCGCGGTGGCCGGAGGTGGCCGGACGAGCTCCGGCGGAGGTGCTGCTGGTGGCGGCTGCAGGCGGTTGAGCGGGTGCGGCTTGTCGGCGTGAAGTCTGCCGCGCGCTGCTGCTGCGGGGGTGGCTGCTGCTGCTGGCGTGGGCGCTGCTGCGGCTGGCGTGGGCACGGCAGCTCAGGCGTGGTGAGCGCTGGATTGCAGGCGCGGGGAAGAGGGCGCTGCAGGCGGTTCTGCAAGCGCGGGCGGAGGGTACTGCAGGCGCGGGAGAGGGTGTGCAAGCTGCAGGCGCGGGCGTGGCTGCTGCTGGTGGCGGGCGCGCGGGAAGAGTGGTTGGCGTTCTGCAGCTGCTGCGGTTCTGCAAGCGCTGGAGGAGAGCGCGGCGGGCTGAGGAGGGCGTGCGTGGTTGGCGAAGGCTGATGGTGGGCGCAGGTGTGCTGCAGGCTGATGGGCGCGGGGAAGGTGGCGTGGGCTGATCTGCAGGTGTTGTTGGAGGATGCTGCGGGCGACTCTGTAGGTGCGGGAAGAGGGCGCTGCGTGGAGAGCGGTTGCGGGTGGACTTCAAATGGGTACGCAGGCGAGTGGGTGGAGGTGAGCGGGTAACTTCAGACGTCTGGGAAATTCCCCAGACGTCTTAAGTTACTGAGAGGGTGGCTGAATCAGTAGCTCGGTGATGGTGGTCGGCGATGACGGCGAGGAGGATGCACGCTAAGGTGCTCACGGTGATGCGGCGAGCTCCGGATGGCGGTGTGGCCTATCACACCACACGCCCACGGTGATGGAGACTCGTCGCCACAGTAGAGGCCGGCAGTGTGGAGTGGAAGAGAGAGGTTCTCTCTGCACAGTGGTGGGTCGGTGGCGGAGGCCTCCCGAGCTCGGCTGCCTCCCTCCTTTTGTAGTGACCTGTACACATTTGAAATCATCCACCCGACCAGATCCATCACATCCGCTCCCACTTGAATGGGTTCTTCACTGCACCAGGCGTTCGTCGTTGGAGCGGCAGCCAGCCGTTCCTGCAAGAAGAAAATAAAATAATGTTAAAATATTAGGGCCATTTATATACAGACCCTCAACTTTTATGTTAATAAAATCAATATACCTAATTGGTTATCTAATTAGATAAATGCCATTCTAAACTAATTCTAAATGTACTTAAAGTATGAATGCAATGCATGGATTATGTAATTAAATTAAAACTATGAATTAATCTTTTTACATCCTAATTTATACTAAATAAATGTTAGAATTAACCTAATGTGTAGGCACTTAAATACTTAAATAGCCCACAATTATGGGCTAATCAAATACCCCCATGCCTAGTTTTTGCTAGTCCCTAGCAAAATTAAGCGAAACCTAGCACTCCAAGTAGACTAGTCAACTCACTTAGTCTTCCTTCAGAAGCATATTAAGTTCAGGTTCTAGACCCAAGGTTCCTAAGTAGTTGCTAAGTTACAGACTAGGTCGGCTAAAGACGAGTTGCAGGCACAAGTTTCCCTGATTTCTGACTCTACCCTAAAGTTTATTGATCCCTGAGATTAAAGCATCCGTGCTTGTGCATTGGTCCGAGTTATTTGAGTTAAAGGGAAAAATTTTTTTATATATATACCCTTTTTTTTTCTTTTCTTTTTTTTGTTTGATTCTTCTAAGTCTAACCTCAGATCAGCTATCAACACGGTCTGTGTCGGATTCATTGTCCCCATTACCATACCTCGAGGGTGCCTGGCTTTCGATGCTTCGAGATAGCACCGCCCATAACGACCCCAAGAACTCCTGGCAATCGACACTTCGAGATAGTATCGCCCATGGATTTCTTAAGCGAATTCAGGCCTATGGCAATTGGCACTTCGAGATAGGGCCGCCCATGGTACCTGAACCGCGCAATGCGCTTACATGCCCCCAGTAGGATGGATATCCTAAGAGACAAGTGCCAAGGAGGTAATATGTTATCATCGCATTCTCAAGGTGAGTATATACCCACCTCTCCTGCGGCGGGAACTCTTCCAATCAAAATGTGTTTTCAAGCCTTTCTTAAGTCAAAACTAAGAGGACCAAATCTCTTTTCAGAAATTAAGTTAATTACCAGACCAACTGTGTGAAATTTGGATGCTTGGGTTACAAGGACCCGTAAACCAAAAGGTAGAATAAGACTCTAGGTACTACCCCACCTTTTAACTCAAACCCTAGCTTCCCTTCCTCAACCTCTTGAAGAATGGTCCACAACTTAACTCCTACTTAAGTTTTTAAGTCCACAAAGGATCCTAAAGGTCTAAAGCTAGTAGCTTATTTAGCTTCTAAAGTTTGACCCTAGAATTAATTTAGTCTACGCTAGAGTTCTGATTTGCTTAAGAATGCAGGACTTAGCCAGTTAAGCTCAAAACTTTTTTTTTTTTATGTGTACAAATGTATGCAATTATGCTATGTATATCCCCAAGTACACCCCCCATGCCTAAAATCTGCAATGTCCTCATTGCATAGAAGGATATTACCTGGGTCAAAGCTGGGCTGAATAACCGAAGAACCTGCAAATCAGGTTCAAGAATTGCAGAAATAGGCCCTAAAAATGAGCAAAGCAAAGTTGTCCTAGAAAATAGGTAACCTAGGATATTGGCGAGCTGATGATGAATCCCGATAGCAAATGCTCGCCCAACTAAAATGGGAATGAAATCTTCCCAGGTCACCAGAAGAGGTTCTAAAGGATAAACAGGTAAAATAACCTCCAAAGGGGTCGAGGGAGGATGACAAGGATCCTCCAAAAAGAATGGGGAAGGAATGGTATAGAGATAAACCCCCAGGGTCATGGACTGACTAAAGAAATCATCAATTCATACCCGATACTCCATTACAGGAAATATTGGTCTGTTAAGCCCCCTAGTCAAAACAAAAGTGAGCAATTCTCTAAGGCAAGGATCGTCTAGGGTGTCCAAGTTACGAGGTTGTGGGATGGCCATAAGATCTAGGTTGGGTTTAATCAGCTCGGTGTCCATCCCAAACACTCTTTCTAAATCCTCAATTTCATCCCTAGCATTCCTTGCACCATCACATGGATCTTCCTGCTCTTCATCAGGAGTCACAATTTCGCTTTCAGATATAAGCGAATCAGAGGGTGACTTCGAAGTGAATGAAGGCAGGTTGGAAGCAACAGATCTAGGGATTATCCTATCAATGTCATCCCCAGGTTTTTGTTCTTTACTCAAATCTTCCCCGGAGTCTATATGTGAATCCACATAAATCTTAGAAATTGCTTCCAAATTTTCCATCATTTTATCATGAGGAGAAATATCATCAATGGGTGTGCTAAGGAAACCTAATTTGGTCAAATTTGTGACATCCTCAGGGGCTAACTCTTCAAATAAGACATAATCACCCTTAGTGTCACTCCAAATCTTGAATGTAGGTTCCTCATATAATTCGTCCTCCTCCTCATCACACAATTCATCATGTACCCGAGGTCTAGAATCATTTAATATCTCAGCAGATCCCCTAGGGTGCTCTATCTGAGGTAAATGGTTTACACTGGTAACATCAGACTCCTCAAATAGGTCAATTTCTTTAGGGTTAGGTTCCCTAAGGGTGGGTTTGAGTTCCATATCGTGATCAGAAGGGAGGGTAGGATTAACAACTTGACTTTGACCCACTTCATCAAATGTCACGAAAATACTATCATCTGGGTCGAGGTCTTCCAATGGTACCATCATTCCCTTCTTTTGACTCCAATATAATTCAGGTGGATACTCAACCTTATCATCATCTTCCTCAGGTTGCCACCTTTCTTCATCCAATGCATAGCTACTGTCATGTGTATTTTCCTCCCACCTAAAGTGTAGATCTCTCAAGGAAGTGTCATCTAATGGGGAGGTTTCAAAATCGATCCTCGAAAAGTAGCTATTCTCCCCAGAATTTCCCTCCAACTTAAAGTGTAGCTTTCCCACGGGAGATGCATCTATTGTAGAGGGGTGTACGTCATCGTCATTGGGTGGATAATTTCATCTCTTTCTTGTTGGCCTGCTCTCAAAGATTCTCCTAACAATTCACTCATTTCATTTTGCATTTTCTGTATTTCCATCTTCAAAGAGGAGAAGTCATTTCTATCATAAGAGAAGTCAGGCTCAGGCTTATAGTACCCAGGAGTGTTTGTCCAACCATTATAAGTTTTCAGGGAGGGTGGGTTGGGTATTTCTTTGGTATGTGGGATATTGGGCAAAGCAAATCCCGCTCCTGAGTTCTGCTCACTAATTTGGGGCTTAACTAGGCCAATACTCCTATAATAGGAGTAAAACGGATCCCAATGATTGTCATTATGTCCATCAAGGAATGGACCATCTCGGCGTCTGGGATCGAAGGATGCAGAGTGGGGGTGAGGGTGTTGGCAAGATGTGAAAGGATGAAAATCAATGTGGTCCATTCTAACTCACACTTCAATCAGAATTCCCCAAGCAAGACACAATTCAAAAAGGACCTTTTAGGTCTTTCCCAATTTAGGCTTTTGATTTTAAGTCAGATTGCAAGTGACAATACAATTTGTTCAGTCAATTTACGCACCTATTGCCAACCTACGGTTCGCCTAAGAAGACTTAGTTGGAGCTTAGGTGTTCTTCCCTAAATTTCAAATGGTCAAGTAAATCCAAAGACGGAAGATCGAGGGATGCAAGTAGGCCTAAGCCTTCCTTTGAAACTGTGCTTCCGCGGTGCTCCTCAACTACCCCCAAAAATCCGTGACAGGGTATCCCCCTCTTTGGATTTACAAAACCTTTGATTTCCAGTTCCGAACACTTCAGAATCCAACAATAGGAGGGCTCTTGTCCTAGTCGTTTCAAGACTTAGGAGTGTCTAAATGAGTGTTATGGTGCAACAGATATAAGTGTGCATTCACCGCAAAATGATTTTGAATTTTTAATCGCACACCACGTTTTACAATCAAGTCCTTGATTTTTAGATGTCCCTCCTTTAATTAGTCTTTTTTTTTTTTTTTGAATATATGTGACCACTTGTTAGATCGCTTCAAGACAGACTTTGTGGTCTTTGCATTAAATCTTAAATGCAATGCGTGATAAAAAATATGATGCAAAGTAAGAGAATGCGTACCTTGCCTCCATCGATCTTCGATGCAAAAATGCACGCAATGCAGAAAAGCAAATCTAGAGGCTGCTCATACAGACCTAAATGGTTCGTCCTAGGGCAGGCAGCTTCTAGCAGGCAGCTCATTTTTTTCTTTTTCTATTTTTTTTTAGAACTACTTATGCACAAGCAAATAAAAGAAATAATAAAAAATAAACCTAAAGCTAAAGAAAAGGGAACAGGCTCCCAAAAATTACCCAACACAGGTCCAAAACAAAATCGGGGAACAAACCCTTCAAAATATGCCCCAGAACAAGGGTTTCAAACTAACTGTAATGAAAAATTAAGTCTACAATCTTAATTCTATTCTAATTAAACTAATGACTAAATGGTGTCCGTCGCGTCCTCGTCCTTCTCCTCCGTTTAAAAATGGCTCGCCCAATTCTCATCTGGCGACGTCAAGGATCGCCTCTCACAGTGGCTGATTCTTACACAAATTTTCTCGCACAGAAAAGAAAATAATGAATGGTCAAATCTCTGTGCAATTGACAAATAATCAAAATAAAATTAGGCGAAATTATTGCGTCTGTTGCCTCCCCGGCAACGGCGCCATTTGACTGGTCGATCTTTCAATTTTAAGTCGTTTGTAGTTTAATGTGGTGGAAAAATTAACTAATCAATTTTTAACAAGAAATAACCACTCGCAGAGGAGCAGGTCGTATCCACATGGAGGCAATAACGTATTAAAATTCATGCCACTTAAAAATGTTTGTTCGTAGTCAATTTGGACAAGAACCAAGCCAAGATTGCCTTTAGATTAAGGTTTAAGCAAGAAACAATGCTGAAATGGCACTTATGAGAAACTATAGGATATTTTCCGCAATGCAGAGTCAATAAAATATGATTAAAATTTGGCAATGGCAAAAAATGTAAATTTTAATTGACGGTTTCCTGTAGCAAAACAAGGGAATTTTTCCCTGTTGTCTTGCGCGACGAGGAGCCGATGACCGGACGCGGGAAGCTCGGAGGAGGTCCCTTGGACCAAGAGCTTCGAATCGGTGGTGGCGGCAAGTCGCGCGGCGGCCGGAGGTGGCCGGACGAGCTCCGGCGGAGGTGCTGCTGGTGGCGGCTGCAGGCGGTTGAGCGGGTGCGGCCTGTCGGCGTGAAGTCTGCCGCGCGCTGCTGCTGCGGGGGTAGCTGCTGCTGCTGGCGTGGGCGCTGCTGCGGCTGGCATGGGCACGGGAGCTCAGGCGTGGTGAGCACTGGATTGCAGGCGCGGGGAAGAGGGCGCTGCAGGCGGTTCTGCAAGCGCGGGCGGAGGGTGCTGCAGGCGCGAGAGCGGGTGTGCAAGCTGCAGGCGCGGGCGTGGCTGCTGCTGGTGGTGGGCGCGCGAGAAGAGTGGTTGGCGTTCTGCAGCTGCGTGCGGTTCTGCAAGCGCTGGAGGAGAGCGCGGCGGGCTGAGGAGGGCGTGCGTGGTTGGCGAAGGCTGATGGTGGGCGCAGGTGTGCTGCAGGCTGATGGGCGCGGGGAAGGTGGCGTGGGCTGATCTGCAGGTGTTGTTGGAGGATGCTGCGGGCGACTCTGTAGGTGCGGGAAGAGGGCGCTGCGTGGAGAGCGGTTGCGGGTGGACTTCAGATGGGTACGCAGGCGAGTGGGTGGAGATGAGCGGGTAACTTCAGACGTCTGGGAAATTCCCCAGACGTCTTAAGTTACTGAGAGGGTGGCTGAATCAGTAGCTCGATGATGGTGGTCGGCGATGACGGCGAGGAGGATGCACGCTAAGGTGCTCACGGTGATGCGGCGAGCTCCGGATGGCGGTGTGGCCTGTCACACCACACGCCCACGGTGATGGAGACTCGTCGCCACAGTAGAGGCCGGTAGTGTGGAGTGGAAGAGAGAGGTTCTCTCTGCACAGTGGTGGGTCGGTGGCGGAGGCCTCCCGAGCTCGGCTGCCTCCCTCCTCCTTTTGTAGTGACTTGCACACATTTGAAATCATCCACCCGACCAGATCCATCACATCCGCTCCCACTTGAATGGGTTCTTCACTGCACCAGCCGTTCGTCGTTGGAGCGGCAGCCAGCCGTTCCTGCAAGAAGAAAATAAAATAATGTTAAAATATTAGGGCCATTTATATACAGACCCTCAACTTTTATGTTAATAAAAATAATATACCTAATTGGTTATCTAATTAGATAAATGCCATTCTAAACTAATTCTAAATGTACTTAAAGTATGAATGCAATACATGGATTATGTAATTAAATTAAAACTATGAATTAATATATTTACATCCTAATTTATACTAAATAAATGTTAGAATTAACCTAATGTGTAGGCACTTAAATACTTAAATAGCCCACAATTATGGGCTAATCAATAATGAATTCCATGTTCATTCTACATCTCTTTTTGGTTTTTGTTTGTAATATTCTCTCTCTCTCTCTTTCTCTTTTATTTAGTGTAAATAGATAGATAGTTTCTAGTCAATTAAATTACTTTGTGACAAATAAAACAAATGCGTATTTTTTAAATCAAACATCCGCCTCCCTGAGTTCGACCTAGGATTTCTATTCCGGTATAAATTTTATTTGTTGAACACGAGTTCTTCACTTTCAAACTACAACGACAGGTTTTTTAAAACAAAACACGTTAGCGTAGCAACTCGCAGCTTCAACACCAATGCATGCACTTTTTTGGAAGAATTGGAGGGGAGGAGAAGAGATGGTCCCTCAAGATGTTTCCAAGCTTGGTAGCCTACCTGAGGTCTTTATAAGGACCTCCATCGCATTGCCTAGTTCTTTAGCGAGTTTTAAGCACAGAAATCCTCCATCTTCTCTACCTCCGACTTGCTCCAAGACCGCTCTAGCAACCTTCTCCCTCTGGTCTCCTCTCCTACTACCACATAATATAGATAGTAGGTATGCCTCCCCCAACTTCGTTCGCATCTCACCATGCCCACGAGAAGCCCCTTCCCCCTTCAGGCGTCACCACTCTTCCTCCCAGAGCAATCCTTTGTCTCCTGTGCCGGCCAAACATAGTCGGTGCCATCTCCACATCTACTTCATCCGCGACCACTCTAGTTCAACTCCTCACCTTCCCTTGACCTGACTCACACACTCAAACTCCACATTTGCACGCTCTCACGACCCTGCCACCATCGTCTTCCACATCTTCGGCATACCTCCAGTGACCTCGCGCAACCGCCATACCGCACCAAACCACTCCCCACCGGCACCAAAACCTCTGCTATGTCCTCACGACCAAAACCCCTTAAGTAATTGAGGGGATTGGCCATGCACACACTCCACCCAACACTACCCTCACCGCACCACCTTCTTGAAGTCGCCAGACGTCCATACGCAGTCTCACTCCATAAAACACCCACCATCGCACTCGTTGACATCCGACGATCCTCCTGAGATACTCTGACATGGCCATCGGGCTGTATTTCTTATTTTAGGTCATCGCTGTCGCTCCGCCACCGCCCTCGACTTCTCCGACCTCGGCTGCAGTTCTCCAACCTCAATCATCCGCGAATTCATCTCTAGGCACTGTAGACAATTCCTAGGTTCTCTTCCAAGACCTCAATTGGAGCCTTCAACTTCACCTTCGCCTTTAATTTGGAGTAGCATCTCACCTATTGTTGCATGAATAGTAGGACATTTAGTTCCACATCAATTGTTTACAACCAATCGACACCATTGAAATGGATTTTCTGCTACTGGCTTATCGCCTCAGCACATGGGGTGAGGTCCCACTCACCGCATGTGCGCTCACTCCTCACCCGCTACACCTCATAGGCAAGTCTGGTCCCCTTCTCTAATCCAAATACCCAAACTGAACCCAATTCACTTGGGACTAAGAGAAGCTGAGAGGAGAAATTTGTGAGAGGGGGGTGGGTTTTGCTCTGCTGACACCTTGGAGCCTACCCGCTGCTCTTGATACTTAGAGGAAATCTGAAGAGGCCCTTGAGCCTTGGTTGCTGCTGCTGTGTTTGTGAAGAGGATAGGACCTTTTGCCTCTTCTGTTAAGGCATTTGGAAGCCTTGCCCATCGTCTGAGGCCCTCTACTGGTTACTATGGATACTTAACTGACGTGGAAAATTTGATTGTAGTTATTGTGCATTTATTTGAATATTTGTGAGCTTAAATTTAAGGGGTTAATTTGGTGATTTAAATCATCATTTTAACCCAAACTTTTTGCACTATTATTCTAATCTTATTGAAATATCATTTTGAATATCATTGCTTGTAATTGCTTATATTTCTTATGATTGGTAAATTAAATTGCATCTTTGCTCCCTACGAACGATCTCGGACTCTATTTTCTAAATATGAGTTTATAAATTTAAATGATTTGAGTGATTTTGTCCTATACTACGATGCATTTCTTAAATAACGACAATTTCGCCCGAACATTTTGGCGCTGTTGTCGAGAAGCAACGCACAGTTTAATATCACTGATTACAATTTTTAATCTGATTCTAACTTTTCTATCTGTTTTGTTGTGGTTGTGCGAGGTACACGAAGAAGATCAGCTACACGACAGCCACTCCAGCGGTAGGTAATCTCATTTCCTTCTTCTTAAGCCCTATTTCTGGAAAGAATTAAAAAGAGAAATCAATTAGGATCAACTCGCATTCCTTATTAGACTTAATCACTTGAGTTGCCTGACTTGGTTGATTTTAGACACCCCCATCCAGATTTCTGCACCTACTAAGGATTTAAGGTGCCTAGGGCTATTCACTTTCTTGATTGAGCCTTAGGTGCCACATTTGGAAAGAATTGGTTATGGAAAAAAGAGCCAAATTAGGATTTCTATTTTAGGGTTTTTGAGGAAAACACACTTGCCTGAATTAAAAGAAAATTGATTTCTCGCATTGTGTGCCACCCAAGCCTTGCTTGAATTGACCTAATCAAGAAAACCCTAAAAGAAGGCTCTAACATTCACTTGAATCCTTAAAACTTGGGACTTAATAACTTGCTTGAAAATAACTTAAGCTGATTTTGGGTTCATTACCCAATTCATCCTAAAACTTTAGGGTAGGTTAGGTTAAGTTGCCCCACCTGGTGGGTTAACCAACCTTCAAATTAGGTCACAAATCACAAATCAACTCTAAAGTTCAAGTGAAATTCAAAGCGCCATAATTCAAGATTAAAATTGGTAGGCTTAAAGGTTCAAGTTGTTCATTCCGATGTACTTGGATTTTCAGTGACAATGAAGGTCGGGTGGGGGAAACCCTGTAACCCATGGGGATGCTCTACCGTGTAGGGGACTTTGCAAGGCTCTCCCCTCCTGACTACCCAAGTATTTCTCAGGTGAGTGATTTTCTAATCAAGAGGTATCATCTGCCTTGAACCTCCTTAGTCATCCAGAGATTTTTTTAGGTGCCTCGATTGGGTCTATTACACCTTCTATCCCTCATCTGGCTCATTAGTGCATGTTTGAGAGGAGGTCCTTAAGACCACCCTTGAGACCTCCATTAGCAATTCACTCTCATCGAGGACAAGCCTCAACTTACTTATTTGTGCTACCTTCCGACCAGATTGATATCTCTTCCAACTCTTCTACTTTTGAGCCCAGATCTCCTTCATCTACATCCATGGAGAATCAAGAAGAAGAACCCAATTTCCAGAATCAATTACAGTGCCTCAATGATATATTCCATGCACACATCAATCCACCGCCACGGCCTTAGATGTGAGATCACTACAATCCCACCACGATGGATATCAAACCTAGGGTACAAATCCTAGCTGGAGGACCTGATGTTGAATCAAGCCAAACATGATCCATGCTATTCCTAAATTCCATGGCTCAAACTCCAAAGATCCCTTCCAACACATCAAGCAGCTAAAACATCTGGCCCAGACCTTTGGGCTTGCCATACAAAATTGAGACATCCTACTCAAGAAGATGTTCTCCTTCACACTCATGGGTAAAGCTATTGATTGGTTTCAGACTCTGACTCATCCAATCAACACATGGGGGGAACTCCAAAATGAATTCTTATAGAAATTCTTCCCCATTGGTCGGACAAATGCTTTAAGGCACCAAATCACATCTCGCAAAATGCAGGAGAACCACTTCATAAGGCATGGGACTGCTTTTTGGATCTCATGTGGAGATGCCCCCATCACGGAGTTCCAAAGTGGGAACAAGTCCAGTCTTTTTACCATGGGCTCCATGACGAGATCAAGCTCTTTGTCAATGCAACCTGTGATGGAAGCATCATGGGTCAACATGAAGATACCATTTGGGAGATTCTCGAGAATATGTGTAAAAACTCCATAAACAATGAATCTATGGGTATGTTCGACAGGACGACTACTCGTGCATTGACAAATATGCGAGGGGCACACGAGACTCAAGGCTTGTTCACATCCATCAATCTGGAACTGATGTCCAGTAGGCTGGACAGGGTCTCTATTATCGAGAAGAAGGTGGACGAATTGACTTGACATCTATAGAGAGCCACCTCAGCACAGCAGATCACGTATGTGCAACCACCCTCTGATAGGGAGGCTGGGCACAACATTTATCACCACTCTCACCAGAGGATGGACTCATATCCACCCCAGTCTGATCTTGGGTTCGGAGGAAACTCCAGAACCACTTGCTCTAGTTAGAGGAACTCTGAACCCTCATACTCTGACTTCTTTGGAGTTCCTCAGACCTGGGAGAATCTCCACGCCATCCAGAATGATCCATTCTCTAACACCTATAACCCTGGATGGCGTAATCATCCTAACTTTGTTTGGCCAAGGAATAATCAAAATCTGAGATCTCAATTCCAACCTCGACCACAAGATCCACTCCCTTATCAGCCTACTCAGCCTAGGCCTAATCCGAATTATCAATCTAGGCCGTCAAGGGAAGATCAAATGACTCTAATTCTACAAACCATGGTTGACATTCAAAAATCCAATGCAACTATGCAGAAACAGCACAAGGACAAGATCACAGAGGTTCGAAATTAGCTTGCACAAATGGCGTGGACTCGCCAGCATGGTGCACTTCCCTCCCAACCTCTGCCAAATCCAAACAACATGTCGACTGATTTAAGCGGCATCACACCACGACCTACTATACAGCAACAAGGTCTAATTCTCTCTCCTCTACCTCCGCATCATGACTGTGCTATGATCAATGTTGTGGGTATGCGAAAAGATCACAAAACCAAGCCCCAAGGCCCATCTCCCAAATCTCACCCAACCTATGATCAACATAACAAGGTCGAGGACAAAACCTAGAGGTGGAAACAAAAACCTGTCCCCCAAGATAGCCAATCCATTCCCCTATCCCAGATCTTATCCCACCTCCATACAACTGGATTGTCAGAATCTGACGTAACAGGACCATTGAGGAATGCACAAGTCACTATCCTGTTACTTGATATCCTCACTCTCAATCCCACCTCGCCTGACTTAACCAAAAAAGAGGTGAAAGAACCATCACAAGGGAAGGTAGTATTGTCTGAAAGTGTGCGTGCCATAATCCAAAATAGTCTACCTCCTAAAAAATCTAATCCAAGCACCCCACTAATCCCTTGCAAGATCAGTGGTACAAATTTCAAGCGGGCTGTACTGGATCTTGGCGCTTCAGTCAACCTAATCCCAACTGCTCTATTTGAAAAACTATGAATTGGACAGCTGAAACCTACTGATGTTACGCTGCAATTGGCTAACCAAACCGTAATCACCCCAATTAGCCTAGTAGAGGATGTGGTAGTTAGAGTCAAAGATTTCAGCTACTTAGCTGATTTCCTAGTTCTTGACATGGATGTGCCACAACAAATACAAGATATGCCCTTGATTTTGGGAAGACCTTTCTTAGCTACTATAGGAGCCATAATTAATTGTGAATCAGGGCACATGGTAATTGCCTCTGGAGATAAGCGAACTGAGATCAATATTTTTGAGGTATCATCTAAAAGAAAAGGAAAATGCTCAGCAAAACAACTAGGTTTGATTCAGGATCTCATGACCATTTTGGTAGTAGAAAACCTAGAACCAGAATTGGAAGTTTTCCACATGATAGATGATCTCGATTTAGCTGAACATGATTCCAATGAATTGAGAGTAGCAGAGCCTTTCACCTTTGATCTTGAGGACATACACATGGATTTTGGGGAACAGGATAGCAATCAATGGGATTCAATTTTTTATTCCATGGATCTTGAGACATTTCATTATGATGATTGTTTAAAGGATCTCTAGGAATCGAGCTTGGTAGATACCGAGAGTAACCACAACCCAGAGTATGAATCCTTTACAAATTTGGAGTTGGATGATCCAAAAGGCACTCTCCAAGCATTCATTTTTTACTGGGATGAAGACTATAGAGAAGAATCATTAGACGACCCAATCTTCGAGTCATTTTTTGAGGAATTGATCTTACACCCATTAGAGAAAAATCAAGATGACTCATTAGAAAAGGATCCATTGGGTCACATTGCACAAGAGGAACCACACATCTAGGATATAAAAACTAGATTCACCTCTATTGGGTCCTGGACCCACAATGATCTTACTTCAGAACCCCAAGATCATTACATCTTCCGAGTGATTCCTCCGCGGAAACTCCATAAGAGCCACCCAAAAATGAATCAACTTGACCCATATCATAGACCTTCTGGAATGACTCTTCATCATAATTTGATACTCATTTGTGGCCATCTGATTCTCATCCACCACGATCACATATTTTTCCCTATCACTCATTATAATGTAGCAATTGACATATCCTTTTGAGCTCCTTGCGCCCAGCCGACGGTGTCAAATTTAGTGCTTAACGAGAGGCAACCCGTCATTCCAAAAACCCGAGACCCTTCTGATTATTATTTTTAGCTACTCCTGCACTTTTGAGTTTAAATTTAGAACAGCCGACTCCACCTTTGGTACTTGTATCAAAACTTGAAATCGTTCACAACAGTCATCCCAACCCGTTCACCCACCCTTTGATCCTATTCTAAACCTTGAACCAAACTGATTTTCGTACCCTCCTAGTTTACAATAAGGACATTGCAAAACTTAGGCATGGGGGGGTGTTAAAGTGCAAATATATGGAAATTAAATTCTCTAAGGGGTTCTCACAAAAAAATACATATTCAAAAATAAAAAAAATAAAACAATGACAAAGAAAAAAAATAGAGGAAGGGGAGGAAATTTTGAAAATGATTGCAAATATTTCTTGAGGAAAAGAGGAGGAGATTAAAATGTCAAAAAGGAGCAAAAAAATCAAGAAAAAGTGATGATAGTCATTAGTAAATGATTATGGAATCTACTTAACTTCTAGACCTAATCAAAAGAAAAAAAATTAAGTCCTAAAATGAAAGAGACAAGGAGATTAGTATGAGTGCTGATCTTAGGCCTCTTGGGCTTATTTTAGGGCTTAAACATTCACGTATTTGTTAAGATCTGGATTAATCCTCAAAAGGTTGAGGAAAGTGCGAGGCTGATGTAGTAGGTCTAAGGTTTAGGGATTATTTAGCCCCGTCGTCTACCCTTTGGTTGGTGGGACTTGGTAACCTAAGCACCCAAAAATCACACACTAAGTCTGGTTCAGTGCGCTTAATAAAGAAAAATCATGCCAAAAGTGTTCTGTTCTGAAAAGCCATCTCGAACATCTAGCTTAGGAGTGGCTCGACAACACAAATTGATTGGATGAGTTCCCAACGCGAAAAGGTGGGAAATTCCCCTCAAAGATGCATAATAACAAATTGTCTCCTTGGTGCTTGTCCCCTAGGATATCTAAATATCCTACCAGGGGCATGTAAGCACCTTGTGTTGGTTCAGGTGCCATGGGCGAGATTATCCTGAAATGTCGATTGCCAGGGCCTGAATTTAGCTACAAAATGCCATGGGGAGCACTATCTCAAAGTGTTGAAAGCGAAGGTTCTGGGGGTTGCCTTGGGCGGTGCTATCCCGAAGCATCGAAAGCCAGGGACCCTTCAAGGATTGATGGTAGGAACGAGGAATCTGATACAGACCATGTTTAGGGCCAATTCGAGGCTGGATCTAGGGAAATCTAAGAAAAAGAGAGAAAACTCTCCAAATGAAAATCCTTCTATCGCTCCCTTACAAAAATGCACTACCAAACTAAACCTAGACATGTTACATTATAAGCACAAGTGCTTTAACCGTTGGGTTCAACGAACCTCTAGGTAGTTTTTACGGGCCTTAGAAATCTTCGCGGCAGACCTACGTTCAAGCTGGTCAGGTCTGGATCTTGATTGATACTTGAGTACCTCTAGGCCTATTGTTGGCACTCTGACATAATTTCTAGAGAGCACAAATCAGGCATCTGAACTTAAAAGCATGGTCTAGAAATCTAGTTCTTTCCATAAGATTTTACTAAGGGACTAGCAAAAGCTAGGCATAGGGGTATGATGGGAACACCATCATAGGCCCTAACTGGTCACTTTTAGTCAAGTTTAAAAGATAAATGCTCCTACATAACCATCTGAGGGTTATAACTCCATTTCAGGCTATTTTGAGAAGAGAAAGGAAAGTAGGGTTAATTCTGTAATTTTAATAGCATATCATAAACACAGAATAACCAAGGAGTTTGCTAGGGATGAAATGAAATTCAAATGAGCATTAAAGATCAATAAGTGGGTCCATGCAGACAGCAACGGTGTTTCACGCATTTCGAGAACTAATATAGCACCCAAAACCCTAATTTCAGACCCGCTTAAATTACAGAGGTCCTGGTCAGGATAAAATTCATCTAAATCTCCTAAAATTCATATAACAATATTCCTTGTGGTTTGGTAACCTTGATTTGACCTTTGGAACCTATTTTGACCTTAAACAGAGTCACAAATAGAGTTCTACCTTAATTTGGGTTTCTGCTCAAATTAGCCAGTCAAACTTGGTCAAAATTAAAATCTGACTTCACCATGAGATTCCTTAGATCCAAATTAGGTTCATACCAAAATATGGGACCAATCACACTCCATCGTGACTTAGTTTGCAATTTAATCCATTTAAACTCTATTTTTCACACTTAAGCCCCTAACTTTTGAAATCCTTGCATTTAGCCCCCTAACTTCTCATCATTTTCTTCAAAAAGGTCCTTACCGCGATTAACAGTGTGAACCCATCAGCACCGATCTTCAATCTAGGATTCCTCCCTGATTTCTTGATCAATTACTTCCAAAATTGGAAGGAATGATCTTGAGAGACTCCTCACCTTCCCCTGACCCAACTCACACACTCAAACTCCACATTTGTACACTCTCACAACCCTGCCACCATTGCCTTCCACGTCTCCAGCATACCGCCGGTGACCTCGCACAACTGCCACAACGCACCAAACTGCTCCCCATTGGTCCCAAAACCTCCGCCTTGTCCTCACGACCAAAGCCCTCAAGTAATTGAGGGGATTAGCCACGCACACACTCCACTCGACACTACCCTCACCACACCACCTTCTTAAGGTCTCCAGACCTCCACATGCACTCTCACTCCACAAAACACCCACCATCGCACTCGTCAACGTCCGATGATCCTCCTAAGTTGCTCTGACAGGGACATCAGGCTGTATTTCTTGTTTCAGAGTCATCGTCGTTGCTCTGCCACCACCGCCCTCGACTTCTCCGACCTCAGCTACAATTCTTTCACCTCAATCATCCGTGAATCCATCTCCAAGCACTGTGAACAACTCCCAAGTTCTCTTCCAGGACCTCAATTGGAGCCTTCAGCATCGCCTTCAATTTGGAGCAGCATCTCACCTATTGTTGCACGAAGAACAGTGGGACATTTAGTCCCACATCGGTTCTTTACAACCAATCGACATCACTTAAGTGGATTTTTTGCTACCGCCTTATCCCCTCAGCACATGGGGTGAGGTCCCACTCACCGCACATGTGCTTACTCCTCACCCGCTACACCTCACAGGTGGGTCTAGTCCCCTTCTCTGATCCAAATACCTGA
Source organism: Thalassia testudinum (assembly GCA_037157565.1). NCBI lineage: Eukaryota > Viridiplantae > Streptophyta > Magnoliopsida > Alismatales > Hydrocharitaceae > Thalassia > Thalassia testudinum. Next base: position 68,743,138 of record JAZHRO010000007.1, on the reverse strand, counting down.
ACTAAACCCAATTACACCCAGGATTGTGAGAAGCTGAGAGGTGAAATTTGTGAGAGAGAGGGGGGTGGGTTTTTCTCTGTTAAGACCTTGGAGCCTACCCTTTACTCTCAATACTTAGAGGAAATCTAAAAAGGCTCTTGAGCCTTGGTTGCTGCTGCTGTGTTCGTGAAGAGGAGAGGACCTTTTGCCTCTTCTGTTAAGGCGTCTAGAAGCCTTGCCCATCGTCTGATGCCCTCTACTGGTTACTGTGGATACTTAACCGACGTGGAAAATTTGATTGTAGTTACTATGCATTTATTTGAATATTTATGAGCTTAACTTTAAAGGGTTAATTTGGTGATTTAAATCACCATTTTAACCCAAACTTTTTGCACTATTATTCTAATTTTATTGAAATATCATTTTGAATATCATTACTTTTAATTGCTTATATTTCTTGTGATTGTTGAATTAAATTGCATCTTTGCTCCCTACGAACGATCTCGAACTCTATTTTTTGAATCTAAGTTTATAAATTTAAATGATTTGAGCAATTTTGTCCTACACTACGACGCATTTCTTAAACAACAACGATTTCGCTCGAACACATGGGTAATAAGATGGGTTACGTGAAGGTGTGTGGGATTTTTAAGTAGGATGTGCATGGCGTGGGATTTGGGTTTTGAGGAGTTACATAGGTGGCTTTGGTGGTGGGCATTTGTTTGCATATGGTTTGTGGGGACAAGCTACGTAGGCTATTGGGAATGGATTTGTTGCATGGGAGCAGTGGATGTGGGATTGGAAAGTGATGTGAATTGGTGGGATTTTATGGCAATGAAGGTTGGGTGCATATCTAGGTTAGGTAAAGGGTCAAGGTTCAATTGGGCTATGGCTAGAAAATCGAGGTTAGTCTAATCAAGGAATGTGAGCTCAATTGATTTTCAATTGATGTGGAGCTTCAATCAGATCTAGACCAGGCACCTGCAAACATATAAAAAAAATCTCATCAAGGCACCAAATATAAGTAAAAATCCTAAAAATGCAATATTTATCAAATGTTGCAATATAACTAATTTAACCTAATCTAATCTAATGTGACCTAATTTACCCTTAAACTAACAATAGTAAGGCATAATTAATGTCAATAAATATGAATGTATCAATTCCACATTACTTATATCTCACATCTTGTGTGTTTGTGCACGTAGTACTTAGATCCTACAAGTGGTATCAGAGCTAGTTGCGAGAAGATGTCACAAATCTCACTCGCAATGGCATCAACCTCAAGGCACACAGAATCACAATCATCGACTTGTCCTCCCTATTTTGATGGGATGGACTACAAGTATTCGAAGAAACGAATGTAAGTCTTCCTCAAGGCGATGGATGAGTCGTGGAGTCTCATTCAAATAAAGTACACCAATCTGGAAGAGAAAGGACTAGTACTAACAAGTGAACAAAAGAAAAAGATCATTAGTAATGCAAAGGCCATGAATGCGCTTTATTGTGCATTATCAAAGGAAGAGTTCAACTGAATTTTGACATGCGAGTCCACGTATGAAATTTTGAATACTCTTGAGGTCTCCTACGAAGGAACAAACAACGTAAAGGAAACTCGTATTTCCATTCTTGGGTCTTGTATCATATCATATTCTAGATCTAATTCTTCTAGAGGCACCATCTTTCTCTTAATTCTACTCCAAAATAATTGTGGCTCTAAATCATCCCCCGAATCAAATTCTTCATTAGGGGACCAAGGTTGAGGATGACTAGATTTGGTTAGCCCCTCTGAATTGTGGGTCGAGTAAGAGTGCTCATTTGGTTTGATTAACCCATATTGAGAATTATCTTGGCTAGGATAAGGGCTTGGATATCCTCCTTGTTTGTGGGTCATATTAGAATAATCATAGGGATCTGATTGTTGGTTTTGGTGGAGGGGGTTGAGATTTGCATGATACAAAAATAATGCGGAAATATAATCTAAACATTCTCACAAAAATCAAACGCACAAGGAACACAAGTATTTTTAGGTGGAAACCCCAACCCGGGTAAAAACCATCACCTAAGCATCTTGACTTAGGATTTCTCAATCGACTGAGTCGATCAAATGCACTAATGTACTACTTCAACGAGGGTAGTACAACCTCTTATAGCCAAGCTACTTAACTCGAGGGTAGCATATCTCAAATCCACTCTTCTCCATGAAGAGTATTTTCTCTCGCGAAGGAGATGGGAATTCGCCAAGAGAATACCCAACCATAAAATAAAGGGAAAAACAAAGGAACCTATAGAGCCCAAATAGGTAAATGAACTTAGTTACCATATGTGAAAGGATCTTCCCTAAATCTGAAGTGATTTAATGCAAAGTATGCAGTGTAACGTTGCTCTCGGATGTATGCTAGAAGGCTTGGAGAGCAGGGTCACTTTCCTTCTTGATGATTTCTTCTCTATGACACAAATAGCATGAAAGTAGTATATCTTGGGTGTCTTGGACTTAGGAAGGGTACTCCTCTATTTATAGATATCCTAAGAAGGGTTTAGAAGGCCTTGGAAGGCTTGGGTAGCCATTGGGAACAAATCTTAGAAGATTAGGCCAAAATACCAACGAAATCAGGATCATTATAACTCTAACAGAGTTATCAGATGCCTGATAACAAGTTTGGGCATCTACTCTAAAGGGTTAGAGTCCTTGATTCTATTAGATCTAAATAGGGATTTAAGTGGACATCTGAAGTACTATTATAAGACATCTGGACATAAAATTGGACGTCTAATAATAGGCAAATTTGTTCCTATTTTGGACCAAATCTAAATAGGGTTTTTATGTATATGTGTCAAATGACGGATTGGACGTCTGACATAAGCTTTGGATGTCTGGTCTGAGGATTCTCTATGGGAATTGATTTCCTGAGAAGCTAATGGCTATAAGGTCTGACAGGTCAAGATTCGAGTCAGATCTAGCCTAACGTCTCGTTAGTAGACGTCTGGTCATGTCTACAAATGTATGATAATACTATTAATATAATCAAAAGGTGATCCTCAAAGATTCTTTTCTGACAGGCCAACGATCCTATTCTTAGACATCTGGCAAGGTCATCAGAAGTCTTCTAAGACATTTAAGCTAAAGGCTGGACATCTAAAGGTTATGATCACATACTACTAATCCCAGTCTAGGTGTTTGGACGTCTGGAAAAAATATCAAACGTCTTAAAGTTCAGGATCTGACATCTGATGTCTATATTGGACGTCTGATCAGGCTGTTTGAAACCAATTTTGATTTTCTAAGTTTACCTAAGTGTTTTAATGACGGATTAGTGTTCCTAAGAGTAATGTGATATACTTTTTGAGCTCTTTAACATGTATCTAAGTAAAAAATAAAGAGCAAAGAAATAAATGACAAGTAAATACAAGAACAAATTGACTTCTATCACATTCTTCATCTTCTTCCATCTTCAAGCTTTCACTCCACTCAAAGCTCTATCTCCTCTTCTCCATTAAGCTCCTCCAATCTGCCATGGATATGAGCTTGAGCTCCTTCACACTTGCTTTCATTTGCATTATTCCTGAAACTTATAAACTCAAATGCAAATGTTAATTAATAAGTGTTTTGTTATCATCAAAATCAACGATCGTGGTGCCCTTGCACCAACACTGATGACCTAAATTGAGAGTTATCTCTAGGAGGATAGGAGGTTGGATTTTGATATCTAAGATTAAAATAATATCCCCAGTTACAAATTCATCTATCCCAATTTAAAAATGTGGAAGTACAAGTTGAATTGGGATAAGGATTGAGATCATTCTAGGGATTAGAATCATATCTTCGATATTGGTATCCTGGGTTAGATTCGCAATTAGAAGTAGAGTTATCCCAATTAGAAGATTGATAATGTTGGGTCGAATTGGGATAAAAGTTAGAATGGGCATAAAAAGAATATGAAGAATAAGAATTAAATTCCATGGATACAAATGGAAGAAATCAATGTTAAGGATAGGTGAGACAAGATAAACCTCAAAGTATCAATCAAGCACACAAAACCTAGCCTGATTGGTATACCTAAGAGAACCTAATCCCAGCATAGTTGAAATTTAAGCCAAGTCTTCTCGACCTTTGAATTACCTAGGACACCCCACATGACAAGACATCCTAGAGGTTAATGCGGTTACCGCATGGACCCATCTAAGCAGCGATTGGTTCAGGTAAACAAATCCTCGACTCAACTTATAATGACCCGAACACCACCATGCATTTAAAATGGTGAATGCAGGTCGTCGAGTCAACCAAAATAGGATCACAATCACCCAACACATAATCATAAAATATCAACATGCCAAACAAACCAATCGTAATGCAATACGGTAGGAAAATAAAGTAGTAAATAATGAGCGATACAGTCCACAATAATCATAACCGTAATCAAAAGTGGAAAGAGAAAGGTACAGAAACCGTCTACTACAAGACCAAGAAATCAAAAAAGGACTAAATTGCAAAAGGACCATCAGACGTCATAGACCATCTGCGAGAGCTAAACTTGGTCCTACACCTGTCGTCTTGTGTACAACCACTCCCGACTACTCCACAGTACCTAAGTAAGGAGTCCAAAGGCAATCATCAGCAACGCCGAGTAGAGTAGTGTAGGTAAAGGAAAGTGATAGAATAAATTAAATAAGTATGCAAGAAAAGAGGGTACCACTTGTTAACTCACTTTTTATTTCATTAATTATTTTCCCAAGGGTTCAGGCTTTATTTATTATTTTTTAGAATTTCTTGAAAAGTATGAGAAGATCGCATTATGATTTCCTGAAAGGTAGGACACGTACATAGTTCCCTCCTGGCCGAGAGGAAACTCTGAACCCATCCTACATCTCATTCCATCACCCTGGGGTCCTAGCGTAGGTAATGTGGCGGCTGCATACCATGAGCTATATGCGTAGATGCGACCTATGCTGGCTTGTAGATAGGCCTCTCCACAGTCTGGGTACGTATCCATCCATATCTGTTGGAGCGCTTTTACCATGTTTTAGAAAAGACATGTGTCTTAGTATAGGCGATAAAAATGTAACAACATTTAAATTTATAAAGGTCAAAAAATCGTGAGTTCTGAGGTCGTTCACAGGGAACAAAATTGGAATTTAACCACTAATCAGTATATAAATGCACACAATAAACAAGTCACAAGCATAATGATATGCAATGAATAATCAATCACGAATATATATTCAGTAAGGATCCAAATTGTATCTCAAGAGTTAAATAACAAAAGGTAACAGAGATCCAAAAAAAGTGGTGTTTGAGACCACTAATTAATCATTTAACACTTGGTTCAACTCCACTCAAATCCTCAATTCCGTACTTAGAATTTCCAATCAACACTTAGCTTTTCAACTTAGAGCCAAATCTCAAAGTCAGCACAGACGTCTCGATTAAACATTTAATTCAGGCCCAATAAATGGCCTTAAAAATTAACTCCAAAGCACCTCAAATGCACCTAAGTCCTTGGGCACAGATCCCAAGAGTAAAACCCCCTACCTCCTTCTTAGAAACCTCTCTTTATCTCTCCTCAAACCAGACCCAGTTCAATTCCAGACCAAATCCGATTCAGCTTGGGCCCCACACTCGCATAAGCATGCGCGAGCATGTGGTGTGCACGCGATAGTGGAGACCTAAGCCCCTGTCTCAAAGGCGAACATCATACGAGCACAAAACATTAAATACACAAATCTAATTTAAAATTGCCCGAAGTGGCATTATCTTCTTAGTGCTTTTCTTCAGCTGCTGTGTGAGTCTCGCACTCAATTGTTACTATTGTTGTTGCTTGTTCTTCAATTCAAAGTCCAGAAATCTTCATGGATGTGGTCCACACTGCCTGGAGGTGAAAGCGAGACAGTTGATGATCGATCGACAGCGAGTGGAGGTGGTGATGAACAGTGGTGACAACGACGGTGGTGAAGACCTAAACATCAAAGTACGAGATAGATGCCCCAATTAGAAAGCTCATTAGCATCTCCGGAGCATGGCAAGTGTGGTGGCAGTGGTTTTGTGGTGTTTAGAGGATTGTAGAGGTGTATCAACATTAGAGCTCATGGCGGATGATGGGTCTGTTCGACAAGGATGTGGAGAAATCAATGCACCCAATTTTCGTGGAGGTGAGGCGAAGGTTGTGGAGGTGGTAGCAAGTCATTTGGTGGAGTGTAGGGGCTATGCGAGTGATAAATGCTAGTTTATCATCATTCTTATGCCCTAAAATAGATCTAGCTCTTAGGGTTTTAACTCCGCAAACGTGTTTTAGGCTACATTTAGGCATTTACCTAGGATAGGCATGAATTGCATTTTAGTTGTATTTTTTGATATGTTTTCTTAAGTGTTAGGGATAGATAGAAAGTCAAATCCCTCATACCTTGGCACTCATGAAGGCAAAAGATGAAGAAGATGCTCATATCAGCTGGATCCCAGCTAGATCCAACTCATCTCAGCTGGTTCCTAGCTCATTCTCACTGGATCAACTCATCCCTAGCTCCATTAAGCTCATCTCAACTGAATGGTAGCCCTAGCTAGTTCACCTCAACTCCATTCAGCTCACCTTAGCTGGATGGCAGCTCAAACTAGCTAAAGACAGTTGATCCCAACTCCATTCCAACTCCTTCAGCTCAGAAGAGTTCACCGGAAGCTCAACCTGACGAGGATTAGCTACTAGCTAGACCTGGTCAACTGATGATGACTTTAACTAGCTCAAGTCCAGCTCTCGGAGACTCAACTCAGCTCAACTTAGTTGAGCTGAGCTACTTGACCTGAGCTAAGTACTCCAACTAGCTAGGTAATCTCTAGAAAGACCAAATCCAGCTCACCTCAGCTCATTTCAGCAAAAGCCAACTCATCTTAGCTTGGCCTAGCAGCTAGCAAAGAACTAGCAAGCTAAGCCAGCTAAGGCAGCTCCCTGTAGTTCTCTTCAGCAACCACCAACTCCAATGTAGCTCAAGACAACTTCCTCCAGCTCTTCTCCTCTAAAACCCTAACTTCCTCTACCTCTCTAGCCTACTCCTTACTAGCTTAGCTAGTCACCTCCTTGGCATCTCTACCCAACCCTAAAACCCACCTACCTAAGCTCCACAAAATAACCCTAAACCTAGTCCATCTAAGCTCCCTACTCTCAATCTATCTTGGCGCCACCTAACTCACCACATTTCAACCCACCACCACCACCAAGAGGCACCTCAATTTTGGCACCAAAAACACCTAACTACCACCCCCCCCCCCCCCATTTTGGTGCCAAAATAAACCGCCATCCTAACCCTACATCTCACCACATGTGCCATCTCCACCCTGCAATGTTGGCGCTGATGAGAACCTCATCATGAACCCTAACTAGCACATTTTAACCTAAATAGGTTTACAAAAGCTCCTACAGAACCTAAGAGAAAGCCTAAATCAGAGAATTACAATTTTAAGTATAAAATAATTCATAAGGGGTAAAACTGTAATTTTACCAATGCAGTACATAAACAGGATTTCTAAGGGTCTAGACACAGGTCAAATGGACTTAATAAGAGAGAAAGTGGGATGATTTGGTCTGAAAAGGGTTATAGCGACATCTAGGAATTAAATGACATTTTACAACCTAAAACAAACCCACTTTAATTCACGAAGTTTCAGGCAAGATAAAAATCAATCAAACCATCTAAAATTCATTAAAAAAACATCCCCTAGGGTTTAGAACCTTCAATTTGTTCATTGGAACCTATCTTGACCTAGATTGAGAATTATACCCAATTTTTGACCTAATTTGGGTTTTTGTGCAAAATGTCTGACTAAACGTGGTCAAACCTAAAATCCAACTTCATCATTGGATTCCTTAGGTTTAAATTAGGGTTATACCAAAATTTGGACCTAAGGAAAGTTTGCCTTGACCCACTTTACAAATTGGTCTTCAATAATTACTTTTTGACCCTTAACTTTTTGAACTCTTGCAATTACCCCCTCAACTTTCCCATCATTTTCTTCAAACTGGTCCCTTTGCCACTGCAGCAGCAGGCCATACCTCTGGCGACTTCTCGCGAAGGATGGCGCCGCGCAGGGCATGGGAGCCGGCCCCAGAAACGAGAGGAGGGTCCCCTGCGTTGTCCTCTTCCGCATGGACCACCTCCCATGCTTGCCGGCACCCATACCTCTCGTGCGAACACGCGAGAGGTATGGGTCTCTTTTCCGACCACGTCTCTAGCGACCAGCCCACGCGTCCTCCTCGTGTTTCCCATGGTTGTCGCTTCCTTCAAGCTTGTCTTGGCCAGAGTTCCACCCCAAGTTCGTCTTCTCCTTCGGCCAAGTGGTCCAGCAAGCTCCGGCGAGCCACCCTCCTCCTTCTCGTTGCTCTGCCACAATACCAGTGGCAGAGCTATCCTCGCCCTCTTCCTCCGCTTTGCACAGCACCCACACGAGCACCTCTCGCCCCGTTATCGCCGCCGTCTCCCTCCACTGGACATCATCTTCTCCAACGACAGCAAGTACTGCTAGTCACCATCTCTCCCCCTTTGTCCACTTAATCAGGTTAGACTCACTCCTCTCTATCCCCTCTTCAATTCCCCTCAATTTATTTCACAAAATACCCCTCGATTCCACTGTCCACCATCTCCATCTCCACCTCCGGCCAGACCTCCAGCGAGGCGTCCCCGTTGCTCCACACCTCCATCCGCCTCGCCAACCAATCCCTGAGCATCACCACCACCCACTGATCACCCTATGACCCTCCACTGACCACACCAACCCCTGTCGCCTTCCCCCGAACAAACCCATCCTCATGGCCACAGAGCGACCTAGGCACGCACGCCTAGGCTGCCCCACGCCAGCCAACCCCCGCCTCACCTTCACCGTGATACGGCGAAGGTTTTCTGATGGTCTAACAGAGCCGCGAGGCAGTATTCTTGCTTTCAGGTTCTGTGCCCTCGCCGCCATTAACAAGCAAGCTTCGAGCTTGCTCGCAGGCTTGCTCCAGGCATCCGTGTCCCAGGTTGAAGTCCCAGACTGCGTAGAAGAGACTCACGCACGGTCCCAGGTCCCCAGTTGAAGACGCAAGCCTTGTGTATCGCTACAATTGCGAGGACTTCGGCTGCGGGAGAAGGCGCGGAAGCGGGTGGGACTTTTAGTCCCACTTCGGAAGTGTGCGAGCAGGCGCCTGCACATAAATTAATTTTGTGTTTCAGGCTATTCGCCTCAAAACACACTGGGGTGAGGTCCCTTGCACCCCCGCCATGCCTCGTCCGCGACACCTTCCCCGCGGACCTGGCACCCGGATCTGATTACGTCCTGCCTGTGCACACCTCGCGCACCACCCACGCCGGTGTGCCTAGTCCCAGGCGCGTCACCCGACCCGTTTACCCGATTAAGGCTCTGGGAGAGCGGACCCTGGAGTGAATTTAAGAGAGAGAGAGACGCAGGGAAGGTAGAGGTCAGGTTTTGCCTAACCTTACACTATGCAGGGAACAGGAGAAGAAGAAAAGAGAAGGAGCGGCTGAGCAGTTAGCCGCATAAAGGAGTAGAAGGAAAAGGAGGAGATAGTGCAACAGTAGAGAAGAAGAGGAAGCGGCGAAGGACACTTAGCTGCATCAAAGAGTAGGAGCTGAGGAAGAAAGAAAGGAAGAAAAAGAAGAAGACAGGAGCAGAAGCTGAAGAGGAGAAGCCAACTGAAGAAGGAGAAGACACAGTACAAGAAGAAGAAGAAGCAGAGAAGGCCGAGCAGAGAAGAGAAGAAAAAGCCAAGGGGAAGAAGCAGTAGAAACCAAAGAGAAAGGAAGAAGAAGAAAGAAACGAGCACTGTAGCAACCGCTACTTAAGATGTCTGATTCATGGAATCAGATGACTGAAGACAGAAAAAGAAAGAAGACAAGAAAAATTTTATTCCCTTTCTATAAATTTTTTGTAAAATAGTATATATCCATATTGTAAATTGTGATTTTGTACGCTTCTAAAATCTAGTGTTGCTCCCTGAGTTCGACCTCAGAAATTTCCTATTTTTCGAGTAATAAAAACATACTTGCTGGTTGCCAACAAGCAGCCAACAGGCGCCACCTAGGACACCTTCTAAAAGACCATTTTGGTGCCAACTTGTCATGTCTCTCCAACCCTTAACCACCCACCTAGGCAACCCTACAATTGGCGCCAACCTATGGTAGGCCTAGGATCAATTAACTACCCTAAAAATCCATCCTAACCATCCATCCTAAAGCCACCAACTTCCCCTTCAAACCCCTTCATTTGGCACCACCTTTCTTAGCCCTTAGATCACCTAACCACCATCCAAAAGTCATCCTGCCCTCCATCTTATTCCACGCCAACTATCCTCCCCCCTACTCCTATAAAAACACCACTAAGCACCACTTAAACCCCATCTTCTCCCTTTGTATATTCCACCATTACACCACCTACATGTAAGGCCAAGGAAGAAGAAGAAGAGAAGGAGATCAAGGGGGCAACCTACCCACCCTCTTGGTGCCTTCTTCCTCATTCTTCTTCTCCCTTGTGCCACGCCAAGGAGGAGGAAGACTTCATCTAAGCAGACGACTAGGCAAGATGAAGAACAAGGGTGGTGGACATCCATACTTGCAGGAGACTTGGAGAAGGACCACTTGAAGGAAGAAGCCAAAGAGTTCTTTTCAACTGTGGAAGCAACTGCAGTTGGAGAAAGGATTTCTTAAAGCTTCTTCTGGAGGATCTTCATCTTATTCTTCATCACTTTCTATTTTTGTATTAGCTAGATTTTGTTTCTATTTTAAGCATTTATCTACTTGTGACTCTGCATATCTAGTTAATATAAAGCTTTTTGCCTTCCAATTTCTTGTTCTACTTGGTGTGTTTTCCTTGTAGTTGTAGTGCACCACAACTCCCTTCTAATTACCCTAGGCGCACTTGCCTAGGGTGAGATTAGAAGAGAGGACATTCTTGTCACTCTAGAGTAGTTGATAGGCGTAGCTATAGCATACCTTCATTTTCGTAATCATTGCCCGACTATTTCTGAAAACCCAAAAAAAGATGATAATATAAAATCACAAAAAGAAAGTTGATTTCCCGTTTTCAAGAAAAAGTATTTAAAAATTTCATTCCTACCTCCTTGGACGACCCTAGATTCCACCGCTATCTAGGTTTTATAAATTTAAAAGCGATTGCGAACATGCATATTGCAACGACTCAAACCCCTAATTTTAACAAATCACGCATTTCTCACATCACTTTTTGGTGCCGTTGCTGGGGAGGCATGGCTTTGCACTTTCATATTTCTCTTGCTTGATATGCGGATCTCATCCCCTTCTCTTTCTTTCAACTTGTGTGTGCAAGCACTACAGGAAGAAGGTGGGATTTTGGAAGTGAAAGCTTAAAGTTCCTTTTCTTCCCACGGATTTAAGGTTAGTGCCATCTTCCTTGTCACATAATCTCTCTTAAAAACTATCAAAAAAAAATTAAATCAGGCTTTCAGGATCAAAAACATTATGTTTGAATCATCTAACACCACTCTACCTTAAGTGTTGGTCTTCTGATTTTCGAGTCTAGACTTCTGTCCGGACTTCTAAAATCAATTCCTAACACCACAGGCCTGCTAAAAACTTCAAATATCACCTAAAGATTCCAAATCAAGTTAGGAACATCTACTCCAAATTTCAGAGAATTTGGAGTTGTAGAGAAGTTTTAAAAATTCACGGACCATAGGGGGTCATCTCCTCTGATTTCATTATATTGTTATTGTCCGCGAATTTTAGGAATTTTTCTACTAATCCAATTTTTTTGAAATTTAGCTTTTTGGAATACTTGTGAAACTATACACAACATATAAAATCAAAAAATTTTTTGGTGGCCTGTGGTGGTACCAAAAAGTCCAAAATACCCACAGGTATCATTTCTGGACTTTGACACCAGCACAAATAAAAATCTCAAAAAAATATCAAACAAATTCCTAAAATCATAAAAAAATATTTTTTGGAATCGTTGTTTGATTTTCCATTCTGTGGTGGTGTTGTTTGCTCTGTTTAGACCACTACTGAATAAGAAAAGCCTGAAACAATTCACTGATAGTTACATTTCTGCTTAGGGATCAAATCAATTAGGGTTTCTTTTCATTTTTCTAGTTCCACTTTCTAAAGGAAATATACATTCACCAATACAATTTGATTTCTCTTTGATTATGGAACTTAAACTTGTTTGAATTCATCAAAAGAAAACCCTAGAAGACAATAATCTAAATCAAATCCTAAAAGTAGAAACACAACAAATTTTGTGTGACAAATTGATTTGGCATTGGACTCACTTTGTCCAATTCGCACACACACCAAAAAAGAAATAATCGGGCATTACCCCAATTAATGCCCATCACATTCCTTATGCACTAAAGTTCCTAATCTAAATTAAAATTGGTAGTCATTTGACCACTAAGGACTTCATTTCATCTTAGGCTTGATATCTGAAATTTAAGTTACCTCTAATTATCCCAATCCCCTTAATTAAGGTGGTGTCAAACTAAAAGGGAAGTCAAATGACAAGTACGGGTTTACACAAGCCCCTGGTGATTTTCCCATGACATGCTTGGGCTCAAGCCACCTCTGTAGTCTAACCAGGTTGATTTTAGGAAGGGGGTTCAATTAGTGGTTTCTTACTTTTTCGGATTCCCAAGTCTTAGGTTCTAAGGAGTCAACCATAAGACTAGGCTTAGAATTTTGTTGCTTGATTGGACACTTCTCATCTTTCCCTCCTCTCCTCCCCGTTCTTCCATTGTATGCATGAGCGACGGTCCCAAACTCCGCACTTGGAGGGACCACTTGATTTTTCCCCCTACACAAAAAGACCCCTTTTCCCTCCTTTGCCTCTGCATTTTCAAAGAATGGAAAATCAAAAAGATAGGTCTACTAACCCATCCACATCCACCTCTAATCCCACCTCCGACCCTTCCACAGAAACTAACCCCTCCATCTTTGACTTAACCCTCCCTCATCTACCAAACCTAGAGCTACCTAATGTTGAGATGGCACAACCTCACCAAGAAGCCCCCCTGCCTAATCCCAACTCCATGATAGCTGAGCAGCTAGCTCAGCTACAAGCAAATCAACAACAGTTGACTAGGACTATAAAAAACCTAGCCAACTAAGGGCAAAACCCACCACCCCGTCAACAGCCTGTCATTCCTCTAAAGGATTTCTATGATCCTTCTCACTATGAGGACAAATCGGGGGTGGTAATTCCAGAAGGGGACTTTGAGATTGAACCGGCAGTTATGAATCTGATTAAGCTCTTCCATGGCCTTCCTAAGGAAGACCCGTTCGGCCACCTTGAAGAACTCACTCTCCTTGGACAAACAACTCATTCCCACAATGTGCAAGAAGATCTTTGGCTGATGCAGCTATTCCCATTATCTCTCAAAGATAAGGCCGCTTATTGGTTTAGAACCATCGATAGACCTATTACCACATGACCTCATCTCAAAAGTGCTTTCCTCAAGAAGTTCTTTCCCATAGGTCGTAGTAATTCCCTGCGAAGATCTATTACGACCTTTCAACAAAAATCTGGCAAGACTCTTCATGATGCTTAGGAACGATTCCAAGATCTCTTAAGAAGATGCTTGCACCACAAGATTCCCTTATAGCAGTTCATGCAGATCTTTTATCATGGATTAGAAGATCAATTTCGACATTTCGTCAATGCCTCATGTGGCGACAACTTCTTAAATAAGGATGCTAAAAGTGCCTATGATTTATTCGAGGAAATGAGTGAAAACTCCTTTAATCAGGCATCCATGAACACCTTTGGCAAAACCTCAAACCCGCAATTCAGTGTTCATGAAATAGGCACTCAATCTATTCCAATCACCCAAGATGATCTACTAATGATTGCCCAACGACTTGACCAAATGCAAATAAATCAAAAGAAATTCGAGGAAAGGTTTGCCACACCCATCCAAGCTCCATAGGCTCCACATCTAACCCCGCCTAACATTCCACGAAGAGAATTTGCATAATTTAAACACTATCCCTGCTGAATATAATCAATATTGTGAGGCTTTCTATGGTTCACTAGGGAATTACACATATCAAAATCCCAACCCCGCTAAAAATATCTCTGCCCTCCAGGAGCAATTTATAAATTCTTCCAACTGGAGGAACTACCCGAACCACTCTTGGACCAACCCAGTTCCTCCCCAAAAACCAAATCAATTTGGAGGGTGTGGGTTGAATCTGACCTTTTATCAACCTGAGCCATCTCAAGAAGACATCAATGCCTAGATGATGAAAACCCTGCAGGAAATGCAAGGCAAAATGATGAAAGTAACCCATGCTATTACATATTTGAATAATCAGATTGAGGTTACTCCAACTCAGAGACCTGTAGGACATTTACCGTCCCAACCCATGCCAAACCCTAATAATCAACGGAACCATTATCAGGGTAGAAATAAAATTCAAAACCACTATAATCAGCCTCCCATTAACCCTATACCTTAGCAGCCATCAGGGTTTCCACAACAACAGGCCCCCCCACCTCCTCCAAGTAATAATCCAACTGCACAAGCAGTTATATTGAGGAGTGGGAAAACCACCACTAATCCTGGGCCTTCGCAACAACCTAATAAAACCCCTATCATTCCTATGTAAATTGACTCTCAACCCCCCACTCAGGAAGAAAATGAAACACAAAAATCACATGACACGACTCCTATCCCATTTTCCCAAGCTCTCCACTCCAACACCAATAGAAAGAAGAAATCTGAGCCAACAACTGAACAACTCATGGATTTATTTGGGCAAGTTCAGATCAATATCCCTCTCCTAGACACAATCAAGTATATACCTGCCTATGCCAAATTTTTAAAAGATATTTGTACTCCTAAAAGGCAGACAAAAAATCTAGGTAGAGTGCATCTTTCGGAGACAGTAAGTTCCATCATACAGAACCAGATGCCTCCTAATTAAGATGAAAGACCCGGGCGTGCCTTTGATTTCAGTAAGTATTGATGATACCACTTTCAACCGCTCCCTTCTCGATCTTGGTGCCTCATCAATATCATCCCCATGGTTTTATTCGAAGAATTTAAGATTGGTGATTTGAAACCTGTCGTGGTTACCCTACAATTAGCCGATCAATCTGCAATCAAACCTCGTGGGATTGTCGAGGATGTCCTTGTCAAAGCTTAGAAATGTGTCTTCCCCATAGACTTTCTGGTCCTTGACATTGAGGTACCCGAATCTCTAATTAATGCCCCAATAATTCTTATACGACCCTTTTTGGCCACCGCAAAAGTAAATATCAATTGCCATACAGGAAAAATGGATATCACTTGCGCAGACCAAACTATCACTCTTGATATTTTCAAATCCTCCAAGAGATTCCATAATAATGATGATTTTTTCGAGGACGCAAACACAGAAATCTCTAATTTGGTGGAGACAATGTTAATAGGTACCCTTCCCGACCATAATTATTTCAAGGACTCTGACTCTAAATTAGTCGTCAGCAAAATCTATGACTTGGGGCCTTGTCTTCCATTAAAATCACTTCCTGACTATTGATGTAGGCAAGCTTCGCGAATTAAAATTAGGGGTTTGGAGGACTCGTCGTCGTAGCTTGCAAAACGTGTCTATCAGATAAAATTTATAATCAAAACTCGAAAAGTGAGTCCCAGGTCGAACACGGGGAGGCAAACGTTTAGTTTTATAAAAATCTATGCTTCACTTTTTTTTTTGGTCGTTTTTGTCTTTTCTAATTTTTTGGTATTTTTAATAGGGCAAGAGATCAGGTCGATGAAATCTAGCTAATCTACTTGCAAAATAAAAAGAAAAGAGAGAGAGAGGAACAATCACATATATTTCTGAATCCAATGTTTTCTACAAATAAGAAAGCTGGAAAAACTACACTAAAAAGCAGTAAAGATAGATTGAGATGAGAAAATCCCCCTCGACAGTTGCTCGGAGGATGACTCACTCTGACGTCTCCTGAGGAAGGTGGTAAGGAGCGAGATGAAGGAGGACAGAGTCGGAGGACGGAGGGCGAGGTAGGACGGCATCACAGCGAGGATCTTCTTCCCGAAGGGCGGTGGGAGGATAGCCGTGGGATGCTCCACGAATGGGGATGAGAGGTGGGAAAAATATTTGATTTTCTACTCTAGAGGAGCATCTCGAGCTTGGGACAAGCTCTCTCTAAAGCCTTGGAGGTGGTGAGAGGAAGAAAGGAAGAGATAAAGAAAAATGGGAGGGGTAGGGGTCCTTTTATAATGGAGGAAAGAATCAAATTTGTATACAGGACATTTAGTGACGGTCATAAACTTAGCTGAAGATCTGCCACAAACGTCGCTGAAGATAGCCCACGCGCCCATGTCACACGCCTCCACACGTGTGCCCATGTGCACTGCTGCTGCGCGTGTGTGCCTCCACACGCGCACGCACCTACACTGCTGTGCACGTGCGGTGGTGCGTGCATGCGCATGGGCGGCCTGGGTTGCGCCACATGGCGTGATCTAGGTCGTCCATCTTCTTTCTGTTGTAGGGGCTGCTACAGAGGTCGGATTGAGTCGATTTTTGTGCCATCAGGCTACGATCGTCAACTCGAATCCATCCACGCAGTTGGATTTATCGTTTGAAGCTCCAAATTATGTCACCTAGTCCCTTGGCCATTTATCTTCCTTGGACTGCATATGGTTTTATGGGACTCCGATCAAGATGATTTCGAAGGCGTTGGACTCCGATCATCATCCTGATCAGATCCGTTCGGTCGGATCGTCAATCCGAGGCTCCAAAATAAATCTCCTTCTCTCTTGACTACAAAAAGGATGCAATTAACCTAAAATATACACAACTACTCTAAATGCAGAATGATGCATGCTATGCAATATTTATAATATAGAATGCAAATCTATGCCTAGGAACATGCATAAATAGGCATTTTAACCTAAATGGATGTGTTTACATCATACCCCCATGCCTATCTTTTGCTAGTCCCTAGCAAAATTAAACTACATGCTATGTATAAAAATAGAATTAGGACTCAATCGCTTAGGCCTAAGTCGTTTATTAACAATAGAAAATTTCAATTAAGGTCCTAAACTATGAAAACTCAATAGTACCTGTGTCTTCCAGAATGCAAACCACCTAAGTCCTCGCCTTATTTGAAAAGAGAAGATACAATTTTTTTGTTTTTCTTCTTTTTTAATTTTTTTTGTACTTTTGGAGTTTGAGAGTTTCGGGATAACTTTTTATGGCTACCCGACCTGCTCAAGACTCGAAAAGGACTCTAAGTGCTAAGCATCTAGTGAAAAGAGTGAAAGACTCACTAGGCGACCGTTAAAATGGACTTTGGGTTTCTACGACCCTAGGTGACCTTGCCTAGAAGTTTATCTTTTCGAACGATAGCTTTCTCCCTACTTTTATTTATGGGGTGAACGCAAGGGCGAACCCAGTGTATATCTCCCCGATTTATTCTACTTCCCCACTTCTTCCCTAAGTGTTTTGGGAATTATTATGCATTTTTGTGAGCTGGGCTCTGGACAACTGGCCAATGGGCTATTACCCACAACAACTTGCCAACCATACTCATGCGGTGAAGTGTGGTTTTATATGTTTATTTTTATTTTTATTTTTTTCTCCTTTTTCTATATTTTTTTATTTTTCTTTTTTTTTTTTTTTTTCAAGTAAGTGGCTTCCCTGATCTAAGATTTACCTAAAGACAGTACGACAAAAATGGTCTTGTGGCTGGGCTCTAGACAACCAGTCGATGAGCTGATACCACCGACAACTTGCCAACCATACCACCCTAGATAATTCATTAGCTACCCAATTTCCAAAGAAACCGCTGAAAAGTGAGTCAATGCAAAAAGTATGTAGATGCTTAGGCTTAAAGTCCCCTCAAATCAGAGGGCGGGTTGATAAGTCGTATACTTATCACCCTAATGTATTGACTAGTAAGATAAAATTATTTGGCGAGGACTCGAGACTATGTCCACATTCGAGTGGACACCCGGCCTAATTAAGACCGAAGACCTAAAGAGTCTAAGTGTTTAGGTCCTCTCGTATCATTCCCTAAAGTTAATAACACCTAAAAGCCTAAGTTCTCGTCTCCTAATTCTATTTTCTCCCTTTTTCTTTCTTTTTATTTTTTTTTTAAAGCAACTAAAAGAAATTCTACAGAGTTAACAAAATGGTTTCAGGATAAAGTATCCACCCCCCCATGCCTAAATGATGCAATGTCCTCATTGTAAAAATAAAGACATGAAAAGGGCAGAGTAAGCAGAATATCACCTGAACATCGTGACAACCCAGTCAGCTCCGTAGAGAACGTGGAATATAAACACGTGCTAAATTTAATGCCTTTAGCTAGGCATAAAATACAAACAAAGAAGAGGTTAAGAATTCACAGGTACGAGTCAGAATCAGAATTAAAAGATTGATTCTTAAACCCATCAGCAGGAGATGTCCACAAATGTGGACCAAGTTGTGGTACAGACCCATGCCCCAGAGTTGAATGGTTCTAAGGTTCTAGATAAAAATCACCCAGAACCTAAGATTATTGTGTTTGTAAGGCCGGGCCTGCGATTTTGTGTTGTGCAACCCAAGACCAAAGTGTCGGACAATGGGTTGATCTGATTCATTAAAATCGGGTGTCCACTTATAGTTCAGCTCAGGAAGATAGTCAATTATTCCAGTCTTGGGATGCACGTGAAAGATATCATAAGGGTCTTGATAGAAGGTAAGTGGTTTCAGGTCAACAAGAACCCTCAGATCAAAAATCAAAGTTCCCTCAAAATTAGCTTCCCAGATTTTTAATTCCAACTTCCTATCCTCTGAAATCAATGTTTCCGGGACCTCTAAATCGCTATACACCCCATCTAAAGTACCCAAGTCCAATAATAGCAACTGAATCAGGATTGACTTGGGCGTAATGATTTCTAAATCATAATCAATCCCTTTGGGGTGTGGTTGAGGGATGGGGCTACTGATTGAATCTTCTAGTAAATGAGGATTCGAATCCTCCAAGTTAGCCCCAACCAAATCAAAATCTTCAATGAATGGGCTATCAAATGGTTCGTCATGCTCCTCGAGCCCGTTTGTCTCACTAAAATCATCTTCCATAAGCTCAAGTGAGACTTCAGTAAGAGTTTCCTCACCCTCAAAATCAAAGAGTCCATGATCCTCATTTGTATATGTCTCAAAATCATATGTCATTTCATGGTCAGTGAAGACATATTTTTCGTCATTCCCTGGCTCTGGGATCTCGGGTGAGAAACTCGATTCATCCTCAAAGGGTTGCTCTAGACCAACTTGGTCATCTCCAATCTCAGAATATGTATCCCCTCCGATAGGCGCCTGAGCGGGTTCAGACCTTGGCTCTCCTGAAAGGGGTTCATCTTGAGAATCATCCCAAGATTTGACTAGGGCAACCACAAATTTCATCCTCAACCTCGACAATTTCCCAAGAAGAAACTCACTCAAGTCCCTATCCCTAACACTTTGGAGCAAATCCAATAGAGAATTATGAAGTTCATCAATCATTTTGATCATAGGCTCCAATGCTTCAGTGCATGGTGTTTGCTGAGCTTCTAAAGATTGTATAGTGTTCCTCAAATTAGCCAACACCCTATCTTGGATCTAGTTCACCTGAATCGACTGGTCGATTCAGTTTTGGGTGGGTTTGGGTTAAATCTAGGGGAGTCAAGATGTCGAGGTTCTCGGGTCCCTCCCTGATAGTAAGTTGTTTCAAGTTGTTCAAAGAATGATGATGACCTATTTTCAATGGAATACTAGGGAGGGTAGGTGTTATAATCAGCATATCCTTCCTGATTGTAGATCAGGTTGGTTTTTCATCAAAGGATGGAGATCCATAATCATTGTAGGTTTGGGAAGGATAGTAATCATAGTCTTGTTGTCCACAGTTAGGCCCTGGACACTGAGGTCCAGATTCGTATCCCAAATCAAAGTTATCCCAGCTAGTGGATGGGTAATTACAAGTTAAGTCAGGATAGTAATCATTTGGGGATAAGTGGTGGTAGGAGGATAGGATGTGAAATGTGTGTAGGATGTGGAAGGATACATTGTGGAGTATGAGGGAAATCAGAAGAGAAAAAGGAGCCCTGCAATACAAGCAATCAACCATGTACTTAGGTGGGTTAGCCTAAAGACCTACAAACTCCCAGAACCCATCTTGAGACTATAAATGATTTGGTCTACTTTTATCCAGTCAATCCAACCAATTAGAAGGAGGGACTGGGGAGAAGGTTCTTCCTTTGGCTTACACCTCCGATTCCTAGTGTACCCTCCAGTCGCGGTCGTTTGATGCTACTCCCCTAGCTAGACATCAGATGGACCAGTAGAAGCAAATTAATCGAAAAAAATCTCAGTCTGAGCCCCAAAGAGCGAATCAATCCTTAAGGCCAACGTCTACTCAATTTTAATTAGGCTTAGGATGATTGTGCTCTTGGAATGTGATGGGCCCTTTAGATGGGTTGTGCCCTTAATGATCAATTAAAATGTGTGTGCGTGCACAACCAGGGTTTTCAAACAAGGTTATTTGATGATGTGTCTTTTAGGGTTTAACCTTGTTTGGTAGCTTTTAGGGTTTAATCTTTAGGTTTGTTTAATCAGAGTTCAGTAGAACACTCCAGGTTTTACAAACACTGGTGATGATGTATTCCTTTAGAAATCAGAAAAAATGTGGAGTGTCTGGTTCAGCCCTAAAAATCAACCCTAAGTGGCAAGCTACTGATGAATCACTTTTAATTTGAGTGGTGCAGCCTAAAAAAATCAATCAATTGACCTATTCGCACCATAGATTAAGGCACACAATGTCTTAGCCTAATCAGATTTCTACTCACTTATGTGTTTTGAGTTCAAGTGTACAGGGTCCACAAGTTAGATCCCAGTTAAGTGGTAGAATCAAAGCGGAGTGGTGCGCCTTAAGTTGAGAGTTGTGGGTGTTAAGGTGTGTCTCTTTTAGAAAAGCACACAATAAATAACTTTTTTATGTTTTTATTTATGTGGATGGCGAGGTGAGTGGAGGTGGAAAACAAACAACCAAATCTATCCTAGGGTTTATAAAAAGCACCTAAGTTGATTTGGGTTTGAGTTATTAGGTTATGGAATGAAAACTAAGGTGGGGGTGGTGGGGGTACACTTATAAAACCTTCATCCACACTTTTCTCCGATCTAACCGCTTAGGCCTGCCTCAGAAGAGTATTTGCAATCACAGTAAGATCAAAGACAAAGTGAGATAAAAGTTAGGTAAGGCGGAAAAAACATAAGAAAAACTAAAGAGCATTGCCTCGCCAGCAACAGCGCCAAAATGATGTAGGCGCACTTCGCGAATTAAAATTAGGGGTTTGGAGGACTCGTCGTTTTAGCTCGCAAAACGTGTCTATTAGATAAAATTTATAATCGAAACTCAAAAAGTGAGTCCCAAGTCGAACACGAGGAGGCAAACGTTTGGTTTTATAAAAATCTGCGCTTCGCTTTTATTTATTTTTGGTCATTTTTAATAAGGCAAGAGATCGGGTCGATGAAATCTAGCTAATCTACTTGCAAAATAAAAAGAAAAGAGAGAGAGAGAGGAACAATAACATATATTTCTGAATCCAATGTTTTCTACAACTAAGAAAGCTGGAAAAACTACACTAGAAAGCAATAAAGATAGATGGAGATGAGAAAATCCCCCTCGACAGTTGCTCGGAGGACGACTCGCTCTGACGTTGCCTGAGGAAGGTGGTGAGGAGCAGGATGAAGGAAGACAGAGTCGGAGGATGGAGGGCGAGGTAGGACGGCATCACTGGTAGGGATCCTTTTATAGTAGAGGAAAGAATCAAATTCGTATACAAGACATTTAGTGACAGTCATAAACGTCGTTGAAGATCCGCCGCAAATGTCGCTAAAGACAGCCTACGCACTCACCCACCACTACGCTGGTGCGTGCTCCGCACGGCTGCGTTTTCTACCCTACGCATGCGTGCCTCCCGGCAAGCACGCACCCGCGCTGCTGTGCACGTGCGGTGGCGCGTGCATGCGCATGAGCGACCTAGGTTGTGCCACATGGTGCAATCTGGGCCATCCATCTTCTTTCTCTTGTAGGGACTGCTACAGAGGTTGAATTGAGTCGATTTTCGCATTGTTGGTCTACGATCGTCAACCCGAATCCATCCGCACGGTTAGCTTTATTGTTTGAAGCTCTAAATTATGTCACCTAGTCCCTTGGCCGTTGATCTTCCTCGAACTGCATATGGTGCTACGGGACTCCAATCAAGACGATTTCGGAGGCGTTGGACTCCGATCGTCGTCCTGATCAGATTCGTATGATCAGATCGTCAATCCGAGGCTCCAAAATAAATCTCCTTCTCTTCTGACCGCAAAAGAACGCAATTAACCTAAAATATACACAACTACTCTAAATGCAGAATGATGCATGCTATGCAATATTTATAATATAGAATACAAATCTAAGCCTAGGAACATGCATAAATAGGAATTTTAACCTAAATTGATGTGTCTACATCAACTATCCAC
Source organism: Thalassia testudinum (assembly GCA_037157565.1). Lineage (NCBI taxonomy): Eukaryota > Viridiplantae > Streptophyta > Magnoliopsida > Alismatales > Hydrocharitaceae > Thalassia > Thalassia testudinum. Next base: position 68,720,656 of record JAZHRO010000007.1, on the reverse strand, counting down.
CTGACCCAACCACTCTAATTTAACCCCACCCTTGCACACCAACCTCACCCAACCCTCATCATTTCTCTCTCACTCCCATTCCATTGGACCTACCATCAGACCCGCCCGAGTATGGCAATCACCATGAACTCAAACCATGGCCAAACTCGAGCCATTCTTCCATTTTTTGCATCTCATTTTGATCCCTGTATTTTTACCAATCATCTTTAAGGGATCCAGAGGAAGACCTTTTTCTTGAGGGCATTCATGTGTCCAACTATTTACATCCATCTTCTGTGCATCACTTCACAACCAACTAAATAGGCATAAAAGATAGCACGAGATGGGAGGTAACCCATCATTTTTCCTATTTTCCTTTTCTCTTTCTTTTTCCAGGTTTTGACCATTCTAAACCTGACTACTTTTAACTAAGGTGATCTCTTTTCCCTCCTAATGCATGAGGACATTACATATCATAAGCATGGGGGTGTTTTTAAATTTTAACGATAGATTCAGGATTTTCAAAACCTAAAAATATGCAATTTTTCTTTCACATGCATCTCATTATAGAAAAATCATAAAACTATTTGAGGAAAATTTTGAAAATCGGGACTAAGGTTGAAAGATTCATTTCAAGGCACAATAGAATTTAATCTTTAACAAACTAGGGAAAAGGATACGGATCAGATTGTTAGAATCTCTGGTCTATTTTTATACTAAATCAAGTATCCTTCTCTAAATTCTGCCTGAACTCGTAATGATTCAGGAGATTTGATCTTTTTTTTGCAACCTAGAAATTACTTGGCTTAGTTTCTAACACAAAAACTTGCGTCTCTTGCAAAAATTCTTGTGTCAAAATTCACACACAGCCAACACTTAAAAATAAATTGGAAAAATTAGAAAATCCCCTTGTTTAGTCACAATGAAATCCAAAGCAGATCATTGGTTTGAGTTTCCACCACCGAGGAGGAAAATGCCTCCTTTGAGGATGCGATGTCAACATGTTATCACCTCGGCATTACTCTTTATCTATATTTCGTATCTTTAGACAGAGCATTAAGGTGCATTTTTGCAACTCAAGTGTCTTGGACGATGCTCTACTCATAACGTCAAAGCAAGAGCTTGAGTTTGCTTGGAGCACCCCTTTACATCGCATTGTGTTTTGGGGTTGTGAGCTCCTAGGTAGTGTCTTGGATAGTACTATCTCAAAGTGTTGACGTTAGAGCCCCCTCGAGGATTGGTAACGGGAATGATGATCCCGACACATCTATTGTAGGATTAAGCTAGGAGTAAGCATGGGGGGGAAAAAAGAAAGAAGAAAAGTTTCAAAAAACATGACCTTATAAATATCCTAATAAATGTTGGCATTCACAAAGCACAGACAAAAGGTTTTAAAAGAACTATGCAAGTTGCGAGTCGGATTCAAGAGCCAAGGAAATCCTAACTGCAAAATGGTTTCAGGTCATTTGAATTAACAATGAATTAATTTATGAATTTTTGAAAGATACACTGATCCCGATTCTTCTAACTCTTGGATCCAAAGATGAATCTCGATGTTTTATCTTTAACAATTCCCATGCCTTCCATGTTTTCAATCAACCAAGGCCCCGTAATCTTTTTCTCCTCAAAAGTAAAAAAATTAGTCTTTCCCAAAAATTCATTTTGTGAAAATAATTTTGCTAAGAGACTAGAAAAGATAAGCATGGGGGTGTGATAAACGCCAGTTTATAATCATTCTTATGCCCTAAAATAGATCTAGCTCTTTCGATTTTAACTTCACAAACGGGTTTTTGGGTTGCATTTAGGCATTTACCTAGGATAGGCATGCATTGCATTTTAGTTGTATTTTTTGATATGTTTTCTTGAGTGTTAGGGATAGATAGAAAGTCAGATCCCGCATACCTTGGCACTGATGAAGGCAGAAGATGAAGAAGCTCATATCAACTGGATCCCAACTAGATCCAGCTCATCTCAGCTGGTTCCTAGCTCATTCTAACTGGATCGACTCATCTCTAGCTCCATTCAACTCATCTCAGCTGAATGGTAGCCCTAGCTAGTTCACCTCAGCTCCATTCAGCTCACCTTAACTGGATAGCAGCTCAAACTAGCTAAAGACAATTGATCCCAGCTCCTCCAACTCAGAAGAGTTCACTGCAAGCTCAACCTGACGAGGACTAGCTACTAGCTAGACTTGGTCAGCTGAAGATGACCTTAACCAGCTCAAGCCAGCTCAAGTCCAGCTCCTGGAGACTCAACTCAGCTCAACTTAGTTGTGCTGAGCTACTTAACCTAAGCTAGCTACTCCAACTAGCTAGGTAATCTCCGGGATGACCAAACCCAGCTCACCTCAACTCATTTCAGCAGAAGCCAGCTCATCTTAGCTTGGCTTAGCCAGCTAAGGTAGCTCCCTGCAATTCTCTTCAGCAGCCACCAACTCCAGTGCAGCTTAAGACAGCTTCCTCCAGCTCTTCTCCTCCAAAACCCTAGCTTCCTCTACCTCTCTACCCTACTCCCTACTAGCTAAGCTAGCTTAGCTTAGCTAATCACCTCCTTGGCATCTCTACCTAACCCTAAAACCCACCTACCTAAGCTCCACCAAATAACCTAAACCTAGTCCACCTAAGCTCCCTACCCTCGATCTATCTTGGTGCCACCTAACTCACCACCTTTCAACCCACCACCACCACCAAGAGGCACCTCAATTTTGGCTCCAAAAACACCTAACTACCCCCCTATTTTGGTGCCAAAATAAACCCCTATCCTAGCCTTACATCTCACCACATGTGCCATCTCCACCCTACAATGTTGGTGCCACCTACGACCCCTTCTAGAAGACCATTTTGGTGCCAACTTGTTGTGTCTCTCCAACCCTTAACCACCCACCTAGGCAACCCTACAATTGGTGCCAACCTATGGTAGCCCTAGGATCAATTAACTACCCTAAAAAGCCATCCTAACCATCCATCCTAAAGCCACCTACTTCCCCTTCAAACCCCTTCATTTGGTGCCACCTTTCTTATCACTTAAATCACCTAACCACCATCCAAAACTCATCCTAGCCCTCCATCTTATTCCACGCCAACTATCCTCCCCACTACTTCTATAAAAGCACCACTAACCACCACTTTAACCCCATCTTCTCCCTTTGTATATTCCACCATTACACCACCTACACCTAAGGCCAAGGAAGAAGAAGAAGAGAAGAAGATCAAGGGGGCAACCTACCTGCCCCCTTGGTGCCTTCTTCCTCATTCTTCTTCTCCCTTATGCCATGCTAAGGAGGAGGAAGCCTTCATCTAGGGGGACGACCAAGCAAGAGGAGGAACAAGGGTGGTGGACATCCATACTTGCAGGAGACTTGGAGAAGGACCACTTGAAGGAAGAAGCCAAAGAGTTCTTTTCAACTGTGGAAGCAACTGCAGTTGGAGAAAGGATTTCTTAAAGCTTCTTCTGGAGGATCTTCATCTTATTCTTCATCACTTTCTATTTTTGTATTAGCTAGATTTTGTTTCTATTTTAAGCATTTATCTACTTGTGACTCTGCATATCTAGTTAATATAAAGCTTTTTGCCTTCCAATTTCTTGTTCTACTTGGTGTGTTTTCCTTGTAGTTGTAGTGCACCACAACTCTCTTCTAATTACCCTAAGCGCACTTGCCTAGGGTGAGATTAGAAGAGAGGACATTCTTGTCACTCTAGAGTAGTTGATAGGTGTAGCTATAGCGTACCTTCATCTTCGCATTCGTTGCCCAACTATTTCTGAAAACCCAAAAAAAGATGATATTCTAAAATCACAAAAAGAAAGTTTATTTCCCATTTTCAAGTGAGAATGTTTAAAAATTTCATTCCTGCCTCCTTGGATAACCCTAGATACCACCGCTATCTAGGTTTTATAAATTTAAAAGCAATTGTGAACTTGCATGTTGCAACAACTCAAAACCCTAGTTTTAACAAATCACGCATTTCTCACATTAATGAGCTTGCCAATGCTTCGTCGGCCGTGGAGAAGAAGGGAGGAGAATGAAGTAGAGAAAGGTTGAAACTACAATCTAAGGTCCTAATCCTAGTCTGGAGAGGGTGAGGAAGAGAAAGGCCTAGGTTATGGGACGAAGAGGGGAAGGAGTCACACTGGCTTGCCTCGTCGGACGCGAGGGAGATGAAGACTCTGGTGGGGGAGAACGGCAACAACGATGTGGTTGGAAGCCTCTGCTTTGTCATGCAAGAAGCAGAAGAGAGAGAGAAAGAGTTTAGGCCGTCCAATTTGATTATTGGAAGGCCGGAGGATGGAGGTCGAAGGGTGTCACCGAAATCGAGCTGGAGAATGGCCGAAGAAGAAGATAGGTGATTTGTGTCCTAAACTCGACTAAATTGGACGTTGAAGCAATGTAGAGCCTATATAGAGCTCGATCAAGCCTTTAATTAGGAAGAATTCGCAAATTGGAGTTGTGGATTTGGAAATATATGCCCTTGATTCTTGTGAGCTTGTAGGAGCTCCTGAGTCCTCCTTATGACCTGGATTTTTGCTCAAATGGAAGAGGATCTCTTCCCAACCAATCCCTCCAAATTTGGAGGGATTTGGTCTTCATTAGGAGGAGAAATCCACGATCAAAGGTCGATTGTTTGGGTTTGACCATTGGAATAGGAGTTGCAGCTAGAGGGGGGCTTTTTTCGAAGAAAACGAAGAAGTTAGGGGCTTGTTTGTAAGAAAGATGGAAGTTAGGGGTCTAGATGGGACAGACGGAGATTTTAAAAGCTAAAATGCAAACTAGGTCAAGATGGACTCTGATTGGGTCCAAATTTTGGTGTTAAACTAATTTGGACCCAAGAAATCTAATGATGTACTTGGATTCAAGTTTTGACCATGTTTGAATGGTTAAATTGCACAGGAGTCCAAATCAAGGCAAATTCCCGTATGAATCTCTATTATTGGTCAAAGTGGGTTCAGATGGTCAAAGTAAAGGTACCAAACCTCTTAGAATATTTTTCAATGAATTTTAGGAGGTTTACATTGAATTTATCTCTATCATAACCCTTTCAATTTAAGTGTAGCTGATAATTAGGACTTTAAGTACTATTTTCTTTCTCGAAATACGTGAAATCCTGATCCAGTTAGTATGAGTCCACTTCTTGGTCTTTTCAATTCATTTGACCTTGAACTAACCCTTGATCAACCCTATTGGTTAATCTGCATTTATGATGAGATGGTAAAACAGTAGAATTAACCCTATTTACCTGTCTTCTCAAATCAGTTCAATATAGAATTACGATCCTAAAACAATCACTAAGGTGCATTTAACACTGGATTCTGACTAAATTAAGTTAGTTATGATGAATGATGGTGTTACCATCAATATCATATATAATTATAAACCTACGTACCCCCACCTTGCTACTCGGTTGGCCAATAGGCCTATCACAGAGTTGTAGGGAAGCTAGCCCACTCCCTGATTCACCAACAAACTCAACCAACCATCTCATTTGGTCGTTCAATTCAATTATAAATTCCATCATGCATATCCATCGATTCATTTATTACGAGAGTAACTGTCAAATAACACATTCATGAATAAACCCATTTCACAATTTATCATTTGATATGATAAAGGGGTTGATGTGTTGTTTCTTTAATTCAAAGACATAAGTGATATACATGGATATATACAACTTTTAAATTTGTCCCCATTGTCATATTTATTTCTCTCATCACATTTCAAATCTGGTTATCTCATTCCATAAATCAATATCAATTCTAAAAATAGAACATGATTTATCACAAAATTAATATCTTTAATGTATAAGCCTTTATTTCATTTAGTCGTATCTTTTTAACATTTATAGCCTTTATGAGAAGGTAATCAAACATCATAATATTTCATGGACTCCAATACTTAGTAAAAAGGTGAGGTTCACATAAAAAAAAGATCGACTCATTGGTAAAGAAACTACGTTAATGTCGTTTATTAAGAAAAAGGAATCTAACTACTCTACCTAATGTAACCAGGGGGTCATGATGACTCTAAAATGCACGCTCGCAGTCCCTTGTCATCACTATGGAGACTCATGTTTCCCGCACATGCTCCGGGAACTAGATTAATGTCAAGACACATAAAGGATATTTTAAGACTTCATAAGGGCTTTACTGAAATTTTCATGAAGTAATTAATTCCCATAACTAAGTTTAAAGGTTACTGCTACATAGTTCATGGAGAGACCATTCTAACAGGTCTTGGAATGCGAAAAACGGACATCGTTTGACCCCAGAATGGATCAAAATGCAAACAAACGTGAAATCAGGAATGTCGCACACATACACGCTCGTGCTCCTCGAGATTCGCACTGCTGATGTCAGTGCCACTGCTACTGACGCACCTTCTCCTCTCTCTCTCTCTTTTCCTATGGTATCTCTCTTCCTCTCACTTTTTTCTCACGCAGTCTCTCTCTTTCTCTCTCTTCTTAATTTCCCACGTGTCTGCGCCTTTGACTCCCTCTCTCTCTCCTCATGCCTACGCGCGCACTCCTCCCCTTTTCTCTTTTTGCTTGTGCCTTCTTTTTTTTCTTGTAATGCACACTACACACCCTCTCTTGGTGTCTCTTTCCCTCTCTCTCTCCCTCTTGGTCTCTTTTTTCTACCTTTCTAAATCTGACAATAGACACCCCCTCTATTTATAATACATACGAACTAACAATACCCACTAAATATTATTATTATTAATGTTGTTATCAATATTATTTATCTATTATTTTATCTAAAAACCCTATTACATAGCTTTGTACTTTTTTCATGTTACTTTCACCACAGAACCCGCATTTTTGCAAAACGAATATCGTTGGAAAGCTTGCGACGAGGGAAATTTAATGATAATAATTTTGATGTATTTCATGCACGTTTTTTGAGCATGACCTTGTTTGACCAAAAACATAATTTTTCAAATTTTTGAAGTACACAAACCCGATTCACGCTCGACAAATGCCAATGGGTTCATCATGACATGCTTAGTTCAGAATCTTCCTTAGAGAGTCAGTTCAGGGGTTTAAACAACTTGACCCAAACCCTAATTGGCTAAGAGAATTAAATCCTACCTAGGATACATCTACTCCATTTTAAGGCTAGGTTATTAGTGCTTTGGAAATGATGGGAGTTCAGGGGGTGGTTAACCTTATTAATCAGTTAATATAGTGTGAGTGTAGTGCAACAACCACGCAAACATGGCCTTTAATTGAGATATGATTGCATTTTAGAGTTCAACCTTATTTAATCAGGTTTTTGGGGTTCACTTGTTAACAATTCAGATCAAGTTCTGTGGGCACATCAAGTTTTGCAATCATAGGTATAGATATATTCCTTTAGCAAGCCATTCCCATTATTTGCATCCACTAAATGTGAGACCCTAGGTTGGTTCCCCTAAGCATTCAACTTTTATTCAATTTTAAAATATGGGCAAACTAATTTTAAGTCCAAAATGGACAAGCCTGGCTCAATCAAGCAAGCAATTACAGGTTCTATTGCATCACTAAAGATAGATCAGAAAGTTTCTTTTTTAGAGTTTTTACAGGCTTAAAATTATTTTAAAATGACTTATTAAACCAAGGCAGCAAATCAAGCAGTTCATACCCCTATCTAGTATTTTTTAAAAACAAATATGCTGCAAATTTTATAAAATTTTACCAATTTTAACCATGAAACAAGACGTGATCAAAAAACCAACCCAATAGATTTCATCCAATTTGAAGTTATATAAAAATCAAGAAAAATCCAAGAAGCCAAATTTTTACAGTCTATTTTCAAAATTATGCACTGACAGTAACTGAAGTTTTCAAAAGAATATATAGTGAATTTTGCATGAAAATTGGTGTGCTTGCTGCTGACTTCATGGGGATCAATCAGTAAAATTTTCAAAATTTTTGGATGCACCAAATATTCAAAATAAATTTTGAAAAGCGAAGTAAGTTCTAATCCGAATTGTGATACAAAAGATATGATCTTTTCAAGCACTTTTCACAAGAGATTTTTTTTTTCTTTTATGCAACTAGTCTAGATACAAATTAATCTTAGGGTTCACAAATATGCCTGATCCTAAGATAGAGACACTTACCTGGTGAACTTCACCTGCACTTCCTCTGCAGTCGCTTTGCGCTTCGATCCCACGCATATGCATGATTTCCTACACATAATGCAATCAAGAAAGAAAACATAGCAAGTTAGATCTAATGCAAACAGAAAGGAAAGAGTGAAAGTATGAATAATTGCCATGCCTCTCTAGCAACGACTCTAAAAAAATGATCTTTCGTGAGTATAGATGCGTGAAAATGTGTTCGTCGTAGTAAAAATCACGTAGATACTTTCACAATTTATTTGTATCGAACTTGTAAATATAGAAATCAATGTTCTAAAAATCAGAGTCCGAGTTGTTCACAGGAAGACGATTGGATTAAGAATGCTTTCTTAAGTTCTAAGGAGTAGTCAACTAGAATAGCAAATAGAAATAGTATTACTAGAACTAGAAAAGTAGCAACTAGAACTAATCAAGCAACTACAAATAATGCTGCTACTTCAAGGAAAGTAGAGATAAAAACAAATAGAAATTTTATTGAATATCAAAGTCATAATACAATAAATATTTCTACTAGAATAAAATATTACAACCAGAACTAGAAATGAAACTAGAATTCTATTAGAACTTGAACAAAATAACTAAATCTATCTAAAGGCCTCGAAGGCGAGGCATTGGCAATAGCGAGGAAGCGGATGCGAAGGCACACTCAAATAACACCAAAGGTGGCATGTAGATTGAGGAAGAAGAAGGCTAGAGTCAAGTGGATTTTTGGAAGGCAAAAGATAATGGAAAGGAGGGGCGACTAGGATTCTCTTATAGAGAGGGTGGAGGGTTTTGATTGAGGCATTGGGGGATCCAAGGTATCGGGTGATCCAAGTTACCTTGGATCACCAAAACAAAGGGCTAGCATTAGGAGCATAGGAATCAAGGGGTAGGATGAAGGGTGTTGCAACAACCTTATAGGATTTCCCAGACTTGTCTCAAATTCTTGGCCTCTTTCTATTTCGAATTTCAAATTGCACGTAAATGCAAAGTTGTAGCCCTCAAAATCCACTTTCAAATTCAATATGAATCACTTAATTTGAATTAGAAATGAAAATGTTATGGCCAAAATACTAAAGATGTCTTAGGCTGTTACAATTTTCAAAATTAAGCTTAGGATTAGGAATAAACTTTGATTTAGGGTTTTAAAATAGGGATTTAGGTAGAAAATTTAGGACCCTAGGATTTAGATCTAGCGGTGGATAAATTATGGTGTACTTTGGCCATCCAAAATAGTATTTATTGGAGGAGAAAAGGGATGGCCAAATAAGGTTTGTTGGATTAGGATTTAAGACTAGGTTGGGTAGAAAATTAGGGTTGGTTTAGTCAATAATGGCTGACCAATAATGTTAGAAATTGAGGTGTGGTGATTCGGCATTATATAAGGAAATTAGGCTAGGTTGGGTGGAAATTAATTGTTGGGAATTAGCCTCCTAATTAGGCTAAGTCTAAGGGCTAAATGGGATAGGGTTTATGTTGGGAACTGACTCAGCCTCTCTACATAATTGAGCTCAATTTGATTTCTCCTCTCTGTCAAGCTCCAATTAATCTAATACCAAGCACCTGCACATATATAAACAAGGACATCAAGGCACCAGATATAGATAATGGAAATATTACATAAAAACCCAAAAGAATACACTTTTTACAAAATGTTGCTAAATGACTAATCTAACCTAATATATTATAGTATAACCTAATTTACCCTTAAACTAACAATAGTTAGGCATAAATGATGTCAATAAATATGGAAATATTAATGGCTTATGCACACCACTCAACTAATTGGGTTCAAATTAGATAGATTTTAGTGATTAAGAACCCTAAGGAATGGTTTAAAGTAGATAAGTGCAAATCAAACCACTCAAGAGAGATTTTTTTTTTAGAATATGAGTTGCACTTATCAAGTTTTCTTCACTGGCACTTTACTCTGATCTACTGCTTCAGGCTACACCCACCGGGCTCCTGCTTGGTGTTCATATAGACAAGGAAAAAGTGAGGTTAGAAATGATAAATGCAACCAAATGCAGAAGCAAGAAACTAAAGTTCGTTGCCTCCCCAACAATGACACCAAAATGATGTATGAAAATTTGCAAGAAATAAGGTATTGAAGTTATGTCGTTATAGTTGAAAAAATCCATGATCAAATAAATTTACCAGATATGAATTCAAGTCGAATATAAGGAGGCAAAAACCTGCTTAGAATCTCACTTTTATTTCTTTTTGGTGTTTTATCGCCTTTGTAATTTTTTTGATTTTTTATATAAAAGAATGGAGGTGAGAAGTAGGACAACTTATAACAAGCACACAAATAATAGAGAGAGAGAAAGAGAGACAGAGAGAAAAATACTTGAATTATAAAATTTAAATGTTGTATCACAACTAAAGAAAATACAATAATAATAAAAAAATTAAAATAAAAGAGAGAAGGATGAGAGGAATCTCCCAAGACTACTGCTCGACGAGACAACATGCTTAGCGATGGCTCAAAGATGGAGATGTGAAGGTTGGACAACCAAGATGAGGGCTAGGAAGATGGTCGGTAGAGGAAGACTTAGGCCAAGCTTTTTGGTGGAGTATGGGGTGAGAAAAGGAGGTCCTAGCTAAGGTGAAATTAGCATAAGAGGGTTGGTTGATCTTCACTTAGGAAGGGGGTGAGAGGACAACTTTAGGAGGCCCTATGAAGGTGGTTAGAGAATAGAAGAATGGAGAGAAAGAGGGATTTTTTTCTATTTTAATAGAGCACTTAATAGCTTGAGAGGGTAGATTGGAGATTGGGAAGGTTTTTCTAACTCTAATGGAGGTGAGGAAGGTGTAGGTGGAGATAGTTTGAAGATGGAGGGGGTAGGGTGCTTCTATAGGTAAAGGGAAGGGGTCATGGCTGGCCAAAAGTAGTGTTTCGTGCACCTGGCGCGCATAGACGCCACGCACGAGTGCAGATTGCGTGCACATAAGCAGCTCTAGGCTAGCAAATGGGTGTTACGGGTGGATCTGGCGAGCATTGCTCGTGGGTCAAGTAGGCGAGCGTGATTAATGCATGTGTGAGGTGCACGTTGATTACACTCAGGGTTGCTACACGCGGCTTCTGTTCCGATGCGTGCATGGTGCACGTAACATGCACGTTTCGGTCACGGGTTATGTGTGAAGCTTGATTCTTCTAGTCCCCCTTAGCGATTTTGCATATAACTCCAAGGGAAATGAAATTTATTTAGACCTAAGAGTTAGTTAGGTGTTGTAGAGACAACTTAGCTGTTGTGGGGGAATATTGCATGGATGCCCCTCATTTTCTTTTATATTTCATTTCTTTATGCTTTCTGCTTCTCATGTAAAGTATAAATTTCTTTGCCCCTGTCACCCTCCAAATTTATTCCTGCATAAATTAACGTTATTAAAATATATACAAATTATGTATAAATGCAATTATAACCCTCATATGCCTATATTGATTATGTTGTAATATTTATAATCTAAATATGATGTGTTTACTTGGGAATTAGACTAATTTAGACATATTAAGTTATTAACTATGTAGTTATCAATGTTCGATTGGAAGTCAAAGTCAGTGTACCCCAATACTTGGAGATCCCCATCTCTAAAGACTGCACAATAGTCATTTATCTCCCTTAGGTACTTCAAAATATTCTTAACAACAGTCTAGTGTTCCTATCCTGGGTTGGATTGGTAATGGCTTACCACTCCCAATGCATAACAGATGTCTGATCTAATGCATAACATGGCATACATTAAACTGCCTACTGCAGATGCGTATGGACATCCACTTAAGGCTTTATTCTCCTTAATTATTTTGGGAGACATTCCCTTCGATAAGGGAATCCCATGTCTAATTACGAGAAAACCCTTCTTGGAGTTATCTATGCAAAATCTCTCTAAGATCTTGATGATGTATCCCTGCTTTGATAGTCCTCATATCCTATTTTCTCTATTTCTAAACATCTTTAGACCTAATATATAAGTGGCTTCTCCGAGATCTTTCATCTCAAAGTTCTGGGATAACAAGAGCTTCACACTGGATTACATTGCTACATCATTTCTAATGAGTAAGATATCATTCACGTATAGTATTAAAAATGTTATAACACTCCTACTAGCCTTCTTATAGACACAAGGTTCATCTAGGTTTTGATGAAATCTATAACCCATTATGGTCTCATCAAATCAGATGTTCCAAGTACCAAAAGACTGCTTAAGACCAAAAATGGATCTCCTTAGCTTGCATACTTGTCTCTCTTGATAAATACATATTTATTCTTGATAAAATGCCTATTTATACATGTTCCTAAGCTAGTAGACGCATTCAGCATGGTAAATATCGTATAACATGCATCATCATGAATTTAAAGTAGATTATAAAAGATGTATTCTAATTTTCTTATTTTAATGGCCAAAGAGTAGGGTGACACATTTCTAGGCTTTAGATGAAAAATCTAACTGCATGGATGTGATCAGGGTGATGATTGGAGTCCAATGCCTCCAAAATTGCCCCGATCAGACTTTGTAGCATCCTCTACAAGCCACAAAAGATAGATGGACAAGGGATAGGATGACGCAAATTTAGGCCATAAAGGAAAAATCCAACCATAAGGATGGATTTGGGTCAACGATCATAGCCCAAAGACGTAAAAATTTGCTCGAATCTGACATCCGTAGTGTCACCTAGGAAGAGAAGAAGATGGACAGCCCAAATGGCGCCACGTGGCACCATCCAGACCGCCCAAGGTCACCCAAGCCCCCTACACAACTTCTAAAGTTCCTACAACCTTTGATTTGGATTGTTGGATCGTCATCCAACGGCCACCAACTCACCATGTCGCTCCAGCCATCATGCAAGCATCAACATTGGATCTTCATCCAACGAATATACATGCACCACATCACCATCAGTGCCTTGCCTCAATCTACAAAGGGGATCCTCCTCGCTCAATATCAGGCATTGGATTCTCATCTAACGAATCTGATCGCGAGGGGGGGCGATAGCTTAGTGGCGAAGCGCATGCCTCTCGAACAAGAGACATACGATTAATCCTCTCTTGGCGAACATCTCTCAGCAAGAGGGTGGTGAAATTGAACCACTCGATGTCCGATGGAAGGTCATGATGAGGCCACATCACTCAAGTGCAAGCCTCTCATGTTGCAAGCATGTGTCCTACGTCATGCAATGTGTGATGAGCGGGGGAGATTGAGCCACGTGGTAGCACGGATGGCCAGCGTGATACGTGCATGATCACACGCAATCTAATGCAGGGCTAAACAATTTAAAGGCATGCATGAGAACTGATCTCAAGCGTACGATTTCATCCAACGGCAAGGGCCGATGCAAAGTTGTACTAGTGCATGCATGCACACTATGCATGTACTGTGCATGCGATGCGTGTTTTGAATGTTGAATGTGCCAAATGATTTGCCATGACCACTTTAAGCCCTATAAATACCCCTACCATCCCCTCCCTTGCTCTTCGTCCCTTCCTAGCTTCTCCTCTCCATCTCTAGAGCACAAAACACCATCTTGAGTGAGTCCCAAGCCCGAGATGTTCCACTAGAGAAAAATAAAAATAATTTTCCCACTCCCTCATCTGCATTCGTGGAGCACCTACGACCGTCCTCTCAGTACCATTCTAGAAGTGGATCTTGCGACGAGGACACCCTGCTTCATCCTCCCTTCATCTGAGCTACGACCTCCTTCCTCCACCTCCAACCTTACTTTTCTAGGCATCGTCCAACTGGCTTGTACCCCAAGCAGCTGTCGAGGGGGATTCTCTCTCTTTTTCACTTTTATCACTTTCATAGTTAGAATTCATTCTGCATATTATTTTGTAATAAACATTGAAGCATTTATCTAGAAGTGATTTTCTCTCTCTCTTTCTCTTTCTCGCTCTCTCTCTTTAATTATTTGCAAGTAGAATAGCTTAGATAATATTCCACCTGTTATCCTACTTAGATAAAATACCAAAAATTACAAAGCATTAAAATACCAAAAAGAAACAAACTAATGCAGATTTGTATAAGTCAAACGTTCGCCTCCCTGTGTTCGGCCTAGGACTTACTGAATCTTGATCAAAATTTATTTGATAGTAAAATTCTGCAAATATGACGACGAGGGTTTCTCTTTCCTGAAACCCTAACTTATTTTCTCGCACGAGTTTTCTCCTATCATCTCCCTACCATCTACTCAGAAACCCTCAAGCTATTCCATGTAGATGTCCTCCTCGAGGAATACATTGAGGAAAGTTGTCTTAACATCCATATGCTAGAAGCCATAATCATGGTATACATCTATGGCTAGTAATATTTGAATGGATTTAAGCATGGTGACAGCAGAAAAGGTTTCCTTATAGTCAAGCCCTTCCTTGTAGGTGTAGCCCTTGGCCACAATCCATGCTTTGAAGGTCTCCACTGTCTCATGCAGTCGCCTTCTTCTCTTTAAGAACCATTTACACCCAATGGGTGTTATCCCATCAAGAGGATCTACCAGGGTCTATACATCATTTTTATGCGTAATGTCTATCTCAGACTGCATTGCTATCCTCCACCTCTCCACATCATGATCCTTTATTGTCCCAACAAATGGGACAGGATCAACTTTGGACTACTTTGAGACATGGAATCGATATCTCTTAGCTGGATGCATTGCTCTCGAACTCCTTCCAAGCAAAATGGGAGCATCACTGGTTCTAGTTCATCTCTTTCTTCTAGGTTAAGAATAGTCGTCTCCAGCATATACCCCCAGAAGTAAAGTGGTAATTATGCTTTGCTCATCATGCACCATACTATTGTTAAAATGTTTATAATTATATTTTTGATAATGATAAATGAGATATTTCCTTGGAAAAGACTAACATATTGCAGGAAGGATTTAAGGAAAAGGATTGAGGAAAAGGAAGGACAAAAGAATTTCTTTTATAGTTTATTTTATTTGTTTAGAATGCAAAAAGCCTTGAATTATCCTTAGGATGTCTTTAGAATCTTCTTATTCATATTCGTATTCTTAAATTTGTAAAGATTTACTTCTATTGGTTTTTCAGACGTCTCATTTTCCCTTCAGATGTCTGAGTATGATCTATAAGACGTCTGATATACTTCACTAGACGTCTAAGATCCTTTCCAAAACCTAGATTCTTGTCCAGAATTCTCGACCTATGTCACCTAGGATTTCAGATGTCTGTGATCCACTATAGACATCTAATAATGTCTTTCAAACGCCTCATTGAGCTTTTGATATCTCTTTAACTTCAAAAGAACAACGATCATAATTTTTCTTATCCTTCAGGCGTCTGTTGTCTTCTTGAGATGTCTAGAAATGACCAACGTTCAATTTTTTATCCAACGTTCAATTTGACCATAATTGATTATATCTGTTTCTCTTTAATTTTGGAACATTGTAGGCCATCAGACATCCTTGCATTTATTCAGACGTCCAATGATTCTTTCTAAGACGTCTACACTTTTTACCAGATGTCCAGTAAAACGTCTGATCATTTGTCTTTAAATCCCTATTTAGATCCAGCTTCATTCCAGTATTGAACACTTTGACCTTGAAGCTTTTTCAGACATCCTGTTTTATTTTCAAACGTCTGAAACTATCTATTCAGATGTTTATCTTTTTGTTCAGACATCCCTGTACCCAATCTTGAGAAATCCAGTAACGACTACTTTCTCACTAAAGTTTTTCAGACATCCGGCTTTTTTCTCAGACATCTATCTTGCATTTTCAAACATCTAATCTAGTCAGACTTTGAGTAATTGCTTTGTAGCCATTCTACCTTAATTTATTCCATTCCAATTCAAATCCCAACGACTACCTAGGCTTAAATCTAACCTCCTACACCTATATATACCCCCATAGGTAACCTTAAGCAAACACAACAAAGAAAAATACATTCTACTCATTTGTGCTCTCTTGTGCTCCACTTGTGCTGTTGCTTCTTGAGAGCAAATTTTTTTCCTCCTGCTCATAGGTTTGATAAGGGAGTATTCTAATCCTTTTATTTCATATTTCATTCAAGGCTTATAGGAATATATTATTTTTGATAGTCTATTTGGCTACCCGATTTGTGGGTTTCTCGTTTCCTCTTACTAGAGGGGCAAAACTCTTCTTGGGGTTTGTCCAGGAAGAGGGGAATTGTAAAATTACTTATTGTTAGTAATTCCTACTTAGGTAGGGAAAAAATCCTAGATTGAGAGATCTAGGTATAGGTTTTTCCTGTAAGGGTTTCCTCTCTAAATACTTGCGTATTGTTGTGATTGTTTGAGAATTTTATTGCATAATTCAACCCAGCCTTCTTGTGCCACTAACATTTGGTATTAGAGCATTGGTTTATTCTTGTGTGTAGGTGTCAAAACCTGATCAAGACAATCCAATGGCATCCAGGGTTGTAGCAACAAGCAACAACTATGGATTCTCAACAATAAAACCTCCTTACTTCTATGGTATGAATTACTCGTACTGGAAGCAGAGGACGGAAGTTTTCCTTCAGTCTGGAGATTATACTCTCTAGGAAATGGTGGAAACACCATTTGAAAGGCCGGTGAAACATGAAAATGGAGTCTTGACAGATGACAACAAGAAGAAGCTTTCACTCAACTCTAAGGCTATGAATGCCTTGTATTGTGCACTCAACCCTGACAAGTTTAATCGGATTTCTCAATGCACAAGTACATATGAAATCTGGAAAACTCTTGAGGTTACTCATGAGGGAACGAATAAGGTAAAAAATTTCAAAGTTGTTTTACTAACCCAAGAATTCGAGAAATTTGAAATGCAGGAAAATGAGAGTGTAAAGGATATGTATACCCATTTCACCTCCATTGTCAACAACTTGAAGGCTTTAAGAAAGACCTTCATAAGAGGTGAGCTTGAAGGTAAGGTTTTACATTCCTTAACTAATATTTATGAGCCTAAAGTCACAGCCATAGAAGAAGCCAATGAAGTTGAAAACTTGAATATGGATCAACTTCTTGGAAAGCTCATGGCATATGGGACCAAGCTCAATCAAATGAAGAAAGGGATGGAGGAAGGGAAGAAAATGCAACTAGCCTTTAAAGTGTTTTTAGAATCCGAGGATAGTGATGAAGAAAATGAAGACCTTGCCATGCTTACTCGTAGGTTTAGAAAATTTCTAAGAAATAACAAGAATTTTAGGAAAAAGGGATCAAGAGAGGATTCAAAGGTGGAACCAATTATTTGCTATCAATGCAAAAAGAAGGGACATATTCGAAAGGATTGTCCACTTCTTAAGAAGGATGGAGAAAGGAGCAAAAAGAAACAAGAGAAGGATTCAAAGAAGTCATTTAACAAGTACAAGAAAAAGAAAGCTATGCAAGCTACATGGGACGATTCAGATTCAAGAGAAAGTGAATCTGAGACTGATTCAACCGAGGAAGAAGCCGCATGCCTTAGACTTATGGCATTAGAAGATGAGGTAAGTGATTTATCTTTAGAAGAACTTATAGAAGCCTTTGATGATTTATATTATACTTTTAAAAAGACTACATTAGAAAATAAAGATCTTAAAGAAAATGAGAAAGATAAGATTATGCAAGAAAAAGATTTTCTATGTGATGAGACTAAAAGTTTAAAGAATAAAATAGAACTTCTTGAAACTAATATTCCATATCTTAAAGATAATTCACAAAGATTATTAGAAGAACTTGCTAGGTTTACTAATGGGAAGGAAAACTTAAATAAACTCTTATCATCACAAAAATCTCCTTCTTGCAAATTTGGTCTTGGATATTCTCATGAAGCTAGTTCATCAAAAGTCAAACAAACTAGTTTTATATCTAGTCAAAAGGAAGTAAGGAAGTTTTCATATTCAACTATGAAAACAAAAACTAGCCACAATGGACCCGAGAAAAGATGGGTACCAAAGAAACTTGTTCAATCTTGTTTTGTAGGTCAGGAAAAAGTAGATTTATCAATATATATCTTTAAGAGAACCAAAGAAGGACTACATGCCTATAGAAAGATAGTAGAGCGGCCAAGAAGATCAACTCAAAGATTATCATATTTTGTAGGACAAAAACAAAGGAACTTGGATCGTGGACAACGGATGTTCCAAGAATATGACGGGCAACAAGGAACTCTTTACGAAGGTAACATACAAGGAGGGTGGTTCTGTTATATTTGGGAACAACCACAAAAGACATATTATAAGTACAAGTATTATTGGTAAAGGTAATGCTTCTTTTAGTCATGTTGCATTAAACAAAGGATTAAAACACAATCTTTTAAGTGTAAGCCAGATTTGTGACAAAGGATATGATATTCTATTTAGTGCTAAATTTTTTAAGATATTTGATAGTATAACAAATGAAATTCTTCTAATTGGAAAAAGATATAAGGATATATATATTGTTGAAATAGATAAAAATGGAACTTATGATTGTTTAGTAGCTTCCAATGATGAAATGTTTACTTGGCATAAAAGACTAAGTCAATTACATTTCAAATACTTAAATAAATTAATCAAGTATGAATTAGTTAAAGGATTGCCTAAGAAAAAGTTTAATTCAAATACTTTTGGTGATGCATGTACTCTTGGAAAGTTGAATAAAAGTTCTTTCAAAAGCAAAAGTATAGTCTCTACATCTAGACCTTTAGAACTCTTACACTTAGACTTATTTGGACCAACTAGAATAAGTAGTTTAAATGATAGTAGATATTGTCTTGTAATTGTAGATGATTGTTCAAGATTTACATGGGCATATTTTCTTAAACTTAAAGACCAAACCCTAGAAATTTTTAGCAAGTTTTTAAAACTTGTTCAAAATGAGAAAGGATATATGATTTCTTGAATTTGATCCAATCATGGAGGAGAATTTGAAAATCAAGATTTTTCTCATTTTTGTGAAGAGCTAGGAATAAAACATGAGTTTTCATTTCCTAGAGCTCCACTACAAAATGGTGTAGTGGAGTGGAAAAATCTAACTCTTCAAGAATGTGCCCGCACACTTCTTATAGAATCTAGTCTTCCAAAGTATTTTTGGGTCGAAGCCACTAACATGGCTTGCTATGTACTAAATAGAGTCCCAATTAGGCCTATACTTAATAAAACAAGTTATGAACTTTATTATAATAGAACACCTAAAATTAGTTATTTCAAAATATTTGGAAGTAAGTGTTATATTCTTATCACTAAAGAAAATCTTGATAAGTTTGATGCTAAGGGAGATGAATGTATATTCATAGGATATTCATCCCAAAGTAAAGCTTATCAAGTATTCAATAAGAGAACTCTAACGGTAGAAGAAACTCTTCATATCAAGTTTGCTGAAAATTCTTCTATAGATAATAAACAAGTTGAAGTAGTAGATAGTGATAATGAGGACATAACCTTTATAGATATATCACACATTAAAGATCAATATACGCATAATCTTCCTAAAGAATGGAGTTTTCATAAAGATCATCCAAAAGAACAAATAATATGAGAGATTAATGACAAAGTCAAAACTAGATCACAAGATAACTTTGTTCTAACTGCTTTTGTATCTCAACTTGAACCCAAAACTGTTGATCAAGTTTGTTTAGATTCTTCATGGATACTTGCTATGCAAGACGAACTAAATCAATTTAAAAGAAATCAAGTATGGGAATTAGTTTCTAAACCAAGTGATAATTCTATTATAGGGACTAAATGGGCTTTTAGAAATAAAACTAATGAAGAAGGTCAAGTAGTAAGAAATAAGGCTAGACTTGTTGCACAGGGTTATAATCAACAAGAGGATATAGATTATGAAGAAACTTATGCTCTTATAGCTAGGCTTGAATCGATTCAAATGTTTCTTGCATTTGCATCGCATTTAGGTCTTAAATTATATCAAATGGATGCAAAATCAGCTTTCTTAAATGGATTTATAAAAGAAGTTTATGTAGCCCAGCCTTCTGGGTTTATAAATTCTGAATTTCCTAATCATGTGTATAAGCTTAAGAAGGCTCTTTATGGTTGCAAGCAAGCACCTAGGGCATGGTATGAGAGATTAAGAAATTATCTCATTAAATTAGGTTTTATAATGGGAAAGGAAAATCCAACTCTTTTTATTAAGAATCAACTTAATGATTTAATAGTTATTCAAATTTATGTAGATGATATTATTTTTGGTTCTACTAATGATAGTTTGTGTAGAGAGTTTTCAAAGATTATGCAGGATGAATTTGAGATGAGTCACATGGGAGAATTAAAATTCTTTCTTGGACTACAAATCACGCAAATGGATGAAGGAATCTTCATATATCAAAGTATGTGATTGCACAGCAATCATATGCCCTAATTCACCTGAATTAAGGTAAAACCTAGCTTAACATGGGCATTCTGCATGCATACACATCATGCTTTGCATCCTAGATGATTTATATGTTTTATACATAATTTTTGGAAAGGTATATGTTTTATACATAATAATGTGCTATTTGAGAGGTATTAATAATTGCAGGTAATTCAGGGTTGAGGATGATCGATCCAACCTTATGGATCTGTTTAGAACGATGAAGGGAGTCCAACGCTTCCAAGATCGCATCAATCAGACTTCCGTAGCACCCTAGGGAGTTCGCAGAAGAAGCAAGAGCCAAGGGGTAAATTGAAGAATATCCGAACCTCAGATGATAAATCCAACCGCACGAATGGATCCAGATCGATGTTCGCAGTCTAGTGGCACAAAAATCAACTCAATCGGAGGCCTGCATCATCAGATACAAGGAGAAGAAGATGGACGGCCACGATGGCACCACGTGGTGCCATTGCAACCGCCCCTCACCATGCCCTAATCTTAGAAGGAAAGACGTGGGCTGTTGGATCATCATCCAACGGCCACGATGCATCCACTTCAACCGCCTCCGGCCGCTTCATCGAGCGAGGACGAGATCTTGACCGTTGGATATCCATCCAATGGCTGAGAACAGTCGTGCGGAGATTTGGAAACTTGACACAAACACATCCATAGCGCGTTGGTTAGCGCCTTCGCGCTTAAGCAACCGACGCAGGTTCTAGGCGCGCCCAGCGTGAAATCAAGCAAGACGTTGAGCGCGGGCACGATTGATCGTAGGATCTTCATCGGGGAGTGGAGGCACGGACACGTGGCCGGCACGGGGGCGTCAGATGAAGACACGCGTGATGACGCGCGCCTTAGGATTCAAGAGGACGCGACGCACGCTCTTTTAAGCCATCCGATCGAGTGATCGGACAGCTGAGATGGCTTAAGGAGTTGAGGCGCGATTGAAGGCCATGCAGTGGGCAGGCGAAGGCAGCGGCGAGCGCGGGCGAGCGGAGACCGTGAGATGGAGATCCAAGGTCTCACATTGCGCCACGTGTCAGCACCATATTGAAATCATGAATGGAGAAGGATTTGGAAGGCTTAATCAGAATCGTTGATCCCCCGATCAATGGATCTAATCAACCTAGGTCCTTCGCACGAAATTAAGGGCTCCAATTCCCTAAATACCCTTCACAAAAACTATAAAAAGAGGCCTAAGGGTCCCCTTTGGAGGCATTCAAATGAAATTTCTTCTTCTTCCTCCTACAACTCTACCTTCTTCTTCCCATCTTCTCTGCCTCCATCTCTACATCTTCGTCCGAAGCGTCCGTTAAGCCACCTTGGTGAATCGTTGTTGCTCTCCTCAACCTCTCCAGAAGGCCACCACGGACCACCCGTGGTGCCCTTATTCTGCTACATAGATAGTTTATGTTCATGCTTAGAAATTATCTAGTTATAGTTGCAATTCACGTTCAAACTCTCTGCTTGATATATATATTGCGATTCATTGTCTATGCTATTTAGTAATTAGATTTAGAATAAGAGCATGAAATCAAAAGCGCTTTCTGCCTCCCTCTAATCGATCGAGACTCACCAGTTCCATTAATTTATTTTTCGAGATGTATTTCGCACTTATTACAACGCAGTTATCTTTTTACGTGATCTATGCCCCGAACAAATTGGTGTTGCTGCCGGGGAGGCTCCCAACTCAAATTCTTTATGGAAAAGCTCAAGTCCAAGTGGACTGGGCCGTTTCTGGTGGTCCACCCATATCCTAACGAGGCAGTCCAAATTAGAGACCCAAAATCTGGGCATGTTTTTACGGTTAATGGCCAGTGCCTCAAACCATTTTTTGCCCACGAACCTCCTCCTGCTGATGAAATGATACATCTTCTCGAGGACGTGTGACTGACAAGATGCCCTGCTGGAGGCGTTAAACTCAGCACGTATACATATATACATATATACATAGCATATTTATTTTCACATATTATTTTGCATATTGTGTATGGCATTGTAATGATGACATGAGCTAAATGACAACTCAAAAGCAGTCCAGGTGATTTCTATCCACATACACCCTGCCTTATTCCAATTTCTTTTATTCATGCATGAGGACATGCAAACACTTAGGCATGGGGGGGTAGTCCATAAAAACTGAAAATTTTCTGCCAACAAGTGGGGGATTAGATCATTTTATCAAGAGGTTTTATTAAAGATTTATTCTTTAGTAGATTCCTAAGCTTAGAATCCAGTATAACCTCACACCTGCATGTAGAATTTGCAATGGATCCACTGTAAAAATCGATAGACATCTCTAGTTTGTCAAGAAGAAGCATTGCTTCTTCTCCTGAACCCTTGGACAGCAAGCAGGGAGTCAGGTGAACCATCTTCTAGTAAATCCACCAAACATATGTGAGATGAGAGTAGAGAATCTACGGGTGCTCTATGGCTAGTGTAAGGAATCTTTAATTTTGAATAATTGAATAATGACACTCAGAGTTGGGCATAGTTTTCGCTCTCAATTCTTGCGTGCTAATTCTATGAGAAATTTCGTAGACACTCAGAGTTGGGCATAGTTTTCGCTCTCAATTCTTGTGTACTAATTCTATGAGAAATTTCGTACAAGAGCCACCAAATAAGGCAAAAACACAGAGAGTAGGTTCTGATAAAACTAAGACTGAGGTGGATGATCACAACTATCCTCTATGGAATCCTCGGCTGAAGGAGGGTACTAACAAGACCATTTTCACTCATTTTAAAGTTATCGAAAATCGTAGTATAGTCGCGCTAAAACTCTCAACAATGATTTTTGTAAAGATAACGAGACTTGAGTCTTGGTCGTTCGTCTCTGGGAGGCATTTACGCAAATCTGAAATCGATCTTTTCTAGCTCTACTTGCTTAAAATCGCATGGCTGTTTATGGTTATTACATATTTAAGCACGACATGCTTAGCTGCAAGAATATCAGAAAGTAAAAGCAGGGAACTTTAATCACACAAAATATATTGCAACAAGCTCATGGTGATTCTCAACACATAGACATATATATATATATATATAAATTTCTTTCATTCATTCAAGAGAGTGTTTGCAACATGGAACTAGAGGAAAACTTATAGAGGAAAGCTTAAAAACATCAATCTAGCTAATAGAAAATGATCGCATACAGGAATCTATGGGGGGATTTTGCATGCATCATTGGGGGAGAGTAAAGAGCTACACTACTAAGTAGTAATAAAAGAATGTAAACTATGAAGAACTAGCTACTTATCTAGCAGAAATAAAGGCATTCGGAGGTGGGCACCGATGGCCTTTGAATGGTTGAGAGGAGGAGGGGCAGCCAATGGTGCTTAGGCCGACCCTTGGAGAGAGGTTGGAGAGGTGATCCAGCATCCTGGCGTGGAGATGGTGGTAGCCATGGTGAGCAACTCATGGAGGTGGAGTGGAAGTGAATGTAGCTAACCTAAATGGAAGTAAATAATGCCAAGAGATGGATGGGTGCAAATGGCCACCCCTTAGGTCTTTTTATAGACCTAAGGAAGACTCTCTAGAGAAGTGTGGAACTCTCTAGAGAGAGCCCCAAGAGTGGCCGGCCATGGTGAGAGAGAGGTGGTTCTTAGATCCATAAAAAGTGGTGCCACCTTTGGAAGAGCCTAGAATACTCTAGGTTGTGTGGGAGTGTGTGAATGGGTGTGTGTGTGTGTGTGTGTGTGTGTGTGTGTGGTCGTGTCCTAGGTGTCTAAGTGATATAGGTTAGGTCCTAAAGGGTTTAGGTTGGCGTAGGCCTTAAATTAGGGTTGCAAACCCTAATTGCTAAGGGGGAATTGCAATTAAACTTAACACAAGTTTAATTGAATGGATGTGAACCTAATTAAGAGTGAAATAACTCAATTAGGTTGGGCTTAGGTCAATTGGACTCTCACTTAGTCCAATTGGACTTGTGTGGGTTGAGATCTGAGCTCAATTGGACCCTATAAGTCCAATTGACTAGACAATAGTAATTGACTATGATCTAAGTCAATTAGGTTTAGTGAGGACCTAATTAGGTCCTTAGGGAGGTCTAGAGGTGATGTACTAGGGTTAGGGCACCTTAATTTAGGTTCCTATGGGATTGGAATTGGGTTTAGGGAGCTAAAGATCCAAGATCAAGGCTTAAATCTCAAAACAAGAACTAGAGAACAGTTCCAGATGTCCAATAATAATATCAGACGACTTATACTCAGAAATCAGAAGTCCAAACTTTAATCCTGGACGTCTAATCAAAGTCAGGACGGATTCTAGGTTCTGTCTTGGGTATTCTGCAGAAATTGGACGTCTAACCAAGTGTCTGGACGTCCAATAACACTACAGAAGTGGGTTTAAGGTGTGTGGGAGTTGGCTAAGGGTTCTGGACGTCCAAATAAAGGTTGGAATTAGGGTTTTAAGGTTTCCTAGGGTGCGGTGACCTAATCTAAGGGTGGCTAAGGCTTGGGGAAGCTTCTAAGCTACCCTAGGGCTAGGATGGACCTAAGTTCTTCACATTTTACTGCTTTATTCCTACTTAATAGAATAGCATACCTTAACTCCCTTACATTATTGTCTACTACATCTTATTCTAGGTCTTCCGCTCCAGCTCTGCTGCAACACCAATTATTCCTTATTCTTCATATCCAACTTCAGATTCAGCTTCAGATCCACTTATTACCTATAATTGACATAATGAACCTAATCAGCACATTATAGTATTATTTTATGCATATCTAAAAGAAAGCAATAAGGATGCAAGTAATGCTTATGCATGCATGAATTACCCTAACTTATGCTAAGTCCTAGCCTAATTTAGGTCAATTAAGACCTATGATCGCTGCGTAATCAGGTACTAATGTCAAGGTCAGAAATACGTCGTCCTATCAATTTCCTACCCAATGCCGAGAGTAGACACTTCCACCAAATAAGCCACTCGAGATCCTCTTGGTCATCCCCAAAAATCCCAAATAATGCCTCATGAATAAAAGTACGTATATCGTATTACATTGCGGTGTTATGTTATGTTGGTAATGACATTGTGCCAGTAGATATGAAAAAAAAAAAGGTATTTACTTGAAAAAAAAGAAGTGTTCTGTTAAGAAGTTTGAGTTATGTAAGTCAAGTGTTTTGAGGCAAAAACACCTACCACCCCCATGAACCACCAAATACAGCCTTAACCTACTTTTTCTGTATTTCTGACCGCCTGAATATGGGCTGAGGGGTTTGACTTAGTCTTAGGGTTATTAGAATCTAATTAAAGTGTGATGCCATGCGAGACCACCAAATACATTTGCAAATCTGGTGATATGTGAGCTCAGGAAGAAAAAGAAAAAAGACAAGAAAAAGAGAGAGAGAGAGAGCAAGAGAGAAAAGAAAAAAAAAGTACAAAAGATTAAAGAGAGCATAGCTTTCCTACCTCTCTCTAAGTTGATTTATTCAATAATCTAGAAATCTAGATTCTGAAATACTAGTCTCTATATAGCACCAGGAGAGAGTGAGCCACCAAATACAAATCCAGTTAACTTAGACATCTCCTACCCAAGCCAAACATCGGGGCTGAAATCAAAGAATATGTTATAACCCCGAGAGAAGAGGTTCGCCTATCCCGACAGAATTTTACTAGGGGTCAAGTACAAGCTTTAAATGTATATCGACTCTTTGCTTGGATCCGTTAAAGAAGCTACAACATTATATGTTCATGGCTATCTAGATTCTGAATTTTTGGATGAAATAAAAAGAAATAAACCTTTAATTAAACTCTTGATAAAATGCATTTAGTCTTGCATTTGCTAGGGACTAGCAAGATTTAGGCATGGGGGTATGATTGCGCAGCAATCATAGGCCCTAATTTGCCTGAATCAAGGTAAAACCTAGCTTAACATGGGCATTCTGCATGCATACACATCGTACTTTGCATCCTAGATGATTTATATGTTTTATACATAATAATGTGCTATTTAAGAGGTATTAATAATTGCAGGTAATTCAGGGCTGCAGATGACCGATCCAACCTTATGGATCTATTTAAAACGATGAAGGGAGTCCAACACTTCCAAGATCGCTTCAACCAGACTTCCATAGCACTCTAGAGAGTCTGCAGAAGAAGCAAGAGCTAATGGGAAAATTGAAGAATATCTTGACCTCAGATGATAAATCCAACCCCACGGATGGATTCGGATCGATGTTCGCTGTCCAACAGTCCAAAAATCAACTCAATCAAAGGCCTACATCATCAGATATAAGGAGAAGATGGACGGTTGCGATGGTGCCATGTGGCACCATCGCAGCCACCCCTCACCATGCCCCAATCTCAGAAGGAAAGACATGCATCCACGTCAACCACCTCCAGCCGCTTCATCAAGCGAGGACGAGATCTCGACCATTGGATATCCATCCAACAACTGAGAACAGCCGTGTAGAGATTTGGAAACTCCACACAAACGCATCCATAGCGCGTTGGTTAGCACCTTTGCACCTAAGCAACCGGCGCAGGTTCGAGGTGTGCCCAGTGTAAAATCAGGCAAGATGTTGAGCGTGGGTGCGATTGACCAAAGGATCTTCATCGGGCGGTGGAGGCACGGACGCGTGGTAGGCGCAGGGGCGTCAGATGAAGACGCGCATGATGACGCGTGCCTTAGGATTCGAGAGGGCACGACGTAAGCTCTTTTAAGCCGTCCGATCGAGTGATCGGACGGTTGAGATGGCTTAAGGAGTTGAGGTGCGATTGAAGGTCGTGCGGTGGGTGGGCTAAGGCAGCGGCGAGCATGGGTGAGTGGAGACCATGTGATGGAGATCCAAGGGCGCATGTTGCACCACGTGTCAGCACCATATTAAAATCGTGAATGGAAGAGGATTTGGAAGGCTTAATCAGGACCGTTGATCCCCGATCAATGGATCTGATCAACCTAAGGCCTTTGCATGAAATTAAGGGCTCCAATGCCCTAAATACCCTTCACAAAACTATAAAAAGAGCCCTAAGGGTCCCCTTTGGAGGCATTCAAATGAAATTTCTTCTTCCTCCTTCTACAACTCCTCTACTTTCTTCTTCTTCCCGTCTTATCTGCCTCCATCTCTGTATCTTCGTCCAAAGCGTCCGTTGAGCCTCGGGGAATCGTTGCTGCTCTCCTCAACCTCTCCAGAAGGCCACCACGAACCACCCGTGGTGCCCTTATTCTGCTACATAGATAGTTTATGTTCATGCTTAGAAATTTTCTAGTTATAGTTGCAATTCATGTTCAAACTCTCTGCTTTATATATATATATATTACAATTCATTGTCTATACTATTTAGTAATTAGATTTAGAACAAGAGCATGAAATCAAAAGCGCTTTCTACCTCCCTGTGATCGATCGGGACTCACCAATTCCATTAATTTATTTGTCGAGATGTATTTCGCACTATACTACAACGCAGTTATCTTTTAGGCGATCTATGCCCCGAACAGTATGCCAATGACACATTGAAGAAATATGGAATGGAAAATGTGAAGGGAAAAACCACACTGATGGCTACAAACATAAGTCTTAACTTGGATGAAAATGGTAAGCAAGTCGATGAAAAGTTATACAGAGGTATAATAGGATCATTTCTCTATCTTACTGCAAGTAGACCTGATATAATGTTTGCTACTTGTCTCTGTGCATGTTTTCAAAATTCACCAAGAGAATCTCATATGTCTGCATTAAAAAGAATCTTTAAATAATTAAAAGAAACTAGTGATTTTGATTTGTACTATCCTAGAACCCATACACTGGACTTACTAGCATATAGTGATGCCAATTATGATGGTAGTAGGACTGATTGAAAGAGTACTAGTGGTACTTACCATTTTTTGGTTAATGGACTTATTTCTTGGTTTTCTAAGAAACAAAACTATGTTGCATAGTCCACCACTGAAGCTGAATATATTTCAGCTGCTTTGGCATGTTCTCAAGTACTTTGGATGAAATAAACTTTATCTGACTTAGGATTAAACTTTAAACAAACTAAAATATGTTGTGATAATACAAGTGCTATAAATTTATCCAAAAATCTTGTAAATCATTCTAGAACTAAACATATAGATGTAAGACATCATTTTTTTAGAGATAATGTATTAAAAGGAGAAATTAAGTTAGATTTTGTAAACACTGAAGATCAACTTGCAGATATCTTGACCAAACCCCTTAGTTTAGAAAGATATACACGTATTAGAAGGCATCTAGGAATTTGCAAGTTGAAAGATTTAGAAAATTAAGCTTTTCGGATGCCTGAATGTCCATCTCAGACATCTTATTCTCTTGAGTGTGCATTTTTTTCCTTCGTAAAGGATCTCTGGGAATTTCAAACATCTTCTATCCTTCTCAGACATCTGTGTTTCTAACTAACCTTTGTATAATTCATTCAATGGTCATTCAACTGTCATCTTTTTGAATTTCAAATGAAGTGTTTTGAATTCAAATTCAAACAGTCTTTTAGACGTCTTTTTCATCTTTTAGACGTCCAATTAACTATGTTTAGACGTCTGTCTTTAACTAAAGACATCTGATATTTGAATGCTCTTTGATTCGAAATTTGAAACAACATCTTTAATTCTTTTAACCAATGGATATTTGACTTCTTTATGATGAAATCTTCTCTCTTTTTGATATGCTCTCTTAAAGTGCAACACCACCTCATGGTCATTTCCATTTCTCACTCTTCACTTTCTACCACACTCCAAAGAGCTCTCTCACATCCACTTCTCTTCTTCATCTACATTCCTCCATTTTTTATTATTTGAAGAGCACTTGAGAGCATCAGACGTCTCCTGGTCTTCACCGGACGCCTCTTGTGCCTTGCCAGACGTCTTCTACGCTCACCAGACGTCTGTTGCCACATCCTCCTCTCTAAATCTGAGAAGGCCTCTTGTTAAGGAAGATCATATATTCTTCCTATGAAATCACTATATCTTCTCACCTAGATCTAGTATATTCTCTTTTTTTTAAAAAAGAAAACTTTTGTGAGGATATATTTGTGCCTATTATTGACTCTCTTCTATAATTTCTTTGGTTTTGGGAATCTCTTTGTTCTTTCTTGTTGATATGATTCTTTCTATATTTTTTCAAACGTCTTGTTACTTTTTTGGACATCTAATATTATGATTTCTGTCTCTCAAATCTTGGACATCTAATTGCATTTTTTCAGTCATCTGATTTGTGATTTCAGATGTCTGACTTTCATACCAGACGTTTGGTTGAGGTTGTTTTTGTTAATCTTGTTCTTCTCTCTTTTCTTCATTATGCCTCGTAGGAAGCAAAAGAGTGCTGGACCTAGTAACCCACCTCCCGAAGAAGAAGAATTGCCTAATGTAATGGAACAATTTTGCCTAACCAAAAAGGCCTCCCAAAAACTTAATAACTTTGAGAAGTTTAAGGTTAGGTGTGGAAGACCAATTATATGGGATGACTTTAAGGATTATGGTCTCCTAGCCTTATTTCAAGCCCAAGGAATTCAACATTTCTTTGATGAAGAATTTTTTTCTAGAGGAAAAATTCCTAGCATCTTTCCCGAGCTTGTGAAATTGTTTTATGCCAATCTAGTGAATGACTCCACACCTACTACCTTTAACCTAAAATCTAGTGTTTTGAATGTGTCTTTTACCGTGACCAATGAAGTAATTTCTTCTATTACTTGCACCGTCGACTCAGGAGTTCATTGGCGGGACATTGCAAAAGAAGTAACCTTCTCCACAGTTACAAAAACATTAGTTAAAGATGATGTTTATTTTGAAGGGATGAAACTAGAATCTTGTCATCTTAAGGTTGTGCCTTGCATTTTAGCTAGACTTGTCTCATGGAACTTGTATGGAAAATCAAGATCCTTTGATTACATTTCTAGGGAGATTCCTACATCCTATATGCTTTATTAAACTGCACCAAAATGAATTGGTGTAATCTAATTATGGACACATTATGTAGCACACACCGTAGGAACCTTCCTTTAGGTGCCTTTATTTCCAACATGCTTCTTCATTTCAACCTTGATTTGAAATGCCAATTTGTAGATAAATCTGTTAAGAAGTTTGACCACATTACTTTACTTCATATGGGTCTTAAGAAAGGAATTGAAGAAGAACAAGTAGAGGAAGAAGTTCCTTAGTCTCCACCTTCTCAATCTTCTCCTACTTCATCACAAGTCCCTCTCATGCTTCCCAATCCTTCTACTCATTCCTTCTATTCCACTTCTTGGGAATACTCTTGGGAAAATGTGCAGGGAAATCAAGAGGCTTTTCAAAAAGCCATGTTTGATGGAATGAACCTTCAACTGAAGAGGCAACATGAAGATCATGATTATCTAAGGAGCTTCACAAATCAATATGCTTTGCAGGTTTCTCGTCTTGAAGACTGCATGAAGAATTTGGAGTTAGGATTCTCCAAAGAAAAGAAGAAAATTTGATTTTTGCCTTTAGATGGCTGCTTTGCAACAATTAGGAATCTACTTTCAATGTTATTAAAAAGTTGTTATGATCATCATGATTTCTATTTGAGAATTTCCTTGTCTTAAAGCATTTATCTTTTTTTGCTAATGCCAAAAATGAGGAGACATGATTGATAAGAGTAATCTAAGTTTTTTTTTTATAGGGGGAGCACATAAGTTTTTATTTATGGGGAGCATATTGTTGGACCATATAAATATTTTGTCATTACAAAAAAGGGGGAGATTATTGTTAAAATGTTTATAATTATATTTTTGATAATGATAGATGAGATATTTCCTTGGGAAAGACTAACATATTGCAGGAAGGATTTCAAGAAAAGGATAGAGGAAAAGGAAGGGCAAAAGAATTTCTTTTATAGTTTATTTTATTTGTTTAGAATGTAAAAAAGCCTTGAATTATCCTTAGGATGTCTTTAGAATCTTCCTATTCATATTCGTATTCTTAAATTTGTAAAGATTTACTTCTGTTGGTTTTTCAGACGTCTCATTTTCCCTTCATATGTCTGAGTATGATTTATAAGACGTCTGATATACTTCACTAGACGTCTAAGATCCTTTCCAAAACCTAGATTCTTGTCCAGAATTCTCGACCTATGTCACCTAGGATTTTAGATGTCTATGATCCACTACAGACATCTAATAATGTCTTTCAAATGCCTCCTTGAGCTTTTGATATCTCTTTAACTTCAAAAGAACAACGGTCATAATTTTTCTTGTCTTTTAGACGTCTGTTGTCACCTTAAGAAGTCTAGAAATAACCAACGTTCATTTTTTTATCCAACGTTCAATTTGACCATAATTGATTATATCTGTTTCTCTTTGATTTTAGAACATTGTAGGCCATCAGACGTCCTTGCATTTATTCAAACGTCCAATGATTCTTTTTAAGACGTCTACACTTTGTACCTGATATAGACACATCTATTTAGGTTACAATGCCTATTTATGCATGTTCATAGGCTTAGATTTGCATTTCATGTTATAAATATTACATAGAATGCATCATTCTGCATTTAGAGTAGTTGTATATATTTTAAGTTAATTAGGTCCTTTTTATGGTCAGGAGAGAAGAAGACTTATTTCAGGGCCTCGGATGGATGATCGAACCATACAGATCTGATTAGGATGACGATCGGAGTCTAATGCCTCTGAAATCGTCTAGATCGGAGAACCATAGCATCATACAAAGTCCGAAGAAGATCAACGGCCAGGGGCAATGTGACATCCATACGAACTTCAGATGGAAAATCCGACCGTACGGATGGATTCGAAGCGACAATCACAGTCCAGTAGCACGAGAATCATCTCAATCTGAGCACCGTGGCACCCTCTACAAAAGAAAGAAGAATGGACGGCCTAGATGGAGCCATGTGGCACCATCCAAGCCACCCAACTCTTGCCAGCAGTAGCGCACCATGCACAGCCGCAGCCACACGTAGCAGTAGCGCACCGTGCACAGCCGCAACTGCGCACAGCAGTGCACAACGCATGCCAGTGCGCGCGCGCTCGACACTGCACGGGGAGCATGGGCGCGTGAAGCACGCAGCGCGCGATGCGCGCGCCAACGGAGCGGGTGCCAGTGGAGGATAGGCATGGATCTTCAGCGACACGGGCCTTTAGTGACGCTTGTAGCTGTCAGTAATGGTCTGTGCGCACCAGTAAGAGGAATTGAAGGGCAAATCTTCAGCGATAGCTGCAGGGATCTATAGCGACGTTTACGAACGTCAGTAATGACCCAAATGCGAATTTGTTCTTCCTCCTCCACTATAAAAGGATCTACCCACCACCATTCCAAACTATCTCTTCCTTTCTTCCTCTCACCACCTCCAAAGCTCTAAAGAGAGCTTGTCCCAAGCCTGGGATGCTCCTCTAGAGTAGAAAATCAAATAATTTTCCCTCCCCTCATCCCCATTCGTGGAGCATCCCGTGGCCATCCTCTCACCGCCCTTCAGGAAGAAGATCCTCGCCGCAATGTCGTCCGACCCCATCTTCCGTCCTCCTTCGTCCCACTCCTCACCACCTTCCTCTAGGTGACATTAGAGTGAGTCGTCCGCGGAGCGACCGTCGAGGGGGATTTCTCTCACCTCTTTCTATCTTTCTTCGCTTTCGTAGTGTAGATTTTCCTACTTGCATAGTTGTAACAAACAATTCTTCATGAATAGATAATTATTTCTCTCTCTCTCTCTCTTTCTCCCTCTCTCTCATATAATTTTGCAAGTAGATAAAGTTTTCATCGACCTAATCTCTTGCTTGATAAAAATATAAAAAAATTAGAAAAGATAAAAATGACCAAAAATAAATAAAAGCGAAATGTGGATTTTCAAAACCAAATGTTCACCTCCTCGTGTTCAACTTGGGACTCATTTTTCGAGTTTCGGTTATAAATTTTATCTGATAGACGTGTTTTGCGAGCTACGACGACGGGTCCTCCGAACCCTAATTTTAATACGCGAAGTGCGCCCACATCAGTACCAGATGTCCAGTAAGACGTCTAATCATTTGTCTTTAGATCCCTGTTTGAATCCAGCCTCATTCCAGTATTGAACACTTTGACCCTGAAGCTTTTTCAGATGTCTTGTTTTATTCTCAGACGTCTGAAACTATCTGTTCAGATGTTTATCTTTTTGTTCAGACACCCCTGTAGCCAATCTTGAGAAATCCAATAACAACTACTTTCTCTCTGAAGTTTTTCAGACATCCAGCTTTTTTCTCAGACATATGAAATGACATCTTCAAACGTCTATCTTGCATTTTCAGTCGTCTGATCCAGTCAGACTTTGAGTAATTGCTTTGTAGCCATTCTATCTTAATTTATTTCATTCCAATTCAAATCCCAACGACTACCTAGGCTTAAATATGACCTCCTACACCTATATATACCCCCATAGGTAGCCTTAAGCGAACACAACAAAGAAAAATACATTCTACTCATTTGAAAAGATCTTGATCTCATTTGTGCTCTCCTGTGTGCTCTCTTGTGCTCCACTTGTGCTGTTGCTTCTTGAAAGCAAATTTTCTTCCTGCTACTCATAGGTTTGATAAGGGAGTATTCTAATCCTTTTATGTCATATTTCATTCAAGGCTTATAGGAATATATTATTTTTGATAATTTATTTGGGTACCTAGTTTGTGGGTTTCCCATTTCCTCTTACTAGAGGGGCAAAACTCTTCTTTAGGTTTGTCCAGGAAGAAGGGAATTGTAAAATTACTTGTTGTTAGTAATTCCTACTTGGGTAGGGGCAAAATCCTAGATTAAGAGGTCTAGGTAGAGGTTTTTCCCGTAAGGGTTTCCTCTCTAAATATCTGTGTATTGTTGCGATTGTTTGAGAATTTTATTGCAAAATTCAACCCCCCCTTCTTGTGCCACTAACACATACCATATCTAATAAGATGTGGTTACATCTCTTAGACACACCATTTAATTGTGTTGTACCAACTGACATGAGTTCAGAGATGATTCCCTTCTCCTTGAGGTATTCCCTGAACTCTTTTAACGTCCATGGTCCAATCAAATTGCTTTGATTCGTTTACCCTTTTTGTTCTCAACCAGCACTTAATATTCCTTGAACTTTTCAAAGGTACAATAAAACCTAAATCCATGTATTTTCCACCAAAACCTGAATTAACCAAGCTCTGTTAGAACTTAAAGTATGTGATTGAATCACTCCATGGCATCGCGAAAGCATGAAAATGGGTGTTTTTAAAATTTTAAAACCATGATTGATTGATGCCGAAAAACTAATTAGCAATTAAACAAAAACACCCTAGAAATGGAAATCACATAGGAAGAACAAATTTCCTCCCCTTCTAAGGTCCCGCAAAATAGAGGTGTACCTTTGTGGGTTGTTCAAAGTTTGATAAAAATTTGCCGTTGTGGTGTAAAAACCTGTGAACATTTTAAATTTATAAAATTAAACTTGAGAGTGTTTGCAAATGAAATCGTGAGTTTGAGTTGTTCGCAAGGAAGTAGTTGTATTTTTCCTATTTTTCAAAGTGCACTTTTTATTATTTTTTTGTGTTTTTTCTATTTCTAATTTTTTTTGTTTTAATAGAGAAAGTTTTTTTGTAAGAAGTCTATAAACTAGTTTTAACTATGAAAGTGCAAAATGATGTAACTACGAATCTATAACATTCTATGACTACGAAAGCAACCATGAGCAAAAGGAGTCATGAAGATGAAAATAAGAACTTTATATTAATCATGAAAATGTTGATTGCAACTATAGAAATCTCAAAATAACTACTCTGGAATAGACAACTAGAAGAACTCAAAATAGGGCTTGTGCTCAACAACTATATAAAGGCTATAGGAGAGCCAAAGCGAGTAAAGAAGTTATGAGTGGGGGTCAAAGTTTCCACCCAGTCTTTTTGCCCAAAGTTGGTATGAAGGAAATAGGAGAGGAGACCTAAGGAGACAACTAGGTGATGTTAGACTTGGACTGCTATTTAATTTAGGGTTTTAATTATTACAATAGTATCTATAGTATAGCGTTGCAATCCAGTCAGGTGTCATTTTATTTATATACAATTTTTACTAGTTTTATTCCAGGTCATTCACTGGGAGGCAGTTATTGATATACTGTCGAAACGAATCTACGCATGATTTAAGGGAAAATGCTGTAGCATAGTCATGCAAATTGTTTCAAACAAACATATATGAAATCAGTAAGATCCCGGTAGAACTCTGGGAGGCAAATAAAAGGAAAACGAATCTGAAATCTTGAGCCCTAACTCACATGCTTGCTAATTATTTTTCACAAATCATAATATAGCATGGAATAATAGCAAAACATTTTCATTGTATCCAGGTGCAATATGAGCAAATCAACTATAGAGGAATGTTTAACAGGAACATGTCTACACTACAGCGAAAACAACATGTAGAGAGAGAAAGGCTAGAAAGAAGACGCTAATGGTGCTCCAGCGAGAAGTGCTTCGGCGGCCTTGGGGAGCTTTAGGGAGAGCAGCAGGACCGACCCCTTTAGTGGAAAGGGGGCAACTTGGAGGAACTTGGAGGAGAGTCTCTTGGAGTGGCTTTAGAAAGAAGGATTGCTCGATGGTAGAATGCCCTCCAAATGGGGTGTCTGGGGTCCTTTCTATAGCCAAAGTGAGGGGCAAAATGGGTCTTTTAAGAGCCCTAATATGTGCTAACAAGTTGGAGCAACTAGAGCCATCAATATGGAGATCTATGGCTCAGATTTCACCCAAATCGTGCCCTCAACGCGAGCTTATCACGTGCACTACGTCCAGATTTCATCGTGGCTATTTGATCGTGATCAGGCAATCACGATCCCATCAAGATCACGTTCAAAACGCGTGCTCAATGCACGAGGCCTTCTGCTGCTACCATGTGGCACGTCCAGCACCGTCTGATCACCATCGTGCGGTCAAGAGGTGCATTCGCCACCGCCTTTGTTTCCCTCGAGCGCAATGCATGCGCTTAACCACAACCGTCTGATCGTGATGATCAACAGTCAAGATCGCATCCACGTCATGTGCTGTTTGCACACCACGTGTGTCTGCACGTCATCACGCACGTGCAAATTCAACGGCCATCTGATGCACTATGCCGCCGCTTCATCGTCGCTAGATTTCCATCTAACGCTTCAATTTCGCATGCCTCGTCGCAAGCGCAATTGTGCCTCCCCTCGCATCTCGAATGGGCGCCCTTTGCTTGCCTTAAGGCACTCAACCATTATGCCAAGCGTGCGTTTGTGTTTCGTTTATGTTTTAACACTCGATCACTCTCAGCCATTGGATGATGATCTAACGGCTAAGATGAGGCCCTCTTTGATGAAGCACATTGAACAACGACGTGGTGCGTTTGTGGTCGTTGGATGACGATCCAACGGCCCATAAAGCACCTACAATTCACTTTAGAAGATGTGGGCGTGGATGAGAGTGGTTGGGATGGCACCACATGGCGCTATCCTGACCGTCTGTCTTCTCGCCTTTGTAGATGGTGCTACAGAGCTCCGATAGAGGTAATTCTTGCATCGTTGGACTGTGATCATTGCTCTAAGTCCATCCGTACAATCGAATTGTTCATCTACAGTCCCAAATCATCTGCAATTATTATCAACTATCAATTAGTGCATCATAATAGCATTATTTCTACACAGCTAAATAAATCAACTAAGATGCAAATATGTTGCTCATGCATGCATTATTCCTAAGTTAAGCTAGGATCTGACTTAATTTAGGTAGATTAGGTCCTATGATTGCTACGCAATCATAGTCCCATGCCTAAATTTTGCTAGCCTTAGCAAATGCAAGACTAAATGCAAATTGGTCCCTAAATGGATGATTTCTATCAAGAGTTTGACTAGAGATCCTTTTCTTTTGTTTTCATCCAAAAATTTAGAAATATAGATAATCATGAAAGTGTAATGATGTAGCCTATGAAACGGATCCAAGTGAAAAGCCAATCCACATCTAAAACTCATACTTGACCCCTAATAAAACTCTATCGAGATAGGCAAACTTCTTCCCTCGAGGGTACAACAAAACAATCAGTAATTTCTACCATGGCTTTTGGCTTAGGTAGAAGATGTCTAAGTCAAGTGGGTTTGTATTTGTTGGCTCACACTCATCTGGTGCTACATATAGACTAGTACTACAGAATCTAGATTTCTAAATTATCAAATAAATCAACTCAAGAGAGGCGAAGAAACTGGGTTCTCTTTAGTTCCTTTGTACTCACTCTCTCACTTTTTCCTTCTCCTTTTATTTTCTTTCTTTTCTTTTCAAGCTCACAATATCACCAGATTTGTAAATATACTCAATATTTGGTGGTTTCACATGGCATTAACACTTTAATTAAGTTCTGCTAACCCTATAACTAAGTCAAAATTCCTCAGCCAGTATTTGGGCGAGCAGAAATATAGAAAAGTAGGTTAAGGTTGTATTTGGTGGATCGCCATGGTAGTAGGTCTTATTGCCTCATGTAATTGACACAAAATGAAATAAACACAACTCAACACTTATTTTTTTCTGACTTTTTCTCTTTTTCTATCTTTTTCTTCTCTTTTCTTTTTCTTTTCTTTTCTTCTTTTTCTCTTTTTTGTTCATATCTACCAACACAACGCAATGCAACACACACATGCAAATTTTTATTCACGAGGCATTATTGGGATTGGTGATGTTTAGGAGGATATCGGGTGGCTTATTTAGTCGAAGTGCCTACTCGTGCCACCGGGAAATGAATAGATGGGACAGCATATTTTTTGATCTTTGACACTAACACCCTCCTTCACCGAGGATTCCGTAAAGGACGGTTGTAACTGTCCTCCTTAGTCATAGTTTTATTAGGACTCGATCTCTATGCATCTGCCTTATTTGGTAGCTCTCAAAAAATTCACACAAAGAATTCATACACAATAATTGAGAGTGAAAACTATGCCTAACTCCGAGTGTCATTATCCAATTATCTAGAAACTAAGATTCCTTGTACTAGACTTAGAGCACCAGTAAACACTCTACTTTCACCTCACAATTGTTTGGTGGATCTAATAGAAGATGGTTTGCAGACTCCCTAATTACTGTCTGAAGGTTCAGGAAAAGAACCAATTCTTCTTCTCGACAAACTAAAGATGTTTATTGGTCTTCATAGTAGATCCATTGCAAATTCTACATGCAAGTGTGGAATTGTATTGGATTCTAAATTTAGGAATCAATTAAAGAATAAATCCCTAATAAAACCTCTTGATAACAATCTTTATTCATGGATGTAATAAATGCTATATACAATTAACCTCATATGATTGCACTTCAATAATTTCCCCTTATTGGGTTATTCTTAAATTAAAGACCCTAAAGTGCAATTAGCGTGCTGCTCAGAGGTTTTCTAAGGTGTTAGCCGAAAAATTTTTAGTTTATGTGTATAACCCCCCATGACTAAGTTCTTGCATGTCCTAATGCATGAATAAAAGGAAAATAAATTAAGACAAGGGGTGAGTGGATAGAAATCACCTGAAATTGCTCCTGATTCTTCATTCGGCATAAGCCAACCAAATGACAGAAAGCACAATATGTAGAAATATATGCCAAAAGAGAAATATGCTACGTATAAATGTATCTACATATGTACAAGTGCTGAGTTTAACGCCTCCACAGTTGGGCAAAAATTCAATTACACGTCATCGATAAAATTAATAATTTCATCAGCAGGAGGAGGTTCCTAGGTCATAAATGGCTTGAGGTGTTGGCCATTTACTGTAGAAACTTGCCCAGATTTTGGGTCCATAATTTGTATTGCTCCATTAGAATATGGGTGAATCACAAGATATGGGCCAATCCACTTGGACTTAAGCTTACCCTCAAAGAATTTGAGGCGAGAATCAAATAACCAAACCTGCTGGTTAGGCGTGAAATCCTTCCTCCAGATGTGGTGGTCATGAAAAGTCTTTGTCTTATCTTTGTATATCTTTGCGTTCTCATAGACTTCCCATCGAATTTCCTCTAATTCGCTGAGTTGAAGCTTCCTCTCATAACCTCCTACATCAAGGTTAAAATTACATTTCTGCACCGCCCAAAAGGCATGGTGCTCTAGCTCGACAGGAAGGTGGCAGGCCTTTCCATACACCATACAGTATGGAGATATTCTGAGCAGGGCCTTGTACGTGGTCCTATATGCCCAAAGTGCATCAATCAACAGATCAGATTAATCCTTCCTATCTGGTCTAACCATCTTCTGGAGAATAAGCTTGATTTGACGGTTAGAAACTTTAGCCTACCCATTGGTTTATGGATGATACAGGGTGGAAATGTGGTGATGTACCCTGTATTTTTTCAATAGGGATCTAAAATGAGCATGGATGAAGTGATTGCCCCATCACTAATCAGAGCACGGGGAACTCCGAATCTCGCAAAAATAAATTCCCAAACAAAGGAGATAACAGTCTTATGATCAGCCCATCTTGCTGAGATGGCTTCAACCCACTTCAAGACATAGTCAACTATGAGAAGTATGTACTCAAAACCATGCAAGTTCGAAAAAGGGCCCATAAAATCGATGCCCCAAACGTCAAACACTTCTAC
Organism: Thalassia testudinum; assembly: GCA_037157565.1. NCBI lineage: Eukaryota > Viridiplantae > Streptophyta > Magnoliopsida > Alismatales > Hydrocharitaceae > Thalassia > Thalassia testudinum. The sequence goes on along the minus strand of JAZHRO010000007.1, from coordinate 68,680,808 downwards.
AACCAGAATGGGTTGGAGAGGCTTCATGTCTCTCTAAGTCATAGAACTAACCGACTAACATCGCTTGCAGCATTTGGCAAACTCGTGTGTATCTTTGAAAATAGTTGGCCAAAAAAAACCCAACTGCAAAATCTTCACAACAGTTTTCCATCTCGAAAAATGACCACCACAAGGATCACTATGGCAAAAAGATAGCACACTTGAAATTTCTGAGTCAGGGACACACCTGATGATCTGATCAACCCCAATACAAAAGAGCAAGGGGTCATCGTAGAAATAAAATTTGGCTTTTGAAATGAATTTAAGTTTCTAGTCCTTGGATAAACCCATGGGAATCTTACCTGCAACAAGATAATTTGCAATATCTATATACCAGGGAAACTCAATAGAATTAACGGCCAAAAGAGACTTATCCAGGAATTGATCTGAGATAGGTGGGGAATAGGGGATGTGTTCTAGATCCAGCCGAGATAAGTGATCCACCACCACATTATTAGCTCTGGCTTTGTTGTGAATCTCGACATCAAATTCCTGCAATAGATGGATCCATATGATAAGATGGGGTTTGGCATCCTTCTTTGCCAACAAATGCTGGAGGGTGGAATGATATGTGAAAATAATCACTTTTGACCCAAGTAAATAAGCTCTAAACTTCTCCAACCCGAACATAACTACTAGCAGTTCTTTCTTAGTAATTGTATAATTACGCTGAGCCTCATTCAGTGTCTTGCTAGCGTAGTAGATTACAAAGGGATGGCGCTCCCGACGTTGGCCTAGAACAGCTCTGGTAGAGAAATCGAGGTGTCACACATCATCTCGAAATCGATTTAGCAGTCGAATGGTTAGAGAATCAGTGAATCAGATACAACGCTTTGTAAAGTCTCGAAAGCGCTGAGACATGAGGAATCAAAGTCAAATGGGGTGTCGACTACCAAAAGATTTGTCAAAGGGCAGCAGATTTTCGAGAAATCAAAAATGACTCTATGGTAAATCCAACATAACCTAAGAATGATATGATCTGCTTAACAGATCTAAGTGGAGGTAGTCGAGAAATGACTTTAGATTTAGCTCGGTCGACCTCGAGTCTGTTGGATGAGATCCTGTGACCTAGTACAATGACATCCCTCACCATAAAATGGCTTTTCTCCCATGAAAGTACTAGGTTTACTTCTATGCACCTTCTCAAGATCTTTATGAGGGTATCAAGACAAGACGAGAAATCATTTCCGAAGACGGAGAAGTCATTCCTTAAATACTTCTACATAGTCCCCAGTCATATTAGAGAAAATGACCATCACACAACGTTGAAATGTCACTGGTGCATTACAGAGGCCAAAGGGCATTCGCTTAAAAGCGAATGTTCCAAAGGGACATGTAAAAGTGGTCTTGTTTTGATCTTTTGGGTTAATTGCAACCTAATTATACCTGGAGTATCATCCAGAAAATAAAAGAAACTATGCCTGGCTAACTTTTCTAAGATTTGATCAATAAAAGGTAAAGGAAAATGATCCTTTTTGGTAGCCGTGTTTTGTTTCTTGTAATCGATGCAAACCTGCCACGAAGTCGTGGTGCATGTTGAGATGGGTTCGCGCTTTCATTCTTAATTATGGTGAGTCCTACTTTCTTAGGCACAATTTGAATACGACTCACCCACTGGCTGTCGAAAATGGGATATATAATGCATGCATCCAACCATTTAATGATCTCCTTCTTGACAACCTCTAGCATATTTGGGTTTAGCCGTCTCTGAGGTTGTCTAGAAGGTTTCACCCCCTCATTCGTGTAAATATGATAAGTGCAATACGAGGGACGAATACCACGAAGATCAGCAATGCTCCACCTGATAGCAACCCTACGTGCTTGTAAGATAGAGATCAATTAATGCTCCTGTTCTAGCGTCAAGTGAGCACTTATAATCACTGGGTATGTCTCATATCACCCAAAAGCACATACTTGAGTGAATCAGGTAAGGGCTTCAATTCAGTCATGGGTGGGTAGGAATCAGATTTGTTCGTGGGAGAAGAATCGATAGCGGAAATCTGATAATCTTGATTTTGTGAATTCTCACTGATTCCTCACCTGTGAAGAGGTTGGTTATGACTGTATTAGCAAGAAACCCGCTTATCGTAGGAGCCATCCTATGTTAGTAGGGGTAAATCAATAATTAGTGGAACAAGATAATCAGAATCTGGGGTGTCGTGATCAGATGAACACCCCAGATAATCAGATCCGCAGGATGAAATGTGTATCACATTAGCCTCGGTCCTGTGTGGATCAAGATCCAAAAACCCTGACAGTGAAGATGAATGTGACATTGGGTCATTATAGAGGAGCCCAATGTTCCCACAAAAAATCGAGTCTTCATCTTCACTATCCTTGTCTATCAGATCACAGTCGAAGTTCCATGATGCCCTAAATATGTCCAGTCTAAGTCTTTCATTTCCTAGGGCTATCTCCATATACCCAGATGCACAGTCGATGTTTGTGCGAGCTCTCACCAAAAACAGGCGACCCAAAATAATTGGTGCATCACGGAGATTAAGAGGAACCTCCATATCGAGAATGAAAAAGTTCGCTAGAAAGCAGAATCCATGGACCTTTACGATTACGTTCTCAACCACCCCTCTCGATGTTTTTACTGATTGATCGGCCAACTGTATGGTAGTCGAGATGTATTTCAACTCCCCAAATCGGAATCGATCAAATACTACTGTGGGAGTTAGGTTAATGGATGAACCCAAATCAAGAAGGGCCTGATCAAATGGAGAATTATGCAAAAAGTAGGAAATAAGCGGGGTACCAGGGTCTTTCTTTTTAGGTGGTAAGTCGGCTAGAATCACAGTGCTAGTCTCTTTTGACAATACCGCCTGCCGTTCGATTTTCTGTTGTCACTTCGAGGTACAGTAGTCCTTAAAGAACCTAGCGACAGCAGGGATGTGATCTATCGCGTCAAGGAGAGGGACCTAAATGTGAACCTCTTTGAACATAGTTTTTAGGTCCTCAAAATTTTGTGTACCCTTTTTCCGGGATAAATCTCACGTCAAAGCCTCAAGAAAAGAGATAGGAATCTCAGGGTAAACTGGACTTTGCCCTTGTCTATAATAGGTGGCTCCTGAGAAGAAGAAGGAGATGAGCCATCTTGTGGTAGAGGGAAAGAAAAATCATGACCCCCTGCCTAAGTGGTGGGTCCTATGTGGTCTTCCCACTCCTCAATGTGATAGCCTTTGCATCGACATACTGTCCATGAGGTGGCGGAGGAGCGAAAGGGGCATAATAAGTAGGATTTTGCAGCAAAGGTGGCTAACCTTGTCCATAATCAGGTGGTGCAGGAGGTTCTTGTAATACAGTATGCGCCTGTCCCTAAGGTGGCTGGAACCTAAGTAGGATGCCCTGGTTCTGTACATATCTCAGGTTAGGGACAAGTTGGGAGGGCAAGGCTCCCTGCGATCTATGCTCCCGCAGCAATTGATTCTGTGTGTTTTATATGCTCTGAATCTAAACAGCCATAGCCTTCATAATCTACAAACTATTATGAGTAAATTTCCGCATTAACTCTTACAATTCCTCTTTTAATACCTCCAAAGGGTCGACCAGCTTTGGAGGGTGATTAGCAGCTTGGTCAGCGACTGAAAAATAGGGCAGGATTGCTGCTGAGATGGGAATGGTTGCTGCCTGGAATATGTGTTTTGCGCATTCCTGTATTGTCTGGTTTGGTAGTATGGATCTTGATTTGGTCTCTATGAGTTACCATACCAGGAAAAGTTAGGATGTTGGCGCCAACCAAGATTATACGTCTCCGAATATGGGTTATTACACCGGTAACCTTGGATAGCATTTACATCTTCGTAGGCCGAAGATGTATGAGATGCATATTCATCAAAGGAATACACACTAGAATCATCATGGGGTGCGTAACCCTGATCATATGGTGCCATATCCAGATTATTCATGAGTTCCTAATACACAGGATCCCGTGAAGATGGAGAAGATACATCCCAAGGGAGTAAATGTGCTCGAGTAGGAGGAACTTGGGATGTGAAAGAAGAGTGAGATGCAGCTGAATTGCCAGAAAATCCAGGTTGAGCTTGAATCAACTCGTTGAGCTTCTCATTTAGTAGATCCACCTTGTCTAGCTTGTTGGTGATAATGTCCATATCAGCTCTGGTAGATTCGGCGTAAGCTTCATGGACATTAACCTGCTGCTGTCTAGGTCGTTGGAATTAGTTCACGGACATGACATTCATTGAGTTCTTTGCTAAGGACTCAAACAGCTCGAATGCGCTGTTCTCGTCCTTCGCAAGGAAATTCCCACCACTAGATGCATCGACCAGGTACCAATGTGTGTCATCCAGCCCATGGTAGAAGATATGAGCTAAGTGCCATTTAGGCACACCATGGTGCAGGCATTTCCTGAGAAGATCATGGAATCTATCCCAGGCATCATGCAAGTTCTCCCTTGGTCCTTGGGAGAAAGTCGTAATCGCACACCTCATCGCGTTCGTCCGACCAATCGAGAAGAACTTTTGGAGGGATTCACGATGTAATTCCTTACAAGTTCCAATCAGCCTTCCGATGCTCTTGAACTAGTAATAAGCTTTATCCTTAAGAGAGAATGGAAAAAGCTTCATGAGAACGATCCCTGAGAGAGCGATCTTCATTTTTGATAAAAACTTTAGCATGAAATGACGTGTCGTTTTATGTAATCACGTGGTAGAAAATCGCTTTCCAAAACATTTTAATTCTCAGAATCTAACCACGAAAATAGTTAAGTCATCTCCACAGAGAGGAATTAGCCTATTGAATGTCTTATTTGTTCAGGAATATCATCAAATGTACATACTAATTATTGCAACTCACTTTCTCACATAAACTCTTAATCTAAATAATTAATCAGGAATGTAGGTGTTTGTATGCAAAATTATCACAATATAATATTCTAAATAATGACCTTGGTAATAGAAAACAATGTTAATATTAATCTCCTACCTAATGACACCAATTTACTATAACCAATATCTCATTTGTATGTCATTCATAAGAAGAAATCAATCATGTGTAATTCATATTTAAGCAAGGGATGTCCATGCAAATTTACTGCAATATATTAAATCAGGAAATAAATGAATAGTGTTTTTCGCAATGGCATTTTCTGTAATTATTAATATGGAGAAAAAAATAGGGGATTTCATCTCTCTCCTTGGTGCGTTCGCAAGGAGGCTTCGTCGGAGGAGCTGCTCTGCGAGAAGGCACGTCTCGACGAGGGCTACGTGATGACGGTGAAGGCACGACCGGAGGTGGCCGGCGGCGGTCCAACACGGGCCACGCAGGGAGGTGGCAGGCGGAGGTGAGTGTCCCACACGTGAGGAGCCGCTGTTGGCGCATGCGTAGTCGGCGATGGAGCATGCGTGGTCCTCAACGAGCACTTGGTCGTTACAATGGTGGGGTTGGTGGCGAAGAAGGCAATCAAGGATGGTTGCACGGCGTGGGGGAAGTCAATGGCTGATGGCTTCATGTGAAGGAGAAACAGAGGAAGAAGACAACGAAGAAGAAGAAGATGAAAGGGAGGGGTAGTGGTGATGGGTAGCGTGGACAGGAGGGGGGTGCTACAGGTGGTGGTGGTGATGAAGGAGATGGTGTTGATGACGAGGGTGAGAAGGTCACAGCGGAGGGCACGGTGCGAGGAGGGGCGGCATGCACGCAGTCACTACGTGCACGAGCGGAGATGGCTGTTGTCCATGGTGCACATCAAGAGCGCGGTGCACACCAGCAGCAAGTTAGAGAGGGTGGAGGAGTCACGGTGGATGGTGGTACTCATGCTGTCACCACAAGAGCTTGCGGTGGTGCGGAGGAGGAAGGCAGTGCACTAAAAGATCATGGTGCAAGCTTCGGCCACAGTGTTGGCTCTCTTTCTCCGTAGAGGAGATGGCCCCTCGAAGGGGAAAAGAAAGAGATAGAGATCCTCCCCCCCCTGGCATGGCCGTTCTTTTGTTAAAAAAAATCCTGCAGTTGAGAGAAAAGGGGAGGAGGTTGTTTCAACCGATCAATCCAACTTTGATTTTTTTTTCTTTGTCAAATTTGAAGATACCTGCACATAAAACTATATATATATAAGTAATATGTCAACAAATGATCAATGGAGCATATGCATTGGGTTAAAGATACAGGAATGTCAAAATTTGAGTTTAATTAATATTCTAGTATAATGCATGCTCGAAATGTAGTTCAATTCCCAACTTGAGTGTTCTTAAGCGTAATTAGTAGTCCAATAAATTGGACTCATCAATCCCTAAATCAACATTTTTGGGTCGAACCATTTTCGCAATTCGACTCAAATCCTCGATGTGCTGGAAGGGATCCTAGTTCAAGTTTCCATGAAAATAAGTCTGAATCAGACTTATTATATTCGACTTCAGCTCAAATGTATCTTCGCCTGCAGGAATCCAGACTTGGGGTGCTAGAATCATAGCTGCCAAATCATAGAAGTCCCGTAGCTATTCTCCATGTGGTGGATGCTGCATTTTGTTCAATGTGGTGAGAATCCTGTCAATATTCTGCTGATATCTCTATTTTGATTCCACGACCTTGGCTTCCAAACAAGACATCAGGTCTAGATTTTTAGGGCCCTGACTAGGTCCAGGACCAGGATTAGCCATCTCAGCTGATCAAGAAGAAGAGGGTTGAGAAGAAGAAACGAGCGATGCGAAAAGTCACCTTCGTTGCCTTGGGTTTGGTTCCTAATGCCCAGCCAATTCAGGTTTTAAAGACCTCCTTCCTTGCATACACCAATGACAAGGGTTGGTGTAGCCAAGCCAAAGAAGGCGAAGGCCTTGTTAATCAAGTTGGTCCTTTAGAATCAAATGACCAGATATTTCGTTAAGGTTTAATTTATTGAAGAAAATTTATCGAGAGACCGACTGAAGATGATTTCCACCTCTTAAGCTAACCAAGCCAGTCTGTTATAAAGGGACTAAGAAGAAGGCTCTTCCTTTGGCTTTTGCCATTGGATCCTTAATACCCCTTAGCCGCGGTCGTTTGACACTACCCCGCAGGCTAAACACTTGATTTTGCCAATGGGGTTGAGACTCTCTCAATAGTTAAAAGATGAATGTAGGTTAATTGGTATATTTTTATGATTTTTTCTCAACCTTTTCTTCAATTTGGTTGTTTGGTGAGTGATCCAAATGGTAACTCAACTCACCGACTAGTCACTAGACTCGATTGAGTCCAGGCTAGTTCAATGTGGTCTCTAAATGTGACCCTAAAGGTTAAACCTAGGGTTCATGCAATTTGACTAAGTATCAATCAGCAGACCACAATCAAATTCAAAATACTCTCTAAGGTAATTATATAAAAATTGGCCCTTTTTCAATAAGCTTTTTAGAGAATAGCTTTTCAGAATTTTTACTGCTCCAAATGAATAAATACGAAATTTTGACTCAGGGGGTTAGATTTGGGATTTGGACCCCATGTTAGTTTTTCTTTTTGAAACATTATCAAACGTGATCCAAAAATTCGGGAAAAATATGGAAAACCCTTTTGGGTCAATCTTTCAAACCCCACCATTTTTAGGTCAATTAGATTCACGTGTTGTTCGGAATTGGTTTTTGAAGATCAGAAAAATCCGGACTCAGTCTGTTTGACCCCTGTGCACTCCATGAATTTTTTAAAATTCCACAAATTGAATTTTTTCAAGGGAACAGTGGCATTAGAAAGATAGTTTAAAATCTAACTTTTGCTCAAATTTTAAAATTTTTGGATCACTAAATCTTCTTCAATTGAATTTTTAAATCTGCTAACATGTTTAGGTCAAATTTTAGAAAACCACAAAAAGGCTTTTGAAAGGGTGTTCAAGTAAAAAATGAGCCTTTTTCAAAAAATCTTTTTTTTCAAATTTTTTTTCAAAGCAAATCTATCCTAAGATTCAAAGGAAATCCTAAAACTTAAGATGTTGCATGTACTCGATTTCTTCACCTGTGCTCGATGTGTGCGCAGATTTTTCTTCTCGATCTCCTGCACACCACAAAGCAAACAACGAGAAAAACAAATTAGAAAATCAGATCTACTTCTGTTGCCTCCTCGGTAACAGCACCATTTGTCAGAATAGATATACTCATGATTTAAGGGAAAAAGTTGTAGCATAGTAGCGCAAATCAGTTCGAACAAAAATATAACAAAATTTGTAATATCCCAGCCAAACTCTGGGAGGCAAATCAAAGGGAAACAGATTTGAAATCTTGAGCCCTAACTCTCATGCTTGCTAATTATTTTGCACAAATCAAAATAAGCATGGATAATAGAAAAAGATTTTCATTATATCCAAGTGCAATATGAGCAAATCAACTATAGAGGAATGTTTAACAAGAACATATCTACACTACGACAGAAACAAAATGCAAAAAGAGAAAGGCAAGAAAGAAGGGCATTGATGGTGCTTCAGCGAGGAGTGCTTCAGTAGCCTTGGAGAGCTTTAGGGAGAGCAGCAGGATCGGACCCTTTGGTGGAAAGGGGGTGGCTTTGAGGAACTTGGAGGAGAAGTTCTTGGAGTAGCTTTAAAGAGAAGGATTGCTTGGTGGTCTAATGCTCTCCAAATGGGGAGTTTGGGGTCCTTTTTATAGCTAAAGTGAGGGGCAAAATGGGTCTTTTCGGAGCCCCAATCCGTGCTAACAAGTTGGAGAACCTAGAGTTGTCGATCTGGAGATCTATGGCTCATATTTCATCCAAATCATGCCCTTAGCGAGAGCATATCATGCACACAACGTCCAGCTTTCATTATGGCAGCCTGACCATGATCAGACGGTCACAATCTCATCAAGATCGCGTTCAAAACGTGCGCTCAACATCCGAGGCCTTCTGCTACTGCCACATGGTGCGTCCAGCGCCATCTGATCACCATCGAATGGTCGAGAGTGTGCGCTTGCCACTACCTCTATTTCCCTCACGTAAAACGCGCGTGCTTAACCATAGCCGTCTGATCGTGTGATCAATGGCCGTGATCCCATCCACATCACGCATTCAACGAGCACTGTTTGCACACCGCGTGTGTCTGCGTGTCATCACGCACATGCAAATCTAGCGGCCATCTGATGCACTGTGCGTCCACTTCATCGTCACTAGATTTCCATCCGACGCTCTAATTTCGTGCGCCTCATTGCGAGTGCAATTGTGCCTCCCCTCGCATCTCAAATGAGCACCCTTCGCTCGCCTTAAGGTGCTCAACCACTATGCCAAGCGTGTGTTTGTGTTGCATTTATGTTTTTAAGCTAGATCGCTCTCAACCATTGGATGGCGATCCAACAGCTGCGATGAGGCCCTCTCTTTGATGAAGCGCACTAACCGACGACGTAGTGCATTCATGGTTGTTGGATGATGATCCAACAACCCACAAAGTGCCTGCGATTGCCTTCAGAAGATGTGGGCGTGGGTGAGAGTAGTTGAGATGGCGCCACATAGCACCATCCTGATCGTCCATCTTCTCACCTTTGTAGATGATGCTACAAGGCTCTGATTGAGTCAATTCTTACGTTGTTGGACTGTGATCATCGCTCTAAGTCCATCCGTACGATCTGATTGTTTATCCGCAACCCTAAATCATCTACAACTATTATCACCTATCAATTAGTGCATCGTAATAGCATTATTTTCTACACAGCTAAATAAATCAACTACGATGCAAATATGCTGCTCATGCATGCATTATTCCTAAGTTAAGCTAGGAACTGACTTAATTTAGGTAGATTAGGTCCTATGATTGCTGTGCAATCATATACGTCACTCTCTGAGATCCAAAATCAATCTTTTATTCTAAAAAAAAGTAAAGAATATAAATAAATGAATTATATACAACTCATACACATAAGAATGAACTAGTTAGTTATATACAAGTCAATTCAAATGAAAACTGATTAATTACTCATTAGAATGCCTGAAGAATATGTACAAATTAAAGGTAAAAGAAGATGAGTTCACATTATGTTAGATCAATTTACAATGCTCTACTATATACATTTTTTTATCTACATATTTACACTATACTAACTATGTACAAATTAAGCAAAAAGAATAAGAAGAAAAAGAATTATGTCTACGCATGCCTCCAAAATTATGTACACATAAAAGGCAAAAAGAATTAAAGTTAATCTAATTATAAACCCAAGTTACTTCTTTCCTTCTTCTTTTCTTCTCTTATTTTTCTTATACTAAACTAAAGCACGGCTTCGCTTTTTTAACTTAACACTTAGCTTCTCTCTTCTTCTTTATTCTCTTCTTCACAGAGACTTACTTTAGGCATGCAATTCTCTTCAACACTTAGTCTTTTCCTAAGCTCTCCTTCTCTTAAGGCATGCACAGCTCTCTCTTTACTTAAAAAACAAAAGGCTAACCATAGGCTGAATCAATAGCTTTGCGAATGAATTGACAGGCATGTGGCAGCACCACAACGAATCACCCGCAGATCACCCCTAATGGGCTACCCAAATGGGCTACCCCTAGTGGGTTATGCTCTTAAATGCCTAACCTAAATTGGCTCTACCTAATTCTCTCTCTCCCTCTCTCTCTCTCTCTCTCTCTCTCTCTCTCTCATATATGCTCGTATGTAATGGTCTTGGGGAGCCCACCCCCATTTGGGCAACATGCCTACAGAGGGGAATCCTTTTATATTACACAGGCGCTTCTGGTTCCCACGATGTGGGACTATCTAGATGGGCATTTTGTGCTACGCTTGACTGTTCTATGTTGGCTTTTAATTAAGTAATTAGGTGTTTGATTAGGGGTCAATTAGTAATGCTACGTACAAATTAAAGTTACAATAAGTTAATTAATATATAGGGGTATTTATTTCATAATTTTAATTAATTTAATGTTGACTCCTAATATGTATTTATAATAGGCCTAAGTATGTACATAATAAGCTTATTTAAGCTTATATACAATATATACAAAACCTATTTAGGCTATAAATAGACAAATATACATATTTAATACCATAATTAAGATTTTTAAGTTATTTATTTAAATTTATTCCTATATAGACATGCTATATATATGTAGATATACTATGTACATAATACATATATAGATTAGCTTAATAATATAACATACTACTATACACTATATATTAGGTTATAAAAAGGCTTAAAATAATTTAAAATATAAATTATAAAGATACAATATAAATTACCTAGTCTACATGCATAATTTATATATAATTTATATACATATTACATATAATTTAGTCTTACATATTATATATAATACTATACAATATAATTTAAGCTATACATACGATGAAAATAAGTTATAACATAGTTAGAGTATATAATATAGATTAATATCCTACTTAGTTAACTTACTAACATACAAATGGTTAAAGTACTAAATTTATACCATTAAATTAGGAATATGTACATATATTTACAATATATACAAGGAATTTTTAGTATTTTTAAGCATTTTTCAGATTTTGTCTTTGGTTGTGGGTTTTAAGTAAGCAAACAAAGATGAAGGAAACTAAAAGGAGAAGCTCTTTTTGGGTTTTTGGTTTAAGTCTTTTATTTATAAGCTAAAGGAAATCCTAAACTTCTGCTGCCATTTTGTAATAACTAAACCCATCAAAATTCAAATCTAACTATACACATGTTTGAAATACTAAAATCTCACTCACTACACTTTTATTTTATTTATCTACAGTAGTATTTTTGTATTTTTCACCATATTTATAGTCAAAATGTTGGAAAATGGCTAATTAATGATAGAAATTAAATTCATGCCTTAAAGATTATGCAAAAATGCTAGAAATGAAGATTAAAACATGAGGAACTGCTAGACATCAATTGAGATCAAAGTCAAATAGAAAAACATGAAATTTTCATTGAATTACACCAAAACAACCAGTTGAACAAATATCAGAATTCATGTTGCTAATAGAGATTTCTAGAAGTTTTAATAATGCGTACAGATCAAAATTAAAGCTAAGTAAAATATATACATGTAGCTGAAGGCTTGTTCTACTATTAAACTATCTTGAAAAGTTCATTGAAACTCTAAACAAGCTCAGAATCTCTTTAAAATATTTAAACCAAAATCTTATCCAGTCTCAACAACCAACTGAGCTACTATTGTTACTCAATAAATTTCAGATCAATCAAAAGTTTATTATCTCAGTTTCAATACCTACTTAGGCATCTGGAAAGTGGATCAATGCAAAGTCTAAACCCAAAATCTTAATGCAGTCATTCAATTGTTTAAAAATCCATCTCAAATCCATGATCAAAGCCTATTTAAGACTTGTTCAGAATACACCTGTTGCAGCAACTGATATACTGACCAAAGCTTCTTAAATCTATTTGAAACTTTCAAACCTTGACTAAATCACTTAATTATGTTTTACAAACACTATAACTCATCTCAAACTCGCTTGAATCATAAAAAATTAGCTCAAATCCTCAGGACTTCCAGATCAATTTAGAACCTAAGGTTTGAGACCAAAAATCCCAGATCAGATTTAAATCCATTACATAGCCTATAATGCATTGCAAATGTTCCTAAAGGGATCTGGGATTCTACAAAAATCAAATCGACATACATTGAACCCTAGAAACCCTAGTCTAATTTCTTCCTTATGCTATAGACAGTGTAAAGGAGAGAAATCAAATTAGGCATTAATATTGTTTGCAAATCATCTTCACATCATTAGTAAGTTCCATCAAACATCATTTAACCCTTAATGGGCATTGGATTAAAACATTTTGATCCATGAATACATTGTCGCCAACCTAGGCTATTAGTGTGTGATTGGTAAGATGATATGATCGTCTAATCATCCTGCACACCATTGATTAGTGTTCAGGATGATAAGATGATGCTCTAGAACCCATTGGATCATCGTAAGGACCTCAACTCAATGCATCGAGTTTCCCAAGTCCTCGCTCCTTCAGCAAAGAGAGTAGTATACATGGTCAAATTTAGGCATAAGCTCATCTGGCAATGAAGATCAAATCAAAACACCTCAGAATCATCACAATAAATAATTAGGCTTCTAAAACTTCAATTCACCCAATTGAATCAGATTAAAAATGAATTGCATCTCAAATCATTCGATCAGTCACTGAAATCAAATCTGATTCATTCCATTAAATTAGATCAATTCAAACCAGGGGGAAGCCTTTGTGCATTCATGAATTGAATGGGAGAGCCCTCGAGTGGAACTATCACGCTTAAGATCTAGAGCTAGAGAGCTTCAAACCTTAAGTGGCTCTGAGGGAGGAGGGTGGTCTAGTGATCAAATTATCGAGGAAATCAGTTGACATGATTGTGAAATGTAAAGGGAGGTTTGTGGGTAGATGTGAGGTGGGAATTGGGTTCTCTGATCTGAATTGATCAGAGATGCCTAGTTGAGGGAAAACTAATAGAGAACTACAATTTCACTATTCTACGTTAATCTAGCATGATTAAACGATAAAGTCTATGCTAATCTACTGATATAATCTAATCTAAACTATGAATGCAATAAATCCTACACTAAATGGACGAAGGGGACCTAAGGAAAGCCTCGGCTAGTGCTGATGGCGATGAAGGGTGGAAGAAGACTCCAGCACCGAAAGCTCATAGGAAGGATTTTTGGGTTGCTCTCAGGAGTTACACAATCCTTAGCGGCAAGGATTGAATGAGGAAGAAGGTTTTGCAGCTGCTGTCACCAGCTACACAGGAAGAGGAAGTGGAGTGGAAGAGGTGACTGGCTCAGGGGAAAGGGAACTGATCTCTTCTTAAGGTTGCTATAGAGGTGTTTATATAGGCAATGGGAGCTACTGACAATTGGAGGTAGAGATCTGATATAAACACATTTATTGAGAGAAAAATGCCTATTCATGCATGTTCCTAGGCTTAGATTTGCATTTCAAGTTATAAATATTGCATAGCATGCATCATTCTGCATTTAGAGTAGTATATAATTTCGGTTAATTTTGTCCTTTTTGTGGTCAGGAGAGAAGGATATTTATTTCGAAGCCTCGTATTGACAATCCGACCATACGGATCTGATCAAGACGACGATCGAAGTCCAATGCCTCCGAAATCGCCTAGATCGGAGTCTCATAACATCATATGCAGTCCAAGGAAGATCAATGGCTAAGGGACTAGGTGACCTAATTCGAAGCTTCAAACGACAAATCCAACCGCACGGATGGATTCGGGTCGACGATCGCAGCCTAACAGTATGAAAATAGACTCAATCCGACCTCTATAGTAGCCCCTACAACAAAAAGAAGATGGATGGCCTATATTGCGCCACGTGGTGCAGCCCAGGCCACCCAGCACATGCACGCGCCACCGCAAGCATGCAGCAGCGCGGGTGCATGGAGGCGCGCTTGCGCATAGCGCAGCGCCAGCGCGTGGGTGCGCACGCACGTGGCAGAGGTGGGGATAGTGCATTCTAGTGACGCATGAGCTAAGCCTACAGCAACGCTTACAGCCGTCACTAATTCTTCATGTGCCAGCAAAGCCAACTGTAGGCATGAGCAGGCATGATCTGCCTACAGCGACGCTTGCAACGATGGCCTAAATGTCACTAATGGTCCCATACTTATTTTTTCCTCTTCTCCTCCACTATAAAAAGACCTACACCCCCTCCCTTCCAAGCGATCTCTACCTACTCTACTCCCACCTACTCTCAAGCTCTAGCAAGCCTACCAACGCTCTGTTAGAGCTTGCTCTCAAGCTCCCAAGGCACCTATTAGTCTAGCAAACCTCTGCCCCACCAAATACTCCTCCAACTTCCCATCCCCATTCATAGGTCGCCTTGGAGCCGTCCTCCCATCTCCATTCCGGTAGCAGATCACCTCCGTCGTCCTCCTGCATCTCACCTCCGCCGTCCCACTCCTCACCTCCTTCGTCTGAGCTTCCGCCAGGCGCCGTCGTCTCGTCGAACAGTCAATTCAGGAGATTTCCTCTCACCCCCCTCTCTTTTTATGCTTTCATAGTAGATTGTAATAGACATTGAAGTGATATCTATACCATTTTCGTTCCATCTCTATCTTGTGATTCGTTAGCTTGTTTTCTTCTTACAAAAATACAAAAAAAAAACAAAACCTTAAAATACCAAAAAAAGAAACAAAATGAAGCGTGGTTTTCAGTTAAAGTAAACGTCACCTCCCTGTGTTCAACCTGGGACTCCCTTGGAGTTTCAGTATAAATTTTATCTAATCAACGTGCTTTGCAACTATGACGACGGGTTACAAGTAACCCTGATTTCTAACATGCAAAATGTGCGCGACCATTTTGGCGCCATTACCGGGGAGGCAACGGAATTTACTTTATTGTTTTATGTGCTTTTTTGCATTTACATAACACTAACCCCGCTTATCTCTGATCTATTATCATGCAGGTATCCTAGCATGGAGATCCAAGTGTGGTAGATCAGAGTAAAGTGCAGGTAGAGTGTTTTGTAAGTGTCCCCCACACCACCCCCACCTTGGTTTTCATTCCATAACCTAATAACTCAAACCCAAAATAACTTAGGTGCTTTGCATAAACTCTAGGGTAGATTTTGGTTGTCACTCTACTCATCTCACCTACCCGCATATATAAAAAAATAAAAAAAATATTCTTCTCTTGTGGGATTTAACAGAAAGCTGCACACTTAACACCCACAACTTCTTATCATAAGGCGCACAATCACTTTGATTCTACCACTTAATCGGGATCTGGCCTGTAGACCCGATACACTTCAACTCAATACACATAAGTGAGTAGAAATCTGAATAGTTTAAACATTCTTGTGTGCCTTAACTAAGTGGTGCAACAGGCCAATTGATTGATTTGTTTGGGCCACGCCACTCAAATTAAAAGTGATTCATCAGTAGCTTGCCACTTAAGGTTGATTATTAGGGCTGAACCAGGCACTCCACATTATTTTTTATTTTTAAAGGAACATATCATCACCCATGTTTTCAAAACTTGGAGTGCTCTACTAAACCTTGATTGAACCAACATAAGAATTAAACCCTAAAAGCTACTAAACAAGGTTAAACCCTAAAAGACACATCATCAAATAACCTTGTTTGAAAACGCTAGTTGTGCATGCACACACATTTTAACTGATCATTAAGGGCAAAACCCATCTAAAGGGCCTATCACATTCCTGAAGCACCATTGTCCCAAGCCTAACTAAAATTGATTAGACGTTGGCCCTAAGGACTAGTTCGCTCATCGGGATCTAGATTGAGATTGTTTATGATTAACTTGCTTATACTAGTCAATCTGATGTCTAGCTAGGGGCGTAGCATCAAACAACCGTGGTTGGGGGGTACACTAGGAACCGGAGGTGCAAGCCAAAGAAAGAACCTTCTCCCCAGTCCCTCCTTCTAACTGGTTGGATTGCCTGGACATAAGTAGAGTAAATCGTCCATAATCTTAGGACGGATTCTGAGAGTCTGTAGACCTTTAAGCTACCCAACCTAAGGACAAGCTTGTATTTTTGTATTGCAGAGCTCCTTCTTTCTCTTCTAATTTCCCTCCTTACTTCACCATGTACCCTTCCACATCTTTTACACATTTCCAATCCTATCCTCCTACCACCACTTATCCCCAAGATGATTATTATTCCAACTTGACTTGTAATTACCCATCCACTAGCCGGGATGACTTTGATTGGGGATATGAATCCGGACCTCAGTGTCTAGGGCCTAACCCTGGACAACAAGACTATGATTACTATCCTTCCCAAACCTACAATGATTATGGATCTCTATCTTTTGATGATAAAACCAACCCGATCTACAATCAGGAAGGATATGTTGATTATAACACCTACCCTCCCCAATATTCCATTCAAAATAGGTCATTAGCATTCTTTGAACAACCTGAGACGACCTACTATCAAGGAGGAACTTGAGAACCTCAACATCTTAACTCCCCTAGATTTAACCCAAAACCACCCAAACCTGAACCGAACCAGTCGGTTCAGGTGAACCAATCTAGGATAGGGTGTTGGCTAATTTGCGGAACACTATACAATCGTTAGAAGCTCAGCCAACACCATGCACTGAAGCACTGGAGCCTATGATCAAAATGATTGATGAACTTAATAGTTCTCTATTGGATTTGCTCCAAAGTGTTAGGGATAGGGACTTAGGTGAGTTTCTTCTTGGGAAATTGTCGAGGTTGAGGATGAAATTTGTGGTTGCCCTAGTCAAATCTTGGGATGATTCTCAAGATGAACCCCCTTCAGGAGAGCCAATGTCTGAACCCACTCAGGCGCTTGTCGGGGGGGATACATTTTCTAAGACCGAGGATGACCAAGTTAGGCTAGAGCAACCCATTGAGGATGAACCGATTGATTCACTCGAGATCCCCAAGCTAGGGAGCGAGGAAAAATATGTTTCTTTGAACCAGGAAATGACAATCAATTTTGAGACATATATAAATAAGGATCATGGATTCTTTGATTCTGAGAGTGAAGAATCTCTTAGTGAAGTCTCACTTGAGCGTAAGGAAGATGCTTTTAGTGAGACAAATGGGCTTAAGGAATCTGACGAACCATTTGATAGCCCAATTATTGAAGATTTGGATTTGGTTGGGGCTAACCTGGAGGATTCGAATCCTCATTTACTAGAAGATTCAATCAATAGCCCCATTCCTCAACCACACCCCAAAGGGATTGATTTTGATTTGGAAATCATTATACCCAAGTCAATCCTAAGTCAGCCATGATTTCTAGACTTGGGAGAATCTTATAGGGTGAATGATATGCTAGAGGTCCTGGAACCTGAGCACTTGATGTTGGAGGATAGGAATGTTGAAATGAAAATTTGGGAGGTTAATTTTGAGGGAAAAACAAGTTTGGATATAAGGGTACCTATTGACCTGAAACCACCTATCTTCTATACGGACCCTTTTGATATCTTTCACGTGCGACTCAAGCCTGGAATAACTGATTATTTTTCTGAGCTAGATGTTAAGTGGACAACCGCACCTATTGAACCATCTTTACCCGTTGTCCGCCATTTTGGTCTTGGGTTGCACACCCCAAAATCGCAAACCCGACCCCGCAAGCTCAACAACCTTCGGTTCGTGGTGATTTTCATCCAAAACCTTAGAACCACTCAACCCTGGGGCATGGGTCTGCACCATAATCTGGCCCACGTCTGTGGACATCTTCTGCTGGCGGGTTTCAGGATCAATATTTTGATTTTGATTCTGACTCGCACTTGTGAATTCTCAATTTCTTCTTTGTATGTATGTTATGCCTAGATGAAGCCATTAAACTTAGCGCATGTATACACTCTTCTCTCTGCGGAGTTGACCGGATTTTCATGACACTTAGGTGATATTCTGTTTACTCCGCCCTTTTTATGTCTTTATTTTTACAATAAGGACATTACATCATTTAGGCATGGGGGGTGGATAATCAATTCCTGAATCATTATGTTAACTTCGTAGAATTTCTTTTAGTTTCTTATAAAATTAAAAAAAATTAAAAATTTGAAAAAGATATAAAAAGAAAGAAATTAGGAAAAGAGAACTTAGGCATTTGGAAGTTATTAACTTTAGGAAATGATACGAGAGGACCTAAACAATTAGTCTCTTTAGGTCTTCGAGCTTAATTAGCCTGGGTGTCCACTTGAATGTGGACTTAGTCTCGAGTCCTCGGCAATTCAAATTCATTTTTAATTTAGCTAATAAATTGGGATGATACGTATGCAACTTATCAACCCGCCCTTTGATTTGGGGGGACTTTAAGCTTAAGCATATACACATTTTTTGCACTGACTCACTTTTCGACAGTTTGTTCTGAAATTGGGTAGCTAATGAACTATCTATGGTGGTATAGCTGGTAAGTTGTTGGTGGTAACAACTCATCAGCAGGTTATCCAGAGCCTAGTCACAAGACCATTTTCATTGTACTACCTTTAGGTAAATCTTAGATCAGGAAAGCCACCTACTTAAAAAAATAATAATAATAAACAAAAAAAGAAAAGAAAATATAAAAAAAATAGAAAAAGGAGAAAATAAAAAAATAAATAAAACCACACTTTACCGCATGAGTATGGCTGACAAGTTGTCAGTGGTAACAGCTCATCGGTCGGTTGTCCAGAACCCAACTCATAAAAAAAAAAGCACAATAATTCCCAAAACACTTAGGGAAGAAGTGGAGAAGTTGAATAAACCAGGAAGATATACACTAGGTTCGCCCTTGTGTTGACCCCATAAATAAAAGTAGGGAGAAAGCTACCAATCGAAAAGATAAACCTCTAGGCAATGTCACTTACGGTCTTAGAAACCCAAAGTCCGTTTTAACGATCGTCCAGTGAGTCTTTCACTATTCTCACAAGATGCTTAGCATTTAAAGTCCTTTTCGAGTCTTGGGCAGGTCGGGTAGCTGTAAAAAGTTATCCCGGAACTCTCAAACTCCAAAAGTACAAAAAAAAATAGAAAAGAAGAAAAATAAAAAAATGTATCTTCCCTTTTCAAATAAGGCGAGGACTTGGGCATTCTACATTCTGGTAGACACCTAAGTACTATTGAGTCTTCGTAGTTTAGGACCTTAGTTGAAATTTTATATTATTAATAAATGACTTAGGCTTAAGCGATCTAATCCTAATTCTACTTTTATACATAGCTTATAGTTTAATTTTGCTAAGGACTAGTAAAAGATAGGCATGAAGGTATGATGTAAACACATTTATTGAGGGAAAAATGCTTATTCATGCATGTTCCTAGGCTTAGATTTGCATTTCATGTAATAAATATTGCATAGCATGCATCATTCTACATTTAGAGTAGTTGTATATAATTTAGGTTAATTGCATCCTTTTTGTGGTTAAGAGAAAAGGATATTTATTTCGAAGCCTGGGATTGACGATCCGACCATACGGATCTGATCAAGATGACGATTGGAGTCCAACGCCTCCAAAATCGCCTCAATCGGAGTCCCATAGCATCATATGTAGTCTGAGGAAGATCAACGGCCAAGGGACTAGGTGACATAATTCGGAGCTTCAAATGACAAATCAAACTGCACAGATGGATTAGGGTCAACAATCGCAACCTAACAACGTAAAAATCAACTCAATCCGACCTCTGTAGCAGCCCCTATAATGAAAAGAAGATGGACCGCCCAGATTGCGCCACGTGGCGCAGCCTAGGTCGCCCAGCGCACACACGTAGTTGCGTGGGTGCGCTCGCGTGCGGAGGCGAGCATGCGCACAGTGCACGCGCGTGCGACAAAGGCGAGGACAGCGCGTTCCAGCGACGCATGGGCTAGCCTACAACGATGCATAATCTAGACCTATAGCGACACTTACGGCCGTCACTAATTCTTCGCGCGTTAGCAAAGCCAGCTGTGGCCGTGAGCGGGCATGAGCTGCCTACAACGACTCTTTCAACAACGGCCTGGATGTCACTGATGGTCCCATACCTATTTTTGCCTCTTCTCCTCCACTATAAAAAGACCTACACCCCCTCCCTTCCAAGCGATCTCTACCTACTCTACTCCCACCTACTCCCAACGCTCTGTTAGAGCTTGCTCTCAAGCTCCCAAGGCGCCTATTAGTCTAGCGAACCTCTGCCCCACCAAATACTCCTCCAACTTCCCATCCCCATTCATAGGTCACCTTGGAGCCATCCTCCCACCTCCATTCCGGTAGCAGATCACCTTCGTCTTCTCACCTCCATTCCAGAGCCACGTAGAAGCTTTCCTCAACCCGACGTCCTCCTGCATCTCACCTCCGTCGTTCCACTCCTCACCTTTTTCGTCCGAGCTTTCGCCAGGCACTGTCATCTCGTTGAACAGTCGATTCGGGAGATTTTCTCTCACCCCCTCTCTTTTTATGCTTTCATAGTAGATTGTAATAGACATTGAAGTGATATCTATACCATTTTCGTTCCATCTCTAACTTGTGATTTGTTAGCTTGTTTTCTTCTTACAAAAATACAAAAAAATAACAAAACCTTAAAATACCAAAAAAAGAAACAAAACGAAGCGCGATTTTCAGTTAAAGTAAACATTGCCTCCCTGTGTTCAACCCGGAACTCCCTTGGAGTTTGGATAAAAATTTTATCTGATCAACGTGTTTTGCAACTACGACGACGGGTTACAAGTAACCTCTATTTCTAACACGCGAAACCCTCGCGACCAAGATAGCTGGCTATCTACGACTATGGGTGGATCTTCTGAGTGATGAGGTGTGGCTCATCATGGCTAAAATGCCCAAGTTAGGCTAGAAACTAAGTTAAACACTATCAAATTAACATGATATATGGGTTAAGTGTGGGATTTATGGAAAAAGACCTAAAACACTCAATTTGTGCTAAAAATGCATAATTAGGTCACTTTTGACAAATTCTATTTTTAAATATGTAAATAGATGATCTAAATGCTAATTGAACATAGTTTGAGCTTGAAAGTATAGATCAATTGTGGGATTAACTTCTAAAATGTTCACAATAACATGCCATAAAACCTTCACAGCGTTTTGACCTCATTAGAGCCTTGGAATTATTGATTTGCATTTAGGTCCACCCTTTACATTTACGCATTCACATTTTATTCACTCAAAGTTGCTGAGGACCTACTTGAAAATCACTAAGGGCCACTTTGTAAGCTTCTAGGGACGTAAGTGCATTGTTTCTGATCACTTATGGGTCCCCTTATAATTTGTCTACCCCTTCACTATAAGGGCCTCTTTGTAATTCCCCCAACACACCCACAGCTATAGATCGAGGACACTGTTCATGGCGAATAACACACACACCCTCCACCGTCCATCCTCTTAGCTCTGATCCAATGGTAGATCTAGCTTAAACCTTTGATCCCTGGTGCGAGCACCTTCGCGCCAAGTTCTAGATCTCATCCAACGGCTGTAGTTCATTCCAAAATCTTCCCATGCCTCCTTAGACTCTATCCAAACCCTTCATCCACTATGGCCCTAATCCTTTGATCCGGTCACCTAATCTCTCCCTTGCTATGTAAACTCCTTCACTACCCCCTGCGCGAGCTTACCACTCCCACCCCCCTGAGGTGGTCCCTTCCTCCATCGCTCTAGCTCCAATTCCCCTTCATCGCCATTGGTGACAGCTCTGGTTTCCTTCCTCATTTACTTGCCATCGGCTGATGGCTGGTGGCTCTAGGACACCACCTTCTTCCACTGGACGTTTCTCCCCTTTGATTGCCATCAGCCAACGGCAAATGGCTCTTGGACATCTCCTTCCTCTGTTATATTAGATTTACCTCTTTCCTAGCTAGATTTACAACTTTATTAGTTAGATTTAATGCTTTCAAGATTAGAGTAGATATTATTTGACATTTTAATTATGTTAGTTTAGTTTAGAATAGTGTAGATTAGTGTTAGATGTTCTTCTCCCTTGTCATGCCTTCTCTGATCAATTCATATCAAAGAAGCTTAATCACTCATCTATTCTGATTTATAAGCCTCCCTCTTCATATCACAATCACTTTCACTCGACTTTATGACATTTTAATCGTAAATCACCATTCATTGAGGCATCTATTAGATCTGATGCTCTCTAGCTCTCAAATCTGTTAGAACGCTAGATTCATGTGAGGGCAATCCCATTCATGTCATCAGGTCAAAAAAGCCCTCCTCTTGAGTTGAATTGAAGCTAATTTGATCAATCAAGTTGGATTTGATTTTTGAAGCTGATCGAAGAATTTCTTGAGCAATGGAGTTTTAATCAAGTTTAATTGATTGAATTTAGTTAACTTTAGTCAAATTGGATTTAGTACGAATGATCTGAGCTCTTTTAATGAAAATCTTATCACCTGATTGAATCATGCTAAATTCTAGCTCAAATCCCGATTTTTCTTCTTTAGGTAGCTTAAGCCTATGAAAATTAGTTGCACTGATTTGAGACCTAATCAGTTTTATGGCATTGCATTGGAACCTGAGCACCAATCAATGGTGTGCAGGTATCCTAGATGATCATATCATCATAGCGATTCTAGATCAAATGCCCACCTAGTCAACAATTGGGAATTATTGCAAGTCAACTCAATCTGATATTTTAGGATTTGATCAAGTTTGGAACGTTTTAAGGTTGGTATGGGATCATTTTCAATTGGTTTCATTGCCTGATTTGGACTCCCTGACCTACATATCCATGGCAATGTAAGAGAGCCAATTAGGGTTTATAAAGGTTGTTAAGTGTTAAATCAATTCGTGTTAGTTTCCAGATCATCCAATGAGTATTTGTGACAATTTAATTGGAGTTTTTAATGGATTCAAGTGTAATATGAGATTTTTGGCTTTATAGCCTAGATCCCAGGTTTATCTCAATAGCTAGGACTTAAAATAGTGTTCTAATGTGTGGGCAAAGTTCTAAGATGATTATATCTGAGTTTGCAGTATGTTTGAGAGATTTTCTAGAGAGTTTTAAGCTATCAATCAGATCTGAGAGGTTTTAACAATTCAACAGCTGTTGCTACTCTTTCTTATCAAGGTTCAGTATGAGCTTTCAATCATGGCTTTTGAATGATTTGAGTTTGTAATAAATTTTCTGAAATGGATATTACATAGGTCTAAATTTCAGAAGCTTGAGTACACTTTGAAAATGACTGGTCAAGCTTCAGATGAGATTGATCTCTCCTTCATTAGTTGCAACAATTAAGAGTTTGATCCAAGAATTGTAATTGAATTTTGATATGACTTGAAGTTTAAAAAAAGTGTTCAAGAGAATCTGATGTTAGAACAAGCTTTTAGCTAGTTGTATAGACTTTAATTAGTTTTGAGATGAATGTAATTCATGTTAAACTTTCTAGAAAATCTTTGTCAGCAACAGTAAACATGTACTAACTATTTTAACTATTGATCTGATATAAATTTAAGGTTTACATCTTGATATGAGATTGATTTGGGTTCTATTATCTTTCATTTCCAGCACTTAGAATGGTTTTCATAGGCTTGGGTTTCATGCTTCAACTCTCCATAAAGCCTCATTTTGTCCAACTTGTAAACATAGAAAAAAAAAAAAATGTAAAAAAATAAAATAAAGGTGTCTTGAGTTAGATTAGGATTAGTCTTAGGTGTGTATGAGTTTAGGTTAGGTTTTGCATCCTGTAGTTAGTAGAACATACCAGTAAAAGCTTAGATCTTCTCTAGCTTAGAAATAAGGAAAATTACATAAATATACCAAAAAGACTCCTCTTCTTCTCTTCTCAAGTTTCTCCCCTCTTACTTTATCTCTATAAAATACAAAAAGAAAATAAAAATCCGAAAAACTTCAAAAATACCATAAAAATACCCTTGTATATAGTATTTATGCATGTATATAGTACTAAATTAAGTGTATATAGTATCTATATGTATATAAAGTGTTTAAATGACTTATACATCTATTTTATTTACTTAGGTAGGTGTTTATATTAAAGTATACAGTATGTATTATAATAATATAATAATGTATTTATTTATTTATAATATATGTACATATTCCTAAGTATTGATAAATAGATATGTATATATTTGTAATTATAATTATAACTGTATATATAACCTAAGGTAATTATATTGCACAGTAATGTAACCTTATATTTATTTATTTACTTATATATTGTATATAATTATGTTTATAAAATTAATTAGGTATATTAGTACGTTAATATAATTTAAATTAGTAAATTAATAAACTATTGAAATAAATTATGTTGTATATTTGTATATTATAGTTTAAAGTATTTTCAATATATTTATAGCTTATTTATACTGTAGAATAGTATTTATATTGTATATATATGTAAATTATGTATTTAAATGTACATAAATTGAAATAAATCAACAAAAATAAATTAAAAATCTGTAATAATAAGTTAATAATATAAATCATAACTTATAAATCAATTGTACCCTTAAGTTATTAATTTATTAATTTATACTTTAATTAAGAAATAAACACTACAGTAAACATGTATTTACTCATAACTTTAACAATTTTTTAAATATATTTATATATTTAATTATTGTAAATAAATTATACCAATAAGTAGCCCTATATATAGGCTACATAAATATATAATTTAATTTCAAAATAATTAATAAATTGACACCTTAATTGAGCTCTAAAATCTGCAATAAAATACGTTGCAGCATGCCAATTGGAGCGCCTTTACATAGTCCCACCTTGTTAACAGTAGACCTCTCACTGCCATATATAAGGAATAACACCGATGAGCTTACTGTCTCAGGATTAGGGGTCGGATCCCATAACCATTAGTAAACCTATCTATTACAAAAGAGTAGAGAGTGGCCTGGGAGTCCGTGTGGTCTGGTTGAGTTAGGTTGAAGTGATCTGGGTCAATATTGCCCAAAACTATGCAAAAACACCTAACAAAAACTAGGGCCCAAGATTAGTAGTGGTCGATCCGACCCCTAGTGGGCTATTGATACCACGAAGGGCCAATTAACAAATTTTGGATTATAGACTAACTATGGTTAAGTGTGAAGCGTAAAAATTGGTTAAGTGTTGAGTCTATATGTGTGTTGTGTGTTAAGAGTTGTTTATGTATGTTATAAGTATATGTTAGTATATATATAAGATTAATGTATTATATAGGTGTATATATATGTATACATATCCTTTTTGCCTTTTGTATATATATGTTTTTAAGGATTTTTTAGTGATGTTTATAAGTGTTAGTGTATATTGTTTATATATGTTAGTGTAGTATATAGTATATGTTAGTATAAATAGTCTTTTTGTACCTATATCAAGGCATTGTTTAGATGTTAGTGTATATAATTAACCTAAATTAGTTTAGATTAGTTTTAAATGCCTTTATACTGGTTTATATGTTTGAGGCATTGTCACTAACATAATTCATTCATTATTGTACATAATTGACTTAGATTAATTCATTCTTTGATTTTTTCATTCATGATTCATTCATTTATATATAAACTTAACATTTCTGGAATAAAAGATGATTTTTGGATAATAGAGAGTGATGTATATTAATAATTGCCTCTTAGTGAATGACTTAGAATAAAACCAGTAAAAATTATATATAAATAAAATGAGATCCATCTGGATTGCAACATTATACCACAATGCCTTAATTAACCATAATTAACAAACAGTCCAGATCGTACATCAATAAGCGTGGGATGGATGAAAATGAATAGCGACTGTCAGATGAGATCCTATATGAGGGTGCAGAGCTTTGGTCACAGCGATAGCAAGTTAAGGAAGGATCCACTGTTGGATCAAGCTTGGATGGAATGGACAGCTGTGGTTTCGTGTGTTCTTCGCATGTGAGTAGTTAAAGAACTTGACTGATGTAGGTCTTTTGGTGCAATTGCACCTTAAGTCCTCAAGTGAAATGGTAGGAAAATTACACTCTGTACCCATAAGTGATACATTTTGTTACCAAGAGGTCCTTGAAGGCTTAAACATAGGTCCTTGTGACTTTTTATGTTTTGGAAATGTGAAGGCTCATGTGTATAAAGAGGACCTAAATGCAAAACATCAATTCCAAGATCCAAATGCATTCAAAGAGCAATGTAGTTTTCATGGCATGTAGTTTGAGCTTATTAGAACTTATTCCAATAGTTGAATTGTGAAATTGAGCTCATTTTGGTGTTCACTTGTCTTTTGATTCATCCACTTACAATCTTAGTATAGAACCTCTTTGATTTGACCTAATTTTGCATTTTTAGCACAAATTGAGTGTTTAGGTCATTTTCCATAAATCTCATACTTAACCCTTTTCTTGAGTTAATTTATAGTGTTTGACTTAGTTTTTAGATTAACTTAGGAATTTTAACTATGATGAGGCACACCTCATCACTAGGGTGAATCCTAAGCTAAGGTGGCATGGGTATGGATCATGGAGATGGAGGCATAGGGTTAGGGCTTATGGTGATAGGAGGACGGCTATGAAGGGGATACCTAAGAGTCTAAGTGGTTAGCCACATGGTGGGAATTGGATTTTAGATTCTCTACTTAGGTGAGGCTTTTTTATGGTGGAAGAGTTGGATCTTAAGAGAAGGTTAAGGGTGTATCTATAAAGCTGTAGGTTTAATTAAATGAGGGCAAGTGTTGCTAGGTGATTGGGTGGATTAAAGAGTTGAGGATTGTCATTACGAAGGATGGTTAGGGTGTTAGTAGGCAGGATTAAGGTCTAGGATTAGGTTACTTATCTAAAATTTAAGAGAGACCTTAGGAAGGGATTTTGAGGGTGTAGATGGAGGATCAAGGTGGCTAGCCATATAGGTTGTGTTTGGGCTAAAGATCGAATGTCCATTTAGGCCTTTTTATGGAGAATGTAGGGTAGGGATGGGTAAGCATTTATTCTAAAATTAGGTTGGTGTGTTATGGCCCTTAGATGGAAGACGAAGGGTGATATGAAAAGCCTATTATTAGAATGGAAGAGGGTTCAAGACAAGGTTATGGTAGAGTAAATTGTCCTAAGTGTAAGGTGTAGGGAAATTGGAGAGGTGCCAAGTGTCCCCTTTGTCTTGTCTTTCTTCCTTGGCTTGTCTTGTCCATGAGCTCCAATTGTTCCTACATGTAATTACAATGTTACAAATACATGAATTAGTATTGTAAAACACTTACCAAAACAAATATGCATGCATGACCTAAATTCATGAAATGCAAAGATATATATACATATTAACATGCTAAGTCTAACCTAGATTAGGCATTTTATATCCATTAATTACACATATATCATGGGTGGTGTAATTCAGCACCTGAAGTGTGGGGACTCCTACAATAAGTCTTAGTATGGAGGGCACCCTTCTTCTCAACAGTTGTGATGAATCCCATCGTGTTGAGAACACCTAATCCTCGATCCTTGCAAATGCCATCATGACTCTCATGGGTGACGTTTGCCATTCTCTTTGAGACAACCTTCCTTCTGTCAATCAGAAGATCTTTAGCGATAGGGTCCTAGAAGTTACCCTTCTAGGAAGGCGGTTGAACATCTAGCCAATGCTCCAGACTCTTCTCAAAAGTCTAGACATCTAGGAAACAAGAAAGAGGACAGGTGATGAGAAACCCTTCTTCTTGTTGCTAGTGATGGTGGAGGATTGTGGTTAATCAATTGACTAGTTAAGGTTCCCTTTTGTCCTTTAAGCCTACTTTTTAAGGGGGATAACCCATCAAAATAGGGGTTAACCTTGTTTGGTGGGAATGGTATTCTGACCCTGATTAAGAGGACTTAACCCGGGATAAGTTATTCTAGGGTTGATGTGGGATAACCTATTTTTGTGGGTTATCCCATGTATTTTCGCAAGTTAAGCCAGAAACTTTCCAAATAGCCACAGGTTAACCCACCAGGATAACCCTTATGACTTCCAAACAAAAATGCAGGATAACCCATCTATAAAAAAGTTATCCCGTAAAATCTATCCCTCCATCCAAACTAGCCCTTAGGAGATATGTATAGGGACCCATCAAATCCCAATATGATGGGAACCATTGGATCTTGATCCAATGATTAGGATGTATTCCTACTTGAATTTTGCATAGTTGGCCCATAACTAATTATGGCCAATTTGGACTTGGTATCCAAACATCATTTAATTACCATCCAAACCTTTTTGATCATGTTCAATCAAATTAGGCCTGATTAAATGTTTAAATATTATTCAACTCCTTAAACGACATTTGATTTCTTTGCAAGTAGGAGCCCATCAAAATCATTCTTCATTTTTAGTATTAACACCAACGTGGGTGCATCTACTAGTGGTCCGCTAAATACACATGTTCATTGAATAGAGAAAGAATATGCCTTCTCCATGATAGCATTGGAGATGGACTTCTGGTTATCTCTTTCTTAGTTAGGTTAACTCCTTGACCAAGCTCATGTACAGTTTTAAATCTCTATTCAAGAACATCACTTAATCAAGCAATGGCCTCTAGAGAAGGATGTCATCTTAACTCAAATTGGAAACAAATGATCAAATCAAATACGATGATTTCTTGATGTGCTATCGGATTCTTTACATAGTTGAGATATTTAAGTCAACTATCGGATTCTTTACATAGTTGAAATATTTAAGTCAACACACATCAAGTTTATTTGATCTAGTCAAGTATGTCACCCTATTTGTTCTTCGGGACCCAAATCATGCATTGGAAATAATCTTACTCTTGTTCAAATGAAATGTAACTCATTACATT
The DNA here is from genome assembly GCA_037157565.1 of Thalassia testudinum. NCBI lineage: Eukaryota > Viridiplantae > Streptophyta > Magnoliopsida > Alismatales > Hydrocharitaceae > Thalassia > Thalassia testudinum. Next base: position 68,651,672 of record JAZHRO010000007.1, on the reverse strand, counting down.
GTTTTGGATGGCTTGTCAAGGGTACACAAAAACCAACACTTCCACCATTGGATCTCTTGGTCCACTATTTGTTTTGTTAAGGAGGAGGATGGTCTAGGCATTAAGAATGTCTATAGTTTTGTCAAAGCACTTCCGATGAGGTGTTTGGTCCCTCCTATTCTCTCATAATCCCTTCTCCTACTATAAGAGTCTTTATGGTCACTTTTCCAACACTTCTTCCTTTATTCCCTCTCGGTGCCACCTTCTTTGGGAGGCTTATAAAGATATGCTTCCTCACATTGCTTGGGAGGTTCACGCATGTGGCATTGATTTATGGACGGACCATTGGATTGACAATTCTCCTGTTCATGTTTTCCTTAACAACAAATGCCATATCTCGTGTATATTTGCAAGTGAGGCTCTCTCCATTTTTCTAGACTTTCCCATTGCCTCCTGAGTCCCCCTAAAAATATCATTGTAAATATTCTCTTTAAACTTGAATGTTGATTCAAGCATTCCTATATGGAAATCAGGTAAGGAGGGGAAGTTCTTGGTGGAAACTACTTATAAAAAAGCCTATGCTCTTTCCCCACCATCCTTCTTAAGCCGAAAGCCTCTAGTCTCTCAATCTCCCTCTTTGTGTCTCCCTTTTTATGTGGAGATTGCTCTAAACTCTTTACTAATGACAACTTCTTTAATTTGATCATTTCACTTACTTTTGAATGTGTGTACTACTCGAAACTCCATAAAAGGGAGACTCTGACTCACCTCTTCAAATCTAGATATCTCAAGATTTTCATTATTAAGTGATGTGAGGGTAAAGTTTTTCATCTTCCACTACAATAAGATATACTTTTAATGATCATATTTTACGGATAGATTATTTTTTGGTGATCAAAAATAAATGAATGATAAAAAATTAATCTAAAAAGATTAGTAGCTCCTATCAAGATACATATTTGCTTTCCAAAACTTGGTCACCACACTTTTTTTTTTTCAAAAGCTTTGTTGTTCCCTCCCATTGAATTTCCATCCCGCTTAAATGCATCTTTTCCCACGTGTGATTTTCGTTTTCCATTTGAAATATCCTCCATACGTTCCCGACATACCTAGCATGCACTCACTACTCTCTTCTCTCTAGATCTAGATTGGAAGGGAGGGGAGTCCAAGGTAAGACGATGATGAGGGAGGACTTGGCGAGGGCGAGGGCCAGGGATCGACTGTGGAGGGTCGCAAGGACGTCATCACCGGTAAGCCACCCTTGTGATGGCTGTCATCAAGCTCGGAGAGGTCTTCGCAGGAGAACCCACCTCCGTTAGGTGGCCGCGCCTCGCCGTGGGATGGGATGGGTGCTGCTGGTGGGGGAAGGTCTTCTTCTCTTCTTTGGGAGCGCAAATAGATAGAGGCAGTAAGGCCCTCCACGCCATGGCCCGGTTGGAGACTCGCTGACCCCTGCCTCCCACATGCTCTCCATCTCCTCACCCTCATCTGGCCCCTGCACCCACGCCCTTATATTTGCGACCCCCAAGCCAACCACACCCTTACATGACCAACGCGAGTGGCCCATCGAGGAGGATGAGATGGGGCACAACCGGAGGGTGTTTAGCCTAGCGCTGTCGGAGGAGGAGTCCACGGAGGCCGTTACGGCCGCAATCCAACAGGTATTTTCCCCTATAACATTGTCAAGAATTTGCAAGGTTGGATGTTCTTGTACCTCAAGCAAGGATGCCATTGTTAAATCAATATGAAGACATTGAGCTTGAAATGGAGCTCCAAGTGCAGCAACAATTGTGGATTAACAATTGCAGATTCTTTGGAAGTGCAGCAATAATGAACTTATGCTCCAAGTGCCACAAGGAGCTAATATTGAAGCAACAGCAGGTTGGCCTTGCAGCGTCATCAATTGATAATATCCTGAATGGTGGTGGTGGCTCCAGTGGAAAGGATGCCATCGTTTCAACCAATGTAGTGACCACTGATACTTTGGTGGAGCCTAAAATCAAAGATGCAATCAAAAGATTTTGCTTGTTCAAATGAGGCTGCTAAGCTGAAGGCAAAGGATGCTGCACCTGTTAACAGGTGCAGCACTTGTAGGAAACGAGTGGGTTTGATGGGATTCAGTTGCCGCTGTGGTAACCTTTTCTGTGCAGGCCACCGCTACCCTAACAAGCATGGTTGCCCATTTGATTACCAGAAGGCTGCCCGAGATGATATTGCCAAGGCAAATCCAGTTGTCAAGGCTAAGAAGCTTGACAACATTTAGGGTCATGAGGAAAGCCAATGGTCTAGTTCAATACCTGCAAAGATTGCGTTCCATGTCACGTTTTTTCTGTTTCAGTTTCTTGTATAGGTGTTCCTATATCTTCCACTAGCTTGCTGGAGGCATGATGCTTTTCATGGCCTATCTCTGCAGTCTCAAAGCGTCTTGATTTTCTTAAGAAATTTGCCTCATATCAAAACCAATTAAACATTGTGTGGGCTTTAGTTGCTAGTTTGTCGAACCTGAAAGTTGGTTTGAGTCTGAGCATATTTGTTCTCTATCATTATGCTATTGCTTAAAAAAAAATGTGCATCCTGTCTTGGAGTTGTATGCTTGTGCTCATTCTATTATTGAACTTTATGTTAGTATGATATGGAAAGGATGCTATCTTAACTCTTTGGGAGTAGTTGGATTATGAGTTGAAGGCCAATTTTTGCAGGTTAGTCTGTTGAGATGATTGTGCGTTGGTTTAGTGCCACATTGGAAAATGTGGACTTTGTGTGTATGATGGCATGTAAATAGGCGTGTGCTCCTCCCATTTCCTTTGAGAAGAAACACAGAGAAAACACGCCCATAGGGTGCTTTTCCCATGTTTTCTCCTCGTTACTCGTGAGTGGGGTTTTTACGTAAATCGAAGTGTTCCATGATTGTTTATTGCTTTGATTTATACCTTCGCATTATTTAAATATTTCAATTTGATATCAGTGCATGTTCGCTTGTTGGGTTTATTTTATTATCATTATGTTGTTAAAGTTCCAATATCCTTTTTGATATGGAGAAAGGCACCATCAAGGTTCGAAGGAACCCTAAGGTGCTAAGGAGGTCATGGGGCTGGGCCTGGTAGCCCTCAAGGCGATCAAGTTGTCCTCTTGGCGACAATGGCGATGATGGTTGTTGTCAGCGCTGCAAGGCGAGGGCGTGGTGTCGATGGTGTATGACGCAAGTGTTCGAGGCTGAGAGGATCGATCACGATGAGGATGAGAGGGACCACGAGCGGAAGCGCCACAGGAGGGAGGACTCCCGTGAGCGCAGCAGTTCTTACTTAGAGCGTTGCTACGAAGGTAGCAAGGAAGTAGCAGTAGCGATGCACAACAGCAGGCGACACGCAACAATAGGTAGCGGATAGCGGCGTGGAGATCTCCCGCGATGGAGGCGATGGTGGTGGCAGCCATGCTAAGGCATCGATGGCACCACTGGTGAGCCTTTTGCATCGGCCAAGTGAGGTAGATGCGATACCCTTGGAGGCAAGAGCTAGGGCGACATGGTCAAAGAGGGCAGTGGCGACCGACGACGCGTTGCGGTGAAGTCGAAGGTGATGATGGCGACGTTAGGGATCTTTGGGAAGGTGCGGACGACGACGTGTCGGCGGTAGTTGAGGAGGATGGCTCGAGTGTTCACAAAGATGAAGAGGTTGCTAGCGATTGTGCGTGCAGGTGGTGAGGATCTTGGTGAAATCTGTTGCTAAGGAGATGTCGAAGGAGATCATTGGGAGTAATGTTGGGTTTTTATTGAACCCTTGAGATATTTTTTGTGCTTCTTACGTAGTTGCCCTGTTGTTTCCTTCTATTTTATTTTGGGTCCCTTCATTGTATTGCAAAGGAGAGAAAAAATGGGAGGATATCAAAAAAAAAGAGAAAAGAGAGAAAGAAAAAGAAAAAAAAGAGATAAAAAAGGGTGAAAAAAAGAAAAGAAAAAAAGAAAAAAAGGGGGAGTAAAAAAAATCATGTGGATCATGGAAAGAGGTGGAGAAGTCTTCTTTAATTTTTTTTCAGGTTTTAATTTCTTCTTGTTGTTATTGTCTTCTGCCATATGAGTATTGGAGAAAGGGGGAGTGTGTGAGGTTGTTGTAGTCACCCCTGTCTGGAAGTTCCTTTTGTTCATGGGCTCCACATGAGAAACCAAACTCTGAGAGGTCCAGAGTTTTGAGGTCCTTAAAGGAAGGACTCATTTCATGTTTCTGTCGGAGATTTAGTTTTGTGGACTCTAAAGAGGGAGATCCACCTTTGAGGTCTTCAGAGGAAGACTCAATTATAGGGATATTAAACGGGGAGCTACCAACACCAGATCTTCAGAGTCAACTATAGTCTGTCTAGCAGCTCCAGCCCGTGTTCCTGCCTACAAGCAAGAACCAATCTAGAGTGTTGTTTGGTCTATTGTGTAGAGTGGATTTGTGTTATAAACTGAGCATTTCATGCTCCAGTTTAAGGGAGAGTGTTGAGAGGATTGTGTGTTGGTTTAGTGCAATATTGGAAAATGTAGACTTTGTGTGTGTGTGATGGCCTATAAATATGTGTGTACTCCTCTCATTTTCTTTGAGAAATATAGAGAAAATACGTCCATAGGGCGCTTTTCCCATGGTGTTCTCCTCGCTTTTCATAAGTGGGGTTTCCACATAAATCCAAGTGTTTCATGATTGTTTATTGCTTTGATTTATGCTTCCGCATTATTTAAATATTTCAACTTAGTCAAATGTATGTTCCTTGCTTTGAGTTAATGGTTGATTTTATTTTTGACATAGAAGGAAGTAGTGTAGAAACTATTATGGAAGAACTTTTTTTTTGACAAAGAGAAAGGACTACTACCGTTCACAGTAGTCGTCCAACTATATTATTAAAAATTAATTACAAATTTTCACGCCATAACTTGGCACTCAATGCTACATCCCTACATACGTTTTCCACCTACATATTACCCCCATTGAAGGTTACATCATTCCTGGCATTCCATACTGCCCACCAAGGTTCGAAATGTCGATTTCGACGTCGTGCCGATGAAATACTAAGTATGCATTTCGTGGGCATGTCGAGGGCACGCTGTGGAAATATCCGTTTTTCAATGTCCATGCCAATAGGCATGTCAAGGGCACGTCGTGGAAATGTCGAGGGCATGCCGACAATATATCGACAAAAAATCACATAAATAATCAAAATGATATCATTTTCAAAAAATAATGATTGTGTAACAATAAATGTATTTCATAATGACAGTGAGTGTGTCTTTAGACCCTTACATTCCCCAAGATTGACCTTCTATGCCTTTAGGATTTCAGAAATCGACCTGTGGCAACAACACCTTTGCCCAGCAGCATCAGACTCGGCACCACCATCGGCATTTGTCGGCATGCCGTCGAAATCATAGGCATATCGTCAGCACACCTGTAAATCGATACTTTAATCATCTAGGCATGGCTCCCTCCCCAAAATAGCCTTGTCGACGGCATGTTGGGGGCATGCCATCGGTATTTAAATCACTGCTACCCACAAAATTGCAGCCATGGTCGCACGTGGCTTGTCACTAGCCATAAAGTGGGTCCACAACATCTCCCAGTCAAGGAGAGAAGAACAAAACATGCGCTACACCTCATTAGTCACAAGGCACATACTGAAAAGATGTCTGGCGTCGTCCTCCTCGAAGTCGCAGAGAGGACAAGGAGTGATGTTTGTCTTGAGGATCCTCCTCCTGAATGACCTAGTGACCAAGCCTCCACGTTTGACCAGCCAAAGAAAAATCTGAACCTTCGACGAGATCTTCAATCTCTAAAGGTGGGAACACACACGACGATGATCATCACTATCCAGCACATCTGAAAGGATTTCAGTCACTGCTAGGGGCATAAACCCCTTCCATGCAAACACATCCAGCCCCTCTATTGGTCTGAAAGCGGCCAAAGCAAGTCGCATGGAGCTCGCCTCCTCTCTAGTTCTGGTGACATGGCTATCACTAGAGGAAGGGATCTTCCATGCTTCGTCCTCAGGATGCCACATATCAGCCATAGAAGCCTGCTTCATCTTAGAACCTTCATACACATGTGGAAAGGTGTCAACAAGGCAGCCTAAACCACTCCAGTCGTCCTCCCAGAAGTGTAGCTGCTCCCCACTACCAAGTACCAGCTTGAAGATATCCCAATGCTCCAATAGTGTCTTGGAGATAAAACCCGAAAATGGATAAGCTGACTCCTGGTGCACCACATCTGCCATCATGCTACCCGTACCCCCATAGGAGTCTCTAATAATAGCCTGCCACATGTCTTCATCCCTTCATAGGATAATGACTCCTTACTTCAATAGAAGAGAATCCCTAAAGTCTTTAAGGAATCTCACTCCCAATCCTCCCTTCTTCTTTGGAGTACAAACAATTTTCCATTTAATTGGTTGCATGAATCTTCCATTATGTGCTGGACCCTCCAGAAAAATCTCTTGCGCAATCTCTTGCGCAGACATCAATTTTTTTTCAACACGGCCTAAACATGGATAAGAAAAAAACAAGAATAGATCAAAGCACTAAATTCAACAATATCAACCTCCCACCTTGGATAGAAATGTGCTACACCACCCCTCCATTTTCAAGGCTATCTTCTCAAAGAGTTAGGTCTAATCTTTTTTCTTCATTTTCTTGGTCTGCAGTGGTAAGCCAAGATATCGAATGGGGAGAGTAACAACTGGTGTCTGCAAGATAAGGGACAATTCCTCTTTCTTCCTACACGCCTCACCAAAATAGACAAGGGAGGACTTGGAGCCATTGATCCTCAGGCCTGAGATCTCACTAAACATATCCACCACATATTTAAGGACCTCTGCCTCATAGCTTCCCCCTTCTATGAAAAAAATTGTATCGTCAGCAAACTATAGAATAGGGGTCAAGGCCCTCTGGGAGGAGAGTATAGCTGTGTAAGAAGCCACCTGAACATGCCTTGAAGGCTAGCCGTGCCAATGTATCCATTGCCAATATGAAAACGAGGGGTGCCACTGGACATCCCTACCTGACCCCCTTTTGTGGTTGAATCCATTGCCTTGTAGGATGCCCATTAATAAGTGGGGAGAAAGAGGAGGTCGTAACACACCTCTTGATCCACTATACCCACTCCTCGGGGAATCCTCATCGTCTGAAAATCTCCCAAAGATATAACTAAGAGACTGAGTCATATGCTTTGGAAAAATCTACCTTTCACATGAATGCATTCTTCTTCCTTCTAACCCATCTTGACATCATCTCCTGCGTTAGAATGAAGGACTGCTAAAGAGATCTGCCTTTTAGGAATGTAGACTGGACTGGGTTAATGATGTCCTTCATAACCTCTCTCATGTTGTTCGCTAGCATTTTTCCAATAATCAAGTAGATAGGGTTGGAAGGCCTTTCTTTGTTAGAAGTTTGAAACTATTGCTAACAACCCATGTCCACTCATAATAATAACAAAGAAACTATGTATGCATAAATTCTTGAGGGAAAAAAAACACATCCACAATCACATTTTAACCTATCATGGAGTTTAGTTCCTTGAATGGAAAATGTATTGCTATCTTAAGCTTTTACTATTTATGAATTTCTTGCATTTCAACTGTATTGAATTCAAATATTATTACTTGACCATCTCTACTTTCGCAATGTAGGACTCCAAGTATTCTATTCTTTAGTAGGTGGCATTGGGTTTGGAATTGGCACTAGTCTACTCATCTCCAATATTATGGATTATGTCTTTGGATATGGAAGATACATTTTAGACTACTTGTTGAGATGATGAAATATCTTGGTGTTTTCCTCTTTTTTGGTTAATATTTATAGACCCAAAAATCAGGTATTATTCAAGTCAAGTTCTAGTGAAGTAGATTAGCTCTATTGGTCTGATATCTTTTTTTTCTTTCAGTAACATTCACAATGTGAGTGGCATTTTGATTCATGTAATGATCTTTATTTATATATATTTCATTTTTCAGGAATATTGAAAGTGTGGATGGGGTCATGGACAACAATAATGAGCAGACAATGAGAATGAAGGGCCAAGATGGGGATGGCTGCATAGTCAGGTCAGTTGGTTGTTGTTGTTACATGTGTCTTTGCTTGTGTTATGTTAGACTCAACTGTTTCATGGCAAAGTTTTTTTTTTTTAAACTTAGTGGCAAAGATATCAAATGCAGATAGTTATGGACTCATAGGTTCTATTCCTAACAATTTTTTGTTTGTTTAGTTCCTGCAAACTAGATTTTCTATTTTCTCCAAAGCCAGGTGCTTTTACAGCACAAACCTTAATCCCAGCACGAATCTTATTGAGGATGAACATTGCAAGAGCATCATCTTCGATGTTCTCTGCACAATAAGAGGTCTTTGTTTTTGCAATGCTAATTCAAGCACTTTAACCGCTACATGAACACTTGTAATCTTCTTTTCATGTATTAAAATGAGAGGATCTTCCTGTTCGCATTTATGGCTCTTTTGATTTGCGATAAAGAATGGAGAGATATAACCTCTATCCAATTACATACCCTCAACAACCTCGAATTCATTATATAGAGTTTTGCCATCAGAGATTATGGTAACTCCCACTTTGCCACCTTTCTCCAAAGCTTTTGCAATGAACTGCCCTGTTTCCCTATCACCATTTGTTGATCTTGGATGGAAAACTATGGGCAGGTGACATTGTTATCCACCTACAACTTGTTTCTTTGTTATATACCAAGGAATTTACAAAGCTCATTTGCTCCAATGGCAGACTTCAATCTTTATAATGCTTATGTTACAAGCATCTTAGCTTGCATTTCATATTCATCAAGCACTACGGGAGTCTATCTTTAAGAAACCCATGCAAATTGAGACTGTTGGCTGCTAAATGGTTATATTCTACCCATTTTGTGGTTTTTAAATAAAATGTCTATAGTTATGTGAGTTGCCTATTGTGGCTAGTTATGGCATAGGCTCCTTGTTGCTACATTTTCTTGTTTTCCCTCAAAATCTCCACTTTCAAATGTGTCATATGATTTGTTATTATTTGTCATCTACAAGCATATGCTCTGCAACAAAATAAAGAAAAAAACCTATCAAGAGCAATAATTAAATCATTATTTTGTTGAGTTTTTGCAATCCCATAGTTCAAAAATCTGGCTCTGAATTAGGTACTTTTTTGTTTTAAATTGCAATTTTGTTCAAAACTTGCCTTGATGAAACTTTATTGTTCTTCCACAAGTTAGTGCCAATTGAGCAAAAGTTCACCTGTTGCACAGTGAAGAGTGGGGAAGAAAATTTTGGCATGATTTTCACAATAAGCTGCAATAGCTTTGCATCTAATAGGTTTAGCTTGGAATAGTTTAAACTTCCATTGTAAAGAGGAAACAAAAGAGTTGAGTGCTCTTTTGTATAATGTCTTTTTCTCCATTACTCTTTCTGTAATTTCTTCATAATATTGTAACAAGTATTTTGTATTTGAATTTTGATAAAAATGGTTTCTTACATCAAAGGTCACTTTTGTCAGGTTATTCATATTATATGTATTACTAAAATTAAGAAGGTTTTGATGTTTTATCGTAATAACTTAAATTCACAATTACATATCCTTAATGGATTATGAGGGTTAATTATTTTTGTTCCTAAAACTTGTAGAGCCAGAGTAATCCATCCCCTAAAAAAAATTTAAAGCCATGTCATTAGCTTTTTTGTGTTCAATCTATTGTGACTAATTTTATGTCTCGAAGTTCGGAGGATAGAAAATTTGTCTCTAAAACTTTTAGTAACCCTCGTTTAGGTGATGAATTTTTGGTGACGGATTTTGTCACCTACCCTAAAATCCGTACTACCCTAAAATTTGTCCCCGGAACCTTCAATTCTATCCCCATAGATCGTCACTACAAGTATATTTTATTGTAGTGTTCACCTTGTAGCCCTTACCCCAGGTTCTCTTTTCTCCTCGAATGACTACCTTGCACATAGTGAAAAATTGCATGGTCTCCATGTTTGGTTTGGTTTATAACTTGGCAAGTTAGGAACAAGCTTAAATGTGCTCAACTTTTAGGGTATCCCTCACTTGTTGAAACATGCCTAGACCCAACTAGAATCAAGGGATTAAATTCAAATGGCACTACCTTCCCTTATTGTCCTGATCCTGAACTAGTCCTATCCCAATTCCAGCCTTAAACTTAATGTGAACTCCTTTTGCAAGGATGGTGTCAGATTTCATGTTTGATGGAAATTCTCGGAAGAACTTCCGTGACATCTTGGCATAATCGGAGAAATTTCTTAAATAATAAGCACTATTAGAAGTTTGGGATGAATGGTCACATTATTATACTATCTTTTGCAAATGGCTCTTTAAGTTTGATAAATAGCTCAGAAAATGACCTTTGAGCTAAGATCGAGAAAAATAACTTGAAAAATGACTTATCAATAAAGGCCAAGGAAGATGTTTTAGACATCTAAATTACCTCAATGTCTAAGAATTTCTTAGGTAATTTTACTCCGTAAAAAATAGCAAGCTACCCATGCATTACCACGGGTAAATTTCGTTGAGTAATGTTAAGTCATCTTTGTTGGTGCTAGAACACCACGATCATTTATTTTGATGATAACAAAACACGTGTTATTTAACATTTGCACTTGGAGTCTTAGATTTCAGGTCAATTGTAAATGTAGACGTGATTAGACGGAATTCGAGCTCGCATCCAGGACGGATTGGAGGAACTTGACGGAGAATAGAGAAGATTCGTGAGGAGCGATAGATTAAAGATGGAAGGACAAGAAGAATAGGATAGAATTTCATTTTAGTCCTTTCATGTACTTTTGTCTTTATTTTCTTGCTCTTTATTTTTTACTTAGATTCATGTTAAAGAGCCTCAAAGTACCCTAACAGTAGTCCTAGGAATACCGGCACAACCCTAGGATACTTAGGTTTTCTGTAAAGAACTTAGAAAACCAATGTAGGGTTCAAACAGAGTTTTCAGACGTCTAATTCCCAAATCAGACGTCTGATAAAGTGTTTGAGGACGTCTGACTGTTGATTTAGACGTCTGATAACATTTAGGCTGGACAAGTTAGTTCTGTCTGATGAAATCAGACGTCCAGACCTTAGACCAAACGTCTTAGGAGACGTCTGATGTCTTTGCCAGACGTTCAATTAGTGGACCGTTGGCTCTCTTAGAATACACTCGAGGATATGACCGTTAGAGCCTTATCAGACGTCCTTAAGCTCTTCCAAACGTCTGATAATTGACCGTTTTACCTCGACTGACCCGAAAATCTCTTCTCAGAGATTTTCTAGCCGTTGCAACGTTTGGAAATCAATTCTCACAGAAAAAGTAGGTTTCCAGACGTTCAGACATAGTGCCAGACGTTCTGTATGTCGTCTGATGGACTTGCACTAGAACCCTGTTTAGATCTGATTCAAGTCAGGAAGAGACCTGCCCAAAATCAGACGTCTGACCTTGAAATCAGATGTCTTAAAGTGGTCTTCCAGACGTCTGATGCCAGAATTAGATGTCTGATAAGCCTGTCAGTGCAATGATTGTTCCTGATTTTGGGCTGATTCTCTTGGACTTTGCACCCAACGGCTATGGAGCCTTTCCTAAGTCATCCAAAGCCTTCCTAAGGCCTCTATAAATAGAGGGGAACCTCTTGCATACCAACACACACCTAAGACACAACAAAACACACCTAAGGAACATACTTTCTACCATTTTGTGTCTCTCTTGCTCTCAAAGCTCAAGTTCTACATCTTGAGAGCATCAAGCCTTCGCGCACCCGCTCTCCCGTCGTAGTTCACGAGAGCGAAGTTGCGCCGTCACGTGGCTCACGCATCCACGTTGTCGACGCACTCCTTTCAAAGGGAAACATCCTAATTCCTATAGAAGCTTAGGTTAAAAATTACTTTGTTGGCTCTATAGGATTACTTGTTTATTTTATCTTTGTTATTTGGTTGGGTATTCGCTTTGCGAATTCCCGTCTCCTTCGAGGGACAAAATCCTTCTTGTGAAGAGAAGGGGTTGAGGAACGCTACCCTCGCACTTGTAGCGTGGTTGTATTTGAGGTTGAATTACCCTCGTTTAAAGTGATTCGTTTAGTGGATTTTGATCAACTTGGTTGATCGGAAAATCCTAACCTGAGAGGGTTAGGTGGTGGTTTTCACCCAGTTTGGGTTTTCACCTAAAAATATTTGTGTACTTGTGTGATTGTCTATTTTGTGAGATTGTTTATATTTATTTCCACAATTATTACGTCACCCCCTCCTGGTAGGGAATCTACAATCTTAAGAATTGTCTAAGGACACATAGGATGCTCGAATATCGTAATCAAAGAAAAAAGCAAAAATAAAAAAACAAATAGAAATTTTATGATCTCAATAAGAGCACAAGTCTATATAAACAAAGAAAGCTCTTCTAAATGCTAATACTATACCTTATGCTATGATGCAAGCTTCTTTAAGAAAACAATTGGAATATGTAACTCATAAAATACCCACTAGTTGACCAAATAAGGACTAGAAGAAGTCCAGGTTCGTTAGGAGGAACCTGTAAATTGTGAGAGCGGTGATTGGACCATTGGACGAGGAAACTTGTAAATAGGTCAACCATCAACCATTACGATTGGGGTTGTCTTGTCACTTATTCTTTTGCTTATTCATTTTGTCCTTCAATGTATTTGCTCTCCTTGTTGGAAACTTCTCGGATCCAATGAACCACACACACACACACACACACACACACACACATATATATGAGAGGTCCTCTTCAATTTATAGAGGTCTTAGGAACCTTTAAGAAGGCCCGGGAGAAGGTTCCTAGCCATTCGAATAAATTCCAAGAAGAATCAGGTTGAAATTAGGGTTATAATTAAGTCTGACAGCATAATTAGATATCTGAAAAATAGGTCAGACGTTTGGTCACACGACTGATGTAAAGTCTGGACATCTAATTCTATAGGATTTGTTTCTTGGAATTGATTGGATTCAAACAAGGATCTTGACAACAAGGATCGGATGTCTAGAGATAATTTTTTAAGACGTCTGGGAAAAATATTGGACGTCTAATGTGTAGGTTTGGTTCCTAGAAATGATAAGATTCAAACAAGGTTTTTGTGTATACATATTAGATGTTTGATTGGACATTTGACCAAGGGTCAGACGTCTAATGATAAAGGTAGTTTCCCTAGAATGGATTCCCGAGAAATTAATGACTATTTGGTTTGAGAAGGTCCAACATCTTTTTATCAGACATCTGGAAGACTCTATGGAAGTCTGGAAATAATATTAAAATACTCTGTTGATTCTCGAGGTTATTGGTCTAACAAAGGCTAATGGTCCTATTATTTGTCGTTGGTCAAGGTTATCAGACGTCTGGAAATAGGTCAGGATGTCTGAAAGGAAAGATCACAGACTTTGATTTTCCAGCCTAGGTTATTGAATGCCTGGTCAAAAGATCAGGTGACTTAAAAGATGCTATTGGATGTTTGATCTTTTATTGGACGTCTGATTAAGTTATCTGATTATGGTTTGAGCTTTCTATCTTAACTATTGTTTTTGCCTAAGCGTCCTAATAATGGATAAGTTTTCCTAGGACTAAGGGGTTATATTTTGGGCTCTTTATAAACAATCTAAAGAAATGAAAAGAGCAACAACATTATAACAAATACAATAATAATTTTTAAGTCTTATTCTTCTTTTTCTTCAAGCTTTAAGATTAAAGCTCCGTCTATACACTCCTTGATGCTTTTGCTCTTAAGTCAAGCTCCTCCATTCCTTCATGAACTTGAGCTTGACACTTGTTCCATTTGCATATTATCTTGAAACTTTAGACTCAAAATGTAAATGTTAAATCTCAAGTGTTTTGTTATCATCAAAATCAACAATTGTGGTACACTTGTAGTAACAATCTCTCCCTTTATGACGATGACAAAATCATGAATAATACTAAAAAAGCCTCCCCCATTTTGACATTATTAAAAAGGTTTAATCAATTAACTTATCCTATAACTTTCCATTAAAACATGCTATTCTAAAATGAGATAATTCCTCTTTTTGGCATAATAAAGAAATATGCTATTTAAAAATCCATTTATTCCCCCTTTTTGGCATAACTTAGGAAATAAGCTCATTTTACCTAATGACATGCACTTCTATTTAAAAATTAGGAGGGTTACTACTAATCTCCTTTCTAATGGAATTATAGCATATAACAAATTTAAATTCTCTCCTAATCTTGATGCTAATAAATCATCGAAATCAAATATAATTTTTTACCTCCATTGGTATGGGTTCCAACCTCCATACCCATTTGGTTCACTAAGGACCTTGATTCTCCTTTGATGAGGTCCATACAAGTAACTTGGATCCATTTGTAGATCTACAAAACAAGAGTGGATCAAATGTCTAGGTACTCACATCTTTTCGGGTCCTCTTGGGTTAACCCTTCTCGACCAAGGTTGGGGTCCACTTGGATTCCAATCTTTCGATTTTTGTGTACAAGATCCTTTGGTATGTTTATTTCTAGAGCTAGCATTTTTCTTAGTCTTTTCTTTAGTGAATCTATTGAACTCAACAAGTTTTCAGAATTTTCCTTAAGGCATGCAAGATCTCTTTCTATTACACTCATTTTGCTTTTACAACAACAACTAAGCCTTTTCCCACACTAAGTGTGGTCGTCTATATGGATTTTTTGTCTCCACACAGATTGATTTTCAGTCATTTTAGAACTTAAATTGAAGTAATTGAGGTCATACTTAATAGTTTCCTTCCAATACTTGTTTGGTCTTCCTCGTCCCCTTTTAGCAGGTTCAGCCTCCAACTTCTCGCATCTTCTAACTGGAGCATCTAATGGCCTTCTTTGTAAATGTTCAAATAACCTTAAACGTGCCTATCTCATTTTATCCTCTATCGATGTCACCCTAACCTTTATTCTAATAATCTCATTTGAAATACGGTTATTTCTTGTATGATCATACATTAATCTTAACATTTTCATTTCTACTACAGACATCTTCTATACATGCCTATAGTTGATAGCCCAGCATTTAGAATTGTACAACATGGATGGTCTTACCGCAGCTTGATAGTATTTTCCTTTGACTTTTAAAGGAACCCTCTTATCATAGAGAACACCAGATGCACCCCTCTATTTCAACCACCCTGCATTAATTCTATGTGTAACATCTCCATCAATTCCACCATCTTGTTGGAAAATGGGTTCCAAGTACTTAAAAACATTTTTCATTAGAATGCACTCTTTTCCAATTTTTACATCCATCCCTTCATTGTTCCCTCTACTACTAAACTTGCATTCCATATACTCAATTTTCGTCCTACTTAGGTGTAATCCTTTATCTTCCAGGATTTCTCTTCAAAGCTCAAGTTTTCTGTTCACTCAATTTCTTGTCTCATCAACCAACACAATATCATCAGCAAAAAGCATATACCATGGCACCTCAGCTTGGATATGTTTCGTCAACTCATCCATGACCAAGGCAAAAAGATAAAGGCTTAAAGTTGATTCTTGATGCAGACCAATGGTGATATCAAAGTAGTTTGTTAAATCATTCTTAATTTTTACACAAGTTGCAGTTCCATAACACATATCCTTTATGAGGTTGATATATAAAATTGGCACTTGTCTCTTTTTCATTTTGCTTTTAAGAACTGAAATTTCAGATTTCAATAAGCTATTTGCGTTAATCAATTTAGTGTTGCCTGGGATAAAATCCTTATTCTCCAAAACAAGGGCTTTCTTTGTAGATTCTATATAATTGAAATTGATATTTAGATTTTCAAACTAAATCATTCTTTTCATATTTCAAGATATTTCAAGATACTATAGTTCTTTTTCAAATTTTTGTTTTCTAACTTTAATAACTTACTAACAGCATAAAGATCTTCTTAGGCAAAAGTAAAAGAGTTTACCTCTTCGTTGTCTTCTCTCGTTGTCATCCACAATTGCCATCAAACCAAGGCACGTAGTTTCATTTTTCATTTCTTTTGTTTCTTCGTCTTCCTCCTTCGAGCTTGAGTTGTTTCAAGTTGCTTAGAATGCCTCTGTTTTGTGCTTCTTCTTCTCCTCCTTTAAGAGAGGGCATTTCGATATACAATGCCCTTTCTTGTTTCAATGGTAACATCTAACTGGCTCTGCATCTTTCTTCCTTTCCTCCTCCTTTGATTCCTTAAACTTAAGGAACTTGACAAATTTGTTAGCTAAAAAATCGAGTTCCTCGTCATCGGAACTTACCTTGTTGGAAACGGCTTTAAAAACGAGGTTCTTCATCTTCGGCTTTGGAGTCTCTTCCTTTGGTTCATCTTGTTCTCGTAAGCTATGAGATTACCTAAGAGGTTATCCATGTTGAGTTCTTCTACTTGGTGAGCTTCCTATAAGGCAGTGATTTTTTATTACCACTCTGGTCCAAGGGAACGAAGGAGCTCCGATTGAAGTTCTCCTTGAATGAAGGTCTTCCTTAAAGCTTTAAGATTGTTCACAATTAATGTGAACCTAGTGTACATCTCATTCAAGTTTTCATTAGTTTTCATATATAATGATTTAAATTCTTGAGAAAGTAAATTAATTTTAGATGCTTTTACCTTAGATGTACCTTCATATGTTACCTCTAGAGTGTGCCAAATCTCGTAGGCGGTGGAGCATTGCAAAATCTGGTATACAATGCGCTCATCGTCTTCACGTTGAGAGAGCGCTTCTTGATTTGCTCTTGCGAGTATCTTCTTGCAGGTTTCTTCGGGATGTCGTGGGGAGTCTTGCATCTCTACCAAATTGTATAGTTGTTCGCTTGCAACCACATATGCATATGTAACTTCCAATATGGATAGTTCTTACTATCGAACTACGGAGGTCGCATGGTGGACTGTCCCTCAGATTGTTTCGTCGCAAAGATGCTCCCCTCCATGTTCTTGTCAGTTTGTTATGTTGAAATTGCAAGTCCTCGCTCTGATACCAACTATAGGTGTAACGAGCGCGTGCCCCAGACGCCTCTTAAGACGTCTGGGAGGTGGCCCAGACGTCTGTCAAGACGTCTGGGATCACATCCAGACGTCTGACCAGACGTCCGGGATAGTTTACAGACGTCTGGCGAACAGTTATGCTCGCACGGGATATTCATCTGCGCGCCTGTGCGCGCAGACCTGCGTTTCTGCCCTCTTTCTCTGCGGCTGCAGGCGGCTGCGACCGCCTTCTCTCTCCTCTCCGCGCGGCGTTAAAAGGGGGGGCGCGCCTCCCCTCCCGTCTCCACCATCTTCTTCCTTCTTCTCCTGCCTGTGCGCGAGAGCGAGCGGACGCGAGGGCGCAGCGGCAGCGGCAGCCGCAGTGAGCGCGGAGGAGCTGCGGCGTGCGAGGGCGGGGCTCTGTCGTGAGGGCGAGCTCGCCAGGAGCGGCTTGGCCGGCCGGTGGAGGGCGCAGGGGGCGCAGAGCGTCGCGGAGAGGGACCTGCTGCGAGCGGAGCAGCGGATGCGCGAGGTGCGACGCGGGCGGCGTCGCGAGCGGAGGCCGATCAGGGTTCTGTTTCTGGAAAAATTTCCAGAATCAGACGTCTGGGTTGATATCCAGACGGCAAGGTCGACGTCTGTGAGATCATACAGACGTCTGAAAGGTGAGTTTCCGCTTTCCCCTTCCTTCTTGTCGACTGACCGTACTGAGGGAGCGGGTTGGCTGTGCGCAGGTTCGCTGATTCGCCATCCCTTGCGAATCAGACGTCTGGAAGTTGTACCAGACGACGGGAGTGACCCCCAGACGTCCGGAGGGACCATCGGACGTCTGGGATCTAGGCAGACGTCCCCACAGACTTCTAGACGTCCGGGGAACCAAGCCGAACAGGTAATTCTCTGATCCACCGTTTAAGACGTCTGGAAGGAGTTCCAGACGTCTGATTTTGCACAGTATTGTCTTTCTCGACCCGTTTAGGGCCCGTTTGGGCTCCGTTTTCCGCGATTCGAGTTGCGTTCGTTTCAGAATTTATTCCTCTACCCGCCTACAGTAGCTATATACTATTTTGAGACACTCCTTGTGTTTGATCCTTGTGATAGGACCTCGTTCGGTTGCAGTCTTGAGAGTCGCGGAGGCGCGCGGGATTCCCGATCACGCCCCCATTACTCCCGTTGTACCTGGTAGAGTGGCTTTAAGTATTAATAAAATCTGTTAAAGTATGGAATCATAACTAGAACCTAGGGCATTGCATGAATCCTAGGAATGAGAAATATATGGAATGATAGCTCCTAGGTGTTGCATGAATCATAGGGCCGGAAACTAGATTGTATGATAGATCCTAGGATATGGCATGAATCCTAGGATGGAAAAACTAGTGGAATGTATATCACTGCAGTCTTGGAAAAATGGAAAGGAATATATAAAGCTGCCTGTAAATTTAATTAACAGCTGCCTGTTATGAACAAAGAAACATGTTTGAGATCATGGAATTTGAGAACGTGAATCTGGAAAGTGAAACATATGATGTTCTGAAATAAAGAGCTGGAACCCTACGGGAAATTAGGAGTGGAACTCCTGGAAAGAAAAAGGAATGGAACTGAGATGTAGTTTGTACTCTCTTGGGTACGTAGTACCAAGGGAAGTACCTGTACCTGTTTAGTGCAGAGTGGGGCCAGCTGCCCCAGGGACCCGGGGTTAGGATTGGCCGCTCTGTACCGACTTGTTGGCCCTCGTGTACGTAGTACCGAGGAGAGTTAGT
This sequence comes from Thalassia testudinum, assembly GCA_037157565.1. Taxonomy (NCBI): domain Eukaryota; kingdom Viridiplantae; phylum Streptophyta; class Magnoliopsida; order Alismatales; family Hydrocharitaceae; genus Thalassia; species Thalassia testudinum. Next base: position 68,633,008 of record JAZHRO010000007.1, on the reverse strand, counting down.
AGTGTTAGGAGAGTACTAGCTACCCCACGGGCCCCGGGGTTCTGCTAGCCTCCTTCACCGACTTGTTAGGCCCACTAGGGCAAACCAGGGTAGTCAGGCGAGGGTGCGCGGACTGTGGAGGGGCAAGGCCCCGGTTTGGTTACTGTGGAGGGGTTGGACCCCTGTTACTGAGAGGGCTCTGCCCTGGTTCCGTGCTATGCTTTGGGCGCACCCGTTAACGGAAACGACTGACCGCGTGCCAGTGCGGGCTAGCTACCTGTGCGTTTATCGCGCGTGCCGTAGTCACCGTTACGTCTGTCAGTGACCTTGGGGTGGTTGACTGAGGGTAGGATCACCACGGGGGACTCTCCCGGCCAGGAGAGCACCACGTGCTACTTCTACTTTTGGAAAAGACTGCAATCAAGATCGTCCCACGAGGACATTCGAGATCAAGTAAAGGATCTGAGAAATAAATGAAATAGTGAGAAAAATTGAAAGATGTAAATAAAGGAAGTAATAGAACATAACAGCTACTGTACACTCTACTGTTGCCTTTAGTTAGTTTGCCACTCTACTCAGCGTTTTGCTGACGTGTTACACTCAGGTGTTGAGCAGCAAGGGTCGGCGGCTGCAGAGGACGCTGGGCCGAGTAGGGTCCAGTAGAGTTACCACAGCTTTGTACCCGTTTTTGTTTCTGTTCTAGTGAGTAGTTTTTGTTTCCGCTGTACCTTCTCTACCTGCAGTTTTTGTTATATGATAAATGTTGTTTTACTGTTGTGGTGGTGCCTACTGTAGTAGTTTCTTTCCTTACTGCTGTACTTTCTTACTGTTAGTTATATTCATGCTGAATGTGGTTTATTTTACTGTCTTTTGGTTACTTCCTCGTTGGACGACTGGGTCTTGGGATTAGTCGAGTCGGTCCGGTTCTCGTGTCTCGTAGGGACTCGGGAATCGGGTCGTTACAAGATGGTATCAGAGAAAGGTCGTCCCGAGAAGTGAATCAACTGACTGGAAAATAACCAATTCACATGTTTATAGCTAGAGTAGCCACCACAACATATCTCTTGACATGAGCTCTTAGAAGTGTTGTTAGGTACCGTCTGTTTTGACGTTTCCGTTTTGTTTCGCGTCTCCTTGCAGGAGATGCCTCGTCGTGGGACTGGCGAGACTGGCCGCGGGCGCGGCCGAGGGCGAGGTCGGCGAGGCGGACGTGCTGTCGTTGACGTCTCGGTGGACCAGCCACCACTCCCTGGCATCCAGGCCCAGGACCTCGCCAGACTGATACGGGATATTGTACGAGAGGAGCTCCACCCACCGCCCCGAGCACCTCCTCCTGGGGTTGCAGAGGGGGAGTCCTCTGTGGGACCACGCGACGGACGCGGCGCTGGACACGAGGGAGGGGATGGGCCCCTGCCGCCCCCACCTTCCTCCGACACTTCTGTACACGAGGCACCTTCGCCTGGAGGTGCACCAGCACCTCCCCTACAGCACCACTTTGAGCTTTTCGGACAGTTCCGGAAGCTGAAGCCCCCCTCCTTCAAGGGGGAAGAGGACCCGACCGAGGCAGAGGACTGGCTTGAGCAGCTGGAGAAGATCTTCGACACCCTTCGTCCCCCGGTGGAGTGCCGCGTGGCCTTTGCCACGTACCAGCTGGAGAGTGCGGCACACCGGTGGTGGAGGGCGGTCCGGGGACAGGAGAGGGACGAGCCGACGTGGGACCAGTTCGTCACCCTCTTCTGCGAGCAGTACTTTCCCCAGACGTGGCAGGATCAGAGGAGGCGGGAGTTCCACACTCTCCGCCAAGGGACGATGACCGTGAGCGCGTACCGCACGCGTTTCTTGGAGCTGTCCCGCTTTGCAGCGACAGCGGTAGCCACTGAGGAGGAGCGCCTTTGGAGGTTCACCGAGGGGCTCCGGCCTGCGATCCGGGGGTATGTCAAACCCCTGAAGCTGCCGACGTTTTCGAGGGTGGTAGAGGCAGCTATGACTTACGAGGAGACCAACCCGTCCGCGCGAGAGATCGACGGCGGGCGAAAGAGGCCCTTTCAGCCAGACTTCTCACAGGGCCGGCGAGAACGGAGACACGTGGCGTCCGCAGGAGAGCCGTCACGTTGTGCAGGGCCATCAGTGGCCTTTGGGGGCCCTCGACAGGGGCCAGTCGCCAGCACCGGACCCCCGTCTAGCCGACAACAGGGACTCACTGAGGGCGGGAGTCGGGTTCCCCTCTGCTACCAGTGTGGCCAGCCGGGCCACGTCAGGAGGGACTGCCCATCTAGGGCAGGAGGTCAGCAGATACTTCCCGCGCAGAGCACTGGAGGGCGCGCAGGAGGCCGCGGTTTCCAGGCGCGAGGAGGAGGACCGCAGTCGCGAGGAGGGTACCGGCCAGCACCTACCCGTCCGACGCAGAGTGTGGCTGCTTCGTCTGCACCTAGAGCTAAGGGGCGTATCAACGCCCTAACACACAGGGACGCCAGAGCTTCGGGATCCGTGGTAGCAGGTATGGTTTCAGTTTCTGGCAGACTCGTTTACACGCTTTTCGATTCCGGCGCTACACACTCGTTTGTCACAGCCAGTTTCGCAGTTAGTTTGGACCAGGATTATACATTGTTAGAGAATCCATTCGTAATCAGAGGTCCGAGTGGTCAGCTGTTTGTAGCTGAGGAGGTGTACACGGGTTGCGGGGTCAGCATCGGGGGACACAGCCTGCCAGCTGACCTGATTATGATACAGATGGAGGACTTTGGAGTGATTCTGGGGATGGATTGGCTGTCCGCTTACCACGCCTTGGTAGACTGCTTTGAGAGGAAGATTGTCTTCTCCATTCCGGAGTTGCCTTCCTTCGAGTTTCACGGGCAGCCAGTGGACGGAGGTTTCAGGTGCATTTCGGCACTTCGGGCGGCGAGACTTTTGAGCTAGGGATGTGAGGGCTTCTTAGCTTGTGTGGGGGCAGAGCACAGCCCCGTGGCAGACTTCCAGAGCATCCCGGTGGTCAGAGAGTACCCCGACGTGTTTCCAGATGAGTTACCAGGACTATCGCCCGAGCGTGAGATCGAGTTTGAGATCTCACTAGTACCAGGGACCAGCCCCATCTCCACCGCGCCATACAGAATGGCACCGCTTGAGCTGCGAGAGCTCAAGTCTCAGTTGCAGGACCTTTTGGAGAAGGGTTTCGTGAGGCCCAGTGCGTCTCCCTGGGGAGCCTCGGTACTGTTTGTGAAGAAGAAGGATGGGACCCTACGCCTTTGTGTGGACTACCGACAGCTGAATAGGGTCACCATCAAGAACAGATATCCGCTGCCGAGGATCGACGATTTGTTTGACCAGTTGCGGGGTGCCACGGTGTTTTCCAAGATCGACTTGAGGTCTGGATACCACCAGTTGAGGATCAGGGAGATCGACGTCTCCAAGACAGCTTTCCGCACCCGGTACGGATACTACGAGTTTTTGGTCATGCCGTTTGGGCTGACCAATGCCCCCGCTGCTTTCATGGACCTGATGAACCGGGTGTTCAGACCGTACTTGGACCAGTTTGTGGTGGTTTTCATAGATGATGTACTCATCTATTCTAGAGATCGGACGCAGCACGGACAGCACTTGCGGATGGTTCTGGACACTCTGAGACGACGCAGGCTGTACGCCAAATACAGCAAGTGCGAGTTCTGGTTGAGGGAGGTGACCTTTTTGGGTCATGTGATCTCTGGAGACGGCCTGGCGGTGGATCCCGCCAAGGTCGAGGCAGTGCTCAGGTGGGAGAGACCGCGTTCAGTCACTGAGATTCGCAGTTTCCTGGGACTGGCAGGTTACTACAGACGGTTCATCAGAGGGTTTTCGCAGATTGCACGTCCTATGACACAGTTGACTCGGAAGGATGTGCCTTTCGCTTGGACAGACGCCTGTGAGGCGTGTTTTCTGGAGCTGAAGGAGAGGTTGACCTCGGCTCCCGTGCTCACCATCCCTGACAGTAGTGGCGGGTTCGTTGTGTACACGGACGTTTCCTTGCAGGGGTTAGGAGGTGTGCTCATGCAGAGGGGTCACGTGGTCGCTTACGCTTCGTGGCAACTGAAGCCCCATGAGCATACCTACCCTACCCACGATCTAGAGTTGGTAGCTGTTGTCTTCGCGCTGAAGACATGGAGGCACTACTTGTACGGTGAGACCTTCGAGATTTTTACAGATCACAAGAGCCTCAGATATCTTTTGGACCAGAAGGAGCTCAACATGAGACAGAGACGTTGGTTGGAGCTCCTGAAGGACTACGACTGCAGCATCTCCTACCACCTGGGAAAGGCCAATGTGGTGGCTGACGTCTTGAGCCGTAAGGCGCCCGCACGCTTGGCCAGTCTACAGTTACAGAGTTGGAGCCTTTTGGAGGAGGTGGGCAGTTGGCGACCTCGAGAGTTACGAGGGTACTGTGGGGCAGTGACGGTGACACGGCAGACCAGGCCAGAGTTGATAGACCGCATCATCACGGGACAGATGGCCGATCCGTACTTGCAGTCTTTGTGCGACAGAGTACTATCAGGGGACCTAGGGGACTTCTCTTTCACAGACCAGGTGTTACGCTTGGGGGGACGGTTGTGCGTCTCCAGAGACGAGGAGCTGTTGAGAGAGCTCCTGACTGAGGCACACGGTTCCAGATTCACCATACATCCCGGAAACACGAAAATGTACCATGACTTGAGACGCGAGTTCTGGTGGAGAGGGATGAAGCGGGATGTGGGTGAGTTCGTGCAGCAGTGCTTAGTGTGCCAGCAGGTGAAAGCCGAGCATCAGAGGCCTGCAGGGCCGCTTCAGCCGCTTCCAGTGCCAGAGTGGAAGTGGGAGAGCATCACCATGGACTTGGTGGTGGGCTTACCTGTTACCCAGCGAGGACACGACGCAGTCTGGGTAATAGTGGATAGATTGACGAAGACGGCACGATTCTTGCCGATCCGAGTCACTTTGGGACCAGCACAGTCGACAGAGAGGTATATCCGTGATGTGGTGCGACTACACGGAGTTTCGCGGGAGATCGTATCCGACCGGGATACCCGCTTTACGTCCCAGTTTTGGGCTGAGTTTCAGCAGGCTTTGGGGACGAGGTTGAGGTTTAGCACGGCTTACCACCCCCAGACGGACGGACAGTCGGAACGCACGATACAGACACTTGAGGACCTTTTGCGTGCCTGTATACTAGACTGGAAGGGCTCTTGGGAGGAGCACCTGCCCCTGGCGGAGTTTGCATACAACAACAGTTATCACTCGAGCATCGGCATGGCTCCCTACGAGGCTCTGTACGGACGGAAATGCACGGCACCCTTGAGTTGGGTTGAGGTGGGGACCAAGTGGGAGGTTGGCCCCAGGTTGATCCGGCAGAGTCAGGAGGTAGTTGAGCAGATCCATAGACGACTCCGCACTGTCAGGAGCAGACAGAAGAGCTACGCAGATCGCAGACGCAGAGAGGTGCAGTTCGAGGTTGGGGACCACGTCTTTCTTCGTGTTTCGCCCATGAAGGGCTTACAGCGGTTTGGGGTGAGAGGGAAGCTCGCGCCGAGGTTCGTGGGGCCCTTTGAGGTCCTGGAGCGGGTTGGACCCGTTGCTTACAGACTTGCCCTTCCCCCGCAGCTTTTTGGTGTGCACGACGTGTTCCACGTGTCCAACCTCAGGAAGTACGTAGCCGATCCCAGCCACGTACTGAGTCACGAGAGCGTCGAGGTGAGCGACGACCTGACCTACCCCGAGCGGCCAGTGCAGATCCTAGACCGAGCCGTCCGCAGGTTGAGACGAAAGCAAGTACCCCTGGTAAAGGTTTTGTGGAGGAGCCAGCGGTACGAGGAGGCTACCTGGGAGCCTGAGGCGGCAATGCGGGAGCGGTACCCAGAGCTTTTCGCGGGTACGTCTTTTCGGACCGGCTTCGGTCCTCTTTGAGTTTGTTATGGTTATTTGGACATCCTTTTCCCGCACCCTAGTTGGCGCAAGTTTCGGGGACGAAACTTCCTTTGAGTTTGTTATATTGTAACGAGCGCGTGCCCCAGACGCCTCTTAAGACGTCTGGGAGGTGGCCCAGACGTCTGTCAAGACGTCTGGGATCACATCCAGACGTCTGACCAGACGTCCGGGATAGTTTACAGACGTCTGGCGAACAGTTATGCTCGCACGGGATATTCGTCTGCGCGCCTGTGCGCGCAGACCTGCGTTTCTGCCCTCTTTCTCTACGGCTGCAGGCGGCTGCGACCGCCTTCTCTCTCCTCTCCGCGCGGCGTTAAAAGGGGGGGGCGCGCCTCCCCTCCTGTCTCCACCATCTTCTTCCTTCTTCTCCTGCCTGTGCGCGAGAGCGAGCGGACGCGAGGGCGCAGCGGCAGCGGCAGCCGCAGTGAGAGCGGAGGAGCTGCGGCGTGCGAGGGCGGGGCTCTGCCGTGAGGGCGAGCTCGCCAGGATCGGCTTGGCCGGCCGGCGGAGGGCGCAGGGGGCGCAGAGCGTCGCGGAGAGGGACCTGCTGCGGGCGGAGCAGCGGACGCGCGAGGTGCGACGCGGGCGGCGTCGCGAGCGGAGGTCGAGCAGGGTTCTGTTTCTGGAAAAATTTCCAGAATCAGACGTCTGGGTTGATATCCTGACGGCAAGGTCGACGTTTGTGAGATCATACAGACGTCTGAAAGGTGAGTTTCCGCTTTCCCCTTCCTTCTTGTCGACTGACCGTACTGAGGGAGCGGGTTGGCTGTGCGCAGGTTCGCTGATTCGCCATCCCTTGCGAATCAGACGTCTGGAAGTTGTACCAGACGGCGGGAGTGACCCCCAGACGTCCGGAGGGACCATCGGACGTCTGGGATCTAGGCAGACGTCCCCACAGACTTCTGGACGTCCGGGGAACCAAGCCGAACAGGTAATTCTCTGATCCACCGTTTAAGACGTCTGGAAGGAGTTCCAGACGTCTGATTTTGCACAGTATTGTCTTTCTCGACCCGTTTAGGGCCTGTTTGGGCTCCGTTTTCCGCGATTCGAGTTGCGTTCGTTTCAGAATTTATTCCTCTACCCGCCTACAGTAGCTATATACTGTTTTGAGACACTCCTTGTGTTTGATCCTTGTGATAGGACCTCGTTCGGTTGCAGTCTTGAGAGTCGCGGAGGCGCGCGGGATTCCCGATCACGCCCCCATTACTCCCGTTGTACCTGGTAGAGTGGCTTTAAGTATTAATAAAATCTGTTAAAGTATGGAACCATAACTAGAACCTAGGGCATTGCATGAATCCTAGGAATGAGAAATATATGGAATGATAGCTCCTAGGTGTTGCATGAATCCTAGGGCCGGAAACTAGATTGTATGATAGATCCTAGGATATGGCATGAATCCTAGGATGGAAAAACTAGTGGAATGTATATCACTGCAGTCTTGGAAAAATGGAAAGGAATATATAAAGCTGCCTGTAAATTTAATTAACAGCTGCCTGTTATGAACAAAGAAACATGTTTGAGATCATGGAATTTGAGAACGTGAATCTGGAAAGTGAAACATATGATGTTCTGAAATAAAGAGCTGGAACCCTACGGGAAATTAGGAGTGGAACTCCTGGAAAGAAAAAGGAATGGAACTGAGATGTAGTTTGTACTCTCTTGGGTACGTAGTACCAAGGGAAGTACCTGTACCTGTTTAGTGCAGAGTGGGGCCAGCTGCCCCAGGGACCCGGGGTTAGGATTGGCCGCTCTGTACCGACTTGTTGGCCCTCGTGTACGTAGTACCGAGGAGAGTTAGTAGTGTTAGGAGAGTACTAGCTACCCCATGGGCCCCGGGGTTCTGCTAGCCTCCTTCACCGACTTGTTAGGCCCACTAGGGCAAACCAGGGTAGTCAGGCGAGGGTGCGCGGACTGTGGAGGGGCAAGGCCCCGGTTTGGTTACTGTGGAGGGGTTGGACCCCTGTTACTGAGAGGGCTCTGCCCTGGTTCCGTGCTATGCTTTGGGCGCACCCGTTAACGGAAACGACTGACCGCGTGCCAGTGCGGGCTAGCTACCTGTGCGTTTATCGCGCGTGCCGTAGTCACCGTTACGTCTGTCAGTGACCTTGGGGTGGTTGACTGAGGGTAGGATCACCACGGGGGACTCTCCCGGCCAGGAGAGCACCACGTGCTACTTCTACTTTTGGAAAAGACTGCAATCAAGATCGTCCCACGAGGACATTCGAGATCAAGTAAAGGATCTGAGAAATAAATGAAATAGTGAGAAAAATTGAAAGATGTAAATAAAGGAAGTAATAGAACATAACAGCTACTGTACACTCTACTGTTGCCTTTAGTTAGTTTGCCACTCTACTCAGCGTTTTGCTGACGTGTTACACTCAGGTGTTGAGCAGCAAGGGTCGGCGGCTGCAGAGGACGCTGGGCCGAGTAGGGTCCAGTAGAGTTACCACAGCTTTGTACCCCTTTTTGTTTCTGTTCTAGTGAGTAGTTTTTGTTTCCGCTGTACCTTCTTTACCTGCAGTTTTTGTTATATGATAAATGTTATTTTACTGTTGTGGTGGTGCCTACTATAGTAGTTTCTTTCCTTACTGCTGTACTTTCTTACTGTTAGTTATATTCATGCTAAATGTGGTTTATTTTACTGTCTTTTGGTTACTTCCTCGTTGGACGACTGGGTCTTGGGATTAGTCGAGTCGGTCCGGTTCTCGTGTCTCGTAGGGACTCGGGAATCGGGTCGTTACAATAGGTGCATTAGAGAGGGGTGAATAGTGTGGTAGATAAAATGATATCAATAAAATCAATTACATAAGCATTCACCGCAATGGGATAAGAGTCTTTCGACGGAAACCCAATCGAGATAAAAATCATCACCTAAGCCTGTTGACTTAGGATTTTCTACTCTATCTAGTAGATCAAAATCCACTATACGTGTCACTTAAATGAGGGTGACACAACCTCAACACAACACACTACTTTGATCTAGGGTATTATACTTGAAAACCCCTTTTCTTTACGAAGAAGATTTTGTCTCACGAAGGAGATAGGAATTCGCAATGCGAATATCCAATCAAAAATAAAATAAAAATATAATAACCTATAGAGTCACAAAATGTAAGATTAAATTTAAGTTTCTATAGGCAAAGAAATTTTCTTAATTGTGCAAGTAAATTGTCGTGATTGTGCAATGGTCGGTGCTCTCAGATTTAGAGTGTGAAGCTTGGAGAGCAATGAAGTTTCTCTTCTTGATCTCTTGTTAAGTGTGTAGAATGGTGGAAAGAATTATCTCAAGGTTGTGTGGAACAAATGAGAGGTCCTCTTCTATTTATAGAGGCTTTAGGAGCCTTCAAGAAGGCTTGAGGGTAGGCTCCTAGCCATTGGGATCAATTCTAAGAAGAATTAGGCTGAAATCAGGGTCATAATTAAGTCTGACAACATAATAAGACGTTTGAAAAATAGGTCAATTAATTGATGTAAGTTCTAGACGTCTAATTCTGTTGGGTTTGTTTCCTTGAATTGATTGGATTTAAACAGGGATCTTGACAACAAGGATCAGATATCTGGAGATGATATTTTAAGACGCTTGGAAAAGTATTGGACATCTAAGAAATGCGGGTTTGGTTCATGGAAATGACAAGATCCAAACAATGTTCTAGCGTATATATGTCAGACGTCTGATTGGACGTTTGATCAAGGGTTTGAACGTCTGATGATAAAGGTAGTTTCCCTAAAATGTATTCCTGAGAAGCTAACAGCTATATTTGGTCTGACAAGGTCCAAGGTCTCTTTATTAGCTGTTTGGAAGGCTCTATGGATGTCTAGAAATAATATTAAAATGCTTTAAGTTGGTTCTCGAGGTAATTGGTCTAATAGAGGTTAACGGTCCTATTATTGGTTGTCAATCAAGGTCGTCACATGTTTGACTAGACATATGGAAATAGGTTAGGATGTCTAAAAAGAAAGATCACAAACATTGATTTTTTAGCCTAGGTTATTAGATGTTTGGTCAAAAGATCAGACAACTTAAAAGATACTATCAGATGTCTGATAAGGTTGTTTGATTATGGTTTGGGCTTTCTATCTTAACTCTTATTTTTGCCTAAGCGTCTTAATAATGGATAAGTGTTCCTAAGACTAAAAGTGTTACATTTTGGGCTCTTTACAAAGAATTTAAAGAAATGAAAAGAGCAACATCATAACAAATACGACAATAATTTCTAAGTCCCATTCTTCTTCTTCTTCAAGCTTTAAGATCAAAGCTTTGTTTTCACGCTCCTTGGTGCCTTTGCTCCTAAATTAAGCTCCTCCATTCTTCTATGGATTTGAGCTTGACACTTGTTTCCATTTGCATATTATCTAGAAACTTTAGACTCAAAATGCAAATGTTAAATCTCAAGTATTTTGTGATAATTAAAATCAACGATTGTGGTGTACTTACACCAACAATATCTATAGTTCTATGTTTTGCCAACTGTGGCTAGTTATGACATGGGTTTGTTGCTACTGAAGCTTTCTTGTTTTCCCCCAAAATCTCTACTTTCAAATGTGTCATATGATTTGTTACCTTATGGAGCTAAACACCGACTGATTATCTGGTATCTACAAGCTTATGCTTTGTAACAAAAAAAAAGAAGAAAAACCTAGCAAGAGCAATAATTAAATCATTGTTTCCTCCACAAATTTCTCTACTTGTTTTTGCAATCCCATAGCTTAAAAACCTGGATGGCTTTGAATTGGGTACTTTTTTGTTTTAAACTGCAATTTTGTTCAAAACATGCCTTGCCGAAACTTTATTGTTCTTCCATAGGTCAGTGTCAACTGAGCAAAAGTTCACCTACTGCACAGTGATGTGAAAAGTGGGGAGGAAAATTCTAGCATGGTTTTCACAATAAGTTGCAATAGCTTTTTATCAAAATAAGCTTAGCTTGGAATAGTTTAAACTTCCATTGTAAAGAGGAAGAAAAAAGAGTTGAGTGTTCTTTTGTATCATGATGTATTTTTCTCCATTATTCTTTATTGTAATTTCTTCACAGAATTGTAACAAGTAATTTGTATTTGAATTTCAATAAAAATGATTTCTTATGTCAAAGATCACTTTTGCCAGGTTATTTATATTATAGGTATTACTAAAATTAAGAAGGCTTTGATGTTTTATCTTAATAATTTACATTCACAATTCTGTCAAAAAGAAACAAACTTAAATTCACAATTATATCATCCTTGATAGATTATGAGGGGTAGTTATTTTTATTACTAAAACTTGTAGAAATAGAGCAATTCGTACCCCAAAAGAATTTAATACTACGTCGTTAGTTTTTTTTGTGTCCAATCTATTGTTACTAATTTTCTATCTCTAAATTCTGAGGATAGAAAATCCATCTCCAAAATTTTTAGTGACTCTCATTTCGGCAATGATTTTCTAGGGACATTTTCCGTCATTCACCCTAAAATTGGTCCTTGGAGCCTTCAATTCTGTCCTCATAGATTGTCATTACAAGTATATTTTGTTATAGTATTCACCTTACAGCTCTTACCCCAGGTGCTATCTTCTCTTTGAATGACTGCTTTGTGCATACTGAAAAACTGCATGGTCTCTATGCTTGGTTTGATTTATAACTTGGCAAGTTAGAAACAAGCTTAAACGTGCTCAACTTTTAGGGTATCCCTCACTGGTTGAAACATGCTTCGAGAATTGAGGGATTAAATTCAAATGGCACCACCTTCCCTCATTCTCCTGAACAAGTCCTATCCCAATTCCAGCCTTAAACGTAATGTGAACTCCTTTTGCAAGGTTGGTGTTAGATTTCGTGGCTGGATAATCCGAGACGGCTAGGGGAGCATGGTGTTTGACTAACTCCACACTCCATGCTCTTTCTTCCTATGGATCATTCAATCATTTTCCACATATGGAAATTGACTCCTCGGTACTTTTTCACTGGTGATCTGGGAAAATCCCTGTCTTAGAATGTCAGGATGTGTTTCTCACAACTTCTCCATTTGAAACCTCTAATCCCATCTTATAAGCTTGTTCATAGGTTAATTGGCAAACATGGTGCAATTTCATCTAGCTGGTCTGGGACGATCATTGCCACTTAGCACCTTAGGATATTCTCTCCAATCAATCCCTGCTTTCAAATCATTTTCGTGGGCTCATCATGCAGGATGCTATTCAGATGCGCTACACTCTTTGTTTAACTTTGATCTTGCAGAACCGACGAGTCTGGTAAATGCCCTCCGTCCTTCTGGTAATTCAATAAAATCAGTCCTTGTTTCAAAAATAAAAAAGTTATGATGCATATTTCCCACAATTTGATATAATTTCTTGTTAAGTTGAAGCCGAAGAGTTAGTTAATTTATGCTTAACAGAGCAACAAGATTGTGGAAAATCAAGACTACAACTTCATATTCACCCTTACATGTTCATCTAGTAATTGAATGATGATTTGGACGGTGACAAAATTTGCCTCAAGAGACTGATGGCAATTCTCGGAAGAACTACTGAGACATCTTGGAATAATCAGAGAAATTTCTTAAATAATAAGCATTATTAGAAGCTTGGGACGAATTGTTGCATTATCATATCATCTTTTGCAAATGGCTCTTCAAGTTTGATAAATAGCTCAGAAAATGACTTTTTAACTAAGATCAAGAAAAATAACTTAAAAGATGGCTTATCAATTAAGACCAAGGAAGATATTTTGGACATCTAAATTACCTCAACGTCTAAGGATTTCTTAGGTGTTTTTACTGGGTAAAAAATAGTGAGCTACCCATCATTGTCATGGGAAATTTTCATTGAGTAACGTTAAATCATCTTAAGAGCTGTTTAAGGACACAGGATGCTCGAATGTCTGTAATCAAGGAAAAAAGTAAAAAAAAAACAAATAAAAATTTTAAATCTCAATAAGAGCACAGGGCTCTATAAACCAAGAAAGGACTCTTCTAAGCGCTAATACTATACCTTCTACTATGAAGCAAGCTTTTCTAAGAAAGCAATTGGAATATGCAACTTGTAAATACCCACCAGTTGGCCAAACAAGGACGAGAAGAAGTCCAGGTTCGTTGGGAGGTACCTGTAAACCGAGAAAGCGGTGACTCGACCACCGGACGAGCAAACTTCTAAATAGAAGGTCAGCCACTACGATTGCGGTCATTCTGTCGCTTACTCATCTTTTGCTTATTCATTTTGTCCTTTCATTGTATCCGTTCTCTTTAGCGGAAACTTCACGGATCCAACGAACCACACACACACACACACACACATATATATATATATATATATTTCTGTGGAGTGATTTTTATCGGATTTTCACGTAATATTCCGGTCTGGATCTCGGGAACGTCTTTCAGCTAGACATTCGCGCAAGTAATTGAGAAAGCATGAGCTCAATAACCTGTCAGGTGTGTGTCAAAATCTACCATCAAAATACTTCTATTTCAGTTATCAATTAGTAATTTCAACCATAAGCTAGCTACACGTTACTCAAATTTATGAGTTTTTCGTCTTATATTATGCAATCCATTATTTATAGTAGCGTCAAATTTATCCCTTTTGTTTCAAGGGAAGAGCTGAATACAAATATTATGCAGAGTGTGGCCCACATGTCGAATCTCTATCGAAGTCAAGGATCTTCACTGGCTGAGATATATCCAAGAAATCCTAATATATGTCATTTTTTATGACATAATTAATTTTGGGAGAACAACCACAAAAATATAAGGTTCGTAGCCTAACGATTAGAACCCGGGTGCCATATATAGTCAGGTAAGACGTTTTCTGATTGCTTAACCAACCATGATTCTACCATGACAAATTAACTTGACGTTCCGTGGGAGGTTACTTACATCCGGTTCGCCGCAATCAACTTTTGGCAGTTAGAACTCATGCCGAAGCCAATAGTTGTGCCACATTGCTACATGTAAATTTCTAACTACGTGAAATAGATAAATATGCTTGGAATTTACTCCCAACGGTTAAGTTGGTCTCGTTTGCCATCGAGTAGTACGAAGTTATTTTAGCCGCTCGCTCGCCCCTTCCCCGAAATTCTCTAAATCCTTAACTCGTTGGTCATCAATCGGCCCTCCAACCTCCCGCGATTCCTCCTTTGTTGATATCAATCCCTCTCGAGCTTCTTGAGTTTAAGCTCGCCTTTACGCCTCCTTTATGTTGCGATCTCACCATCCCCTTCGACTCCTTTGACATCTCATCTTCCATCTTTTTCTCCTTTGACTCTAGCTTCGGCAAGGCATCCTCAACGCCTTCGTCGTCATTTGAAGCTTGTGCTCCTCCTCCCTCTCTATCCTTACTTTTGTGGGGGAGGGGTTGGGTGGTGGTGAGGGGAGGATGAGGGTGTGTTGGGATGGGTGCTTAACCATTGACGACCACCTCTGCAACCTCTTTTATTGAAGTCATGCTAGAGTTAAGGTTTTACACGATTGAGATTTTGTTGAATCTTTCTGTCTATGGATTTCTCATATCTTACATATTGTTGAAACATCTTTAGTGATATCATCGTTATTTTACAATGTAAAATAAATGTTGATTTATTACGACTTAATTATGGGAACATCTTCTTTAAAATTTTTTTCCTTGCTTGTTTGATATTTGTACTTATTTTGTCACCTTTTTTTGAGATTCCCTCACCCCTCGAGGGGTGGGGCGTAATGTTTTCCATTCATTCTTAGGATAGGTGAAACTCGATTGCCTTTCCCTCCTCTCCTCCAAAATTTGACATCCTTATAATTATTTCGTTCCCATTAAATAAAAAACGTACGCTAAAAAAACCGATCGTGTGCGGGTAGAGGGGATGCCTCGTGGTGAGGGCAGACAGCAACATAGTACGAAGTTCCCACTTCCACTATCCGAGAATATTGGACGCATCACCGCGGGCCCCAGCATTAACAAGCACCATCCAGTCAACCATACGAACTCTCCCTGACAATGATCGACACGTGTGCGTTCGAACCAGTCGCCACCTATCCGCCTTTTCCTACGTCAGCACGGATCTAATCGCGAGATCGGTCCCCCTCGCCGGCGCCGCCTTCGATTAAACTCTTGGCAATCCCCTTCAGCGGACCTAACCAGTTTCAACACTTTCTATTTAAATCCTTCCGCTCCCGGTTCCAAACTACTCAGCTCCTTCCCTCGATCTTCTATTACAATAGAAGAAGAAGAAATAATGGAGTTGGACTTCCCCTATCTCCCCACCTTGAACGAGAAGGACTCCCAGGACAAGATGCTACTCGCTGTTCTCCCCCAGGAAGGGTCAACGCCGTCGAGATCCGCCCCACCTTCGCCCCTCTCCTACCGTGGGGTGCGGCGGCGGCCGTGGGGGAAGTTCGCGGCGGAGATCCGTGACTCGACGAGGAAAGGTGCGCGGGTGTGGCTGGGTACCTTTGACAGCGCGGAGGAGGCTGCTCTCGCCTACGACCAGGCGGCGTTTGCGACGAGGGGGCCATCGGCTGCACTAAACTTCCCAGTGGAGTGGGTGCGGGAGTCGCTGCATGGGATGGAGTATGCGGGCGGTTCCCCTGTGGTGACACTGAAGGAAAGAAACTCCGCAAATGGCAGGTCCAAGAGGGGGCGGAAGCGGCGGATAAAGGACGTGAAGGTGGATCATCAGGTGGATAGTGTGGTGTTGTTGGAGGATTTGGGATCCGATTACTTGGAGGAGCTGCTTGGCTCGTCTGAGGTTTATTCTAACTCCCCCTTCTGATCACACATCACTCCTTCCCTTCCCTCCCTCCCCGCTGGAACAAAACTAAATAAAACCATGTATGTTATTGCCGATCGATGCATACATGCGCGAGTGTGACTGTTTAGATTGGTGCATTTTGCAAGAGGGGGGCCCCAGTCCTGATAGATGATGGCCCGGAACTATCATTGCACAGAATGGAATATGGGAGCAATAATAACCAGAAGAAGGGTATTTTCATAAAAGCATGAAATTGTTACATAGTGTGTAACAATGTAATTTTGGGATGTGGGGGAGGCGCCACAACGGGTGCCTTTTGTCTAGTCTCCAGAGAGTCTTTTTTTTTTTTAATTTCCGGCCTGCTTGAGCCTCACTGAAGGTGGGATAAAATATTATAAAAATATATTAAAGTAAAATAAGTGGTGATAAGTTTTTTTTTTTTTTGGTGAGTGGTGGAATAGTAAGAGAGGTAAGTAATGAGATAGAATAATTAGTATAATGATATGATTTCATTGGATGTATGTTTAATAGTAAAAGTAAAAGTGAAAAATATTAATGAGTTTTTTTATAATAGTAAAAGTATGAGTGGAGATTATTGTGATCGGATGCGAATGATTGAAAATAGTTATTTAGAAGTTTATGTTGAAGTGGTGGATACAATATTATAATTGTGGGGAAGTAAAGGTTTATATTTTTTTATGTAGTAATTATGATATATTATGATGTGTTATAACCTAAATATTCATTTAGGAATTAAAGGACATATGAATCATGAAAGTCGTATTATGTTATGTGTCATAGAAAAGGCCCCTCTATTATGTTGAGTTTGTGGTAAAAAAAAATCAAAGACACCCCGTAGAACAATGAAAGTGCTCCAAATTAGAATTGGAGAGCAAAAAAGAAGATAATTTTATCCATGAAAAAACAAATGTCCTTCGTTGCTACGTTTGTGGAAAAAGAAGTAATATAGAGGGAAAAGCACCTTAGTTTTATAAAGCTAGAGAATAAGGGAAAGACTAATTGCATATTTATTATTATCCAAACAATGTACATAGATGAATTTGATTGCTTAAGTTTTAAAGAAAAATTACAATTAGTTATAAATTAATTTGAGAGTTTTGATGGAAATTTCACATGCGTAATACCTCCACGCAGTCGCATTTTTAACCCATGTTGCTTGTAATGGTTAAATTTAGCAGTTCAGCTAGATCATAAAACATCGGCGAAATAAACGTCAGACGTGTAGATATGCTGCTAGTAGGGTAGAAGAGGTAGGAAAGACTCTCGATCGTATTTGTTGATGTGGGTTGATCTTATTTTTATATTGATGTTTGCAAACATTTGTTACAATCTTTTTTCGAGATTTGCTCGATTTAGTTACATGGAATGCCAGCTTTTGATCCGGATAACAGCGAAAATGGTTAGATAATAGTTTGGTTATAGGATATTTTGGAGGGAACTTGTTCTTATCCTAATATCCTTCTTCAATCAAAGGAATTGTGTGACTACTAGTTGTTGAATATTGACATGTCGTTGAAGATGTTGATAAGCATTCTTTGCCATCGATTTTTGTAAGTATGTCAGCTGGTTGATCCTTTGTAAAGAAAAATTTTATTTGGAGAGCTTTGTATGTTACTTGCTCACGGATAAAGTGAAAATCAATTTTATTATGCTTCATTTGTGTGTGAAATACTACATTAGCTCAGAGATAGGTGGTACCAATATTATCACATCACAGAATTGATACATCTGAATTCATAATGTAGTTCCTTTAGAATATTATAAGAAAATATGTCAATTAAAATAGAATAGGAGTGTCGCAAAAACATCTACTATCGTCACCAAAACTTTTTTGGGACAATAACATGAATTATCACAAAAATTGGTGTCTCAAAAAATTTTACCGTCACAAATAATTAAAAATTATCACGAAAGAGCTGACATGACAGTCAATAACCATCACTAAAAACCTTAGATGATTAAAAACTATCACAAATTTACTATAGTAATTTACCATTTCAAATTATTTGGTGTCATTTCACAAAAATAATTTATTGTCAAAATTTGTGACATTTAAAAATCATTGCAAAATATGGCATATTGTCACAAAATTATTTATTGTCATAAAAGACAATTTATGGCATTTAAAAACTATCACAAAATATATATACCACCACAAAAATCTTTTATTCATTGTCCCAAAAAATTTTATTTATCTATTGAAGAATTTTTAATTATCGCAATATAATCTCTTGTGATTAACTTTTCTTTTATCATTATAGCATCATTCTTATGCATAACAAAAATCTGTATTCGCACACATAAGTCAAAAAATATACTTCATTTATTATCAATTCAAAAAATTCAAATTCTTGCAAGAAAATGTACACACATCATTCAATACATAAATACATATCTTCTATAATGTAAACTAATCTAAAAAAAAGTCATCTTCATCCATAATATATATTTGTTATCTTTGTTTGCTCTACTTCCTATAGTGATACTTCAGAGAAGTACAGGAGCTGATTCACCCTACAACAACTAAAAAAAAATTACAACATAACAAATTGGAAATATACCAATACATAAGTTAATTACAAAATGACATAAATTACTCAATGTTAAAGATACAATAACATTGGTGCACAAGTAAATCCAACTGAGAATAAGTAGGTAATCCCAATTCAATTTGATATTAATTATGTATTATGTAATCATACCAATATTCCAACAACATCAAAGTGCTCTTTAAGGGAAATCAATGTTCCACGAATCTAAGATGCACTACAACAAAATATACATACAACGACGAAAACATAGTGACAATTATCAATACTCGTTATGTTTAAACATAGCGACGATTTAAAATAATTGTTATTATTTCTTTTAAAAATAACAACGATTTTACATATTTACCATTAAACTAATCAAGCAACGGAAAAAAAGCATTGCCATTATTTTTTGATTGCGTCGAATAATCATTGTTGCGCTATCATTTATTTAATATATATATATAATTCAATATATAAATTTTTCAAGTATGAAGTCCCTCTTAACCTTCCTCCCTCCTAGAGTCACAAAAGTGACCAGAAAGCAAATTCACGAGCTTTCTCAACCTTCCTCCATCTCCCAACGATCCTAACTTTCCCACCCTAACTTGTCTCAAGCTCTCTTACAAAAGCCACCACAGTCGCCCCCACTACCACAATCATCGCCTCTTCCTCTTCTCCTTCACCACCTTGACCGATCGATCACTGACTCCCGCCACCACAATTGTCGGCTCCCACCACCATGATCATCGCCGCGACCGCAACCACGACCATGACCAATTGATCACCAGCTCCCACCGCTACCTCCGTTGGTATAGTTCTCGTTTAGAGTTTGATGTGTTTCGCTTTCGAATCATGTGATCTCTTCTGCAGTTGATCCCTTCTTATGGATCCGTTTTCCTTGTTCTGGTTAGATTTGCTCCGATTCTCGATTTGGATCTCATCTTTGGATCTCATGCCTTTTCATGTTTCGATTCTTGATCTAAGGATCTTGTGATGGATCAAGGGCTTTTCCATGCTATAGCTTCATGTTTTATCCTGTACTTTTTACTAAATCTCGATTATAGTGCAATGGGGTGTCATTGAGTGCTGTGGCTGTGTATGATAGCGTGTATGTGTATGCGATTGTGAGAGAGATCCTTGGGGATTCAAACTTGTGGAGCTTGAGGTGTGTAGTTGTCCAATGTTCGTATTCACCTAATAAAAAGGTAGGTGGAGTACATGATTTTACTGCCAATAGTCTTAGTGATGTATTTCTTAGCTTCTTTTGTGGCAGGGCATATCAAGCCAATGTATTTAGATAACTAAGCTGCAATGCCGGAGTCTTTTTCATTTGAACCACATAGGGTGATTTCACATGGTTTCTTCCCTAATGATCTATATATGCACATCGAAAATCTAGACTTGATCCTTGGATGGAGGAAAATTAGATAACGAGTACATTTAGTACATTCCTACCAAAATGCCACTACTAGAAAGTTACTTATTGGTGACGTATATTTCACGATGGGTGCGGCACCATCGTGAATAGTTATTATTGACGACGGTTAAATGTGTAACCGTTACAAGCCTTGAGGCGCGAGCACTCTTCCTGATTTGGAGAGGAATTTTTTTACTCATTTTGAGACGGTTTGTAGAACTGTCATTAGTGAAGTATTTAGCTGTCGCCTCTAAGCGCGAGCGAAATTTTCATTTCCTACGCACACGTAAAAAGTGCTGATTATGCGATGGTTATTAGATTAATCATTGCTAAATGGTGATAATATCAAGGGGCATTGCGCGCCTCTCCTACTCCCCCTATGAAACCCTCTTCCTCTTCTCTCAACCTCCGTGACCTCCTCATCCTCGCCACTACCGTCATCTCCCCTCTGGTGAGTGTCCCCTCTTGACAACCTCCTCTTCCTCCTCGTCCTCGCCGCTGTCGTCATCTCCCCTCCGGTGAGCATCCCCTCTTGACGACCTCCTCCTCCTTGACCTCCCTTCCCATCCCTTCCTCCTCCTTCTTCCCTGACTCCCCCATTGATCGCCCCCTTCCCCTACTGACCACGCGCCCTCCCCCACCCAATCACCCCCTCCGTCCGCTGACCACACCGCCCGTCCCCCATCGATCACCCCCTCCCCCCACTGACCATGTGCCCTCCTCCTCCCCCCTACCCTCGACGCCACGTGGCCTCTCCTCCTCCTCCTCCTACCCTCGTCGCTGCTCAACCACCGTCGTCCCACCCCCCCAACCGATCCCTCAGCTGGCCCCCTCCCCACCACCAGCACCATCTCTTCCCTGTTGACCCCCCTTCCCCCATTCACCTATTTTTTTTTCAATTTATTTTTTGTTGATTATATTAATATTTTGTAATTTAATTTAGATTATTTGCGTCATCGGGCTCTCATTTCCATTTAAGAAGGTAATTAAATTTATTTATATTTTTTTAATGTGTTTGCTTATATGAATTAGTGTGTTTGAATGTGTATGTCAAATAATGTGAGGTGTACCCACTTAATTTTGTTGTATATGCATGTTTGAATGTAATGTGTGTACTCACATTATTTAATTGAATGTGTTGAATGGATTAAATGTAGGGTGTGCTCACTTAATTTAAAATGTTGATTTGATTGATTTTTGTGTGTGCTTCTTATGTGAGAAAGTTGATATTGTAGGGGAAATTCTGTCAATTTTTTTTAGATTTTTGAAGTAAAGAGGAAGGGAGAGGGAAGAGATTTAAAGAGAGCAAAGAAAGAATTGAGGAGAAGCAGAGATAGGTAAAGAGGACTAGAGAAGGAAGGGAAGAAGAGAGGAGACAAGGAAGAGACACTATAAAATAAGTGCCCTACACCAACGGTCTACCTATATTGATAATTAATTTATCTTGCTAATAGAGCATTTTATACATTGCTAATAGTTGGTGTTGCCTGTCTGTAGCGGACACCATTTGACCAAAACAAAAATGCAAATGCCTCTTTCAACCGTAACCCTCAGAGCTTCCCATCAACTATCCTGACCACCCATCTCCCCCGACTCAACCTTCTTCATCGACACCTCTCCCTCTCCAACTCACCCTCTTTCTCCTTTGACATATCCACCAAGCTTTGCCTCCTTTCCCTCCCTTTCCCCCCTTTCATTCCCCTCCACCACTATCACCTTCCCCCCCTCCCCCACGATGACGACATCCCCTTAGATGTCTTTCGTCCCATCATCAACCTTAACGGCAACTCGCGTGATGACAATGGTGGAAGAGATCTCCTTAGGCATCTCTTGTTCCCATGGTTGCAAGGCAACATGGATGATGGTGGGAGGGTGTCAATCTCCGACGAAGTGATCACTGGCGGTTATGCTTCTTCAATCTTGTTGGAGCTTCATTAATCAATATCTCTATATAATGGTGCACAAACAAGTCTCTGGTGAGAACTGTAATAAAGATCCATTCCCATTCCCTCGTTCCCTTTCCCTCCTGATTACACAAGGGGCTCTCGATCTCACTGACCCTTTTTCTTTCACGATTGATCAATCTCATCTTGTAGGGTACTTTCTATTAATCTCATGATCTCAATCATTCTCATTCTCAATTAATCTTGCCCTAGATGCTCTCGATCAATCTCGTTCCCAATCGATTTTGCTAGAGTATCCTTGTTGAAACGTCGAAGTAATACGCTATCGAATTTGGTTATGAAAACCTGTCATTGTAGTTTGAATAGCGAAGAACTCATGTTCAATAAATAAAATTTATACCGGAATAGAAATCCCGAGTCGAACTCAGGGAGGCTACGTCGATCCAAATTTGCAATTATATTTTTTTGTGTTTTTGTTAAAAAGCGGAGTAATTACAATGAAAGGAGGAAGCACTATAAACAATTAGAGACAGAGAGAGAGAAAGAGAGAAAACATACACTTGATACTTCAAAATGTTTATACAACTAAGTAAGCGATAAATTACACTAGAAAGCAGGAAAACTATTACAACTAGAAAGTAGGAAAATTCTACTCAGAAACAGGAAAAAGGAATGGGAGAGAAGTTATCCTTCTTGATGATCGCTTGGAGGACGAGCCGGATGAGATGATGCCTGGAAGACGAAGAACAGAGCGGGAAGAAGGAGGCCGAGGTAGGAAGAACGGGAACAAGGCAGCACGTCGTCGTCATCGCGGGATCCGCTTCTGAAATGGGGGCGAAAAATTGACTTTATCTTTTGAGGAGCATCCCAGGTGTGGGACAAGCTTCTCTTGAGCTTTGGAGAGGGAGAGAAGAGGAAGGGATCATAAATTCGTATGGAGGGGGTCTCCTTTTATAATTGTAAGGAGTAAGGGCATTTTGGTCATTACATTTTGAAAAACATTAATTTAGGACCTTTAGTGATGGATAAATCCATCACTAAAGGCCTGAACGTGGCCTTCGTGTGCGGCGCTCGCGCACTCGCTCGCCTTCCGTGCCTCAAACGTGCGCTCCACGTCCTTCAAATCTTGGCCATCCAATCGTGAGATCGAACGACTAAGATCTCTCCTCGCTGCACCTCATCTGCGCGCACCTTGCGCGTGTGATCCTACGTCACACGGGGGCGTTAGATAGCGTGTGGGCGCTATCGGCTGCGCGGTGCCATTGGATCTCGATCACGCGGCTGATCGCGCCCGCGTGCTCGCTCCAATTTGAGGCGTGCGGGGGCTCGAACCCGCGCCTCCTCTTCTCCATAGGGCGCCCGACCAACGCGCTACGGGCATGTTTGTGTTGAGCGCTCATCTCAAGCTCGCGCGTCCTGTAGCCGTTGGATCTTGATCCAACGGTGGAGAAGCGTTGGCCAGATGAGCTAAGGCGGGTTTATGCGGCTGGTTGGGCGGCTGAGATGGCACCACGTGGTGCTATCTTGGCCGTCCATCTTCCGAGTGATGTAGATGGTGCCACGGGTATCGGATTGGATCGATTTTCGCGTCGTTAGGCTGCGATCGTCGATCCGAACCCATTCGTGAGGTTGGATTTGTCGTCTGAAGTGCGAATTAACATCATCTTGGCCCTTGATCTTCTAAGGTTCATCAATTTCTATCTGATGCTATGGATATCTGATTAGGGCGATCTTGGAGTCGTTGAACTCCAATCGTTGTCATGATTAGATCTGTACGGTTGGATCTTCGACCCGAGGTCCTGATAAAAAGTTACCCTGTCCCTGACCATAAAAAGGAGATAATTAACCTACATTTTCTTCAGACTAATCTAAATGCAAGATGATGCATGTTATGCAATATTTATATTATGTAATGCAATTCTATGCTTAAGAACATGCATAAATAGACATTTTATGTAATATAAACATGTTTACATCACACCCTCATGCCTATCTTTTGCTAGTCCATAGCAAAAACTATATGCTATTTATAAAAGAATTAGGTTGGATTACTTGGGCATAAGTTATTTTCAACATTAAGAAAATTTTTACTTAGGATATGAACTTTCAAAGACACAACATCGCCCGAGTATCTGCCAAAATGCAGACCGCCTCAAGCCCTCGCCTTATTCAAAGAAAAATTTCTTTTTCTCTTTTGCTTCTTTTCTAATTTTTTTTGGATTTTTGAGTTTAGGGTTAAAGAATGGCTTTCTACGGCCATTCAACCCACCCAAGATTTGATGAGAACCTTAAGTTCTAAGCATCTTATTGTGAATGTGATAGACTTGTTGATCGGTAATTAGAACGGACTTCGAGTTTCTACACCTCCAGGTGACCTTAAAAAGAGAGTTCTGCCTAAAGGTGTATCTTTACAACTGGTAGATTTCTCGCTACTTTTATTTTTATGGGGTCAACACAAGGGTGAATCCAGTGTATATCTCTCCGATTTATTCTACTTCGCTTCTTCCTAAGTGTTTTGGGAATTTTCAGTGCATTTCATGAGTTAGGTTCTGGACAACCGGTCGATGAGTTGTTAGCACCGACAACTTGCTAGCCATACTCGTGCGGTGAAGTGTGGTTTATTTCTTTTGTTTTCTTTATTTTTTTTCTTTTCTCCTTTTCTTTTTCTTTTTGTCTTTTTTTTCCTTTTTTTTTTAAGTAGGTGGCTTCCCTGATCTAAGATTTACCTAAAGGCAGCCAGCAGAGAATGGTCCAGTGACTGGGCTCTGGACAACCTACCTATGGACTATTACGCACGATAACTTGCTAGCCATATTACCCTAGAAGGTTTATTAGCTACCTAATTTTTGTTAAAACCACCGATCAACAAGTCAGTGCAAAGATAGTGTGTAGATGCTTTAGACTTAAAGTTCCCTCAAATCAGAGGGTTAGTTGATAAGTCGTGTACTTATCACCCAAACTTATTTAATCAAATTACCATAGAATTAAGATGGCGAGGACTCGAGAAACAAATCCACATTTTAGTAGATACACTGGCTGATTAAGCCCAAAGACCTGAAGGGTGCGTTTAGATCCTAATATAATATTTCATAAGATTGAAAAGTCCTAATGTCCAAGTATTTCTTCCTAATTCAAAATTTTTTTTATGTATATATAAGAAGAGAAATAAAATTTACAAGAATTTCACAGAGCTGACAAAATGATTCAAAAATGAATCCACCCCCCCATGCTTAGCTGATGCAATGTCCACATTGAGAAAGAGAGACATGAAAGAAAGGGTAGAGTATGAAAGATATCACCTGAATATGAAGCTTGGGTCAGCTTTGTGTCATATGTACAACTGCTGAGTTTAATGCCGTCAGCTAGGCAAAGTCTAGCCAAAGAAGTCACAACATGGCTAGAGCAACTATGTCTGAGACGGGTTCTGGAAGAGTATGGTCAATAACAGGCTTCAGACGTCGACCGTTGACTTTGAATGAATTACCCGTCTTTGGGTTAGAGATCTGAACAGCTTCGTTTGGAAAAATCTGGTCGATAATGAATGGGTCGTTCCATTTCGATCTAAGTTTGTTGGGAAAGAGCTTAAGTTGAGAATCGAATAACCAGACCTTCTGGTTCGACTCAAAGCTCTTGCGGGAAATCAATTGATCATGTAGAGCTTTGGTCCGAGCCTTGTAGCTCTTGGCATTCTCATATGCACCATTTCTAAGCTCTTCCAATTCAGATAGTTGGAGTTTCCTGGTCTTCCCGGCTAAAATTAGGTATAAATTGCACTGCTTGATTGCCCAGAATGCCCTATGTTCAATCAGCACGCCTTTCCATACACCAGACGAAACAGAGACATGCCGATGGGCGTTTTATACGTCGTACGGTAGGCCCAAAGAGCATCTTCAAGCTTTTGAGTTCAGTCTTTGCGATCAGGCCTAACTGTTTTCTGTAGAATATTCTTGATCTCCCGATTGGAGATCTCGGCTTGTCCATTTGTCTGGGGATGATAAGGTGTGGAAATTCGATGATTAACCCCGTATTTAGCCAGCAAATTACGGAACTGGGCATTAATAAAATGTGTGCCACCATCACTGATGATG
This sequence comes from Thalassia testudinum, assembly GCA_037157565.1. NCBI lineage: Eukaryota > Viridiplantae > Streptophyta > Magnoliopsida > Alismatales > Hydrocharitaceae > Thalassia > Thalassia testudinum. The sequence continues at coordinate 68,607,445 of JAZHRO010000007.1, read as the reverse complement.
GCTCTTGGAATCCTGAACCTTTTGAAAATGTTTTTCTTGACAAAATCGATGACCACCTTGTGGTCATTGGTTCGGGTGGGAATCGCCTCAAGCCATTTGGACACGTAATCAACATCAACGAGAATGTACTGATGTCCAAATGAAGGGAGAAAGGGTCCCATGAAATCGATGGCCCAAACGTCGAAGATTTCAACAGGAAGAATTGGGTTTAGAGGCATCATCTCTCTCTTAGCTATTCTCCCGAGTGCCTGACATCAGGAACACGACCTTGAGAAATCCTGGGCATCCTTGAATAAAGATGGCCAATAGAATCCAGATTACAAAATTTTTGCAGCCGTCTTTTTCCCGGTGAAATGTCTACCACATGTAGATGCATGGCAGAACTTGAGTATGCATATCCACCACATCGGCGAATAATCTGATCAGAGCCAATGTGGTACAGTTTAGGGTCCTCTCAAAAGTAGCATTTGGCTTCAGATTTGAGTCTATCTCGTTGTTGCTTGGTCCAATCATGAGGGATTTGACCAACGGCCAAATAATTAACAATGTTAGCAAACCACGGGGTTTGGACACTTGAAACTGTAAGGATGGTTTCATCCGGAAAAGTATCAGCAATTGGGACGTCTGGACGAGAAGAATCACTTAGAAGTTTCGGCAAATGATCCGCCACCAGATTTTGTACCTCGGATTTATCCTTGATTTCAAGATCAAATTCTTGAAGCAGAAGAATCCAACGAATAAGCCGAGGTTTGGCATCCTTTTTGGCCAAGAGATGTCTCAAGGCCGAGTGGTCGGCATAAATGATGATATGAGACTCTAAGAGATAAGCCCTGAATTTTTTTAAAGCAAATACTACGGCTAGTAATTCCTTTTCAGTAATAGTGTAATCCCTTTGGGCTTCATCTAGAGTTTTACTAGCATAGTAGATGACAGAGGGCTTCCTGTCAGCCTTCTGACCCAAAACAGCCTCGACCGCGTAATCAGAAGCGTCGGTCATGATCTCAAAAGGGGCTATTCAAACTGGTGGTTGCAGCACCGGAGCACAAGTGATTGCTGTTTTAAGAAAATCAAATGCCTTACGGCATGGTTTGTTGAAATCAAACGGCATTTCTTTGGTAAGAAGATTGCTCAGAGGACGAGCAACCTTCGAGAAATCCTTGATGAATCTTCTGTAAAATCCCACATGACCAAGAAATGATCGAATTTGTTTAATAGATGTGAGAGGAGGAAGTTTAGCGATAGCATCAACCTTAGCTTTATCTACTTCAATTCCCCGTTCAGAGATTACATGACCCAAGACGATGCCTTCTTGTGTCATGAAATGACTCTTTTCCCAGCTAAGGACCAATCGTGTTTTAATGCATCGTTTAAGAATTATTTCAAGATTAGCTAGACAAGAATCAAACGATTCTCCAAAAATAGAGAAATCATCCATGAAGACTTCCATAAACTCTCCCACCATGTCAGAGAATATGGCTACCATACACCTTTGAAAAGTCGCAGGTGCATTGCAGAAACCGAATGGCATCCTACGGAAAGCAAAGGTTCTATAGGGACAGGTGAAAGTAGTTTTTTCCTGATCCTTGGGATGGATAGGAATTTGGTTGTATCCCGAGTAGCCATCAAGAAAACAGAAGTACTTCTGCCCGGCTAATCTTTCCAAGATTTGATCAATGAAAGGCAGAGGGAAATTATCCTTTTTCGTGGCCGTGTTCAGCTTCCTGTAATCGATACAAACCCTCCAAGAGGAAGCTAATTGAGTTGTGATAGATTCTCCTCTCTCGTTAGTCACAACGGTAATCCCAGCTTTCTTGGGAACAATCTACACGGGACTTACCCAGGGACTATCAGAGATTGGATAAATAATTTCTGCATCGAGCCACTTAATGATTTCCTTTTTGATCACTTCTTACATATTTAGATTTAATCTCCTCTGCATCTAGCGAGAAGGGCGGGATCCATCTTCCAAAAATATTCTATGATTACAGTAAGATGGGTCGATCCTCCTAAAGTCATGAATGATCCAACCAATTGCCTCCTTGTGTCCTTTCAGGACCTTAATCAATTTAATCTCCTGCTCCTTTGTTAATTTAGCACTGATAATCACAGGGAGCGTCTTCTGTGGTCCTAAAAATTGATATTTCAAATTCTCAAGAAATGGTTTCAGTTCAAGTTGGGGCGGGTTGATGTTTGAAGGTAAGGAAGATGCTAATGACTCATCAAGAGGAAGAGGTTGAAAGTGAACAAAATCAATAACCTCTTCAGAAGATGGTGGGTCTGCCATAGAGGGTTGTGGGTCCAATTCATCATCAAAGGAGGAACTTTTAATTGCAAAAACCATCATATAAGTTTCAATGTTCACATTATCATCCTCAAGTTCCTCAATAAATCCACAATCCTCAAATTTATTAATTATCTTAAAAATATCTAATTTCATTCATTGATCCCCAAAGGCGATTTTCATACTACCGCTTTCACAGTTAATGTTGGCCTTAGCAGTAGCCAGGAACGGACGTTCCAGAATGATGGGTGTGTTCCTCAGATTTTCGGGTACATCAATGTCAAGGACAAGGAAATCTACAGGAAAATAGAAATCCTTAACCTTAACAATAACATCTTCAATAACGACTCGTGGATTTGTGATCGAACGGTCCACTAACTGCAACATTACTGAAGTCGGCCGAAGTTCACCTAATCCAAACTTCTCGTAAAGAGAAGTCGGAATTAGGTTGATGGATGCACCCAGATCCAGAAGTGCTCTATCAAAAGTGTAATTTCTGATGACACAAGAAATTAATGAAGCACCTGGATCTCTCTTTTTCTGAGGGAGGTGGTGCAGGATAACAGAACTAGCTTGCTTGGAGAGTACCACCTTCCTCGGAGCAGATTCTCTCGACTTACGCTTTTGTGTACATAAATCCTTTAAAAATCTCGCATAAGCCGGTATATGCTTGATAGCGTCAAGGAGAGAGATATTGATCTCAACATTATTGGAAATATTCAGAAGCTCCTCATTACTATCAATAGACTTCTTCTTTGATCTGATCAAGGCTTCAGGAAAAGGAACATGAGTCAGATCTTTGGAATCAGATTCCTGAGCCTTGATTTCTTCTCTAGAATTCTCCTTTCTCTCCTTAGGTTCTTCAGAATTCGGTAAATCAGAACAGTGTGGTTGTGGATCCTGAGTTTGTTTACCACTCCTCAAGGTAACAGAATTTACGGATGCATATGAGTTTGTGTCTTGTGGAGGGTTAGGAAAGATTGTAGGGGCTTGATTAGCCAAGAATTGTTGTTGTGTAGAAGAAAAAGAAGAGGAAGGACCCTTCTCAACCACCTGAGCGTGCGTGTGTGGGTCTCTCTGATTTCCGTACCTATGGGCTTGATTGCCTGGATTCAAGATATTTCGTGGGTTGGGTACGGGTTGGGATGGTAGAGATTCGGGTTGACGAGAGTTTGCTATGAGCCCAGTTTGCAAGTTGTCCAGTGTGGTTTTCATTTGCTGCATGAGTTGGAGCATGGATCCTTGTATCTCTACCATTTGTCGGTTCAAATCAGCCTGCCCTACGGGTTGATGGGCATTCCAAGATGGCTGATTGACCTGATTTGGGGGCAACTAAGTATAAACATGACCTTGACCCATTGGTCATTGCGGAGCATAGTTGCTGTGTTGGAATTGGGTCTGTTGCCCTGGGTTTTTCGAAGAGACGTTAGGGTGGTTTCTCCAACTTGGATTATAAGCATTAGAGTAGGGGTTGGATCTAACATTCTCCTGTATAGCAAAAACATCCTCATAGTGTGAGGATGGAGAGAAAGAAGGGGAAGGATCAGAGAAACTTGGATCAAACGCCCCAGTTTGGAATTCGTGGGGTTCCGAATAATGCTGGCTTGTAGGTTGAGTTGTATCAAGTTGATTTACGAACTCCCGTCCAGAAGGAACTCACGACGAATGGAATCCCAAATTTTGGAATTGAGTGGATCGAGAGTTCATTGAATTTCTAGCCATCCACTCTTCCATTCTCTTAGCAACCAAGTCCACCTTATCAACTTTGTTACAAATCAATTCCGTATTGAATGAATGAGAGTCATGGACTTCATTAACATTCAATCTGGGCTGCTGGCACCAATTAAAAGTATCCATGGAGGCATGACTGATTGAATTCTCACTCATTTCCTCAAACAAATTGTACGTGCTATCTGCGTCTTTGTTGACAAAATTACCTCCACAAGAAGCGTCCACGTGATTTCTGAGTTGCTCAGTCAACCCGTGGTAGAAGATCTGCACGAGTTGCCATTTCGGCATCTCATGGTCTGGACACCTCTGCAATAGGTCCTGGAATCACGCCCAGACCACATGAAACTGCTCCCTCGACTGCTGAGTAAAGGTAGTGATCACCCATCTCAAAGCATTGGTACGTCCGATAGGGAAGAATTTCTTCAGAAAGGCCAATTTCAACTCATTCCAAGTTGTAATTGGTCTTCCTATAGTCATGTACCAATGAGCGGCTTTATCCCTAAGAGAGTAGGGGAAGAGCCTCATGATCATTTGCTCCTCATTCACGTTTCGTGCCTTGGTGGTCTATACCAAAGTGGTCAAGTCCTCCAAGTGCTGAAACGGGTCTTCAGAGCCAAGCTCATGGTAATGTTTGATCAAGCTTAACACCTGGGGCTTGATTTCTACGTCTCTGGCCGGAATTTGGACACCAAGACGTTCCCCGTAATTTGAAGGATCATAAAAATCCTTCAAGGGCTGAGTGCCTTGCATTCTCTAGAACCATTTCTACATTCTCTGCATTTGTTCCAGCTGCCTTCGGAATTCCTCCTGTGGATCCTGGGGCAGAGGAGGCTGTTGATTGGCCATGGGATAAATTTGACCAAAATCCAATTTACGCCTCCTAGAATACTCTAGTGGTCCTTCCAATTAGGGATTCAATGACCATCTTCCCAGCATAAACTAGGAAAAGGTCGGAAGGACTGGGGATAAGGACCCTGCAGTACAACAAAACAAGCCTGTCCTTAAGTGGGGTAGCCTAAGGATCTCAGACTCCCAAAACCTACCTTAAGATTGTAAACGATTTACTCTACTTGTGTCTGCTAAATCCAACCAGTTAGAAGGAGGGACTGGGGAGAAGGTTCTTCCTTCGGCTTGCGCCTTCGGTTCCTAGTGTACCCCCCAGTTGTGGTCGTTTGACGCTACTCCCCTAGCTAGACATTAGATTAATCAGTACAAGTAGGTTAATTGTAAACAATCTCAGACTAGGCCCCAAAGAGCGAATCAGTCCTTAAGGCCAACGTTTACTCGATTTTATTGAGGCCTGGGATAGAAGTGCTTATGGAATGTGATGGGCCCTTAAAATGTGTTGTGCCCTTAATGATTGATTATGTATAAATGTGTGCACAACCAGGGTTTTCAAGTAAGATTATTTGTGATGCGTAGATTTTAATGTTCAAATCTTGCTTAAGTAGCTTTTAAGGTTTAGAATTAGGTTGATTTCAATCAAGTTTGAGGCAAACCAGGTTTTCAAGCACAGGTGAAGATTGCTTTCCTTTAAAATCAGAAATAAAGTGCAGTGCCTGGTATGAACCTAGATTGAAAATCCTAAGAAGAAGCTACTTGATGAGTTGATTTTAGGTTGAGTGGTGTGGCCCAAATAACTCAAACAACTGGCCACAACTGCACCACTAGGTTAGGCACACAGAAATGGTTAACCTAGAATGGTTTCTACTCTTTTATGTGTTGATTTGTATGTACCGATTCCACAGATCAGAATCCGATTGAGTAGAAGCAAATCAAGTAGGTTAAGTGCCTTGAATGTGAGTGTATGTTGTGTGTATGTTGAAAATTACCCCACAAAATTATCTTTTTTTTTTGTTTTATATAAGCGAGGGTGAGATGAGTGCGAGTGGAAATCCAAACAACCAAACTAATCTTACGATTTATGCAAACACCTAGGTTAATTGGAATTTGAATTTAATGTGACAAATGAAATCTATGGAGGGGGAAGAATGGGGAGCACTTACAGTTGTCTTCAACTGCACTTTACTCCGATCTACCGCTTGACGATTCCCTGATGGAGGTCTCTGCAAAACAATAGATACAAGAGAAAGTAAGTTAGAAGACAATAAAGTATGCAAAATGCGAAAAGACGATCGGAAAATCGTTGCCTCCCTGGCAACGGTGCCAAAATGTTGAAACGTCGAAGTAATACGCTATCAAATTCAGTTATGAAAACCTGTCATTGTAGTTTGAATAACGAAGAACTCGTGTTCAACAAATAAAATTTATACCGGAATAGAAATCCTAGGTCGAATTCAGGGAGGCTACGTCGATCCAAATTCGCAATTATATTTTTTGATGTTTTTTTTAAAAAGTGGAGTGATGAGAACCTCATCATGAACCCTAACTAGAACATTTTAACCTAAATAAGTATACAAAAGCTCTTACAAAACCTAAGGGAAAGCCTAAATCAAAGAACTATAAATTTGGGTATAAAGCAACTCACAAGGGGTAAAACTGTAATTTACCAATGCAGTACACAAACGGGATTTCTAAGGGTCTAAACACATGTCAAATGGGCTCAATAAGAGAGAAAGTGGGATGATTTGATCTGAAAAGGGTTATAGCGGCTTCTAGGAATTAAATGACATTCTATAACCCTAAAACAAACCCGCTTTAATTCATGAAGTTTCAGGCAAGATAAAAATTAATTAAACCCTCTAAAATTCATGAAAAAACATCTCCCATGGTTTAGAACCTTCAATTTAGCTATTGGAACCTATCTTGACCTAGATTTAGAACCATACCCAAATTTTGACCTAATTTGGATTTTTTTTGCAAATTGACTGGTCAAACATGGTTAAGCCTAAAATCCAACTTCACCATTGGATTCCTTAGGTCCAAATTAGAGTTATATCAAAATTTGGACCTAAGGAAAGTTTGCCTTGATCTACTTTACAAATTGGTCCTCAAGAATTACTTTTTGACCCTTAACTTTTTGAACCCTTGCACTTGACCCCTCAACTTTCCCTTCGCTCTTTTCAAACTGGTCCCTCTACCACCCGCAGCAGCAGCCCATGCCTCCGACGACTTTGCGCGGAGGATGGCGCCGCGCAGGGTATGGGGACCGGCCCCAGAAACGAGAGGAGAGTCCCCTGCGTTGTCTTCTTCCGCGTGGACCCCCTCCCATGCCCTGCCGACACCCATACCTCTCGTGCGAACGCGCGAGAGGCATGGGTCTCTTTTCTGGCCATGTCTTCGGCGACCTGCCCACGCCTCCTCGTGTTTCCCTCCTCGCCAACAGCTATTTAAGGAGCGGCAGGGGTTGCTGTTTCCGACAAGCTCGATTTGGCCAGAGAACTCCCCCAAATTCATCCCCTCCTCACTCCGGCCAACAGCCCGAAGCTTCCGGCGACTCTTCCTCTCGTCTCTCGTCGCCTTGCCACCATATCAGTGGTAGGGTTAACTCCGCCATCCTCTGGAGCGCCGTGCCATACCAGCAGGCACTCTCCAACCCCTTCTCCTTGTCGCCGCTCTCTCCCCTGGCTCCTTCGTCTCCGGCGATGGCAGCACCGGCCGCTCGCCACTTCCGCACCTCCCTGACGTGCGCTCGTGCGTATGTGTTAAGAAGTGTCGTTATAGTTTGCACTTGCAACGCCGGTTTTAAAGTAAAGAAATGGAGGTGAGTCCGAGTGTCGGTCTTAGGGAGGCGTGAAAATCGGATTTTGCTTATCACTTGTTGTCACGGAAATCGCGGAGTTTTGCTTGCAAAAAGGTGCGGTTGAAAAGCGAGAGAGAGAGATAGAGAGAGATTGATTAGGGTTAAGTCGTTTCTTTCTTTAACATGTAACTTGGATAGGAAATAAAGTAAACAACTGAATGGAAAATAACTTCATTAATCATGCAGCTTTAGTTCACAGATTACAACATTAGATACATGCTTAAACATAAGTAAAGGAATGCTTAAAAGAGAGGAAGAGAGAGAGAGAGAGAGGGAGAGGGGTGAGGCAGTCATGGCGGTGGAGAAGGCTCCGTCGGTGGCTCGTCGTCTCCGGCAATTACAAGAGGGCCTAAAGCTAGCTAAGAGAGGGGTAGAGTAGTTGCAAGGGAAGTGAATGCCTTGAATGAGTGGTTGGAGGGGGTTTAAATAGGGAGAAGGGCTTTCTAAAAGAAGAAGGGGTTTTAGAGACGTCTGGGACGTCGCTAAAACCCTTCCAAAAGCCCCCAGCCCTCTGGTCACACGCCCGCACTGTTCTTCTTCGCGCTCGATCCATGGGTGCGGCATGAGAGTCGTCCGATCGAAGATCGGACGGCTGAGATCCTCGCCCGGGCGCGCTTGGATCGTGCCTTGAGTGCGCGCGCGCGCGGGCGTCGTCATCTGGTGTGCACGCGCGCGTGGCCAATCGCCGCCTGAGGGCGCACCGCGTGGCACTATCGCCACCGTCCAAGTGTTGATCTACTGCTGAATTTCATCCGCACGCCTCGCTGCCTTCAAATTCTCGCACCGCACGGCTCGAACTCGCGTCGCGTGTGTGCTGGCGTGCACGTTAACCGCTGCGCCACGCCCGCTGCTTTGTCGCGGCGACCGCGGGCATGCGTGCGGTTCTCGGCCGTCCGATCAGAGATCAACGACTGAGATTTGATCTTTGGCTGAAGGTGGGAGCGGCGTGCGGTGAGCGGGCGCCACGTGGCGCATTGAGGGCCATTGATCATCAGATCAACGGTCAGAACTTCTTGGGCCCATGTGGGAGCTCCGGATGTTGGATTTGGCCGATTTTCAGTCTGTTGGACTCCGTTCGTCGTTCTGAATCCATCTGTGCGGTCTGATTGCTCATCTGAGGCCTGCTTTTACAAGTGCTTACACAAATGGCCATTAATGCATTTTTATAAGCAATCTTGGTATATGATGCATGCAATGCTCCCATTTTACTTATGTTGTGCCTTTTATTCTTAAGATGGGCCTTGTTTAACAGAATTATCACCCCCATATGCAGTGTTATCATACCCCCATGCTTACTCCTTGCTAGTCCCTAGCAAGGTTTATTCTAGCCTTTATTTTCTGTCAGAATTTAAGAAGTAATTGCTTAGACACTTCGTCACTTGTCAATTGGAGGAAATATACTAAGATCTTAATCTACAAAGACTAAGTAGCACCCGGGTGTCTGCCAAAATACGAATCACCCGAATCCTTGCTTTAATTTATATAACTATACATATGTATATGTATATATATATTTTAGAATTTTTTTCGGAATTCAGAGTGGGTTGGTAACTTTTTACAGCTACCCAACCCACCCAAAACTCGGTCAAAATCCTAAGTGCTAAGCATCTTGGTGTGAAGATTGTGATAGACTCACTCAACGGTAATTCAGACAGACTTCGGGTTTCTACGCCCCTAGGTGACCAGAAGAGGAAATATATTTTCCTGAAGGTGTATTTGTTCGATTGGTAACTTTCTCCTTACGTTTGTTTTAATTGGGGTCAACACAAGGATTTTTTCCAGTGTATATCTCCCAGCTTGTACTACTTCCCCTCTTCTTCCTTAAGTGTTTTGGTTTTTGTTGTGCAATTATTGAGCTGGGCTCTGGACAACCGACCAATGGGCTGTTACCCACGATCACTTGCTAGCCATACTCGTGCGGTGAAGTGTGATTTATTTTGTTTTCTTTTCTTCTCCTTTTTTTTTTTGTAGGTGGCTTCCCTGATCTCAAATGTACTTAGAGGCAATGAAGAAGAAGTGGTCCCGTGGCTGGGTTCTGGACAACCTACCGATGGGATGTTACCCACGACAACTTGCAGCCATACCACCCTAGAGAGTTCATTAGCTACCCAATTTCTGTCAAAATCTCCGAGGAGTGAGTCTGTGCAAAAATGTGTGCAGATGCTTAGACTCAAAGTTTTTCTAAGTTAAAGGGTGAGTTGATAAGTCGCATACTTATCACCTTATTTAGTAGGTGGATTAGAATAGCTTAAGGTTGCAAGGATTCGAAGCTAAATCCATATTTTAACGGACATCGGGGCTGATTAAGCCTGAAGGCCTGAAAAGTCTAAGTGTTTAAGTTCTTTTTGTATTATTTTCCACTATTGACAAGTTTCTAATGCCTAAGTTTCTTCCTAAATTCAATTTTTTTTTTAATTTTATTTTATTCAGACTGATTAAATGAGCTCAGGATCGTGCAATTTACCACCCCCCCATGCTTAAGTTGGACAATGTTCTCATTGGCAAATACATGGATGCATAGGGGTTCAAAAAGATAGTACCTGAGTGACGTAAAATACCAGATCAGTCTGAATCCTCTGGGTTGCCTCCCAGGAAGCGTTGAGTTTAACGCCTCCAGCTAGGTGGTGCTTCGTGTCATCCATCAACGAGGGTGACACTCTCCCTTGGAGGAACCTGGGCTAGGAAGTGTTTCAATCTTTGACCATTAACTGTAAAAGTGTGCCCAGTGTTTGGATCAGCGATTTCAATCGCCCCATTAGAGTAAGGCTTAACCACCTGAAATGGTCCTGTCCATTTGGACCTGAGTTTCCCTGGAAAGAGTTTTAGGCGGGCATCGAACAACCAGACTTGCTGGTTAGGCTCAAAGGTCTTTTTATGGATAAGTCGGTCGTGGACGGCTTTCATTTTCTTCTTATACAGTCGACTATTCTCAAAAGTGTCCCAACGAATTTCTTCGAGCTCAGATAATTGGACCGTCCTCTGCGCACCGGCTAACTGGGAATCCATGTTACATTTCTTGACAGCCCAGTAAGCCCGGTGTTCCAATTCGATAGGAAGATGGCAGGCTTTGCCAAAGATCAGTCGATAAGGCGACATGACTATCGGGGTCTTCAAAGCGGTCCTGTATGCCCACAGGGTATCATCTAGTCGTGTGGACTAGTCTTTCCTGTCAGGTCTCACAATCTTCTGTAAAATATTCTTGATTTGTCTATTTGAGACCTCGGTCTGCCCATTTGTTTGCGGATGATACGGGGTAGCAATGCGGTGGTTCACCCCATATTTCCTAAGTAGGGCATGGAATTGGGAATGGATAAAATGACTTCCACCATTACTGATCATGGCCTTTGGTATTCCAAATCGGGAAAAGATGTTCTTCTTAACAAAGTCCATGACAGTCCTGTGATCGCATCGGCTGGTGGCGACGGCTTCAATCCATTTAGAAACATAGTCTACCGAGACTAGGATGTACTTGAAGCCGTTGGATGGTGGAAAGGGGCCCATAAAATCGATACCCCAAACATCGAAGATTTCGACAATCAAAATGGGCTAGAGGGGCATCATATCTTTCTTGGTCATGGTCCCCAGCGTTTGGAAGCGTGAGCAAGTCTTGGCAAAGTTGTGTGCATCCTTAAATAGGGACGGCCAGTAAAATCCAGACTGCAGAACCTTTGCAGCCGTTTTCTTTCCAGAGAGGTGGCCACCACAAGCCTGGTCATGACAGAAGGAAAGAACACTCTGAATTTCGTTCTCGGGGATACACCTCCTGATGATCTGGTCGGCACAGAGGCGAAACAGCATGGGATCATCCCAGAAATAGTGCTTGGCCTCAGCGAAGAACCTGTCCCGTTGCTGCCTGGACCAGCTGTGTGGGGTTTGTCCTACAACTAGGTAGTTGACGTAGTCAGCATACCATGGCAGTCTCTTGTCTTGCACAGCCAGAATGTGTTCATCGGGGAAGGCGTTGGATAGAGGTAGGGAGGGTCCAATGTGGTCCGGATGAAGTCTAGACAAGTAGTCAGCCACCACATTCTTCGATCTGGCCTTGTCGCGGATTTCCAGGTCAAATTCCTGCAAAAGCAGGATCCATCTGATGAGCCTGGGCTTTGCGTCCTTCTTGGCCAACAGGTGCCGGATGGCTGAATGGTCAGTGTAAATGGTCACGTGGGATCCCAGCAAGTATGATCGGAACTTTTCAAGTCCAAAGACTACAGCGAGCAACTCTTTCTCTGTGACTGTATAATTTCGTTGGGCCTCGTCCAGTGTTTTACTCGCGTAGTAGATCACCACGGGCTTCTTGTCTTGCCTTTGTCCCAGGACAGCGCCTATGGCAAAATCTGATGCATCACACATAATCTTAAAGTCCTAGGACCAGTCCGGGGGCTGAAGTACAGGTGCTGTGGAGACTAAGTCCCGGAGGGTGTGATAAGCCTGGATGCAATTAGAAGACATGTGGAATGTGGCGTCGTTGGCTAGAAGGTCAGTCAAAGGTTTGGAAAGCTTGGAAAAGTCTTTAATGAACCTGCGGTAGAAGCCAACGTGTCCCAGAAATGAGCGAATCTGTCGGATCGAGCTAGGTGGAGGACGTTTGGAAATCAAATCAACCTTAGCCCGATCTACCTCGATGCCCCTATGCGATACGATGTGACCGAGGACAATTCCTTCTTGAACCATAAAATGGCTCTTTTTCCAACTTAACACTAGATTAACCTCAATACATCATTTCAAGATTTTCTCCAAGTTGCTTAGACAATGGTCGAATGAATTCCCAAATACAGAGAAATCATCCATAAAGACCTCTAAGTATTCACCCACCATTTCTAAAAAAATGGCTAGCATGCAATGCTGGAAGGTAGCAGGTGCGTTGCATAACCCGAACGGCATTCGACGGAATGCAAACGTGCCGTATGGGCAAGTGAATGTGGTCTTTTCTTGATCCTCTGGAGCAATTGTGACTTGGTTATATCCTGAATATCCATCCAGGAAGCAAAAATACTTCTGCCCTACCAATCTTTCAAGGATTTGGTCAATGAATGGCAAGGGGAAATGATCCTTCTTAGTGGCTTCATTGAGCTTCCTATAATCAATACACACCCGCCATGCGGTGCTGGTGCGGGTGGGGATGGATTCGCCATGATCATTGGTGACAACAGTGAGCCCAGCTTTCTTTGAAACCACTTGAGTGGGGCTCACCAAGGGGCTATTGGAGATAGGATAGATGATGTCGGCGTCAAGCCACTTGATAATTTCTTTCTTAACGACCTTCAGCATGTTTGGGTTTAAACGTTTCTGCATCTGGCAGGAGGGTCGTGCCCCGTCTTCCAGGTAAATCTTATGGGTGCAATAGGTGGGGCTAATTCCTCTTAAGTCAGAAATGGTCCAACCAATGGTGACCCGATGTTTTGAAAGGGTCGTAGTCAACCTGAGCTCCTGATCCTTGGTTAGATGAGAATTAATAATCACTAGGAAGGTCTGGTCAGGTCCTAGGAAGACATACTTGAGATTCTCGGGTAGTGGCTTAAGCTCGGGTGCGGGTGGAATCATAGTTGATGGAAAAGGAAAAGGCAAGAGTTGACCAACATTGATTTCCTCAAATGGTGTTGTGTGATGGTAATCAGCCTTACAGAGGTCTACGGGTAGTGACGGTGATGGGTCAGAACAGTCATTACGGGTTTGGTGGTCTGAGACAGAACTAAGGGTGAGGCATTCCTCGACCAGAATTTCCACGGGATCATGTTCCTCAACGCAATTGCAATCAAAAGACTTTGTCGCCCGGAAGATATCTAATTGCATTTTCCTGTCTCCGAAGGCGATTTCCATACATCCCGTGTCACAATCAATGTTTGCCTTAGCCGTAGCTAAGAAAGATCTGCCTAAGATTATGGGTGCGTTCTGTAATTTTTCAGGGACTTCCATGTCGAGCACCAAGAAGTCGACCGGGAAATAGAAGTCCTTGACCCGTACGATTACGTCCTTGACAACTCCCTTCGGGGTTTTCACTGATCTATCAGCCAGCAGGATGGTGACAGGTGTTGGTGTCAACTCTCCGAAACCAAATTGGTGGAACAAGGTTGTTGGAATAAGATTGATAGAAGCACCTAAGTCCAGGAGCGCTCTATCAAATGTCATGTCCCCGATATGGCAGGAAATCAGGGGTGCTCCTGGGTCAGTTCACTTGAGCGGAAGGTTGCTTGATATTACGGAGCTTGCTTGTTCGGAGAGCACAACCTTCCTAGGTGCTTGAGGTCTTGGCTTACGCTTAGGTGTACAGGCATCCTTTAAAAACTTGGCGTAAGCCGAGATGTGCTTGATGGTTTCGAGGAGCGGAATATTAATCTGTACTTGCTTAAAGATCTCCAAAAGCTCCTCAGTTTCCACAACATTCTTATTTTTCTTGATTGTTTCCAAGGCCTCAGGATAGGGTGTCTGAATGTGGATTGGATCTATTTCTGGGTCCTTGGGTTTTTCTGGTGCCTCTACTGAGTTGGTTATTTCAGCGAGTGAAGTCTCGGGGAGAGTTGGCCATTTAGGATCCTAGGTTTTGGTGCCGCTTCTCAAGGTCACCGCATTCGTAGAGGCATTGGGGCCATGGGTTGATCCTTGAGAAGACGAGGACAAAGAAGCACCAAACCCAGGGGGTGTTTGCGGGGCTGGCTGGACCATGTGAGCCTGCCCGGGATTGCCTTGGAACCCTTGCGAATTGGGGCCTCTGTTAATTATGTTTTGCGGGTTCGGTTGTCGCTGGGAAGGTAGGGACCCTTGTTGTTTACAGTCCAAGAGTTGGCTTAACTGTCCCTTTACCAAGGCCATTTCCTCCTGATGTTTCTGGTTCATGTCAGCTATCATCTTTATTAGGGTGTCCATTTGGTTTTGTGAGGAGGGGCCGCCCTATTTTGATTATATGGGGGGTCTAACTGGTGGTCCTTGCTAATAGGGGGGCAAGTGTGGCTGCTGGTTTGGCGTGGGCTGGTTTTGGAATTGCGGTGGTTTCTGGTTTATCCAACCAAAGTTGGGGTGGTTACGCCAGCCAGTGTTGTAAGTGTTAGAGAAAGGGTCAGGTTTAGCATAACCTTGGACAGCTTGCACATCTTCAAGGATAGCCGATGTCGATGGAGAGGGAAGAGAGTAATCAAGGGTTGAGGGAGCAAAGGTCCCTCCTTGGAACGTGGTCAGGGGTTGTTCCAGGTTTAGTTGGGTTAAGGGCTGGACCAGGTCAACATTATGTGCTCCTTTTGCTAGGGAGAAGGTCTGTAATGGGTTTCTAGTCTGGTTCAGTATCTCATCAATTTTTTTGTCCACCAATTCCACTCGATCTAGTCTCTTGGCAATGATGTCCATGTCAACCATTCCAAAATTTGCTTGTACCTCATAAATCCCACCACAGGGTTGATTGGACCTGTTAAACTGGGTCATGGAGGCATTGTTGAGCGAATTCTCGCTCATAGACTCAAAGAGCTCAAACGCTCTCTCCTCGTCCTTGTTCAGGAAGTTCCCCCCGCATGAGGCATCGACGAAGTTCCATAGGTTGCTGTCCAGACCATGGTAGAAAATCTGGGCCAATTGCCACCTTGGTACTTCGTGGTGTGGGCATTTCCTCAAGAGTTCATTAAATCTTTCCCATGCCTCATGGAACTGTTCCCCACCCTGGAGTGTGAAGGTAGTAATAGGTCTTCTGAGGGCGTTGGTCTTTCCTATGGGGAAGAATTTCTTTAAAAATGCATGCCTCAGTTCTTCCCAGGTGGTGATGGGTCTACCTAGGGTTCTAAGCCAGCGAGAAGCCTTGTCTCTTAATGAGAAGGGAAACGTCTTGATTAGAACAATGTCAAGGCTAATGTTCCTAGGTTTCACAGTTTGTGCTATGCGGTTGAGATCTAGATGCTAGAAGGGGTCCTCATTTGAGCTTTCATGGAAGTGGCTCTGGATCAGACTTAAGACATTCGATTTCATCTCAAAATCATCTCCCCCTTCGGGGATCCTAAGGTGTGACTCGACTCTAATAGCAGAAGGATTATAGAAATCGCGGAGGGGCCTTGGTTGATCCTGAAATGGTGGTACATTGAGTGGTGGTTGCCCTTGTGCGCCTTGGAAAGGTGGTGGTGGTTGTTATTGTAGGTTCTGTAACCGGTGTATGGCTTGCATGATGGTGTGGATTTGTTGTTGCTGAAGTCGATGGTTTGCATTAATTTGGGCTTGGATGATGGCCATTGTGTCTGGTGGGGGTTGATCCTCAGCCTCATCTACCCTAGGTTTAGCCATGTTTCTAACAGAATCACGTCGCCTAGATTCCTGTCCCAAAACAAACAACTCGAGATGCAGTGAGCGTCTCCCGTGCATGCACTAGAGAAGAACAGGAGGGGATGTGGAGAGCGACAGATGCGAGAAATGTGTTCAATCAAGCAAACAAGCCTAGTCCTTATGGTGTATTCCTTAGGAGACCTAGAAATCTCAAAAAAGGGTGATTAAGTCCGTAAGCACTGGGCTCCCCTTCCTAAGGCTAATCTGGCTAGGTTGATTACGAGGGGATTGCAGGGAAGGTTCTTCCTTTGGCTTGCGCCTCCGGTTCCGTAGATCCCACAACCGCGGTCGTTTGACACTGCCCCGCAGCCTAGTCACCAGATTCTACCAAGGGAATGAAAGCCAAGTGCCCAGTGAGCAAAACCTCGCCTTTTGAAACTTAACTCAGTCCTGCCTAGGGCACGTCTACTTAATTTTAAAGAGCTAGGATAGTGCTTGTGCTAGGGTTATGTGATGAGGCGTTGATTGGGGTGGTGCCTCTTAATTTTCCACTTTCAATGTGTGTGCTTTTATCAAAACATGGTTTTCAAGCAAGGCTTTTTTACGATGTGGTGTCTTTTAGTGTTTCATCCTTACTTTAGTGTCTTTTAGGGTTGACGTGTCTTAATGTTTTCAGACAAGTTTCAGTGGGCACGTCAAGTTTTGCACACAATTTGGTGAAAGTATATATTTTTTTTATTGTGTAGAGGCTCTAAAATCCTAATGTACTCATCCTAATGATCATGCAGCTTCTATTAGATGAGTCAGTTTTAGGGTCGAGTGGTGCGGCCCAAGTCAATCCACGGTGGCTTCACAAACAACACTCAAAAAGGGAAAAGAACACTCCAAAAATTTATTCAGAATGTTAGAGTGTACATTTTTTTGTGAGGTGATGTGTTAAGGATGTGGGTCAAGCAATCATACACCACACCAATTTTTTCAATTTTTATAATTTTTTTTTTAGTTTTTCATGCAAGCAAACAATCATGAGTGAAGAATTACTCACTACCGGTCCTTGTTGCACCTACTCCCTGTTACCGTCGTGGAATGCGTCGCTTCGCCATCCAAGCTTCGAATTCCTGCAACCATCAAGTAAAAAGGAAACAAGGCATTAGACGATGTGAGAATGGATGTGGAATGGAAGTGACAAAATAAATTCGTTGCCTCCCCGGCAACGGCGCCAAAAACTAACGTGCGCTCGTGCGTGTGTGTTAAGAAGTGTCGTTATAGTTCGCACTTGCAATGTCAGTTTTAAAGTAAAGAAACAGAGGTGAGTCCGAGTGTCGGTTTCAGGGAGGCGTGGAAATTGGATTTTGCTTATCACTTGTCACGGAAATCGCGGAGTTTTGCTTGCGAAAAGGTGCGGTTGAAAAGTGAAAGAGAGAGATAGAGAGAGAGAGAGATTAGGGTTAGAGTCGTTTCTTCCTTTAATATGCAACTTGGATAGGAAATAAAGTAAACAACTGAATGGAAAATAACTTCATTAATCATGCAGCTTTAATTCACAGATTACAACATTAGATACATGCTTAAACATAAGTAAAGGAAAGCTTAAAAGAGAGGAAGAGAGAGAGAGTGGGAGAGCGGCGAGGTAGCCACGACGGTGGAGAAGGCTCCATCGGTGGCTCGTCGTCTCTGGTGATTACAAGAGGGCCTAAAGCTAGCTAAGAGAGGGGTAGAGTAGTTGTAAGGGAAGTGAATGCCTTGAATGAGTGGTTGGAGGGGGTTTAAATAGGGAGAAGGGCTTTTTAAAAGAAGAAAGGGTTTTAGCGACGTCTGGGACGTCGCTAAAACCCTTCCAAAAGCGTCGGTGAAGCCCCCTACCCTCCGGTCGCACGCCTGCGCCATTCTTCTTCGCGCTCGATCCGTGGGCGCTGCATGAGAGTCGTTCGATCGAAGATCGGACGGCTGAGATCCTCGCCCGTGCGCGCTTGGATTGCACCTTGAGCGCACGTGCACGCAGGCGTCGTCGTCTGGTGTGCGTGCGCGCATGGCCAATCGTCGCCTGAGGGCGTGCCACGTGGTGCTATCGCCACCGTCCAAGTGTTGATCTACGGCTGAATTTTGTCCGCACGCCTCGCTGCCTTCAAATTCCCGCACCGCGCAGCTCGAATCCGCATCGCGTGTGTGCGCATTAACCGCTATGCCACGCCCGCTGCTTTGTCGCGGCGACCGCGGGCGTGCGCACGGTTCTCGGTCGTCCGATCAGAGATCGACGGCTGAGATTTGATCTTTGGCTGAAGGTGGGAGCGGCGTGCGGTGAGCGGGTGCCATGTGGTGCATCGAGGGCCGTTGATCATCAGATCAATGGTCAGAACTTCTTGGGCCCATTGTGGGAGCTCCGGATGTCGGATTTGGCCGATTTTGAGTCTGTTGGACTCCGTTCATCGTTCTAAATCCATCCGTGCGGTCCGATTGCTCATCTGAGGCCTGCTTTGACAAGTGCTTACACAAATGGCCATTAATACAGTTTTATAAGCAATCTTGGTATATGATGCATGCAATGCTCCCATTCTACTTATGTTGTCTTTTATTCTTAAGATGGGCCCTGTTTAACAGAATTATCACCCCCATATGCAGTGTTACTCATAGCTAAGTTTCTCTTACTCTCTCCTTTATTTCCCCCGTGTTAATTTGTTTTTTCAACCCCTCGACATCCACTGTCCATCTCGACCTTCTCCACCTCCGACCAGAAGTCCAGCGAGGTGCTTCTGTCATTCCACTCACCCATCCACTTCGCCAAACACCTCAGAAGCTGCGCCTCTGTCCACCGACCACTTTCCGCCCACTCACTACCCGCCACACACACTCCATACCTCCACCAAACAACCCCACAAACACGACCACAGAGCGACCTAGGCACGCATGCCTAGGCCACCCCATGGCCAGCCAGTCACTGTTTCATCTTCGCCGTAACATGGCGAAGCTCCCCAAGTGATTTGATAAGGTCGCAAGGCCGTATTCATGAAGTGTAGGTTCAACCCTCTTCCGCCATTGAAACGAGCATAAAGAAGCTTGCTCGCGAGCTCCAGGTCGTGCACTCTAGGCATTAGAATCCCAAGAGGAGAGGATTGGCATCGCGAACTCACACAGCCAAGCAATTGGCTCAGCAGGCTATCGAGGCTGTGGCAATTGGGGCAGGTCTCCTACGAACGCGAGCGCAAAAGCGGGTGGGACATTTAGTCCCACCTCGGAAATCCTTGAAGCACCGTAGCCGAATAAATTGAAAAAGTGCCTTACGCTTATCGCCTTCGATACACAGGAGTCAGGTCCCTCGCCTACGCACGCAGCGCGGCACGCGCTCGCACCCGCCCTCGCCTGTGCTCACACCCCACAGGTCTGGGTCGAACTCGATTACCCGACCAAGCACTCCTTGCCCACCACTGCACGTCGGTGTGCCTGGTCCCGGGCACGTTACCCGACCCGTATACCTGCGAAGGCTCTAAGAGTGAACCTTTGAGAGAGAAATAGAGAGAGTGACGTAGGGTGGGTAGGGGTTAGATTTTGCCTAACCTTGTAATGTGTAGGGAAGCAGGAGAAAAAGAAAGGAAGAGGAGCGGCTGAGGATACTTAGCTGCACAGAGCAGCAGAAGTTGAAGAAGAAGAAAGGAGGGAGCGTAGCGGAAGAGGAAGAAGGAAGAGGCAGCTGCTGAAGAAAGAAGAAGGAAACTCAAGGTAGAGGAGCAGCTGAAGAAAGAGGAAGAAGACAGGAAGGAGGAAGCTGCAGAGAAAGGAAGATAAAGAAGAGAAACTAAAGACAGAAGAAAGAAGACTCACAGAGGGAAAAGACAAGGAAAGACAAAGCAGAAGCTGAAGAGGAGAGAAGCCAACTGAAGAAGGAGAAGGAGTAGGCAAGAAGAAGAAGGAAGTTGAGTAGAGAAGAGAAGAAGAAGAAACCAAGAGAAGAACCTGCAAGGGCACTGTAGCAAGGGGCAGATAAGGCGAGGCAGAGAGAGAAGAGAAGGAAGAGAGAAGAGAAGGAGAAGAAAGAAAGAAAAACAGAAAATGATTTTTTGTTCACTCTCTCTCTTTAATTTTTGTAAAGTAGTATATAGTTAATTGTGAATTTGTGTGCTTCTAGAATTAAGTTTGCTTCCTGAGTTCGACCTCGGAACATTATAAATTTCGAGTAATAAATTGAAATAAACTGATAATCGCTTTTCATGGTAATACTGCAACGAAGATATTTTTAACACCAACGAAAGAGCGATGGCCAGTTTTTGGTACCGTTGCCGGGGAGCAACGGGTATTCTAGAAGCTATTAATTCACAATTTATGATTTACTGCTGACTTAATCTCTTCTCTTTTGTTGTGCAGGCACAGGAAAACAAGAAGGATCAAGTAGCCGCACAACAACCACACCAAGGGACAGGTAATTTTCTATCCTCTTTTTTTTAAGCCCTTAAAATTCTAAAGAGGAAGAAAAAGAAAAGCAATCTAGGGGTTACCTGTCTTTCATATATAGTAAATCACAAAAGTTGCCTGTTTTTTATTTTCAACACATTCTATCTGTATATCCACTAAATGTAATTAGGGCTAAAACCTTCTTGCTTGGGCCCTAGTTACCTAATCTTGAGGCAACTAACTGGACCAATTAAGACCCAACATAAGATTCTAAGCTAGGGTTTTAGAGACACACCTTCTAATCAAGAATTGAAAATTCCTAATAGAAGTGTGCCTAATCCATTGCTTGAAAAGATCTAATAAAGGGAAACCCTAAGCAATCAGTCTCTTAAGTCAGTTAAACCTCAAAAGACAGGACCTAATAAGCTCTCACAGGAACTAATAGGTGAAGTTGATCCCTTGGATCAACCAACCTTGAAATTAGGTCACTTTTTGCACACAAAAGGATAAAGTTCAAGTGAAACCCTAAGCACCTTGATCCTAATTAAAAGTGGTAGACTTAAGAGGTCAAGGTCCCCATTCTAGTCTACCTGGAATCTCAGTGACAAGAGAGATCAGGTGGGGGAAACCTTGTAACCCGTGGGGGCGCTCTACCGTGTAGGGGTCTTCGTGGGACTCACCCTTTCTGGCTGCCCAGGTAATTCTCAGGTGGACGACCTTCTGATTAAGGGGTATCATCCGCCCCGAACCTCTATAGTCACCCAACATTTTGGGTTTCTTGATTGGGTCCAGCACCTGCTAACCTCGTCCAATCCATCAGTGCATGTTAGGTAGGAGGTCCATGAAACCTCCTCTAGAAATTCACTCTCCCCGAGGCCAAGCCTCGATACCCTTGCTTGTGCAACAACCTCTTCACATAGACCTCTCTTCTGATTCTGAACTCAATTCCCCTTCTTCTTCCACAATGGCTCATCCTGTTGAAGAAGAGAATAATCTTGAGCACCAGCTCTAGCGACTCAATGATCTCTTCCGAAACTTCATGAACCCACCGCAGCGCCCCATGATACGGGATCACTATAATCCCACTGCGGTGGAAATTGAGCCTCGAGTCAGAATCCCGATTGGAGGACCTGACTCCGAATTGAAGCCCAACATGATTCATGCCATACCCAAATTCTATGGGTTTAACTCTGAAGACCCCTTCTAGCACATCAAACAGCTTAAGCATCTGGTCCAGACCTTCGGGTCAGATGCGTAGAATCGGGATATCCTACTTATGAAGATGTCCTCTTTCTCCCTTATGGACAAGGCGACCCATTGGTATCAAACACAAACCCGCCCGATCAACACTTGGGAGGAACTTCAGTCCGAGTTCTTGAAGAAGTTCTTCCCCGTTGGTTGGACCAATGCCTTGCGCCATCAGATTACTCATTTCACACAACAGACGGGAGAACCTCTTCATGAGGCATGGGATCGTTTTCAAGATCTCATGAGAAAATGCCCCCATCACGGAGTTCCTAAATGGAAACAAGTCCAGTCTTTTTATCATGGACTCCATGAAGATATTAGGCTATTTGTTAATGCAACTTGCGGAGGGAATATCATGGGTCAACATGAAGACACCGTGTGGGAGATTCTTGAGAATATGTACGAGAACTCCATCAACAATGACTCCATGGGATTATTCGACCGGACGAATACCCGCGTAGTGACGAACCTTAGGGGAGCACATGAGACGCAGGGCCTGTCTGCAGCAGTCGACCTGGAATTAATGGCCAGTTGATTGGGCAAGGTCTCAATCATTGAAAAGAAGGTGGATGAGCTGACTCAGCACTTGCAGCGAGCCACCTCTGCGCAGAACTCCTTCGCACAACCCCCTCCTACACGGGAAACTATGCAGAATATTTTCCATCGACCTTCTCCTGGGATGGACTCGTATCCACCCCCATCTGACTCCAGGACTGGAGGGACCTCCGATCCTTTCTATTCTTGCCGGGGGAGCCCTAGTCCTCCATTCTCCGACTTTTCTGAGGCTCCTCAGACCTGCGAGGACCTCAACGTCATCCAGAATGACCCATTTTCCAACACCTACAATCCTGGATGGCGAAACCATCCCAATTTCCAGTGGGCGGGAAATTCTCAGAATCCGAGACCACCTTTTCAGCCCCGTCCACAAGCCCCTCGTCCTTATCAGCCGCCTCAGCCTCGGCCCAACCCCACCTATCCATCCGGGCCCAACCAAGATCAATTGTCCCTTATCCTCCAGACTTTGGCTGACATTCAGAGAACGAATGCGGCTATCCAAAAGCAACACAAGGACGAAATTACAGAGGTCCGCAACCAACTTGCCCAGTTGGCAAATTCTCACCAACCAGGCACACTTCCTTCTCAGCCTCTTCCTAACCCGAATAGCGTGTCGACCCAGCGGCGCATTATGAACCCAAACCCGGGCCAAGCACACTTGGTCTATCAGGCCCCTTCTATTCCTTCACTTGACGGGATGGAAGCTTCAACCTCCTACGCGGGTTACCAACAGCAGCAACCCATCCTACCAACCCCTAATCAGAACCAGGTAGGAATAAATTCTGTAACAACTCGTAGTAGTAAGGCAACACAAGATCCACATTATCCTGACCACTCCTAGCCTGGTAGTGACCCAAACCCTAGGACAGTCATCTAGGATGTTCCTATCCCTGTCTCATATCAAAAACTTGGACCTATCCTAGAGGAACCAACCAAGGTTCCATTTCCCGAGGCCTTGACCAAGGGAGGGAGGACAACCAAACCCGTGGCTCCTGAGGAGGACCTGATCAAGCTCTTTGAGCAGGTCCAAATAAACATCCCCTTGATGGATGCGATCTGCCACATACCGGCTTTCGCACGATTCTTGAAGAATGTGTGTACACCTCAGCATAAGCCGCGAACCAAGAGTGGGAGTCCAATTGTACTGTTAGAGTAAGCCAGCTCTGTAATCCTGAGTAGACTCCTACCCAAGGCAAAAGACCTAGGCACTCCCCTGATTTCATGTAAGATTGGTGAAACCCAGTTTGATAGAGCATTATTGGACCTAGGTGCCTCCATAAACTTGATACCCACATCCCTACTTAACCATCTAGAAGAATCTGAGCTAAAATCGACCGAGGTGACATTGCAGTTAGCAGATCGATCTATCAAGTCACCTAAGGGAATTCTTGAGGATGTTATTGTGAGGGTGCGAGATTTCTACTTCCCTGTAGATTTCATAGTTTTAGATATGGATACACCTGAAAACCCAAGGGATACATCATACTAGGGAGACCTTTTCTAGCTATTGCAAGTGCCAATATAAGTTGTGAAGAGGGCCAAATAGAACTGAAATTTGGGAATCAGACTCTCAAAATTGATATCTTTAAGGCCTAACAAGGGATCAATTGCGGTGTCATTGAACAAATCTGTGATATTAGAGCTGTAGTTGATGAACCACAACTTAAGGACAACATGATTATTTCTCATCAACCACAAGAAGATCTTGAACCGCAATTAGAGGAGTTGGACCTTGATTTAGACAAACCTATAACTCCTACCCTTGTACCCCACACTCACTCTGAACCACCCGCTGCTGCTGATAACCTCATTCTTGAACTCAAATCCCTTCCCGATCATTTAAAATACGTCTTTTTGGGTTCTAATCAGACATTTCTTGTGATTATAAACTCCAAACTCACACCTGATTAGGAATCCCGTCTGATTACTGTTCTCCAGCAACATCGCAGAGTCATTGGTTAGACTTTCGATGATTTAACTGGAATAAGTCCCTCTTATTGCACACACCGTATCTATTCTGAAGAGGGTGCACGACCTTCACGTGAGATGTAGAGACGTTTGAATCCCAATCTATAGGAGGTCGTGAAGAAGGAGATCATTAAGTGGTTAGATGCAGGGATCATCTACCCGATCTCCGACAGTCGTTGGGTAAGCCCCATCTAGGTTGTGCCTAAGAAGGCAGGGCTCACCACCATCACGACTGAAACTGGAGAGGTCATACCTACCCGTATAGCCAACTCGTGGAAAGTCTGCATAGATTACCGGAGACTAAATTCCTCCACGAAGAAGGATCATTTCCCACTACCATTTATTGATCAGATTCTCGAGAAGTTAGCGGGAAATAGATTCTTTTTCTTTCTTGACGGGTACTTCGGTTACAACCAAGTGGCAATTCATCCAGAGGACCAAGAAAAGACCACATTCACCTGCCCCTTCGGGATGTATGCGTTTCGAAGGATGCCTTTCGATCTCTGTAATGCACCCACAACTTTTTAGCGTTGCATGCTTGCCATATTTTCTGATATGGTAGGTGATTATCTGGAAGTCTTCATGGATGACTTCTCAGTTTTTGGGACATCATTTGATGATTGCCTCTAGCACTTGGTTCACATACTCAGGCGTTGCATTGACATAAATCTGGTTCTTTCTTGGGAAAAGAGCCACTTTATGGTGCCTGAGGGGATCATCCTGGGACACTTAATTTCTGAAAGAGGCATCTAGGTGGATCGAGCCAAGGTTAATCTGATTTCTAGACTTCCTATGCCTAGCTCGATCAGGGACATTCGATCTTTTTTTAGGGCACGTCGGTTTTTATCATCATTTCATCCTTGATTTCTCGAAAATCATGCGCCCCCTGACTACTCTTCTCTCCAAGGATGTACCCTTTGAGATTTCCAAGGAATGCACTCAAGCTTTTGAGAACCTTCGTGACCGAGTTACCCAGGCCCCGATCCTATAGTCCCCTGATCGGTCTCAACCCTTTGAGATCATGTGCGATGCATCTGACTTCGCTGTAGGAGTGGTTCTGGGGCAGAAAATTGATGGGAAACCTATAGTCATCTACTACGCTAGTAAGACACTTGACGAGGCTCAGCGTAACTACATGGTTACGAAGAAAGAGCTGCTAGCGGTAGTATTTGCCTTGGAAAAATTCAGATCTTATCTCCTGGGTTCCCACGTCATAATCTACTCAGATCACACAGCTGTGAGGCATCTTGCAAAGAAGGATGCGAAGCCTCGATTAATCCGATGGATCTTGCTGTTGCAAGAGTTTGACCTCGAGATTCACGACAAGGCGGGAAGACAGAATGTGGTAGCTGACCACTTGTCTTGCCTTCCTTCTGAGATCATCGACCCTTCTAGGCCCATCATGGAGCATTTTCCTGATGTGCACCTCTTGACTATTGGTACTAGGCTTCCTTGGTTTGCTGATATAGTAAACTACTTGGCATCACACTAGATCCTATCTGATTGGCCGAAGGCCAAGAAAGACAAATTACGTGCCGATGCTAAGTACTACATCTGGGAAGACCCGTACCTATTCCACATAGGTGCTGACCTAATCATCTGGCGATGTGTCTCGGAAGGCGAAATCAATAACATTCTCTCCTTTTGCCATGACCAGGCATGCGGTGGCCACTTCTTGAGGCACAAAATCGCATCAAAAATCCTCCAGTGTGGCTTTTACTGGCCCACTATCTTCAAGGACGCATACAGTCACTGTAAGGCATGTAGTTGTTGCCAAACTTTGGGCAACATGAGCCACTGCGACATGATGCCTTTACAGCTGATTCTCATATGCGAGATTTTCGATATTTGGGGGATTGATTTTATGGGCCCTTTCCTATTTCGGATGACTTCGAGTACATTTTACTCGCTATGGACTACGTGTCCAAATGGATCGAAGCCATTCCGACCCGAACCTGTGATCACAAGATCGTCATCAAATTCATTCATCATAATATCTTCTCACTGTTCGGGATTCCTCGTGCAATTATCTCTGATGGAGGGACCCATTTTACCAATGCTTAGTTCAGGTCACTGATGACCAAATATGGGGTGTCTCACCGAATCTCTACTCCTTACCACCCCCAGACTAATGGTCTAGGTGAGCTATCAAATCGGGAGATCAAGAAAATCCTATAGGTTACTGTTTGACCTGACAGGAAGGATTGGTCGTCCCAACTTCCGGAAGCGTTGTGGGCTTATAGGACCGCCCACAAGACCCAATTAGGCATGTCTCCTTTTAGACTGGTGTACGGGAAGGCATGTCACCTTCCCGTCGAACTGGAGCACAAAGCCTATTGGGTAGTACGGAGCTGCAACTTAGATCTTTCTAAGGCTGGAACCCACAGAAAGCTTTAGATAAGAGAGATTGATGAATTATGCCTTGATGCTTATGAGAACTCACGAATCTACAAAAAGCGGGTTAAGGCCTTTCATGACAAGCACATATCTAGAAAGATCTTCTACCCTGGTCAGAAGGTCCTACTCTTCGATGCTTGACCCAAACTCTTTCCTGGGAAACTGCGATCCAAGTGGGTCGGACCGTATCTTGTCCAACAGATTTTTGGAAATGAAGCCGTCGAAATTAGTCCACTCAGCCACGATTCCGAACCTTTCGTTGTGAACGGTTAGAGACTCAAACCGTTCATTGACGTAACCATTACAGATTTAGCTGAGTCATCATTTATCCTCCATTCTCCCTGAGCTTATTGTGCCCAGCCGATGACGTAAAACTTAGTGCTTAACGGGAGGCAGCCTGTCATTCTTTCTGAAAAACCCGAAACCTTTCCTGACATTTCTTTGCACTTTAGGTTCATCCGTTAGGACAGCCAACTTCACCTCAGGTACTCGTACCTGAGATTAGAGATCGTCCGCAACAGTCACCTTGACCCATCTACTCATCAAATACCTGTCCTAATGCATGAACCAAGCTAAATAAAAACCCACCTAATGTACAATGGGGACATCGCAAATCTTAGGCATGGGGGGGATATGAAAGTGCAATGAAATGACATAACAAGAAAAGATTTCAACAAAAAAATCCGCATATACAAAAAAAAAAACTTTGAAGGAGGAAGAAATTGCTGGAAAACTTTACAAAATGAGGAGAAGAGTAGAATGATAAAAAGGAGCACAAAATGAAAGAAAAAAGGGGATAGTCATTAGTAAGAAACCAAGGAATTAACCAAAGTTCTAGACCACATTAAGGAAAAGAAAAACAAAAGTGCACAACAAGATTAGTAAGAATGCGAACCTTAGGCATTCTTGGCTAGACTCTTAGTACCTGTTAAGATCTAGATATTGCTCAAGAAGTTGAGGAAAATGAAAAGCCTAAGTATTAGGTCCAAGACTTAGGGAGTATTCGGCCTCGTTAATTGACTTTCGGCTTACTGGACTTAGTTACCTAAGCACCCAAATTCACACACAGTCTGGTTCAATGAGCATAAATATCAAAATCATGCAGAAGCGTTTCAAATATTCTGAAAATGTCACCTAGATTAGGAGCGGCCGAGCAACACAAGTTGATTTGGACAAGTTCCCGGCGCTGAAAGGTGGGAAATTCCCCTCGAAGATGCGTAACAACATATCATCTCCTCGGTGCTTATCTCTTAGGATATTTACATATCCTACCGGGGGCATGTAAGTACTCTGCTGGTTCAGATTTCATGGATGGCATTATCACGAAGTGTCAATTGCCAGGGTCTGAATTCGGCCACGAAACACTATGGACGGGATTATCTCGAAATCTTGAAAGCCAGGGTTCTGGGGGTTACCATGGGTAGTGCTATCTCGAAGCATCGACTGCCAGGGACCCTTGAGGATTGATGATGGGGACAAGGAATCTGATACAGATCGTGTTGTGAAGCCAATCCTAAGTTAGAATTAAAAAGAAAAGAGAGAGAAAACTCTCCAAACAAATAAATCTTCTGTCTCTCCCCTACAAAATGCATTGCAAATTGAACTAAGGTTAAAAATATCTCAAGCACGGGTGCTTTAACCACGGAGTCCAATAAACTTTAGGTTAGTTCCTGTAGGCCTTAAAAACCTTTGCTAAAGACTGAGGCTAAAGCTAGACAGATCTGGATCTTGGTTGGTACTAGAGTACCTTTTAGGCCTATGATTGGCATTCTGACCTAGTCAAGGATACAAGAGGAAAAACACTTATCAAAATTTGATGTAGGAAATTCATGGTCTAGAACAAAGGTTAAAACCTTAAATTTTTGCCAAGGGACTAGCAAAAGCTAGGCATGGGGGTATGATGAGAACCTCATCATGAACCCTAACTAGCACATTTTGACCTAAATAAGTATACAAAAGTTCCTACAAAACCTAAGGGAAAGCCTAAATCAAAGAACTATAAATTTGAGTATAGAGCAACTCACAAGGGGTAAAATTGTAATTTTACCAATGCAATACACAAAAGAGATTTCTAAGGATCTAAACACAGGTCAAATGAATTTAATAAGAGAGAAAGTGGGATGATTTGATTTGAAAAGAGTTAGAGCGACTTCTAGGAATTAAATGACATTCTGTAACCGTAAAATAAATCCACTTTAATTCACGAAGTTCCAGGCAAGATAAAAATCAATTAAACCCTCTAAAATTCATGAAAAAACATCCCTTAGGGTTTAGAACCTTCAATTTAGCCATTGGAACCTATCTTGACCTAGATTGAGAACCATACGCAATTTTTGACCAAATTTAGGTTTTTTTTGCAAATTGACTGGTCAAACGTGGTCAAGCCTAAAATCCAACTTCACCATTGGATTCCTTAGGTCCAAATTAGGGTTATATCAAAATTTGGACCTAAGGAAAGTTTGCCTTGATCTACTTTACAAATTGGTCCTCAAGAATTACTTTTTGACCCTTAATTTTTTGAACCCTTGCACTTAAGCCCTCAACTTTTCCTTCGTTCTTTTCAAATCGGTCCCTCTGCCACCTGCAGCAGCCCATGCCTCCGGCGACTTTGCGCGGAGGATGGCACCGCGCAGGGTATGGAGACCGGCCCCAGAAACAAGTGGAGAGTCCCCTGCGTTGTCTTCTTCTGCGTGGACCCCCTCCCATGCCCTGCCAACACCCATACCTCTCGTGCGAACGCGCAAGAGGCATGGGTCACTTTTTCAGCCATATCTCCAGCGGCCTGCCCATGCCTCCTCCTCGTGTTTCCCTCCTCGCCAACATCTATTTAAGGAGCGGCAGGGGCTGCCGTTTCCAACAAGCTCAATTTGGCCAGAGAACTCCCCTAAATTCGTCCCCTCCTCACTCCGGCCAACAGCCCGAAGCTTCCAGCGACTCTTCCTCTCCTCTCTCGTCGACCTGCCACCATACTAGTGGCAGGGTTAACTCCACCATCCTCCGCAGCGCCGCGCCATACCAGCGGGCACTCTCCGACCCCTTTTCCTTGTTGTCGTTCTCTCCCCTTGCACCTTCGTCTCCGGCAATGGCAGCACCGGCCGCTTGCCACTTCCGCACCTCCCCCTTCACTCTGGACTCATAGCTAAGTTTCTCTTACTCTCTCCTTTATTTCCCCCTGTTAATTTGTTTTTTCAACCCCTCGACATCCACTGTCCATCTCCACCTTCTCCACCTTCGGCCAGACCTCCGACGAAGGGCTTCCGTCATTCCACTCACCCATCCACCTCGCCAAACACCTTAGAAGCTGCACCTCCATCTACCGACCACTTTCTGCCCACTCACTGCTTGGCACACACACTCCATACCTCCACCGAAAAACCCCACAAACACGGCCACAGAGCGACCTAGGCACGCACGCCTAGGCCACCCCGCGGCCAGCCAGTCAACGTTTCATCTTCGTGGTAATACGGCGAAGCTCCCTAAGTGATTTGATAAGGCCGCAAGGCCGTATTCATGAAGTGCAGGTTCAACCCTCTTCCTCCATTGACGGGGGCATAAAGAAGCTTGCTCGCGAGCTCCAGGTCGTGCACTCCAGGCATTAGAATCCCAAGAGGAGAGGATTGGCATCGCGAACTCACACAGCCAAGCAATTGGCTCAGCAGGCTATCGAGGCTGTGGCAATTGGGGCAGGTCTCCTACGAACGCGAGCGCAAAAGCGGGTGGGACATTTAGTCCCACCTCGGAAATCCTTGAAGCACCGTAGCCGAATAAATTGAAAAAGTGCCTTACGCTTATCGCCTTCGATACACAGGAGTCAGGTCCCTTGCCTACGCACGCAGCGCGGCACGCGCTCGCACCCGCCCTCGCCTGTGCTCACACCCCACAGGTCTGGGTCGAACTCGATTACCCGACCAAGCACTCCTTGCCCACCACTGCACGCCGGTGGACCTGGTCCTGGGCGCGTTACTCGACCTGTATACCCGCGAAGGCTCTGGGAGCGAACCTTTGAGAGAGAAATAGAGAGACGTAGGGCGGGTAGGGGTTAGGTTTTACCTAACCTTGTAATGTGCAGGGAAGCAGGAGAAGAAGAAAGGAAGAGGATCGGCTGAGGACACTTAGCTGCACAGAGCAGCAGAAGTTGAAGAAGAAGAAAGGAGGGAGCGCAACGGAAGAGGAAGAAGGAAGAGGTAGCTGCTGAAGAAAGAAGGAAACTCAAGGAAGAGGAGTGGCAGAGGAGCAGCTGAAGAAAGAGGAAGAAGACAGGAAGGAGGAAGCTGCAGAGAAAGGAAGATAAAGAAGAGAAACTAAAGACAGAAGAAAGAAGAAGACTCGCAGAGGGAAAAGACAAGGAAAGACAAAGCAGAAGCTGAAGAGGAGAGAAGCCAACTGAAGAAGGAGAAGGCGTAGGCAAGAAGAAGAAGGAAGTTGAGTAGAGAAGAGAAGAAGAAGAAACCAAGAGAAGAACCTGCAAGGGCACTGTAGCAAGGGGCAGATAAGGCGAGGCAGAGAGAGAAGAGAAGGAAGAGAGAAGAGAAGGAGAAGAAAGAAAGAAAAACAGAAAATGATTTTTTGTTCACTCTCTCTCTTTAATTTTTGTAAAGTAGTATATAGTTAATTGTGAATTTGTGTGCTTCTAGAATTAAGTTTGCTTCCTGAGTTCGACCTCGGAACATTATAAATTTCGAGTAATAAATTGAAATAAACTGATAATCACTTTTCATGGTAATACTGCAACGAAGATATTTTTAACACCAACGAAAGAGCGATCGCCACGGAGTAATTACAATGAAAGGAAGCACTATAAACAATTAGAGACAGAGAGAGAGAAAGAGAGAAAACATCCACTTGATACTTCAAAATGTTTATACAACTAAGTAAGAGAGAAATTACACTAGAAAGTAGGAAAGGTATTACAACTAGAAAGTAGGAAAATTCTACTCTAGAAAGTGGGAAAAAGGAATGGGAGAGAGAAGTTATCCTCCTCGACGATTGCTTGGAGGATGAGTCGGGCGAGATGACGCTTGGAAGACGAAGAATGGAGCGGGAAGAAGGAGGTCAAGGTAGGAAGAACGGGAACGAGGCAGCACATCATCGTCGTCGCGGGATCCGCTTCCGAAATGGGGGTGAAAAATTGACTTTATCTCTTAAGGAGTATCCCAGGTGTGGGACAAGCTTCTCTTGAGCTTTGGAGAGGGAGAGAAGAGAAGGAAGGGATCAAAAATTCGTATGGAGGGGGTCTCCTTTTATAGTTGCAAGGAGTGAGGGCATTTTGGTCATTACATTTTGAAAAAATGAATTCAGGACCTTTAGTGATGGATAAATCCGTCACTAAAGGCTTGAACGTGGCCTTCGTGGGCGGCGCTTGCATGCCCGCTCGCCTTCTGCGCCTCAAACGTGCGCTCCACGTCCTTCAAATCTTGGTCGTCCGATCTCTCTCCTCGCTGCACCTCATCTGCGCACGCCTTGTGCGTGTGATCCCGCGTCACGCGGGGCGTTAGCGCATGGGCGCTATCGGCCGTGCAGCGCTGTTGGATCTTGATCGTGCGGCTGATCGCGCCCGTGCGCTCGCTCCAATTTGAGGCGTGCGGGGGCTCGAACCCACGCCTCCTCTTCTCGGTAGGGCGCCCGACCAACGCGTTATGGGTGCATTTGTGTCGAGCGCTCATCTCAAGCTCGCGTGTCCTGTAGCCGTTGGATCTTGATCCAACGGTGGAGAAGCGTTGGCCAGATGAGCTAAGGTGGGTGTATGCGGCTGGTTGGGCGGCTGAGATGGCACCAGGTGGCGCCATCTTGGCCGTCCATCTTCTGAGTGATGTAGATGGTGCTACGGGTATTGGATTGGATCTATTTTCGCGCTGTTAGGCTGCGATCGTCGATTCGAACCCATTCATGCAGTCAGATTTGTCGTCTAAAGTGCAAATTAACACCATCTTGGCCCTTGATCTTCGAAGGTTCCTCGGTTTCTATCTGATGCTACGGATATCCGATTAGGGCAATCTTGAAGTCGTTGAACTCTAATCGTTGCCCTGATCAGATTCGTAAGGTTGGATCTTCGATCTAAGGCCCCAATAAAAAGTTGCCCTATCTCTGACTATAAAAAGGAGACAATTAACCTACATTTTATTTAGACTAATTTGAATGCAAGATGATGCATGTTATGCAATATTTATAGTATGTAATGCAATTCTATGCTTATGAACATGCATAAATAGACATTTTATGTAATATAAACATGTTTACATCAATCCTTGATCGATCTCCTAATCTCGTTGGGATGCTCCTACTCGATATCTCTCCCGATTAACCTCATTATGGTTCTCTATCAATCTTGCAATCCTTTAAGGTTGCTTTTGATCGATCTCACTAGGTTTCTCTTATTGTGTGTACTTCAACGATCTTCGCATCACCTCTTGTCCTCCCACAAGGTGACATTTGATTCTCATTATAGTTATCCTAATGGACCTTTGTGATTTGCTGTGGTGTGTCATTGCAGGGATCAGATGGCAAGGTGTTTGGTTAAATGAAACAGTGGGAAGGTGAGGATCATTCTGCATGCGAGATGTCCTATGAAATGCCATAGTGGGATCTTCATCCTTTTGATTTAGTTTGATACTAACACCAATTACTTTTAGCCTTTTGATTCACTGGATTCATTCAGATTTGAGTTGTTTCTCGTTTTTCGAAAAAGAGAAAGACTTGTTTCTGAAGTTTATGTATAAGTATACTTTCTTCTCATTAATCTTGGAGATTTTTTATGATCTAGATATTCCATAATTTATTGCAAAGGATGCAAGCACTTGAAGTTATTGAGCTTAATCAAAAAACACATCTCGTTTGCAACTTGACGAACATGGTATGTGCAACGTGCAAACCAAAATAGGAATCATGTCATTTGAAAATGCAGTGCATTCATACCAAAAGAATTTTATTTATAATATCTGCAATAGTTAATTGCGGTATGGCCATTGTTGCAACTTTTAATTAATGCTCTAATAGTCTCCACCCTCACCTTCCCCACCTCCTCACTATTTATAACTAGATGGCTCTCCACCAGGTGCACCCACTGTTTATTGTTAATGGGATCATTTTGTTATTATTGATGTTGTCAATGTTGTGTTTAATATTCTATATAGTCCAGGCGAAGCCTCATGGACTTCCTTATCAGCTCTGCTTTGAAGCTTGGAGTCTCTCCTGTCGTCAAGTACACCTTTCTTTTGCTATTCACCGATCGCTTCCTTCCTCTTGCTCTCTCCTGGTAAGAAGATGGGAAACAAGCTCATCATATCATTGCTGAGCTCAATGCTAGCTCTTGAGCTCCCTGACCAAGAGCAATCCGCAGCTGTTCACTCTCGTTTCTATCTATATCTCTAGCAAATTACATGATACTCGCCCTTTATCTGTGGAATCTCTGAAGTCTCTAGGAGATGAGGTCATAAAAGATCAACATTTCACTATGTGGGACTACGTAGAAGTTGTCAGTTTTAGTGATTTCATCTCCTTGTTGTTGACTCCATGATTAATTATTTGCCTCGCTTTCTTCTTCTACATACAGGAGATTGTGTTCATGGAGGTAAAGGATGTTTTAGTGTTCTCTTCTTTAAGTGGTGAATAGCTACTTTTTAGTTGGTAAGATAAGAAGTGCTTTCTAAGGTTTTAGGATTTGAGATTGGAGCATCAAACTTGACATATACTTTTTTGGAAGAGCTCCTTGCTCAATTTAGGTGATTTTATGCTTTTCGTTTAACCTCTTCCTTTTTTTTTTGTGGGTCAACAGTTAAGCTTTGCTTTATGATGCCTGATATCTGGTTTCAGGAAGTTATCTCAGGCTGGGGATCTTTTAAGCTTTCTCGCGCTATATGAAGTTGAGGAGACATTGTTGCTTTTTCACCATCCTTGTTTTCTAGTTGCATCAATTCTTGTTAGCACTCTACCTTTTATCAAAAATTCTCCCCATTTATTTTTGTGCTTTCTATTTTGCTTCAGTATCCCAACACAACTTTGCTGCAGGCTGCTTCCTATGTTCTTACTACCCTCTTTTTCCATGTGGTAAGGATATTAATCTTCTTGATCATGCTTGATAGGCATGACATTGTTGATTTTAGATTTCTTTTAGCCCTTTCGGCACTGATTTTTATTACCAAAAAATTGTTTGAATGGCATAAAACTGTAGCATGTATGTATGGGAGTGTCTTCCACTCAAGTCTTCAAGGATTGCATCACCATATCTAGTAGATGGATTTAATGGGAATTATTTATGAAATTCATTGGGAGATCTGGGCATGAGCAGAAACCTGTAGTGCATTTTCAGTCAAAGAGATATTCACCAGACATTAGTGAACTTGTACATCAAAGAATTCATATACCTTCTTAGGGTCCATTCCCTAGAGATGCACAGACTCTCATCCTTATGCCCTTTCTTGATGGTTGTTATTTTCTATATTAGATGCAAAGATCATATAAAATTTCTTGAAAGAATGACTGAAGTTCTCCCTAGTTGAAATATGTTGGCTTACTCACTCGCTTTGTCCATCTACACATCCAGAAAAGGGTGCAGGCTCTCCACTAATGTGCAATTTGTTATTAGAAGTGGCATTCAGGCTGACTCTGTGGCTTGGATTAAGGCTTTCACTTCATTGTGGACCTGGTTAATTTGGTTGCCAGAGAAATGTTGTAAGGGTTGATTTGATGTACTTTCACCATTGGATGATGTATATGTAGCTCTTTTTCTTGGAAGGAAGTAATGAAATGGATGGCTACAAACCTTGTGTAGCCACCTTTTTCTTTTCAAAGTAAAGGGCATATGGTATAACCCTTATTTTTATTTGGTTGCTTAGTGGCTTACTTGTGATATAATTTGTGATTCAATGTGATGTGCATTGTTGAAAGATGGAGTGGTTGGTGGAATAGTGAACTGACATTGTTGTTCTCAAGGAAAAAGATTTGAGTTGATTTTGGGAAAACTGAATGGGCAAAAGTGGAAATATGTGTATTATGTGGGTCTAGGAGGGGCAATATGATGCGAGATAACAATTTCAAGTAACTTAGGAGCTTATCCTTGGGACCAAATCATGTTATCCTCCTCTTGGAGACTTGAGTAATCATGGGATAGCTTTTATATATTTCTCCAGCCTTTGTGCAAGCTCCTCCTAGGCTCCTACCATTCCTACATGCCTCTATGGGTCTTAGAGCTTTTGTGGGATGTTTGTGAGCATGTGTTTTCTACTAGGTGTGAGTTGTTGGGTTGGACTGGGTTCTTCCTAGAAATTTGGTAATTCCATTTCACATTGTATTTTTCTTCTTGATGGTTTACAACAAAGTAGCTCTAGCTAATGGCAATGATTTTGTGTGGGAGCAAGAAAAGAAAAATCAAATGCATTTGGGTTAATTAATTCTCAAACGCATTTGGATTAGTGTTGGTATCTTTTTGTAGCTTCATTTGTAACATCCCAAGTGCACAATATATGTAATTCACTCAATATATTTCAATGTGGACTAAATTTAGTGCTTTTCATGTGTTTTTGATCAAATAGGTAGTGGGGGCCAGTGATCATCCATGCAAGCACTTTGATTACAAGAGATCCTCGCATGAGTATCACCTAGGCAAAGAGCTATTTTTTTTACTTGATGGTGTTACCATCATACCCCCATGCCTAACCTTTTCTAGTCCCTAGCAACATCTTATGAAAAGAACTAGATC
The DNA here is from genome assembly GCA_037157565.1 of Thalassia testudinum. Taxonomy (NCBI): domain Eukaryota; kingdom Viridiplantae; phylum Streptophyta; class Magnoliopsida; order Alismatales; family Hydrocharitaceae; genus Thalassia; species Thalassia testudinum. The sequence continues at coordinate 68,571,253 of JAZHRO010000007.1, read as the reverse complement.
TCTAGACCATGCTTTGAGGTTCAGATGCCTGATTTGTGCCTCTCTAAAAATTAGATCAGAATGCCAATAATAGGCCTAGAGGTACTCAAGTATCAATCAAGATCCAGACCTGACTAGCTTTAGCCTGAGTCTTTTGCGAAGGTTTCCAAGGCTCGCAAAAATTGCCTAGAGGTCCGTTGACCTCAGCAGTTAAAGCACCCGTGTGTACACGTAACATGTTCGGGTTCAGTTTGCCAGTACATTTTTATAAGAGAGAGATAGAGAATGGTTTTTCATTTCTTTTTATTTTTCCCTAAATCTAGCCTCAGATTGGCCCTAAACATGGTCTGTATCGGATTCCTTGTTTCCCCATCAATCCTCAAAGGGTCCTTGGCTTTTGTTGCTTCGGGCTAGCACCGCCCATGGCAACCCCCAGAACCCTGACTTTTTACACTTCAAGATAGTGCCACCCATGGCATTCTGTAGCAAAATTCAGGACCCTGGCAATCGACATTTCAGAATAATCTCGCCTATGGCACTTGAACCAGCACAAGGTGCTTACATGCCCCCAGTAGGATATTTAAATATCCTAAGAGACAAGCACCGAGGAGACGATATATTATTACGCATCTTCGAGGGGAATTTCCCACCTCTCTACGCTGAGAACTCGTCCAATCAACTTGTGTTGTCGAGTTGCTCCTAAGCTGGATCTTTGAGATGGCTTTTCAGAACAGAATACTTTGGGCATGATTTTCTTTATTAAGAGCACTGAACCAGACTTAGTGTGTGATTTTGGGTGCTTAGGTTACTAAGTCCCGCAAACCAAAGGGCAGCTAATGGGGCCGAATAATCCTTAAGCCTTAGATATACAACATCAGCTTTGCACTTTCCTCAACCTCCTGAGGACCAATCCAGATCTTAACAAATACGTGAATGTTTAAGCCCTAAAACAAGCCCAAGAGGCCTAAGATCAACACTCATATTAATCTCCTTGTCTCTAGCATTTCAGGACTTAGTCTTTTTTTTTATTAGGTCTAGAACTTAAGTAGATTCCATAATCAATTGCTATGACTATCACTTTTGTTTTTGATTTTTGCTTCTTTTTGACATTTAAATTTCCTCTTCTTTTCCTTCTTAAGAAAGAATTGTAATCATTTCACAAAATTTCCTCCCCTTTCTCCATTTTTTTTCTTTTTCATTTTTTTTTGAATATGTATTTTTTTGTGAAAACCCCTTAGAGAATTGAATTTCCATATGTTTGCACTTTAACACCCCCCATGTCTAAGTTTTGCAATATCCTCAGTGTAAACTAGAAGGGTACAAATTCAGTTTGGTTCAAAGTTTAGAACAGGGTCAAAGGGTGGGTGAATGGGTCGGAATGACTATTGCGGACGATTTTAAGCTTTGATACATGTAATAAAGGTGGAGTTGGCTGTTCTAAAGTTGAATTCAAAAGTGCAGTAGGAGTGTAGCTTAAAAGGATGATCAAAGGAGTCTCAGGTTTTTGGAATGATGGATTGCCTCCTATTAAGCACTAAATTCGATGCCTTTAGCCGAGCAGAAGGTGGTCAAGGAGAAGGGGTGGTCAAATCAGAGGAGTTTTATAGAACAAGCACCTTGATAAGTACCCTAGTTGGTCCAACCAGGTGCTTGTTCAGGTTAATAGGCTGATGATGCAGACCAAACCTAATCAGTCTGGTGGGTTGATGGATATGAATTAGTAACTGTGGATCCCACCAGATACTTTGAGGCTCAGAAAGATGTAGAAATGAAAATTTGGGGTTTGGCTAAATTGGTTCAGCCTGATCAGAGTAGGGATCTTCAAAAGAAAATGGATCTGAAGAGGATGTAGGAACCCTATGGGTGAGATTAGAGAAGGATAAGAAGTGATTTTTGGTCTGTTCAATGTCCGATACCTGATCAAAAGGTGGAGGTGAATCATGTGCAACTGGATCAGAGAGCGGTGAATCAGAATAGAAGTTGATTCTGGTGGCGGGTTGGGGTTGGGATCGGATTTTGGAAAGCTCTAGCTCTATGATGGAAGATGTGGCTTTTTCAAAATCTTAGTGCAGAGAGGGCTCTTCTAGAAATGATTCAAAGATAGGTTCCTCTAGAGAGTCTTCATGATGCTCATCCAAATCAAAAGTAAATGCTTGGAGAGTGCTTATAGGATCATGGAATTCTGAGTCAGTGAAAGATTCGAACTCTAGATTGTGGACACTCTTGGCATTTACTATTTCTGATTTTTGCATATCATAACAGAATGATTACAACTCAATGGAACATGATTTTGAATCAATATCTTGGGATCAAGGACCTTAGAGTCAGAATCAAAGAATGGGTCATAGATGATGAGGTCATAGATTGGCTCGTAATCATTAGGAAACAAAGGTTCTCTGAAATCAGAGTATGATTCGAAATTATCGGAGAATCTGCGAACATCTGTTTCTGAACTTGATTCCAGATCGGGATTTCCACCACAGGATAAATCATGATACATAGAATCAACAACCTAACTTGGATCTATCCTAATCTCAAATTCTGAGCTCAAAGAGGTGTCCTTATTAGGCATAGGCTTAGGTTCTTGGATCCTAGGGTAAACCCAATTAAATCCCAATTCTTCTAACTCCTCTGTTTCTGTATTGTACTTGGAGAGGTATAATCATCAAATACAGGTCCAGAATCATAGTCTAGATCTAAAATCTAATTCTCATTAAATTTGGCCTCTTGATCCACCCAAATAGGTTCAGATGTAGATTCTAGGTCAAGGGTAGGAATTGGGTCACTAGAATCTGGACTTGGTTTTATTGGGATGTCAGAATTACTCTCGAGGATTACCTTAATAGGATAAGGTTCAGGAATTACATCCTCGAGAGGTTCTGACTCAAGCTTACTACAAGTGTTTGGGAAATCAAGGCATGATGGACCAGCTTCATGACTCTCTAAGGCTGGTTCAGAATCAAGAACACCTGCAATTGGATCCACCCAACCAACATTAGGTATGTCAATCTGCACAAAGTTTGAATTTGATTCCATTTGGGTTGGGGGTCCACAACAACCTCTACTTTCAAACCTAGGTTCTGGGAAATCATGTTAATTCTCAATGTTGTTCCAAGATGTCTCATTAGTTTCTGAGGGGATATATGGGTATTTTTGATTGATGGCCTCAAACACCATATTCAACAATTTTTCACGTTTCTCCATGAGACCTTGGTGTTTTTCCAAAAGTGGTGGATTTGACCAACATTGTAGATACTTGTTGCTATATAATTTCCCCAATTCAATATATTCTAATAAGAGATCATCCCAGGTTGAACCATGTATCATTTGTGTCAATATCCTTGTAACATGGTTCATAATGTGGGTTGTTGCTTTTGAAACATTAACCTTAATTTTGTTAAATGGATTTGAGGTTTTGTTATACTCATCATGATGTCTAAGAGCATCCTCGATCATTTTCTCTTTCATGCTCATTTGGGATTTAGGTTTTCTAAATATTCTTCCTAAATTGTTAGGTTGCATTTTCGAATCAGGTGATGGATAAAAATGTATAATCAAATTCAGGTTTAGATTAGATCGATCAGATAAGATAAAAAATCCCCAAGAAGATCAACTTTAATGGAGGCCTCTAGGTCAACAACCTAGAGACCTTTCCTGTGTATGTGCTCTAAAGAATTGAAGAGGGATTGGATATGAATTAGACCTAATCAAGGCACCCAAAGATTTTTGGATGACTAAGGCTATTTCGAGGTAGATGATACCTCTGAATCAAAAATCCACACACCCGAGAAGTACTTGGGCATCTAGGAAGGGAGAGTCCTGCAAAGACCCCTACATGGTAGAGTGTCCCCATGGGTTACAGGATTTTCCACACTCGACCTTCCTTGTCATTGCGGTTCCAAGTAGATTGGAATGTATGAATTGAGGCCTTAAGTCTACCAATTTTAGTCCTGATTTGTGCCTTGGATTTCATTTGATTAGAAGTTGATTCAATTTGTAACTTAATTTGGAGGTTGATTGGCCCACAAGGTGGACCAACTTCACCTGACCTGCTGATCGCACGGGTTTCACGTGTTTGAAATCAGGGTTATGAGTAACCCGTCGTCGTAGTCGCAAAACTCGTGATCAGATATAATTTATACCAAAATTCCGAGGGAGTCCCGGGTCACAGGGAGGCGACGTTTACTTTGTATGAAAACTGCGCTTCGATTTCTCTTTTTGGTGTTTTAGGGTTTTGTTTTTTTTTTTTTTTGAAATAAAAAGACAAGCAATCACAAGAGATAGATAGAATCAAATATGATATATTGCATGAATGTTTATTACAATAATCTATGAAAGCATAAAAAGAGTGGGAGGTGAGAAGAAATCTCCTGAATCGGTTGTTCGCAAGACAACGGTGCCTGGCAGAAGCTCGAACGAAGGAGGTGAGCGGGATGATGGAGGTGAGATGCAGGAGGACGTCGAGTAGAGGAAAGCTTTAGCGTGGCTTCGGAATGGAGGTGAGAAGGTGGAGATGATTTGCTACTGGAATGGAGGTGGGAGGACGGCTCTAAGGCGACCTATGAATGGGGATGGGAAGATGGAGGAATATTTGGTGAGGCAGAAGTTCGCTACACTAATAGGAGCCTTGGGAGCTTGAGAGTAAGCTCTAATAGAGTGTTGGTAGGCTTGCTAGAGCTTGGGAGTAGGTGGGAGTAGAGTAGGTAGAGATGGTTTGGTAAGGGGGGTTTGTAGGCCTTTATATAATGGATGGGAAGAAGAGCATCCCGCGCACAGGCATTTAGCGACAGTTACAAGCGTCACTAAAGGCCGCTCAAGTTGTCGCCAAAAGATTCGTAACTCTTCAATGCCTTAGTTGGCGCACGCACTGCGCAGGCCATTTAGTGACAGCTGCAAGTGTCACTAAAGGCCCACTCTTCTGTTGTTGTAGATCCTGCGCCCACCACTCACGCTCGCCTGCTGTCGCTGAGGTTGGATGCGTTGCGTTCGTTGGATTAAAAAACGAACGGCTGAGATGGCGCGAAGATCGCACCTCTTGATTACGCATGGGATGGCACGTCCTCAAGGTGCGTCGGCGGCTACGTGCTGCATCCGCACCCATCGAATGGTGCCACATGGTGACACCTCCGCTGCTAGATGGCATCTAACGGGCACCATTAAATCGCGCCCACCCTTCGCTAAATTGAGCGCCGCTTCTGAGTTTCGAACGCATGCCCGTGGACGAGGAAAAGAACTCCGCCTACTGTGTTGAGGGTGGTATTGTGTCGTGCTTTGGCTTTGTGGCTACGCACCTGACCGTCGGATGCAAGATCGCACAGTCGAGAGCAGAGCGCGCGCTTCGCGGAGTTTGAATCGTGCTTCGCGTGGCTTCGCCTTCAGACGTCCGCTACGACTACCAATCGTCTTAACTGTGCGCTTAAGGGGGGCACATTTGCCTGTGTGCGGGGTGATGCTGGCCATTCGATGGCTTGGGTAGGGCAGCCTGGATGGCACCATGTGGCACCATCTAGGTCATCCGTCTTCTGGTAGAGGGTGCTATAGAGCTCAGATCGAGGCGATTCTCGCGTTGACGGACTACGATCGTTGCTCTGAATCTATCCGTATGGTCAGATTCTTCATCCGAAGCCTGCAAAGATGTCGCACTGCCTCCTGGCCATGTAAAATGACGAAATTAATGTATATAATATACAACTATCCTAAATGCAATGCAATGGATGTTTGTGCAATATTTATATCATATGTAATACTAGGCCTAGGAACTATCATAAATAAGCATTTTACGATGAATTTATACGTGTTTATCACCTGCCCTAAAGATGGCGGATGAAATTTGGGTCAAGACCCAAAATCACCCAGAATTGACTCTCAGGTTATTAGGTATGAAATTTTAGGATTCAAGTGAACTTAGAGCATGATTTTTAGGGTTTACTTGAATAGATTTTTTCAACCAAGGGCTTGGGTAGCATACAAATGTGGGAAGATCAATTTCCTTTAATGCATGCAAGTGTGTACTAGCACTTCAAAACCCTAAAGTGGAACCCTAATTGGCTCTATTTTGAGTCCAATTTAATCTGAAAGGTAACACCTTGGACTCAAACAAGAAAGTGAGTAGTCCAAGATGTTTAGAAAATTAAGCGTAAATCTCTAGTAGGTACAGGAAATCAGGATTGGGAATTCTAATCAAAATCATCTCAACTTCAATCAGTTATCAAATCAATTAAAATTTTGCCTTTAAATGATAATTATTAGAAAAATAAGGCAAGTGGATCCTAATTGTTTTGTTTTCTTTTTCTCTTCCCAAGATTAAAAGGTTGATTAGGAAAGAAGAGAAATTTTACCTGCCCCTAGAGAGGTTGATTACGCGGAAGATCTTCTCGTGATGTGCCTTGAAAGATCACAAGCAAAGCAAATAGGGCAAGTTAGTACTCAAATCAATCAAGAAAGATAAAAGTAGTGGTGAATTGCACGCTGCTCGTCGGCAATGGCGCCAAAATGTTTGGTACAAAATTGTTGTTGTTTGAGATATACAAACAACAAATACTTAAATTTATAAACTCAGAATTTACTTGGAGTCCAAGGTCATTTGCAGGGAGCAAATGTGGAATTCATATACTAATCTCAATTCAGAATAAATGAGCATAGTAAATTAAGCATAGTAAGAGATATGTAGTGAATAAATTGCTCAGATTGATATTCAAATATAAGCAATGTATCTAAAAAGATCCCTGGGATAAAAAGAATTAGAGAAGCAAAACAATGGTGATTTGAATCACCAATTAAATCCTCTTAATTAAGCATGCATCCTAACTATTCAATTCATTCAAATAAATCAACAATATTCTCAATCAATTAATCCACGTCAGTCTAAAGCACTTTAAATGTTTCTACAGTGTCAGAACCAAAGCTCAGTCAGACGTCACCCCTTACTTTCAGACGGCTTAAGTGCTAAGGCACTAAGCCTCAGTAAGCACACAAGAGCAACTGCTTCTTAAGGTCTCTATAGCACAAGGTTAACCTTCTCAGAGGCCAAGTGTTAGCCTTTTCCTTTAGCACGTGCCCCGAGGCACTTAACCGAGTAGCAGAACCCTCCTCCCCCTTCCTCTCGTAAATCCTTTTCTCTTTCCTCTCAACCGGGCCTAACTAGGCCAAGAATTGGGTAATCGAGTTATGGGTATAGGTCTAGGTTCACCAACGTGTATGGCGAACGAGGGTGCTCGGGCATGTGAGTGAGGGACTCGACCCCTCATGACTTGGGCAAGCGACTTAGATCACTTTTTCCTTTTATACCCAACAGCTTGCTCTTTCACTTACGAGGTGGGACTAAGTCCCACCCTCTTCTTCTCACGCACGGTTGCTACTGATGTCACTTGAATTGAAGATGCTACCGTTGCAGTCTTGGCTAATTGGAGGCCCAGATGTCTTCAGGAGATGAGGCCGTAAAGATTGAATGTGGTGGCAGGTTGTGTGATAGCCGGAGGATGGCAGGCGGCACTGGAGATGATGGTAGCGACAGCGAGTGAACGACGAGACCTGAAATCACAAGTACGGGCTCAAAAGCCCCAATCAGATAACTCCTGAGCTTCACCAAGTGATGGCAAAGGTGATGGTGGGGTTCTTGTGGCATGTGTGTGCGTGTGGAGGGTGTGCGAAGTCAGAGAAGGTGTCGGCGACAGGTGGTGTTCGGCAGAGGTGTATGGTGGGTGAAGCGCGGAATAAGAAGGGTTTTGATGGCGGAGATGAGGTGAAGCTAATGGAGGTGTTGGTGAGGTGTTTGGTGGTGTGTGGAGGGTGGATGGTCACGCCGGAGCACGGCCGAAGCGGAAGAAGATGATGAGGGAGGCGATGATTCGGCGGTCGAAGTAGGGAGCTATGGGTCCTAATCTAAACTACGTAGAGAGAGGGAGAGTTTGGGGCCTAAATTAGGGTATGAAAGGACAGGAAGGGCGCTGACTTTGATTGGCAGGTGCCGGAGAAAGTGAAGCCTCCAGTGAGGGAACAACAAGGAAGAAGAGGGCTTCAAAGCTCCTTATTTGTTCGTTGAGGAGCGGAGGGAGATGAAGACGATCCCTTTGCCTATGGTATGTGGCAGAGGGCGACGAAGGGGGTTGGAGGAGACTCGCCGAAGCTGTGGCGAAGGTGGCTGGAGAGAGGGATTTTGTGAAGAAATGCGGTCAAGTTGAGCTAGTTTTCGACGGCATTGCAAAGGGGAAGCTTTCATAGAGCCTAGGGAAAGCTCTAGATAAGGAAATATCCATGATTTGGTTGGGGATTAGATCAAAGAAAAGCTTTTTGCGTAAGTTCTGAGTCCTAAAATAAGTTCAAATGAATCCTCATCGTGTGAGCACTAATCTTACCAATTTTGGTGAGATTTGGTGGCGGTTTGATGCTTCTTTAGTGCGATCAAAAGTTGTCTGGAGATCGGTTGACCTCCAATGGCAGCAAGGACCCATTTGGGAAGAAGATAAGGAAGTTAGGGACCCATTTGCAATGATTTTCGAAAGTTAGGGGCTTGTCTGAAAGAAATAGAGTTTAAATGGATTGAAATGCAAACTAGGTCAAGATGGACTCTGATTGGGCCCAAATTCTGGTAAAAACCTAATTTGGACCCAACAAATCTAGTGGTGAAGTAGGATTTGAGTTTTAACCAAGTTTGACTATGCAATTTGTGTAGAAACCCAAATTAGGGTAGAATTTTATTTGAGACTTTGTTCAAGGTCAAAATAGGTTCAAATGATCCAATCAAAGGTACTAAAACTCTAGGAATATTTTTCTATGAATTTTAGAAGGTTTAGATAAATTTTATCCTGGCCAGAACCTCTTTAATTTAAGCGGATATGAAATTAGAGTTTTGTGTACTGATTTGATTCTTGAAACGCGTAAAACCACATTTTTATCTGTGTGGACCCACTTTTTAGACTTTAATGCTCATTTGATTTTAGATTAACCTCTTAAAAACACCGTAGTTACTTTGCTTTCATGATATGATGTTAAAACTATAAAATTAGCCCTGATTTAATGTTCTCTCAGAATGGATTTGCATAGAATTATGACTCTCAAGCAATTATGTAGGAACATGCCTCTTGATTTTTACTAAATAAAGTTAGTTATGACTCATGATGATGTTACCATCATTACTCTTACAAAAATAATTTGAATCTTGTTTAAGCAGATAATTTTATATAATGGTTATAATTTTCATGCTTTGTAGTATACTACTGTGATGATTTACAAATATTAGCATTTGCAGGCTTCTGTTGCTTTGTGATAATATTGACAATGTGGTTCTTCAATTATATAATTTGGAATTATATAATTAACCAATATTTGATTACTTTGTACTTGTCAAGCTTATGTCTTTTTTTTATCGAAGAAAAATAATAATTGCAAAAGTTCAATAGAAGTATTTTCATATTTTACTCTTTAACACAACCTTCTCAGTTGAATCTAATAGTATTCAGTTACTCTCTGTACTCCAGCTAATCTTGGAGTAGTGCCTCCTCTCTAACCCAAAAGGTCCATCTTACACATTAACCATACATAACCTCAGACAAATCTTGCAATACATGCTCACCCACAAGAATAAAATGGGAACCATACTCAGGTCATGGAATGGCTCCATATTAGTAGCTTCTGCAGAGTAACAATAAGGGGTTGTAGCTCACATCGGCAACTTGCATGATGCAAATTAACCAGAGCAGGTGTCTTCTTAAGCGAGCAAAACTCAAGAAAATACCCATTGTCAAAGTAAATAAGTGTAGAAAGAACTGGAAACTTGTAAAAGCTATTCTAATTTAGCCTATAGCAACCGGTACTACAAAAAAAATGACATTTAATGACATTTAATATTTACCACTACAGGCCTTTTATTTGCCGCTATATATAATTAGCGATATTTAAAATAATTACCGCTTAATTGCTACCTTCGTTGGCGTCACTAAAAGATTAGCGACAATTATATAATCGCCACTAAATCAATCATATTAGTAGCACTTTAATTGTCGCAAATAATATCACTAATGATCTATGGTGGCAATTTATTTACAATTATTTTGCCAATATTTATTTATATTAGTGGTAATTTAACTGACGCTATTAGTGTCGCTATATCTATCATATAATGACTTTTTTTGGTCACTAAATTGCCACTATTTATTTACTTTAGTGACATTTTTTTTATTATTTAATTGTCCCTATTGATATTATTTAGAGACAATTATTTATCTCTAAATCACTACTATTGATTTACTTTATTGACACTTTCTTATGCCACTAAATAATCACTAATTATATACTTTAATGGCACTTTCTTTTGCCATTTAATTGTCACTATTGAGACTTTAATGATGCCTATATATATGACTTAATTTTATTCTTTACTAAGAAATAAATTTTTTTATCAAGCTCAAAACATAAGAACCCAAGCGACCACAAATTTATTGATCCTTAAATAGTAATGTACAATAAAATTCCTTTATATTGACTTCCCATATTAACAAAGTACATTTTCCCCTCTTAAGGGTAATACAAGAAAAAAGAAAGGAAAAATATAGAAAAATTAAAATACATTAAAGATCAATTCTAGAAAATCTGACTAAAACATGAAGCACTTCATCAGCATTCAACTCAACTAGAATCATCGATCTACAACTTCAACCTTCTTCAAAATATCAATAGCAGTAGCTCCAGCATCCATTGTTCAATCCAGCAACAACAACTCAGCTCTTGATAGCAATGAATATCTACTGAAATTTTTGGCAACTTCGATCCACCACGATTATTACATCTACCTACAAATGAGAAAACAACCCATGGTTAGTTTAGAGACAGTTATTGCCAAGTATGCTTGACTCAACCAAATTAAATACAATGCACCTGATTGGAAGATAATTTTTTTTTTCCAAAAGAACTAGGAAATAAATAAGCTATTACATTCAATTGGTAGATCCTTCGAGGAGCGGATCTACTCTGCTTCGTGAAAATAAATAGATCTTAGGTGATTAAATTGGTTTGCAACTAAGAAAAACCACTCAGTAAGAATCAAAACCTACATATGTTAATTAAATTAGATATGCAACTGCTACAATTAAATAGTAGCAGCAGCAATTAGATTGTCAGTAAGAATCAAAACCTGCATATGTTAATCAAATTAGATACTCCATCTTCGTGCTAACTGCAGCAACAACAATTAGATTAACAACAGTACCAACACCAATTAGATTGATAGCAACAACAACAGCAACTTTTGAGCTCACTCAATCATTCATCGTTTGCTCCTGGTCTCCTTTAAATTCCTCTGCAGCCAAAATTATTTTGTCATCATAGAATGTTAAAAAACCTATTCATTTATAGCTCCAAAATCATCATAACAGGTTAGGAAGAGTCTCTTACGACATCAAATAGCATAATTCAACACTTCAACAGCAGCAACACTTCAACACGGGAAAAAAGTACAATAGGTGAAAAGTTAGCCAAAAACACCACATAGCTTCTACCCAAAATAAATCTTTTCTGAGAATTCCCCACAATTTATGTACCTTCTTATGAGCACAGATAAGTGGCCCTTCTTCATTTTGCTACTTACCAATTGATGGTGTAGCAAACTAAACTTTTGATTTAAACCAGTTTATAGATAGAGATGAACTTTTCTTCATTCCTTTAATTACATTTGTAAAAAGCATCGTTATAGAACCATGAAAAGAAAATACTGATTCAATGAATAATTTTTTCCTTCAACAATATGACTTTCAGCTTTCGAGAAACATATTCCTATATATCTCTAGTTCACTTGAATTTTAGCAAGCACAATGTTTGTAATAAGCTAAAGTTACACAGTAAATGAACAATAAATGACATGGCCTCATCATGTATTTGAACAACAAAATAACAATCCATGCAAAGTAATGGAATGAGGGATTTGACATCCAAACTTGTAATAGGCAAAAATGATGCTGCACTAGAAAATTGTTAGTGGACAAAGCAACCATGGTAAATGGAACCCTTTCTACACAATCATTTGCAAGAGTGCTATTTTAGAGTTGCTAAATGACAAATAGGCTGCTTGCTCTGTCAGCCAACATACAACCAACACCATCATGGGCCCACTTATCTAATGAGTTGTAACACCTAAACTTTCAATTGGCAAATTCACTCACAATATATATGAACTCACCTTGAGAATCAAGATGCAAGCTTTCTTATCAAGTGCTTCATTGTATTCATCGCAAGAAGGAACCTAGAAAATAAGAGTCTCAACTAATCATATAGGAAATTAACGTTGAACTAGTTAACTGCAAAAAGATTATATCTGTATGCAATTTGGGCATCCTGAATCACTAGGATTCAACTGCAGCAATACTTCAACAACAGTAGCAGCAACACTTCAACATCTACAGCTAACACTTCAGTAGCAGCAGCATTGGTCTTTAGAAAGGAGGGGCTCCTCAAGCTGAAACTGCCAGTGATTCTGTAGGAGTTTGTGAACCGTGGAGTGCTCTTCAAGGTTTATGTCATTGGCAACTATGTTAAGTGTGTGAACTGAAGATCATTGTCGGATGTGATTGAGGAGGGGTCAGAGTGCAATGAAGGTTTAATGCCATTCTCATAGTTGTCAAACACCCCCTCCTAGGATGATCAGATAGTACAGAAGTTTATTAGTGCTGAGATGCCTTCCTTGGGCATTGTCAGGGTGCTGCTAGGGAGTTGAGAGAGGCTACTAGGTTGCGATTATTCAATTTCAATTTGGTCAGGATGTAAAGGCTGGAAACCTTTACCTAGTTATTGACATCAACTATATCTTTGGATATGAAAAGATTCCATCTTATGAAGAAATTTTCACTAAATTTTCAATTGAACATTATTCAGAAGGAGTAATGTATAATTTGAAATCATTTTTTAAGGTGGACTATACACAATTGGTAGTTTTTCACAGTGCCTCTCCATATAAATGATAACTATTTAGGCACTCAAATTCATCAACAAGCCCTGTCATTGTGTACTACTTTCATATGGCACTTAGAAGCTAATTCTTCTTGTCATTGGAAAGGTAAGCCATTGGACTGAACCACAAAGACAACACTACAATTTCATTGCCTTGATCGTAGCCTCTGGTGGTGTTTTTGCTTGCAGGGTTAAATTTCATTATGGTTCTTGAATGGCATAGACTCAACTGAATGCTGAAATACTATTCTTTGCCTTTTCAAAGAGAGTATTTTTTGCACCAACCAAAGTGAAGATAGCATAGAATTAGCAATAGTTAGCATTTAAAATAGAATAATTCCTCTTATTGAAATAGAGAACCTTAACCCCCTTTATATAAAGAGCATGGTTAGGAAAATTATATAGTAGATCAAAATGGAGCTGAATGGAGATAGGAGGTTGGTGCTAAATGGAGACGAATGGGGAAAAATCTAAATAAAGAAGTAAGACAGAAGACATGTTATAATAACAAAACATATGAGAAAATATAACTTCAATTTTAATGTAGGCAAGAAATGTCTTGAACTCATACCTAAAGTTGTGAGCATCATTGTTGCTATTGAGAACCCACAGGACGTTATTGTCTAGCCTACAAGACCCTATACTAAAGGGCTATGTTGAAGTTTGCTCTTAGAGTTCCACCTCCTGGATGTTTGTCCTAGAGTTTTTTTTTAAGATATTATTATGATTTTCAACTATGATATCTTTCTCTCATTAACTGCAATAGTGACCTTAAAAATATTTTACAAAGGGATCACAAGGACAAGGAAAAGCTGGTACCTGATAGAAACAACGGAGTTGAACCCCAAACATAAATTTAGGAAGCCAATGGATATTCCATTTAGAATTCCAAAGCCCATCACAGTTCTTCTATCAAAAGGTTTATGCTCAAAAACCTTCATCCGCAATGCAATATGAAGAAAGCAGAAGGTAACCACTAGGTGCCAGCTTGTTAAAGTAGTTGCTGCACAATCAAAATTGCCGTAAGATATATTTATGCCCAACAATCTTATCAGGATTCAGAAGTAAATCTTTTATTGAACTTAAAAGAACAAATTCCCAACAAATAAGGTATAGATGATCAATAAAATTTGAATAACTGCATTATAAACTCTTAAGGCAGCACAAAATATGCACTACCAAACACACCAACCCCCTCATAGAAAAAGAAGACACTTCTATCTGCTAGTGTTCATTGGATGGTGGAGCAGGGAGAGGAGGATATGGGGAGGGTGCTGAAATAATCATTGTCCATGATTGGGATCTTTTTCATGAAAGCAAAGGTGCTTGGACCATCAAAAAACCACTTGTGATGTGCCAAGAAGGTATTGGCCACTAGTTCATACGTAACTGGTATCTAAGTCATCAACACTGAACTTATTGAATTCTTCATAATGACTGTGTGGAGAGAAAATCTTATACCCAGTTCAGTTCAATTTAATTTTTTTCATTGAAGATTTTTTCCTTTTTTTTTTGAGAAGATATTCATAGAATTATTCAAATACAGCTATAAAGTAAGAAGTACGCAGATACAATTATAAAGCTTCAACTTCAAATGTCTCACTTTAAAAAGGTTCCAATTACTAAATTTGTGACATGAGGTACACATCTGAGAAATATATGATTTCGTGTTCAATATGATCTCCAAAACTTGTCTTTGATAGAAATCCAATATGTACAGAATTCTAAAGTAATCATGCTTCAACGATAATGGTGGCATCACCATTACCTTAAATAGTGGTATAGACACAAACACCTATATAGATCTTGGAAAATATTGGTAGTTATGGGCCAAGAACTAGTTTGAAGACTGGTCAAAATTATAGGATAGACATGGATGCATCCAACATCCATCCTCAAATATGCCCATGGTTGAGAATCTACTGTGAAGATTTTTATTAATGTAGGAATGAGAAGTTCCTTAAAAATTGTCCCAAATGTCAAATGCATGGGACTGTTTTTATTTAGCTACATGTCCAAAGCTCGTAGATGTTTAAACTTTTTATGTGCTCCTCCAGACATGCTCTTATCATGGCACATTTTGTAACTTGGCCAACTTTTTGGTTGTGACTTCAACCACAGTCATAATTTTTCATTTTCTCCTAACATTTTCAGCAACTAAAAATCACAACTTCACAAGACATCTAACAACCATGATTCTAATTCCTTTTCCCACAAGCCATGTGATCTCACAACTAGAAGTTGGTCATATGGCCAATGGGCTAAGATCAAAGCAGATAGGAAAAAACTGTATTATTAACGAGTTTTGATTGGCTGAGCTGCCAGGAAACAGGATTGACAAAGAATACCATATGGCTACTAGTTGTGCACTTAAGAATCTATGTATTTTCTAGGCACATGGCTAGAATTTGATGGTTATCAGCTGCGACTGCTTTTCTCACATGCATATGCTCCCACAGCATTCAACTAGTAATCCCAAAGAATAAATTGCAAGTCTACAAATATGTGCTTATATCTTGTCAAAAAAAAAGTGCTTATACAGGCATAAGAAGAAGTTTGCGTTAAGCATGGTGCAAAATAATTAATCAGTCAGAAGTAATTACAGCGTGCTTGACAAGATGTAGATGGTTAATAATTACTTTCTCATGCTCTAAATATTTAAGATTACTACATGCTGATGTCGAAAAATATCAAACCAATGAAGTAAAATTATGGAAAAAAAATAATAAATATCATGATAAGCAGAAACCAGCAAGAATATTTTGATACCTTAACACAGTGAGAAACTAAATAATAGTACTTGCATTTAGAAGAGAAACAAAACCACATTGTTTAAACTAGAACAAGTTTCAAACATAGAGCTAAGTACATTTTGTCAAGATCATTCCTTTTCGACCCTAAAGTAAGCACATATGTGCATTTAATCCAATTCCATTTCTTCCTTAAGAAGGAGTTGAACTTTTTGATGTTGCATTTATTTCTTAGCTCCTTAGAACTAATAGAATAGCATTCCATTCTTGTAGAGACATCAGTTCATCATTTCTGATTTCAGTGACAGCAGCAATATTAACATCTTTAGAGGAGGAAAATAGTCTAAGAACATTTTATGATGTACACTACATGTAACATGAATCTTTCAGAAAGAACATATAGTGTATTTTCCAATGAGACCATGCTCATCTGAAATAGTGGTAGCTGGTTGACTTGATCCATTGTTATCAGATTGTTGCATCAAGTAATATGCAGCAACTCAGTGGTTAGAGCACATTGCATTGAGCTAGATTTTTTTTAATCATTCAAAATCTCTCCATAGTTGGAAAATAATTTTTTTAAAAAAGTGACTGAAAGAAATTCACGACAGGATTTTAACCCGAAAAGCAGAAGTATCACACAAAATCCTCACTAACTTGTAGTGTGGGTTCATTCTACATACACTTTACTAGAAGTTAGCTACAAAATTTGGATGCACACCAATGTGGCATCAATGGAAAAGTTATAGGATACCATCATCACCATCATCATCTTCCCAACCTTATAAATAGGTGAAATTACTTGTAAAGGCCAAATGGAACCTCATGTATACATAACCTCATAGTCTAGAGTCAATCTCCACCCAAAGATTCAATCTTTCACCAAAAAGCAAGATACCCACAAATGAAAAGCAGGAAACAAACCAAAGACAGAAACGATATTTCCCAATCCAATAATATAAAGCCAGCAAGATAGGGTCATTTCACCACGAGTTTTTGCAACACAACAGAAAGGCAGCAACAATATTCATTCTTTTCCCCAAAAACAGGAAGGGAACCCAAATAGGAAGCTCCATCTCATCTCGTTCCTAGTTAAAGCAATAAAAAAATTTGGACAGGCAACACAGAAAGGTGGGGAGGGGGGGGGAGGGGGAGGACAGACTAACAGGCCAACCCATTCGGCATTGAGAATGGGGCTCCCACTCGGCAGGCATGAGGTAGCCAAGAAGCACCGGCAGCATCCCCTGCTGCAACTCTTCCATCCTTCTAATTGATTGATCGATTCACCCTCTCTCTTTCTCACTTGCAACCTCCACGATCATGGGAGAGAGATATGCAAGGGGTTCCTCGCGAACATTGTTCTCGTCGTTGTCATGGGAGAGAGATAAGGGTTCGAAGGCGAGGGGTAGGGTGAGGACGGGGGTTGGAGGAATTAGCCAAGCGAGGAGGGGGAGGAGGGACGGCAAAAGGGTATGTGGATGGGTGGCATTGTGGTAGAAGGGGAGGAGGATGTGTAGCAGCGTTCTAGCAAAGGGACGGCATCGGCAATCGGCGAAGGGAGGGCGCTGCGAACATCAGCGATTGTCGATGGAGCAAGGTAGGGAGATGACAGCGAGGAAGGCTTAGGGTTTGAGAGAGAGAGAGAGAGAGAGAGAGGTCCTATGGGGTGTCATTGAGTTGAGTGTGATGAGGTGAAGTCCGATGGAGAGCTTTTGTTTTTTTTCCTTTGAATGATCAATCCATCAGTTTTGGTTTAGTCAATTTAACTAATTTAATTGGATTTCGATCGATTTGTTATAAAATTGAGCTGGTATGATCATTTTGCAATCAATTTTTAGTCTAACCAATCAGTTTGATATGATTTTTAAAATCCTACTTAAAAGACATTGTTGATGGATTTTTAAAAATTATTTTGATTTAAAAAATAATGAATACTTTTATGACATTAAATTTTATATCATGTGTAATCATCTCAAAATTAATATTTTATGTAATATATGTTTATTTTGCAAGTATTTTTATAATATATTGTAAAATTGATCATAATAATTTTTAACTCCCACCCATGCATATCTCAATTCTAAATGGAATCAGAGCTTTTTTTTTCTATTTAAAGGGTTAAGTTTGAATTCAACTTCACTCTTTATGTTACTAAAACAATGTTAAAGTTGAACAGATAGCCTCCTTTCACCTCCAAAAGGTCACAACGAACACTTGACAAAAGGTCTTTAGTGGTATAATTTTTTTTTGTTGCTAAACTATCCTTCAAAAAATAATATCAGTTTATTACATATATATTTCGGCAACTACATTTGCCATTAATACTAATTGTTGTTCAATAAAAATATTATAGTGGCATAAATAACAATTGCTACTAAATCAAAGGCTAAAGTGGCAAATATATTTGCCACTAAAATTAATTGTTGTTTGATGAAAATATTATAGTAGCATAAGTAACAATTACTACTAAATCAAATGTATAGCGTCAAATATATTTGCTACTAATAATAATTCTTGTTTGATAAAATATTATAGTGGCATATACGAATGAATTGCCGCTAAATCGAAGGAGTTAGTGGCAAATGCATTATATGCCACTATTGAATTTGTCGCTAAAGACTATTGTTACGACCCGGTTTCCGAATCCCTACATAACTCGAGATCGGCTTGCCTCGACTAATTACAAGACCCAGTCATCCAGCAAGAAATAACCAAAAAGTAGGAAAATAAACCACATTCACATATACAGGATAACTAAGCAGTAAAAACGTACAAGCAGTAACGAAAAGTAAAAGCTATTATTCCAGTACATACCACCACAACACAGGAACAACAGAAACGAAAGCAATAGTAACAAGGATAGTAGCTAAAAGTCTGAAACTCACTACAACAGTAAAGAGGGTACAACGAAGAGTGCAGAAAACTACGGCTGGGCTCGACCATTGATTTAAATGCCAACGGCATGCCATTGGCAAGGCCATTTCCGAGCAAGGGTTGTGCCGACATGAAGAAAACGTCGATTTACAGGGATTTCGTCAGCATGTCGTCGGCATGGTCGGCATGCTGGCGAAATTGGTGCCCATGTCGAGGTTGCTATTGGTTTTTTTAATTACTTTTGCTATTTTTGTAGGTATGCATGGGCATGCCCTCGGCATGCCCATAGCATGCCCTCGGCATGCTCATCGTCATGCCCATCGAAAAACAGGCATTTCCACGGCATTCCCTCGGCATGCCCACGAAATGCACACTTGAAATTTCATCGGCACGGCATCGAAATCGGCATTTCGAACCTTGGGCTCGACTAGGCCCAGCACTCTCCGCAGTCGGAAGCTTGGGCTGCTCAACTCCTGGACCTGAATAGTGTTATGAAAAAGACGGAGTCAGCGAACGCTGAGTAGAGTGGTAACCATACTATCTAAAGCAGTAAAAGCAACAGGTATAATTATCTTTTCTAGTTATTTTATTTTACATGTAATTCCTTTTCACTCCTTTTTGTCAACTTTCAGATTTTCTTAAGCTTGCATGTTCCTCGTGGGAACGATCTTGATTGCAGTCTTTTCTGAAGAGTAGAAGGTACACGTGATGCTCTCATGGTTGGGAGAGTCCCCTGTGGTAGTTCAACACCCAGTCAATCACCCCGAGGTCACTGTCAGACGTAGCGGTGACTACGGCATGCGTGATAAGCGCACGGGTAGCTACCTTGTACTGACATGCAGTCAGTCATTTCCACTAGTGGGTACACCCAAAGTACAGCACAGAACAGTATAGGGCCTAGCCCTCTTAGAAATAGGGGTCTAGCCCCTCAGAACCAAATAGGGGTCTCGCCCCTCCACAGTCCGTGCACCCTCGTCTAACAAGTCGGTGTAGGGTGGCTAGCTGAACCTCGGGCCTTGTGGGGTGGCTAGCTCCCTCCCTACACTAGTAGCTCGCCTCAGTACCGTGTACACGAGGGCCAACAAAAGTCGGTATAGAGTGGCCAATCCTAACCCCGGGTCCCAACCCAAGGGCGGCTAGCTCCGCTTTACACAAAAAGGGGACAGTCGCTCTCCTTGGTACCACGTACTCAAGGGCCAGCACACTTCCCGTCCACATTCTAGATTTTCCATCTAGCCACAAGCTCTACTCCTGTAACGAGCGCGTACCCCAGACGTATTTTAAGACGTCTGGGAGGTGGCCCAGACGTCTGTCAAGACGTCTGGGATCACATCCAGACGTCTGACCAGACGTCCGGGATAGTTTACAGACGTCTGACGAACAGTTGTACTCGCACGGGATATTCGTCTGCGCGCCTGTGCGCGCAGACCTGCGATCCGCATCTTCTCTGCGGCTGCAGGCGACTGCGGCCGTCTCTCTCCTCCTCTCCGCGCGGCGTTAAAAGGGGGAGGGGGCGCGCCTCCCCTCCCGTCTCCACCATCTTCCTCCTCTCCTGCTGCGGGCGGAGCGAGCGGACGCGAGGGCGCAGCGGCAGCGGCGCAGCAGAAGGCGCGGAGGAGCTGCGGCGTGCGAGGGCGGGACTCTGCCGTGAGGGCGAGCTCGCCGGGAGCGGCTTGGCCGGCCGGCGGAGGGCGCAGGGGGCGCAGAGCGTCGCGAAGAGGGACCTGCTGCGGGCGGAGCAGCGGACGCGCGAGGTGCGACGCGGGCGGCGTCGCGAGCGGAGGCCGAGCGAGGTTCTGATTCTGGAAAAATCTCCAGAATCAGACGTCTGGACTGATATCCAGACGGCAAGGTCGACGTCTGTGTGATCATACAGACGTCTGAAAGGTGAGTTCCGCTTTCTCCTTCTTCTTTTGTCGACTGACCGTACTGAAGGAGGAGGGTTGGCTGTGCGCAGGTGTTCGGATTCGTCATCCTTTGCGAATCCGACGTCTGGAAGTTGTACCAGACGGCGGGAGTGACCTCCAGACGTCCGGAGAGACCATCGGACGTCTGGGATCTAGGAGAGACGTCGCCACAGACTTCTGGACGTCCGGGGAACCACGCCGAACAGGTAATTCTCTGATCCACCGTTTAAGACGTCTGGAAGGAGTTCCAGACGTCTGATTTTGCACAGTATTGTCTTTCTCGACCCGTTTAGGGCCCGTTTGGGCTCCGTCTTCCACGATTCGAGTTGCGTTCGATTCAGAATTTATTCCTCTACCCGCTTACAGTAGCTATACACTGTTTTGAGACACTCCTTGTGTTTGATCCTTGTGATAGGACCTCGTTCGATTGCCGTCTTGAGAGTCGCGGAGGCGCGCGGGATTCCTGACCACGCCCCCATTACTTCTGTTGTACCTGGTAGAGTGGTTTTAAGCATTAATAAAATCTGTTAAAGTATGGAACCATAACTAGAACCTAGGGCATTGCATGAACCCTAGGAATGAGAAATGTATGGAATGATAGCTCCTAGGTGTTGCATAAATCCTAGGGCCGGAAAACTAGATTGTATGATAGATCCTAGGATATGGCATGAATCCTAGGATGGAAAAACTAGTGGAATGTATATTACTGCAGTCTTGGAAAAATGGAAAGGAATATATAAGCTGCCTGTGAAATTAATTAACAGCTGCCTGTTATGAACAAAGAAACATGTTTGAGATCATGGAAATTGAGAACGTGAATCTGGAAAGTGAAACATATGATGTTCTGAGATAAAGGGCTGGAACCCTACGGGGAATTAGGAGTGGAACTCCTGGAAAGAAAAGGAATGGAACTGAGATGTAGTTGTACTGTCTCTTGGGTACGCAGTACCAAGGGAAGTACCTGTACCTGTTTTAGTGCAGAGTGGGGCCAGCCGCCCCAGGGACCCGGGGTTAGGCTTGGCCGCTCTGTACCGACTTGTTGGCCCTCGTGTACGTAGTACCGAGGAGAGCTAGTAGTGTTAGGAGAGTACTAGCTACCCCACGGGCCCCGGGGTTCTGCTAGCCTCCTTCACCGACTTGTTAGGCCCACTAGGGCAAACCAGGGTAGTCAGACGAGGGTGCGCGGACTGTGGAGGGGCAAGGCCCCGGTTTGGTTACTGTGGAGGGGTTGGACCCCTGTTACTGAGAGGGCTCTGCCCTGGTTCCGTGCTGTGCTTTGGGCGCACCCGTTAACGGAAACGACTGACCGCGTGCCAGTACGGGCTAGCTACCTGTGCGTTTATCGCGCGTGCCGTAGTCACCGTTACGTCTGTCAGTGACCTTGGGGTGGTTGACTGAGGGTAGGATCACCACGGGGGACTCTCCCGGCCAGGAGAGCACCACGTGCTACTTCTACTGTTGGAAAAGACTGCAATCAAGATCGTCCCACGAGGACATTCGAGATCAAGTAAAGGATCTGAGAAGTAAATGAAATAGTGAGAAAAATTGAAAGATGTAAATAAAGGAAGTAATAGAACATAACAGCTACTGTACACTCTACTGTTGCCTTTAGTTAGTTTGCCACTCTACTCAGCGTTTTGCTGACGTGTTACACTCGTTACCTTTTTCAGGACCAGGTGTTGAGCAGCCAGGGTCGGCGGCTGCAGAGGACGCTGGGCCGAGTAGGGTCCAGTAGAGTTGCCACAGTTTTGTACTTTCTTTTGTTTCTGTTCTAGTGAGTAGTTTTGTTTTCGCTGTACCTTCTTTACCTGCAGTTTTTGTTATATGATATATGTTGTTTTACTGTTGTGGTGGTGCCTACTGTAGTAGTTTCTTTCCTTACTGCTGTACTTTTTACTGTTAGTTATATTCATGCTGAATGTGGTTTATTTTACTGTCTTTTGGTTACTTCCTCGTTGGACGACTGGGTCTTGGGATTAGTCGAGTCGGTCCGGTTCTCGTGTCTCGTAGGGACTCGGGAACCGGGTCGTTACAACTCCTAACTCCCTGTAGGGTTCAGGCTCATGTTCACCACATTATTCCAATCCAGATTCCATCAGTCACCATTCAGTTCCCGTTTACATACAGGCAGCTCGTATTTCCACAATTTAATGCATGCAACAAATGATTTCACAGGTAACTGTTCAGTTATCTCAGGCAGCTCATATTTATTTACAGGCAATGGCTAACAATTTAATTTATTAATGTATACAAATACAATTATGTAGAACAATTGGTTTAGTCATTTCTCTGTCCTAGGGTTCATGTCACATCCTAGGTTTCCAGTTGGCTAATTTCACAGATACATTCTTATTTAATAAACTTAACAGGGGTAGACCACTCTACTAGACAATCCGGAAGTACTGGGGGCTCGAACCGCAGACCCAGGCGTCTCTGCGAGCCCCAGACATGTAGCAGGTTGAAGTCCTATACTAAGGAATACATCACAAGGGAAGATTTAGAACAGTGTATAAATGTTTCTAATATGTAGAGAAACTCACAAGGAAACTACAGATACTTCGTTTGCGTAAAATGGATCCCGATCGGACCCCAAACGGGTCAAAAACATGTCTGCTGACCAAAATCAGACGTCTGGAAACAAGTCCAGACGTCTTAAAAGTTATAGAATCTCACCTCAAGTTCCTGCGGTGCCCTCAGACGTCCAAGACTCCCCTGTGATCATTTGAAAGCGGTTCCAAACGTCGGACCACTCCTCCAGTCGTCTGAAAGCACCTCCGATCGTCTGGTGAGCTGATCAGATATCCGAAAGTGCGTGGAAGGGCATTCCACGCACCTTCCCAAGGCTGCTCTTGCATGCAACAGAGCAGCCACCCTAAATTAGCTAAACAAATCTTCTGCGGTGAGGCTTACATGGCTGTAACTGCGGAGAGAATGTACCTTCGCGATAAGGGTGCTTTCAGATGTCTGGTCTTGACTCCAGACGTCTAGACTCTCAGCCCGTCGTCCGGACTGCACTCCAGATGTCTGATACTGGAAAAATTCCATTATCAGACTGCGCTCCCAGCGCTCCTCGCCGCACTTTGCCACGTTTCTCCTCACTCCGCCGTAGCTCCAGCTGCTGCAGATGGTCGAGGACGACGCTCTGGACCTCCTCCTCCTCCCGCATGCGCCACTGTGGCCATGCGAGCTCCGACGAGCTTCCACGAAGCTCTCGACCTCGGCCTCCTCCTCCTTCTCATGCACTCTCCTCCTCCTCGCTCTTACGCGCTCTCTCGCTCACCTCCTCTCGCCGCTCCGCCACGCACTGAAGGTGGAGATGGTGGTGTGTGGAGTGGAGAGGAGAGGAGGGGAGGGTGGCCTTTTATAAAGGCCGAGGGTTAGGGTTCTATAGGGGGAAGGGAGGAGGAAAGAGAGAGAAGGAGAGTTCTGCGCGCCACCCGCACGCAAAACGTAGGATTAGTACAAAATTTTAAAAGGGTCCAGATGTCTGACTGACACTCCAGACATCTTAAAAGGCTAAAAGTGGGACGGGTCTTTACAACTATTTTTTTTGTAGTGCAGCTTCCACATCTATAGTGGAGGGTTCTAGTGGAATGGTGGCCAGATACATATAATCAATTTGATCTTGCCAATTCATCTAGTAGCCAACTTTAAATTGCACTTCCATTCCTAGGGATTATTTTAAACAAACCATTCCTAATAAAATTTGATCCCATGAAACAGTCTAATGACCAACTGGAAGCAACGGGAACAAATCTTTTAGCATGAGGGTGTCCTATTCACAAGGTGTTGCAAAATTTCCATCAAGACAACAAGACTGGTGCCACTGGAAATGCAAGACATGCAAAAACTAATAGTGTTACACTGCACTCTGAAAAATAATGACGATCATCAAAAGTAATAAAACCAAGTTGCACTTCCATTGTTTGTCATTTGATCAGATTTCAACTTAACCACTACTGCATTCTTTTAAGAAGTAGACTCAAATGACCCTGAAAGAAGGAACAAATCTAAATTCCATTCCAACCAGAAGAAGAAAAATGAAACTACTAATGGCTTCTCCCTCCATAGAATGAGCAACACTTGAGTTGAACTGATTGATCATCTATTTTGTCTCCGAAACCTTATTGTTGATTGCATCTTGTATCCATTGCTTGAGGATCTCTAGGCCCTTAGGTGATGTTGTATTAGATTGAGTGATGTTAACTGATGAGTATATATTGAATAACTTTAGTTGCTGCAACTGCTGCTGCACAAGCTCACCAGATCCATCACCAAAGAGTACAACACATTTTTTCCTAACATATTTTGAAGATTAATTGCCTAATGTAGCATTGGGTGTCAACAAGTGCAGGACAATACATACAGATCCAAAGCACCAAAACAGCACATGATCCCACATTAAGATTACTTTGTTAAAATGTGCACCAAGAATGCTAAATTTCATGCATATTATGATAAGGAATGCTGCTACGTTAATCAATTTGTGATAGCAAGGAACTAAGAATCTAAAGTGTTCACTGCTTGAATTTGTGACCAATAGTCCTAGCCCACCTTAAAAGTGCTTGTAGTTGGCTTTTGGGAAAGTAACCCATGATTTGGACTACTTCTCATATCTCCATGATCTTCAATAATTGTTTCCCTCAAACGTTCAACTTCTCTATCTTTGGCAGGTGAGAGGACAAATGCATCAATAGAAATATTTTGATGGTCTTTTTGTTCGTCTAAACTTCCCATCTTCTCTACCATGGTACACAATATCTTAGCTGCCATTACTTCTGAATCCAAAAGGGCTTTATCTCCAAGGATCTCCACATTAGTAGAACATGCATTTTCTACCAAGGATCTCTGCATTAGTAGAACATGCATTTTCTACAGTCTTTGTGTCATCAACCTGGTGACTAGGAATATCCTCCAACTCTTTTAGAGGAGAATGAGCCTGCTCCTTGGTTGCTTTGCTTTCGCCTTGCTCCCCTATATATAGTATGAGACATATCGAAAGTCCCCAACTATATATGGGGGAAAGGCACAAACAAGCCCATTTAATACACAACTTAAAAGAAGAAACAACTAACAAGAAATATTTAATCAATCAAAATTAGAAAGCAAAATCCACCAAAAAGCAGGAGAGCTGATTGGTGACTAGGTTGTCCGCAAGAATAAATCCCTATGCTCACTTGGATTTTTCGAGAAGGCAACTAAAGACAACAAACCATCTCCCACCAAGAATGGCGGTTATTCTTGTGATCCATAAGTAACCATCAGAATCTAACTCTCCACTTCTTTAATGCCTAAAAAAATCCATCCTTCATATGAAGTAGAGTGCCTCCTCTTCAATCCAATTCTTATAGCTCTAATCCAACAAGGGGATCTAAACATCCTCAGAACTTGCCTTTAGTTAGTTGTACTAAATTGTTGAACATAATTTAACAATAGTGATTTGATTTGATAGTAACTCCTTCCTTTTATGCAAAAAGAGCCATTTTACAATGGCTACTTTTTGAATTGTTAAGAGAACCTTCTATTCAGAATAATACATACAGCAAGTGTTCCATTTTCCATCTTTTAATATTTCCAACATGAATAATGAGAATGACCTTGTGATTTTTTTTGGAGATTACCGTAATATGTGGAAGGCATGCGAGGTAGCATACAAATACATCAGTATCATTAACTCTAACCGCAAGTGTCTTATCTTTTGCTGCTCTTTTTTTTGGCTATTGGCTTGTAGGTTTTATATGTAGTAGTTTTGTTTAACTATGGTTTGGCAGGTTGGGATCCCAATCATGAGTTTTTTTTAAAAAAAATTGGGAGTGTGTAAAAGTCTAATTTCCATAACAAACTTGCTGCTTTGACATTTCAGAAGGTTAGGATATGTCAGTCTCCTCTTTACTGCAAAAGATCACCTGTGGGATGGAAGCATTGCTTTTGGTGGTTTTATGGTGGTCTGATTTAAAAATAAAATTAGCCTTGAGACTTTTTTTGGAGATTTTTTTTTTACTTCAGGGTTACTATTTTTAAAATTGAGGGAAAGAAAAGTAGATAGTTAAAGGTAGTAATAAGATTTAGGCAGTGATTTATGCTCTTGGTTAATATTCTTGGATGAAGTGCATGAGGAAGTTCTGATTTGTTTTCTTTTTTAAGTGATATTTTGAGGCTTTGCTTGGGTTGTCTTGTTGATTGCATTGTTTTGATGTCCTACATTGGACCATGAAGTGTAGTTGGAAGGTATTTTTAAAAGAGTAGGACTTGACTGGCATTTGAAGATAGTGTTATCATTTGGTTGCCATCCTATGATTGTTGGCATGAATTAATTTATTATCTGTATTCATATTTGGTTATCAGAAGCTTTCTTGACTTTGCTGGATTTTAGGAGTTGCTGACTGTGCCATGCTTGTTGCTGCATTTTGTGGTTACATATCAATGCAAGGATTAATTAGCTTCGTTTCACTGCTATCTTAAGTGGTCTTCCAATTTTTAATTCAGGTTTTAAACATATTCAGGATTTTTAAGTAGTCTTCCATCTCACATTCAGGATCTAGACATATTAACGTTTTAGATTATTTAGGTTTAAGTAGTATTCCATGTCATATTCAAGATTTTCTTTTGAGAGAAGCTGAATATTAACTTTGAAAATCTCCTTTTTTTAGGAATAGGCTATTGATTTTATATTTATGTATAAGCAAACGGTAATATCATCAGTTTTTTTTCAAGAGTTGTAACATCATGTTTAATAATTTGCAATTGTGCATTACCTCAAATTGATCAAGAACCTTTGTGAGTTTCTCAAGATCTCATGGTTGAAGTACCTGACAACTAACAAACTTTTAGAACAATTAGACACTTGTGTATAGAAAGAGAATGATGGATAATTGTGGCTTATGCCACTTATAGTACTTGTTGATAGACAAATTTCTTTTAAAGTCTTATGGAAAACTTGTTCCATTATATGTACATGTATGCTTTTATGAATAATTCAATTTTTTATTTGAAAAGTGTTATATCTTGTATGTTTTCTTTTAATCTTACTTGAGTGAAGGTAAACATTGTTGTTGATGATAAGGTTAAATCTTAATTCTATTAAGATGTTGCTTTGATATCTATGTTGACAGATCTAGTGACGGATGGTTGTGTTAGTATTATGTTAAAATGACAATTAGAGTTATTACTTGTAGTGATGGTTTTAGCAACATTTTTTTACCCTACAGTGATAGATAAAAGCGTTGTTGTTGTTGCTATCACAAAAAATGGCCAGCTTTTAGGATGTGACCGTCACTGTAGGTCTAAGTACAACACCGATGGTAAAAAAATTGTTGGTGTTGCCTACAGCGACGCCTCTTAAGAGAACACCTTCAATGACCGTTGGAATAGCTCTTTAAACCTACAACGATGGTCATTTTGACCTATACTGACAGTTACTGACCGTCGGTGTAGGTGCAGGATGTTGCTGTGAGAGGGAAAGAGAGTAGGGAAATTATGTCAAAATTGCTTCAAATTTTTGAAGTTAAGAGAGGGAGGGAGAGGGAAGAGATTTAGAGAGTAGAGAAAGAATTGAGAAACGAAGATAGGTAAAGAGGAATAGAGAAGGATGGAACGAAGAAGAGGAGACAAGGAAGAGAGGGAAAGAGAGTAGGGAAATTATGCCAAAATTATTTTAGATTTTTCAAGTTAAGAGGGAGGGAGAGGGAAGAGATTTAATATGAGCAGAAAAAGAATTGAGGAGAAGCGGGGATAGGTAAAGAGGAATTGAGAAGGAAGGGAAGGAGAGGAGATGAGTAAGAGAGGGAAAGAGAGTAGGGAAATTATGTTGACAGGAGGGGAGATGGAAACTATGTTGACAGGAGGGGAGATAGAAATTATGCGTGGAGGAGGGGAGTGAATGGATAAAGGGGAGAGGGTACAAGAGAGGAGAGAAAGAAGTGGAAAGGAGGTAAAAAAGGACTGAGAAGGAAAAGAAGTAAGGAATTGATAACAAAATAAAGAAGCGAAATTATTTTGTGTTTATAAGTTTTTAAATTTTTTTTCCTATTCTGTTATATTATATATATGCTGAATTTGTAGATACACACACTTGCACAAAGGTAGATGCACATGAGGACAAACAATAGTAGTTTTAACCCTTAGGGGATAATCACATCAAAACCTCACCCGTCGAGACTTCTGATTATGTTATACGGACAATGCAGAGTATATGTATACTTCGCTTACATGCACGATGCATTGTTTTTATAGCATGCCATAAGTGTCGTCGTCCTTAGTTTACAGAAGTTCTGAACTAAGGGGAGTCCTTGAAGATTTGATCACAACTTAGGTGCTTCTTTTTATATGTAATCAATGTTTGGTGAAAGTTTGATGTCATCTTTTTGCTCTTCTTCAGTATACCAACTGATCTTAGCTAAGTTTCTAAAGATATGGGGTTATTGGGAATCTAGTTAAGGTTAGTCTTGGGGGGTATATTGGAGAAGTGCAGGGAGATGCTGCTGAAATTTCACCAGGCCTTAGTTACATGTAAGAAGTAGTGTTGTGATCAAATCTTCAAGGATGGGCTATTAAAGTGAAAATCCTAATCAAAATACAAGCATATATAATATATCCATATCTATTCATAATTAGTGTGTGATTTAGGTACATTTAAGAGTAGCTTTTCTTCTTGTAAATGCTTATAGATATAATATGATATTAACCTAGAAACTTTATATCTGTTAATAATTATATGGTGTTGAACATGAAAATTGAGGTCATTATGGACAAGTCTTGGATTAGTTTGAGAAATTCAGATTACATTTGATATAAGAATGGAGTGAGGGAGTTCTTGGATTAGGCATTTCATGACGATAGGAAATCATTCACACGAGGGCAACTTTTGCAGTTGATTTTCTATCCTTGTCGATGGTGCTTTAATGGAGAAGTACATGATCGTAACACTATGTTAGAGCATGCAATTTGTAATGGTTGGTGGCAGCATTGCACCAAGTGGATTGCTCATGGAGAATTCATCGCAGAAACTTCTGGAACTGATTTAATGAATGTTGATGAGGAGCCTGTTGGTAATATTGAAGGTGATGAAATCGAGGAGATGTTGGATGAACTTAGAGCAGCAGATAACAATGTAGACGATGGTGACAGGTTATAAAGTTGTAACAAATTTTATGATGCTATTAAGGCAGCCGATGAATTGATTGCTCCTGGAGTGAGCTTTATGTCTAGGTTGACATTTCTATTGAAATTATTTCGGATGATGGTTATGAATAGAGCCACATCTAAATTAATGTCCGAGGTACTTGAATTGATTGGAGAGCTCCTATCTAAGCTGAAAGGTTATCTAGAGTCGTGGTATGATGCAAAGAAATTGATTAGGGTACTGGGCTTGAATTGTGAAAAGATTGACGCTTATCTGAACGATTGCATCTTGTTTAGAAATGAATTTGCTAGCCTTACTACTTGTTCGGAATGTGGTGTGTCAAGATATAAGGTTGGAAAATATGGGAATCAACCTGGCAAGAAATAGGCAAAGAAGATTTTATGGTACTTTCCATTGATTACTAGGCTTCAACGGTTATTTTTATCAAGTAAGATTGCGAAATGGATGATATGGCATGAGGAGAACAAATCACGAGATGGGTGCATTCGTCATCTCGTAGATTCTGATGAGTGGATGAAATTTGATGACATACATGTATTATTTGCACAGGAATCATGTAACGCACAATTGGGCCTTGCAAGCAATGGATTTAATCTATTTAAGAATATGTATCTGTCATATTCAATATGACTAGTGATGATGGTAACTTACAACTTACCTCCTTAGCTATGCATGCGATCATCATTTATGATGCTGACATTGTTGATTCTAGGCCTAAAGTAACTAGGAAATGCTATAGATATATATTTGCAACCTTTGGTAGATGAATTGAAACTATTGTGGGATAACGTTATTCAGACATACAATGTGGGAAAGAAAGAATTCTTTATGATGTGTGTTGCATTGCTATGAACTATTAATGACTTTCCAGCATATGCAAATCTGTCTAAATGGAGTACAAAAGGAAAATTGGCACGTCCAATTTGTATGGATGACACACATCATCTCTAATTACCTGAAAGTAGCAAGTTGTCTTAGGTCATCACAGATTCCTTCCAATTAACCACAGATGGCGAACAACATAGTTCAAAGACAAGTTTGATGATAGATCTTGTTGATATTCTTCTAGGAATCCAAGAAATAAGCTGACTGCATATTCTATTAGGTTGTCAGGAGTAATAATAATGTGAAATTGCAAAAACTTGGAAACATAAGATTGAGCTGTATTTTTAAAAAAGATCTTACTACATTAAAGCATTCAGGCGTTAAGAGAAAAAACATTTTCTTCATGCAATTCCCATATTGGAAAGATTTGATAGTCCGTTACAAGCTGGATGTGATGCACATAGAGAACAATGTCATGGACAATAAGTTAGATGTCTTAAATTTAACCGATAGTCCAAATGACATAATAAAAATGAGAAAAGATATGAAGATTTTGGGCAGTCATCCAGAGCTACATATGATAGAGAAAGATGATGGTAGTGTTGAATTCCTAGATGCTATATACAACTTAAAGCAGGAATAGATTCAGAAAATATTCTCATTTTGGAAGAAGATACGGGTGCCGGATGGCTACTCATCACAGTTGTCGCACTGTATTAATGAAACTCAGAAAAAGATTAGTGAGTTAAAAAGTCATGACTCACATGTTTATATGCAAGTGCTTTTCCCATTGGCTATACGTGGAGTCCAACTTGATCCCATTGTAGATACTTTTATAGAGATGAGTTGATATTTCAAAGCTATCTGTTCGAAGACTTTAGATGTTGAAATGCTACGCTATTGGAATAAACAAATTGTCATCACATTATGTAAAATGAACAAATTTTCTCTCTAGCTTTTTTCGATACAATGATGCATTTAACATTATATTTGGCAAATGAAGTAAGGATCGGTGGGCCAGTTCAGTATAGATGGATGTATCCTGTAGAGAGGTTTCTAAAAAAATTGAAGGATTACATGTTAAATAAGTCTAAACTGAGTCAATTGTCGAGGGATATTCAGTTGAGGAATCCATGAATTTCTGTACCATGTATCTGGATGAGATAGACAACCAATTCAATTGTTTAGAGAGACATTATGACGAAGGATACAATGAACATGACGAAGATTGTCTTTCTATTTTTGAAATTCTAGGAAGGTCGATTCTGCACACAGAATTCATTGAGATTCCGGAATTAGATTGACAGTTGGCACACTTGTATATATTAAAGTAAAATTCTTGAAGTCAATCATTTCTACAATGAATTTAGACAGTTGTTGTATCCAAATGCACGCGATGTACTCTTTCTTGAGTGGTTTAACCAGCGTGTTACTCAAATGAATGAAAATAATGTCCCATGGTGAGTGGAAGATTTTGACGTAATATTCGATCCTCCGTTGACTTGTGGACATTACCATTCTGAGTACATAATAAATGTCTTCAGATACATAATCAAATCTGTTGATGATGTAAAGGCTACACAAGAAGCTAGTGTTGTTGTCTCTTGCGAATTAGCTGGTGGGTATGATGGTTATTATGGATAGATGTAGAAAATTCTCTAGATTAGCTTCAGATATGATCTTAGACTTGTCCTTTTTAAGGCTGAATGGTTTGATGTTTTCAAAGAAGGCATCGGGGTTAATGTTGATAAGAAGCACAAGTATAGAAGTCTGAATA
Organism: Thalassia testudinum; assembly: GCA_037157565.1. NCBI lineage: Eukaryota > Viridiplantae > Streptophyta > Magnoliopsida > Alismatales > Hydrocharitaceae > Thalassia > Thalassia testudinum. The sequence goes on along the minus strand of JAZHRO010000007.1, from coordinate 68,539,063 downwards.
ATAACCGTCGAATTCTTTAGAACACTGAACCGTTCACTTTAGCTTGTTAAGTCTTTCAAGTCTTTTACATGACTAATAATAGGAAAAGTGGCTGGATAATTCCCGTTAGAACAATGCCACATGGTTATTACGATTCTCAAAAGGAAGGGGAACCTAAATTAGAACCTAAAGCATATCAAGAACTTTAACAACTAGAATTAGGTCCAACTGCAACAAAGATTGATATATAAGGTATAATTTACTAATCCTTTATTTTAGGATATAATTTTTTAAAAAAATCATTCTTGTACTATTCTGATATCATAATTTGTTTACTCTTATTATAGGTTGTTGACACAATTCTGTTCATTTTTTCCTTCTACATGGCTAGATTGTTTCAGGGTAACATCAATGATTGTTTTCAGTTATATATATGTTTTTCATATGAATGATATATTTAAGTGTTTTTTTGTCACTAATCGTTTCTTTGTATTATGCAAATGGTAAAACTGAAGAAGTGGGCTTCTCGTCAAAGGACTACCGACTCCACCCTTGATTAGGGGTCGATACCTAGGACCCTTGTACCACACAACCTCCTACCACGCAACCACCTACCACCTAGCCTCCCCGTACATGGCCTCCTCGCACACAGACCTTCCCTACCCAGCCTACTCCCCCCCAAGACCTCTACACCTAGACCACCGGTACATATCTTATACCCCCAGGACCCTCTCCTACAGATGACGATACCCAGTTGAATTGTCTTAAAGTCTACGAGATCACTCATAGCAAGGTTGCAAATGACGGTGGTTGCACATGGATTCACGTGATCTACCAAGCCAAGCATGTAAGTTACTTCTTTTTAATTCTTTAAATTTAACTTCCAATTCGATCATACTTATTACTTACATAAAAATGTAATTAGGGAGAAATGTACAACTTGATCCATCCTCCTCTGCCTACAGACGAGAACTCTGTGACCCAGCAGCCTCCAATAACACTTGAGGAGGCTTTTAGGATAGTCATGCCTCTAGAACAAGGTGGATTTGTTTATAGTCGAGGTAGGAACCAGACGCTCACTAATTGGTATGGATGGAAGGGATCGTCTGGCCCATCTTCTACCAAGGTGGAGCAGCTGAAGCTGCAGGTACAACAGACTTAGAGGTAACTGTCCGACATGATTGGAGAGTTGCGAGCTACTAGAGAGGAGATCTGGCAGTAGAGACAAGATTTCAAGGAGTAGATGGCACAGTGGGTGGAGATGATGGCCATACTTCGAGGGGTAGGTGTACCTAATAACATCACCTTCCATTATCCTACACATTGTGGGCCAGATGACGATTTTGGTGGAGGAGGTGCTTGTCATGGTGTTGCTGCGGAAGTTTAGTTCACACCTTTTTTTATATTTCTTACTGTTAACAGAGCGAGATCGATGTTTATAAATGCTGCGTTGTAATATAGCCAAAATCGCTTTAAAAACAAATACAATTTATTACTCGAATTTGAAGTCCGAGGTTGAACACAGGGAGAAAATAAGAATTCGCACACTAATCTCAAATAAAATGTAATTGAGCACAAAATTTAAGCCAAATAAAGTACTCAAAAATGATAATCAATGCAGAACATGAGTATAACAAGAATTTGACAGGATGAAAAGACATCTATAACAAAATAATGGTGATTTAGATCACCCATTATTTAGTATAGTTATATGTATACTAAGGTAGTCAATAATGCCACAGTAATTAGGACCAAACCAATCAAATATTTGCACAGTAGCTTGAATGCTACAGTAATCAGACGTCTCCCTTGGAGAGCAGATGCCTTAGATGTTCAATTGCTACAGTGCCTTCTTCATTGTTTCTTCTTCTTTCTCTTCTCTTCTCCTCTTCTTCAACGACCTTGTTCTTCCTTCAGTTCTTCTTTGCTTTCTCTTCTTCAAGCCTTCTTCTTCTGCCTGTCCTCACTTCTTCAAGCACAGGGGAAAGGGTCATTAGATTTTGGCTAAGTGTTAGCCAATTTCTCCAGAGAGTGAAACCCCCCCTACCCTGTGCATTGTCCTTTCTCTTTCTCTCTTTAGGTCACGCTCTCCTAGAGCCTCCAATAGTACTGGGTTATCAGGTATTTAGACCTAGAGCGCACCCAGGACCAGAGCTGCGGGCATGGGTCGCAGTCGAGGTGTGAAGTCGAGTTAGGTGGGTTGGATCAGCGCCAGGCCTACGTGAGCAGTGTCACGGGCGAGGCACATGTGAGGGGCGTGTGGGGGACCTCACCCCCTTGTGTTAGTTGAGGCGATAAGCCGTATGCATAAAATCAATATATGCGCTGTAGGCACTTCAGCAACTCACGAGGTGGGACTATCCCACCCGCTTCGTTCCTTCGAGCAGCAGCAGGTGATGGATCTTCGAATTGTGGTTGTAAGGGCCTCAGCATCTCCAATTAGTGGCCTGGGGATGCACCTGGAGAGAGTCTGCAGCTTTTAGGAGTGGCTTCAGCCAAGAACAACGGCAGGAGAGTGATGAACGAGATCGAAGAGTGTGGTGGCGACGGCGGAGGTCCAGTCATGTCCTGAAAAACAAAATAGGGCCTCGCGGCCGCGTTAAAACAGCGCAAGTTGATCGCTTGCGGATGGCGAGGGTGGTCGTGGTGATTTCAAGGCGAATTGAGGTGTGTGGTGGCTAGCGAAGGTCAGCTAAGGTGGATGGAGATGGGTTTGTTCGGTGGGTGATTTGGGTGAGCGAAGTGGTAAATAGGGAGAGGGATTTTGAAGAGGGTGGAGAGGTGAAGGTTGTGGGCTTGTCGGCGAGGTGGATGGAGGTGCATAGCGGTGGAAACACCTCACCGGAGGAGTGGTCGGAGTAGAGGATGAAGAGGGTGAATGGTGGTATCGAGGGGTTTATTTTTGGTTTTTGGTAGAGGAAACTAATCTAGGTGTCTTAAGGGAACTAATTACCTATGCTAAGTGGACGAAAGGGGGAGGACAACACAGGCGTTAGTAGGCCGGAGCTAGGGAAGAGGTTCTCCGATGATGGGAACGGCGACGACGACGGAGGTAGAAGGGCTCCTGCTGGTACGGTCAAGTGCGAATGAGAGAGAGAAAGAGAATCTAGCAACTGGTTTTGTGAACGGATGATGAAGGAGGTCAGGAGGGGTCGCTGGAGCTTGTGGGGCTTTGCGGCCGAAGAGGAGAGAGGAAGAGGTGGGTTTTCGGCTGGAATTCAAGCTTAGGAGGCTTGGCGAGGTCTGGTGGTTCTTCATATAGGCAGTAGAGGGCGGTTGAAGCTTGGAATCCAAGCTTTCAACCTTGGAAGGTTCACCGGAGTAGGAAACCCACTTCTTCGATGAGTTCGCATTAGGATTTGGGCAAGAATTGGAGCCCAAGATGTAGCTCAAATTGTAGAGAAATCTCTCAGGAGTCTCCCTTCCAATTTTGGAAGGGATTTGCCAATCAATCAGGGAGGAATCCCTAGTCGAAGGTCACCGGAGTAGGATTCCTCTTTGATAATGGTGGAGGGACCTATTTGCAAAGGGTGGCGACAAAGATAGGAGGCTTTTTGTAAGGAATTCGAAAGTTAGGGGTTTGAATGAGATAGAAAGAGTTTGACTGGACTAAAATGCCAACTTGGTCAAGATGATCTCAGATTGAGCCTAAATTTTGGTACAAACCTAATTTAAACCCAAGGAATACAATGGTGAAGTTAGATTTAGGTTTTGACTAAGTTTGGTTGGGTAATTTATGCAAAAACCCAAATAGGGTAAATATCAGCATGAGACTGTTTTGGGTCAAGACGGGTCTATAGGTCAAATTGAAGGTACTAGATCCTAGAGAATATTTTTATATGAATTTTAAAGGGTCTAGATGAATTTTATCCTGACAAGAATCTCAGTTAATTAAGCGAGTCTATTTTTAGGGTTTCGGAAGTCATTTAATTCTCAAAACACACGAAAACCCTTTTCTGTCTATTCTTACCCACTTGTTAGCCTTTTAGGATCCTTTAACCCTTAATTAATCCCCGAGAAAACCCTTGATTGTACTGCATTCATGAAATGATGGTAAAATTATAGTTTTAACCCTGCTTTCTTGTCTTTCTCTCAAAATGATTATGCAATGAATTACAGTTCTCTGGCGGTTATGTAGGAGCATTTAAAGACTTAATCAGATCAAATTGAGCTAGCTATGGCTCATGATGGTGTTCCCATCATACCCTCATGCCTAGCATTTGTTATTCCCTTTGCAAAATCTCAAAGAATTTAACTCAAATTCTAGACCACATGCCTTTTTATGCTCTGACCTCTGATGTGTGCTTTCTTTTATATATTAGGTCAGAATGCTGATAGTAGGCCTAGAGGTATTCAAGTACCAACCAAGATCCGGACCTAACCAGCTATAGCCTTAGTTCGTCACGAAGGTTTCTAAGACCCACAGGAACTAACTTATGATTCGTTGAACTCTATGGTTAAAGCACCCGTGCTTGTAACATGTTTTAGCCTAGGTTAAGTTTGCAATGCGTTTTTGTAAGAGAGAGATAGAGGAATTTTTTTCTTTGCTTTTGGAGAGTTTTCTCTCTTTTCTTTTTATTTCTAGCTTCAGATTAGCTTTACAACATGGTTTGTATCGGATTCCTAGTTCCCACCATCAATCCTCGCAAGGTCCCTGGCAATCGATGCTTCGGGATAGCACCACCCATGGCAACCCCTAGAACCATGGCTTTCAAGATTTCGAGATAATCCCGCCCATGGCGTTCTGTAGCTAAATCCAGACCCTGGCAATCGACATTTTGTGATAATGCCACCCATGGCATCAGAATCAGCACAAGGTGCTTACATGCCCCTGATAGGATATTTAGATATCCTAGGAGACTGATAAACACACATCCATTTATGATAAATTGCTTATTTGTGATAGTTCCTAGGCTTAGCATTGCATATTATGTTATAAATACTGCATAACATCCATTGCATGGCATTTAGGATAGTTGTATGTTTTGTATATTAATTCCTTCATTTTATATGGCCAGGAGGCAATGCGACGTCCTTACAGACTTCTGATGAAAAATTCGACCGAAGGGATGGATCCGGAGCGATGATCGTAGTTCGACAACATAGAAATCACCTCGATTCGAGCACTGTGTCATCCTCTGTAAGCAATGAAGGGTGGACGGTCTAGATGTTTCCACGTGGCACCATCTGGAGTGCCCAAAGCCGCCCACACATCTCCAAAGGCCGCCCATCTAGTGATCTCAGCCGTTGGATGAGAATCCAATGGCTGAGAGGCTGCCCTCACCGCACGGGCACAATTCCTCTTCGTAACACACCTGCAGGTGTGGCGCAGTGGTGAGGTCGAGTGCTCTCAAGGAGCAAGCGCAAGATCAAGCCGTGATTCGCTGCGCCCCACTACAGTGTCTGATACAATAGGGCCGCTCGATCACAATTTAGCGGTCGAGATTCCCTACGCGTGATCCAATGCCGCCTGCTGACTCGAAGACGCATGCCAGATCACATGCATGCTATCTGAGGCGTGCATTTAAGTCGACCACGAGTAGCACCCGCAGTCCAAACTCCACAATCGCGCGAGGCACGCGATTCAAATCAAAGCACGTGCGATCTGCGGGCACGTCTCGACCGTGCGATGCAGCATCCAATGGCGGCTAGCACACATAACAGCGATGTGAAATTCAAACGCTGGAAGGCGCGTGCTCTCCTCTCGCAATCATAGCCGTCCGCACTTGATCCAATGATTGATGATTGCTGCGCCTTTGACTGTTGTGGGTGTGAGAGTTGGGCACGGGCTTTACAACTACAGAAGAGCGGGCCTTTAGTGACACTTGCAATTGTCACTAAATGGTCTACGCAGTGCGTGCGCCAGCCAAAGCAATGAAGAGGCGCGGATGTTCAGCGACAGCTTGAGCGGCCTTTAGTGACGCTTATAGCTATCACTGAATGCCTGTGCGTGGGATTCTCTTCTTCCCTCCATTATATAAACACCCTTACACCCTCCATTCCTCTTCATCTCTACCTACTCTACTCCCACCTACTCCCAAGCACTAGCAAGCCTACCAACGCTTCGTTAGAGCCTACTTTCAAGCTCCCAAGGCTCCTATTAGTGTAGCAAACCTCTGCTTCACCAAATATTCATCCATCTTCCCAACCCCATTCATAGGTCACCTTGGAGATGTCCTCTTACCTCCATTTCGGTAGCAGATCATCTCCGCTTTCTCACCTCCATTCTGGAGCCACGTCAAAGCTTTCTTCAACCCGACGTCCTCCTACATCTCACCTCCGTCATCTCGCTCCTCACCTCTTTCGTCCGAGCTTCAGCCAGGCACCGTCGTCTTGCTGAATAGCCGATTCGGGAGATTCCTTCTCACCTCTCCCTCTTTTTATGCTTTCATAGTTGATTGTAATTGACATTGAAGTGATATCTATATCATAGTTGTTCCATATCTCTGGTGATTCATTCTGCTTGTCTTCTTACAAAATACAAAAAAAAATAACAAAACCCTAAAATACCAAAAAGAATCAAAACGAAGTGCGGTTTTCAATTAAAGTAAACATCACCTCCCCGTGTTCGACCTTGGACTCCCTTGGAGTTTCGGTATAAATTTTATTTGCCCACGAGTTTTGCAACTATGATGACGAGTTACTTGTCACCCTGATTTCAAACTTGCGAAACACGTGCGATCATTTTGGCACCATTGCCGGGGAGGCAATGGAACTTACTTTATTGTTTACTGCACTTCTTTGCATTTACATAGCACTAGCCCTGATTGTCTTTGATCTACTATTTTGCAGGTACCCTAGCATGGAGATCCAAGTATGGTAGACCAAAGTAAAGTGTGGGTAGAGTACTCTGTAAGTGTCCCCCACATTGCCCCCCCACTAGTTCATTTCGCCACACTCATAACTAAGACCTAATTTACTTAGGTGTTTGCATAAATCCTAGGATAGAATTGTTTGTCTTATTTGCCACCTTCATCCACCTCACCCCCGCATTTAAAAAAAGAAAAAAAAAGGATACTTTCTGTGGGACGAATCAATATACACACTTGATACACCCACATTTGAGGCACATAATTGGACTTGATTTTCATCTACTCAACTGTGGTTCTAACTTGTGGACCTGGTACACGAATTCAACACATAACAAGAGTAGAAATCATATTAGGTTAATCACCTTTTTGTGTGCCTTAATTAATGGTGCATTTGAGCTGAATGATTGAATTGTTTGGGTCACACCACCTAATCTAAAAGAGGTTCATTTTGTAGCTGCCCTATAGGATTCAGTAACTAGGTTAAGCCAGGCACTCCATATTTTTCTTAATTTCTAAAGGAAAATACTTGAACACGTGCTTTCAAAAACAAACTTAGTTTGCCTCACAAAACTTGGTTGAAAACACCTAATATTTAGATCCTAAAAGCTATTATGCAAGATTTGAACCCTAAAACTCACCTCATCATTAATAATCTTACTTGAAAACCTCATGGTTGTGCACATTCACACATTCTCAAACAAATTATTAAGGGCACAACCCATTAAGGGCCCATCACATTCCAGAGCACCAATTTACCAAGCCTAACTAAAATCAATTAGACATTGGCCCTAAGGATTCATTCGCTTGTCGGGATCCAGATTGAGATTACTCATGATTAACCTACTTATACTAGTCAATCTGATGTCTAGCTAGGGGAGTAGCGTCAAACGACCGCGGCTGGGGGGTACACTAGGAATTAGAGGCACAAGCCGAAGGAAGAACCTTCTCTCTAGTCCCTCCTTCTAACTGGTTGGATTGCCTGGACATATGTAGAGTAAATCGTCCATAATCTTAGGACGGATTTTGAGAGTCAGTATACCTTAGGCTACCCCATCTAAGGACAAGCTTGTATTCTTGTGCTACAGGGTTCCCTCTTTTGCCCATCCTTTTGACTTCCTTCCAGTGCATGCTTGGAAGGAGGTCATTGAATCCTAGATTGGAAGGACCTTTAGACCATTCTAGGAGGCAGAGGTTGAGCTATAGCCAAGTAGATCCCATGGCTGATCAACAACCACCTCCCCTGCCCCTGAACCAGTAGGAGCTAATTCAGAGGCAGCTAGAAGAATTGCAGCAGATGCAGCAATGGTTCCAACGTATGCATGGTCAGGGCGCTCGACCCTTGAAGGACTTTTACGATCCCTCAAACTATGGGGAACATCCCGATGTCATGATTCTCGCTGGAGACATAGAAATCAAGCCCCAAGTCTTAAGTTTGATTAAGCATTTCCATGGGCTTGGCTCGGAGGACCCATTCTAGCACCTGGAGGATCTAGCCACTTTGGTTTAGACCACAAGGGCAAGGAATGTGAATGAAAAGTAAATGATCATGAGGCTCTTCCCCTACTCTCTCAGGGATAAGGCCACACATTGGTACCAGACTATAGGAAGGCCGATTGAAACTTGGGTTGCTCTTAAGTCGGCTTTCTTGAAGAAATTCTTTCCTATCGGAAGGACCAATGCCTTGCGATGGGTGATTACCACTTTCGCCCAGTGGTTGGGGGAATCGTTTCATGGTGCCTGGGAGTGATTCTAGGAACTTTTGAGGAAGTGTCCACACCACGAGGTGCTGAAATGGCAACTCGTGCAGATTTCTATCACGGGTTGGTAGAGCAACTCTGTAATCACGTGGACGCCTCTTGCGGAGGCAATTTCCTCAACAGGGATGCAGATAGCGCATATGACCTGTTTGAGGAAATGAGCGAGAACTCAATTAATCACGCCTCCATGGATGCATTCAACTGGTCCCAACAACCTAGGTTAAGTGCTAATGAGATCCAGGATTCTCATTCATTTGACATGGAATTAATTTGTAATAAACTGGATAAAATGGACTTGGTTACTAAGAGAATGGAAGAATGGATGTCTGGGAATTCACGAAACACTTCTATACCTACTCAATCCCAAAATTTGGGATTCCATTCCTCACAAGCTCCCACAGGGCGGGAATTCATGAACCAACTTTATTTGGCTCAACCTATGAGCCAGGATTTCTCGAAACCTTATGGGTTCCATATTGGGGCCTTTTATCCCTACTTTTCTGATCCTTCCTTCTCTCCATCCTCATCTTATGAGGATGCATATGCAATGCAGGAGAATGTTAGGTCCAACCCGTATTCCAACACTTATAACTTGGGATGGAGGAACCACCTTAACTTCTCCTAGAAAAATCAGGGGCAACAGACCCAAACTCGACCCAGCAACTATGCATCTTGAAAACCTATGGGTCAGGGTCAAGTATACACCCAGTTGCCCCCGAGACCGGTTACTTAGCCATCTTGGCATGCCCAACAATCCGCAACGCAGGCTGATCTAAACCGGCAGATGGTGGAAATGCAAAGGTCCATGCTTCAGCTTATGTAGCAAATGAAGACATCATTAGATAACTTGCAATTTGGGTTAATTGCTAACACCTGACAACTCAGATCTCTACCATCCCAACCTGTACCCAACCCACGCAATATGCAAAATCAGGGCAATAGAGCCCAAGGGTACGAGAATAAAAGGGACTCACACGCACATGCTTAGGTGGTTGAGTAGGGTCCCTCATCTTCTTCTTCTTTTGGTTACATGCCTAACCAAGGCCCTCTAATCTTCACTAACCCACCTCAGGACCCAAACTCGTATGCCTCTGCAAACTCTGTCACCTTGAGAAGTGGAAAGCAAACTCGGGACCCTAAATTACCTTCTAGATGCCAAAACCCTGGGGAGCTTGAGAGAGAAGAGGAGGAGATTAAAGAAGACAGTAAGGCCCAGGGATCGGAAATTGAAAATCCCACCCATATCCCGTTCCCTGAAGCCCTATTGAAAACCAAGAAGAAGAAAACCCTAGATAGCAACGAGGAGCACCTGGATTTATTCAAGAGCGTAGAGATCAATATTCCGCTCCTTGATGCTATTAAGCACATTTTGGCTTACGCTAAATTTTTGAAAGAACTATGTACCCAAAAGCGTAAACCGAGAGAACCCACTCCAAGGAAGGTGATTCTCTCTGAGCAGGCAAGTTCTGTGATCCTGCATCACCTTCCTCAAAAGAAGAAAGATCCAGATGCCCCCTTGATCTCATGCATTATTGAGGAATATACTTTTGATAGGGCACTATTGGATCTAGGTGCATCCATTAACCTAATCCCGACTTCTCTTTATGAGAGGTTTGGGTTAGGTGAACTCAGGCTAACCTCAGTAATGCTATAATTAGCGGACCGATCAGTCACTACACCGAGAGGCATTATTGAGGATGTAATTGTTAAGGTCAAGGACTTCTATTTTCCTGTAGATTTCCTCATCCTTGACATGGATGTACCTAATGATTTGAGGAACACGCCCATCATTCTGGGGCATTCGTTCCTAGCTACCGCCAAGGCCAACATAAACTGTGAAAGTGGTAGTATGGAGATTGCCTTTGGGGATAAGAAATTAACTCTGGATAATTTTAAGGTGATAAGAGGATTTGAGGATTGTGGATTCATTGAGGAGATCAAGGATCAGGATCTTGAGACTTGTATGACAATCGGTGCACTTGAGGACTCCACCAGCTTTAGCGAACCCAAACCACAACCCTCCATAGTAGACCTACCACATCCTGAAGAGGCTATTGATTTTGTTCATTCCTAGCCTCTTCCACTAGATTGTCCTGATGAATCTTCATCAGCATCCTCTCTACCTTCTATTCTAAACCCACCCCAGCTGGAATTAAAACCATTGCCCAAAAATTTGAAATATGAGTTCTTAGGACCTGAAAACATGCTCCTTGTGATTATTAGTGCTGATTTGACTAAGGAGCAAGAATCGAGGTTAATTAAGGTCCTTAAGAACAACAAGGAGGCAATTGGTTGGACCATCCACAACCTTAAGGGGATCGAGCCATCTTATTGTAATCATTGTATTTTCATGGAAGATGGATCCCGCCCTTCTCACAAAATGCAAAGGAGATTAAACCCGAATATGCGAGAAGTGGTCAAGAAGGAGATAATCAAGTGGCTCGATGCTAGGATTATTTACCCAATCTCGGATAGTCTATGGGTTAGCCCCATTCAGATTGTACCCAAGAAGGTGGGAATAATCGTTACGACTAATGAGAAAGGGGAAACCTTCACCACTCGTTTAGCTTTTGCTTGGAGAGTCTGTATTGACTATAGGAAGCTGAACACAACCACTAAAAAGGATCGCTTTCCCTTGCCATTCATCGATCAAATCCTTGAAAGGTTAGCTGGGCAAAAATATTTTTGCTTCTTGGACGGTTATTCGGGATATAACCAAGTCCCTATCCACCCCGAAGACCAGGAAAAGACAACTTTCACATGTCCCTACGGAACCTTTGCTTTCCGTAGAATGACATTTGGGCTTTGCAATGCGCCTGCGACTTTTAAAAGGTGCATTCTAACCATCTTTTCTGACATGGTGGGGGATTGTCTTGAGGTGTTCATGGATGATTTCTCCATTTTCGGAGATTCTTTTGAGTCCTGCCTAGCTAACCTGGAATTGATCCTCCAGAGATGCATCAAAACACAGCTGGTCCTTAGCTAGGAAAAGAGCCACTTTATGACTCAGGAAGGCATTGTCCTGGGTCATGTGGCCTCTAGTCGAGGTATTGAAGTTGATAAAGCTAAGGTGGATGCTATCTCTAGACTTCCTCCACCCACATCCGTAAAATAGATTCGCTCTTTCCTTGGGCATGTGGGTTTTTATAGAAGATTCATTAAGGATTTCTCGAAGGTTGCTCGGCCCTTGAGTAACCTTCTGGCCAAGGATACGCCATTCAAGTTTGATGAATCATGCCGTAAGGCATTTGATTTATTAAAAACAGCAGTCACCTATGCCCCGATGTTGCAACCACCGGTCTGGACAGCCCCATTTGAGATTATGGCTGACGCATCTAATTATGCCGTCGGGGCTGTCTTGGGCCAAAAGATTGAGAAAAAACCCTTTGTGATTTACTATGCTAGCAAGACTCTGGACGAGGCCCAGAGGAACTACACCATTACTGAAAAGGAATTGCTAGCCGTAGTTTTCGCTTTAGAAAAATTCAGGGTTTATTTGTTAGGTTCTCGTGTTATCATGTATATCGACCACTAGGCCTTGAAACATCTCTTGGCCAAAAACGATGCCAAAGCCCAGCTTATTTGCTGGATTCTGCTGCTTCAAGAATTCGATCTTGAAATCAGGGATAAAGTCGGGGCACAAAATGTAGTGGCGGATCACCTCTCGAGAATCCTAATTGATTCTCCTCATCCAGATGTCCCGATCTCTGATACTTTTTCGGATGAGACTATCCTCACAGTCTCGGGTATTCGAACCCCCTAGTTTGTGGATATTGTCAATTATTTGGTTGTTGGTCAAATCCCCCAGGATTGGACCAAATAACAACAGGATAGACTTGTGTTTGAGGCCAAATATTATTTTTGGGATGATCTTGAGTTGTACTGCATCGGTGTAGACCAGATTATTCTTCGATGCATCCTAGAAATCGAGTTCTACCACAGATCTGCATGTGGTGGACACTTTTCCGAGAAAAAGATGACCACAAAAATCTTGCAATCTGGATTTTATTGGTCGTCATTATTTAAGGATGCCCAGGAATTCTCAAAGTCATGCACCCGATGCCAGACACTTGGGAACATGGCTAAGAGAGATATGATGCCCCTGAACCCAATTCTTTCTGTCGAAATTTTTGACATTTGGGGCATCGCCTTTATGGGACCCTTCCCTCCTTCATTTGGACACCAGTATATTCTGGTCGTTGTTGATTATGTGTCCAAGTGGATTGAGGTAATTCCCACCTGGACCAATGGCCACAAGGTGGTCATCGATTTTGTGAAGAAAAATATCTTTAGTCGATTTGGGGTTCCTAGGGCAATTATCAGTGATGGTGGCATACATTTCACTCATGCCCAGTTTCAGAATTTACTGGGGAAATACGGGGTGAATCATAGGATTTCCACACCTTACCACCCTCAGACGAATGAACAGGCTGAGATCTCCAATTGGGAGATCAAAAACATTTTGCAGAAAATCGTTAGGCCTGATAGGAAGGATTGGACCCAAAAGCTAGATGATGCTCTTTGGGCCTACCATACAGCATACAAAACACCTATCGGTATGTCTCCGTTCCGTCTGGTGTTTGGTAAGGCATGTCACTTACCCGTAGAACTTGAACACCGAGCATTTTGGGCCATCAAGAAATGTAATGTGGACCTTGAGTTGGCTGGGAAAACCAGGAAACTCCAACATCTAAGTTGAAGGAGCTTCGAAATGTTGCTTATGAAAATGCCAGAATCTATAAGGCAAGGACCAAAGCTCTCCATGACCAGGTGATTTCACGTAAGAGCTTTGAGCTGAACCAGAAGGTCTGGCTTTTCGATTCTTGATTGAAGCTTTTCCATGGAAAACTTAGGTCTAAGTGGGACGGCCCGTTCGTTATGGATTTTCCCTAATGGGGTTGTCGAAATCTTTAACCCAAAGACGGGTAATATCTTCAAGGTCAACGAATAACGTCTCAAACCCTTTGTTGACCATGTGCTCCCTGAACCCGTCTCAGACAAGGTTGCTCTTACCTTGCTGTAACTACCGCAGGCCGATCATCGCCCAACTGAAGGCACTAAACTCAACACATGTAAGGACTGTTCCAAGCTGACCAGAGTCTCACGGAAACCAGGTGCTATTCTTCCACTTCTACTCTCCTACATGCTTTCATTTTGAACAATGAGGACATTGAAATAGATAAGCATGGGGGGGTAGAAATATCTTATAATCGTTTTGTCAGCTGTAACAGTAATTTCCTATTTTCTTTCATTCTATTAAAAAAAAAAATAGAATTAGTAGACGAGAACCTAGGCATTAGGAGTTGCAAACCTTAGGAATTGATACTTTGAGACCTGAACACTTAGACTCTTTAGGTCTTTGGGCTTAATTAACTTGGGTGTCTACTCGAATGTGGACTTAGTCTCGAGTCCTCACCAATTCAAATTCATTTTAATTTTGCTAATAAATTAGGATGATAAGTATGCGACTTATCAACCCGCCCTCTGATTTGAGGGGACTTTAAGCCTGGGCATCTACACACTTTTTTTTTTTGCACTGACTCACTTTTCGGCGATTTCTTTGGAAATTGGGTAGCTAATGAACTATCTAGGGTGGTATGGCTGGCAAGTTGTTGGTGGTAACAACTCATCGGCTGGTTTCAGAGCCTAGTCACAAGACCATTTTTATTGTACTACCTTTAGGTAAATCTTAGATCAAAGAAGCAACCTACTTAAAAAAAAAAAAGACAAACAAAAAGAAAGAGAAAAAAAATAGAAAAAGGAGAAAAAAATTAAAAATAAACAAAACCACACTTCACTGCACGAGTATGGCTGGCAAGTTGCCATGGGTAACAACCCATTGGCCGGTTGTCCAGAACCTAGCTCACAAAAAAATGCACAATAATTCGCAAAACACTTAGGGAAGAGTGGGGAAGTAGAATAAACCGGGGAGATATACACTGGGTTAGCCCTTGTGTTGACCCCATAAATAAAAGAAGTAGGGAGAAAGCTATCAGTCGGAAAGATAAACCTTTAGGCATGGTCACCTAGGGTCATAGAAATCCGAAGTCCATTTTAACGGTCGCCTAGTGAGTCTTTCACTATTTTCACAAGATGCTTAGCACTTCGAGTCATGGGCAGGTCGAATAGCCATAAAATGTCATCCCGGAACTCTCAAACTCCAAAAGTATAAAAAAAATTAGAAAAAAAAAATAAGAATTTTTTTTTTGTATCTACTCTTCTCAAGTAATGCCAGGGTATGGATGGTCTACATTTTGGCAGACACCCGGGCACTGTTGAGTTTTTGTAATTAGGTCCTGGGGTTCAGATTTTCTAAAGCAATAAACGAAATTTTCCTAAATACTAGAACCCTGATTCTACTTTTATACATAGCATTTTGGTTAATTTTTCTAGGGACTAGTAAAAAGTAAGCATGGGGGTATGATAAACACACATAAATTCATGATAAATTGCTTATTTATGATAGTTCCTAGGCTTAGCATTGCATATCATGTTATAAATACTGCATAACATCCATTGCATGGCATTTAGGATAGTTGTATATTTTGTATATTAATTCCTTCATTTTATATGGCCAGGAGGCAATGCAACATCCTTACGAACTTCGGATGAAAAATCTGACCGAACAAATGGATTTGGAGCGACGATTGCAGTCCGACAACATAGAAATCACCTCGATTTGAGTACCGTGGCATCCTCTGTAAGCAATGAAAGGTGGACGTTCCAGATGTTGCCACGTGGCACCATCTGGAGTGCCCAAAGCCACCCTCACATCTCCAATGGTCACCCATCGAGTGATCTCAGCCATTGGATGAAAATCCAACGGCTGAGAGGCTGCCCTCACCGCGCGGGCACAATTCCTCTTCGTAACACACTCGCAGGTGTGGCGCAGCAGTGAGGTCGAGCGCTCTCAAAGAGCGAGCACGAGATCGAGCCTCTATTCACTACGTCCCTCTACAGTGTCTGATGCAATAGGGCCGCTCGATCGCAATCGAGTGGTCGAGATTCCCCACGCGTGATCCAATGCCGCCTGCCGACGTGAAGACGCACGCCAGATCACACGCATGCCATTTGGGGCGTGCATTTAAGTTGACCGCGAGCGGCGCCCGCCGTCCGATCTCCACAATCGCGCGAGGCACGCGATTCAAATCAAAGCGCGCGCGATCTGCGGGCACATCTCGACCGTGCGATGCAGCATCCAACGGCGGCCAGCACATGCACTAGTGATGCAAAATTCAAACGCTGGCAGGAGTGCGCTCTCCTCTCGCAATCACGGCCGTCTGCACCTGATCCAATGGATGATGATTGTCGCGCCTTTGATAGCTGCGGGCATGAGCATTGGGCGCATGCTTTACAATGACATAAGAGCGGACCTTTAGTGACACTTGCAGCTGTCACTAAATGGCCTACGCAGTGCGTGTGCTAGCCAAAGCAATGAAGAGGCACGAATCTTCAACAATAGCTTGAGCGACCTTTAGTGACACTTATAGTTGTCACTGAATGCCTGTGCACGGGATTCACTTCTTCCCTCCACTATATAAACACCCCTACACCCTCCATTCCTCTTCATCTCTACCTACTCTACTCCCACCTACTCCCAAGCTCTAGCAAGCCTACCAACGCTTTGTTAGAGATTGCTCTTAAGCTCCCAAGGCTCCTATTAGTGTAGCAAACCTCTGCCTCACCAAATATTCATCCATCTTCCCAACCCCATTCATAGGTCTCCTTGGAGCCGTCCTCCTACCTTCATTCCGGTAGTAGATCATCTCCGCCTTCTCACCTCCATTCCGGAGCCACGCCGAAGCTTTCCTCTACCTAATGTCCTCCTGCATCTCACCTCCGTCGTCCCGCTCCTCACCTCCTTCGTCCAAGCTTCTGCTAGGCACTGTCGTCTGGCCGAATAGCCTATTCAGGAGATTCCTTCTCACCTCCCTCTCTTTTTATGTTTTCATGGTTGATTGTAATTGACATTGAAGTGATATCTATATCATATTTGTTCCATATCTCAAGTGATTCATTCTGCTTGTATTCTTCTTACAAAAATACAAAAAAGAAACAAAATGAAGTGCAGTTTTCAATTAAAGTAAACGTCGCCTCCCTGTGTTCGACCTGGGACTCCCTTGGAGTTTCAATATAAATTTTATTTGACCACGAGTTTTGCAACTACGACGACGGGTTACTTGTAACCCTGATTTCAAACTCGCTAAACACGTGTGATCATAGACAAGCACCGAGGAGACGATACGTTATTGTGCATCTTCGAGGGGAATTTCCCACCTCTCTACGCCAGGAACTCGTCCAAATCAACTTGTGTTGATCGGTTGCTCCTAATCTAGGTAACTTTTTCAGAATAGATTTAACGCATTTGCATGATTTTGATATTTAAACGCACTGAACCAGACTGTGTGTGGATTGGGTTGCTTAGGTTACCGAGTCCCGCAAACCAGAGGTCAGTTAACGAGGCCGAATAGTCCCTAAGCGTTAGACCTAATACTTAAGCTTCGCATTTTCCCCAACCTCTTGAGGACTATCCAGATCTTAACGAATACTTGAATTTTTAAGCCTAGAATCATAGCTCAAGAGGCCTAAGATCAACGTTCATACTAATCTCTTTTTGTTTCTTAGCACTTTTTGCCTTTCATTTTCTTTCTTTTTGATTTGGTCTAGAACTAAGTGAATTCCTTAATCTTTTACTAATGACTATCTTTTTTTTCTTTTTCAAATTGTGCTCCTTTTTGACATTTATATCACCTCCCTTTTTTCTCCTAAAAAATGATATGAAATTAATTTTTCAAAATTTCCTCCCTTCTCCATTTTTTTGTTCTTTTTCAATTTTCTATTTTTTTGGTTTTTTTTTTGGAATATGTAATTTTTTGTGAGAACCCTTCCGAACTTTGATCTTTGTATGTTTGCACATTACCACCCCCTATACCTAAGTTTTGCAATGTCCTCATTGTAAACGGAGGGTGTGAAATAGTTTTGGGTTCAGGTATTAGAACAGGATTTATCGGGTGGGCGAACGTGTTGGGAATGACTGTTGTGAATGATTTCAGGCCCTGATACGAGTACCAGAGGTGGAGTCGACTGTTCTAAAATCGAATTCAGGGTGCAATAGACATGAAGTTCAAAAAAGATAATAAGAAGGATCTCAGATTTTTGGAATGATGGGTTGCCTCCTATTAAGTGCTAAATTCAATGCCTTCAGCCAAGCGAAAATTGGTATGGAGGAGTGGTGAAATCAAATGAGTTTTGTAGAACAAGCACCTTGATCAAAAGCCTGGTTGGTCCAACCAAGTGCTTGTTCAGATCAGCAGGCTGATGTTGCAGCCCAAACCCAATTAATCTAGCAAGTTGATAGATGTAGATCAAAAGATGTGGAACCCACCGGATGTTGTGGATCTCAAAAGGATATGGAAGTGAAAAGCTAGGGTTTGGCTGAGTTGGGTCAGCCTGGTCAGAGTAGGGATCCTCAAATGAGAAAGAATCAGTGGAGGATGTAAGAACCCTACGAGAGTGATCAGAGAAGGATGGGGCATGATTTGTACTCTGATTGAAGTCCGAAACCCAATTTGAATGTGGAGGAGAATCATCTGCAACCGGATCATCGAGAGGAGAATCAGAGTAGAAATTGAGTCTGGTTGTGGGTCGGGATTGAAAACGTGTTTGGGAAGGTTCTGCATGTGTAGAAGAGGCAGTTTCAAGAATAATTGTGTATGAGGGCTCCTCTAGAAAGAATTCAAAGGTAGGTTCATTTAGAGAGTCCTCATAGTAGCCATCAAACTCAAAGATAAATGCCTGAAAAGTGTTTATGGGATCAAGAAAATCTAAGTCAAGAAAAGATTCAAACTCTGGGTTGTAGTTACTCTCGGCACTTTTTGTTTCTGATTCCTGAGTATCAAAAAGAAATGGTTCCATCTCAATGGAACCTGATTTTGAATCAGTGATCTTGAGATCAGGGACCTCAGAGTCCGAGTTGAAGAATGGATCATGTATGCTGAGGTCGTAGATTGGTTCATAGTCATCAGAAAACAAAGGTTCTTCAAAATCAAAGTAAGATTCGAAATCATCGGAGAGCTTGCGAGAATCATGTTATGAATCTGATTGAGGATCAGAAGTTCCACATAATAGATCAAAAGATGTAGACTCAGCAACCTGATTTGGATCTAGCCTATTCTCAGATTCTGAGATCAAAAAGGTGTTCCTATTAGGCATGGGCTCAGTTTCTTGGCTTGTAGGGAAGACCCAATTAAAACCCAACTCTTCCAACTCAATTTCTATATCGTAGATCGACGTGACTTCCGAAAAATTAATTTGTGTTTCTGAGGATCTTGGAGAGGTGCATTCATCAAACACAGGCCCAGAATCATAATCCAAATTCAAACTCTGATTTTCATCATATGGGGCCTTGTAATCATCCCAATAAGGCTTAGATCCAAATTCTAGGTTAAGAGTGTGGGTTGCATCACTAGAATCTAGGTTGGGCTCTACAGGGATGTCAGAATTGCCCTTGGGGGTCACCTTATCAGAGTAAGGAGTGGAATTTACACCCTCGAGAGGTTCTGATTCAATCTCATTATCACAGGAGTCTAGGAAATCTAAGCTTGGCGAACTAGGGTTTTGGTTTTCTAGGGCTGGATCAAAATTGTGTTCTCTTGCAATTGGATCCTCCCAACCCATTGCAAGATTAGGAATGTTACTACGTTTGTAATTTGAATCAGGTTCCATTTGGGTTGGGGGTCCATAACAAGCTCGATCATCAAACCTGGGATTTGGAAAATTGTGCTGAACACTAGTCTCACTCCAAGATGTTTTGTTAGTTTCTAACAGGTATTTTTGATCAATTGTTATATATAACTTATTCAGCAATTCTCCTCATTCTTTTAGAAGTTCCTGGAATTTTTCTGGAAGTGAAGGGTTTGACCAAAATTGCAGACAGTCATTGTTGTGTAATTTCACCAATTCACCGTGTTCTACTAATAGGAGATCCCGGTTTGAACTGTATTTCATTTGTGTCCATATTATCTCTACACAGTTCATGGTGATCTCTATTGTTTTTGCAAATCTTTCCTGAATGTCCCTTGCATAATATTCTTCATGGTTTTTATAAGCATTCTCATGGATTTTTTCTTTCAAGCTCATTTGGGATTCAGGTTTCCTAAATAATCTTCTTATATAACTAGGATGTATTTTGAATCAAATGGTGGAATCAAGATGTAGAATCAAAACTCAGGTTCAGATTGGAGTTGATCAGATCTGAAAGAGATTCTCAAGAAAATCTGTGTGTGTGCTCTAAGGGAAGGGATGAGGGACTGGATGTGATATTGACCCAATCAAGGCACCCAAAGATTTTTGGATGACTAAGGCAATTTCGAGGCGGATGATACCTCTGAATCGGAAATTCTCACACCCGAGAAATACCTAGGCAGCTAGGAAGGGAGAGCCACGTAAAGATCCCTACACGGTAGAGAGTCCCCATGGGTTACAGGGTTTCCCCCACTTGACCTTCCTTGTCACTGAGGGTCCAGGTAGACCGGAATGTACGGACTTAAGTCCTTAAGTCTACCAATTTTAGGTCCTAATTTGTGCCTTGAGTTTCACTTGATTAGAAATTAATTCAACTTGTGACCTAATTTGGAGGTTGGTTGGCCTACAATGTAGACCAACTTCACTTGACCTGCCCTAAAGATGGAAAAATGAGATCTAGGTCAAGACCTAGAAATCACCTCAATTTGACTCCTAGGTTATTAGGTCCAAGTATTTTAGGGTTCAAGTGAGTTTAGTGCCTGATTTTTAGGGTTTCTGTTGATTAGATCTTTTCAACCAAGTGCCTGGGTAGCACACAAATGTGGGTGGGTTTGTTTCCTTTTATGCAGGCAAGTGTGAACTAGCACTCCAAAACCCTAATGCAGAAACCCTAATTAGCTTTATTTTTAAGTCCAATTGCTCTTGACATGTTCACCTTGGTCTTCAAGCAAGAAGTGTATTAGCCCAAAGTGATTTAGAATTTAAGCATTGTCCCTAATAGGCACAGGAAATTTTAGGTAGGGAATGCTAAACAAAATCGCCTCAAACTTCCATTAAATTTGAAAATTTTTGCAAATCAGGAAACTTACCCTTTAAATGATAATTACTATGAAAAATAAGGCAGGTGATTCCTAATTGATTGTTTCCTTTTTTGTCATCCCAAGATTTGGAGGTTGATTAGGGAAGAATAGAGAAGTTACCTGCCCTGGTGTGGCTGTTTTAGGTGAAAGATCTCCTTGTGAAGTAATTTGCAAAATAACAAGAAAGCAAACAGGGCAAGTCAGTGTTCAAATATAATCAAATAATGCAGAGAATAGTGGTGAATTGCACGTTGCTTCTCGGCAACGATGCCAAAATGTTAACAGAGTGAGATCGATGTTTATAAATGCTGTGTTGTAGTATAGTTGAAATCACTTTGAAAACAAATACAATTTATTACTCGAATTTGAAGTCCAAGGTCGAACACAAGAAACAAATAGGAATTCACACACTAATCTTAAATAAAATGTAATTGAGCACAAAATTTAAGCCAAATAAAGTACTTAGAAATGATAATCAATGTAGAACATGAGTATAACAAGAATTTGACATGATAAAAAGAGAACTATAACAAAATAATGGTGATTTAGATCACCCATTATTTAGTATAGTTATATGTATAGTAAGGTAATCAATAATGCCACAGAAATCAAGACCAAACCAATCAAATATCTGCACAAGAGCTTGAATGCTACAGTAATCAGACGTCTCCCTCGGAGAGTAGACGCCTTGAATGTTCAACTGCTACAGTGCCTTCCTCTTTGTTTCTTCTTCTTTCTCTTCTCTTCTCCTCCTCTTCTTCCATGACCCTATTCTTCCTTCAGTTCTTCTCTGCTTTCTCTTCTTCAAGCCTTCTTCTTCTGCCTGTCCTCACTTCTTCAAGCACAGGGTAAAGGGTCTTCAGATTTTGGCTAAGAGTTAGCCAATTTCTCCAGAGAGCAAAACCCTCCCCTACCTCATGCACTCTCCTCTCTCTTTCTCTCTTTAGGTCACGCTCTCCCGGAGCCTCCAACAGTACTGGGTTATCGGGTATTTGGACCTAGAGTGCACCCGGGACCAGGGTTGCGGGCGTGGCTCGCAGTCGAGGTGTGAAGTCGGGTTAGGTGGGTTGGATCAGTGCTAGGCTTGCATGAGCAGTGTCACGGGTGAGGCGCATGTGAGGGGCATGCAGGGGACCTCACCCGCTTGTGTTAGTTGAGGCGATAAGCCGTATGCATAAAATCAATATATGCGCTGTGGGCACTTTAGCAACTCACGAGGTGGGACTATCCCACCCACTTCGTTCCTTCGCGCAGCAGCAGGTGATGGATCTTTGAATTGTGGCTGTAGGGGCCTCAGCATCTCCAATTAGCAGCCTGGGGATGCACCTGGAGAGAGTCTGCAGCTTCTAGGAGTGGCTTCAGCGAAGAACAATGGCAGGAGCGTGATGAACAAGATCGGAGAGTGTGGTGGCGACGGCGGAGGTCCGGTCACACCCTAAAACACAAAATAGGGCCTCACAGCCACGTTAAAATAGCACAAGTTGATCTCCTGAGGATGGTGAGGGTGGTCGTGGTGATTTCAGGGTGAATTGAGGTGTGTGGTGGCTGGCGGAGGTCAGCAAAGGTGGATGGCGATGGGTTTGTTCGGTGGGTGATTTGGGTGAGCAAAGTGGTAAATAGGGAGAGGGATTTTGAAGAGGGTGGAGAGGTGAAGGTTGTGGGCTTGTCGGCGAGGTGGATGGAGGTGCGTAGCGGTGGAAACACCTCGCCGGAGGAGTGGCCGGAGTGGAGGACGAAGAGGGTGAACGGCGGTATCGAGGGGTTTATTTTTGGCTTTTGGTAGAGGAAACTAATCTAGGGGTCTTAAGGGAACTTAATTACCTATGCTAAGTGGATGAAAGGGGGAGGACAACACTGGCATTGGTAGGCAGGAGCTGGGGAAGAAGGTGCTTTAATGATGGGAACGGCGACGATGACGGAGGTAGAAGGGCTCCTGTTGGTACAACCAAGTGCAGATGAGAGAGAGAAAGAGAATCTAGCAACTGGTTTTGTGAATGGATGACGAAGGAGGTCAGGAGGGGTCGCCGGAGCTTGTGGAGCTTCGCGGCCAAAGAGGAGAGAGGAAGAGGAGGGTTTTCGACTAGAATTCAAGCTTAGGAGACTCAGCGAGGTCTGGTGGTTCTTTATATAGGCAGTAGAGGGCGGTTGAAGCTTGGAATCCAAGCTTTCAACCTTGGAAGGTTCACCAGAGTAGGAAACCCACTTCTTCCATGAGTTCGTATTAGGATTTGGGCGAGAATTGGAGCCCAAGATGCGGCTCAAATTGTAGGGAAATCTCTCAGGAGTCTCCCTTCCAATTTTGGAAGGGATTTGCCAATCAATCAGGGAGGAATCCCTAGTCGAATGTCACCGGAGTAGGATTCCTCTTTGATAATGGTGGAGGGACCTATTTGCAAAGGGTGGCGACAAAGATAGGAGGCTTTTTGTAAGGAATTCGAAAGTTATGGGTTTGAATGAAATAGAAAGAGTCTGACTGGACTAAAATGCCAACTTGGTCAAGATGATCTCAGATTGGGCCTAAATTTTGGTACAAACCTAATTTAGATCCAAGGAATCCAATGGTGAAGTTAGATTTAGGTTTTGACCAAGTTTAGTTGGGTAATTTATGTAAAAACCTAAATTAGGGCAAATATCAGCCTGAGACTGTTTTGGGTCAAGACGGGTTCTGATGGTCAAATTGAAGGTACTAAACCCTAGAGAATATTTTTATATAAATTTTAGAGGGTTTAGGTGAATTTTATTTTGACCAAAACCTCACTTAATTAAGCCGATCTGTTTTTAGGGTTTTGGAAGTAATTTAATTCTTAAAACACGCGAAAATCCTTTTCTGTCTGTTCTAACCCACTTGTTAGCCTTTCAGGACCATTTGACCCTTAATTAACCCCTGAGAAAACCCATGATTGTACTGCATTCATGAAATGATGGTAAAATTACAATTTTAACCCTATTTTCTTATTTTTCTCTCAGAATGATTATGCAATGAATTACAGTTCTCTGGCAGTTATGTAGGAGAATTTAAAGACTTAATCAGATCAAATTGAGCTAGTTATGGCTCATGCTGGTGTTCCTATCACTTACTTTTATCCATGTATTGTAACTCTTTTGTAAACATCTTCTAAGTTACTTTTTAGTAATGTAATGTTTATTTTCTATTATATTGGTTCTGTTAGATGTTATATTGGTTATGTTGAATGTTGCCTATTATCGCTTTTTGTAAAATCTAATATAATTAAAAAAAAGAATTATCATTGATGATGATTATTTGATAACCGTTACAAGTACATATTGGCGACGATTATCCAACCGTCGTTAATTTTCAAACTAGCCCAGCCACTTTTCCAAAGCCTATTTTTTACGATGTTTATTCAATCGTTGCAAGACTATATTTGAGATAGGTTTACAATAACTGTCATCAATAATACTTTAGAGATAGTTATATAATACCCATTGCCATAGTGTTTTAAAGATGGTAATGAAACATTGCAAAATAGAACCAATCACGACACATCGGGTCGATACTATTAATTAGAGATAGGCACAATTATTAATCGTCGCCAAAGAGCATTCGCTTTGCATATTTCCACAATGCCAAATGCAGACGGTTATTTCACTTTGGGCGACAATTGAAGAATGGTTATTTCACTTTGGGTGACGATTTTCAACCGTTGCCAAAAGGGTTTCGTCTTGTAGTTTGCAGTGATGTTTATAAACTTTTAGGTGCTTTCGTGGGTTCTGATTAATCCATTGATTTTTAGGTAACTTCTACAAGGAACTTAAAAGATGATTTACTCAAACATGAAAATAAGAAGAATCCTTTTTAAAGATTATAAATCTGCATGGAAGGTTGCAGGACCATTCTACAATGAAGAATTTCTCATACAAGTCTAACAAGTCCTATGCAAGTCATTATTATCCTTTTGGTAATATGTTATTTGCTATAAAAAAGGCTAGCATTAATATCTCATTAAGTAATACCTTACGATTCCATTTATGTAAACATTTGAGGGTTCAGAATTAGGATTGCAACACACCCAATAATTATTATGATACTCGAACCCTCCCAGAGCCTCAATTTCTTCAGGCATAATGGAAATGATCTCTCATAGATCACCATTCCCACAATTACACAAGAACCTGAGTCTCAAATAGATTAAGCTATAGATGGTAGAGCCAATTCATCCCTATCAATGGCATCACCTTTGAAAGAACATATCAACCTATATAAAGCATTTAAGATACCCTTAAAGATTCTTTTCAGACATTACTTGGCACATCTATAGGGTTTGTAATGCTATCACACCTAAGGCCCTCTTGGGAAACATAAGTTACAACTTTTGGCTGCTTTAATGATCAATATTGTTTGACATGTTTACATGCTCCAAATGACAACCACCAGGAGCAACTATCAAGTGGGAGGAGTTCTTCTAATAAAACTCCATATCCAATAAATACTTCCACAAAAGATGGCACACAACAATTCGGCAAATAGCAGTCTCCCAAGCATTGAAATCACGTTGGGAGTTGGAACCAACACCCCCAAATCAAAAGCCAACAGTTACACCTTGTTGAATGCAACATCCTTTTGTTGAAGTTGCTGGTGCTGCAAATAATCGTTTCCATTGTCATATGTATTTTTGAGATAATGGTTTTTCTCCCATAATCAATTACATTTGGTGTTCCTTTATTTAAAAAAAAAAATTCCACTTTGTAGATATTCTTATCAACTAATATTATGAAATTCATCATTAGACTCTCTAAGGGATGCCACTTTTTTTGCAAAATGATGGATTTTGAATGCATCAAAATTAAAAAAAAAAATTTATGTGTAAACCCATTTTATGTGAGCAGTTTGGAATGCCCATGATTCAAAATTTTAGCCAATCCACTTGACATGGAATTGTATTCTGTAGCTAGGTTTGGTTTGAAATTTCATATCACATGCTACCTGTTAAATTGGCTTTTTAGGAGTTTAAATGCTTCTCGTTGTAATAAAGTCTCCTAAATAGCTCTTCAACAAATAATATTTATAACTTGAAAATCTAGAAATGAAGTCCGAGGTCGAACACATGGAGCAAATAGGAATTCACACACTAATCTTCAATTAAAATATAAATGAGCATAATAAATGAAGCACTATAAAGATATTTAATGAATATTAATCTGTCACATTAGGTATTCATTGAAGATCATTGTATCTAGAGGCAAAAAGATACCTAGAACAAAATAATGGTTATTTAGATCACCAATTATTACCTTAAGCACATGTATATCAATTACTCAATAATGTCAAATAAATGAACAGAAATCAGACATCTGATTTATCAAGTCAGACAACTTAACTGTAGCCTGCTATAGTACTCTTCTGATCTTCTTCTCTTTGGCTCTTCTCTTCTCTTCTTTGGCACAGTCCTTCTCCTTTTCTTCTTCTCACGCACGAGCCTCCTTCTTCTTCTTTGGCTCTTCTACTCTCTCTTCTTTCCTTCACAAAGCCTCCTCTTCTTTCTTTAGAGAGCACAAGGGTCCCTCTCTCATGGCTAAGTGTGGCCAACTCACAGAGGAGCAAAACCCCCCTACCCCACTCTCTCTTTCTTTCCTTTCTTTCTCTTCTTTCTCAGAGGTCCGCGTAATCGGGTATACGGATACCTAGGTTTAGGACTGCGGGTGTGGGTTGCAGCCGAGGAGTGAGAGGGCTTAGACGGGTCAAGTCGAATGCGTAGGTGAGCGGGGACCTCACCCCTGGTGTCTGAGGTGGTAAGCCCTAATGACAAAAACAATTTATTCACAGCCAATGCCTCTTCACTTTCCGATGTGGGACTAAACCATGTCCCTTCTTTGTGGGCACTTGCAGTTGCAGGTATTTGTCCAATTGGTCTCGAAGGAGCGGTCGATGCTCCTAATTAACCACTGAGGTGTGTTCCTGGAAGTCACTCGCACTGCCTCTGGGTCGCATTTGGAGCTAATGCGACTGGAGAGATTGATGCGAGTTGGAGAACTTAAGGGCGGCGGTGGAGCTCTGACTGGGAACCTTGAATAGAAAATAAGGCCTATTGGCCACGTCAAAACAT
Source organism: Thalassia testudinum (assembly GCA_037157565.1). Taxonomy (NCBI): domain Eukaryota; kingdom Viridiplantae; phylum Streptophyta; class Magnoliopsida; order Alismatales; family Hydrocharitaceae; genus Thalassia; species Thalassia testudinum. The sequence goes on along the minus strand of JAZHRO010000007.1, from coordinate 68,512,346 downwards.
CTCAAAAGATTAGTTGGACGTTGGCGAATGTAATGGGAGTGGTCTCGTGGAGGATGGTGGTGCGTGGTGGTTGGTCGGAGTCGGGAACAGAGGCGGGAAGGTGGGTTGTTTGGTGAGTGGTTTGGGTGTGTGAATCGATGAATTAGGTGAGGGGTTTTGATCATGGTGATGTGGCAGAGGTTGTGAAGTTGGTGGCGAGGTGTTTGGAGTGGTGGAGCTGTGGAAGATCTCGCCGGAGATGTGGCTGGAGCGGAGAACGATGACACCGTGCGTGTGTGTTGAGGGTTTGTTTTTGGATTTTGGGTATGGGAAACTAACCTAAGACTCTATATAAACCTATCTAGCCTATTCTAATTGGACGCAAGAGAAGGATGGCACTGGTTATGGTATGGCTGGTGCTGGAGAAGGGAACACCTCTAATGAGGGAGAAATGATAAGGAAGATGTGGAAGAAGACCCTCATTGGTATTGCGAGCAATGGAGGAACTTGAGGAGGATAGACTGGCCGGCTATGGTCTTTGATGGACAATAAAGAAGGTAGGAGAAGAAGCTTTCCGAAGCTTGCGGAGGGATTGGCCAGAGAGAGGAGAAGAAGGTGTAGAACCGGTCCAAACCAAGCTAAGAAAGACTGTTTGTCCTCAGGGGTCTTTATATAGGCCTCAAGGGAGCTTTCCAAGCTTGGAAGCTTCGTGAAATAGGAGACCCAATCTTTCAAATGATTCACATTAGGTTTTGAGTAGGAATTAGAGCCAAGATGCGGCTCCGATTGTAGGGAAATCTCTCAGGAGTCTCCCTTCCAATTTTGGAAGAGATTGGGCGAGAAATCAGGGAGAACTCCTTGATTGAAGGTCATCGGTGATGGGTTTAGGAGTTTTAAGGCAGTGGGGACCTATTGGTGAAGAAGATGATGAAGTTAGGGGGGTATTCACAAGGATTTCAAAAGTTAAGGACATATGTGTGAGGGAAAAGAGTCAAACTGGACTGGAATGCAAACCACGTCAAGATAATCTCTGATTGGACCCAAATTTTGGTAAAAATCTAATTTAGACCCAAGGAATTTGATGGTGAAATCAGATATAGGTTTTGACTAAGTTTGATTGGGTAATTTGCGTAGAAACCTAAATTAGGGCAACTATCTGTCTGAGACTCTATTTTAGGTTAAATTGGGTTTCAATGGTCAAATTAATGGTACCAAACCTTAGGAAATATTTTTCTATATTTTTTAGAAGGTTTAGGTGAATTTTATCCTGACCAGAACCTCAGTTAATTAAGCGGGTCTATTTTTAGGGTCTCAGATGTCCATTAATTCTCGAAATGTGTGAAAATCTATTTCTATCTGCATGAACCCACTTATTAGACATTTATGAACATTTGACCGTTAATAAACCCCTGGAAAATCCCGTGATTGTTCTGCAATTAGTATATTCTGTTAAAACTACAGTTTTACCCCTATTTTAATGCATTTCTCTCAGAATGGATATGCAATGAATTACGACTTTTTGGCGGTTATGTAGGATCATTTATCAATGGATTCTGACTAATTAAAGCTAGATATGGCTGATGCCGTTATCATCACTACCTCTTTTGTTATTGCTTATGCCATTATTTTGTATTAACATTTCGTGGACCTCTCTCGTAATCTGACACTTCGATTAAAATCATTCTCATTTATCCCCTGCTTGAAGGTCCTCTAGCTTTTTTATGTTTAATTGCTAGTTGGTCTAGCATCATAAATTAAAGTTGCAATTTTACCTATTTCAATTTTTGAATTGCTAGCTTGTTGGAGTTGTTGCAGTTGAGGTTGCTAGAGGTCCAATCATTTACTTTAGTCCAGGTAGAAGGTATGGAAAATTTTCTCATATCATTATGGAGTTTACACAGGAGGCCCCCAATTATATGCACATTCCCAAACAGGGTCATGTTCTTAAAGTTGCATAATTTAGGTCCCACTCTTTAATTAAGGTAACAAGTTTCTAATTAAATATGCATAATTTTTTAGTAACATTATTTTTTGTAGTGAAAAAATGCATTAATTTATTGTTAATGAGATCATTTTTGTCAATTGCAGGGTTTTTGTTTTTGGTTGAAAAATGGATATGAGTTGGATGAAAAAATCCATAAGTAGTAATGAATACAAAAGTGGAGTTCAAGGTTTCGTTCAGTTTGCTATTGAAAAAGGTCTTAAAGGAGATAAAATTTATTGTCGTTGTTCGAAATGCTTCAATATGAAGTTAAGAAGTCTAGAGGATGTTCATCTTTATTTACTTCGTTATGGGATTTTGTTAAACTATTGCCAATGGACTTTTCATGGAGAACGAAACCTTATGCCTAGTTGCAGTGTATCCTTACGACTACAAAGTTCTCTTAGTGACCCACCTTCTTGTGGTGAGCAATTAAAGTTTGCAGGACAAGTTGATATTAAAAGATTATTTGAAGACAATGGAAGTTTAGATCTGTAAGTCCAGAAAGTCCAGATAATCTTCCATTGGGGCAAGATGGTGATGGAGGTAATTTTGAGATTGGCGATGATCTTCAAGATAGAAAGATGGGTGGTAGACCTAACTTGCATGGTGATAAGACTTCTACTCGATTTCATAACATTTTAAAAGATTGTGATAAGGACCTTTATCCAGGTTGCAAGAACTTTTCCAAGATATCCTTCATCTTGAGATTGTATCACCTTAAGTGTTTGAATGGATAGTCCGCCAAAAGTTTTAGCATGTTGCTTGAATTATTGAATGAAGCTTTACTTGAAGGATCCTTGCTGCCCTCTACATGCTATCACACAAAAAAGATTATCAAAGAATTAGGACTTGGTTATGAGAAAATTCATGCTTGTCAAAATGATTGCATGCTGTTTTATGGAAATGGTCTTAGAAAGCTAGATAAATGCAATGTATGTAATGCATCAAGTTGGAAAAATGTAAATAATGATGATGATAATGCTAATGAGAATGATGTGATGACTAAACGAAAGTCATGCAAAGTTTTGGGGTACTTCTCTTTGAAACCGTGACTTGCTAGGCTTTATCGTTCATCAAAGACATCATTGTCAATGAGATGGCATGCAAAGGGGCGTAAAAGGGATGGTAAAATAAGGCATGTGGCTGATGGTTTGGCTTGGAAGGAATTTGATGCTCGATATCTAGACTTTTCCTCTGAAGAGCGTAATTTAAGGCTTGCACTATCTAGTGATGGATTTAATCCTTATTGAACAATGAGTACAACAAACAACACTTGGCCGATTGTGTTGGTTATATATAATTTGGAACCACAGGCTTGTATGAAACAATCTTCTCTACTTCTTTGTATGATTATTCTCGAGCAAAAGAGTCCTAGAAATGATATTGATTTTTTTTGAAGCCTTTGATTTAAGAACCAAAGGACTTGTGGGAAGGCTTTGATGTCTTTGATGCCCATACAAAGCAGAAATTCAAATTAAGAGCAACACTTCTTTGGATAATGAATGATTTTCCTACACTTGGAAATCTAAGTGGCTGGAGTATGATGGGGTAATTTGCTTGTCCCTATTGCATGGTTGAAACTCAGTGGTTGACTCACAGTGGCAAGTTTTGTTACATGGGTAGTTGTCGATGGCTAGAACCAAGCCATCCTTTTCGATTTCAAAAGGAGCAATTTAATGGTTTAGAAGAGCTTCGGTTGCCTCCAATTACACCATCCGCAGTTGAGATTGAAAGACAACTATGAGGCCTTAAATTTAGTTATGGGAAGGCATTTGCTTTGTCAAAAAAGCAACAACGAAATGGAAGCTCGTAAAGGCAGGTTGAAGTACTGGCACCACAAGAATGTGTTTTTGAGGATGTTGATGACTTAGTTGATGATGATATTTAGTGTAAGAAGAGATATGAATCACAAAATGTTAGCATACATCACTGGAAGAAAAGGACTATCTTTTTTGATCTTCCATATTGGAGGAACAATCTCCTTCGTCATAGCCTGGATGTCATGCACATAGAAAAGAACATTTTTGATAACTTAATTGGGACTTTGCTTGATATCCTTGGTAAAAGCAAAGATAACTTAAAAGCATGTCTTGACTTGCAAAAGATGGGATTAAGAAGAGTGCTCCATCCCAATCTTAAGAATGATAAATATCATTTTGATCTAGCTTCTTACATGCTGAACACAAAAGAAAAAGATCTCTTTTTGTCCATATTGAAAAATCTCAAGGTTCCTGATAGTTATGCTTCAAATATATAAAGATCGGTAAATCTTAAAGAAAGGAAGCTTGTCAACCTTAAGAGTCATGATGATCATATTCTCATGCAAGATATTCTTCCCATTGCTCTTAGAGCCTTAGTGTCAAAATCAATTGTGATTGTCATTTCTGAATTATCTAATTTTTTAAGTCCATGTGTGCAAACACACTCGACCGAAGAGAGCTCGATCAATTACAATCTCGTATTGTGCGCACAATGCGTCAAATGGAGAAGATTTTCCCACAATGTTTTTTTACTATTATGGTTCACTTGATGATTCATTTGGTTGAGAAGGTTTAGCTGGGAGGTCTAGTGTTTATAGATGGATGTACCCTATTGAAAGGTAAGCATTACATTTAGCCCTAGTTGTTTACCATTGTATATTTTATACTCTTGATCTCATTTTGATTGTTTAATAATTGCCTTAAACCATAGATTCTTATGTCGCTTGAAGTCTCACGTAAGAAATAAAGCCTACCTAAAAGGATCCATTGCAAAGGGATGTATAGCTGATGAATGTTTAACCTTCATTTCAAGATACTTTGGTAGTGTGGAGACAAGATTTAATTGTCAACCAAGGAATAATGATAGGGTTGAAAACTTCGTTGGATATTTGTTTGAGAGTGGTGGCTGAGTTCTTGGGAGGAGAAATGCTTGTGTTTTTGATAGCATTTCACTTGCTCAAGCACATCGTTATGTGCTTCTTCATTACAAAGTCATTGAACATTTTCGTACGTACGTCTAATAATTTATATAATTGATGGAATGTTTTTATAGCCAATTTGTTTCAGCATTTTCATCGTTAGTAATAGTTTCAACTATTAATTAATTTAGTGAGTTCTTACATGAGATGCACAACATATACAATTCCAATAGAGTCAATAGTGGGATGGAGCAAAAGTGGCTACTTGAGCACTTCCCATCATGGCTGTCTCAAAAGGTAGTGCATCATTATCTATTACAATTCTTATTCTTTAAGTCATTTGCAAATTTTAAAATTATCTCTTATTCTAGGTTTCAAGATCAGAAAAAAATCAATATCCTCATGAACTAGTGGCAATAGCAAGGGGTCCGAATAATGTAGTTAGAAGTTTCAACTCTTTCCTAATCAATGGATTTAGATTTCACACAAAATCCGTAGAAAGATACCGAAGTGTACAGAACAGTGGAGTTATGGTTGAAGTAGCTGACCTACCTTTTATGGTACCCTCACTGCTATTTATGAGTTAAACTACTCTTTAGAGGTTAAGGTTGTCCTTTTTTGTTGTAATTCCGTGGATGTTAAATCTCATAGAGGATTGAAGATACAAAATGGATGCACTCTAGTAAACTTTTATAGATTAATACATACAGGGAAACATCTAGAAGAGGATCCATTCATATTTTCAACTCAAGCAAGACAAGTATTCTATGTTAAAGATCCCAAAAGTAGTGTATGTCATCATGTTATTGTTACAAAGCTTAGAGACTTGTTTGATATGGGTATTTGGAATGACAATGTTGATGAAGAAGATGCAATTTCAAATAATCCTTGCCTACCTAATGTTACAACAGTTGACGACTTAGACCATTGCAGCACCTGGATTAGAGGGGATGAAGAAGACAATGACTGAAACTTTAAAGTCAAAATTTTGCATGGTATGTGATGTTGAAAAACGTGTTAAGTTTATTTGTACGTTGTAGCATGAGATTACAACATCAATTTTGAAATAAGAAAATGGTAAGTCTGAGTGTCTAACACAGGGAGGTGAGAAATTGAATCCTACGGTCTCTTAGTTTATTACCACATGATAATGTATTTCATTTGCTTGCATGAAAAGTAGAGAGAGAGGGCAGGGTTAGGAATTTGGAGGAGAACAAGGTTGCTACCTACACATTAACAAAACCAAGCATGAAATACAACAATAAACATACTATGATTAAAATGAAAGCGTAGCTTAGAATGCATAATAACAACAAGTACTTCTATGAATCATATAGTAAGTGTTTTACAAAGATGAGCACAAAAGCTAGAGGAAAGCTTAAAAAGAGCAACACTATAAACTATGAAAAGAAGAGCTCAAGCTAAGTGGAGGCTTGTCGAGGCAGCCACAGCGGTGAGAGAGGCTCCGTTGGCAGCTTGGCGGCTCCGAGGACTTTCTTTGAAGCTCTAGAAGGTGGTAGAAGACTTGTGGTTAAGATGATTTGCAATGGGAGATCATAGGACCCTTTTATAGGCAAAGGAGGGCCTTCAATAGACCCTAACAACCCCCAAACCATGCGCACATGCACACTGTCACGCAGCCACACTCGTAAGCACGCAGGCTAGCGTGGCCTCACGAGAACCATCGATCTCTCCATTCGACAGCTTCATTGCGCCATTACACACACGCACAATCGCACTTCTTGTGATCTCCCCCATGCTGCTGGTCAAGTGGTGCTCTTCGCACCTGCGGATCATGTGCCAACGGTGTAAATCAACTTGCGGATGAACACATGCGATCGCACGGATCGTGCTTAGGTGATGTTTCTTGACAAGAGTCATTGATTGTAGATCGTATGGCATTAATGGTGTGCCTTTGTGTGCTGAGGAGTTGTGGATCGTGGCTTGATCCCACGTTCTCTACATTTGAGGAAGAGCGCACTACCACTATACTGTGCGAGGTGGAGCATGTTCTTAGCCAGTTATCTCTGATCGTGCGGTCAACGCTGAGGTGAGGCGTGGCAAGATGAGAGTCATTTGATGATGATTGGACGACTGAGAAAGGGGGTGATTGTGAGATGAGGAGAAGAGGCGGGTGCTGCTGCTGTGGGATGGAGGGCTGACTGGGTGCCACGTGGTGCATCGTGGGTCATTGATCATTAGATCAATGGCCTGGTCTTCTTTAGCTAATTGTGGGAGCTACGGAGGTTAAATTGGGGCTATTTCAGATTTGTTGGACTTCGATTTTCATCCTGAATCCATTTGTGCGGCTTGATTGCTCATCTGAGACCTATTTCAATATGCACTTGTACAACCTGGCCATTAAACATTAATTCCAAGCAATCTTAATGTAAAGAGTATACTACATGCATGCATTGCTCCCAGACGCACTAGATTGTTATATTTAAGTGCAAAGGCACTTGAAATTGACTCTAATTGATATAATTAACACTACTAACTATAGAGTCATTAGTATGTATGATTTCATTCTTTATTATTATTATTTTTACCTTTTACCTCATGCGATAATGTTCCTATTGTAACATTAACTTCATAAGAAGTTTTCAATGAAAAATTTGCATAATAAACTTCTTGTTTAACAGTTTGAATAAACTGAAGGCATCTAAAAGCCAAGGTGCCCACACGTATGTTGCCATAACTATTACAAGGACTACCATCTACTCCATCACTAATGTTGGAGTATGTAACATATATATAAGATTGCAAACATATCTGCTGATGTGGCAAGTGATATCAGAATTCAATTATGGAACTATTTTTGGTGACTAAATAAAATAGCAAATAGGCACCCAAAGACAAATCCAGACTAGTTCCCTCCCTTTGATCTCCTGGAGCCTTCTCTGGCCTTTTTGCCCTTGGGGCTTCCTTTGGGTGCAACCTTAGTAATCTGCCAAACTTTGAAGGCACACCATTTAATCATCAGTCTTTGTTCATTTTACTCACTAGTATTTCATCCCAAACTCATTTGAGGAAGGATAAGCTTTTGCCTTACTACTTAATTTTTGTCCATTGGGCAATTGGGTGGTCTTATCTGGAGGGTAAGGGATCCCCATTGAATGGGGTAGTTTTGTTTTTCTTGGAATGCTTGGTTAGCAACTTAGTATGCCTGTCATATATGTACACTAGTGAAAGGCAATGAATGCTTGAATTGAATACCTTGTGTATAATTGTATTTCTTTTGAAAGTAGAGTCATTTATTTATTTGACATTGATAAAACTCTTAGGCCTAGTTTATCTTGTAGGCTAACCCTAGTAAACAAATGTTAACCCCAGTCTACTTGGGATGTTAACTTAGGCTTTCAGAACACCAGGTATTAACCCTTTTTTTTGTCTTGTTATGATATTTTAACACCACAGATAATAACCTCAAGTTAATAGCACTGAAAAACTAGCCTCATTCATCCATCAATGTTGACCATTTTTTCCTAGTTTCCTTCGACTTAAACATAGGGAGAGGGAACTTCTAGATCTGGTAAGAATAGATAGCAAATAAGATGCTTAAGAAATTGGTAAAATGGTTATCTAGCTTACTAGGATAGAAGCAAAGTTTGATCACTTGAATGTCCTTTCGTTTCATAGATGTTTAGGACAGAACTATTTTGTTGTGCTTCTAGTGGATGTATATAGTTTGGAGTAGAACAGATACTTATTCCATGTTTATTCTGCTTTTTTTTCATTGGTGTTAGTATTGCTCCCATCTATAAAATTTTGATTTGATTTGCTCTTTTCTAACAGGTTTTCTGGACCCCGAGGAATGCAACAACATTGAGTATAAATTGAAAACTTTCTCCAGCGTCTACCATAAGCTTTGTGGGAAGGATGTTTACTTGAGATCTTTAATTATGAGTTAAACCATTGCATGAGAAAAAAAGTCCCCGAAGTGAAAGAGGTTCTAATTTAGTGAATGGTGAAAAAGATGTTTCAGGCCATAAAGATTCCTCCTAGCAAGCCAAAAGTTAGAAAAGAGGAACATTATGTATCCAGTAAGACCTTAATGTTTTTTTAAGAAATGAAAATAAGATAATTCATGTCTTCACAAATTTTAGACACATAAATAGATTAGAGAATGTTGGTTTATTGAATTATGGTCTAATTTTTGGCATTCCAATGTGGTTTCTACCAGAAGATATGATTGATTTATATATTGCTTCTCATGCATACCTTAGATGAAAATTTTATGTTTGACAAGGAAAGAAAAATTATAATTCATATAATCTTCAGTGACAGCTCGAACGACCTTTAGTGACGCTTATAGCTATCGTTGAATGCTTGTGTGCGGGATTCTCTTCTTCCCTCCACTATATAAACACCCCTACACCCCCCATTCCTCTTCTTCTCTACTTACTCTACTCCCACCTACTCCTAAGCTCTAGCAAGCCTACCAACGCTCCATTAGAGCTTACTCTCAAGCTCCCAAGGCTCCTATTAGTGTAGTGAACCTTTGCCTCACCAAATATTCATCCATCTTCCCATCCCCATTCATAGGTCGCCTTGGAGCCGTCCTCCTACCTCCATTCCAATAGCAGATCATCTTCGCCTTATCACCTCCATTTTGGAGCCACGCCGAAGCTTTCCTTTACCCGACATCCTCCTGCATCTCACCTCCATTGTCCCACTCCACACCTCCTTTGTCCGAGCTTCCGCCAGGAGCCATCGTCTCGTCGAACAGCCGATTCGGGAGATTTCTTCTCAGCCCTCTCACTTTTTATGCTTTCATAGTTTATTGTAATCGACATTGGAGTGATATATATATCATATTTGTTTCATCTCTATCTTGTGATTCATTCTGCTTGTCTTCTTTTTGAAAATACAAAAAAACATAACAAAACCCTAAAATAGCAAAAAGAAACAAAATGAAGCACGGTTTTCAATTTAAGTAAATGTCACCTCCCTGTGTTTGACCCGGGACTCCCTTGGAGTTTCGGTATAAATTTTATATGATCATGAGTTTTGCAACTACGACGACGGGTTACTTGTAACCCCGATTTCAAACACGCGAAACACGTGTGATCATTTTGGCACCGTTGCTGGGGAGGCAATGCTCTTTGGTTTTTTTTTCCCGTGTTTTTCCGCCTTACCTAACTTTTATCTCACTTTTTCTTTGATCTTACTGTGATTGCTGGTACTCATCCGAGGCGGGCCAGAGCAGTTAGATTAGAGAAAAGTGCGGATGAAGGTTTTGTAAGTGTACCCCCACCACCCCCACCCTAGTTTTCATTCCATAACCTAATAACTCAAACCCAAATCAACTTAGGTGCTTGCAAAAACCCTAGGGTAGATTTTGGTTGTTTGATTGTCACTCCACTTGCCTCACCCACCCGCATCTATATAAAAAAAAAATTCTTCCCTTGTGGGATTTAACTGAAAGCTACACACTTAACACCCACAGCTTTTTATCCTAAGGCGCAGAATCACTTTGATTCTACCACTTAATTGGGATCTGACCTATGGACTCGGTACACTTCAACTAAATATACATAAGTGAGTAGAAATCTGAATAGGTTAAGCATTCTTGTGTGCCTTAACTAAGTGGTGCAATAGCCAATTGATTGAGTTGTTTGGGCAGCACCACTCACTTTAAAATTGATCCACCAAGTAGCTTGACAGTTAGGGTTGATTTTTAGGACTGAACCAGGCACTCCACATTTTATTTCTGATTTTTAAAGGAATATATCTACACCAGTGTTTTCAAAACTTGGAGTGTTCTACTGAACCTTGATTGAATATACCTAAAGATTAAACCCTAAAAGCTATTAAACAAGGTTGAAGCCTAAAAGACACATCATCAAATAACCTTGTTTGAAAACCCTGGTTGTGCATGCACACACATTTTAACTGATCATTAAGGGCACAACCCATCTAAAGCCCATTACATTCCTAAAGCATCATTGTCCTAACCCTAACTAAAATTGATTAGACGTTGGCCCTAAGGACTGGTTTGCTCGTCGGGATCCAGATTGAGATTATTCATGATTAACCTGCTTATACTAGTCAATCTGATGTCTATCTAGGGGAGTAGCGTCAAACGACCGCAGCTGGGGGGTACACTAGGAACCAGAGGCGCAAGCCAAAGGAAGAACCTTCTCCCCATTCCCTCCTTCTAACTGGTTGGATTGCCTAGACATAAGTAGAGTAAATTATCCATAATCTTAGGACGGATTTTGAGAGTCTATAGACCTTTAGGCTACCCCACCTAAGGACAGGCTTGTATGTTTGTATTGCATGGCTCCTTTCTCTTCTGATTTCCCTCCTTACTTCACTATGTACCCTTCCACATCTTACACACATTTCCAATCCTATCCTCCTACCACCACATATCCCCAAGATGATTATTATCCCAACTTGACTTGTAATTACCCATCCACTAGCTGGGATTACTTTGATTGGGGATACAAATCCGGACCTCAATGTCCAGGGCCTAAACCTGAACAACAAGATAATGATTGCTATCCTTCCCAAACCTACAATAATTATGGATCTCCATCCTTTGATGACCAAACCAACCCGATCTACAATCAGGAAGGATATAATGATTCTAACACCTACCCTCCCCAGTATTCCAATGAATATAGGTTGCCACCTTCCTTTGAACAACCTAGAACGACCTACTTCCAGGGAGGGACCTGAGAACCTCGACATCTTGACTCCCCTAGATTTAACCCAAACCCACCCAAACCTGAATCGAACCAGTCGGTTCAGGTGAACCAGATCCAGGATAGGGTGTTGGTTAATTTGAGGAACACTATAGAATCTTTAGAAGCTCAGCCAACACCATGCACTGAAGCACTGAAGTCTATGATCAAAATGATTGATGAACTTAATAGTTCTTTATTGGATTTGCTCCAAAGTGTTAGGGATAGGGACATGGGTGAGTTTCTTCTTGGGAAATTGTCGAGGTTGAGGATGAAATTTGTGGTTGCCCTAGTCAAATCTTGGGATGATTCTCAAGATGAACCCCCTTCAGGAGAGCTAATGTCTGAACCCACTCAGGCGCCTATCAGGGGGGATACATATTCTGAGATTGGAGATGACCAGGTTGGGCTAGAGCAACCCTTTGAGGATGAATCAAGTTTCTCACCCGAGATCCTAGAGCCAGGGAATGACGAAAAATATGTCTCCACGGACCATGAAATGACATATGATTTTGAGACATTTATAAATGAGGATCATGGATTCTTTGCTTCTGAGGGTGAGGAATCTCTTAGTGAAGTCTCACTTGAGCTTAAGGAAGATGATTTTAGTGAGACAAATGGGCTCGAGGAGCATGACGAACCATTTGATAGCCCAGTCATTAAAGATTTTGATTTGGTTGGGGCTAACTTGGAGGATTCGAATCCTCATTTACTTGATGATTCAATCAGTGACCCCATTCCTCATCTACACCCCGAAGAGCTGACTTTTGAGATCATTGTGCCCAAGTCAATCTTGATTTAGCCACGATTTCTAGACTTGGGAGAATCATATGGGGTGAATGATATGCTAGAGGTCCCGGAGCCTAAGCCCTTGATGTTGGAAGATAGAATTGTTGAAATAAAAATTTGGGAGGCTAATTCTGAGGGAACTTTGATTTTGGATCTAAGGGTACCTATTGACCTGAAACTACCTACTTCTACCAGGACCCTTACGATATCTTTCACGTGCAACCTAAGCTCGAAATAACTGATTATTTTTCTGAGCTAGATGTTAAGTGGACAACCGCACCTATTGAACCATCTTTACCCGTTGTCGGACACTTTGGTCTTGGGTTGCACACCACTAAACCGCAGTCCCGACCTCGCAAACACAATAACCTTCGGTTCTGGGTGATTTTCATCCAGAACCTAAGAACCACTCGACCCTGGGGCATGGGTCTACATCATAATTTGGTCTACATCAGTGGACATCTTCTGTTAGCAGGTTGGAGGATCAATATTTTTATTTTGATTCTGACCCGCACTTGTGAATTCTCAATTTCTTCTTTGTATGTATGTTATGCCTAGCTGAAGGCATTAAACTTAGCGCGTGTGTATACACTCTTCTCTCTACGGAGCTGACCAAATTTTCATGACACTCAGGTGATATTCTATTTACTCCACCCTTTTCATGTCTTTATTTTTACAATGAGGATATTGCATCATTTAGGCATGGGTGGGTGGATATTTAATCCTTAAATCATTTTGTTAACTCTGTAGAATTTCTTTTAGTTTCTTTAAAAAAAAATTAAAAATTCAAAAAGATAAAAGAAAAAAGAAGAATTAGGAGAAGAAAACTTAGGCATTTGGAAGTTATTAACTTTAGGAAATGATACGATAGGACCTGAATACTTAGATTCTTTAGGTCTTCAGGCTTAATTAGCCCGAGTGTCCACTCGAATGTGGACTTAGTCTCGAGTCCTTGCCAAGTCAATCTTATTTTAATTCAGTAAATAAATTGGGGTGATAAGTATATGACTTATCAACCTACCCTTTGATTTGAGGGGACTTTAGGCCTAAGCATCTACACACTTTTTGCACTGACTCACTTTTCGATGGTTTCTTCGAAAATTGAGTAGCTAATGAACTATCTAGGCTGGTATGGCTGGCAAGTTGTCGGTGGTAACAGCTCATTGGCTGATTGTTCAGAGCCCAGCCACAAGACTATTTCCGTTGTACTGCCTCTAGGTAAATCTTAGAGCAGGGAAGCCACCTACTTAAAAAAAAATGAAATAAGAAAAAGAAGAGGAAAAAAAAAGCAGAGAAAAAAAAAAATAAAATCACACTTCACTGCACGAGTATGGCTGGAAAGTTGTCATGGGTAACAGCCCATTGGCCAGTTGTCCAGAGCCCAGCTCACAAAAATGCACAATAATTCCCAAAATACTTAGGGAAGAAGCAAGGAAGTAGAATAAACTGGGGAGATATACACTGGGTTCGCCCTTGTGTTGACCCCATAAATAAAAGAAGTAGGGAGAAAGCTACTATTCGAAAAGATAAACCTCTAGGCAAGGTCACCTGGGGTCGTAGAAACTCGAAGTTTGTTTTAACGGCCACTTAGTGAGTCTTTCACTCTTTTCACTAGATGCTTAGCACTTAGAGTCCTTTTCGAGTCTTGGGCGGGTCGGGTAGCTGTAAAAAGTTATCCCGGAACTCTCAAACTCCAAAAGTATAAAAAAAAGTTAGAAAAGAAGAAAAATAAAAAGGAATGTATCTTCCCTTTTCAAATAAGGTGAGGACTTGGGCGGTCTGCACTCTGGCAAACACCCGGGTACTATTAAGTTTTCGTTGTTTAGGACCTTAGTTGAAATTTTCTATTGTTAATAAATGACTTAGGCCTAAGCTATCTAATCCTAATTTTGAATTTATACATAGCATGTGATTTAATTTTGCTAGGGATTAGCAAAAGATAGGCATGGGGGTATGATATAGACACATCTATTTAGGTTAAAATGCCTATTCATGCATGTTCTAGGCTTAGATTTGCATTTCATGTTATAAATATTACATAGCATGTATCATTCTGCATTTAGAGTAGTTGTATATATTTTAGGTTAATTAGGTCCTTTTTATGGTTAGGAGAGAAGAAGACTTATTTCAAGGCCTCAGATGGATGATCGAACCGTACAGATCTGATTAGGATGACGATAGGAGTTTAACGCCTCTAAAATCGTTTAGATCGGAGAACCGTAGCATCATACGAAGTTCGAGGAAGATCAATGGCCAGGGGGCAATGTGACATCCATATGGGTTTTGGATGGAAAATCTGATTATACGGATGGATCTGAAGTAATGATCGCAGTCCAGCAGCATGAGAATCATCTAGATCTGAGCACCGTGGCACCCTCTACAAAATAAAGAAGAATGGGTGGCCCAGATGGCGCCATGTGGCACCATCCAGGCCGCCCAATGCTGGTCAACAGTAGCACATCGCGCATAGTCGCAGTCGTGTGCAACAGCAGCATAGCGCATGCCAGTGCGCATGCACGTAACACGGTGCGGGAATACGGGCGCATAAAGCACGCAGCATGCGATGGGCGTGCCAGCGGAGGATAAGTGCGGATCTTCAGCGACGCGGGCCTTTAGTGACACTGGCAACTGTCACTAATGGTTTGTGTGCGCCAGCAAGAGGAATTGAAGGTTGGATCTTCAGCGACAGCTGTAGGGATTTATAGTGACGTTTACGAACGTCAGTAATGACCCAGATACGAATTTGTTCTTCCTCCACTATAAAAGGACCCACCCACTACCATTCCAAACCATCTCTTCCTTTCTTCCTCTCACCACCTCCAAGACTCTCGAGAGAGCTTGTCTTAAGCCCGGGATGCTCCTTTAGAGTAGAAAACCAAATAGTTTTCCCTCCCCTCATCCCCATTCGTGGAGCATCTCGTGGCCGTCCTCTCACCGCCCTTCAGGAAGAAGATCCTCGCTGCGACACCGTCCTACCCCATCCTTTGTCCTCCGATTCTGTCCTCCATCCTGCTCCTCACCACCTTCCTCCAGGCGATGTCAGAGCGAGTCGTCCTCCGAGCAACCGTTGAGGGGGATTTCTCTCATCTCTTTCTATCTTTTTACGCTTTCGTAGTGTAGTTTTCCTACTTTCGTAGTTGTAACAAATAGTTGTTCATGAATAGATGATTATTTCTCTCTCTCTCTTTCTCCCTCTCTCTCTTACATTTTTGTAAGTAGATAAAGTTTTCATCGACCTAATCTCTTGCCCTATTAAAAATACCAAAAAATTAGAAAAGACAAAAATGAAATAAACAAATAAAAGGAGAAACACGGATTTTCAAAACCAAACGTTTGCCTCCCCATGTTCGACCTAGGACTCCCTTGGAGTTTTGGTATAAATTTTATTTGATCACGAGGTTTGCAACTACGATGACGGGTTTCTTGTAACCTTGATTTTAAACTCATGAAACACGTGCGATCAATACATATATATACATACATATATATATGACGTTCATTCTTCATTTCACACGGCATTTGCAGAACAGGGTTGCTGGTTTATTGGTTGTCTATATGTGGCTTAGAATAAGGTTTTACTTATAGGGTTTATTGTTTGATAATTGATTTTCTATTTGAGATGGGATACTATCTGTTACTTTACAAGGTTAAAGTTTAATATTTGGAACATGGAGTCTAATATGATTAGCATCCTAGTACATTTCTTTTTATTTTAGATGGTTAATATTACTATTAGTAACTTTATAATGTTTGAAATACTACTTACTATAGGCATACTTTATGGCAAGATCAAAAACTTTCAATGGATGTCATATATTTGAATCACAATTACAGGATAAAGTAGTCAATGAAGAACCATCTGATTCAACTAATATTCCAAGAGAACAAGAGCAACAAAAAATACTAGACCTTGGTGTTCACATGCTTTAATCAAGTTTAAAAATGTATGTCATAGTATAGATGATTAAAGCGGGGTCAACATTTAAAATTTATATTCTTGAATTATGAAAGTAATCCGAGGTCATTTGCTAGAAGCAAAGAAATGCGTGAAAACTACTATATAATTAATTACAATTGAACTTGAATTAAATGTTAATTTTCAGAAAAGTTCAATCACACTAGATTCTATGAATGAGGAGATTAAATCCAACCTTAAGTGTAGGGAATAATATATTATTTAATGCTCAATAAAATAATCAAGTGTTAATTCGATCAAGCACTAAATAATAATGTTCGAACAAGGTGATGCACTAAAATCCCATTTAGAACCAAATCTCGAATTAATTTAAACAACGTTAGAAATCAATCCTTATATTATTGAAGTTTGGTCGCTGTATCCTCACAACAAGGTCGTTGCGAGATTTTTTTCTTTAAAAAGGTCCTTGCCAGCATTTGCAAATGATATTGACTCTCCTTTAGCAAGGCTTCACCGATGAGTGGCTGGTATTGAGCTCCAGTTGGATTCAAGCTCCAACGAGGGGCGGAGCATGGTTGCCAGCTTGCCACCAACATGTTGATGGTGACAGATCGATGATCGGATATGGCAGTAGTGGTGAATGGTGTTGGGGATGATGATGGGTCTAGCAAGCACCTAAACATAAAAACATGGCCTTGCTGCCTTGATTAACAATGTGGGGAGCTCCGGCGTCCTCAAACAATTTTGCGGGAGGGGCAGTGGTGGAGCTTCTCGCAGAAGCTTCTCCGCCGTTAATGGCGGTAACGATGGAAAGGGGGAGTTTATGAATGGAGCTCAAAAGCTCCAGAATTCTAATTGGGATCTAGAGAAGTATAAGCCCTAACCTAATTACCGAGAGTAAGAGAGGAGTTACTTGGAGAGCATGGTCGGTTGGCAAGGAAAGGAAAGGAGGAATTAGAGCAGGGAAAGGCATGGGGGGCCATGAGGCTTCGTGTGAAACTTCGTGGGACGTCAGGGAATTGAAGCCCTCTTCCAATTTTAGCGGAAGAGTGGCAGACGAAGAGGATGAAGGATCTCCGAGGTGCGTTAATGGTGCGTGAAAGAGGAAGGGAAGGAAGGGGTTTCCACACCCAATTTTTGCACAAAGAACCACGACGGAGCACATTGACGCTTTATAGGCTAGGAATCATGTGAATTTAGGTAAGAACACAACCCAATATGATCGAGTTGATGCATGGGTTTCTCACCTTCCTTTGACCGAGAAATACGTGCTCCATGATTGATGAGATAGGCTGGGACTTGCATCAACGGATGCGAAATTGTTGAAGAACAATCCCACCAATTTCTGTGGGATTTGACTGCTTGACGCGGGAGCAATTGCTCCTTAAAGCTTGCTCGAAAGCTTTGCTTGAGCCTGCTGCAACTGCTGTGTCGAGGAAGAAGGCTGACATCATGCTGACTTCAGCCAAGGACTTGAATGAGCGAAAATTGGACTAAAATGTCATGAATTCAAAAGTTAAGGGCCTAAATGCAAAGTAGGTAAACATGAAGTCCAAAAGAGCCCAAATGTTTATGATAACTTAATTGGGATCCAAGGAATTCAATGGTGACTTCAATTTTGGGTTTTGATGAGGTTTAAATGGTCAATTTACATTTTGATCCAAAATGTATCAAATACCCGCCTAAGTCTCTATTTAAGGTCAAAATGGGTTCCTTTTGTCAAATTGATTGTTCTAAACCTTATGGAATATTTTTAAATGATTTTTAGAAGGTTTAGATTACATTTATTTCCATTAGAACCCTTTTAATTGAAGTAAAGCTGAAATTATGATTTTTAATTAAGAATTGACATTCACTTTGAATGGAAATCCTAAATTACTTAATATCAATGCACTTATTGGAAATTTAAGGTTATTTAACCTTTAATTAAGCATCGTTTTACCCTTTGGTTAATTTTCACTTGTATTTATCTGTTAAAATGGTAGAACTAACCTATTTTGCGATAATTCTTCTCTATTCAGCTCAAATTAAATTATACCCTTTTGTATATTAACTAGGTGAATTTAAATTTAGAATTTAGCCAAATTGAGATAGTTAGATATAGAGGATGATGGTGCTACCATCATACCGCCATACCTAACATTCACTAGTCGCTTAGCAAATCCTTAGAATTTAGAACAGATTTTCAGTGTAAGGGTATTTTTGACATTCAACTCAATTACTTCGTTGATCTAGATTTTCCTGCCCTCTTTTATCAACTTTATTTATTTTTTTGTCTGGATTAAAAGAAAGGAAAGACTTCGGTTGTTTTCAAAATAATGTAGGTACAGTATTTTGTAAAACATAAAACATCAGTATGAATCTTTTAGAGTAATCAGGATCTCCGTATCCACTCAAGAATTCAACTAATCTACCATTTTCTGGTTCTTACAAGAACCAAAACCCATTTTTGCAGTTAAATTCTCCTTGACCTAAGAACTCGTACCACGATTTGCGTGACCTTGAAAATCAAAGTGTCAGAGCTTTGTGATTGGTCAACTTTATTTTCTTAGATGTGTCTTTGCAAGACTTATTTATTTTTCTAACGGTTTTTTTTTTTTGTTTTTATTTTGTTTTTCTACCCTAAACCTAGACTCACATCAGTCTTAATACAGTTATGCTGGGATCATCATTCTCATCACCAAGTTCTCCATAGGGGCTCTGGTGCCAGCACTCATGAGCAGCACCGTCCAAGACACACCTTAGGTGCTCACAACCCCAAACAAAAAGCATTGTAAGGGGAGCTCCTAGCGAGCTCAGGCTCCTAGCTTGATACTTCGAGATAGCACCATCTGAGACAATTGAGCTGCACAATACGCTCTATATGCTCCTTATAAAGATATGTGTTTTAGATTTATAGCGAGCGCCAAGACGGTGACATATTTGCATTGTGTCATCAAAGGAAAATTTTCCTTCTTGATGGTAGAAATTCAAACCAATCAACTGCCTTGATCTTTCACCAATACTACAACATGGAAAATTATTTATTTATGTAAGTTTTGGGGCTTTTTGGGATTGTTTGCTTTTTGCGTGTGTACATGTGTTGATGCTTGGTTTTCAAAAGTCATTCAAAACTTTTGAACGAGAACCAAGCCAAGTACTACCCAGGTCACTAAACAGAATTCAGAACTTAGAATCATCAAGGTTAAAAAGGAGTTCTTTATGGGATAAATTGATCTGATCTAAGATTTTAGACCTGGAAAGTCCAACAACAGGATCCTCAGATTCACTCCTAAGTTTGTTAAAGATGAAATCCCTTGTGTACCTTTTTAGAAATAATGTACAACCTTAGACCCCTTCTTCCTGAAATCCCTTTTTTTTTGTGAGAACCCTTTAAAGAACTTGAATTTTAATTGCTTTCACTTTAATACCTCTCCATGCTTAAGTTTTGCAATGCCCTCATTACAAAAAGGATGGGTTCGAATTCAGCTTAGTTCATATTTTAGAACACGTTTATAAGGGTGAGCAGGCAGGTCAGAAATGATTGTTGTGGATGATTTCAAGCTCCAATATGAAAATTGGAGGTGGAGTCGATTGTTCTGAAATATGAACCTTAAAGTGCAATAAGAGTGGTGTTCAAGGAGGATATGAAAGGTCTTAGGTTTTTGAAAAATGATGGGTTGCCTCTCGTTAAGTGCTAAATTTACCACCTTCAGCTGGGAGTAAGGCGGATCAAATGGATGAAGTAATCATATTGTAAGAGTTTTGTAGAACAAGAACCTTGATGATTAACTTGGTTGGGATAACCAAGTTCTTGTTCTGATCAACTGGCTGATTATGCAGACCAAAACCTTTGAGTCTAGTGGGTTGAGAAATGTGGATCAATAGATGAGGAACCCACTAGACGAAGTTTGGCTCAAAAAGATATGGAAATGAAGAGAGAGGATTTGGCTGCGTAGGTTCATCCAATTCATAGTAGGGATCCTCAAATGATAATGGATTAATGAAAAATATAAGGACCCTACTTATGGGATCAGAAGTAATCAGCAGTTGACTATCAATTTGATTAATGTCCCACTCATTGTCAAACTGAGGTGGAAAATCAACTCCCACAGGATCAGAATGAGATGATTCCAAATAAAAATGGATTTCGGTGGAGTCAAGTGGCAGGGATCGGTTGCTAAAAGGCTTAAAAAACCATTCTTGGTTGGCCTTCTGATCAAGTGGTGCAACTGCTTTGAGCTCCAACTTAATGACCTCGGAGTCAGAGTCAAAGAACGGGTCATTGATTACGCAGCAATCATAGGACCTAATTGACCTGAATTGAGTTAGATCTTAGCATAACTTAGGATTAATTCATGCATTAATTGCATACTTTGCATCTTTACTACATAGATATTATTCATGAAATAATGCCATAATGCCGTACTAATTAGTGTAATATTTGATTTGCAAGCATAGGAAGCTTAGGAGATAGCCTAAAGCCGGATAGAGGCCAGACTACAGCAGAGCTGGAGCAGAAGCCTGGAATAAAGCTGCAAATAAGATGAAGACAGAGTGTGGGAGAGGTATACTATACTACCTGTAGGGATTTAATGTTAGAATTAAATTATGAAGAACATAGGACATCCCTACACCTATCCCTAGCCCTTAGGATAACCCAAGCCACCATCCCATACCTAAGACACCCTTACATTAGGTCATTTTAGCCTAAAACAACCAAAAACCAGTTTCTAGCCCACCTCTGGATGTCCAGACAGTGTGCTGGACGTCCAATTTCTGTAGAAACCCAAGATAGAAGTTTATGCCCGTATTGATCCAGTATTGGATGTCTAGACTTAAGATTAGACTTCTAATTCTGAAGTATAAGTTGTTTGATCCATTGATCAGACAGCTGGAGATCTTCTCCAATTACTGATTTTGGATTTGAAGCCATATCTTGCTTCTTAAGACCTAGAAACCCTACCCTACACCCTAAGAAACCTAATTTAAGGTACCCTAAGCCTAGTGCACTATCCTAAGACCCTCCTACGAACCTAATTAGGTTCTCACTAAGCCTAACTGAATAAGTAAAAGTCACTTGAACTCTACTTGTCTAATTGGGCTCATGGAGTCTAATTGAGCCCTAATCTCAACCCATACAAGTCTAATTGGACTAAGTTTAAGTCCAATTGACTCACATCCAACCTAATTGGGAATTCTCTCTCCCAATTACACACACATTAATCCAATTAAACTTGTGATGAGTTTAATTGGATCCTTTACTTAAGCAATAGGTTGTATGAACCTATTTTTAGAAACCCATCTAGACCTAATCACCTAGACCTACCTAGACCCACCTTAGGCTCCACCCAAGTGGTCCACTTGACCACTTAAGACATGCACACACACACCCACACATAGAGTTGGCATCCACAGTTGGATGCCACCTAAGGAAAACCTAAACCTAGTCTCTACTTAGTCCATTCGTAGATCCACAAATTATGGATCAAAGAAGACCCACTCCTTTCCTATTTTTAGCCGCCACCTAAGACTCTCTAGAGTCTTCTTGGATGGCCACTTGAAGTTTCTCCACATCTATAGAAAGACCTCTCAAGTTTCAGCCCAAGCCATCCACATACTTGTTCCTTGGATGCCATCTCATAACCTTCACCTCCATAGACGAGCTCGATCCTCCACAAGCATCACCTTCACATCCAAGGTCCAAGAGCATCTCCACCACCTTCATCAAGAGGTCGGCCACAACCTTGGCCATCCCTGCTTCCCTTCTACCACCTCAAGCCACACGGCCACTAGACACCACCTCTGGTGCCTTGTTTTCCCATAGTGATAATCGTTCTTCATAGTTTAATTTCTTGCATTATTTTCTACTAATAGGATAGTATTATCCATCTCCTAGAGTGCACACATATTCTCCCTGACATCCATGTGTGCATCTTTGTTTTGTTAGTTTAGATCTACTCATTTTTAATTTCATTGTACAGGCATTCCTCTAAAGCTAATTGTAATGACTTGATTTGAGGAAATAAAATTGCCTGTTATATCTACTTGGATCATATATTTCCTTTTTGCAAATAAAAATGTTAGTTCTGGAGGATATTGAGGATTTAACGATAAATGAAATTTCTATTGGTTGCCATTGAATAGTTGAAATCGTGTGCACCAAGATGCATACTTTCATGTTTATTCTCTACCTAAACCATGCACACATTTTACATGTAAACAACATGATCGACGATTCGTATATTCGTATTTTAAACAACAAAGTGCAATTTTAAACGAGCAGAGAAAAGAAAAATCAGAATCAAACTCGCAAAGAAATCATGCCTCCTTGAGATCAACTGAGACTCACCTAATCTCATTAAAATTGTTGTTTAAAATGTATTTTGCAGCTATACTATGATGCCTTGAATTCAAATTGAGATCTCACATTCCTAACAAATGGCGCCATTGTTGAGGAAGCTATGCTTGATTTCTGATTGCCAATATTAATGCTGACATATTTGCCTCTACTTGTTTTTGGTGTTCAGGTACATAAAAGTGGATTTTGCACACACATCAGGTGCAATTGAAGAATTCAGGTACACACCAAATTCCTTTGGTTTAGGATTTGATTTGAATCTTAGGTTAGGTATTTGCTTTTGAAAAAAAAAACACAAAAAAATCTAAAAAAATAATAAATAAAAAAATATGAAAAGAAAAATTCACAAGATTTGGGAAAAAAATCTCTCATTTGGTAATAGGCTTCTTTGCTTTCGAAATCACTTTGAGTAGCCTTTTTATCACTTTCAAAAATTTGGCTAGATTTTTCAACGAATTTAAAATTCATTTTTTGAGTTTTTAATGATCCAAAAATCTTAAACTTTGAGTTGATCATAGATTTTTAAATTAGCTTTCCAACGTCACCATTCTTTTGAAAAAATTCATATTGTGGAATTTTTAAAAATTCGCGAAGTGTATAAGGGTTGAACAGACTGAAATCCAAGTTTTTCTAATTTTCAAAAATTGATTCCGAATGGTACATAGATCTAATTGACCTGAAATCTATGGGGTTTGAAAGCTGATCAAGTAGGCTTTAATTCGCATATTTTTTCTGAATTCTTGGATCTGATTTGAGATTGTTTCAAGGAGAAAAACCAACAAGGGGTTTATCTACCTTATCCGACCCCTTGTTAGTTAAAAATTCATATTTATTCATTTAGAATAGTAAAAATTTCATAAAAATATTCTCTAGAAAACTCATTTGAAAAGGAATATGCCTACCAAAGTCAGCATATTTGGATTCCATTACATCGTAGAGAGTATTTTTGATGTGAATACTTGATCTGCTGGCTGAATTGGTTAGATTTGCATGAACCCTATGCCCAATATATAGGGTTTTATTTTTATAGTGACCACATTGACTAGCTTGAACTAAATTGAGTCCATTGACTAGTTGGTAAGTTGAGTCAATTGGTTGACCACTCACCCAACCACATCAACTTGAAGAAAAATGTTAACAATTGGTAAAGAAGATATCAATTAACCTACATTTGTTATTTAACTACTAGGTCATCACAACATCTTTAGCCAAACCCAGTGCCATGTTTGTGGGGTAGTACCAAATGGTCACGTCTAAGGGGTATCAAGGACCCGGAGGTGAAAGCCAAAAGAAGAACCTTCCTCTTAGTCCTCTCGTAATAGATTGGCTAGGTTAGCTTAAGAAATTAGGATTACTTTCAGTCGATTTTATAATGAATTTTTCTTCAGGAATTAGAACGTTAACAAAAAATCTGGTCACTTGATTTTAAAGGACTAATTTGCTTAACAAGGCCTTAGCCTTGTTTGGCTTGGCTACACCAACCCTTATCATTTGTGTATGCAAAGGGGGAGGTCTCTTAGACCTACATTGGTTGGACCTTGGGAACCAAACCCAAGGTGGTGAAGGTGACTTTTCACATCTCCTGGTTCTTCTTCCCAACCTTCTTCTAGGTTAGTTAAAATGGCTAACTCTTTCTACCACCCTCAAGGGTCTTCTTATTCTTCTCTTGACCCAGCTTTGACTCCTACTCATACAGGGCAGGAGACCCCTCTTCATTACCCGGGGTATGATTTCCATACCTATAATTCTCACCCTTGGGATACACTTAGATTGACTTCACCTCCTTGGAGCCCCACACAAATTATCACTGAGGAGCTGCCAACGGACTCGCAACCACTTCTTAGATTGCAGCAAATGGTAGCAAAGTTCAAGGATAAGGTTTCAATTTATCTATATGAAGTCCAGACCACTACTGAACCGGGGTAGAGATAGGCTTTGATCACAACCCAAGAATCTCTTATGTTAGCCCTTCAAGAACTAGAGTCCCTGACTAGGTTAACTAAACAAAAACGAACACTTCAAGATATATTGCTTTCGCAATATCAAGTGGAGAATAATCTTAAGTATTTTGGAGAATCTGAAGTGGTTATGCCTGAAACTACTATAGAGGATTCTTTGGGGCAGATACCTGAAGTTGATTATGTTGATGTCTCAAAAATTGATTCTGAGGTAAAAGACGATTCTTGTGGGGTCACGGGACATGATTTTGGTATATCAGGAAGGGAATCATCTGAGAACTTCATCCTGGAAAGTGATGAGGAAAGGGTTGGTACCCCTAACACTGATTTTCAATCTCAGGAGACACCTGATGGAATTAAGGAAGAAGATTCACTTGTGGATCTAGATCTTGATCGTAGCCCTGAAATGTAAGCCTTTCATTTTGAGGAACTAATCAGTTTAGCCTAAATATGATTTCTTTGTATTTGAGGATTCCCAAGGTGAGGATTCATAGGATGATCTAGATTTGGATGTATCAAGTAATCTGGGGGAATTTGAGCAAAGAAAGGATGGATATAATGAAAATCATGGACAAACAGAAGAAATCCCTCAGGGAGATAGAGAGATTAATGACTTTGACACCTCTTGTTAGGCACACCAGGGTAGTTTGGAGATGATTTTGCCTAATGATTCTGATAATCACATGTGATTGGATGAATCTGGATTTGACACAACTGATCATTCTGAGGTACTTCTTATAGGAAGTGAATCTGTTTTCACTCCTATATTATCTGAATTGCACCTTTCTCTTCCTACCTACTAGGGTGATGAGGAGAACCCTAAGTCTGCACTCTCTACTCTTGATTCTGATCTCCAATTATTTGGGGAGACTTCTGATGATTCACATAAGGAAGTAGAAATGGCATTTGAATTGGGGAATTGTGAGGAACTTGATAAAAATGATGGGGAGAAAGGGATTGAAGTGCTAAGCAAAGTGAACTGGGGACAAACTTATAATCCTAGTCAATCTAATGGATATGGCTCGACTCGGAGACTGAGATAGATTTTAATGAGGATGAAATTATTTCTTATGATGAAGCTATCTTTCATGAGGATTTTAGTGACTTCCACACAAAAATCCCAATCTCACATTTATCCTCATATAACCCGGGGCTTGGAGGAAGCATGATTTTTGATGTAAATCATCATTATGAAGACCCTTATGTCCCAAATTCTGAAGCTGACTTGCATTTGAATCATAATATCAATCCACCCCCTCAGCAACTTCTCATTGGACTTTGGAACTGGATTAATGAGCAAAGTTTACATTACGAACCTCGTTCTCATTATCCTCTACTATTTGCTCCTATTCCACACTCTACCAAAAGCTTTTTGGAGTAGGGATGCACCATCAGCTGGTTCGCATTTGCGGATCACTGATTCTTGGAGCATACAAACACATCTTCCTATTGATCTTGACCCTCTCTTCAATCACTGATCCTTCTGATTGAGTTTTTGCCTAGCTGAAGGCATTCAACTCAGCATTTATAAACTTAGTACTTATACATATGTAAATACCCTTTTTATACATAGCATATTTTATTTTAGCATATTTTCCTGCACATTGTGTTTTCTGTCATGATGTTGGCTTATGCTGAATGAAAAATTCAGGAGCGATTCTAGGTGATTTCTATCCTTTTTATCCCCTGTCTTGTATTTATTTTCCTTATATTCATGCATAAGGACATGCAAGAAAGTAGGCATTGGGTGGGGGGTAGCACACGTAAACTGAAAAATTTTCTGCCAACACTTAGAAAAACATTTGAGCAGCATGCTAATTGCACTTTAGGGTTCATAATTTAAGAACAACCGACTCCACCTCCATTGTTCACATTGGATCTAGAAATCGTCCGCAATAGCCACTTTCGACTCATCCACTTACCATTTTGTTCTTAAATTTAGGACCAAGCTAAATGTGAACCCAAATATTGGAAAATTTTGAAGTGTAACTATGAAAGGTTATACATAACATCTATACATATTTCATGCATAGATTTTTATTGAGAGGTTTTATGAGGGATTGTATTCTTGAGTTGATTCCTTAATTCAGAATCCAGTACAACTTTTACACTTGCACGTAGATTTTGCAATGGATTCATTATGAAGACCAATAAACATCTTTAGTTTGTCGAGAAGAAGCATTGCTTCTTTCCTAAGCCCTTGGACAATGGTTAGGGAGTTGAGAAAAATATTTTCCATTAGATCCACTAAACATTTGTGAGGTGAGAGTAGAGTGTCTACTAGTGCTCTAAGTCTAGTGCAAGGACTCTCAGTTTTTGGATAATTCGATAAAGATACTTGGAGTTAGGCATAGTTTTTTGCTCTCGATTCCTATGTGCAAATTTTGTGTGAATTGTTGAGAGCCAACAAAAAAGGAAAATACGTAGAGATCAAGTTCTAATAAAACTAAGACTAATGTGGATGGTTACGACCATCCTCTATGGAATCCTCAGCTGAAGGAGGGTATTAGTGTCAAAGGTCAGAAAATACAATATCCTAACCTTTCCTTTCCTGGTGTCGAGAGTTGTCACTTCCACCAAATAAGCCACCTGACATCCTCTTAAACATCATCATCCCCAATAATGCCTCATGAATAAAAATTTATGTACGTTTTGTTGTATTGCATTGTGTTGATAGATAAGAAAAAAAAGAAAAAGGGGAAAAGAAATATATATATATATATATATATATATGAAAAAAATATATATAGAAAAAAGAGAAAAAGTTTGAAAAAGAAGCGTTGAGTTAATAGTTGTGTTTATTTTATTTTGAGTCAATTACATTGAGGCAACAATACCCACTGCTATTGTGATCCACCAAATATGGCCCTGACCTACTTTTTCTATATTTCTGACCACCTGAATACTGGCTGAGGAATTTTGGCTTAGTTATAGGATTATTAGAACTTTAATGGAAGTGTTAATGTCATGTGAGGGCACTAAATATTGAGTACATTTATAAAATATGGTGAGATTGTGAGCTCAAAAAAGAAAAAGAAAAAAAAGAAAAAGAAAACAAAAGGAGAATAACAAGAGAGAGTGAGTACAAAGGAACCAAAGAGAGCACAATTTTTGAGCCTCTCTGGGTTGATTTGTTTGATAGTCTGAAAATTTAGAGTTTGTAGTACTAGATTATATGTAGCACAAGATGAGTGTGAACTACCAAATATAAAACCACTTGACTTAGATATCTTCTACCTAAGCTAAATAGCTAAGGTAAAATTATAGATCATTTGTTATGTATCCCTGAGGGAAGAAGTTTGCCTATCTGATAGAATTTTTATTGAGTCAAGTATGGACTTCAGATGTGGATTAGTTTCCACTTGGATTTGTTGCTTAAGCTATTGTCACTACTTTCGCTTTGACCGGATTTCTAGATTTTTGGATGAAAACAAAAAGAAAAATCTTTAGTTAAGCCCTTGATAAAAAGAATAAAAAGTCCTTTAGGGACCAAATTGTAAATAACTTAGTTATACACTTGCATTTACTCTTGCATTTGCTAGGGACTAGCAAGATTTAGGCATAGGGATATGAGTGCGCGGCAATCATAGGACTTAATTGACCTGAATTGAGTTAGATTTTAGAATGACCTAGGATTAATTCGTGCATTAATTGCATACTTTGCATCTTTACTACATAGATATTATACATGAAATAATGCCATAATGCTGTACTGATTAGTGTAATATTAGATTTGCAAGTAATAAGAAGCTTAGGAGATAGCCTAAAGCTAGATAGAGGCCAGAGCTGTAGCAGAGTTGGAAAAGAAGCTTGGAATAAAGCTGCAAATAAGATGAAGATAGAGAGTGTGGGAGAGGTATACTATACTACCTGTAGCGATTTAATGTTAGAATTAAATTATGAAGAACATAGGACATCTCTACACCTTTCCGTAGCCCTTAGGATAACCCTAGACACCTTCCTATACCTAAGCCACCCTTACATTAGGTCATTTTAGCCTAAAACAACCAAAAACCACTTTCTAGCCCACCTTTGGATGTCTGGACAGTGTGCTGGACGTCCAAACATCTAATTTCTGCAGAAACCTAAGATAGAACCTGACGCCCATACTAATCCAATATTAGACATCTAGACTCAAGATCAGACTTCTAATTCTGAAGTATAAGTCATCTGATCCACTGATTAGACATCTGGATTTCTTCTCCAATTACTAATTTTGGATTTGAGGCCATATCTTGCTTTGTAAGACGTAGAAACCCTACCCTACACCCTAAGAAACCTAATTTAAGGTACCCTAAGCCTAGTACACTATCCTAAGACCCTCTTAAGAACCTAATTAGGTTCTCATTAAGCCTAATTGGCTTAGTAAAAGTCAATTGAACTCTACCTGTCTAATTGGACTCATGGAGTCTAATTGAGCCCTAATCTCAACCCATGCAAGTCTAATTGGACTAAGTTTGAGTCCAATTGACTCACATCCAACCTAATTGGGAATTCTCTCTCCCAATTACACACACATTAATCCAATTAAACTTGTGATGAGTTTAATTGGATCCTCTACCTAAGCAATAGGTTGTATGAACCTATTTTTAGAAACCCATCTAGACCTAATCACCTAGACCTACCAAGACCCACCTTAGGTGCTACCCAAGTGGTCCACTTGACCACTTAAGACACACATACACACACCCACACATAGAACTGGTGTCCACACTTAGACGCCACCTAAGGAAAACCTAAACCAAGTCTCCACTTAGTTCATTCTTAGATCCACAAATTATAGATCTAAGATGACCCACTCCTTTCCTATTTTTCCTCGCCACCTAAGACTCTTTAGAGTCTTCTTGGATGGCCACTTGAAGGCTCTTCACATCTATAAAAGAACCTCTCAAGTGGTTGCCTAAGCCATCCACATACTTGTTCCTTGGATGCCATCTCATAGCCTTCACCTCCATAGACGAGCTCCATACTCCACAAGCATCACCTTCATGTCCAAAGACCAAGAGCATCTCCACCACCTTCATCAAGAGGCCGACCACTGTAATTTCTAACAGAGGGGGTGAGAATTGTGGTATGAAAATAAGATGCGGAAATAATATGTAAACAATCACACAAATGGAAATCTCACCAAGACACAATGATTTTTAGGTGGAAATCCAAACCTAGGTAAAAACCACCACCTAAACCTCTTGTTTTAGGATTTCCCAATCAACCTAGTTGATCAAATCCACTAACTGGTCAGTTAAACAAGGGTGACTCAACCTCTTACAACCATGCTACTTTGAATGAGGGTAGCGTACCTCAAATCCTTCCCCTTCATGAGGAGTATTTTGTCTCTCGAGGGAGACGAAAATTTGCAAAGCGAATACCCAACCACAAAAGAAAAGAGAAAAACAATCTATAGAGCCCAAATAGGTAAATGAACTTAGCTACTATAGGTGAAAGGATCTTCCCTAAATTGGAAGTGATTCGACGTGAATTCGACAGAATATCGGCGCTCTCAGATTTGTTGAATAGGACTTGGAGAGCAAGAACTCCTTTCTATCTCTTCTTTGACACAAATATGGTGGAAAGTATTTTATCAAGGTGTCTTTAACAAAGAAAGGGTCCCCCTCTATTTATAGAGGTCTAAGATGGATTAGTTCATGTTTTCACTAGATTGAAACAAGGTTGTAGAGTTTTGTTGCTCAGATGACAGGTTGGACGTCTAGCAGGATGTTTAGTTGTCTGGAAAGGCAATTCTTTATGGGAATGGATTTCCCGAGGATCAAACAGCTAACAGGTTTGACAAAAGTGATTTTTGTTAGATTTAGCTTAAGGTCTATTTATCAATTGTCTAGGAAGCTCTATGGACATTTGAAAGTGTTATAAATATGATTAAAATGAAATCCTCGAATATTATGTTTTGATAGTCCAACGGACCTATTGTTGGACATCTGTCAAGGTCATCAGATGTCTTCTAAGATGTTTGGACTATGGTCGACTGAAACCAATGAACATAGTACATGAAGTTTAGCCTAAGTGTTTGGATGTCTGTACAAACTATCAGATGTCTTAAAGTCTAGGATTAGACATTTGAAGTCCATATTGGACGTCTGATCGGGCTCCCTGATTACTGTTTTGGTTTTCTAAGTGATTTCTAAGATTGTCTAAGATTATTTAAGTATTCTATGGTAGTGTAAGTGTTCCTAGGACTACAGGTATGTTACTTTGGGCTCTTTAACATTTATCTAAGAGAATAAAAGAGCAAATAACAAAACAAGAAGTACAAAGAATAAGACAACAAGACATCTATCATATTCTTCTTGTCTTCAAGCTCTCACTCCATGCAAAGCTCTACTTCTTCCTCCATCGAGCTCCTCTAATCCTCCATGGATGTTAGCTTAAGCTCCTTCACACTTGATTCCATTTGCATTATTCTTAAATTATAATTTAAATGCAAATATTAAATAACAATTGTTTTGTTATCATCAAAATTAACGATTGAGGTGCCCTTACACCAACAATCACCTCCTTTTTGACATTATCAAAAAGGTTTAATCAATTATAATTATTTATCCTATATTACACGTTAATACATGCTCTTCTAATTTGGGTTAATTCCCCTTTTTGACATAATAGAACAAGAATAATATTCTCCCCCTTTTGTCATAACAAGATAGCTATTCATTTTATTCATTGACTCCCCCTTTCTAATTGAAACGTAGCTACCTTTATTTTTTTTAAGATCTCCCCCTTTCTAATTTAAGGAACTCTTTCTCCCCATTAATGATGGACATATAGCATGTAAATTTTTAACTCCCCCTATCTAGATGCTATTTATCAAAAATTAGTGTAAATGGATTACCTCACTTACCATGGCTAATAAAATAGCCCTTGAGGTGGATGCCAAAATTGATGGGGTTCCCATCCAATGCTTGGAGATTCGGGCACCGGTGCTAGTCTCCAATTGAATAGTTGACGCAAGGTGATGACTCTACAAATAATAGCATTAATTACATCAATTAGAGTTAATTTTTAGGGCGTATGTTCATAAATATCACGATACATTGGGTTTGGGAGTATTGTATGCATTTTGCATTATTTTATGTTAAGATTGCTTAGAATTAATGTTTAATGACCTGCTATACAAGTTCATACTGAAACAGGTTTCAGATGAGCAATCGGACCATACGGATGAATCCAGATTAACGAATGGGGTCCAATGGACTCAAAATCACCTTAATTCGACTTCCGTAGCTCTCACAACAAGACCCAAAAGTTCTGATAGTTTATCTGATGATCAATGACCCTCATTGCACCACGTGTTGCCCACAGTGACCTCCAGTAGCATCCACATCTTCCCTTTATCGCATGCACACATGATCTTGGCTGCACGATTCACATCCAATGGCTATGGACGCAGCGACCAACAGAGTGTCCGCGGTGTAATTTCTTGGTTGGAGGGGGTGAGATTTGCGTGATGAAATATAAAGTGCAGAATAAAAATAGTCAATCTCACAAAAGTTTAGCAATCACACAATAGGCACAAGAATTTTTAGGTGGAAACCCCAACCAGGTAAAAACCACCACCTAACCCTCTCGAGTTAGGATTTTCCGATCGACCTAGTTGATCAAATCCACTAAACCAAGTCACTTAAACGATGGTGACTGAACCTCAATTACAACCACACTACTTAGACCGAGGGTAGTGTACCTCAACACCCCTTCTCTTCACAAGAAGAAATTTGTCTCGCGAAGGAGACGGGAATTCACAAAGCGAATACCCAACCAAAGACAATATAAAGTACAAAAATCCTATAGAGCCTGAAATATTTAATCCTAGCTTCTATAGGAGTTAGGAAACTTCCCTTTGGTGGAAGTGCGTCGAAGTGATGACACGGGTGTGTGAACCACACAGCGACGCTTTGTCGCTCTCGTAATCGCAGAGGTAGAGTGGGTGCGCAAAGGGATGAAGCTCTCTAGAAATGAAACAGATGCTTGGAGAGCTAGAGCTTCAACTACTTCTCTTGGACACAAAAGATGTGGAAAGTGGTTTACTTAGTGCGTCTTGCAAGCCAAGGGGTCCTCCTCTATTTATAGAGGCCCTAGGAAGGCTTTGGAAGGCCTTGGAAGGCTTCCATAGTCATTGGGTGCAAAGCCAAAGAAAATCAGGCCATAGTTAGAATTAATCATGATTTTGACAGGGTCATCAGACGTCTGGTCCTGGCATCAGACGTCTGGAAAACCCATTTAAGACATCTGGAAACTAAGTTAGACGTCTGATTTTAGGCGGGTTTCCTACCTGACTTGAATCAGACCTAAACAGGGTTCTAGTGAAAGTCAATCAGACGACACATAGGACGTTTGGCACAAGGTCTGGACATTTGGAAACCTATTTGTTCTTTGGAAATGGACTCCCAATGGGTCTAATGGCTATAAAATCTCTAAAGGAAGATTTTGGGTCAGTCGAGGCAAAACGGTCATATATCAGACAAATGGGAACTAAGTCAGACGTCTGATACAAGGCTAACGGTCATTTCCTCAACGTTTGCTAAGGAAGACAATGGTCCAGTAATTGGACGTTTGGAAAAGGCATCAGACGTCTCCTAAGACGTCTGGACTAAGGTCTGGACGTCTGATTTCATCAGACAGAACTAAGTCCAGCCTAAATAATCGGACGTCTGAGTCAACAGTCAGACATCTGAAATTCAGATTAGATGTTTGAAAAGGCTGTCTGATCCCTATTTTGGTTTTCTAAGTTCTCTATAGAAAACCTAAGTATCCTAGGGTAGTGCAGGTGTTCCTAGGACTACTTTAAGGATCCTTTAAGGCTTTTTAACAGATATTCTAGGAAATACAAAGAGAAAGAATATAATGACAAAAGTACATAGAAAAAGATAAATAGAAATCTATCCTAATCTTCTTGTCCTTCCATCTTCAAGCTTTCGCTCCTCGCGAAGCTCCTCCGCCTCTGTCCAACTCCTCCAACCCACCATGGATGCGAGCTAGAACTCCGTCTAAACACTTGTCTCCATTTGCAATTTGACCTGAAAACTAGGACTCAAAAGTAAATGTTAAAAGACACGTGTTTTGTTATCATTAAAATAAACGATCGTGGTGCTCTAGCACCAACGCGCGGGACAATCCATGGGCGTGGCATAAGGGTTAGCGCCTCCACCCAAAAGCAACTGGTGCGTGTTCGAGACTTTGTGGGGGGCCTAAATTCATTGCACGCGAGCAACGGTGAAATTGGGCTGCCAGATCTCCATCGAGCGATTTTGAAGCGGCTACGTGGAGCAACTTTGGTCGTCATATGTGCTCGATCGCACACGCGGGGCACGGTCCTGAGCACGCGGTGAGGTGCGATCTTGACCGTTGAGTTATCGATTGGACAGTTGGAGTGCAAGCATGCGGATCACGTGCAATGGCACTGTACGCACGCGGGCAGCAGCAGGTGACGAGCTGGGCTACAGCGACATCCTTGCTGTCGCTAATTGTTCCATACCCATTTAAGCCACCTCTCATCCACTATAAAAAGGCCTACACCCTTCCGTTCAACATCATCTCTCAACATCATTTAGCAAGCACGTTCCCACCAACTTGTAGAGCTTAAAGCAGGCCCTTGGAGTCGCCAAGTCACTGACGGAAGCCCATGCACCACTGTGGCTGTCTCAACACTCCAATTGTAGCATTTAGTTGCTTGTTTTCTTTAGTTTAATGCTTATATTTCTTAAAGCTTTCATCTAGGATTTTAGTGTAAAGCAATT
Organism: Thalassia testudinum; assembly: GCA_037157565.1. NCBI lineage: Eukaryota > Viridiplantae > Streptophyta > Magnoliopsida > Alismatales > Hydrocharitaceae > Thalassia > Thalassia testudinum. The sequence goes on along the minus strand of JAZHRO010000007.1, from coordinate 68,478,040 downwards.
TCACCTATTCAATATATATTAGTTTTTATTATCATCTTGTGCTAGACTAAATTATGCTTCATCATGCCTACTTTCCATGCATAGTTAGATATTGTTGCTCTGCTACAAATTTCTAACCCTAATCTATTTCTCCCTCTCTCTTGTAAGCAAACTAAATAAATATCATGTGGCAACTAAATGATTAATTGATCCGATTTCACACCTCCTTGTGTTCGACACTTGGACTCACCGTTCGATTTTCTTATTAAAATTGATGTCGTAAATGCTTGCTGCAGCGAACAAATTATCTTTACTCATTTTTCGACGTCAGTTTTTGGTGTCGTTGCTAGGGAGATAATTGATCTTTTAGTCTCTTTCATATCTACATTAGTGATATTGATTAGATTTCTCTCTCACTTTTCTTTCTCTCTGTTGATTGGTTGTAGGAACTTAGCACCTAGGTGACGGGAGGAGAGCAATCCACATTGGTAGAGTTGGAGTAAAGTGTGGTGAAGACCTTTTGTGAGTATCACTTTACCTAGCATAGTCTCTTTTTTTTTTTCCTTTTCTCTAAAAAAAAGTTGCATTTAGGCTCTTGCATAAACCCTAGGTTTGTTGATTGTTTGCTTGCTAAAAAAAAAATAAAAATTCAAAAAAATTGGCATGGTGAATTGCTACTTCATCCACATCTCAAATCCATCACCCGAAAAAAAAAGTGCTCTTTACACTCCAATATCTTTTGAAAAACCTTTTGAGTGCTTTTCCCTTTAAGTGGTGCTTGCGAAGCCAACCGTGTTTTGTATTGGGCCGCACCACTCATGAAAGTTAAAATTGTTTCACCAACTATAGTTGCATGAACTTTAGGGGTGAATAGATTAGAGTTGCTTCTTTCTAGGGCCATATTGATCTTAAAGGAAATCAATCATCACCCATTTTGTGCAAAACCTTGTATTAATAGGGCGAAATCGGTTGTAAAAGATGTGCGTTGCAGTATAAGTCAAATCACCTTGAAAACAAATGAGAATTTTATTACTCGAAAGCCTAAGTATCCGAGGTCAAACACAGAGAGCAAATTGGCCTTTAAAAACTAAGATCACAATCTTCAAATTAATCAAAATATAATGTTCAACAATAATGTGAAGCAATAGAATGATATTCAATGTGTATATATGCTAAAGAGAAGAAATGCAAAAATAAATAGAATGTCTGTCTTCTTTCTTTTTTTCTTCCTTTCTCTGAGTTCTTCTTTCTCTCTGTGACTTCTTCTTCAGTCTTCTTCTTCCTTCTTTTTCTTCTCTTTTTTCTCTTAGCTTTCTTTTGCCTTTGATTCTCTACGGCTCCTTCCTTTTCTTCTTTGCTTGGCCTCACCTTCTCCTTCCTTCTTCTTTCTTCAGCCTCTGCCTCTTCTACTTTCTTCCTTGATTTCCTTCCTTCAGCCTTTTCTTCAGCCGCTACAGTGCTTCTTCCTTCCTTCCTTAGCCGCTCCTAACTTCTGCCTTCGAGTCTTTCTTCTACCACCAAGTCATTCTTTCTCCAGCCTCTACCCTTAGCTTCTTCTATAGCTTCCCCTTCCTTCTCCTTCTTTCCCTGCACAGCACAGAGCAAAACCTACCCCTACCCTCCCTAGTGTCGCTCTCTCAAAGCCAACCAAGTAATCGGGTCAGGTTACACACGCCCGAATCCAGGCGCACTGGTGTGGGTGGTGCACGAGGAGTGCAGGGTAAACGGGTCAACCAGGTTCGCGTAGGTGTGGTCGCGGATGAGGTAGGTGGAGTGGGCGAGGGACCTCACCCTGTGTTACTTGAGGCAACAAGATAAAAGCACAAAGTCAATATAAGTGACTCACTTGCGTTGAGAACTCCGAGGTGGGACTAAAGTCCCACCCGCTTCTGCTTGCATGCCCACAAGAAGCTTCCTTCAATTACTGCAGCTTGGGGCTTCGCTAAGCCAATTGCCTGGCGGTGTGTGTGCGCAAGACCAACCCGCACCTCCTGGACCTGAGAGCCTGGAGCGCTGGGGCCTAGAGCAACCTTGCAAGCTCCTTCAAGTCGTCGCTAATGGCGGCGGAGGCTCACACCTGAAACACACGAACACAGCCTTACAGCCCTGTCAAATGCCTTGGGGAGCTTCGCCGTGTCACGGCGAAGGTGAGGTGGGGGTTGGCGTGGCGCAAAATGTCCTAGGTGTGCGTGCCTTGGTCGGACTGTGATCATGGAAGTGTGTGTGTTAGGAGAGGGTGTAGGGCGTGTGTTGCGGCCAGTGAAGGGGTAGACGGTGATCAGTGAGTGATGGAGAAGGTTCTGAGGTGGGTGACGAGGCATGTGGAGGGGGAAGCGACGGATTCGCCTCGCTAATGGTCGGCCGGAGGTGAGGGAGAAGGAGGTGATTGGCGGCAATCGAGGGGTGTTTTCTGAAATTAAGTGGGGGAAAATAGAGAGTAGAGAAAGGGGAATTTACTGGGAGTAGTTGGACAAAGGGAGGAAGGTGGAGAACGAGCAGCGCGTAGGTGCCGTCATCGGAGAAGAAGGCCCTGAGGTGAGGATGACGGCGACAAGGAAAGGGTCGGAGAGGTGCGCGTGGGTATTGCACGACGCGAAGGAGCAAGAAGGAGATAACTCTACCACTGGTATGGTGGCAGAGCGACGAGAAGAGGGAGGAGAGATCGTTGGAGCTTGCAGGCAGTTGGCCGAAGACGAGGGAAGAAGAATTTGAGGGGGTATTCGCAGCCAAATCATGCTTGGAGGATGCGTCAAGGAACCGAGGGTCCTTTTATAGGTGCTGGCCGAGACCTTTGTGCTTGGAAGGCAAGCTTCCAATCACAAAGATCTCACCGAAGATGGAAGGTGCAAAAGATACCCAATCCTGTCGAGCATTCGCACGAGAGACTGGATGCAAATCCATCTTGGAATCCTGTTCAGACGGTGGAGAATTCTTCAGAGAATCTCCCATCCAAATCCGGGAGGAGATCTCTGAGGATTTAGGGAGAAATCCTCGTCAAATCCCCATCGGAGTAGGATTCCTCCGCTGTAATGGCAGAGGGACCTGAATGCAAGGAGTGGCAAGGAAGATAGGGGGTTTGTGAAAGGATTTTCAAAAGCTAAGGGTTAAAATGTAATTGGGTGGACTATTTTGCAAAGTAGGTCAAGGTGACCTTCCCTTAGGCCCAAATTTTGGTACAAACCTAATTTGGACCTAAGGAATCCAATGGTCAAGTTGGATTTTTGGTTTGACCACGTTTGACTGGATATTTTACATAAAAACCCAAATTAGGTCAAATACTGAGCTAGGACCCCTATCTAGGTCAAAATAGGTTCCAAAGGCCAATTTGAAGGTTCTAAATCCTAGAGGATATTTTTACATGAATTTTAGAGGTTTTAGTTGATTTTTATCCTGATCAAAACCTTGTGAAATTAAGTGGATTTGTTTTAGGGTTCCAGAATGTCATTTAATTCTTAAATCTCTTAATAACCCTTTTTTGACTGAACCATCCCACGTTTCCTCTTATTAAGTCCAATTGACCTATGTTTAGCCCCTGAAAATTCCCGATGATGTACTGCAATGGTAAAATTGTAGTTATACCCTTTAATTCATGTTTTCTTCCTAGAACAGTAATCCCTTGAATTGGGCCTTCCTTTAGGTTATGTAGGAGCTTTTGTTCACTTTCTCAGGTCAAAATGAGCTAGTTAGGGCTCATGATGAAGTTCTCATCACCTTGTGTGACCACTTAAACATTATCTGAAGGCATTAAGAAATTTGAACCCTAAAAATCACTAAAGCAGGGACGAATCATTAAAAAACACCACATCTAAAAAAAAAACCTTACTTGAAAATCATGTTTTGTTGCACACACACACTCAATTGGATTAATTAAGAGGCACAACCCTCAACAACACCTCATTATATACCTTGAGCACACGCACTAACCTAGCTCACATTAAAATTGAGTAGACGTGCCCTAGGTAGGACTAATCCAAGTCCTGGAAGTGTAATTGGGTTTGTTAAGCACTTGGCCTTAATTCCCACTGTGGAATCTGGTGTTTAAGGCTGTGAGGAAGTGTCAAATGACCGTGGTTGGGGGTTATCAAGGAACCGGTGACCCGAGCCAAAGGAAGAACCTTCCCCTTAATCCCCTCGTAATCAACCTGGCCGAATTAACTTTAGGAAGGGGGGTTTAAGTGCTTGTAGATTTGATTATTTTTGCAGGGCTTCTAAGTTACCTAGGTCTACACTATAGGGCCTAGAGTTGTTTGCTTGATTATGCACACACTATTCTCGCACCTGTCTCCGTTTGCATCCCTCTCTGGCCTTCTCTAGTGTGTGCACGGAAGACGATCACTTCATCTTGAATTGGTTGCTTTAGAGAGAGAGATTAGGAGGAGATGTAATTTTTCAAGGGATAGGACTGAGGAAATGGCCAACCCAAGAATTGAGGATGTAGAGGAACAACCTCAACTTGATACTATGGCCATTGTTCAGGCTAAAATCACTGGCAACCACCAACTCCAACAACAACAGATCCAAACCATCATGCAGGCCATACACCGACTGTAGAACCCTCAAAGGCAACCCCCACCAAACCCACCTAACCCACCACAATCCCCTGAGGGCCAACCAAGGCCTCTCCATGATTTTTATGATCCGTCTGCTATTTAGATTGAGCCACATCTTAGGATCCCTGAAGGAGGAGATGATTTTGAGCTAAAACCCAATGTCCTTAGCTTAATTCAAAGCCACTTTCATGGGAGCTCAAATGAGGACCCTTTCCAACACCTAGAGAACCTAAATTGGATTGCTCGGACTGTGAAATCGAGGAACATTAGCTTGGATATTGTTTTAATTAAGATGCTCCCTTTCTCCTTCAAGGACAAAGCTTCTCATTGGCTTAGAACCTTAGGGAGACCCATCTCCACTTGGGAAGAATTGAGGCATGGATTCCTAAAGAAGTTTTTCCCTATAGGAAAGACTAATGCCCTTAGAAGAGCCATTACCACATTCACCTTACAAAGTGGAGAGCAATTCCATGAGGTGTGGGAACGATTTAATGAGTTATTGAGGAATTGCACACACCACGAGGTTTTGAGGTGGCAATTGGTCCAGATCTTCTACCATGGTCTGGACAACAACCTTAGGAAATTTGTTGATGCCTCATGTGGAGGCAATTTTCTGAACAAGGACGAGGAAAGCGTGTTCGAGCTCTTTAAGTCCATGAGTTAGAACTCACTTAATAATGCCTCCATGACCCAATTCAATATGTCCAGTCAACCTCGTGGTGGGATTTATGAAGTACAAACTAATTCGAGGATGGTTGACGTGGACATCATAGCAAAGAAGCTGGATCGAGTTGAGTTAGTGGACAAAAAGATTGATGAGCTTTTGAATCAATCCTGAATCCCTCTGCAAACCTTCACCCTAGTGAAGGGAGCTCACAATGTTAACTTGGTTCAGTTTTTGAGCCAAGTGCACCTGGAACAACCCTTGACCATGTTCCAGGGAGAGACCTTTGTTCCCTCAAACCCTGATTATTCTTTCCCCTCCCCTTCGACACCTACCTTTTAAGATGCCCATACCTTCTAGGGATACTCTAAGCTTGATCCTTTCTCCAACACTTACAACCTTGGATGGCGCAACCACCCAAATTTTGCCTGGTCAAACCAAAAATTGAACCAATTCCAAAACCAACCCAGGCCAAACCCTCCCTCCTATCAGTAAGGTCCACCTACTAGACACCTTATAGCCAGAATAGGGTGGCTCTTACACAGCAAAACCAAATGGACACTCTGATTTAGATGATGGTTGATATATATCAGAAACATCGAGAGGAAATGGCTTTGGTGAAGAGATAATTGAGCCAGCTGTTGGATAGCAAACAACAGAGGTCTCTTCCATCTCATCCACAACCGAACCCGAGGAATGTAATGAATAGAGGCCACAATCCTCAAGGGTTCTAACAAAATCAAGGGTAGGCCCATATGATTTTACAAGCCCCGCGATACCCCCTGGGTTTTCTGCTTCTTCTCAAGGACCCAACCTTGGTTCTAATGCCTCAGCCAATGCGGTTACATTGAGAAGCGGTACTCAAACCCAGGACCCCAAATGGTCGACCCCTCCCATGACTACACTACCCGAGATAATTGATGATTCTGAGGATGAGCGAGAGCAACCCAAGGATCAGGAACCCGACCCAGTTCAAACTGAAACCCCATACCTTGAATCCTTAGACAAGGTAAAAAAGAAAAGAAATGTGGCTGAGAATGAGGAGCTATTAGAAATATTCAAACAAGTATAGATCAATATACCCCTCCTCGAAGCGATCAAACATATCTTGGCTTATGCGAAGTTTTTAAAGGATGTTTGCACACCTAAGCGTAAGCCAAGAACCCAAGCAGCTAGGAAGGTAGTGCTATCTAAGTAGGCTAGTTTGGTAATTTTGAGTATCCTAGCTCCAAAAAGGACTGACCCTGGAGCGCCTTTGATCTCGTGTAATATTGGTGGTTTGACTTTTGACAGAGCTCTCCTAGACTTAGGTGCTTCAATAAACTTGATCCCGACTGCCCTTATCACCAGTTTGGATTTGGAGAATTAAAGCCTACACCTATGACTATCCAAATGGGCGACTGATATGTGAAAACCCCAAAAGAGGTAGTCGAGGATGTAATTGTTCGGGTTAAGGACTTCTACTTCCCAGTTGACTTCCGAGTCCTTGTCATGGAAGTTAATGAACAATTACAAAACATGCCCATCATCCTAGGTAGACCCTTTTTGGCTACGACTAAGGCTAACATTGACTGTGACACAGGATGTATGAAAATTGCCTTTGGAGATAAGAAGATGCAATTGGATATCTTCAAGACAAGTAAGTCTTTTGATTGCTGTTGGGTCGAGGAATGCAATCCCATAGAAACCCTGGTTGAAGAATGCTTGACAATAAGCTCTTTAGAGGACCATTTGACTTAATCGATTTTAGACTACCCTGACCCATCCCAATCTCTGGAGGTTGCAGAACTTTGCCGAACTGATTACCATTGGCAACCTCCATTTGAGGAGATTGATGTCACTTAACTCCTTCCCTTCCTTACCTGTCAAACATTGTACCACATGCACTTGAATTGAAACCTCTGTCCAATAACCTTAAGTATATCTTCCTAGGACCTAATCATACTTTCCCTGTGATTATTAATGCACACCTGATTAGGGACCAAGAGCTTAGGTTGACTATGGCTCTTTTTGAACATCGGGCAACAATTGGGTGGACAATTTCTGACCTAAGAGGAATTAGCCTTAGTTATTGTGCACACAAGATCTATTTGGAAAATGGGGCTCGACATTCTCATCAGATGCTAAGGCGACTGAACTTGAACATGCGAGAGATCATTAAAAAAGAGATAATTAAATGGCTTGATGCGGAAATCATTTATCCGATTTTCGACAGCCCTTGGGTGAGCCTTACTCAAGTTGTACCAAAGAAGGTCGGGCTCATCGTGATCACAAATGGCCAAGGCAAATCCATCCCCACTTGCACCACCACTGCATGGCAAGTGTGTATTGATTATAGGAAGCTGAATGAAGCTACTAAAAAGGACCATTTCCCCCTACCATTCATTGACTAGATTCTCGAATGATTGGCAGGGCGGAAATATTTTTGCTTCCTGGTTGGATATTCAGGATATAACCAATTGCTATTGCACTAGAAGATTAAGAGAAGACCATGTTCACCTACCCATATGGCACATTTGCATTCTGTCGTATGCCATTCGGGTTATGCAACGCACCCACTACCTTTTAGCATTCCATGTTAGTCATCTTTTTGGAGATGGTGGGTGAATACTTAGAGGTCTTTATGGATGATTTCTCCATTTTTGGAGACTTATTTGACCATTGCCTTAGTAAGCTGGAGAAAATCTTGAAATGATGTATCATGGTCAACCTAGTTTTAAGTTGGGAAAAGAGCCATTTTATGGTTTAACAAGAGATTGTCCTCGGTCACACCATCTCACATAGGGGCATAGAAGTTGACTTAATTTCCAAACTCCCACCTCTTAGCTCGGTCAAACAAATCAGATTTTTCCTAGGACACGTTGGCTTCTATAGAAGGTTTATAAAAGACTTCTCCAAGATACCCAAGCCCTTGACTGACCTTCCAGCTAGTGATGTGCACTTTGACATGACACCTGATTGCATCAAGGCTTACACCACTCTACGGGATACAGTCTCGACTGCACCTATTTTACAACACCTAGAAATTTCCCAAGACTTTGAAATAATGTGTGATGCATCAACCTTTGCTATTGGAGCAGTCCTAGGACAAAGACAAGATAAGAAACCCGTGGTGATCTACTACGTGAGCAAAACCTTAGATGAGGCTCAACAGAATTACACTATCGTAGAAAAGGAGCTGCTCGCCGTAGTTTTTGGATTGGAAAAGTTCAGATCACACCTGTTAGGATCCCATGTTATCATTTATATTAACCCCTTGGCTATTTGGCATTTGTTAGACAAAAAGGATGCTAAGCCCAAGCTGATCAGATGGATCCTGCTACTGTAGGAATTTAACTTGGAAATACGTGACAAGGCCAAATCCAAGAATGTTATAGCCGACCACCTATCCAGACTTCACCTGGAGCATATTGGACCTTCACTACCCTTAATTGATATATTTCCTGAAGAGCAAATTCTGGCTGTGCAAGGAAAGAGTCTCCCTGGTATACAAACTTGGTTAATTACTTAGTGGTAGGGCAGATTTCGCACGGCTGGTCTAGACAATAGTAGGACAAGTTCTTGGCTCAATCCAAACATTATTTTTGGGATGATCCCATGTTGTTTAGACTTTGTGTTGATCAAATCATTAAGAGATGTATCCCCGAAGAGGAGGTTCAAGGTGTGCTGTCCTTTTGTCATAACCAAGCCTATGGTGGCCACTTCTCTAGGAAGCAGATGGTTGTAAAAGTTTTACAGTCCAATTTTGCTAAAACCTGCACGAGATGTCAGACCCTAGGGACCATGATCAAGAAAGATATGATGCCTCTACAACTTATTCTTATCATCGAAATATTCGATGTTTGGGGCATTGATTTCATGGGTCCCTTTCCACCATTAAACGACTTCAAGTATATACTAGTCTTAGTGGACTACATCTCGAAATGGATCGAAGCTGTACCTACCAGAAATGTGATCATAAGGCTGTCATGGACTTTGTTAAGAAGAATATCTTTTCTCGATTTGGGATACCTAAGGCCATGATCAGCGATGGTGGGAGTCACTTCATCAATGCCCAGTTTCGTACTTCATTTAAAAAATATGTGGTCACTCACCACATTACCACCTCGTATCACCCGCAAATGAATGCGCAAACTGAGATATCAAATAGATAGATTAAGAACATTTTGCAAAAGACTGTGAGACCTGACCAGAAGGATTGATCCACACGATTGGATGGTGCCCTTTAGGCATATAGGACCGCTTATAAGACCACGATAGGTATGTCACCATATCGATTGATCTTTGGCAAAGCTTGCCACCTTCCAGTTGAGTTGGAGCATCGGGCATACTGGGCTGTCAAGCAATGTAATATGGATTCCTATATGGCCGGAACTCAAAGGAAGCTCCAACTCTTTGAGCTCGAAGAGATTCATCGGGACACTTATGAGAATAGTAGACTTTAAAAGGAGAAGATGAAAGTTGTCCATGGCAGGCACATTAATCAGAAAACCTTTGAGCCAAACCAACAAGTCTGGCTATTTGATGCAAGGCTTAAACTCTTTCTCGGGAAGTTATGGTCTAAGTGGAGGGGACCGTACGAAGTTGTCAAACCTTTTTCCAATGAGGCAGTAGAAATTGCTGATCTTAAGACTGCAAACCTTATACAGTTAATGGTCAAAGATTAAAACATTGTCTTGCCCAGGTTCCCTCGAAGGAGGTTTTAACCGTCATTGAGGGTTAAATTGGAGCTTCGCCCGGCTGGAGGCAATAAACTCAATGCTTCCTGGGAGGCAACCTAGAGGATTCAAGTTGACCAAATTCACTGTTGAAACTCAGGTGATTTCTTTCCTTACTCCCTTGCATACATTTATTTTCCAATAAGGACATTGTCCATCATAGGGATAGGGGGGTGGTATTTCTCATTTTCTGAGTAGAAAACTTTTAGCTTGAACTAGTTTTTATTTCATAAAAAAAAAGAATTAGGAAAAAAAAACTTAAGCATTAGGAGCTTGTTAACTTTAGGAAATGATACGTTAATGACCTGAACGGTTAGACTCTTCAGGTCTTCGGTCTTAATTAGTCCAGGTGTCCACTAAAATGTGGACTCGAGTCCTCGACACCTTAAGTTATATTAACTTGGTTAATAAAGTAGGGTGATAAGTATATGACTTATCAGCTTGCCCTCTGATTTGGGGGCACTTATAGTCTAAACATCTACACACGTTTTGCACTGACTCACTCCTCGGTGGTTCTAACAGAAATTGGGTAGCTAATGAACCGTCTAGGGTGGTATGGCTGGCAAATTGTTATGGGTAACAACCCATTGGCCGGTTGTCTATAGCCCAGCCACAGGACCATTCTCTTTTACTACTACCTTTAGGTAAATCTTAGATCAGGGAAGCCACCTACCTAAGAAAAAAAAGATGAAAAAAAGAAAAATAGAAAAAGGAGAAAAAGAAAAAAAGAAAAAAGCCACACTTCACTGCACAAGTATGGCTGGAAAATTATCGTAGGTTGGATGCCCTATTGGCAGTTTGTCCAGATCCTAGCTCATAAAATGCACAAAAATTCCAAAACACTTAAGGAAGAAGTGAGGAAGTAGAATAATCCGGGGAGATATACATTAGGTTTGCCCTTGTGTTGACTGATGTCAAAAATACACGGTTTGTTAATTATGTGAAATGGGATCGTTGCAATGCATAAATTCATAATCAACTTTTACAACTTATAATACCTAGATAAAGGAGTATCTAGGGTCGTCCAAGGAGGCCAAATTCTTAATCACAAGAATTGATTCTCTCTCACCTCTCAAATCCACACTTATGTTTTTGTGATTTTGATTTATATTGTTTTTAGGGTTTTTAGAAACAATCAGGTATTTTGATGCGAAGATGAACTAAAGATTAAGCTTATCATTAAACCTAAGTGACAAGAAGTCTTTTCTTCTAAGCTTACCATAGGCAAGTGCGCCTAGGGTAATTAGAAGAGAAGAGTGTGCTCTACTAATTAACTACAGGCATGAAATACACACTAACTAGAAAACTTAAATTAGAAGGGAAAGTGAAATTTGTATTGCTAGTAAATGGAGTACATGTAGAGGAATGCTTCCTAACAAAAAAAATGAGAAACTAAACTAGCTAATACAAAGATAAAGTAAAGATGAAGAATAGAGGGATCCTCCGATAGAAGTTTTGGATGGCTCTTGCTCTAAGTGTGGTTGCCCCACACTTGAAAAGAGTTCTCTTTGGCTTCTTCTAATAGTCCTCCTCCAACGTGTCCTTTAAGGTGGGTGTCAACCACCTTGGTTCACCTCCTTCGACCTCCTCACAATTTCTCCTCTGGCGTCGATTGAGGCTTTGCTACACTTCAGTGGCTAAGTGTAGAGCCCCAAGAGCAAAACCCTCCCCCTCGTCCTCACAAGTTCTCCTCTCTTTCTCTTAGACCCAGTGCCAGCATATAATCGGATCCATGTACGGGGGGTACTCGAATTCGGGTAATCGGGTTTGACTAGGGCCACCGGGTGTGTATGGTGACCGAGGAGTGCAAGGCAAGGTGAAGGGGACCTCACCCCGTGTTCTGAGGCAAAGAGCCTTCTTCAAAAAATCGACTTATAGTGCTATAAAGTGTTTGCCCCACATGATGTGGGACTATCTGCTAGACTCTTCCTCACGTAGCAGTAGCTGGTGATGCTTCGCCAATTGGGGCAGTGCTGAAGCTGAAGACCTCGATTGAAGGACCTGGGAAGGGTCCTAGGAGTGTTGCACACAGCTTGGAAGTGGAGTTGAGGGGGATTGCGGCTGAAGAATAGCAGTCGAGGTCGAAGACGTCGAGGGTGACGGCGGAGGATGGCGACAACCTGAAACACGAGATAAGGCCTCACAGCTACGTCAAAAGCATTCAGGAGGATCACCAAGTGAAGGCAAAGGTGGTGGTGGTGTTTGCACGGCATGTGAGTGGGTATGGAGGTTGGGCAAACTCAGGGAAGGTGGTAGGCGATGGGTGTGTTCGGTAGGGCATTTGGTGATCCAATCCCCTAAATTTCTTGAGGGGTTTTGGTGGTGGAGGGACGGTGGAACTTTTGGAGGTGGAGCGAGCACGTTTGGTGCGGTGTGGATGGCGGTTGACCTCGCTGGAGCTCGACCAGACGTGGAGAAGACAGAGGGGTAAAGGGTGGTCAGTTGGTCGAAATAGAAAAAGGAGGAGGCAGAAAAGATCTGGAGAGGGAGAGGAGAAGTTTGAACCTATTCTAAAGGATGAACAGGGAGGATTACAAGCACCAATGTGATTGCTAGCACCGTGGAAGAAGTTTGCTCTATTGAGGGAGATGGTGGCGAGGAAAGGGGGAGGTAGCCCTCGCTGTGGTTGGCAAGACATGGAAGACGGTGAGGAAGAAGGAGGGGCCAATTTGGTTGTTGGTCGTTTTTAGGACAATGGGGATGGGAGCCATAGGAGTCTAGGTCGGAGGAGGCTAGAGATAGGGAAAGAAGAGGATTTTTGGCCTTGTACTTAGCTAATTTGAGAAGGCAGGGTTGCTAGAGCTTATATAGAGCTCATGGCCGAGCTCTAGAATAGGAAGGATCTCTGATTGGCTCCTTTGGGAATGAATAAAACACCCACTAATTTCGTGTGTTCGAATGCACGAATCAGAGTGATTTAGGGTTCAAGAATAGTCCTAATGGATTCATCATGGTGACCAATTTTGGTGGGATTTGACGAGGATTTGAGTAGGTTTAGGAGTGGTCAAAGGTTGCCTGGAGGTTGGTTGACCTCCAATGGTGGTAGGGACTGATTTGCGAAGAAGATGAAGAGCTTAGGGGGCTATTTGCAAGGATTTTGAAAGTTGAGGGGCTAATTGAGAAAGAGTCTGATTGGATGAAAATGCAAACTAGGTCATGATGGTCTTTGATTGAGCCCAAGGTTTGGTACAAACCTATTTTGGACCAAAAAAATCTAGTGGTGAAGTTTGATTTCAAATTTGACCAAGTTTGACTGGGAAATTTACGTAAAAATCCAAATTAGGGTAGAATTATGTCTTTGACTATTTAAGGTCAAAATAGGTTCCAAAGATCAAATCAAGGGTACCAAACCTCATGCAATATTTTTCAATGAATTTTATAAGGTTTAGATAAATTTTATCCTGACCAGAACCTCTTTTATTTAAGCAAGTCTGAAATTAGGATTTTGGGAGCTAAATCAGTTCTCGAAGTATGGGAAACCTTATTTCTGTCTGTGTGGACCCTCTTATTTGACTTTAATGCTAATTAGACCTTAGGTTAACCCCTGCAAAATCCCATGATTATTCTACATTTCTGATATGCTGTTAAAACTGAAGAATTAACCCTGATTTAATGCACTCTTCTCAGAATGGATATTCAGTGAGTTATGGCTCTCAGGCGATTATGTAGGAGATTTGTCTCTTGATTCTGATTAATTAAAGTTTGTTATGGCTCATGATGATGTTATCATCATACGCACGTGCATAACTTTTACTAGTCTCTTAGCAAAATCTTATGGAAAGAACTAGAGTTCTAGATCATGCATTTAAGTTCAAATGCCTAATTTGTTTTACTCTTTAGAAATCAGATCAGAATACCAACAATAGGCCTAGAGGTACTCAAGTACCAGCTAAGATCCAAACCTGACCAGCTTCAGCCTGAGTTTGCCGCGAAGGTTTCTAAGGCCCTCAAAAACTACCTAGAGGTTCATTGACCCCAGCGGTTAAAGCACTTGTGCATAGATGTAACATGTCCAGGTTTAGTTTGCCAGTGCATTTTTTGTAAGAAAGAGATAGAGAAGGAATTTTCATTTTGAGAGTTTTCACTCTTTTCTTTTTATTTTTCCCTAAATCCAGCCTCGAATTGGTCCTAAACACGATTTGTATCGGATTCCTTGTCCCATCATCAATCCTGAAAGGGTCCCTAGCTTTCGATGCTTCGGGATAGCACCGTCCATGGAAACCCTAAGAACCTTGGCTTTTGACACTTCGAGATAGTGCCGCCCATGGCATTCTGTAGCTAAATTCAGGCCTTGGCAATCGACATTTCGAGATAATCCTGCCCATGGCACCTGAACCAGACTAGGTGCTTACATGCCCTCAGTAGGATATTTAGATATCCCAGTAGATAAGCACCGAGGAGACGATATATTATTATGCAGCTTTGAGGCGAATTTCCCACCTCTCCGCACTGGTAACTTGTCCAATCAACTTGTGTTGTCGAGTCGCTCCTAAGCTAGATCTTCGAGATGGCTTTTCAGAATAGAACACTTTTGGCAGATTTTTTTTATTAAGCGCACTAAATCAGATTTAGTGTGTGATTTTGGGTGCTTAGGTTGCCAAGTCCCACAAACCAAAGGGTAGGCAACGGGGTTGAATAATCCTTAAGCCATAGACCTACTCATCAGCTTCGCACGTTCCTCAACCTCTTGAGGATTAATCCAGGTCTTAACAAATACGTGAGTGTTTAAACCCTAAAATAGATCCAAGAGGCCTAAGGTCGGTACTCGTCACTAATCTCCTAAGTTTTAGCCTTCCAGGTCTTAATTCATCATTCGATCCAACCTAGGAGTTAGGTAAGTTCCATACTCAGTTTTAAAGGACTAATTCATCTTTTCTTTTCTTTTTGTTTGCTCCTTTTTTTCTCTTTTTCTTTTCTTTTCTTCTCCTCTTTTCATTCAGTTCAAAATAACCTCTCCTTTCGTCTTTTCTCCTCTTTTTTTTTTTGATTGATTGACACCCTTCCATGCATTGATTTTCACAATGTCTTGCACTTTAATAACCCCCCCATGCCTAAGATTTACATTGTTCTCATTGTAAATTAGGTGAGTTCGAGTTCAATTCAGATCGTATATTAGAACAGGTGGGTGGTGAACAGGTCGGAATGACTGTTGCGGACAATTTCTAGCTCTGATACAAGTATCATAGGTGGAGTCGGCTATTCTAATGGACGAACCCTAAAGTGCAATATGAATTCAGCAAAGGGATATGTTAGGAAGGTTTCAGGTTTTTCAAAGATAACGGGTTGCCTCCCGTTAAGCACTAAATTCAATGCTTTCAGTCGAGCAGAAGGTGGTCAAGGAGAAGGGGTGGTCAAATCAGATGAGTTTTGTAGAACAAACACCTTGATCAATAGCCTAGTTGATCCAACCAGGTGCTTGTTTAGATCAACAGGCTGATGATGCAACCCAAACCCAATCGGTCTGGTGGGTTGATGGATGTGAATCAATAGGTATGGAACCCACCAGATACTTTGTAGCTCAAACAGATATGGAAATGGAAATTTAGGGTTTGGCTATGTCGGCTCAGCCTGGTTAGAGTAGGGATCCTCAAAAGAAAATGACTCTATGGAGGATGTACAAACCCTACAGGTGAGATCAGAGAAGGATAAGAAGTAATTAATAGTCTGATCAATGTCTGAAACCTGATCAAAGGATGGAGATCTTATGCAACTGGATCAAAGAGAGGTGAATAAGAGTAGAAGTTGATTCTGGTGGCGGGTCGAGGTTGGGATCGGATTTTGGAAGGCTCTGTGTGTGGATCAGAAGGTGTGGCTTCTTTAAAATATGGGTGTGGAGAAGGATCTTCTAGAAATGATTGAAAGATAGGTTTTTCTAGAGGGTCTTCTTGATGCTCATTCAAATCAAATGTAAATGCCTGGAGAGTGCTTATAGGATCATGGAATTCTGAGTTAGTGAAAGATTCAAACTTTAGATTGTGGACACTCTCGACACTTGCAGTTTCTGATTCTTGAAGATCATAATAGAATGAATCCAATTCAATGGAACAAGATTTTGAATTAGTGATCTTGGGAATAGGGACCTCAGAGTCAGAATCAAAGAGCGGGTTATAGATGCTGAGGTCGTAGATTGGCTCGTAATCGTCAAGAAACAAAGAAATCATCGAAGAATTTGCGAAGGTCAGTGTCTGAACCTGATTCCAGATCGGGATCTCCACCATATAATGAATCATGTTGTGTAGAATCATCAACCTAACTTGGATCTAACCTAATCTCAAATTTTGAGCTCAAAGGGGTGTCCTTATTAGGCATAGGCTCAGGTTCTTGGCTCCTAGGATAGACCTAATTGAATCTCAGCTCTTCCAACTCGATTTTTGTATCATAGTTTGGTTTGTCTTATGAAAAATCAATTTACGTTTCCAAGGAGGTTGGAGAGGTGTAATCATTAAACATAGGCCCATAATCATAGTCCAGATCCAAAATCTGATTCTCTTCATATTGGGCCTCATGATCATCCGAAATAGTCTCAAATCTAGATTCTAGGTTAAAGGTAGGAATTGGGTCACTAGAATCTAGGCTAGGCTCTATTGGGATGTTAGAATCATTCTCAAGAATTACCTTGACAGGATAAGGCTCGGGAATTACATTCTCGAGAAGGTCTGATTTAGGCTTATCATCACAGGTGTCTGGGGAATCTAGGCTTGATGGACCAGTTTCAAGGCTCTCTAAGGCTGGTTTGGAATCAGGAACACCTGCAATTAGATCCTCCCAACCCATGTCAAGATCAGGTGTGTCAATCGGTATGATGTTTGAATCTGATTCCATTTGGGTTGGGGGTCCACAGCAACCTCTATTCTCAATCCTGGGTTTGGGAGATCATCAATTTCTGACTATGGATATGGGTAAATTTGATTTATGATCTATTTCAACATGGTTATCAAGTTTTCCCATTTCTCAAATTCATCTTGGTGCTTGTCCCAAAGTCGTGGATTTTTCAAACACTGAAGATACTCAAAATTATGGAATCTTTCTATTTCAATGAAATTTGTCATGAGAATATTCCGGTTGAACCATTTGTCAGCTGTGTTAATATCAGTTGGGCATGATTTGTAATGAAGGTTGTTGGTGCTGATACATTAACTTGAATCTTGCTAACTGAATTTGAGGTTGTGTCATAATCCTCATAGTGTTTAACGGTAGTCTCAATCATTTTCTCTTTTATGGTCATTTGGGATTTAGGTTTCCTACAAATTCTTCCTAAATTGTCTGGTTGCATTTTCAAATTAGGTGGTGGATCAAGATGTAGAATCAAATTCAGGTTCAAATTGAAGTGATTGGATCAGATCAAAAATCCCTAAGAAGATCAATTCTAATGAGGCCTCTAGGTCAAAAACCTATGGACATTTCCTATGTATGTGCTCTAGAGAATAGATGACGGACTGGATGTGAATTGGACCCAATCAAGGCACCCAAAGATTTTTGGATGACTAAGGCTTGTTTCGAGGTAGATGATACCTTTGAATCAAAATTCCACACACCCGAGAAATACCTAGGCAGGAAGGAAGGGAGAGCCCCGCAATGACCCCTACACGGTAGAGCGTCCCCACGGACTACAGGGTTTCCCCTACCCAACCTTCCTTGTCACTAAGAATCCAAGTAGACCGGAATGAGCAACTTGACCCCTTAGGTCTACCAATTTTAATCCTAAATTTTGGTGCTTTTGATTTCACTTGAACTTTAGATTTGATTTGTGCTTGGTGACCTAATTTGAAGGTTGGTTGACCCACAAGGTGGATCAACTTCACCTAACCTGCCCTGATGTTTAGGATGAGTTGCGTAATGAACCCAAAATCACCCTGAGTGATTTGCAAACAAGTTATTAAGTCCCAAGTTTTAGGATTTGAGTGGATGATTAGAGCTTAATTTTAGGGTTCTCTTGATTAGGTCAATTCAAGCAAGGGTTTGGGTGACACACAATGCGGGAAAATCATTTCTCGTTATTTTAGGCAGGTGTGTTTTCTCAACCCTAAGAGGGAAACCCTAATTTGGCTCTTTTTGGTCCAATCAATTCTTTCCAAATTGGGTACCTAGGGCTTAATCAAGAAGGTGAATAGCCCTAGGTACCTTAAGTCCCTACTAGGTTCAGAAATATGGAAGGGGATCTCGAAAGAATCAAATCAGGCAACTTGGGTGATTAATTCTAAGGAAATAATACAAGTTTGATTCTAATTGATTTCCTTTTTACTTCTTTCTAGAAATAGGGGCTTACGAGGATGGAAATGAAATTACCTACCCCTGGAGTGGTTTGCATGAGGCTAATCATTGCTTCATACCTCGCACAACTATAACTAAATAGATAGAACAAGTTAGTATTAGATCAAAAATTGTAATAAGTAAAATCAAACTATGCATTGCTCCTCGGTAACGGCGCCAAAATGTTAACGAGGTATCGAGGGGTTTAAAGGAGTAATCGTCATATCAAAGCCTCAATCACTCGAAAATAATTAAATTTATAACTCAGAATCGAAAAAGAGTACGAGGTCGTTCGCTGAGAGAACTAATGGCAATTCAATCTCACTAATCACAATTTAATTAGAAATATAAGAAATTATGACCAAAGCTTCATTTAGAACAAATCAAACTGATATATATATATATATATATATATATATATATATATATATATATATATATATATATATATATATATATATATATATATATATGAAATCAAGTAGCAATGTGCAAAAAGAATGGGTTAAAATGGTGATTTAAATCACCAAATTAACCCCTAAAATTAAGCTCACAAGTATCTCAAATAATTGAATAGTAAATCTCAACCAAATATGCCACGTCAACCAAGTTAAATATTCCAATATTAGATTTAAAACAAAGGCACCAGTAGAGGCAAGCACAGCACAAAGGCGAAGGCCCCTCAAGAATCAGCTAAGTATAGAGAGTAGAGGTGCGAAACCCCCCCACTATCTTCTTTTTCTTCTTTCTCTCAGACCCAGGCTCAGAATCGGACTAGACTCGACAAGCGGGTAAATGAATCCACACCCAGACCTACGTGGCATGTGCACGGGCGAGGGCATGGACGAGCGTGTGAGGCACGGCATGTGAAGGGGTGTGGGTAGGGACCTTACCCTTGTGTTCGAAGGCGATAAGGCAGAGACAGTTTTTCCTCTTATGCATTGTTGGGTCTCCTGTCGTTAACGATGTGGGACTATCCCACGTCATCTTCCTTTGCGCACGAGCAGCAGATGGTGAAGGCTCCAATTGGGGCAGCAACTGCAGATGATGGCTTCGATTGAGGACCTGGAGATGCACCTAGAAGTCATCTACAACACTTGGAGTGGAGAGCACTGAAGAACATGGCTCGACGATAGTTGCCAGAGTTGGAGAAGACGAAGGCGATGGTGGAGCTTCAGCGTGTACCTGAAAAGGAGAATACGACCTCTCAACCACGTTAGCAAAGCTCAGAAGGGTCGCTGGATGTCGACGAGTGTGACTCCTGAAAATCTAAGGAACACACCAATCATCTTAGGGAGACCATTCCTAGCCACAGCTAGGGAAAATATCAATTGTGAAGAGGGCTAAATCGAGTTAAAATTCGGGAATTAGACATTAAAGATTGATATCTTCAAGGCTCAAAAAGGAATAAATTGTGGGGTAATTGAGGAAGTATGTGACATTAGTTCTATGGTTGAGAATCCGCTTGCAGAGGAAGACTCGATTATTCCTAATCCTCAACCACAAGAAAATTCTGACCCACAGTTAGAGGAGCCCAGAACTGATCTAGATTCACCCTTAGCTCCCACTTTATCTTCAGAGGCCCACCCCAAACCCCCACCTGCTGCTGATAACCCAGTTATGTAATTGAAACCCCTCCTAGCTAGAGGAGCCCAAAATCCTATTTGCGAAGTTAAATCCTTAAGAGCTAGATCTATTTTAGGGCATAAGAATGATGATAAACTGGCATTTATCACACCCCCATGCTTATCTTTTGCCAGTCTCTTAACAAAACCAATTTCACAAAAGAGATTTTTGGGAAATGCTACTTTTTTTACTTTTTAGGAGAAAAAGATTATAGGGCCTTGGTTGATCGAAAACACGAAAGGCACAGGATTTGTTAAAGATAAAACATTGGGATTTGTCTTTAGATCCAAAAATTAGATGAATTAAGATCAATGTATCTTTCAAAAATTCTCAAGTTAATGCATTAATTCAAATGACCCGAAATCATTTTGCAGTTAGGATTTCCTTGGCTCTTGAATCCAACTTGCAACTTGCATAATCTTTTAAAACCTTGTGTTGGTGCTTTGTGAATGGAAACATTTATAAGGATATTTATATGGTCGTGTTTTTGAAACTTTTTTTTTGTCTCCCCCAGGCTTACTCCTAGCTTAATCCTACAACATAAGTGTCCGGATCATCATTCCTGTTACCAATCCTCAAGGGGGCTCTAGCACCAGCAGTTCGAGATAGTGCTGTCTAAGACACCACCTAGGAGCTCACAACCCCAAAACACAATGTGGTGTAAAGGGGTGCTCCAAGCAAGCTCAAGCTCTTGCTCCAACGCTATGGGTAGAGCACCGTCCAAGACACTTGAACTGAAAAGTGTGCCCAATGCTCCATCTAACTTATGAAATATAGACATAGAGCAGCACTGAGGTGGTAACATGTTGACATTGCATCCTCAAAGGAGGCATTTTCCTCCTCGGTGGTGGGAGCTCAAACCATTGATCTGCTTCTGACTTCACTGAGACTAAACAAGGGGCTTTTCTAATTTTTCTAATTTGTTTTTATGTTGCATGGGATGCAAGTTTTGGAGTCGGAAACTGAGCCAAATAGTTTCCAGGTCTCAAAAAGAGATCAAGTCACCCAAATCATCACGAGTTTAGGTGGAATTTAGAGAAAGATACTTGATATAGTCTAAAACTAAACCTAGAGATTTTAAAAATTGGATCCGCATTCTAGTCCCTAGTTTGTTAAAGATTAAGTCACATTATACCTTAAAATGGACCTTTCAACCTTAGTCCCGATTTTGAAAATTTTCCTCAAAGAGTTTTACGATTTTTCTATAATGAGAAGCATGAGAAAGAATAGGTTTTGAAAATCTTGAATTTATTGTAAAAATTAAAAAACACCCCCCATGCTTATGATATGCAATGTCCTCATGCATGAGGAGGGAAAAGAGATCACCTTAGTGAAAAGCGGTTGGGTTTAGGATGGTCAAAACCTGGAAAAAGGAGAAAAGGAAAGTAGGAAGAATGATGGATTACCTCTCATCCAGTGCTATCTTTTACTCCCTTCAGTAGGGTGTGAGCAATGCATGGAGGATGGATAGTTATGTAAATAATTGGACACTTGAATGTCCTCAAGAAATATGTCTTCCTCAGGATCCCTTAAAAGATGATTGGTAAAAATATAAGGATCAAAATGAGATGGAAAAATGGAAGAATGACCCGAGTCTAGCCATGATTTGAGTTCATGATGAGAGCCAAACTCGGGTGGGGCAGGTGGTAGGTCCAATGGAAAGGGAGTGGGAGAGAAGTCATGTGATGAAGGGTGGGTGAAGTTAGTGTGGATGTTGTTGGTGATAAATTAGGAAGATTAGAAGAGGAAAAGTCAAACCCTAGTTGATCTAAAATGTCTTGGACCCCATTATCAAACTCTAAATAAGAGAAATTAGGTTCAGTGGTGGTCAAAGCAGAGTAAGAATTGATCATCATAGAGTCCTCAAGCACCGCTTCCATTTCATTATCAGAGTCCTCAAAAAATTCATGATCAAGGGACCTCCTAGAAGCTTTGAAAATATCTAATGAGATAGTTTGGTTACTGCATGTTATATCCACTTTTCCAGAATGACAATTGATTTTTGCGGTAGCCAAGAAAGGTCTTTCAAGGATAATAGGGGCATTTTTGAGTGTCTCAAGTACCTCTATGTGAAGGACTAGAAAATCTACCGGAAATAAACAATTCTGGACCTTGACAAAAATATCCTCGATAGCTCCCCGTGGTTTAATGGTAGATCTATCTGCTAATTGTAATTGAACCTCAATAGGTTTTAATTCATCGAATTGAAATTCCTTAAATATGACCATGGGGATGAGATTGATAGAGGCACCTAAGTCGAGAGGGGCGCAATAAAAGGTGGTGTCATTTATGACAATCAAAATGAGTGGTGTGCTCGGGACCTTTTTCTTGAGAGGCAGGTTGCTTTATACAACTGAGCATACTGTCTCAAAAAGGACCACCTATCCCAGATTCTGGGCCTACTGCTTTGGAGTACACATTTCTTTAAAAAATTTATCATAGGTAAGGATGGCATCTAAGAGGGGGTTGTTAGTCTCGACTTGCCCAAATAAGTGCAAAAGATCTTGGTGAGGGGGCTTTGATTTCTTTTTCTTAGAAGGATTGGATTGTAGTGCTTGAGGGTAAGGAATGAGATTTGAATCTTGTGTTTTTTGTGTATCTTCTTCTTCCTGAGTGGGGGAATGAGAGTCAATTTGCATAGGAATAATGTGGGTTTCATCAGGTTGTTGTGAAAGGCCAAGATCAGTTGTGGTTTTCCCACTCCTCAATGTAATTGCATGTGTAGTTTGGTTATGCCTGGGAGGAGGTGGGTGGGCTGATTGGTGATAGAAATCAGGTTGGTGCTGAGGCATTGGGTTAATGGGAGGTTGATTAGTGTGGTTCAGATTTAGATTTTCGCCCTGATATTGGTTACTTTGATTGATAGGGTTGGTTATGGGTTGGGATGTTAAATGTCTTGCAGGTCTCTGGGTCGGAGTAACCACAACTTGATTATGGAGATTGTTAATAACACGGGTTACTTCTGACATCTTGCTTTGCATTCCCTGTGGGGTTTTCATCATCTGGGCATTGATGTTTTCTTGAGATGGCCTAGGTTGATAGAAAGTCTGATTTAGCCCATACCCTCAAATGGGTTTTGTTTTTGATGAGGAACCAGATTGGTCCAGGAGTGAGTCAGGTAATTCCTCCAATTAGAGGAATTTTTAAATTGCTCCTGGAGGGCAGAGATCTTTTCAGTGGGGCTATGATTTGGATATGTGTAATTCCTCGGTGAACCACAAAAGCCTCAGAATATTGATTATACTCACCAAGGGCAGTATTTAAATTATGCAAATTTTCTCTCTTTAGGGTGTTAGGTGGGGTTAGATGTGAAGCCTGTGGAGCTTGAGTAGGTGTAGCAAGTCTCCCTTGGTTGGCTAAGTTTGTTATAGTCCTAGTTAACTGTTGTTGATTAGCTTGCAGCTGAGCCATTTGCTAAGCTATCATGGAGTAGAGATGAGGCTGGGGGGGCTTGATGTTGTTGTTGTGGCATTTCAACATTAGGTAACTCCAAGGTAGGTAAATAGGGAATGGTGAAATTAGCATGCGGATTAGATTGTGGGTTATTGGCAGGTTGAGACGGGTTAGGGGACCTATTTTGTTTTTCCATTTTTTTAGAATGCAGAGTAGAATGAGGAAAAAGTGGTCTTTTTGTGCGGGGGGCAAAATTAAGTAGTCCCTCCAAGTGTGGAGTTTGGAATCGCTACCCCTTCAAATAATGGAAGAAATGGGGAGGAGAGGAGGGAGAGATGAGAGAAGTGTGCAATCAAACAACAAAATTATAGACCTAACTTAAATGTGACTCCTTAAAAATTTACCTAAGACTTGGTCTATCTAGGAGATAAGAAATCAAAAGTGGAGATACGTTTGCTCAACAAATCTGATTAGGATGAATAAGGGGAGGGTTGGGCCCAAGCATGTCCTAAGAAAATCACTGGGGGCTTGTAGAAACCCATGCCTGGTTGTTTGACATGGCCCCTCGGCCTGGCACTAGATATAGATGAATGAATTGATACTAACTAAAGAAAACTTAAAACCTAGGTAGCAAGCCTAAGTTTGGTGAAACCTTAGGGGTAAAATTGCTATAAATTTTTAATTAGGTCTAGGAGCTTAAAGTGCATAAGGAATGTGATGGGTATTGTTTGGGATAATGATCGATTATTTCTTTTTTTGTGTGTGTATGCGAATTGGGTAGGAAGTTGTGCCCAAGCCAAATCAAAAAGGATTTGGAAACAAGGATTTTTGGTTGAAGTGTTTTAGGGTTTTAATCAAGATTTAATGTCTTCTAAGATTCTCTCGTTAAATGTTCAAACAAGGTTTTGATGTTCCACAAAATAATAGCAAATAAGTTGTTGTTGGTGGAGGTCAATTCCTTTAAAATTTGATGTGACTATGAGAGAAAATTAAAAACCCTAAAGTTGGAAAATCCTATGTATGCAACTCCTAAATGAATCTCTTTTTGAAAATATTTAAAAAGTGGTGATCCAAACAGGAAAGCAACACCATCACTTGATGTAAAATCAAACAAGGATTCCAAATATAATTTTTTTGTGATTTTATGAAATTGTTTGATATTTTTTTGGAATTTTTCTTCTTACTGGTGTTAAGAGTTAGAATTGATAGATTTAGGAAATTGATTATGTAGAAACCTTAAATGACCTCAGAAATTTTTGAGAATTTATATAATGTAGAAAATTTCTCAAGGTTTCCATCAATATAAAGCTTTCCCAAATCTAATGAGTAAAAAAATTTATAAAATTCACAGACAGTAAGAAAATAGTAAGGAAACAAGCTCTAACCCCTGTTTAGTTAGTGAATTTTTTAATTTTTTCTATTCAACGAAATTTCTTGAAAACTGGACTCAAAGTTCCTGACTCAAAGGGGCTTCCATTGATGAAATTTTGTGATTTTAGGAAGCTTCTAAGTGCCCGAACATGATTTTTGAAAATCAAGATAAAAGTCTAGATTTTCAAAAAACAGACACCAATAAGGCAAGGGTGGTGGAAAAGTGAGGCAAACAAGCAACACAATGAGTTTTAGGATTCCACCACCCTCAATGTTTCTTATGTTTGATTTTTTTAATAATTTAAAGATTTTTTAGAGATTTTTTTATTTTTATTTTTGATAAGAAAAGTCCTGGGATACTAACTTGAAGTACATGGGAAGAAAAAAAACTTGATGCTTCCACTCCAAGTGCTCCAAATCCCACTCCCGCTCCTGATTCGCACCTGAAATCAAAACAAAAAAAAATTTAATGAAAATCAAGAAAGAGAGATAAATGATGTGATTAAGCCATGCCTCCCTGGCAACGATGCCAAAAAGTGATGCGAGAAATACACGATTTGTTAATTATGCAAAATAGTGTCGTTGCAACATGTAAATTCGTAATCAACTTTTACAAGTTATAATAACTAGATAGGGGAGTATCTAGGGTAATCTAAGGAGGCCAAATTATTAATCACAAGAATTGATTTTCTCTCTCGCCTCTCAAATCGACACCTATAGTTTTGTGATTTTGATTTATATTGTTTTTAGGGTTTTCAGAAACAATCGAGTATTTTGAGGTGAAGATGAACTAAAGATTAAGCTTATCATTAAACTTAAGTGACAAGAAGTCTTCTCTTCTATGCTCACCCTTGCAAGTGCGCCTAGAGTAATTAGAAGAGAAGAGTGTGCTCTACTAATTAACTACAAGCATGAAATACACACTAACTAAAAAACTTAAATTAGAAGGCAAAGTGAAATTTGTATTGCTAGTAAATGGAGTACATGTAGAGGAATGTTTCCTAACAAAAAAAAAGAGAAACTAAACTAGCTAAAATAAAGATAAAATAAAGATGAAGAAGAGAGGGAACCTCTAGTAGAAGTTTTGGATGGCTCTTGCTCCAAGTGTGGTTGCCCCACACTTGAAAAGAGTTCTCCTTGGCTTCTTCTAGTAGTCCTCCTCCAAGCTGTCCTCCAAGGTGGGTGTCAACCACCTTGTTCCTCCTCTTGCTTGGCTATCCCCTTTAGTAGAAGTTATCCTCCTCCTTTGGCATGGAACAAGTGATAGGAAGATGGAGAAAGAAGTCACCAAGGGGGTGGGTGGTTGCCCCCTTAATTTTCTTCTCCTCTTCTTCTCCTTGGCCGTGGGTTTAGGTAGTGTAGGTAGAACTAAAATTAATGGAGAAGATGGGATTTAGGTGGTGGTTAAGGTGGGTATATATAGAAGTGGAGAGGGGGATAGTTTGTGTGGACATGTGGATGTATAGGACTAGGTTTTATGGTTAGTTAAGGATCCTAAGGTTGGGGTTTAATGGCACCAAGTAGGGGGGTGCATAGGTGGTGGTTATGTGGTGGAAGGGCACCTAAAGATGGTGCCAAAAATGAAGAGAAGCCTCCATTTTGTCTCCACCGAGGAGGGTTCTAGAAGGGGATTATGTGCAGGGTAGGGATGGCTTGTAGGGGTAGGTGTATGGCTAAGATGTGGGGGTGTTTTGGATGGAAAAGTGGTGCCAATTCTAAGGGTGGTTTTAGGTGGTTTTGGCACCAACTAGTGGTGCCTTTTGGTGGTGGTTGAGGGGCCAAGGGGTGCCTAGTTTTGGCGCCAATTTAGAGTGGGATTAGGATAGCTTAGGCGGACTAGGTTTAGGGTTCGTTGGTGAAGATTAGGTAGGTGGGTTTTACGGTTATGTAGTGATGCCAAGGAGGTGACTAGATAAGCTAAGCTTGCTTATCTAGTAGGGAGTGATGCGAGAAAAATGCGATTTGAAATTAGGGTTTTTATCGTCGTAACGTGCAAATTTGATTGCTTTTAAAATTTATAAAATTGAGTACTTGGGAAAGTACTCGGGTCGTCCTAAGGGAGGTAGGAATGCACTTTAAAACACTCTTGCTCGAATATGGAAATCAACTTTCTTTTTGTGATTTTGAATATAAGATTTTTTTTTTGGATTTTGAAATAACGGGAGACAACGAAATAATAAGCGGGAAAAAGCTACACCTAAATTGCTAAGACTAGCACCTAAGTGACAAAAGTAATCTCTCTCTAATCTCATCCTAGGTACATGGAGACCTTGGGTAATTAGAGGAGAGAGAGTGAAAAGTGCTAGAAAAGTCAATTACTTAAGATGCAACAAAATTTTAGAAAGGCAACTTGATATATAGAAAAAATTTGTTTTACAGGAATGCTTGTGAGGAATGCTTCCACTACAAAATGAAAGATAAAAATTGGTAAAACAAAGATCCTCCTGTGATGGTGGTGAAGAGGAGAGAGTCCTTGCTCCAAGCTCAGCTGCTTCTGGGCTTGAAAAGTGTCTCTCCAACTCCTTCTTGAAGTGCTCCTCCAGAGATGCTACTTCCTCCTTGGCAAGCCCTAGATGGGCGTGCCCTTGCTCCTCCAAGGGTGGAAGAAGTCCACCCAAAAGAACTCCTCCTAGGGTGGGCGTGCACCACCCTCAAGATCTCCTTCCGAACGTCCTCTTGCCTAGCTTGTCCTCTGGCTAGCGTGGGCACAAGAGAGAAAGGAAGAGGGGAAGGCACCAAGGGGATAGAGTGTTAATGTAAACACATTTATTGAGGGTAAAATGCCTATGCATGCTTGTTCCTAGGCTTAGATTTTCATTTCATGTTATAAATATTGCATAGCATGCATCATTCTGCATTTAGAGTAGTATATAATTTAGGGTAATTGTGTCCTTTCTGTGGTCAAGAGAGAAAGATATTTATTTCGAAGCCTCGGATTGATGATTCGCCTGTACGGATCTGATCAAGACAACGATTGGAGTCCAACGCCTCCGAAATCACCTTATCTGAGTCCTGTAGCATCATATGTAGTTCGAGGAAGATCAACGGCCAAGGGATTATGTGACATAATTCAGAGCTACAAATGACAAATCTGACTGCACGGATGGATTCGGGTCGATGATCGCAGCCTAACGGTGCGAAAATCGACTCAACTAACCTCTGTAATAGCCCATACAATAAAAAGAAGATAGATGACCCAGATTACGCCACGTGGAGCAGCCCAGGCCGCTCAGTGTATGCACGTACCACTGCATGCACGCGCAGGCGTGCATGCACATAGCGCAACGCCAGTGCGTGGGTGCACGCGTGCGCGGCAAAGGTAGGGAGCACAGCTATAGCAGTGCATGAGCTGGCCTATAGCGACGCATGAGCTAGACCTAAACGACGCTTACAGTAGTCGCCAATTCTGCATGCGCTAGCAAAGCCAGCTGTGGGCGTGAGCGGGCATGAGCTGCCTGCAACGATGCTTCCAGTGATGGCCTGGATGTCACTTATGGTCCCATATCTATTTTTGCCTCTTCCCCTCCACTATAAAAGGACCTACACCCCCTCCCTTCCAAGCCATCTTTACCTACTCTACTCCCACCTACTCCCAAGCTCTAGCAAGCCTACTAACGCTCCATTAGAGCTTGTTCTCAAGCTCCGAAGGTGCCTATTAGTGTAACGAACCTCTGCCTCACTAAATACTCCTCCAACTTCCCATCCCCCTTCATAGGTCGCCTTGGAGCCGTCCTCCCACCTCCATTTCGGTAGCAGATCATCTCTGTCTTCTCACCTCCATTCCGAAGCCACGCTGAAGCTTTCCTCAACCCGATGTCCTCCTACATCTCATCTTCGTCGTCCCGCTCCTCACCTCCTTCGTTCGAGCTTCCGCCAGGCACTGTCGTCTCGTCGAACAGCCGATTCAGGAGATTTCTTCTTACCTTCCTCTCTTGTTATGCTTTCATAGTTTATTGTAATAGACATTAATGCAATACATCACATTTGATTCCATCTCTATCTTGTGATTGCTTGTCTTTTATTTCAAAAACACAAAAAAATAACAAAACCCTAAAATACCAAAAATAGACAAAATGAAGCGTGGTTTTCAATTAAGTAAACGTCGCCTCCCCGTGTTCGACCCAGGACTCACTTTTTGAGTTTCAGTTATAAATTTTATTTGATTGACGTGTTTTGCAACTACGACGACGGGTTACTTGTAACCCCGATTTCTAACACGCGAAACACGCCCAACCATTTTGGCACCGTTGCCTCCCCGGCAATGGAATTTACTTTATTGTTTTCTATGCTTCTTTGCATTTACATAACACTAACCCTACTTATCTCTGATCTATTGTCTTGTAGGTACCCTAGCATGGAGATCCAAGTGCGGTAGACTAGAGTAAAGTGTGGGTAGAGTGTTTTGTAAGTGTCCCCCACACCACCCCCACCTTAGTTTTCATTCCATAACCTAATAACTCAAACCCAAATCAACTTAGGTGATTTGCATAAACCCTAGGGTAGATTTTGGTTGTTTGATTGTCACTCCTCTCACCTCACCCACTCGCATATATAAAAAAATTAAAAAAAAATCTTCTCTTGTGGGATTTAACTGGAAACTACACACTTAACACCCACAACTTCTTATCATAAGGCGCACAATCACTTTGATTCTACCACTTAACTAGGATCTGACCTATGGACTCGGTACACTTCAACTCAATACACATAAGTGAGTAGAAATCTGAATAGGTTAAACATTCTTGTGTGCCTTAACTAAGTGGTGCAACAGGCCAATTGATTGAGCTATTTGGGCTACACCACTCAATTTAAAACTGATCCATCAAGTAGCTTGCCACTTAGGGTTGATTCTTAGGGCTGAACCAGGCATTCCACATTATTTTTGATTTTTAAAGGAACATATCATCACTCGTGCTTTCAAAACTTGGAGTGTTCTACTAAACCTTGATTGAACCAACCTAAGAATTAAACCCTAAAAGCTACTAAACAAGGTTAAATCCTAAAAGACACATCATCAAATAACCTTGTTTGAGAACCCTGGTTGCGCATGCACACACATTTTAACTGATCATTAAGGGCACAACCCATCTAAATGGCCCATTACATTCCAAGAGCACGAACATCCCAAGCCTAACTAAAACTGAGTAGACGTTGGCCTTAAGGATTGATTCTCTCTTCGGGGCTTAGACTGAGATTTTTTCGATTAATTTGCTTTTGCTGGTTCACCTGATGTCTAGCTAGGGGAGTAGTGTCAAATGACCGTGGCTGGGGGGTACACTAGGAATCGGAGGCGCAAGCCATAGGAAGAACCTTCTCCCCAATCCCTCCTTCTAACTGGTTGGATTGACCAGATAAAAGTAGACCAAATTGTTTAGAATCTTAAGACGGGTCTTGGGAGTCTATAGGTCTTCAGGCTAACCCACCTAAGGACAGGGTTGATTGCTTGTACTGCAGGGCTTCTTTCTCTTCTAATTTCCTTCCTTACTTCACCATGTACCCTTGCACATCGTTTACACATTTCCAATCCTATCCTCCTACCACCACTTATCCCCAAGATGATTATTATTCTGACTTGACTTGTAATTACCCATCCACTAGTCGGGATGACTTTGATTGGGGATACGAATCTGGACCTCGGTGTCCAGGGCCTAACCCTGGACAACAAGACTATGATTACTATCCTTCCCAAACCTACAATGATTATGGATCTTTATCTTTTGATGACAAAACCAACCCGATCTACAATCAGGAGGGATATGCTGATTATAACACCTACCCTCCCCAATATTCCATTCAAAATAGGTCATCAGCATTCTTTGAACAACCTGAGATGACCTACTATCAAGGAGGAACCCGAGAACCTCGACATCTTAACTCCCTTAGATTTAACCCAAAACCACCCAAACCTGAACAGAACCAGTCGGTTCAGGTGAACTAGATCCAGGATAGGGTGTTGGCTAATTTGTGGAACACTATACAATCGTTAGAAGCTCAGCCAACACCATGCATTGAAGCACTGGAGCCTATGATCAAAATGATTAATGAACTTAATAGTTCTCTATTGGATTTTCTCCAAAGTGTTAGGGATAGGGACTTGGGTGAGTTTCTTCTTGGGAAATTGGCAAGGTTGAGGATAAAAATTGTGGTTGCCCTAGTCAAATCTTGGGATGATTCTCAAGATGAACCCCCTTTAGGAGAGCCAATGTCTAAATGTGCTCTGGCGCCTGTCGGGGGGGATACATTTTCTGAGACTGGGGATGACCAGGTTGGGCTAGAGCAACCATTTGAGGATGAACCGATTGATTCACCCGAGATCCCCAAGTCAGGAAATGAAGAAAATTATGTCTCCTTGGATCATGAAATGATTTAGGATTTTGGGACATATATAAATGAGGATCATCAATTCTTTGACTCTAAGGGTGAAGAATCTTTAGGTGAAGTCTCACTTGAACATAAGGAAAATGATTTTAGTGAGACAAATGGGCATGAGCAATCTAATGAACCATTTGATAGCCCATTCATTGAAGATTTGGATTCGGTTGGGATTAACTTGGAG
This sequence comes from Thalassia testudinum, assembly GCA_037157565.1. Classification (NCBI taxonomy): domain Eukaryota; kingdom Viridiplantae; phylum Streptophyta; class Magnoliopsida; order Alismatales; family Hydrocharitaceae; genus Thalassia; species Thalassia testudinum. Next base: position 68,446,933 of record JAZHRO010000007.1, on the reverse strand, counting down.
GATCCGAATCTTGATGATTCAATCAGTGACCCTAGTCCTCATCTGCACCCTAAAGAGCTGGCTTCTGAGATCATTACACCCAAGTCAATCCTGATTCAACCGCAATTGTTGAACTTGAGCACTTTAGATGGGGTATACAATGATTTGGAGGTCTTGGAGCTTGAGCACTTGATTTTAGAGGATAAGAATTTGGTAATAAAAATCTGGGAGGCTAGTTCTAAGGGAACTATGATTTTGGATATAAGGGTACCTATTGACCTGAAACCACCTATCTTCTTTACGGACCCTTATGATATCTTTCACATGTGACCCAAGCCTGGAAAAACTGATTATTTTTCTGAGTTGAATGTTAAGTGGACATCTGAAACTAGTGAACCAGATCTACCTATTGTTCGCCATTTTGGTCTTGGGTTGCACACCCCAAAACCGCAGGCCCGGCCCTGCAAGCTTAACAACCTTCGGTTCTGGGTGATTTTCATCCAGAACCTGAGAACCACTCGACCCTGGGGCATGGGTCTACACCATAATCTAGTCCACGTCTGTGGACATATTCTATTGGTGGGTTTGAGGATCAATATTTTTATTTTGATTCTGTCCCACACTTGTGAATTCTCAATTTCTTCTTTGTATGTATGTTATGCCTAGCTGAAGGCATTAAACTTAGCGTGTGTGTATACACTCTTCTCTCTGCGGAGCTGACTGGATTTTCATGACACTCAGGTGGTATTTTGTTTACTCCCCCCTTTTCATGTCTTTATTTTTACAATGAGGACATTGCATCATTTAGTCATGGGGGGTGGATAATCAATTCCTGAAATCATTATGTTAACTCCGTAGAATTTCTTTTAGTTTCTTATAAAATTTAAAAAAAATTGAAAATTTGAAAAAGATATAAAAAGAAAGAAATTAGGAAAATAGAACTTAGGAATTTGGAAGTTATTAACTTTAGGAAATGATACGAGAGGACCTAAATACTTAGACTTTTCAGGTCTTCAGGCTTAATTAGCCGGGTGTCCACTCGAATGTGAACTTAGTCTCGAGTCCTCACCAATTCAAATTCATTTTTAATTTGGCTAATAAATTGGGATGATAAGTATGTGACTTATCAACCTACCCTCTGATTTGGGGGGACTTTAAGCCTAAGCATTTACACACATTTTTTGCACTGACTCACTTTTCGGTAGTTTCTTCAGAAATTGGGTAGCTAATGAACTATTTAGGGTGGTATGGCTGGCAAGTTGTTGGTGGTAATAGCTCATCGGCCGATTGTCCAGAGCCCAGTCAGAAGACCATTTTCATTGTACTACCTTTAGGTAAATCTTAGATCAGGAAAGCCACCTACTTAAAAAAAAAGAAAAAAAGAAAAGAAGATATAGAAAAAAAATTAGAAAAAGGAGATAATAAAAAAATAAATAAAACTACACTTCACCGCACGAGTATGGCTGGCAAGTTGTCGGTGGTAACAGCCCATCGGCCTGTTATCCAAAACCCAGCTCACAAAAAAAAAATGCACAATAATTCCCAAAACATTTAGGGAAGAAGCGGGGGAGTAGAATAAACTGAAGAGATATACACTGGGTTCGCCCTTGTGTTGACCCCATAAATAAAAGAAGTAGGGAAAAAGCTACAATTCGGAAAGATAAACCTCTAAGCAAGGTCACATAGGCTTGTAGAAATCCGAAGTCCATTTTAACGGCCGCCTAGTGAGTCTTTCAGTATTTTCACAAGATGCTTAGCACTTAGAATCCTTTTCGAGTCTTTTGCAGGTCGGGTAGCCGTAAAAAGTTATCCTGTAAAACACTGGGTTCGCCCTTGTGTTGACCCCATAAATAAAAGTAGGGAGAAAGCTACCTTTAGAAAAGATAAACCTCTAGGCAAGGTCACCTAGGGTCGTAGTAACCCGAAGTCCGTTTTAATCGCCGCCTAGTGAGTCTTTCACTATTTTCACAAGATGCTTAGCATGTAGAATCCTTTTCGAGTCTTGGGCGGGTCGAGTAGCCGTAAAAAGTTATCCTGGAACTCTCAAACTCCAAAAGTACAAAAAAATTAGAAAATAAGAAATATAATAAAAAAATGTATCTTCCCTTTTCAAATAAGGCGAGGACTTGGGCGGTCTGCATTCTGGTAGGCACCGGGGAACTGTTGAGTTTTCGTAGTTTAGGACCTTAGTTAAAATTTTCTATTGTTAATAAATGACTTAGGCCTAAGCGATCCAATTCTAATTCTGCTTTTATACATAGCATATAGTTTAATTTTGCTAGGGAATAACAAAAGATAGGCATGGGGGTATGATGTAAACACATTTATTGAGGGTAAAATGCCTATTCATGCATGTTCCTAGTCTTAGATTTGCATTTCATGTTATAAATATTGCATAGCATGCATCATTCTGCATTTAGAGTAGTTGTATATAATTTAGGTTAATTGTGTCCTTTTTATGGTCAAAAGAGAAGGATATTTATTTTAGAGCCTTGGATTGGCAATTCGACCGTACGGATCTGATCAAGACAATGATCGGAGTCCAACGCCTCCGAAATCGCCTTGATTGGAGTCCCGTAGCATCATATGTAGTCCGAGGAAGATCAACGGCCAAGGGACTAGGTGACATAATGCAGAGCTTCAAATGACAAATCCAACCACGTGGATGGATTTGAGTCGATGATCGTAGCCTAACAGCGCGAAAATCAACTCAATCTGACCTCTGTAGCAGCCCCTACAACGAAAAGAAGATGGACGACCCAGATTGCTCCACGTGGCGTAGTGCAGGCTGCCTAGTGCACGCACGCACCACCGCTTGCGCGCAGTAGCGCGGGTGCACGCGCGCAGGTGCATAGCGCAGCACCAGCGCGTGGGTGCGTGCACGTGGGGCAAAGGCGGGGAGCATAGCTACATCGGCGCATGAGCTGGCCTACAGCGATGCATGAGTTGGACCTATAGCGATGCTTACAGCCATTGCAAATTCTGTGCGTGCCAGCAAATCTAGCTGTGGGCATGAGCGTGCATGAGCTGCCTACAGCGACGCTTCTAGCGATGGCCTGGATGTCACTAATGGTCCCATACCTATTTTTGTCTCTTCTCCTCCACTATAAACAAACCTACACCCCCTCCCTTCCAAGCCATCTCTACCTCCTCTGCTCCCACCTACTCCCAAGCTTTAGCAAGCTTACCAACGCTCCATTAGAGCTTGTTCTCAAGCTCCCAAGGCGCTTATTAGTGTAGTGAACCTCTGCCCCACCAAATACTCCTCCAACTTCCCATGCCCCTTTATAGGTCACCTTGGAGCCGTCCTCCCATCTCCATTCCGGTAGCAGATCATCTCCATCTTCTCACCTCCATTCTAGAGCCACGCCGAAGCTTTCCTCCACCCGACATCCTCCTGCATCTCACCTCCGTCGTCCCGCTCCTTACCTCCTTTGTTCGAGCTTCAGCCAAGTGTTATCGTCTCGCTGAATAGCCAATTCAGGAGATTTCTTCTCACCTCCCTCTCTTTTTATGCTTTCATAGTTTATTGTAATAGACATTAATGTAATACATCACATTTGATTCCATCTCTATCTTATGATTGCTTGTCTTTTATTTCAAAAACACAAAAAACTAACAAAACCCTAAAATACCAAAAACAAATAAAATGTAGCGTGATTTTCAATTAAGCAAATGTCGCCTCCCCGTGTTCGACCCGGGACTCACTTTTTGAGTTTCGATTATAAATTTTATCTGATCGACGTGTTTTGCAACTACGACAATGGGTTACTTGTAACCCCGATTTCTAACACGCGAAACACGCCCGACGAAGTATCACCTTAATCTTCTTCTTCTACTTCTTCTCTTACCTGGCTATGGAAGGTGGAATATGGTAGAAGAATGGTGGAATTATGGTAGCCAAAGGTCAGGGTAATGGTGGTGGTTATGGGTCTTTATATAGAGTGGAAGGGGTGGAGGGTGGTGTTGACTAGGGTGAAGGGAAGAGCGGTGTTGTGGATGGCTAGGATATGGAAGTTGGTGAATGAATGGTGGATTAGGGTTGGTGTCGAGGTGGAAGGGTGTATTAGGTGGCGATTATGATGAGTGGAGTAGAGTTGGTGCCAACTCTTTGTAGGTTATAGGAGGATTGGCGTGGATTTGGATGTAGGGTTAGGATTAGGTCTTTAGGTGGTAGTTGTTGGATGGAGGGTGGTTGTTAGGTGGCGCTAAATGAAAGGGTGGAGGTTTGGTGTGGTTTAAGGAGAGTTGGCACCACTTTTTTATGTGGTTAGGGTTAAGGTGGAGTGGAGGGTAGGTGTAAGGGTCGGATGGTGTTTTAAGTGGTAGTTGTGGGATCCTAGGGTGTAGGATAAGTGGCTCCAACCTAAGGGGTGCTAGAGGAGGTGGTTATGGGTTGGCACCAACCTTGAAAGGTGCCTTGGTTTGGCACCATCCAAAGGGGATTCTAGAAGAAGAGTAGGTGTAAGGTTGAGATGGGTTTAAGAGGTAGGTGTAATGCTAGGATGTGGGGATGTCTTGGCGCCAACAATAGGAGGTTCTAAAAGGGGTAGTTGGCGCCAACACAAGGTGGCTTTTGGTGGTGGTTGGGGGGTGAAGAGGCACCATACTTTGGTGCCAAGGTGAAGAGGTGCAAGCGGGTGTGTTTTGGCACCAAAATAGGTGGGTTAGGGTTAGGTTAAGTTGGGGTTAAGGAGGAGGATGGACATCCATGGAGTGGATAGCTTAAGTGGACCTAAGCTAAGCTAGCTTAGCTAGCTTAGCTAGTAGGGTAGTAGTGGAGGGAGCTAGGGTTTAAGGAAGAGGAGCTAAGGGAGAGCTGTTCAAAGTTGCACAGGAGCTGGTGACTGCTGAAGAGAATATCAAGGAGCTACCTTAGCTGGCTTAGCTTGCTAGTTCTTTGCTAGTTGCTAAGCCAAGCTAAAATAAGCTGGCTTTTGTTAGATTGAGTTGAGGTGAGCTAGGTCTGATCATCCCGGAAACCTAGCTAGCTGGAGCTAGTTTAGGAAATCCCCAAAGCAGCATGTTATATGTACTTTAGGGTCCTTATTTAAGAATAGCCGACTCCACCTCCAATGCTCTCATTGGACCTAGAAATCGTTCGCAACAACCACTTCTGACTCATTCGCTCACCCTTCCTGTTCTAAATTTAGGACCAAGCTGAATGTAACCCGATAAGGGAATAACATTAAAGTACAAATAAGAAAAGGTTATTTGTATATGGCATATATACATATTGCATGCATGAATAAGATTTTTATCAGGAAGATGCATTAGGGATTTTTATCCCCTAGTTGATTCCTATAATCTCGAATCTAGTACAATTTTCACACTCACATGTAGAATTTGCAATGGATTCACGGTGAAGACTGATAAACATCTTTAGTCTGTTGAGAAGAAGCAGTGCATCTTTTCCTAAATCCCTGGATAGTGTTTTGGGAGTCAGGTGAATCTTCTTCTAAAAATTCACCAAATAGTGTGAGATGAGACTAGAGAGTACTGGTGCTCTAAGATTCGTGTAAGGAATCTAGAATTCTAGATAAATAGGTAATGATACTCAAAGTTATGCACAGTTTCGCTCTCGGTTCCCACGTATAAAGTCTGTGCGAATTTTTGAGAGCCACCAACCAAGGCAAATGCGTGGAGATCGAGTTCTAATAAAACTAGGACTAAGGTAGATGGTTACAACCATTCTTTACGGAATCCTCGGCTGAAGGAGGGTATTGATGTCAAGGTCAGGAATACGCTGTCCCATCCATCTCTTCCTGGTGCCGAGAGTAGGCACTTCCACCAAATAAGCCATCTGATATCTCTTGAACACCACCAATCCCAAAGAATGCCTCCTCAATAAAATTCACATATGTCATGTGCCATATCAAGTTGTGTTGAAAAAAGAATTTATAGAAGAAAATTTTTTATTATTATTAGACAAAAAGGGGAAAAAAGAGAAATAAAAAAATATGTATAGAAAAAAAATAAAAAAAACTTTTAGAAAAAGTAGAAAAAAAGTGAGGAGTTTAGGAGTGCCTTAGTATTTATTTCAATTACATTGAGGCAGCATTACCTACTACAATTGCGATCCACCAAATATGTCCTTAACCTACCTTTTTGTATTCTTGACTGCCCGAATATTGGCTGAGGAATTTCAACCTAATGTTAGGGTTATTGGAACTCTATTAAAGTGTTAATGCCATGTGAGACCACCAACTATTATATGCATAAATCCAGTGAGATTGTGAGCTCAAAAAGAGAAGAGAAAGGAAAAGAAAAGAGACAGTAAATACAAACCAAAGAGAGCATAGTTTTTCTCGCTTTTCTCTAGGTTGATTCACTTAACAATTTGGGAATCTAGATTCTGTAGTACTAATCTCTATGTAGCACCAAATGAGAGTGAGCCACCAAATACACACCCATTTGCCTTAGACATTCTCTACCCAAGCTTAAAGCCAGGGTGGAATTCATAGAATATCTTGAATACCCCAAGGGAAGAAGTTTGCCTATCACACTAGAATTTTACTAGGGGTCAAGTAGAGACTTTAGAGGTAAATCAGGTTTTTCACTCGAATTCGTTGCAAAAACTACATAGCTGCACCTACACAATTATCTGGATTTCTAGATTTTAGGATGAAAATGAAAAGGAAAGAATCTCTAGTCATACACTTGATAATAATTAATCCTTTAGGGACCCATTTGTAGATAACTTAGTTTTGCATTTGCTAGGGACTATCAAGATTTAGGCATGGGGGTATGATAGCGCAACAATCATAGGTCTTAATTGACTTAAATTAAGTTAGAACCTAGCTTGACTTAGTGTAATCCATGCAGTCATGAGCATACTTTGCATCTTTACTGCTTTATTTTAGCTATGCATAGAATAATGTTATAATGTGCTAATTAAGTGTATTATATGGTTTGTAGGTAATAAGAAGATCTGAAGTTGGATCTGAAGAATAAAGAGAAGCTGGTGCTGCAGTAGAGCTGGAGCAGAAGATTGAGGAATAAAGTAGAAAAATAACGTAGGGTTGAGGTATGATACTCTACTTAGTAGAATTTAATGTAGAGTTTAAATTATGAAGAACTTAGGACCAACCCTAGCACTAGGATAGCCCTAGAGACCATCTTAAGCCTTAGCCACCCTTAGATTAGGTCACCTTAGCCTAGGATAGCTCAAAACCCTAGTTCTAGCCCTTATCTAGACGTCCAAATAAGTTATTCGATGTCCAGAACCCTTAGGCACATCTTGCAGACCTAGAACCCAAGTCTGCAGTGTTATTGGCCATCCAGACAAGTTGTCAGATGTCCAATTTCTACAAAATTCCAAGATAGAACCTTGAATCCACCTTGACCTCTAATTAGACATCTAGACAAGAGGTCTGGACTTTTGATTTTTGAGTATAAGTCATCTGACACTTAGATTAGGCATCTGACACCCCTCTCCATACCCTGTTTTGGAAATCAAGCTTGGATATTGAGTTCTTAGGTCCCTAAACCCAATTCTAAACCCTAGGGAACCTAAATTAAGGTACCTTAAGCCTAGTACACTACTCCTAGACCCTCCTAAGAACCTAATTAGGTTCTCACTAAGCCTAATTGACTTGGATCAAGTCAATCACACCTCACCTAGTCAATTAGACTCATAAAGTCCAGTTGAGCTTAGATCTCAACCAGCATAAGTGCAATTGGACTCAGTGAGAGTCCAATTGACTTAGGCCTAACCTAATTGGGAATCTTCTCTTCCAATTAGACACACATACACTCAATTAAACTTGTGATAAGTCTAATTGCATGTTAACTTTAGTATTAGGGTTTATAACCTAATTCTAGGAGCCTACCTAAACCTAACCACCTAGACCTATAAGACCCAACCTAGACCACCTAGCTACACCCACCCAGGCACGCACACATACACCCACACACACACTTAGCTGCCACCTCTAGAGTTCTCTAGAGGCATCGAAAGGCGGCGCCACCTTGAAGACTAAAAATACTCTTTAAGGAGTCCATAACCTACCTCCTTAGAAAGTGGATCTAAGGAGACCCACTCTCTACCTCTTTAGCTACCACCTAAGCCACTTCTAGAAAATTCTATAATTCTCTAGAGGGCCACTCCCATAGCCGTCCAAGAGTCTATAAAAAGACCCTCTTGGATGACCATGCACCCATCTTGGACTCTCCATTAGTGGCTCCTCCTTCCATCTCCATCTCCATCTCCACGAGCTCCTTCCACCTCCAAGCACTAGTGAACATCCAAGAGCAACCCTCCATCACCTTTCCAAGGGCTGGCCTACCCACCATTGGCTGCCCCTCCTTCTCCTTCCTAGCACCTCAGACTCCCCAAGCCATTGGAGACCACCTCCAATGCCCTCATTTCCCAAAGATAAGTAGTTCTTTGTATTTTAATTCTGCATTAAATTACTACTTAGTAGTGTAGTCATCCTCTCCTTGAGTAATGCATGCATAATCTCCCGTAGAAACATGCATGCACTCATTTTCTACTAGCTAGAATCTCCACTTTAATCATTCATGTACAAGCTTTCCTCAAGAATCAATTGTAATGACAATGTTTGTGACTGAATGAAATCATTATTTTAGCCATCTCTATTGTGATCATGAGTTGCCTTATTTGATTGTCTACTACATTGCAACTAAAATGTCTGTCCCTGAAGATATAAACGAATTGGCGATCAATATGTTTTCCGCAAGCTGTCATCATATTGTCAAAGTTGTGCACACACCAACTCACGTTTTCACATTTGTGATATATCTAACACACTCACACGTTTCTGCATAAATAAAGCAACTGGCACATCTTTAACTCGCACCTTAGAGATCGGGGTACAGTTTTAAGCAAGTAAAGAAGTCAGAATCAATTTTGCTTTTCTAAACACCTCCCTGAGATCGATCGAGACTCATCGTCTCGTAATTAAAATGTTTTGTTGAGTCGTATTTTACACTATACTACAATGCTATTTTAATTAAATATGCGACTTACGATCCCCAACATCCAGCTACGATGAGCTGGATCTAGCTGAGTCCCAGCTAGATTGAGCTTCCTCTTCACCTGTTGCCTTCCTGAATGTTAGGGTTTTAGGTGTTTGGCTATCTGATCATCCCTAACACTCAAGTAAACGTATCAAAAATGAAAAATATAGTGCAATGCATGCTTAACCTAGTTAATGCCTAAATGCAACCCAGAAACCCATTTGCGGAGTTAAAATCCTAAGAGCTAGGTTTGTTTTATGGCATAAGAATGATGATAAAATGGCGTTTATAAGGGATTAGGGTAGAGAGGTAGAGGGAGCTACCTTGAGTTGCACTAGACCTGGTGGTTGCTGAAGAGAACTACAGGGAGCTGCCTTAGCTGGCTTGGCTTGTTAGTTCTTTGCTAACTGTTAAGCCAAGCTAAGATGAGCTAGCTTGTGCTGATATGAGCTGAGGTGAGCTGGGTTTGGTCTTCCCGGAGATTACCTATCTAGTTGGATTAGCTAGTTAGGTCAAGTAGCTTAGCTCAACTAAGTTAAGTTGAGTTGAGGCTTTAGGAGCTGGACTTGAGTTGGTTGAGGTCATCTTTAGCTAACTAGTTGATGGCAGTAGCTAGTCCTAGTTAGGTTGAGCTTAGAGAGAATTGTTCTCGCTTAGAATGGAGCTGGGATCAACTGACTTGAGTTAGTTTGGGTTGCCATCTAGCTGAGGTGAGCTGAATGGAGCTGAGGTTGAACTAACTAGAGGTACCATTCAATTAACATGAGCTGAATGGAGCTAAGGATGAGTTGATCTAGCTAGAAGGAGATGGGATGAGCTGGATCTAGCTGATAGGAACTTCTTCTTCATCTTCTACCTTCATGAGTGCCAAGGAATGCGAAATTTGACTTTTTATTTATCCCGGACACTCAAGTAAATGCATCAAAAAGATAATAAAATGTAATGCATGTCTCTCCTAAGTAAATGCCTAAATGCATCCCAAAAACCCATTTGTGGAGTTAAAACCCTAAGAGCTAGATCTATTTTAGGGCATAAGAATGATAATAAACTGGCATTTATCATTAACCCCACAAAAATAAAAGTAGGGAGAAAGCTACTGGTTAGACATATACACCTTTAGGCAGCATTTTCTTTTCGAATCACTTAGGGGCATAGAAACCCAAAGTCCGTTTTAATTGTCGTTGAGTGAGTCTATCACAATTTTCATGACAAGATGCTTAGCACATAGAGTCCTTTTTGAGTCTCGGGTGGGTTGGGTAGCTATAAAAAGTTACCCCAAAACTCTCAACTCCAAAATCCAAAAAAAAGAAAAAAACAAAAGAGGAAAGAGAACAAAAAAAGAGAATTTGCTTCTATGTAGAATAAGGTGAGGACTCCAGTGGTATACATCTTGGCAAGCACCCGAGCACTGTTGAGTCTTTTTGAGTTACATTCCTAGTATAAATTTCCTCCTGTTGATAAGAAACTGGTACCTAAGCGATCGATTCTTAATTCTAGTTGTAATTAGCATTTAGGTTAACCTTGCTAGGGACAATCAAGGGGTGGGCATGGGGGTATGATGACTCTACAAATAATAGCATTAATTACATCCATTAGAGTCAATTTCAAGGGTGTATGTGCATAAATATCATGATACAGTGGGTTTGGGAGCATTGCATGCATTCTGCATTATTTTACGTTAAGATTGCTTAGAATTAATGTTTAATGACTTGTTGTATAAGTGCATATTGAAGCAAGTCTCAGATGAGTAATCGGACTGTACAGGTGGATTCGGATGGATGAATGGAGTACAACAGACTCAAAATCACCTCAATTTGACTTCTGTAGCTCCCACAACAAGACCCAGAAGTTCTGACCATCGATCTGATGATCAATGACCCTCGTTGCGCCACGTGTTGCCTGCAACGACCTTTAGCAGTGTCCGCATCTTTCCTTCATCGTGTGCTCGCATGATCTTAACCTCATGATCCTCATCCAACGGTTGTGGACATAGGGACCAACAGTGCATTCGAGCGACAATCCACGGGCGTGGCGTAATGGTTAGTGCCTCCACCCACGAGCAACAGGCGTATGTTCGAGACTTTGTAGGGGGCCTAAATCCACTGTATGTGAGCAGTGGCAAAATTGGGCTACTTGATCTCCATCGAGTAGTTCTAAAGCAGCTATGTGGTGCAACTTCGAGCATTAGATGCACGCGATGAGCGACCCATGGTCCAATGCACGATCGCAAGCGTGATCCTGAGAGCGCATAAGGCGCTATCTCGACCATTGATTAACCCATCAAATGACTGACAGCGTGAGCACACGGATTGTGTGTGACGACACTGTGCGTGCTTGAGCACCAGCGGGCGATAAGCTGGGCGTTAGCAACGCTTATAGTTGAGCTACAATGACATCCCTGCTGTTGTTAATTATTCCATACTTGTTTTAGCCACCTAGCATCCACTATAAAAGGGCCTACACCCCTCCATTCATTATCATGTCTCAACCTCATCTAGCAAGAACATTCCCACCAACTTCTAGAGCTTAGAGCAAGCCCTTGGAGCCGCAGACGGAAGCCCATCCACCACTGTGGCTGTCTTGACTCTCCACTTGTCGCATTTAGTTGCTTGTTTTCTTTAGTTTAATGCTTATATTTCTTAAAGCTTTCATCTAGCCTTGTAGTGCAAAACAATTTCAATTATTCAATATATATTAGTTTTATTATCAACCTATTCTAGACTCTATTATGCTTCATAATGCCTACTTTCCTTGCATAGTTAGATATCATTGGTCCACTAAAAATTTCTAACCCTAATCTCTCTCTCCCTTTCTCCCAAGCAAACTAAATAAATATCATGTGGCAACTAAGCGATTAATTGATCCGATTTCATGCCTCCTTGTGTTCGACACTTGGACTTACTGATTGATTGTCTTATTAAAATTGATGTTGTAAACGCTTGCTACAGTGAACAAATTATCTTTACATGTTTTTCGACGTCAGTTTTTGGTGTCGTTGCCAGGGAGAGAATGGTCTTTTAGTCACTTTCATATTTGCATTATTGATATTCATTAGATTTCTCTCTCACTTTTCTTTCTCTCTATTGATTGGTTGTAGGAACTCGATGCCTAGGCTATGGGAGGAGAGCGATCCACATTGGTAGAGTCGTAGTAAAGTGCGGTGAAGACCTTTTGTGAGTATCACTTTACCTAGCGTAGTCTCATTTTTTTCCTTTTCTCTAAAAAAAGGATTGCATTTAGTCTCATGCATAAACCTTAGGTTAGTTGATTGTTTGCTTGCTAAAAGAAAAATATTAAAAAATCCAAAAAATTGCTGTGGTGAATTACTACTTGATCCAAATCTCAAATCCATCACCCGAAAAAGAAAAAACATGTTCTTCACACTCTAATATCTTTTGAAAATCCTTTTGAGTGTTTTCCCCTTTGAGTGATGCTTGCGAAGCCACCCGTGTTTTGTATTGGGCCGCACCACTCATCAAAATTAAAATTAATTCTCCAACTAGAATTGCATGAACTTTAGGGGTGAATACATTAGGGTTGCTTATTTCTACGGCCACATTGATCTTAAAGGAAATCGATCATCACCTGTTTTATGCAAAACCTTGTGTGCCCACTTAAACATTGTCTGAAAACATTAAGAAATTTCAACCTGCATTGCACGCATGATACACATCCCCCTGAGTGGTCTTTAATTTTTCCCACTTCTCACCCCCTTTCATGGAGTATCCCATGGCCATCCTCTCACCATGTTTAGGAAGTAGATCCTTGCCGCGATGTTGTCCTACCCTACCCTCCATCCTCTGGCTTCGTTCTTCTTCGTCCAGCCTCTCACCCCCTTCATCAAAGGGTCATCAAAGCAAGTCATCCTCTAATCAACCGTCGAGAGGAATTCTTCTCACCTCTCTCCATCTTTTATTCACTTTCTAGTGTAGTTTTAAATTCTTACTTGTAGCAAACTATGGTTAGATATATATTGATATTCTCTCTCTCTCTCTCTCTTATTTGCAAGTAAATTAGCTAGATATATCGACCTGATCTCTTGCATTATAAAATATAAAAAAATTTCAAAGCCCCAAAATACCAAAAAGAAATAAAACAAATGCGATTTTCATAAATCAAAGCTTAACTCTTGTATTCGACCCAAGACTCACCAGAGTTTTGGTTATAAATTTTATTTGATAGTAGATTTTTACGCACTACAAAGATAGGTTTCTAGCTCAAACCATTTCACGTACAAAATCTATCTCATCAGAGCTTAAGCTCAAATCCATGGCAGGATGGAGGAGCTTGATGGAGGAGGGGTGATGAGGTGTGGTTCATCATAGCTAAAATGTCCAAGTTAAGTTAGAAACTAGGTTACATACTATCTAATTAACACAATAAATGGGTTAAGTGTGGGAATTAACGAAAATGACCTAAAACATCAAATTTGTGTTAAAAATGCATAATTAGGTCAATATTTGAGATATTCTCTTCACAAATACAAATTGATGATCCAATTACCAATTGAATACATTTCTGAGCTCAAAAGTTTTGAGCTCAAAAGTTCAAATCAAGGGTTGAATTAACTTTTAATATGTTCAATTAAGCTCTAATAAAAATTTCATTACATTTGGACATCGTTAGGACCTTGCATTTAGAGTTTTACATATAGGTCCTCTATGCATCACATTTCATACACATAAAAACCTTCCAAGGACTTCCTTGAAAATTGTAGGGACTTGTTTGAAGAGCTTGGAGAACTGCACTGACTTAATTCTAGCCACTTATGGGTCCTGTCTAGAAAATGTGCACAATTTCGATATAAGTCCTTGTGTGAAATTTTTCCAATACACCTATTTCCTTCTCGTGTGCACTATTCATGCACGAAAAACTGGAGCTACAAGCGCCATCAATCCATTGTTCCACCCATCTAATGATGGATCTTTGTCCAATCTTCATACTCCTCTGCTTGCAACACCATAGCCTCCTCTAGATCGAATCTAGCGGTGGAGATTTGATTTGATTATCCTGCACGCGCGCCAATCCTTCATCCGCCATTGGTGACCTACCTGCCTAATCTCACTTCTACGATGACCTGATATTGAAAATTCATGGTTTGTTAATTATGCGAAATAGTGTCGTTGTATGTGTAAAAATTGATCAACTCTTAAATTTATAATTCCTAGATAGTTGAGTATCTAGGGTCATACAAGGAGGCCAAATTATTAATCACATGAATTGATTCTTTCTCTCACCTCTCAAATCCACACTTTTCTTTTTGTGATTTTCGTTTTTGTTGTTTTTAAGGTTTTGGAAACAATCAGGTTTTTGGAAAGCAAAGATGAACTACGCTAAAACCTACGCGTAAGTGACAAGAATGAAGTCCTCTCTTCTAAGCTCACCCTAGGCAAGTGTGCCTAGGGTAATTAGAAGAGAAGGGGTGAGGTGTGCTAAATCATTAATAGCATGAAAAACATACTAAGATAAAGACTGAACTTGGAAGGCAATTTGCAACTTGTATTACTAGCAACTAGAAGGAATGTAGCAGAATGCTTGTTACATGAAAATAAAAACACAATAGCTAATACAAGATATAGAGATAAAGAAGAAGAAAGGGGGATCCTCTGGTTGAAGTCGAGATGACCCTTGCTCCAAGTGAAATTGCCCTGCACTTGAAAAGGGTTCTCCTTGTCTTCTTCTTGATGTAGTCCTCCTCCAAGCTCTCTCCTCAAGGTGGGCATCAACCACCTTCAAGGGTCCTCCTCTGCCTGGCTGTCCCCTCTATGTAGAAGATCTCCTCCTTGGCATGCCACAAGGGCTAAGAAAGAGAGGAAGAATCCACCAGGGGGGGGGGGGTAGGTTGCCCCCTTGATCTTCTTCTCTTCTTCTTCCTTGGCATGAATGGAAGGGGATGTAAGGTGGTTAAGGGTGGAACCTAAACTAATAGAGAAGATGATGTTAATGTGGTAGTTAGGTGGGGTATATATAGGATGGGAAGGGGGGTGGTTATGGTGTTTTTTGGAGGGAACTGGAGAGGTGGTTGGATATTTTTGGAAGGAAAAATATGAGGGAAATGAAGAGGTGCCTTGGTTTTCCCTCCAAAAATACCTTCTATAAGGTGTTGATTTTGGAGGGAAAAATGGAGGGTGGAGATGGGTTTTAATGGTGGATGTAGGGTGGTGATAGAAGGGATAGTTGTCACCAAAATGAAGTAGGAGTAGGTGGTCTTTTTGGTGAAGCTTAGGTAGTAGGGTAGTAGGTTTTGGTGTAATTGAGGTGTATTAGCTAAGCTAAGCTAGCTTAGCTAATAGATGAGTGGAAAAGCAGGCAGAGGGAGCTAGTGTTTAGAGGAGAGGAGCTGGAGGTAGTTGGAAAGAATTGCACTGAAGCTGATGTCTGCGAAAGGGAGCTAAAGTGGAGATCAGTAGCTAGCTTAGCTAGCTAGTTCTTTGCTAATAGCTAAGCAAAGCTAATCTGAGCTGGCTTTTTTCTAGTCTGAGTTGAGGTTAGCTGGGTCTGGTCTTCCCAGAGATTACTTAACTAGTTGGAGAAGCTTGGTTAGGTCAAGTAGCTCAGCTCAACTAAGTTGAGTTGAGTTGAGCCTCCAGGAGTTGAACTTGACCTGGCCTGAGTTGGTCAATGACTTCTTCAACTGACTAAGTCTAGCTAGTTGATGGCAGTAGCTAGTCCTAGTTAGGTTAAGCTTCCAGTGAAGTATTTTGAGTTGGAGGAGCTTGAATGGAGCTGGGATCAACTGTCATGAGCTAGTTTGATCTACCATCCAGCAGAGGTGAGATGAATGGAGCTGAAGTGAACTAGCTTCAGCTATCATTCAGCTGAGATAAGCTGAATGGAGCCAAGGATGAGTTGATCTAGCTAGAATAAGCTAGGATCTAGTTGGGATGGACTGGATCTAGCCGTGATCCAGCTGATATGAGCTTCTCCTTCATCTTTTGCCTTCCAACGTGCCAAGGCTTGTAGGATCTGGCTATTTGCCTATCCTTGACACTCAGGTAAATGCATAAAAAAACACAATAAAATGCAATGCATGCCTATCCTTAGTAAATGCTTAAATGCAGCCCGAAAACCCATCTGCGGAGTTAAAACCCTAAGAGCTAGATCTATTTTAGGGCATAATAATGATGATAAACTGGCATTTATCACACTCCCATGCTTATCTTTTTCTAGTCTCTTAGCAAAACTATTTTCACAAAATGGATTTTTGGGAAAGACTAATTTTTTTTACTTTTGAGGAGGAGATCACGGGACTTTGGTTGATTGAAAACTTGGAAGGCACGGGATTTGTTAAAGATAAGACATCGGGATTCAACTTTGGATCCAAAAGTTAGATGAATCAAGATCAATGTATCTCTCAAAAATTCACAAGTTAACTCGTTAATTCAAATGACCTAAAATTATTTTGTAGTTAAGATTTCCTTGGCTCTTGAATCTGACTCGCAAC
The DNA here is from genome assembly GCA_037157565.1 of Thalassia testudinum. Classification (NCBI taxonomy): domain Eukaryota; kingdom Viridiplantae; phylum Streptophyta; class Magnoliopsida; order Alismatales; family Hydrocharitaceae; genus Thalassia; species Thalassia testudinum. The sequence goes on along the minus strand of JAZHRO010000007.1, from coordinate 68,430,528 downwards.
TTGTATAATCTTTTTAAAACCCCGTGTTAGTGCTTGTGAATGCCTACATTTTTAAGGTCATGTTTTTGAAACTTCTTCTTTTGTTCTTTTTTTTTTATGTCTCCCCCATGCTTATTCTTAGCTTAATCCTACAATAGATGTGTTGGGATCATCGTTCCCGTTACCAATCCTCGAGTTGGCTTTGGCGCCAGCAGTTCGAGATAGTACTGTCCAAGACACCACCCAGGAGCTCACAACCCCAAACATAATGTGGTATAAAGGGGCGCACTAAGTGAACTCAAGCTCTTGCTCCGACGCTATGGGTAGAGCACTATCCACGACACTTGAGTCGCAAAATGAGCCTTAATGCTCTGTCTAAATATATGAAATATAAATATAGAGCAGCGTTGAGGCGGTAACATGTTGACATCGTATCCTCAAAGGAGGCATTTTCCTCCTCGGTGGTGGGAACTCAAACCAATCATCTACTTCATATTTCACTAAGATTAAACAAAGGGCTTTTCTAATTTTTCTAATTTATTTTTAGGTGTTGGCTTTGTGTGTGAATTTTGACATAGGAATTTTGCAAGACACGCAAGTTTTTGGGTTAGAAGCTAAGCTAAGTAATTTCTAGGTCACAAAAAGAGATCAAGTCACCTAAATCATCATGAGTTCATGTGGAATTTAGAGAAAGATACTTGATCTAGTCTAAGAATAGACTCAAAAATTCTAAAAATTGGATCCACATTCTAGTCCCTAGTTTGTTAAAAATTAAATCCCATTGTACCTTGAAATGAATTTTCAACTTTAGTCCTGATTTTCAAAATTTTCCTCAAAGAGTTTTATGATTTTTCTATAATGAGATGCAAGAGAAAGAAAAATTGCATATTTTTAGGTTTTGAATATCTTGAATCGATTGTCCAAATTTAAAAACACCCCCCCATGCTTATGATATGCAATGTCCTCATGTATTAGGAGGGAAAAAAAATCACCTTGGTGAAAAGCGGTTGGGTTCAGGATGGGCAAAACCTGGGAAAAGAAAATTAAAGGAAAGTAGTAAAAATGATGGGTTATCTCCCATCCAATGCTATCTTTTATGCCATTTAGCCATGCATTAAGTAATGTATGGAAGACGGACAGTCATGGATAAAATTGGACACAAGAATGCCCTCATGAAAAAGGTCTTCCTCAGGATCCCTTAAAAGATAAGTGCTAAAAATATGGGGATCAAAATTGGATGGAAAAATGGAAGGATGACCCAAGTTTGGCCATGGTTTGAGTTCATGATGATGGCCAAACTTGAGTGGGTTAGGTGGTAGGTCTAATGGAAAGGGAGTGGGCGAGAAGTCAGTGTGATGAAAGGTGGGTAAAGTTAGTGTGGATGTGTCTGGTGAGAAATCAGGAAGATCAAAAGAGTCAAAGTCAAACCCTAATTGATCCGAAATGTCTTGGACCCCATTATCATAATTAGATTATGAATTAGTGAAATCTGGTTCAATGGTGGTCAAAGTAGAGTAGAAGTGTCTCAACATAGAATCCTCAAGTACCGCTTCAATTTCATCTTCAGAGTCCTTAAAAAATTCATGATCAAGGGACCTCTTGGAAGCTTTGAAAATATCTAATGAGATAGTCTGGTCACTACAACTTATATCCATTTTTCCATAATGACAATTGATATTAGCTTTTGCGGTAGCCAGAAAAGGTCTTCCAAGGATGATAGGGGCATCTTGAGTCTTTCAGGAACCTTTTTGTCAAGGATCAGAAAATCAACTGGAAATAGACAATTCTGGTTAAAAAGTGAAGTTGAAAATACGTGATTTGTTAATTATGCAAAATAGTGTCGTTGCAATGCATAAATTCGCAATCAACTTTTACAATTTATAATACCTAGATAGTGGAGTATCTAGGGTCATCTAAGGAAGCCAATTTGTTAATCACATGAATTGATTCTCTCTCTCTCTCGCCTCTCAAATCCGCACTTTTCTTTTTGTGAATTTGATTTTTGTTGTTTTTATGATTTTGGAAACAATTGGGTATTTGGAAGCGAAGATTAACTATGCTAAACCTATGCCTTACTGACAAGAATGAAACCCTCTCTTCTAAGCTCACCCTAGGCAAGTGCTCCTAGGGTAATTAGAAGAGGAGAGTGTGGTGTGCACTACAACTATAGGAGATGAAAAACAAACTAAATTAAAACATGAACTTGGAAGGCAAATATGAACTTGTATTACTAGCAACTAGAAGAATTGTAGTAGAATGCTTGTTACATGAAAGATAAGGAAACACTAGCTAATATAAGAAAATATAAAGATAAACAAGAGAGGAGATCCTCTGGTAGAGCTTTGGATATTCTTGCTCCAAGTGTGGTTGCTCCCGCACTTAAAAAGGCTTCTCCTTGTCTTCTTCAAGTAGTCCTCCTCCAAGCTCTCTCCTCAAGGTGGGTGTCAACCACCTTCAAGGTTCCTCCTCTGCCTGGCCATCCCATCTATGTAGAAGATCACCACTTTGGCATGGCATAAGGGAGAGGACGATAGAGAGAGAAGGTACCAAGGGGGTAGGTAGGTAGCCCACTTGATCTTCTTCTCTTCTTCTTCTTCCTTGGCTGTGGGTTGTAGATGGTTATGGGCGGACCTAAAACTAATGGAGAAGATGATGATATGGTGGTGGTTAGATGGGGTAAATATAAGGTAGGAAGGTGGTGGTTGGCGTGGCCTTAGATGGAGGGTTAGGATGGCTTGATGGGAGGTGGTTAAGGATTCAATGGAGAGGGTTTAATGGCACCAAACAAGGGGATGTGAAGGGGGCTTGAAGGTGGCTTTTGTTGGCTGAATATGGGGTGGAAGGACACCTATTTTTGGCACCATTTTTGGCTTCTAGAAGGAGGTGTTCTTAGCGCCAAAAATCAAGGGTTGAGATGGGTTGGTTGATGATGTGTAGGGTGGTGATGTGCACCAAAAAGGGGGAGGTGGTTATGGCGATTTTGGCACCAAAAATAGGTGTCTCTTGGTGATGGTGGTGGTGTGAAAGGTTCTGAAGTGTTGGCGCCAAAAAGGAGTAGGAGTAGGGAAGCTTAGGTGGACTTTGGCAGGCTTATTTGGTGGAGCTAGTTAAGTGGGGTTTAGGTTTAGGTTGGGATGCCATAGAGGTGGACTATCTAAGCCAAGATAGCTTAGCTAGTAGGTGAATGGAGTAGGAGGCAGAGGGAGCTAGGGTTTTGAAGGTGAGGAGCTGGGAGGAGTGGCCTTGAGTTTTACTAGAGTTGATGGCTGCTGAAGAGAACTTTAAAAAGCTAGCTTAGCTTGTTAGTTCTTTGTTGGCTGCTAAGCCAAGCTATGATGGGCTGGCTTCTGCTGATATGAGCTTAGGTGAGCTAGGTTAGGTCTTCCCGGAGATTACCTAGCTAGCTGGAGTAGCTAGCTTAGGTCAAGTAGCTAAGCTCAACTAAGTTGAGTTGAGTTAAGCCACCTGGAGCTGGACTTGAGTTGGCCTGAGCTGGTTGAGGTCATCTTCAACTGACTAGGTGTAGCTGGTTTATGGAAGTAGCTAGTCCTAGTTAGGTTGAGCTTCCAGTGAACTATTCTGAGCTGGAGGAGCTAGAATGGAGTTGGGATCAGCTGTCTTGAGCTAGTTTGAGCTGCCATCCAGCTGAGGTGACCTGAATGGAGCTAAGGTGAACTAGCTTGAGCTACTATTTAGCTAAGATGAACTGAATGGAGCTAAAGATGAGTTGATCCAGCTAGAATGAGCTAGGATGAGCTGGATCTAGTTGGTAGGAGCTCCTCCTTCATCTTCTGCCTTCCAGAGTGCCAAGGTATGTGGGATTTGACTTTTTGCTTATTCTTGACACTTAGATAAACACATCAAAAATACAAATAAAATGCAATGCATGCCTAACCTAAGTAAATGCCTAAATGCAGCCTGAAAACCCATTTGCAGAGTTAAAACCCTAAGAGTTAGATTTATTTTAGGGCATAAGAATAATGTTAAACTAACGTTTATCACACCCCTATGCTTATGTTTTGCTAGTCTCTTAGCAAAATTCTTTTCACAAAACGGATTTTTGGGAAATACTAATTTTTTTACTTTTGAGTAAAAGAAAATCATGGGACTTTGGTTGCTTAAAAATATGAAAGGCATGGGATTTGTTAAGGATAAAACATCGGGATTCGTTTTTAGATCAAAAACTTAGATGAATCAGGATCAATGTATCCTTCAAAAATTCACAAGTTAACTCCTTGATTCAAAAGGCCTGAAATTATTTTGTAGCTTGGATTTCCTTGGTTCTTGAATCCGAATCGCAACTTGCATAATCTTATAAAACCTTGTGTTGGTGCTTTGTGAATGCCAACATTTATAAGATCGTGTTTTAAAACTTTTTTTTTCTTTTTTTTTTGTGTTTCCCCCATCCTTATTCCTAGCTTAATCTTAAAATAGATGTGTCAGGATCATCATTCCTGTTACCAATCGTTGAGGGGGCTCTAGTGCTAGTACTTCGAGATAGTACTGTTTAAGACACCACCCCAGGAGCTCACAACCCCAAAACACAATGCGGTGTAAAGGGGCGCTCCAAGAGAACTCAGGCTCTTGCTTTGACGCATGGGTAAAGCATCGTCCAAGACACCTGAGTTGCAAAATTGCATCTTAAAGCCCCATCTAAATATATGAAATATAGATATAGAGCAGCGTCGAGGCGGTAACATGTTGACTTCGCATCCTCAAAGAAGTTATTTTCCTCCTTCTCAATGGTGGGAAGTCAAACCAATCACCTGCTTCAGATTTCACTAAGACTAAACAAAGGGTTTTTCTAATTTTTCTAAATATTTTTTAGGTGTTGGCTTTGTGTGTGAATTTTGACACAAGAATTTTGCAAGGGACGCAAGTTTTTAGGTCAAAAACTAAGCTAAGTAATTTCTAGGTCACAAAAAGAGATCAAGTCACCTGAATCATCACGAGCTCAGGTGGAATTTAGAGAAAGATACTTGGTCTAGTCTATGAATAGACTCAGAAATACTAAAAATTGGATCCGCATTCTAGTCTCTAGTTTGTTAAAGATTAAATCCCATTGTACCTAAAAATGAAAATTTCAACCTTAGACCTGATTTTCAAAATTTTCCTCAAAAAGTTTTATTATTATTATTTTTATTATTATTATGAAGATGCACGCAAAAAGAAAATTTGCATATTTTTAGGTTTTGAAAATCCTAAATCGATCGTCAAAATTTAAAAACACCCCCCATGGTTATGATATGCAATGTCCTCATGCATTAGGAGGGAAAAGAGATCACCTTAGTGAAAAATGGTCGAGTTCAAGATAGAGAAAACTTGGAAAAAGAAAGATAATATGAAAGCAGTAAAAAATGACGGGTTGCCTCTCATCCAGTGCTATCTTTTATGCCATTCAACCGAGCATGAAGTGATGCATAGAAGATGGACAATCACGTAGAAAATTAGACACATGAATGCCCTCAAGAAAGGTGTCTTTCTCAGGATCCCCTAAAAGATGAGTGGTAAAAATATGGGAATCAAAATTGGATGGAAAAATGGAAGGATGACCCGAGTTTGGCAATGGTTTGAGTTCATGATGAAAGGCAAACTCAGGTGGGCCGGGTGGTAGGTCTAATGGAAGAGGAGTAGGAGAGAAATCAGTGTGATGAAGGGTAGGTGAAGTTAGTTAGAAATCAGGAAGATTAGAAGAGGAAAAGTCAAACCCTAGTTGATCTGAAATGTTTTGGACCCCATTATCAGAATCTGAATCAGAGAAATTGGGTTCAATGGTGGTCAAAGCAGAGCAAGAGTTGATCATCATAGATTCCTCAAGTACTGCTTCCATTTCATCATCAAAGTCCTCAAAAAATTCATGATCAAGGGACCTCCTGGAAGCTTTGAAAATATCTATTGAGATAGTCTGGTCACCACAACTTATATCCATTTTTCTGGAGTGACAATTGATATTAGCTTTTGCGGTAGCCAGAAAAGGTCTTCCAAGGATGATAGGGGCATCTTTGAGTCTTTCAGGTACCTCTAGTTAAGGACCAGAAAATCAACAGGAAATAGATAATTCCGGACCTTAACAATAATATCCTCGACAACTCCCTGCAGTTTAATGGTAGATCAGTTTGCCAATTGTAATTGAACCTCAATAGGTTTTAATTCACCGAATTGAAATTCCTTGAATAAGACTGTGGTTATGAGAATAATAGAGGCACCTAAGTCGAGTAGGGCAAGATCAAAAGTGGTGTCATTTATGATAACCGAAATGAGTGGTGCACCCGGGTCATTTTTGTTGAGAGGTGATAACACTGCATCTCGGGGTGATAACTCTGTTAAATGAGGTTTATCTTAAGAACAAAATGCATAAACAACACATCCTAAATAGGAATGGGAGCATTACATGCATCACACATTAAGATTGCTTATAGAACAGAATTAATGGCCATTTGTATGAGAACTTGTCAAAACAGGCCTCAGATGAGCAATCGGATTGCACGGATGGATTCAAAGTGACGAACAGAGTCCAATGGACTCTAAATCGGCCAAATTCGACATCCAGAGCTTCTGCAATGGGCCCAAGAAGGTTTGACCATTGATCTAATGATCAACGGCCCACGGTGCTCCATGTGGCACCCGCTCGCTGCGCCTGCACGCCTCGCCCAGCTCCCTCCATCAACCGCAGAACGATTTGAGCCGTCCGATCTTCGATCGAACGGCTGAGAACACCGCACCAACCGCTTGCGCCATCACTGCACTCCTCGCCCAAGCAGATCACGACCTTCGGATCTCCATCCAACGGTCGGTAGCAGCTAAGCATCGAAACACCCCGCGCACCAAATCGAAGGCGAAGGCGCACGCGGGCGAAATTGGATTGCCCGATCAGCAGCGGACGGGCGCGATTGCAAGACGTGGTGCTCGCAGATGCGCCCTAACCAGACGAGCGTGATGACGCGGGCGTGAGGGCACGATCCAGGCGTGCACCCCGCACGGGATCCTAGCCATTCGATGTTTGATCGGATGGCTTACGACTTGCGCACACGAATCAGGCAGGAAGAGGCATAGCTGCGGGCGAGCAATCGACGGGCAGGGGCCTTTACCAACATTTTGGGAAGGGTTTTAGCGGTTTTAGTGACATCCCAGACGTTGCTAAAACCCCTTCTTCATTTGGAAGCCCTTCTCCCTATTTGAACCCCTTCCAACCACCCATTCAAGGCATTCATTCCACTTTCAAGTGTTCTACCCCCTCCTAGCTACCTTTAAGCCCTTTTGTAATCGTCGGAGACGACGAGCCGCCGATGGAGCCCTCTCCACTACCGTGGCTGCCTCGCCACCCCCCCTCTCTCTCTCTTCCCTTCTTTTAAGCTTTGTTTTACTTATGTTCAAGCATTTATCCAGTGTTGTAATTATGAACTAAAGTTGCATGATTAATGAAGTTGTTTTCTATTCAATTGCTTGCTCTATTTTCTATTCAAGTTGCATGTTGCGAATGAAACAATTCTAACCCTAATCTCTCTCTCTCTCACTTTTCACCCGTGCCTTTTCGCAAGCAAAATCCCATGATTTTCGTGACCATAACTGACAAGAAGAATCCGATTTTTACTCCTCCCTGAGACCGACACTTAGACTCACATCCGTTTCTTTACTTTAAAATCGACGTCGCAAGTGCAAACTATAACGACACTTCCAAACACACGTGCACGCGCACGTCATTTTTTGGCGCTGTTGCTGGGGAGGCAATGGATTTGTTTTGTCACTTCCATTTTACATCCATGCTCATATCGTCTAACTCCTTGTCTCCTTTTACTTGATGGTTGCAGGAATTCGACGCTTGGACGGCGAAGCAACGCAACTCATGATGGTAACATGGGAGTAGGTGTAACAAGGACCAGTCGTGAGTAGTTCTTCACTCATGGTTGTTTGCTTGCTTGAAAATCTAAAAAAATTGTAAAATTGAAAAAAATTGGCGTGGTGTATGATTGCTTGACCCACATCCTTAACACATCACCCAACAAAAAAAAATACACTCTAACATTCTGAATAAATTCTTGGAGTATTCTTTTCTCTTTTTTAGTGGTGTTTGCGAAGCTACCTTGGATTGACTTGGGCCGCACCACTCAACCCTAAAAATGACTCATCTAATAGAAGCTGCATGATTATTAGGATGAGTACATTAGGGTTTTAGAGCCTCTACACAATTAAAGGAAATCTACTTTCACTGAATTGTGTACAAAACTTGATGTGCCCACTGAAACTTGTCTGAAAATATTAAGACACGTCAATCCTAAAAGACACTAAAGTAAGGATGGAACATTAAAAGACACCACATCTTAAAAAAATCCTTACTTGAAAACCATGTTTTGATAGAAGCACACACACTGAAAGTGGAAAACTAAGAGGCATTACCCCAATCAACGCCTCATCACATAACCCTAGCACAAGCACTATCCTAGCCCTTTTAAAACTAAGTAGACGTGCCCTAGGAAAAACTAAGTTAAGTCTCGAGAGGCGAGGTTTTGTTCACTGGGCACTTGGCTTTCATTCCCTTGGTAGAATTTGGTGACTAGGCTGTGGGGTAGTGTCAAACGACCGTGGTTGTGGGGTCTATGGAACCGACGGCGCAAGCCAAAGGAAGAACCTTCCCTGCAATCCCCTCGTAATCAACTTGGCTAGATTAGCTTTGGGAAGGGGAGTCTAGTGCTTACGGACTTAATCACCCTTTTGGAGATTTCTAGGTCTCCTAAGGAATACACCATATGGACTAAGCTTGTTTGCTTGATTGAACACACACTTCTCGCATCTGTCGCTCTCCGCATCCCCTCCTGTTCTTCTCTAGTGTATGCACGGGAGACGCTCACTGCATCTCGAGTTGTTTGTTTTGGGACAGGAATCCAGGCGACTTGATTCTGTTAGAAACATGGCTGAGCCTAGGGTAGATGAGGTTGGGGACCAACCCCCACCGGACACAATGGCTATCATCCAAGCCCAGATTGACGCAAACCACTAGCTTCAGCAACAACAGATCCACACTATCATGCAAGCCATACACTGGTTACAGAACCCACAAGGGCAACCACCACCACCTTTCCAAGGCCCACAAGGGCAATCGCCACTTGATCTACCACCATTCTAGGATCAATTGAGGCCCCTTCGTGATTTCTACAATCCTTCCGCTATTAGAGTCTAGCCACACCTTAGGATCCCCGAAGGGGGAGATGATTTTGAGCTAAAACCAAATGTCTTAAGTCTGATCTAGAGCCACTTCCATGGAAGCTCAAATGAGGACCCCTTCCACCACCTAAAGGATCTTGACCAAATAGCCTGAACTGTGAAACCTAGGAACATTAGCGTTGACATTGTTTGAATTAAGATGTTCCCTTTCTCGTTAAGAGACAAGGCTTCTCACTAGCTTAGAACCCTAGGTAGACCCATCACCACCTGGGAAGAACTAAGGCATGCATTTCTAAAGAAATTCTTCCCCATAGGAAAGACCAATGCCCTCAGAAGAGCCATTACTACCTTTACACTTCAGGGTGGGGAACAGTTCCATGAGGCGTGGGAAAGATTTAATGTTGAGGAAATGCCCACACCACGAAGTACCAAGGTGGTAATTGGCCCAGATCTTCTACCACGGTTTGGACAGCAACCTACAGAACTTCGTCGATGCCTCATGCAGGGGGAACTTCCTGAACAAAGATGAGGAGAGCGCATTTGATCTCTTTGAGTCTGAGTGAAAATTCACTCAACAATGCCTCCATGACCCAGTTTAACCAATCCAGTCAACCCTGTGGTGGGATTTATGAGGTACAAGCAAATTATGGAATGGTTGACATGGACATCATTGCCAAAAAACTAGATCGAGTGGAATTGGTGGATAAAAAGATTGACGAATTACTGAGCCAGACCAGGAATCCGTTACAGACATTCTCCTTAGCAAAGGGAGCACATAATGTTGACCTGGTCCAGCCCTTAAGCCAATTGAACCTGGAACAACCCCTGACCACGTTCCAGGGAGGGACCTTTGCTCCCTCAACACTTGATTACTCTCTTCCCTCCCCATCTACATCTGCTATCCTTGAAGATGTGCAAGCTATCTAAGGTTATGCTAAACCTGACCCTTTCTCTAACACTTACAACACTGGCTGGCGTAATCACCCCAACCTCAATTCCAGAACCAGCCTAGGCCAAACCAGCAGCCAAACTTGCCCGCCTATCAGCAAGGACCACCAGTTAGACCCCCATATAATCCAAATAGGGCTGCCCCTCCCCCACAAAAACAAATGGACACCCTGATAAAGATGATGGCTGAAATGAACCAGAAACATCAAGAAGAAATGGCCTTAGTAAAGGGACAGTTAAGCCAACTTTTGGACTGTAAACAATAAGGATCCCTACCTTCCCAGCCACAACTGAACCTGCGAAACATAATTAACAGAGGCCCCAATTTGCATGGGTTCCAGGGCAATCCCAGGCAGGCTTACGTGGTTCAGCTAGCCCCACAAACACCCCCTCGGTTTGATACTTCTTCGTCCTCGTCTTCTAAAGGATCAACCCATGGTCCCAATGCCTCTGCAAATGTGGTAACCTTGAGAAGCGGCACCAAAACCCAGGATCCCAAATGGCCGACTCTCCCCGAGACTTCACCAGCTGAAATACCCTACTCAGAAGAGGCACTAGAAAAACCCAAGGACCCAGAAATAGATCCTATCCATGTTCAGACACCCTATCCTGAGGCCTTGGAGACAATCAAGAAGAAGAAAAATGTTGTGGAAACTGAGGAGCTTTTGGAGGTCTTTAAGCAGGTTCAGATTAATATTCCGCTCCTTGAAGCCGTTAAGCACATCCCGACTTATGCCAAGTTTTTAAAGGATGCCTGTACACCAAACGTAAGCCAAGACCTCAAGCACCTAGGAAGGTTGTGCTCTCCGAGCAAGCAAGTTTTGTAATATCAAGCAACCTTCCGCTCAAGCGAACTAACCCAGGAGCACCTCTGATATCCTGCAATATCGGGGACATGACATTTGATAGAGCGCTCCTGGACTTAGGTGCTTCTATCAATCTGATTCCAACAACCCTGTACCACCAATTTGGTTTCGGAGAGTTGACACCCACCCCTGTCACCATCCAGCTGGCTGATAGATTTATGAAGACCCCGAAGGGGGTTGTCGAGGACGTGATTGTGCGGGTCAAGGACTTCTATTTCCCAGTCGACTTCTTGGTGCTCGACATGGAAGTCCCTGAAAAATTACATAACACACCCATAATCTTAGGCAAACCTTTCTTAGCTACAGCTAAGGCAAACATTGATTGTGACACGGGATGTATGGAAATCGCCTTTGGAGACAAGAAAATGCAGTTGGATATCTTTCAGGCCACAAAGTCTTTTGATTGCGATTGTGTTGAGGAACATGATCCTGTGGAAACTTGGGTCGAGGAATGCCTCACCCTTAGTTCTATCTCAGACCACCAATCCTATAACGACTGTTCTGACCCGTCACCATCGCTACCCATGGACCTCTGTAAGGCTGATTACCATCAAACAACACCATTTGAGGAGATCGATGTTGATCAACTCTCGCCTTTCCCTTTCTCGTCGATTGTTATTCCACCCGCACCCGAACTTAAGCCACTACCTGAGAATCTCAAGTATGTCTTCCTGGGACTTGACCAGACCTTCCCTGTGATTATTAACTCTTATCTAACCAAGGATCAGGAACTTAGGTTGACCGTGACCCTTTCGAAACATCGGGCCGCCATTGGATGGACCATTTCAGACTTGAGAGGAATTAGCCCCGCCTATTGCACTCATAAGATTTACCTGGAAGACGGGGCACGACCCTCCCGCCAGATGCAGAGATGATTAAACCCAAACATGCGGGAGGTCATTAAGAAAGAAATTATCAAGTGGCTTGACGTCGACATCATCTATCCCATCTTTGATAGCCCTTGGGTGAGCCCCACTCAAGTAGTTCCAAAGAAAGCCGGGCTCACCGTTGTTACCAATGAGCATGGAGAATCCATCCCCACCTGCACCACCACCGCTTGGTGGCTGTGTATTGATTACAGGAAGCTCAATGAAGCAACCAAGAAGGATCATTTCCCCTTGCCATTCATTGACCAGATCCTTGAAAGATTGGCAGGGCAAAAGTATTTTTGCTTCCTGGATGGATATTCAGGATATAACCAAGTCTCAATTGCTCCTGAAGATCAAGAAAAGACCACATTCACTTGCCCGTACGGCACGTTTGCATTATGTCGAATGCTGTTCTTGTTATACAACGTGCCTGCTACCTTTCAGCATTGCATGCTAGCCATTTTTTCAGAAATGGTGGGTGAATACTTGGAGGTCTTTATGGATGATTTCTCTGTATTTGGGAATTCATTCGACCACTGTTTGAGCAACTTGGAGAAAATCCTGAAACGATGTATCGAGGTTAATTTAGTGTTAAGTTGGGAAAAGAGCCATTTTATGGTTCAAGAAGGAATCATCCTCGGACACATTGTATCGCATAGGGGCATTGAGGTGGATCGGGCTAAGGTTGATTTGATTTCCAAACTTCCTCTGCCTAGCTCGGTTCAGCAGATCCGCTCATTCCTGGGACATGTTGGCTTCTACCGAAGGTTCATCAAAGACTTCTCCAAGCTTTCCAAGCCCTTAACCGACCTTCTAGCCAACGACGCCATATTCCACATGACCTTTGATTGCATCCAGGCTTATCACACCCTTCGGGACTTGGTTTCCACAGCACCTGTACTTCAGCCCCTGGATTGGTCCCAGGACTTTGAGATTATGTGTGATGCATCAGATTTTGCCATAGGCATTGTCCTGGGACAAAGACAAGAGAAGAAACCCATGGTGATCTACTATGCGAGCAAAACGTTGGACGAGGCCCAACGAAATTATACGGTCACAGAGAAAGAATTGCTCGCTGTAGTTTTCGAACTTGAGAAGTTCCGACCTTACCCGCTGGGATCCCATGTGACCATCTATACTAACCATTCAGCCATCCGACACCTGTTGGCTAAGAAGGACGCGAAGCCCAGGCTCATCAGATGGATCCTGCTCTTGTAGGAATTTGACTTGGAAATCCGCGACAAAGCCGGATCAAAGAATGTGGTGGCTGACCACTTGTCTAGACTTCACCCAGACCACATTGGACCCTCCCTGCCTTTATCTGACACCTTCCCCGATGAACACATTCTGACTGTGCAAGACAAGAAACTGCCTTGGTATGCTGACTATGTCAACTACCTAGTTGTAGGACAGATCCCTCACAGTTGGTCCAGACAGCAACGGGACAGGTTCTTGGCCGAGGCCAAGCACTATTTCTGGGATGATCCCATGCTGTTTTGCCTCTATGACGACCAGATTATCAGGAGGTGTATCCTCGAGAACGAAGTTCAGAGTGTGCTATCTTTCTGTCATGATCAGGCTTGTGGTGGCCACTTCTCTGGAAAGAAAACAGCTGCGAAGGTTCTGTAGTCTGGATTTTACTGGCCTTCCCTATTTAAGGATGCACACAACTTTGCCAAGACTTGCTCACGCTGCTAAACACTGGGGACCATGACCAGAAAAGATATGATGCCCCTCTAGCCCATTTTGATTGTCGAAATCTTTGACGTTTGGGGTATCGATTTTATGGGCCCCTTTCCACCATCCAACAGCTTTAAGTACATCCTAGTCTTGGTAGACTATGTTTCTAAATGGATTGAAGCCCTCACCACTCGCCGATGCGATCATAAGACTATCATGGACTTTGTTAAGCAAAACATCTTTTCCCAGTTTGGAATACCAAAGGCCATGATCAGTGATGGTGGAAGTCATTTTATTCACTTCCAATTCCGTGCCCTACTTAGAAAATACGGGGTTAACCACCGCATTGCTACCTCGTATCATCTGCAAACAAATGGGCAGACCGAGGTCTCAAATAGACAAATCAAGAACATTTTACAGAAGACTGTGAGACCCGACAGGAAAGACTGGTCCACACGACTAGATGATGCCGTGTGGGCATATAGGACCACTTTCAAGACCCCGATAGGCATGTCACCTTATCACCTGGTATTTGGCAAAGCCTGCCACCTTCCTGTCGAATTGGAACACTGGGCTTACTGGGTTGTCAAGCAGTGTAACATGGATTCCCAGTTAGCTGGTGCGCAGAGGATGCTCCAACTCTCTGAGCTCGAAGAAATTCATCGGGATGCCTTTGAGAATAGTCGATTGTATAAGGAGAAAATGAAAGCCGTCCACGACTGACTCATCCATAGAAAGACCTTTGAGCCTAACCAGCAAGTCTGGCTTTTCGATGCTCGCCTAAAACTCTTTCCAAGGAAACTCAGGTCCAAGTGGACAGGACCATTTAGGGTGGTCAAGCCTCACTCCAATGGGGCGGTTGAAATCGCTGATTCGAACACTGGGCACACTTTTACAGTCAATGGCCAAAGACTGAAACACTTCCTTGCCCAGGTTCCCCTAAAGGAGAGTGTCACCCTCATTGAAGGATGACACGAAGCACCGCCTAGCTGGAGGCGTTAAACTCAGCGCTTCCTAGGAGGCAACCCAGTGGATTCAGACTGATCCGGTATTCTACGTCACTCAAGTAATATATTTTTTTGAACCCCTGTTGCATCCATGTATTTGCCAATGAGGACATTGTCCAGCTTAAGCATGGGGGTAAGGGTGGTAAATTGCATGACCATGAGATCATTTAATCAGTCTGAATAGAATAAAATTAAAAAAAAAATTGAATTTAGGAAGAAACTTAGGCATTAGAAATTTGTTAATAGTGGGAAATAATACAAAACGTACTTGAACACTTAGACTTTTCAGGCCTTCAAGCTTAATCAGCCCTGGTGTCCTGTTGAACAGAATTTTTCGCGAATCGCTACGCTTACGAGATTGGTTTTGGAAAACCTGTCGCTGTAGTTCAAAAAGCGAAGAATTCGTGTTCAACAAATAAAATTTATACCGAAAATAATTTCGGGTCGAACACAGGGAGGCTACATTGATCTATATTCGCAATTATATTTTTTTTAGGATTTTTGTTAAGCAAGGTGATATAATTACAATGGAGCTATCAGACTAAGAGAGAGAGAGAGAGAGAGAGAGAGAGAGAAAGAGAGAGAGAGAGAAAGAGAACATTCATTCAATATTTCAACTGTTTATAAAAGTTACACTAGAAAGCAGAAAATCAATTACACTATAAAGCAGGAAAATTCTACACTAGAAAGGCTGTAAATAAGAATGGGAGAGAGAACTTATCCTCCTCGACGATTGCTTGGAGGACGAGCCGGACGGGACGACGCCTGGACGAAGGAGAACGAAGCAGGACGAAGGAGGACGAAGCAGAAGAAAGAGAACGGAGCAGCAAGCCGTCGTCGTCGCGGGATCCATTTCCGAAGGGGAACGAAAATTGGACCTTATCTCGCAAGAAGCATCTCGGGTGTGGGACAAGCTTCTTTTGAGCTTTGGAGGGGTAGAGAGGAGAAAGAAGGGATGAGAATTTCGTATGGAGGGGGTCTCCTTTTATAGTTGCAAGGAGTGGGGGAAAAATGGACATTACAACTTCAAAATAATAAAAGAGGGGTCTTTAGTGACGGATAAATCCATCACTAAAGCCCCGACGTGGCCGTCGCCTCCGCGCCCACGCGCGCCTCCTCGGCTGCCCACTCCTCAACGCCCGCTCACATCCAACGCTTTTCAGCAGTCCGATCGCGAGATCGGACGGCTTAAGATGCGTCCGCGCCCGCGCGCTGCGCGCCCCCCGCACGTCTGATTGCGCATCCGATTGCGCGTCCAATCGTGCGTCGGCGCTATCAGGCACGCGCGACCGTCCGATCTCCATCCGACGCTCCAATTTCTCGTGCCCGCCGCTCCTCGCCACGACTCGAACCCGCGCCCCACGCTCACGATAGCGCACTTGACCGCTACGCTATAGGGCGCGGATGGTCGAGCGGGCGTTTTTAAATGCGAGTGCCCACAGCCGTTGGATTAAGATCCAACGGCGGAGAGCGATTGGGCACGGGGCTTTCACAAGATGCAAGCGGCCGTTTGGGTGGCTGAGATGGTGCCACGTGGCGCTATCTTAGCCGTCCATCTTCTGGAAGTTGTAGATGGTGCCACGGATGTCGGATTGACTCGATTTTTGTGTCGTTGGGTTGCGATCGTCGATCCGAATTCATCCGTGCGATCGGATTTATCATCTGAAACGTGGATTTACACCATCCTGGCCCTTATCTTCTAGGGTTCCCAGGTCACTATTTGATGCTACGGATGCCTGATTAGGGCGATCTTGGAGTCGTTGAACTCCAATCGTCGCCCTGATCACATCCATACGGTTGGATCTTTGATCCGAGGTCCTGATAAAATATTTGCTCTGTCCAAGCACATAAAAGGAGACAATTGACCTCCATTTTATTCAAACTATTCTAAATGCAAGATGATGCATGTAATGCAATACTTATATCATGAAATGCAATCCTATGCTTAAGAACATGCATAAATAGACATCTTAAGTAGTGTAAATGTGTTTACATCATACCCCCATGCCTATCTTTTGCTAGTCCCTAGCAAAAACTATATGCTATTTATAAAAGAATTAGGTTAGATTATTTGGACTTGAGTTATTTTTCAATCATTAAGAAATTGTCTACTTAGGAACTGAACTTTCAAAGACACAACAGTGCCCGGGTATCAGCCAAAATGCAGACCGCTTCAAGCCCTCGCCTTATTAAAAGAAAATTTTCTTTTTCTCTTTTTCTCTTTTCTAATTTTTTTTTTCTGGATTTTCAAATTTTTGGGTTTAAGAGTGGCTTCCTACGGCCATTCAACTCACCCAAAATTTGATGAGAACCCTAAGCTTTAAGCATCTTATTGTGATTGTGATAGACTCATTGACCGGCAGTTAGAACGGACTTCGGATTTCTACGCCTCTAGGTGACCTAACCAAAATTCTACCTAAAAGTGTATCTTTACAACCGGTAGCTTTCTCCCTACTTTTATTTTATTTATTTATTTTTTTTACGGGGTCAACACAAGGGTTAATCCAGTGTATATCTCCTCGGTTTATTCTACTTCTCCGCTTCTTCCTAAGTGTTTTGGGAATTTTTGGTGCATTTCTGAGCTGGGTTCTGGACAACCGGTCGATGAGCTGTTACCACCGACAACTTACCAGCCATACTCGTGTGGTGAAGTGTGGCTTATTTCTTTTTGTTCTTTTCTCCCTTTTTTTTATTTTAAGTAGGTGGCTTCCCTAGTCTAAGATTTACCTAAAGGCAGCAAACTAAGAAAGGTCCAGTGACTGGGCTCTGGACAACCTACCTATGGGTTGTTACCCACGATAACTTGCCAGCCATATCACCCTAGAAGGTTCATTAGCTACCCAATTTCCATTAAAATTGCCGAACAACGAGTCAGTGCAAAGAAAGTGTGTAGATGCTTAAGACTTAAAATTCCCTCAAATCAGAGGGCGAGTTGATAAGTCGTGTACTTATCACCCAAACTTATTTACTCCAATTACGAAAGAATTAAGATGGCGAGGACTCAAAAACAAATCCACATTTTAGTGGATACACAGGCTAATTAAGTCCAAAGACCTGAGGGGTCTTTGTGTTCAGATCCTAATGTAAAATTTCTTAGGATTGAAAAGTCCTAATGTCCAACTAATCCTTCCTAATTTTTTTTTTAAATTTTTTTAAATAAGAAGATAGACAATTTACATAGATTTCACAAGGCTGACCAAATAATTCAAGAATGAATCCACCCCCCCATGCCTAGCTGATGCAATGTCCTCATTGAAAAAGAGACATGAAAGAAAGGGTAGAATATGAAAGATGTCACCTGGATATGAAGCTCGTATCAGCCTTGTGTCATATGTACAATTGTTGAGTTTAATGCTGTCATCTAGGCGAAGTCCAGCCAAAGAAGTCACAGAATGGCTAGAGCAACAGAGTCTGAGATGGGTTCTGGAAGATTACGGTCAACAACAGGCTTCAAACGTTGACCGTTGACTTTAAAGGTGTTACCCGTCTTTGGGTCAGAAATCTGAACGGCACCATTAGGAAAAATCTGATCAATTATGAATGGGCCATTCCATTTAGATCTAAGTTTACCAGGAAAGAGCTTAAGTTTAGAATCAAATAACCTGACCTTCTGGTTTGGCTCAAAGCTCTTGTGGGAAATCAATTGATCATGTAGAGCTTTGGTCCGAGCCTTGTAGATCTTGGCATTCTCATAGGCATCATTTCTAAGTTCCTCCAACTCAGATAGTTGGAGTTTCCTGGTCTTTCCAGCTAAATTCAGATCTAAATTGCATTGTTTGATTGCCCAGAATGCCCTGTGTTCAATCTCTACGGGTAGATGGCACGCCTTTCCATACACCAAACGGAATGGAGACATGCCGATGGATGTTTTATACGCTGCACGGTAGGCCCAAAGAGCGTCCTCAAGCTTTTGAGTCCAATCCTTACGATCAGGCCTAACTGTTTTTTGCAGAATGTTCTTGATCTCTCGATTGGAGATCTCAGCTTGTCCATTCGTTTGGGGATGGTAAGGTGTGGAAATTCGATGATTAACCCCGTATTTGGCCAATAAATTTCGAAATTGGGCATTAGTAAAATGAGTGCCACCATCACTGATGATAGCCCTCGGAATCCCGAACCTACTAAAGATATTTTTCTTGACAAAATTGATGACCACCTTGTGGTCATTGGTTCGGGTGGGAATTGCCTCAATCCATTTGGACACATAATCAACAGCAACAAGAATGTACTGATGTCCAAATGAAGGGATAAAGGGTCCCATGAAATCGATGCCCCAAACATCAAAAATTTCTACAGGAAGAATAGGGTTTAGGGGCATCATGTCTCTCTTAGTTATGTTCCCGAGTGACTGACATCGAGAACATGACCTTGAGAAGTCCTGGGCATCCTTGAATAAAGACGGCCAATAGAAGCCAGATTGCAAGATTTTTGCAGCCGTCTTTCTTCCAGAGAAATATCCACCACACCCAGATGCATGGCAGAACTCGAGTATACTGTTGAATTCATTCTCCAGTATGCATCGACGAATAATTTGATCAGAGCCGATGCGATACAGTTCAGGGTCCTCCCAAAAGTAGTATTTGGCCTCAGATTTGAGTCTATCCCATTGTTGCTTGGTCCAATCCTGGGGGATTTGAACAACGGCCAAATAGTTAACAATATCAGCAAACCATGGGGTGTGGACACCTAAAACTGTAAGAATGGTTTCGTTCGGAAAAGTGTCAGCAATCAGAATATCCGGACAAGAAGAATCACCTAGGAGTCTCGACAAATGATCCGCTACCACATTTTGCACCCCGGCTTTATCCTTGATTTCAAGATCAAATTCTTGAAGAAGAAGAATCCAATGAATAAGCCGGGGTTTAGCATCCTTTTTAGCCAAGAGATGTCTTAAGGCCGAGTGGTCGGTATAAACAATAACATGAGACCCCAAGAGATAAGCCCTGAATTTTTCCAAAGCAAATACTACAGCTAGTAATTCCTTCTCAGTAACAGTGTAATTCCTCTGGGCTTCATCCAGAGTTTTACTAGCGTAGTAAATGACAGAGGGCTTTCGATCAATTTTCTGACCCAGGACAGCCCTGACTGCGTAATCAGAAGAGTCGGTCATGATCTCAAAAGGGGCTGTCCAAATTGGTGGTTGCAAAATTGGAGCACAGGTGACTGCCGTTTTCAGAAAATCAAATGCCTTTTGGCTCGATTCATCAAAAACAAACGACGTTTCTTTGGCAAGAAGATTGCTCAAAGAACGAGCAACCTTCGAGAAATCCTTGATGAATCTTCGATAAAATCCTACATGGCCAAGAAATGATCTGATTTGTTTAACAAATGTGGGATGAGGAAGTTTAACGATAGCATCAACCTTAGCATTGTCCACTTCAATTCCCCGTTCAGAGATTACATGACCCAAAATGATGCCCTCTTGGGTCATGAAATGACTCTTTTCCCAGCTAAGGACCAGTCGTGTCTTGATACATCGCTTAAGAATCATTTCCAAATTAGCCAAACATGAGTCAAATGGTTCTCCGAAAATAGAGAAATCATCCATGAAGACTTCCATAAACTCTCCCACCATGTCGGAAAATATGGCTAGCATACACCTTTGAAAAGTCGCAGGTGCATTGCATAACCCAAAAGGCATCCTACGAAAAGCAAAGGTTCCGTAGGGACAGGTGAAAGTAGTTTTTTCCTGATCCTCGGGATGGATAGGAACTTGATTATATCTCGAGTAGCCATCAAGAAAACAGAAGTACTTCTGCTCAGCTAATTTTTCCAAGATTTGATCAATGAAGGGCAGGGGAAAATGATCCTTTTCAGTGGCTGTGTTCAACTTCCTGTAATCAATACAAACTCTCCAAGGGAAAGCTGAACGAGTTGTGACAGATTCACCTCTCTCATTAGTCACAACAGTAATCCTGGCTTTCTTTGGAACAATCTGAACGGGACTTACCCAGGGACTGTCAGAGATTGGATAAATAATTCCTGCATCATGCCACTTGATGATTTCCTTTTTGACCACTTCTCGCATATTTGGATTCAATCTCCTTTGCATCTGGCGAGAAGGGTGGGATCCATCTTCCAAAAATATTCTATGATTACAGTAAGATGGCTTGATCCCCCTGAGGTCATGAATGGTCCAACCAATTGCCTCCTTATGTTTCTTTAGGACCTTAATCAATTTAATCTCTTGCTCCGTTGTCAATTTAGCACTAATAATTACAGGGAGCGTATTCTGCGGTCCTAAGAATTGATATTTTAAATTCTCAGGCAATGGTTTCAATTCAAGCTAGGGTGGGGTAATGATTGATGGTAGGGTAGATGCTGAAGATTCAACAAGAGGAAGAGGTTTTGAGTGAACAAAATCAGTAACCTCTTCCGAAGATGTCAGGTCAGAGGGTTGCGGGTCAAATTCATCAACCAAAGAGGAACTTTCAATTGAAGAAACTGTCAAACAAGTTTCAATATTAACATTATCCTCATCAAGTTCCTCAATAAATCCACAATCCTCAAATTTGTTTATCGCCTTAAAAATATCCAATTTCATTCGTTGGTCCCTAAAGGCGATTTCCATGCTACCGCTTTCATAATTAATGTTGGACTTTGCGGTAGCCAGGAACGGACGCCCCAGAATGATGGGCGTGTTCCTCAGATTATCTGGTACATCCATGTTAACAACAAGGAAATCTACAGGAAAATAGAAATCCTTGACCTTAACTATAACATCTTCAATAACGCCTCGCGGGTTTGTGACCGAATGGTCTGCTAACTGTAGCGTTACTGAAGTTGGCCGAAGTTCACCTAACCCAAACTTCTGGTAGAGAGAAGTCGGAATTAGGTTGATGGATGCACCGAGATCCAAAAGTGCTCTATCAAATGTGTAATCTCCGATAACGCAAGAAATCAAAGGAGCACCAGGATCTCTCTTTTTCTGAGGGAGGTAGTGCAGGATAACAGAGCTAGCCTGCTCGGAGAGTACCACCTTCCTCGGAACAGATTCTCTCGACTTACGCTTTTGTGTACATAATTCCTTTAAAAATTTTGCGTAAGCTGGTATGTGCTTGATAGCATCAAGGAGCGGAATATTAATCTCAACATTCTTAAATAAATTCAGAAACTCCTCATTGCTATCAACAGACTTCTTCTTCTTTGTTTTGGCTAAGGCTTCAGGAAAAGGGACATGAGTCAGATCTTTGGAATCAGGTTCCTGAGCCTTGATTTCTCCTCTAGAATTCTTCTCTCTCTCCTCAGATTCTTCAGGATTCAAAAGATCAGAATAATGTGGTTGTGGATCCTGAGTCTTCTTACCACTCCTCAAAGTGACAGAATTTGCAGAAGCGTAAGAATTTGGGTCTTGGGGAGGGTTAGGAAAGATTGGAGCGGCTTGATTGACCATGAATTGTTGATTAGCAGAAGAAGAAGACGAGGAACCCTGCTCAACCACCTGAGCATGTGCGTGCGGGTCCCTCTGATTTCCGTACCCTTGGGCTTGATTGCCCGAATTTATAATGTTTCGCGGGTTGGGTACGGGTTGGGATGGTAGAGATCCGGGTTGACGAGAGTTAGCAATGAGCCCGGATTGCAAGTTGTCCAGTGAGTTTTTCATTTGCTGCATAAGCTGGAGCATAGATCCTTGCATCTCTACCATTTGACTGTTCAAATCAGCCTGCCCTACAGGTTGACGGGCATTCCAAGCTGGCTGATTGACCTAATTCGGAGGCAACTGAGTATATACTTGACCCTGACCCATTGGACGTTGCAGAGCATAGTTGCTGGGTCGGAATTGGGTCTGTTGCCCCGGATTTTTCCAAGAGAAGTTAGGGTGGTTTCTCCAACCTGGATTATAGGCATTCGAGTAGGGGCTGGATCTAACATTCTCTTGTATAGCACAGACATCCTCATAGGGTGAGGATGGAGAGAAAGAAAGGGAAGGATCAGAAAAACTGGGATCAAAGGCCCCAGTTGGGAACCCATGGGGTTCCGAGAAATGCTGACTCATAGGTTGAGTCGCATTGAGTTGATTCACGAACTCCCGTCCAGAAGGAGCTCATGAGGAATGGAATCCCAAATTTTGGGATTGAGTGGATTGAGAGTTTTTCATAGAATTGGTAGCCATCCACTCTTCCATTCTTTTAGCAACCAAGTCCACCTTATCAAGTTTATTACAAATCAATTCCATATCAAATGAATGAGAGTCATGGACTTCATTGACATTTGATCTGGGTTGCTGGGATTGGTTAAAAGTATCCATGGAGGCATGATTAATTGAATTCTCACTCATTTCCTCAGATAAATCATGTGCACTATCTGCATCTTTATTGAGGAAATTGCCTCCGTAAGAAGGATCCACATGGTTTCTGAGTTGCTCATTCAACCCATGATAGAAGATTTGCACAAGTTGCCATTTCGTCACCTCGTGGTGTGGACACCTCCGCAATAAGTCCTGGAATCGCTCCCAGGCCACATGAAACTGCTCCCCCGGCTGCTGGGTAAAGGTAGTGATTGCCCGTCTCAAAGCATTGGTACGACCGACTGGGAAGAATTTCTTCAGAAAGGCCGATTTCAACTCATTCCAAGTTTTAATTGGTCTTCCTATTGTCCTATACCAATGCGCAGCTTTATCCCTAAGAGAGTGGGGGAAGAGCCTCATGATCATTTGCTCCTCGTTAACGTTTCGAGCCTTGGTGGTCTGGACCAAAGTGGTCAAATCTTCCAAGTGCTGAAACGGATCTTCGGAGCCAAGCCCATGATAATGTTTAATCAGGCTTAACACCTGGGGCTTAATTTCTACGTCACCGGCTGGAATCTGGACGCCGGGACGTTCCCCGTAATTCGAAGGATCATAAAAATCCTTCAAGGGCTGAGCGCCCTGCATTCTCTGGAACCATTCTTGCATTCTCTGCATTTGTTCCAGATGCCTTCTAAATTCTTCCTGTGGATTTTCAAGCAGAGGAGGCTGTTGTTCGGCCATGGGATCAAATTGACCAAAATCTAACTTGCGCCTCCTAGAATGTTCTAACGGTCCTTCCAATTGGGGATTCAATGACCGTCTTCCCAGCATAAACTAGGAGAAGGTCGGAAGGACTGGGGATAGGGACCCTGCAGCACAACAAAATAAGGCTGTCCTTAAGTGGGGTAGCCTAAGGATCTACTGACTCCCAAAACCAGCCTTAAGACTGTAAGTGATTTACTCTACTTGTGTCTGTTTAATCCAACCAGTTAGAAGGAGGGACTGGGGAGAAGGTTCTTCCTTTGGCTTTCGCCTCCGATTCCTAGTGTACCCCCCAGCCGCGATCGTTTGACTCTGCTCCCCTAGCTAGACATCAGATTAATCAGTACAAGTAGGTTAATCAAAAATAATCTCAGACTAGACCCTGAAGAGTGAATCAAACCTTAAGGCCAACGTCTACTCAATTTTATTAAGGCCTGGGATTGTGGTGGTTATGGAATGTGATGGGCCCTTACAATGGGTTGTTCCCTTAATGATTGATTGAGATTTGTGTAAGTGCGTGCACAACCAGGTTTTCAAGCAAGATTATTGATAATGTGTGAATTTTAGTATTCAAATCTTGCTTAAGTAGCTTTTAGGGTTTTAAATTAGGTGAATTGCAATCAAGTTTCTAGGCAAACCAAGTTGTAAAACACGGGTGAAAATTATTTTCCTTTAAAATCAGAAAGAAAGTGGAGTGCCTGGAATATACCTAGATTGAAAATCCTAAGGAGAAGCTACTTGATGAGTTGGTTTTAAAATAAGGTGGTGCGGCACAAACAACTCAAACAACTGGCCACAAATGCACCACTAAGTTAGGCACTCAAAGATGATTAACCTAGAATGATTTCTACTCTGTTATGTGTTGCTTTGTGTGTATCGGTTCCACAGATCAGAACCCGGTTGAGTAGAAAACAAATCAAGTTGATCAAGTGCCTTGAATGTGGGTGTGTGTTGTGTGTTTATTGAAAATTACCCCACAAGATTATCTTTTTGTTATTTTTTTTAGATGAGGGCGGAATGAATGTGAGTGAAAATCCAAACAACCAAACTATTCCTAGGATTTATACCAACACCTAGGTTAATTGGGATTTGGATTTAATGTGGCGAATGAAATCTATGGAGGGGGAAAGAATGGGGGAGCACTTACAGTTGTCTTCAACTGCACTTTACTCCAGTCTACCGCTTGTTGATTCCTTGATGGAGATCTCTGCAAAACAATAGACACAAGAGAAAGCTAGTTAGAAAACAAATAAAGTGCAAGAAATGCGAAGAAAAGATTGGAAATCGTTGCCTCCCTGGCAACGGCGCCAAAATGTTGAACGGAATTTTTCGCGAATCGCTACGCTTACGAGATTGGTTTTGGAAAACTTGTCGTTGTAGTTCAAAAAGCGAAGAATTCGTATTCAACAAATAAAATTTATACCGAAAATAATTCCGGGTCGAACACAGGGAGGCTACGTTGATCTATATTCGCAATTATATTTTTTTTAGGGTTTTTGTTAAGCAAGGCGATATAATTACAATGGAGCTATCAGACTAAAAGAGAGAGAGAGAGAGAGAAAGAGAACATTCATTCAATATTTCAACTGTTTATAAAAGTTACACTAGAAAGCGGAAAATCAATTACACTATAAAGCAGGAAAATTCTACACTAGAAAAGCTGTAAATAAGAATGGGAGAGAGAAGTTATCCTCCTCGACGATTGCTTGGAGGACGAGCCGGACCGGACGACTCCTGGACGAAGGAGAACGAAGCAGGACGAAGGAGGACGAAGCAGAAGAAGGAGAACGGAGCAGCACGCCGTCGTCGTCGCGGGATCCACTTCCGAAGGGGAACGAAAATTGGACCTTATCTCGCAAGAAGCATCCCGGGTGTGGGACAAGCTTCTTTTGAGCTTTGGAGGGGTAGAGAGGAGAAAGAAGGGATGAGAATTTCGTATGGAGGGGGTCTCCTTTTATAGTTGCAAGGAGTGGGGGCAAAATGGACATTACAACTTCAAAATAATAAAAGAGGGGTCTTTAGTGACGGATAAATCCGTCACTAAAGCCCCGATGTGGCCGTCGCCTCTGCGCCCACGCGCGCCTCCTCGGCTGCCCACTCCTCAACGCCCGCGCACGTCCAGCGCTTTTCAGCCGTCCGATCGCGAGATCGGACGGCTTAAGATGCGTCCGCGCCCGCGCGCTGCACGCCCCCCGCGCGTCTGATTGCACGTCCGATTACGCGTCCAATCGCACGTCGGCGCTATCGGGCGCGCGCGGCCGTCCGATCTCCATCCGATGCTCCAATTGCTCACGCTCACCGCTCCTCGCCACGACTCGAACCCCCGCCCCGTGCTCACGATAGCGCGCTCGATCGCTGCGCTATGGGGTGCGGATGGTCGAGCGGGCGTTTTTAAATGCGAGCGCCCACAGCCGTTGGATTAAGATCCAACGGCGGAGAGCGATTAGGCGCGGGGCTTTCACAAGACGCAAGCAGCCATTTGGGCAGCTGAGATGGCGCCACGTGGCGCTATCTTGGCCGTCCATCTTCTGGAAGTTGTAGATGGTGCCACGGATGTCGGATTGACTCGATTTTTTTGTCGTTGGGCTGCGATCATCGATTCGAATTCATCCGTGAGGTCGGATTTATCATCTGAAGTGTGGATTTACACCATCCTAGCCCTTGATCTTCTAGGGTTCCTAGGTCACTATCTGATGCTACGGATGCCTGATTAGGGCGATCTTGGAGTCGTTGAACTCCAATCGTCGGCCTGATCACATCCATACGGTTGGATCTTTGATCCGAGGCCCTGATAAAATATTTTCCCTGTCCAAGCACATAAAAGGAGAGAATTAACCTCCATTTTATTCAAACTATTCTAAATGCAAGATGATGCATGTAATGCAATATTTATATCATGAAATGCAATCCTATACTTAAGAACATGCATAAATAGACATCTTAAGTAGTGTAAATGTGTTTGCATCATGTCCGTTGATATATGGATTTAGCTTCAAATCCTTGCAACCTTAAGCTACTCTAATCCACTAGCTAAATAAGGTAATAAGTATACGACTTATCAACTCACCCTCTAACTCAGAAAGATTTTGAGTCTAAGCATCTGCACACATTTTTGAACAGACTCACTCCTCAAAGATTTTGACTGAAATTGGGTAGCTAATGGACTCTCTAGGGTGGTATGGCTGGCAAGTTGTTGTGGGTAATAGTCCATTGGCAGGTTGTCCAGAGCCCAGCCACGGGACCACTTCTTCTTCATTGCCTCTAGGTAAATTTGAGATCAGGGAAGCCACCTATCAAAAAAAAAGAGGAGAAAAAAGAAAACAAAATAAACCACACTTCACCGCATGAGTATGGCTGGAGTGTGATCGTGGGTAACAGCCCATTGGTTGGTTGTTTAGAGCCCAGCTCAATAATTGCACAAAAAGAACCAAAACACTTAAGGAAGAAGTGGGGAAGTAGTACAAGCCAAGGAGATATACACTGGAAAAATCCTTGTGTTGACCCCAATTAAAACAAACGTAGGGAGAAAGCTACCAATCGAACAAATACACCTTCAGGCAAAACACTTCTTCTTCCGGTCACCTAGGGGCGTAGAAACTCAGAGTCTATCTAAATTACCATTGAGTGAGTCTATCACGATCTTCACACCAAGATGCTTAGCACTTAGAGTTTTGTCAGAGTTTTGGGTGAGTTGGGTAGCCGTAAAAAGTTACCAACCCACTCTTAATTCCAAAAAAATCTAAAATATATATATATATTTACATACATTAAAGCAAGGATTCAGGCGATTCATATTTTGGCAGACACCCAGGCGCTGCTTAGTCTTTGTAGATTAAGATCTTAGTATATTTCCTCCTATTGACAAGTGACGAAATGTTTAAGTAGATTATTCTTAAATTCTGACTGAAAATAAAGGCTAGAATAAACCTTGCTAGGGACTAGCAAGGAATAAGCATGGGGGTATGATAACACTGCATCTCGGGGTGATAACTCTGTTAAATGGGGTTTATCTTAAGAACAAAATGCATAAATAACACATCCTAAATAGGAAGGGGAGCATTGCATGCATCACACATTAAGATTTCTTATAGAATAGTATTAATGGCCATTTGCATGAGCACTTGTCAAAATAAGCCTCAGATGAGCAATCAGACCGCACGGAAGGATTCAGAGTGACGAACGGAGTCCAACAGACTCGAAATCGGCCAAATTTGACATCCAGAGCTTCCGCAATGGGCCCAAGAAGTTCTGACCGTTGATTTGATGATCAACGGCCCACGGTGCTCCACATGGCACCCGCTCGCTGCGCCTGCACGCCTTGCCCAGCTCCCTCCATCAACCGCAGAATGATCTGAGCCGTCCGATCGAAGAACACGGCATCAACTGCTTGCGTCATCACTGCACTCCTCGCCCGAGCAGATCACGATCGTCGGATCTCCATCCAATGGTCGGTAGCAGTCGAGCATCGAAACTCCCCGTGCACCAAATTGAAGGCGAAGGAGCGTGCGGGCGAAATTGGACCGCCTGATCAGCAGCGGACGGACGCGATCACGAGACGTGGCGCCCGCAGATGCGCTTTGACCAGACGCGCGCGATGACGCGGGCGCGAGGGCGCGATCCAGGCATGCGCCTCGCGTGGGATCCTAGCTGTCCGATCTTTGATCCAGGCTTATGACTCGCGCACACGGGTCAGGCGCGAAGAAGCACAGCTGCAGGTGAGCGATCGTCAGGGGCCTTCACTGACATTTTGGGAAGGGTTTTAGCGACGTCCCAGACGTCGCTAAAACCCCTTCTTCATTTGGAAAGCCCTTCTCCCTATTTAAACCCCTTCCAACCACCCATTCAAGGCATTCATTCCACTTGCAAGTGTTCTACCCCCCTCCTACCTACCTTTAAGCCCTTTTGTAATTGTCGGAGACAATGAGCCACCGACGGAGCCCTCTCCACCACCGTGGCTGCCTCGCCGCCCCCCCTCTCTCTCTCTTCCCTTCTTTTAAGCTTTACTTTACTTATGTTCAAGAATTTATCAAGTGTTGTAATTATGAACTAAAGTTGCATGATTAATGAAGTTCTTTTCTATTCAATTGCTTGCTCTATTTTCTATTCAAGTTGCATGTTGCGAATGAAACAATTCTAACCCTAATCTCTCTCTCTCTCTCGCTTTTCACCCGTGCCTTTTCGCAAGCAAAACCCTGCGATTTTCGTGATAATAAGTGACAAGAAGAATCTGATTTTTACGCCTCCCTGAGACCGACACTCGGACTCACATCCGTTTCTTTACTTTAAAATCGACGTCGCAAGTGCAAACTATAACGACACTTCCAAACAGACGCGCACGCGCACGTCAAGAGGCAGCTTGCTCTGTACAATTGAGCTCACTGTCTCAGAAAGGACCACCTTCCTAGATTCTTGGCCTGCCGCTTTGGAGTACACATTTCTTTCAAGAATTTAGCGTGGGCAGGGATGTACTTGATGGCATCTAGGAGGGGGATGTTAATCTTGACTTGCCCAATTAAGTTCATAAGAACTTGGTGAGAGGGCTTTGATTTCTTTTTCTTAGGAGGTTTGAATTACAGTGCTTGAGGGTATGGGATAGGATTTGAATCTTGTGATTTTGGTGGGTCTTCTTCTTCCTGAGTGGGGGGATGAGAGTCAATTCGCATAGGAATGTGGGTTTCATCAGGTTGTGGAGGCCTAGGATCAGTGGTGATTTTCCCACTCCTCAATGTAACTGTATGTGCAGTTTGGTTAGTCTTGGGAGGAGGTGGGGGGGCTGTTGTTGTGGAAAACTTGATGATTGCTGAGATGCTGGGTAGATGGGAGGCTGGTTATGGTGGTTTTGATTTAGATTTCCGCCCTGATATTGGTTCCTTTGATTATTAAGGTTAGGCATAGGTTGGGAAGGTAAATGTCCTGCAGATCTTTGAGTCGGAGTAACCCCAATCTGATTATGCAGATTTGTGATAGCATGGGTTACTTATAACATTTTGCTTTGCATTTCCTGGAGGGTTTTCATCATCTAGGCATTAATGTCTTCTTGAGATGGCCCAGGTTGATAAAAAGTTTGATTTGACCCATACCCTCCAAATGGATTTTATTTTTGGAAAGGAACATGATTGGTCTAGGAGTGAGTAGGGTAGTTCCTTCAATTAGAGGAATTTTTAAATTTCTCCTAGAGGGTGGAGATATTTTCAGTGGGGTTGGGATTTGGATGTGTAGAACCCCGGTAAACCATCAAAAGCCTCAGAATATTGATTATACTCAGTAGGGGTAGTATTTAGATTATGCCGATTTTCTCTTTTGAGGATGTTAGGTGGGGTTAGATGTGGATCTTGTGGAGCCTGGATGGGTGTGGCAAGTCTTTCCTCAAATTTCTTTTGATTTAATTGTATCAGGTCGAGTCTTTGGGCAATCATTTGGAGGTCGTCTTGGGTAACGGGAATAGATTGAGTGCCTATCTCATGAACACCGTACTGCAAGTTTGAAGTTCTGCCGAAGGTGTTCATGGTTGCTTGATTAAAGGAGTTTTCACTCATTTCCTTAAATAAATCATATACACTTTTTGCATCCTTATTTAGGAAGTGTCTGCCACACGAGGTGTCGAAAAAATGCTGAATTTGATCTTTTAATCAATGATAGAATATTTGCACGAGCTGCCATAAGGGAATCTCGTGGTGCGAACAACTCCTTAAAAGATCTTGGAATCGTTCCCAAGTATCACGAAGAGTCTCATTAGATTTTTGTTAAAGGGTTGTAATAGATCTTTGCCGGGAGTTAGTACGACCTATGGGAAAAATTTCTTTAGGAAAACACTTTTGAGTTGAGGCCATGTGGTAATTGGTCTGCAATGGTTCTAAACCAATTAGTGGCCTTATCCTTGAGAGATAATGGGAATAGTTGCATCAGGCAAAGATCTTCTAGCACATTGCGGGAACAAGTTGTTTGTGCAAAGAGAGTGAGTTCTTCAAGGTGGCTCAATGGGTCTTCCCCAGGAAGGCCATGAAAATGCTTGATCAGGTTCATAATAGCCAGTTTGATCTCAAAGTCCCCTTGCAGAATTACCACCCCTGAGCTGTCCTCATAATGAGAAGGATCATAGAAATCCTTTAGAAGGACAACAGGTTGCTGACGGGGTGGTGGGTTTTGCCCTCAGTTGGCTAGTTTCATTATAGTCCTAGTCAATTATTATTGATTAGCTTGTAGCTAAGCCTGCTGTCCAGCCATCATGGAAAAGGGATTAGGTAGGGGGTGTTTTGTTGTTGTGGTGGCCTCTTAGGAATTTCCAGGTTAGGCAAGTTAGGAAAGGGCAAGTCAAAGATGGAGTTTGTTTGTGTGTTTTGGGTGGAGGGGTCAAAGGTGGGATTAGAGGTGGATGTGGATGGGTTAGTGGACCTATCTTTTTGGTTTTCCATTTTTTGAGAATGTAGAGGAGATTGAGAAGAAAAAAAAGGTCTTTTTGTGTGGGGGGCAAAATCAAGTGATCCCTCCAAGTGTGGAGTTTAGGACCGCTGCCTATGCATACAAAGGAAGAATGTGGAGGAGAAGAGGGAAAGATGAGAAGAAGTGTGCAATCAAGCAAACAAAATTCTAGACCTAATCCTTAAGGGTGACTCCCTAAAATGACCTAAGACTTGGTCTACCTAAGTAATTAGAAATTAATAATGAATACCCATTCCTTCAACAAATTTGGCTAGGCTGAATAAGGGGAGGGTTAGGCCCAAGCATGTCCCAGGAAATCACTGGGGGCTTGTATAAACCCGCACTTGGTCATTTGACATGACCCCTCGGCTTGGCACCAGATATAGATGAAGGAATTGATATCAACTAAAGAAAACTTAAGACTTAGGTAGCAAGCCTAAGTTTGATGAAACCTTAGGGGTCAAATTGCTACAAATTTTTAATTAGGTCTAAGAGCTTAAAGTGCACAAGGAATATGATTGGCATTGTTTGGGATAATGCCCAATTATTTCTTTTTCTATGTGTGTGCAAATTCGGTGAGAAGTGGTACCCAAGCGAAAGCAAATAGGTTTTGCAAATAAGGATTTTTTGTTGAAAGATTTTAGGGTTTTGATTAAGATAATGTGGATTTTAATGTTCTCTCTTGTTAAAGATTCAAACAAAGTTTTGAAGTTCCACACAATATATCAAACAAGTTCTTGGTGGAAGTCAATTCCTCTATAGTAGATGTGGTACTAGAGAGAAAATCAAAACCCTAAAGTGAAAATCCTATGTATGCAGCTCTTAGAAATGAATCTCTTTTTAAAATCTTTTGAAGTGGTGGTCCAAACAAGACAAAAAACACCACCACCTAACACGAAATCAAACAACGAATCCAAAAATGTTTTTTTTGTGATTCTATAAAAATTTTTGATATTTCTTTTGGGATTTTTCTTCTTACTAGTGTCAAGAGTCAAAATTGATAGATTCGGAAAATTAATCCTGTAGAAACCTCTAATGGCCTCAAAATTTTTGAGAATTTTATATGATGTAGATAATTTTTCAAGGTTTCCAACAATATAAAGTTTGGCCAAATCTGATAAGTATAAAAATTTATAAAATTCACAGACAGTAAGAAAATAGTAAGGAAACAAGGTCTGACCCCTATTCAATCCATGAATTTTTTAATTTTTTTCTCTTTGGCTAAATTACATGAAAATTGGACTCAAGATTCCTGACACAAGGGGGCTTCCCTGTGTGAAATTTGGTGATTTTAAAAAGCTCCTAAGTACCCGAACTTGATTTTTAAAAATCAAAATAGAAGTCAGGATTTTCAAAAATCAAACACCAATAAGACTAATGTGGTGGAAAAATGGAGCAAACAAGCAACAAAGTGACTTTTAGGGTTCCACCACCCTCAATTTTTATTGTTTTTTATTTTTTTGATAATTTAAAGAATTTTTTTAGGTGATTTTTTTGATGAAGAAAGAGATGGCCAGGGGTACTAACTTGAAGTTGTTCTTTCAAAGTGAATTCAAATTTCGCTCCTGCTCCTAGTTCGCAAAACACAAAATTTGTGAAGACCTGATAAGTACGAGAGAGACAAATAATGTGACTAAGCTGTGCCTCCTCGACAACAGCACCAAAAAGTGATATCGAAAATACACAGTTTGTTAATTATGTGAAATAGTGTCCTTGCGTAAAACTGATCAACTCTTAAATTTATAATTCCTAGATAGTTGAGTATCTAGTGTCATCCAAGGAGGCCAAATTGTTAATCACATGAATTGATTCTCTCTCTCGCCTCTCAAATCCACACTTTTCTTTTTGTGACTTTCATTTTTATTGTTTTTAGGGTTTTGGAAACAATCAAGTTTTTGGAAAGCGAAGATGAACTATGCTAAAACCTATGCCTAAGTGACAAGAATGAAGCCCTCTCTTCTAAGCTCACCCTAGGCAAGTGTGCCTAGGGTAGTTAGAAGAGAAGGGGTGTGGTGCACTAAATGACTAATAGCATGAAAAACATACTAAGATAAAGACTAAACTTGGAAGGCAATTTGCAACTTGTATTATTAGCAACTAGAGGGAATGTAGCGGAATGCTTGTTACATGAAAATAAAAGCACACTAGCTTCTAATACAAGATATAGGGATAAAGAAGAAGAAGAAAGGGGGATCCTCTGGTTGAAGTCGGGATGGCCCTTACTCCAACTACAGTTGCCCCGCACTTGAAAGGGGTTCTCCTTGTCTTCTTCTTGATGTAGTCCTCCTCCAAGCTCTCTCCTTAAGGTGGGTGTCAACCACCTTCAAGGGTCCTCCTCTGCCTGGTCATCCCCTCTATGTAGAAGATCTCCTCCTTGGTGTGGCACAAGGGAGAAGGAGAGGAAGAAGCCACCATGGGGGCGGGTAGGTTGCCCCCTTAATCTTCTTCTCTTCTTCCTCTTCCATGGCATGAATGGAAGGGGATGCAAGGTGGTTAAGGGTGGAACCTAAACTAATGGAGAAGATGATGTTAATGTGGTAGTTAGGTGGGGTATATATAGGATGGGAAGGGGGGTGGTTATGGTGTTTTTTGGAGGGAAATGAAGGAATGCTTGCATATTTTTGGAGGGAAAAAATGGAGGGTGGAGATGGGTTTTGATGGTGGATGTAGGGTGGTGATGGAAGGGATAGTTGCACTAAAATGAAGTAGGAGTAGGTGGTCTTTTTGGTGGAACTTAAGTAGTAGGGTAGTAGGTTTTGGTGCATTGGAGGTGGACTAGCTAAGCTAAGCTAGCCAAGCTAGCTTAGCTAATAGATGAGTGGAAAAGGAGGTAGAGGGAGCTAGGGTTTAGAGGAGAGGAGTTGGGAGTAGCTGGAAAGAACTACATTGAAGCTGATGTCTACTGAAGGGAGCTGAAGTGGAGATCAGTAGCTAGCTTACCTAGCTAGTTCTTTGCTAGCAGCTAAGCCAAGCTAATCTGAGTTGGCTTTCTTCTAATTTGAGCTAAGGCTAGTTGGGTCTGGTCTTTCTGGGGATTACTTAACTAGCTGGAGTAACTAGCTTAGGTCAAGTAGCTTAGCTCAACTAAGTTGAGCTAAGTTGAGTCTCTAAGAGCTAGACTTGAGCTGGCCTGAGCTGGTTGATGACTTCTTCTGCTGACTAGGTCTAGCTAATTGATGATAGTAGCTAGTCCTAGTCAGGTTGATCTTCCAGTGAACTGTTCTAAGTTGGAGGAGTTGGAATGGAGCTGAGATCAACTGTCTTGTGCTAGTTTGAGCTACCATCTAGCTAAGGTAAGCTGAGGTGAATTAGCTTGAGCTACCATTCAGCTGAGACAAGTTGAATGGAGTGAAGGATGAGTTGATCCAGCTAGAATAAGCTGGGATCCAATTGGGATGAGCTGGATCTAGCTGTGATCCAATTGATATGGGCTTCTCCTTCATCTTCTGCCTTCCAGAGTGCCAAGGCTTGTGGGATCTAACTATCTACCTATCTCTAACAATAAGGTAAATGCATCAAAAACACAATAAAATGCAATGCATGCCTATCCTAAGTAAATGCGTAAATGTAGCTCGAAAACTCGTTTGTGGAGTTAAAACCCTTAGAGCTAGATTTGTTTTAGGGCATAAGAATGATGATAAACTGGTGTTTATCTTGACATGACCCACTCCCTCACCTATATAGGCAAGTCCTCTGAGCTCGTACACGACCATCAGCTCCCTGCCCTTCGAGTTGGTCCCTTCATTCCATCCCTTCAGCTTTCCTCCTACCATTCATCGCCTACAGTGATAGGGTAGGCCTCCTCACCTCCTTCAATTGTCATTGGTCTATGACTGGTGGCTCATGAACACCTTCTTCAGCTGAGGGTCTCTCCCGTTTCGTCGCCATTGATTGATGGTCGGTGGACCTTGGACATCCCCCTCCTCTGTTAGATAGGACTTACTGCTTTCCTAGTGTAGTTTACTACTTTCTAAGTTAGATCTAATGCTTTCTAGCTTAGCCCAAATTAGTTAGAACTAGATTAGTTAGCTTAATTCACGGATTTGGTAGTTTAGTTAGAAGTAGAGTAATTAGAGCTGACCTACCTTCTCTAATCAATTCAGATCGGAGAGGTGTTTTCACACAATCATTTTGATCCATCGATCTCCCACATTGCTTTACGATCCATTTTCTACATATTTCCCTCATGTTTTAATTTGCAATTCACCCCATCCATCAAAGCATATCTAGACCCGAAGTTCTCGAACTTTGTGATCTAGATAATGCTCACAATCAGATGGGGGGTCTTTTCACTCACTCCATATGTTCACAAGGACCCCTGATCTCGATTCAACCACATCGATTCGCTCGATTCTTTCAGATTTGTGTTTCCTGCCCAATCTCACGATTTGGAGTCAAGTCGGGTCTAAACGAGTTTAATCAAGGTATTCAAGGTTTTGATCACTTAATTGGGTGTATTGTGAGGACTCATATGTGTTTTAATTTGGATTTGATTTTTAGATGAGCATATACCCAATTTGAGCCTTGTTTCAGGTAGTTTGGCAAAGGATAATTAGTGGCACTAATTTGAGGCTAAACGAGGACCCAATGGATTTTGAGATGATCACTAAATCACCATGAACACCAATCAATGGTGTTTAAAAAGATCAAGTGATTAGATCAGTAATAATCCAAAGTAAATGCCCAAAATAGGGTAACATTGTTTCTATATTCAGCATAATTTCAATTTGGAGAGTTTGGATTTGAGATGTTTAAAAAGGATTTCCAGATCTTCTGACATGTATTTGTGACAGAGTTCCATGAGGATTTTAGTGGTTCTCATCAAATCTAAGTAGCAGTCGATGGCTACTCTATTTTGTTGATTTGACTCACTAATTTTTAAATGGATTTTGGAGGAAATGATCTGTATGGGATGAATGTTTCTCAGATCTAGTTTACCAGATGTGGGGATGATTTTTGGAGCAACCAGATTAGATCTATTTGGTCAGATTTTTCAAGAACAGCACCATTCAATTGTTGAAAATGAAAGAGCAGCAGCACAACCATTATTTGGCTGGGTGATGTGATTTTGGGGTGATTGAAGGGTTCAATGAGTTAATCATGTAGTATACTATTCAAACAACATTTGTAATCATTCATGTACAAGGTGCGGAGCTTAAATATGATTAGAATTGAGTGAATTTTGATTTTTGTAATCCTTTGTCAGCAGCTCTTAATGTGCATAACTGCCCATTTGAGGTTTTTAGTGAAATTAAATGTTAAATTCATGTTTTATTGATCAAATATCTTCCATTGGATGTGTTGAACATAATTGTGTAGTTCACTCCTTTTCCATCCACTGAAACTGCAAATTATGGCTTAGGTTTTATATTTCAAGCTCACTTTAAGCCTTAATTATGTGAGATTGCAAAAACATTAAAAAAAATAAAAAAATTGTAAATAAATAAAATAATCTTGTCTTGAGTAGGATTAGGTAATTTTGTAAGTGTATACAAAGTCTCAAAGTATTCCGAACTCTTTGACTAGTAGAACATACTAGCCGACGGTTCAGTCTACTCTGAAACTTAATAAAAGAAACACATGGAAAACCCAAAAAGAAATTATTCTTCCACCTTCTCACCTTCTCTCTCTCTTCTCCTACCTCTATTAAATATCAAAATACCATAAAAACTTAAAAATATCCAAAAATACACAAAAATAGCTTATATATTGTATTTATACTTGTATATACTATTTAATACTGAGCTAAATGTAAATATTAACTTATATATGTTAAATGTACATAAATAGCCTATATATGTATTATATATATTTAAATAAGTATTTAGATTGAGTTATTGTATATATAACTAAATTATATAATTATATATTAATTTATAATAGATTATATGTACTTAAACTAAGATAATTATAACTAAATATCTAAACTTGTATAATAGTATCTAAAATTGTACATATGTATTTAAGTATTTATTATATACCTATTTATACTTGTACATTTATTTATTTATGTATTTATTGTATATAATTAATTATTAAGTTAATTAGGTAAATCATTAAGTTAAAATAAAATAAATTAGTAATTTAGCTTATTACTAAAGTAACTTGTGTTGTATACTTGTATATATTAATTTAAATATTTTCAACAAATTTATGATATATTTATACTATATAATAATATTTATAACTAAATTATGTGTATATCTATTAATAACATGTAGTTAAATGTACATAAATTAAAATAAATGTTATAAATTAAATTTAAAATGTATCATAAATACCTTATCATGTAAATTAACTAATTATCAAGTCAATTGAATTATTAAATCATTAATTTGTACATTAATTAAGTAATTAAGTTGTAAATTAACGTATTCACAACACTAAGTTTAAGCATTTTTTAAATATAATTAAATAAGTTAATTTTGTAAATTAACTACATAATTATGTAGCCCTATATAAAGGCTTTCCAATGGTATAATTTAATTTAAAATTGGATGCTAATTAGGCACTCAAATTGAGGCTTAAAAACCACCTCAGCGAACGCTATGCATGTTAATTAGGCGCTGAAGTGTGGTGCCACATCAGTGGTGTGCAAGCTCTTGTAGCTGCATAAATTGAATCCCACCCATAAACCGAGCAGTTGTCAGTGTTCAAAGCAAGAAAAAAACCTATACCTTGAAAACCTCGAGCATAGTATGTGCATATACTGTGGTTGGCTAGGGGCCCGATCTGGTCCAATTTAGTTGAGCCAGATTTGGGTCAAAAGAATGCACTCTAATACACCTAATTCAAAAGCTAGGGATTGGGCCTAGTTGTGGTTTGATTTGGCTCCTAGTGGGCTGTTGATCCCGTGAAAAGCCTAGACCCACCGGTTAATTAACTAATTTT
This sequence comes from Thalassia testudinum, assembly GCA_037157565.1. NCBI lineage: Eukaryota > Viridiplantae > Streptophyta > Magnoliopsida > Alismatales > Hydrocharitaceae > Thalassia > Thalassia testudinum. Next base: position 68,392,721 of record JAZHRO010000007.1, on the reverse strand, counting down.
TATTAAATGAGAACTAAGCATGAGTGTGAAGTTGAGTGGAATTCGACTAAGTGTTAGAGTGTGTTGAGAGTGAGAAGAGCCTAAAACTGGTTAAGTGTGAGAGACTAAGTGTTGTGTTGAGGGAATGTGTGTGTTGTGTACCTGAGTGTGTTATGTATATGTAGATAAATACATGTACATAATGTATAAATATAGAAAATGTATACGTACATGTATATATGTATGTAATGTATGTATAATATATATATAAGTATAAATAGAGTAAGCACACATACTCTTTAAGCCTTTTATTTGTATATATTTTTAATACTTTAGTGACATATATATACGTCACTGTATATATTTTATCTGTTAGTATAGGTTAGTATAACTTTATTTAGTATATATTAATTAGAATTTTTGTACCTATACTTAGGTATTGTTTAGGATAGTTGTATATAACTAATCTAGAGCAGTTTAAGTAGTTTTTCATGCTTGTTTAATTGTAAATATTTTGAGGCATTGTAGTTAGTATTAAGTGATTAATTGTGTACATAATTAACTCAATTCATTCATTATTTGATTCATTGATTCATTTGTTAATATAATTGACAATTTTTGAATAAAAGAGCATTTTTGGAACATAGAAAGTGATGTATATCAATAACTGCCTCCCAGTGAACGACATGTAATAAACCAGTAAAAATTAGGTAAATAAATAAAATGACATGACATCTGTTTGCATTGTGACTATACTACAATAACGATAACATTATTAAATCCAATTTTATGCAACGTAGAAGGTTCATGATCAAGGAGCTTCGCATGGAGTGAAAGCTAGAAGAAGTTTAAAGAATAGGATAGAAGTGTTGTCAATGTACTTGTATTTATTTTTTTGCTCTTTATATTTTCCTTAGATTTATGTTAAAGAGCCCAAAGTATATCACCTTTAGTCCTGGGAACACTTACACTTCCTTAGGACACTTAGGCAAACCTCAGAATAGAATCAGAAAGTGAAAATAGGAATCACACAGACATATCAGACATCCAACACTATTACTAGACGTCTAATAACTCATTTTAAGTGGTCTGATACTATTACCAGACGTCCAATTACTTAGGCCAGAATATCATAGCCTATGCCTTTCCATTCAGATGTCTTGACCAAATTCTAGTTGACCTTACAGACGTCTGATAGTATAGCTAGACATCCAATAATAGGACCGTTAACCTCTTAGAGTAAAATCTTTGAGGATCACCTTAAAACTATTTTATTATTATTCCTAGACATCCTTAGAGATCCCTAGATGTTTGATAAAGAGATGTTAGATCAAATTTGACCCAAATCAAGATTTATTGGACCCATATGGCTGTTGGTTTCTCTGGAAATCAATTCCTACAGAACACCCTTACTATCAGACGTCCAGACCATCTGTCGAACATCTAGTCCTTCGCATGACCTTGTTACACTAGAACCCTATTTGGATCTAGACATTTCTAGGAACAAACCTGCTTACAATTAGATATCCAAAACTAAGCCCAGATTCTTAAAAGTCTTCCTTAGACATCTGACTAAATCCCTGTTTAGATTTGATCAATTCTAGGAAACACTCCTGATGATAACATCATCATGAGCCATAACTAGCTTTAATTAGTTAGGATTAATTGACAAATGCTCCTGCATAGTCTCCTGGAAGTCATAATTCCTTGCACATTCATTTTAGGAGTAATACACTAAAATAGGGTTAATTCTGCAGTTTTAACAACATATCATAAATGTAGAGTAATCACGGGGTTTCCCAGGGGTTAATCTAAGGTCTAATGAACATTAAAGTCTAATAAGTGGGTCTACATAGATAGAAATAGGGTTTTACGTATTTCGAGAACTGATATAGCTCCCAAAATCCTAATTTTAGACCTGCTCGAATTACTAAGGTTTTGATCAAGATAAAATTCATCTAAAACTTCTAAAATTCATAGAAAAATATTCCATGAGGTTTGGTACCCTTGATTTGACCTTTGGAACCTATTTTGACCTTAAATAGAGTCAGACATAATTATACCCTAATTTAGGTTTTTACGTAAATTGCCCATTCAAACTCGGTTAAAATTGAAATCCAAGTTCACCAACAGATTCCTTGAGTCGAAATTAGGTTTGTACCAAAACTTGGGCCAAATCAAAGATCATCTTAACTTAGTTTGTATTTTAGTCTAGTCAGACTCTCTCTCTCAATTAGCCCCTCAGCTTTCAAAACCTTTACAAATAGCCCCCTAAGTTCTTCATCTTCTTCGCAGATCAGTTGCTGCCGCCATTGGAGGTCAATCAACCTCCAGGCGACCTTTGACCACTCCTAAACCTACTCGAATCTTTAGCAAATCCCACCAAATTTGGTGGGATTGATGTTCACACCATGGAGAATCGATTGGGACCATTTTTGGATCCCAAATCGCATCTGATTGATCTAGCAAACCCACAAGATCAATGGGTGCTTCTAGATTCCTAAGCAAGCCAATTAGGCTTGTTTCCTGATCTAGACCACGCCCTGGAGCTTTACAAAGCTTCCTTGTGCACAATCGCTCCAAACTAGCTCGATTCAGGCCACACTTCTTCACAATTTCGTCTCCCCGGCAGCCTCCGACCTTATCTCCGGCAAGCTTTTGCAACCTTCATCTTTGCCCTTTGCCACATACCATAGGCAAAGGGAAACATCTTCCCTCCTTCCTCCACTCCTCACCAACCACAGCAGGGGCTTCCCAGACCTCGTCTTCCTCGCCGTCTCCCTCATCGGAGGACTTCATCTTCTTCGCAATTGGCCAATCAAAGCTGGCGCAATCCCTGTCCTTCTCATCCCTAATTAAGTTTTCCTTTCCTCTTCTCCATCTCTACTTCCCTCTCTTTAGATTTTAGTTTCGACCACTGGCGCCGTTGTTCACCCTCCATCTTCTCCACGTCTGGCCGAACTCTGGCGATGCCTCCACACCAACATAGACCACCAAACACCATGCCGCTGGTCCCAAAAGTTCTATCGTCCCTCCACCACCAAAACCCCTCAAGAAATTGAGGGGATTGGATCACCAAACGCCCTACCGAACACACCCATCACCTACCAGCTTCCCTGAGTTCATCCGACCTCCACACCTACTCACACATCGTGCAAACACCACCACCACCTTTTCCTTCACTTGGCGATTCTCCTGAATGCTTTTGACACGGCCGTGAGGCCTTATCTCGTGTTTCAGGTAGTCGCCATCCTCCGCCGTCGCCCTTGATGTCTCTGACCTCAGTTGCTGTTCTCCAGCTGCAATCCTCCTCAACTCTACTTCCAGGCTATGCACAACACTCCTAGGACCCTTCCCAGGTCTTTTAATCGAAGACTCCAGCATCAGCACTGCCCCAATTGGCAAAGAATCACCAACTGTTGCTACGTGAGGAAGAGTTCAGCAGATAGTCCCACATCGTGTGGGGCAAACACTTTGCAACACTATAAGTCGAGTTTGTGAAGTGAGCTTACCACCTAAGACACCGAGGGTCAAGTCCTTGCTTCACCCGATTACGCACTCCTCGCTTACGACCGCAAGCCGAGTCCCTGTACATGCTTGATTACCCAACTAAGCCTGGGTCTTTGAGAGAGGAAGAGGAAGGATTTCTGAGAGAGAGGGGGTGGGTTTTGTTGCATGCTCCTCTGCCATGGCCCTGTGCTGAAGGAAGAAAGAGGCAACACTTAGCCTATAAAGAGAAGGCTATGCTCTATGCATGAGAAGGCATTGAAAGCCTTGAGAAGGAGGGAAGCTTTGTGAAGAAGAAGAAGAAAGAAGAGAAAAGCTTCTGAAGAGCCTTGTGCTCTGTTAAGATGTCTGATTGAGTTGATGATGAGCACTGTTGAATGATTTAGGAACCTAAGTTTAAATTGAATTTTGATTAAGGATTACCGTTGAATAATTGAATGCATGCTTAATTAAAGAGAATAAGTGGTGATTCAAATCACCATTATTTTTATTTTCTTTTCTTTTTTATTCCATGATCTTCTGAGATATTAGATTATTGATATTAGATTGAATATCAATCTGATCAGTTTTGTTCATTGAATATCTATTTTGTGATCAATTGATCGTACTCATTTGTTTTAAATGAAGATTATTGTGTGAGTTTCATATTTGCTTCCTACGAACGACCTCAAACTCCTTTTCAATTCTGAGTTATAAATTTAATTATTTTTTATTCATTAACATTTTTATAGAATTAGACAATTAGACGTTGCATTAGACGTCTGACATTAAAATTAGACGTCTAATTTTGGTGTCAAACTCGTTTATGATTCTATTTTCAACCCATTCTTTTGTGCAATCACCCGTAATAGCCATAAGACCATTTCTAAGCCTTCATGAACATTCCTAAGGCCTCTATAAATATTAGAGGACCTCTACTTGGCAAAACACACCATAGAGACAATACTTCTACCTTTCTTGAGTGTAAAAAGAGATTTAAGAAGAGACTTTGCCATTTGCTCTCCGAGTTCTACGTTCCACATACGAGAGAACCAACATGCTATGCATTCATGCATACTCTCTTTCGCATTAGGGAAGTCCCTTGCCTATTGAAGCTTAGGTTAATTCCATACTTATTGGGCTCTACAGGCTTTTGTATTTTCCATTTTCTTTGGTTGGGTATTCACGTGGTGAATTCTTATCTTCTTCACGATAGAAAATACTCTTCGTGAAGAAGAGGGGTTTGAGGTACGCTACCCTTGGGTTAAAGTGACATGGGTGTACTGAGGTTGAACTACCCTCATTTAAGTAGTTTGATTCATGGATTTGGTCGACTCGGTTGACTGGGAAATCCTAAGTCGAGAGGCTTAGGTGGTGGTTTTTACCCTTGGGGTTTCCACCTAAAAATTGGTTATCTCTTGTGGTGATTATTATGTGTGATCGATTTTATTTGCATTATTATTTGATTTCCTACACTATTCACCCTCCCTCTAGTATAATTTCAGGCATTGTTGATGTTAATTTGGCGAAGCTTCCAGTTTTGAGATACTTCTAGTGAGATAATTGTGTAGATTGTAGTTGGTTTGATAATTGGGTTGAAGGTGTCGTTGTAGTAGAGTCCCTCACTCTGATTGAACCCTTTTGCAACTAAATAAGCTTTGTAACATTCAATTTTACTATTAGGGTTGAAGCTTCAAACAGAATACCCATTTGCACCCAATAACATTCATTCTAGGTGTACAAGAAACCAGGCTCCAGGTTTGGTTCTTTAGAAGTGCATTATATTCACTTGTCATTGTCATGTGCCAGCTTGGATCATTATTGTCTTGAGAGAAGCAGGTAGGTTCTTTGATATTGGATGACTATAGTAGTAATGCTGTTGGAGGAGCACAATCCAACTTCTGTGTTAGCCCTGCTAAAGCACGATAATCGACCCATTTTGTTCATTGTAATTGACAAGTGTTGGCTGGTTCAGTGGTTGGAGCCATGGGAGGAAGAGGTGGTGAGGAGGAAGGGATAGGACTAAAATGACTTATATTGAAGGAAGGAATAGGAATTCCCAACCAAGGAGGTGCGACTGAGACTGGAGGTGGTATACCAAGGATAGAGACATTTCTATATGGGAAAATATTCTCATCAAATTATATGTGTTTAGCAGTATGCATTTTGCTATTTTGGAGGTCATAGCATAAGTATCCAAAATGATTTTTGGCATATTTATGGAAGACATATTGAGTTGTTCGATAGGAGAATTTATGTTTGTTGTAGGGGCAGAGTAGAGGGTATATAGCACATCCAAAAACTCGCAGAAACTTATAGTTGAGTTGTTTGTTGTATAGGCAAGTATAAGGCAACTTGCCTACTGAAACAGTTGTGGGAAACCTATTAATGAGATAGATAGCTGTTGCAAATGCAAAATGCCAAAAGATTTTTGGTAGGGAGGCATGGGCAAGCATTGATGTTTGCAAACACTTACAATCTTTTCTTGAGATTTGCTTGGTTTGGTTACATGGAATACAGGCTTTTAATCCAGATAACAACGAAAATGGTTAGATGATAGTTTGGTTACGGGATATTTTGGAGGGAACTTGTTCTTATCCTAATATATGCAAGAGAACAGGGTGTGATGATGCCTAAAGTAATCATATTATAGTGGATTGAAGTTGAACGTCGCTCATTTCTTATTTAAGGAAACTAAATAAGGTTGTAAATTTAGAAACGTACTTTGTCAGAACATGAATAAATTTTCCTGGTTAATTAGTACAGAATGAAGAAATGGTGTCGTAACGAATAATCCTTGTAGGTAATTTACCCACCACATGTAGGCAAGTCATCTTATGGCGTTTATCTACAGCATTACTATGGGGTTTAAGGTGGTTAAAGTCGATGAGACGATGATACTGATCACCCCCATCAAGACTGCAAATTACTCACCGCATACAAATAGTGACATTGGGGTTGAAGTAACGTACAGTTTGTGATGTCGGAAATTTAGCAAATTAAGTAAATTTTACTTACTTCGTATTAAGTAGAAAATGCATCAATGCACCTAAAGACTTTTTGCGAAGTTTCTTTAGTTTTGAAAAATTTTTGAAGGGGAACGCAACTTTTTTTTCATCCTTCCAAAGACTTCTTACATTTTCTCGACATGAAGTAATGAACCCCCTATGTACATTATTGTAGCCTAAAACAATTGGATATATGTTGTTAATGAAATCACCAAGTTTCATGAATTAATCCCTTTATGGTTTATTGATTACTAAGGGAGGTGTCTCGATTTTTCAATAAATTGAAATAATGTGACCTTCTGAACCTATTTAGACTTAAGCTCCCCACTACAATAAAAATGATCAAAGGCGATGAATATTTTATGAAGATGACGATGAATAAATCGTCATTATATGACTTACGAACGAATAATTTATTCAGTGTCGCATTCGTTGTTATATGAGCCGTTGTTAAATCTACAATAAATAATATATTCGTTGACAAATTCAAATAAAGAATAAAATTGTCACTAAAATTGTCACATACTTTAAATTTAGCGTTGAATATTTTCGTTGTCTTTACTTTTTTTTTAACAATAATTTTTTTCGTCGCCTTGTAAATAAATACCAATGATTAATTCGTCACAATGTATGGAGAATAAAAAATTTTATTAATCATCATTTAAAACACTCATAATGCATTATACTTATAATTTATGTTGATTACCTATAAAATGAAAATTTATTTTACAATATCCACTAAAACTTTCCTCATAAATTGAAATTTTCCAATGAAAACTTTATAGAAAATACACTTGAAAGATTGTGGAGAGGTTTCATACAAACAAGTCAAACAAAAAGCTATCTACCTCTATAAATCTTTTGAGAATTTATGTACTTAAAAAAAAACTTGGCTAAATTTCCGTAGAAATGAACAAAAAGTAATGTCTAAAACATGAAGGTAACTGTAGTCTATAACAAGACAAAACACAAACTATATCACAATTGCATTCAACACTTAGATGTCTGACCACAACCTATCCATGAATGATCCTTGCAACTTATCCACGAATGATCCTTGCAACCTGTCCATGCTTAGTCCTTGTATTGTCTTGCCACTAATCTGATGATTGCATGTGTGGAAGCTTTAACAAAAAAGAAACAAAGAAATGCCATCAACAAGGAAGATATGTAACTTAAGACTTTTAAGGTCCTATTAAATGATTTGGAAACAAAAAACAAAAACAAAAATTTTCAAGCCAAGAAAAATAATCATCGTCAATTTCACAAGTTGGTTGTAACTAGTTGGCTACTTCCCGGACATTAGCTTCGCCACAAAAAAATCACCAGATAGAAGTAGATTACATGTATACCAAATTCAATGGATGCTATGGTTAAATGGATCAACTAAGGTTTGTTTAAGTCGCATAATTGGGTCAAGTCTAAGTTAGGTTAAATGGCTCTAATTTTTTTCTTCCTTTCTTTTTCTTTGGAGAGGACAACTCTAGATCAAATGGAATCATGATTGGTGGACTATATGATTAAAATATTATAGAAGTTGTTTATCTCTCTCAATGATAGTTTTATTGGAGTTCAAATAGTTTATGTTGATCTTTTGATGCACGGTCCTCCTTTATGTGAAAGTACTAAATTGATGTTAAGGTTCCCTTGGGAAACCCAAACCAATCATACATAATTTTTTGAGAGGATAAAAACTACCTAGCTTGGGGTATTGATAGACAATCCATATCATGATCCTAGGGCTAGGCTGAAAAGGATGTAGTTGTGGCAATGCAACAGCAAACTAGAAAATAAGGATTATCTCGTACAGAGTAACTGTGTTACTCATTATTCCATGAACAAGTAACTTTTTATATTTACCACTACATGTGTCTCATTGGTGAGACCAAGCTTATTATGCCAAAGACAATGCTTTGCTTCGTTAGCTTATTATAAAATGCCATTGGCTCATCACCATAATCAGCTTCGTGAATGCATCCATGCCATTGCCTAATAGATGCTTTCCACCAAAAAAACTAATAGCCTAGGTCCCAATAACATTTATTAACCCAGAAAAATCCTAATACCACCAAAGTCAACTTGATTTAATCACTCTGCTTCTCATTAAATATACTTCATCTAAAAGCAGATCGACAGTTGTAGCTCTAAAAGGTGACTTCACACTCAGCCATTAGATCTGTAAACAACAATTTTCTAAAGCAGCAGCCCAACATCTCTAGCCAAACTTATAGAAAGGCTTGAAACTTACTTTTGGACCATGAAAAGTTTATCCAGTCTCCAACCCTTACATTGAAAATAGGTCCACTAAATTTAGCAATCTCCTTCATGCTTAAAATTTACTTCCAATCACTAACTATGCACTAGACAGGCTGCTCATCCTAGTACCTAGGAAACCTTGGTCATGAATTTGTTGGCATGAGACCAACTATGCACTACAAATTTCAATTGGTATGCAGGAATAAAGTCTACCATGTTTCTGATAGGATGAATGTGCCACTCATCTAATAAAACTTGTCAAATTTCTAAAAAAGATGAATGTGTCACTCATCCAAGGCAAAGCATGATGGAGCCGTGGATAGAAGCATGGATAACCTAGTTTTATGTGAATGTTAAGGAAAGATTGTTGGACCATTATGGGCCACACCCATGTGCATCGTGAAAGGCTTACAATCAAGTGTTTAATGCCACATTCAAAAACATGAATATAAGTAAATGCTTTAAGGTTAACTGAGGAAATTTCTGACTTTTCTTCCTTAGTGGAGATTGGTGGAAATCTAAGAACATTTTTATGTTAAGCACAAATCAGTAAAAAGTTTGACACTAGAAATTTAAATCATGTGGATATTTTCTTCTAAGTAACATAAGTGAACTCTAGTCTTCTCAATGAGAATACAACTACTTAACCACTAGACAAGTTAGATGAGTTAATATGTTCTTTTTGTAAAGTAAAATTTGAACCTTTTTTCTTCAATGGGAGCAACTATTCAACCTAGACCATTTAAGTGGATTCATCATCTAAATATGTTACATGTGGTAATAAAAAAGTAAAGAAAAATCCTCTTGCCATTACTTGACTACCAGGAGGTGTCATCAGCATTCGATCACTTGATCTTCTACATTGGAAAAAATCCTGCATATCTTCTCAAGTAGATTTTTGAGATTGTAATAAACATAATGTAGGAATCTGAACAATTCTAGCTTGGTCCATAAGGGAGGCACTGAAGACTTTAGATAACAAGGCACTTATCAGCAATTACACAATCGGATGCTAGAAATAACTACAACCCCATGGCACCTTACATCAACTATTAATATATTTTCCTGTAGTGAATATTGCATCAACTATTAATATATTGATTGATAATGGTTGATCAATCTACTGATTGTGCTAAAAGTAGCTAACAGTATAATTTTTCTTATCATGATCCCCTTTGTTAGGTTGATGTCTCAAAATCTCCTTACTTTTAGTATAAACACTTTTTTGATCTTTTCAGAATAAATAAATAAATAAATAAACATTTCTGATCTACTACCTTACAATGTTGAAATAGACCTTATTTCATTGGCTTTTGAAGATTTATAATAGGATGAGGTGGCATGGGTTGATTTGTTTGTGCAACTGTGTTATTTTCTCAATGAAAGCTTACTATATGTTCCTTTATTCAAATCTAAGCCCATCTGCAAGGATTAGTCTCACGCACTTCCTTGATAAAATGAAACTTTATGTGATAAATAGGACTTGGTGACAAACATATTTTCAATCATGATCAAATTATGGTGGTAATCCTTTCCAAAAAATGACCAAATTATGGTGGTAATGTGTGTGTGTTTGTAGTTGCATATATGCAATCAATATGTGTGTATGAAGGTGTATGAAGGGTTCTTAGCAACTAGGTGGTAGCTAATGCATGTGCTTACAATTACCCCCTCTAAAAAAAAATCTTTACATATCCTCAAAGATAAGGACGTGTAAACCACTGTGCATATCCTCTCTACACTCCAATCATATTGTATCAGAATCAAATGGTAGACCACCTCCAAACAAGAAACTAGAATCCACTTAGAAAAATGATAAATGGAAATAACATCTCATTTTAGAAACACAAAGGTGTTCACATCTAAAACTTGCCAAAAGAGAGAAGAAAAAGGAAAGAACATCTCGAGGGCAATAACATGCACAAAACCTCATCAGGAACAACAGATTTACATATGTAGAGTAAATCAAACCAAATAAGACCTTATTTTTGCTAATGTAACAACAAAGAACCTAGAAAAAATTGAAGAGAGTTTCACTTGTAGGCTCTTAAATAGAACCGGCTCACACTTATCAACTATAACCTTTCTTTTCATTTCTTTTTTCTTATTATTTTTTGAGATTTCAATCAGCTTTAGTTATTTTAGTTAGATGTCCATGATGTCGAACTATTAACTGGCACATCATTTACCGACAGTTGTCAAACCCTTGGTAAGAGGATATATTAACCGGCGGGTAATAAAACCATTGGCAAAGGTAAACATTTGTTGGTGGTTCATCTTCACGGTGGTTTTCAATAAACGTTAGCGATTCTTGTCAAAACTGATGGCAAAGATCTTTGTCGATGGGGGATTTGTCATCAGTTCTTAGCGATGATTTTATACCATTTGTCGAAGGTTTTGAACCTCTGCGAAAAGGCTGATTTCTTATAGTGTAAGATTTTCGTTGCATATTTAAATGCCTTATTCCAGATAGAAATTTCATACTCGATTATACATGAAACAGGCATGTCTAGTTTAGTATGTACCTTTACCAATTCATAGTCCCAAGCCTTCATCCTATGAGCATTAGTAGGCAAAACCCTGTCATCACCATCCCCTAAGTTGCCACAACTGCATTGACGAGAGAAAATGATTTGAATTCCAGTTAAATATTATATGACCAGTGCCATAGTTGTAACCTACCAAAAATACCATATTGATTTTGATAAAAGCTTGCCATTCAAAATGCTCCAACAAAATTATTTTTGACCAGAACCTACTATTGGCTTTTTTGTGCTGCTAGTTGATGGCTTCTTTGACTAATCGGGAACCTACAAATAAAAATTAAGATCATTAACAAGAAAATCACTCGATAAAAAATAATTTGTTACATATAAAAGTCTAAAACACTCACTTCATTATTCACCTCAAAAGGATTAGAAAATCCTACAAATTGTTGAAAAAAGTTCATTCTCTTCTCCTATGGTAGCACCAAAAATAAGTAATAAATAAAAGAAAAACAATCTTTTCACATAAAGACATCAAATGATCATGTAGATAGCAAATAAACATACAAGTATTATTAAACATGCCTGCAAATGTCTCATATTTTCCATGGATTGTCCACCAATATTTTTGCATAAGATTACGATGAGCAATTCGTTTTGAATCATTAGATTTTTCATTGTCTCTTGCATTTCTTTCATCTGCAACTTTATCAATTCTATCTCTACATTCTCAATTGTATTCCTAACAATAATACAATGCCCTTGATGTTGTAAAGATCTTGCTCCCAAGCCATATCCTTTAGGTCTACCCCATTTGTGCACTCCAAAAACTTCATCACAGACTCTGGTCTTAATGATAGCACTAGATGATTCAGAATCAGATAAAAGTTCCTGTACTAGCTTTCTTGCAATTTCCTATATGATTAAGTAGTAAAAATCATTATCAATTGAAAAAATCATCATAATGAATGACTCGACATAAAACATCAAACATAAACAACTATAATCAAAATTATTTCATTAAAGCCATACCACTTTCTCTCTTGAAATATCATTGATAAACACTGGTATCCCTTCATCATTCTTACTTTTCTTGGTACATGTGATCTCAAAAAATTCAATCTTACTAGGATCTCATCCATTATCTTTATGCTTTATTTAGGTCAAGAAAATCAAACATATAAGAAGATAGTTAAGTTTTATTCAGCATTAAAGAATAAGAAAAAGAGAGCAAGCATACAAATTTCATTTCTTCCTAGCATAGCTCTTGAAACCAATTGTATGTAGATTAGTCCCACAATCTAAAGCTACTTGCTTTGCCAACTTACTAGCATTTGAACGCTTTTGTAATGTACAACTTCCTCATTATTTGTTATGATTTTTTTCAAATAAAGGAAAAAGAACACAATCTTAACTTTTTTATTATAAATTGTGAATAAAACATTACTTCACTCTTCTTTGACAACCAGTATTCAACCAAATGATTTCATTGCCCAGCTTCAACATGTTCAGGAACACGACTAATGATCTATTTTCAAAAATAGATTTTAGTTTAAAAAAAAAGAGTACTTATGAAATTATTTTTCGATTAAAATATACCTAAAGTTTTTTCAACTCTCTCGCAAGTGTATCTTCCAATGCATCCTTAGGAACGTATTTAACTTCCATTTTTGGCCAAGTGATTTGAAAATCCAAGTATCCACATAAACATTTTCAGGAAATAGAAATTTCATCTATAAACAGAAATAAATCACAACTATAATATGAATACAACAAGAATAAAAAAGAAAGATTGCACAAAACGATTTTCACTTTAAACACCTTTATCTTATATTTTATTCTTACCTTCACTTGTCTAATAAGATAACCACCATAGAACTTTTTGAGCACTCTCCAATCCTCATAGTCTAGCGGGCACGTTGTTCCATTGCGAGCCACAGTGCCAAGCCAACTACTCAATATCCCAGTCGCTTTATCCACAGGTTGAGCTAATTCATTACACTCAACAACCACCTTCTTTAGCATATGGGAGCCCTCTTCTTATTCTCACAATTCCACTTTCATCTATCAAATTACAAGTTCAATAATCAACGGTTAATAGAACTAGATATATTTGTTTTATAAAATAAACTAAAGATTTCATTATAAAATCAACTCAAAACCTAAAATTTGCATATTTTCATGAATGTCATCCCGTGGGTCTAGTATTTTTGGTTGCTCTTGTTCTCCTAGAATGTTAGTTGAATTAGATGATTCTTCATTGACTACTTTGTCATGTGACTGTGATTCATATATATGGCATCAATTGAAAGTTCTTGATCGAGCCATAAAGAATGCCTAAGTAGTATTTCAAACATTATAAAGTTAGTGATAGTAATATTAACCATATGAAATAAAAGGAAATGTACTAGGATGCTAATCATATTAGAATCCATGTTCCAAATATTTTGAATCATCTAAAATTAGCAGGAAATGAGTGGTATTCTTTGATGCAACAGATTGATATCAAATGAAGTAATCAGTCAGTACTGCCAACAATATAAAGGATTGTATCCTCATCGGCTTGATTACCAAAAATATTGATTAGATACAATTTATTTTAGTACAGTTTCTGGTCTTTGACAACATCAATGACTTTGGCACCAAAAGAAGTTCCAATAAAAACAATAGCTGCTAATAACATTTCTATCAAAGTTCAGAAATGAATAAGGAGCATAGTCTACCAAATCATTCAATAAAATGAAAGTGATACTTTTTCAATTAAACAAAACAAGCATAATAGATGTCAAACAAATGAAGAAACACTACCATGCCCGAAAATGATGGAATAACATAGGAATTAGGATGTAATGACTATTGAAGGGTCAAACAAACTTGAGAGCCATTTCAAAAATATATGTAGGAGAACGATGGAGAAAAGTTGAAGGCAATTATAATCATGTTATGAGGTCCTACAATAGATACTCATTTCTTATTGCCAATTCTGAAATGCAAAATCTTAAAAAAAAATCTGAACTGCAATAATCAATCCATGTTTTGGATTCTTGTTGATGAGTGTAACGACCCGGTTCCGAGTCCCTACGAGACACGAGAACCGGACCAACTCGACTAATCCCAAGACCTAGTCGTCCAACGAGGAAGTAACCAAAAGAGCAGTAAAAATAAACCACATTCAGCATGAATATAACTAACAGTAAGAAAGTATAGCAGTAAGGAAAGAAACTACTGCAGTATATACCACCACAACAGTAGAACAACATTTATCATATAACATGAACTGCAGGTAAAGAAAAGTACAGTGGAAACAAGAACTACTCACTATAACGGAAACAAAGAGGTACAAAAGACAGTGGTAACTCTACTGGACCCTACTCGGCCCAGCGTCCTCTGCAGCCGCTGGCCCTGGCTGCTCAACACCTGGTCCTGAAAAAGGTAACGAGTGTCACACGTCAGCAAAACGCTGAGTAGAGTGGCTACTAAAACTAAAGACAACAGTAGAGTGTACAGTAGCTGCTATGTTCTATTACTTTCTTATTCACATCTTTCAATTGTCTCACTATTTCATTTATTCCCCAGATCTTTTCCTTGATCTCGAATGTTCCTCGTGGGAACGATCTTGATTGCAGTCTTTTCCAAAAAGTAGAAGTAGCACGTGGTGCTCTCCTGGCCGGGAGAGTCCCCCGTGGTGATCCTACCCTCAGTCAACCACCCCAAGGTCACTGACAGACGTAACGGTGACTACGGTACGCGCGATAAACGCACAGGTAGTTAACCCGTACTGGCACGCGGTCAGTCGTTTCCATTAACGGGTGCGCCCAAAGCACAGCACGGAACCAGTCCAGGGCAGAGCCCTCTCTGTAACAGGGGTCCAACCCCTCCACAGTAACCAAACCGGGGCCTTGCCCCTCCACAGACCGTGCACCCTCGCCTGACTACCCTGGTTTGCCCCAGCGGGCCTAACAAGTCGGTGTGGGAGGCTAGTAGAACCCTGGGGCCCGTGGGGTAGCTAGTACCTCCCTACACTAGTAGCTCTCCTCGGTACTATGTACGCGAGGGCCAACAAGTCGGTACAGAGTGGCCAGTCCTAACCCCAGGTCCCTGGGGAGGCTGGCTCCGCTCTGCACTAAACAGGGGGACAGTCGCTCTCCTTGGTACTCCGTACTCAAGGGCCAGCTCACTTCCCCAATACTATTCCATTCACTTTCCAGGAGTTCTACTCCTACTTCCCCGTAGGGTTCCATCCTTTTTACTCAAACATCCAGGTTTCACTTTCCAGTTTCACATTCTTACAATCCATGTTCTCAACCACGTTATTTATTCACAACAGGCAGCTGTTAATTCAAATTACAGGCAGCTTTATATCTCTTTCCATTTTCCAAGACTGCAGTATTATACATTCCACTAGTTTTCCCATCCTAGGATTCATGCCATATCCTAGGATCTATCATACCATCTAGTTTTCCAGTCCTAGGATTCATGCAACACCTAGGAGCTATCATTCCATCTATTTCTCATTCCTAGGATTCATGCAATGTCGTAGGTTCTTTTTATGGTTCCATAATTTAATAGATTTTATTAATAACTTAAAGCCACTCTACCAGGTACAATGGGAGTAATGGGGGCATGATCGGGAGTCCCGCGTGCCTCCGCGACTCCCAAGACTGCAACTGAAGGAGGTCCTATCATAAGGATCAAACACAAGGAGTGTCTCAAAACAATGTATAGCTACTGTAGACGGGTAGAAGGATTAATTCTGAAAAGAACGCAACTCGAATCGCAGAAAACGAAACCCGAACGGGCCCTAAACGGGTCGAAAACGACGACACTGTGTAAAATCAGACGTCTGGAACTTCTTCCAGACGTCTTAAAAAGTGGATCAGAGAATTACCTGTTCAGTGTGGTTTCCCAGACGTCCAGAAGTCTGAGGGGACGTCTGGCCTAGCTCCCAGACGTCCGATGGTCACCCAGGACGTCTGGAGGTCGCTCCCGCCGTCTGGTACAACAGCCAGACGTCTGATTCGCGTTGGATGGCGAATCACCGAGCCTGCGCACACCCATCTCCCTCCCTCAGTACGGTCAGTCGACAGGAAGGAAGAAGAAGACGGAAAAACTCACCTTTCAGACGTCTGGAGGGTCTTCCAGACGTCTCCTTCGTCGTCTGGCTATGAACCTAGACGTCTGATTTTGGAAATTTTTCCAGAACAGGGCACCACCTGGCTTCCGCTCGTGACGCCGCCCGCATCGCACCTCGCGCGCCTGCTTCTCAGACCACAGTAGTCCCCCCTCCGCGTCGCTTCGCGCCCCCTGCGCCCTCCGCCGGCCGGCCCTAGCAGCCCCGGCAAGCTCGCCCTCACGGCAGAGCTCCGCTCTCGCACGCAGCACCTCCTCCGCGCTCACTGCGGCCGCCGCTGCCGCCCTCGCGCTCGCACTCACGCTCACTGGCTGAAGGAGAAGAGGGAGGAGACGGTGGAGACGACGGGAGGGAGCGTGTGGCCTTTTAAGGCCGCGCGAGGAGGAGAGAGAGGACGCGGCAGGCGTCTGCAGCCGCAGGGAAAGAGGGAATAAGCGAATATCCGGTCTGCGCGCTTAGGCGCGCAGATGACTCGCGCGTGTCGAAATTAACGGATTTCCAAACATCTGGAAGCGATCCCAGACGTCTGGTCAGACGTCTGGACCACCTCCCAGACGTCTTAAAAGACGTCTGGGGCACGCGTTCGTTACAATATAACAAACTCAAAGGAAGTTTCGTCCCCAAAACTTGCGCCAACTAGGGTGCGGGAAAAGACGTCCAAATAACCATAACAAACTCAAAGAGGACCGAAGCCAGTCCGAAAAGATGTACCCGCGTAAAGCTCCGGGTACCGCTCCCGCATTGCCGCCTCAGGCTCCCAGGTAGCCTCCTCGTACCGCTGGCTCCTCCACAAAACCTTTACCAGGGGTACTTGCTTTCGTCTCAAACTGCGGACGGCTCGGTCTAGAATCTGCACTGGCCGCTCGGGGTAGGTCAGGTCGTCGCTCACCTCGACGCTCTCGTGACTCACTACGTGACTGGAATCGGCTACGTACTTCCTGAGGTTGGACACGTGGAATACGTCGTGCACACTAGAAAGCTACGGGGGAAGGGCAAGTCTGTAAGCAACAGGTCCAACCCGCTCCAGGACCTCAAAGGGCCCCACGAACCTCGGCGCGAGCTTCCCTCTCACCCCAAACCGCTGTAAGCCCTTCATGGGCGAAACACGAAGGAAGACGTGGTCCCCAACCTCAAACTGCACCTTTCTGCGTCTTCGATCCGCGTAGCTCTTCTGTCTGCTCCTGACAGTGCAGAGTCGTTTGTGGATCTGCTCAACTACCTCCTGACTCTGCCGGATCAACCTGGGGCCAACCTCCCACTTGGTCCCCACCTCAACCCAACTCAAGGGTGCCGTACACTTCCGTCCGTACAGAGCCTCGTAGGGAGCCATGCCGATGCTCGAGTGATAACTGTTGTTGTATGCAAACTCTGCCAGGGGCAGGTGCTCCTCCCAAGAGCCCCTCCAGTCCAGTACACAGGCATGCAAAAGGTCCTCAAGTGTCTGTATCATGCGCTCAGACTGTCCGTCCGTCTGGGGTGGTAAGCCATGCTAAACCTCAACCTCGTCCCTAAGGCCTGCTGAAACTCAGCCTAAAACTGGGACGTAAAGCGGGTATCCCTGTCGGATACGATCTCCCGCGGAACTCCGTGTAGTCGTACCACATCACGGATATACCTCTCTGCCAACTGTGCTGGTCCCAAAGTGACTCGGATCGGCAAGAATCGTGCCGTCTTCGTCAGTCTATCCACTATTACCCAGACTGCGTCGTGTCCCCGCTGGGTAACAGGTAAACCCACCACCAAGTCCATGGTGATGCTCTCCCACTTCCACTCTGGCACTGGAAGCGGCTGAAGCGGCCCTGCAGGCCTCTAATGCTCGGCTTTCACTTGCTGGCACACTAAGCACTGTTGCACGAACTCACCCACATCCCGCTTCATCCCTCTCCACCAAAACTCGCATCTCAATTCGTGGTACATTTTCGTGTTCCCGGGATGTATGGTGAATCTGGAACCGTGTGCCTCAGTCAGGAGCTCTCTCAACAGCTCCTCGTCTCTGGGAACGCACAACCGTCTCCTCAAACGTAGCACCTGGTCTATGAAAGAGAAGTCACCTGGATCTCCTGACAGTACTCTGTCGCGCAAAGACTGCAAGTACGGATCGGTCATCTGTCCGGTGATGATGCGGTCCATCAACTCTGGCCTAGTCTGCCGTGTCACCGTCACTGCCCCACAGTACCCTCGTAACTCTAGAGGTCGCCAACTGCCCACCTCCTCCAAAAGGCTCCAACTCTGTAACTGTAGATTGGCCAAGCGTGCGGGTGCCTTACGGCTCAAGGCGTCAGCCACCACATTGGCCTTTCCCGGGTGGTAGGAGATGCTACAGTCGTAGTCCTTCAGGAGCTCCAACCAACGTCTCTGTCTCATGTTGAGCTCCTTCTGATCAAAAAGGTATCTGAGGCTCTTGTGATCTGTAAAAATCTCGAAGGTCTCACCGTACAAGTAGTGCCTCTAGGTCTTCAGCGCGAAGACAACAGCTGCCAACTCTAGGTCGTGGGTAGGGTAGGTATGCTCATGGGGCTTCAGTTGCCGCGAAGCGTAAGCGACCACGTGACCCCTCTGCATGAGCACACCTCCTAACCCCTGCAAGGAAGCGTCCGTGTACACAACGAACCCGCCACTACTGTCAGGAATGGTGAGCACGGGAGCCGAGGTCAACCTCTCCTTCAGCTCCAGAAAACACGCCTCACAGGCATCTGTCCAAGCGAAAGGCAAGTCCTTCTGGGTCAACTATGTCATAGGACGCGCAATTTGCGAAAATCCTCTGATGAACCGTCTGTAGTAGCCAGCTAGTCCCAGGAAACTGTGGATCTCAGTGACTAAACGCGGTCTCTCCCACCTGTGCACTGCCTCGACCTTGGCTGGGTCCACCGCCAGGCCGTCTCCAGAGATCACATGACCCAAGAAGGTCACCTCCCTCAACCAGAACTCGCACTTGCTGTATTTGGCGTACAGCCTGCGTCGCCTCAGAGTGTCCAAAACCATCCGCAAGTGCTGTCCGTGCTGCGTCCGATCTCTAGAATAGATGAGTACATCATCTATGAAAACCACCACGAACTGGTCCAAGTACGATCTAAACACCCGGTTCATCAGGTCCATGAAAGCGGTGGGGGCATTGGTCAGCCCAAATGGCATAACCAAAAACTCGTAGTGTCCGTACTGGGTGCGGAAAGCTGTCTTGGAGATGTCGGTCTCCCTGATCCTCAACTGGTGGTATCCAGACCTCAAGTCTATCTTGGAAAACACCGTGGCACCCCGCAACTGGTCAAACAAATCGTCGATCCTTGGCAGCGGATATCTGTTCTTGATGGTGACCCTGTTCAGCTGTCGGTAGTCCACACAAAGACGTAGGGTCCCATCCTTCTTCTTCACAAACAGTACCGGGGCTCCCCATGGAGACGCACTGGGCCTCACGAAACCTTTCTCCAGAAGGTCCTGCAACTGAGACTTGAGCTCTCGCAGCTCAAGCGGTGCCATCCTGTATGGTGCGGTGGAGATGGGGCTGGTCCCTGGTACTAGTGAGATCTCAAACTCGATCTCACGCTCGGGCGGTAGTCCTGGTAACTCACCTGGAAACACGTCAGGGTACTCTCTGACCACTGGGATGCTCTGGAAGTCTGCCACAGGGCTAGGCTTTGCCACCACATAAGCTAGGAAGCCCTCACACCCCTGGCTCAAAAGTCTCGCCGCCCGAAGTGCCAAAATGCACCTGAAACCTCCGTCCACTGGCTGTCCGTGAAACTCGAAAGAAGGCAACTCCAGAATGGAGAAGACAATCTTCCTCTCAAAATAGTCCACCAAGGCGTGGTAAGCGGACAACCAATCCATCCCCAGAATCACTCCAAAGTCCTCCATCTGGATCATAATCAGGTCAGCTGACAGGCTATGTCCTCCGACGCTGACCTCGTAATCCGTGTACACCTCCTCAGCTACAAACAGCTGACCACTCGGACCTTTGATTACGAACGGATTCTCTAACAGTGTATAATCCTGGTCCAAACTAACTGCGAAATTGGCTGCGACAAACAAGTGCGTAGCGCCGGAATCGAAAAGCGTGTAAACGAGTCTGCCAGAAACTGTAACCATACATGCTACCACCGATCCCGAAGCTCTGGCGTCCCTGTGTGTTAGGGCGTTGATACGCCCCTCAGCTCTAGGTGCGGACGAAGCAGCCACACTCTGCGTCGGACGGGTAGGTGCTGGCCGGTACCCTCCTCGTGACTGCTGTCCTCCTCCTCGCGCCTGGGAACCGCGGCCTCCTGCGTGCCCTCCAGTGCTCTGCGCAGGGAGTATCTGCTGACCTCCTGCCCTAGATGGGCAGTCCCTCCTGACGTGGACCGGCTGGCCACACTGGTAGCAGAGGGGAACCCGACTCCCACCCTCAGTGGGTCCCTGCTGTCGACTAGGCGGGGGTCCGGTGTTGGCGACTGGCCCCTGTCGAGGGCCCCCAAAGGCCACTAATGGCCCTGCACAACGTGATGGCTCTCCTGTGGACGCCACGTGTATCCGTTCTCGCCGGCCCTGTGAGAAGTCTGGCTGAAAGGGCCTCTTCCGCCCGCCGTCGGTGTCTCGCACGGACGGGTTGGTCTCCTCGTAAGTCATAGCTGCCTCTACCACCCTCGAAAACATAGGCAGCTTCAGGGGTTTGACATACCCCCGGATCGCAGGCCGGAGCCCCTCGGTGAACCTCCAAAGGCGCTCCTCCTCAGTGGCTACCGCTGTCGGTGCCAAGCGGGACAGCTCCAAGAAATGCGTGCGGTACGCGCTCACAGTCATCGTCCCTTGGCGGAGAGTGTGGAACTCCCACCTCCTCTGGTCCTGCCACGTCTGGGGAAAGTACTGCTCGCAGAAGAGGGTGACGAACTGGTCCCACGTCGGCTCGTCCCTCTCCTGTCCCCGGACCGCCCTCCACCACCAGTGTGCCGCACTCTCTAGCTGGTACGTGGCAAAGGCCACGCGGCACTCCACTGGGGGGCGAAGGGTGTCGAAGATCTTCTCCAGCTGCTCAAGCCAGTCCTCTGCCTCGTTCGGGTCCTCATCCCCCTTGAATGAGGGGGGCTTCAGCTTCCGGAACTGTCCGAAAAGCTCGAAGTGGCGCTGTAGGGGAGGTGCTGGTGCACCTCCAGGCGAAGGTGCCTCGTGTACAAAAGTGTCGGAGGAAGGTGGGGGCGGCAACGGCCCTTCCCCTCCCTCGTGTCCAGCGCCGTGTCCGTCGTGTGGTCCCACAGAGGACTCCCCCTCTGCAGCCCCAGGAGGAGGTGCTCGGGGCGGTGGGTGGAGCTCCTCTCGTACAATATCTCGTATCAGTCTAGCGAGGTCCTGGGCCTGGATGCCCGGGAGTGGTGGCTGGTCCACCGAGACATCAACAACAGCACGTCCACCTCACCGACCTCGCCCCCGGCCGCGCCCACGGCCAGTCTCGCCAGTCCCGCGACGAGGCATCTCCTGCAAGGAGATGCGAAACAAAACGAAAACGTCAAACAGACGGTACCTAACGAAACTTCTAAGAGTTCATGTCAACAGATATGTTGTGGTGGCTACTCTAGCTATAAACATGTGAATTGGTTATTTTCCAGTCAGTTGATTCACATCTCGGGACGACCTTGCTCTGATGCCATCTTGTAACGACCCGGTTCCGAGTCCCTACGAGACACGAGAACCGGACCGACTTGACTAATCCCAAGACCTAGTCGTCCAACGAGGAAGTAACCAAAAGAGCAGTAAAAATAAACCACATTCAGCATGAATATAACTAACAGTAAGAAAGTACAGCAGTAAGGAAAGAAACTACTACAGTATATACCACCACAATAGTAGAACAACATTTATCATATAACATGAACTGCAGGTAAAGAAAAGTACAGCGGAAACACGAACTACTCACTATAATGGAAACAAAGAGGTACAAAAGACAGTGGTAACTCTACTGGACCCTACTCGGCCCAGCGTCCTCTGCAGCTGCTGGCCCTGGCTGCTCAACACCTGGTCCTGAAAAAGGTAACGAGTGTTGCACGTCAGCAAAACGCTGAGTAGAGTGGAAACTAAAACTAAAGACAACAGTAGAGTGTACAGTAGCTATTATGTTCTATTACTTTCTTTATTCACATCTTTCAATTGTCTCACTATTTCATTTATTCCCCAGATCTTTTTCTTGATCTCGAATGTTCCTCGTGGGAACGATCTTGATTGCAGTCTTTTCCAAAAAGTAGAAGTAGTACGTGGTGCTCTCCTGGCCGGGAGAGCCCCCCGTGGTGATCCTACCCTCAGTCAACCACCCCAAGGTCACTGACAGACGTAACGGTGACTACGGCACGCGCGATAAACGCACAGGTAGCTAACCCGTACTGGCACGCGGTCAATCGTTTCCGTTAACGGGTGTGCCCAAAGCACAGCACAGAACCAGTCCAGGGTAGAGCCCTCTCAGTAACAGGGGTCCAACCCCTCCACAGTAACCAAACCGGGGCCTTGCCCCTCCACAGTCCGCGCACCCTCGCCTGACTACCCTGGTTTGCCCCAGCGGGCCTAACAAGTCGGTGTGGGAGGCTAGCAGAACCTCGAGGCCCGTGGGGTAGCTAGTACCTCCCTACACTAGTAGCTCTCCTCGGTACTATGTACGCGAGGGCCAACAAGTCGGTACAGAGTGGCCAGTCCTAACCCCAGGTCCCTGGGGAGGCTGGCTCCGCTCTGCACTAAACAGGGGGACAGTCGCTCTCCTTGGTACTCCGTACTCAAGGGCCAGCTCACTTCCCCAATACTATTCCATTCACTTTCCAGGAGTTCTACTCCTACTTCCCCGTAGGGTTCCATCCTTTTTACTCAAACATCCAGGTTTCACTTTCCAGTTTCACATTCTTACAATCCATGTTCTCAACCACGTTATTTATTCACAACAGGCAGCTGTTAATTCAAATTACAGGCAGCTTTATATCTCTTTCCATTTTCCAAGACTGCAGTATTATACATTCCACTAGTTTTCCCATCCTAGGATTCATGCCATATCCTAGGATCTATCATACCATCTAGTTTTCCAGTCCTAGGATTCATGCAACACCTAGGAGCTATCATTCCATCTATTTCTCATTCCTAGGATTCATGCAATGTCCTAGGTTCTATTTATGGTTCCATAATTTAACAGATTTTATTAATAACTTAAAGCCACTCTACCAGGTACAACGGGAGTAATGGGGGCGTGATCGGGAATCCCGCGTGCCTCCGCGACTCCCAAGACTGCAACTGAAGGAGGTCCTATCACAAGGATCAAACACAAGGAGTGTCTCAAAATGGTGTATAGCTACTGTAGACGGGTAGAGGGATTAATTCTGAAAAGAACGCAACTCGAATCGCGGAAAACGGAACCCGAACGGGCCCTAAACGGGTCGAAAACGACGACACTGTGTAAAATCAGATGTCTGGAACTTCTTCCAGACGTCTTAAAAAGTGGTTCAGAGAATTACCTGTTCAGTGTGGTTTCCCAGACGTCCAGAAGTCTGAGGGGACGTCTGGCCTAGCTCCCAGAGGTCCGATGGTCACCCAGGACGTCTGGAGGTCGCTCCCGCCGTCTGGTACAACAGCCAGACGTCTGATTCGCGTTGGATGGTGAATCACCGAGCCTGCGCACACCCATCTCCCTCCCTCAGTACGGTCAGTCGACAGGAAGGAAGAAGAAGACGGAAAAACTCACCTTTCAGACGTCTGGAAGGTCTTCCAGACGTCTCCTTCGCCGTCTGGCTATGAACCTAGGCGTCTGATTCTGGAAAATTTTCCAGAACAGGGCACCACCCGGCTTTCGCTCGCGACGCCGCCCAGGTCGCACCTCGTGTGCTTGCTGCTCAGACCACAGCAGTTCCCCCTCCGCGTCGCTCCGCGCCCCCTGCGCCCTCCGCCGGCCGGCCTTAGCAGCCCCAGCGAGCTCGCCCTCACGGCAGAGCTCCGCTCTCGCACGCAGCACCTCCTCCGCGCTCACTGCGGCCGCCGCTGCCGCCCTCGCGCTCGCGCTCACGCTCACTGGCTGAAGGAGAAGAGGGAGGAGACGGTGGAGACGACGGGAGGGAGCGCGTGGCCTTTTAAGGCCGCGCGAGGAGGAGAGAGAGGACGCGACAGGCGTTTGCAGCCGCAGGGAAAGAGGGAATAAGCGAATATCCGATCTGCACGCTCAGGCGCGCAGACGACTCGCGCGTGTCGAAATTAACGGATTTCTAGACATCTGGAAGCGATCCCAGACGTCTGGTCAGACGTCTGGACCACCTCCCAGACGTCTTAAAAGACGTCTGGGGCACGCGTTCGTTACAATGAGCCTCACATGCTTGCATTATAGATGCTCTAAGTACTAAATTAGAACAAAGCTTTAAATGTGAATAACTCAAGCATAGAACATATTCCGATGTCAATATTTATGATTTCTTCATTGGTGCTATCAAGGTCTGGTCCAATTTTCTGATTCTCTCTTCCTTAGCTGAATTCTTACTACTCTCTTTTTTGTCCTTTTTTTTATTTCCTATATGCTGCAACTAAATAGGCATTTGAGGATGCAATTGTAGAGCTGCATAATCTAGGCGAAGAGTCCTACAAAGATAGCACACTGATCATGCAACTCTTGAGGGACAATTTCACACTATGGTCTAGTGACTCACAGGTATTCCCCATCCCTAATTGATGGGGTTCTCATATTCTACTTCTCTATGGTATCTAACACGATCAGCAACCTCTTGTAGGAAAGGATAGATGAAGCTTGAGCCTAAGGGGGAATAGCGAGGCAGAACTTTACTCCTTGTTAGAGGTAGACTTTAATGTCATTTGTTAAAATTAGATTAAGGTTAGAGTTTAAACTTTGGTAGTTGCGTTTGCTTGTTGAAATAGTAAACCAACCAAAGAGAAATGCATCTGTTTTGATCTATTCTGGTCCTATTAGTGTTGATTGCTGCCATCAAGTGATGCTCATAGGTTCACTAATCAGGATACAGAAATCATCCAAATTAGAGTAAACAACTGCATATCATATTAACTTGGTAAGGGATTAAGTGGTACTTCTTTAAAAGCAATATAGTGATGCAATTGAGGAATGCCTTTTTCTAGATGGCCTTGAACCTTTTGGACCTAGACCAATTCTTTTTGATGAATGGCTTGGATGAAACTAAGGAAATAAAATGCCTCCTGCAACACTTCATGAAGGCGATGTTGCAACCTTACTTCCAAAATTAGGGTTTATCTTAAGTTGACCATCCAAGGCGATCTTTAGGTGATCCAGGGGTCGCAACAGAGGATCTGATTCTTTGAATTATGCCCTAGTGGGCAATGGGCACCCAGTGGATGTATAATTTTGACAACGAAAATGCTATTTCCATAGTTTGAGCATTTATCTTTGTCAAAGGTTCCTGATTCTAGCCATGCTTTCTGGGATATGGAGTATGGATATTTGCCTACATATACTATGGAGGGACTAAGAGTTCCAGCGTCCATATATAGTGGACATTGAAATAAGGGTAGTGGTTTCTATCCATGGGGGTGCACACCTATCCCTCCTTTACTAACAGGTAGGATCTGCTTCCTGTGTACAGGAAAACTTTTCCTCAAAATAAGCGTGGGGATGTGGGCTTACATGGCGAAACAACAAAAGGTTTAGACTTATCTTGGCATTTGATGCCTCTGTCTTTGCACTTTGGTATTGCACCAAAGGAACGTAGTTGGTAATCCTTTCTTCTTCTAGATCCAAGTTGCTAACAGGCAATCGCCAGTGCTGCAGCAGAAATTGTTTCCCATTTAAATCTCCAATTCTACAATCGTTGGCCTATGGATTCTGCAACAATCAAAACTACTGCTGCCATCCGAGATTACATATCCTTTTGTTTCCTTTGTTCACATTAGAATTCTTTCTGCTCAGGAAAAGAAGTAAAGGATAGATGCTTTAGGATGGTAAAAGATGTAAGATATACATCACTTACAAGCGTAATAAATATGACCCACAAGCATACTTGCATAATTGGGATTGCATTTTTGGAAATGGATGTCTTTGGGCTTGCTTGAGTCTCCATAATTTGAAAGTTAAAGACCAAAAATTTTCATATGAATTCAGTTGTAACATGAACTTAAATATGCTTTCACTAGGAAGCTTGTTTCTTCTTTCATAGCAAAGTAATCATTAAAGAACTCATGTTCCTTTCTTTTAATGTATTATTTGTGGCATAGAAAACCCATCTTTATCATTCTGCAGATAGACTTGTGCAAATTTTAGTGTTCAAAATTTGAGAAATTGTTTATTATAATAGCTTATTCTATTTTCATTTGAGGATGTTAACGAGAAGCTCTTTTAGATGGATTCTTCATTTTATTTGGATTTAAAAGACAAGTTAATTGGTTTGAATAGATTATTTCATATATACAAAATTAGGTTGCAATGGGATCTTCTAAGTGCTTGCCCTATTTTAGCACAAATAGTTGCACCATTGGAAATTGCACCACATTACAGATGCTATGATTTGATTCTCTCTGTGCTCTTGTCCTGTCAATTAAGGCAACTTGAATTTCTATGTTAAATATACATTCTTTGAGAAATGAGAGGAGATGCACTTTTTATCACCTAATATTGACACCTTTGTAAGATTAGTTCTAGGCCAAAAATGGGATAGTTACTTTGCTGTGTTCAAGCATCTCAACCCACTGTGGCAATCAAGGAAGGATTTGGAAAATAAAGTATAAGCACAAGCATGTATTTGTGCTTTTGTCATTCCAAAAGCACCTTTCTTTAAAAATAATTTAAAGAGGCTTCTTCTTTATCTCTAAAATTGACTTGGCTATTTTTCTCGTAATCTTTCAACAGTTGGACTAGATATCACTCCTTCGATGAAGTCTAAGATATGTGCCACTATACAAGTCATTAGTCATGGAAGAGGGCTTAGTCATGTGAAACATGAACCTCATATTGAAATCATATATACCACGCAAAATAATAATAATAATAAAGAATGAAATCATACATACCATGCACAATTTTGAGTTTAAAGTTTCAATCATTGTCATCTTCACCCCTTCTAATCCAGATGCTACAATGGTCTAAGTCGTCAACTATTGTAACATTAAGCGTGCAAGGATTATATGAAATTGCATCTTCTTCTTCATCATTATCATTTGAGATACCCATATCAAACAAGTCTCTAGGCTTTGTAATAATAACATGATGCCATCCACTACTTTTGGGATCTTGAATATAGAATACTTGTCTTGCTTGAGTTCAAAAATATGAATGGATTGTCTTCTAGATGTTTCCCTGTATGTATTAATCTAGAAAAGTTTACTAGAGTGCATCCATTTTGTATCTTCGATCCTGTACGAGATTTAACATCCACTCAATTACAACAAAAAAGGACAACCTTAACCTTTGAAGAGTAGTTTAACTCATAAATACAAGTGAGGGTACCATAATAAGGCAGGTCAGCTACTTCAACCATAACTCCACTGTTCTGTTCACTTTGGTATCTTTCTATGGATTTTGTGTGAAATCTAAATTCATTGATTAGGAAAGAGTTGAAACTTCTAACCACATTATTCGGACCCCTTGCTATTGCCACTAGTTCATGAGGATATTGATTTTTTTCTGATCTTGAAACCTAGAATAAAAGATAATGTTAAAATTTGCAAATGACTTAAAAACAAAAATTGTAATAGATAATGATGCACTACCTTTTGAGAGAGCCATGATGGGAAGTGCTCAAGTAGCCACTTTTGCTCCATCCCACTATTAACTCGATTGGAATTGTATATGTTGCACATCTCAAGTAAGAATTCACTAAATTAATTAATAGTTGAAACTATTACTAACGATGAAAAGGATAAAACAAATTGGCTATAAAAACATCCCATCAATTATATAAATTATTAGACGTACCTATGAAAATGTTCAATGCCTTTGCAATGAAGAAGCACATAACGATGTGCTTGAGCAAGTGACATGCTATCAAAAACACAAGCATCTGTCCTCCCAAGAACTTGGCCACTGCTCTCAAGCAAATATCCAACCAAGTTTTCAACCCTATCATTATTCTTTGGTTGACGATTGAATCTTGTCTCTACACTACCAAAGTATCTTGAAATGAAGGTTAAACATTCATCAGCTACATATCCCTTCACAATGGATCCTTCTGGGTAGGCTTTATTTCTCACATGAGACTTCAAGTGACATAAGAATCTATGGTATGAGGTAATTATTAAATAATCGAAATAAGATCAAGAATATAAAATATACAATGGTAAACAACTAAGGTAAATGTAATGCTTACCTTTCAATAGGGTACATCCACCTATAAACCACTGGACCTCCAAGCTTAACCTCCTCAACCAAATGAATCATCAAGTGAACCATAATAGTAAAAAAACTTGGTGGGAAAATCTTCTCCATTTGACACATTGTGAGCACAACACCAGTTTGTAATTGATCGAGCTAGCTTGGGTTGAGTGTCTTTGCACACAAGGACTTAAAAAAATTAGATAATTTAGAAATGGCAATTACAGTAGATTTTGACATTGAGGTTCTGAGAGCAATGGGAAGAATATCTTGCATGAGAATATGACCGTCATGGCTCTTAAGGTTGACAAGCTTCCTTTCTTTAAGATTTACCGATCTTGATATATTTTAAGCATAACCATCAGGAGCCTTGAGATTTTTCAATATGGACAAAAAGAGATCTTTTTCTTTTGTGTTTAGCTTGTAAGAAGCCGGATCAAAATCATACTTATCATTATTAAGCTTGGGATGGAGTTCTCTTCTTAATCCCATCTTTCGCAAGTCAAGACATGCTTTTAAGTTATCTTTGCTTTTACTAGGGATATCAATCAAAGTCCCAATTAGATTATCAAAAATGTTCTTTTCTATGTGCATGACATCTAAGCTATTATGAAGGAGATTGTGCCTCCAATATGGAAGATAAAAAATGATACACCTTTTCTTCCAGATATGTATGCTAACATTTTGTGATTCATATCTCTTCTCACACTCGATATCATCATCAACTAAGTCAACAACATCCTCAAAAACACATTCTTGTGGTGCTAGTACTTCAACTTGCCTTTGTGAGCTTCCATCTCTTTGTCGCTTTTTTGACAAAACAAATGCCTTCCCATAACTAAATTTAAGGCCTCGTAGTTGCCTTTCAATCTCAACTCCGAATGGTGTAATTGGAGGCAAAGGAAGCCCCTCTGAACCATTAAATTGTTCCTTTTGAAATAAAAAAGGATGGCTTGGTTCTAGCCATCGACGACTACCCATGTAACAAAACTTGCCTCTGTGAGTCAACCACTGAGAAGGAGTTTCAACCATGCAATAGGGACAAGCAAATTTCCCCATCGTACTCCAGCTACTTAAATTTCCAAGTGCAAGAAAATCATTAATTGTCCAAAGAAGTGTTGCTCTTAATTTGAATTTTTGCATTGTATGGCCATCAAAGACATCGATGCCTTCCCACAAGTCCTTCATGTCTTTAATCAAAGGCTTCAGAAAAACATCAATATCAATTCCAAGACTCTTTTGTCTGGGAATAATTGTAGAAAGAAGTAGAGAAGATTGTTTCATATAAGTCCATGGTTCCAAATTATATATAACCAACACAACCGGCCAAGTGTGGTATGTTGTACTCATTGTCTGATAAGGATTAAATCCATCACTAGATAGTGCAAGCCTTAAATTACAATCTTCAGAGGCAAAGTTTGGATATCGAGCATCAAATTCCTTCCAAGCTAATCCATCAGCCACATGCCTTATTTTACCCTCCTTTTTACAACCCTCTATGTGCCATCTCATGGACAATGCTGTCTTTGATGAACGATAAAGCCTATCCAGTTATGGTTTTAAAAGGAAGTATCGCAAAACTTTGCATGCCTTTTGCTTGGTTGTCACATCATTCTCATTAGCATTATCATCATTGTTATTCACATTTTGCCGATGCGATGCATTACATACATTGCATTTATCTGGCTTTTCAAGACCATTTCCATAAAATAGCATGTAATCATTTTGACAAGCATGAATTTTCTCATAACCAAGTCCTAATTCTTTGATAATCTTTTTTGCTTGATAGTATGTAGAGGGAAGCAAGGATCCTTTGGGTAAAGCTTCATTCAATAATTCAAGCAACATGCTAAAACTTTTGGCAGACCATCCATTAACACACATAAGGTGATACGATCTAAAGATGAAGGATATCTTGGAGAAGTTCTTGCAACCTGGATATGGTCCTTATCACAACCTTCTAAAATGTTATGAAATCGAGTAGAAATCTTATAGCCATGCAAGTTAGGTCTACCACCCATCTTTCTACCTTGAAGATCATCATCAATCTCAAAATTACCTCCTTCATCACCATCTTGCCTTAATGGAACATTATATGGACTATCTAGACTTGCAGATCTAAAACTTCCAATGTCTTCAAATAATCTTTTAATATCAACTTGTCCTGTAGATTTTACTTGCTCACCATAAGAAGGTGGGTCACTAGGAGAACTTTGTAGTCTTAGGGATACACTGCAACCAGACATAAGGTTTTGTTCTTTATGAAAAATCTATTGGCAATAGTTTGACAAAATCTCATAATGAAGTAAATGAAGATGAACATCCTCTGGACTTCTTAACTTCGTATTGAAGCATTTCGGACAAGGATAATAAATTTGATCTCCATTAAGACCTCTTTCAATAGCAAACTGAATGAAACCTTGAACTCCTCTTTGGTATTCATTACTACTAATGGGTTTTTTCATCCAACTCTTATCCATCTTTCAACCAAATACAAAAAGCTTGAAATTGACAAAAATGGTCTCATTAACTATAAATTAATGCATTTTTTCACAAAAAAAATATAGTTAGCACTTAATGTTACTAAAAATTGAGTCAAACATCACCAAAAGAACACCAAATATTTAAGACTCGACTATGTTAAGCACAAAGTGTGTGGAATTAAAATAAAAAATAAAACTTTGCATCTAAATGAACTTGAATTTGATTTGACATGGAAAATAGATAGATTTATAACTTGTGTTTGAAATACTTGGTATGCTTTTATCTTAATACTTCCATTGTGAGTGGTGAACCAATGTTTTTTCCTCCTGTGATTCTAACAAGAAAACTTTTTTCCTCTTAGCTATAACCAGTTGTGTCACTTGGTGTCTTAAAAAATAACACAAGTAGCTCAACTGGCATAGCAATGGGATTATAATATAAAAGAATTGAGATTTGTAGTTGATACATTTGTTATTCTCCTAATTTTCAATCTCTTCTCGCTTCCGCTTATTGTTTGTTTGTGGATGTTTCGTGCGTTGGTGTGCATGCATATAGGTACAGGTATAGGTAAATCGCAGGTTTATTTTGGATGCCACAAATTAGCGAATCCAAGGTGCTACAATATGTATATGTGATTCTTTTACCTTTTGTAATTGCTAAACATTTTGAATTACATGTACTAATTTAATTAGTTGTGGCTTGTAAATATAACAATGGTGGTATAATGTAAATGTGATGGTTACATGTTTATGTTTTATGCTTTACTATTCTCTCTCTCACTTTCTCTCGTTTCCATTATCATTTATTAGATGGGTGTTGTGTATATGTAACCATATAGGTATAGCTACAAGTGACTACAAGTGACCTACATGTTAGTATTACGAGTTGGAAATCCAAGGTACCACAAAAATGATTTTTTTTTATTAACCAAAGAAATAATCAATGTGCAAAATTTGATTTTTTTTTTCTTTTTTCTACCTGTGGTAGATGCTTAAATAGACTTGTAACCATCGCTTAGGAGAATATGTATGGAGGGAACTACCCTCTACCATATGACATGGGATTTTATAGAAAAATGGCAATCTTGCCTGTTTATTTATTAGAGGCCATTCTCTTGTTTAGGTGCATTCAGCCATCCCTGAATATTCCCCAAAAATTCAGGATGAGGCTGATGCTCTTCCCTTCTTGGCCACCATGCCTACCTTGAAATCCAAATTCTCATTCTAGGATTATTTTGGCTTCATTCATAGACGGCCGCTTGTGGACTTAACAATGTATTTCATTGGGCTATAAGAACCTTGATAGGTTACCTTTCGTCCATCCACCAAGTCACAACATCTAATTTCCTTCACAATGTACTTCGTTGGGCTATAAGAACCTTGACGGGTTACCTCTCATCTGTCCATCAAGTCACAACATCTAATTTCCCTTGCACTGCTACAGACTCAGGTGTAGCAGTCTCCCAAAACATTCTCCCAAAACATTCCTTGAAATAGACACACTACACTACCATCACCTACCGAAATTGTCTATCACTTTCCTTCATAGGCATTTCTGCAAACACCTCATATGCACGCATGGATCAGCCCTTCCCCTCCCCTCCATCATCCTGATCTCCATCTCCACCATCTTCATAGCCTCCGCCCATGTCGCAAGTCCTCTCCCACACGTCGGGCGACATGGGAAGCATTGAGAGCCTCAGCTGCCTGACGAGTGCGAAGCCCTTCACCCTCTCCCCCTCCGCCTTGATCTCCCTCAGCCCTACCACCCTCCTCATCTTCCCCACCTCACGAACATCCATCGCTCCTCCTCCCTCCTCCTCCTCCTCGTACGACGACCTCATGACCTTGACCACCCTGACGATCGTGAGGGACTTGCCGCCTGAGTGGTAGAAGAGGCAGAGGTCCCTAGGGGACATGGACCTCAGGTAGCCGTGCGCCTGGCTGTTCCTCACTTCGTCCCACTTGGAGACCCCATCGTTGTGCCGCTGCTCCTCCCACGACCACTCCCCGCGGACCTTTGCCTTATGCTAATCACAACATCGCAGCAGCTTAGTAGTAACCACCAATCTTCTCTGAGCCTTCGACATGAATAAATATATCCTTAAATCGAAGAAGCGAAATACGAATCTGACCGATCTAAGGATCTGATCGGTCGATGGGATTGGCGATGCAAGAGTGAGAAGCGGTAGTGGCGATTAGTCAAGGTCGAGGACGAGGTGAGTGGCAGTGGAGATCGGTTGAGGTCGAGGCGATCGGCGGTGGTAGTCGAGGCAATTGGCGGTGGTGGTCGAGGGATTGGTGAGGGGAGGAGGGAGGTCAGGGGAGGCCGTGGAGGTTGAGGGATGGGCGATCTGCGAGTGAAGGGAGGAGATGGGAGAGAAGGGGGGAGGGGGGTGGGGAAGAATTGGAGTGGGGGAGTTTGTTAGGTGGGTTTAGAAAAATTATAAAAAATATTTTTTATTATTTATTTATATTAAAATAAGATGGTGACGAATATTATTCGTCATTAACAAATACATGACAACAAATCAAAATAATCTTTAATTTTACAAGAAATTGTAACAAATAATTAAAATTATTTTTAAATTTAAAAGAAATCTTAATGAATAATTAAAATTATTATTATATTTAAATATAACGAAGAATACTACTGATTGTCATTATTTATTTATTATTTTTTACATAATTTATTGTAGTGTCCGTCCCCATCAGAAATTGATTTCACTACAATTGACGGTAGGTATCATCGTCGACTAGTGGCACATGGAGAACCATTGTCAGTCACTGCACAACATAGTAGAGAAGTAAATTACAAACATGATGCTCAAGTCAAGTTGATAGAATGTATCACTTCAACAATCATTGCATTGAGATATATGGTTACTTAACTTCTTAAGCGAAATGAAAATAGCAAACAGAAGTCAAACAGGGTAGAAAACATAAGTAAAGGGAAAGCAAGGTAGTTTAAGAAGTGCACCTACATTAGATGTGAATTACTACATACAAGGCAGCAAAGCTACTTAACGATCATGTGAACTAAAGAATATTGGAGGAATCACCATCCTTCGAGGCAATGATGCTGCTCCTAAACCTTTAGTAGAAATACCAACATTAATACGTTGAGGGATAGAGGCAGAAATTAATTGAAATGTGACACATAGACATTTCCTTACATGGAGCAATTGATCGTGACCATTTACTAGAATCACCATATAACTGTTGTGGTCCCACTCCCAATGCTCGTCCTCTATCAGTTCCCTAACTAGGTGGTAGCTAGGTATCGTGGAAATGACACCCAACATTTGTGTAGCCATTTCATCGAGCATAGTGTTAGTTTGGTGGACAAACTCCGTGTATGTTTGACGCCAATCATGACGAGTGAAGTGGCTTCCTAGATTTTCCCCCTCATGTTTCCTCCTAAATAAAGCATGTAGAAGTACCAACAGCTGCTCCGTGGGAAATAAGAACTCCATGCTATGCGTAAAGGGTTGAAATTACTTCTATGTCAATATGTTAAGAAGCAGTTAAAACACTTACCGATCATTTATGAATTATCATCTTGTTTTGCATATCAATGTGTCAATGCACTTTCAAGTCGACGAAGTAATGGACGTCACTTTCAATATTTTAACTATTATAGGGAAAATATTTCCTTTCTCTTACAAGAAGGTATTGTTTTATTAGGTGATGTCGACAATTGTGTGATTTGAACATGTAAAATTAATGTTTTTCAACACACATTTCCAAACACTTTTAAATTTATAAAATCGAGTACTACGACGAGTAGAATCATTTAAATGAGGCAAGGTAGTTATGAAAATGTAGATTTCTTTCTTGCTTGCTTGAAATCGAAAATTTCTTTCTTTTGGCTTTTTATCTTTTATAATTTTTAGGGTTTTGACAACAAGGCAACAAAGGTGATAAAATGCGTAAATGAAAAGCCGTGAAGTGCAAAAACTAACCTGTCCTCTCTAAACTCACCCTAGGCATGTGTAGCCTAAGATAATTATGAAGTGTAGGAAATTATGGAACTAAAGAAGCAAGAAAAAGTGATAAGCACAAATTGAAAGGCAAATGATTTTTATAACTAGGACAAATAATCTGAACAAATGTAGCACTTGAAGAACTCACTCGTGTGGAAGGGTTTCACACAAGTAATCCCCAAGGCGTAAAGGAAAGCTTAGCTACTACAAAATTGGAGATAAAAAAAATGAAAAGATTAAGAAAGAAGTCTCCAAAAGTAGTGCTCGAGGTGGTCTTCGCTCCAAGCTCGATTTCATTCGAGCTTGAAGAAGATGCTCCTGTTGCTCCAATAGTGATGGTACTCTCCAAAGCTAATCAAGGGTGGTCACTGATCGCAATGGTTTTGCGAGTTTGAAATTAGGGTTACGAGTAACTCGTCGTCGTAGTTACAAAACTCATGATCAAATAAAATTTATACCGAAACTCCAAGGGAGTCCCGGGTCGAACACAGGGAGGCGACGCTTATTTTGTATGAAAATCGCGCGTTTATTTGTTTCTTTTTGGTGTTTTAGGGTTTTGTTATTTTTTTTATTTTTTTTGAAAGAAGAAGACAAGCAAAATAAATCAAAAGAGATATGGAACAAATACGATATACATCATGAATGTCTATTACAATAATCTACGAAAGCATAAAAAGAGAGGGAGGTGAGAAGAAATCTCCCGAATCGACTGTTCGGCGAGACGACGGCGCCTGGTGGAAGCTCGGATGAAGGAGGTGAGGAGCAAGACAATGGAGGTGAGATGCAGGGGGATGTCGGGTAGAGGAAAGCTTCAGTGTAGCTCTGGAATGGAGGTGAGGAGGCGGAGATGATCTGCTTCCGGAATGGAGGTGGGAGGACGGCTCCAAGGCGACCTAAGAATGGGGATGGGAAGATGGAGGAATATTTGGTGAGGCAGAGGTTCGCTACACTAATAGGAGCCTTGGGAGCTTAAGAGTAAGCTCTAATGGAGTGTTGGTAGGCTTGCTATAGCTTAGGAGTAGGTGGGAGTAGAGTGGGTAGAGATGGTTTGGTGAGGGGGGTGTGTAGGCCTTTATATAGTGGATGGGAAGAAGAGAATCTCGCGCACAGGCATTCAGCGACAGCTACATGCATCACTAAAGGCCGCTCAAGCTGTCGCCAAAAGATTCGCGCCTCTTCATTGCCTTGGTTGGCGCACGCACTGCGCAGGCCATTTAGTGATAGCTGTAAGTGTCACTAAAGGCCCGCTCTTCTGTCGTAAATCCCGCACCCACCTCTCACTCCCGCAGTTGTCGTAGGTGCGGCGATTGTTGGCCGTTGGATCAGGCGTGGATAGCTATGATTGCGAGAGGAGAGCGCGTGCCTGCCAGCATTTGAAATTCGCACCACTGGAGCATGCGCTGGCAGTCGTCGGATGAGGCATTGCACAGTCGAGGCGCACCCGCAGATCACGCGTGCTCTGATTTGAATCGCGTGCCTTGCACGATTGTGAGGATCGGACGGCAGGCACTGCTTGCGGTCGACTTAAATGCATGCCTTAGATGGCATGTGTGTGATCTGGCGTAAGCCTTCGCGTCGATGGGAGACGTTGGATCACGCGTAGGGAATCTCGATCGCTCGATCATGATTGGGCGGCCCTATTGCAGCTGGCACTATAGTGGGCGTGGCGAATCGCAACTCAATCTCGCGCTCGCTCTTTGAGTGCACTAGTCCTCATCATTGCGCCACATCCGCGGGTGTGTCGCAAAGAGGAATTGTGGCTGTGTGGTGAGGGTAGCCTCTCAGCCATTGGATTTTCATCCAACGGCTGAGATCACTTGATGGGCGGCCTTTGGAGATGTGGTGGGTTGCTTTGGGCTCTCCAGATGGTGCCACGTGGCAACATATGGACTGTCCACCCTTCATTGCTTGCAGAGGATTCCACGGTGCTTGGATCAAGGTGATTTCTATGTTGTTGGACTGCTATCGTCTCTCCAGATCCATCTGTATGGTTAGATTTTTCATCCGAAGTCTGTAAGGAAGTCTCATTACCTCCTGGTCATATAAAATGAAGGAATTAATATACAAAACATACAACTATCCTAAATGCCATGCAATGGATGTTATGCTGTATTTATAACATGATATGCAATGTTAAGCCTAGGAACTATCATAAATAAGCAATTTATCATGAATTCATGTGTATTTATCATACTCCCTTGCTTACTTTTTGCTAGTCCCTAGCAAAATTAACCTAAATGCTATGTATAAACGTAGAATCAGGATTTGAGTATTTAGGCAAAATTCGTCGATTGCTTTAGAAAATCTCAACCCCAAGACCTAATTACAAAAACTCAACAGTGCCCGGGTATCTGCCAGAATACAGACCGTCCAAGCCCTTACCTTATTTGAGAAGAGAAGATACAAAATTATTATTATTATCTTTCCTTATTTTTCTTCTTTTCTAATTTTTTTTTTGTACTTTTGGAGTTTAAGAGTTCCGAGGTAACTTTTTACGGCTACCCGACCTACCCAAGACTCGAAAAGGACTCTAAGTGCTAAGCATCTAGTGAAAAGAGTGAAAGAATCACTAGGAGACCGTTAAAATGGACTTCGGGTTTCTACGACCCTAAGTGACCTTGCCTAAAGGTTTATCTTTTCGAACGGTAGCTTTCTCCCTACTTTTATTTATGGTTTCAACATAAGGGCGAACCCAGTGTATATCTCCCCGGTTTATTCTACTTCCCCGCTTCTTCCCTAAGTGTTTTGGGAATTATTGTGCATTTTTTTTTTGTGAGCTAAGTTCTGGACAACCAGCCAATGGGCTGTTACCCATGACAACTTACCAGCCATACTCGTGTGGTGAAGTGTGGTTTTATTATTATTATTTTTTCTCTCCTTTTTTTTTTAAAGTAGGTGGCTTTCCTGATCTAAGATTTACCTAAAGGTAGTACAATGAAAATGGTCTTCTGACTGGGCTCTGGACAACCAGCCGATGAGCTGTTACCACTGACAACTTGCCAGCCATATCACCCTAGATAGTTCATTAGCTACCCAATTTCCGAAGAAATTGCTGAAAAGTGAGTCAGTGCAAAAAAAAATGTGTAGATGCTTAGGCTTCAAGTGCCCCCAAATCAGAGGACGGGTTGATAAGTAGCATACTTATCATCCCAATTTATTTACCAAATTAAATTGAATTTTAATTGGCGAGGCCTTGAGGCTAAGTCTACATTCGAGTGAACACCCGAGCTAATTAAGCCCGAAGACCTGAAGAGTCTAAGTATTCAGGTCTTAAAGTATCAATTCCTAAAGTTTGCAACTCCTAATGCCTAAGTTCTTGTTGATAACACCACGCAAGAGGGTAGTAATTAGGTTGAATATGGCCCATCTTTAGAATAAAAGGCACAACATAAAGTAGAATAGGAGCGTTGCATGCATCAAGTACCAAGATTGCTTATAAACTGTATTAATGGCCATTTGTGTAAAGTATTTGTCAAAGTAGGCCTCAGATGAGCAATCGGACCGCACGGATGGATTCAGGACGACGAACGGAGTCCAACGGACTCAAGATCAGCCAAATCCGACATCCGGAGCTCCCACAATGGGCCCAAGAAATCATGACCATTGATCTGGAGATCAACGGCCCAGAACGCGCCACGTCGCCCTGCCCCCGCCGCTCGCTCGCCCTCAAGCTAGCCAAGAACGAATCTCGGCCGTTGATCTTCGATCGAACGGTCGAGATCTGCGCGCTCGCCCACGGTCTCCGCGACAAAGCGCGGGCGTGGCGCAACGGTTAGCGCGCATGCCCGCGTCGCAGCGACCCGCGTTCGAATCGCGCGGAGCGGAAATCAAGCGCGAGTGAAGGGCGCGGCGAAATTGAGCCGCCCGATCAGCAGCGGGCGGTCAGGATTTTGCCACGCGGCGCGACGACAACGCCTGAGCGCCCACACGCGCGCGCACGCCGGGCGGAAACGCACGCGCGCACGCGCGCCCGAAGCGCGATCTCAGCAAGGGCGCGGGAGGATCTCAGCCGTCTGATCGAAGATCGGACAACTCTCGTTCATCATCCACGGATCGCGCTTGGAGAGAGAGAGGGGGCGGGCGGCTGACCGGCGGCAGAAGGCCTTCACCGACGTATCTGGAAGCGATTTTAGCGACGTTCTGGATGTCGCTAAAGCACATTCTTCTTCTTGGAGGCCCTTAACTCTATTTAAACCCCCTTCTACCACCATTCAAGGCATACTCTCCCACTTGCAACTACTCCACTCCTCTCCTAGCTAGCTTTAGGCACTCTTGTAATCGCCGAAGACGACGAGCCGCCGACGGAGCCTCCTCCACCGCCGTGGCTGCCTCGTCGCTCTCCACTCTCTCTCTACCTCTCTCTCTCTCTCTTTTAAGCTTTCATTTACTTTTATTGAAGCATGTATTTAATGTTGTAAACCATGAACTATGAATGCATGTTTAATGAAATTATTTTCCATTTAGTCGCCATTTTAATTTCTGCTTAAAGTGCATGATCAAAACCAAGAGCTTTCTAACCCTAAACTCTCTCTCTATCTCTCGCTTTTCAAAACCGTCTCTTTCGCAAGCAAAACTCCGCCTTTTTCGTGACAACAAGTGGTAAACAAAATCTGATTTCCACGCCTCCCTGAGATCGACACTCGGACTCACCTCCGTTTACTTCTTTTAAAACCGACGTATCAAGTGCAACTATAACGACACCTCTTAACACACACGCACGAAGGCACGTCAGTTTTTGGCGCCGTTGCCGGGGAGGCAACGGATTTGTTTTATCACCTCCATTCCACACTCATTCTCACATCGTCTAATGCCCTATTTTCCTTTTTACTTGACGGTTGCAGGAATTCGACGCATGGACGGCGAAGCGACGCATTCCATGACGGTAGCAAGGGAGTAGGCGCCTCGAGGACCGATAGTGAGTAACATGTCTCTCATTGTTTGCTTGCGTGAAAAAGCTAAAAAAAAAATTGTAAAAACTGGAAAAAAATTGGCGTGGTGAATGATTGCTTCACCCACATTCTTAACACATAACCCTACAAAAAAATGTACACTCTAATATGCTGAATAAATTCTTGGAGTGTTCTTTTCTTTCTTGAGTGGTGTTTGTGAAGCCACCATGAGTTGACCTGGGCCGCACCACTCAACCCTAAAACTGACTCATCTAATAGAAGCTGCATGATCATTAGGATGAGTACACTAGGGTTTTAGAGCCTCTACAGAAGAAAAAGGAAATCTACTTTCATCAAATTGTGTGCAGAACTTGACGTGCCCACTGAAACTTGTTTGAAAACATTAAGACACGTCAACCCTAAAAAGTACTAAAGTAAGGATGAAACACTAAAAGACACCACATCCTAAACAAATCCTTGCTTGAAAACCATGTTTTGCTAGAAGCACACACTTTGAAAGTGGAAAATTAAGAGGCACCACCCCAATCAACGCCTCATCACATCACCCTAAGCACAAGCACTATCCTAGCCCTTTAAAAATGAGTAGACGTGCCCTAGGCAGGACTGAGTTAAGTCTCAAAAGGTGAGGTTTTGTTCGCTAGGCACTTGGCTTTCATTCCCTTGGTAGAATCTGGTGACTAGGCTGCGGGGCAGTGTCAAACGACCGCGGTTGTGGGGTCTATGGAACCGGAGGCGCAAGCCAAAGGAAGAACCTTCCCTGCAATCCCCTCGTAATCAACCTGGCCAGATTAACCTCGGGAAGGGGAGTCCAGTGCTTACGGACTTAATCAACCTTTGTGAGATTTCTAGGTCTTCTAAGGAATACACCATAAGGACTAGGCTTGTTTGCTTGGTTGAGGACACAACTCTCTCGCATCTGTTCTTCCCACATCCCTCCATTTCTTCCAAACCATGGATTTCAATACCTATCCATCTTACCCAAACTACCCCCAACAGGATTTGTATGCTAACCCAAGTGGACCATACCCACAG
Organism: Thalassia testudinum; assembly: GCA_037157565.1. Taxonomy (NCBI): domain Eukaryota; kingdom Viridiplantae; phylum Streptophyta; class Magnoliopsida; order Alismatales; family Hydrocharitaceae; genus Thalassia; species Thalassia testudinum. Next base: position 68,351,693 of record JAZHRO010000007.1, on the reverse strand, counting down.
CCTACTTGGGCTAACCAACTACCAAGTTGGGGGTACAACCTTGAATATCCCTCTTGGCCCAACTACGACCAAACCGCACGAACCTCTTATTGGAATACAACCAACATAGCCACCCAAGGGTACGATTCAGATCATGGGGCTCCATATCTCGATTGTCCTCACGATGCCTCCTCATTTAGGTCCGATCCGCTCTACTGTGATAGGACCTACACTTTAGGAGAACACCAAGAACCCTACCCATCTCAGGATAATAACCAAGAAAGGTCATCTGAATTCAACAACCTTGCCTACTTGACCTTTGGATTAGAAGGAGTTCTAGACAAATGGAAATCAGAAAATGATCAGAAATCTAGGCAAGCCCAGGATCATCAACCTTTGATTTGGTCCCCTGATGAAGAATCTGACTGGGAGGAGGACTTAGAACCTCAACTATTCTGGAGTAGGACCAAACAGAGAATGGTTCCTTTTGAAGAACTGGACCCTGAACATGATAGAATAGAGGACCCACCCAAGAACCTAAACACTAATATGGATTCTGATCCACAACCTCAACCATACTCTCTTAACCAGGATCTCAAGGAGGAAATCCAAAGGACACCAAATGACACCATGTCAATTCTTGATAACCTCAAATTAGAACTACACAGATAGAATCAAGAATTGGTTAAAGGGCAACAGGCCATGATGGATTTGTTCCAACAATTGGGGAAAGAAGGCCAGAGAAAGATGTTGCACACAACGCCACTCATAAAGCAAGGACCTACCATGATCAATTGGACTACACCCAGTCGTCCTGATTTGGTTCAGTCCACCATTGATACCCCTCAGGAGTTGGACAGCTCACTGGATAAGGACAATAAGGATTCCTTGGAACACAATTTGGGGAGCATTGAGAACAAACATCAGGAGGAACCTGAGAATGTGAGGGGAGAGGCCTTGGAATCTGAATCCAATCGGCCCAAGAGAAGCAATCCGGTGGGAGCAGCAGCCACCATCATAGATGGAGAATGGAGTTACAATCTCAAAGAAATTGATTATGAATCGGTTGGAATCCCCATCACAAATTTGGAGGAGGGCCGAGAGAAAGAATATGATCTAGAGGATGAAATTGACCCTACCTCTAATGTAACCCCAAACAGTGAATCTGATACAGAGAAGGTGGCAGAAAATATTCTTGAGATCAAGGGCTTGGAAGGAATGAGCGATGAAACCATAGTTGCGGAAGAGATGGATTCGTCTTTGGAGAGAGGCCTCATGCTTGGTTGTAGGGCTCAGTATGAAACTCTAGACTTTGTTACCTGCCCTACCAGAATAAGAATCCCGCAACCCGAATGCACTGGAATTGATACACTTTCGATGGATTACAGTTTTATGGGGACACAAGCTGAATACAAGACCTACATCTTTAGTGTTTGGCATGTCATATTTGGGGTGCGTTCGTCCATAGCAACTTGTTTGCATGCCCACAAACTAAGAGAGGATTTGACACGGGCATGCATGATATATCTGTTACAGAATTCCCGCCCCTTAGGAACGGGACTCCACCACAACCTTATTCGCATCTGTGGACTTATGATTTTGGGTCTGGTTAATTTTGAACATATCTTCTTCACCCAAGCCATTCCTGTTTGTGCACCGCCCAGCTAGAGGTGTTAAACTCAGCGCTTCCTGGGAGGCAACCCAGCGGATTCAGACTGATCTGGTAGTTTACGTCACTCAGGTACTATCTTTTTGAACCCTTCTGCATCCATGCATCTGCCAATGAGGACATTATCCAACTTAAGCATGGGGGGATGGTAAATTGCATAATCCTGAGCTTAATTAATCAGTCTGAATGAATAAATTAATTGATTAAAAAAAAAATTGAATTTAGGAAGAAAAACTTAGGCATTAGAAACTTGTCAATAGTGGGAAATAATACAAAAAGAACTTAAACGCTTAGTGTCCATTAAAATATGGATTTAGCGGCGAATCCTTGCAACTTTAAGCTATTCTAATCCACCTAATAAATAAGGTAATAAGTATACGACTTATCAACTCACCCTCTAACTCAGGAAAACTTTGAGTCTAAGCATCTAAACACATTTTTGCACAGACTCACTTCTTGGAGATTTTGACAGAAATTGGGTAGCTAATGAACTCTCTAGGGTGGTATGGCTGGCAAGTTGTCGTGGGTAACAGCCCATTGGCAGGTTATCCAGAACCCAGCCACAGGCCATTTCTTTTTCGCTACCTCTAGGTACATTTGAGATTAGGGAAGCCACCTACGAAAAAAAAAAAAAACGAAGAAGAAAAGAAAATAAACCACACTTCACCGCACAAGTATGGCTGGCAAGTGATCGTGGGTAACAGCCCATTGGTCGGTTGTCCAGAGCCCAGCTCAATAATTGCACAAAAAAGACCAAAACACCTAAGGATGAAGCGGGGAAGTAGTACAAGCCGGGGAGATATACACTGGAAAATCCTTGTGTTGACCCCAAGTAAAACGAACGTAGGGAGAAAGCTACCAGTCGAACAAATACACCTTCAGGCAAAAATTTATTTTCTTTTCCGGACACCTAGAGGCGTAGAAACTCGAAGTCTGTCTCAATTACCGTTAAGTGAGTCTATCACAACATTCGCACCAAGATGCTTAGCACTTAGGGTTTTGACCGAGTTTTGGGTGGGTTGAGTAGCCGTAAAAAGTGACCAACCCACACTGAATTTCGAAAATTCTAAAAAGACATATATAGATATATACGTATACATATGTATAGTTATATATACAAAGCAAGGATTCGGGCGATCCGTATTTTGGAAGACACCCGGGCGCTGCTTAGTCTTTGTAGATTAAGATCTTCGTATATTTCCTCTTATTGACGAGTAACGAAGTGCCTAAGCAATTACTTCTTGAATTCTCCAAAGAAATAAAGGCTAGAATAAACCTTGCTAGGGACTATCAAGGAGTAAGCATGGGGGTATGATAACACCACGCAAGGGGGTAGTAATTAGGTTGAATATGGCCCATCTTTAGAATAAAAGGCACAACATAAAGTAGAATAGGAGCGTTGCATGCATCAAGTACCAAGATTGCTTATAAACTGTATTAATGGCCATTTGTGTAAAGTATTTGTCAAAGCTGGCCTCAAATGAGCAATCGGACCGCACGGATGGATTCAGGACGACGAACGGAGTCCAACGGACTCAAGATCAGCTAAATCCGACATTCGGAGCTCCCACAATGGGCCCAAGAAATCATGACCATTGATCTGGAGATCAACGGCCCAGAACGTGCCACGTCGCCCCGCCCCCGTCTCTCGCTCGCCCTCAAGCCAGCCAAGAACGAATCTCGGCCGTTGATCTTCGATCGAACGGTCGAGATCCGCGCGCTCGCCCGCAGTCGCCGCGACAAAGCACGGGCGTGGCGCAACGGTTAGCGCGCACGCCCGCGTCGCAGCGACGCGCGTTCGAAGGGCGCGGAGAAATTGAGCCGCCCGATCAGCAGCGGGCAGTCAGGATTTCGCCACGCGGCACAACGACAGCGCCCACGCGCGCGCGCACGTCGGGCGGAAACGCGCGCGCGCATGCGCGCCCAAAGCGCGATCTCAGCACGGGCGCGGGAGGATCTCAGCCGTCCGATCGAAGATCGGACGGCTCTCGTTCATCATCCACGGATCGTGCTTGGAGAGAGAGAGGGGGTGGGCGGCTGACCGGCGGCAGAAGGCCTTCACCGACGTATCTGGAAGCGATTTTAGCGACGTTCTGGATGTCGCTAAAGCACATTCTTCTTCTTGGAGGCCCTTAACTCTATTTAAACCCCCTTCTACCACCATTCAAGGCATACTCTCCCACTTGCAACTACTCCCCTCCTCTCCTAGCTAGCTTTAGGCACTCTTGTAATCACCGAAGGCGACGAGCCGCCGACGGAGCCTCCTCCACCGCCGTGGCTGCCTCGTCGCTCTCCACTCTCTCTCTACCTCTCTCTCTCTCTCTTTTAAGCTTTCAGTTACTTTTATTGAAGCATGTATTTAATGTTGTAAACCATGAACTATGAATGCATGTTTAATGAAATTATTTTCCATTTAGTCGCCATTTTAATTTCTGCTTAAAGTGCATGATCAAAACCAAGAGCTTTCTAACGCTAAACTCTCTCTATCTCTCGCTTTTCAAAACCATCTCTTTCGCAAGCAAAACTCTACCTTTTTCGTGACAACAAGTGGTAAACAAAATCCGATTTCCACGCCTCCCTGAGATCGACACTCGGACTCACCTCCGTTTACTTCTTTTAAAACCGACGTATCAAGTGCAACTATAACGACACCTCTTAACACACACGTACGAAGGCACGTCACTTGTCTCCTAATTCTATTTTTTTTTCTATTAATAGAATAAAAAAAAAGGAAATTACTGTTATAGCTGACAAAAAGATTATAAGATATTTCCACCCCCCCATGCTTATCTATTGCAATGTCCTCATTATTAAAAATGAAAGCATGCAGGAGAGTAGAAGTGGAAGAATAGCACCTGGTTTCCGTGAGACTCTAGTCAACTTGGAATAGTCATTACATGTGTTGAGTTTAGTGCCTTCAGTTGGGTGATGATCAGCCCGCGGTGGTTAAAGCAAGGTAAGAGCAACCTTGTCCGAGACAGGTTCAGGGAGCACATGGTCAACAAAGGGTTTAAGACGCTGTCCGTTGACCTTGAAGATATTACCTGTCTTTGGGTCAGAGATTTCAACGACCTCGTTAGGGAAATTCCGCTCAATAACGAATGGGTCATCCCACTTAGACCTAAGTTTTTCGGGAAAAAGCTTCAATCGAGAATCGGAGACCTTCTAGTTTAGCTCAAAGCTCTTACGTGAAATCATCTGGTCATGGAGAGCTTTGGCCCTTGTCTTATAGATTCTGGCATTTTCATAAGCATCATTTTGAAGCTCCTCCAACTCAGATAGTTGGAGTTTTCTGGTTTTCCCAACCAACTCTAGGTCAAAATTACACTTCCTGATGGCCCAAAATGCCCGGTGTTCAAGTTCTACGAGTAAGTGACACGCCTTACCAAACACCAAACGGAACAGAGACATATCGATAGGCATTTTGTACAACGTACGGTAGGCCCAAAGAGCATCATCTAGCTTTTGGGTCCAATCCTTCCTATTAGGCCTAACGATTTTCTGCAAAATGTTTTTGATCTCTTGATTGGAGACCTTGGCCTGTCCGTTCGTGTGAGGGTGGTAAGGTGTGGAAATCCGATGATTCACCCCGTATTTCCCCAGTAAATTTCGAAACTGGGCATGAGTGAAATGTGTGCCATGCTGTCATCACTAATAATTGCCTTAGGAACCCTGAATCGATTGAAGATATTTTTCTTCACAAAATCGATGACCACCTTGTGGTCATTGGTTCGGGTAGGAATTGCCTTAATCCATTTAGACATGTAATCAATTGCGACCAGAATATACTGGTGTCCAAATGAAGGAGGGAAGGGTCCCACAAAGTCGATGCCCCAAATGTCAAAAATTTCGACGAAAAGAATTGGGTTCAAGGGCATCATATCTCTCTTAGCCATGTTCCCGAGTGTCTGGCATCGGGTGCATGACTTTGAGAATTCCTGGGCATCCTTAAATAATGAAGGCCAATAGAATCCGGATTGTAAGATTTTTGCTGCCGTCTTTTCCTTGGAAAAGTGTCCACCACATGTAGATGTGTGGCAGAACTCAAGTATGCTATGGAACTCGATTTCCGGGATGCATCGATGAATAATTTGGTCTGCACCGATGCGGTATAGCTTGAGATCATCCCAAAAATAATATTTGGCCTCAGACACAAGTCTATCCCATTGTTGTTTGGTCCAATCCTGGGGTATTTGACCAACGGTCAAATAATTAACAATATCCACAAACCAGGGGGTTCGGATTCCCGAGACTGTAAGGATAGTTTCATCCGGAAAAGTATCAAAGATTGGGACATCCGGATGAGGAGAATCAATTAGGATTCTCGAGAGGTGATCCATCACTACATTTTGTGCCCTGGGTTTATCCCTGATTTCAAGATCGAATTCTTGAAGAAACAGAATCCAACAAATAAGCTGGGGTTTGGCATCCTTTTTGGCCAAGAGATGTTTCAATGCCGAGTGGTCGGTATAGATGATGACACGAGAACCTAACAGATAGCCTTAAAAATTTTTCTAATGTGAAAACTATGGCTAGCAATTCTTTTTCAGTAACGGTGTAGTTCCTCTGGGCCTCATCCAGAGTCTTGTTAGTGTAGTAAATCACATAGGGCTTTTTCTCAATCTTTTGACCTAAGACAGGCCCGACGGCATAATCAGATGTGTCAGCCATAATCTCAAATGGGGCTGTCCAAACCTGTAGTTGCAACATCGGGGCACAGGTGATTGCTGTTTTTAATAAATCAAATGCCTTACAGCATGATTCATCAAACTTGAACGGCATGTCTTTGGCCAGAAGGTTACTCAAGGGCCAAGCAACCTTCGAGAAGTCCTTAATGAATCTTCTGTAGAAATCCACATGCCCAAGGAAAGAACGGATTTGTTTTACGGATGTGGGTGGAGGAAGTCTAGAGATAGCATCCACCTTAGCTTTATCAACCTTAATACCCCGACTAGAGATCACATGACCCAAGACAATGCATTCCTGAGTCATAAAGTGCCTCTTTTCCGAGCTAAGGACCAGCTATGTTTTGATGCATCTCTAGAGGATCAATTCCAAGTTAGCTAGGCAAGACTCAAAAGAATCTTCGAAAGTGGAGAAATCATCCATGAATACCTCAAGACAATCTCCCACCATGACAGAAAAGATGGCCAGCATGCACCTTTGAAAAGTCGCAGGTGCATTGCAAAGCTAGAATGGCATTCTATAGAATGCAAAGGTTCTGTAGGGATATGTGAAAGTTGTCTTTTCCTGGTCTTCGGGATGGATAGGGACTTGGTTATATCCCAAATAACCCTCCAGGAAGCAAAAATATTTTTGCCCAGCTAACCTTTCAAGGATTTGTTCGATGAATGGTAAGGGAAAGTGATCCTTTTTAGTGGCTGTGTTCAGCTTCCTATAGTCAATACAGACCCTCCAAGCAGAAGTTGAACGAGTGGTGAAGGTTTCCTCTTTCTCGTTAGTCATAATGGTTATTCCCACCTTTTTGGGTACAATATGAACGGGGCTAACCCATAGACTATCCGAGATTGGGTAAATAATCCTAGCATCGAGCCACTTGATTATCTGCTTGACCACTTCTCGCATATTCGGGTTTAGTCTCCTTTGCATTTCGCGAGAAGGGCAGGATCCATCTTCCATGAAAATACGATGATTACAATAAGATGGCTTGATCCCCCTAAGGTCATGGATGGCCCAACCAATTGCCTCCTTGTTGTTCTTAAGGACCTTAATTAACCTCGATTCTTACTCCTTAGTCAAATCAGCACTAATAATCACAGGGAGCATGTTTTCAGGTCCTAAGAACTCATATTTAAAATTTTTGGGCAATGGTTTTAATTCCAGCTGGGGTGGGTTTGGAATAGAAGGTAGGGAGGATGCTGATGAAGATTCATTAGGACGATCCGGTGGGAGAGGCTACAAATGAATAAAATCAACAACCTCTTCAGGGTGTGGTAGGCCTACCACGGAGGGTTGTGGGTTGGGTTCGCTAAAGTTGGTGGAGTCCTCGAGTGCACTGATTATCATACAAGTCTCAAGATACAGATCCTCGAGCTCCTCAATAATCCACAATCCTCAAATCCTCTTATCACCTTAAAAATATCCAGAGTTAACTTCTTATCCCCAAAGGCATCTCCATACTACCGCTTTCACAGTTTATGTTGGCCTTGGCGGTAGCTAGGAATGGATGCCCCAGAATGATGGGCATGTTCCTCAAATCATTAGGTACATCCATGTCAAGGACGAGGAAGTCTACAGGAAAATAGAAATCCTTGACCTTGACAATTACATCCTTAATAACGCTTCTCAGTGTGGTGACTGATCGGTCTGCTAATTGTAGCGTTACTGAGGTTGGCCTGAGTTCACCTAACCCAAACCTCTCAAAAAGAGAAGTCAGGATTAGGTTGAAAAGTGCCCTATCAAAAGTGTATTCCCTAATAATGCATGAGATCAAGGGGGCACCTAGATCTTTCTTCTTTTGAAGAAGGTGATGCAGGATCACAGAACTTGCTTGCTCAGAGAGAATCACCTTCCTCGAAGTGGGTTCTCTTGGTTTACGCTTTTGGGTACATAGTTCTTTCAAAAATTTAGTGTAAGTCGAGATGTGCTTAATAGCATCGAGGAACGGAATATTGATCTCTTCATTTTTTAATAAATCCAGGAGCTCCTCGTTGCTATCTAGGGTTTTCTTCTTCTTGGTTTTCAATAGGGCTTCAGGGAATGGAATATGGGTGGTATTTTCAATTTTCGATCCCTGGGCCTTATTGTCTTCTTCAATCTCCTCTTCTCTCTCAAGCTCCCCAGAGTTTTGGCATCTAGAAGGTAATTTAGGGTCCTGTGTTTGCTTTCCACTTCTCAAGGTGACATAGTTTGTAGAGGCATAAGGGTTTGGGCATTGAGGTGGGTTAGTGAAGATTGGAGGGCCTTGGTTAGTCATGTAACCAAAAGAAGAAGATGATGAGGGACCCTGCTCAACCACCTGAGCATGTGCTTGTGGGTCCCTTTGATTCTTGTACCCCTGGGCTCTATTGCCTTGATTTTGCACATTGCGCGAGTTGGGTACGGGTTGGGATGGTAGAGATCTAGGTTGTCGGGTGTTAGCAATTAACCTAGATTGCAAGTTATCCAATGATGTCTTCATTTGCTGCATAAGCTGAAGCATGGACCCTTGCATTTCCACCATCTGTCGATTTAAATCAGCCTGCCCTGCAGATTGTTGGGGATTCCAAGATGGCTGAGTAACTTATCTCGGGGGCAACTGGGTGTATACTTGACCCTGACCCATAGGTCTTTGAGATGCATAGTTGCTAGGTCGAGTTTGGGTCTGTTGCCCCTGACTTTTCCAGGAGAAGTTAGGGTGGTTCCTCCAACCTGAGTTATAAGTGTTGGAATACGGGTTGGACCTAACATTCTCCTACATTGCATACGCATCCTCATAGGACGAGGATGGAGAGAAGGAAGGATCAGAAAAGCTGGGATCAAAGGCCCTAGTTTGGAACCCACAAGGTTCTGAGAAATCTTGGCTCATAGGTTGAGCAGAATCAAGTTGGTTCACAAATTCCCACCTCATTGGAGCTTGTGAGGAATTGAATCTTGAATTCTGGGATTGAGTAGGTATAGAAGTGTTTCCTGAATTTCCAAACATCCATTCTTCCATTCTCTTAGCAACCAAGTCCATTTTATCCAGTTTATTACAAATCAATTCCATGTCAAATGAATGAGAATCCTGGATCTCATTAGCACTTGACCTAGGTTGTTGGAACCTGTTGAATGCATCCATGGAGGCGTGATTAATTGAGTTCTCACTCATTTCCTCAAATAGGTTGTATGCACTATCTGCATCCCTGTTGGGAAATTGCCTCCGCAGGAAGCATCCACGTGATTACGGAGTTGCTCAACCAACCGGTGATAGAAAATCTACACGAGTTGCCATTTTGGCACCTCGTGGTGTGGATGAAATGGTTCCCCTAGCCACTGGGCGAAAGTGGTAATGGCCTATCGCAAGGCATTAGTCCTTTCGATAGGGATGGATTTCTTAAGAAAGCCGACTTAAGAGTAGCCCAAGTTTCTATTGGTCTTCCTATAGTTCGGTACCAATGTGCGGCTTTATCCCTGAGAGAGTGGGGGAAGAGCCTCATGATCATTTTCTCTTCATTCACATTCCTTACTCTGGTGGTCTGAACCAAAGTGGTCAGGTCCACCAGGTGCTGGAATGGGTCCTTTGAGCCAAGCCCATGGAAATGCTTAATTAAGCTTAAGACTGCTTGATTTCTATGTCTTTGGCAGGAATCATGACGCCGGGATGTTCCCCATAGTTTGAAGGATCATAAAAATCCTTTAAGGGCCGAGCGCCCTGACCATGCATACGTTGGAACCATTGCTGCATCTGCTGCAATTCTTCCAACTGCCTCTGAATTAGCTCCTGCTGGTTTGGGGGTGGGGGAGGTGGTTATTGATCAACCATGGGATCTACTTGGCTATAGCTCAACCTCTACCTCCTAGAATGGTCTAAAGGTCCTTCCAATCAAGGATTCAATGACCTCCTTCCTAGCATGCACTGGAAGGAAGTCAGAAGGACGGGGAAGAGAGGGAACCCTGCAGCACAAGAATACAAGCTTGTCCTTAGATGGGGTAGCCTAAAGGTCTATAGACTCTTAGAATCCATCCTAAGATTATGGACGATTTACCCTACTTATATCCAGGCAATCCAACCAGTTAGGAGGAGGGACTGGAGAGAAGGTTCTTCTTTTGGCTTGCACCTTCGGTTCCTAGTGTACCCCCCAGCCACGGTCGTTTGATGCTACTCCCCTAACTAGACATCAGATTGACTAGTATAAGTAGGTTAATCGTGAATAATCTCAATATGGATCCCGATTAGCGAATGAATCCTTAGGGCCAATGTCTAATTAATTTTAGCTAGACTTGGGAAATTGGTGCTTCTAGAATGTGATGGACCCTTAATGGGTTGTGCCCTTAATGATTTGTCTGAGAATGTGTGAATGTGCATAACTAAGAGGTTTTCAAGCAAGATTATTAATGATGAGGTGAGTTTTAGAGTTCGAATCTTGCTTAATAGCTTTTAGGATTCAAATATTAGGTGCTTTCAACCAAGTTTTGTGAGGCAAACCAAGTTTGTTTTTAAAAGAATGTGTTCAAGTATTTTCCTTTAGAAATCAAGAAAAATATGGAGTGCCTGGCTTGACCTAGTTATTGAATCCTATGGGGCAGCTACAAAATGAACCTCTTTTGGATTAGGTGGTGCGACCGAAACAATTCAATCAATCCGGTCAAATGCACCACCGATTAAGGCACAAAAAGGTGATTAACCTAATATGATTTCTACTCTTTTATGTGTTGAATTTTTGTACCGGGTCCATAGGTTAGAATCCCTGTTGAGTAGATGAAAATCAAGTCAGATTATGTGCCTTTGATGTGGGTGTATAAAGTGTGTAAATTGATTCGTCCCATAGAAAATATCTTTTTATTTTATTTTTATAAGATGTGGGTGAGATGGGTGAAGGTGGAAAACAAGCCAAACAAAGTCTATCCTAGGGTTTATGCAAACACCTAAGTAGATTAGGTCTTGGTTATGATTGTGGCGAAATGGACTAGTAGGGGGGAATGTGGGGGACACTTACAAAACACTCTACCCACACGTTACTCTGGTCTACTGCACTTGGATCTCCATGCTAGGGTACCTACAAGACAGTAGATCAAAGACAAGTGGGGTTAGTGCTATGTAAATGCAAAGAAGCATAGAAAACAATAAAGTAAATTCCATTGCCTCGCAACAATGCCAAAATGATCGCACGGGTTTCGCAAATTTGAAATAAGGTTTACGAGTAAACTGTTGTCATAGTTGCAAAACTCGTGATCAAATAAAATTTATACCAAAACTTCAAGGGAGTCCCGGGTCGAACATAGGGAGGCGACGTTTACTTTGTATGAAAACTGCGCTTCTATTTGTTTCTTTTTGGTGTTTTAGGGTTTTGTTATTTTTTTTGTGTTTTTGAAAGAAGACAAGTAGAATAAATCACAAGAGATATTGAAAAAATATGATATATATCATGAATGTCTATTACAATAATCTACAAAAGCATAAAAAGAGAGGGAGGTGAGAAGAAATCTCCCGAATCGGCTATTCGGTGAGACGACGATGCTTGGCGGAAGCTTGGATGAAGGAGGTGAGGAGCAAGACGACGGAGGTAAGATGTAGGAGAATGTTGGGTAGAGGAAAGCTTCAGCATAGCTCCAAAATGGAGGTGAGGAGGCAGAGATGATCTGCTATCGGAATGGTGGTGGGAGGATGGCTCCAAGGTGACCTATGAATGGGGATGGGAAGATGGAGGAATATTTGGTGAGGCAGGGGTTCACTACACTAATAGGAGCCTTGGGAGCTTGAGAGTAAGCTCTAATGGAGCGTTGGTAGGCTTGCTAGAGTGTCACTAACGACCCGCTTTTCTGTCATTGTAAATCCCTCGCCTACCACTCATGCCCGTAGCTGTCGTAGGCATGACGATCGTCGGTCGTTGGATCAGGCGTGGACAGTTGTGATTTGCGAGAGGAGAGCGTGCCCCTGCCAGCATTTGAAATTCGCACCACTGTTGTGTGCGCTGGCAGCTGTCAGATGAGGCATCACACGGTCGAGGAGCGCCCGCAGATTGCACGCGCTCTGATTTGAATCGCGTGCCTCACGCGATTGTGAGGATCGGACGGCGGGCGCTGCTTGCGGTCGACTTAAATGCATGCCTCAGATGGCATGCATGTGATCTGGCATGCACCTTCGCATCGGTGGGCGGTGTTGGATCGCGCGTGGGGAATCTCGACCACTCGATCATGATCGGGCAGCCCTATTGCAGCTGACACTGCAGTAGGCGTGGCGAATCATGGCTCGATCTTGCGCTCGCTCTTTGAGAGCATTCGTCCTGACCATTACACGACATCCGTGGGTGTGTCGCAAAGAGGAATTGTGGCCGCGTGGTGAGGGTGGCCTCTCAGCCGTTGGATTTTCATTCAATGACTAAGGTCACTTGATGGGCGGTCTTTGAAGATGTGTTAGGTTGCTTTAGGAACTCCAGATGGTGCCACGTGGCAACATCTGGACCGTTCACCCTTCATTGCTTGCAGAGGATGCCACGATGGTCAGATCGAGGTGATTTCTATGTTGTCGGACTGTGATTGCCTCTCCAGATCCATCCGTACGGTCAAATTTTTCATCCGAAATCTGTAAGGATGTCGCATTGCCTCCTGGCCATATAAAATGAAGGAGTTAACATACAAAACATACAACTATCCTAAATGCCATGCAATGGATGTTTTGCAGTATTTATAACATGATATGCAATGCTAAGCCTAGGAACTATCATAAATAAGCAATTTATCATGAATTCATGTGTGTTTATTAGTCACCCACCCTTTCTCCTCTCCTGACTATCCTCCACATGAAGATCTTCTTGGCATGCTCCTAGGATGGTAGAGAGGGGATGTTGGTGACTAGAGGGGGTGGTAAGGATCCCTCCTCGACCCAACCTCCACCTATCTTCCAAGGTTGATGATGGAGCTTTTTAGTAGAAAAATATTGTAGCCAAGGATGATATTTTGGTGGTGGTTATGGGTAGTCTTATAGGGAAGGAAGTGGTGGTGGTTATGGGTAGAAAGGGCCATAATTGGAGCCATTTTTGGAAGGGTGCAAGTGGTGGTTATGAATATATTTGGTGCCAACTTAAGGATTGGTATTCGCTGTGTTTGGCGCCAAATATGAGGAGAAATATAGGTGGCGTGGAGTGGTGGTTATGGGTGTTCGTTGGCACCACTTTTTGGTGGTGGTTAAGGGTAGTGTTGGCGCCATTTTTGAAAGGATGTGACAGCTTTTTTGGCGCCATATTGAAGAGGTGTGAAGCGGTGGTGGTTGGGTATTTTGGTGCAAAGGTGAAGACACACGAGGAGGTGGTGGTTATGGTGATGTTGGCACCAACTTTAGGTGGAGATTGCATAGACTGAGGAGCTAGGTGGAAGGTATAGGAGGTGGACTTGACTAAGTAGCTTGGCAAGCTGAAGCTTGCTAGGAGCTAGGTATGTTACCACGATCATTGATTTTGATGATAAAAAAATACTTGTGATTTAACATTTGAGGTGAGTTTATAGTTTCAGATTAAATGCAAGTGGAAGCAAGTGTGAAAGAGCTCAAGCTCAAGATCAAGAGGAGCTTGATGGAGGAGAAAAGGATCAAGGAGCTTTGGAGGAAGAAGATCAATGAAGGAGCATAGAACTTAAAGCTTGAAGGAGGAAATTGAAGAATAGGACTTAGAATGTCTTATTGTAATATTTGTATCTTGTTGTTGCTCATTTCATTTTTCTCTAGATTCTTTATAAAGAGTGCAAAATATAAGATTCTAAGTCCTAGGAACACTTACACTTCATTAGGACGCTTAGGTAAACCCTAAAATCTTTTTAGAAAACCAAAACAATAAACAATCAGTCTTATTAGACGTCCAACAGGGATACCAGACATCTGATAATGACTTTTGAGTTGTCTAATGTCTAGATCAGACATCCAATAATTAAGACCTGTAACACCTAGTTTGCATACTTAGGTCTTAGTTCCAAGACGTCTTGACCTATTTCTAGATGCCCATTCAGACATCTGGACACCTTATCAGACATCCATTGATAGGACCGTTGGACTATAATTACCTCTGTCAGACCAAAACCTTCACGGGATAACTTAGGAATATTTTATTATTATTTCTAGACATCCATAGAATCTTCCAGACTTCGGATAAGGAGACGTTAGACCCAAATCCAAAGCTGTTAGACCCAATGTAACCATTAGTTTCTTGGGAATCAAATTCCCACAAAGGACCTTTATCATTAGATGTCCAATATCCTATCTAGATGTCCAGTAAGATGTTTGATCACCTTGTACTAGATCCCTGTTTGGATCTGGTCATTTCTAAGGACCAAACCCACCATTATTAGATGTCTAATATCAGTATCAGACGTCTTAAAAGTCTTAATCAGACATCTGAACTATATTGATAAGATCCTTATTTAGATCCAAACAAATCTAGGAGAACCACCCTTCAGAATTAGGCATCCAAAAATTAAGTCAGACGTCTAATATACCTTAATCAGACAATATTATCAACCATCTGATTATGTTGTCAGACCTAATTATGACCCTGATTTCGGCCTGATTTTTCTTGGAATAAATCCCAATGGCTAGGAGCCTCTCCTAACCCTTCATGAAAGTTCTTAAGACCTCTATAAGTAGAGGACCTCTCCTTGGTTATAAACACCATAGAATCAATTCTTCCCACCATTATACCCTCTTTGTAAAAGATCAAAGGAAGAAAATTGTAGCCTTGCTCTCCAAGCACATAATACATATCTGAAAGCACCGATTCGTTGCGCACTTCATGCCTACCTACTTCCATCTCAGGGAAATCCCCTTGCCTATAGTAGCTTAGTCTACTATTGTATTTTGTGGCTTTATAGGTATTGTATTTTCATTCTATTTTTGGTATGGTATTTGCATGGTGAATTGTTGTCTCCTTTGCGAGACAAAATTCTCTTCGTGAAGAAGATGGGTTTGAGGTACACTACCCTCGATTGAAGTAGTGTGAATTGTATTAAGGTTGTACCACCCTCAATTTAAGTGATATGTTTAGTGGATTTTGATCTACTTGGTAGATTAAAAAATCCTAAGTCGGGAAGACTTAGGTGGTGATCTTTACCCTTGGGCTTTTCAGCTAAAAATCGTTGACTCTATGTGGTGATTAATTTGAGAGATTACTTTTATTTGTATCAACTTTTATTTCACGCACTATTCACCCCCCCTCTAGTGTGTACTTATGGTTGATATAAGAGGGAGTTCTTGCATATACTAAGTTACACCTAGCGAGCATCCTAAAACATGGAGGGAGCATCTTGGTGATGAGACACACTGAGGACAGTCCACCGTGCGACCACTGTACTTCGAAGGTAAAAGCTATCCTTATTGGAAATTATGGATTAAAATGTTGTTGCAGGCAAATGATTATACCATTTAGGAGAGTATGAGATCCCTTATGACATCCTAGAGAAACCCGCGAGAGGCTACTCGCAAGAGAAAATCAAGGAGTTCTCTCTCAACGCAAGACCATGAACGCATTGTATTGCGTACTAAGTTAGGAGGAGCTCAACTAGATTTTGCAATGCTCCACCACCTACGAGATTTGGCTCACCCTCAAGGTAATGCATGAAGGTACATCAAAGGTAAAAACATCAAAAATAAATTTACTTTCACAAGAGTTAAAATATTTTTCTATGAAAAATAATGAAAAGCTTAGTGAGATGTATACTAGGTTCATGTTAATTATGAACAACCTCAAGTCCATTGGAAAGACTTTTGTTTAAGGGGAACTTCAATCGAAGCTTCTTTGTTCCCTTAGACCGGAATGGGAACAAATAGTCATGGCAATTGAAGAAGCCCATCAAATTGAGGAGCTCAACATGGATGATCTCTGATAAATACTAGTTTATCATCATTCTTAAGTTAAAAATCACATCTAGTACCTAGGTTTCTACATTACATTTACCGTTTCATGCATTTTAAAGATTTAGGCATGCATTAGCATTATTTCTTATCATTTTATGTGCTTATGCATTCCATTTGAGTGCCAGGGATGGGAACATAGTAGCAATCATCTAAAATCTGGTAATTTGAAAGGCACACACATCAGAAGAAGAAGATAGAAGCTCATTCTAGATGGATCCCAGGTCAACCCAGCTCACCTCAGCTGGATTCTAGCTCAATCTATCTCATCTTAGCTAGATCTAGCTCATTCTTTGCTCCACCTAGCTCATTGCAGCTCAACTCTACTTAGCTTAGCTACTTGTCCTCAAGTAGCTATGCTAAGTCAGCTAAAGAGTCACCAACCAGTTCAATTCAGCTCATCTCCATCTCATGAAGACTCAACTTAACTTAACTTAGTTGAGCTTAGCTATTAGACTTAAGCTTTCTATCCAAGCTAGCTAAGGAGTCTTCAAGTAGATCAGTTCTAGCTCACCTCAACTCTAGATTAGTTGAAGATAGCTCAACTCAACTGTCCTTACTTTGCTTAGCTACCGGCAAAGAACTGATTAGCTAAGCTAATAGGTGAGTAGTCAAGCATCACTTCTTCAGCTTCAATTCAACTCCATGCAAACATACTCCAGCTCAAGTCAACTCCTCCTACTCAATCCTAGCTCCTACCTTATACTAGTAGCAGCTAAGCTAGCTTAGCTAACCTAACTCCTACTCCACTTCATGGATGGCCACCTATGACCTAAAAGACCACCAAAACCACCTCCATTTTCTCAATATTTTGGCACCAAAACTACAACCACCACCAACCCTTTGCACCCCTTCACTAATGGCACCAACTATGGCACCCCTCCACCACCATAACCACCCATAACCACCATTAACTTGGTGCCAAGAATTCCCCTACAACCCTTCAAGTTGGTGCCATCTTAAGGAACCATCTTCACCTGACACCTAACCTTAAAACCTAATCCTACCCATCCAATTTGGCACCATGTTCTAGAACCCAAGGTTGGAGCCACCCTTAAACCTAATCATACCCCCTTACACCTCTTCCTATGGTGCTAATTAACCTCCACCTTGCATCACATAACCACCATCACAAAACCTAATCCTAGCCCTCCATAACCCTCTGATGGTAACACCATTATTCGTCATAACTAATTTAAATTAGTCAGAATCAAGTGTTAAATGTCCCCAATGATTGTCTGAGGATCGTAATTCTATGCTGAACTGATCTAAGAAGAATACAAGAAAAAGGGTTAATTCTATTGTTTAAACATTACATCATAAATACAGTTAATTCAAGGTCAAATGAACTTAAATATCCAAGAAGTAGGCTCCTATTGACTGAATCAAGGTTTCACGCATTTTGAGTATTAAAATATTATAAAAACCCTAATTATCAGCCACACTCAAATTGAAAGGGTTCTAATAGAGACAAATTCAATATAAACCTCATAAAAATCATTTCAAAATATTCTAAGGTGTTTAGTACCTTCACTTTGACCATTTAAACCCATTTTGATCAAAAAGAGAGATTCAGACATGAATTTTCCCTAATTTGGGTTTTTGTGTAATTTACCCAGTCAAACGTGGTCAAAACCAAAGTCTAAATTCACCATTAGATTCCTTAGGTTAAAATTAGGTTAACACCAAAATTGGGTCCAATTAGAGTCGATCTTGACCTAGTTTGCATTTGAATCCCCAACTCTCTACTCTCTTCAATTAGGCCCTTAACTTCAACATTTTTCTTACTAAGATGCCCCTAACTTTATCATCTTCTTCACAGAAAGGCCCCTGCCACCTGAAACAACTCATTTCCTATACACAGAGTCAAACCCATTAGGATCAAAGTTTGACCATGATTATCTCCAATTCCTACCCAAATCCCTTCAAATTTGGAGGGATTGCTCATTAGGAGATCCCCTTCCATATGTAGCTATTGGTTCGCTCGATTAGGAAGCTAAGAACCTCCATCAAACTTAGGATTCGTAAAAAGGAAACTCCCTGATTCCTGCTTCAAACACACAAATTCTTCACAATTCAAGGCTTGCTCTACCTATATATAAGCTCCCCTAGATCTCAATGTGCACGGAAGCCAAGATACAACTAAAAATCACTCTTCCCCTCTTCCTCCGGCTATCTCCGACTTGCACTCCAACGATCTTCTCCAACACCCTCCTCTGACCACCCAACCATCAAATTGGGTGGTCCACCTTCTTTCCCACATTTACCCGCCTCTAGTACACATTAGCTAAGGCTCTCTACCTCTGTCATCGTCACCGTCTCCCTCATCAGAGAGTTCTTTGTGCCCAGCTTCAGCAAGGCATGCCACTAAGGATTCCTCCCTCTTTCATCCAATAGATTAGGTCATCTCCTCTTCCTTACTCTCTAGCTCGGCTTTAGGTCATTAAATCTAGGTTTAGATCCCTATACACTTTGTTCCTCTCCTTCTCGAGCTTTGGCGAGCTCATGTCGGTGCTTCTCAACTCTAATCACCACATGACCTTCACCAAAACCTCCACCACACTTCCGTGACTAAAAGCCCTCAACTTATTGAGAGCTTTGGTCAATGAGATGCTCGACCAGACTAACCCACTCACGACCGCAATCAACACCATCGTCTGGCCACGTCCAACCTCCATCCACTAAATCGATATCATTGCCACACTTGCCATGCTCCGGCGATGCTCATGGACCATCTGATTTGGGTTAAAGACCCATGCTAGTGTTTTCAGGACCTTGCCATCGTTGTCATCTCCTCCATCATCGACCAACAACTTTTGACCATCAACAACCTCGCTTCGACCTCCAGGTGCTGCAGTTTCAAACCGCGAAGGACTCTAGGCTGTCAATTGAAGAATAAAGTAGTCACAGCAGCCCCAATTCCATGAAGCAATGGTAGTAGCTGCATGCGTGAAGTAAGAGCTACGATAGATAGTCCTACATTGGGAAAGTCTAAAATAAATTTCGAGACTTATTGTTTTGGGCTTTGTAGCCCCTTGCCTAGTACACGAGGGATCGGGTCCCTCCTTACATGATCATACACACATGGTCCGCTCGCCTATGCCATGCAAGCCGGATCGGCCCCCCTATGAACTGAATCGGATTAGGTATGGGTCTGAACTAGGTTTGAGGAGAGAGAGAGAGGAGGCTTTGTGAGAGAGGGAGGGGGTTTTTCAGTATGGAGATTTGAAGGGAAACTTAAGGTGTTTGAGGCCTTAAGGAGACGTCTAAGAGAACCTGATTCAAAGAGTTTGGAAATTTGGCTAAGTATCAGAGTGCTTAAGTGATGAGGAATTGAAGTGTTGAGCTATGAAGAAGATTTGAGGACTTGAAATGTCTGTGCATTAGTGAGCCATTTGATATTGAGATTTGATTTGAGAGGAGCCTGTGTTAAGTGATACATTGGTGGTTCCAACCACCATTATTTTTGCTATCTCTTTATATATTATTTTTGTTCTCTAACTTTGGTATACAATTTGATTATTCATTGTGAATCAATTATTGTGTTCATTTATATCTTTTGATTAGTGGACTGAATTACAATTGTTTGTTCCTTGCGAACGACCTCGGAACTCACATTTTTCGAGTACTTATAAATTTAAATGTCGGTTTGGTTTTCGTTACTATACTATGACACGTTTTCCTAAACTACGACGATTACAGCTCAACACCCTCCATGCCACCAACCCTAAAACCACCTAAGGTTGGTGCCAATTCAATTCTAACCATCGCTTTCCTATGTCTATATAACGCCCATGCAACCAACACCAAAACACATTCTTGGCTACCATAATTTCTACCTATATCCACCATAGACATCTAAGGAATGAGGAGTTGAAGGAGATTAAGGAGGCTATCTTATCTCCTTAGTGACTACCTTCTTCTCCCCTCTTCCTTGGAACAATGCCAAGGGGCAATTTCATTTGGAGGACAGCCAAGCAGGAGGGGAGAGAGGGTGGTGGACGACCACCCTTAGAAGCATCACTACTGGAGAACTTCACCATCTAGGAGAGGAGCAAGGGAAGTTCTTCTTCAAATATGAAAACTACCATGCTTGGAGTGAGGTTCATCCCGAGCATCATTTGGAGGATCACTATCTTCTTCTACTTTTCTTTTTTTTTAGCTATCTTCTTCATTTTGTAGCAAGCATTCTTCTACTTGTGACATTATTTTTATTTAGCAATACAAAAAGTATTTGCCTTTCAATTTTTGTGTTTTTATTTCAAGTACCTTTTTAATTTGTTAGTGCACCCACTCTTCCTTTCTAATTATCCTAAGTGCCCTTGCCTAGGGTGAGTTTAGAAGGGAAGATTATTTCTTGTTTACTTAGGCATAGGCGTAGTTCTAATTTTGTTGCTCCAATTTCCAAAAACTTAGAAACAACAAAGCCATAAAATACAAAAAGAAGATTTGAGTTGGTGAGAGAGAATATGAATTTATAAACTAAAGTTGCCTCCTTGGACGACCCTAGATATTCACCCTATCTAGGTTATAAATTTAAAAGTTAGTTGATTTTACGTGTTGTAATGACACCAATTTGCATCAATTATAAAACCACGTATTCTCGTACCACTTTTACCACCGTTGCCAGAGAGGCACGACTTAGTTATTTTTATCTCTCTCTTGCTTTATTTGAGTTGGCACTAGTTTTGTGTTTGAGTTTTGCATAGGTGCGAATTAGGAGTGGGAGAGGTATTTGGAATCACTTGGAGCAGAAGCTTTAAGTTTTATTTTCTTCTTGTGATCACCAGGCAAGTACCTAGCCAAAACCTTCTTGAAAATCCTAACGAAAATCTCAAAAAATTCTTTACAATATCAAAGTAAACAAAAACAAGAAAAATCAAGGGTGGTGGAACCCTAAAGATCTATTTGGTTGCTTGGTTGCTTCATTTCTCCACCAACCTCTTTACATTGGTGTTCAATTTTTGAAAATCTAGACTCCTATATTCATTTTCAAAAATCAAGTCAGGCACAAAGAGGCTTCCTAAAATCCTCAAACTCTATCCAAAGAAGCCTCTTTAAGTCAGAAACTTAAGTTTTAAATTTTAGAAGATTTGATTAAATATTAAAAAATTAAAAAATTTATGGATTGAAGAGGGGACAAACCCTAATTCCTTACTATTTTCTTACTATCTACAAATTTTATAAGTTTTTGTACTCATTAGATTTGGACAAAATTTATATTTCGAGAAACCTTAGAAACATATCTACAATATATAAAATTTTCAAAACATTCAGAGGTTGTTTGAAGATTCTACATAATCAATATTTCATATATATCTTTTCTGGATTTTGACAGCAATGTAGAAAAAAATCCCAGAAAATATCAAACAAGTTTCAAAAATCCTAAAAAAATCATTTTTAGAATCTTTGTTTGATTTCCTTGCCAGTGGTGGTTGTTTTCCTTGTTTGGACTACCACATAAAAAGATATTTTAAAAGAGATTCATTTCTTAGGAGTTGCTTGCATAGGATTCTAACTTTTGCGTTTCATTTTTTTCCTACCTTAGTCACACCTACATCTAAAGGAAATTGTCATTCACCAATTATAACTTGATTGTAATTGATTATGCAACAATTCAACTTATTTGAAGATTTAACAAGAGAATTCTTTAAAGCAATTTTAAGATTATCAAACCCTAAAAGACATCATTTTAGTCCTTTGCTTATAAACCACTTATTTTGGCTTGGGCATCCCATTCTTGCCCAATTCGCACACACATAAAAAAAAGAAATAATTTGGGCAACTGCCCCCTAACGCTCTTCACATACCTATGCACTTGAGTATTCTAAGCCTAATTAAAACTTGTAGCAATTTGACTCCTAAGGATTTCACCCAAACTTGGGCTTGATATTTGGGTCTTAAGTTATCTTTAATTGGTTACAATTCCCTTAACCAAACTTGGTGTCCAAGACTAAGAGGCAAAGTCAAATGACCGGTGTGGGTTTATACAAGCCCCCAGTGATTTTTCTGAGCATTGCTTGGGCCCAAGCCACCTCTTTAATCTGGCTAGGTTAATTTTGGGAAGAGTGGTCAATTATTGATTTCTTAATTCTTGGGTTCCCAAGTCTTAGGTTTTTCTATGAAGTCAACCCTAAGTTAAGCTTAGAATTTTGTTTGCTTGAAATGCACACTTCTCTCATCTCTTCCCTTCTCTCCTCCTCCCGTTCTTCATAAAAGTATATGCAAGAGTGATGATCCCAGAACCCACACTTGGAGGGACCAATTGATTTCGCCTCTCGTACAAAAAATTCAACTTCTCAAGTTCATCCCTCTTCTCTACATAAAAAAATGGAAAATATACAAAGCAGGTCCAATTCTACTTCCGCTTCCCACTCACAACACAACCCTCCCATTCCAAATCCACAATTTGACCCATAATCTAACATTCCCATACCTCACTTCCCTAATTTGGAGCTACCTCAAATTCCTGAGTTGCCAAATAATCAAAATCAGAATCTCTCACTTGATCCCCTAGTCATGATGGTTGAGAAAATGGCTCGACTACAAACTAATCAATAACAATTGGCTAGGACTGTCACGAACCTAGCCAACCACAGGGGGAATTTACCACTCGAGGAGCCTGTCATTCCTATCAAGGATTTTTACAATCCTTCCAATTATGAGGAGAGACCTGAAGTGGTAATTCCGGAGGGGGATTTCGAGATCAAGCCAGCTATTCTGAACCCGATTAATCATTTCCATGGCCTTCCCAGAGAGGATCCTTTTAGTCAATTAGAGGAACTAACCATCCTTGCCTAAACTAGCTGTTCCCGCAATATGCGGGAAGACTTATGGCTAATCAAATTTTTTCCTCTCATCCTTAAAGACAAGTCCGCCTACTGGTTCAGAACAGTTAACAGACCCATCACAACTTGGCAACAACTCAAGAGTGCCTTTTTGAAGAAAATTTTCCAAATTGATAGTACTAATGCATTGAGAAGATCCATTGTGATGTTTCAGCAAAAACATGGTGAATCCCTTCATGAGTCTTGGGAGAGGTTTTAAAAACTACTTAGAGGTTGTCTACACCATGAAATTCCACTTTGGCTACTAGTGTAGATCTTCTATCATGTATTAGAAGATCAATTGAAATGATTTGTTGATGCCTCATGTGGTGGCAACTAATTGAACAAGGATGCTGAGAGTACCTACCAATTATTTGAGGAAATGAGACAAAACTCATTTAATCTTGCTTCAATGGACACTTTTGGTAGAAATTCAAACCGAAGACTCAGAGTAAACGAAATTGACTCTAGATCTACATCTATTCCAGTAACCAAAGATGATATCCAAATGATAGCACAGAGATTGGATCAGATGCAAATTCACCAGAAAGAATTGGAAGAAAAATTCAATAAGAAACAAGCTCCACATCTTACTCCACCTATCATCATGAAGAAAGAAATTCACTTCCCTAAGGTTACATAGGATTTGACTGGGATATATGATTTTTCAAATCAAAATTCCTTCAACCCCATTACTAAAAATATCTCTGCCCTCCAAGAACATTTTAGAAATTCCTCCAACAATCAAAATTGGAGGAATAACCTAAACAATTCCTAGAAGGCCCCTAATATTGGTCCTTTCCAAAAACAATATCAAATTGGGATTTATGGATATAAGCAATATCGATCTGGGCCTTCTCAAGAAGACATCAATGGCCAACTTGGAAAAACCTTGTATGGCATGCAGAATCAAATCTCTGAAGTGACCCGTGTTGGGACTAATCTCCAAAACTAGATTGGGGTCACTCCTTATCAAAGACCTACAGGTAACCTACCCTCCCAACCCATGACAAATCCCAATAATCAAAGGAACCAATATTAGGGCGGAAATCCCAATCATCCCATCCATCCAGCACCTCAACACCTGTTGGGTTTCAATCAACATTAGGCCCCCCAACCTCCTAGAAATAACCATACTAGCAATGCAACAACTCTGAGGAGCAGGAAAATTACTTAGGATCTTGGGCCTTCTACCTCCACACATGAAACCTGGTCCACAGAAAAGCAAGTTAACTCTCTTTCCACCCTAATTCAGGAACCTTCAACTGTAAAAGAGCAATACCCTATCCCTTTTCCACAAGCACCTCATTCCACCAACAAAAGAAATAGAAATTCGAGTCCTCTGATAAGGAATTGATGGAACTTTTTAGGCCAGTAGAAATAAACATCCCTCTCTTAGACTCAATTAAATACATTCCTTCCTATGCTAAGTTTTTAAAAGATTTATGCACTCCTAAAAGGTAGTCTAGAAACCTAGGAAAGGTAATCCTTTTAACGACAGTTAGCTTAGTTGTGTAGAGCAAATTCCCTCTGAAAAAGAAAGATCTAGGTGCTCCTCTAATTCAGGTTGTCATTAATGACACCACTTTTGATTATGCCCTTCTTGATCTTGGTGCTTCCATAAATCTCATCCCCACTATTGTCTTCAAGGAATTTAGATTTGGTGAATTAAAACCTGTCGAGGTTACTTTATAATTAGTTGACTGATCTACAATTTAACTAAAGGGGACTGTTGAGGATGTCATTGTTCGGGTCTAGAATTGTCTATTTGGCATAGACTTTCTTGCCTTGGAAATTGAGGTACCAGAAGCATTAAAGAATGCCCCAATTATTCTTAGAAGACCCTTTCTCACCACCGCAATGGTGAATATTGATTGCAATTTTGGAAAGATGATCACTTGTGGTGGATAATCAATTACTTTGGATATTTTTCAAGCTTCAAGGAGATTCCAAGAACTTGATTTCTTTGATGATTCAAATTCTGAGATAGATAATTTAGTGGAAGAAACCATGCAAATTTCACATATGGGTACTTCCTTTGCAGTTGAATCTATTTCTGAGTCACCTCACCCTCCCACCCTAACTTCACTTTCCAAATCTGCCTCTCCCCTTAACTCTTCCTCTCTTTCTTCCCCTTTAGACCTCACTTCTGAATCTCTTTCTGAGTTGGGCCTGCAATTGGATTTAAAACCTTTGCCAGACTCTCTAAAGTATGTTTTCCTGGGACCCAAGTAGACTATGCCCCTCATTATCAATTCTAATCTTACTGGGGATCAAGAGGAAAAACTTCTCCAAGTCTTGAGCAAGAATCACAAAGCAATTAGTTGGACCTTAAAAGATCTTAAGTGTATTAATCTGTCCTACTGTACTCACAGAATTTACCTAGAGGATGATTCTCGCCCTTCCTGCCAACCTTAAAGGAGATTGAATCCTAATATGCACAAGGTGGTAAAATAGGATATCATAAAGTGGCTGGATGCTAGCATTAGCTACCCTATCTCCGATAGTAATTGGGTTAGTCCTACTCAAGTTATTCCTAAAAAAGCAGGACTAACCATCATAAAAAATGAGAAAGGGGTAAATATTGGCATTAGGACTGCTTTTTCTTGGCAGCTGTGCATTGATTACAGAAAATTAAACACTGCCACCAAGAAAGATCATTTTCCACTCCCATTCATCGATCAAATCTTGGAGCTCTTAGCCAGACAAGAGTTTTACTATTTCCTTTATAGATACTCCAGCTATAATCAAGTAGTAGTCCACCCTGAGGACTAAGAAAAGAATACATTTACCTTCTCCTTTGGAAATTTTGCTTTCTGAAGGATGCCATTAGATCTTTGCAATGCATCAGGGACTTTTCAAAGGGGTATGCTTGCAATGTTCTCTGACTTGGTAGGTGAATGTCTCGAGGTTTTTATGGATGACCTCTTTATTTTTGGAGATTCTTTTGACTTTTGCCTTAAGAGCTTTGAGAAATAGAAGAAAGAAGTCATTGAGGCACTAATCTTATTGGGACCTGATTGGAACCATCCCATTGAATTAATGACTAATGCCTCAAATTTTCCTGTTGGGCCAGTTCTAGGGCAACGCATTGACAAGAAGCCTGTTGTGATCTACTATGCCAACAAACTTTAGATGATACACAATGGACTTACATTATCACTGAGAAAGAACTTCTTGCCATTGTGCTTGCCCTTGAGAAATTCATATCATATCTTTTAGGGTTGCATGTTACTGTTTATATGGACCACTTAGCATTAAAATACTTGCTAAACAAGAAAGATGTGAAACCCCTCCTTATTCGATAGATCCTTCTACTCCAAGAATTTGACCTAGAAATTAAGGATAAGGTAGGATTGCAAAATGTACTAGCCGATCATCTCTCTCATTTGACAATGAATGATATGTTTACTGATGATAACATCATCATCAACCATATCTAGCTTTAATTAGTCATATTCCATTGATAAATGTCCCTACATAACTGCTAGAGTCGTAATTCATTGCACATCCTTTATGAGAGATATGCATTAAAATAGGTGTAAATCTACAGTTTTAACAGAATATCCTAAATGCAGAGCAATCAAGGGATTTCCCAGGGGTTAATTAAATGTTAAATGGTCATAAAAGTCTAATAAGTGGGTTCAAACGGACAAAAATAGGTTTTCACGTGTTTTGAGAATTAATGGAGATCTAAAATCCTAAAAATAGACCTGCTTAATTAGCTGAGGTTCTGGTCAGAATAAAATTCATATAAATCTTGTAAAAATTATATAAAAATATTCCCTAAGGTTTGGTACCTTTGATTTGACCATTGAAACCTATTTTGACCTAAAACAGAGTCTTAGAAAAATAATTGCCTTAATTTAGATTTCTACGCAAATTACCTAATCAAACTTGGTCAAAACCCAAATCCAACTTCACCATCAGATTCCTTGAGTCCAAATTATATTTGTACCAAAATTTGGGCCCAATCAGAGATCATGTTGACCTAGTTTGCATTTTAGTCCCGTCTGACTCTTTCTCTCTCATTTATGCCCTTAACTTTCGAAATACATGCAGAAAGCCCCCCAGATTTGTCATCATCTTCACACAAAAGCCCCTACCGCTATTGAGGTCAAACCCAACCTCCAAGAAACTTTGACTAACCTGAATCCTACTCTAATAGCAATCAAATCCCACCAGAATTGGTGGGATTGATGTTCACACATAGGCAAACAATCTGGGATTAATTTAGAGTCCCAAGTCTCCATAGATTGCTCATGCAGGCGCATGAGAATCATGGGCTCTTTTCCTTCAAGCCCAAGCCATGGAATCCCTCTTTCCTGATCTAGAGCTCTCCCTGAAGCTTTATAAAGGCACACCCAGGGCATGCCTTACATCCTTAGCTTGGTTTGGAGGTCGGAAATCTCCTCTTCCCTTCTCCTCGACCTCCTTCTCTGCCAACTTCGGTGAGTTCTCCGACCACCTTCCTCGTCCACCCTCATAGACAATAGTGGGTAGATTCTTCTTCCCTAACTTCGTCCGCGTCTCGCAATATCGGCGAACGCTTCCTACCTCGTCTTCCTCGCCGCTCCTTCATCACCGGAGGCTTCAACTTCCACGACATTGGCCATACCACAACCGACACCATCCTACCCCCTTCGACCAACTAGACTAGGTAGTTAGGTTTCCTTAGTTCTCTAGGTTAAATACCTTTATCTAAAAACCACAAAACATCCCTCGACCTCCACGCAAGCCACCTTTGTCCTCCGCTCTGGCTACCCTCCGGTGAGGTGATCCACTCCCTACACCCATCCATCCACCTCACCAACACTCCCAAAGGCTCTGCCACTCATCCCCGCACAAAACCCCCCTCTTATTTCATCCTCTCGACCACTCAAAACCCCCGTTGACCAACCCACTGTCGCACCACCATCTCTGAGTTAGTCTGACCTCCACACTTCACCAATCACCATGAAACCACCGCCACTACACTCGTCATGGTTCGGCAATGCTTATGAGCTCGTTTAATGTGGCTATAAGGCCGTGTTGATGATTCTCAGGTTTGCCGAAGCTTCTCCACCGTTGCCATCATCACCACCCCATTCCTCGTGTTTGAAGCCACGTGAGCCCTAGGTCTTCATTCTAGGACAAGCGGACAAGCCTCAAGTGCCCTCGCAGGTCCTTGATTGAAGGCACCAACCTCAGCAACTGCTTCAATTCGACGCATCTTCACAGCTGCAGCCTTGCACGAAGGAACGTCAACATTTAGTCCTACATTGTGGGAATTGGACGTGCTATAGTCGCTCATTATGTATTTGTGCTAAGGCCTTGTTGCCTTAGAACACCGGGGGTGAGGTCCCCTTCACACCCGCACATGACCCGACCTACCTATTAGCCTCACTCCTCAGTTGCAACTTCACGCCCATAGCCTTGGACCCGATTACACAAACTCGGATACTCGATTAAACTGGATATCAGATAAAGAGGAGAGGTGGAGAAAGAGAAAGAGAGAGAGAGTGGGGGAGGGGAGGGTTTTTCTTTGAGTTGGTTCCCCCTGCTCCATACTTAGCCGTGAAAAGAGCTTGAGGAGCTTGGCCTCTTGTGTTGTGAAGGAAGTAAAGCCTTAGAAAAGAAAGGGAAGGATTTGAGAAGGAGAAGGGCTCATGAAGTAAGCAGAAGAAGAAGAGCACTGTAGCAAGGCTCGGTTAAGTTGCTTGATTCTCAGATCAGACATCTACGTACTGTTCATTTATTTGACTTTATTGAGTAATTGATATACATGTGCTTAGGATAATAATTGGTGATCTAAATCGCCATTATTTTGTTCTAGGTATCTTTTTGTCTCTAGATACATTGATTTTCATTGAATATCTAATGTGACAGATTAATATTCATTGAAATATCTTTATAGTGCTTCATTTATTGTGCTCATTTATATTTTGATTAAAGATTAGCATGTGAATTCTTATTTTCTCCCTGTTTTCAACCTTAGACTTCATTTCTAGATTTTCGAGTTATAAATCTTATTTGTTGATTGAGCATTTTAGAGGGTACTACAACGAACACATATTTTATCTCCTCGAAAGCTTGACAACATTTTGGCGTCATTGCTGGGGAGCAACATACAATTCACCACTATTCTTTGTTTTATTCGATTATATTTGTGCACTAACCTGCTCGGTTTGATTTCTTGTGATTTTGCAAGTACATCGCGAGGTGATCTTCCGTGCAAAATAGCCACACCCAGGGTAGGTAATCTCTCTTCTTACTTAATCTCCTAATCCTTGGAAGAGAGAAAAAGAAACAAATCAATTAGGAACTACCTGCCTTATTTTCTTAGTAAATTATCATTAAAGAGGCAAGTTTCCTGATTTGCAAAAAAATCAATATCTGATTGAAGCTTGATGGGATTCTATTTAGAAATCCCAACATTGATTTCCTGTACTTACTAGGGATTACGCTTAATTTCTAATCTTCTTGGACTATGCACTTCTTGTTTGAAGTCCAAGAATAAGAGCTTGAGATTTAAATTTGACTTGGAATAGAGCCAATTAGGGTTTTTAACATTAGTGTTTGAAGAGTTAGTTCACATTTGTCTGCATTAAAGAGAGTAAAACCTCCTGCCCTTGTGTGCTACCCAAGTCCCTGTTTGAAAACATCTAAAAACCCCAAAAATTAGGCATTAATTTCACTTGAACCATAAAATTGTGGACCTAATAGCTTGAGAGTCAATTCAAGCTATTTCTAGGTCTTAACCTAGATTTCATTTAGCCAACTTTAGGGCAAGTTAGGTGAAGTTGACCTACATTGTGGGTCAATCAACCTCAAAATTAGGTCACAAGTCAAATTAACATCTAATCAAGTGAAATTCAAGTCACAAACTAGGCTAAAATTGGTAGACTTAAGGTCTTAAGTTCGTACATTCCGATCTACTTGGAACTGCAGTGATAAGGAAGATCAGGTGGGGGAAACCCTATAATCTGTGGGGACACTCTACTGTGTTGGGGTCTTTGCAGGGCTCTCTCTTCTTGGCTGCCTAGGAATTTCTTATGTGTGTGAATTTCTGATTTAGAGGTATCATCTACCTCGAAATTGCCTTAGTTATGCAAAAGTCTTTGGGTGCCTTGATTGGGTCCAAATAATATCCAGTCCCTCATCTTTTCTATAGAGCACATACACAGGAGGGTCATTAGGTTTTTAACGTAAGAGACCGTATTAGATCTTCCTGGGAATTTCTTTTCAAATTTGATAAACTTCAATCTAACCTGAGTTTTGACTCTACATCTTGATTCCACCACCTGATTTGAAAATGCAACTTGGCAATCTAGGAAGATAGTTTAGGAAACCTGAATCCCAAATGAGCATGAAAGAAAAGATGATTGAGAATGCTTTAAACACCACGAAGAATATTTTCAAAGGGACATTCAGGATAAATCCAAGAAAATAGTGGACGACATTTTGAACTGAATAGAGATGATATGGATACGACTAAACCACGGTTCAACCCGGGATGATCTCTTAGCAGAACACATTGAATTGGTGAAGTTACACAACAACAATTATCTGCAATATTGGTCAAATCCTTCAGTTTCGGAAGAACTCCAAAATTTTTTGGAAAAACAGGGAGAATAGCCGAATAGGTTATATAGACCCATTGATCAAAAATGACCATCAAAAGTTAAGATGACATCTTGGAGTAATTCCAGTGATCTACGTAATTTCCCAAATCCCAGGTTTGATGATCATAGTTGTTATGGACCCCCAACCCAAATGAATTCAGATTCAAATTTCATAGCAATTGACATCCCTATTCTTGATGAGTGTGAGGAGGATCCAATTGCAGGTGTTCCCGATTCTGAACCAGCCCTAGCAAACCAGGAAGCTGGCCATCGAGCTTAGATTTCCCCAACACCTGTGATGATGAACTTAAAATAGAACTTCTCGAGAATGTAAATGTAACGACCCGATTCCTGAATCCCTACGAGACGAGAATCGGACTGACTTGACTAATCTCAAGACCTAGTCGTACAACGAGAAAGTAACCAAAAGAGTAGTAAAATGAACCACATTCAGCATGAATATGACTAGCAGTAACAAAATACAGCAGTAAGAAAAGGAAATACTGCAGTATACACCACCACAACAGTAGAGCTGCAAATATGTACATAACATGAAGCTTACAATAAAGAAGTACAGGGGTAAACAAGAAAACTACTCACTACAGTGGAAGAAAAGTACAGAAGGTACTACAGGTAACTCTACTGGACCCTACTAGGCCAAGCGCCCTCTGCAACCGCTGACCCTGGCTGCTCAACACCTGGTCCTGAAAAGTAACGAGGGTAACACGTCAGCGAAATGCTGAGTAGAGTGGCAACTAAAAGCTAAGGAAGCAGTAGAGTGTACAGTAGCTATTATATTTTTACTTTCTTTATTTACGTCTTTCTATTATTTCACGATTAATTTATTTCTCAGATCCTTCACTTGATCTCGAATGTTCCTCGTGGGAACGATCTTGATTACAGTCTTTTCCGAAAAGTAGAAGTAACACGTGGTGCTCTACTAGCCGGGAGAGTCCCCTGTGGTGGTCCTACCCTCAGTCAACCACCCTAAGGTCGTTGACAGACGTAACAGTGACTACGGCACGCGCGATAAGCGCACGGGTAGCTACCCCGCACTGGTACGCGGTCAGTCGTTTCCGTTAACGGGTGTGCTCCAAACACAGCATGGAACCAGTATAGGGCAGAGCCCTGTCAGTAATAGGGGTCCAACCCCTCCATAGTCCGCGCACCCTCGCCTGACTACCCTGGTTTGCCCAGTGGGCCTAACAAGTCGGTGTAGGAGGCTAGCAGAACCCTGGGACCCGTGGGGTAGCTAGTGCTCTCCCTACACTAGTAGCTCTCCTCGGTACTGCGTACGCGAGGGCCAGCAAGTCAGTGTACAATGGCCAAACCCACCCCGATCTCAACCCGAGGGCAGCAAGCTCCCCTCTACACTAAGAGGTAAGGTGTGCTCTCTTTGGTACCACATACCCAAGAGACAGCACACTTCCCTGTTTCACTTTCTCAGTTCCATTCTATTCTCTTTCCAGGAGTTCTACTCCTAATTCCCCGTAGGGTTCATGTTCCTTTCGTTTGGCCATTTAGGTTTCACCGTTCCAGTTTTACGTTCATACAACCCATGTTATCAATCATATTTATTCATTCATAACAGGCAACTGTTAATCAATTTACAGGCAGCTATTATTTCCTTTCTACTTTCCAAGACTGCAATATTTATATATTTCACTAGTTTTCCAGTCCTAGGACTCATGCCATACCCTAGGATCTATCATTCAATCTAGTTTTCCAGTCCTAGGATTCATGCAATACCCTAGGATCTATCATTCAATCTAGTTTCTCAGTCCTAGGGTTCATGCAATTCCCTAGACTCTATTAATTATTCCACAATTGTAACAAATTTTGTTAAATAAATTAAAAGCCACTCTACCAGCGAAACCGGGAGTACTGGGGGCGTGGTCAGCAGTCTCGCGTGCCTCCACAACCCCCAAGACTGCAACGGAACGAGGTCCTAACACAAGAATCAATCACAAGGAGTTTCTCAAAACGGTATACAATTATAGTAAACGGTAGAGGAATTTATTCTGGAAAGAACGCAACTCGAAACGCGGAAAACGGGCTCCGAACGGGCCCTCAACGGGTCAAAAATGATGAAACTGTCCAAAATCAGACGTCTGGAAACTCTTCCAGATGTCTTAAAAGGTTGATCATGTTGTACCTCAATTCTGCGCAGTCCTTCAGACGTCCAGAAGCCCACTGGAACGTCTGGCCTTGGTTTCCAGACGTCCGATTGTCACTCCGGACGTCTGGAGGTTCTCTCCGTCGTTTGGCACTACGGCCAGACGTCTGATTCACATGGGATGGTGACCCTCGCGCCCTCCCGAGCAGGACTTGTGCACACAAACACCAGCTCTCAGCACGACGAAACGCAGAAGAAGTCGCGGCGTACGGCTGCATGGCCGTACATGCGTAGAAAGGAGAGGATATGAAATATCTTACCTGTCAGACATCTGGACTGTCCTCCAGACGTCTTCGACGTCGTCTGGATGTAAGTCCAGACGTCTGATTCTGGAAAATTTTCCAGAACCAGAGCCCGATTTGCTCTCCGCCTGCGACGCACGGCTGCGTTGCGCCCCGTCCACCTGCTGTCCGAGCTGCAGCAGCCCCTCCGCGACACCCCACGCCTGCCGCTCTCCCGCCGGTCGGCTCTAGCTGCCCCGGCAAGCTCATACCTCCGCGGTCGAGCTTCTTCTTCCTCTCGCAACACTCCCTCCCACACGCCCGCTGCAGCCGCTGCTGCGCCCTTGCTCGCTCGCTCTCTCGCAGGGAGAAGGAGAAGGGAAGATGGTGGAGTGGGGGTGAGGGAGAGGGGAAGCGTTCTTATAGGGCAGCTGCGGGAAGAGAGAGAAGGAAAGCGACGCCTGCAGGGAGAGAAAATGAAGGCTACGGGTTCAGTCTGTGCGCGCAGGCGCGCAGACGCGAACCCGTACGCTGAAAAAATTTATTATCAGACGTCTGGGAAGGGTTCCAAACATCTGGCCAGACGTCTTAAACTGCTTTGGACGCCCATGATCGTAACAATATAACAAACTCAAAGGAAGTTTCGCCCCCGAAACTTGCGCTAACTAGGGTGCGGGAAAGAACAACATATATAAACATAACAAACTCAAAGAGGACCGAAATCGGTCCGAAAAGACGTACCCGCGAAGAGCTTCGGGTACCGCTCCCGCATTGTCGCCTTAGGCTCACAGGTAGCCTCCTCGTACCGCTGGCTCCTCCACAAAACCTTCACCAGGGGTACTTGCTTTCGTCTCAAACTGCGGACGGCTCTGTCAAAAATCTGTACTGGCCGCTCGGGGTAGGTCAGGTCATCGCCCACCTCGACGCTCTCGTGACTCAGGACGTGACTGGGATCGGCAACGTACTTCCTGAGGTTGGACACGTGGAACACGTCGTGCACACCAGAAAGCTGAGGAGGGAGGGCAAGTCTGTAAGCAACGGGTCCAACTCGCTCCAGGACCTCAAAGGGCCCCACGAACCTCGGCGCGAGCTTCCCTCTCACCCCAAACCGCTGTAGGCCCTTCATGGGCGAAACATGAAGGAAGACGTGGTCCCCAACCTCAAACTGCACCTCTTTGCATCTCCGATCCGCGTAGCTCTTCTGCCTGCTCTTGACAGTGCGGAGTCGCCTGTGGATCTGCTCAACTACCTCCTAACTCTGCCTGATCAACCTGGGGCCAACCTCCCACTTGGTCCCCACCTCAACCCAACTCAAGGGCGCCGTACACCTCCGTCCGTACAGAGCCTCGTAGGGAGCCATGCCGATGCTCGAGTGATAACTGTTGTTGTATGCAAACTCCGCCAGGGGCAAGTGCTCCTCCCAAGAGCCCCTCCAGTCCAGTACACAGGCACGCAAAAGGTCCTCAGGTGTCTGTATCGTGCGCTTAGATTGTCCGTCCGTCTGGGGGTGGTAAGCCGTACTGAATCTCAATCGCGTCCCCAGGGCCTGCTGAAACTCAGCCCAAAACTAGGACGTAAAGCAGGTATCCCGGTCGGATACAATCTGCCGCGGAACTCCGTGTAGACGTACCATGTCGCGGATATACCTCTCTGCCAACTGTGCTGGTCCCAAAGTAACTCGGATCGGCAAGAATTGTGCCGTTTTCATCAGTCTATCCACAATTACCCAGACTGTGTCGTGTCCTTGCTGGGTAATAGGCAAGCCCACCACCAAGTCCATGGTGATGCTCTCCCACTTCCACTCCGGCACTGGAAGCGGCTGTAGCAGCCCTGCAGGCCTCTGATTGTCGGCTTTCACCTGCTGGCACACTAAACACTGCTGAACGAATTCACCCACATCCCGCTTCATCCCCCTCCACCAAAACTCGCGTCTCAGGTCGTGGTACATCTTCGTGTTTCCGAGATGTATGGTGAATCTGGAATCGTGTGCCTCAGTCAGGAGCTCTCACAACAGCTCCTCGTCTCTGGGAACGCACAAACGTCCCCTCAGGCGCAGCACCTGGTCTGTGAAAGAGAAGTCCCCTGGGTCTCCTGACAGCACTCTGTTGCACAAGGACTGCAAGTATGGATCGGTCATCTGTCCTGTGATGATGCGGTCTATCAACTCCGGCCTAGTCTGTCGTGTCATAGTCACTGCCCCACAGTACCCCCGTAACTCTAGGGGTCGCCAACTGCCCATCTCCTCCAAAAGGCTCCAACTTTGTAACTGTAAACTGGCCAAGTGTGCGGGCGCCTTCCGACTTAAGGCGTCAGCCACCACGTTGGCCTTCCCCGGGTGGTAGGAAATGCTGCAGTCATAGTCCTTCAGGAGCTCAAACTAACGTCTCCGTCTCATGTTTTGCTCCTTCTGATCAAAAAGGTATCTGAGGCTCTTGTGATCTGTGAAAATCTTGAAGGTCTCACCATACAAGTAGTGCCTCCAGGTTTTCAGCGCGAAGACAACAGCTGCCAGCTCCAGATCGTGGGTAGGGTAGGTATGCTCATGGGGCTTCAGTTGCCGCGAAGCGTAAGTGACAACGTGACCCCTCTGCATGAGCACACCCCCTAACCCCTGCAAGGAGGCGTTCGTGTACACAACGAACCCGCCACTACT
This sequence comes from Thalassia testudinum, assembly GCA_037157565.1. Taxonomy (NCBI): domain Eukaryota; kingdom Viridiplantae; phylum Streptophyta; class Magnoliopsida; order Alismatales; family Hydrocharitaceae; genus Thalassia; species Thalassia testudinum. Next base: position 68,316,028 of record JAZHRO010000007.1, on the reverse strand, counting down.
GTCAGGGATGGTGAGCACGGGAACCGAAATCAACCTCTCCTTCAGCTCCTGAAAACATGCCTCACAGGTGTCCATCCAAGTGAAGGGCACGTCCTTCCGGGTCAATTGTGTCATAGGATGCACAATCTGTGAAAAACCCCTGATGAACCATCTGTAGTAGCCTGCTAGTCCCAGGAAACTGCAAATCTCAGTGACTGTACGCGGTCTCTCCCACCTGAGCACTGCCTCGACCTTGGCTGGGTCCACCGCCAAGCCGTCTCCAGAGATCACATGACCTAAGAAGGTCACCTCCCTCAACCAGAACTCGCACTTGCTGTATTTGGTGTACAGCCTACGTCGTCTCAGTGTGTCCAGAACCATCCGCAAGTGCTGTCCGTGCTGCGTCTGATCTCGAGAATACCACCACGAACTGGTCCAAGTACGGTCTAAACACCCGGTTCATCAGGTCCATGAAAGCAGCGGGGGCATTGGTCAGGCCAAACGGCATGACCAAAAACTCATAGTGTCCGTACCAGGTGCGGAAAGCTGTCTTGGAGACGTCTGCCTCCCTGATCCTCAACTGGTGGTATCCAGACCTCAGGTCGATCTTGGAGAACATCGTGGCACCTCGCAACTGGTCAAACAAGTCGTCGATCCTCGGCAGCGGATATCTGTTCTTGATGGTGACCCTATTCAGCTGTCGGTAGTCCACACAAAGGCGTAGGGTACCATCCTTCTTCTTTACAAATAGTACCGGGGCTCCCCAAGGGGATGCACTGGGCCTCACAAAGCCCTTCTCCAAAAGATCCTGCAACTGAGACTTGAGCTCTCGTAGCTCAAGCGGTGCCATCTTGTATGGTGCGGTGGAGATGGGGCTGGTCCCTGGTACTAGGGAGATCTCAAACTCGATCTCACGCTCGGGCGGTAGTCCTGGTAACTCGTCTGGGAACACGTCAGGGTACTCTCTAACCACCGGGATGCTTTGGAAGTCTGCCACGGGGCTGGGCTCTGCCACCACACAAGCTAGGAAGCCCTCACACCCCTGGCTCAAAAGTCTCGCCGCCCGAAGTGCTGAAATGCACCTGAAGCCTCCGTCCACTGGCTGACCGTGAAACTCGAAAGAAGGCAACTCCGATAAAGAGAAGAAGATCTTCCTCTCAAAACAGTCCACCAAAGCGTGGTAAGCGGACAGCTAGTCCATCCCCAGAATTACGCCAAAGTCCTCCATCTGTATCAGAATCAGGTCAGCTGGCAGACTATGTCCCCCGATACTGACCTTGCAACCCGTGTACACCTCCTCAGCTATAAACAGCTGACCACTCGGACCCTTGATTACGAACAGATTCTCTAACAGCACATAATCCTGCCCCAAACTAACTGCGAAACTGGCTACGACAAAAGAGTGCGTAGCGTCGGAATCGAAAAGTGTGTAAACGAGTCTGCCGGAAACTAAAACCATACCTGCCACCACCGATCCCGAAGCTATGGCATCCCTGTGTGTCAGGGCGTTGATACGCCCCTCAGCTCTAGGTGCGGATGAAGCAGCCACACTCTGCGTCGGACGGGTAGGTGCTGGCCGGTACCCTCCTCGTGACTGCTGTCCTCCTCCTCGCGCCTGGGAACCGCGGCCTCCTGCACGCCCTCCAGTGCTCGGTGCGGGAAGTATCTGCTGACCTCCTGCCCTAGACGGGCAGTCCCTCCTGATGTGGCCTAGCTGGCCACACTGGTAGCAGAGGGGAACCCGACTCCTGCCCTCAGTGGGTCCCTACTGTCGGCTGGGCGGGGGTCCGGTGCTGGCGACTGGCCCCTGTTGAGGACCCCCAAAGGCCACTGATGGCCCTGCAAAACGTGACGGCTCTCCTGCGGATGCCACGTGTCTCCTCTCTCGCCGGCCCTGTGAAATGTCTGGCTGGAAGGGCCTCTTTCGCTCACCGTCAGTGTCTCGCGTGGACGGGTTGGTCTCCTCGTAGGTCATAGTTGCCTCCACCACCCTCGAAAACGTAGGCAGATTCAGGGGTTTGACATACCCCCGAATCATAGGCCGGAGCCCCTCGGTGAACCTCCACAGGCGCTCCTCCTCAGTGGCCACCGCTGTCGCTGCAAAGCGGGACAGCTCCAGGAAATGAGCGAGGTATGCGCTCACGGTCATCGTCCCCTGGAGGAGAGTGTGGAACTCCCGCCTCCTCTGGTCCTGCCACATCTGGGGAAAGTACTGCTCGCAGAAGAGGGTGACGAACTGCTCCCAGGTCGGCTCGTCCCTCTCCTGTCCCTTGACCGCCCTCCACCACCTGTGTGCCGCACTCTCCAGCTGGTATGTGGCAAAGGCCACGTGGCACTCCACCGGGGGGCGAAGGGTGTCGAAAATCTTCTCAAGCTGCTCGAGCCAGTCCTCTGCCTCGGTCGGGTCCTCATCCCCCTTGAAGGAGGGGGGGCTTCAGCTTCCGGAACTGCCCGAAGAGCTCGAAGTGGCGCTGCAGTGGAGATGCTGGTGCACCTCCAGGTAAAGGTGCCTCGTGAACAGAAGTGTCGGAGGAAGGTGGGGGCGGTGGCAGCCCATCCCCTCCCTCGTGTCCAGCACCGCGTCCATCTTGTGGTCCCACAGAGGACTCCCCCTCCTCAGCCCCAGGGAGAGGCGCTCGGGGCGGTGGGTGGAGCTCCTCTTGCATAATATCCCGTATTAGCTGGGTGAGGCCCTGGGCCTGAATGCCCGGGAGTAGTGGCTGGTCCACTGAGGCATTGACAACAGCATGCCCACCTCGTCGACCTCGTCCTCGGCCGCGCCTGCGGCTCGCCTTGCTAGTCCCACGACGAGGCATATCCTGCAAGGAGATGCGAAATAGAACGGAAACACATCAATATGGAACGATATCTAACGAAAAAGTCTAAGAGCTTATGCCAAAAGAAATGTTGTGGTGGCTACTCTAGTCACAGACATGTGAATTGGTTATTTTCAAGTCAGTTGGTTCACTTCTCGGGACGACCTTGCTCTGATACCATCTTGTAACGACCCGATTCCCAAATCCCTACGAGACGAGAATCGGACCGACTCGACTAATCCCAAGACCTAGTCGTCCAACGAGAAAGTAACCAAAAGAGCAGTAAAATGAACCACATTCAGCATGAATATAACTAGCAGTAAGAAAAGGAAATACTACAGTATACACCACCACAACAGTAGAGCAGCAAATATGTACATAACATGAAGCTTACAATAAAGAAGTACAGGGATAAACAAGAAAACTACTCACTACAGTGGAAGAAAAGTACAGAAGGTACTACAGGTAACTCTACTTGACCCTACTAGGCCCAGTGTCCTCTGCAACCGCTGACCCTGGCTGCTCGACACCTGGTCCTGAAAAGTAACGAGGGTAGCACGTCAGCGAAATGCTGAGTAGAGTGGCAACTAAAAGCTAAGGAAGCAGTAGAGTGTACAGTAGGTGTTATATTTTTACTTTCTTTATTTACGTCTTTCTATTATTTCACGATTGATTTATTTCTCCGATCCTTCACTTGATCTCGAATGTTCCTCGTGGGAACGATCTTGATTGCAGTCTTTTCCGAAAGTAGAAGTAACATGTGGTGCTCTGCTGGCCGGGAGAGTCCCCCGTGGTGGTCCTACCCTCAGTCAACCACCCCAAGGTCGCTGACAGACGTAACGGTGACTACGGCACGCGCGATAAGCACACGGGTAGCTACTTCGCACTGGCACGCGGTCAGTCGTTTCCGTTAACGGGTGCGCTCAAAACACAGCACAGAACCAGTATAGGGCAGAGCCCTCTCAGTAACAGGGGTCCAACCCTTCCACAGTCCGCGCACCCTCGCCTGACTACCCTGGTTTGCCCAGTGGGCCTAACAAGTCGGTGTAGGAGGCTAACAGAACCCCGGGGCCCGTGGGGTAGCTAGTGCTCTCCCTACACTTGTAGCTCTCCTTGGTACTACGTACGCGAGGGCCAGCAAGTCGGGGTACAGTGACCAAACCCACCCCGGTCTCAACCCGAGGGCGGCAAGCTCCCCTCTACACTAAGAGGTATGGTGTGCTCTCTTTGGTACCACGTACCCAAGAGACAGCACACTTCCCTGTTTCACTTTCTCAGTTCCATTCTATTCTCTTTCCAGGAGTTCTACTCCTAATTCCCCGTAGGGTTCATGTTCTTTTCGTTTGGCAATTTAGGTTTCACCGTTCTAATTTTACGTTCATACAACCCATGTTCTCAATCATATTTATTCATTCGTAACAGGTAGCTGTTAATCAATTTACAGGCAGCTATTATTTCCTTTCTACTTTCCAAGACTGCAATATTTATATATTTCACTAGTTTTCCAGTCCTAGGATTCATGCCGTACCGTAGGATCTATCATTCAATATAGTTTTCCAGTCCTAGGATTCATGCAATACCCTAGGATCTATCATTCAATCTAGTTTCTCAGTCCTAGGGTTCATGCAATGCCCTAGACTTTATTAATTGTTCCACAATTGTAACAAATTTTGTTAAATAAATTAAAAGCCACTCTACCAGCGAAACTGGGAGTATTGGGGGCGTGGTCAGCAGTCCTACACGCCTCCGCAACCCCCAAGACTGCAACGGAATGGGGTCCTAACACAAGAATCAATCACAAGGAGTTTCTTAGAATGGTATACAATTATAGTAAATAGGTAGAGGAATTTATTCTGGAAAGAACGCAACTCGAAACGTGGAAAACGGGCTCCGAACGGGCCCTCAACGGGTCAAAAACGACGAAACTGTCCAAAATCAGACGTCTGGAAACTCTTCCAGACGTCTTAAAAGGTTGATCATGTTGTACCTCAATTCTGCATAGTCCTTCAGACGTCCATAAGCCCGGTGGAATGTCTGGCCTTGGTTTCCAGTCGCCCGATTGTCACTCCGGACGTCTGGAGGTTCTCTCCGTCGTCTGGCACTGCGGCTAGACGTCTGATTCACATGGGATGGCGACCCTCGCGCCCTCCTGAGCAGGACCTGCGCACACAAACACCAGCTCTCAGCACGACGAAATGCAGAAGAAGTCGCGGTGGACGGCTGCATGGCCGTACACGCGCAGAAAGGAGAAGATATGAAATATCTTACCTGTCAGACATCTGGACAGTCCTCCAGACGTCTTCGACGTCGTCTGGATGTAAGTCCAGACGTCTGATTCTGGAAAATTTTCCAGAACCAGAGCCTGATTTGCTCTCCGCCTGCGACGCACGGCTATGCTGCACCCCGTCCATCTGCTGTCCGAGCTGCAGCAGCCCCTCCGCGACACCCCACGCCTGCCGCTCCCCCACCGACCGGCTCTAGCTGCCCCGGCAAGCTCGCACCTCCGCAGTCGAGCTTCTTCTTCCTCTTGCAACACTCCCTCCCACACGCCCGCTGCAGCCGCTCCTGCGCCCTCGCTCGCTCGCTCGCAGGGAGAAGGAGAAGGGAAGATGGTGGAGTGGGGGTGAGGGAGAGGGGGAGCGTTCTCATAGGGCAGCCGCGGGAAGAGAGAGAAGGAAAGCGGCGCCTGCAGGGAGAGAAAACGAAGGTTGCGGGTTCAGTCTGCGCGCATAGGCGTGCAGACGCGAACCCGTATGTCGAAAAAATTTATTATCAGACGTCTGGGAAGGGTTCTAGACGTCTGGGACACTTCCCAGACGTCTTAAACTGCTTTTGACGCCCATGATCATAACAGTAAATCTCTAGCCTTATACTGTTAAGCTGATTCTTGAGAAGGATTTTGACATCCCTATAGAGCCCAACCTAGATTCTAGTGATACAACCCTTACCATTAACCTAGAATCTGGATGCGAGCCTATTTGGTATAATAATGAGGCCCAAAATGATGAAAGTTAGATCTTGAATTTGAATTACGATTCTGGGCCCATATTTGATGAATACACCACTTCAACCTCCTCAGTGACACTAATTGATTTTTCAAAAATCACACCAATCTATGATACAGAAATCGAGTTGGATGAGTTGGGAATTGATTGGGTCTACCCTAAGAGCCAAGAACTTGGGCCCATGCTTAATCGGGACATCTTTTTAAGCTCAGAATTTGAAATGAGGATATATCCAAGTTAGGTTGCTGATTCTACATTTCTTGATCATTTCTATTGTGGAACCTCTGATCTGGAATTGAATTCAGAACACAATCTTTGTAAGTTCTCTGATGATTTCGAATCCTACTCTGATTTCAGAGAACCTTTGTTTCCTAATGATTATGAACTAATCTACGACCTCAGCATCCATGATTCATTCTTTGACTCTGACTCTTAGGTCCCTGATCCTGAGATCACTTATTCAAAATCAGGTTCCATTGAGATGGAATCATTCCTGTTTGATCTTTAGGAATCAGAAACAGGTGCCGAGAGTGTCTGTAATCTTGTGTTCGAATCTTTTCTTCACTCAAATTTTCATGATCCTATAAGCACTCTTTGGGCATTTACTTTTGATTTTGATAGCTATTATTAGGACTCTCTAAATGAACCTAGTTTTGCATCCTTTCTAGAGGAGCCCTCAACTCACATAGTTCTCAAAGAAGCCACCTCTTCGAATCCACATACAGAACCTTCTCGAATTCAATCCCAACCCTAACCCACAACCAGAATCAACTTCTACTTTGATTCTCCTCTTGATGATCTGGTCACATATGATTCTCCATCTTTTGATCGAGTTGTGGACATCGATCAGACTACTAATCACGCACCATCTTTCTCTGATCACTCGTGTAGGGTTCCTACATCCTCCATTGACCCTTTTGAGGATCCCTACTCTAACTAAGCTAATCCGATTCAACTAAACCCACGATTCTCACTTCGATATCTTCTTGAGCCTCACAGCATCTGGTGGGCTCCGTATCTCTTGATCCACATCCATCAACCCACCATATTGATTGGGTTTGGGTTGCATCATCAGCCTGTTGATCTGAACAAGCACCTGGTTGGACTAACCAGGCTATTGATCAAGGTCCTTGTTTTACAAAACTTTGCTGATTTGACCACTCCTTCCCCATGACCACTTTCTGCTCGGCTGAAGGCATTGAATTTAGCGCTTAATGGGAGGCAACCCGACATTCCAAAAACTCAATACCCTTTTGATTATCCTTTTGAGCTTCACGTCTACTGTACTTTGAGTTCAGTGTTAGAACAACTGACTCCACCTTTGGTATTCGTACTAGAGCTTGAAATCATTCGCAATAGCCATCCCGACCCATTCACCCACCCTTTGACCCTATTCTAACCCATGAACCACACTAATTCCATACCCTCCAGTTTACAATGAGGACATTGCAAAACATAGGCATAGGGGGTGTTAAAGTGTAAACACATAAAAATTCAAGTTTCTAAAGGGTTCTCACAAAAAATTACTCATATTCAAAAAAATCAAAAAAACAAAAATTGAAAGAGAACAAAAAAAATGGAAAGGGGAGGAAATTTGAGAGCTTAATTGCATATCATTCTTGAGGAGGAAAAGGGGCGGTGATTTAAATGTCAAAAAGGAGCTACAATTTGAAACAAAGAAAGGGATAATCATTAGTAAATGGTTATGGAATGTACATAAGTTCTAGACTAAATCAAAAGAAAAGAAATTAAGTCCTAGAATAACAGAAAGACAAAGAGATTAGTATGAGTGTTGATCTTAGGCCTCTTGGGCTTGTTTTAGGGCTTAAAAATTTACGTATCCATTAAGAGTCGGATATTCCTCAAGAGGTTGAGGAAAATGTGAAGCTTATGTATTAGGTCTAAGGCTTAGGGATTATTCAGCCTCGTTAATTGACGTCTGGTTTGTCGGACTTGGTAACCTAAGCACCTTAATCCACACATAAGTCTGGTTCAGTGCGCTTAACAATCAAAATCACACAAAAGTGTTTATTCTATTTGAAAAAGCTACCTATATTAAGAGTGGCTTATCAACACAAGTTGATTTAGACGAGTTCCCGATGCGGAGAGGTGGGAAATTTCCCTCGAAGATGCGTAATAACATACCGTCTCCTTGGTGCTTGTCTGGTAGGATATCTAAATATCCTACCAGGGGCACGTAATCACCTTGTGCTGGTTCAGGTGCCATGGGTGGGATTATCCTGAAATGTCTATTGCCAGGGTCGGAATTTAGCTATAGAACACCATGGGTGGCATTATCTCAAAGTTTCGAAAGCCAAGGTTCTAGGGGTTGCTATGGGTGGTGATATCTCAAAGCATCGATTGCCAGGGATCCTACGAGGATTGATGATGGGAACAAGGAATCCGATATAGATCGTGTTTTGAGCCAATCTGAAGCTAGAAATAATGAAAATAAAAAGAGAGAGAAAACTCTTCAAAAATGCAAAAATTCTTCTATCCCTCACTCTTACAAAAATGCACTGCAAACTGAACCTGGACTAACCATGTTACAAGCACGGGTGCTTTAACCACTGAGTTCAACAAGCCTTAGGATAGTTTCTATGGGCCTTAGAAACCTTCATGGCTGACTAAAGCTAAAGCTGGTCAGGTCTGGATCTTGGTTGTTACTTGAGTACCTCTAGGCCTACTATTAACATTCTGACCTAATTTTTAAAAAGAAGAAAGAATCAGGACTCTGAACTACAAAGCATGGTCTAGAATTCAAGTTCATTTCATAAGATTTTGCTAAGGGACTAGCAAAAGTTAGGCATGGAGGTATGATGATAATGTGATCATCAGCCATATCTAGCTTTAATTAGTTATATTCCATTGATAAATGCTCCTACATAACTGCCAAAGAGCCGTAATTCATTACACATCCATTCTGAGAGAAATGCATTAAAATAAGGGTGAATATGCAGTTTTAACAGAATATCCAAAATGCAGAGCAATCACAAGGTTTCCCAGGGGTTAATTAAAGGTTAAATGGTCATAAATGTCTAATAAGTGGGTTCATACAGACAGAAACAGGTTTTCATGTGTTTTGAGAATTAATGGACATCTGAAATCCTAAAAATAGATCTACTTAATTAATTGAGGTTCTGGTCAGGATAACATTCATCTAAACCTTCTAAGAATCATAGAAAAATGTTTCCTAAGGTTTGGTACCATTTATTTGACCATTGGAACCCATTTTGACCTAAAATAGAGTCTCAGACAGATAGTTGCTCTAATTTAGGTTTTTATACAAATTACCCAATCAAACTTGGTCAAAAACAAAATTTCACTTCACCATCAGATTCCTTGGGACCGTATTAGGTTTGTATCAAAATTTGTGCCCAATCAGAGATCATCTTGACCTAGTTTGCATTTTGGTACAATCTGACTCTTTCTCTCTAATTTGTGCCCTTAACTTTCGAAATACTTGCATAAAGCACGTTAGCTTTGTCATCATCTTCACACAAAAGCCCTTGCCGCCATTGAGGTCAAACCCAACCTCCAAGAAACTTTGACTGACCTGAATCTTGCTTTAATGGCAATTAAATCCCACCAAAATTGGTGGGAATGATGTTCACACATAGGTGAACAATCATGGATCAATTTAGAGTACCAAGTCTCCTTAGATTGCTCGTGCAAATGCATGAGAATCATGGGTTCTTTCCCTTCAAGCCCAAGCCATGGAATCCCTCTTTCCTGGTCCAAAGCTCTCCCTGAAGCTCTATAAAGGCACGCCCAGGGCATGCCTTACCTCCTTAGCTTGGTTTGGAGGCCGGACACCCCCTCTTCCCTTCTCCCCGACCTCCTTCTCTGCCAACTCTGACGAGTTCTCCGACCACCTTCCTTGGCCACCCTCACAGACAATAGCGGGTGGATTCTTCTTCCCCAACTTCATCTGCATCTTGGAATACTGGTGAATGCTTCCTACCTTGTCTTCCTCTCCGCTCCTTCATCACTGGAGGCTTCACCTTCCACAGCACCAGCCATACCACAACTGGCGCCATCCTATCCCCTTTGACCAACTTTACTAGGTAGTTAGGTTTCCATAGTTCCCTAGGTTAAATCCCTTTATCTAAAAACCAAAAAACATCCCTCGACCTCCACGCAAGCCACCTTCGTCCTTCGCTTTGGCTACCCTCCAGTGAGGTCATCCACTTGCTACACCAGTCCATCCACATCGTTGACACTCCCAAAAGCTCCGCCACTCATCCTCGCACAAAACCCCTCTCCTATTTCATCCCCTTGACCACTCAAACCCCCCGCCAACCAACCCACTGCCGCACCACCATCTCCGAGTTCATCCGACCTCCACACTTCACCAATCACCATGAAACCAATGCCACTACACTCGTCGTGGTCCAACGATGCTTATGAGCTTATTTAATGTGGTTGTAAGGCCGTGTTGATGATTCTCAAGTTTCGTCGGAGCTCCGCAACTGCTTCCATCATCGCCACCTCATTCCTTGTGTTAGAAGCCACGTGAGCCCCAGGTCCTCATTCCAGGACACGTAGACAAACCTTAAGTGCCCTCCCAGGTCCTTGAATGAAGGCAGCAACCTCAGCAGCTACTTCAATTCAATGCATCTTCATAGCTGCAGCCGCATGTGAAGGAAGGGCAACATTTAGTGCCACATCGTGGAAATTGGACGTGCTATAATCGCTTATTTTGTTTTTGTGTTAAGGACTTGTTGCCTTAGAACATCGGGGTTGAGGTCCCCTTCACACCCGCACATGACTCAACCCTCCTATTAGCCTCACTCCTCGGCTATGACTTCACGCCTGCAGCCATGGACCCAGTTACACAAACCTGGATACCCGATTAAACTGGATATCAGATAAAGAGGAGAGGAGGAGAAAGAGAAAGAGAGAGAGAGAGAGTGGGGGAGGGGAGGGTTTTGCTTTGAGTTGGCTCCCCCTGCTCCATACTTAGCCATGAAAAGAGCTTAAGGAGCTTGGCCTCTTGTGCTGTGAAGGAAGTAAAGCCTTAGAAAAGAAAGGGAAGGCTTTGAGAAGAAGGAGAAGGGCTCGTGCAGTAAGCAAAAGAAGAAGAGCACTGTAGCAAGGCTTGGTTAAGTTGTCAGATTCTCAGATCAGACGTCTGAGTACTGTTCATTTATTTGACATTATTGAGTAATTGATATACATGTGCTTAGGATAATAATTCGTGGTCTAAATCACCATTATTTTGTTGTAGGTATCTTTTTGTCTCTAGATACATTGATCTTCATTGAATATCTAATGTAACAGATTAATATTCATTGAAATATCTTTATAGTGCTTCATTTATTGTGCTCATTTATATTTTATATTTGATTAAATATTAGCACGTGAATTCCTACTTTCTCCCTGTGTTCGACCTCGGACTTCATTTCTAGATTTTTGAGTTATAAATCTTATTTGTTGATTGAGTGATTTAAAGGGTACTACAACAAATGCATATTTTATCTCCTCAAAAGCTTGAGAACACTTACCCCACCTAATACCTTTCAAGATGAAACCTGATGTTAACACCATCATGGACCCTAACTATCCACAATTAGTCAGATTCAACTGGTAAATGCTCCTACATAATCATCTGAGGGTCACAACTCCGCAATGTTCTGATTTGAGAAGAAAATAAGGACTCATGGTCAATTTTGATGTTTTAACAGCACAGTGATCACGATTAAAAGTTGTTTAGTTGTAGTATAGCACGAAAACACGATGACAAATAATATTTATAAAATCGGTGAGTACCAGGTCGTTCGCAGGGAGGCAATCTCAGTTTTTAACGGAAGCTTTCCAATGAAACTAGTTCTAATATGATATTTATATATGTATATATGTATAGAGACGCATCAAATATTCATAAGATCAGATTTCATTGCATTGATAAAGAGTTTTTCATAATAGAAATTGCTATGCAAAAAGTAAAGATAGATAGAGAGAAAGAGGGAGAGGGAGGGAGAGAGAGATAGAAGAAAGTGGCAGAGAAACGACGTCGCTTGCGAGATGCTTGTGCGAGATGCGGTAGCACCTCAGGTCCAGAGCACCAGGATGAAGTCAGAGCGGAGTTGCAGAGGAGATGGAGAATTGCAGAGAAGATGGGATGTCTGGAATTGATGGAAGAGAGAGGTTCTAAGTGGATGCCTACAACTGGGGGGCCCTAGGCCTTCTTTTATAGCTTTTGTGGAGGGCAAAAAGGGTATTTCAGCCCTTAATCTTGTGCAACAACCCTTTGGCTAATCAGATCCATTGATCGGGGGAGATCAACGGCTCTGATTTGGCATAAAAATAACCTTCAAAAGCCTTCTATGCTCGGATTCTTTCTGGTGGCGACACGTGGCATGCTGTACGCCCTCAAATACTCTTCGCATGGCTCTCGCTCGCTCGCGCCTTCGCATTTTTGCCTTCGCCGCATGCCTTTAAATCCCGCCTCATCATCAGTCGTCCGATTTCAAATCCTATGCACACTTCTCGCACCTTCCTAATCTCGCAACAACCCACGCAATCGCGTGTCCCACCCACAGTGCGCTCTAATAGCACCACGTGGCGCGCTATGCGCCGTCAGATCACGCAATTGCTCCTGCACGCGCCCGTTCGCCGATGCCGCATCAATTTTGCACAGTACAAGGATCGAACTCGTGTGACGCACTTACGTGCGCACACGTGCGAGCCAATGCATTACGTAAACTCTTTATCATATATACTTGCTTGTTTATATTTATACTGATCTAATCTGGGTGGCGATGTGGCGCACTCGTGGCCGTTGGATGAAGATCCAACGGCCTATGCTACGAGGAGAGGTGCCTTCAGGAGTTGGGGGCGTGACAAGGGGCGACTGCGATGGTGCCACGTGGCACCATCGTGGCCGTCTGTTCTTCTTCTCTTTATATTTGACGTGGCACCATCGTGGCCGTCTGTTCTTCTTCTCTTTATATTTGACGACATAGGCCTCCGATTAAGTTAATTTCTGCACCGTTGGACTGCAAACGTTGATCCGAATTCATCCGTGTGGTTGGATTTGTCATCTGAGGTTTGGATCTTTGCCCTTTGGCTCCATGATCTTCATTCTTCTATTGACTATACACGATGCCCTAGTTGTCTGATTGGGGCAATTTCAAAAGCGTTGAACTCCCATCGTTGTTATGATCAGATCTGTCTGGTTTGATCTGACATCTGCGGCTTAGAATCATTTGCGATTAAAATCATCTCTCTTTTAGGCCATAAAATGATGATATTATCTATATGACTAATAAACTAACTAGTATGCGAATTACGATGCTTATGCATGCATTGACTCGAAGTTATGCTAGAATCTAGCTCAATTCAGGTGTTTTAGGTTGCATGATTGCTGTGTAACCACACAACACAAATGAAGATTAACCATGGGGTCACTTAGGGGTCAATTAAAGGTCAATTGAACATAAAAGTCTAAAACGTGGGTTTACATCCACTGAATCAGGGTTTCACTCATTTCAAGGACAAAAGCAGTGCTAAAAACTCTAATTTTCAACCCCACTTAAATTCAAAAGGTTTTGGTCAGGATAAAATTAATCTAAGCCTTCCAAAATTTATAGAAAAATATTCTAAGAGGTTTGGCAACTTTGGTTTGACCATCTGAACCCATTTTGACATAGAAAGAGTTTTAGATGGGAATTTGCCTTAATTTGGGATTCTCTACAATTTTCCTAGTAAAACGTGGTCAAAACTCAAACCCAAGTTCACCATTAGATTCCTTGGGACCAAATTAGCTTAAGACCAAAATTTGGACCCAATTAGAGTCCATCTTGACCTAGTTTGCATTTTAGTCGTTAAAAACTCTATTTCTCACATTTGTACCCCAAAGTTTCAAGTTTATTGCAAACAGCCCCTCTTTGTCATCGTTCTTTCAAAAAGGCCCCTATCACCATGATTATGTGAATAGAACTCCACGCAAAGAAAGCGCCGACTTCAATTGAGGATTTCTCCTTGATTTGTCGACCAAATCCCTCCAAAATTGGAGGGATTGTTGATTGGAAGATCCCTAATCTTCTAAGCACCACTAAGAATCCCAAATCAAATCCTAAAGCTCAGGTGAGCTCGAGGAATTTGAGGAACTTTTTCCTCTGAAACTGAGGCCCAATCAAGCTTGTTTCCTCATTTAGAGCTCGGATTTAAGCTCTATATAAGGGCCTCAAGATCCCAGCTTTCTCCTCAACCACCTCAACTTCAGCTCTGGAGAGCCTCTCTGACGTCCTCCTTCAGTTGACCAATGGTCAAATTGATCAGCCTATCTTCCTCTCTTCTTTGTGATCGAGACCAACTAACGTTTGGCCATCCCCGACCTCTCCTTCCTCGTCATCATGTCACCGTACCTTGTTGTCTTCCTCATGTTCGGTCGATCAACGTCGAATGCCTTCACCCTCCTATCACTCCCTAAGTCCGCTTGAACCCTCTCTCCTCTTCTCTAGATCACCTCTAGCACCATAGGACCTAGTTGCGACCATTGTACCGCCTACTCTCTCTTCATCTTCCCCGTTGTCGGCCCGAGCTCTGGCGAGCTCGCACTAGTTCCAGAGACCACCAAATCACTCGCCACCAAGCCCACGAGCTTCGCCTCACCTCCCCTTCAAAACCCCTAAACCTATTGAGCAAAGCACACACTCTTCACCACCACTGAACACATATGCCCTCCATCACCTTCTCCAACGTCGGGCAACCGTCCTACACCACTAAACACCAAATCTCCACCACCTATGCACTTACCACTCTCTAGCCAAGCATCTAAACTATTTTGATTGGGCCATGAGGCTGTATTGTGGATTGTAGGCCCTCACTGGAGCTCTGCCATCGCCATAGTGGTACATCTAGCGTTGTCCACCATACTACATCCACCTCCGGCTTCGAGTCCACCACCAATAAAAGTGGCTTCATCTCCTGAGGGTGCCTGCATCTCCAATCGAGCCTAGCATCGACGAAAATAACATGAATTTGATGAAGCAACCACCTGCAGCAACACGTGAAGAAGCACAATTGGATAGTCCCACATCATGTGTGTTAAAACCAGAGAAGTGCATAAATGAAAATTGGCTCCTCGACTGTTCACCTTGACCTGGGGGTCAGGTCCCCTCAAGCCTCAAGAGACCCACACACCTCACCTGTTACCCTATGCCGGTGGGTCTGGTCCCTGGTCCGCTTACCCAAATACCTGATTACCGGTTACTGTCTACCTAGCTCTGAGAGAAAGAAATGAAGAGGATTTTGAGTAGGGGGTTTTTGCACTATGTGCCTCAGGGTGCGTGCCAGCGCATTCTATACTTGTGAAATTCTGAGGTTCTGAAGGATAAGGCATCTGACCTTGGTGTTCGACGTTTAACATTGGCTAAGCACTGTGGATTACTTTGGATCTGTTCTGACATGGATATCCTATGCTGATGTGGATTAGTGGTTGGAAGCCATTGCTGAAATATTTGACTCTTGAGTACTGTTGGGATTAATGCTTAATTCTAGGGTTAAATTGGTGGTTTCAACTACCATTTTTAGT
Source organism: Thalassia testudinum (assembly GCA_037157565.1). Taxonomy (NCBI): domain Eukaryota; kingdom Viridiplantae; phylum Streptophyta; class Magnoliopsida; order Alismatales; family Hydrocharitaceae; genus Thalassia; species Thalassia testudinum. The sequence goes on along the minus strand of JAZHRO010000007.1, from coordinate 68,300,687 downwards.
CCCTTATTTTTATTCTTGTCCCTAACATTTGAGATATATTTTTGTTCTCTATTGAATATTATTTTTTGTATCTAATTCAGTACATTATTATTATTGAATATTGTGATTAAGTGCATTGATTTGCTACAATTACTCCTTGCGAACGACCTCGAAACTCATGGTTTCTTTTTGAGCATATAAATTTAAATGTCACATTGATTTTCGTCGCTATACTACAACGGGATATTTTTACAATGATTTTCGATACAACGGAACCCTCTCGGCTGTCACTAACCTCCCATGGTTTGCTACCATAGCAAATTATTTGTCCAATGGACGAATCCCTCCTGATTGGCCGAAATCCAATTAGAATAAGTTCTTCGCCAATACCAAATATTACTTTTGGGAGGTGCCCGATCTGTTCTGCATTTATGCTGATCAGATCATCTAACAATGTGTTCCCAATTCAGAATGTCATAACATTCTGACACATTGTCTTACGGTGGCCTATGGTGGACACTTTTCAAGCAAGGAAACTTCAACCAAAATTCTTAATTCTGGATTGGATGCTCAACAATTCTTGTGGTCCTATGTGCTTTGCCAGAGCATCGGCAACATGACTCAAAAAGATATGATGCCCCTAAACCCAATTTTAGAAGTTGAAATTTTTGATGTTTGGGGAATTGACTTCATGGGACTGTTCATCAACTCTTATGGGTACCTGTACTTCTTAGTCACAGTCGACTATGTTTCCAAATGGAACAAAGCAGTACCCACTCGCACCAATGATCATCGGGTTGTCATGGAATTTATCAAGAGAAATATTTTCTCAAGATTTGGAGTTCCCAAGGCCATTATCAATGATGGAGGATCTCACTTCACACATTCTCACTTCCGTCAACTCTTATCTAAATATGGGGTTAATCACAAAATTTCTACTCCTTACCACCCCCAAACTATTGGCCAAGCAAAAGTTTTTAATTGGGAAATCAAAAATATTTTACAAAAAATGATTAAACCTTAACGAAAAGACTGGCCCATTAAATTGGACGATGCTTTATGGGCCTACTGTACAGCTTTCAAAACTCCAATTGACACGTCTTTGTTTCTCCTAGTTTATGGAAAGGCATGACATCTCCTGGTTGAACTTGAACATAGGGATTTTTGGGCGATGAAACAATTAAACTCTGATTTAACTATAGCTGGCACACATCAGAAATTACAATTAACTGAACTGGAAGAACTTCATAATTTTGCTTAGGAAAATACATGTAATTTTGCCGGGATGGAATTCACTTGGAGAAGTGGAAGTGGCTCGTGCTCCAAATTGGATAGATTCTTCGGGAATGTAGAGCTGATGGAAAATTTTCATTTGTCTTCGGTGGCAGGGCTAGTGTGCCCCTTCTCAGACCATACGCCATTGGTCTGGGATAGTGGGGATAGTATACATGTGGGTTCCTACTTTAAGTTCAAAAGATCTTGGCTTAGAGAGCAGGGGTTCCGTGAGATGGTGGAATGTTGGTGGCGTTCTAACCAGGCTGAAGGCACGGCAACTATCAAATTGGTTGCGAAACTTGCGTCACTGCGATCTATGCTGAAGGAGTATGGCACAACAGTTGTAGTAGTGAGAAACCAGAAACGCACTGAAGCACTGGTGGTAGTTCAGTATCTGGATGGGAAAGAGGAGGCTACTAGTATAACTGAACAAGAGCGGCGAGACAGGAAGCAATGACAGAACATTGTGGCTGAGGAAGATTTAAAAAGAAAAATGGATTGGCGGGAGTGTTCACGACAACTTTGGCTCAAAGAGGGGGACACTAACACCAAATACTTTCACTTGGCAGCCAGTGCACGTAGAAGATATAACCTCATCTCTTCCATTGCGGTGGATGGTCAGGAAACTTCATCTAGTCATGAAATCAGAACAGTAGCTACCAGATACTTTAGAGACATTTCTCAGGCTGCAATAAGGGGAACATGGAGAATGGCAGGATCTATCTTCCCTCTCATCTCTACGCAACAGGATGATAATTTGGTGACATCCATCTCTGAAAATGAGGTTTTGGAAGCAGTTAATGATCTGAATACTGAAGGTTTGCCAGGTCCTGATGGTATGAAGGTCTTCTTTTACAAAGAATTTTGGACTATGATAAGGGGGAGGTGATGGAGGTAATTGGGGAATTTCAAAGGGGAAATTATGGCTTTGATAAAATTAATAGATCCTACCTCTTTTCACTTCCAAAAAAACTAGGTGCAAACTGTTTCCAGGAGTTTAGACCAATTGCTTTGTCTAACTCCATATATTTATTAGTGAGTAAGGTTTTGGCGAACAGATTAAGGAAGGTTCTTCAGGACATCATTCTACCAGTACAATCCGCCTTCCTCCCCAATAGGTCATTACAAGAATCTTTCATTATGGCACAGGAGATGGTGATGGGCTGGCATAGAAGAAAGTGCAAAGCCTTCCTCTGGAAGGTTGACTTCCAAAAGGCCTATGATTCGGTGTCATGGCAGTACCTATGGGAAATATTTAAGAGAGGGGGGTTCCTAGAGAAGTGGCTACAATGGATGAGAAGATGTATCACCACTACTTCCTTCTCACCCTTGATTAATGGAAGATTGTGTGGGACATGGATCCAACCTCAACGTGGTGTTAGGCAGGGATGTCCTCTGAGTCCACTTGTGTTCAACCTTGCGGTTGACACTCTAACGAGATATGCATGCAAACTATCAGAGTCTGGGCTCATTAGAGGATATTCCATATCCAACAAGAGTGCCTTGGCTCCAGTGTTACAATATGCTGACAATCCAATATTCTTTGTGGAAGGGAATGAACAAGCAGCTCAGGCATTATTCCACATGGTACAAATATTTAGGGAAATATCAGGTTTGAAATTGAATGGTGATAAATCTTCTTTGGTGTGTTTTGGGCTAGCGGGAGAAGTGCAAACAACCATCTCCTCAACACTAGGTACTCCATTGGTTACCTTACCAATCAAATATTTGGGATTACCTCTAAAATGCACTAAGCTAAAGAAAAGTGACTAGCACACCTTATTTGATAAAATATCTGTCAAACTACAAGGGTGGAGCAGCAGATATCTATCCAAAGGGGGCAGACTTATTCTCTTGAACTCAGTAATAACCTCCATCTCAGTCTTTTTCTTCTCAATGTTTAAAGCACCAAATCCATCTGGAACCGTATTGATGTGATGAGAAAATGGTTCTTCTAGAAGGGAGCAAATCATGAAGGTAAATTTTTCCAACCAGTGAAGTGGGTTAATTTATGCAAACCGAAAGATCAAGGTGGTATGGGAATTAAATCCCTTAAAGAGTTCAATGATGCTTTATTGCTCAAGTGGGCCATCAAATTGTTTAGTGGGGAACATAAGAATTGGGTGAATCTTATTAAAGAAAATTATGGAAGCTCGCATAGCTCTCTAGATTGGCTCCAACCAGTTAAGTCATCTCCCTTCTATAAGTCTGTGATACAAGCTATGAAGAACAACTGGTAGATGTTTAAGCCTATCTTAGGTGATGGACAGTCATTTAAATTTTAGCAGGAGGAATGGTCACCTTTGGGTCAACTAAAGAATGCCTATCCAAGAGTTTATGCAGTTGACATGAACAAAGGGGCTTCGATCTACAATTTTTGGTCTGATGGGAGTGATGAGTGGTGAGCCGAGGGGGGTGATTCTAGCAGAGAAGGCACAAGAACATGGGAGAAAAGAACACGTCTGGTGTAAGAACTGAGGGCTTTGAGACTTTCTCTTAGTAATGTACACAGATATTGCTGGGATGGAACCTTCACTCCTGCAAAAGCATATGACAAACTCATGAGGCATTCCCACTCATTGGAAATGGATGTGATAGGAAAAAACTATGGCTGTTAAAGATCCCAATTAAAATACAGATTTTTCTAAGGCTATGCAGGAGGGATGGACTGGTGACAGGTGATCTCAGACACAGAAGAATGGGTGCAGTATTGCAGTCTTGCCTGCTATGTGGTCTGCCGACTGATAGTTCCATGCATATTTTTTCTTCTTGCATAATCACTGATGAGATATGGAGAAAAGTTTGCAGGGAACCTCTCCCCACTTAGGATGACCTGTGGAAAAATTTTTGTTGCATGATAATCTACCTATTCACATGGTGGCAGTCATGTGGTGCGTATGGAGAGCAAGGAATGATTTTTTCTTTTAGGAGAGACCAATATGTGTGGAGTAAATTGTAAACGCTTGTTGATCTCTCACACATATGTGGGGTTCTACGCTGTAATCATGTTTTATGTTGATTAATAAAATGCTCTCCCAAATTACTATTGGTGCACGATAGCTTTCCTTTATGTTTCAAAAAAGAAAAGAAAATACATGGATTTACAAAGATCGAACTAAACTCTTTCACGACAAGTACATAGTTTGAAAATCTTTTGAACAAAATCAATGCATATTGCTTTTTGACGCACGATTACGAATTTTTCCAGGTAAGTTAAAATCAAAATGGATCAACCCTTATATTATCTTGAAAACACATCCATATGGACCTGTTGATATTTTCGATTCAAAAATGAATATTTCAATGGTCAACATTTAAAGCCCTATCTTGATAATTCCCTAAATCAACCCTCTGATTCTCTCGATTTACATGACCTACTTGACAAAGATCATTGATGCATTTCATGCCCGACTAAATGGCATAAATGACAACACTAAATGGGAGGTAACCCATTATTTTTTCCAACTTTCCTTTTTGTTTTCCACTTTTCTCAGGTTTTGACCATCTAGAATTCAACCTCTTCTCACTAAGGTGACATCCTTTTACCTTATGCATGAGGACATTGCATATCTTTAGCATGGGGGGGACACTTTAAATTTTGTCGATCCTTTCAGGATTTTCAAAACCCAAACTACAAAAATTTCTTCCTTTTTGCATGCATTTATCAAAAAAATCATAAAAATCATATATTAAAAAAGCTTTGAGGAATTTGAAAAACACGGGACCAAGACTGTGATTTTTCAAAAAAAGGTACACATGGGACTTAATCTATAACAAAACCTAAGGAAGAATCCAAGTATCTTTTGGTTGGACTTTTCAAGTCTAAAAATTTAGACTCGATTAGTTTATCTCCTAAAGAAATCCTCTTGAACCCCTGAAGAAATTAATTGTCCTTGATCCTGTTTAATGGTTTGAATAGTACTTAACCTTATTCTCAATCCAAAAATTTGAATTTCTTTTGGAACTTAAGTGTCAAAAATTTCACACGCACAAGCCAACCAAAATAGAAAGCCCAAAAACAAAAATAAATAATTCCTTGTGTTTAACTTAAGGTGAAACCTAAAGCAGTTTTGATTGGATGAGTCCCTGCCATGGAAAAGGAGAAAACACTCCTTTGAGGAAATGATGCCAACATGTTACCCCCTTGATGCTTGCTCCATATCTATATTCCATATCTATATATGGAGCATATAAGGACATCTTGCTAGTCAAGTGCCTCGGATGGTACTATCCCAAAGTATTGAAGCAAAAGCCTGAATTCGCTTGGAGTCCCTCTCACAGTGCCACAAGGTGTAAGGTTGTAGGGCTCCTGGAGGTGTCTTGGACATTGCTTTTATAGCGTTGGAGTAAGAGACTCCTCGAGGATCAGTAATGGGGACAAGGATTTGACACAATTCTATTTAGGTTAATCTAAGGCTAAGCATAGGGGAGAAAATAATAAAAACATCAAAATATAAGTTCAAAAAAAAAATTTTGGCCATTCGCAAAAGCATTGACACTTGATTTTTCATCATCACACAAATTTTGGATCAATTTCTTAAGTCAAGGAGGTTCCTACCGTAAAAATGGTTGATGGGATAATTGGAATCAGAAGAGGAAAATTTGTCGAATTCTTGGGTAGATACATAGATCCTGTTTTATGATAACATTTGGATCCAAGGATAAATCTTGAAGTTTTATCTTAAACAAATCATGTACCTTACTTTTCAAACCAACCAAAGTCCCATAAAAGTGTTTTCCTCAAAACCAAAAAGAAAGTTTTCCCTAATATAGTTTTACGAAATAGTATTTGCTAAGGGAATAGAAAAATGATGAGCATGGGGGTGTGATAAACATTAGTTTATCATCATTCTTAAGTTAAAAATCACATTTAATTCCTGAGGTTTCTGCATTGCATTATGGTATTGGGTTGCATTTAGCATTTCATGCATTTTAAGGATTTAGGCATGCATTAGCATTGTTTCTTATCATTTTATGCACTTATGCATTCCAATTGATTGCCAAGGATGAGAACACAGTAGCTATCATTTAAACCTTGGCAATGTGAAAGGTACACACATCAAAAGAAGATAAAAACTCATTCTAGCTAAATCCCAGCTCAACCCAGCTCACCTCAGTTGGATTCTAGGTCAATCCAGCTCATCTTAGTTGGATCTAGCTCATTCTTAGCTCCACCCAACTCGTGGCAGCTCAACTCTACTTAGCTTAGCTACTAGTCCTCAACTAACTAAGCTAAGTCAGCTGAAGAGTCACCAACTAGCTCAGGTTAACTCATCTCCAGCTCATGAAGACTCAACTTAGCTTAACTCAGTTGAACTTAGCTATTAGACCTAAGCTACCGAGCCAAGATTGCTACGGAGTCTTTAAGAAGATCAATTCCTTCTCACCTCAACTCTAGATTAGTTGAAGACAACTCACCTCAACTCTCCTTACTTTTCTTAGCTACCAGCAAAGAATTGATTAACTAACCTAGTAGCTGAGCTCTCAAGCATCTCTTCTTCAACTTCAATTCAGCTCCATGTAGACATACTCCAGCTCAAGTCAGCTCCTACTCAATCCTAGCTCTTACTTTCTGCTAGTAGCTACTAAGCTAACTTAGTTAGCTAAGTGATGGGAACACCATCATAGGCCCTAACTAGCCCATTTTAGTCTGGAATAAAAGATAAAAGCTCCTACATATTCATCTGTGGGTTATATCTCCACCACATTGTGTTTTGAGAAGAGAATAAGAAACCATGGTTAATTATGTAATTTTAACAACAAATCATGAACACAGATTAACCAAGGGGTTGGCTATGGGTTAATTAAAGGTCAAATGAGCATTAAAGTCTAATAATTGGGTCCATGCAAACAGAAATGGGCTTTCATGCATATAGAGAATTAACAGTAACCCAAAACCCTAATTTCAGATCTGCTTAAATAAAAAAGGTTATGATCAAGATAAAGTCCATCTAAACCTTTTAAAATCATATAAAAATATTTCATAAGGTTTGGTATCCTTGAATTGACCATTAGAACCCATTTTGATCTAAAATAGAGTCTCATATAGAAAGTTGCCCTAATTTGGGTGTTTGAGTAAATTGCCCAGTCAAACTTGGTCAAAATCAAAATATAACTTCACCATCAGATTCCTTGGGTCCAAATTAGGTTTGTACCAAAATTTGGACCCAATCAAAGTCCATCTTGACCTAGTTTGCATTTTGATCCAGTCTAACTCTTTCTTTCTCATTCATACCCCAACTTTCGAAATCCTTACAAAAAGCCCCCTAACTTCTCTTCATTTTATTCAAATGGGTCCCTGTCTCCATGGTAGGTGTGAACCCAAAGGTGCCGAGCTTCAATCAAGGATACCTCCCTGATTTCTCGATTAATCCCTTCCAAAATTGGAAGGGATGATCTTGAGGTCATCCCTAAACCACTAAACCTAATTCTAGATCCCAAATCCGCCCAAGAAGCCCATGCGAATCCTTGATTTCCAAGGATCTTCTTTCTGAAAAACTGAGCCTTTCAAGCTTGTTTCCAAGCTTGGAAGCCTGCTTGAAGGCCTATAAAAGACCGTCATGGACTGCCTCACCTCCTTAGCAAGTTTTTTGGCCAAAATCTTCTCCTCTCCCTCTCCAGCCTGCTCCTAAGCTTGCTCTGGCAACCTTTCCTGTCTGACTTCTTCACCCACCGCCACATACAATAAGCGATGGGATTGTCTTCCTCAAGTTCTTCTGTGCCTTACAATACCAGCAGGTGTCTCCTTCCTCCGTCCTTGTCGCCGCCTTCATCCCCGTAGTATTCGCCTTCTCCGACGTTGGCCTATCATAGCCGGTTCCTCCTCGGTATCCTCCTCAACTACTAGCTACCTCCCTTGATTCCTCTTCTTCCTCTAAACATCATCGTACCTCTAGACTTCAGTTTCAATCACAATTTTGCCTGTTCCACCACCGTCTCCCCCGTCTCAAGCATACCTCTGGTGACCTTGACAACCCGCTACATGCCACCAATTCGCCTGCCATCACTTCCTATACCTCCGCCGACCCCACGCGAGCAAAACCCCTCAAGAAATTGAGGGAATTACCGTGCCCATCATCTCCCCAAACAACCCACCTCCGCACCTTCATCTCCGAGGCCTCCAGACCTCCTCACTCCACTTGCCACACCACTGCCCCTGAAGCACTCGCCGCACATTGACGATCCATCTAAGCATCTTTAATTGGGTCGAGAGGTTGTATTTTGTTTCTCAGGTGTTCACTATCACTCGCTGTCATTGCCATCGTCTCCAGCTATGTTCTTCAAGCTCTGGCTGTGTTCTTCACCAAATTCTCTCCTAGGTCATGTGGATTTGTTCCAGGTACATGACTAGGCTACCAATTGAACCAGCTAGCCTCATCTCCACTCGCAATTACATGAACCACCTACTAGTGCTTCTGTGAAGGAAGCACATGAAAGAAAGTCCCACATTGTGGGATTAGGAGCAGCGGTTCAGGATAAAAGGATTTTGTGCCAGCGACCCATCGCCTAGTCATGAGGGGTTGGGTCCCTCTTCACTCACACTTGCTCACTCCTCGACTACCTTCTAGGCCCGGTAACCCTGGTTATTGCTCTTGACCCGATTACCTGCCTGTTAACCCGCTTACTGATCTGGTTAGGCAGGCATGAAGACAAAAAGAAGAAAAGAGAGAGAGGGGGGGTTTTGCTCCTTGCTCTCTACTCTCAATACTTAAAAAAAAAGAGGCTTTTACCTGTGTTCGTGGCTACTGAGTCTCCCCTGAGGCTCGAGAAGAAGGAAGGAAGAGGCACTTGAGCCTCTTGAAGGCACTGTAGCAGGCTTCATTTAAGCCATCTGGGGCTTATTTCTGTCATCTAATTTCTGAGGCATTTAATTATGTGGTTGCAGTTACTATTCATATATATGAGTATTTGTGAAGTTTAAACTTAAAGGGTAATTTGGTGATTCAAATCACCATTTTACCCTAATCTTTTTGCACATTGGTATTTGTATCTATTGATATATTATTCTGAATTATTCTTTTGATCTCAATTGCTCATATTTTTCTTACAATTGTAATCTATGAGAATGAATTGCTCTTGAATTGCTCCCAGTGAACGACCTCGTACTCACGTGTTATAATTTATCTATTTTTGGGCGATTTCAAATTGCTACGACGATTGTATCTCTTAAAACATCGATTTTACGCGTAAACACTAAGTTAACCTAGCTCCTACTCCACCTCCTCTCCACTTCATGGCCGGCCACCTATGACCTCAAAGACCACCAAAACTACCTCCACTTTCTCTCTATTTTAGTGCCAAACCCACAACCACCACCAACCCTTTGCACTCGTTCACTAATGATGCCAACTATGGCAATGCTTGACCACCATTACCACCCATAACCACCACTAAACTTGGCTCCAAGAATGCCCCTACAACCCTTCAAGTTGGCACCAACTTAATGACCCATCTCCACCCTACACCTAAACCCAATACCTAATCCTACCTATCCAATTTGGCACCTTGTTCTAGAACTTAAGGTTGGCACTAACCTTAGCCCTAACCATACCCCCTTACACCTCGTCCTATGGTGCCAATTAACCTCCACCTTCCATAACATAACCACCATCACAAAACCTAATCCTAGCCCTCCATAACCCACCACGCCACCTAACCCTAGAGCCACCTAAGGTTGGCATCAATTCAACCCTAACCATCCCTTTCCTATGTCTATTTAACACCCATGCAACTAGCACCAAAACCCATCCTTGGCTACCATAATTTCTACCTATATCCACCATAGGAATCCACGGAAGAAGGAGTTGAAGGAGATTAGGGAGGCTATCTTGTCTCCTTGGTGACTACCTTCTTCTCCCCTCTTCCTTGGTACAAAGCCAAGGAGCAATTTCATTTGGAGGATGACTAGGCAGGAGAAGAGAGGGGGTGGTGGACGACCACCCTTGGAAGCATCACTATGGGAGCATTTTGCCATCTAGGAGAGGAGAAAGGGAAGTTCTTCTTCAAGTATGGAAGCTGCCGTGCTTGGAGTGAAGTTCTTCTCGAGGATCATTTAGAGGATTACCATCTTCTACTTTTCTTTTTGCATTAGCTATCTTCATTTTGTAACAAGCATTCTTCTACTTGTGACATTATTTTTATTTAGCAATACAAATAACATTTGCCTTTCAATTTTTGTGCTTTTATTTCAAGTACCATTTTAATTTGCTAGTCATTATTCATCATGAAACATGTTAAAAGATTTTGTATCGTTGTAGTTGTGAGTCATGTCATACCAAATAACATTTATAAAATTTTTCAGTAACTACTGAGTCATCCGTAGGGAGGCAAAATGTGATTTTTATCGGCAAACTTTTCAGAAAGATGTTCTAAGCAAATATTTATATATTTATATATCTATATATAGACAAGCATTCATGAGATCGAATAAACATTTTATTGATAAAGAGAATGTCTCACAAATCTAATGTAATTGAATGCTTTAAAATAACATGAAATAGAGGAATAAACTATGGAGGAGAAAAAGAATAAGAGAATGTGGTGGAGATGACGGAGCTGCTTGTGGCATGCTTGTGCGAAGTGCAGTAGCACTTCAGATCCAGGGTGTTGGGAAGAAGGCCGAAGAAAAGAGTTGATTCTCGCTTAACAAGATGATAATTAAAATGATTTGTTTTTGTATTTTTAAGTGGTGAAAAATCGACTAATCAAAGTATTGAATTAAAATTAACCACTCAATGAGGAGTGGGTCATCTCCACGAGGAGGAATGGTTCTATTCAAACTTGCACAGGTCAAAAGCAGATGTTCACAATTAATTTCCCAAAGAAATCGAATCAAAATCGCCTTTAAATCAAAATAACAATGATATGATCATGCTGAAATCATATTTTAGTAAAAAGATAAGGTTGTTTTCACAAAACCACCATAATAAACTATTCCTTAAATGATAAAATGGGAAGTTGGCAATGGCATGACTCGTAAATAGAAATGCAACCCGAAACAGGGGATTTCTTCCTCAAGCTTGTGTGTGAGGAGTAGGGAATGGCTGGAGGTGCGAAGCTCGCTAGAGGTCCGTTGGGCCAAGCCGCACCCGATGGCGGCAATAGCTCAGTGCGAGGAGGCTGAAGATGGTGGAACGGAGGAGAGGAAGTTGCTTTGTATGCTGGCTGCAGGTGGTGCGAGGAGGGTGGCACGCAAGCACGCGGAGAAGAGAGGCTGCTAGATGGTGAGCATGGGCGCACTGCTGGCTGTTGCACACAGAGGTGCCCGCGCAAGGAGGGTGGTGTGTGGGTGCACTGCTGGCCGCACGTGGGTGCTCGACGAGGGGAGATGCGTGCTGCGGGAGGTGCGCATGTATGGTGGGTTGCTGCAGCTGTTGTGTGACCGGCGAGGGGTGCGGGCACCAACGACCGTCGAGCACCAGCGAGGGTTGTAGGCGGAGGTGTTGGCCAACGAGGAGGTGGGTGCTATGGCTGTCTGCTGGAAGTGGTGTTGGTGAGGTGTTGGAGGTGGCTATGGGTTCCATTGAGGTGTAGGAAAAACAGAGGAAAAAGAAGAAACGAAGAGGAAGAAGTGAAGATGGAGGTGGTGCTGTTGGGTCTTCAGACATCCGAGAACCTTCCCGGATGACTTAACCGGAGGGAATGGCATGGCAAGGATGGATGTGAGTCACGCGTGCGTGGTGGCATGGCTGTGACCTTGCATGGATGGTGCGGCGATGGCTGTTGCAATGGTGTTGTGAGGCTCTGCGGATGGCAGTGGGGGCTATCACCCCTCACGACCACGGTAGCAGAACTCTTGTCACGGTCGAGGCCCATGGTGGTGAGATGATGAGCTTGAAGCCCTGCACAATGGTGGAGTGGGATGGTGGCCTCCCTCGCTCTGTCATTGGAGGTCTCTTCTTATGTTGCAGGAAGGTGGAGAGGGAGATGGAGCATTGAGCAACGTGTGAAACCAAGATCCGCCTTTATCGCCCATGTTGCTACTCTTCAATGGCCGTAACTCATGAAGCCGTTAAGAAGAGAATAGGAAAAATAAAAAAGAAATGATGGGTTGTTTATGTGCAAACCCTTAATTTCTATGTTAAATCCAAAACAATACATATAATGCACCTAATTGGTTAACTAATCAAATCCATGCCATTCTAACTCAATTCTAAATGCATTTAATTATGAATGCAATGCATGAATTATGCAATGAAGTCAAAAATATAAACTAATCTATTTACATCCTAATGCATGCTAAATAAATGTAAAAGATAACTTAATATCTAGGCATTGAAATTCCTAAATAGCCCACAAATATGGGCTCATCACCAGGGTGTCGGGAAGAAGGCCGAAGAAAGAGGGACTTTAAAGACCTAAATTAAGTTAGAACTTGGCATACTTGTAGTGTAATTCATGCACAAATAGCATACATTGCATCTTTTTTGCTTTACTTAAATAGTCATAATATAATGTTATAAAGTACTGATTAGTGCATTATTTGGATTGTAGGCAATAAGAAGCTCAGGAGATGGCCTGAAGTTGGAACTGAAGAAAGGAGGAAGCTAGAGCTGCAGTAGAGCTAGAGCAGAAGCCCTAGAATAAAGATGAAGACATAATGCAGGGAAGAGGTATACTACCTTACTAGTTGAATTTTAATGTAGGAATTAAATTATGAAGAACATAGGATCTTTCCTAACCATAGGATAGCTTTAGAGACCTTCCTAAACCCTAGTCACCCTTAAATTAGTTCACCTTAGCCTAGAATACCTCAAAACCCTTACTCCAGCCCATATCTAGACGTCCATGTAGGTTGTTGGATGTCCAGGACCCTTAGACACCACCCGTAGAGCCAGAATCCAATTCTGCTAGAATATTGGATGTCTAGACAAGGTGTCAGACATCCAATTTCTACAGAATTCTAAGATAGAACCCAAACTCCACTTTGATTCAACTTTGAACATCCAGACTAGAGACTTGGACTTCTGATTTTGAAGTATAAGTTTTCTGATCACTAAATTAGACGTCTGGAACCCATCTCTAGTTACTTTTTTTGAAATCAAGCCTAGATCTTGATTTCCTAAGCCCCAAAATCCAATTCTACACCCTAGGAAACCTAAATTAAGGTGCCATAAGCCTAATAAACTACCCTAAGATCCTACTAAGAACCTAATTAGGTTCTCACTAGACCTAATTAACTTGGATCTAAGTTAATTACACTTCACCTAATCAATTGGACTCATAAAGTCCAATTGAGCTCAAACCTCAACAACACAAGTCTAATTAGACTCAGTGAGAGTCCAATTGACTCAAGCCTAACCTAATTGGGGACTTCCTCTCCCAATTACATGCACATCCATTCAATCAAACTTAGGATAAGTTTAATTGCACTTATCAATTTAGTATTAGGGTTTATAACCCTATTTCTAGAAACCTACCTAAACCTAATCACCTAGACCTATAGGACTAGACCTAAACCACCTAGCCACACCCACATACTCACGCACATGCATACACCTTGGCCACCCACTCTAGAGTCCTCTAGAATCTTCACCAAGTGGCACCACCTCTTTGTTGGTGCTAGAGCACCACGATCATTTATTTTGATGATAACAAAACACGTGTTATTTAACATTTGCAATTTGAGTCCTAGATTTCAGGTCAAATGCAAATGTAGACGTGCTTAAACGGAGTTCGAGCTCACATCCAGGACGGATTGGAGGAGCTTGACGGAAAACAGGGGAGGTTCGCGTGGAGCGACAGATTGAAGATAGAAGACAAGAAGAATATGATAGATTCTTTTTAATCCTTTCTTGTATCTCTTGTCTTTATTTTCTTGCTCTTTTTATTTTCCTTAGAATATTATGTTAAAGAGCCTCAAAGTACCCTAACAGTAGTCCTAGGAACACCTGCACAACCCTAGGATACTTAGGTTTTCTGTAGAGCACTTAGAAAACCAATATAGGGTTCAAACAGCACTTCCAGACGTCTAATTCCCAAATCAGATGTCTGATAAAGTATTTTAAGACGTCTGACTGTTGTTTCAGACGTGTGATATCTGTTAGGCTGGACATACCTAGTTCTGTCTGATGAAATCAGACGTCCAGACCTTAGTCCAGACGTCCTAGAAGACGTCTGATGGACTTGCTAGACGTCCAGATAGTGGACCGTTGGCTAGCTTAGCAGGCACTCAAAAATATGACCGTTAGAGCCTTATCAGACGTCCTTAGGCCTTTCTAGACGTCTGATAATTGACCGTTTTGCCTCGGCTGACCCAAAATCTCTTCTCAGAGATTTTCTAGCCGTTGCAACGTTTGGAAATCAACTCCCACAGTAAAAGTAGGTTTCCAGACGTCCAGACATAGTGCCAGACGTCCTGTATGTCGTCTGATGGACTTGCGTAAAAACCCTGTTTAGATCTGGTCCAAGTCAGGGAGAGACCCGCCCAAAATCAGACGTCTGACTTTGAAATCAGACGTCTTAAAGTGGCGTTCCAGACGTCTGATGCCAGAATTAGACATCTGATAAGCCTGTCAGAACAATGATTGTTCCTGATTTCGGGCTGATTCACTTGGGCTTTGTACCCAACGGCTATAGAACCTTTCCTAAGCCTTCCAAAGCCTTCCTAAGGCCTCTATAAATAGAGGGGAGCCTTTGACACACCAACACACACTAAGACACACTAAGAGAAACACAAGATACACACTTGGATACACCTAAGCAACATACTTTCTACCCTTTTATGTCCAAGAAAAGATCTTGCTCTCCAAGCTTAAGTTCCATCACCTAGAGAGCTAAATTCCCTTCGCGCACCCGCTCTCCCGCCGTTGTCTACGAGAGCGGCATTGCGCCATCGCGTGGCACACGCACCGCGTCATCAACTCGACGCACTCCTTGCAAAGGGGAGTTTCCTATTTCCTATAGAAGCTAGGTTTAAATTACTTTGTTGGCTCTATAGGATTACTTGTTTTATTTTATCTTTTTCTTTTGGTTGGGCATTCGCTTTGCGAATTCCCGTCTCCTTCGTGGGACAAAATCCTTCTCGTGGAGAGAAGGGGTTGAGGAACGCTACCCTCGTACTTGTAGCGTGGTTGTACTGAGGTTGAATCACCCTCGTTTTAAAGTGATTCGGTTAGTGGATTTGATCAACTAGGTTGATCGAAAAATCCTAACTCGAGAGGGTTAGGTGGTGGTTTTCACCCGGTTTGGATTTCCACCTAAAAACAATTGTGTACTTTGTGTGATTGTTATTTTGTGAAGATTATTTATATTTATTTCCGCATTTTATTACGTCACCCCTCCTTGTAGGGCCAAACCTACATTTGGTATCAGAGCAGGTTCTTGCGAGTTCGGAGTAACACCCGGCAAGAAGATCATGGAGGGAAGCTGTTCCACAAGCAGGATTTCCGAGGGGCAGTCCACAACCCGTCCGCCGTTCTTCGACGGGAGCAACTACCCCTACTGGAAGTTGCGGATGAAGACCTGGCTTCAAGCCACCGACTTCACGATCTGGACCAGATGCGAGACGCCATTTGAGATCCCAGAAAAGTCCGCGGGAGGCTACTCGCAGCTGCATATTCGAGAGCTTTCACTCAACACAAAGGCAATGAATGCCCTGTATTGCGCGTTAAGTCCGAAAGAGTTCGAGAAAATCCAAGAGTGCATTACCGCCCACGAGATATGGAGGAAGTTAGAAGACACTCATGAGGAGATGAGCTCGGAGGAAGAAGAAGAAGAAAAGGAAGAAACCGCTTGCTTTGGTTTCATGGCCAGAGGAAGCAACAGTGACAGCGAAAGCGGAAGCGACAACGAGGTAAATTTCGATTTACAAGAAGCTTTTAATGAACTATTTGAGATTAGTAAATCACTTAAGATAGAAAACAAAAGCATGAAGAAGAACCTTAGTTTTCTTAAAAATGAAAATGATAGGTTAGAAAAACAACTTAAGGACATAGAAGCTAGTCCTAAAAATGATAACCTATTATTAGAAAATCAAGACCTCATCAATGAAAATAATAAATTGATTGAGGAAAATGATAGTCTAAAGTTAGAAATCTCTAATTTAAAGACTAAGATGAGTATTATAGAAAAAGAAATTGCATGTCTTAGGGAAAACTCCAACAAATTAATCAATAAAGTAGATGATTTATATAGCCCTAAGATTGAGAACGGATCTCCATCAAGGAGACCCGCTAACAGATCCGGATCCAAGCCCACTTGGATACCGAAAAAAGAATTAGAATCTTGTTTTATAGGGTTCAGGGATAATTACAACATAAAGGACTGGACCTACAAGCTCAAGTCTGGTCAACTCGAGTTGGGAGAACCAAGGAGTAGACCAAGGAGGAGAACAAGAAGACCGACGAGACGGCAAACAAACGACGGACCCGCTGCACGTCGACCGCCAGACTGGAGACCGGCGCCGATGCCCGGGCCTCCAAGCTACGGATGGGAGCCCCATCCGATGTGGCATCCACCACCACCATTCGGGCCATTTTATTGGCCATGGTAGGTGAGGTAAAACCCTTTACCCTATCTTTTTATCATAAGCATTTAGATAGGGGAAGTTAAAAAATGATGAGCTAATTGTCAATTTTTAAGGGGGAGATGCAAGTTAGCTAAATTTCCTTTAGTAAGGGGGAGAAAAATAATAGCTATCTTGTTGTTACAAAAAGGGGGAGAATATCACCTTTGTTAAAATAAATTCATAGAAGATCATGTTTTAAGGAGGGTTATATGAAATCTAAAATCAATCAAACCTTTTTGATAATGTCAAAAAGGGGGAGGATTTTATGCATTATTATTTACGATTTTGTCATCATCAAAAAGGGGGAGATTGTTGGTGCTAGAGCACCACGATCATTTATTTTGATGATAACAAAACACGTGTTATTTAACATTTGCAATTTGAGTCCTAGATTTCAGGTCAAATGCAAATGTAGACGTGCTTAAACGGAGTTCGAGCTCGCATCCAGGACGGATTGGAGGAGCTTGACGGAAAACAGAGGAGGTTCGCGTGGAGCGACAGATTGAAGATAGAAGACAAGAAGAATATGATAGATTCTTTTTAATCCTTTCTTGTATCTCTTGTCTTTATTTTCTTGCACTTTTTATTTTCCTTAGAATATTATGTTAAAGAGCCTCAAAGTACCCTAACAGTAGTCCTAGGAACACCTGCACAACCATAGGATACTTAGGTTTTCTGTAGAGCACTTAGAAAACCAATATAGGGTTCAAACAGCACTTCCAGATGTCTAATTCCCAAATCAGACGTCTGATAAAGTATTTTAAGACGTCTGACTGTTGTTTCAGACGTGTGATATCTGTTAGGCTGGACATACCTAGTTCTGTCTGATGAAATCAGACGTCCAGACCTTAGTCCAGACGTCCTAGAAGACGTCTGATGGACTTGCCAGACGTCCAGATAGTGGACCGTTGGCTAGCTTAGCAGGCACTCAAGAATATGACCGTTAGAGCCTTATCAGACGTCCTTAGGCCTTTCCAGACGTCTGATAATTGACCGTTTTGCCTCAGCTGACCCAAAATCTCTTCTCAGAGATTTTCTAGCCGTTGCAACGTTTGGAAATCAACTCCCACAGTAAAAGTAGGTTTCCAGACGTCCAGACATAGTGCCAGACGTCCTGTATGTCGTCTGATGGACTTGCGTAAAAACCCTGTTTAGATCTGGTCCAAGTCAGGGAGAGACCCGCCCAAAATCAGACGTCTGACTTTGAAATCAGACGTCTTAAAGTGGCGTTCCAGACGTCTGATGCCAGAATTAGACATCTGATAAGCCTGTCAGAACAATGATTGTTCCTGATTTCGGGCTGATTCACTTGGGCTTTGTACCCAACGGCTATAGAACCTTTCCTAAGCCTTCCAAAGCTTTCCTAAGGCCTCTATAAATAGAGGGGAGCCTTTGACACACCAACACACACTAAGACACACTAAGAGAAACACAAGATACACACTTGGATACACCTAAGCAACATACTTTCTACCCTTTTATGTCCAAGAAAAGATCTTGCTCTCCAAGCTTAAGTTCCATCACCTAGAGAGCTAAATTCCCTTCGCACACCCGCTCTCCCGCCGTTGTCTACGAGAGCGACATTGCGCCATCGCGTGGCACACGCACCGCGTCATCAACTCGACGCACTCCTTGCAAAGGGGAGTTTCCTATTTCCTATGGAAGCTAGGTTTAAATTACTTTGTTGGCTCTATAGGATTACTTGTTTTATTTTATCTTTTTCTTTTGGTTGGGCATTCGCTTTGCGAATTCCCGTCTCCTTCGTGGGACAAAATCCTTCTCGTGGAGAGAAGGGGTTGAGGAACGCTACCCTCGTACTTGTAGCGTGGTTGTACTGAGGTTGAATCACCCTCGTTTTAAAGTGATTCGGTTAGTGGATTTGATCAACTAGGTTGATCGAAAAATCCTAACTCGAGAGGGTTAGGTGGTGGTTTTCACCCGGTTTGGATTTCCACCTAAAAACAATTGTGTACTTTGTGTGATTGTTATTTTGTGAAGATTATTTATATTTATTTCCGCATTTTATTACGTCACCCCTCCTTGTAGGGCCAAACCTACATTTGGTATCAGAGCAGGTTCTTGCGAGTTCGGAGTAACACCCGGCAAGAAGATCATGGAGGGAAGCTGTTCCACAAGCAGGATTTCCGAGGGGCAGTCCACAACCCGTCCGCCGTTCTTCGACGGGAGCAACTACCCCTACTGGAAGTTGCGGATGAAGACCTGGCTTCAAGCCACCGACTTCACGATCTGGACCAGATGCGAGACGCCATTTGAGATCCCAGAAAAGTCCGCGGGAGGCTACTCGCAGCTGCATATTCGAGAGCTTTCACTCAACACAAAGGCAATGAATGCCCTGTATTGCGCGTTAAGTCCGAAAGAGTTCGAGAAAATCCAAGAGTGCATTACCGCCCACGAGATATGGAGGAAGTTAGAAGACACTCATGAGGAGATGAGCTCGGAGGAAGAAGAAGAAGAAAAGGAAGAAACCGCTTGCTTTGGTTTCATGGCCAGAGGAAGCAACAGTGACAGCGAAAGCGGAAGCGACAACGAGGTAAATTTCGATTTACAAGAAGCTTTTAATGAACTATTTGAGATTAGTAAATCACTTAAGATAGAAAACAAAAGCATGAAGAAGAACCTTAGTTTTCTTAAAAATGAAAATGATAGGTTAGAAAAACAACTTAAGGACATAGAAGCTAGTCCTAAAAATGATAACCTATTATTAGAAAATCAAGACCTCATCAATGAAAATAATAAATTGATTGAGGAAAATGATAGTCTAAAGTTAGAAATCTCTAATTTAAAGACTAAGATGAGTATTATAGAAAAAGAAATTGCATGTCTTAGGGAAAACTCCAACAAATTAATCAATAAAGTAGATGATTTATATAGCCCTAAGATTGAGAACGGATCTCCATCAAGGAGACCCGCTAACAGATCCGGATCCAAGCCCACTTGGATACCGAAAAAAGAATTAGAATCTTGTTTTATAGGGTTCAGGGATAATTACAACATAAAGGACTGGACCTACAAGCTCAAGTCTGGTCAACTCGAGTTGGGAGAACCAAGGAGTAGACCAAGGAGGAGAACAAGAAGACCGACGAGACGGCAAACAAACGACGGACCCGCTGCACGTCGACCGCCAGACTGGAGACCGGCGCCGATGCCCGGGCCTCCAAGCTACGGATGGGAGCCCCATCCGATGTGGCATCCACCACCACCATTCGGGCCATTTTATTGGCCATGGTAGGTGAGGTAAAACCCTTTACCCTATCTTTTTATCATAAGCATTTAGATAGGGGAAGTTAAAAAATGATGAGCTAATTGTCAATTTTTAAGGGGGAGATGCAAGTTAGCTAAATTTCCTTTAGTAAGGGGGAGAAAAATAATAGCTATCTTGTTGTTACAAAAAGGGGGAGAATATCACCTTTGTTAAAATAAATTCATAGAAGAGCATGTTTTAAGGGGGGTTATATGAAATCTAAAATCAATCAAACCTTTTTGATAATGTCAAAAAGGGGGAGGATTTTATGCATTATTATTTACGATTTTGTCATCATCAAAAAGGGGGAGATTGTTGGTGCTAGAGCACCACGATCATTTATTTTGATGATAACAAAACACGTGTTATTTAACATTTGCAATTTGAGTCCTAGATTTCAGGTCAAATGCAAATGTAGACGTGCTTAAACGGAGTTCGAGCTCGCATCCAGGACGGATTGGAGGAGCTTGACGGAAAACAGAGGAGGTTCGCGTGGAGCGACAGATTGAAGATAGAAGACAAGAAGAATAGGATAGATTCTTTTTAATCCTTTCTTGTATCTCTTGTCTTTATTTTCTTGCACTTTTTATTTTCCTTAGAATATTATGTTAAAGAGCCTCAAAGTACCCTAACAGTAGTCCTAGGAACACCTGCACAACCATAGGATACTTAGGTTTTCTGTAGAGCACTTAGAAAACCAATATAGGGTTCAAACAGCACTTCCAGATGTCTAATTCCCAAATCAGACGTCTGATAAAGTATTTTAAGACGTCTGACTGTTGTTTCAGACGTGTGATATCTGTTAGGCTGGACATACCTAGTTCTGTCTGATGAAATCAGACGTCCAGACCTTAGTCCAGACGTCCTAGAAGACGTCTGATGGACTTGCCAGACGTCCAGATAGTGGACCGTTGGCTAGCTTAGCAGGCACTCAAGAATATGACCGTTAGAGCCTTATCAGACGTCCTTAGGCCTTTCCAGACGTCTGATAATTGACCGTTTTGCCTCGGCT
This sequence comes from Thalassia testudinum, assembly GCA_037157565.1. Classification (NCBI taxonomy): domain Eukaryota; kingdom Viridiplantae; phylum Streptophyta; class Magnoliopsida; order Alismatales; family Hydrocharitaceae; genus Thalassia; species Thalassia testudinum. The sequence continues at coordinate 68,279,651 of JAZHRO010000007.1, read as the reverse complement.
GACCCAAAATCTCTTCTCAGAGATTTTCTAGCCGTTGCAACGTTTGGAAATCAACTCCCACAGTAAAAGTAGGTTTCCAGACGTCTAGACATAGTGCCAGACGTCCTGTATGTCGTCTGATGGACTTGTGCAAAAACCCTTTTTAGATCTGGTCCAAGTCAGGTGAGACCCGCCCAAAATCAGACGTCTGACCTTGAAATCAGACGTCTTAAAGTGGCGTTCCAGACGTCTGATGCCAGAATTAGACGTCTGATAAGCCTGTCAGAACAATGATTGTTCCTGATTTTGGGCTGATTCACTTGGGCTTTGTACCCAACGGCTATAGAACTTTTCCTAAGCCTTCCAAAGCCTTCCTAAGGCCTCTATAAATAGAGGGGAGCCTTTGACACACCAACACACACTAAGACACACTAAGAGAAACACAACATACACACTTGGATACACCTAAGCAACATACTTTCTACCCTTTTATGTCCAAGAAAAGATCTTGCTCTCCAAGCTTAAGTTCCATCACCTAGAGAGCTAAATTCCCTTCGCGCACCCGCTCTCCCGCCGTTGTCTACGAGAGCGACATTGCGCCATCGCGTGGCACACGCACCGCGTCATCAACTCGACGCACTCCTTGCAAAGGGGAGTTTCCTATTTCCTATAGAAGCTAGGTTTAAATTACTTTGTTGGCTCTATAGGATTACTTGTTTTATTTTATCTTTGTCTTTTGGTTGGGTATTCGCTTTGCGAATTCCCGTCTCCTTCGTGGGACAAAATCCTTCTCGTGGAGAGAAGGGGTTGAGGAACGCTACCCTCGTACTTGTAGCGTGGTTGTACTGAGGTTGAATCACCCTTGTTTTAAAGTGATTCGGTTAGTGGATTTGATCAACTAGGTTGATCGAAAATTCCTAACTCGAGAGGGTTAGGTGGTGGTTTTCACCCAGTTTGGGTTTCCACCTAAAAACAATTGTGTACTTTGTGTGATTGTTATTTTGTGAAGATTGTTTATATTTATTTCCGCATTTTATTACGTCACCCCTCCTCGTAGGGCCAAACCTACACTCTTGAAACTTGAAAATAGACAATCAACTAGTCCATTCTTAGATCCACAAATTGTGGATCTAAGAAGACCCACTCCCTTCCACCTTGACACTAAGATGGAGGTCCTTCTAGAGAATTCTATAATTCTCTAGAGGGCCAATCCCTTAGTCTATTTAAAGACCCTCTTGGACGGCCATGGACCCCCATCTAGTTCTTGGACTCCATTCATGTGCACACTCTCCACTAGCTCCATCACTTCCATCATCACCACCTTCACGTCCAAGGGCTAGAGCACCTCCACCACCCTCTCAAGAGGCCGGTCAACCACCTTGATCATCTCTCTTTCCCTTCCCACCACCTTAGGCCACACAACCATTGGAGACCACCTCCATTGTTCTAAGTTCTGTTAGCTAGATTTAAAGTTCTTTATAGATTAATTCTTGCATTATTTTCTATTAATATAAGTAGTAATCCTCTGCCTTGATGTATGCATCCATAATCTTCCTTAGATCCATGCATGCATAACTTTTCTGATAGTTAGAATAGTATTTTCAAGCTTTCCTACACATGCATTCCTCTACATTTGATTGTAATGGCAATATTTTTGAGGAAATGAAATCACCAGTTGCCTGATATCTGATTCATCTATCCATATTGCAATCATTAGTTTCTTGCTTTATATTCTTATCTTCTTGCAACTAAAATGTCTATTCTGGAAGATATTGAGGATTTAATGATTAACGATTCTGTGGTTCGCCATCGCATAGTTACGATAGTGTGCACCGATAATCATACCATCACGTTTATATTATTTTTGACTCATGCACACATCTTACGAGTTAACAATGCAACCGACGAATCCTATATTTGTATTTTAAATACCGGACTGCAATTTTAGGCAAGTAGAAAAATCAAATCAATTTTTCTCTTAAATGCCTCCCTGAGATCGATTGGGACTCATCATTTTGTTACTTTATTTTTGTTTGAATTGGATTTCGTGACTATACTACAACATAAAAACAATCAATTTTGCGATTTCCGACACAAAACAATGTTGTAGAGAGAGGAGGGGCATGCATTATGGTGGTCTAAACTAAACAAAAACTAATTGGTCTCTAAGGGTTGGAGGCTAGGTCCTTTTATAAGAATCTAGGTGTCTTCCTATTGGTTGATCTAGAGTGCCTAGATCACCAATTTGGATGGCTTAGATTTCATCCTAGGATTGATTAAATAAGGACCTTAGGATCAAGATTGTAAGGCTAGGATAGGTTGGTGATTTCTAAAAATAGGAGTTCCTAGTTAGGTGAGGGATAAAATAGGAAAGGATAGGTTTTAGTGTTTGGAAAAGTTGGTCAGTGGTTTTTTGGGTTGTTGCAAGAGGATAAGGCGATGTGCAGAGGTTTTTGTGTGTAGGAGAAGGCCTCTGGATGCCCAGGAAGGTCCCTGGAAGTCTTATACTGCAGAATTAAATGTCCAAATGATTTTCTAGGTTTATTCAAGACGATAAGGCCATATTTGGTGGTTTCGTTCATTGTAGAAGGGTTTTAGACGTCCGGACACCTTCCTGGATGTCTTATACTAGATAATTGGAAGTCCAATCAGTCTCTTGAACATCCATGCAGGGTTACGGCCAGGTGCATTTGGGGGTATTTTGAGTCGGTTCTATCAAATTGGACATCCAGGAGAGTGACTAGACGTCCAGACTGGGTATGGTTCGACTTTGAATGTGTGTGCATGTGTAATTGGGTTAGGGAAGCTTCTAAATAGGTTAAGGTGATCCTAATTAGGTTCCTAGGCTAAGGATAAAGCATAGGATAGGTAGACTAGGGGTATGGATAGGGGTATCCTAGGGTTCTTAGGATAGGGATATCCTAGGGATCTAAGGATAGGGGAAGGTTATCCTAGTCTGTCTCTCTTCTTCATTACTTGGATTTTCATTTCTTCCTTGATCGAATCATGGTCTACAACCAGCTCCAAATTCTGCTATAGCTTCTTTTCCTATTCAGCTCAATGCTCCCACTTATTCCAAGTCCTTAACCTACATTATTCACAAAGACTAAAATTAGATAATTCGGTCTAGACTTAAACATAATGCACAGAATATGCATGCATGCTCTAAATGCAACATTTATAATCTAAATGCATGATTTTATTAAGGAGCTAACCCTAGAATAATCCAATTTGGGTAATAGATTATACTGTTATTACACTCCCATGCCTATCTTTTGCTAGTCCCTTAGCAAAATCAATATGAAAAATGAATGCAAGGTGTATGATTTATGCTATTTACAACTCGGCCTCCAAAATGACTGCTGATCGCACGTGTTTCGCGTGTTAGAAATCGAGGTTACAAGTAATCCATCGTCGTAGTTGCAAAACACGTCGATCAGATAAAATTTATACTGAAACTCCAAGGGAGTCCCGGGTCGAACATAGGGAGGCGACGTTTACTTGAAAATCGTGCTTCGATTTTATTTGTTCTTGGTCGTTTTTATCTTTTCTAATTTTTTTGGTATTTTTAGGAAGCAAGAGATCAGATCGACAAATGCTTATCAAGCTAATCTACTTGCAAATATAAAAGAGAGAGAAAGAGAGAGAGAGAGAAATAATCATCCATTCATGAAGAATTCTTTGTTACACTGTGAAAGCGAAAAATCTACACTACGAAAGCGTAAAAAGATAGAATGAGGTGAGAGAAATCACCCTCAACCGTTTCTCGGAGGATGACTCGCTCTAACATTTCCTGGAGGAAGGTGGTGAGGAGCAGGACGAAGGAGGGCGGAGCCGGAGGATGGGGCAGGACGGCATCGCGGTGAGGATCTTCTTCTTGAAGGATGGTGAGAGGACGGCTACGAGATGCTCCACGAATGGGGATGAGGGGAGGGAAAACTATTTGATTTTCTACTTTAGAGGAGCATCTTGGTCTTGGGACAAGCTCTCTTTAGAGCCTTGGAGGTGGTGAGAGGAAGAAAGGAAGAGATGGATTGGAGTGGTGGTGGGTAGGTCCTTTTATAGTGGAGGAGGAAGAACAAATTCGTATCTGGGTCATAAGTGACGGTCATAAACGTCGCTACAGCCGTCGCTGAAGATCCGCACCATTCAATACACCAACTAGCTCGCGCATCATGCGTCGCGTTGCACGTGTGCACGCGCTATGTGCCCAAGCCAGCTGCACTCGTGACTGCTGCTGCTGCCGCTATTTCGCGAACGTACGTGCTACGCACTACACTGCTACGCGCACTGTGGAGCTTGGGTACGCACATCCCTCCACACGCGTGCATGTGCCCACGCTGCTGTGCGTGCGCGGCGGTGTGTGTGTGTGTGTGGGTGGCCTGGGTTACGCCATGTGGTGCGACTTGGGCCATCCATCTTCATTCCTTTGTAGAGGGTGTGGTCGCGTCGTGTTTCGCATGTTAGAAATCGAGGTTACAAGTAACCCATTGTCGTAGTTGCAAAACACGTCGATCAAATAAAATTTATATTGAAACTCCAAGGGAGTCCTAGGTCGAACATAGGGAGGCGACGTTTACTTTACTTGAAAACCGCGCTTCGATTTTATTTGTTCTTGGTCGTTTTTATCTTTTCTAATTTTTTTGGTATTTTTAGGAAGCAAGAGATCAGATCGACAAATGCTTATCTAGCTAATCTACTTGCAAATATAAAAGAGAGAGAGAGAAAGAGAGAGAAACAATCATATTCATCAAGAATTGTTTGTTACACTACGAAAGCAAGAAAAATCTACACAATGAAAGCATAAAAAGATAGAATGAGGTGAGAGAAATCCCCCTCAACGGTTGCTCGAAGGATGACTTGCTCTGACGTCGCCTGAAGGAAGGTGGTGAGGAGCAAGACGAAGGAGGACGGAGCCAGAGGACAGAGGATGGGGCAGGACGACGTCGCGACGAGGATCTTCTTCCCGAAAGGCGGTGAGAGGACGGCCACGGGATGCTCTACGAAGGGGGTGAGAGGATGGAAAACTATTTGGTTTTACTCTAGAGGAGCATCCCGGGCTTGGGACAAGCTCTCTCTAGAGCCTTGTTGGTGGTGAGAGGAAGAAAGGAAGAGATGCTTTGGAATGGTGGTGGGTAGGTCCTTTTATAGTGGAGGAGGAAGAACAAAGTCACTTTTGGGTCATTACTGACGTCCATAAACATCGCTGCAGCTGTCGCTGAAGATCCGCCCTTTAAATCCACTTGCTGGCATGCGCTAACCATTAGTGACAGCTGCAAGCGTCATTAAAGGTGCGTCGCTGAAGATCAACGCCCACCCCGCTGGCGCTCCGCTTGTGCGCATCACGCCCTTGTGCGCGCGCGTGCGGCATACGCTGTGCTGCTGCTGCACGCAGCTGCGGCTGTGCGCATGCGCTGCTGCTGCTGGCCGACATTGGGTGACCTGGATGGCGCCACGTGGAGCCACCTGGGCCGCCCATTCTTCTTTCTTTTGTAGAAGGTGCCACGGTGCTTCGATCGGGATGATCCCTGCACTGTCGGACTGCGATCGTCGCTCTGGATCCATCCGTATGGCCGGATTTTCCATCTAAAACTTGTATGGATGTCGCATTGCCCCCTGGACGTTGATCTTCCTCGGGCTTCATGTGATGCTACGGGACTCCGATCTGGATGATTTCAGAGGTGTTAGACTCCGATCGTCGTATTAATCAGATCCGTATGGTCTGATCGTTCATCCAAGGCTCTGAAATAAATCCTCTCCTCTCCTGACCATAAAATGAACCTAATTAACCCAAAATATATACAACTACTCTAAATGCACAATGATACATGTTATGCAATATTTATAACATGAAATGCAAATCTAAGCCTAGGAACATGCATGAATAGGCATTTTAACCTAGATAGATGTGTCTATATTAGGGTGCCACCGTGCTCAGATCGAATTGATTTCCATACTGTTGGACTACGATCGTTTCTCCGGATCCATCCGTACGGTTAGATTTTTCATCAGAAACCCATAAGGATGTCGCATTGCCCCCTGGCCATTGATCTTCCTCAGGCTTCATATGATGCTACGGGACTCCGATCTGGACGATTTCAGGGTCGTTAGACTCTGATCATCGTCTTGATCAAATCTGTATGGTCTGATCGTCCATCTGAGGCCTTGAAATAAATCTCCTTCCTTCCTATCCATAAAATGAACCTAATTAACCTAAAATATATACAACTATTCTAAATGTAGAATGATGCATGCTATGCAATATTTATAACATGAAATGCAAATCTAAGCCTAGGAACATGCATGAATAGGCATTTTAACCTAAATGGATGTGTCTATATCATACCCCCATGCCTATCTTTTGCAAGTCCCAAGCAAAATTAAACTACATGCTATGTATAAAAATAGAATTAGGACTTGATCGCTTAGGCCTAAGTTGTTTATTAACAATAGAAAATTTCAACTAAGGTCCTAAACCACGGAGACTCAACAGTACCCGGGTGTCTGCCAGAATGCAGACCGCCCAAGTCCTCGCCTTATTTGAAAAGGGAAGATATTTGTTTTTATTTTTCTTCTTTTTTAATTTTTTTTATACTTTTGGAGTTTGAGAGTTCCAGGATAACTTTTTATGGCTACCCAACCCGCCCAAGACTCGAAAAGGACTCTAAGTACTAAGCATCTTTATGAAAAAGTGATAGACTCACAAAATGGCCGTTAAGACAAACTTCGAGTTCTAAGACCCTAGGTGACCTTGCCTAAAGGTTTATCTTTACGATCGGTAGCTTTCTCCCTACTTCTTTTATTTATGGGGTCAACACAAGAGCAAACCCAATGTATATCACCTCGATTTATTCTACTTCTTCGCTTCTTCCCTAAGTGTTTTGGGAAGTATTGTGCATTTTTTTGTGGGCTAGGTTCTATACAACCGGCTGATGAGCTGTTACCACCGACAACTTGCCAGCCATACTCGTGCGGTGAAGTGTGGTTTTGTTTATTTTTTATTTTTTTCTCCTTTTTCTATTTTTTTTCTTTAAGTTGGTGGCTTTCCTGATCGAAGATTTACCTAAAGGCAGTACAATGAAAATAGCCTTGTGACTGGGCTCTGGACAACTAGCCGATGAGCTGTTACCACCAACAACTTGCCAGCCATACCACCCTAGATATTTATTAGCTACCCAATTTCCGAAGAAACCGCCGAAAAGTGAGTCAGTGCAAAAAATGTGTGTAGATGCTTAGGCTTAAAGTCCCCCCAAATCAGAGGGTGGGTTGATAAGTCGCATACTTATCATCCCAATTTACTAGCCAAAGTAAAAATGAATTTGAATTAGGGAGGACTCAAGACTAAGTTCACATTCGAGTGGACACCCGGGCTAATTAAGCTCGAACACCTGAAGAGTCTAAGTGTTTAGGTCCTATTGTATCATTTCCTAAAGTTAATAACTTCCAGATGCTCAAGTTTTCTTCTCCTAATACTTCTTTTTTTTTACCTTTTTGAATTTTCAATTTCTTTTTCTTTTTTTTAAAGAAACTAAAAGAAATTCTACGGAGTTAACAAAATGATTTCAAGATTAAGTATCCACCCCCCCATGCCTAAATGATGCAATGTCTTCATTGTAAAAATAAAGACAGGAAAAGGGCGGAGTAAACAGAATATCACCTGAACATTGTGAGGAATCCGATCAGCTTCGCAGAGAACGTGAAATATAAACACGTGCTAAATTTAATGCCTTCAGCTAGGCATAAAATACATACAAGGAAGAAATTGAGAATTCACAAGTGCGGGTCAAAATCAAAATAAAAATATTGATTCTCAGACCCGCCAACAGAAGATGTCCACAGACGTGGGCCAGATTATGATGCAGACCCATGCCCCAAGGTCGAGTGGTTCTCAAGTTCTGGATGAAAATCACCCAGAACCGAAGGTTGTTATGTTTGCGAGGCTGGGCCTATGGTTTAGTGGTGTGCAACCCAAGACCAAAATGTCGGACAATGGGTAAAGATGGTTCAATAGGTTCGGTTGTCCACTTAACATCTAGCTTAGAAAAATAATCAGCTATTTCGGGTTGCACGTGAAAGATATCGTAAGGGTCCTGGTAAAACGTTGCTGGTTTTAGGTCAATAGGAACCCTTAGATCCAAACTTGTTTTTCCCTCAAAATTAACGTCCCAAACTTTCATTTCAACATTCCTATCCTCCAACAACAAGTGCTCAGGTTCCAGGACCTCTAGCATACCGTTCACCCCATAAGATTTACCCAAGTCCAAAAATCGTGGCTAACTCAGAATTGACTTGGGCATAATGATTTCCAAATCAAAATCTATCCCTTTAGGATGTGGTTGAGGAATGGGGCTATTGATTGAATCTTCTAGTAAATAAGGATTTGAATCCTCCAAGATAGCCCCAATTGAATCCAAATCTTCAATAATTGGGCTATCAAATGGTTCGTCAGATTCCTCAAGCCCGTTTGTCTCACTAAAATCATCTTCCTTACACTCAAGTGAGACTTCACTAAGAGATTCTTCATCCTCAGAATCAAAGAATCCATGATCCTCAATTATATGTCTCAAAATCTATTGTCATTTCCTAGTTTAAAGAGACATATTTTTCCTCACTCCTTGGCTCGGGGATCTCGGGTGAATTAATCGGTTCATCCTTAATGGGCTGCTCTAGCCCAACCTGGTCATCCCTAATCTCAAAAAATGCATCCCCCCCGACAGGCGCCTGAGCAGGTTCAAACATTAGCTCTCCTGAAGGGGGTTCATCTTGAGAATCATCCCAAGATTTGACTAGGGCAACCACAAATTTCATCCTCATCCTCGATAATTTCCCAAGAAGAAACTCGCCCAGGTCCCTATCCCTAACATTTTGGAGCAAATCCAATAGAGATCTATTAAGTTCATCAATCATTTTGATCATAGGCTCCAATGATTCAGTGCATGGTGTTGGCTGAGCTTCTATAGATTGTATAGTGTTCCTCAAATTAGCCAACACCCTATCCTGGATCTGGTTCACCTGAACCGACTGGTTCAGTTTAGGGTTGGGTGGGTTCAGGTTAAATCTAGGGGAGTCAAGATATCGAGGTTCTCAGGTCCCTCCCTGATAGTAGGTCATTTCAGGTTGTTTAAAGGATGGTGGTGACCTATATTCAGTGGAATACTAGGGAGGGTAGGTGTTATAATCATTATATCCTTCCTGATTGTAGATCGGGTTGGTTTGGTGATTAAAGGATGAAGATCTATAATCATTGTAGCTCTGGGAAGGATAGTAATCATAGTCTTATTGTCCAAGGTTAAGCCCTGGACATTGATGTCCGGATTCATATCCCCAATCAAAGTCATCTTCGCTAGTGGATGGGTAATTAAAAGTCAAGTCGGAATAGTAATCATCTTGGGGATAAGTAGTGGTAGGAGGATAGGATGGGAAATGTGTGTAAGAAGTGGAAGGATACATGATAGAATAGGAGGAAAAACAAAAGAGTGAAAGGTGCCTTGCAGTACAAGCAATCAATCCTGTCCTTAGGTGGGTTAGCCTAAAGACCTACAGACTGCCAGAACCCATCTTGAGATTATAAATGATTTAGTCTACTTTTATCCGATCAATCCAACCAGTTAAGAGGGACTGGGTAGAAGGTTCTTCCTTTAGCTTGCACCTCCGGTTCCTAGTGTACCTCCCAGCCACGATCGTTTGACGCTACACCCCTAGCTAGACATCAGATGAACCAACAGAAGTAGATTAATAAAAAAAAATCTTAGTCTGAGCCTCGAAAAGCAAATCAATCCTTAAGGCCAACGTCTACTTAGTTTTAATTAGGCTTGGGATGATTGTGCTCTTGGAATGTGATGGGCCCTTTAGATGGGTTGTGCCCTTAATGATCAGTTAAAATGTGTGTGCGTGCACAACTAGGGTTTTCAAACAAGGTTATTTGATGTTGTTTAGTAGCTTTTAGGGTTTAATTCTTAGGCTGGTTCAATCAAGATTTAGTAGAACACTCCAAGTTTTGAAAGCACGGGAGATGATATGTTCTTTTAAAAATAAAAAATAATGTGGAGTGCCTGGTTTAGCCCTAAGAATCAACCCTAAGTGGCAAGCTACTTGATGGATCAGTTTTAGATTGAGTGGTGTGGCCTAAATAGCTCAATCAATTAGCCTGTTGCACCACTTAGTTAAGGCACACAAGAATGTTTAACCTATTCATATTTCTACTTACTTATGTGTATTGAGTTAAAGTGTACCGGGTTCACAGGTCAGATCCCGGTTAAGTGGTAGAATCAAAGTGATTGTGCACCTTATGATAAGAAGTTGTGGGTGTTAAGTGTGTAGCTTTCAGTTAAATCCCATAAGAGAAGAATTTTTTTTTTCTTATATAGGCGAGTGTGTGAGGTGAGTGGAGTGACAATCAAACAACCAAAATCTACCCTAGGGTTTATGCAAAGCACCTAAGTTGATTTGGGTTTGAGTTATTTGGTTATGGAATGAAAACTAAGGTGGGGGTGGTGTGGGGGACACTTATAGAACCTTCATCCGCACTTTTCTCCGATCTAACCACTTTGGCCCACCTCAGAAGAGTACCTGCAATCACAGTAAGATTAGAGAAAAAGTGAGATAAAAGTTAGGTAAGGTGGAACAAAAACACGGAAAAAAAAACCCAAAGAGCATTGCCTCCCTGGCAACGGCTCCAAAATGATCGTACGTGTTTCGCGTATTAGAAATTGGGGTTACAAGTAACCCGTCGTCGTAGTTGCAAAACACGTTAATCAGATAAAATTTATACTAAAACTCCAAGGGAGTCCTGGGTCAAACACAGGGAGGCGACGTTTACTTTAGTTGAAAACCGCACTTCGATTTTATTTGTTTTTGGTCATTTTTATCTTTTTTAATTTTTTTTGTATTTTTAGGAAGCAAGAGATCAGATCAACAAATGCTTATCTAGCTAATCTACTTGCAAATATAAGAGAGAGAGAGAGAAAGAGAGAGAGAAACAATCATCCATTCATGAAGAATTGTTTGTTACACTATGAAAGCGGAAAATCTACACTACGAAAGCATAAAAAGATAGAATGAGGTGAGAGAAATCCCCCTCGACGGTTTCCCGGAGGACGACTCGCTCTGACGTTGCTTGGAGGAAGGTGGTGAGAAGTGGGACAAAGGAGGGCAGAGCTGGAGGACGGAGGATGGGGCAGGATGGCGTCGCGGTGAGGATCTTCTTCCCGAAGGGCAGTAAGAGGACGACCACGGGATGCTCCACGAATGGGGATGAGGGGAGGGAAAACTATTTGATTTTCTACTCTAGAGGAGAATCCCGAGCTTGCGACAAGCTCTTTCTAGAGCCTTGGAGGTGGTGAAAGGAAGAAAGGAAGAGATGGATTGGAATGGTGGTGGGTAGGTCCTTTTATAGTGGAGGAGGAAGAACAAATTCGTATCTGGGTCATTAGTGACGGTCGTAAACGTCCCTACAGCCATCGCTGAAGATCCACGCCATTCAATACTCCCGTTAGCTCAAGCATCACGCGCCGTGTTGCACGCGCGCGCACACTATGCGCCCACGCCAGCTGCACTCGTGCCCGCTATCGCGCCTGCTGCCGCTGCCGCTATTGCGCGCATGTACGCGCTGCGTACTACGCTGCTGCATGCGCCTCGACGCTTGGGTGCGCATGCGTGCATGTGCCCATTCTACTGTGCGTGCATGGCGGGTGTGTGTGTGTGTGTGGGCGGCCTGGATTGCACCAAGTGGCGCGACCTGGGCTATCCATCTTCATTCCTTTGCAGAGGGTGCCACCATGCTCGGATCAAATTGATTTCCACGTTGCCGGATTGTGATCGTTGCCCTGGATCCATCCGTACGGTTGGATTTTTCATCCAAAACCCGTAAGGATGTCGCATTGCCCCCTGGCTGTTGATCTTTCTCGGGCTTCATGTGATGCTACGGGACTCCGATCTGGATGATTTCAGAGGTGTTAGACTCTGATCATCGTCTTGATCAGATTCGTATGGTCTGATCGTCCATTCGAGGCCTTGAAATAAATCTCCTTCCTATCCATAAAAAGGACCTAATTAACCTAAAATATATACAATTATTCTAAATGTAGAATGATGCATGCTATGCAATATTTATAACATGAAATGCAAATCTAAGCCTAGGAACATGCATGAATAGGCATTTTAACCTAAATGGATGTGTCTATGTCAACTGCTTACTCTTTTTATCAAGGGTTTGACAAAGGATTTCTTCTTGTCTTCTTCCAAAAATTAAAAATTCAGAGAAATGTGAAAGTTATGTGATAGTAGCCTAAGCAACCAATCCAAGTAAAAAGCCAGCACACACACTTAAAGTTCGTACTTGACCCTCGGTAAAAATTCTATTAGGATAGGCAAACTTCTTCCCATGGTGATATAAATAATCTACCCTAGCTTTCTATCTTAGGTAGAAGATGTCTAAGTTAAGTGGGTTTGTATTTGGTGGTTCACACTTTTCTGGTGCTACACATAGACTAGTACTACAGAACCTAGATTTTCGGACTTATTAAATAAATCAACTCAAAGTGAGGTAAAGAAATTATGCTCTCTTTAATTCCTTTGTCTCTTTCCCTTTCTCTCTTTCTTTCTTTCTCTTTTTCTTCTCTTTTCTTTTCTTTTTATTTTCGAGCTTACAAACTCACCAAATTTGTAAATATATTTAGTGGCCTCTCATTCCATTAACACATTGATTAAGTTCTAATAACCCTATAACTAAGTCAGAATTCCTCAGCCAGTATTCAGGTGGTCAGAAATACAGAAAACTAGGCAACAGGAAAGGATGGATGGGATAGTGATGAGCCCATATTTGTGGGTTATTTAGGTATTTCAATGCCTAGATATAAGCTATCTTTAACATTTATTTAGCATGCATTAGGATGTAAATATATTAGTTTATGTTTTTAACTTAATTGCATAATTCATGCATTGCATTCATAATTAAATGCATTTAGAATTAATTTAGAATGGCATGTATTAGAATAGTTAATCAATTAACTGCATTACATGCATTGTTTTGTTTTAACATAAAAATTAAGGGTTTGCACATAAATAACCTCTCATTTCTTTTTCATTTTCTTAATTTCTCTTTCTTCTCCAACGGATGCATGCAGGAGGCGCACATCAAGGAAGAAGCGATAGAAGTGGATCTCTATTCCCCATGTTCTTCGTCGCTTCATCTCTTCTCCTCAACCAACGTAAGCTGTTCTACCGCAGCATAAAATGAAGCTTCCACCCTAGAGCCCACCTTAGGCCTCCACCCCATTCCCTACTGTGTATAGAGCTTAGCTCCTCGTCCGCTCCACCACCATCGGCCTAAACTCTAGCAATATGCTCCACCACCGTGGGTGTGTGTCTTGACAGGACACTCCGCCAAATTGGAGCAGCTACATTACCGTGAGTACCTCAGCGTGCATATCCCACCATGCTGCAACAATAGCGTGCACCACCCTCACCACCATCACCAACAACCATGACCATCACCACCACCACAGCCACAGGCCAGCAGCCATTCACCTGAGGTTAAGATGTCTGGGAAGTTTCCTGGATGTCTGAAGCCTCTTCCCCATCTTCATCTTCATCTTCTTCCCCTATTTTCCTCTTCCTCTATTTTCTCCTCCAACTCAACGAAACCCACCACCACCGTCACTAATAGCCATCACCTTCACCAACACCCCTCCACCACTGCCACCTCTCTCGTGCACGCGCAGCCCTCCAACTCCACCCTTTCCCTTACGCACTGTCACCATCACCAGCAGGCGCCCACTGCGCACCACCTTCAATAGACCATGCCGTCTCTAATAGCTCCCCTGGGTGCACTACGCCTTCTTGCGCTCCATGTGCGGCCAACAACAACTCCATCATGCAGTAGCAGCCGCGCCTTCACCTCTGCGCCACACCTCCTTGCACGGCCAGCAGACCGCATGCACGTGCCTAGATGAGCACACACAGCAACAGCCACCGCTAAACATCCACTTCGCCACCACTTGATGGTGCTGGCTCCGGCCACCACTCGACGATGCTGGCTCCGGCCACCGTTCGCCACTTTACCACCACTGCTGAGTAGCCCTCGGCCCAGTTGACCTCCGGTGAGCTTCACACCTCCAGCCATGGCCTCCTCCGTGCATGAGCTCGAGGGGAAGTTTTTCCCTTATTTTGGGTCTTGTTAGTTTTTACATTCCTATGCCATTGCCAATGAGAGATTTTTCATATATTGGATATTCTATTATGGTAAATTTATGAGCAAATGCCTTTTATTCTTCATAATTACCATTCTAGCATATTAAGGCATTGATGATCTAATCTAAAAAGGATTTTGTCTCGATTTCTTGACGAAATTTATTATGAACATTTGTTTTTGACCCGTGCAAGTTTTAATAGGAAACTGCCTCCTTGTGGACATGACCCACTCTCTCGAGTGGTTTATTTTAATTATTTTGTTAAGTGATTTTCCACCACTTAGATACTAAAACGATGCGCCATTTTATGTGCGAAACTTCTTCCAAAGTGAAAATCGTCTTTTCAAATGGCACCGTTGCCAAAGAGGCAACAAGCTTGCTAAACTTGCATTTATCCATTTATTTGTTCACATTTTATTTGAGGCATATTTAATTTGTTCTATCTGGTTTGTGCGAGGTACCTCTTGGCAGAATCATCGCACCCGCCTCAGCATCTTTGCCTTGTGGACCTTTGGCCACACATGAGGAGTAGCTTCGCATCTTGGTGGACCTTGATGCCACCAACTCGGAGAGTAGAATTAAAAAAAAGGAAAATCATCTTTATCATTTACATAAACTTAGACTTCATTATTTGAGACCCTTATTCTGGGGTATATTTTAGGGGTTTGTTCCTCGACTTTCTTTTAGGCCCGTGTTGGGTAATTTTTATGGGATCCTATTCTCTTTTCTTTAGATTTAGGTTTTATTTTCTTTCATGGATTGATTTTCCATTATTTATGCATAAGTAGGTAATATTAATAAAAAACAACAAAACACGAGCTGCCTGCTGGAAGCTGCCTGCCCCTAGGACAAACCATTTAGGTGTGTATGAGCAGCCTCTAGATTTATTTTCAGCATTGCATGCATTCTCGCATTGCTGATTACTAGAAGCAAGGTACGCATCCTCTTACTTTGCATCCATATCTTGATCACGCATTTGCATTTTGACTTAATTCGTAGACCACATAATTTGTCTTGAAACGATCTAACAAGTGATTACATCAAATTTCTAAAAAGGACTAAGTAAAGGAGGAACAGATAAAACCCAAGGAGTTGATTTGAGATATCATGCTGTGGTTCAAAAATTCAAACTCAAAATTTTACGGTGAATGCACACATGCATGATTGTGCACTAAAGCACGCATTTAGACACTCCTAGGTTTTTGAGCTGCCAGGAAAGAACTCTCCTACCATTGGATATCAAAGTGCTTGAAACTTAAGTTCAAAAGTTTTGTAACATCAAGGAGGGGGATACCCTATCACGGAATTTTGAGGGCAGTTACGAAGCACCGCGAAAGCACAGCTTCAAAGAAAGGCTTAGGCCTACTTGCATCCCTCGATCTTCTGTCCTTGGAGTACTTTACCATTTGAACTTTAAGGCAGAGCACCTTAGTTCCAATTAGGTCTTTATTAAGGCATTTCGTAGGTCGACAATAGGCACGTAATTGATTGGGAAATTTGTATTGTCACCTACAAGTAGACTAAAATCTCAAAGGCCTTAGTTGATTAAAGACATAAAAGTCCTTTTGAATTGTGTTTGTGTTGTTGGTGTATGCTTGGTAGGTGATCTCTGAGAAGATAACTTGTGTTTAATTTAGAACCTGAAAGAATCCTTAGGAGAGCCAACCAAGAAAATAGAGATGGCTGAAGAAGAGATAGTGGAAAATCAACGATCTTTGAGAGACTATTTTATCTCTATCAATCAACTCGACCATACACTAAGAAGACTTGGGAGGAACAATCCTTATGAAATCAAGAGTAGTACCATATCTCTATTGCCCTCAATCTATGGTACTTCTAGGGAGGACCCCTATAGGCATTTGGAGGAATTCACCAAGGTCTGTTCCACGGTGAGATTGCAGGGTGTTACTGATGACGCCCAAATGCAAACCCTCTTTCCCTTCTCCCTCAAGGATAAGGTGAAGCATTGGTATCACACTCTAGATGGTAGAGTGGATACTTGGGATGCCTTGAAGGGAGAGTTTTTGAAAAAATACTTCCCCATGAGCAAAACTAATCACTATAAAAGAGAAATCATAGGTTTTGCTCAACAAGATGGAGAACAATTTCATGATGCATGGGAGCGCTTCAAAGATTTGTTATGCTTATGTCCCCATCATCAAGTGCCAAGATGGCAACTTGTAGAAAGGTTCTACACTGGATTAAATGACAAGCACAGAGAAACAGTGGATGGTGCTTGTGTAGGAACCTTTCTCACAAAAATTGAAGATGTTGTGGATTGCCAAGGCAATATGCACGGTACTGTAGATTGCCACTTGGCCCCTAATTCCCTGACCTTGTACAGGCGGACCTGAATGCTACCTAAGGGTTCCATCCCAGACCTCTTAATGACCCTTTTTCCAACACTTATAATGAGGGTTAGAGGAACCACCCCAATTTTTCATGGAGACAGGGGAATGTCTCTAATTCAGGGAATTACAGACCCCAACCCTTTCAGACTCAACAGTATAATCAACCTCCTATCTCCTCTCAACTGCCCAAGACATCTGAGATGGATGAGCTTAAGGCCATGCTGAAGGCCATGCAGGATAATCAAAGCATGATCATCCAATCTCATGACAAGGCAATCAATGAGATGAAATCCCAAATTGGACACCTTGTCGAGGCTATGAGAAAAAGGGAGACTGGGAAGCTTCCCAGTTCATATAAGGAGAACCCTAAAAGGAAAGGAATTGTCTATAGGGAGCATGCCGAGGCGGTGACTATTCTGAGGAGTGGGAAAGAAATTTCCAAACCTGATGCTCCTATAGTCCCACCTTCTTAAAACCCATCCACCCCAACTTTTGCCCCCATTGGAGAAGAGCTGCCCAATTCTTCTCCACTTGAAATCACAACACCGGAAGAGGTTGTCCCCGTTCCCCCACTTACCCGACATGACAACCCTTCCACCCAGAGACTAAGAGTGCTTGTCTAACTCTAGGTAGATTTTTGCTGGCTCGTCTAGAGCCAAAGATAGGACGGACGAAATCATGGAAACTTTCAAACAAGTGCAGATTAACCTACCCTTGCTTGAAGCTATTAGGCAGATTCCGTCATATGCCCACATTTTAAAGGACCAGTGCACAAAAAAGCGGCAATCGAGGAAATAGGTCCAATCAAAAGTTGTCCTACCTGATTCTGTTAGCTCAATTATACAACACGGGACACCCTCGAAACTTAAGGACCTAGGAGCCCCATACATCTCAATGGTCATTGGCAACTTACATATAGATGAGGCTCTACTTGATCTAGGTGTAGGGGTAAACATCCTTCTGAGCTATGTATATGAACAACTTGGACGAGGCAATCTGAAGCCTTCCCCTGTAATCCTCTAAGTTGCAGACCGATCCTTGAAGACACCATGGGGCCTGCTAGAAGATGTCCTTGTGAAAGTGGAGGATTTCTTCTTCCCCGTTGATTTTCTAGTATTGGACATTGACCCTAGCAACAAACGAACCATGCCCTCCATCATCTTGGGCTGCCCTTTTCTTGTGACTTCTAATGCTTCAATTAATTGTCACACTGGGGAGTTAAAAATGGGCTTTAGGAACAGGAAAATTCAACTTAATGTGTTTGATGCTTATAAACAAGCTAGATGTGAGGATTGTTCCCAAGTTGAGGTGATAGATGACCTAATTGAAGAGACAACTCCTGCAATTTTATGTGATGACCCCCTTTAACATGTCATGTTAAATGAGCATTCCCATTTCTTGGAGGAATGTGAAGGGGATGTACTAGAACTTGAGGAATTGCTTGGAGTTTCTACTGAGTCTCTCTCCCCATCATACTTGCCTAAGGTAGATCTGCTACCTGAGATGGGGACTTCTATTATGAAACCCTCAACCATACAAGCCCCCAACCTTGAACTGAAACCACTCCTGGACTCTCTCAAGTATGTATTCCTTGGGCCAAATGATACTCCCCCTATAATCATCTCATCTGCACTATCTGAGGTGAAAGAGGGAGCCTTGCTAGACTGCTTATCAAGGCACAAGGAAGCCATAGCTTGGACAATCGCTGATATTAAGGGTATAGACTCTACGCTCTGCATGCATCACATTTATACTGTTGATTCCATCAAACCATTTCGAGACATGTAGAGACATCTTAACCACAACATGAGGGAGGTGGTTAAAAAGGAGGTTCTGAAGTGATTGGATGATGGGATCATTTATCCCATCACGGATAGCAAATGCGTTAGTCCAATCCATGTGGTGCCAAAGAAGGTAGGCTTCACGGTAGAAACCAATGACCAGGGAGAACAAGTAGTGACTAGACCCTCAACTGGTTGGAGGGTCTGCATAGACTACCACAAACTGAACACTGCTACCCAGAAGGATCACTTTCCCTTGCCCTTTATTAATCAGATCCTCGAGAAATTGACAGGGAACAAGTATTTCTACTTTTTAGACGGATATTTTGGGTATAACCAGGTTGCAGTCTTCCTTGACGACTAGGATAAGACAACTTTCACTAGTCCCTATGGCACTTTTGCGTTCAGGCGTATGCTATTTGGATTATGTAATGCACCGGCAACCTTCCAATGGTGTATGATGTCCATTTCTGACAATCATTGCACCCGCCTTACATAATCACCAAAGTGTTTCCTCATGGGGTTGTGGAGATCAAGAGCCCTTCCTATTCAACAACACCCTTTACCATCAATGGCCAACGATTAAAACCATATGTTACTTTGGATGGTCATTTAGTTGATGAGGTCACTCTCGAGGAGCCTTAGCTCCTTTCGTTCTCCACCTCAGGTAACATCTTCCCTTGGCCATTTTACTTTTAATGAGGACATTGTTTGAAATAGGCATGGGGGGGATAGGACTTGAGGCATCTATTTATAGCATGTATACATATTGCATTCATAGTGCATTAAAAAAAAAACATTTTGCATTTAGGCTATTGTAGTATTGAGCTTAACTGACTGAGCCCTTCATTCTTAGACAGACTAGAACTTTAGGTTAAACTATACTGACTCTAGGTATCTGACTTTAGAAGCTAAGTTGAATTACTAGCTTTATACCCTTAGGGTCCTTTGTGGACTTAAAAACCTAAGTAGGAGTTAAATTGCAAACCATTCCTCAAGAGGTTGAGGAAGGAAAGCTAGGGATTGAGTTAAGGGCTGGGTAATACCTGGTGTCTTTTTCTACCTTTTGGTTTATGGGTCGTCATAACCTAAGCATCCACATTTCACACACACTTGGTCTTGTGTAAATAATGATCACCTTAATTCCTTTCTTGGAGAAAATCTGGTTCTCTTAGTTCTGACTTAGGAGAAGCTTGAAATCATAACTTGATTGGACAAGTTCCTGCCGCAGGAGAGGTGGAGTGTATACTCATCTTGATAATGTGATGATAACATGTCACCTCCTCGGTGCTTGTCTCTTAGGATATCCATCCTACTAGGGGCATGTAAGTGCATTGTACGGTTCAGGTACCATGGGTGGCCCTATCTCAAAGTGCCGATTGCCATAGGCCTGAATTCGTTTAAGAAATCCATGGGCGATACTATCTCAAAGTGTCAATTGCTAGGAGATCTTGAGGTCGCTATGGGTGGTGCTATCTTGAAGCATCGAAAGCTAAGCACCTTTCGAGGTTCAGTGATGGGGACAATGAATCCGACATAGACCGTGTTGATAGCTGATCCAAGGTTAGACTTAGAGGAATCAAATAAAATATATATGTTACAAAAAAAAATTCTCTTACCTTCTTTCTAGGTTAGCAATCATACCAACCTCAAATAACTCAGATCCATGCACATGCACGGATTCTTTAATCTTTAGGACCAATAAACACTAGGGTAGAGCTAGAAATCAAGGAAACCTGTGCTTGCAACTTGTCCTTCATCAACCTAGTCTGTAACTTAGCAACTACTTGGGAACCTTAGGTCCAAAGCCTGAACTTAGCATGTTTCTAAAGGAAGACCGATTGGGTTGGCTAGTCCACTTGGAGAGCTAGGCTATTGTTTGAATTTGCTAGGGACTAGCAAAAACTAGGCATGGGGGCATTTGATGAGCCCATATTTGTGAGTTATTTAGGTATTTCAATGCCTAGAAATTAAGTTATCTTTAACATTTATTTAGCATGTATTAGGATGTAAATATATTAGTTTATGTTTTTAACTTAATTGCATAATTCATGCATTGCATTCATAATTAAATGCATTTAGAATTAAGTTAGAATATCATGTATTAGAATAGTTAATCAATTAAGCACATTACATGCATTGTTTTGTTTTAACATAGAAATTAAGGGTTTGAACATAAATTACCCCTCATTTCTTTTTCATATTTTTGTTTTTCTTTCTTCTCCAATGGATGCATGCAGGAGACGCACATCAAGGAAGAAGCGACAGAAGTGGATCTCTATTCCTTACGTTCTTCGTCACTTCATCTCTTCTCCTCAACCAATGCAAGTCATTCTCCTA
Organism: Thalassia testudinum; assembly: GCA_037157565.1. NCBI lineage: Eukaryota > Viridiplantae > Streptophyta > Magnoliopsida > Alismatales > Hydrocharitaceae > Thalassia > Thalassia testudinum. The sequence continues at coordinate 68,259,011 of JAZHRO010000007.1, read as the reverse complement.
CAGCATAAAATGAAGCTTCCACCCTAGAGCTCTCCTTAGGCCTTCACCCCATTCCCTACTGTGTAGAGAGCACAGCTTCTCATTCGCTCCACCACAACCGGTGTCAACTATGGCAGTCTGCTCCACCACAACCGGCGTCAACTATGGCAGTCTGCTCCACCACCATGGGCGTGCGTCGTGACAAGATGCTCCGCCAAATTGGAGTAGCTGCATTACCATGAGCACTTTAGTGTGCATATCCCTCCACACTTCAACAACAGCGTGCACCAACCTCACCACTAGCAACCACCATCATCACCACCACCACAGCCACATGCCAGTAGCCATTCATGCGAGGTTAAGTCATTTGGGAAGTTTCCTAGACATCTGAAGCCTCTTCCCCATCTTAATCTTCATCTTCTTCCCCCATTTTCCTCTTCCTCCGTTTTCTCCTCCAACTCAACGAAACCCACAACCACTGTCACCAACAGCCATCACCTCCACCAACGCCCCCTGCCACTGCCACCTCTCCCCTACACGCACGACCCTCCAGCTCCACCCTCTCCCTCATGCGTTGCCACCATCACCAGCTGGCACCCACCGCGCGCTACCTTCAGCAAACTGCGCCATCTCTAGCAGCTCTCCTTGGCGCACCGCACCTTCTCGTGCTCCACGTGTGGCCAGCATCAACTCCAACACGCAGCAGTAGCCACACCTTCTCGCACGGTCGTACCTCCTTGACACCCTCTCCTTGTACGACCTTCTTGCCGCACCTTCCCTCATTGCGATGTACCTCCTCGCATGGCCAGCAGATCGTACGCACGCGCCTAGCCGAGCACATGCAGCAGCAGCCACCGTCGGACACCCACTCCACCATCGCTCGACACCCCTGCTCTAGCCACCGTTTGCCATGCAACCACCACCACCGAGTAGCCCTCGATCCACTCAACCTCTGGTGAGCTTCATGCCTCCAGCCATGGCCTCCTCCATGCGCGAGCTTGAGGGTTTTTCCCCTATTTTGGGTCTTATAAGTTTTTACATTCCTATGCCATTGCCAATGAGAGATTTTTCACATATTGGATATTCTATTATGGTAAATTTATGAGCAAATACCTCTTGTTCTTCATTTTACCATTTCAGCATATTAAGGCATTAATGACCTAATCTAAAAAGGATTTTGTCTCAATTTCTTGACAAAATTTATTGTGAACATTTATTTTTAACCCGTACGAGTTTTAATAGGCAATTGCCTCCCTATGGACACGATCCACTCTCTCGAGTGGTTTATTTTAATTATTTTGTTAAGTGATTTTCCACCACTTTGATACTAAAATGACGCATTATTTTATGTGTGAAACTTCTTCCAAAGTGAAAATCATCTTTTCAGGTAGTCTATTTCTGACCTTGATATTAATACCCTCCTTCAGCCGAAGATTTCATAAAGGACGATCGTAACCATCCACCTTAGTCCTAGTTTTATTAGAACCCATCACTACGTATTTGCCTCATTTGGTGGCTCTCCAAAAATTCACACAAAGAATTTATACACAGGAACAAAAGTGAAAACTATGCCTAACTTCAAATATCATTATCCAATTACCCAGAAACTAAGATTCCTTATACCAGTCTTAGAGCACCAACAGACCTCTACTCTCACCTTGCAATTGTTTGGTGGATCTATTAAAAGATGATTTGGCTGACTCCCTAATTACTGTCCAAGAGTTTAGTAGAAGAAGAATTGCTTCTTCTCAACAAACTAAAGATGTTCATAGATCTTTATAGATCATCCATTGCAAATTCTATGTGCAAGTGAGAAATTGTACTGGATTCAAGATTCAGGAATCTACTAAAGAATAAATCTCTAATAAAACCTTCTTGATAGAAATTCTTTATGCATGAATTTTTTTTCTTTTTTTTGATATAAGACATGTAATGTCCACCCCCTTTTGCCTATTCATTACAATGTCCTCATTGAAATGTATGCAGAAAAAAATCAAAATGTAATAAGTAAGAGGAGGGAATATCACCTGACTGAGCTTTTAATCCAGGTCAGCTTGATCAGTCAAAAATGCAAAATACCTATATAGAATACTAGGTTGCCTCCCAGCTAGCGCTAAGTTTAATGTCATTTGTCGGACCTAAACCCAAAAATGAATGATCAAATTAATGGGTTGAGTCAGAATTAATATGAAGATATGATCATGCAGTCCAAGAATCAGTGATCCACATATGTGGATGAACTGATGGTGAATACCAAGCCCAAAAGGTCAGAAAAATAAAATAAATGGACTTGGAATTATTTGTAGCCTGATGCTATAAAAGAGAGAAAAATAAGTGCGGGGACCAGAGTGGAAGATAGATAGTGGCAACCTAAGAAGTGGTGAATAAGTAAGGTAGGTGATGTGGATAAAGAGTGGTCAGTGGGGAATAAGTCATACGGGTCCTGAAAGCGATGAGAAATGAAAGGAGGAACCCGAGTGGTGTAGCCTAAAATGGTATAAGGAACCACTTCGTAAGTCAATTTAGGTGTGTGTTCGGGTGAAATTATCGTTATTTAAGAAATGCGTCGTAGTATACGACAAAATTGCTCAAATCATTTAAATTTATATGCTCAGATTCAAAAAGTAGAGTCCGAGATCGACCATAGGGAGTAAAGATGCAATTTAAATTCACCAATTTCAAGAAATATAAGCAATTTGAAGGCAATGATTAATCAAAAATGATATTTCAATAAGATTAGAATAATAGTGCAAAATGATAGGGTTAGAATGTTGATTTGAATCACCAAATTAATCCTTAAGTTTAAAGCTCACAACCACTTAAATGTTTGAACAGTAAGAGCAATCAAATATCTTAGCAATTATCAAAACTAAGCACAGGAGCAACTAGTCAGTCGACAGAGCTAAGGCACAGATGCCTTAAACCTTCACGCCTCAGAGGAGCACAAGGCTCATAAGAGCAAGGCACAAGGGCCTCACTAAGCTTCAGCAGCTAAGTCCTTAGAGGAGAGGAGGACTTAAGAGCAAAATCCTCCCCCCCTCTCTGATTCTCTTTCTTCTTTGTCAGCTCAAACCTGGGTGAACAGTATTGGGTAATCGAGTATACGGTCAAATGACTAAACCTGCATATGAGGTGTAGCAAGTGAGGAGTGAGCCCACGTGCGGTGAGTGGGACTTCACCTCGTGTGCCGAGGTAAATAGGCAGATGCACAAAATCCTCTTATTTGCTGCCGGGGCACCTATCTTCTACGATGTGGGATTATTTTCCCCATTGTCCTTTGCATCATAGCAGTAGAGAGGGAATCTCCAATTGAGGTTGATGGCGAGGTTACGGTGTCCAATTGCAATTTTGGAAGAGCACCCAGTAGTCGTTCGCAGCACGTGGAGGTGGATTCGCGGATGATTATGGCCAGAGGACTGCAATCAAAGTCAGAGACGTCGAGGGCGGTGGCGGAGGTCCGACTGTCACTTGAAAAGAAGAAGACAGGCTAAATGCCCCAATTAGTATGCTTAAGAGAATCGCCGTGTGAAGGCGAATGTGTTGGTGGTGGTTTGACGGCGTGTGGTTGTGTGTGGTGGTCAAGCGATGTCAGGGAAGGAGTGCGATGGAGGTCGAGTTCAGGGGTGTGTGTGCATGGCCAATCCCCTCAATTTCTTGAGGGGTTTTGGTCGTGAGGACACAATGAAGTTGCAACGATCATTGGAATGCGGTTTGGTGCAGTGGAGTGGGTGGAGGCCTTCATCGAAGCTTGGCTGGAGTGGAGGGAGATGACAGTGGTTGCGGTGTTTTTGGTGGTCTAACCTAAGGGCTAAGGGGTTGTAAAAGGTCAAGAAGGGAATAGGAAGAGATAGAGGGACTTAGCGAGAGAGATGGTGGGCGGAGGGCTCCAGTTGTGATGGACCAGAGCTGGAGAAGTGTTGATGGTGATACGATGGCAATGAAGGAGAGGGAGAGAGTGGTCTTGCATTGGCGGGTGATGATCACGATGAAGAGAAGGTAATGGGTCAGCCAAATTAACTATTGGCCAACTCGATGAGGAGATCAGAAGAGCTCACCGTAGACGAAAGTGTGGATGGCCGGAGGAGAAGATTGTAAGCACCTCTGTTTTGATGCACCAAAATTATGCTTATTGCTAGATGTTTATCATGCTTGATCGGGTTTTAAAAGATAACACATTGTAATATAGCTGACAAAGCGTTCAAACAAATAGAGAATTTTATTACTCAAAAATCGGAGTATTCGAGGTCGAACACAGGGAGCAATCGGAATTTACTACTAATCTCAAAAGTAATTGAACACTCTAATTTACTCAAAACTTGAATTCAAATATGAATGTATGCGGTTTTAAAGAAATAATTGACAAAAGAGTGAAATTGGACGTCTGATCTTGTGATCAGACGTCTTCAAAGTGTTTTCCCTTTTTCTTTCGCTTTCTTTCTTCTACAGTCTTCACTTTGCCTTTCTTCTTCTTTCTCTGCAGTCTCTCTTCCTTCCTTCTCTTCTCTCTTCTGCGAAGGCTTCTTCTTCCTTGGTCTCTTCTCTTCAACTCTTTCTTCTCCTTCTTCTCTTCTCTTTTCTGCTAAGGCTTCATCTTCCTTGGTTTCTGTCTTGGCCTCTCTTCTTTCTTCTCTTCTCTGCAATCTCTCTTCTTCATGACTTTGCTTCTTTTCTCTTCTGTCTTCTTCTCAGCAGTCTCTCCTTCTTCCTTCTCTTCTCTTCTTCGCTCAGCTTCTTCTTCTGCTTCTTCTCTTTGCGGCTAAGTCTCTCTTCTTCAACCAGCCTGCCTGCACAGAGAAGTGGAAGCAAAACCTACCCTGCCCCTCTACCCGCACCTCACTCTCTTTTTGAAGTTCACTCAAGGACGCTCTCCCAGAGCCATGGGTAATCGAGTCGGATTTCGCACCCGGGACCAGGCGCAACGGCGTGAGGGTGATGCACGAGGTGTGCTCAAAATGGGTCAGGTCGTATCCCGCCAGATCCGCGAGGTGAAACCGCGGACGAGGCGAGCGTGGGTCAGGTGAGGGACCTCACCCCTATGCGTTCGGAGGCGAAGAGCATATAACACAAAAATAATTTATACGGCACCTGCGCTTCGCATTTCGACGATGTGGGACTATTAGTCCTACCCCGCTCTCGCGCGCGCCCGCAGAAGATTCGTGCAATCGCCACAACTGCAGACGTCGCTGCGCTCCTTGCTGGACTTAGATGCTTCGCACTGACTGCCCGAGTCCATTGCACCTAAAGGCTGGAGGTCCTAACGCCTGGAGCTACTGAAGCCTGGAGCTGCTCCAACCGTCAATGGCGGCAGGGGTTGGAATCCTGTCAAACACAAATACGGCCAATTGGCTTAATCAAACCAGCTGGGCACCTTCGTCGTGGCACGGTGAAGGTGGTGCGTGGTGCTGCAGGTCGTGGGACGGCCTAGGCGTGCGTGCCTAGGTCGTCCTGTGACCGAAGGTGTGGGTGAGTTCGGGGGGCTATTGTGGAGGCGTAGAGGGATGGCGGATGGGCGGAGGTTGTTCCTTGTGGTGAGGCGGAGCTTATGAGATGGTTGGCGAGCCGTGTGGAGGGGCGGAATGGTGGGGGTGACTCGCCGGAGGTCGATCGGAGGCGAGGAAGATGGAGGTGGTCAACGACGGTCGAGGGGCAATTAAATGAAATAAAAGGGGGAAAAGAGAGAGGGGAAGATGGAGAATGTATTAAGCCTAACTACAGGGATGAAGGGGGACGGAGAGGCGGACAGCTGTACCTGCTGTCGCCGGAGAAGAAGCTGCCCAGTGGAGGAAGACGGCGGCGACAACGGGGCTGAGGCAACGTGCGTGGGTGTTGCGCGACGCGGAGGAGAATCAGGAAGATGACTCTACCATTGGTTTTGCGGCAGAGCGAAGAGGAAGGGAAAGAAAGCTCGCCAGAGCTCGCTGGGTACTTGGCCGGAGAAGAAAGAGAAGAATTGGAGGTGGAAGTCCGGCCAAGTCGAGCTAAAAATGAGCGGCCGGGTTTGGGGGTTCTTTTATAGGCACTGGGCCGTGCTTTCAGAGCGTGGAGGGCACGCCATTACCTCCGACAGCTCGCCGGAGAAGGAAAGAGGGTGGATACCCAAATCCCTCGTGCGTTCGCACGACAGATTGGGTTCACACCAGGGATCAAGATTGGCCTTAGATGGAAGGGAATTCCTCAGAGAATCTCCCTTCCATTTCTGGGAGGGGATCTCTAAAGAATCAGAGAATATTCCCTCTCTAATCCTCGCCGGAGTGGGATTCTGCCCCAACAATGGCGGCAGGACCTGATTGCAAAGGTGGCGAGGAAGTTAGGGGGCTCTCTGCGATGATTTTCAAAAGATAGGGAACAAATTATGATTTGGGTGTACTAAATTTCAAAGTAGGTCAAGATGACCTCCCCTAAGGTCCAAATTTTGGTAAAAACCTAATTTGGACCTAAGGAATCCAATGGTGAAGTTGGATTTTATGTTTGACCTCGTTTGACTGGACATTTTGCGTAAAAACCTAAATTAGGTTAATTGATGAACTAGGACCCTAATCTAGGTCAAACTGGGTTCCAAAGGCCAAATTGAATGTTCTAAACCCTAGAGGATATTTTTCCATGATTTTTAGAGGGTTTACTTGATTTTTATCTTGACCGGAACCTTATTGATTTAAGCGAGTCTGTTTTAGGGTTACCAAATGTCATTTAATTCCTAGATTGCACATGAACCCATTTCTGATTGACTCAACCAACTTTTTATCTTATTTATACCTTTTGACCTATATTTTTCCTCTGAGAAATCCTGTTTATGCACTGCAATGGTAAAATTACAGTTTTAACCTTTAATTCATGTTTTCTTCTCAGAGCACTTATTCCTTCATTTAGGCCTTCTTCTAGGTTATGTAGGAGCTTTTATCTTCTTTATTGGGTCAAAATGAGCTAGTTATGGCTCATGATGACGCTCTCATCATACCCCCATGCCTAGCTTTTGCTAGTCCCTTAGCAAAATTTCAAGGTTTCAACTTCTGCTCTAGACCCTGAGTGTAAGTGCTTTTCTTTTTCTTTTGTGATTAGGTAGGAATGCCGACAAGAGGCCTAGAGGTATTCCAGTACCAACCAAAATCTGGACCTGTTCCGCTTTAGCCTCAGTCCTCCGCAAAGGTTTCCAAGGCCCACAGAAACTAACCTAGGGTTTGTTGGATTCCGCTGTTAAAACACCCGTGCTTGAGACATTTTTAGCCTAAGTTCAGTTTGCAGTGCATTTTTGTAAGAGAGAGAGAAGATTTATTTGTTTGGAAAGCTTTTCTTTCTCTTTTCTTTTTATTTCTAGCTTCGGATTAGCTTCTCAACACGGTCTGTATCGGATTCCTCGTCCCCATCATCAATCCTCAAGGGTCCCTAGCTTTCGAGATTTCGAGATAATCCCGTCCATGGAAACCCCCAGAACCCTGGCTTTCGAGATTTCAAGATAATCCCGTCCATGGCGTTCCGTGGTCGAATTCAAACCCTGGCGATCGACATTTCGTGATAATGCCGCCCATGGTATCTGAACCAGCAGAGTGCTTACATGCCCCCAGTAGGATATTTAAATATCCTAAAAGACAAGCACCGAGGAGACGATATGTTGTTACGCATCTTCGAGGGGAATTTCCTGCCTCTCTGCACTGGGAACTCATCCAAATCAACTTGTGTTGATTGGCCGCTCCTAATCTAGGTGACTTTTTCAGAACATTAAACGCTTTTGCATGGTTTGGATGTTTATGCGCACTGAACTAGACTGTGTGTGAATTTGGGATGCTTAGGTTACCGAATCCCGCAAACTGGAGGTCAGTTAACGAGGTCAAATACTTCCTAAGCCTTAGACCTAATACTTAAGCTTCGCATTTTCCCCAACCTCTTGAGGATTATCCAGATTTTAGCGAATATGTGAATTTTTAAGCTAAAGAATCTAGCCTAAGAGGCCTAAGACCAGCGTTCCCGCTAATCTCTTCTTATGTCTCCTTAGCACTTTTCTTTTATTTCTTTTCTTGATCTGGTCTAGAACTTCAGTTAATTCCTTAATCTTTTACTAATGACTATTTCTTTTTCTTTTTCATTTTGTGCTCCTTTTTTTTCATTTTTGCTCTTTTTCTCCTCCTTATGTTTATGTGGCTTACAAAATTTCCTCCCTCCCCCCATTTTTTGTTCTTTTTCATATTTTTTTAATTTTTTTGTGTTTTTGACATATGCGAATTTTTTGTGAGAATCCTTCTGATTTTTTCTTGGTTCTGTATGTATGTACTTTATCACCCCCCATGCCTAAGTTTTGCAATGTCCTCATTGTAAACGGAGGATGTGAAATAGTGTTGAGGTCAGGGACTTAGAACAGGATACATCGGGTGGGTGAATGGGTCGAAAAATGAATGATGCGGATGATTTCAAGCTCTGATACGTGTACCAGAGGTGGGATCAACTGTCTAAGGCTGAACTCAAGGTGCAATGGACATGGAGTACAGACAGATAATTAGACGGGTCTCTATTTTTGGGATGACGGGTTGCCTCCCGTTAGGTGCTAAATTTGATGCCTTCAGCCGAGCGGAAAATGGGTTGGAGAGGGAGTGGTCAAATCAGTGGAATTTTGTAAAACAAGCACCTTGATTAAGAGCCTGGTTGGTCCAACCAGGTGCTTGTTCAGATCAATGGGCTGATGATGCAGCCCAAACCCCATGAGTCTGGTGGGTTGATAGAGGTAGATCAACAGATGCGGAACCCACCATATGCAATGAAGTTCAAATGAATATGGAAGTGAAAACTCGGGTCTAGGCTGAGTCGACTTAGCCTAGTCAGAGTAGGGTTCCGAAAAATGGTCAATGTATGGTATGGAAACCCTACAAGGGTGATCCAAGAATGATGGCTCCTGATTTTCGGTCTGATCAGTGCCCGATACCCGGTATAGGTATGGAGTTGAATCATCTGCAAACGGCTCAGTGAGAGGTGAATCGGAATAGAAATTGAGTCCAGTTACGGGTCAGGGTAGGGAACGGGTTTTGATTGGTTCTGTATATGTGGAGCAGGTGGCTTCAAAGAAAATTGGCTTGTTATAATCAGGAAGCAGATTTTCTCCAATGTTATGGTCAGATTCGAAATCGTCAGAGAGTTTGCGAAAATCAAAATTTGAATGAGATTCCAGATCATGAGTTCCACCACAGAATAAATCATATGTTGTATACTCAGCAGCCGGATTGGGGTCTAGCCTAAATGTTAATTCTAAGCTTAAAAGGGTGTCCCTATTTGGTAGAGGCTCAGGTTCAAAGTTAGTAGGGCAGACCCAATTGAAACCCCGCTCATCCAACTCCTCAGTTTCTGTGTCATAGATTGGCATGACTTCCGAAAAATCGATTCGTTCCCCTGAGGAGGTTGGCGAGGGATATTCATCAAATCGAGGCCCAAAATCATATTCTTCATTAAAAGATTGATCTTCTTCATATGGGGCCTTGAAATCTTCAAAAAATGTTTCAGATCTAGATTCTAGGCTTCGGATGTGGGTTGAATTACTAGAATCTAGGTCTGAATAACCTTCGAGGGTCACCTTATCAGAATAAGGGACGGAATTTGCACCCTCGAGAGGTTCAGTTCTACTCTCATACTTGCAGGAGTTTTGGGATTCTAGAATGGGCTCATCATGGTATTTTCCTGCATTTGGAGCTTCCCAACCTTCTTCAATATCGGGCACATTGTATTCTATCTGGGTTGGGAATCCACAACCATTTTGTGCCTCAAACCCGAGATCAGATTTATCCTCGATGTTGTCCCAAGATAGTTCCTCCTCTGTTTGTGGTATATACGGGTATTTCTGGTCAATAACTTGTTTTACTAATCTCAGTATCTCTTCCCATTTTTCAAGACTATCTTGGTGTTGCTTCCAAAGTCGAGGATCTGTTATACATTGAAGGTATTCAATATTGTGCAGTTTTTCTATCTCAATGTATGCAGTAATGATCAAGTCACGGGTTGATCCTTTTGTGGCTTCTACTAATAGTACTTGGGCACAAGTTATGATAAAGGTTGTGGTTGTTGAGACATCAACCTGAATGTTTCCTACTGGTGTTGAGGTTTCTTCACTTTCATAAAATTTCATGGCATCCTCAATCATTTTATCTCTCATGGATCTCTGATATTCAGGTTTCTTGAATGGTAGTCCTAAGTGGTTTGGCTGCATATTTGGATCAGGTGGTGGAATCCAGATGTAGAATCAGAGTTTGAATCAAGATGTAGAATCAAGTTATGAAGCGATCAGATCTGAATAACGAGTCCCACTGAAAATGTGTGTGTGTGCTCTAAAGAGAAAAGATGAGGGACTGGAGATGTTTTTGACCCAATCAAGACACCCAAAGATGTTTGGCTGACTATGGAGGTTCGGGGCGGATGGACCCCTCGATCAGAAGATCGTCCACCTGAGAATTACCTGGGCAGCCAGAGAGGGAGAGTCCCGTAAAGACCCTTACACGGTAGAGCATCCCCACGGGTTACAGGGTTTCCCCCACCCGACCTCTCTTGTCACTGAGATTCCAGGTAGACCAGAATGGGGACCTTGACCTCTTAAGTCTACCACTTTTTATTTCAAAGGTGCTTTAGGGTTCTCACTTGAACTTTAGATGTTTTGATATTGTGACCTAATTTAGAGGTTGGTTGACCCAAGGGGTCAACTTCACCTGACCTGTCCTATAGATGGCAGAATGATTCTAGGTTTGGAGCCTAGAGATCACCCTGATTTGACTCGCAGGTTGTTAGGTCCAAAAATTTTAAGATTCAAGTGATTTTAGAGCTTCTTTATTTTCTTAGGGTTTGTCTTGTTTAGATCACTTCAATCAAGGTCTTGGGTGACACACTGATGCGGGAAGGTTTATTTCCTTTTATGCAGGCATGTGTGACTAACACTCCAAGATCCTACTGTAGAAACCCTAATTTGGTTCTATTTTCAATCCTTTTTTTTTTAACAAAAATTCTCTTTGGACTTGAAAGCAAGAACTATGTTGTCCACAGAGATTAGGCGTTATTTCTATTAGGCACATAATTTGTGAGATAGAATCTAAAAAAAATTGCTCCAACTTCAAGAACATTTGAAAAAATTTTCGCAAAATTAGGAAATGTTTGCCTTAAAGATGGTGATTACTATATAAAGAAGGCAATTGATTCCTAAATTGATTTTCTTCCTTTTGTCTTTTTAGAATTAGGGGATGATTAAGGAAGAAAAGAAATTACCTACCCTGGAGTGGTTGACTTGCGGAAGGGATTTTCTCGTGGAATACCTGCAAGATCAAAACAAAGCAAAGTAGGGCAAGTTAGTGTTCAATATGATAAAAAGAATGTAGAAACTAGTGGTAAATTGCGTGTTGCTCCCCGGCAACGGTGCCAAAATGTTTATCACGCTTGATCGGGTTTTAAAAGATAATACGTTGTAATATAGCCGACAAAGCGTTCAAACAAATAGAGAATTTTATTACTCGAAAATCGGAGTATCCGAGGTCGAACACAGGGGAGCAATCGGAATTTACTACCAATCTTAAAAGTAATTGAACACTTTAATTTACTCAAAACTTGAATTCAAATATGAATGTATGCGATTTTAAAGAAATAATTGACAAAAGAGTGAAATTGGACGTCTGATCTTGTGATCAGACGTCTTCAAAGTGTTTTCCCTTTTTCTTTCGCTTTCTTTCTTCTGCAGTCTTCACTTTGCCTTTCTTCTTCTTTCTCTACAGTCTCTCTTCCTTCCTTCTCTTCTCTCTTCTACGAAGGCTTCTTCTTCCTTGGTCTCTTCTGTCTCTTCTCTTCAACTCTTTCTTCTCCTTCTTCTCTTCTCTTTTCTACTAAGGCTTCTTCTTCCTTGGTCTTCTTCCTTGGTTTCTGTCTTGGCCTCTCTTCTCTCTTCTCTTCTCTACAATCTCTCTTCTTCATGCCTTTGCTTCCTTTCTCTTCTGTCTTCTTCTTCTCAGCAGTCTCTCCTTCTTCCTTCTCTTCTCTTCTTCGCTCAGCTTCTTCTTCTGCTTCTTCTCTTTGCGGCTAAGTCTCTCTTCTTCAACCAGCCTGCCTGCACAGAGAAGTGGAAGCAAAACCTACCCTGCCCCTCTACCCGCACCTCACTCTCTTTTTGAAGTTCACTCAAGGACGCTCTCCCAGAGCCATGGGTAATCGAGTCGGATTTCGCACCCGGGACCAGGCGCAACGGCGTGAGGGTGATGCACGAGGTGTGCTCAAAATGGGTCAGGTCGTATCCCGCCAGATCCGCGAGGTGAAACCGCGGACGAGGCGAGCGTGGGTCAGGTGAGGGACCTCACCCCTGTGCGTTCGGAGGCGAAGAGCATACAACACAAAAATAATTTATACGGCACCTGCGCTTCGCATTTCGACGATGTGGGACTATTAGTACTGCCCCGCTCTCACGCGCGCCCGCAGAAGATTCGTGCAATCGCCACAACTGCAGACGTCGCTGCGCTCCTTGCTGGACTTAGATGCTTCGCACTGACTGCCCGAGTCCACTGCACCTAAAGGCTAGAGGTCCTGATGCCTGGAGCTGCTGAAGCCTGGAGCTGCTCCAACTGTCAATGGTGGCAGGGGCTGGAATCCTGTCAAACACAAATACGGCCTATTGGCCTAATCAAACCAGCTGGGCACCTTCGCCGTGGCACGGCGAAGGTGGTACACTGTGCTGCAGGTCGTGGGATGGCCTAGGCGTGCGTGCCTAGGTCGTCCTGTGATCGAAGGTGTGGTGAGTTCGGGGGGCTAATGTGGAGGCGTAGAGGTATGGCGGATGGGCGGAGGTTGTTCTTTATGGTGAGGCAGAGCTTATGAGACAGTTGGCGAGCCGTGTGGAGGGGCGGAATGGTGGGGGCAGCTCGCCGGAGGTCGGTCGGAGGCGAGGAAGATGGAGGTGGTCAACGACGGTCGAGGGGCAATTAAATGAAATAAAAGGGGGAAAAGAGAGAGGGGAAGATGGAGAATGTATTAAGCCTAACTACAGGGATGAAGGGGGATGGAGAGGCGGACAGCTGTACCTTCTGTGGCCGGAGAAGAAGCTGCCCAGTGGAGGAAGACAGCGGTGATGACGGGGCTGAGGTGGCGTGCGCGGGTGTTGCGCGACGCGGAGGAGAATTAGGAAGATGACTCTGCCACTGGTTTTGCGGCAGAGCGAAGAGGGAGGGAAAGAAAGCTCATCGGAGCTCGCTGGGTACTTGGCCGGAGAAGAAAGAGAAGAATTTGAGGTGGAAATCCGGCCAAGTCGAGCTAAAAATGAGCGGCCGGGTTTGGGGGTTCTTTTATAGGCAATGGGTCGTGCTTTCAGAGCGTGGAGGGCACGCCATTACCTCCGACGGCTCACCGGAGAAGGAAAGAGGGTGGATACCCAAATCCCTCGTGCGTTCGCACGAGAGATTGGGTTCACACCAGGGATCAAGATTGGCCTTAGATGGAAGGGAATTCCTCAGAGAATCTCCCTTCCATTTCTGGGAGGGGATCTCTAAGGAATCAGAGAGTATTCCCTCTCTAATCCTCGCCGGAGTGGGATTATACCCCAACAATGGCGGTAGGACCTGATTGCAAAGGTGGCGAGGAAGTTAGGGGGCTCTCTGCGGTGATTTTCAAAAGATAGGGACCAAATTATGATTTGGGTGTACTAAATTGCAAAGTAGGTCAATATGACCTCCCCTTAGGTCCAAATTTTGGTAAAAACCTAATTTGGACCTAAGGAATCCAATGATGAAGTTGGATTTTAGGTTTGACCTCATTTGACTGGATATTTTACGTAAAAACCCAAATTAGGTTAATTGATGAACTAGGACCCTAATCTAGATCAAACTGGGTCCCAAAGGCCAAATTGAATGTTCTAAACCCTAGAGGATATTTTTTCATGATTTTTAAAGGGTTGATTTTTATCCTGACCAAAACCTTATTGATTTAAGCGAGTTTGTTTTAGGGTTACCAAATGTCATTTAATTCCTTGATTGCACATGAACCCATTTCTGATTGACTCAACCCACTTTTTATCTTATTTAGACCTTTTGACCTATATTTTGCCTCTGAGAAATCCCGTTTATGCACTGCAATGGTAAAATTACAGTTTTAACCTTTAATTCATTATTTTCTTCTCAGAGCACTTATTCCTTCATTTAGGCCTTCTTGGTTATGTAGGAGCTTTTATCTTCTTTATTGGGTCAAAATGAGCTAGTTATGGCTCAAGATGAGGCTCTCATCACTAGACTAATATTTCAGGACTATCTCGGATTAAAGCATTGAAGTGTCTTTCAAGACTAGTGCGAAGAGTTGCTGATGTGTGTCATTTTATATTTATTTTAGTCTAGGACATTATTGTAAGAAACCTCAAATAAAACTCAAAAATGAATTTTTGTGTATCTTTTCAAAACTAAATTTTTAGGGTTATTGATTGACCAAATTAGTAAATTGATCGACCAAATTACCTTGAACGACCAACCAACTTCACTAACTGAACAAATCAGCCCATTTTAGGAAGTTGATAAATATCCTTTTAATCAACCAACCGAGTAAATTGACCGATCAATTAGTGATCAACCAACCACCTTAATTGATCGACCAAATGACGTTTTGATCGACCAATTAACCTTAATTGATCAACCAATTCAGGCAAAACTTTTAGTATAAATAGAGGTCGTATGCAACCCACCTATAAACAACTTTCAAAAAGAAATACCTTTCAAAAAGTAGAGCTTCTTATGCTTATTGCAAAGGCTTCTGTGCCCCGTTCTTCATGTTCTTCAAAAGCACGACGCCTCGAACCTCTATGAAAAATTCATTTTGATCTTGTATTGAGGTTCCATAGAAGTTATTTCTGTTATTCTATCTTGTTCTTTGATTTACGGATCCTAAGATTGTTGGGAAGATCTGTGGTTGTTGTCTTTTCTCCTCTTCAGAATGAAAAGAGTAGTTGTAAGAGGTTGTGCCACCCTTGTTCAAGTGGTACGGTTAGTGGATTAACTATCTTGGACTAGTCGGAAAAGTCGTAAGCTAGGAGGCTTAGGTAGTGGTTTCACTCGATTTGGGTTTCCACTATAAATCAGGTGTATCTGTGCTTGAATCTTTTGTAATTTATTTTTGATTTGTGCATATAAATTTTTTAAGGTGATACTATTCACCCCTCCCCTCTAGTATATGTTGCGATGCACAGGATATCCTCGTACTCTCACTTGGAATCAGAGCTTGCATTGTCCAAGAGATGTCAAAGTCGAATGTTGACACATATGCTGAGGGTCAGTCGATGGTTTGACCTCCTTTATTTGATGGAACGAACTTCGGCTATTAGAAGACCAGGATGCAGATCTTCCTGGAGTCAATGGACTACGAGGTATGGGATGTCATCGCCTCAAAGTACACACGCCCAGAAATCAAAGACGACGTTGCAATCACTCTAGACCAAAAGAAGATGGCTGCACAAAACGCGAAAGCCATGAATGCCATATTCTGCAGTCTCTCTAGAGTAGAATTTAACAGAGTATCTGCATGCAAAACCGCACACAAGATATGGAGCATTCTCGAAGTTACCCATGAGGGAACTTCAAAGGTAAAAGAAACAAGGGTAATATACTAACCCAGAACTACAAGCTTTTTAGGATGAAGAATGGGGAGTCGATAAAGGAGATGTTCACAAGATTCATGGACATCATAAACTCCTTGCGGAATCTTGATCAAGACATCAAGAATGAAGCCCTTGTCAGAAAAATCCTTCGATCACTCACCAACGACTGGGAAACCAAGACTACCGCCATTCAAGAGTCAAAAGATTTGTCCACCATGAAACTGGATGATCTTATTGGAAGCCTAATGGCGTATGAGGTTCAAGTCCAACACATGAGGGATCAAGAAGGAGAAGGATCCAAAAAGAAGACTATAGCTCTTGAAGCTATTCAAGAATCTAAAGAAACTTCAAGCGAAGAAGAGGAAGACATAGCCCTCCTTTCCAGAAAATTCAGGAAGTTCCTCAAAGACAAGAAGAACTGAAGGAAGAAGAAAGAAGAAATCAAGAACAATGCAATCACCTGTTACAACTGCAAGAGAAGGGGACACATCAAGAAGGACTGTTCGCTTCTCAGAAAGGAATCAGACAAGAAGAAGCCCTTCAGAAAAGATGGAAAGAAGAAAGTTTTCATGGCAACTTGGGATGAATCGGACTCAAGTTCAGAGGAAGAAGAAACCTCAAGAGAAGAATCTCTTCTCAATCTTATGGATCTAGATGATGAGGTAACCTCCTTTACTCAGGTGAATTATTGGAAGCCTTCTTTGAGATGCATGATATAGCAAAATCATTAAAACTAGAAAATAAAAACCTAGCAAAAGCATTAGGTGAAGAAAGAGCACAAAAAGACGTACTTGATAATCAAAAGAAAGAGTTATCTGTTGAGATCACTGCATTAAAATCACAAATAAACAATTTAAAGGTAGATATAGACAAACTAAAAGAAAACTCTGCTATTCTATTAAATGATCTAGCTAAGTTCACAAATGGAAGTAGAAACTTGCATAAATTGTTAGGAATACAAACCCAAAGCACCGCAGAATTTGGGTTAGGTTATATACCAAAATATGATCATGAAGCATCTAGTTCTAGTAAAGGGAAAGGTATCCTACCAAAACAGGCAACACAAACTAACCAACGTGGACCCAAACAAAAATGGGTACCAAAAAGTATATCGCAATCTTGTTTTGTAGGTTCTATAGATTATAAGAAGTGGACTTTCCAACAAACAAATGGAACACTGAAGCCACTCTATTAAATAAAGCCTCACAAATACAAACCAATGACAGGAAAGAGAAGAAAGAAAATGGATAAGGATAGTGGCTGTTCCAAGCACATGATCGATGAGGAAGACCTATTCCTATAGCTCAATCATCAGGAAGGTGGTACAGTCATGTTTGGGGGCAACCACAAGGGTCATATTATTTGTCTTGGCCAAATTAGTAACTCTTCTACTTCTTTTAATAATGTACACTTAGTTAGCAGCTTAAAACATAATCTGCTAAGTGTAAGTCAAATATGTGATAAAGGTTGTAAAATTAATTTCACATCAAAAGGTTTTAAAATTCGTGATAAAGAAACAAAACAAATTATTCTTAAAGGAAAGAGACATAAAGACATTTACACTGTAAACTTTGACAAATACGACAGTCTTGAATGTATGGTCGTATCTAACAAAGAAGCAACACTTTGGCATAAACGACTAGGTCATGTTCACATGGGGAACATTAGTAGACTCATGAAACATGAACTCATTAAAGGTCTGGCAAATATCAACTTCAAGAAAAGCAAAGCCTGCAATTTTTGTCAAGTTGGTAAGCAAACTAAAAATCCCTTTAAACTAAAAAGGATGGTTAGCACTTCACAACCTTTGGAGCTACTTCACTTAGACTTGTTTGGACCAACCAAATTCGAAAGCCTAAGTAGGTGTAGATATTGTCTAGTCATAATCAACGACTTTTCTAGATTTACTTGGGTATCTTTCTTAAAAAGTAAAGACTTAACCTTTGATGTTTTTAGCAAATTAGCTAGAAGACTACAAAATGAAAAAGGATATGTTTGGGCTTTACAAGAGTGTTCCTGCACAATGCTGTGAGAGTCAAAGCTGCCTCGATATTTTTGGGCTGAGGCTGTAAACACTGCTTGTTATATTCAGAATAGAACTCTAATAAGACCAATTCTAAAGAAGACACCTTTTGAACTCTATCATGGAAGAACACCTAGAATCTCCTATTTCAAGATATTTGAATGTCGATGCTTTATACTTAATACTATGAACAATTTTGATAAGTTTGATGCCAAAAGTTCAAAAGGAATTTTCTTAGGTTATTCAACTAGAAGTAAAGCCTATAAGGTTGTTAACAAGAAGATTTCTGTTGTCGAGGAAACCATGAGTGTATCTTTTGATGAAACTTTAGTTCAACCAAAATCTTATGCAATTGATGATGATGACCTAATAGTTGACCCATCAAACATTCCAGAAGAGAATATTTCTGATGAACTGCCCAGAGATATTTCATTTGTGAAAGATCATCCAAAAGAATTGGTGATAGGTGAATTATCTAAAGGAGTTCAAAATAGATCTTCCTTTAATAGTGTAGCTTTCATTGCATTTGTTTCATAATTTGAACCTAAAAATGTCAAGGAAGCCTTTTCTGATAATCACTGGATCATTGCAATGGAAGATGAGTTAAATCAATTCAAGAGAAATCAAGTATGGGAACTTGTTTCAAAGCCTGAATCACAAACCATTATAGAAACCAAGTGGGTCTTTAGGAACAAACTTAATGAATCAGGAGAAGTAGTTAGAAATAAAGCTAGACTTGTGGCCCAAGGGTATAATCAAGAAGGAATTGATTTTCATGAAACATATGCCCCGTAGCTCACCTAGAATCCATTAGGATGCTGCTAGCCTTTGCCGCCCATATGAAATTCAAACTTTTTCAAATGGACGTCAGAAGTGCCTTCCTAAACGGATTCATTAAGGAGGAAGTCTATGTTAAACAACCTCCAGGGTTTGAAGATGTTAAAAATCTAGACCATGTCTGTAGATTGAACAAAGCCTTATATGGACTTAAACAAGCTCCACTAGCTTGGTATAATAGATTAAAATCCTACCTAATTGGAAATGAATTTAAAATTGGTAATATAGATCCAACCTTATTCACTAAAAGGAAAGAGAATGATCTCTTAATAATACAAATATATGTTGATGATATTATTTTTGGTGCTACTAATGATCTGTTATGCCAAGACTTTGCAAAGGTGATGTAGGATCAGTTTGAGATGAGCGTGATGAGAGAACTTTGGTTCTTTCTTGGACTTCAAATTGATCAGCTGTCCTCTAGAATCTTCATATCTCAAATGAAATATACAGTAGAGATACTGAAGAAATTCTCGATGGACAAAGTCAAAGGTAAATAAACACCAATGGCAGCTTCTACCCAATTAAAAACTGATCACATAGGTAAATCAGTAGATCAAAAACTATATAGAAGCATGATAGGATCATTGTTATATTTAACTACAAGTAGACCTGATATATTGTTTTGCACTTGTTTGTGTGCTTGCTTTCAAGTAAACCCTAAAGAAACACATCTAAATGCTATTAAAAGAATACTGAGGTACCTAAACAACACACAAGACTTAGGACTCTTCTATTCAAAGTCAGATACATTGGAATTATATTTCTTTTGTGATGCTGACTATGCGGGTAGTTTCACTAATCATAAGAGTACTAGTGGAACTTGTCAATTTCTCATAAATTCCCTAATATCTTGGTTCTTGAGAAAACAAAATACTGTATCACTATCCACAACTAAAGCTGAATACATAACCGCATCTTTAGCTTGTTCACAACTACTGTGGATGAAACAGACATTGCAAGATTTTGGCCTACCTTATAAGAATAACAAAATTTTATGTGACAACACAAGTGCCATTAATCTATCAAAGAATCCAGTACAACACTATAGGACTAAACATACAAATGTTAGACATCATTTTCTTAGAGATTGTCTTAAAAGGAGATATCAATGTAGAATTTGTTGACACAGAAAATGAACTAGCTGATATATTCACAAAACTATTACCAAAAGAGAGGTTTAATCAAATTTGTCATTCACTAGGTTTATTAAGATTAAAAGAGCTTAATTAATTTGTCTGATGAATGTGTTTCTCACTATTTAATCGATTAATTATATGTATAACTTAATTTTTTTCAGAACATTTATATTTTATGCACTACTTATCTAGGCTCTTTATTTATGCATGAAGATTATCACCTTCAGTTTTATGTTCCTCTTTAGCTCTCTTATATTTCACGATATTTCTGATGCTTAAATTACATGATTAAGGGGGAGTTAAATGTAAAATCAACAGCAGCATGTTTTACTTTTCACTGAAACAAAAAGGGGGAGATATTATGTAAAACTATTTTAAATTTCATAATTATAATTTTGTTGTCAACAAAAAGGGGAAGAATGTAAGTGCCTCTATTTTGATGCACCAAAATTATGCTTATTTCTAGACTAATATTTCAGGACTATCTCAAATTAAAGCATTAAAGCATCTTTCAAGACAAGTGCTAATAGTTGTTGATGTGTGTCTTTTTATCTTTACTTGAGTCTAGGACATTATTGTAAGGAAGCTCAAATAAAACTTAAAAATGAATTTTCGCATATCCTTTCAAAACCAAATTTTTAGGGTTATTGATCAACCAAATTACCTTGATTGACCAACCAACTTCATTGACCAATCAAATCAACCCATTTTAGGAAGTTGATAAATATCCTTTTGATCGACCAACCAAGTAAGTTGACCAATCAATTAGTGATCGACCAACCACCTTAATTGATCGAATAAATTGCCTTTTGATCGACCAATTAACCTTAATTGATCGACCAATTTAATTTCCTATTCAGGCAAAATGTTTAGCATAAATAGAGGTCGTACGTAGCTCATCAATAGACAACTTTCAAAAAGAAACACCTTTAAAAAAGTAGAGCTTCTCATGCCTTTTCCAAAGACTTCTGCACCTCGTTCTTCATGTTCTTCAAAAGCATGACGCCTCGAACCTCTGCAAAAAATTTGGTTTGATCCTTTATTGAGGTTCCACAAAAGTTATTTCTGTTATTCTATGTTGCTGCTTTGATTTACGGATCCCAAGCTTGTTGGGAAGATCTGTGGTTGTTGTTTTTGCTTCTCTTCAGTATAAAAAGAGAAGTGGTTGTAAAAGATTGTGCCACTCTCATTCAAGTGGTTCAGTTAGTGGATTGACTAGCTTGGACTAGTCGGAAAAATCCAAGCTTAGGTAGTGGTTTTCACCCAGTTTGGGTTTCCACTATAAATCAGGTGTACTCTGTGCTTGAATCTTTTGTGATTTATTTTTTGATCTGTGCATATAAATTTCTTAAGGTGATACTATTCACCCCTCCCCTCTAGTACACGTTGTGATCCACAGGATATCCTCCTACTCTCAAAGATGAGGGTATTCCAGTGTGAAACTTCGCTAGGGAGTTCGGCTTTGCGATGAAGGTGCTTTTATAAGGCTTCAGGCAAGCTTCTATGCTTGGAAATAAGCTTGAGAAGCTCAGATTTTTAGGGAAAGAGATCCCTGAAATCCAAGTGTTCGCACAAGCTCCACAAGGAGAATTGGAGTCTAAGACTAAGTTCAGACGATTGGGGATTTCCTCAGGATGATCCCTTCCAAAATTGGAAGGGGTTAGTCGAGAAATTAGGGAGGAATCCCTGATTGAAGGTCGGAGTTGATGGGTTCACACTATCAATGGCTGCAGGGAACTTTTTGAAGAAAATGATGATAAGTTAGGGGGCTAAATGCAAATATTTTGAAAGCTAGGGGCTTAAGTGTGAGAAATAGAGTTTAAATGGACTAAAATGCAAACTAGGTTAAGATGAGCTTTGATTAAGCCCAAATTTTGATACAAACATAATTTTGACCCAAGGAATCTAATGGTGAAGTTGGATTTTAGTATTTACCAAGTTTGATTGGGTAATTTGTGCAAAAACCTAAATTAGGGCACAACTATGTCTATGACTCTGTTTAAGGTCGAAATAGGTTCCAATGGTCAACACAAGGGTACCAAACCTTATGAAGTGTTTTAATATGAATTTTATAAGGTTTAGATGGATTTTATTCTAACCAAGACCTCAGTAATTTAAGTGGGTTTGAAATTAGGGTTTTGGTTGCTGTATTGGTTCTCGAAATGAGCGAAACCCTGTTTCTATCTGCATGGACCCACTTATTAGATTTAAATGATCATTTGACCTTTATTTCACCCTTTAAAAATCCCTTGGTTATTCTGTGTCCATGATATGCTGTTAAAATTATAGAATTAACCCTAGTTTCTTATTCTCTTCTTTGAACAGCCTGAAGTGGAGTTATAACCCTCAGATGGTTATGTAGGAGCATTTATCTTTTAAACCTGACTAAAAGTGGCCAGTTAGGGTCTATGATGGTGTTCCCATCAGTGTGGATGGATGTAGAGTAGGTGAGTCAAATAAAATCTAGTGGTCCATCTCAATAGTTCTAGATTCACCCAAATCATGCTGGATATCAGTATCCTCAAGCTCATCCCTAGGCTGATCGAAAATCTCATACGAGTCACCCAAATCCTATCTTAATTCATGATGTAAATCCTCAAAAGTAATGAGTGAAAGTTCATTATTCCTTAGAATCAATTCCCCAGGGGGAGTAAGATTGGAATCTAGATTAATCAAGGCCTCAAATTCTTTTAGTTCTATGAATTTCTAAGTTGGATTATAAATTTGGTCCCAATTGTCTTTCTCTTGAACTACATATTCTGAGGGAATGTCTTCTTATTTCTCATCAATCAAATCAAGTTCCTCAAAATTCCATGATTTGGCTAAATTCTTTACTTCCTCAGATAAATCATCATAAGTCATTCTCAATAATTCTGCAATCTCTTGAACATCCTTTTCATAAGGGGATTCTATTTTGTTCAATCTTGAGATGCTGAGGATAAGAGTTAGGGTTTTCCTCAAGACTCTAGTGGATGGAAAGAGAAGGGTGTGAATTAGCTGATATAAAATGAAAGTAGATTCGGCTTCTATATGGAATATCTCAGAATGAATAGTATCGCATATCGAATCATCTAAGCACATCTGATCATGGTGATCCTCAGACTAAATCATATCAGAACCATCCAATCATGCTTGGTTGGGAGTGTTACTGTCCCTAATCCTTCTATTTTCTTGAAGGGGCTCTTCATAATCTTGTTCTAATTCTCCCAAATTTTTCGAGGTATCCAAATCTGAATCATCTGCAAGGTCCAATTATGCATCTTTTGACATAAAGTACTTGTACTCAGGCCCACCAGAGATTTGTTCCTCAAGATAGAATGATTGTAATTCAGGTTCTGAATCAAGATTTAGATCCTCGAGTGAGTCTTCTTCCTCAAAGTCATTCTTTGGAACATCAGAATTGTCCATTGGTTTAGATGTAGACCTAAGTATGATATGTTCTGGATAATCACAGGGTTGGTGGGTGGGTTCAGTGTAAGTAGAGGTTGGGATTGTATAAGATGTCATACCTAAGGTCGAATCCTCAACCCTAAGTTGCTTACCACCAACTTGTACCACATTCAAACTAGGTTTATCAAGCTGTGCTTCCTGGATTCTATTAAGCTTCTTCAATAGGTTGTTAGTGTTTCTTTTATTAGCATCTCTCATCTCCTGAAGCACTTGAAGAAATTGGGTAACCTAAGGATCACCGCCATCATCAGGAGTTTAAGTGGGCTGAAGATAATAATTTCTAGGATGTCTAACCTCAGTTAAATCAGAATATCTATCATCATCAGGATTTGAATACCTACGGTAAGAATCATATCCTTGGTTGAGTGGTGTAGGGTTATCCCAATAAGAAGGTGGAGTGGGTTGGGTGAAATTTGGATAATCTGCAAAGTGATTTCGGGGATAAGATTGATATCCTAAGTATTGGGACTCTGAGGCATATCCCCGACAAGGGGAGAGATGAGTATGGTTGAACCGGTCAAGATAATTGGTCATGCCGATCAGGTGCTAGTCTTGTATGGAGAGTATCTCTTAATATTATAGAGATTCTTGATATCCAGAGATTCGTGTGGGATTCCGTAAGGACGACATAGGCCTATCTATACCTAGGGAATATGAGATGTAGGCAAGGGAATCAAGTCCCAAGTGTTGAGGAAGGTTCTCCCATCCTGAAGAAGTTGGAGTAAGGGTTGGGTTGGGATAGGGAGAAAAGGAGGAATAGTGGGAGGCAAAAGAGTATGGGTCCAAGTTCTCTTCCTCAATCAGTTCTTCCTCATGGTGATTAGCCATGGGAAAGGATTTAGAATTAGATTCAGAAAAAAAAACAAGTCTTCTCCTACGATTTCTTTCTAAAGGTGGCATCAAATTAGGGTTTGGAGAGTTTCTACCTTGCAAGCACCAGAAGAAAGTTGATAGATGAGAGAGAGAAGACAGATGCGAGAATACCCACCCTCACAGTACAAGCAATCAAGCTAATCCTTAAAGTGTAAACCCTAATTAGACCTTATCCTATTTTCCCAAAATACGACTAGGTTAGATCAACCTTTGAATTACTTGGCTGTCCAAAAGGATGGGACCCCCTAGGACACCCCGCACGGCGGGACACCACTAAGGATTAAAGCAGTTACCACACTGACCTTTCTTGTTACCAATTTCCTAAAGTAGACAAGGGTTTGACCTTAGCCCAATCTAACTTCAAGTTACCAAGAAAATTAGTCATTTCTAGGGCACGTCTACTCAATTTTAGGTTTAGGATTGAAATGATTTTGGAATATGATGGGCATTAGGAGGGTGTTTCCTTTAAAATTGATTTCAAAAGTGAAGTGCACAGGCAAGGGGTTCACAATACAAGCTTAGTTGATGTGATTGCTTTTAAGGTTCAAGTGCTTGTATTAGTGAATTTTAAAGTTCACTTAGTTAAATATTTTCAAACAATGGTTCTGATGTGCCACATAAGAGGTTTTACAAGTTCCAATTGTTTGATAAATTTCCTTTAAGTATGGAAATGTAAGCGTGCTCTACCTTATTATGAAACCCTAAGAGCAGATAGTGCTAAATGATTGATTTTAAGTCCAAAATTAGAGAAATGGTTTGACCCAAGAAATGCAATAAATTGGACTTGTTGTACCACTAAATAAGCACTGAAAAAATATTTTTTAGAAATTTAATGCACTTCTTTCAAATTTTTCAATATTTAAAGTGCACTAGAGGTCCTGTAGTCTATTTTGACCACAAGTTAGAGAGGATAATACGTATAATCAAACATGCATAAAATATTTTTTTCATAATTTTTTGAGATTTTATATCATTTCAAGAATCTAACGTAATAAATTTCAGATAAATTGGAGTTATATAAAAATTCTTGTGATTTTTTGAACTCCAAAAAAATTAGGAACAATAATCGACTTGATTGTAGTTTAGTTCATGAATTTTTAATATTTTTGTATAAATCAGAATGGTACGAAATTTGGATATGTTGTTTTTAACTTCAAAGTCCACATCCAGTAGAAATTTCAAAATTTTTGGATGTGTAAAATTTCAGAAATTGAATTTTTAAGAGCAGAGTTTGTTGCAGCCTGAAAATTTGAGAGGTGGTTTTGTTGATTTTTAAAAGATAAAATCCACTAAAAGAGATTCTTTTTTTTTAAGGCAAACAAATACTAATCCTAAGGTTCAAGTAAAACACCAAATTTTTTTTTCGAAAGACAATCTAACCTAATATAAGATACAGGTACTTACTTGAGATTAAAAACCTGGAATTTTTCTGTTGTTGCATTTCTTCTCGGATTTCTACATTTCTTGTTGTTGTAGGGTGAATGAGGAAATTTATGATATGGTCATCGTAGTACACTCCTAAATCGTACAACAAACACTTAAATTTGTAAACTCAGAATCTAATTGGAGTCCGAGGTCGTTCGCAGGGAGAAAATGTGGAATTCACGCATTAATCTCAATTCAGAATAAATGAGCACAGTAAATTGAGCACAATAAAAGATATGCAATGAATAAAACTTGTTAGATTGATATTCAATGTATCTCACAAGATCATGGGATAAAAGGAATTAGAAAGATAAAATAATGCTGATTTAAATCACCAATTATTCTTCTTAATTAAGCACATATCCCAAGCATTCAAATAGATCAACAGTATTTTCAATCAATGTTCCCACAGTAACCAAAATCAAAGTTCAATCAGACATCGCCCATGTGTATCAGATGACTTAAGTACCACAACATATCACCACAATAAACGCACAAGGATGCCTCTTCAGCCTCTCAAGCACAAGGCCTTTCTCTCCACAGCACACAAAGCCAATGCCTTTTCTCGCTAAGTATCAAAGCTTTCCTTCAGCACAGTAAGGCACACACCTTTCCTTCTTAAGAGGTTAAGTATTAACCGTCAGCACACACCCCAAGGTGTTCCAACATGAAGCAAAACCCTCCCCCCTCCTCCTCACAAATCCTCTTTTTCTCTCAAACCTGGGGCTAATCGGGTATACAGACAAGTAAACAGATCATGAATAGTATCAGGTTTGGACCAGGCCCGCATGCCATGTGCAAGAAAGAGTAGTGCATGCGTGAGCGGGGGACCTGACCCCCCAGTGTACTGGGCGAGGAGCTTAAGGCACTTTTACCTTTTATACCCTGCCGCAAGCTTTGCACTCTATGATGTGGGACTAAACCCACTTCTCTCTTCTTTGCATGAAATTTAATACCTGCAATAGAGGGAGGACTTCGATGGATCAGGCGTATGCTACTAGTCTTGCTCAATTGAAGCCCCAGGTGGGCTTCTGGGGGCAGTCTGCGTCTAATGGAGGTCGTAGTAGGTTAATTGAGCACTGGAGAGAGGCAGACTAAGATGGAGAAGATGGTGGTGGCGGCGGTTGTTCGGCAGAGTACCTGAAACTCAAAACACGGCCTTGCAGCCAAGTCAAAGCAGTTCAAAAGCTTTGTCATGAAGTGGCGAGTGTGCTGAAGGTGATTTGAGGGTGAGGCATGCTCAGATGTGGGTCGTCGGTGACAGAGAAGGCGAGTGGAGAAGGTTGAGTTCAGTGGAGGTGTGTGAAGGTCAAAGCTTCCAATTAGTAGAGGGGTTTTGGTCGGCGTAGGGTGAGCAAGCTTCTGGAGGTAATGACGGGTCGTTAGGTGGTCTATGGAGTGCAGATGGCCTCATCTGAGGCTTGGCCGAAGTAGAGGAAGATGATGGGGGAGACAGTGGATAGTCGGTCGAAATAGGAGAGAGAGGAGTTGAAAATAATCTAGAGGGGGAGATGAAGAGGTTGGTCCTAGCTATAGGATGAATGGGGGAGAAATTGGCACTTGCTGCGATTGGCTAACGCCAAAGAAGGTGAAATCTCCATTCAAGGAAGACGACGGCGACGAAAGGGGTTGGAACTCCTACTGTGGCTGGCGAAGAGTGGAGGAAGACAAGGAAGGAGGACCACTTGATTTATCTGTCTAGTGGCTGGAGGAAGGAGGTCGAGGAGGCTCATCGAAGCTAGGTCAGAAAAGGCTGGGGAAGGAGTTGAAGAGGGATTTTGGCCTTAAACCTTGCTAGTTTTGGATGGCAGAAGCTCTAGAGCTTATATAGAGCTTCTGGGCGTGCTCTGGATGAGGAAACAGGCTAATTGGCTTGGAATTTAAGTCATAAGGAACTCATGATTTTCGTGCATTTGCACGAGCTAATCTGCGCGATTTAGGAGCCAAGATCTGTCTCAAATGATTCCTTGTAGTGTGAACACCAGTCTCACTAATTTTGCTAAGATTTGGTGATGGTTTGAATAGGACTTGAGGCGGTCAAAATCTACTTGGAGGTCAGTTGGCATCCAATGGAAGCAAGGACTCATTTTCATAGAAGATAAGGAAGTTAGGGACCCATTTGCAAGGATTTTTGAAAGTTAGGGGTTTGTCTGAAAGAAATAAAGATTAAATGGACCAAAATGAAAACTAAGTCAAGATGGACTCTGATTTAGGCCCAAATTTTGGTAAAAACCTAATTTAGACCCAAGGAATCTAGTAGTGAATTCGAATTTGAGTCTTGGTCAAGTTTGAATGGGTAATTTGTTTAGAAACCCAAATTAGGGAAGAATTCCGTCTACTACTCTATTCAAGGTCAAAATAGCTTCACATGGTCAAAACAAGGGTACCGAACTTCAAGGGATATTTTTCTATATATTTTAGGAGGTTTAGATGAATTTTATCCTGACCAAAACCTTTGTAATTCAAGCGGGTCTGAAATTAGGATTTTGTGTTTTGATTTAGTTCTCGAAACACGTAAAACCCCATTTCTGTTTGTATGGACCCACTTTTTAGAATTTAATGCTCATTTAATCTTATATTAACCTCTGACAAATCTCGTGGTTACTTTGCTTTCATGATGTGATGTTAAAACTGTAGAATTAAACCTAATTTAGTGTTTTCTTCTCAAAATGGATATGCATGGAATCATGGCTCTCAGGCGATTATGTAGGAGCATTTGTCACTTGATTATGACTAATTAAAGCTAGTTATGACTCATGATGGCATTACCATCATTCCCCCATGCCTAACTTTTACTTGTCCCTAGCAAAATCTTATGGAAAGAATTAGATCTCTAGACCATGCTTTGATGTTCAGATGCTTGATTTGTGTCATTCTCTAGAAACTAGCTCAGAATGCGAATAATAGGCCTAGAGGTACTCAAGTATTAATCAAGATCCAGACCTGACCAACTTCAGCCTAGGTCTGCCACGAAGGTTTCTAAGGCCTGCAAAAACTGCCCAAAGGTTCGTTAAACCCAGCGGTTAAAGCACTTGTGCGTAGAATGTAACATGTCTAGGTTCAGTTTGGCAGTGCATTTTTAGTAAGAGAGAGATAGGAGTTTTCATTTTTAGAGTTTTCTCTCTTTTCCTTTTATATTGTTCTAGATCTAGCCTCAGATTGGCACTAAACATGGTCTGTATCAGATTCCTTGTCCCCACCATCAATCCTCGAAGGGTCCCTGGCTTTCGATGCTTTGGGATAGCACCGCCCATGGAAACCCCCATAACCCTAACTTTTGACACTTCAGGATAGTGCCACCCATGGCATTCTATAGCTAAATTCAGGCCTTGGCAATCAACATTTTGGGATAATCCCGCCCATAGCACCTGAACCACCACATGATGCTTACATGCCCCCAGTAGGATATGTAGATATCCTAAGAGACAAGCACCGAGGAGACGATATGTTATTATGCATCTTCGAGGTGAATTTCACACCTCTCCGCACTGGGAATTTGATAGGAACACCATCATGAGCCCTAACTAGCTCATTTTAACCTAATGAAGAGAACAAAAGCTCCTACATAACCAACTGGAGGTCCTAATTCACTGAATAACCTTTCTGAGAGAAAAGCAAGAAATAAGGGATAAAATTGCAATTTTACCATTGAAGTACAACAACGGGTTTTCTCAAGGGCTAAACACAGGTCAAAAGGTCTTAACAAGATAAAAAGTTGGTTGGATCAGACAGAAAAGGGTTTATGTGAACCCTGTGAATTAAATGACTTCTTGAAACCCTGAAACAGACCTACTTGATTAACCAAGGTTCTGGTCAGGATAAAATTCATCTAAACCCTCTAAAAATCATAGAAAAATATTCTCTAGGGTTTATAACTTTCAATTTGGCCATTGGAACCCATTTTGACCTAGAATGGGGCCTCGAACAAACATTTGCCTTAAATTTGGTTTCTGCGTAAATTGCCCAGTCAAACATGGTCAAACCCAAAATCCAACTTCACCATTGAATTCCTTAGGTCCAAATTAGGTTTGTATCAAAATTTGGACCTAAGGGGAACTCATCTTGACCCACTTTTCAAATAAGTCCAACCTAATTACATTTCTACCCCTATCTTTCAAAAACCCTTGCATTTTGCCCCCTAGCTTCTTCATCATCCTTGCAAATAGGTCCCTCCACCATTATAGCGGAGGAAATTTTACTCCGGCGAACTTTAGAAGGATGATTCTCCTTGATTGCTCAAAGAATCCCTCCAAAATTGGAAGGGAGATTCTCTGAGTAATCTCCTCCAGTCTAAACCCATCACTGAGCCCTAATTTGTACCCAATCTCTCATGCGAACGCATGAGAGATTTGGGTCTTTTTGAAGCTTCCATCTCTGGCCATTATACTTTGCTTGGAATCTTGGCTTCCAAGCACAAATCCTTCTCCAGAGGCCTATTAAGATGCCCCAAGTTCAAACGCATCTCCTCAGCTTGGAATTGGGTCAGAATCCCCCACATTCTTCTCTCCTCGCCGACCGCAATACCTCCGCAAGCTCTGACGATTCCTCCCTCTCTCATTCATCGTCCAACCACAATACCAGTGGTTGGTTTATCTTTCTCTCAATTGTCTGCGTCGTGCAACATCGGCCAATGCATCGGCCGACGCCGCCTCTGCCCTCGTCTTTGCCGCCACCTCATCTACGGAGATCTTCATCTCCGGTGTCAGTCGTAGCAGCCCAGACACCTTCCCTATCCCCTTCGTCCTTAGATTAGATCTGTTAGCTTCCCTCTCTCTTCTACTCCTGTTCCCTCTCTTTTATTTCTCAAAAACACCCCTCGACGCCACTGATCACCATCACCTTCTCCACCTCCGGCCATACCTCCAGCGAGGTGCCCTCGTCGCTCTGCACATCCATCCACCTTGCCAACCACCCTACGACCTCCGCAGCACCTCACTGATCATCTCCCAGCATTCCATTCACTTTGTCGACCACCGAAAAGCATCCCTGAACACACCCACTCACACGGCCATAGAGAACCCTAGCCACACCACCACAGCCATCCCCACGCCACGCTAGCCACTGCAGCACACTCATCGTGCCTTGGTGAGGCTCCCTGGATGATTTGACATGGCTGTGAGGCCGTTCTCATGTTTACAGGTTCTCAACCACTGACTGCCATGGATGAAGAAGCTTAGAGCTCGCTTGCTATGCTCCAACTGCTGTTGCTCTAGGCGTGAGTCCCGGGCGACGCGAACTTGAGGCATGAATGTGTTCAGGTTCCCAATTGGAGTCAATAGCCCACGCATCCTCGCAATTGAGCTACACATCTCTACTGCAGCACATGCAAGGGAGGTGGGACATTTAGTCCCACCTCGAAACTAGATGAGCAGGCGGGTGCACATAAATTGAATTCCTGTCAGAGGCTTATCGCCTCCAACTCACGGGGTGAGGTCCCTCTCTCCCCCTCTCATGGCCTCATCCATGGCACTGCCCACACGGACCTGGCCTCGACTCGTTTACTCGACCGACTCACTCCTCGCTTACCACCCACGCCAATGAGCCTAGACCCGAGTCTCCGTTTAGTCTGATTACCTGAACCGGATATGGCTCTAGGAGAGTGAACCGAAATAGAGAAGAGAGAAAGAGAGGAATGCTATGCAGGGGAAGGGGGGTTTTGCCTTAGAAAGATTAAGCTTGACCCTTAGCCAAATCAGAGAGGAAGAAGAGGAGGTCAGGAGAAGAAAGAAGGAAGAAGAAGAAGGAAGGAGAAGGGCCAGAGAAGAAGGAAGAAGCCAAGGAAGAGAAAGAAGAAAGAAGAAGGAAGAAGCTACGGTTCGCAAGGCAAAGGAAGAAGCTAAAGAAGAAGAAGTAGAAGGTAGAGAACGAAAAGAAGGAAGAAAGACATAGCAAGGCAAAGAAAAGAGAAGACAAAGAGAAGAAGGAGCCAACGACAGAGAAAGAAAGGAAGGAGAAGCCAGAGAAGAAAGACAAGAAGAGAGATTGCAAGAGAAATCAGAGAAAGAAGGCATAGAAAGAAGAAGAAGGAGAAATCAAAGAAAAGCACTATAGCACATAATCTTTAAGACGCCTAATTTTATAATTAGACGTCCAATTATTCATAAGCTTTCCATTATTATGTGTTCAATTTGCATTTGTTATTGAGATTAGTGCGTGAATTCCATTTGCTCCCTGTGTTCGACCTTAGACTTTAAATTCGAGTAATAAAATTATATTTGTTTTGAACGCCTTTTTGGCTGTACTACAACGCGACATTCTTAAAATACCGATCTAAATGTGATAAACAGAACTCATTCAATCAACTTGTGTTGCGAGCCACTCCTAAGCTAGATCTTCGAGTTGATTTTTTAGAGCAGAACACTTTCGGCATGATTTTCTTTATTAAGCGCACTGAACTAGACTAGTGTGTGATTTTGGGTACTTAGGTTACCAAGTCCCGCAAACCAAAGGGTAGGCAATGGGCCGAATAATTCCTAAGCCTTAGACCTACTACATCAGCTTCACACTTTCCTCAACCCCTTGAGAACTAATCCAGATCTTAACAAATACGTGAATGTTTAAGCCTTAAAAACAAGCCCAAGAGGCCTAAGATCAACAGTCATACTAATCTCCTTGTCTCAAGCATTTCAGGACTTAGTCTTTTTTCTTTTATTAAGTCTAGAACTTAAGTAAATTCCATAATCATTTGTTATGACTATCATTTTTGTTTTTGATTTTTGCTCCTTTTTGACATTTGAATTCCCTCCTCTTTTCCTCCTCGAGAAATATTTTCAATCAATTCACAAAATTTCCTCCCCTTTTTCCATTTTTTTCTTTTTTCATTTTTTTTTCTTTTTTGAATATGTATATATTTTTTTGTGAAAACCCCTCAGAGAATTGAATTTCCATATGTTTGCACTTTAACACCGCCCCATGCCTAAGTTTTGCAATGTCCTCATTGTAAACTAGGAGGGTACAAATTCAGCTTGGTTCAAAGTTTAGAATAGGATCAAAGGGTGGGTGAATGGATCGGGATGACTATTGCGGATGATTTCAAGCTTTGATACAAGTACAAAAGGTGGAGTCGACTATTCTAAAGTTGAACTCAAAAGTGCAGTAGGAGTATAGCTCAAAAGATGATCAAAAGGGTCTCAGGTTTTTGGAATGACGGGTTGCCTCCCATTATGTGCTAAATTCAATGCCTTCATTCGAGCAAAAGGTGGTCAAGGAGAAGGGGTGGTCAAATAAGAGGAGTTTTATAGAACAAGCACCTTGGTAAGTAGCCTGGTTGGTCCAACCAGGTGCTTGTTCAGATCAACAGGTTGATGATGCAGACCAAACCCAATCAGTCTGGTGGGTTGATGGATGTGATTCAATAGGTATGGAGCCCACCAAATGCTATGTGGCTCGAAAAGATGTGAAAATGAAAATTGTCGGTTTGGCTAAATCGGTGTAGCCTGATTAGAGAAAGGGTCCTCAAAAGAAAATGGAACTGTAAAGGATGTAGGAGCCCTACGAGTGAGATCAGAGAAGGGTACGAAGTGATTCTTGGTCTGATCAATGTTCAATACCTGATCAAAAGATGGAGGTGAATCATATGCAACCAGATCAGAGAGAGGTGAATCAGAAAAGAAGTTGATTCCGATGGTGGGTCGAGGTTGGGATCGGATTTTGGAAGGCTCTAGCTCTATGATGGAAGATGTGGCTTTTTCAAAATCTGGGTGCGAAGAGGGCTCTTCTAGAAATGATTCAAAGATAGGTTCTTCTAGAGAGTCTTCTTGATGCTCATTCAAATCAAATGTAAATGCCTGGAGAGTGCTTATAGGATCATGGAATTTTGAGTCAGTGACAGATTCGAACTCTTGATTGTGAACATTCTTGGCGCTTACTATTTTAGATTCTTGCAGATCATAACAGAATGATTCCAACTCAATGGAACATGATTTTGAATCAATGATCTCAAGATCAAGGACCTCATAGTTAGAATCAAAGAACGGGTCATAGATACTGAGGTCGTAGATTGGTTCATAATCATCAGGAAACAAAGGTTCTCTGAAATCAGAGTATGATTCGAAATCATTGGAGAATCTGCGAAAGTCAGTTTCTGAACCTGATTCCGGATCGAGATTTCCACCATAGATTAATCATGATGCATAGAATCAACAACCTAACTTGGATCTAACCTAATCTCAAATTCTCAGCTCAAAGAGGTGTCCTTATTAGGCATAGGCTCAGGTTCTTGGCTCCTAAGGTAGACCTAATCAAATCCCAACTCTTCCAACTCCTCTGTTTCTGTATCGTAAATTGGTGTGACTTCCGAAAAATCAATTTGTCTCTAAGGAGTTTGGAGAGGTGTGGTAAATGCCAGTTTATCGTCATTCTTATGACCTAAAATAGATCTAGCTCTTAGGTTTTTAACTCCACAAACGGGTTTTTGGGCTGCATTTAGGCATCAATTTGGTTAGGCATGTATTGTATTTTTTATTGTATTTTTAATACATTTGTTTAAGTGTTAAGGATAAATAGATTGACAAATCCCTAAAACCCTAGCACTCATGAAGGCAACTGGTGAAGAGGAAGCTTATTCTAGCTAGGACTTAGCCAGTTCTACCTCATCATAGCTAGATACCTACTCACTTGAGTTAGGGTTTGCTCCATTAGGCTCCATTCAGCTCATCTTAGTTGAATGGTAGCTCAGGGCAGCTTATCTTAGCTTACCCTAGCTCAAGTCAGCTCAAATCCTTCTCAACTTAGTTGAGTCTAGCTCACCTTAGCTCTAATCAGTTCACTGGGAGCTCTAGCTAGCTCAACTAAGTTGACAGGAGTTCACCTCAGCTCAAGACCAGCTACTTCTAGCTCCACTCAACTCAAGTCAACTGAAGATGACTTCATACAGCTTAAGCCAGCTCAAGTCTAGCTCCTAGGGACTCCACTTAGCTCAACATAGTTGAGCTAAGCTACCTTAGCTACTACAGCTAGTTAGGCCCTCCCCAGGAAAATCAAACCTAGCTCACCTCAGCATATTTCAGCAGAAGCTAGCTTACTTTAGCTTGGCTTAATAGCTAGCAAAGAACTAGCAAGCTAAACCAACTAGAGTAGCACCCTGCAACTTCCTTCAGCAGCTACCAGCTCCAGTTCAGCTCCAGACATTTCTTCGTCAGCTCCTCTTCTCCAAACCCTTGCTCCATCCCACGCTAGCTTAGCTTAGCTACACCTTAGCTCCTAATGTCCACCTCCTACCTAAAACCCTAACCTAGCTCCACCTCAACTTAACTACTAGCTCCACCTAAAAGCCCTCCACTCCCTTCCCTTTTTGGTGCCAACCACCAACCCCACATCCCTTCACACCACCACCTCTAAAATCCACCATAAAGGTGGTACCAAAACCCCCATAACCACCCTCTACTTGGTGCCACTTTTTCACTCCAAAAACCCCTCATCACCACCATACACCTACCCTTACAAGCCATCCCAACCATCCACCTAGACTCCTTCTAGAAACCTAAGTTGGCGCCAACTCTAAGCACCCTTCCACCATCATAACCACCTCCTAACTACCCTTAGTTGGTGCCAAAATACCGTACATACACCCCTACAAATTGGTGCCAACATCTACCCTAATCTCCACCTTACACCTGCCCTCATAAGACCATCACCACCACCCATTTTTGGTGACAACGCCTTAACCCATAAACCCCATCCTAACCCTCTTATAGTTGGCACCAAAAACCCACCTAACCAACATTTAAGTTGGCGCCAACTTACACCCACACATTCACCCTCCATCCACTTCACAACTACATCCTAGCCTTCCGTTCTCCAACCCAACCACCAACACCTTAACCCTCCTATGGTTGGTGCCATTAATGGTGCTCTCCACCAACATAATTACCACCTACACACCTCCTCCCTTGGTGCCAAATAACCCTAGTCCTAGGATCATCTAACCACCCTCATAAGCCTTTCCTAGCCCAACACCTCACCTACACCTACACGCCCATCACCATTCCTATATATACCCCCTACCTACCATCATTAATCATCATCCTTTGGCTTGATATTATCTACCTATAGCCACCATATTCACAGCCAATAGAAGAAGGAGAAGAAGAAGATTAAGGGGATACATTATCCCCTTGGTGCCTTCCCCTCTTCCCTTCTCTCTTGTGCCACTGAAGATAACGTCATCATCAACCATATCTTGCTTTAATTAGTCAAAATCCACTGATAAATGTTCCTACATAATCGCCGAAGAGCTCTAATTCACTGCACATCCATTCTGAGAGATAAATATGAAAAAAGGGGTAAATTTACAGTTTTAAAAAAATATCCTAAATGCAGAACAATCACGGGATTTTCCAGGGATTTATTAAAGGTCAAATGTTCAAAAATGTCTAATAAGTGGATTCATGCAGACAAAAATGGGTTTTCACGTGTTTTGAGAATTAATGGACATCTGAACCTCTAAAAACAAACCCGCATAAATAACTAAGGTTTTGATCAGGATAAAATTCACCTAAACCTTCTAAAAATCATATAAAAATATTCTCTAAGGATTAGTATCTTTGATTTTACCATTGGAACCCAATTTGACCTAAAATAGAGTCTCAGACAGACAATTGCCCTAATTTGAGTTTCTATGCAAATTACCCAATCAAACTTGGTAAAAACCTAGATTCGACTTCACCATCAGATTTCTTGGATCCAAATTAGGTTTGTACCAAAATTTAGGTCTAATTAGAGATCACCTTGACCTAGTTTACATTTCACTCCTGTCTGAGTCTTTTCTCTCACACATATGCCCCTAACTTTTGAAATAGTTGCAAATGGGTCCCTAGTTTATCATCATTCCTTGAAAATAGGTCTCCATGCCATTTTTGGAAGGTCAGACTTCACCGTTGAGATTCGAGTGAGGATTTCTCACTCGATTCTCAATCAAACACTCCCAAAATTGAAAGAGAGATTCCTTAAGGAATTTCCTTCCAAATGGGACCATCAATAGATCCTAGATCCCTCTGGAAGTCCCATGCGAATGGTTTAAATGCACATGTATCATACGTGTGCAAGAAGCTCAGAGTTTCCAAGCTTGGAACTCCATCTAAGCCCTATAAAAGACTCCTTGAGGCATGCCTTACTTCCTTAGCAAGGTTTGGGGCCAAAAACCTCTTCCTAACCCAACCTCTGGCCCCTCTACAACCAAGCTTTGGTGGCCTTCTTCCCCATCTTCCTAGGGGCATCCAATGGCCAAATTGGCCTGCTTATCCTCTTCCTCATCTTCCTCCGCACCTCACCAGTCAAAGCGAGGGTTGTCCCCCCCATTCTTCGCTACCGTCCCTCTCAGGAGATCTTCACCTTCCATGACGTCGGTATGCCAATGCTGGTGCCAATCCTTATCCCTTCATCCCATTAGTTAGATCCTTAAGTTAGTTTCCCTCACTCAAAATCGAAAAATATCCCCTCGAAGCACCTGTTCACCTTCATCCTCTCCACCTCCGGCTACCATCCGACAAGGTCTTCCGCATGCTCTACTGCTCCAAACACCTCGCCAACAACTCCATAACCTTCAACGCAACCACCTACACAAAAACCCCATACTTATTTCATCAACCACGCATTCTCGACCCCCGTCGACCAGCCTACTGTCGCACCGCCATCTCTGAGTCCATCCAACCTCCATGCTTCACCAATCACCACAAAACCACCACAAATGCACTCCACGCCCCACGACGAAGGTCCTGAGCTATTTTAATGTGGCCATGAGGCCTTATTCTTGAATTTTAGGTCTCACCAGTCTCTACCATCACCACCGCTGTCGTCGCCTTGTTCTTCCTATTTGAAGGCCATGAAGAGCCCAGGTCTTAGCTCCAAGAGACACGATTTCGTTCCAGGACCCTCTCCAGGTCCTCAATCGGGGACTTCAAGCATAGCCGCAATGCCAATTGGGAGGTTTTCACTGCAACAGTGCACACGAAGAGAAGGCCTGAAGACAGTCCCACATCGTGTGGGACAAAGCAGCAATAGGCATATAAGTTGATTTTGTGATATGGGCTTATCGCCTGGAACACATGGGGTGAGGTCCCTCTGACCTACACTTGACCCGACCTGGCCTACCACTCTTCGCTCATCACCACCCCCGGTGAGCCTGGACCTGGGTGCGCATACTCGATTACCCAGCAATGTGAGAGAGGAAGAAGGGAAAGGAAGAGAGAGAAGGGGAGGGGGGGTTTTGCTCTTCAGGGCAAACTCCCAACACTTGGTCGCTGAAGCCTTGGTTCCCTTGTGAAGGAGGGAAGGCTCTAAAGGAGAAGAGGCTAGAGAAGAAGAGTAAAATCTAAAGGAGAAGGCTCGTGAAAGAATAAGAACATGAGAGAAAAAGGCTCTGAAGAGCACTGTAGCAACAACATTTAAGTCGTCTGACTTGAGGAGCCGACGTCTGATTTCTCTGGTATTGTGTACTGTGGCATTATTGAAACTTAAGCTGGCAAGGAATTCTGATTGAAAGTACTGTAGCATCATTTGAGTAATTTGATGAAGTGATATGTATGCTTAATAATATAAATAATTGGTGATTTAAATCACCATTATTTTGCTTTCTTTTTGCTTCACAATTTTATAAGGTACAATTACTCTTCATTAATATATTGATTCATTGAATGTCATTGATTGTGCTTGTTTATATATTTGGCTTAAGATTAGCGCGTGAATTGCAATACTTTCTCCCTGTGTTTGACCTCAGACTTCATCTATAGATATTCGAGCTTATAAATTTATTTATTTGAGCGCATTTGTCTTATAATGTTTATCCCTGCGAGATCGATGTTTAAAAGTGTCGCATTGTAGTATAGTCGAAATCTCTTTGAAAACAAATACAATTTTATTACTCGAAAAGATTCTGAGGTCGAACATAGGGAGCAAATGGAATTTATACACTAATCTCAACGATTAATGCAAATTAAACATAAAATATTATTCAAAAACTAATTAGGAATGTATAGCATATGAGTATATGAAGAGTAAAAAGAATTTTAGACAAAATAATGATGATTTGAATCACCAATTATAAGTCTAATACATAGAATAATTACTCAA
The DNA here is from genome assembly GCA_037157565.1 of Thalassia testudinum. NCBI lineage: Eukaryota > Viridiplantae > Streptophyta > Magnoliopsida > Alismatales > Hydrocharitaceae > Thalassia > Thalassia testudinum. The sequence goes on along the minus strand of JAZHRO010000007.1, from coordinate 68,220,649 downwards.
ATGAATTAAATAAGGGAATATGAATTCTGACGTCTGATTTTGCAATCAGACGTCTTAAGTGACTTTTTCTACAGTCCTTTTCTTCTTTGCTTCTTCTCTTTCTCTTTCTCTAATTTCTCTGATTCTTCCTTTCTCTTCTTCTTCTTCTGCCTTCAGCCTTGCAATCCTTCTCTTCTTCTTCTTCTTTTCCTTCCTTAGGCTTTCTTCTTCTATGACCTTTCTGCCTATGACCTCACTTCTTCTTCTTCCTTAGGCTTTCCTCTCCTCTGACCCTTCTGCCTTCTGAATCCAACTAAGTGTTGGAGCTAATCTTCCCAAGGCAAAAACCCCCCTTCCCCCATGCAACTTTCCTCTCTCTCTTTCTCTCTTTCTATTTCAGTCTCGCTCTCCCAGAGCCACAGTCGGTTGAGTAATTGGACCTAACGCATTCTCAGGTCCAGGCTCATCGGCGTGTGGTGGTGAGCGAGGAGTGTAGGTCAGGTGGCTAGTTGGGTCGGCTAGGTTTGTAGGGGCAGTGTCGTGGACGAGTCCGAGTGATGGGGGAGGAGGTCCTCACCCTCAGTGTTTGGAGGCAAACAGCTACAGGCAGTTATTCAATTTATGTGGCTGAAATCGACTCTTTGTTTCCTAGGTGGGACTAAATGTCCCACCTTGCTTCTACGCAATGCAGTAGCAGGGTGCTTGACCAAATTGGCGAAACTGCAGCTGCTGAATCCCTTGCGTGAGGACTTGGATGCGTGAGGGCTTTGATTGCACACGTCTTGAAGGTATCCCCTGGACGTAGCAGGACCTGGAGCAGCTTGAAGCTCGCTTGAAGCTTGGCAGCAATGGCGAGTCTTGGGCCTGCTACCTGAAATCAAGAAAAGAGGCCTAATGGCTACGTCAGAATGCTCAGTAGGGTCACCGTGGCATAGCAAATGTAACGGTGGCCATGGCATGGAGCGCAAGTGGCCGTGGTGGCGTGCCTAAGGCATACTGTGTGCGTGTGAGTGGGTGTGCTCGGGGAGGTGTTTGGGTGGATGATGGAGCGAATGGAGTGAGGGGAAATGAGCAGGAAGGTGCAGTGGAGGTTGTAGGGTGGTCGACGAGGTGGATGGAGGTGCGTAGCGGTGGGAACACCTCGTCAGAGGAGTCGCCGAAGATGGAGGAGATGACGGTGGTCAGTAGCGTCGGTGATCGATTTTGGGAAATAGAGAGAGGGGAAGAAATTGTGAGATAGAGGGAATCTAAGAACCTTCTCCTAAGGAATGAAAGGGACAGAGATCCCATGCCACTGTGGTTGCCGGACGTGGGGAATATGAACCTCCATAGGAGAGGCCGTGGCGAAGACGGGACAGGAACGGCGACGGCTGGTATTGTGCGACACGGAGGACAGTGAGGGAGATAAACCCACCACTGGTATTGTGATTGGGCGACGAGAGAGTCGGAGATAGACCGCTGGAGCTTGCAGAGACTTGTGACCGGAGGGGAGAGAGGAATAAAGGGGATTCCGACCCAATTTCAAGCTGAGGAGTACAATTGAACCTTGGGGAGTCTTTTATAGGTCATTAGAGAGGGTTTTGTGCTTGGAAGCCAAGCTTCCAAGAAAGGAATGCTCGCTGGAGAAGGAAGCTTTCAAGAGACCCAAATCACTCATGCGTTAGCATGAGAGATTGGGAAAGAATCAAGGCACATCAATGGGTTCATATTGTAGAGGATTAATTGATGAATCTCCCTTCCAATTTTGGAAAATCCCAGTTGAAGATCGTCGGAGCAGGTTTCCTCTGTGATAATGGTGGAGAGACCTATTTGTGAAGAGGACGAAGAAGTTAGGGAGCTGTTTGCAAGGGTTTTTGAAAGTTAGGGGTAGAAATGTAATCAGATAGGACCTTTTCGCAAACTAGGTCAAGCCAAGTTCTCCTTAGGTCCAAATTTTGGTACAAACCTAATTTAGACCCAAGGAATCTAATGGTGAAGTTGGATTTTGGTTTTGACCATGTTTGACTAGGCAATTTATGCAAAAACCTAAATTAGGGCAAATATCTGTTTGAGACTCTATTTTAGGTCAAGATGGGTTCTAATGGTCAAATTGAAGGTACTAAACCCTAGAGAATATTTCTCTATGATTTGTTGAGGGTTTAAGTGAATTTTATCCTGACCAGAACCTTGGTTAATTAAGTGGGTCTATTTTTAGGGTTTCAAAAGTCATTTAATTCCCAGAACATACACAGCCCTTTTCTATCTAATCCAGCCCACTTGTTATCTTATTAAGACCATTTGACCTATGTTCAGCCCTTGAGAAAACTCGTGATTGTACTGCATTGGTAAAATTGCAATTTTTACCCTAGTTTCTTATTTTTCCCTCAGAATGGCTATGCAATGAATTATGACCTTTAGTTGATTATGTAGGAGCATTTATTGACTTCATTAGGTCAAAATGAGCTAGTTAGGACTCATGATAGCGTTCCCATCATACCCCCATGCCTAGCTTTTGCTAGTCCCTTAGCAAAATTTCAAGGTGTTAACTTTGATTCTAGACCATGAAATCTTTTGATACTCAAAAACTGTGATGTGTGCTTTCTTTTGTAGGTTAGGTTAGAATGCCGATAATAGGCCTAAAGGTACTTAAGTACCAACCAAGATTCGGACCAGACCAGCTCTAGCCTCAGTCTGCCGCAAAGGTTTCTAAGGCCCACAGGAACTATCCTAAGGTTCATTGAATTCCGCAGTTAAAGCACCCGTGCTCGTAACATGTTTTAGCCTTGGTTCAGTTTGCAGTGCATTTTTGTCAGAGAGAGACAGAGGAATTTTCTTTGTTTTAGGAGAGTTTTCTCTCTCTTTTCCTTTTATTTCTAGCTTCAGATTGGCTTTACAACACGGTATGTATTGGATTCCTAGTTCCTATCATCGATCCTCGAAGGGTCCCTAGCAATTAATGCTTCGAGATAGCACCACCCATGGCAACCCCCAGAATCCTGGCTTTCGAGATTTCGAGATAATCCCGCCCATGGTGTTCTGTAGCTAAATCCAAACCCTGGAAATCGAGATAATGCTGCCCATGGCTTCTGAACTAGCATAGGATGCTTACATGCCCCTGGTAGGATATGTAGATATCCTAGGAGACAAGCACCGAGGAGCCGATATGTTATTGCACTTCTTCGAGGGGAATTTCCCACCTCTCCACATCGGGAACTCATCTAAATCAACTTGTGTTGATCAGCCGCTCCTAATCTAGGTGACTTTTATCAGAATAATTTAAATGCATTTGCATGATTTTGATACTTATGCGCACCGAACCAGACTGTGTGTGGTTTGGGGTGCTTAGGTTACCGAGTCCCGCAAACCAGAGGTCAGTTAACGAGGTTGAATACTCCATAAGCCTCAGACCTAATACTTAAGCTTCGTATTTTCCTCAACCTCTTGAGGACTATCTAGATCTTAGTGGGTACTTGAATTTTTAAGCCTATGATCATAGACCAAAAGGCCTAAAATCAGCGTTCCTATTAATATCTTCTTTGTTTTATTAGCACGTTTTGCCTTTCATTTTCTTTTCCTTGATATGGTCTAAAACTAAGTCAATTCCTTAATTTCTTACTAATGACTACCTATTTTCTTTTCAACTTGTGCTCCTTTTTGACATTTTTAACTCCCCTTTTTCTCCTCAAAATTTGATATGCCATCAAAATTTTCTCTTCTCTCAGTTTTTTTTTATTCTTTTTCAAGAATTTTTTATTTTTTTGGTATTTTTGGGATATGTGATTTTTTTGTGTGAACCCTTTCGAACTTTGATTTTTGTATGCTTGCACTTTACTATCCCCCCATGCCTAAGTTTTGCAATGTCCTCATTGTAAACAGAGGGTGTGAAACAGTTTTGGGTTCAGGAATTAAAACAGGATTATTGAGTGGGTGAATGGGTCGGGAATGACTGTTGCGAACGATTTCAAGCTCTGGCACGTGTACCAGAGGTCGGATCGACTATTCTAAAATCGAACTCAGGGTGCAATAGATGTGAAGTACAGAAGGAAATAAGAAGGATCTCGATTTTTTGGAATGACGGGTTGCCTCCCGTTAAGTGCTAAATTCAACGCCTTCAACCAAGCAGGAAATGGTCTAGAGAAGGAGTGGTCAAATCAGATGTGTTTTGCATAATAAGCACCTAGCTCAAAAGCCTGGTTGGTCCAACCAGGTGCTTGTTCAGATCAACAAGCTGATGATGTAGCCCAAACCCAATCAATATGGTGGGTTGATAAATGTAGATCAAGAGATGTGGAACCCACCATATACTTTGGAACTCAAGAGGGTATGGAAGTGTATAGCTAGGATTTGGCTAAGTTGAATAAGCCTAATCAGAGTAGGGATCCTTAAATGAAAAAGAATCGGTGGAGGATGTAGGAACCCTACAGGAGTGATCAGAGAAGGATAGGGCATGATTTGTAGTCTAATCGATGTCCGAGACCTAATAAAAATGTGAAGGAGACTCATCTGCAACCGGTTCATTAAGAGGGGAATCAAAATAGAAATTGAGTTCGGTTGTGAGTCAAGGTTGAAAATGGGTTTGAATAGGTTCTGTATATGTAGAAGAGGTGGCATCAACACGAATTGTGTATGAGGGCTCTTTTAGTAAGGGTTCAAAGGTGGGTTCATTTAGAGAGTCCTTATAGTAGCCATCAAATTCAAAGGTAAATGCCTGAAGAGTGTTTATAGGATGAAGAAAATTTGAGTCAATAAAAGATTTGAATTCTGGATTGTAGTCACTCTCGGTACTTTTTGTTTTTGATTCCTAAGGATCGAAAAGAAATGATTCCATCACAATGGAACTTGAATTTAAATCAATGATCTAGGGATTAGGGACCTCAGAGTCAGAGTTGAAGAATGGATCATGTGTGTTGAGGTCGTAGATTGGCTCGTAGTTGTTAGGAAACAATGGTTGTCCGTAATCATAGTAAGATTCGAAATCACTCGAGAAATTGTGAGAATCAAGTTCTAAATTTGATTCGAGATCAGAGGTTCCACCATAGAATAAATCACAAGATGTAGACTCAGCAACCTGATTCCAAGCTTAAAAAGGTGTTCCTATTGGGTTTGGGCTCGGGTGTTTGGCTTGTAGGGAAGACCCAATCAAAACCCCACTCTTCCAACTCCTTGATTTCTGTATCGTAGATTGGTGTGACTTCTGAAAAATCAATCTATATTTCTAAGGATGTTGGAGAGGTACATTCATCAAATAAAGGCCCAGAATCATACTCCAAATTCAAACTTTGATTTTCGTCATACAGGGCCTTGTAATTATCCCAAGAAGATTCAGATCCAGATTCTAGGCTAAGGATGTGGGTTGAATTACTAGAATCTAGGTTAGAAATGCCTCCGGGGGTCACCTTATTAGAATAAGGGGCGGGATTAAGACCCTCGAGAGGTTATGATTCAATCTTATTATTACAGGAGTCTAGGAATTCTATGCTTGGTGAACCAGGGTTTTGGTTTTCTAGGGCTGGCTCAAAATAATGTTCTCCTGCAATTGGGACCTCCCAACCTATTTCAAGATCAGGCATATCATATTTCATCTGGGTTGGGAATCCACAACAACCTTGTGTCTCAAACTCGTGATTTGGGAAATCATGTTGATCCTCAATATTATTCCAAGGTGTTTCATTAACTGTTTGGGGCATGCACGGATATTTTTGATCGATAACTTGTTTCAACAATTTCATCATTTCTTTCCTCTTTTCAAAATCATCTTAGTGTTTTTCCCAAATTACAGAATTTGTCATGCATTGGAGATATTCAAAGTTATGCAATTTTTCTATCTCGATGTATCCTGTTATGAGAATATCTCGGGTTGATCCATTTGTTGCTTCTGTTAATAACAATTGGGCATAGTTTATGATCAAGGTTGTTGTTGTTGATACATTAACCTGAATGTCTTCAATTGGTTTTGAGGTTTTGTAATCAATGTCATAAATTTAAGGGCATCCTCAACCATTCTATCTTTCATGGATCTTTAAGATTCAGGTTTCTTCAATGGTTTTCCTAAGTAGCCAGGCTGCATATTTGAATTAGATGGTGGAATCAAGATGTAGAATCAAAATTCAAGTTTAGAATGAAGTGATTTGATCTGAAAGAGATTCCCAATGAAAATATGTGTGTGTGCTCTAAATAGAAGGGATTAGGGACTGGATGTGATATGAACCCAATTAAGGCACCCAAAGATTTTTGGATGATTATAGAGGCTTAGGGCGAATGATACCCCTGGATCAGAAAGTCATCCACCTGAGAATTACCTGGGCAGCCAGGAAGAGAAAGTCCCACAAAGACCCCTATATGGTAGAGTGCCCCCACAGGTTACAGGGTTTCCCCCACCCGACCTTCCTTGTCACCGAGGGTCCAGGTAGACCAGAATGGATAACTTGACCTCTTAAGTCTACTAGTTTTATGTCTAATTTGTGCCTTTATTTTCACTTGAATTAGTAATTGATTTGACTTGTGACCTAATTTGGAGGTTGGTTGCCTATAATGTAGTCCAACTTTACCTGTCTTGCCCTAAAGATGGCAGAATGAACTTCTAGGTCAAGACCTAGAAATCACCCTGATTTGACTCCTAGGTTATTAGGTCCTAGGATTTTAGGGTTCAAGTGAGTTTAGAGCCTGATTTTAGGATTTTTCTTGGTTAGATCTTTTCACTCAAGGACTTGGGTAGTACACAAATGCGGGTGGGTTGTTTCCTTTTATGCAGGAAAGTGTGAACTAGCACTCCAAAACCCTAATGCAGAAACCCTAATTTGACTTTTTTTCCAAGTCCTCTTTGATCTTTCAAACAAGAAGTGCGTAGTCCTTAATAGGCATAAGAAATTTGGGGTTGGGTCTCTAAACAGAATCGCTTCAACTTCAATGAGATTCAAAAAAAATTTTCGTAAATCAAGAAACTTGTCTTTTAAATGATGATTACTATGAAAAATAAGACAGGTGATTCTTAATTAATTGTTTCCTTTTTATCTTCCCAAGATTAGCAGGTTGATTAGGGAAAAATATATAGAAGTTATCTTCCCTGAAGTGGTTGATTAGCACGGAAGATCTCCTCGTGAAGTACCTTGCAAAATCACAATAAAGCAAATAGGGCAAGTTAGTGCTCAAATATAATCAAATAATGTAGAGAATAGCGGTGAATTGCGCGCTGCTCCCCATCAACAGCGCCAAAATGTTTATCGCTGCAAGATCGACGTTTAAAAGCCAAATCTCTCATGCGTTCGCATGAGAGATTGGGAAAGAATCAGGGCTCATCGATGGGTTCATATTGTAGAGGATTGATTGATGAATCTCCTTTCCAATTTTGGAAGGGATTCATCAATCAATCAGGGAGAAAATCCCAGTTGAAGATTATCGGAGTAGGTTTCCTCTGCGATAACATTGGAGGGACCTATTTGTGAAGACAATGAAGAAGTTAAGGGACTGTTCTCAAGGGTTTTTGAAAGTTAGGGGTAGAAATATAATTAGATAGGACCTTTTTGCAAACTAGGTCAAGACAAGTTCTCCTTAGGTCCAAATTTTGGTACAAACCTAATTTGGACCCAAGAAATCCAATGGTGAAGTTGGATTTTGGTTTTGACCATGTTTGACTGGGTAATTTATGCAGAAACCTAAATTAGGGTAAATATCTGTCTGAGACTATTTTAGGTCAAGATCAGTTCTAATGGCCAAATTGAAGGTACTAAACCCTAGAGAATATTTTTCTATGATTTTTTGAGGGTTTAAGTGAATTTTATCCTAACCAAAACTTTGGTTAATTAAGTAGGTCTGTTTTTAGGATTTCAAAAGTCATTTAATTCCCAAAACATACACAAACCCTTTTCTGTCTAATCCAACCCACTTGTTATCTTATTAAGATCATTTGACCTTTATTCAGCCCTTGAGAAAACTCATGGTTGTACTGCATTGGTAAAATTACAGTTTTAACCCTAGTTCCTTATTTTTCCCTCAGAATGATTATGCAACGAATTATGACCTTTAGTTGATTATGTAGGAGCATTTATTGACTTCATTGGGTCAAAATGAGCTAGTTAGGGCTCATGATGGTGTTCCCATCATATACTATGGTGCATATCTTAAACAACAACGAATTCACCTCAACATTTTTGCGCCGTTGCTGGGGAGCAATGCACAATTCACCACTATTCTTATTTCTATTTGATTATATTTGAGCACTAACTTGCCCTTGTTTGTTTCTTGTGATTTTGCAAGGTACATCATAAGGCTATCTTTCGTGCAAAACAGCCACTCCTAGGCCAGGTAATTTCTGTTCTTCCCTAATCAACCTCCTAATCTTGGGAAGATAAAAAGGAAAAAATCAATTAGGAACTACCTACCTTATTTTCTTAGTAAATTATCATTAAAGAGGAAAGTTTCTTGATTTTGTGAAAAAAATTCACATCTGATTGAAGCATGGGACGATTCTAATTAGATATTCCCCATCCTGATTTCCTGTACCTACTAAGGATTATGCGTAATTTCTGAATCACTTTGGGCCAACACACTTCTTGCTTGAAGCCCAAGGCGAACATTTTAAAGATCAAATTGGACTTGAAATAGAGCCAATTAGGGTTTCAACATTAGTATTTTTGAGATTTAGAGCACATTTTCCTGCATAAAGAGAATAAACCCTCTCACATTTGTGTGATACCCAAGCCCTTGTTTGAAAAGATCTAATCAAGAAAAATCCTAAAAATCAGGCTATAAATTCACTTGAACCCTAAAATCTTGGACCTAATAAACTGATTCATTCAGGGTGATTTCTAGGACTTGACGTAGATTTCATTCTGCCATCTTTAGGGCAGGTCAGGTGAAGTTGGTCTACTTTGTGGGCCAACCAACTTCCAAATTAGGTCACAAGTCAAATCAACTTCTAATCAAGTGAAATCCAAGTCACAAATTAGAAATAAAATTGGTAGACTTAAGGTCTTAAGTTCGTACATTCCGGTCTACTTGGAACCTGCAATGACAAGGAAGGTCGGGTGGGGGAAATTCTGTAAGCAATGGGGACTCTCTATTGTGTAGGGGTCTTTGCGGGACTCTCCCTTCCTGGTCGTCTAGGTATTTCTTTGGTGTGCGGATTTCTGATTCAAAGGTATCATCCACCTTGAAACTGCCTTAGTCATCCAAAAACCTTTGGGTGCCTTGATTAGGTCCAAATAACATCCAGTCCCTCATCCCTTCTATAGAGCACATACACAGGAAGGGCCTTAGGTTTTTAACCTAAGAGGCCACATTAGATCTTCTTGGGAATCTCTATCTGATCTGGTCAACTTCAATCTAACCTAAGTTTTGATTCTACATCTTGATTCCACCATCTGATTCAAAAATGCAACCTAGCAATTTTGGAAGATTGTTTAGGAAACCTGAGTCCCAAATGAGCATGAAAGAAAAGATAATTGAGAATGATTATAGACAGCATGAGGAATATTTTAAAAGGGACATTCAAGATAAATTTCAGAAAATAAAGGACCACAACGCGAGCCGTGTGGAGATAATATGGATACAAATGAAGCATGGTTCAACCCGGGATGATCTCTTAGCAGAATACACTGAATTGGTGAAGTTACACAACAACGATTGTCTGCAATGTTGGTCAAATCCTTCATATCTGAAAGACCTCTAGAAATTTTTGGAAATATGGGGAGAATTGCTGAATAAGTTGTATAGATCCATTGATCAAAAATACCCGTTAGAAATTAATAAAACATCTTATAATGATTCTAAAGATCAACATTTCTCAAATCCCGGGTTCAAGGATCAAGGTTATAGTGGACCCCAAACCCAAATAAATTTAGATTTAAATTTCATAGCAATTGCATTCCTGATCTTAATGAGGATGGGGAGGATCTAATTGCAAGTGTTCCTGATTCTGAATCGACCCTAGAAAATCAAGAAGCTGGTCCATCGAGTTTAGATTTCCCCGACACCTATGATAATGAGCTTAAAACAGAACATCTCGAGAATGTAAATCCCGAGCCTTATCCTGTTAAGGTGATTCTCGAGAATGATTCTGACATCTTGTAGAGTCCAACCGAGATTCTAGTGATTCAATCCTTATCCTTAACCTAGAATCTGGATTCAAGCCTATTTGGGATAATCATGAGGCCCAAAATGATGAAAGTCAGATTTTAAATTTGAATTATGATTCTTGGCCTGTATTTGATGAATGCACCACTCAAACCTCCTCAGAGATACTAATTGATTTCTTGGAAGTCAAGCCAATTTATGATACACAAACAGAGGCGTTGGAAGAGTTGGGAATCAAGTGGGTCTACCCTAAGAGCCAAGAACCCGAGCCTCTGCCTAATAAGGATACCTTTCTAAGCTTGAAATATGAAAATAGGTTAGATCCAAGTCAGGTTGTTGCTTCTACACATCTTGTTTCTTTTTATGGTGGAACCTTTGATCTGGAATCAAGTTCAGAACACGATCTTCGCAAGTTCTCTGACGATTTCAAATCTTACTATGATTTTGGAGAACCTTTGTTTCCTAACGACTATGAACCAATCTACGACCTCAGCATCCATGACCCATTCTTCGACTCTAACTCTGAGGTCCCTGATCCTGAGATCATTGATTCAAAATCAAGTTCCATTGAGATGGAATCATTCCTTTTTGATCTTTAGGAATCAGAAATAGTAAGTGCTGAGAGTGTCTGCAATCCCGAGTTTGAATCTTTTCTTGACCCAGATTTTCATGATCCTATAGGCACTCTTCAGGCATTTACCTTTGATTTTGATGGCCATTATGAGGACTCTCTAGATGAACCTACCTTTGAAACCTTTCTAGAGGAGACCTCAACTCACATAATTCTCAAAGAAGCCACCTCTTCAAATCCACATACAGAACCTTCTCGAATCCGATCCCAACCCCGACCCATAATCGGAATCAATTTCTATTCTGATTCTCCTCTCGATGATCCGGTCGCACATGATTCTTCTTCATCTTTTGATCGAGATTCGGACATCGATTAGAATACAAATCATGCCCCATCCTTCTCTGATCACTCTTGTAGGGTTCCTACATCCGCAATAGACTCTTTTTCATTTAAGTATCCCTACTCTGATCGGGCTGATTGGACTCAGCCAAACCTACGATTTTCATTGCCACATCCTTCTGAGTCACAAGGCATCTGGTGGGATCCACATCTACTGATCTACATCCATCAACCCACCAGATTGATTGGGTTTCGGCTGCACCATCAGCTTGTCGATCTGAACAAGCACCTGGTTGGACCAACCAGGCTATTGATCAAGGGCTTGTTCTATAAAACTCTGCTGATTTGACCAGTCCTTCTCTATGACCATTTATCGCTCGGCTGAAGGCATTGAATTTAGCGCTCAATGGGAGGCAACCCATCATTCCAAAAACCCGAGACCCTTCTAATTATCCTTTTGAGATTCACGTCTACTATACTCTGAGCTTAGTTTTAGAATAGCTGACTCTACCTTCGATACATGTACTAGAGCTTGAAATCGTCTACAACAGTCATCCTAACTCATTCACCCACCCATTGACCCTATTATAATCCTTGAACCCAACTGATTTATAATGACATTGCAAAACTTAGCCATGTGGGGGGATTAAAGTGCAAACATATAAAAATTCAAGTTTTTGAAGGGTTCTCACAAAAAAATTTACATATTCAAAAAATATAAAAAAATAAAAAATTGAAAAAGAATAAGAAATGGATTAAGGGGAGGAAATTTTGAGTGATTAATTACATATCATTTTTAAGGAGGAAAAGACGAGGTGATTTAAATGCAAAAAGGAGCAATAATTTTAAACAAAAAGTGATAGTGATTAGTAAATGATTATGGAATCTACTTAAGTTTTAGACCAAAATTAAAAGAAAAAATTAAGTCCTAGAATAACAAAGAGATAGAGATTAGTATGAGTGTTGATGTTAGGCCTCTTGGGCTTGTTTTAGGGCTTAAACATTCAAGTATCCTTAAAGATCTGAATAATCCTCAAGAGGTTGTGGAAAATGAGAAGCTTATGTATTAGGTCTAAGACTTAGGGATTATTCGGCCTTGTTAACTGACCTCTGGTTTGCGGGACTCAGTAACCTAAGCACCTTAATCCACACACAGTCTGGTTTAGTGCACCTAATAATCAAAATCACGCAAAAGTGTTTATTCTGTTATGAAAAAGCTACCTAGATTAGGAGTGGCTTATCAACACAAGTTGATTTGGATGAGTTCCCAATGCGGAGAGGCAGAAAATTTCCCTCAAAGATGCGCAATAACTTACCATCTCCTCGATGCTTGTCGCTTAGGATATCTAAATATCCTACTCGAGGCATGTAAGCACCTTGTGCTAGTTCAGGTGCCATAGGTGGGATTATCCTGAAATGTCAATCACCAGGGCCTGAATTTAGCTACAGAATGCCATGGGTGGCATTATCTCGAAGTGTCGAAAGCCAGGATTCTGGGGGTTACCATGGGCGGTGCTATCTCAAAGCATCGATTTCCAGGGACCCTGCAAGGATTGATGGTGTGAACTAGGAATCCGATACAAATCGTGTTTTTAAGACAATCCGAAGCTAGAAATAAAGAAAAGAAAAAGAGAGAGAAAGCCCTCCTAAAATGAAAAAATTCTTCTATCCCTCTCTCTTAAAAAAATGTATTGCAAACTGAACCAAGACTAACCATGTTACAAGCACGGGTGCTTTAACCACTGTGTCAAACAAACCTTTGGATAGTTTTTGTGGGCCTTAGAAACCTTCGCGGCAGACTGAGGATAAAGCAGGTCAGGTCTAGATCTTGGTTGGTACTTGAGTACCTCTAGGCCTATTATTAGCACTCTAACCTAATTTCCAAAGAGAAGAAAAAAATCAAGACTTTGAATAGCAAAGCATGGACTAGAATTCGAGTTAATTTCATGATATTTTGCTAAGGGACTAGCAAAAGTTAGGCATGGGGGTATGATGATAACGTCATCATCAACCATATCTAGCTTTAATTAGTCAGAATCCATTGATAAATGATCCTACATAATCGTCGAAGAGCCCTAATTCACTACACATCCATTCTGAGAGATAAACATGAAAATAGGGGTAAATCTGTAGTTTTAACAGAATATCCTAAATACAGAACAATCATGGGATTATCCAAGGGTTTATTAAAGGTCAAATGTTCATAAATGTCTAATAACTGGGTTCATGCAGACAAAAATGGGTTTTCATGCATTTTGAGAATTAATGGACATCTGAAATCCTAAAAATATACCCACTTAAATAAATTAGGTTTCAATTAAAATAAAATTTACCAAAATCATCTAAAAATCATAAAAAATATTCCCTAAGGTTTAGTACATTTGATTGACCATTGAAACCCAATTTGACCTAAAATAGAGTCTTAGATATATAGTTACCCTAATTTGGGTTTCTGCACAAATTACACAACGAAACTTGGTCAAAACCTAAATTCTACTTCACTATCAGATTTCTTGGGTCCAAATTAGGTTTGTACCAAAATTTGGGCCTAATCAGATATCACCTTGAACTAGTTTACATTTTAGTCTTGTCTGACTCTTTCCTCTCACACATATGCCCCTAACTTTTGAAATAATTACAAATGGGTCCCTAAGTTTATCATCATTTTTTACAAATAGGTCCCCGTGCCATTTTTGAAAGGTCAGAACTTCACCGTCAAGATTCCAGCGAGGATTTCTTGCTCGATTCTCAATTAAACACTCCCAAAATTGAAAGGGAGATTCCTTGAGGAATTTCCTTCCAAATGGGACCGTCAATAGATCTTAGAACCCTCTGGAAGTCCCATGCAAATGGTTTAAACTCACATGTATCATACGTGCGCAAGAAGCTCAGAGTTTCTAAGTTTGGAACTCCATCCTAAGCCCTATAAAAGACTCCCTGAGGCATGCCTTACTTTCTTAGCAAGGTTTGGGGCCAAAAACCTCTTCCTAACCCAACCTCCAGCCCCTTTCCAACCAAGCTCTGGTGGCCTTCTTCCCCATCTTCCTAGGGGCAGCCAACAGCCAAATTGGCCTACTCATCCTCTTCCTCGTCTTCCTTCGCACCTCACCAGTCAAAGCGAGGGTTGTCCCCCCCATTCTTCGCTACCGTCCCTCTCAGGAGATCTTCACCTTCCATGACGTCGGTATGCCAATGCTGGTGCCAATCCTTATCCCTTCATCCCATTAGTTAGATCCTTAAGTTAGCTTCCCTCACTCAAAACCCAAAAATATCCCCTCGACGCACTCGTTCACCTTCATCGTCTCCACCTCTGGCTACCCTCCGGAGAGGTTTTCCGCATGCTCCGCTGCTCCAAACACCTCGCCAGCAACTCCATAACCTTCACCGCATCCACCCGCACAAAAACCCCATGCTTATTTCGTCAACCATGCAATCTCGACCCTCGTCGACCAGCCCACTGCCGCACCACCATCTCCAAGTCCGTCCAACCTCCACGCTTCACCAATCACCAGAAAACCACCGCCAATGCACTCCACGCCCCACGGAGAAGGTCCTGAGCTATTTTAATGTGGCCATGAGGCCTTATTCTTGAATTTCAGGTCTCGCCGATCTCCGCCATCGCCGCCTTATTCTTCATGTTCGAAAGCCACGAAGAGCCCAGGTCTTATCTCTAGGAGACACAGTTTCACTCCAGGTCCTCAATCAGGGACTTCAAGCATAGCTGCAATGAAAATTGGGAGGTCTTCATTGTAGCAGTGCATGGGAAGAGAAGGCCTGAAGATAGTCCCACATTGTGTTGGACAAAGCAGCAATAGGCATATAAGTTGATTTTGTGATACGGGCTTATTGCCTCAAGCAAATGGGGTGAGGTCTCTCTCACCTACACTTGACCGACCTGGCCTACCACTCCTCACTCATCTCCACCCCCAGTGAGCCTGGACCTAGGTGCGCATACTCGATTACCTGGCTATCTGAGAGAGGAAGAAGGGAAAGGAAGAGAGAGCGGGGGAGGGGGAGGGTTTTGCTCTTCAGGGCAAACTCCCAACACTTGGTTGCTGAAGCCTTGGTTCCCTTGTGAAGGAAGGAAGGTTCTAAAGGAGAAGAGGCTAGAGAAGAGTAAAATCTGAAGGAGAAGGTTCTTGAAAGAATAAGAACATGAGAGAAAAAGGCTCTGAAGAGCACTGTAGCAACGACGTTTATGTCATCTGACTTGAGGAGCCGACGTCTGATTTCTCTGGTATTGTGTACTGTGGCATTATTTTTTTTTTTGAAACAATGTACTATGGCATTATTGAAACTTAAGCTGGCAAGGAATTCTAATTGAAAATATTGTAGCATCATTTGAGTAATTTGATGAAGTGATATGTATGCTTAATAATATAAATAATTGGTGATTTAAATCACCATTATTTTGCTTTCTTTTTGCTTCACAATTTTATAAGGTACAATTACTCTTCATTAATATATTGATTCAATGGGGATTGATTGTGCTCATTTATATATTTGGCTTAGGATTAGCACATGAATTGAAATACTTGCTCCTTATGTTTGACCTCGAAATTCATCCATAGATATTCAACCTTATAAATTTATTTGTTTGAGCAAATTTTTTCTATACTATGACACATATCTTAAACAATGACAAATTCACATCAACAGCCACCACCAGCCAAAGGAGCAACCAGGCAAGGAAGACCTTAAAAGGAGGTCTTAAGGGTGGTACACGCCACCCTAGGAGGAGATTTGTGGGTGGAGATCACCCACCTTTGGAGGAGCAAAGGCACACCCCCCTTAGGGCTTGCCAAGGAGGACACCATTTTTGAGGAGCTATTCAAGGAAGGAAAAGAAGGAGAGCTTCTTTTCAAGCCCAAGAGTAGCTGAGCTTGGAGCAAGAAGCCTCTCCCTCCTCTTCACCACCATCATCAGGAGGATCTTTATTTTACTATTTTCTTTGTTTTTAATTTTGTAGTAGAAGCATTCCTCTAAAAGCGTTCTTGTAAAACAAGTTTCCCTTTATATTAAGTTGCCTTTCTTAAATTTTGTGCATCTTTATTGACTTTTCTAGCACTTTTTCACTCCCTCTCTCTAATTATCCCAGGTCTCCACATACCTAGGGTGAGCTTAGAGAGAGAATTATCTTATCACTTTAGTGTTAACAATAGTAATTTAGGTGTTGTCGTTTTGCCACTCAAAATCACGTATTTGCCTGTTACTTCAAAATACAAAAAAAAATCTAAAAAAGAAAGTTGATTTCCTCTTTGTTAAGCAAGATTATTAAAAGTGCAAACTTGCCTCCTTGGACGACCCTAGATACCCCACTATCTAGGTTTTATAAATTGTAAAAGTTGATTGAAAGGATACACATTACAATGACATTAAAAACCTACTTTTAACAAAATGTGTATTTTAGAGATCACTTTTGGCGCCGTTGCTGGGGAGGCATGACTTTGCATTAATGGTTTCTCTTGCTTGATAAGTAGATCTCATCCCCTTCTCTTTCTTTTCTTTTGTGTGCAGGCATTACAGGAAGAAGGCAGGATTTTGGAAGCGAGAGCTTAAAATCTCTTTTCTTCTCTAGGATTTCAGGTTGGTTCCTCTTTCCTTGTCACATTAATCTTTAAAAACTACCAAAAAATTATTAAATCAAGCTTTCAGGATCATAAACATTAAAATTGGGTAGAGTGGTGACCTTTAAAATCAATTGTTTGATTGTTTGAATCATTTAACACCACTTTACCTAAAGTGTTGGTGTTCTGATTTTTGGATCTAGACCTTTATCTGGACTTCAAAAATCAATTTCGAGCACCATAGGCCTCCTGAAATCTTGAAATTTCAACCAAAGATTCCAAATCAAATCAATAATATATGTTCCAAATTTCAGAGCAATTAGAGTTGTAGAGAAGTTTTAACAATTCATGGACCACAAGGGGGTCATCTCCTGGGGTCATCTCCTCTGATTTCATTATTTTGATACTATCCACAAATTTTAGGAATTTTTCTACTTATCCAATTTTTGTGAAATTTAACTTTTAGAAATCCTTGTGAAATTCTACACATCATATAAAATCACAAAAATTTTTGGTGGCCAGTGGTGGTACTAAAAAGTATAAAATACCCACGTGTATCATTTCTAGACTTTGACACCAGCACAAAGAAAAATCTTAAAAAAATATCAAACAAATTTCTAAAATCATAGAAAAATATTTTGTAGAATCCTTGTTTGATTTTCCTTCCATTGGTGGTGTTTTTTACTTTGTTTGGATCACTACTTAAAAAGAAAAGCTTGAATCAATTCACTAGTAGTAGCATTTCTGCCTAGGGATCAATTCATTTAGGGTTTCTTTTCATTTTTAGAGACCCACATCTTACAAGGAAATCTACATTCACCAATATAACTTGATTTCTTTTTGTTTGTGGATCTTAAACTTGTTTGAAAACATAGAGGTACCGGATCTTAAATGGGGATCTTAAACTTGTTTGTAGCTCTTAAAAGGGGATTGTCGAGGATGTAATTGTCCGGGCCAAAAATTGTCTATTTGCCATAGACCTTTTGGTCTTGGACATAGAGGTACCGGAAGCTTTGAAGAATGCCCCTATAATTCTTGGAAGACCATTTTTAGCCACCGCCAAAGCCAATATTGATTGTGATTCTGGGAAGATGAAGATCATGTGTGGTGGTGAATCTATTACCCTAGATATTTTTCAAGCTTCTAGGTGTTTCCAAGAACCAGAATTCTTTGATGACTTGGATTCATAAATTAACAATTTAGTGGAGGAAACAATGCAGATTTAACACCTAGGTTCTTGTTTTGCAATTCACACAATTCCTAAACAATCTGATTTACCTCACCCTCCCACCTTAACCACCTCTTCTCTATCTGACTTTTCATCTCACTCTCTCCCTCTCACTTCACCCCTCACTCCACAAGCAGAAATCCTTTCGGAGCTAGGCCCTCAATTGGAATTAAAACCCTTGCCTGATTCTCTTAAATATGTTTTCCTTGGTCCAAACCAGACCATGCCCCTAATTATCAATTCTGGACTTTCTGGGACACAAGAGGGAAAACTTCTCCAAGTCTTGAGCAAACACTGAAAAGCTATTGGCTGGACCCTTGCTGATCTTAAGGATAATAATCCATCCTATTACACCCATCGAATTTATCTTGAGGACGATTCTTGCCCTTCCCGCCAACCACAAAGACACTTGAACCCTAATATCCAGGAGGTGGTAAAAAAGGAGATTATAAAGTGTCTTGATGTTGATTCATCTACCCCATTTCTGACAGCTCCTGGGTTAGTCCCACACAAGTAGAGCCTAAAAGGGCTGGACTAACAGTTATCACCAATGAACATGGGGAAAATATAGCTACTTGGACCACTTCTTCTTGGCATGTGTGCATTGATTACAGAAAATTGAACATCGCCACCAAGAAGGACCATTTTCCGCTCCCTTTTATTGATCAAATCTTGGAGCGGTTAGCTGGACGTGATTACTACTGTTTTCTTAACAGTTATTCCGACTTTAATGAAGTTACGGTCCATCCTGAGGAGCAAGACAAAACCACATTCACTTGACCCTTCGGAACCTTTGCGTTCTGAAGAATGTCTTTCGGTCTTTGCAACGCACTTGCGACTTTTCAAAAGAGTATGCTTGCAATTTTTTCTAACCTGGTAGGTGAATGTCTAGAAGTCTTTATGGATGACTTCTCTGTATTTGGAGATTCTTTTGATCATTGTCTTAGAAATCTTGAAAGAACTCTCCAAAAATGCATAGAAGTTAACCTTGTCCTTAGCTAGGAAAAAATCTATTTCATGGTCCAAGAAGTTATTGTCTTGGGCCATGTCATTTCCAAAAAAGGAATTGTGGTAGATCGAGCTAAAATCGATGCTATCTCTAAGCTCCCACTGCCCACTTCTGTTAAATAGATCCAATCTTTTTTGGGGCATGTGTGCTTCACCGTCATTTCATTAAGAATTTTTCCCAAATCTCCAAGCTCTTAAGTCATTTACTTACCAAAGACTAGCCTTTTGACTTTAATGCCCAATGCCTGGAGAGTTTTAATCAGTTGAAGTAAACTATCACAAAGGCACCCATTTTACAGGGACCTAACTGGAATTGTCTGTTTGAATTGATGACTGATGCCTTTGATTTTGCAGTAGGGGCCGTTCTAGGGCAAAGAATTGACAGGAAGCCCATTGTGATCTACTATGCCAACAAAACACTTGATGATGCACAATGAAATTACACGGTTACAGAAAAAGAACTTTTTGCCATTGTCTTTACCCTAGAGAAATTTTGCTCTTATCTATTGGGGTCACATGTTAAAGTATATACCGACCACTCAGCACTTAAATATCTGCTGAACAAGAAGGATGCAAAACCCCACCTTATTTGTTGGATCCTATTGCTCCAGGAATTTGACCTGGAAATCAAGGATAAGGCAGGCTCACACAATGTAGTGCCCGATCATCTTTCTCATCTTATGACGAATGACATGTTGACCCCCCCTAATAAATTCCCTGATGAAACTATCTTAGCTACCAGTACCCTCCCTTGGTTTGCACCTATTGCAAACTACCTTGGAACAGAACAAATCCCCTCTGATTGGCCAAAAACCAAAAGGGATAAGTTCTTTGCTGACATTAAATATTATTTTTGGGAGGAGCCCGACATTTTCCGCATTTGTACTGATCAGGTCATTAGACAATTGATGCGAAGAAAAGGGTGATTTGTAAAAACTAGGGTTTAAGTTGTTGCAACACGTAATTTCTTAATCGCTTTTAAAATTTGTAAAGCCTAGATAGTGGGGTATCTTGGGTCGTCCAAGGAGGCAAGTTCACATTTTAAAAACTCTTGCTTGAAAAAGGGAAAATTAACTTTCTTTTTGGTTTTTTAAAAATAAGATTTTTTGTATTTTGTAATGAGCAAATACGCAATTTGAAGCAGGAAAACAAATACACCTAAATTGATAATCCTAACACTAAAGTGACAAGCTAGTATTCTCTCTAAACTCACCCTAGGCACATGGAGGCCTAGGGTAATTAAAGAGAGTGAAAAGTGCTAGAAACCAGAAAGAAAGTTGCAACACAAATTGAAGAAAGGCAACTTTAATTATGAAGAAGAATTGTTTTACAAAAGGAAAAGTAGAGGAATGCTTCTACTCTAAAACAAAAACAACAAAAGAAGTAAAATACAAATCCTCTTGATCATGGTGGTGAAGAAGAGACAGAGGCTTCTTGCTCCAAGCTCAACTGCGCCTGGGCTTGAAAAGAAGCTCCCCTTCTTTTCCTTCCTTGAATAGCTCTTCCAAAATGGTGTCCTCCTTGGCAAGCCCTAGGGGGGGCGTGCCTTTGCTCCTCCAAAGGTGGGTAATCTCCACCTACAAATCTTCTCCTAGGGTGGCATGTACCACCCTCAAGACCTCCTTCTAAGGTCTTCCTTGCCTGCTTGCTCCTCTGGCTGGTGGTGGCACAAGAGAGAATGGAAGAGGGGAAGTGTTTAATAGGGAGAGATCAAGGTTTTAAAATCAATGCATCGTAGTATAGTTGAAATCACTCGAAAATAAATAGATTTTATTACTCGAAGTTTTAAGTCCGAGGTCGAACATAGGGAGCAAATTGGGGTTTAAAAATCAAGAGCACAACTTTAAAATTGAATATAATAGGCAATGGAAATTAGAGTTATAATGCAAAAATGTAAATGCAAACACTAGATAGCAATGTATATGAAGAGCACAAAAAAATGGGCGTCTGATTTGTAAATCAGATGTCTTAAACTGGTGATTGCTATAGTGCTATTTCTGATCATTCTCTCTTCGTTGATCTGTCTATGTTCTTCTCTAGCTGCTTCCTTCCTTCTTCTTTCTTTCTTTCTTTCCTTCTGTTCTCAGTCTGTGCCTTTTCTTTCTGCCTTTAGCTTTGGCTTCTTCTTTTTCTTCTTCTTCTTTCTATGGAGGCTTCCCTTTCTTCTGTCTTCTCCTTCTCTTTCTCTTTCTTCAGTCCTTCATCCTTCAACCTCTTCCTCTTCAATCCTTGCCTTCTCCTTCCTTAGCATTCGCTAACTTTGGCCCTCTTCTTCCTTGGCTTCTTCTTCTTCTCCTTCCTTGCGAGAGTGCAAAACCTACCCCTACTCACCCCCGCGATCTCTCTTCCCCTTTCTCTCTTAGGCTCGCTCTCCCAGAGCCGCTTCTCGAGTAATCAGGTCGAATGTGCGCCTGGGACCAGGCCCACCAGCGTGCGGTGGTGGACGAGGAGTGCAGGTTGGGTATACAGGTCAAGCTAGATCCGCGTGGATAGTGTCGTAGATGAGGCCATGAGAGGAGTGAGTGGGACGTCACCCCATGGTCAGGAGGCGAAGAGGCTGTCACTTTTTCAATTTATTCCACTGTAGTCGTTCACTCACTTCCAAGGTGGGACTATGTTGTCCCTCCTTCCTTCGCGAGCACCCGCAGTAGGAGCTTCCTTGATTGCAGCAGCTATGTGGGGCTTCAGTGCCAATCGCTAATCTGGAGTTGTGCGCGAAGGGATTCCACACACCTGGGACCTGTAGCATGGAGTGAGGAGACTTGGAGGAGGCTCCCAAGCAAGCTCCTTGCTTGCGTTAATGGTTGCGGGCCTCCAAACCTATCAACCACAAAAATGACCTTGCGGCCTCGTCAGAAGGCTCAGACAGCTTTTCCTAGACACGACGAAGGTAGTGCGAGGGTCGACGTGGTGTAGGATGGCCGGAGCGTGCATGCCTAGGGCACCCTGTGTGCGCGAAAGTGGGTGTGTTCGGGGGGAGTTCTGGGGGCTTGGCGCGATGAGTGGAGTGAGGGTTTAGGTTCAATGAGGTGTTGCGGTGCTTGTGGGGTGGTTGGCGAGGCGAGTGGAGGTGCAGAGCAGCGGGGACACCTCGCAAGAGGTCTGGCCAGAGGTGGTGGTGATTGTGTACGTCGAGGGTTACTTTCAAGAAATAAAGAGGGGGAGTAGGAAGAGGAGAGAGAGAGAGAAGTTAAACTAATTTAACCTAAGGACGAAGGAGGCAGGGATGGCAGCCGACTCGTATTGCCGTCGCCGAAGACGAAGCTCTCCGTAGGTGAGGTAGCGGCGACAACAGGGGTAGAGGTGGTGCCAGGCTGGTATGGTCGACGCGAATGAACGAGAGGAAGGCAACCCAACCACTGGTATTATGGTTGGGCGACGAGAGAAAGGGGACGGAGCCGCCGAAGCTTGCGGAGATGTTGTGGTCGGCGAGGAGAGAAGAAAGTGGGGTGGATCGGCCCAATTCCAAGCTGAGGAGGTGTGGAATGAATTAGGGTTTCTTAAATAGGCCTTCAAGGTTGGGTTTGTGCTTGGAAGCCAAGTTTCCAAGCACAGAAATCTCGCTGGAGATGGAAACTCAAAGAGACCCAAATATCTCATGCGTTCGCATGAGAGATTGAGTAGGAATTAGAGTTCATCAGTGGGTTCACATTGGAGGAGATTTCTCAGAGAATCTCCCTTTCAATTTTGAAGGGGATTCTCTGAGAGATCAGAGAGTTCTTGCCTTCGAAACCTCGCTAAAGTAGGATTCCCTCCGCTATAATGGCAGAGGGACCTAATTGCAAAGAACGAAGACAAAGATAGGGGATTTCTTTAGAAGTTTTTAAAAGTTAAGGGTAGAAATGTAATTAGGCTGGACCTGTTTGCAAAGTAGGTCAAGATGAATTCCCCTTAGGTCAAAATTCTGGTACAAACCTAATTTAGACCTAAGGAATCCAATGGTGAAGTTGGAGTTTAGGTTTGACCACGTTTGACTAGGAAATTTACACAAAACCCAATTTAGGGCACATATTTGACTGAGACCCCATTTTAGGTCAAAATAGGTTCCAATGGTCAAATTGAAGGCTCTAAACCATAGAGAATATTTTTTCATGATTTTTAGAGGGTTTAGGTGAATTTTATCTTGACCAGAACCTTGTTAAATCAAGTGGGTCTGTTTTAGTGTTACAAGAAGTCATTTAATTCCCAGAATTCATATGAACCCTTTTCTGTCTAAACCAACCCACTTTTTATCTTGTTAAGACCATTTGACCTATGTTTAGCCCATGAGAAAATCCGTTGTTGTATTGCAATGGTAAAATTATAGTTTTACCCCTTGTTTCTTACTTTTCTCTCATAATGGTTATTCATGGAATTAGGACCTCCAGTTGGTTATGTAGGAGCTTTTGTTATCTTCTTTAGGTCAAAATGAGCTAGTTAGGACTCATGATGGTGTTCCCATCAGGAAGGCACCAAGGGGACACTCTGTCCCCTTATTCTTCTTCTTCTCCTTCTTCTCTTGGCCGATTATAAGGTGGAGTAATGGGAGAATTTATGAAGCCAAAGGATGAAGGAAATAGTGGTGGTTATGGGTCGTTTTATATAGTAGGTTGGGGGTTGTAAGTGGCTTTTGGGATGGATGGTTAGGATGGGTTTTTAGGGTAGTTAGTGGATCCTAGGGCTATTAAGAGTTGGCACCAACTCAAAGGTGTTGATTACCACCCTTGGTGCCTCTTGAGTTGGCTCCAACATGGGGGTTCTAGAAGGGTATGGGTTGGCGCCATTTAATGGAGGGTTGGGATGTGTTTGGTGGTGAATGGATGAATAAGATGGAGGAAGAGGTTGGCGCCAAAATCAAGGTGGTTGAGGGGGTTTTTGGCACCACCTTTTTGGTCACTTTTCGAGGTAGTGGTGTGAAGAGGTGTGGAGGTTATGGATGGCGCCAAAATAGAGTAGGAGTAGGTGTAGATGGTTAGCTTATTTGGTGGACTAGCTAGGTGGAGAGGTAGGGTTAGGTTGTATGTGGTGGATGGCCATTAGGAGATAAGGTAAAGCTAAGCTAAGCTTGCTTAGCTAGTAGTTGAGTAGAGGGGTAGGTGGGATGGAGTTGGGGTTTAGGGAAGAGGAGCTGAGGAAAAAATGTCTGGAGCTGAACTGGAGTTGGTAGCTGCTGAAGGGTGCGGCAGGGAGCTACTTTAGCTGGCTTAGCTTGCTAGTTCTTTGCTAGCTACTAAGCCAAGCTAAAGTAAGTAGGCTTCTGCTAAAATATGCTGAGGTAAGTTATTTTTTATCTTCCCGGGGAGGACCTAGCTCACTGGAGCAGCTATGGTAGCTTAGCTCAACTAAGTTGAGCTAAGTAGAGTCCCCGGGAGCTGGACTAAGCTGTATGAAGTCATCTTCAGCTGAGTTGAGTTGAGTGGAGCTGATGTGGACTCTAGTCAACTTAGTTGAGCTAGCTAGAGGTCCTAGTGAACTGAATGGAGTTGTGGTGAGCTAGACTAAACTAAGTTGAGCAGGGTCTGAGCTAACTTGAGCTAGGGTGTGCTAAGATGAACTGCTTGAGCTATCATTCAGCTCAGATGAGCTGAATGGAGCTTAATAGAGCTAACCCTAGCTCAAGTGAGCTGGTATCTAGCTATGATGAGCTAGAATTGGCTGAGTCCCAGCTGGAATGAGCTTCCTCTTCACCAGTTGCCTTCATGAGTGCTAGGGTTTTAGGGATCTGTCAATCTATTTATCCTTAACACTCAAACAAATGTATCAAAAATATAATAAAAAATGCAAATGCATGCCTAACCTAATTTATGCGTAATGCAGCCCAAAAACCCATTTTCATAGTTAAAATCCTAAGAGCTAGGTTTGTTTTAGGGCATAAGAATGATGATAAACTGGCATTTATCACACCCCCATGCTTATCTTTTGCTAGTCTCTTAGCAAAACAAATTTTTATGAATCAGAATTCTTGGGAAAACTAACTTTTTTTAACTTTTTTAAGTGGAAAGAGATCAGGGACCTTGGTTGGTTAAAACATGAGAGATACGGTATTTGTAAAACATTGGGATTTATTTTCGGATCCAAGAATTAGATGAATCCAAATCAATATATCCTCCAAAAATTCATAAATTAACCCCTTATTAATTCAGATGAGTCGAAATTTTTGTAGTTAGGATTTTTCCAGCTCTTCAATCCGATTCGCAACTTGCAATAATCTTTAAAACCTTATGTCTATGCTTATGGAAAGCCAACAATTATAAGGTCATGTTTTTGGTTTCAAACTTTTCCTTTTTTTTGTCTCCCCCATGGTTATTCTAAGCTTAGTCTTATAATAGATGTGTCGAGATCATCATTCCCATTACCAATCCTCAAGGGGGCTTTGGCTCCAGTACTTCGAGATAGCACTGTCCATGACACCACCAAGGAGCTCATAACCCCAAAACAGAATGAGGTGTAAAGGGGCACTCCAAGCAAAATCAAGCTCTTACTCTGATGCTACGGGCAGAGCATCGTCCAAGACACTTGAGCTGTAAAAATGCGCCTTAATGCTTTGTCTAGAGATATGAAATATATATATAGGGCAGCACCGAGGCAGTAACATGTTGTCTTCGCATCCTCAAAGGAGGCATTTTCCTCCTTCTCGGTGGTGGGAACTCAATCCAATGATCTATTTTGGACTTTTACTAAGGCTAAACAAAGGGTTTTTCTAATTTCTAATTGCTTTTTAGGTGTTGACTTGTGTGCGAATTTTTGACACAAGAAATTTTGCATGATATGCAAGTTTTTGAATAAAAAACTAAGCCAGATACTTTCCATGTTACGAAAGGAAATCAAGTCACCTGGACTATCATGAGTTCAGGTGGAATTTTAGAGAAGGATATTTGATCTAGTCTAAAGGTAGACCCTGAAATTCTAATAATCAAATCCTTATCCACATCCCTAGTTTGGTGAAGATTAAATCCCATAGTACCAAAAGTGAATGTTCAACCTTAGTCCTAATTTCAAAGTTTCCCCAAAAAGTTTTCAACATTTTTATTTTTTTGGGCATGCAAGCAAAAAATAAAATAAGAAAATTGCATGTTTTTGGGTTTCGAAAATCTTGATTTGATCATTAAAATTTTAAAAACACCCCCTCATGCTTAAGATATGGCATGTCCACATGCAAATGGAAGGGAAAAGGGATTACCTTGGTGAAGGAGGTCAAAATCGGGATAGTCAAAACCACTGAAGAAAAGAAAAAAAAGAGGAAAGCGGGAAAAACGATGGGTTACCTCCCAGCCAGTGCTATCTTTTACACCATTCAGCCGGGCGTGAAGTGCATTGATGAGTCCATTTAATGGACTAATATTACGCCTAAGTAACTTTAATTGTATCTTTTAGGTTTGTTAATAACTATATTAAGTTATAGAATGTTTGCAAACATCATGATTTAGGTTTACATCTATTCTATAACTTAATATGTTCTTTTTATATGCAGGAAAAATAATTGGCAAAAGAATGAGGAGGAAATGATAAATTACCCTTTTAAATAACCGGCGGCTATTCTTTTCCCCATCCTCTGGGCACCCTCAACAGCCGCCGGCCAGAAATAGTTAAGGGATTTGAAAATCCCTTAACTCTCGCAGGCGCAAACCAAGAGGAGTTAAAAAGGCAAGGCGGAGAAAGGAGAAGAGAGCCATCTTCCCCCCTGCGGGGAATTGCATCAAGCGTGCACTATGCACAACTTCCACCATGTTCTCCACTGCCACCACGCACGCTCCAACCTCTCCAGTGCCACCTCTGCCCGCACCTGCCATCACCAAGTTCTTCACCACCTAGCACTCCCAGCAGGCATGCAAGCCAAGCACCTCCAGCGCTCCCGCAGGCGCGCACCTTAGCCTCACTGCCTTCAGGCAAACCACCTGGCGCCCGCTCCTGCACTGCACTGCCCTCACCCGCGCCCCTGCAGGCACCCGCAGGCTCCCGCTCACCGGCCACCGCAGCCAGACTGCACCCGCACTCCTGCAGGCGCACCCGCAGACACCCCACCGCACCTACCTCCGCACACCCCTGCAGGCACCGCTCCCACTGCACCACTGCCGCGCCCTCTAATCAGCCAGCAGGCGCGCGCACCCCCTCTTGCAGGCGCTTGCTTCAACCCTCTGCAGCACCCGCTCCTTCTCCACCCTGCATGCCCGCAAGCACGTGCCTCAACCTCCAGCGCCTGCCTTCCCTTCCTCCACCAGCGCCTTCAACCCGCAAGCGAGCCATCTGCACCTCCTGCCACACCTGCAAGCACGCGCCATCTACAACACACGTGGCAGCGCCAGCACCCGTCCACCGCCACCACTCCTCCTCCGCTGGCCAGTTGCCTCCGGCCATCTCCGTCGATGCCACAGCCTCCATCGAATAGGTATCATCCTCGCCAACCTCCCTAGCGAGTCCACAGCCTGCCGGTGCTCTCTCTCTCGCACGAGGAGGAGAGAGAGCAAATGCTCTGTTTCCTCTGATATTAAAAATTACATTTACTGCCATTTCCACCAGAATTTGATTTTTGATTTATTATTATTATATTATGGCAAAATTGCGCATGCACACTCATATTTTCTGATAATTACACGTTATTGATATTCAACTATTTCAAGATTGGTTTTGGGCTTAACCTGTGCACTAATTTTCTCTAGTATATGTCAAGTGAAAATTACATAAAATCATCATATATTTATTTAAGATTTCAGTGAGGGAAAACTACACATATACCCTTATCTTTTTAAGTTATTGTGAATCTACTTTCCATCGCATTTTATGTCAGATTTGAATAGAGATTTCGTACTTTACCGAAAGAATATAAAATAATCGAGAGGTTATTGCATAATTGCCTCCCTGTGGACAAGACCCGCTCTTCTATGAGTGATTCTTTTTTTTTTATTAGTCGATTTTTCCACCACTTAAATACTACAATGCAAAGTGGAAAGTCGACTCGTCAAATTTGCGCCATTGCCGGAGAGGCAACAAATGCAATAGATTCACGTTATTATGTTTTTTTTTTAATATTATGAGTTGTGAAATCATCTGATCATTTTTATTATTGTGCGAGGAATTTGACACGACGACAGGCGTAGTAAAGCGACGACATTAAACCTGAACGACGTGCATGGCGAAGACGATCTTTTTGGTGGACCTTGACGCCACCTGGAGGACGGCAACAGGAACACGTGGGCCTTAATCCCACGCGCATAGGCTTACGAAGAAGCCTATTTCTGATTTAGACAGTAGATCTTAGTTAGATTTAGTTAGATAGACATTAGAATTTAATTTCTATCTTTTGGACCCTTGTTGGGTATTTTCGGGAACGTGTTCCCAGTGCTACTTTATTTCTTATCGCTCTTGTATGCGAGAGTGTATTTTCGGGAGTGTGTTCCCATTTATTTAGATTATAGATTATTTGAACTGTTTGAACTGAATTTCGGTTAGTTAGTTAGATTAGGTCTGTTTGTTATTATTAAAAAAATAAAATAAAATAAAATAAAAATATTCAAACTGCCTACTAGAAGCTGCATATTTATAGGATGACCATCTAGGACTGAATGAGCAGCATCTAGTTTATTTTTATTGCATTGCATTCATACATTGCATGAAGAAAGCTGGAGTAAGGTACGTCTTTTCTTGAGCATCAATTACCTGTCATGAATATGCATTGAACCTAAATCTAAGACCACTAAAGTGCTTGAATCAAATTAATTCAGTGGTCATTTTAAAAATTGGGACTGCTAAGAGGTTGGACTTTAAAATCTGTGACTGAAAATTGTGTGCAAAAGGATCCTGTTTGCGGAATTTCAAAGAATCAAAACACGATCATATGCTTGCACACTTGAGACACTGTGCACCTCACACATAAGGTCACTAGATAAATTTCTACCTCTCCTCTTTTGCACCACAAGGGAAGTTAGTCGGAAATCAACAACCCTATCCACCAAGTTACTTCGGTTCCTCGTGTGTGGGCTCGATTCGAGACTTCCATCCCTTGCGAGTAGGTTATAGGCACCAGCGAAGGTTGGCCTAGGAAGCGTAATTTTTTGCAAAACTTGTTTGGCCACCAACTAAACATATAACTCTAAGACCTACAATCTACTAAAAACAAATCCCTTTGAATTTGCATTTGCTTTGACAATAGAACTCTCTAGGAAGTTTTCTGCTTACATTCTGAATTTTGCTAAATCCTAAGAGAGTTAAAATTGTTTTGCTTAAAGAAATGGATTACTCTTACTCCTATCATTCAGATTATCAGAGTCAATACTTCCCATCTTTTAATAAGGATCCCATCCCCCGAGCGTATCCATCCTTTGATGGGTACATTGACAATTCATGGGATCATTCATATTCTTATCCTAGGAGTACAGGCCCGATAACTCCCACTTTTGAGCAGAGCCTAGGAGCGGGATTTTCCAATCCTGAAATCCCTTCTTCCATGCAAACACCCAACCCTCCCACCCTTCATGATTTTCCGTATCGAGGTTGGACCGATACTCCTAGGCAACCAGAGCCTGAAATTGACTATCCTCCCTAACCTGATAATAGTAGCCTCTCCTCTTTTATGATAGAAATGCAAAAACAACATAAGGAAATGATGAAATCAATGGGAGAGATGTTGAGGAATAGTCAACAGTTAAATGAAGAAATAAGACAACTTAGCTACATGCTTCCCAATAATCCTAATCCCTACCCATACGATCATGATCATGAAAATAATTCTGAGGAACCTAATGACAATAGGAATCCAATTTTATGTAGCTATCACTTAGACTCTCCCAATGAGACACGGCCACTAGAGGATAATGATCATAGTGATTATCCACCTGAACTATATTGGAGTCAAAAGCAAGGGAAGATGGTACCTCTTGATGACCTTGACCCCAATGACAGTATTCTCCTTACCCCTACCAACCCAGGTCAAGGTTATATTGTTCCTATCACTTCCCCGATTGATTATTTGGTGGAATCTCATTCTAACCTTAGTGAGCCTACCCATAACCCTCCACTTAGGGAATCAACACCTATCATTCAGTATTCGGAGGATTTAAATGCACTCAATGAAGGTGACACTAACAGAATGGAGGATGAATTAGATCAATTTTGGTCTCAGGGACATGAAGAGTCTAATTCAGAAAATGAGGATGCCCCAGTAAGGAACCTGGACTGAAAAGTTGGAATGAATCATAGGGGAGTTATCTATCATTTAAGGATTTACCTCCAGAGGATAGAAATAATATGATTAAATCCAAATTCCTCCTTTCTTTTGAGAGTCATCCTCCATCAAAACAGGAGTTGATATTAGAGGAGGACAAACAAAATAATGAGAAGTCTATGGGAGACTCTCGGGGACAAAACACGTCAATTGAGGATTTATACCCCGAGAACAATAACGAATTCAATGATATAGGCTTGCTTCAAAATATTAAGACTGATCCTCCGTTAGAAATAATTGAAGATACTGATCCAACTCCTAATGAATCACATATATACCCCGATAAATATTTGAGTGAACCAAACGAATTTGGGGATGAGCTGAATGATAATGATTCTTACATTTTGACCCTGCCATCAAAGAGTTGTAATTTGGAGTCTACCCTTGATTCAAATATGACTCCGATCATTAATGCTAGGTAGGGTAACATGAAGTTGTCTACAACTGTTAGGGAGTGTACACAATCTGAAGCATTGTTGGAATTGGACCTAACACCAACTAAGCCCTCATTGGACTTAACCATTACCTTCCAACACTACAAACAACCCTTATACTCCCTAACTGATCCTTGGATCAGATCTCTGCTCATGTATATTGTTTCTAGAGAACATATCATGCCAGTACATCCTCAGGTAGAATGGCGAGTGTGGATTGATGCTTGTACTTTTACTCTTGCCATTCAAGGGTTTGAACTAATAATGTTTGTATCTTTTAAAACTCGTCCTATTCTGGAGGATCCTTGTTATCCTCCACTTATTCCATTTTGTAGGTCCCTTCTCATATTCCCTTTCTTATTCCTAGACCTCCCCAGGTAGCCAACGAGATTTTCTGTTTTCATTTCTTCTGGCGAGCATTTGGAATTACATTGCATCATTAGCTCACCAACATCCGTGGTTACCTATTTTCTAGGCCTGTGTAGTTACGCATATTTTTAGGGCCTAACCTTGTCTGTTTGGAACCAGACTTATAGGTTCCTTCTAAGTCTGGCTACTGACAGAAAATGCAGCGCTTGTTGGGAGGCAACCCAGCAGTCTGAATAACACCATCTTCAGGTGATGTTTTTCCTTTCTCCTCTTGTCTTAATTTTACAATGGGGACATTGTAGGATTTAGGCATGGGGGGGTGCATTTGTATTTTAGGAAGTATTCATGCATTTAGGTTAGCATATAAAAAAAAAAAATTCCTCTTTTCTTGAGTTGATTAGGTTAACCCTAGCAAAATACCTTTGTCATTGGAGGTTTTTCTTCCGGAATTATTTCTTAAGTTTAGAATCCAGTACATTTATTTCTCGTGCACATAGACTAGGTAATGGATCCTTGAGGAAAACCAATAAGCATTTGTTGTCCACTGAACCCTTGGATAGTTCATAGGGAGTCAGGCATACTATCTTCCAGTAGATCCACCTCATATTTGTAAGAAGAAAGTAGAGAGATTATTGGTGCACTAAGTCTAGTGCAAGGACTATTAAGTTTTTGATAATTAGATAATGATACTTCAGAGTTAGGTGTAGTTTTCACTCTATGTTCCTGTGTGCGTATTTTGTGTGAATTCCTGAGAGTCACCAAATAAGGCAGATACACAAAGATTGAGTCTTAATAAAGCTATAACTATGGTGGATGGTTACGACCGTCCTTCATAGAGTCCTCGGCTGAAGGAGGGTATTAGTGTCGAAGGTTAGAAATACGCCTGTCCTATCCATTCCTTTCCGGTGCCGAGAATAGTCATTTCCACCAAATAAGCCACACAATATCCTCTTGACCATCATCATCCCGAATAATGCCTCATAAATAAAAGTCTGTGTCGTATTATGTTGATTTATATTATAAAAAAAAGGGAGAAAAGAAAAGAAGAAGAAAAAGAAGAAACAAAAAAAAAGAAGAAATATTTATATTAGAAAAAAAAAGGTCCAAGTTATAATGTAACATTATTTCTGAGGCATCTGAACACCTATCGCGTTCCACCAAATATGACCCATACCTACCTCTTAGTATTTCTGATCGCCCGAATACTGGTTGAGGACTCTAACTTAGTTGTAGAGTTATTAGGACTTTAATTGAAGTGTGGATGCCATGTGAGGCCACCAAATAGTGAGTACAATTTCTAAATCTGGTGAGATTTGTGATCTCAGAAAGAAAGAAGAAGAGGGAGTGCCCTGGAACATCAAAAGAGCACAATTGTGCAGCTTCTCTCAGAGTTGACTTGTCTAATAATCTAGAGATCTAGAGTCTGCAGTACTAGACTATATGTAGCACCAGATGAGTGTGTGCCACCAATTACAAATCCATTCAACTCGATATCTCCTACCTAAGCCAAACATCGGGGTCAAATTACAGAGTATCCTCTGCTTTATCCCCAAGGGAAGTAGTTGCCTATCTTGACAGCAATATTTACCAAGGGTGAAGTACGAAGTCCCAGTGCGAATTGGCTTTTTCTCACTTGGATCCGTTACTTAGGCTATTATCACGTCACATTTGTCTAGATCTCTAAAGTTTTGAAATAAGAAAAGAAAAAATCTTCTGATTACTTCTATTACTTTTTATTTTTGCTAGGGACTAGCAAATCTTAGGCATGAGGGTATTTGATGAGTCCATTTTAATGGACTAATATTACGCCTAAGTAACTTTAATTGTACCTTTTAGGTTTGTTAATAACTATATTAAGTTATAGAATGTTTGCATGCATCATGATTTAGGTTTACATCTATTCTATAACTTAATATGTTCTTTTTCTGTGCAGGAAAAATAATTGGCAAAAGAATGAGAAGGAAAGGGTAAATTACCCTTTCAAATAACCGGCGGCTGTTCTTTTCCCCATCCTCCGGGCACCCTCAACAGCCGCCGGCCAGAAATAGTTAAGGGATTTGAAAATCCCTTAACTCTCACAGGCGCAAACCAGGAGGAGTTAAAAAGGCAAGGCAGAGAAAGGAGAAGAGAGCCATCTTCCCCCTACAGGGAACTGCATCAAGCGTGCACTGTGCACAACTTCCACCATCTTCTTCACTGCCACCACGCGTGCTCCAACCTCTCTAACGCCACCTCTGCCAGCACTCGCCATCACCAAGTTCTTCACCGCCTAGCGCTCCCAGCAGGCATGCAAGCCAAGCACCTCCAGTGCTCCCACAGGCGCGCGTCTCAGCCTCACCGCCTTCAGGCGCACCACCTGGCACCCGCTCCTACACCGCACTGCCCTCACCCGCGCCCCTGTAGGCACCCGCAGGCACCCGCTCACTGGCCACCGCAGCCAAACCGCACCCGCACTCCTGCAGGCACACTCGCAGACACCCCACCGTGCCTACCTCCTCGCACCCCTGCAGGAACCGCTCCCACATCACCGCTGTCGTGCCATCCAACCAGCTAGCAAGCGTGCGCGCCCCCTCCTGCAGGCGCTTGCTTCAACCCTCTGCAGCGCCCGCTCCTTCTCCACCCTGCACGCCCGCAGGCGCACGCCTCAACCTCCAACGCCCGCCTTCCCTTCCTCCGCCAGCGCCTTCAACCCACAAGCGCGCCATCTGCACCTCTTGCCACACCCACAAGCGTGCCATCTACACCTCCTACCACACTCACAAGAGCGCGCCATCTGCAGCACGCGCGGTAGCGCCAGCACCCATCCACTACCGCCACTCCTCCTCCGCCAAACGGCTGCCTCCGGCCATCTCCGTCGATGCCGCGGCCTCCATCGGATAGGTCTCATCCTCGCCAACCTCCCTAGTGAGTCCACAGCCCGCCGGTGCTCTCTCTCTCGTGAGGAGGAGAGAGAGCAAATGCTCTATTTCCTCTGATATTAAAAATTACATTCACTACCATTGCCACCAGAATTTGATTTTTGATTTACTATTATTATATTATGGCAAAATTGCGCATGCACACTCATATTTTCTGATAATTGCACGTTATTGATATTCAACTATTTCAAGATTGGTTTTGGGCTTAAACTATGCACTAATTTTCTCTAGTATATGTCAAGTGAAAATTACATAAAATCATCATATATTTATTGAAGATTTCAGTGAGGGAAAACTGCACATATAGCCTTATCTTTTTAAGTTATTGTGAATCTACTTTCCATTGCATTTTATGTCAGATTTGAATAGAGATTTCACACTTTACCGAAAGAATATAAAATAATCGAGTTTATTGCATAATTGCCTCCCTGTGGACACGACCCACTCTTCTATGAGTGGTTATTTTTATTTTTTTTTTATTAGTCGATTTTTCCACCACTTAATTACTACAATGCAAAACGAAAAGTCGACTCGTCATGCATCAGTGATCATTAGTGGGTAAGTCGGTTAAATTAAGTGTGCTAGAAGGAAGATTCAAAGCATTATCGAGATAGGGCTTTAAACATTGGTCATTGACTTGAAAAGTAATGTTTGTCTTAGGATCAAGAAGATCAACAATGCCATATGGATATGTTTTGAGGACAATAAAAGGGCCAGTCCTCTTGGATTTTAATTTTCCAGGAAAAATACGTAATGTTACATCAAAAAGCCAAACGCATTGACTAACATCAAAATGCTTCCGAACGATATATTTATCATGAAAATTCTTTATTTGATCTTTATAAATCCACGTGTTTTCATAAGAAAAATTATGTAATTCTTCCAATTTAGTTAATTGTAATTTCCTATGGGTACCGGCTTCAGAAAAATCCATATTCAATTATTTTATCGCCCAGAAAGCCATAAGTTTGAGTTCTACCGGAAGATGGCATGCCTTTCCAAAAATCAGACAGAAAGGAGACATGCCTAGTGGGGTTGTGAAAGGGATACAGTAGGACCATAAAGTATCGTCTAATTTATTGGACCAGTCTTTACGATCAGGCCTAACTGTCTTTTGTAAAATATTTTTATCTTCCGGTTAAAAACTTCCGCTTGGCCATTGGTTTGGGGGTGGTAAGGAGTGGAATTTTTTTGATTAATCCCATATTTAGAAAGAAGGTGACGGAATTGAGAGTGAGTGAAATGTGATCCTTCATCACTGATGATGGCCTTGGGAATGCCGAATCTCGAAAAAATGTTTTTCTTAATAAATTTGACAACCACTTTATGATCATTGGTGTGTGTGGGTATTGCTTCTATCCACTTTGAAACATAGTTGACTACGACTAATATATACAAATACCCACAAGAGTTGATGAATGGTCCCATGAAGTCGATGCCCCATACATCAAAAATTTCAACCTCTAAAATGGGATTAAGGGGCATCATATTCTTCTGAGTCATGTTGCCGATGCTCTGGCAATGCACATAGTATCGAACAAAGGTATGAGCATCTTTGTGCAAGCTGGGCCAAAAGAATCCAGAATTAAGGACCTTAGCTGCAGTTTTCTTGCCTGAGAAATGTCCACCACAAGCCATTAAGTGACAATGTGTCAGAATATCATGAATTTTTGAATCAGGAACACATCATCTAATGACCTGATTGGCACAAATGTGGAAAAGGTCGGGCTCCTCCCAAAAATAATATTTAATGTCAACAAAGAACTTATCCCTTTTGGTTTTTGGCCAATTAGAGGGGATTTGTTCCATTTCTAGGTAGTTTGCAATAGGTGCAAACCAAGGAAGGGTATTGGCAGCCGAGATAGTTTCATTAGGGAATTTATCAGGGGAATTTTCATGAGAGAGATGATCGGCCACTACATTCTATGAGCCTGCCTTATCCTTTATTTCTAGGTCAAATTCCTGAAGCAATAGGATCCAACGGATAAGGTGGGGTTTCGCATCCCTATTGTTCAGCAGATATTTAAGTGCTGAGTGGTCGGTATAAACTATGACATGTGACCCCAACAGATAAGAGCGAAATTTTTCTAATGCAACGATAATGGCAAGAAGTTCTTTTTCAATAACTGTGTAATTCCATTGTGCATCATCAAGTGTTTTGCTGGCATAGTAGATCACAATGGGCTTCTTATCAATTCTTTGCTCTAGAATGCCTCCCACAGCAAAATCAGAGGCATTAGTCATTAGTTCAAAGGATAATTCTAGTTAGGTCCTTGTAAATGGGTGCCACTGTGATAGTTTTCTTCAACTGATTAAAATTCTCCAGGCATTGGGCATTGAAGTCAAAAGGCTGGTCTTTGGTAAGTAAATGGCTCAAGGGCTTGGAGATTTGGGAAAAATTCTTAATGAAATGGTGGTAAAAGCCCATATGCCTTAAATAAGATCATATTTGTTTTATAGAAGTGGGTGGTGGGAGCTTAGATATAGCATTGATTTTAGCTCGATCTACCGCGATTCCTTTTTTTGAAATGACATGGCCCAAGGCAATGCCTTCCTTGACCATGGAATGACTTTTTTCCCAGCTGAGGACAAGGTAACTTCTATGCATTTTGGAGAGTTCTTTCAAGATTTCCAAGGCAAAGATAAAAAGAATCTCCAAATACAGAGAAGTCATCCATAAAGACTTCTAGACATTCACCTACTAGGTCTGAGAAAATTGCAAGCATACACCTTTGAAAAGTCGTAGGTGCGTTGCAAAGATCGAAAGGAATCCTTCTGAAAGCAAAGGTTTCAAAGGGGCAAGTGAATGTGGTTTTGTCTTGATCCGTAGGATGGACTGCAACTTGATTATAGCCGGAATAACCATCAAGAAAACAGCAGTAATCATGTCCAGCTAACCGCTCCAAGATTTGATCAATAAAAGGGAGTGGAAAATGGTCCTTCTTGGTGGCGATGTTCAATTTTTTGTAATCAATGCACACACGCCAAGAAGAAGCGGTCCGAGTGGCTATATTTTCCCCATATTCATTGGTGACAACTATTAGTCCAGCCTTTTTAGGCTCTACTTGTGTGGGACTAACCCAGGAACTGTCAAAAATGGGGTAGATGATATCAGCATCAAGCCACTTTATAATATCCTTTTGTACCACCTCTGCATATTAGGGTTCAAGCACCTTTGTGGTTGGCGGGAGGGGCGAGAATCGTCCTCAAGATAAATTCGATGGGTGCAATAGGACGAATTAATACCCTTAAGATCAGCAAGGGTCCAGCCAATAGCTTTTCGGTGTTTGCTCAAGACTTGGAGAAGTTTTTCATCTTGTGCCCCAGAAAGTCCAGAATTAATAATTAGGGACATGGTCTGTTTTGGACCAAGGAAAACATATTTAGGGGAGTTGGGCAATGGTTTTAATTCCAATTGAGGGCCCAGCTCGGAAATGATTTCTGCTTTTGGAGTAAGGGGTGAAGTGAGAGGGAGAGAGTTAGATGGAGAATCAGCTGGAGAAGATGTGGTTTGGGTGGGAGGGTGAGGTAAATCAGATTGTTCAGGAACCGTGTGAATTGCAAAATAGGAACCCAGGTGTGAAATCTGTATTGTTTCCTTCACTAGATTTTCATTTTCTAAATCTGAGTCATCAAAGAAGTCTGGTTCTTAGAAACTCCTAGCAGCTTGAAAAATATCTAGGGTAATAGATTCACCGCCACACATGAACTTCATCTTTCTAGAATCGCAATCAATATTGGCTTTGGCAGTGGCTAAAAATGGTCTTCCAAGAATTATAGGGGCATGCTTTAAAGCTTCTGGTACCTCTATGTCCAAGACCAAAAAGTCTACAGCAAATACACAAGTTTTGACCTAGACAATTACATCCTCAATAATCCCCTTGGGTTTAATTGTAGATCGGTCTGCTAGTTGAAGTGTTACCTTGACAGGCTTTAATTCACCGATCTTGAATTCCTAAAAAACAACAGTGGGGATTAGATTAATTGAAGCATCGAGATCCAATAGGGCTCAATCAAATGAAGTGTCATTAATGACAACTTGAATCAGCAAGGGTGCC
This sequence comes from Thalassia testudinum, assembly GCA_037157565.1. NCBI lineage: Eukaryota > Viridiplantae > Streptophyta > Magnoliopsida > Alismatales > Hydrocharitaceae > Thalassia > Thalassia testudinum. The sequence continues at coordinate 68,182,931 of JAZHRO010000007.1, read as the reverse complement.
TGGATCTTTTCTTTTTAGAGACAGTTTTCTCTACACAGCTGAGCTTACTATCTCTGGAAGGATTACCTTTCCTAGGTTTCTAGGCTGCCTTTTTGGGGTACACAAATCTTCCAAAAATTGGGCATAGGAAAGAATGTATTTTATGGCATCTAGGAGAGGGATATTGATTTCTACTTGCCCAAAAAGATCCATCAATTCCTTGTCAGTGGGCTTGAATTTCTTTTTTCTACTTTGTGAAGAGTGAAGGGCTTGTGGAAAAGGGGCTAGGTGTACCTGTTGTGCATTTTTGGGTTCCTGAACGGGGCTAGAAGAAGAGGGAGGAGAGTTGATATGCTTTTCTTTTATGTAGGTTTCTTGAGTAGGCAAAGGATCATGAGTGGTTTTCCCATTCTTCAGAGTTACTGCGTTAACAGTATGGTTATTTTTGGGAGGAGGACCGGGGGCCTAATTTTGATTGAAACCCGGCGGGTGTTGTGGTGCTAGGTAGATAGGTTGACTAGGATATCCACCTTGATATTGGTTCTGTTGATTGTTAGGATTGGGCTTGGGTTTGGATAGCAGATTGCCAGCAGGTCTATGATCAGGAGTAACCATAACTTGATGTTGGAAGTTGGTGATCTTGTGAGTTACTTCCATCATTTGATTCTACAAACCTTGCAGAGTCTTCATGACCTGGGTATTGATATCTTCTTGGGATGGTCCAGGTTGATAAAAGTTCTACCCATAATTCCCAAATTGATTTTGTTTGGGAAACGAAACCTGATTTGGGGCTTTCCAGGAGGTATTCGGGTTAGTCCTCCAATTTTGATTGTAACTATTGGAGGGATTTCTAAATTTCTCCTGGAGAGTAGAAATGTTTTCAGTGGTGGATTCCAGAAGATTTTGATTCATAAAATCAAATGTCCCAGTCAACAGATCTTGTGAGTAATCAGAAAATTGCTACCTAGCAAGGGTAGCATTGATATTGTGCAGATTTTCTCTTTTGAGAAGGTGAGGAGAGCTAGGATAAGGAGCTGGTTTTTGGGTGAGCTTTTCTATCATTTTTTTCTGGTTGATTTGCATCAGATCTAGTCACTAAGCTATCATGTGTAGATCATCTTGAGTGACTGGAACAGATGTAGATTTGGAGTTAATTTCATTGACTCTGGGTCTGGGGTTGTTGGTTCTACCAAAAGTGTCCATTGAAGCCATAGAAAATGAGCTTTCACTCATTTCTTCAAAAAGAAGGTAGGAACTTTCGGCATATTTATTAAGGAAATTACCTCCACATGAAGCATCCACAAATCTTTTTAATTGATCTTGTAATCCATGATAGAAGATCTGCACTAGCTGCCATCACGAAATTTCATGGTGGGGGAAGCTTCTAAGTTCTTGAAATCTGTCCCAAGACTCATGGAGAGGTTTACCATATTTTTGTTGAAAGGTCGTTATTAAACAGCATAAAGAATTTGTATGTCCTACTGGAAATTTTTTTTTAAGAAAAATGCTTTTTAATTGGGGCCAAGTGGTGATAGGGTGCCCGACCATCCTAAACCAATGTGATGCCTTGTCTTTTAAAGAGAGAGGAAAGAGTCACATGAGCAACACCTCTTCTTGCACATTGTGGGAACGGGTGGTTTGAGCGAGGACAGTTAGCTCCTAGAGGTGGCAAAAGGGATCCTCTCTCGGAAGACCATGGAAATGTTTAATAAGGTTTAGTATGGCAGTTTTTATTTCAAAATCCCCTTGGGGTATAACCACTCTGGGTCTTTCTTCATAATTAGAAGGATCATAAAAATCCTTAAGCGGCACGAGAGGTTCCCCGAGTGGCTGACCCGGTCTCTGATTGGCTAGGTTCGTGATAGTCCTAGCCAATTGTTGTTGGTTTTGTTGAAGTTGAACCAATTGGTCGACCATAAGAGAAAAGGGGTTTGAATTTTGATTAAAAGAGCCACCTGGCCGTCCAGGGTTTTGCCGCAACTCCAAATGTGGGAGGTTAGGGAGGTGGAAATCAGTGTGTGGGTAAGCTGATTGGTTAGTGGCGGGTTGGGATGTGGAAGTAGAGTTTGTTGAATTGTTTTCCATAATAGAAATAGAGGAAGAAGGAGAGGAAAACAATGATCTTTTGGTGTGGAGGCCAAAATCAAATGGTCCCTCAAGATGTGGATTCTGGGACCTTCGCCCGTGCATGCACTTTAATGGAAGAATGGGAGGGAAGTAGGAGAGAGAGAGATGAGAGAAAGTGTACAAATCAAACAACCAGGCCTAAGCTGTCCTAAGGTTGACTCCTTAATTCAACCTAAGACTTGGGAACCTAACAAATAAGAAATTAATAAGAGAACCTAGTTCCTTAAAAGTACCTAGCTAGACTAAAGAGGTCGATTGGGCCCAAGCATTTCCTTGGAAAATCACCGAGGGCTTGTGTAAACCCGCACTTGTCGTTTGACTTCCCTCGAAGTCTGTCGCCGCGTATTTCAAAAGGAATTAGGAGCGCTTAATAATTCTTAGATATTGGATATCAAGCCTAAGTTTTTGTGAAGTCCTTAAATGGTCAAATGACTAGTTTTAAATTAGGCTTGGGTGTTTAATTGTGCTCAGGAATGTGGAGGGCATTGATTGGGGTAATGCCCTATTATTTTAAATTTTTTAATGTGTGCAAGAATTGGAAAGAGTGATTCGAATAAAAATCAAGTTATCACACAAGAATTTTTTATTTTTTGCTTTTAGGATTTGATTTAGCTTAATGTCTTTTAGGGTTTTCTTTTTAAGTTTTCAGACAAGTTTTAAGATCCACAGATAAAATGAAATCAAGTTGTATTGGTGAATGTAGATTTCCTTTTTAGATGTGGGTCTCTAAAAATGAAAAGAAACCCTAATTTAATTGCTCCCTAGGCAGAAATGTTACTACCAATGAATTGATTCAGGCTTTTTTATTTTAAAGTAGTGGACCAAACAAAGCAAGCAACACCACTACAAGAAGGAAAATCAAACAAGGATTCCAGAAAATATTTTTCTGTGATTTTAGGAATTTGTTTGATATTTTTTTAGATTTTTCTTTATGCTGGTGTCAAAGTCCAGAAATGATACCTGTGGATATTTTGGACTTTGCAGTACCACCATTGGCCACAAAAAATTTTTGCAATTTTTTATGATATGTAGAATTTTACAAGAATTCCAGAAAGCTAAATTTCATAAAAATTTGACAAGTAGAAAAATTCCTAAAATTCGTGGATAGTAGCAAAATAGTGAAATAAGAGGAGATGACTCCCTGCAATCGACGAATTTTTAAAAATTTTATACAACTCCAATTGCTTTGAAATTTAGAATAGATGTTCGTAATTTGATTTGGAATCTATGGGTGAAATTTCAAGATTTGTGGACGTCTATGGTGTTAGGAATTAATTTTAGAAGTCCAAACATAAGTCTGGAGCCGAAAATCAGAACACCAACACTTAAAGTAATGTGGTGTTAAATTAAGCAAACAAGCAACCAATGAAATTTTAAGGGCACCACTCTACTTGATTTAGATGTTTATGACCCTTAAAGCCTGGTTTAATATTTTTTTGGTCGTTTTTAAAAGATTAATGTGACAAAGAAAAAGGAACCAACCTGAAATCTTAGGGAAGAAAAGGGACTTTAAGCTCTCGCTTCCAAAATCCTGCATTCTTCCTGCAAAGCCTGCACACATGATATTGACACATCTATTTAGGTTAAAATGCCTATTCATGCATGTTCCTAGGCTTATATTTGCATTTCATGCTATAAATATTGCATAGAATGCATCATTCTGCATTAAGAGTAGTTGTATATAATTTGGGTTAACTGCATCCTTTTTGTGGTCAGGAGAGAAGGATATTTATTTTGGAGCCTCAGATTGATGATCCGACCGTACGGATCTGATCAAGACGACGATCAGTCCAATGCCTCCAAAATCGCCTTGATCGGAGTCCCGTTGCATCATATACAATCCAAGGAAGATCAACAGTCGAGGGACTAAGTGACGCAATCTAGAGCATTAAACAACAAATCCAACCACATGAATGGATTCGAGTCGATGATCGTAGCCCAATGGCACAAAAATCGACTCAATCTGACCTCTGTAGCATCCCCTACAAAGGAAAGAAGATGGACGACCCAGATTGCGCCACGTGGCACAACCCAGGCCGCCCATGCGCACGTACGTGCCACCGCATGCTCACAGCAGTGCGGGTGCATGCACATGCGAAGGCACGCACGTGCAAGCGTAGCGTGCGCACGAAGGCAACGGCTCGAATCCCGCGTGCGCGCGGAACATGGGCGTGCGGAGCACGCGCCAGCGCAATGGTGGGTGGGTGCGTGGGCTGTCTTCAGCGACGTTTGTGGTGGATCTTCAACGATGTTTATGACCATCACTAAATGTCCTGTATACGAATTTGATTCTTTCCTCCACTATAAAAGGAACCCTACCCCTCCCATTTTTCTTGATCTCTTCCTTTCTTCCTCTCACCACCTCCCAGGCTCTAGAGAGAGCTTGTCCCTAGCCCGTGATGCTCCTCTAGAGTAGAAAATCAAATAGTTTTCCTTCCCCTCATCCCCATTCATGGAGCATCCCATGGCCATCCTCTCACCACCCTTCGGGAAGAAGATCCTCACTGCGACACCATCCTACCCTATCCTCTATCCTCCAGCTCCGTCCTCCTTCATCCCGCTTCTCACCACCTTCCTCCAGGCAATGTCAGAGCAAGTCATCCTCCGAGCAACCGTCGAGATGGATTTCTCTCACTTCTTTCTATCTTTTTATGCTTTTGTAGTGTAGTTTTCCTGCTTTCGTAGTTGTAACAAACAATTCTTCATGAATAGATGATTGTTTCTCTCTCTCTCTCTCCCTCTCTCTTATTTTTGCAAGTAGATAAAGTTTTCATCGACCGAATCTCTTGCATGCTAAAAAGACCAAAAAATTAGAAAAGATAAAAACAACCAAAAACAAATAAAAGCGAAGCGCAGATTTCATAAAACCAAACGTTTGACTCCCCATGTTCGACCCGGGACTCACTTTTCTAGTTTTGGTATAAATTTTATTTGACCATGAGTTTTGCAACGACGATGACGGGTTACTCGTAACCCTGGTTTCAAACTCACGAAACATGTGTAATCAACACACAAAAGAAGAGAAAGAGAAGGGGATGAGATCCACTTATCAAGCAAGAGAATCAATTAATGCAAAGCCTTGCCTCCCCAGCAACGGCGCCACAAAGTGATGAGAAGAAAAGCATGATTTGTAAAAACTAGGGTTTAAGTCATTGCAACACGTAATTTCGCAATCGCTTTTAAAATTTGTAAAGCCTAGATAGTGGGGTATCTTGGGTCATCTAAGGAGGCAAGTTTGCATTTTAAAAACTCTTGCTTGAAAAGGTAAAATGAACTTTCTTTTTGGTTTTTTAAATATAAGTTTTTTTGTATATTGAAGTAACGGGCAAATATGCAATTTGAAGCGGGAAAACGAATACACCTAAATTGGTAATCCTAACACTAAAGTGACAAGCTAGTATTCTCTCTAAACTCACCCTAGGCACATGGAGGCCTAGGGTAATTAGAGAGAGAGTGAAAAGTGCTAGAAACCACAAAGAAAGTTGCAACACAAATTGAAGAAAGGAAACTTTAATTAAGAAGAATTGTTTTACAAAAGGAAAAGTAGAGGAATGCTTCTACTCTAAAACAAAAATAACAAAAGAAGTAAAATACAAATCCTCTTGATTATGGTGGTGAAGAAGAGACAGAGGCTTCTTGCTCCAAGCTCAACTGCTCCTAGGCTTGAAAAGAAGCTCTTCTTTTCCTTCCTTGAATAACTCCTCCAAAATGGTGTCCTCCTTGGCAAGCCCTAGGGGGGGCGTGCCTTTGCTCCTCCAAAGGTGGTTGATCTCCACCCACAAATCTCCTCCTAGGGTGGCATGTACCACCCTCAAGACCTCCTTCTAAGGTCTTCCTTGCTTGGCTACTTCTCTGGTTGGTTGTGGCACAAGTGAGAAGGGAAGAGGGGAAGGCACCAAGGGGACAAAGTGTCCCCTTAATCTTCTTCTCCTTCTTCTCTTGGCCGGCTATAAGGTGGAGTAATGGTAGAATTTATGAAGCCAAAGGATGAAGGAAATGGTGGTGGTTATGGGTCTTCTTATAGAGTAGGATGGGGGTTGTAGGTGGCTTTTGGGATGGATGGTTAGGATGGGTTTTTAGGTTAGTTAGTGGATTCTAGGGCTATTAAGAGTTAGCACCAACTCAATGGTGGTGATTACCACCCTTGGTGCCTCTTGAGTTGGCACCAAAATGGGGGTTCTAGAATGGTATGGGTTGGCACCATTTAATGGAGGGTTGGGAGGTGTTTGGTGGTGAATGGATGGCTAAGATGGAGGGAGAGGTTGGTGCCAAAACTAAGGTGGTTGAAGAGGTTTTTAGAGCCACCTTTTTGGTGGCTTTTGGAGGTGGTGGTGTGAAGAGGTGTGGAGGTTATGGTTGGCACCAAAATAGAGTAGGAGTAGGTATAGGTGGTTAGCTTATTTGGTGGATTGGCTAGGTGGTGAGGTAGGGTTAGGTTGTAGGTGGTGGATGGACATTAGGAGCTAAGGTATAGCTAAGCTAAACTAGCTTAGCTAGTATTTGAGTAGAGGAGGAGGTGGGATGGAGCTAGGTGATGTGCATACATCTAAATAGCAAAAAATGTCTATTAATGCATGTTCTTAGTACCATATTTGCATCATGCATTGTAAATATTGTATAACATGCATAATCGTGCATTTTAGGTCAAATTGTACAAATTGTATAGTAATTGTCTCCTTTTATGGCTAGGGACAGGGTGACTTTTAATCAAGGCCTCGGATCGAGGATCCAACCGTACAGATTTGATCAAGGTGACGATTGGAGTTCAACGACTCCAAGGTCGCCCCGATCGGACATCCGTAGCACCAGATATAGTCCTAGGAAGCTCAGAGATCAACGGCCAAGATGGTGTCAATCCACACTTCAGACGACAGATCTGACCACACGGGTGGGTTCGGAGCAATGATCGTAGCCTAACGGCGCAAAAATCGATCTAATCTGACATCCATGGCACCATCTACAACACAAAGAAGATGGACAGTCAGGATGGTGCCACGTGGCACCATCCCAACCATCCTCACCCGGCTGCACCCCTTCGCTCAACTCCTGAAGGCTCGTGCGATGTGAGATCTCGACCGTTGGATGAAGATCCAACGACCAAGATTGGCTGAGCGCAAAAGCAGCGTCGCACCTCAAACCGCTACTTAGCTTAGTGGTTAAGGCACTGCACATGCAAAGAGCGCAAGTTCGAGCTGCCCGTGAAGCGCTTCTCCTCGCGTGGACGCGTGCGATCTCGACCACACGATCAGCTACGAATGACCTAGATCTTCCAATCGGGCACACGTGCAATTGGACACCTAGTTTCACACTTGATCTTACGCACAGGTGCGTGAAGTTGAATCATTGAGGAGCGATCTGGGTCGTCCGATCTCGCGGTCGGGCGGTTGAGATTGCTTGGACGTGCACGTGCGTTAGGTGCATGAGAGAGGAGGAGACGACAGGCATGCGCGAAGCTGTAGCGACGTGGGGTCTTTAGTGACGCTTAAATCCGTCACTAAAGACCCCTTCATTTAATTTTTTGAATATGTAAAGACCAAATTGCCCCCAATCCTTGCAACTATAAAAGGAGACCCCTACCCTATGAAATTCTCATCCCTTCCTTCACCTCTCTCCCTCTTTAAAGCTCTAGAGAAGCTTATCCCACACCTAAGATGCTCCTTTAGAGCCAAATCCAAAGTTTTCTCACCCCCGTTCTAGAAGTGGATCCTGCGATGATGATGACGTTCTGCCTCATTCCTGCTTCTTCCTGCTTCGTCCTCCTTCTTCCCACCCCATCCTCCATCTTCCAAGTGTCGCCCCATCCGACTCGTTCTCCAAGCTATCGTCGAGGAGGATAACTTCTCTCTCCCTTCTTTTTATCACTTTCTAGAATAGAATTTCCCGCTTCCTAGCTATAATCATTTCCTGCTTTCTAGTTGTAATCATTTCCCACTTTCTAGCTATAAAAACATTATTCATAAATCAAGTGATTGTTCTCTCTCTATATCTCCCTTAGTGTTAATATCAGTTCCATTGTGATTATCTCGCTTTTAAACAAAAATATCAAAAAAATATCATCATGGATTTTAGATCAACGTAGAGTCCTTGTGTTCGACCCAGAATTTCTTTAAGAATTTTGGTAAAATTTTATCTTTTGACGGATTGCTTCGCAAATTGAACTACAACGACGGGTTTTCAAAATCCAATCCCCATTTGCATAGTTTTCCACTGCAACATTTTGGCACCATTGCCGAGGAGGCAACGATTCTCAATTTTATTTCTACATTTTGCACACTTTATTATTTTCTAACTTGCTTTATTTCTCATCTATTATTTTGCAGGTACCTCAACAAGGAATCTTCAAGCAGTAGATCGGAGTAAAGTACAATTAAAGACAACTGTAAGTGCTCCCCATTCTTCCCCCTCCATAGATTTCATTTCACAACATTAATTCAAACCCCAATTAACCTAGGTGTTTGCATAAATCCTAGGGCTAGTTTGGTTGCTTGGATTTCCACTCGCATTCATCTCACCCTCGTAAAAAAAAAATTAACAAAATGATACTTCTTGTGGGATAAATCAACATACACACTACATACACCCACATTCAAGGCACATAATCTAATTGATTTTTATCTACTCAACCGGGATTCTGATATGTGGAACCGGTACATGCAAATCAACATATAAAAGAGCAAAAATCAGTCTAGGTCAATCATTTTGTGTGCCTAACTTAGTGGTGCAATTTTGGCCAATTGTTTGAGTTGTTTGGGCCGCACCACTTAACCTAAAATCAACTCATTAAGTAGCTTCCCTATAGGGTTTTCAATTTAGGTCAATACTAGGCACTCCACTTTACTTTTGATTACAAAAGAAAAAGATCTTCACCCGTGCTTGAAAATCGGGATTGCCTCAAAACTTGATTGAATCAACCTAATTCCAAACCCTAAGAGCTACTTAAGCAAGATTTGAACCTTAAAATCCATTCATCCAAATAATCTTGCTTGAAAATCCTAGCTGTGCACGCACTCACACATATTCAATCAATTATTAAGGGCACAACCCATCTTAAGGGCCCACCACATTCCATAAGCACTACAATCCCAGGTCTAAATAAAATCAAGTAGACGTTGGCCTTAAGGACTGATTCGCTCTTCGGAGCCCAGTCTGAGATTGTTTACGATTAACCTACTTGTACCAATCAATCTGATGTCTAGCTAGGGGAGTAACGTCAAACGACCGCGGCTGGGGGGTATGCTAGGAACTGGAGGTGCAAGCCAAAGGAAGAACCTTCTCCCCAATCCCTCCTTCTAACAGGTTGGATTGATTGGACGCAAGTAGAGTAAATCGTCTATAATCTTAAGATGGATTCTTAGAGTCTATAGATCCTTAGGCTACCCCACTTAAGGATAGGCTTGTTTTGTTGTGCTGTAGGGTTCTTATCCCCAATCCTTCTGACCTCTTCCTAGTTTATTCTTGGAAGGTCATTAAATCCTCGATTGGAAGGACCACTAGAGTATTCTAGGAGGCGTAGATTGGATTTTGGCCAAATTGATCCCATGGCCGATCAACAACCTCCTCTGCCTCAAAATCAACAGGAGATGTTTCAAAGGCAGCTGGAACAAATGTAGAGAATGCAAGAACGGTTTCAGAGAATGCAGGGCGATCAACCCTTAAAGGATTTTTATGATCCTTCAAATTACGGGGAACGTCCCGGCATCCAGATTCCTGCTGGAGACGTAGAAATCAAGCCCCAGGTGTTAAGCCTGATCAAACACTTTCATGGGCTTGGCTCTGAAGACCCATTTCAGTATTTGGAGGACTTAATCACTTTGGTCCAGACCACCAAGGTGCGAAACATGAATGAAGAGCAAATGACCATGAGGTTCTTTCCCTACCCTCTTAGGGATAAAGTAGCTCATTGGTACATGACCATAGGAAGGCCGATTGCAACATGGAACGATCTGAAATTGACTTTCCTGAAGAAAGTCTTCCCTGTCAATCGTACCAATGCTCTAAGACAGGCGATTACTACCTTTGCCCATCAATCGGGGGAGTATTTTCATGCAGCCTAGGAGCGATTCTAAGACTTATTGTGAGAGTGTTTACACCATGAGGTGCCAAAATGGCAACTCATGCAGATCTTTTACCACGGGTTGACTGAGCAACTCAGAAATCACGTAGATGCTTCGTGCAGAGGCAATTTCCTCAACAAAGATGCAGATAGCATGCACGATTTGTTTGAGAAAATGAGTGAAAATTCAATCAATCATGCCTCCATGGATACTTTTAACCGGTCCCAACAACCCAGATCGAATGTTAATGAGGTCCACGACTCTCATTCATTCGATATGGAACTGATTTGTAATAAACTAGATAAGGTGGACTTGGTTACCAAAAGGATGGAGTGGATGGCGGAAAACTCTGCAAACAATTCTCGATCCACTTAATCCCAGAACTTGGGATTCCATTCTTCGCAAGCTCCTTCTGGATGGGAGTTTGTGAATCAACTAGATGTGGCTCAACCTGTGAGCCAACATTGTTCAGAACCCCACGAGTTTCAAACTAGGGCCTTTGATCTCAGTTTCTTTGATCCCTCATTTTCTTTCTCTCCATCCTTGCCCTATGAGGATATCTATGCTCTACAGGAGAACGTTAGGTCCAACCCTTACTCCAATGCTTATAATCCAGGTTGGAGAAACCACCCTAACTTCTCCTGGAAGAACCCGGGGCAGCCGACCCAATTCCGACCCAGCAACTATGCTTCGTAAAGACCAATGGGTCAGGTTCATGTTTACACTCATCTGCCCCCAAATCAGGTCAATCAGCAAGCTTGGAATGCCCATCAACATGTAGGGCAGGCTGATTTGAACCGTCAGATGATAGAGATGCAAGGATCTATGCTCCAGCTCATGCAGCAAATGAAAACCTCGCTAGACAACTTGCAAACTAGGTTCATTACTAATTCCCGTCAACCCTGATCTCTGCCATCTCAACGTGTACCCAACTCACGTAATATACAAAATACGGGCAATCAAGCCCAAGGGTATGGGAATCAGAGGGACCCACACGCACACGCTCAAGTGGTTGAGTAGGGTCCTTCCTCTTCTTCTTTTTCTTCAAATCAAAGGTTTCTAGCTAATAAAGCCCCTCCAATCTTTTCTAACCCTCCCCAAGACCCAAACTCGTATGCTTCTACTAATTCAGTTACCTTGAGTGGAAAACAAACTCAGGATCCATAACCACACTGTTCTGATCTACCAAATCCTGGAGAGCCTAAGGAGAGAAAAGAGAAGTCTGAAGAAGAAATCAAGGCTCAGGAACCTGATTCTGAAGTTCTGACTCATTTTCCTTTTCCTGAGGCCTTGATTAAGCCAAGTAAGAAGAAGCTTGTTGATAGTAACGAGGAGCTCTTGAATATATTCAAGAATGTCGAGATCAATATCCTGTTCCTCAATGCTATCAAACACATACCGACTTATGCTAAATTTTTAAAGGATTTATGCACACAGAAGTGTAAGTAGAGGGAATCTATTCCGAGGAAGGTGGTACTCTCCGAGCAGGCTAGTTCTGTTATCTTGCATCACCTTTCTCAGAAAAAGAGAGATCCAGGTGCTCATTTGATTTCGTGTGTCATTGGAGATTACACTTTTGATAGGGCACTTTTGGATCTAGGTGCATCTATTAACCTAATTCCGACTTCTCTTTACGAGAAGTTCGAATTAGGTGAACTTCGGTCGACTTCAGTAACACTGCAGTTAGTGGACCGTTTGGTCACAAATCCATGAGGCATTATTGAAGATGTTATTGTCAAGGTTAAGGATTTCTATTTTCCTGTAGATTTCCTTGTCCTTGACATGGATGTACCTGAAACTTTAAGGAACACGCCCATCATTCTGGGGTGTCCATTCCTAGCCACCGCTAAGGCCAATGTCAACTGTGAGAGCAGTAGCAGGGAAATCACCTTTGGGGATCAGAGATTGAAATTGGATATTTTTAAGGAGATTAACAAATTTGAGGATTGTGGATTTATAGAGGAACTTGAGGATGACAACTTGAATATTAAAACATGTATGGCTGTTTCTGCATTTGAAAGTTCCTCCTATTTTGATGAATCTGACTCGCAACCCTCTGTGGCAAATCAGTCACATTCTAAAGAGGTTATTGATTATGTTCACTTTCAGCCTCTTTCTCTTGATGAATCTTCATCAGCATCATCCTTACCTTCCATCCTAAACCAGCCCTAGCTTGAACTGAAACCATTGCCTGAGAGTTTGAAATATCAATTTTTGGGACCTCAAAATACACTCCCTGATGTGCATACATCTGATTAACCTAAAATGTCTATTAATGCATGTTCTTAGTGTCACATTAGCATTATACATTGTAAATAGTGCATAACATGCATAATAATGCATTTAGGTCAAGTTGAATAAATTGTATAGTAATTGTCTCCTTTTTATGGCCAGGGACAGGGCAACTTGTTAATCGGGGTCTCGGATCGAAGAACCAATCGTACGGATCTGATCAGAGCGACAATTGGAGTTCAACGACTCTAAGATTGCCTTGATCGGACACCCGTAGCATCAGATAGAGACTGAGGAACCCTAGAGATCAAGGGCCAAGATGGTGTTAATTCGCACCTCAAACGATAAATTCGATCGCACATATGGGTTTGGATCGACGATCGTAGCCTAACAACGCAAAAATCGGTCCAATCTGACATTCGTGGCATCATCTACAGCACTCAAAAGATGGATAGCCAAGATGGCACCACGTGGCGCCATCCCAGCTGCCCAACTGACCCCAAGGAACCGCCTCCACTTCTCTTCTTCACCCGCTCGACAAATCTGCGTCGTTCGATCACCATCTAACGGCCGTAGATTGCGCACACACAAATCATTCGCTCGCCTAAAACAAAGGCTCAGCGTAGTGGTCGAGCGCCCCTTCATGAGTGAAGGGCGCGCATTCGAGCCGCGCTACGCTTCAAATTTAGAGGGGGCACGAGCGCGAGCGCAATTGGGCCATCAGATGGAGATCGAGCAACTGAGGGGTGGAGGCGTGGTGCCCGGAAGAGTCATTGATCGCGTACGCACATGATGACGTGCGTTTGCATGCCTCATCGCACGCGGGTGCGCAGCGCTGGCAAGGAGAGTTTTAAGCCGTCTGATCTTGAGATCGGACGGCTGAGCGTGTGCGAACGTGTGCAAGCGTTTGAGGCATTGAAGGTGAGCAGGCGTGCACGGCGCACGCACGTCAGCCATGTTCAAGCCTTTAGTGACGGATAAATCCATCATTAATGGTCCTGAATTAATGCTTTTGATGTTGAAATGTCCAAAATGCCCCCACTCCTTGCACCTACAAAAGGAGACCCCTACCCTACTAATTTCTCATCCCTTCCTTCTCTCTCCCTCTCCAAATCTTAAGAGAAGCTTGTCCCACACCTGGGATTCTCCTCAAGAGCTAAAACCAAGTTTCGCTCCCGTTCCAGAAGCGGATCCCGCGATGACGATGACATGCTGCTTCATTCCCGTTGCTCCTGCCTCATCCTCCTTCTCACTCGATTCCCTGTCTTCCAAGCATTGTCCCATCCGGCTCGTCCTCCAAGCGATCGTTGAGGAGGATAACTTCTCTCTCCCTTCTTTTTCCGCTTTCTAGAGTAGAATTTTCTGCTTTCTAGTTGTAACAATTTCCTACTTTCTAGTGTAATCATTTCTCACTTTCTTAGTTGTAGAAACATTTTTCAATATCAAGTGATTGTTCTTTCTCTCTCTCTCTTATTGTTTATATTGCTTCCATTGTGATTATTTCTCCCTTTAATACAAAGAAAATATAACTACGGATTTTCAGATCGGAGTAGCCTCCTTGTGTTCGACTCGGAATTTCTTTATAGATTTTTCGATATAAATTTTCTTTGTTGAACGGATTTTTTCGTGACTCGAACTACGACGGGTTTTCAAATCTAATTGCGAACGCGTAGTTTTCTGCCTTCAACATTTTGGCACCATTCCAGGGATTCTACAGGAGATTCATCAAGGACTTTTTGAAGGTTGCTCGTCCTTTGAGCAATCTTCTCACCAAAGAAACACCATTTGATTTTGACGAATCATGCTGTAAGGCATTTGATTTTCATAAAACGGTAGTCACTTGTGCTCCGGTGTTGCAACCACCGGTTTGGACAACCCCTTTTGAGATCATGACCGATGCTTCTGATTACGCAGTTGGGGCTGTTTCGGGTCAGAAAGTTGACAGGAAGCCCTCTGTCATTTACTACGCTAGTAAAACTCTGGACGAGGCCCAGAGGAACTACACTGTTACTGAGAAGGAATTACTAGCTGTAGTATTTGCTTTGGAAAAATTTAGGGCTTATCTCTTAGGGTCTCACGTCATCATATATACCGACCACTCAACCTTGAGACATCTCTTGGAGAAAAAGGAAGCCAAACCATGGCTTATTCAATGGATTCTTCTACTTCAAGAATTTTTTCTTGAAATCAAGGATAAATCCAAGGTACAGAATGTGGTGGCGGATCATTTGTCGAGGCTTCTGAGTGATTCTTCTCGTTCGGACATTCCGATTGTTGATACTTTTCTGGACGAGACCATCCTTACAGTTTCAAGTGTCCAAACCCCATGATTTGCTGACATCGTTAATTATTTGGCCGTTGGTCAAATCCCCCAGGATTGGACCAAGCAACAACAGGATAGACTCAAATCTAAGGCCAAATATTACTTTTGGGAGGACCCTGAATTGTATCGCATCAACTCTAATCAGATTATTCGCCAATGCGTTCCGGAGAATGAATTCAAGAGTATACTCAAGTTCTTCCATGCATCTGCATGTGGTGCATGCTTCTCCGAGAAAAAGACGGCTGCAAAAATTTTGCAATTTGGATTTTATTGGCCGTCTTTATTTAAGGAAGCCTAGGAATTCTCAAGGTCATGTTCCCGATGCTACGCACTTGGGAGCATAACCAAGAGAGACATGATGCCCTTAAACCTGATTCTTCCAATCGAAATCTTCGACGTTTGGGGCATCGATTTCATGGGACCCTTCCTCCCTTCATTTGGACATCAGTACATTCTTATCGCTGTTGATTACGTGTCCAAGTGGATCAAGGCTATTCCCACCCGAACCAATGACCACAAGGTGGTCATAGATTTCGTCAAGAACATTTTCAGTCGGTTCGGGATTCTGAGGGCCATCATCAGAGATGGTGGCACTCATTTCACTAATGCCCAGTTCCATAATTTGCTGGCAAAATATGGGGTTAATCACAGAATCTCCACACCTTACCATCCCCAGACGAATGGATAGGCCGAGATCTCCAATTGGGAGATCAAGAATATTCTGTAGAAAACGGTTAGGCCTGATCGCAAAGACAAGACTCAAAAGCTTGAGGACACTCTTTGGGCCTACCGTATGGCGTATAAAATGCCCATCAGCATGTCTCTGTTTCGTCTGGTGTATGGAAAGGCATGCCATTTAGCTGTAGAAATTGAACATAGGGCATTCTAGTCAATCAAGCAGTGTAATCTAGATCTGAGTTTAGCCGGGAAGACCAAGAAACTCCAACTATCTGAGTTGGAGGAGCTTAGAAATGATGCGTATGAGAATGCCAAGATCTACAAGGCTTAGACCAAAGCTCTTCATGACCAATTGATTTCCCGCAAGAGCTTTGAGCTGAACTAGAAGGTCTGGCTATTCAGTTCTCGACTTAAGCTCTTTCCCGGCAAACTTAGGTCGAAATGGAATGGCCCGTTCGTTATCGATCAGATATTTCCAAACAGGGTTGTTCAGATCTCTGACCCGAAGACGGGTAATTCTTTCAAAGTCAACGGTCAATGTCTAAAGCCTGTTATTGACCGTACTATTCCAGAACCCATCTCAGACACAGTTGCTCTAGCCATGATGTGACTTCTTTGGCTGGACTACGCCTAGCTGACGGCATCAAACTCAGCAGTTGTACAGTCTGACTCAGAGCTGACCCGAGCTTCATATTCAGGTGATATCTTCTTCATTCTACCTTTCCTTTCATGTCTTGTATTCTCATTGCAGACATTGCATCAGCTAGGCATGGGGGCGTGGATTCATTTCTGAATCATTTTGTCAGCTCTGTGGAATTCTTGTAAATTCTACTTATTTTCTTATTTATACATTAAAAAAATATTGAATTAGGAAGGAATACTTGGACATTGGGAACTTTCAATCTTAGGAAATATTACAGTAGGATCTGAACACAAAGACCCTTCATGTCTTTCGGCTTAATCAGGTCCTCGCCATCCTGAATTCTATTTTTGTTTGATTAAATAAGTTTGGGTGATAAGTACACAACTTATCAACCCGCCCTCTGATTTGAGGGAACTTTAAGTCTAAGCATCTACACACTATTCGTCACTGACTCGTTGCTCGACAGTCTTAACAGCAATTAGGTAGCTAATGAACCTTCTAGGGTGATATGGCTGGCGAGTTATCATGGGTAACAACCCATAGGTAGGTTGTCCAGAGCCCAGTCACTAGACCACTCTCTTCTTGCTGCCTTTAGGTAAATCTTAGACCAGGGAAGCCACCTACTTAAAAAGGAAAGAAAAAAGAAAGGAGAAAAGAAAGAAAAAGAAACAAAAGAAATAAACCACACTTCGCCAAACGAGTATGGCTGGCAAGTTGTCGGTGGTAATAGCTCATCGACGGTTGTCCAGAACCTAGCTTAAGAAATGCACTAAAAATTCCCAAAACGCTTAGGAAGAAGCGGAGAAGTAGAATAAACTGGGGAGATATACACTGTATTCACCCTTGTGTTGACCCCATAAAATATAAAAGTAGGGAGAAAGCTACCGGTCGTATAGATACACCTTCAGGCAGATTTCTTTCTAAGGTCACCTAGGGGCGTAGAAACCCGAAGTCCATTCTGATTGTCGATCAACGAGTCTATCACATTCACAAAAGGATGCTTAGAACTTAAGGTTCTCATCAAATCTTGGGTGGTTGAGTGGCCGTAAAAAGCCACTCTGTAACCCTAAACTCAAAAATCCAAAAAAAAGTTTAGAATAGAAGAAAAAGAGAAAAAGAGATCTTTCTTTGAATAAGGCGAGGGCTTGAGGAGGTCTACATTTTGGCAAATACCCAGGCGCTATTGTGTCTTTGAAAGTTCAGGTCCTAAGTAAAAATTTCTTAATGTTGAAAATGATTTGTGCCTGAGTAATCTAACTTAATTCTTTTATAAATAGCATGTACCTTTTGCTAAGGACTAGCAAAAGATAGGCATGGGGGTGCAATGTGCATACATCTGATTAACCTAAAATGTTTATTAATGCATGTTCTTAGTGTCACATTACCATTATACATTGTAAATAGTGCATAACATGCATAATCATGCATTTAGGTCAAGTTGTATAAATTGCATAGTAGTTGTCTCCTTTTTATGGCCAAGGATAGGGCAACTTGTTAATCGGGGTCTCGGATCGAAGATCCAACTATACGGATCTGATCAGGGTGACGATTGGAGTTCAACGACTCCAGGATTGTCCTAATCGGACATCCGTAGCATTAGATAGAGATCAAGGGCCAAGATGGTGTTAATCCGCACCTCAGATGACAAATCCAACTACACGGATGGGTTTGGATCGATGATTGTAGCCTAACGGTGTAAAAATCGATCCAATCCAACACCCGTGGCACCATCTACAACACTCAGAAGATGGACGGCCAAGATGGCACCACATGGCACCATCCCAGCCACCCAACCAGCCCCAAAGAACCGCCTCCACTTCTCTTCTTCACCTGCTCGATGAATCTGGGCCGTTGGATCACCATCCAACGGCCGTAGATCGTGCACGCACAAATCATGCGCTCGCCTAAAACAAAGGCTAAGTGTAGCGGTCGAGCGCCCCTTCACAAGCGAAAGGCATGCGTTCGAGCCACGCTACTCTTCAAATTCAGAGGGGGCGCACGCGTGGGTGAGATTGGGCCATTAGATGGAGATCGGGTGGCTGTGGGGCGGAGGCATGGAGCACGGAGGAGTCGTTGATTGCGCACGCACACGATAATGCATGTCTGCACGCCTCATCGCATGCGAGTGCACAGCGCTGGCAAGGAGCGTTTTAAGCATCCGATCTTGAGATCGGACGGCTGAGCGTGTGCAAACGTGCGCAAGCGTTTAAGGCGCTAAAGGTAAGCGGGCGTGCACAGCGCGTGCACGTCGGCCACGTTCAGGCCTTTAGTGATGGATAAATCTGTCACTAAAGGTCCTAAATTTATGCTTTTGATGTTGAAATGTCCAAAATGCCCCTACTCCTTGAAACTATAAAAGGAGACCCCTACCTTACAAATTTCTCATCTCTTCCTTCTCCTCTCTCCCTCTCCAAAGCTTAAGAGAAGCTTATCCCACACCTGGGATGCTCCTCAAGAGCTAAAACCAAGTTTTCACACCCATTCCAGAAGCGGATCCCGCGACGACGACAACGTGCTACTTCGTTCCCATTCCTCCTGCCTCATCCTCCTTCTTCCCACTCCATTCCCCGTCTTCCAGGCGTTGTCCCATCTAGCTCATCCTCCAAGCGATCGTCAAGGAGGATAACTTCTCTCTCCCTTCTTTTTCCGCTTTCTAGAGTAGAATTTCCTGCTTTCTAGTTGTAACAATTTCCCACTTTCTAGTGTAATAATTTCTCGCTTTCTTAGTTGTAAAAACATTATTTAATATCAAGTGATTGTTCTTTCTCTTTCTCTCTCTCTCTTATTGTTTATATTGCTTCCATTGTGATTATTTCACCCTTTAATACAAAAAATATATAACTGCAGATTTTGAGATCGATGTAGCCTCCCTGTGTTCGACCTGAAATTTCTTTACAGATTTTTCGGTATAAATTTTATTTGTTGAATGGATTTCTTCATGACTCAAACCACAACGACGAGTTTTCCAATCCAATTACGAACGTGTAGTTTCCCGCCTTCAACACTCCTTGTGATTATCAGTGCTAGATTAACTAAGGAGCAGGAGATTAAACTGATCAAGGTCCTAAAGGAACACAAGGAGGCAATTGGTTGGACCAATCATGACCTTAAGGGGATCAAGCCATCTTATTGCAATCATAGAATATACATGAAAGATGGATCCTGCCCTTCTCACCAAATGCAGAGGGGATTAAACCCTAATATGCGAGAAGTGGTCAAGAAGGAAATAATTAGGTGGCTCGACGCAGGAATCATTTATCCGATCTCAGATAGTCCTTGGGTAAGTCCCATGCAAATTGTTCCCAAGAATGCCAAGATTACCGTTGTGACTAATGAGAAAGGAGAATCAATCACAACTCGTTCAGCTTCCTCTTGGAGGGTTTGTATCGATTACAAGAAGCTGAACATAGCCATGAAAAAGGATCATTTCCTTTTTCCCTTTATCAATCAAATCTTAGAAAGACTAGCCGGGCAGAAGTACTTCTTTTTGCTAGACGGTTACTCAGGAAATAATCAAGTCCCTATCCATCCCAAGGATCAGGAAAAAATGACTTTCACCTGTCCTTACGGAACCTTTGCTTTCCATAGGATGCCATTCGACTTATGCAATGCACCTGCGACTTTTCAAAGGTGTATGCTAGCCATATTCTTTGACATGGTGGGAGAGTTTATGGAAGTCTTCATGGATGATTTCTCTATTTTTGGATAATGGTTTGATTCTTGTCTGGCTAATCTTGAAATGATCCTTAAAAGATGCATCAAAACAAGATTGGTCCTTAGTTGGGAAAAGAGTCATTTCATGACACAAGAAGGCATCATCTTGGGTCATGTAATCTCTAAATGGGGAATTGAAGTTGACAAAGCTAAGGTTGATGCTATCTCTAAACTTCCTCCTCCCACATCTATCAAATAAATTTGATCATTTCTCGATCAATGTGGGATTCTATAGGAGGTTCATCAAGGACTTCTCTAAGGTTGCTCACCCTCTAAGAAACCTTCTCACCAAAGACATGGCATTTGATTTCAACGAATCATGTCATAGGGCATTTGATTTTCTTAAAATGGTAGTGACTTGTGCTCTGATGTTGCAACCACTAGTTTGGATAGCCCCATTTGAGATCATGACTGACGCTTCTGATTATGCGGTCGAAGCTGTTTTGGGTCAGAAGATTGACAGGAAGCCCTCTGTCATCTACTACACTAGCAAAACTCTGGATGAGGCCCAGAGGAATTACATTGTTACTGAGAAGGAATTGCTAGCCATAGTATTTGCTTTGGAGAAATTTAGGACTTATCTCTTAGTCTCTCACGTCATAATTTACACTAACCACGTGGCCTTAAGACATCTCTTGGCCAAAAAGGATGCCAAACCCTGGCTTATTCAATGGATTCTTCTACTTCAAGAATTCGATCTCAAAATCAAAGATAAATCTGGGACACAGAATGTGGTGGCGGATCATCTTTCGATACTTCTGAGTGATTCTTCTTGTCCGAATATTCCGATTGCTGATACTTTTCCGAACAAGACTATCCTTGCAGTACCAGGTGTCCAAACTCCGTGGTTTGCAAACATCGTAAATTATTTGGCTGTTGGTCAAATCCCTCAGGATTGGACTAAGCAACAACGAGAAACTCAAATCTAAGGCCAAATATTACTTCTAGGAGGACCATGAACTATACCGCATCAGCTCTGATTAAATTATTCGCCAATGTGTTCCGGAGAATGAATTCAAAAGTATACTCAAGTTCTACCATGAATCTGCGTGTGGTGGACATTTCTTCGGGAAAAAGACGGCTGCAAAAATTTTGCAATCTGGATTCTATTGACTGTCTTTATTCAAGCACACCTAGGAATTCTCGAGGTCATGTTCCCGATGCCAGGCACTTAGGAGCATAACTAAGAGAAATATGATGCCTCTAAACCTGATTCTTCCCATCGAAATCTTTGACGTTCAGGCCATCGACTTCATAGGACCCTTTCTCCTTCATTTGGACACCAGTACATCCTTATCACTGTTGATTACGTGGCCAAGTGGATTGAGGCCATTCCCACCCGAACTAATGACCACAAGGTGGCCATCGATTTCGTCAAGAAGAACATCTTCAGTTGGTTCGGGGTTCCAAGAGCCATCATCAGTGATGATGGTACTCATTTCCCTAATGCCCAGTTCTATAGTTAACTGGCAAAATACGGGGTAAATCATAGAATCTCCACACCTTACCACCCCCAGGCGAATGGATAGGCCGAGATCTCCAATTGGGATATCAAGAATATTCTGCAGAAAATGATTAGACCTGATCGTAAAGATTGGACTCACAAGCTTGAGGATGCTCTTTGGGCCTACGATATGGTGTGCAAAATGCCTATCGGCATATCACCGTTTCATCTGGTGTATGGAAAGGCATGCCATTTACCCGTAGAGATTGAACATAGGGCATTCTGGGCAATTAAGCAATGTAATTTGGATTTGACATTAGCCGGAAAGACCAGGAAACTCCAACTATCTGAGTTGGAGGAGCTTAGAAACGAGGCATACGAGAATGCTAAGATCTATAAGGCTCAAACCAAAGCTCTTCATGACCAATTGATATCCCGTAAGAGCTTTGAGCTAAACGAGAAGGTCTAGCCCTTTGATTCTCGAATTAAGCTCTTTCCCGACAAACTTAGGTCAAAATGGAATGACCCGTTCATCATCGATCAGATATTTCCAAACGGGGTTGTTCAGATCTCTGACCCAAAGACGGGTAATTCAGTTAAAGTCAACGGTTAACGTCTGAAGCCTTTTATTGACCGTATTGTTTCGGAACTCATCTCAGACATTATTGCTTTAATCACATTGTGATTTCTTTGGCTAGACTTCACCTAGCTGATGGCATTAAACTCAGCAATTGTACAGTCTAACTCAGAGCTGACCCGAGCATCATATTCAAGTGATATCTTCTACATTCTACCCTTCCTTTCATGTCTTTTATTCTCAATGCGGACATTGCATCAGCTAGGCATGGGTGGGTGGATTCATTTCTGAATCATTTTGTCAACTCTGTGGAATTCTTGTAAATTATACTTGTTTTTCTCCTTATAAAAAAAAAAGAAAAAAAATATTTTAAGAGAGAATACTTGGGCATTAGGACTTTTCAATCTTAGGAAATAATACAGTAGGATCTGAACACTAAGACCCTTTAGGTCTTTGGGCTTAATCTGCCTGGGTATCCACTAAAATGTGAATTTATTTATCGAGTCCTCACCATCCTGAATTCTATTTCAATTTTATTAAATAAGTTTGGGTGATAAGTACATGACTTATCAACCCGCCCTCTGATTTGAGGGAACTTTAAGTCTAAACATCTACACACTATTCGCACTGACTCATTTAGTGGTTTTAACGGAAATTGGGTAGCTAATGAATCTTCTAGGGTGGTATGGCTGGCAAGTTATCGTGGGTAACAACCCATTGGTAGGTTGTCCAGAGCCCAGCCACAGGACCATTCTTTTCCTGCTGCCTTTAGGTAAATCTTAGATCAGGGAAGCCACCTACTTTAAAAAGAAAAAGAAAGTCGAAAAAGAAAAGAAAAAAAAAAGAAAAAGAAAAGGAGAAAAGAAAAGAAAACAAAACAAAAGAAATAAGACACACTTCATTGCACAAGTATGGCTGGCAAGTTATCGTAGATAATAGCCCATTAGTAGGTTGCCTAGATACTAGCTCAAGAAATGCACGTTTAATTCCTAAACACTTAGGAAGAAGCGGAGAAGTAGAATAAGCTGGGGAGATATACACTGGGTTCGCCCTTGTGTTGACCCCATAAAAATAAAAGTAGGGAGAAAGCTACCAGTCATATAGATACACCTTTAGGTAGAATTCTTTTTAAGGTCACCTAGGAGTGTAGAAACCCGAAGTCCATTCTGATTGCCGATCAACGAGTCTATCACATTCACAAAAAGATGCTTAGAACTTAGGGATCTCATCGAGTCTTGGGTGGGTTGAGTGGTCATAGAAAGCTGCTTCGAAACCATAACTCAAAAATCCAAAAAAAAAATTTAGAAAATAAGAAAAAGAGAAAAAAAGATCCTTCTTTGAATAAGGCGAGGGCTTGAGGTAGTCTATGTTTTGGCAGATACTCGGGCATTGTTGTGTTTTTGAAGTTTAGGTCATAAGTAAAAGTTTCTTAATGTTGAAAATGACTTTTGCCCAAGTAATCCAATCCTAATTCTTTTATAAATAGCATGCAGTTTTGGCTAGGGACTAGCAAAAGATAGGCATGGGGGTGTGATGTGCACACATCTAAATAGCCAAAAATGTCTATTAATTTATGTTCTTAGTACCATATTAGCATCATGCACTGTAAATATTGCATAACATGCATAATCATGCATTTAGGTCACATTGTACAAATTGTATAGTAATTGTCTCCTTTTATGGCCAAGGACAGGACGACAATTGGAGTTCAACGACTCCAAGATCGCCTCAATCGGACATCTGTAGCACCATATATAGTCTGAGGAAGCTCAGAGATCAAGAGCCAAGATGGTGTCAATCTGCACTTCAGACGATAAATCTGACCGCACGAACGGGTTTGGAGCGACGATCGCAGCCTAACGGCATGAAAATCGATCCAATCCGACATTCGTGGCACCATCTACAACACAAAGAAGATGGATAGTCAGGATGGTGCCATGTCCGCACCAGGCTGCACTTCTCCGCTCAACTCCTGAAGGCTCGTGTGACGTGAGATCTCGGTCATTGGATGAAGATCCAACGGCCAAGGTTGGTTAAGCGCAAAAGTAGGGTCGTGCCTCAAATCGCTGCGTAGCGCAGTGGTTAAGGCGCTGCTCGTGCAAAGAGCACGAGTTCGAGCCTCCTGTGAAGTGCTTCTCCTCGTGTGGACGTGCGCGATCTGACCGTGCGATCAGCTGCGAATGGCCCATATCATCCAATCGGGTGCACGTGCAATTGGATGCCCAGTTTCACGCCTGATCTCACACGCGGGTGTGCGAAGCTGAATCATCGAGGAGCGATCTGAGTCATTTGATCTCGCGATCGGACGACTGAGACTGCTAGGACGTGCACGTGCACTAGGTGTGTAGGAGAGGAGGTGATAGCAGGAGTGCGCGAAGCTGCAACGATGTGGGGTCTTTAGTGACGCGCTTACATCCGTCACTAAAGACCCCTTCATTTAATGTTTTTGAATATGTAATGACCAAATTGCCCCCAATCCTTTCAACTATAAAAGGACACCCCTACCCTATGAAATTCTCATCCCTTCCTTCACCTCTCTCCCTCTCCAAAGCTCTAGAGAAGCTTGTCCCACACCCGGGATGCTCCTTTAGAGCCAAATCCAAAGTTTTCTTGCCCCCGTTCTGGAAGTGGATCCCAGAAGTGGTGCTGAGGTGAGATAGACTCAACTAAGTTGAGGAGGGTTTGAGCTGACTTGAGCTAGGGTGAGCTAAGATGAGCTGTCCTGAGCTACCATTTAGCTAAGATGAGTTGAATGGAGCTTAATGGAGCTAACACTAAAGTGAGCTGGTATCCAGCTGTGATGACCTAGAATTGGCTGAGTCCCAGCTGGAATGAGCTTCCTCTTCACCAGTTGCCTCCATGAGTGTTAGGGTTTTAGGGATCTGTCAATCTGTTTGTCCCTAACACTCAAACAAACGTATCAAAAATACAATAAAAAATGCAAATGCATGCCTAACCTAACTGATGCCTAATGCAACCTAAAAATCAGTTTACATATTTAAAATCCTAAGAGCTAGGTTTGTTTTAGGCATAAGAATGATGATAAGCTGGCATTTATCAAAGATGTGTCCCCGATTTACAAATTCATGATATTCTAACACATTGTCACTCAATGGCCTGTGGTGGACATTTCTCAGGCAACAAAACTGCAGCTAAGATCCTCAATTCTGAATTCTTTTGGCCCAACTTGCATAAAGATGGTCATACCTTTGTTCGGTCTTGTGTGCATTCCAGAGCATCAGCAACATGACTTGGAAGGATATGATGCCCCTCAATCCAATCCTAGAGGTTGAAATTTTTGATGTATGGGGCATCGACTTCATGGGGTCGTTCATCAACTCTTGTGGGTATTTGTACATACTAGTTGTAGTCGACTATGTATTGATGAGTCGTGTTTCACGAATTAAAATTAGGGTTCAGAGAACTCGTCATCGTAGCTCGCAAAACGTGTCTGTCAAATAAAATTTATAACCGAAACTCCAAGGGAGTCCTTGGTCGATCACAGGGAGACGACGTTTACTTTGAAAATCGCACTTCATTTTGTTTCTTTTAGGTGTTTTAAGGTTTTGTTTTTGTTTTCTCTTTTTATTTTTATAAAGGAAGAAAACAAGATGGATCACAATATAGATAGAATCAAATATGATATAGTGCACAAATGTCTATTACAATAATCTACGGAAGTATAAAAGAGAGAGGGGTGAGAAGGAATCTCCCGAATCGACTGCTTGGAAAGACGACGGCGCTTGGCAGAAGCTTGAATGAAAGAGTTGGGAAGCGGGACGATGGATGTGGGATGCAAGAGGATGTCAGGTAGAGGAATGCTTCACCGAGGCTCTAGAATGGAGGTGAGGAGGCAGAGGCAATCTGCTACCGGAATGGAGGTGGGAGGACGACTCCAAGGCAACCTATGAAGGTAATGGGATGAGGGATGAATATTTGGTGGGATAAAGGAATGCTACACTAATAGGAGGCCTTTGGAGCTTGAGAGTAAGCTCTAATGGAGCTTTAGTAGGCTATGAGAGCTTAGGAGTAGGTTGGAGTAGAGTAGGTAGAGATGAAGAGGAATGAGGAGTGTAGGGTTGTTTATATAGTGGAAGGAAGAAAAAATTCGTGTAGAGGGCTATAGTGACAACTGCAAGCGTCACTAAAGACCCCATGCAGCTGTCGCTGAAGATCGCGCCCCCACCGCTCACACCTACAACTAACCTTGCGCCAACAAGCAATTATTGATGGCTATAAACGTCACTAAAGATCTGCCCAGGATGTCGCTCAAAGTCCACTCAAACCCACGCCCGCTGTTGCTATGCTTGCACTCCCATCACGCGCCGTGTTGGGCACGTGCGCACCATTGCTGCAATGAAGGTGAGCGGGCTGGGGCATGCACGTCCGCGCACATGCGTTGGTCGGTGCGCTGGCGCTGCCTCAATTAAGCAATTAGGGGGGGCTTGGCGGGTTTCGAGGCCACACCCCTCCTTTGTGGAGCGGGCGCCTCACCATTATGCCAAGGTGGTGGATGGTCAAGTGGAGGGTGAGGTGGCGTCCACTGGTCATGTGATCGTGGCCGTTGGATTCTCATCCAACGATCATGATATAATCTTGAGCTCTTCTCTTGTGAAGGTAAAGCGATGTAGAGCGCCCCTCAATCGTTGGATTGAGATCCAATGGCTGAGATCTCTCCATGCGTGAGGCTGGGGCGGCCATGGTTCATGTCGAGCGGGCTGGATGGTGCCACGTGGTGCCATTTGGACCATCCATCTTCTTCTTCTTGTAGAGGGTGCTACGGGGCTCTGATAGGGGTGATTTTCACGTTGACGAACTGCGATCATCACTTCGGCTCCATCCGTATGGTCAAATTTTTCATCCAAAGGCTGTAAAGATGTCACATTGCCCTCCTGGCCATTGACCTTCCTTGAATCGCATAAGGTACTACGAGACTCCGATCTAGACGATCTCGGAGGCGTTAGACTCCGATCGTCATCCTGATCAGATCCGTTTGGTCAGATCATCCATTTGAGGCCCTGAAATAAATCTCCTTCCCTCGTGCCATAAAAAGAACGTAATTAACCTAAAATATACATAATTACTCTAAATGCAGGATGATGCATGCTATGCAATATTTATAATATGAAATGCAAATCTAAGCCTAGGAACATGCATGAATTGGCATTTTAACCTAATTAAATGTGTCTACATCATACCCCCATGCCTATCTTTTGCTAGTCCCTAATAAAATTAAACAAAATGCTATGTATAAAAGTTGAATTAGGATTCGATTACTTAGGAGAAATTTGTCGATTGCTTTAGAAAATCTCAACCCCAAGACCTAATTACAAAAACTCAACTGTGCCCGAGTGTCTACTAGAATGTAGACCTCCCAAGCCCTCACCTTATTTGAAAAGAGAAGATACACAATTTTTTTTTTGTTTTTCTTCTTTCCTAATTTTTTTGGACTTTTGGAGTTTGAGAATTCTAGGATAACTTTTTACGGCTACCCGACCCGCCCACGACTCGAAAAGAACTCTAAGTGCTAAGCATCTAGTGAAAAGAGTGAAAGACTCACTAGGAAATCGTTAAAAAGGACTTCGGGTTTCTACGACCCTAGGTGACCATGCCTAGAGGTTTATCTTTTCGAACGGTAGCTTTTTCCCTTACTTTTATTTTTGGGGTCAACACAAGGGCGAACCCAGTGTATATCTCCCCAGTTTATTCTACTTCCCTACTTACCTAAGTGTTTTGGGAATTATTGGGCATTTTGGTGAGCTGGGCTCTGGACAACCGGCCAATGGGCTGTTACCTACAGCAACTTGCTAGCCATACTCATGCAGTGAAGTGTGGTTTTATTTTTATTTTTATTTTTATTTTTTTATTTTATTTTTTTTAATTTTCTCCTTTTTTTTAAGTAGGTGGCTTCCCTGATCTAAGATTTACTTAAAGGCAATACGAAGAAAATGGTCTTGTGGCTGGGCTCTGGACAACCTGCTAATGGGATGTTACCCACGACAACTTGCCAGCCATAGTTCATTGGCTACCCAATTTTCATAAAAATCGCCGGAAAGTGAGTCAATGCGAGTAGTGTGCAGATGCTTAGGCTTAAAGTCTCCTCAAATCAGGGGGCAAGTTGATAAGTCATGTACTTATCATCCCAATTTATTTACTCGATTAAAGATGAGATTAAATTGGCGAGGACTCGAGACTAAGTACACATTCGAGTGGACACGCTGGCTAATTAAGCTCGAAGACCTGAAATGTCTAAGTATTCAGATCCTATCATATCATTTCCTAAAGTTAATAACTTCTAAATGCCTAAGTTCTCTTCCCCTAATTTTTTCTTTTAAGATGAAAAATAGGAAATTCATAAGAAATATCCACCCCCCCATGCTAAACTAATGCAATGTCCTCATTGTTAAAAAAGAAAGCATGCAGGAGAGTAGAAGTGGATGAATAGCACCTGGTTTCCATGAGATTCTGGTCAGCTCGGAATAGTCTTTACACTTGCTGAGTTTAGTGCCTTCAGCTAGAAGAGGTCAATCAAAAATAACTAACATTGAGGCTGTAATAACACAATTTCTGGGCCCCTAGTTATGGGTCTCGAAGAGTAAAAATGGGCTTGCCAAAGAGATGATCAATGAAAGTGGCAAGCTGGTGGTGTAGGGAGAGACCAAATGGTCTCCAATAGGAGTTTTATTGATTTAGTATAGAGGAGGTGTGGGTGGATATAGGATTTGCGCAATGGTTGGGTGAAAAAGGATGGTAAGGGTTTGGTGATGAGTTGAGGGTTTGTGGGTACTCTAGAATATCTAACATTTCAAGAGGTTCGCCCCAAAGTTCAATTTCATCCTCACAATTTGGGTGCTTAATCCAACCATCATGATCTTCATGATTCCCACCCAAACATTGAACCTCAAACTCTAAAAATTCAGGATGAGGACATTGTTGAGTTTTAACTTGATCATGTGAATCATCCAACAAATTTCCAAATTCATAAATATCTTCCTCATCCCAGGTTGCCACAGTTTGTTTTATGTCTTTATTGTCCTCAATTATCCTTGCAACCGTGTGATTTTCTTCCTGAGTTTGTGTTGAGTTGGCCCTTAAAAGGTTGTCTAAGGTATGTATGGCCATTACTTCCTCTATTCTACCAAGCTCCTCCATCAAACCATAGTTAATTTTATCCTTCTTTGAGACGTCAAAAATATTAAATCAATCCATTTTATTCCCAGAGGCCATTTCTATATTTCCCGATTCACAATCAATCCTTGCCTTGGCTGTGAAGTTCTTCCCAAAATAATCGAGGTGTGGTTGAGCTGTTTTGGTGCTTCCATGTCCAGGACCATAAAATCAGCAAGGTAATGAAAGTCATTAACCTTGACTAAAACATCCTCCAAAATACCCCTTGGTTTTGTAATGGATCTATCAGCTAACTGCAAGGTTATGTCAGTGTGTTTCGGGTAGCCTAGACCCAATTCCATGTGTAGTGAAGTGGGGATCACATTAATGGAAGTGCCCAAGTCAAGAAGGGCCCAGTCAGAAGTGATGTTTCCTATTGTGTAGGAAATCAACGGGGCTCCCGGATCCTACTTTTTAGGAGGTAGCTTGTTTAAGATCAGTGTGCTTGTGTTATCAGAGAAGACTACTCTCCTATTATTTTCAAATTCCGCTCTACGCTTTTCTTTATATGAATTCAGTAAACCTATGGTGTAGGTGGGGATTGATCTGATAGTCATGAGGAGTAAAATGATTGTCAATTTGAAAGCCTGAAGTAAGGACAACCTTTCTTCGAATTTCTCCTCCGACTTTTTCTATTTTCCCATACAACAACAACATACTCCCAAATCAAACTCTGATGTTTTGTTGATCAAATTCTTAGTTGGGAGTCTAGAATTCTTACTACGGGGCCTAATGGTGTTGACATGGGGTTGGGTAGGTCCCTTATGTCTACTACCACTCCTCAAGGTAATGGTGTTTGTCGTGGCAAAATGTTGTTGGTTAGTGCCTTGGGGAGGGTTGGGCAGAACAGGAGACTCCTAGTTGATTATGGTAGGAACTTGGTTCACTCTGGGAGGGGCTAGGGTATCCTGATAGATAGCATGACCTTGAGCATACGACTCCCCATTATTACCAAACCCTTGTGGCCCAATGCGTCGATTTTGTACATTCCTTAGGTTTGGTACAAGTTGTGATGGTAGAGATCCGGGCTGTCGGTTGTTTGCACCAAGTCTGGATTGCAAGGTGTCCAGTGAAGTTTTCATTTGTTGCATGAGCTGGAGCATTGACCCTTGCATTTCTACCATCTTCAGGTTTAAATCAACCTGCCCGACGGGTTGTTGAGCATTCCACATGGACTGATTAACTTGATTCAGGGGCAATTGAGTATATACATGACCCTGACCCATTGGTTTTTGAGATACATAGTTGTTGGGTTGATATTGGGTCTGCTGCCCCTGTTCTTTCCATGAGAAGTTAGGGTGATTTTTCCAACCAAAATTGTAGGAATTCAAGCAAGGGTTGGACCTAACATTCTCCTGCACAGCATGAACATCCTCATAAGATGAGGATGAAGAAGGATCAGAAAAACTGGGCTCAA
The DNA here is from genome assembly GCA_037157565.1 of Thalassia testudinum. NCBI lineage: Eukaryota > Viridiplantae > Streptophyta > Magnoliopsida > Alismatales > Hydrocharitaceae > Thalassia > Thalassia testudinum. Next base: position 68,152,576 of record JAZHRO010000007.1, on the reverse strand, counting down.
AGGCCCCAGTTTGGAACCCATAAGGTTCTAAGAAGAACTAGCCTGAAGGTTGAGCCGACTCCAGCTAGTTCACAAACTCCCATCCTGTAGGAGCTTGCGAAGAATAGAATCCCGATCCCTGGGATTGAGTGGATCTAGAAAAATTAGAGTGTCCGGACATCCACTCTTCCATTCGTTTAGCAACCAGATCCATCTTATCTAATTTATTGCAGATCAATTCCATATCAAATGTATGAGAATCTTGGACCTCATTGGCATTTGATCTAGTTTGTTGGGATCGGCTGAAGGTTTCCATGGAAGCATGGTTTAAAGAGTTTTCACTCATTTCCTCAAACAAGTCATACGTGCTATCTACGTCTTTGTTGAGGAAATTGCCTCCGCAAGAAGCATCCACATGATTACAGAGTTGATCATTCAACCCGTGATAAAAAATCTGCACAAGTTGCCATTTAGGCACCTCATGGTGTGGACACTTCCACAACACATCCTAGAATCTCTCCCAGGCCCCATGAAATAGTTCCCCCTACCGCTGGGCAAAAGTAGTAATTGCCCATCGTAATGCATTGGTTCGCCCAATTGGGAAGAATTTCTTCAAGAAGGCCAATTTCAAAGCTGTCCAGGTAGCAATCGGTCTTCCAAGGGTACGATACCAATGTGTGGCCTTACCCCTAAGTGAATGGGGAACAGCCTCATGAGAATCTGTTCTTCATCCACATTTCACGATTTGGTGGTCTGAACCAGAGTGATTAGGTCCTCTAAATGTTGGAATGGGTCCTTAAAGTCAAGCCCATGAAAATGTTTAATTAGACTCAAAACCTGAGGCTTGATCTCAACATCATTGGTGGGGCTCACAATGCCGGGATGATCCTCATAATTTGAAGGATCAAAAAAATCCTTCAAGGGTCGAGTGCCTTGACCATTCATTCGTTAGAACCATTGCTGCATTTGCTACAATTCTTCCAACTACCTTTGAATCAACTCCTACTAGTTCGGGGGCGGGGGAGGTGGTTGTTGATCAGTCATGGGATCTAATTGGCTATAACTCAACCTCTACCTTAAGGAATGGTCAATAGGTCCTTCTAAACAAGGGTTCAATGACCTCCTTCCAAGCATACACAGGAAGGAAGTCGGAAAGATAGGGAAGAGAGGGACCTTGCAACACAAAAAATACAAGCCTGTCCTTAGGTTGGGTAGCCTAAAGGTCTACAGACTCTTAGAATCCTTCTTAAGATTATAAATGATTTACTCTACTTGTATCCAGTAAATCCAACTAGTTAGGAGGGATTGGGGAGAAGGTTCTTCCTTTGGCTTGCACCTCCGGTTCTTAGTGTACCCCCCAGCCACGGTCATTTAATGCTACTCCCCTAGCTAGACATCAGATTGACTAGTATAAGCAGGTTAATCATAAACAATCTCAATCTGGGCCCTGAAGAGCGAATCAATCCTTATGGCCAAAGTCTAATCAATTTTAGTTAGGCTTGGGATATTTAGTACTTTCGGAATGTGATGATCCCTTAATAGGTTATGCCCTTAATGATTTATTTGAGAATGTGTGTATGTACACAACCAAAATGTTTTCAAGCAAGATTATTGAGGATGAGGTGAATTTTAGGGTTCAAATCTTGCTTAGTAGCTTTTAGGATTCAAGTATTAGGTATATTCAACCAAATTTCCAGGAGGCAAACCAAGTTTGAAATCACGAATTCAAGTATTTTCCTTTACAAATCAAGAAAAATATGGAGTGCCTAGCTTGACCTAATTATTGAATCCTATGGGGCAGCTACAAAATGAATCAGTTTTAAATTGGGTGGTGCGTTCCAAACAATTCAATCAAGTGACCCAGATGCACCACCAATTAGGTATGCAGAGATGATTAACCTAGACTGATTTCTACTCCTTTATATGTTGATTTGTGTGTACCGGTTCCACAGGTCAAAATCCCGGTTGAGTAGGTAAAAATCAAGTTAGGTTACGTGCCTCAAATGTGGGTGTATAAAGTGTGTATATTGATTCATCCCACGGAAAGTATCTTTTTATTTTTATTTTATAAAATGTAGGGGTGAGATGAGTGGAGGTGGCAAACAAGTCAACCAAAGTCTATCCTATGGTTTATGCAACCACCTAAGTAGATTTGGTCTTGGTTATGAGTGTGGCAAAATGAAACTAGTGGGGGCGATGTGGGGGACACTTACAAAGTACTCTACTTGCACTTTACTTCGATCTACCGCACTTGGATCTCCATGCTAGGATACCTGCAAGACAATAGATCAAAGATAAGTGAGATTAGTAATATGTAAATGCAAAGAAGTGCAGAAAATAAAAAAGTAAATTCCATTTCCTCCTCGGCAACAGCACCAAAATAAATGGGTCGTGTTTTGTGAATTAAAATTAGGGTTCGAAGAACCCGTCATCGTAGCTCCCAAAACGTGTCTATCAAATAAAATTTATAATCGAAACTCAAGGGGAGTTCCGGGTCGAACACAGGGAGGCGACTACTTTATTTGAAAATCGTGCTTCGTTTTATTTCTTTTTGGTGTTTTAAGGTTTTGTTTTTTTTTCTCTTTTTGTTTTTATAAAGGAAGGAAACAAGATGGATCACAATATAGATGGAATCAAATATGATATATTGCACAAATGTCTATTACAATAATCTACGAAAGCATAAAAGAGAGAGGGTTGAGAAGGAATCTCTCGAATCGGTTGTTCGGCAAGACGACGGAGCCTGGCAGATACTTGGATGAAAGATTTGGGAAGCGAGACGACGGAGGTGGGATGCAGGCGGACGTTGAGTAGAGGAATGCTTCACCAAGGCTCTGGAATGGAGGTGAGGAGGTGGAGGCAATCTGCTATCGGAATGGAGGTGGGAGGACGACTTTAAGGCAACCTATGAAGGTGATGGGATGAGGGACGAATATTTGGTGGGATAAAGGAATGCTACACTAATAGGAGGCCTTTGGAGCTTGAGAGTAAGCTCTAATGGAGCTTTGGTAGGCTACTAGAGCTTGGGAGTAGGTGGGAGTAGAGTAGGTAGAGATGAAGAGGAATGAGGGGTGTAGGGGTGTTTATATAGTGGAGGGAAGAAGAAATTCATGTAGAGGGTTGTAGTGACAACTGCAAGCGTCACTAAAGACCCCATGCAGTTGTCGCTGAAGATCATGCCCCCACCGCTTACGCTCGCAGCTGGCCTTGCGCCTACAAGCAATTAGTGACGGTTGTAAGCATCACTAAAGGTCTACCCAAGCTGTCGCCGAAAGTCCATGCCAACCCATGCCCGCTGCTGCTGTGCTTGCACGCCCATCACGCTCCATGTCGCGTGTGTGAGCACTGGCGTTGCGGTGTTGCGCTAGCGCTGCAATGTGGGTGCACAGGTTGGGGCGCGCACGTCCGCATGCATGCGCTGGCTAGTGCACTAGTGCTGCCTCAATTGAGCAATTGGGGGGGCTTGGCGGGTTTCAAGCCCACTCCCCTCCTTTGAGGAGCAGGTGCCTCACCGTTGCGCCAAGGCGGTGGATGGTTGAGTGGAGGGTGAGGTGGCGTCCGCTAATCGTGCGATCGAGGCCGTTGGATTCTCATCCAACGATCATGATATAATCTTGAGCTCTTCTCTGGTGAAGGTGAGGCGATGTAGTGCGCTCCTCAGTCGTTGGATTGAGATCCAATGGCTGAGATCTCTCCATGAGTGAGGCTGGGGCGGCCATGGTTCATGTTCGGCGGTTTGGATGGCGCCACATGGCTCCATCTGGACCGTCCATCTTCTTCTTGTAAAGGGTGCTACGAAGCTCTGTTCGAGGTGATTTTCATGTTGACGGAGTGCGATCATCGCTCTGGATCCATCCGTACGATCAGATTTTTCATTCGAGGCTCGTAAGGATGTCGCATTGCCCTCCTAGCCGCTGACCTTCCTCGAACCGCATAAGGTACTACAGGACTCTGATCTAGATGATCTCGGAGGCGTTAGACTCTGATCGTCATCTTGATTTGATCCGTTCAATCAGATCATCCATCCGAGGCCCTGAAATAAATCTCCTTCCCTCCTGGCCATAAAAAGAACGTAATTAACCTAAAATACACACAACTGCTGTAAATGCAGGATGATGCATACTATGCAATATTTATAATATAAAATGCAAATCTAAGCCTAGGAACATGCATGAATAGACATTTTAACCTAATTAAATGTGTCTACATCATGTATCAGAGTGGATAGAAGTAATACCCACACACACCAATGATCCCAAAGTGGTTGTCGAATTTATCAAGAAAAACATTTTTTCGAGATTCGGCATTCCTAAGGCCATCATCAGTTACGACGGATCACATTTCACTCACTCTCAATTTCATTACCTTCTTTCTAAATATGGGATTAATCATAAAATTTCCACTTCTTACCATCTCAAACCAAGGGCCAAGTGGAAGTTTCTAACTGGTAAATAAAAAATATTTTACAAAAGACTGTTAGGCTTGATCGTAAAGACTGGTCCAATAAATTGGACGATGCTTTATGGGCCTACCGTACCACTTTCAAAACTCCGCTAGGTATGTCTCCTTTCCGTCTGATTTTTGGAAAGGCATGCCATCTTTTAGTAGAACTTGAACACAAGGCCTTATGGGCAATAAAATAATTAAATATGGATTTTTCTAAAGTCGGTACCCACAGGAAACTGCAACTAACTGAATTGGAAGAATTACATAATTTTTCTAATAAGAACGTGCAGATTTATAAAGGTCGAACAAAGAAGTTTCATGATAAATATATTGTTCAGAAGCATTTTGACGCCAATCAACGTGTTTGGCTCTTTGATGCAAGATTATGTATTTTTCTTGGAAAATTAAAATCCAAGTGGACCGACCCTTTTATTGTCCTCAAAACATATCCATATGGCGTTGTTGATCTTTTCCATCCAAAGAGAAACAATACTTTTCAAGTCAACGGCCAACATTTAAAGCCCTATCTCGATAATATTTCGAATCTTCCTTCTAACATACTTGATTTAACCGACTTACCCACTCATGATCACTGATGCACTTCACGCCCGACTGAATGGCATAAAACATAGCACTGGATGGGAGGTAATCGATTATTTTTTTCGCTTTTCGCTCTTTTTCTTTTCTTCAAAGGTTTTGATTTTCCCGATTTTGACCGCCTTCACCAAGGTAATCCCTTTTCCCTTCCTTTTGCATGAAGACATGCCACTACTTAAGCATTGGGTGGGTGTTTTTAAATTTTGACGATCAAATCAGGATTTTCAAAGCCCAAAAACATGCAATTTTCTTATTTTATTTTCTGCTTGTATACCAAAAAAATTAAAAATATTGAAAACTTTTTGAGGAAATTTTGAAATCGGGACTAAGGTTGAACATTCACTTTTTGTACAATGGGATTTAATCTTTAACAAACTAGGGATAAGGATACTAATCTAATTATTAGAATTTCAGGGTCTACCTTTAGACTAGATCAAATATCCTTCTCTAAAATTCCACCTGAACTCATGATAGTTCAGGTGACTTGATCTTTTTTGTAAAATGGAAAGTATCCAGCTTAATTTCCAAGTCAAAAACTTGCATTTCATGCAAAATTTCTTGTGTCAAAATTCACACACAAGCCAACACTTAAAAAAAATATAGAAATTAGAAAAACCCTTTGTTTGGCCTTAGTAAAAGTCCAAAATAGATCATTAGTTTGAGTTCCCACCATCGAGAAGGAGGAAAATGCCCCCTTTGAGGATGCGGTGTCAACATGTTACCACCTCGACGCTACTCTATATCTATATTTCATATCTTTGGATAGAGCATTAAGGTGCATTTTTGCAGCTCAAGTGTCTTGGACAGTGCTCTACCCGTAGCGTCAGAGCAAGAGCTTAAGTTTGCTTGGGGTGCCCCTTTACACCGCTTTGTGTATCGGGGTTATGAGCTCCTGGGTGATGTCATGGACAGTACTATCTCTAAGTACTGGTGCCAGAGCCCCCTTGAGGATTGGTAATGGGAATGATGATCTCGACACATCTATTATAAGACTAAGCTAAGAATAAGCATGGGGGAGACAAAAATAAAAAATAAAAAACAAAGTTTTAAACCAAAAACACGACCTTATAATTGTTGGCTTTCCACAAGCATAGACACAAGGTTTTAAAGGTTATTGCAAGTTGCAAATCGGATTCAAGAGCTGGAAAAATCCTAACTACAAAAAATTTCAAGTCATCTGAATTAACAAGGGGTCAATCTATGAATTTTTAATCCCGATTTGTCTAATTCTTGGATTTGAAAATAAATCCCGATGTTTATCTTTAACAAAATCCCGTACCTCCCATGTTTTAACCAACCAAGGTCCCATGATCTCCTCCTTAAAAAAGTTGAAAAAAAAATAGTTTTCCCAAAATTCTGTTTTGTAAAAATTTGCTTTGCAAAGAGACCAGCAAAAGATAAGTATGGGGGTGTGATAAATGACAGTTTATCATCATTCTTATGACCTAAAGTAGATCTACCTCTTAGGTTTTTAACAACTCAAATGAGTTTTTGGGCTACATTTAGGCATCAATTAGGTTAGGCATGCATTGCATTTTTTATTGTATTTTTAATACGTTGTTTGAGTGTTAAGGACAAATAGATTGACAGATCTCTAAAACCCTAGCACTCATGAAGGTAACTAGTGAAGAGGAAGCTCATTCCAGCTGGGACTCAACCAATTCCAGCTCATCATAACTGGATACTAGCTAACTGGAGTTAGGGTTAGCTCCATTCAGCTCATCTTAGCTGAATGGTAGCTCAAGGTAGCTCATCTTAGCTAACCCTAGCTCAAGTAAGCTCAAATCCTTCTCAACTTAGTTGAGTCTAGCTCACCTTAGCTCCAATCAGTTCACTGGGAGCTCTAACTAGCTCAACTAAGTTGACAGGAATTCACCTCAGCTCAGAACCAGCTACTACCACCGCCACTCAACTCAAGTCAGTTGAAAATGACTTCATACAGCTTAAGCCAACTAACGTCCAGCTCCCGGGGACTCCACTTAGCTCAACTTAGTTGAGCTAAGCTACCTTAGCTACTCCAACTTGATAGGCCCTCCTTGGGAAAATCAAACCCAGCTTACCTCAACATATTTCAGTAGAAGCCAGCTTACTTGGCTTAGCAGCTAGCAAAGAACTAGCAAGCTAAGCTAGCTAGAGTAGCTCCCTGCAACTTCCTTCAGCAGCTACCAGCTCCAGTTCAGCTCCAGACATTTATTCCTCAGCTCCTATTCTCTAAACCCTAGCTCCATCCCACCTCCTCCTCTACTCATCTACTAGAGAAGCTAGTTTAGCTAGCTTACCTTAGCTTCACCTTAGCTCCAAATATCCACCTCCTACCTAAAACCCTAACCTAGCTCCACCTTAACTTAACTACTAGCTCCACCTAGAAAACACCTCCACTCCCTTCCCATTTTGGCACCAACCACCAACCCCACATCCCTTCACACCACCACCTCCAAAAGCCACCATAAAGGTGGTGCCAAAACCCCCATAACCACCCTATACTTGTTTCCACTTTTTCCCTCCAAAAACCCCTCCATCACCACCATACACCTACCCTTACAAGCCATCTCAACCATCCACCTATACCCCTTCTAGAAACCTAAGTTGGTGCCAACTCTAAGCACCCTTCCACCATCATAACCACCTCTTAACTACCCTTAGTTGGCACCAAAATACCCTACATACACCCCTACAAGTTGGCGCCAACATCTACCCTAATCTCCACCTTACACCTACCTTCATAAGACCATCACAACCACCCATTTTTGGGGCCAACACCTTAACCCATAAACCCCATCCTAACCCTCTTATAGTTGGCGCCAAAAAACCACCTAACCAACATTTAAGTTGGTGCCAACTTACACCCACGCATCCACCCTCCATCCATTTCACAACTACATCCTAGCCTTCCATTCTCCAACCCAACCACCAACACCTTAACCCTCCTATGGTTGGCGCCATTAATGGTGCCTCTCCACCAAAATAACTGCTACCTATGCTCCTGCTCCCTTGGTGCCAAATAATCCTAGCCCTAGGATCATCTAACCACCCTTATAAGCCCATCCTAGCCCTAGCCCTCACCTACACCTACACCCCTGTTTATCGCTGCCAGATCAATTTTAAAATAATCGCGTTGCAGTTAAATCGCTTTGAAAACAAATACAATTTTTATTACTCGAATAAGTTCCGAGGTTGAACATAGGGAGCAAATTGGTATTTAGAAATCAAGATCACAATTCAGAATTAAAAGAGATTGCAATAATGTTAGTAGCAATGTGCAAAAATATGGGAGTAAAATGGTGATTTAGATCACCAAATACTCCTACAATATCACCAAGGAACTCAATGTAAATGTATATGCAATGAGAGCTAATGATCTGTTGTCTGATGATGAAATCAGACGACCTAAAGTGTCTACTTCTTCTTTTCTTCTTCTCTGTCTTCTTCTCTTTCTCTGGTTCTTCTTTTCTTCTTATACTTTCTCTGTGATCCTTCTCTTCTTCTTCATCTTCCACTTTTTCCTTTGGCTTTCTTCTACTCTAGCCTCCTCTTCTTCTTCTTCCTTTGCCTTTGTGAGCCTTCTCTTCTTCCTTCTCTTCTTCTTCTTCTTCCTTCTGCCTTCAACCCTAGCCTCCTCTTCTTCTTCATAATCGGCTAAGTGTCAGTCGGAGGTTCCTGTAGCAAAACCCTCTCCCTACCTGCATGAAACTCTTCTCTGTTTCTCTCTTAGGATCCGCTCTCCCAGAGACACAAGTATTTGGGTTATCGGGTCGGGTGCGTACCCGGGTCTAGGCTCACTGGCGTGCGGTGGTGAGCGAAGAGTGTAGGTTGGGTCGGGTCAGCTAGGTCCACTGGTGAGGTGTCGCGGACGAGACCAGATATAGGTGAGTGGGACCTCACCCCATGGTAACTGAGGTGAACAGCTTCCACCACTTTTTCAATTTATGCAAGTGCGGGTGCCACTTCGTATTTGAGGTGGGACTATCCACGCCCCCTTTTCTCGCGCACCTACAGCAGAGATTGATCTTCGCAATTGCCTTAACTGTGGAGGCTCTTGACTGCAATAAAGGTCCTAGGTGCATGCGCAAGAGTCTTCCCCATGTCCTAGGAGTGTCAGCCTGGGACAGCAAGACCTGGAGCAGCCTCAAGCAAGCTTCAAGCTTGCTCGCCAATGGCGAATTAGGCCTTAAACCTGAAATCAATAGAACGGCCTTTTGGCCATGTCAAAGCACTCAAGGAGTATCGCTGGAGCACGGCAGATGCAATCAGGGTGGTGGCTAGCGTGTGGGTGTCTGTGAGTGCGTACCTAGGTCACACTGTGTGCGTGTGAGGGGGTGTGTTCGGGGGGTGAATTGGGTGGATGGCAAAGTGAATAAGGAGAGGGGAAGTGATCAGTGAAGTTTGGCAAAGGTTGTGGGCTTGTCAACGAGGGTTTTCATAGCCTATGGAGGTGGGATGGCCTCGCGAAAGGTGGTGGCCAGAGATGGAGAAGATGGAGGTGCGAAGGGCGTCAGTGGCGAATTTTGGAAAGTAAAGGGAGGAGAAGAAAGTAGAAGGGAGAGGGAACTTATCTAGGAAGTCAAGGGATGAATGGGGGTAGTGAGGGCGTCGGGTCTAGTGTGGCTAACATCTGAGACGAAGGCGGCTCCATTGAGGTGGGAACAGCGAGGATGGAGGAAGTGACGTCTACTGGTACAGCGAGACGCAGACGAAGGCAGGGAGGAGGAATCCGCCACAAGTATGGCGGTCGAACGACGAAGAAGAGCAGGGAAGGTCGTCGGATGTCGAGGAGCCTTCGACCATGAGGAGGAGAGATGAATTTAGGGGAATCACACTTGAATTCGAGCATGAAGAAGTCAGGGGGATCTGGGCTTCTTTAAATAGGGCTCTAAAGGTCGGTTAGAGCTTTGGAAGCAAGCTTCCCAATCTTGGAAGGTAGCCGGAGATGGGAGTTGTTAGGATACCCAAATCTCTCATGTGTTCACATGAGAGATTGGGAAGGAATCAAAGCTCATCAATGGGTTCAGATGGGAGAGAATTTCTCAGAGGATCTCCCTTCCAATTTTGGAAGGGATTCTCCAAGTAATCAAGGAGATACTTCCTGTCAAAGGTCTCCGGAGTAGGTTTCCTCCACGATAATGGCGAAGGGACCTACTTGTGAAGATGATGAAGAAGATAGGGGGCTAAATGCAAGGGTTTTTGAAAGTTAAGGGTAGAAATGTAATCAAACAGGACCTTTTTGCAAACTAGGTCAAGAAAGTTTCCCATGGGTCCAAATTTTGGTACAAACCTAATTTGGACCTAAGGAATCTAATGGTGAAGTTGGATTTTGGTTTTGATCACGTTTGACTAGGTAATTTATGAAAAAACCTAAATTAGGGCAAATATCTATCTGGGACTCCAATTTAAGTCAAGATGGGTTCTGATGGCCAAATTGAAGGTACTAAATCCTAGGGAATATTTTTTTATGATTTTTAGAGGATTTAAGTGAATTTTATCCTGACCAGAACCTTGGTAAATAAAGTGGGTCTATTTTTAAGGTTTCATAAGTCATTTAATTCTCATAACACACACAAACCCTTTTCTATCTGATCCAACCCGCTTGTTATCTTGTTAAGACTATTTGACCTTTATTTATCCCTTGAGAAAACCCATGGTTGTACTGCTGTTGAACGCTCGGGTTGCTACGCTAACGTGTTTGGTTTTGAAAATCTGTCGTCGTAGTATGAAAGCGAAGAACTCGTGTTCAACAAATAAAATTTATATTGGAATAGAAATCTCGGGTCGAACTTAGGGAGGTGGATGTCTGATTTAAAAGCACGTGTTTGTTTTATTTGTCATGAAGAAAATTAATTAATTAGAAACTATCTAACTATTTATAATAAATAGAGAGAGAATAAGAGGGAGAGAGAATATTATAAACAAAAATCAAAAGAGATGTAGAATGAACATGAAATTCATCATCAGAAAGAATTGTTCATTACACTAAACATTACGACTAGAAAGCGGGAAAATGATTACACTAGAAAGAAGTAAATATAGTCTAGAAAGCAGTAAAAAGAATGGGGAGAGAGATATCATCCTCGACGGTCGCTTGGAAGACGAGCCGGATGGGACGACGTCTGGACGAAGGAGGACGGAGCAGGATGAAGGATAACGAAGCGGGAAGAATGGGAACGAGGCAGCACGTCGTCATTGTCGCGGGATCCGCTTCCGAAAGGGGGACGAAAAATTGACTTTATCTCTTGAGAAGCATCTCGGGTGTGGGACAAGCTTCTCCTGAGCTTTGGAGAGGGAGAGAAGAGAAGGAAGGGATGAGAATTTTGTGTGGAAGGGGTCTCCTTTTATAGTTGCAAGGAATGAGGGAAATTTGGTCATTTTAATTTGAAAAACATTAAATCAGGGGTCTTTAGTGACAGATAAAACCGTTGCTAAAGCCCCATCGTGGGCATAGTGGGGCGCCGCCCGTGCGGCCACTCGCCTGCTTACACGTAACGCATGCTCCACGATCTGCAATTCATGATCAAGCGGCTTATCTTGTGTCTCCGCCCGCTCCTCAGCATTTGCCCGCCCACGTCTGATCTCGCGTAAGGCGCGGGAGTGCAATAACGCGTGGACGCTATCGAGCGCCCGCAGCCGCTCGATTCTCATCGCACGGTTGCACGTGCCCGCTCACCTGTGCATGCAGATTTGAACCCGCGCCTGAAGGCGACCAAGCACCTTATCCACTGCGCTGCGCACGTGGGTGGGCAGGCGGCCGATCTTTTGAACCCGCGATCAGGATCGTTGGATTGAAATCCAATGGTCGAAATAGCTCCTTCCAGCGATTCTTCAGGATCTTCAAGCGTCGGCTGAGCTCCTCTCTCAGCTGTTAGATCTTGATCCAACGGCAGAGATGCGTGGGCGCTATTGTCTTCAGTGATTGAGGGTGGCTAGTTGGGTGGCCGAGATGGTGCCACATGGTGCCATCTTGGCTGTCCATCTTCTAGGTGATGTAGATGGTGCCACGGGTGTCAGATTGAGTTGATTTTCGCGCCGTTAGGCTGCGATCGTCGATCCGATTCCATCCATGCGGTCGGATTTGTCGTTTGAAATGCAAATTCACACCATCTTGGCCCTTGATCTTCTAGGGTTTCCCAGTCTCTTTCTGATGCTACAGATGTCAGGTTAGGGCGATCTTGGAGTCGTTGAACTCTAATCGTCACCCTGATCACATCCGTACAGTTGGATCTTCGATCCGAGGCCCCGATAAAAAGTATGCTCTATCCATGAACATAAAATGAGATAATTAACCTCCATTTTATTCAAACTAATCTAAATGCAAGATGATGCATGTTATGCAATTTTTATAGTATGCAATGCAATCCTATGCTTAAGAACATGCATAAATAGACATCTTAAGTAGTGTAAACATGTTTACATCATAGCCCATGCCTATCTTTTTGCTAGTCCCTAGCAAAAACTATATGCTATTTATAAAAGAATCAGGTTGGATTATTTGGGCATGAGTTATTTTTAATCACTAAGAAAATGCTTACTTAGGATTTGAACTTTCAAAGACACAACAGTGCCCGAGTATCTGCCAAAATGCAGACCGCCTCAAGCCCTCGCCTTATTCAAAGAAAAATTTATTTTTCTCTTTTTTCTCTTTTCTAATTTTTTTGGATTTTCAAGTTTTAGGGTTTAAGAGTGACTTTCTACGGCCATTCAACTCACCCAAGATTTGATGAGAACCCTAAGTTCTAAGCATCTTATTGTGAATGTGATAGACTCGTTGACCAGCAGTAAAAATGGACTTCAGATTTCTACGCCTCTAGGTGACCTTAAAAAGAGAATTCTACCTAAAGGTATATCTTTACAACCGGTAGCTTTCTCCCTACTTTTATTTTTACGGGGTCAGCACAAGGGTGAATCCAGTGTATATCTCCCCAGTTTATTCTACTTCTCTGCTTCTTCCTAAGTGTTTTGGGATTTTTCAGTGCATTTATTGAGCTGGGTTCTGGACAATCGGTTGATGAGCTGTTACCACCGACAACTTGCCAGCCATACTGGTGTGGCAAAGTGTGGCTTATTTCTTTTTTTTTTCTTTTCTCCTTTTCTTTTTTTTCTTTTTGACTCTCTTTTTATTAAGTAGGCTTCCCTGGTCTAAGATTTACCTAAAGGCAGCAAGAAGAGAAAGATCTAGTGACTGGGCTCTAGACAACCTACCTATGGGCTGTTACCCATGATAACTTGCCAGCCATATCACCCTAAAAGGTTCATTAGCTACCCAATTTCCATTAGAATCACCGAACAACAAGTCAGTGACAAGATAGTGTGTAGATGCTTAAAACTCAAAATTCCCTCAAATCAGAGGGCAGGTTGATAAGTCGTGTACTTATCACCCAAACTTATTTACTCCAATTAAAATAGAATTTAGGTTGGCAAGGACTCAAAAAACAAATCCACATTTTAATGGATACACGGGCTAATTAAGTCCAAAGACCTAAAGGGTCTTTGTGTTAAGATCATAATGTAGTATTTCCTAAGATTGAAAATTTTCTTAAACCCAAGTTCTCTTTTCTAATTCCATAATTTCTTTTATATATAAAAATAAAATAAATCTACTAAGCTAACGAATAAATTCAGAGATGAATATCCACCCCCCATGCCTATCTAATGCAATGTCCTCATTATATTAAAAAGACATAAAATAGAGTGGAATAGAATAGAAAGCACCTGAATTGCATGAATGTCAGGTCTGCTCCGAGATAAAAGCTAAAAAGAACTGTATATGTGCTGAATTTAGTGCCTTCAGCTAGGCACACTATACAAAGAAGAGAAATAAAGAATTCACAGGTGCAGGTTAGAATCAGAATAAAAAGATGAAACCTCTGACCTGCCAGCAGAGGTCCATAGATGTGGACTAGATTGTGGTGCAAACCCATACCCCATAGTAGAGAATATCTCAGGTTTTGGATAAAAATTACCCAAAACCTAAACCTAGTATGCAAGCGAGGTCGGGCCTGCGATTTATGAGGATGCAATCCAAGACCAAAAAGTCGGGATACAGAGATATCAAAAGGATAATCAATGAATGTGTGCTTGGGTTGAACATCCTCAGAACAAATGTCATAAGGGTTTTGGTTTGATGGTTTCAGATGAAATGAAACCCTTAGACGCAGTCTTCTACTTCCTCCGGAGTTAGCTTCCCAAATTAAAACTTCCCAGCTTCTATCCTCCTCATTCAGAATGTTAAATTCCAGGACCTCTTGCATATTAATCACCCCATCTGAAATTTCCAAGTCTAAAAGATGTGACTGAATCAGAATTGACTTGGGTCTAATTATCTCAGAAACAGAATCATCGATAAGCTCAATGGGGTGTAACTGACAATCAGGGTATTTCATTGAATCCTCCAGAAAATGCGATTCTGGATTCGTAATGTAAGCCCCAATAAAATTAGTTTCCTCAGTTATTGGGCTATCAAATGAAATTTCAGATTCCTCAGGCCCAATCGTCTCACAAAAATCATATTCTGTAAACTCGTGTGAGACTTCGCAAATCGAATCTTCACCATCAGAATTAAAGAAATCAAGATCTGTATTAATGTATGTCCTAAAATCATCTGTCACTTTCTCATCCATGGAGACATACGTTTCCTCGTACCCCGGCTTAAGGATCTCAAGTGAAGAAATTAGATCATCCTTAATTGGTTGCTCTAATTCAATCTGGTCAGCCTTGTAACACGTGTCCCCCCCAACAGGTGCCTGAGCAGGTTCTGACATTGGCTCTCCTGAAGGGAGTTCATCCTGGGAATCATCCCATGATTGAACTAAAGTGACTACAAATCTCATCCTCAATTTCGCTAACTTCCCAAATAGAAACTCACCCGAGCTCTTATCCTTAACATCCCAGAGCCAATCCAACAAATACTTATTCAAATCATCAATCATCTGAATCAGGGGCTCCAATCTTTCAATGCAAGGTGTTGGCTGAACTTCTAAAGTTTGTATGATATTCCTCAAGTTAGCCAGAACCTTATCTTGAACCTAATTACCCTAAACCAAATGAGTTGGTTCAGGGTTGGGCGAGTTTGGGATCAATGCAGAGGAGTTAACGTATTGAGATTCGTTATGCCCTTCCTGATAATAGGTCATTTCGGATTGTTCAAAAGGTGGTGATGACCTAAAGGCAGTGTGATCAGAGGATGGGTAAGGATCAGTGTATCCTTCTTGATTGTAGATCGTATTAGGTTGTTCATGAAAGGTTGACGATCTATAATCGATATGGCTTTGAGAAGGATAGAAATCACAATCATAGTGTTCAAGTCTAGACCCTAAACATAGAGGTCCGGAACTGTATCCCCAATCCGAGTTATCCCAACTAACTGATGGTTGATTACAATACGAGTCGGGATAATCGTCATGTTGAGGATAATTCAAAACAGGAGGGAAAGAGTAGGAGTGCATGTAATATGTGGAAGGATTCATGAAAGATGGGAGGAAGAAAGGCGCCCTACAATACAAGCAATCAAACCTGTCCTTAGGTGAGCTAGCCTAAAGACCTACAGACTCCCAAAACCCATCTTGAGATAAAGGAACGATTTGATCTACTTCTGTCTGTTCAATCCAACTAGTTAGAAGGAGGGACTAGGGAGAAGGTTCTTCCTTCGGCTTGCGCCTCCGGTTCCTAGTGTACCCCCCAGCTGCGATCGTTTGATTCTGCTCCCCTAGCTAGATATCAGATTGAACAGTAGAAACAAACTAATCGAAAATAATCTCATTCTGGGCTCTGAAGAGCGAGTCGAATCCTTATGGCCAACGTCTACTCTGTTTTATTTAGGGCTAAGTTTGAATGTGCTTTGGAATGTGATGGGCCCTTTATTTGGGTTGTGTCCTTAATGATTGATTGATTTGTGTGTGTGTGCACAACCAGTGATTTTCAAGCAAGATTATTTTTGATGTGGTGAATTTTAGGGTACAAATCTTGCTTAGTAGCTTTTAGGATTCAACTTTAGGTGTTTTCAAACAAGTTTTGTTGGCACACCACGTTTCGAAATCACAGGTGAAGATGTTTTCCTTTAAAACTTAAAAGAATGTGGAGTGCCTGGTAAATCCCTAAGAGTTGAACCTATGTGGTAGCTACTTGATGCGTTGATTTTAATTGAAGTGGTGCAGCCTACTCAACTCAAACAATTGGCCTGTTGCACCACTTAATTAGGCACACAAGTGATTACCTAATCTGATTTCTACTCAATTATGTGTTTGGATGTGTGTATCGGCTCCAAAGGTTGGTTTATCGATTGACTTTGAAAATCAGATGAGGTTGTGTACCTTTGTGAGATTTTTTTTTTTTAATTTTGTTTTTAAATGTGGAGGTTGGGGCGGGTGTAGATGTCAAACAACAAATAATTTAACCTTAGAGTTTATATGAACACCTAGGTTGATTGATGTTTGTATTATTATGTGGTGAAATGAAAACTAATGAGTGGGAGGTGGGGGATAACTCACAGAACCGTTAACAGCACTTTACTCTAATTTACCGCTTTTGCTTGTCTCGAAAGAGTACCTGCAATCACAATAAGAAAGGAGAGAAGTAAGGTAAATGATTTGTAAGTTGGAAAACACGAAAAAAAAATCAAATAGCGTCGCCTCCCCGGCAACGGCGCCAAAATGTTGAACGCTTGGGTTGCTATGCTAACGTGTTTGGTTTTGAAAACCTGTCGTCGTAGTATGAAAGCGAAGAACTCATGTTCAACAAATAAAATTTATACCGGAATAGAAATCCCGGGTCGAACTCAGGGAGGTGAATGCTTGATTTAAAAACACGCGTTTGTTTTATTTGTCACGAAGAAAATTAATTTATTAGAAACTATCTAACTATTTACAATAAATAGAGAGAGAATAAGAGAGAGAGAATATTACAAACAAAAATCAAAAGAGATGTAGAATGAACATGGAATTCATCATCAGAAAGAATTGTTCATTACACTAAACATTATGACTAGAAAGCAGGAAATGATTTCACTAGAAAGCAGTAAATCTATTCTAGAAAGCAGTAAAAAGAATGGGGAGAGAGATATCCTCCTCGAAGGTCGCTTGGAGGATGAGCCGGATGGGACGATGCCTGGATGAAGGAGGACGGAGCAGGACGAAGGAGAACGAAGCGGGAAGAATGGGAATGAGGTAGCACGTCGTCGTCGTCGTGGGATCTGCTTCCAAAAGGTGGATGAAAAATTGACTTTATCTCTGAAGAAGCATCCCAGGTGTGGGACAAGCTTCTCTTAAGCTTTGGAGAGGGAGAAAAGAGAAGGAAGGGATGAGAATTTCGTGTGGAGGGGTCTCCTTTTATAGTTGCAAGGAGTGAGGGCTTGGTCATTTTAATTTTAAAAGCATTAAATCAGGGGTCTTTAGTGATGGATAAAACCGTCGCTAAAGCCCCATCGTGGGCGTAGTGGGGCGCCGCCTGCGCGGCCACTCGCCTACTCATGCGTAACGCACGCTCCACGATCTACGATTCTTAGTCGTCCTATCGTGAGATCGGAAGGCTTATCTCACGCCTCCACCCGCTCCTCAGCGCACACCCACCAGCGTCTAATCTCGCGTAAGGTGCGGGCGTGCAATAGTGCGTGGGCGCTATCGAGCGCCTGCAGCCGCTCGATTCTCATCGCACGGTCGCACTTGCCCGCGCCCGCTCGCCTGTGCATGCGGATTCGAACCCGCACCTGAAGTCGACCGAGCACCTTATCCACTGTGCTACGCGCGTGGATGGGCAGGCGACCGATCTTTTGAACCCACGATCAGGACCATTGGACTGAAATCCAACAGTCAAAATAGCTCCTTCCAGCGATTCTTCAGGATCTTCAAGCGCCGGCTGAGCTCCTCTCTCAGCTGTTGGATCTTGACCCAACGGTGGAGATGTGTGGGCGCTATTGTCTTCAGTGATTGAGGGCGGCTGGTTGGGTGGCCGAGATGGCACCACATGGCACCATCTTGGCCTTCCATCTTCTGGGTGATGTAGATGGTGCCACGGGTGTCGGATTGAGTCGATTTTCACGTCGTTAGGCTGCGATCGTCAATTCGATTCCATCCGTGCAGTCGGATTTGTCATTTGAAATGTGGATTCACAACATCTTGGCCCCTGATCTTCTAGGGTTCCCCAGTCTCTATCTGATGCTACACATGTCTGATTAGGGCAATCTTGGAGTCGTTGAACTCCAATCGTTGCCCTGATCACATCTGTATGGTTGGATCTTTGATCCGAGGCCCCGATAAAATGTTTTCCATGTCCATGAACATAAAAGGAGATAATTAACCTCCATTTTGTTCAAACTAATCTAAATGCAAAATGATGCATGTTATGCAATATTTATAGTATGTAATGTAATCCTATGCTTAAGAACATGCATAAATAGACATCTTAAGTAGTATAAACATGTTTACATCAACTGCATTGGTAAAATTGTAGTTTTACCCTTAGTTTCTTATTTTTGCCTCAGAATGGTTATGCAATGAATTATAACCTTCGGCTGGTTATGTAGGAGCATTTATTTACTTCATTGGTTCAAAATGAGCTAGTTAGGGCTCATGATGGTGTTCCCATCAACTCCCATCACCATTCCTATATATACCCCCTACCTACCACCATTAATCATCATCCTTTGGCTTGATATTCTCCACCTATGGCCACCATATTCACAGCCAAGAGAAGAAGGAGAAGAAGATTAAGGGGATACTCTGTCCCCTTGGTGCCTTCCCCTCTTCCCTTCTCTCTTGTGCCACCATCAGCCAAAGAAGCAGCCAAGAAAGGAAGACCTTAAGAGGAGGTCTTAAGGGTGGTACACTCCACCCTAGGAGGAGAGTTGTGGGTGGAGATCACCTACCTTTGGAGGAGCAGGGGCATGCTCCCCTTAGGGCTTACCAAGAAGAACACCATTTTTGAGGAACTATTCAAGGAACGAGAAGAAGGAGAGCTTCTTTTCAAGCCCAGGAGCAGCTGAGCTTGGAGTAAGAAGCCTCTCCCTCCTCTTCACCACCATCATCAGGAGGATCTTTATTTTTAATTTTGTAATAGAAGCATTCCTCTACAAGCATTCCTGTAAAACAAGTTTCTCTTTATATTAAGTTGCCTTTCTTAAATTTTGTGCATCTTTATTGTCTTTTCTACCACTTTTTCACTCCCTCTCTCTAATTATCTTAAGTCTCCACATACTTAGGGTGAGCTTAGAGAGAGAATTATCTTGTCACTTTAGTGTTAGCAATAGTAATTTAGGTGTTGTCATTTTCCCACTCAAAATCGTGTATTTGCCCGTTGCGTCAAAATACAAAAAAAAATCTTATATTCAGAAAAAAAAATCTAAAAAAAGAAAGTTGATTTCCTCTTTGTTAAGCAAGATTATTAAAAGTGCAAACTTGCCTCCTTAGACGACCCTAGATACCCCACTATCTAGGTTTTATAAATTGTAAAAGTTGATTGAAAAGATACGCATTCCAACTACATTAAAAACCTTCTTTAACAAAATGCGTATTTTTGAAATCAAGGTGTAATCATCAAATATAGGCCCAGACTCAGTCTAGATCTAAAATCTTATTCTCATTAAATTAGGCCTCTTGATTATCCCAAGTAGGTTCAGATCTAGATTCTAGGTTAAAGGTAGGAATTAGGTCACTAGAATCTAGACTTGATTCTATTGGGATGTCAGAATTACTCTCGAGGATAACCTTAACAGGATAAGGTTCGGGAATTACATTCTCGAGAGGTTCTGATTCAAGCTTACTACAGGTGTTTGGGAAATCAAGGCATGATGGACCAGCTTCATGGCTCTCTAAGGCTGTTTCAGAATCAAGAACACTTGCAATTGGATCCTCCCAACCCACATCAAGATCAGGTATGTCAATCTGCACAAAGTTTGAATCTGATTCCATTTGGGTTGGGGGTCCACAACAATCTCTACTTTCAAACCTGGGTTCTGGGAAATCATGCTAATCCTCAATGTTGTTCCAAGATGCCTCATTAGTTTCCAAGGGGATATATGAGTATGTTTGATTGAAGGCTTCATACACCATATTTAGCAATTTTCCACGTTTCTCCATGAGACCTTGGTGTTTTTCGATCAGTGGGAGATTTGACCAACATTGTAGATACTCGTTGATATGTAATTTCCCCAATTCAATAAATTCTACTAAGAGATCATCCTCGGTTGAACCATGTATCATTTGTGTCAATATCCTTGCAACATGGTTCATAATGTGGATTGTTGTTTTTGAAACATTAACCTGAATGTGCCTAGATGGATCTGAGGTTTTGTAATACTCATCATGATGTCTAAGAGCATCCTCAATCATCTTTTCTTTCATGCTCATTTAGGATTCAGGTTTCCTAAATATTCTTCCTAAATTGTTAGGTTGCATTTTCAAATCAAGTGGTGGATCAAGATGAAGAATCAAATTCAAGTTCAGATTAAATTGATCAGATCGGAAATCCTCGAGAAGATAAACTCTAATGAGGCCTCTAAATCAACAACCTAGGGACCTTTCCTGTGTATGTGCTCTAAAGAATAGATGAGTGACTGGATATGAATTGGACCCAATCAAGGCACCCAAAGATTTTTGGATGACTAAGGCTGTTTCAAGGCGGATGATACCTCTGAATCAAAAATCCACACACCTAAGAAGTACTTGGGTAGCCAGAAAGGGAGAGCCCCGCAAAGACCCCTACACGGCAGAGCGCCCCCACGAGTTATAGGGTTTCCCCCACCTAATCTTCCTTGTCACTGCGGTTCCAAGTAGACTAGAATGTATGAATTGAGACCTTAAGTCTACCAATTTTAGTCCTAATTTGTGCCTTGAATTTCACTTGATTAGAAGTTGATTCAATTTATGACCTAATTTGGTGGTTGATTGGCCTACAAAGTAGGCCAACTTCACCTAACCTGCCCTAAGGGATTGAGGATGAAATCTGAGTCAAGACCCAAAAATCACCCTAAGTTGACTCTCAGGTTATTAGGTCCAAAGTTTTAGGATTCAAGTGAATTTAGAGCCTACTTTTAAGGTTTACTTTGAATAGATCTTTTCAACCAAGGGCTTGGGTAGCACACATATGTGGGAAGTTCAATTTTCTTTAATCCAGGCAAATGTATACTAACACTTCAAAACCTTAAAGTAGAAATCCTAATTGGTTCTATTTCCAAGTCCAATTTGATCTCAAAATGTAACACCTTAGACTCAAACAAGAAAGTGAGTAGTCCAAGATGTTTAGAAACTTAAGCGTAAATCCCAATAGGTACAAGAAATTAGGATTGGGAATTCTAATCAAATCGTCTCAATCTTCAATCAGATATCAAGTTAATTTTGCAAATTAGGAAACTTTGCCTTTGAATGATAATTACTAAGAGAATAAGGCATGTGAATCCTAATTGATTTATTTCCCTTTCTCTTTCCCAAGATTAGGAGGTTGATTAGGGAAGAAGAGAGATTTTACCTCCCGCTGGAGTGGCTGATTGTGTGGAAGATCTCTTTGTGATGTACCTCGCAGAATCACAAGTAAAGCAAATAGGGCATGTTAGGGATAAGCTCAATCAAATATGATAAGACTAGTGGTGAATTACGCGTTGCTCCTCGACAATGGTGCCAAAATGTTATAGGGGGGATGAGGAGATTTATGATATGGTCGTCGTAGTACACTCCTAAATCGCACAACAAATACTTAAATTTATAAACTCAAAATCAAATTGGAGTCTGAGGTCGTTCACAGGAAGTAAATGTGAAATTCACGCATTAATCTCAATTCAAAAAAAATGAGCACAATAAAAGATATACAATGAATAAAACTTGTTAGATTGATATTCAATGTATCTCAAAAGATGATGGGATAAAAAGAATTAGAAAGATAAAACAATGGTGATTTAAATCACCAATTATTCTTCTGAACTAAGCACATATCTCAAGCATTCAAATAGATCAACAGTATTTTCAATCCATGTTTCCACAGTAACCAAAATCAAAGTTCAATCAGACGTCGTCCATGTGTATCAGATGACTTAAGTAGCACAGCATATCACCACAGTAAATGCACAAGGGTGCTTCTTCAGCCTCTCAAGCACAAGGTCTTTCTCTCCATAGCACACAAAGCCAATGGCTTTTCTCACTAAGTATCAAAGCTTTCCTTCAGTACAGCAAGCCACACACCTTTCCTTCGTTAGAGGTTAAGTATTAACCTTTAGCACGCACCCTGAGGTGTTCCGACGTGAAGCAAAACTCTCCCCCCTCCTCCTCACAAATCCTCTTCTTTTTCTCTCAAACCTAGGGCTAATTAGGTATACAAACGGGTAAACAGGTCATGAATAGTTTCGGGTTTGGACCGAGCCCTCCTACCGTGTGCACGGGTGAGGAGTGCAAGTGTGAGCAAGGGCCTTGACCTCTCGGTGTACTGGGCGAGGAGCTTAAGGCAATTTTTCCTTTTATACCCTACCGCGAGCTTTGCACTCTACGATGTGGGACTAAACCCACTTCTCTCTTCTTCGCGTGAAATTTTACAGGTGCAGTAGAGGGAGGTCTTTGATGGGTCAGGCGTATGCTACTGGTCTTGCTCAATTGAAGCCCCTGGTGGGCTTCTAGGCACAGTCTGCGTCGAGTGTAGGTCATAGCAGGTCAATTGAGCACTAGAGAGAGGCAAACTAAGCTGGAGAAGATGGTAGCGACGGCGGTTGTTCGGCGAAGTACTAGAAACTCAAAACATGGCCTTGAGGCAAAGTCAAAGCAACTAAAAAGCTTTGTCGTGAAGCGACGAGTGTGTTGGAGGTGATTTTAGGGCATGGCGTGCTTGGATGTGGGTGGTTAGTGATGGAGAAGGCGAGCGGAGAAGGTTGAGTTCAGTGGAGGTGTGTGAAGGTCGAAGCTTCCAACTAGCAAAGGTCTTTTAGTCGGCATACTATGAGGGAGCTTCTGGAGGTAATGGCTGGTCGTTAGGTGGTCTATAGAGTGCAGATGGCCTCGTCGGAGGCTTAGCCGAAGCAGAGGAAGATGATGGGGGAGATAGTGGATAGTAGGTCGAAACAGGAGGAGGAGTTGAAACTAATCTAGAGGGGGAGATGAAGAGGTTGGTCCTAGCTATAGGATGAATGGGGGAGAAATTTTCACCGGTTGTGATTGGCCAACGCTGGAGAAGGTGAAATCTCTGTTGAAGGAAGATGGCGGCGACGAAAGGGGTTGGAACTCCTGTTGTGGCTGGCGAGGAACAGAGGAAGACGAGGAAGAAGGAGGACCACTTGATTTGTCCGTCTTGTGGCTGAAGGAAGGAGGTCGAGGTGGCTCACCAAAGCTAGGTCGAAGAAGGCTGGGGAAGGAGTTGAAGAGGGATATTGGCCTCAAACCTTGCTAGTTTTGGATGACAGAAGCTCTAGAGCTTATATAGAGCTTTTGGGCATGCTCTGGATGAGGAAACATGCTAATTGTCTTGGAATATAAGTCATAAGTAACCCATGATTTTCGTACGCATGCACAAGCTAATCCATGAGATTCAGGAGACAAGATTTGTCTCAAATGACTTCTTGTAGTGTGAACACCAATCTCACCAATTTTGGTGAGATTTGGTGATGGTTTGAATAGGATTTGAGGCGATCAAAAGCTATGTGGTCGGTTGACCTCCAATGGTGGCAAGGACTCATTTGTAAAGAAGATAAGGAAGTTAGGGAATGGATTTTCAAAAGTTAGGGGCATGTTTGAAAGAAATAGAGTTTAAATGGACTGAAATGAAAACTAGGTCAAGATGGACTCTGATTGGGCCCAAATTTTGGTAGAGACCTAATTTTGACCCAAGAAATCTAGTGGTGAATTTTGATTTGAGTTTTGACCAAGTTTAATGGGGTAATTTTTGCAGAAACCCAAATTAGGGAAGAATTCCATCTGTGACTCTATTCAAGGTCAAAATAGGTTCAGATGGTCAAACCAAGGGTACTGAACTACAAGGAATATTTTTCTATGAATTTTGAGAGGCTTAGATGAATTTTATCCTGACCAAAACCTCTATAATTTAAGAGGGTCTGAAATTAAGATTTTGTATTTTGATTTGGTTCTCAAAATGCATGAAACCCTATTTCTGTTTGTATGGGCCCACTTTTAGACTTTAATGCTCATTTGACCTTAGATTAACCTTTGGAAAACCTCTTTCTTACTTTAATTTCATGATGTGATGTTAAAATTGCAGAATTAACCCTGATTTGGTATTTTCTTTTCAAAATGGATATGCATGGAATTATGGCTCTCAAGCGATTATGTAGGAACATTTGTCACTTGATTATGACTAATTAAAGATAGTTATGGTTCATGATGGCGTTACCATCACCTGCACACACGAAATCAACAAAAATAAACCAAGTTAGAAATCTCAAATAAACACTAAGAAGAAAAACTTTAAAAATTTTCGTTGCTTCCCCGGCAACGGTGCCAACTAGTTCATCTTGAAATGCATTAAAAGAATTTGTATAGTTGTAGTTGCGAGTCACATCGAAACAAATAACATTTATAAAATTTTTCGATAAGTATCGAGTCGTTCGTTTGGAGGCAAAATGTGATTTTTATGCGAAAGCTTTTCGGAAAGATGTTCTAAGCAAATATTTATATATGTATATATAGACAAGCATTCATGGGATCCAATAAACATTTTATTGATAAAGAGAATGTCTCACAAATCTAATGTAATTAAATGCTTGAAAATAAAATGATATAGAAGAATAAACTATGGAGGAGGAAAAGAAGAGAATGTGGTGGAGATGACAGCGCTACTTGTGGGATGCTTGTGCGAAGTACGGCAGCACTTTAGATCCAGGGTGTCGGAAAGAAGGTCGAAAGAGAGGTGCTGCAGAGAGAGGAGGGGCGTGCACTATGGTGGTCTAAACTAAACTAAAACTAATTGGTCTCTAAGGGTTGGAGGCTAGGTCCTTTTATATGAATCTAGGTGTCTTCCTATTGGTTGATCTAGAATGGCTAGGATCACCAATTTGGATGGCTTAGATTTCATCCTAGAATTGATTAAATAAGGACCTTAGGATCTAGATTATAAGGCTAGGATAGGTTGGTGATTTTCTAAAAATAGGATTTCCTTGTTAGGTGAGGGGATAGAATAGGAAAGGATAGGTTTTAGTGTTTGGAAAAGTTGTTCGGAGATTTTTTGGGTTGTTGCAAGAGGATAAAGCCATGTGCAGAGCTTTTTGTGCATAGGAGAAGTCCTCTAGATGTCCAGGAAGGTCCCTGGACGTCTTATACTACGGAATTAAATGTTTGGATGATTTTCTAGATTATTTCATGAGGATAAGGCCATATTTGATGGTTTTGTTCACTGGAGAAGGGTTCTAGATGTCCAGACACCTTCCTCGATGTCTTATATTGGTTAATTGGAAATATAGTTAGTCTCTTGGATGACCAAGCAAGGTTATGGGCTACACGTGCATCTAGGGGTATTTTGAGTCGGTTTTGTCAAATTGGACATCCAGGAGAGTGTCTAGACGTCCAAACTGGGTATGGTTCGACTTTAAATGTGTGTGCATGTGTAATTGGGTTGGGGATGCTTCTAAATAGGTTAGGGTGATCCTAATTAGGTTCTAGGCTAAGGATAGGGTATAGGATAGGTAGACTAGGGGTATGGATAGGGGCATCCTAGGGTTCTAAGGTTAGGGATATCCTAGGGTTCTAGGGATAGGAGAAGGTTATCCTAGTCCCTCTCTCTCTTCTTCTTTACTTGGATTTTCATTTCTTCATTGATCAAATCTTAGTCTTCAACTAGCACCTAATTCTACTACAGGTTCTTTTCCTATTCAGCTTAATGCTACCGCTTATTCCAAGTCTTTAACCTACATTATTCACAAAAGACTGAAATTAGATAATTAGGTCTGAAATTAAACATAATACACAGAATATGCATGCATGCTCTAAATGCAACATTTATAATCTAAATGCATGATTTTATTGAGGAGCTAATCCTAGAATAAGCCAATTAGAGTAATAGATTATGCACCCACTCTTCCTTTCTAATTATCCTAGGTGCACTTGCTTCGGGTGAGTTTAAAAGGGAAGATTATTTCTTTTTCACTTCAACATAGGCATAGTTCTAATTTCGTTGCCCTAATTTTCAAAAACTTGAAAACAACAAAACCCTAAAATATAAAAAGAAGATTTGAGTTGGTGAGAAAGAGAATATAAATTTAAAAGTTGGTAGATTCTGCATGTTGCAACGACACCAATTTGCATCAATTATAAAACTGCATATTTTCGTACCAATCTCCTAGGAAACTTACTGGCTTATGAAAACAAGATGGAGTAAAGGAAGAGACAAGTCACACTAGTGGAAAAAATGAAAAACCATGGTTTCATAGTTGCATCCAATGAGGAGGTAAGTTCCGATGATGAGGAACTCGATTTTTTACCTAACAAATTTGTCAAGTTTCTTAAGTTGAGGGAATCAAGGAAGGAGAAAAACAAGAAAGAAGAGGAGTTGGTTAGATGTTACCATTGCAACAAGAAGGGGCATCATAGACCGAAATACCCTCTCTTGAAGGAGGAGAAGAAGGACAAGAAGCACAAAACAAAAGCATTCCAAGCTACATGGGACAACACAAGCTTGTTGGAAGAAGAGGATGAATCCGAGAAGGAAACAAAGAATGAAACCACATGCCTTGGTCTCATGGCAATCGTGGAGGACAGCAAGAAGGAAGACAACAATGACAAAGAGGAGGTAAATGGCTTTACTTTAGATGAATTGTAAGAAGCATTAGAAGTGTTATATGGTCTTAGTAAGTCATTAAAATTAGAAAATAAAATTCTAAAAAAGAGATTTAATGACTTAAAATTTGAAATAGATGATCTTATTACCAAAAAAGAAGATTTAAATGGCACTTTTAGTTCCATTAAATTTGAAACGAATGCTCTTGTTTTGGAAAACCATGATCTAATCTTAAGGAACACCAAAATGATTCAAGAGAATGGCTTACTAAAATTCGAAACTTTTGTTCTTAGAAGCAAAATGAGTGTAATAGAAAGAGATCTTGCATACCCTAAGGAAAATTCTAAAAAATTGTTAAGCAAGTTAGATAGAGTCACTAATAAAAAGATTAAGATAAATGTTATCTCTAGAAATAAACACACCAAAAGATCTTATGCACAAAAGTCTAAGGGTTGGAATCAAAATGGACTTCAACCTTGGTTGAGAAGGGCTAACCTAAGAGGATCCATGAAAATATGGGTACTGATGAAACTATATTTACATGTGATAATTAGTTAATTTTAATATAATTTCATAACTTAATACAAATAATTAGTATAATAATAGGGTTAATAGTTTAATTAATACTTTCACATACAATAAATCTAAATAACATTAATTGTACATATTTATACATTTTTACATATTTATTTTATGTATGCAGGAAGGTTTTAAAAGCTCTACTATTATAGTTGCACCGAGAAAAAAAAATCAAATCATTTATCTAATCTTATTTTTATTTTTCCATCCTTCTTGTTCTCATCAATCCACTCACTTTATATATATATATATATATATATATATATATATATATCCCACGTCTATACACAGACCCACATCTACGTAACCTCTCCTACAAACCCATCCCGCCATTTCCCTCCAATTCCCTCTTTCCATTCAAAGAAAATAAAAATAAAAACCATGCACCCATATTTTTTCCCCGCCACGACTCTCGTAACTCCTCTCCTTTCCACTCCTTCCCCCACTCTCTCTACTCTCACAAAACCGCTCCCTCCACCCTCAACGCACACCCATTTTTCCGTCATCTTCCACATATTTTTTTCCACCGAAAAAAACCAACTCCTCCCCTGCTCTCACGTTCTCCCCCTCTCTTTCTCTACGGAAGAACTTTTCCCCATTTTTGATTTTCTTTCTCCACCGAACCCCTCTCCCACTCCCTCGTAAACTCCCCCTTACCCTTTTTCCCTCCTACGAAAAACTTCCCCTCCATCAACCCACATCCACCGCACCTTCCCTCATCTCCCCAACGCCATCTCCTCTCCCTCTCTCACGGTCACTCATCTCCCTCTCCCTCAAAACTCCTCCTTCCTCCACTCATTTTTCCTCTTCTCCTCCTTCCCTCTACGTAAACCTCCAGAACTCACACCACCAACAACCCACCACCAACAGCATCTGCAGGACACCCTCCTCTCTCTCGCTCCCAACCTCTCCTATTCGGCCTCAACCGTGCCATCCACCATCCGCCCGCGACCACCACCGGCTACGCAAACCGATCGGACCCACTCTCTCTGCCACCCTCGCCTGCGTCGCGGCTCCTCTCTGCAAAGTTCAGCACTGCCGACGCCACCTCCTGCCAGCCGCGACGCTCCGCCAACCAACTCTAACCAGCCTCCGCAGTCACCAATCTCTTCATCTTCTCTTCGACCATCTCCAATTCTTCCCCAACCTCTTCTTCTTTCTCGACTTTGTGCACATCCATGGCAGCAGCTTCTTTTCCTCATGTTCTTTTTTTTTTTATTTGGTGATTGTAGTTTAAGTTGTACCCTGTTCGGTAAGCACATAAATGTCATGTTTTAAGTTACCATTTTATATATCCTTAGATTAATTGAGTAGAATTTAACTTATAAGTTTCTTAATCTTTTAATTGCAAAGGCTAAGATTTTAATCTCCAAGGAAATTATGCGTTAAACTTTTCAGGTTCTAGCATACACGTTTTCTAAATTTGTAAAAATGAATGTTTAGCTATATTTTTATTTTATAAAAATTCAAAGTTCAAGTTCTTTATAATTATGCAATTTGGTTAGTAGTTCAAGATTGTGTTTCAAACGAAAAAAATATATAAATTCTTGTTTGCTTGCTCTTAGTTTATTAACTTTCTCTAAATAGATGTTAAGTCAATTTTCAATCTTCATGTAATAATTTTTTTTGTGCTTGTTAACTAATTAACATAGTTAGTTAGTAGAACATTAGGTTTTAAATAGATTTTAAATCTCAAGTTATTCCTATTCCCGTTTCAAATTACACAAATTCTCTTAATCAACCTAATTAGGAATTATTTAGAAGCCTTCTAGTGAAACGACTCCGACTCACCAAATTATTAATAGATCGATATAAATTTTAAACTTAATGTTCTTATCGTGCTACAACGACATGTTTTAACTAAAGCGATTCGGGCGCGTCACGTTTATGGTGTCATTGCTGAGGAAGCATTGAAACGTAATTAGGTTGTTAGTTTTATTTTAAAAATCAAAAAATTAAAAAAAATGTTTATTCTCCTTGCTAGTGTTTTTATTATTTCCTTACATTTCCTTTTAGCTTGATTTGTCGCTAACTTACTTTATTTCTTTGGTATGAGGTACTTGGTGTACTCGGTGGATACGCCACGCTCGTCTTTCTAGTGACCCCAAAGCGAAGGAATCCAAGACCTAGCTGGAGCATTTTAGATTTTAGGATTTTAGGAATAGCTTTAGGATTTTACTTTTATTTTAGAATTGATGACTAGGCTTAGTGTGAGTGAGATATTATTTTAGTTTTGTACATTGCCTTTATTATTTTTATCCCTTTCACTTAGTAGTGGTTTAGTAATTAATTAGGTTAATTAAAAGGTTAGTTAGATTTTATTTTATTTGTGCTTTAAAAAAAAAAAAGAAAACTTACACATAAAAATTACATTTTAACCTTAGAAGTTGCCTATTTAGGACAATCACACTAGGGACTGCATAACTGCTTTTAGTTTTTAATTTTTTGTGATTTGCATAAAATTTGTAGATTGTTGGAGGTAGGTACATTTTCTAAGCCCACTCAAATACTTGTTCATGCATTTTTATTCTTCGCATGCATGGAATTCAATAAATGAATTAAGTTGTAACTTTGTTTGTTAAAAATCAATAAAAAGTGAAAATTCAAAAATAAAATAAAAACTAAATAAAGATTAAAATCCTGAAAATCACCTCACCTTTTGTTTAACGAACTTGTTTGCATCATGTTTGTTTTTATTTCTATGGTTTGCACACTTGTGTGAATGACACAGGCATGTATATAGGACACTAAAGCCTCTCATTTTGGTTATTTTAGGTAAATCGTAGGTCAATAAGGAAAATAACGTAATTTGTTCCTTTTGTTTTATCACCTTAATCTAGATTAATCAATTTACCTTCTTCATTCATCGCGTTAATTATTTGTATTGCATTTTCTTTTGTATGCTTTGTTGTAGATCTTTATCTCCTAATTTAGTAGAACCTTTAATTAAAGAACCACGTGGGATTAGTAATAAACAAATGGATAACCAAGAAAATCAAAACCAACAGCAACAATTTTGGAAATGCAACAAGAACAAGAATTGTATTACAGGTTTCAACTTGTAAATCAACAATGACCCTTAAGGGAATTTTATGATCTCATAGGTCAACTCCCCGATCCTTTTGTTCATATTCCAGAAATTTATGATGATTTTAAAATAAAACCCTCCACCATAATTACCTCATTTTTATGGGCATAGCAATGAGAACCTTTTTCTACACTTAGATGAATTAGAGACTATTAGCAAACTATGAGAAATATAAATCTAAGGATGCCCTAATGATGAGATTGTTTCCTTTCTCATTAAAAGATAAAGCTAAATTTTGATATCAAAATATAAGAAATCGATAAACACTTGGGTCGAACTTCGATCTGAATTCCTTAAGAAGTATTTTCCTACAGGTAAAACTAATGCTATGAGGAGAGCTATTACTAGTTTCATTCAGCAACCTAGTGAACATCTCCACAAAGCTTGGGAGAGACTTAAGGAGCTTCTTAGGAAGTGCCCACATCATGGAATTTCTCATTATTAGATAGTTTAGATATCCTACCACACCATAAATGAACAACTTAGATATAATCTTTCCTAAGTAAGGGAGAAGATGAAGTTTATGAGTTGTTTGAAAACATGAGTGAGAACTCCCTTAATCATGCTTCAATGGATGCTTTTTATAGGACAAATTCTAAAGGAGGAATTCATGAGATACGGAATACTAGAGAATGGGAGATGATCAACAAAAGGTTAGACAAGGTTGATATTTTAGTAAAAATATTAAGATCTTAAAACCCTCAATTGAATCCCCTCCTGAATTAGAGCTTAAACCTCTACCTGACACTTTAAAGTATGTGTTTCTAGGATCAAACCAGACATTACCAATTATCATTAGTTCAAAACTCACAACCAACCAAGAAGGTTGATGGGAACACCATCATGAGCCATAACTAGCTTATTTTGATCCAATTAAGTCAGTAAATGCTCCTACATAATTGTCACAGAGTCATAAGTCACTACATAATCATTCTGAGGGAAAAATAAGAAATTAGGGTTAAAACTACAATTTTAACAGCATATCATGAATGCAGTACAACTACGGGTTTTCTCAGGGGTTGAATGAAGGTCAAATGGTCATAAAAGGATAACAAGTAGGTTAGAACAATCAGAAAAGGGTTTGCAAGTGTTCTGAGAATTAAATGACTTTTTGACAACCTAAAAACAAGACTCACTTAATTAACTGATGTTTTTGTCAGGATAAAATTCACCTAAACCCTCTAAAATTCATAGAAAAATATTCTTTATGGTTTGGAATCTTCAATTTGACCATGAGAACCTGTTTTGACCCAGAACAGAGTCTCAGACAGACATTTGCCCTAATTTGAACTTTTGCATAAATTACCCGATCAAACGTGGTCAAAACCAAAATCCAACTTCACCATTAGATTCCTTAGATCCAAATTAGGTTTATACCAAAATTTGGACCCAAGATGAGGTTGTCTTGACCTAATTTTCAACTTGGTCCTGTCTGATTACATGTCTACCCTTAACTTTCAAAATCTTTTCAAACAGACCCCTAACTTTGTCGTCATTCTCACAAAAAAGTCCCTACCGCCATTAAACCTATTCCTACTTGCTCTCGCGACCTTAGTTTGGAAAGAACTCGATTTCTTGACAAATCCCTTTCAAATTTGAAAGGGAAATTCGTCAAGAAATTCCCTTCCTTTTGAACCCAATCCCACTCCCTAAAACTTACCCAATCTCTCATGCGAACGCATGAGAGATTTGGGTATTATAGAATTTCCCAACTCCAGCAAGCTTTCCAAGCTTGGGAAGCTTGCTTCCCAAGCCCAAAACCTCCTCCTGAGGTCTATAAAAAACCTCTTGATCATACCGTCCTCTTTACGCTCGAAATCGGCCAAGAATCCCCACTAATTCCTCTCTCTCTCTCTCTTGGTCAAAAGCTCCTCGATGTTCGGCAAGCCCTTCCGTCCATCTTTTTCCTCCGTTCGCAATACTAGCAGCGGAGACATCCTCCTCGCTTCTTCCTATGTCGAGCCGTACCAGCTGATGCCCTAACCTCCCTCGTCCTCGTCGTTCCTCTCTCTCTCTGGAGCTATTCTCTTCTTCGACACTAACAACACCACAACCGACGCCTCCTCTTTCCCACTTCGTCCGTTAGTACCCTCAACTACTCCCTAACCTCTTCCTCATTACACCAACACTATCGACACGCCATTTAAACCTCGACCACGCCTCTGCGACTTTGTCTTCCATCTCTCTGGCCACACCTCCGATGAGGAACATCTCACTCCACACACCACCAAACTCCTCGCTACCTACCTCAAAACCTCCGCCACATCTCTCCGTTCATTTCCCCTCTCCTATTTCACCCTATTGCCCCCTCCAATGCTCCACCGAACAAACCCACTTCCATTCATCTCCTCCGTCACCGACTGCCCCCCACACGACCTCTCACGCCACAAGACCATCACCCACACATTCGCCGTGGTCCGACGAAGGTCCTGAGCAAGTTTAATTGGGCCGTGAGGCTGTAATTTTGCTTTCAGGTACTCTCCCCCTCCGCCATTGATGGAGCATGCCTCGAGCTTGCTTAAAGCTCTAATCAGACCTATAGCTCCAGGACCTCGACTCCAGACAGAACGGAATTGGCCCAGGAACATTCTCATGCGGTCAATTGGAGCCTTTGACCTCTTCTTACGTGTGAATTAGGCGAAGGAAGTAGCAATAGCGTGTGCAAGCAAAGTGGGAGCAGATAGTTTCACGTTAGAAGCCAATGAAGCGGCGCACACGCATAAGTTGAATTTGTCAATAGGGCTATTCACCTCAGACACTGAGGGTGAGGTCCCCGCTCACCTGCTCACGTGCCTCGTCAACAACCTCTCCTCCGTGGACCTGGTACACCTGACCCACCTAATCCTACACTCCTCGGCTGTGACCACGCCCACAGCCCTGGACTTGGGTGCGCGCCTACCTGATTACCCGACTATACACTGAGAGGCCCTGGGAGGGCAGATCCTAAAGAGAGAAAGAGGAGAGTCTGCGTGGGTAAAGGGGGGGGTTTTGCTACAGAGAGGAATGGATGACACTTAGCCATTTGAAGGACCTTCTCCCTTTATGTGAAGAAGGAGAATAGAGAAAGAAAGAAGAAAGGAAGAACAAGAGCAGAAGAAAAAAGGTAGAGAAGAGACAGAGAAGAACAAAAAGAGGAAGGGTCGTAGCTGAATAAAGACAAAGAAGAAGAAGAGAAAAGAAGAAGAAGAGAAAGGCTTAAGTAGTTTAAGCTGTCTATTTTACTAATCAGACGATTGGTTTGGTTGCATTGCATTTCATATATACATTGCATTCATTAGCTATCATTGTAAGGAGTATTTGGTGATCTAAATCACCATTTTACTCCATTATTTTTGCTTTCTAACAATTGATCTTAGTGCTGCTTTAGTCTAAAGCAGTTTTTATTTACAATTTCATAGCTTTCTTGTCTTAAATTGCAATTCTTGAGAACTGAATTCCATAATGCTCCCGGTGTTCAACCTCAAAACTTTTTTGAGCAATAAAATTATTTGTTTGAGTGCTATTTTGGCTATACTACAACGCGACAATCTTAAAACACCGATTTAGCGCGCGAACATTTTGGTGCTGTTGCCGGGGAGCAACGGGCAATTTAGAACTCCTGATTGCAATTCCTGATTTGGATTTTAACTTGCTATATCTCTTTTGCTGTGGTTTATTTCAGGAGGGATACATTCCAGGAAAATCAACCGCACATTAAACACGCCAGGGGTAGGTAAGTTCTAACTACTCTCTCTTAAAGCCCTTGATTTTGAAAAGGTTAAATGGAACAAATCAATTAGGGCTACTTGCATTCCATCCTTAGATAATTCATCAAGTTGTCTGATTTGATACATTTTATTCAGATAACAAATCCTGATCTGTGCACCCACTTAAAGCTTAAGGCATCTAGGGCTATCACATTCTTGCTTGAGCCCTAGGTACTACATTTTGACAAAATTAAATTGGATCAAATTAGAGCTAATTAAGGATTTTAGTTTAGGATTTTTAGAAACACACTTGCTTAACCAAGAATTGATCTTTCCAAACAATGTGTGCCTAAGCCTTGATTAAACTGATCTATTCAAGCAAAACCCTAAAAACATGCTCTTAAATTCATTTGAACACTAAAAGAGGGACCTAAAATTCTCAAGAGGACAATATAGGTGAAGTTGACCCACCTTGTTGGGTTAACCAATCTTCAAATTAGGTCACTTTTTGCACCCAACACATCTTAAAGTTCAAATGAAATCCTAAAGCACCCTTGCTCTTAATTAAAACTGGTAGACCTAAGAGGTCAAGTCCCCATTCTGGTCTACCTAGAACATTAGTGGCAAGAGAGGTCGGGTGGGGGAAACCCTGTAACCTGTGGGGGTGCTCTACCATGTAGGGGTCTTTGCGGGACTCTCCCTCTCTGGCTACCCAGGTAATTCTTAGGTAGACGGATTTCTGACTAAGGGGTATCATCCGTCCGGAACCTCTATAGTCATCCAAATTTTTTTGGGTGTCTTGATTGGGTCCATCACATTCTATCTCTCATCTACTCCATCGGTGCATGTTCAGGAGGAGGTCTCTAAGACCATCCTTGAGGCCTCCTTTAGCTACTCATTCACAACGAGGCCAAGCCTCAACCTCCTTGTCTGTGCGACAACCCAATCCTATTGATATCTCTTCCGATTCATCTGAACCTGATTCTCTTTCATTCATCATCATGGCACAACCCATAGAAGAAAATAATTTTGAAAATCAACTTTAGTGCCTCAATGATCTATTCCAAGCCTTTGTGAACCCACCGCAGCGTCCAATGATGCGAGATCACTACAATCTCATTGCGGCGGCAGTCGAACCTCGAATACAAATCCCTGTTGGGGGTCCTGACACTGAACTCAAGCCCAACATGATTCATGCCATTCCCAAATTCTATGGGTGTAATTTCGAATATCCTTTCTAGCATATCAAACAACTCAAGCATCTGGCCTAGACCTTTAGGTCAGAAGCTCAAAATCGATATATTCTACTCATGAAAATGTTCTCCTTCTCTCTCATTGATAAAGCTGCTCACTGGTACCAAACCCAAACGCATCCAATCAACCCATGGGCGGAACTTCAATCCGAGCTTTTGAGAAAGTTCTTCCCTGTTGGTTGGACAAATGCTTTACGGCACCAAATTACACATTTCATACAATAAGCAAGAGAACCACTTCACGAAGCATGGGATCATTTTCTGGATCTCATGCGAAAGTGCCCCCACCATGAAGTTCCTAAATGGGAACAAGTCTAGACTTTTTACCAGGGACTCCGTGAGTATATTCGATTATTCGTCAATGCGACCTGTGGAGGAAACATCATGGGTAAACATGAAGATACCATGTGGGAGATTCTTGAGAATATGTGCGAGAACTCCATCAATAATGAATCCATGGGAATGTTCGACTGGACGAATGCCTGTGCATTGACGAATCCAAAGGGAGCACATGAGACACATGGCCTGTCCTCTTCCGTCGACTTGGAACTAATGGCTAGTCATCTAGACAAGGTCTCTATTATTGAGAAGAAGGTAGATGAGCTAACTCGACATTTGCAGCGAGCCACCTCTACGCAAAACCCGTTCATGCAACCACCCTCTGGCAAGGAGGCCGTGCATAGCATCTATCACTGACCTTCTTAGGGGATGGATCCATGTCCACCCCCATCTGATTCTGGTTTCAAAGGAAACTCTGGGCCCACCTACTCTAGTTGGGGGAACTCTGAACTCTCATATTCTGATTTTCCCGAGGTTCCTCAGACCTACGAGGACCTCAACGCCATTCAGAATGATCCATTCTCAAACACCTACAACCCTGGATGGCATAATCATCCCAATTTCATGTGGTCAGGCAATAATCAAAATCAGAGACCTCAATATCCGCCCCGACCACAAGCTCCTCATCCATATCAGCCACCTCAGCCTCGACCTAACCCAACTTATCAATCTGGGTTGACTCAAACAGATCAAATGACTCTTATCCTTCAAACTTTGCCTGACATTCAGAAGACGAATGCGGCTATGCAAAAACAGCACAGAGACGAGATCACAGAGGTTCGCAATCAACTTGCCTAGATAGCAAATCCTTGCAAACCTGGTGCACTTCCTTCACAACCTCTGCCTAATCCGAATAACGTGCCAAACCAGAGGCACGTTATGAACCCAAATCCAGGCCAAGCTCACTTTGTTTATCAGACCC
Source organism: Thalassia testudinum (assembly GCA_037157565.1). Lineage (NCBI taxonomy): Eukaryota > Viridiplantae > Streptophyta > Magnoliopsida > Alismatales > Hydrocharitaceae > Thalassia > Thalassia testudinum. The sequence goes on along the minus strand of JAZHRO010000007.1, from coordinate 68,116,009 downwards.
CTTCTACTCCATCACCCGACGGGATGGAGGCTTCGACATCATATACAGGTTACTAGCAGCAAGCACCTCTTCTACCCACACCAAACCAGAACTAGGCGGGATTGAATTCTATTACTACACGCACTGGCAAAACAACACAGGACCCACCTTATCCAAGCCACTCCCAGCCTGGTAATACAAACCCTAACCCTACGATAGTCATCCAGGACACCTCTATCCCAAATCAAGAACCTGGACCCATTCTAGAGGATCCATCTAAGGTTTCATTTCTTGAGGCCTTGACCAAGGGAAAAAGGACAACCAAAATCGTGGCACCTGAGGAGGACCTGGTTAAGCTCTTTGAGCAGGTCCATATAAACATCCCCTTGATGGATGCGATACACCACGTACCGGCTTACGCACGATTTCTGAAAGACGTATGCACACCTAAGCGTAAGCCGCAAACCAAAGATGGGAATCCGATCATACTATCAGAGCAAGCCAGCTCTGTCATTTTGAGCAAAGTCCCGCCTAAGGCAAAAGACCCAGGCACCCCTTTGATCTCCTGTGAAATCGGTGATATACGATTTGACCGAGCTTTATTAGACTTAGGAGCCTCCATAAACTTGATACCAACATCCCTACTAGACTACTTCGAGGAATCTGAACTTAAACCGATAGAAATGACTTTACAATTAGCCAACCGATCAATTAAGTCACCAAAAGGAATTCTCAAGGATGTCATAGTTAGGGTGCATGATTTCTATTTTCCAGTGTATTTCATTGTCTTAGACATTGATGCTCCTAAGAATGTAAAGAATACACCAATCATACTAAGGAGACCCTTTCTGGCCACTGCTAGGGCCAACATCAATTGTGAGGAGGGTCAAATTGAATTAAAATTTGGGAGCAAGACACTAAAGATCAACATCTTTAAGGCCCAACAAGGAATTAATTGCGGAGCCATAAAACAAATTTGCGATATTGAAGCTATGGTTGACGACTTTATCAATGAAAAACCAACTATTTCTGATCAACCACAAGAGGATCAAAACCCACAATTAGAGGAGCCAGAACTCAACCTAGACACGCCCATAGCTCTCTCCTTTGCTCCCAACACCCATCCTGAACTACCCGCTGCTGCTAAAAACCCGATTTTGGAATTAAAGCCTCTTCCCGATCATCTTAAGTACGTCTTTTTGGGTTCCAATCAGACGTTTCCTGTGATTATCAACTCCCGACTCACACCTTATTAGGAAACACGCCTGATTTCTATTCTCCAGCAACATCGAAGAGCCATTGGATGGACTCTCGATGATCTCACTGGTATTAACCCCTCATACTGCACACATCACATCTACACTGAAGAGGGATCACGACCATCCCGTGAAATGCAGAGACGCCTGAATCCAAATCTGCAGGATGTCGTAAAAAAGGAGATTATCAAGTGGTTAGATGCAAGGATCATCTACCCAATCTCCGGTAGTTGGTGGGTGAGCCCAATCCAAGTTGTGCCTAAAAAGGCAGGGCTCACTGTCATCACGACTGAAACTGGAAAAACCATACCAACCCATATAGCAAACATGTAGAGAGTCTGCATTGATTACGAAAGACTCAATTCCCCCACGAAGAAGGATCATTTCCTACTACTGTTCATTGGTCAGATTCTTAAGAAACTAGCGATAAATCGATTATTCTACTTTTTGGATGGGTACTCTGGTTACACTCAGGTCGCAATCCATCCCGAGGACCAAGAGAAGACCACCTTCACCTGCCCCTTCGGAACTTACGCATTTCGAAGGCTACCGTTAGGTCTCTACAATGCACCTGCTACCTTTCAGCGGTGATGCTTGCCATATTCTCAAATATGGTAGATGAATACCTTGAAGTCTTCATGGATGACTTCTCGATATTTGGTGAATCATTCAACGATTGCCTCCTTCACTTGGTCTATATCCTCAGATGATGCATTGATGTGAACTTGGTTCTTTCCTGGGAAAAGAGCCACTTCATGGTACTCGAGGGAATTGTCCTAGGACATTTTATCTCTGAAAAAGGCATCCAGGATGATCGAGCCAAAGTGAATATGATTTCCAAACTCCCTATGCCTAGCTCGGTTAAAGACATCCGATCCTTCTTGGGGCACGTCAATTTTTACTGTCGATTCATTCCCGATTTCTCGAAAATCATGTGTCCCCCTTACTAATCTTCTATCTAAGGATGTCCCTTTTAAAATCACCAAGTAGTGCACTCAAGCACTTGAGATCCTAGGTGATCGAGTTACCCAAGCACCTATCCTGCAGTCCCCTGATTGGTCTCAACCATTTGAGATCATGTGTGATGCATCTGATTACGCTGTAGGTGCGATACTTGGACAAAAAATAGATGGGAAACCTGTGGTCATCTACTACACTAGAAAGACACTTGATGAGGCTCAACGTAACTACACAGTTATTGAGAAAGAGCTACTAGTCGTAGTATTTGCCCTGGAAAAGCTCAGATCATATCTTTTGGGTTCCCGTATTGTCATTTACTCAGATCACACTACTGTGAGGCACCTCCTTGCAAAGAAGGATGTGAAACCTCAATTAATCCGCTGGATCTTGCTGTTGCAAGAGTTTGACCTTGAGATTCGCGACAAGGCGGGAAAACATAATGTGGTAGCTAATCACTTATCCCGCCTTCCTTCTGACATTATCGACCCTTCCGGACCCATTACTGAACATTTTCCCGATGAGCACCTCCTGACTATTAGTGCAGGACTTCCATGGTTTGCTGATCTAGTAAACTACTTGGCATCACATCAGATCCCGTCCGATTGGTCAAAAGCCAAGAAGGACAAATTACTTTCTGATGCCAGGTACTACTTTTGGGAAGACCCGTATCTCTTCCGCATTGGTGCTGATCAGATCATTCGACAATGTGTTCTGGAAGTAGAAATTCAAGACATTTTGTCCTTCTACCATGACCAGGCCTACAGTGGACACTTCTCTGGTCATAAAACTGCAGCAAAAGTCCTCCAGTGCAGCTTCTGTTGGTCCACGATTTTCAAAGACGCATACAATCACTGTAAGGCATGCACTCGTTGCCAGATCTTAGGCAACATGAGCCGTCGCGATATGATGCCCTTACAGCCGATTCTCGTGTATGAAATCTTCGATATCTAGGGGATTGATTTTATGGGACCCTTCCTTGCTTCAAATAGCTCCGAATACATTCTTCTCGCTATTTACTACGTGTCCAAATGGATCGAAGTCATTTCGACCCGAACCAACGATCATAAGGTGGTTATCAAATTCATTCATCAGAACATCTTTTCTCTGTTCGGGATTCCACGTGTCATAATCTCCGATAGAGGGACCTATTTCACGAATGCTTAGTTCAGATCACTGATGACCAAGTACAGGGTGTCGCATAGGATCTCGACTCCTTATCACCCCCAAACTAACGGTCTAGCTAAGTTATCAAACCGGGAGATCAAGAAAATCCTCCAAGTCACTGTTCAACCTGACAGGAAAGATTAGTCATCTCAACTTCCGAAGGCTTTGTGGGCTTATAGAACCGCCCACAAAACCCAATTAGGCATGTCTCTCTTCAGATTGTGTACGGGAAGGCATGTCACCTCCCTGTCGAATTGGAGCACAAAGCCTATTGGGCAGTACGGAACTGCAATCTCGATCTTTCTAAGGTAGGAACCCATAGAAAGCTTCAAATGAGCGAGATTGATGAACTATGCCATGATGCGTATGAGAACTCGTGAATTTACAAAGAGCAGGTTAAGGCCTTTCACGACAAGCACATATCCAGAAAGATTTTTTTCCCTGGTCAGAAAGTCCTACTCTTTGACGCCAAACTCAAATTGTTCCCAGGAAAACTCAGATTAAAATGGATTGGACCATACCTTGTCTGACGAATCTTTGGAAATGGAGCTGTCGAAATCAGTCAACTCAGCCACGATTCATAACCTTTTGTCATGAACGGTTAGAGACTCAAACTGTTCGTTGAACTCACCGATACAAACTTGGCTGAGGTATCTTTTGATCTCCATTCTCCCTGGGCTTATTGCGCCCGACTGATGGCGTTAAACTCAGCGCTTAACGGGAGGCAACCCGTCATTTTGAAAAACCCAAAACCCTTCTTGACACATCTTATGCTAAACTCATACTACACTTTAGGGTTCATCCATTAGAACCGCCGACTCCACCTGTGGTACCCGTACTCGAGCTTGAAACCGTCCACAATAATCACCCCGACCCATTCACCCACCCAACATCTATTCTAATGAATGATCCAAGCTGAACTCGAACCCACCTAATTTACAATGAGGACATTGCAAATCATAGGCATGAGGGGGGTATTAAAGTGCAAAACCCCATAAAAATCACTTCACAAGAAAGGGTTTCATCAAAAAAATCACATTCCAAAAATACCAAAAAAATAAATAAAATTGAAAAAGAACAAAAATATGAGAAGGGAGGAAATTTTGATGGCATATCAGTTTTGAGGAGAAAAAGGGAGATAAAAATGTCAAAAAGGAGCACAATTTGAAAAGAAAAGAAAAATAGATAGTCATTAGTAAAATATTAAGGAATTGACTTAATTCTAGACCAAATCAAAAGAAAGAAAATGAAAGGCAAAAACTGCTAAAGAAACAAAGAAGAGATTAGTAGGAACGCTGATTTTAGGCCTCTTAGGCTGTAATCCTAGGCTTAAAAATTCAAGTACTCGCTAAGATCTAGATAGTCCTCAAGAGGTTGGGGAAAATACAAAGATTAAATATTAGGTTTAAGGCTTAGGGATTATTCGACCACGTTAACTGACCTTTGGTTTGTGGGACTCGGTAACCTAAGCACCCCAATCCACACACAGTCTGGTTCAGCGCACCTAAGTATCAAAATCATGCAAATGCGTTAAATCTGTTCTGAAAAAAATTACCTAGATTAGGAGCGGCTGATCAGCACAAGTTGATTTGGACGAGTTCCTAGTGCAGAGAGGTGGGAAATTCCCCTCGAAGATGTACAATAACATATCGTCTCCTTGGTACTTGTCTCCTAGGATATCTAAATATCCTACCGGGGGCATGTAAGTACCTTGTGCTAGTTCAGATGCCATGGGTGGCATTATCTCGAAATGTCGATTGCTAGGGTCTGGATTTAGCTATAGAATGCCATGGGCAGGATTATCTCAAAATCTCAAAAGCCAGGGTTCTGAGGGTTTCCATGAGCGATGCTATCTCGAAGCATCGATTACCAGGGACCCTGCGATGATTGATGGTGGGAACTAGGAATCCGATACAGATTGTGTTGTAAAGCTAATTCAAAGCTAGAAATAAAAAGAAAGAGAAAACTCTCCAAAAACAAAGCCAAGTTCTTCTATCTCTCTTTGACCAAAACGCACTGCAAACTGAACCTGGGCTAAAACATGTTATAAGCACGGGTGCTTTAACTGTGGAGTTCAACGAACCTTAGGTTAGTTCTTGTAGGCCATAGAAACCTTCGTGGCAGACTGAGGCTAGAGCTGGTCAGGTCCAAATCTTGGTTGGTACTGGAGCACCTCTAGGCCTACTATCAACATTCTAACCTAATCTACAAAAAAAAAGCACACATCAGAGTTTTTAAGCATCAAAAGACATATGGTCTAGAATCAAAGTTAATACCTTAAAATTTTGCTAAGGGACTAGGAAAAGCTAGGCATGGGGGTATGATGGGAACACCATCATGAGCCATAACTAGCTCATTTTGATCAAATTAAGTCAGTAAATGCTCCTACATAACTGCCACAGAGTCATAAGTCACTACATAATCATTCTGAGGGAAAAATAAGAAACTACGGTTAAAACTACAATTTTAACAGCATATCATGAATGCAGTACAACCATGATTTTCTCAGGGGTTGAATGAAGGTCAAATGGTCTTAAAAAGATAACAAGTGGGTTAGAACAATCAAAAAAGGGTTTACATGTGTTTTGAGAATTAAATGACTTCTTGAAAACCTAAAAATAAGACCTGCTTAATTAACTAAGGTTCTGGTCAGGATAAAATTCACCTAAACCCTCTAGAATTCATAGAAAAATATTCTCTAGGGTTTGGAACCTTCAATTTGACCATCAGAACCCGTTTTGACCCAGAAGAGAGCCTCAGACAGACATTTGCCCTAATTTGGGTTTTTGCATAAATTACCCAATCAAACGTGATCAACAACAAAACCTGACTTCACCATTGGATTCCTTAGATCTGAGTTAGATTTATACAAAAATTTAGACCCAAGATGAGGTTATCTTGACCTAGTTTGCAACTTGGTCTTGTCTGATTACATTTCTGCCCTTAACCTCAAAATCTTTTCAAACAGACCCCTAACTTTGTCATCGTTCTCACAAAAAGGTCCCTACTACCATTAAACCTATTCTTACTTGCTTCGACAACCTTAATTTGGAAAGAACTCCTTGATTTCTTGATGAATCCCTTTCAAATTTGAAAGGGAAGTTCGTTAAGAAATTCCCTTTCTTTTGAACCCAATCCCACGCCCTAAAACTTACCCAATCTCTCATGCGAACTTATGAGAGATTTGGGTATCAAAGAATTTCCCAACTCCAGCGAGCTTTAAGCTTCCCAAGCCCAAAACCTCCTACTGAGGTCTATAGAAAACCTCCTGATCATACCGTCCTCTTCACGCTCGAAATCAGCCAAGAATCACCACTAATTCCTTTCTCTCTCTAAGCCAAAAGCTCCTCGATGTCTGGCGAGCCCCTCCATCCACTTCGTCCTCTGTTCACAATACTAGCAATGGAGACATCCTCCTCGCTTCTTCCCACATCGAGCCGTACCAGCCGATGCCCTAACCTCCCTCTTCCTCACTGTTCCTCTCTCTTTGGAGCTATTCTCTTCTCCGACATCGGCAACACCACAACCGACGCCTCCTCCTTCCCACTTTCTCCGTTATTACCCTCAACTACTCCATAACCTCTTCCTTGTTACACCAATACTATCGACTCGCCGTTTCGACCTCGACCACACCTCCGCGACTTCGTATTCCACCGCTCTGGCCACACCTCCGGTAAGGAACATCTCGCTCCACATGCCACCAAACTCCTCGCCGCCAACCTCAAAACCTCCGCCACATCTCTCCACTCATTTCCCCTCTCCTATTTCACCCCATTGCCTCCTCCAACGCTTCACCGAACAAACCCACTTCCGCTCATCTCCATCACCGACTGCCCCCCGCACGACCTCTCATGCCACAAGACCATCACCCACTGATATAGACACATCTATTTAGGTTAAAATGCCTATTCATGCGTGTTCCTAGGCTTAGATTTACATTTCATGTTATAAATATTGCATAACATGCATCATTTTGTATTTAGAATAGTTGTATATATTTTAGGTTAATTAGATCCTTTTTATGGTCAGGAGAGAAGAAGACTTATTTCAGGGCCTCGATGGATGATCAGACTATACGGATCTGATTAAGACGATGATCAGAGTCTAACACCTCTAAAATCATATAGACCAGAGAACCGTAGCATCATACAAAGTCTGAGGAAGATCAACGACTAGGGGGCAATGCGACAACCATACGGGTTTCAAATGGAAAATCTGATCATACGGATGGATCCAGAGCGATGATCGCAGTCCAGCAGCGCGGGAATCATCTTGATCTGAGCACCATGGCACCCTCAACAAAAGGAAGAAGAATGGATGACCCAGATGGCGTCACGTGGCACCATCCAGGCCACCCAACGTCAGCTAGCAGCAACGCATGTGCATAGCCGTAGCCTAGGATGCTCCTCTAGAGTAAACCAAATAATTTTCCCTCCCCTCATCCCCATTCGTGGAGCATCCCGTGACTGTCCTCTTACTGCCCTTCGGGAAGAAGATCCTCTCCGCGATGCTGTCCTGCCCTATCCTCCGTCCTCCGGCTCCGTCCTCCTTTGTCCTGCTTCTCACCACCTTCCTCCAGGCAACGTCATAGCGAGCCGTCCTCCGAGCAACTGTCGAGGGGGATTTCTCTCACCTCTTTCTACCTTTTTATGCTTTCGTAGATTTTCCTGCTTTCATAGTTGTAACAAACAATTCTTCTCGAATAGATGATTGTTTCTCTCTCTCTCTCTTTCTCCCTCTCTCTCATATATTTTTGCAAGTAGAGTAGATAGAATTCATCGACCTAATCTCTTACTTGATAAAAATACAAAAAAATTAGAAAAGATAAAAATGACCAAAAACAAATAAAGTGAAGCACGGATTTCATAAAACCAAACATTCGCCTTCCCATGTTCGACCCAGGAATCACTTTTGGAGTTTCGGTATAAATTTTATCTGACCACGAGTTTTGCAACTACGATGAAGGGTTACTCATAACCCCGATTTCAAACTCGCGAAACACGTGCGATCACCCACACATTCGCCATGGTCAGGCGAAGGTTCTGAGCAAGTTTAATTGGGCCTTGAGGTCGTATTTCTACTTTCAGGTACTTACCCCCTCTACCATTGACACAGCACGCCTCAAGCTTGCTTAAAGCTCTAATCAGACCTGCAGCTCTAGGACCTCGACTCCCGACAGAATGGAATTGGCCTAGGAACATCCTCGCACAGTCAATTGGAGCCTTTGACAACTCCTTACGTGTGAATTGGGCGAAGGAAGCCGCAGCAGCATGCACTACCAAAGTGGGAGCAGATAGTCCCACATCGGAAGCCACTGAAGTGGTGAACACGCATAAGTTGAATTTTTCAATAGGGCTATTCGCCTTAGACATTGGGGGTGAGGTCCCTGCTCACCTGCTCACATGCCTCGTCAACGACCTCTCCTCCATGGATCTGGTACACTCGACCCACCTAAGCCTACACTCCTTGGCTGCGACCATAGGCTTCACGCCCATAGAACCCACGGACCTGGACCTGAGTGCGTGCCTACCCGATTACTCGACTATACACTGAGAGGCCCTGGGAGGGTGGATCCTAAAGAGACAAAGAGGAGAGTCTGCGTGGGTAGAGGGGGGGTTTTGCTACAGAGAGGAACGGATGACACTTAGCCATTTGAAGGACCTTCTCCCTCTGTGTGAAGAAGGAGAACAGAGAAAGAAAGAAGGAAGAACAAGAGCATAAGAAAAAAGGCAAAGAAGAGACAGAGAAGAACAAAAGTAGGAAGGGTCGTAGCTGAATAAAGATAGAGAAGAGAAAGAGAAAAGAAGAAGAAGAAGAGAAAGGCTTAAGTAGTTTAAGCCATCTGATTTACTAATTAGACGATTGGTTTGGTCGCATTGCATTTCATATATACATTGCATTCATTAGCTATCATTGTAAGGAGTATTTAGTGATCTAAATTACCATTTTACTCCATTATTTTTTATTTCTAACAATTGATCTTAGTGCTACTTTTGTCTGAAGTAGTTTTTATTTACAATTTCATAGCTTTCATGTCTTAAATTGCAATTCTTGAGAACTGAATTCTATATTGCTTCCTGTGTTCCACCTTAGAACTTTTTCGAGTAATAAAATTATTTTTTTGAGCACTATTTTGGCTATACTGCAATATGGCAATCTTAAAACATCGATTTAGCACGCGAACAAAGGTCAATTGGTTGAGGTCCTAGGAAGATATAAAATGGCATTTGGGTGGATCATAGCTAATCTAAGAGGGATAAGTCCATCCTATTGCACCCATAGAATTTTCACTGATGAAACTGTTAAACCTTGTAGAGAATTTCAAAGGAGACTAAATCCTAATATGAGAAAAGTTGTAAAGAAAGAAATAATTAAATGGTTAGATACTGGTATCATATATCCTATTTCTGATAGTCCTTGGGTCAGTCCGACACAGGTTGTACCTAAGAAATCCAGCTTAACCGTTATAACCACTGACAAGGGTGAAAAAGTACCCACCAGAATAGCTTTCTCCTGGAGAGTTTGTATGGATTATAGGAAGCTTAATAATGCCACTAAGAAAGATCATTTCCCTTTACCCTTTATAGATCAAATTCTCGAAAGGTTAGCGGGAAGGGAATTCTTTTGTTTTCTTGACGGATACTCTGGATATCAAGTGGAAATTCACCCTGAAGATCAAGAAAAAGCAACATTCACATGCCCCTTCAGAACTTTTACGTTTTGAAGAATGCCCTTTGGATTGTGTAATGCACCAGCCACATTTCAGAGGTGCATGATGGCTATCATCTCGGACATGGTTGGTCATTGTTTAGAGATTTTTATGGATGACTTCTCTGTATTTGGAAATTCATTTAATTCTTGCTCCTTAATCTTGAGAAAATTCTTCAGAAGTGTATTGAGGTCAACTTAGTCTTAAGTTGGGAAAAAAGCCACTTTATTGTTCAAGAACGAATTGTTTTAGGCCATATTGTCTCAAAGAAAGGAATGGAAGTAAACAAAGCTAAGGTTGATCTGATCAGTAACCTTCCACCTCCTACTTCAATTCGAGATGTTCGATCTTTCTTAGGACACGTAGGATTTTATAGGCGTTTTATTAAAGACTTCTCTAAGATAGCTAGACCTTTGAGTGCTTTGTTGGCTAAAGAAGTTAGATTTGAATTTGATGACTCTTGTTTAACGACATTTAACACTCTTAAAGGGTCTTTGACTAAAGCGCCTGTCTTACATCCCCCAGAGTGGACACTTCCATTTGAGACTATGTGTGATGCTTCAGATTTTTAGTTGGAGTAGTTTTAGGATAGAGAATTGATAGAAAACCTATTGTAATCTTTTATGCAAGCAGAACTTTAGATGAAGCTCAAAAGAATTACACTACAACTAAAAAGGAATTGCTTGCAGTTGTTTTTGCTCTCGAAAAGTTTCGATCATACTTGTTAGGTTCCCATGTGGTAATTTATAGTGATCATTCAACCCTTAGATAGCTTCTATCCAAAAAGGATGCTAAACCAAGATTAATTTGATGGATACTTTTATTGCAAGAATTTGATTTAGAAATAAAGGATAAAGCTGGATCAGAAAATGTAGTGGCTGACCATTTGTCTCGGATCTTAATAAGTAATGATCATTCTCCACTAATTTGTGAGTTATTCCCTGATGAACATATGTTGGTTATAAAGGGAATTAAGTCTCCTTGGTTTGCAAATATAGTTAATTACTTAGCAGTAGGTCGGATCCCTTCTGATTGAGCAAAACATAAGAGAGAAAATTTTCTCTGAGAACAAGTATTATTTTTGGGAATATCCAGAACTCCTTAGGCTCTGCAATGATCAGATAATAAGAAGGTGCATTCCGGAAAGTGAGTTCCACAGCATATTGTCCTTTTGTCATAGTAGGCCATGTGGTGGTCATTTTTCTGGAAAGAAAACAACTGCTAAGATCCTCTAAAGCGGCTTTTATTTGCCTACTTTGTTCAAGGATTCACGTTTGTTTACTAAGTCTTGTACAAGATGCTAAGCTTTAGGAAATATGACTAAAAGAGATATGATGTTGATGTGCATACATCTGAATAGCCAAAAATATCTATTAATGCATGTTCTTAGTATCATATTAGTATCATGCATTGTAAATATTGCATGACATGCATAATCATGCATTTAGGTCAAATTGTACAAATTGTATGGTAATTTCTTCTTTTTCGTGGCCAGGGCAGAGTGACTTTTAATCGAAGCTTCAGATCAAAGATCCAACCATACGGATCTGATCAGGATGATGATTGGAGTTCAATGACTCCAAGATCACCCCGATTGGACTTCCGTAGCATCAGATATAATCCAAGGAAGGTCAGAGATCAAGAGCCAAGATGGTGTTAATCCGCACTTCAGATGACAAATCCGACTGCACGGATGGGTTCGGATTGATGATAGTGATGAGTCCATTTTAATGGACTAATATTACATCTAAGTAACTTTAATTGTATCTTTTAGGTTTGTTAATAATTATATTAAGTTACAAAATGTTTGCATGCATCATGATTTAGGTTTACATCTATTCTATAACTTAATATGTTCTTTTTATGTGCAGAAAAAATAATTGGCAAAAGAATGAGGAGGAAAGGGTAAATTACCCTTTCAAATAGCCGGCGACTGTTCTTTTCCCCATCCTCCGGGCACCCTCAACAGCCGCCGGCCAGAAATAGTTAAGGGATTTGAAAATCCCTTAACTCTCGCAGGCGCAAAGCAGGAGGAGTTAAAAAGAAGAGGCAGAGAAAGGAGAGGGAAGATCATCCAGAGGGGGTGAATAACTCCTGCGTGCACTGTGGACCAGGACCACCTTCCCTTCAACGCTGCAGGCGCTCACGCCATCAAGCTTGCCCCTGCAGGCACAGCACCTTCATCACCACCGCGCGCCTGCAGCCGTGCCCTAGCAAGCCTCTCCGCAGCCTGCAGCGCCGCACCATCTTGCGCGCCATCTGTAGTGCGTCCCCTCTCCAGCAGGCGCATCCTCGTCCACTTGCGCCCGCTCATGCACCAGCACCAACCAGCCAGCAAGCGCCCGCAGGCACACCCTTCCAGCGCCTGCCTTCACCATTGCCAAGCCTGCGCCCCTTCACTGCAAGCATGCCCGCTTCGCTTCCACCCTCCAGTGCCGCCCCATAGGCGTACCCCCTACTGTAGGCACTGCACCCGCAGGCACCCCACCGCACGCCTCAGCCGTGCCCTCACCTCTGCCTGCTCCAGCCCTCCTGCAGGCACTAGCATTGCGAACACCACAGCGCCCCCTTGCAGGCATCGCCTTCACTCCTCAGCGCCCGCAGACGCTGCTCCCCACCGCGCGCCTGTAGCTGCGCCCTAGCACCCCCTACTGCAGGCACACACCTTGCCGCAGCGTTTCCAGCCAGCGCCCCACCCCACAGGCGCACCCTCCTACTGCAGGCGCTGCACCAACAGGCTCCCCACCGCCCGCCTGCAACCGCGCCGCACCAAGCAGCCCAGCAGGCACTGCACTGCGTGCCTTTCATCAAGCAGCACCTTCACACCAGTAGCAACTTCCTCCAGCGTCTTCTCCTCCGCCATCCGGCCACCTCCGACTATCTCCGTCGACGCCGCGACCTCCATTGGATAGTCCTCATCCTCGCCGACCTCCCTAGCGCGTCCACTGCCCGCCGATGCTTTCTCTCTCTCTTGCAAGGAGGAGAGAGAGCAAATGCTCTGTTTTGAATTCAATTAAAATTTACATTTACTTCCATTGCCATAGAATTTGATTTATTATTATTTTATTGTGGCAGAATTGCGCATGCACACTCATATTTTCTGATAATTGCATGTTATTGATATTCACCTGTTTTAAGATTGATTTTGGGATCAACACGTGCACCGATTCTCTCTAGTATATGACACGTGAAAATTACACAAAATCATCATATATTTATTGAAGATTTCAGTAAGGGAAAACTGCACATATACCTTTATCTTTTTAAGTTATTGTGAATCTACTTTCCTTCGCATTTTATGTAAGATTTGAATAGGGATTTTGCACTTAACCGAAAGAATATAAAATAATCAAGAGTTTATTGCATAATTACCTCCCTGTGGACACAACCCGCTCTTCTATGAGTGGTTAATTACAATTTTGGTGCGTGCGTGATTCTATTTTCTACTTGCTTGCTTTTAAAACCAACAAAGAAAATATCGAGCTGCCTATTTAGAAGTTGCATGCCCTTAGGTGCACGCATTTAGCGGTGATTGAGCAGCACATTAGATCTTATTATTGCATTGCAAGCATATTAGCTCGAAGATTGCCGGAGACAGGTACATCTTTCTAACTTTTGTATCCAGCTCCTGTTCACGCATTTGCATTCAAATTCAAATTCACAAAGTTGTTTGAATTTACTAATTCAGTGATCACATAACTAAAAGTGGAACTAATAATCAGATTCAACCCTAAAAGCAATTCACATTTGATCTGATTCTAAGGGACTTGTCTGCGATTTCAAAAGAAATTACAAAGATTTGCGATGTGTTGCATACTTCTGACACTGAGCACGCACATTAGGCACCGCACTAAGGCTCTATCCCTTAAGGCTATAGGCACCGATCTCTTTATCGGTGCAGACCCTCCTATTGTGCTTTGTGGTGGTGGTGATACTATCTTTTGACCAAGTGTTTTGATACTCCACGGAGGGGGACACCCTTTAAAGGAACAAAAGGATAGTTAAGGGGCACCGCATACGCATCACCTCAAAGGAAGGGTTCACCCTACTTGCATCCCTTTGTTCGTCCTTGGAGTAACTTCTCACTTGATCACCTGGGAGTATCATCCAAGCAAAGTATAGGTCCTAGGGCACTCGAAGGTTGAATTAAGGCAAGTAATTGCAGTGAAAAACTTGTTTGGCCATTTATATTAACTAATTCGACCTCCACAATAAAGAAGGTTAAGATTTCAAGTACACACCCCTCTTATACCACTTACGTGGGAACGGAGGGATAAGTCTTGATCTTTTGACTTATCTTTAGAGTGGAGGTTTAACTTACTCAATAAAAAGAACCTGAATTGTGTTTTGTATGCTTGGTAGACGCTCTCTTGAGGGTAGTCTAGTGTTTGATCCTGAGCCTGAGAGAATTCTTAAGAGAGCTCACCTAGGAGAAGAAAAAGAAGGAATGGTTGAGCAAGGTGCAAATCAACAAAGGACCCTAAGGGACTATTTTATTCCTACTAACCAACCTACACAAGCACTAAGACGATCGGCAGGGGATAATCCGTATGAGATCAAGAGCAATACCATATCTTTATTGCCCTCTTTTTATGGTACTACTAGGGAGGACCCCTACTGGCATTTGGAGGAATTCACCGAGGTCTGTTCCACAGTGAAGCTCCAGGGCTTTACTGATGAAGCCCTAATGAGGACTCTATTTCCTTTCTCCCTAAAGGACAAGGCCAAGCACTGGTATCATACCCTTGATGCAAGGGTAAATGATTGGGCCACCCTCAAGAGAGAATTTTTAAAAAAATATTTTCCTATGAGTAAAACCAACCATTACAGAAGAGCGATTATGGGTTTTACTCAACAGGAAGGGGAGCAATTTCATGAGACTTGTGAGAGCTTTAGTGACCTTCTTAGGTTATGCCCCCACCATCAAGTGCCAACATGGCAGCTGGTCGAAAGGTTCTATAATGGATTATCTGAAAGGCATAGGCAAACCATTGATGCAGCCTGTGCAGGAACCTTCATGACCAGAACTGAGGATGAAGCCTGGGCATTATTTAAAACATTAAGAGACAACTCCATACATCTGTCCTCTGCCTATCAAGAAAGAAAACCATTAATCTTGCAGAGGAAGATAGAGGCCCATGAAGCTGCGGCTTCTCAGGATTTGGCTTATCAGATTCAATTATTGAATAAAAACTTTGATAGGCTTTTAGCAAACCCCGGCATGAACCCTCAAGCAACCTCTATTTTTCAGGCTTCAAGAGAATGCTCCATTTGCCAAAGCACAACGCACGCCACTGCGGAGTGCCAGTAGGCAAACCAATTCCCTGAGTTGATTCAGGCCGACTTGAACGCGGCCCAAGGTTTCCGCCCCCCTCGCAATAACCCTTACTCCAACACTTATAATCCAGGGTGGCGGAACCATCCAAACTTCTCTTGGAAGCAAGGTGATGCTCCTAACTCAGGGAATACTAGACCCTTACCTCCCCAGCCCACATACCAACCTTCGTATGAAAATCCTCCTCCGAATAAGCCCTTTGACATGGATGAACTGAAAGCCATGATGAAAGCAATGCAAGAGCATCAGAATATGGTTATCCAATCTCAGAATAAGATGATTATTGATATGCAATCCCAAATTGGCCATCTTACTGAGGCAGTTAGGCAACATGATCCGGGGAAGCTGCCTAGCTCTTCTGAGGAGAACCCTAAGGGCAAGGGGGTTGTATTCAGGGAGCATGCCCAAGCAGTGACCGTGTTGAGGAGTGGAAAAAAGATTGACAAGCTTGATAACACTCCTACGGTTACATCACAGAATTCCCCTTCCATACTTGACCCAACTTCCATCTCACCCGAGGAAGAGCCACACCACTCTTCCTCACACAAAATCACCCACAATGAGGATGTCATCCTTCCACCACCCCTTTCCCGCCATGACGACCCCTCTACCCAGAAGTCGAGGGTGCCCTATCCAGAGCACCTATCTGCTCCTGGGGAATCTTCTGTTGGCTCGTCTGGAGCCAAGGATAGGACAGAAGAGATTATGGATACTTTTAGGCAAGTCCAGATTAACTTGCCTCTGTTGGAAGCGATTAAACAGATTCCATCCTATGCCAAGTTTCTAAAGGACCTGTGCACCCAGAAGCGCCGATCTAGGAAACAGGTCCAAACCAAGGTCATCCTGCCTGACCATGTTAGCTCGGTACTCCAGCATGGAACACCCCCCAAAATGAAAGACCCAAGGGCCCCGTATATTTCAGTGGTTATAGGTAACCAACACATTGACGAGGCTTTGCTCGATCTGGGTGCGAGGGTAAACATTCTACCGAGCTCTGTCTACGACCTTTTGGGAGGAGGAAAGATGAAGCCTAGTCCAGTAATCCTCCAGGTTGCAGACAGATCACTTAAGACACCGCGGGGATTATTTGAAGATGTCCTTGTGAGAGTGGAGGATTTCTTCTTCCCCGTTGACTTTCTGGTACTTGATACTGACCCATCTAATAAGCCCACAAAGTCGTCCATTATTCTGGGACACCCCTTCTTGGCCACAGCCAATGCCTCTATAAATTGTAGATCTGGGGCACTTAAAATGGGCTTTGGGAACAAGAAAATCCGATTGAATGTTTTTGATACTTACAAGCAACCCAGATTTGAGGATTGTTCTCAGATTGAGGTCGTTGATGAAATAATTGAAGAGACTACTCTAGCACTCTTATGTAGAGATCCCCTTTAGAAGGTCATATCTCAGGACCATCCCTCGATTATTAAAGAAACTGATAGGAAAATGCCCGAACTAGAAGAGTTGCTAGGGGTACACACTAAGTCTCTGTCTCCACCCTGGACTGTGAAGGTAGATCCGCTGCTTGATGTGGGGACATCTCAACTAAAACCCTCAATCAAAAAGGCTCCTGAATTGGAGTTGAAACCCCTCCCGAGCACATTGAAATATGCTTTCCTTGGCCCTAATAACATGCTCCCCATTATTATCTCGTCTGCATTATCTGAATTGCAGGAGGGAGCTTTGCTTGAGTCTTTACAAAGGCACAAGGAAGCAATTGCCTGGACAATTGCTGATATTAAGGGTGTTGATCCCTCTCTTTGCATGCATCATATATACACAGACGAGTCCATGAAGCCTTTCCGAGATATGCAGAGAAGGCTCAATCCAAATATGCGGGAGGTTGTTAAAAAGGAGATTCTGAAATGGCTGGATGCAGGGATTATCTATCCCATTTTAGATAGTAAATGGGTCAGTCCTATTCACGTAGTTTCGAAAAAGGTAGGAATCATTGTGGAAGAGAATGACCAAGGTGAAATGGTGACCACTAGACCCTCAACTGGTTGGAGGGTCTGCATTGATTACCGCCATTAAACACGGCTACCCAGAAAGACCATTTCCCCTTACCGTTTATCGATCAAATTCTGGAATGATTAGCGGGGAACAAGTACTTTTGTTTTCTTGACGGGTACTCTGGGTACAATCAGATAGCCATTTTTCCTAATGATCAGGAGCGTACCACCTTCATGAGTCCTTATGGCACTTTTGCGTTCCGTCGAATGCCATTCGGGTTATATAACACTCCTGCCACTTTCCAACATTGTATGATGGCTATCTTTTCTGATATGATCGACGAGTTCGTTGAAATTTTCATGGATGACTTCTCCATTTATGGCTCGTCGTTTGACCTATGCCTTTCGCACCTTAATAAAGTCTTAACCCGTTGCGAAGAGGCAAAGCTGATGCTTAGCTGGGAGAAAAGCCACTTTATGGTCCAGCAAGGCATTGTGTTAGGGCATATAGTTTTCGAGAGAGGATTAGAGGTGGACACCGCAAAAATCAATTCCATCTCTAAGCTTCCATTGCTCGCCAATGTTCGTCAGGTTAGATCTTTCCTTGGCCATGCTGGATTTTGTAGGTGCTTCATTAGAGATTTCAGTAAAATCTCTAAGCCACTCTGCGACCTGTTAACGAAGGATGTCTCCTTCGATTTTGATGATAGATGTGGCGAGGCTTTCCAAGTTTTGAAGAAAGCCCTCATTACCGCATCGATTATCCAAGCACCAGATTGGACCCTCCCGTTTGAGCTTATGTGTGATGCTTCTGATTTTGCAGTAGGAGCGGTCTTAGGTCAAAGGGTTGATGGCAAATCTCATGTGCTGCATTATGCCAGCAAGACCCTTACGGATCCTCAGCAAAACTACACGGTCACTGAAAAGGAATTACTTGCTGTAGTATTTGCTTTGGAAAAGTTTCGATCTTATCTTTTGGGATCCAAGGTTGTGGTGTTCACTGATCATTCAGCCCTTAAGCATCTTCTGGCTAAAAAGGACACAAAACCTCACCTAATTCATTGGATTCTGCTACTCCAAGAATTTGACCTAGAAATTAAAGACAAAAAAGGAGTTGAGAATGTAGTAGCAGACCATTTTTTTAGGATCCCTATTGAGGCATAAAACCCTGCTGGCAGTATTCAAGAGACTTTCCCTGATGAGTCTCTAATGGCCGTGGAAGCTAAAACTCCTTGGTTCGCTGACATAGGGAACTATCTTGTCACAGGCATTACCCCCAGTACTTGGGACAAGCAGAAGCGAGACAGGTTTCTCTCCAATGCTAAATTTTATCACTAGGAGGAACCCGAGCTTTTTAGAATAGGCCCTGACCAGCTGTTTCGCCGTTGCGTCCCTGATGAAGAACAAAGAAGTGTTCTGAGTTTCTGTCATGACCTCCACTGTGGGGGACATTTTAGTGGGAAGAAGACTTCCCATAAGGTTCTTCAGTTTGGTTTTTGGTGGCCCACATTATTCTGAGATGCACATATGTATGTGGGCGCATGTCTACGTTGCCAGCAGATAGGAACCATTGGAAAAAGGGATGAGATGCCCCAACAACCTATCCTCCCTGTTGAAATCTTTGATATTTGGGGCATTAACTTCATGGGTCCCTTTCCTGTGTCCTTCGAATATGAATACATCCTTGTGGCTGTTGACTATGTATCAAAATGGATAGAAGCCATACCCATGCGAACCAATGACCATTCCGTGGTCTTTGGCTTTGTTAAGGCTAATATCATTTCTCGGTATGGGTGCCCAAGGACGATCATAAGTGATGGAGGACCTCACTTTAAGAATGTACACTTCGCAAGACTACTTCAAAATTTGGGAGTCAACCACATGATAGCCACACCTTATCATCCCCAAAGAAGTGGACAAGTTGAAGTGTCCAATAGGGAGATTAAGCGAATTTTAGAAAAAATTGTCAGGCCTGATCGGAAGGATTGGCCTAAAAGACTAAATGATGCTCTTTGGGCCTACAGAACTGCGTATAAGACTCCCTTAGGCATGTCTCCTTTCCGTCTTGTCTACGGAAAAGTGTGCCACCTTCCTGTTGAAATCCAACAAAAAGCTTATTGGGCTATTAAAAACGTTAACTTGAATCTGGATAAAGTGGGAAAAGCACGTATGTTAGAATTAAGTAAGCTTGAGGAGCTTCGTAATGAAGCTTATGAAACTTTTCAAGCTTACAAGCAACATACAAAAGTCTTCCATGACAAGCACATCATTAGAAAGACTTTTGAGCCCAACCAGTGGGTCTAGCTTTTCAATTCTAGACTTAAATTATTTCTTGGAAAGCTCAAGTTCCGCTGGGATGGGCCATACGTTGTTATCAATACTTTCCCTGATGGAGCTATAGAGATTAAGAACCCTATTTCAGGTGCGAGCTTTAAAGTAAATGGCCAGCAACTTAAACCGTATATTACTCTTTCAGATGGCTAGGATTTGGATGCACTTCGGTTTGAGGAGCCTTAGCTCCTCCCACTCTCCTCCTCAGGTGATATTCTTCTATGTCTGTATTTTTCCAATGAGGACATTGTCAGTCTTAGGCATGGGGGGTATAACCTGAGAATGTTTATAGCATTTATAAATATTTGCATACATATTTATATATATATTATAATTTTTTTTTTCTTTTCTTGAGCTGATTGGGTTAGTCCCTAGCAAAATACCTTTATTATTGGAAGTTTTTCTTCTGGAATTATTTCTTAAGTTTAGAATCCAGTACATTTATTTCACGTGCACGTAGACTTGGTAATGGATCCTTGAGGAAAACCAATAAGCATTTGTAGTCCACTGAACCCTTGGATAGTTCATAGGGAGTCAGGCATACTATCTTCTAGTAGATCCACCTCATATTTGTGAGAAGAAAGTAGAGAGATTATTGGTGTGCTAAGTCTAGTGCAAGGACTCTTAAGTTTTGGATAATTAGATGGTGATACTTCAGAGTTAGGCGTAGTTTTCACTCTCTGTTCCTGTGTGCGTATTTTGTGTGAATTCCTGAGAGTTACCAAATAAGGTAGATACATGGAGATTGAGTCTTAATAAAGCTATAACTATGGTGGATGGTTACGACCGTCCTTCATAGAGTCCTCGGCTGAAGGAGGGTAATAGTGTCAAAGGTCAGAAATACACCTGTCCTATCCATTCCTTCCCGGTGCCAAGAATAGGCACTTCCACCAAATAAGCCACACAACTTCCTTTGACCATCATCATCCCTAATAATGCCTCGTAAATAAAAGTCCGTATCGTGTTGTGTTGATTGAAAAAGAAACAAAAACAAGAAGAAATAATAAGAAAAAAAAGGAAGAGAGAAAGAAAAAAGAAGAAACAGAAAGAACAAAAAGAACAAATAGTTATATTAAAAAAAAAAGTCCAAGTTATAATGTAACATTATTTCTGAGGCAACAGAACACCTATCACGTTCCACCAAATATGACCCATACCTACCTTTTAGTATTTCTGATCGCCCAAATACTGGTTGAGGACTCTAACTTAGTTGTAGAGTTATTAGGACTTTAATTGAAGTGTGGATGCCATGTGAGGCCACCAAATAGTGAGTACAATTTCTAAATCTGGCGAGATTCGTGATCTCAGAAAGAAAGAAAAGAGAGAGTGCCCAGGAACATCAAGAGAGCACAATTGTGTAGCCTCTCTCAGAGTTGACTTGTCTAATAGTATAGAGATCTAGAGTCTATAGTACTAGACTATTTGTAGCACCAGATGAGTGTGTGCCACCAAATATAAATCCATTCAACTCGATATCTCCTACTTAAGCCAAACACCAGGGTCAAATTACAGATTATCCTCTTCTTTATCCCCGAGGGAAGTAGTTGCCTATCTCGACGCAATATTTACCAAGGGTGAAGTATGAACTTCCAATGCGAATTGGCTCTTTCACTTGGATCTGTTACCTAGGCTATCAGCACTTCACATTTGTCTAGATTTCTAAAGTTTTGAAGTAAGAAAAGAAGAAATCTTCTAATTACTTCTATTATTTTTCATTTTTGCTAGGGACTAGCAAACCTTAGGCATGGAGGTATTTGATGAGTCCATTTTAATGATCTAATATTACGCCTAAGTAACTTTAACTATATCTTTTAGGTTTGTTAATAACTATATTAAGTTATAGAATATTTGCATGCATCATGATTTAGGTTGACATCTATTCTATAACTTAATATGTTCTTTTTATGTGCAGGAAAAATAGTTGGCAAAAGAATGAGGAAAGGGTAAATTACCCTTTCAAATAACCGCGGCTATTCTTTTCTCCATCCTCCGGGCACCCTCAACAGCCGCCGGCCAGAAATAGTTAAGGGATTTGAAAATCCCTTAACTCTCACAGGTGAAAACCAGGAGTTAAAAAGAAGAGGCGGAGAAAGGAGAGGGAAGATCATCCAGAGGGGGTGAATAACTCCTGCATGCACTGCGGACCAGGATCACCTTCCCTTCAACATTGCAAGCGCTCACGCCATCAAGCCTGCCCCTGCAGGCACCGCACCTTCATCACCACCACACGCCTGTAGCCACGCCCTAGCAAGCCTCTCCGCAGCCTGCAGCGCCGCACCACCTTGCGTACCATCTGCAGCGCGTCCCCTCTCCAGCAGGCGCGTCCTCGTCCACTGGCAACCGCTCATGCACCAGCACCAACCATCCAGCAAGCGCCCGCAGGCACACCCTTCCAGCGCCCACCTTCACCACTGCCAAGCCCACGCCCCTTCACTGCAGCCGTGCCCACTTCGCTTCCACCCTCCAGCGCCGCCCCGCAGGCGCGCCCCCTACTGCAGGTGCTGCACCCGTAGACACCCCACCGCGCACCTCAGCCGCACCCTCACCTCTGCCTGCTCCAGCCCTCCTGCAAGTGCTAGCATTGCGCACACCACAGCGCCCCCTTGCAGGCACCACCCTCGCTCCTCAGCACCCGCAGACGCTGCTCCCCACCGCATGCCTGTAGCCACTCCCTAGCGCCCCCTACTGTAGGCGCACACCTTGCCGCAGTGTTTCCAGCCAGCGCCCCACCCCACAGGCGCAACCCCCTACTGCAGGTGCTGCACCTGCAGGCTCCCCACCGCGCGCCTACAGCCGTGCCACACCAAGCAGCCCAGCAGGCACTGCATTGCATGCCTTTCATCAAGCAGCACCTTCACGGCAGCTGCAGCCTCCTCCAGCATCTTCTCCTCCGTCGTCCGGCCACCTCCGGCCATCTCCGTCGACACCGCGACCTCCATCGGATAGGCCTCATCCTCGTCGACCTCCCTAGCGCATCCACCGCCCGCCGATGCTCTCTCTCTCTCTCGCGAGGACGAGACAGAGCAAATGCTCTGTTTTGAATTCAATTAAAGTTTACATTTACTGCCATTGCCATAGAATTTGATTTTTGATTTATTATTATTTTATTATGGCAGAATTACGCATGCACACTCATATTTTCTGATAATTGCATGTTATTGATATTCACCTATTTTAAGATTGATTTTGGGATCAACATGTGCATCGATTCTCTCTAGTATATGACACGTGAAAATTACACAAAATCATCATATATTTATTGAAGATTTCAGAGAGGGAAAACTACACATATACCCTTATCTTTTTAAGTTATTGTGAATCTACTTTCCTTCACATTTTATGTAAGATTTGAATAGGGATTTCGCACTTAACCGAAAGAATATAAAATAATCAAGAGTTTATTACATAATTGCCTCCCTGTGGACACGACCCGGTCTTCTATGAGTGGTTATTTTTATTTTTTTGATTAGTCAATTTTTCCACCACTTAAATACTACAACGCAAAGCGGAAAGTCGACTCGTCAGATAGCAGCCTAATGATGCGAAAATCGATCCAATCCGCCATCCGTGTCACCTTCTATAAGTCACAGAAGATGGATGGCAAGATGGCGCCACATGATGCCATCTCGACTGCCCAAACTGGCTCAGCCAAATTAGCAAGGACCGCCGCACTCTCTCTCTCTCCTCACCCGCTCGATTGATCTCAGCTGTTGGATCTTGATCCAACGGCCACGGGCATGCGCGCTTAAAACGTGAGCATGACAAAGTGGTAGCCGTAGCACAGCGGGCACAAGCGCTTCACGCAAAGAAGAGGCGCGGGGTCGAGTCCCCACGAGCCTCAAATTGATCTGAAGATGCAGAGCGCATTGATTCCGGTCGTCAAATGAAGATCGTGCAGGCGAGGAGCTGGAGATGTGGTGCGTGGAGGAGCTCTGGATCATGTACGTGTAAATCCCTACTTGGAGGGGGTGAGATCAGCGTGACGTAAAAATGAGAAAATAAAATATAGAACAACCTCACAAAATAAAAATCACACAAAGTACACAATGATATTTAGGTGGAAACCCGAACCAGGTGAAAACCACCACCTAACACTCTCGAGTTAGGATTTTCCGATCAACCAAGTTGATCAAATCCACTAACGTACTACTTAAGTGAGGGTAGTACAACCTCAATTACAACCATGCTACTTTATACGAGGGTAGCGTACCTCAAACCCCTTCTCTTCATGAGAAGGATTTTGTCTCACGAAGGAGACGGGAATTCGCAAAGCGAATACCCAACGCAAGCAAAGTAAAATACAAAAATAGTCCTATAGAGCCAACAAAGATATTCTTAACCTAAGCTTTTATAGGAGTAAGGATGCTTCCCTTTGCAAGAAGTGCGTCGACTATGCGGATGCGTGAACCACGCGACGGCGCAACGGTGCTCTCGTGAACTACGGTGGGAGAGCGAGTGCGCAAGTGATCGATGCTCTCTAGATGTAGAACTTAAGCCTGGAGAGCAAGAGCTTCTTCTATAGATCAATTTGACACAAGGATGTGGAAATGCTTGTACTTGGTGTGTCTAGGTGTGTGTTTGAGTGGCAAAGGTTCTCTATTTATAGAGGCCCTAGGAAGGCTTTGGAAGGCCTTGGAAGGCTTCCATAGCTGTTGGGTGCAAGCTCCAAGAGAATCAGGCCGAAATCAGGATTAATCATTACACTGACAGGGTTATCAGACATCTAGTCCTGGCATCAAACGTCTGGAAAACTCGTTTAAGACGTCTGGGAACAAAGTCCGATGTCTAATTTTAGGCGGATTTCCTTCCTGACTTAAATCAGATCTAAACAGGATTCTAGTGAATTGTCATTAGACGACATATAGGACGTCTGGACGTCTGGAAACCTACTTTTCTATGGAAATGCATTTCCAAGAGAGTGCAACGGCTATAAAATCTCTGAGAAGAGATTTTGGGTCAGCCGAGGCAAAACGGTCATGTATCAGACGTCTAGTGTCCTCTACGGACGTCTGATACGAGCCAACGGTCATTTCCTTCAGTGTTTGCTAAGGCAGCCAACGGTCCACTAATTGGACATCTGGCAAAAACATCAGACGTCTTCTGAGACATCTGGAATAAGGTCTGGACGTCTAATTTCATCAGACAAAACTAACTAAGTCCAGCCTAATCATAATCTAACGTCTGAGTCAACAGTTAGATGTCTTAAAAGTATTTATCAGACATCTGAAAAGGTTGTTTGAATCCTAGTTTGGTTTTCTAAGTTCTTTACATAAAACCTAAGTATCCTAGGTTTGTGTAGGTGTTCCTAGGACTACTGTAAGGGTTCTTTGAGGCTCTTTAACATGAATCTAAGTAACAAAATAAAGAGCAACAAAAGAAACAAAAAAATATAGAGTACAAGAAAAGGAAATCTATCCTATTCTTCATATTCTTCCTTCTTCAAGCCATCGCTCCTCGCGAAGCTCCTCTGTTCTCCGTCAAGCTCCTTCAATCCGTCCTGGATGTGAGCTCGAACTTCGTCTAACCACATCTCCATTTGCAATTAACCTGAAATCTAAAACTTCAAGTGCAAATGTTAAATGACACGTGTTTTGTTATCATCAAAATAAACGATCGCGATGCTCTAGCACCAACAGTACGTGCATGATGATGCACCTCTGCACACGGGGGCGCTGCAGCTGAGGAAGATGAAGCGAGCGAGGAACAATTTTAAGCCGTCCGATCTTGAGATCGGACGGCTGATCTCGCGAGAATGTGGGCAAGTAGAACGTAAGGAGGAGAAGAGGTACACGCGGTGCATGCACACGTCGCCCACCTCAGGTCTTTAGTGATGAATAAATCCGTCACTAAAGGCCTGATATTAATTTTTTGAATTTGTAATGACCAAATTACCCCCAATCCTTGCAACTATAAAAGGAGACCCCTACCCTACAAAATTCCCATCCCTTCTTTTCTTCTCTCACCCCCTCCAAAGTTCTAAGAGCTTGTCCCAAATCCAGGATGCTTCTCTTGAGTAAAAATTAGAATTTTCCACCTTCTGCCCCCTTTGTGGAGCATCCCACGGTTGTCTTCTCGCTCCATTCGGGAAGAGGATCCCGTGACAACGATGACATCTTGCCTCGCCCTCGGTTCCTCCCGCTTCATTCTTCTTCTTCCCGCTCCGTCTTCCGTCTTCCAGGCGTCGCCCCGTCCAGCTCATCTTCCAAGCAATCGTCAAGGAGGATACTTCTCTCTCCATTCTCTTTACTGCTTTCTAGAGTAGATTTACTACTTTCTAGCGTCGATTTCCTGCTTTCTAGTTGTAATGATTAGTGTAATGAATAGCATTTGATGATGAAATCCATGTTTATTCTACCTCTCTTTTGTCTTTATTTGTAATATTCTCTCTCTCTTCTATTTATTATTTGTTAAAGAAATAGCTAGTTTTCTACCAGCTAATCTATTTCGTGACAAACAAAACAAATGTATATTTTTAATCAAACGTTCGCCTCCCTATGTTCGACCTGGAATTTTTTTATGAATTTCGGTAAAATTTTATCTATTGATGGATTGCTTCGCGAATCAAACTACAATGACGGGTTTTCAAATCCAACTCTGATCGCGTAATTTTCTGATACAACATTTTGGCGCCGTTGTCGGGGAGGCGACCCTCTTTGATTTTTCACGTTTTCCCACCTTACTTATCTTTTTCCTCATTTCTCTCCTTTCTTATTGTGGTTGCAGGTACTCTCACGAGGCGAGCAAAAGCGGTAGATTGGAGTAAAGTGCGGTTGAAGGGTTTGTAAGTTTACCCTCACCTCCCTACCCACTAGATTTCATTCCATCACTTAATAACACAAACCCTAATTAACCTAGGAGTTCTCTTAAATCCTAAGGTTAGTTTTGATTGTTTGGTTGTCACCTCCACCCACCTCACCCTCCATATATAAAAGAAAGATAAAAAAAAAGATCTCACAGAGGTACACAACCTCTTCTGATTTTCAAACTCAACCGGTAAATCGATCTTTGGAACTGGTACATACACCCAAACACATAATCGAGTAGAAATCAGATTAAGTAATCACTTGTGTGCCTAATTAAGTGGTGCATCAGAGTTGTTTGGGCCACATCACTTCAATTAAAATCAACTCATCAAGTAGCTACCACATAGGTTCAACTTCTAGGGATTTACCAGGCACTCCACATTCTTTTAGGCTTTAAAGGAAAATATCTTCACCTGGGCTTTCAAAACCTGGTGTGCCAACTAAACTTGATTGAATACACCTAAAGTTGAATCCTAAAAGCTACTAAGCAAGATTTAAACCCTAAAATTCACCACATCCAAAAATAATCTTGCTTGAAAACCATTGGTTGTGCATGCACACACATATCAATCAATCATTAAGGGCACAACCCAAATAAAGGGCCCATCACATTCCAAAGCACATTCAAACATAACCCTAATTAAAACAGGGTAGACATTGGCCTTAAGAATTGGACTCGCTCTTCGGAGCCCAGACCGAGATTATTTTCGATTAGTCTATTTCTACCGTTCAATTTGATGTCTAGCTAGGGGAGCAGAATCAAACGATTACAGCTGGGGGGAACACTAGGAACCTGAGGTGCAAGCTAAAGGAAGAACCTTCTCCCCAGTCCCTCCCTCTAACTGGTTGGTTTGACCAAAAAGAAGTAGATCAAATCGATTCTTTATCTCAAGATGGGTTCTGGGAATCTGTAGGTCTTTAGGCTAGCCCACTTAAGGACAGGTTTGTTTGTTTGTATTGCAGGGCACCTTTCTTCCTCCTGTTCTGTCATGGATCCTTCCACATCCTATTCAAACTTCTACTCCTACCCTCCTACCACTACTTATTCCCAAAATGATTATTATTCCAACCAGGCTTATTCTCATCCATCTTCTATTTGGGATAATTTTCATTGGGGATACAGTTCCGGATCTCCGTGTTCAGGGTTTAACCTTAGACACCATAATCTTGATTCTTATCCTTCTCCAAGCTACATCGATTATAGATCATCGCCCTCATTTAGACAACCTAATATGATCTACAATCAAGAAGGATACGCTGATCCTTACCCCTTCCCTGAATACACTGCCTTTAGGTCATTACCACCTTATAAACAACTTGAAATGACCTATTATCAGGGAGGGTATCAAGATCCTCAATTCGTTGACTCCCCTGCACTGAACCCAAACCCACCCAACCCTGAACCAAATCATTTGGTTCAGGTTAACCAGGTCCAAGAAAAGGTGTTGGCTAACTTGAGGAACAACATACAATCTTTAGAAGCTCAGCCAACACCTTGCACTGAAGAATTGGAGCCCCTGATTGAAATGATTGATGATCTAAACAAGTATTTGTTGGATTGGCTCCAAGATGTTAAGGATAAAGGCTCGAGTGAGTTTTTACTTGGGAAATTATCAAAATTGAGGATGAAATTTGTGGTTGCTTTAGTTCAATCTTGGGATGATTCCCAAGATGAACCCCCTTCAGGATAGCCAATGTCAGAACCCGCTCAGGCACCTGTTGGGGGGGACACATGTTACAAGACCAGGATTGACCAGATTGGTCTAGAGCAATCAACTAAGGATGAATTGATTACTTCACCTGAGATCTCTGAGCCGAGGTACGAGGAAACGTATGTCTCCATAGATCAAAAAGTGATTGATGTTTTTAAGACACACATTAATGCGGATTCAGATTTCTTTGATTTTGAGGTGAAGAATCATTATGTGAAGTCTCACATGAGTTTACAGAACACGATTTTAATGAGACAACTGGGCCTGAGGAATTTGATAAATCATTTGATGGCCCCGAAATTGAGGAACTTGATCCTGTTGGGGCTCGCATGATGGATTCATATCCTAATTTCATGAAGGATTTAATTTAAGGCCCCATTCCTCAATTACACCCCATTGAGCTTACTGGAAATTCTGTTTTTGAGATCATTAGACCCAAGTCAATTCTGATTTAGTCTCATATTTTATACTTGGAAATTTCAGATGGGATGATTAATATGTAGGATGTCTTCGAATTTGAAATCCTGATTGCGGAGGATAGAAAGTGGGAATGTTGATTTGGGAAGTCGATTCCAGAGGAAGCAGAAAACCAAGTCTAAGGGTTCCAATTTGTCTAAAACTCCCAACCTTCTACTAGGACCCTTATGACATATTTTCAGAGGATGTCCAACCCAAGCAAACAATCATTGATTATCCCTTTGAGCTTGATTTCTCTGTTATCCGACTCTTTGGACTTGGGTTGCATCCTCACAAATCGCAGGCTCGACCCTGCTTGCATACTGATTTTAGGTTTTCGATAATTTTTATCCAGAACCTTAGATATACTTGACCATGGGGTATGGGTCTGCATCACAATCTAGTCCACATCTGTGGACATTTGCTGGCAGGTCTTGAGGTGAATCTTTTTATTCTAATTCTGACCTACACCTGTGAATTCTTTATTTCTTCTTCTATATATAGTGTGCCTAGCTGAAGGTACTAAATTCAGCATGTATATAGTTCTTTTCATCTCAGAGTAGGCCCATTATTCATGCAATTCAGGTGCTTTCTACTTTACTCCACTCTCTTTCATGTCTTTTTAATACAATTAGGACATTACATTAGATAGGCATGGGGGGTGGATATTCATCACTGAATTATTTTGTCAGCTCCATGGATTCTTTTTATTTTATTTAGATTTATTTTAAAAAAAATTGAATTAGGAGAGAATACTTGGCCAATAGGATTTTTCAACCTTAGGGAATATTACAGTAGGATCTGAACACTAAGACCTTTCAGGACATTGGGCTTAATCGACCTAGGTATCCACTAAAATGTGGATTTGTTTATCGAGTCCTCGCCATCCTGAATTCTATTTCAATTTTATTAAATAAGTTTGGGTGATAAGTACACGACTTATCAACCCGCCCTCTGATTTGAGGGAACTTTAAGTTTAACCATCTACACGCTATTCGCACTGACTCGTTGTTCGTCAGTTTTAACGAAAATTGGGTAGCTAATGAACCTTCTAAGGTGGTATGTGTTCGGAAGCGAAATCGAGGTTTTAAAAACTGTGTTGTAGTATAGTTGAAATCGCTTTAAAAAAAATAATATTTATTACTTGAATTTGAAGTCCAAGGTCGAACACAGGGAGCAATATGGAATTCAAACTCAAGATTGCAATTTGAATCAGAAATATAAGAGATTGCAACAAGAATAATGTCAGGTATCAATGTGCAAAAGGAATGGAGTAAAATGGTGATTTAAATCACCAATTACCTCTCACAAATAGCAACTAAATCAATAGTATCAACAAAACCTCAAATATATGTAATTAGATGTATCAAATGGCTTAAACAACTTGGTGCTACAGTGCTACTTCCTAAAGACTCAAGGGTCTCTCTTCTCCTTCTTTCTTTCTTTCTTTCTATGCTCTGCTTCTCTTGCTTTGTCTTCTCTTCTTCCTTTTGTTCTTCTTCTTCTGTTCTTCTACTCTTCCCCTTCTTTTTTTCTTCCTGTGCGGCTCCCCTTCCTTCTCCTTTCCTTCTTCTGGCTCAGGTCTTCTCCTCTTCTTTTGACCTTCCTGCCTTTCTTCTCAGTTCTCTTTCACGCAGAGGGGGAAGGTTCTTCAAACGGCTAAGTATCAACCGTTACTCTCTGTAGCAAAACCCCCTACCCTGCACACGATCCTCTCTTCCTCTCCTTAGGTCACGCTCTCCTAGAGACTCAAACAGTATCAGGTTATCGGGTTTCGGACCTAGAGTGCACCCGGGTTTAGAGTTGCAGGCATGATCGCAGCTAAGTGGAGTCGGGTTAGGCGGGTCAGGTCTGCACTAGGCCCACGGGGGACGGATCACGGGCGAGGCGCAAGTGAGCGGGTGAGCAGGGGACCTCACCCCCCAAGTGTCTGAGGTAATAAGCCCCAAACATTTTTTCAATTTATGCGCTGTGGTGTGCTCCTCAACTAATGATGTGGGACTAAAGTCCCACCTTCCTTTTGCGTGTCTGCAGTAGCATGGTCTCCCCCTCAATTGGGTCAGCTGCTGAGGTATCTCCCTCAATTGAAGACCTGAGCGTGTGCATGAGATGTTTCCGCACGATCTGGAGTCAAGGCCTGGAGTGAAGGCTTCCTGGAGCCGGCTTGAAGCTTGCTTGAAGCAGCTTCGGCAATGGCGACGACAATGGTGAACCTAAAATCCAAAGAATGGTCTTTTGACCCTGTTTAACCAGCTTAGTAGCGTCGCCGTGGAGTGGCGAATGCGGGGGTGGGTGCAGCATGTGGTGAGAGTGAGGGTGGAGGCTTGACGGTGACGGAAACGGCCATGCGAAGGTGGGGTGTTCAGCGGCACTGAGGAGATGCCAATAGCCTCAATAACCAGAGGGATTTTGCTCTCTGGGACACTACGAAGCTTTTGGGAGTTGTGGCGAGGTGTGTGCATGAGTGTAGTGCATGGAGGAGCTCGCTGGAGATGCTGCCGGAGATGGGGAAGATGGAGGTGAGCAGCAGCAGTTGGCAGTTGTGTGTGTCTGTGAGGGTAGGAAAATGAAATAGAAAGAGCAAGGGAACTAAAGAAGGGCTTAGAGAGAGAGTAGGGAGGCAGAGGGCTCTGGTGTTGGTCGATCGAAGCTGGAGAAGGAGGATGGTGCGATGAGGCAACGACGTTGACTGAGGTAGAGGCACGACCTCTCGTTGGTAGGAGAGGTTCGCAAGGATGAGAGGAAGCTAGTCGGCCATCCAATTTGATGGTTGGATGGTCGGAGGAGAAGAGTAGAGAGGAGTCACCAGAGTAAAGTTTGAAGGTGGTCGGAGATGGAGTAGAGGAGGGTTTCTTAGGCCAAAACTTGCTGAAATGCACGATCGTGCCCTAGGGATCTTTTTATAAGCCATAAGAAGCCCTTCCAAGCTTGGAAAGAAGCTTTCAAGCTTGGAAGGTAGTTGCGGAATAGGATACCGAACCTTTGAAAGGTTCGCATGGCCTTTTGGGAAGGACTTAGAGCCCAAGGAATGGCTCAATGGGAGGAAACTTCCCAAGGAATCCCCGTATCAATTTTGAGAGGGATTGATTGAGAATCGAGCGAGAAATCCTCGCTCAAAACTCGACGGTGAAGGTTTCACCTTCCAAAATGGCGTGGGGACCTGCTTATGAAGAAGACAAAGAAGTTGGGGGGCTATTTGTAAGAAAATTCAAAAGTTAAGGGTCTGAATGAGATAGACAGAGTCTGACTGGACCAAAATGTAGACTTGGTCAAGATGATCTCAGATTGGGCGCAAATTTTGGTACAAACCTAATTTAGACCCAAGGAATCCAATGGTGAAGTTAGATTTAGGTTTTAACCAAGTTTGACTGGGTAATTTATGCAAAAATCCAAATTAGGGCAAATGTTTGTCTGAGACTATTTTGGGTCATGACGGGTTCTGATGGTCAAATTGAAGGTTCCAAACCCTAGAGAACATTTTTCTATGAATTTTAGAGGGTTTAGATGAATTTTATCCTAACTAGAGCCTCAGTTAATTAAGCGGGTTTGTTTTTAGGGTTTCAAAAGTCATTTATTCTCAAAACTTGTGCAAACCCTTTTCTGTCTATTCTAACCCACTTTTTAGACTTTTAAGATCATTTGACCCTTAATTACCCCTTGGGAAAACCCTTGATTTTACTGCATTCATGATATGATGGTAAAATTATAGTTTTAACCCTGTTTCCTTGTATTTCCCTCAGAATGGTTATGTAGTGACTTATGACTCTCTGGCAGTTATGTAGGAGCATTTACTGACTTAATTGGATCAAAATGAGCTAGTTATGGCTCCTGACGGTGTTCTCATCATACCCCCATGCCTAGCTTTTGCTAGACCCTTAGCAAAATCTCATGGAATTAACTTTAATTCTAGACCATATGCCTTTCTATGCTAAAAAACTCTTATGTGTGTTTTTTTGTAGATTAGGTCAGAATGCTGATAGTAGGCCTAGAGGTACTCAAGTACCAACCAAGATCCGAACCTAACCAGCTCTAGTCTTAGTCCTCCATGAAGTTTTCTAAGGCCCACAGGAACTAACCTAAGGTTCGTTAAACTCCGCAGTTAAAGCACCCGTGCTTGTAACATGTTTTAGCCCATGTTTAATTTGCAGTGCATTTTTGTAAGAGAGAGATAGAAGAATTTTCTTTTATTTTTGGAGAGTTTTCTCTCTCTTTTCTTTTTATTTCTAGCCTCAAATTAGTTTTACAACACAGTCTGTATTGGATTCCTAGTTCCTACCATCAATCTTCATAGGGTCCCTAGTAATCGATGCTTCGAGATAGCATTGCCCATGACAACCCCCTGAACCATGGCTTTCGAGATTTAGAGATAATCCCGCCCATGGCGTTCTGTAGCTAAATCCAGACCCTGGCAATCGACATTTCGTGATAATGCCGCCCATGGCATCTAAACCAGCACAAGGTGCTTACATGCCTTAGATAGGATATTTAGATATCCTAGGAAACAAGCACCGAGGAGATGATATGTTATTACGCATTTTCGAGAGGAATTTCCCACCTCTCCGCATCGAGAACTTGTCTAAATCAACTCTTGTGATCAGCCATTCCTAATCTAGATAACTTTTTCAGAATAGATTTAACGCATTTGCGTGATTTTGATACTTAAGTGCACTGAACCAGACAGTGTGTAGATTGAGGTGCTTAGGTTACCGAGTCCCGCAAACCAAAGGTCAGTTAAAGAGGTCGAATAATCCCTAAGCTTAGACCTAATACTTAAGCTTCACATTTTCCCCAACCTCTTGAGGACTATCCAGATCTTAGCGGATACTTGAATTTTTAAGCCTAGGATCGCAGCCCAAGAGGCCTAAGATCAACGTTCCTACTAATCTCTTTTGTCTCTTAGCACTTTTGGTCTTTCATTTTCTTTCTTTTTGATTTGGTCTAGAATTGAGTCAATTCCTTAATATTTTACTAATGACTATTTCTTTTTCTTTTCTTTTCAAAATGTGCTCCTTTTCGACATTTTATCTCCTCTCCTTTTCTCTTCAAAAATGATATGCAATCAATTCAAAATTTCCTCCCTTCTCCTATTGTTGTTCTTTGTCAATTTTTTTTATTTTTTTGGTTTTTTGGAATATGTGATTTTTTTGATGAAACCCTTTCTTGTGAAGTGATTTTCACAGCATTTTGCACTTTAATACCCCCCCATGCCTATGATTTGTAATGTCCTCATTGTAAATTAGGTGGGTTCAAGTTCAGCTTAGATCATTCATTAGAATAGGTTTTGGATGGTGGATGGGTTGGGATGGCTGTTGCGGACGATTTCAAGCTTGGGTATGGGTACCAGAGGTGGAGTCGGCTGTTCTAATGGATGAACCCTAAAGTGCAATATGAGTTCAGCATAAGATGTGTCAAGAAGGGTTTCAGGTTTTTAAAAAGATGACGGGTTGCCTCCCATTAAGCGCTGATTTTAATGCCATCAGCCGGGCACAATAAGCTCAGGGAGAATGGAGATCAAAAGATACCTCAGCCTTGTTCACATTAGTGAGTTCAATGAATGGCTTGAGTCACTGACCATTCACAACAAAGGGTTCTGAATCAAGGCTAGGTTGGCTGATTTCAATAGCTCCATTTCCAAAGATTCGTCTCACCAAGAATGCTCCAATCCATTTTGATCTGAGTTTTCCTGGGAAAAGTTTGAGTTTGGCATCAAATAGTAGGACTTTCAAACTAGGGTAGAAAGATTTTCTCACAAAATGCCTATCATGGAAGGCTTTAACCTGCTCTTTGTAGATACGCAAGTTCTCATATGCATCATTGCGTAGTTCCTCAATCTCGCTTAATTGCAACCGATGGTGTATTCTAGCCTTCACTAGATCTAGATTGCACTTCCGTACTGCCCAATAAGCCTTGTGCTCCATCTTGACAGGAAGGTGACATGCCTTACCATACACTAGTTTGAAGGGAGACATGTCTAATTGGGTCTTATGGGCGGTCTTACAGGCCCACAAGGCTTCTGGAAGGCGAGAAGACCAATCTTTTCTATCAGGCTGAATAGTGACCTGAAGGATCTTCTTAATCTCCCGATTCGATAGTTCTGCCAATCCATTAGTTTGGGGGTGGTAAGGAGTCGAGATAC
Organism: Thalassia testudinum; assembly: GCA_037157565.1. NCBI lineage: Eukaryota > Viridiplantae > Streptophyta > Magnoliopsida > Alismatales > Hydrocharitaceae > Thalassia > Thalassia testudinum. The sequence continues at coordinate 68,081,216 of JAZHRO010000007.1, read as the reverse complement.
GATGCGACACCCCGTACTTTTTCATCAGGGACTGGAAGTGCATATTGGTAAAATGAGACCTGCCATCACTGATGATGGCCTTAGGAACCCCAAATCTAGTAAAGATGTTCTCTTAGATAAATCAGAGGACAACTTTATGATCACTCGTTCTCGTAGGGATGGCTTCGACTCATTTAGAGACATAATCAACTGTGAATAGAATGTATTCAAAGCTGTTAGATCCGGGAAAGGGTCCCATGAAATCAATTCCTCATATGTCAAAGATTTCGCACATAATAATCAGGTTCAAGGGCATCATATCTCGTAGGCCCATGTTGTCGAGGGTCTAACAACGAGCACATGCCCTACAATACGTCTGTGCGTCTTTGAACAAAGTGGGCCAAAATAATCCACACAGGAGAATTTTCACTGCGATTTTATGCCCAGAGAAATAGCCACCGCAGGCCTGGTCGTGATAAAATGACATTACATCATTGACCTCGTTGTCAGGAATGCATCTCCGGATTAGATCATTGCTGATGTGGAAAAGGTATGGTTCCTCCCAAATATAGTACTTGGCCTCGGCAATCAATTTGTCCTGCTTGGAAGTTGGCCAATCTAGCGAAACTTTCCCCATAACCAAGTAGTTTACAATATCAGCAAACCAAGGGAGATTGTGAATGGCTAGCAAGTGCTCATTCGGAAAATGCTCGGTGATTGGACCAGACAGGTCGATGATGGAAGAAGGAAGACGGGACAAGTGGTCAACTACCACGTTCTGTTTTCCCACTTTATCGCAAATCTCAAGATCGAATTCTTGCAATAGCAAGATCCAGCGGATTAGTCTAGGTTTCGCATCCTTCTTTGCAAGGAGGTGCCTCACTGCAGTGTGATCTGAGTATATGATAACACGGGAACCCAAAAGATATGATCTGAATTTTATAGGGCAAATACTACGGCTAGCAGTTCTTTCTCAGTAACTGTATAGTTATGTTGAGCCTCGTCAAGTGTCTTGCTAGTGTAGTAGATGACCATGGGTTTCCCGTCTATTTTCTGCCCAAGTACCGCCCCTACAGCATAATCAGATGCATCGCACATGATCTCAAAGGGTTGAGACCAATCAGGGGACTGCAGGGTAGGTGTTTGGGTCACTCGATCATGCAAGATCTCAAACGCCTGAGCACACTCCTTGGAGATTTCAAAGGGGACATCCTTAGATAGAAGATTAGTCAGGGGTGCACGATTTTCGAGAAATTGGGAATGAATCAACGATAAAAATCGATGTGCCCCAGGAAGGATCGGATGTCTTTGACCGAGCTAGGCATAGGGAGTTTGGAAATTAGATTCACCTTGGCTCGATCAACCTGGATGCCTTTTTCAGAGATGAGATGTCCCAAGACAATTCCCTCAAGTACCATGAAGTGGCTCTTTTCCCAGGAAAGAACCAAGTTCACATCGGTGCACCGCCTGAGGATTTGGACCAAGTGCAGGAGGCAATCATCAAATGATTCACCAAATACCGAGAAGTCTTCCATGAAGACTTCAAGGTATTCACCTACCATATCTGAGAATATGGCAAGCATGCACCGCTGAAAAGTAGCGGGTGCATTGCAAAGACCGAATGGAATCCTTCGAAATGCATATGTTCCGAAGGGGCAGGTGAAGGTGGTATTCTCTTAGTCCCCGGGATGGATTGCGACCTAATTGTAATCGGAGTACCCGTCCAAAAAGCAGAAGAATCGATTTCCTACTAGTTTCTCGAGAATCTAATCAATGAATGGTAGTAGGAAATGATCCTTCTTCATGGTGGAATTGAGTCTTCTGTAATCAATTCAGACTCTCCACGAGTTTGCTATATGGGTCAGTATGGTTTCTCCGATTTCAATCGTGATGACAGTGAGCCCTGCCTTCTTAGGCACAACTTGGATTGGGCTCACCCACCGACTGTCGGAGATCAGGTAGATGATCCCTGCACGTAACCACTTGATGATCTCCTTTTTCACGACATCCTACAGATTTGGATTTAGGCATCTCTGCATTCCACAGGATGGTCGTTAGCCCTCTTCAGTGTGGATGTGATGTGTGCAGTATGAAGGGCTGATACTAGTCAGATCATCGAGAGTCCATCTAATGGCTCTTCGATGTTGCTGAAGAACAGAAATCAGGCTTGTTTCTTGATCAGGTGTGGGTTGGGAGTTGATAATCATAGGAAACATCTGATTGGAACCCAAAAAGACGTACTTGAGATGATCGGGAAGAGGCTTTAATTCCATAATTGGGTTGTCAACAGCAGCGGTGGTTCATGGTGGGTGTCGGGAACAAAGGAAGGAGCTATGGGTGTGTCTGGATTGAGTTTGGGCCCCTCTAATTGTGGGTTTTGATCCACTTGTGGTTGATCAGAAATAGTTGCATTTTCCTTGATAAAGTCATCAACCACAGCTTCGATATCGCAAATCTGTTCTATGACTCTGTAATTAATTCCTTGTTAAGCCTTAAAGATGTCGATTTTTAGTGTCTTGCTCCCAAATTTTAATTCAATTTTGCCCTCCTTACAATTGATATTGGCCTTAGCAGTGGCCAGAAAGGGTCTCCCTAGTATGATCGATGTATTCTTCACGTTCTCAGGAGAATCCATCTCTAAGACAATAAAATCCACTGGAAAATAGAAATCATATACCCTAATGACGTGCTTCCGTGCGTGTGTGTTAAGAAGTGTCGTTATAGTTCACACTTGCAACACTGGTTTTAAAGTAAAGAAACGGATGTGAGTCCGAGTGTCAGTCTCAAGGAGGCATGAAAATTGGATTTTTCTTGTCACTTATTGTCACAGAAATCGCAGGGTTTTGCTTGCGAAAAAGTGCGGGTGAAAAGAGAGCGAGAGCGAGAGAGATTAGGGTTAGAATCATTTCATTCTTATCATGAAACTTGACTAGGAAATAGAGTAGACAACTGAATGGAAAAACAACTTCATTAATCATGCAGCTTTAGTTCATAAATTACAACATTAGATACATGCTTAAACATAAGTAAAGTAAAGCTTAAAAGAAAGGAAGAAAGAGAGAGAGAGGGAGGGCGACGAGGCAGCCACGGTAGTGGAGAAGGCTCCGTTGGTGGCTCGTCATCTCCGACGATTACAAAAGGGCCTAAAGCTAGCTAAGAGAGGGGTATAGCAGTTGTAAGGGGAGTGAATGCCTTGAATGAGTGGTTGGAAGGGGTTTAAATAGGGAGAAGGGCTTTCCAAATGAAGAAGGTGTTTTAGCGATGTCCAGGACGTCGCTAAAGCCCTTCCAAAAACGTCGGTGAAGCTCCCAGCCCGTCGGTCGCTCGTCCGCGCCGTTCTTCCTCGTGCTCGATCCGTGGGCGTGGCATGAGAGCCGTCCGATCGAAGATCAGACGGCTGAGATCTTCTCCCGGGTTGCTTGGATCGCACCTTGAGTGCACGTGCGCGCGAGGGCTGTCATCTGGCGTGTTCATGCACATGGCTGATCAGCGCCTGAGGGCGCACCGCGTGGCGCTATCTCGGTCGCCCACTGCTGATCGGGCGACCCAATTTTGCCTGAGCGTGAAGTCATCTTCTGATTTCGGCATTGCGTAGCTCGAACCGACGCCGCGTGGGCACGAGCATGCATGTTAACCGCTACGCTACGCCTGCTGCTTTGTCGCGGTGACCGCGGGCGTGCACGCGGTTCTCAGCCCTCCGATCAAAGATCGACGACTGAGATCTGATCTCCGATTGAAGGTGGAAGCAGGCACGCGGTGAGCGGGTGCCACGTGGTGCATCGAGGGCCGTTGATCATTAAATCAACGATCAGAACTTCTTGGGTCCATTGTGAGAGCTCCGGATGTCGGATTTGGCTGATTTTGAGTCCGTTGGACTCCGTTCGTCATTCTGAATCCATCTGTGTGGTTCGATTGCTCATCTGAGGCCTGCTTTGATAAGTGCTCATACAAATGGCCATTAATACTGTTTTATAAGCAATCTTGGCATATGATGCATGCAATGCTCCCATTCTATTTATGTTGTACTTTTAATTTTTAAGATGGGCCCTATTTAACAGAATTATCACCCCCAGATGCAGTGTTATCATACCCCCATGCTTACTCCTTGCTAGTCCCTAGCAAGGTTTATTTTAGCCTTTATTTTCTGTTAGAATTTAAGAAGTAATTACTTAGACACTTCGTCACTTGTCAATAGGAGGAAATATACTAAGCTCTTAATCTACAAAGACTAAGCAATGCCCGGGTGTCTGCGAAAATACGAATCACCTGAATCCTTGCTTTAATGTATATACATATGTATATATATATATTTTAGAACCTTTTTTGGAATTCAGAGTGGGTTGGTAACTTTTTACGGCTACCCAACCCACCCAAAACTCGATCAAAACCCTAAGTGCTAAGCATCTTGGTGTGAAGATTGTGATAGACTCACTCAACTGTAATTCAGACAGACTTCGAGTTTCTACGCCCCTAGGTGACCGGAAGAGGAAGCATTTTGCTTGAAGGTGTATTTGTTCGATTGGTAGCTTTCTCCCTACGTTTGTTTTAATTAGGGTCAACACAAGGATTTTTCCAGTGTATATCTCCCCGGCTTGTACTACTTCCCTGCTTCTTCCTTAAGTGTTTTGGTTCTTTTTGTGCAATTACTAAGCTGGGCTCTGGATAACTGACCAATGGGCTGTTACCCACGATCACTTGCCAGCCATACTCAAGCGGTGAAGTGTGGTTTATTTTATTTTCTTTTCTTCTTTTTTTTTTTTGTAGGTGGCTTCCGTGATCTCAAATGTACCTAGAGGCAATGAAGAAGAAGTGGTCCCATGGCTGGGCTCTGGACAACCTGCCAATGGGCTGTTACCCACGACAACTTACCAGTCATACCACCCTAGAGAGTTCAATAGCTACCCAATTTCTGTCAAAATCTCCGAGGAGTGAGTCTGTACAAAAATGTATGCAGATGCCTGGACTCAAAGTTCTTCTGAGTTAGAGGGTGAGTTGATAAGTCGTATACTTATCACCTTATTTAATAGGTGGACTAGAATAGCTTAAGGTTGCAAGGATTTGAAGCTAAATCCATATTTTAACAGACACCAGGCTGATTAAGCCTGAAGGCCTGAAGAGTCTAAGTGTTTAAGTTCTTTTTGTATTATTTCCCACTATTGACAAGTTGCTAATGCCTAAGTTTCTTCCTAAATTCAATTTTTTTTTTTTAATTTTATTTTATTCAGACTGATTAAATGAGCTCAAGATCGTGCAATTTACCACCCCCCCATGCTTAAGTTGGACAATGTCCTCATTGGCAAATACATGGATGCAACATGGGTTCAAAAAGATAGTACCTGATTGATGTGAAATATCGGATTAGTCTGAATTCTCTGGGTTGCCTCCCAGGAAGCGCTGAGTTTAATGACTCCAACTGGGCGGTGCTTTGTGTCATCCCTCAATGAGGGTGACACTCTCCTTTGGGGGAACCTGGGCTAGGAAGTGTTTCAATCTTTGACCATTAACTGTAAAAGTGTGCCTAGTGTTTGGATCAGCGATTTCAACCGCCCCATTAGATAAGGCTTAACCACCTGAAAAGGTCCTATCCATTTGGACCTGAGTTTACCCGGAAAGAGTTTTAGGCAGGCATCAAATAGCCAGACTTGCTAGTTAGGCTCAAAGGTCTTTCTATGGATAAGTCGGTCGTGGACGGCTTTCATTTTTTCCTTATATAGTAGACTATTCTCAAAGGCGTCCCGACGAATTTCTTCGAGCTCAGATAATTGGAGCGTCCTCTGTGCATCGGCTAACTGGGAATCCATGTTACATTGCTTGATAGCCCAGTAAGCCCGGTGTTCCAATTCGACAGGAAGATGGCAAGCTTTGCCAAAGACCAGGCAATAAGGCAACATACCTATCAGGGTCTTGAAAGCAGTCCTGTATGCCCACAGGGCATAATCTAATCGTGTGGGCCAGTCTTTCCTGTCAGGTCTCACAGTCTTTTGTAAAATGTTCTTGATTTGTCTATTGGAGACCTCGGTCTGCCCATTTGTTTGCGGATGTTACGGGGTAGCAATGCGGTGGTTCACCCCGTATTTTCTAAGTAGGGCACGGAATTGGGAGTGGATAAAATGACTTCCACCATCACTAAACATGGCCTTTGGTATTCCAAATCGGGAAAAGATGTTATGCTTAACAAAGTCCATGACAATCCTGTGATCGCATCGGCGGGTGGCAACGACTTCAATCCATTTAGAAACATAGTCTACCGAGACTAGGATGTACTCGAAGCTGTTGGATGGTGGAAAGGGGCCCATAAAATAGATACCCTAAACGTCGAAGATTTCGACAATCAAAATGGGCTGGAGGGGCATCATATCTTTTCTGGTCATGGTCCCCAGCGTTTGGCAGCGTGAGCAAGTCTTGACGAAGTTGTGTGCATCCTTAAATAGGGAAGGCCAGTAGAATCCGGACTGCAGAACCTTTGCAGCCATTTTCTTTCCAGAGAAGTGGCCACCACAAGCCTGGTCATGACAGAAGGAAAGCACACTTTGAACTTCGTTCTCGAGGATACACCTCCTGATGATCTGGTCGGCACAGAGGCGAAACAGCATGGGATCATCCCAGAAATAGTGCTTGGCCTCAGCCAAGAACCTGTCCCGTTGCTGTCTGGACCAGCTGTGTGGGGTTTGTCCTACAACTAAGTAGTTGACATAGTCAGCATACCAAGGCAGTCTCTTGTCTTGCACAGCCAGAATGTGTTCATTGGGGAAGGCGTCAGATAGAGGTAGGGAGGGTCCAATGTGGTCTGGATGAAGTCTAAATAAGTGGTCAGCCACCACGTTCTTTGATCCGGCCTTGTCGCGGATTTCCAGGTCAAATTCCTACAAGAGCAGGAACCATCTGATGAGCCTAGGCTTTGCATCCTTCTTGGCCAACAGGTGCCTGATGGCTGAATGCTCAGTATAGATGGTCACGTGGGATCCCAGCAAGTATGATCGAAACTTCTCAAGTCCAAAGACTACAGCGAGCAACTCTTTCTCTGTGACCGTATAATTTCGTTGGGCCTCGTCCAACGTTTTGCTCGCGTAGTAGATCACCACGGGCTTCTTGTCTTGTCTTTGTCCCAGGACAGCGCCTATGGCAAAATCTGATGCATCACACATAATCTCAAAGTCCTGGGACCAATCTAGGGGCTGAAGTACAGGTGCTATGGAGACTAAGTCCTGGAGGGTGTGATAAGCCTAGATGCAATCAGAAGACATGTGGAATATGGCGTCATTGGCCAGAAGGTCAGTTAAGGGTTTGAAAAGCTTGGAAAAGTCTTTAATGAACCTTTGGTAGAAGCCAATGTGTCCCAGAAATGAGTGAATCTGTCGTATCGAGCTAGGTGGAAAAAGTTTGGAAATCAAATCAACCTTAGCCTGATCTACCTCAATGCCCCTATGCGATACGATGTGACCGAGGATAATTCCTTCTTGAACATAAAATGGCTTTTTTCCCAACTTAACACTAGATTAACCTCGATACATCGTTTTGGGATTTTCTCCAAGTTGCTCAAACAATGGTCGAATGAATTCCCAAATACAAAGAAATCATCCATAAAGACCTCTAGGTATTCACCCACCATTTCTGAAAAAATGGCTAGCATGCAACGTTGGAAGGTAGCAGGAGCATTGTATAACCCGAACAGCATTCGACGGAATGCAAACGTGTCATATGGGCAAGTGAATGTGGTCTTTTCTTGATCCTCCGGAGCAATTGCAACTTGGTTATATCCTGAATATCCATCCAGGAAGCAAAAATACTTTTGCGTTGCTAATCTTTCAAGGATCTGATCAATGAATGGAAAGGGGAAATGATCCTTCTTAGTGGCTTCATTGAGCTTCCTATAATCAATACACACCTGCCATGCGATGGTGGTGCGTGTGGATTCGCCAAGATCATTGGTGACAATGGTGAGCCTGGCTTTCTTTGGAACCACTTGAGTGGAGCTCACCCAAGGGCTATCGGAGATAGGATAGATGATGTCGGCGTCAAGCCACTTGATAATTTCTTTCTTAACGACCTCCCGCATGTTTGGGTTTAAACGTCTCTGCATCTAGCGGGAGGGTCGTGCCCCGTCTTCCAAGTAAATCTTATGGGTGCAATAGGTGGGGCTAAGTCCTCTCAAGTCCAAAATGGTCCATCCAATGGCGGCCTGATGTTCTGAAGGGGTCACCATTAACCTGAGTTCCTGATCCTTGGTTAGATGAGAATTAATAATCACAGGGAAGGTCTGGTCAGGTCCCAGGAAGACATACTTGAGATTCTCGGGTAGTGGCTTAAGTTCGGGTGCAGGTGGAACCACAGTTGACGGAAAGGGAAAAGGTGGGAGTTAATCAACATCAATCTCCTCAAATGGTGTTGTGTGATGGTAATCAGCCTTACAGAGGTCCATGGGTAGTGACGGTGATGGGTCAGAACAGTTATTACGGGTTTGGTGGTCTGAGACAGAACTAAGGGTGAGGCATTCCTCGACCAGAGTTTCTACGGGATCATGTTCCTCAACACAATCGCAATCAAAAGACTTTGTCGCCTGGAAGATATCCAATTGCATTTTCCTGTCTCCGAAGGAGATTTCCATACATCCTGTGTCACAATCAATGTTTGCCTCAGTTGTAGCTAAGAAAGGTCTGCCTAAGATTATGGGTGCGTTCTGTAGTTTTTCGGGGGCTTCCATGTCAAGCACCAAGAAGTCGACCAGGAGATAGAAGTCCTTGACCCGTACGATTACGTCCTCGACAACCCCCTTCGGGGTTTTCACTGATCTATCAGCCAACTGGATGGTGACAGGTGTGGGTGTCAACTCTCCGAAACCAAATTGGTGGTACAGGGTTGTTGAAATCAGATTGATAGAAGCACCTAAGTCCAGGAGCGCTCTATCAAATGTCATGTCCCCGATATTGCAGGAAATCAGGGGTGCTCCTGGGTCAGTTCGCTTGAGTGGAAGGTTGCTTGATATTATAGAACTTGCTTGTTCGGAGAGCACAACCTTCCTAGGTGCTTGAGGTCTTGGCTTACGTTTGGGTGTACAGGCATCCTTTAAAAACTTGGCATAAGTCGGGATGTGCTTAACGGCTTCGAGGAGCGGAATATTAATCTATACCTACTTAAAGATCTCCAAAAGCTCCTCAGTTTCCACAATATTCTTCTTTTTCTTGATTGTTTCCAAGGCCTCAGGGTAGGGTGTTTGAATGTGGATCGGATCTATTTCTGGATCCTTGGGTTTTTCTGGTGCCTCTTCTGAGCTGGGTATTTCAGCGGGTGAAGCTCAAGGAGAGTCAGCCATTTGGGATCTTGGGTTTTGATGCCACTTCTCAAGGTCACCGCATTGGCAGAGGCATTGGGACCATGGGTTGATCCTTGAGAAGACGAGGATGAAGAAGCACCATATCCAGGGGGTGTTTGCGGGGCTAGCTAGACCATGTGAGACTGCCCAGGATTGCCTTGGAACCCTTGCGAATTGGGGCCTCTATTAATTATGTTTCGCAGGTTCGATTGTGGCTGGGAAGGTAGGGATCCTTGTTGTTTACAGTCCAAGAGTTGGCTTAACTGTCCCTTTACCAAGCCAATTCCTCCTGATGTTTCTGGTTCATGTCAGCCATCATCTTTATTAGGGTGTCCATTTGGTTTTGTGGGGGAGAGGCCGCCCTATTTTGATTATATGGGGGTCTAACTGGTGGTCTTTGCTAATAGGGGGCAAGTGTGGCTGCTGGTTTGGCCTAGGCTGGTTTTGGAATTGCGGTGGTTTCTGGTTTGTCCAACTAAAGTTGGGGTGGTTACGCCAGCCAGTGTTGTAAGTGTTGGAGAAAGGGTCAGGTTTAGCATAACCTTGGACAACTTGCACATCTTCAAGGATAGCCGATGTCGATGGAGAGGGAAGAGAGTAATCAAGGGTTGAGGGAGCAAAGGTCCCTCCCTGGAACGTGGTCAGGGATTGTTCCAGGTTCAGTTGGGTTAAGGGCTGGACCAGGTCAACATTATGTGCTCCCTTTACTAGGGAGAAGGTCTGTAACGGGTTCCTGGTCTGGTTCTGGAGCTCATCAATATTTTTGTCCACCAATTCCACTCGATCTAGTTTCTTGGCAATGATGTCCATGTCAACCATTCCAGAATTTGCTTGTACCTCATAAATCCCACCACGAAGTTGACTGGACCTGTTAAACTGGGTCATGGAGGCATTGTTGAGTGAATTTCCGCTCATGGACTCGAAGAGCTCAAACACGCTCTCCTCGTCCTTGTTCAGGAAGTTCCCCCCGCATGAGGCATCGACGAAGTTCCGTAGGTTGCTATCCAGACCATGGTAGAAAATCTGGGTCAATTGCCACCTTGGTACTTCGTGGTGTGGGCATTTCCTCAAGAGTTCATTAAATCTTTCCCACGCCTCATGGAACTGTTCCCACCCTGGAGTGTGAAGGTAGTAATAGCTCTTCTGAGGGCATTGGTCTTTCCTATGGGGAAGAATTTCTTTAGAAATGCATGCCTCAGTTCTTCCCAGGTGGTGATGGGTCTACCTAGGGTTCTAAGCCAGTGAGAAGCCTTGTCTCTTAACGAGAAGGGGAACATCTTAATTACAACAATGTCAAGGCTTATGTTCCTAGGTTTCACAGTTCGTGCTATTCGGTCAAGATCCTCTAGGTGCTGAAAGGGGTCCTCATTTGAGCTTCCAGGGAAGTGGCTCTGGATCAGACTTAAGACATTCGATTTTAGCTCAAAATCATCTCCTCCTTTGGGGATCCTAAGGTGTGGCTCAACTCTAATAGCGGAAGGATTATAGAAATCGCGGAGGGGCCTCGGTTGATCCTGAAATGGTGGTACATCAAGTGGTGGTTGCCCTTGTGGGTCTGGGAAAAGTGGTGGTGGTTGTTGCCCTTGTGGATTCTTTAACCGGTGTATGGCTTGCATGATGGTGTGGATCTGTTGTTGCTGAAGCAGGTAGCTTGCATTAATCTGGGCTTGGATAATGGCCATTGTGTCTGTTGGGGTTGGTTCTCAACCTCATCTACCCTAGGTTCAACCATGTGTCTAGTAGAATCAAGTCGCCTAGATTCCTGTCCCAAAACAAACAACTCGGGATGCAGTGAGCGTCTCCCGTGCATACACTAGAGAAGAATAGGAGGGGATGCGGAGAGCGACAGATGCGAGAAGTGTGCTTAATCAAGCAAACAAGACTAGTCCTTATGGTGTATTTCCTTAAGAGACCTAGAAATCTCAAAAGGGTGATTAAGTCCGTAAGCACTGGACTCCCCTTCCCAAGGCTAATCTAGCTAGGTTGATTACGAGGCGATTGCAGGGAAGGTTCTTCCTTTGGCTTGCGCCGCCGGTTCCGTAGACCCCACAACCGCGGTCGTTTGAGACTACCCCGCAGCCTAGTCATCAGATTCTACCAAGGGAATGAAAGCCAAGTGCCCAGCGAACAAAACTTCACCTCTCGAGACTTAACTCAGTCCTACCTAGGGCACGTCTACTTAGTTTTAAAAGGGCTAGGATAGTGCTTGTACTAGAGTTATGTGATGAGGCGTTGATTGGGGTGGTGCCTCTTAATTTTCCACTTTCATTGTGTGTGCTTCTACCAAAACATGGTTTTCAAGCAAGGATTTTTAAGATGTGGTGTCTTTTAGTGTTTCATCCTTACTTTAGTGTCTTTTAGGGTTGACGTGTCATAATGCTTCCAAACAAGTTTCAGTGGGCACATCAAGTTTTGCACACAATTTGGTGAAAGTAGATTTCCTTTTATTCTGTAGAGGCTCTAAAACCCTAATGTACTCATCCTAATGATCATGCAGCTTCTATTAGATGAGTCATTTTTAGGGTTGAGTGGTGTGGCCCAAGTCAATCCACGGTGGCTTCGTAAACACCACTCAAAAAGAGAAAAGAACACTCCAAGAATTTATTCAGAATATTAGAGTGTACATTTTTTGTTGGGTGATGTGTTAAGGATGTGAGTCAAGTAATCATACACCACGCCAACTTTTTTCAGTTTTACAATTTTTTTTTAGTTTTTCACGCAAGCAAACAGTCATGAGTGAAGAATTATTCACTATCGGTCCTTGTTGCGCCTACTCCCTTGCTACCGTCACGGGTCGCGCTGTTTCGTCGACCAAGCGTCGAATTCCTGCAACCATCAAGTAAAAAGGAGACAAGGCGTTAGATGATGTGAAAATGGATGTGGAATGGAAGTGACAAAACAAATCCGTTACCTCCCTGACAACGGTGCCGAAAACTGACGTGCTTTCGTGAGTGTGTGTTAAGAAGTGTCATTATAGTTCGCACTTGCAACGTCGGTTTCAAAGTAAAGAAATGGAGGTGAGTTTGAGTGTCGGTCTCAAGGAGGCGTGAAAATCAGATTTTTCTTGTCACTTATTGTCATGGAAATCGCAGAGTTTTGCTTGCGAAAAAGCGCGGGTGAAAAGCAAGAGAGAGAGAGAGATTAGGGTTAGAATCATTTCATTCTTATCATGCAACTTGAATAGGAAATAGAGTAGACAACTGAATGGAAAAACAACTTCATTAATCATGCAGCTTTAGTTCATAAATTACAACATTAGATACATGCTTAAACATAAGTAAAGTAAAGCTTAAAAGAGAGGAAGAAAGAGAGAGAGAGGGAGGGCGGCGAGGCAGCCACAGCGGTGGAGAAGGCTCCGTCGGTGGCTCGTCATCTCCGGCGATTACAAAAGGGCCTAAAGCTAGCTAAGAGGGGTAGAGTACTTGTAAGGGGAGTGAATGCTTGAATGAGTGGTTGGAAGGGATTTAAATAGGGAGAAGGGCTTTCCAAATGAAGAAAGGGCTTTAGCGACGTCCAGGACGTCGCTAAAACCCTTCCAAAAACGTCGGTGAAACTCCCAGCCCGTCGGTCGCTCGCCCGCATCATTCTTCCTCGTGCTCGATCCGTGGGCGTGGTATGACAGCCGTCCGATCGAAGATCGGACAGCTGAGATCTTCGCCGGGTACGCTTGGATCGCACCTTGAGTGCACATGCGCACGGGCGTTGTCATCTGGCGTGTTCGTGCGCGTGGCTGATCAGCGCCTGAGGGCGCACCACGTGGCGCTATCTCGGTCGCCCGCTGCTGATCGGGCGGCCCAATTTTTCCCGAGCTCGAAGTCGTCTTCTGATTTCGGCATCGCGCTGCTCGAACCCGTGCCGCGTGGGCGCGAGCGTGCGCGTTAACTGCTGCGCTACGCCCGCTGCTTTGTCGCGGCAACCGCAGGCGTGCGCGCGGTTCTCAGCCGCCTGATTAGAGATCGACGGTTGAGATCTGATCTTCGGTTGAAGGTGGAAGCGGGTGCATGGTGAGCGGGTGCCACGTGGTGCATCGAGGGCCGTTGATCATTAAATCAACGATCAGAACTTCTTGGGTCCATTGTGAGAGCTCCGGATGTCGGATTTGGCTGATTTTGAGTCCGTTGGACTCCGTTCGTCGTTCTGAATCCATCCGTGCGGTTCGATTGCTCATCTGAGGCCTGCTTTGACAAGTGATCATACAAATGGCCGTTAATACTGTTTTATAAGCAATCTTGGCATATGATGCATGTAATGCTCCCATTCTACTTATGTTGTACTTTTTATTCTTAAGATGGGCCATATTTAACAGAATTATCACCCCCAGATGCAGTGTTATCACCTAACTATGACATCCTCGAGAATTCCTTTTGGTGACTTAATTGATCGGTCGGCTAGCTGTAAAGTCATTTCTATCGGTTTAAGCTCGGATTCCTCGAAGTAGTCTAGTAGGGATGTAGGTATCAAATTTATGGAGGCTCCTAAGTCTAATAAAGCTTGGTCAAATTGTATATCACCGATTTCACATGATATCGGAGGGGTGCCTGGGTCTTTTGCCTTAGGCAGGAGTTTGCTCAAAATGATGGAGCTGGCTTGCTCCAACAGTACGATCGGATTCCCATCTTTGGTTCGTGACTTTCACTTAGGTGTACACCGTCTTTTAGAAATCGTGCGTAAGCCGGTATGTGGCGTATCGCATCCATCAAGGGGATGTTTATATGGACCTGTTCAAAGAGCTTAACCAGGTCCTCTTTAGGTGCCACGATTTTGATTGTCCCTTTTCCCTTGGTCAAGGCCTCTGGAAATGGAACCTTAGATGGTTCCTCTAGAATAGGTCCAAGTTCTTGATCTGGGATAGAGGTATCCTGGATGACTATCCTAGGGTTAGGGTTTGTATTGCCAGGCTGGGAGTAGCTTGGATAAGGTAGGTCCTATGTTGTTTTGCCACTACAGGTAGTAATAGAATTCAATCCTGCCTGGTTCTGGTTTGGTGTGGGTAAAAGGGGTGCTTGCTGCTGGTAACCCGCATATGATGTCGAAGCCTCCATCCCGTCGAGTGATGAAGTAGAAGGGGCCTAATAAACAAAGTGAGCTTGGCCTTGATTTGGGTTCATAATGCACCTCTAGTTCGACATGTTATTCGGATTAGGTAGAGGTTGTGAAGGAAGTGCACTAGGTTGGCGAGGATTTGCCATCTGGGCAAGTTGATTACAAACCTCTATAATCTTGTCTCTGTGCTATTTTTGCATAGCCGCATTCTTCTTCTGAATGTCAGCCAAAGACTGAAGGATAAGAGTCATTTAATCTATATGAGTCAGCCCATATTGATAAGTTGGGTTAGGCCGAGGCTGAGGCGACTGATATGGACGAGGAGCTTGTGGTCGAGGCTGATATTGAGGTCTCTAGTTTTGATTCTTTCCTGAATACGTGAAATTAGGATGATTAAGCCATCCAGGGTTGTAGGTGTTTGTGAATGGATCATTATGAATGGCATTGAGGTCCTCGCAGGTCTGAGGAACCTCAGAAAAGTTGGAATACGAGGGTTCATAATTCCCCCAACTAGAGTAGGTGGGTCCAGAGTTTTCTCTGAAACCAGAATCAGACGAGGGTGGATACGGGTCCATCCCCTGAGAAGGTCTGTGATAGATGTTGTGCACAGCCTCCTTGCTAGAGGGTGGTTGAGCGAACGAGTTTTGCGTAGAGGTGGCTCGCTGCAAGTGTCAAGTTAGCTCATCCACCTTCTTCTCAATAATAGAGACCTTGTCTAGATGACTGGCCATTAGTTCCAAGTTGATGGAAGAGGATAGGCCCTACATCTAATGTGCTTCCTTTGGATTCGTCAGTGCACGGGCATTCATCCAGTTGAACATGCCCATGGATCCATTATTGATGGAGTTCTCACACATATTCTCGAGAATCTCCCACACGTTGTCTTTGTGTTGACCCATGATGTTTCTTCCGCAGGTCACATTAACAAATAATTGAATATCCTCACGGAGTCCCTGGTAAAAAGACTGGACTTGTTCCCATTTAGGAACTCCGTGGTGGGGGCACTTTCACATGAGATCCAGAAAATGATCCCATGCCTCGTGAAGCGATTCTCCTGCTCGCTGTGTGAAATGTGTGATTTGGTGCCTTAAAGAATTTGTTTGACCAATAGGGAAGAACTTTCTTAAAAACTCAGATTGAAGTTCCGCCTAGGTGTTGATTGGACACGTTTGGGTTTGGTACCAGTGAGCAGCTTTATCCATGAGAGAGATGGAGAACATTTTCATGAGTAGAATATCCCGATTTTGAGCTTCTGACCCGAAGGTCTAAGCCAAATGCTTGAGTTGCTTGATATGCTAGAAAGGATCTTCAGAATTACGCCCATGGAATTTTGGAATGGCATGAATCATGTTGGGCTTGAGTTCAATGTCAAGACCTCCAGCGGGGATTTGTACTTGAGGTTCGATTGCCACTGCAGCAGGAATGTAGTGATCTCGCATCATTGGATGCTGCTGTGGGTTCACAAAGGCTTGGAATAGATCATTAAGGCATTGAAGCTAGTTTTCAAGATTATTTTCTTCTATTGGTTGTGCCATGATGATGGATGAAGGAGAATTAGGTTCAGATGAATCCGAAGAGATATCGATTGGATTGGGTTTTTGCACAAATAAGGAGGTTGAGGCTTGGCCTCAACGAGAATGAGTAGCTAAAGGAGGCCTCAAGGATGGTCTTAGAGACCTCCTCCCGAACATGCACCGATGTAGTAGATGTGAGGTAGAATGTGATGGACCCAATCAAGACACCCAAAAAATTTTGGATGACTACAGAGATTTGGGGTGGATGATACCCCTTAGTTAGAAAGCTGTCCACTTGAGAAGTACCTGGGCAGTTAGAGAGGGAGAGTCCTGCAAAGACCCCTACACGGTAGAGCACCCCCACAGGTTACAAGGTTTCCCCCACCCGACCTCTCTTGCCACTTATGTCCCAAGTAGACCAGAATGGCGACTTGACCTCTTAAGTCTACCAATTTTAATTAAGAGCAAGGGTGCTTATGATTTCACTTGAACTTTTTAAGATGTTTTTGTGAAAAAGTGACCTAATTTGAAGATTGGTTAACCCAACAAGGTGGGTCAACTTCACCTGTATCGTCCTTCTGAGAAATTTAGGTCCCTCTTTTAGTGTTCAAATGAATTTAAGAGCCTAATTTTAGGGTTTTGTTTGAATAGATCAATTCAATCAAGGCTTAGGCACATATTGTTTGGAAAGATCAATTCTTTATTAAGCAAGTGTGTTTCTAAAATCCTAAACTAGAATCCTTAATTGGCTCTGATTTGGTCCAATTTAGTTTATCAAAATGTGGCACCTAGGGCTTCAAACAAGAATGTGATAGCCCTAGATACCTTAGCTTCAAATGGGTGCACAAATCAAGATTTGGCTTTTGTCTAAATAGATGTATCAAATCAGGAAACTTGATGATTAATCTAAGAATATAGTGTAAGTAGCCCTAATTGATTTCATCTTTTTCTTAGCTTTTTCATAATCAGGGGTTTAGAAGAAGGTAGATGGAGTTTACCTACCCCTAGAGTGGTTGATGCATAGGTGATCTTCCTTTAGAGAGTCCCTGAAATAGATCAAAGTCAAAAGAGATAGAGCAAGTTAGTATTGACTCGGATATTGCAATCAAGAGATCTGAATTGCGCGTTGCTCCCTGGCAACGGCGCCAAAATGTTCGCAAGCAAAATCGAGGATTTAAAAATAGCGTTGTAGTATAGACAAAATCAATTTGAAAACAAATAATATTTATTACTCGAATTTGAAGTCTGAGGTCGAACACAAGGAGCAATATGGAATTCAAACTCAAGATCGCAATTTGAATCAGAAATATAAGAGATTGCAACAAGAATAATGTCAGGTATCAATGTGCAAAAGGAATGGAGTAAAATGGTGATTTAAATCACCAATTACTCCTCACAAATAGCAACTAAATCAATAGTATCAACAAAGCCTCAAATATATGTAATCAAATGTATCAGACAGCTTAAACAGCCTGGTGCTACAATGATGATTCCTAGAGACTCAAGGGTCTCTCTTCTCCTTTCTTTCTTTCTTTCTATGCTCTGCTTCTCCTGCCTTGTCTTCTCTTCTTCCTTTTGTTCTTCTTCTTCTGTTCTTCTACTCTTCCCCTTCTTCTTTTTCTCTTCCTGTGCGGCTCCCCTTCCTTCTCCTTTCCTTCTTCTAGCTCAGGTCTTCTCCTCTTCTTCTTGCCTTCCTACCTTTCTTCTCAGCTCTCCTTCTGTAGAGGGGGAAGGTTCTTCAAATGGTTAAGTTTTAGTCGTTACTCTCTGTAGCAAAACCCCCTGCCCCCACACATGATCCGCTCTTCCTCTCCTTAGGTCATGCTCTCCCAAAGCCTCAAACAGTACCGGGTTATCGGGTTTCTGACCTAGAGCGCACCCAGGTCCAAGGCTGCAGGGTGATTACAGTCGAGGAGTGGAGTCGGGTTAGTTGGGTTGGGTCTGCGCCAAGCCCATGAGGGATGGGCCACGAGCGAGGTGCAGGTGAGTGGGTGAGCGGGGGACCTCACCCCCCAAGTGTCTGAGGCGATAAGCCCTAAACACTTTTTCAATTTATGTGCTGCGATGCGCTCCTCAACTAACGATGTGGGACTAAAGTCCCACCTTCCTTTTGCGTGTCCGTAGCAGCACAGTCTCCTCCTCAATTGGGTCAACTACTGAGGGTATCTCCCTCAATTGAAGACCTGGGCGTGTGCGCAGGATGTTTCCACGTGATCTGGAGTCAAGGCTTGGAGTGAAGGCACCCTGGAGCGGGCTTGAAGCTTGCTTGAAGTAGCTACGGTAATGGTGGCGACGGTGGTGAACCTGAAATCCAAAGAATGATCTTTTGACCCTGTTAAACCAGCTCAGTAGCATCGTCGTGGAGTGGCGAATGGGGGGTGGGTGCAGCGTGCAATGAGAGTGAGGGTGGAGGCCTGACGGTGATGGAAGCGACCGTGCGATGGTGGAGTGTTTGGTGGCACTGAGGAGAGGCCAATAGTCTCAATAACCAAAGGGCTTTTTCTCTCTGGGACACGATGAAGCTTTTGGGAGTTGTGGCGAGGTGTGTGGATGAGTGTAGTGCACGGAGGACCTCATCGGAGATGCTATCGAAGATAGGGAAGATGGAGGTGAGCGGCGGCGGTTGGCGGTTGTGTGTGTCTGTGAGGGTAGGAAAATGAAATAGAAAGAGCGAGGGAGCTAAAGAAGGGCTTAACGAGAGAGTAGGGAGGCAGAGGGCTCCGGTGTTGGTTGACCGGAGTCGGAGGAGGTTGGTGTGGCAAGGCGGCAACGTCGACTGAGGTAGAGGCACGACCTCTCGTTGGCAGGAGAGGTTCGCGAGGATGAGAGGAAGCTAATCAGCCGTCCAATTTGATGGTTGGATAGCCAGAGGAGAAGAGCGGAGAGGAGTCATTGGAGCTAAGTTTGAAGGTGTCCAGAGATGGAGTAGAGGAAGGTTTCTTAGGCTAAAACTTGCTGAAATGCATGGTCGTGCCCTGGGGATCTTTATATAGGCCATAGGAAGCCCTTCCAAGCTTGAAAAGAAACTTTCAAGCTTGGAAGGTAGTTGCGACATAGGATACCTGAACCTTTGAAAGGTTCGCATGGACTTTTGGGAAGGACTTAGAGCCCAAGGAATGGCTCAAATGGAAGGAAACTTCCCAAGGAATCCCTGTATCAATTTTGAGAGGTATTAATTGAGAATCGAGCGAGAAATCCTTGCTCGAAACTTGAAGGTGAAGGTTTCACCTTCCAAAAATGGTGTGGGGACCTGCTTGTGAAGAAGGCAAATAAGTTGGGGGGCTATTTGTAAGAAAATTCAAAAGTTAAGGGATTGAATGAGATAAAAAGAGTCTGACTGGACCAAAATGCAAACTTGGTTAAGATGATTACAGATTGAGTGAAAATTTTGGTACAAACCTAATTTGGTCCCAAGGAATCTAATGATGAAGTTAGATTTAGGTTTTGGCCAAATTTGACTGGGTAATTTATGCAAAAACCTAAATTAGGGTAAATATTTGTCTGAGACTCTATTTTGGGTCAAGACGAAATCTGATGGCCAAATTGAAGGTTCCAAACCCTAGAGAATATTTTTCTATGAATTTTAGAGGGTTTAGGTGAATTTAATCCTGACCAAAACCTCAGTTAATTAAGCGAGTCTAATTTTAGGGATTCAAAAGTCATTTAATTATCAAAACACGTGCAAATCCTTTTCTATCTGTTCTAACCCACTTTTTAGACTTTTGGGACCATTTGACCCTTAATTATCCCTTAGGAAAACCCGTGATTGTGCTACATTCATGATATGATGGTAAAACTATAGTTTTAACCCTGTTTTCTTATATTTCCCTCAGAATGGTTATGCATTGACTTATGGCTCTCTGCAGTTATGTAGGAGCATTTACTGACTTAATTGGATCAAAATGAGCTAGTTATGGCTCATGATGGTGTTCCCATTAGTATGGCTGGTAAGTTATCATGGGTAACAGCCCATAGATACGTTGTCCAGAGCCCAACCACTGGACCATTCTTTTCCTACTGCCTTTAAGTAAATCTTAGACTAGGGAAGCCACCTACTTAAAAAAAAAAGTCCAAAAAGAAAAGAAAAAGAAAAAGAAAAGGAGAAAAGACAAAAAAAGAAAAGAAAAAGAAACAAAAGAAATAAGCTACACTTCACCGCATGAGTATGGTTGGCAAGTTATCGTGGGTAACAGCCTATTGGTAGGTTGTCCAGATCCCAGCTCAAGAAATGAATGTTTAATTCCTAAAACACTTAGGAAGAAGTGGAGAAGTAGAATAAGCCGGGGAGATATACACTGGATTCACCCTTATGTTGACCCCATAAAAATAAAAGTAGGGAGAAAGCTACCGGTTGTATAAATACACCTTTAGGTAGAATTCTTTTTAAGGTCACCTAAGAGCATAGAAACCCAAAGTCCGTTTGATTGTTGATCAACGAGTCTATCACATTCACAAAAATATGCTTAGAATTTAGGGTTCTCATCAAGTCTTGGGTGGGTTGAGTGGCCGTAGAAAGCCACTCTGAAACACTAAACTCAAAAATCCAAAAAAATTAGAAAAGAAGAAAAAGTGAAAAAGAGATCCTTCTTTGAATAAGGCGAGGGCTTGAGGCAGTCTGCAATTTGGCAGATACCCGGGTGCTGTTGTGTCTTTGAAGTTCAGGTCCTAAGTAAAAATTTCTTAATGATGAAAATGACTTTGGGCTGAGTAATTCAATCCTAATCCTTTTATAAATAGCATGTAGTTTTTGCTAGGGACTAGCAAAAGATAGGCATGGGGGTGTGATGTGCATACATTTGAATAGCCAAAAATGTCTATTAACGCATGTTCTTAGTATCATATTAGTATCATGCATTGTAAATATTGCATGACATGCAAAATCATGTATTTAGGTCAAATTGTACAAATTGTATAGTAATTTCTTCTTTTTGGTGCTAGGGACAGGGTAACTTTTAATCGAGGCCTCGGATCAAAGATCCAACCATACGGATCTTTGATAAATCCGATCAAGGGCCAAGATGAAAAATTCACACTTCAGATGATAAATCCGATCGCATAGATGGGATCAGATCGATGATCGCAGCCTAACAATGCAAAAATCGGTCCAATCCAACATCCGTGGCACCTTCTACAAGTCATAGAAGATGGACGGCCAAGATTGTTATGAACACGTGCCCCAGACGTATTTTAAGACGTCTGGGTGGTGGGCCAGACGTCGGACCAGACGTCTGGAATCACTTCCAGACGTCGTATCAGATGTCTGGAAATCAGTTATTTTCGACACGCGCGGGTCGTCTGCGCGCCTGAGCGCGCAGACCACATATTCGCTCCTGCGGCTGCAGATTCTCGCCGTTGCCGTCTCTCTCTCTCCTCCTCGCGTGGCCTTAAAAGGCCACGCGCTCTCTCCCGTCGCCTCCACCCCTTTCCTCTTCTCCTTCCAGTGCGCGAGAGCGAGCGCGAGAGCGGGCGCGGGGTTGCTGCGGCGGCGACGGCCGCAGTGAGCGCGGAGGGGGTGCTGCGTACGAGAGTGGCACTCAGCCGTGAGGGCGAGCTCGCCAGGGCTGCCAGGGCCGGCCGGCGGGGAGCACAGTGGGCGCGGAACGACGCGGGAGGCCTGCTGCAACTCGAGCAGCAGGCGCACGAGGTGCGACGCGGGCGGCGTAGCGAGCGGAGGGCGAGTCGCTCCCTGGTTCTGGAAAATTTTCCAGAATCAGACGTCTGTGCTGATAGCCAGATGGCGAGGTCGACGTCTGGAAGACCGTCCAGACGTCTGAAAGGTGAGTTTTCCGTCTTCTTCTTCCTTCTTGTCGACTGACCGTACTGAGGGAGGGAGATGGGTGTGCGCAGGCTCGGTGATTCGCCATCCAACGCGAATCAGACGTCTGGCTGTAGTACCAGACGGCGGGAGTGACCTCCAGACGTCCGGGGTGACCATCGGACGACTGGGAACTAGGCCAGACATCCCCGCAAGCTTCTGGACGTCTGAGAAACCACGCAGAATAAGGTAATTCTCTGATCCACTTTTTAAGACGTCTGGAAGAAGTTCCAGACGTCTGATTTTGCACAGTGTCGTCGTTTTCGACCCGTTCGGGTTCCGTTTTCCGCGTTTTGAGTTGCGTTCTTTCCGGAATTAAATCCTCTACCCGTCTACAGTAGCTATACACTATTTTGAGACACTCCTTGTGTTTGATCCTTGTGATAGGACCTCATTCCGTTGCAGTCTTGGGGGTCGCGGAGGCACGCGGGATTCCCGATCACACCCCCATTACTCCCGTCGTACCTGGTAGAGTGGCTTTAAGTATAATCTGTTAAATTATGAAATCATAAATAGAACCTAGGACATTGCATGAATCCTAGGAATGAGAAATAGATTGAATGGTAGATCCTAGGGTGTTGCATGAATCCTAGGGCTGGAAAACTAGATTGTATGATAGATCCTAGGATATGGCATGAATCATAGGACGGGAAAACTAGTGGAACAAATGAATACTGCAGTCTTGGAAAAAATGGAAAGGAACAAATAGCTGCCTGTAATTGAATTAACAGCTGCCTGTTGAATAAATAAATGTGTTTGAGAACATGGATTGTGATAACGTGAAACTGGAAGGTGAAACTTAGACGTTCTGAGCTGGAACCCTACGGGGAAGTAGGAGTAGAACTCCTGGAAAGTGAATGGAATAGAATTGGGGAAGTGAGCTGGCCCTTGAGTACGGAGTACCAAGGAGAGCGACTGTCCCCCTGTTTAGTGAAGAGCGGAGCCAGCCGCCCCAGGGACCCGGGGTTAGGACTGGCCACTCTGTATCGACTTGCTGGCCCTCGTGTACGTAGTACCGAGGAGAGCTACTAGTGTAGGGAGGTACTAGCTACCCCACGGGCCCCGGGGTTCTGCTAGCCTCCCACACCGACTTGTTAGGCCCGCTGGGGCAAACCAGGGTAGTCAGGCGAGGGTGCGCGGACTGTGGAGGGGCAAGGCCCCTGTTTGGTTACTGTGGAGGGGTTGGACCCCTGTTACTGAGAGGGCTCTGCCCTGTACTGGTTCCGTGCTGTGCTTTGGGCGCACCCGTTAACGGAAACGACTGACCGCATGCTAGTGCGGGTTAGCTACCCGTGCGTTTACCGCGCGTGCCATAGTCACCGTTACGTCTGTCAGTGACCTTGGGGTGGTTGACTGAGAGTAGGATCACCACGGGGGACTCTCCCGGCCAGGAGAGCACCACGTGCTACTTCTACTGTTCGGAAAAGACTGCAATCAAGATCGTTCCCACGAGGAACATTCGAGATCAAGTGAAAGATCTGAGAATAGATAAATCGTGAGATAATTGAAAGACTTAAATAAAGAAAGTAACAGAACTTAACAGCTACTATACACTCTACTGTTTCTTTAGTTTTAGTTGCCACTCTACTTAGCATTTTGCTGACGTGTTACACTCGTTACCTTTCAGGACCAGGTGTTGAGCAGCCAGGGTCAGCGGCTGCAGAGTACGCTGGGCCGAGTAGGGTCCAGTAGAGTTACCACTGTTTCTTGTACCTCTTTTTGTTCCGTTATAGTGAGTAGTTCTTGTTTCCGCTGTACTTTTCTTTACCTGCAGTTATGAATGTTGTTCTACTGTTGTGGTGGTATATACTGTAGTAGTTTCTTTCCTTGCTGCTGTATTTTCTTACTGTTAGTTATATTCATGTTGAATGTGATTTATTTTACTGCTCTTTTGGTTACTTCCTTGTTGGACGACTAGGTCTAGGGATTAGTTGAGTCGGTCCGGTTCTTGTGTCTCGTAGGGGCTCGGGAACCGGGTCGTTACAAAGATGGTGCCATGTGGCACCATCTTGGCCACCCAAACCTGCCCATCCAAATTAGCAAGGACCGCCGCACTCTCTCTCTCTCTCCTCACCCGCTCGATTGATCTCAGTTGTTGGATAGTGATCCAACAGCCACGGGCGCACACTCTTAAAACGTGAGTGCGACAAAGCGGCAGCTGTAGCACAGTAGGTGCAAGCATTTCACGCAAAGAAGAGGGGTTAGGTCGAGTCCTTGCAAGCCTCAAATTGAGCTGAAGACGTGGGGCACATTGATAGCCGTCAAATGAAGATCGTACGGGGGAGGAGTGGGAGATGTGGCGCGCGGAGGAGTTCTGGATCACGTACGCGAATGATGACGTGCCTCTCCACGCGGGGGCACTGCAACTGAAGAAGATGAAGCAGGCGAGGAATGATTTTAAGCTGTTTGATCTTGAGATCAGACGGCTGATCTCGCGAGAACGTGGGTAGGCATAACGTAAGGAGGAGAAGAGGCGCGCGTGACACACGCACACGTCGCCCACATCAGGTCTTTAGTGACGAATAAATCCGTCACTAAAGACCTAATATTAATGTTTTTAAATTTGTAATGACCAAATTACCCCCAATCCTTGCAACTATAAAAGGAGACCCCTACCCTACGAAATTCTCATCCCTTCTTCTCTTCTCTCACCTCCTCCAAAGTTCTAAGAGCTTGTCCCAAACCCAGGATGCTCCTCTAGAGTAAAAATTAGAATTTTCCACCTTCTCCCCCCTTCGTGGAGCATCCCGCGGTTGTCCTCTCACTCCATTCGGGAAGAGGATCCCATGACGATGATGACATCTTGCCTCGCCTTGGTTCCTCCCGCTTCGTTCTTCTTCCCGCTCCGTCCTCCGTCTTTCAGGCGTCGCCCTATCCAGCTCGTCTTCCAAGCAATCGTCGAGGAGGATACTTCTCTCTCCATTCTCTTTACTGCTTTCTAAAGTAGATTTACTGCTATCTAGCGTCGATTTCCTGCTTTCTAGTTGTAATGATTAGTGTAATGAACAACATTTGATGATGAAAACCATGTTTATTCTACCTCTCTTTTGTCTTTATTT
The DNA here is from genome assembly GCA_037157565.1 of Thalassia testudinum. Classification (NCBI taxonomy): domain Eukaryota; kingdom Viridiplantae; phylum Streptophyta; class Magnoliopsida; order Alismatales; family Hydrocharitaceae; genus Thalassia; species Thalassia testudinum. Next base: position 68,056,496 of record JAZHRO010000007.1, on the reverse strand, counting down.
GTAATATTCTCTCTCCCTCTTCTATTTATTTATTGTTAAATAGATAGCTAGTTTTTTAGTTTAAAAAAAAAATAGATAGCTAGTTTTCAACTAGCTAATCTATTTCATGACAAACAAAGCAAACGTGTATTTTTAATCAAACGTCCGCCTCCCTGTGTTCAACCTGGAATTTCTTTACAAATTTCAGTAAAATTTTATTTGTTGACAGATTGCTCCACAAATCGAACTACAACGACGGGTTTTCAAATCCAACTCCGATCGTGTAGTTTTCCGATACAATAGATGCCTTTGAATCCGATTTTAATTGTCGAGGTTTTCGATGTTTGGGGCATCGATTTTATGAGACTGTTTACCCCTTCATTTGGATATCTTTATATTTTAGTAGTTGTAGATTATGTATCCAAATGGATAGAGGCAATCCCAATAAAGAATAATGACCATAGTGTAGTCACTTGCTTTGTTCAGAAGAATATTTTTGCAAGATTTGGGATGCTGCGAGTAATCATCAATGATGGAGGTTCCCATTTTAATAATTTTCAATTTAGAAGTTTTCTTAAGAAACATGGAGTCAATCATAGATTTGCAACTCCATATCATCCTCAGACCAATGGTCAAGTTGAAACATCTCATAGGGAGATTAAGGCAATCCTTCAAATGATGGTAAGAGCTGATAGAAATGATTGGGCTGAAAAATTAGATGATGCATTATGGGCTTACCGCACAGCTTACAAGACCCCTATTGGGTCCCCTTATCTATTGGTGTACGAAAAAGCATGCCATTTGCTTGTAGAACTTGAGCACAAATCTTTTTGGGCAACAAAGAAATGTAATTTGAATCTTGAACAAGCTGGGGATCACAGAAAATTACAAATGAGTGAATTGGAGGAATTAAGAAATGATGCATATGAGAATTCTCGGATTTATGAGCGAATGAAAGCTTTCCTCGATCGTCATATTTTTCAGAAGTCTTTTGAACAAAACCAACGTGTTTGTCTTTATGACACCAAGCTTTGGTTCTTTCCAGGAAATCTTCCTTCTAAATGGATAGGACCTTATATTGTTGTGTGCACCTTACCAAGTGGAGCTGTAGAAATAGCAGATACCAATACTAGGCACACTTTCATGGTTAACGGGCAAAGGCTTAAACCCTATCTTAAGCATAAGAAGTTTATCAAAGGTGTTGGTAAGCTTGCTCTTCTAAATCCTATCCCTAGTTGACTTTGTTTCTTTTTGCCTGGCTGAAGGCGTAAAACTTAGCACACATTGGAGGCAGTCCAATACCTTCTCACCGCCCTTCTTGCTTTCTAGAGCACTAGACCACTTATGAAATGACCCTCCACTTTTTGGGCAGGATAAGACATCTGGAGTGTTCACCAGACGTCTGTCCAGACATCTGGATGGAGGGCCAGACGTCTGAAAGTAAGAAGGACCATATGTTATTTTCCCTTTCCCGCGCAAACGTGACACACACCATTTCCCCCCTCCAGCCTCCTTACCAAACCCTAACCCATCTTTATTTAAACCCCCCCACACCCTTCCTCTTTCTCCCCATTACCACCAGCCACCACCTCCATCTCCATTCCATCCTGCCAGCAACCATCTTCCTCCCCCACCTCCAGTACAGCTAGTGGAGAAGAAGAAGAGAGACGGGACACGGAGGAGAAGGAGAGGAGAGTGTGAGCAAGTAGCGAGAGTGTGGGAGAGAAGTAGGCTCGAGGGAGCTCGTGAGTGCACAGCCGAGAGCTCGTGCGAGGAGGAGGAGCTCGCGAAGGGGAGTTTTGCGACCTCCTGAGGCTGCTGGCATAGCAGCTGCAGGCGACATGGAGGAGTCCTTATGGAGAAGAAGCTCGCGGAAGAGTTCTGAGTACTGGATATTTTTCAGTATCAAACGTCTGGAGCATCTCCCAAATGTCTAGAGTAGTAAAGGGATGTCCGGAGCTGAAGTCAGACGTCTGAAAGCACGCTTAGTACCAAGGTACATATTTTTTGCACGGGTTCCTACCATGTAGACGAGACTTTTAGTTATTTTTGGCTTTGCGCATGCATACACAGGTGCAGAGCGTTGGAAAGGCATGCGGTGCACCCTTCGAGGCACTTTTGGACATCTGGGCACATCACTAGACATTTGACTGTACTTCTAGATGACCGGAAGGAGTGTCTGATGTCTGGGACTTCCCTGAAACGATTGCAGAGGGGTTCAGACGTCTAAGGAAGTCACAGGAAACAAAGGGTGAGTTCTGACTTCTTTTAAGACGTCTGCACCTAGTCCTAGACATCTGATTTTGGACAGTATGCCTGTTTTTGGCCCGTTTAGGGCCCAAGTGGAATTGGATTTCCACAAACGAAGTACCGTTGTTTTCTACTTGAGTTTCTCTACGAGTTCGTGTCACTTGTATATAGTTTTGGACTCGTTTGACATGGGTGGTCAATTGTATAGGTCTCCAGCTAGTTGAGTATGCAGGGCCCATGGAGGCGACGGGACCTACGGTTCTCGCCCCCATTCCTCCCGTGTTTCTCTGTAGAGTGGTTTGCTTTAAGATCAAGTATTAATAAAATAGAGTGCATGATTACAATAACTTAATTGAGCCCTAGGACATGAAATGAACCCTAGGGTAGAAGCGAACGAATATTGCTTGAGCTGCACTGTTTCCTTGAGATGCATGTTTTACCAACTTGCTAGCAAATGTACTAGTTCATTGATGTGATGTTTCCTCAGTTAGTAAAACACGAGCTGCCTGTTATAAGAATGAAACCTATAATTTGAATAGAGAGATCGGAATGTCGGAAAATGGAAAAAAAGAAATACGAGCATGAACCCTACGGGGAATTAGGAGAAGAACTCCTGCTTATTGAAAGAACTTAGTGAGTAGATGGGAAGTGAGCTAGCCCTTGTGTACATGGTACCAAGGAGAGCAACTATCCCTTTAGTGTAGTGGGGAACTAGCCACCCCTTTGGGTTGAGACTCGGGGTTAGGTCTAGTCACTCTACACCAACTTTGTTTTGGTCCTCGTGTACATGGTACCGAGGTGAGCTACTTAGTGTAGGGAGGGAGCTAGTCACCCTACAGGACCCGGGGTTAGGGCTAGCTACCCTACACCGACTCTTGTTAGGCCACTGGGCAAACCAGGATAGTCGGACGAGGGTACGCGGACTGTGGAGGGGCGAGACCCCTGTTCTGAGAGGGCAAGGTCCTGTGTTGTTCCTTGCGATACCTTTAGGGTTACCCGCCAGCGAAAACGACTGACCGTGTGCTAGTGTGGGGTAGCTACCCATGTTCTTATCGCACATGCTGTAGTCACCGCTACGTCATGACCATGACCTCGAGGTGGTTGACTGGATGTAGGATTACCATGGGGGACTCTCCCGGCTAGGAGAGCAGCATGAGTACATCCTACATCACGGGAAAGACTGCAATCAAAATTGTTCCCTTGAGGGATCGACAAGATCAAGAAATGACTGACTTCTAAGAGAATAAACAAATTAGAACCACTTAGTTGAGCTAAATGGAATTGAATAATAAATTAGTTGCCTGTCTTAAATTAAATTGCATATAAATGGTTTAGCTACCACTCTACTCAGCGTTAGCTGACTACAAAGTTTTATAACCTTGTCCAGGTCAGGGAGTTAAGTAGCCAGCACACCAGCTGCAGAGGGTGCTGGGCCCAGTTGAGCCCAGCCTTAGCTATTGACGTTTTCTGTTCCTGCACATTTCTTTCTGTAGTAGTGAGTATTTTATTATATGCAATACTGTTTTAGTTACTTTTTTGCCGTACTTTCTGCTGATATTATTGTGATGGCCTATAATATTGTGAGATTGTTCATTCTATTTCCCTTACTGTCTCTTATTATTTTTCTGCTTAGTTACATTACATGTGTGATAGTGGAATTTTATTTGCTTTTGGTTATTTCTTGTTGGACGACTAGGTCTTGGGATTAGTTGAGGTGGGTCGGTCTTGGGTCGTAACAAAATGGTATCAGAGCAAGGTCGTCCCGAGAAATGAACCAAATGGTTTGAAAAATAGCCACCCACATGCATGTAACTAGGATAGCCATCACAACATATCGCTTGATCTTCGCTTCCGAGTCTTATTTCCCTTATGTAATCTACTATCATTGACAGTTCCTGCTCTTTTCATGCGTCTCCTTGTAGGAGATGCCTCGTCGGGGAGTTCTCGAAACAGGCCGCAGATGTGGTCATGGGTGGGGTTGGTGGGGCGGACGTGTCGGACCTGAGGCACCAGTCGACCCACCTCTCCTTCTGGGCACCCAGGCCCAGGATCTCGCCCAGCTGATCTGAGATATCGTATGGGAGGAGCTCTACTAGCCTCCTTGGCCACCCCTCCCTGTGGACGTGGAGGGAGAGTCCTCCATGGGACAGGGGAACCGCCGTAGCACCATACGAGCTAGAGGGGGAGGGGGTGATCCTCCACCACCCGCACCACCCTCAGACACTTCTGAGCACGAGCCCTCCTTGCCTGGAGGTGTACTTGTTCCCCTGTTGCAGCTCCACCACAAGCTTTTCGGCCAGTTCCGGAAGCTGAAGCCCCCCTCCTTTAAGGGGGATGAGAGGTCATCTGAGGCAGAGGACTGGCTAGAGCAGATAGAGAAGTTGTTCGACGCCCTCCGCCCTCCTGTAGAGTGCTGTGTGCCTTTGTCACGTACCAACTGGAGAGCGTAGCCCACAGGGGGTGGAAGGAAGTCAGAGGCCAGGAGGGGAGAGAGTCATCTGGGACCAGTTCGTGGCTCTCTTCTACGAGAAGTATTTTCCGCAGACCTGGAAGGACCAGAGAAGGCGGGAGTGCCACACTCTCCGTCAGGGGGCGATGACAGTTAGCGCGTATCGTACGCGTTTCCTAGAGCTATCACGTTTCGCCCAGACAGCTGTGTCTATTGAGGAGGAGCGCCTGTGGAGGTTTACTAAGGGGCTCCAACCTGCAATCCGAGGATATGTGAAACCCTTGAAGTTGCCCACTTTCTCTCGTGTGGTTGAGGCGACCATGACTTATGAGGAGACCAACCCGACCGTGCGAGACATTGACGGTAGACAGAAGAGGCCCTACCAGCCAGAGTACTCGCAGGGCCATCGGGAAAGGAGGCACACGACGGCCGTAGGAGAGCCGTATCATTCTGTGGGGCCACCAGTGGCCTTTGGGGGCCCCAGATAGAGGCCTGTTGTCAGCACTGGACTCTCACCTAGCCACCACCAAGGACCGACTGAGGGAGGAGGTCGTGCCCCTCTCTGCTACCAGTGTGGCCAGTCGGGCCACATCAGGAGGGATTGTCCATATAGGGTCGGAGAACAGCAGATGCTCCCCGCACTGAGCACTGGAGGCCAAGCTGGCGGCCTCAGTCACCAGGCACGTGGAGGAGGACAACAGTCACGAGGAGGGTACCAGCCAACTGCTGCTCGCCTGACCCAGAGCGTGGCTGCTTCGTCTGCACCTAGGGCTGAGGGGTGTATCAATGCCCTAACATAGAGACGCCAGGGCTTCAGGTTCTGTGGTGGCAGGTATGGTTACCGTTTCTGGCAGATTAGTCTACGTTCTTTTCGATTCTGGTGCCACACATTCTTTTGTCTCTGCAAGGTTTGCCGGCAGTTTGGTGTCAGGCAGCGTACTATTAGAGGTTCCGTTCTTGATTAGAGGGATAGGTGGACAGTTTTTTGTAGCAGAGGAGGTCTTTATAGACTGCGAGGTCGCTATAGGGGGACACAGTCTTCCCGCCGACCTGATTGTAATCCCGATGGAGGATTTTGGCGTGATCCTAGGGATGGATTGGCTGTCTGCCTATCATGACTTGGTGGACTATTTTGGGAGGAAGATTGTCTTCTCCATACCAGAGTTGCCTCCCCTTGAGTTTCACAGCCAACCGGTGGACGGAGGTTTTAGGTGCATCTCCGCGCTTCGGGCAGTGAAGCTTTTGGGCCAAGGGTGTGAGGGTTTCTTAGCTTGTGTTGTAGCAGAGCCTAGTCCCGTGGCCGACTTTCAGAGTATCCCGTAGGTCTGCTAGTACCCTGACATTTTACCACAGGAGTTGCCAGGACTACCGCCTGAGCGTGAGATCGAGTTTAAGATCTCACTAATACCAGGGACCAGCCCCATTTCTACTGCACCATATATGATAGCGTCACTTGTGCTGTGAGAGCTCAAGTCACAATTATAGGACCTGTTGGAGGAGGGCTTTGTGAGGCCCAGTGCGTCCCCATGGGGAGCCCCTATGTTGTCTGTGAAGAAGAAGGATGGTACCCTACGACTTTGTGTCGACTATCGACAGCTGAATTGGGTCACCGTCACGAACAAGTATCCGCTACCTCGTATCGACGACCTCTTTGACCAGTTGAGAGATGCCACAGTATTCTCTAAGATAGATCTGAGGTCAGGTTACCACCAGTTGCGGATGAAGGAGACCGACGTCTCCAAGATAGCCTTCCGTACTCAATACGGGTACTACGAGTTCTTGGTCGTGCCATTTGGGCTAACCAACACCCCCCTACTTTCATGGACATGATGAACCATGCTTTCAGACCGTACTTAGACCTATTTGTGGTGGTGTTCATCGATGACGTCCTAGTCTACTTACGGGATCAAGCACAGCATTGACAGCATTTACGTATGGTCCTGGATACCTTGAAACGGCACAGGCTGTATGCCAAGTACAGCAAGTGCAAGTTTTGGCTAAGACAGGTGACTTTCTTGGGCCACATGATTTCGGGAGACGGATTGGCTGTGGATCCAGCCAAGGTTGAGATTATGCTCAGGTAGGAGAGACCACGCACAGTGACAGAGGTACGCAGCTTTTTGGGACTGGCAAGCTACTACCGGTGGTTTATCAGAGGGTTCTCTCAGATTGCGGATCCTATGACTTAGCTAACCCGGAAGGACGTGCCCTTTTCCTGGGTAGATGAGTGTGAGGCGTGCTTTCAGGAGTTGAAGGAGAGACTGACGTCAGCTCCTATGCTTACCATTCCAGACGGTAGTGGCGGGTTCATGGTTTACACCGACGCTTCGTTGCAGGGGTTAGGTGGTGTGCTAATGTAGCGAGGTCACATTGTCACTTATGCTTTGCGGCAACTGAAGCCCCATGAGCATAATTACCCCACCCATGACTTAAAGGTGGGAGCAGTTGTCTTTGCGTTGAAGACATGGAGGCACTACCTATATGGTGAGACATTCAAGATCTTCATAGACCACAAGAGCCTCAGGTACCTATTTGACCAGAAGGAGCTCAACCTGAGACAGAGATGTTGGTTAGAGCTCCTGTAGGACTACAACTACAGCATCTCCTACCACCCAGGGAAGGCCAATGTGGTGGCCGACACCTTGAGCCAAAAGGCGCCTGCCCACTTGGCCAGCTTATAGGTGCAGAGTTTGAGACTCATGGAGGAGGTAGGCAGTTGGCGACCCCGGGAGTCACAGGGGTATTGTGGGGTAATGCCAGTGACGCAGCAGGCATGACTAGAGCTGTTAGATCGCATCATTGTAGGATGGATGGCTGATCCGTACTTACAGACACTGCGAGACAGGGTGTTGACAGGGGACCCAGGAGACTTTTCCTTCTCATACGAGATATTGCACATGAGGGGATGCCTATGCGTTCCTAGAGATGAGGAGTTGTTGAAAGAGCTCCTGACTAAGCCGTACGGGTTCTAGTTCACCATACATCCCAAAAATATAAAGATGTACCATGACCTACGATGCAACTTCTGGTGGAGAGGGATGAAGCGAGATGTCGGTGAATTTGTCCAACAGTGCTTGGTATGCCAGCAGGTGAAGGCCGAGCATCAGAGGCCCGTAGGGCCACTACAGCCACTTCCTATGCCAGAGTGGAAGTGAGAGAGTATCACCATGGACTTGGTGGTGGGTTTACTAGTTACCCAGCGGGGACACGAAGTAGTTTGGGTTATAGTAGACCAGTTGATGAAGATGGCACGGTTCCTGCCGATCCGAGTCACCTTTGGGCCAGCACAGCTAGCAGAGTGATACATCAGAGATGTGGTGCGTCTGCACGGAGTCCCTCACGAGATCGTATCCAACAGGGATACCCATTTCACTTCCCAGTTCTAGGCAAAGTTTCAGCAGGCATTAGGGACCTGTCTGAGGTTCAGTACTGCCTACCACCCCCAAATCGACGGCCAGTCAAAGTGCACCATACAAACACTTGAGGACCCCCTACGCGCTTGTGTACTAGACTGGAGAGGCTCCTGGGAGGAGCATTTGCCACTAGAAGAGTTTGCATGCAATAACAGCTATCATTCGAGTATCGGCATGGCACCTTACGAGGCTCTATACAGGAGGAGGTGTACTACACCCTTGAGTTGGGTCGAGGTGGGGACCAAGTGGGAGGTTGGTCCCAAGTTGATCCGTCAGAGTCAGGAGAAGATAGAGTAGATTCACAGACGACTCCGCACTGTCAGGAGCAGGTAGAAGAGTTATGCCAATAGGAAGCGTAGAGAGGTACAGTTCGAGGTTGGGGATCACATCTTTCTCCATGTTTCGCCCATGAAGGGCTTGCAACGTTTTAGGGTGAAAGGGAAGCTTGCGCTGAGGTTTGTAGGACCTGTTGCTTACCAGTTTGTCCTTCCTCCCCAGCTTTCTGGAGTGCATGTGTTCTACGTGTCCAACCTCAAAAAGTACGTCGCTGATCCCAGCCATGTTCTGAGCCATGAGAGCGTCGAGATGGGAGATGACTTGACCTATTCCAAGAGGCTAATTCAGATATTAGACAGAGCCGTCTGGAGTCTGAGACAGAAATAGGTGCCACTGGTGAAGGTCCTATGGAGAAGCCAGCAGTATGAGGAGGCGACTTGGGAGCCTAAGGCAGCAATGCGAGAGCAGTACCTGGAGCTTTTTGAGGATATGTCTCTTCAGACCTACTTTGGTCCTCTTTAAGTTTGTTATGCATTTTTACGTTTATTTTTCCCACACCCTGGTTAGCTCAAGTTTTGGGGATGAAACTTCCTTTAAGTTTGTTATGTTGAAATGACCCACCACATTTTAGGTAGGATAAGATGTCTGCCGTGTTCACCAGACATCTGTCCAAACGTCTGAAAGTAAGAAGGACCGTATGTTATTTTCCCTTTCCCACGCACATGCGACACACACCTTTTCCCCCCTCTAGCCTCCTTACTAAACCCTAACCCATCTCTATTTGAACCCCCCCCCCCCCAAACCCTTCCTCTTTCTCCCCATTACCACCAGCCACCACCTCCATCTCCTTTCCCTCCCGCCGGTAGCCATCTTCCTCCCCCACCTCCAGAGCAGCAAGTGGAGAGGAAGAGAGACGGGAAGCAAAGGAGAAGGAGAGGAGAGTGTGAGAAAGGAGCGAGAGTGTGGGAGAGAAGTAGGCTCGGGGGAGCTCGCGAGTGCACGGTCGAGAGCTCGTGCGAGGAGGAGGAGCTCACGAAGGGGAGCTTCTCGACCTCCTGAGGCTGCTGGCGTAGTAGCTGCAGGCAATGTGAAGGAGTCCACACGAAGAAGAAGCTCGTGGGAGAGTTCTACATACTAGATATTTTCCAGTATCAGACGTCTGGAGCATCTCCCAAATGTCCGGAGTGGCAGAGGGACGTCTGGAGCTGAAGCCGGACGTCTAAAAGCACGCTCAGTGCCAAGGTATGTATTTTCTGCATGGGTTCCGGCCATGCAGACGAGACTTTTAGCCATTTTTGGCTCTACGCGTGCGCACGCAAGTGCAGAGTGTTAGAAAGGCACGCGATGCACCTTTCGATGAACTTTTGGACGTCTGGGCACATCGTCAGACGTCTGACTGTACTTCCAGACGACCGTAAGGAGAGTCCGACGTCTAAGACTTCCCTCAGATGATTGCAAGGGGTTCGGACGTATGAGGAAGTCGTAGGAAACAAAGGGTGAGTTCTGATGTCTTTTAAGATGTCTGCGCCTAGTCCTAGACATATGATTTTGGATAGTATTCTTGTTTTTGGCCCGTTTAGGGCCCAAACGGAATCGGATTTCCGCAAATGAAGTAACGTTGTTTTCCGCTTGAGTTTCCTTATGAGTTAGTGTTACTTGTATACAGTTTTGGATTCGTTTGATGTGGTTGGTCAATTGTATAGGTCTCCAGCCAGTTCAGTATGCGGGGCCCGTGGAGGCGACAGGACCTTTAGTTCTCGCCCTCATTCCTCTTGTGTTTCCCAGTAGAGTGGTTTGCTTTAACATCAAGTTTTAATCAAACAGAATGCATGATTAGAATAACTCAATTATGCCCTAGGACATGAATTGAACCTTAGGGCAGAAGCGAACAAATATTGCTTGAGCTACACTATTTCCTTGAGATGCATGTTTTACCAACTTGCTAGAAAATGAACTAGTTCATTGATGTGATGTTTCCTCAGTTAGTAAAACACGAGCTGCCTATTATAAGAATGAAACCTGTAATTTGAATAGAGAGATCAAAATGTTGGAAAATGGAAAAAAAGAAATACGAGCATGAACCCTATAGGGAATTAGGAGAACTCCTGCTTATGGAAAGAACATAGTGAGTAGACGGGAAGTGAGTTGGCCCTTGTGTACATGGTACCAAGGAGGGCAACTGTCCCTTTAGTGTAGAGGAACTAACCACTCCTTTGGGTTGAGACTCGGGGTTAGGTCTAGTCACTCTACACTGACTTTGTTTTGGCCCTCGTGTACGCGGTACCGAGGTGAAATACTTAGTGTAGGGAGGGAGCTAGTCGCCCCACAGGACCCGATGTTAGGACTAGCTGCCCTACACCGACTCTTGATAGGTCACTGGGCAAACCGGGATAGTCAGATGAGGGTACGTGGACTATGGAGGGGTGAGACCTCTATTTTGTTTTGAGGGGCAAGACCCCTGTTTTGAGAGGGCAAGGCCCTATGCTGTTCCATGTTGTACCTTTAGGCATAGCCGCTAGTGGAAATGACTGATCGCGTGCCAGTGCAGGGTAGCTACCCATGCACTTATCGTACATGCCGTTGTCATCACTACGCTGCAACCGTGACCTCGGGGTGGTTGACTGGATGTAGGATTACCACGGGAGACTCTCCCAGCCAGGAGAGCACCACGTATACATCCTATATCATGGGAAAGACTGCAATCAAGATCGTCCCCTTGAGGAACCGACAAGATCAAGAAATGATCGTTTCTAAGAGAGTAAACGAATTAGAACCACTTAGTTGAGCTAAATGGAATAGAATAATAAATTAGTTTCTTGTCTTAAATTAAATTTCATATAAATAGTTTAGCTATCACTCTACTTAGCGTTAACTAACTTCGAAGTTTTATAACCTTGTTCACGTCAGGGAGTTGAGCAGCCAGCACCACCGGCTACATAGGGAGCTGGGCCTAGTTGAGCCCAGCCTTAGCTGTTGATGTTTTCTGTTCCTACATGTTTCTTTATGTAGTAGTGAGTATTTTGTTATATGAAATACTGTTTCAGTTACTTTTCCGCTGTACTTTTCGCTGATATTGTTGTGATGGCTTGTAATATTGTGAGACTATTCATTCTGTTTCCCTTATGTCTCTTATTATTTTTCTGCTTAGTTACATTGCATGTGTGATGGTTGAATTTCATTTGCTTTTGGTTATTTCTCGTTGGACAACTAGGTCATGGGATTAGTCGAGGTGGGCCAGTCTCAGGTCCTGTAGGGATCAGGGATTGGGTCGTAACAACTTAAGCACACCAACGACTTGCACCATGACTTTCTGTTACGACCCGATCCCAGATCCCTCAAGGACTCGAGACCGGCCCGCCTCGACTAATCCCAAGACCTAGTCATCCAATGAGAAATAACTAAAAGCAGGAAATATTTCACAACCACATATGCAATGTAACTAAGCAGAAAAAAAATCAACAGATAGTAAAGGAAATTGAGCGAACAGTCTCACAATATTATAGGCCATCACAACTACGACAGCAGAAAGTACAGCGGAAAAGTAACTGAAACAATATTGCATAGAACAAAAATACTTACTACTACAACAGAAGCTAGGAAACAGTAAGGAAATGCAGCTAAGGCTAGGCTCGACTGGGCCCAACTCCCTCTGCAGCCAATGGTGCTGGCTACTCAACTCCCTGACCTGGACAAGGTTATAAAATTTCGTAATCAGCTAACGCTGAGTAGAGTGGCAACTAAACCATTTGCATGCAATTTAAGTTAAAACAGGTAACTAATTAGTTTTCAATTATATTTAGCTCAACCAAGTGGTTCTAATTCGTTCATTCTCTTAGTAACTAATTATTTCTTGATCTTGACTATCCCTCATGGGGACGATCTTGATTGCAGTCTTTCCTGTGATGTAGGATGTACACGTGGTGTTCTCCTGGCCGGGAGAGTCCCCCGTGGTAGTCTTACACCCAGTCAACCACCCCAAGGTCACGGTCATGACGTAGCAGTAACTACGGCATGCGTGACAAGCATGCTGGTAGCTATCCCGCACTGGCATGCGGTTAGTCATTTTCGCTAGTGGGTACGCTTAAGGGTACAGTACGGAGCAGTATAGGGCCTTGCCCTCTCGGAACAGGGGTCTCACCCCTCCAGCGTCCACGTACCCTCGTCCGACTATCCCAGTTTGCTCAGTGGGCCCAAAAAGAGTCGGTGTAGGGTGGCTAGTCCTAACCCTGGGTCTCATGGGGCAGCTAACTCCCTCCCTACACTAAGTAGCTCACCTCGATACCACGTACATGAGGGCCAAAATAGGAGTCAATGTAGAGTGACTAAGCCTAACCCTGGGTCTTAACCTAGAGGGGTGGCTAGTTCCCCTCTACACAAAAGGGACAGCTGCTCTCCTTGGTACCGCGTACTTAAGGGCTAGCTCACTTCCCATGTACAGGAGTTCTTCTCCTAATTCCCTGTAGGGTTCATGCTGGTATTCCTTTTGTTCCATTTTCCAACATTCCGATCTCTTTATTCACATTACAGGTTTCATTCTTATAACAGGCAGCTCGTGATGTACTAACTGAGAAAGCATTATATTAATAAACCAATACATTTGATAGCATTTAGGGTTTTACATGCATCTCAAGTAAACAGTGTAGCTCAAACCATATTTATTTATTTCTGCCCTATGGTTCATTCTCATCTTAGGGTCATTCAAGTTATTCAAAACATGCAATTTATTTGTTTAAATCATAATATTAATGTAAACCACTCTACCGGGAAACATGGAAGGAATGGGGATTCAGATTACAGATCTTATCAACTCCGTGGGTCCCGCGTACTTAACTGGCTGGAGACCTATACAATTGACCAACCACATCAAATGAGTCCAAAACCATATACAAGTGACACTAACTCATAGAGAAACTGAAGCGAAAAACGACACTTCGTTTGCGGAAATCCGATTCCATCTTGGCCCTAAACGAGCCAAAAACAGGCATACTGTCCAAAATTAGATGTCTGAGACTTGTTCCAGACGTCTTAAAGGACGTCAATACTCACCTTGGGTTTTCCTGCTGCTTCCTCGGACATTCGGATCCTTCCGTGATCGTCTGAGGAGAGTTCCAGACATTGGACTCTACTTTTGGTTGTCTTGGAGAGCAGTTACACGTCTGTCGACGTGCCCAGACGTCAAAAAACACCTCGAAGGGTGCACCCCATGCCTTTCCAGCGCTCTGCACCTGCGTACACATGCGCAAAGCTAAAACAGCTAATTGTCCTATGGCAGGGTCTGCACGGGCGAAAGCTGTGCAGAGAAATACGTACCTTGGCGTTTGGGTGCTTTCAGACGTTCGGCTTCAGCTCTGGATGTCCCCCTGCTACTCCAGACATCTAGGATGTGCACCAGACGTCTAAGACTGGAAAATATCCAGTATGCAAAACTCTCGCGAGCCTTCTTCTCCCCGCGGATCCCTCCGCGTTGCCCGCAGCTGCTACGCCAATAGCTTCAAGAGGTCATGAAGCTCACCTTTGCGAGCTCCTTCTCCTCGCACGACTCCTCCAGTCATGCAAGCTCTCCTCATGCAAGCTCTCCCGCTGTGCAACCAAGCTCCCTGAGCTTCCTCCTCTCTCCCATGCCCTCGCTCTCCCGCGTACACACACTCTATCCCTCTCCCCTTCTCCTCCTCACGCGAGTGCCTCTCCTCTGAGCACGGCTGCAAGTGGAGGAAAGGAGGTTGTTGGCGGCTCACCGGCAGACCGAGGAAGGAGGTGGAGGTAGTGGAAATGGTGGTGTAGTGGAGATGGAGTGGGTTGGAGGGGTTTAAATAGAGATGGGTTAGAAGTTTGGGTGAGGAAGGAGGGGGGTACGCGTGTTGTGCGCACGTGGAAGAAGGTAAAAGGGTATGATTCTCCTTAATTTCAGATGTCCGACCATCTATCCAGACGTCTCATCCAACCCAAATGGCAGCAGGTCATTTCAACATAACAAACTTAAAGGATGTTTCGTCCCCGAAACTTGAGCCAAGTAGGGTGCGGAAAAAGAAGGTAAATGTGCATAACAAACTTAAAGAGGATCAAAGTAGATCTGAAGTGATGTACCCTCAAAAAGCTTCGAGTACTGCTCTCGCATTGCCACCTCAGGCTCCTAAGTGGCCTCCTCGTATCGCTGGCTTCTCCATAGGACTTTCACCAGTGATACCTGTTTCCATCTCAGACTCCGGATGGCTCTGTCTAATATCTGTACTGGCCTCTCGGGATATGTTAGGTCGTCTCCCACCTCGACGCTCTCGTGGCTCATAACATGGCTGGGATCGGTGACGTACTTCCCAAGGTTGGACACATGGAACACGTCGTGCACTCCAGAGAGCTGGGGAGGAAGGGCAAGCCGATAAGCAACGGGTCCAACCCGCTCCAAGACCTCAAAGGATCCCACAAACCTCAGCGCAAGCTTCCCTTTCACCCCAAAACACTGCAAGCCCTTCATGGGCGGAACATAGAGAAAGATGTGATCCCCAACCTCAAACTGTACCTCTCTACGCTTCCTATCGGTGAAGCTCTTCTACTTGCTCCTGACAATGCAGAGTCGTCTGTGAATCTGCTCTATCACCTCCTGACTCTAACAAATCAGCTTGGGTCCAACCTCCCACTTGGTCCCCACCTCCACCCAACTCAAGGGTGCAGTACACCTCCTCCTGTACAGAGCCTCATAAGGTGCCATGTCGATGCTCGAATGATAGCTATTATTATATGCAAACTCTACCAGGGGCAAATGCTCCTCCCAGGAGCCTCTCCAGTCTAGTACACAAGTGTGTAGGAGGTCCTCAAGTTTCTGTATGGTGCGCTCTGACTGCCTGTCGATCTGGGGGTGGTAGGCGGTATTGAACCTCAGATGGGTCCCTAATGCCTGCTGAAACTCTACCCATAACTGGGAAGTGAAACGAGTATCCCTGTCGGATACGATCTCGCGAGGGACTCCGTGTAGACGCACCACATCTCTGACGTATCTCTCTGCTAGCTGTGCTGGCCCAAAGGTGACTCGGATTGGCAGGAATCATGCCGTCTTCGTCAACCAGTCTACTATCACCCAAACTGCATCGTGTCCCCACTGGGTAACTGGTAGACCCACCACTAAGTCCATGGTGATGCTCCCCCACTTCCATTCTGGCACAGGAAATGGCTGTAGCGGCCCTGCTGGCATACCAAGTACTGTTGGACAAACTCACCAACATCCCGCTTCATCCCTCTCCACCAGAAGTTGTGTCGTAAATCATGGTACATCTTTGTATTTCCAGGATGTTTGGTGAATCGGGACCCGTGCGCCTCAGTCAGGAGCTCTCTCAACAACTTATCTCTAAGAATGCATATGCGTCCCCTCATGCGCAGTATCTCGTCTGAGAAGGAAAAGTCTCCTGGGTCCCCCGTAAACACCCTGTCTTGCAGTGTCTGTAAGTATGGATCGGCCATCTGTCCTGCAATGATGTGGTCTATCAGCTCTGGTCGTGCCTGTCGCGTCACTGTCATTGCCTTGCAATACCCTCGTGACTCCCGGGGTCGCCAACTGCCCACCTCCTCCATGAGTCTCCAACTTTGTGCCTGCAAGCTGGCCAAATGGGCGGGTGCCTTCTGACTCAAGGCATTGGCCACTACATTGGCCTTCCCAGGGTGGTAGGAGATGATGCAGTCGTAGTCCTTCAGGAGCTCTAACCAACGTCTCTGTCTTAGGTTGAGCTCCTTCTGGTCAAAAAGGTACCTGAGGCTCTTATGGTCAGTGAAGATCTCGAATGTCTCACCAAATAGGTACTGCCTCCATGTCTTCAGCGCAAAGACAACTGTTGCCAGCTCTAAGTCATGGGTGGGGTAGTTATGCTCATGGGGCTTCAGTTGCCGCGAAGTGTAAGGGACAACGTGACCCTGCTGCATGAGCACACCACCCAACCCTTGCAACGATGCGTCGGTGTAAACCATGAATCCACTACTACTATCTGGAATGGTAAGTACAAGAGCTGAAGTCAGTCTCTCCTTCAACTCCTGAAAGCACGTCTCGCACTCGTCGGTCCAGGTAAAGGGCACGTCCTTCCAGGTCAACTGAGTCATAGAACGCACGATCTGAGAGAACCCTCTGATAAACCACCGATGGTAGCCTGCCAGTCCCAGAAAGCTGTGTACCTCTGTCACTGTGCATGGTCTCTCCCACCTGAGCATGAACTCAACTGTTGACGCGCGAAACTCAATCATGTTTTAACAGTTATTGTGTCGTAGTATAGGTGATCAAGCATCGTCAACAAATAAAAGTTTTTATTACTCGAAAACCAGAGTATCCGAGGTCGAATACAGGGAGCAATCAGAATTTACTACTAATCTCAAATGTAATTGAACACTCTAATTTACTCAAAAGTTTAATTCAAATGCATTTAAAAAGTAATCCAGGTAAAAGAGTAAAATTGGACATCTGATCTTGTGATCAGACGTCTTAAAAGTATTTTCCTCCTTTGATTATTCTTCTTCTTTCTCTGCAGTCTCTCTTCTGCCTTCTTCTTCTTCTTCCTTGGTTTCTGTCTTGGCCTCTCTTCTTTCTTCTACGAAGGCTTATTCTTCCTTGGCTCTGCTATGCTTCTCTTTTTCCTTCGCCTCTTTCTGCTCTTTTCACTGGCTTCCTTCCTTCTTCATTTTTGCCTTCTACTTCCTTCTCTTCTTCCCTTTGCTAGCAGCTAAGTGTTTCCTTCACTCCTTCCTTCCCTACACAACCACAGCAAGGTACAACAAAACCAAACCCGTCTACCCACACCCGCGCATCTATCTCTCTCTGATAACCACCCTCAGCAAGCTCTCCCAGAGTCGGGTTAACGGGTCGAATCGCGTGCCCGTGACCAGGCGCACCGGTGTGTGGGTGATGCGCGAGGTGTGCTCAGGGTCGGGTCGGATCGCACCAGATCTGCGTGGTGAAATCGCGGACGAGGCGGCGTGTAATAGGTGAGGGACCTCACCGTATGTGCGTTCGGAGGCACTGAAACCACATGACAAAAACTATTTAAACCACTCCACCTCTTTGTGAGTCCACATGTGGGACTAAAGGTTGCTGCCTTCTCTCGTGCACCCGCAGCAGACCACGCCTTTGATTCCCTCAACTGCAGACTCTGTGGCGTCGCTCGCTGGACCAGATATCTTCGCAATGCCTCCCCGAGTAAGCTACACCTGGAGCCTGGCTATCCTGAATCCTGGAGCAAGCTTGGAACTTCTTCGAGTCGCCGTCAATGGCGGCAGGGGCTGGAGAACTGTCAGACATGAAACGAGCCTCTCGGCCTAATCAGATCACCGGGAGACCTTCGCCTTGTCATGGCGAAGGTGAAGGGCAAGGTGGCAGGCCGCGGGGCAGCCTAGGCATGCGTGCCTAGGTCGCCCTGTGGCCGGATGGATGGGTGAGTTCGGGGGACCGTTGGGTAGGCGTAGCGGATCTATAGACGAGTAGAGGATACTCAGTGAGGTGAGGCGGAGGTTATGTGATGGTTGGCGAGGCGTGTGGGGCTGCAGAGCGATGGGAGAGCCTCGCCGGAGGGTGACCGAAGATGAGGAAGGTGACGGTGGATAGCGGCGGTCGAGGGGCAATCAAGTGAAATAGAATGGGGAAAAGAAAGTGGGGAAGTTGTGGAGTAGTTCTAACCTAATTGCAGGGACGAAGGGGGCGGAGAGGCGGACGGCTGTACCTGCTGTCGCCGGAGAAGAAGATGCCCAGTGGGGGAGGATGGCGGTGACGACGGGTCTGAGGCAACGTGCGCGGGTATTGCGCGACGCGGAGGAGAATCAGGAAGAAGTCTCTGCCACTGGTTTTGTGGCAGAGCGAAGAGGAAAGGAAAGAAAGCTCACCGGAGCTTGCTGGGTACCCTAGCCGGGAAGGAAGAGACAAATCTGAGGTGAAACCCCGGCCAGGTCGAGCTGAAAATGAGCAGCCGGGTTTGGGGGTTCTTTTATAGGCATTGGGACGTGTGTTCAGAGCTTGGAGGGCACGTATCCGTCTCTGACGGCTCACCGGAGAAGGAAAGTGGGTGGATACCCAAATCCCTCGTGCGTTCGAACGAGAGATTGGGATCAAATCAAGGATCATGACTGGCCTCAGATGGAAGGGAATTCCTCAGAGAATCTCCCTTCCATTTCTGGGAGGGGATCTCTGAGGAATCAGAGAGTATTCCCTCTCTAATCCTCGCCAGAGCAGGATTCTGCCCCAATAATGGCGGAAGGACCTGATTGCAAAGGTGGCGAGGAAGTTAGGGGCTCTCTGTGATGATTTTCAAAAGTTAGGGACCAAAATGTGATTTAGGTGTACGAAATTGCAAAGTAGGTCAAGATGACCTCCCCTTAGGTCCAAATTTTGGTACAAACCTAATTTGGACCTAAGGAACCCAATGGTGAAGTTGGATTTTATGTTTGACCCCGTTTAACTGGACATTTTGCATAAAAACCCAAATTAGGTTAATTGATGAACTAGGACCCTAATCTAGGTCAAATTGGGTTCCAAAGGCCAATTTGATTGTTATAAACCCTAGAGGATATTTTTACATGAATTTTAGAGGGTTTACTTGATTTTTATCCTGACCTAAACCTTGTTGATTTAAGCGGATCTGTTTTAGGGTTACCAAATGTCATTTAATTCCTAAATTGCACATGAACCCATTTCTGATTGATTCAACCCACTTTTTATTTCATTTAGACCATTTGACCTATTTTTTGTCTCTAAGAAATCCCATTTGTGTACTGCAATGGTAAAATTGCAGTTTTAACCTTTATCTCATGTTTTCTTCCCAGAATACTTATTCCTTCATTTAAGCCTTCTACTAGGTTATGTAGGAGCTTTTATTCTCTTTATTATTTCAAAATAAGCTAGTTATGGCTCATGATGAGGCTCTCATCATCAACCTTGGCTGGATCCACAGCCAATCCGTCTCCCGGAATCACATGGCCCAAGAAAGTCACCTGTCTCAGCCAAAACTCGCACTTGCTGTACTTGGCATACAGCCTGCGTCATCTCAAGGTATCTAGGACCATATGTAAATGTTTTCCATGCTGCACCTGATACCGTGAGTAGACTAGGACGTTGTTAATGAACACCACCACAAACTGGTCTAAGTACAGTCTAAAAACACGGTTCATCATGTCCATGAAAGCAACGGGGGCGTTGGTCAACCCAAACGGCATGACTAAGAACTTGTACTGCAAGTACCGAGTACGGAAAGTTATCTTGGAGACGTCGGTCTCCTTGATCCTCAATTGGTGGTAACCTGACTTCAAATTTATCTTAGAGAACACTGTGGCATCTCTGAACTAGTCAAAGAGGTCGTCGATACGAGGCAGCGGGTACTTGTTCTTGACGGTGACTCGATTCAGATGTCGGTAGTTGACACAAATTTGCAGGGTACTATCCTTCTTCTTCACAAACAACACAGGGGCTCCCCATGGGGATGCACTGGGCCTCACAAAGCCGTTCTCCAACAGGTCCTGTAGCTGTGACTTGAGCTCTTGCAACTCAAGTGGCACTATCCTATATGGTGCTGTAGAAATGGGGCTGGTCCCCGGTACTAGTGAGATCTCAAACTCGATCTCACGCTCAGGCAATAGTCCTGGCAACTCCTCTAGGAAAACGTCAGGGTACTCACTTTCCACCGGAATACTCTGAAAGTCAACCACAGGACTAGGCTCTGCTACAACACAAGCGAAGAAGCCCTCACACCCCTTGCCCAAAAGCTTCGCTGCCCGAAGTGCAGAGATGCAACTAAAACCTCCATCCATTCATTGGTCACACGGGTTTCGCGAGTTTGAAATCGGGGTTACGAGTAACCCGTTGTCATAGTTGCAAAACGCGTGGTCAAATAAAATTTCTAACCGAAACTCGAAAAGTGAGTCCCGAGTCGAACGTAGGGAGGCAATGTTTACTTTAACTGAAAATCGTGCTTCGATTTGTTTCTTTCTGGTATTTTAGGGTTTTGTTATTTTTTTTGTATTTTTGTAAGAAGAAAACAAGCAAACGAATCACAAGATAGAGATGAAACAAAAATGGTATAGATATCACTTTAATGTCTATTACAATCAACTATGAATGCACAAAAAGAGGGGGGTGAGAGGAAATCTCCCGAATCGACTGTCCGGCGAGACGATGACGCCTGGCGGAAGCTCGGACGAAGGAGGTGAGGAGCAGGACGACGGAGGTGAGATGCAGGAGGATGTCGGGTCGAGGAAAGCTTCGGCGTGGCTCTGGAATGGAGGTGAGAAGATGGAGATGATTTGCTACCGGAATGGAGGTAGGAGGACAGCTCTAAGGCAACCTATGAATGGGGATGGGAACATGGATGAATATTTGGTGAGGCAGAGGTTTACTACACTAATAGGAGCCTTGGGAGCTTGAGAACAAGCTCTAATGAAGCATTGGTAGGCTTGCTAGAGCTTGGGAGTAGGTAGGAGTAGAGTAGGTAGAGATGGCTTGGAAGGGAGGGGGTGTAGGTCCTTTTATAGTGGAGGAGAAGAGGTAAAAATAGGTATCGGACCATTAGTGACATCCAGGCCGTTGCTGGAAGCGTCGCTGTAGGCAGCTCATGCCCACTCACACCTACAGCTAGCTTTGCTGGTGCGCGAAGAAATAACGACGGCTATAAGCATCGCTGTAGGTCCAGCTCATGCGTCGCTGTAGGCCAGCCCATGTGTCGCTGGCGCACGGTGTCCCCGCCTTTGCCGCACGCATGCATGCTCACGTGTTGGCGCTGTGCTGTGCACATGCGTGCCTCCGTGGGCGTGCACGCACTCGTGCTGCTGCATGCGTTCGGTGCACATGAGTGAGCTGGGTAGCCTGGATTGCACCACATGGCGCAATCTGGGCTGTCCATCTTCTTTTCATTGTAGGGGCTGCTACAGAGGTCGGATTGAGTTGATTTTTGCACCGTTAGGATGCGATCGTCGACCCGAATCCATCCATGTGATCGGATTTGTCATTTGGAGCTCCAAATTATGTCACCTAGCCCCTTGGCCATTGATCTTCCTTGGATTGCATATGATGCTACGGGACTCCGATCGAGGCAATTTCAAAGGTGTTGGACTCCGATCGTCGTCTTGATCAAATTTGTACAATTGGATCGTCAATCTGAGGCTCCAAAATAAATATCCTTCTCTCTTGACCACAAAAACAATGCAATTAACCTAAATTATATATAACTACTCTAAATGCAGAATGATGCATGCTATGCAATATTTGTAACATGAAATGCAAATCTAAGCTTAGGAACATGCATGAATAGGCATTTTACCCTCAATAAATGTGTTTACATCATACCCCGATGCCTATCTTTTGCTAGTCCTTAGCAAAATTAAACTATATGCTATGTATAAAAGTAGAATTAGGATTAGATCGCTCAGGCCTAAGTCATTTATTAACAATAGAAAATTTCAACTAAGGTCCTAAACTACGAAAACTCAACAGTACCTGGGTACCTGCCAGAATGCAGACTGCCCAAGTCCTCACCTTATTTGAAAAGGGAAGATATAATTTTTTATTATTTTTCTTCTTTTCTAATTTTTTTGTACTTTTGGAGTTTGAGAGTTCTGGGATAACTTTTTATGGCTACCCGACCCACCCAAGACTCGAAAAGGATTCTAAGTGCTAAGCATCATGTGAAAATAGTGAAAGACTCACTAGGCGGCTGTTAAAATAGACTTCAGGTTTCTACGACCCTAGGTGACCTTGCCTAGAGGTTGATCTTTTCGAACGGTAGCTTTCTCCCTACTTTTATTTATGAGGTCAACACAAGGGAAAACCCAGTGTATATCTCCCTAGTTTATTCTACTTCACAGCTTCTTCCATAAGTGTTTTGGGAATTATTGTGCATTTTTTGTTTGTGAGCTAGGTTATGGACAACCGGCCAATGGGCTATTACCCACAGCAACTTACCAGCCATAATTGTGCGGTGAAGTGTGGTTTTATTTTTTTATTTTTTTTCTCTATATTTTCTTCTCTTTTCTTTCTTTTTTTTCTTTTTTGTTTAATTAGGTGGCTTTCCTAA
The DNA here is from genome assembly GCA_037157565.1 of Thalassia testudinum. Classification (NCBI taxonomy): domain Eukaryota; kingdom Viridiplantae; phylum Streptophyta; class Magnoliopsida; order Alismatales; family Hydrocharitaceae; genus Thalassia; species Thalassia testudinum. The sequence goes on along the minus strand of JAZHRO010000007.1, from coordinate 68,034,108 downwards.
TCTCAGATTTACCTAAAGGCATTACAATGAAAATGGTCTTGTAACTGGGCTCTGGACAACTGGCCGATGAGCTGTTACCACCGACAACTTACCAGCCATACCACCCTAGATAGTTCATTAGCTACCCAATTTCCGAAGAAACAGCCGAAAAGTGAGTCAGTGCAAAAAAATGTGTCTAGATGCTTAGGCTTAAAGTCCCCCCAAATAAGAGGGCAGGTTGATAAGTCGCATACTTATCATCCCAATTTATTAGCCAAATTAAAAATGAATTTGAATTGGCGAGGACTCGAGACTAAGTCCACATTCGAGTGGACACCTGGGCTAATTAAGCCCGAAGACCTGAAGAGTCTAAGTGTTTAGGTCCTCTCGTATCATTTCCTAAAGTTAATAACTTCTAAATGCCTAAGTTCTCTTTTCCTAATTTCTTTCTTTTTATATCTTTTTCAAATTTTCAATTTTTTTTTTAGGAAACTAAAAGAAATTCTATGGAGTTAACAAAATGATTTCAGGATTAAGTATCCACCCCCCCATGCCTAAATGATGCAATGTCCTCATTGTAAAAATAAAGACATGTGTCATGAAAATCCGGTCAGCTCCGCAGAGAGAAGAGGTATACACATGTGCTAAGTTTAATGCCTTCAGCTAGGCATAACATATATACAAAGAAGAATTTAAGAATTCACAAGTGCGGGTCAGAATAAAAATAAAAATATTGATCCTCAAACCCGCCAACAGAATATGTCCACAGACGTGGACCAGATTATGGTGCAGACCCATGCCCCAGGGTCGAGTGGTTCTCAGGTTCTGGATGAAAATCACCCAGAGCAGAAGGTTGTTAAGCTTGCTGGGCTGGGCCTACGGTTTTGGGGTGTGCAACCCAAGACCAAAATGGCGGACAATAGGAGATCTGGTTCACTAGTTTCAGATGTCCACTTAACATTCAGCTAAGAAAAATAATCAGTTATTCCAGGCTTGGGTCACACGTGAAAGATATCATAAGGGTCCGTAAAGAAGATAAGTGGTTTCAGGTCAATGGGTACCCTTATATCCAAAATCATAGTTCCCTCAGAATTAGCCTCCTAGATTTTATTGCCAAATTCTTATCCTCTAAAATCAAGTGCTCAAGCTCTAGGACCTCTAAATCGTTGTATACCCCATCTAAAGTGCCCAAGTTCAACAATTGCGGCTGAATCAGGATTGACTTGGGTGTAATGATCTTAGAAGTCAGCTCTTCGAGGTGCAGATATGGACTAAGGTCACTGATTGAATCATCAAGATTCTGATCCTCCAAGTTAACCCCATCCGAATCCAAATCTTCAATGAACGGCCTATCAAATTGTTCATCAGATTCCTCATGCCCGTTTGTCTCACTAAAATCATTTTCCTTATGGTCAAGTGAGACTTCACCTAAAGATTCTTCACCCTCAGAGTCAAAGAATTGATGATCCTCATTTATATATGTCTCAAATCATAAATCTTTTCATGATCCAAGGAGACATAATTTTCTTCATTTCCTGACTTGGGGATCTCAGGTGAATCAATCGGTTCATCCTCAAATGGTTACTCTAGCCCAACCTGGTCATCCCCGATCTCAAAAAATGTATCCCCCAAAACAGGTGCCTGAGAGGGTTCAGACATTGACTCTCCTAAAGGGGGTTCATCTTGAGAATCATCCCAAGATTTGACTAGGGCAACCACAAATTTCATCCTCAACCTCGACAATTTCCCAAGAAGAAACTCACCCAAGTCCATATCCCTAACACTTTGGAGCAAACCCAATAGAGAACTATTAAGTTCATCAATCATTTTGATCATAGGCTTCAGTGCTTTAGTGCATGGTGTTGGCTGAGCTTCTAACGATTGTACAGTGTTCCACAAATTAGCCAACACCCTATCCTGGATCTTGTTCACCTGAACCGAATGGTTCGGTTCAGGTTTGGGTGGTTTTGGGTTAAATCTAGGGGAGTTAAGATGTCGAGGTTCTCGGGTTCCTCCCTGATAGTAGGTCATCTTGGGTCGTTCAAAGAATGGTGATGACCTATTTTCAATGGAATACTGGGGAAGGTAGGTGTTATAATCAACATATCCTTCCTGAATGTAGATCGGGTTGGTTTTGTCATCAAAGGATAGAGAACCATAATCATTGTAGGTTTGGGAAGGATAGTAATTGTAGTCTTGTTGTCCAGGGTTAGGCCCTGGACACTGAGGTCCGGATTTGTACCCCCAATCAAAGTCATCCCGACTAGTGGATGGGTAATTACAAGTCAAGTAGGAATAATAATCATCTTGGGAATAAGTGGTGATAGGAGGATAGGATTGGAAATGTGTAAAAGATGTGGAAGGGTATATGGTGAAGTAAGGAGGGAAATCAGAAGAGAAAGAAGCCCTGCAGTACAAGCAATCAACCCTGTCCTTAGGTGGGTTAGCCTAAAGACCTACAGACTCCCAAGACCCATCTTGAGATTCTAAATGATTTGGTCTACTTTTATCTGGTCAATCCAACTAGTTAGAAGGAGGGACTGGGGAGAAGGTTCTTCCTTTGGCTTGTACCTCTGGTTCCTAGTGTACCCCCCAGCCATGGTCGTTTGACGTTACTCCTCTAGCTAGACATCAGATGGACCAGCAAAAGCAGATTAATTGAAAAAATCTCAGTTTGAGCCCTGAAGAACGAATCAATCCTTAAGGCCAATGTCTACTCAGTTTTAGTTAGGCTTGGGATGATCGTGCTCTTAGAATGTGATGGGCCCTTTAGATGGGTTGTGCCCTTAATGATTAGTTAAAATGTGTGTGCGTGCACAACCAAGGTTCTTAAACAAGGTTATTTGATGATGTGTCTTTTAGGATTTAACCTTGTTTAGTAGCTTTTAGGGTTTAATTCTTAGGTTAGTTCAATCAAGGTTTAGTAGAACACTCCAAGTTTTGAAAGCACGAGTGATAATATGTTCCTTTAAAAATCAAAAATAATGTGGAGTACCTGGTTCAACCCTAAGAATCAACCCTAAGTTTCAAGCTACTTGATGGATCAGTTTTAGATTGAGTGGTGCGTCCCAAATAGCTCAATCAATTGGCCTATTGCACCACTTAGTTAAGGCACACAAGAATGTTTAACCTATTCAGATTTCTACTCACTTATGTGTATTGAGTTGAAGTGTATCAGGTCCACAGGTCAGATCCTGGTTAAGTTGTATAATCAAAGTGATTGTGCACCTTATGATAAGAAGTTGTGGGTGTTAAGTGCATAGCTTTCAGTTAAATCCCACAAAAGAAGAATATTTTTTTTATTTCTTTTATATATGCGGGTGGGTGAGGTGAGTGGAGTGACAATTAAACAACCAAAATCTATCCTAGGGTTTATGCAAAGCACCTAAGTTGATTTGAGTTTGAGTTATTAGGTTATGGAATGAAAACTAAGGTGGGGGTGGTGTGGGGGACACTTACAAAACACTCTATCCACACTTTACTCTGGTCTACCACACTTGGATCTCCATGCTAGGGTACCTGTAAGGCAATAGATCAGAGATAAACAGCGTTAGTGCTATGTAAATGCAAAGGAACGCAATAAACAATAAAGTAAATTTCGAATCACAAGATAGAGATGGAACAAAAATGGTATAGATATCCCTTCAATGTCTATTACAATCAACTATGAAAGTATAAAAAGAGAGGGGGGTGAGAGGAAATCTCCCGAATCGGCTGTTCAGCGAGACAACAGCGTCTGGCGAAAGCTCAGGCGAAGAAGGTGAAGAGCGGGACGATGGAGGTGAGATGCAGGAGGATGTCGGGTCGAGGAAAGCTTCGAGGTGGCTCTGGAATGGAGGTGAGAAGACAGAGATGATCTACTATCTAAATGGAGGTGGGAGGACGGTTCCAAGGCGACCTATGAATGGGGATGGGAAGATGGATGAATATTTGGTGTGGCAGAGGTTTGCTACACTAATAGGAGCCTTGGGAGCTTGAGAATAAGCTCTAATGGAGTGTTGGTAGGCTTGCTAATGCTTGGGAGTAGGTGGGAGTAGAGTAGGTAGAGATGGCTTGGAAGGGAGGGGGTGTAGGTCCTTTTATAGTGGAGCAGAAGAGGCAAAAATAGGTATGGGACCATTAGTGACATCCAGATCGTCGCTGGAAGCATCGCTGTAGGCAGTTCATGCCCGCTCACACCCATAGCTGGCTTTGCTGGTGCACGAAGAATTAGCGACGACTATAAGCATCGTTGTAGATCCAGCTCATGCATCGCTGGTGCGCGTTGTCCCTGCCTTTGCAGCTCACGCGCTGGTGCTACGCTGTGCGCCTGCATACCTCCGCATGCGCACATGCACCCACACTGCTGCGTCCGCACTGTGGCACGTGCGTGCACTGGGCGGCCTAGACTATGCCACGTGGCGTAATCTGGGCAGTCCATCATCTTTTCGTTGTAGGGGCTGCTATAGAGGTTAGATTGAGTTGATTTTCACGCCATTAGGTTGCGATCGTCAACCCGAATCTATTCGCACGATCAGCTTTGTCATTTGAAGCTCTAAATTATGTCACCTAGTCCCTTGGTTGTTGATCTTCCTCGAACTGCATATGATGCTACGAAACTCCAATCGAGGCAATTTCGAAGGCGTTGGACTCCGATCGTCGTCTTGATCAAATCCATACGATCAGATCGTCAATCTGAGGCTCCGAAATAAATATCCTTCTGTCTTGACCACAAAAAGGACGTAATTAAGCTAAATTATATACAACTACTCTAAATGCAGATGATGCATGCTATGCGATATTTATAACATGAAATGCAAATCTAAGCCTAGGAACATGCATGAATAGGTATTTTACCCTCAATAAATGTGTTTACATCAACCGGCCGGCGTGAAACTCACAAGGAGGCAACTCTGGTATGGAGAAGACGATCTTCCTCCCAAAATAATCCACCAAAGCGTGATACGCAGATAACCAGTCCATCCCTAGGATCACGCCAAAGTCTTCCATCTGGATCACTATTAGGTTGGCAGGAAGGCCGTGTCCCCCTATAGCGACCTCGCTGTCTGTAAAGACCTCCTCTGCTACGAATAATTGTCCACCCGACCCTCTAATCAAGAACGAAACCTCTAACAGTACGTTGCCCGACCCCAAACTGACGGCAAAACTTGAGGCAAAAGAATGTGTGGCACCAAAATCGAAAAGAACGTAGACTAATCTGCCAAAAAATAGTAACCATACCTGCCACCACAGAACCTGAAGCCTGGCGTCTCTGTGAGTTAGGGCATTGATACGTCCCTCTGCCCTAGGTGCAGACGAAGCAGCCACACTCTGGGTCGGGCGAGCAACAGCTGGCCGGTACCCTCTTCGTGACTGCTGTCCTCCCCCACATGCCTGGTGACCGCGACTGCCAGCTCGGCCTCCAGCGCTTGATGCGGGGAGCATCTGCTGTGCTCCGACCCTAGATGGGCAGTCCCTCCTGATGTGGCCCGGCTGGCCACACTAGTAGAAGAGAGGGACACGACCTCCTCCCTCAGTCGATCCCTGCTGGTGGCTGGGCAGGGGTTCGGTGCTGACAGCTGGTCCCTGTCTGGGGCCCCCAAAGGCCACCGGTGGCCTCATAGAATGAGACTGCTCTCCTGACGACCCTGGGAGTACTCTGGCTGGAAGGGCCTCTTCCGTCCGTCGTCAATGTCTCATGCGGTCGAGTTAGTCTCCTCATAATCATGGCCACCTCAACCACATGAGATAAAGTGGGCAACTTTAGGGGTTTTACATACCCCCGGATTGCAAGTCTGAGCCCCTCAGTAAACCTTCACAGGCGCTCCTCCTCAGTAGACGCAGCTGTCAGGGTGAAGCATGACAGCTCCAGGAAATGCGTGCGGTACGTGCAAACTGTCATCACCCCCTGATGAGAACCTCATCATGAGCCATAACTAGCTCATTTTGACCTAATACAGAGGATAAAAGCTCCTACATAACTCAAGGAAAGGCTTAACTCAGAGAATTCTGAGTCTAAGAAGAAAACAAGTCATAAGGGGTAAAAATGCAATTTTACCAGCACAATCTGCAAACAGGATAACTCAGGGTCCAAACATAGGTCAAACTAACCTAATAAGAATGAAAGTGGGATGATCTGATCTGATAAGGGCTACAGCAACTCCAAGGAATTAAATGACAATCTGTAACCCTAAAACAAACCCACTTCAATTCACAAGATTCGAGGCAAATAAAAAATCTACTAAACCCTATAAAATTCATAGAAAAATAATCTCTCGGGTTTAGAACCTTCAATTTGGCCTTAGGAACCCATTTTGACCTACATTGAGAACCATGCCCAATTAATGATTTAATTTGGGTTTTTACGTAAATTGGCCGGTCAACCAAGGTCTGACCTAGAACTAAAATTCACCATTATAATCCTTAGGTCCCATTTAGTCATGCATAAAAACTTGAGCCTAAGAAGAGACCTTCTTGACCGACTTTGCATTTTGGTCCTCATCCATTACTTTTTGACCCTCAACTTTTGAAACCCTCACATTTTGGCCCCTAATTCTTCATCATTTTTGCATTTGGGTCCTCCTTGCAAAACCCTGAGCAGCGCCATGCTCCGGCGAGGCATGGCGCCACGCAGGGTGAGGGCGACCCTCTGCCAGTTGAACGGGGTGTTCCTTGCGACGTCTGCTGTCGCAGGGACACCTCCATAATCTCTGCCATCGCCCACACCTTCCGTGCGAATGCGCAGAAGGTATGGGTGGCAATCCGGCCATCCTCTGGTGAGGGAGACACGTCATCTCCCTCCGCCCTCCTCTCTGATTTTGCCTCTATAAAAACCACCACCGTTTGCCGCATTCAGCAGCTCGGATCTGACGGAGAAACACCCCCCTCCTTCCTCTCTTCCCACTCCGGCAGAAGCTCTCCAGCTTCGGCGGTTCTTCCTCCTCCTCCTCGTCGCTCTGCCACAATATGAGCAGCAAAGCCACCTTCTCCCACTCTTCCGGCGTCGTGCCGTACCCAGTGCGCGCTCTTCCTCTCTCTCCTCGTCGCCGCTCCCTCTCTCTAGGCACCTTCTTCTCTGGCGCCAGTCGATACGACTGTCGCCCCACTCCGGCCTCCTTCGCCCCTATAAGTAGGTAACAGTTACTTCTCTTTCTCCCCTCTTTCTTTTCCCTATTTTAATTTGTTCAATTAGACCCTCGACTAACCCAAAACCTCCGCCTCATCCCACTGAACCGTTTCCGCCCCTTCACTGCCACTCCTCACCTCCACATCACTCTCCTGAGCAAACCCACTCCCCCGGCCACAGTATGACCTAGGGCAGCCCCTACACGCCGCCCCACACCTCGCCACCACCCGCACGAGCTTCGCCGCACTCCGGCGAAGCTCCCTGCACCTTCTGACTAGGCCAAGAGGCCGTATCTCTGTGATCAGGTTACCCGTCCTTCGCCGCCATTGCCGAACAGGTGAAGCTCCTTCGTTCTGTAGCTGCAGCTTCGCTTCCGCCCAGGCCTACGCTCCAGGACGCGCGGATTGCAACCACGCAGCTGCCCAGGCCTTCAGCTGAAGAAAAGACCTCGCAACAGCCGAGAATTGCCTGCAGCTTTCTCAGCTGCAGGCGTCAAATTGGGGTGGGACATTTAGTCCCACCTCGGAAGATCCTGAAGCCGCACACCGGTTTAAATTGTAAAAGTGAAATAGCCTTATTGCCTCCGAACGCACCGGGGTGAGGTCCCGCGCCCACTCACCCGCCCGGTCCGCGAGCTCACCACGCGGATCCGGTGGACCCGACCCGACACCCCACCTGCGCACTCCTCACGTACCATTCACGTCGGTACGCCTGGTCATGGGTACGAAGCCCGACCCGATTACCTGGCGGCTCTGGGAGAGCAATCCTACGAGCGAAGTCTGAGAAAGAGAGAGACATTTGGGTAGAGGGAAAGGGGTAGGTTTTGCGTTGGCTGTGGTGTGTGCAGGAACAGGCGAGGCAGAGAAGAAGAAGGCCAACGAAGAAGACTGAAGGAAGAAGAAGGAGGAGCACCAAGCAGCACGGTAGCAACGGCGACTTAAGTCGTCTGATTGGAAAATCAGACGACGCTCTACAGCTGAGGCAGAAAGAAGAAGGAAGAAAAGACAGAGAGAAGAAGAAGACGAGCGACAAGGCAGAAAGAAGAGAAGATAAAGAGAAGAAGACGAGAAGCTCTGAAGAAGAAAAGAAATAAGAAGAAGCAGAAGAACTAAAGGCAGAGAAGAAGAAGAAGATAAGCTAAGAAAGAGAAGTCACAAGACTCAGATTTATTTATCCCTCTCTCTCTTATTTTTGTAATAGAAACATTGTACTTCTAGAATACAACTTGCTCCCTGAGTTCGACCTCGGGAACTCTTTTTCCGAGTAACAAATTGTATTAAACTGGTAACCACTTCTCTATACTATACTACGACGAAATAATAAAAAAACTGTAGGGGATTCGTGTGTAACCAGTTTTTGGCGCCGTTGCCAGGGAGCAACGGCTATTCTAGAAGATTTGAAATTCTTTTAAGAGATTGCTAATCTTTTTCTCTCTCTTATGTGCAGGTAAAAATGAGAAAAGCAGTCGCACAACAAACACTCCAACAAACAGGTAATCTTCATTAGCCCTCTCTTAAACTCCCTTAAAATCTAAAGAGGAACGAAAAGAAAAATCAACTTAGGACTACCTGCATCATACATAGTAATTCCTCAAAGTTGCCTAAATTTTTCAGTTCCACACATTTTAACTGTCCATCCAACTAAGGTAACTAGGGCTAAAACCTTCTTGATTGAGCCCTAGATAGTACATTTTTTAGGCAACTGAAATGGACCAACTAGAGCCAACTCAGGAATTGAAAAGCTATGGTTTTTAGAGACACCTTCTATTAACAAAGAAAAGATCTTCCCAAAAAGAGGTGTACCTAAACCTTGTTTGAAAAGATCTATACAAGAGGAACCCTAAGCAAATCAGGCTCTTAAATCCATTTGAACCTTACAAGAAAGGACCCAAAAGCTCTCAAAGGAACAAGAGGTGAAGTTGACCCCTTGGGTCAACCAACCTTAAAATTAGGTCACTTCTTCACTCAAAATACTTAAAAGTTCAAGTGGAACCTTAAGCACCCTGATCTTAAACCAAAATTAGTAGACTTGAGAGGTCAAGATCCCCATTCTGGTCTACCTGGAACAGCAGTGGCAAGAGAGGTCGGGTGGGGGAAACCCTGTAACCCGTGGGGACGCTCTACCGTGTAGGGGTCTTCGCGGGACTCACCCTCTCTGGCTGCCCAGGTAATTCTCAGGTGGACGATCTTTTTGATCAAGGGGTCCATCTGCCCCGCACCTCTATAGTCACCCAACACATTTTTGGGTGTCTTGATTGGGTCCAGCACCTTCTAAACTCTTCTCCTCCAACAGTGCATGAACGGTAGGAGATCCTTAAGACCACCCTTAAGATCTCCTTTAGGAATTCACTCTCGTCAAGGCCCAGCCTCGACGCCCGTGTTTGAACAGCAACCCCACCACATTATTCTCTCATCTGATTCAAAACCAAGCTCTTCTTCTTCCCCCATCATGGCTCAGCCAGTTGAGGAAGAAAACAATCTGGAGCATCAGCTCCAGCGACTCAATGATCTCTTCCAAAACTTTGTGCACCCACCGCAGCGTCCTATGATGCGGGACCATTACAATCCTGCTGTGGTGGCCATTGAGCCTCGAGTCAGAATCCCGACTGGAGGGCCTGATTCCGAATTGAAGCCCAACATGATTCATGCTATACCTAAATTCCATTGGCTTAATTCCGAAGATCCCTTCCAGCACATCAAACAGCTAAAGCATCTGGCCCAAACTTTTGGGTCAGACGCGCAAAATCGGGATATTCTTCTCATGAAGATGTTCTCCTTTTCTCTTATGGACAAGGCCGCTCATTGGTATCAAACTCAGACCCGGCCGATCAACACTTGGGAAGAACTTCAGTCCAAGTTTTTGAAAAAGTTCTTCCCCGTTGGTCGGACCAAAGCCTTGCGCCATCAGATTATGCACTTCACTCAACAAACAGGGGAACCTCTCCATGAGGCATGGGATCGCTTTCAGGATCTCATGAAAAAGTGCCCCCATCACGAAGTTCCTAAATGGGAACAGGTCCAATCTTTTTACCAGGGACTCCGTGAGGACATCCGTCTTTTCGTCAATGCAACTTGCAGAGGAAATATCATGGGTCAACATGAAGACACCATGTGGGAGATTCTCGAAAACATGTGCGAGAACTCCATCAACAATGACTCCATGGGATTATTCGACAGGACGAATACCCGCGCATCGACGAATCTTAGGGGAGCACATGAAACGCAGGGCCTGTCCACATCAGTCGACCTAGAGTTAATGGCCAGTCGATTGGACAAGGTCTCAATCATTGAGAAGAAGGTGGATGAGCTGACTCAGCACTTGCAGCGAGCCACCTCTGCGCGTAACTCCTTTGCACAACCTCCTTCCACACAGGAGACTGTGCAAAGCATTCTCCACTGATCTTCCCCTAGGATGGATCCATATCCATCCCCATCTGATTCTCGGATCGGAGGATCATCCGACCCTTTCTACACCAGCCCGGGGAATTCCATTCCCCCTTTCTCTGATTCTCTAGAGGTTCCTCAGACCTGCGAGGACCTCAACGCCATCCAGAACGACCCATTCTCCAACACCTATAACCCTGGATGGCGAAACCATCGCAACTTTCAGTGGGCGGGAAATTCCCAAACCCAAAGACCACCCTTTCAGCCCCGCCCACAATCCTCTCGTCCTTACCAGCCGCCTCAGCCTCGGCCCAACCCTACTTATCCATCAGGGCCAAATCAGGATCAAATGTCCCTTATCCTTCAGACTCTAGCTGGCATTCAAAGAACGAATGCGGCTATTCAAAAGCAACACAAGGACGAAATTACAGAGGTCCGAAACCAACTGGCCCAGTTGACAAATTCTCGCCAGCCAGGCACACTTCCTTCCCAACCTCTTCCTAACCCGAATAACGTGCCAACCCAGCGGCACGTTATGAACCCAAACCCGGGCCATGCCCATATGATTTATCAGGCCCCCTCTGTTCCTTCACCAAACGGGATAGAGGCCTCCACTTCTTTTGCGGGTTACCAGCAGCAACCTATCTTACCCAATCCCAACCAAAACAAGGCAGGACTTAATTCCATAACAACCCGTAGTGGTAAGGAAACCCAAGACCCACCTCATCCAAACCACTCCAGGCCTGATAGTGATCCCAAGCCTAGGGCAGTAATCCAGGACATTCCCACCCCTATCCCAGATCCAAAACCTAGACCTATCCTAGAAGAACCAACCAAGATCCCGTTTCCCGAGGCCTTGACCAAGGGAAAGAAGACCACCAAGCCCGTGGCACCTGAGGAGGACCTGGTCAAGCTCTTTGAGCAGGTCCACATAAACATCCCTTTGATGGATGCAATCCGCCACGTACCGGCTTACGCACGATTCTTAAAGAATGTGTGTACACCCCAGCGTAAGCCACGAACCAAGAGTGGGAGTCCAATTGTTCTGTCAGAGCAAGCCAGCTCTGTAATCCTAAGCAGACTCCCACCCAACGCTAAAGACCCTAGTACTCCCCTGATTTCCTGCAAGATAGGTGATACCCAATTTGATAGAGCTTTGCTAGACTTGGGTGCATCCATAAATCTGATACCCACATCCTTACTTGACCATCTAGAATAACTTGAGTTAAAACCAACCGAGATGACATTACAATTAGCAGATCGATCTATAAAGTCACCAAAAGGGATTCTCGAGGATGTTATTGTGAGAGTGCAGGATTTCTACTTTCCTATAGACTTTATAGTCTTAGACATGGATGCACCTGAGAACCCTAGGGATACACCAATCATTTTAGGGAGACCTTTCTTTGCAACTGCTAGAGCCAACATTAGCTGTGAGGAGGGCCAAATAGAGCTCAAATTTGGGAATCAAACCCTGAAAATTGATATATTTAAGGCCCAACAAGGAATCAATTGCAGTGTCATCGAACAGATTTGTGACGTTAGGGCTTTGGTTGATGAAACACACTTCCAGAATGACCTGATTATACCTCATCAACCGCAGAAAGATCTTGACCCGCAAACTGAGGAGTCAAATCCAGATATGAACAACCCAATAACTCCTACCCTTGAACCTCACATCTATACTAAACCACCCGCTGCTGCTGATAACCCCATCCTCGAACTGAAGCCCCTTCCTGCTCACTTGAAATACATCTTTTTGGGTTCTAATCAGACCCTTCCTGTGATTATCAATTCTAATGGCGGTATGACTAGGTTTTGTTGTTTTGTTATAGAAATGGCATTGTAGTACAGATAGTCATTACCACTATTACAATTTTTACTCGGAAATAAAAGATCTCCCGAGGTCGAACTCAGGGAGCAAACTGTATTCTAGAGATACAAAGTTTCTATTACAAAAATAAAGAGAGAGAGAAAGAGAAATTTGTCTTGTTAGCTTCTTCTTCTTTTCTCTTCTCTTTGGTTCTTCAGTTTTCTTCCTTCTTCTTGTTCTTCCTCTGTTCTTCTTTTTCTTGCTTTCTTCTTTCTTTTTCTTCAGAGCTTCTTCTTCTTTTCTTCTCGTGTTCTGCTTCTCTTCTTTTGTCTTATTCCTTCTGTTCTTCTCTTGGGTTCTTCAGAGCTTCTTCTTCTTTTTCTTCTTCTTCCTTGCGGTCCTGTTCTTCTTTTCTTCTCCTTCTTCTTTGTCCTCGGAGCGTCATCTGATTTTTCAATCAGACGACTTAAGTAACCCGCTGCTACAGTGCATCCTCCTTCCTTCTTTCTTCTTTTCTCTTGTGCCTGCACACTCGCAGTTTGGTCAGAGGGAAAAAACCTACTCTACCCTCCCCCACGTCTCTCTCTCTCAGAATTCACTCATAGGATAGCTCTCCCAGAGCTGCCGGGTAGTCGGGTACGGGTCACGCCCGGGTCCAGGCCCACCGGTGTGCGGTGGTGGGCGAGGAGTGCAGGTCGGGTAAACAGGTCGGGCCAGGTCCGCGTGGGGTGGTCGCAGACGAGGCCAAGTCGAGTGGGTGAGAGGGACCTCACCCTGTGGTCAGGAGGCAAACAGGCTAAGGCACTTTTTGCCTTTATGCGAGTGCGCGGCTTCGAAATCCCACGATGTGGGACTAACTTCTGCTGCCTTCGCGCGCGCCTGCAGGACGACTCCACCTCACCCTCTGATCAGCTGCAGTCGATGTCTGGGCCAACTGAAGAGGCAGAAGCCTTCGCGGACTTCACCCCAACCTGCAGCACCTGGGAATCTGGGGCTGCAGGGCCTGGAGCTCGCCTCGAAGCTGCTTCAGTCATCGCTAATGGAGGCTGGAGCAGCGAACCTGTTAGACAGGAATACGGCCCTCCGGCCTAATCAAACACGCGGGGGACCTTCGCCGTGGCAAGGCGAAGGTGGTACGGGGTGTGGCAGGTCGTGGGATGGCGTCTGGTGACGGGGCTAGGTCGGACTGTGGCCGCGAGAATGGGTTTGTTCGGTGGAGTATGGTGGGGGTGTGGAGTGGTAATGGGTGAGCGGAGGTTGATCAGGGTGAGGAGGCGGAGGTTCTGTAAGGGTCGGCGAGGCGTATGGGGCTGCGGAGCGATGGGAACGTCTCGCCGGAGGGTGGCCGGAGATGGAGAAGGTGAGGGTGATTAAGCGCGGTCGAAGGGCGGTTGAGCAAATTAAAGTAGGGAAAAGAAAGAGAGGAGGAAAGGGAAGAACTGTACCTACTTGGAGGGACGAGGGGGGGCCGGAGCAGGGCGACAGTCGTATCGACTGTCGCCGGAGAAGAAGGTGCCCAGAGAGAGAGGGCGGCGGCGAGGAGAGAGCGGGAGAGCGCGCGCTGTGTACGGTGCGACGCGGGAAGAGCAGGTGAAGGCAGCTCTGCTGCTGGTAGTGCAGTAAGCGACAAGGAGGAGGAGGAAGAACCGCCGGAGCAGGGGGGCTTCTGTCGGAGTGGGAAGAGAGGAAAAGGGGGGGGTTTCTCCGTCAGATCCGAGCTAGAGAGTGCGACAGAGCGTCGAGGGCTTTTATAGAGTCGAAATCAGAGAGGAGGGCGGAGGGAGACGACGTGCCTCCCTCGCCGGAGGACGCCGGAGATGGAGACCCATACCTTCCGCGCATTCGCACGGAAGGTATGGGTGGTTGCAGAGACCATGGAGGTGTCCCTGCGACGGCAAAGGTCGCAGGGAACCCCCGGTTGACTTGGCAGAGGGTCCCCCTTACCCTGCGCGGCGCCATGCTCCGCGCAAAGTTGCTGGAGCATGGCGCTGCTCAGGGTTTTGCAGGGAGGACCCAAATGCAAAGAACGAAGAAGAGTTAGGGGCCAAAATGCGAGGGTTTCAAAAGTTGAGGGTCAAAAAGTAATGAATGAGGACCAAAATGCAAAGTCTGTCAAGAAGGTCTCTTCTTAGGCTCAAGTTTTTATGCATGAATAAATGGGGCCTAAGGATTCTAATGGTGAATTTTATTTCTAGATCAGACCTTGTTTGACCGATCAATTTACGTAAAAATCCAAATTAAGTCATTAATTGGGCATGGTTCTCACTGTAGGTCAAAATGGGTTCCTAAGGCCAAATTGAAGGTTCTAAACCCTAGAGATTATTTTTCTACGAATTGTAGAGGGTTTATTCGATTTTTTATTTGCCTCGAACCATGTGAAGTAAAGTGGATTTATTTTAGGGTTACAGATTGTCATTTAATTCCTTGGAGTTGCTGTAGCCCTTATCAGATCAGATCATCCCACTTCCCTTCTTATTAGGTTTGTTTGACCTGTGTTTGGACCCTGAATTACCCTGCTTGCAGATTGTGCTGGTAAAATTGCATTTTTACCCCTTATGACTTGTTTTCTTCTTAAACTCAGAATTCTCTGAGTTAAGCCTTTCCTTGAGTTATGTAGGAGCTTTTATCCTTTGTATTAGGTCAAAATGAGCTAGTTATGGCTCATGATGAAGTTCTCATCAAATTCCAACCTCGATCCTAAACAGGAATCCCGTCTGATTGCTGTCCTCCAGCAACATCGCAGAGCCATCGGGTGGACTCTCGATGATTTGACTGAAATAAGTCCCTCTTATTGTACTCATCATATCTATTCAGAAGAGGGCGCACGACCTTCTCGTGAAATGCAGAGACGCTTGAACCCCAATCTGCAGGAGGTCGTGAAAAGGAAGATCATCAAGTGGTTAGATGCCGGGATCATCTACCCGATCTTCGATAGTCGTTGGGTGAGCCCAATTCAGGTCGTGCCCAAGAAGGCAGGACTCACCACTATAACGACTGAGACCGGAGAAGTCATTCCTACCCGATTAGCCAACTCATGGAGAGTCTGTATAGATTACCGCCGACTCAATTCCTCCACGAAGAAGGATCATTTCCCACTGCCTTTCATTGATCAGATTCTCGAGAAACTAGCAGGAAATAGGTTCTTCTGCTTTCTTGACGGGTACTCCGGTTACAACCAGGTGGCAATCCATCCTGAAGACCAAGAAAAGACCACGTTCACCTGCCCCTTCGGAACATACGCTTTCTGAAGGATGCCTTTCGATCTTTACAATGCACCCGCTACTTTTCAGAGGTGCATGCTTGCCATATTCTCAGATATGGTAGGTAATTATCTGGAAGTCTTCATGGATGACTTTTCAGTTTTTGGAGCATCATTCGACGATTGCCTCCAACACTTGGTCCAGATACTCAGGCGGTGCATCGATGTGAATTTGGTTCTTTCCTGGGAAAAGAGCCATTTCATGGTGCCTGAGGGAATTGTCCTGGGACACTTAATTTCGGAAAAAGGCATCCAAGTGGACCGAGCTAAGGTTGATCTGATTTCTCGCCTTCCTATGCCTAGCTCGATCAAGGACATCCGATCTTTTTTGGGGCACGTCGATTTTTACCGTCGATTTATCCCTGATTTCTCAAAAATCGCGCGCCCCCTGACCACTCTTCTCTCCAAGGATGTACCTTTCGAAATTTCCAAGGAATGCACTCAAGCATTTGAGATCCTACGTGACCGAGTCACCCAAGCCCCGATCCTACAGTCCCCTGATTGGTCTCAACCCTTTGAGATCATGTGCGATGAATCTGACTTCACTGTAGGAGTGATTTTGGAGCAGAAAATTGATGGGAAACCTGTGGTCATTTACTACGCCAGCAAGACACTAGATGAGGCTCAGCGTAACTATACGGTTACTGAGAAAGAGCTACTAGCTGTAGTATTTGCCCTAGAAAAATTTAAATCATACCTTCTGGGTTCCCGTGTCATCATATACTCGGATCACACAGCTGTGAGGCATCTCCTTACAAAGAAGGACGCGAAAACTCGATTAATCCGATGGATCTTGCTGTTGCAAGAATTTGACCTTGAGATTCGCGACAAAGCGGGAAAGCAAAATGTGGTAGCTGATCACTTGTCCCGCCTTCCTTCTAACATAATTGACCCTTCTGGACCCATCACAGAGCATTTTCCCGATGAGCACCTACTAACTATTGGTACTAGCCTTCCATGGTTTGCTAATATAGTAAATTACTTGGCATCTCATCAGATCCTGTCTGATTGGCCGAAAGCCAAGAAAGATAAATTGCGCTCTGATGCCAAGTATTACATTTGGGAAGACCCATACCTCTTCCGCATAGGTGCTGATCAAATCATCCAGAGATGTGTCCCGAAAGAGGAATCCAACAATATCCTCTCTTTCTGCCATGACCAAGCATGCGGTGGCCATTTCTCTGGGCATAAAACCACATCAAAAGTCCTCCAGTGCAGCTTTTACTGGCCCACACTGTTCAAAGACGCATACAGTCACTGCAAGGCATGCAGTCGTTGCCAAACTTTGGGCAACATGAGCCATCGCGACATGATGCCTTTGCAACCGATTCTCGTATGCGAAATCTTTGATGTTTGGGGGATTGATTTTATGGGCCCCTTTCCTGTTTCGAATGGTTTCAAATACATTCTGCTGGCTATGGACTACGTGTCCAAATGGATCGAAGCCATACCAACCCAAACCTGTGATCACAAAATCGTTCTCAAATTCATTCATCAAAACATTTTCTCAAGGTTCGGGATTCCTCGTGCTATAATCTCTGATGGGGGGACCCATTTCACAAATGCTCAGTTTAGGTCACTGATGACCAAATACGGGGTGTCTCACCGAATCTCTACTACTTACCACCCCCAAACTAATGGTCTAGCTGAGCTGTCAAATCGGGAGATCAAGAAAATCCTGCAAGTCACTGTTCGGCCTGACAAGAAGGACTGGTCGTCCCAACTTCCGGAAGCATTGTGGGCCTATAGGACCGCCCACAAAACCCAATTAGGCATGTCTCCCTTTAGACTGGTGTACGGGAAGGCGTGTCACCTTCCCGTAGAACTGAAGCATAAAGCCTATTGGGCAGTACGGAACTGTAATCTAGATTTTTCGAAGGCTCACAGAAAACTTCAAATCAGCGAGATCGATGAATTATGCCTAGACGCGTATGAGAGCTCGCGAATCTATAAGGAGCGGGTTAAAGCCTTCCATGACAAGCATATCTCAAGAAAAATCTTTCATCCTGGTCAGAAGGTCCTACTCTTTGATGCCCGACTCAAACTTTTCCCAGGAAAGTTGCGATCCAAGTGGGTCGGATCGTATTTAGTCCGAGAGGTTTTTGGAAATGGAGCTATCAAAATCAGTCCGCTCAGCCACGATTCCGAACCTTTCATCGTGAACGGTCAGAGACTCAAGCCGTTCATTGATGTGACTTCTACTGATTTGGCTGAATCATCTTATATCCTCCATTCCCCTTGAGCTTATTGCGCCCAGCCGATGGCGTAAAACCCAGCGCTTAACGGGAGGCAACCCGTCATTTTCCTAAAAATCCAAAACCTTTTTCTGACACTTTTGTGCACTTAACATTCACCCTTGTAGACAGCCGACCCCACCTTAGATGCTTGCATCTGGGATTAGAAATTGTCCGCAAAATTCATCCCGACCCATTCACTCATCCAAATTTCTATCTTAAGGAATGAACTAAGTAAATAAAAAACCCCCTAAGTCACAATGAGGACATTGCAAACCTTAGGCATGGGGGGGTATAAAAGTGCAAAACTTGTAAGAAAAGGTTTTAAACAAAAAAATTCACATATGCCAAAAACACCATAAAAAAAAAATTTCAAAAAAGAATAAGAGAAAGAAATTTTGTGGGAAAAGGAAAAGAAACAAAATGAAAAAGGAGCACAAAAATGTGAGAAAAAGTGATAGTCATTAGTAAGAAACTAAGGAATTAACCTAAGTTCTAGACCTCATTCAAGAAAAGAACTGAAAAGTGCACAATGGGTTTAGTAAGAACGCAAACTTTAGGCATTCTTGGATAGACTCTTGGTACTCATTAAGATCTGGACACTCCTCAAGAGGTTGAGGAAAATGAAAAGCTGAAGTATTAAGTCTAAGGCTTAGGGAGCATTCGACCTCATTAACTAACTTTTGGTCTACGGGACTCAGTAACCTAAGCACCCTAACCTCACACACAGCCTGGTTCAGTAAGCGTAAAAATCAAAACCACGCAGAAGCATCGCAAAATTCTGAAAAGTACACCTAGAGTAGGAGTGGCCGACCAATACAAGTTGATTTGGATGAGTTCCCAGTGCAGAGAGGCGGGAAATTCCCTCGAAGATGTGTAACAAAATATCATCTCCTCGGTGCTTGTCTCTTAGGATATTTACATATCCTACTGGGGGCATGTAAGCACTCTGCTGGTTCAGATTCCATGGATGGCATTATCACGAAGTGTCAATTGCCAGGGTCTGGATTCGGCCACGAAACACCATGGATGGGATTATCTCGAAATCTCAATAGCCAGGGTTCCGGGGGTTGCCATGGGCGGTGCTATCTCGAAGCATCGATTGCCAGGAACCCTTGAGGATTGATGATGGGAGCAAGGAATCTGATACAGACCGTGTTGAAAAGCCAATCCTAAGCTAGAATTAAAAAGAAAAGGAGAGAGAAAACTCTCCAAACAGAAAAATTTTCTATCTCTCTCTCTTACAAAATGCACTGTGAACTGAGCCAGGGCTAAAATCATTTCAAGCACGGGTGCTTTAACCACAAAGTCCAATAGACCTTAGGTTAGTTCTTGTAGGCCTTAAAAACCTTTGCTAAGGACTGAGGCTAAGGCTAGACAGATCTGGATCTTGATTAGTACAAGAGTACCTTTTAGGCCTAGGGTCAGCATTCTAACCTAATCTAAGCTCAAATGAAAAAGCACTTATCTAAAGCTACTAAGAACTTCATGGTCTAGAACAAAGGTTGAAACCTTTGGTTTTTGCTAAGGGACTAGCAAAAGCTAGGCATGGGGGTATGATGAGAACCTCATCATGAGCCATAACTAGCTCATTTTGACCTAATACAGAGGATAAAAGCTCCTAATAACTCAAGGAAAGGCTTAACTCAGAGAATTCTGAGTCTAAGAAGAAAACAAGTCATAAGGGGTAAAAATGCAATTTTACCAGCACAATCTGCAAACAGGGTAACTCAGGGTCCAAACATAGGTCAAACTAACCTAATAAGAAGGAAAGTGGGATGATCTGATCTGATAAGGGCTACAGCAACTCCAAGGAATTAAATGACAATCTGTAACCCTAAAACAAACCCACTTCAATTCATGAGATTCGAGGTAAATAAAAAATCTACTAAACCCTATAAAATTCATAGAAAAATAATCTCTAGGGTTTAGAACCTTCAATTTGGCCTTAGGAACCCATTTTGACCTACATTGAGAACCATGACCAATTAATGATTTAATTTGGGTTTTTACGTAAATTGGCCGGTCAACCAAGGTCTGACCTAGAAATAAAATTCACCATTAGAATCCTTAGGTCCCATTTAGTCATGCATAAAAACTTGAGCCTAAGAAGAGACCTTCTTGACCGACTTTACATTTTGGTCCTCATCCATTACTTTTTGACCCTCAACTTTTGAAACCCTTGCATTCTGGCCCCTAATTCTTCATCATTTTTGCATTTGGGTCCTCCCTGCAAAACCCTGAGCAGCGCCATGCTCCAGCGAGGCATGGCGCCACGCAGGGTGAGGGCGACCCTCTGCCAGTTGAGCGGGGTGTTCCCTACGACGTCTGCTGTCGCAGGGACACCTCCACGATCTCTGCCATCGCCCACACCTTCCGTGCGAACGCGCGAAAGGTATGGGTGGCAATCCGACCATCCTCCGGCGAGGGAGGCACGTCGTCTCCCTCCGCCCTCCTCTCTGATTTCACCTCTATAAAAACCGCCACCGTCTGCCGCATTCAGCAGCTCGGATCTGACGGAGAAACACCCCCCTCCTTCCTCTCTTCCCACTCCGGCAGAAGCTCTCCAGCTCCGGCAGTTCTTCCTCCTCCTCCTCGTCACTCTGCCGCAATACAAGCAGCAGAGCCACCTTCTCCCACTCTTCCGGCGTCGTGCCGTACCCAGCGCGCGCTCTTCCGCTCTCTCCTCGCCGCCGCTCCCTCTCTCTGGGCACCTTCTTCTCCAATGACAGTGGATACGACTGTCGCCCCACTCCGGCCTCCTTCGCCCCTATAAGCAGGTAACAGTTACTTCTCTTTCTCCCCTCTTTCTTTTCCCTATTTTAATTTGTTCAATTAGACCCTCGACCGACCCAAAACCTCCGCCTCATCCCACTGAACCGTTTCCGCCCCTTCACTACCACTCCTCACCTCCACATCACTCCCCCGAACAAACCCACTCCCCCAGCCACAGTCCGACCTAGGGCAGCCCCTACACGCCGCCCCACGCCTCGCCACCACCCGCACAAGCTTCGCCGCACTCCGGCGAAGCTCCCTGCACCTTCTGACTAGGCCGAGAGGCCATATCTCTGTGATCAGGTTACCCGTCCTTCACCGCCATTGCCGAACAGGTGAAGCTCCTTCGTTCTGCAGCTGCAGCTTCGCTTCCGCCCAGGCCTGCGCTCCAAGACGCGCGGATTGCAACCACGCAGCTTCCCAGGCCTTCAGCTGAAGAAAAGACCTCGCAACAGCCGTGATTGCTTGCAGCTTTCTCAGCTGCAGGCGCCAAATTGGGGTGGGACATTTAGTCCCACCTCGGAAGATCCTGAAGCCGCACACCGGTTTAAATTGTAAAAGTGAAATAGCCTTATTGCCTCCGAACGCACCAGGGTGAGGTCCCGCGCCCACTCACCCGCCCGGTACGCGAGCTCACCACGCGGATCCGGCGGACCCGACCCGACACCCCACCTGTGCACTCCTCACGTACCATTCATGCCGGTACGCCTGGTCATAGGTACGAAGCCCGACTCGATTACCTGGCGGCTCTGGGAGAGCTATCCTACAAGCGAAGTCTGAGAAAGAGAGAAACGTTTGGGTAGAGGGAAAGGGGTAGGTTTTGCGTTGGCTGTGGTGTGTGCAGGAACAGGCGAGGCAGAGAAGAAGAAGGCCAACGAAGAAGACTGAAGGAAGAAGAAGGAGGAGTACCAAGCAGCACGGTAGCAGCGGCGACTTAAGTCGTCTGATTGAAAAATCAGACGACGCTCTGCAGTTGAGGCAGAAAGAAGAAGGAAGAAAAGACAGAGAGAAGAAGAAGACGAGCGACAAGGCAGAAAGAAGAGAAGATAAAGAGAAGAAGACGAGAAGCTCTGAAGAAGAAAAGAAATAAGAAGAAGCAGAAGAAGAACTAAAGGCAGAGAAAAAGAAGATAAGCTAAGAAAGAGAAGAGAAGTCACAAGACTCAGATTTATTTCTCCCTCTCTCTCTCTTATTTTTGTAATAGAAACATTGTACTTCTAGAATACAACTTGCTCCCTGAGTTCGACCTCGGGAACTCTTTTTCCGAGTAATAAATTGTATTAAATTGGTAACCACTTCTCTATACTATACTACGACGAAATAATAAAAAAACTGTAGGGGATTCGTGTGTAACCACCCCCTGACAGAGAGTGTGGAACTCTCGCCTCCTTTGGTCTTGCCAGGTCTGCAAAAAGTATTGCACGCAAAAGAGAGTCACGAACTGGTCCTACATCGGCTCTCTCCCCTTCTTGCCTCTAACTGCCCTCCACCACCTGTGGGCTGCGATCTCTAGCTGGTACGTGGCAAAGGCCATGCGGCACTCTGTAGGAGGGCAGAGGGTGTTGAACACCTTCTCTATCTGCTCCAGCCAATCCTCTACCTCAGATGAGCTCTCATCCCCCTTATAGGAGGGGGGCTTCAGCTTCCGAAACTGGCCAAAAAGCTCTTGGTGGAGCTGCAACGGGGGAATGGATACACCTCCAAGCAAGGAGAGCTCATGTTCAGAAGTGTCTGAGGGTGGTGGGGGTGGTGGAGGATTACCCTCTCCCTCTCCAGCTAGTACGACGCTGTGGCAGTTCGCCTGTCCCACGGAGGACTCTCCCTCCACGTCCTCAAGGAGGGGTGGCTGAGGAGGCTGCTGGAGCTCCTCCCGTACGATATCTCGGATCAGCTAGGCGAGATCATGGACCCGAATGCCCGGAAGGAGAGGTGGGTCGACTGGTGCCTCAGGTCTAGAACATCTACCCCTCCGACCCCTCCCTCGGCCACGTCTGCGGCCTGCCTTGGGAACTCCCCGACAAGGCATCTCCTACAAGGAGACACAGAAAAAAGAGCAGGAACTATCAATGATAGTAGATTACATCAAGAGATAAGACCCAAAGCGAAGATCAAAGAAATACGTTGTGATGGCTATCCTAGTTACAAGCATGTGGGTGGCTATTTTTCAGACCATTTAGTTCATTTCTCGAGATGACCTTGCTCTGATACCATCTTATTACGACCCGATCCCAGATCCCTACAGGACTCGAGATCAACCCACCTTGACTAATCCCAAGACCTAGTCATCCAACAAGAAATAACCAAAAG
Organism: Thalassia testudinum; assembly: GCA_037157565.1. NCBI lineage: Eukaryota > Viridiplantae > Streptophyta > Magnoliopsida > Alismatales > Hydrocharitaceae > Thalassia > Thalassia testudinum. The sequence continues at coordinate 68,011,253 of JAZHRO010000007.1, read as the reverse complement.
TAGGAAATATTTCACAACCACACATGTAATGTAACTAAGAAGAAAAATAATCAAGAGACAGTAAAGGAAACTGAGCGAACAATCTCATAATATTATAGGCCATCACAACTACGATAATGGAAAGTACAACGGAAAAGTAACTAAAACAGTATTGCATAGAACAAAAATACTCACTACTACAATAAAAGCTAGGAAATAGTAAGGAAACGTAGCTAAGGCTGGGCTCGACTAGGCCAAGCTCCCTCTGCAGCCGGTGGTGCTGGCTGCTCAACTCCCTAACCTGGACAAGGTTATAAAATTTCATAGTCAGCTAACACTGAGTAGAGTGGAAAATAAACCATTTACATGCAATTTAAGTTAAGACAGGTAACTAATTAGTTTTCAATTCTATTTAGCTCAACCAAGTGGTTCTAATTCATTCATTCTCTTAGTAACTGGCTATTTCTAGATCTTGACTGTCCCTCACAGGGACGATCTTGATTGCAGTCTTTCCTGTGATGTAGGATGTACATGTGGTATTCTCCTGGCCGGGAGAGTCCCCCTATGGTAGTCTTACACCCAGTCAACCATCCCGAGGTCACGATCACGACGTAGTGGTGACTACAGCACGCGTGATAAGCGCACAGGTAGCTCTCCCGCACTAGCACGTGGTTAGTCGTTTCCACTAGCAGGTACGCCTAAAGGTACAGTACGGAACAGTACAGGACCTTGCCCTCTTAGAACAAGGGTGTCACCCCTCAGAACAGAACAGGGGTCTCATCCCTCCATAGTCCGCATACCCTCGTCCGACTATCCCAATTTGCCAAGTGGGCCTAAAAAGAGTCAGTGTAGGGTGGCTAGTCCTAACCCTGGGCCTCGTGTGGTGGCTAGCTCCCTCCCTACACTAAGTAGCTCACCTCGATACCACGTACACAAGGGCCAAAATAGGAGTCCGTGTAGAGTGACTAGGCCTAACCCTAGGTCTCAACCTAGAGGGGTGGCTAGTTCCCCTCTACACAAAAGGGATAGTTGCTCTCCTTAGTACTGCATACTCAAGGGCCAGCTCACTTCCCATGTACAGGAGTTCTTCTCCTAATTCCCCGTAGGGTTCATGATAGTATTCCTTTCGTTCCATTTTCCAACATTCCGATCTCTCTATTCACATTACAGGTTTCATTCTTATAACAGGTAGCTTGTTATGTACTAACTGAGAAAGCATCATATCAATAAACCAATACATTTGCTAGAATTTAGGGTTTTACATGCATCTCAAGTAAACAGTGTAGCTCAAACCATACTCATTTGTTCCTACCCTATGGTTCATTCTCATCCTAGGGTTCATTCAAGTTATTCAAAACATGCAGTTTATTTGTTTAAATCATAATATTAATGTAAACCTCTCTACCAGGAAACACGGGAGGAATGGGGATTCGGATCACAGATCTCGTCACCTCCACTGGTCCCGCGTACTCAACTGGCTGGAAACCTATACAATTGACCAACCACATTAAACGAGTCCAAAACCATATACAAGTGACACTAACTCGTAGAGAAACTCAAGCGAAAAACAACGGTACTTTTTTTGCGGAAATCCAATTCCGTTTGGGCCCTAAACGGGCCAAAAACAGGCATACTGTCCAAAATCAAACGTCTCGGACTAGTCCCAGATGTCTTAAAGGATGTCAGTACTCACCCTGGGTTTTCCTGCGACTTCCTCGGACATCTGGATCCTTCCGCAATTGTCTGAGGAGAGTTTCAGATGTCAGACTCTACTTCCGGTCGTCTAAGAGTGCAATCAGACGTCTATCGACGTGTCCAGACGTTGAAAAACACCTCGAAGGGTGCACCCCATGCCTTTCTAATGCTCTGCACCTGCGCACTCATGTGCAAAACCAAAATGGCTAACTATCCTATGGCAGGGTCTGCATGGGTGGAAACCGTGCAGAGAAATACATACCTTGGCATTAACGTGCTTTCAAACGTCCAACTTTAGCTCCGGATGTCCCCCTACTACTCCAGACATCTGGGATGTGCTCCAGACGTCTGAGACTGGAAAATATCTAGTATGCAGAACTCTCACGAGTCTTCTTCTCCCCATGGATCCCTCCGCGCCACTCGCAGCTGCTATGCCAACAGCTTCAGGAGGTCGTGAAGCTCACCTTCGCGAGCTCCTCCTCCTCGCACGACTCCTCCGGCCACACAAGCTCCCCTCGTGCGAGCTCTCCCGCCGTGCACCTAAGCTCCCTGAGCTTCCTCCTCTCTCCCACTCCCTCGCTCTCCCGCGTACACACACTCTATCCCTCTCTCCTTCTCCTCCTCACGCGAGTGCCTCTCCTCCATGCATGGCTGCAAGTGGAGGAAAGGAGGCCGTTGGCTGCTCGCCGATAGACCGGGAAAGGAGGTGGAGGTAGTGGAAATGGTGGTGTAGTGGAGATGGAGTGGGGTGGAGTGGTTTAAATAGAGATGGGTTAGGGTTTGGGTGAGGAAGGAGGGGGGGTACGCATGTCATGCGCGTGCGGAAGAAGGGAAAGGGTACAGTTCTCCTTACTTTCAGATGTCCGACCATCTATCCAGACGTCTGGACAGATGTCTGATGAATAATCCAGACGTCTTATCCAACCCAAATGGCGGCAGGTCATTTCACTTTCCGCAATCCCATCTTCCTTACCTTCGCCTGTTCACTTCACCACAGTACGGATCTCCCTACAGATGTACGATTGTTGATCCTGCTAAAGCGAGGGAAGTGCACCGTGAAGAGATTGATTCACTTCAAGAATCTCCCTTCTGTGGGAGAAGTAATATGGCTAAATGGCGTAGGGCGCAGCATATGGGATTGTGCGTCAAGTGTGGCATGTACAACCATGCCAATGATGGCATTTGTCGTTGGTATAAGAAATCCCATCAAGATTGGTATATTGATCGCCTACACTTCCTCAAGTATGAACTGAGCGCCAATTTCCCTTATCCTCCTACTCGTCCGTTTAAGAGAGCCATAGTGGAATTAGTGAACCAATACTTTGATAGATATGGCATCACCTTCATACCACCCGATTGAAGGCGTAAAACTTAGTGCTGGTTGGGAGACAACCTAACACTGTAAATAAATAATTAAAAAATAAAATAAATGAAAAAAATGAAAAATAAAAAATTATGTATAATAAAAATAAACAAAAATTTAAAAAAAATCATCAGAAAATTTGTACATAATAAAAATTTACAAAATCATTAAAAAAAAAGAGTTATTTCTTTTAGGTAGTTAGGTTGATTCTTAAGATCTGAGACCAGCTAAACAGGGATTGAAAGATAGCATTACGAGACACTAGTAACCTTAGACGCATGTGGGAAGAGTAGCACTACGAGACTCCACTCCGAGTTTACTAGAAGTTTCAAGTTATCAGGACTGCAGGGCTTGTTAGCATTTTAGAAAGATGTGGGAGGCGTAGCATTGCGATGCTCCACATTCGGGTTATTTAGTTGGCCACTTTTCTTTTGAGTTAACCTATTTGTACTCTAGTAGGATAGTGACTTTGAGCTTGATACGGGGATTAGTTACCTCTTGAGGATAGAGTGTATCCCAGCGAAGCTCTATCCCTTAAGATGTTAGCTATTACTCATAAACATATTGGAGTTAGCATTACCTGAGTTAGCTCTAAGGTGTGTAGCTTTGCGAGACCTAATAGGGTTATATCAGGTTGCTAATCTATGTCACTATACCAAGATTTCATCATGAGAGGAGTAGCTTTGCGAGACTTCTCATGATTTTGTTATGTCTTGAGGATCTGACGTACAAAGACTTAATCATGGTGAATCAATGGGTCAAGTTTTCTTATAGAGGCTTTCTTTTTCTTGGTCTGTAAATAACTGAATGCCCTACTTTTATTTGGTTCAATGTTGTCTATAAACAAGTTTATTTAACCATCCTTTAGATTTTGTAAATAAATAAATTTTTATTTATTTTTAATCTATTTTTTAGTTTTATTGGTTAGGTAAGCTGGATGGCTCACCATCACAAGTGCTTCACTACATCAAGTCGTATCTATCTAAACTACTCCCTCTCTTTTATTTTTGTGCCATTGTGGACAATGTCATTTAAGTTGGGGGGTGGGGAAAACTTATTTTTTTTCTTATTATTCGAACTGTTTTCATTTTTCGATGTGTTGTGTAAGCCGCAAATTTTAAGTTTTAGCTAAATTATTTTTTCCAAAAAGCAAATATCAAAACTTGCATGCTTTATCTTGTATTTTGCATTAAAAAAATGTTTGTAAAGTTTGCATGCATTTAGTTGTGTTTTTTCATTTGTTTTTGTTTTTGAAGGATGATGAAAATGCCCCTTTAACTAGGAGTTGTTACCTTAGGAAGTATACTTAGGTTTAATTCAATGGATCTTTAGGTCTTAGACTTAAATACCAAGGTGATCAATTAAGATTTAGGATTCTGACATATGTCAAGCATTTTAGTCTTATTATTTCCTGGTGATGAGTTGAAGAGTGAAGAGTAAACAGGATTTATTTTCAACCATCTACTTAGAAGAGTTTGAAATTTAAATATTCTCTTATATTCACAATTTACACTGATAAGTTACCAAGCATGAATGTTCTTAGGAGTTTGGCTTTTCAGAGTCGCAAAGCTTAGTTACCATTCTCTACTTCACTTAAGAGGATTTCTGAACCACTTTTGGAAAGCTCTTATTAGCCTCTTGGGAAAATGGAATAAATGCACTTAACTTGTTGAGTGTGATTTAGGAGAAGAATTAGGTTCTTTAGAATATATATATATATAAACAAAAACATCAGAAAATTTTTATAAAGTCCTCTCCTTTACGCCATTTTTAGTGGGAGGCATTGTATATATCTTAAAAAAAAAAGAAAAAAAGAAAAAAAAGAGAGAACCTAATTCTAATCTTAGTCCAATACTCAACACCATTAAATAAACTTAATACATGTCTTGGGATTTGTAAGCCTTTGTGACTCGAGCCAATATGTCCTTTGGAGTGCTCCATCACTCAGTACCCTAAGGCCAACAGGTTTGGGAGTTGCAGATGTAACGCTCGCTACATGGGTCATATAGAAAGTTCAATGAACCTAAGATATGCTGGGAGCTGATAAGTAGTAATCCAGGGTGTACTAGGAAAGAATCTAAGGTGATTGTGAAGATTAATTGGACTAATAAATTCAGACTCTGGAGACGTGATTTCTTCCATTTTGGCTTATAAACTTATTCAATCCACATGCACGAATACTTGATTTATTTCCAGCTGTTTTCTAAACTTTGTTTCACCGTAAGTTCTTTAGAAATTCACTTGCGACACTTGAAGCTAGGAATAATGAGAGTCCTCTATCTTGATTTGTCACTGAGGAGCTGTTGAGCCAATATTTAAACCTAATGTTGTATAACTTAAGTTAAGGGCGATGATTGGTTAAGGTGGGTCCGGACTTTAAATTTTCGTTACTTTTCTTTATTTTATTTCTGAGCTTTTACTAGGGACTAGCAAAATTAAGCTAGGTGTGATGAAACTATATTTACATGTGAAAATTAGTTAATTTTAATATAATTCATAACTTAATAGAAATAATTAGCATAATAATAAGGCTAATAGCTTAATTAACACTTTAGCATACAATAAATCTAAATAACATTAATTATATATATTTACATATTTTTACATATTTATTTTATATATGCAGGTAATGCAGATTTTAAAAACCCTACTATTGTAGTTGCACGGAGAGAAAAAAATCAAATCCTTCATCTAATTTTTTTTTTATTTTCCCATCACTCCTTATTCCCATCAACCCCCTCTCATTTTGTTTAAAGGAAAAAAAAAAAAATATATATATATATATATATATATATATATATATATATATAAATCCCACGTCTATGCACAGACCCACGTCTACGTAACCTCCCCCACAAACCCAACCCGCCAATTCCCTCCAATTCCTTCTTTTCATTTAAAAAATATTAAAAAAAAAAAAAAAACCACTCACCCACATTCCCCACCCTCCCCCTACTCTCGTAACTCCTCTCTTTTCCACTCCTTCCCCCCACTCTCTCTACTCTAACGAAACCGCTCCCTCCACCCTTGACGCACACCCATTTTTCCCTCATCTTCCGCATATTTTTCTGCATCGGAAAATACAACTCCTCCCCTACTCTCAGGTTCTCCCCTTCCCCTTCTCTACGAAAGACCTCCTTTTCCCCATTTTTTGATTTTCTTTCTGCACCGAACCCCTCTCCCTCTCCCTCTCCCTCTCCCTCGTAAACTCCCCCTTCTCCTTTTTCATTCCTATGAAAAACTTTCCCCCCACCATCAACCCACACCACCGCACCTTCCCTCGTCTCCCCAGCGCCATTTCCTCTCCCACTCTCACGGTCCTTCATCTCCCTCTCCCTCAAAACTCCTCCTTCCTCCACTCATTTTTCCTCTTCTCCTCCTTCCCTCTACGTAAACCTCCAGAACTCACACCACCAACAACCCACCACCAACAGCACTTGCAGGCGACCCTCCTCTCTCTCGCTCCCAACCTCTCCTCTTCGGCCTGGACCGCGCCATCCACCATCCGCTCGCGACCACCACTGGCTGCGCCAACCGATTGAACCCACTCTCTCTGCCACCCTCGCCCGCGCCGCGGCTCCTCTCTGCAAAGTTCGGCACCGCCGATGCCACCACCCACCAGCTGCGACTCTCCACCAACCAACTCCAACCAGCCTCGGCAGTCACCAATCTCTCCATCTTCTCTCCGACCATCTCCAGTTCTTCCCCAACCTCTTATTCTTTCTTGACTTTGTGCACGTCCATGGCAGGAACTTCTTTTCCTCATGTTCTTTTATTTTTATTTAGTGTTTGATTGTAGTTTAAGTTGTACCGTGTTCGTTAAGCACATAAATGTCATGTTTTAAGTTACCATTTTATATATCCTTAGATTAATTGAGTAGAATTTAATTTATAAACTTCTTAATCTTTCAATTCCAAAGGCAAAGATTTTAATCTCCAAGTAAATTATGTGTTAAACTTTTCAGGGTCTAGCATATACGTTTTCTAGATTTGTAAAAATAAATGTTTAGCTATATTTATTTTATAAAAAATCCTAAGTTCAAGTTCTTTATAATTATGCAATTTGGTTAGTAGTTCAAGATTGTGTTTCAAAAAAATATATATATAAATTCTTGTTTGCTTGCTCTTAATTTATTAACCCTCTCTAAATAGATGTTCAGACAGTTTTCAATCTTCATGTAATACTTTTTTTTGTGCTTTTTAACTAATTAATATAGTTAGTTAGTAGAACATTAGGTTTTAAATAGATTTTAAATCTCAAGTTATTCTTATTCTCGTTTCAAATTACACAAATTCTCTTAATCAACCTAATTAAGAATTATTTAGAAGCCTTCCAACAAAACAACTTCGATTCACTAAATTATTAATAGTTCGATATAAATTTTAAATTTAACGTTCTTATCGTGCTACAACAATGTATTTTAACTAAAGCGATTCGGCCGCATCATGTTTGTGGTGCCATAGCTGGGGAGGTGTTGAAACATAATTAGGTTATTAGTTTTATTTTAAAAATCAAAAAATTAGAAAAAACCTTGCTAGTGTTTTTGTTATTTCCTTATATTTCTTTTTAGTTTGATTCGTCGCTAACTTACTTTATTTTCTTTGGTACTAGGTACTTGGTGTACTCGGTGAATTCACCGCGCTCGTCTTCCTGGTGACCCTAAGGTGAAGGAATCTAAGACCTGGAAGGAGCATTTTAGATTTTAGGATTTTAGGAATAGCTTTAGGATTTTACTTTTATTTTAGAATTAATGACTAGGCTTAGTGTGAGTGAGAGATTATTTTGGTTTTGTACATGGCCTTTATTATTTTTCTCCCTTTCACTTAGTTAGTAGTGGTTTAGTAATTAATTAGTTTAATTAAAAGATTAGTTAGATTTTATTTTGTTTATGCTCAAAAAAAAAAAGAAAACTTACACATAAAAATTACATTTTAACCTTAGAAGTTGCCTATTTAGAACAATCACACTAGGGACTGCATAATTGCCTTTAGTTTGTAATTTTTTACGATCTGCATAAAATTTGCAAAGTGCTGGAGGTCGGTACATTTTCTAAAACGACTCAAATACTTGTTCATGCATTTTTATTCTTTGCATGCATAGAATTTAATAAAGGAATTAAGTTGTAACTTTGTTAAAAATCAATAAAAAGTGACAATTCAAAAATAAAATAAAAACTAAATAAAGATTAAAACCCTAAAAATCAATGTTAGGGTTAAAATCCTAAAGATCACTGATTTTGGTGATAACAAAACACTTGTGATTTAACATAGTTTATAGTCTCAGATTAAATGTAAGTGGAAGCAAGTGTGAAAGAGCTCAAGCTCAAGATCATGGAGGAGCTTAATGGAGGAGAAAGAGATCAAGGAGCTTTGGAGGAAGAAGATCAATGAAGGAGAATAGGACTTAAAGCATGAAGAAGGAAATTGAAGAATAGGACTTAGAAAGTTTTATTGTAATATCTGTATCTTATTGTTGCTCTTTTTATTTTTCACTAGATTCTTTGTAAAGAGCCCAAAATATAACACCCTAAGTCCTAGGAACACGTACCTTCATTAGGACACTTAGGGAAACCCTAAAACCCTTTTAGAAAACCAAAATAGTAAATAACCAGTCTCGTCATATGTCCAACAGTGATACCAGACATCTGATAATGACTTTTAAGTTGTCTAATGTCTAGCTCAGACGTCTAATAATTAAAACTTGGAACACCTAGTTTGAATACTTAGTTCCCAAACGTTTTGACCTATTTCAAGATGTCCATTCAGATGTTTGGAGACCTTTTAAGATGTCCACTAATAGGACCGTTGGACTATATTTACCCCTGTCTAACCAAAACCTTCACGACATAACTTAGGAATATTTTATTATTATTTCTAGATGTTTGGTAAAGTGACGTTAGACCTAAATCCAAAGCTGTCAGACCCAATTTAAACGTTAGTTTCTCGGGAATCAAATTCCCACAGAGGACCTTTATCATCAGACGTCTAATATCCAATCTAGACATTTAGTAAGATGTCTGATCACCTTGGACTAGTTCCCTATTTAGATCTGGTTATTTCCAGGAACCAACCCTCGCAATATTAGACATCCAATATTAGTATCAGACATCTTAAAAGTCTTGATCAAACGTCTGATCTATGTTCCAAACAAATCTAGGAAAACCACCTTCAGAATTAGATGTCCAAAAATTAAGTCAGATGTCCAATATACCGTGATCAGATGTTTGACAATATTATCAATCGTCTGATTATGTTGTCAAACCTAAGTATGACCCTGATTTCGACCTGATTTTATTTGGAATAAATCCCAATGGTTAGGAGCCCTCTCCCAAGCCTTCTTGAAGGTTCCTAAGACCCTTATAAATAGAGGTGAACCTCTCCTTGGTTACACACACCTTAGAATCAATTCTTCCCACCATTATACCCTTTTTGTGAAAGATCAAAAGAAGAAGATTGTAGCCTTGCTCTCCAAGCTCATGATACACATATGAGAGAACCGATTCACTATGCACTTCATGCCTATCTACTTCCATCTCAAGGAAGTCACCTTGCCTATAGTAGCTTAGTCGAAAACTATATTTTGTGGCTTTATAGGTATTGTATTTTTATTATGTTTTTAGTTTTGTATTCACGTGGCAAATTCCTGTTTCTTTTGTGAGACAAAATCCTCTTCGTGAAGAAGAAGGGTTTGAGGTACACTAGCGTTAATTAAAGTAGTGTGGATTGTATTGAGGTTGTACCACCTTCGATTTAAGTGGTAAGTTTAGTAGATTTTGATCTACTCAGTAGATCAGAAAATCCTATGTAAGGAAGACTTAGGTGGTGGTTTTTACCATTGGGGTTTTCACCTAAAAATCCTTATCTCTTTGTGGTGATTGATTTGTGGGATTGCTTTTATTTGTGTCAATTTTTATTTCCTACACTATTCACCCCTCCTTTAGTGCATACTTACAAGGTAGAGCTGAGTTGAGCTGGGTTGAGCTGGGTTAAGCTGGCAGGAGCTTGGGCAAGCAGAGATTGAAGCTTAGAGAGCTCCTGAAAGTTGGTCTTCTTTTTCTTCATTAGGGTTTTGCCTTTCTTCTTGATCATCCAGGGTTTAGATGATGAGTTTGAATCCCTCACACCTTGACAAATCCAAAATATACACAAAGTTAGATAAAATAACACAAATACCTTTCTATTCATGCAAAGATCCTAATAATGCAAGTATGCCCAATGCATGCCTAAAATTGTAGTGCGGGTGCAAAATACCTAGGAACTACTTGTGAAAAGTGCATAAGATTGATGGTAAACAGAAGTTTATAACACCCCCATGCTAAGCTTTTGCTAGTCCCTAACAAAGCTCGGGTAGCAAAACAGTATTTATTGAAAACAACAAAATTTTTTTAGGACAAATTTTTCATGGGACATTGGTTGATTTTGAATAGGAAAGGTATGGGATTTGTTTGAAAAACTTACGAATTCATCTTTGGATCTTAAGGCTAGAAAAATCAGGATTTGCGTACCTACCCAAGAACCCAATCGCTTCACCCCTTAGGTGTTTAATGTTCTTGAAACCCTATCTTGTAGTTTGAACCTCCTTGACTTAAGAAATCGACCATTAGTTTGTGTGTCATTGAAAAGCCAAGTGTCAGTGTATTGTGATATGGGGTTGGCCAATAGGTATTTCTTTTGTTATCCTTTTTTTTGTCATTTTTTTGATTTTTCTATGCCATGCGTAGCTTCAAATTATCCTTAGTGCAGAATTATGTCGAAATCATTATTTCTATCACCAATCCTCGAAGAGGCTCTTGCTCCGATGCTAAGATAGCATTGCCCAAGGCACCTCCTAGGAACCTTGCACCCTGACACCTTGTAGCACCGTGAGAGAAACTCCCAACAAATCCAAACTTGATTGCGCAACAATCATAAGTCTTATTTAACCTAAAAAATATTAGAATCCTGGATAATCTATAAATATTGCATGCATATCATTCATATTTTGCATCAAATCATTTTATATAGTTGTACATAAAATAATATGTGATTATCTTCTTATTTAATGTTTCCATTTCTATTTGTTGGTAATATGAAGATCCAGATAGAATTAGGATATGAAATACAGTGGAATAAGGCGAGAAAGAGAAGGTGAGAGAAGAAGTTGGATCCAAACAAGAAGAAAGGAGGATGATAACCCTATCCCTACTCCCAAAGCCTAGCATAGCCTATCCCAAACCCTGAACAACACCTATACTTAGGTTAACCTAAACCTAGAACCTAAAATTTGAATAACTCTATCCACTATCCTATTTTGCTATCCACAACCTTGTCCATATTATCTACTATCCCAATTAGCCTACCCATATCCCAATCTTACTTGTCCTATCCTAATTTCCCTATTAGGTTCCCAAATAGGCTCACTACTATCCAATTGGGTTCATTTAAATTCAATTAGGCTCACCTAGGATCAATTAGGTGCACCTAAATCTAATTAGGTCCACTCAACCCTGATTAGACCAACACAAACTCAATTGGGTTCACATGTAGACCCAATTGACCTACTACCACCTAATCTAGACTCACTCAACCCAAATCAACCACAGTTAACACAACATAGCTCTACGAAATTTGAACTCAACATCCACCCACACAAACCCATGCACACACACACCTACAACCTTGTGCACACCCTTTCCAAACCAAATCACGTGGAAGGTGGTGACCACCAAAAATAGTCCCACCAAAAGTGGAGACACACATGCCAAAAAATAGACACTTGCCATAAAAAATCCTTTCTGAAAATGCCTCCCACTCTCACTTGTAACACACATCTCTTCCTCCCTCTCCTCAAGGCCACTACCCACCTCACTGATAAATACACATTTATTCATGATAAAATGCCTATTTATGTGAGTTCTTAAGCATAGCATTGCATTCCACATTATAAATATTGCATAGCATGCATCATTCTACATTTAGGATAGATTGTATAAATTATGAGTTAATTTGCTTCTTTTTGTGATCAGGAGAGGAGATTTATTTCATGGCTTCATATTGACGATCCAACCATACAAATTTGATAAGGATGACGATCCGAGTCTAACGCTTCCGAAATTGCCTTGATTGGAGTCTCGTAACACGAGTCACAGGAAGATCAACAACCAAGGGGTAAGGTGATGTAATTTGAAACTTCAAATGACAAATTCAACCACACAGATGGATTTGGATCGACGATTGCAGCTCAATGGTGCAAAAATTGACCCAATTCGACATTCGTGGTGCCACCTGCAAGCATCTGAAGTTTGACAGTCTAAACGGTGCCACGTGGCACCATCTAGACCGCCCATGGACGTCCGCAGCACTCCCTCTTCCTCCGAGCAATCAATCTCGACTGTCGGATTTAAATCCAACAGCTGAGAGTACATGGGCCTCAAAACAAAAATGCAACCATTTCACGCCCATAGCATAATAGTCGAAGACACCACTCGCACCCGCCGAACGCGAGATCGAGCCATGGAGAGTGAATTCAATCAGCGAACATGCCAACAATCAAAGTTTTGTTGTTGGATTAGCATCGGACGGCATCAAAACTTCCATGTGGTGCATCCTTGCACGCTGGATGAACGCAAGGTGCATATGCGTGAGGTCACCCGCGATCACGCATGCGAGAGCCAGCGAGCGTGTGAGCTGGGATCTTCAGCAACGTTTGAGGTGGACCTACAAGAATGACTTGAATGTCGCTACTGACCCATGAACGGATTTTGCCTCCTGTCCTCCACTATGAAAGGACTACTGTAACGACTCGGTTCCCGAGTCCCTACGAGACACGAGAACCGGACCGACTCGACTAATCCCAAGACCTAGTCGTCCAACGAGGAAGTAACCAAAAGACAGTAAAATAAACCACATTCAGCATGAATATAACTAACAGTAAGAAAGTACAGCAGTAAGGAAATAAACTACTACAGTAGGTACCACCACAACAGTAGAACAACATTTATCATTTAACAAGAACTGCAGGTAAAGAAAGTATAGCGGAAACAAAAACTACTCACTAGAACAGAAACAAAAGAGGTACAAAAGACTGTGGTAACTCTACTGGACCCTACTCGGCCCAGCGTCCTCTGCAGCCACCGACCCTGGCTGCTCAACACCTAGTTCTGACAAAGGTAACGAGTGTAACACGTCAGCAAAACGCTGAGTAGAGTGGCAAACTAACTAAAGGCAACAGTAGAGTGTACAGTAGCTGTTATGTTCTATTACTTCCTTTATTCACATCTTTCAATTTTTCTCACTATTTCATTTATTTCTCAGATCCTTTACTTGATCTCGAATGTCCTCGTGGGAACGATCTTGATTGCAGTCTTTTCCAAAAGTAGAAGTAGCACGTGGTGCTCTCCTGGTCGGGAGAGTCCCCCGTGGTGATCCTACCTTCAGTCAACCACCCCAAGGTCACTGACAGACGTAACGGTGACTACGGCACGCGTGATAAACGCACAGGTAGCTAGCCCGCACTGGCACGCGGTCAGTCGTTTCCGTTAACGGGTGCACCCAAAGCACAGCACGAAACCAGGGCAGAGCCCTCTCAGTAACAGGGGTCCAACCCCTCCACAGTAACCAAACCGGGGCCTTGCCCCTCCACAGTCCGCGCACCCTCGCCTGACTACCCTGGTTTGCCCTAGTGGGCCTAACAAGTCGGTGAAGGAGGCTAGCAGAACCCCGGGGCCCGTGGGGTAGCTAGTACTCTCCTAACACTAGTAGCTCTCCTCGGTACTACGTACACGAGGGCCAACAAGTCGGTACAGAGTGGCCAATCCTAACCCCGGGTCCCTGGGGTGGCTGGCCCCACTCTGCACTAAACAGGTACAGGTACTTCCCTTGGTACTGCGTACCCAAGAGACAGTACAAACTACATCTCAGTTCCATTCCTTTTTCTTTCCAGGAGTTCCACTCCTAATTCCCCGTAGGGTTCCAGCTCTTTATCTCAGAACATCATATGTTTCACTTTCCAGTCCCACGTTCTCACAATCCAGGATCTCAATCGTTTTTCTTTATTCATAACAGGCAGCTGTTAATTCAATTTACAGGCAGCTTTATATTCCTTTCCATTTTTCCAAGACTGCAATATTATACATTCCGCTAGTTTTTCCATCCTAGGGTTCATGTCACATCCTAGGATCTAGCATACAACTAGTTTTCCATCCCTAGGATTCATGCATCACCTAGGAGTTATCATTCTATACATTTCTCATTCCTAGGATTCATGCAATGTCCTAGATTCTAGTTATGGTTCCATACTTTAACAGATTTTAATAATAAACTTAAGCCACTCTACCAGGTACAACGGGAGTAATGGGGCGTGATCGGGAATCCCGCGTGCCTCCGCGACTCCCAAGACTGCAACTGAATGAGGTCCTATCACAAGGATCAAGCATAAGGAGTGTCTCAAAACAGTGTATAGCTACTGTAGACGGGTAGAGGAATTAATTCTGAAAAGAACGCAACTCGAATCGCGGAAAACGGAGCCCGAACGGGCCCTAATCGGGTCGAAAAAGACGATATTGTGCAAAATCAGACGTCTGGAACTTCTTCTAGACGTCTTAAACAGTGGATCAGAGAATTACCTGTTCAGTATGGTTTCCCAGACGTCCAGAAGTCTGCGGGGACGTCTGTCCTAGCTCCCAGACGTCCGATGGTCACCCCGGATGTCTGGAGGTCACTCCCGCCATCTGGTACAACTTCCAGACGTCTGATTTGCAAAGGATGGCGAATCAGCGAACCTGCGCACAGCCAACTCCCTCCCTTAGTACGGTCGATCGACTGGAAGGAAGAAGAAAGCGGAATACACACCTTTCAGACGTCGGTATGAGCTACCAGACGTCGTCCTCGCCGTCTGCCTATCAACCCAGACGTCTGATTCTGGAAATTTTTCCAGAATCAGGGCGCAACCTGGACTCTGCTCGCAATGCCGCCCGCGTCGCACCTCGCGCTCCTGCTGCTTAGACTGCAGCAGGTCCCTCTCCGCGTCGTTCCGCGCCCCCTGCGCCCTCCGCCGGCCGGCCAAGCCGCTCCGGCGAGCTCGCCCTCACGGCAGAGCTCCGCCCTCGCACGCCGCGCCTCCTCCGCGCTCACTGCGGCCGCCGCTGCAGCCCTCGCGCTCGCTCGCTCTTGT
Organism: Thalassia testudinum; assembly: GCA_037157565.1. Taxonomy (NCBI): domain Eukaryota; kingdom Viridiplantae; phylum Streptophyta; class Magnoliopsida; order Alismatales; family Hydrocharitaceae; genus Thalassia; species Thalassia testudinum. Next base: position 67,996,065 of record JAZHRO010000007.1, on the reverse strand, counting down.
GCACAGGAAGGAGAAGAAGGAGACGGTGGAGACGGGAGGGGAGGCGTGGCCCTTTTAAGGCCGCGCGGAGAGGAGAGAGAGAAGGCGCGGCAGGCGTCTGCAGCCGCAGAAGAAAAAGAGGGAATAACGAATATGCGGTCTGCGCGCGCAGGCGCGCAGACGACTCGCGGGTGTGGACGATAACGATTTTTCAGACGTCTGTAAACCATCCCAGACGTCTGGCAAGACGTCTGGATGTGATCCCAGACGTCTGGTCAGACGTCTGGGCCACCTCCCAGGCATCTTAAAATACGTCCGGGGCATGCGTTCGTAACAACTACCACCCTTCCCATTCTTCTTAATATCTTCCTCTTCTCCCCTCACCTCATCCAAAGCTTTAAGGAGCTAGTCCAAAGTCTGAGATGCTCCTTTAGAGTAGAAAAGTAAAAATATTTTCCTGGTTCTCACCCTCCTTCATGGAGCATCCTGTGGCCATTGTCTCACCTCGATCTAGAAATAGATCCTCGTCGCGACGTCGTCCTACCCCGTCCTCCATCGTCCGGCTTCGTTCTTCTTCGTTCAACCTCTTACCAGGCACCGTCAAAGTGAGTCATCCTCTAAGTAGCTGTTGAGGGGATTCTTCTCACCTCTCTATCTTTTATTCGATTTCTAGTGTAGTTTTAACTTCTTACTAGTAGCAAACTCTGTTTAGATATATATTGATATTATCTCTCTCTCTCTCTTTCTCTTATTTTACAAGTAGATTAGCTAGATATTATCGACCTAATCTCTTGCCTTATAAAAGACAAAAAAAATAGCAATTATAAAAATACCAAAAGGAAATAAATCAAAGTGTGATTTTCAAAATCAAACTTAGCCTCCCCGTATTCGACGCAAGGCTCACCTTGAGCTTCGATTATAAATTTTATCTGGTAGTGAGATTTTGACATATACTACGACGCATATTTTCCACACTTGATTTCTCGCCGACCACTCACCTTCTTCCTCTCCAAGATCGTACCTCCTCTCCTCCTCGAAGGGATCCTCCTCTAAGGTGTCTTCCATGGATGGCTAAGAAGAAGAAGAAGGTCGACCACCTCCTCCCCTCCTCTTCCTCATGTGGGCGTGGCTATCTCCTCTACAGAGAGGGCATCCTCCTCTTCTCTTATCCTCTTGGATGGCCACCAAGGTCTTTTATACCTTGGGTGGTTGGCCACTCCTTTAGGAAGGCATGTATATGGGTTTGCATACCCAAGGTCTAGCCTCCAACCTCACACAAGGCCGACAGCCTCTCAAGGCATTCCAATGTGAGGGATCTCTTTTCCATTTTTTTTGATTTCTTATAATTCTTAGATGCTTTTTGACATATGTTTGATGTTTTGATGTTGACTATATGCAAGCTCTCCTTGGTAGAATGTGAATATTTAGATCTGAATTTTTGATGTATATATCTCCACAGTTGCTTCTTTTTTTTTGTATATACACACCACCTCTTCCACTTAGAATTCTTTAGGGCCGTTTACTTAGGGTTAACACACTATGTGCACAACCATCATGGCCATCACTTAGATGCATGTAGGTTTTTAGTTGTTCTTGGTTTCATGTTCAAAAGGGAAAACACCAAAACAATTACAAAAGATAAAAAAAAGAGACCAAAACTATCAGGATAGTTTAGGTTAGGTTAGTGAATGGATCTAGATCTAATTACTCTCGTGATTACAAAGTCACCTCCCATAGACTAACAATCGGTAATCAAGAATTAAAAACATAAAAATCAATTGATATCGTGGGTTTCATAAAACAAATGTCTGTGATGAGGTTTAGTGCAAGCTATACCACGTGAGGTTTTCCTACATTATTTTGCACCGAACCGCTAGATCCAATGGTGCCATTGCCAGGGAGGCATGGCAAGGGTTTTTAGGTTTGCGTTCGTATTCGTTTCACCTTGTTTTTGCTTTGATTAAGTCAAGAAAAGAGGAGCTATGCACACATCGACCTGTGGTGAAGACCACAAGTATTATTCTTTACTCCTTTATTTTTTATTGCTTTCCTAGGCTTATGTATATATATATATATATATATAGTCTCTCAAAAGAATTGTATCAAAAGTGGTGTGGGGTGATTACATCTTCATTTATTGATTATTTAGAGGCAAGAAAAGTCTAAAATTTAGGTTTTGTTAGGTTTTCAAGTTAGCTTTCTAGAGCCACCTTTCATTAGGAAAAAGTTGCATTGTGTAAATTTAGAAAAATCAAATAGCAAGCAGAGGTCAAAATTGCCTAGAATCTGATTCTGGCCAACTTTGCGAATTTGTTGTGACATTTTTAGAGATCCAATTAACCTAAATTAAGTGAAGTTGGAAAGCCATTGAAACCTAGTTTAAACATTAATTTTTCAATAATTTTTAGGATTGTTTGTCTACTGGGAATATTGATTCATTCGTAGGGGGTCTGTTTGGCTTATTTGACCGCTTGAAGTTCTAAAATTCATATAAAATTCCTTGAAATAGTAGAAATTCCAAAAAAATGTTCCTTGAAAACCTAATTGAAAACAAAATCTACTTGTCAAATTTCAAGTTGTTTTGATCCTGTTTGAGTTCTGTAGAGTCATTGAAAGTTATAATAGGGCCTATTTGGCTTGAATTGGTAGAAGCATGAACCCTAGGGTTTGACATTAGGGTTTAATATTCATTTAGAGACCCACATTAATTCAATTGAGCCTAACCTAACTATAGTTGCCTAGTAGGTGAGGTCTGAATTACTTGTTGACCCCCTCACCTACCTTAATTAAAATCAATTCATATCTGTACTTAGGCAATAAATAGGCTCAATTCACTTAGGAGCTAGGGTTTAATTAAAGAACAAACCATAACACGTGCTTGTTTGATACACCTGCCTTAAATTATTAACAAGTAGAACTCCTAAGAATACACTTAGTTAAGTACTAAAACTTTAAAATCTGATCATCTATTTAAGGGGTCCACACCTTGTCTCCAAGGCACCAAGCCTTATTTTGTTGCACCAGCAGCTTGTAGCTAGTAGGAGGTCACTAAGACCTCTGTTGTGTTTTCTTCGAGAAGTCCTTCCACCTCTGATACAAGAAATACACGTTTCATTAATGATGCGAAATAGTGTCGTTGTATGCGTAAAATCGATCAACTCTTAAATTTATAGTACCTAGATAGAGTGAGTATCTACGGTCATCCAAGGAGGTTAATTTGTTACCCACATGAAATGGTTCTCTCTCTCGCATCTCAAATCTGCACTTGTATTTTTATATTTTCAAATTTATAATTTTTTTGGTTTTCAAAATAATCGAGCACTTAAAAGCGAAGACGAACTATGCTAAAACTACGCCTAAGTGACAAGAACTAATCAACACCTCTAAGCTCACCCTAGGCAAGTGCACCTAGGGTAATTAGAGGGTAGAAGTGTGATGTGCACTACAACTACTAGAAACAAGAAAAACACACTAAGATTAAAATAGAAATTTGGAAGGCAATAATGATCTTTGTATTACTAGGAAGTTGACAACAGGTAGCTAAATGCTTCTTACAATAAAAAGAGAAACTAAACTAGCTAATACAAAAAAAATATAGAAGAAAAGTCCTCCAAAGATGGTGAAGGAGTGGTCCTTCCCCCAAGCACAACAACTTCTGTTCTTGAAAAGAACTCCTTGCTTCCAATATGATGGCTCCTCCAAACCTTCTCATCCAAGGTAGACGTCCACCACCTTGATGAAGATCTCCTTGCCTGGCCATCCTTCTAGAGGAAAGTTCTCCTCCTTGGAGTGGCACAAGGAAGAAGAAGAGAGAAAAAGAAGGCACCAAGGGGGTGGGTAGGTTGCCCCCTTAATCTTCTTCTCTTCTTCTTCCTTGGTTGTAGGTAGTAGGTGGTCTAGTTAGAATTAACACTAAGGGAGAATGATGGTATGGTAGTAGTGGTTATGGGGGGTATTTGTAGGAATGGAGAGGGGGCTAGCATCCCCCTTTGATTGAATGGTTAGGATGGGTAGATGGGGGTGGTTGGTTGATCCTAAGGCCACCAAAACTTGGTGCCAAAGGAAGGGGCAGTATGGGTGGTGGTTACCTCCCTTGGTGCCTCTTGAGTTGGCGCCAAGATGGCTACTAGAAAGAGGTCTTAGGTGGTGCCAAAATTGGAGGGTGGAGATGACATATGTGGTGAGGTGTAGGGCTAAGATGGGGGGTTATTTTAGTGCCAAGATGGAGGGGGGTGGTTAGGAGTTTTTGGCGCCAAGAATAAGGTGCCTCTTGGTGGTGGTGGTGGGTTGAAAGGTGGTGTGTGTGTTGGTGCCAAAGTGGAGTGGGAGTAGGGGAGCTTAGGTGGACTTAGGTAGGCTTATTTGGTGGAGCTAGTTAGGTGGGGAATAAAGGTAGGTTTTTGGTGCCATGGAGGTGGACTAACTAAGCTAAGCTAGCTAAGCTATCTTAGCTAGTAGATGAGTGGAAAGGAAGGTAGAGGGAGCTAGGGTTTTGGAGGAAGAACTGAGGAGGAGCTGCATCTGAGCTGCACTGGAGCTGATGGCTGCTGAAGAGAGCTGCATGGAGCTTCCTTAGCTGGCTTAGCTAGTTAGTTCTTTGCTAACTGCTAAGCCAAGCTAAGATGAGCTGGCTTCTGCTAATGTAAGTTAAGGTGAGCTAGGTCTGGTCTTCCTAGAGATTACCTAGCTAGCAGGTGTAGCTAGCTTAGGTCAAGTAGCTAAGCTTAACCAAGTTGAGCTGAGTTGAGTCTCCAGCAGCTGGACTTGAGTTGTCCTAAGTTAGTTAAGGTCTTCTTCAGCTGACTAGGCTTAGCTAGTTGATGGAAGTAGCTAGTCCTAGTCAGGTAGAGCTTCCAATGAATTGTTTTGAGCTGGAGGAGCTAGAATGGAGCTTGGATCAACTTTCTTGAGCTAGTTTGAGCTGTGATCCAGCTGAGGTGAGCTAAATGGAGCTGAGGTGAACTAGCTTGAGCTACCATTCAGCTGAGATGAGCTGAATGGAGCTAACGATGAGTTGATCCAGCTAGAAGGAGCTCGGATCTAGCTGAGATGAGCTGGTTCTAGCTAAGATCCAACTGAGATAAGCTAGTTCTAGTTGAGATCCAGCTGATATGGGCTTCTCCTTCATCTTCTGCCATCTAGAGTGCCAAGGCTTGTGGGATCTGACTATCTGCCTATCCCTGAAACTAAAGTAAATGCATCAACAATACAGTAGAATGAAATGCATGCCTATCCTAGGTGAATCCTAAATGCAGCCCGAAAACCCATTTGCCGAGTTAAAACTCTAAGAGCTAGATCTATTTTAGGGCACAAGAATGATGATAAACTGGTGTTTATCATTGCTCTATGCTTATCTTTTGCTAGTCTCTTAGCAAAACTATTTTCACAAAATAAATTTTTGGGAAAGTGTTGAGGTGACACTGCTCGATCGTGTTTTAACAGTTAATTACGTCATAGTATAGGTGATCAAGCGTCGTCAACAAATAAAGAGTTTTTATTACTCGAAAATCGGAGTATCCGAGGTCGAACACAGGGAGCAATTGGAATTTACTACTAATCTCAAATGTAATTGAACACTCTAATTTACTCAAAACTTTAATTCAAATATGAATGTATGCGGTTAAAGAGTAATTAGGACAAAAGAGTAAAATTGGACATCTGATCTTGTGATCAGACGTCTTAAAAGTTTCCCTTTTCTTTGATTATTCTTCTTCTTCTGATCTTGCTTTCTTTCTTCTTCTGCAGTCTCTTTTTCTTCTTCATCTTCTGTCTTGGCCTCTCTTCTTCTTTCTCTTCTCTCTTATGCAAAGGCTTCTTTCTCTTCTATCTTCTTCTTCTCAGCAGTCTCTCCTTCTTCCTTCAGATCTCTACCTCGCTCAGCCTCTTCTACTTCTTCTCTTCTTCTTCCTCGCGGCTAAAAGTCTCTCTTCCTCAACGTTCAGCCTGCCTGCACAGAGCAAAACCTACCCTGCCCCTCTACCCGCGCGTCTCTCTCTCTCTCTAGAATTCACTCAAGGACGCTCTCCCAGAGCCACGGTTAATCGGGTCGGATTTCGCACCCGGGACCAGGCGCACCGGTAGGTGGGGTGATGTGCGAGGTGTGCTCAGGATGGGTCGAGTCGGATCCCGCCAGATCCACGAGGTGAAACCGCGGACGAGGCGAGCGTGGGTCAGGTGAGGGACCTCACTCCTATGCGTTCGGAGGCAAATAGCGTATAACACAAAAACAATTTATACCGCACCTGCACTTCGTATTTCAATGATGTGGGACTAAAGTCCCGCCTTCTTTCGCTCGCGCCCGCAAACGATTCTTCTTCAATTGCCAAGGCTACGGACGTCGCTGCACTCCTTGCTGAGCCAGATCACTTCGCACTGCTCGCCCAAGTCCGCTGCACCTGAAGCCTGGAGCTTTTGACGCCTGGAGCTGCTTTGAAGCTTCTTCAACCGTCGGCAATGGCAGCAGGGGCTTCGATACTGTCACACACAAAATAAGCCTCTCGGCTCAATCAAACCAGCTGGGGACCTTCGCCATGGCACGGCGAAGGTCGTGCACAGTGAAGCAGGTCGTGGGATGGCCTAGGCGTGCGTGCCTAGGTCGTCCTGTGACCGGAAGTGTGGGGGTGTTTGGGGGGCTGTGGTGGAGGCGTAGAGGGATGGTGGATGGGCAGAGATTGTTCCTTGTGGTGAGGCGGAGCTTATGAGACGGTTGGCGAGCCGTGTGGAGGGGCGGAATGATGGGGGCGACTCGCCGGAGGTCGATCGGAGGCGAGGAAGATGGAGGTGGTCAGCAACGGTCGAGGGGCAATTAAATGAAATAAAAGGGGGAAAAGAGAGAGGGGAAGATGGATAATGTATTAAGCCTAACTACAGGGATGAAGGAGGACGGAGAGGCGGACAGCTGTACCTGCTGTCGCTGGAGAAGAAGCTGCCCAGTGGAGGAGGACGGCAGCGACGACGGGGCTGAGGCGGCGTGTGCGGGTATTGCGCGACGCGGAGGAGAATCAGGAAGATGTCTCTGCCACTGGTTTTGTGGCAGAGCGAAGAGGGAGGGGAGGGGGGCTCGCCGGAGCTCGCTGGGTACTTGGCCGAAGAAGACAGAGAAGAAGTTGAGGTGGAAGTCCGGCCAAGTCAAGCTAAAAATGAGCGGCCGGGTTTGGAGGTTCTTTTATAAGCACTGGGCCGTGCTTTCAGAGCGTGGAGGGCACGCCTTCGTCTCCGATGGCTCGCCGGAGAAGGAAAGTGGGTGGATACCCAAATCCCTCGTGCGTTCGCACGAGAGATTGGGTTCACACAAGGGATCGTGATTGGCCTTAGATGGAAGGGAATTTCTCAGAGAATCTCCCTTCCATTTCTGGGAGGGGATCTCTGAGGAATCAGAGAATATTCCATCTCTAATCCTCGCTGGAGAAGGAATCTGCCCTAACAATGGCGGAAGGACCTGGTTGCAAAGGTGGCGAGGAAATTAGGGGGCTCTCTGCGATGATTTCAAAAGATAGGGACCAAATTGTGATTTGGGAGTACTAAATTGCAAAGTAGGTCAAGATGACCTCCCCTTAGGTCCAAATTTTGGTACAAACCTAATTTGGACCTAAGGAATCCAATGGTGAAGTTGGATTTTAGGTTTGACTACGTTTGACTAAACATTTTGCATAAAAACCCAAATTAGGTTAATTGATGAACTAAGACCCTAATCTATGTCAAACTGCGTTCCAAAGGCCAAATTGAATGTTCTAAATCCTAGAGGATATTTTTCCATGATTTTTAGATGGTTTAATTGATTTTTATCCTGACCGAAACCTTGTTGAATTAAGCGGATCTGTTTTAGGGTTACAAAATGTCATTTAATTCCTAGATTGCACATGAACTCATTTCTGATTGATTCAACCCACTTTTTATTTCATTTAGACCATTTGACCTATGTTTTTCCTCTGATAAATCCCGTTTATGTACTGCAATGGTAAAATTGCAGTTTTAACCTTTAATTCATGTTTTCTTCTCAGAGCACTTATTCCTTCATTTAGGCCTTCTTCTAGGTTATGTAGGAGCTTTTATCTTCTTTATTGGGTCAAAATGAGCTAGTTATGGCTCATGATGAGGCTCTCATCAGAAAGCCTAGGTATTTTTACTTTTGACGAGGAGATCATGAGACTTTGGTAAATTGAAAACATGAAAGGCATGGGATTTGTTAAGGATAAAACATCAGGATTCATCTTTAGATCCAAAAATTAGATGAATCGTGATCAATGTATCCTTCAAAATTTCACATGTTAACTCCTTGTGAATTGAAATGACCCAAAATTATTTTGTAGTTAGGATTTCCTTGGCTCTTGAATCCAACTTGCAACTTGCATAAATTTTAAAACCTTGTGTCGATGCTTTGTGAATTCCAACATTTATAAGGTCATGTTTTTGAAATGTTTTTTTTTCCTCCCCTATGATTATTCGTAGCTTAATCCTATAACAGATGTGTCAGGATCATCATTCCCATTACCAATCCTCAAGGTGGCTCTGGTGCTAGCACTTTGAGATAGTACTGTCCAAGACACCACCCAGGAGCTCACAACACCAAAACCCAATGCGGTGTAAAGGAGTGCTTCAAGAGAACTCAAGCTCTTGCTCCGACGCTATGGATAGAGCATCGTCCAAGACACTTGAGTTGCAAAATGTGTCTTAATGCTTCATCTAAAGATATGAAATATAGATATAGAGCAGCACCGAGGTGGTAACATATTGTCATCGTGTCCTTAAAGGAGTCATTTTCCTCCTCGATGGTGGGAACTCAAACCAATCATCTGCTTCGGATTTCACTAAGGCTAAACAAGGGGCTTTTCTAATTTTTCTAGTTAATTTTAGGTTTTGGCTCTGTGTGTGGATTTTGACACAAGAATTTTGCAAGAGATGCAAGTTTTTGGGTCGAAAACTAAGCCAAGTAATTTCCAGGTTACAAAAAGAGATCAAGTCACCTGAATCATCACTAGTTCATGTGGAAATTAGAGAAAGATACTTGATCTAGTCTAACAATATACCCATAAGTTCTAAAAATTGGATTTGCATTCTGGTCCCTAGTTTGTTAAAGATTAAATCCCATTGTACCTTAAAATGAAATTTTCAACCTTAGTCTTGATTTCCAAAATTTTCTTCAAAAAGTTTTATGATTTTTCTATCTTGAAGATGCATCCAAAAGAAAATTTAATATTTTTAGGTTTTGAAAATCCTGAATCAATCATCAAAATTTTAAAAACACCCTGCTATGATTATGATATGCAATGTCCTCATGCAATAGAAGGGAAAAGTGATTACCTTAGTAATAGGAGGTCGAGTTCAGGATGGTTAAAACCTGGGAAAATAATGATAAAAAGAAAGATGGAAAAATGATGGGTTACTTCCCATCTAGTGCTATCTTTTACGCCATTCAACTGGGCATGAAGCAATGCACAGAGGACAGATAGTCATGGAGAAAATTGGACATGTGAATGCCCTCATGAAAGATGTCTTCCTCTGAATCCCCTAAAAGATGAGTGGTAAAAACATGGGGATCAAAATAAGATGGAAAAATGGAAGAATGACCCGAGTTTGGCCATGGTTTGAGTTCATGATGAAAGCCATCCTCGGGTGGGTCTAGTGGTAGGTCCAAGGGAATGGGAGTGGGAGAGAAGTCAGTGTAATGAAGGGTGGGTGAAGTTAGTGTGGGTGTTTTTGGTGAGAAGTTAGGAAAATTTGAAGAGTAAGGGTCAAACTCTAATTGATCTGAAATGTCTTTGACCCCATTATCATAATCAGCATCTGAATCAATAAAATATGGTTCGATGGTGGTCAAAGCAGAGCATGAATGGATTATCATAGATTCCTCAATTAATGCTCCCATTTCACCATCAGAGTCCTCAAAGAAATCATTATGAAGGGACTTCTTGGAAGCTTTGAAAATATCTAAAGAGATAGTCTGGTCATCGCAAGTTATATCCATTTTTTCATAATGACAATTGATATTAGCTTTTGCGGTAGCCAGAAAAAATCTTCCAAGGATAATAGGGCCATTCTTGAGTGTTTCAGGTACCTATATGTCAAGGACCAAAAATCAACCGGAAATAGACAATTTTGGACCTTGACAATAATATCCTCGACAATTCCTTGAGGTTTAATGGTAGATCGGTCTGCCAATTGTAATTAAACCTTAATGGGTTTTAATTCATCGAATTGAAATTCCTTGAATAAGATTGTGGGGATGAGATTTATAGAGGCACCTAGGTTGAGAAGGGCACGATCAAAGGTGGTGTCATTTATGACAACTGAAATGAGTGGTGCGCCTACGTCCTTTTTTTTGAGAGGCAGCTTGCTCTGTACAATCGAGCTTATTGTCTCAGAAAGTACCACCCATCCTAGATTCTTGGTCTGCCACTTTGGAGTACACATATCTTTCAAAAATTTAGCGTAAACAGGGATGTACTTGATGGCATCTAGGAGGGGGATGTTTATCTCGACTTATCCAAATAAGTTCATAAGATATGATGAGAGGGCTCAACTTTCTTTTTCTTAGAAGGATTGGATTGTAGTGCTTGAGGGTAAATAATAGGATTTGAATCTTGTGATTTTTGTATGTCTTCTTTTTCCTAAGTGGGTGGATGAGAGTCAACTTGCATAGGCATGAAGTGGGTTTCATCAGGTTATTGTGAAGGCCGAGGATTAGTGGTAGTTTTCCAACTCCTCAATGTAACTGCATCCGCAGTTTGGTTATTCCTGGAAGAAGGTTGGGGGCTTGTTGTTGATGGAAACTGGGTTGGTGCTGAGGTACAGAATTAATGGGAGGCTAAGTAGTGTGGTTCTGATTTAGATTTTCGCCTTGATATTGGTTCCTTTGATTGACAATGTTGGGTATGGGCTCGGATGGTAAATGTCCTGCACGTCTCTAGATCAGAGTAACCCCAATCTGATTATGAAGATTTGTAACAATGCGGGTTACTTTCAACATTTGGCTTTGCATTCCCTGCAAGGTTTTCATAACTTGGGCATTAATGACTTCTTGAGATGGCCCAGGTTGCTAAAAAGTATGATTCGACCCATACCCTCCAAATTGATTTGGTTTTTGGGAGGGAACCAGTTTGGTCTAGGAGTGAGTTGGGTAGTTCCTCCAGTTAGAGGAATTTCTAAATTGCTCTTAGAAGGAGGTGATATTTTCAGTAGGGTTGGGATTTGGATATGTGTAAATCCCCAGTGAACCATATGAAGCCTCAAAAAATTGATTATTCTCAGCAGGGACAATATTGAGGTTATGCAAGTTTTCTCTTTTAGGCATGTTAGGTAAGGTTAGATGTGGAGTCAGGTTTGAATTCAGCTTTTCTTCAATCTTTTTCTAGTGAATTTGCAATTAATCTTGTGTGACTTGAACAGATGCAGATCTGAAGTCAATTTCATTAACCCTGAATCTTGGGTTTGTAGTCCTACCAAAAGTGTCCATTGATGCCAAATTAAATGAGTTTTCACTCATTTACTCAAAAAACATGTAGGCACTATTAGCACCTTTATTAAGAAAATTACCCCCACATGAAGCATCCACAAATCATTTTAATTGATGTTCTAATATGTGATATAAGATCTACACTAGCTGCCATCGTAGAATCTCATCGTGGGGACAACTCCTTAATAGTTCTTGAAATCTCTCCCAGGATTCAAGGAGAGATTCACCAGATTTATGTTGTAACGTCATAATAGATCGTCTTAAGGCATTTGTATGGCCGATCGGGAAAAACTCACTACAATGAAAAAGGGTTTTGGACATGGTAAAAAACCGCAACCAAAGGGATTAGCATCGTAACCAATTAGTGTCATCAAAAGTTGCATGGTATAAGGGTCTTTGGTCACAGTTTCATTCAAAACCATGACTAAATCCCCACCATTAGTTGGGTTGGGTGGTGTTTGGTCATGGTTATAAACCATGAACAAAGAATTTTAGTCACAGTTGTATAACCGTGACCAAATATATCTTTGGTCACGGTTAATGACCATTACTGAAAAGGGCTTCTTTGGTCACGGTTTGGTAACGGTCACCAAAGGATTCCTTTAGTCACGGTTTATTAACCGTGATTAAAGGGGCCATCGTGACCAAAGCTTCTCTTTGGTGACGGTTTGTAAACCATGACGAAAGGCACCCTTTGGTGATGGTTGCTCTACCTTGACCAAAGGTCTCTTTAAAAATAATAATAATAAATGTAAATATATTTGATGGGACCAATAGCTAAAATATCTTTAAAAAAAAATTTTTTTGGTGCAAACAAAATGAAATGTGTTCAAGGTGAATCAACAGGTACTATTGATTCATGTGTGAATCAACTGTTGAACCAGCAACATTGGCAAAAAAACCTAGTTACTTCTCCCTTTTCCAAGAAGAGCAAAAACAAAACCTAGTCTTCTCAAATAATCTTCTTTCCCATGAAGTAATCTTCTCTCCCAACACAGATAATCAGTATTAGGAGGGGGACTAGTAGCCTTACAGTGATTTTAGTGGAGTGAGAAAGGATAGGGGTGAAGCTTTCAATGTCTCCACAAGGTAGGAGTGGAGGGTTTTAATAGCAGGATGAGGGACGAATTGAAAAGGAACAAAGCAGAGTGATACGAGGCTCATCTCCATCTCTGTAGAACTTAGCTATAACTTGCTCATCTGACATGCACAACACTGCAGTTTTAGCTCTACTTCTTCAATGCCCAAGCTCCTATCACCTATTCTGGCCACTCATACAAGTCTCCCATAGATTCTATTGATATAATGATTCTAATTCCATCTTCAGATTTTTAATTTAGGACCATTAAAGCATAATCTACTTTTTTAAAAATGCCTTGAAACTTGGACAAAATTGGGTTTGGAGATGCATGAGTTCTGTGAGACATTCCCATAACTCAGTAAAGAGGATTCATCCAAGGAGTATATATTCATAAAAGAAGGGTGTAAATTTGTAAAACCAGATGGGTAAACTTGTAAAATGGAAAAAGTGACATCAGGTTGCAACTTCTTTGGCCACCATTCCCATATGACTACACTGGCTCAGCAACGTCACATTGATTCTGTATCGCTTATTTGCCATCACTCCTACAATTTTTCCTCCTTACACTAGGTGTTCCTCCTTTGTGGCACTCTTTAATACTATGACATGGGGAGATTAGTTACACTTGCAAGCTGCAATTTCCCAAGTGACACCCCTACTTTAGCTCCTCTAAGTAATGATCCATTCGGCAGTTAAGTCGAATACGATAATGGCTTATTATTCACAGGGTTATTGCCAGTGATTATTGTATCATGTTCATGTTACCTGTGGTATATGTAGAGATTTGGCATCTAGAGGAGCGTGGAGGTTCCTTGTGCATTGGAAAAATAGTCCCACATGTGGAGACTGTTCACGTGGTGAACATGTAGAGAGAGCAGGTGGCTGCTTGGGTGGACGGCTGGGTTGCCCAGCTGCTCTTGGTGGTCGACGTCCTTGGTGAAGAAGAGAGAGGAGTGGAGCCTTGAATATGTTGGAAATATTATTGATGCTCAAAAGAGATTACAAGGGAAGGCTCTCTTTTATAGAGAGAACATATCCCAATAAGGAGTAACAAATCATATCTCCAAACAAGGAAAGATCTTATCTCTAAACAAATCAAATCTCAACATATTTTTCTTAAAGACACATTTACTAAAAATAGAAAACTTGCCACCTAAATTAGGACCCAAAATAGGTCCCTTTGGACCTTCTACCATTGACCCTATTGGGCCTTTATTTATCTACCATGTGACCACTTCCATCCTAACACTCCCCCTCAAGTTGAAGGCTGGAGGCCAACGACTTGGTCTTTCACTTGTGAGGCTAGACGCCCCACCATTCATCTTCATTGAGAGCCAAGTTCTTGATCTTCCCCTTTGATAGGTTGATGGTGAATCCTCTTGCGACCTCTAGAGTCATTGCTTTTGTGGCAACTTGAGTAGTCGTCGTGACGGTCGCCGTTGTCTTATCTTCTTGAAGTAGAGCCCATAGCTTCTCAAGATCTTCATGAGCTAAGGAGTCCACATGTGAGGTGCTAGTAGCCCCACGTGGTCGCCTCCCGAACTTCTCCTAACACTTATCTTGTGGATGATTGTTGTGTCCACAGTGTTGGCACTTCAAATAGATGCGGCCACGTCCGCGTCCTCATCCATGCCCACACTTGTCTCTAGAATAGAAAGTGTGGAGTTCTCGCTCTTCACCGAGTCTTCATCCTTGACGATCTCCATCCTTATGAGACGACACAAGATAGTGTCACGATCCATCCTCCCATCGGAAGCCAAGATTTGATCATGAGCGGCTTGAAAATGGGGATGCAACCCTGATAAAACCTTGGCGGATTGTCAAACTACCCATGCCTCTCCCTGCTTGTTGCAACACAATGGCTCATAGATGTCCAACTCCTTGAATAAAGCCTCTATCTTCTAGTAATATTTAGTCAAGGAGAGATATCCTTGACTAGTCCATATGCAAGTATAGAGGTCAATATTATGTGCATTGCTTGAGGTTTGGTCATACCTTTTCTCGAGGGTCGTCCAAATCTCATACACGCTCCTTTTGTAGAGCATGTTCGAGGCGATAGACGGATCCGTCGAGTTCATGAGCCAGTTCATAACCATATAGTTCTCCTCATATTTCTTCTTCTTGTCGTCCTTCAACTCTTATGGCTTCTCAAGTAGAACGCTAAGTTTCTCTTGGCCTCCAACAAATATTTTGAAGGTGCGAGCCCACAAAACATAGTTGGATGCACCATAGAGCTTGGTGGTTGTCCCAGAGATAGCCACCTTACTCTCTCCTGCTCCAAGCATGGCATCATTTACCGTTGCTAATGCTTCCATCATCTTCTTTAGTCCTCTGCGTAAGGTGTTGGATCTTTTGAAGAAGACTTTCTCCGGAGGTGAGAATCACCAACTGATATAAACACATTTATTGAGAGTAAAATGCCTTTTCATGCATGTTTCTAGGCTTAGATTTGCATTTCATGTTATAAATATTACATAGCATGCATCATTCTGCATTTAGAGTAGTTGTATAAAATTTAGGTTAATTGCATCCTTTTTGTGGTCAGGAGAGAACGACATTTATTTTGGAGCCTTGGATTGATGATCCGACCGTACGGATCTGATTAAGACGATGATCGGAGTCCAACGCCTCTAAAATCGCCTCTATCGGAGTCCCGTAGCACCATATGCAGTCCAAGGAAGATCAACGGTCAGGGACAAGGTGACATAATTCAAAGCTTCAAATGACAAATCCGACTGCACGGATGGATTCGGGTCGACGATCGCAACCTAACGGCACAAAAATTGACTCAATCCGACCTCTATAGTAGCCCCTACAACAAAAAGAAGATGGACGGCCTAGATTGCGCCACGTGTAGTAGCCCAAGCTGCCCAGTGCACGCACGTGCCACCGCACACGAACACAGGTGTGCATGCGCATAGCGTAGCACCATCACGTGAAGCGTGCACGCGTGCGGAGAGCACCCAGCACAGCGCCAGGGGCGGTGCATGCAGCAAATCTTTAGCGACAGACTGGCGACTTACAACGACGCTTACACCCATTGCTAATTCATGGCATGCCAGCAAAGCCAGCTGTGGGCGCCAGTGGGCATGATCTGCCTACAGCAACATTTCTAGTGATGGCCTGGATGTCACTAATGGTCTCATATCTATTTTTTGCCTCTTCTCCTCCACTATAAAAGGACCTACACCCCCTCCCTTCCAAGCCATCTCTACCTACTTTACTCCCACCTACTCCCAAGCTCTAGCAAGCCTACCAATGCTCTGTTAAAGCTTGTTCTCAAGCTCCCAAGGCGTCTATTAGTATAGCGAACCTTTACCCCACCAAATACTCCTCCAACTTCCCATCCCCCTTCATAGGTTGCCTTGGAGCTGTCCTCCCACCTCCATTCCGGCAGCAGATCACCTCTGTCTTCTCACCTCCATTCCAGAGCTATGCCGAAGCCTTCCTCTACTCGACGTCCTCCTGCATCTCACCTCCGTCATCCCGCTCCACACCTCCTTCGTCTGGGCTTCCGCCAGGCGCCGTCGTCTCAACGAACAGCCGATTCGGGAGATTTCTTCTCACCCCCTCTCTTTTTATGCTTTCATAGTTTATTGTAATCGACATTGGAGTGATATATACATCATATTTGTTCCATATCTCTTCTGATTCATTTTTCTTGTCTTCCTTCAAAAATACGAAAAAAAAATAACAAAATCCTAAAATACCAAAAACAAACAAAACGAAGCACGGTTTTCACTTAATGTAAACGTCGCTTTCCTGTGTTCGACCCAGGGCTCCCTTGGAGTTTCGGTATAAATTTTATCTGATCGATGAGTTTTGCAACTATGACGGTGGGTTACTTGTAACCCCGATTTCAAACTCGCGAAACTCGCTCGACCATTTTGGTGTCGTTGCTGGGGAGGCAATAGAATTCACTTTATTACTTTCTGCACTTCTTTGCATTTACATAGCACTAACCTCGCTTATCTCTGATCTATTGTCTTGCAGGTACCCTAGCATGGAGATCCAAGTGTGGTAGACCATAGTAAAGTGCGAGTAGAGTGTTTTGTAAGTGTCCCCCACACCACCCCCACCTTAGTTTACATTCCATAACCTAATAACTCAAACCCAAATCAACTTAGGTGCTTTTTATAAACCCTAGGATAGATTTGGTTGTTTGTTTGCCACCTCCACTCATCTTGCCATCCACATAAAAATAACATAAAAAAAGGTGTTACCTGATTGTGGGATTTTCTGAAAGAGACGCACCCTAACACCTACAACTCTCGACTTAAGGTGCACCACTCCACTTTGATTCTACCACTTAACCGGGATCTAACCTGTGGACCCAGTACACTTCAACTCAAAACACATAAGTGAGTAGAAATCTGATTAGGCTAAGACATTGTGTGCCTTAATCTGTGGTGCGAATAGGCCAATTGATTGATTTGTTTGGGCCGCACCACTCAAATTAAAAGCGATTCATCAGTAGCTTGCCACTTAGGGTTGATTCTTAGGGCTGAACCAAGCACTCCACATTATTTTTAAAGGAACATATCATCACCCGTGTTTTCAAAACTTGGAGTGCTCTACTAAACCTTGATTGAACCAACCTAAGAATTAAACCCTAAAAGCTACTAAACAAGGTTAAACCCTAAAAGACACATCATCAAATAACCTTGTTTGAAAACCCTGGTGGTGCATGCACACATTTTAACTGATGATTAAGGGCACAACTCATCTAAAGGGCCCATCACATTCCTGAAGCACCATTGTCCTAAGCCTAACTAAAATTGATTAGACGTTGGCCCTAAGGACTGGTCTGCTCATTGGGATCCAGATTGAGATTGTTCATGATTAACCTACTTGTACTAGTCAGTCTGATGTTTAGCTAGGGGAGTAGCGTCAAACGACCGCCGTTGGGGGGTACACTAGAACCGGAGGCGCAGGCCAAAGGAAGAACCTTTTCCTCAGTCCCTCCTTCTAACTGGTTGGATTGCCTGGGCATAAGTAGAGTAAATCGTCCATAATCTTAGGACAGATTCTGAGAGTCTGTAGACCTTTAGGCTACCCAACCTAAGGACAGGCTTGTATTTTTTGTGCTGCAGGGTCCCTTCTCTTCCCCATCCTTCTGACTTCCTTCCAGTGTATGCTTGGAAGGAGGTCATTGAACCCTAGATTGAAAGGACCTTTAGACCATTCCCAAAGGTAGAGGTTGAGCTTTAGCCAAGCAGATCCCATGGCTGATCAACAACCACCTCCCCCGCTCCCGAACCAACAAGAGCTGATTCAGAGGTAGTGGGAAGAACTACAACAGATGTAGTAATGGTTCCAACGAATGAATGGTCAGGGCACTCGGCCCTTGAAGGATTTTTATGATCCTTCAAAATATGAGGATCATCTCGGCGTTGTGATTCTCGCTGAAGATGTTGAGATCAAGTCCCAAGTTTTGAGTCTAATTAAACACTTTCATGGGCTTGGCTCAGAGGACCCATTCCAACATGTGGAGGACCTGATCACTCTGGTTCAGACCACCAAATCGCGAAATGTGAATGAAGAGCAGATGCTTATGAGGCTTTTTCCCCATTCACTCAGGGATAAGGCCGCACATTGGTATCGTACCATTGGAAGACCGATTGCTACCTGGACAACTTTGAAATCGACCTTCTTGAAGAAATCCTTCCCAATTGGGCTAACCAATGCGTTGCGACGGGCAATTACTACTTTTGCCTAGCGGCAGGGGGAACCATTTCATGAGGCCTAGGAGAGATTCCAAGATATGTTGTGGAAGTGTCCACACCACGAGGTGCCTAAATGGCAACTTGTGCAGATTTTTTATCACAGGTTGAATGATCAACTCCGTAATCATGTGGATGCTTCTTGCGGAGGATATTTCCTCAACAAGGATGCAGATAGCGCGTATGATTTGTTTGAGGAAATGAGCGAAAATTCTTTAAACCATGCCTCCATGGAAACCTTCAACCAATCCCAACAAATTAGATCAAATGCTAATGAGGTCCAAGATTCTCATACATCTGATATGGAATTGATCTGCAATAGATTAGATAAGATGGATTTGGTTGCTAAATGAATGGAAGAGTGGATGTCTGGAAACTCCAATTTTTCTAGATCCACTCAATCCCAGGGATCAGGATTCCATTCTTCTCAAGCTCCTACGAGATGGGAGTTTGTGACCAACTGGAGCCAGCTTGACCTTCGGGCCAACTCTTCTAAGAACCTTATAGGTTCCAAACTGGGGTCTTTGATCCCAGTCTTTCTGATCCTTCTTCATACTCATCTTATGAGGATGTTCATGCTATGCAAGAGAATGTTACGTCCAACCCTTATTCGAATTCTTACAATTCTGGTCGGAAAAATTATCCTAACTTCTCTTGGAAAGATCAGGGGCAGCAGACCCAATATCGACCCAAGAACTATGTATCGCAAAAACCAATGGGTTAGGGTCATGTATATACTCAGTTGCCCCTGAATCATGTCAATCAGCCCATGTGGAATGCTCAACAACCCGCCGAGAAGGCTGACTTGAACCTGAAAATGGTAGAAATGAAAGGGTCAATGCTCCAGCTCATGCAACAGATGAAAAATTCGCTGGACACCTTGCAATCCGGACTTATTACAAACAACAGACAACCCAGATCTCTACCATCACAATCTATACCAAACCCAAGGAATGTACAGAATAGAGGCACTGGGCCTCAAGGGTTTGGTAATGATGGGGAGTCGCATGCTCAAGCTCATGCTATCTATCAGGCTATCTCAGCCCCTCTCAGAGTGAACCAAGTTCCTACCATAATCAACCGGAAGCCTCCTATTTTGCCCAACCCTCCTCAAGGCACTAACCAACAGCATTTTGCCACGGCAAACACCATCACCTTAAGGAGTGGTAGTAGACACAAGGGACTTACCCAACCCCATGTCAACCCCATTAGGCCCCGTAGCAAGAATTCCAAACTCCCAACTAAGAATGTGATCAACAAAACATCAGAGTCTGATTCGGGAGTATGTTGTTGTTGTATGGGCAAACAGAAAAAGTCAGAGGAGAAATTGGAGGAAAGAATTTCTTTACCTCAGGCTTTCAAATTGACAATCATTTTACTCATCACGGCTATCGGATCAATCCCCTCCTATGCCATAGGTTTACTAAATGCATATAAAGAAAGGCGTAGAGCGAAATTTGAAAATAATACGAGAGTAGTTTTGTCTGATAACACAAGCACACAGATCCTAAACAAGCTACCTCTTAAGAAGCAGGACCCGGGAGTCCCGCTAATTTCCTACACAATTGGAAACATTACTTTTAACCGGGCTCTCCTCGAATTGGGTGATTCCATTAATGTGATCCCCACCTCACTGCACATGGAATTGGGTCTAGGCTACCGAAAACACACTAACATAACCTTGTAGTTAGCTGATACATCCATTACAAAATCAAGGGGTATTTTGAAGGATGTTTTAGTCAAGGTTAATGATTTGCATTACCTTTCTGATTTCTGGTCCTGGACATGGAAACCCCAAAATAGCTCAACCACACCCCGATTATTTTGGGAAGACCTTTACTGGCTACTTCCAAGGCGAGGATTGATTGTGAATCGGGAAATATAGAAATGGCCTCAGGGGATAAGATAAATGGATTCAATATTTTTGAGGTCTCAAAGAAGAATAAAATTAAGTGTGGTTCGATGCAGGAGCTTGGTAGAATAGAGGAAGTAATGGCCATACATACCTTAGACAACCTTTTAATGGCCAACTCAACCCAAACTCGGGAAGAAGATCACATGGTTGTGGAAATAATTGAGGACAAAACAAAAATGCGACCAATTGTAGCAACGCAGGATGAGGAAGATATACATGAAATCAAAAATTTGTTGGATGATTCACATGATCAAGATAAAACCCAACAACATCCTTATCCTGAATGCTTAGAGTTTGAGGTCCAACTTGTGGGTGGGAATTCTGAGGATCAGGATGGTTGATTTAAGAACCCAGAGTGTGAGGATGAAATTGAACATTAGGGAAGAACTCTTCAAACATTAGGTATTATAGAGTACCCACAAATCCCCAGCACATCACAAAACCCTCATCGTCCTTTTTCACCCAACCATTGCACAAATTTTATACCTAACCACACTTCCTTTGTAATAAATCAACAAAACTCCTATTGGAGACCATTTGGGCTCTCCCTGCACCACCAGCTTGCCACTTTCATTGTTCATCTCTTTGGCAAGCCCATTTTCACTCTCTGGGACCTATACCTGGGGGCCTAGAAACTGTGTTGTTTTGGCCTCAATGTTTAGTTATTTTTTATTGAGGACCTCGCCTAGCTAAAGGCACTAAACTTAGCACATGTAAAAACTTTTCCAAGCTGACCAGAGTCTCACGGAAATCAGGTGCTATTCTTCCACTTCTACTCTCCTGCATGCTTTCATTTTTCACAATGAGGACATTGCAATAGCTAAGCATGGGAGGGTGGACATATTTTATAACCTTGTTGTCAGTTGTAACAGTAATTTCCTATTATTTGATTCTTATATGAAAAAAGAATTTGAAAATTTGAAAAAGATATAAAAAGAAAGAAATTGGGAAAAGAGAACTTAGGCATTTGGAAGTTATTAACTTTATGAAATGATACGAGAGGACTTAAACACTTAGACTCTTCAGGTCTTCAGGCTTAATTAGCCCAGGTGTCCACTCGAATGTAGACTTAGTCTCGAGTCCTCGCCAATTCAAATTCATTTTTAATTTGGCTAATAAATTGGGATGATAAGTATGCAACTTATCAACCTGCCCTCTGATTTGGGGAAACTTTAAGCCTAAGCATCTACACACATTTTTTTGCACTGACTCACTTTTTGGCGGCTTCTTCAGAAATTGGGTAGCTAATGAACTATCTAGGGTGGTATGGCTGGTAAGTTGTCGGTGGTAACATCTCATCGGGTGTTTGTCCAGAGCCCAGTCACAAGATCATTTTCATTGTACTACCTTTAGGTAAATCTTAGATCAGGAAAGTCACCTACTTAAAAAAAAAATAAAGAAAGAAAAGAAAAGAAAATATAGAGAAAAAAATAGAAAAACATGAAAATAAAAAAATAAATAAGACCACACTTCACCGCACGAGCATGACTGGCAAGTTGTCCAGAACCCAACTCACAAAAAAAATGCACAATAATTCCCAAAACACTTAGGGAAGAAGCGGGAGAGTAGAATAAATCGAGGAGATATACACTGGGTTCGCCCTTATGTTGACCACATAAATAAAAGAAGTAGAGAGAAAGCTACCATTCGAAAAGATAAACCTCTAGGCAAGGTCACCTAGGGTCGTAGAAACCCGAAGTCTATTTTAGCGGCCGCCTAGTGAGTCTTTCACTATTTTCACAAGATACTTACCACTTAGAGTCCTTTTTGAGTCTTAGGCGGGTCGGGTAGCCGTAAAAAGTTATCCAGAAACTCTCAAACTCCAAAAGTACAAAAAAAGATTAGAAAAGAAAAAAAATAAAAAAAATGTATCTTCCCTTTTCAAATAAGGCAAGGACTTGGGCAGTCTGCATTCTGACAGGCACCCAGGTACTGTTGAGTTTTCGTAGTTTAGGACCTTAGTTGAAATTTACGACTTAGGCCTAAGCAATCTAATCCTAATTTTGCTTTTATACATAGCATATAGTTTAATTTTGCTAGGGACTAGCAAAAGATAGGCATGGGGGTATGATATAAACACATTTATTGAGGGTAAAATGGCTATTTATGCATGTTCCTAGGCTTAGATTTGCATTTCATGTTATAAATATTGCACAGCATGCATCATTCTGCATTTAGAGTAGTTGTATATAATTTAGGTTAATTGCACCCTTTTTGTGGTTAGGAGAGAAGGATATTTATTTCAGAGCCTCGGATTGACATTCCGACCGTTACGGATCTAATCAAGATGACGATCGAAGTCCAACCTCTCTGAAATCGCCTCGATCGGAGTCCCCTAGCACCATATGCAGTCCGAGGAAGATCAATAGCCAAGGGACTAGGTGACATAATTTAGAGCTTCCAATGACAAATCTGACAGCGCAGATGGATCCAGGTCGACAATCGCAACCTAACGGTGCAAAAATTGACTCAATCTGACATCTATAGCAGCCCTTACAACAAAAAGAAGATGGACGGCCCACATTGCTCCACGTGGCACAGCCCAGGCTGCCTAGTGCACGCACGTGCACCGCATGCGTGTAGCACCAGCGTGTGAAGCACACACGCATGCGGAGAGCGCCCAGCGCAGCGCCAGCGGAGCATGCAGTGGATCTTCAGCAACAGATTAGCAGACTTACAGCGACGCTGACACCCGTCGCTAATTCATCGCATGCCAGCAAAGCTAGCTGTGGGTGCCAGCAGGCATGAGCTACCTACAGTGACGTTTCCAGCGACGGCCTAGATGTCACTAATGGTCTCATACTTATTTTTTGCCTCTTCTCCTCCACAATAAAAGGACCTACACCCCCTCCCTTCCAAGCCATCTCTACCTACTGTTTACAATGAGCGATCGGTGTTAAAAATGAATGAGTCGTAGTATAGTGGAAATCGCTTTAAAAATAAATAAATTTTATTACTCGAAGTTTAAGTTTGAGGTCGAACACAAGGAGCAAATGGAGTTCATGCACTAATCTCAATAATAGAGGAAATTTGAACACTTGAAACTACTCAAAATCTAATTCAAAAAGTAAAGTATGAGTTTATGAATAATAAAATGTAGCATAAAAGAGAAATTGGACATCTGATTATAGAATCAGATGTCTTAAAAGTGTTTGACTTTTCTTCTTTTACTTCTTCTCTTTGGCTTGTTCTCCTCTTTCTCTTCTTTCTTCACTGTTCCTCTTTCCTTCTTTCTTCTTCTGGCTCTTCTTTCCTTCTTCTTTGGCTTTTCTTCTCCTTCTTCTTCTTTCTGCCTTGGCTTTGGTCCTTTTGGCGATGGCTTCCTTCTTCTTTGACTTCTCCTTCTCTAGCTTCTTTGATTCCTTCTTTGGCTTCTATTCCTTCCTACCTTGGCCTATGCTCGAGCTTTCAACTACTTTCTTCTTCCATTCTTCCTTCTTCTTCTTCCTTTCTGCCTTGACTTTCTCTTCCTTCTTCTCTAGCTTTGGCCTTGAGCTCTTCCTCTTCCTTTCTTCTGCCTTTAGCTTTTCCTTCCTTATTCTCTGGCTTTGGCCTTCAGCACTTCTTCTTCCTTTCTTCTACCTTTACTCTCTCTTCCTTCTTTCTTTGGCTTCAGCTTTGCCTTTTCCTCAGCTGTGCCTTCTCCTTCCTTGGTTCTTCTTTGCCTTAGCTTCCTCTATGGCTTTCTTCTCCTTAGCTTCCTTCAGCTTCCTCTTCCTTCTTCCTCTCCCTGCAAGCAAGTGCAAAACATACCCCTATCCTCCCCCGCGAACTCTCTCTCTTTTCTCTCTTAGGCTCGCTTTCCCAGAGCCATCTCGGGTAAGCGGGTCGGGTCAGCGCGCCCGAGACCAGGCACATCGGCGTGGGTGGTGTGCGAGGAGTGCACGGGTTATCAGGTTAGGCTACCAGGTCTGCGGAGTGAATCGTAGACAAGGAGAGAGTAGGTGAGAGGGACCTCACCCCGTGTCAGGAGGCAATAAGCCCCTGACACAATTACAACTTATACCGCACAACCCGCTCCAAACTTACCGAGGTGGGACTAAAAGTCCCACCTGCTTCCTCGCATGCCCGCAGGGGATGCCTTACTCAATTGTTGTGGCTGCAGTGCTCTCCAAAGCCAATCTCCTGGCTAGAAGCATGCGCGTGACAATTCCGCGTCACTTGGACCTGAATGCCTGGAGCGAAGGTTACAAGCTGCTTCAAGTCTACTCCAATGGCGACCAAGGTTAGAACCTGCGTTCAAGCAACATGGCTTTGCATCCACATTAGAACACACAGGGGGCTTTGGCGTGGCACGACAAAGATGGCTCGGTGGGTGGCGTGGCATGGGGCGGCCTGGGTGTGTGTGCCTAGGTCGTTCTGTGGCCGTGGTGATGGGTTTGTTCGGGGGGATTGTGTGGAGGCTGTGGTGGTCAATGGAGAAGGGGAAATTGATCAGTGGAAGGTGGTGGAGCTTTTGAGGGGTTTGGCGAGGTGGATGGGTGAGTGGAGTGACAGAGGCACCTCGTCGGTGTTCTGCCGGATGTGGAGACGATGGTGGTGGTCTGTGGCTGTCGAGGCGTGTTTTGGGAAATAAAGAGGGAGAAAATAAAGAGTAGAGGAAAAGAAAAGTATCTAGCCTAGTTTAAGGATGAAGGGGGGCGAGATGGCGGATGGCGCGTACCTGCCGCCGCCGGAGGCGAAGATCCAGTAGAACGGTGATGGTGACGACTAGGAGGTAGTGATAGAGGATCTGAAGATATGTAATATATGGCTATCTACATGCACAAAATCTCAAACACAATGTTAGTAATACAAAAAGATTTGCACAAAATACAATCACAGAAATTGGCACAATATGTATAGTGGTTCCCTCCCTTGGGTATTCCATTACCTAAGCGTCCTAGCTTAGGATTTTTAACCCTATTCTCTCAACCCCGAGACAATCAATTTACTAAACCGAGGTAATTAACGGGTTACCTCAACCCAAGTACAATAACGGGTTTGTTACAACCAACGAGCAACAAGCTCAAATACAAATTAAATACAGGTGTAAGACAAAAAGAATCTTACAACTAGAACCTAAGTCTCTCAACAATAATTAAAAGATGATACTAATTTGAGAGCCTAGAATGAGCGTGAATCGCTTCATAGATGCGTGAGAAAAACACATCGTTGAAGTGTTTGCAAAAGCGTAGAGAGATTGAAAGCAGCAAACTATTCCTTCTCTTGAATATGTGGTGAAAAATGTAATATAGCCCTAGAATTTTTCTTCTCTATTTCTTGTATGCAAACAAAGAGTCCTAGGGTCATTTTATAGAGTTTAGGACCTAGGATACTCGTCTACTAGACATTGGGAATTAATTCCCAACGTTCATATTGTTGGAATTAATTTTCTAGCCGTTCAGTTTTGAGCCAACGGCTACCTGGTACCGGTACTAAAGTACCTGTACCGGTACTAGCAGCTCATTGCCAGACTCATGTACCAGTACTCATGGTTAGTACCGATACTTGTTGTTCACAGTTTGAGACGAATTCTCAAACCTGTGCCTTGCAAATACCAGTACTGATGAACAGTACCGATACTTGCTTACAAGTAACTGTTTTAAGTGTTTTAATTCATTACGTACTTTAAAAATGTTCGCTATATAAGTCCTAATTTATCTCTAATTGATTTTACGATCTAAGTTATGATTCTTTGTTAAGAGGCATATACAATCTATAAAAATAAAAGCTAAACTAAAAAACTAAAGGTCGAAGATGATCTTCTTCACTTCGACTCATTCTTGTCATCTTGCCTTCTCCTTGTCATCATCTTCTCTTTCTCATCATCATGCCTCCATCACTTCTTGTTTGCCTTGATCTTCACCTAAATCTAAAAAGCACTCAATTACAAACATTAATCCATAATAATTTTGTTAACACCAAAACAAGATGTGGAACAAGGTTCCAACAATCTCCCCCTTTTTGGTGTTGACAAAACTATCTTGCAAATAGATAATTAAAAAATTTAACAATGTTATATGAAGGAAAAATTTTCATTTTAATCCTCCCCTTCAATATAAGCTCCCCCTAAAAATATTACTATTTGCCCTTTATTTTTCTCCCCCTTTTTGTCAATCACAAAAAAAAATGAAAGGGTAAAGAATATCATGCATAAAATTTACCAATAGTAAAGTGATGAATGTGGGTACCAAGCTCCGTTAGGCCATCGTTCTTGGTCTTCATTCAACCTATAGAAAGGTTGAAATATTCCATTGTGTGCCTTGAACACCTATTGATCTCTTGGATCTATTCCTGCAAAACAATGTAAAATATCTTTCCTAGGTACCCATTTTATTTTAGGTCCTTGATGGTTAGTACCTTTCAAATCCTTAGGTTTATAGATCACTTTAGTGTTAGATCTATAATTCTTAAGATTCTTGACCTTTTGATAAATCCATGCATGTCTAAGTGCATGTGATTTATTTTGTGTGTTCTTGTTATTATTGAACTTGGCTTTTAAATTATTACAAAATTCCGTATTCAGCCTAGCTGTTGTTTTTAAATTATTCAAAGTGTCCTCAAAGTGTTCATAAATATCTTCTAATTCTACTATTTTTGCATGTAATTGATTGTTAGTTTCTTTGGACATATCTAATTCTATTTCTAGACAAGATTTATCTACTTCTAATGTTTGATAATTATTCTTTAAAACCTTATTTTCCTTTTTAAATAACCTAGTTTTATGATATAGTTCTTCATAAGCTTCTAATAATTCTTCAAAAGAAAAATCAGGGTTTACCTCTTCTTCTGTATCTTCTGAAGTTGCAACAAGACAAAGGTGTGCGACCTCATCTTCATTCGATTCACTGGAGTCGGTGTCCATGTCAGAGTCTCTATCATCCCATGTCACTTTAAATGCTTTCTTCTTCTTCTTCTTCTTCTTCTTGAGCTCCTTTGTTTCTTTCCTATTGTCCTTGTTTAAGGGGCAATCTTTTCGCAAGTGGCCCTTTTTCTTGCACTCATAGCAAATAATATTAGTTGAAATTTTATTGACTTGCTTACCTTGTTTCTTGAGAAATTTCTGGAATTTCCTAGTAAGCATCTCTATTTCTTCATCTTCAGATTCCGAGGCTGTTGAGTCCAAGTCCTCCTTAATTGCTCTAAAAGCAATATTCTTTCTTTTACTAGACATCTTTTCCTCCTCGTTCTTCTTCATGTTTTTTAGTTGGACTTCGTAAGCCATAAGGCTTCCAATTAACTCATTTAAGGAGAGAGTAGAAAGATCTTTTGCCTCTTGGATGGCTGTGGTCTTTGGAGACCAATCACTTGTAAGAGATCTCAATATCTTCCTTACAAGCTACTCCTCTTTCAGCTTGACTCCTAGCTTTTTCATGGGGTTAACAATTTCCCCAAACCTCGTATACATATCCTTGATTGTTTCGCCTTTCTCCATCCTAAAACATTCATAATTTTCTGTTAGAATAGAGATACGAGTTTCCTTTACCTTGTTTGTACCTTCGTAGGTGACCTCGAGAGTGTTCCAAATTTCATATGCGGATTCGCATGCCGAAATTCAGTTGAACTCTTCCCTTGACAACGCACAATAAAGTGCATTCATCGCCTTTGAGTTGCCTATGATCTTTTTCTTTTGATTCGTTGTCCATGCTACTCCTTGTGGCTCTGGATCCGAGTACTTCTCCCGAATGAGGGTCCAAGCCTCCTCATCCATTGCTTTAAGGAAGACTTGCATCCTCCTCTTTCAATATCCATACTCCGTCCCATC
This sequence comes from Thalassia testudinum, assembly GCA_037157565.1. Classification (NCBI taxonomy): domain Eukaryota; kingdom Viridiplantae; phylum Streptophyta; class Magnoliopsida; order Alismatales; family Hydrocharitaceae; genus Thalassia; species Thalassia testudinum. The sequence continues at coordinate 67,968,168 of JAZHRO010000007.1, read as the reverse complement.
GAAATAGGGAGGACGAGTCGACGATTGTCCTTCCGTGCGCCTTCAGGTTGATGCCATTGCGAGCAAGAGTTTTTACTTCTTCTCGCTACCCGCTCTGATACCAATTGATAGAGGATTTGAAGATATGTAATATATGGCTATCTATGCACAAAAAATCTCAAACACAATGTTAGTAATACAAAAGATTTGCATAAAATACAATCACAGAAATTGGCACAATATGTATAGTGGTTCCCCTCCCTTGGGTATTCCATTACCTAAGCCTCCTAGCTTAGGATTTTTAACCCGATTCTCTCAACCTCGAGACAATCAATTTACTAAATCGAGATAATTAACGGGATACCTCAACCCAAGTACAATAACAGGTTTGTTACAACCAACGAGCAACAAGCTCAAATACAAATTAAATATAGGTGTAAGACAAAAAGAATCTTACAACTAGAACCTAAGCCTCTCAACAATAATTAAAAGATGATACCAATTTGAGAGCCTAGAATGAGTGTGAATCGCTTCGTAGATGTGTGAGAAAAATATGTCGTTGAAGTGTTTGCAAAAGCGTAGAGAGATTGAGAGCAACAAACTATTTCTTCTCTCGAATATGTGGTGAAAAATGTAATATAGCTCTAGAATTTTTCTTCTCTATTTCTTGTATCCAAACAAAGAGTCCTAGGGTCATTTTATAGAGTTTAGGACCTAGGATACTTGTCTACTAGATGTTGGGAATTAATTTCCAACATTCATATTGTTGGAATTAATTTTCTAGCCGTTCAGTTTTGAGCCAACGACTACCTGGTACTTGTACTAAAGTACCTGTACCGGTACTAGCAGCTCACTGCCACCAGTACATGAGTCCTGGTACCGGTACTCATCATGGGTACCGGTACTTGTGACTCCCAGGTTTGGATTTCCTTGGGCACAGTAACCTACCTGTACCGGTACTCATCATGGGTATCAGTACTTGTAAGGTTCAGGCCAGAATTAAGCCTTCAACCTGTGGCCAACATGTACCGGTACTCATGGTTAGTACCGGTACTTGTTGTTCACAGTTTGAGACGAATTCTCAAACCTGTGCCTTGCAAATACCAGTACTGACGAACAGTACCGATATTTGCTTACAAGTACCTATTTTAAGTGTTTTAATTCATTACGTACTTTAAAAATGTTCGCAATATAAGTCCTAATTTATCTCTAATTGATTTTACGATCTAAGTTATGATTCTTCGTTAAGAGGCATATACAATCTATAAAAATAAAATCTAAACTAAAAAACTAAAGGTCGAAGATGATCTTCTTCACTTCGACTCATTCTTGTCATCTTGCCTTTTCCTTGTCATCATCTTCTCTTTCTCATCATCATACCTCCATTACTTCCTGTTTGCCTTGATCTTCACCTAAATCTGAAAAGCACTCAATTGCAAACATTAATCCATAATAATTTTGTTAACACCAAAACAAGATGTGGAACAAGGTTCCAACAGGTAGCTAGCGCATGTGCAGGTATGGCGTGATGCGGACGACGAAGATAGAGACAACTCTTCCACTGGTATTGTGGTAGAGCGACGAGAGGAGAAGGAATAGGTCGCCAGAGCTCGTTGGGTGTTTGGTCGGAGGAGAAGAGACGAATTTGAGGGGTTGTCTCCGGCCAAACCAAGCTGAGGATGGACGGCCGGGTAGAGGAACCTTTTATAGTCCTAGGCAGAGGGCCTTGTGCTTAGAAGGCAAGCTTCCAAGCACGGGCATCCTCGCCAGAGTAGGATTGCAAGAGATACCCAAGTCTCTCATGCATTCACATGAGAGATTGGGTGACAATCAAGGCTTGAAATTATGTTCATATGATCGCGAATTCCTCAAAGAATCTCCCGTTTAAATTTGAGAGGGAGTCTCTGAGGAATCAAGGAGAACACCCCCTTGAATCCTCGTCGGAATAGGGTTCCTCTGCCGCAATGGTGGAGGGACCTAATTGAAAAGAAAGATGAGGAAGATAGGAGGTATCTGCAAGGTTTTCAAAAGCTAAGGGTCTAAAGTAATTGGGTTTGGCTGTTTTGCAAAATAGGTTAAGGTGAACTACCCTTAGGTCCAAATTTTGGTACAAACCTAATTTGGACTTAAGGAATCCAATGGTGAAGTTGGATTTTAGGTTTGACCACGTTCGACTGGGCATTTTATATAAAAACCTAATTTAGGGCAAATATTTAGCTAGGACCCCTATTTAGGTCAAAATAGGTTCCAAAGGTCAAATTGAAGGCTTTAAACCCTAGAGAATATTTTTCCATGAATTTTAGAGGATTTATGTGAATTTTATCTTGACCAGAACCTTGTTGAATTAAGTGGGTCTGTTTTAAGATTACAAGAAGTCATTTAATTCCCAGATTGCACATTATCCCTTTTCTGATTGAACCAGCCCACTTGTTATCTTATTAAGACCATTTGACCTATGTTTAGCCCCTAAGAAATCCTGTTGTTGTACTGCAATGGTAAAATTACAGTTTTATCCTTTGTTTCTTGCTTTTCTCTCATACTGATTATTCCTTTAGTTAGGCTTTTCACTTGTTTATGTAGGAGCTTTTGTCCTCTTTTCTAGGTCAACAAGAGCTAGTTAAGGCTCATGATGGTGTTCCCATCATACCCCCATGCGTTGCTTTTGCTAGTCCCTTAGAAAAATTTTAAGATTTTAACTTTTGTTCTAGACCATTAATTCCTTTAATGTTCACAAATTATGATGAGTGCTCTTTCCTTTTTGATTATATTAGAATGCCGACAGTAGGCCTAGAGGTACTCAAGTACCAACCAAGATCTGGACCTGACTAGCTCTAGCCTCGGTCCTCTGCGAAGGTTTTTAAGGTCCGCAGGAACTATCCTAAGGTTCGTTGGACTTCGAGGTTAAAGCACCCATGCTTCAGACATATTTTAGTCTCGGTTAAGTTTGCAATGCGTTTTTTTTTTGTAAGAGAGAGATAGAGGATTTATTTGTTTGGAGAGTTTTCTCTTTCTTTTCTTTTTATTTCTAGCTTTGGATTGGCTTCTCAACACGATCTGTATCGAATTCCTCATCCCCATCATCAATCCTCAAAGGTCCCTAGCAATCGATGCTTCATGATAGCACCGCCCATGGCAACCCCCTGAACCCTAGCTTTTGAGATTTCGAGATAATCCCGCCCATGGCGTTCTATAGCCAAATCTAGACCCTGGCAATCGACATTTCGTGTTAATACCACCCATGGCATCTGAACCAGCAGGGTGCTTACGTGCCCTTAGTAGGATATGTAAATATCCTAGGAGATAAGCACCAAGGAGACGATATGTTGTTACACATCTTCGAGGGGAATTTCCCACCTCTCTGCGTCAGGAACACGTCCAAATCAACTTGTGTTGATCGGCTGCTCCTAATCTAGGAAACTATTTTCATAACATTTAAACTCTTTTGCGTGATTTTGATAGTTATGCGCACTGAACCAGACTGTGTGTGGATTAGGGTGCTTAGGTTACCGAGTCCCGCAAACTGAAGGTTAGTTAATGAGGCCGAATACTCCCTAAGCCTTAGATCTAATACTTAAGCTTCGCATTTTCCCCAACCTCTTGAGAATTATCCAGATCTTAGCGGGTACTTGAATTTTTAAGCCTAAGAGTCTAGCTCAAAAGGCCTAAGATTAACGTTCCTATTAATCTCTTTTGTGTCTCATGAGCACTTTTTCCTTCATTCTTTTTCTTTTGATGTGGTCTAGAACTTCGGTTAGTTCCTTAATCTCTTACTAATGACTCTCTCTTTTTCTTTTTCATTTTGTGCTCCTTTTTTGTCATTTTGATCTTTTCCTCCTCATGATTTGTATGGCCTCAAAGTTTTCTTCCCTCCTCCCATTTTTTTGTTCTTTTTCACAAATTTTTATTTTTTTGGTATTTTTGACATATTTGATTTTTTGTGAGAATCCTTTCGACTTTTCTTGATTTCTGTATGTTTGCACTTTACCACCCCCCCCTATGCCTAAGTTTTGTAATGTCCTCGTTGTAAACGGAGGGTGTGAAACAGTGTTGGGTTCAGGGACATAGAACAGGATTTATCAAGTGGGTAAATGGGTTGGGAATGACTATTGCGAACGATTTCAAGCTCTGGTACGTGTACTAGAGGTGGGATCGACTGTTCTAAGATTGAACTCAAGGTGCAGTCGACATGAAGTACAGACAGATAATCAGAAGGATCTCGGGTTTTTTGGAATGACGGGTTGCCTCCCGTTAAGCGCTAAATTCAACACCTTCAGCCAAGTGGGAAATGGGATGGGGAGGGAGTGGTCAAATCAACAGAGTTTTTTAGAATAAGCACCTTGATTAAGAGCCTGGTTGGTCCAACCAGGTGCTTGTTCAAATCGATAGGCTAATGATGCAGCCCAAACCCAATCAATCTGGTGGGTTGATAAAAGTAGATCAAGAGATGTGGAACCCACCATATGCTATGGAGCTCGGATGGATGTGGAAGTGTGAATTCGGGGTTTAGCTGAGTCAAACCAGTCTGGTCAGAGTAGGGATCCGTAAAATAATCAATAAATGGTGCGAAAATCCTACAGGGGTGATCTGAAGGTGATGGAGCCTAGTCTGCAATGTTCGAAACCCGGTATAGATGTGGAGTCAAATCATCTGCAATCGGCTCAGTTAGAGGGGCATTAGAATAGAAATTGAGTTCGATTGTGGGTCGGGATTGAAAACGGGTTTGGATAGGTTCTGTATATGCGGAAGAGGTGGCTTCAATAAGAATTGTGTATGAGGGCTCTTCTAGAAAGGAGTTACAGGTGATTTCATTTAGAGGGTCCTCATAGTAGCTATCAAATTCAAAAGTGAATGCCTGAAGAGTGTTTATAGGATGATGGAAATTTGAGTCGAGAAAATATTCGAACTTTGGGTTGCAGTTACTCTCGACATTTTTTGGTTTTGATTCCTGAGGATCAAAAAGAAATGATTCCATCTCACTGGAACCTGAAGCTAAATCAGTGATCTCGGGAACCTGAACCTCAGAGTCGGAGTCGAAGAATGAATCATGTAAGCTGAGGTCGTAGACTGGCTCGTCGTATTCAGGAAACAGAGGTTCTCCGAAATCATGGTAAGATTCGAAATCATCGAAGGACTTGCGAAAATCAAGTTCTGAATGAGATTCGAAATCATGGGTTCCACCACTGAGTAAATCACATGATGTAGACTTAGCAGCCTGACTTGGGTCTAGTCTATATGTAAATTCTGAGCTCAAAAAGGTGTTCTTATTTGATCTAAGCTCAAGTTCTAGGCTTGTAGGAAAGACCCAATCAGAACCCCACTCTTCCAACTCCTCGGTTTCTGTATCGTAAATTGGCGTGACTTCTGAAAAATCTATCTATATCTCTAAGGATGTTGAAGAGGGATATTCATCGAATAAAGGCCAAGAATCATACTCTTTATTGAAAATTTGATCTTCGTCATACGGGGCCTTGTAATCTTCCCAACAGGTTTCAGATCCAGATTCTAGGATGAGGGTGTGGGTTGAATCACTAGAATCTAGGTCAAAGTTACCGTCAAGGGTCACCTTATCAGAATAAGGGGCGGGATTTACACCCTCGAGAGGTTCAGTTCTACTCTTATCATTGCAGGAGTCTCGAAATTCTAGGCTTGGTGTTCCAGTTTCTAAGGTTGGCTCCAAATTGTGTTCTCCTGCAATTGGAACTTCCCAACCTAATTCAAAATCAGGCATGTTGTATTTCATCTGGGTTGGGAATCCACAACAACTTTGTGCCTCAAACCCGAGATTTGGGAAATCGGATTGATCCTCGATATTATTCCAAGATGGTTCATTATCTGTTTGGGGCATGTACGGGTATTGCTGATTGACAACTTGTTTCAATAATCTCATCATCTCTTCTCATTTTTCAAGATCATCTTGGTGTTGTTCCCATAGTACAGGATTTGTCATGCATTGAAGGTATTCAAAGTTATGTAATTTTTCTATCTCAATGTATCTTGTTATGAGAATGTCTCGAGTTGATCCTTTGGTGGCTTCTGTCAATAACACTTGGGCACAATTTATGATGAAAGTTGTGGTTGTTGGTACACTAACCTGAATGTCTTCTACTAGTGTTGAGGTTTTGTATTCAATTTCATAAAATTCAAGGGCATCCTCAATCATGGATCTCTGTGATTCAGGTTTCTTGAATGGTAATCCTAAGTAACCAGGCTGCATATTTGGATTAGATGGTGGAATCAAGATGTAGAATCAGAGTTCGGATCTTAGAATGAAGTGATTTGACCTGAATGAGAATCCCACTAAAAATCTGTGTGTGCTCTAAAGAGAAGGGATGAGGGACTGGATGTGTTTTTGACCCAATCAAGGCACCCAAAGATGTTTGGATGACTATGGAGGTTCGGGGCGGATGATACCCCTGGATCGGAAAGTCGTCCACTTGAGAATTACCTGGGCAGCTAGAGAGGGAGAGTCCCGCAAAGACCCCTACACGATAGAGCGTCCCCACGGGTTACAAGGTTTCCCCCACCCGACCTCTCTTGTCACTGAGATTCCAGGTAGACCAGAATGGGGACCTTGACCTCTTAAGTCTACCACTTTTAGATCAAAGGTGCTTTAGGATTCCACTTGAACTTTAGATGTTTTGAGTGCAAAAGTGACCTAATTTGAAGGTTGGTTGGCCCAACAAGGGGTCAACTTCACCTATTTGACCTTTGAGAGCTTTAGGTCCTTTCTTTTAGGGTTCAAGTGAACTTAAGAGCTTGAATTTTAGGGTTTGCCTTGCTTAGATCCTTCCAATCAAGGGATTTGAGTAGTACACAAATGCGGTTGGGTTTATTTCCTTTTATGTAAGCATGTGTGAACTAGCACTTCAAACCTTATTGTAAAAACCTTAATTTGGTTCTATTTCCAATCCTCTTTGTTTTTCACAGAAGTTCTCTTTGGACTTCAAACAAGAAGTGTGTAGTCCGTGGAGATTTAGAAATTAAGCGTGATTCCAAATAGGCACAAGAATTTGTGGGGTAGGATCTCTAAAATCGCTTCAACTTCAATGAGATTTGAAAAAAATTTTCCGCAAATCAGGAAACTCTCCTTTTAAATGATAATTACTGTAAAAAGAAGACAAGTGATTCCAAATTTGATTGCTTCTTTTTGTCTTCCCAGGATTAGGAGATGGATTAGGGAAGAAGAGAGAAGTTACCTGCCCTAGAGTGGTTGATTTGCGCGGGAGATCTCCTCGTGAAATACCTCGCAAAAATCACAGCAAAACAAATAGGGCAAGTTAGTGCTCAAATGTAATCAAAATAATGCAGACTAGTGATGAATTGCACGTTGCTCCCCGGCAATGGTGCCAAAATGTTTACAAGGAGCGATCGGTGTTAAAAATGAATGCGTCGTAGTATAGTGGAAATCACTTTGAAAACAAATAAATTTTATTACTCGAAGTTTAAGTCCGAGGTCGAATACAGGGAGCAAATGGAGTTCATGCACTAATCTCAATAATAGAGGCAATTTGAACACTTGAAACTACTCAAAATCTAATTCAAAATGTAAAGCATGAGTTTATGAATAATAAAATGAAGCATAAAAGAGAAATTGGACGTCTGATTATAGAATCATACGTCTTAAAAGTATTTGACTTTTCTTCTTTTGCTTCTCTTTGTCCTGTTCTCCTCTTTCTCTTCTTCACTATTCTTCTTTCCTTCTTTCTTCTTTTGGCTCTTCTTTCCTTCTTCTTCTTCTTTGGCTTTTCTTCTCCTTCTTCTTCTTTCTACCTTGGCTTTGGTCCTTTTGGTGATGGCTTCCTTCTTCTTTGACTTCTCCTTAGCTTCTTTGATTTCTTCTTTGGCTTCTATTCCTTCCTGCCTTGGCCTATGCTCGAGCTTTCAGCTGCTTTCTTCTTCCTTTCTTCCTTCTTCTTCATTTCTGCCTTGACTTTCTCTTCCTTCTTCTCTGGCTTTGGCCTTCAGCTCTTCCTCTTCCTTTCTTCTGCCTTTAGCTTTTCCTTCCTTATTCTCTGGCTTTGGCCTTTAGCTCTTCTTCTTCCTTTCTTCTACCTTTACTTTCTCTTCCTTCTTTCTTTGGCTTTAGCTTTTCCTTTTCCTCAGCCGTGCCTTCTCCTTCCTTGGTTCTTCTTTGCCTTAGTTTCCTCTGCGGCTTTCTTCTCTTTAGCTTCCTTCAACTTCCTCTTCCTTCTTCCTTTCCCTGCAAGCAAGTGCAACACCTACCCCTACCCTCCCCCGCGAACTCTCTCTCTTTTCTCCTTTAGGCTCGCTCTCCTAGAGCCATCTCGTGTAAGCGGGTCGGGTCAGCGCACCCGAGACTAGGCGCACCGGCGTGGGTGGTGCGCAAGGAGTGCACGGGTTATCGGGTCAGGCTACCAGGTCCACGGAGGAGTGAATCGCGGACGAGGCGAGAGTAGGTGAGAGGGACCTCACCCCGTGTCAGGAGGCGATAAGCCCCTGACACAATTACAACTTATACCGCACAACCCACTCCAAACTTACCGAGGCGGGACTAAAAGTCCCACCTGATTCCTCGCACGCCCGCAGGGGATGCCTTGCAAATTGCTATGGCTGTAGTGCTCTCCAAAGCCAACCTCTTGGCTAGAAGCGTGCGTGTGACAATTCCACATCACCTAGACCTGAATGCCTGGAGCGAAGGTTGCAAGCTACTTCAAGTCTGCTCCAATGGCGGCCAAGGTTTGAACCTGCGTTCAAGCAACACGGCCTTGCGGCCTCATTAGAACATGTAGGGGGCTTCATCGTGGCACGGTGAAGATGGCTTGGTGGGTGGCATGGCGCGGGGTGGCCTGGGCGTGCGTGCCTAGGTCGCTCTGTGGCCGTGGTGATGGGTTTGTTCGGGGGGATTGTGTGGAGGCTATGGTGGTTGATGGAGAAGGGGAAATTGATCAGTGGAAGGTGGCGGAGCTTTTGAGGGGTTTGGCGAGGTGGATGGGTGCATGGAGTGAAGGAGGCACCTCGCCGGTGTTTTGTAGGAGGTGGAGACGATGGTGGTGGTCTGTGACTGTCGAGGCATGTTTTGGGAAATAAAGAGTAGAGGAAAGGGAAAGTATCTAACCTGGTTTAAGGATGAAGGGGGGCGAGATGGTGGATGGTGTGTACTTGCCACTGTCGGAGATGAAGATCCAGTAGAAGGGTGATGGCGATGACGAGGAGGTAGCTGGGGCGTGCGCAGGTATGGCGCGATGTGACGACGGAGATAGAGACAACTCTGCCACTGGTATTGTAGCAGAGTGATGAGAGGAGGAAGAATAGGTAGTCGGAGCTCATTGGGCGTTTGGCTGGAGGAGAAGAGACGAATTTGAGGGGTTGTTTCCGGCCAAACCAAGTTGAGGATGGACGGCCGAGTCAGGGGAACCTTTTATAGTCCCAGGAAGAGGGCCTTGTGCATCCCCGTCGGAGTAGGATTGTGAGAGATACCCAAATCTCTCATGCGTTAGCATGAGAGATTGGGTGACAATCAAGGCTTGAAATTGTGTTCATATGATCGGGAATTCCTCAGAGAACCTTCCTTTCAAATTTGAGAGGGAGTCTCTGAGGAATCAAGGAGAACTCCCCCTTGAATCCTCGCCAAAGTAGGATTCCTCCACTGTAATGGTAGAGGAACTTAATTGCAAGGAAAGATGAGGAAGATAGGGGGTTATATGCAAGGTTTTCAAAATCTAGGGGTCTAAAAGTAATTGGATTGGACTGTTTTGCAAAGTAGGTCAAGGTGAACTCCCCTTAGGTCCAAATTTTTGTACAAACCTAATTTGGACCTAAGGAATCTAATGGTGAAGTTGGATTTTAGGTTTGACCACGTTTGAGTGAGAATTTTACATAAAAACCCAATTTAGGGTAAATATTTAGCTAAGACCCCTATTTAGGTCAAAATAGGTTCCAAAGGTCAAATTAAAGGTTCTAAACCCTAGAGGATATTTTTCCATGAATTTTAGAGGGTTTAGGTGAATTTTATCCTGACCAGAACCTTGTTGAATCAAGGGGTCTATTTTAGGTTACATGAAGTCATTTAATTCGCAGATTGCACATTATCCCTTTTCTAATTAAACCAACCCACTTTTTATCTTGTTAAGACCATTTGACCTATGTTTAGCCCCTGAGAAATCCCGTTGTTGTACTGCAATAGTAAAATTGCAGTTTTATCCTTTGTTTCTTGCTTTTCTCTCAGACTGATTATTCCTTGAGTTAGGCTTTTCACTTGTTTATGTAGGAGCTTTTGTTCTCTTTTCTAGGTCAAAATGAGCTAGTTAGGGCTCATGATGGTGTTCCCATCACCTACTCTACTCCCACCTACTCCTAAGCTCTAGCAAGCCTACCAACGCTCTGTTAGAGCTTGCCCTCAAGCTCCCAAGGTGCCTATTAGTATAACGAACCTCTGCCCCATCAAATACTCCTCCAACTTCCCATCCCCCTTCAAAGGTCACCTTGGAGCTGTCCTCCCACCTCCATTCCGGTAGCAGATCACCTCCGTCTTCTCACCTCCATTCCAGAGCTACGTCGAAGCTTTCCTCTACCGGACGTCCGCCTGCATCTCATCTCTGTCGTCCCGCTCCTCACTACTTTTGTCCGAGCTTCCGCCAGGCACCGTCGTCTCACCGAACAACCGATTCAGGAGATTTCTTCTCACCCCCCTCTCTTTTTGTGCTTTCATAGTTTATTGTAATCGACATTGGAGTGATATATACATCATATTTGTTCCATATCTCTTGTGATTCATTTTTCATGTCTTCTTCTTTCAAAAATACAAAAAAATAACAAAACCCTAAAATACCAAAAACAAGCAAAACGAAGCGCAGTTTTCACTTAAAGTAAACGTTGCCTTCTTGTGTTTGACCCGGGACTCCCTTGGAGTTTCGATATAAATTTTATCTGATCGACGTGTTTTGCAACTACGACGATGGGTTACTTGTAACCTCAATTTCAAACTCACGAAACTCACCTAACCATTTTGGCACCGTTGTCGGCGAGGCAACGAAATTTACTTTATTGTTTTCTACGCTTCTTTGCATCTACATAACACTAACCTCACTTATCTCTGATCTATTGTCTTGCAAGAACCCTATCATGGAGATCGAAGTGCGATAGACCAGAGTAAAGTGCAGGTAGAGTGTTTTGTAAGTGTCCCCCACACCACCCCCACCTTTGTTTACATTCAATAACCTAATAACTCAAACCCAAATCAACTTAGGTGCTTTTCATAAACCCTAGGATAGATTTGGTTGTTTGTTTGCCACCTCCACTCACCTTCCCATCCACATAAAAATAAAAATAAAAAAAGCGTTATCTGATTGTGGGATTTTCTGAAAGAGACACACCCTAACACCCACAAATCTCGACTTAAGGTGCACCACTCCACTTTGATTCTACCACTTAACCGGGATCTAACCTGTGGACCCGGTACACTTCAACTCAAAACACATAAGTGAGTAGAAATCTGATTAGGCTAAGACATTGTGTGCCTTAATCTGTGGTGCAAATAGGCTAATTGATTGATTTGTTTCGGCCGCACCACTCAAATTAAAAGCGATTCATCAGTAGCTTGCCACTTAGGGTTGATTCTTAGGTCTGAACCAGGCACTCCACATTATTTTTAAACGAACATATCATCACCCGTGTTTCAAAACTTGGAGTGCTCTACTAAACCTTGATTGAACCAACCTAAGAATTAAACCCTAAAAGCTACTAAACAAGGTTAAACCCTAAAAGATACATCATCAAATAACCTTGTTTGAAAACCCTGGTTGTGCACGCACACACATTTTAACTGATGATTAAGGAAACAACTCATCTAAAGGGCCCATCACATTCCTAAAGCACCAATGTCCCAAGCCTAACTAAAATTGATTAGATGTTGGCCCTAAGGACTGGTTCGCTCATCGAGATCCAGATTGAGATTGTTCACGATTAACCTGCTTGTACTAGTCAATCTGATGTCTAGCTAGGGGAGTAGCGTCAAACGACCGCGGCTGGGGGGTACACTAGGAACCGAAGGCGCAGGCCAAAGGAAGAACCTTCTCCTCAGTCCCTCCTTCTAACTGGTTGGATTGCTTGGACATAAGTAGAGTAAATCATCCATAATCTTAGGAAAGATTCTGAGAGTCTGTAGACCTTTAGGCTACCCAACCTAAGGACAGGCTTGTATCTTTTGTGCTGCAGGGTCCCTTCTCTTCCCCGTCCTTCCAACTTCCTTCCAGTGTATGCTTGGAAGGAGGTCGTTGAACCTTAGATTGGAAGGACCTTTAGACCATTCCCCGAGGCAGAGGTTGAGCTTTAGCCAAGCAGATCCCATGGCTGATCAACAACCACCTCCCCCACTCCCGAACCAGCAAGAGTTGATTCAGAGGCAGTTGGGAGAACTACAGCAGATGCAACAATGGTTCCAATGAATGAATGGTCAGGGTGCTTGGCCCTTGAAAGATTTTTATGATCCTTCAAATTATGAGGATCGTCCCGACGTTGTGATTCCCACCAGAGATGTTGAGATCAAGAACCAAGTTTTGAGTGTAATTAAACACTTTCATGGGCTTGGCTCAGAGGACCCATTCCAACATTTGGAGGACCTGATCACTCTGATTCAGACCACCAAATCGCAAAATGTGGATGAAGAACAGATGCTCATGAGGATTTTTCCCCATTCACTCAGGGATAAGGCCACACATTGGTATCGTACCATTGGAAGACCGATTGCTACCTAGACAGCTTTGAAATCGACCTTCCTGAAGAAATTCCTCCCAATTAGGCGAACCAATGTGTTGCGACGAGCAATTACTACTTTTGCCCAGTGGTAGGGGGAACCATTTCATGAGGCCTGGGAGAGATTCCAGGATCTATTGCGGAAGTGTCCACACCACAAGATGCCTAAATGGCAACTTGTGTAGATTTTTTATCACGGTTTGAATGATCAACTCCGTAATCATGTCGATGCTTCTTGCGGAGGCAATTTCCTCAACAAGGACATAGATAGCGCGTATGATTTGTTTAAGGAAATGAGCGAAAATTCTTTAAATTGCGCCTCCATGGAAACCTTCAACCGATCTCAACAAATTAGATCAAATGCCAACGAGGTCCAAGATTCTCATACATCTGATATGGAATTGATCTGCAATAGATTAAATAAGATGGATCTGGTTACTAAATCAATGGAAGAGTGGATGTCCGGAAACTCCAATTTTTCTAGATCCACTCAATCCCAGGGATCGAGATTCCATTCTTCGCAAGCTCCTACGGGACGAGAGTTTGTGAACCAACTGGAGTCGGCTCGACCTTCGAGCCAACTTTTCTCGGAACCTTATGGGTTCCAAACTGGGGCCTTTGATCCCAATCTTTCCGATCCTTCTTCATCCTCATTTTATGAGGATGTTCATGCTATGCAAGAGAATGCTAGGTCCAACCCTTATTCGAATTCTTACAATTCTGGTTGGAAAACTCATCCTAACTTCTCTTGGAAAGATCAGGGGCAGCGGACCCAATATCGACCCAACAACTATGTACCGCAAAAACCAATGGGCCAGGGACTTGTATATACTTAGTTGCCCCTGAATTAGGTTAATCAGCCCATGTGAAATGCTCAACAACCCGTCGAGCAGGCTAACTTGAACCTAAAAATGGTAGAAATGCAAGGGTCAATGCTCCAGCTCATGCAACAGATGAAAACTTCGCTGGACACCTTGCAATCCGGACTTAGTACAAAAAATCGACAGCCCAGATCTCTACCATCAAAATCTGTACCAAACCCAAGGAATGTACAAAACCAAGGTGCTAGGCCTCAAGGGTTTGGTAATGATGGGGAGTCGCATGCTCAAGATCATGCTATCTATCAGGCAACCCTAGCTCCTCCTGAAGTGAACCAAGTTCCTACCATAATCAACTGGGAGCCTTTTGTTTAGCCCAACCCTCTTCAAGGCACTAACCAATAGCATTTTGCCACAGCAAACACCATCACCTTGAGGACTGGTAGTAGACACAAGGGAAATATAGAAATGGCCTCAGGAGATAAGATAAATCGATTCAATATTTTTGAGGTCTCAAAGAAGAATAAAATTAAGTGTGCTTCGATGGAGGAGCTTGGTAGAATAGAGGAAGTAATGGCCATACATACCTTAGACAACCTTTTAATGGCCAACTCAACCCAAACTCGGGAAGATCACACGGTTGCGGAAATAATTGAGGACAAAACAAAAATGCGACCAATTGTAGCAACTCAGGATGAGGAAGATATACATGAAATCAAAAATTTGTTGGATGATTCACATGATCAAGATAAAACCCAACAACATCCTTATCATGAATGCTTAGAGTTTAAGGTCCAACTTGTGGGTGGGAATTCTGAGGATCAGGATGGTTGATTTAAGAACGCAGAGTGTGAGGATGAAATTGAACATTGGGGAAGAACTCTTCAAACATTAGGTATTCTAGAGTACCCACAAATTCCCAGCACATCACAAAACCCTCATCGTTCTTTTTCACCCAACCATTGCACAAATTTTAGACCCAACCACACTTCCTCTATAATAAATCAACAAAACTCCTATCGGAGACCATTTGGGCTCTCCCTGCACCACCAGCTTGCCACTTTCATTGTTCATCTCTTTGGCAAGCCCATTTTGACTCTCTGGGACCTATACCTGGGGGCCCAGAAACTATGTTGTTGTGGCCTCAATGTTTAGTTATTTTTTATTGAGGACCTCGCCTAGCTGAAGGCACTAAACTCAGCACATGTAAAGACTGTTCCAAGCTGACCAAAGTCTCACAGAAACCAAGTGTTATTCTTTCACTTCTACTCTCCTGTATGCTTTCATTTTTCACAATGAGGACATTGCAATAGCTATGCATGGGGGGGGGACATATTTTATAACCTTTTTGTCAGCTGTAACAGTAATTTTCTGTTATTTGATTCTTATATGAAAAAAGAATTTGAAAATTTGAAAAAGATATAAAAAGAAAGAAATTAGGAAAAGAGAACTTTGGTATTTGGAAGTTATTAACTTTATGAAATGATACGAGAGGACTTAAACACTTAGACTCTTCAAGTCTTCAGGCTTAATTAACCTAGGTGTCCACTCGAATGTGGACTTAGTCTCGAGTCCTCACCAATTCAAATTCATTTTTAATTTGGCTAATAAATTGGGATGATAAGTATGCGACTTATCAACCTGCCCTCTGACTTGGGGGGACTTTAAGCCTAAGCATCTACACACATTTTTTTGCACTGACTCACTTTTCAACGATTTCTTTGGAAATTCGGTAGCTAATGAACTATCTAGGGTGGTATGACTGGTAAGTTGTTGGTGATAACAGCTCATAGGCCGGTTGTCCAGAGCCCAATCACAAGACCATTTTCATTGTACTGCCTTTAGGTATATCTTAGATCAGAGAAGCCACCTACTTAAAAAAAAAAGGAAAAAGAAAGAAAAAAAAAGAAAAAATAGAGAAAAAAATAGGAAAAGGAGAAAATAAAAAAATAAATAAAATCACACTTCACCGCACGAGTATGGCTGGCAAGTTGTCGGTGGTAACAACTCATCGACCGGTTGTCCAAAACCCACCTCACAAAAACAATGCACAATAATTTCCAAAACACTTAGGGAAGAAACGGGGGAATAGAATAAACCGGGGAGATATACACTGGGTTTACTCTTGTGTTGAACCCATAAATAAAAGTAGAGAGAAAGCTACCGTTCAAAAAGATAAACCTGTAGGAAAGGTCACTTAGGTTCATAGAAATCCGAAGTCCATTTTAACGCCCACCTAGTAAGTCTTTCACTATTTTCACAAGATGCTTAGCACTTAGAGTCCTTTTCGAGTCTCTG
Organism: Thalassia testudinum; assembly: GCA_037157565.1. Classification (NCBI taxonomy): domain Eukaryota; kingdom Viridiplantae; phylum Streptophyta; class Magnoliopsida; order Alismatales; family Hydrocharitaceae; genus Thalassia; species Thalassia testudinum. The sequence goes on along the minus strand of JAZHRO010000007.1, from coordinate 67,952,362 downwards.
GCAGGTCGGGTAGCCGTAAAAAGTTATCCCGGAACTCTCAAACTCCAAAAGTACAAAAAAAATTAGAAAAGAAGAAAAATAAAAAAATGTATCTTCCCTTTTCAAATAAGACGAGGACTTGGGCGGTCTGCATTCTAGCAGGCACCCGGGTACTGTTGACCTTTCGTAGTTTAGGACCTTAGTTGAAATTTCTATTGTTAATAAATGACTTAGACCTAAGCAATCTATCCTAATTCTACTTTTATACATAGCCTATAGTTTAATTTTGCTAGGGATTAGCAAAAGATAGGCATGGGGGTATGATATAAATACATTTATTGAGGGTAAAATGCCAATTCATGCATGTTCATAGGCTTAGATTTGCATTTCATGTTATAAATATTGCAAAGCATACATCATTCTACATTTAGAGTAGTTGTATATAATTTAGGTTGATTGCATCCTTTTTGTGGTCAGGAGAGAAGGATATTTATTTTGGAGCCTCGGATTGACGATTCGACCGTACGGATCTAATCAAGACGACGATCGGAGTCCAACACCACTGAAATCGCTTCGGTCGAAGTCCCGTAGCACCATAAGCAGTCCGAGGAAGATCAACAACCAAGGCACTAGGTGACATAATTTGGAGCTTCAAATGACAAATTCGACCACGGGGATGGATTCAGGTCGACAATCGTAGCCTAACGGTGCAAAAATCAACTCAATCCGATCTCTATAGCAGCCCCTACAACAAAAAGAAGATGGGCGGCCCAAATTGTGCCACGTGGTGCAGCCCAGGCTGCCCAGCGCACGCACGTGCCACCGCACGCGCGCAACAATGCAAGTGCGCGCGCGTGCACGATGGCACCCATGCGCACAACACAGCACCAACACATGAAGCATGCGTGCGTGCTAAGAGCGCCCATCGTAGCGCCAGCGGAGCATGTAGCGGATCTTCAACGACAGACTGGCAGACTTACAGCAATGCTTACAGCCATCACTAATTCATCGCATGCCAGCAAAGCTAGCTGTGGGCACCAGCTGGAATGAGCTACCTACAGCGACGTTTCCAGCAACGGCCTGGATATCACTAATGGTCACATACCTATTTTTTGCCTCTTCTCCTCTACTATAAAAGGACCTACACCCCCTCCCTTCCAAGCCATCTCTATGTACTCTACTCCCACCTACTCCCAAGCTCTAGCAAGCCTACCAACGCTCTGTTAGAGCTTGTTCTCAAGCTCCCAAGTTGCCTATTAGTATAGGGAACCTCTGCCCGATCAAATACTCTTCCAACTTCCCATCCTCCTTCATAGGTCACCTTGGAGTTGTCCTCCCACCTCCATTTCGGTAGTAGATCACCTCCATCTTCTCACCTCCATTCCAAAGCTACGTCGAAGCTTTCCTCTACCTGACGTCCTCCTGCATCTCACCTCTGTCGTCTCGCTCCTCACCTCCTTCGTCCAAGCTTTCGCCATGCGTCGTCGTCTCACCGAATAGTCGATTCAAGAGATTTCTTCACCCCCCTCTCTTTTTATGCTTTCATAGTTTATTGTAATCGACATTGAGGTGATATATACATCATATTTGTTCCATATCTCTTGTGATTCATTTTTCTTTTCTTCTTTAAAAAATACAAAAAAAAACACAAAATCTTAAAATACCAAAAACAAACAAAACAAAGCGCAATTTTCACTTAAAGTAAACGTTGCCTCCCTGTGTTCGACCCGAGACTCCCTTGGATTTTTAGTATAAATTTTATCTGATCGACGTGTTTTGCAACTACGACGACGGGTTACTTGTAACCCTGATTTTGAACTCGTGAACCTCGCCAGACCACCAACGTGTGGTCTAAACCCACATGCACAATGAGCCTAGAACGGTGGCTTTGATACCATGTAGAGATTTGTAATCTAGAGAGCATGGAGACTCCTTGTCCGTGGGAAAAATAGTCCCACATGAGGGGATTGTTCATGTGGTGAACAGGGAGAGAGAGCACCAGTGGCTGCTTGGGTGGCTGGCTAGGTTGGCTTGTTGCTCTTGGTGGCTGACGGCCTTGGTGAAGAAGAGAGAGAGAAGAGTGGAGCCTTGAATATTTTGGAAATATTATTGATGGTCAAAAGAGATTACAAGGGAAGACTCTCTTTTATAGAGAGAACATATCCCAATAAGGATTAACAAATCATATCTCTAAACAAGGAAAGATCTTATCTCTAAACAAATCAAATCCCAACATATTTTTCCTAAAAACACGTTTACTAAAATAGAAAACTTGCCACCTAAATTAGGACCCAAAATAGGTCCCTTTGGACCTTCTACTGCCGACCCTGTTAGGCCTTTATGCGGCTTCCATGTGGCTATCCACGTGGCCCACTTCATCCTAATATTATATATTTGCAAATAATCATCAAAGTTTCTCGGCATATCATTTGGATGTATCATGTATGCCACTAAGGATTTATTCATTCAAGTATTTAGCATAATGTCACATATAAAGATTTATTGGTGGTAAAAGTAATATTTGGGAGTTAAAAGTGTGTGCTTATATCTTTTTTCTTTTCCACCTAAAATGAGGCTTACTCGATCAACTTGAGTCTACACATCAACTCAAGAAAATAGAACCTCCTTGATATTTCATGTGTTTTTAAAAGCCTCAATCTTATCCACTTTGTATACTGTTGAGCTTATTGCAAGAATTTTTAAGCCATCAATGCACCAAGGAGATGATACATTATTATTGCTGCACCTCTCGATTTTCCTCACTGTTGGAGTACACAGGTACATTGTCAATAAATATCACCATGTCCAAGATAACACAACATTATACTGAAGTACATACCATCTATGTGTGCCCATTTCAAGTCTCATAATTTTGCTCTTTGCTGTTGAACAACCTATGTATGAACAAAACAATTAGATGGTTTCATTTGGGATGAACATAATGTTATGCAATTTTGAAACATTTTTTGACTGACGTAGCCAAATGAACCCAATATAAGAGTAATAAGGAACTTTTAATACGATAACCCTAGAAATCCTCCTTGCACTTGTTTGATAGAGGCCTTAAGCTGAATCTATGGCTTTCAAAAGTTGGAAGTTGTATATAGTTGATATGTATGACTTCTAAAAATGTAATGTAAGGAAAGATGAGGGAAGATAGATCTACGTATAACTCATAAAATTCTAGACAGAAAGTCCTATTTTTGTTTCAATGCCAATAGACAAATTAGTACCTTTCAAGGAATCAAGATCTTCCATCGCCTTACTTGTAAAAATCGAAGTCATTGACTAGCTTTTTCACACTTGTCATGTAACCTTTCTCGAAGTCCCTAGGTAAATTTACATACTGTTTCTTGCGGACAGCAAGCATTCCCGCTTCTAGACAGATAGCAGTGATCTAAAGCAATTGCAATTCCCAGATTTAGAGATCATCATCCTTGCAATGAAGGCAGGTACATAAAAGCAATAGAAAAAGAATAGCACTATGCTATAAGCAATCGAGATGCTGGAAAAGCAGATCCTATAGTTAGTCAAAAGGCTTTCTTTTTTCAAAACTTCCTAAGGACATCTTCACTATCTAGAGTTGAAATAACCACATCGAACAAAAAAAAAAAACAAAGGAAAAGAAAGTGGATCCCAATCTACCTCCATGCCAAAATCGTAAACTGTAGCACCGAATTGCAAAATGGATGCTGCCAAATGATTATCCAGATTTGGAGGAGCCAGATCCAAAAACCATTTTATAGATTTTTATATTTTTTGATCTTCCATCTAAATAAAGTAATATATTAATGCACGATTTGATGAGTCCCTTGTGTGATTGAGGTGGAAGCCATGGCTGGATTGAATACGTTTGATGAAGTAATCCAAGATTTAAACAATTTAGAGAATATGTTGAGATATTTATATCCAATGAGATAGAGATTTGCATGCATTTGCTGAGGCTGTTGGCATGGGAGCAGCAGCAGTTGGGGTCTTGTTTCCAGTTTTAAAAGCTAGTGATGAGTTGTGGACATGTTTTCCCTCTTATGTTATCATAACGGATCTTCCATATTCTGTGGCCCTCTCAACATGCTTCCTAGCAGCGCATCTTGCATGATTGCACCTGTAGCTTCTCTAAAGATCAAGAAGCAAGTATGAAGGTTAGTAGAAGTTAATGATAGTAATCATAGTCAATAAATCATTTAAGTTGAAATAACAAGCACATATTTACCATTTAATGTCATATTTTTTGCATAGAGTTGGAAAAGGACAGGTTATGACATTCCAGAAAATGCAGCACACGTCTACATGCTATTCCAATGCAAAGGGGCAAAAGATTGCATATTTAAGAAATAAGAAATAACTTATTTCACGTTTGATGCATGATTTGGTGCTTACTTGGGGAAGAAACAATTGTTGTTAATATCATTGAAAAGTTAATCTTGATATTGACTAAAAATTTTATTTTTTCAAGAGATGGCAACCTTATCTGTAGATTGTTGCCCAACTAATTCTCTAGGATAAAGATTCAAGGTGAATGGAGTTGAAGTTGTCATGAAAATTAAATCAAGGATATCTCTAGCCATTGTCATGGGGAGAATGCTTAACCTCCATTCCAAGGGAGATCCCTATTTGAGTAAATATGCTTAGTGGACTGATAATTTATTTTGTTCACCTTTGGGCTATAAAATGGAAAGTCCATGTGCAGACAAACTGATCTTCCAATGTTTGACAAATTGTCGAATTGGAAGATTGAGCTCACTTTTTCAGTACATACTTGCATGTGGTTGATGAAATTAGATGCAATTGCACCCCTTTGTGTTTTAGATCATGGGCTAGGTGAGTTCCAAAATGTTCTTGTCTAGATTGGGTCAAGCTTGTCCATAGATCATAATCTGTAGTTAAGGTAGAATTTGTTTTGCAGGTTTGGGACATTTGTCCCTCCTTTGGGAGAGTTGATCCTTGGATGGGGTAATACCTAGTTAAAGCCCATTAATTTGGTATTATGTGATTTTTTTTTTGGGGGTGGGATGGTTTCATCCTGTGCCTAATCTCACGAGGTTGGGTATCGTGGGGATGGGGAAAGCAGTAAGTTACAATACCTATTTGATATTGTAAGGGTTATGGCTCACTTACAAATGATCATAAATGATCACAGTTCAAAATTTATTACATAATTTTTCTTGATCTTATAGATTACAAATGCTTCTTCATTTGTCTAGTAAGAAGAATGAAATCAAAATAGAGGATGTCATCTCGAAATAAATAATCAAGGAAGTAAGTTATCTTTCCCAAACAGAGAGGAAAAGAACAAGCATGTTTTGAAGGCTATGAAAGTCTAACAAGAAGAGATAGAATATTGCAATTCGCCAAACCAGAATCGTTGTCAACACTGCTTAAAAATGGTGAAATAATTACCTCATCCTTTTGGTGTAATTACATGGACAAGGTCATCAACCGTCATGCTATTTCTCCCTTTCTTTCTTATATAAGCCTTACAATGGGGAAAAAGATGTCAAATATAATGACAAAGTATAGAATTTAAATGGATATTTCATAGTCATCACTGATCATTGGCAGCAAGAGAAAAAGATAACTTGTTACCCTAAAGTCGTTAGGCTCTTGAATTTCTGTTAGTAAGATGCATGTTACATCAGACAACAACCATAAATAGCAAGCATGGACTGAATTTTTATGTTTCTTTTTTTTGTAATGAGGTTCATTGAAAAAAATTGCTGCATAAGCTAACCTCATGGTTCCTTTGCATAATTCACACAATGATTTACTCTATTAGCTCCCACCAGTAGTATCTGGGCAAAGATCAAAATTTTATATATGAAGAAAATCTACAAGCTAATCTCACATAGCTAATGTGTCATAAATACACCATACAAATGGATTTTCCAAGAAGCCCTGAAAAGCTAAGAGCATGGAAATGTCGAAGATCGTTGCTACTGATCATCATCAAGACACTCTTATGGCTACTAGGGCCGATACTAACAAGGATGCTAAAGAATCCTCAATCATACAGACTTACAAACAACATATTAAAACATTGGAAACAAATGTAGATAATAGTATTAATAGTATAACCAACAAAAGGATATTGTCCAAAGATAAGATTTGTTTGAATCTCAATCTGTTGTTAGCAATGAAAGATTCTCATGGTGTTTTGCAGCACTATCAAGAGCACAAAGTCAAAGAATGTCCAAAAATAGGTCCCGAGAGGAAGGTTGCCTCTCTAATGTCGTACATCATGTGATGGTAGATTAATTTTAAAGATGCTACACAGTTTAGTTCCAGACACCCCCTTTAAAGGTAAGATATGAAATAAGTAAGAAAAGACTACAAATACTGTTGAATTCAACTAAGTACAGCACATGAATCATTACCGTGCAAAAGGCAAACCAATATCCACTCCACCACCACCATCCTCAAAAAAATAAAAAAGCATAACCAGCAACCTGCAGAGACTCTTCATTTCGTCCTTCCGGCTGCATTTGGTTAGTCTTTCTCTCAATAGGCCCTTCAGATTCTCCTCTCCACTTTCAATCAACTGCATAAACAAAGAATCACATGATGTCAACAAACCAGAATAATCAACATGGTATTGCAGGAAATGTAATGGCAAAAATAAGCACGCTACCCATCAAAGCGTGCATACCCATAGAATAACCATCAAACACCACATGACATAGCTGTTACGTAACACCCAAAACCCTAGTCCCAAATTCCCTAACTAATCTGAATAAGAAACTTCTAATGCTAAATATTAACATAATCCAATTTTCCACCAAGAGGTCTGAGCACATCGATAAACTCACGAGCATTAATCACTAAATTTTCACCCATTCAAATCGATACTCTCAACCAATCAAATCGATTCACCAGATTTTCACCAGATTTTCCCCTATATTCAACAAGTAAACTTACAATTAGACAATGACTAAAAAAAAAAGGATCCTTGATTTTTTGATATTTTAAGTAGCAAGAGACAAACTCACCTAAAAATGGATACTTTGAGCAATAAAAGTTACCCAATTTTGAAATGAATGGAAACAACATTGCAAATAAAAGTTACCCTACCAACTTCCAACAATTTCTTTTTTCTTTTCTATATAAAAAGATAATTATAAATAAATGGACTAAAGATTTAGAAAACAAAAAAAATGAAAGAAAAAAAAGGAAGTATCCTCTAAGATGGCTTGACAACTCTTTGGCAATAATAGAGAACTCCCCTGACAACAATGATTCAATTAGTTGTTGCCACATTCATCTAGACATCTAGATCAAAACAGGAAAAGACAGAAGGTCCTCTCCGCTTCAGTTTATATATAGAAAAGATCCCCAAAAACCACATGATCACCATGGACAAAACGAAAAGAATTCCAAACCCAAAACTAATACAAAGACTAAAAATTTTGAGAGCACCTTAGTAGGAAGCATGGTATAAATTGTAAGCACCTCTGGTTTGATATACCAAAATTATATTTATTGCTAGACTAACACTTTAGGACTATCTCATATTAAAGCAATAAAGCATCTTTCAAGACAAGTGCTGATAGTTGCTGATGTGTGTCATTGTATCTTTATTTGAGTCTAGGACATTATTGTAAGTAACCTCAAATAAAACTCAAAAATGGATTCTTTGTGAACCTTTTCAAAACCAAGTTTTATGGGTTATTAATCGACCAAATTAGTAAATTGATCGAACAAATAACCTTGATCGACCAACCAACTTCATTAACCGATCAAATCAGCCTATTTTAGGAAGTTGAGAAATATCCTTTTGATCAACTAACCAAGTTAATTGACCGATCAGTCAGTGATCGACCAACCATCTTAATTGATTGACAAAATTATCTTTTGATCGACTAATTAACCTTAATTGATCGACCAATTTTATTTCCTATTCAGGCAAATCTTTTAGTATAAATAGAGGACATATGCAGCCCATTTTTTCATAACTTTCAAATAGAAATATCATTCAAAAAGTAGAGCTTCTCATGCTTATTCCAAAGGCTTCTATGCCCTGTTCTTCATGTTATTCAAAGGATGATACCTCGAACCTCTACAGAAAAATTCAGTTTGATATTTTATTGAGGATCCATAGAAGTTATTTCTATTACTCTTTCTTGTTACTTTGATTTACAGATCCCAAGCTTGTTGGGAAGATCCATGGTTGTTTTTGCTTCTCTTCAGGATAAAAAGAGAAGTGGTTGTAAGAGGTTGTGCCACCCTCGTTCAAGTGGTGCATTTAGTGGATTGACTAGTGATGAGTCGTGTTTTGCGAATTAAAATTGGCATTTGGAGAACCCATCGTCGTAGCTCGCAAAACTCATCTATTAAATACAATTTATAACCGAAACTCTAGGGGAGTCCCGGGTCGAACACAGGGAGGCAATGTTTACTTAGTTTGAAATCTGTGCTTCGTTTTGTTTCTTTTTGGTGTTTTGGGGTTTTGTTATTTTTTTTCTTTTGTTTTTATAGAAGAAGCAAGCAATATAGATCACAAAAGAGATGGAAAACCTACGATATATCACGCAAATGTTTATTACAATAATCTATGAAAGCATAAAAGAGAAAGGTGAGAAGAAATTTCCCGAATTGACTGTTCGGCAAGACGACGGCACCTGGTGGAAGCTTGGATGAAGGAGGTGAGATGCGGGACGATGGAGGTGAGATGCAGGAGAATGTGGGGTAGAGGAATGCTTCACTAAGGCTCTGGAATGGAGGTGAGGAGATAGAGGCGATCTTTTACCGGAATGGAGGTAGGAGAATGGCTCCAAGACAACCTATGAAGGTGGTAGGATGAAGGATGAATATTTGGTGGGAAATAGGAACATTACACTAATAGGAGGCCTTTGGAGCTTGAGAGTAAGCTCTAATGGAGCTTTTGTAAGCTACTAGAGCTTACAAGTAGGTGGGAGTAGAGTAGGTAAAGATGAAGAGGAATGGGGGGTGTAGGGGTCCTTTTATATCGGAGAGAAGAGGAAGAAATTCGTGTAGAGGGCTGCAGTGACAGCTGCAAGCATCACTAAAGACCCCTACAGCTGTCGCTGAAGATCGTGCCCCCATTGCTCACGCCTGCAGCTGTCCTCGCGCCTACAGGACATTAGTGACGACTGCAAGCATCACTAAAGGCTCATCCAGGCTATCGCTGAAGATCCGCGCCAACTCACGCACACGCCCACACTTCACAGCAACTAGCGAGGCATGGATGAAGCACGACCATTGGATCTTTAATGGATGCTCCAAATCTCGCTCTTGAGTTCGCGCCCACCTATGCGTACGATCGCGTGTTCGTCGAGGTGTCAAATCTTGCATGCCCGAACTGCGCGCATCGAGCAGCACCACGTTGGGAAGCTTCTGTCGCTTGATGGCATCCAATGGACGCAATCGAATCGCTCCTGCACTCGCGAAATTGGGTGCAGCAGTCGAGCTTCAAACGTACGCTCATTAGATGGGAGAGTAACCTCCACCCGTTGTGCTGAGGCATTGGATTGTCGAGCGGAGCAATCAAATAGCTCGAGCCCTTGACCATTGGATGGAGATCCAAACGTCAGGATTCAAAGTTGGTGAGCTCTTCATATAACACAGGCGACGTGGCGTGTTTATGACCGTTGGATCTTGATCCAACGATTACGATTTGGTGTGGCTCTCCTTTAGCTCATGGGGCGCAACCGATATTGGGCGGTCTAGATGGCGCCACATTGTGCTATCTGGGTTGTCCTTTATGTTGCAGAGGGTGCCATGGGATCGAGGTGATTTCTGCGTGGTTGGACTGCGATCGTCGCTCCGGATCCATTCGTATGGTCGAATTCCTCATCCAAAGCCTGTAAAGATGTCTCATTGCCCTCTGGCCATTGATCTTCCTCAGATCGCATAAGGTGCTACGGGATTTCGATCTAGACAATTTCGAAGGCGTTAGACTCCGATCGTCGTCTTGATCAGATCTGTATGGTCAGATCATCCATCTGAGGCCTTGAAATAAATCTCCTTCCCTCCTGGCCATAAAAAGGACGTAATTAACCTAAACTATACACAACTACTCTAAATGTAGGATGATGCATACTATACAATATTTATAATATAAAATGCAAATCTACGCCTAGGAACATGCATGAATAGTTATTTTAACCTAATTAAATGTGTCTACATCATACCCCTGTGCCTATCTTTTGCTAGTCCCTAGCAAATTAAACTACATGCTACGTATAAAAATAGAATTAGGACTCGATCACTTAGGCCTAAGTCATTTATTAACAATAGAAAATTTCAACTAAGGTCCTAAACTACGAAAACTCAACAGTACCCGGGTGTCTACCAGAATGCAGACTGCCCAAGTCCTCGCCTTATTTGATAAGGGAAGATACATTTTTTTATTTTTCTTCTTTTCAAAATTTTTTTCTTTTGGACTTTTAGAGTTTGAGAGTTTCAGGATAACTTTTTACAGCTACCCGACCCACCCAATACTCAAAAAGAACTCTAAGTGTTAAGCATCTAGTAAAAGAGTAAAATACTCACTAAGCGGCCATTAAAATGAACTCGGGTTTCTACGACCCTAGGTGACCTTGCCTAAAGGTTTATCTTTTCGAACGGTAGCTTTCTCCCTACTTATTTTATTTATGGGGTCAACATAAGGGTGAACCCAGTGTATATCTCCCTGGTTTATTCAACTTCCCCACTTCTTCCCTAAGTGTTTTGGGAATTATTGTACATTTTTGTGAGCTGGGCTCTGGACAACCGGCCAATGGGCTGTTAACCATGACAACTTGCTCGCCATACTCGTGCGGTGAAGTGTGGTTTTTATTTTTTTTGTTTTCTCTTTTTTTTTATGTAGGTGGGTTCCCTAATCTAAGATTTACCTAAAGGCAGTATGAAGAAAATGATCTTGTGACTAGGCTCTGGACAACCGGCCAATGGGCTATTACCCACGACAACTTGCCAGCCATATTACCCTAGACAATTCGTTAGCTACTCAATTTCCGTAAATCATCGAAAAGTGAGTCATTGTGTATAGTGTGTAGATGCTTAGACCTAAAATCCCTTCAAATCAGAGGGCGAGTTGATAAGTTGTATACTTATCATCCCAATTTATTTGCTAGATTAAAGATGAAGTTGAATTGGCGAGGACTCGAGACTAAGCCCACATTCGAGTGGACACCCGAGCTAATTAAGCCAGAAGACCTAAAGAGTCTAAGTGTTCAGGTCCTATCATATCATTTCCTAATGTTAATAACTTCCAAAAGCCTAAGTTCTCTTCTCCTAATTCTATTTTTTTTCTTTTTAAATTTTCAATTTTTTTTTTGAGAATAATAAGAAATTACTGTTACAGCGGACAAAAAGATTATTTCATAAGATATATCCACCCCCCCATGCTTAGCTAATGCAATGTCCTCATTGTTAAAATGAAAGCATATAGGAGAGTAGAAATGGAAGAATAGCACCTCGTTTCCGTGATATTCTGGTCAGCTTGAAACAATCTTTACACGTGCTGAGTTTAGTGCCTTCAGCTAGGCGAGGTCCTCAATCAAGAATAACTAACAATGAGGCTGCAATAACATAGTTTCCGGGCCCCTAGATATGGGTCCCAGAGAGTAAGAATGGGCTTGCGAAAGAGATGATCAATGAAAGTGGCAAGCTGGTGGTGCAGGGAGAGCCCAAATGGTCACTAATAAGAGTTTTGTTGATTCAGTACAAAGGAGGTGTGGGTGGATATAGAAATTATGCAATGGTTGGGTGAATAAGGACAATGGGGGTTTTATGATGTGTCGAGGGCTTGTGGGTACTCTAGAATACCTAATGTTTCAAGAGCTTCTCGCTAAAGATCAATTTCATCATCACAATCAGGATGCTTAATCCAACCATCCTGATCCTCATGATTCCCACCCAAAAGTTGAACCGCAAACTCTAAAAATTCAAGATGAGGACATTGTTGGGTTTTAACTTGATCATGTGAATCATCCAACAAATTTCCAAATTCATAAATATCTTCCTCATCCTAGGTTGCCACAGTTTGTTACATGTCTTTATTGTCCTCAATTATCCCTGCAATAGTATGATTTTCTTCCTGAGTTTGAGTTGAGTTAGCCCTTAAAAGGTTGTCTAAGGTATGTATGGCCATTACTTCCTCTATTCTTCCAAGCTCCTCCATCAAACCACACTTAATTTTATCCTTCTTTGAGAACTCAAAAATATTAAATCGATTTGTTTTATTCCCAAAGGCCATTTCTTTATTTCCCGATTCACAATCAATCCTTGCCTTGGCGGTAGCCAAGAAAGATCTTCCTAAAATAATCAGGGTATGGTTGAGCTATTTTGGTGCTTCCATGTCCAGGACCATGAAATCAGCAAGGTCATGCAAATCATTAACCTTGACTAAAACATCCTCCAAAAAACCCCTTGGTTTTGTAATGGATCTATCGACTAACTACAAGGTTATGTCAATGTGTTTCAGGTAGCTTAGACCCAATTTCATGTGTAGTGAGGTGGGGATCACATTAATGGAAGTGCCCATGGCGAGGAGGGTCCGGTCAGAAGTGATGTTTCCTATTGTGCAGGAAATCAACCTTCTTAGGAGGTAGCTTGTTTAAGATCAATGTGCTTGTGTTATCAGATAGTACTACTCTCCTAATATTTTCAGATTCTGCTCTATGCTTTGCTTTATATGAATTCAATAAACCTACGGCGTAGGTGGGGATTGATCCGATAGCTGCAAGGAGTAAAATGATTATCAATTTGAAAGCCTAAAGTAAGGACATCCTTTCCTCCAATTTCTCCTCTGACTTTTTCTGTTTGCCCATACAGCAACATACTCCCAAATCAGACTCTGATGTTTTATTGATCACATTCTTAGTTGGGAGTCTAGAATTCTTACTACAGGGCCTAATGGCGTTGCCATGGGGTTGGGTAGGTCCCTTGTGTCTACTACCACTCCTCAAGGTGATGGTGTTTGCCATGGCAAAATGCTGTTGGTTAGTGCCTTGGGAAGGGTTGGGGAAAATGGGAGGCCCCCGGTTGATTATGGTAGGAACTTGGTTCTTCCTGGGAGGGGCTGGGGTAGCCTGATAGATAGCATGAGCTTGAGTATGTGACTCCCCATCATTACCAAACCCTTGAGGCCCAGCGCCTTGGTTCTGTACATTCCTTGGGTTTGGTACAGGTTGTGATGGTAGAGATCCAGGCTGTCGATTGTTTGCACCAAGTCCGGATTGCAAGGTATCCAGCAAAGTTTTCATTTGTTGCATGAGCTGGAGCATTGACTCTTGCATTTCTACCATCTTCAGGTTTAAATCAGCCTGCTCGATGGGTTGTTGAGCATTCCACATGGACTGATTAACCTGATTTGAAGGCAACTGAGTATATACATGACCCTAACCCATTGTTTTTGCGATACATAGTTGTTGGGTTGATATTGGGTTTGCAGCCCCTAATCTTTCGGAGAGAAGTTAGGGTGATTTCTCCAACCAAGATTGTAGGAATTCGAGTAAGGGTTGGACCTAACATTCTCCTGCATAGCATGAACATCCTCATAAGATCAGAATGAAGAAGGATCAGAAAAATTGGGATCAAAGGCCCCAGATTGAAACCCATACGGTTTCGAAAAAAGCTAGCTTGAAGGTCGAGCCGACTCCAGCTGGTTCACAAACTTTCGTCCCATAGGTGCTTGCGAAGAATGGAATCCCAAGCCTTGGGATTGAGTGGATCTAGAAAAATTAGAGTTTTTGGACATCCACTCTTCCATTCATTTAGCAACCAGATCCATCTTATCTAATTTATTGCAGATCAATTCCATATCAAATGTATGAGAATCTTGGACCTCATTGGCATTTGAACTAGTTTGAAGGTTTCCATGGAGGTGTGGTTTAAAGAGTTTTCGCTCATTTCCTCAAACAAATCATACGTGCTATCTGTGTCTTTGTTGAGAAATTGCCTCCGCAAGAAGTATCCACATGATTACGGAGTTGATCATTCAACCCGTGATAAAAAATCTGCACAAGTTGTCATTTAGGCACCTCGTGATGTGGACACTTCTGCAACAGATCTTGGAATCGCTCACAGGCCCCATGAAATGGTTCCCCTTGCCATTGGGAAAAAGTGGTAATTGCCCGTCGCAACGTATTAGTTTTCCCAATTGGGAAGAATTTCTTCAGGAAGATCGATTTCAAAGCTGTCCAGGTAGCAATCGATTTTCCAATGGTACGATACCAATGTGCTGCCTTATCCCTGAGTGAATGGGGGAAAAGCCTCATAAGCATCTGTTCTTCATCCACATTCCGCGATTTGGTGGTCTGAACCAGAGTGATCAGGTCCTCCAAATGTTGGAATGGGTCCTTTGAGCCAAGCCCATGAAAGTGTTTAATTAGACTCAAAACCTGGGGCTTGATCTCAACATCACCGACAGGGATCACAACGTCGGGATGATCCTCATAATTTGAAGGATCATAAAAATCTTCAAGGGTCGAGCGCCCTAACCATTCATTCGTTGGAACCATTGCTGCATCTACTACAATTCTTCCAACTGCCTATAAATCAGCTCCTACTGGTTTGGGGGCGGGGGAGGTGGTTGTTGACCAGCCATGGGATCTACCTGGCGATAACTCAACCTTCGCCTCTGGGAATGGTCAATAGGCCTTTCCAAACAAGGGTTCAATGACCTTCCAAGCATACAGTTGAAGGAAGTCGGAAGGATGGGAAAGAGAAAGGACCCTGCAGCACAAAAAATACAAGCCTGTCCTTAGGTTGGGTAGCCTAAAGGTCTACAGACTCTCAAAATCCATCTTAAGATTATAGACTATTTACTCTACTTGTATCCAATCAATCCAACCAGTTAGAAGGAAGGACTAGGGAGAAGGTTCTTCCTTTAGCCTGCACCTCTGGTTCCTAGTGTACCCCCCAACCGAAGTCGTTTGATGCTGCTCCCCTAGCTAGATATCAAATGGACTAGTATAAGTAGGTTAATCGTGAACAATCTCAATCTCGGCTCCGAAGAGCGAATCAGTCCTTATGGCCAGCGTCTAATCAATTTTAGTTAGGCTTGAGATATTTAGTGCTTTCGAAATGTGATGGGCCCTTAATGATTTATTTAGGAATATGTGTATGTATACAACCAAAAAGTTTTCAAGCAAGATTATTAAGGATGAAGTGAGTTTTAAGATTCAGATCTTTCTTAGTAGCTTTTAGGATTCAAGTGTTAGGTATATTCAACCAAATTTCCAAGAGACAAACCAAGTTTGAAATCATGTGTTCAAGTATTTCCTTTACAAATGTAGAAAATATGGAGTGCCTAGCTTGACCTAAATATTGAATCCTATGGGGTAGCTACAAAATGAATTAGTTTTAAATTAGGTGGTGCGGTCCAAACAATTCAATCACGTGACCTAGATGCACCACCAATTAGGCACGTAGAGATAATTAACCTAGACTGATTTATACTCCTTTATGTGTTGATTTGTGTGTACCGGTTCCACAGGTCGGAATCTCGGTTGAGTAGATAAAAATCAAGTTAGGTTATGTGCCTCAAATGTGGGTGTATAAAGTGTGTATGTTGATTCGTCCCATAAAAAGTATCTTTTTGTTTTCTTTTATATGCGAAGGTGAGATGAGTGGAGGTGGCAAACAAGACAAACAAATTCTATCCTAGGGTTTATGCAAACACCTAAGTAGATTAAGTCTTGGTTATGAATGTGGCGAAATGAAACTAGTGGGGGGAATGGGGGAAAACTTACAAATTACTTTACTCGCACTTTACTTTGATCTATTTCACTTGGATCTCCTTGCTAGGGTACCTACAGGACAATAAATCAAAGAAGAAAGATAGGTTAGAAAAATATGTAAGTAATGTGGGAAAACGATAGAAAAAAAAACCAAAGAGCGTTGCCTCCCCGGCAACGGTGCCAAAATGATGAGTCATGTTTCACGAATTAAAATTGGGGATTGGAGAATCCGTCATCATAGCTTGCAAAATGCGTCTATCAAATACAATTTATAACTGAAACTCGAGGGGAGTCCCGAGTCGAACACAGGGAGGTGACGCTTACTTTGTTTGAAATCCGCGCTTCGTTTTGTTTCTTTTTTGGTGTTTTGGGGTTTTGTTATTTTTTTCTTTTGTTTTTATAGAAGAAGCAAGCAATATAGATCACAAAAGAGATGGAACAACTATGATATATCACGCAAATGTTTATTACAATAATCTATTAAAGCATAAAAGAGATAGGGGTGAGACGAAATCTCCTGAATCGGCTGTTCGGCAAGACGACGATGCCTGGTGGAAGCTTGGATGAAGGAGGTGAGATGCGGTACGAAGAAGGTGAGATGCAGAAGGATGTCGGGTAGAGGAATGCTTCACCGAGGCTCTGGAATGGAGGTGAGGAGACGGAGGCGATCTTCTACCAGAATGGAGGTGGGAGGATGGCTCCAAGACAACCTATGAAGTTGGTGGGATGAAGGATGAATATTTGGTGGAAAATAGGAACATTACACTAATATGAGGCCTTTGGAGCTTGAGGATAAGCTCTAATAGAGCTTTGGTAGGCTACTGGAGCTTAGGAGTAGGTGGGAGTAGAGTAGGTAGAGATGAAGAGGAATGGGGGGTGTCAGGGTCCTTTTATAGTGGAGGGAAGAGGAAGAAATTCATGTAGAGGGTTGTAGTGACAGCTGCAAGCGTCACTAAAGACCCCTGCAACTGTCGCTGAAGATCACGCCCCCACTGCTCATGCCTGCAACTGTCCTCGCACCTACAAGCAATTAGTAAAGGGTTGCCCAGGTTGTCACTGAAGGTCCGCGCCAACTCACGTACACACCCACACCTCACAGCAGCTGGCGAGGTGTGGATGAAGCACGATCGTTCTATCTTTGATGAACGCTCCAGATCGCGCACTTGAGTTCGCACCCACCTACGCGTGCAATTGCTCATCCGTCGACGCGTCAAATCTTGCGTGCACGAACTGCGCGCATCGGGCAGCACCACGTGGCGAAGCTTCCACCGCTTGATGGCATCCAACGGGTGCAATCGAATCGCGCCTGCGCTCGTGAAATTGGATGGGAGAGGAAGCTCCAGTCGCTGTGCTGAGGCGTTGGATTGTCGAGCGGAGCGATCAGATGGCTCGAGCCCTCGACCATTGGATGGAGATCCAACGATCGGGATTCAAAGTTGGTGAGCTCTTCAGACGACACGGGTGGCGTAGCATGTTTGTGACAGTTGGATCGAGATCCAACGGTTGTGATTTAGCATGGCTCTCCTTCAACTCATGGGGCTTGGCCAATATTGGGTGGTCTAGATGGCTCCACGTGGCGCCATCTAGGTCATCCTTTCTATTGCAGACGATGCCACGGTGCTCGGATCGAGGTGATTTCTGCATGTTCGGACTGCGATCGTCACTCTGGATCCATCCGTATGGTTGGATTTCTCATCTGAAGCCTGTAAAATGTCGCATTGTCCCTTAGCTGTTGATCTTCCTCAGATCGCATAAGGTGCTACGGGATTCCGATTTAGATGATTTCAGAGCCATTAGACTCCGATCGTCATCCTGATCAGATCCATATGGTCAGATCATCCATCCGAGCCCCTGAAATAAATCTCCTTCCCTCTTGGCCATAAAAAGGACGTAATTAACCTAAAATACACACTACTCTAAATGCAGGATGATGCATGCTATGCAATATTTATAATATGAAATGCAAATCTAAGCCTAGGAACATGCATGAATAAGCATTTTAACCTAATTAAATGTGTCTACATCAACTAGCTTGGACTAGTCCAAAAAATCCTAAGCTAGGAGGCTTAGGTAGTGGTTTTTACCTAGGAAGGGTTTCCACTATAAATCAAGTGTACTTTGTGCTCGAATCTTTTGTGATATATTTATACCTATGCATATATTTTCACCCCTCCCCTCTAGTATACATTGCGATCCACAGGATATCCTCCTACTCTCACTTGGTATCAGAGCCTGAGTTGTCCAAGAGATGTCAAAATCAAATGTTGACATGTATGCTGAGGGACAGTCGGCAGTTTGACCTCCTCTATTTAATGGAACGAACTTCAGCTATTGGAAGACTAGGATGTAGATCTTCCTGGAATTAATGGATTACGAGGTATGGGATGTCATCACCTCGAAGTACACACGTCCAGAAATCAAAGATGGCATTGCAATCACTCAGGATCAAAAGAAGATGGCTACACACAACACTAATGTCATGAACGCCATATTCTGCAGTCTCTCCAACGAAGAATTCAACAAAGTCTTCGCATGCAAAACTGCATACGAGATATGGATCATTCTAGAAGTTACCCACGAGAGAACTTCAAAGGTAAAAGAAACTTGAGTAAATCTACTAATTCAAAACTATGAGCTTTTTAGGATGAAGAAAGGGGAATCAATAAAGGAGATCACAAGATTTATGGACATCATAAACTCCTTATGAAATCTTGATCAAGAAATCAAGAACAAAGCCCTAGTCAAAAAAATTCTTCTCTCACTCACCAGTGACTGGGAAACCAAGACTACCACCATTCAAGAATCAAAAGATCTATCCACCATGAAATTGGATGATCTTATAGGAAGTATAATGGCATACGAGGTTCAACTCCAACACATGAGGGATCAAGAAGAAGGATCCAAGAATAAGACTATAGCTCTTGAAGCTACTTAGGAATCCGAAGAAACCTCAAGCAGAGAAGAAGAGGACATAGCCCCCCTCTCTAGAAAATTCAGAAAATTCCTCAAGGATAAGAAGAGTTGGAGGAAAAAGAAAGAGGAAATCAAGAACAATGCAATCACCTGTTACAACTATAAGAGAAGAGGGCACATCAAGAAGGACTGTCTGCTTCTCAAAAAGGAGTCAGACAAGAAGAAGAAGCCCTTTAGAAAAGATGGAAAGAAGAAAGCTTTCACAGTAACTTGGGATGACTTGAACTGAAGTTTCGAGGAAGAAGAAACCTCAGGAGAAGAAGCACTTCTCGGTCTCATGGCACTAGACAATGAGGTAACCTCCTTTACTCAAGATGAATTATTAGAAGCATTCTTTGAATTGCATGATGTAGCTAAATCACTAAAAACTGGAAAATAGAAACCTAGAAAAAGCATTAACTGAAGAAAAAGCACAAACAGACGTACTTAATAATCAAAACAAAGAGTTATTGAGATTATTGAATTAAGATCTCAGATAAACAAATTAAAGGTAGATATAGACAAGCTAAAAGAAAACTCTGCTATTCTATTAAATGATCTAGCCAAATTCACAAATGGAAGTAGAAACCTGCATAAATTGTTAGGACCACAAACCCAAAGCACCACAAAATTTGGGTTAGGTTATAAACCAAAAAATGATCATGAAGAATCTAGCTCTAGCAAAGGGGAAGGTAGCTTGCCAAAATAGGCAACTCAAACTAACCACCGTGGACCCAAACAAAAATGGGTATCAAAAAGTATACTACAATCTTGTTTTGTTGGTTCTGTAGATTATAAGAAGTGGACTTTTCAACAAACCAATGGAACACTCAAGCCACTCTATCAAATAAAGCCTCACAAACACAAACCAATGATAGGAAAGAGAAGAAAGATGATGGATAATGGACATCGGTTGTTCCAAGCACATGACCGGCAAAGAAGACCTATTCCTGCATCTCAACCGTCAGGAAGATGGTACGGTCATGTTTGTGAACAACCACAAGGGTTGTATTATTGGTACTGACCAAATTGGTAACTCTTCTACGACTAAGTCATGTTCACATGAGGAACATTAGCAGACTCATGAAACATGAACTTGTCAAAGGTCTGCCAAATATCAACTTCAAAAAGAGCAAAGTCTCTGATTCTTGTTAAATTGGTAAGCAAACTAAGAATCCCTTTAAACCAAAAAGGATGGTTAGCACTTCACAACCTTTGGAGCTACTTCACTTAGACTTGTTCAGACCAACCAAATCCGAAAGCCTAAGCAGGGGCAGATATTGTATAGTCATAATCAACTTTTCTAGATTTACTTGGATATCTTTCTTAAAAAGTAAAGATTTAACCTTTGATGCTTTTAGCAAATTAGTTAGAAGACTACAAAATGAAAAAGGATATGAAGCAATTAGGATTAGAAGTGATCACGGTGGAGAATTTAAGAATGAATCATTTACCAATTTCTGTGATCAATATGAAATAAAACATGAATTTGCATTCCCTAGAGCTGCACCTTAGAATGGTGTAGTTGAGAGGAAAAATAGCACTTTGCAAGAGTGTGCTCGCACAATGCTGTGCAAGTCAAAGCTGCCTCGATATTTTTGGGCTGAGGTTGTAAACACTACTTGTTATATTCAGAATAGAACCCTGATCAGACCAATCTTAAAGAAAACACCATTTGAACTCTATCATGAAAGGACACCTAGAATTTCCTACTTCAAGATATTTGGTTGTCGATGTTTTATACTAAATACTAAGGACAATCTTGATATGTTTGATGCCAAAAGTTCGAAGGGAATTTTCCTAAGTTATTCAACTAGGAGTAAAGCCTATAGGGTTTTTAATAAGAGGAATTCAGTTGTCGAGGAAACCATACATGTATCTTTTGATGAAACCTCAGTTCAACCAAAATATTCTGCAATTGATAATGATGACCTAATAATTGACCCATCAAACATTCTAGAAGAGAATATTTCTGATGAACTACCCAGAGATATGTCATTTGTGAAAGATCATCCAAAAGAATTGGTGATAGGTGAATTATCTAAAGGAATTCAAACTAGATCTTCCTTTAATAGTTTAGCTTTCACTGCATTTGTTTCACAATTAGAACCCAAAAATGTCAAAGTAGCTTTTACTGATAATCACTAGATTATTACAATGGAGGATGAGTTAAATCAGTTCAAGAGAAATCAAGTATGGGAACTAGTTTCAAAGCCTGAATCACAAACCATTATAGGAACAAAGTGGGTCTTTAGAAATAAACTTAATGAATCATGAGAAGTAGTTGAAATAAAGCTAGACTTGTGACCCAAGGGTATAATCAAGAACAAGAAATTGATTGTGATGAAACTTACACTCCCATAGCTCGCCTAGAATCCATTAGGATGTTGCTAGCCTTTGCCGCCCATATGAAATTCAAACTTTTTCAAATGGACGTCAAGAGTGCCTTCCTAAATGAATTCATCAAGGAGGAAGTCTATGTTAAGCAACCTCTAAGGTTTGAAGATGTTAAAAATGCAGACCATGTCTATAAACTGAACAAAATCTTATATAGACTTAAACAAGCTCCACGAGCTTGGTATGATAGATTAAAATCCTACCTAATTGAAAATGAATTTAAAATTGGTAATATAGATCCAACCTTATTCACTAAAAAGAGAGAAAATGATCTTTTATTAATTTAAATATATGTTGATGATATTATTTTCGGTGCTACTAATGATTTGTTATGCCAAGACTTTGCAGATGTGATGCAAGATCAGTTTGAGATGAGCATGATGGGAGAACTTCAGTTCTTTCTCAAACTTCAAATTAATCAACTATCCTCTGGAATCTTCATCTCTCAAACAAAATACACAATAGAGATACTGAAGAAATTCTTGATGGACAAAGTCAAAGGTAAAGACACACCTATGGCAGCTTCTACTCAATTGAAAACTGATGACACAAGTAAATCAGTAGATCAAAAACTATATAGAAGCATGATAGGATCTCTGCTATATTTAACTGCAAGTAGACCTGATATATTATTTTGCACTTGTTTGTGTGCTCGCTTTCAAGTAAATCCTAAAGAATCATATCTAAATGCTGTTAAAAGAATACTTAGGTATCTAAACTACACACAAGATTTAGGACTCTTGTATCCGAAGTCAGATTCATTGAAATTATATTCCTTTTGTGATGATGACTATGCAGGTAGTTTCATAGACCGTAAGAGTACTAGTGGAACTTGTCAATTTCTCAGAAATTCCCTAGTCTCTTGGTTCTCTAGAAAACAAAATACCGTATCACTATCTACAACTGAAGCTAAATACATAGCTACATCTTTAGCTTGTTCACAACTATTGTGGATGAAACAGACATCACAAGATTTTGGTTTGTCTTATAAGCATAACAAAATTTTGTGTGACAACACAAGTGCCATTAATCTATCCAAGAATCCAGTACAACAGTCTAAGACTAAACATATAGATGTTAGACATCATTTTCTTAGAGATTGTCCTAAAGGGAGATATTAATTTAGAATTTGTTAACATAGAAAATCAACTAGCTGATATATTCACAAAACCTCTGCCTAAGGTAAGGTTTAATCAAATTTGTCATTCACTAGGATTATCTAGATTAAAACAGCTTAATTAATTTGCTAATGAATGTCCTTTTTTTCCTGTTTGATCGATCAATTTCTTCAAATTGATTGACCAACCTTTGATCAATCAAATAGTCCACTTTATTTGACCAAAACTTCAAGTTTATCTTGCTTCAATTACATGTTTAAGGGGGAGTTAATTGATAACCACTAGCAGCATGTTTTACTTTTTGCTGAAATAAAAAGGGGGAGATATTATGCAACCTTTTCAAATTCATAATTATAATTTTGTTGTCATCAAAAAGGAGATTGTAAGCACCTCTATTTTGATACACCAAAATTATGTTTATTGTTAGACTAACATTTTAGGACTATCTCAAATTAAGGCAATAAAGCATCTTTCAAGACAAGTGCAAATAGTTGCTGATGTATGTCTTTGTATCTTTATTTGATTCTAGGACATTATTGTAAGGAACCTTACATAAAATTCAAAAATAGATTTTTCATGTACCTTTTCAAAACCAAGTTTTTAGAGTTATTGATCGACCAAATTAGTAAATTGATCAACCAAATTACCTTGATCGACTAACCAACTTCATTAACCAATCAAATCAGCCCATTATAGGAAGTTGGGAAATATCCTTTTGATCGGCCAACTAAGTTAATTGACCGATCAATCAATGATAGACTAACCATCTTAATTGATTGACCAAATTGCCTTTTAATCGACCAATTAACCTTAATTGATCGACCAATTTTATTTCCTATTCAGGAAAACCTTTTAGTATAAATAGAGGACGTATGCAGCCCATTTTTTCATTACTTTCAAATAGAAATACCATTAAAAAAGTAGAGCTTCTCGTGCTTATTCCAAAGGCTTCTGTGCCCCATTCTTCACATTATTCAAGCATGACACCTCGAACCTCTACAAAAAAATTCGGTTTGATATTTTATTGAGGTTCCATAGAAGTTATTTCTGTTACTCTTTCTTGCTACTTTGATTTACGGATCCCAAGCTTGTTGGGAAGATCCGTGGTTGCTGTTTTTGCTTCTCTTCAGGATAAAAAGAGAAGTGGTTGTAAGAGGTTGTACCACCCTCGTTCAAGTGGTGCGTATAGTGGATTGACTAGCTTGGACTATTCGAAAAAATCCTAACCTGGGAGGCTTAGGTAGTGGCTTTTACCTAGGAAGGGTTTCCACTATAAATCAGGTGTACTTTGTGCTTGAATCTTTTGTGATATATTTGTACCTATGCATTTTTTTTTTTTAAGGTGATACTATTCACCCCTCCCCTTTAGTATATGTTGCAATCCGTAGGATATCCTCCTACTCTCATAAATATGCATACTAAGAGCATGCACTTGAATCCCATCCAAATACAAGAACCCCAAATGCTTGCTTCCACCTATCACCATCTTCCTATCCTACGATCTCAACTCAAGTAAGAAAAAATTATTTCTTTGCAAACAAAATCACCACAAATTTCCTCGTGATCAACCCCTAGAACCTGCAATGCGAGCACCTCTCATTCCTCAAGCATGCAAAAGGTACCACCACATACATGCATAGGGGGTAAACACAAACCATCATGCAGCTGCCCACCCCATCAATCAATTGACATCCAAATGATGATCTTATGCAAGGAAGCTCACATGAAATCCCACCAAACTCACAGCCCCCATTAGAGATCAGAGATGCTAATCATACTCATGCAATTCACACCCGAATTGCATGAAATCAAAAGCACACATCACAGCAACAAAGGCATCCCTGAGGTCATCCGCTTGAGGACTTAATCCTTGAGGTCATCCTTGAGAACCCCTGCCTACCCCCTCCTCACCATCTACAGCTAATGCATCCACTCCATCCCCCGCCCCTTCCCCCACTCCTCAACCACGTCCACCCTCCCTGTAGCTGTTGACGCCTCCACCTCCTTATTCGCATACACCCCCCACATCACCACCATCAAATCTCACAACGTGGAGAGCCTTGGCAAGATCATCGAGATTGCCAACAATGTGACAATTGATGAAGAAAGGAACTCGAGAGCAATACTAACAAGTTTGTTCTATTGACGATAGAATTGAGGAGGGGGTCAGGTAGGTGGGAGGAGTAGGAGACGAAAGGGGGGGTCTTGTCGAGGGTTTTAGGGTAAGGGGATGGTCGAGAAGGGTAGGATGTGGGGATGATCAGCGTCAATCTCCTTCTTTGGCATTAGGGAGGCAAGGAAGGAGCTCTCATCAAGCCTGAAGGTGTCGTTGGTGGTTGTAGAGGTGATCGCTAGAAAGCGTGATTTGTGAAAAGGGGTTTTAAGTCGTAACACGCAATTTGGATCGCTTTTAAATTTGTAAACTCCAAGTACTTGGGAAAGTATTCGGGTTGTCCCAAGAGAGGTAGGAATGCTTTAAACAAAATCTCCCCCTTGAGTCTTGGAAATCAACTTCTTTTTTAGGTTTTAGAATATGTAATTTTTTTTAGGGTTTTTTAGTATGGGCAAAATAATACAGAGAGAGATGGAAATTGAAACTACAAAAATGCAAAGCAACAAGTGCCTTGCTTCTCCATCTCACCCTAAGCACGAAAGGCCTGGTGTAATGAAGTTGCAACACAACCACAAGCTATCTAAAAAGCAAAGAGGAATGCTTTTGTTGATTTGAAAAAAATGTTTTGCAATGGGTTAGAGAACTCACAAGTGAGAGGGATTCTCACTTGTAATCTCCAACAAAGACACTACACTACTATGCAAAAGAAATAACAAGAGTATAGAAGAAAGCTTAGGAAGATAATGTTGGTGATGATGCTGCTACCCAGAATTCTTGCTCTAGTCCTAGTTGCCCCAAGACCAAAAGGAAATCTTCTCTCTTGAATGTCCTTATGGCAAACCCTAGGTGGGAGTGCCTCCTCCTCGGTGTGGAAAATCTCCACTCCATGAACTTCTCCATAAGGTGGTGTGGACCATCTTCAGGTCTCCTCCTTTGGATGTCCTCCTTGCCTGGCCTTCCTCCTTGGTTTGATGGCGACACAAGGAAGAAGTTGAAGCCACCAAGGAGACAGGGTGTCTCCTTGATCTTTTCCTCCTCTCCTCTCCTTGGATGTTGGATATGGGTGGAGTATGAGTAGAAAGAAATATAACCAAGGATGATTTGAAGTGGGTAGTTAGTGGTCTTTTTATAGGGTGGGTAGGGTTGTAGGTATGGTCAAGGGATGGATGGCTAGCACAGCTTATAGGGGGTGGTTATGGGATCCTAGGGCTAGGGTTAACGGCTCCAACATGAAGAGTCTTTTTAGAAGTTGGCGCCAACCCTAGGTGGAGACTAGGGTTAAGGGGTTGTATGGTGTGTTGTAGGGTTAGGATGGATTCTTAGGAGGGTGGTTAATGGATGGAGAGTTAGGATAGGTTGGCACCATATGTTGGGGTGTGTTGGGTGGTGGTTATGATTGGGTTAATAGAGTTGGCACCAACTCTATGTAGGTTAAGGGTTATGGGTTGGCGTGGAGATGGATGGAGGGTTAGTATTAGGTCTTTAGGTGGTGGTTATATGGTGGAGGGTTTAGGTTAATTGGTGCCAATTGAAAGGGTGTAGGATGGTGGATTTGGGTTAAGTTGCCACCAATTTAGGTGTAGTTAAAGGGCTTGTTTTTGGCTCCAACATGTAGATGGAGGAGATTGGTTTTGGTGGTGTTTGGATGGTGGTGATCAGAGGTAGAGTTGGCGCCAATTTGAAGGAGTGTGGATAGGTGGTTTTGGCGCCAACTTTGGTGTGGTTAAGGGTAGTTAAGGTGGTGGAAGGGGGTGTTAAAGTTGGTGCCAAAAGGGGGCTTCTAAAAGGGGGTTAGGTGGATGGTGGAGATGGGTTCTAAGGGAGATGAATGGTGGTGATAAGTGGGGGTTTTGGAGGGAAAGTTGGAGCCACCTTTTGTGGTGGCTTTTGGAGGTGGTGGTGAGAAGGGATGTGGGGATGGTGGTGCCAACTATAGGTGGAGGTAGGTGGTTAGTTTAGGTGGTGGACTTGGAGTATACTTAGGGTGGAGTTAGGTTAGGGTTTAGGTAGTTGGTGGATGGACATGGAGGTGGAGCTGGTTTTGAGCTTAGCTAGTAGATAGTAGTGGAGGAGTTAGGGTTTTGAGAAGAGCTAAGGGAAAGCTGACTTGAGCTACATTGGGGCTGCACTGGAGCTGAACTACTGAGGAGGTCTTCAAGAGGAGCTCAACTACTTAGCTTAGCTAGCTAGTTGTTATGCTGGTAGCTAGGCATGAGTAGTTGAGCTAAGTTGAGCTGGTTTCAACCTATCTAAAGCTAGGTTGAGCTGGAATTGCTTCTGATGAGAACTCTCAAGCTAGCTTAGCTACTAGGTAGGAAAGTAGTAGCTAAGTTGGAGGAGGTTCAGCTGTTGTAAGCTAAGTGGAGCTGGGTAGAGCTGGACTTGGAATGAGCTGGAGATGGAATGAACTCCCGTCAACTAAACTAAACTAGCTAGAGCTCCCAGTGAACTGGCTAGAGCTACTATGAGTTAGACTCAACTAAGTTGAGATGGATCTACCCTAAGCTACCCTAAGCTACCATCCAGGTAAGATGAGTTGAATGGAGCTGGAAAAAGCTAAACTTAGCCAATGTGAGCTCATATCCAACTGAGATGAGTTGGATCAGCTAGGGTTCAGTTGATCTAGACTTCCTCTTCACTTTCTGCCTTCTTGAGTGTTAGGGTTTTAATGGTTTGAACATTTTCTTAACCTTAACACTCAAGTAAAGATGTTAAAAATACAAAAAGAATGCAATGCATGCCTAATCATAGGTTATGCCTACATGCATCCCAAAAATCCATTTGCAGAGTTAAAAACTTAAGAGCTAAATCTATTTTAGGTGATACAAATGATGATAAACTAACGTTTATCAAGAGGGAGGTGCAGACTCATGACCCTGATGCTCCTCTTCACAAAATGGAGGAAGTGGCAGCAGGGAGAGAGCACGATAGCAGGGGGTGGAGGGGGAGGAATTGGGTTGTTGCTGCCACTGCGCACCATCGAGGAATGGTATGGTTGGGGAGTGGGGCCACCTACGTCAGGAGAGGGAAGGGGAAGGTGATGCCATTGGGGAATCGGGGAGTCGAGAGAGGGGGAAGGTGATGGGGGGTAGGAGTAGCCTTTAAGGAAAATTTTGGGAGGGAGGGCAATTTTTTTTTAATATAAAATTCCTTTAGTCACGGTTCCACTCAGAACCATGACCAAAGCTTTGGTCACCCTTCAAGCAATCGTGATAAAAGGCTTCAGTCACAGTTCCACTTAAAACCATGACCAAAGGATTAGGTCACCAAAGGTAAAACAAATCTTGCCCCCTTTTTAGTCATGGTTTTAGGTGGAACCATGAGCATAGGTTACTTTTGGTCATGGCTTTAGGCACTGTGAGCAAATCCCCTTTTCCCAATAGTGACTTTTTCAGAATAACACTTTTTAATTGGAACCAAGTAGTAATAGGATGCTCAACCGTCCTGAACCAATATAATGCCTTATCTTTTAGGGAGAGAGGAAAAAGTCTCATGAGCCACAAATCTCCCTGCACATTGCGGGAACGAGTGGTTTGTTCCAAGACAATCAGCTCATCGAGGTGGCTAAAAGGGTCCTCTCTCGGAAGACCATGGAAATATTTAATGAGATTCAGGATAGTGGGTTGCTCTAGAAATCCCCCTTGGGTATAACCACCCCGGGTCTCTCCTCATAATTGGAAGGATCATAAAAATATTTAAGTGGGATGAAAGGTTCCCCGAGTGGTTGACCCTATCTTTTATTGGCTAGGTTCATGACTATCCTAGCCAACCGTTGCTAATTCAATTGAAGTTGACCAATTGGTCAACCATCATGTAAAGGGGATTAGGATTTGGATTTTGATTTTGTCCTTGCTATTATAGATTTGGTAGCTCCAAATATGGAAGGTTAGGGATGGGTATGTCAAAGATGGAGGGGTTAGTTTGTGGATTTTGGGTGGAAGGGTAAGAGGTGGGATTAGAAGTGGGGTTAGACGGATTTTGTGGTTGAGAAGTGGAAGCAGTAGTGGACTTATTTTGCATGTTTTCCATTTTTGATGAATGCAACAAAGTGAATCTTTTTGTGCAGGGGGCAAAATTAAGTGGTACCTCCAAGTGTGGAGTTTGGGACTGCTGCTTGTGTGTACAATGGAAGAATAGGGAGGAGAGGAGGGAAAGATGAGAAGTGTGCAATCAAACAACAAAATTCTAAGCCTAATCTTAAGGTTGACTCCTTAAAACCTAAGACTTGGGAACCTAAAAAAGTAAGAAACCATTAATTGAACCCCCTACCCAAAATCAACTTGGCTAGACTAGAGAGGTAGCTTGGGCCCAAGCATGTCCTAGGAAAATCACCAAGGGCTTGTGCAAACCCATACTCGTCGTTTGACTTCCCTCCTAGTCTAACACCAAGTTTAGTTAAGGGGATTGAGACAATTAAACATAACTTAAACTTCAGATATCAAGCCTAAGATGAAATGAAGTCCTTAGTGGTCAAATGACTACCAATTTTAATTTAGGCTTAGGAACTTAACTGCACAAGAAATGTGATGGGCATTAATTGGGGTCACTCCTGATTATTTCTTTTCTTGGTGCGTGTGAATTGGGCAGGAAGTGATGCCCAAGCCAAAGCAAAAGGTTTTGCAAATAAGGATTTTTGGTTGAAGCGTTTTAGGGTTTTAATCAAGATTTAATGTCTTTTAAGATTCTCTCTTGTTAACGATTCAATCAAGGTTTTGAAGTTCCACAAAATAATATCAATCAAGTTGTTGGTGGAAGTCAATTCCTTTACAATTTGATGTGACTAAGAGAGAAAATTGAAAACCTTAAAATTTGAGAATACTATGTATACAGCTCCTAAATGAATCTCTTTTCAAAAACCTTTTAGGTGGCAGTCGAAACATGACAAACAATACCACCACCTAGTAGAAAATCAAACAAGGAATCCAAAATTGATTTTTTTGTGATTTTAGGAAATTGTTTGATATTGTTTTGGAATTTTTCTTCTTATTGGTGTCAAGAGTCAAAAATGATAGATTCAAGGAATTGATTCTGCAGAAAGCTCAAATGGCATCAAAAATTTTTGAGAATTTTATATGATGTAGATAATTTCTCAAGGTTTCTAGAAATATAAAGTTTATTCAAATATGATGAGTAGAAAAATTAATAAAATTCATGGGTAATAAGAAAATAACAAGGAAACAAGGTCTAAGCCCGTTCACTCCGTGAATTTTTTAATTTTTTCTATTTTGCCAAATTGCTTGAAAATTGGACTCAAGGTTCCCGACTCAAAGGGGCTTCCTTGGGTGAAATTTGGTGATTTTAGGAAGCTCCTATATGCCCGAACTTGATTTTTGAAGACCAAGATAGAAGTTTGAATTTTCAAAAATAAAACAGCAATAAGGCTAAGGTGATGGAAAAATGAAGTAAACAAGCAACAAAGTGATTTTTAGGGTTCCACCACCCTCAATTTTTCTTGTTTTTTATTTTTTTTGATAATCTAAAGTTTTTTAATAGATTTTTATTTTTTTGAAGAGTTGCCTAGGGTATTAACCTGGAGTACACGGGAAGAAAAGAAACTTGGAGCTTTCGCTCCAAGTACTCCAAATCCCGCTCCTACTCCTGATTCGCACCTAAACAACACAAACATAAAATTTGTGAAGATCTAGCAAAGCAAGAGAGAGATAAAAGATGTGATTAAGCCGTGCCTCCCCGGCAGTGGTGCCAAAAGTTGATACAAGAAATACGTGTTTTGTTATTGATGAAAAATAGTGTCGTATGCGTAAAATCGATCAACTCTTAAATTTATAATACCTAGATAGGGTATCTAGGGTCGTCCAAGGAGGTCAATTCATTAGTCACATGAAATGGTTCTCTTTCTCCTCTCTAATCCGCACTTGTATTTTTATATTTTCAATTTTGTTGTTTTTATGATTTTCAAAACAATCGGGCACTTAAAGGTGGAGATGAACTATGCTAAAACTATGCCTAAGTGACAAGAACTAATCTACACCTCTAAGCTCACCTTAGGCAAGTGCACCGAGGGTAATTAGAGGGTAGAAGTGTGATGTGCACTACAACTATTAGAAATAAGATTAAAATAGAAATTTGGAAGGCAATAATGATCTTTGTATTACTAGTAAGTTGACAACAGGTAGCTGAATGCTTCTTACAATAAAAGGAGAAACTACACTAGTAAATACAAAGAAAATAGAGAAGAAAAGTCCTCCAAAGATGGTGGAGTGGTCCTTGCTCCAAGCACAGCAGCTTTTGTGCTTCAAAAGAACTCCTTGCTTCTAATATGATGGCTCCTCCAAACTTTCTCCTCCAAGGTGGACGTCCACCACCTTGATGAAGATATCCTCCTTTCCTGGCCATCCTTCTAGAGGAAAGCTTCTACTCCTTGGTGTGGCACAAGGAAGAGGAAGAGAGAGAAAGAAGGCACCAAGGGGGCGGGTAGGTTGCCACCTTAATCTTCTCTTTTTCTTCCCTGGCCGTAGGTAGTAGGTGGTCTAGGTAAAATTAACACTAAGGGATGATGATGGTATGATAGTGGTTATGGGGGGTATTTGTAGGAATGGAGAGGGGGTTGGTGTGCCCCTTTGATTGAATGGTTAGGATGGCTAGATGGGGGTGGTTGGTTGATCCTATGGCCACCAAAAGTTGGTGCCAAAGGATGGGGCATTATGGGTGGTGGTTACCTTCCTTGGTGCCTCTTGAGTTGCCGCTAAGATGTCTTCTAGAAGGAGGTCTTAGGTGGCCCCAAAAATTGAAGGGTGGAGATGGCATATGTGGTGAGGTGTAGGGCTAAGATGGGGGGGTGGGGGGGGGTGGTTAGGTGTTTTTGGCACCAAGAATAAGGTGCCTCTTCGTGGTGGTGGTCGGTTGAAAGGTGGTTTATGTGTTGGCACCAAAGTGGAGTAGGAGTAGGGGAGCTTAGGTGGACTTTGGTAGGCTTATTTAGTGGAGCAAGTTAGGTGGGGATTAGGGATAGGTTTTTGGTGCCATGAAGGTGGACTAGCTAAGCTAAGCTAAGCTAGCTAAGCTAACTTAGCTAGTAGATGAGTGGAAAAGAAGGCAGAGGGAGCTAGGGTTTTGGAGGAAGAGCTGAGGAGCTGCATCTGAGTTGCACTGGAGCTGATGGCTGTTGAAGAGAGCTGCATGGAGCTTCTTTAGCTGGCTTAGCTAGCTAGTTCTTTGCTAGTTGTTAAGCCAAGCTATGATGAGCTGGCTTCTGATGAAGTGAGTTGAGGTGAGCTAGGTCTGGTCTTCCCGGAGATTACCTAGCTAGTAGTAGTAGCTAGCTTTGGTCAAGTAGCTAAGAGTAACCAAGTTGAGCTGAGTTGAGTCTCCGGGAGCTGGACTTAAGCTGACTAGGCTTAGCAGCTAGTTGATGGTAGTAGCTAGTCCTAGACAGGTAGAGCTTCCAGTGAACTATTTTGAGCTGGAGGAGCTTGAATGGAGTGGGATCAACTGCCTTGAGCTAGTTTGAGCTACCATCTAGCTAAGGTGAGCTGAATGGAGCTGAGGTAAACTAGCTTGAGCTACCATTCAACTGAGATGAGCTGAATGGAGTTAAGGATGAGTTGATCTAACTGAAAGGAGCTGGGATCCAGCTGGGATGAGATGGATGTAGCTGAGATCCAATTGATATGGGCTTCTCCTTCATCTTCTACCTTCCAGAGTGCCAAGGCTTGTGGTATCTAACTATTTGTCTTTCCCTAACACTCAGGTAAATGCATAAAAAATACAATAAAATGCAATGTATGCCTATCCTAAGTGAATGCCTAAATGCAGGCCGAAAACCCATTTGCGGAGTTAAAACCCTAAAAGCTAGATTAGTTTTAGGACACAAGAATGATGATAAACTGGTGTTTATCAACCTCCCACACCCCTATCCCTATCCATTCTCTCTCCATCCTTTCCTCTTATTTCCCTATTGGCCTTAATTCCTTCTGCATCCTTTTGCCCCAAATATCAGTATCCTCAAACTTCTCACACTTCCAACCCAACCATGACTCCAACTTTTCTTGGGTGGGAGACTACTCCTCAACAACCAAGATATGATTATTTTTCTAACTCCTTATCCCCTGATTTTCTCAGAACCCAACACTCAAAGACCTAATCCCTATTTGAATTATAACCAACCTATAGGTCCCAGTACCATGATTGAAGTAGATGATTTAGCCGAATTAAGGAAGCGACTCCAAGTGTACGAGAGAAAATGGCAAGTTCTAATTGCCAAGATCCTGGAACAATACGAACAATGTTGGGCGCAAGTTCAATTGTATCAACAAACTCATTCCACCCAGGTACAAGATGTAAGTACCACTATTTTGATACAGTAAAATTATGCTATTTGCGTGACTAATATTTCAGGACTTTTCCTTACGGATCAAAGCTTCTCTCATGGATCAAATTTGGAAGAATGCTGATCCATATCCCAGTGTCTTTTTATCTTTATTGAGTATATAATATTTTGTAAGAAACCTCAAAATAAGTGTCAAACGGATTTTTGCACTCCTTAAAAATAAGTTTTTAGGATTATTGATCGATCAACCAAAGTAATTGATTGACCAACCAACTTAATTAATCAATCAAATCAGCCCATTTAGGAAGTTGATTAATACACTTTTGATCTTCCATTTTGGATAATTAATCGACCAATGACTGATCAATCAAATAACTACATTGATCGACTAAACATCATTTGGATCGACCAATCTACCTTAATTGATCGACCAATTTGATTTCCTTTTCAAGTCGATTTGCTAGTATAAATAGAGGTCGTACGGACTCTTTTTTAGCATACTCTCAAGTAAAAAAAATCCTATCATAGCAAAGAGCTTCTCATGCTTCTCCAAGTGCTTCTATGCTCTTTTCACACCTTTCAAAGCACAACAATTGAAACCTCTGTTGAAATTCTGGTTTGACTTTTTATTGAAGTTCCATAGGTTTTTATTATTCTTTTAAATATTGTTACTTTTGATTAACGGATCCCAAGTTGTTGAGGGAAATTCGTTGTTGTTATTTTCTTCTCTTCAGGTTAGTAAGAGAAGGGATCATTGTAAAGAGGTTGTGCCACCCTCATTCAAATGGTACGCTAGTGGATTGACTAGCTTTGGCTAGTTAGGAAAATCCTAAGCTATGAGACTTCGGTAGTGATTTTCACCCGATTTGAGTTTCCACTATAAATCTAGGTGTTATCTATGCTTGATACTTTTGCGGATTGATTTATTTTCAATTTGAATTTTTAAAGCTATACTATTCACCCCTCCCCTCTAGTATACTATTACGATCTACAGGCACCCTCACAAGAGACTTGGACTACTCAGCCTAGTGGATCAAGTGACTCATCTATAGGACCCATTGACAAAGTTGGACCTACTAGCAACTCTATAAACTCTTGCTACCCAAGGGAGGTATCATGGACTCAGCCAACCCATAACGCACCATTGGACCTATATTCTAATTGGAATAAATCATTTGGGGAATGTACCATTTCTGACACTCCTATATCTGATGACAATTCACTTAGAGATGGGACCAATGGATCACAAGTACAGGACCAAACATTAGGCTCTCAATCAACTCCTTATATATTCAAACCCCCTCAAAGCGGTACACAATTTGGCTTATATTAATAAACATACGACCCTGAGTGGAGAAATAATCCTGATCATTCATGGCCACCACAAAGACAAAATCAAACCCAAGATCAATCTAGGGCTGCTCAGTCTCGCACTATTGTGCCACTCTCGTCAAGTTTTAAGAAATGCATGTTGTAGTACAGTCAACAAAAATGATACAGCATTTACAATTTATAAAGTGCTCGAAAATAGAATTGAGTCTGAGGTCGTTTGTAGGGAGCAAATTGGCAATTCAATCCACTAATCACAATTAGAAGTAGATGGTCATAATAATGAATCACAATTGAAGATATTTAATGAATAATCTACTCAAAAATATATTCAATAATAATAATAGTTTATGAAGAAATCAAAGGACAAAAAGAATAAGAGAATTATAAAAATGGTGATTTGAATCACCAATTAAATCTTCAAATGAAACATATATCCCACAACTCAAATTTTGCTACAATGGTTAGAACCACTAATGTCTCAAATAGCCACGTCAGATAAGCATCTCAAATAACTCCACATAAACAAAATTCCAAGCCAAATCAAACATTAGGCATAATCCCTAGACATCTTCAATATCAAGCCGCAACAGGCACAAAGGTGCCAAGCATAGAGCAAAAACCTCTCAGAGATGCTAAGTGTTCAGCATCTAGGAATGAAGACTGAGGCGCAAAACCTACCCCTACCCTCAGAAATTCCTCTCTATTTCTCTAAACGGGTGCACAATCGAGTAATCGGATCCAGGTAAGGGGTCCAGGCTCATCGGGCGTGTGAGGTGAGTGAGAAGTACGTAAGTGAGAGTGAGAGGGACCTCACCCCATGTCTGAGGCGATAAGGCTAATGCATAAAAACCCTTTACACATTGTTGGTAGGTCGTGGCTATCCGATGTGGGACTATCCCAATCTTCTTCTTTGTGTGTGCAGCAGCAAGGAAGCCTTCATCAAATCGAGCTGTTGAGGATGATTCCTCCTTCAATTGGAGCAGCAGTTGTCATCGTGGAATGGTTCCATGGCACCTGGAAGTGGTGTTGGTGGCGATGATGGTCGGAGGATGGCAGGTAACGTTGAAGATGAAGAAGCTCCTATGAAGACCCTAAAAACCAAAATATGGGCCTTTATCCCCAATTAGAATGCTCACGATGATCGCTGGAGTGCGTGGAGTGCGTTGGTGATGGCAATTTAGTGTGTGAGGGTGCGAGGTGGCCGAACAGTGGCTGTTAGGGTGGCGGACGGTGGGTTTGTCCGATGGTGTGAAGGAGTAAGGGAATGGTGAAATTGGTTGAGGGGTTTTGATGAGGGAGGTGAGGCAATGCTTTTGGAAGTGATGCGGGGTTGTTTAGTGGTGTGGTGTGGCATGGCGAGCTCGTCGGAGCTTCGCCGGAGGCGGAGAAGACGAAAGGGGAGACGGTGAATAAGCGGTTGAATTGAGGTGTGAAGGGGCTAAAGCTAATCTAAAGAGGAGAGAGAGAGAACCTAATTATAGACGATGGGGAAGGGAGATCCGCGCCGGCTTTGATTGGCTGATGCCAAAGGAGATGAAGGCTTCGATGGTGAGGACGGAGAGGAGGAAGGGTAGAAACAGCTCTAGCTTTGGCCCACCAGGCACAGACGAAGGTGGGGAAGATGTTCCCCTGCCTATTGTACGTGGTAGAGGGCGACGAAGGGGGATCGAGGAGCTCGTCAGAGCTGAGGTCGGAGCTGGCCGGATGAAGGAGAGGAAGAGGAGTTTTGGCCTAAAACCTGGCTGACTTTGACACTAGGAGCATGGGGAGCTTTTATAGTTGTTCTTGGTTTCATCTTAAAAAGATATAACACCAAAAAAAATTACAAAAGATAAAAAAAGAGACCAAAAATATTAGGGTAGTTTAGGTTAGGTTAACGGACATATCTCGATCTAATTACTCTCTTGATTTCAAAGTTTCTCCCAAGGACGAATGATCGGAACTTAAGAATTAAAAGATAAAAATCAATTGATATCGCAAGTTTCATAAAGCAAACTTCTTTGATAGGGTTTAGTGCGAGCTATACTATGACATGGTTTTAGTACATTATTTCACGTTGAAACGCCCGATCAAGGCTCCTGCTTCAATACTTCGAGATAGTACTGTCCGAGACGCCTGGACCGTAAAATGCACTTATATGCTCCATGTACAGAGGTGAATAATGATATGGAGCAAGCGACAAGGTGGTGACCTGTTATCATCCACTTCATAGAAGGAAAGTTTTTCTCCTTAGTGGCAGGAACTCATATCCAATCAAATTGTTCCAGGATTTCTCCTAAGCTAAACAAGGGGAATTATTTTTCTGATTTATTTTCATTTTGTTGGCCCTATGCAAAAGGTGAAAAAGTTTTGACATTTGGGTTTCAAAAGAAATCCTAACTTTTGGGTCGAAGACTAGGTCAAGTACTTTTTTCACTGCTAACCAGTATCAAAGGATAATTAGTTTTTCAGGGATTCAGGGCAAATCGAGTTCTTAAAGGATACACTAATCTTTTAAGTCTGGTTTAGACCTAAAAATTCTAACCCCAAAGATCCTTAGATCTATCCCTTAGTTCGGTAAAGAGTAAATCCCATGCAGTACCTTTTGATGATATAAGTTCAAACTTAGTCCTTTGTTTTAAAGTCCTAAAAAAATTTTTGGAAAATGTATGCAAAAATGTCAAAATTTAGGTTCTAAAAAATTAAAAATTTTTTACTTGAATTAAGTAACACCCCTCCTCATGCCTAGGTCATGCAATGTCCTCATGCATAAGAAAGGGTAAAGGTATCACTTGGGAAGGAGATGGTCGGGATTTGGATAGATATTTTAGAAAACCTGCAATGCACGCAAAATAAAGAAGAAAACTGAAAAAGATGATATTGGGGTGCCTCCCAACAAGGGTTGTCCTTTACGCCTTTTCAGTTGGGCGTGGTGTGCATCAAGCATCGGGAATGTCATGGAGGTCTTGAGTTTCAGAAGGGTGGATAGGAGTATTTTCTAAGTAGGGCTTTAAACATTGG
Source organism: Thalassia testudinum (assembly GCA_037157565.1). Lineage (NCBI taxonomy): Eukaryota > Viridiplantae > Streptophyta > Magnoliopsida > Alismatales > Hydrocharitaceae > Thalassia > Thalassia testudinum. The sequence continues at coordinate 67,915,483 of JAZHRO010000007.1, read as the reverse complement.
TTGTTGATGAAATTCCAGACTAGAGGGGGGGTGAATAGTGTGGTATAAAAAATATGCGGAAATAAAATCAATCCAATAAGACAAGTATTTTTAGGTAGAAATCCAACCTGGGTAAAAACCACTACCTGAGCCTCTCGACTTAGGATTTCCCGATCGACCAAGTTGACTAAATCCACTACGTGTCACTTGAACAAGGGTGATACAACCTCAAGTACAATCATGCTACTTTAACTCGAGGGTAGCGTATCTCAAAACCCCTCTGCTTCACGAGGAGTATTTTGTCTTACGATGGAGATGGGAATTCGCCACACGAATACCCAACCAAAGAATACAAAATACAAGTAACAAAACCTATAGAGCCCACAATGTAAGGATTAAACCTAAGCTTCTATAGGCAAGAAATCTTCCCTGAAATGGAAGTGTGTAGGCGTGAACTCACACAGAGGGTCAGTGCTCTTGCTAACAAGGATTAACAATGACACCTTCTTTATCTCTCTTTTGATCACTAGAATTGTGGGAAGTATTCTCTCTTGTGTGTTTTTGTCAAGTAAAGGTGTTCTATATATAGAGAGCTTAGGAACTCTTAAGAAAACTTAAGAAGGTCCTTATAGCCGTTAGGGCTGATTGTAAAGAAGATTAGGCCAAAATCAGAATCAGATCAAGCTCATAATTGCATTGACAACAAGATCAAACATCTGATTTTTGAGTCAGACGTCTTATCAGTCATCTAATACTATTATTAGTCGTCTTATCTGAAGGGTTAGTTTTCCTGGAATGAATCAGATGGAAACAGGGTTCTTGTGTCTAATGGCCAAACATCTTGGATGAAATTATAGGATGTCTAGACAATAAATTGGACATATAACTTTGTGCAGTTTTGTTCCTATTTTGGACCAGATCTAAACAGGGTTCTAGATAAGGGTCAGATGACAATCGGAACGTTTGAAAGCTACGGGAATTGATTTCAAGGAGCCAACAATCAGATACGGCCCTGACGTCCTTGGATTTTAGTCCAGCATCTCTTTATCAGACGTCTGGACACCTCTATGGATGTCTGATAATACTATTAAAATAATCAACAGGTGATCCTCGAAGATTTTCTCTTGATAGGCCAACGATACTATTTTTTGGACGTCTAGCAAGGTTATCAAACGTCATCTAAGGCATCTAAAGTAAGGGTTGGACGACTAAAGGTTATGGTCACAGAACTTTGTTTACAACCTAAGTCATTGGACATCTAAACAAAATTCAGATGTCTTAAAGTCTATGATCAGACGTCTGATGTCCATATTGGACATCTGCCCAAGCTATTTGATGCCTATTTTGGTTTTCTATATTTTTTCTAAGTTTGTCTAAGTGTCTTAGGGGTGGGAAGGTGTTCCTAGGACTAAGGTATGGTACTTTTGGGCTCTTTAACAAGAATCTAAAGAAATAAAAGAGCAAAGTACAAGTACAAAAATACAAGAAAGAAAATATCTATCCTATTCTTCTTCATGCTTTCGCTACATGCGATGCTCCATCTTCTCTTCTCATCCATCAAGCTCCTCCAATCAGCCATGGAGGCGAGCTTGAGCTCCTTCACACTTGCTTCCATTTGCATTTATCCTGAAATCTTAAACTCAATGCAAATGTTAAATAAAAAGGTTTTGTTATCATCAAAATCAATGATCATGATGCCCTTGCACTAATAGTTGACAGTTAAAGAATTGTTCATTTTGAGATCAAAAATGTAGACAACACCATAGGGATGGGTTTTAAGAATGATATAAGGGCCGATCCATTTAGATTTTAACTTCCCTGGGAAAATCCACAATCTTGCATCAAAAAGCCATACATGTTGATTTGGTTCAAAAGGTTTTTGAACAATGTATTTGTCATGAGAAAGGTTTGTTCGGTCTTTGTAAATATGCACATTTTCTTAAGCAAATTAGCGAATTTCCTCGAGTTCTGTTAATTGAAGTTTTTTGTGTTTACTAGCTTCATTTATGTTTGAATTTAGCTCTTTTATTGCACAACAAGCCCTATGTTCAAGTTCTATTATGAGATGGCATGCCTTTCAATAAACAAGTTTGAATAAGGATGTGCCAATAGAAGTTTTATATGTGATACGGTAGGCCCACAGAGCATCGTCCAGCTTGCAGGATCAATCTTTTCTATCTGGTGTGACTATCTTTTGTAATATATTCTGTTCTCCTGGTTAAAAACTTCAGCTGCCCATTGGTTTTGGGGTGATAAGGTGCAGAACTTAATTGACCCCATATTTGGTTAGAAGTTGATGGACTTGGATGTGGGTGAAGTGTGAACCTCTGTCACTTATAATTGCTTTAGGAACTCTAAACCGTGAGAAGATGTTCTTTTTTATGAAGTCCAAGAGAACCCAATGATCATTGGTGTGCATAGGTACTGCTTCAATCCATTTTGATAGGTAGCCTACAGCTACAAATATATATTGGTATCCAAAAGAAGTGATGAATGGTCCCATAAAGTCAATCCCCCAAACATCAAATATTTCATCTTCGAGAATTTGGTTTAGGGGTATCATATCCTTTTTTGTCATGTTGCCGATGCTCTGGCGACAGACACAGGACTAAACAAAGTCATGAGTATCTTTGTGTATGGTAGGCCAGAAGAATCCGAAATTGAAAATTTTGGCTACAGTCTTTACACGAGAAATGTTCATTTATGAGTCCATTTCAGTGGAGTAGGATTGAGCCTAAGTTTGTTAGTATAGACATTTTAGATGTATTAATACTTCATGTTTGGTTATAAAATAAATGCATGCATTAGAATTTAGATATGCATACATTCTCTTGCATTTTATAGTGTTATGTACATAAATAATTACGTGTGGTTATGATTGCATGATTAAATGGGGAATTGAAGAGGACATCTCATTTATATTTTATGCTACCTAAGTTACCACCTCACCTATCTTAATTATCCCTACATCCTAAATTAATTCCTAAAGGACTTGGTTCTTATTGCAAAATAACTTAGGAGGGGACCACTCTTTCTCTCTCTCTCTACCAACTAATCCATAGTCCTCCTACTCCCATCCATCCCAACGAGCGCATACTACCCCTCCCAGAAACTAGCACAAGACCATTCCCATCTCTCCCATCTACGACTCCCTCTCCTCTCCATACCCCACGCTACCTCACTCCTACGCACTCACACAACTGCCCCATCCTCTCCCCACCCAATCTCACCACTCATGAACACACGCGATAACCAAGCCATGCAAACATTGCAAACTCTCTCTTATTCTTCCCTCTTGTGATCTGAAGGACCCGTTCCCTCTCGCGACCTGAGGGGCAAAATCCACTCCCAGCGTAGGCCCTAAGGAGGGGTGTGCCCCATTCCCGACCTATTGCCACCATCCCCGACTTAGGGAGGGAGTCCCTAGCGGCTCCTCTTCTCCCCTCGTCTCCCGCACCTCCCTCACCATCGTGCCACCACCATCACCAACTGTGCTCAACTTCACGTCAACAAAGTAGCCTTCACTGTGACCATGACCATGCTTCTCCGATACCACCTCAACAGCCTCCTCATGATGACAGCATGAGGGGTGGTTCTACCTTCGATCTTTGATCCTCCACCTCCGTAGTTTAAGCATTCACCGTGGATCCTCCAAGTACCGCGCCTTCCAACCGCTGCAAGAACTCCATCACTGTGGGGCTACAGGGCAATAGACCGCACCGCCATTTGTGTTTTTCTACACCCACCGCTCTACCTCCTGCTCTTCACCACCGTACTTCACCGTCACCCACGCTCCCCGCATGCGAGGGGAGTTCCTGCATCTCGTGAGACTTAGTTTTTTTGGATTGATTGTGGTGTTTGGTTGTTGAGAAGATTTTGATGTGAACATTGTTCCCTTTTAGTAGTTTTTTATTCCAAAAGAAATGAGATCTTGATGTGCATTTTTAGCCCCACTATGGATACAATAAATACCCTGGTTCTCTATTTTTATTTTTGATTTCGTATCGTTCGCTGGCACGATTCAACGACATAGTATATATTTGATATTAATTGCAAACATCAATTTTGATATTGCGAAATCATTCAATCATCCACCGTAGGCCATCGGACGATAGCAATTCAGAATATTATAAGATTCTAACTCGAGAACACACCATTGAATTACTTGATCGGCGCAAATGCAGAACAAGTTTGGTTCGTTTCAAAAGTAGTGTTTGATATCAGTGAAGAACTTGTCCCTTTCTTATTTTGGCCAGTCAAGAGGGAGTCGTCTAGTCACTAGATAATTCACGATGGTGGCATACCATGGGAGGTTGTTGACATATAGGAGGGTTTCGTTAAGAAAGATGTCCGGAGGTATTAGCACATTGTCCGTTGAAAGACGAGAGATGGTCAGCCACTACATTTTGTGACCCTACCTTATTCTTGAATTTTAGGTCAAATTTCTAGAGTAAGAGAATCCAACAAATAAAGCAAGGTTTCACATCTTTTTTGTTCGATAGATATTTTAGTGCTGAGTAGTCTGTGTAAATAGTGATGTGCAATAACAATAAATATGATCTGAATTTTTCTAGGGCAAACACAATTGCAAGAAGTTCTTTTCCAATTACTATGTAATTCCGTTGTGTATCATCTAAGATTTTACTTACATAATAGATCACAACAGGTTTCTTTCCAATGCATTGCCTTAAAACAACTCTAACTACATAGTCTGAGGCATCAGTCATAAGCTCAAAAGGATAATTCCAATCATGTCCTTAGAAAATGTGTGCCTAAGTGATGTACGATCTGGATCACAGGTTAATTTAGATTATTTAATGCCACAATCATATCTGTAGTATAGAGTTGCAATCCAATCGAATGACATTTTATTTAAATACAACTTTTACTGATTTTATTCTAGGTTGTTCACTGAGAAGCATTTATTGATATACATCACTCTCTAAGATCCAAAATCAATCTTTTATTCCAAAAATACGAAGGTTATTTTCAAATGAATTACATAAGATCAATGCAATTATATACAAGTATATCAACATATTTACAAAATGATCTAACTATATACAAGATTATGTACAAACAATGAAAAAGAAGGAACATAGATTAAGGCCTGAAAAATATATACAACATAAAGACAAAACATTAGTTTAATTTAAGTTAGATTAAACATTAGTTTACAACTTACTCTATATATACATTGTTAGTATCTTATTTATGTACAACTAATTAGCTATATATAAGATCAAAAAAATAAAGGTACTGACCATCCATCCTTGAGGATGGGTGACCATGGACGATGGGCGAAGGGCTACCATGGGCGATGGGTGAAAGGCGATGTGTGACGTTGTCAAGAGGGTGGCTCTCATGGCTAGTCTAAGGCCTAGTTCGGAGGTAGAAGCCATGCACCGCGGGACTAGAGGGGGAGGGGAGATGGTCGTTGGAGGGATGTCTGCCACCGATGTCATGAGTGAGGCCATCTCGCAGCTTCATGCAGAAACGAGGTTTAGTGCCTCAAGTGTGGTGGTCTAGAGCATACCCAATATGCTTGCCGGAGGCGCCCCCAATAGGGTGGAAAGGTCGACATAACTAGGAGGCGGTGGAGAGACATGGTACAAGAAGGGACGATTAGGGCTTCATCCAAACCCTACCTTCCACCTCCACCACATCTTCCACCATGTTTTGATATTGAAGTCCCTATGTCAGCGAAGGTTTTGGAGGCTAAGGGTGTCCTTCGTGATGCGCTCATCGACGAGGTGATGGCAAGGCCAATAGACCTGGAGAAGCTTCGTCGATTGGTGAGTTCCTTATCCTTGAAGTCTATTGGTTGGAAGATAATATCTCTTTCATCATCAAGATTCCTTGTTTTTTTGTCTGTGTGGAGTTCATGTCGAGCGTCTGTGGTTTCGCACATCATCTTTGGATTCTTTGTGTGCTGTCTGGCAGCTTGTATCGCCCTTTGATGGAACTTGTATGGATCGTCCTCCCCAACGTGCCTTCAAGAAATGTGGGGTTGTGGAGATTGACGGCCTTCCCTTACACCTGGGATCTGCAGTAGTTGCTAAGCTTGTGATCTCTAGGTTCTCCACTTTGGCTCCTGATGAATCAGTTGGACTAGTGCATGGTGATGGGAGGAGGGTGACGGTCAGTGTTGATCTTCGCCATGCTGGGCCGTATCCAAGAACTGCCATCCTTAGATGTGGTGGGAGTTTATGGCTATGATGTAGACACATTAATTAGGTTAAAATGCCTATTCATGCATGTTCCTAGGATTAGATTTGCATTTCATATTATAAATATTGCATAGCAATCATCATCCTGCATTTAGAGTAGTTGTGTATATTTTAGGTTAATTACATTCTTTTTATGGCCAGAAGGGAAGGAGATTTATTTCAGGGCCTCAGATGGATGATCTGACCATATGGATCTAATCAAAACGATGATTGGAGTCTAACACCTCCGAGAGCATCCGGATCGGAGTCCTGTAGTACCTTATGTGGTCCGAGGAAGATCAATGGCCAAGAGGGCAATGCGACATCCTACGGGCTTCAGATGAAAAATTCTACCATACAGATGGATCTAGAGCAATGATCGCAGTCCCACAACGTAGAAATCAAATCAATCCGAGCACCGTGGCACCCTCTGCAACATAAAGAAGATGGACGGCCAAGATGGCGTCACGTGATGCCATCTAGGTCGCCCAACATTGGCCAGCAGCAACTAGAAGGCACCCCCTCATCTCCATTCTCAGCCATTGGATCAAGATCCAACGGCTGAGAAGATCTCTCCATCGCATGCCCATAAGACGTCATCGCATCACAAGAGCCAGCTTGGCGCAACGATGAAGCTTTTGGCTTGCAAAGGAGCATGGGTTCGAGACCCGTGAAGCCCCCAAATCAGCAATTGGAAGCATGCACGTTCACCGACACGTGCACAGCCCGCCGCATTGTAGTGCAAGCACACACGCGCACAGCCAACCGTAGCGCCACTGTGTGAGCACGCACGCATGACCAGGGGTGCGTGATGCACGGGCTAGCTGCGGGCATGTGCTTAGTTGGCGAGACCTTCAGCGACAGCCTTGCAGGCCTTTAGTGACGCTTGTAGCCATCACTAATTGCCTGTAGGTGCAAGGACAGTTGCAAGGGGTCTTTAGTGACGCTTGCAGCTATCACTACAGCCCTCTACACAAATTTCTTCTTCCCTCCACTATATAAACACCCCTACACCCCCCATTCCTCTTCATCTCTACCTACCATACTCCCACCTACTCCTAAGCTCTAGTAGCCTACCAAAGCTCCATTAGAGCTTACTCTCCAGCTCCAAAGGCTTCTTACTAGTGTAATAATCCTATGCCCCACCAAACATTCGTCCTTCACCCCACCACCTTCATAAGAAGCCTTGGAGCCATCCTCCCACCTCCATTCCGGTAGAAGATCGCCTCCGTCTCCTCACCTCCATTCCAGAGCCTTGGTGAAGCATTCCTCTACCCAATGTCCTGCATCTCACCTCCATCCAAGCTTTTGCCAGGCGCCGTCGTCTCACCGAACAACCGATTCAGGAGATTTCCTCTCACCCCTATCTCTTTTATGCTTTCATAGATCAGTGTAATAAACATTTGTGTGATATATCATAGTTGTTTTATCTCTCTTGTGAACTTATCTTTCTTGTCTTTTTATTTCAAAAACACAAAAAAATAACAAAACCTCAAAATACCAAAAAGAAACAAAAGGAAGCACAGTTTTCAACCAACGTAAACGTCGCCTCCCTATGTTCGAGCCGGGACTCCCTTGGAGTTTCGGTTATAAATTGTATTTGATAGACGCGATTTGCAAGCTACGACGACAGGTTCTCCAAACCCTAATTTTAATTTGTGAAATGCGACCTCATCAACCTGCTTCATGTTGGTGTTAGCATCTTAGAGGAGATCCAACCCAATACGGAACAGCAAGTGGTCCGTGACGGTGATGGCGAAGCACAATGGAAGGTTGTCAGGAAGCGTAGTAGCTGCCAAAGGAAAAACAAGACTATGGATGTTTTGGCTAGATAGATGGAGATCCCTATGGAGGACACACTATCTTCACCGACCAAGGAGAGTGGTCAGGTGGAAGGGATGGGGGACTCGGATGAGGTGGTCCCTGAGGACGGGAGTCCAGGTGCATCTAAAGCATTAGTGGTACTTCCAAAACAGTCCATGTGCATGATATCCCAGTAGATATGTTCTCCGATGCCAGATGTAGTTGAAGTTGTTGTGGGTTTGTCTGGAGCATCAAATCGCCTTCCTTCATCTAGTGGGGATTATAATCTAAGGAGTCGATGATCGACCTAGACCCTCAAGGTTAACATTGATCATCTAGCTCAATTGCTGAAAGTGGAATGCACTATGCATATGAAGAAGGGGCTTCTTACATCGTCTGCATGAGGATCTTGACTTGGAATGTGTGCGGGTTACGTGATAGGGGTCGACGTGCGTCACTTGCCTAGTACCTACAGGAGTGGTGTGTTGATTATGCTTTTACCCAAGAAACACATATTAAGGGGGATTAGAAAGTGGAGTGGCAGCCTCACATTGTTGATGGGTTCTCTGAGGTTTGCAACATTAGCTCAAACAGTCGAGCAAGGGGCTATTGTATTTGGTGGAAAGTGGAGGCATTAAGTCTCTTGGATGTACAAAAGGCTCCTCACATGATTTCAAGCCGGTTCTGAAGGAGTTTAAATGGAGCTTCGATTAATCTCTCCTGCGTTTATGGGCCATGTCCACTGAGCTTGAGGCATGAGTTGTAGGAAGACCTGAGGAGTGCATCATCCTTTGCAAGTAAGGGTTCTTGGCTTATTGGTGATGACTTTAATGCAACATTGAGAGAGGAGGATGACCTAAACCCTAAACACGCCACTTGTGTGGGATAGTCGTGAGGGCTCTACCCGTGGATCCTACTTCAAGTTTCAGAAATCATGGCTATCAGAGCCAGGTATTCGTGATATGGTATCCACTTGGTGGGTTATTAAGGAGGTGGACAGGAGTGCTACGCATAGTCACTATGTCAAACTGAGGGACTTGTGCCTTATGTTGATGGAATATAAGAAAAATTTGTCCAACCAGAGAGCCCATGTGTGGGCAACAACCGTTGATGGTGTGAAACAACTAGATGCTAAGGAGGAACTCCAACCATTGGGCGAGGATAAACAATGTAGGAAGAATCTTCATGGCATCATTGACAGGGAGGATAGGAAATGGGAGATGGACTGGAGGGAGAAATCCAGACAGTTATGATTGCGTGAAGGTGATTCCAACACAAAGTTCTTTCAAACTACGGCCAGTGTGAGGAGTAGATTTAACCTTATCTCCTCCTTGTAGTTGGGGGATGACATTGTTTCCTCACCACAGGAGATTAGATCCATCACAGATGCTTATTTCCAAGATTCTACCAGGGCCAGTAGCAGGGGTAGTTAGCACTTGCCTGGTTCTGATTTACCGATATTGAATGAGAGGAAGCTGACTCCTTGATTAAAAATATTGAATTGCAAGAGGTGGAGACTACTCTAAAGGGGTTAAAAGCTGAAGGTTTTTCGGATCCTGATGGCTTTCAAGTCTTCTTTTATAAGAATTTTGGCCGGTGGTTAAAAATGATGTTATGAAGGTTATTGATGAATTTTAGAGTGGTAATTTTGGGTTGGAAAGGTTGAACAAGTCAGTATTGTTTCTACTGCCCAAGAAGCAAGGTGTGGACATGTTGTCGGACTTTAGGCCTATTGCCCACTCCAACTCGATATATTTACTGATTGGGAGGATTATGACCAATAGATTGAAAGGAGTATTGGGGCACCTCATTAATCCGGTTCAGTCGGCCTTTTTGAAGGGTTGGTCATTGCTTGAATCTTTTATGTTAGCCCAGGAGATGATTACAGAATGGAAAAGGAATAAAACTACTACCTTCATGTGGAAAGTTGACTTCTCTAAGGCATATGATTCAGTGTATGGTCTTGTGGGAAATTTTCCATAGGAGAGGCTTTCCTAAGCCATGGGTACAAATGTTAAAAAGATGTATCACTATGGCCTCCTTTTCCCCATTAGTTAATGGGAGGCCCACTGGAATGTGGATACAACAACAGAAGGGAGTTCGACAGGGGTGTCTAGTAGCCCCTCATTTTCCTCCTTACAGTGGATGCCTTGGTGCACTTTGTCTTCAAGGCATGCTCTGGTGCTCTGATTCTAGGTTACACGCTATCCTCCTCAAGGGCGTTAGCATCGATCCTCTAGTATGCAGACAAAACCATCATTTTCATTGAAGGTCAAGCAAGAGAGGCGGAGGTGGTCAAACACTTGGTTGATATCTTTGGTGAAATATCAGGTCTACAGGTTAATGGCTCCAAGTCTTCTCTTATATGCTTTAGTGTCACAGAAAGTACCAGGGAAGAAATGTCAGACTTTACAAATGCCTGTGGGATCTCTTCCTATCAAATACCTTGGACTGCCCCTCCTTGGTAGGAGAAAGAGGATAGTGGACTGGAGTGTCTTATTTGAAAATATTTTTGGAAGATTATCTAGTTGGTATGGTAGATTTCTCTCTCGTGGTGGGAGACTTATATTATTGAACTCTGCCATTTCAACCATCCATGTGTTCTATCTATCTGTGTTTTGACCACCTAAATTGGTAATTAAGAGATTTGATGCTATCCGTAAGCACTTTTTATGGAAGGGACTGATCAGGTTTCTATGCAGTTTGTAAAATACGATTTTTATAAGTCGTTGCAATGTGTACAACCATTTCACTTTTGAATTTATAAGATAGATGGTAGAGTACCTAGGGTCATCCAAGAAGGCAATTTTCACAATTATAAATATCTTACTTGAAAATGCGAAAATCACCTTTCTTTTCATATTTTTCAATATAAGATTTTTAGGGTTTTTGAAACAACAGGGGCAATCGCAAAACTAAAGCGGAAAACACTTAAGAACCTAATGCCCAGGTGACACAAAATGGCCTCTCTCTAAGCTCACCCTAGGCACGTGGAGGCCTAGGGTAAGTAGAGAGAGGGAGTGTAAGTGCACAAAAAAATAAAGCAATAGAACTTATAAGAATTGCTACAAGAATTAAAGAAGGCAAAAATTCTTTACTAACGGGAATTATTTTTTTACAAGTAGAGGAATGCATTTGAAAGGACAAAATAAAAATGAAAAAATCCTTTAGATGATGATGGTGGTGAAGAAGATGAAGCTCTTCTTGCTCCAGGCCTAGCTACTCCATGGCTTGGAAAGATCTCCTTCTCCTTTCTTGCAAAGCTCCTCCAAGTTGATGTGCTCCTTCTCCTGGCAAGCCTAAGGGGGGCGTGCCTAGGCTCCTCCAAAGGTGGATGAATCCACCTCCAAATCTCCAAGGGTGGGCATGCACCACCCTCAAGATCCTCCTCCTAAGGTAGGCGTGTACCCTAGGTCTTCTCCCTTTGGCTAGCGTGGACACAAGAGAGAAGAGAAGAGGGGAAGGCACCAAGGGGATAGAGTGTCCCCTTAATCTTCTTCCTCTCTTGGCCATCTATGGAGGTAGAAGTATAGGTAGAAATTATGTAGCCAAAGGTGCCTTAATGGTGGTGGGTATGGGTCTTTTTATAGGAGTGGAAGGGGGTTAGGGGTAGTTAATGGATGGAGGATTAGGATGGCTTGTAGAGGGTGGTTAGGAGATCCTAGGGTTAATAATGGGTGGCACAAAAATGGGGGGATGCATGGCATTTGGCGCCAACCCTAGGTTGATGGTGGTAAGGTTAGGTGGCATGTACGATATTTGTAGGGTTAGGATGGTGTTGTAGGGTGGTGGTTGGTGAATGGAGGGTGGATATAAGGTGGCGCCAAAAGAAGAGGTGTATGGTGTGGTGGTTATGGTGGGTTTTGTTGGTGCTAGAATACCACGATCGCTTATTTTGATGATAACAAAACACGTGTCTTTTAACATTGCTTTTGAGTCCTGGTTTTCATGTCAAATTGCAAATGGAGACAGGTGTTTAGACAGAGTTCGAGCTCGCATCCATGGCAGATTGGAGGAGCTTGACAGAGGCGAAGGAGCTTCGCGAGGAGTGAAAGCCTGAAGAAAGGAGATGAAGAATAAGATAGATTTCCTTTCTATTATACTTTATATTTTGTTTCTTTTGTTGCTCTTTATTTTATTTCTTAGATTCTTGTTAAAGAGCCTCAAAGTACCCTAATAGTAGTCCTAGAAACACTTGCACAAACCCTAGGATACTTAGGTTTTCTGTAGAAAACTTAGAAAATCAAAATAGAGTTCAGACAGCCTTATCAGACGTCCAGTCTGGAAATCAGACGTTAGATAGTAACTTTTAAGACGTCTGACTGTTTGATCAGACGTCCAAAACATCTACGTTGGCTTAATTGGTTCAGTCTGTTAAAATCTGCCGTCCAAACCTTAATCCAGACGTCTTAAGAGACGTCTGATGCCTTTGCAAGATGTCCAATTGGTGGAACATTGGCTGCTTATGTAAACGTTGAGGAAAATGACCGTTAGCCTTATATCAGACGTCCGTAGAGGACCCCAGATGTCTGATATGTGACCGTTTTGCCTCAACTGACCCAAAATCTCCTTTAAGAGATTTTCTAGTCGTTACCTTCCTTGGGAATCCATTTCCGCATAACAAATAGGTTTCCAGACATCCAGACCTAGTGCCAAACGTCCTATATGTCGTCTGATGGCCATACACTAGAACCCTATTTAGGTCTGATTCAAGTCAGGAAGGAAACCCACTTAGAATCAGACATCTGAATTAGTTCCCAGATGTCTTAAACAGATTTTCCAGACGTCTGATGACCCTGTCAGAATCATGATTGATTCTGATTACGGCCTGTTTTGCCTTAGGTTCAACCCCAACGGCTATGGAAGCCTTCTAAGGCCTTCCAAAGCCTTCCTAGGCCCTCTATAAATAAAGGAGGATCCCTTGGCTTAAGACACACACCAAGCAACACACTTTCAGATCTCTTGTGTCAAAAAGAAGTAGAAGATCATCTAGAAGAAGCTCTAGCTCTCCAAGTATTTGTTCCACACTTAAGAGCACCACATCCTTCAGGCACCCGCTCTCCCGCCAAAGATTTCGAGAGCATCGTTGTGCCGTTGCATAGTTCACGCACCCGCTTCATCACGCTGATGCACTCCCACCAAAGGGAAGTTTCATTACCTATAGTAGCTAGATTTAATCATTCACTTTGTGGCTCTATAGGTCGTGTTGCATTCTCTCTTTGTTATTTGTGTTGGGTATTCGCATTACGAATTCCCGTCTCCTTCGTGAGACAAAATCCTTCTCGTGAATAGAAGGGGTTGAGGAACGATACCCTCGTATTCGTAGCGTGATTGTAATTGAGATTGAACTACCCTCGTTAAAGTAGTTCGTTAGTGGATTTGATCGATTAGATCGATCGGAAAATCCTAACTCGAGAGGGTTAGGTGGTGGTTTTCACCCGGTTTGGGTTTCCACCTAAAAATAATTGTATACATTGTGTCATTGCTAATTTTGTGATATTATTATCTTTTTAATTCCGCATTTTATACGTCACGCATATCTCACCCCCTCCAAGTAAGGAATTACAATTTGTATCAAAGAAGGTTCTTGAGAAATTGGAGTAACACCCAGCAAGAAGATCATGGAGGGAAGCAGCTCCGTGAGCAGGATTTCCGACGGGCAGTCGACGACCCGTCCGCCGTTCTTTGATGGGAGCAATTACCTATACTGGAAGTTGCGGATGAAGACAGCTTTAAGCCAATGACTTCACAATATGGGACCAATGCGAAACCCCCTTCGACATCCCGGAGAGACCCATCACAGGATACTCGCAGCAGTAGATCCGGGAACTCTTGCTCAATGCAAAAATGATGAGCGCATTATATTGCGCACTCAACCCGGAGGAGTTCAACAGAATCTCGCAATGCACCACCGCATACGAGATCTGACACACTTGAGGTAACTCACGAAAGTACTTCTAAGGTAAAGACTTCTAAGATCAATTTACTTTCTCAAGAATTTGAGTCTTTTTCAATGAAGTCTAACGAATCTCTAAGTGAGATGAACACTAGGTTCACTCATTGTAAATAGTTTAAAAGTTTTAGGTAAGACCTTCATCAAGGGGGAGCTTCAAGGGAAGCTTCTTCATTCTCTCAGACCGGAGCGGGAACAGAAGGTCACCGCCATCGAGGAGGCGAATGAAGTGGAGGAGCTCAACATGGAGGATCTCCTAGGCAATCTAATGGCCTACGAGACAAAGCTAAAGCAGAAGAAGGATACACCAAAACCAAAACCGAAGACCCTCACATTCAAAGCCACGTCAGATAGTGAGGTAAGTTCCGATGACGAAGATTTTAAATTTTTACTTAAAAAATTTTCCAAGTTTTGTAGGGAATCAAAGAAAGAAAAGGAGAAGAAAGAAAAAGATAGCCCGAGACGTTGCTACAACTGCAATGAAAAGGGTCATCTTCGACCAGAGTGCCCTCTTCTCAAGAAGGAGGAGGAGAAGAAGAAGACGTTCCAAGCAACTTGGGACGACTCAAGCTCGGATGAAAAAGAGGAGAATTCCGAGGAGGAAATCGCTTGCATAGGCTTCATGGCGACAACAGGCGACAGCGAAAGCGACTCCGATAATGAGGTAAACTCGGATTTACAAGAAGCTTTTAATGAACTATTTGATGTTAGTCAATCATTAAAAGTAGAAAATAAAAGCATGAAAAAGAAACTTAGTATGTTAAAATCTGAAAATGATAGGTTAGACAAACTACTTAAGGACCTAGAAACTAGTCCTAAAAATGATGACTTATTGTTGGAAAATCATAACCTAATCATTGAAAATAATAAGTTGATTGAGGAAAATACTAGTTTAAAAATAGAAATTTCTGATTTAAAAACTAAGATGCATGTTATAGAAGAGGAAATTGCATGTCTTAGGGAAAATTCTAACAACTTAATCAACAAAGTAGATAACTTGTATATGAGAAAGGATCTTCGTCAAGGAGACCCGCTAACAGATCTGGATCCAAGCTCACTTGGATACCGAAGAAAGAATTGAATCCTATTTTGTAGGTTTCAAAGAAGATATCAACGTAAAGGACTGAACCTACAAGCTCAAGAATGATCAACTCAAGTTGGAAGAACCAAGGAGTAGACCAAGGAGGAAAATGAGAAGACCGACGAGACGATAAACAACCGATCTACACGTCACATGTCGACCATCCGATTAGAGACCGGCGCCGATGCCCGGACCTCCAAGCTGCACATGGGAGCCCCATCTGATGTGACATCCACCACCACCATTTAGGCCATTTTATTGGCCATGGTAGGTGAGGTAAAACCCTTAACCCTATCCTTTCATCATTAGCATATAGATAGGGGGAGTTAAAATTATGAGCTTATTGTCAATCATTTAGGGGGAGGTGTTAAGTTAGCTATATTTCCTTCAGAAAAGGGGAGAAAAATATATAGCTATCTTGTTATTACAAAAAGGGGAGAACATCATTCTTAATTAAAAGAAATTTAACCTAAAAACTAGAAGAGCATGATTTAAGGGGGAGTTTAGGAGAATTAAAATTGATAAAAACCTTTTTGATAATGTCAAAAACGGGGAGAATTTTATGTATTACTATTTATGATTTTGTCATCATCAAAAAGGGGAAGATTGTTGGTGCTAGAGTACCACGATCGTTTATTTTGATGATAACAAAACACGTGTCTTTTAACATTTGCTTTTGAGTCCTAACTTTCAGGTCAAATTACAAATGGAGACAGGTGTATAGACGGAGTTCAAGCTCGCATCTATGGCGGATTAGAGGAACTTGACAGAGGCAAAGGAGCTTCGCGAGGAGAGAAAGCTTGAAGAAGGAAGGAGATAAAGAATAGGATAGATTTCCTTTCTATTGTACTTTATATTTTGTTTCTTTTGTTGCTCTTCATTTTATTTGTTAGATTCTTGTTAAAGAGCCTCAAAATACCTTAACAATAATCCTAGGAACACTTGTACAAACCCTAGGATTATTAGGTTTTCTGTAGAGAACTTAGAAAACCAAAATCGGGTTCAGATAGCCTTATCAGACGTCCAATCTGGAAATCAGACGTTAAATAGTAACTTTTAAGACGTTTGACTGTTTGATCAGACGTCCAAAACATCTAGGATGGACTTAATAGGTTCTGTCTGTTAGAATCCAGAGTCCAGACCTTAGTCCAGACGTCTTAGGAGATGTTTGATGCCTTTGCCAGACGTCCAATTAGTGGAATGTTGGCTGTCTATGTAAACGTTGAGGAAAACGACCGTTAGCCTTATATCAGACGTCCGTAGAGGACCCCAAACATCTGATATGTGACAATTTTGCCTCGACTGACCCAAAATCTCCTTTGAGAGACTTTCTAGCCGTTACCTTCCTTGGGAATCCATTTCCGCAAAACAAATAGGTTTCCAGACGTCCAGACCTAGTGCCAGATGTCTTATATGTCGTCTAGTAGCCATACACTATGTTTAGGTCTGATTCAAGCCAAGAAGGAAACCCACTTAGAATCAGACATCTGACTTAGTTTCCAAACATCTTAAAGAAGTTTTCCATACATCTGATGCCCGGACCAAACATCTGATGACCCTATTAGAATCATGATTGATTCTGATTACGGCATGTTTTGCCCTTGGTTCAACTCCAACGGCTATGGAAGCTTTCTAAGGCCTTCCAAAGCCTTCCTAGGCCCTCTATAAATAAAGGACCCCTTGGCTTGAGACACACACCAAGCAACACACTTTCACATCTCTTGTGTCAAAAAGAAGTAGAAGATCATCTAGAAGAAGCTCTAGCTCTCCAAATATTTGTTCCACACTTGAGAGCACCACATCCTTCAGGCACCCACTCTCCCGCCAAAGATTTCGAGAGCGTTGTGCCGTTGCATAGTTCACGCACCCACGTCATCACGCTGACGCACTCCCACCAAAGGGAAGTTTCATTACCTATAGTAGCTAGAATTAATCATTCACGTTGTGACTCTATAGGTTGTGTTGTATTCTTTCTTTGTTATTCATGTTGGGTATTCGCATTGCGAATTCCCATCCCCTTTGTAAGACAATCCTTCTCGTAAAGAGAAGGGGTTGAGGAACGATACCTTCGTACTTGTAGCGTGGTTGTAATTGAAGTTGAACTACCCTCGTTAAAGTAATTCGTTAGTGGATTTGATCGATTAGGTCGATCGGGAAATCCTAACTCGAGAGGGTTAGGTGGTGATTTTCACCCGGTTTGGGTTTCCACCTAAAAATAATTGTGTATATTGTGTGATTGCTAATTTTGTGAGATTGTTATCTTTTAATTCCGCATTTGATACGTCACGCATATCTCACCCACTCCAAGTAGGGAATTACAGGTTTAAGTGGTGTTGGCAACACTTTTGGATGGTTAAGGGAGAGGGTTAGGTGGCGCCAACATAGGAAGGGTTAGGATAGGTTGTGGTGTTGATTGGGTGGTGGTGATTGAAGATGGTGTTGGCACCAACATGAAGGGGTGTGGGTAGGAGTTTTTGGCACCAACTAGGGGTGGTTAGAAGTTGAGTTAGGTGGTTAAGGTTGGCACCAGATAAGGCTTCTAGAAGGGGTTTATGTGTAGGGTGGAGATTTAAGGGATGGTTGGCACCATTTGAAGGGGTGTGTGTGGGTGGTTTTGGCGCACCAACATGAAGAGGTGTGAGGGGGTGGTGGTTGATTAGGGTTGGCGCCAAAAGTAGGTAGGTTAGGTTAGGGTTTAGTTAGGGTTAAGGGGAAAGGGTGGACGGCCATAAAGTTGGAGTAGGTTGGGAGCTTAGCTAAGCTAGCTTAGCTAGTAGAGTAGAGGTGAGGGAGCTTAGGGTTTGAGGAAGGAGCTAGGGAAAAATTTTTGGAGCTATACTATTGCTGCACTGGAGCTAAGGAGCTAAGGGAGCCTTCATGAAGACTCAACTACTAGCTTAGCTAGCTACTTCTTAGGTTAGTACCTAAGCTAGGATAGTTGAGCTAATATGAGCTGACTTCAAAGTAACTGGAGCTAAGTTGAGCTAGTTCTGCCTCTACTGGAAACTCTTGAGCTAGCTCAGCTACTAGTTGACAAGTAGTAGCTAAGCTAGGAAGAGTTGAGCTGCAATGAGCTAAAGAGAGCTAAGGAAAGCTGGCTTTAAGCTGATGTCAACTTAGTTAAGCTAGTTATAGCTCCCAGTGAACTGAATGGAGTTGGGATGAACTAGACTCAACTAAGTTGTGCTCGATCTGAGCTAACTTGAGCTGATGTCAAATTAGTTGAGCTAGCTATAGCTCTCAGTGAACTGAATGGAGCTGGCATGAACTAGACTCAACTAAGTTGAGTTGGATCTGAACTAGGTTAAGTTAGAATGAGCTGCCCTAAGCTGCCATTTAGCCAGGATGAGCTGAATGGGACTAAGTGGAGCTAACCCTAGTTCAGGTAAGTTGGTATCCATTTATGTAAAGCTGGATCTGGCTAAGTCCCAGCTAAAATGAGCTCCTTCTTCATTTGCCTTCATGAGTACCAGGGCTTTAGGGTTCTACTTATCTGTTTCAACCCTAACACTCAAATAAACATATTAAAAATAACAAAACAATACAATGCATGCCTAAAATATGTGATGCCTAAATGCAGCCCAAAAACTCATTTGCGGAGTTAAAATCCTAAGAGCTAAGTTTGTTTTAATGCATAAGAATGATGATAAACTGGCATTTATCACACCCCATGCTTATCTTTTGCTAATCTCTTAGCAAAAATTTAATTTCTACATAACGAAATTTTGGGGAAATCTAATTTTTTTAACTTTTGACGAGAAAGAGATTATGGGACATTAGTTGATCCAAACATAGGAGGTACGGGATTTATTAAAGTCAAACATCGAGATTTGTTTTCAGATCCAAAAATTAGACGAATCGAGATAATATATCCTCTAAAAAATTCACAGATTAACCCATTTGTTAATTCAAATGACTTGAAATTTTTGTATTTGGGATTCTTCTTGCTCTTGAATCTGATTTGCAACTTGCAATAACCACTAAAACCTCATGCCCATGCTTGTGAAAAGTTAACATTTAAAAAGGACGTGTTTTTGATTCAAAACTTTTTTTTTGTCTCCACCATGCTTATTAGTAGCTTAATCTTACAACAGATGTGTCGGGATCACCATTCCTGTTACCAGTCCTCAAGGGGGCTCTAACACTAGTACTTTAAGATAGCAATGTTGATGAGAGCCACATCATGAGCCCCAACTAGCTCATTTTGACCCAATAAAGAGAATAAAAGCTCCTACATAACTTAGACGAGGGCTTAATTAAAGGAATAAGTGTTCTGAGAAGAAAACATGAAATAAATAGTAAAACTGTAATTTTACCATTGCAGTACATAAATGGGATTTCTCAGAGGCAAAACATAGGTTAAATTGGTCTGAATAAGATAAAAATTACGTTGGTTCAATCAGAAATGGGTTCATGTGTAATCCAAGAATTAAATGACTTCTGGTAACCCTAAAACAGACCCGCTTGATTCAACAGGGTTCCGGTCAAAACAAAAATCAACTAAACCGTCTAAAATTAATGGGAAAATATCCCCTAGGGTTTAGAACCTTCAATTTGTCCTTTGGAACCTATTTTGACCAAGATTAGGGTCCTAGCTCATCAATTGACCTAATTTGGATTTTTGTGCAAGAGTCCAATCAAACGTGGTCAAACCTAAAATCCAACTTCACCATTGGATTCCTTAGGTCCAAATTAGATTTATACCAAAATTTAGACCTTAGAGGAGGTCATCTTGAACAACTTTGCAAATTAGTACACCTAATTACATTTTGGCCCCTATCTTTTGAAAACCATTACACATACCCCCCTATCTTCCTCGCCACTCTTACAAAAAGGTTCCTCCACCATTAATGGGGAGGAATCCTTCTCCGACGAGGAATGGAGGGGGAATACTCCCTGATCCCTCAGAGATCTCCCAAATTTGGAAGGGAGATTCTCTGAGGAATCCCCTTCCATCTTAGCTCAATCACAATCTTTGATTTCCATCCAATCTCTCGTGCGAACGCACGAGAGATTTGGAGCTCCAACTACCTTCCATCTCCGACGAGAAGTCGATGGCAGAAGGCTTTCCCTCCACACACCAGAAGCTCGGCCAGCACTTATAAAAGGACCCCTGGTCCTCTGCGAATCACAAAGACTTGTTTTGGCCGCAGAATCCCCCAGATTTAATCTCCCCTCTCCAGCCAAGTAGCCTGCAAGCTCCGGTGATTCTTCCTCCTCCCTCTCGTCGCTCTGCTGCCATACCAGCAGCAGGGTTCACTCTGCCTCATCCTCCCGCGTCACACCAACGCACGCCTTCCTGTCCTCCTCGTCGCCGTTATCTCCCTCAGGGCCATCTTTTCCGACGACGGCACAAACGAGCCGTCCGTCTCCTCTGCCCCACCTTCGCTCCAAATAGTCCAAATAAGCTCCCCGTCTTCCACTCTTTCATTTCCCTCATTCTATTTCACACAACACCCCTCGACCGCCACTGACTGCCCGCATCTTCCCCATCTCCGGCCACCAATCGGCGAGACGCCTCCATCACTCCATGCCCCCACACGTCTCGCCACCCACCTCACAACCTCCGCCACACTCCACTGAACACCCTCCACCCAACCACAGGACGCTACACGCACTCCATGCTTCCCCCGAAATAACCCATAACTCCAGCCACAGAGCAACCTAGGCACACACGCCTAGGCCGCCCCGCGGCCTGCCACCAATCGCCTCACCTTCGCCGTGACACGGCGAAGGTCCCCCTGTGGTCTGATAGAGCTGCAAGCTTCCTTTTGTGTCAAACAGGGTCAAGCTTCCAGCCGCCATTAACGACTCGTGCTCAACTACTCTCCAGCTCCAGGCCACAATCATCCGCTCCCAGGCTTCCAGATTGAGCGGGTTGCGAGTGTGCGCAAGCCCAGCCTGATAAAGGGTGTTGCGGGGCCTGCAGCTGCACCAATAGTGAAGATGTTCTCCTGCAGTTGCCAGCAGTAGCGGGTAGGACTTTTAGTCCCACCTCAATAAGCAGTGACCTGTTTGAGTACTTTAAATTGATTTTGTGATATTGTCTGGTCGCCTCCAATTCACTGGGGTGAGGTCCCTCCTCACCTATACACGCCTCGTCCATGAATTAGCCCGCGGACCTGGTAACCCGACCCGACTATCGTACCGTGCACTCCTCGTGCACTACACCCACGCCGGTGCGCCTGGACGCGGGTGCGCAACCGATCCAATAACCCGGCTCTGGGAGAGCAGACCGAAGAGATTCAGAGAGAGAGAGATGCGCAGGGAGGGTAAGGGAATAGGTTTTGTTGCATGGCGCTTGTGCAAGAAGAGGATGCTAAGGAAGAAGCAGCAAGAAAAGGAAGCAGGGACTTAACCGCTGCAAGCGAAGGACACCCTGTAGCAAAGGTGCGGCAGACCAAGGGAAAGAAGAAGAAAGAGATCAAGGGGCAAACAAAGAGGAGAAGCAAGAAAGCAAAGGAAGAAGAGGAAGAAAAAGAAGGCAACCTAAGAAGAGGCAAAGCCAGGACTTAGCCGCACGAAGAGAATCAAGAAGAGAAGGAAAAAGAAGAGGAGCAAAAGCGGCTAGGGAAGAAAAAGAAAAGGAGAAGCCATAGCTGTAGCAGAGCAAATCACAAACAGAAGAAAAGATTCTGAGAGCAAATTTTAAGACGTTTGATGCAATATCAGACGTCCAATTCTTTTTGAGCAATTTTCTCCATAACATTATCCTCACTTCTATTGAACTAGTCATTGCTTTTTATTAAAAGTTGTGTTCTCAAGTTTTGGAATATTCAGATTGCTCCCTGTGTTCGACCTCGGAGACTTTGATTTTCGAGTTATAAATTTTTATTTGTTTTCGCGGAAAGTTCATCTATATTACAATGAAATATCTATCAAAACACGATCTAGCCGCGTAAACGTTTTGGTGCCGTTGCCGCGGAGCAACGGGTACTTCTAAAGCTTTTGATCACAACTTCTGATCCAATACTGACTTAATTCCTCTCCTTCATTGTGCTTATCTCAGGGAAAGCAAAGAAAAGAAGAGGAGCTGCACAACAGCCACACCAAAGCCCTCTCTCTTAACCCCTTCAAAGTCTAAAAAGGAACAAAGAAAAATCAACCTAGGGCTACCTGTTTCATACTTAGTAATTCATCAAAGTTGCCTGATTTTCATTTCAACATATCTTGAACTGCACATCCAACTAAGGTAACTAGAGCTAAAACCTTCTTGATTGAGCCCTAGATACCAATTTTTGAGGCAACTAAATTGGACCAATTAGAACCAACCTAAGGATTGCAAAGCTAGGGTTTTTAGAAACACATCTTCTCTTAAACAAAGAAGCAAAAAAAATTCCAAAAAGAGGTGTGCCTAGACCTTGTTTGAAAAGATCTATATAAGAGAAACCCTAAGCAAATCAGGCTTTTAATCCATTTGAACCCTAAAAGAAAGGACCCAAAAGCTCTCAAAAAAACAAGAGGTGAAGTTGATCCTTTGGGTCAACCAACCTTAAAGTTAGGTCACTTTTTCACTCAAAAGACCTACAAGTTCAAGTGAAACCCTAAGCACCTTGATCTTAAAGTAAAAAAGGTAGACTTAAGAAGTCAAGGTCCTCATTCTGGTCTACCTGGAATCTCAATGACAAGAGAGGTCAGGTGGGGGAAACCCTATAACTCATGGGGACGCTCTACCATGTAGGGGTCTTTGCAGGACTCTCTCGCTCAGGCTGCCCAAGTACTTCTTAAGTGGACAACCTTTCTAACTAAAGGGTATCATCTGCCCCGAACCTCTATAGTCACCCAACAATTTTTGGGTGTCTCGATTGGGTCTAGCACCTTCTAATCTCATCACATCTTTCGATGCATATTCGGTAGGAGGTCCTTAACACCATCCTTAAGACCTTTAGAAATTCACTCTCGCCGAGGCCAAGCCTCGACACCCTTGTTTGTGCAACAACCTCACCACATAAACCTTTCATCTAATTCAGAACCAAATTCTCCTTCCATCATGGCACAACCCATTGAAGAAGAGAACAACCTTGAGCACCAGCTTCAACACCTGACTGATCTCTTCCAAAACTTTGTAAACCCACCGTAGCAACAAATGATGCGAGATCACTATAATCCCGCTACGGTGGCGATCGAGCCTCAAGTCCGAATCCCGGTTGGAGGATCTGATTCTGAACTCAAGCCCAATATGATTCATGCCATACCAAGGTTTCATGGGCTTAACTCCGAGGATCCATTCCAACACATTAAACAACTCAAGCATCTAACCTAGACCTTCGGATCAGATCCACAAAATCGGGATATTCTGCTCATGAAAATGTCTTCTTTCCCCTCCTGGACAAGGCTGCCCATTGGTATCAAACTCAGACTCGGCCAATCAACACATGGGATGAACTTCAGTTCGAATTTTTGAAAAAGTTCTTTCCCATTGGCCGGACGAATGCCTTGCGCCACCAGATCACCCACTTCACTCAACAAACGGGAGAATCGCTTCACGAAGCATGGGACCGATTCCTAGATCTCATGCGAAAGTGACCCCATCACGGAGTTCCTAAATGAGAACAAGTCCAGTCTTTTTACCAGGGACTTCGTGAAGACATTCGATTATTCGTCAATGCAACGTGCAGAGGAAACATCATAGGTCAACATGAGGACACAGTGTAGGAGATTCTCGAAAACATGTGCGAGAACTCCATTAATAATGACTCCATGGGCTTATTCGACAGGACGAATGCCCGCACATCGACGAATCTAAGAGGGGCACATAAGATGCAAGACCTATCCACATCCGTCGACTTGGAACTGATGGCCAGTCGGCTGGACAAGGTTTCTATCATAGAAAAGAAGGTAGACGAGCTAACTCAGCATCTGCAGCGAGCCACCTCTGCGTAGAACTCTTTTGCACGACCACCTCTAGCGAGGAAAACTATGTAAAACATCTATCACCAATCTTCTCAAGGGATGGACCCGTATCCACCCCCATCTGACACTCGGACCGGAGTGACCTCCAATCCATTCTACGCGAGTTGGGGGAACTCTGAACCCTCGTATTCTGACTTTCCTGAGGTTCCTCAGACTTGCAAGGACCTCAATGCCATCCAGAATGACCCATTCTCCAATACCTACAACCCTGGATGGCGAAATCATCACAACTTTCAGTGGACGGGAAATTCTCAAACTCAAAGACCACCGTATCAGCCCCGATCCTACAGTCCCCTGATTGGTCTCGACCCTTTAAGATCATGTGCGATGCATCTGACTTCGCTGAAGGAGCGATTTTGGGGCAAAAAATTGACGGGAAACCCGTGATCATTTACTACGCTAGCAAAACACTGGACGAGGCTCAGCATAACTACACGGTTACTGAGAAAGAGCTGCTAGCTATAGTATTTGCCATAGAAAAATTCAGATCATGCCTTCTGGGTTCCCATGTTATCATATACTCGGATCACACAGCTGTGAGGCATTTCCTTGCAAAGAAGCATGCGAAACCTCGATTAATCTGATGGATCTTGCTGTTGCAAGAATTTGACCTCGAGATTCGCGACAAAGCGGGAAAGCAAAATGTGATAGCTGATCACTTGTCCTGCCTTCCTTCTAAAATAATTGACCCTTCCGGACCCATCACAAAACACTTTCCTAATGAGAACCTCCTGACTATCAATACAGGGCTTCAATGGTTCGCAGATATAGTGAACTACCTGGCATCACATCAAATCCCGTCCGATTGGCCGAAGGCCAAGAAGGACAAATTGCGTTCCGATGCAAAGTATTATCTATGGGAAAACCCGTATCTATTCCGCATTGGTGCTGATCAAATAATTCGACGGTGTGTCGCAGAAGTAGAAATCAAAGACATACTCTCATTTTGCCATGACCAAGCATGCGGTGGACATTTCTCAAGACACAAAACTGCATCAAAAGTCCTCCAGTATGGCTTTTACTGGCCCACAATTTTCAAAGATGCATACGATCACTGTAAGGCATGTACCCGTTGCCAGACCTTGGGCAACATGAGCCATCGAGACATGATACCTCTACAACAGATCCTGGTATGCGAAATTTTTGACATCTGGGGGATCGATTTTATGGGACCCTTCCATATCTCGGATGGCTTCGAATACATCTTACTCGCCGTTGACTACGTGTCCAAGTGGATAGAAGCCATTCCGACCCGAACCAATAATCATAAGGTTGTTATCAAATTCATTCATCAAAACATCTTCTCAAGGTTTGGGATTCCACGAGCAATAATTTTCGACGAAGGGATCCATTTTGCAAACGCTCAGTTCAGGTCACTGATGACCAAATACTAAGTGTCGCATCGAATCTCTACTCCCTACCACCCCCAAACTATTGGTCTAGCCAAGCTATCTAACCAAGAGATCAAGAAAATCCTTCAGTTTATTGTTAGGTCTCCTCGGCTTCCAGAAGCATTGTGGGCCTACAGGACCGCCCACAAGATCCAATTAGGTATGTCTCCCTTCAGACTGGTGTACGGGAAAGCATGTCATCTCCCTGTCGAATTGGAGCATAAATCCTATTAGGCAGTACAGAATTACAATTTAGATCTTTCTAAGGCTGGAACCCACAGAAGGCTTCAAATAAGCAAGATCGATGAATTACGTCACGACGCGTATGAGAACTTGCGAATTTACAAAGAATGGGTTAAAGCTTTCCATGACAAACACATTTCTAGAGAGATCTTTCATCCTGGTCAACAGGTTTTACTCTTTGATGCCTGACTCAAATTATTCCCAGGAAAGCTACGATCTAAGTGGGTCGGACCCTACCTAGTCCGACAAATCTTTGGAAATGGAGCCATTGAAATCAGCCCACTCAGGCACGATTCTAAACCCTTTGTTGTGAACGGTCAGAGACTCAAACTGTTCATTGACATGACCGATACAAATTTGGCTGAGTCATCCTTTACCCACCATTCTCCTTGAGCTCATTGCGCTCAGCCGATGGCGTAGAACTCAATGCTTAACGGGAGGCAACCCATCATCCTTTGAAAAATCCGAAACCTTTTATGACATTTCTACGTGAAATTCATATTGCACTTTAGGGTTCATCCATTAGAACAACCGACTCCACCTCAGATACCCATACCCGAGATTAGAAATCGTTCGCAACAATCACTTCGACCATTCGCCCACCCAACACCTGTCCTAATGCATGAACTAAGCTGAAATCGAACCCACCTAATTTATAATGGGGACATTGCAAATCTTAGGCATGGGGGATATGAAAGTGCAAAATGTCAGAAAAATTCATATCAAGAAAAGGTTTCAACTCAAAAAAAAAAATTGAGGGGGGAGAGATTTTTTTTTGGGTTATACAAAATGAGAGAAGGAAAAGAGCAAAATGCCAAAAAAAGGAGCACAAAATGAAAAAAAAAGAGATAGTCATTAGTAAAAGATTAAGGGATTAACTGAAGTTCTAGACCAGAGCAAGAAAAGAGAAAAATAAAAGAAAAGTGCTAAGGAGACATTAAAAAAAAAATAAGCAAGAACGCTGATCTTAAGCCTCTTAGGCCAGATTCTTTAGCTTAAAAATTCATGTATCCGCTAAGATCTAGATAATCCTCAAGAGGTTGGGGAAAATGCGAAGCTTAAGTATTAGGTCTAAGGCTTAGGAAGTATTCGGCCTCGTTAACTGACCTTCGATTTGCGGGATTCGATAACCTAAGCACCCCAATTCACACACAGTATGGTTCAGTGCGCATAAATATCAAAATCACGCAAAAAAAAAGTGTTCCAATGTTCTGAAAAAGTCACCTAAATTAGGAGCGGCTGATCAACACAAGTTGATTTGGATGAGTCCCCGATGCGAAGAGGCGAGAAATTCCCCTCGAAGATCCGTAACATATCATCTCCTCAGTGCTTGTCTCTTAGAATATTTAAATATCCTACCGAAGGCATGTAAGCACTCTGCTGGTTCAGATATCATGGGCGGCATTATCACGAAATATCGATCACCAGGGTCTGAATTCGGCCACGGAACGCCATGGGCGGGATTATCTCGAAATCTCAAAAGCTAGGGTTCTGGGGGTTGCCATGGGCGGTGCTATCTCGAAGCATCGATTGCCAGGGACCCTTGAGGATTGATGATAGGGACGAGGAATCCGATACAGACCGTGTTGAGAAGCCAATCCGAAGCTAGAAATAAAAAGAAAAGAGAAAAAACTCTCCAAACAAATAAATCTTCTCTCTTACAAAAAAATGCACTGCGAACTGAACCTAGGCTAAAAATGTCTCAAGCACAGGTGCTTTAACCGCAGAGTCCAACAAACCCTAGGATAGTTTCTGTGGGCCTTAAAAACCTTTGTGGAAGACTGAGGCTAAAGCGGGTCAGGTCCAGATTTTGGTTGGTACTTGAGTACCTCTAGCCCTATTGTCGGCATTTTAACCTAATCACAAAAGAAGAAAAGCATTTATCATAACTGATGACAGACACTCAGGGTCTAGAACAAAAGTAAAAGCCTTGAAATTTTGCTAGGGGACTAGCAAAAGCTAGGCATGGGGGTATGATGAGAGCCTCATCATAAGTCCTAACTAGCTCATTTTGACCCAAGAGAATAAAAGCTCCTACATAACATAGACGAGGGCTTAATTGAAGGAATAAGTGTTCTGAGAAGAAAACATGAAATAAAGGGTAAAACTGCAATTGTACCATTGCAGTACATAAACGGAATTTCTCAGAGGCAAAACATAGGTTAAAAGGTCCGAATAAGATAAAAGGTGGGTTGGTTCAATCAAAACTGGGTTCATGTACAATCCAGGAATTAAATGACTTCTGGTAACCTTAAAATAGACCCACTTGATTCAATAGGGTTCTAGTCAGAATAAAAATCAACTAAACCCTCTAAAATTCATGGAAAAATATCCCCTAGGATTTAGAACCTTCAATTTAACCTTTGGAACCTATTTTGACCTAGATTAGGGTCCTAGCTCATCAATTGAACTAATTCAGATTTTTATGCAAAAAGTCCAGTCAAACGTAGTCAAACCTAAAATCGAACTTCACCATTAGATTCCTTAGGTCCAAATTAGGTTTATAACAAAATTTAGACCTAAGGGGAGGTCATCTTAACCTACTTTGCAAATTAGTATACCCAATTACATTTTGGCCCCTATCTTTTGAAAACTATTACACATACCCCCTATCTTCCTCGCCACTCTTACAAAAAGGTCCCTCTGCCATTAATGGGGAGGAATCCTTCTCCGGCGAGGAATGGAGGGGGAATACTCCCTGATCCCTCAGAGATCTCCCAGATTTGGAAGGGAGATTCTCTGAGGAATCCCCTTCCATCTCAGCTCAATTACAATATTTGATTTCCATCCAATCTCTCGTGCGAATGCACGAGAGATTTGGAGCTCCAACTACCTTCCTTCCCCGGCGAGAAGTCGGTGGCAGAAGGCTTGCCCTCCACACACCAGAAGCTCGACCAACACTTATAAAAGGACCCCCGATCCTCTGCGAATCTCTCAGACTTGTTTTGGCCGCAGAATCCCCCAGATTTCATCTCCCTCTCTCTGGCGAAGTAGCCCGCAAGCTCCAGCGATTCTTCCTCCCACTCATCGCTCTGCTGCCATACCAGCAACAGGGTTCACTCCGCCTCGTCCACCCGCGTCGCGCCGCACCAACGCACACCTTCCTATCCTCCTCGTCGCCATTATCTCCCTCAGGGCCGTCTTCTCCGACAATGGCACAAACGAGCCGTCCGTCTCCTCTGGCCCCCCTTCGCTCCAAATAGTCCAAATAAGCTCCCCGTCTTCCACTCTTTCATTTCCCTCATTCTATTTCACACAACACCCCTTAACCGCCACTGACCGCCCACATCTTCCCCATCTCCGGCCACCCTCCGACGAGACACCTCTGTCACTCCGCACCCCCACACGTCTCGCCACCCACCTCACAACCTCCACCACACTCCACTGAACACCTCCCACCCATCCACAGGACGCCACACCCACTCCACGCTTCCCCTGACCTAACCCATAACTCCAGTCACAGAGCAACCTAGGCACGCACACCTAGGCCGCCCCGCGGCCTACCACCAATCGCCTAACCTTCACAGTGACACGGCGAAGGTCCCCCTGTGGTCTGATAGAGCTGCAAGCTTCCTTTTGTGTCAGGCAGGGTCAAGCTTCCAGCCGCCATTAACGACGACTCGTGCTCGACTACTCTCCAGCTCCAAGCAACAATCATCCGCTCCCAGGCTTCCAGATTAAGCGGGTTGCGAGTGTGCACGAGCCCAACCTGATAAAGGGTGCTGCGGGGCCTGCAGCTAGGCCAATAGTGAAGACGTTCTCCTGCAGTTGCCAGCAGCAACGGGTGGGACTTTTAGTCCCACCTCGGTAAGCAGTGACCTGTTTAAGTACTTTAAATTGATTTTGTGATATTGTCTGGTCGCCTCCAATTCACTGGGGTGAGGTCCCTCATCGCCTATACACGCCTCGTCCGTGAATTAGCCCGCGGACCTGGTAACCTGACCCGACTATCCTACCATGCACTCCTCGTGCACCACACCCACGCCGGTGTGCCTAGACCTGGGTGTGCGACCGACCCGATAACCCAGCTCTAGGAGAGCAGACCGAAGAGATATTCAGAGAGAGATGCGCGGGGAGGGTAAGGGAATAGGTTTTGTTGCATGGTGCTTGTACAGGAAGAGGACGCTAAGGAAGAAGTAGCAAGAGAAGGAAGCAGGGACTTAGCCGCTGCAAGCAAAGAAGGACACCCTGTAGCAGAGGTGTGGCAGACCAAGAGAAAGAAGAGAGAGATCAAGGGGCAAACAAAGAGGAGAAGCAAGCAAGCAAAGGAAGAAGAGGAAGAAAAAGAAGAAAGCAACCTAAGAAGATTAAGAAGAGAAGGAAAAAGAAGAGCAAAAGCAGCTAAGGAAGAAAAAGAAAAGGAGAAACCACAGCTACAATAGAGCAAATCACAAACAGAAGAAAAGGTTCTGAGAGCTAATTTTAAGACATCTGATGCAATATCAGACGTCCAATTCTTTTTGAGCAATTTTCTCCATAACATTATTCTGTCACTTCTATTGAACTAGTCATTGCTTTTTATTAAAAGTTGTGTTCTCAAGTTTTAGAATACTCAGATTGCTCCCGGTGTTCGACCTCAGATACTTTGATTTTCGAGTTATAAATTTTATTTGTTTTTGCGGAAAGTTCATCTATATTACAACGAAATATCTGTTAAAACACGATCTAGCCACGTAAAAAACTATCCACGACACCACCCAGGAGCTCACAACCCAAAAACACAATGCAGTGTAAAGGGACGCTCCAAGCAAACTCAAACTCTTGCTCCGACAGTACGAGTAGAGCACCATTCAAGACACTTAAGGTGCAAAAATACGCTTTAATGCTCCTTCTAAAGATATGAAATACAGATATAGAGCAGTGCCGAGGCGATAACATGTTGACATCGCGTCCTCAAAGGAGAAATTTTCCTTCTCGATGGTGGGAACTCAAACCAATGTCTGCTTCGAACTTTTACTAAGGCCAAACAAAGGGGTTTTCCCAGATTTTAATTGTTTTTAGGTGTTGTCTTGTGTGTGAATTGACACAAGAAATTTTGTACGAGATGCAACTTTTTGAATCAGAAACTAAGCCAGATACTTTCCATATTACAAAAGATGATAAGTTACCTGAACTATCATGAGTTCTGGTGAAATTTTAGATAAGGATATTTGATCTGGTCTAAAGGTAGACCTTGAAATTCTAATAATCAGATCCGTATCCTTATCCCTAGTTTATTAAAGATAAAATCCCATTGTACCACGAAGTGAGTTTTCAACCTTAGTCCTCATTTCAAAATTTTCCTCAAAAGGTTTTCAACATTTTTATTTTTTTTGGGTATGCAAGCATAAAATAAAATAAGAAAATTGCATTTTTTTTGGGTTTTTGTATGCATGCAGAAAATGAAATAAATTAAAAATGCATATTTTGGGTTTTGAAAATCTTAATTTGATCGTCAAAATTTAAAAACACCCCCTATGCTTAAGATGTTGCATGTCCGCATGCTAAAGGAAGGGAAAGGAATGCACCTTAGCATAGACGGTCGGAAACAAGATTATCAAAACCACTAAAAGAAATTGAAAAGGAAAGCGGAAAAGATGATGCATTACCTCCCATCCAGTGCTATCTTTTACGTCATTCAGCCAGGCGTGATGTGCATCAGCAATCACCAGTGATTGGGTCGGTTAAATCGAATGATTCTAAAGGAAGATTCGATGTATGATCCAAATAGGGCTTTAAACGTTGGTCGTTGACTTGAAAACTAGTGTTAGTTTTGGATCGAAAAGATCGACAGCATCGTAAGGATATGTTTTAAGGACAATAAATGGACCAATCCATTTGGATTTAATTTATCAGGAAAAATACATAATCGTGCACCAAAAAAATAAACACATTGATTTACGTCAAAATGTTTTCAAACAATGTCTTTTCTCGGTCTTTATAAATACTCACATTTTCATAAGAAAAATTACGTAATTATTCCAATTCAGTCAATTGTAATTTTTTATGAATACCGGTGTCAGATAAATCAATATTTAATTGTTTTATTGCCCGGAAAGCCCTTTGTTCAAGTTCTATCGAGAGATGGCATACCTTCCCAAAAATCAGACGAAAGGGAGACATGCTAAGAGGGGTTTTAAAAGCGGTATGGTAAGCCCATAAAGCATCGTCCAATTTGTTGGACCAGTCTTTACGATCGGGCCTAACCGTCTTTTGTAAAATATTTTTTATTTCCCGATTAGAAACTTCTGCTTGGCCATTTGTTTGAGGGTGATAGGGAGTGAAAATTGTGATTAACCCCATATTTAGAAAGAAAGTGACGGAATTGTGAGTGAAGTGTGATCCACTATCACTGATAATGGCATTAGGAATGTTGTATCTTGAGAAAATATTTTTCTTTATAAATTCAACAACCACATGGTGATCATTGGTGCAGGTGGGTATTACTTCAATCCATTTAGATACGTAGTCGACTACGACTAGTATATACAAATACCCACTAGAGTTGATGAATAGTCCATGAAGTTGATGTCCCATACATCAAAAATATCAACCTCTAATATTGGATTAAGAGGCATCATATCCTTCTAAGTCATGTTGTCGATGCTCTGGCAACGCACACAGGATCGAACAAAAGAATGAGCATCTTTGTGCAGGCTGGGCCAAAAGAATCCAGAATTGAGTATCTTAGCTACAGTTTTCTCGCCTGAAAAATGTCCACCACAGGCCATTGAGTGACAATGTGTCAGAATATCATGGATTTCTGATTCAGGGACACATCGTCGAATGACCTGATTGGCACAAATGCAGAAAAGGTCGGGCTCCTCCCAAAACTAATATTTAATATCAGCAAAGAACTCATCCCTTTTTGTTTATGGCCAATCAGAGGGGATTCATTTTGTTGCTAGATAGTTTACAATGGGTGCAAAACAAGGGAGAGTATTACAGCTAAGATTCTTTCATTAGGGAATTGATCGGGGGGGTCAACATGTCATTCGTCATAAGATGAGAGAGGTGGTTGGCCACTACATTTTGCGATCCCGCCTTATCCTTGATTTCCAGGTCAAATTCCCGGAGCAGCAAGATCCAACGGATAAGGTGGGGTTTCGCATCTTTTTTGTCAGCAACTATTTAAGTGCTTAGTGATCGGTATATACGGTGACAGGTGACCCCAAGAGATAAGATCAAAAATTTTCTCAGGCAAAGACAATGGCAAGAAGTTCTTTTCAAGTAATAGTGTAATTCCATTGTGCATCATCAAGAGTTTTGCTAGCATAATAAATCACAAGGGGCTTCTTGTCAACTCTTTGCCCTATAACGACCCCCGCAGCAAAATTAGAGGAATCGGTCATGAGTTCAAAGGGACAATTCCAGTTAGGTCCTTGTAAAATTTGGGGCCTCTGTCACATCCTTCTTCAACCTCAAAAAACTCTCTAGGCATTGATCATGAAATCAAATGGCTAGTCTTTGCTAAGTAATTGACTTAAGGGCTTGAAGATTTGGGAAAAATTTTTTATGAATGGCGGTAGAAACCCACATGCCCTAAAAAAGGGCAAATCTGCTTTACAGTAGTGGGTGGTGGGAGCATCAATTTTCACTTGATCTACCGCAATTCCTCTGTTAGAAATAACATGGCCCAGGACAACACCTTCCTGGACCATGAAATGACTTTTTTCCCAGTTGAGGACGAGATTAACTTCTATGCATTTTTGGAGGGTTCTTTCAAGATTCCGGAGACAGGTCAAAAGAATCTCCAAAAACAGAGAAGTCATCCGTGAAGACTTCTAGACATTCACCTATCAGGTCTGAAAAAACTGCAAGCATACACCGTTGAAAAGTCGCAGGTGCATTACAATGACCGAAGGACATTCTTCAGAAAGCAAAGGTTCCGAAGGGGCAGGTGAATGTAGTTTTGTCTTGGTCATCAGGATGGACCGCTACCTGATTATAGCCGGAATAACCATCAAGAAAACATAGCATTCGCATCCGGCTAACCGCTCTAAGTTTTGATCAATAAAAGGGAGCGGAAAATGATCCTTTTTGGTGGCGATGTTTAATTTTCTATAATCAATGCACACGCACCAAGAAGCGATCCTAATGGCTATAGTTTCCCCATGTTCATTTGCGACAACTGTTAGTCCAGCCTTCTTAGGAATGACTTGAGTGGGACTAACCCAGGAGCTGTTAGAAATGGGGTAAATGATATCAGCATCAAGCCACTTTATAATCTCCTTTTTTACCACCACCTGCATAGTAGGGTTAAGGCACCTTTGTGGTTGGCGGGAGGGGCGAGAATCATCATCTAGATAGATGCAATGAGTGCAATAGGATGGATGAATACCCTTAAGGTCAAAAAGGGTCCAACCAATAGCTTTTCTGTTTTTAATTAAAACCTGGAGAAGTTTTTCTTCCTGTGCCCCAGTAAGTCCACAGTTGATAATCAGGGGCATGATCTGATTTGGACCTAGGAAAACATATTTAAGGGAATCGGGCAAGGATTTTAACTCCAGTTGAGGGCCAAGCTCTAAAAGAATTTCTGCTTTAGAAGTGAGAGGTGAAGTGAGAGTGAAGGGTTCAGCCGGAGAATGTGTAGTTAGGGTAGGAGGGTGGGATGAAGTGGATTGTTCAGGAACCGTGTTAATGGCAAAACAAGAATCCATGTCTGAAATCTATAATGTTTCCTCCACTATATTTTCAATTTCTGAATCCGAGTCATCAAGGAAATCAGGTTCTTAGAATCACCTAGAAGCATGGAAAATATCTAGGGTAACAGATTCACTACCACACATGATCTTCATCTTGCCAGAATCACAATCAATATTGGCACGGGCGATGGCTATGAATGGTCGTCCAAGAATTATAGAGGCAAACTTTAAAGCGTCCGGTACCTCTACATCTAGGACTAAAAAGTCTGCAACAAATAGACAATTTTTGACCCGGACATGAACATCCTCAACAATTCTCCTTGGTTTGATTGTAGATCGGTCTACTAATTAAAGAGTAACCTAATAAGTCCAATTTATTGGACATTTATTTGGCTTAAATACATATGGAATACATTTCCTTATAGTTTAATGACCTAGGTTAAGTAGTAATTAATCTTAGCTTACGAATATTTTTGTATCTGCTTTGCATTCTAACACATACATTTATACTTGATATGTGCATGCAGAGAGAAAAAATAAAAGTATAATAGGTGGTTAGACATGAATATAATTTGAAGGAGCGTATGCCCATAATTACCCCAACACCGCCGCTCCCTCCGCCAGCGCTCAAATCTAGCAGTTGCGCATGTAAAGGGAGAGGCAGACGTTGTGGATCTGGAAAAGGTTAAAGAATCTCTTTCCCTTCGGGGGTTGGAGGCATCCACTCCCTTCCTCTCCACCATGAAACAGAGCATGCACCACAGCCAGTCGCACGCACTATGACCCCCTCACCGACCGCAGCCAGCCGCGTGCACACCCCGTTACCGACCGCAGCCAGCCTCGCGCACTGTGACCCCCTCACCGCTCATAGCCAAACTGCGCACGAACCCCCTCACCACTCGCCAGCCAGACCGCGTGCACTACCCCCTCACCGTGTGGCCATGCCCGTGCATAGCCACACCCTCGTGTGCAACCATTCACGCGCGCGCACAATAGACCTTGCATGCCCTTCCTGCTCAGCCACAGTAGTGGCACCACACCAAACTGCGACCTCACGAGCAGCCCGCGCGGCCACACGCCGCCAGCCCTCATGTTCGACCACGATCCCGCAACCCATAGCAGCTCGCACCCTTCAACCCCCACGCGCACAGGCCGCAGCTGCATCACCTCTTTGCGTGCCCTCTTCACGCACGCACACAAGCCCGTGCG
The DNA here is from genome assembly GCA_037157565.1 of Thalassia testudinum. Taxonomy (NCBI): domain Eukaryota; kingdom Viridiplantae; phylum Streptophyta; class Magnoliopsida; order Alismatales; family Hydrocharitaceae; genus Thalassia; species Thalassia testudinum. Next base: position 67,880,078 of record JAZHRO010000007.1, on the reverse strand, counting down.
CACACTCTTTCACGCGCGTGCACTCCCGCGGGCCACCGCCGGTTCTTCTCTGCTAGCCGAGAGAACCCAAAGCCACGAAAATGCAGCCGCCACCACAGGCCAAGATTCTTCACACCATCAACGCCAACGCACCCGCCTCAACCCCACGAGCACCACCACAACCTCCGACGGGCCGACAACAGCCCACGCACATGCGTGGAGAGCCACTGCAGTCGGCCATCCTCCTCGTCACCAACGTCAACTCCGACCGCCGTTCGGAGTGCCACCACCACCACCGAGTTCCCCTCATCGTGGCCGACCTCCACCGAAGCTTTTGCAGCCAACGGTGACCTCAAGCGTGCACACTATCAAGAGGAACACATCCTCTATTTTAGGTATAATTAAAATTTACATTCAACGCCATTGTCAACTTCTGAATTTTGATTTTTTGATTATTATATTGAGGTGGAATTATATCAGCACACTTATACTTTCTCGTTATCATTCAGTTCATGTTTTTTTACTTGTGATTGCATCAAATTGTGGCTAATATTTGCGTCATTCCTCTCTCGTACGAATACCGTTGGAAATTACATGAGATGCCATTAATGATCACATCTTTTAATGAATATTTTATTGAAGAAAAACTGCACCCATAACCTTACATTCTCTAGTTAGTGTGTGCATCCTTCTTCTCATCTCGTTTCGAAGCAGATTGGGGCACAGATTCCATACCTGATTGGGCAGATATAAAGGGAAATATTCATGAATTTATTACATCTATTCCTCCTTGTGGAAACGACCTAATCCACCATGGTTAATTTTATTGATAAATATTTTTGTTTGGGTTTCTTTTCCACCACGCAATTTCACTTCGACGACATATTTTTCTGACACTATTTCTGCAAGCGAAAAACACCCGTTCAAATGGCACCGATGCTGGGGAGGCAACTGATAAAATAATTTCACTTGATTTTTATTTCTGATTATTCTGAGTTGCACAGTGATCTGACCAGTTGTCTTTTCTGTGCGAGGAATCTGTGGAGGTGACAGGTGCAGCTGGGAGACAACGTCGACCTTAAGCGACGCCTACACGCAGGCAAGACGCACGAGACCTAGATCCCACTTCCATAGGGGATTCTCCTTTGTCACAAATTCTATTCCTGTTTTCTCGCTCTTGTAGTAATTGGGGCTGATTTTTGGGGGTCTATCCCCACATTCTTTAGAGGCTAGGGGCTATATTTTTGCTACTCACGTGATTCATTTTTCTACATGTTTGCCTCTAAAACAAACACAATAAAATAACGAACTGCCTGTTAGGAGTTACATGCCCCTAGGTGCACGCATTTAGGAGTAATTGAGCAGCACATTATATCTAATTGTTGCATTGCGAGCATAGTTGCACGAAGATTACTGGAGGCAGGTACACCTTTCTAACTTTTTGCATCCAGCTCCTGTTCACGCATTTGCATTCGGGTTAAAATTCAAGACCACAAAGCTAAGTGAAATTACTTAATGCAGTGGTTGCCTAACTGCAATTGGGACTGATAAGCAGATTTGACCTTAAAACCAAATCACACTTGATCTGATTCAAAGGGATTTGTCTGCATTTTCAAAATAAAAATGATTTGCAGTTTGATGCACACGTTTGGCACTAAGCAGGCACATTAGGCACTGCACTAAGGCTCGATCCCTTAAGGCTATAGGCACCGATCTCTTTATTAGTGCAAACCCTCCTATCATGCTTTGTGGTGGTGGTACTATCTTTTGACCAAGTGTTTTGATACTTCACGGAGTGGGACACCCCTTAAAGGAACAAAAGGGTAGTTAAGAGGCACCGCGTACGCATCGCCTCAAAGGAAGGGTTCGCCCTACTTGCATCCCTTTGTTCGTCCTTGGAGTAACTTCTCACTTGATCACCTAGGAGTATCATCTAAGTATAGGTACTAAGGCACTTGAAGGTTGAATTAGGTCGCGTAATTGCAGTGAATAACTTGTTTGGCCATCTATATCAACCAATTCTACCTTTACAACAAAGAAGGTCAAGATCTTAAGTCATCACCCCTCTTATACCACTTACATGGGAACGGAGGGATAAGCCTTGACCGTTTGACTTATCTTTGGAGTGGAGGTTTCACTTAATCAATAAGAACTTGAATTGTGATTGATATTGTATGCTTGGTAAACGCTCTCTTGAGGGCAATCTAGTGTTTGATCCTGAGCCAGAGAGAATTCTTAGGAGAGCCCACCAAGGAGAGAAAAGAGAAGACATAGCTGATCAAGGAGCAAATCAACAAAGGGCCCTGAGGGACTATTTTATTCCAACCAACTAACCCGCTCAAGCACTAAGACGACTGGTAGGGGATAATCCATATGAGATTAAGAGCAATACTATATTTTTGTTGCCCTCCTTTTATGGTACTACTAGGGAGGACCCCTACAAGCATTTGGAGGAATTCACTGAGGTCTGTTCCACGGTGAAGCTCCAGGGCTTTATTGATGAAGCCTTGATGAGGACTCTATTTCCATTCTCCCTAAAGGATAAGGCCAAGCATTGGTATCATACCCTCAATGCAAAGGTAAATGATTGGGCCACCCTTAAGGGAGAATTCTTGAAAATGTATTTTCCTATGAGTAAGACCAACCATTCAGAAGAGAGATTATGAGTTTTACTCAACAGGAAAGGGAGCAATTTCATGAGACTTGGGAGCGCTTTAATGACCTTCTTAGGTTATGCCCCCACCATCAGGTGCCAAGATACCAGTTAGTCGAAAGGTTCTATAACGGATTATCTGAAAGGTAGAGGCAAACCATTGATGCAGCCTGTGCAGAAACCTTCATGACCAAAACTGAGGATGAAACCTGGGCATTATTTGAAACATTAACTGACAACTCCATACATATGTCCTCTGCCTATCAAGAAAGAAAACCATCAATCTTGCAGAGGAAGATAGAGGCCCATGAAGCCGAGGCTACTCAAGATTTGGCTTATCAGATTCAATTATTAAATAAAAACTTTGATAGGCTTTTAGCAAACCCCGGTATGAACCCGCAAGCAGCCTCTATCTTTCAAGCTTTAAGTGAATGCTCCATTTGTTAAAGCACAATGCATGCCACTGCGGAGTGCCACCAGGCAAATCAATTCCCTACGTTGATTCAGGCTGGCTTGAACGCGGCCCAAGGTTTCCGCCCACCTCCTCGCAATAACCCTTATTCCAATACCTATAATCCGGGGTGGTGGAACCATCCAAACTTCTCTTGGAAGCAAGGTGATACTTCTAACTTAGGGAATACAAGACCCCTACCTCCCCAACCCATATACCAACCATGCTATTAAAACCCTCCTCAGAATAAGCCCTCTGAGATGGATGAACTTAAAGCCATAATGAAAGCGATGCAAGAGCATCAGAATATGGTCATCGAATCTCAGAATAAGATGATTACTGATATGCAATCCCAAATTGGTTGTCTTACTGGGGCAGTTAGGCAATGTGATCCGAGGAAATTGCCTAGCTCTTCTGAGGAGAACCCAAAGGGCAAGGGGGTCGTATTCAGGGAGCACGCCCAAGCTGTGACTGTGCTAAGTGGAAAGAAAATTGACAAGCCTGATAACACTCCTATGGTTACGTCTCAAAATTCCCCTCCTACACCCGACCCGACTTCCATCTCCACCGAGGAAAAGCCACATTGCTCTCCCTCGCTTGTAATCACCCACAATGTGGATGTCGTCATTCCACCACCCCTCTCCTGCCATGACCAGCCCTCTACCCAGAAGTCGAGGGTGCCCTATCCAAAGCGCCTATCTGCTCCTGGGGGATCTTCTGTTGGCTCGCCTTGAGTCAAGAATAGGACGAAGGAGATTATGGACACTTTTAGGCAAGTCCAGATCAACTTGCCTCTGTTGGAAGCTATCAAACAGATCCCGTCCTATGCCAAGTTTCTAAAGGACCTGTGCACCCAGAAGCACCGATCTAGGAGACAGGTCCAAGCCAAGATCATCCTGCCCGACCATGTTAGCTCGGTTCTCCAACATAGAACACCCCCCAACATGAAAGACCCAGGGGCCTCGTATATTTCAGTGGTTATAGGTAACCAACACATTGACGAGGCTCTGCTCGATCTGGGGGTGGGGGTGAATATTTTACTGAACCCTGCCTATGACCTTTTGGGAGGAGGTGAGTTGAAACCTAATCCAGTCATCCTCCAGATCGCAGACAGATCACTTAAGACACCTTGGGGATTACTCAAAGATGTCCTAGAGAGAGTGGAGGACTTCTTCTTCCCTATTGACTTTCTTGTGATAGATATTAACCCTTCTAATAAGCCCACCAAGCCATCCATTATTTTGGAATGCCCCTTCTTAGCCACAGCCAACACCTCTATCAATCGTAGATCAGGGACACTTAAAATGGGCTTTGGGAATAAGAAGATCCGGTTGAATGTTTTTGATACCTACAAGCAATCCGGATTTGAAGATTGTTCTCAGATTAAGGTTGTTGATGAAATAATTGAGGAGACTACTCCAGCACTCTTATGTAGAGATCCCCTTGAAAATGTCATATCTAAGGACCATCCTCCGACTATTGAATAAACAAAAGGGGAAATACCCAAATTAGAAGAGTTGCTAGGGATACACACAGAATCTCTATCCCCACCCTGGATCGTGAAGGTAGACCAGCTACCTGAGGCGAGGACGTATCAACTTAAACCCTCAATCCAAAAGGCTCCTGAGTTGGAGTTGAAACCCCTCCGGAGAACATTGAAATATGCTTTCCTTGACCCTAATGACATGCTCCCCATTATTGTCTCGTCTGCATTATCTGAATCGCAGGAGGGAGCTCTACTTGAGTGTTTACAAAGGCACAAGGAAGCAATTGCCTGGTCAATTGCTGATATTAAGGGTGTTGATCCCTCCCTTTGCATGCATCATATATACACGGACGAGTCTGTGAAACCTTTCTGAGACATGCAAAGAAGGCTCAACCCCAATATGCGGTAGGTTGTTAAAAAAGAGATTCTGAAATGTGTAGATGCAGGGATTATCTATCCCATTTCAGATAGTAAATGGGTCAGTCCTATTCATGTGGTGCCCAAAAAGGCAGGAATCACTGTGGAAGAAAACGAACAAGGAGAATTGGTGACCACTAAACCCTCAACTGGTTGGAGGGTCTGCATTGATTACCGCCGTTTGAACACGGCTACCCAGAAAGACCATTTCTCGATACCATTTATCAATCAGATTTTGGAACGATTGGCAAGGAATAAGTTCTTTTGTTTCCTTGATGGGTATTTTGAGTATAATCAGATAGCCGTCTTTCTTGACGATCAGGAGCGTACTACCTTCATGAGCCTGTATGGTACATTTGCATTTCGCCAAATGCCATTTGAGTTATGTAATGCTCCTGCCACTTTCCAACGATGTATGATGGCTATCTTTTCTAATATGATCGACGAGTTTGTTGAAATTTTCATGGATGACTTCTCCATTTACGGCTCGTCGTTTGACCTATGCCTTTCACACCTTGATAAAGTCTTAACTCGTTGCGATGAGGCAAAGCTGGTGCTTAGCTAGGAGAAAAGCCACTTTACGGTCCAGCAGGGCATTGTGATAGGGCATGTAGTTTTCAAGAGAGGATTAAAGGTGGACACCGCAAAAATTGATTCCAACTCTAAGCTTCCATCGCCTGCCAATGTTCATTAGGTTAGATCTTTCCTTGGCCATGCTGAATTTTATAGGCGCTTCATTAGAGATTTCAGTAAAATCTCTAAGCCACTCTACGACCTGTTAGCGAAGAATGTCTCCTTCGATTTTGATGATAGATGTGGCGAGGCTTTCCAAGTCTTAAAGAAAGCCCTTATTACTGCACCGATTCTCCAAGCACCAGATTGGACCCTCCCGTTTGAGCTAATGTGCGATGCTTCTGATTTTGCAGTGAGAGCGGTCTTAAATCAAAGGGTTGATAGCAAACCTCATGTGCTACATTATGCCAGCAAGACCCTTACAGATCCTCAGCAAAACTACATGGTCACTGAAAAGGAGCTTCTTGCTATAGTGTTTGCTTTGGAAAAGTTTCAGTCTTATCTTTTGGGATCCAAGGTTGTGATATTCACTAATCATTCTGCCTTAAAGCATCTTCTTACTAAAAAGGACACCAAACCTCGCCTACTTCGTTAGATTCTACTACTCCAGGAGTCTGACCTGGAAATTAAAGATAAGAAAGGAGAAAAGAATGTGGTAGCAGATCATCTGTCTAGGATCCCTATTGAGGCATCAAACCCTGCTGGCGGTATCCAAGAGACTTTCCCTAATGAGTCTCTGATAGCCGTGGAGGCCAAAACTCCTTGGTTCGCTAACATAGTGAACTATTTGGTCACGGGTATTACCCCCAGTACTTGGGACAAGCAGAAGCGAGATAGGTTTCTTGCTGATGCTAAATTTTATCACTGGAGGAACCTAAGCTTTTTAGAATAAGCCCTGACCAGCTTTTCCGTCGTTGCATCCCTGACGAAGAACAAAGAATTGTTCTGAGTTCCTGCCATGACCTTCACTGTTGGGGACATTTTAGTGAAAAAAAGATTGCCCATAAGGCTCTTCAATCTGGCTTTTGGTGGCCCACATTATTCTGAGATGCACATAGGAGAAAGGGATGAGATGACCCTGTGGGCGCATGTCTACGTTGCCAGCAGACGGGAACCATCGGAAAAAGGGATGAGATGCCCCGGCAACCTATCCTCTCTGTTGAGATCTTTGATATTTGGGGCATCGACTTCATGGGTCCCTTTCCTGTGTCCTTCGGATGAGTACATCCTTGTGGCTGTGGACTATGTATCTTAATAGATAGAAGCCATATCCATGCGAACCAATGACCATTCTATGGTCTTTGGTTTTGTTAAGGCTAATATCATTTCTCGGTACGGGTGCCTAAGGACGATCATAAGTGATGGAGGACCACACTTCAAGAACATACACTTCACAAGATTACTCCAAAATTTGGGAGTTACCCACATGATAGCCACACCTTACCATCCCCAAACAAGTGGACAAGTTGAAGTGTCTAATAGGGAGATCAAACGAATTTTAGAAAAATGGTCAGGCCCGACCGTAAGGATTGGTCTAAAAAACTAAATTATGCTCTTTGGACCTACAGAACCACGTATAAGACTCCTTTGGGCATGTCTCATTTCCGTCTTGTCTACGGAAAGGCGTGCCATCATCCCGTTGAAATCCAACACAAAGCCTATTGGGCTATTAAAAACGTTAACTTGAATCTGGATAAAGTGGGAAAGGCACGTATGTTAGAGTTAAGTGGGCTTGAAGAGCTTTGTAATGAAGCCTCTGAAACTTCTCAAGCATACAAACAACGTGCAAAGGTCTTCCATGATAAGCACATTATTAGAAAGACCTTTGAGCCCAATTAGTGAGCCTAGCTTTTCAATTCCAGACTTAAATTATTTCCAAGAAAGCTCAAGTCCCGCTGAGATGGGTCATACAGTGTTATCAATGCCTTCCCTCATGGAGCTGTAGAAATTCGGAACCCTACTTCAAGTGCGAGCTTTAAGGTGAATAGCCAACGACTTAAACCTTATGTTACTCTTTCAGATGGCCAGGTTTTGGACGAACTTCGGCTTAAGGAGCCTTAACTCCTCCCACTCTCCTCAGGTGATATTCTTCTGTACCTTTATTTTTTCAATAAGGACATTATCAATCTTAGGCATTAGGGGGTATAACCTAAAGATGTTTATAGCATTTATAAATGATTGCAAACATTTAGGATAGTGTATTAGCCAAAAATAATAATAATAATAATCTTTTATTTTCTTGAGCTAAATTGGTTAGGCCCTAGTAGAAAATTTATCAAGGAAGTGCCATTGAAGTTTTTCTTCTTAAATTGTTTCTTAAGTTTAGAATCCAATATATTTACTTCAACTGCACGTAGACTTGGTAATAGATCTTTGAAGAAAATCAATGAGCATTTTTAGTCTACTGAACCCTTGGACAGTTAATAGGGAGTCAAGTATATTATCTTCTATTAGATCCATCTATTATTTGTGAGAAGGAAGTAGAGATACTACTGGTGTGCTAAGTCTAGTGCAAGGACTCTTAAGTTCTGGATAATTAGATGATAATACCTCAGAGTTAGGCATAGGTTTTGCTCTCTATTCCTGTGTGCAAACATTGTGTGAATTCCTGAGAGTCACCAAATAAGGCGGATACAAGAGATTGGGTCTTAATAAAACTATGACAATGGTGGATGGTTATGACCGTCCTTCATAGAGTCCTCGACTGAAGGAGGATAGTAATGTCAAATGTTAGAAATATGATTATCCTATTCATCTTTTCCTGGTGCTGAGAGTAGGCACTTCCACCAAATAAGCCACACAATATTCTCTTAACCATCATCATTCCTAATAATGCCTCATAAATAAAAGTATACGTCGTTTTGTGCTTAATAGTTGAAAAAAAAAACACACACAAAAAGAAAAAAGAAGAAACATTTATATTTAGAAAAATATGAAAAAAAAAGAGAAAAGAAAAATAAAAGAGTTCAAGTTTATAGTTTTATCTTCGTATCACTTTTCATTATGTGACAATGTTTCTGAGGCAACAAAAACATCCATCACGATCCACCAAATATGACCCATACATACTTTTCAGTATTTCTGATCACCTGAAAACTGGCTGAGGATTTCTAACTTAGTTGTAGAGTTATTAGGACTTTAATTGAAGTGTGACTGCCATGTGAGACCACCAAACAGTGAGTACATTTACAAAAGCTGGCGAATTGTGTGAATCTCAGAAAGAAATGAAGGAAAAGAGTGAGCACAAAGGAACATCAAAAGAGTACAGTTGTTCAGCCTCTCTAGGTTGACTCATTTGATAATCTAGAGAGTTAGGGTCTACAGTAGAAGACCACAAGTAGCACCAGATGAGTGTGAGTCACCAAATATAAATCCATTCAACTCGATATCTCCTACCTAAGCCAAAATACCAGAGTCAAATTATAGATTATTTTCTACTTTATCCCCAATGGAAGTAGTTACCTACCCTAATAGAAGTTTTACAAAGGATTAAGTACGAACTTCAAATGTAAGTTGGCTTTTCATTTGGATTCGTTACATAGACTACAATCACTTCACATTTGTCTGAATCTCTAAGTTTTTGGAATAAGAAAAGGAGAAATCTTTTTGGTTGCTTTCATTATTTTTCACTTTTTGCTCAAGACTAGCAAAACTTAGGCATGGGGGCATTTGATAAGTCCAATTTATTGACATTTATTTGGCTTAAGTACATATGGAATACATTTCCTTATAGTTTAATGACCTAGGTTAAGTAGTAATTAATCTTAGCTTACGAAAATTTTTGTATCTGCTTTGCATTGTAATACATACATTTATACTTGATATGTGCATGCAGAGAGAAAAAAAAATAAAAGTATAATAGATGGTTGGACATGAATATAATTTAAAGGATGGTATGCCCATAATTACCCCATCATCGCCGCTCCCTCTGCCAGCGTTCAAATCCAGCAGTTACGCATGAGAAGGGAGAGGCGAACATTGTCGATCTGGAAAAGGTTAAAGAATCTCTTTCCCTTCGGGGGTTGGAGGCATCCGCTCCCTTCCACTCCACCGTAAAGCAGAGCATGCACCGCAACCAGCCGCGCACACTGTGGCCCCCTCACCGACCGCAGCTGGCCGCGCGCACACCCCCTCACCAGCCGTAACCAGCCGCACGCACTGTGACCCCCTCACCACTCGCAGCCAGACCGCGCGTGCACCCCCTCACCGCTCGCCAGCCAGACCGCGTGCGCTACCCCCTCACCGCGCGGCCACGCCTGCACACAGCCACGCCCTCGCGTGCAATGATTCACGCGTGCGCACAACAGACCTTGCACATCCTTCCTGCTCAGCCACGGCAGCGGTACCACACCAGATCGCGACCTCACGCAGAGCCCGCGCGACCACACGCCGCTAGCCCTCATGTTCGACCACGGTCCCGCAACCCACAGCAACTCACGCCCCTCAACCCCCATGCACACAGGCCGCAGCCGCATCACCTCCTTGCGCACCCTCCTCACGCGTGCACACAAGCCCTTGCTCACACTCTTTCACGCACATGCACGCCCACGTGCCACCGCCAATTCTTCTCTACCGGCCGAAAGAACCCAAAGCCACGAAAAGGCAGTCGCCACCACAGGCTGAGATTCTTCACGCCAGCAACGCCAACATGCCCGCCTCAACCCCACGAGCACCACCACAACCTCCGATGGGCCGACAACAACCCACGCGCACGCATGGACAGCCACTGCCACCGGCCATCTTCCTCGTCGCCGACGTCAACTCCGACCGTCGTTCAGAGTGCCACCACCGAGTTCCCCTCATCATGGCCAACCTCCACCGAAGCTTTCGCGGCCAACGGTGGCCTCAAGCGTGCGCACTATCAAGAGGAACACATTCTCTGTTTTGGGTATAATTAAAATTTACATTCAATGCCATTGTCAACTTCTGAATTTTGATTTTTGGATTATTATATTGAGGTGGAATTATATTAGCACACTTATACTTTCTCGTTATCATTTAGTGCATGTTTTTTTCACTTGCGATTGCATCAAATTGTAGCTAAGATTTGCGTCATTCCTCTCTCGTACATATACTGTTGGAAATTACATGAGATGCCACTAATGATCACATCTTTTAATGAATATTTTATTGAGGAAAAACTGCACCCATAACCTTACATTCTCTAGTTAGTGTGTGCATTATTCTTCTCATCTCGTTTCGAAGTAGATTGGGGCACAGATTCCATACCTAATTGGGCAGATATAAAGGGAAATATTCGTGAATTTATTGCATCTATTCTTCCCTGTGGAAACAACCTAATCCACCGTGGTTAGTTTTATTGATAAATATTTCTATTCGGGTTTCTTTTCCACCACGCGATTTCACTGCGACAACATATTTTTCTGACATTATTTCTGCAAGCGAAAAACACCCGTTCATAACCTCAACAGGCTTTAATTCTCCGATCTTAAATTCGTTGAAAATAACTGTGGGGATAAGATTAATTGAGGCATTGAGATCCAATAAAGCACGATCAAAAGAAGTGTCATCAATGACTACTTGAATCAGGGGGCGCCTGGATCTTTTTTCTTAAGAGGCAGTTTGCTCTGCACAACTGAGCTGACTGTCTCTGGAAGGATCACCTTTCCTAGGTTTCAAGGCTGCCTTTTGGGAGTACACAAATCTTTCAAAAACTTGGCATAGGTAGGGATATATTTTATGGCGTCTAGGAGAGGGATATTGATTTCTACTTGCCCAAAGAGATCCATTAATTCCTTATCAGTGGGCTCGGATTTCTTTTCTTGGTGTGTGAAGAGTAAAGGGCTTGTGGGAAAGGTATTGGGTTTTCCTATTTTACATTTTCAGGTTCCTAAACATGGTTAAAGGAAGAGGAAGAAGAGCTGATCTATTTTTCATTGAAGCGGGATCTTGAGTGATTTTTCATTCCTCAAAGTAACTACATTCGCAGTATGGTTGTTTCTAGGAGGAGGATGGGAAGCCTAATTGCGATTGAAACCCAAGGGATGTTGAGGTACTGGGTGAATGGGCTGACTAGGATATCCACCTTGGAACTAATTCCATTGATTATTCGGATTAGGCATGGGTTGGGAAGGTATGTTGCTAGCAGGTTGATGATCAGCAATAACCTTAACTTGATGTTGCAAGTTGGTTGATAAGTCCACTTAAGTGGATCATTATTCATTCTAAGTACTCTCTAATTAGTTATTCGTAGTTGTTAATTAATTAGGAGTTATATGGCAATTCACCTTAGTCTGCACATAATTTTATACATCAATTCTACAATTAAAACATAATTGATTTGATTGATGCAGGCTAGGTGGAAGAATTTCAGATGTCCATTTTTGCATCTATAAGTCGTCTGGAGATAAAGTCAGACGTCTGGGAACCGCCATCATGAACTTGCTGACGTCTACACTGTTTAAGACGTCTGGAGATTTTATAAGACGTCAGATAGCGTACCGCCAAGCTTATCCGGGCATTCCAACCACTTGCGACCTTCACCGGTGGTTGGAGAACTTTTCAGCAAAAACAACAAACAATGGGTGTTTTTATAAGAAGAAGAGCGCCAAAGGCTCTCCATCTCTTCCCCTTCGAGGGCTTCATCCATCTTCTCCATCGACACAATGGAGAAGGTGGACACTGTGGATCTCGCTTGCACCGTAGACCAACGCTTGCCTCGCCTCTCCTCCACTCGCCTTGACATGGTGGTGCTCAATGACAGGGAGCACCACCACCACCAGCCGTTCTCCCAACATCCCTCCCCATCACCAACGCCATCACCACAACACCTCACGACAGCCCCTTCCTTGTCGTCTTCTTCAACCTCTTGCCTCCTTCCCTATTTCATCTTCACCACCAACACCACTGCCACTTTCCCCCTCACTGTAGCTGGCTAGCCGCCCTCAACACCCCCCAACAGCCACAAACACCACTAGAGCTCTCCTAGCAACTCGTTTGATCCTCCTCGCCCACGCGCGAGCCTAGCAATGTAGCCACCCGTGCGTGCACACAGTAGCATGACGCTACGCCGTCTGGCAACTCCTTCCCCGTCCGGCTGCTGGCGGCCACCTCTGACCATGCCTCCTACATCAATGTGATGCCCTCGGCGAGGACCCCACCGCATGCAAGTCGACAGGTGGCCTCCCTTCTTCACGCATGAAGAAGAGAGAGCAGAAACCCTCTATTTTTCTCGTAATTAGAAATTACGATGAATGCCATTGCCACAAGCACTATTCATTTATTTTAAGGATTTAATATATTGAAAGGAATTTGCATAGATGTCCCTCCATTGTACTTGAATGGCATATAGTTAAATTCGTCTCATGAATAATCGAGCATGGATATTTATTATAGGGAACGGATTTTGTTTTAATTAAATTTGACGGCGCTTGTCAGTATTAAGATCACAATTCACGTATTTCAATGGTGGTGATTTTGTATGTGCGCACCTATATTCTTAATTAATTATCTAGATCGAGAAGTGTTGGAAATGAGAGCACTAGCTAGCATGCACATCTGTTGATATTCCTGAATACTTGATGCATCATTAATCATTTTTAATAGGCCAACTCCTCCCTGTGGAAACGACCTAACTATTTTCGTGGTTAGATTTTGAAAATTAAATATTTTGAAGAGTGATTTTCTACCACGTGACTAAATATAACAACGTGATATTTTATGTTAAATTTTTTATCGAAAACAAAGATCGCTCTTTCATTGGTTATCATGCAGGTTACTTCCGTCATTTGATTCTGCATCCCCTACAGAGTCTTCATGACCTGGGTGTTAATATCTTCCTAAGATGGCCCAGGTTGATATACGAGTTGCCCATAATTCCCAAATTGATTTTGTTTGGGAAACGCAATCGGGTTTGAAGCTTTCCAGGAGTGATTCAGGTTGGTCCTTCAATTTTGATTGTAAGTGTTGTAGGGGTTTCTAAATTGCTTCTGAAGAGCATAAATATTTTCAGTGGTGGGATCAAGAATATTATGATTCAAGTAATCAAAATTCCTAGTCATATCTTGTGTAAAATCAGCAGAAAATTGCTAACCAACAGGTGCAACATCAATGTTGTGTAGATTTTCTCTTCTGAGAAGCTATGGAGAGTTAAGGTGTGGAGTTTGTTTATGAGTGAGTTTATCTTCCATTTTTTTCAGGTGTATTTGCATCTGGTCCAATCGTTGAGCTATCATGTATAAATCATCTTGAGTGACTGGAACAGAGGTGGATTTAGAGTCAATTTCATTGACTCTGAGTCTTGGGTTTTGAGTTCTACCGAAAGTGTCCATTGAAGTTATATTAAATGAGTTTTCACTCATTTCTTCAAAAAGGAAGTAGGCACTTTCAACGTCTTTATTAATGAAATTGCCCCCACATGAGGCATCCACGAATCTCTTCAATTGATCTTCTAATCCATGATAGAAGATCTGCACTAACTGCCATTGTGGAATTTCATGGTGGGGACAACTTCTTAGAAGTTCTTGGAATCTTTCCCAAGACTCATGGAGGGGTTCACCATTTTTTTATTGAAAGGTCGTTATGGATCTTCTTAATACATTAGTGCAACTGATTGAAAAATTTTTTTTAAGAAAAGCACTCTTTAATTGGGCCCATGTGGTGATAGGCTGCCCAACCATTCTAAACTAGTGTAAAGCTTTATCTTTTAAAGAGGGAGGGAAAAGTCTCATTAACCACATGTCTTCCTGCACATTGCAGGAACGGGTGGTTTGAGCGACGACAGTTAATTCCTTGAGATGATAGAAATGGTCCTCTCTTGGAAGACCACGGAAATGTTTGATTAGGTTTAGAATAGCTAATTTGATCTCAAAATCCCCTTGCAATATGACCACCCCAAGTCTTTCCTCATAATTGGAAGGATCATAAAATCCTTAAGAGGAATGACAGGTTGCCAATGGGGTGGCGGGTTCTGCCCTTGGTTGGCTAGGTTTGTTACAGTCCTAGCCAAATTTTCTTGGTCCTGTTGAAGTCGAACCAAATCGTCGACCATAAAGGCAAAGGGGTTTGTATTTTGAGTTTTGATTTGAGGGCCACCTGGCCTTGCAGGATTTTCTGGTTGCTCCAAATGAGGAAGGTTAGGGATGGGGAAGTCAGCTTGTGGGTCGACTGATGGGTTAAAAGCAGAAGCAAAATTTTTTTGTCGATTTCTCGGGTTTTCCATATTAACAGCAGAGGATGAAGAAGAAAATAATGATTTTCTAGTGCGGGGGGCAAAATCAGATGGTCCCTCGAGATGTGGGTTCTGGGACCTTCGCCTGTGCATGCACTTTTTTTGGAAGAAATGGAAGGGAGGAGAAGAGAGAGATGAGATAAAGTATGCCATTCAAACAAACAAGCCTAACCTTGTCTTAAGGTTGACTCCTTAAAACCTAAGACTTGGGAACCCAATAAGTAAGAGATTAGCAAGTGAACCCAATTCCAAAAAGAGAGCTCGGCTAGACTAAAGAGGTGACTTGGGCCCAAGCATTTATTGGGAAAACCAGGGGCTTGTGTAAACCTGCACCTGTCGTTTGACTTCCCTCTAAGTCTGTCGGCGTGTTGTCTAAAGGAAGTGGGAGCACTTAGCGATCCTTAAATATTGGATATCAAGCCTAATCGAATGAAATCCTTAAGTGATCAAATGACTACTTATTTTAAGTTAGGCTTGGGTGTCTAAATGTGCATGGAAATGTGGAGGGTGTTAATTGGGATAATGACATGTTATTTCAATTTTTATAGTGTGTGCAGGATTAGAAAAGTGATTCCAATAACAATCAAGTTAGCACACAATATTTGAATGTATTTCTGCATTTAGGATTTGCTTTAAATTAATATGTTTTAGGGTTTTCTTTTTAGGTATTCAAACAAGTTTGAAATGGCACAAACAAAGGGAAATCAAGTTGTATTGGTGGATGTAGATTTCCTTTTTGATGTGGGTCTCTAAAAATGAAAAGAAACACTAATTGAATTAGTCCTTAAGCAAAAATTAACTACCAATGAATCACCTTCAAGCTTTTTCCTTTTAAGTAGTGGTCCAAACAAAGTAGGAAACACTACTACTGGAAAGAAAATCAAATAAGGATTCCAAAAAAAATTTTTTTATGATTTTAGGAATTGTTTTGATATTTTTTTAGGATTTTTCTTTGTGCTAGTATCAAAGTCCAGAAATGACACACAAAGGTATTTTGGACTTTTCAGTACTACTACCGGCCACCAAAAATTTTTGTAGTTTTTTTTTACTTGTAAAATTTCACAGGAATTCTAGAAAATTAAATTTCACAAAAATTGGATGAGTATAAAAATTTCTAAAATTCACGAACAGTAGCAAAATAGGAAGATTAAAGGAGATGAGCCCTCTATAGTCCATGAATTTTTAAACATTGTATATAAATCCAATTGCTATGAAATTTGGAGTAAATGTTCCTAACTCTATTTGGAATCACCGGGTGAAATTTTAAAATTTTAAGAGGCCGGTGGTGTTGGGAATTAATTTTTGAAGTCCGGACATAAGTCTGGACCCGAAAATCAGCCTACCAACGCTTGAAGTAGAGTGGTGTTTTAATGAAGCAATCAAGCAAACAATGAATTTTAATTGTCACAACTCCACTTAATTAAGATGTTTAGGATCCTGAAAGCCAAGTGTTGGATTGGAAAACGTACGTAAATGGGATTGACTTTTGAAAACTCATCGTCGTAGTATAATTTGCGAAGAAATCCGTCAACTGATAAATTTATACCGAAACTCTAAAAATTCTAGGTCGAACACTGGGAGGCGAAAGTTTGATTAGAAACCGTGTTTATTTTGTTTGTCAAGAAATAGATTAGGTGGTCGAAAACTATCTATTTAACAAATAATAAATAGAAGAGAGAGAGAATATTACAAATAAAGATAAAATAGGGGTAGAATAAACATGGATTTCATCATTAAATGTTATTCATTACACTAATCATTATAACTAGAAAGTAGGAAATCTATGCTAGAAAGCAGTAAATCTACTCAAGAAAGCCGTAAAGAGAATGGAGAGAGAAGTATCATCCTCGACGATTGCTTGGAGGACGAGCCGGATGGGGTGACGCCTGGAAGATGGAGGACAAAGCGGGAAGAACCAGAGGCGAGGCAGTACGTCATCGCAGGATCCACTTCCCGAATGGAGTGAGAGGACAACCGTAGGATGCTCCATGAAGGAGGGAGAAGGTGGAAAATTTCTAATTTTAACTCTAATGGAACATCCCGGGTTTGGAGCAAGCTCTTAGAGCTTTGGAGGTAGTGAGAGAAGAGAGGAAGGGAGGATTGAAATGTCCCTGGTCACAAAAAAGAAGCAATTACTATACAATTTGTACAATTTAACCTAAATGCATGATGATACATGTTATGCAATATTTACAATGCATGATGCTAATGTGATACTAAGAACATGTATTAATAGACATTTTTAGCTATACAGATGTATGCACATCACACCCCCATGCCTATCTTTTGCTAGTCCCTAGCAAAAACTATATGCTATTTATAAAAGAATTAGGTCGGATTTCTTGGGCAATAGTTATTTTTCAACACTTAGAGATTTCAACTGACCTGAACTACAGAGACACAACAGCGTCCAGGTATCTGCTAAAATGCAAACCGCCTCAATCCCTCGCCTTATTCAAAGAAGGATCTTTTTCTTCTCTTTTTTTTTTTTTTTTGAATTTTTGAGTTTAGGGTTTCGAAGTAGCTTTCTACAGCCACTCAACCCACCCAAGACTCGAAGAGAATCCTAAGTTATAAGCATCTTTGTGTGAAATGTGATACTCACTGATCGGCGATTAGAATGGACTTCGAGTTTCTACGCCCCTAGGTGACCTTGAAAAGAAATTCTGCCTAAAGGTGGATCTATTCGACCGATAGCTTTCTCCCTACTTTTATTTTTATGAGGTGAACACAAGGGTGAACCTAGTGTATATCTCCCTGGCTTATTCGACTTCACTTCTTCCTAAGTGTTTTGGAATTATACATGCATTTCCTAAGATGAGTTCTAGACAACTGTTAACATAAGCGAAATTGATGTTTAAGTAATCATGTTACAGTATAGTTGAAATCGCTTTGAAAACAAATACAATTTTATTACTTGAAAAGATTTACGAGGTCGAACACAGGGAGCAAATTTGCAGTTAGAAATCAAGGCCACAATTCAAAATTAAAAGAGTATGCAATAATATGAATATCAAAGTGTAAAAATATGGGAGTAAAATGGTGATTGAGATCACCAAATACTCCAATATCACCAAGGAACTCAATGTATTTGTAATGAAATGAAAGTAGTGAGCTGTCGTCTGATGAAGGAATCAGATGACTTAAAGTGTCTGATCCTTCTTCTTTGTCTTCTTTTTCTTCTCTGTCTCAGCTATTCTCTTCTTCCTTTGCGTTGTCCTTTTCTTCTTTCTCTGACTTCCTTTTCTTCTTCTTCTGCAATCCTTCTCTTTCTCTTTAGCTTTTGCCTTTTGTCTTTCCTCTTCCTTTGCTTTTCTTCTTCCTTCTCTGCCTTTGCCTTTGCAAGCCTTTTCTTCTTTTTGCCTTCAACCCTGACCTCCTCTTCTTCCTCTGAATTGGCTAAGTGTTGGCCAAAGATCCACACAGTAAAACCCTACCCCTACCTGCGTGACTCTCCTTACTTTCTCTTAGGATACGCTCTCCCAGAGCCACACAGGTATTCGGGTAATTGGGTCAGGTGCGTACCGGGGACCAGGCCCACCGACGTGCGATAGTGGGCAAGGAGTGCTGGTCGGGTCGGGTCGGGTCAGCTAGGTCCGCGGGGGCATGTCGTGGACGAGATCAGGTCAAGTGACTGGGACCTCACCCCATGGTAACTGAGGCGATAAGGCTATGGCAACTTTTCAATTTATGCAGGTGTGGATGCCCCTTCGTTTCCGAGGTGGGACTATTCGTGCCCCCTCTTCTCATGCACTTGCAGCAAAGGTTGTTGCATCCAATTGCAGCAGCTGCTAAGGCCTTCAACTCCAATTGAAGGCGTGGGTGTGTGCGCAAAGTGAGTCCGCACAACCTAGGGCTTCAGCACCTAGAGCGGTAGCAAGCAAGCTTCAAGCTTGCTCGCTAATGGTGGATGGGTGCCTAAACCTGAAATCAAGAGAACAGCCTCGTGGCCACATCAAATTGCTCAGGGAGGTTCGCCAGAGCACGACGGATGTGCTGGGAGTGGTGGAGTGGCATGGCAGTTCCTATGAGTGCATGCCTAGGGCACACTGTGTGCGAGTGAGTGGGTGTGTTCGGGGGGTGGTTTGGGTGAGTGGCACAGTGAGTGAAGTGAGGGAAAGTGATCAGTGAAGTGAGGCAGAGGTTGTGGGCTTGTCGGCGAGGGTTGTGGTGGCCTATCGAGGTGGGATGGCCTCGCCGGAGGTGGTGGTTGGAGATGGAAGAGATGGAGGTGCGACGGGCGTCAATGGCGGATTTTGGAAGATAAAGGGCTGAGAAGAAAGTAGAGGGGACAAGGAACTTATCTAGGGCATTAAGGGATGAAGGGGGTGAGCGAGGTCATCGCGTCTGGTATGGCCGACGCCAGAGACAAAGGCAATTCCGGTGAGGTGGGAACGGCGAGGATGAAGGGGGAGTGGCGCTTGCTGGTACGGCGAGGCGTGGACGAAGGAGGGATCCGCCGCAGGTATGGCAGTTGGACGATAAGTAGGGAAGGTCATCGGACGTCAAGGAGCCTACGGCCGTGAGGAGAAAAGAGGAATTAGGGGTATTCGCGGCCGAAATCGAGCGTGAAGAGGTCGGAGAGATCTAGGCTCCTTTAAATAGAGCTCTGAAGGGCGATTAGGGCTTGGGAAGCAAGCTTCCCAAGCTTGGAAGGTCGCCAGAGATGGAAGTTGTTGAGATACCCACATCTCTCATGCGTTCGCATGAGAGATTGAGGGGGAATCAGATCTCAAAGATGGGTTCATACTGACGAGGATTTCTCAGAGGATCTTCCTTCCAATTTTGGAAGGGATCCTCCAAGCAATCAAGGAGAACTTCCAAGTTAAAGGTCATCAGAGTAGGTTTTCTCCTCGATAATGGTGGAGGGACCTACTTGTGAAGATGACGAGAAAGTTAGGGGGTTGTTAGCAAGGATTTTTGAAAGTTAGGGGTAGAAATGTAATCAGACTGGACCTTTTTGCAAACTAGGTCAACGCAAACTCATCTTGGATCCAAATTTTGGTACAAACCTAATTTGGACCTAAGGAATCCAATGGTAAAGTTGAATTTTATGTTTGACCACGTTTGATTGGAAAATTTATGCAAAAACGTAAATTAAGGCAAATATCTTTCTCAAACCCCATTCTAGGTCAAGATGGATTCTAATGGCCAAATTGAAGGTACTAAACCCTTGAGAATACTTTTCTATGATTTTTAGAGGGTTTAAGTGAATTTTATCCTGATCAAAACCTTGATTAATTAAGTGGATCTATTTTTAAGGTTTCAAAAAGTCATTTAATTCACAGAACACACACAAACCCTTTTCTGTCAAATCCAAACTACTTATTACCTTATTAAGACCATTTGACCTTTGTTTAGCCCTTGAGAAAACTCATGGTTGTACTGTATTGGTAATATTATAATTTTACCCCTAGTTTCTTGTGTTTCTCTCAGAAAGGTTATGTAGTGAATTATAACCTTCAGTTAGTTATGTAGGAGCATTTATTCTCTTCATTGGGTCAAAATGAGCTAGTGAGGGCTCCTGATGGTGTTCCCATCAACAACCTACCATTGGGCAGTTACCCATGATAACTCGCCAGCCATACTCGTGTAGTAAAGTGTGTCGTATTTCTTGTTCTTTTCTTTCTTTTTTTTTCCTTTTCTTTGCTTCTCTTCTATTTCTTTTTTCTTTTTAGATTTTTTTCTCTTCTTTCTTTAAGTATGTGGCTTCTCTGATCTAAGATTTACCTAAAGGTAGTAGGAAAAGAATGATCATGTGACTAGGCTCTGGACAACCTACCAAAGGACTGTTACCCACAATAACTTCCCAACCATACCACCGTAAAAGGTTCATTAGCTACCCAATTTCTGTTAAAACAATCGAAAAGTGAGTCAATGCAAAAAGTGTGTAGATGCTTAGAATTAAAATCCCCTCAAATCAGAGGGCGAGTTGATAAGTCGTGTACTTATCACCTAACTTATTTAACTAATTAAAATATGAATTTAGAATGGTGAGGACTCAAGAAACAAGTCCACATTTTAGTGGACACCTGGCCTGATTAAGCTTGAAGACTTGAAGGGTCTTAGTGTTCAAATCATACAGTTTTATTATCTAAGATTGAAATTTTTTTAAAAGCCAAGTTCTCTTTCCTAATTCCACATTTTTTTTAATAAAAAAAAGAAAACAAAAAGAATCTATGGAGCTAACGAAATAATTCAATGATGAATATCCACCCCTCATGCCTATCTAATACAATATCCTCATTATATTAAAAAGACATGAAACAGAGTGGAGTAGAGTAGAAAACACCTGAATTGCGTGAATAACAAGTCAGCTCTGAGATGAAAAGAAACTGTATATGTGCTACATTTAGTACCTTCAGCTAGGCACACTATACAAAGAAGAAGAAATAAAGAATTCACAGGTGCAGGTCAGAATCAGAATAAGAAAATCTAGCTTTGGACCTGCCAGGAGAAGATGTCCACAGATGTAGACCAGATTGTGATGCAGACCCATATCCCTTGGTCGAATATATCTAAGGTTCTGGATAAAAATTATCCAAAACCTAAGATCAATATGCAAGCGGGGTCGAGCCTGCTATTTGTGAGGATGCAACCCAAGTCCCAAGAGTCGGATAACAGAGAAATCAAGCTCAAAAGGATAATCAATGAATGTTTGCTTGGGTTGGACATCCTTTGAGTCAAAGATGTCATAAGAGTCTTGGTAGAAGGTTGGGAGTTTTAGACAAATTGGAACCCTTAGACTCGATCTTTTGCTTCCTCCGAAATTGACTTCCCATATCATCATTTCCCAACTCCTATCCTCCACATTCAGACTTTCAAATTCAGGGACCTCCTTTATATTAATCACCCTATCTGAATTTTCCAAGTCTAAAAGATGTGACTATATCAGAATGGACTTTGGGTTTAGTGATTTCAAAATCAAAATCTTTAGTAAGCTCAAAGGGGTGTAATTAAGGAATGGGGCTTTGAATTGAATCCTTAATTAAATCAGGATCAAACTCTGCCATGTAAGCCCTAATAAGATTAGGTTCCTCAGATATCGAGCCGTCATATGATTTCATCAAATTCCTCAGGCCCAGTCGTCTCATAGAAATTGTGTGCTATAAACTCAAGTGAGACTTCGCATAATGATTCTTCACCTTTAGAATCAAAGAAATCTAAATCCGCATTAATGTGTGTCTCAAAATCATCAATCACTTTCTGATCCATGGAGACATATGATTCCTCGTACCCCATCTCAAGAATCTCAGGTGAAAAAATCAAATCATCCTTATTTGATTGCTTTAGAACAACCTGGTCAATCCTGGTCTCGTAACACGTGTCCCCCCAAGAGGTGCCTGAGCAAGTTCTGACATTGGCTTTCCTGAAGGGGGTTCATCCTGGGAATCATCCCAAGATTGAACTAAAATAACCACAAATCTCATCCTCAATTTCGATAATTTCCTAAGTGAAAACTCACCTGGGTCCTTATCCTTAACATCCTGGAGCCAATCCAAAAGATACTTGCTAAGATCATCAATCATTTCAATCAGGGGCTCCAATTCCTCAGTGCAAGGTGTTGGTTGAGTTTCTAAAGATTGTATAGTATTCCATAAGTTAGCCAACACCTTCTCTTGGACCTAGTTAACCTGAACCAAATGATTTGGTTCAAGGTTGGGCAGGTTTGGGTTTAGTGCAGGGGAGTCAACAAATTAAGGTTCTTGATACCCTCCCTGAAAATAGGTCAATTCAGGTTGTTCATAAGATGGTGATGACCTAAAGGTAGTGTATTCTAGGGAGGGGTAAGGATCAATGTATCCTTCTTGATTATAAATCGTATTGGGTTGTCCAAATGAGGGCAGTGATCTATAATCGATGTAGCTCGGAGAAGAATAAGAATCAAGATCATGGTGTCTAGGGTTAGACCCTGAACATAGAGGTCTGGAACTGTATCCCAAATCAGGATTATCCCAACTAGAAGATGGATGGGAATAAGTCTAGTTGGAATAATAATCATTTTGGGATTAAATACTGGTAGGAGGGTAGGAGTGGAAGTGCGAATAGGATGTGAAAGATCCATAATAGAACGGGAGGAAGAAAGGTGCCTTACAATACAAACAAACAAACCTGTCCTTAAGTAGGTTAGCCTAAAAACCTACAAACTCTCAGAACCCATCTTGAGATTAATAAACAATTTGATCTACTTCTTTGTAGTTAATCCAACCAGTTAGAGGGAGGAACTGGGGAGAAGGTTCCTCCTTTAGCTTGCACCTCTAGTTTCTAGTGTACCCCCCAGTTGCGATCATTTGATTATGCTCCTCTAGCTAGACAACAGATTGAACAGTAGAAATAGACTAATCGGAAATAATCCCGGTCTAGGCTCCGAAGAGCAAGTCCAATCCTTAGGGCCAACCTATACTCTATTTTAATTAAGGTTAAGTTTGAATGTGCTTTAGAATGTGATGGGTCATTTATCTGGGTTGTTCCCTTAATGATTGATTGATATGTATGTGCGTGCATATTATTTTTGGATGTGATGAATTTTAGGATTTAAATTTTGCTTAGTAGCTTTTAGGATTCAACTTTAGGTGTATTCAATCAAGTTCAGTTGGCACACCAGGTTTTGAAAGTACAGGTAAAGATGTTTTCCTTTAAAACTTAAAAGAATGTGGAGTGCCTGGTAAATCCCTAAAAGTTGAAACTATTTGGCAGCTACTTGATGAGTTGTTTTTAGTTGAAATAGTGCGACCCAAACAACTCAAACAATTGACCTGATGTACCACTTAGTTAAGCACACAAGTGGTTACCTAATCTGATTTCTACTCGATTATATGTTTAGGTGTGTGTACTGGTTCCAAAGATCGATTTACCGGTTGAGTTTGAAAACCAGATGAGGTTGTGTACCTCTGTGAGACTTTTTTAATTTTTCATTTATATGTGGAAGGTAAGGCAGGTGGAGGTGACAAACAATCAAAAACTAACCTTAGGATTTATACGAACACCTAGGTTGATTTATGTTTGTGTTATTACGTGGTGGAATGAAAACTAGTGGGTGGGAGGTGGGGGTAAACTTACAGACCCTTCAACAGCACTTTACTCCAATCTACCGCTTTTGCTCACCTCGTAAGAGTACCTGCAATCACAATAAGAAAGGAGAGAAGTGAGATAAAAAATAAGGCAGGAAAACGTGGAAAATCAGAAAGCGTCGCCTCCCCGGCAACGACGCCAAAATGTTAGATTTGAAAACATATGCAAATGGGATGGAGTTTTGAAAACTCGTAGTATGATTTCCGAATAAATCCGTCAACAAATAAATTTATATCGAAACTCTGAGAATTTCGGGTCGAACACAGGAAGGCAGATGTTTGATTAGAAATCGCGTTTGTTTTGTTTGTCACGAAATAGATTAGCTGGTCGAAAACTAGCTATCTACTTAACAAATGATAAATAGAAGAGAGAGAGAATATTACAATTAAAGACAAAAGAGAGGTAGAATAAACATGGATTTCATCATCAAATATTGTTCATTACACTAGTCATTACAACTAAAAAGCAGGAAATCTACATTAGAAAGTAGTAAATCTACTCTAGAAAGCGATAAAGAGAATGGAGAGAGAAATATCCTCCTCGATGATTTCTTGGAGGATGAGCCGGAAAGGGTGACACCTAGAAGATGGAGGACGAAGTGGGAAGAAGGAGAACAAAGCGAGAAGAACCGAGGGAGAGGCAGGACGTCGTCGTTGCGGGATCCACTTCCCGAATGAAGTGAGAGGACAACTGCGAGATGCTCCATGAAGGAGGGAGAAGGTGAAAATTTTCTAATTTTAAATCTAATGGAGCATCACAGGTTTAGGACAAGCTCTTAGAGCTTTGGAGGGGTGAGAGAAGAGATGAAGGGATGATTAAAATGTGGGGGGCGTAGGCCTTTTTATAAGTGTAGAGGTTGGGGGCAATTAGGTCTTTTTATATATAAACATTAATTCAGGGCCTTTAATTAAGGATTTAAACGTCACTAAAGCCCCTAAACGTGGGCATTGGTGGCACTTGTGCACGCCTCTTCTCCTCGCACCCAAACGTATGGCCACAATCTCGCTTTGTCAGTCATCCGATCGCGAGATCGGACAGCTTAAAAATGATCTCTCCCGCTTCTTCTTCAGCATGACTGCATGCCCATGTGTGTGATGGAGCATGCAGAAGCGCATCATCACGTGCGTAAGTGCCTCTCGCCCATCCATTGCGCCACGTCGCTCGCATCTGCACCGCCAGCTCGCCATCAAACGGCTCAATTGAGCCTGCACCTGCTTACACCTTCGATTTAAGGCACCTGCGATCTCGAACCCGCGACCTCTGCATCGCCCACGGGCACGCGATCACTGTGCCATGCCTTGCTTTGAGGTGAGCTGATGTTTCAACGAAACCATGCCTCAGTCGTTGAATGAAAATCCAACGACTCTAATCGAGCAATGAAGACTCCTTTAGAATGTTGTGGGTGTGGTCTTAGCCTAATCTCAACTGTTGGATGAGAATCCAACGGTCAAGATTTAATGATCGGCTGAGAGTAGAAAGGCAGCGGCGAGTCCTTGGGCCAATTGGGCTACTGAGATGGTGCCACGTGGCGCCATCTTGGTCATCCATCTTCTATGTGTTGTGGATGGTGCTACGAATGTCGGATTAGACCGATTTTCACGTCGTTGGGCTACGATCATTGATCTAAACCCATCCGTGCAGTTAGATTTGTCATCTGAAGTGCGGATTGATACCATCTTAGCCCTTATTCTCTGACCTTCCTTAGATTATATCTGATCTACAAAACTCCGATTGGGGCGATCTTAGAGTCGTTGAACTCCAATCGTCACCCTAATCAGATCCGTATGGTTGAATCTTCGATCTGAGGCCCCAATTAAAAGTTGCCCTGTCCCTGGCAACCAAAAAGAAGAAATTACTATATAATTTGTACAATTTGACCTAAATGCATGATGATGCATGTTATGCAATATTTACAATGCATGATGCTAATATAATACTAAGAACATGCATTAATAGACATTTTTTGTTATACAGATGTATGCACATCACCAAGTTTAATATTTTTATTGGTAGTGTTTTTTTATATAAGTGTGACAAGTTCAAGATTACCAACTGGAATTTCGCAGGAAGACAAGGCACTTGAAGCTTCTCAATCCCGCCTTATTCCTACAACACCTACACACAAGAGAAAAAGAGACAAGGAGATGACATCTACTTATCAAGCAGGAGAAATAATCAAAGCAAAGTCGTGCCTCCCCGGTAACGGCACCAAAAAGTGATCGACTTTTTATGTGGTTTGTAAAATGTGATTTTTATAAGTCGATGCAACACGTAAAACCATTTCACATTTGAATTTATAAGACTTAGATAGTGGAGTATCTAGGGTCATCCAATGAGACAACTTTTTGCAATTATAAATCTCTTACTTGAAAATGCAATAATCACCTTTCTTTGTATTTTTGAATCTAAGATTTTTAGAGTTTTTGAAACAATAGGGACAATTGCAACACTAAAGCGGAAAACACTTGAGAACCTAATGCCTAGGTAACAAAAGATGGCCTCTCTCTAAGCTCACCCTAGGCATGTGGAGGCCTAGGGTAATTAGAGAGAGGGAGTGTAAGTGCACAAAAAAATAAAGCAATAGAACTTATAAAAATTGGTACAAGAATTAAAGAAGGCAAAAATTCTTTACTAAAGGGAATTATTTTTTAACAAGTAGAGGAATGCTTATACTAGAATTTGAAAGGACAAAATAAGAAAAATAAATCCTTTAGATGATGATGGTGGTGAAGAAAATGAAGCTCTTCTTGCTCCAAGCCTAGCTACTCCTTAGCTTGAAAAGAAGATCTCCTTCCCCTTTCTTGCAAAACTCCTCCAAGTTGATGTGCTCCTTCTCTTGGCAAGCCTAAGGGGGCGTGCCTAGGCTCTTCCAAAGGTGAATGAATCCACCTCCAAATCACCTCCAAGGGTGGGCGTGCACCACCCTCAAGATCCTCCTCCTAGGGTAGGCATGTACCCTAGGTCTTCTCCCTTGCATGGCTTCTCCCTTTGGCTAGCATGGACACAGGAGAGAAGTGAACAAGGGAAGGTACCAAGGGGACATATTTTCCCCTTAATTTTCTTCTTCTTCTTCTCTTGGATGTCTATGGAGGTAGAAGTATAGGTAGAAATTATGTAGCCAAAGGTGCCTCAATGGTGGTGGGTGGTGGTCTTTTTATAGGAGTGGAAGGGGGTTAGGGGTAGTTGATGGATGAAGGGTTAGGATGGCTTATAGAGGGTGGTTACGAGATCCTAGGGTTGATAATGGGTGGCACCAAAATGGGGGGATGCATGGCATTTGGCAACAACACTAGGTGGGGACTAGGGTTAAGGGTTAATGGTGGTAAGGTTAGGTGGAGTGTAGGATATGTGTAGGGTTAGGATGGTGTTGTAGGGTGGTGGTTGGTGAATGGAGGGTTGATTTAAGGTGGCGCCAAAAGAAGAGGTGTATGGAGTGGTGGTTATGGTGGGTTTACGTGGTGTTTGCACCACTTTAGGATAGTTAAGGGAGAGGGTTAGGTGGCGCCAACATAGGAAGGGTTAGGATAGGTTGTGGTGTTGACTTGGTGGTGGTGATTGAAGGTGGTGTTGGCGCCAACATGAAGGGGTATGGGTAGGAGTTTTTGGCGCCAACTAGGGGTGGTTTAGGGTTGGTTAGAAGAGGAGTCAGGTTGTTAAGGTTGGCGCCACGTAAGGCTTCTAGAAGGTGTTTATGTGTTGGGTGGAGATAGCCTTATGTGGTGATGTCTAGGGTGGAGATTTAAGGGGTGGTTGGTGCCATTTGAAGGGGTGTGTGTGGGTGGTTTTGGCGCCAGCATGAAGAGGTGTGAGCGGGTTGTGGTTGATGAGGGTTGACGCCAAAAGTAGGTGGGTTAGGTTAGGGTTTAGTTGGGGTTAAGGGGAAAGGGTGGACGACCATAGAGTTGGAGTAGGTTGGGAGCTTAGCTAAGCTAGCTGAGCTATCTTAGCTAGTAGAGTAGAGGTGAGGGAGCTTAGGGTTTGAGAAAGGAGCTAGGGAAAAAATTCTGGAGCTATACTGATGCTGCACTGGAGCTAAGGAGCTGAGGGAGTCTTCATGAAGACTCAACTACTAGCTTACCTAGCTACTTCTCAGGTTAGTAGCTAAGCTAGGATAGTTGAGCTGATATGAGCTGACTTCAACCTAACTAGAGCTAGGTTCAGCTAGTTCTACCTCTACTAGAAACTCTTGAGCTAGCTCAGCTACTAATCGGATTTTTATGCGATTTGTAATTAGAGTTTTTGAGATCATTGTAATGTACAAAAATCGATTCGCTTTTAAATATTTAAACCTAGATAGTGGAGTATCTAAGGTCGTCCAAGGAGGAAATTTTGCAGTTATAAATCTCTTACTTGAAAATGAAAATCACCTTTCTTTTTGTATTTTTGGAATGAGATTTTTAGGGTTTTTGAAACGGGGGAAATTGCAAAACTAAAGAAAGATGGCAACTACACCTAAGTTGTTGAAACTAAAAACTAATTGACAAGAAAGTTCTCTTTCTAAGCTCACTCTAGGTACGTGAAGACCTAGAGTAGTTAGAGAGAGAGTGGGTGTGCACTAGGGAAAAAGTAACAACATGTAACAAGAAATGCAACAGAAATTTAAAGAAGGTAAAATTTTACTAAAGGAAGATATTGTTTTACAAGTAGATGAATGCTTCTATTAAAAACAACAAAGTAAAAACTCAATATCCTCCTGATGATGATGATGACGACAGAAGGGTCCTTGCTCCAACTGCTGCTGCTCTCGTAGTTGAAAAGGATTCCTCCTTCTCCTTCTCCTTGAATTGCTCCTTCAAGGTGTGTCCTCCTCTTGGCAAGCCCTAGATGGGGCATGCCTTAGCTCATCCATAGGTGGATGGTTTCCACCTCGAAAGCTCCTCCAAGGGTGGGCGTGTACCACCCTCAAGACCTCCTCCAAAGGTCCTCCTTGCCTAGCTTCTTCCTTTGGCTAGCGTGGACACAAGAGAGAAGAGAAGAGGTGTAAAGACCCGTTCTGATTTGAGCCTTTTAAGACGTCTGACCTGGCCATACGTCTAGACCCCTTCTCAGAAGTCTGGAAATTAAAAAAGATCTGTACGCACTTTTGGTTCTGCGTGCAGGCAGCACGCAACCCTTCTCACTCTCTCCTTTCTTTTTTTTTTTCCCCCGCCGAACCCTAACCCTCCAGCCTATAAAAGAGGCCCTTCTCTCCTTTCACTCCACCACAACCACCATCCTCCCCACTCCACTGTCGTGAGCTGAGGCATGCAAGAGAGAGAGAGAGCGAGAGCAAGGAAGAGGAGCGAGCGTGAGGAGAAGGCCGAGGTCACGAGCTTCGTGCAAGCTCACCGGAGGTTCGCATGGCCACCGCGGCACGTGCGGGAGGAGAGCGTCGGGGCGTCGTCCCCAACATTCTGCAGCGGTCGAAGATACAACGAAGTGGGAGGAGCCACGTCAGAGCGCGGAGAGAGAAGCGGGAGCGCGGTCTGGTACTAGAGTTTTTCCAGTATCAGACATCCGGAGTGCCTTCCGGACGACGGGCTGGACTTCTGGCAACGACACCGGACGTCTGAAAGCGGGTATACTGCGAAGGTACATCTTCCTCGCAGTTACGGCCATGCAGGCCGCACCGTAGTGTGGTTTGCTTGGCTAAAAGTCGCGAGCTACTCTGTCGTGCGCAGGAGTAGCTTTGGGAAGGTGCGCGGCACGCCCTTCCACTCTTTTCGGACATCTAGACAGCTTACCAAATGACCGAAGGATTGATCGGACGTTTAGAACTGAGTCCAGATGATCGCAGAGGAGTCCTGGACGTCTGAGATCATCACAGGAACCTAAGGTGAGTCTCTAATGACTTTTAAGACGTCTAGACTTGTTTCCAGACGTCTGATTTGGGTCTACAGACACGTTTTTGACCCGTTTAGGGTCCGATCGGGATCTGTTTTACGCAAACAAAGTATCTATGGTTTCCTTGTGAATTCCTCTACATATTAGAAACCTTTATATACTGTTCTGAATGTTCCACTATGATGTGTTCCTTGGTATAGGACTTCGATCTGTTGAGTGTCTGGGGCTTACAAAGGCACGTGGGCCTGCAGTTCGAGTCCCCAGTACTCCCAGATTGTCTGATAAAGTGGTTTCCCCCTATTCTACTTATAAAATATAATGCATCTATGAAAATTAGATAACTGGAAACCTAGGATGAGAAATGGTTGACCCGCTTGCTTGCGTGATTGAAACTATGTTTATGATTGAATGAGCTAAATTATTAGCAACTGCCTGTTAATGAATACGAGTTGCCTGGTAAAATATGAGTTACCTGCGATGTCACTTATTGCATGTGTTAAATTGTGGAAATACGAGCTGCATGTGTATAAATGAGAACCGAATCGTGATTGATGAAACTTGGATTGGAATAATATGGTGAACATGAGCATGAACCCTACAGGGAGTTAGGAGTAGAGCTCCTGTGGATGAATGGAAAGGCCTGGAATGGTAAACGGGAAGTGTGCTGGTCCTTCTGTATGTGGTACCAAGGAGAGCAACTGTCTCCTTTTAGTGTAGAGCGAAGCTAGCCTCCCTTGGGTTGTGACCCGAGGTTAGGATTGGCCACTCTACGCCAACTCCTGTTGGCCCTCGCGTACGCAGTACCAAGGTGAGCTACTAGTGTATGAAGAGAGCTAGCCACCCCACGGGACCCGGGGTTAAGCTAGCCAACCTACACCGACTTTTTTTTTGGCCCTCTGGGCAAACCGAGGTAGTAAGACGATGGTGCATGGACTGTAGAGGGGCGAGACCCCTGTTTGGTTCTGAGGGGTTAGACCCCTATTTCTGATAGGGCTAAGCCCTATACTGCTCCGTGTTGTACTTTGGGCATACCCGCTAGCGGAAACGACTGACTACGTGTTAGTGCAGGGTAGCTACCCGTGCGCTTATCAAGCATGCTGTAGTCACCGCTACATCTAGACAGTGACCTCGGGATAGTTGACTAGGTGTAGGACTACCACGAGGGACTCTTCCGGCCAGGAGAGCACCACGTGTGCCTTCTACTCTTAAGAAAAGACTACAATCAAGATCGTTCCCACAATGAACACGCGAGATCAAGAAAGAAATCTGAAAGTAAACCAATGGGGTGAAAGAAAACTACTTGTAAAATAAATAATTGGAATAGATAAATTTACCTACTAACTTTTACTACTTTAGATAGTCTGGTTACCACTCTACTCAGCATTCACTGACTCCATTTTCACATAACCCTTTATAGGTCCAGGAGTTGAGCAGCCCAAGTTACCAACTGTAGAGGGTGCTGGGCCCAGTCGAGCCCAGCAGTAGTTTTTCGTACTGTTGTACTTTCTTTCCTACTAGTGAGTTTTAGACTATTGTTATTGCTTCTGTTACTGTACTTTTGTTCTACTTTCCTGTTGTTGTGGTAGTATGTACTAACTAGCAGCTTTTACTTCCTTTACTGCTTGTACGCTTTTACTGTTAGTTACATTGCATAGTGAATGTGATTTATTTTCGTGCTTTTCGGTTATTTCTTGTTGGACGACTGGGTCTTGAGATTAGTCGAGTCGAGCCGGTCTCGGGTCCTGTAGGGATTCGGGAACCCGGTCATAACAAGAGGGGAAGGCACCAAACGGACAGAGTGTCCCCTTAATCTTCTTCTCCTTCTCTCTTGGCCATGAGCTATAGGGAAGAATATAGGTGGAAAATAATGCAACCAAAGGTGATCTAATGGTGGTGGGTGGTGGTCTTTTTATAGGAGTGGAAGGGGTTAAGGATAGTTAGTGGATGGAGGGTTAAGATGGCTTGTAGAGGGTGGTTAGGAGATCTTAGGGTGGATAATGGGTGGCACCAAAATGGGGGGATGCATGGCATTTGGCACCAACCCTAGGTGGGGACTAGGGTTAAGGTTTGATGGTGGTAGGGTTAGGTGGCATGTAGGACATGTGTAGGGTTAGGATGTTGTTGTAGGGTGGTGGTTGGTGAATTGAAGGTGGATATAAGGTGGCGCCAAGAGAAGGGATGTATGGAATGGTGGTTATGGTGGGTTTAAGTGGTGTTGGAGCCACTTTAGGATGGTTAAGGAAGAGGGTTAGGTGGCGCCAACAAAGGGAGGGTTAGGATAGGTTGTGGTGTTGGAGTGGGGGAGATTTAAGGTGATGTTGGTGCCAACATGAAGGGGTGTGGGTAGGAGTTTTTGGTGCCAACTAGAGATGGTTTAGGGTTGGTTAGAGGTGGTTAAGGTTGGAGCCACCTAAGGCTTCTAGAAGGGGTTTATGTGTAGGGTGGAGATAGCCTTTGGTGGTGATGCGTAGGGTGGAGATTAAGGGGTGTGTGTGGGTGGTTTTGGTGCCAACATGAAGGGGTGTGATGGGGTGGTGGTTGATGAGAGTTGGCGCCAAAAGTAGGTGGGTTAGGTTAAGGTGTAGTTAGGGTTAAGGGGAAAGGGTGGACGGCCATGAAGTTGGAGTAGGTTGGGAGCTTAGCTAAGCTAGCTAAGTTAGCCTAGCTAGTTGAGTAGAAGATGGTGGAGCTAGAGTTTGAGGAAGGAGTTGGAAAAAGATTCTGGAGCTAGACTAATGCTGCACTAGAGCTGAGGGAGCTGAGGGAGTCTTCATGAAGACTCAACTACTAGCCTAGCTAGCTATTTTTCATGTTAGTAGCTAAGCTAGGGTAGTTGAGCTAATGTGAGCTGACTTCAACCTAACTTGAGCTAGGTTGAGCTAGATCTACCTCTAATGGAGACTCTTGAGCTAGCTTAGCTACTAGTTCACAAGTAGTAGCTAAGTTAGGAAGAGTTGAGCTGCAAGGAGCTGAGTGGAGCTGAAGGGAGCTAGTCTTGAGCTGAAATGAACTTAGTTGAGCTAGTTAGAGCTCCCAGTGAACTGAATGGAGCTGGGATGAACTAGACTCAATCAAGTTAAGATGGGTCTGAGCTGACTTGAGCTAGGTTTAGCTAAAATGAGCTGCCATCCAGCCATGATGAGCTGAATGGAGCTAAATAGAGCCAAGGCTAACACAAGTAAGCTAGTATCCAGCCAAGGGGAGCTAGATCTAGCTGAGTTCTAGCTGAATTGAACTTCATCATTTGCCCTCATGAGTGTCAGGATTCTAAGGTTTTGCTTATTTGTTTGAACCCTAACACTCAAATAAACATGTTAAAAAAAATAAAACAATGCAATGCATGCCTAACTTGTGTGATGCCTAAATTCAGCACAAAATCCCGTTTGCGGAGTTAAG
The DNA here is from genome assembly GCA_037157565.1 of Thalassia testudinum. Classification (NCBI taxonomy): domain Eukaryota; kingdom Viridiplantae; phylum Streptophyta; class Magnoliopsida; order Alismatales; family Hydrocharitaceae; genus Thalassia; species Thalassia testudinum. Next base: position 67,847,038 of record JAZHRO010000007.1, on the reverse strand, counting down.
AACCTAAGAGCTAGATTTGTTTTAAGACAATAATGATGATAAATTGGCATTTATCAGCTACTAGTTGACAAGAAGTAGCTAAGCTAAGAAGAGTTGAGCTGTAATGAGCTGAAGAGAGCTGGAGAGAGCTAGCCCTAAGCTGATGTCAACTTAGTTGAGCTAGCTATAGCTCCCAATGAACTGAATGGAGCTGGGATAAACTAGACTCAACTAAGTTGAGCTGGATCTGAGCTAACTTGAGCTGATGTCAACTTAGTTGAGCTAGCTATGGCTCCTAGTGAGCTGAATGGAGCTGGCATGAACTAGACTCAACTAAGTTGAGCTGGATCTGAACTAGGTTAAGCCAGGATGAGCTACCCTGAGCTACCATTTAGCCAAGATGAGCTAAATGGAGCTAAGTGGAGCTAACCCTAGTTTAGGTAAGTTGGTATCTAGCTATGTGGAGTTGGATATGGCTAAGTACTAGCTGAAATGAGCTCCTTCTTCACCATTTGCCTTCATGAGTGTCAGGGTTTTCGGGTTCTTATCTGTTTTAAAACTAACACCCAAATTAACATATTAAAAATAATAAAATAATGCAATGCATGCCTAACCTATGTGATGCCTAAATGTAGCCCAAAAACCCATTTACGGAGTTAAAATCCTAAGAGCTATGCTTATTTTAATGCATAAGAATGATGATAAACTGATGTTTATTAGGGACCAGCCCATGAAGGTAGATTCATGCGAACTATGAAGTGGAAGACCATATGCTGTTCCAAAAAGAAGGGAGGCCTAGGTGTGAAGTCTTTGTGTGAGTTTGGTGATGCACTTCTACAAAAATGGGGAGTGGTTATTCTTAGGAGAGATAATGGTCCTTAAAAGACCCTATTCGTGCCTCTTATGAGACAAATGGATCACCGACTGAAGTCTTTCGTGTCCAAGGCTTCACTAGAACATTAGGAATACTTCAAACCATCACGTGAGAAGCAGAGACGTCTGAACCTTAATCTGCAGGAGGTCATGAAAAAGGAGATCATTAAGTGGTTAGATGCAGGGGTCATTTACCCGATCTCCGACAGTCGCCGGGTAAGCCCGATCCAGGTTGTGCCTAAGAAGGCAGAACTCACCACCATCACGACTGAGACTGGAGAGGTCATACCTACCCATATAGCCAACTAGTGGAGAGTCTGCATAGATTACCGAAGACTCAATTCCTCCACGAAAAAGGATCATTTCTCACTACCATTTATTGATCAGATTCTCGAAAAACTAGCGGAAAATAAATTATTCTGCTTTCTTGACAGGTACTCCGATTACAACCAAGTGGCGATTCATCCAGAGGACCAAGAGAAGACCACGTTCACCTGCCCCTTCGGGACATACGCGTTCTGAAGGATGCCATTCGATCTCTGCAATGCACCCGCAACTTTTCAGCAGTGCATGCTTGTCATATTCTCTGATATGGTAGGTGATTATCTGGAAGTCTTCATGGATTACTTCTCAGTTTTTGGGGCATCATTTGACGATTGCCTCCAACACTTGGTTCATATACTCAGGCGTTGCATTGACGTAAATCTAGTTCTTTAATGGGAAAAGAGCCACTTCATGGTGCCTGAGAGGATCGTCCTGGGACATTTGATTTCTGAGAGAGGCATCCAAGTGGATCGAGCCAAGGTTAACCTGATTTCCAAACTTCCTGTGCCTATCTTGTTCAGGGACATCCGATCTTTTTTGGGGCACATCAGTTTTTACCGTCGTTTCATCCCTGATTTCTCGAAAATCGCGTGCCCCCTGACTACTCTTCTCTCCAAGGATGTACCTTTGAGATTTCTAAGGAATGCACTCAAGCTTTTGAGATCCTTCGTGACCGAGTCACCCAACCCCGATCCTACAGTCCCCTGATTGGTCTCAATCCTTTGAGATCATCTGCGATGCATCTGACTTTGCTGTAAGAGCGATTCTGGGGCAGAAGATTGACGGGAAACCCGTGGTCATCTATTACGCTAGCAAGACATTTGACAAGGCTCAGCGTAACTACATGGTTACGTAGAAAGATCTGCTAGCTGTAGTATTTGCCCTTAAAAAATTCAGATCTTATCTCCTGGGTTCCCATGTTATAATCTACTCGAATCATGCAGCTGTGAGGCATCTCCTTGCGAAGGACGTGAAGCCTCGATTAATCCGATGGATTTTGCTGTTGAAAGAATTTGACCTCGAGATTCGTGACAAGACGGGAAGACAGAACATGGTAGCTGACCACTTGTCCTGCCTTCCTTCTAAGATCATCGACCCTTCTGGACCCATCACGGAACATTTTCCTGATAAGCACATCTTAACTATTGGTACCGGGATTTCATAATTTGCTGATATAGTAAACTATTTGACATCACACCAGATCCCGTCTGATTGGCCGAAGGCCAAGAAAGACAAGTTACGCTCCAATGCCAAGTACTCATCTGGGAAGACCCATACTTATTCCACATAGGTGCTGACCAAATTATCCGGCGATGTGTCCCGGAGGTCGAAATCAATGACATACTCTCTTTCTGCCATGACCAGGCATGCGGTGGTCATTTTTCTGAACATAAAATCGCATCAAAAATCCTCCAGTGTAGCTTTTACTAGCCTATTATATTCAAGGACGCATACAGCCACTGTAAGGCATGCAGCCATTGCCAAACTTTGGGAAACATGAGCCATCGCAACATGATGCCTTTACAGTCGATTATCATATGCGAGATTTTTGATATTTTGAGCATTGATTTTATAGGCCTCTTCCCTATCTCGAACGGCTTCGAGTACATTTTACTCGCTATTGACTACATGTCTAAATGGATCGAAGCCATTCCGACCTAGACTAATGATCACAAGATCATCATCAAATTCATTCATCAAAATATCTTCTCACGGTTCGGGATTCCTCGAGCTATCATCTCTAATGGAGGGACCCATTTTACCAACGCTCAATTCAGGTCACTGATGACCAAATATAGGGTGTCGCACCAAATCTCTACTCCTTATCACCCCCAGACTAATGGTCTAGCTGAGCTATCAAATCGGGAGATTAAGAAAATCCTGTAGGTTACTGTTCGATCTGACAGAAAGGACTGATCATCCGACTTTCGAAAGCTTTGTGGACTTATAGGATCGCCCACAAGACCCAATTAGGCATGTCGCCTTTTAGACTGGTGTACGGGAAGGCGTGTCACCTTCCCGTCGAACTGGAGCATAAAGCCTATTGGGCAGTACAGAACAGCAACCTAGATCTTTCTTAGGCTGGGACCCACAGAAAGCTTCAGATAAGCGAGATTGATGAACTACGCCTTGATGCGTATGAAAACTCGCGAATCTACAAAAAGCGGGTTAAAGCCTTTCATGACAAGCACATATCTAGAAAAATCTTTCACTCTGGTCAGAAGGTTCTACTTTTCGATGACCGACTTAAATTGTTCCCTGGGAAGCTACGATCCAAGTGGGTGGAACCATATCTTGTCCGACAGATTTTTGGAAATGGAGCCATCAAGATCAGTCCGCTCAGCCACAATTCCGAACCATTCGTTGTGAATGGTTAGAGACTTAAACCATTCATTGACGTGACCGATACAGATTTGGCTGAGTCATCATTTATCCTCCATTCTCCCCGAGCTCATTGCGCCCAGCCGATGGCGTAAAACTCAGCGCTTAACGAGAGGCAGCCCGTCATTCTTTTTGAAAACCCAAAACATTTTTCTGACATTTCTTTCACTTTAGATTCATTCCTTAGGACAGTCGACTTCACCTCAAGTACGTGTACCTGATATTAAAAATCGTCTGCAACAGTCACCTCGACCCATCCACTCACCTAATATCTATCCTAATGCATGAACCAAGACAAATAAAAACCCGCCTAATGTACAATGAGAATATTACAAACCTTAGGCATGGGGGGTATGAAAGTGCAATGAAAACTCATAACAAGAAAAGGTTTCAACAAAAAAATCACATATCTAAAAAAAAAAAATTGGGAGTAAAGTGCTGGTAAGCTTTACAAAAGGAGGGAAAGAGCAAAATTCTAAAAAGGAGCACAAAATGAAAAAGAAGGGATAGTCATTAGTAAGAAATTAAGGAATTAACCAAAGTTTTAGGCCACATTAAAAGGAAAGTAAAGTGAAAGTGCACAAAAAGATTAGTAAGAATGCTAACCTTAGGCCTTCTTGGCTAGACTCTTAATACCCGTTAAGATCTAGATATTCCACAAGAGGTTGAGGAAAATGAAAAGCCTAAGTATTAAGTCTAAGGCTTAGGGAGTATTCGACCTCGTTAACTGACCTTCGATTTACGGGACTTGGTAACCTAAGCACCCCAATTCACACACAGTCTGGTTCAATGAGTATAAATATCAAAATCACGCAGAAACGTTTCTAATGTTTTGAAATTGTCACCTAGATTAGGAGCAGCCGATCAGCACAAGTTGATTTGGACGAGTTCCCGACGCGAAGAGGTGAGAAATGTCCCTCGAAGATGCGTAACATAGCGTCTCCTCGGTTCTTGTCTCCTATGATATTTACATATCCTACTGAGGGCATGTAAACACTCTGCTGGTTCACATTCCATGGATGGCATTATCACGAAATGTCAATTGCCAGGGTCTAAATTCGGCCACTGAATGCCATGAGCGGGATTATATTGAAATCTCGAAAACCAAGGTTCTGGGAGTTACCATGGGCGGTGCTATCTCGAAGCATCGAGTGCCAGGAACCTTTGAGGATTGATGATGGGGACGAGGAATCCGATACAGACCGTGTTGAGAAGCCAATCCTAACCTAAAATTAAAAAAAAGAGAGAAAACTCTCCAAACAAATAAACCCTCCGTCCCTCTCTTACAAGACGCACTGTAAATTGAACCAAGGCTAAAATGTCCAAGCATAGGTGCTTTAACCACAGAGTCCAATAACCCTTAGCGTAGTTCCTATGAGCCTTAAAAACCTTTGTTAAGGACGGAGGCTAAAGCTAGACAAATCTGGATCTTGGTTGATACTAGAGTACCTTTAGGCCCATGGTTGACATTCTGACCTAATCAAAGAGACAAGGAAGAGCACTTATCAAAATCAATGAATGAAATTCATGGTCTAGAACGGAGGTTAAAACCATAAAATTTTGCTAAGGGACTAGCAAAACCTAGGCATAGGGGTATGAAGAGAACCTCATCATAAACCCTAACTAGCACATTTTGACCTAATAAATTGAAAAAAAGCTCCTACATAACCTAAGAAAAGGCCTAAATCAGGGAATTGCAAATCTGAGAATAAAATATTTTACAAGGGGTAAAACTGTAATTTTACCATTGCAGTACATGAATGGGATTTTTAAGGGTCTAGACACAGGTCAAGTAGACTTAATAAGAGAAAAAGTGGGATGGTTTGGTCATAAAAGGGTTATGACAAAATCTGAGAATTAAATGACATTCTATAACTCTAAAATAAACCCACTTTAATTCACAAAGTTTCAGGCAAGATAAAAATCAACTAAACCCTCTAAAATTAATGAAAAAATATTCCATAAGGTTTAGAACCTTCAATTTGACCGTTGGAACCTATCTTGACCTAGATTGAGAACTATACCCAATTTTTGACCTAATTTGAGTTTTTGTGCAAAATATCTAGTCAAACATGATCAAACCTAAAATCCAACTTCACCATTGGATTCCTTAGGTCCAATCTGGTCCCTCTACCACCTGTTGTGCAGGCCATACCTCCGGCGACTTTGCGTAGAGGATGGTGTCGCGCATGCATGGGGAGCCAGCCCCAGATTTGAAAGGGGAGCTCCCTGCGGAGCCCCCAACCGCATGGGCTGATTCCCATGCCCTGTCGGAAGCCATACCTCTCGTGCGAATGCGCGAGAGGTATGGGTCTCCGTCTGCCCACGTCTCCGGCGGGGTTTTTCCCGCCGCTTTCACGCGCTTCGCAGCCGGCCGATGCCTATTTAAGGAGCGGCACCCTCTGCCACATTCTTCAAGCTTCGTTTGACCTGAGATCTCCCCTCCTATTCATCTCTCACCAACTTTGGCCAACTGCCAGAGCTTCCGGCGACATTCCCTCTCCTCTCTCATCGCCCTACCACCATACCAGTGGTAGGGTTAACTCCGCCGTCTTCCGCTGCGCCGTGCCAAACCAGCGGGTGCTCTCCAGCCCCTCTTCCTTGTCATCATTCTCTCCCCCTGGCGCCTTCGTCTCCGGCAACGACAGCATCGACCGCTCGCCACCTCCGCATCCCCCCTTCACTCTAGACTCACAGCTAAGTCCCTCTCACTCTTCTCTTTATTTCCCATCTGTCAATTTGCTATTCAAACCCCTCGACAATCGCAAGCCACCACCATCTCCACCTCCGATAGATAACCGGCGAGGTGTCTTCGTCACTTCCACACACCCATCCACCTCGCCAGACTCCTCAAAAGCATCACCTCCACCCACTGATCACCCTACGACCCTCCACTGACCGTGCCACCCACTGTAGCCTCCCCCTGAACAGACCCACTCACACAGACTCAGACCAACCTTGGCACGCACGCCTAGGTCGCTCTGAGCCACGCCAACCCCCGCAGTATCTTCATTGTGCTCTGGCGAAGCTCACCGAACGATCTGACAGGGCCGCAAGGCCGTATTCTTGATTTCAGGTCCCGAGCCCTCACCACCATTAACGAGCAAGCTTCAAGCTTGCTCACAGGCTCGCTCCGGGCACCCTTGTCCCAGGTTGGAGTCCCAGGCTACGCGGAAGAGCCTCGCGCACGGTCCCAGGTCCCCAATTGAAGACGCAAGCCTCGCGTCTTGCTGCAATTGGAAGGGCACCCCCTACTGCGAGCACACGAGAAAGGAGGGACGCAGATAGTCCCACATCAGTAGCTATTGAAGCCGCGCACCCACATAAATTGTAAAAGTGACTAAGGCTTATCGCCTCAATCACACGGGGTGAGGTCCCTCTCACCCGCTCACCCGGCCTCATCCGCGACTACCCCACGCGAACCCGGCCCGACCCGTTTACCTACCTAAGCCTCGCACACCTCGCCCACCATCGCCGCCGATGGGCCTGGTCCCGGGCACGTTACCCGACCCGCATATCCGAGTAGGCTCTGGGAGAGCGAACCCTAGAGTGAAACAGAAAGAAAGACACGACGAGGGTAGGGGTTAGGTTTTGCCTAACCATATGCCTGTGCAAGAAACTAAAGAAGAAGGAAGGAGCGGTCGAGGACTTAACCGCACCAAGGAGCTGAAGCAAGAAAAAAGGAAGAGGAGAAGCAAACTGAAGAAGAAGGAGAAGGCAGAGACAGAGCGAAAGGGAAAAGAAGAGAAGGAAGCTGCCGCAAAGAGGAAGGCCAAGCAGTTGAAAGAAGAGAAAAAGAAGAAGCCAAGAAAAAGAAGCAGCAGCAGCAGCTGAACTGAAGGAGAGCACGAGTACTATAACAAGTGGCTACTTAAGGCGTCTGATCCATGGAGTCAGACGTCTGAAGACAAAGAGAAATGATGACAAAAGAAGAAAGAGAGAAGAAAAGAGAAGAGTACTTCCTCTCTCTAATCTTTTTGTAAAATAGTATATTATTGTAAATTATGATTTTCTACGCTTCTAGAATCAAGCTTGCTCCCTGAGTTCGACCTCGGAGAATTTTTGTATTCGAGTAATAAAATAAAATCAAACTGGTCGGTTTTATCGCGTACCAACCGACTATGGGTGTGGATGGATATTGTTGGAGAGATGACTTACATTGTGGTAAACGGGGCTATAAAAAGCTAATGGAGTCCATAGAAAAGATGATTGTCTTGCACCCATGTACGCCACCATCTGGAAACTAAGACTACCCCTCAAAGTCCAAATGTTCCTCTGGTTCATGCTTCATGGAGGTCTTCATTCTGGTTCTTTGCTTGCTACTAGGATTGGAGTGGATCCTATCAGATGCCCCTTATGTAATTTTGCTGAAGATGACACTAAGCACCTGTTTAGCACATGTCTTGTCACTGCCAATGCGTTGTGTGGGTTCCCCACTACCCACATGGGATGGGCTCTAGTCTCTCCTCAATCCATCAACTTCTAGAAGCATAATGGTTGCCATTCTATGGAAAATCTAGTGCACCAGAAATGTTGTTTTATTTAATGCTGGATGTGGGTGGGTTGAAGTTATATGTAATGGGGGCTCATGCTTTACCAAGCCGGTGGCTTGCCCATTTGTAATCCCTCCTACAGTAATAAAATTTCCTCTGAATTGCTATCGTCTACGAAAGTAATTCTTTCCCATTTCAAAAAAAAAAAAAAAGAAGCTACATATAAGCTTAAGCAAAAAGAACCAAAAGAATAAAGTTATGTACAAAGTGCCACAAAAACTAAATACCACAAAGGTAAAAAGAAATAAATTATAAACCTAAGTTAATTTTCTTCCCTTTATTTCTCTCTTATTACTCTTCCTCTTTATTTACTTAGGAATGCAACTTTCTCTATAACTTAATTTTCTTAATTAACATTTAGCACACTAGTGTAGCTGAAGCTTCACTTAGTTTTCTCGGCACTTAGCTAGTCTTTAATCCCTCTCTCTCTCTTCTTATTAACACCTAGCCAAGGCACGGCTTTTCAGTGCCTAACATGTTCAAAACTTAGATTTCTCAGAGGCATTAAGCTTAATTTTCTTTAATTAAAAAATTTAGAACAAACCACGAATCAACAACCCAAGTGGGGTGCACCACAGTCACATTGGTAGCAATTCAATAATACGCCCACAGGCCACCCCTCTATTAGGCCACGACACATAGTCCTACCCTAATTTGGCTCTGCTTTGTTCTCTCTCTATGTGGACAAAATAACACAACGATGCCTAAGGAAACCTATCTTTTCTTCGAGCAATGGTTAAAACGGCGCGATTACTAAAATACCACACATGCATTTCTGTTGCCACCGATGTGGCGGTAACAAAGGAAGTTGAGCGCTCCACCCGTACTTAAGCTGTGCTATGCATTAATTAGGCAATTAGGTGTCAGATTAAGGGGTCATTCGGAGTCCTATTTACAAATTAAGGTTATAAAAGTTTAATTAACTTATAGAACTACTTATTACATAGTTGTATTTAATTTGATAGCTACTCCTAATATGTATTTACAATATACCTTAAGTATGTACAAATTAGGCTTATATAAACTATGTACAATACGTACACCACCTAATCATGTTATAAATATATTAATACACGTACATAATGCCATAATTAAGATTTTTAAGTTATTTATTTACATTTATTACTCTATGTACAAACTATATATACACGATAACTATGTAGATAATATACATATAGCTTACTTATATAATATAAGAGTATTACTATACACTATATATTAGGTTATAAATAGGTTTAAAATAAGTTAAAATATAAATAACTTAGATTTCTATACATATATATATAAACTAGTTAATCAGATTATACATACATTAATCAACCTAATAAATATCCTACTTAAGATTTCTAAGTTAGTTATAATTACTAATATACATGCATAGTTTATAATTATATACATAAGCTATGTACATATATACATAAATTATATATAGTTTAGCTTACATAATATATATACACTACCATACAATATACATTAAGCTCTTCTCAAGTTAAAGTTAAGTTAGTATATAGATTATAAGTATACATTATAGCTTATATAATATATAAACATTATATATATATACACTTAATTTAGATACATATGTACATATAAATTAACTAATATATACTACTAAATTATTAATATGTACATATATGCACGATATACAAGGGATTTTTAGGGTTTTTGAAGTTTTTCAGATTTTGTATGTTTTTTTGAGTTTTAACTAAGGAAATAGAAAGAAGAAAGCTAGGAAAGTGAATGGAAAGAACCTCTTTTTGGATTTTCATTTTTAGACTTTTATTTTTAACCAAGGAAGAGTCCTAAACTTATGCAGGTATGTTCTAATAGCTAAATATATTAGAACCTAAATCTAACTAAACACATGTCCAAACTATACAACTCTTTCTCACTACACATTTATTTTATTTATTTAGGATATTTATAGCAAAAAGGTTAGAAAAATATCAAATAAAGATTAGAAATTGATTGCAAACCCTAAAATTCATCCAAAAATGCTGGAATTGAGGAATAAAACATTATAAACATCCAAATGTTGTTTAAAATAGAATCTAATCCAAATAATGATTAAAACATTGAAAACAGTATGGAAATACAACTTGGACAGTTAACAAGGCTCCTACTTATTGACAGAAACTTCTAAAATGATTCACATACTATTCTAGTCAATTCAAAACAGATCAAAACTACATAAATGCTCTGAACATGATTAGCATGGAAAAACTAATTAAGCTTTGAACATGATTAAGATCTCTTCCAATTCCCAGCCCGAAACTCATCAAATAGTTCTGACTCTTCTTCACTATAGTTGCTGTTAGAAGTAACTTTTAAATCAACTCAATATTTACTAGTGCAGTCCAAGACTCTTCAAACATTAGAAGTATAATTTTATGCAAATTTCATTCTAGAAAAATCATTATTACCAAATCTCCTTCTAAACCACATTAAAGTTCGTTCAGACCATACTTAAAACACATAGCACTATTGCTACTGTCGAAACATATCCCAAGTCTGATTTAAATCTCAGAACATCAATAAAATCACTCGATTAAATCACCAAAGATAGAAAATCCTTCTGAATTCTTTCCCCAGTCAATGAAACTCTCATTGAAACTATATGTCTCAAGATCAACCTGTGACTTGAACATTCATACTAAAAATTCTAAATCAAGATCAAATTGATTAAAACCCATTCCAAATTGTTGCAAACATCCATGGAAGCATATAGAACTCTACAAAAATCATACCAAAGCTCAGCAAACCAAAAGAAACCCTAATTGATCCTGCCATCTCGCCATGGACATCATGGATGGAAGAGAACAAATCAGGTAGAGAATTCAATTAAAAATCATTCCTAGACCTTTATCGAGACATCCCAAACTTCATTCAAACTCGAATCGGTGGATTAAATCACTTTAAATGTCATTAAAGCTATCACCCAAGTGGGCATTTGATCTTGCTTTACCATGATGATTTGATCATCCAAGAACCCTACACACCATTGATTGGTGTGCTAGCTTCTCAGGCGATTCTCTAGAGTCACTAAGGTCACTACGGATTTTCGTTGGCCCTCACTACCTAGGTGGAGACCAAAATAATATCAAGTGTTGAATTGGGCATGACTAACTAAATCATTGAAAATCCAAACCAATGATCCCAATTCAATCTAATTAAATCCAATGAAACCAATGTTGACTCAATTCGATCAATTGAACTCACTTAAAACCTAATTGCTCAAAAAATTCTTCGATCATGCACAAAAGTCAAATCAAGTTTGATTGATCAAATAAGCTCAATTCAAAGCACAAAGAGGCTCCTTGTGATCCTATGAAGTGTATGAGAAGACCCTCAAGTGGATTTAGCACATCCTCGAATCTAGAAGTTAGAGCTCTTCAGATCAAAGGATGGAAGTGGTGGAGGGATGTGAGTTGTGACTAAAACATTGATGAAAGTGAGTAGAAACAATCATGCAGTGAGGAGGAAGATCTATGGAACAAAATGGATGAGTAAAATTGGCTTCTTTGATCTAAATTGATTAGAGATGCCTAATCAAGCGAAATCTATGGAGAACTACATCTAATCGAAAATATGCTAATCTAATCGATATGAAAATGCTAGTTCTACTCTAATCTATCTAACTACACTAATCTAACTAGAAAAAATAATAAATCCTAGTCTAATTGGATGAATGGAACTTGAGGAAACCACGACTGGCGGCCAATGGTGACGAAGGGGAGAGGGAAAGCTCCAGCGATTTAAAGCTCTAGAATTAGGGTGCTCTGGGCTTGCTCTCAGGAGTTATGAGATCCTTAGCTGTGAAGGTCAAATTGGGGAAGATGTAGCTACTATCGCTAGATACGGAAGAAGAACAAAGGGAGATGGAGGTTTGGACAATTGATCAACTCAATAGGAGGGAGCTGATGGCATCGCAGGGCCAAAGGGGAGGTGTTTATATAGGCTAAGGGAGCTTTAGTGACTAGGTGATGTAGGTGTAAGCCGTTAAGGATCTACGACTGTGGAGGGATCTGAGAGGCGCACAAAGCATTAGGTTGAATTAGAGCCGTAGGATGTGATCTAGGTGAGTATGCGAAGCTGGGTACACCGACTGTAGCAAGTTGGTGGAAGGTCCACTGTTGGTTCAAATTAAGAAGAATGAACTATCTTGGTGCTTCGAGTTCTTCGTATAAGAGTAGAACACACGAACCCTAGGCCTTTTAGGAATTTTACGCGAATAGCCCATAGGTGAAATGATAGAACATTTATATGCCTAGTCCATAAGTGACAAGCATCATTGGAAAGAGATCCCTCGTGGCTTACAAACAAGTCCCTAACAGTTTTCACAAGAAGTGAATGTGAATGGTAAGTTGTGCTTAAAGGACCTAAATGCAAATCACTTAATTCAAGGTCCAAATGCATTCAAAATGCAATGTAATTTTTATGGCATGTAATTTGAACTTTTTAGAAATTATTTCAATAGTTATTTATGAATTTAAGCTCATTTTGGTGTTTAATTGTCTTTTGATTCAGCCATTTATAATCTAAGTATAGAATGTCTTTGTTTCTGACCTAATTTTTCATTTTTACCATAAATTCGATGTTTTAGGTCATTTTCCGTAAATCCCACACTTGACTCTTTTCTCAAGTTAATTCATAGTGTTTTGACACAGTTTCTAGAATGACTTAGATATTTTAACTATGATGAGACACTCATCACTCAGTAACATCCTTCTTTAGTTTTTCAAAGCTCTCCGAGCATTTTTGATCAAAGTCAAACGGTTGGTCTTTAGTCAAAAGTTGGTTCAAAGTACAAGACATTTTGGAGAAGTCTTTTATGAATTGGCGATAGAATACTACATGTCCCAAAAATGATCTAAGCTACTTAACAAAGATGGGTAGGGTAAGTCTAAAAATAGTATCAATCTTGGCTTTTTCTACTGCGATTCCTTGTTCAAAAATAACATTACCCAGGACGATACCTTCTTGGACCATGAAGTGGTTCTTTACCCAACTGGGGACCAAATTTACCTCTATACATTTTTTGAGATTCTTGTCCAATATATTTAGACAATGCTCAAAAGTGTGTCCAAAAATAGAAAAATCATCCATAAAGACCTCCAAGGAGTCCCTACTAATTCATAGAATATTGCAAGCATACACCGCTAAAAACTAGCAGGTGCGTCTTAATGACCAAAAGGCATTCTTTGGACAGCAAAGGTTTCGAAGGGTCAGGTGAATGTGGTCTTTTTATGATCCTCTAGGTGGACTACAACTTGCTTATAGCTGGAATAACCATCAAGAAAATAATAGAATTATTGTCCGACTAATCACTCCATAATTTGATCAATAAAGGGGAGAGGAAAATTATCCTTTTTCGTGGTGGCATTTAATTTTCAATAGTCAATGCATACACACTAGGAAGAGGCAGGTTGGGATGGTTTCACCCTTCTCATTGTAATGATGGTTAATCCAGCCATCTTAGAAATCACCTGAGTACGACTAACCTAATTGTTGTCTGAGATAGGGTATATTATTCTCACACCAAGTCACTTAATAATCTTCTTGTTTACCACCTCCTACATGTTAAGGTTTAACCATCTTTACAGCTTGTAGGAGGGGCGAGATTCGCCCTCAAGATATATTTCATGGGTTCAGTAGGATGGTTTAATTCCCTTGAGATCTTTGAGAGTCCAACCAATGGATGTCTGATTTTTGCTTAATACTTGGAGAAGTTTCTCCTCTTGATCCCCAAAAAGATGAGAATTGATAATCAGGGGCATGGTCTAATTTGTTCTAAGGAGAACATATTTTAAGGAGTCTGGTAAGGGCTTCAACTCTAATTGTGGGCTAGGCTTAGAGATAGGTGTAGAAGTGAGATCCAGAGTTGGGGTGGTGTTAGGATGGTCAATGGTCAGTACATGTGGTGAAGTCAAGGTCGGAGGGTGTTGGCTCTCAGGAGTAGTAGTTAAAGCAAAATAAGTTCCCATATGTGAAATATACATTGATTCTTCCACCAATTATTTTATTTTCGAGTCTAAGTCATCAAAGAAGTTATGCTCACAGAATCTCCTGGAAGCTTGAAAGATATCCAAAGTGATTGTCTAACCATTCCAAGTAATTTTCATTTTGTCAGAATCGCAATCAATATTGGCTTTATTGGTGGCCAAGAATGGTCTTCCAAGGAAGATGGGTGCATTTTTAAGGGCCTCAGGTATCTTAATATCCTATGGGGAACTCATCATGGCTCCTAATTCATCAATATTAGCTAGTTTTCCTAGTTAAATTACTAGTGAATAACATTATATTAGGGTTAATTATATATTTAAGGTAATAATAGCAAGGACCTTATTTATATGTTAAAATACCTAAATTAAAGGTTAACAAATATTTATTTATGACTATTTAATAAATAGGACTCAACGCCAATCATTTAGCTATATATAAGTATTATATTTAATTTATAATATTTATATCACCTAAGTTGTTAATTAACTTAATAATATTAATCATTTAAATAAATATATCTAAAAATGGTAAAGATGCAATCTCACGTCATAATTAAATTATTCACAGTATTTATAATTATAGATGAAAAGTTTAAAAATAAGCTAATTTAAGCTTTAAAACCCATGGTTTACATTTCAGTCCCTAATTTTTATGTCAACTAAGTCTTTTTATTCACGCATAGGTCCTTCATATTTGCATCTATGTCCTCAGACTTTTTCATTCTCTTCTTCACTGAGACCAATGCCCAGCGTTCACCCACGTCCTTCTCCGATGTCAGCAACATCGGAGGGTAGATCTCCATTTCCGTGTGTGGCAAGCTTTGTCGTAACAAGCCCTTAACATCCGGGATGTTTTGTACATACACTGTGGACACCTAGAAGCTTCTCCATTGTCGGAGAAGACGATGAGCAGTCCGATGTACTTAGACGCTATCTGATCCAGGTTCAAGGTCCCTAGCCTTCTCCGAACCCTATAGATATCCCATAGGACCTCCGATTGGAGGTTGACAACTCCCTACCCTTCTTCACATACTGAGTTGTCAATAAGATATTCGTCTAACTCCGATGATCTTCTACCATTTCATTGGGTCAGTTTCAACAGAATTGATCAGCTTTTTGTCTTTCTCATCTAAGTCTTTACCATTGCGGCGAAGCTCCATCGCCATCTCTTCCTCTAGCTCATGTTCTCTCGCCGGATTTCTACTTCACCTCTTTTGATTTCGTCAACTCTGACAAGGTTTAGCCAAAGTCTCCTTCCTCCATTCATCCAAGTAACCTAGAACCTTTAGGTAGATCTGTAGGTTAGATTAGTGATGTAAACACGTTTATATTACATAAAATGTCTATTTATACATGTTCTTAAGCATAGAATTGTATTACATACTATAAATATTGCATAGCATGCATCATCTTGCATTTAGATTAGTCTGAATAAAATGGAGGTTAATTGTCTCCTTTTATCGTTAGGGATAGGGTGACTTTTTATCGGGCCTCAAAAGGAAGATCCAACCGTACGGATCTGATCAGGGAGATGATTGAGTTCGACAACTCCAAGATCGCTCTAATCGAACATCTGTAGCATCAGATAGAGACTGAGGAACCCTAGAAGATCAAGGGCCAAGATGGTGTTAATCCACACTTCAAACAACAAATCTAACCGCACGGATGGATTCGGATCGACGATCGTAGCCTAACAACGCGAAAATCGACTCAATCCGATACCCGTGGCACTATCCACATCACCCAGAAAATGGACAGCCAAGATGGCACCACGTGGCACCATCTCGACTGCCCAACCTGTCGCACGCAACCGCTGAAGCCTTTAGCACCAATGCCTCCCCACCATTCGATCAAGATCCAATGGTTGAGAGTGGATCTCAGACCGACGCCTTCATCTTCAGAAGCCAAAGGAGGATGTAGCCTTGACCGTTGGATCTCAATCCAACGGTCCAAATCGCGCGCCACGCAAACGCACCGCTCGCCCATCACGTGCACAGCGCAGTGGATAAAGCGCTCGACTGCCTCAAGATGCAGGATCGAATCCGCAAGGCTCTTCGATTAGGTGCGGATGAGCGGGCGTTATCGACCGCACGATGGAGATCGGGCGGCCGTGCACGCCCAATCAGATCCACGCTCCATCTAACGTGGCAAGGAAACGCGCCATCGCACGCAATGAGGCACGCGGTTGAGGCAGGCGAGGATGCATTCTCAGTCGTTTGATCTCACGATCGAACGGCCGAGATTGAGAGAACGTGGACGAGCATTGAACGTGAGGGAGGCAAGCGGGGCGCGCGCACCGCCCACTACGACCACGTTCAGGCCTTTAGTGACGGATTTATCCGTCACTAAAGGTCCTGAATTAATGATTTTCAACATAAAATGATCAAATTACCCTCACTCCTTGCAACTATAAAAGGAGACTCCCTCCATACGAAATTCTCATCCCTTCCTTTTCTTGTCTCCCTCTCCAAAGCTCAAGAGAAGCTTGTCCCACACCAGGGATGCTCCTCGAGAGATAAAGTCAAATTTTCGCCCCCATTTCGAAAGCAGATCCCGCGACGACGACGACTTGTTGCCCCATTCTCGTTCTTCCTACCTCGACCTCCTTCTCGCTTCGTCCTTCGTCTTCTGAGCGTCGTCACGTCCGGCTCATCCTCCAAGCAATCGTCAAGGAGGATAACTTCTCTCTCCCATTCCTTTTTCCTACTTTCTATAATAGAATTTTCCTGCTTTCTAGTGCAATTTCTTGCTTGCCTAATTGTGTAAACATTTTGAAGTATTAAGCGAATGTTTTCTCTCTCTCATCTGATTGTTTATAGTGTTTCATTGTAATTACTCCGTTTTTCAACAAAAACATGAAAAAATATATATAATTGCGAATCTAGATCGATGTAGCCTCCCTGAGTTCGACCTGGGATTTCTATTCCGGTATAAATTTTATTTGTTGAACACGAGTTCTCTTTCAAACTACGACAGGTTTTCAAAACCAAATTCGATAGCGTAGTAACCCATAGCTTCAACATTTTGGCGCCGTTGTCGGGGAGGCAACAATTTCATATCTTCTTTTCGCATTTCATGCACTTTATTGTCTTCTAACTTCCTTTCTCTTGTGTTTTGTTTTGCAGAGACCTCCATCAGGGAATCGAAAAGCAGTAGGCCGGAGTAAAGAGTAGTTGAAGACAACTGTAAGTGCTCCCAATTCTTCCCCGACCATAGATTTCATTTGTCACATTAAATTCAAATTCCAATTAACCTAAGTGTTTGCATAAATCCTAGGATTTGTTTGATTGTTTGGATTTTCACTCACACTCATTCCACCCTTGTTAAAAAAAAAACACACAAAGATAATTTTGTGGGGTAATTTTCAACAGACACATAACATACACCCACATTCAAGGCACTTAACCTTCTTGATTTGCTTCTAGTCAACCAGATTCTGATCTGTGAAACCGGTACACACAAAGCAACACATAAAAGAATAGAAATCATTTTAAGTTAACCATTTCTGTGTGCCTAATCTAGTGGTACAGTTGTGGCCAGTTGTTTGAGATGTTTGGGCCGCACCACTCAACCTAAAATCAACCCATCAGGTAGCTTCTTCTTAGGGTTTTCAATCTAGGTTCATTCCAGGCACTCCACTTTATTTTTGGTTTTAAAGGAAAGCAATCTTCACCCGTGCTTAAAAACCTGGTTTGCCTCAAACTTGATTGAAATCAACCTAATTCTTAACCCTAAAAGCTACTTAAGCAAGATTTGAACATTAAAATCTACACATCACAAATAATCTTGCTTGAAAACCCTGGTTGTGCACGCACTTACAATACTCAATTAATCATTAAGGGCACAACCCATTTTAAGGGTGGATCACATTCCATAAGCACTACAATCCCAAGCCTTAATAAAATCGAGTAGGCGTTAGCCTTAAGGACTGATTCGCTCTTCGGGGCCTAGTCTGAGATTGTTTATAATTAATCTACTTGTACTAATTAATCTGATGTCTAGCTAGGGGAATAGCGTCAAACAACCGTGACTGGGGGGTACACTAGGAACCGGAGGTACAAGCCGAATGAAGAACCTTCTCCCCAGTCCCTCCTAACTGGTTGGATTGAGCAAACACAAGTAGAGTAAATCATTTACAATCTTAAGGCGGATTTTGGGAGTCTGTAGATCCTTAGGCTACCCCACTTAAGGATAGGCTTGTTTTGTTGTGCTGCAGGGTCCTTATCCTCGGTCCTTCCGACCTTCTCTTAGTTTATGCTATGAAGACGGTCATTGAATCTCCGATTGGAATGACCACTAGAGTATTCTAGGAGGCGCAAATTGGATTTTGATCAAATTGATCCCATGGTCGATCAACAGCCTCCTCTGCCTCGAGATCCACAGGAGGAATTCCGAAGGCAGCTAGAACAAATGTAGAAAATGCAGAAATGGGTCCAGAGAATGCAAGGCACTCAGCCCTTGAAGGATTTTTATAATCCTTTAAATTACGGGGAATGTCCCGACGTCCAAATTACGACTGAAGACGTAGAAATCAAGCCCGAGGTTTTAAGCCTGATCAAACATTACCATAGGCTTGGCTTCGAGGACCCGTTTTAGCACTTGGAGGACTTGACCACTTTGGTCCAGACCACCAAGACACGAAACGTGAATGAGGAGCAAATGATCATGAAGCTCTTCCCCCACTCTCTTAGGGATAAAGCCGCTCATTGGTACAGGACTATAAGAAGACCAATTGCAACTTGGAATGAGTTGAAATCGACCTTTCTGAAGAAATTATTCCTTGTCGGACGTACCAATGCCTTGAGATGGGCAATCACTACCTTTACCCAGCGGTCGGGGGAGCAGTTTCATGTGGCCTGGGAGCGATTCCAGGACCTATTGCGGAGGTGTCCACACCACGAGGTGCCGAAATGGCAACTCGTGCAGATCTTCTATCATGGGTTGACCGAGCAACTCAGAAATCACGTGCGGAGAATTCATGCGGAGACAATTTCCTAAATAAAGACGCAGATGGTGCACACGATTTATTTGAGGAAATGAGCGAGAATTCAATCAATCATGCCTCCATGGATACATTTAACCGGTCCTAGTAGTCCAGATCAAATGTCAATGAAATCCATGACTCATTCATTTGATATGGAATTGATTTGTAACAAACTTGACAAGGTGGACTTGGTTGCTAAGAGAACGAAAGAGTGGATGGCTGGAAATTCTATGAACCACTCTCGATCCACTCAATCCCAGAATTCGGGATTCCATTCGTCGCGAGCTCCTTCTGGATGGAAGTTCGTGAATCAACTCGATGCGGCTCAACCTATGAGTCAGCATTATTCGAAACCCCACGGGTTCCAAACTGGGACCTTTGATCCTAGTTTTTCTTATCCTTCCCTTTCTTTCTCTCCATCCTTACCCTGAGGATGTCTATGTTGTACAGGAGAACGTTAGATCCAACCCCTACTCTAATGCTTATAATCCAGGTTAGAGAAACCACTCTAACTTCTCCTGGAAAAACCCAGGGCAACAAACCCAATTCCGACCCAGCAACTATGCTCCACAACGACTAATGGGTCAAGGTCATGTGTATACTCAGTTGCCCCCAAATCAGGTCAATCAGCCAGCTTGGAATGCCCGTCAACTCGTAGGGCAGGCTGATTTGAACCGGCAAATGATAGAGATGCAAGGATCCATGCTTCAACTCATGCAGCAAATGAAAACCTCGCTAGACAACTTGCAGACCAGGCTCATAGCTAACTCTCGTCAACCTGAATCTCTACCATCCTAACCCATACCCTACCCGCGAAATATTCTGAATCCAGGCAACCAAGCCCATGGGTACGAAAATCAGAGGAACCCACATACACATGCTCAGGTGGTTGAGCAGGGTCCTTCCTCTTCTTCTGCACATCAACAATTCTTGGCTAATCAAGCCCCTCCAATCTTTCCTAACCCTCCCCAAAACCCAAACTCTTATGCATCTGCAAATTCTGTTACCTTGAGGAGTGGTAAGCAAACTCAGGATCCACAACCACACTGTTCTGACTTACCGAATCCTGAAGAACCTGAGGAGAGAGTGGAGAATTCTGGAAAAGAAATCAAGGCTCAGGAACCTGATTCCAAAGATCTGACTCATGTTCCTTTTCCTGAAGCTTTAATCAAATCAAAGAAGTATGTTGGTAGCAATGAGGAGCTTCTGAATATTTTTAAGAATGTTGAGATCAATATCCCGCTCCTCGATACTATCAAGCATATACCGGCTTACGCGAGATTTTCAAAGGATTTATATACACAAAAGAGTAAGTCGAGAGAATCTGTTTCGAGGAAGGTGGTACTCTCCGAACAAGCTAGTTCTGTTATTCTGCACCACCTCCCTCAGAAAAAGAGAGATCCAGGTGCTCCGTTGATTTCTTATGTTATCGAAGATTACACTTTTGATAGAGCACTTCTAGATCTGGGTGCATCCATCAACCTAATTCTGACTTCTCTTTACGAGAAGTTTGGATTAGGTGAACTTCGGCCAACTTCAGTAACGCTACAGTTAACGGACCGTTCGGTCACAAATCCGCAAAGCGCTATTGAAGATGTTATAGTTAAGGTCAAGAATTTCTATTTTCCTGTAGATTTCCTTGTCCTTAACATAGATATATCGAAAAATCTGAGGAACACACCCATCATTCTGGATCGTTCGTTCCTGGCTACCGCTAAGACCAACATTAACTGTGAAAGTGGTAGCATGGAAATCACCTTTAGGGATCAAAGAATGAAGTTTGATATTTTTAAGGTGATTAATAAATTTAAGGATTGTGGATTTATTGAGAAACTTGAGGAGGATAATGTGAATATTGAAACTTGTTTGATGGTTTCTTCAATTGAAAGTTCCTAATTTGATGATAAATTGGACCCGCAACCCTCTATGGCAGACCTGTCATCTTCTGAAGAGGTTATTGATTTTGTTCACTGTCAACCTCTTCCTCTTGATGAGTCATCGGCATCTTCCTTACCTTCAATCATCAACCCGCCCCAGCTTGAACCGAAACCATTACCTGAGAATTTGAAATATCAATTTTTAGGACCGCAGAAGATGCTCCCTGTGATTATCAATGCTAAATTAACAAAGGAGCAGGAGATTAAATTGATCAAGGTCTTGAAGGAACACAAGAAGGCAATTGGTTGGACCATTCATGACCTTAGGGGGATCGAGCCATCTTAGTGCAACATAGAATATTCTTGGAAGATGGATCCCGCCCTTCTCGCTAGATGCAGAGGAGATTAAATCCAAATATGTAAGAAGTGATCAAAAAGGAAATCATTAAGTGGCTCGATGCAGAAATTATTTATCCAATCTCTGATAGTCCTTGGGTAAGTCCCGTGTAGATTGTTCCCAAGAAAGCTGGGATTACCGTTGTGACTAACGAGAGAGGAGAATCTATCACAACTCAATTAGCTTCCTCTTGGAGGGTTTGTATCGATTACAGGAAGCTGAACACGGCCACAAAAAAGGATCATTTCCCCTGCCTTTCATTAATCAAATCTTGGAAAAACTAGCCGGGTAAAAGTACTTCTGTTTTCTTAATGGCTACTCGGGATACAACCAAGTTCCTATCCATTCCGAGGATCAGGAAAAAACTACTTTCACATGTCCCTACAAAACCTTTGCTTTCCGTAGGATGCCTTTCGGTTTATGCAATGTACCTACGACTTTTCAAAGGTGTATGTTAGCCATATTCTCTGAAACGGTGGGAGAGTTTTGGAAATCTTCATGGACGATTTCTCTATTTTTGAAGAATCGTTTGACTCTTGTCTGGCTAATCTAGAAATGATTCTTAAGTGATGCATCAAAACACGATTGGTCCTTAGCTGGGAAAAGAGTCATTTCATGACGCAAGAAGGCATCGTCTTGGGTCATGTAATCTCTGAACGGGGAATTGAAGTGGATAAAGCTAAGGCTAATGCTATCGCTAAACTTCCTCCTCCCACATCTGTTAAACAAATTCGATCATTTCTTGGTCATGTGGGATTCTAAAGAAGATTCATCAAGGATTTCTCGAAGGTTGCTTATCCTCTGAGCAATCTTCTTGCCAAAGAAACACCGTTTGTTTTTGACGAATCATGTCGTAAGGCATTTGATTTCCTGAAAACGGCAGTCACTTATGCTCCGGTGTTGCAACCACTGATTTGGACAGCCCCTTTTGAGATCAGGACCGACTCTTCTGATTACGCTGTCGGGGTTGTTTTGGGTCAGAAAGTGGACAGGAAGTCCTCTGTCATCTACTACGCTAGTAAAACTCTGGATGAAGCCCAAAGGAATTACACTGTTACTGAAAAGGAATTACTAGCCGTAGTATTTACTTTGGAAAAATTTAGGGCTTATCTCTTAGGGTCTCATGTTATCATTTATACCGACTACTCGGCCTTGAGACATCTCTTGACCAAAAAGGATGCCAAACCCCGGCCTATTCGTTGGATTCTTCTGCTTCAAGAATTTGATCTTGAAATCAAGGATAAAATCGGGGTATAAAATGTGGTGGTGGATCATTTGTCAAGACTTCTAAGTGATTCTTCTCGTCCAGACATCCCGACTGACGATACTTTTCCGGACGAAGCTATCCTTGCAGTTTCAGGTGTCCAAACCCCGTGGTTTGTTAACATTGTTAATTATTTGGACATTGGTCAAATCCCCCAAGATTAGACCAAGCAACGGGATAGACTTAAATCTAAGGTCAAATACTATTTCTGGGAGGACCCTGAATTGTATGGCATCGGCTCCGATCAGATTATTCACCGATGTGTTCCGGAGAATGAATTCAACAATATACTCGAGTTCTGCCATGCATCTGCGTGTGGTGAACATTTCTCCGGGAAAAAGACGGTTGCAAAGATTTTGCAATCTAGCTTCTATTGGCCGTCTTTATTCAAGGATGCCTAGGATTTCCCAAGGTCGTGTTCTCAATGTCAAGCACTCAAGAGCATAACTAAGAGAGATATGATGCCCCTAAAGCCAATCCTTCTTGTCGAAATCTTCGATGTTTAGGGCATCGATTTCATGAGACCCTTTCTTCCTTCATTTGGACATCAGTACACTTTTGTTGATGTTGATTATGTGTCCAAATGGATTGAGGCGATTCCCACCCGAACCAATGACCACAAGGTGGTCATCGATTTTGTCAAGAAAAATGTCTTCAATAGGTTCGGGATTCCGAGGGCCATCATCAGTGATAGTGGCACTCATTTTACTAATGCCTAATTCTGGAATTTGTTGGCTAAATACATGGTTAATCACCGAATCTCCACACCTTACCATCCCCAGACGAATGGACAGGCTGAGATCTCCAATCGGGATATCAAGAATATTCTGCAGAAAATGGTTAGGCCTGATCGCAAGGATTGGACTCAAAAGCTTGAGGATGCTCTTTGGGCTTACCGTATGGCGTATAAAACGCCCATCAGCATCTCTCTATTTCGTTTGGTGTATGGAAAGGCGTGTCATCTACCCGTAGAGATTGAACATAGGGCATTCTGGGCGATCAAGCAATGCAATTTAAATCTGAATTTAGCATGGAAGACCAGGAAACTCCAACTATTTGAGTTGGAAGAGCTTAGAAATGACGCATATGAGAATGCCAAGATCTACAAGGCTCAGACCAAAGCTCTACATGATCAATTGATTTCCCGCAAGAGCTTTAAGCCGAATCAAAAGGTCTGGTTATTCGATTCTCGACTCAAGCTCTTTCCCGGCAAACTTAGATCTAAATTAAATGACCCATTCATTATCGACCAGATTTTTTCAAATGGAGCCATTCAGATCTCTGACCCAAAGACAGGTAACACATTTAAAGTCAACGGTCAACGTCTAAAGCCTGTTATTGACCGTACTCTTCCAGAACCCGTCTCAGACACGGTTCCTCTAGCCATATTGTGACTTCTTTGGCTAGGCTTCGCCTAGCGGATGTCATTAAACTAAACAGTTGTACATATGACACAAAGCTGACCCGAGCTTCATATTCAGGTGATATCTTTCATACTCTACCCTTTCTTTCATGTCTCTTTTTCTCAATGTGGGCATTGCATCATCTAGGCATGGAAGGTGGATTCATTTTTGAATCATTGTCAGCTTTATGAAATTCTTGTATTTCTCTTCTTATATATACATCAAAAAAAATTGAATTAGGAAGGAATACTTGGACATTAGGACTTTTCAATCTTAGGAAATATTACATTAGGATCTGAACACAAAGACCCTTCAGGTCTTTAGACTTAATCGGCCCGTGTATCTACTAAAATGTGGATTTATTTTTCGAGTCCTCGCCATCTTAATTCTATTGTAATTTGAGTAAATATGTTTGGGTGATAAGTACAGGACTTATCAACCCACCCTCTGATTTGAGGGAACTTTTAGTCTTAAGCATCTACACACTTTCCTTTCACTGACTTGTTGATCAGTAGTTTTAACGGAAATTGGGTAACTAATGAACCTTCTAGGTTGATATGGCTGACAAGTTATCGTGGGTAACAGCCCATAAGTAGGTTGTCCAGAGCCCAATCACTGAACCATTCTCTTCTTGCTGCCTTTAGGTAAATCTTAAATCAGGGAAGCCACCTACATAAAAAAAACAAAAACAAAAGAAAGAAAAAGAAAAGGATAAAAGAAAAAGAAAACAAAACCCCCACTTCGCCGCACGAGTATGGCCGGTAAGTTGTCGGTGGTAACAGCTCATCAACCAGTTGTCCAGAACCCAGCTCAAGAAATGCACTGAAAATTCCCAAAACATTTAGGAAGAAAGCAGAGAAGTAGAATAAACTGGAAAGATATACACTGGATTCACCATTGTATTGACCCCATAAAAATAAAAGTATGGAGAAAGCTACCGGTTGTAAAGATACACCTTTAGGCAGAACGCTCCTTTTAAGGTCAACTAGAGGCATAGAAACCCAAAGTCCATTCTAATTGCCGATCAACGAGTCTATCACATTCACAATAAGATGCTTAGAACTTAGGGTTCTCATCAAATCCTGGGTGAGTTGAATGGCGGTAGAAAGCCACTTTTTAACTTTAAACTCAAAAATTAAAAAAAATAGAAAAGAAGAAAAAGAGAAAGAAATTTTTCTTTAAATAAGGCGAGGACTTGAGGCGGTCTACATTTTGACAGATACTCGGGTACTGTTGTGTCTTTGAAAGTTCAGATCCTAAGTAAACATTTTCTTAATATTGAAAATAACTTATGCCCAAATAATCCAACCTAATTCTTTAATAAATAGCATGTAGTTTTTGCTAGAGACTAGCAAAAGATAGGCACGGGGGTGTGATGTAAACATGTTTATATTACATAAAATGTCTATTTATGCATGCTCTTAAGCATAGAATTGCATTACATACTATAAATATTGCATAGCATGCATCACCTTGCATTTAGATTAGTCTGAACAAAATGTAGGTTAATTGTCTCCTTTTATGGTTAGGGTGACTTTTTATCGAGGCCTTAGATCGAAGATCCAACCATACGGATCTGATCAGGGCAACGATTGGAATTCAACAACTCCAAGATCGCCCTAATCAGTCATCTGTAGCATCAGATAGAGACTGAGGAACCCTAGAAGATCAAGGGCTAAGATGGTGTTAATCCGCACTTCAGATGATAAATCCGACCGCACGGATGGATTCGAATCAACGATCGTAGCCTAACAACGCGAAAATCGACTCAATCAAATACCCTTGGCACTATCTACATCACCCAGAAGATGGATGGCCAAGATGGCATCACGTGGCACCATCTCGACTGCCCAACCGACCGCACGCAACCGCTGAAGCCTTTAGCACCAACGCCTCTCCGCCGTTGAATCAAGATCCAATGGCTGAGAGTGGATCTCAAACCAGTGCCTTCATCTTTAGAAGCCAAACGACGATGCAGCCTTGACCGTTGGATCTCAATCCAACGATCCAAATCTCGCACCACGCAAGCGCACCGCTTGCCCATCCACGCACGCAGCGCAGTGGATAAAGCGCTCGGCCGCCTCAAGGCGTGGGATTGAATTCGCGAGGAGCTTCGATTAGGTGCGGATGAGCGGGCACTATCGACCGCACGACGGAGATCGGGCGACCGTGCGCACCCAATCAGATCCACGCTCCATCTGACGCGACAAGGAAACATGCCATTGCACGCGATGAGGCACGTGGTGAGGCAGGCGAGGATGCGTTCTCAGCCGTTTGATCTCACGATCAAACGACCGAGATTGAGAAATCGTGGACGAGCGTTGAACGCGGGGGAGGCAAGCGGGTGCGCGCGCGCTGCCCACTACGGCCACGTTCAGGCCTTTAGTGACAGATTTATCCGTCACTAAAGGTCTTGAATTAATGATTTTCAACATAAAATGACCAAATTGCCCTCACTTCTTGCAACTATAAAACGAGACCCCCTCCATACGAAATTATCATCCATTCCTTCTCTTCTCTCCCTCTCCAAAGCTCAAGAGAAGCTTGACCCACACCAGGGATGTTCCTCGAGAGATAAAGTCAAATTTTCGCCTCCATTTCGGAAGCGGATCCCGCGACAATGACGACGTGCTGCCCCATTCTCGTTCTTCCTGCCTCGACCTCCTCGCTCCATTCTTCGTCTTCCAGGCGTCATCCCGTCCAACTCGTCTTCCAAGCGATCGTTGAGGAGGATAACTTCTCTCCCATTCATTTTTTCCTACTTTCTATAATAGAATTTTCCTACTTTCTAGTATAATAATTTTCCTGTTTTCTAGTGTAATTTCTTGCTTGCCTAATTGTGTAAACATTTTGAAGTATTAAGTGAATGTTCTCTCTCTCTCTTTTTCTAATTGTTTATAGTGTTTCATTGTAGTTACTCCTCTTTTCAACAAAAACATGAAAAATATATATATAATTGCGAATCTAGATCAACGTAGCATCCCTGAGTTCGACCCAGGATTTCTATTCCGGTATAAATTTTATTTGTTGAACACGAGTTCTTCGCTTTCAAATTACGACAGGTTTTCAAAACCAAATTCGATAGCGTAGTAACCCATTGCGTCAACAATTAGAATAGTTAATGTTGACGGGCTATCAAGGTGTTTTAAGGAGTAATCGTCGTAGCAAAGCCTCAATTGCTCAAGAACAATTAAATTTATAACTCAGAATCACAAAAGAGTCCAAAGTCGATCATAGGGAGCAATTAATGGCAATTCAATCTCACTAATCACAATTTAATCAGAAAAATAAGAAATTATGATCAAAGATTCATTTAGAATTACTTAAAATGATATATATATATGAAATCAAGTAGCACAGTGCAAAAAGAACAGGTTAAAATGGTAATTTGAATCACCAAATTAACCCTTTAAATTAAGCTCAAATAAATGCACGATATCTCTCAATCAAATATGCCACATCAACCATTTTTAATATTCCAACAGTAAGTAGAACTAAGGCACCAACAGATATCAAACAAAGGCACAAGGCATCAGATGCCTTAAGTTGCTCAGGACACAACTCCAACAGAAGAGGCAAAGGTAATCAGGCATGAATAGGGACCTGGGCTTAATCGAGTAATCGACCGAGTAATCAGGCGTGAATAGGGACCAGGCCAGTGGGTGTGTATCGCAGGCAAGGAGTGAGCAGAGGCGAGTAAGCGGGTGTGTGGGGTATGGGGACCCGACTCCCGTGTCTTGGGTGAGGGGTCGAGGAGACAAATTCCTCTTATCTCATGCGATCGACTTCTGATTCCACGATGTGGGACTATATGTTCCACAGTCCTCGTGCGGCACTAGCTGAAAACGTCTCTGATTGAGGTCGAGGGAAGCACCTACTGCTTCAATTGGGAGTCTGGAGCGCTCCCTAGAAGTCAACCACAGCACCTGCAGCGAAGAGCGCTAAAGAACACGGCTTGAAGGTAGTTGGCAGAGCTAGAGAAGACGAAAGCGATGGCGGAGCTCCAGCGTGTACCTAAAAAGGAGAAAATGACCTCTTAGCCACGTCAGAGATGCTCAGGAGGATCGCTGGACATCAACAAGTATAACGGTTGTGGTGGTGTCACGTGCGAGTGGGTATGGAGGCCTGACGACCTCGAGAAGGTGGTGCAGAGGCTTGTGTGTCAGGTGGAGCACGTGAGAGGTCAATCCCCTCAATTACTTGAGGCATTTTGGTCGTGAGGACATGGAAAAACTTTTTAGACTGATGGGAGCGGTTTGGTCCAGTATGGAGGATTCGTAAGGTCGCTGGAGGTATGCCGAAGACGAGGGAGATGACGATGGAACAGGCATAAGGGCGTATTGAAGTGGGTGTTGGGTGTGTGATTCGAGTTAGGGGGAGATGCGGAGTCGAACTGGAGTGGTTGTTGACAAAGGGGATGCGGAGATGGCACCAGCTATGATTGGTCGATGCCGGAGACAATGGTGGCTCCAAGAGAGAGGACAGCGATGTCTGAAAGGAGAGGGAGCCCCTCACAGGTTTTGCGACGTGCAGACGAAGCTGAGGAAGGCAGACTTGTTGCCTACATTATGTGGTAGCAGGCGAGGAGACTAGAGGAAGGTGGTCACCGAAGCGGAGTATGGAGCTGATCGGAGGTAGAGGAGATGAGGGAATTTTGGGCCTAGAACTCACTAAGGAGTTTGGCTTGGCGATGGGGATTCTTTTATAGGGCTTCAGGCGAGCTTCTAAGCTTGTTAACAAGCTTAGGAAGATCAGATTTTTAGGGAAAAAGATTCCTGAAATCCATGGATTCGCATGAGCTTCAAGAGGAAATTTGGAATCCAAAAGTAGGTTTAGGTGATCGGGGATTTCCTCAGGATTATCCCTTTCAATTTTGGAAGGGATTGGTCAAGCAATTAGGGAGGAATCCGTGATTGAAGCTCGGATCTCATGGGTTCACACTGTTAATGACGGAAAGGACCTTTTTGAAGAAAACAATGAGAAGTTCAGGGTCTAAATGCAAAGATTTCGAAAGCTATGGGCTTAAGTGTGAAAAATAAAGTTTAAATGAACTAAAATGCAAACTAGGTAAGGATGAACTCTGATTGGACCCAAATTTTAGTATGAACCTAATTTGGACCCAAGGAATCTGTTTATAAAGTTGGATTTCAGTTTTAACCAAGTTTAACTGGACAATTTACGTAAAAACCCAAATTATGACAGAATTGTGTTTGTGACTATTTAAAGTCAAGATATGTTCCAAGGGTCAAATCAAGGGTATCAAATCTCATGAAACATTTTTCTATGATTTTAAAAGGTTTAAATGAATTTTATCCTTACGAGAACCTCTGTTATTTAAGCAAGTCTGAAATTAGGGTTTTAGGTCTGATTCAACTCTTGAAATGCGTCAACCCTATTTTTGTCTATATGGACCCACTTATTAGACTTTAATGCTCATGTGGCATTTATTTCACCCCTAGAAAATCCCTTGGTTATTCTGTGTTTATGATAAGCTGTTAAAATTATAGAATTAACCCTAGTTTCTTGTTCTCTTTTCAAAACAGCCTAAAGTGGAGTTATGACCCTCAGATGGTTATGTAAGAGCTTTTATCTTTTAAACCTGACTAAAAGTAGCCAGTTAGAACATATGATGGTGTTCCCATCAGTTGAATAGGTAGATTAGTGTAGATAATTCTCTGATTCTTTTCTTTCTTCTCCGACTTCGATGAGATCAAATCTGACCTCGTTGGACTTCAACTCATGAAATCCATGCCTTCTCCACCTTCCTCAAATCTCCAAGGCACATTTTGACTTCCTTCCCTAACTGATTAGACCTATTTCACAAAATGCCTAATCCCACTCCAACTTCAGACCTCTATTGTCCGAGTTTAGAAGAGTCTAATCCATCTAATTGACCATTTCAGTAGCTTCGCAACATCTTATAGATCAATTCACCTCAATCAATTAATCAGTCTTTTTAACCATTTCTTGAGTGATTTCATAGAGTTTTGATCTCAAGTGATGAGATCTAATCCTTATTGGAGCTCTGGTGAGCTTCGATAACCTTCATAGTGAGCTACAATGCTTGAAATTCTTTGAGAAGCTCCAGATTAGTCATACTAATCAGACTCCAATCATTAATTTCTTGATTAATTGACTCAAGCATTCCACTAAGCTTGATGTTCCTCAACTTCGGCAAAGCTGAGGAGGTATATTTAGAGACCTTCAGAGTTTAGTGAAAGGTCAAAAAGCAACTTTAGGACCTCTAGAGTCCACATCAAGCCTTGGTTAAGTTGACCAATTTGCAGGTTATGCTATCGAGCAACTTAGCTTGATACTTGATGCATCAGATCTCGTCGCATAAAGGGTTCGAGTTTGGAAAACCTATCGTCGTAGTTCGATTTGCGACAAAATCTGTAGATCAGATAAAATTTCTAACCAAAACTCAAAAAGCGAGTCCCAAATCGAACACGAGGAGGCAAACGTTTGGTTTTGAACAATACACGTTTCGCTTTATTTCTTTTTTGTCATTTTTTATCTTTTATAATTTTCTGTGTATTTTTAATAAGGCAAGAGATCAAGTCAATGAAATTTTATCTAGCTAATCTACTTGCAAAATATAAAAGAAAGAGAGAGAGAAGCAATCATATATTTCGAAACAAATGTTTGTTACAACTAGGAAAGCAGGAAAACTATAGTAGCAAGCATTAAAGATAGAGATGAGAAGAATCCCCCTCGACGGTCGCTTGGAGGACAACTCTCTTTAACGGTGCTCAGATGAAGGTAGTGAGGAGCAAGACGGAGAACGGTGGCGGAAGGAGTACAGGGCGGGACGTCGTCGCAGCGAGGATCTACTTCCCGAAGTAGGTGAGAAGATGGCCATGGGATACTCCACGAAGGGGGATGAGAGGTGGGGAAAAATATTTAATTTCTACTCTAAAGGAGCATCCCAGGCTTGGGACAAGCTCTCTCTAGAGCCTTGGAGGTGGTAAGAGGAAGAAAGTAAGAGATGGTGAAGAAGGGAAGGGGGTAGGTCCTTTTATAGTGGAAGGAAGAGGAAGAATTCGTGCATAGGGCATTAGTGACAGTTATAATCATCACTAAATACCCCTACAGCTGTTGCTGAAGATCCGCTCCACTACTGGCGCACGCATCACGTGCCCGTGCCTCGAGCTCCTTGTTGCACATGCATGCGCTAGCACTAAGCTTGTGCATTGTGCCCTTGTGCATGCACACGGCCGTGCGCTGCAAGGCTGTGCGTAGCGCCCTTGTACGCACATGTGGCTATGCATTGTGCCCTTGTGTATGCACACGACCATGTCCAATTGGCGAATTGGTGGGGCCACGGGGATTTAAACTCGCACCCCTCCCTAGGAGGCCAACATCCCAACCAAGGTGTTGCAACAAGGGATTGTCACAAGGAGGAGTTCTTGAGGCCGCGGCATGAAGCCTTCCTAATTGTTGGATGATGATCTAACAGTTAGGATTCGAAGGTGAAAATGATGAGGGGGTGCCAGTAGTCGTTGATGGACGGTGTTGGGTGGCCGAGATGGCACCACATGGTGCCATCTGGGCCGTCCATATTCTTTCTATTGCAGAGGGTGCCACAGTGCTTGGATCGAGGTAATTTCTACGTTGCCAGACTATGATTGTTGCTCTGAATCCATCCGTATGGTCGGATTTTTCATCTGAAGCCCATAAGGATGTCACATTGCCCCGTGGCTGTTGATCTTCCTCTGGCCGCATAAGGTGCTATGGGATTCCAATCTCAATGATTTCGGAGGCATTAGACTCTGATCGTCGTCCTGATCATATTTATGCAGTTAAATCGTCCATCCAATGCCCTAAAATAAATTTCCTTCCCTCCTGGCCATGAAAAGGACGTCATTAACCTAAAATATACACTACTCTAAATGCATGATGATGCATGCTATGCAATATTTATAACATAAAATGCAAATCTAAGCCTACGAACATACATGAATAGGAATTTTATCCTCAATAATTGTGTCTACATCATATCCACATACCTATCTTTTACTAGTCCCTAGCAAAATTAAATTACATGCTATGTATAAAAATAGAATTAGGACTCAATCGCTTAGGCCAAAGTTGTTTATTAACAATAGAAATTTTCAACTAAGGTCTTAACTACGAAAACTCAACAGTATCTGGGTGTCTGCCAGAATACAGACCACCCAAGTCCTCACCTTATTTGAAAAGGGAAGATACATTTTTTTTTCTTCTTTTCTAATTTTTTTAAACTTTTGGAGTTTGAGAGTTTCACGATAAATTTTTACGGCTACCCGACCTGCCCAAAACTCGAAAAGAACTCTAAATGCTAAGCATCTTGTGAAAGGGTGATAGACTCACTAAGCGGTTGTTAAAACGGACTTCAGGTTTCTACGACCCTATGTGACCTTAAGAGTTTCTACTTAAAGGTTTATATTTCCGATCGGTAGTTTTCTCCCTACTTTTTTTAAATTTTTTTATGGGGTCAACACAAAGGCGAACCCAGTGTATATCTCCCCGATTTATTCTATTTCCTCACTTCTTCCTTAAGTGTTTCGGGAATTATTTATACATTTTTGTAAGCTAGGCTCTAGACAACTGGCCAATGGGCTGTTACCCATGGCAACTTGTCAGCCATACTTGTTCGATGAAGTGTGGTTTATTTTTCTATTTTTATTTCATTACTTTTTCTATTTTTCTTTTTTTCTTTTAATTCTTTAGCATCATTTTTTTCTTTTTCTAAGTAGGTGGCTTCCCTTATCTAAGATTTACCTAAAAGTAGTAAAATGAGTATAGTCATATAATTGGGCTCTGGACAACCATCCAATGGCTGTTACCTACGATAACTTGCCAGCCATACTATCCTAGAAAGTTCATTAGCTACCTAATTTCCATAAAAATTGTCAAAAAGTGAGTCAGTGTAAATAGTGTGCTGATGCTTAGGCTTAAAGTCCCCTCAAATCAGAGGGCAGGTCGATAAGTAGTGTACTTATCACCCCTAATTATTTACCAATTAAAATAAAATTGACTTGAAGAGGACTCAAGACTAAGCCCACATTCGAGTGGACACTTGGGCTGATTAAGCCCGAAGACCTAAAGAGTCTAAGTGTTCAGGTCCTAAAATATCGTTTCCTAAAGTTAATAACTTCTAAATGCCTTGTTCTCTTGTCCTAATTTCTTTCTTTCATTCATTCTTTTTTTTTTAAGAAAATGAAAGAAATTCCACAGAGCTAATAAAATATTTTCAGGATTAAGTATCCACCCCCTTGCCCAAATGATGCAATGTCCTCATTATAAAAATAAAAACAAGAAAAGGATAGAATAACAGAATATCACCTGAGTTTTGTAATAATCCGGTTAACTCCACAGAGAGAAGAGAGTATATGCACGTGCTAAGTTTAATGCCTTTAGTTACGCATAAAATACATACAGAGAAGAAATTGAGAATTCACAAGTGTGGGTCAAGATCAAAATAAGAATATTAATCCTCAAACCCGCTAGCAAAAGATATCAACAGATGTGGATCAAGTTGTGGTGCAGACCCATGTCCCAAGGTCGAATAGTTTTAAGGTTCTATATGATTAGGGTTCTAGATGAAAATCACCTAGAACCAGAGATTGTTGAGCTTGTGGGGCCGAGCCTGCGATTTGTTGGTGTACAACCCAAGACTAAAGTGTCGGACAAAAGCTAGATTTGATTCACTAGGTTTAGATGTCCACTTAAAGTTCAGCTCAGAAAGACATCAGTTATTCCGAGCTTGGGTTGATCGTCAAAGATATTGTAAGGGTCCTGGTAAAAAGTTGATGGTTTTAGGTCAATAAGAATCCTTAGATCCAAAATTGTATTTCCCTCAAAAGTAGCTTCCCATATTTTAACTTCCAAATTCCTATCCTCTAAAATCAATGTTTCCGGGACCTCCAAATCGTTGTACACCCCATCTAAAATACCCAAGTCCAACAATTGCATCGAATCAGGGTTGACTTGGGCATAATGATTTCCAAATCAAAATTAAACCCTTTGGTGTGTGGTTGAGGGATGGGGCTACTAATTGGATCTTCTAGTAAATGAGGATTCAAATCGTGCAAGCTAGCCCCAACCGAATCAAAATCTTCAATGAACGGGCTATCAAATGGTTTGTCATGTTCCTTCAGCCCATTTGTCTCACTAAAATCATCTTCCTTAAGCTCAAGTAAGACTTCACCTAAAGATTCCTCACCCACACAATCAAAGAATTGTTGATCCTCATTTATGTCTCAAAATCATATGTCATTTCCTGGTTCAAAGAGATATTTTTCCTCTCTCCCTAGCTCGGAGATCTCAGGTGAAGCAATTGGTTCATCCTGAATTGGTTGCTCTAGACCAACCTAATCATCTCCAGTCTCAGACCATATATCCCCCCTGACCGGCACCTGAGCGAGTTCAGACATTGGCTCTTCTTAAAGAGGTTCATCTTGAGAATCATCCCAAGATTGGACTAAGGAAACCACATATTTCATCCTCAACCTCGACAATTTCCCAAGTAGAAACTCACCCAGGCCCCTATCCCTAACATCTTAGAGCAAACCCAATAGAGAACTATTAAGTTCATCAATCATTTTGATCATAGGCTCCAATGCTTCAGTGCATGGTGTTGCTTGAGCTTCCAAAGATTGTATAGTGTTCCTTACGTTAGCCAACATCCTATCCTAGACCTGGTTCACCTGAACCGAATGGTTCGGTTCATGGTTGGGTAGGTTTGGGTTCATTCTAGGGGAGTTAAGATTTTGAGGTCCTCCCTGATAATAGGCCATTTCGAGTTGTTTAAGGAATGGTGGTGACCTATGTTCAGCATAATCCTAGGGAGGGTAAGAGTTATAATCATCATATCCTTCTTGATTGTAGATCGGGTTAGGTTGATCATCAAAGGGTGGAGATCTATAATCATTGTAGCTTAGAGAATGATAGTAATCATAATCTTGCTGTCCAGGATTAGGCCCTGGACACTGAGGTCTGGATTCATATCCCCAATCAAAGTTATCTTGACTAGGAGATGGGTAGTCATAAGTCTAGTCGGGATAGTAATCATCTTGAGGATAGGCAGTGGTAGGAGGGTAGGATTGGAATTGTGTGTATGGTGTGGAAGCATACATGGTGGAGTAGGAAGGAAAACAGAGAAGAGAAAGAAGCCCTACAATACAAGCAACCAAACTTATTCTTATGTGGGTAGCCTAAAGATTTACAGACTCTCAGAATTCGTCTTAAGATTATAAACGATTTACTCTACTTTTATCCAGTCAATCTAACCAGTTAGGAGGAGGGGCTGGGGAGGAGGTTCTTCCTTTGGCTTGCCCCTTCGATTCCTTTGATACCTCTTAACTGTTGTCATATGACGCTATTCCCCTAGCTAGACATCAAATTGACCAGTATAAGCAGGTTAATTGAGAACAATCTCAATCTGAGCCCCGAAGAGCGAATCAATCCTTAAGGCCAACGTCTAATCAATTTTAGTTAGACTTGGGATATTAGTATTTCCGGAATGTGATGGACCCTTAATGGGTTGTGCCCTTAATGATTCGTTGAAAATGTATGTGCACAACCAAAAAGTTTTCAAGCAAGATTATTGATGATGAAGTGAGTTTTAGGGTTCGAATCTCGATTAGTAGCTTTTAGGGTTCAAATATTAGGCATATTCAACCAAATTTCCAGGAGGCAAACCAAGTTTGAAACCACGAGTTGAAGTATTTTCCTTTACAAATTAAGAAAAATATGGAATGCCTGGCTTGACCTAATTATTAAATCCTATGGGGTAGCTACAAAATGAATTCCTTTTAGATTAGGTGGTGCAACCCAAACAATTCAATCAACTGACCCAAATGCACCACTAATTAGGGTACACAAAAAGGTGATTAACCTAGTATGATTTCTACTCCTTTATGTGTTGAATTGGTGTACCGGTTACATAGGTTGGAATCCCAGTTAAGTAGATAAAATCAAGATAGGTTATGTGCCTCAAATGTAGGTCGTCGTAGTGTGTATGTTGATTTATCCCACAAGAAGTATCCTTTTGCTTTTTTTTTTTTATAATATACGAGGGTGAGATGACTGGAGTAGCAAACAAGACAAATAGATTCTATCCTAGGGTTTATGCAAACACCTAAGTAGAGTAGATCTTGGTTATTGATGTCGCGAAATCACTTCAATAATTTGTACCTACACCGACAATCAACAATCGTCGATGTAGGTCTAAAATACCGTCGCTGTAGCTACAATAGCCTATTCTAATGGTTAGCCTTGGTGTCCTCTTAAGAGGAGTCGCTATAGGCTATCCTGATGGTAAAAACCATTAATGTTGCACCTTATTCTACAACAACGGTCAACTTTCCAAAGGTTGTCCAATTTGGCTTTCATGCTAACAGCGATGATTTTATCCATCAATATAGATCAAGCCTATCAACTCTAACAATGTAAAATGTTGACAATACTGTCGCTATAAGTACTCTATGTTTAAATTAATATTTGATAACAAAAGAAAAGTTATTACCATCCTCACCATAGAAAGATTACATTTTGATGAATACATACAATGACTTTTTTTCCGTTGTTACTGTCATCATTTCTTAATATGTTAATACACATATTATTAGATATCACGAGCTCTTTTTTTTTCTATATTATATAAGATACACAAATGTGACTTTTTTATATACTACAACAAAAATAAGAGAATCGATAAAGTTAATAAGAATTGATTCTATTTTTTTAAGTCAAAAGCATTTATAGTCTCCTTACAATGGAATAAATAAAAAGTGAATAAATATTAAAATAAAATTTTAAGTATCTATCTTTTCAAAATAGTAAAAAGTAAGAAATTAAAGCCAATAATAAATAACTAAACTTCTTAAGATGAACATAACATTTCCCCAAAATTCAAATCCATTTGTAAGAAATTAATGTCATGTAATTATTTATAATTCTATTATCTTTAAACAACCTCCCACTTCTGTGTTTAAAGTAAAAAAATTCAGGAGGCATAAAGATTGAGAAACGAATGCTTCAATTTAGAATAAAAAAAGGATGCACCAGTCAGGAATCGAACCTGGATCTGTACCGTGTAAAGGTACCATTCTCTCATTAAACCACCGGTGCTATTCATGTTTCGTGAACCTAAAATAATACAAATTAAGAGTGGTTAGAATATGAATAATCTCAAAACAGTCTGGATGGACACCTTACTCTATCCTCTTGAGCCATATTTCCCTGGATTGCACAACACTCCAATCAACAGAGCCATCTGGTCTCCATCCCATTGACTGCTCCTCGCTTTGCACCTCTAACCTTCGGTGCATTATACTCATAGATCTTTCTGAGTGCAAGTTTTGCTTTCACGTTGTCAACAATTGGTTCATGGCCATATGCTCAGGCATACCTGGAAATTTTAATATAGACAATTGATTCATATTGTAGGTAAAGGATAATGGTCCTAATGTTGAATGATATCAATGGTCCTAATGTATGGTTGCAGATGCACGAGAAGCACAACCCCCTAGTCTATTGTAACGGGGATGCATCAATCATCTCCACCTAATTCCATTAAAACCAATAATCTCATATAGAACCCCATTGAATTGATGAATTCGATGCTGTCCATGTGTATATCTAATTCAAAAACGTAAAACATTTATGTTGAGGATCACACACAACAAGATTTCAATATCCAGGAATAAATGTTAGCTCCTGCAGCTGCATTGAATAGATTCTTTGGGCTCGTTTCAGGTACCAACATGAGAACTACTTAGGAGAGACCAGATTGCACTCATGTAGTAGGCACATCTGATCAAAAAATTATGATTTTCTGTGTAAACTCCTTGATTTCAAAAATATTAAAGTTGGGATAAGTACAAGGTAGGATATGGTGATTGGATCTCCTGTCTCTTTTAACACTTTTTTTTTTTAAATGACGAACTTTTTGGTTCTAAACCACCATTCTATCCTGCCAAGTGACAGGTCAGAACTTGCAGTTATGATTGAGTTAAGATTTCATAATGAAACTCAAAATTAGCACCACGCATCGTTTTTGGCTTTCTAAGGTAGAGATGGGGTGTTTACACGCAGAAAGTTGTGTTTGGATTTGTATCTATTGTTCTAAATAATCTACTTTCATCAGACTGACAACCTTAAATTGTTCACATTCATTTTCAAAATTCGACCTTCCAGGATTAGAATCATCAATTCAGCATGATAATTGGAAAAAATTCAACTGAGATCCTCAAGCGAGAATCCTAAGCATTATTGTTGAAAGTACAAGGCACATATGATACACATCCTACATTAGGTTGCAATTGCTACTTTTGAAACATCTGACCACAAATCACAGATAGTGTTGACTATTTGGATTAAATAAAAGAAATAGATCAAAGTGAGAAGAGAGTGAAGGTTTAGATATCTACAGCTTAGAATAACTTACAATGTAACCACTTGAAATCAAGGCAGTATCATATAGTAGATCAACAGCACTTTTGGCCTCTGTGCTGCCTGGTTCATTCTTACATGAAGCCTGCAACAGCAATTTGATGGAGATACAACAATATATGAGCAATGAGAAACTGTGCCAAATCGAATTGTGGTGCTCTGAATTGCTAAGTTTGCTTAATATCAAATGCTTTTTCTATGACTTACATTCAAATCTTTGATGATAAGGTGATCTAGATTGATCTCCAAGATTCTCCTTCCTCTCATGAATTCTAGGCTTGATGTGTCTCCAAGTGTTTGTCCTTTCATGAGCCTACAAAAGAGATTAACTCAGCATGCTGCAGCTAGTTTTTTGCAAGGATCGTATATGAACTGCTAAATATCACCTTTTCATGTTAGCAGACCATCCGAACTTGCTAGAAACAAGGACACAAGGAGATGAACTAAGCCTTTTTTATATTTGCACCTTTGCTACCTTGTCACCTAGCTGTTACTTTATCCAGTCACAAAGGAGATTATACTCTTGTTTGTCTTCTCTCTCTTTTACCTCATCCAAATCACCTGCATAATCAGCCAAGGAAATAAAACCAATAGCAAGCAATGTA
Organism: Thalassia testudinum; assembly: GCA_037157565.1. Lineage (NCBI taxonomy): Eukaryota > Viridiplantae > Streptophyta > Magnoliopsida > Alismatales > Hydrocharitaceae > Thalassia > Thalassia testudinum. The sequence continues at coordinate 67,807,956 of JAZHRO010000007.1, read as the reverse complement.
CACTTCTTGAGCTGGCTTCCTTGTCTAATTATGGTTGAAATTTCAATCTCATCATAAAGTTTCAGTTGAGACTCCAAAAACTACTTTAAAATTCTGTAAAACAGTTGAAATGTTAATTGAAAGGTTAATTACATGGAAAAGATTCAAAGGTGGGTATGTTTTTATTTAGCCAACAGATGTAAATTTCATTAGGCCTGTCTTCTAAAAAGTTGATTGATATTTTCGAAGTCCTTAAAACTGACATAGCTCAAGATCTTCCTTGCTAATATCGACAAATCTCTTTTCTTTGTAAGTTTGAAGATTCTGGATTGCAACTTCATTAATGGGTTCTACCAAGTATAAACCCTGAAAGGAAAGTTAATCAAAGTTCAAGTACGGAGGAAGGAAAAAAATGCTAAAAGTATTCCCTCTTTGCTAATAGTATGCATGATATGTACCTCAATATCCTTTTGAACTAGTTCTTCCAAGAATGGAGTAGTTTGGGTACTTTTCAGCCTCTCGGTTGCCAAATAATAGATGGTTGTCTAGTTTTCAGGCATCTTTTCAACATACTGATCCAAGCCTATCAACTCTTCCTCACTTTTCGAAGAATAAAACTGCAGGAGAGGAGTTAGGCGTTTGTGATTTCCAGAATCTTCTATGCATCCCAACTTTATTAGCTTGCCAAAATTCTCCCAGAATTTTTTGTAATCCTTCAAGAATAAATAGTGTCATTCAATAATATTTCATTCCATTGCAGGTGAATTAAGTTCCATTAGATCCCAAAATATACCTTTTTGTTTTCACTTTCAGTGATGTCCTGAATCATGTCGAATGTTTTCCTAATGAGACGCTTCCTCATGACCCTCACCTGTTAGAAGTCAGAGGTTGAGGCTAAAAGAAGAATGTACTTTCATATACAAGTATTTGAACTCATCCTTTCGAAAAAAGTATTTGTCCCTATTGAAGAAAAAACAAATCTGCATAAAGTTTCAAATGCTAAAAAATATACAATTTTCTAAGGAATTTGAAAATACATACTTCATGTGACTATAACCCCATGGTGAGGTTGGGACGTCAAGATGACAAAACTCCACACTTGCCCAGACTTTCAACACCTACATATTGAATAAAAGATTATAATGAGAATATAAGTTTGATAAAGTGAAAGCTATATCTAGAACTATATCACTAAGCTAGTTGTCAAGTACCCACAGATTGATTTCTAAAAATATACCATACATGAGCCTCCCTACTGTAGAGAAGACCTCAAAATGCCACTGAAAGAGAGAAGTTGTCCTTTTTTCTAGAAGCATAAAAGGGATTGACAAGGAATGTTAGTCCCCTCCCAACCTTCATTAAAAGGTGGAGTTGATTTCTCCAAAGAATAAAGCAATAAAAGCTAGTATCCCACACTTTCAACAACTAAACTCTCTCCTCTAAGGACAACACAATTATGCTTTAACCAAATATACCAAAGTCATACAGCGACTCTCCTTAGCTAGTTACCATGTCAACTAGTTGCAAATATATTTACCTTTTCAATCATATGCAACCATATTGTTAGACAAAACTTATTTTTTAGAAGTAGTAGAACTAGTTGCATTCCTAGTAGTTTAAGCTGGGCCATTGGAGGACAAATCAAATCCACGAAAGATGGGCATGTACTGTTGCTACATTCTTCTATTGTAGATTTCTTTGCAGCTTTGTGGGGAAACCTCAGCACAAGAAAAAATGGTAACTCATTCCTATATCTTATCCATTTAGTACTGCTGTTGCATGATTATCCATTGGTCATTTCCTACTTGCAAGTTTTTTGAAAAAATGGTAACTCATGCCTTGAAGCACAAGTGTGGCATCACCAAATATGTTTATTTTCATGCAAGGTATAGTTCTTCCTGGCAGTTGTTCCTCAAAAAAAAAAAAGATGTGTCCACACCATCATTCGGTGGTCCAAACTTAACAAACAAAATTATGCTCCTGTATCATTGCTTCTAACTATCCATCTATTTGGGGGTGGCATCTGGTATTGAGTTGAGGTTGCGTTCCCATGGCACCCATCCTCTACTGTAAGTTATAAATTACTCATGCTTGCTATGCATAGTTTTTAGTTGATTTGACAAAATTCCATTAGAATGATAGATGTTCAAAGACAGGATGCATACACACCAATGACCTAGATTAATTTTTACACGTAGCAACCTTAAGTGTCAAATATAGTCAAAGCAACCTTCCAGTATAGATACTAGATGTGTTAGTGTGTGAATCTGAAATTAGAATGCAAATGTCAGGGACCCATTGCAGATTTCTCATGCTCTGTCACATTTGTGCAAAGAAGTACCTTTTTACATCATTAATGTCTCCTTTAGGATATACTTTTCACCACACAAGGTGAAAGAACCCAATATAAAGGCCACTGATATTCATATTGACTCCATATATTCAGCCACCGAAATTCAGCACTTCCCCTCCTGATATTCTGCTTGCGCAAAGAACCCATTGAATGACTAGTAAGTTGTCAACTCACTAATATTCAGAAGCATCCCCTCCTCTACAATTGACTCCAGATTCGTCTCCAGACACTCAGCAAATCCAGCACCAGCTCCACTACTACAATATACCAAATCTTAATCGAAAGAAGAAAAAAATAGTGGGTGTGAATCCCCATATTCTAAAAGTTCTAAATGGGTATATAACCGTAATGCTTTTCATCCTTGGAATAGCAGTAGACAATAAAAAAAAAAATCCAGACTTGCTCAATAAATATAATCGAGCTTCTCAATTATTAAAATTTTCTGTAACTTTGCTGTGAAATCTAAAAGAACACAAATACACTAATCACCAATTTTTAAGTAGGTTTGCGTTCTACGAGGATGACTGCAAGCTATGGGTGGGGCACTATTAAACTATGCAAAGACAAAGCACAGTCTTGGGTGACTCCCAACTCAAGCTTCAGATTTACAGGGCTATTGATGGCTGAGGTAGCTAATTTGAAGACTCATTATTCTTAAGGGACATAATAAATCTACCATAAAAAAACCTGAGAGTTGATCCTAGATAAGATCTCCTTAATAAACAAAAGAAGTAAAACATCGAAGGAATGATGTACATTTCATTCAAGGTAAAACGATTGCATCATGAAACAATGAGCCAATATAGGTGTGTTAGTTGAATGAAACACACCTATATTCATCGAAGAAATCAAGTTATAATCATGTGAATTCCATTACCTGCGATCAAGATACCGAGGTTGAATCCCACTGCCTTGACATGTTGTGCATGTTTAACAACCAGCTCCTTCACAATTGATGCATTAAGACACTTCAATTTCCCCTCCACCCAGAACTATTGTCACTTTGCCTGTTCCTGTGCAAACTCTGCATCTTTCTGACAAGAGAGAATAATTTTAATATGGTGGATAATGTTTAACATCTGAGATAACTGAAGACGAGTAAGGACCCAATCAATTTGAGCAGATCATGGAAATAAAAGAGACAGACCATCGTCAAAAATATGTCAAAGTTAATTCAACAACTCCTATCTGGGGCACAAAGGATGCAGATTCTGTAGGGGATGAGTTGTTCAATTGGTTAGGAGAACAAGCGCGGACCTTCGTAAAGGTGATTAAGACCCTGCTGTTTTCAGATGGGCAAACAACATGCCTTGCAACATCTGCACTATGCCCACGCATAACCACAAGTGACCTAGATGTAGCCAACAAATTAATATGTGAGATCAAAGTTTTTATTGGATCAAATTGAATGAAAGATCCTGTTGAAGTTGCATAAAGTTTAATGCAGTATCGTCACTAGGGGCTACCCCCAAGTCAGTTCTTAAGCTCATGGAAGTAAAGGATCTCACTCTGGCTCATGTCAAGAGCCATTTGTAGGTAACTGCAGTTCTCCTTCACCTTCCATGCAGTTTCAAATCTTTCTCTCTCTCTCTCTCTCTGGATTTGTCTTTGTTGGGTACAGTATCCCGTACAGACCGAAGGGGCATATAGATGAATGAGGAGAACATGGACGGGTGTGTAGCATCTAGACTAGTTACTGACTAGACCTAACATTAAAGAAAGAAAAGGGCGACGAGAGAGAAAAATAGGGTGAGAAAAAGCTGGAGGGAAGTCATCATTTTACAATAATTCACGGACCCAAACATCAACCTCGTGAAGAATGACCCGAAATCGTCTAGATATATGCATTTAACTTTTTAGGGTTTTGGTTCCTCCACTTCTGTCACTTTTCTGTATCAGTACGTGCACTTATCCATATGCCCGTGTATGCAATTTTTTTTCTCAAGCAACTCGGAAGAACGATATATAAGATGTGTACATGTATGTGTAGGGGGTATGTAGGTATTTGCGTTTATCCTTTGTGTGTGTGTGTGTGTGTGTGTGTGTGTATTTCATTTTGGCCCGTTTTCTTTTTCTAAATGTACAGAACTGTTAAGACCACCGACAAACCTGCAGCTTCCTCAGGTAAATTTGTGTTTGCTGATTTATAAATGCATAAATTGAATGAGATCTAATTTTATGCTTTTGCGTTATTTCAAGGACATGAAAACTCACTCAGATTACATATCAGTGGTTAAATGCACCTGAAATCAAATGGGTCTAGAAATCAATTGGGAATTGAAGACATCTCATCCTTTAGTACATCTAGTTGGCCATGCTAGTTGATCTAACATTCAACTGTATTTCCAATAACTAGCTAGGATTTTAAACTCTCAAAATACACCTTTGACCAATGTCTTGGTTATTGTATTATAAAGATTTTCTTAATTGTTGTCGTTATATTTTTTTTTTTTTTTAAATTGCTCCGTGGCACTTTACCCCTTTTAGTTTGATGCCTTTGTCACAGTGGTATTCGGTTGAAGATAAATGGGAGAACCTTGGTGAAACCCAATCAATTGTACTCTCCTTTCTTAATTGTTGAACAGATCAGGATACAAAATATTACTTTGACTTATAATTACAAAGTTACTGAAATTTGCACTTCAAGTAGGTAAAGTGCAGATTATAATTACCTGCAAAGGGGTGACCTCTTCCAAAGGTGCAAAGGCAACGAAGTTGCAACTCTGCTGCTACGCTCTCTGTGTGTTGCCAACAAAATGTGCTTGGAATTGCTGAAGCTGCTTGGTATATGTGTTATTCACCAAAATGGCGCTGCCACTTGCGAGAGATTTGAGTGCACACTCGGATGCCACTGCCTCTGATGTCACAGCTCGCATGCCATCCAACATGCCCAATAGCTGCCACCCACATTGGTAATTAACTAGATTTACACAGTTACAATGATAGCACAATTGGACTAATCTTGCGGTGACCAAAACTGGCTGATTTGCTAGCTCAGAGCTAACTTAGTTCGGGTAAAGCCAGTCCAAATCTTAATTAAGCATTTGTCAAGGACATCACAGCATATTTTGTTTATATCAAGAGAAATACCCCCATTGTTACTCTTCAACGTACTTCCAATTAAGTATTAGATGCTAAATCAGAAGTTTAAAATTTTCTTCTGATAGTGTGGAATTTGTGGAATTTTTTTAGATTTGATGGCCTAAAAAATACTTAATTCTAAGTTTTACCATTTTATAGCCAGATGCAAACTGCAAAATAAAGCTTTAACCAAAAAAAGAGAGAGTATTCTCATCTTTATGGAATGTTCTCTTGGCAGCTAAATCAAAAGGCTCAGTTATGTGGACCAGAGAGGAATCTTTAATGAAAGAGGTGATCTTAAAGAGATTTATTTTATTGGTTGTGAAACTTGTATTTATCGAAGAAAAACAATTTTATCAATTCGGTTTTCTCATTCAATTCAACCTTTTTTTTTTCTTCCTTTTTTTTCCACAGCTCATCATAATGATATGAAAAATATAAAATAACTTCATTGCACAACACAAAAATACTCTGCTTCTTCACAGGGAAAGGCACCATCTTCTCCTCACCTCCAGGAATGCCACTGAAACACAGCAGACCAAAAGCCACATTCAGAATTCCCATTCCGTCTACAATCCCGCTAAAAAAAAGGGAAAATGCCATGAAAAAATAAAGCAAATCAATGTAAACATGGGAGCAATTCCCAGAACAAAGTTACAAACTAAACCTATATGGTTGAACTCCATAATAAATTAAAAAGAGCAACCATATTGATAGGAACACAAAGGAAACAAATCTTTATATAATCCTTAAAATATCAGACTAAGATTGGAAAGGGCTAGCAACCTAGGAAAGAGATTCCTATATCAAAAGATATGCAAGAAAATTTGGTCTTTACAAGGCTTGGTGCCTAGAACTAAGGTCTTCCTAAGGAAGGTTTGTGTAAGGGCTCTACCACTGAAAGGAATCTTAGCTAAAAGATTGCAACTACTTGATTCAAAATGCCCCATTTGCCATGAGGAGAAAGAAGTGTGGGATCACTTATTAGTGGGTTGTGCATTTACGTGTGCGATTTGGTTTTTTTGGGGAGTAAGGGTAGATGGGAGTTTTGATGGCTGGTGGAACTTAGCTACAAAGATTGATAAATATTTTGATGAAAAATAGCTTCCAAAGTTTCTGGTTTTCTATCTATTGCATTCAATCTGGCTTTACAGATGTAAAGTTGTTTTTGAAGGGGTAATTCCCAATCCTTTTGTGCTTATTAATGACACTTTGAGGATGGCACATTTCTATAACTCTGATGCTAATGCTGAAGTAGCAAATATTTCGGTAGCTCCTATTGGATCGAGAATGCAGCTGAGAAATGATCAGTCAGACCTCCCTGTTGGTTTTAGCAACTATGTACATATAGTGGTAGATGCAACAGTTTCCAATACTTCTATTGCTGTTGCAGTAGTGGTGGATGTTGATGGGAAGATACTCCAAGCCAAAGCCTGAAGGCATGTGGTCTCCACAAGTGACAAGGCAGAACATTGGGCTATTCACCAAGGGCTTCGATTAGAAGTTCAGGGGGGTTTTTTGGAAGCCGTTATAATTTCTTATGCTAGTAATCTTATTAAGCAAATCCTTGGACTATAGCAACCACCATGGAGAATGAGGTCAGTCATCCAACGGTCTTCTTTATTACTGGAAAGTAATCATGAATTATCTCTTGTGAAGGTGAGTAGATCTTTAGTTCAGTCAACTCACAAGCTAAATAGATTGAAAATCTAAAAGAAAAATGAAAGCTACAACCTTTATCTATGTAGATTCCTTGAATGTAGTCATGTGGATGAAGCAAAATAGATGGATCAAAAATTACAAGGCTCGGTAATGTTTGAGACAAAAGAATTCAACAAAGATGAAAGAAAAAAGACTTACTTCCGCAAGCATCCATCATAGAATCCATAAATCTGTTTTATTATCACATAGCAGCAAGCAATTAGCAACAGCATAATTAAACATATTATCACATAGCAGCAAGGCAAATACCATATTATCACATAGCAGCAAGCAATTAGCAACAACATAATTAAACATATTTTCATGGATTTCATCAAATTCATAGCTTTTTTCTACCATTCACACCAGATAATACAAAGGCAGAGTTTTAAACCTTCCCCTTCCATCCCCCTACACCCATCACCCAAAAAAAAGGAAGAAGACGACACTAGTGTCCTGAATTTTAAATAATAAATTCCCAAATCATACTCCCAATTCAATTGAACGAAAATCCTAGAATCAAAATTTTCATCCACAGAAACAGAATGAAAAAAAAAAAAGTGATACATTCAAATCTCCCATTCTTATGCTTCTATATAGACCCACCAATGTCCTTCAGATCCACCAAAAACTAGCTTCAGATTCAAACTTTTTGGTAACCTATTCTTCCAAGCTTTGGGATATACTTGAGGAAAATAGTGGAACCAAGCTTTCTATTGGTATTAACAATAAAAGTCTAATCTCATCAAAGCTTCTACAAATTGTATTAGCCATTTTGCTTAGTACTTAAGATCGATTAAGTTGGATTCAAAGTAGCCTAATACATGGAGATCAAATTGGATTATGGACTTAGACAAATCTAGTATCTACAAAATCCAACAGTATGATGAACCTTAACCTCCAAGGGTATATTAGCTTCTCACAAGAAATAGTTCCCACTTTCCTTTCAGAATAGAAAAATAGAGGAGGGAAAAATCAATGTCTCTCCATCAATATATCCAAAGGAGAATCATTGTAAACAAAATATTATCATTTTCTTCTCCTACATCATATTAATGGAAATAAGGCATGGAAACAATACACAGAAGAGCCATTAGCCATTGTTTTCCTCCATTACCTCTCAAATAATAGCACACACTCCTCCTCCTCCTCCTCCTCCTCCTCCTCCTCCTCTGATGTATCCAACAAGCAAAGGAGGGCCCTCATGGCCTCCACCTGCACCTGTAGACCCCTTATGTACCCTGAGGTCTCCTCCAGAAGTTCTCCACCTCCATGCACTCACCCCTGGGCACCACCCTCCTCAACCTCTCCAGCTTCTTCTCCACCCCCACCTCTTCCTCCCTATCCTCCACCCACACCCTCCTCCTCCTCACCAATCTGCCACTACCCATCTCGCCTTTCACCTCCACTGACTCACTCCTCTTCTCCATCGTGCTACCGCAGACTAGCTGTTCTCCACCACACCCTCGAGAACCATCTCCTTCACCTCCACCTCCTGCAGTAGCACCGGTGGTGGCACCCTCTGCTCCTTGAGGGCCTTCAAGAGTACCTCCACTCTCACCAAATCCCTTCCCCCTCGCTCGATCGCCTCGAGCCTCTTACGGTGGGCGGCGATCTCGCGGAGGAGCGACCCACGCTCAGCGTTCCACCCAGACTCCTCTCGGAGCCACCGCTTCTCCTCTCTGAGCCACCCCAGTCCTCACGCAGCCACTGCTACTCGTCGCGGAGCCATCGGGACTCGTCGCTCTCCGACGGGGAAGGAGAGGGAGAAGGGGAGGAGGAGATGGAGGAGGTCGATCGGAGTGGTAGGTTGTTAGCGTTTGGTCGGAGGAGAGGCTTGTGGGAATGGTAGAGTCTGGAAGGGGATCTGTCAGGGGAAGGGGAAGAGCAGAGGGGAGCGTGGAGTTGGAGGTGGAGGTGATCTGGAGGGGCTTATGGTGAGGGGCGTCGGGTGTAAGCCCTAAGTGGATGTGCGAAGTGCAAGGGGCGTCCGTTCGTAGGTGCAGCGTGTAATATTAGTGACGTATAATTAAACCTATAGCGACATTTATTTTATGTCAGTGTATGTACACCATTGGTAAAAAAATTATTTTTTTGTAGTGAATAAACTAGTGGGTGAGAAAGTGGGGAGAGAGACTTACAGAAATCTCTACCCGCACTTTACTCCAATCTACCGCCTTCAGCTCCTCGATCGGGTTCTTGCAAGATAGTGAATCAAAGAAGAAAGATAGGTTAGAAGAATATGTAAGTAATGTGGAGAAACATGAAAAGAACCAAAGAGCGTTGCCTCTCTGGCAACGATGCCAAAATGATGCATCGTATCTCGTCGTGTAAAGGGTTTAAGTTTAGAAAACCCATCGTCATAGCTCAATTCACGAGAAAATCTATCAGTCAGATAAAATTTATGACCGAAACTTGAAAAGTGAGTCCCGGGTCGAACACGAAGAGGCGAACATTTGGTTTTGAAAAATACGCATTTCGCTTTATTTCTTTTTTGTCATTTTTTATATTTTATAATTTTTTTGTATTTTTAATAGGGCAGGAGATCAGGTTAATGAAATTTTATCTAGCTAATCTACTTGCAAAATATAAAAGAGAGAGAGAGACAGTCATATATTTCGAGATAAATGTTTATAACTAGGAAAGCAAGAAAACTACACTAGAAAGAGGTAAAGATAGATAAAGATGAGAAAAATCCCCATCGACGGTCGCTTGGAGGACAACTCGCTCTGACGGTGCCCAGATGAAGGTGGTGAGGAGTGGGATGAAGGAGAACGGTGGCGGAAGAAGGAAGACGGGGCGGGTCGTCATCGCGATGAGGATCTACTTCCCGAAGTAGGTGAGAAGACGACCACAGGATGCTCACGAAGGGGGATGAGAGGTAAGGAAAAATATTTGATTTCTACTCTAAAAGAGCATCCCAGTCTTGGGACAAGCTCTCTCTAGAGCCTTGGAGGTGATGAGAAGAAGAAAGGAAGAGATGGTTAAGAATGGAGGGGGTTGGTCCTTTTATAGTGGAAGGAAGAGGAAGAATTCATGAATAGGGCATTAGTGACAGCTGCAATTGTCACTAAAGACCCATGTAGCTGTCGCTGAAGATCCGCTCCACTGTTAGCCCACGCATCACGCGTGCATGCCTCCCGCTCCTTGTCGTGCGCGCGTGCGCTGGCACTGAGCTTGTGCATTGCGCCCTTGTGCACTGATGAGGCCTGTTTCGCATGATAGAAATTGGGGTTTGGAGAACCCATCGTCGTAGCTCGGAAAACTTGTCTATCAAATAAAATTTATAACTGAAACTCGGAAAGTGAGTCCCAAGTAGAACACGGGGAAGCGAATTCTTGGTTTTGAAAAATCTGTGTTTCGCTTTTATTTGTTTTTGTCATTTTTATCTTTTATAATTTTTTTGGAATTTTTTAGAAAGCAAGAAGAGATCAGATCGACAATTGCTTATCTAGCTAATCTACTTGCGAAAATATAAGAGAGAGAGAGAGAGAAACAATCATGGATTTCTAATCAAAAGTTTTTTTACAACTACGAAAGCGGGAAAGATTATACTACGAAAGCGAAAAAGATAGAAAGAGGTGAGAGAATCCCTCTCGATTGTTGCTCGGAGGATCACTCGCTCTGACATTGCCTGGAGGAAGGTGGTGAAAAGTAGGACAAAGCAGGACGGAGCCAGAGGACGGAGGATGGGGCAAGACGGCGTCGCGACGAGGATCTTCTTCCCTAAGGACGATGAGAGGATGGCCATGGGATGCTCCACGAAGGGGTATGAGACATAGGAAAACTATTTTCTTTTCTACTCTAGAGGAGCATCCCGAGGTTGGGACAAGCTCTCTCTAGAGCCTTGGAGGTGGTGAGAGGAAGAAAGGAAGAGATGGTTCGAAATGGAGGGGGATAGGTCCTTTTATAATAGAGGAGAGACAAATCGTCCATGGGCAATTATTGATGGTTGTAATCGTCGCTAAAGATCCGTCCAACTGTCACTGAAGATCCACACCATTCAATTCCTTTGCTGGCACACGTATAGCGCAGGCCATTAGTGACAGCTACAAGCATCACTAAAGGCCTGCCCAACTGTCGCTGAAGATCCACGCCCTTCAATTCTTTTGCTGGCGCCGTGCTCAATTAGCCAATTGGGGGGGCTATGGGGATTCGAACCCGCACCCCTCCCTTGAAGGTCTTGTGCTTAACCACTATGCCAAGATGCCCAAAAGGTCGAGGGGACGACTTAGCACGTGCGGTGGAGCGTTCTCATGCGTTGGATCAAAATCCAATGGCTGAGAATTGATGATGAAGATGATGGGGGTGCCTTCTAGTTGCTACTAGAAGGTGTTGGGTGGCCTAGATGACGCCACGTGGCACCATCTAGGTCATCCATCTTCTATCTGTTGCAGAGGGTGCTACGGTGCTCAGATCGAGATGATTTCTACGCTGCCGGACTGTGATCGTTGCTCCGGATCCATCTGTATGGTTGGATTTTTCATCCAAGGCCCATAAGGATGTCGCATTGCCCTCCTGGCCGTTGATCTTCCTCGGACTTCATATGATGCTACGAGACTCCGATCTAGATGATTTTGGAGGCGTTAGACTCCGATCATCGTCCTGATTAGATCCGTACAGTCCAATCGTCCATCAAAGGTCATAAAATAAATCATCTTCTCTCCTGACCATAAAAAGGACCTAATTAACCTAAAATATATGCAACTACTTTAAATGTAGAGTGATGCATGCTATGCAATATTTATAACATGAAATGTAAATTTAAGCCTAGGAATATGCATGATTAGGCATTTTAACCTAAATAGATGTGTCTATATCATACCCCTATGCCTATCTTTTGCTAGTCCCTAGCCAAATTAAACTACATATTATGTATAAAAATAGAATTAGGATTCGATCACTTAGGCCTATGTTGTTTATTAACAATAAAAATTATCAACTAAGGTCCTAAACTAGGAAGACTCAACAGTACCTGGGTGTCTGCCAGAATGCAGACCGCTCAAGTCCTTGCCTTATTTGAAAAGGGAAGATACTTTTTTTTTTGCTTTTCTTCTCTTCTAATTTTTTTTGTACTTTTGGAGTTTGAGAGTTCTGGGATAATTTTTTACGACTACCTGACTTACCCAAGACTCGAAAAGGACTCTAAGTGCTAAGCATCTAGTGAAAAGAGTGAAAGACTCACTAAGCGGCCGTTAGAATGGACTTCGGGTTTCTACTACCCTAGATGACCTTGTTGCTTAAAGATTTATCTTTTCGAACGGTAGCTTTCTCTCTACTTCTTTTATTTATGGGGTCAACATAAGGGCAAACCCAATGTATATCTCCCTGATTTATCTACTTCCCCGCTTCTTCCCTAAGTGTTTTGGGAATTATTGTGTATTTTTGTGAGCTAGGCTCTAAACAACCGGCTAATGGGCTATTACCCACAACAATTTACCAGCCATACTCGTGCGGTGAAGTGTGGTTTTATTTGTTTATTTTTTTTATTTTCTCCTTTTTGTATTTTTTCTTTTCTTTTCTTTTTTTTTTTTCCTAAGTAGGTGGCTTCCCTGATCTAAGATTTATCTAAAGGCAGTACGAAGAAAATTGTCTTGTGGTTGAGCTCTGAACAACCAGCCGATGAGCTATTACCACCAACAACATGCCAGCTATACCACCCTAGATAGTTCATTAGCTACCCAATTTTCGAAGAAACCATCGAAAAGTGAGTCAGTGCCAAAAAATGTATAGTTGCTTAGGCTTAAAGTCCCCTCAAATCAAAAGACGAGTTGATAAGTCGTATACTTATCACCCCAATTTATTCACTAGGTTAAAGATGAATTTGAATTAGCGAGGACTCGAGACTAAGTCCACATTCTAGTGGACACCCGGGCTAATTAAGCCCGATGACCTGAAGAGACTGTGTTTAGTTTCTCTCGTATCATTTCCTAAAGTTAATAATGCCTAAAAGCCTAAGTTCTCTTCTCCTAATTCTATTTTTTTCTTTTGGTTTTTTTTATATCTTTTTTAATTTTCAATTTTTTTAAAGAAAATAAAAGAAATTCTACAGAACTAACAAAATAATTTCAGGATTAAGTATCCACCTCCCATGCCTACACGACGCAATATCCTCATTGTAAAAGACATGAAAACGACAGAGTAAACAGAATATCACCTGAATTTCATGACAACCCGGTCAACTCCGTAGAGAGAAGAGACTATACACACACGTTAAGTTTAATGCCTTCAGCTAGGCATAATATACATACAAAGAAGAAATTAGGAATTCATAAGTGCAAATTAGAATCAAAATAAAAATATTGATCACAGGACCTGCCAGTAGGTGTTCACAAATGTGGACCAGATTATGGTGCAGACCCATGCCCCAGGGTCAAGTGGTTCTAAGGTTCTGGATGAAAATCACCCAGAACCAAAGATTGTTGTATTTACGGGGCTAGGCCTGTGGTTTGGTGGTGTGCAACCCAAGACTAAAGTGTCGGACAAAAGGTAAATTTGATTTATAAGGTTCAGATGTCCACTTAAAATTCAGCTCGGAAAGATAGTTAATAATTCTGATCTTAGGTTGCACGTCAAGGACATCGCAAGGGACCTGGTAGAAATTATGTGGTTTCAGGTCAACAGAAACCCTTAGATCCAAAATCGTAGTTCCCTCGTAATTAACCTCCTAGATTTGCATTTTCACATTTCTATCCTCCAACATCAAGTGTTAAGGTTCCGGGACCTCTAACATATCATTCACCCCATATGATTTACCCAAGTCCAGAAATCGTGGATGAATCAGAATTGACTTGGGTACAATGATCTCAAAAGTATGATCATTTAGCTCTTCAGGGTGTGGTTGAAGGTTAGGGCTACCAATTGGATCATCTATTATATTAAGATCAGTATCCTCCATGTTAACCCCAATCGGATCATAATCTTCAATAATCTAGCTATCAAATGGTTCATCAAATTCCTCAAGCCCGTCTGTCTCAATAAAATCATCTTCCTTATGCTCAAGTGAGACTTCACTAAGAGATTCTTCACCCGCATAGTCAAAGAATTCATGATCCTCATTTATATATGTCTCAAAATCGAATGTCATTTCTTGGTTCAAAGAGACATTTTTCCTCACACCCTGGCTCAGGGATCTCAAGTGAGTCAATCGGTTCATCCTCAATGGGTTACTCTAGCCTAACCTGATCATCCTCGGTCTCAGAAAATGTATCCTCCCCAATAGGCGCCTGAGCAGGTTCAGACATTGGCACTCCTAAATGGGGTTCATTTTGAGAATCATCTCAAGATTTGACTAGGGCAACCACAAATTTCGTCCTCAACCTTGACAATTTCCCAAGTAGAAACTCACCCAGGCCCCTATCCCTAACATTTTGGAGCAAATCCAATAGAGAACTATTAAGTTCATCAATCATTTTTATCATAGGCTCCAATGCTTTAGCGCATGGTGTTGGTTGAGCTTCTAAAGATTGTATGGTGTTCCTCAAGTTAGCCAACACCTTATCTTGGATATGGTTCACCTAAACCGAATGGTTCGGTTTAGGTTTGGGTGGGTTTGGGTTAAATCTAGGGGAGTCAAGATATTGAGGTTCTCAGGTCCCTCCCTAATAGTAGGTCATTTCAAGTTGTTTAAAGAATGGTGGCGACCTATATTCAGTGGAATACTAAGGAGGGTAAGTGTTATAATCAGCATATCCTTCATGGTTGTAGATCTGATTAGGTTGATCATCAAAGGATGGAGATCTATAATCTTTGTAGCTCTGGGAAGGATGGTAATCATCGTTTTGTTGTCCAGGGTTAGGCCCTAGACAGTGAGGTCCGTATTCATATCCCCAGTCAAAGTTATCCCGACTAGGAGATGGGTAGTCAAAAGTCATGTCGGGATAGTAATCATCTTGGGTATAAGTGGTGGCAGGAGGGTAGGATGGGAAATGAGTGTAGGATGTGGAAGGATACATGATAGAATAGGAGGGGAAATTAGAAGAAAGAAAGGAGCCCTGCAATACAAGCAATCTGTTAGTGCTAGAGCACCACGATCATTTGTTTTGATGATCACAAAATACGTGTCATTTAATATTTGCGCTTTGAGTCCTAGATTTCAGGTCAATCGCAAATGGATACGTGATTAGACGGAGTTCGAGCTCGCATACAGGACGGATTGGACGAGCTTGATGGAAAATAGAGGAGATTCGCGAGGAGCGATAGATTGAAGAAGGAAGGAGATGAAGAATAGGATAGATTTCCTTCTCTTGTACTCCTTGTATTTTTCGTTATTTCTGTTGCTCTTTATTTTTGTTACTTAGATTTCTGTTAAAGAGCCTCAAAGTACCCTAACAGTAATCCTAGGAACACCTGCACAACCCTAGGATACTTAGGTTTCCTGTAGAACACTTAGAAAACCAATATAGGGTTCAAACAGAGTTTCCAGACGTCTAATTCCCAAATCAGACGTCTGATAAAGTATTTTAAGACGTCTGACTGCTGTTTCAGACGTCTGATAACTATTAGGCTGGACATAGTTAGTTCTCTCTGATGAAATCAGACGTCCAGACCTTAGACCAGACGTCTTAGGAGACGTCTGATGACTTTGCCAGACGTCCAATTAGTGGACCGTTGGCTGGCTTAGCGAACAGTCAAGAATGTGACCGTTAGAGCCTTATCAGACGTCCATAGGAGTGTCCAGACGTCTGATAATTGACCGTTTTGCCTCGGCTGACCTAAAATCTCTTCTCAGAGATTTTCTAGCCGTTGCAACATTTGGAAAATCCATTCCCACAGTAAAAGTAGGTTTCCAGACATCCAGACATAGTGCCAGACGTCCTATATGTCGTCTGATGGACTTGCACTAGAACCCTGTTTAGATCTGATCCAAGTCAGGAAGAGACCCGCCCAAAATCAGACGTCTGACCTTGGAATCAGACATCTTAAAGTGAACTTCCAGACGTCTGATGCCAGAATTAGACGTCTGATAAGCCTGTCAGAGAAATGATTGTTCCTGATTTCGGGCTGATTCTCTTGGGCTTTGTTCCCAACGGCTATAGAACATTTCCTAAGCCTTCCAAAGCCTTCCTAAGGCCTCTATAAATAGAGGGGAACCTTTGCAACACAAAAACACACTAAGAGAAACACAAGACACACCTAAGCAACTTTGTTCCACTCTTTTGTGTCCAAGAGAAGCCCTTGCTCTCCAAGCTCTAGTTCCATTCATCTTGAGAGCATCAAGCTTCGCGCACCCGCTCTCCCGCCATAGTTCACGAGAGCGAAGTTGCGCCTTCGCGTGGCTCACGCACCGCGTCATCAACTCGACGCACTCCTTGCAAAGGGGAGTTTCCTAATTCCTATAGAAGCTAGGTTCATAATTACTTTGTTGGCTCTATAGGATTACTTGTTTATTTTATCTTTATTATTTGGTTGGGTATTCGCTTTGCGAATTCCCGTCTCCTTCGCGAGACAAAATCCTTCTCGTGGAGAGAAGGGGTTGAGGTACACTACCCTCGTTTAAGTAGCGTGGTTGTATTGAGGTTGAATCACCCTCGTTTAAAGTGATTCGGTTTAGTGGATTTTGATCAACTTGGTTGATCGGAAAATCCTAACTCGAGAGGGCTAGGTGGTGGTTTTCACCCGGTTTGGGTTTCCACCTAAAAATACTTGTGTACTTTGTGTGATTGTTATTTTGTGAAGATTGTTTATTTTATTTCCGCAATTATTACGTCACCTCCTCCTGGTAGGGTCGGAAACTTTCACAATCAACCCTGTCCTTAGATGGGTTAGCCTAAAGGCCTATAGACTCCCAAGACCCGTCTTGAGATTATAAACAATTTGGTCTACTTTTATTCAGTCAATTCAACCAGTTGGAAGGGGGGACTAGGGAGAAGGTTCTTCCTTTGGCTTACACTTCCGGTTCCTAGTGTACCCCTCAGCCGCGGTCCTTTGACGCTACTCCCCTAGCTTGACGTCAGATGGACCAGCAAAAGCAGATTAATCAAAAAAATCTCAATCTGAGCCCTGAAGAGCGAATCAATTCTTAAGGCCAATGTCTACTCAGTTTTAATTAGGCTTGGGATGATTGTGCTCTTGGAATGTGATGGGTCCTTTAGATAGGTTGTGCCATTAATGATTGATTCAAATGTGTGTGCGTGCACAACTAAGGTTTACAAATAAGATTATTTGATAATGTATCTTTTAGGGTTGAACCTTATTTAGTAGCTTTTAGGGTTTAATCTTTAGGTATATTCAATCAAGGTTCAGTAGAACATTCCAAGTTTTGAAAGCACTAGTGATGATATATTCCTTTAGAAATCAGAAAAAATGTGGAGTGCCTGGTTTAGCCCTAAAAATCAACCGTAAGAGGCAAGCTACTTGATGGATTAGTTTTAAATTGAGTAGTGCGGCCCAAACAGCTCAATCAATTGGCCTGTTGCACCACTTAGTTAAGGCACACAAGAATGTTTAACCTATTCAGATTTCTACGCACTTATGCATATTGAGTTGAAGTGTACCGGGTCCACAAGTCAAATCCTGGTTAAGTGGTAGAATCAAAGTGATTGTGTGCCTTAAGATAAGAAGTTGTGGGTGTTAAGTATGTAGCTTTCAGTTAAATCCCACAAGAGAAGAATATTTTTTTATATATGCAGGTGGGTGAGGTGAATGGAGTGACAATCAAACAACCAAAATCTACCCTAGGGTTTATGCAAGCACCTAAGTTGATTTTGGTTTGAGTTATTAGGTTATGGAATGAAAACTAGGGTGGGGGTGGTGGGGATAAACATACAAAACTCTTTAACCACACTTTACTCCAATCTATCCACTTTGGCTTGCCTTGGAAGGTGGTCATCAATTTTGTGAAGAAGAATATCTTCAGTCGGTTCGGGATTCCTAGGGCAATTATCAATGATGGTGGCACACATTTCACTCATGCCCAGTTTCAGAATTTATTTGGGAAATACGAGGTGAATCATCGGATTTCTACACCTTACCACCCTCAGACGAACGGACAGGCCGAGGTCTCCAATCAGGAGATCAAAAACATTTTGTAGAAAATCGTTAGGCCTAATAGGAAGGATTGAACCCAAAAGCTAGATGATGCTCTTTGGGCCTACCGTACGGCGTATAAAATGTCTATTGGCATGTCTCCATTCCATCTGGTGTTTCGTAAGGCATGTCACCTGTAGAACTTGAACTTCGGGCATTTTGGGCCATCAGGAAATGTAATTTTGACCTAGAGTTGGCTAGGAAAACCAGGAAACTCCAACTATCTGAGTTGGAGGAGCATCGAAATGATGCTTATGCAAATGCCAGAATCTATAAGGCAAGGACCTAAGCTCTCCACGACCAGATGATTTCACGTAAAAGCTTTGAGTCGAACCAGAAAGTATGGCTTTTCGATTGTCGATTGAAGCTTTTACTCGGAAAACTTAGGTCTAAGTGGGACGACTCGTTCATTATTGAGAGGATTTTCCCTAACAGGGCCGTCGAAATCTCTGACCCAAAGACGAGTAATATCTCAAGGTCAACGGACAACATCTCAAACCCTTTGTTGACCATAAATGATAACGGCACCAAAATGATGTACATGTTTTGCATGTTTGAAATCAGGGTTAATAGTAACCAATCGTTGTAGTCTCAAAACTCGTTATCAAATAAAATTTTACCAAAACTCCAAGGGAGTCCCGGGTCGAACACAGGGAGGCGACGTTTACTTAGCTTGAAAATCGTGCTTTGTTTTGTTTGTTTTTGGTGTTTTAAGTTTTTGTTTTTTTTGTGTTTTTGAAATAAAAAGACAAGCAGAATAAATTCACAAGAAAGATGGAACAAATATGATATATATCACTCCAATGTCAATTACAATGATCTATGAAAGCATAAAAGAGAAAGAGGTGAGAAGGAATCTCTCGAATCAGCTGTTCGGCGAGACGACGGTGCCTGGTGGAAGCTTGGACGAAGGAGTTGAGAAGATGGATGACGGAGGTGAGATGCAGGAGGACGTCGGGTAGAGGAAAGCTTCAACGTGGCTCCGGAATGGAGGTGAGGAGGTGGAGATGATCTGCTACCGAAATGGAGGTGGGAGGACGGCTCCAAGGCGACCTATGAATGGTGATGGGAAGATAGAGGAATATTTGATGGGGCAAAGGGATGCTACACTAATAGGAGCCTTGGGAGCTTGAGAATAAGCTCTAACGGAGCATTGGTAGGCTTGTTAGAGCTTAGGAGTAGGTGGGAGTAGAGTAGGTAGAGATGCCTTGGAAGGGAGGGGGTGTAGGTCTTTATATAGTGGCTGAGAGGAGGCTTGAATAGGCATAAGACCAATAGCGACCTCCAGGACGCCGCTGTAGGGCCTGCTCAAGTGTTGCTATAGCCAGCTCACACCCGCTCACGCACGTAGTTGGCCTTGCACCTACAAGCGATTAGTGACGGCTGTAAGCATCACTAAATGTCCACCAGGCTATCGTTGAAGGTTGCGCCAACTCACGCACTCGCCACTTGCTGTCGTTAAGGTTAGATGCACCGCGACAGTTGGATTCAGAAGTGAATGGCTGAGATGGCACGGAGATCGTGCCTCTTGATTGCGCGTGAGATGGCATGTTCTCGAGGTGCATCGACAACTGCGTGCTGCATCAGTGCCCATCGAACGGTGCCACGTGGCGATGCCTCCGCCGCTTGATGACATCCAACGGGTGCAATCGAATCATGCCTGCTCTTTGCGAGATTGCCTCCCCCACACCGCGGTTTGCGAGCGCGTGTCTCCACCAATGCGCCAAAGCCGCAGTTTGTTGAGTGGAGGGTTGGTGCGGTCGCGCAGTTAGGGCGCCCCTCAGCCGTTGGATTGAGATCCAACGGTTGAGATCTCATCTTGCGGTGGGCTTGGGGACATATCAGCTCAGGTGGAGTGGCCTAGATGGCGCCACGTGGCACCATCTGGGTCGTTAATCTTCTTGTGGAAGGTACTACAGAGCTCTAATTGGGCTGATTCTCGAGTTGATGGACTGCGATCGTCACTCTGAATCCATCCATACGGTCGGACTCTTCATCCAAAGCCTGTAAAGATGTCGCACTGCCACCTGGCCATGTAAAATGACAGAATTAATGTACATAATATACAACTATTCTAAATCCAATGCAATGGATGTTTGTGCAATATTTATATCATGATATGCAATGCTAAGCCTAGGAACTATCATAAATAAGCATTTTACGTTGAATTTATGCGTGTTTATCAGAAGGGTACCTGTAATCACAGAAAGGAGCAAGGTGAGCTAAAAAGTTAAGTAAGGCGGAAAAACGTGAGAAAAACCAAAGAGCGTTGCCTCCTTGACGACGCCTAAATGATGAGACATGTTTCGTGTGATAGAAATCAGGGTTTGGAGAACCCGTCGTCGTAGCATGCAAAATGCGTCTATCAAATAAAATTTATAACCAAAATTCAAAAAGTGAGTCTCGGGTCAAACACGGGGAGGCGACCATTTGGTTTTGAAAAATCTGTGTTCCACTTTTATTTGTTTTTGTCGTTTTTATCTTTTATAATTTTTTTAGAATTTTTTAGAAAGCAAGAGATCAGATCGACAATTGCTTATCTAGCTAATCTACTTGTGAAAATATAAGAGAGAGAGAGAGAAACAGTCATGGATTTCTAATCAAATGTCTTTTTACAACTACAAAAGTAGGAAAGATTCCACTATGAAAGCGAAAAAGATAGAAAGAGGTGAGAGAATCCCCCTCGACGGTTGCTCAGAGGACGACTCACTTTGGCCTCGCCTGGAGGAAGGTGGTGAGGAGTGGGATGAAGGAGGACGGAGCTAAAGGATGGAGGATGGGGCAGGACGGTGTCGCTGCGAGAATCTTCATCCCGAAGGGCGGTGAGAGGACAACCACAGGATGCTCCACAAAGGGGGATGAGAGGTGGGAAAACTATTTTCTTTTCTACTCTAGAGGAGCATCCCGGGCTTGGGACAAGCTCTCTCTAGAGCATTAGAGGTGGTGAGAGGAAGAAAGGAAGAGATGGTTTGGAATGGGGGGGGTAGGTCCTTTTATAGCGGAGGAGGAGAGAAAAATCATCCATGGGCAATTAGTGATGGCTGCAATCGTCGCTGAAGATTCGCTCAACAATCGTTGAAGATCTGCGCCCTTCAATTCCTTTGCTAGCAGGCGCATAGTGCAGGCCATTAGTGACAGCTACAAGCGTCACTAAAGGCCCACCCAACTGTCTCTGAAGATCTACGCCCTTCAATTCCTTTGCTGGCACCACACTCAACTGGCCACCAATTGGTGGGGCTGCGGGGATTCGAACCCGCGCCCCTCCCTTGAAGGTCGGGTGCTTAACTACTGCGCCAAGACATCCACAAGGTCAAGGGGACGACTTAGCATGTGCGGTGGAGAAGCATTCTCAGCCATTGGATCAAGATCCAACGGCTGAGAATTGATGATGAAGATGATGAGGGCACCTTCGAGTTTCTTCTGGCCGGTGTTGGGCGGCTTGGATGGTGCCACATGGCGCCATCTGGGCTGTCCATCTTTTGTTTATTACAGAGGGTACCACAGTGCTCAGATCGAGATGATTCCCATGCTATCGGACTACGATCATCGCTCTGGATCCATCCGTACGGTCGGATTTTTCATTCGAAGCCCATAAGGATGTTGCATTGCCCTCCTAGCCATTGATCTTCCTTGGACCTCATATGATGCTACAAGACTCTGATCTAGACGATTTTGGAGGCGTTAGATTCCGATCATCGTCCTGATCAGATCTGTATAGTCTAATCGTCCATCCGAGGCCCTGAAATAAATCCTCTTCTCTCCTGACCATAAAAAGGACCTAGTTAACCTAAAATATATACAAGTACTCTAAATGCAGAATGATGCATGCTATGCAATATTTATAACATGAAATGTAAATATAAGCCTAGGAACATGCATGATTAGGCATTTTATCCTAAATAGATGTGTCTATATCATGTGTGCGCACGGCTGTGCACTGCAAGGCTGTGCGCGAAGCCCTTGTGCGTGCTTATGGCTGTGCACTGTGCCCTTGTGCGTGCGAGCGGCCATGTCCAATTGGCAAATTGGGGGAGCTGCGAGGATTCGAACCCACACCCCTCTCTTGGAGGCCAACATCCCAACCAATGTGCTGAATCGGGGATTGTCACAAGGAGGAGTTCTTGAGGCCGCGGCGTGGAGGCTTCCTAACCATTGGATAATGATCCAACGATTAGGATTCGAAGGTGAAGATGATGAGGGGGCACTAGTAGTCGTTGATGGCCAGTGTTGGGCGGCCTAGATGGTGCCACATGGCGCCATTTGGGTCATCCATCTTATTTCTGTTGCAGAGGGTGCCACGATGCTTGGCTTAAGGTGATTTTCGCGTTGCTGGACTGTGATCGTCGCTCCGGTTGCCCCTTGGTCGTTGATCTTCCTCGGACCACATAAGGTGCAATGGGATTCTGAGCTCAATGATTTCAGAGGCGTTAAACTCTGATCATTGTCCTGATCAGTTCCGTATGGTCAGATCATCCATCTAAGGCCCTGAAATAAATCACCTTCCCTCCTGGCCAAAAAAAGCATGTAATTAACCTAAAATATACATAACTACTCTAAATGCAGGATGATGTATGCTATGCAATATTTATAACATGAAATGCAAATCTAAGCCTATGAACATGCATGAATAGGCATTTTATCCTCAATAATTATGTCTACATCAATACATAGGTGGAGGGCTTGGATAACAATGTCCCAGAGATCAATCCTTTATCTTTAAAGGTTTGTTCCTGATCAGATTTGAAGTTAATTAGGATTGTTAACTGGAGCTAAAACCTTATTGAATTAAAAGTCAAATTTTGTCGTAGATTAGTCAAACTTGAATCATTGTGAGAGTGTTGAACTTCTAAGCTCAGGTTTAAGGGTTTCTTTTTGTTTTGAGAGTTAATAGAAGTCATTTGAATCTAATTTTAGGAAGTTTTTAGTTGATTAAGACCTGATTCCATCTCCTATTCAATTTGGGTTCTGTTTGGACTGCAGTTGAGTTCAGAGAGCTTTATATGAATTTCTAAGCCTAAATAAGTCCAAATCTGATGCTTATTGTCTTTTGATCCTATCTAGAATCTTTCTATAGGTCCTTAGCTCTCAAATGAGTCATTTGATCCCTCGATCCATCCATTCTGAGTTTCAACAAGAAGCTATGAAGTTTACTAAGTTTGTAATGCTTCCTAGACCTTTAATTCTTCACCATTGAGCATGGAATGGTTCCAGCCACTCTGAGAGTTGTGAATAGGTTGAAGAGAGAGAAAGATTAGGTAGAGAATCTAAGATCTGCAAGTTAAGCATTCTTCTATAGAACAACCATGGCAAGAATCAATCTTTGGAGGATGATCAAATGAGCTCTTGAGTTCTGTTCATGGAATTAAAGGGTGAAATCAACATATTTTTGCCAGATCTAGAGATGTGGAAAGTTGTGAAGTGATTGAAGCATTGAGATGCAGGGAATCATAGCTAGAAGATGGCATTGTAGCACAACTGCGTAGAGAAGAACTGGGGACTTATACTCCCACATCGTGAGTCAAAGATCACCTAGTGCAGTATGAAAGGAAGTGCCTCCTTATGCCGATCAGTTGACAACAGCGTAGGCTATGTGCATGTGCCCACGGGTATACTTTGACAATTGACTTTGACCATGCTTATGGCTTTACGGAGCGGCCTCTGGGCACCAGGTGGAAGGCTGAGATGGTGACACGTGGCCTAGTAGTGGTACCAATCCGATTCTCGGAGCCCTTGATCCTGCAAATGGCTGCATTGATCCATCTCACCTTTTAAACTTTAAAGGAAGAAAATGCATGCAAAATTCTAAGTGTTAGCTAACACTTAGTGAGAATCTAAGAGGACTTTGTAAAGGCTTATGAGCATGTGATTAACGATATTTTTTTTGGAAAAAGTTTAAGCTTGGAAAACCCAAGTCGTAAAATTCGCAAGAAAATCCACTACCAAATAATTTTTACCGAAACAGTGGTGAGCCCCGAGTCGAACACAAGGAGGCAAACGTTTGATTAAAAATCATGTTTGGAATTATTTTCATAAAGTAGATTAGCTAGTTGAATTTAATCTATGCAAGCTAAACTACTTAAAGAATAAATAATAGAAAAGAAAGAGAATAATATAGAGAAAAGAGAGAGAGAAAGAGAGTGAACAAATATTTCATAACCATATGTGATTAGCCCATATTCATGGGCTATTTAAGTATCTAAATGTCTAGACATTAAATTAATTTTAATATTTAGATAGCATATATTAAGATGTAAATAAATTAATGCATATTTTTAGCCTAAGTACATAATTCATGCATTTAGAATTAACCTAGGGCTGCATACATTTAATTAGTTAATTAATTAGGTGCACTATTTTAATTAACATAGAAGTTAAGGGGTTATGTATAAATAACCCTAATTATTTTATTCTTTTATTCTTTTTCTCCTTTGCACAGGTAAGTCCTCCGGCTCCGCCTCCTCCTCTTGCGCATCACATTCATTCTACAGCATTTTGAATTTCAAATCAATGTGGCCGTGGCTACAAAAGGAGAAGGAAGAGCTGCCGTTGAGAGGAGGCCCCCACCCTTATTCATCACTATGCAGAGAATGCACCACTCTCATCCACTCCACCACCACTGGCCTCAACCGTGGCGACAAGCCTCCACCACTGTGGACGTGTGGTGTGACAGGCCGCATCGCCATTCGGAGCTTACTCGCATCACCATGAATGCACGTTGCTCTACCATAAGCACACACAGGCGTGCATGCTACCATCTTCACTGCCATCACTAGCATCCACCTCCATCTTCTTCCCCATTCTCTATTTTTCCACGACTCCACCAAAAAGAACCCAACAACCTCGCCACACCCACTGCAGCACAAAGAGCTACAACTCTTCCTGCCAGCAAGTCACGCCACCTCCAGCACACCCACCTTCAGCGCACGCGCCATTTGCCCACCGCGCCTTCACCTTCATCCAACCTACCGCACCCTCAACTCAGCCAATGCACGCCCTCGCCTTCGCCTTCACTAGCAGCTCCAACCCACGCACCAGCACCTGCACCACCTCGCCCACGCACCAGCAGCCCGCGCGCCTTCACTAGAAACTCCACGCCTGTTCGCCTTCACCCCACTGCAGTCCCAACGCCTTAACCTCCACGCGCCTTCACGCCCGCGCACCAGCAGCCTGTGCTCTAGCACCCATGCCCGCGCACCCCTTGCGGCCTGCAGAGCGCTCTCCAGCAGCACCTTCACCTCACGCACCCACGCCACTTTGCCCTCAGCACCCTTGCTCAGAACACTCCAGCGCCCCTGCACCCGCGCTCCAGCACCTCCCTACAACACCTGCAACTGGTGCCACCAGCACGCCCGCGCACGCCAATGCACCCTACAGAGCCCGCGCTCCACGCGCCCACGCTCCACGTGTGTCTGCAGCGCCTGCAGTGCCTGCGCGCTGCAATCCTTGATCCTGTAGCACGCGTGGCTAGCAGCACCCTCCTCCACCACCGCCACTTCTTTCCTCTGGCAGGCCGACTTCGGCCATCTCACGACACACCACCGCCACTACCGTGAAGGCCTCACTTCAGCCAACCTCTTGTAGGAGTAGCTCCTCGAATGAGCCTCTCTCCCGATCGCGAGGAGGAAAGAGGTAGAATCCTCTGCTTTTACTCTTAATAATAATTACATTTGAATGCCATTGCCAAACTTTCATTTTTGTTTTAATATTTGAAATATTGAGTGAAATTGTGACTTCATACTCAAGCTTTCTTATAATTGCATGGCTTTTGTGATTCACATGTTTTAACATTGGTTTTGGATTAAAATGAGCACAAATTATCTCTAATGCATGTCAATTGGAAATTACATAGATTCATCACATATTTATTGAATATTTCAATAAGGAAAAATTGCACATATACCCTTACATTTTTTAGTTATTGTGTATCTTCTTTTCATTGCATTTCATGTTAGATTTGACTCAGGATTTCACACTTGATTGAACGAATACGAGAAAAATATTCATGATTTTATTGCATCATTGCCTCCCTGTAGACACGACCTGCTTTTCTGTGAGTGGTTTAATTTTAATTTTAATTGTTTTGTTAAGCGATTTTCCACCACTTTGATCCTGCAATGATAAATCATCTTAATATATTATTTGAAAGCGAAAATCGACTTATCAATATGTTCATTACACTACTTGTCAAAATGAAAACTACACTAGAAAGTAGTAAAAAGATAGGGATAAGAAAATCCTCCTTGATGGGTGCTTGGAAGATGAGCCGCATTGACGAAGTGCCTGGAAGAGGGTAGTGAGATGCTGGATGAGGGAGAATGGGGCTGGAGGATGAAGGACGAAGTACAGTGGTGTCGCAGCAAGATTCGCTTACTAAATGGTGGCGAGAAGATGACCATGGGATGCTCCATGAAGGGGGTGAGAAGATGGACAAAATTTTGATTTTTTTACTCTAGAGGAGCATCTCGGGTTTGGGACTAGCTCCTTAGAGATTTGGAGAGGGTGAGAAAAGAAGAGAAGGGATGCTTTAATGAATGGGTATGGGGTCTCTTTTATAGTTGAGGATATAGGGGCAAAAGGGGCACTTTACATCTTTAAACTTTTAATACAGGTATTTAGTGACGGATACGTGCATCGCTGTAGCCGCACGACGCTGAAGTCGCGCCTTCGATCCCAGCCACTTGCCGTTGATCTAAGCGTCCTCGTGCGGCTATGTCGACGCCTCTTTCATTTCAAGCATTGCGTGTGTTGTCGAATCAAGGCCGTCCAATCTTCATCGGATGGCTGAGATCAATTGCCTGTCACTTGGTCTACAACAGTTAAAGGGTAATGCGGCCACTCTTCTCATCGTCAGATGAAGGTTGGAGGACTGAAGAGATGCCTTTAGATTGTACCTCATCACGTCATCACAAGCATTAGATAGCGCGTCATCGCGTGCGTGTGGATCGTGAGCCGTCAAGCATGCCATGTCACAGCATCTGATGCCGCTCGATCGCCATCCAGCAAGAAAATTTCTCCCACGCTCACCTTTAGCAGATTTAATCTGTGGAGCGCACCTCAATCGCTCGTCGCATGGTTTTGATAGGGCACTCACCTGACGTGCTACGCCTCTCCTTGTGTTGGGTTTCTAAATTTAGGCGCATGTACTCTTAACTGTTGAATCTCAATCCAACAGTCGAGATCTAACGGCACGGATGAAGAAGGAGGAGACCGATGGCTGGAGGAAATTTATATGGTGCCACATGATGTCATCTGGGCTGTCCATTTTCCTCTGCTAGTAAGTGGTGCCATGGATGTCGAATTGGGTCGATTTTCGCATCGTTGGGCTGCAATCATTGATCTGAGCCCATCTATGTGGTTGGATTTGTCATTTGAGGCTTTGAATTGCATCACCTTGCCCTCTGGTCATTGATCTTCCTCAAATTGGATCTGATGCTATGGAGGTCTCATTAGGGTGATCTCAAAGGCGTTGGACTCCAATCGTCGCCCTAATCAGATCTATGTGCTTGGATCTTCAATTCGATGCTCAGATAAGTATCGCCTTGTTCCTTGATCACAAAAAGAGACAAATTACTATACAATTTGTATAAATTGACATAAATGCATGATGATGCATATTATGAAATATTTATAATGCATGATACTTCTATGACAGTAAGGACATGCATAAATAGACATTTTGGGTCAATTAGATGTGTGCACATCACACCCACATGCCTATCTTTTGGTAGTCCATAGAAAAGCTATATGGTATTTTTAAACGGAACTAGGATCAAATTACTTGGGTAGTAGTTATTTCTCAACACCAAGAAATTTCTGCTAAAGACTTGAACTACAAAACTCAATATTGCTTCAGTGTTTGCCAAAATACAGACTGCCAAAGCACCGCCTTATTAAAAAATGAATACATTTTTTTTTCTTTTGTTCTTTTTTGTTCTTTTTTAATTCTTTTTTGAATCTTTTGAGTTTGGAGATTTGGGGTAGCTTTATACAACTATCCAACTTACCTAAGACTCGAAAAGAACTATAAGGTCTAAGCATCTTTTTGTAAAACTATGATAGACTCACTATTCGGTAATTAGAATGGACTTTAGGTTTTTACACCCCTAGGTGACCTTAAGAAAAATTTCTGCTTAAAGGTGTATATGTTTGACCGGTAGCTTTCTCTCTACTTTTTATTTTTATGGGTCAACACAAGAGCGAACCCAGTGTATATCTCCCCAGTTTATTCTACTTCCTGCTTCTTCTTAAGTATTTAGGAATTAATTGTGCATTTTGTGAGATGGGTTCTGAACAATCGGCTAATTGGGCGTCAAACCCATGGCAACTTGCCAGCCATACCCATGCGGTGAAATGTGGTTTATTTATTTTTTTCTTCTTTTCTATTTTTTTTTCTTTTTGGGTATTTCTCTATTTTCTTTTCTTTTCTGAGTAGGTGGCTTCCTTGATCTAAGATTTACCTTAAGGTAGTAGAATGAGAATTATTGTGTAGTTAAGCCCTAGACAATCGGCCAATGAATTGTTACCCACGACAACTTGCTAAACATACTATCCTATGAAGTTCATTAGCTACCCAATTTCTGTCAAAACCATTGAAAAGTGAGTCAGTGCAAGTAGTGTGCAGATGCTTTAAACTTAAAGTCTCCTCAAATCAGAGGACGAGTTGATAACTCGTGTACTTATTACCCCAACTTATTAACCAATTACAAACAAATTAAAGATGGCAATGACTCGAGAAACAAGTCCACATTATAGTGGACACCCAGGCTAATTAAGCCCGAACACCTGAAGAATCTAAGTGTTCAGGTTTTATTGTATCATTTCCTAAAGTTGATAAATTTCTAATGCCCAAGTTCTCTTTTCTTAATTAAAATTTTTTTTCCATAAATAAAGAGAAAATAAAAAGAATCTATGGAGCTAACAAATAAATTAGATAAGGATATCCACCCCCTATGCCTATCTAATGTAATATACTCATTGTATTAAAAAGACATGAAAAAGAGTGAAGTGGAGAAGAAAGCACTTGAATGTCGTGATTAATAGGTCAGCTCCGAGATGAAAATCGACTGTATATGTGCTAAGTTTATTGCTTTCAACTAGGCACATTATACAAACAAAGAAGAAATTAAAAATTCATAGGTGCGAGTCAAGATCAAAATAAGAAGATCGATTTTATGACCCACAAGGAGATGTCCATAGATGTAGAAGAGATTATGATGTAGACCCATGTTCCACGATTGAGTGGTTATAAGGTTCTGGATGAAAATTACCCAAAATCGGAGATTAATATGCAAGCGGGGTTGGGCCTGCGGTTTAGTGGTATGCAACCCAAGCCAAAAATGTTGGATAATAGGTAAGTTAAATCAATGAGCTTGTTTGTCCATGTAGAATTCAGCTCAAAAATATAATAAATGATTCTATACTTGGGTCGCACATCATCAGAGTCAAAAATATCATAAGGGTCTTTGTAAAAGGTTGGTGGTTTCAAACATAAAGGAACCCTTAGACCCAAATGTCTCTCTCCCAGAAATACCTTCCTAAATTGTCATCTCCTAATTCCTATCCTCTAAAATTAGTGTTTTTGGGACCTCTAAAGTGTCATCATCCTTGTATAAAATATCTAAGTCCAAAATTTGTAGCTGAATCAGAATTGACGTGGGTTCGGTGATCTCAAAAATAGAATCATCATTATGCTCAACGGCGTGTGTGTGAGGATTGGGGTTATTGATTAAATCATCCATTAACTCAGAATCTGAATCCTCCATGTCAGCCCCAGTAGGATCATAATCTTTAGTTATAGGGCCATCAAATGATTTAACATACTCTGCAGGCCTGTTTGTCTCACTAAAATTATCTTCCTCAAACTCAAGTGAGACTTCACATAAAAATTCTTCATCTTTAGAATCAAATAATTCTGGATCCGCATTAATATGTCTCAAGATCGTATGTTCTTCCTTAATCCAAAGAGACATATTTTTCTTCATACCCTGGTTTAAGGATCTCAGGTGAAGAAATCAATTCATCCTCAATTGGTTGCTCTAGACCAACCTGGTCATCCCTGGTCTTGTAAAATGTGTCCCCCTGTAGGTGCCTGAGCGGGCTCCAACATTGGCTCTCCTGAAGGGGGTTCATCCTGGGAATCATCCTAAGGTTAGACTAAAGCAATTACAAATCTCATCCTCAATTTTGGCAATTTCCCAAGTAAAAACTCACCCAGGTCCTTATCCTCAACATCTTGGAGGCAATCCAATAAAAGATCATTAATCATTTGAATCAGAGGCTCCAATTCTTTAGTGTAAGGTGTTGGCTGAGCTTCTAAAAATTGAATGATGTTCTTTAAGTTAGCCAACACCTTATCTTGGACTTGGTTCACCTGAACCAAATGGTTTGATTTAGGGTTGGGTGGTTTTGGGTTCAATCCAGGGGAGTCAAGAAGGTTCCTAAGGGCCTCCTTGGTAATAGGTCATTTC
The DNA here is from genome assembly GCA_037157565.1 of Thalassia testudinum. Classification (NCBI taxonomy): domain Eukaryota; kingdom Viridiplantae; phylum Streptophyta; class Magnoliopsida; order Alismatales; family Hydrocharitaceae; genus Thalassia; species Thalassia testudinum. The sequence continues at coordinate 67,777,347 of JAZHRO010000007.1, read as the reverse complement.
TTATTATTCATAAAGGGGTGGTGACCCTTATGCAGTGTAATCCTGGGGAGGGTAGGGATGATAATCAGTATATCCTTCTTGATTATAGATCAGGTTAGGTTGATCATCAAAGGGTGGAGATCTATAAGCAGTGTAGCTTGGAGAAGGATAAAAATCAAAATCATGATGTCCAAGGTTGGACCCTGAACATTGAGGTCAAGAATTATATTCCCAATCAGGATTGTCCCAACTAGTACATGGGTGGTTAGCGGTCAAGTCGAGATAATAATCATCTTGGGAATAAGTGGTAGCAGGAGGGTAGGAATGAAAATGTGGGTGTGTTGTGGAAGAATACATGTGCAGCAGGAGGGAAAATAGAGGAGAGGAAGGTGCCCTGCAGTATAATCAAACCAAACCGATCCTTTGGTGGGTAGCCTAAAGACCTACAAACTCTTAGAACACGTCTTGAGATGAAAGAAACAATTTCGTCTACTTCTATCCGGTCAATCCAACCAGTTGAGGGAGGGATTGGGGAGAAGGTTCTTCCCTTAGCTTTCATGTCGAGTTCCTTTGATACCCCCTAACTGCAGTCATTTGACACTACTCCCCTAGCTAGACATCAGATGGACCAGTAGAAGCAGATTAATCAAAAATAATCTCGATCTGGGTCCCAAAGAGCGAGTCAAATCCTTAAGGCTAACATCTACTCAGTTTTAGTTAGGCTTAGGTTTGATGGTGCTCTGGGATGTGATGGGTCCTTCAAATAGGTTGTGCCCTTAATGATCATTTTTGATGTGTGTGTGTGTACAACCAATGGTTTTCAAACAAGGTTATTTGATGACGTGTCTTTTAAGATTTAACCTTGTTTAGTAGCTTTTAGGACTCAATTCTTAGGTGTATTCAAACAAGATTCAGGGCACACCAAGTTTTGAAAGCATCGGTTCAAATATTTTCCTTTTAAAACTCAAAAGAATGTGGAGTGCCTAATTAATTCGTAAAAGTTGAATCCTAAGGGGTAGCTACTCAATGAATCAATTTTATGTTATGTGGTGTGGCCCAAACAAATCAGACAAGTGGCCTTATGCACCACTAATTAAGGCACCCAATCAATTTTAGCCTATTCTAATGTCTAATCACTTATTCATATAGTGCATTAAGGTGTATCGGGTCCTTAGGTTGGCTCTCTAGTTAAGTGATTGAATCAGACAAGAGTGGTGCACTTTAGTGTGTGGGTGGGTGTATAAGGTGTGTAAGTTTAAATAAATCCTACAATCAGACTTTTTTTTATAAGTGGAGGGTAAGGCGAGTGGAGGTGACAACCAAACAATCAAGACTAACCTTAGAGTTTATGCAACCTCCTAGGTTAATTAGGGTTTACATTATTAGGTGGTGGAATGAAATCTAACGTGTGGGTGGTGGGGATATACTTATAGAACCTTCATCCACACTTTTGTCCAATCTAACTACTCCGGCCCACCTTAGAAGAGTACCTGCAATCATAGCAAGATCGGAGAAAAAGTACGATCAAAGTTAGGTAAGGCGACAAACATGGGAAATCAAAGTGCATTGCCTCCCCGGCAACGGAGCTAGAAAGATTAACAAGATTTTCATTGCGAAAAGTTTAAGTTTGGAAAACATAAGTCCTTGTGAAATTCGCAAGAAAATCTACTACCAAATAATTTTTACCGAAACTCTGATGAGTTCCAGGTTGGACATAGAGAGGCAAATGTTTCATTAAAAACCACGTTTGGAATTATTTTCATAAAGTAGATTAGCTGGTTGAATTTAATCTACACAAGCTAAACTACTTAAAGAATAAATAATAGAAAAGAGAGAAAATAATACAGAGAAAAGAGAGAGAGAGAGTGAACAAATATTTCATAACCATATCTTCATTACACTACTTGTAAAAATGAAAACAACACTAGAAAGAAGTAAAAATAGCGATGAGAAAATCCTCCTCGACGGCTGCTTGGAGGACGAGCCGCAATGACGGAGCGCCTGGAAGAGGGTGGTGAGATGCTGGATGAGGGAGAACGGGGTTGGAGGGCAGAGGATGAAGCAGGGTGGCCTCGCAACGAGATTCACTTCTCGAATGGTGGCGAGAAGATGACCATGGAATGCTCCACGAAGGCGGTGAAAAGATGGACAGAATTTTGATTTTTCTACTCTAGAGGAGCATCCCGGGTTTGGGACTAGCTCCATAGAGCTTTGGAGAGGGTGAGAGAAGAAGAGAAGGGATGCTTTGATGAATGGGTATGGGGTCCCTTTTATAGTTGAGGATATGGGGGTAAAAAGGGCACTTCACATTTGTAAACTTTTAATATAGATCTTTAGTGACGAATATGTGCATCGCTGTAGCCACACATTGCTGAAGTCATGCCTTCGATCCTAGCCGCTCGCCGCTGATCCAAGCATCCTCGTGCGGCCACATCGATGCTTCTTTCAGTTCAAGCGTTGCGTGTGTCATCGAATCAAGGCTATCCAATCTTCATCGGATGGTTGAGATCAATTGCCCATCGCTTGGTCTTCAATAGTTAAACGGTGATGCAACCACTCTTCTCACCGTCAGATGAAGATCGGAGGGCTGAGGAGCCACCTTCAGATTGCACTTCATCGTGTCATCATGCGTGTCAGATAGCACATCATTGCACGCATGTGGATTGCACCCCTTCAAGCTTGCCACGTCACCGCATCTAATGCCGATTGATAACCATCCAACAGGTGAATTTCACCCGTGCTCGCCTTCAGCGAAGTTAATCCATAGAGCACACCTCGATCACGTGTCACACAGTTTGGATAGGGCACTCGCCCGATGCACTACGCCTCGCCTTGCGTCGTGTTTTTGAATTTAGGCGCATACTCTCTCAACCATTGGATCTTGATCCAACGGTCAAGATTTGATAACACGGATGAAGGAGGAGGCTGGTGGCTGTAGACGGCTTAGATGGCTCCACATGGTGCCATCTGGTCAATCCATTTTCTTCTACTCGTAAGTGGTGCCACGGATGTCGGATTAGGTCGATTTTTGCTTTGTTGGGCTGCGATCATCAATCCGAGCCCATCCGTAGGTTTGGATTTGTCATTTGAGGCTTTGAATTGCATCACCTTGCCCTTTGGCCGTCAATCTTCCTCGAACTACATCTGATGCTATGGAGGTCTGATCTGGGCGATCTCGAAGGCGTTGGACTCTGATCGTCGTCTTGATCAGATCGGTATGGTTAGATCTTCAATCCGAGACTCAAATAAATATCACCCTATCCCCTAATCACAAAAAGAGACAAATTACTATACAATTTATACAAATTAATATAAATGCATAATGATGCATGTTATGCAATATTTATAATGCATGATACTTCTATGACACTAAAAACATGTATAGATATTTTAGGCCAATTAGATGTGTGCACGTCAACATGCCTTAGTATTAAAAGAAATAAGCCTATGTTGTTAATAAATAAATGTGGCTTAAAAGTTGTTTCAAAACAACACTTTTTGTATAAATTTCTTCTTTTTAGAATTCAATACAAAATCTTTCTTTTTATTATGGAATGATTGCCATGCTATTATTGTTCATTTTTAAGTTAAGCTAGTATTAAGTCATACTAAGTATAGTAAGTTAATATATAGTAACTATGTATTTATACTATTAATTAAGTTATTTATATAAGTAGTATCTATATAAGCTAAGTATGTAGCCATTAACTAATTATTATAGTTAAGAATAAGAATTAAATTAAGAGTAATTTGTGAATTCAATGCTAATTTAGCCTCCCAACAAATGACCTAGACTTAACCAGTGTAAATTTATAAAATGTGGCAATTACCTTGCTCGCTATACTATAACTTAACAATGACAAATTAACTATGTAAGGTAGTTGTACATCAATATCTAGGACTAAAAAATACACCTTGAATAAATAATTCTAGACTCAAATAAATATCTTCCACAATCTCCCTAGGATGAATAACAAATCAGTTAGCCAATTGTAGTTCACTTGAACTGGCTTCAGCTCACCAAACTGGAATTCTTTAAATAAAATAATGGGGATGAGGTTGATAGAGGCACCTAAATCAAGCAAGGTGCGATCAAATGTCATGTCATTAATGATGACAAAAATTAACGAGGCATCCGAGTCATTCTTTTTGAGAGGTAGCTTGCTCTAGACCATAAAGCTTACTATCTCAGAAAAGAGCACCCTAAGTAGATTTTTGGTCTACCGTTTAGGAGTATAAAGATCCTTCAAAATTTTTTCATAGGCAGGAATATATTTAATTGCATCTAAGTGGGGGATATTGATTTCAACTTGCCCAAATAAATCCATCAGTTCTTTATTTGTGGGCTCAGTCTTTTTCTTTTATTGTTGTTAGAGTTCAAGGCTTAAGGGAAGGGGATGGCATTTTTACCTTTTGAATCTTTTGTTTCTTTTTCCTGAGTTTGGGCGGGTGTGGAGTCTACTTGCATCTGATTGGGGTGGATTTCATATGTTGAATGAGAAGGCCTAGAGTCTTGAGTAGTCTTTTCACTCCTCAAAGTTACAGAATTTGCGGTGTGATTATTTCTAGGAGGAGGTGGGTAGGCCTGATTTTGAGATTTTTGGAAATCCAAGGGGTATTGAGGCACAAGGTGGATAGGAGGTTGTTCATGGTTATTTCTACCATGATACTGATTCCTCTGATTGTTGGGAATTGGTATGGGTTGTGAAGGAAAGTTCCCTATAAGTTTTTGATCTAGTGTAACCCTAATTTGATTTTGTAGATTAGTAACAATTTGGGTTACTTCTTGTTGAACGATAATTGTCGTGGTTCAGAGAATCGTGTCATTGTACACTGAAGAAAATCAAATCGACATTTAAATTTATAGTGCTAAAAAAATGTGAGTTCCGAGGTCGTTCGCAAGGAGAAAACAATTGCAATTCAATCACTCATCGAAAGATATAAATAGGAGTGTAATAATCAAATCACAAATAATGATATGAAATGAATAAATAATCAAAAATATATTTAATAAATAGTCAAATTGTATCTCAAGATCAGTAATCAAAAGGATAATGAAAATCCCAAAAAGTGGTGGTTGAAACCACTAATTAAGTGTTTAACACTTAGGCTTAATTCTCAACTTAAATAAGACTTCTCAAGTGCTTCTTCGTCTCTTCTCTATTTCTTAGCACTTAGCCAAATAGCCAAGCCTTCAGACCTCTTAGCAAAGCATCAAACGACTTAAATCTCCAAGCCCAACACCTTTAAAAATTTGCCTAAGTCCTTAAGCACAAATCCTAAGAGCAAAAACCCCCTACTCTCTCAATGTACCCATCTCGCTCTCTCTCCAAACCTAATCCAAATCAATTCAGTTCAAAGCTGGGTTAGTGTCACCCATGGAGTTCTGTAGCTAAATTCTAGCCTTAGCAATCGACATTTCAAGATAATCCCACCCATGACACCTAAACTAGTACAAGGTGGTTACATGCCCCTGGTAGGATATTTAGATATCCTAAGAGACAAGCACCAAGGAGGTGATATGTTATAATGTATCTTCGAGGGGAGTATTTTTCATTCCTCCTCTCCATACCGAGAACTCGTCCAAACAACATGTGTCTTCGAGTTGCTCCTAAGTCAAATATTCGGGAAAACATTTTCAGAACATAACACTTTTTAGCATTATTCTTCATTAAGAGCACTGAACCAGACTGGTTTGTGATTTTTGGGTGCCTAGGTTACCAAGTCCCGCAAACCAAAGAGCAGGCAACGGGTCCAAATAATCCCTAAGCCTTAGACTTAATACATCAGCCTCGCAGCTTCCTCAACATCTTGAGTAGCAGTCCAGATCTTAACAAATACGTGAGTGTTTAAGCCTTAGAATAGGCCAAAAAGGCCTAAGGTCATTACTCTTGTCTCCTTGTCTTTAGCACTTCAGGAGTTAATCTTTGTTTTGATATGGTCTAGAACTTAGGTAGATTCCATAATCAATTGCTAGGACTATCAATTTTCTTTGATTTTGTTCCTTTGTCATTTTTTGTATTTTCTACTCTTTTCCTCCTCAAGAAAGATTTTTCATTCAGCTTATAAAATTTTCCTCCCCTTTTCTCCATTTTTTTTGTATATATATGTTTTTTTGTGAGAACCCCCTAAAGAATTGAATTTTCCATTTATTTTGCACTTTAATACCCTCCCATTATTAAGTTTTGCAATGTGATGTGCGGAAGACGCATATGTTTAAAAGAGTCGTTATAGCATGCGCTCGCAACGTCGGTTTAAAATGAAGAAATGGACATGAGTTCGAGTGTCGATCTCAGGGAGGTGTGAAAATCGGATTTTTCTTGTCACTTAATGTCACGGAAATAACGAGTTTTTCTTGCGAGAAGTCGTGGGTAAAAAGCGAGTGAGAGAGAGAGAAAGAGAGAGAGAGAGAGAGAGAGAATAGGGTTAGGATTCTTTTCATTCACAGCATGCAACTTAAACATAAAAGATGACAAGTAATTGAATAGGAAACAACTTCATTTGACATGCAACTTTAGTTCTATAATTACAACACTAGATAAATGTTTAAACACAAGTAAAGTAAAGCTTAAGATAAAGAGGGAAAGAGAGAGAGAGAGGACGGCGAGGCAGCCACGGTGGTGGGGAGGGGCTCCGTCGGCGGCTCGTCGATTCCGGCGATTACAAAGAGAGCTAATGGTGGCTAGGAGTGGGGTAGAGCACTTGCAAGTGAATTGAATGCCTTCCATGGGTGGTTGGATGGAGTTTATATAGGCAAAAGGGTTTTCTAATTCAAGTATGGGCTTTAGCGATGTCCGGGACGTCGCTAAACCCATACTAAATCCGTCGGTGTAGCCCCCTTCGCCTGCCGGTCGCCAGCGCGCCCTGTGCTTCTTCTGAGGCGATCTGCGCGCGCGCGTTGTAACCCGTCGGATCGAAGATCGGACGGCTGAGATCTCACAAAGGGCTCACTCGCGGATCGTTGCTGAGGCGCACGCGTGAGCATCCGCGTGCATCCATTGCGCCGCGTGTGCTCCATTTGCGTTGTTCGCTGCTGATCGGGCGGTTGTAATCGAGCGCGCCTCAAGTCGTGCAGAATTGGGAAGCGGCAGGCGTTTTGAACCCTCGCCTCTAAATGTGAGGTCGAAGCGCCGGCTGCAGAGCTGCGGGGGGCAGATTGTCGCGGCGAGAGTCGAGTGCGCGGGCGTTCTCGGCCGTTCGATCGAAGATTGACGGCTGAGAGTTATCCTCCGGGTGAAGGTAGAGGCAGGCGGTGGTCTGGATGCAACGAGCAGGTGCCATGTGGCGTGCTGTGGGACGTTTATCATCAGATCAACGGTCAGAACTTCTTGGGCCCGTTGTAGGAGCTCCGAATGTCGGATTTGGCCGATTTCAAGTTCGTTGGACTCCACTCGTCGCTTTGAATCCATCCGTGCAGTCCGATTGCTCATCTGAGGCCTGTTTTGACATGTCCTTGTACACATGGTAGTTAATAATGCATTATAAGCAATCTTGATGTGTGATGCATACAATGCTCCCATTACTATTTATGATGTGTTATCGTGCATTTTGCTCTTAAGATAAACTCCAATTGACAGAATTATTGCCCCAAGATGTAGTGTTATCACAATGTCCTCATGGTAAACTAGGTGGGTTTGAATTCAGCTTCATAGTTTAGAATAGGGTCAAAGGGTGGGTGAACGAGTCAGGATAACTGTTGCGAATGATTTCAAGCTTTGATACAGGTATTAAAGGTGGAGTCGACTATTTTAAATTTTGAACCCTAAAGTACAATAGGAATGCAGCTCAAAAAGAATTAGAAGGGTCTTGGATTTTTGAAATGATGGGTTGCCTCCCATTAAGCACTAAATTTGATGCCTTCAGCCAAGTAGAAGGTGGTTAAGGAGAAGGGGTGGTCAGATTGGAAGAATTTTACAAGACAAGCACCTTGATGATCAGCCTGGTTGGTTCAACCAGGTGCTTGTTCAGATCAATTGGCTGATGATGCAGACCAAACCCAATTAGTCTAGTGGGTTGGGAAATGTGAATCAATAGGTATGGAACCCACCAGATGCTTTGTGGCTCAAACAGATGTGAAAATGTGAAGGGTTAGGCTATGTTGGCTCAGCCAGATCAAAGTAGGGGTCCTCAAAAGATAGTGGATTAGTGAAAAGTGTAGGAACCCTACTTATGGGATCAGAGGGGGAGAAAAGGTAATTGTTGATATGATCAGTGCTCCCTTCACTATCGAATCGTGGTGGTGAATCATATGCAACCGGATCAGAAAGAGGTGAGTCAGAGTAGAAATGGATTCTGGTGGCAGGTTGGGGTTGGGATCGATATCTAAAAGGCTCTGGCTCGAGAGTAGGTGGTAGGGCTGCATTAAGTTCCAAATCATTGGCCTCATAGTCAAAATTAAAGAATGGATCATGGATACTGAGGTTGTAAATTGGCTCATAATCATCTGGAAACAAAGATTCTCCTAAATTAGGATATGATTCAAAATATCAGAGAATTTGTGAAAATTATCTTCTGAACCTGACTCAAGATTGAATTTTCCACCACAGAATAAATCAAAATGCATGGAGGTATCAACCTGACATTAGTCTAACCTAGTTTCAAATTCTAAGCTCACAGGGGTATCCTTATTAGGCATAAGCTTAGGTTTAGGGTATGTAAGGTAGATCAAATCAAATCCCAATTCTTTCAACTCCTCTGATTCTATATCGTAAATCAATTTGACTTCTAATAAATTGATTTGTTCTCCTGAGGGGTCTGGAGAGGCGTCATCATCAAATATAGTTTCAGGATCACAGTTCAAATCTAAAATCTCGTTCTCATCACATGGAGCCTCATGATCATCCCAACTAGGCTCAGATTTAGATTCTATGTTAGGCGTAGGAATTGGGTCATTAGAATCTCGACTTTGCTCTATTGGGCTGTCAGAATTACACTTGAGGAATACCTTATTAGGATAAGGTGCGGGAGTTACATCCTTGAGAGGTTATGAATCGAACTCATCATAGGTGTTTTGAGAATCTAGGCATGATGGACCAGCTTCACAGCTTCCTATGGCTGGCTCATAATTGAGAACACTTGTAACTGGATCTACCCAACCCATGGCTTGAACAAGTCTTTCATTATGCACAAAATCACAATTTGGTTCCATTTGGGTTCGGGGTCCATAAAACCTCCATTCTATACCTGGGTTCTAGGAAATTCTATTGATCCTCAAAATTGCTCCAACATCCATCATTAGTTTCCGAGTGAGAATTTGGGTATTTTTTATTAATGACATCTTGCAACACATTTAACATATTCCCATGTTTTTCAATGACATCCTGGTGTATTTCCCATCGTGGTGGATTTGTCAAACATTGTAAACACTCAGTGTTATGCATTCTCCACAATTCAGTGTACTCTAATAAGAGAGCATCCCGGGTTGAACTATATATCATTTGTGCTAGCATCATCTTGGCACGATCCATAATGAGGTTTGTTGTTTCTAGTACATTAACTTGAATACTACTAAAGGGATATGAGCTTTTGTAATATTCTTCACTATTTCGAGCAGCCTTGATCATTTTCTCTTTTATACTCTTACAGAAGTCAGGTTTAGTGAAATCTTTCCTATGTCATCAGGTTGCATCTCCAAATCAGGTGGTGGATTGGGATGAGGAATTAAATTCAAGTCCAGATTGAATTGATTAGATCAGATCAAATTTCACCCAACTGATCAAACTCTAATGGAGGCCTGTAGGTTAGACCTAGGGACCTTTTCCTGTGTATGTGCACTAAAGAATAGATGGGACTGGATATCTATTAGACGCAATCAAGACACCAAAAATTTTGGATGACTAAGGTTGTTTGAGGTAGATGGACCTTTGGATCAAAAATCCACACACCCGAGAATTACGTGGACAGCCAAGAAGGGAGAGTTCCACAAAGACCCCTACACGGTAGAGCATCCTCACGGGTTATAGGGTTTCCCCCACCCGACCTTCCTTGTCACCACGATGCCAAGTAGACCGGAATGTATGAATTGAGAACTACGTCTACCAATTTTAGCCTTAATTGTGCCTTGAATTTCACTTGATTTAGAAATTATTTCAAATTGTGACCTAATTTGTAGGTTGATTGATTCATAGAGTGAACCAATTTCACTTGATCAGTCATAGAGTGAAATTTGGATCAAAGCACCCAAATCACCCTGAATTGGTTCTCAACAAGTTATTAGGTCCCAAGTTTTAGGGTTCAACTGAATTTAGACCTTGCTTTTAGGGTCTGCTTGATTAGATTAGTTCAAACATAGACTTGGGTAGCACACAAATGTGGGAAGATCAATTTCCTTAATTGCAGGCAAGTGTGTACTAACACTTCAAAATCCTAATGTGTAATCCTAATTGGCTCTAATTCCAAGTCCAATTTGAATCCAAATATGACACCTTGGACTCAAATAAGAAGATGAGTGTCCAAGGTGTTGAGAAATTCTAGTGCGAATACCTAATAGGTACAAGAAGTAAGGATGGGGAATATCCAATCAAATTGCATCAACATCAACATGATTCCAATCTATTTTTCAAATCAGGAAACTCTTTCCCTTTAAATGACACATACTAGGAAAGTAAGGCTAGTGGATCCTAATTGATTTGTTTCCTTTTTTACCTTCCCAAGATTGAGAGAGGATTAAGGAAGAAGAGAAAATTGTACCTGCCTAGAGTGGTCAATTGCGCGGTTGATTCTCTTTGTGATTCACCTCTCGCAACAAAACAAAGCAAATAAGGCAAGTTAGAAATCAACTCAATAATGAATGAAATGAATATCGGTGAATTATGCATTGCTCCCCGGTAATGGTGACAAAATGTTGAACAGTAATCATTGTGGTTCAGAAAATTGCGTTATAATATAGCGACGAAAACTGGATCGACATTTAAATATATAGTACTCGAAAAATGTGAGTTCTGAAGTTGTTTGCAGGGACCAAACAATTGCAATTCAATCACTCATCAAAAGATATAAATAGGAGCACAATAATCAAATCATAAATAATGATATGCAATGAATAAGTAATCAAAAATGTATTCAATAAACAGTCAAATTGTATCTAAAGATCAGCAATCAAATAGATAATGAAAAGCCCAGAAAGTTGTTGTTGAAACCACCAATTAAGTGACACTTAGGCTTAATTCTCAACTCAAATCAGACTTCTCAGCTCCTTCTGCTTCTCTTGTCTATTTCTCAACACTAAGCCAAATAGCCAAGCCTTCAGAAGCCAAATAACCAAGCCTTCAGACCTCTCAGCAAAGGATCAAATGACTTAAATCTCCAAGCCCAACACCTTCACAAAATTTCCTAAGTCCTCAAGCATAGATCGCAAGAGCAAAAGCCCCCTACTCTCTCTGTGTACCCATCTCTTTCTCTCCAAACTCGATCTAGATCAGTTCGGTTCAAAGTAGGGGGTCTGGTTTGGCTCGCATGGCATGCGCGAGTGGACTGAGTGCGTATGGCGTGGGTTCAATGGGACCTGACCCCATGGCAAGTAGCTATCAGGTGCATTTCAATAAATACAAAAATCCAAATCAGATTCGCCTGATGTGGGACTAAAGATATCCCAGTTCTTCATGTTGCAGCTGCAGGTGGAGGTCTTCTAAATCGAAGCTGATGCTGCCTCTTTATCAAATTGAAGCCCTGCCAGGACTCCTGATACATGTTTGCATAGCCTGGAGGTGGAAGCGGTGAAGATGATGTACAGTTGGTGGCGGACTACGGTGAAGTTGTAGGTCAAATCGGCGAAGATCTGAAACATGGAATACGGGCTCTAAGCCCCAATTAACAAGCTCATGAGCATCGCTAGAGCATGGCAAGTGTGATTGCAGTGGTTTTGAGGTGTTTCGTGGACTGTGGAGCTCGGGCGAAGGTGGAGATGAAGATAGGATGTGGGTTTGGTTGGTGGAGGTGAAGAGTGGTTAAAGCTCCCAATAACCTTGGGGCTTTTGTTTTGTGTAACATGGTGAAAGTAGTGGTGGTGTTGGCAGAGCATTTGGTGTACTGTGGTAATGGCACAGGCTCATCAGAGCCTTTGTCAAGTGCAGGGAAGATAGAGGAGATCAGTGAGGAAATGAGAGCTACACTAAAATCTAGGGACCTAAACTAACCTAAGAGAGGTGGGGAGTAAGGGGACGTAGTCTATTGGATGAAAGGGGGAGGATTCATGCTATCTTGCCTCACCGAACACGTAGGAGATGAAATTCTCCGGTGATGCGAAGCGGCAAGAAAGAATGGAAGAGGGACTCCTGCTAATGTATGCTAGGAGCAGACGAACTTGAGGAAGATATTGGGCCTCCCAATTTGTCCGTTGGGAGGCTTGAAGAAGGAGATTGAAGGTTGTCACCGAAGCTGAGGTTGGAGGTGGCAAGAGGAAGAAAAGAAGAGGATTTTGTGGCCTAAACCTTGCTGAGAAATTCATGGGAATGTAGAGGAGCTTATATAGGAGACGAATTGGACCTTAAATGGAAAGAATTCGCATGTTGTTGACATGGTTTAGGAAAGTAAAAATCCAAAATTCTCGCGAGCTCTTCAGAGCTCTATTCTCTATATGGAAATCCAAGATTTGTTCACATGGTGGAGAATCATCTCGTGGTTCTTCCCTCCAAATTTAGAGGGATTTGAGTAGGAATTGGAGGAGATATTCACAGTCAAAGGCTGTCTTGTTTCGGTTTGACTGCTGTTTTAGGAAACTCATTGAAATCAGGTGGCAGGGACCTCTTTGTGAAGAAGATGAAGAAGTTAGGGGCGTATACGTAACAAAACTTGAAACCTAGGGGTCTAGATGTGAGAAATAGGGATTTTAAGGGTAGAAACGCAAACTAGGTCAATATGGACACTGATTGTGCCCAAATTTTGTTGTTAACCTAATTTGGATGCAATGAATCTAATGGTGAAATTGGATTTTGATTTTGACTACGTTTGATTAGATAATTGCACAGAAGCCTAAATTAAGGCAAACTCCCGTCGGAATATCTATTGTTGGTCAAAATAAGTTTAGATGGTCAAAGTGGAGGTACCAAAAATATTAGAATATTTTTAATGAATTTTATAAGGTTTAGATTGAATTTATTTCTACCAGAACCCTTTCAATTTGAGTGAGGCTGATAATTAGGGTTTTTAGTGATATTTTAATCCTCGAAATGCATGAAATCCTGATTCAATCAATGTGAGCCCACTTCTTGGATATTTAAGTTCATTTGACCCTAGATTAGCCCCTGATTAACCCCTTAGTTAATTTGTATTTGTGATGAGATGGTAAAACAACATAATTAACTTATTTTGTTGTCTTATTCCCAAATTCAGTTCAACATAGATTTACGATCCTTACACGATCATTTAAGAGATTTTAATGATTTGAATTTGACTAATTTTAGTTAGTTATGACGAATGATGGTGTTACCATCACTTCTATCATTTGGTTTTGCATTCCTTCAGGGTCTTCATTGCCTGGGTATTGATTTCTTTTTGAAAAGGCCCAGGTTGGTATGAGTTCATGTTTTGTCCATAAATCCTAGATTGATTTTGTTTGTGAGGAGGAACTTGATTGGTATTTCTCCAGGAGAAATTCGGGTGGTTCCTCCAACTTGCATTGTTTGAGTTGGAGGGATTGTTTCTAAAATACTCCTAAAGGGTTGAGATGTTTTCAATTGCTGGGTTGAAGGAATTTGGATTCATATAATCAAAAGTTCCAGCCAAATCTAATACAACCTCAGAGATAAAATTATTCTCAACAGGGGCTGCACCAACTTGATGCAAGCTTCCTCTTTTTAGGAGGTTAGGTGTGGTCAAGGGTGATGTCAGTTTTGTTGGTGGAAGAGCACCTCGATTGTTGATTTTGATGATAACAAAACACTTGTTATTTAACATTTGCATTGAGTTTAAGATTTCAGGATAAATACAAATGGATTCAAGTCAAAAGGAGTTCAAGCTTGCGTCCATGGCGGATTGGATGAGCCTAATGGAGGAGATGGAGCTTCTCTTGGAGCAAAAGGTCAAAGATTCATGACGATGAAGAATAAGACATATATTTATTTTGAATGTCCATCTTGTTCATGTATTTGTCTCTTTATGTTCTTTGCTTTTTATTTCTTAAATTATTATTAAAGTGCCCCAAAGTAACATACGATGGTCCTAAGATCACTTACACAACCCTAGGATACTTAGGCAATCTTTGACAAACTGAGAAAATCAATATAGAAATTAGATAGCCTGATCAGACGTCCAATCTAGACATCAGATGTCTGATCTTGACTTTTAAGATGTATGACCTTTTATCTAGACGTCCAAAGCACTTAAGCTAGAAACCGACTCTCTGTCTAGCACCTTCAGATGTCTAGCTCATAGTCTAAACGACTTATAAGACATTTAAAGACCTTGCCAGACGTCCAACACTAGGACCATTGTACTATCAATCCATTATCTTATAAGATTAATTTTTAATTAGACTTACATCTACTTTCAGACATCTGTAGAACATCCCAAATGTCTGATAAATAGATGTTAGGCTAAGATCCAACCCGAATCACTTTTGTCAAGCCACATAGCCGTTTGAGCCTTAAGAAATCAATTCCCATAGGGAATCCTCTTTTCAGACAACATGACACATTGCCAGACGTCCAATCTATCGTCTGTGCAACACATTCTAGATCCCTATGATGGTAACACCATTATTCGCCATAACTAACTTGAATTATTTGAAATCAAGTGATAAATGCTCCTAAATAATTGCCTGAGGACAATAATTCCACGTAAATCCATTTTGAGAAGAAAATAATAGAAAGGGTTAATTTTACAGTTTTAACATCACATCATAAATACAGATTTACCACGGGATCACCCAAGGGTTAATTATAGGTCAAATGAGAATTAAAGTCCAAGAAAGGGGTTAACACAGACAAAAATGGGGTTTTACGTATTTCGAGAACTAAATCAGAACACAAAATCCTAATTCTAAACCCACATAAATTGAAGAGGTTTCTATCAGGATAAAATTCATCCAAACATCCTAAAATTCATATAAAAATATTCTAAGAGGATTGGTACCCTTGATTTAACCATCTGAACCTATTTTGATCTAGAATAAAGTTTTAGACGGGATTTTGCCCTAATTTAGGCTTCTATGCAAATTTACCAGTCAAACATGGTCAAAAATGAAATCCAAGTTCACCATTGGATTCCTTGGGTCCAAATTAGGTTATCAGCAAAATTTGAGCCCAATCAAAGACCATCTTGACCTAGTTTACAATTTAGTCCCTGAGACTCTATTTCTCTCACTTAAACCCCTAACTTTTGATTTTATTGCAAATGGGTCCCCAACATTATCATCTCCACGATTTAGTCCCTGCCGCCATTGGCGGTGGGAACGCATCTACAGTAAGAATCGAGGGAGATTTCCTCCCTCGAATCGAAGCCAACCTCCTCCAAATTTGGAGGGATTGCTCTTGAGGAGTTTCCCAATCTCTTGGACTCAATCCTAAACCTTAATTCACTTCCTAAAACCCTAGCGAACCCATGAATTTTAGTGCGAATGCCTTACGAATTTTGCAAGGGAATTGCACTGATTTCCAGCAATTCAGAGGCCCAGGCTCTTCTATAAGAACCCCCTAGCTTCCACCATCCTCCCTAGTCTAGTTTTGGCCTAAAAATCTTCTTCCTTCTCTTCCTCTGGCCACCTCCGTTGTGACTCCAGTGAGCACCTCAAATCTCCGTCGTCGCCCTCTGCCATGTACGATAGGAACATCTTCCCCAACTTCATCTGCATCTAGTGCACATTAGCTAGCGTTGCCTCGACCCCTTCTTCCTCGCCATTCTCATCATCAGAGGACTTCACCTTCCCTGACTCCAGCTTTGATCCTCCCTTTGTTCATCCTTTATTTAGGTTCTTTGTCTTCCTCTCCTTCTCTCGATCCTTATCATCCCCTTTATTTCTTGTTTTAACCGACAACCACCTCCCTTCCTCACCGTCTTCCCCAAGTCTGGCAAGAGCTCCAGTGAGCTCGTGCCAGCGATCCATGCCACGAAACCTCACTCCATCTGGTCCATAAGATCACTCACATTCAGGATAGCAGAAGCCTGCAAGAAATTGAGGGCTTTGCTCACCCAAATCATCGGCCAGAGAACCCACCAACTCACCGTTCACCCCTTCACCCTCCGCCCACCACATGCCACTGTTTGCTAAATCACCACCACTATTAGCTCCGCCTCACCACGGCGGAGCTTCCCAACTATCTAACTAGACCTTAAAGGCCGTATTCCTGTCACATGTCTCTGCCGACTGCCGTTGTCATCTCCAATACCATCTGCCATTCACTGACCACCATCACCGCCACTACTACCCCCAAGCCTTGCGGACGAACACCACGAAGCTTTCTAGGGCATCAATTGAAAGCAACCAAGGAAGCAGCTGCAACAATTCGACAAAGACCTCTACTGCGATTTCATGTGAAGAAGAGGGACAATTATAATCCCACATCATTCACGTCAAGCTTGGGATAGCATATAAAATGATTTCATGCCATATCCTCTCCACCTCAGCACATGGGGTGAGGTACCTCTCACTTACGTGTGCACTCCTTACCTACTACACCTTACCGGCAGGTCTAGACGCCATACCCGACCCGATTACCCAATTACTGTTTACTCAAATACCATATATTCGGATTTGAGGTGGAAAGAAAGAAAATCTAATGAGGGTAGGGGGAGGGTTTTGCACTATGTTCCTTGGGATGCATGCCTACATGCTCTACACTTAGCATCTCTGAGGCTTGGCACCCTTGTGCCTTAGTTGTGCTTTAAACGGTTAAGTCGTTTGACTATCTAGTCCGATGTCAGATTGAAAGTTCTGTGGGATTATTTGGTACTGTGGAGCTATTTAAAGTGGTTATTTGAGATTAGTGGTTCAAGATCACTGTTGAGATATTGATTTAAGCTAAATTGAATGCTTTGATATGTGCTTAACTTGAGGGATATCCTTGGTGATCTAAATCACCATTTTTAGTGTTTCTCTCTTCTTTTTATCATAGCAATTTCTTGAGATACATTGGTTTATTATTGAATATCATTTTGAGTAGATTATTATTCATTGCATATTTTTATCTTTGTACTCATTATTTCTATATTGTGATTAGTGCGTAAATTCTATATTTGCTCCTTACGAACGACCTCAGACTCAATTCCTTATTTTCGAGCACTCTATAAATTTTAAATGTTGAAACATTTTTGTTGATCGTACTACAATGCGCATTTCCTAAAACTCAATGGAAGCATTACAACACCCTGTTTCGTTCTTATGAAAATAGGAAGAAACTTGTCTTAGAGTTAAATGCCCGATAATCTTTCCAGATGTCTTATGATTGATATGTTAGACATCCGTCTAAATCCAACCCAATCTAGGAACATCAACCCTTCTAGAGCAGACGTCCGACCATCAGATCAGACAAAGACCCAGACGTCTGACATTAGATTCAAATGTCTGATAACCTTATCAGAATCATAAATGACCCTGATTTCGTTGGGATTTTGGCTTGATCTCTTGTGATTTATTCCCAACGTCTATAGAAGCCTTCCAAGGCCTTCTAAACCCTTCTTAGGACCTTTATAAATAGAGGAACACCCTTCCTAAGCTAAATACACCTTGAGAAACTACTTCCATACCTATTGTGTCCAAGAGAAGAGAGAAATCATCAAGAAGTTGTTGCTCTCAAAGATCTTGACTATACATCCGAGAGCATCGTCTTCGTTGCACACTTGCTCTCCCGCCTTCGCATATTTGAGAGCATCCTTATGCCTTGCATGGTTCACGCACACCGCGATGCTAATCGATGCATTCCAACTCAAGGAAGTATCCTTTGCCTATGGAAGCTAAGTTTAGCATATTTACTTTGTGGCTCTATAGGATTGTTGTAATTTGATCTTGTTTGGGTATTCGCATTGCAAATTCCCATCTCCACCGTGAGACAAAATACTCCTGGTGAAGAAGAAAGGTTTGAGGTACGCTACCCTTGGTTCAAAGTAGCATGGTTGTATTGATGTTGAATTATCCTCGTTTAAGTAGTTCGGATAATAGATTTGATCGACTAGGTCGATCGGAAAATCCTAAATCGAGAGGCTTAGGTGGTGGTTTTTACCTAGGTTTGGGTTTCCACCTAAAAATTCATTGTGTCATTTGTGAGATTGCTTATTTATGATTGTTAATTTATATTCTGCATAATTTGTTTATCACGCTCGATCTAACCCCTCCCGCCTAGGGAATTACAAGTTTTTGTGAGTTTAGCCTTTCCTCAATTTTGTTCTGGTGAATTTGCATTTGGTCAAGCCTTTGAGCAATCATCAAGATGTCGTTTTGAGTGACCAGGATTGATTTGGTGTGAGAATCTATCTCATTGATACCAAGTCTTGGGTTGATGCTCCTACCAAAGGTATTCGTAGATGCTTGATTAAATAAGTTTTCACTCATTTCCTCGAACAATTGGTAGGCACTCTTGACATCCTTGTTTAAGAAATTTCTGTTGCATGAAGTATC
Organism: Thalassia testudinum; assembly: GCA_037157565.1. Classification (NCBI taxonomy): domain Eukaryota; kingdom Viridiplantae; phylum Streptophyta; class Magnoliopsida; order Alismatales; family Hydrocharitaceae; genus Thalassia; species Thalassia testudinum. The sequence goes on along the minus strand of JAZHRO010000007.1, from coordinate 67,758,821 downwards.
AACAAATCTTCTAAGTTGATCTTCAAGTCCAAGGTAGAGGATTTCTACGAGTTGCTAGAGTGGCATTGTTCTGCACGAGGAATAGGTACGTAGAAACTCTTGAATTTGTAAGTGAAATCAAACTCGTAAAGATTTTCGAATAAAAATATGAGAGTTCGAGTCGTTCGTAGGGAAGCAAATAGATTACAATCGCTTTCCTAATTAAAACTAGAATTAAGTATCAAGTAAGATGATTATTAAGACTAATATTAAATCTAATAGCATGCAACTACTATAACTATAATATACTGCTACTAGAATGCATACAATTTGAAGGTAAGTTGAAAAATAACTAGAACTTTATTGAATAAGATGAGAGTTTAACACAGATAGAAGTGGTATTGCAACTAGAGGAATGCTTAGAAAATTATAACTAGAACGAGATTAGTACAACTATAACTAGACTAGAAAAATGCAAAAATTATGGGCTTCGAAAGCGAAGTTCGGAGCGTCAATGTAGATGTAGATGCTAAGGCGCACGCACCAAAACCACCAGAGTTGGCGTGGACTAGCACTAATTAGTTGAGACTACGTGGAAGTAGGAAATTCTAAGTTGGAGATATGGTTCCAATGGGGTGGCTAGGTGTATTTATAGGAAATAGAGATGCTTCCTATTGGTTGGTTTAGGTTACCTAAGATCACTAAGTTGTAGGGCTAGAGTTTAATGGGTTAAGGATCAATGGGTAGGATTAAATTATAGGGATATTGTAAATTAAATAACTAAATAGAGGAGGATAAATAGGTTAAGTAAGGTGCATGTGAAATGTTGACGTAAGGTATGCATGGGATTGGTTTGGGGTTTAGGTGGGTGGCTTTCGGTGGTATAGGATGATGGGATTTATTTTGTTGGGTATTTGCATGGGGATAGGAATTTGTTGCGGGTTTTTCGGGTGTACGTATTTGTTGGTTGGGAAATTAGACGTGGGAATTTGTTGCATGGCTGTATTTGACGTGGGGTGTTTTTTTTTTACGTGGGATTATGGGAATTGTTGGGGGAAGTCGTGGTCGTGGGTTGTTGGGATTTGGGTTTGTTTCGGTGGAAATTTATGTGTTGGCTACATGGGATGGGGTTTGAAATTGAGAGGAGGGGGGTTGACGTGGGTGAGTGCATGGTGTAGGGAGGTACACAGGGGATAAGTTGGAAATTGTATGGCTTGGTTTGGGAATTTAGGAAAGTGTGGGATTTTTAGTGGTGAGGTGGGTATGGAAATTTACATGTAGGTTGTTAGGATTAGGTTTGGGTCAAATAAAAGGGCTAATAACGTTAGGAAATAAGTCGATCAAATTAGGCTTAATCCTTTTCCAAGTAAACTCAATTTTGATAATCCAATCAACCTTGCTCTGATCAACCTGAAATTTTGTGCCTGCACATATAAAAATAAATACATCAAGGTACCCGATACAATTGTAGGAAAAAATTGCACAAAAGCCCATAAGTATGCATTATTTACAGAATGATTTAAAATGACTAATCTAACCTAACTAAATGCAATCTAACCCAAATTACCTTTAGATTAACATTAATTAGGCATTAATTAACATAAATAAATATCAAAATATCACACCTTCATGCCTATCTTTTACTAGTCCTCGAGCAATTGCAAGAATGAAAAATGGATGCAAAATGTACGATCCATGCTAAATACAACTCAGCCTCTAATGGACTACTTATTCCTTTTTATCAAGGATTTGACAAAAGATTTCTTCTTATCTTCTTTCAAAGATTTAGAGATCCAGACAAATGTGAAAATGATGTGATAGTAGCCTAAGCAATGGATCCCAATGCAAAGCCAACCTGCATTTAAAGTTAGTACTTGACCCTAGGTAAAAATTCTATCGGGATAGACAAACTTCTTCCATCATGGATACAAATAAATTGAAATATCTATCCCGGCTTTTTAGCTTTGGTAGAAGATATCTAAGTCAAATGGTTTTACATTTGATGGCTCACACTCATCTGATGTTACATGTAGACTAGCACTACATACTCTAGATCTCTAGACTATCAAATAAGTCAACCTAGAAAGAGGCTAAAAAAATTATGCTCTCCTGGCGTTCTTTTGAACTCACTCACTCTCTTTTTCTTTTCTCTCTGTATTTTTTCTTTTCCTTTTTGAGCTTTTCTTTAGATAGCTCATGATCTCACTAGATTTTGTAAATATACTAAATATTTTGTAGCCTCACATGGCATTAATTAAAGTTTTGATAACCCTATAACTAAGTCAGAATTCCTCAGCCCATATTCAGGCGATTAGAAATATAGAAAAAGTAGGTCAGGGTCATATTTGGTGGATCACAAAGGGAGTGGGTGTTGTTGCCTCGATGAAATAAACACAACTATAAACTCAACACTTTTCCTTTTTTCTAGACATTTTCTTATTTTTTTTGAAAAAATTTTCTTTCTCTTTTTCTTCTTTTTTTCTTTCTATTTTTTTCATATTTATTATTTTTTCTTCTTCTTCTTTTCATTTCTAGCAACACAACACACCTAGCATAAAGTTTTATTGATATTGGGGAATAATGATGTTTAAGAGGCTAATGTGTGGCTTATTTGGTGGAAGTGCCTACTCTCGTCACCGGGAAAAGATGGATAGGACAAGTGTATTTCTGACCTTTGATACTAATACCCTCCTTCAGCCAAAGATTTTGTAAAGGATGATCGTAATCATCCACTTTAGTCAGTTTTATTAGAACTCAATCTTTGCATATCTGCCTTATTTGGTGGCTCTCAAGAATTCATGCATAGTGTTCGCACGAAGAAACTGAGAGCAAAAATTATGCCTAACTCTTTGGTATCATTATCTAATTATCCAGAACTTAAGAGTCCTCACAGTAGACTTAGAGCACTGGTAAACACTCTACTCTCACCTCACAAATGTTTTGTGGATCTAATGAAAGATAGTTTGCCTAATTCCCTATCTATCCAAGGGTTCAGAAAAGAAGCAATGCTTCTCTTTGACAAACTAAAAGTGTTTATTAGTTTTCATAAAGGATCCATTACAAAGTCTATGTGCAAGTGAAATAAATATACTGGATTCTAAACTAAGAGACAATTCAAGAAGAGAATCTTCAATAAAACTTCTTTGATAAAAACCTTTTTGAATAAATGCATGAATGTAATTTGTATAAATGTTATGTATAAATAGTTTTTTTCTTTTTCAAAAACACATACTACTTTTTGATGACACAACTAATTCAAGAAAAACCACTTAAAAGTTATAATTTTGGAGATAAATAAGAATGACTCTCAAAAATATTATCTACACCCCCCATGCCTATTTCATGCAATGCCCTCAATGCATGTAATGAACATAAAAGAAGAATATATGCTACTTAGAAATCGGAGAATTCTAAAGAAATCAAGACTCGATCATCTCCAAACTTAAATAAAATTTCAAAGCAAATAATAAGATTATTTATAAACGTTGGGTTGGCTCCTAACAAGCGTTGAATTTTACGTCTGCAGCTACACTCAGTCAAATCCATCTTAAAAAAATTACAGAAGTCCTTCTACCTACCCATTAGTCTGGGGATGATAAGGTGTAGCAATCTTGTGTTGCACTCCATATTTATTCAATAACCCTCGAAATTGGGCATTAGTAAAATGAGTCTTACCATCACTAATTATAGCTCGACGCATCCCAAATCTCGAGAATACATTTTTCTGCACAAAGTCAATAACAATTTTATGGTCATTTAATCTAGTTGGAATTGCCTCAATCCATTTAGAAACATAATCCACAGCAAGTAATATATACTGAAATCCATGTGACGCTATGAAAGGACCCATAAAATCTATACCTCATACTTAAAATATTTCAATAATCAGAATTGGTTGAAGGGGCATCATATCTCTTCTTGTCATACTTCCTAAAGATTGACATCGAATGCAAGCTTTACAGAAACTATGTGCATCTCTGAATAAAGTTGGCCATTAAAATCCACACTGTAACACTTTTGCAATAGTTTTCTTTCCCAAGAAATGTCCTCCACAAGCCATATTATGACAAAAGGTTAAGATGAAAATTCAGATTCAGGCACACATCTCCTAATAATCTGATTTGTACAAAGCCTAAATAATAAAGGATCCTCCCAAAAATAATGTTTAGCTTCAGAGATAAACCTTAGTTACTGTTGTTTAGTCCATTCATTGCGTATTTTTCCTATAGCTAAGTAATATGCCAATTCAACATACCAGGGAAGTCCTTTATGGCCTATGGTCAAGATTTATTCATCTGGGAATTGATCTCTGATTGGAGGTGCAGGGCCAAGATTATCCAGATTGAGTCATGAAAGATGGTCAGTCACAACATTCTGAGAATTGACCTTGTCTTTGATTTCAAGGTCAAATTCTTGTAAAAGTAAAATCCATCTAATTAACCTTGGTTTAGCATCTTTCTTCATCAGTAAGTGCCACAAAGCTGTATGATTAGTATAAACAACCACGTGGGATCCAATATGTGAGATCTAAACTTCTCAAGTCCGAAAACCATAGCTAACAATTCATTTTTCTGTAGTCGTGTAATTTTTTTGAGCATCATCCAGAGTTTTGCTAGCATAATAAATTTCCATAAGTTTTTTCTCGATCTTTTGTCCAAGGATGGCACCAACAACAAAATATGATGCATCACACATTATCCTAAAAGGATGGGACTAATCAGGTGGTTGTAAGATCGGGGCTTTGGTCATAGAGTCCTTAATAAGATCAGGTGCAATCAGGAGTAAAATCAAAGGTGTTGTCCTTAGTCAAAAGATTTGTCAAGGGCCTAGAAATCTTTCAAAAATCCTTTATAAACCTTCTATAAAAGTCAACATGCCCCAATAATGATCTAACTTATCGAATCGAGCTAGGAGGTGGTAGATTGGAGATCAAATCAACTTTAGCTTGATTGACTTCCAAGCTTCTTTCAGACACAATATGTCCAAGCACAATCTCTTCTCGAAACATAAAATGGCTCTTTTCCCAACTCAAGACCAGATTTACTTCTATACATCTCCTCAGAATCTTTTCTAAGTTGCTTAGACACTCATCAAGGGAATCTCCAAAAATTGAAAAATTGTCCATGAAGATTTCCAAGTAATCACCAATCATGTTCGAAAAGATCGCCATCATGCACCTTTGAAAAGTCATAGGTGCATTGCATAATCCGAAAGGCATTCTACGAAAAGCAAAGGTTCAGTAGGGACATGTAAAAGTCATCTTTTCTTGGTCTTCTAGACTAACTACAACCTGGTTGTATCCAGAATATCCATCCAAGAAACAGAAAAATTTCCTTCTCACCAATTTCTCTATGATTTGATCAATAAAAGGTAGTGGGAAATGATCTTTTTTAGTGGCAGAATTGAGTTGTCTATAATCAATGCAAACCCGCCATGTAGTTGCGGAGTGGGTCAGGATGAATTCACCCTTGCCATTGGTCACCACAGTTAGCCCTGCTTTCTTAGGTACAACTTGAATTGGGCTTACCCAAGGATTGTCAGAAATGGGGTAAATAATGCTCGCATCAAGCCACTTAATTATTTCCTTTTTTATGACCTCTTGCACATTCGGGTTAAGCTTCCTCTGTAATTCATGAGAAGGTCGAGCATCTTCTTCCAAGTATCTCTTGTGGGTACAATAAGTAGGACTAATACCCTTTAAATCAGAAATGGTCCATCAAATAGCTTTCTTATTTGCACTTTGGACCTTAGTCAATTTAAGCTCTTGATCCCAAGTCAAATGGGAGTTAATAATCATAGGGAGGATCTGATTAGGTCCTAAGAAGACATATTTCAGACTACTTGGGAGACGCTTTAAGTCCAATTCAGGTGGGATGTTGAGGGAGGGTAGCTGAGTAGATGAAGATGGCGTAGGTAGCCTCTTCACAAGAGGATCAATTCTGAGTCTTGAGTCTGGTGCTGGATTCAGATACTTGCAAACTTCATTGCACTTAGGTTCCAAATCAGTTTCTTTTCTTCATTGAGTCAAACATGCTAGTAGAGGATCCTCAATAAGATTAATAGCCATGCCTTCCTCAATATCATCATCTTCTAAGTCCTTAATAGTTCCACAATCATCAAAGTTTTTCGTTACCTTAAAAACATTTAATTTCATCTTTTTATCTCCAAAGCCAATTTCCATTTTTCTAGATTCACAATTAATGTGGGCTTTAGCAGTAGCAAGGAAGGGTCTGCCTAGGATGATCGGGGTATTGCAGAGTCATTCGAGCACCTCCATGTCAAGGACTAGAAAATCAACATGGAAGTAAAAGTCCTTGACACGAACAATCACATCCTCTGGAATCCCCCGCAGCTTAGTGATAGTTCGGTCGGCTAACTGAAGTGTCACATTAGTGGGCTTTAGGTCACCTATACCTAATTTCTCATATAATACAGTTGGGATTAAATTAATGAAGGCACCCAGACCCAATAGAGCTTTATCCAAAGTAATATCCCCAATCGAAAAAGAAATCAGAGGGGCTCCTGGATCCTTCCTCTTAGAGGGAAGGTTATTTAAGATGATTAAGCTAGCTTGTTTAGTCAAGGTAACTTTCCTAGGATTATTAGATTTTGACCTGCGCTTTGTAGTAGTCAATTCTTTCAAAAATTTAGCGTAGGCTAGGATATGTTCAATGGCTTCCAAGAGCGGGATATTAATATGTACTTGTTTGAACACATCCAACCAAGTCTCAGTAGTAGATTCAGGCTTCTTCTTCCTAAGCCTATTCAAGGCCTCAGGAAAAGGGATTTGGATCTTTGGGTCCTTAAAATCATGAGCCTGATCCTCCTCCATAATAGGCTCCTTTCCCAAGTTAGGTGTACCAGGATCCCTAGAGTGTAGAGCAGGAGTCATAATAGGATCCTGGGTAGTCTTTCCACGTCTTAGAGTGATCGAACTAGCTGAAGCAGGTGGATACTGATTCAGATCTTCAGAAGAGCTAGTCATAGAGTATAGATTCGATTGAGGAACCTGATTATAAAAAGTTCCCAGATTATAAGGAAGATTGAAACTAGGTGGAGTCATAGGAGCTTGCTAAATCAAATGAGCTTGATTTTGATTCACCCCTTGAGGGAAATTTCCTCTAATTGATGCATTTCTAAGGTTTGGAAGGGGTTGTGAGGGTAGGGTACCAATAGGCCTATCCTTAGTCTTAGACCCTATCTAGTTCTTCAGATCCTTGATGGATTGGGTCAACTGCTGCATAGCTTACAACAAGGAAGTATTTGTGTCCATCAGTTGATAATTCTGATTCAATATAGCCAATTCAGTTTGGCTAGGCTGGTTAGGGGGTAAGGGTTGATAATTTTGACCCTGGTTATAAATGTTAGGTAAGCTAGGGTTCATCTGATAGGGTCTAGGCTATGTAATATGTTGGTTTACTTGCCCCTGTTTTTTCCAAGAGAAATTCGGGTGGTTTATCCAACTAGGATTATAGATGTTGGAGAAAGGATCGTTTCTACTATTTCATTGGACAGCTGACACATCCTCATATCCAGATGATGATGATGATAGGAGTGTGGAGTCAAGATAGTAGGGATCAAAGTTCCCTGCTTGGGTCCCATGTTAAAGGCCTTGGGTTAGTTGGCTTGCATCTTGAGCCATGTGCAGCTTGTTCACAAACTCCCTCCCCAAGGAAGCTTGGATAGTGGGTAATCGGAGGATTGCTTCCTTTCTATTGTGGCTCATCAATTCATCCAGTTTTTTAAATACAACCTCAATTTTGTCCAGCTTTTCACATATCAAGTTCATATCCACATTGTTGGAGCTCTCCTGGACCTCATAAATTCCATCTCTAGGTTGCATGGATCTTCCATAAGTTTCCATGGAGGCATTGTTCATGGAATTCTCACTCATATTCTCAAATAAATCAAAAGCACTATTTTCACCTTTACTAATAATGCTACCTCCATAGGCTGCATCCACATGGCTTCTCATATGATCATTAAGCCCATGATAAAAGATCTGCACTAGTTGCCATCTAGGAACCTCATGATGCCGGCATTTTCTAATTAAATCCATGAACCTCTCCCAACCTTCATGCAATGGTTCTTTAGGGTGTTGGGAGAAGGTGGTGATAACTCTTCTAAGTGCATTGGTTTTCCCAATTAGGAAAATTTTTTTTAGGAAGGTGCTTCTTAGCTCCCTCGATGTGTTAGCGGGCCTTCCTATAGACTTAAACCAATGGCTAGCTTTCTCTTTTAGGGAAAAAGGGAAGAGTTTCATTTTAATCACATCATCATGTAGATTGGGAATTCTAATTGTCTCACTAATGGCTACAAACTCTTCTAAGAATTGGAAGGGATATTCATCATTGTTGCCCTTAAAATGAGGTAGGAGCTATATAGTGGAGTGCTTAATCTCAAATTGAACCTCTATAGGTGGGACCCTAACATAAGGTTGGTGTTCATAATGGGCAAGGTTGTTAAAATCCCTCAAAGGTCTAGCTGCTAATCGGGAGATTTCGATTGGCAAAAAAATATGTCGGCAGAATATGTCATAGCAGTAAAATCACGTGGTTGAAAAATCCCAGATCAAAAATATATTAGTAAAAACTAACCACGGTGGATTAGGTCGTATCCATAGGGAGGAACAAATACAATAAATTTATGAATATTTTTCTCTTATATTCGCCTAATCGAGTGAGGGATCTGTGCCCAAATCTGCTGCTAAACAAGGCGAAAAGAAGACACACAATAACTCAAGAATGCAAGGTTATGTGTGCAATTTTTCCCCAATGAAAGAATTCAATAAAGATGTGATCAGTAGTGGCATCTCAAGTAATTTCCAATTGTATGCATACTAGAGAGAAATTGTGCAAATCCGAATCCAAATCCAACGTGAAATGATGTGCATAACAGGAGCCAATCAAATACGAGAAAGAATAAGCATAATGTCACAATTTCACTCCAATAAAATAAAACCAAGAATCCAAAAGTTTGGCGATGGCAAAAAATGTAAAATTTAATTGATGCCAAAACTGCGGAAACCGTTCCCTTTGCTCGCACATGGAGGAGGAGTCGCGACAGGCTGTACGAAGCTCGAAGAAGGTTGAGGATGCAAAGAGCTTCCCGATGGTGATGGTGGCGTTAACGGAGGCTATCGGTCAGTGGGGAAGAAGTTGCCGGCAATGGGTTCTCTTGACCATCTGCGTGGGCTATCATCAGTGACTCTGGTGGCGTGGCCAAGTACGTGGCATCAAGGCAAGCATGGAGGAGTTGACTGTGCAGTGTTTCGTGGCTGGAGTCGATGGCTGCGAGGAGGAGCTTCATGGAGGTTGATGGGTTTTGTTGGAGAAGATGATGAATAGTACGTGCGAAGGAGGCACTGCGGATGCTACGTGTGGTCACTTAAGGGTGCGCGCAAGGTCGGTGGCGTGCGGAGGAGAGGACGACACTGGTCGCGCAGGAAGGAATAGTCTGGAGGTGGCTGCATGCGTCAACGGTCATGCGGGAAGAAGAATTGAAGAAGAGGATGGTGCCAATGGCTGTGCGTAAGGGGGATGGGCTGCGCACGAGGGTACTGAGCTCGAGGGCGAGTCTGCGAGTGAGAGTGGCCGTGCGTAGGGGATACATGGAGTGCAGTCAAGGAGGAGGTTGGTTGAGGAGATGAGGTCATGGTCTGGGTGTGGTTGCTCGTGGGTGGTTTAAGGAACTCTGAGCTGCTGCTGTCGACCTGAGGTCGAGGAAGAAGAAATAGAGAGGGAGGTAGGCGCACAATGGTGATGGTTCTTCTGGTGATCCTGTAATGAGTCAAGGAAGACATGTGGAGCGTGGTGTTGAGCATCGAGGTAGAGGGATGCAGTGGCGAGGAGGGCGAGACGTGGTGGCGAGTGGTCACGGTGGTGATCGCAGTTGATGGCAAGAACGAGAAGTAGTGGTGGCATCGGCACTATCATAGCTGACCACGGTGGTGGTGTCGCGGTAGTGGTAGGAGTCGCAGTGACGACGTTGTCGGTGTCACGGTAGTGGTTAGGGGCACGCAGTCTGGTGAGAGCGAGAGGGATGTTGGAGCCGTCCTCCCTTTTTAGGGAGGAAGAAGATGATGGAGAGGAAGTTCCTCTCGTGAAAGAGGTGATCCCCCTTGCTATCTTCTTCCCTATTACATATAGAGAGAGAGAGAGAATCATGATTTCATGTTACTAAAAGACAAGAGAGAGATTTGAGGGTGAAATTTGAGGGAGAGAAAAAGAGGAAGGCATGCCGGCTATTTTATGTGATCAAAAGAAGCAAGAGAGAGGTTTTAGGAAAAATAAGGAAGGGAATGTCATTGATTAATTGAGAGATATAGGAATGTACCAAAAATGATTCCCTTGCTATTTTTGTTAAAACAAAACCCTAACATTATGGTATCTCAAATTGAGATTGATGTGATGCCCTTGCCTCTAAAGTGAATAATTAATCCCTCCATATAAAGATTAATGCAATTAATGCACGAAACGATAAATCCAACGTTTACAAGATTTTGTCAATAACATTTAAGCTTTAAATTAATCTCTTCTTCCAATTACAATATTCTTAGGCTCTAGTTTAGTCTGCTAAAGTGGACCTATCACCTATGGATGTTGGATCTGTAAAATCTCAAGCATCTCCTGCATGTTGGTTTGATGATCTTGTTGAAACTGGTTCAGTTGGAGTTGAAGGTCTTGGATCTGAGCCTGAGGATCCATCTGATTCGGTTTTGGATTCGGGTTGGCTGGGTTAGCCATCAAATCAAGATTAGAGTCTGAGTCAGATGTAGAACTAGATTCACCAATAATTAGTCTCCTCCTTGGTTTTCTTTGCAAAGGTGGCACCAAGTGTGGATTTTGTGATCTAGTTCCATGCATACACTTGGAAGAATGGTATAGATGTGAAGAGAACTAGAGAAGGAAGTGTGTGTACAATGCAAGAAATCAAATTCTAGCCCTAAAGGGTTGCACCTATTAGACCTAGTCCAAATTTTGCTAACCCAAGCTAAATGACCTGACCCTTGAATTACTTTGGCTGGCCAGAAGGTTGGGACCCCCTAGGACACCCCTCACGGCAGGACAACACTAGATATTAACGCGGTTACCACATCAACCTTTCTTGTCACTAGTTGGTCCAAATACACAAGGCCTCAGATACAATCAACTAGGTATAGCTCCAGTTTGAAAAATAAAATCCAACCTAGTTGGCACATCTATCAAGTTACTTAAAGCTTAGGATTTAAATTACACAGGATTAGATGATGGGCGTGAGGGGCATGGTTTCCTAATTAGATTAATTGAATTGTGTGTGAGTAACAAACAAGGGTTCACAATACAAGCTTAATTGATGTGATTGCTTTTAAAGTTCAAGTGCTTATATTAGTGAATTTTAGGATTCACTTGCTTAAATAGATTCAGACAATGGTTCTAATGAGGCATAGGAGAAGTTTTACAAGTCTCAATTGTTTGATAAATTTCCTTTAAGTATGGGGATGCAAGTGTGCTCTACCTTAATGTGACACCCTAAGAGCATATAGTGCTATATGATCCGTTTTAGCCTAAAAAATCAAACGTGGTGCGACCCAGTCAGAGAAATCAATGGCTCTATTACACCACCAAGTAAGATACCTAGAAAATTTTCTTTCGAAATTTTTTAATGCACGTTATGTAATTTTTCAAGATTTAAAGTGTACTGGGGGTTCTATAGTTTGTTTTGACCCTAAGTTAGTGATCAAATATTCCGTGTAATCAAACATGCACCAAATATTTTTTTAGATTTTTCAGAAATTCTATATTATCACAAGAATCTAGTGCAATAAATTGTAGATAAATTAGAGTTATATAAAAATTCTCCTGATTTTTTGTATTCTGAAAAATTAGGAACAATAATAGATTTGATAATAGTTCAATTCGTGAATTTTTAAAATTTTTATATAAATTAGAATTGCATAAAATTTGGATATGTTGTTCCTGACTTCAATACCCACGACCAGGAAAAATTTCATAATTTTTGAAAGTGTAACATTTCTGGAATTGAATTTTAAAAATTAAAGTTTGTCGTAGCCTTAAAATGTAGAAGGTGGTTTATTGGTTTTCAAAAGATAATACTGTTTAACGCAAAATCATCGAGTGTTAAGAAATATATGTGTCGTAGTATAGTCGACAAAATCGCACAAAGCACTTAAATTTATAAACTCGAAATCTACTTGGAGTCTGAGGTTGTTCGCAAGGAGCAAATATGGAATTCATGCACTAATCTCAATTCAGAATTAATGAGCACAATTAATTAGTCACAATAAAAGATCTTCAATGAATAAACTGGTCAAAAATAATATTCAATTATAAATCAATGCATCTCAAGGATTCATGGGATAAAAAGAGAGTGAGAAGCAAAACAATGGTCGTTTAAATCACCAATTATTCTCTTAATTGAGCATGCATCCCAAGTATTCAAATAATTCAACAGTAACTCTAATCAAGTACTCAAATAATGCCACAATATTTAGAACTAAGTCAGATGTCGGATATGTGTATCAAACAACTTAACTATTAAGGCATAGCACCACAGTAAAGCACGTAAGGGCACCAAGCCTCACAAGGCATAAGGCTTCAAGGCACAAGGCTCCTTCTCAAGCATAGCATAAGGGCGAACACCCTTTCTCAGAGACTAAGTATCAAAGCCTTTCTTTAGCATGTGCCTCGAGGTGTTCCAATGTGAAGCAAAACCCTCCCCCTCCTCACAATTCCCTCCTCTTTCTTTTCTCAACACCAAGCATAATTGGCTCCAGATTTGGGTAATCGGGTCTACGCATTATCGAGTCCAGGCTCACCGGGTGTGCGGGTAAGGGAGGATTGAGAGGTTGAGTGCGTGGCGGACCCAACCCCCCATGTTACTGGGCGAGGAGCCTCCTTCACAAAATCCTTATATGCGCAGCAGAAGCCTCCTCCATGCCAAATGTGGGACCATCCAACGTCTTCTTCACTTGTTGCCTCCATTACGTGCAACTACTGAAGCTCTCATCCTCAATTGACTACTGGTGGTGGTGCTGCTGCTCAACTAGTGCTCCAGATGAGTTCGTGACTTGCACTTGCAGCACTTGGAAGTGGTAGTGAGTCCTATGGATACTGGACGAGCGTGGTTAGTGTCGAGGAAGACGAAGGCTATGGCAAGCAACCAGCGAACCCTGAAATTCACAAATACAGGCTAAACTCCCTAATTAGTAGGTTCAGGAGCATCGCCAAGTTGCATGGACTGCAACGACGGTGGTATTTTGGTGTATGCATATGTGTGGAGGGCTGACGGGGTCCACGATGGTTTGCGGAGGAGGTGGAGTTCGGTGGAGCGATTGGGTGATGGTGAGGCAAAATTAGTTGAGGGTTTTTGAAGGTGGAGTTGAGCAAAAGCTTTTGGGAGCGTTGTGGGGTAGTTTGGTGGTCGAATGTGGTCGGGCGACCATGCTGTATGTGGAGAAGACAGAGGGGGAGAGGAGTGGTTATCGGTTGAAATAGGTAGATAAGGACCTAATCCTAGTCTAGAGAAGGAGAGAGAGAGTTTGGGACCTAATTAGTGGATGAAATGGGAGAGATGGCACCGGCTTTGATTGGCCGGTGCTGGAGACGGTGAATTCCTCCAGTGAGGGAGCGGCGAGGAGGAAGAGGGCTTCGGAGCTCCTGATTTGTCCGTCGAGAAGTGGAAGAAGGAGATGAAGACAATCCCTCTGCCTATGGTATGTGGCAAAGGGCGACGAAGGGAGTTGGAGGAGACTTGCCGGATATGTGACAGAGGTGGTCAGAGAGAGAAATTTGAAGACTTTAAGGCCTAAAACCAAGCTAAGGAGTGAGGCCTTGTGAGGGGGGTTCTTTTATAGAGCTCAAATCCGAGCTCTAGACGAGGAAAGAAGCTCTAATTGACTTGGGAATCAAGGCACGAGGTATTCATGGATTTCGTGGATTCGGTAAGGCAAATCTGCGTAATTTAGGAGACAAGATCTATCTCAAACGATTCTCTGTAGTGCGAACACCAATCTCACCAATTCTAGTAAGATTTGGTTGTGATTTAATCAGGTTTTGATGTGGTCAAAGTTGGCCTGAAGGTCGATTTGACCTCCAATGGTAGCAGGGACCATTCTGCAAAGAAGGTGATGAAGTTAGGGACCTTTCTACAAAGATTTTGAAAGTTAGGGGCTTGATTGAGAGGAATAGAGTTTAAATGGACTGAAATGCTAACTAGGTTAAGATGGACTCTGATTGGGCCAAAATTTTGGTAAAAACCTAATTTGAATCCAAGGAATCTAGTGGTGAAGTTAGATTTGAGTTTTGGTTAAGTTTGATTGGGAAATTTGCATAGAAACCTAAATTAGGGTAGAAATCCATCTGAGACTCTATTCAAAGTCAAAATAGGTTCAGATGGTCAAACCAAAGGTACCAAACCTTTAGGAATATTTTTCTATGAATTTTTGAAGTTTTAGATGAATTTTATCCTGACCAAAACCTATTCAATTTAAGCAGATCTGAAATTAAGATTTTGTGTTCTGATTCGGTTCTCGAAATATGTGAAACCCCATTTTTATCTGTGCGGACCCACTCCTTGAACTTTAATTCTCATTTGACCTTCAATTTACCCCTGACAAACTCTGTGGTTATTCTGCATTCATGATGTAATATTAAAACTACAGAATTAACCCTAATTTAGTGTTTTCTTCTCAAAACAGATATGCGTGGAATTATGGCTCTCAAGCGACTATGTAGGATCATTTGTCTCTTGGTTTTGTCTAATTAAAGCTAGTTATGGATCATGATGGTGTTACCATCAAATACCCACCAACAAGAGCTTCTCTTTTTTTAAAAAAAAAAATTATGCAAATAACTCAAGCAAATGACTAACCTAAGGATCAAGATAGACACCTAATCTAAATGGACAAATATATATATATATATATATATATATATATATATATATATATATTTGAAACAATACTAAATGCAATTACTCTTAAGAGTCATGAATCTACTTATGTCTAAGATGTAGATGGCCTACTTGGAGATCTTCACCTGCACTTTTTCTTCTCGTCGCTTCGCAATTTGTTCTTGTGCGAATGCACGATCCTGTACACAAAATGAAAAAAAGAGAACAAGTTAGATCTAACGAATGCAAATCTAGATGAAGCTATTGAAAGCGAAATAAACGCGTTGCCTCCCTGGCGACGGTGCCAAAAATTATTCTGCACGCGAAGTAGGTACATAAAAAAACATGTTTGTCGTAGTAAATGCATGTAGAAACTCTTGAATTTGTAGGTGAAATCGAACTTGTAAGGATTTTAGAATAAAAATATGAGAGTTCGAGTCGTTCACAAGGAGGTAAATAGATTACAATCGCTTTACTAATTAGAACTAGAAGTAAGTATCAAGTAGGATGATTATTAAAACTAATACTAAATCTAATAGCAATGCAACTACTAGAACTATAATATACTACTACTACTAGAAAGCATACAACTTGAAGGCAAGTTGAAAAATAAATAGAACTTTATTGAATAAGATGAGAGTTTACCACATAAAGAAGTAGTATTGCAACTAGAGGAATGCTTGGAAAATTATAACTAAAACTAGATTACTACAACCATAACTAGACTAGAAAAATGCAGAAATTATGGGCTTTGAAGGCGAAGTCTGGAGCATCAACGTGGATGCAGATGCGAAGGCACACCCGCCAGAACCACCAGAGTTGGCATGGACTAGCACTAGTTAGTAGAGACTACGTGGAAGTAGGAAATCTAAGTAGGAGATATGGTTCCAAGGGGGGTGACTAGGTGTATTTATAGGAAATAGGGATGCTTCCAATTGGTTGGTTTAGGTTACCTAGGATCACTAAGTTGTAGGGCTAGGATTTAATGGGTTAAGGATCAATGGGTAAGATTAAATGATAGGGATATTGTGAATTAAATAACTAAACGGAGGAGGATAAATAGGTTACATAAGGTGCATGTGGAATGTTGACGTAAGGTGTGCATGGGATTGGTTTGGGATTTACGAGGGTGGCTTTCGGTGGTATAGGATGATGGGATTTATTTTGTTGGGTTTTTGCATGGGAATAGGAATTTGTTGTGGGTTTTTCGGGTGTGGGTATTTGTCGGTTGGGATATTAGACATGGGAATTTGTTGCATGGCTATATTTGTTGTACAGCTAAAGCCAAATAATGATAGGTATTCCTATCATGTTGAACAAATAAGCAGCCCTGTCCTTAAGAGTCAATGGGAAGAGTCTCATGAGCCAAAGGTCTTCCCAAATTTTTCAGCAATGTGTTGTTTGGGCAAGGATGATGAGAAAATACACGGTTTTATAATTGATGTAAATTGATGTCGTTACAACGCATAAAATCGACCAACTTTTAAATTTATAAACCTAGATAGGGTGAGTATCTAGGGTTGTCCAAGGAGATCAATTTGTTAGTCATAAAAATAATAGTCTCTTTCTCGCTCTCTCAAATCTTCTTTTTTTGTATTTTTGGTTTTGTGAATATTTTTTAGGGTTTTCAAATATGAGGCAACGAAATGTGAACTATGCCTAAGTAATTGCACAGAAGTAAATCCTACCTTTCTATGCTCACCCTAGACAAGTGCGCCTAGGGTAATTAAAAAGGTAGAGTGAAGTGCACTAAAGCAACTAACCAAAACTTGAATTAAAGACATAAAAATAATGAAATGCATTTGAAATTGATTTAGAATAGATGATGTCTACAAGGACTTGGGGATCTCAGTTGTGTGGAGGAATTCCACACGATTAATCCCCAAATCGAGGAATGCTTGTAGTACCAAAAATAAATACAAAGAAAAAGAAGATAGAAAAGTCTCCCAAAGGATGAAGTTGCCCTCGCTCCAAGTGCGGCTGCTCCGAGACTTGAAGAAGGCTTCTTCTTCTTCCTTTAAGTGGTCCTCCTCTTTAGCTCCTCCAAGGTGGTGAACATCCACCTTTTCTCCCTTGCCTGGTTGTCCTCCAAGATGATGATCCTTAGCTCCTCTCCATGATAGATTGAAGTAGAAGTAAATACCAAAAGGGAATGGGATATCCCCCATGATTCCACCACACTTCTTCTCTTCAAATGATGGTTGTAGGTGTATTATAGTGGAGAGAATGTGTAAATAAGGATGGGAATTATGTGGTGGTAGGGTAGGGTATTTATAGGATGGGAAGGGTGCTGGTTATGTTGTTTTAGGAGGGAAATGAAGGGGTGTGTGGATGTTTTCAGAGGGAAATGAAGGGATGTGAAGGGGATGTTTTTGGAGGGAAAATGAAGGGATGTGAAGGGGATGTTTTTGGAGAGAAAATGAAGAGGTGCTTATGGGTGGTAGTTATGGGATATTTTGAGGGAAAAATGGCTGGCTATTTAGGTGGTGTTTGGTGGAGTTGGGAACTAGGTGGAAGGCATGCAGGAGGACTTGGTAGGTAGCTTAGCTAGCTTGATCTAGCTAGTAGCTAAGGAGAGCTACATGGAGCTACCAATAGCTAGTTTGGAGCTGTAGGAAGCTGGAAGAAGTTGAGAAGTAGCTACTTTGAACTTCATAACTCAACTTAGCTAGTTAGTTGAGAGCTAATAGCTATGAAGAGAGAAGTTAAGCTTCCTTGAGCTGGATAGAGCTTGACTGAGCTGGCTTAGAGCTAAGATGAGCTGGGACTAAGCTACCTGTGGACTCCTTAGCTAGCTTAGCTAGCTAGTTCACAATTGGTAGCCAAGCTTGAAGTTGAGACGAAAATGAGCTGCATGAGCTGGAGTTGAGCTGGCTTGAGCTATCATGGAGCTGATTAATGAGCTAGAATCCAGCTGAGATGAGCTGGAATGCAGCTGAGGTGAGCTGAATGAGTTGGGATGAGCTTCTATCCTCTTTCTGATGTTTTGCCTTTCACATTGTCAGGGTTTGCTTGATTTCTACTGTGTATTCATCCCTGACAATGAAACGAAGTATATCAACACATGAAATGATAAGAAAACATAACAATGCATGCTGAAACCCTAAATGCAAGTGAATGCCTAAATGCAACCCAATACCATAATGTAATGTAGAAAACATGAGAACTAGATATGATTTTTAGCTTAAGAATGATGATAAACTAGTGTTTATCACACCCCTATGCTTATCTTTTTACTAGTCCTTTAGCAAAATTGTTTCACAAAAATGGTATTAGGGAAGACTTTTTTTTTTTTTTGAGAACTTTTTTATGGGACCTTGATTGATCGAAAAATATGGAAGGTATGAGATTTGTTTAAGATAAAACATTGGGATTTATCCTTGGATCCAGAACTGTGTATCTTCCTAAGAATTCAACCAATTTCCCCCTTCTGATTCCAATTATCTCATCAACCATTTTCGTAGTTAGAACCTCAACTTAAGAAATCGATCCAGAATTTGTGTAACCTTGAAAATTCAAGTATCAGTGCTTATGCTTGGCCAACATTTTTGAAAGGAAACTTTTTTGTACGGTCGTGGTTTTTTTCTTTTTTGAAAAGGTTGTGCTCCCCCATGCTCAGCCTTAGGTTAGTCTTAACTCAAATTGTGTTGGGATCATCATTCCCATCACAAAATCCTCTAAGGGGCTCTGGTGCCGATGCTTTGAGATAGCTTTATCCACGACACCCCCTAAGAGTTCACAAGCCCAAAATATAAAGTGATGTAAAGGGGCACTCTAAGTGGGCTCAGGCTCAAAGCAATGTCAAGGGGTGCTCTAAGTGAGCTCAGGCTCTTGCTCTATTTGAGACAGTATCGCTCAAGACACCTGAGCTGCAAAATGAGCTTTAATGCTCCATATATAGATGTGGATATAGATATAGAGTAGCACTGAGGTGGTGACATATTTTATCGCGTCCTCAAAGGAGACATTTTTCTCCTTCTCAGTGGTGGGAACTCACACCAATCAATTGTTATAGACTTTCACCAAGGCTAAGGCAGGGGAAATTATTTATTTAGATGTTTTTGGGGGTTGGGTTTTGTTGGCTTTGTATGTGTGAATAATTTTGACACTTGAGTTTCAAAAGAAATTCAAATTTCTGGATCGAGAACCAAGTCAAGTACTATTCATACCACTAAACGAAATCTGAGACTATTAGTTTCTTCAGAGGTTTAGAAGGATTTCTTTAGGAGATAAACTGATCGAATCTAAATTTTTAGACCTGAGAACTCTAACCAAAGGATCCTTGGATTCGTCCTTAAGTTTGTTCAAGATTAAATCTCTTATGTACCTTTTTGAAATAAAGTCACAACCTTGGTCCCATGTTTTTGAAAGTCCTCAAAACATTTTTTTTAAAGCAATTTAAAATTTTTATTGGATAAAAGTGAATGCAAGCAAAATGTATGTGAATGCAAGAATGCAAGGATGAATGCAAAGATGCCGTTATATTTTTAGGTTATGAAAATCCTGAAATGACAGATAAAATTTAAAGCATCCCCCCTGATTGTTTAGATACTCGACACAGTTAATTAAGTTATTTAGGCTTAATTAATTGCATGAGAAAGTAACTTAGGTTAACTCGAATTAATGTCGTGAGTGTAGTATAGGGTGAAGTTAACCTAACATTTTATATTTTAAGTTCTTTTAACTGGTTGAGTCCAGTTCATTCACTGGAAGGCATAATAGTAGCTTAATTCATCAGTTAATTCCTAAGCATAATTAAGAATCAATTAATTAATCAGATTATAATTACAATATTTTAAACTCATGAATATAGCATAAAAGATTAACAATTCAAAGCATGCAATATTCCATTAGAAAGAAACACATTTACACATATAATGTCATTAAGAATCAAGTAAACATTTTTATTACATCATTACATCTAATTACAAGAGATTAAGGCAAGGAAATGCTAAACAAATGATTGCAAATGCCTTATTACATCTTTTAAAGCTCAAAATAATAAAGGAGAACAAGGTATATCAATGATATTATAATCAGATGTCTAAGAAAATAGCAATGAATGTCTTAAAGAAAAGGCAATTAGAAGGCTAAAAATAAAGCAAGACATCTGATTTCTTCTTCCTTTTCTTCCCTCATTCTTATCTTAAACTTCTTCAGCCCTCTCTTTCTTCTTTCTTATTTCTTTTCTGCTATCACTCTTTACCTCTCTGTCGAGCTCTTCTTCTTAAGCCTTAAGACTTATATTCTTCTTCTTTAAGTTCCTCTCTCTTCTTAAGTTGCTTTAGTCTTTATCCTTCCTTAGTTCTCTTCCTCATATTCTCTTACTATGTCTTCAATTCCACACTTAACCTATTAATTATAAAAAGTTGGTTTTCTTCTTGGCAGCTCAGACCGGTTAGGGATACATAGCATCCTGTAGAGGGTGGGACCAGACCCTACTGGGTCCGAGCCTAATTTTTCTTAAGTAAATTCATTTCATTTTAAGCTCGTGCATAGTAACTGGCCTCCCAGGCCCACACGCCCACTCACGGGCCCACGCACACGCCCACAAGCGCATGCACACACACACCTATGTGTAGGCATGTGCATTGCACGCACCCGCACCCAAGCCAGTTTCATTTCGTGCCCTACGCTGACGACTGAGAAGGCATACGTAGGAAATCATATTATACCATGTCATCCGACCGTGGCTTTCCGATGTAGGACTTTGATTCCCAGATTCTGCCTGACTTCAACAAACAATTGTGGCTGCTAGGGTTCACGGTTTCGATCGAACAAAGGCTCGATCGAAAGCCCTTGACCTATTCTATCAAGAACATGCACCAATTTGATGATTAAGGGTCGATTTACCCTTCAATTTGAAGGGTGGAAACAAGGTTGCAGCACAGCCATTAATGGCTACAGAGAAGGAAATTGAGTCTACTATCCTGTCGAAGGTCTTTTTACCTTGACTGAAGATCTGAACTCCTTCAAGATTTAATTCTGCGCTCTCTAAGTCAAGAATACAGCTTCTGCGAAGCTCTAGGGAGGAAGAGGAGGTGATGAATTCATTCTTATAGTACAGAACTCAAATTTGAGTTCTAGAAGGCTTTGCAGAAAGAGGAACTGCTTCTTTGGGATTCTAAACAACCTCAGGAGGTTGTAACAAACTCATCTAAAAAGAATTAAGGTTCAAATCTCGTCAAATAGACCCAGAACAATGTATGAACTCTAAATAACCCAAAGGACACAGTGGGTCTAATCTCCTTTAATTCTCGACTAAACACATTAAAAACCACTCGATTGTAATGTACATCACTCCATATCTCAATTAAATCAACTAATTCACAGAATGCCTCATATATTCCTCAATTAGCACTTAGGGTTGACTCATTCTCACTCAGAGTTGACTTTCTCGATTCATCTTTCTCAGAGCCAATTGATATGTTAAGTCAGATCTATTTCACTCTAGAAAGCTAATGCACAGCTCAAAACTCAGTTTTGAGCTCATCGAACGTGTACTCAGGTCCGCTACCTGAGGACTAAAGTGAGTTTGTTCGTCAGAACAAACTAGAGATTCTTGCAGGAATCAGAGATCAAGAATGGAGTATACAGGCTCTGCTCTTGCTTCAGAACCTAAAACCCAGGCCTGAAACCTAATGGAGAGGTTTCTCCAACTCCATTGGAGATGGAGAAGACAGAGATCAAAATCGAGCTCCAGAAGTTTAAACAACAAGTTAATCACCAAGAAATGATCCTTGCACTCTAAAGAGACAATTTGGAGCTGTTCACAGAGCTTCGAGGGCTGATTCTCAAATTTGACTTGCCGGAGCTCGCCGGAGCTTCAGTGAGCCCAGAAATATGTAAATGGAGTTCGAAGCTCCACAATTTTAACCACAAATGATTCTAGGATCTTCCTGAGGTCACAAGGAACCTCAGGAACTTGTCAATTAACTCAATTAATAATTACATCAATTGATTAGCTTTGAATCCAGAAACAAACTTTCTGAGCTCATTAGAACTCAAAACGGTCCCTTTCACTCAATTGAGTGAGGAGAAGGGATAATTAGCAATCGGTGATGATTTATAGATGGATTATTAGATGGATTAACTCCTCTGAGCTCACTATAGACAGCGGCTTAGAGGTTGGCATGGAATTAGGTGTTTACTAATTAGGCGATCATTTATCTAATTAGATACAAGATCGGGGCCCTTAGATTACGGAGAGGTGATGGAGGGCCCCAGCGAAGTGCTCTAAACTCGAAGACCTCCGCCATGGACAGCGAAGGTCGCCAGTGACGGTGAGATGTATTAGACGGTATAGGTGATAATTATGAGTGAAAGAAAGTGGAAATGGATCGTGGAGAGATAAGAAAAGTGGAACATTACCTAGAAGTATGAACGAAGGCCCAACGAGGCCGGATTTGGACTTACCGGAGCCGGAGACGAAGCTACTGAATCTAACTAAACTAAGCTAATTCTATCTAATTACCTAACTAATCCAACTCCTAAGAGGTAGCTCTACTTACCTGACGAAGGAGGTGAGGGATCTCGCCGTTGGCAGGGTAAGAACGAGATCAAAATCTAGACTGGGTGAGAAGAGAAGCTCCGGCCAATCAAAGCAGAGATCAGAGGGAAGATGGCACGCTCAATCACCGTTGGCAAGGCGAAAGAGAGGAAAAGGTTGTGAGAGAGGCAACGCATCCTCGGCGGCCACGCTCGAGAAGGAGAATGAAGACACTGGAGTTGCAGAAGAACCTACTGACCAGCTACGGTAAGGTGGAGAGGGGAAGGGAGTTGATCAAGCTCAAATCGTAGTGGTTGATGTGTATTTATAGGTTGTGGCAATTGTGAAAAGAGCTATATCTGGACAGGAATACGTCTAGGTGCAGGTTAACCACTGGTGTCTTCTCCGACGCCGGTGAAGTTATCGTCGAGCCCTAATTAGGATTTAGAGATCATCCAAACCGTGGGATTAAATGAAGAGGGTGGGCGCAAACTCCAGGAGCTTGGCGAGGATGTTCTGACGGAGGATGGATGGTGATCGTAAGGTGTCTTCACTGCCGCTTCTCAGCCATTGAAGTGGCTGAAGAAGAAACGAAGAAGAAGAATGCTCACAAGGACTTGGGTGTAAGAAAAGTTAAGGACTTAAGTAAAAGGAAAGGACTCAAATGCATTGAATTCTATGGACTAAAATGTAAACAGAGGCCCTTTAAGTTAATTTTAATTTAATTCTTTTCCAACTTTTTATATATAATTATAAATTAGCTAAATATTATATTAAAGCCATGTATTCACATTTTTGACCCATTTATTTATATTTATTTACTTATTAACTTACTTAAGTTATTAAAGACTTAGGTCTTAAATTACACTTAAGTTAAATAAGATATTAATTAGGTAACTAATTAGTGATATTTCGAGTCCATTTATTAATTAAATTAATAATAATGTTAATTATATTTTAATTAAGCATTTTAAACTTATTTTAAGGTCCTTTAATGATTTATCCCTTATTCTATAATTAACTCTTATGTATGCATATTCCTAGCTAATTAACTAGGGAAACTAGTTAATTAATGGTAATTAGAAGCCATGATGAGCCTCTCATCATACCCCAAGCCAGGGTTTTGTTAGCCCCTAGAAAAATTAACCAGAAATATGATGATTTAAACACTAAGGTTTAAATTATTATAAATAAAAACTAAATAGAGGAATGCTTAGGTCAGAATTTTGAGTATTCAATTTTTTAAAATTTTTTTGTATATATAAATAAGTATCCATAAATATGCAAAGCATTCTATGAAAATCTCTTTACTTAGACTTAAGAACTTAAATACCCCTCTCAAAACACACTATTAAAAATAGAGTTTTTGACAGGAATTTTATTAAAAAAATCAGAATATCGAAAACCCACTTATTCTCTGTAATCACTCTAAACCCTAGAAACTCAAAATTCAAAGTGTTTTAAGAAAACAAAGCTCAAGAGTTGGAAATTAAATTTTAACTCAAAAACTCAATAGACTTAAGTTAATCGTTAAGTTTATGAAATCTTATTTTTATCAACCCAAGTTTTAGCAAATTAGCCAGACAGTCATTATTTGCCAAACTTAGAGTGGTAAAATCCTAATCTGCCAGCCCACAGCACCAAGGACAAACTTCTAGGCCTAGGGTTTTGTCAATCTTTCTCCTTTAGGCCTCAATTGCAAGTCCTCAAAACCCGATTTCTTAGGCTTCACTGCCCAATACAAAGGTTCAGTAGCTATGATTTTAAAGCATCCGTGCTTGTGAAGAGAATTGTCCTAAAGGCATCCAAAGTTGCAAAAATCTAGATCTTAAGACATCAATTTCCAATCCAGGTTATTCCAATTCAAGCCTTTGGCTTGGCCTTAGATTTGGTTGCTTTCTCCTCACCAGTTTTATCCCGAGGTCAACACTTTTTGTGTATATCTCCCCGGTAGACCACTGGGTCTCTTATTCCTAATTTTTATCTCTATATTTTTTCAACTCTTTTCTATAGGATAGAACACCCATATGTAGCAAGGTGTTCTTTTATTTGATGGAAGGAAAGGTAGCATCCATTTGTATCAAGATGCTTTATTTGGTGGATAAAACTGCATAAACACCCATTTGTAACGAGGTGCTTAACTGCAGGGCATTTTATTTTTTAGTTCTTATTTTTTCCCTCCTCGTTTTTCTTACTAATATAATACTCCATATCCTTTTTCTAGGTGAGTGGCACATCCTTCACCCTTTCAAGAGCCGCCCTGTAGAAATCCTTGGACTAAAGAGGATTTAGAATCGATCTCTTAACCTCTGTGTTTTCGTGATCTCAGATGCCAACAAGACAACTCTATGTGTGTGAATTTTGGATGCTTAGGTTACTTAGCTCTCAAACCAAAGCTTGGACAACAAAGCCATTCACTCTCAGGTCCTTTAAACTCTTAGTTTCCTCCCGTAGGATCTGTCAAGACACAACTCACTAAGTCTAGACGAATGTCCTTAGTTGATTAAGCTAACTATAGCCTGATAGACATTAAGATTAAGATTCTACCAACTCTTTACTTAATTAACTTTGAATATCTGGCCTTTTCACTTAACTTAGTGGTAAACAGATGTTCATAAAGCAAAAGGACTTAGTCTAATTGACCAAGAAAGTTACAATTTAATTCCAAAACTAAAGTTTTAAACTTAATACACCTTAGTTACTTTATTTCAGGATAAAGAACGAAAAAATAGATGCTAAGGGTTTCAGACTCTAACTTAAATAAAATCCCATTCAAAATTTTCCAAACAGATGGGTCTTTTGAAAAGGTTATTTAAGTAAAAATCTAAATAAGGATTCAATGCTCTTATAAAATACTATTTGCAATATATACATATAGTTTGCTTTCTGACCTAAAAGTAAAATTAAGCTCTTAATTACTATGATAAATATATTTTTGGTATCTTCTTCTTTTTCTTCTTTATTATAAATGTAAACCCCTTTATTATTTTTATGATTTTATAATTTTTCAATTTTTATATTTGTATATTTTTATTTTTATGCTTTATAAATTTTTAAATTTTTTATGATTTTTTTCAAAATTTTTCAAATTTTTAGGGTAATTTTGACTTTTCTAAAATTTTTTTCTATTTTTTTAAAATTTTGTGGGAATTTCATTTTTTGTGTTTTTATATTTTTACTTTTATCTACCAATACACTTGAAGTGAAAATGTCACTTCACACCCCCCAAGCTAAAATATTATAATGTCTTCATTGTAAGAAGGGTGGAAACGATATTACATTTCACTTAGTGTAGGGTGATGGAAGGAGTCAGATAGAGGAGATCAAAGATCTCTGTGCAGACGATTTCTATTCTGACCAAAGGTTAGAGTGGTCAGTCAGACTAGATGAAGGTAATCAGTGTAAAATAAGTGACAATTCAAGTATAGATTCGAGTGTATGTGTAGAGAAAAGTGTGAAAAATAGGAAACAGCTATATACAAGATGCTAAGTTTTACGCCTTCAGCTAGGCATAAACCCTAGTAAAGAACTCCTATAAAGATTATGTATGGTAAAAACAAAGGAGTTACGGAAGAATTGGTTCAAGAAAATAGGAAAACAAATAAAACCACCGGGTAAAACTCATCCTGATATTGCCTAAAACAGATCTCGTAGAACCAAAATCAGATTCCTATGAAAAATCTCAGAAAGAGTAAAGTGTATCTCATGAAGATTAGATCTGATTTGGGTTGAGATGTAGATATCAAAGATTGAGACAATCTGAGAAGTGATTCCAACCAAGTTCAGAAGATCAGGAGAGTCAATTCTGATTCTCAATAATAGGTGGATCAATTTGATACAACAAAGGCTGCTGATGCAGGTTTGGTGGTTCATTTTCAGGAAGTATAGAGGACGGGTTTTGATTCGAATCAAAGGCCTGATTGATGAAGTGTACTTGGCTCTGATGTTGCCTAGGGTTTTGCAGATTCCTAGGATTTGGAATTGGCTGAGGTGGAAGAGTACCTAGATGATGAGACTCAACCAAAAGCATGATTTGATTTTGTAAATCAGCCAATTCTACCTTGCATTGCCTATGGATCTCAGCAAGAGACATTCTATCACTGACTCTCTGTAACAACTCGCAAAATTTGATTGAGCTGCGTATCTCTATTCGGCCCAGAGTAATTCTGCATACTCGCAGGATTGGGCCTCACATTCGGTTGCTGAAACGGCAACGTAGGTGAGTTTTCCTGGTCTGAGTCGAATATGATGGTCTTTGTGAATGGTCAGACCAAGAAAAATTAGGGTGATTATGCCATCCAGGATTATAGGTATTCGAATATGGGTTTGATCTCGGTGCATATCCCTGAATGGCATTCAAATCAGAAGGATAAGGTGTGTTTTCTGAAAAAACAGGAAGTGGGGACAGAGGTGGGAAAGATTGTGGGACAAAGGTCCCTTCTTGGGTTGGTGCAGGAGTAGATAGAAAACCCAAGGAAGATGGATCTCTAGAATCCAAATTATTCACAAACTCCCTCTTCGCGGGAATTTGCAAAATAGGTAAATGCGTGGGATTCTGTGTAGCGAGAGGAGGCATAAGAGATTTCATCGTGTTTCTGACATTGTCGAGATGCTTCGTTACGATGTCGACTTTGTCTAGTTTCTCTGCTATGATCTCTAAATCCTTGGAACTGGATAGATTCCCGATCTCGTGAATGCCCTTCTGTGGGTTTTGATGCACTGTATTAGTTCCCCGCGTGAATTGCGACATGGATGTGTTGTTGATCGAGTTCTCTGCCATCCCTTCAAACAATTTTGAGGCGAATTCTACGTCGCGATTTAAGAAATTCCCTCCACAAGAGGCATCGACTAGATTGTGAATGCCCTCTTACAATCCATAATAAAAGATGTGCATTAGTTTCCAGCGAGGGATGTCATGATGTGGGCATTTCCTTTGTAATTCATGAAAGCGTTCCCACACTTCATGAATTGGTTCTCCTTGATTTTGAGTAAAGGTGGTGATGGCTCGCCTTAATGCGTTGGTGCGACCAATAGGGAAGAATTTCTTCAGAAATGCGGATTCGAGTTCAGCCCAAGTTGAGATTGGTCGTGCTATAGTTCTATACCAGTAGGCAGCCTTGTCCTTAAGGCTGAAGGAGAACATTTTCATCAATAGGATTTCTCGGCTTTGATTTCGAGGACCAAGAGTCTGAGATAGATTTTTTAGATCTTCAATATGTTGGAATGGATCCTCAGATGCAAATCCGTGAAAGTGTGGGATTAGACCTATAATGTTTGGCTTTGATTCTGGGTCATTTTCGTCAACGGGAATCCTAACATTAGGCTCTACTTCTGCAGTGGATGGATTATAATAGTCGCGGAGTAGAGGCCTAGGATGAGGGATCGGTAAATCATGGTTTTCAAAACCCACCTCAGGTCGAGGTGGAGGACGGGTTTGCAGATTCTGCAAATTTTGAAGAGCAGCTGTCAACAGATTGATTTGATGGTTCTGCTCGAGCATTTGAAGATTCTGGTTCAGGAGCACCTCATGGACATCAAAAGGTGGCATCTCCCCCTGACCAGAAGAGGAAGGGATCTCAGGATTCTAGTTTTGCATTTGGTCCATATGACCAAATGTAGAAGAAGCAGATGAATCAAATGGGAAAATTATTGGTTGCCTTAGTGCAACTGGCTTAGGAATACCTGTCAATGGAGATACGAGAGGCGGTTTCAAGAATTGCTTCCCATGCATAAACCAAGAGAATGTGCAAAGGCATACTCACACCACTGAAAACAACGGTAAACAAGACTCGAAAATAGCGCAAAAAGTGGGTTTTTCTCTTCTTTCAAAGGAAAGAAGAGTCCTAGAATATGCAAAAATAATTTGGATGCAAACAAGTATAATATCAGAATCAAAATATGCATCCTAAACCTGTGTCTACGCAAGTGCGTACCTTAAGGCTCAAAGGTCTAAGTTCTAGGATCGAGAAAGCTCACTATAAGCTCCCCGAGGCTTTACTAGTGAGACAAACTTGTTGATCTTCGACCAAAGCCCTAAGAGGTGCAAAGAGGAGAGGTAGAAAAATCTGACTCGTGTGACTCTAGTGAGTGCGTTGTGTGCGTGATAGCATGCAACAGACGAGAGCATAAAAACCCACATGCATTCTGCAAACAGATTGAGTCACAAATTTTAATTATCCTCTTTTTACTTAATTTTTTCACAAAAATGATGGAAAGAAGTAAGGTGATCACTTTTTAGGTATTTTCAAACAAAAATATGGTCTTGTTAATTATCCAACGACAAGGATCTATGTGGGTTTTGCATGTGTTTTCCCGTTGATGCGAGAAAAGTAGTAGAAAAATCTCGAGTCAGATTTCACGAATACTAGCAGGAATGTACTCCTAAGAGTGTATGCCTAACTATATGCTACTGCTAGTCAGAAAGGTATGTGTATTTTTGCTTTTTTTTTAATTTTTTTAACCTAAATGCAACAAGCAAACTACACTAAAGACTAAGGAAAGAAAATACTCACAATGGATATGTATAATGGTCTGGACAAAAATAGCGTGAAAAATTCCTACCTCCTTTCCTGAGAATACCCGCAAAGGTAACCCTGAAAAGAAGATAGAAACAAAACATAACAAAACAAATTAGTAAAAAGAAATATTTACAAACTAAAAATAATAGCGAATATAAATTACAGTTACCTCCCCAGCAACGGCGCTATTAAAATGATTGTTTAGATCCTCAATACAATTAATTAAGTTATTTAGGCTTAATTAATTGCATGAGAAAGTAACTTAGGTTAACTCGAATTAATGTCGTGAGTGTAGTATAGGGTCAAGTTAACCTAACATTTTAGATTTTAAGTTTTTTTTAACTGGTTGAGTCCAGGTCGTTCACTAGACGGCATAATAGTAGCTTAATTCACCATTAAATTCCTAGGCATAATTAAGAATCAATTAATTAATCAAATTATAATTACGATATTTTAAACACATGAATATAGCACAAAAGATTAACAATTCAAAGCATGTAATATTCCATTAGAGAGAAACACATTTACACATATAATGTCATTAAGAATCAAGTAAACATATTTATTACATCATTACATCTATTTACAAGAGATTAAGGCAAAGAAATGCTAAACAAATGATTGCAAATGCCTTATTACATCTTTTAAAGCTAAAAATAATAAAGGAGAACAAGGTATATCAATGATATTACAATAAGACATCTAAGAAAATAGCAATGGATGTCTTTAAAAAATGGCAATTAGAAGGCTAAAAATAAAGCAAGACATCTGATTTCTTCTTCCTTTTCTTCGCTCATTCTTTTCTTAAGCTTCTTCAGCCCTCTCTTTCTTCTTTCTTGTTTCCTTTTTGCTATAACTCTTTCCCTCTCTGTCGAGCTCTTCTTCTTAAGCCTTAAGCCTTATGTGCTTCTTCTTTAAGTTCCTCTCTCTTCTTAAGTTGCTTTAGTCTTTATCCTTCATTAATTCTATTCCTCATATTCTCTTATTGTGTCTTCGATTCCACACTTAACCTATTAATTATAAAAAGTTGGTTTTCTTATTGGTAGCTCAGACCGATCGGGGATACACAGCACCTTTTAGAGGGTGGAACCAGACCCTACTGGGTCTGAGCCTAATTTTTCTTAAGTGGATTCATTTCATTTTAAGCTTGTGCACAGTAACCGGTCTCCCACCCACTCATGGGCCCACGCACACACCCACAGGCGCATGCACACACACACCCATGCGCAGGCACGTGCATCACATGCACCCGCACCCGCACCCAAGCCAGTTTCATTTCGCGCCCTGCGTTGACGACCGATAAGGCATACGTAGGAAATCATATTATACCATGTCGTGCAGCCGTGGTTTTCCAATGTGGGACTTTGATTCCCACATTCTGCCTGACTTCGACAGACAATTACACTTGCTAGGGTTCATGGTTTCGATCGAGCTAAGGCTCGATCGAAAGCCCTTGACCTATTCTATCAAGAACATGCACCAATTTGATGCCCAAGGGTTGATTTACCCTTCAATTTGAAGGATGGAAACAAGGTTGTAGCACAGCCATTAATGGCTACAGAAGAAGGAAATTGAGTCTATTGTCCTGTCGAAGGTCCTTTTACCTTGACTGAAGATCTGAACTCCTTCAGGATTTAATTCTGCACTCTCTAAGTCAATAATACAGCTTCTGCGAAGCTCTAGGGAGGAAGAGGAGGTGATGAATTCATTCTTATAGTACAGAACTCAAATTTGAGTTCTAGAAGGCTCTGCAGAAAGAGGAACTGCTTCTTTGGGATTCTAAACAACCTCAGGAGGTTGTAACAAACTCATCTAAAAAGAATTGAGGTTCAAATCTCGCCAAATAGACCCAGAACAATGTATGAACTCTAAATAACCCAAAGGACACAGTGGGTCTAATCTCCTTTAATTCTCGACTAAACACATTAAAAACCACTCGATTGTAATGTACATCACTCCATATCTCAATTAAATCAACTAATTCACAGAATGCCTCATATATTCCTCAATTAGCACTTAGGGTTGACTCATTCTCACTCAGAGTTGACTTTCTCGATTCATCTTTCTCAGAGCCAATTGATATGTTAAGTCAGATCTATTTCACTCTAGAAAGCTAATGCACAGCTCAAAACTCAGTTTTGAGCTCATCGAACGTGTACTCAGGTCCGCTACCTGAGGACTAAAGTGAGTTTGTTCGTCAGAACAAACTAGAGATTCTTGCAGGAATCAGAGATCAAGAATGGAGTATACAGGCTCTGCTCTTGCTTCAGAACCTAAAACCTAGGTCTAAAACCTAACAGAGAGGTTTCTCCAACTCCACCGGAGATGGAGAAGACGGAGATCAAAATTGAGCTCCAGAAGTTTAAACAACAAATTAATCACCAAGAAATGATCCTTGCACTCAAAAGAGACAATCTAGACCTCCTCACAGAGCTTCGAGGGCTAATTCTCAGATTTGACTCGCTGGAGCTTCGGTGAGTCTAGAAATATGTAAATGGAGTTCGAAAATCCACAATTTTAATCACAAATGATTCTAGGAGTTTCCTAAGGTCACTAGGAACCTCAGGAACTTGTCAATTAACTGAATTAATAATTACATCGATTGATTAGATTTTAATCCATAAACAAACTTTCTTAACCCATTAGAACTCAGAATGGTCCCTCTCACTCAATTGAGTGAGGAGAAGGGATAATTAGCAACCGACAATGATTTATAGATGGATTATTTGATGGATTAACTCCTCAAAGCTCGCCATAGATAGCGGCTCAAAGGTTGGCATGGAATTAGGTGTTTACTAATTGGGTGATCATTTATCTAATTAGATACAAGATCGGGACCCTTAGATTACGGAGAGGTGATGGAGGGCCCTAGCGAAGGTGCTCTAAACTCGAAGACCTCCGCCATGGACAGCGAAGGTCGCCAGTGACGGTGAGATGTATTAGATGGTATAGGTGATAATTATGAGTGGAAGAAAGTGGAAATGAATCGTGGAGAGATAAGAAAAGTGAAACATTACCTGGAAGTGTGAATAAATGCCCAACAAGGCCGGATTTGGACTTAACGGAGCTGAAGATGAAGCTACTGAAGCTAACTAAACTAAGCTAATTCTATCTAATTACCTAACTAATCCAACTCCTAAGAGTTAGCTCTACTTACCTGACGAAGGAGGTGAGGGATCTCGCCGTTGGCAAGGTGAGAACGAGATCAAAATCTAGACTGGGTGAGAAGAGACGCTCCGGCCAATCGAAGCAGAGATCAGAGGGAAGATGGCATGCTCAATCACCGTTGGCAAGGCGAAAGAAAGGAAGAGGTTGTGAGAGAGGTAGCGCATCCTCGGCGGCCATGCTCGAGAAGGAGAACGAAGGCGTCGGAGTTGCGAAAGAACCTATTGACCAGCTACGGTGAGGTGGAGAGGAGAAGGGAGCTGTATCTGGATGGCAATACGTCTAGGTGCAGGGTAACCACCGGTGTCTTGTCCGATGCTGGTGAAGTTATCATCGAGCCCTAATTAGGATTTAGAGATCATCCAGACCGTGGGATGAAATGAAGAGGATGAGCACAAGCTCCAGGAGCTTGGCGAGGATGTTCTGACGGAGGATGGATGGTGATCGTAAGGTATCTTCACCGCCACTCATCAGCCATTGAAGTGGCTGAAGAAGAAACGAAGAAGAAGAATGTTCACAAGGACCTAGGCGTAAGAAACATTAAGGACCTAAGTAAAAGGAAAGGACTCAAATGCATTGAATTCTAGGGACTAAAATGTAAATAGAGGCCATTTAAATTAATTTTAATTTAATTCTTTTCCAACTTTTTATATATAATTATAAATTAGATAAATATTATATTAAAGCCATGTATTCACATTTTTGACCCATTTATTTATATTTATTTACTTATTAACTTACTTAAGTTATTAAAGACTTAGGTCATAAATTACACTTAAGTTAAATAAGGTACTAATTAGGTAACTAATTAGTGATATTTTGAGTCCATTTATTAATTAAATTAATAATAATGTTAATTATATTTTAATTGAGCATTTTAAACTTATTTTAAGGTCCTTTAATGATCTGTCCCTTATTCTATAATTAACCCTTATATATGCATATTCTTAGCTAATTAACTAGGGAAACTAGTTAATTAGGGGTAATTAGATGCCATGATGAGCCTGTCATCACCCCCATGCCAAAGCTATGTAATGTCCTCATGCAAGGAGAAAGATATCACCTGGGTTGGAGAGGTCGAGATTAGGATTCACAAAACTTGAGAGAAAAAATAGAGAAAAGGAAGGCGAGAAAAAGGATATTGGGTTACCCCCCAACAAGGCTGTTTGTTATGCCTTTTCAACTGGGTGTAGTGTGTAATAGGTGACGTGGCGACAACTAGGTTTTGTATAGCGTTGTAGTACAGTTAGTTATTGCCATCATTCACTAATATTTATTACTCGGAAAATAAAGTTCTCCCGAGGTCGAACTCAGGGAGCAAGCCGTATTCTAGAGGTATACAGAATCTATTACAAAAATAAAGAGAGAGAGAGATGAAAGTTTGGCTTCTTCTTCTCTTTGGCTCTTGAGTCTTCTTCCTTTTGTCCTTCCTGTTTTTTCTTCTTCCTCTTCTTTTCTTGCTTCTCTTCTTCTGATTTCTGCTTGGTTGGACGATCCTGTCCTTCTCTTCTTTTTATCTTCTTCTTCTTTGTTTCTTCTTTTCTTGCTTCAGATCCTCCCTCTCGTGTTCTTCTTTTTCTTTTCTTGCTTCTCTTCTTCTTCTTATTTCTGCTTCTTCACATGGCTTCTCCTTCCCTCTTTTCTTCTTCTTCTTTGTTTTTCTGCCTTCAGGACGTCGTTTGATTTTCCAATCAGACGACTTAAACCGCTGCTGCTACAGTGTCTCTTCAGTTCTTCTTCTTCTTCCGCAGTCCTTCTTCTTCTTCTTCACCTGTGCCTGCACGCTCAAGAATTCAACATTAGAGGGCAAAACCTACCCCCCCCCCCCCACGTCTCTCTCTCTCTGAATTCACTCTTTGGGCAGCTCTCCCAGAGCAACCGGGTAATCGGGTACGTGGGTCGCGCCCGGGTCCAGGCCCATCGGCGTGCGGTGGTGGGCGAGGAGTGCAGCTCGGGCTTAGTCGGGTCGAGCCAGGCCCGCGAGGTGTGCGTGCGGACGAGGCCGGGTAGTCGGGCGGGTGAAGGGGACCTCACCCCGTGAACTGAGGCGAACAGCTTAAGGCACTTTTTGCCTTTAAGCGCCCGTTCGCCTCAGTGGCTTTCCGAGGTCTGACTAAATGTCCCACCCCAATTTGGATGCCTGCGCGGAGGAAGCAGCGGCAGTCGAGGAGAAGCGCGGGGGCTTCGCGCGAGAGCTTCGCCTCAACTGCAGCCTGGCACTTCGCGAAGACGTCTCGCACTGCCTAGGAGCGTGACCTGGGCGTGGCGCACCTGGGGCAGCAGGTGAAGAAGCTGCTTCGCTTTAACAATGGCGGCGGCGAGCGCAGGTACCTGCCCACAGAGAAACGGCCTCTCGGCCCAATCAGAAACGCGGAGGACCTTCGCCGTGGCACGGCGAAGGTGGTCGGGGGGTGTGCAGGCGGCGGGGCGGAGCCTAAGGGCCGCCCTAGGTCAAACTGCAGGTTGGGAGATGGGTTTGTTCGGTGGAGTTGCAGAGGGTGATTTGGGGGAAGTGGAAGGGCGGAGGTTGATCAGGGTGAGGAGGCGGAGGTTCTGCGGTGGTCGGCGAGCCGTGTGGGTTGCTGGAGTGATGGGAGCGGGTCGCCGGAGCAGGGGCCGGAGGTGGAGAAGGTGAGGGCGATTGGTCAGATCGGGGCAACAGTAAAGATGTAAAGTGAGGAAAAGGAAGAGGGGAGGAAGAGGAGGAGTTCTACCTACTTAGCAGGACGAGGAGGGGCCGGAGCAGGCAACAGTCGTATCGACTGTCGCCGGAGAAGAAACTGCCCAGAGGAAGGAGCGACGGCGAGGAAAGGGCTGGAGAGGCGCGCGCTGGGTGCGGAGCGGTGCGGGAAGAGCGAGGGAGGGCAACCCTGCAGCTGGTAGTGCGGCAGAGCGACGAGGAGGAGGAGGAGGGGCCGCCGGAGCAAAGGGGGCATCTGTCGGAGTGGGAAGAGAGGAATTGAGGGGGTATCTCCATCAGATCCAAGCTGAGAAGAAAGGCGGAGCGACGGGGGTATTTATAGGGGTAGTAACAGAGAGGAGGGCGGAGGGAGACGACGTGTCTCCCTCGCCGGAGGTCGCCGGAGGACGGATACCCATACCGTTCGTGCATTCGCACGGGCGGTATGGGTGGTGGCAGAGCTCAGGGGGGTGCTCCTGCGGTGGCTGACGACGCAGGGCACCCCCATTAGACCTGGAAGGCCCTCCCCCTTACCCTGCGCGGCGCCATGCTCCGCGCAAGGTCGCCGGAGCATGGTGCTGCGTGGGTTTTGCAGGAGGGACCTAAACGTAAAGAATGAAGGAGAGTTAGGGGCCAAAATGCGAGGGTTCAAAAGTTGAGGGCCAAAAAGTAAATATATGAAGACCAAAGTGTAAAGTTGGTCAAGAAGGTTTCTTCTTAGGCCCAAGTTTTTATGCCTGACTAATTAGGACCTAAGGATTCTGATGATGAATTTTATTTCTAGCTTAAACCTTGCTTGACCGGTCAATTTACGCAAAAACCCAAATTAAGTTGTTAATTGGGCATGGTTCTCAATGTAGGTCAAAATGGGTTTCTAAGGCCAAATTAAAAGTCCTAAACCCTATAGATTTTTTTTATATGAATTTTAGAGGATTTAGTTGATTTTTACCTTGCCTCAAACCACGTGAATTAAAGTGGGTTTGTTTTTAGGGTTACAGGCTGTCATTTAATTCTTTGGGGTTGCTGTAGCCCTTATTGAGTCATCTCATCCCACTTTTCTTCTTATTAGGTTATTTTGACCTATGTTTGGGTCCTGAGTTACCCTATTTTCAGATCGGATTGGTGAAATTGCATTTTTACCCCTCAGTTTATGTTTTCTTTGCAAACTCAGAATCTCTCTGAGCCAAGCCTTTCTAAGGTTATGTAGGAGCTTTTATTCTCTGTATTAGGTCAAAATGAGCTAGTTAGGGCTCATGATGAGGTTCTCATCAATAGGGCCATAAAATCATGGAAGTAGTTGGATAGTTGAACGCTTTCATTAAGCATTTCTTCCTTTTGGCCCCCAAAATGATAATTGGAAATGAAGGGATAAGTATGAGATGGATATATGGAAACAAAACTTGAGTCTGGCCAGGGTTTTAACTCTAGATGTAGGCTAGGCTAAGGGGAATTAGGATGAAGGTCCAAGATATAGGGGAAGTTAGAGTAGTTGGGGGTGAAGGTTGGAGATGACGTTAGGGTGGGAGGGTAAGGTGAAATCAAAGTGGGGGGTGTGATAAGTCAGGAAGAGGAGTAGGATTAAGGCAAGTTTCCAATTGTCAAGTAATCATTGTGTCTTCGACCGCTTAGTCCAAGTCAAACTCCGAATCAAGTAATCATTGTGTTCTAGAGTGCTCAAAGTATGATAAGATTCAATGAGCATTGATTCTTCTACCAATTCATCCATTTCAGTATCTGAGTCCTCAAAAAACTCTTGATCATGGAATCTCTTGGAAGCTTTAAAAATATCTAAAGTAATTGTTTGGCCATCACAAGTAATGTCCATTTTTCTGAATGATAATCAATATTGGCTTTTACAGTGGCTAGAAAAGGTCTTTTAAGGATGATAGGGACATTTTTCAGGGCCTCAAGTACAGTGATGTTCAGGACCAAGAAATCAACAGAAAATAAATAATTCTAGACCCAAACGATCACATCCTCCAGAATTCCCTTAGGTTTAATTACAGATCAGTCTGCCAATTGTGGGATCACCTCAATTGCTTCAGTTTATAGAACTAGAATTCTTCAAATAAAATAGTGGGGATAATATTGATAGAGGCACCTAAATCAAGAAGGGCGTGACCAAAAGTGGTTTCATTAATGATAATCGAAATCAAGGGAGTGCCAGGATCTTTCTTTTTTAGAGGTAGCTTGCTTTGAACAACTGAGCTAACTATCTCTAAAAGAATCACATTTCCTAGGTTCTTGGCTTGTCATTTGGGAGTACAAAGATCTTTAAAAAATTTAGCATAGGAAAGAATATATTTAATTACATCTTGCAGAGGGATATTAATTTCCACTTACCTGAATAATTCCATGAGTTCCTGATGTGTGGTCTCAATCTTCTTTTTCATGTCAGTAGGATTCAAACCTTGAGGGAAGGGGATGGGGTTGTTCTTTGGATCATTTTCTTCCTAAATTATGGTGGGAGGAGAGTCAACCTACATAGGTTCAGGGTGTGTTTCTTGTGTAAACGTCAAAGGCCTGGGATCTTGGGTAGTCTTCCTACTCCTCAAGGTAACTACATTGGCAGTAGGATTATTTCTAGGAGGAGGTCGGGAGGCCTGGGTTTGGTTGAAACCTAGGGGTGTTGAGGTGCTGGGTGAATAGGAGGCTTATTGTGATTCCCACCTGGATATTGGTTCTGTTGATTATTAGGATTGGACATGGCTGGGAGGGTAAATCGCCTACAGGTCTTTGATCTAGTGTAAACCTAATTTGATTTTGCAAATTAGTGATAACACAAGTTACTTTAGTCATTTGATTTTGCATACCCTACAGGGTTTTCATAACCTGGGTATTAATATCATCTTGAGAAAATCAAGGTTGGTATTGATTTTGTCCATGAACCCAAGGTTGATTTTGTTTAGAGTGGGGAACTTGATTAGCAGTATTCCAAGAGACATTTGGGTGGTTCCTCCTATTTGGATTGTAAGAATTGGAGGAATTTCTAAAATGTTCTTGGAGTGCTGAGATGTTTTTTGTAGCAGGGCAAAAAGAATTTTGATTCATGAAATCATATGTTCCAGTCAAATCCAGTATAGCCTCAGAAAAGTAATTTTGCTCAACCAAGACAACACCAATATTATGCAAGTTTTCTGTCTTGATGATGTTAGGTGGAGATATATGTGGAGCCTATTGTAACGACCCGATTCCCGAGTCCCTACGAGACACGAGAACCGGACCGACTCTACTAATCCCAAGACCTGGTCGTCCAATGAGGAAGTAACCAAAAGAGCAGTAAAATAATCCACATTCAACATGAATATAACTAACAGTAAGAAAAAAAACAGCAGTAAGGAAAGAAACCACTACAGTATGTACCACCACAACAGTAGAACAACATTCATAACATAATATGGAACTGCAAGTAAAGAAAAGTACAGCGGAAACAAGAACTACTCACTACAGTGGAACCAAAAAGAGGTACAAGAGAACAGTGGTAACTCTACTGGACCCTACTCGGCCCAGCGTCCTCTGCAGCTGCTGACCCTGGCTGCTCAACACCTGGTCCTGAAAGGTAACGAGTGTAACACGTCAGTAAAACGCTGAGTAGAGTGGCAGCTAAACTAAAGAAACAGTAAAGTGTACAGTAGCTGTTTTAATTTTCTTTCTTCCTTTATTTACGTCTTTCTATTGTTTCACAATTTATCTATTTCTCAGATCCTTCACTTGATCTCGAATGTTCCTCGTGGGAACGATCTTGATTGCAGTCTTTTCCGAACAGTAGAAGTAGCACGTGGTGCTCTCCTGGCCGGGAGAGTCCCCCGTGGTGATCCTACTCTCAGTCAACCACCCCAAGGTCACTGACAGACTTAACGGTGACTACGGCACGCGCGGTAAATGCACGGGTAGCTAACCCGCACTGGCACGCGGTCAGTCGTTTCCGTTAACGGGTGTGCCCAAAGCATAGCACGGAACCAGTACAGGGCAGAGCCCTCTTAGTAACAGGGGTCCAACCCCTCCACAGTAACCAAACAGGGGCCTTTCCCCTCCACAGTCCACGCACCCTCGCCTGACTACCCTGGTTTGCCCCAGTGGGCCTAACAAGTCGGTGTAGGAGGCTAGCAGAACCCCGGGGCCTGTGGGGTAGCTAGTACCTCCCTACACTAGTAGCTCTCCTCGGTACTACGTACACGAGGGCCAGCAAGTCGGTACAGAGTGGCCAGTCCTAACCCCAGGTCCCTGGGGTGGCTAGCTCCGCTCTGCACTAAACAGGGGGACAGTCGCTCTCCTTGGTACTCCGTACTCAAGAGCCAGCTCACTTCCCCAATTCTATTCCATTCACTCTCCAGGAGTTCTACTCCTAATTCCCCGTAGGGTTCCAGCTCTTTAACTCAGCGCATTTCGGTTTCACCTTTCCAGTTTCACGTTCATACATCCCATATTCTTACTCATGTTCATTTATTCATAACAGGCAGCTATTATTTCTTTTCCACATTTTCAAGACTACAGTGTTCACATATTCCACTAGTTTTCCCATCCTAGGATTCATGTCATACCCTAGGATCTATCATACAATCTAGTTTTCCAGCCTTAGGATTTATGCAACACCCTAGGATCTATCATTCAATCTCGTTTCTCATTCCTAGGATTCATGCAATGTCCTAGGTTATATTTATAGTTTCATAATTTAACAGATTATACTTAAAGCCACTCTACCGGTTACAACAGGCGAACTGGGGGCGTGGTCGGGAATCCCGCGTGCCTCCGCAACCCCTAAGACTGCAACGGAACGGGGTCCTATCACAAGGATCAAACACAAGGAATTTCTCAAAACAGTATACAACTACTGTAGATGGGTAGAGGATGTAATTCCGAAAAGAACGCAACTCGAAACGCGGAAAACGGAACCCGAACGGGCCCTAAACGGGTCGAAAACGACGAAACAGTGCAAAATCAGACGTCTGGAACTTATTCCAGACGTCTTAAAAAGTGGATCAGGGGTTACCTTGCTCTGCGTGGTCTCTCAAACGTCCAGAAGCCTGCGGGGGCGTCTGGCCTAGTTCCTAGACGTCCGATGGTCACCCCGGACGTCTGGAAGTCTCTCCAGTCGTCTGGCACTGCAGCCAGACGTCTAATTCGCGTTGGATGCGAATCTCAGAACCTGCGCGTACCCATCTCTCTCTCTCAGTACGGTCAGTCGAAGAAAAGGAAGAAGACGGAAATAACTCACCTTTCAGACATCGGGACAGTCTTCCAGACGTCGTGCCTGTCGTCTGGCTATCAGCCTAGACGTCTGATTCTGGAAAAGTTTCCAGAACCAGGGCGCAACTCGCCCTCCGCTCGCGACGCCCGGCCACGCCGCGTCTCGTCCGCCTGCTGCTTGAGCTGCAGCAGTCCTCTCGCGTCGCTCCGCGCCCGCTGCGCCCCCGCCGACCGGCTCCCGCTGCCCCGGCAGGCTCGAGCCCTCACAACCGACGCCTCCTCCCCCGCACAGCACCTCCTCCCGCACCCGCCGCGGCTGTTGCCGTCGCCGCTCACTTGCGCTCGCTCTCGCGCACCGACTGGAAGGAGAAGTGGAAGGGGGCGGAGGTGACTGGAGTGAGGGGGAGGGCGTGGCCTTTTAAGGCCGCGCGAGGAGGAGAGAGAGAGCGCGACAGAGGGTGCAGGAGGGAGAGGGAAAAAGAGAGAGAGGGAATTTTCGCAGGTTTGCACGCTCAGGCGCGCAGATGAAACACACGTGCCGAATAACTGATTCCTAGACGTCTGGAAGTGGTTCCAGACATCTGGTCCGACGTCTGGGCCACCTCCCAGACGTTTTAAAAGACGTCTGAAGTGGCTCATTCGTAACACCTATTTTTGATTGAAACTTTCTTTCAATTTCTTCTAGTGAATTTGCATCTGATCCAATCTCTGTGGTCTTATTTGGATATCATCTTAGGTTACTGGAATAGATGTAGAATTTAAGTTGATTTCATTCACTCCGAGTTTTGGGTTTGCATTTCTACCAAAAGTGTCCATTGAAGCAAGATTAAATGAGTTTTCACTCATTTCTTAAAATAATTGGTAGCCACTATCAGCACCGTTGTTTAAGAAGTTGTCACCACATAATGTGTCCACAAATCATCTGAATTGATCTTCTAATCCATGATAGAAGATCTACACTAGCTGTTAAAGGGGAATCTCATGGTGTGGACAACTTCTAAGTAATTCTTGAAAATTCTCCCAAGACTCATGGAGAAATTCACCATGTTTTTGCTGGAAGGTCATAATGGATCTTCTTAATGCATTAGTATGACCGATAGGGAAGAATTTCTTTAAAAAGGCACTCTTGAGTTGCTGCTAGGTTGTTGTGGGTCTACCAACTGTTCCGAATGAGTAGGCGGCCTTATCTTTGAGGCTAAGAGGGAATAGTCTCACGAGCCATAAGTCTACCCACACATTGTGAGAATGGGTGATTTGGGCAAGGAAGGTTAGTTCCTCTAAATGGTTAAAAGGATCCTATCTGGGAAGGCCATGGAAATGCTTAATCAAGTTTAGAATAGCTGGCTTGATCTCGAAATCTCCCTCGGGAATCACCACCCCAGGTCTTTCCTTGTAATTGGAAGGATCGTAAAAATCCTTAAAAGGAATGATAGGCTCCTCGAGTGGTTGATTCTGACTTTGGTTGGCTAGGTTTGTGACAGTCCTAGCCAATTGTTGCTTATTAGTTTGCAATTGATCCAATTCATCAACCATCATGATTAGAGGATGAGGTGGGGGATTATGATTTTGATTACTTTGCAACTCAGGATTTGCAGGTATCTCCAGATGAGGAAGGTTAGGGATGGTGATGTCAGATTATGGGTTACGATGGGGGTTAGGTTCAGGTTGTGAATGGGAGGTAGAAGTAGAAGTGGACTTATTTTGCATGTTTTCGACTGTTTTATAACATCAAAAGAAATGAAATTGAGAAGAAGTCGATCTTTTTGTGCGAGGAGCGGAATCAATTGATCCCTGCAAGTGCATGTTTTGGGACCGTTGCCTGTGCATACACTTTATGAAGAATGGGTGGATGAGAGAAGGAAAGCGATGACAGAAGAAGTGTGCACTCAAGCAAACAAAATTCTAAACCTATCTTAAGGTTCACTCCTTAGAAAATTTGATGTATAAAAAAGTTAACAATTAACGACCCTTTAATTTAACGTAACTAAGCTGCAAGAGGGGGATTGGGCCCAATCATGTCTCAGGAAAATCACTGGGGGCTTGTATAAACCCGCACCTGGTCATTTGACGTGACCCCTCAGCCTAAATTTAGGTTAAATCAAGGAATTGAAGTCAATTGAAAACAATCTAATAAACAAATATCAAGGCTAATGTTGATGAAATCCTTAAGTGTAAAGTTGCTACAAATTTTAAATTTGGCTTAGGATACTACAAGTGAACGGGTTTATGAAGGACGTTAAGGGGGTAGTTGCCTGATTATTTCTATTTTTGTGTGTGAGCAAATTTGGATGGGAGAGTGATGCCCAAAGACAAAACAAGTGGTTTACAAGCAAGGATTTTCAAGTGGAAGGATTTTAGGGTTTGATATAGATTATTGAGGATTTAAAATTTCTCTTGTTAAATCTTTAAACAAGTTTGAAGTGTCACACAATAATTGCAATCAAGTTGTAATTGGTGAAAGCCAATTTTCTTTAAGTTGATGTGTGACTAAGAGAAATAAAACACTAAATGTGAAATCCTATGGAGGCAACTCCTAAGAAATGAATCTTTTTTATAAAATATTTTTATGTGGTGGTCCAAACAAGACAAACAACACCACCACTGGAAAGGAAATCAAACAAAGATTATAGAAATTATTTTTTTACGATTTTTGAAACTTGTTTCATATTTTTTTGATATTTTTTTCTACGCTAGTGTCAAAATCTAGAAAAGATAGATACGAAAAAGTATTGTGCAGAATCCTCAAAAAATCTCTAAAATTTTTGAAAATTTTATATTCTGTAGATATTTTCTCAAGGTTTCCAGAAATATAAATTATTTCCAAATATGATGAATAGAACAATTTATAAAATTCGAGGATAGTAAGAAAATAGTAAGGAATAAGGATTTGACTCCTCTACCGTCCATGAATTTTTTAATTATTTTTATTTGACTAAATGTTATGAAATTTTGAACTTAAGTTCTGGACTCAACAAGGCTTCTTTGGGCAAAGTTTGAGGATTTTACGAAGCCTTTTTTAGCCCGAACTTGATTTTTGAAAGTCTAGAAAAAAGTGTGGATTTTCAAAAATTTAACACTAATGCAATTAAGTTGGCAGAAAAATGAAGCAAACAAGCAACAAAATTGATCATAGTGTTCCACCACCCCAAATTTTTCTTATTTTTATAATTTTAGATGTTTTAAAAGATTTGTCTTTTGATTTTCTTAGGATTCTTCGATGATTTTTGGTGAGATACTTACCTAATTTTCATGGGAAGAAAACAATACTTGAGGCTTCTGCTCCAAATCAACCAAATTCCCACTTCTGCTTGATTCGCACCTAGTCAAAACACGAGACAAAACTAGTAAAGATCTAATAAAGAAAGAGAGAGATGAGGATAAAGATAACTATGCCATGCCTCCCAAGCAACGGTGCCAAAAAGTGAACCAAAAATACACGATTTTATAATT
Source organism: Thalassia testudinum (assembly GCA_037157565.1). Lineage (NCBI taxonomy): Eukaryota > Viridiplantae > Streptophyta > Magnoliopsida > Alismatales > Hydrocharitaceae > Thalassia > Thalassia testudinum. Next base: position 67,715,461 of record JAZHRO010000007.1, on the reverse strand, counting down.
GATGGTAATTGGTGTTGTTGCAACATATAAAATTGACCAATGTTTAAATTTATAAACCTAGATAGGGTGAGTACCTGGGGTCATTCAAGGAGGCCAATTTGTTAGTTATCAAAATAATAGTCTCTCTCTTGCTCTCTCAAATCTTCTTTTTCTGTATTTTTGGTTTTGTGAATTTTTTTAGGGTTTTCAAATACGGGGCAACGAAATGCGAACTACTCCTAAGTAATTGCAAAGAAGTAAATCCTACCTTTCTAAGCTCACCCTAGACAAGTGTGCCTAGGCTAATTAAAATGGTAGAGTGAAGTGCACTAATGTAGCTAACCAAAGCTTTAATTAAAGACAAAAAAAATTAAAGGCACTTGAAATTGATTTAGAAGAGATGATGTCTACAAGGACCTGGGGAGCTCAATTGTGTGGAGGAATTCCACACAATTAATCCCCAAATTGAGGAATGCTTGTAGTACCAAGAATAAATACAAAGAAAAAGAAGATAGAAAAGTCTCCTGAAAGATGAAGTTGCCCTCACTCCAAGTGTGGCTGCTCCCAAACTTGAAGAAGGCTTCTTTTTCCATGAAGTGCTCCTCTTCTCCAGCTCCTCCAAGGTGGTGAACACCCACCTTTTCTCCCTTGCCTGGCCATCCCCCAAGATGATGATCCTTAGCTCCTCTCCATGATAGATTGAAGTAGAAGTAGATACCAAAAGGGAATGGGATATCCCTCTTGATTCTACCATACTTCTTCTCCTCAAATGATTGTTGTAGGTGTATTATAGTGGAGAGAATGTGTAAATAAGGATGGGAATTATATGGTGGTAGGGTAGGGTAGGGTATTTATAGGATGGGAAGGGGGTGGTTATGGTATTGTAGGAAGGAAATGAAGGGGTGTGTGGATGTTTTTGGAGGGAAATTAAGGGATGTGAGGGGGATGTTTTTGGAGGGAAAATGAAGGGGTGCTTATGGGTGGTAGTTATGGGATTTTTGTAGGGAAAAGTGGAGGACTATTTAGGTGGAGTTTGGTGGAGCAAGGAGCTAGGTGGAAGGCATGCAGGAGGAGGACTTGGTGGCTAGATTAGCTAGCTTAAGCTAGCTAGTAGCTAAGGAGAGCTGCATGGAGCTGCCAATATCTAGTTTGGTGTTGTAGGAAGCTGGAAGGAGCTAAGATGTAGCTACTTTGAACTTCATACCTCAACTTAGCTAGCTAATTGAGAGCTAGTAGCTATGAAGAGAGAAGTTGAGCTTCCTTGAGCTGGATAGAGCTTGATTGAGCTAGCTTGGAGTTATGATGAGATGGGACTAAGCTGCCTATGGACTCTTTAGCTAGCTAGTTCACAACTGGCAGGTAAGCTTTAAGTTGGGCTGAAAATGAGGTACATGTGCTGGAGTTGAGCTAGCATGAGCTAGCATGGAGCTGATTGATGAGCTTGAATCCAGATGAGATGAGGTGGAATAGAGCTGAGGTGATAAGCACATATAAATTCATCATAAAATGCTTATTTATAAAGTTCCTAGGCCTAGCATTGAATATCATGATATAAATATTACACAAACATCCATTGCATTGCATTTAGGATAGTTGTATATTATGTACATTAATTCCATCATTTACATGGCCAAGAGGTAGTGCGACATCTTTATGGGCTTCGGATGAAGAATCCAATCATATGAATGGATTCAGAGCAACGATCGCAGTCCGTCAATGCGGGAATCGCCCAGACTGAGCTCTATAACACCCTCCGCAAGAAGAAGATGGACGGCCCAAATGACACCACGTGGCACCATCCAGGCCACCCCACCTGAGCCAAGGTGCCCCCAAGCTTGCCGCATGATCAGATCCCAGCTGTTGGATCTCAATCCAATGACTGAGATGTGCGCTCCACGGTTGAAGAAGAGTCTCATCTCACCATCAGGCAGATCAAGCGAGGAGTCATCTCGACTGTTGGATCTCCATCCAACAGTCATGGGCGTGGAAGCTCAATTCATAAACAGAACACATAACGACCCTCAGTACAGTGGTTTGCACCTCAACTCTCAATGCATGGCCATGCGTTCGAAGCCCCATGAATGGATTTTATCCGCTGAAGCGCATGCGGGAGGGAAATTGAGTCGTCGATGGAAGATTGGGCGGCGAAGGAAGCAACTATATGGACGCACTGTTGAGCGCAAACACTGCACGCGGCCACCGACGCACACTGAGAAAGCACCATCTGACGCACGTGACATCCGACGGCTGATGGCGAGGTGCACGATTCAAATTTTGCGAAGGGGTGCGATCTTCTCTCAGCCGTGTGATCCTTCATCCGACGGTCAGGATTCATCCGCACCTACGTGTGCGATGATAGCTGCAGGCATGCGTGGTGGGTGCAGGATTTACAATGACAGAAGGGCAGGCCTTTAGTGACACTTGTAGATGTCACTAAATGGCATGCACAGTGTGTGCGCCAGCCCAAGCAATAAAGAGGCGTAGATCTTCAGCAACAGCTCGAGCAACCTTTAGTGACGCTTATAGCTACCACTGAAAGCCTGTGCATGGGACTCTCCTCTTCCCTCCACTATATAAACACCCCTAAACCCCCCATTCCTCTTCATCTCTTCCTACTCTACTCCCATCTACTTCTAAGCTCTAGCAAGCCTACCAACACTCCATTAGAGCTTAGTCACAAGCTCCCAATATTCCTATTAGTGTAGTGAACCTCTGCCTCACCAAATATTCATCCCTCTTCCCATCCCCATTCAAAGGTCGCCTTGGAGCCGTCTTCCCACCTCCATTCCGGTAGCAGATCATCTCCGCCTTTTCACCTCCATTCCGGAGCTACGTCGAAGCTTTCCTCTACTTGACGTCTTCCTGCATCTCACTTTCGTCGTCCCGCTCCTCACCTCCTTCGTCCGAGCTTCCGCCAGGCACCGTCATCTCGCCGAACAGCCAATTCGGGAGATTTCTTCTCACCTCCTCTCTTTTTATGCTTTCATAGTTTATTGTAATTGACATTGGAGTGATATATATATCAGATTTGTTCCATATCTCTTGTGATTCATTATGCTTGTCTTCTTTCAAAAATACAAAAGAAATAACAAAACCCTAAAATACCAAAAATAAATAAATTGAAGCCCAATTTTCAATTAAAGTAAACGTTGCCTCCCTGTGTTCGACTCGGGACTCCCTTGAAGTTTTGATATAAATTTTATTTGACCACGAGTTTTACAACTACGACGACGGGTTACTTGTAACCCTAATTTCAAACTCGCGAAACACGTGAGATCATTTTGGCGTCATTGCCAGGGAGGCAAACGATTTCACTTTATTGTTTTCTGCGCTTCTTTGCATTTACGTAGCACTAACCTTGCTTGTCTTTGATCTACTATCTTCTAGGTACCCTAGCATGGAGATCCAACTGCGATAGACTAGAGTAAAGTGTAGGTAGAGTACTCTGTAAGTGTCCCCCACATCCCCCCCATTGGTTCATTTCGCCACACTCATAACCAAGACCTAATCTACTTAGCTGTTTGCATAAACCCTAGGATAGAATTGTTTGTCTTGTTTGCCACCTTCATCCACCTCACCCCTGCATTAAAAAATTATAAAAAAGGATACTTTCTGTGGGACAAATCAATATACACAATTCATACACCCACATTTGAGGCACATAATCGGACTTGATTTTCATCTACTCAACCAAGCTTCCGACCTGTGGACCCGATACATGAATTCAACACATAAAAGAGTAGAAATCATATTAGGTTAATCACCTTTTTGTGTGCCTTAATCGGTGGTCCATTTAAGCCGATTGATTAAATTGCTTGGGCCGCACCACCTAATCTAAAAGAGGTTCATTTTGTAGCTACCCCATAGGATTCAATAACTAGGTCAAGCCAGGCACTCCATATTTTTCTTGATTTCTAAAGGTTGAACACATGCTTTCAAAAACAAACTTGATTTGCCTCACAAAACTTGGTTGAAAACACCTAATATTTGAATCCTAAAAGCTATTAAGCAAGATTTGAACCCTAAAACTCACCTCATCATTAATAATCTTGCTTGAAAACCTCTTGGTTGTGCACATTCACACATTCTCAAACAAATCATTAAGGGCACAACCCATTAAGGGCCCATCACATTCCAGAGCACCAATTTTCCAAGCCTAACTAAAATCAATTAGACGTTGGCCCTAAGGATTTATTCACTTATCGAGATTCAGATTGAGATTATTCACGATTAACCTGCTTATACTAGTTAATCTAATGTCTAGCTAGGGGAGTAGCATCAAACGACCGCAGCTGGGGGGTACATTAGGAACCAGAGGCGCAAGCCAAAGGAAGAACCTTCTCCCCAGTCCCTCCTTCTAACTAGTCGGATTGCCTGGACATAAGTAGAGTAAATTGTCCACAATCTTAGGACAGATTCTGAGAGTCAATAGACCTTAGGCTACCCCATCTAAGGACAGGCTTGTATTCTTGTGCTGCTGGGTTCCCTCTTTTCCCCGTCCTTCCGAATTCCGTTTAGTGCATGCTTGGAAGGAGGTCATTGAATCCTAGATTGGAAGGACCTTTAGACCATTCTAGGAGGTGGAGGTTGAGCTATAGCTAAGCAGATCCTATGGCTGATCAATAACCACCTCCCTCGCCCCTGAACCAGCAGGAGCTGATTCAGAGGCAGTTGGAAGAATTGCAGCAGGTGCAGCAATGGTTCCAACGTATGCATGGTCAGGGCGCTCGGCCCTTGAAGGATTTTTACGATCCTTCAAACTATGGAGAACGTCCCAGCGTCATGATTCCCGTCGGAGACATAGAAATCAAGCCCCAAGTCTTAAGTTTGATTAAGCATTTCCATGGGCTTGGCTCGGAGGACCCATTCCAGCACCTGGAGGATCTGACCACTTTGGTTCAGACCACCAAAGCAAGGAATGTGAACAAAGAGCAAATGATCATGAGGCTTTTACCCCACTCTCTCAGGGATACGGCCGCACATTGGTACCAGACTATAGGAAGGCCAATTTAATTTAAACTTAGGTTGCTCTTAAGTCGGCTTTCTTAAAGAAATTCTTCCCTATCGGAAGAACCAATGCTTTGCGACGGGCGATTACCACTTTCGCCCTGCGGCCGGGGGAACCGTTTCATGGTGCCTGGGAGCAATTCCAGGAACTTTTGAGGAAGTGTCCACACCACGAGGTGCTGAAATGGCAACTCGTGCATATTTTCTATCATGGGTTGGTTGAGCTACTCCGTAATCACATGGACACCTCCTGCAAAGGCAATTTCCTCAACAGGGATGCAAATAGTGCATACGACCTATTTGAGGAAATGAGCGAGAACTCAATTAATCACGCCTCCATGGATGCATTCAACCGGTCCCAACAACCTAGGTCAAGTGCTAATGAGATCCAGGATTCTCATTCATTTGACATGGAATTAATTTGTAATAAATTGGACAAAATGGACTTGGTTGCTAAGAAAATGGAAGAATGGATGTCTGGGAATTCAGGAAACACTTCTATACCCACTCAATCCCAGAATTTGGGATTCCATTCCTCACGAGCTCCCACGGGGTGGGAATTCATGAACCAACTTGATTCGGCTCAACCTGTGAGCCAGGATTTCTTGAAACCTTATGGGTTCCAAACTGGGGCCTTTGATCCCAGTTTTTCTGATCCTTCCTTCTCTCCATCCTTGTCTTATGAGAATGCATATGCAATGCAGGAGAATGTTAGGTCCAACCCATATTCCAACACTTATAACTCAGGATGGAGGAACCACCCTAACTTTTCCTGGAAAAATCAGGGGCAACAAACCCAAACTCGACCCAGCAACTATGCATCTCAAAAACCTTTGGGTCAGGGTCAAGTATACACCCAGTTGCCCTCAAGACCAGTTACTCAGACATCTTGGAATGCTTAACAATCCACAGGGTAGGCTGGTTTAAATCGGTAGATGGTGGAAATGCAAGGGTCCATGCTTCAGCTTATGCAGCAAATGAAGACATCATTGGATAACTTGCAATCTGAGTTAATTGCTAACACTCGACAACCTGGATCTCTACCATCCCAACCCATACTCAACCCGCGCAACATGCAAAATCAGGGCAATAGAGCCCATGGGTACGAGAATCAAAGGGACTCACACGCACATTTTCAGGTGGTTGAGCAAAGTCCCTCATCTTCTTCTTCTGGTTACATGACTAACCAAGGCCTGTTGAAACTCGTAGATCGCGTATTTGATTAGAAAGCATTGTAGTATATTTGCGAAATACGATCCAACAAAGATATTTAATAAAAGGTAACGAGACTTGAGTTCCGGTCGTTCGTCTTTGGGAGGCGTTTGTTTTACTTTTGAAATCAATCTTATTGCTGCTCTACTTTGTTTAAAAATGCACGCCAGTTTCCAATCTCCTAATTAAGATTTCACCACTTCTGTTATGAACTCGAATTACATGCACGTGCGTAAAATAAACCACAAAGGTGAACGTGTAAGTTTCTGTGCACACGATTCTAGTGAGGTGTGACTATTTACGGAGAATGCGTCTATTGTTAGGTTTTCGATATTCTCGGGAAACAACATGCTTGTTGCGGACTAGATAGACAATTAAAACAGGCAACTTGAATCACGCAAAAAGAATGGAAATTACTAAGCTCATGGTGATTTCAAACATATATATATATAAATGCATTTTCATTCATTCAGTAGAAGAGTTGTTTGCAACAAAAACTGTAGAGGAAAGCTTGTACAAAAATGCTTGGAATTTAAATCTATCTACCAGAAAATGACTGCATACAGGAATCAATGGGGGGATTTTGCATACATCATTGGGGGAGAATAAAGACTACTCTATTAAGCAGTAATAAAAAATAGTAAAACTACGAAGAGCATAAACTAAATCTAGCAGAACAAAAGGACATTCAAGGGTGGTCCCCGATGGCCTTGGAGTGGTCGGGAGGAGAATGAGGGGTGGCTAATGGAGCTTAGGCCGACCCTTGGAGAGAGAGAAGAGTGATCTAGCATCCCGGCATATTGTCCTTCATGGTGGTGATGAGCTCGTGGAGGTGGAGTGGCTAACCTAAGTGGAGGTGGGCATGCATGGAACCAATGGAGTGAGTGGTGCCAAGAATGTGAAGTGAAGCCAAGGGATGTGAATGGGTGCACTTGGCTGCCCATGGGGTCTTTTTATAGACTCAAGGGCTTCACTCTAGAGAGGTGTGGAACTCTCTAGAGAGAGTCCAAGAGTGGCCGGCCATATGGTTATGAGATCCAAAAAATGTGGATCTCATTTTGAATGCCTTTTGGTTGCTAAATTTGGCAACCAAGAGGTGGCACCACTTCAAGAGAGTTCTAGAGAACTCTAGAGAAGTGTGTGTGCATGAATGGGTGTGTGTGTGTGTGTGTGTGGTCGTGCTCTATGTGACTAGGTGGTTTAGGTTAGGTCCTAAGGGGTTTAAGTAGGTGTATGTCTTGAATTAGGGTTACAAACCCTAATTGCTAAGGGAAAAATGCAATTAAACTTAGCCTAAGTTTAATTAGATGAGTGTGAACCTAATTGAGAGTGAAATAACTCAATTAGGTTGGGTTTAGGTCAATTGGACTTTCACTAAGTCCAATTGAACTTGTGTGGGTTGAGATCTAAGCTCAATTGGACTCAATGAGTCCAATTGACTTAGGTGAATGTAATTGACTTTGATTTAAGTCAATTGGGCTTGGTGAGGACCTAATTAGGTCCTTAGGTAGGTCTAGAGGTGATGTACTAGGGTTAGGACACCTTAATTTAGGTTCCTATGGGGTTGGGATTAGGTCTAGGGAGCTAGAGATCCAAGATCAAGGCTTGAATCTCAAAATAGGGATTGGAGACTAGTACCAGACGTCCAAAAATGTGATCAGACGACTTATACTCAAAAATCAGAATTCCAGACTTCAGTTCTGGATGTCCAATCTGAGTCATGGGGAAATCAAGGTTCTGTTTTGGGTATTCTACAGAAATTGGACGTCTGACAAAGTGTCTGGATGTCCAATAACACTGCAGAAGTGGGTTTGAGGTGTGCAGGAGTTGGTTAAGGGTCCTGGACGTCCTGTAACTTATCTGGATGTCCAGATAAGGGTTGGAACTAGGGTTTTAAGGTTTCCTAGGATGTTGTGACCTAATCTAAGGGTGGCTAAGGCTTGGGGAAGTCTCTGGGCTATCCTAGGGCTAGGGTGGACCTAAGCTCTTCACATTTTACTGCTTTATTTTTACTTAATAGAATAGCAAACTTTTAACTCCCTTACATTATTATTCCTACATCTAAACTAAGCCTTCTACTCCAGCTTTGCTGCAACTCCCGTTATTCCTAATCCAGCTTCAGATCCTACTCTAGATCCAGCTCCTGATCAGCTTATTGCCTGCAATTGACATAATGCACTTAATCAGCACATTATAACATTATTCTATGCATAGCTAAAGGAAAGCAGTAAAGATGCAGATAATGCTTATGCATGCGTGAATAATCCTAACTTATGTTAAGTTCTAGCTTAATCTAGGTCAATTAAGACCTATGATTGCTACGCAATCAAGGCCCTCCAATCTTCACTAACCCACCTCAAGACCCAAACCCATATGCCTCAGCAAACTCTGTCACCTTGAGAAGTGGTAAGCAAACCCGGGATCCTAAATTACCTTCTAGATGCCAAAACCCTGGGGAGCTTGAGAAAGAAGAGGAGATTAAAGAAGACAATAAGGCCCAGGGATCGGAAATTGAAAATTCCACCCATATCCCATTTCTTAAGGCCCGATTGAAAACCAAGAAGAAGAAAACCCTAGATAGCAACGAGGAGCTTCTAAATTTATTCAAGAGCGTATAGATCAATATTCCGCTCCTCGATGCTATTAACCACATCCCGGCTTACGCTAAATTTTTGAAAGAACTATGTACCCAAAAGTGTAAACCGAGAGAATGCACTCCAAGGAAGGTGATTCTCTCTGAGCAGGCAAGTTCTGTGATCCTACATCACCTTCCTCAAAAGAAGAAAGATCTAGGTGCCCCCTTGATCTCATGCATTATTGGGGAATACACTTTTGATAGGACACTATTGGATCTAGGTGCAACCATCAACCTAATCCCAACTTCTCTTTATGAGAGGTTTGGGTTAGGTGAACTCAGGCCAACTTCAGTAACACTACAATTAGCGGACCGATCGGTCACCACACCGAGAGGCATCAAGGTCAAGGATTTCTATTTTCCTATAGATTTCCTCGTCCTTGACATGGATGTACCTAATGACTTGAGGAACACGCCCATCATTCTGGGGCGTTCGTTCCTAGCTACCTCCAAGGCCAACATAAACTGTGAAAGCGGTAGTATGGAAATCACCTTTGGGAATAAGAAATTAACTCTGGATATTTTTAAGGCGATAAGAGGATTTGAGGATTGTGGATTCAGTGAGGAGATTGAGGATTAGGATCTTGAGACTTGTATGACAATCAGTGCACTTGAGGACTCCACCAGCTTTAGTGAACCCAACCCACAACCCTCCGTGGTAGACCTACCACATCCTGAAGAGGCTGTTGATTTTGTTCATTCCCAACCTCTTCCACTGGATCATCCTGATGAATCTTCATTAGCATCCTCCCTACCTTCTATTCTAAACCCACCCCAGCTGGAATTAAAACCATTGCCCAAAAATTTGAAATATGAGTTCTTAGGACCTGAAAACACGCTCCCTGTGATTATTAGTGCTGATTTGACTAAGGAGCAAGAATCGAGGTTAATTAAGGCCCTTAAGAATAACAAAGAGGCAATTGGTTGGACCATCCACGACCTTAGGGGGATCGAGCCATCTTATTGTAATCACCGTATTTTCATGGAAGATGGATCCTGCCCTTCTCGAGAAATGCAAAGGAGACTAAACCCGAATATGCGAGAAGTGGTCAAGAAGGAGATAATCAAGTGGCTCGATGCTATGATTATTTACCCAATCTTGGATAGTCTGTGGGTTAGCCCCATTCAGATTGTACCCAAGAAAGCAGGAATAACCGTTACAACTAATGAGAAAGGGGAAACCTTCACCACTCATTCAGCTTCTGCTTGGAGAGTCTGTATTGACTATAAGAAGCTGAACACAACCACTAAAAGGATCACTTTCCCTTGCCATTCATCGATCAAATCCTTGAAAGGTTAGCTGGGCAAAAATATTTTTGCTTCCTGGACAGTTATTCGGGATATAACCAAGTCCTTATCCATCCTGAAGACTAGGAAATGACACTCACATGTCCCTACAGAACCTTTGCTTTTCGTAGAATGTTGTTCGGGCTTTGCAATGCGCCTGCGACTTTTCAAAGGTGCATGCTGGCCATCTTTTCTGACATGGTGGGAGATTGTCTTGAGGTGTTCATGGATGATTTCTCCATCTTCGGAGATTCTTTTCAGTCCTGCCTAGCTAACCTGGAATTGATCCTCCAGAGATGCATTAAAACATGACTGGTCCTTAGTTGGGAAAAGAGCCACTTTATGACTTAGGAAGGCATTGTCCTAGGTCATGTGGTCTCTAGTTGGGGTATTGAAGTTGATAAAGCTAAGGTGGATGCTATCTCTAGACTTCCTCCACCCACATCCGTAAAACAGATTCGCTCTTTCCTTGCGCATGTGGGTTTTTACAGAAGATTCATTAACGATTTCTCGAAGGTTGCTCGGCCCTTGAGTAACCTTCTGGCCAAAGACACGCCGTTCGAGTTTGGTGAATCATGCCGTACGACATTTGATTTATTGAAAAGGACAGTCACTTGTGCCCCGGTGTTGCAACCACCGGTCTGGACAGCCCCATTTGAGATTATGGCTGACGCATCTGATTATGCCATCGAGGCTGTCTTCGGTCAGAAGATTGAGAAAAATCCCTCTGTGATTTACTACACTAGCAAGACTCTGGACGAGGCCCAGAGAAACTACACCGTTACTGAAAAAGAATCGCTAGCCGTAGTTTTCACTTTAGAAAAATTCAAGGCTTACCTGTTAGGTTCTCGTGTCATCATCTATACCGACCACTCGGCCTTAAAACATCTCTTGGCCAAAAAGGATACCAAACCCCAGTTTATTCGCTGGATTCTGCTGCTTCAAGAATTCGATCTTGAAATCAGGGATAAAGTCGGGGCACAAAATGTAGTGGCGAACCACCTCTCGAGAATCCTAATTGATTCTCCTCATTTGGATGTCTCGATCTCTAATACTTTTTCGGATGAGACTCTCCTCAGTCTCGGGTATTCGAACCCCCTGGTTTGCGGATATTGTCAATTATTTGGCCGTTGGTCAAATCCCCTATGATTGGACCAAATAACAACGGGATAGACTTGTGTTTGAGGCCAAATATTATTTTTGGGATGATCCTGAGTTGTACCGCATCGGCGTAGACTAGATTATTCGTTGATGCATCCCAGAAATTGAGTTCCATAGCAGACTTGAGTTCTGCCACACATCTGCGTATGGTGGACACTTTTCCTGGAAAAAGAAGGCCGCAAAAATCTTGCAATCCGGATTCTATTGGCCGTCATTATTTAAGGATGCCCAGGAATTCTCAAAGTCATGCAACCGATGCTAGACACTCGGGAACATGGCTAAGACAGATATGATGCCCCTGAACCCAATTTTTTCTGTCGAACTTTGACATTTAGGGCATCGACTTTATGGGACCCTTCCCTCCTTCATTTGAACACTAGTATATTCTAGTCATTGTTGATTACGTTTCCAAATGGATTGAGGCAATTCTCACCCGGACCAATACCACAAGCTGGTCATCGATTTTGTGAAGAAAAATATCTTCAGTCGGTTCAGGGTTCCTAGGGCAATTATTAGTGATGGTGGCACACATTTCACTCATGCCCAATTTTGGAATTTACTAGGGAAATATGGGGTGAATCATAGGATTTCCACACCTTACCAACCTCAGACGAACGGACAGGCCGAGGTCTCCAATTGGGAGATCAAGAACATTTTGTAGAAAACCATTAGGCCTAATAGGAAGGATTAGACCCAAAAGCTAGATGATGCTCTTTGGGCCTACTGTACAGTGTACAAAACGCCTATTAGTATGTCTCCATTTCGTCTGGTGTTTGGTACGGCGTGTCATTTACCCGTAGAACTTGCACACCGGGCATTTTGGGCCATCAAGAAATGTAATATGGACCTTGAGTTGGCTAGGAAAATCAGGAAACTCCAACTATCTGAGTTGGAGGAGCTCGAAATGATGCTTATGGAAATGCCAGAATCTATAAGGCAAGGACAAAAGCTCTTCATGACCAGATGATTTCACGTCAGAGCTTTGAGCCGAACCAGAAGATCTGGCTTTTCGATTCTTGATTGAAGATTTTCCTCGAAAAACTCTGGTGTAAGTGGGACGACCCATTCGTTTTTGAGCTGATTTTTCCTGACGGGGTCATTGAAATCTCTGACCCAAAGATGGGTAATATTTTCATGGTCAATGGACAGCATCTCAAACCCTTTGTTGACCATGTGCTCCCTGAACCTGTCTCAGACAAGGTTGCTCTTACCTTGCCTTAACTACCGCGGGCTGATCATCGCCCAGCTGAAGGCACTAAACTCAGCACATGTAAAGACTGTTCCAAGCTTACCAAAGTCTCATGGAAACCAGGTGCTATTCTTCCACTTCTACTCCCCTGCATGCTTTCATTTTGAACAATGAAGACATTGAAATAGATAAGCATGGGGGGGTGGAAATATCTTATAATCGTTTTGTCAGCTGTAACAGTAATTTCTTGCTTTCTTTTATTCTATTAAAAAAAAATAGAATTAGAAGACAAGAACGTGGGCATTAGGAGTTATAAACTTTAGGAATTGATATTTTGAGACCTGAACACTTAGGCTCTTCAAGTCTTCGGGCTTAATTAGCCCAGGTGTCCACTCAAATGTGGACTTAGTCTCGAGTCCTCGCCAATTCAAATTCATTTTTAATTTGGCTAATAAATTGGGATGATAAGTATGCAACTTATCAACCCACCCTCTGATTTAAGGGGACTTTAAGCCTAAGCATCTACACACATTTTTTTTTGCACTGACTCACTTTTCGGCAGTTTCTTCGGAAATTGGGTAGCTAATGAACTATCTAGGGTGGTATGGCTGACAAGTTGTCAATGGTAACAGCTCATCGGCCGGTTGTCCAGAGCCTAGTCACAAGACCATTTTCATTGTACTGCCTTTAGGTAAATCTTAGATCAGGAAAGATACCTACTTAAAAAAAAGAGAGAAAATAAAAAATAAATACAACCACACTTCACCGCACGAGTATGGCTAGCAAGTTGTCAGTGGTAACATCTCATCAGTCGGTTGTCCAAAACCCAGCTCATAAAAAAATGCACAATAATTCCCAAAACACTTAGGGAAGAAGCGGGGAAATAGAATAAATCGGGGAGATATACACTGGGTTCGCCCTTGTGTTGACCCCATAAATAAAAGTAGGGAGAAAGCTACCATTTGAAAAGATAAACCTCTAGGCAAGGTCACCTAGGGTCATAGAAACCCGAAGTCCGTTTTAACGGTCGCCTAGTGAGTCTTTCACTATTTTCACAAGATGCTTAGCACTTTGAGTCCTTTTCAACTCTTGGGTGGGTCAGGTAGCCATAAAAAGTTATCCTGGAACTCTCAAACTCCAAAAGTACAAAAGAATTAGAAAAGAAGAAAAATAAGAAAAAAATTTTTTGTATCTCCTCTTCTCAAATAAGGTGAGGGCTTGGACGGTCTACATTCTGGCAGGCACTCAAGCACTGTTGAGTTCTTGTAATTAGGTCTTGGGGTTGAGCTTTTCTAAAGCAATCAACGAATTTTGCCTAAATACTAGAACCCTGATTCTACGTTTATACATAGCATTTAGGTTAATTTTGCTAGGGACTAGCAAAAAGTAAGCATGGGGGCATGATAAGCACATATAAATTCATCATAAAATGCTTATTTATAATAGTTCCTAGGCCTAGCTTTGCATATCATGATATAAATATCGCACAAACAACCATTTCATTGCATTTAGGATAGTTGTATATTATGTACATTAATTCCATCATTTTACATGTCCAGGAGGTAGTGCGACATCTTTACAGGCTTCGAATGAAGAATCCAACCGTACGGATGGATTCAAAGCAACGATTGCAGTCTGTCAATGTGGGAATCACCCAGATCTGAGCTCTATAGCACCCTCCGCAAGAAGAAGAAGATGGACGGCCCAGATGGTGCCACGTGGCACCATCCAGGCTACCCCACCTGAGCCAAGGTGCCCCCAAGCCCGTCGCAAGATCAGATCCCAGCCAGTGGATCTCAATCCAACGGCTGAGATGTGTACTCCACAGTTGAAGAAGCACCTCATCTCACCCTCAGGCAAATCAAGCGAGGAGTCATCTCGACTGTTGGATCTCCATCCAATGGTCGTGGGTGCGAAAGCACAATTCATAAATAGAACACATAACGACCCTCAGCACAGTGGTTTACGCCTCAACTCTCAACGCACGGCCATGCGTTCGAAGCCCCGCACACGGATTTTATCCGCTGAAGCGCATGCGGGAGGGAAATTGAGCCATCAATGGAAGATCAGGTGGCGAAGGAAGCAGCTATGTGGACACATAGTTGAGTGCGAACCCTGCACGTAGCCGCCGACGCACATTGAGAACGCACCATCTAACGCACGCAGCATCCGACAGCTAACGGTGAGGCACGCTATTCAAATTTTGCGAAGGGGTGTGATCTTCTCCCGGCTGTGCGATCCTTCATCCGACGATCAGGATTCATCTGCGCTTGCGTGCACGATGACAGCTACGGGCGTGGGCAGTGAGCACATGTTAAGACCCGAGGCATCAAAACACTTTAAGACATCTGGGAGTTGGTCCAGACGTCTGGTCAGATGTCTGGATGCCTTCCCAGACGTCTGGAAATTAATTTTTACGTGCGTACGATCGCGAGTTTGCGCGCATGCCGTGAGCAGACAGAAACCCGACGCCCTCTTCATTTTCTCTCCCCTCGTCGACCTGCAGAAAACTTCTCCCAACGCCTACAAATACCCTCCTCCTCTCCCTCACGCCACCCACATCGACCAGTCTTCTCCTTCCTCCAGCGCAAGAGCGAGAGTGAGAGCGAGTCGCTGTTGTTGCCGGGTGTAGTGGCGAAGGGGAGAGGTGCAATGAGAGGGAAGGGGAGAGAGCGCGCAAACCGTGTGAGAGAGACCTCGCCGGAGCAGTTCGAGGCTGACCGGCGTGCGTGGGGTGGAGTGTTGTGTCGGGGAAGTCCTCCCCGATGCCGCTGCAGCTGGAGCAGTAGGCGGACGAGCGCGGCGCGGCCGCGCGCAGCAGGAAGAAGACGAAGGAGCTTCTGATTCTGGGATTTTTCCCAAAATCAGACATCTAGACCTACATCTAGACGATGCAGGCGACGTCTGGAGGAAAGTCCAGACGACTGAGAGGTACGTATTTTCCTCCTTCGATTGCTTTTGCGGATATGGCCATGCAAGCCATTCCGCCGAAGCTCTGTCGCGTGCCTTGATGAGGGATTTTGCGTACGCATGCAGGATTCTCTTCGGGAAGGCATGGGACATGCCCTCCCACGCAGTTCAGACGTCTGGGCGAGTCACCAGATGGTGGAGAGCATCTCCAGACGTCCGGAGAGGTGGTCAGACGTCTGGAACTAGATCCAGACAATTCAACAGGACCCTTGGATGTCTGAGGAGTAGCACAGAGTGAGGTATAGATCTGGACCCCTTTTTAAGACATCTGGAAGGTGTTCCAGATGTCTGATTTGAGTCAGAGTTGTTGTTTTTGACCCATTTAGAGTTCGTTCGAGGTCCGATTTTCGCATTTAAAATTCTATTCTTCTCAGGATAAGTTCCTTTACTTGTTTGGAATACTTTTATCCTATTCTGAGTGGTTCCTTGTGATTGATCCTTGTGTTAGGACCTATTTCTGTTGCGAATTTGGGGGTCGCGGAGGCACGTGGACATACCGATCACGCCCCCATTACTCCCGGATTTGCAGGTTGAGTGGCTTCCCTTAGCTAATTACAACATTAATGCATATCTGAAATAAATGATAGGTCCTAGGGTATGGCATGAATCCTAGGACCAGAAAAACTAGATTGAATGATAGATCCTAGGGTGTGGCATGAATCCTAGGAACAGAAACACTGAAACAAATGTCTTGAATGCTTGAATTGCAGTCTTGGATAAGTAGATAGAATAATGATAATTGCTTGTAATTGGATAACCGCTGCCTGTGAAATGTTGAGTACTATTGCTAGTAACTGCTACATGTAATTCCTGTTGTTTGGAAACTAAATTCGAGCTGCTTGTATATAAATTGGAAAAGAAAGATTAAATGTTGGAAACACGTGCTATATGCGAATAAAACTGAAATGATGAAACCTAGTATGGCTTGGCCTGAGAAATATGAGCACGAACCCTACGGGGAATTAGGAGTAGAGCTCCTGGAAAATAAATAGAATGGAACTGGGAAAGTGAATGGGGAAGTGAGCTGGCCCTTGAGTACAGAGTACCAAGGAGAGCGACTGTCCCCTTGTTTAGTGCAGAGCGGAGCTAGCCGCCTTAGGGTTGGGACCCGGGGTTAGGATTGGCCACTTTGTACCGACTCTGTGGCCCTCGCGTACACAGTACCGGGGAGAGCTACTAGTGTAGGGAGAGAGCTAGCCACCCCACGGGGCCCGGGGTTCAGTTAGCCATCCTACACCGACTTATTAGGCCCATTGGGCAAACCAGGGTAGTCAGGCGAGGGTGCGCGAACTGTGGAGGGGTGAGACCCCTGTTTGGTTACTGTGGAGGGGCTAGACCCCTGTTACTGAGAGGGTTCTGCCCTATACTGGTTCCGTGCTGTGCTTTGGGTGCACTTGTTAACGGAAACAACTAACTGCATGCCAGTGCGGGGTAGCTACTCGTGCGTATATCGCGTGTGCCGTAGTCAACGTTACGCCTATCAGCGACCTTGGGGTGGTTGACTGAGGGTAGGACCACCACGAGGGACTCTCCCGGCTAGGAGAGCACCACATGCTACTTCTACTTTTCGAAAAAGACTGCAATCAAGATCGTTCCCACGAGGAACATTTGAGATCAAGAGAAAGACCTGAGAAATAAACCAAGAAAGAGTAAAATAAGGAAAGAAATTAAAACAACAGCTACTTGTTTACCTTTACTGTTTTCTTAGTTAGATGGTTGCCACTCTACTCAGCGTTTCGCTGACGTGTTGTACTTACCACCTTTTTCAGGTCCAAGTGTTGAGCAGCCAGAGCCTATGGCTACGGAGGGTGCTGGGCCTAGTAGAGCCCAGTAGTTGTACTTTTGTTGTACCCCTTTTTTTGTAGTAGTGAGTATTCTATTACACTTTTGTACTCCTTTATTGTAAACTTCATATTTCTGTACCTGTTTTTAATTCTCTACTGTTGTGGTGGTGTGTATTGTAGTAGTTCCTTCTTTACTGCTATACTTTTGTTACTATTAGTTGCTTGCATGGTGAATGTGGTTTATTTTACTGCTTTTTGGTTACTTTCTCGTTGGACGACTGGGTCTTGGGATCAGTCGAGTCGGTCCGATTCTCGTGTCCTGTAGGGATTCGGGAATCGGGTCGTAACAGCACAGGATTTACAATGACAGAAAGGCGGGCCTTTAGTGACACTTGCAGCTATCACTAAATGGACTGCGCAGTGTGTGCGCCAGCCCAAGTAATGAAGAGGCATGGATCTTCAGCAACAGCTAGAGCGGCCTTTAGTGACGCTTATAGCTGTCACTGAATGCCTGTGCTCGGGACTCTCTTCTTCCCTCCACTATATAAACACCCTTACACCCCCCATTCCTCTTCATCCCTACCTACTCTACTCCCACCTACTCCTAAGCTCTAGCAAGCCTGCCACTGCTCCATTAGAGCTTACTCTCAAGCTCCCAAGGCTCCTATTAGTGTAGCAAACCTCTGCCTCACCAAATATTCATCCATCTTCCCATCCCCATTCATAGGTTGCCTCAGAGCCGTCTTCCCACCTCCATTCCGATAGCAGATCATCTCCACCTTCTTACCTCCATTCCCGAGCTACATCAAAGCTTTCCTCTATCCGACATCTTCCTGCATCTCACCTTCGTCATCCCGCTCCTCACCTCCTTCGTCCGAGCTTCCGCCAAGCACCGTTGTCTCGCCGAACAGCCGATTCGGGAGATTTCTTTTCACCCCCTCTGTTTTTATGCTTTCATAGTTTATTGTAATTGACATTGGAGTGATATATATATCAGATTTGTTCTGTATCTCTTGTGATTCATTCTGCTTGTCTTCTTTCAAAAATACAAAAAAAAAAAAACAAAACCCTAAAATACCAAAAATAAACAAATCAAAGCACGATTTTCAATTAAAGTAAACGTCGCCTCCCTGTGTTTGACCCAGGACTCCCTTGGAGTTTCAATATAAATTTTATTTGACCATGAGTTTTGCAACTATGACGACGGGTTATTTGTAATCCTGATTTCAAACTCGCGAAACACATGCGATCATGAGGTAAGCTGGATGAGCTTCTATCATCTTCTTTCTGATGTTCTGCCTTCCACATTGTCAAGGTTTACTTGATTTCTATTGTGCATTCATCCCTGACAATGAAAGGAAGTATATCAACACATGAAATGATAAGAAAACATAACATTGAATGCCTAAACCTTAAATGCAAGTGAATGCCTAAATGCAGCCCAATACCAAAATGCAATGCAGAAAACCTTGGAACTAAACATGATTCTTAGCCTAATAATGATGATAAACTGGTGTTTATCAAAGGACAGTTAGTTCCTCAATGTGGCTAAATGGGTCTTCCTTAGGTAGGCCATGGAAGTACTTATTCAAATTCAGGACAACAGGTTTAATCTCAAAGTCTCCTTCAGGTATCACTACCCCTAGTCTTTCCTGGTAATTGGAAGGATCATAGAAATCCTTAAGGGGTAAGGTAGGTTCCTCAGGGGCTAAGGGATTTTGCCTCTGGTTGGTTAGGTTAGTCATAGTCCTAGCCAACTGTTGTTGATTTGTTTGGAGCTGGGCTAATTATTCAACCATCATGAGCAATGGATTAGGATTTTTAAGCTTTGGCATTTCAACATTTGGAAGCATTTCAAAATGTAGGTTAGGAAGTGGAAGGTCAAGTTGTGGGGGTTAGCTTCGTGTTGTTGTGTGTTACAGCTGGAGCCATTTTTGTACCTACTTTGTGGGTTTTCCATGGTTTGTTGTGTTTCTGAAGGGGAAGAATACAAATCAAAGGATGTGGCTTTAGATCTTGTGTGGCTAGCTGAATTAAGTGGTCCCTCCAAGTGCAGATTTTGGGACCAGTGACCGAGTATACACTTATGGAAGAAATGGGGAAGGAGAGAAGCTAAAAGAGATGAAAAAATTTGTGTGGCACGCAATCAAACAAAATTCTAAGCCTTATGGGTGACTCCTTAATGTCATAAGACTTGGTTACTCGAGTCTCAAAAGGCTTACAAAGAACTACCTTCCCCATAATGAACCTAGCCAAGTTGCTTACGGGGGGGATTGAGCCCAAGCATGTCCCAAGAATGTCACTGGGGGCTTGTATAAACCCGCACCCAGCTGTTTGGCATGGCCCCTCAACCCAGACACCAGGTAAATCCAAGGGAAGTTTAGCCTATTGCAAATGATTTAATATAAGAGTATCAAGCCTAAAATTGGATGATATCCTTAAGGGTCAAGTTCCTACCAATTTTAATTAAGGTTTAGGATGAGTGTGTGCATAGGTTTTTATGAAGGGCAATGTTGGGGATGTTGCCCTGATTAATCTTTTTTTTTGGTGCGTGATAAACGCTAGTTTATCGTCATTCTTTTGCATTAAAACAATCTTAGCTCCTAGGGTTTTGCTTCGCAAACAGGTTTTTGGGATTGCATTTAGTTATAAATTAAGATAGGCATGCATTGCATTTTTCTTGTCTTTTTAATGTGTTTTTGTGAGTGTTAGGGATGAACAGATATACAGATCTCTAAAACCCTAGCACTCAGGAGGGTAACTGGTGAAGAAGAAGCTCAGACTAGCTGGAACTCAACTTGATCCAGCTCACCACAGCTGGAATCCAACTCACTTAGACTAGGGTTAGCTCATCCTAACTCCATTCAACTCATTTCAGTTGAATGGCAACTTAAGAGAGCTCATCTTAGCTCACCTTAGCTCAGGTCAGCTTAGATGCAGCTCAACTTAGTTGAGTCTAGCTTATCTTAGCTCCCACTAGTCCACAGGGAGCTCTAGCTAGCTCAGCTCAGTTGACTGGAGTTCTTCCTAGCTCAGGTCCAGCTACATCCAACTCCACTCAACTCCAGCCAGCTAAAGATGAATTCATCCCAGCTCAGGAAGCTCAAGTCCAGCTCCTAGGGACTCAACTTAGCTCAACTTAGTTGAGCTAAGCTACCTTAGCTGCCTCAACCAGCTTGATCCTCCCTGGGAGCACCAGACCCAGCTCACCTCAGCTCATTATGGTAGAAGACAACTTACTTTAGCTTGGCTTAGCAGCTAGCAAAGAACTAGCGAGCTAAGCCAGCTAGAATAGCTCCATGCCACCCCCTTCAGCAACTGCCAGCTCCATTTCAGCTCCAAACTCTTCATATCCAGCTCCTCTCCTCAAACCCTAGCTCCCATTGCCTCCTCCTCTACTCCATTACCAGTTAAGTTGGCTTAGCTTAGCTAGCATCCAGCTCCTTAGCCATCCTCCACCTTCAACTCAACCCTAGCTAGCTCCACCAACTAAGCTTACCTAGTCCACCTAAGCTACCTAAAACTCTACACTATTTGGGGCCAAGATGGACACCTCTTAGCCCCTCAACTTCACCCAAAAGACACCTTGTTTTGGCTCCAAAATAACCTTCTAGAAGCCCTCCCTTTTGGCGCCAAAACACCCCCACATCATGGCCCTACCATAACCCTACAACCTATCCTAGCCATCCACCTAACCCCCCCTTCTAGAAGCCTTCATGGTGGCACCAAAACCAAGGCACCTCTCCATGGAGGAGGTCTTTGAGGTGGTCCACTCCACCTTGGAGGAGAGCTTAGAGGTGGTCCACACCACCTTGGAGGAAAGCCTTGGCACGCCCCCTACTTCAGGGTTTGCCAAGGAAGCTACACCTTGAAGAATTTTGCAAGGAGAAGGAGGAGCTCTTTTTGATTGCGGGAGCAGTCGCAATTGGAGCAAGAGCCTCACCATCTTCACCATTATTTCAGAGGATTTTTGTGTTTTCATTATATGCATTTTCAATTCTAGTAGTTTAAGCATTCTTCTACTAGATTCTTGTTAAACAATTCCTCAATTTTATACAAGTTGCCTTCATTAGATTTGTTTGTCTTGATTGCAATTTAAATTTCCCTTTTTTGTGCACTCACTTCCCCCCTTATAATTACCCTAGGCCTTCACGTGCCTAGGGTGAGTTTAGAAGGAAGGTAGCTCTTGTCACCTAGGGTTACTATTAGGAGTAGTTATCATTAATTTGAAATCCTTGTTATTTCAATTACAAAACAGAAAAAAAAATGATATTTTGAAAAAACCAAAAAGAAAGTTGAGATTTATTTTCTAAGCAAGAGATTTGATTGCAAGCATATTGCCTCCTTGGACGACCCTAGATACCCCGCTATCTAGGTTAGGTAGCTCTTGTCACCTAGGGTTACTATTAGGAGTAGTTATCATTAATTTGAAATCCTTGTTATTTCAATTACAAAACAGAAAAAAAAATGATATTTTGAAAAAACCAAAAAGAAAGTTGAGATTTATTTTCTAAGCAAGAGATTTGATTGCAAGCATATTGCCTCCTTGGACGACCCTAGATACCCCACTATCTAGGTTATAAATTTTAAAAGCGTTTGCGATTTGGCTTGTTACAACGACTTAAAAACCCGCTTTTACAAATCACGCCAAATTTCGCATCAGTGCACAAACTTGGATTTGTGTTGTCCAATGTCAAAATAGGTGATTTTGCAAACAAAGGATTTATGCATCTTTAAGTGTTTTGATATGTTTAGAGTTTGTTTTCGAATTTTCTCTTTTTAAGTTTTCAAACAAGTTTTCTTGTCACAAAAACATTTGCAAACAGTTTTTGGGTTGGTGAAATCTAATTCCTTTAAATTTTTATGTGACTAGAAAAAGAGAAAATAATCATAAAAGTTGTAATCCTAACTATGCAACTCATAAGAAATGAATGGATTTTTCTTTATCTTATTAAGTGATGGTCCAAAAAAGACAAACAACAACACTACTATATAGGAAATCAAATAAGGATTTTGAAAATAATTATTTTTTTTAGAATTTCCAAAATCGTACACCACTACTAGACAGAAAATCAAATAAGGATTTTGAAAATAACTTACCTTTTTTTAGAATTTTTCAAAATAGTTTGATATTTTTTTGAGATTTGCTTTTACACTGGTGTCCAAATGCCAGAACTGATAGTAGTTGAAAAATCAAATCCGTATAATTCATAAATGGTTTCAAACTTTTTTTGTGATTTTATATGTTATAGAGAATTTATCAAGGATTTCAAAAATATAAATTTCATCCATATCTGGTGAGCATAAATTTACTAAAATTCCAGAATAGTAGTAAAAGTGTATCAAAATCAGATTTTGACCCCTTACCAGTTCTTGAATTTTTACAAATTTTCTACTTATTGGATTATTATGAAATTTGGAAGTTAAGTTCTAGACTCAAAGGGGCTTCTAATGGCATGGTTCAAGAAAATTTAAAAGCCATTTAAGTGTGCAAACTTGATTTTTCAAAGTTGATTAGAAGTATGCATTTTTCAAAAAGAGGACACCAATGAAGACTTAGTGGTGGAATGGTGATTCAAACAAGTAAACAAATGATTTTTAGGGTTCTACACCCTTAAAATTTCTTATTTATTTTGTATTTTGAGATTTTTATTTTTTTTGAGTATTTTCTTAGGATATGAAAGGGTGAATTGGCAAGGTACTTAACTGAAACGGTAGGAAGACAAGAATCTTGAAGTTTCCAGTCTAGTGGAATCTTGCTCTCATTCTCAATTTGCACTTGCACAAAACACAAAAATAGAACAAGTGAAGATCTAATCAAGCAAGAGAAACATTCAAAAAATAACTAGGCCTTACCTCCTTAACAACGATGCCGAAAAGTGATGTTGAGAATCACATGATTTGAAAATGCGAAATTAAAGTCGTTACAGCACACGTTTTCGAACACTTTTAAATTTATAAAATTGAGTAATGCGACGAGTATTTAGGTCATCCAAGGGAGGCAGGTAAGTTATGAAAATGTAGAATGCTCTCTTGCTTGCTTGAAATCTTGATTTTTTTTTACTTTTTATGTTTTGTAATTTTGAGGGTTTTGACAACAAGGCAACGAAGATGGTAAAATACGTAAAGGAAAAGTCATGAAGTGCAAAAAGTAAACCCGTCCTCCCTAAACTCACCCTAGGCACATATAGCCTAGGATAATTAGGAAGAGTACGAAGCTAAGGACCTAAAAAAGCATAAAAAATGATAAGCACAAATGATTTTTATAACTAGGAAGAAGAATTTGCTCAAATGTAGCACTCGAAGAACTTAATCATGTGGAAGGGTTCCACACAAGTAATCCCCGAGGCATAAAGGAAAGCTTAGCTACTACAAAATTGAAGATCTAAGAAAATGTAATGATTGAGATAAAGATATCCAAAAGTAGTGCACGAGGTGGTCTTCACTCCAAGCTTGATTGCTTCGAGCTTGAAGAAGATGCTCCTCTTGCTCAAATAGTGATGCTACTCTTCGAAGCAAATCAAGGGTGGCCGCCTACCCTTTTTGCTCTTCTGGCCATCCTCCACATGAAGATCTCCTTGGCGTGTGATAGATACACATTATTTCATGATAAAATACCTATTATGCGGGTTGCTAAGCTACTTATCTGCATTTTGTATTGTAAATATTGCATCATTAGTTATCATCTTGCATTTAGAACAATTATTGTAAATTGTACATTAATTCACTTCCTCTGATGGCCAGGGCATAGGGTGATGTGCATCCAAGCTTCAAATGAGAAATTTGACCATACGGATGGATTTAGGATGACGATCGCAATCCAATGACAAGAAAATCGCCTCAATCGAAACTCTATAGCATCTGTTACGAGCAATAGAAGATGGTCCACCCAGATGGCGCCATGTGGCACCATCCCATGCACCCAAGGTCACCTTCCCATCTCTAAAGCGTGCCCAATGCGTGATCTCAGCCATTGGATGCTCATCCAATGGCCAAGATTAGACCACACCACTCTCCCCCGACCACTGCTCCTCTATGAAGAAAAAGTCATGACCGTTGGATCTTCATCCAACGGCCATGATCGATCCATCAAAGTTGTAGCGTAGTGGTACCCGACCCTTCCTCTCAATCGAGAGGTATGCATTCAAGTCCTAATCTACTTACCCTCCTTAGCGTAATCGTAAGCGACTGCGGCCGTTCGATCGAGTGCCGATGCCTTAGATGAAGCCACATCATCATGGGTGCATCGTTCACGTCCTCAAGAGTGCAGCTTCACATGCTAATAGCCGTGTGATGCAGGATGAATAGTGGCGATTATGCCAAGCAGCACGATGGATGCTCAAGCGCGCCTCACGAGCGATCATGCGCACACTATGCCTATTATGAGAAGCGTGATCTCAAGCTCTCTCTACCCTCTGACCATGATCCAACGGTTGAGGGTCTCGAATGCGCAGTAATCATAGGTCCTAATATACTTGAATTAAGTTAGATCTTAGCTTAACTTAGGCATTCTGTATACATACGCATCATACTTTGCATTATAGTTGATTCATTAGTTTTGTAAATAATAATGTCATATTATGCTCTAATTGAGAGGTATTAATAATCGCAGGAAATTTGGGGCTGCAGATGACTGATCCAACCATATGGATCTGCTCAAAACAACAATGGGAGTCCAACGCCTCTGAGATCGCATCAATCAGACTCCTGTAGCATCCTATGGAGTTTGTAGAAGAGCAAGGGCCAAAAGGCAAATAGGTGGAAATCCAGACCTCAAATGTCAAATCCAACAGCACGGATGGATCCAAATCAACAATCGTAGTCCAACGACACAAGAATCATCTTGATCGGAGGCCTAGAGCACCATCTACGAAGAAGAGAAAATGGATGGCAAATACAAATTGTACATGAGTGTCAGGCTCTCATACGCCATTGGAGAAGTTGATGTAATTTTTTTTTCTTCGATTCTATTAATAAAATCCCCGGATGGCTATTTCTTTAGATAGCATTCCTTATTTTCTCAAAAGAAAAGAAACAGAAGACAGATAGCCACGATGGTGCCACGTGGCACCACACAGCCTCCCAAGGCCACTGCCCCAATCTTTGAAGGAATCACCCCCGTGCATTGTAGGCTATTGGATCATCATCCAACTGCCACCAAGTGCCTATGTCTCCCCGCCACCACGCATCTTCAACTGAGAAGAGATCTCAGCTGTTGGATCTTCATCCAACAGCTGAGAGCGGATGAACCTTAAATCATAATCACGACCATTTGCGAGCGCAGCTCAGCGGAGAGTGTGCTCGCGCGAGAGTGAGCAACGCAGGGTCGAGGCGCGTGGAGGGGGAAATTGGAGGAGATGCTGTGCTTGGATGAAATAGAGCCGTCGAATCAGCAATCAAGGGTGCTACTACAGGCACGTGGTGTACGATCAGGTGTCGGATGAGGCAGTAAGAAACACGCGCGTGAGGACATGCGATTAGTCCCGCTGATATACACGGCTCGATGAGGCGGTAGTGCTTGCGTTCTCAGCCGTTGATCTTCGTAATCAAACGGTTGAGATTAAATGCGTGTGCGCACATGAGATCTCAGCAAAGGCAGCAGTGAGCGTGCAAGGATAATCGCACAATCATGATCTAAAGGCTCAGCGCTCACCACGTGTCAACATTCTGAGCAGTGCAAGAGTTGGAGGCATTTTGGAAGGCCTTTTGAAGCGTGATCTGATCCGTTGACCTCCCGATCAACCAATCTGATCAATCTGAGTTTGTTGCACGAGTTGGAGGGCTTAAATGCCCATCTTGCCCCTCTATGAAGCTATAAAAAGAGCCCCAGGGCCTCCAATTGAAGAACAACTCTCTCCAAACCCTCTCCAACTCTCTAGATTTTCTTCTCTAGCTCTCTCCCTTTGAAGCACCCACCAAGCCACCTTGGTGCACCACTGCTGCTCTCCCCAACCTCTCCAAAAGGCCATGATAGACCACCCATGGTGTCTTTATTCTCATAGTTTAGATAGTTATTTTAATTCCAGCATTACATGTTGTAGCTATTTAATTCTAATTACGAACTCATGATCTATCAATTGCTTACTTCACTCTATATATATTATGATTAGTATTCAGTTAGTAGATCTAAATCAATTTTGAAATTAAAAGCATTTTCTGCCTCCTTGAGTTTGATTGGGACTCACCTCTCGTTAAAATTGTATTTGTTTTAACGTATTTCGTGATATGCTACGACGTATTCATTCTTTTAACACAATCTACACGACGAACAAATTAGTGTGATTGCCGAGGAGGCACAGTGATTTTTGATTTCAAATCTGATTTAGTGTATTTCATTTGTGTGCAAGAATGAAGTGAGGATCTGCGCACACATCAAGCGCAGGTGAAGACTATCAGGTGCATATGTTTAATTCAGTAGGATTTTAGATTAGGAAATTGATTAAGATAGGAGTTATTTGAAAAAAAAAAAAAATCTAGAATTAGGGTTTGTTAGGTAGTTTAGGATTTGCTTTTCCTTAGAAAAGAAAAAAGGAAAAAAATTTTCTCTGCTATTTTTTGAAACTCAACTAGAAACTAAATATCACTTTAAAAATTCAATTGTCATGTTTCTAGTAATCCAAAAATCTTGAAATATGGGAAGGAACTAGATTTTCAAACTATCTTTCCAACGCCACCATTCAAAAAAATAAATTCAATTTATGGAATTTTTAAAAATTCATGGAGTACACAAGGGTCAGATAGACTGAAAATTGAATTTTTATGAACTTTAGAAATCCATTTTGAGCAACTCACAAATCTGATTGACCCAAGAATGGTGGGGTTTGAAAGCTAATTAAATTATGTTTCATTCTCATATTTTTTTCGAATTTTTGTATCACATTTGATACTGTTTCCAACAGAAAAACCAACATGTAATCAAAATTTTAGATCTAACCCTCTATTTGTTAAAAATTCATAACTATTTATTGGAAATAGTAAAAATTTTGAAAGAATACTCTCTGAAAAGATTTTTAAAAAATAAATCTTCCTGCCAATATTCAAATCATTTGGATTCCAACTTCACCTGAGAGTACATGTTTAACTAGTGGTCTACTATCGGCAAAAACATAGAAGTGCATGAGCCCTTAAGACCACATTAGACTAGCCTGGACTTAGTTTGAGGCCAGTGGTTAGTTAGTGAGTCGAGTCACCTTATGGACCACTCACCACCTAGTGAATTGAAGAAAAAGGTTTAAATCACAAGAATATATCTAATAACCTGCATTTGTCTTGAAACTACTGGGTGATTTCAATTTCTTCTGCCAAACCTGGTGACTAAGCCTGTGGGGTAGTGTCAAACCACTGCAGCTAAGGGTACAAAGAAATCGGAGAGGAATGTCGAAGGAAGAACCTTCCTTTTAGTCCCCTTGTAACCTGACTGGCTGGGTTAGCTTAAAAGGCGGGGATTATCTTCGGTCGGTTTCTCAACGAATTTTTTCAATAATTCGAACTTGAACGAAAAATCTAGTCATCTGATCTTACGAACCAATGTGATTAATAAGGCCTTAGCCTTGTTTGGCTTGACTAGACCAATTAACAAGGCCTTACCCTTGTTTGGCTTGACTACACCAACCCTTTGTGTTGGTGTATGCAAGGAAGGTCATTAAGACCTAGACTTGTGGGACCTTGGGAACCAAACCCGAGGTGGCAAAGGCAACTCTCACTTGACCCTTATTCCCAACCCTCTTCCTCTCGATTAGCTGGGATGGCTGATCCCAGTCCTGGAGCTGGTCAGGGCCCTAAGAATCAAGACCCACTGGCTCATCTGGAAGCTAGGGTAGAGGAGTCTAAGCAAAGATACGAGCAGAGCATTGACAGGATAATCACAACACTAGATAGGATGCAGCATCCACCACGCAGAGAACAACTGTGGGACTTCTACGATCTGGCGGCGATGATTATAGCACCTCAGGTTCAGATTCCCGCAGGAGGAGACACATTCGAGTTAAAGCCGAACATCATAAGTCTAATTCAGACACATTTTCATGGAAACTTGAATGACGATCCCTTCCGACACATCGAAGATCTATGTCGAATTGCAGTGTCAGTTCGGCCCAGAAATGTAGATATCGGAATTGTTCGCATGAACCTTTTTCCTTTCTCTCTCAAGAATAAAGCTTCCTATTGGTACATGACCATCAGGAGGCCAATTGGAACTTATGCGGAATTACGTCACGAATTCCTCCAAAAGTTCTTCCCAATTAGTCAAACAAATGCAATGAGGCATGCGATCATGACCTTCTCCCAAGGCCCAGGAGAGAAACTGCATGACGCCTGGGATAGATTCCATGATCTTCTTAGGAAATGCTCGGACCATGGTGTACCCAGATGGTACTCTACACAAGTCTTTTACCATGGGCTGGATGACACACATCGGTACATGGCCGATGCATCTAGCGGCGGGAATTTCCTTGCAAAGGACAAGAATAGTGCATTCGAACTGGTCGAGTCCTTAGCAGAGAACTCGATGAATGCCGCCTCAATGAACCAATTGCAACAACCTGGATAGAAACAAGTTAGTGTCCACGAAGCTCATGCTGAATCTACCTGAGCTGTTATGGAGATTTTCACCAAGAAGCTGGACAAGGTGGATCTGCTCGATAAGAAGCTCGATGAATTAATGCGAGCAAAATCTAGGTTTCCTGGCAGCACAGCTACATCACACTCTTTTGCATCCCGAGCCCCTCCTGCTCAAGTACATCTTTTCACTTGGGATGTTTCTTCTCCATCTCCACAGGATCTTGCATATCAGGAACCCATGAATAATTTGGATTTGTCATCGTACAATCAGGGTTAAGCAGCACATGAAAATTTGAGTGCGTATTCTTTTGATAAATTTGAGCCTGAGACATCCTCGGCCTACGAGGATTTCTATGCTATCTAAGGTTACGAGGGTAATAACCCGTATTCTGAGATGTATAATCTTGGTTGGCGCCAGCATCCTAACTTCTCCTGGTCTGGTAAGTCACAGAGACCAAATCAAGATCTGCACTACTATTGGGGCACGTAAATAGCGCTTTAAAAGTTGATTTAGTTGTAGTATAGAGCGAAATGCATTGACAAATAAATTTATAAATTCCGGTGAGTACCGGGTCATTCGCAGGAAGACAATCTCGATTTTTTTTATAAAAGCTTTTCAACAAAACTAATTATAACTAGATATATATGTATATATGTATAAAGCAGATATCAAGAGAATCAAAATTTTATTGCAATTAGATAGAGTTTTTCACAATAAAATTTTTTAATAGAGACAGATAGATAGCAGATAGATAGAAAGAGAGAGCGGGGGGGAGAGAGATAGGAGGCAGAGAGACGACACTGCTTGTAGGATGCTTATGCGAGATGCGGCAGCACGTCAGATCCAGAGCACCGAGACGAAGGTTGGAGCAGAGTTGTAGAGGGAGAGCTTTGGTCTGGAGGAGGGTGGAAGAGTTGTATGAAGAGATGTCTTCAACTGGGGGACCCTCGACCTTCTTTTATAGCTTTGATGAGTGGCAAAGTGGGCATTTTAGCCCTTAAAACCGTGCAACCACTCTTATTTGATTAGATCCATTGGTCGGGAGATCAACAGATCAGATCTGGTCTCAAAACAACCCCCAAATCGCATTTTACACATAAAACACACCTCTACTTGACATGTGACAGCTGTTGGGCCCTTGGATCACGCCCGCTCGCTCCTCACGCTCCTTCACGCTCGGGCTTCACCGGATGGCGCCACATGTCGATCCCCGCTGCCCTTGGATGGCCATCGGACGCCTCTGCACGCGCTTTCCTCTTTTCTACACGTGCCCTCGCAACTTCAAATTGCACGCTCGCAAATTCATATCATGCACAACAATCTCAATCGTCCAATCTCACGATCGGACGGCTTACGCATGCATGCCTCGCCATCATTTCGCAAAACGCGTGGGATCCCACGTTCGGCCACGATGCGCTTTGATCAAGCCACATGGTCGTGCTTGTACCCTTCGATGGCTATCTGACGGCGCAATTGCACCCGCACCCAATGCCCCTTCAATTTTGCACGAGGCACGGATCGAATGGGCACCAATTGGATTCAGCGCAAGCGTGTGAGCCAACGCGCTACGCATGCGTTATGTTATGGTTTCCTCTTTGCATCTAGTTATCCTTAACCGTTGGATAGACGACATGTATGCATCGTGGACCGTTGGATGGTCATCCAACGGTTGAGAGCGGGTGAGGATGGTCTTCAGAGATGGGACGGCGGTGAGGGGTGGCTGTAATGGTGCCACGTGGTGCCATCATGGCCGTCCATCTTCCTCTCTTTGTATTTGGTGATGTAGACCTCCGATGGGGTTGATTTTTACGTCGTTAGACTATGATCGTTGATCCAGATCCATCCGTGCAGTTGGATCTTTCATCTGAGGCTTGGATCTTTGTCCTTTGACTCCATGATCTCCATTTTTTTATGGACTGCACACGATGCTCTAGTTGTCTGATCGAGAAGATTTTGGAAGCATTAGATTCCTGTCGTCATTCTAATCAGATTTGTACGGTTTGATCTGTCATCCATGGCTTCAAATCATCTGTGATTAAAATCATATTTTATTAGTACATAAAATGATGATATTATCTATATGACTAATAAACTAGCTATTGTGCAAATTACGATGCCTATGAATGCATTATTCCTAAGTTATGCTAGAATCTAGTTTAATTCAAGTGATTTAGGTTGCATGATTACTGTGAATCAACTACCAGACTAGACAATACGGGAATGCGCAAAACACATACCAGAGGCAGCAGCCATTCCTATCTCAGTAGCAAACACGTTATGTTTATCAACCACTGCACCAAGCTAACAATTACCCTCCGAAGCGGGCCGACCCTTTAGTCACTGAAGGAGGAATTGCAGGAGTCAATCTGGAAATCGACTCATGATAATCTGCAAATTATGAAAGCAATGGTTGATCAGTTACAGAGCATACAGAGTACGCAGAATCATATGCTATAGGAGCATAGATCATAGGGAGCCTTGCCCTCCCAACCTGTCCCGAACCCAAGATACATGCAGAATCAGGGTGCCCCTCCTAGGTTCCAGGCACCATAGGGACAGGCACATGCTATTTTATAAGCACCTCCTGCACCACCTGGTTATGATCAAGGTCAGCCACCTTTACTACAAAACCCTGTGTATTATGTCCCTTCCGCTCCTCCCCCACCTCATGGACAGCACGCCGATGCAAAGGCTGTCACTTTGAGTGGAAAGACTACACGGGACCTGCTACCTAGGCAAGCGGGTCATGATTTCTCATGCCCTATACTGCAGGATGGCTCATCATCCTCTTCCTCTCAGGAGCCACCTTTGGTAGACAAAGGAAAGAAGCTAGCTAACCCTAAGATTCCTGTCCCCTTTCCTGAGGCTCTAACGCGAGATTCAGCTCGAAAAAAGGATACACGAAATTTTGAGGACCTGAAATACATGTTCAAGGAAGTTCACATTCAGGTCCCTCTCCTTGAAGCAATAGATCACATCCCTGCTGTTGCTAGGTTCTTCAAGGACTACTGTACTCCGAAGCGACAACAGAAAATTGGACGACAAGCGGTATTGTCAAAAAAGGCTAGCGCTGTTATTTTAGCTGACTTATCGCCTAAAAAGAAAGACCTAGGCACACCACTTATTTCCTGCTTATTTCAGGATTCTCCATTTGATTGGACCCTTCTTGATTTGGGGATGTCCATCAACCTAACTCCCACCGCAATATTTAATCGATTCTAATTTGGTGAGTTGAAACCCACCTCGGTTACTAAACAGTTGGTTGACCAAACAGTGAAAACACCAAGGGGGGTGGTTGAAAATGTGATTGTAAAAGTCCAAGGATTCTGCTTCCAGCAGATTTTTTTGTTCTCGATATGGTGGTTCCTCCTAATCTTAGCGATGCATCGATCATTTTGGGTCACCCATTCTTGGCGACTACCCACTCAAACATCAACTATGCATCTAGGTGTATGGAGATAGCCCTAGGATGAAAAGCTTAAACTAGAAATTTTCAAGACATCAATGACCTTCAACTATGATCTAAACGAGGACGATGAAGATGAAGATTCAGCTTTCTGTGGGAACATTGGGCTCCTTTGCAATGACCCAATGGCACATTCACCTTCACTATCAGGGTTCTTGGATCTAGATCCAACACATGACTGAGGTTAATGATGTGCACTTTTCATCCTGCAGATCTGATTGTCTGGGGTGTTCATCTGATCACAGTAACCCTGATCCTAAATCTCTTATCCTGCCAAGCACCGATCTGCTTTCGTTAAGACAGGATTTTATGACCTTTGCAAGTGGATTTCCCGTGAGTTAGGATCATCAGATTTTCGCTATTGTTTCCCTTCCTCCCATGTACGAACTTGCTCCCCACCCACCAATAATTGAGTTAAAGCCCTTACCTAATTCACTCAAATATGTGTTTCTGGGTGAAAGTGAGGCATACCCAGCGATCGTTAATGCTCACTTGACCTCGGAGCAAGAACATTAATTGATCTTTGTACTACAAGCACATAGGGTTGCTATTGGGTGGAGCATTGCTGATTTCCGCGGGATTCGCCCTTCATATTGCACTCATCATATCTACACAGATGAAGGGGTGAAACCGACGAGACAACCTCAGAGGTGCCTGAACCCAAATATGTTGGAGGTTGTCAAGAAGGAGATCATCAAATGGTTGGATGCGGGCATTATCTATCCGATTTCCAACAGCCAATGGGTGAGTCCTATTCAGATTGTGCCCAAAAAGGCAAGACTCACTGAAATCAAGAATGAAACAGGCGAATCCATCCGACCCGCACCACTACTTCGTGGTGAGTTTCCATCGATTATAGGAAACTGAACACGGCTACCAAAAAGGATCATTTTCGTTTACCTTTTATTTATCATATCTTAGAAAAGTTAGTCGGGTGTAGTTTCTTCTGCTTTCTAGATGGATACTCCGAGTATAACCAAGTCGCAATCAACCTGGAAGACCAAGACAGGACAACTTTTACATGTCCCTTCGGAACATTCACTTTTAAGTGGATGCCCTTCAGCCTCTGTAAAGCACCAGCAACATTTCAGCATTGCATGATGGTCATCTTCTCTGATATGATCGGGGACTATGTAGAACTATTTATGGATGACTTCTCCATTTTCGGAGAGGACTTCTTGTCTTGTCTTGATAACCTCACAAAGATCCTGAGGAGGTGCATGGATGTTAACCTAGTACTTTCATGGGAGAAAAGCCATTTTATGGTGAGGGATGGCATTGTACTAGGTCACAGGATCTCTTCTAATGGACTCGAGGTCGACCAAGCTAAGTTTGAAATCATTTCTTGATTACCTCCACCTACCTCGGTAAAACAAATCAGATCATTCTTAGGGTATGTTGGATTCCACCGGAGATTCATTCGAGACTTCTCGAAAATTGCCTATTCGTTGACAAATCTTTTGGTAGCCGACATCCCCTTTAACTTCGATTCCTTGTGTCTCATCGCTTTTGAGACCTTACGAAGCGCTGTTTTGAATGCACCTATTCTCCAACCACCCGACTGGTCTCTCGACTTCGAGATGATGTGTGACACCTCAGATTCGCTGCCATAGCCATCCTAGGCCAACATCGGGAGCACCATCGATTCGTAATATACTATGCTAGCAATGCGTTGAATGAGGCTCAGCGTAACTATACGATTACTAAGAAAGAACTGCTAGCTGTAGTATTTGGGTTGGAGAAGTTTAGATCGTTCCTACTCAGGTCAAAAGTGATTATTTTCACTAACCATTCTGCCCTCCAGCATTTGTTGGCAAAGAAGGATGCCAAACCCCGACTTATCACATGGATCCTTCTTTTGCTGGAGTTTGATGTTGAGATCCGCGACAAAGCCAAAGCTCGTAATGTTGTGGTGGATCACTTGTCTTAGCTAGACCTAGAATACATCCCATACTCCTCGCCTATCTCTGATCAATTCCCAGATGAGTCTCTATTAGCTGTAAACTCTGTTGAGTTTCCTTGGTATGTCGATATTGTAGGTAAGTTGCCTGCATGGTTATCCATGGATCAATAACTCAGGTTTATTTCAGAGGCTAAGTTTTATTTCTGAGACAACCCACTACTCTTTCGCTTTGGGGCCGATTAGATCATCAGAAGATGCGTCCGAGACTCAGAAATCTCAAGTGTGTTATCCTTCTGCACAGCAATGCCTGTGGAAGTCATTTCTTAGGCCAAAAAATCGCTGCAAAGACTTTGCAGTCTGGATTCTTCTAGCCAACCATTTTCAGAGACACATGAGTTTGCCAAATGCTGTAAGCGATGTCAGTTGATCAGTTCTATGACTTGGAGAGACATGATGCCTCACCAGCCTATTCTAGTTGTAAAAGTGTTCAACGTCTGGGGCATCAACTTTATGGGCCCTTTCCCGAACTCGCATGACTTCGAGTACATACTTCTCGCAGTTGACTATGTGTCGAAGTGGGTTGAAGCTATCCCGGTAAGACGGGCTGATCATAAGACCGTTATATCCTTCGTCCAAAAATTTATTTTTGCAAGATTCGGAGTCCCCCGCACTCTGATTAGTGACGGGGGTAGCTACTTCATCCATGCTCATTTCAGATCTCATTTTAGATCTCTATGGGGTACATCACCGCATTGCTACCCCATATCATCCACAAACCAATGGGTAGGCTGAAGTATCTAACCATCAAATCAAGCTTGTTCTTCAAAAGACGGTTAGACCTGATAGGAAGGATTGGTCTGATTGATTGATCGACGCACTTTGGGCGTATCGAACCACGTACAAGGCCCCACTTGGAATGTCACCATACCACATGGTGTATGGAAAGGCCTGTCACCTTCCTATAGAGCTGGAGAATCGTGCCTTTTGGGCAATGCAGAAGTGTAATTTAACCATGATGAAGGAGGTTATGAAAGGAAGCTCTAGCTTAGAGAGTTTGAAGAGATTCGGCGGGAAGCCTACAAGAATGTAAAGATATACAAAGATAAGGCTAAGGCTTTCCATGACCGGCACATCCGGAGGAAGGAGTTCACGCTTAACCAACAGGTCTAGTTATTTGATTCCTGGCTCAAATTCTTTGTGAGAAAGCTCAAGTCCAAGTGGACTGGGTTGTATCTGGTGATCCACTCGTATTCTAACGGGGCAGTCCAAATTATGGACCCGAAATCTGGGCAGGTTTTTATGGTAAATGGCTAGTGCCTCAAGCCATTTTTAGCCTAGGAACCTCCTACTGATGAAACAATACATCTTCTCGAGGATGTGTAACTGACATTTCACCCAACTGAAGGCATTAAATTCAGCACTTATACATATATACATATCCTTTATACATAGCATATTTCATTCTAGCATATTATGCATATTGTGATTACCATTGTAGTGTTGGCATGAGCTGAATGACAAATCAGGAGTAATTCCAAGTGATTTCTACCCACTTACGCCCTCTCTTATTCATGCATGAGGACATGCAAGAACTTAGGCATGGGGGCGAGGGGTAGTACATATAAACTAAAAAATTTTCTGCCAACACCTTAGGAAATAGATCTTTTTATCAAGAGGTTTTATTAGAGATTTACTCTTTAGTTAATTCCTGAACTTAGAATCCAGTACACTTTCACACTTGCACATAAAATTTGCAATGGATCCACTGTGAAGACCGATAGACATCTTTAGTTTATCGAGAAGAAGCATTGCTTCTTCACCTGAACCTTTGGACAGTAATCAGGGAGTCAGGTGAACCATCTTCTAATAGATCCACCAAATAATTGTGAGATGAGAGTAGAGAGTCTACTGATGCTCTAAGTCTAGTGTGAGGAATCTTAAGTTCTGAATAATTGGATAATGGTACTTGAAGTTAGGCACAGTTTTCACTCTCGATTCATGTATACAATTTTTTTATGAGAATCCTTGTGAGAGCCACCAAATAAGGCAAATACACGAGAGCGAGTTCTGATAAAACTAAGACTAAAGTGGATGGTCAGGACTGTTCTTTACGGAATCCTCGACTGAAAAAGGGTACTCATGTCAAGGTCAGAAATACGTTGTCCTATCCATTCCTTTCCCGGTGCTGAGAATGACTTGAACATCCCCAATCCCAAAAAATGCTTCATGAATAAAAGTACGTATTCTATGTTGCGTTGTGTTAGCAGATATGGCATTATGTTAGTAGATATGAATATGAAAAAAAAAGAGAAAAAAAAGTATATAGAAAGAATTAAAAACAAAGAAAGAAGAAAAAGAAAATGCCATGTTGAGAAGTATGGGTTATGTTTAAGTTTAGTCAAGTACATTGAGGCAACAACATCTACCACCCTTACAAAACACCAAATACAGCCTTGACCAACTTTTCCTGTATTTCTAACTGCCTGAATACGGGCTGAGGGATTCTGACTTAGTTATAGGGTTATTAGAATCTAATTGAAGTGTAATGCCATGAGAGACCACCAAACATATTTACAAATCTGGTGAGATGTGATCTCAAGAAGAAAAAGAAAAGAAAAAGAGAGGAAAAAGAGAAAAGAATGAGTACAAAGGACTTAAGAGAGCATAGTTTTCCAGCCTCTCTCTAAGTTGAATTTATTTGATAATCTGGTAGTCTAGATTCTGAAATACTAGTCTATATGTAGCACCAGAGGAGAGTGAGGTACCAAATACAAATCCATTTAAGTCAGACATCTTCTACATAAGCCAAAAAGCCAGGGTTAAAACTAGAGGTTATTCTATGTCCCCGACAGAAGAGGCTGCCTATCCCAACAGAATTTTACTAAGGGTCAGGCACAAGCTTTAGATGTGTATCGAATTTTTGCCTGGATCCATTGCATAGGCTACAAACAACACTTTCACGATTATCTGGATTCTAATTTCTGGATGAAGACAAAAAGAAATAAATCTCTAGTCAAACTCTTGGTAGAATGCATTTAGTCTTGCACTTGTTAGGGACTAGTAAGATTTAGGCATGGGAGTATGATTGCGTAACAATCACAGGCCCTAATTTACCTAAATTAAGTTAGATCGTAGCTTAAATTAGGCATTCTGCATACATACGCATCATACTTTGCATCATAGTTGATTCATTAGTTTTGTAAATAATAATGTCATATTATGTTCTAATTGAGAGGTATTAATATTCGCAGGTAATTTGGGGCTGCAGATGACCGATCCAACCATATGGATATACTCAAAATGATAATGGGCATCCAATGCCTTCGAGATCGCATCGATCAGACTCCCATAGCATCCTATGGAGTCCGTAGAAAAGCAAAGGCCAAGAGGCAAATAGGTGGAAATCCGGACCTCAATTGTCAAATCCAACCACACAGAAGGATCTGGATCAGCGATTGCAATCTAATGGCGCAAGAATCATCTTGATCGAAGACCTAGAGCACGAAGAAGAGAAGATGGACGGCCACGATGGTGCCATGTGGTGCCAACACAACTGCCCAAGGCCCCCACCATGCGCCCACGTTGCCCTGCCCCTACGCGTCTTCAACTGAGAAGAGATCTCAGCTGTTGGATCTTCATCCAACGATTGAGAGTAGCTGAACTTTAAATCATAATCAAGAACATTTGCGGACGCAGCTCAACCGAGAGTGTGCTCGCACGAGAGCGAGCGACACAGGGTCGAGGCACGCGGAGGGGTAAATTGGAAGAGGAGGTGTGCTTGGATGAAATAGAGCCATCGGATCAACAATTAAGGGAGTCGGTGCAAACGTGTGGCATGTGATCAGGCGTCGGATGAGGTAGTGCAAAACACGCGTGCAATGATGCATGGTTAGACGTGCCAATATATGCAACTTGGTAAGGTGGTAGTGCACGTGTTCTTAGTCGTTGATCTCCGTAATCAAAAGATTGAGATTAAATGCATGCACATGTGCAAGATCTCAGCAAAGGTGGCAGTGAGAGCACGAGGACAACCGCATGATCATGATCTAAAGGCTCAGCGTGCGCAACGTGTCAACATCCTGAGCGATGCGATCGTAGAAGGCTTTTTAGAAGGCCTTTTGAAGCACGATCTGATCCGTTGATCTCCTGATCAACGGATTTGATCAATCTTAGGTTGTTACGTGAGTTGGAGAGCTTAAATGCCCATCTTGCCCCTCTATGAAGCTATAAAAAGAGCCTAAGGGCCCCTAGTTGAAGAACAACACTCTCCAGACCCTCTCCAACTCTCCAAATCTTCTTCTCTGGCTCTTTCCCTCTGAGGCACCCACCAAGCCACCTTGGTGCACCATTGCTGCTCTCTCCAACCTCCCCAAAAGGCCACCACGGACCACCCGTGGTATCCTTATTCTAATAAATTAGATAGTTATTTTAATTCTAGCATTACATATTCTAGCTATTTAATTCTAGTTGCAAACTCATGATCTATCAATTGCTTTCTTCACCTATATATATTATGATTAGTATTCAGTTAGTAGATCTAAATCAATTTTGATATCAAAAGCGTTTTCTGCCTCCCTGAGTTCGATCGGGATTCACCTCTCGTTAAAATTGTATTTGTTTCGACGTATTTCACGCTATGTGATCACACGTGTTTCACGTGTTTGAAATCAAGGTTACAAGTAACCCATCGTCGTAGTTGCAAAACTCGTGGTCAGATAAAATTTATACCGAAACTCCAAAGGAGTCCCGGGTTGAACACAGGGAGGCGACATTTACTTTAAGTGAAAACTGCTCTTCGATTTGTTTCTTTTTAGTATTTTACGGTTTTTTTTGTTTTTGAAATAAAAGACAAGCAATCACAAGATAGAGATGGAATCAAATGTGATGTATTGCAATAATCTACGAAAGCATAAAAAGAAAAGGAGGTGAGAGGAAATCTCCCGAATCGACTGTTCGGCGAGACGACGGCGCCTGGCGGAAGCTCGGACGAAGGAGGTGAGGAGCAGGACGATGGAGGTGAGATGCAGGAGGACATCAGGTAGAGGAAAGCTTCGGCGTGACTCTGGAATGGAGGTGAGAAGGTAGAGATGATCTGCTACTAGAGTGGAGGTGGGAGGACGGCTCCAAGGTGACCTATAAATGGGGAAGGGAATTTGGAGGAGTATTTGGTGGGGCAGAGATTCGCTAGACTAATAGGCGCCTTAAGAGCTTGAGAACAAGCTCTAATGGAGTGTTGGTAGGCTTGCTAAAGCTTGGGAGTAGGTGGGAGTAGAGTAGGTAGAGATGGCTTGAAAGGGAAGGGGTGTAGGTCCTTTTATAGTGGAGGAGAAAAGGCAAAAATAGGTATGGCACCATTAGTGACATCCAGGCCATCGTTGGAAGCGTCGCTGTAGGCAGTTCATGCCCGCTCACGCCCACAGCTGACTTTG
This sequence comes from Thalassia testudinum, assembly GCA_037157565.1. Lineage (NCBI taxonomy): Eukaryota > Viridiplantae > Streptophyta > Magnoliopsida > Alismatales > Hydrocharitaceae > Thalassia > Thalassia testudinum. Next base: position 67,675,879 of record JAZHRO010000007.1, on the reverse strand, counting down.
GTGGTGCGCGAAGAATTAGCGACGGCTGTAAGCGTCGCTATAGGTTCAGCTCATGCGTCGTTGTAGGCCAACTCATGCATCGTTGGCGCTGCGCTGTCCTCTCTTTGCCGCGCACGCATACGCTTACACACTGGCACTGCACTATGCACATGCATGTGTCTGCGTGCGCGCGCACCCGCACTGTGTGCATGCGTGTCTCCACGCACACACCTACGCTACTGCGTGCGTGCGTGCGCATGGGCTGTGCCACATGGTGTAATCTGAGCCGTCCATCTGCTTTTCGTTGTAGGGGCTACTACAGTGGTTGAATTGAGTCAATTTCACGTCGTTACGTTGCGATCGTCGACCCGAATCCATCCGCGTGGTCGGATTTGTCATTTGAAGCTCCGAATTTTGTCACCTAGTCCCTTGGCTATTAATCTTCCTTGGACTGCATATGGTGCTACGGGACTCCAATCAAGGTGATTTCAAAGGCGTTGGACTCCAATCGTCGTCTTGATCAGATCTGTATGGTCGGATCGTCAATCCAAGGCTCCAAAATAAATATCCTTCTCTCCTTACTACAAAAAGGATGCAATTAACCTAAATTATATGCAACTACTCTAAATGCAGAATGATGCATGCTATGCAATATTAATAACATGAAATGCAAATCTAAGCCTAGGAACATGCATGAATAGGCATTTTACCCTTAATAAATGTGTTAACATCATACTCCCATACCTATCTTTTGCTAGTCCCTAGCAAAATTAAACTATATGCTATGTATTAAAGCAGAATTAGGATTAGATCGCTTAGGCCTAAGTCGTTTATTAATAATAGAAAATTTCAACTAAGATCCTAAACTACGAAAACTCAACAGTACCCGGGTGCCTGCCAGAATGCAGACCTCCCAATTCCTCGCCTTGTTTAAAAAGGGAAGATACATTTTTTTATTATTTTTCTTCTTTTCTAATTTTTTTGTACTTTTGGAGTTTGAGAGTTATGGGATAACTTTTTACGACTACTCGACCCACCCAAGACTCAAAAAGGATTCTAAGTGCTAAAAATCTACTGAAAATAGTGAAAGACTCACTAGGCGACCGTTAAAACGGACTTCGGGTTTGTACGACCCTAGGTGACCTTGCCTAGAGGTTTATCTTTTCAAACGGTAGCTTTCTCCCTATTTCTTTTATTTATGGGGTCAACACAAGGGCGAACCTAGTGTATATCTCCTTGATTTATTCTACTCCCCCACTTCTTCCCTAAGTGTTTTGGGAATTATTGTGCATTTTTTGTGAGCTGGGTTCTGGACAACTGACCAATGAGCTGTTACCACCGACAACTTGCCAACCATACTCGTGCGGTGAAGTGTGGTTTTATTTATTTTTTTATTTCTCCATTTTATATATATATTTTCTCTATATTTTCTTTTCTTTTTTTTCTTTTTTTTTTTAAGTAGGTGGCTTTCCTAATCTAAGATTTACCTAAAGGTAGTATAAAGAAAATGGACTTGTGACTGGGCTTTGGACAACCAGCCGATGAGCTGTTACTACCGACAACTTGCCAGCCATACCACCCTAGATAGTTCATTAGCTACCCAATTTCAGAAAAAATCGCCGAAAAGTGAGTTAGTGCAAAAAAAATGTGTGTAGATGCTTAGGCTTAAAGTCCCACCAAATTAGAAGGCAGGTTGATAAGTCACATACTTATCATCCCAATTTATTAGCCAAATTAAAAATGAATTTGAATTGGCGAGGACTCGAGACTAGTCCACATTCGAGTGGACACCTAGGCTAATTAAGCCCGAAGACCTGACGAGTCTAAGTGTTTAGGTCCACTCGTATCATTTCCTAAAGTTAATAACTTCCAAATGCCTAAGTTCTCTTTTTCTAATTTCTTTCTTTTTATATCTTTTTCAAATTTTCAATTTTTTTTTAATTTTATAAGAAACTAAAAGAAATTCTATGGAGTTAACATAATGATTTCAGGAATTGATTATCCGCCCCCCTATGCCTAAATGATATAATGTCCTCATTGTAGAAATAAAAACATGAAAAGGGTGGAGTAAACAGAATATCACCTGAGTGTTGTGAAAATCCGATCAGCTTTGCAGAGAGAAGAGTGTATGCACACGCGCTAAGTTTAATGCCTTGAGGTAGGCATAACATACATATAAGGAAGAAATTGAGAATTCACAAGTGTAGGTCAGAATCAAAATAAAAATATTGATCTTCAAACCCACCAATAGAATATGTCCACAGATGTGGACCAAGTTATGATGCAGACCCATGCCTAAGGGTCGAGTGGTTCTAAGGTTCTGGATGAAAATCACCCAGAACTGAAGGTTGTTGTGTTTGCGGGGCTGGGCCTACAGTTTAGTGGTGTGCAACCCAAGACCAAAGTGTCAAACAACTGGTAAAGATGGTTCAATAGGTGCGGTTTCCCACTTAACATCTAGCTTAGAAAAATAATTAGTTATTTTGAGCTTGGGTTGCACATGAAAGATATCGTAAGGGTCCTGGTGGAAACTAGGTGGTTTCAGGTCAACAGGAACACTTAAATCCAAAATCAAAGTTCCCTCAAAATTAGCTTCCCAGATTTTTAATTCCAACTTCCTATCCTCCAAAATCAATATTTGCGAGACCTCCAAATCGTTATACACCCCATCTAAAGTACCCAAGTCCAACAATTGTGGCTGAATCAGGATTGACTTAGGTTTGGTGATCTCAAAAATATCATCATTCAATTCTTTAGGGTGTGTTTGAGGAGTTGGGCTACTGATTGAATCATCAGGATTCAAATCGTCCAAGTTAGCCCCAACATGATCATAATCTTCAATGATCGGGCAATCAAATAGTTCGTCATACTCCTCGAGCCCGATTGTCTCACTAGAATCCTTTTCCTTGAGTTCAAATGAGATTTTACCAAAAGATTCTTCACCCTCAGAATCAAAGAATTCATGATCCTCATTTATATATGTCTCAAAATCATATGTCATTTCATGGTCCGTGGAGACATATTTTTCGTCATTCCCTAGCTCTAGGATCTCAGGTGAGAAACTCGATTCATCCTCAAAGGGTTGCTCTAGCCCAACCTGGTCATCTCCAATCTCAGAATATGTATCCTCCCTACAGGCACCTGAGCGGGTTCAGACATTGGCTCTCCTGAAGGGGGTTCATCTTGAGAATCATCCCAAGATTTGATTAGGGCAACCACAAATTTCATCCTCAACCTTGACAATTTCCCAAGAAGAAACTCACGTAGGTCCCTATCCCTAACACTTTGGAGCAAATCCAATAAAGAACTATTAAGTTCATCAATCATTTTGATCATAGGCTCCAGTGCTTCAGTGCATGGTGTTGGTTGAGCTTCTAAAGATTGTATAGTGTTCCTCAAATTAGCCAACACCCTATCCTGGATCTGGTTCACCTGAACCGACTGGTTCAATTCAGGTTTGGGTGGGTTTGGGTTAAATCTAGGGGAATCAAGATGTCGAGGTTCTTGGGTCCCTCCCTGAAAGTAGGTTGTTTAAACGATTGTGGCAACCTATATTCAGTGGAATACTGGGGAGGGTAGTTGTTGGTTTGGTCATCAAAGATGTCGGATTCTAGACCGGGTTGGTTTGGTCATCAAAGGATGGAGATTCATAATCATTGTAGGTTTGGGAAGGATAGCAATCATAGTCTTGTTGTCTAGGGTTAGGCCTTGGACATTGAGGTCCGGATTCGTATCCCCATTCAAAGTCATCTCGGATAGTGGATGGGTAATTACAAGTCAAGTCGGAATAGTAATCATCTTAGAGATAAGTGGTGGTAGGAGGATAGGATGAGAAATGCGTGTAAGAAGTGGAAGGATACATGGTAGAAAAGGAGGGAAAATGGAGAAGAGAAAAGGTGGCCTACAATACAATCAACTAAACCTGTCCTTATGTAGGTAGCCTAAAGACCTATAGACTCCCAAGACCCATCTTGAGATTATAAACGATTTGGTCTACTTTTATCTGGTCAATCCAACCAGCTAGGAGGGACTGGGGAGAAGGTTCTTCCTTTGGCTTACGCCTCCAGTTCCTAGTGTACCGCTCAGCCGTGGTCGTTTGACGTTACTCCCTTAGCTAGACATCAGATGAACCAACAAAAGCAGATTAATCGAAAAAATCTCAGTCTGAGCCCCGAAGAGCGAATCAATCCTCAAGGCCAACGTCTACTCAGTTTTAGTTAGGCTTGGGATGATCGTGCTCTTGGAATGTGATGGGCCCTTAAGATGGGTTTTTCCCTTAATGATCAGTTGAAATGTGCGTGCGTTGACGTAAACACATTTATTGAGGGTAAAATGCCTATTTATGCATGTTCCTAAGCTTAGATTTGCATTTCATGTTATAAATATTGCATGGCATGCATCATTCTGCATTTAGAGTAGTTGTATATAATTTAGGTTAATTGCATCCTTTTTGTGGTTAGGAGAGAAGGATATTTATTTCGGAGCCTCGGATTGACGATCCGACCGTACAGATCTAATTAACATGACAATCGGAGTCCAACGCTTCTGAAATCGCCTCTATCGGAGTCCTGTAACACCATATGCAGTCCGAGGAAGATTACCGACCAAGGGACTAGGAGCCTCAAATGACAAATCCGACAGCACAGATGAATTCGGGTCGACGATCGCAGCCTAACGGAACAAAAATCAACTCAATCCGACCTCTGTAGTAGCCCCTACAACAAGAAGATGGACAGCCCAGACTGCGCCACGTGGGGTAGCCCAGGCTACCCAGCACACGCACACGCCACCGCACGCATGCAGCAGCGCGGGTGCGCGCGCAGGCGCTCCGTGCAGCACAGCGCAGCGCTAGCGTGTAGGCGCGCGTTGGTATAGACTCGAATAGGTTGTGTTAATATGGTGATTTAATCGTTGAAATGAGTATAGTGGTTAACCTAAATCGAGCCTAACCATCTTTTTACAAAATTTTTAACGTGGCCTACTTGATTTTATCCTGGTCACTTTTAGGCCCAGGGTCGAACTCAGGGAGGCAGGATTTAGAGGTGAATAAGTTTTTATGCCTTTCCTACAACGAATCTCTTCCGTTCGTTTATTATGTTTTTGGTGTTTTTTTTCTATTTAAGATTTTTTTTCTGATAATTTTTGTCCTTGAGGTACACCCTCAAAATCAGGTCCTTGGCTTAGAGCCAAATTGTTCTTGGCGTTGAGCCAAATTAGGGTTTCAAAACTGGTCTTGCTATCTGCAAGACTGAGTACTTGCAAGAAAAGGATTATCTTTTCTCTTTTGCTATTTTTCTTTATCTTTTTAATAGCAAGAAAGAGAAATAGAAATAAGATAAATATAGTATATATATATATATAGGGGTGGGGGTGGAGGTGGAAATGGTGTGTAGCACGGTGTCGAGTTGATCGCCGTCTAGGAAGACGCAACCAACAGGACGAAGTGCCACGTGGAGTGTTGGATGGATGGGTGGAAGGTGTGTGCGGAGACGCTTTCAGTACGCGTGTATCAGGGAATATCAGCAACTGGTACAGATATTCCCGCGATATAACGTGTGGTAGGTGATATGAAGGTAAGTATATATTTATATGTATATATATATAGATAGGGTTATAATTATATAGGTGTATATGTAGTTATATATATATATGTATATATATATGTATATTTTTAGATATGTAAATATATATATATATAGATGTATGTAAATATAAATATATATATTTATAATTAGATGTATAGGTATAACTATATATATATATATATATATATAGTAATATACGTATATAGATATATATATATATATATATATATATATATATATATATATATATATGTATATATGTATATAGATGTATTAGTATAAGTATCTATGTATATAGATATGTGTAGATAAATATATATATATATATGTATGTATGTATTTATATCTTTAGATATGTATGTATAAATGTATACGTGTATATATATATATATGTGTATATATATGTATACATATATATGTAAATGTATATGTGTATATATATATATATATATATAGTCGTGTACAAGTGAGTGTGTGTACACGTGAGTGTGTACAAGTGTGGTGTGTGTATGTGTGTTTGCGGGAGGGAGTGAGAGAGTGACTGTGAGAGAGGGCGCGGCGAGTTAAGGCGTCTGGAGCTCGCAGCCGATGTCTGGATGCCCACTCGCAGGCGCAGGTGCGCACAAGTGCAGGTGCGCGAGGATGCGCACGTGCGCTAGAGGCTGCAGGTGTGAGGGAAGAGTGTAGCGCAGTGTGCTGCGGGCTAGAGTGACGCGGGCGAAGACGTGGATGCGGGAGTGGGCGGGTGCAGACGCAAGCGCAGGCGCTGGAGCAGGCGTGGGCGCTGACACGGGCGCGGGCTGGAGGCGGTTGCGGCGTGGAGAGAGAGTGCACGGTGACCGGATAAGTGAAACTTTCCGGTCACCGCACTGTATCTACAGTGTTTCACTGAAACGCGTGAACAGTAGCCACAGTGCGCGCTCGGCTCAGACAATCGGCTGCGGCCAGTTCTGCGTGCGCGGATGCTGCGGAGTGAGCCTGCGAGCGCGGAAGGAGATGGCGCCGGCTGCTGGCTTGCCCACGGAGGCTTGCGCGCTGCGTGGAGCTGCCGGTGCCTTGCTGCTGTTGCGCTTGAGCTTCAAAGCTCGAGTCTGCGGTAATGGCTGAAGAGCTTGAACGGGTGAAACAGAGAGGTGAACCACCATGCCCACTGGCTTTTTGATGTGCCGGGCGGTGGTGGGACTCACTGTGGTAGTCGTGTACCACTGTGAGTTGCTCCTACCCGCAGCGTAGCTCCTCAGTAGAAGAGGTGCTGCGTATGGAGGGGAGAGGGGAGGAGACGGCCTGGAGAAGGGTGTGCGGGTGTGTGTTGCATGGACCAGACTCCCTACACAAGGAAGAAGGCCTGTCTTTTTAAAGGAGGGAGAAGCATGCACAGCCATGCCCTAGGCTTCACATGACCGGCCATGCGGCTGGTAGAGCAAGATGTGGCAGAGAATGGCACGAAGAGCATGCCATGCCCTGAGCCATGCGAAGAAGTTCAATGCCAAATAAGAAATGAAGATGGTAAATTTGCGATGCAACCCTTGATGAAGACGTTAATTGCAAGGCCAATTATTCAATTTCCTCCCCTCTCAATTAAATGCATGCAAGTGTTTATTTTTACAACTGCAATTATGGCTACCTAATATATAATGGCAATGCTAGGAAATAACACAAGATGGCATTTTTATTGATGTATTTTTGCTGTGCAATCATACCCCCATGCCTATCTTTTGCTAGTCCCTAGCAAAACATTTTGTACTGTAATTAGAAATGATCTTAAGCTGAAGATTTTCTTCTAAGGCGACGTAGGTGCGTTTATTTGTTGGATATTGTGAGAACCAATTGTAGAGAAGACTACCAGTACTTTAAGTCTTACATGACATAGACCATCTCTCAACTAACCTGGACTCTTGATATTTAAACCTTAAGTACGATTTCCAGGACCTAGGAGGTTTTTGCCGTACTCGAGAGCTCAAGAAATTATGGCTTGTGCCTAGTGAAGGATCAAGACTGACCAGATGAACATTAAGACTCAAGTCCAGGGTTTCACGAATTTTTTAAATGCAGGTTGGTCCCAGTTTTAGCTCATATCTTTGGATTGACCTTTAAAAAGATGACGGAAAACTCAACTCCCATTTTATTACATTTATGGCTCAAAGAAAACAAGGTATTTATAACTTGCCCTGAAGAACTTTTGTAGGGAGAAGACTTTATAGATATTTGCGAGATATACTGACTTATTTGCATCTTTTTTTTTTTGAAACACGTGTCAGTATAACTTTATTTGAAGGAGCACACTTTTGTTTTGATGGGAGAGTTCCTTTTTGGTGGAAAGAGTCTCTCCTAAACATAAGACTAAAGCCTGGGATAAAAAGTCTATCTGCGCTCACAGGTAAGGACTCCACCTTCCCTAATGAACACTAGGGTTGAATCTTATGTTCACCTGGTCTTTATTGATATGTGTAGTGTGTACCAAGATTACTTAGGCTCTCGAGTAAAAGCAAACCAACTGATCCTGTATTGGTGTCTCAGGTACAAGAATATGTCCTTAATTAGGAGAGATTCTGATCTATCTCTTCAATGCTCAAGTGAATTAAGTCGAGCCTGAGCGAATCAAGCTTCTGTGGCTTGGAAAGTATTCAAGATAGTGGTTGAATATCCATAAACACTTATTGTATTTTGTTTCAGCCTTCAGATCATTACTAAATACCTTTTTTTTTTTTTACATATTTACAGATAGATGGAGACTGCATGATACCATAAAATACCTAGATCCTATGGATGCCTATCCATCCCCCCCATGCCAAATGATGCTATGTCCTCATATGCATGCAGGGTAGGGTAGAGGAAGGACCAAAGATCGGGTAACGAGAGCTGAGGTGCAGGGTATACAGCAGGGTGGTAGGGTGGGCGGATGGTGGGTGGTGAAGTGAAAGTGAAGTGAGCGTGACAATGGCAGAGTGCTGTTGGGATGCCTCCCAACAAGCGCTGAATTTAACATCCCCAGTTGGACTCAGAATGAGGCACGACATTAGTTACCCTCCAACAAGGCAACAGTTTCTCCAATAAGGGCAGGTTCATGAGTAAGATAGGGTTTCAAACGCTGCCCATTGACCGTAAATTGATGCCCAGATTTGGGATCTTCAATTTCAACGGCCCCATTAGGAAATGGTCTCGAGACCAGGAAAGGACCAATCCATTTGGACTTCAATTTCCCAGGAAAGAATTTGAGCCGGGCATTGTAGAGCCAAACTTGCCGAGATGGCTCAAATTCCTTCCGCCGAGTACGGCTGTCGTGAAAAGCCTTAGTGCGTTGCTTGAAAGTTAAGGTAGAATCATAGGCTTCACGACGGAGCTCTTCCAGCTCTTGGATTTGGAGTTTCCTTTCTCGACCACATAGGTCTGGGTCGAGGTTACATTGGCAAACCGCCCAATAAGCGTGGTGTTCCAGCTCCACGGGCAAATGACAAGGTTTTTCGTAAATGATTCTATAAGGAGACATACCAAGGGGAGCCTTGAAGGCGGTCCAATACGCCCAAAGTGCGTCAATCAGCTTGTCGGACCAATCCTTACGGTCAGGTCGAACCGTTTTCTGGAGAATTTGCTTGATTTGCCGGTTTGACACCTCTGCTTGGCTGTTCGTTTGAGGATGATACAGGGATGCGATATGATGGTGGACTCCGTATTTCGTCAGAAGTGCCCGAAAAGATGCATGGGTAAAGTGTCTTCCTCCATTCGAGATAATGGCTCGAGGGATCCCAAAGCGCGCAAAAATGTGGTCTTTGACAAATCGAGTGGATATAACATGGTCAGCACGGCACGTGGAAATAGCCTCGATCCATTTCGAAACATAATCAACAGCCACGAGGATAAATTCGAAGCCGTTGGAAGGAGGAAAGGGACCCATGAAATCAATTCCCCAAATGTCAAAAATTTCAGCAGCTAGGATGGGTTACAAGGGCATCATGTCACGACGTGACATTGATCCTAACGGCTGGCACCTAGTGCAATGTTTGGCATAATTGTGTGCATCCTAGTGAAGGGAGGGCCAAAAGAAACCGCACTGCAACACCTTGGTTGTAGTTTTCCTCCCAGAGAAATGGCCCCCGCAAGCCTGATCGTGGCAGAAGGATAGCACACTGGGGAATTCACTGTCAAGAATACAGCAACAGATGATTTGATCAGCACCTATTCGAAAAAGAAGTGGATTATCCTAGAAATAATACTTTGCTTCTGCCATGAGACGCTCGCACTGGTTTTTAGGCCAGCCACGTGGAAGGGATCCAGAAGCAAGGTAATTGGCAATATCAGCATACCAAGGTCCACTTACCACATTAATTGCCAATAGGGGCTCATCGGGAAAAATCTCATTAATCGGCAGAGTAAGTCCAATATGGTCAGGGTCCAGTCTAGAAAGATGATCAGCCACAACATTCTGGGCTCTGGCCTTATCGCAGATCTCAATGTCAAATTCTTGGAGCAGAAGGATCCGACGAATCAGTCTAGGCTTGGCATCCTTATGCATGAGATGGCGAATGGCTGCGTAATCAGTGAAAACAATAACATGTGAGCCCAGAAGGTAAGAGCAGAATTTCTCCAGCCCAAAGACGACTGCCAGTAGTTCTTTCTCAGTGGTAGTATAATTATGCTAGGCCTCGTCCAACATCTTACTGGCGTAGTACACCAGGAAGGGGTGTCTATTACGTCTTTGTCCCAGGATGGCTTCGACTACAAGGTCGGAAGCGTCACACGTGAATTCAAAGTCGAGGGACCAATCAGGTGGCTGGAGAACAGGGGCCTTGGTGACAGCATTACGTAGCTGCGTGAATGCTCGTATGCAATCGGGGCCCATATCGAAGGGTACGTCGGTCGATAGGAGATGAGTTAAAGGTCGAGAAATCTTAGAGAAATTTTTGATGTATCTCCTATAGAAACCGACGTGTCCCAGGAAGGAGCGGATTTGTTTGACAGAGCCAGGCACAGGTAAATCAGTAATTACATCAAGCTTAGCTCTATCAACCTCGATACCCCTATCGGAGATGATATGCCCGAGAATAATTCCCTCGTGTACCATAAAATGACTTTTTTCCCAGGAAAGCACAAGGTTTACATCAATACATCTCCTAAGGATACGGGTCAGGTTGGCAAGACAATCATCAAAAGATGGTCCAAAGACCGGAAAGTCATCCATGAAGACCTCGAGAAAGTCACCCACCATGTCATGGAATATCGCCAGCATACATCTCTGGAAAGTTGCTGGCGCGTTACAACATCCTTCTAAATGCAAAGGTGCCGAAGGGGCAGGTAAAGGTGGTTTTCTCTTGGTCTCGAGGGTCAATTGCCACCTGGTTATATCCTGAGAATCCATCCAGGAAATAGAAAATTTTATTTCCCTCTAACCGCTCTAGGATTCGGTCAATGAAAGGTAGTGGAAAGTGATCTTTCTTAGTTGCAGCATTGAGTTTCCTATAATCCACACACACTCTCCAAGATGTAGGAGTGCGTGTAGGGATGGATTCGCCCCTGTCATTGACATGGATGGTGAGTCCCGCCTTTTTGGGCACGACGTGAATCGGACTCACCCAGGGGCTATCACTGATCGGGTAGATTATACCTGCATCTAGCCACTTAATAATTTCCTTTTTAACGACCTCCCGCATGTTAGGGTTGAGACGTCGCTGCATCTCGCAGGAAGGTCGAGCCTCCTCCTCCGTATATATACGGTGAGTACAGTAGGAGGGGCTAATGCCAGTTAAGTCTGATAAAGACCATCCGATGGTTGCCTTGTGTTCCATAAGGACCTTTGTTAGTTTGCACTCTTGCTCCTTGGTCAGTTTTGAACTAATGATTACGGGGAGAGTTTCATTTGGTCTCAAGAAAACATACTTAAGTGTACTAGGCAGCTCTTTCAGCTCGGGAGTGGATGGTGAAAGATCTGGCATTTCTTGGGACGAGAGTGTCCCAGGCGGATTGGAAAACAAGTCATGAGGAAGAAGTTGGCCCTCAGATTGGCCAAGAAGAGGGGCTTCTTGGATAGATGGATCCAAAAAGGAATAGCCCCAGTGAGTAGTATATGGGCTCAAGGTCCCAGTGTGGAGTTGCAACTCCGCTTGATTTGGCGGGGAAGAAAGGGCAATTCGATCTTCAAGAGTGTGGATCGGCGGTGAGTAGCCCAGATATGACTCAGACCACGAGGTATGGGAAGCGAAGAAAATCTCATCAGAAGTCTGGTCAAGAGAAGGTACGGGAATAGGGAGGGATGGGGGAATGTCACAATATGTGTTGGTTAGGCAATCGTCAGTGTTTAAAGGTAGTCCGCAGCAGTCAGAATAGGTCCCAATTAGCCCGATACACGCGCTGACGGCCATGTCCTCATCAGACGTGTCATCCTCGATGCAATTGCAATCAAAGTTCTTGGCCGCCTTGAAGATGTTAAGCTTGAGTTTCTCACATCCAACGGCAATCTCAATACAGCCCGACTCGTAGTTGATATGGGTGTGGGCTGTGGCCAAGAAAGGTCGACCAAGGATGATCGGACAATCAGAAAGTGAGCTAGGAACTTCCATATCTAAAACAAGAAAGTCAACAGGAAAATAGAGACTGTTGACCCTAACCATCACTTCTTCCACCACACCCTTTAGAATTTTGACAAAACGATCTGCCAACTATAATGTAACAGGGGTGGGTTTCAGATTTCCCAAGGAAAATTTTTCGAGCATGATGATTGGTATAAGATTGATGGAAGATCCTAGATCAAGCAGGGCACGGTTAAAATTGCATCCTTGGATGCTACAGGAAATAAGCGGTGTGCCCGGATCTTTCTGCTTCGGTGGTAGATTTGATAGTATATCACAACTCGCATGAGGTGAGAGAACCACCGGATTCTTAGTTTTCTTTGACTGTCACCTGGGTGTTGTGTAATCTTTGAAAAATCAGGCGACAGTAGGTATGTGGTCGATAGCCTCTAGAAGGGGTACCTTGATTTCAACATCCCTGAACAAATTACGCAGGTTATCAAAGGCCTGCATATCCTTCTTCTTTCCTTTTGGCTCCCTCAGTAGAGCCTCAAGGAATGGGATTGATTTTGCCACCAATTTGGGTGTATCGTCCTCTCGCAAATGCAGTGCGCATCCCGAATGAGAGGGAGATGAAGAAGACGGGCCAGGATCAGGTCGAGGAGGATCGACGGTCTGCTTACTGCTCCTCGTAGTGATCGCATTGGATGATGCAGGTCCAGTGGGATCATAAGGCAGAGGGTTTGCAATAGGGACATAAGAGTGAGGTGCTGCAGCGGGATTAGCCTGAAATCCCAGTGGAATGCTAGGAGCCTGCAGAATCTGATGAACCTACCCTTGAGAAGGTCGTACATGTGGTTGAGGACCACGGGGTACGAAATTTCACGGGTTGGGAACAGTTTGGGCTGGAAGAGTGCCCTGAGATCAAGTTGCCATGCGTAGTTAACTGATTTCAGCATTCTGCTACGCCAATTGGTGCTGAAGAGAGGTCATGTTCTCTTCATGTCGCTTTGACATTTCTATCATCATTCGCATCAATTTATCAAGAGGACTTGATGCGTGTTCTGTTTGCGGTACGCAAGGACCCGATGGCAGATTTGCCATTGGATTAGACTGGGTCCTTGGGATGACGGGTGCGGACGGTCGCATTGGTCCACCCGCAGGGTTTTGGCACTGCGGGTTGTTGGACCATGCGAAGTTCGGATGATTTCGCCACCCTGGGTTATAAGTGGCAGAAAACGGGTTATTCCGCAGGGCACAAGCGTCTTCTAAACCAGAAGACCCGTCCGCATGTAAATACGCATCCAAGCACACGGAGGCTTGGTCCTCCGTGTCAAAATACTGGCTTGCAGAAGCCAGATCCACATAACTTACCGAATCGCTTGGTGCGACACTCGGTAAGGAAGGTCTTATGGGGTTTCTAGGGATAAGCCTGGTGTTGGAAGAATTGGGATTGTGACGAAGTAGTGAGGTGGGGGTGTTTGCCATAGAACGGGCGGGGTTGGCCAAAAGCTCGTCCAGCTTCTTGTGCATGACAGAGACTTCATCCAATTTCTGTGCGATAAGGCTGAGATCTGTGGATGAATGGGAGGGTCCTGCGTCAACTTCGTGGACATTACGGGGCAGGCTGGTACGATTAAAGGCGACAATGGAAGCATTGTTCATTGAGTTTTCGCTCATATTTTCAAATAATTCGAATGCTCCATTCTCGTCTTTGTTCATGAAATTCCCTCCGCAGGAAGCGTCTGCAATTTGCTTCAAAGTCTCATTTAGCCCATAGTAGAAAATCTGGGCTATATGCCACTTAGGCAGACCGTGGTGCAGACACTTCCTGAGGAGGTCATTATATCTCTCCCATGCCTCATGAAACTGTTCGCCGTTTTGTTGCATAAAGGAAGTGATAGCACGGCGAAGCGCATTGGTTCGCCCGATTGGAAAGAACTTCTTGAGAAACGCTGTTCGCATCTCTTCCCAAGAGTGGATGGTTCTCCCAAGGGTGCGTAACCACTGCGATGCTTTATCCCGCAATGAAAATGGGAACATTTTCATGAGGACTATTGGTAACCCGATATTTCTTGGTTTAACTATTTCAGCCAATCGGGTTAGGTCTTCCAAGTGGAGAAAAGGATTTTCACTTGCAAGACCATGGAAATGAAAATTTATCAGGCCAATTACATTAGGTTTCAATTCAAAGTCGTCCCTGCCCATGGGGACCCGAATTTGTCCTATGGTCTCTGTAGCAGTAGGGTTCTGATAGGAGCTAAGAGACCTAGGCTCCTCCTGTTCAGGAGGGTTCTGCATTTCCTCCAATGTTTCCCTAATGGCTTCAATTTGTTCATTATACGTTTCCATTTGGGCTTGGAGGCGGGTTATGGGATCCAAGGCTCCACCACCTGGTGGATTTTGAGGGCGGTTTCCTCCCTCGGGATTTGGGGGTGGGCGTGCAGCCATGTTTGTGGAGGAGGAGGATGGTTCAGCTTCTTTTCTAAAATTATCAGACAATTCAAACAGCTCAGGGTTTTGTGACCTCCTCTCGAACATGCACTACCGCATGAAGAATTGGGGGGATAAGAAGGGAAAAAGAGATGAGAGAAATGACGCCACAAAGGTACACTTGATGACAAATCAAGACAATCAAATTCCTAACCTCTACAGTGTGCCCTTAGACCTAAAGATCTAAGTTACCTACTATCACGACCTACAGAACCGAATGCGAGCACCATGGAACCACCGGGCCAGATTGAAAGGCTGTTTGCCCCAGTCTTAGACACCCAATAGCACGCGGGAACCCTCACCAGCATGTAGGCGCTACACGCAGGTAGTTAGACCTCCAATCCTTAATAAGGGTCAAGTTGCTACCAGTTTTAGTTAGAGGCTTAGGATCAAGTGCTTCTGGAATGTGAAGGGTGTTATTTACGGGTAATGCCTAAGTGGTTGATTTTATAAAGTGTGTAAACTAAGCATGCAACGGGAAAATCTCCCCGAATTGAAGTTTTAATTGGTGAATGATTTTTAGAGTTTCAGCCTTAAGTAGTATGGATTTTAGGATTTCGCTGAATTACTAATTCAACCAATCTTCGGGTTTTGAGAGAATGCAAGTTTTTTCTAAGCCCAACAACCCTTCTTCAATGTCAGTTGGTTAATGCATGCTAAAATGCAATGGGCTTCCTTAGATGGAGATTTCTATGTGTGGATGCACGAGTCAATTTTAGATTATTGTGAAAGGGAGCCAAAGCACTTCAATTCAAGTGCTCCCAATCACCAAAATGATTTCCACAAACAAGGCTCAACCATAAGATAAAGAAAATCAAATTGTTTGGGTTGAAGTATTTGGGATTAAATCTTAGGCATGTGAAAGGTCGTGGTGGGGTTGGAATCAACTCAATTCCAAGTCTCCCCACCAAAAAGGTGATCCCGAATTGTAGATAAATGATGCAAAGAGGGATGGCAATCAATCTATTTATCTTTGCCTTAAAGAATACTTCACACGGCGAAAGATTCAAGAATCAAGATTCTTGGATCTTCGCTATGCGAAGTTTGGCGGGGAAATCCCGGGGCGGTGGGAGTGATGGCAAACAATCAAATAAGTGATTTTTAATCCACTTGCCCCAAGAGATCCCAAAAAGTGTTTTTTAGTTTTTTTTTTTTATTAAGGTAACAAGTTGACCTAAGTTGCTAAGAAAGAGAGACCTACCTGTTCAGCAACGTGGGTGAAGCTCCAGTGCAGTGCCGACGACTTCACGCTCTCGTTCCCGCCTTGGATCTGCCCACGTCTTCGACTTCGTCTGCCTGCCTTCTCCTTGCAACTGGTTCACCTGCACACCAAAAAACAGAAACACCCGTGAAGAGAAGGGTGTGAGAAGAGAAAAATTAAAGGAATGTAGTAGAAACTTACCTGAATGCGCACTTCCTCGGCAACGGCACCAGAAAAAGTATGGTGTAGACTCGGATAGGTTGTGTTAATATGGTGATTTAATCGTTGAAATGAGTATAGTGGTTAACCTAAATCGAGCCTAACCATCTTTTTACAAAATTTTTAATGTGGCCTACTTGATTTTATCTTGGTCACTTTTAGGCCCAGGGTCGAACTCAGGGAGGCGGGATTTAGAGGTGAATCGTTTATTATGTTTTTGGTGTTTTTTTCTATTTAAGATTTTTTTATGATAATTTTTGTCCTTGAGGTACACCCTCAAAATCAGGTCCTTGGCTTAGAGCCAAATTGTTCTTGGCATTGAGCCAAATTAGGGTTCCAAAACTGGTCTTGCTATCTGCAAGATTGAGTACCTGCAAGACAAAGATTATCTTTTCTCTTTTACTATTTTTTTTATCTTTTTAATAGCAGGAAAGAGAAATAAAAATAAGATAAATATAGTATATATATATATATAGGGGTGGGGGTGGAGGTGAAAATGGCGTGTAGCACGGTGTCAAGTTGATCGTCATCTAGAAAGACACAACCAACAGGATGAAGTGCCACGTGGAGTGTTGGATGGATGGGTGGAAGGTGTGTGCGGAGACGCTTTCTGTACGCGTGTATTGGGGAATATCAACAACTGGTGCAGATATTCCCGCGATATAACGCGTGGTAGGTGATATGAAGGTAAGTATATATTTATATGTATATATATAGATAGGGTTATAATTATATAGGTGTATATGTAGTTATATATATATGTATATATATGTATATTTATAGATATGTAAATATATATATATATATATATATATATATATATATAGATGTATGTATGTATAAATATATATATATATATATATATTTATAAATAGATGTATAGGTATAACTATATAGATATAGATATTTATATATATATATATAGTAATATATGTATATATATATATATATATATATATACATATATGTATATATGTATATATGTATATAGATATGTATGTATATATGTATACGTGTGTATATATATATATGTATAAATATATGGGTATATATATGTATATATATATAAGTATATAGTCGTGTACAAGTGAGTGTGTGTGTGTACACGTGAGTGCGTACAAGTGTGGTGTGTGTATGTGTGTTTGCGGGAGGGAGTGAGAGAGTGACTGTGAGAGAGGGCACGGCGAGTTAAGGCGTCTGGAGCTTGCAGCCGACGTCTGGACGCCCACGTGCAGGCACAGGCGCGCACAAGCGCAGGCGCACGAGGATGCGCACGCGCGCTAGAGGCTGCAGGAGTGAGGGAAGAGTGTAGCGTGCGCTGCTGGCTGGAGTGACGCGGGCGAAGATGCGGATGCGGGAGCAGGTGGGTGCAAACGCAAGCGTAGGCGCTGGAGCAGGCGTGGGCGCTGACGCGGGTGCAGGTTGGAGGCGGTTGCGGCGTGGAGAGAGAGCGCGCGGTGATCGGATAAGTGAGAAACTTTTCGGTCACCACACTGTAGCTACAATGTTCTGCTGAAACGCGTGAATAGTAGCTACAGTGCGCGGTCGGCTCAGACAACCAGCTGCGGCCGGTTCTGCGTGCGCGAGCGCTGCGGAGTGAGCCTGCGCGCGTGGAAGGAGATGGCGCCCGCTGCTGGCGTGCACACGAAGGCTTGTGCGCTACGTGGAGCTGCCGATGCCTTGCTGTTGCTGCGCTTGAGCTTCAAAGCTCGAGTCTGCGGTAATGGCTGAAGAGCTTGAATGGGTGAAACAGAGAGGTGAACCACCACTCCCACCGGCTCTTTGATGAGCTGGGCGGTGGTGGGACTCACAGTGGTAGTCGTGTACCACTGTGAGTTGCTCCTGCCCGCAGCGTAGCTCCTCAGTAGAAGAGGTGCTGCGTATGGAGGGGAGAGGGGAGGAGACGGCCTGGAGAAGGGTGTGCGGGTGTGTGTTGCATGGACCAGACTCCCTGCGCATGGAAGAAGGCCTGTCTTTTTAAAGGAGGGAGAAGCAGGCACAGCCATGCCCTGGGCTGCACATGACTGGCCATGCGGCTGGCAGAGCAAGCTGTGGTAGAGAATGGCGCGAAGAGCATGCCATGCCCTGAGCCGCGCGGAGAAGAAGTTCAGAGCCAAATAAAAAATGAAGATGGTGAATTTGCGATGCAACCCTTGATGAAGACGTTAATTGCAAGGCCAATTATTCAATTTCCTCCCCTCTCAATTAAATGCATGCATGTGTTTATTTTTACAACTGCAATTATGGCTACCTAATATATAATGGCAATATTAGGAAATAACATAAGATGACATTTTTATTGGTACATTTTTGCTGTGCAATCATGTGTGCACGGCAAAGGCGGGGGGAGTGCAGTGCTAGCTATGCATGGGCTAGACCCTACAGTAACGCATGAGTTGGACTTACAGCGACGCTTACAGCCGTTGCTAATTCATTGCATGCCAGCAAAGCCAGCAATGGGTGCCAGTGGGCATGAGCTGCCTACAGCGACATTTCCAGTGACGGTCTGGATGTCACTAATGGTCTCATACCTATTTTTTGCCTCTTCTCATCCACTGTAAAAGGACCTACACCCCCTCCCTTCCAAGCCATCTCTACCTACTCTACTCTCACCTACTCCCAATCTCTAGCAAGCCTACCAACGCTCCATTAGAGCTTATTCTCAAGCTCCCAAGTCACCTATTAGTATAGTGAACCTCTGCCCCACCAAATATTCGTCCAACTTCCCATCCCCCTTCATAGGTCGCCTTGGAGCTGTCCTCCCGCCTCCATTCTTGTAGCAGATCGCCTCCGTCTTCTCACCTTCATTCTGGAGCCACGCCGAAGCTTTCCTCAACCCGACGTCCTCCTGCATCTCACCTCCATCGTCCCGCTCCTCATCTCCTTCGTCCGAGCTTCTGCCAGGCGCCATTGTCGGGCCGAGCAGCGAATTCGGGAGATTTCCTCTCACCCCCCTCTCTTTTTATTCTTTCATAGTTTATTGTAATTGACATTAGAAGTAATATATATCAGATTTGTTCCACATCTCTATCTTGTGATTCATTTGCTTGTCTTTTATTTCAAAAATACCAAAAAATAACAAAATCCTAAAATACCAAAAAGAAACGAATCGAAGCGCGGTTTTCACGTAAAGTAAACGTCGCCTCCCTGTGTTTGACTTGGGACTTCCTTGGAGTTTCGGTATAAATTTTATCTGATCGACATGTTTTGCAACTACGACGACGGGTTACTTGTAACCTCGATTTCTAACATGCGAAACACACCGCAACCATTTGGCGCCATTGCTGGGGACAATGCGATCATTTTGGCACCGTTGCCGGGGATAAACAATGAGGACATTACATCATTTAGGCATGGGGGGGTGGATAATTAATTCCCGAAATCATTATGTTAACTCCGTAGAATTTCTTTTTCTTATAAAATTAAAAAAAATAATAATTTGAATATTTCAAAAAAGATAAAGAGAGAAAGAAATTATGAAAAGAGAACTTTGGCATTTGGAGGTTATTAACTTTAGGAAATGATACGAGAGGACCTAAACACTTAGACTGTTCAGGTCTACGGGCTTAATTAGCACGAGTGTCCACTTGAATGTAGACTTAGTCTCGAGTCCTCGCCAATTAAAATTCATTTTAATTTGGTAAATAATTTGGAATGATAAGTATGCAACTTATCAACTCGCCCTCTGATTTGGGGGGACTTTAAGCCTAAGCATCTACACACATTTTTTTACACTGACTCACTTTCCGGCAGTTTTTACAGAAATTGGGTAGCTAATGAATCGACTTGGGTGGTATGGCTGGCAAGTTGTCGGCGGTAACAGCTCATCGGCCGGTTGTCTAGAGCCTAGCCACAAGACCATTTTTGTTGTACTGCCTTTAGGTAAATCTTAAATTAGGGAAGCCACCTACTTAGAAAAAAAGAAAAAAAAAGAAACACTCAAAAAGAAAAGAAAAAAAAGGAGAAAAAAAAAAACAAATAAAACCACACTTCATCGCATGAGTATGGTTGGCAAATTGTCGGTGGTAATAACTCATCGGCCGGTTGTCTAGAACCCAGCTCACAAAAAAAATGCACAATAATTCCCAAAACACTTAGGGAAGAAGCGGGGGAGTAGAATAAATCAGGGAGATATACACTGGGTTCACCCTTATGTTGACCTCATAAATAAAAGTAGAGAGAAAGCTACCAATCGAAAAGATAAACCTCTAGGCAAGGTCACGTAGGGTTGTAGAAACCTGAAGCTTTCCTCAACCTCCTGTAGCAGATCACCTCCATCTTCTCATCTCCATTCCGGAGCCACGGCGAAGCTTTCCTCAACCCGACGTCCTCTTGCAAATCACCTCCGTCATCCCGCTCCTCACCTCCTTCGTCCGAGCTTCCGCCAGGCGCCGTCATCTCGCCGAACATCCGATTCAAGAGATTTTCTCTCACCCCCCTCTCTTTTTATGCTTTCATAGTTTATTGTAATTGACATTGGAAGTAATATATATCAGATTTGTTCCACATCTCTATCTTGTGATTCATTTGCTTGTCTTTTATTTCAAAAACACAAAAAAATAACAAAACCCTAAAATACCAAAAAGAAACGAATCGAAGCGCAATTTTCACGTAAAGTAAACATCACCTCCTTGTGTTCGACCTGGGACTCCCTTAGAGTTTCGGTATAAATTTTATCTGATCGACGTATTTTGCAACTATGACGATGGTTACTTATAACCCCGATTTCTAACACGCGAAACACGCTGCGACCATTTGGCGCCGTTGCCGGGGACAACGCGATCATGCATGCACAACCAGGGTTTGCAAACAAGGTTATTTAATGATGTGTCTTTTAGGGTTTAACCTTGTTTAGTAGTTTTAGGGTTTAATTCTTAGGTTGGTTCAATCAAGGTTTAGTAGAGCACTCCAAGTTTTGAAAACACGGATGATGATATGTTCCTTTAAAAATAAAAAATAATGTGGAGAGCCTGGTTTATCCCTAAGAATCAACCCTAAGTGGCAAGCTAATGATGAATTGCTTTTAATTTGAGTGGTGTGGCCCAAACAAATCAATCAATTGACCTATTCACACCACAAATTAAGTCACACAATGTCTTAGCCTAATCAGATTTCTACTCACTTATGTGTTTTGAGTTGAAGTGTACCGGATCCACAGGTTAGATCCCGGTTAAGTGGTAGAATAAAAGTGGAGTGGTGCACCTTAAGTTGAGAGTTGTGGGTGTTAAGGTGTGTCTCTTTCAGAAAATCCCATAATTAGATAACACTTTTATTATTATTATTTTTATTTATGCCGATGACGAGGTGAGTGGAGGTGGCAAACAAACAACCAAATCTATCCTAGGGTTTATAAAAAAACACCTAAGTTGATTTGGGTTTTAGTTATTAGGTTATGGAATGAAAACTAAGGTGGGGGTGGTGCGGGGGACACTTACAAAACAAGCTACCCACACTTTACTCTGGTCTATCGCACTTGGACCTCCATGCTAGGGTACCTGCAAGACAGTAGATCAAAGACAAGCAGGGTTAGTGGTATGTAAATGTAAGGAAGCACAAAAAACAATAAAGTAAATTCCGTTGCTTCCCCGGCAACGACACCAAAATGATCGCACGTGTTTCGCATGTTTGAAATCAGGGTTACAAGTAACCCATCGTCGTAGTTGCAAAACTCGTGGTCAAATAAAATTTATACCGAAACTCCAAGGGAGTCCCAGGTCGAACACAAGGAGGTGACGTTTACTTTAAGTGAAAATCGTACTTCGATTTTTTCTTTTTGGTATTTTAGGATTTTATTTTTTTATTATTTTTGAAATAAAAGATAAGCAATCACAAGATAGAGATGGAATCAAATGTGATGTATGGCATTAATGTCTATTACAATAACCTACGAAAGCATAAAAAGAAAGGGAGGTGAGAGGAAATCTCCCGAATCGGTTGTTCGGCGAGATGACGGTGCCTAGCGGAAGGTCGGACGAAGGAGGTAAGGAGCGGGACGATGGAGGTGAGATGTAGGAGGACGTCGGGTAGAGGAAAGCTTCGGCGTGGCTCCGGAATGGAGGTGAGAAGACAGAGATGATCTGCTACCAGAATGGAGGTGGGAGGATGGCTCCAAGGCGGCCTATGAATGTGGATGGGAAGTTGGAGGAGTATTTAGTCGGGCAGAGATTCACTAGACTAATAGGTGCCTTGGGAGCTTGAGAACAAGCTCTAATGGAGCATTGGTAGTTTTGCTAGAGCTTGGGAGTAGGTGGGAGTAGGAAGAGATGGCTTGGAAGGGAGGGGGTGTAGGTCCCTTTACAGTGGACGAGAAGAGGCAAAAATAGGTATGGGACCAGTAGTGACATCCAGGCCGTTGCTGGAAGTGTCGCTGTAGGCAACTAATGCCTGCTCACGCCTATAGCTGGCTTTGCTGGTGCATGAAGAATTAGCGACGGCTGTAAGCGTCGCTATAGGTCCAGCTCATGCGTTGCTGTAGGCCAGCTCATGCATCGTTGGCGCTACACTGTGCCTCTCTTTACCGCACGCTGGCGCTGTGCTATGCGCATGTGTGCATCCACGCGCACGCGCGTGCCCGCACTGTGCACATGCACATCTCCGCGCGTGCGTGCGGTGGCTCGTGCGTGCGCATGGGCAGCCTGGGCTACGCCACATGGCGTAATCTGGGCCGTCCACCTTCTTTTTGTTGTAGGGGCTGCTACAGAGGTCTGATTGAGTCAATTTTCATGCCATTAGACTGTGATCGTCGACCCGAATCCATCCGCATGGTCAGATTTGTCATTTGAAGCTTTGAATTATGTCACTTAGTCCCTTGGCCGTTAATTTTCCTCGGACTGCATATGGTGCTACGGGACTCTAATCGAGGTAATTTTGGAGGCGTTGGACTCCGATCGTTGTCTTGATCAGATCTGTACGGTCGGATCGTCAATCTGAGGCTTCGAAATAAATATCATTCTCTCCTGACCACAAAAAGGACACAATTAACCTAAATTATATACAACTACTCTAAATGCAGAATGATGCATGCTATGCAATATTTATAACGTGAAATGCAAATCTAAGCCTAGGAAAATGCATGAATAAGCATTTTACCCTCAATAAATGTGTTTACGTCACTATGCTATGACGTATTCATTCTTTTAACATGATCTACAAGATGAACAATCTCTCATGTGATGCCAGCGCACAGCGCACAACTGTTTGCGTGCTGTGCATGATGCACACGCTAACTATGCCTTGCACGTGACATTAACCTCCTAAATTAGTGCGCCAAATCATTCGGTACACCCCATTTCTCCACCTATGTAAACCCCCTACCCTCCCCTTTGATCCTCATCCCTTTCTATGCTTTCCTCTACCCCTCTAAAGGTAAGAATACCCTTCTAAGCTCAATCCTTGTGTCCTAAGCCTCTAGGATGATCCACTAAAAAAATAATTTTTCCCGATTCTCACCCCCATTTGTGGAGCTCTAGCCAGATGTCCTCTCACCCCCATTCGAGGAAGTGGATCAATCCCTTGTCGCCCTGCCTCTCATCTCCTTCGTCCAGCCTCGTCCTTCTACTTCTGTCTCCGTCCTCCTTCATCCAGGTGTCATTCATCCCCCAAGCAGCTGTTGAGGGGGATTCACTCTCTATCTTTTTTTACTACTTTCTAGTGTAGATTTGTTTTGATTCTGTAATAGTCATTTTTCTTCACTTTGAATATAGCTTTTATATATATATATCTCTTTATTTATTCTGTCACTTATCTTAGATAGATTCAGACTTGATATTTTGCCTATTCTTGCAGTCGAAAATTATCATATTTAAGAAAATATCGCATCATACTACAAAAAAAATCACTATTGGCGACATTAAATTTACGACGATGGTGATACCATTGCTAATAGTTCCACATACGCAACGATTATGGGTTTGAATGTCGTAATCATTGAGTTGGGAGTGTGTTTCCTGTCAGTGAGTGGTATTTCAGTACAAATCTTGCGACGGTTAAATAAACCATTGCTAATTACCATTTACGACGGTTTATAAACCATCTCTAATTCTCAAGGTGTTTGCGAGGGAAAGCTAACTTGCAATTCGCAATGGTTGTTAGGTCAACCATCGCGAATGCGTGCCACTGCGTGAAAATATCTACTCCCACACAGGGCGGGAAAAGTTGTTGTTCTCACATTTGCAACGGTTTATCAAACAACCGTTGCCAATGCACATTCGTGATGGTTCATCTGATTAACCATTACAAATGTGTGCGGCAGCTAGAAAATATGTATCCTCGAGTGAGGCGGGAAAAGTTGCGTTACTCACATTTCACGACGGTTAATCTAGTCAACCATCACGAATGTGAGACACAGCTAGAATATATCTATTCCCTCGTGAGCTGGGAAAAGTTGTGTTACTCACATTTCACGACGATTGATCATACAACCGTCGTGAATGTGAGCTATAGTGAGGTAGGAAAACTTGCGTTACTCACATTGGCAACGGTTGATTGGATCAACCGTCGCCAATGGTGAATATAAGTCCAGCCCCGCACCCGTTCCCCCTCCCCCTCCCCAGAAACCACTTCTCCTTCCTCGCGTGAGCTCTAACTTTCCCCCACCTCTCCTCGGCCCGCGATTGACTCTCCCTCCCTCCGATGAGCCACTCCCCTCCCGGGCCCACTGCCCCTCCACCCCGTGGTGCTGCCCCCTCCCCCATGTCGTCCGCCCATGCTGCCCCTCGTGTTGCCCCCTACTCCCTGCCCGCCCCTTGCCGCCACCCCCCGCACCCCTCTATGCCTACCTATGCCGCCCCTCGTGGCACCCTCGTCGCTCCCCTGCCCTTGCGCCCTCCCCTCCTCCATCGTCCCTACCCCTCCTCCTCCCCCCAAGCCACCCCACCTCATTTTCCCCCTCCCCCTAAGCCCTTTCCATTCATTTTCTTTTAATTTTTTAAGATTTAGATTTATTAAAATTTAATAATAATTATGTTTGATTTGTAACATTCAATTTAGGTTAACCTGTCATTAGATACGCCATCGTCGATTCTCGTGTTTTATCGAGGTATGAATATAAAATTTTTAGATTAATTATGTTGTGAATGTGGATGATTTTGGAGTGTGCCCACTTAATTATGTGAAATTATATGTGCATATATATGATGATTGTAGGGGAGTACCCACTTAATTATTTGAAATTTTGTTATTTTTGTGAATGAATATATGTGGGGTGTACCCACATAATTATGAATGTTCTGTCGTTTTCATTTGTGAATGAATATAATGTATCAACTCAATTTGTAAATGTTTATATGATTAATTGTGTGTTTTATGAATTTATAGATAAACATTCACACAAATCTAGATGCACTTAAGGCCAAACAATAGGTATTTTAACCCTTAGGTTACAGGTTTTAGGAGGGGATAATCATGTCAAAATACTTGCCCGTCGATACTTATGATCATGCTATACGGACAATGCAGAGTATATATATACCTCACTTACATGCATGAAGTTTTGTCTTTATAGCATACCATAAGAGTCGTCATCCTTTGTTCAAAGAAGTTCTGAACAAAGGGAGGGTCCTTGAAGATTTGATTACAACTTAGGGTTACTTGTTACATGGAACCGATGTCTGGAGGAATTTTGGTAATTTCTTTTCACTCTTCTCCGCTATACCAACTGATCTTATCTACGTTCCTAAAGCACCCTTAAATGAGACTTATCGGGAATGTAGTTAAGGTTAGTCTTGGGGGTTATACAGGAGAAGTGTAAGGAGATGCTGCTGAAATTTCTCCAGACATCGATTACATGTAACAAGTAACGTTGTGATCAAATCTTTAATGATGGGCTGTTAAAGTGAAAATCATAATCAAAATATAAACATATATATAACATGTTAATGTTTATTCATAATTGTGGGTGATTTAGGTACATGTAAGAGTAGCTTTTTTTTATTGTAAATGTTTATAGATATAATATGACATCAACTTGAGACCTTTATATCTATTAATAATTATTTAAGTCATTATGGACAAGTCTTGGATTAGTTTGAGAAATTCAGATTACATTCAATGTAAGAATGGAGTGAGGGAGTTCTTGGATTTGTCTTTTTATGATGATAGGAAATCATTTAGACGAGGGGAACTTCTACAGTTGATTTTCTATCCTCGTCGAAGGTGCTTAAATGGAGAAGTACATGATCGAAACATTGTGTTAGAGTACGTAATCTGTAATGGTTGGTGGTAACATTACACCAAGTAGATTGCTCATGGAGAATTCGTCATCGAAACTTATGAAACTAATTCAATAAATGCTGATGAGGAGCCTACTGGTAATATTGAATGTGACGGGATCGAGGAGATGTTGGATGAACTTAGAACAGCAGATAACATTGTAGACGATAGTGACATGTTACAAAATTGTAACAACTTTTATGATGCTATTAAGGCAGTCGATGAACCGATTGCTCCTGGAGTGAGCTCTATGTCAAGGTTGACATTTCTATTGAAATTATTTCTGATAAGGTCATCAATAGAACTACATCTAAATTAATGTCCGAGGTACTTGAATTTATCAGAGAGCTCCTATTTAAGCCTAAAGGTTATCTGGAGTCATGGTATGATGCGAAGAAACATATTAGGGTACTAGGGTTGAATTGCGAAAAGATTGACGCTTGTCCGAACAATTGCATATTGTTCAAAAGTGAATATGCTGGTCATGATACTTGTCCGGAGTGTGGTGCGTCAAGATATAAGGTTGGAAATTCTGGGAATCAACATGGCAAGAAACAGGCAGAGAAGATCCTATGATACTTTCTATTGATTCCTAGGCTTCAATGCCTATTTATATCAAGTAAGATGACGAAATTGATGGAATGGCATGAGTAGAACAAAGCACGAGATGGCCACATTCGTCACCTCATAGATTTTGATGAGTGGATAAAATTTGATGACATACATGTATCATTCGCGTAGGAATCACGTAACATAAAATTAGGTCTTGCAAGCGATGGATTTAATCCATTTAAGAATATGTATCCGTCATATTCAATATGACCAATGGTGATGATAACTTACAACCTACCTCCTTGGTTGTGTATGCGATCGTTATTTATGATGCTGACATTGTTGATCCCAGGTCCAAAGCAACCAGGAAATGCTATAGATGAATACTTGTGACCATTGGTGGATGAATTGAAACTATTGTGGGATAATGGCATTCAAACATACGATGTAAGAAAGAAAGAATTCTTTATGATGCATGCTACATTGCTGTGGACTATCAATGACTTTCCAGCAAATGCAAATTTGTCTAGATGGAGTACAAAAGGAAAATTGGCATGTCCAATTTGTATAGATGACACACATCATCTTCAATTGCCTGAAATCAGCAAGTTGTGTTACTTGGGTCACTGCAGATTCCTTCCAATTGACCACAGCTGGCGAACAACATAGTTTAAAGATAGATTTGATGGCAAATCTTGTCTATATTCCTCTAGGAATCCAAGAAATAAGCTAAGCACATATTCTATTATGTTGTTAGGAGTAACAATAATACAGAAATGGAAAGCACTTGGAAACATAAGATTTGGACGTCTTTTTAAAAAAGATCTTACTACACTAAAGCATTCAGGCCTTAAGAAAAAAAACATTTTCTTCATGCAACCCCATATTGGAAATATCTGACAGTCTGATACAACCTGGATGTGATGCACCTAGAGAAAAAGGTCATGGACAATATGTTGGATGTCCTAAATTTAACAGATAGCCCAAAAGACACAATAAAAATGAGACAAGATATGGAGATTTTAGGCATTCATCCAGAGCTACATATGACAGAGAAGGATGATGGTAGTGTTAAATTCCCAAATGCTATATACAGCTTAAAGAATGAATAGATTCAGAAGATATTTTCATTTTTGAAGGAGATATGGGTGCCGGATGTCTACTCATTACAGTTGTCGTGCTGTGTTAATGAATCTCAAAAAAAAATTAGTAGGTTAAAAAGTCATGAATCGCATGTTTATATGCAAGTGTTTTTCCCATTGGCCATAGGTGGAATCTTACTTGATCCCATTATAGATGTTTTTACAAACATGAGTCAATATTTCAAATCTATCTATTCCAAGACTTTAGATGCTGAAATGCTATGCAATTGGGACAAACAAGTTGTCATCACATTGTGTAAAATGGAACAAATTTTTCCTCTACCTTTTTTCGACAAAATTGTGCATTTAGCAATACATTTGGCAAATGAAGCAAGGATCACAGGGCCAGTTCAATACAAATGGATGCATCCTATAAAGAGTATTTGAAAAACTTGACGAATTACATGTTAAACAAAGCTATGCTGTAAGGGTCATTTGTCAAGGGATACTTAGTTAAGGAATCCATGAACTTTTGTAGCATGTATCTGGGTGAGACAAACCATGAATTCAATTATTTTGAGAGAAATTATGACGAGGGATACAATGAACATGACGGAGATTGTCTTTCTATTTTTGAAATTCAGGAAGGTTAATTCTGCACACAAATTTTATTGAGATTCCAGAAGTAGATAGACAATTGGCACATTGATAAATGTCAGATTCGCACATGGAAAGGGTTCGGGTTTGGAAAACCCGTTGTCGTAGTTCGATTCGCGAGAAAATCCGACGATTAGATAAAATTTATAATCAAAACTTAAAAAATGAGTCCTGGGTTGAACATGAGGAGGCGAACATTTGGTTTTGAAAAATACACGTTTCACTTTTATTTGTTTTATCGTTTTTGTCTTTTGTAATTTTTTTGGTATTTTTAATAGGGCAGGAGATAAGGTCGATGAAATTTTATCTAGCTAATCTACTTGCAAAATATAAGAGAGAGAGAGACAATCATGTATTTTTATAATCAAATGTTTATTACAACTAGGAAAGCGGGAAAACTATACTACGGAAGCAATAAAGATAGAGATAGGTGAGAGAAATCCCCCTCGACGGTCGCTTGGAGGATGACTCGCTCTGACGTTGCTTGGAGGAAGGTGGTGAGGAGCGTGATGAACCAGGATAGAGTGGAAGAACGGAGGGTGGGTCAAGACGGCATTGCGGTGAGGATCTACTTCCAGAAGTAGGTGAGAAGATGGCCACGGGATGCTCCACGAAGGCAAATGAGAGGTAGGGAAAAATATTTGATTTCTACTCTAGAGGAGCATTCTGGGCTTGGGACAAGCTCTCTCTAGAGCCTTGGAGGTGATGATAGGAAGAAAGGAAGAGATGATGAAGAATGGAGGTGTAGAGGTCCTTATATAGTGAAGGGAAGAGGAAGAAATTTGTGTAGAGGGCTGTAGTGACAACTGCAAGCATTGCTGAAGATTCGCCCACCTGTCGCTGAAGATCCATGCGAATGCACGCCCGCTGCTGCTGTGCTTGCACACCATGTCATACGCGCGCACGCTAGCGTTGCGCTGCTGCGCGCTGCTCACACTGCGCTTGCACTGTGCTTGCGCTGTCCTTGGAACATGTATGGATAGGCATTTTAACCTAATTAAATGTATCTACATCATACACTTGTATATATTAAAGCAAATTCCTGAAGTTGACCCTTTTTACGATGAATTTAACCAATTGTTACATCTAAATGTATGTGATGTACTTTTTCCTGTGTGGTTCACAATAAGAAAATTATCCTACACCAACGGTGTACTTACACTAACATCAAATATATGTCGCTGTAGGTTATTTTATAAGTTACTGCTGTTCAATACTTCGCCAGTGCGGAACTTCACGAAAAAAAGAATCGTAAGGGCAAATGTATCTCTTTCTTTCACTTGGACTTTGGTTAACCCTAGGGCAGCGCCACTTCCCCGCAACGATGCCACTCTCATCCTCGGCGCTGACCTCAAAGCGATGCCACTCGACCTCAGATCTTGTCCTCGACGCCAACCTCAGACCGACGCCACCTAAGTTTTTGTACTTGATGCTGACCTCAGATCGTATCCTTGACACCAACCTCCAAGCGACGCCAGACCTTCGAGCAATGCCACTCGACGGAGTCGACGCTTCTTTCTCCCAATCGAGCTTAGAGGCCACACCATTGTCACATCCTCGAATCTCAGAGTCACCGCCCCTGATCGAACTCTGCATTCTCATCGACTTAGCCTAGTTCAAGCTCTCGACCCCTTATTTCTGATATGCCCTCATCGGAGATCATCGCAGGTAGAGATCTCTTTTAGGGTTGTTGCTCTTTATGGGAGGTTCCTCCTGTTGCGCACGCAAGGTGTTCGATGGAATGCCTCAGTTGATGGTTCGGGAAATCATGGTGCAAGTAAGTTTCGATGAAATGTCTGTGGCATAAGGTGGTGGTGAATGGAAGGTGTCCATCGGAATTCCTTGGCTGCAGTACCCATCATTGTTGCTTGGCATGTCTCTTTTCTTATAACTACTTTGGATTTTTCTTTTTTTTTTTCTGACATGTTTTGATGATGGAGGTGTCAGTTTTTGTTGTGTTTTGATTGCAGGCAGGTGCGTACAAGCTGTCGAAGGAAGGGATGGTGTTGCTGCAGTTTGCACCCACCTTTGCAATGCGGCAGTACGATTGGAACAGGAAGAAGGTTACACATATTAGTCTGTATTGAGCTCTATTTTTTTCCCCATCAATATGAGTTATATAAATTTAAAGTGTTCAATCTCATGCTGCAGTATATCTTCATTCTATAGGTTGGGATGGACAGGTCAGTAGGACCCATTTACAAAGTCTGTAGGATTGATTCCAAGCATATAGATTCATTCTGACATGCATTATTATGTTTCCTATCTACCTAACATTTTTCCTTAATCAATTTATTGGTGTATCCAGCCCGATTGCTAAAACCTGAAACTATGAAAGCAATTACATTTACCATTTCTATGCTAAAACAAATCACAAAGCACCATTACTTAAAAAATTTGTTAGATATTTAGCATTTTTGAAATAGAGCATGAATTATTATCTTCCAATGTTACTCCCAATTCCCTTTGCTTTTGGAGAAATTTATAGGAATGGTACTCTTTGGCAGAATATCTTGATTACTCATAGGTGCTTTCTTTGATGGGAAGACATTCCAAAATCTCAAGGTTTCATCTCTTTCTCCTGTTACTATAGTCTGTAGTCCATAGACTATTGTTCATGATTCTATTGAGTAACTTAACCCAAATCACTTTTGGACACTACATTGACTTTTAAGCTATTTTCTTACTATTTCTTTGTCAATCTTTTCCATTGTAGGCTGTGGTTCTCAAGATTGGAATGTCTTGCAAAGGCTGCATTGGGATAGTGGAGAGAGTTCTTGCTAGAATGGATGGTGTGAATTAATTTTTGCTTTGTGCTGATATGTCAAGGACTAAAATCTGTCGTTCCTTTACTCTTCAATTCTTAGCAGAAATACACTCTTTATGGAATTGTTAGCTGTTCA
The DNA here is from genome assembly GCA_037157565.1 of Thalassia testudinum. NCBI lineage: Eukaryota > Viridiplantae > Streptophyta > Magnoliopsida > Alismatales > Hydrocharitaceae > Thalassia > Thalassia testudinum. The sequence continues at coordinate 67,644,499 of JAZHRO010000007.1, read as the reverse complement.
TTTAACTTTGATTTGTTTGAATATTTATCCCTTACAAAGATAAAAAAACTACAGATTAGTTAGATTTTCTCTTTGTAGAACAATACTCTCTAAGCCAAAAAGTTGGTTGTTTTTTTGCTCAGTTTGCTATTGTCAATTGTTGTGCATTTACTCCAAAATTGTTCTAATAGTTGTTGGCACTCGACGTTAGAATAATCCCATGTAGTTACATTTTTATATTATTAGATTCATGCTATTAGCATAATTTTGGATAGTTCATTTCTCCTTTTTATGGAGTGCCAACAACTGTTATATGGTCTTCACGATGCTCACCTTAAATAAAGTTCCTTATTTAATGCCTTATCTTTTTGGTTGGGCATAGACTACTTCTCACTTCGTCTAAGTTCTAAACTTCTCCATACTCTCTACATTCAACTAAATTTGTGCTTACTGTGTTTTGTGTATTTAGGGGATTTTTCAAGATACCTGCAACTGTCACTGGATAGGAGTCTTATTGATAGTTCATCATGCAGATGATCAGGTATTTTGGCTTTAGATCTGGTTGAACTAAAAGTTGTCAATGTAGATTGTTAGTTAATCAAATAATTTATATTTGGTGCTTCAAATGTTTAATAAGTTGATTCTATACTAATATTCTAAATTTTGACACTACAAAAAAATGTCCTTATGCTGACAGTCGATATACACCTACATTAGTTATCCATCAGTGTCTCATTGGATTACTCATCGATATTGAACGAAACTACAATTCTAGATCTCTCAAAAATCTCTTGATCTCTCACTCTTGCCAATATCCGATCAAACTTGCTCAGATCATAAAAATGGTATCTCTTTCAGATCTTTTGCTTGGTTAAGGTATAGGATCAAACCTTTGGTCAGATAAATCTGTGCTTGAGATCTCCCATTTGAACTCCCTCAATATTTGTGTTAATCTTGTGATCTCGACTTAGGCTTTGGCTTAAGCTTCTTTGATTAGCTTCCTCTTTTTATGTGATTCATGGTCTTGCATGCATTGGCCTATGATTGGAGATGGATCTCTCACAGGGAGTGTTCGTCTGAATATAAAGATAATTGTTCTATTTAGGTGATGGAAAGATAAATCCAACATCCTTCTCCACCTCCATCTATCAGGATAAAGAGTACTTTATGGATCATTTAGCCTGACATTCCTACCTCATGAAAAAGATCCAACACATGCTTTTCTAGCAAGGGAGCATGACCATCAGATGTTTATGACAACTTATGCTGAGAAGATAATTAAAAGTGCCAAGATTCATAGCAAAAGTAAGTGCAAAAGTTTCAGATATGCTATAACTGATCTAATCATGAAACTGAAATCCATTGGACCCTTCTGCTGTTGCTGCTGCACCCAGTGTTTGACCAGGCCACCCTTTCTGCTGCTAAGTTGCTACTGCTGCTGCTCTGTTGGTGCTGCTGCTGCTGTGTTAGTGTTGCTGCTGCTGGGTTGCTGCTGTTGCTACTATGTTGTTGTTGTTGCTGACGCTGCTGCTGCTATGTTGTTGTTGTTGTTGCTGCTACTATGACAAATAAAAACTTGATAGACACATCCATAAACATAAGCTAAGGAAACAACAGAGAAATAGGGGAAGGGGCAAGGCACCCAACAAGGAATCTCACAACCCCTCCCCTGTTAAAACTTGCAAATCAGGACACTTGGATGGGTAATTCTCTCATTCTTAGACATCTAATGAGATTCCTAAAAATTATGAAAAATAGGAAGGTAAGTTTCAACATCTATGGATGACCAAATCATAGATTCATAAACAACAAGGAGAAAAGTAGAGCCTGCTAAATTCTTCTTTGTTCCATCTCTTACTGAATCTAACTTTTCCAATTGGCTAGAGAAGGATGATCAAAGTGAACTTATTGTTCCATTGCTTCATTCACCAGTTCTTCCAATCCCTTTCTCAACCTCTCTGCAGCAGCCTGCATTATCATTGATAGGACCATATCCATCACTGATCAGCCTAGTAGCAATTTTACTCAGCATTCCAAGTGCAGCTACTGCTATATCATCACTGATCAGCCTGCATTATCATTGATAGGACCGTTCAGCTGAGTGGGATGAACGATGACAGCCTGCGAGGAACTCGCATAGAGGAGATCGATGGATTGAATGTGGTTGAGAGGAAGTGAAGGCGTTGCGAGCAATAATGTTCTTGTGTGAGCGGGAAGGGTTTGGTGCGAGCGGGAGTTGAAAAATTTTGGGCGTTTCCAATGTTTAATCAGGGGTGATTGTGATTTGCAAATAAGGAAAAAAAAAAAGAAAATTGTGACTAATTTTTGACAACTACCTTTCCATCCTAACAAATTGGTTTAAAATTTTGGGGATGAATCAACTGTTACCCACTTATTTTTGGTCCCCAAAAGAAAATCTGTCCTTAAGAGTTAGTTGCTAAAACCCTATTTTGTTGTAGTGTCTCCATACCACAACATTAGGCTTGAGCGGCATCTTAATGATGAATCTAAATGCCTCTCCCACAAGTCCTGCTCTTACCAACAAGTCCACCATGCAGCCATAATGCTCGATCTTGGGCACGATCTCATACTCCATTCTGAGGAATAATCTAAACTCTTCTTGCAATAATCCACAATGGCTACAAGCATAAAGAACATCAACAAACGTGATCTCTGTAGGGACCATTCCAGCTTTCTCCATCACACTGAACAACTCCAACACGTTCTCGCCCATCCTGTTCAAAGCCAACCCGGCAATCACATATGAAGAAACCTTATTCTATGGATAAGGATTATGGTGGGTTTTTGGTCGATTATGTGTAGTGCAATAGGGTGATATTTAGGAGGGAGTGAGCACAGATGAGGAATCTTTTGGTAACTATGTGTTTGATGAATTTTCGAATATGATATTTGTAATCATCCACTCTTTCTAAGAAGTAAGAAATGAAGTGGATAGCCTCCAGTAACCATCCTTTACCCTTTCCAAGAAAAAAAGCTCTTCCGTTCCTACGAAATCAAGCAAAAATTTTCAAATCAAAGGAATGTAGAAAAGAATATGCCGTGCATCTCGATATTAATATTCTCACTCCTTGCTAGTTCACTAAACAGCTTGTTGACCTTTTTGATACCTGAACTCTTTTTTTGAAAAATCTCTTGATACCTAAACTCACCCCTACACCAAGAAAAGAAACCACTAACCATATTTTAGGCCAATATCCCTCAATGTCAAAAAGCAATGACTACAACCTTCAAGCCTTGCCTTTGATAGGCTGTCATCTACATGTAGCAACCACTCTCCACCTCCTTCCATTGATCCCTCCAAAAAAAGCTCCTATTAGCAGCAATAGCATAGAATCTTGGCACCAAGATAGCTAAACAACCTACTGTCACCCAATCATCAGCCTGTAATCGGAAGATTCAGCCGTTTAGTAAAAAGGTTCAAAGAAACCTCTTAACTCACGGCATTACTGCATAAAGACTCCTCCAAAAGCTAAGGTGCCTCATAGAATTATCCTATCTTCTTAATTAAGTGACAACATGTGGTAGCAATGCAAGGCCCTGTGCCACAAATCATTTTCATTCTACAATAGCTTCACCAACCACTTGGACATCAAGGCATCACTGAAATCTTTCAACTGAAGATATAAAGCACCACAATAGTTCAAATGTGATAGATAGTAGGATGAGATAATTTTTTCACTACCCCTGTTGCTGCTAAGTAGTTGGTAAAGACTCCAATTTCATGTTCTAATGATTGGATCGGTTACCACATATCACATCATATTCTTTTGATGCTTATCATTAAAATGCCACCGAAAGAAGATTTGGATCCTATGAAATACACCCTTGATCAAGCATTAAATAAACACCACAAGGAATTTCACGACTACAAAATTTTCATCTTCCGAAACAAACACTTTACATACAGAATCTTCCCATTATTATTAGATGTCGCTCAGAGAAAGAATCTGGCCTTCGATTCTTATTTCTATCTTGCCTGCCCTTTATAAATCCTTAGATCCTCTTAAAGTGAAATCAAAGCAAATGCTTTACATTGCTTCTCTTTGGTGCTTGATTACAGCCTCATCTCTTAGCCAGATAAAACCATTTCCTTATCGTTATTGAGATTACCTTAGGGCTCACTTTATCCAAAAATATCACTTTGTAGCTAAGGGATTTTATTTGTATTTCAAATGAGTTTATTAGAAAAATGGTTAGGGTGACACCGATAGAGGATAAAATGAGAGAGGCACGTCTAAGATGGTTTGGACATTTACAAAGAAAGCCACTAGATGCTCCAGTTAGGAGATGCGAAAAGTTGGAGGTTGAACCTGCTAAGAGGGGGTGAGGAAGACCAAACAAGTGTTGGAAGGAAACTATTAAGTATGACCTTAATTACTTTAATTTAAGTCCTGAAATGGCTGAAAATCGATCTATGTGGAGGCAAAGAATCCATATAGGCGACCCCACTTAGTGTGGGAAAAGGCTTGGTTGTTCTTGTAGCTAAGGGATTTTATATCTTTTCTTGCTTCTTTTCAACGGTTTCCATGCACTTGTATTCAACTTCGGTTCCATGATTGTTCTCTGCATACTAGAGTTTACTGCATTTCTTTTAGTTTAAGCTATGCTTAATCTCTATTTGTTTATATGTTGGAATAAGTGCTACCTCCTAACAATCTAAAGTGGTTTAATAGAGAATTTCTATGTATTGTTCTTTGTGAAATAAAGAAATTTTATGTGATATGGTGCCTACAAAGGCATCAACATCTACTGAATTACTGTCCTAATTAGGTCCATTGTAAGGTACATCTTATAGATCATGATCTCATATTCTCTCAGTTGATTTTTTTTTTAAATTTATAAAGCATGGACCGTAGTTTTTTCTTTCTCCAGTTGGTATTTTGTGGAAGTACTTTATCCTAATAAAAGGTTGTTTCTTTCTCTTTTAATGAACTAGGCAATGATAGTGGTTTGATCTTGCTGATCGATTTAGTAGTGATAATAAAGGTGGTGGGTATGGGTATGATGCTCCTCAGGTCTACTGTTTCCTCGGTGATAGACGTAAGTCATTTTTTCTGCAGGCCCCATCCCTTTTTCTAGGTATTTGATTTACCCGCTACTCTTCCTTGAGTTTCAGTTTTTACATTTGATTTGTTTAAGTTTCAGTTTATACATCCTTGAGTTTCAGCTTTATTTCTCTTAGTTGTGCAGACTTTATTTATAATGTTGTCAACTATATAATGGGATAAGTGTTGGAACTGCTAGTATCTTTTGTCGTTTGATGTGTGCAGACTTTATTTCTCTAAATAAATATAGAGTTGGCTGATGTGGAAGCAAAATTGGTGAGAATCTTTCCTTTTTGCACGTATGAAAGGAATTTAACTTGGATTTTAGATCTTCACATTGTTACAAGTTTCACACTATTACCATCGTCAATTTTCTTCTTGCAATTAAACCTTACTATGTGTTTTCTACGGAGTAATGGGATTCCAACTGAATGGTAATCAACTATAGAATGGATGCAGAGCACTTCCATGTGATGCAGCAGCAGCAGAGCACTACCATGTGATGCAACAGATGCAGCAGATGCGGCAACAACAGGAGGTACAAAGTAAGGTATGTACCTGGTATGTTGGCTGTTATTTAGTATTGCAAATCACATTTTGGTGGTTTATATATGTAGCCTGTTTGATGATAAGCTTGCTTTTCTTCTCTAGGTTGTTGTTTTTAGATGACAAGTTCTCTTCTGTGACAAAGCAAAAGGCTCATGATGATGAGCTCATTGGATCATCATCCAATGAAGCATTGAGCGTATCTTCTAAGCCAGGTAAAAATCTTTTTGGATACTGAAGCATAAATAAAAATCTTTTTGGACAATTCTGTGGGATTCCTTGTGCCATCTGCCATTTGGTTATCCTACTTTCTCTATTTGTCAAAGTCAAATAGTGAGAGGCCAAAGTTGGGAATAAATGCAAATGGTCAAAAAGTAGTTTTGGAAAAGTTGGAACTTTTTAATTCACCTAGAGGTCGAAATAGATGGATGACTTGCTCTTAGTAAAGTGCTTTAGTTGGCTAAATAAGCTGAACTAGTATGCCATTGCAGGTATCAGATAAAGGCATGACAATCCCATGTTTCGGTGACTAGAATCCAGAAGATCCAGCAGCAGGTTAGTCAATGGTCATGGTTTCTAGATGAATACTTGTTGTAACTCAAGAAATTTCCATCTTTAATTTCATTATCTAAATGATCAGGTGGATTTTTTTTTTTAATGTTGCCGCTCCATTCTATAGTGCATATTGGGGCACTAGGAGTTCATCATGCCATAATAAGCAAATGATTTTATTCATTTTCTCATGGGAAACTCTCCACCACATGTAGTAGAAATATTTGGATAGCTTTATGTGGTATGAATTGAAGTTTATATGTTTGTCATCTTTTCTGAGTTGACATTCTATCATAGCATTAAAAATCCAATCATCATTTCTTTTTCCTTTTGTTGATGATGGTCCACATGTAGATGGTATGAGATGAAAATGCCACTGGATTATTTTTTGGAAATGGACCAGTGGATTATTTTAGAATGAGTTAGAGTTTGATCTATGTGGAAAATTTCATGTGTGCAGCACGCACAAGACAAGAATGGGCTCCTCTTCCTCTTCTCACCTTCCATTAATGCAGCTTATGATAATAATCATGTGTGCAACACTCTGCCAACTTTCCACCTCAGCCAAGATAACGCAACTTCCAGGGCAACCCCAAGTGAGCTTCAACCACTTCTTTGGCATGTTCCAGTGGATGACAGCAACCAGCAGAGGGCTCTCTTCTACTACTTGGCAGAGGTAGAGATGGATCCCTCCACTAAGCCTCTGGCCCTCTGGCTCAATGGAGGTAACGCAACACCACCACCATTTGTTGCTAATTTCCTCAAATGGGTACCTTTTTTGTTTCCATGGAAGGTAATGCAATGACGTGCATGTTTTTGGAGATTTGTGGATGTGGGGTTAATGGTGGTGAGGTTGTTTGTTTCTTCAAGCAGGGCCTGGTTGCTCTTCTCTTGGAGTGGGGGCGTTCTCTGAGAATTGACCCTTCAAACAAGTGGGCAGGTGCTGGTGAGGAATGAGTATAGCTGGAATAGAGGTATGCAGATCACAGGGTGAAGAAGCAAGTGGAAAGCTTGCAACTTTGTGTTTGATGCACTTGTTTCTTGAGTTTTTTTAGGCTCCTCCTGATGATGTTATGTTTCCTCTTTATGGTGCTGCTGCAGTTGCCAACATGTCATGTTGTATCTAGAGACACCTGCAGGAGTTGGCTTTTCTTACTCAGCTAATGAACCTTTCTATGGTGGCGTGGATGACAAGATGACTGGTTGGTGTTGTTTGCCTCTTCTTTTGTTTTTTCTTTTCGTTTTTGTTACCTTGTTGTTGGGAAGGATAGACCTGAAAGGTTTCCTTCTCTCTTGGGTTGTTTTATGAAAAAAAACAAGAACTCTAATTTTTTAGTGATATCTGTTGCTAAAAAAGTGATGGCTTATTGACTTTGAAAGATGATTGTTTTTGTTATTTCTATTTTGTCATATGGAGAACAAGTATAGAATTAATTTGAAGATTCTAACTTGACCATTTATATGAAACATGAATAGCACCAGTGGTCTAGTAGTAGAATAGTACCCTTTCACGGTATAGACCCGGGTTCGATTCCTGGCTGGTGCATCCTTTTTTGGTTTCAAGTTGGAAAAAATATATAATACAAGGTAAAAATATAATCGATGATACCTAATAATGCATTTGTATATTAGTATATTAAGAAACTATGACAATGATCACCCTAACAAAAAAAAAATGGTGTTATTTGTGCACATCAAAACTTCATTTATCTATGGTTACATTTCTTGACACCAGCCCTCCTATATTCTATATGAATGATACATCTCACAGGTGTGTCTCTGTCTCATTATCTAAATGAGCTGTACACCTCTTGGGTCATAGGCAAACTGTTTCTAGTTTCATGCCTTTATTTGGGTGAAGCCTTAACTAGCTTGTCTAACTCTAGCTAAATAATGATGCCACAGGATTATCAGCCTTGTGGAAAAGTGGAATAAGAGTGAAGCAACACCCCAATTATCAATGTCCTTTTATCTTGTACTTCTAACCAATCGATGTCTGGGTCAAGAATTGTCTGTTTTGGTCCTAGGTGACAGTAATCTAGTACGAGCAAGTTTAGAGATACATGTAATGTTTTTCATAACCCATGCAACTCATAAATAATTGCAATGTCTCAATAACCCTAACTTTGTTAATCTGTCATTATTGTATTCCACCTGTCAGTGGAATGTACCGATTTTCTATCAATAGGCAACCAACAAAAGTTAATTAACAGAAAAAATAAAGAATTAATGGAAAGGCCCATAGGTCTGACTTTTTTTCTGCTTGGTTGGGGTTGGTGACGATTGCAGTTTCTGGTAGGATGATTGCACTGGAATAAAAGTGTCGTCAGATCAAGACACCAGGCTTTATTACTTGGCTATAGATTTTCATGCAACAAATTCCTGGTACTGGGGTCAGAGGGTGACAGATTGCATTGTGCCGGGATTCGTATATTTGAGAAGAATCTTTCAGAGCAGAGAGCAAAAGACTTCAGAGTTTTTCCAGTGGCAAGATGATGTTAGGCATGTAAGGCCAACATGTAGTGCCTATGGATAGGTGGGAGTGGGTTTCTCAGTGAATTCATGATCCAGGCTGCTTCTGGTTCTTATTAGGATTTGGGTGCTGCATGTAGTGAGTTTCTCAATGAATTCATGATCAAGGCTGCTTGTGGTTCTTATTATGCTTTGGGTGCTGCATGTAGTGGGTTTCTCAGTGAATTCATGTTTACCGTTTGCCACTTTATTACATTTCTTGCTATTATTAGATATTAATTTAAAGATGGAGTTCTTATCTACAGTGACGGTATTGCCGACGTTTTATATTGATAGAATTGTTGGTCTTAGCCTACATTGACAGATTAATCTATCACTATTGGTAGGAAAGTTAAATTGAACATCCTTTGGAAAGTTGATCGTCGTTGTAGAATCAGGAGCAACATCGACAGTTTGTACCGTCGGGATAGCCTACATCGATGCCCCTTAAGAGAGCGTCAAAGTTAATCGTCGGAATAGATCTTTGTAATTATAGCGATGGTATTTTGGACCTACATCGACGGTTTTTGACCGTCAGTGTAGGTAAAAACTATTGTTATGGTTTAAGCAGCGTGTTACTAAAATGAAAGAAAATGATGACTTGTGGTGGGTGGAAGATTTTGATGTAATATCCAATCATTTATTAAGTTATGGACATTACTATTCTAGGTAATCATAAATGGCTTCAGATACAGAATCAAATCTATTGATGATACAAAGGTTACATAGCAAGTTGGCGTTGTTGTTCCTTGCGAATTAGCTGGCGGGTGTGATGGTTATTATGGACAAATTGAGGAAATTCTCGAGATTAACTTCAGATATGATCGCAGACTTATCCTTTTCAAGTGTGAATGGTTTGATGTTTTTAAGGAAGGTGTCGGGTTTAAGGTTGATAAGAAGCACAAGTATACAAGTCTGAATAATAACCGTCAAATTCTTCAGAATATTGAACTATTAACTTGAGCCTGTCAAGTCTCTCAAGTCTTCTACGTGACTGATAATAGCAGAAGTGGATGGATAATTCCTGTTAGAATAATGCCACGTAGTTATTACGAATCTCAAAAGGAAGGGAACTGGAATTAGAACCTGAAGCATATCAAGAAATTTAACAACCAGATTTAGGTTCAAGTGCAACAAACATTGATATATAATGTATAATTTACAAACCTTTTTTTTATAATATAAATTTTCTCTTAAATCATTCTTATACTGATATAATAATTTGTTTACTCTTATTATAGGTTATTGACACATTACTGTTAATTTTTTCCTTCTACACAGCTAGTATTATTTTAGGGTAACATTAATGATTGCTTTCAATTATATGAATGCTTTTCATATGAATTATATATTTATGCATTTTTTTGTCACTAATTGTTTCTTTATGTTGTGCAAAGGGTGTAACAAAAGTGGTGGACTTCTTGTCGAAGGAGTCCTGACACCACCCCCGATACCCAGGACCCCCATACCACACAGCCTCCCCGTACACGTCTTCCCCACACCTACATCTTCCCTACCCAGCCTACTCCCCCCTAGGACCCCTACATTCTTACCTCCGATACATATTTAGTACCTACTTCCAATTTCAATATCCCCCGTACACACACATATATCCCTCCTAGTGCACTTGCACAGTTCCTTTTTACTGGGAAGGGGAAGAAGCCAGTCATCCCTTAGTTTGTGACGTTACTCGAGCTTGAGGATGAGGTTGACAGTCATGATCCTGACCAAGACGAGGGGGACGGGGACAACGTACAGGACTCCCATGATGACGAGGATGAGGAGGGGGATGAGGGGGAGGAGGGGGAGGACGAGAGGGATGCTGAGGTTGGCTACCCTGAGGCCAACATAGACCCTGATCAGGCAGAGCTTAGTACTACTGGTAAGTAAATTGTTATTTTCTATATTTTAGAAGTTTTTAAATTTTATATTTACTCTTCATTCATAATATTATTGTTATTAATTTCAGTGAAGGAAAAAGAAACCGGCCCGACGAGAAATATATACTTGGAGGCTATACCAGAGGGCATGAGGGTGAAGGTGAAGATCACCTCTAGCGGGGAAGATCTCGACTACCTTCTATTTAGTTGCAGGCTCTCCATGGTTGTGAGGAGCATTATCCCTCTCTCTTGTTTTGATTCGTGGATTGTCCCAAAGGAACTCAAAAGGGAGATCATTCATCACTTAAAGATAATTAATATATATTAAGGTTTATATATGTTTCATCTAATGTGATTTGATGTATATAAATGTTTAATTTATAGGCAATCTTCAATTGCAGGGACGATCTAGAGGCCTCCAAGTATATCCTCAGCCATGTGTCGAGGCGTCATTGAGACTGGAGGCTTTATATGAAAAAAATGGTAACAAAAATTTTTTTAAATTTCTTTGAGGTATACATTTTAATTATATAATTTATTTTTTTGTTATTTAGTATTTTGCGAATAGGTCATATGAGGAGGTCTTGAGGAATGTACCACTTTCCATACTGCCAAAGGTATGGAAGGATTGTTGTCAGCATTGGAGGAAGCCTGAGACAGAGGTAGTTAAATAATTGTTATGCGTTAAAATTTAAGTATTAGTACTTTGTTTACAAATATATATATATGTATGTATTTTCTATAGAATCATGCAAAGAAGAATAAGGTCAATAGGGTCAAAGCTCCACTGCAGACTTATGTCATGAGTCGAATAAGTATTGATAAGCTCAAGACAAAATATGTAAGTACATTACTTATTTATTTATATTTCTGATTAACATGTAACTTTAAATTATTAGCTATGTTTTATATTTCCTTAATTTTAGGCGAGTACACATGACAATGTCCAATTGGATCATCTTGAAGTCTATGAGATCACTCATAGCAAGGTTACGAACGGCGGACGCACATGGATTCACGAGACCTACCAAGTCAAACATGTAAGTTATTTCTTTTTAATTATTTAAATTTAACTTTCATTTTAGTCGAACATATTACTTAGATAAAAATGTAATTAGGGAGAAATGTACGACTTGGTCCACCCACCTGATGCAAGATTTGTACAGTTTTATAAATGAGGATTTTAATGTTGCAATACGCAAAACCAATCAGCTTTTAAGTTTATATTTCTAGATAGTGGCGGTATTTTGGGTTGTCCAAAAAGGTCAATTTGTTAGTCAAATAAGTGATTCTCTCTCTTGCCTCTCAAATCAACACTTCTATTTTTCTATTTTGATTTTTGTAAATCTTTATGTTTGGAAATAAGCGAGATATGAATGCAAAGATAGAACTACACTAAAGAAACTATGCCTAACAACTAGAAGCTAGGCAAGTGCGCCTAGGGTAATTAGAAGAGAGATGTGATGCACCAAAATAAATAATGTTGCTACTTGAAATTGAAAATTGAAGAATAAAGAAAGCCATTTTTCTATTAAGAAGAAATGTTTAAAAGGTACCTATGGAGCTCAACTAAGTAGAGGTTCCACTTAGTTAATCCCTACGTAGATGAATGCTTCATAGGAATTAAAATACAACAAAATAAAAGATAGAAAATTCTCCCTAGTAGTTGAGGCAACCTTTGCTCCAAGAATGGTGGCTCTTAGACTTGAATAACACTTCCTTCTAGCTCCTTGAGTTGCTCCTCTCAAAGGTGGATGTCTTCCATGAAATTGCACTAGAGGGAGGGTGAATAGTGAAATTATAGAGTATTGTAATACAAAAAATTCAATCACACAATATACTCAATTATTTTTAGGTGGAAACCCAAGATGGGTGAAAACCACCACCTAAGCCAATCTCTTGACTTAGGATTTTCGATCACAAGGTGATCAATCCACTAACCACACTACTTAAACGAGGGTAGTGTACCTCAATTACAATTCCCACCTCCGATCCCTAAACGGAGGTTTCTCTCTTTAAAATGAAGAGACGGGGACCCGACAGGCCGGATACCCAAAATACAGAAATTAAGAAGTAAAAATAACACCTATAGAGCACTCCAATAATTTAGTTGCTTTCTTATCTACTAAGCATGAAAAGAACTCCCTGATGATTTGCAGAACGGAGCGAGCCAGGAGTATGGATTTGCCCTTTGATCAGAGTATTAGCACAGCACAAGGGCAAGATGGAGCTTTAGAGTAGTGAGCAAGAGATTTTTCTAATGGAATTGTATCTCAAGAGGTGTGTGTTGCCTAAGAGGAGTTGTAGTCTATTTATAGGCAAGTTTGAAACCTTCAAGAACACTTGGGAGAGCTCTTCTAGCCGTTGGAAACAAATCCCAAGAGTTTAGGACGAAATCCACACAAAATCAGGGCAATGATGAGTCTGACAGCAACATCAGACGTCTAATTATAGTATCAGACGTCTTACAGGACGTCTGATTTTTCCTATGGTCGTCTAATATTGTAGGACATCCTTAACTGACTCTATTGGATCAAAAGGACGTCTGATATTATCTCATAAGACGTCTGATTATTTCATTGGACGTCTAATGAATGGTGCATTCGTTCTTGTTATCATCAGATCCAAACAGGGTTCTAGGTTTAGAGGATCGGACGTCGTTATGGACGTCTGAGAACATTACCAGACGTCTGGAAACCTAAATACTCTTCCTTCCTCCTTCTGCCAAAAGATTATGTGGCCGTAGAGAGATACGCACAGAAAATCATGGCCAACGGTTCAAAGGCAGACGTCTGTAAATGTGTCCAGACGTCTGGAAATTCTTTTTCCTACACAAGGTCTAACGGTTAGTATGAGGACGTCTGGGTAAAGAATCAGATGTCTGTGAAAGGTTATCGTCGTCTGAAAGTGAAGTCCTTCGACTGATGTTTATGAGGAGATAACAATGGTAGAAATCTTTGAAATTAGACGTCTGATACACATGTTAGACGTCTTAAAGTGGAAAATCAGACGTCTGGCATTTGTCCTGGACGTCTGATAAAAGTATAAGTGTTAGGTTTTTGTTTCTAATTTATCCTAAGTGTAGAGAGCCTAAGTTAGCTATTTATAGGTTTTGTTCGGGGGCTCTTTACAATATTTCTAGACTCAAATAAAATGAAAATTACAACCTTTGAAAGTTTACATGAAAAAGCCTAAGACCTAATACTTATGCTATTCGTCTTTACGCTTTTAAGCTCCCGTCTTGGAAAGCTTTTTGAAATCCTGCAAATATGTTATTACAGAGAGAAAATAATATGCTACTCTTTATTTTTTATTTCATTTTCTTCATTTTGTGAAATCATCAAAATATTATATACGAGTGGTTGAACTAACAATCTCCCCCTTTTTGATGATTTTCAAAATATAGCTGTAGGTTCCTATTTCCTCCCCCTAAAGGTTGTACTTGGTAGTCTTTATCTATTTAGGAAGTTTTTATATTATTCCTTAAGTTCTTACCTACATTCTTCTCCCCCTTTTTGAATATCATCATGAAGGGTTGTTAAAGGGAGTTGAAATCCAAACTACAAGAGTGATATCTACAAAGTAGAGTGCATGAGTAAAATTGCATGTTTAAAAGATGACAAGGCATTAAGGAAAATTGATTAGGAATAGAAATATTTAAGCATGGACTAGCTATTTGTTCCCAAAAATATTAAGTACAGGGTCAAGGCCCCTTAATACAAACTTAGAATAAAAGACAGAAAAATAGAAGCACTAAAACTATTCTTCTTGATCTTGGCGGCGGCGGCGACGAGCGGATCCTTGTCCTATTTGCAAATTTTGAACATCTGATCTAAGTTCGTCGATGTTGCGGCGCATGCTTCCCATATAGGTGTACATCTCGCTGGTTCGACGCAGTAGGAGGGAGATGCCGGAGGAGAGGGAATCTGTGGCTGGATCCCATGCTTCATCAAAGCTCGAGCAGGGAGGTTCTATTTGAAGGGGCCGTGGTTCATGGAAGTCTGGAAAGGGTGGAAGGGGCTCTTCTTCCATGGGTTCGTCGGCGGGCTCAAGATGTTCTCTAAGTATATGCATCTTGGCGGCTGTGGCCCGGTTGTAAGGCTCAATTTTCTTGTCAACTGCTTGGTCAGTTATGGAAATCCGATGGGATGAAAAGATTTTGGATAGAATAGACCCAAACGGAAGTGATGCCCCATGGTCCTCATTCATGACGCGAACAATGAGGCGGCAATAATTGAAAGGAATATGACGAACGGCCGCAAAAAGGAGCGCCTTGTGTTGGCGCGAGATGTAATCAAAACCTCCCGATTTGTTTAGGAGGTCCCACCCAAAAATGCGAGAGAGTAGACGTGGAAGGGGTTTGAGATTTTTGCATGGTAGAGTGTCAAGGTTTTCAACATATTTTTCCGGGAGAACTAACTCTTGATTGATGATTTCTGGGTCGTATTGCCTCAGAATGTCATTGAAATCATTTCCCTCATTGGGGATGGCTAGAAGGTCAGAGATAGTTTCGGATGTGATGTGTATTTCACGACCAAATAGGCGGGTATGGAGTTCAAGTTCATCGTTGCTGTAGTCCTCAACGATGTTGGCATAAAAGAGACGGCAAGGATCAGGGAACACACCAAGAGTTCCAATGCCGGAGTGGAATTGACGGTCAAAATATTGGAAAAGATGGAGAGTTTGGAAGTGTTCCCGAAGGTTCAAATGGGCAAAATCATTCCAAACAATAAAACGAGGGCATTTAACTTTGGCATTCGCGAAACGACGAAATCGCTGCCTAGCGATGTCACCCCGCAATTGATCTGCCAAATAAGTGGAAGAGGAACTGGAAGATCCCTCAACTTGCTTCCTACGGGGAGGCATATTTGGTGGAATGGGCGGTTAGGTTTAGGAAAAAAATGAGTGGTGTTTTGAGGATAGAATACCTGCAAAAAAAACACAACCATACAAGAACATTCAACCAACCAAACAACATTCATCCAAAACATAGTTTCAAACACTGCAATCATCATTGAAAAAATATGTGGCAGTATACCTTGAGGCAATACAACCTGCCATGTAGTTGTGGCAATATACCTTTGGATGCAAGCCACTATAATGTCGGCTTGAACCTCATGAGGTAATACCCTTGCCATGGAAGATGCAGCTAGGGCTAACAGGGTTTTCTTGACCGAGGGTTCTAAGGCTGATAATGATATGAAATGCACATGTAGGTCAAGTGAATCAAGAAGGAGAACTAGATGCTACAAGATGCTACAAGGTCGTGGGTAAAAGATCATGGAGACGCCCTAGGAGTGGAGAGGATATACCCACGGGAGGAGGGAAGCCTCCAAATGCGCGGTCGAGAGGCAGGGAGGACGCGCGCAGAGGAGCAGCAGTTCCGTCAGTCGTCGAAGAGGCGCGACGGTCGTCTGGCGGCGAGCAGAACTTCGCAAACTGCTGCAGTGGGCCGTCGGGTGTGAGGGAGAGCGGCGCACAGATTTTGTGTGGGGTTGGGATTTTGGACAGGAGAGTGGGACCTTTGCGAAGGGGATCTTATATCCCAAGGTCACGTAGCAAGTCTCCCCCTGAAGTTGGCGAGATTTGCATTTCAAACCGTCCAGAGAAAAACCGCGACGCGCAGATTTTTCCCCTATCAGACGTCTGGCAAATACGTCAGACGTCGGTATTTGCCAGAGGGATTTTAGCCCATTTCAGGGAGACGTCTGTTTTATTCATCAGACGACAAATAAGACGACTAATTATATAAATAGACGTTTGATTTCTGCAGGAATCCTCCAAAAAAAAGATTTATTCTCCAGGTTGTCGTCTGATTTCTTACTCAGACGACAAGGAAGACGTCTAAATATAATATTAGACGTCCGATTTCTGCAAACAGACCTTCCTGGATTTTCGTCTAAAGTTACAGGGTCGTCCGCTTTTCCTGTCAGACGACCTCCACAACGTCTAACCACAGATTCAGACGTCCGACAGGTAGTACATGTTCTGTCTCCGAGATAGACGTCTGTCAACACATTTGGACGACACTTCAGACGTCTGTGTGGTGTACCAGACGTCTGATATGACTGTTTTGTTATATAAAATCGTTGTCTGTCCCAGATGTTTAGACGACGAATTTTAATGTATAAGACGTCTGATTATTTTATCAGACGTCTACTATTGGACAGAATGTGCATTTAGATGTTTGAACTGAGAATGAAGGCTTCTAACTTAGTGAAATCAAGGTTCTATCTATGCTCATGACAAAAGAGGTTCCATTAAATCACTAAATTCTTCAAATATCACTTAGCTTACATATGCCTAGTTTCCTACGTATATAATTAAAGCGATCATAATTCAAAGGTTTAGTGAAAATATCAGCTAATTGCAGTTCAGTACAAATAAATTCAACTTTGATTTCTCTTAAGTACATTATCTCTCAAGAAGTGATGTCGAACATCAATATGTTTTGTGCGAGAGTGATGTACGGGGTTTTTCGAGAGGTTGATAGCACTAGTATTGTCACATAATATTTTTATCTTATTAAATATCAAGTTAAAATCCTTCAAAGTATTTTTCATCCAAAGCACTTGGGAATATGCTAGTGCGGCGGCTATGTATTCAGCTTCTGTAGTTGATAAAGCTACACTAGATTGTTTCTTTGAGAACCAAGAGACTAGTGATTCACCTAAGAATTGGCACGTCCCACTAGTACTCTTCCTATCGGTGCGGCTACCTGCATAGTCCGCATCGCTATATGTAACTAAGTTGAATTGTGGACTCCTAGGGTAGAATAAGCCATAATCAGATGTGTCAACTAGATATCTAAATATTCGTTTTACAGCATTTAGGTGTGATTGTTTAGGGTTTGATTGAAACCTAGCGCATAAGCAGGTACTAAACAAAATATCAGGTCTACTGGAAGTTAAATACAGTAAAGATCCAATCATGCTACGATAGAGCTTTTGATCTATGGGCGTACCTGATTCGTCCAAGTCTAAGGAAGTTGTGACACTCATAGGAGTGTTCTTCCCTTTACTTTTGTTCATATCAAATCTCTTCAGCATCTCCTTTGTGTATTTTATAGGAAGTTTAGCTCGCATCTTTTCTTTACATTTCTTATTTTTATTTACGTAATGTTTAGGGTTTATTTATGTAATGTTACTCTTTTGTAAACATTCTCTAAGTTAATTTGTAGTAATGTAATGTTTATTTCTTATTATATTTATTTTATTGAATGTAATATATGTGTGATTGGATGTTATGTAAGTTAATTTAAATGTTACATTTGATTATCATTGGTAAAATCAAATCAATTAAAGAAAATTATATTTGGCGATGGTTATTCTAATAACCGTCACCAATATCCTTTCACGACGATTTTACAACCGTTGTGAAAAGTCAGCAAAATGACCCCCCTCCTCATAGCCTATTTTTCACGACGTTTATGCAACCGTGGTGAAATTATATTTAGAGACGGTTATCAAAGAACCGTTGCCAATAATAAATTTGCAACCGTTATTTAATAACTGTCGCGAAAGTGTTTTAATGACGGTTATAAGTCATCCCAAACAAAAGTTAATCATGACAGATAGGGTCGGTACTATTAGAGACAGTCAGCATTAATAACTGTCTCGAAAGACTATTCGCTTCGCAACTTTTTGCGACGCCAGCTTGAGATGGTTTTGTTACTTTTGGCGACCATTTTTAACCATCGCCAAAAGTAGTTTTTCTTGTAGTTATAACAACAAAAATCAATATGATATTTAAATTTATAATGCTTGAAAAATCGTAAGTTTCGAGGTCGTTCGCATGGAGTAAGTGTAAGAAATCAATCCACTATTCACGATAATAAGAGAGAATAATGCAAGTGAATCAAATAATTAAATTGATATTCAATAAAAAGTAATAATGTGTCTCAAGAGTTAGGGACAAAAATATAAAAAGAAGGCCTAAAAATGGTGGTTGAAACTACCAATTAAGCCCTACAATTAAGCATAATGCCCAAGGATCTCAACAGTAACTTAGTATCTCAAACCACAGCCAAATATGTAAACAATGGTTTTCAACCATAGCCATGGAATATCCACGTCAGAGCCAAGCCTCAATAAGGCCACAGTAATCCTCAACCAATATCAAACGTTGATCAAGCACATTAGATGCCTTAACCACCAAGCACAGCAGTCCTTAGATCTTAGAAATTGCCTAAGTGTTGGCACGCACCCCGAGGTGCTACAATGCAAAAGCACCCTTCCCCTCTCATATTTTCCTTTCTCTTAACTGGGTAATTGGGGCAAGAGTGGGGGACCAGACCCACCAGCGTGTGAGACAGGTGAGGTGTGCAGGTCACGTGCGTGGGGGAATCGACCCCCATGTGTTGGGTAGTCGGGTTACGCACAAGATGCGTATTATACACCTTTGCGAGCTCGTTAGTCCCTAATGTGGGACTAAATGTCCCTGAGCACTTCTCGTGAAACCACAGGTCTTCATTCGAACAATTATAGCTGCTGCTTCGTTGCTTTCTTCAATTAGTGGTGCAGATGCCCTTGCAAGGTGAAGCTGCATTGAGTGGACGTTGTATCAGGATGGATGGTAGCCGGAGAGAGGCGGACAGCTTCGAGGAAGACGACGATGACAGCAGAGCTCTCGTCGAGTACCTGAAAACACGAACACGGGTGAAGAGCCCTAATTAAAAAGCTCAAAAGCTCCGCTGTGAAGTGGAGAAGGTGGCAGCACTGTTAATTTGGCGATTGGTATGGTGTGGAGGTCAGCGGAGGTAGGTGAGGACGAATGTGTAATGGGTTCTTCAGGGAGGACTGTAGCTGAGTGAAACCCTCAATTGGTTGTGGGGTTTTGATTGTGGAGGTGAGCGAAAGATCGTGGTGGTGGTACCTGTGAGTTTCGTGTCGTGTAGCCGAGGGGCGAGCACGCCGGAGGCGTGGCTGGTGTTGAGGAAGACGATGGGGGAGAGTGGGACACGGTGGCTAATCCTAAAGTCTAAGGACCTAGGGATGTTCTAGAGAGGGAGAGGGAGCGTTTGAGGGAACTTAGGGGGTGAGAGAAGGATAGAGGCACCCGACGTTGACTGGCTGGGCACGATGACGATGAGAGCGACGAGAGGGGGAACGATGACGACGAAGTTGGAGAAGACCTCTACTTTAATCGGCGAGAGGCGGAAGAGAGAGGGGAAGACAGAGGGTCGTCCAATTTGATGGTTGGACGGTTGGAGGAGGGTGGAGGCAGTCGTCGGAGCCAAAGGTGCAGCTGGTCGGAGGAGGAATAGGGGTTTTTCCGATCAAATCTTGGCTAAAAATGATTGGGGAAGTTCGTGGAGCTCTTATAGAGCTTAATTTCAAGCTCAAATTAGGAAGTGACCACGACTTGGGATTAGGGCTTCGACTCTGAGATCCTTGAAGATCTTGGGTTTGCTGGAGGCGTCCTCTTCATGGTAGGCAGCAAATCATGGGTCAATGGAAAGAAAATCGACTAGTGATCAATCCCTCCAATTTTGGAGGGATTTGGTCGCAAGATCAGGGAGGAATCCCTGGTCAAAGGTCGGTCATAGGGGGTTTGATTCTGTTCTGACCATCCATGGTGGTAGGGACCTATTCAAAAAGATGACGAGGAAGTTATGGGGCTATTTGTAGTAAACTTGAAACCTAGGTGTACAAGTGTGAGAAATAGAGTTCCTAGGGGCTAAATGCAAATTAGGTCAAGATGGACTCTAATTGGGCCCAAAATTTGGTGTTAACCTAATTTGGATCCAAGGAATTTAATGGTGAACTTATATTTGAGTTTTGATAATGTTTGGCTGGGTAAATTGCACAGAAGCCAAAATTAGGGCAAATTCCCGTTTGAAACTTTATTGTAAGTCAAAATGAGTCCAGATGGTCAAAGTGACGGTACCGAACCTATTAGAATATTTTTAAATTATTCTTATAAGGTTTATATTGATTTTATCCTGACCAGAACCTTTTCAATTTAAGTGGAGTTGATAATTAGGATTTTCAGTACTGTTTTTGCCCTCAAAATGTGTAAAACCTCAATCCAGTCAGTGTGAACCCACTTTTTAGTCTTTTAAGCTCATTTGACCTTTAATTAACTCTTGGGTAACCCTGTGGTTAATTTGTATTTCTGATGTGTTATTAAAACAACAGAATTAACCTTATTTTCTCATTTTCTTCTCAAATTAGATTATTGCGGAATTGTGACCCTCAGAGATCAAGTATGAGCATTTATCATTTGAATTTGACTAATTGTGGCTAGTTAGGATCCATGATGGTGTTACCATCATCTGTATAAAAATACCATAAAAATACATATAGCCAAAAATACAAAAAAATAACTCTAAATGCAGATTTAAAATCAAATGTCTCCTCCCTGTGTTCGACCTGGGACTAACATCTCGGTAAATTTATTTGATAGCGAAATACAAAAAATTAACTCTAAATGCAGATTTAAAATCAAACGTCTCCTCCTTGTGTTCGACCCGAGACTAACATCTCGGTAAATTTATATGATAGCAAAATTCTGCATGTACTACAACACATGTTTCTTTTCTTGAAACCCTAATTATTTTCTTCATTGAATTTTCGCTCATCAGTGTGCTCCTAGGATGATAGAGTGGGGATGCTGGTGACTAAAGGGGGTGGTAAGGATCCCTCCTAGACCCAATGTCCACCTATCATCTAACATTGATGTTGGAACCTTTTGGTAGAAAAATAATGTAGCCAAGGATGATCTTTTGGTGGTGGTTAAGGATAGCTTTATAGGGAAGGAAGGGGTGGGGGTTATGGGTAGAAAGGTGCCATACTTGGTGCCATTTTTGGAAGGGTGCAAGTGGTGGTTATGGGTACATTTGGCACCAACTTAAGGGTTGGTGTTGGCAGTGTTTGGCGGCAAATATGAGGAGGCACATAGGTATCGTAGAGTGGTGATTATGGGTATGGGTTGGTGACACTTTTTGGTGGTGGTTAAGGGTAGTGTTGGCACCATTTTTGAAGAGATGTGAGAGGTTCTTTTGGTGCCATATTGAAGGGGTGGTGGTTGGGTATTTTGGCACCAAGGTGAAGAGGCATGAGGAGGTGGTGGCTTTGGTGATGTTGGCATCAACCTTCGGTGGACATTGGGTAGACTAAGGAGCTAGGTGGAACATGTAGGAGGTGGACTTGAGTAGGTAGCTTAGGTAGCTGAATCTAGCTAGGAGCTAGGTAAAGCTGAGTTGAGCTGGGTTGTGCTGCTAGGAGCTAGGGCTAGCTAAGATTGGAGCTCAGAGAGCTCATGAAAGCTGGAGTCTTCTTTTTCTTCATTAGGGTTTTGCCTTTCTTCTTGGTCGGCTAAGGTTTAAATGATGACTTTGAATCCTGCAAAAAATACAAAAAGTCAGATAAAATAACACAAATACCTATCTATTCATGCAAAGATGCTAATAATGCAAGTATGCCAAATGCATGCCTAAAGCTATAGTGTGAATACAAAATACCTAGGAACCAGTTGTGAAAAGTGCATAAGATTGATGATAAAAAAGAGTTTATTAGTAGGGAAAGGTATAAGTGAATAAATTATAACCTTTGTAACTCTACTTTGGACAAAAAATAAGGATCCTTCATGTATATGTTGTGGCTTTTGGGACAATTTCTTTTGCAATTATTACAAAAATTTCTACATGGAATCCATCACGGATCCACATGTACAAAATATGGATAGCCTTATTCTTAAGTAGGATTAATGCATGTGTTTACTGTATTCCATGTCATGGGTGTTTCCCTAATTCCAATAAGATAATTGGAACAACTACGTGGATTTCCTCTCTGAGCAATTTGAGGGAAACTAAATTGAAATTTCGTTTCATATATATGACAATGTCACCGGACTCTTTTATGAAAATGCAACAGATTAACGATCGTGTTTGCTGCCTTTATTTTTAACTTTTCACGAATTTGTACTTGATAGACAAGATGAAAACCGTGCAACTAATGGAGACCAATTAAATTAGCTATTGTAAAATGCCAATGCGATAAAGAAATCATTCAGTCACTACAATTCATAAAATTACAAGTTTGAAAAATTAAATAAACGGGAAGATTGCTAATCATTGTAACATATATCATAACATACACATATAAACATCAAAGCATATATTACACCATACCAAATAGGGAAAGTCAAGAACAACCACATTCCGGAAACATAGAGTTCATGAAAGGGGAGAAAATAAACCTACTCCATGAATGTCTAACACTAATCACAAGTATCATGGACAAAATATGCTCATCTTAAACGACCATTGTGGATCATGAAGAAAAGGAGATACCTTCTCCTAAGATTGATAGAGCAATGCCATTGCACTATAAGGGATGATGGTCGACGGTACAACTCCAAAATAGCCACCCAAAAGAGGAGCATAGATGAGAGGAACTCGGTTGCTCATGTCGACATCGTGGATGATGTTGCTATGCCAGTAGTGGAGGTGCAACACTCAGTCGAAGGGAGGTGTAGGGGGAATGGAGGGCTCCTTCTCCATGACTTGTATAGAGAGGGGGGGGGGGGGGGGGGGTTGTAAGATTAAATAGGCATGTGAAGAATGATGTCGAAAATCGCATGATTTGTAAAATGAGGATTTTGTATCATTCTAACACATGCTTTCGAACGCTTTTAAATTTATAAAACCCAGTACTGTGATGAGTATTCAGGTCATCCAAGGAAGGTAGGTTAGCTATAAAAATATAGAATGCTCTCTTGCTTACTTGAAATCTTGCTTTTTGGCTTTTTGTATTTTTTTTAGGGTTTTGAAGACTAGGGCTACGAGTTTATAAAGCGCTTAAGGTGAAGACAACTATAGTTAAGCAACACTTCCTCTTCCTAAGCTCACCTTATGCACATGTAGCTCAAGGTTATTAGGAAGAGAATTAAAGAAACTATAGCTACTCAAAATTATGCACGAAAAGAAAGGCACAAATTGAAAGGCAAGAATTCTTTTATAAATTGAGAAGAAGAATCTGCAACAATAATATGTTGAAAAACTCACTTATGTGGAGGTTCCACACAAATAATCTTCAAAAAAGGTAAATATATAATCTCTCCAAAATGGATGAAGAGTAGGGAATTTGGTAATGGTTTTTGAGTAGTGGCACGGGAGTTGATCTTCACTCCAGGTCTTGGTGTGCTCCTTGACTTGAAGAACATTCTCCCCTCCTTGGTCATCATCTACAAAAGCTTTAGCAATGGTGGTCATCCACCTTTCTTCTCTTCCTGGTCGTCCTCCTAGTGTCCTCCTTGGCCTAGCTTCATGGGGAAGGAAGTGGAAGTTTTGGAGACTAAAGGGGTGTGGTAGACTTCCCTCCTAGTCCTAACATCCCACCTTCCTCCTAGGGTTTTTGGTAGATGTTTAGGTAGAATGTTATGTAGCCAAGGATGGTCCTTAGGTTGTGGTTAATGGTCTTTTTATAGGGAAGTAGGGGGGTGGTGGTTATAGGTGATGGAAGGGTGCTTCAAAAGTGGTGCCAACTTTAAGGTGGTTAAGGTTGGCACCACCTTGAAGGGAGGTGATGGGTTGGTGGTTAAGTGCTTTTGGTTTGAAAAATACAACGATGTGAGGTGGTAGTGGTTATAGGATAGTTGGTGCCAAAATGAGGTGCTGGTTATTGACATAGACACATTTATTTAGGTTAAAATGCCTATTCATGTATATTCATAGGCTTAGATTTACATTTCATGTTATAAATATTGCATAGCATGCATCATTTTGCATTTAGAGAAGTATATATTTTAGATTAATTAGGTCATTTTTATGGTCAGGAGAGAAGAAGACTTATTTCAAGGCATCGGATGTATGATTGGATCGTATGGATCTAATTAAGACGACGATCGAAGTCTAACGCCTCTGAAATCATGTAGATCGGAGAACCGTAGCATCATCGAAGTCCGAGGAAGATCAACGGCCAGGGGGCAATGCGACATCCATACAGATTTCGGATGGAAAATCCGACCATACGGATGGATCTGGAGCGACAATCGCAGTTCATTAACACAGGAATCATCTCGATCTGAGTACCGTGGCACCCTCTACAAAAGGAAGAAGAATGGACGGCTCAGATGGTGCCACGTGGCGCCATCCAGGATGCCTAATGCTGGCCAGCAGCAGTGCACTCGCACAGCCGTAGCTGCGCGCAGCACACCGTGCACAGCCACAACCGTAGCCGCGCATCGTGCACAGTGCAGTCGCGCGCAGCAACAGCGCAGCGCATGCCAGTGCGCACGTGCGTGCACGGTGCGGGGAGCATGGGCGCGTAAAGCACACAACGCGTGATGTGCGCGCCAATGGAGCGTGCCAGTGGAGCGGATCTTCAGCGACGCGCGCTTTTAGTGACGCTTGTAGCTGTCACTAATGGTCTGCACGCGCCAGCAAGAGGATTTGGAGGGTAGATCTTCAGCGACAACTACAGCGACGTTTATGAATGTCAGTAATGACCCAGATGCAAATTTGTTCTTCTTCCTCCACTATAAAAGGACATACCCACCACCATTCCAAACCATCTCTTCCTTTCTTCCTCTCATCACCTCCAAGGCTCTAAAGAGAGCTTGTCCCAAGCCTGGGATGCTCCTCTAGAGTAGAAAACCAAATAATTTTCCCTCCTCTCACCCCCATTCGTGGAGCATCCCGTGGTTGTCCTCTTATTGCCTTTCGGGAAGAAAATCCTCACCGCGATGCCATCCTGTCCCATCCTCCATCCTCCGGCTCTGTCCTCCTTCGTCCCGCTCCTCACCACCTTCCTCCAGGTGACATTAGAACGAGTCGTCCTCCGAGCAACCGTCGAGGGGGATTTCTCTCACCTCATTCTATCTTTTTACGTTTTTGTAGTGTAGATTTTCCGCGTTCATAGTGTAACAAACAATTCTTCATGAATAGATGATTGTTTCTCTCTCTCTCTCTCCCTCTCATTTTTGCAAGTAGATAAAGTTTTCATCGATCGAATCTCTTGCTTGCTAAAAATAGCAAAAAAATTAGAAAAGACAAAAACAACCAAAAATAAATAAAAGCGATGTGCGGATTTTCAAAACCAAATGTTCACCTCCCCATGTTCGACCTGGGACTTACTTTTCGAGTTTCGGTTATAAATTTCATTTGATCACGAGTTTTGCAACTACAACGATGGGTTACTTGTAACCCTGATTTCAAACACGCGAAACATGTGCGATCGGTTATGGTGATAGTTGGCGCCAACTTTAAGGGATGCATGGAGAATGGTAGTTGGGTGGTGGTTACATGATTTTGGTGCCACCTTTGAAAAGGTGTGATGGGGTGGTGGTTGTCGGATTTTGGTGTTGCCATGAAGGGTTGTGGACAAGGTGGTGTTGGTGCAAAGTTTTGGTGGGGGTTGGGTAAACTAAGGAGCTAGGTGAATCATGTAGGAGGTGGACTTGAGTAGCTAATTAGGAGATAGGTAGAGCTAAGCTCACCTAGCAGGAGCTAAGGCAAGCTGAGAGGAGTTGGCATAGGCTAAGAATGGAGTTGGTTGGAATTAGTGCAAGCTGATAGTGGAGCATAGAGAGCTCCTAGTGGAGCCTTCTTCCATTAGGGTTTTTCCTTTCTTTTCAATCTGTCAGGGTTTAGATGATGAGTATGAGCCACACATTCCATAACAAACCTAACAAATACATAGAGTCAAAAAAATGATCACAAATACCTTTTATTTATGCAAAGATCCTAAATATGCCTAATGCATGCCTAAAATTGTAGTGCGAATGCAAAATACTGAGGAACTACATGTGAAAAGTGCATAAGATATATGATAAACATGAGTTTATCAAAGAACCAAAAAAACTAGTAGGTAAGAACTGATTCTTGAAGCATTGTGGCGAACAACACCGATCACAGCTATAGAGCTGAAAAGTATTCAACTTTTTTATACCTACAGGAACCTAATCAGAGACAAGGTAGTGTGCAAGGGTGGATGTTTAGGGCTATTGTCTAGAAGCAACTGATAGCGAATCTATGCAATATGTAAAAAGTGTTCATTGTAGTACCTAAATTCGCTAACAATTATAAAAGAACCAGATTGGGAGTTTGGGTCGAACACAGGGAGACAAAAATAAAAATTCACTGTCGTATATTTTTTTTTTCAATTTTTACTTCTATAAGCGAAAGCAAATATGAACTTGACTAAGGACAAAATAAAAATAGAGAGAGAAAGTAGAGATGGTGATAAAAAAGAACACTTTTATTTCTACTAGAAAATGATTACAAATAGAGTTTATGCAAAGAAATAAAAGAGATCTAACTAGAATAAATATATCAAGAAGAATAAAGTAGAAGAATCTGGAGCAGAGTCACGGTGGTGGAAAGATCCGTCGACAAATCTGGAGAAGATGCAAAAGAAGGCTACAGGTAGAGGAAGGCTTGGTGAAGGTGGAGACCTAAGGGGATGACTAGGGTTTCTTCTACTTTAATTAGGAAGGCCATGGAGGTGGTGGAACAATATGAGGTAGATTGAAGGTGAAGGAAGAATTAAGGTCTTAGGGGGGGTGCATAGGCTTTTATAGAAGCCTAGGTGTGTTTCTATTGGTTGGTTTCTAGAGCCTAGGATCAATGATGTGTAGGGCTAGGATTTAATTAGTTTAGGATTAATTCTAGGTGGTTGTTTTTGTTGGAAGAGGATGGAAGGTTAGGATTTAATAGGGATGATGATGGATGGTCTAGATTGGAGGAAGGGGGTGGCTAAGGATAAGGTGGTTTAGGGCCTTTGGATGAGGTTTTGAGGGCTAGGATTAGTAGGGAAGGGATATGCACTTTTGTGCATTAGGAAAGGATAAGGACAAGATTTAGGTTTTTGCACTTAGGTTTTAAGGAAGGGATAAGGTTAGGATAAGGTTGGTTTTTGAGATTTAAATAGGTCCCTTTGGTCGGCCATATATGGATCTCCAAATAGGTTCATGGTTAGCCAAATAGGTTGGTAATTAGGCTAGGTGGGTGGGTCCAAGGTTGGGAAAAATTAGGTTCCTATTTAGGCTAGCTCTAGGGTTAAATAGGTTAGGGTCTAGATGCAGAAATTGACTCGACCTCTTCATAAATGAGCTCAATCTTGAATCTCCTATATGCAAGGCTCCAAACTACTCCAAACCTAATACGTACACATATTACACAAAATACATCAAGGTTCCAAATATAAGTTTTTGAAAAATTACAGAAAAAACCAAACATATGTAATATTTACAAAATGCACCTATATCACTAAACTGACCTACCTAAATGCATTCTACCTTAACTAACCCTCAGATTAGCATAAGTTAGGCATAACTAACGTAAATATATATAGAAGTATCAGTGACCACACTTTGAGTTTAGCTTTTTTCGACATGGTGGTGTTGTCCTCTCCCATGTTGACGAGACATCCCTTACAGGAGATGCGAGCAGACTGACGTCAACAACCACCACTCCCATCCCAACTCCAGTGGCACTCATCCTCTATCTACCACTCATTCGCTATCATCCTTCGTATTGTGGAAAATGGATGATTTTTCCTTCTGTTGAGATGTTTGGGTTGAGGCATTCAATAATAGGGAAGGTGCATTTCGAGGAAGGCAAATGGGAAATAAGGGATGGCTTTCATAATGTTACCCCAATGAAGAAGTGAGAAGAAAATTCAATTTGATGGGCACTCCTCATGAGATGGCATCGCAATCGAGGCTTTTGAACTGGCCAACATGCCAGCCTTCTCTTGCTCTTTTTGCACCTGCACATGTCGTAATTACTACCCTCCTGCTGCGCTACCCCAACTTTGATGTTTGAAATCTATGTTTGATAAGATGCGTTTGTTGTAGTTCAAAATCACACGTCAAACTCTTAAATTTATAATTTAGACTTTGGTGAGTCCAGGTCATCCAAGGAGGAGAGTGTTGTAGTTGCACTTAGCCGGTTATTTCTTTCTCTCCTTTTTTGTATTTTGTATTTTTTCAGATTTTTGCAATAGCAAAAATGGTGACAACAAAAATGGACAACACGCATAAGTAGGGAATGAATTAGTTGCTCAAGATTTTTTTTAACAAAATAAAGT
This sequence comes from Thalassia testudinum, assembly GCA_037157565.1. NCBI lineage: Eukaryota > Viridiplantae > Streptophyta > Magnoliopsida > Alismatales > Hydrocharitaceae > Thalassia > Thalassia testudinum. Next base: position 67,615,930 of record JAZHRO010000007.1, on the reverse strand, counting down.
TTGCTTACAACAAAGAAATAAAGAGGAAGAGATAAGAGATAGAGAAATATAGGGGGCATGAGAATAAGAGAATAGAGGGAGAGAGGGAATCTTCCCCAATTGGCAGTTGTAGGGCAACAGAGACAAAGTCAAAGTCGCTAAGCCACGGGAAGCTTTTCGGAAGATGTCATAGAAGAGGAACACTAAAGAGGAGACATTTTGAGAGGTCCTAGTAGAGGAATATGAAGCCCAGGTGATCGAACGCAAGTAGGGTTATTTAAGTAGGTGATATTAGCATGAAATTAATATAGTGGAAGCGGTTACCTACAAGCGATTCTACATAGATTTGTCAAATTTATTTTACCTAGACTAAAGTAGATTTTAGGATTATCAATTTTAGGCCTAGGGTCGAATTCAGGGAGGTAGGTTTGGATAATCATTTTCTACATGAATCCTAAAGACGTGATTTTCATTCATTTATTATGTTTTTGAATTTTTTTTTGGTTTTAAGAATTTTTTGTGATAATCTTGTCCTTGTGATGCACCCTCAAAATTTGTTCTTAGCAACACACCAAATTCAAGTCCAAAATTAATCTCGCTACACATAAGATTGGGTATTTGCAAAGTCAAGAATTATCTTTTCTATTTTATAACCTTTTTGGTCTTCTCTTATTCAACAAATAAAAGAGAAGATGAGAATGAAGGAAAGAAATGTGAAATAGATATGAATAAATTACTTAGTTTATATATATATATATATATATATATAGTGGTGGGGAATTGAATCGAAGATTCAATGGGATGTAGCACGGGTTAGCGTTGAATAGTAGTCATCGTTGTTTAGAAGAGAATCGCTTCATAGTATAATGATGAAAATTGAATCGACATTTAAATTTGTAAAGCTCGAAAAATGTGAGTTCAGAGGTCGTTCTAGGGAGCAAGTATTGCAATTCAATCAACTAATTAAATGATATGGCAATGATCACAATAATCAATCAAAACTCAATAAAATATATTCAATGTATGTGATGAGTCTAATTTATTGGATTAATTTTTAACCTAAGTTGGTTAGTTCTTACATTTTAGAGTATATTAATATCTGCATTTGATTATAAAATAAATGCATGCATTATAATTTATATTTGTAAAATTTATCTGATATTATAAATAATTATATGTATCGCAGGAATTCAAGCGTAGCCAAATTTGATTTTTAAGACATCCAGAGATTATTCTGGACGTCTGATGATGCTGACGGGCTACAAACTCACTGCATCCCTCTTTCTCACAAATATTCCTTTCCACCGCAGCACCGCATCCAAAGCCACCACCTCACTGCTGTCGTTAGAGAAGGGCGGAGATCTCGGGAAAAAAATACAATGAGAAAGGAAAATCGAAACGGAGAAACAACCGGCAGTATATTTATCTCCTCTTCCCTGCGGGGAGCTCTTCAGCTTCCACCCCCCTGCGGGGACTCGAGGCACCCAGTGTTTTGAAGCTTGCATGGTGGATTCAACGTGCACCATGGCATAGGCGTACTCCACTTCCACTCATTCCCCTTGCGCCGGCTGCATGGTGGTAGCACCACCACCCATACCCCTTTCCCCTTCCTTATCCATCCTCATCTCCTTCCTCTTTTCTGCCATTTTCACCAACTGCAACTCACAAGAGAACCCAACACCTTCGTCATTCTACCATGCCATTGATGCCTCTCCGACCACCCTCTCTAGCCGCTAATGACACCGAAGTGACAACCTCAGAGCAGTGATCAATCCTACATCGATGCATCTTTGGCGCACCCTCCAAAGCCATGGACCGCTCCTAATGCTGCCGGCGTCCTCCATGCAGCCACCGACCGCCGGCGGCCATCTCTCGAGCCACCTCTACCACTGGTGTGCTCCCCATCCTCTGCCGATCACCATCGACTTCTCTTGCACCCAACCTGAGCTCTCACGCACGGGCAAGGCCACCCAAATGCATTCCCCTGTTTTTGCACAGTGTTGCTTCCATTAGTTTGAATGAGGTGGGGAAATGTGATTGAAGATGATGAATTTTATTTAATATATATTTCTGGCGTTGTTTTGTTCCCACGCCCCTGCACTTTGCCTATTTCTTTTTCCATGCTCTCTCACAACTATCCTTCATCTACATTGATATGTGCAATGAATTTTCTCCATGACTCATGAGCATAAAAAGAAATTATTGTGAGTTTATTTGGCTCGATCCTCCTTGTGGATACGACCTTTTTACTGTGGTTTAAATTAATATCTATTTTAATTTTTGATTGAGAGATTTCCACAACATAAATTTCAGCGATAAATCATTCTATTGCTATTTTAATCAAGTGAAATTCTCTCTATCACTATGCCAAGAGTTATAGAACAATAATAATATAGATAGAGAGAGAGAGAGAAAGCAACAAGATGGTAGTTAGAACCACCAATTTATCACAAGTGCAACTCTTCTCAACTCAAGTTAGATGTATCAGCACAAGCCTCAATTAAACGGTCAATTCAAGCCAAACGGACAGATTAATTGATTAATTCCAAAGCCTTCAGATATCTCACCAAAGCTACAAATAGCTTAAGTGCTTATCCTAAATCCTTCACAAAATTTCCCTAAGACCCCAAGCACAAATCTCGGCGGCACAAACCCCCCCTTTCTCTCTCAGAAATTCTCTCCTCAATCCCAGACCAGACCCAATTCAATTCTAGACCCAAATCGATTCATCGCAGGGGGTCAGTCTTGCTCGCATGGGCGTAGGCGAGCTGGGCGAGTGCATATGGTTGTGAAAGGAGACCTGACTTCCGTGACTAAGGCAAACAACTCCTATGTGCAAATCAATAAGTATCAATTTTAAATTTATGTTCCCACGATCTAGGACTAAAGAGTGGAGCTCTTCTTCTCGTGCTGCTGCTGAGAAGCCCGAGTAAATTGGAGCTGCTGTTGGGTTCTTCCTCAATTGATGTTGTTGTTGGATTCCTAGGGTGGTTTCGCATACTAAGAAGGTGATGGTGTGGTGCATGACGTATGAACGGTAGTGAATGGAAGCGACGATATCATCGACAGTGAAGGACACCTGAAACATATAACATGGGCCTTAAGCCCTGGTTAAAAGGCTTACGAGGGTCAGCGGAGCATGGTGGGTGTGATGTTGATCTTGATTGTCTGTTTAATGGCCTCAGGCGACCGGACGATGTCGAAGTAGCAGGCGGTCGATGGGTTTGGCCAACGGGGTGAAGGAGCGATCAAAGCTTCCAGTTTACTTGGGGTTTTGGATCTATGGATGGTGAGGAAACTTTTTGACAGTGGTAGCGGACTGTTTGGTGGTCAGTGGCATCAGCGCGAGCTCGCTAGAGCTTGTGTTGGAGACGAAGAAGTCGACAATGGAACGACATTTGCAGTGGGTGAACTTAAAAACTAAAGGTGTAGAAAGGGGCAAGAGGAAGAGAGGGAGAGAGAGAGAGACGTATCGAGACGAGTAGAGGTGGAGAGCATCCAACGTTGATCGGCCAGACGCGAGGAAGGCAACGAAGTTCGACAGATGAATCGACGAGGAAGAATGGGTAGGAGACACTCGAGCATTGGTTGGTGAGGAGCGTGAGGAAGAGAGGAAAAGGGTGAGCCTCCCAATTTGGTGGTTGGTTGGCTAGAGGAGTGGGTCGAAAGAAACTTGTCGGAGCCAACGGTAGTGTTAGCCGAAGATGAGGAATTACAGGTGATCGCATGGGTTTCACATGTTTAAGATCAGGGTTACAAGTAACCCGTCGTCGTAGTTGCCAAACTCGTGATCAAATAAAATTTATACCGAAACTCTAAGGGAGTCCCGGATCGAACACAGGGAGGCGACGTTTAATTTAATTGAAAATCGCGCTTTGTTTTGTTTGTTTTTGGTATTTTAGGATTTTGCTATTTTTTTTTGTATTTTTGAAAGAAGAAAAGCAGAATGAATCACAAGAGATGGAACAAATATGATATATATCACTCCAATGTCAATTACAATAAACTATGAAAGCATAAAAAGAGAGGAAGGTGAGAAGAAATTTCTCGAGTCGGCTGTTCGGCGAGACGACGATGCCTGGTGGAAGCTCGGACGAAGGAGGTGAGGAGCGGGACGACGGAGGTGAGAGTAGGAGGACGTCAGGTAGAGGAAAGCTTCGACGTGGCTCCGGAATGGAGGTGAGAAGTCAGAGATGATCTGCTATCGAAATGGAGGTGGGAGGAGGGCTTCAAGGTAACCTATGAATGGGGATGGGAAGATGGATAAATATTTGGTGAGGCAGAGGTTCGTTACACTAATAGGAGCCTTGGGAGCTTGAGAGTAAGCTCTAATGGACCGTTGGTAGGCTTGCTAGAGCTTAGGAGTAGGTGGGAGTAGAGTAGGTAGAGATGAAGAGGAATGGGGTGTGTAGGGGTGTTTATATTGTGGAGGGAAGAAGAGCATCCTGCGCACAGGCATTCAGCGACAGCTGTAAGCGTCACTAAAGGCTGCTCAAGCTATTGCCAAAAGATCCACGCCTCTTCAATGCCTTGGCTGGCGCATGCATTGTGCAAGCCATTTAGTGACAGCTGCAAGTGTCACTAAAGGCCCGCTCTTCTATCGTTGTAAATCCCACGCCCAACGCTCATGCCCACAGCTGTCATAAGCGTGACGATCGTCGGCCGTTGGATCAGGCGTGGACGGCTGTGATTGCAAGAGGAGAGCGCGCGCCTGCCAGCTTTGAAATTCACACTGCTGGTGTGTGCGCTGGCAGCCGTTGGATGAGGCATCACACGATCAAGATGCGGCCACAGATTGCACGCGTTTGATTTGAATCACGCGCCTCGCGCGATTGTGAAGATCGGACGGTTGGCACTGCTCGCGGTCTACTTAAATGCATGCCCCGGATGGCATGCGTGTGATCTAGCGTGCGCCTTTGTGTCGGTGGGTGGCATTGGATCGCGCGTGGGAAATCTCGACCGCTTGATTGCGATCGGGCGACCCTACTGCAACTCGCACTATAGCGGGCTCACCGGACTGCATATGGTGCTACGGGACTCCAATCGAGGCCAAGGGACCGCATCGCGGCTCGATCTTGCGCTCGCTCTTTGAGAGCACTCGTCCTCACCGTTGCGCTACGTCTGCAGGTGTGTTGCGAAGAAGAATTGCGGCTACGTGGTGAGGGCTGCCTCTTGGCCATTGGATTTTGATCGCATGGGTTTCGCATGTTTAAAATTAGGGTTACAAGTAACCTGTCGTTTTAGTTGCCAAACTTGTGATCAAATAAAATTTATACCGAAACTCCAAGGGAGTCCTAGGTCAAACATAGGGAGGTAACATTTACTTTAATTGAAAATCGTGCTTCATTTTGTTTCTTTTTGGTGTTTTAGGGTTTTGTTATTTTTTTTGTGTTTTTGAAAGAAGACTCGTAGAATAAATCACAAGAGATATGGAACAAATATGACATATATCATGAATGTCTATTATAATAATCTACGAAAGAATGAAAAGAGATGGAGGTGAGAAGAAATCTCCCGAAGCGGCTGTTTGGTGAGACGACGGTGCCTGGCAGACGCTCGGATGAAGGAGGTGAGGAGTGGGACGGAAGTGAGATGCAGGACGTCTGGTAGAGGAAAGCTTCAGCGTAGCTCCGGAATGGAGGTGAAGAGGCGGAGATGATCTGCTACTGGAATGGAGGTGAGAGGATAGCTCCAAGGTGACCTATGAATGGTGGTGGGAAGAGGGAGGAATATTTGGTGAGGTAGAGGTTTGCTGCACTAATAGGCACCTTGGGAGCTTGAGAGTAAGCTCTAATGGAGCGTTGGTAGGCTTGTTAGAGCTTAGGAGTAGGTGAGAGTAGAGTAGGTAGAGATGGCTTGGAAGGGAGGGGGTGTAGGTCCTTTTATAGTAGAGAAGAGGCAAAAATAGGTATGGGACCATTAGTGACCTCCAGGCCGTTGCTAGAAGTGTCGCTGCAAGCAGCTTATGCCCACTGGTGCGCACAACTGGCCTTGCTGGCATGCAAATAATTAGCGACGGTTGTAAGCGTTGCTGAAGATTCACTGCAAACGTCGTTGAGCACAGCCCACATGCCCACACTGTCGCTGCGCTGGCGCGTGCGGTGTCGCACACGTGCTGGTGTTGCGCTGTGCGCATGAGTGCCTCCGTGCATGCGCACGCATCTGCGCTGCTGCGTGCAGGCGGTGGCACGTGCGTGCGCATGGGCAGCCTTGGTTGTGCCACGTGGCATAATCTGGGCCGTCCATCTTCTTTTCATTGTAGGGGCTGCTACAGAGGTCGGATTAAGTCAATTTTCACGTCATTGAGCTGCGATTGTCGACCCGAATCCATCCGCGCAATCAGATTTGTCATTTGAAGCTTTGAATTATGTCACCTAGTCCTTTGGCCGTTGATCTTCCTTGGATTGCATATGATGTTACAGGACTCTGATCAAGGCGATTTTGGAGGTGTTGGACTCTGATCGTCATCTTGATTAGATTCGTATGATTGGATCGTCAATCCGGAGCTTCAAAATAAATATCCTTCTCTCATAAGCACAAAAAGGATGCAATTAACCTAAATTATATATAACTATTCTAAATGCAGAATGATGCATGCTATGCAATATTTATAATATGAAATGCAAATCTAAGCCTAGGAATATGCATGAATAGGCATTTTACCCTCAATAATTGTGTCTACATCATACCCCCATGCCTTTCTTTTGCTAGTCCCAAGCAAAATTAAACTACATTCTAGATATAAAAACAGAATTAGGATTCAATTGCTTAGGCTTAAGTCGTTTATTAACAATAGAAAATTTCAACTGAGGTCCTAAATAACGAAAACTCAATAGTACTTGGGTGCCTACCAGAATGCAGACCGCCCAAGTTCTCTTCTTATTTGAAAAGGGAAGATACTTTTTTTTTTTATTTTTCTTCTTTTCTAATTTTTTTGTACTTTTGGAGTTTGAGGGTTCTGGGATAACTTTTTTTGATTACCCGACCCGTCCAAGACTCGAAAAGGACTCTAACTGCTAAGCATCTAGTGAAAAGAGTGAAAAAGACTCACTAGGCGGCTGTTAAAACGGACATCGGGTTTCTACGACCCTAGGTGACATTTCCTAGAGGTTATCTTTTCGAACGGTAGCTTTCTCCATACTTTTATTTGTGGGGTCCACATAAGGGCGAACTCAGTGTATATCATCCCTGTTTATTCTACTTTCCTGCTTCTTCCCTAAGTGTTTTGAGAATTATTGTGCATTTTTGTGAGCTGGGCTTTGGACAATTGATCAATGGGCTGTTACCCACGGTAACTTGCCAACCGTACTCGTATGGTAAAATGTGATTTTATTTGTTTATTTTTTTTATTTTCTCCTTTTTCTATTTTTTTATATATTTTTTTCTTTCTCTTTTTTTTTTCTAAGTAGGTGGCTTCCCTGATATAAGATTTACCTAACGGAAGTACGACAAAAATGGTCTTGTGGCTGGGCTCTGGATAACTGGCCGATGAGTTGTTACCACCGACAACTTGCCAATCATACCACCCTCGATAGTTCATTAGCTACCCAATTTTCGAAGAAATCGTCAAAAAGTGAGTCAGTGCGAATAGTGTGTAGATGCTTAGACTTAAAATTCCCTCAAATCATAGGGTGGGTTGATAAGTTGCATATTTGTCATCCCAATTTATTAGCCAAATTAAAATGAATTTGAACGAGGATTCGAGACTAAGTCCACATTCGAGTGGACACCCAGACTAATTAAGCCCGAAGACTTGAATGGTCTAACTATTTAGGTCTCAAGGTATCATTTCCTAAAGTTAATAACCTCCAAATACCTAATTTCTCTTCTCCTAATTTTTTTTTGAATTTTCAATTTTTTTTAAGAAGAAACTAGAAGAAATTCTATGAAGTTAACAAAATGATTTTAGGATAAAATATCCACCTCCCATGCTTAAATGATGCAATGTCCTCATTGTAAAAATGAAGACATAAAAAGGACAGAGTAAATAGAATATCACCTGAATTTCGTGAAAATCCTGTCAGCTCCGCAGAGAACATGGAATATTCATACGTGTTAAATTTAATGTCTTCAGCTAGGCATAACGTACATACAAAGAAGAAATTAAGAATTCACAAGTGCAGGTCAGAATTAAAATCAAAAGATTAATTCTCAGACCCGCCAGCAAAAGATGTCCACAGAAGTGGACCAGATTATGCTGCAGATCCATGCCCCAGGGTCGAATGGTTCTAAGGTTCTGGATGAAAATTACCCAGAACCTAAGATTATTGTGTTTGCGGGGCTGAGCCTGCGGTTTTATGGTGTGCAACTCAAGACCAAAGTGTCGGACAACGGATTGATCGGATTCATTAAAATCGGGTGTCCACTTATAGTTCAGCTTAGGAAGATAGTCTATTATTCCAAGCTTGGGTCGCATGTGAAAGATATCATAAGGGTCCTGATAGAAGGTAGGTGGTTTTAAGTCAATAGGTACCCTTAGATCCAAAATCGTAGTTCCCTCAAAATTAACCTTCCAAATTTTTATTTCAACAATTCTATCCTCCAACATCAAGAGCTCAGGCTCTGGGATCTTTAGTATATCATTCACCCCATATGATTCTCCCAAGTCCAGAAATCGTGGCTAAATCAAGATTGACTTGAGCACAACAATCTTAGAAGTTAGCTCTTCGGGGTGTGGATGAGGAATGGGGTTATTGATTGAATTTTCTAGTAAATGAGGATTCGAATCCTCCAAGTTAGCCCCAACCGAATCCAAATCTTCAATAATTAGGCTACCAACTGGTTCGTCAGATTCCTCAAGCCCATTTGTCTCATTAAAATCCTCTTCCTTAAGTTGAAGTGAGACTTCACCAAAAGATTCTTCACCCTCAGGGTCAAAGAATTCATGATCCTCATGTATATATGTCTCAAAATCGATTGTCATTTCTTGGTTCAAAGAGATATTTTTCCTCGCTCCTTGGCTCGGGGATCTCGGGTGAGAAATTTGGTTCATCCTCAAAGGGTTGCTCTAGACCAACCTGGTCACCTCCAATCTCAGAATATGTATCCCCCTTGACAGGCACCTGAGTGGGTTCAGATATTGGCTCTCCTGAAGAGGGTTCATCTTGAGAATCATCCCAAGATTTGACTAGGGCAACCACAAATTTCATCCTCAACCTCGATAATTTCCCAAGAAGAAACTCACCCAGGTCCCTATCCCTAACACTTTGGAGCAAATCCAATAGAGAACTATTAAGTTCATCAATCATTTTGATCATAGCCTCTAGTACTTCAGTGCATGGTGTTGGCTGAGCTTCTAAAGCTTGTATAGTGTTCCTCAAATTAGCCAACACCCTATCTTGGATCTGGTTCACCTGAATCGACTGGTTCGATTCAAGTTTGGGTGGGTTTGGGTGAAATCTATGGGAGTCAAGATATAAAGGTTATCAAGTCCCTCCCTGATAGTAGGTCATTGTAGGTTGTTCAAAGGATGGTGGCAACCTATATTCAGTGGAATACTGGGGAGGGTAGGTGTTATAATCATTATATCCTTCCTTATTGTAGATCAGGTTGGTTTGGTGATCAAAGGATGAAGATCTGTAATCATTGTAACTCTGGGAAGGATAGTAATCATAGTCTTGTTGTCCAGGGTTAAGCCCTGGACATTGAGGTCCGTATTCATATCCCCAATCAAAGTCATCCCGACTAGTAGATCGGTAATTACAAGTTAAGTCGGACTAGTAATCATCTTGGGGATAAGTGGTGGTAGGAGGATAGGATTGGAAATGTGTAAAAGATGTGGAAGGATACATTGTGGAGTAGGAGGGAAAACAGAAGAGAGAAAGGTGCCTTGCAGTACAATCAACCAAACTTGTCCTTATGTGGTTAGCCTAAAGATCCACAGTCTCCCAGGACCCGTCTTGAGATTATAAACGATTTAGTTTACTTTTATTCGGTCAATTCAACCAGTTAGAAGGAGGGATTGGGGAGAAGGTTCTTTCTTTGGCTTGCGCCTCCGATTCCTGGTGTACCCCTCAGTTATGGTCGTTTGATGCTACTCCCCTAGCTAGACATCAGATGGACTAGCGGAAGCAAATTAATCGAAAAAAATCTCAGTCTGAGCCCTGAAGAGCGAATCAATCCTTAAGGCCAGCGTTTACTCAGTTTTAGTTAGGCTTGGGATGATCGTACTCTTGGAATGTGATGGGTCCTTTAGATGGGTTGTACCCTTAATGATTAATTCAAATGTGTGTGCATGCACAACAAGGATTTTTAAACAAGGTTATTTGATGATGTGTCTTTTAGGATTCAACCTTGTTTAGTAGCTTTTAGGGTTTAATCTTTAGGTATATTCAATCAAGGTTCAATAGAACACTCCATGTTTTGAAAGCATTGGTGATGATATATTCCTTTAGAAATCAGAAGAAAATGTGGAGTGCCTGGTTCATCCCTAAAAATCAACCCTAAGTGGCAAGTTACTTGATGGATCAGTTTTAAATTGAGTGGTGCGGCCTAAATAGTTCAAGCAATTGGCCTATTGCACCACTTGATTAAGGCATACAAAAAATCTTTACCTAATTAGATTTCTACTCACTTATGTGTGTGTTGAGTTAAGATGTACCGGATTCACAGGTTAGATCTCGGTTAAGTGGTAGAATCAAAGTGGAGTGGTGTGCCTTAAGTGGAGAGTTGTGGGTGTTAATGTGTGTATTTTTTAGAAAATCTCACAAGAGAAGAGTTTTTTTTTTGTTTTTTTTATATATGCGGGGGTGAGATGAGCGGAGGTGACAAACAAACACCCAATCTATCCTAGGGTTCATAAAAAGTACCTAAGTTGATTTGGGTTTGAGTTATTAGTGTGGTGAAATGAACTAGTGGGTGGGGAAGTGGGGGGAAACTTACAGAACCTTCATCCACAATTTTCTCTGATCTAACTGCTTTGGCTCTCCTCGGAAGAGTACCTGCAATCACAGTAAGATCAGAGAAAAAGTGAGATAAAAGTTAAGTAAGGCGGAAAGAATACGATAAAAACCAAAGAGCGTTGCCTCCCCAGCAACGATGTCAAAATGATCGCATGTGTTTCGCGTGTTTGAAATCGAGGTTACAAATAACCCGTCGTCGTAGTTGCAAAACTCGTGATCAAATAACATTTATACCGAATCTTCAAGGGAGTCCCGGGTCGAACACAGGGAGGCGACGTCTACTGTAATTGAAAATCGCACTTTGATTTGTTTCTTTTTGGTATTTTAGGGTTTTGTTATTTTTTTTGTATTTTTGAAAAAAGAAGACTAGCAAAATAAATCACAAGAGATATGGAACAAATATGACATATATCATGAATGTCTATTACAATAATCTACGAAAACATAAAAAGAAATGGAGGTGAGAAGAAATCTCCCAAAGCGGTTGTTCGTTGAGTCGACGGCGCCTGGAGGAAGCTCGGACGAAGGAGGTCAGGCACAGGATGATGGCGGTGAGATGCAGGAGGACGTCGGGTAGAGGAAAGCTTCAGCGTAGCTCCGGAATGGAGGTGAAGAGGTGGAGATGATCTGCTACCGGAATGGAGGTAAGATGATAGCTCTAAGGTGACCTATGAATGGTGGTGGGAAGATGGAGGAATATTTGGTGAGGCAGAGGTTTGCTGCACTAATAGGCACCTTGGGAGCTTGAGAGTAAGCTCTAATGGAGCATTGGTAGGCTTGCTAGAGCTTAGGAGTAGGTGGGAGTAGAGTAGGTAGAGATGGCTTGGAAGGGAGGGGGTGTAGGTCCTTTTATGGTGGAGGAGAAGAGGCAAAAATTGGTATGGGACCATTAGCGACCTCTAGGCCATTGCTGGAAGTGTCGTTGTAGGCAGCTCATGCCCACTGGCGCGCGCAGCTGGCCTTGCTGGCGTGCGAATAATTAATGACGGCTGTAAGCATCGCTAAAGATCTGTCGCAAACGTTGCTGAAGACAGCCCACGTGCCCACGCTGTCGCTGCGCTGGCGCGTGCATGTTACGCGCTGGCATTGCACTGTGCGCATGCGCGCCTCCATGCGCGCGCGTGCACCCGCACTACTGCGCGAGTGCGGTGGCACGTGCGTGCGCATGGGCGGCCTGGGTTGCACCACGTGGCACAATCTGGGCCGTCCATCTTCTTTTCGTTGTAGGGGTTGCTACAAAGGTCGGATTGAGTCAATTTTCACGTCGTTGGTCAGATTTGTTATTTGACGCTTTCAATTATGTCACCTAATTCCTTAGCCGTTGGTCATCCTTGGATTGCATATTGTGCTACGGGACTCCGATCGAAGCGATTTTGGAGGCGTTGGACTCCGATTGTTGTCCTGATCAGATCCGTACAGTTGGATCGCCAATCCGAGGCTTTGAAATAAATATCCTTCTTTCCTGACCACAAAAAGGACGCAATTAACCTAAATTATATACAACTACTCTAAATGTAGAATGATGCATGCTATGCGATATTTATAACATGAAATGTAAATCTGTGGCTAGGAACATGCATGAATAGGTATTTTACCCTCAATAATTGTGCCTACATCAACAGGGGATTCCAACCAGAAATCGACTGGGGAGTACGTTGAGATGTTGAGGGGTTTATATAGAGGTAGATTTAAGCTTCAAATTGGCAGAATGTACATGTTTGAAGTAGGAATCAAGGAGTTTCCTATTAGTGAATCCTAAGTTCATGGAGTTTCTCAGGCTTTAAACTGGGGCAATTATCCGGTGCATATGGAAGGGAATCCCCTAATGAGCAATCCCTCCAAATTTAGAGGGATTTGAGCTTGAATTGAATGAGAACATCACGGTGAAAGTTCAGAGTTGTTGGGTCTGACTGCTGCGATTAGGAAACAACTGTTTTCAGGCAGAAGGACCTATTTGTGAAGAAGATGAAGAAGTTAGGGGTCTTTTCTTAAGGAAAACCTTGAGGCTAAGGGTTTAATTGAAATGAATAGAGATTTAGGAACTGAATTGCAAACTAGGTCAAGATGGACTCTGATTGCACCCAAATTTTGATGTTAACCTAATTTGGATACAAGGAATCTAATGGTGAACTTGGATTTAGGTTTTGTCCTCGTCTGACTGGTCAATTTATGCAGAAGCCTAAAATAGAATAAATTCCCTTCTGAATCTTTGTTATTGGTCAAAATGGGTTCAGATGGTTAAATTGTAGGTACTAAACCTCTTAGAATATTTTGCAATGATTTTTAGGAGGTTTAGATTGAATTTATTTCTACCAGAACCTTTTCAATTTGAGTGTCTAATCATTAGGGTTTTCCGTACTGTTTTAATTCTCTAAATGCATGGAACCCTGATTCAATTATTTTAAGCCCGCTTCTTAGTATATTACGTTCATTTGACCTTGAATTAACCCTTGATTAACCCCTTGATTGATCTGCATTGATGATTAGATGATAAAACAATAGAATTAATCATGTTTTACTATCTTCTCAAATTAGTTTGATATGGATTTATGATTCTCAAATGATCATTTAGGAGCATTTAATACTTGAATCTGACTAACTTTAATTAGTTATGATAAATGATGGTGTTGCCAACATACCCTAATGCTTAACCTTTGCTAGTACCTAGCAAAATCCTATGCATGAAACTAGATCTCTAAGCCAGATTTATTTTCGTAAGGATGCCTCACTAAACCATATCTCTAAAATTTAGATTAAAATACCAACTGATGGGAACACCATCATGAGTCATAACTAGTTCAATTTGATCTGATTAAGTCATTAAATGCTCCTACATAACTGTCAGAGGATTGTAATTCATTGCATAATCATTTTGAGGGAAAGACAAGAAACTAGGGTTAAAACTGTAATTTTACCATCATATCATGAATGCAGAATAACTACAGGTTTTCTTAGGGGTTAATTAAGGGTCAAATGGTCCTAAAAGGCTAACAAGTGGGTTAGAACAGACAGAAAAGGGTTTTCGCGTGTTTTGAGAATTGAATGACTTCTGAAACCTTAAAAACAGATCTGCTTATGTAACTGAGGTTCTGGTCAGGATAAAATTCACCTAAACCCTCTAAAATTCATAGAAAAATATTCTCTAGGGTTTGGTATCTTCAATTTGATCATTACAACTCATCTTGACCCAAAACAGTCTCAAACTGACATTTGCCATAATTTAGGTTTTTGCATAAATTATCTAGTCAAACGAGGTCAAAACTAAAATCCAACTTCACTATTGGATTCCTTATGTCCAAATTAGGTTTGTACCAAAATTTGGATCCAATCTGAGACCATCTTGACCAAGTTTGCATTTTGGTCCAGTCAAACTCTTTCTATCTCATTCAGACCCTTAACTTTTGAATTTTCTTACAAATAGCCCCCCAACTTCTTTATCTTCTTCACAAGCAGGTCCCTGGCGCCATTAAGGGCAGCTTTGAGCTTCACTGTTGAGATCGAGCAAGGATTTCTCGCTCGATTCTCAATCAATTAGTCCCAAAATAGATACTTAGATTCTTGACGAAGTTGCCTTCCATTTGAGCCACATCTTGAGCTCCAAGACTTACCCAAAGTGTCTTGCGAATTAATTGAAAATTGGGTTTCCAACTCCAGTGACCTAAGCTTGGGAAGCTTGCTTCCCAAGCTCTAATCACCCTCTAACGGCCTATATAAGACTCCCCTGGGCAAACCATTCGGCCACGCTCGAATTCAGCCTAGAACACCTCTAATTCCTCTCCTCTTTCACGGTCGAAGTGCTCCTCGACGTCTGGTGACTCTCCTTGCCTCCTCTCGTTGTCCGTTCGCAATACCAGCAACGGATTTATCCATCCCTCTTTCTTCCGCGTCGAGCAGTGCCAGCCGGCACCCCTATCCTCTTCATCCTCGCTGTCCAACCCCTACCGGAGCTCCTTCCTTCTCCAATGCTGGCCATACTGCAACCGACGCCATCTCCGCTCCCCATCGTCCGCTACCTCTCTCAAATGACTCAGCTTCTCCTCATCACAATAGCAACTCCAACATTCTCTTTCAACCCCGCCGACGCTCTCTGTGACTCCATCTTCCATCTTGCCGACAGACCTCCAACGAGCGCTAGCGGCCACCACAGACCACCTACGCCGCCGCTTCCACGCTCCACACCTCTACCTCGACCTCAGGAGCAAAAGCCCTAACTTTGTTAGGGCGATTGCCCCTCCGAACTCCCAGTTGAACAAACCCACATCCGGCCACCCTCCGCGAGGTCGATAGACCTCTTCACACACGCTCACAGCACACCACTACCACCATCACACTCGCAGTTCTCCGGCAATCGTTCCTGAGCTTTTTGATGCTGCCGAAAGGCCTTGTTTTTAGGTACCAACCCCCATCGCCATTAATAGGCGAGCTTTGAAGCTTGCTCCAAGCATTCTTCAGATCTACAGCTCCAGGTCTTCGACTCCAGATGTAGCGGAACACTTCTAGGAACATAACCCAGGGACCAATTGAGTCCTTTGACTGGGCCTTGATTGGAATTGGACGAAGGAGCTGCTGCTACCTGCTGCGTGAAGAACAGGGGACGACATAGTCCCACATCGGAAGTTTACGAATGGCAGCAGCGAGTTAACTTGATTTTGTGTTTAGGCCTTGTCACCTCAGACATAAGGGGTGAGGTCCCTCACACCCCTCACGTGCCTCGTCTGTGACAGTGCCCCCGCGGACCTGGCGCAGATCCAATTACCCGCCTACGCTATCCACTTCTCGCTCACCACCCACTGCTGGTGAGGCTAAACCTGGGTGTGCTTTAGGTTCGATTTCCCGTATACCCAGTACTGTTGAAGGCTCTGGGAGAGCGTTACCCAAGAAGAGAGAGAGAAAACGTGTGGGTTAGGGGGTTTTGCTCTATGGAGAAATTGGCTAACACTTAGCCAAATTTGAAGACCCCTGTGTGAAGAAGAGAAGTAGAGGAAAAGAAGAAGAGCAGTAGAAGGGTCTATGAAGAAGAAGGAAAGTAGTTGAAGAAGAGCCGCAGAAGAAGAAGAAGAGAGACAAGCACAGAGAAAGGGAAGAAGAAATCAGAAGAGAGATCAATGTTCATCGGAGGTCTGATTTGAGTTGATTTCTACGTAGCTATTGAGTTTCATTTGATATTAGTGTAGGGAGTAATTGGTGATTCAAACACTATTTTACTCCATTCTTTTTGCATTCTGACACTTGATATTACTGTTACATTATTCTGAATCAATTTCTGATCATAATTTCTTATTTTTGTTGTTTAAATTTGCAATCTTGAGAATCAAATTCCTATTTGCTCCCAGTGAACGACCTCGGACTTTTCGAGTATAAATTTATCTGTTTTTTGCGAGATTTCGACTATACTGCAACGCAATGATTTAAAACCAGATTTCAAACGACTGACACCAATAATAGGCCTAGAGGTACTCAAGTACTAGCCAAGATCTAGACCTGACCAGCCTTAGCCTGAAGTCCACCGCAAAGGTTTTTAGGTCCAGCAAAAACTGTGCAGAGGTTCGTTAACCCAGTGGTTAAACCACCCATGCATATTCGTAGTAAGTCCAGGTTTAGTTTGCTAGTGCATTATTTATAAGAGAGATGGATATTTATTTTGAGAGTTTTCTCTCGTTTCTTTTTATATTCCACTAAATCCAACATCGGATTTTCCTTAAATATGGTCGGTATCAGATTCCTTGTCCCTACTGTCAATCATCGCAGTGTCCTTGGCTTTTGATGCTTCGAGATAGCACCGCCCATGGCAATCTCCAGAACCTTGGCTTTTGACACTTTGGGATAGTGCCACCAATGGTGTTTTGTAGCTAAATTCATAACCTGACAATCGACATTTTAAGATAATCCCGCCTATGGAACCTGAGCTAGCATAAGGTGCTTACATGCCTCCGGTAGGATATTTAGATATCCTAGGAGACAAGCACCGATGAGATAACATCTTATAGTGCATCTTTGAGGGGAGAATTTTTCATTCCTCTCAACGCTGGGACCTTGTCTAATCAATTTGTATCTTCGAGTCGTTCCTAAGTTGAATCTTCGAGAAATCACTTTCAGAAAAGAACACTTTTGGCATTACACTTCGTTAAGCGCACTGAACTAGACCAGTGTGTGATTTTTGGGTGTTTAGGTTACCAATTCCCACAAATCAAAGGGCAGGTAATGGGGCCAAATAATCCCTAAACCTTAGACTTAATACATCAGCTTCGTAACTTCCTCAACCTCTTGAGGAGTAGTTTAGATCTTAACAAATACGTGAGTTGATGGGAACACCATCATAAGTCCTAATTGGCTCATTTTGACCCAATGAAGAGAATAAATGCTCCCACATAACCAACTGAAGGTCATAATTCACTGCATAACCTTTCTGAGAGAAATATAAGAAACTAGGGGTAAAACTGTAATTTTACCAATGTAGTACAACCATAGGTTTTCTTAAGGGCTAAACAAAGGTTAAATGGTATTAATAAGATAACAAGTGGGTTGGATTTGACAGAAAAGGATTTGTGTGTGTTCTGTGAATTAAATGACTTCTTGAAACCCTAAAAATAGACCCACTTAATTAACCATGGTTCTGGTCAGGATAAAATTCACTTAAACTCTCTAGAAATAATATAAAAATATTCTCTAGGATTTAGTACCTTCAATTTGGCCATTAGAACTCATCTTGACCTAAAATGAGGTCTTAGACAAATATTTACCCTAATTTAGGTTTTTACATAAATTTTCCAGTCAAACGTGGTCAAACCCAAAATCCAACTTCACCATTGGATTTCTTAGGTCCAAATTAGGTTTGTACCAAAATTTGGACCCAAGATGAGTTTACCTTAACCTGCTTTGCAAAAAGGTCTAGTCTGATTACATTTCTACCCCTAACTTTCAAAAACCCTTGCTAACAGCCCCCTATCTTTCTCGTTGTCTTCACAAGTAGGTCCCTCCGCCATTATCGTGGAGGAAACCTTCTCCGATGACCTTTAACTTGGAAGTTCTCGATTACTTGGAGGATCTCTTCCAAAATTGGAAGAGAGATCCTCTGAGAAATCCCTGTCAGTATGAACCCATCTTTGAGATCCGATTCCCCCTCAATCTCTCATGCGAATGCATGAGAGATGTGGGTATCTCAACAACTTCTATCTCCGGCGACCTTCCAAGCTTGGGAAGCTTGCTTCCCAAGCCTTAATCGCCCTTCAGTGCTCTATCTAAAGGAGCCCAGATCTTCCCGACCTCTTCACGCTTGATTTCGGCCGCGAATACCCCTAATTCCTCTTTTCTCCTCACAACTGTAGGCTCCTTGACGTCCGGCGAGCCTCCCTACTTCTCATCGTCCGACCTCCATATCTGTGGTGGATCCCTCCTCCCTGACTTCATCCGCGCCTCGCCATACCATCAGGCGCCACTCCCCCTTCATCCTCGCCGTTTCCACCTCATCGGAGTCGCCTTCGTCTCCGGCGTCGGCCATACCAGACCTGACGCCCTCGCCCACCCCCTTCGCCCCTTAATGCTTTAGATAAGTTCCCTGTCCCCTCTAGTTTCTTCTCAGCCCTTTATCTTCCAAAATCCGCCACTGACGCCCATCGCACCTCCATCCCTTCCATCTCCGACCACCACCTCCGGCGAGGCCATCCCACCTCCACAGGCCACCACAACCCTCGCCGACAAGCCCACAATTTCCGCCTCACTTCACTGATCACTTCCCCTTCATTCACCGCGCCACTCACCCAAACCACCCCCGAACACACCCACTCACTCGCACACTATGTGCCCTAGGCACGCACTCACAGGCACTTCCACGCCACGCCACCATTCCCAGCACATCCGCCATGCTCCGGCGAACCTCCTTGAGCGATTTAACGTGGCCGCGAGGCTGTTCTCTTGATTTCAGGTTCAGGCATCCATCTGCCATTAGCGAGCAAGCTTGAAGCTTGCTTGCTACCGCTCTAGGTGATGCCAAGCCCAAGTGCTGAAGTCCCAGGCTGTGCGGACTCACTTTGCGCACACACCCAGGCCTTCAATTGGAGTCGAAGGCCTTAGTAGCTGCTGTAATTGGACGCAACAGCCTCTGCTGCAGGTGTGCGAGAAGAGGGGGCATGGATAGTCCCACCTCAAAAACGAAGGGGCATCCGCACCTGCATAAATTGAAAAGTTGCCATAGCCTTATCGCCTCAGTTACCACGGGGTGAGGTCCCACTCACTCGACTTGGTCTCGTTCCTGACACTCACCCGCGGACCTGGTTGACTCGACCTGACCTGCAGTCGCCCACTACCGCACGTCGGTGGGTCTGGTCCCGGGTACGCACCCGACTCGATAACCCGACTACCTGTGTGGCTTTGGGAGAGTGGATCCTAAGAGAGGAAGAGAGGGGAGTCGCGCGGGTAGGGGGAGGGTTTTGCTGTGGGCATCCTTAGTCGATACTTAGCAGATTTTGAAGAAGAGGAGGCCAAAGGAAGAAGCTAAAGAAGAGGAGGCCAGATGAAGAAGAAAGGAAGAGGACGAAAGGCTAAAGACAGAGAAGAAGGAAGAAGAAGAGGAGGCCAGAGTAGCAGCTAAAGAGAAAGAGAAGGATCGCAGAAGAGGAAGCCATAGCAGAAGCCAAAGAAGAAGAAGAAGAAGAAGAAAGAGAAGTAAATGCAGAGAAAGAGAAGGAAGGATCAGACACTTTAAGTCGTCTGATTCCTTCATCAGACGACAGATCATTAGCTTTCATTGCATATTCATATATTGAGTTCCTTGATGATATTGTAGGAGTATTTGGTGATCTAAATCACCATTTTACTCCCATATTTTTGCACTCTGATATTGAATTATTGCATACTCTTTTAATTCTGAATTGTGATCTTGATTTCTAAATACCAATTTGCTGCCTGTGTTCGACTTTGAAAATCTTTTTGAGTAATAAAATTGTATTTGTTTTCAAAGCGATTTCGACTAGACTGCAACGCGATTAATTTAAACCATCAATCTCACAGCGAATAACATTTTGACTCCGTTGCAGAGGAGCAACGGGAAATTTAGAATTCTTGATTACAATTCTTGATTTGGTACTAACTTACTATATCTGTTTTGCTGTGGTTGTTTCAGGGAGAAGATACATTGAAGAAAGTCAGTCGCACAATAAACACACCAGGGACAGGTAAATTCTGATTAATCTCTCTTAAGCCCCTTATTCTGAAAAGGTTGAAAAGGATAAAATCAATTAGGGCTACTTGCTTTCCATTCTTAGATAATTCATCAAGTTGCCTGATTTGATTTCAACAAACAAAACCTGATTTATGCACCCATTTAAGGTAACTAGGGCTACCACATTCTTGTTTGAGCCCTAGATACCACATTTGGCAAACTAAATTAGACCAAAATTAGAGCCAATTAAGGATTCCAAGTTAGGGTATTAGAGGCACACTTGCATAAACAAGAGTCAACTTTTCCAAATGATGTGTGCCTAAGCCTTGGTTGAATTGATCTATTCAAGCAAACCCTAAAAATCATGCTCTTAATTTCACTCGAATCCTAAAAGAATGACCTAAAACTTCTCAAAGGACAATTAGGTAAAGTTGACCCAACAAAAGAATGACCTAAAACTTCTCAAAGGACAATTAGGTAAAGTTGACCCACCTTGTTGGGTCAATCAACTTTAAAATTAGGTCACTTTTTACACTTAATAACATCTTAAAGTTCAAGTGAAATCCTAAGCACCCTTACTCTTAATTAAAACTGGTAGACTTAAGAGGTCAAGTCCCCATTCTAATCTACCTGGAACATCAGTGATAAGAGAGGTTGGGCGGGGGAAACCCTGTAACCCGTGGGGGCGCTCTACCGTGTAGGGGTCTTTGCGGGACTCTCATTCTCTAGCTGTCCAGGTATTTCTCAGGTGGATGACTTTCTGACTAAGGGGTATCATCCGCCCCGAACCTCTATAGTCATCCAAAATTTTTGGGTGTCTTGATTGGGTCCATCACATTCTACTCTCATCCAGACCATCGGTGCATGTTTGGTAGGAGGTCCTTAAGACCATCCTTGAGACCTCCTTTAGTTATTCACTCCTGTCGAGGCCAGGCATCGACTTCCGTGTTTGTGCAGCAACCCCATCACATAAACATCTCTTCTGATTCATCTGAACCTAATTCTCCTTCATCCATCATCATGGCACAACCCGCAGAAGAGAATAACCTTGAGAATCAACTTCAGTGTCTTAATGATTTATTCCAAGCCTTTGTAAATCCACCACAGGGTCCTATGATGCGAGATCATTATAGTCCCGTTGCGATGGCGATCGAACCTCGAGTTCAAATCCCGGCTGGAGGTTCTGATACCAAACTCAAGCCCAATATGATTCATGCTAATCCAAAATTCCATGGGCTCAATTCCGAGGATCCTTTCCAGCACATCAAACAGCTCAAGCATCTGGCCCAGACCTTCGGGTTAGATGTCCAAAATCAGGATATTCTTCTTATGAGGCTGTTCTCCTTCTCTCTCATGGACAAAGCAGCTCACTGGTATCAGACTCAAACGCATCCAATCAACACATGGGTTGAACTACAATCCAAGTTTCTGAAAAGGTTCTTCCCAGTTGGTTGGACGAATGCTTTACGACACCAGATCACGCACTTTACACAATACCTTGGAGAACCACTTCACGAAGCATAGAACCGTTTCTTAGATCTCATGCGAGAGTGCCCCCATCACGGAGTTCCTAAATGGAAACAAGTTCAGTCTTTTTACCAGGGACTCCGTGAAGATATCCGTTTATTCGTAAATGCAACTTGCGGAGGAAATATCATGGGTCAACACGAGGACACTGTGTGGGAGATTCTCGAGAATATATGCGAGAACTCCATCAATAATGACTCCATGGGCTTATTCGACCGGACAAATGTTCGTGCATTAACGAATCTAAGGGGAGCACATAAGACGCAGGGCCTGTCCTCATCTGTCGGCTTGGAATTGATGGTCAGTTGTTTGGACAAGGTCTCTATCATTGAGAAGAAGGTGAATGTGCTAACTTGACATCTGCAGCGAGCCACCTCTGCGCAAAACCCGTTCGCACAGCCGCCCTCTGGGAGGGAAGCTGTGCATAACATCTACCACTGATCTTCTCAGGGGATGGACCCGTATCCACCCCCGTCCGACTCTAGGGACGGAGGAAACTCCGATCCTGCCACTCTAGTTGGGGGAACTATGAACCCTCGTACTCTGACTTTCCTGAGGTTCCTCAGACTTGCGAGGACCTCAACGTCATCCAGAATGACCCATTCTCTAATACCTATAACCCTGGATGGCGAAATCATCCTAATTTCCTGTGGGCGGGAAACAATCAGAATCAGAGACCACCATATCAACCTCGTCCACAAGCTTTTCGTCCATATCAGTTGCCTCAGCCTCGGCCCAACCCCACCTATCAATCTGAGCCAACTCAGACAGATCAAATTACTCTCATCCTTCAGACTCTGGTTGACATTCAAAAGACAAATGCGGCTACATAGAAACAGCACAAAGACGAGATTACAGATGTTCGCAATCAACTCGCCCAAATGGCGAATTCTCGCCAACCTGGCACACTCCCTTTGCAACCTCTGCCGAATCCGAATAACATGCCGAACTAGAGGCGCGTTATGAGCCCAAATCTGAGCCAAGCACACATGATTTATCAGGCTCCTTCAGCTCCATCGCCCGACGGGATGGAAGCTTCGACATGGTACTCGGGATTTCAACAGCAACCACCCATTTTACCTACACCAAACCCGAACCAGGCAGGACTGAATTCAGTTACAAATCGTAGTGGTAAACCAACACAAGACCCACCTTACCCAAGCCACTTACGGCCTGGTAGTAACCCAAACCCTAGGATAGTCATCTAGGATACCCCTGTCCCAGATCAAAAACCTGGACCTATTCTAGAGGAATCATTCAAGGTTCCATTTCTCGAGGCCTTAACTAAGGGAAAGAGGACAACCAAATCCGTGGCACCTGAGGAGGACCTGGTCAATCTCTTTGAACAGGTCCATATAAGCATCCCCTTGATGGATGTGATTTGCAACATATCGGCTTACGCACGATTTCTGAAAGACGTGTGTACACCTAAGCGTAAGCCACGAACCAAAAGTGGGAGCCCAATTGTATTGTCAGAGTAAACCAGCTTTGTAATTTTGAGCAAACTCCCACCTAAGGCAAAAGACCCAGGTACTCCCCTGATTTCCTGTACAATTGGTGATATCTAATTTGATAGAGCATTATTGGATCTAGGAGCCTCCAAAAACTTAATACCTACATCCCTACTTGACCATCTTGAGGAATCTGAGCTCAAACTGACAAAGGTGACATTACAGTTGGTGGACCAATCTATTAAGTCACCTAAAGGAGTTCTTAAGGATGTCATTGTTAGGGTTAGGGATTTCTATTTCTCGGTGGACTTCGTAGTCTTGGATATGAATGCTCTAGAAAATCTGAAAAACACACCAATCATACTAGGGAGACCCTTTCTGGCCACTGCTAGGGCCAACATTAATTGTGAGGAGGGCCAAATTGAATTGAAATTTGGGAATCAGACATTAAAGATTGACATCTTTAAGGCCTAACAAGGGATTAATTGCGGAGTTATAGAACAGATATGTGATATCAAGGTTGTGGTTGACGATCCGTATATTGAGGAAAATATGACTACTTCTGATCAACCACAAGAGGATCAAAACTCGCAATTAGAGGAGTCCGAACTTAACCTAGACACACTCATAACTCCTTCCCTTGCTCCTGACACACACCCTGAACTACCCGCTGCTGCTGATAACCTTGTTTTGGAGCTAAAGCCTCTTCCCGATCATTTAAGGTACGTCTTTTTGGGTTTCAATCAGACGTTTCCTATGATTATCAATGCCAGACTCACCCCTGATCAAGAATCCCGTCTGATTACTGTTCCCCAGCAACATCGAAGAGCCATTGGATGGACTCTCGATGATTTGATTGGCATCAGCCCCTCTTACTGCACACACTGCATCTATACTGAAAATGGCACACGACCTTCCCATGAAATGCAGAGACGTCTGAATCCTAATATGCAGGAGGTCGTGAAAAACGAGATCATTAAGTGGTTAGATGTTGGGATCATCTACCCGATCTCCGACAGTCGGTGGGTGAGTCCAATCTAGGTTGTGCCTAAGAAGGCAGGACTTACTATGATCACGACTGAGACCGGAGAAATCATACCGACCCGTGTGACGAATTTGTGGAGAGTCTACATTGATTACAGAAAACTCAATACCTCAACGAAGAAGGATCATTTCCTACTATCGTTTATTGATCAAATCCTCGAAAAACTAGTGGGAAATAGATTCTTCTGCTTTTTGGACGGGTACTCCAGTTATAATCAGGTGGCAATCCATCCCGAGGACCAAGAGAAGACCACTTTTACCTGCCCCTTCGAGACTTACGTGTTCCGAAGGATGCCTTTTGGTCTCTGCAATGCACCCGCTACTTTTCAGCAGTGCATGCTTGCCATATTCTCAGATATGGTAGGTGATTATCTGGATGTCTTCATGGATGACTTCTCAGTGTTTGACGAATCATTTGACGATTGCCTCCTGCACTTGGTCCAGATCCTCAGGCGGTGCATTGACGTGAATCTGGTTCTTTCTTGGGAAAAGAGCTATTTCATGGTGTCTAAAGGAATTGTCCTGGGATATCTCATCTCAGAAAAAGGCATCCAGGTTGATTGAGCCAAGGTGAATTTGATTTCCAAACTCCCTATGCCAAGCTCGATCAAGGGCATCTGATTTTTCCTGGGGCACGTCGATTTTTACCGTCGATTCATTCCTGATTTCTCGAAAATCGTGCACCCCCTGACTACTCTACTATCTAAGGATGTTCCTTTTGAAATCTCCAAGGAATGCACTCAAGCATTTGAGATCCTACGTAATCGAGTTACCCAAGCCCTGATCTTGCAGTCCCTTGATTAGTCTCAACCCTTTGAGATCATGTGCGATGCATCTGATTTCGCTATAGGAGCGGTACTTGGACAGAAAATTGACGAGAAACCCGTGGTCATCTACTACGCTAGCAAGACACTTGACGAGGCTTAGCGTAACTACACAATTACTGAGGAAGAGTTGCTAGCCGTAGTATTTGCCTTGAAAAAGTTCAGATCGTATCTTCTAGGTTCCCGTGTTATCATTTACTCTGACCACACAGCTGTGAGGCATCTCCCTACGAAGGATGCAAAACCTCGACTAATCTGCTGGATCTTACTGTTGCAAGAATTTGACCTTGAGATTCGCGATAAGGCGGGAAAATAGAATGTGGTAGTTAATCACTTGTCCCACCTTCCTTCTGACATTATCAACCCTTCTGGACTCATTACGGAACATTTTCCTGATGAACATCTCTTGACTGTTAGTACGGGGCTTCCATGGTTTGCTGATCTAGTAAACTACTTGGCATCACATCAGATTCCGTCCGATTGGTTGAAGGCTAAGAAAGACAAATTGCTTTCCGATGCCAAGTACTACTTTTGGGAAGACCCATATCTTTTTCGCATCGGTGCTGATCAAATCACTCGACGATGGGTCCCGGAGGTGGAACTTCAGGGCATCTTGTCCTTCTGCCATGACCAGGCATCCGGTGGACATTTCTTTGGTCATAAAACCGTAGCTAAAGTCCTCCAGTGCGGCTTCTATTGGCCCACGATTTTCAAAGACGCATACAATCACTGTAAGGCATATACTTTTTGTCAGACCTTTAGGCAACATGAGCCACCGTGATATGATGCTCTTACAGTCGATTTTCATATGTGAAATCTTTGATGTTTGAGGGATCGATTTTATGGGATCCTTTCTTGTTTCGGATGACTTTGAGTACATTCTACTCGCTGTTGACTGCGTGTCCAAATGGATTGAAGCCATTCCGACCCGAACCAATGATCATAAAGTGGTTATCAAATTCATTCATTAGAACATCTTTTCTCAGTTCGGGATTCCACATGCTATAATCTCTGATGGAGGGACCCATTTCACTAATGCTCAGTTTAGGTCACTGATGACAAAATACGGGGTGTCATACCGAATCTCTACTCCTTATCACCCCTAAACTAATGGTCTAGCTGAGCTATCAAATTGGGAGATTAAGAAAATCCTCCATGTTACTATTCGACCTAACAGGAAAGACTGGTCATCCCAATTTTCGGAAGATTTGTGGGCTTATAGGATCGCCCACAAAACCTAATTAGGTATGTCTCCTTTCAGATTAGTGTATGCGAAGGCATGTCACCTTTTCGTCGAATTGGAGCACAAAGCCTATTAGGCAGTATGGAACTGCAATCTCGATGGCAGGAACCCACGGAAAGCTTCAAATGAGTGAGATCAATGAATTACGCCACGATGCGTATGAGAACTCGCAAATTTACAGAGAACGGGTTAAAGCCTTTCACGACAAGTACATATCTAGAAAGATCTTTTACCCTGGTCAAAAAGTCATACTCTTTGATGCCAAATTCAAACTATTTCTAGGAAAACTCAAATCAAAATGGATCGGACCTTACCTTGTCCGACGAATCTTTGGAAATGGAGCTGTCGAAGTCAGTCAACTCAGCCACGATTCAGAACCTTTTATCGTGAACAGTCAGAGACTCAAATTGTTCATTGAACTTACCGATACAAATTTGGCTGAGACATCTTTTACCCTCCATTCTCCCTAAGCTCATTGCGCCCAGCTAATGGCATAAAACTCAGCGCTTAACGGGAGGCAATATGTCATTTTTGAAAAACCTAAAACCTTTCTTGACATACCTATGCTGAACTCATATTACACTTTAGGGTTCATCAATTAGAACAGCTGACTCCACCTCTGGTACCTGTACCCGAGGTTGAAATAATTCGCAACAGTCATCCTGACCCATTCACCCACCCAAAACTTGTTGTAATGAATGATCTCAGATGAACTCGAACCTACCTAATTTACAATGAGGACATTGCAAATTGTAGGCATGGGGGGGTATGAAAGTGCAAAACGCCGTAAAAATCATCTCATAAGAAAATGTTTCATCAAAAAAATCACATATCCCAAAAATACCAAAAAAATAAAAAATTCTTGAAAAAAATAAAAAAAAATTGAGAGGAGAGAAAATGTTGAGGACATATCAAATTTGAGGAGAAAAAGGGGAAGAGTTAAAAAGGTCAAAAAAGGAGCATAAGTTGAAAAGAAAAGGAAGGAAAAGAAATAGTCATTAGTAAGAAATTAAGGAATTGACTTAGCTCTAGACCATATCAAAAGAAAAAATGAAAGCAAAAAGTGCTAATGAAATAAAGATGAGATTAGTAGGAATGCTGATTTTAGGCCTCTTGGGCTGCAATCCTAAGCTTAAAAATTCAACTACCCGTTAAGATCTGGATAGTCCTCAAGAGGTTGGGGAAAATGTAAAGCTTAAGTATTAGGTCTAAGGCTTTGGAAGTATTCAACCTCGTTAACTGACCTCTAGTTTGTGGGACTCAGTAACCTAAGCATCCAAATCCACACACATTCTGGTTCAGTGCGCATAAGTATCAAAATCACACAAATGCTTTTAAATCGTTCTAAAATGTCGCCTAGATTAGGAGCGGTTGATCAACACAAGTTGATTTGGAAGAGTTCCCGGCGCGAAGAGGTGGGAAATGCACTTAAATCACTCAAATATGATAATCATTTAGCTCGAGGTGATTTCAAACACATAAGAGATATATATATATATATATATTATATATATATATAATGAAATTTCATTCATCGTGGGAGAGTTGTTGCACAAGAAAATCTAGAGGAAAGCTTATACATGAATGCTGAAAATTAGATCTAAAATTAAATCTAACTACCAGAAAACGATTGCATACAAGAATCAACGGGGGGATTTCGCATGCATCATTGGGGGAGAAGTAAGACTACTCTACTAAGCAGTAAATGAAAGCAATAAAAATTATGAAGAGCATGATCTAGAGCTAGAAGAATAGAGGGCATTTAGGGGTGGTCCCCGATGGCCTTGGACTGGTCGAGAGGAGAATGAGGGGCGGCCAATGTAGCTTAGGCTGACCCTTGGAGAGAAGTAGGGTTGATCCAGCATCCCGGCATGGTGTCCTCCATGGTGGTGGTCGTGAGCTCGTGGAGGTGGAGTGAGTGGCTAAGTGGAGGTGGCGTGAATGGCACCAATGGAGAGCAATTGCCAAGGGAGTGAATGGGTGCCAATGGGCACCCAAGGGGTCTTTTTATAGACCTAAGGGAAGCTCTCTAGAGAATTATGGAATTCTCTAGAGAGGCCTATGGTGGGAGCTCGTGGGAGAGTGAGAGAGAGAGGGTGGATGGTGGTTTTTAGATCCACCAAATGTGGATCTAAAAATTGAATGGCTCTTGGTTGCTATTTTTGGCAACTAAGGCAACCACACATGGGAGAGTTCTAGAGAACTCTAGGCTAGATATTTTCGTGTGGATGGTGTGTGTGGGTCGAAACTTAGGTGGCTAGGTTGATTAGGTTGGGTTCTAGTGAGTTTAGGCCAAGGTAGGTCTCAAATTAGGGTTATAAACCCTAATTCACTAAGGTAAAGTGCAATTAAACTTAATACAAGTTTAATTAGGTGTGTGGAAACTTAATTGAGAGTAAAACAACTCAATTAAGTCAGGTCTAGGTCAATTGGACTCTCACTGAGTCCAATTGGACAGTGTGTGCTGAGATCAGGGTTCAATTGGACTCAATGAGTCCAATTGAATAGGCTGATGGAATTGACTAAGATCTAAGTCAATTAGGTTTAGTGAGGACCTAATTAGGTCCTTAGGGAGGTCTATAGGTGATGTACTAGGGTTAGGGCACCTTAATTTAGGATCCTATGGGGTTGGAATTGGGTTTAGGGACCTAGAGATCCAAGATCAAGGCTTAAATCTCAAAATAGGAATTGGAGAGCAGTATCAGACGTTTAATTATAGAATAAGATGTCTTATACTCAAAAATCAGAAGTCCAGACTTGTTGTTTGGACGTCCAATCAGAGTCAGGAAGGATTTCGGGTTCTGTTTTGGGTATTCTGCAGAAATTAGACGTCTGACAAAGTGTCTGGATGTCTAATAACACTGCAGAAGTGGGTTTGAAGTGTGCGGGAGTTGGCTAAGGGTCCTGGACGTCTTAAAACTTATCTGGACGTCCAGAGAAGGGTTGGAACTAGGGTTTTAAGGCTTCCTAGGGTGTTGTGACCTAATCTAAGGGTGGCTAAGGTTTGGGGAAGTCTCTAGGCTATCCTAGGGCTAGGATGGACCTAGGCTCTTCACATTTTACTGCTTTATTTCTACTTAATAGAATAGAAAACCTTTAACCCCCTTACATTATTATTCCTACATCTAAACTAGGCCTTCTGCTCTAGTCTGCTACAACTCCTGTTATTCCTGATCCAGCTTCAGATCCAGCTCCTGATCAGCTTGTTCCCTGCAATCGAATAATGTACTTAATCAGCACATTATAACATTATTTTATGCATAGCTAAAGGAAAGCAGTAAAGATGCAGATAATGCGTATGCATGCATGAATAACCCTAACTTATGCTAAGTCCTAGCCTAATTTGGGTCAATTAAGACCTATGATTGCTACGCAATCACTACCCTCATGCAATCTCTCCTTCCCTCTCTCTCTTAGGCTCCACCCTCCCAGGGCCTTTCTCAGGATATGGGGTTATCGGGTACACGCACACCCGGGTCCAGGGATGCGGGCGTGGTTGCAGCTGAGGAGTGCTTGGCTAGGCGGGTTAATGGGTTAGGCCAGGTCCACAAGTAGAGGTCACGGAGGAGGTGTGCGTGGGTGAGAGGGACCTCACCCCGTGTTTGGAGGCAAATAGCCACAGACACTTTTGCAATTTATGCAGGTGCGGGGGCTTGCTAACTTCTGAGGTGGGACTATCCCACCCTCCTTCCTTTGCACAGCAGCAGCAGTAGCTTCCTTCGTCAAATTATGGTCAAAGGCTCAATCAAAGAGCCTAATTGGCTCCTTGGTTGCAATCCTGGAAGTGTTCCACAGCACCTGGAGTCAACGCCTGGAACCTGCAAGCCTGATGATAGCTTCAAGCTTCGGTCGAAGCTTCGTCAATGGCAGTCGAGGGACCTGCTACCTAAAACATGAAGTACGGGTTAAACGCCCTGGTTAAAAGGTTCAATAGCGTCGCGGTGAGGCGAGGAATTGAATGGCAGTGTTCGTGGGTTGTAAGAGTGCTTGCAGTGGCTAGACCATGACGAAAGGTGACGTGCGAAAGTGCGGTGTTCGGCGGAGCAGTGGGGAGGCCAATAGCCTCGAAGACCAGAAGGCTTTTGCTCTCTGGAACACGGCGGAGGTGTAGGGATGAACGGTGGCCGGATTGGTGGAGTGCAGTGGTCGTGCGAGCTCGCCGGAGGTTCTCCGGCGAGGTGGAAGACAGAGGATGGTGAGGCGAGTCGGCGGTTGAAACGAAGTGGCAGATAGCTGGAAATGAAGAGTGGAAGATAAGAAGTCATTTAGGAAAGGAGGCGGACGAAGGGGAGTGGAGTTGGTGTCGGGTGAGGTGTGGCTGGAGTTGGAGACGAAGTTGCTCAGAGAGAGGTGGATGGCGAGGATGAAGGGGGGCCGGAGCGCTGGCGGGTGCTACGCGACGTGGTAGAAGACAAGGAGGAAGAGTCTACCACTGGTATTGTGGTTAGACGACGAGGGAAAGCAAGGAGAGTTGCCGGAGCTTGAAGAGCAAATCGACTGGAGGAGGGGAGAGGAATTTGAGGGATTCTCTGGTTGAATTCAAGCTTTGAGGATTCAGTATGAGCAGGGGGTGCTTTTATACACCTCAGGAGGACAGTTAGAGCTTGGGAAGCAAGCTTCCCAAGATTGGAAAGCTCATCGAAGTTTGGGAATTTCTTGATACCCAAATCTCTCATGCGTTTGCGTAGGAGATTGGGTAGGTTTTAGGGCTTAGGATGGGGTCCAAAAGGAAGGGAATTTCTTGACGAACTTCCCTTTCAAATTTGAAAGGGATTCGTCAAGAAATCAGGGAGTTATTTCCTTTTTAAGGTTGCTAGAGCAAGTAGGAATATGTTTAATGGTGACAGGGACGTATTTGTGAGAACGATGATAAAGTTAGGGGCCTATTTGAAAGGATTTTGAAAGTTAAGGGTAGAAATGTAATTAGACAGGACCAATTTGCAAACTAGGTCAAGAAAAATTCATCTTGGGTCCAAATTTTGATACAAACCTAATTTAGATATAAGGAATCCAATGGTGAGTTGGATTTTGATTTTGACCATGTTTGATTAGGTAATTTATGCAAAAACCAAAATTAGGGCAAATGTCTGTCGATGATTACGTTTTGGGTCAAAACAGGTTTTGATGGTCAAATTGAAGGTTCAAAACCCTAGAGAATATTTTTCTATGAATTTTAGAGGGTTTAGGTGAATTTTATTCTAATCAGAACCTCAGTTAATTAAGCAGGTATGTTTATAGGGTTTCAAAAGTCATTTAATTCTTCAAACACGTGCAAACCCTTTTCTGATTGTTCTAACTCACTTGTCTTTTTAAGGCCAATTGACCTTCATTCAACCTCTGAGAAAACCCGTGGTTGTACTACATTCATGATAAGCTGGTAAACTTGCAGTTTTAACCCTAGTTTCTTATTTTTCCTTTAGAATGATTTTGCAATGACTTGTGACTCTCTGGTGATTATGTAGGAGCATTTACTGACTTAATTGGATTAAAACGAGCTAGTTATGGCTCATGATGGTGTTCCCATCATACCCCCATGCCCAGCTTTTGCTAGTCCCTTAGCAAAATTTCAAGGTATTAACTTT
The DNA here is from genome assembly GCA_037157565.1 of Thalassia testudinum. Classification (NCBI taxonomy): domain Eukaryota; kingdom Viridiplantae; phylum Streptophyta; class Magnoliopsida; order Alismatales; family Hydrocharitaceae; genus Thalassia; species Thalassia testudinum. The sequence continues at coordinate 67,584,222 of JAZHRO010000007.1, read as the reverse complement.
GATTCTAGACCATAAAATCTTTTGATGCTTAAAAACTTTGTTGTGTGCTTCCTTTTGTAAATTAGGTTAGAATGCCAATAGTAGGCATAGAGGCACTCAAGTACCAACCAAGATCCAGACTTGACCAGCTCTAGCCTCAGTCTGCCGTGAAGGTTTCTAAGGCCCACAAGAACTAACCTAAGGTTTGTTGAACTCCGTGGTTAAAGCACTCGTGCTTGTAACATGTTTTAACCCAGGTTCAGTTTGCAGTGCGTTTTTGTCAGAGAGAGATAGGGGAATTTTTCTTTATTTTTGGAGAGTTTTCTCTCTCTTTTCTTTTTATTTCTAGCTTCGGATTAGCTTTACAACACGGTCTATATCGAATTCCTAGTCCCCACCATCAATCCTCGCAGGGTCCCTAGCAATCGATGCTTCGAGATAGCATCGCTCATGGCAATCCCCAGAACCTTGGCTTTCAAGATTTCGTGATAATCCCACCCATGGCGTTCTGTAGCTAAATCCAGACCCTAGCAATCGACATTTAGAGATAATGCCACCCATGACATTTGAACCAGCACAGGATGCTTACATGCCCCCAGTAGGATATGTAAATATCCTAGGAGACAAGCACCGAAGAGACGATATGTTATTGTGCATCTTCGAGGGGAATTTCCCACCTCTCCTCCCCGGGAACTCATCCAAATCAACTTATGTTGATCAGCCGCTCCTAATCTAGGTGACTTTTTCAGAACAAGTTAAATGCATTTGCGTGATTTTGATACTTAGGTGCACTGAACCAGACTGTGTGTGGATTGGGGTGCTTAGGTTACCGAGTCTCGCAAACCAGAGGTCAGTTAACGAGGCCGAATAATCCCTAAGCCTTAGACCTAATGCTTAAGCTTCGCATTTTCCCCAATCTCTTGAGGATTATCTAGATTTTAGTAGGTACTTGAATTTTTAAGCCTAGGATTAAAGCCGAAGAGGCCTAAAGTCAACGTTCCTACTAATCTTTTCTTTGTTTTATTAGCACGTTTTGCCTTTCATTTTCTTTCTTTTGATATGATCTCGCACTAAGTTAATTCCTTAATCTTTTATTAATGATTATCTCTTTTTCTTTTCTTTTCAAATTATGCTCCTTTTTGACCTTTTTTCCTCCCTTTTTCTCCTCAAAATATGATATGCCATCAAAATTTCCTTTCCTCATATTTTTGTTCTTTTTCAAGAATTTTTTATTTTTTTGGTATTTTTGGAATATGTGATGATTTTTTTTATGAAACCCTTTCTTGTGAAGTGATTTTCACGACGTTTTGCACTTTAATACCCCCCATGCCTATGATTTACAATGTCCTTATAGTAAATTAAGTAGGTTCGAGTTCAGCTTAGATCATTCATTAGAACAAGTGTTGGGTGGGTGAATGGGTCGAGGTGATTTGTTGCGGATGATTTCAAGCTCGGGTACGGGTACTAGAGGTGGAGTCGGCTGTTGTAATGGATGAACCCTAAAGTGCAATATGAGTTCAGCATAAGATGTGTCAAGAAGGGTTTTGATTTTTTCAAAAATGATGGGTTGCCTCCTATTAAGCGCTGAGTTTAACGCCATCAGCTGGGTGCAATGAGCTCAGGGAGAATGGAGGGTAAAAGATATCTCAGCCAAATTTGTATTAGTGAGTTCAATGAACGTTTTGAGTCTTTGACCGTTCAAGACAAAAGGTTCTGAATGGTGGCTGAGTTGACTGATTTCAACAGCTCCATTTCCAAAGATTCGTAAGATAAGGTATGGTTCAATCCATTTTGATCTGAGTTTTCCTGGGAATAATTTGACTTTGGCGTCAAAGTGTAGGACTTTCTGACCAGGGAAAAAGATCTTTCTTGATTTGTGCTTGTTGTGAAAGGCCTTAACCTGCTCTTTTTAAATTCGCGAGTTCTCATACGTGTCATGGCGTAATTCATCGATCTCACTCATTTGAAGCTTTCTGTGGTTTCCTGCCTTAGAAAGATCGAGATTGCAATTCCGTACTGCTCAATAGGCTTTGTGCTCCAGTTCGACGGGGAGGTGATGGCGAAACGGTGGCAGCAACTAGCTTTTCTTAAGTCATTGTAGTACAGATAGTTATTGCCATCATTTGCTAATATTTGTTACTCGGAAAATACAGTTCTCCCGAGGTCGAACTCAGGGAGCAAGTCGTATTCTAGAGATATACATGTTTTATTACAAAAATAAAGAGAGAGAGAGATGAAAGTTTGGCTTCTTCTTCTTCTCTTCTTTCTTTCTCTGTCTTTGGCTTTTGTTCTTCCTGTTCTTCTTCTTCTTTTCTTGCTTCAGATCTGCCTCCCGTGCTCTTCTTCTGCTTTTTGTTTCTTCACTTGGCTGCTCCTTCTCTCTTCTTTTCTTCTTCTTCTTTGTCTTCTGATGTCTGCAGAGTCTTCACTTGGCTGCTCTGTGTTCCTCTCTTTCCTCTGCCTCGCCTTCCTTCTTCTTTGCCTTCACCTGTCTTCAGGACGTCGTCTGATTTGAAAATCAGATGACTTAAACCTCTTGTTGCTACAGTGTCTCCCTGAGCTTCCTTCTTCTTCACCTGTGCCTGCACGCTCAAGAGTTCAAAGTCAGGGCAAAACCTACTCTACCCCTCTCCCCCGCGCATCTCTTTCTCTCAAAGTTCGCTCTTAGGACAGCTCTCCCAGAGCAACCGGGTAATCGGGTACGAGTCACGCCCGGGTCCAGGCCCACCGGCGTGCGGTGGTGGGAGAGGAGTGCAGGTCGGTTTAATCGGGTCGGGCCAGGTCCGCGGAGCGTGGTCACGGACGAGGCCGGGTCGGGTGAGAGGGACCTCACCCCATGGTCAGGAGGCAGACAGCATAAGGCACTTTTTGCCTTTATGCGTCCGCGCGCCTCTGAGAAGTTCCGAGGTGGGACTAAATGTCCCACCCCAATTGAGCGCCTGTCGCAGAGGGAGCAGTGGGCGATCGTGGCTTCACGCGCGGCCTTCGCCCCAACTGCGAGCCTGGGACGTTTCGCGGAGACGCCCCGCGCAACCTGGGAGTCGAACCTGGGCGAAGGCGTGCCTGCACCTGCAGGCGAAGGAGCTCTGCCTGCTCAGTAATGGCAACGGCGGGCGAGTCACCTGGTCACGGAAGAACGGCCTCTCGGCCTAATCAGACAGGCGGGGGACCTTCGCCGTGGCACGGCGAAGGTGGTCGGATGGTTTGCAGTGGGCGTGGTGGAGCCAACGGATCGCCCTAGGTCAAACTGCGGGCGGAGAAGTGGGTGTGTTTAGTGGATCTGCAGAGGGCGTTTGGTGGGAAGAGGAGGGGTGGAAGAGGATCAGGGTGACGAGGTGGAGGTTATGCACAGGTCGGCGAGCCGTGTGGGGTGCTGGAGCGATGGGAGCGGTTCGCCGGAGTTTGGCCGGAGGTGGAGAAGGTGAGGGTGATCGGTGGGAAATCGGGGCCGACAGTAAGGGTTTCAGTATGGAAAAGAAAGAGAGGAGGAAGAGGAGAAGTTCTACCTGCTAAGCTAGACGAGGAGGGGTTGGCGCAGGCGACAGTCGTATCGACTGTCGCCGGAGAAGAAATTGCCCAGAGGAAGGGGCGGCGGCGAGGAAGGGACCGGAGATGCGCCAGCTGGGTGCGGTCTGACGCGGAAGGATCGAGGGAAGGTAACCCTGCTGCTGGTAGTGGGGCAGGGCGACGAGGAGGAGGAGGAGATGGCCGCCAGAGCAAGGGGGCGTCTGTCGGAGTGGGAAGGGAGGAATTTAGGGGGGTGTCTCCGTCAGATCCGAGCTGCGAAGAACGGCGGAGCGACGGGGGTATTTATAGGGGCGGAATCAGAGAGGAGGGCGGAGGGAGACGACGTGCCTCCCTCGCCGGAGGATGCCGGAGGAAGGAGACCCATACCGTCCGTGCGTTCGCACGGGCGGTATGGGCGGTCGCAGTACCCAGGGGGTGTCCCTGCGGTGGCTGACGACGTAGGGTACCCCCCATTGACTTGCCAGGGCCCCTCCCTCACCCTGCGCGGCGCCATGCTCCGCGCAAGGTCGCCGGAGCATGGTGCTGTGCAGGTTTTGCAGGAGGGACCTAAACGTAAAGAACGAAGGAGAGTTAGGGGCCAAAATGCGAGGGTTCAAAAGTTGAGGGCCAAAAAGTAAATATATGAGGACCAAAGTGTAAAGTTGGTCAAGAAGGTTTCTTCTTAGGCCCAAGTTTTTATGCATGACTAATTAGGACCTAAGGATTCTGATGGTGAATTTTATTTCTAGCTTAAACCTTGTTTGACCGGTCAATTTACGTAAAAACCCAAATTAAGTTGTTAATTGGGCATGGTTCTCAATGTAGGTCAAAATGGGTTCCTAAGGCCAAATTGAAAGTCCTAAACCCTATAGATTATTTTTATATGAATTTTAGAGGGTTTAGTTGATTTTTAACTTACCTCAACCACGTGAATTGAGGTGGGTTTTTTTTAGAGTTATAGGTTGTCATTTAATTCTTTGGGGTTGTTGTAGCCCTTATTGAGTCATCTCATCCCACTTTTCTTCTTATTAGGTTGTTTTGACCTATGTTTGGGTCCTGAGTTACCCTATTTTCAGATCGGATTGGTGAAATTGCATTTTTACCCCTCAGTTTATGTTTTCTTTGCAAACTCAGAATCTCTCTGAGCCAAGCCTTTCTAAGGTTATGTAGGAGCTTTTATTCTCTGTATTAGGTCAAAATGAGCTAGTTATGGCTCATAATGAGGTTCTCATCATACCCCCATGCCTAGCTTTTGCTAGTCCCTTAGCAAAAACTTCAGGTTTCAACCCTTGTTTTAGACCATGAAGTTCTTTAATAGCTTCAGATAAGTGTTTTTTCATTTAAACTTAGATTAGGTTAGAATGCTGACCATAGGTTTAAAAGGTACTCTAGTACCAATCAAGATCCAAATCTGTCTAGCCTCAGCCTCAGTCCTTAGAAAAGGTTTTTAAGACCCACAAGAACTAACCTAAGGTTTATTGGACTTTGTAGTTAAAGCACCCCGTGCTTGAAACGATTTTAGCCCCGGTTCAGTTCGCAATGCGTTTTGTAAGAGAGAGAGGTAGAAAATTTTTCTATTTTTGGAGAGTTTTCTCTCTCTTTTTCTTTTTAATTCTAGCTTAGGATTGGCTTTTCAACATGGTCTGTATCAGATTCCTTGTCCCCATCATCAATCCTCAAGGGTTCCTGGCGATCGATGCTTCGAGATAGCACCGCCCATGGCAACCCCCAGAACCCTGGCTATTGAGATTTCGAGATAATCCCATCCATGGTGTTCCGTGGCCGCGTCCAGACCCTGGCAGTTGACACTTCGTGATAATGCCATCCATGGAATCTGAACCAGCAGGGTGCTTACATGCCCCCATTAGGATATGTGAATATCCTAAGAGACAAGCACCGAGGAGATGATATTTTGTTACGCATCTTTGAGGGTATTTCCCACCTCTCTGCGCTGGGAACTCGTCCAAATCAACTTGTGTTGATCGGCCGCTCCTACTCTAGGTGTACTTTTCAGAATTCTTTCGACGCTTCTGCGTGATTTTGATTTTTACGCTTGCTAAACCAGGCTGTGTGTGAGGTTAGGGTGCTTAGGTTACTGAGTCCCGTAAACTAGAAGTTAGTTAGCGAGGTCAAATACTTCCTAAGCCTTGGACCTAGTACTTAAGCTTTTCATTTTCCTCAACCTCTTGAGGATTGTCTAGATCTTAATGGGTACTAAGAGTTTATCAAGAATGCCTAAGGTTTGCGTTCTTACTAATCTTACCAAGCACTTTTCATTTCTTTTCTTGAAAAAATGGTCTAGAATAAGGTTAATTCCTTAGCTTCTTACTAATGACTATTACTCTTTTCTTTCATCTTTTTGTGCTCCTTTTCATTTTGTTTCTTTTCCTTCTCAAAATTTCCTTTCTCCTCTTATTCTTTTTATTTTGAAAAATTTTTAATTTTTATGGTGTTTTTGGCATATATGAATTTTTTGTTTAAAACCTTTTTTCCTACATGTTTTGCACTTATACCCCCCCATGCCTAAAACTTGCAATGTCCTCATTGTGATTTAGGGGTTTTTATTTACTTAATTTATTCCTTAAGACAGATATTTTTGTGAGTGAATGGGTCGGGATGAATTCTGCGGACGATTTCTAATCTCAGATGCAAGCATCTGAGGTGGAGTTGGCTGTCTTAAAGGGTGAACCTTAGGTGCACAATGGTGTCAGAAAAAAAAGGTTTTAGATTTTCAAGAAATGACGGGCTGCCTCCCGTTAAGCGCTGAGTTTTACGCCATCGGCCGGGCGCAGTAAGTTCGAGGGGAATGGAGGATGAGGGATGATTCAGCCGAATCAATAGAAGTCACATTAATGAACGGTTTGAGTCTCTGACCGTTCACGATGAAAGGTTCGGAATCATGGCTGAGTGGACTGATTTCAATGGCTCCATTTCCAAAAACCTGTCGGACTAAATACGGTCCGACCCACTTGGACCTCAGTTTTCCCGGGAAAAGTTTGAGTCGGGCATCAAAGAGTAGGACCTTTTGACCAGGATGAAAGATCTTTCTCGAGATGTGTTTGTCGTGGAAGGCTTTAACCCGCTCCTTGTAGATTCACGAGTTCTCGTACGCGTCTAGGCGTAATTCATCGATCTCGCTGATTTGGAGTTTTCTGTGGGTTCCAGCCTTGGAAAGATCTAGATTACAGTTCCGTTCTGCCCAATAGGCTTTATGCTCCAGTTCTACGGGAAGGTGGCATGCCTTTCCGTACACCTGTCTAAAGGGAGACATGCCCAATTGGGTCTTGTGGGCGGTCCTATAGGTCCACAATGCTTCCGGAAGTCGGGACGACCAGTCCTTCCTGTCAGGCCGAACAGTGACTTGCAGGATTTTCTTGATCTCCCGATTTGATAGCTTAGCTAGACCATTTGTTTGGGGGTGGTAAGGAGTAGAGATTCGATGAGACACCCCAAATTTGGCCATCAGTGATCTAAACTGAGCATTTGTAAAATGGGTCCCCCCATCAGAGATAATAGCACGGGGAATCCCGAACCTTGAGAAAATGTTTTGATGTATGAACTTAAGAACAATCTTGTGATTGCAGGTTCGGGTCGGTATGGCTTCGATCCATTTGGACACGTAGTCCACCGCAAGCAGAATGTACTCGAAACCATCCGAAACAGGAAAGGGGCCCATAAAATCAATGCCCCATACATCGAAGATTTCGCATACGAGAATCGGCTGCAAAGGCATCATGTCACGATGGTTCATGTTGCCCAAAGTCTGGCAACGACTGCATGCCTTGCAGTGACTGTATGCGTCTTTGAAAAGTGTAGGCCAGTAGAAGCCACACTGGAGGACTTTGGATGCGGTTTTATGGCCTGAGAAATGGCCACCGCATGCCTGGTTATGGCAGAAAGATATGATATTGCTGATTTCCTCTTCTGGGACTCATCTTCGAATAATTTGATCAGCACCTATGCGGAAAAGGTACGGGTCTTCCCAAATGTAATACTTGGAATCAGAACGCAATTTGTCTTTCTTGGCCTTTGGCCAACCAGACGGTGTCTGATGAGATGCCAAGTAGTTTACTATATCAGCAAACCATGGAAGTCTAGTACCAACAGAAAGCAGGTGCTCATCAGGAAAATGTTCCGTGATGGGTTCGGAAGGGTTGATGATCTCAGAAGGAAGACGTGACAGATGGTCCGCTACCACATTCTGCCTTCCCGCCTTGTTGCGAATCTCAAGATCGAATTCTTGCAACAGCAAGATCCAACGGATTAGTCGGGGCTTCGCGTCCTTCTTGGCAAGGAGATGCCTTACAGCCGTGTGATCCGAGTAGATGATGACATGGGAACCCAGAAGATACTATCGGAATTTTTCAAGGGCAAATACTACGGCTAGCAGCTCTTTCTCCGTAACCGTGTAGTTACGCTGAGCCTTGTCAAATGTCTTGCTAGCGTAGTAGATGACCACGGGTTTCCCGTCAGCTTTCTGCCCTAGGACCGCTCCTACAGCGAAGTCAGACGCATCGCACATGATCTCAAAGGGTTGAGACCAGTCAGGGGATTGTAGGATAGGTGCCTGGGTGACTCGGTCACGCAGGTTTTCAAAGGCTAGCGTGCATTCCTTGGAGATTTCAAAAGGTACATCCTTAGAGAGAAGAGAAGTCAAGGGGCGCGCGGTTTTCGAGAAATGTGGAATGAAATGACGGTAAAAATCGACGTGCCCTAAAAAGGAACGGATGTCCCTGATCGAGCTAGGTACAGGAAGGCGAGAAATCAGATCAACCTTAGCTTGATCCACCTAGATGCCTTTTTTCGAAATTGAGTGTCCCAGGACAATTCCCTCAGGCACCATGAAATGGCTCTTTTCCCAGGAAAGAACCAAGTTCACCTCAATGCATCGCCTGAGTATCTGGACCAAGTGTTGGAGGCAATCATCAAAAGATTCTCCAAAGACTGAAAAGTCATCCATGAAGACTTCCAGGAAATCACCTACCATATCTGAAAATATGGCAAGCATGCATCGCTGAAAAGTAGCGGGTGCATTGCAAAGACCGAAAGGCATCCTTCGGAAAGCATACGTTTCGAAGGGCCAGGTGAATGTAGTCTTTTCTTGGTCCTCAGGATGGATTGCCACCTGGTTATAACCGGAGTACCCGTCAAGAAAGCAGAAGAACCTATTTCCCGCTAGTTTCTCGAGAATTTGATCAATGAAGGGTAGTGGGAAATGATCCTTCTTCGTGGAGGAATTGAGTCGGCGGTAATCTATATAGACTCTCCACGCATTGGCTACTCGGGTAGGAATGATTTCTCCGGTTTCAGTCGTCATGGTGGTGAGTCTTGCCTTCTTAGGCACAACCTGAATTGGGCTCACCCAACGACTATCGGAGATCGGGTAGATGATCCCGGCATCTAACCACTTAATGATCTCCTTTTTCACGACCTCCTGCAGATTAGGGTTTAAACGTCTCTGCATTTCACGATAAGGTCGCGCGCCCTCTTCTAAATAGATATGATGAGTACAATAAGAGGGGCTTATTCCAGTCAAATCATCGAGAGTCCACCCGATGGCTCTGCAATGTTGCTGGAGGACAGCAATTAGACGGGATTCCTGTTCGGGATTGAGGTTGGAATTGATAATCACAGGAAGGGTATGATTGGAACCCAAAAAGATGTATTTCAAGTGAGCAGGAAGATGCTTTAACTCGAGGATAGGGTTATTAGCAGCAGCTGGTGGTTCAGTGTAGATGTGAGGTTCAAGGGTAGGAGTTACTGGGTTGTGTATGTCTGGATTCGACTCCTCTGTTTGCGGGTCAAGATCTTTCTGTGATTGATGAGGCATAATCGAGTCATTCTGGAAGCGTGACTCATCAACCAAAGTCCTGACGTCACAAATCTGTTCGATGACACCGCAATTAATTCCTTATTGGGCCTTAAATATATCAATTTTTAAGGTTTGATCTCCAAATTTAAGCTCTATTTGGCCCTCCTCACAGCTGATGTTGGCTCTAGCAGTAGCCAAGAAAGGTCTCCCTAGAATGATTGGTGTATCCCTAGGGTTTTTAGGCGCGTCCATATCTAAGACTATAAAGTCCACTGGGAAATAGAAATCCCGCACTCTTACGATAACATCCTCGAGAATCCCTTTTGGTGACTTTATAGATCGATCTACTAATTGTAATGTCACCTCGGTTGGTTTTAGCTCAGATTCTTCTAGATGGTCAAGTAAGGATGTGGGTATCAGGTTTATGGATGCACCTAAGTCTAGCAAAGCTCTATCAAATTGGGTAGCACCTATCTTGCAGGAGATCAGGGGAGTACCAGGATCTTTTGCCTTGGGTGGGAGTTTACTGAGGATTACAGAGCTGGCTTGCTCTGACAAAACAATTGGGCTCCCACCCTTGGTTCGCGGCTTACGCTGGGGTGTACACACATTCTTTAAAAATCGTGCGTAAGCTGGTATGTGGCAGATTGCATCCATCAAGGGGATGTTTATGTGGACCCGCTCAAAGCGCTTGACCAGGTCCTCCTCAGGTGCCACGGGCTTGGTGGTCTTCTTTCCCTTGGTCAAGGCCTCGGGAAACGGGATCTTGGTTGGTTCTTCTAGGATAGGTCCAGGTTGTGGATCTGGGACAGGGGTGGGGATGTCCTGGATTACTGTCCTAGGCTTGGGATCAATACCCGGCTTGGAGTGGTTCGGATGAGGTGGGTCTTGGGTTTCCTTACCACTACGGGTCGTTACGGAATTAAGTCCTGCCTGGTTTTGGTTGGGATTGGGTAAGATAGCTTGCTGCTGGTAACCTGCAAAAGAAGTGGAGGCCTCTATCCCGTCAGGTGAAGGAACAGAGGGGGCCTGATAAATCATATGGGCATGGCCCGGGTTTGGGTTCATAACACGCCGCTGGGTTGGCACGTTATTAGGATTAGGCAGAGGTTGGGAAGGAAGAGTACCTGGCTGGCGAGAGTTTGCCAACTGGGTCAATTGGTTTCGGACCTCTGTAAGTTTGTCCTTGTGTTGTTTCTGAATAGCCGCATTCGTTCTTTGAATGTCAGCCAGGGTCTGAAGGATAAGGGACATTTGATCTTGATTTGGCCCAGATGGATAAGTAGGGTTGGGCCAAGGCTGAGGCGGCTGGTAAGGACGAGGAGGTTGTGGGCGGGGTTGGAAGGATGGTCTTTGGGTTTGGGAATTTCCCGCCCACTGAAAGTTAGGATGGTTACGCCACCCAGGATTATAGGTGTTGGAGAATGGGTCGTTCTGGATGGCGTTGAGGTCCTCGTAGGTCTGAGGAACCTCCAGAGAGTTAGAGAAAGAGGGAATGGAATTTCCCTGGCAGGTGAAGAAGGAATCGGAGGGACCTCCGGGCAAAGATTCGGATGATGGGTCCATCCTAGGAGAAGATCGATGAAGAATGTTTTGCACAGTTTCCCTTGTGGAAGGAGGCTGTGCGAAAGGGTTATGTGTAGAGGTGGCTCGCTGCAGATGCTGAGTCAGCTCATCCACCTTCTTTTCGATAATCGAGACCTTGTCCAATCGACTGGCCATTAACTCCAAGTCGACTGATGCGGACAGGCCCTGCGTCTCGTGTGCTCCCCTGAGATTCGTCGCTGCGCGGGTATTCGTCCTGTCGAATAATCCCATGGAGTCATTGTTGATGGAGTTCTCGCACATGTTTTCGAGAATCTCCCACACGGTGTCTTCATGTTGACCCATGATATTTCCTCCGCAGGTTGCATTGACGAAAAGACGGATGTCCTCACGGAGTCCCTGGTAAAAAGGTTAGACTTGTTCCCATTTAGGAACTCCGTGATGGGGGCACTTTCTCATGAGATCCTGAAAACGATCCCATGCCTCATGGAGAGGTTCCCCTGTTTGTTGGGTGAAGTGTGTAATCTGATGGCGCAAGGCGTTGGTCCATCCAACAGGGAAGAACTTTTTCAGGAACTCAGACTGAAGTTCTTCCCAATTGTTGATCGGCCGGGTCTGAGTTTGGTACCAATGGGCGGCCTTGTCCATAAGAGAAAAGGAGAACATCTTCATGAGAAGAATATCCCGATTTTGTGCGTCTGACCCAAAAGTTTGGGCCAGATGCTTTAGCTGTTTGATGTGCTGGAAGGGATCTTCAGAATTAAGCCCATGGAATTTAGGTATAGCATGAATCATATTGGGCTTCAATTCAGAATCAGGTCCTCCAATCGGGATTCTGACTCGAGGCTCGATGGCCACCGCAGCAGGATTATAATGGTCCCGCATCATGGGACGCTGCGGTGGGTGTACAAAGTTTTGGAAGAGGTCGTTGAGTCCCTGGAGCTGGTGCTTCAGATTGTTTTCTTCCTCAACTGGCTGAGCCATGATGGGGGAAGAAGAAGAACTTGGTTCTGAATCAGAAGAGAGAATAATGTGAGGGGGTTGCTGCACAAACACGGGCGTCGAGGCTTGGCCTTGACGAGAGTGTATTTCTAAAGGAGGTCTTAAGGACCTCCTACCGTACATGCACTGTTGGAAGAGATGAGTTTAGAAGGTGCTGGACCCAATCAAGACACCCAAAAATGTGTTGGGTGACTATAGAGGTGCGGGACAGATGGACCCCTTGATCAGAAAGATCGACCACCTGAGAATTACCTGGGTAGCCAGAGAGGGTGAGTCTCGCGAAGACCCCTACACGGTAGAGCGTCCCCACGGGTTACAGGGTTTCCCCCACCCGACCTCTCTTGTCACTGCGGTTCCAGGTAGACCAGAATGGGGATCTTGACCTCTTAAGTCTACCAATTTTAGTTCAAGAGCAAGGTGCTTAGGGTTCCACTTGAACTTTAGTCTTTTAAGTGCAAAGAGTGACCTAATTTGAAGGTTAGTTGACCCAAATGGTCAACTTTACCTGCTAGTTTTGCTTATTAGGTCTTTGTCTTTTTAGGGTTCAAGTGTTTAAAGAGCCAAACTTATTTTAGGGTTTCTTTGGATAGGTATTTTCAATCAATGGTTTAGGCACACTTCTTTTGGATTTTCTCCATTCTTGATTTAAGTAGTGTGTTTTTAAAACCCTAATGTTGAATCTTATGTTGGCTCTATTTGGTCCAGTTAGTTCTTTGTTGGGTAATTAGGGCTCAAGCAAGAATGTGTTAGGCCTTAAATACCTTTAATAGTGTGCAGGAATAATGGGTTGAAAACATGCAACTTTTTATGGTTTACTAAGTATAGAAGACAGGTTAGCCCTATATTGCTTGTTCTTTTCTTTTCTTCCTCTTTAGAGTTTAGGGGTTAATGGCGAGAGGAAAAAAAATTACCTGTCCTCGGAGTGGTTGTCGTGCGGTTGCTTGTCTTCTTGATTTCCTGTAGCTGCACAAAAGAGAGGAGATTATTAAAAAGAAACAGAAATGTTTACCTCTAGAATAGCCGTTGCTCCCCGGCAACGGCGCCAACTGGCGAAACGGTGGCAGCAACTAGCTTTTCTTAAGTCGTTGTAGTACAGATAGTTATTGCCATCATTTGCTAATATTTGTTACTCGGAAAATACAGTTCTCCCGTGGTCGAACTCAGGGAGCAAGTCATATTCTAGAGATATACATGTTTTATTACAAAAATAAAGAGAGAGAGAGATGAAAGTTTGGCTTCTTCTTCTTCTCTTCTTTCTTTCTCTGTCTTTGGCTTTTGTTCTTCCTGTTCTTCTTCTTCTTTTCTTGCTTCAGATCTACCTCCTGTGCTCTTCTTCTTCTGCTTTCTGTTTCTTCACTTGGCTGCTCCTTCTCTCTTCTTTTCTTCTTCTTCTTTGTCTTCTGATGTCTGCAGAGTCTTCACCTGGTTGCTCTGTGTTCCTCTCTTTCCTCTGCCTCGCCTTCCTTCTTCTTTGCCTTCACCTTTCTTCAGGACGTCGTCTGATTTGAAAATCGGACGACTTAAACCTCTTGTTGCTACAGTGTCTCCCTGAGCTTCCTTCTTCTTCACCTGTGCCTGCACGCTCAAGAGTTCAGAGTCAGGGCAAAACCTACTCTACCCCTCTCCCCCGCGCGTCTCTTTCTCTCAAAGTTCGCTCTTAGGACAGCTCTTCCAAAGCAACCGGGTAATCGGGTACGAGTCGCGCCCGGGTCCAGGCCCATCGGCGTGCGGTGGTGGGCGAGGAGTGCAGGTCGGTTTAATCGGGTTGGGCCAGGTCCGCGGAGCGTGGTCACGGACGAGGCCGGGTCGGGTGAGAGGGACCTCACCCCGTGGTCAGGAGGCAGACAGCATAAGGCACTTTTTGCCTTTATGCGTCCGCGCGCCTCTGAGAAGTTCCGAGGTGGGACTAAATGTCCCACCCCAATTGAGCGCTCGTCGCGGAGGGAGCAGTGGGCGATCGTGGCTTCACGCGCGGCCTTCGCCCCAACTGCGAGCCTGGGACGTTTCGCGGAGACGCCCCGCGCAACCTGGGAGTCGAACCTGGGCGAAGGCGTGCCTGCACCTGCAGGCGAAGGAGCTCTGCCTGCTCAGTAATGGCGATGGCGGGTGAGTCACCTGGTCACAGAAGAACGGCCTCTCGGCCTAATCAGACAGGCGGGGGACCTTCGCCGTGGCACGGCGAAGGTGGTCAGATGGTTTGCAGTGGGCATGGTGGAGCCAACGGATCACCCTAGGTCAAACTGTGGGCGGAGGAGTGGGTGTGTTTTGTGGATCTGCAGAGGGCGTTTGGTGGGAAGAGGAGGGGTGGAAGAGGATCAGGGTGACGAGGTGGAGGTTATGCACAGGTCGGCGAGCCGTGTGGGGTGCTGGAGCGATGGGAGCGGTTCGCCGGAGTTTGGCCGGAGGTGGAGAAGGTGAGGGTGATCGGTGGGAAATCGGGGCCGACAGTAAGGGTTTCAGTATGGAAAAGAAAGAGGGGAGGAAGAGAAGTTCTACCTGCTAAGCTGGACGAGGAGGGGTTGGCGCAGGCGACAGTCGTATCGACTATCGCCGGAGAAGAAATTGCCCAGAGGAAGGGGCGGCGGCGAGGAAGGGACCGGAGAGGCGCCAGCTGGGTGCGGCATGACGCGGAAGGATCGAGGGAAGGTAACCCTACTGCTGGTAGTGCGGCAGGGCGACGAGGAGGAGGAGATGGCCGCCGGAGCAAGGGGGCGTCTGTCGGAGTGGGAAGGGAGGTATTTAGGGGGGTGTCTCCGTCAGATCCGAGCTGTGAAGAACGCGGAGCGACGGGGGTATTTATAGGGGCGGAATCAGAGAGGAGGGCGAAGGGAGACGACGTGTCTCCCTCGCCGGAGGACGTTGGAGGAAGGAGACCCATACCTTCCGTGCGTTTGCACGGGCAGTATGGGCGGTCGCAGTACCCAGGGGGGTGTCCCTGCGGTGGCTGACGACGCAGGGTACCCCCCCATTGACTTGCCAGGGCCCCTCCCTCACCCTGCGCGGCGCCATGCTCCGCGCAAGGTCGCCGGAGCATGGTGCTGCGCAGGTTTTGCAGGAGGGACCTAAACGCAAAGAACGAAGGAGAGTTAGGGGCAAAATGTGAGGGTTCAAAAGTTGAGGGTCAAAAAGTAAATATATGAGGACCAAAGTGTAAAGTTGGTCAAGAAGGTTTCTTCTTAGGCCCAAGTTTTTATGCATGACTAATTAGGACCTAAGGATTCTGATGGTGAATTTTATTTCTAGCTTAAACCTTGTTTGACCGGTAAATTTACGTAAAAACCCAAATTAAGTTGTTAATTGGGCATGGTTCTCAATGTAGGTCAAAATGGGTTCCTAAGGCCAAATTGAAAGTCCTAAACCCTATAGATTATTTTTATATAAATTTTAGAGGGTTTAGTTGATTTTTAACTTGCCTCGAACCACGTGAATTGAAGTAGGTTTGTTTTTAGGGTTATAGGTTGTCATTTAATTCTTTAGGGTTGCTGTAGCCCTTATTGAGTCATCTCATCCCACTTTTCTTCTTATTAGGTTGTTTTGACCTATGCTTGGGCCCTGAGTTACCCTATTTTCAGATCGGATTGGTGAAATTGCATTTTTACCCCTCAGTTTATGTTTTCTTTGCAAACTCAGAATCTCTCTGAGCCAAGCCTTTCTAAGGTTATGTAGGAGCTTTTATTCTCTGTATTAGGTCAAAATGAGCTAGTTATGGCTCATGATGAGGTTCTCATCAGGTGACATGCCTTCCCGTACACTAATCTGAAGGGAGACATGCCTAATTGGATTTTATGGGCGGTCCTATAAGACCACAAAGCCTCCGGAAGTCGGGATGACCAATCTTTCCTATCAGGGCGTACAGTAACCTGAAGGATTTTCTTGATCTCCCGATTCGATAGCTCAGCTAGACAGTTGGTTTGGGGATGATAAGGCGTAGAGATTCGGTGTGATACCTTATATTTGGTTATCAGTGATCTGAACTGAGCATTTAAGAAATGGGTCCCTCCATCAGAGATTATGGCACGTGGAATCCCTGAACCGAGAAAAGATGTTCTGATGAATGAATTTGATAACTACCTTATGATCATTGGTTCGGGTTGGAATGGCTTCGATCCATTTGGACATGTAGTCAACAGTGAGAAGAATGTATTCGAAGCTGTCCAAAACAGGGAAGGGTCCCATAAAATCAATCCCCCAGATATCGAAGATTTTGCATATGAGAATCGACTGTAATGGCATCATATCGTGGTGGCTCATGTTTCCTAAGGTCTGGCAGCGAGTGCATGCCTTATAGTGAATGTATGCGTCTTTGAAAAACTGTGGATCAATAGAAGCCGCACTGGAAGATTTTTGCTGTAGTTTTATGACCAACAAAGTGTCCATCGCATGCTTGATCATGGCAGAAGGACAAAATGTCCTGAATTTCCACTTCTGGAATGCATCGTCGGATGATTTGATCAGCACCAATGAGGAAGAGATACGGGTCTTCCCAAAAGTAGTAATTGGCATCGGAAAGTAATTTGTCCTTCTTGGCTTTTGGCCAATTAGACGGTATCTGGTGTGATGCCAAGTAGTTTACTAGATCAGCAAACCAGGGAAGTTCTGTATTGATAGTCAGGAGGTGTTCATCGGGAAAATGTTCAGTAATGGGTCCGGAAGGGTTGATAATATCAGAAGGAAGGCGGGATAAGTGATCAACTACCACATTCTGTTTCCCACCTTATCGTGAATCTCGAGATCAAATTCTTGCAACAGCAAGATCCAGCAGATTAGTCGCGGTTTCGCGTCCTTCGAAAGGAGATGCCCTACAGCAGTGTGATCTGAGTAAATGATAATACGTGAACCCAATAGATATGATCTGAAATTTTCTAGGGCAAATACTACGGCTAGCAGCTCTTTCTCAATAACTGTGTAGTTATGCTGAGCCTCGTCAAGTGTTTTGTTAGCATAGTAAATGACCACGGGTTTCCCATCTATTTCTGCCCAAGTACCGCACCTACAGCGTAATCAGATGCATAACACATGATCTCAAAGGGTTAAGACCAATCAGGGGACTGCAAGATAGGTGCTTGGGTAACTCGATCACGTAGGATCTCAAATGCTTGAGTGCATTCCTTGGTGATTTCAAAAGGGACATCCTTGGATAGGAGATTAGTCAGGGGGCATGCAATTTTTGAGAAATCGGGAATGAATCGACGGTAAAAATCGATGTGCCTTAGGAAGGATCGGATGTCTTTGACCGAGCTAGGCATAGGGAGTTTGAAAATCAAATTCACCTTGGCTTGATCAACCTGAATGCCCTTTTCAGAGATAAGATGTCCTAGGACTATTCTCTCAGGTACCATGAAGTGGCTTTTTTCCCAGGAAGGAACCAAGTTCACACCGATGCACCGCCTGAGGATCTCAACCAAGTGCAGGAGGCAATCATCAAATGATTCACCAAATATCGAGAAGTCATCCATGAAGACTTCAAGGTACTCACCTACCATATCATAGAATATGGCAAGCATGCACTGCTGAAAAGTAGCAGGTGCATTGCAGAGACTGAATGGCATCCTTCGAAATGTGTAGGTTCCGAAGGGGCAAGTGAAGGTGGTCTTTTCTTGGTCCTCGGGATGGATTGCAACCTGGTTGTAACCGGAGTACCTATCTAGAAAGAAGAAGAATCGATTTCCCGCTAGTTTCTCGAGAATCTGATCAATGAATGGTAGTGGGAAATGATCCTTCTTCGTGGAGGAATTGAGTCTTCTGTAATAAATGTAGACTCTTCACGAGTTTGCTATACGGGTTGGTATGGCTTCTCCGGTTTCAGTCGTGATGACAGTGAATCCTACTTTTTTAGGCACAACCTGGATTGGACTCACCCATCAACTGTCGGAGATCGGGTAGATGATCCCTGCATCTAACCACTTGATAATCTCCTTTTTCATGACATCTTGCAGATTGGGATTCAGGCGTCTCTGCATTTCACAGGATGGTCGTGAGCCATCTTCAGTGTAGATGTGTTGTGTGTAGTATGAGGGGCTGATACCAGTGAGATTGTCGAGAGTCCATCCAATGGCTTTTTGATGTTGTTGGAGAACAGAAATCAGGCGTGTTTCCTGATCAGGTGTGAGTCGGAAGTTGATAATCACAGGAAACGTCTATTTGGAACCCAAAAAGACGTATTTGAGATCATCAGGCAGAGGCTTTAATTCCAAAATTCGATTTTCAGTAGCAGCGGGTAATTCAGGATGGGTGTCAGGATCAAATGAAGGAGCTATGGGTGTGTCTAGGTTGAGTTCGGGCTCCTCTAATTGCGGGGTTTGATCCTCTTGTGGTTGATCAGAAATAGTCGGGTTCTCTATGAAGTCGTCAACCACTGCTTCAATATCGCAAATTTATTCTATGACTTTGCAATTAATTCCTTGTTGGGCCTTAAAGATGTCGATCTTTAGTGTCTTGCTCCCAAATTTCAATTCGATTTGGCCCTCCTCACAATTGATATTGGCCCTGGCAGTGGCTAGAAAGGGTCTCTCTAATATGATTGGTGTATTCTTCACATTCTCAGGAGCATCCATTTTAAAACGATGAAATCCACTGGGAAATAGAAATCATGCACCCTAACTATGACATCTTCAAGAATTTTTTTTGGTGACTTAATTGATTGGTTTGCTAGTTGTAAAGTTATTTCAGTCGGTTTGAGCTTAGATTCCTCAAAGTAGTCTAGTAGGGATGTGGGTATCAAATTTATGGAGGCTCCTAAGTCTAATAAATCTCAGTCAAATCGTATATCACCGATTTTACAGGAGATCAAAGGGGTGCCTGGGTCTTTTGTCTTAGGCGGGAGTTTGCTCAAAATGACAAACCTGTCTTGCTCTGACAGTGTAATCAGATTCCCGTCTTTGGTTCGCGACTTACGCTTAGGTGTACATACATCTTTTAAAAATCGTGCGTAAGCTAGTATGTGACGTATCGCATCCATCAAGGGGATGTTTTTATGGACCTGCTCAAAGAGCTTAACCAGGTCCTCCTTAGGTGCCACGATTTTGGTTATCCTTTTTCCCTTGGTCAAGGCTTCAGGAAATGGAACTTTAGATGGTTCCTCTAGAATGGGTCCAGGTTCTTGATCTGGGATAGAGGTGTCCTGGATGACTATCCTTAGGTTACGGTTTGTATTACCAGGCTTGGTTTGGCTTGGATAAGGTAGGTCATGTGTTGTTTTGCCAATGTGGGTAGTAACAGAATATAATCATGTCTGGTTTTGGTTTGGAGTGGGTAGAAGAGGTGCTTGCTCCTGGTAACCCTTATATGATGTCGAAGCCTCCATCTCGTCGAGTGATGGAGTAGAAGGGGCCTGATAAACAAAGTGAGGTTGGCGTGGATTTGGGTTCATAATGCACCTCTGGTTCGGCACGTTATTCGGATTAGGCAGAGGTTGTGAAGGAAGTGCACCAGGTTGGCAAGGATTGACCATCTGGGCAAGTTGATTGCGAACCTCTGTAATCTCGTCTCTGTCCTATTTTTGCATAGCCGCATTCGTCTTCTGAATGTCAGCCAGAGTATGAAGGATAAGAGTCATTTGATCTATTTGAGTTAGGCCAGATTGATAAGTTGGGTTAGGCCGAGGCTGAGGCGGTTGATATGGACGAGGACCTTGTGGTTGGGGCAGATATTGAGGTCTTTGATTTTGATTATTGCCTGTCCATGTGAAGTTGGGATGATTATGCCATCTAGGGTTGTTAGTGTTTGAGAATGGGTAATTTTGAATGGCGTTGAGGTCCTCGCAGGTCTGAGGAACCTCGGGAAAATCAGAATATGAGGGTTCATAGTTCCCCCAACTAAAGTAGGTGGATCCAGAGTTTCCTCCGTAGCTAGAATCAGATGGGGGTAGATATGGGTCCATCCCCTGAGAAGGTCGGTGATAGATGTTGTGCACGGCCTCCCTACTAGAGGGTGGTTGTGTGTACGGGTTTTGCGCAGAGGTGGCTCGCTGCAAATGTCGAGTTAGCTCATCCACCTTCTTCTCAATAATAGAGACCTTGTCTAGATGACTGGCCATCAATTCCAAGTCGACAGAAGAGGACAGGCCCTACGTCTCATGTGCTCCCTTTGGATTTGTCAATGCACGGGCATTCATCCAGTCGAACATGCCCATGGATTCATTATTGATGGAGTTCTTGCACATATTCTCAAGAATTTCCTACACGGTGTCTTCGTGTTGACCCATGATGTTTCCTCCGCAGGTCGCATTGACGAATAGTCTAATATCCTCATGGAGTCCCTGGTAAAAAGACTGGACTTGTTCCCATTTAGGAACTCCGTGATGGGGGCACTTTCGCATGAGATCTAGGAAACAATCCCATGCTTCGTGAAGTGGTTCTCCTGCTTGTTGTGTGAAATGTGTGATCTAGTGCCGTAAAGCATTTGTCCGACCAACAGGGAGGAACTTTCTCAGAAACTCGAATTGAAGTTCCACCCAGGTGTTGATCGGATGCGTTTGGGTTTGGTACCAATGAGCAGCTTTATCCATGAGAGAGGAGAACATTTTCATGAGTAGAATATCCCGATTTTGAGCTTCTGACCCGAAGGTCTAGGCCAGATGCTTGAGTTGTTTAATGTGCTGGAAAGAATCTTCAGAATTACGCCCATGAAATTTGGGAATGACATGAATCATGTTGGGCTTGAGTTTAGTGTCAGGACCTCCAATGGGGATTTGTACTCGAGGTTCGGTTGCTACCGCAGTGGGATTGTAGTGATCTCGCATCATTGGACGCTGCAGTGGGTTCACAAAGGCTTGGAATAGATCATTAAGGCATTGGAGTTGACTTTCAAGATTATTTTCTTCTGCGGGTTGTGCCATGATGATGGATGAAGGAGAGTCAGGTTCAAATGAATCGGAAGAGATATCAATAGGATTGGGTTGTTGCACAAATAAGGAGGTCGAGGCTTGCCCTCGACGTGAATGAGTGACTAAAGGAGGCCTCAAGGATGGTCTTAGAGACCTCCTTCCGAACATGCACCGATGGAGTAGAAGAGAGGTAGAATGTGATGGACCCAATCAAGACACCCAAAAATTTTAGATGACTATAGAGGTTCAGGACGGATGATACCCCTTTGTCAGAAAGCCATCCACCTGAGAATTACCTAGGTAGCCAGAGAGGAAGAGTCCCGCAAAGACCCCTACACGATAGAGTGTCCCCACAAGTTACAGGGTTTCCCCCACCTGACCTCTTTTGTCACTGATGTTCCAGGTAGACTAGAATGGGGACTTGACCTCTTAAGTCTACCAGTTTTAATTAAGAGCAAGGGTGCTTAGAATTTCACTTGAACTTTAAGATGTGTTGAGTGCAAAAGTGACCTAATTTGAAGATTGGTTGACCCACACAACGTGGGTCAACTTCACCTGTACTGTCCTTAAAAATTTAGGTCCCTCTTTTAGTGTTCAAATGACTTTAAGAGCTTGATTTTAGGGTTTTTCTTGAATAGATCAGTTCAATCAAGGTCTAGGCACATAATGTTTGGGCAGATTATTTCTTGATTAAGCAAGTGTGTCCCTAAAAGCCCTAAATTGGAATCCTTAATTGGCTCTAATTTGGTCCACTTTAATTTGTCCAAATGTGGTACCTAGGACTCAAACAAGAATGTGATAGCCCTAGATACCGTAAGCTTTGAATGGGTGCACAATTCAAGATTTGTTGTTCAAATAAAATGTATCAACTCAGGCAACTTGATGAATTATCCATGGAAAGAATGCAAGTAGCCCTAATTGATTTTTTTCCTTTTATCCTTTTCAGAATGAAGGGCTTAAGAGAGAGTGGTTAGGACTTACCTACCCCTGGTGTGTTTATTGTGCAGTTGATCTTCCTTGAATGTATTTCTCCTGAAACAACCATAGCAAAAGAGATATAGCAAGTTAGAATCTGAATAAAAAATTGTAATCAAGAGTTCTAAATTGCCCGTTGCTCCTCGGTAACGGTGCCAAAATGTTCTTCGCTCTAAATCGGTATTAAAAATTGTCATGTTGTAGTGCTCAAATAAATAAATTTAATTACTTGAAAAAGTTTTGAGATCGAACAAAGGGAGCAATATGGAATTTAATCCTCAAGAATTGCAATTTAAACACAATATAAGCAATATATAATAGAACTCTAAACAATAATGATATAGAAGTGAAAACAGATGTCAATAGTGCAAAAAGAATGAGGTAAAATGGAGATTTGAATTACCAAATACCCCTCACAATAACAACAAATTTCTCAACAGTATCAATCAAATAAAGCCTAGAAATCAAGTATTAAACGGCTGATGTGTAACCAGACAGCTTAACCGTCTTGAGCTACAGTGTATAGCCCTCTCTTTCTCTTCTCAACCTCTTCTTCTTCTCTTCTCTTGTTTCTCTCTATGCTGCAGCTCTCTCTTCTCTTCTTTCTCTACTTCAGCTCTCTCGTCTCTTCTTCTTTTGCTTCTGCTTCCTTCTCTATCATACAGAGGAGGGGGATTTCTCAAATTAGCTAAGTGTCAACCAATGTCTTCTACAGCAAAACCCCCCTACCCCTGCGCAATCTCTCCTTCCCTCTCTCTTTTAGGCTCTGCCCTCCTAGAGCCTTTCTCAAGATATTGGGTTATCAGGTACATGCACACCCGGGTCCAGGGCTGCGGGCGTGGTTGCAGCCGAGTGCTTGGTTGGGCAGGTTAACGGGTCAAGCTTGGTCCGCGGGCAGAGATCACAGACGAGGCGTGCGTGGGTGAGAGGGACCTCACCCCGTGTTTGGAGGCAAATAGCCACAGACACTTTTGCAATTTATGCGGGCGCAGGGGCTCGCTAACTTTCGAGGTGGGACTATCCCACCCTCCTTCCTTTGTGCAGTAGCAACAGCAGCTTCCTTCATCAAATTATGGTCAAAGGCTCAGTCAAAGAGCCTAATTGGCTCCTTGGTTGCGATCCTGGAAGTGTTTCGCAGCGCCTGGAGTTGACGCCTGGAACTTGCAGGTCTGATGATATCTTTAAGCTTCAGTTGAAGCTTCGTCAATGGCGGTCGAGGGGCCTACTACCTAAAACATGAAGTACCGGCTAAACGCCCCGGTTAAAAGGTTCAGTAGCGTCGCCATGAGGTGAGGAATTGAACGGCAATGTTCATGGGGTGTAAGAGTGTGTGCAGTGGCCAGACGGCGACGGAAGGTGACGTGTGAAAGTGCGGTGTTCGGCGAAGCAGTGGGTAGGCCAATAGCCTCGAAGATCAGAGGGATTTTGCTGTCTGGAACACGGCAGAGGTGTAGGGATGAACGGCGGCCGGATTGGTGGAGTGTAGTGGCTGTGCAAGCTCGCCGGAGGTACGTCGGCGAGGTGGAAGACGGAGGACGGTGAGGTGATTCGGCGATCGAAACGAAGTGGCAGATGGCTGGAAATGAAGAGTGGAAGATAAGGAGTCATTTAGGAAAGGAGGCAGATGAAGGGGAGTGGAGTTGGTTCCGGGTGAGGTGTGGCTGGCGTCGGAGATGAAGCTGCTCAGAGAGAGGTGGACGGCAAGGATGAAGGGGGGCAGGAGCGCTGGTAGGTGCTGCGCGACGTGGAAGAAGACAAGGAGGAAGAGTCTGCCACTGGTATTGTGGTCAGATGAGGGAAAGTAGTGAGAGTTGCCAGAGCTTGAAGAGCAAATCGACCGGAGGTGGGGAGAGGAATTTGAGGAATTCTTTGGTCAAATTCAAGCTTTGAGGATTTGGTATGAGTAGGGGGTGCTTTTATACACCTCAGGAGGACGGTTAGAGCTTGGGAAATAAGCTTCCCAAGCTTGGAAAGCTCACTGGAGTTTGGGAATTTCTTGATACCCAAATCTCTCATGCGTTCACGTGAGAGATTGGGTAGGTTTTAGGGCTTGGGATTGGGTCTAAAAGGAAGGGAATTTCTTGACGAACTTCCTTTTCAAATTTGAAAGGGATTCGTCAAGAAATCAGGGAGTTATTTCCTTTTTAAGGTTGCCGGAGTAAGTAGAAATAGGTTTAATGGCTGCAGGGACCTGTTTGTGAGAACGACGATAAAGTTAGGGGCCTATTTGAAAGGATTTTGAAAGTTAAGGGTAGAAATGTAATTAGACAATACCAATTTGCAAACTAGGTCAAGATAAATTCATCTTCAATCCAAATTTTGATAAAAGCCTAATTTGGACCTAAGAAATCCAATGGTGATGTTGGATTTTGGTTTTGATCATGTTTGATTGAATAATTTATGCAAAAATCCAAATTAGGGCAAATGTCTGTTTGTAATTCTATTTTGGGTCAAAACGGGTTCCGATGGTCAAATTGAAGCTTCTAAACCCTAGAGAATATTTTTCTATGAATTTTAGAGGGTTTATGTGAATTTTATCCTGATCAAAACCTCAGTTAATTAAGCGAGTCTGTTTTTAGGGTTTCAAAATTCATTTAATTCTCCAAACACGTGCAAACCCTTTTCTTATTGTTCTAACTCACTTGTTATCTTTTTAAGGCCAATTGACCTTCATTCATCCTTTGAGAAAACCTGTGGTTGTACTACATTCATGATAAGCTGGTAAAATTACAGTTTTAACCCTAGTTTCTTATTTTTCTTTTAGAATGATTTTGCAATGACTTGTGACTCTCTGGCGGTTATGTAGGAGCATTACTGACTTAATTGGGTCAAAATGAGCTAGTTATGGCTCATGATGGTATTCCCGTCACAGACCGTTCGGTTGCCACACCGAGAAGCATTATTGAGGATGTAATTGTCAAGGTCAAGGATTTATATTTTCCTATAGATTTCCTCGTCCTTGATATGGATGTACCTAATGATTTAAGGAACACACCCATCATTCTGGGGCGTCCGTTCCTAGCTACTGCCAAGGCCAACATAAACTGTGAAAGCGGTAATATGGAGATCGCCTTTAGGAATAAGAAGCTAACTTTGGATATTTTTAAGGTGATAAGAGGATTTGAGGATTGTGGATTGATTGAGGAGCTCGAGGATCAGGATTTTGAGACTTGTATGACGATTAGTGCACTTGAGGACTCCACCAACTTTAGTGAACCCAACCCACAACCCTCCGTGGTAGAAGTGCCACATCCTGAAGTGGTTGTTGATTTTATTCATTCCCATCCTCTTCCATTGGATCATCTTGATGAATCTTCATCAGCATCCTCCCTACCTTCCATACTAAACCCACCTATGCTTGAATTGAAGCCATTGCCTAAAAATCTAAAATACGAGTTCTTAGGACCTGAAAACACGCTCCATGTGATTATTAGTGCTGATTTGACTAAGCAAGAATCAAGGTTAATTAAGGTCCTTAAGAACAACAAGGACGCAATTGGTTGGACCATCCACGACCTTAGGGGGATCGAGCCATTTTGTTGTAATCATCGTATTTTCATGAAAGATGGATCCCGCCCTTCTTGCAAAACGAAAAGGCGACTAAACCCGAATATGTGAGAAGTGGTCAAGAAGGAGACAATCAAGTGGCTCAATGCTAGGATTATATACCCAATCTCGGATAGTCCGTGGGTTAGACTAGTTTAAATTGTACCCAAGAAGGTGGGAATAACTGTTACCACTAACGAGAAAGGGGAAACCTTTACCACTCCTTCAGCTTTTGCTTGGAGAGTCTGTATTGACTATAGGAAGCTGAACACAGCCACTAAAAATGATTACTTTCCCTTGCCATTCATCGATCAAATCCTTGAAAGGTTAGCTAGGAAAAAATACTTTTGCTTCCTGGACGGTTATTCGGGATATAACCAAGTCCCTATCCATCCCGAAGACCAGGAAAAGACAACCTTCACATGTCCCTATGGAACCTTTGCATTCCATAGAATGCCATTCGGGCTTTGTAATGTGCCTGCGACTTTTCAAAGGTGCATGCTGGCCATCTTTTCTGACATGGTGGGAGATTGTCTTGAGGTATTCATGGATGATTTCTCCATTTTCAGAGATTCCTTTGAGTCTTGCCTAGCTAACTTGGAATTAATCCTCCAGAGATGCATCAAAACACGGCTGGTCCTTAGCTAGGAAAAGAGACACTTTATGACTCAGGAAGGCATTGTCCTGGGTCATGTGGTCTCTAGTCAGGGTATTGAAGTTGATAAAGCTAAGGTAGATGCTATCTCTAGACTTCCTCCACCCACATCCTTAAAACAGATCCGCTCTTTCCTTGGGCATGTGGGTTTTTACAGAAGATTCATTAAGGATTTCTTGAAGGTTGGTCGGCCCTTGAGTAACCTTCTGGCCAAAGACACGCTGTTCGAGTTTGATGAATCATGCCGTAAGGCATTTGATTTATTAAAAATGGTAGTCACCTGTGCCCCGGTGTTGCAACCACCGGTCTGGACAACCCCATTTGAGATTATGGCTAACACATCTGATTATGTCGTCGGGGCTGTCTTGGGTCAGAAGATTGAGAAAAAACCCTCTGTGATTTACTACGCTAGCAAGACTCTAGACGAAGCCCAGAGGAACTACACCGTTACTAAAAAAAAATTACTAGCTGTAGTTTTTGTTTTAGAAAAATTCAGGGCTTATCTTTTAGGTTCTCGTGTTATCATCTTTATCGACCACTCAGCCTTGAAACATCTCTTGGCCAAAAAGGATGCCAAACCCCGGCTTATTCGCTGGATTCTATTGCTTCAAGAATTTGATCCTTAAATCAGGGATAAAGTCGGGGCACAAAATGTAGTGGCAGATCACCTCTCGAGAATCCTAATTTATTCTCCTCATCCTGATGTCCCGATCTTTGATACTTTTCTGGATGAAACTATCCTTATAGTCTCGGGTATCAGAACACCCTGGTTTGCTGATATTGTCAATTATTTGGTCGTTGGTCAAATCCCCAAGGATTAGACCAAACAACAATGGGATAGACTTGTGTCTAAGGCCAAATATTATTTTTGGGATGATCCCGAACTATACCGCATCGGTGTAGACCAGATTATTCGTCGATGCATCCCAGAAATTGAGTTCCATAGCATACTTGAGTTCTGCCACACATTTGCATGTGGTGGAAACTTTTCCGGGAAAAAGACGGTAGCAAAAATCTTGCAATCCAAATTCTATTGGCTGTCATTATTTAAGGATGCCTAGGAGTTCTCAAGGTCATGCACCTGATGCCAGACACTCGGGAACATCTCTAGGAGAGATATGATGCCCCTGAACCCAATTCTTTCCATTGAAATTTTTGACATTTGGGGCATCGACTTTATGGGACCCTTCCCTCCTTCATTTGGACACCAGTATATTCTGGTCGATGTTGATTACGTGTCTAAATGGATTAAGGCAATTCCCACCCGGACCAATGACCACAAGGTGGTGATCGATTTTGTGAAGAAAAATATCTTCAGTCGGTTCAGGGTTCCTCGGGCAATTATCAGTGATGGTGGCACACATTTCACTCATTCCCAGTTTCAAAATTTACTGGGGAAATATGAGGTGAATCATCGGATTTCCACATCTTACCACCCTTAGACGAACGGACAGGCTGAGGTCTCCAATCTGGAGATAAAAAACATTTTGCAAGAAATCATTAGACCTGATAGGAAGGATTGGACCCAAAAGATAGATGATGCTCTTTGGGCCTACTATACAGTGTACAAAACACCTATCGGTATGTCTCTGTTCCATTTGGTGTTTGGTAAGGCATGTCACATACCCATAGAACTTGAACACTGAGCATTTTGGGCCATCAAGAAATGTAATTTTAACCTTGAGATGGCCGGGAAAACTAGGAAACTCCAACTATCTCAGTTGAATGAGCTTTGTAGTGATGCTTATGAAAATACCAGAATCTATAAGGCAAGGATCAAAGCTCTCCATGACCAGATGATTTCGCGTAAGAGCTTTGAGCCGAACGAGAAGGTCTAGCTTTTCGATTCTCGATTGAAGCTTTTCCCCAGAAAGCTCAGGTCTAAGTGGGACGGCCTGTTTGTTATTGAGCATATTTTCCCTAACGGGGTTATCGAAATCTCTAACCCAAAGACAGGTAATATCTCCAAGGTCAATGGACAGAATCTCAAACCCTTTGTTGACCATATGCTCCCTGAACCTGTCTCGGACAAGGTTGCTCTTATCTTGCCTTAACCACCGCGGGCCGATCATCACATAGCTGAAGGCACTAAACTCAACACATGTAAAGATTGTTCCAGGATGACCAGAGTTTCATAGAAACCAGGTGCTATTCTTCCACTTCTACTCTCCTGCATGCTTCATTTTTCACAATGAGGACATTGCAATAGCTAACCATGAGGGGGTGGATATATCTTATAATCTTTTTTGTCAGCTATAATAGTAATTTCTTATTATTTGATTCTATCAAAAAAAAATTTTAGAATTAGGGGACGAGAACTTAGGC
This sequence comes from Thalassia testudinum, assembly GCA_037157565.1. Taxonomy (NCBI): domain Eukaryota; kingdom Viridiplantae; phylum Streptophyta; class Magnoliopsida; order Alismatales; family Hydrocharitaceae; genus Thalassia; species Thalassia testudinum. The sequence goes on along the minus strand of JAZHRO010000007.1, from coordinate 67,556,052 downwards.
ATTAAGAGTTGCAAACTTTAGGAATTGATACTTTGAGATCTGAATACTTAGACTCTTCAGGTCTTCGGGCTTAATTAGCCCAGGTGTCCATTCGAATGTGGACTTAGTCTCGAGTCCTCGCCAATTAAAATTCATTTTAATTTGGTAAATAAATTGGGATGATAAGTATGCGACTTATCAACCCGTCTTCTGATTTGGGGGGACTTTAAGCCTAAACATCTACACACTTTTTTTTTCCACTGACTCGCTTTTCGGTAGTTTCTTTGGAAATTGGGTAGCTAATGAACTATCTAGGGTGGTATGGCTGGCAAGTTGCCGTGGTAACAACTCATCGGCCGGTTGTCCAGAGGCCAGTCACAAGATCATTTTCATTATATTGCCTTTAGGTAAATCTTACAACAGGAAAGCCACCTACTTAAAAGAAAAAAAAAATAGAGAAAAAAATAGGAAAAGGAGAAAAAAATAAATAAAAAAAACCACACTTCACCGCACGAGTATGGTTAGTAAGTTGTCGTAGGTAACAGCCTATTAGCCGGTTGTCTAGAACCCAGCTTGATAAACACCAGTTTATCATCATTCTTATGCATTAAAACAAACCTGGCTCTTAGGATTTTGCTCCGCAAATGGGTTTTTTGGGCAGCATTTAGGCATTAATTAGGTTAGGCATGCATTGCACTTTTTGTTGTCTTTTTAATGTGATTTTGTGAGTGTTAGGGATAAACAGATTGCCAGATCCCTGGAACCTTAGTAATCAGGAAGGCAATTGGTGAAGGAGAAACTCTCACTAGCTGGAACTTAGCTTGATCCAGCTCACCATAGCTAGAATTCAGCTCACCTGAACTAGGGTTAGCTCATCCGAGCTCCATTCAGCTCATCTCAGCTGAATGGCAGCTCAAGAGAGCTCATCTTAGCTTACCCTAGCTCAGGTCAGCTCAGATGCAGCTCAACTTAGCTAAGTCTAGCTCATCTCAGCTCCCATTAGCCCACTGGGAGCACTAGCTAGCTCAGTTGAGTTGAGTGGAATTCACCCCATCTCAGGTTCAGCTACATCTAGCTCCACTCATCTCCAGCCAGCTGAAGATGACTTCATTTCAGCTCAGGAAGCTTAAGTCCAACTCCCAAGGATTCAGCTTAGCTCAACTTAGTTGAGCTAAGCCACCTTAGCTACCCCAACCAGCTTGATCCTCCCTGGAAGTACCAGACTCATCTCACCTCAGCTCATTATGGTAGAAGCCAGCTCACTTTAGCTTGGCTTAGCAGCTAGCAAAGAACTAGCAAGCTAAGCTAGCTAGAGTAGCTCCATGCCACCCTCTTCAGCTACTGCCAACTCCAGTTCAAGCTCTAGACTTCTCCCCCTCAGCTCCTCTCTTCAAACCCTAGCTCACATTACCTACTCCTCTACTCTATTACTAGCTAAGCTAGCTTAGCTTAGCTTAGCTAAACTCCAGCTCCCTTGGCCATCCACCACCTACAACTTAACCCTAACTAGCTCCACCAAGTAAGTCCACCTAAGCTTCCACCTAAGCTACCCTACTCCACCTCAACTTGGCGCCAACAAGACACACCTCTTCAACCCACACCATCACCAAAAGACACCATGAAAATGGTGCCAAAAACCACCTCCAACCACCTTAGTTTTTGGCTCCAACTCTCCCTTCATCCCAACCATCCATCTAACACCAAAACCCATCCTAACGCTTCCTAACTTGGCGCCAAAAATAACCTTCTAGAAGACACCCAAGTTGGTGCCAATTTGTGGTGTCTCTCCACCACCAAAAGCCACCAACATCACCATAACTACCCCCCTCCCAACCCTTCATTTGGCGCCAACTAACCTTAGCCCTAGGATCAACCTAACTACCCATAACCACCACCTAAACACATCCTAGCCATCCACCTAACCCACGCCTACTACCTCCCTCTCCACCTCTATAAATACCCATCATATTCCACCAAAAAAATTCACCCTTGGCTACAATTTTTCTACCTATATTTCCACCTACATAGAAGGTCAAGAGAAGAAGAAGAAGAAGAATAAAGGGATACTTTGTCCCTTTGGTGCCTTCCCCTCTTCTCTTCTCTCTTGTGCCCACGCCAGCCAAGGAAGGAAGGCAGGCATTGGAGGACAACCTCGGGAACATGCCTACCCTAGGAAGTGGAGGATTTGAGGGTGGTACACTACCATCCTTGGAGGAGGAATCAAAGGTGGTCCACGCCATCTTATGAGAAGACTTTGAAGGTGGAATTCCATCCACCTTGGAGGAGTCAAGCACATCCCCCTTGGGCTTGCTAGGAGGAGTTCATCAACTTGGAGAAGCTTTGCAAGAAGGAGCTCTTTTTGATTGCAGGAGTAGTCACAATTGGAGCAAGAGCCTTGCCATCTTCACCATCATTTTAGAGGATAACTATTTTTATTTTATTTTTGCACTTTTAATTCTAGTAGTTGAAGCATTCCTTTACTAGTTTTTTGTGTAAAACAATTCCTCGTTTTTGTTAAAGTTGCCTTCTTTGCAATTTTGTCACATTTGATTGCTTTTGTTCTAGCACTTTTCACTCCCTCTCCCTAATTACTCTAGACCTACACATGCCTAGAGTGAGCTTAAGGAGAGGCTCTACTTGTCACCTTAGTAGTAGCATAGTTGATTAGGTGTTAGTTGTTTCCAAATCTCTCTAAAATTCATATTACCGTTATTTCAAAAATCCATAAAAATTATATATTTAAAAAGAACAAAAAGAAAGTTGAGTTTCATTTCCAAGAAAGAGACTTGAATTTCGCAAAATATTTCTTCCTTGGACGACTCTAGATACTCCCCTATCTAGGTTACAAATTTTAAAAGTGAACGGATTTACGTGTTGCAGTGACTTAAAATCCTAATCTTAAAAACCACGTAATTTTCCGCATCACTTTTTGGCACCATTGCTGGGGAGGCACGGCTTTGCAAATTATTTTTCTCTTGCTTGAAGTGGATCTCATCCCCTTGCCTCTCTTCTTTCTTGTGTGTGCAGGAATTACAGGAAGAAAGCGGGAATTTGGAAGCGAGAGCTCAAAGTTCCTTTTCTTCCCACGATTCTAAGTTGGTTTCTTCTTTCTTGTCACACTTAGCCTAAAATACTATCAAAATACACTAAACTTGGCTTTCAGGATCTTAAACATCAAATTTTGGTAGAGTAGTACCTTTAAAACCCATTGTTTGATTGGTTGCCTCTTTAAATATCACTCTACTTTAAATGTGGGTGTTCTATTTTTTTGGATCCAAACTTCTGTTTGGATTTGAAAAATTAATTCCAAACACCACAAGCCTCCTAAAATCTTGAAGTTTCACCCATAGATTCCAAATCAAGTTGGAAATATATGTTACAAATTTCAGAGTAATTGGATGTGTAATTAATTTTTAAAAATTCGTAAACTGTATAGGTGTCACATCCTTTATTCTTCCTATTTTTCTACTGTCCGTGAATTTTTAGATTTTTTCTACTTAGTCAATTTTAATGAAATTTAGCTTTCTGGAATCCTTGTGAAATTATACACTTCACATAAAATCATCAAAATTTTTTGAGGCCGGTGGTGGTACAGATCCAAAATACCCACGAGTATCATTTCTGGACTTTGACAGCAGCATAAATAAAAATTCAAAACAAATATCAAAAAAATTCCTAAAATCTTAAAAAAATCTTTTCAGGAATCCTTGTTTGATTTTCTTCTACTAGTTGTATTGTTTGACTTGTTTGGACCACCACTTAATACATAAAGAATAAAAATAATTCATTGGTAGTAATTTTCTATCCTAAGGACAATTGGCTTAAGGTTTCTTTCTTTCTTTTTAGAGATTCACATTAAAGGAAATTAACCATCACCAATACAACTTATTTTTTCTTTGATTGTAGAGTTACAAACTTGTTTGAAAATTTAAAAAGAGAAACCCTAAAACACATTGAATTAAATCAAATCCTAAAAGACAAAAATATAAGAAATTGTGTGACAACTTGCTTTTTAGTTGGAACCACTTTCCAATTCCTGCACACACAAAAAATTGAAATAACAGGGCAATAACCCAATCAACACCCTCCACATTCTGTGTGCACTTTATTATCCTAGTCCTAATTAAAATTTATAGCAACTTGACCCTTGAGGTTTCATCAACTTAGGCTTGCTATCCAGGTCTTAAGTTCTCCTTAGTTGATATCAATTCTATCATCTATATCTGGTGTTCAGGCCCAGGGGCCGCGTCAAATGACCAGGTGCGGGTTTGTACAAGCACCTGGGATTTTCCTAGGAAACGCTTGGGCCCAAACCTCCCCTTAAACAACTTGCCTAGATTTGTTGACAGAAAGGGTATTCACTAGTGATTACTTATTTTCCAGGTAGACCAAGTCTTAGTTTAAATTTTTAGGGAGTCATACTTAAGTTAGGTCTAGAATTTGTTGTTTGAATTGCACACTTTCTCTCATCTCCATCTCTTCTCCTCCCCTCCAATTCCTCTAAAGAAAGTGCATGCACGGGCGAAGGTCCCAAAAACCACATCTTGAGGGACCATCAGATTTTTCCCCCTGCACCAGAAAATCTTTGTTTTCTTCTCCTTCCTCTTCTAAAAATATGGAAAACCCAAGAAACTGATAAAAAAGTTTTGCTTCCACTTCTAACCCGTCAGCCGACCCACAAGCTGACTTCCCCATCCCTAACCTCCCTCATCTGAAGCAACCAGAAATTCTTGCAGGGCCAGGTGGCCCTCAAATCCAAACTCAAAATACAAACCCCTTTGCCTTTTTGGTTGACCATTTGGTTCGACTACAACAAAACCAAGAAAATTTGGTTAGGACTGTGACGAACCTAACCAACCAAGGGCAAAACCCACCAACCCGTCAGCAGCTTGTCGTTCCTCTTAAGGATTTCTATGATCCTTCCAACTATGAGGAAAGACCTGGGGTGGTCATACCATAAGGGGATTTTGAGATCAAACCAGCTATTCTGAGCCTGATCAAGCATTTTCATGGTTTTCCAAGAGAGGACCCTTTTTGTCATCTTGAGGAATTAACTGTCCTCGCTCAAACCACTCATTCCTGCTATGTGCAGGAAGACGTGTGGTTGATGAGACCTTTTCCTCTCTCTCTAAAACATAAAGCTTTACACTAGTTTAGAACAGTTGGGCACTCGATCACCACCTGGCCCCAATTAAAGAGTGCTTTTCTAAAAAAAATTTTTCTGATCGGTTGACTAATGCTTTAAGAAGATCCATAACAACCTTTCAACAAAAAATTGGTGAACCTCTCCATGAAGCTTGGGAAAGATTCCAAGAATTTTTAAGAAGTTGTCCTGACCATGAAATTTCGTAATGGCAGTTAGTGCAGACCTTCTATCATGGATTAGAAGATCAATTGAAGCGATTTATGGATGCCTCATATGGGGGCAATTTCCTTAATAAAGATGCTGAAAGTGCCTATCTCCTCTTTGAAGAAATGAGTGAAAACTCATTTAATATGACTTCAATGGACACTTTTGGTTGAACTCCAAACCCCAGACACGGAGTCAATGAAATTGACTCCAAATCCACCTATGTTCCAGTCACTTAGGATGATCTATATATGTTAGCTCAACGACTGGACCAGATGCAAATTCACCAGAAAAAAATGGAAGAAAAGCTCATAAACAAACAAGCTCCACACCTTAATGCTCCACCCTTTAACTCTCCACACACTAACACTCCACAACTTCTCCGAAGAGAAAATCTGCACAATATAGATGCCACACCTACTAGTCAGCAATTTCCAGCTGATTTTCCATAAGATTTGACTGGGAATTTTGATTATTTGAATCAAAATATTCTTGATCCCACCACAGAAAATATTTATGCTCTCCAGGAGCAATTTACAAACCCCTCCAACACTTACAATCAGAACTAGAGGACCAACCCAAATCACTCCTGGAAAAATCCAAACCCGATTCCATTTCCTAAATAAAATCATTTTGGGAATTATGGGCAACCTACATATCAACTTGGACCATCCCAAGAAGATACTAATACTCAGGTCATGAAAACTCTACAAGGTATGCATAATCAAATGACAGAAGTAACCCGAATGATTACCAACTTGCAACACCAAGTTAAGGTTACTCCTGATCATTGACCTACTGGGAATTTACCTTCCCAACCCATGCCCAACCCGAATAATCAATGAAATCAGTTCCAAGGTGGATATTCCAGTCAACCCATTCAACCAGCACCTCAACATCCCCCAAGTTTCAATAACAGTCAGGCTTCCCGTCCTCATCCTAGAAATAACCAGATTGCAAATGCAGTTACCCTAAGGAACGGGAAAACCACTCAAGACCCCCTACCTATTAAAGAAACTCATTTCAATGAAAAATAGATCACCTCTTCTCCATCTTCCTCAACACTGTTCAGGAACCTAATAATGCAAAACAGGGAAACCCTACACCATTTCTACAAGCCCTCAATTCTTCACAAATAAGAAAAGGAAGAAATCTGAGCCCACTGATAAGGAATTAATGATTTATTGGGCAAGTTGAAATTAACATCCCTCTCCTAGATGTCATAAAATACATCCCTGCCTATACAAAATTTCTAAAGGATTTGTGTACCCCAAAAAGGCAGCCCAGAAATTTAGGAAAGGTGATCCTTCCTGAGATAGTCAGCTTAGTTGTGCAGAGCCAACTACCTCTTAAGTGAAAAGATCCAAGCGCCCCCCTGATTCAAGTTATCATTAATGATACTTCTTTTGATCGCACCTTGTTGAATCTTGGTACCTCAATTAATCTTATCCCCACAATTGTTTTTGAGGAATTTAAGATCGGAGAATTAAAGCTTGTTGAGATTACTCTTCAATTAGCAGACCAATCTACAATTAAACTAAGGGAAATTATTGAGGATGTCCTTATTTGGGTCAAAAATTGTCTATTTGCAGTAGACTTTTTAGTCCTAGACATAGAGGTATCGGAAGCATTAAAGTTTGCCCCTATAATTCTTGGAAGACCATTCTTAGCCACTGCCTATGCAAATATTGATTGTGATTATGGTAAAATGAAAATCATGTGTGGTGGTGAATCTGTAACCCTAGATATTTTCCAAGCTTTTAGGAGGTTCCAAGAACCTGATTTCTTTGATGACTCAGATTCAAAAATGGAAAATATAGTGGAGGAAACTTTGCAGATTTCACAATTAGGTTCTTATTTTGCCATTAACACGATTCTTGAACAATCCACTTCCTCTCACCCTTCCACCCTAACCACACATTCAGCTAACACTCCAGCTGACCCTTTTACTCTCACTTCACCACTAACACAAAAAGTAGAAATTCTTTCGGAGCTGGGCCCACAACTGGAATTAAAACCCTTGCCTGACTCCCTTAAATATGTTTTCCTAGGTCCAAATCAAACCCTACCCCTGATTATAAATTCTGGGCTTACTGGGGCACAAGAACACAAACTTCTCCAGGTTTTGAGTAAATATAGTAAAGCTATTAGCTGGACCCTTTCTGATCTTAAGGGTATTCATCCGTCCTACTGTACACATCGTATCTATTTAGAGGATGATTCTCGCCCCTCCTGCCAACCACAAAGGCGCTTGAACCCTAATATGCAGGAGGTGGTCAAAAAGGAGATTATTAAGTGGCTTGATGCCAATATCATCTACCCCATTTCTGACAACTCCTGGGTTAGTCCAACACAAGTAGTGCCCAAAAAGGCTAGACTAACGATTGTCACCAATGACAATGGGGAGAATATAGCCACTCGAACCGCCTCTTCTTGGCGCGTGTGTATTGATTACAGAAAATTAAACACTGCCACAAAGAAGAACCATTTTCTGCTCCCCTTTATTGATCAAATCTTGGAGCGGTTAGCCAGATGAGATTTTTACTATTTTTTGGATGGTTATTCTAGCTATAATTAGGTAGTGGTTCATCCTGAGGTCCAGGACAAAACAACTTTCACCTGCCCCTTCGGAACCTTTGCTTTCCGAATGATGCCCTTCAGTCTTTGCAATGCACTTGCGACTTTTCAAAGGTGTATGCTTGCAATATTTTCGGACCTGATAGGTGAATGCTTAGAAGTCTTTATGGATAACTTCTCTATTTTTGGAGATTCTTTTGACCATTGTCTCAAGAACCTTGAAAGAACCCTCCAAAAATGCATAGAAGTCAATATGGTCCTCAGTTGGGAAAAAGGTCATTTCATGGTCCAGGAAGGTATTGTCCTAGGCCATGTTATTTCAAAATAGGGAATTACGGTAGATAAAGCAAAAATAGATGCTATATCTAAGCTCCCACTGTCCCCTACTGTAAAACAGATCAGATCTTTTTTGGGTCATGTGGGTTTCTACCGTAGATTCATACAAAATTTTTCCCAAATCTCTAAGCTCTTAAGTCAACTTCTTACTAAAGACCAGCCATTTGATTTTAATGATAAATGCCTGAAGAGTTTTTTGAGGTTGAAGAAGGAAGTTACTGAGGCACCAATTTTGTAGGAACCTGATTGGAATAGTCCCTTTGAATTAATGACAGATGCCTCAGATTTTGTTGTGGGGGCCGTTCTAGGGAAAGGAATTGGCAAGAAGGCCATTGTGATCTATTATGCTAGCAAAACTCTTGATGATGCACAACGGAATTACATAGTTACTGAAAAAGAACTTCTTGCCATTGTATTTGCCCTAGAAAAATTTAGATCTTATCTTTTGGGGTCACATGTCACTGTATATACCGACCACTCAGCACTTAAATATTTGCTGACAAAAAAAAGATGCGAAACCCCGCCTTATCCATTAGATCCTGTTGCTCCAGGAATTTGACCTGGAAATCATGAATAAGGCGGAATCGCAAAATGTAATGGCCGACCGTCTCTCTCATCTTATGATGAATGACATAACAACCCCCCTGATCAATTCCCTGATGAAAGCATTTTAGCTGCCACCACCCTCCCTTGGTTTGTGCCCATCGCGAACTATTTAGCAACAGAATGAATTCCCGTTGATTGGCCAAAAATAAAAAGGGATAAGTTCTTTGCTGATATTAAATACTATTTTTGGGAGGAGCCCGACCTTTTTCGCATTTGTGACGACTAGGTCATTAGACGATTTGTCCCTAATTCTGAAATCCATGATATTCTAACACATTGTCATTCAATAACTTGTGGCGGACATTTTTCAGGCAAGAAAATTGCAGCTAAAATCTTTAATGAGGGATTCTTTAGGTCCAGCTTGCACAAAGATGCTCATAATTTTGTTCAGTCTTGTGTGCTTTGCCAGAGCATCGGCAACATGACTCGGAAGGATATGATGCCCCTTAATCCTATTTTAGAGGTTGAAATTTTTGATGTATGGGGCATCAACTTCATGGGACCGTTCATCAACTCTGGTGGGTATTTATATATACTAGTCGTAGTCGACTATGTTTCTAAGTGGATAGAAGCAATACCCACCCACACTAATGATCACCGTGTGGTTGTCAAATTTCTTAAGAAGAATATTTTCTCAAGATTCGGCATTCCTAAGGCATAATCAGTGACGAAGGCTCACATTTCACTCACTCACAATTTTTTCATCTTCTTTCTAAATATGGGGTTAATCACAAAATTTCCATACCTTATCACCCCCAAACAAATGGCCAGGTAGAAGCTTCTAATCGGGAAATCAAAAATATTTTATAGAAGATGGCTAGGCCCGATCGTAAAGACTAGTCCACCAAATTGGATGACGCTTTATGGGCCCACCGTACTGCTTTCAAAACCTCGCTTGGCATGTCTCCCTTCCGTCTGATTTTTGGGAAGGCATGCCATCACCCGGTAGAACTAGAACATAGGACTTTCTGGGCAATAAAACAATTAAACATGGATTTATCTGACACTGGTATCCATAGAAAACTACAATTAACTGAATTGGAAGAATTACGTAAATTTTCATATGAAAATACGCAGATTTATAAGATCGAACAAAGAAATTTCATGATAAATACATTGTTTGGAAACACTTTGACGTTAATCAATGCATTTGGCTTTTTGATGCAAGATTACGTATTTTTCCTGGAAAATTAAAATCCAAATGGACCGACCCTTTATTGTCCTCAAAACTTATCCGTACGGCACTGTTGATCCTTTTGATCCTAAAACTAATACAACATTTCAAGTCAACGGCCAACATTTAAAGCCCTATTTTGATCATACCCCGAATCTTCCGTTTGAATCTTTCGATTTCCCTGAACCAACCACAGTAGATCACTGATGCACACTACGCTGAATGGCGTAAAAGATAGCATTGGATGGGAGGTAACCCATCATTTTCTTTCTGCTTCTTTTTCTTTCTTTTCCCCAAGTTTTGACTATCCTAAATCCGACCGTCTTTTACTAAGGTAATCCCTCTTTCCCTCCTAATGCATGAGGACATTGCATATCTTAAGCATGGGGAGGTGTTTTTAAAATTTTGACGATCGATTTACGATTTTCAAAACTTAAAAACATACATTTTTCTTTAGTCATTTTTATTTTCTAGCATGCATACCCAAAAAATAAAAATATTGAAAACTTTTCGAGGAAAATTTTGAAATCAGGACTAAGGTTGAAAATCTCACTTTTGGTATAATGGGATTTAATTTTTAACAAACTAGGGATGAGGATACAGATCTAATTATTAGAATCTCAGGGTCTATTTTTAGACTAGATTAGATATCCTTCTCCATAATTCCACCTGAACTTGTGATAGTTCAAGTGACTTGATCCTCTTTTGTAATATGGAAAGTATCTGGCTTAGTTTCTGATTCAAAAACTTGCATTTCTTGCGAAACTTTCTGTGTCAAATTTCACATGCAAGTCAACACTTAAAAAAACTAAAAATTAGAAAAACCCCCTTGTTTGGCCTTAATAAAAGTCTGAAGCAGATCATTGGTTTAAGTTCCCACCGTCGAGAAGGAGGAAAATACCTCCTTTGAGGATGCGATGTCAACATGTTACCACCTCGGTGCTGCTCCATATCTATATTTCATATCTTTAGATGGTGCATTAAAGCACATTTTAGCAGCTCAAGTGTCTTAGACGGTGCTCTACCTATATTGTTGGAGCAAGAGCTTGAGTGTGCTTGGAGCACCCCTTTACACCGCATTATGTTTTGGGGTTGTGAGCTCCCGATTGGTGTCATGGATAGTGCTATCTCGAAGTACTGGCGCCAGAGCCCCCTCGGGGATTGGTAATGGAAATGATGATCCCGACACATCTGTTGTAAGACAAAGCTAAAAATAAGCATGGGGGAAAGAAAAAAAAAGTTTTAAACCAAAAACACGCCCTTATAAATGTTGGCTTCTCACAAGCATGACACAAGGTTTTAAAGATTTTTGCAAGTTGCGAATCAGATTCAAGAGCTAGAAAAATCCTAAAAATAAAAATTTCAAGTCATCTGAATTAACAAGGGGTTAATTTGTGAAATTTTTGAAGGATATATTGATCCCGTTTTTGTCTAATTTTTGGATTCGAAAACAAATCCTGATGTTTATCTTCAACAAATCCCATACCTTTTGTGTTTAGATCAACCAAGGTCCCTTAATCTCTTTCTCCTCAAAAGTCTAAAAAATTAGATTTCCCAAAAATTTCATTTTGTAAAAATTAAAGTTTTGCTAAGAGACTAGAAAAAGATAAGCATGGGGGTGTAATAAACACCAGTTTATCATCATTCTTATGCATTAAAACAAACCTAGCTCTTAGGATTTTGTTCCGTAAATGTGTTTTTTGGGCTGCATTAGGTATTAATTAGGTTAAGCATGCATTGCACTTTTTGTTGTCTTTTTAATGTATTTTTGTGAGTGTTAGGGATAAACAGATTGCCAGATCCCTAGAACCCTAGCACTCAGGAAGGCAACTGGTGAAGGAGAAGCTCTCACTAGTTGGAACTCAGCTTGATCTAGCTCACCATAGCTAGAATTCAGCTCACCTGAATTAGGGTTAGCTCATCCTAGCTCCATGCAGCTCATCTCAGCTGAATGGCAGCTCAAGAGAGCACATCTTAGCTTACCCTAGCTCAGGTCAGCTCAGATGCAGCTCGACTTAGCTGAGTCTAGCTCATCTTAGCTCCCATTAATCCACAGGGAGCACTAGCTAGCTTAGCTGAGTTGATTGGAGTTCACTCCAGCTCAGGTTTAGCTACATCCAGCTCCAATCAACTCCAGCAAGCTGAAGATGACTTCATTTCAGCTCAAGAAGCTCAAGTCCAGCTCCCGGGGATTCAGCTTACCTCAACTCAGTTGAGCTAAGACACCTTAGCTACCCCAACTAGCTTGATCCTCCCCGGGAGCACCAAACCCATCTCACCTCAACTCATTATGGTAGAAGCCAGCTCACTTTAGCTTGGCTTAGCAGCTAGCAAATAACTAGCAAGATAAGCCAGCTAGAGTAGCTCCATGACACCCTCTTCAGCTACTGCCAGCTCCAGTTCAAGCTCTAGACTTCTCCTCCTCAGCTCCTCTCTTCAAACCCTAGCTTACATTACCTACTCCTTTACTCTTTTACTAGCTAAGCTAGCTTAGCTTAGCTTAGCTAAACTCCAGCTCCCTTGGCCATCCACCACCAGCAACTTAACCCTAACTAGCTCCACCAAGTAAGCCCACCTAAGCTACCCTACTCCAACTCAACTTGGCACCAACAAGGCACACCTCTTCAACCCACACCATCACCAAAAGACACCATGAAAATGGTGCCAAAAACCACCTCCAACCACCTTAGTTTTTGGCACCAACTCTCCCTTCATCCCAACCATCCATCTACCACCTAAACCCATCCTAACCCTTCCTTACTTGGCGCCAAAAATAACCTTCTAGAAGACACCCAAGTTGGCGCCAATTTGTGGTGTCTCTCCACCACCAAAAGCCGCCAACATCACCATAACTACCCCCCTCCCAACCCTTCATTTGGTGCCAACTAACCTTAGCCCTAGGATCAACCTAACTACCCATAACCACCACCTAAACACATCCTAACCATCCACCAAACCCACACCTACTACCCCCCTCTCCACCTCTATAAATACCCATCATATTCCACCAAAAAAAATTCACCCTTGGCTACAATTTTTCTACCTATATTTCCACCTACATAGAAGGTCAAGAGAAGAAGAAGAAGAAGAATAAAGGGATACTCTGTCCCTTTGGTGCCTTCCCCTCTTCTCTTCTCTCTTGTGCCCATGCCAGCCAAGGAAGGAAGGCAGGCATTGGAGGACAACCTCGGGAACATGCCTACCCTAGGAAGTGGAGGATTTGAGGGTGGTACACTACCATCCTTGGAGGAGGAATCAAAGGTGGTCCACACCACCTTAGGAGAAGCCTTTGAAGGTGGAATTCCATCCACCTTGGAGGAGTCAAGTACACCCCCTTGGGCTTGCTAGCAGGAGTTCATCAACTTGGAGAAGCTTTGCAAGAAGAAGGAGCTCTTTTTGATTGTGGGAGTAGCCGCAATTGGAGTAAGAGCCTTGCCATCTTCACCATCATTTTAGAGGATAACTATTTTTATTTTATTTTTGCACTTTTAATTCTAGTAGTTGAAGCATTCCTCTACTAAGTTTTTATGTAAAGCAATTCCTCATTTTTATTGAAGTTGCCTTCTTTACAATTTTGTCGCATTTGATTGCTTTTGTTCTAGCACTTTCCACTCCCACTCCCTAATTACTCTGGGCCTCTACGTGCCTAGAGTGAGCTTAGGGAGAGGCTTTAATTGTCACTTTAGTAGTAGTATAGTTGATTAGGTGTTAGTTGTTTCTAAATCTCTCCAAAATTCATATTGCCGTTATTTCAAAAATCCATAAAAATTATATATTTAAAAAGAACAAAAAGAAAGTTGAGTTTCATTTCTGAGCAAGAGACTTAAATTTCGCAAAATATTGCTTCCTTGGATGACCCTAGATACTCCCCTATCTAGGTTACAAATTTGAAAAGCGAACGGATTTACGCATTGGAGCAACTTAAAACCCTAATCTTAAAAACTACATAATTTTCAGCATCATGGCTCATAAAAAAATGCACAATAATTTCCAAAACACTTTGGGAAGAAGCAGGGAAGTAGAATAGATTGGGGAGATATACACTGGGTTCGTCCTTGTGTTGACCCCATAAATAAAAGTAGGGAGAAAGCTACCATTCGAAAAGATAAACCTCTAGGCAAGGTTACTTAGGGTCATAGAAACCCGAAGTCCTTTTTAACGGCTGCCTAGTGAGTCTTTCACTCTTTTCACTAGATGCTTAGCACTTAGAGTCCTTTTCGAGTCTTAGGCAGGTCAGGTAGACATAAAAAGTTATCCCGACACTCTCAAACTCCAAAAAGTCCAAAAAAAAAAAAGAAAAGAGGAAAAAAATAAAAAAAATTGTATCTTCCCCTTTCAAATAAAGCGAGGGCTTGGACAGTCTGCATTCTGGCAGACACCTGGGCACTGTTGAGTTTTTGTAATTAGTTCTTGGGGTTGAGATTTTCTAAAGCAATCAACGAATTTTGCCAAAATACTTAAATCCTGATTCTACTTTTATATATAGCATTTAGGTTAATTTTGCTAGGGACTAGCAAAAAGTAAGCATGGGGGTATGATAAATACGTATAAATTCATCATAAAATGCTTATTTATGATAGTTCCTAGGCCTAGCATTGCATATCATGATATAAATATTGCACAAATATCCATTGCATTGCATTTAGGATAGTTGTATATTATGTATATTAATTCCATCATTTTATATGACCAGGAGGCAATGCGATATATTTACGGGCTTCGGATGAAGAATCAGATCATACGGATGAATTTAGAGCGACGATTGCAGTCCATCAATGCGAGAATCACCCCGATTAGAGCTCTGTAGCACCCTCCACAAGAAGAAGATGGACGGCCCAGATGGCACCACGTGGCACCATCTAGGTCACTCCATCTGAGCTAAGGCGTCCCCAAGCTCGCTGCAAGATTAGATCCCAGCCGATGGATCTCAATCCAATGGCTGAGATGTGCGCTCCATAGTGGAAGAAGCATCTCATCTCACCTAGCCTCAGGCAAATCAAGAAAGGAGTCATCTCGACCGTTGGATCTTCATCCAACGGTCGTGGGCACGGAAGCTTAATTCATAAGTAGAGCACATAATGATCCTCAACAGGTGGGGAGAGGATTATGAGATTTGGTGTGTGACTATTGGGACATGGCTTTTGAGATTTGGAAGTTAAATAATGAGGTGGGGAACAACCATGGAACAAGAACATGGGTATACATTGAACGCCTCCTGTAGAAACTTGTTGTTTTCAGACCTACGCCTGAGGTGTGTGATACATACAAATGGGATGGGGCCTTCTTGTCAACGGTTGCCTATGAGAAACTCATCCTTTCTTCCAGGTCGACAGAGGTGGATGAGATTGGGAAGAAGCTATGGAAATTGAAAGTACCATTGAAGGTACAAATCTTTTCGTGGTTGTGCAAAAGAGATGGTTTGATAATGGGAGATAAGAGGCATAGGAGAATGGGCACCCCTACTCAATTCTGCCATTTGTGTGGGACGCACAATGACTCCAGTCTTCATATTTTTTCCGCATGCATGATAACAGATTGTGTTTGGAGGAAGGTCTGCAGGGAAACTATTCCCACATGGGATGATTTTTGGAGCTCCTTCTTGAGATTGAATAGGCCATATTTGCCCATGGTGGCTGTGTTATGGTCTGTGTGGAGAGCTAGAAATGAGAATTTGTTTCAGGAGAGACTAGTGAATGTGGATAATATTGTAAACATTTGCTGGAATCTCATACATTAATGGGGTTCACTCATGTAATTCATTTCTTTTATATAATCAATAAATGCTCTCCCGGATTGCTATTGGCGATTCGACAGCACTCCTTTTCTTTTCAAAAAAAAAATCGATCCTCAGCATAGTGGTTTACACCTCAGCTCACAACGCATGGCCATGCGTTCGAAGCCCTGTGTGCGGATTTTATCCAGTGAAGTGCATGTGAGAGGGAAATTAAGCTGTCGATGGAAGATCGGGCAGCGAAGGAAGCAGCTACATGGACGCACAGTTGAGTGTGGATGCTGCACGCGGCCACCGACGCACCTCTGGAATGCACCATTCGATGCGCACAGATAAGACATCTGGAAGGTGCATACGACGGCTGAGCATGCAAGGCGCGTGATTCGAATTTCATAGAGGTGCACTCTGCCTGTGCACTGCATGATCGAAGATGAACGGCTGGAGATCTCGTTGAGCGAAGATAGCTGCGGGCGTGAGCGGTGGGTGCAGGATCTGCAGCAATAGAAAGGCAGCCTTTAGTGACACTTACAGCTGTCACTATATGGCCTGCGCAGTGCGTGCACCAGCCAAGGCAATGAATAGGTGCGGATCTTCAGCGACAACTCGAGTGGTCTTTAGTGACGCTTGTAGCTGTCACTGAATGCTTGTGCGCATGATTCTCTTCTTCCCATCCACTACATAAAAGCCTACACACCCCCCTTTCCAAACCATCTATACCTACTCTACTCCCACCTACTCCTAAGCTCTAGCAAGCCTACCAACACTTCATTAGAGCTTACTCTCAAGCTCCCAAGGCTCCTATTAGTGTAGTGAACCTTTGCCTCACCAATATTCCTCCATCTTCCCATCCCCATTCATAGGTCACCTTGGAGTCGTCCTCCCACCTCCATTCCAATAGTAGATCATCTCCACCTTCTCACCTCCATTATGGAGCCACGCTGAAGCCTTTCTCTACTCGATGTCCTCCTGCATCTCACCTCTGTTGTCCTGCTCCTCACCTCCTTCGTTCGATCTTTTGCCAGGCTCCGTCGTTTGACCGAACAGCCGATTCGAGAGATTTCTTCTCACCTCCCTCTCTTTTTATGCTTTCGTAGATTATTGTAATAGACATTCATGCAATATATCATATTTGATTCCATCTCTCTCTTGTGATTGCTTGTCTTTTTATTTCAAAAACAAAAAAAAAAACAAGACCCTAAAACACCAAAAAGAAACAAATTGAAGCGCGGTTTTCATACAAAGTAAACGTCACCTCCTTATGTTTGACCCGGGACTCTGATTGCACAGCAATCATGGGTCCTAATCAACCTAAATAACATTTGAACCTAGCTTAATTTGTGGATATTACACTCATATCTTGCATATCATGCATTGCATCAGTCTATTTAGAATAAGATGAGATATCTTGCTATTTAATGGTTTTATTACTATTTGCAGGTAATAAAGTGATCCAGGATGGAGATAATGGTATAAAGCAATAAAGGAAAAAGACTGATCTAGATATGAGGAGTGAGGAGGATAGCCTTATCCCTACCCTTAGAAACCCTAGGACAGCCTTCCCAAACCCAAAACAACCTCCATTAGGATACCTTAGCCTCAAAACCCAAACATGGATAGCACTATCCATGTTCTTATCCACCCTATCCCTCTCCCAAACACTTAGGAACCAAAACCCACCTTAGAAAACCTAAAACCCACTATCCCAAACACTTAGGACGTCCAGACATTTGGCTGGACATTTGATTTCTGCAGAATAACAATCCAGGAAGCCAAAACTCATACTAACACAGAATTAGACATCCAATTTATTGTCCAGACATCCAATTTTGTAGTATAAGATGTCTGACCACTATTCTAGACGTGTGATACTGCTGCCTGGTTCCTGATTTTGGTGCTAGAAGCCTGATCTTGCCTATTTTGACCAAGGAACCCCACCAAACACCCTAGGAAGCCTAATTAGAGACCTCCTAAGCCTAGTCCACTATCCATAGCCCTACTTATCCTATCCCTAACCTAATTGAACCATCCCATACCTAATTGGGTGCATCTACAGTTGATTGGGTGCACCTGAGCCCAATTAGATCCACCCAGGATCTAATTGACTCATACCTATTAGGCCCTAGCCTAATCACATGCACACATCCAATTAGACTTAACCTAGACCTAATTAGGTTCACTCCTATCCGATTAAACCTTCCTAAGCCTAATTAGGTCCACACCCACTCAATGTAGGTTAACCCAACCTAGATTCACCAAGCCCACTACCCTACTCCACGAAAATTACACCTACACATACATACACTTTCCTAAATCCCACTTGACCATTCTAGCCCTCATTAGTTGGTCACCAACCTAGATCCTACATTGGTGGCACTTGCTATTTTGGGAGCCACCAAAAGTGGTGACCCATTTGAAATGGAGAGGCCTTCCCATAAAAGCCAAGGAGAGAAAAGAGCCACGAAATTGATTCACTCTCCCATCCATTCTCCTCCCACTTGCGACACCCTTCCACCCTCCAAAACCCTACGGCTGTCCTCCTCCAAGGCCCCCTCCATGGACAGCTAAAGAAGAAGCTCCTCCAAGGCATCTTCATGTGGGCGGCAAGAAGAAGGAGGGCACTAGGGTGCAACACCCTCTTCTCCTCTCTTCACTTCGGCGTGTCCTTTCTTCTCCATAGAGAGGATGCACCCTCTTTTTCTTCTTTTTGGACGGCCATGAAGGCTCACCCATAGCCTCTTGTGGTTGGCCATCTTTTTTGGTAGGCGTGTAGATGGGTTTGCATACCCAAGGTCTAGCCTACACCCTCACACAAGGCCGATGGCCCTAGTGGCACCTTCTCGGCGTGAGGGATTTCCTCTATTTATATGCTTTCTAGTATAGATGTTAATTGACATTTATTTCTATGCATAAATAATATTGCGTGATTATTGCTTCTGTGATTGCTTATCTTCATGTTACTTAGGCTCGTTCACACTATGCACAACCACCATGGCCCACTTAGATGCACGTAGTCACTTAGGTTTTCGCTAGCACGTCTAGATCTAGGTTTCATTTCACTTTCAAAATAAAAATCAAAAACACAAAAAGACAAAAATATTAGGTTAGATTAGATTTAGGTTAGATTAAGCCAATCCAAATCTCGACATGTTTTCATGCCTCCAAGAGATGAACGACTGAGACTCAAGTTTCCAAAGGAATAAAATCCATCAAGTCTAGTTATCTTTATAAATTATTTTTGACGAGCATTTTCGTGCACTATACTATGATGAGATCTCTGTTTTCAAAACATGTGCGAGAATCGCTCCTTGTTAAATGTTTCTGTTGCCAGGGAGGCAACACATGAGTTTAGATTTGGGTTTGCTTAACTTCTATTTGATTTGATTGTAGGGTGTCAAGACGAGGATTAGTGCACGCATCGACCCATGGTGAAGACTGTAGGTATTTTCTTCATCCTCTCTTTGTTGCTTTCTTAGGTTTAAAAAAAAAAAAAAGTGAATATATATATATTCTCAAATTCAATTTTTCGGATTTGAATTTACAAAAAAAAAAATTTCTTTCTTTGGTATGTATTTTAACTTGGAAACTATTTAAACACACCAAAGTCAGATTTGGAAATCCAGTCAGAAATTGTTGACAATTTTAAAAAATTTATTGCCATCAATTTAGCCATCCAAAAATCTTGGGATCTAGTCTAGTATTAGGTTTTCAAACCAGCTTTTCAGCGCCACCTTTTATTTGGAGAAATTTGTACTATACGAATTTTAAAAATTTGCAGAGTGGAAGGGGGTCAGAACAGTCTGCGCTCTGATGTTATATAACTTTAAACATTAGTTTTGACCTCTACATAAATTAGTTTTCATTGAAATTTACATGGTTGGAAAGCCAATGAAACTTAGTTTTTCCTATAAATTTTCAAGAATTTTTGGATTTCCTTTGATACTGTTTCAAACTACATTTTTTGCAGAGGGTCCATCTGATTTGTTTGACCCCCTAGAACATAAAAATTTATGAAAAAATGCATAAAATAGTAAAAATCTTAAAAAATATTCTCTGAAAAAATTATTGAGAAAGGAAGATCTCTACCAAATTTCATTTTATTTTGATTTATTTACTGATTTGGGGAGTGATTTCAAGTCAGACTAAGGTCTGACTGCAAATTTTTAGAAGCACAAACCCTAGGTGTTTCACATTAGGGTTTAAATTTAGAGACCCAAAACAAACCTGTTTGAGCCTGATTTGGGTGTGATTGCATGAGAGGGGATTTGCTTTGATTGGTTGTCCACCCCCTCACCCACTTGATTTGCAATTGATTTACATTGCAACCTAGGCAACCACTTAGGTCTTTTTCATTTAGTAATGGTGCATTAGGACCATTGTTTTCCTTGATTAGGTTGCACCACTTCTATGTTGTTGGACTTAAAAGCATCATATAGACCTATTTGATATTAGGGTTTCCACACTAGGGTAGAGCACATTTGCATGCCATACTTAAAGGAAATTCATATAACAATTGGGACTTGCAAAACTTGTTGTGTGCTCCACTACAACCTTGTTTGAATTGACTTAAATAAGGAAACCCTAAAAGAAATTAATACAAGCACTTGAACTATAAAAGCCACTACACGAATTAAAGCTTGTATTGCAAACCCTTTATCTATGCACTTCACACTCTAAATCCAATTTTAAAGGCAACACCCCCAAAACGCCCAATCACATTCTAAGAGCACTCTAAGCCCAAGCCTAAAACTAAGTAGATGTGCCCTAGGAAGGACAAATTTACTTGGTAACCAAAATTTAATTGGGTAAAAATCAAGGCCTTGTCTATTTAGACCAACTGGTGATAAGAAAGGTCGGTGCGGTAACCGCATTAACCTTTAGTGGTGTCCCACCATCCGGGGTGTCCTAGGGGGTCCCACCATTCTGGCCAGCCAAGTAATTCAAGGGTTGGTTTAACCCAGTTCCATTTCAGGATACCAGGTTTAGGTCCAATTAGGGTATACAATTTAAGGCTAGCTTGTTTGCTTGATTTGGGGCTCTCTCATCTTTCTTCGTAGGCCTTTGCCTTAATTCTGTCAGCCCCTTGTAGTTGGTTGTGTCTTCCTAAGGAATACTATCTCTTATCTCTATCCGCGTCTTTTCTCAAATATCCATGAACTCATATCATTCTTTTGACCCTCAGGGTCCTCCATCTCCCAGCCCAACCATGATTTCGACTCCTCCTGGTTGGGAGATTCATCCTAACTAGGTGGGATATGATCATCCTTATCCCCCAACTTATTTAGAACCTGAACCTCATGAATCCGACCCTTATCTAGATCAGAACCAATTGAAAGCTATAGTTGCTGAATTCCAGGAATATAACAAGGACTATACAAATCAATGTGCCAAGCTTCTGGAGCAAATTAGACGATCTCAGGCACAATCTCAATCTTATCACTCCTTCTAGTAACAAGAGACCTGGAACAACCAGCCTAGTGGGTCTAGTGACCCATATTTTGGATCCACTAGCTACTCTACTGATTCTTGCTACCATGGGGAGGTATCCTGGACTCAGCCAACCCAAAAGGCACCTTTGGACCTAATCCGTGATTTAGGTAGATCATTTTAGGAATGCACCGTTTCTGATACATCTGATACACCTGTACCTAATGGTATATCACTAAGGAATTGGAATAATGGATCACAAGTACAGGACCACATAACAGGTTCTCAATCAACTCCCTCTATAGTCAGCCCCACTCAGGGTGATACACTTATTGATTCATATCCAGATTCATATAACCCTGAGTGGACAAACAATCCTGATCTTTCATGGCCACCATAGAGACCGACTCAGACTAAACATCAATCTAGGCCAGCCCAATACTCCACTCAATCCACTTTAGGGCAACCATCTAGTCCAGCCCAACCCACAACCACCCTTGAAGATATCATGAACATTTTGTTAGACTTTGACAAGAAAAATGAAGAAAGGTTGACTAAGTTAGAAAATCAAGTAAATCTCAAGGGGATCAAATCAAGAGACTTCAAGAATCACTTTATCCCCGTATTCACACTCCTCTTCACTCCTATTCTCCACCTATTCTTCCGATCCCTCCTCCAATCTATCATACATGCTATTGTGCAGAGCCAACTCTTTGGCCTCTAAAAGGAAGAGGAAAGCTAAGAGTCCACCCAAATGATCTAATTTTGGCTCAACCAAAAATCATAAGACTAAACCCACATCTAGCTCTGACTCAGACTCTAGCGACAAAAAGAAGAAAAAGGCTTCTGAAGTTGATTTGACCTTTTTACCCTTTCCTGAGACCTTAAAGAAAGAGTCACAAAAGAAGAAAAAAAATTTGCACACCTAAAGAGGTGGTTTTATTAGCTAACATAAGTGCATTTGTTTTTGGCACTCTACCACCCAAAATGACTGACCCTGGAAAACCTTTTATATCTTGTACCATTAAGGGATTCACCTTTAATAGAGCCCTTGTGGATCTAGGGTCTTCCATTAGCTTGATTCCTACCACCCTTTTTGATTGCACCAGACTTGGAGATCTGCACCACACACCTGTCACCATTAGAATGGCAGATGTCTCCATCAAAACACCTAAGGGGGTAGTTCAGGATGTGATTATTAAAGTGCAAGGTCTTAGCTTTCCAGTCGATTTTATTGTCTTGGACATGAATATACCGGAGAAACTAAGTAATTCACCCATCATTCTGAGTCAACCTTTCTTGGCTACGGCCAATGCATGGATTGACTGTTACTCAAGATGTATGAAAATGAGTAGCGGCAATGAGAAGATTCACTTTGATATTTATGCAGCCACTAAGAAAACAAAGTCAGGGTATTTTCTGGATGACATGGAAAGTGATTCGGAGGACAATTCAGAAGAAACTATAGCAATTGACACCTGGGTAGAACCACATGACTCGAATCAATAATACACTAGATCACATAAGTCACCCTCAATACCAGATCAAATCATTGATAGTATGGTTGACTATCTTGATCGACCTATCCCAATTCAAACTCCTGCCCCTTGCAATCAATCCCAGATTACTCAATTGATCAAAATGATTCATGAAATAAAAGAAGCTAGTGCAAGAGAATATGATGATATAAGAAAAGAGCTTCAGAATCTGGGATGAGCAACAAAAGTCAGAAATGTTTGAATTTGGGTCAGGTGTGTCATAACTGGTTTGTGATTCGGTGGTGGTCATGCAGAATTCTGTTGATCAAACACCCGAGGAGGATGATATTGATAATCATATTGAAGTCGAGAATGGAGATTTATTCGAGAATCTTGATCTTGATTTAGGGCCTGAGTACCAATCATTTCATTTTGAGGAACCAAGTATTAAGGGAACTGAATATGACTTTGTTGTATTTGAAAATACCCATGGAAACATTGATGAATTAATTCAAATGATCTCATACACGGAGCAACAAAATCAAAAGGACTGTAACAACTCCCCAATCAATGATTCAGCCCATTCCACTTTCACAAAGGGACTCACTACTAAATCTAATGACCAATTTCATCTAAGTGAGAAGGAAATATCCCCTTATGAAAAGGATATTCAAGAGATTGAAAGATTATTGGGGATAACATATGATGAGTTATCGGAGGAAGCTAAACATTTTGGGGAATCATGTGATAATTGGGAATTAGAATTGAAAATTTTTGAAGAGATAAAAGAAGAAGATGATACCCAAACATCTTTGGTAGAGACAGAGACTGATCACTGGACCTTGATTTCCAGATCTGACCACACTATTTGGGTCATGCCTTCCATTCATCACCATTATCAAGACCCATATGATTTCACCCCACACGACTCTACCCATACCCCAACCACCCACATTCTCCATCACCTCTTCGGGATGCCTTCATATTCATTTCTTCTAGGCCCCCGTATTTATCTGTCTTTCTTCTGTAGCATCTGGCTGCAGATAATCCCAAGCCCCATCTACATATTTTTCCGATTATTTGGACTTGGAATTCATGGACAGCTGGTTCGCATTTACCGCCTGCTGTTGGCGAATGAGATTAAAATTCTTATCATTTTACTCGCCATTCTCAATAGTGTATTGACATATCCATTTTGAGTGTATGCCCAACTGGAGGCGTTAATCTTAGTACTTATATATAGCATATTTTATTTAGCATATTTTCCTGCATATTCAATTTCAGGTGTTGGAATAAGTGGAACATCAAAATTCAGGAGCCATTCCAGGTGAATTCTACCAATTTACTCCCTGTCTTAATTTATTTTTCGTTGTATTCATGCATGAGGACATGCAAGAAAGTAGGCATTGGGGGGAGGGGTTAGTAATTGTAAACTAAAAATTTTTCTGCCAACACCTAGGAAAAACCTTTCATACATCATGCTAATTGCACTTTTGGGTCCTTAAATTGAGAACAACCGACTCCACCTCCAATGCTTACACTGGAGCTAAAAATTGTTCGCAACAGCCACTTTCGACTCATCCATTCACCTTTTTCTTCTAAATTTAGGGTCAAGCTAAATATAACCGGAATTAGGGAAATTTTCGAAGTGCAACTTTGAAAGGTTATAAATAGCATTTATATATATTGCATTCATGAATAAGATTTTTATCAAAAGAATGTATTAGGGATTTTATCCTCCAGTTGATTCCTGTAATCTGGAACCCAGTACAATTTTCACTCACATGTAGATTTTGCAATGGATTCACGGTAAAGACTGATGAACATCTTCAGTTTGTCGAGAAGAAGCAATGCTTCTTTTCCTGAACAAGCATGTAGTCACTTAGATGCACGTAGTCACTTAGGTTTTTACTAGCACGTCTAGATCTAGGTTTCATTTCGCTTTCAAAATAAAAATCAAAAACACAAAAAGACAAAAATATTAGGTTAGATTAAGTTGATCCAAATCTCGACTTATTTTCACGCCTACCAGAGACGAATGATCGGGACTCAAGTTTTCAAAGGAATAAAATCTATTAAGTCTCGTTATCTTTATAAATTATTTTTGATGAGCGTTTTCATGCACTATACTATGACGAGATCTCTGTTTTCAAAACATGTGCGAGAATCGCTCCTTGTCAGACTCCCTTAGAGTTTCGATATATATTTTATTCGATCATGAGTTTTGCAACTACGACAACGGGATACTCGTAACCCTGATTTCAAACATGCGAAACCCATCCACCACTCTCTCTCTCTCTGTGGATTATTTTTGCAAGTAGATTAGTAGATAAAGTTTTGATCGACCTAATCTCTTGCTTGATAAAAATATCAAAAAAATAAGAAAAGATAAAAACGACAAAAATAAATAAAAGCGAAATGTAGATTTTTCAAATCAAACATTCTCCTCCCCGTGTTCGACCTGAGAGTCCTTTCGAATTTTAGTTATAAATATTATCTGATTGACGGATTTTCTCACAAATCAAACTACAACAATGGGTTTCAAAACTTAAATCTTTTCACGTACGAAAATCCATTAATCAGGTAAGATCTTCCCAAAAAAGTATTTGAAATCCGAAAGTAATTTGTCTTTCTTAGCACTTGGCCAATCAGATGAAATCTGATGTAATGCCAAATAGTTCACCATATCAGCAAACCAAGGAAGTTCCGTATTGACTGTTAGGAGGTGCTCATCTGAAAAATGCTCCGTGATAGGTCCGAAAGGGTCAATGATTGAAGAAGGAAGATGGGATAGATGGTCAGCTACCACATTCTACTTTCCCACCTTATCACGAATTTCAAGATTGAATTCATGCAATAGCAAAATCCATCGAATTAATCTAGGCTTCACGTCCTTCTTCATGAGTAAGTGCCTCACTGCAATGAGATCCAAGTAAATGATGACGTGGGAACCCAGGAGGTATGACTGCAATTTCTCCAGGCCAAATAGTATAGCCAGTAGCTCTTTCTCCGTAATGATTAGTCCAATGTCTTGTTGGTGTAATACATGACTATCGGTTTCCCGTCAGTTTTCTAACCTAGCACCACTCCTATTGCATAGTCAAACGCATCGCACATGATCTCAAAGGGTTGAGACCAATCAGGAGATTGCAGGATTGGTGCTTGGGTGACTCGGTCAGGCATGATTTTAAATGCATGCACGCACTCACTAGATATCTCAAGTGGCATGTCCTTCAAAAGGAGATTCGTCAAGGGGCACGCGATCTTAGAGAAATCAAGTATGAATCAACGATAAAATCCAACTTGCCCCAGGAATGATATGATGTCTTTGACCCAGTTAAGAACAAATAGTTTGGAAATTAGATTCACCTTAGCCTAATCGACCTGGATACCTCTCTCATAGATGAGGTGTCCAAGTACGATGCTTTCAGGAACCATGAAGTGGCTCATTTCCCAAGAGAGAACCAGGTTCACTTCGATGCATCTCTTAAGGATCTAGATCAAATGCAAGAGGCATTCATTGAAAGATTCACAAAATACCAAGAAGTAATTCATGAAGACCTCAAGGTAATTGCCTACCATATTTAAGAATTTGGCTAGCATGCACTGCTGAAATGTGGCGGGTGCGTTGCATAGCCCAAAAGGCATCCTACAGAATGCATACGTACCATAGGGGTAGGTAAAGGTGGTCTTTTCTTGATCCTCAGGATGAATTGCCACCTGATTATATCTGGAGTATCCATCCAAGAAATAGAAAAATCTATTTCCCTCCAATTTCTTGAGAATCTGGTCAATGAACAGAAGCGGGAAATGATCTTTCTTCATAGAGGCATTCAATTTTCGATAGTCTATGCAGACTCTCCATGAATTTGCAATATGTGTCGGGATGGTCTCTCCAGATTCAGTCATAATCACGGTGAGCGCTGCCTTTTTAGGCACAACTTGGATTGGGCTCACCTAACGGCTATCAGAGATTGGGTAGATGATACCAGCATCTAACCACTTCATGATCTCTTTCTTCACGACCTCCTGTAGACTCGGATTGTGTCTTCTCTGCATCTCTTAGGATGGTTGTGAGCCTTCTTCGGTGTAGATATGGTGTGTGTAATACGAGGGGCCTATATCAGTCAGATCATCGAGAGTCCATCCGATGGCTCTTCGATGCTGCAGGAGAACAGAAATTAGCTTCATTTCCTGATCATGTGTGAGTCGAGAGTTGATGATCATAGGAATCATTTGATTGGAACCCAAGAAGACGTACTTCAGATGATTTGGGAGGGGCTTTAGTTCCATAATCGGGTTATCAGCAGCAGGTGGGGGTTCAGCATGGGCCTCAGAAGATAAAGTGAGAGCTATGGGTGAATCAGGATCAGCTCTGAGCTCCTCTATCTGTGGGTCAAGATCTTCTTGAGGTTGAAGATCGGGGATAATGGGATTTTCTTCTATAATTGGGTCCTCAACCACAACTGATGTCGCATACTTCTTCAATTGCTCTACAGTTTATTCTTTTTTGGGCCTTAAAGATATCAATCCGTAATGTCTTATTCCCAAATTTCAACTTGATCTGGCCCTCTTCATAGTTGATGTTTTCCTAGCTGTGGCTAAGAATGGTCTCTCTAAGATGATCGGTGTGTTCCTCAGATTTTCAGGAGTATCCATATCTAATACAATAAAGTCCACTGGGAAATAGAAATCTCATATCTATACTAGAACATCCTCAAGAATTCCTCTAGGTGACTTGATTGATCTGTCTACTAACTGCATGGTCACCTCAGTCAGTTTGAGCTCAGTTTCCTCAAAGTGGTCTTGTAGGGATGTAGGGATCAGGTTTATGTAGGCTCCTAAATCTAATAATGCTCGATCGAATTCTAAATCACCGATGCTACAGGAGATCAAAAGGGTGTAGGATATTATGCTTTTTGTGGGAGTTTGCTCAAAATGATTGAGCTAACTTGCTCAGATAAAATGATTGGACTCCCGTCTTCGTTCTGTGGCTTACACTTTGGTGTACATAAATACTTTAGAAATCTTGCGTAAGTCGGTACGTGATGAATCGCATCCATCAAGGGGATGTTTATTTGGACTTGCTCAAAGAGCTTGACCAGATCTTCCTCAAGTGCCATGGATTTGGGTTTCCACTTTCCCTTGGTCAAGACCTCAGGAAATGGAACCTTTGTAGGTTCCTCTAGAATTAATTCATGCCTAGAATTTGGGATAGGAGTGTCTTGGATAACTATCCTAGGGTTAGGATTTGAACTACCAGGCATCGGGTGGTTAGGATAAGGTGGATCCTGGGTCGATTTGCCACCACGGGTGGTAATAGAATTAAGACCCACCTGGTTTTGGTTCGGAGTTGGCAAAATAGGTGATTGCTACTGATATTCCGAATACGATGTCGAAGCCTCCATCCAGTCGGGTGATGGAGCAGAAGGGGCCTGATAAACATAATGGGCTTGGCCCTAATTTGGGTTCATGACGCATCTCTGGTTTGGCACGTTATTTGGATTCGGTAGAGGTTGAGATGGAAGTGCAATAAGTTGGCGAGATCCCGCCATCTATGCTAGTTGTTTTCAAACCTTTGTGGTCTCGTCTTTGTGCTTTTTCTGCATAGTCGCATTAGTCTTTTGGATGTTAGCCAAGGTTTGTAGAATCAGAGTCATGTGATCTTCCCTTGGTGGCCTAGATTGGTAATTTGGGTTGGGCCTAAGCTGAGTGGGCTGATATGGGTGTGGGGCCTGTAGTCGGGGTTGGAATTGAGATCTAGTGTTTTGATTATTTCTCGACCACGTGAAATTAGGATGATTACGGCATCTAGGGTTGTAGGTATTGGAGAATGGATCATTCTGGATAGCGTGGAGATCCTTGCAGGTCTGAGGAACTCCAAAAAAGTCAGAGTACGAGGGTTCAGAGTTCCCCCAACTAGAGTAGGTGGGTCCGTAGTGTCCTTTGAAACTAGGATCAGAAGGGGGTGGATATGGATCCATCCCCTGGTGAGAGTGGTGGTAAATGCTATGCACAACCTCCCTGCCTGAGGGCAGTTGCGCATATGTGTTTTGCTGTGTAGCGGTGACTCTCTATAGATGTCAAGTCAATTCATCCACCCTTTTTGTATGATTGAGACCTTATCCAAGCGACTGGCCACCAACTCCAGATCGACGAATGCGGATAGGCCTCGAGTCTTGTGTGCCCCCCGCATGTTTGTTAATGCACGGGTGGTTGTCCAGTCGAATACACCCAATGATCCATTATTTATGAAGTTCCTGCACATGTTCTCGAGAATCTCCCAAACTATATCTTCATGTTGACCCATGATGCTTCCACCACAGGTTGCATTGACAAAGAGCTTGATATCCTCATGGAGCCTATGGTAAAAAGATTGGACTTGTTCCCACTTAGGAACTTCGTGATGGAGGCATTTCCGCATGAGATCCAAAAAGTGGTCCCATGCCTCATGAAGTGGTTCTCCCTCATTTTGCAAGAAGTGCAGATTTGGTGCCTTAAAGCATGTGTCCGACCAACGGGGAAGAATTTCTATAAGAATTCAGTTTAGAGTTCCTCCCATGTGTTGATTGGACGGGTCAAAGTCTGAAACCAATCGATAGCTTTATCCATGAGAAAGAAGGAGAACATCTTCATGAGTAGGATGTCCTGATTTTGTATAGCAGGCCTGAAGGCCTAGGCCAAATGTTTTAGTTGCTTGATGTGCTGGAAAGGGATCTTTGGAGTTCAAGCCATGGAATTTAGGGATAGCATGCATCATATTTGGCTTGAGTTCAACATCAGGCCCTCTAGCTAGGATTTGTACGCTGGGCTCGATTTCCACCGCAACGAGATTGTAGTGATCTCGCATCTGAGGACGTGGCGGTGGATTGATGTGTGCATGGAATATATCATTGAGGCGCTGTAGCTGATTCTGGAAATCGAGTTCTTTTTTGTGATTCTCCATGGACGTGGATGGAGATTTACGCTTGAAAGAGATATCAATCTAGTCGGATGGTAGCACAAACAAGTGGGTCAAGGCTTGGCCTCAATGAGAATGGACTACTAATGGAGACCTCAAGGGTGGTCTTAAGGACCTCATCTCGAACATGCACTACAGAGCTAGATGAGGGACAGAATGTGTAATGGACCCAATCGAGGCACTCAAAAATCTTTGAATGACTATGAAGGTTCGAGGCCGATGATACCTCTTGATCAGAAAGTCACTCACCTGAGAAGTACTTGAGCAGCCAAGAAGGGAGAACCCTGCAAAGACCCCTACACAGTAGAGCATCCCCATAGGTTACAAGGTTTCCCCCACCCGACCTTCCTTGTCACTGAGAATCCAAGTAGATCGGAATGAGCACTTTGATCACTTAAGTCTACCAATTTTAGTCTTGAATTATGGTGCTTTGAATTTCACTTGAATTTTAGAATTGATTGTGATTTGTGACGTAATTTGAAGGTTGGTTAACACACAAGGTGGGTCAACTTCACCTAACCTGCCCTAAAGTTTAGGATGAATTGGGTAAATAACCCAAAATCACCCTGAGTGGTTTGCAAGTAGATTATTAAGTCTCAAATTTTAGGGATTCAAGTGAATGTTAGAGACTTCTTTTTTTTAGGGCCTTCTTGATTAGATCAATTCAATCAAGGCTTGGATGGCACATAATGCGGGAAATTAATTTTCTTTTAATATCAGGCAAGTGTCTTCTCTTGAAACCCTACAGATGGAAACCCTAATTTGGCTCTTTTCCAGGTCCAATTCTTTCCATGTTTGGGACTAGTGCTCAATTAAGAAGGTGAATAGCCCTAGGCACCTTAAGTCCCTAGTAGGTGCAGATATCTGGATGAGGATTTCTAAGTAAATCAAATTAGGAAACTCAAGTGATTAATTCTAAGAAAGAATGTAAGTTGATCCTAATTGATTCTTCTTTTAGTTCTTTCCAGAAATAAGGGGCTTAAGAAGAAGGAAACACTCTTACCTACCACTAGAGTGGCTATCATGCAGCTGATCTTCTCCCGTGTACCTCGCACAAACACAACAAATTAGATAATGCAAGTTAGAATCAAAACAAAATTGTAATCAGTGAAATGAAACTGCACATTTCTCCCCGATAATGGTGCTAAAATATTTATGCAAAATCGTCGATGTTTAGAAATATGCATTATGGTATAGGATGAAAATTGCATGAAACACTTAAATTTATAAAGCTCGAAGTTAATTTGGAATCCAAGGTCGTTCGTAGAGAGCAAATATGACAATTTCAATTCACTAATCACAACAGCAATAATAATATGCAATTGAAACCAATGAGAAGCTCAATATAATATTCCAATAAAGAATAGATAGTCAGTGCAAAAAGATGGGGTTAAAATGGTGATTTGAATCACCAAATTAATCCTTAAGTTTTAAGCTCACAATTATTTAAATAAACCAACAATAATCTCAATCAATTATTAGACCAATGTACTCAATCAAATGTTAGGTCAGACGACAACAGAATGCCTCAGATGCCTTAACCAGCAGGAGCTCACAAGGCATAAGGGCCTTACCTTAAGCCTCATTGAAGATGCACAGTAGTAGCACCAATGGAGGCACAAGGGCCTCAGAGACTAAGTGTTAAGAGAGAGAGAGGGCACAAATCACAAGAAGAGGAAAACCCTCTCCCTCTCTCTTTGATTCTCTTCCCAGCCTCTCAGTTCAAACCTGGGTGAACAATACCGGGTAATAGGGTAAACAATCAGATGTCCAGACCCACCGACGTGGTGTAGCGTGTGAGGGTGCACGGTTCGTGCGAAGGGGACCCGACCCTCGTGTCTTAGGCGAGGGGTTGGTGTGCCTTTTCCCTTTTTTCACGCGCTGGCTGCTTCTTCACGTACCATATGGGACTAATGTCTCTGTTGTTCTTCGCGTGTAACTGCGAATGAAGATTGCTCTGATTGAGGTCGAAGAAGGTGCCTGCTGCTGTAATTGAGATCCTGGAGGTGACCCTGGAACTGGTCCGCAACACCTGGAGGTAGTATTAAGGATGAACTCAGCCAGATAGCTATAGACAGAGCTGGAGAAGGAGGTGGCAATGATGGAGCTCTGACGTAGACCTAAAACAGAGAATACGGCCTCTCAGCTCTATTAGAATTGTTCAGGAGGATCGCCTGAGTGTGGCGAATGTGCTGGTGGTGGTTGCATATGATGAGGAGGTGTGTGTATGTGTGGCAAAGTCAAAAAAGGTGGTTGAAGGTGGTGTTGCATGATGGCGTGCTAGAGAGATCAAAGCCCCAAATTTCTTTAGGGCTTTTGATCAGTGAGACGAGGCAGAGCTCGCGGACCGATGGCAGGCAGATTGGTGAAGTGGAGCGGTCATGTGAGCTTGCTAGAGGTACGCCATCGTTGAGGAAGGTAGAGATGGTACGGGCAGTGTGGTGTGCGAACTTAGGTTTTAAGGGTGTAGGAAGAGTCAAGGGAAGGAGAGGAGTCAAGAACGAATGACTATGGATGAGGAGAGAGTGGGGATGGCACCGACCATGATTGGCTGGCGTCGAAGAAGGAGGTAGCTCCGAAGAAGGGAACAACGACGTCTGAAGGGGAAGGAGGCTCCTAGTAGGTATGGCGAGGTGCGGACGACGAAGAGGAAGAGTTTCCCTCTACCTATGGTATGTGGCAAAGTGCGAAGAAGCTGGAGAATGAGGGTCACCGGAGCAAGCTCGAGAACGTTGGAGGAAGTGGAAAAAGAGGATATTTTGACCTCAAAACTTGCTAAGGAGAACGACCGATAATAGGAGGTCTTTTTAAAGGCCTCAAGAAGAGCTCCAAGCTTGGTAAAAAGCTTGAGAAGCTTGAGATTTTATGGGAGAAGATCCCAAAAATTCTTACGTTCACCTAATTTGAGGGGCTCAATTTAGGGTTCGAAAGGCAGCGCAAACGATTAGGAAGATCCTCAAGATCATTCCCTTCAAATTTGGAGGGATTCGGTTGAGTAATCAGAGAGGAATCTCTGATTGAAGGTCGGTTGCTTTGGGTTCACACAGGCAATGGCGGAAGGGACCTTTTTGAAGAAAATGATGAATAGATAGGGGGTAAATGCAAATAATTCGAAAGTTAGGGGCTTGGCTGAAAGAAAGACTTAATGGACCAATTTGCAAACTAGGTCAAGATGAACCTTGATTGGGCCCAAATTTTGGTACAAACCTAATTTCGACTCAAGAAATCTAATGGTGAAGTCAGACTTCAGTTTTGACCAAGCTTGACTAGGAAATTTGCATAAAAATCCAAATTAGGGTAAAATTCTGTCTGAGACTCTATTTGAGGTCAAAATAGGTTCAGATGGTCAAACTAAGGTAACAAACCTCTCAGAATATTTTTCTATAAATTTAGGAGGTTTAGATGAATTTTATCCTGACCAGAATGTCTTTAATTTAAGCTGGTTTGAAATTAGGATTCTGTGTGTTGTGGTTCTCGAAATACATGAAACCCTGTTTCTAACAATGCTGACCCACTTTTTGGACTTTTAAGCTCATTTAACCTTCATTTAACTCCTAAATAACCCTGTGGTTAATCTATGTTTGAGATGTGCTATTAAAATTACAAAATTAACCGTAATTTCTTGTTTTCCTTTCAAATCAGGATGACTTGGGATTACGACCCTCAGATGATTATGTAGGAGCATTTATCAATCAAATCTGAGTAAAAGTGGCTAGTTAAGGCCTATGATGGTGTTCCCATCAGTGCCCAAATTACTCTGCAATACCTCAATCATCCTAGGCAGACCCTTCCTTGCTACTGCTAAATCCCACATTAATTATGAATATGGAAAAATGGAAATTGCCTTTGGAGATAGAACTATGTAATTAAATGCTTTTAGGGCCATGAAAAATTTTGATCATTATGGAGCTATTGAAGACTTGGAGGATAATGATATTGAGGAAAGCATGGCTATTAATCTTATTAAGGATCCTTTGCTAGCATGTTTAACTCAACCAAGAAAGGAGATTGATTTGGAACCTAAGTGCAAGGAGGTCTGCAATTATCTGAATCCAGTTTCCAACTATAGACTCATATGTAATCCTCCTATGGAAAGGCTACCTGTGCCAACTCAACTACCCTCTCTGATAGTCCCACCTGAACTAGAATTAAAGCCCCTCCCAAGTAGTCTAAAGTATGTCTTCTTGGGACCTAATCAGACCCTTCCTGTGAATGTCAACTCTCATCTAACCAAGAATCAAGAGCTTAAATTGATTAAGGTCTTAGGTGAAAATAAGCAAGCTATTGGATGGACCATATCTAATTTAAAGTGTATTAGTCCTATTTTCTATACCCATAAGATTTACTTGGAAGAAGATGCATGACCCTCTTGAGAATTACAGAGGAGACTTAACCTGAATATGCAAGAGGTCATAAAAAAGGAAATAATTAAATGACTTGATGCGAGCATTATTTACCCCATTTCTGACAATCCTTGGGTAAGCCTAATTCAAGTTATACCTAAGAAAGTAGGATTAACTATGGTAACCAATAACAAGGGCGAATCCATCATAACCTGCTTCGCGATAGCAAGGTGGGTTTGCATCCACGATAGCATGGCGAGTTTGCATTGACTATAGACGACTCAATTTTGCCACTAAGAAGGATCACTTCCCACTACCCTCTATTGAATAGATCTTGGAGAAATTAGCAGGAAGGAAAATTTTCTATTTCTTGGATGGATATTCTAGATACAATAAAGTTAGGATCAGTCCAGAAGATCAAGAAAAGACGACTTGTACATGTCGCTAGGGAACCTTTGCTTTCCATAGAATGCCTTTCGGATTATGTTATGCACCTATGACTTGTCAAAGGTGCATGATGGAGATCTTTTCAGACATGATTGGTGATTATTTGGAAGTCTTTGATTGCGCAGTAATCATAGGACTTAAATGACTTGAATTAAGCTAGAACTTAGCATAATTGTAGGGTAATTCATGCATAAATAACATGCATTGCATCTTTTCTACTTTTCTTAGATATTCATGAAATAATGTTATAATGTACTGATTAGTGCATTTTTTTGAATTGTAGGCAATAAGAAGCTTAGGAGATGACTTGAAGTTGGAATTGAAGAAAGAAGGAAGCTAGAGTTGTAGTAGAGCTAGAGTAGAAGCCCTAGAATAAAGATGAAGACATAATGTAGGGAAGAGCTATACTACCTTACTAGTATAATTTTAATGCATGAATTAAATTATGAAGGGCATAGGACCTTTCCTAGCCTTAGGATAGCCCTAGAGACCTTCCTAAACCCTAGCAACCCTTAGATTAGGTCACCTTAGCCTAGGATACCTCAAAACCCTTATTCCAGCCCATATCTAGATATCCAGGTAGGTTGCTGGACGTCCAGGATCCTTAGGCACCACCTGCAGAGCCAGAACACAATTCTGCTGGAATATTAGACATCCAGACAAGGTGTCAGACATCCAATTTCTGCAGAATTCCAAGACATAACCTAAACTTCACCTTGATTCGACTTTGGATGTCCAAACTAGAGTTTTAGACTTCTGATTTTGAAGTATAAGTCATCTGATTACTAAATAAGACGTCTGGAACCCTTCTTCAATCACTATTTTTGAAATCAAGCCTAGATCTCGATTTCCTAAGGCCATAAACCCAATTCTACACCCTAGGGAACCTAAATTAAGGTGCCCTAAGCCTAGTACACTACCCCAAGACCTTCCTAAGAACCTAATTAGGTTCTCACCAAGCCCAATTGACTTGGATCTAAGTCATTCACTGTTCACCTAGTTAATTGGACTCATAGAGTCCAGTTGAGCTCAAATCTCAACCAACACAAGTCTAATTGGACTCAGTGAGAGTCAATTCAAGCCTAACCTAATTAGGAACTTTCTCTCCCAATTAGACACACATCCACTCAATTAAACTTGTAATAAGTTTAATTGCACTTATCTCTTTAGTATTAGGGTTTATAACCCTATCTCTAGAAAGCTACCTAAACCCAATCACCTAGATTTATAGGAATCAACCTAAACCACCTAGCCACACCCACATATTCACATGCACACACCCACACACTCACACCTAGTTGCCCACTCTAGCGACCTCTAGAACCTTCACCTAGTGGTGCTTCCTTGAAGACTATTTTTAATCTTTCAAGGAGTCCACAACCACACCCATGAAATGTGGATCTAAGAAGACCCATTTCAAATGGGGTGGCCGGCCATCATGGAGGCTCTTCTAGAGAGCTCCACACTTCTCTAAAGGGTCTCCCCATTAGTTTATTTAAGGACTGTTGTTCGAGCTTTTTGTCGTGTTTCAAGTAAATTGCATTGTAGTGTAGTCGACAAATAGTTCTCAAATAGATAAAATTTATCACTCAAAATCTAAATTGAAGTTCGAGGTCGAACACAAGGAGCAAATATGGAATTCATGCACTAATCTTTAATTGCATATAAGCACAAAAGAGATATTCAATGAATAATATCTAATCAAATTCATATTCAATTATAAGCATGAGTATTTCAATAGATCACAATGACAAAAAGAAATCTAAGATAAAATAATGGCGATTTAGATCACTAATTATTAGCCTTAATTAAGCATATTTTAACTACTCAAATATTTAAACAGTAACATCAATTAGAAATGCCACACAAGATAAGTGGAGAAATTAATCCACAGTAGCCTCAGACGTCAGAACCATGCATTAGGCGACTTTAGTGCACAAGGCATAAGGCTTCTCAAAGCCTCTCTTATTCTCCTGCTTCCACTTTCCTTTTTCTTCTTTCCTTACACCTTCAGCTTCTCTTCTTTCTTCTTCTCTTCTTAAGCCTTCTCCTTTTCTTAAGGCTTTCTTCAAGCTTCTGATGGGAACACCAACATGAGCCATAACTAGCTCAATTTGATTTGATTAAGTCATTAAATGCTCCTACATAACCGCTAGAGAACCCTAATTCATTGCATAATCATTCTGAGAGAAAGATAGTAAAACAGGGGTAAAACTATAGTTTTAACAGTATATCTCAATTGCAGTACAATCATGGGTTTTCTCAAGAGTTGAACAAGGGTCAAATGGCCTTAAATATCCAACAAGTGGGTTAATACAGATAGAAAAGGGTTTTTACATGTTTTGAGAATTAAATGACTTCTGAAACCTTAAAAACAAACTCACTTAATTAACTGAGGTTCTGGTCATGATAAAATTCACCTAAACCCTTTAAAATTCATAGAAAAATATTCTCTAGGGTTTGGTGCCTTCAATTTGACCATCAGAACCTGTCTTGACTCAAAACAGAGTCCTAGACAGACATTTGCCCTAATTTGGGTTCTTGCATAAATTATCCAATCAAACTTGGTCAAAACCAATATCCAACTTCACCATTAGATTCCTTAGGTCAAAATTAGGTATTACCAAAATTTGGGCCCAATCTGAGATTGTCTTGACCTAGTTTGCAATTTGGTCCTATCTAATTCTTTTCTCTCACATACATGCCTTTAACTTTTGAATATCTTACAAAAGGCTCCCAATTTATTTGTATTCTTCATAGAAAGGTCCTTGCTGCCATGAAATCCTATTCCTACAACTCCGACGACCTTAATATGGAAAGATCTTCATGATTCCTTGATGAATCCCTCTCAAAATTAAAAGGGAAGTTCGTCAAGGAATTGTCTTCCTTTTTAGTCAGATCCAAAGCTCCAAATCTCGCCCAATCACTCATGTGAATCCTTCAAAGAGATGGGTATCTTATTCCAATGAGCATTCCAATCTTGGAAGCTTGGCTTCCAAGCTCAAATCAACATCTACACCCCTATAAAAGGACCCTCAGACCTCATCGTTCTCTTCAGACTCGATTTTAACCGGAGAATCCCTAATTTCTTCTTTCCTCATCCGGTCGAAAAGCTCCTTGAGCTCCTGCGATTCCCTCCAACTCCTCTCATCGTCTGACCACAATACCGGTTGCAAATTCGTCTTCCTCACCTTCCTCCACGTCGTGCAACACCAGCTGTTGTCGCCCGTTCTCCTTCATTGTCGCTGTCCCCCTCTACCGGAGCATCTTCTTCCCTGGTGCCAGCCTACCAACGCCGGTGCCATTCTCCCCCTTTTGTCTGATTAGGTTAGGTTAGATTAGTTAGTTTAGATTCCTAGTTTAGTTTCCTACCCAAAAATCCCAAAAATAGCCCTTGACTGCGTCGCTCATCCTTGCCTTCTCTGTCTCCGACCACTCCTCCGATGAGGCGGTTCCACTACTACACAACTCCATCCGCCTCTTCGACCACCTCATAACCTTTGCCTCATCCTCCCGCACAAAAACCCTCTTATCTCTCCATTCACACACCCAACACTTCCCCTGAACAAACCCATCACCGGTTTCCTTCCCTAACTTCGACTGACCACCACACACCTCCACAAGCCACGAAAACACCACCAAAGCACTCTGCGCCCTACAGTGAAGCTCCTGAGCTTTTTTAATTGGGTTGTAAGGCCATGTTTACGTTTTCAGGTATTCGCCCTCGTCGCCATTAATAGTGCTCCTTCGAGGAGGTTGAAGGTCTCTTATTGCCGCGAGTCCCAGGTGAAGTCCCAGGTAGTGCGACTTACTCTCAGGAGAGTGTCCAAGCTACTAATTGGAGACACTGAGGCCCCTACAACCGTAATCGATGGCTCCATCCCTAGCAACTGCACGCAGAAAGAAGGGTGGGACTTTAGTCCCACATCGTAAACTCGTAAGCTCCTACAGGCACATAGATTGAATTTTTGCCTTAGCCTATTCGCCTCCTAACATGAGGGTGAGGTCCTCCTTACCCATGCACGCCACACTCGCGACACCTAACCTGCAAGTCTGGCACATCCGATTGCCTGCCTAAGCCCTGTTCACACCTCGCTCATCACCCACTGCTGGTGAGCTTGGTCCTGAGTGCGCGTGTGCCCGTTTACCCGATTACCCTGACTATGGCCCTGGGAGGGCGGATCCCAGAGAGAGAAAGAAAGAGAGTGCGGGGAAGGGGGCCTTTGCCCTGTGCGACACTTAGCCAAATTTGAGAGTGCCTCCCTCCGTGCGTGAAGAAAGAAGAAGAGAAGTGGACCTGAAGAGGCAAAGGTGAAGAAGAAAGAAGAGGAGAAGGAAGAAGGCTTGTGCGTAAAGAAGAGAAGGAAGGAAGAGAGCAACTGAAAAAGGAAAGCCAAGGAAAGAAAGAAAAGAAGAGGAGGAAAGGAAGAAGGCCTGCAAAAAGGTGAAGAAGAGATGAGGAAGAAGTAGAACAGTGCTTCTCTAGCACTGTAGCACCTGTTGGTTAAGTCGTCTGGTCATCAGACCCGATGTCTGATTTGAGGCTTGATACTTTGAACGATTGATTTGGAATTACTGTTGAGATATTTAAATTGGTTGAATGCTTGAGATATATATACTTAGAGAGTAATTGGTGATTTAAATCGCCATTGTTTTAGCTTCTCTACATTTTTTTTATTGTCTCAAGATTCATGGGAATTCATTGAATATCTAATGTAACATATTAGTATTTATTGAATATCATTATTTGGTTTAAGTTCTTGTGCTCAGTTACATATTATTTGAGATTAGTGTGTGAATTCCTATTTGCTCCCTGTGTTCAACCTCGGACTTTCATTCGAGTAATAAATTTTATTTGTTTTCAAGTGATTTCGACTTATACTACGACGCAACTTTTATAACATCGATCTCGCTCTGTAAACACCT
Source organism: Thalassia testudinum (assembly GCA_037157565.1). Lineage (NCBI taxonomy): Eukaryota > Viridiplantae > Streptophyta > Magnoliopsida > Alismatales > Hydrocharitaceae > Thalassia > Thalassia testudinum. The sequence goes on along the minus strand of JAZHRO010000007.1, from coordinate 67,516,720 downwards.
TCTTCTTTCCTTCACAGAACCCAAGAGTCAGGCGTTTTAGTACAAGGCACAGCTACAAAGAGCAAAACCTCCCCCCCTCTCTCTCACAAATTTTCCCCTTCTTTAATCTCAGATAACCGGTCAACTAATCGGTAATCGAGGATCTGGGTACTAGGCTTGTGTGCGTGTTATTGCAAGCGAGGAGTGTAGAGTAGGTCGGGTAAGCGAATCGTGAGGGTGAAGGTTACCCGACCCCCATGTACTAGGCAGAGGGCCTAAAGCACTTTTTCCCTTTATGTGTGTGCGCTCGTTTGTCTCTTTACGATCTGGGACTAATCCCACTGATATCTTTGTGTGCAGTTACAGCATAGAAAAAATCTTCCAATTGCTGATGAAGGATGGCTACTTTGCTTCGATTGCCTGCCTAGGAGTTTTCCTGGAGCTGGACCATAGCACCTGGAGTTGATCTTGACAAAGACCACGATCGTGGCATGAAGAACAAGGTTGAGGAAGATGACGTGACGGCAGAGCTTCGACATAGGATTTGAAATACAAAATACGAGCTCGTTAAACAACTCATAAGCATCACAAGGATGCGGCGAGGGTGTTGGTGGCAGTGGCATACTACGAGGGTGGACATAGGTGGCTGGCAAAGGCTGATTTGGTGGTGCGACAGTGGGGTGTTTGGGGGCATGATGGAGGTGATAATCCCCTCAATTTCTTGAGGGGTTTGATGTGGGTTGATGAGGTAGAGGTTATGGAGGTGTTGGCGAGGCATTTGGTGGCTTGTGGACGTGTGGAGACCTCATCGCAGGGTGGCTAGATGTGTAGAAGATGGAGGGCAAATGGCGGCGGCTTGGGTTGAATTGAGGGATAAAGAGAGGGAAAAGATAATAAAGTGAGGAAGGAACCTAACTAACCTAAACTAACGGCCGAAAGGGGTAGGATGGCATCGGTTATGGTATGGCCGGTGCCGTGGAAGATGAACTCTCTAGTGGGAGAAGCGGCGACGACGAGAGGGTATAGGTGGTGCTCACTGGCATTGCATTGCGTGGCGGAACGAAAGGAAGATGATCCTGCTGGCTATTGTTTGTGACGGTGAGTGAAGAAGGTAGTTGAAGAGGGTCGCCGGAGTTGGTGGAGACGGAGGTCGGGGAGAAGAGAAGGGGATTCCAACCTCCAAACCAATCTAAGGATGTAAGTTTTGCATCAGGGGATCTTTTATAGGCCTTTGGGGAGCATTCCAAGCTTGGAAACTGATTGTGTCGAATATTCTAGCAAATGGGATTGGAAAATCCATCGTCATAGTTCGATTCGCGAGAAAATTCGTCCATCAGATAATTTTAATCGAAACTCGAAAAGTGAGTCCCAGGTCGAACACGAGGAGGCAAACATTTGGTTTTGAAAATTCGCGTTTCGCTTTTATTTGTTTTTGTCGTTTTTGTCTTTTCTAATTTTTTTGGTATTTTTAGCAAGCAAGAGATTAGGTCGATGAATTCTTATCTAACTAATCTACATGCAAAATATAAAGTGAGAGACAGAGAGAGAGAAACAATCATGTATTTTTATAATCAAATGTTTATTACAACTAGGAAAGTGAGAAATCTATACTACGAAAGCAATAAAGATAGTGATGGGTGAGAGAAATCCCCCTCGACAGTCACTTGGAGGATGACTCACTCTGACGAGGCCTGGAGGAAGGTGGTGAGGAGCGGGACGAACAAGGACAGAGCTAGAGGACGGAGGGCGATGCAGGACGACGTTGCGGCGAGGATCTTCTTCCTGAAGGGAGGTGAGAGGACGGCTACGGGATGCTCCATGAATGGGGATGAGTGGCAGGAACAAATGTTTGTTTTCTACTCTAAAGGAGCATCTTGAGCTTGGGATAAGCTCTCTCTAGAGCCTTGGAGGCGGTGAGAGGAAGAAAGGAAGAGATGGTGAAGAATGGAAGTGTAGGGGTCCTTTAATAGTGGAGGAAAGAGGAAGAAATCCGTGTAGAGGGTTGGAGTGACAGTTGCAAGCATCGCTGAAGATTCGCCCAACTATTGCTGAAGATTCACACCAACTCACGCCCACTGCTGCTATGCTTGCGTGCTCATCATGCGCTGTGTCACGTGCATGCATGCTGGCATTGCGCTGTTGCTCGCTTCTCACGCTGTGCTGGCGCTGTAGTGTGGGTGCGCGGGCTGATGCTCGCGCGTCTGCGCGTGTACTGGTCGGTGCACCCCAATTGCTGATTTGGGGTGGGATCCACAGATCTCGAACTCGTGCTCCTTCTTTGTAAGCCAAGTGTTCAACTGTTGAGGCAAGGCTATGTTTGAGTCACGAGGAATGCATGGATGCTGAGAGCGTGGAGGAACCTCAATCGTTGGATCGTGATCCAATGGATGTGGTGCGAGTTCTCTGATGATGAGGGGGCACCTTTAGTTGTTGCTGGCCAGTGTAGGGCGGCCTAGATGGCACCATGTGGCACCATCTGGGCCGTCTATCTTATTTCTACTGCAAAGGGTGCCACAGTGCTCAAATTGAGATGATTCCCACGCTGTTAGACTGCGATCGTCGCTCTAGATTTATCCGTACGGTCAAATTTTTCAGTCAAAGCCCATAAGGATGTCGCATTGCCCCCTTGGCCATTGATCTTCTTCTGACATCTATGGTGCTATGGGATTCTGATCTAGACGATTTCGGAGGTGTTAGACTCCGATCGTCATCCTGATCAGATTCGTACAGTCAGATCATCCATCCAAGACCCTGAAATAAATCTCCTTCCCTCCTCACCATAAAAAGGACTTAATTAACCTAAAATATACACTACTTTAAATACAGGATGATACATGCTATGCAATATTTATAACATGAAATGCAAGTTTAAGCCTAAGAACATGCATGAACAGGCATTTTAACCTAATTAAATGTGTCTACATCATACCCCAATGCCTATCTTTTGCTAGTCCCTAGCAAAATTAAACTATATGCTATGTATAAAAATGGAATTAGGGCTCGATCACTTAAGGCATTTGTTGTTTATTAACAAAAGGAATTTTCAACTAAGGTCCTAAACTATGAAAGCTCAACAGTACCCAGGTGTCTGCTAGAATGCAGACCACCCAAGTCCTCGCCTTATTTGAAAAGGGAAGATACATTTTTTTTTGTTTTTCTTCTTTTCTATTTTTTTTTGGACTTTTGTAGTTTGAGAGTTTCGGGATAACTTTTTACAGCTACCCAACCCGCTCAAGACTCGAGAAGGATTCTAAGCATCCAGTGGAAAGAGTGAAATACTCACTAGACAGCCATTAAAACGGACTTCGGGTTTTTATGACCCCAGGTGACCTTAAGAGTTTTTGCCTAAAGGTTTATCTTTTCGAATGGTAGCTTTCTCCCTCTTTTATTTTTTATAGGGTCAACACAAGGGCGAACCCAGTGTATATCCCCCCGGTTTATTCTATCTCCCTGCTTCTTTCCTAAGTGTTTTGGGAATTATTGTGCATTTTTTTGAGCTAGGCTCTGGACAACCAACCAATGGGTTGTTAGCCACGGCAACTTGTTAGCCATACTCGTGTGGTGAAGTGTGGTTTATTTTTTTTATTTTCTCCTTTTTCTATTTTTTTTCTTTTTGTGTACTTTTTTTTCTTTTTCCTAAGTAGGTGGCTTTCCTGATCTAAGGTTTATCTAAAGGTAGTATGAAGAGAATGGTTGTGTGGCTGGGCTCTGGACAACCGGTCAATGAGCTGTTACCATCGACAACATGCCAGCCATACTACCCTAGACAGTTCATTAGCTACTCAATTTCCATAAAAATCATCGGAAAATGAGTCAGTGCAAATAGTGTGTAGATGCTTAGACTTAAAATCCCCTCAAATCAGAGGGCGGGTTGGTAAGTTATGTACTTATCATCCTAATTTATTCACCAAATTAAAGTAAAATTACTTGGCAAGGACTCGAGACTAAGTCCACATTTAAGTGGATACTCGAGCTAATTAAGCCTGAAGACCTGAAGAGTCTAAGTGTTCAAGTCCTATCGTATCATTTCTTAAAGTTAATAACTTTCAAAAGCCTAAGTTCTCCTCCTAATTCTATTTTTTCTTTTTTTTATCTTTTTGAATTTTCAAATTCTTTTAAAGAAAATAAAATAAATTTTACAGAGCTAACGAAATAATTTTAGGATTAAGTATCCACCCCCCATGCCTAAATGATGCAATATCCTCATTGTAAAAACAAAGACATGAAAGGGTGGAATAACGGAATATCACCTAAATTTCATGACAATCCGGTCAGCTCCACAGAGAACGTAGAAAATACACGCATGCTAAATTTATTGTCTTCAACTAGGCATAAAATACAAACAAAGAAGAAATTAGGAATTCACAAGTGCAGGTCAGAATCAAAATAAAAATATTGATCACAGGACCTGCCAGTAGGTGTCCACAAATGTGGACCAGATTATGGTGCAGACCCATGCCCTAGGGTCAGTGGTTCTCAGGTATTGGGTGAAAATCACCCAAAATCGAAGATTGTTGAGCTTGCAGAGCCAGGCCTATGGTTTTGTAGTATGCAACCCAAGATCAAAGTGTCGGACAATGGGTAGAGATGATTCAATAGGTTCGAATGTCCTTTTAGATTTCGACTCAAAAAGGTAATCAATGATTCTAAGCTTTGGTTGAATCTTAAAGATATCATAAGGGTCCTAGTAAAAAGTTGGTGATTTTAGGTCAATAGGAACCCTTAGATCCAAAATTGTGTTTTCCTCTGAGTTAGCCTTCCAAATTTCATTGCCAAATTCCTATCCTCTAAAATCAATATTTCCGGGACCTCCAAATCGTTGTACACCCCAGCTAAAGTACCCAAGTCCAACATTTATGGCTGAATTAGGATTGACTTGGGTACAATGATTTCCAAATCAAAAGCAATCCCTTTAGGGTGTGGTTGAGGAATGGGGCTACTGATTGAATCTTCTAGTAAGCGAGGATTCGAATCCTCCAAGTTAGCCCCAACCGAATCCAAATCTTCAATAATTGGGCTATCAAATGATTCGTCATGCTCCTCGAGCCCATTTGCCTCACTAAAATTGTTTTCCTTAACTTCAAGTGAGACGTCACTCAGAGATTCCTCACCCTCAGAATTAATGAATTCTTGGTCCTCATTTATATGTCTCAAAATCATGTCATTTCATGGTCCTCGGAGACATATTTTTCGACGTTCCCTGGCTCGGGGATCTCGGGTGAAGCAATCGAAATCGGTTGCTCTAGACCAACCTAGTCATCTCCAGTCTCAAAAAATGTAACCCCCCAGACAGGCACCTGAGCAGGTTCAGACATTGGCTCTCCTGAAAGGGGTTCATCTTGAGAATCATCCCAAGATTGGACTAGGACAACCACAAAATTTATCTTCAACCTCAACAATTTCCCAAGTAGAAACTCACCCAGGCCCCTATCCCTAACATTTTGGAGCAAATCCAATAAAGAGATATTCAGCTCATCAATCATTTTTATCATAGGCTCCAATGCTTCAGTGCATGGTGTTGGCTGGGCTTCTAAAGATTGTATGGTGTTCCTCAAGTTAGCCAACACCCTATCTTGGATCTGGTTCACCTGAACCGAATGGTTCAGTTCAGGTTTGGGAAGGTTTGGGTTAAATCTAGGGGAGTCAAGATATCAAGGTTCTCGGGTACCTCCCTGATAGTAGGTCATTTTAGGTTGTTTAAAGAATCGTGGCGACCTATATTCAGTGGAATACTGGGGAGGGTAAGTGTTATAATCAACATATCTTTCATGGTTGTAGATTTGATTAGGTTGATCATCAAAGGGTGGAGATCTATAATCTTTGTAGCTCTGGCAAGGATAGTAATCATAGTCTTGTTGTCCAGGGTTAGACCCTGGTGACAAGCGTGGAAATCGTGCATTTTGAAATCGCGAGTTTTTGGAAAACAACATCGTAGTATAGTCACGAAATCCCCTTGACAAAAACATTTATAATATTGAAACTCGATGATTTTATTCCTTTGAAAACTTGAGTCTCGGTCATTCGTCTCTGGGAGGCGTGAAAACGAGTCAAGAATTGGATCGACTTTTCTAACCTAAATCTAATCTAACCTAATATTTTTGGTCTTTTTGTATTTTGCGCTCTTTTTGTGTTTTTGATTTTTATTTTGAAAGTGAAATGAAACCTAGATCTAGATGTGCTAGCGAAAACCTAAGTGATTACGTGGATCTAAGTGGGGCCATGGTGACCGTGCATGGTGTGACAAACCTAAATGGGACGCTCTTAACTACACTAATAAGCATGCATCAAAGTTGTAAGCCGTGAAGATAATAGCATGCATATAAAACCATTAAACAAGAGTATCATGCATCAAAAATTAAGTCACTATAAAATCTGGATACATGGAAATAAAGCTAAATTAAAGAAAGGGATCAACCAAGAGAGGCTAAGGAGAAGCCTTCTTGGCCGTCCACTAAAGAGAGGAGGATGGGTGTGTGCAGCCAAGTGGAGAGAGGAGGGTGTTGCACCCTTTCTCTACCAATGGCCGTCCTTGAGAAGACCTTGAGGGGGGTCTTCTCTATGGCCGTCTAAGAGGAAAAGAAAATGGGGGCGTGGATCCTCTATGGTGGAAGAAGAGGGCACGCCCATAAGAAGAAAGCAGAAGGTGTTGCATCCTTATGGTCTTCTTCTTCTTGCCACCCTTGAAGAAGCTTGGAGGAGAGCTTCTTCCTAGCCATCCATGGAGGGAGCCTTGGAGGAGGAGGAGGACGGCCTTGAGAAGGAGAGGAGGAGGTGTGGTTGCAAGTTGAGAGAGGAAGAGAGTGAATGCAGATGGTAGCCAATTTCGTGGCTCCCTGTCCTTATGGGAAGGCTCCATTTGGTTGCCACTTTTGGTGGCTCCAAAAATAGAATTTCCATTAATGTAGGATCTAGGGTTGACGCATGGTGTTTTAGGGTTTCCAAGAGTGGGTGTGCATTGGTTGGTAGGGATAGAATAGGAAGGTAGGATTTAGGAAGGTGTGTGTGTATGATATGAATTTCGTAGAGTGATGTTGTGTGGGTTTTGGTAAATCTAGGTTAGGTTGACCGATATGAAGTGGGTGTGAACCTAATTAGGCTTAGGAAAGTCTAATTAGATAGGATTGAACCTAATTAGGTCTAGGTCAAGTGTAATTGGATGTGTGCATGTGATTAGGCTAGGGTAACCCTAATAGGTATGAGTTAATTAGGTCCTAGGTGGGTTTAATTGGGCTTGGGTGCACCCAATCAACTATAGATGCACCCAATTAGGTATGGGATGGTTCAACTAGGTTAGGGATAGGATAAGTAGAGCTATGGATAGTGAACTAGGCTTATGAGGTCTCTAATTAGGTTTCCTAGGGTGTCCGGTGGGGTTCCTAGGTCGAAATAGGCAAGATCAGGCTTCTAGCACCAAAATCAGGAACCAGACAACAATATTAGACGTCCAGGATAGTGGTTAGACGTCTTATACTACAAAATTGGATGTCTGGACAATAAATTAGACATCCAATTCTGTGTCAGTTTGAGTTTTGGCTTCCTAGATTGTTATTCTGCAGAAATCAGACGTCCAGCCAGATGTTTGGACGTCCTAAAAGGTGTTGGAGAGTGAGTTTTAGGTTTTCTAAGGTGGGTTTTGGTTTCTAAGTGTTTGGGAGAGGGATAGGGTGGATAAGAACATGGACGGTGTTATCTATGATTGGGTTTTGAGGCTAAGGTGCTCTAATGGAGGTTGTTTTGGGTTTGGGAAGGTTGTCCTAGGGTTGCTAAGGGTAGGGATAAAGCTATCCTCCTCACTCCTCTTGTCTGGGCCAGTCTTCTTCCTTTATTGCTTTATTCCACTATCTCCTTCATCCTGGATTACTTTATTATCTGCAAATAGCAATAAAAATGGTTAACTAACAGGATATCTCATCTTATTCTAAATAGATTGGTGCAATGCATGATATGCAAGATATGAGTGCAATATCCATAAATTAAGCTAGGTTCAAACATTATTTAGGTTGATTAGGACTAATGATTGCTGTGCAATCACCTGGACACTGAGGTTCGGATTCATATCCCCAATCAAAGTTGTCCCGGCTAGGAGATGGGTAGTCATAAGTCAAGTCGGGATAGATTTATGAGAAAATCCATTGATCAGATAATTATAACCGAAACTCGAAAAGTGAGTCCCAAGTCGAACATGGGGAGGCGAATGTTTGATTTTGAAAATCCGCATTTCACTTTTATTTATTTTTGTCATTTTTGTCTTTTCTAATTTTTTTGGTATTTTTAGCAAGCAAGATATTAAATTGATGAATTCTTATCTAACTAATATACTTGCAAAATATAGAGAGAGAGAGAAACAATCATGTATTTTTATAATCAAATGCTTATTACAACTAGAAAGCAGGAAATCTATACTACGAAAGCAATAAAGATAGAGATGGGTGAGAGAAATCCACCTCAATAGTCGCTTGGAGGACGACTTGCTCTGACGTCACCTGGAGGAAGGTGGTGAGGAGAGGGATGAACGAGGATGGAGCCAGAGGACGAAGGGTAGGGTAGGACGGCGTCGCGACAAAGATCTTCTTCCCAAAGGGAGGTGAGAGGACGACCGTGGGATGCTCCACGAATGGGGATGAGAGGCAGGAACAAATGTTTATTTTCTACTCTAGAGGAGCATCCTAGGCTTGGGACAAGCTCTCTTTAGAGCCTTAGAGGTGGTGAGAGGAAGAAAGGAAGAGATGGTGAAGAATGGAGGTGTAGGGGTCCATCTATAGTGGAGGGAAGAGGAATAAATTCGTGTAGAGGGATGTAGTGACAGTTGCAAGCGTCGCTGAGGATCCACCCAACTGTCACTGAAGATCCGCGCCAACTCACGCCTGCTATTGCTGTGCTTGCGCGCCCATCACGTGCCGTGTCGCGCACACGCTAGTGTTGCTCTGCTGTACGCTGCTCACGCTGCACTAGCATTGCAGTGCGGGTGCTCGGGCAGGTGTGCGCGTGTCTACGAGTGTGCGCTGGGTGATGTGGCCCAATTGCTGATTTGGGGGGCGGTCCATGGGTCTCGAACCCGCTCTCCTTCTTTGCAAGCTAAGTGTTCAACCGTTGAGGCAAGGCTACGTTTGAATCACAAGGAGTGCATGGATGCTGAGAGTGCGGAGGAACCTCAGCCGTTGGATCTTGATCCAACGGCTGTGGTGCGAGATCTCTGATGATGAGGAGGCACCTTTATTCGATGCTAGCCGGTGTGGGGTGGCCTAGATGGTGCCACGTGGCATTATCTAGGCCATCCATCTTCTTTCTGTTGTAGAGGGTGCCACGGTGGTTGGATCGAGATGATTCTTACGCTATCGGATTGCAATTGTCTCTCCGGATTCATCTGTACAGTTGGATTTTTCATCTGAAGTCCACAAGGATGTCGCATTGCCCCCTATCCATTGGTCTTCTTCAAACATCATATGGTGCTACAGGGCTCTGATCTAGACGATTTCGGAGGCGTTAGACTCCGATCGTCATCCTAATCAGATTCGTACGATCAGATCGTCCATCCAAAGCCTTGAAATAAATATCCTTCCCTCCTGGCCATAAAAAGATCGTAATTAACCTAAAATATACACTACTCTAAATGCAGAATGATGCATGTTATGCAATATTTATTACATGAAATGCAAATCTTAGCCTTGGAACATGCATGAATAGGCATTTTAACCTAATTAAATGTGTCTACATTAGAAACCAAGATTGGAAGCCCGGGACCTTCACATAATAGGAAGCTCTTGATTTCAAATGGTTCGCATTGGGTTTTGGGCAAGAATCAGAGTCAAAGATGTGGCACAGATTGAAGATGATCTCTTCAGGAGTTCACCTTCCAATTTTGAAAGAGATTTAGCATGAAATCAGCGAGAACTCCTTGATTGAAGGTTGGTTGCAGGTGCGTTCACATGGCCATGGTGGTAGAGACTTGTTGGTAAAGAAGACAATGAAGTTAGGGGGGTCCTTGTAATAGATTTCGAAAGCTGAGGAGCTATCTGAGAGAAAAAGAGTCAAATTGGTCTAAAATGCAAACTAAGTTAAGATGATCACTGATTGGGCTCAAATTTTGTAAAAACCTAATTTAGATCCAAGGAATCTGATGGTGAAGTCAGATTTTGGTTTTAACCAAGTTTGATTGGGAAATTTGTGCAGAAACCCAAATTAGGGTAACTTCTTGTCTAAGACTCTATTTTAGGTCAAAATAGGTTCTAATGATCAAATCAATGATACTAAACCTTATGGAATATCTTTCTATGAGTTTTAGAAGGTTTAGGTGAATTTTATCCTGACTAGAACCTTTGTTAATTAAGCAGGTCTGAAATTAGGGTTTCGGGTGTGTTAATTCTCTAAATGCGTGAAAACCCTCTTGTTAGTCATTAATGCTCATTTGACCTTCATTTAACCCTTGGGAAACCCCGTGATTGTTCTGCATTTATGATCTTATGTTAAAATTGCATATTTAACCCTATTTAATGTATTCTTCTCAGAATGGATATGCAATGAATTATGACTCTCTGGCGGTTATGTAGGAGCAGTTGTCAATTGAATCTGACTAGTTAAAGATAGTTATGGCTTATGATGACATTATCATCAAGGACCTAAGGGGATGACCAAGAACCCAATCTAGTCTTGGACTCCATTCATGCGCACACCCTCCACAAGCTCCATCACTTCATCACCACCTTCACGTCCAAGGGCTAGAGCATCTCCAGTACCTTCTCAAGAGGCCGACCAACCACCTTGGCTGCCCCTCTTTTCCTTCCCACCACCACTAGCCACATAGCCATTGGAGACTACCTCCAATGCTTACTTTCTGTTAGATAGATTTAAAGTTCTTCATTGTTTTAATTTCTGCATTATTTTCTATTAGTAGCGTGGTAATCCTCTGCCTTAATGGACGCATGAATAATCTTCTGTAGATCCATGCATGCATCATTTTTTTGTTAGCTAGAATCGTTGTTTTAAGGTTTCATGTACAAGCTTTCCTCTAAACATGATTGTAATGATGATATATTGTGAAGAAATGAAATCACTATTTGCTTGATTTATCTATCTATAGTGTGATTATCAGTTGCCTAATTTACATTCTTATCTTGATGCAACACAACATCGGTCCCTGAAGATATCAATGAATTAGCAATCGATTTATTTTCCGCTAATCGTCATCGCATTATTGAGGTTGTGCGAACGCCAACACACACTTTCACATTCGTGATATATTTGACACACACACATGTTTTCCGCATAAACCATGCGACTGGTGCATCTCTAACTTGTATTTTAGAAACTGGGGTCCAATTTTAAGCAAGTATAAAATCAAAATCAATTTCGCTTCTTAAACACCTCCCTGAGATCGACCGGGACTCACCGTCTTATTGTATAAAATTTTTGTTTGAGTCGTGATTTTCGCTATACTACGACAGTTTTCTGACTAAATCTGCATTTTATGACCAAAACAGCCTTCATGGATGATTTCTTGATCTTTAGGGATTCATTTGATGATTGTTTGAGCACCCTAGAGAAAATTTTGAGGGGATGTATAGAGGTAAACTTGGTCTTGAGTTGGGAAAAGAGTCATTTTATGGTCCAAGAAGAGATTATGCTTGGACATATCGTTTCTAAAAGAGGCTAGGAAGTCGACTTAGCTAAAGTTGATTTGATCTCTAATCTACCACCTCCTAGCTCAGTTTGACAAGTTAGTTCTTTCTTGGGGTACGTTGGTTTTTGTAGAAGATTTATAAAGGATTTCTTGAGGATTTCTAGGTCCCTGACTAATCTTTTGACCAATGATAACACCTTTGATTTTACTCCTAATTGCACTTGGTCTTTTTTTTTCTAAAAAAGAAAGGAAAGCTATTGAATCGTCAATAGCAATCCAGGAGAGCTTTTATTTACTATAAAGAGAAATAAAAGTTACAATATCAAACCCCACATATGTATGAGAGACCAGCACTTGGTCTTATTGGCCTCTTAAGAACTTTGTGACTAGGCCTCGATCTTGCAACCACCTAATTGGTCCCATCATTTTGAGATCATGTGTGACGCAATAGATTTTACTGTTGGTAACAGCCTTGGATAGAAAATTGAGAAAAAACCCAAAGTTGTATATTACACTAGCAAAACATTGAATGGTGCTCAAAGGAATTACACAACTACGGAAAGAGTTGCTAGCTAGGGCTTTTTTACTCTTTTTTTTTTGAAAAAGTAAGGAATGCTATCAAGGACAATAGCAAACCGAGAACAGTTTTATTAAAAAATCAGCTATAGGTAATTACAAAGAATTACCCTACTCTTTAACAAGAGACTTACATCCCCATACCATTTTTCCCGCACACACTGACAACCCCCTAAACACCTTTTCATTTCTAGTCCTCCACATGCACCATAATAAAGCTGCCATCATTACATGTGGCTTTCCATTCATCTAAAAATCCCTCCACAAACCATTCTATGTGGGAAGGGGATACCCACAAACAGACCTCCATAATTGATCGTCACCAAGCTCGAAGAGAAAAGGTGTCTCGCACTATTGGTTGGGAACTCACAAAGAGGACACTGCTGCAGCGGAACTCCCATCCTTCTATAACATAAATCCCCTGTGATAAGTCCTTCCCTCCTACATAACCAAAGAAAATTTTGGACTTTTAGGGGAATACGCAGCTTCCATAAACATGCACATTGCCTATCCACTTCTTCCATGTTGGTTTGATCTCTAGCTCCCATCAATTGTGCGTAAGTTGCAGTTGACTTGTAATTGCCATAAGACCACTCAAATCTATCCATACCTCCCTTAGACTAAAAAATTTCTAGATCATGCAGTAGCCTATCTAATTCTTCGCGTGATTTGGCACCTTCACTCAAATTATAGCTAGCAACCCTCCAAACATTGCATTCATCATCCCAGCAGTCTGCCATTGACACAAACTTATCAAGAGCAACGTCAAAGGCACGTGGATATCTCTTGTTCAGTAGCCCCAATCGAGACCACCAATCTGTCCAGAAGCCAAACTCTGATCCATCCCCCACCACCGGTTAGAAATGCTGTTAAATATCTTGCAATGCCTTGTTCATTGATTTCCAGAATGGAGAAGGTCTAGATGGCCTGATCTTGCTCTCATCACATGCAAAGACCCATAAGAATCCCATATGATATCAGTCCATATTCAGTTGTCCCCATAAAAAAGCTTTATAGCCCATTTCAACAGTAAGGAGTCATTGAATTCTTTCAAAGACCAAATCCTTAATCCTCCTTGCTTTTGGGCCTGCATAGCCTTTGCCATTTTACAGGTTGGAAGAACTTACCTTTAGATTTGGCTCCCTTACAAAAAAATCATTTACGCATCACATCTAATATTTTCCACACTGATTTCAATGTTTTAAACATAGAGAAAAAAACACCAGAATAGAAGTGACAACGGAGTTAAGGATCAATCTCCCACCCTTCAAGAGGAAGCGACTAGTCCAATTCTCTAGCTTGGTAGCAATCTTATAAAATAATACATTCCAGTCACTCTTCTTCAATTGGAATCTCTCAATGGCAGCCCCAAATATTTCACTAGTAAGGTAGTGATTGGTGTGTGCAGTATTGCGGATAACTCATCACTCTCCTGACTGTCCATGCCAAAGCAAATCAGTGATGATTTACCACCATTAAGCTTCAGGCTTGAAATTTCCCCAAACATGGAGACCATAATGTAAAGGATCTTTGCTTTCCACCAGCCACCCTCCATGAAAAAAATCGTATCGTCGGCATACTGAAGGATCAGTGCCAAGGTACACGAGTTCGACATCGAATATCCTCTCACCATCCCCACACTTGATAGTTTACAAGCAAATCTAGCAAGAATATCCATGGCCAAGTTAAAAATAAATGGAGCCAATAGGCATCCCTATCGGTCCCCACATTGAGGTTGGATCTAGGTTACACATGGCTTCCCATTAATCAAAGGAGAGAAAGAAGTTGTTGTCATGCATCTCTTCATCCATTGGATCCAAGCAGGTGGGAAACCCCTTTGCTTGAAAATTTCCCATAAATAGGGCCATGAGATAGAGTCATAGGCCCTGCTGAAGTCCACCTTCCACATGTAGGCCTTGCATCTTCTTCTGCACCACCCCATCACAATCTCCTATGCCACAATGAAAGACTCTTATAACGATCTATTGAGAAGAAAAGCGGACTACACTAGACTGATCAAGTCCTTCAATACACCTTTCAATCTATTAGCCAGAATTTTTCCAATGATTAGATAGATGGAGTTAGATAACACAATTGGTCTAAACTCCACTAAGCTTTTTGCCCTTGGCTTCTTTAGTAATAAGAACAGATAGGACCTGTTGATTCTCTCAAATCTAGAGTTCCCACCTTGAAACTCTCTAATAACATCCATAACATCACTCTTCACAACTGACCAGAATTCCTTATAAGAGAATACCTAAAATCCATCTGGGCCTGGGGAGCCTTCAGCATTTAAATCATTTGTGGCCTCTACCACCTCCTGCTCAGAAATAGGTGCAGTCAATTGTTCCCCCATCTCATTCCCAGCTCTCGATAGATCTGAAGATGCCAATCCCCACTGACCTCTATTTGAAGCTTTAGTCGACTCCCTGAAGAACCTGATTGCTTCCCTTTTGATATCACCTATGGACATTAACACCTGATCTCCAAATCTTAATGAGGAGATGAAGTTATATCGCTGCCTAGAACTAGCTGCCAAGTGCAAATACTTGGTGTTCACGTCCCCTTCTTTCAGCCATAGTTGCCTTGATTTCTCCTTCCAATCGATTTCTCTCTTCAAATCCTCCTCCATCACCACCGACTGCCAATGGGCACGCTGCCCCCTTTCCTCCTCTGTCATCAGCCCCAAATTTTCTTTAAGATTAAGACCCTTCACACTCTCCAAAGCTTCCGTGCATCATTGTTTCCTCACAATTTTGGAAGTACGTCTAAACTCCTTCATTAGACTTCTCAATTCCCTCGATTTAGTAGTTAACTTGAAGGTTGACGAGCCATCCACATGCTTTAGGGTCCAACAACGAGAGATGATCTCTCTACAGCCTTCCTCCTTTAGCCAAGATTTCCTGAATTTGAAGTAGGTACCACATGAGACACCTTCCCCACTATCCCATAATAGCGGGGTGTGGTTTGAAAATGGTTGATAAATCCAAACCCATCACTGATGATAACTGAAACCTCTCTAGCAGTTTTGAGTTGCCAAAAAATTGGTCCACCTTGAACATCAGTCCGATACCATTTCTACTCCAGTTGAGGGATATATACTCTTTTGAGCCCATCTCAGATACAACCAGTTGAAACCCATGTGTGGCTTGATCCAACCTTCTACTAGCCCTATCATTTTTAGACAAAGTGCAGTTGAAGTCTCCCCCCACCAACCAAGGCTTCTCATTAACTCTAGCTGCCACTTGAACAAGTTCATCCCATAACTCAGTCCTATGATTGACTGCACACGGACCATAGATGCAAGTAACAGAGAATTCGTGCTCACCATAGACTATTATGAAGCAACATGTCACTTGATATGTCTCCATCTAGGCCTCCACCAATTGTAGGCGAGATCACTTCCACTAGATAGCCAACCCTCCAAACCTGCCTACCGCAGCAATGGACCTTACATCTGCTTGACCTACCTGCAGCAGAGAAGACTACATAGATGTATTTCCTTCTTCAAAATGTGTATCCTGTATAAGTGTGCAATTAGCTTCCCATTCATGCAAGCAACACACCAAAGAAGCCCTCCAGATCCCATCGCATAGCCCACGCACTTTCCAAGTGAGGATCTTCATCCCATTACTTGGTCATTACCCATCTTCGTATTTGCAACATGCTCCACATTTAGAACGGCCACAATAGCTTTCTCATCAACTGCCTTACCTCCTCCCACCATGCATCCCCTTAGTTTGTAGGGAGACCTGACTGCCTTCCCCTTCGAAGATGATCCAAGACCAAACTTTAACCTCCCCAATGTACTGGGAGAAAATGAATCCACCACATCCCCATTCTGCATGTCACCCTCAACCCTTCCCTGCATTCCCTCCATTGCTTTATTGGCTTCTTGATCCCCCCTCACTTCATTATTTTCAGGTGCAATCTTAACATGCTGCTCTTCTCCTTCCATCTCTTCCTTCATTCCCTCATAATCATGATGCTCTTTTCTCTTTTTAGGTTATGGACGATCTTCAGGGACATGTCTATCACTTTTGATCACATTCATTCCTCTAACAACCTCTACAAAGGTCTTTCCATCTTCCTTCTTAGATGCCTTAATTTCGTGGAAAAGGATTTTCGTTCGCAAAAGCCATGAACTCCCCCTGTATCGAAGGATGATCTTCTCTGGTACCGATCCTCCTCAGTTCACTTTGACCTCCATTGCAAACATCCTTCCATCTCTTTCCTGTAGCCCCACCTCAACACCTTCTTCAAGCACCTCAAACCCTACAATCACCTTCACGACGGCCCTCGTCCTCAAATACAGTGGTAGACCCTAAATCTCTAGCCGCCCTATTTGACCTCTACCCACTAAGGGGGTCTCTCTTGTAATGCACCATCAAAGGGCGATACCAGACTCCATAGGATTGCCATATTGTTGAAATAGTTGGTGAAAAATTGAAGAGTCTCCACATCCATCATCCCCATCCCAAATAGCAAAAATCTTGATCTACTCAACATAGCTGTCTTCCACCTAAGACTAGACAGTGATAAAGAACTCACCGCGCTACAAATATGATCAAAATTAGCAGTCCCCAACATGATTTCATGAATTAGGGCACCGCGTAGCACCAACTCTACAGCCACAACGTCATCAACAATGGGTACCTCCACATCCATCATCTGATCAAAGTCCTTTAGAGGAGGAGGTGGGCAAACTCTCTCGCAAACTTGACCACGAGACACCATGCCTCCACTCGCTTTCATTATCACCCCCTTTGGGCAGGTATCCCTTCTATGTCCCAGGCCCCCACATGCAAGGCAGACAATTAGGACCCTACAAGTGGCAGCCATATGCCCTCACCTTCTACATCTGTAATAAACAACATCACTATTCCCTTGCCTCCAAGTCCCCCCTAGCTCCATCCGCCTGCACCCAAGTGGGAGATGCGTAGAAGTTCTTTCTCTCTTGGTCCTTCTTACGCCATCTCCTTGACCTCCATGTTTGGTAGCCTTCACCCTCCCCTCCTTCGTCACCATCGCCTCTCCCAAACCCTCAAGACATTTCCTAAAGTCTTGGCTACAAGGAAAATACCCAATATGGCCTTGAGAAGTTTAGATCTTACACTATTAGATCTCATGTGGCTGTTTATATTGATCATACAACTCTATGGTACTTAATGAAAAAGGATGTTAAACCAAGGTTGATCAGATGGGTTTTACTGTTACAGGAATTTGACCTTGAGATCAAAGAAAAGGCTAGTGCTCAAAATGTTGTGGCTAACCATCTTTCACTACTCAATCTAAATAATATTGGCCCTGCACCTCCAATCCGAGATCAACTTCCAGATGAACAAATCTTGAGCATAGTCCATAAAGGACTCCCCTGGTATGTTGATTTGGTAAATTACTTGGCTATAGGGAAAATACCCAATGAATGGACTAAATAGTAGAAACTTAGAATTATATCTGAAGCTAAATATTATTTTTGGGAGGATCTTTTGTTATTCAGGCTTTGTGCAGATCAGATTATTAGGAGATGTGTGCCTGAATCTGAATTCTCAAGCATCTTGACCTATTGCCATAATATGGCCTGTGGAGGACATTTCTCTAGAAAGAAAACCACTGCAAAAGTATTACAGTGTAGATTTTATTGCCAGATTTATTTAGAGATTCACATAATTTCTGTAAAGCTTTCACTTGATGTCAATCTTTAGGAATTATGATAAAAAGAGATATGATGCCCCTTGAATCAATTCTGATTATTGAGATTTTTGAGGTTTGGGGCATAGTTTTTATGTGTCCCTTTACAATATCACAGGGATTTTAGTATATATTACTTGTTGTGGATTATGTTTCTAAATGGATTGAGGCAATTCCCACTAGATCAAACAACCATAAGATTGTTATTGATTTTATAAAGAAGAATATTTTCTCAAGATTTAGGATGCCTCGAGCTATAATTAGCGATGATGGGACTCTTTTTACTAATGATCCATTTTGAGGATTGTTAAGTAAATATGGGGTGCAACACAAGATTGGTACACCTTATCACCCCCAAACTAATGGGCAAGTAGAAGTCTTGAATCGAGAAATAAAAAATGTACTCCAAAAGACTATTAGACCTAATAAAAAGGATTGGTCCCTGAGATTTGACGATGTTTATGGGTAATGAGGTGTGGCTTATCATAGCTAAAATGCCCAAGTTAGGCTAAAATCTAGGTTAAACACTATCAAATTAACATGATAAATGGGTTACTTATGGGAATTAATGAAAATGGCCTAAAACACTCAATTTGTGCTAATAATGCAAAATTAGGTTATATTTGAGAGATTATCAATTAATTAAGTTTATGGATGATTCAAATGCCAATTGAACACAATTTTGAGCTTGAAACTACAAATCAATTATGGATTAACTTCTAATGTGTTCAAATAGTTTCCATAAAAACTTGATTACATTCTGACTTCATTAGGACCTTGTATTTGGAGTTTTACATTTAGGTCTTTATCCCATTTCAAGTCCTTTACATTTTCTTCACTCAAAACATGCTAGGGACCCATTTGCAAACCATTAGGGATTAAGCTGTATAACATTAAAATCACTTACGGGTCCTTGTGCAATTATTCTACCACTTCATTCACTTGGGCCTCGATGCAATTTCACTAACACACTTGATGGCTGCTCCTCAACTACTATTCACACATGAAGAACATGCATGTTTAGAGTCGTCCAACATTTTCTCCTCAGATCAACGATGGATCTCCCACCAACCTTCCATCATCAGTGCCTACATCTCCACCTTTCCCTCTAGATCACATCCAATAATCAACTTTTGCTCCAAAACCTTTCCCACACTCCTCATCCTCCTCATCCACCATTGATACACTACGACCTTAATCCTCTAATCCAGTCACTTGATCCCTCTCACACCTATTTAAACACCTTCCTTGACCCCTGCGTGAGGTGATTGACTCCCCTACTACTTCCTTGGGTTGGTCTTTTCCTCCCCAGCTTTCTCTACCTTCTTCAATCCACGGCTGGTGACAACAGCCACACTCCCTCTCTCACTTCGTCCACGTTGAGTTGGATCACATAACACTAGGGGATGTCCCCAGAAGCTCCACTAGTGAGCTTTTGAATCGCTAGAGATCTCCTCCCTCACTTCATCACCACTGACCACCGATCATGGTCCCTTAGATCCCATTTATCTAGTAAAATAAATTTTAATTCTTTCTAGATAGATTTACTACTTTCTTAGATTAAGTTAGTTAGATTAAAGTACCAATTACTGATGGATTTGATTTGATTTAGTTTAGATTAGGAGTAGATCAGTGTAGAGCCGATCCACCCTCTCTGATCAATTCTGATCAAAGAGACTTTCTTCCTTTAGGCTTCATGATCATTTCTCAATGTTTTCTGCGCCATTTTAATCCATTGATCACCCCCTCCATCATAGCAAACTTAGATTTGAAGCTTTCTAGCTTCTAGCTCTAAGTTGTACTCAAATTCATCAAAGGGTCTTCTCATCTCATTCCACAATTGACAAAGACCCTCCCCTGGTTTTGAATTGAGTGGATTCGATGATTTTATCAGATTTGGTTTTAATGGTTGATCAAGTGATTTTCAAGGAAATTGCATTTAATTTGGATTTGATTGATGGAATTGAGTTGATTTAGGTTGAATTGGATGCAATGCAATTGTTTTGACTTCATTTGGTGGGGATTTTATCGAGTGCATAGTGCACGCCCAATTCTTACATCTAATACTTTTCAATGCTTTTCACTGAGAGAGAGAGGACTTATTGATTGCACAGTAATCATAGGCCCTAATCCACCTGAATTAAGTTAGAACCTAGCTTAACTTATGCATTCTGCATGCATTTGCATTGTACTTTGCATCATAGTTGATTTATTAGATTTATGAATAATAATGTCATATTATATGCTAATTGAGAGGCATTAATAATCGCAGGTAATTTGGGGCTGCGGATGATCGATCCAACCATATGGATTTGTACAGAATGACGATGGGAGTCTAATGCTACCAAGATCACATCGATCAAGCTCCTATAGCATCCTATGGAATTCGCAAAAGAGTAAGAACCAAGAGGCAAATAGGTGAAAATTTAAACCTCAAATGATAAATCCAATGGTACGGATGGATTCAGATCAGCGATTGCAGTCCAATGGTGCAAGAATCATCCCGATCAGAGGCCTATAGCACCGTTTACAAAAGAGAGAATGTGGACAACCACAATGGCACCATGTGGCGCCATCGCAGCCGCCCCTCACCGCACCCCCAACTTCTGAAGGTACTTCCCCGTGCACTGTGGGCCGTTGGATCATCATCCAACGACCACAATGCACCCACGTAGCACCTCCAGATGCACCTCATCAACCAAGAGAAGAGCTCAGTCGTTGGATCTCCATCCAATGGTTGAGGATAGCTAGACGTGAAGAGGAAATCGCAACAAAATGTGCCTCTAGCACATTGGCTCACGCGATCGAATAGCAGTGCCGGACGTGGGGTCAACTCGCAATCAATAGGAAATCGATGAAGGTGTAGGCAAGGATGAAATCCATCCATTAGATGGCCATCGAGCGGATTAGAAGTGATTGCATGGCGCACTGGCTGGCATCAGATGGAGAAGAGCACATGTGTGCATTTTGAAAATCAAAGGCAGTGGCTCAGCGAATTTAAGCCGTTCGATCTCACAATCGGACAACCGAGATTTGGCACGCGCGTTAGGTGTAATTAAAGCACGAGTGGGTGTGCAAGGAGAGAGAAAGTCAGAACGACATTGAGTGGGAAAGTGCAGGACCATGCGATGAAGATCCAAGCATCCAGAGCGTGCCACGTGTCAAGCCTAGAATGAATTTGCACGATGAAGGCGCAAATAAAGGCCTATTGAGGTGTAATCTGATCTGTTGATCTCCCGATCGATGGATCTGATAACCAGAGGGTTGTTGCACAGTTTTGAGGGCACAAATACCCTCTTTGCCCCTTAATGAAGCTATAAAAGAAGGCTCAGGGCCCCCTAGTTGAAGGCAACTCTTCCTATCTTCCACCGAAACTTCTCCAGACCCTCTCCAATTCTTCAGACCTTCTTCTCCGGCTCTCTCCATCTCTGGCTCTCTTCCTATGAAGTGCCCACGAAGCCACCTTGGTGGACCACCGTTGCTATCCCCAGCCTCTCCAGAAGGCCACCACGAACCACCTGTGGTGCCCTTATTATGCTAGATGGTGATTTTAATTCTTGTTATAATTAAATAGCAAGTACATGTTCTAGTTATAATTCTACTTTGAAACTATGGTTTATTTCAATTCATGATCAACTACTGGCTATGATTCTCTATATATATATTGTGATTAGTATTATCTAGTTAGTAATTAGATCTAGATCAGTTGTGAAATCCGAAATGCTTTCTGCCTCCCTGAGTTCGACCGAGACTCACATGTCATAAATTTTATTTGTTTCGACGTACTTCGCGCTATACTACGACTAATTTACTTTAAAATGCGATTTACGCAATGAACACTTATGAAAATCTAATGCATAGATCTGAGGTCTTCACAATGGCTTGATTTATTCTACAGTATCGTAATGAACCCCTGAACACCAATCAATCATGTGTAAGTATTCTAAGTGACCAAGTCACTGAGGTGATCGCATATCAAATGCCCAGGTTGGCAACGTTAATTTTGGATTTCAAATGAGTTTTAATCCACTGATTTAAGAGTGAGCAGTGTTTTGAAGGTTTTAAGGAAGATCTGGGAATGATTTTAAGTTGATTTGCATGCCTATTTTGATCTTTGCCCTTCATGTTGTCCATAGCATAAGGGAAGAGATTTATTAGGGTTTTTATGATTTTGTGATGTTGAACCTTGCTTGGTTGAGTTCTAGATCTGACATGTAGCATTTACGTTGCCTAAGAATGAATTTTTATTAATTAAAACTCAAATCTGGGATGCATTCCTAGTTTCCTAAGTCTGAGAGGAGATTAAGATTTTAAAGCATTTAGCGAAGATTTTAATGACCTGATTATGATCTGAAGATGATTTTTGATGATTTTAGAACACAATGGAATGATTTGAATAATGTTTTGAATTTAAGATCAACTCTAAGAGATGCTTTATTAAGTACAACAACAACAACCATAGCAGCTGAAACTGATTGGAAATTTTTATGTGGTAAACATGCATTTTTCAATTGAGTGGTAGATGATTTTGAGCTTGTATTCAATCCTTTAGAATGGAATTAGTATAAAATCACCTCTATGATATTTGAAGAAGCTTGGAATACACAGTTATATGGTCTAAATTCTCCTTTGTCAGTAATAGCAGTTCAAACCTTGCAGAACTGATTGATGGTTGATTCAAGAGTTTATGAAGTTTTACTTTTAAAGTCCATTGAGTTCTTAAGAGAGTATAGAGTTAAAGTAAGCATTTAGTTACGAATATCCATTGAATGAGATTTTGAAATGATTTCTAGTTCATTGTAGAATCTGAATGAAGTTTCTATTAGAAAGAATATGTATTAAATCTATACAAAATGTGTTTTGATTCTCATTTTAATATATGATTTGATTTTTATAACTCAAAATGATCTAAATGGATTTTTGGAAGTTTTTAAGTTCATATCTTCTTTTTCAGAAGTTTAGAATGCATTTTAGTGGCTTTGAGTTCATGTTAAAACATTCATTAATCCTCATTTTTCCCAACTTGTAAATATAAGAAAAATACAAAAATAATTGTAAAAAAATAAAAGAAATGTGTCTTGAGTTAGATTAGGACTAGTTTTAAGTGTGTGTGAGTTTAGGTTAGGTTTTGAGTCCTCTAGTTAGTAGAACATACCAGTAAATGCTTAGGTCTTCTCTGATTTTGGAATAAAGAAAAACACACAAAAAGTCAAAAAGAGTCATTCTCCTCTTCTTCTCACCTTTCTCCTAGTATTTATACTTGTAAACAATACAAAGTTAAGTGTAAATAACAACTTATATGTATATAGCATATATAAATAACTTATATATCTATTCTATTTACGTAGGTAGGTATTTATATTAAGTTATACAGTATGTATTATAATTATATAATTATAATTTTTTTATTTATATTATATGTATGTAATCCATATGTAATGGTAAATAACTATGTACTTATAATCATATTTATAACCCTAATATAACATAAGGTAATCATATTGTATAGTGACATACCTTTATATTTATTTATTTATTTACCTATATATTATACATAATTATATTCATAAGTTAATTAGGTATATTAGTAAGTTAAAATAATTTAAATTAGTAATTTAACAAACTAATGAAATAAGTTATGTTGTATAGTTGTATATTATAGTTTAAATTATTTTCAAGATATGTATAGCTTATTTATACTATAGAACAGTACTTATAATGTATATATATGTATATATGTATAAATTGTGTATTTAAATTATATAAATTGAAATAAATCAATAAAAATAAATTTAAAATATGTAATAATAAGTTAATAACATAAACTAACTAATTTATAAGTCAATTGTACCATTAAATTATTAATTTGTACTTTAATTAAGCAATTAACCATAAATTCAATGTGTATTTATCTCTAAATTTAATGATTTTTAAAATATAATTATAAATTTAATTATTGTAAATAACTATACCAATAAATAGTCCTTTATATAGGCTTCATGTACATATATTTTAATTTTAAAATTATTAATTATTTAACACTTAAATTAACCTCTAAAGTTGGCTTAAAATCACGCACAGCACGCCATCTGTGCTGAATTTGGCACACCTATTTAGTGCCACATCATGGCCTATGAAGTAGCTGTGGTTGTACTTAGCCAATCACACCCATAAGCCCACCATCCGAAGTATAGGGGTCGGATCCCATAAGCATTTTGTAATCCTATGACTATTATGAGCATGAGAGTAGGCTAGGAGCCCATCACAAAATAACCTAATAAAAGCTAGTGCCCACGATTAGTAATGGTCGATCCAGCCTCTAGTGGGTTGTTGTTCCGCAAAAGGTTAGGCCTTCCAATTAAAAAATTTTTGGTTAAGCTAAACTAACTTGGCAAAGTATTATATAGTGTATGTCGGCTAAGTGTTAGTCTGTTAACGTGCGTGGGTTGTGTGTGTTATATGTATGTGTGTCGTATATGTATGTTATAAATATTAGTAAGTAAAAATACATATATATATACAGTTTAGTATATATACAGTATATAAAGTCTATACATATTGTTTTGCCTTATTTTGTATATATATGTTTTGTAAGGCTTCTTTAGTGATGTTTATAAGTGTTAGTATATATATGTTAGTATAGTATATTATATATGTTAGCACAGATAGTGTTTTTGTGCCTATATTAAGGAATTACTTAATTATTAGTGTACATAACTAACTAGATTAGTTCATAGTAATTTTTAATGCCTTTATACCTGTTTATATGTTTAAGGCATTATCATTATCATTAACATTAATTCATTCATTGTTGTACATAATTGACTTAGAGTAATTCATTTTTTAATTCTTTCATTCATTATTCTTTCATTTGTAAATAAACTTACATTTTTGGAATAAAAGATGATTTTTAGATAATAGAGAGTGATGTATATCAATAATTGCCTCCCAATGAACGATCTAGAATAAAACCAATAAAAATTATCTATAAATAAAATGACATCCGTCTGGACTATAACATTATACTAGAACACCTTAAAACCATAATTAACAAGCGATCTAGATGAACGATCAATGGGCCTATAGGACCGCCTACAAGAACCTGATTGGGATGTCTCTTTACATATTAATATTTGGTATATCTTGTCATCTTCCCATTGAGTTGGAACATAAGGCCTACTACTGGGCTATAAGGAAATGTAATCTTAATTTGGATAAGGGAGGACAATAAAGAAAACTCCAACTCAATGAGCTAGATGAAATCAGAAGAGAGGGATATGAGAGTTCTAAGATCTATAAAGAAAAGATTAAGGCCTTTCATGATAAGAATTTCAGTAGAAAATCTTTTGAACCTAATCAGAAAGTCTGGCTCTTTGATGCTAGACTTAGACTCTTCCCTAGCAAACTTAGATAAAAATGGATTGGATGATACATTGTGGTTCAACCTTATTCTAAGGAAGCTGTTGACATCTATGATCCTAAAACTAGGCAACAATTTATGGTGAATGGACATATATTGAAGATTTATTATGAGAATGTTGCTCAGGAGCCTCTGATTGAAAGTACAACACTTCTGGAATGTGTTTAAGCTAGATTTGACTAAGTCTAGCTGTAGACGCAAAATTCAACGCTTGTTGGGAGGCAACCCAATGTTTGTAGATAATTTTATTATTTACTTTGAAATTTCTCATTCAAGTCTATAGATAATAGAGTCTTCATTTTTCAGAACTCCTAGATTTCCAGGCAATATCTGTTCTTCTTTTATGTTTATTGCATGCATTGAGAACATTACATGAAATAGTCATGGGGGTAAGATATTATTCCTTAGAGTTATTTTTTTATTTCATTTCCATAATTGTTGGTATGTGTTGTTTCTCGATTTTTCTTGAATTAGTTGTGTTCTCAAAAAATAGTTCTTTTTCAAAAAAGGAAAAAAAAGGAAATAAAAAAAGAGAGAAAATTGTGATTTTTAGAGTTTGAGCTATAAAAATATTGGAAAATTCGATTTTAAGGATTTATCGATCTTAGGAAAAGTACGAACAAAGTCTTTTCACTTAGACTCTTCAGGTCGTATGTCGACTTAATTATCTAGAGTATTTACCTAAATCTGGATTTGTTTTCTTGAGTCTTTGAAAGGATCTAAAAGGGCTAGAAGTATTAAGTCAAAAGGGTGACAAGTGAATGACTTATCTTTTTATCCTATGGTTTGGATAGTCTTTGAGTTCTAAGCATCTTCACATGCACATTGCACTGACTCATCTTTTGGTTGATTTTGTTGAGTCTTTAGTGGTCAATAAGATTTAGTCTTAGGGCAAAAGATCCAAAGGACTTTTATTATGTCTCTAGCTCTTAAGATTGTTCCTATTTGTAGGGGATGCATTTAGAATGGATGGAGAGCCACTCACCTAGAAAAATGAGTGTGACAAAAAAGATAACCCAGAAAAATGAGTAGGTAGAGGAAGTTATAAAAAAAAAGAAAAAAAGAAAATAAAAATAAATAAATAAATAAATAAATATATATATATCCATTTCATCTCTTAGTTACATAAGACCATCCTAAATAGTGAGATAGCCAACAAGAGACTTAGGAGTCTGGCCGAGGAGATATACACCTTGTGTGTTGACCTCGGGATAGAAAAGTGGTGAGGCAAAAGCTGCCAAATCCTAGTATGGCCTAATCGAAGATAGGTTGTCCTAGAGAGAGCATAGAAATATTCTAATATTTATTGAATACTTGTAATCAACTTATTTTCCCGTCTGGCAAGTCACATTATTTCACACACAAGTTGCTTATTTTGCTCATTCAATTCAAACCTTGGGTAGGTTGACTTAGTCAGAGAAAGTTACCCTAGCGACCCAAGTCTGATGGCTAATAAGATTCTTGATTTGATTTGGGCAATCTCGATTTGAGTCGATACTTTAAAACTACTGAGTCTTCGACGTTAAGGTTTTGTGTGTAGTTCCTTTGTTTTGGTGAAGAATCAAGATTAATGACTTTAATGGGATATAGCTCAAAACTTGCAAGTTGGTTTCCAGCGTAAATACTATTTTCTTACAAGTTTTTGGCTTAGAATTTTGCTCATGGACAAGCAAAAGATAGGCATGGGAGTGTGATATTTCCCTACCCCTTGATTCCTAGACTCTTGTCAGCTATTTCTTCATCCTACCCGATCATTTCTAGACTCCTCTCAGCTTGCCCTAGCTCCTGCCAGCTCCATTTAAGCTCAACTCAGCTCTACCTAGCTCCTAGCTAGCTTTAGATAGCTAAGCTAGCTACTCAAGTCCACATAAGTCCACCTCCAATTCCTACTACCTAACTAGTACACCCCTCAACCTCCACATAAGTTGGTGCCAAAAATCTCTATAAACACTATGATAATCGCTAGTGTATCATCATTCTTATGCCCTAAAAATGACATAGCTCTTAGGGTTTTAATTCCGCAAATGGGTTTTCGAGCTACATTTAGGCATTTACTTAGGATAGGCATGCATTGCATTTTATTGTCATTTTGATGAGTTTATTTGAGTGCCAGGGATAAGCAGAGAGTCAGATCCCACATACCTTGGCACTCAGGAAGGCAGAAGATGAAGAAGAATCTCATTTCAGCTAGATCCTAGCTCATCCCAACTAAATCTAGCTCATCCCAGCTGGAGCCCAGCTCCTTCTAGCTGGATCAACTCACCTTTAGCTTTATTCAGCTCATCTCAACTGAATGGTACCTTCTAGCTGGATCAACTCACCTCAGCTAGATTGAAGCTAAAACTAGCTCAAAATAGTTGGTCTCAACTCCATTCTAGCTCCTCCAGCTCAGAACAGTTCATTGGAAGCTCAACCTGACTAGGACTAGCTACTAGCTAGACCTAGTCAGCTAAAGATTAACTTAACCAGCTAAGGCCTGCTCAAGTCCAGCTCCCGGAGGCTCAACTCAGCTCAACATAGTTGAGCTAAGATACTTGACCTAAGCTAGCTACTCCAGCTAGCTAGGTAATCTTCGGGAAGACCAGACCTAGCTCATCTTAGCTTGGCTTAGCAACTAGCAAAGAACTAGAAAGTTAAGCTAGCTAAGGCAGCTCCCTGTAGTTCTCTTCAGTAGCTACCAACTCCAATGCAGCTCAAGACTACTTCCTCCAGCTCTTCTCCCTCAAAATCCTAGCTCTCTCTACCTCTCTACCCTACTCCCTACTAGCTAAGCTAGCTTAGCTTAGGTAGCCACCTCCTTGGCCACAAAAACTTAACCCTAAAACACCACCTAACTAGTCCACTAAGTAAGCTACCTACCTACACCTACTCCTACTCCAAACTTGGCGCCACCACCACCACACCTCTTCATCCTACTAACACACCAAAAGGCACCTTCATTTTGGCTCCAAAATCACCTATAACCACCCAACACTTTCCCTCCAAAAACTCCCTCATCACCACCATACACCTACCCCTACAACACATCTACACCCTCCATCTAATGGTGCCAACCAAGCCCTCTTCTAGAAGACATTTTAGCGCTAATTCAAAGGGCATCATGGGAGTTAACCACCCCCCATTTGCATCCATTGGGTTGGCGCCAAATGATCTACACCCTAGGATCTAAATAACCATCCATAACTACCCTAAAAATCAATCCTAGCCCTACTCCTATCTCCACGCCAACCACCCCCCAGCCATTCCTATTAATACCCCAATTAACCACCACCATAATATCATCTTCTCCCTTAGTTAGGTCCACCATTAATCCACCCATTCTCCACGCCAAGGAAGAAGGAGAGAAGAAGATCAAGGGGGCAACCTACCCGCCCCCTAGGTGCCTTCTTCCTCACGTTCTTCTCCCTTATCCACGTTAAGGAGGAGGTCATCTTCACACATAGAGGGGACGGCCAGGCAGGAGGAGGAGACTTGAGGTGGTTGACGCCCACCTTGAGGAGAGATTGCCTAGAGGAGGACAACTATAAGAAGCTAAGGAGAATTCTTTTCAAGTGCAGGGCGACTGCACTTGGAGTAAGGGCTCTCCAAAACTTCTACAGAGAATTCTCCTTCTTCTTTATCTTATTTTATCTTGTATTAGCAAGTGTTTTTCTTTGTTTTCATGTAACAAGCATTCCACTACATTTCTTCTAGTTGCTAGTAATGCAAGTTTTATTTTCCTTCCAATTTTCATGTTCTAGTTAGTGTGTTTTTCTTGTTATTTCTTTAGTGCACGACATCCTCCTCTGCTAATTACCCTAGGTGCATTTGCCTAGGGTGAGCTTAGAAGTGAGGATTCTATTCTTGTCACTTAAGTTTAGTGATAGGTGTAGTCATTAGCGTACTTTCATCTTCGCATTCATTCCCAAGTATTTTTGAAAACCCTAAAAGTAACAAAATCAAAAATACAAAAAGATATGTGTTGATTTGAGAGGTGAGAGAGAGAACTACTCATGTGATTAACAAATTGGCTTCCTTAGATGACCTTAGATACTCCACTATCTAGGTATTATAAATTTAAAAGCGATTGCAAAATTATGTATTGCAATGACTTAAAACCCTAATTTTATCAAATCGCACATTTTTGCTATCACACTACCCTTCACATCCCTTCAAGGGTGACACCAAAACCACCTTCACACCTCTTCAGCAAGTGGTGCCAACCCTACTTCCTTAACCACCACATCCCACGCCACTTAACCCACCTTAACCACCCTCATCTTGGCACCAACTATGGTGGTTATCAACTACCATCACACCTGTTCAAAGTAGCGCCAACCATCCATAACCACCACCATAGTTGGTGTCACTTTTATGCAGCCCTCCACCATGTAACCACCACCCCTTCCTTCCCTATTTAAACACCATTAACAACCACCCTAAGGACCATCCTTGGCTGCATTTAATCTTTACCTAAAATCTTCTACGAGCAACCCTAGAAGAGAGGGTGGACATTAGGATTAGAGGGAGCCCTACCACCCCCCTCTAGTCTCCAACATCTCTACTCAATCTTCCAAGGAGCATGCCAAAGGAGACATATGTGGAGGACAAAGGACAAAGGGTGGGCGACCACCCTTGAATCACTTCGGAGACCAGCAGCACCAAAGTTTTTTTTTGCCACATTTAAAGCGGAACCATCCCTATTGCTATATTTTCATTAAAAAAAAAATCCCCCCTCCAATCGGTGGAACTTTCCACCCCCAAAAAGTTTTTTTTTCTTAATTGAAAATTATTTCCATTAAAGGTAAGAACTTCGTACAAGAGGATACGTCTCACTGGACAAGGGAGAGATAAAAGAATCCTAACATCTCCAACGAGGGAAAGTCTATGTCCCCTAAAATAGGGGAAAATAAAAATGCAGAAAGAATATCTTCAACGAGGGAAAGTTTATGTCTCGTAAAATAGTAAAAAATAAAAATATAGAAAGAAGATAAAGAAATAAAAAGAAAAATATACCATGATATAAGATATTGGTCAACTTCCCGTAGAAGGTTGACTTCACATTTATAGATACGATAAGATGTTAATGAGATAAATATCAAAGAACATATCAACAAATGAATCAATTAATTCAACTAAAAGATTGATCCTTGACAAAAATCAGATAATTGATCGTAAAAGATTTGTAGTTACACATGATTCCCAACAAAACAAACAATGGAGAAAAAAAAAAAAAAAAAAATTAAGCAACAACAACCCATCCCGATGTCACACCGTGCACGTAAAATGAGACAAACCAACGCCATGCAACAATGTCAGCGCAGAACGCCACGCACTCGACGCCACACGTCGGACAGGCTGCAGCTCGTACCGGAGCACGCGCACTCCGTCACGCAGCCCCAGCTGCCGTACGCCGCCTCGCACGCCGCCTCACACCCAGTCAGGCCGCAGTACATGCCACAGCACGTACAAGAAGCGTCGAACCGGAGAAAACATGCCCCGCTCGCGCCAGCCGATCGCCACCGTGTCCGTCGTCGCCTCACCCGCGCCCGACAGCCACATCCCGTGCATGTCGCTCTCGCTGTCGATGGAAGGTCCCGGAGGGAGGAGAGGGGGAGCCGGCAGGAGGGTTTGGGGCTGATCGGAGCCCCGTAGGGACGCTCGAAAGTTTTGCTGGAGGAGAAGAAAAGGGGTGGAGCGGAGCGGACGCTGCGGTGTGAGGTTGGCCGTGTTCCTTCCACAGAGAGCTCCCACCCGCAAAAATTTAAATACTCTGTTTCCCCCCTCCTCCCACTGAAAGCTTCATTTCCCAACCCACAGCGACAACAACCTCCTCCATTTGCCCCCTCCCCACCTAAAATCTCCTTCAATTGCCCCCTCCCACACCTCCATTTCCCGCATTTCCCACCTCCCCTCCCAAAATTATCTCCGTTTCCCTCCTCCCACACCCCACAATCACGATGCCCAGATCCATTTCCACCCTCCCCACCTAAAATCACGATCCGTTTTCCCTCACCGTACACCAATATCATGACAAACGAGTTTGCAGTCTTCCCAAATCAGATCATGACCTTCCAAAAATGATTCCCACCTTGTGTCGATTCCTCTTTTTAATCCCACCTCTTCCGATCTACTATACATGCCTTGCCCTTGTGCCTATCATATGCTTCGTACAGGTGCGTGGTGAGATTGAGTGGGTGCTGCAGGTCTTGCAAGTTGCAATCTCATGGAATTGTGGTCGCAGGGCATCAAAGGGCACATGTCTCTTTCCAAGTCCTTTTTTTCTCTTCTTCTTTGGGTGGATAACGAGTGCCCATTCTATTTCGTGGATTATATGTTTTAGTTTATCCTTATTTCTTTTAGTAGGCAACAAGATACTATGGTACGGTTTCTTTTACCAGCAATCGGTACTCTCAAATGGTTTCGTAAGTAAGAGTGGTTTTCAAATGATTTCAATAGCAGCAGCCCAGCTGTGAAATTGGTTGAAGATTGGCGATCTCCATCCTCTCCTCCCTTTGCCCCTTTTATTGACGCATTCTGTTTGTTTTCATTCGGTTTGCTTTTTCTATTTTCTACTCACCCTTTATTTTACCCCTTTTTGCAAAACAGAAAACCTTGTCTAAAATCAGAAACTTGGTATGTGAGCTTAGGAATCAGAAACTTTAAAGTCTCTCTGACGAGTTAGGTTGATCATGTAAATATGTGTCATTATTTGGATGTTTATGTAAACCCACTTGCATTTATCACCAAGTTCATGTCCCTACCATAAGTTCATACCTAGTAGTTCAGAAGGAATATGATTTTAAAAGTAAAACAAATGAAATTTGCAGGGTTCCACCTGCTTGTGTAGAGAAGTTGTTTGTGAAATTTGCAGGGTCCAATGGTTGTAGAAGAGTGCCTTCAGGAGTATAAAGTCAGAGCCTAGCTTTTGTTTTCTTTTGCTGCTTAAGGCCAACTGGACTTTTGATCTTTTTCTCAATGTTGCACTGTAGAAAAATGCCGTTGGGTGGGGATCTTTTATGATCCCACCCACTAAAGACACAGTTCAGGTGACTCAATTCGTTGCCAAAATTTTCATCAGATTACGTACGATTACCATTTTTGATATTTGCTTGCTGCCTTCCCATGTTCAGAACATGTTATTTACCAGTACCTCTCAGTTGAATCATGCATGCCAGTAGCTTGACAGAGAAGTAATTCACAAAAAAAAATGATTTGATGAATTGTTTATAAATCTGATAAGTTAGAACACAATCCACCTGCATGTACTAAACTTCACCCTTTTTTCATTAACTTTGTCTTATGTTTATCTGAATTCAAAATTCTTCCTTATGTTTGTCTACCTTTCCCCTGAATTTTGGGCGTATATACCATGTCAAACAACTAGTCAATCTTGAAGTCTCGACTATATGTTGGATTCAAAGACATGAAAAACTTTTGCTTTCCGTGAAGCACGGAAGTCTTTAGTCAGGCTACCCATTGAAAAGTAACTGAAAATGCTCATATACAATTACCCCTCCACTTACAGTGGATTAAATGGGTAAGATCACATTTTCATATCAATGGTAGATATTATGTGTGGCTTTTTGAATGGTTTCCACAACCTTCTGCAGGGAAGATAGATGGCAAAGAAGGGATGAATGGGCTGGGAGAGGGGTAGGAAATTAGAGGTGTTGGGGAGGGGTAAAGTCATGTTTTGAAAATAAGACTTTGCTATAAATAACTGTTTAAGTTTTAGACGATATGAAATAGGCATAGATGATAGGTGGGGTGAGGCATAGACACATATGAAATTGACATAGACGATGGGGATACCCCCTTGAATTCAAATAAGAGAAGAAATAAAAGAGATAGATAGATGATAGGTGGGGTGAAGAGGGAATAGCGGAAACTTGAACACAACGAAATTGAAAAGAAGAGAGGAAGGATGATCTATCTTTTGGTTGGGTATGGAGTTGTGGGTGGGGGAGAAGCCGGAGTTGATGGACAATTGCCCTTTCGTCTTTACATTTAAGCATGCAGCCCAGCAAACTTAATTTTCTTTACATAAGTGTCTATAGAATTAAGTTCCATAAAGAAATTCTCTAATTCTTTTTATTGGGTGTATGGTTATTTATAGGTATCAATGGATAAACAAGGGATGCATGTACGTTAGACAGACATTACGACTTATAGTTAGGGAGTGCTGAGATTTTTAGATTGGGCTTTTCTTGTTGAACGAAGGCCGTATAGACTTGGAGCAAATAAGAACAGGGTATCTTGCCCTTGCAAAATTTGTAAAAATGGATTATTGTATGAACGTCAAGTTGTGCTAGAGCATCTTACATCATCTTATTTGCAATGGTATGTGGCCAAAATACACCATTTGGATAACTCATGGTGAGGAAATTGGCCAATCATCTAGACATAATGAAAACTAAAATGATGTTCAAACCATAGATGTCGAACATACTAATTCTGATGGTGGCAATCACATAATGGATATGTTAAATGGTGTTAGGCCTTGAGAGAGCGATTTTCGTTTTCGTTGAAAACTTTAACATAAAATGTTGCGTCGTTGTAGTATGTCGCGTGGTAGAAAATCACTTTTCAAAATATTTAATTATTCAAAATCTAATCACGAAAATAGTTAGGTCGTTTCCACAGGGAGGAAGTAGCTTATTACACTGGTGAGTGGTGCCTCAATTATTCGAGAAACTTAATGGGTGTGCATGCTAACTCATGCATCTTATTTTCGACATAAGTTCTTGTTCTAAACAATTAATCAACAATGTAAGGGTGCATATGCAAAATCACTACAATATAATACCAGGTAAAATAGTGATTTTGATACAGGTATCCCGTAAATATTAATTTCCTACAAGACAGAGCCTGCTCACTATATATAATATCCCTTATTTAATATCATTCATGAGGAGAATTCAGCCATAAGTAATTAATCAAAAATAGAGGGATATTCATGCAGTTTTCTTTCAATATATTAATTCATTAAATAAAGTAATAGCAATAGTGGCAATGGCAATATGCGTAATTATTAATTAGAGAAGAAACAAAACTTTTTTTCTCTTTCTTCTTTGCGCACGGAGAGGGGCTCGACGATGGGAGGGTTGGTCGGACGGAGGTCGGCCAGGAGGAGAGCTTCAAGATGATGGTAACGGGGTGGCAGGAGGCAGCCGACAGTGGTCGGACGGAGGCGGAGTCGCCGGACAGCGTGGATGTGGTGGCTTGCTGTGGAGGCCGCTTACGTGGCCTGCGCGTGGTTGCGCGAGGTCCCGGTGGTCAACAAGGATGCTTGGCAGTGCTTGAGATCGTCGGACTGAGCTTAGGGTTGAGTTTGGCAGTTGGAGGAGGCTTGGAGAAGGTGCTGCAGGTTTGGGTTCTTTGGGTTCTTTGTGGAGTAGCAGGGGATGGTTGGTTGGAATGAAGAAGAAAAGGAAGAAGATGGAGGCGAGGGATTGCGTGGCGGTGCGTGGTGTGGCTGTGCACGGTGAAGGGGTAGTGCGTGGCTAGCTGCGGTAGGTGAGGTTCCTCGGCTGATGGGGGTTTTGGTGGTGATGTGCATGTCTGCGGCAAGGAGGAGATATTGGGTTCTTCTGGGGGAAGAAGAAGGTGAATAGGAGAGGAAGGTGTTGGGGGAACGATGTCAAGGCTGGTGATGGTGGTGCTATTTAAAGGTGGAGAAGTGGCATGCACGCACTGTCACTACGTGCACGAGCTAAGGGGCAATGTTGAAGCTCTTTTTGGATGGCCATAGTGAGCACATGTTGTACGGTGTAAGCTTTTTTTTCATGGTGATGGTGATGGAGGTGAAGTCCCCACCAGGGGGAAGGGAAGGATGGCGAGCGTCCTCTAGCCGCTCTTCTTATCAGAACACCTGCAGTTTGTTGCTTCCGCTGAATGCTTCTCCAACCACTCGCGAAGGATGCGAGTGATTGGAGTGGTAGAATCCGTCTGGAAACATCTTCATCAGACGTCTGATCAAACCTTCAGACGTTTGATTTGACCTTTAGATGTCTTAAAAATGTTGATATCAGTAAGTTCCTACTGGCGGTCCCAGACGTCCGTCATTTTCTCCAGACATCTTAAAAATGTAGAAATGGATGTCTAAACTCATGTACTTAGCTTGCATTCATCGAATGAATTATATTATCATATCATATGTGGTTAAATGTAAAATTAACGCATAAAATTTTATGTATACTAAGGTAAATTACCACATATCTCCTAGTCAATTAACAACTAAGAGCAAATAATTAAATAGTACTTAGGCTAAATAATGGCCCACGAGAGTGGACTTATCAGGCCTATTCTTAATGATTCATCAAATGAGGGAAACTTGGGTAGTAATCACTTCTTTGCTACATTGGTAGAAGCACAAAACCCTTTCTATTCAGGAGTTAGCTCAATGGCAAGATTGAATTTCTTGTTAAAATTGTTTGGAATGAAAGTCATGAATCAGGCAACTTCAAAGATGATGTAAGATGTTTTGGACTTTATTGGTGAACT
Source organism: Thalassia testudinum (assembly GCA_037157565.1). NCBI lineage: Eukaryota > Viridiplantae > Streptophyta > Magnoliopsida > Alismatales > Hydrocharitaceae > Thalassia > Thalassia testudinum. The sequence continues at coordinate 67,480,952 of JAZHRO010000007.1, read as the reverse complement.
ATTGAATCATCCTATTAACTTTCCCAAAAATTGGCATGATGCCAAGAAACATCTCGGTGCATTGGGGTTGAAAAGTGAAAAGATAGATGCTTTTCCAAATGATTGCATATTGTATTGGAAGGAGAAAGGTCTTAAGCATTATCCCGAATGTGGTGAACCTAGATATAAGTTTAGCGACAATGTAAACAAAGACAACAAACATCATCCAGTAAAACAACTTCATTACTTTCTACTCATTCCAAGGCTACAACGTCTATTCATGTCATCAAAAATAGCAAAATTGATGAGTTGGCATAAGGATGGAAGGAGACAAGATTCTAATGGACTAATGCGTCATCCTCCAGATAGTAAAGAATGGGAAACTTTTGATGAAAAGCATCCAATCTTTGCAGCAGAGTCTCGAAATGTATGATTAGGACTTTCAAGTGATGGTTTTAATCCATTTAGTCACATGAACAACAACTACACAATATGGCCAGTGATGGTTGTCACTTATAACTTACCTCCATGGTTGTGCATGTAGTCCTCATTTATGATGTTAACATTGCTCATCCCAGGCCCTAAAGCTCCTAACAATGCAATTGATGTAGACATGCAGCCTCTCATTGAAGTGTTAAAATTACTATCGTCCAATCGAGTAGAAACACATGAAGCATCAAAGAAGCAAGTGCTTATGATGCATGCGGCACTTTTTTGGACTATTAGTGACTTTCCTGCATATTCCAACCTATCAGAATGGAGTACCGAAGGACAAGTTGCATGCCCTATATGCATGGAGGATACTAATAGTGTTTGGCTTAAAGAGAGCAGCAAATTTTGCTACATGGGTCATCGTAAGTTTCTTCCTATTCGACACAAGTGGAGGAGGAGTGATGTCAATGACAAATTTGATGGAAGATCATACTCAGGTCTAATGAAAAAGCATTTGCCAAGTTAGATTGTTTGGCGAGAACAACAAAAGATGCAAGGTGTACAACTAGGACATCCATTTAAGAAGACTTTTAAAAAGAAGGTAGAAAGGATCGATGATCGTAATGGTTGGAGATAGGAGAGCATATTCTTAAGGGAACTACCTTATTGGAAAGATTTGCACGTTTAGCACAATCTTGACATCATGCATATCAAAAAGAATGTAATAAATAACATTCTTGGAATACTAAATCTCATTGGGAACCCAAAGGATACAATCAAAGCAAGGCGAGACTTACAGAATTTGGGTTTACAGAATAAGTTGCTTTTGGATGAGTTACCAAATGGAAAGATTAGAATACTAGATGCAATTTACACACTAAGCTTAGATCAAAGAAAGAAAATCCTAAAATTCTTGAAGGATATCAAGCTTCCTGATGGCTATTCTTCACAAATATCCAGATGTGTCGATGAAGTTGGAAAGAAGATTAGCAGTCTAAAAAGCCATGATTGTCATGTATTAATGCAAGTTTTGTTTCCATTAGCAATCCATGGAGTACTTCAAAATAATGTGGTTGAAACAGTCTTGGAATTGAGTCACTTCTTTAAAGTAGTATGCTCCAAAGTTGTAAATCCCATAACACTAGCTTGATCGGAAGAAAGTATTGTAATTACCTTATGCAAGATGGAACAAATCTTTCCACCTATGTTTTTTCATGTAATGGTTCATCTTGTCATCCATTTGGCAAATGAAGCAAGTATTGCTGGACTAGTGCAATATAGGTGGATGTATCCTGTTGAGCGTTATTTAAAGAAGCTAAAAGATTGTGTTTTCAATATGGCATGTCCAGAAGGTTGTATAGTAGAGGGCTATCTTCTAGAAGAATGCATAATTTTTTGTGCAATGTATATAGATGGTCTAGACAATCATTTCAATAGATGCAAGAGAAATTATGATGGTGGTATTGCTGATCTTGCAGAGGGTTGTCTATCTATATTTTCATTTGGAGGCAAGCCTATTAAATGATCAAGGCGAAGGCAAATTTCTGAGGAAGATAGGAATCTAGCCCATTTTTATGTACTAATGTAGGTAGATGAATTGGATCCATTAATCCAAGAATATGAACAACAATCAAGAAGAACACAACTTGGAATAGAATTCCTACAATGATTTAAGCAACGGGTTAAATAATTAAAAGAACTAAAAGATGAAAGATGTGGCACCTAAATTTCATGTATTACCACAAAGACCTTATGCTTATGCTACCTCACAAAATGGATATATTATTAATGGTTTTCGTTTTCTTTCAAAATCTATTGATGAATCCAAGGCAACACAACTTTCAAGTGTAATTGTAAAATCCTCTCAGCTTGGAGCTTGTGATGGATTTTATGGTGAAGTTGTTGACATTGTTGAGATGAGTTGTTTTGTTTCAATGCAATTGGTTTGATGTATATGGTAAAGATCATGGTACAAAATGGACAATGGCATCATTAGCTTAAATAAGAATGCTAGGTTACGTACAAATGAACCTTTTGCAGTAGCATCACTTGTGGAGCAAGTATTTTTCGTTCTAGATATTTCCAACATACCAATTTGATATGCCCATTGAAGAATTTGAAGATGAACCATTAGCTTATCAACATTGTCTAATTGATGAAACGTCCCATGTACATGATGTTGATATTTGTTCAATTCGAGGTGCTTCATACATCGACGTAGATGATGCATGTGATGAGTGGCTACTCATCATAGCTAAAAGGCCGAAATTAAGCTAGACACTAAGCAAAACAATATCAAATTAACACATAAAAAGGGTTAAGTGTGGGAATTAAAGAAAAGACCTAAAACTTTTAATGTGTGTTAAAACCTCCTAATTAGGTCACAAAAATGAGATATTCTGAAAACTAAAGAACAAATGATGATCCATGCATCAATTGAACACATAAACAAGTTTGAAAAGATAAATCAGAAGTAAAATCAATGTCTTAAATGTTCAATTAAGCACATGTAAAAATTTGAAAGCAATTGGACATCATTTAGGCTTAGAAATAAATAGATTACAATTAGGTCCTTCATGCATTACATTTCTACCCTTCAAAACTCCTTCTTGGACCTTTTTGCAAGCCGCAGGGACCCTTCTGTATGACTGCAAGGCCCTTCCAGTTATAGTTCTTTTCAGTTTTGGACCTGCACGCTATTCTTCTACCCCTTCGTTCAAGGGTCTTCCTGCAAGTTTTCCCTCATTTCAGAGAGAAGCCTGTGTTCTTCACGCGCACTGTAGCACGCGAAGAACACAGCCATTCTCGACCGTCCATCGCACTTTTGATCTCGATCTGCGGCTGGAATCAAATGGAACCTTCGCGCGATTCGGTGCGTGCGTTCACCTCTCTTCCCAGATCTCATCTGACGGTCAGATCTCTCTCTTGACTCGCCGCGCGCTCTACCCATCTCATCCTCACCGCCGGCCTAATTTTGATTAACCTCACCCTTGCGGTGATCTCAATCACTGAGCTGCTACTTAAGCACCTCAGTGGTGTCGCACGCAAAGGATCGCTCCCTCCTACATCTCTTAGCGATCAATTCTTCCACTCTAGTCTCTCCTCCTCATCTAGACCCTGATTTCACAGCCACCGGCTGTGGAATCATCGCCTGCTCTCGACCCTCCTCGTCGCTAAGGACCTCGTAGCACCTGAGGACGACCCTGGAGTCTCACTAGCAGACTCTTCCCTCCGCTGGAGTCACCCTCCTCCTTTCTTCCTCCTTAGCCGCCGGCTAAGGACCCATAGGTCCCATTCTTCCTTTTAGTTTAGGTTTTTAATTCTGCACAAGTAGTGTTAGATTTAGTTTGCAGTAGTTTAGAATAGATTTAGTTTTAATTGTTATTGTTTAATGTTAGCTGTAGTTAGATTAGTCTTAGGAGTAGAATTAGTATTAGATCCCCTCCCTCACCTCCTCTGATCAGTCCAGATCAGAGGGGAAGAATCATCTGTTCATTGTTCAATTTATCTCCCTCTTCATGTTTTGTTTTTCCATCATCCAAATTCTGATTCTTGTTTTTCCCTTTTTAACGACGAATTTTTCATCAATCACCCACACATCCTGACCCAATTTCAGATCTGATGGCGCACTGCCTCAGATCTGAAAGTGGCGTCACAAGCACCATTTGGGGCTTCTCACTCCATTTGTTTCACAAAAGCCCCTCTGTTTTAAATGGATTGCCTCAGTTTGTCAGAGCACTTTTGATTTGGATTTTAAAGGATTTTTACTCTCTGAAATGTTTTGACAGATCTGACAAATTGAAGGGATTTTTGGTTTTCATTGTAGGCAAGGATTCTGAGAAGTTCTCTGGTGACAGAGAACTAATCAGAAGAGCCTTTCATGATTCTGTTTATACTTTGTTTTGAATGCATTCGCCAGCTTCCATTAAATTTCCTTAATGCATTCTTAGTCTCTTTTTGCTATTTCAGAACTGCCATGCACTATTTGTGTTGATGATCATTTCTGTATGGTGATTCTCTAACCTAAGGAGTTTTCCATACTCCTTAAGGTTGCAAGAAACTGGGATTGTGTTTCTTTGGTTTTAATTGATCGAGCTAAGTCTTCCTTCATGCTGTCTATGGCATTAGGAAGACTAACTCAATGCCATTTGAATGTTGATCTGAAAGGATGCTTCTGATAAGGTTTTTCCTAATGAGTATTTGAGCTGAATTTACATGAGATTTTCGTGAGATTTAAACCCCTTTCAGATTTGGATTTCATCTCTTCAATGTTTAGTTTGTTTTGAATTTAATCTTGTTCCCAGTTATACAGCAACATGCTGCAACTTGCAGCTACATTTCCCTCCATCTCCAAATTCTCTTCTCCAAATTCCCCTTTCATCTGTGAATTTTTTGTTCCCTTTTCTCCAAGTGGACTAACTGCAGCAGCAGCTAGCCATTTGACAGTGGCTTAAGCCACTGCTGCTGCTACAAAAACTCACCCTGAACAGCAACTAAAACCAACACTAAAACAACACATTCTTCTCTTCTCCATCTCCTCTGACAGTAGCTGCGGCTGCTGTCTAAACTCAAATAAAAACTCAATCAACTCTAATTCCCTAACTTTATACAAAAGCCTAATGACATAGACTTATTTTAAAACTGTAAATATACCTATTCATAGTATTATAACTATAGCATATCAGTTAGATTCATAGTTATACTGTAAATATGTATAAAACCTGTACAGAAATTCATATACATATGTAATCTATGTAAAAATATGTATATATACTAATCTATTATGCATGTATTTACTGATTTATGTATATATATAGATACAGATTTATATTTACTTATTTAGTAGCTAAGTTAATAAGTTAGAGCAATAATCAAGTAAATAAATCTATAAACTTAGGAATATATATATATATATATATATATTAAGTAATTAAGTTAGTCAAAGTATAATTATACCTAGTATAACTTACTGTAACTTAGTTTTAATTATAAACTACACAGAATTGCTATTTTAGCCTAAATAAAACATAAATAAATTCGTAAAAATACAATAAAAATATGTATTAAATACTTAAGTATGTAAGTTAAAACTGTTTAAGGTCAATTAGACCATTTACTAATTATTTTATAAGTAATTAACTATTTAATCACCTAAATCAACCTGTATAATCAGCCTAGTTTAGCGAATTTATTTGTATAGTAAAAATATTTAAAATTAAAAATTAATTAATCAATTATGTAGTATTACGTAAATATTTTATTTACCATATTTTATTTTATTTTTTTTAATAATTTATGGCCCCCAAATCGAGGGCCAAAAACGCGCACAGACGCAGCTGCGTCTGATTTCCAGCGCACGATGTGGCGCTGGAATAGCGCCACATCGTGTGCTGCAAACCAAACGCAGCTATATAAATACAATTTATGCAATAGCTTAATCAGTCGTCATGGCGCCGGGCCCCCGAAACGCAATCCTTTATCTGATTACCCGATTTGTAGTGAACTCTGATATGTGATGCATGTGTGGGGCTGTAGGCCCGAGCGTGTGTGAACTTGTTGAAGGCGTTGGGCTGAGGCCTTGCGCTGATACGAAAACGTAATTAAGCACCTAATCTGAGATTAGGGCGCGCTTAGTAGAGGTCTGGTCCCACCCATAGGGTGCTGTGTATCCCTCGAAAAGCGCACCCGCTAATTAAACACATTTTACACTAAGGACTCTCCACCGCAGCCTCTGAAATACCACAGAACAAAATGAAAGGACAGACGACTTAAAAAAAAAAAAAGAGCGAACACGAGATAACAACAGAAAAGACTCTGTACATACAGCAGTAGAATAAGTAATACACATACGTATAAGTAAACCCACATAATTACTAACAGAATAAAACGACACCATAAATGTCGCTAAAGACCTAAGTTTGCTTCTTTAGGTTGTATATAGTGTTTTCTGAGATTTAGCGACGTTTATATCTGTCACTAAAACTGATATATATGTCACTATAAATAAATGACTAGTAAGTTAAGTTTTTACACTATGGTATCCTAATGTAGTATGAACTAACATATTAGTGTTAATAGTATAATTTGTAAATACATAGTTTAGAGTATAATAATAGATTGTTTGATGCTTGTTCATAGTTAGCATTTTTGCAAGCACTTCTTAGCAACTAGGTAAATAAAACATTCATTCATTCTTTAAATGTAAAGTTTCTTTTTAAATAAGAAGACAATTTTGGAGATAATCAAAGAGTGACCGAATTAAATTCAATAAATTGCCTCCCAGAGAACGACCTGGAACAAAACCAGTAAAAATTAGATAAATAAGCAAAAAATGATAATAATGGTTGTAATGACTGGTACTCACCCATACTCACCACTATACGACATCCTTAATGTTATATTATACACCCTATACTACAACGACATGATCAACAATTATTACCAACAACCATTTACACCATCATTATTTTGGCGCCGTTGCCGGGGAGCATCGGTGTCAACCAACCATCATCATCATTATTTTGGCGCCGTTGCCGGGGAGCATCGGTGTCAACCAACCATCATCATCATTATTTTGGCGCCGCTGCCGGGGAGGCAACGCTCTTTGCACCAAAATTTTCTTTTTATTCTTTTGTATATAGAAATTCTTTATTTCATTCATTCATTCATTATAGTTGCTTTTATTTTCCATTGAATTAATTGTGTATACATTCTTTTAGTCATTTACTAATCATTTGTTTTCCCACAGCACTTGAGGAGGAGTGTCGTCTTCCTGGTGGAGTCGCTGCGCTCCAGATCTGTCTTCCTGGTGGAGTTTTGCCTCGAAGTAGCTGTAGGATTTTAGTATTAGTTTTAGTATAGATAGTTTTAGGTTTATTAATTAGGAACAATTGTTAGTCATAAGTTGTGAGAGCTTGTTCTCACACAATTTTTGTAATAATTCTGGACTATCTGGACTTTATTTCTTTATCTTCTTAATTTCTTTCCTTACTTTTGAATTGCATATAAAATTTTTTTCAGAAAAAAAAAAAATCAAAAAAATCAAAAAGACCTCATACTTATCTAGCAGCAGCATAACCTCAGGCATCCATTTTTAGGATTGCATTTCATTCCTGCTAGATTTTAATTCAAGTCAAATCTGCATTAGAAGATTGCTGGAGTCAGGTACGTATTTCTTACCTAACTCTAACTCCTGCCATATTTGCATTTGACTTAAAATTAAAGAAGACCACTATTTGTTCTGAATTTATTAAAAAGTGAAACGAGCAGCATAGAAAACACATTTTAATCACTTCAATCAAATCAAAAAGGAGATAGCAAAATTGGGTGAAACCATGTTTGAGATTTTAATCGCCTTGTGTTGAATGTTATCGTGCACACAGCACGATCACTTAAGGCCACAATACACGGGTTTCTACCTCATCTTTCTGTAACCACAGGATCTGGATTCGCACGCTCAGTCTTATCCAGATTCCCAGTGGATTTTAGAGGTCTGCACATCGCTAGGTTTATCTTAGGATACGTACAATTGTTTGAAACAATTGTTTGCGTATAACATACTTTGCGTAGCAGCCTCTAGGAAAAATTTTCTCCGATTCATTTCGATTGATTGGTCTTCTTGAATTGAGATTTTATTGGGATTCTTCTGTTTTATTGTGAACATTAAAAATTTTTTCCCATTGAGTTGGATCGAATTAGAGTAAACGGGATTTCAAAAAAAACCAACTCAATGGAAGGTAGGAGATCCCAAAACCCAGAACTTGTACTCCCCTTGGGTACTGCTACCCAAGCTACTGCATCATCTTCTTTGCCTTCCACTTCTAATCCCTTACCTCCTGAGTCTCAAAATACTTTTCACAATCCCCCTCGCCAAGAGGATGATCTTGATTCTTCACACTTTGAGGATTTTGAAGAACTTCCTCCAGACTTAGTTGCAGATCCTCTACCACAGCAACCACCTATCCCTAGGTTCCAACCTCCACCTTATCCTAATCATCCTAATCCACCCCCGGAGAGAGGACCTATGCCTCATCTTCAGCACCTTTTCGATACACAACTACAAATGAATACCTTAACCCAACAGGTGCAACAGCTTGCTCAAGCTGTAAATCTATTAGCTAACCCCCAACCACAACCACTTCAACCTAGAAATCCTCAGGAACCACCCCAACCCCGTAGACCTCAACTACGAGATTATTATAATCCCGCAGTTGCCCAACCAATGCCTGTGGTACGTTATCCCAATGGGGGTCGTGCTGCTGAACTGAAGCCGAACATTATAGCACTCATCAGCATGGTACTTAAATTTTTTTAAAATTAAGTTTGAAATTCTTGGAGATCATCATTTCAATTTCAATCTACTTTAATTTTCTTGGAGATGGGAAGTGCACGTTGTTAACACTGTGTATCAGATTGAGGATTTTATAATGCCTTTGATGTTGCTAATGATGAGAATTCCTTATATGCGAGTATGATTTTTTCCCTTCTCTATTTACATAGGCTAGACATTTGAAACACCAATCAATAATCTGGTAGCAATTACTTTTTATCAACAAATAGTCTACAAAAAGTGTTTAAACTGTTTAGTAAAATCCATGTTTCTTTCTTACCCCCTTACTATTATCCTCCAAATATAAAATAGGTGTGATATCCCAATTAGTTGCAGTCCTAGAAATGCTTTGACAATAAAATTTATCCTTTCATTACATCATAATTGCAATTGACCATGTTGCAAAAAGAAACTTGGTGGTCTTAAGGTATGAAGGTCTAATGTTCATGCGTGCATACAAGAACTTTAAAGTGTTGTTAATAAACATATGCTGATATTATCATATGTATCCATAGTTTGGAACTTGTATACAATGAAATAGTCTTATCTTAATTTATTACAGAGTGACATTACACGTGGGAGGTTGTAAGGATCTTGAAGTATTAGCTCCTGGAACATGCATTCCAATAGAATTTGACAAAAATTAGGATGTAGTAGGAGTTAATGCTCAAAAATTTTATAGTTGGTTAGGGATGAATGTTTGATCCCATATCCCTTTGATAGCGCTTGATTGGAGGGTAGCGAGTATAGAGCAAAAAGCCAATGTTTTACGAGAGGTTGAGGTAAAAAGCATTTTCATTGCAATATAAGTGCTTTATTACATATTAAAAGATAAAAACTAAACATGAGCTTAATATATAATTAATATTCTGCATACACATGGGAGCAAAATCATTTCACAGATGAAGGAATTTTGAGAAAAGCACACCAGATAAATCGTCGGAATAGGGTAGAGATAAAGAAGCAAGTGTACACTTATTCTTCTTAAAGTTTTATTTATTTACATTTTTATACAAATTTTTATGGTTGATTTCTTTTCTAGGTTATTATAGCATTTCATGAATAAGGATTTAAAAGAGGTACGTTAGAATGTACCTCCAAAAATTTCCCCTAAGGATTGGACCTTCCTTGTTGATTATTGGACTAGTTATGCAGCTCAGGTACATGACAAACTGGTATACTTTCTTGACAAACTAATATTCATGCAAAGGAATGCATAATATGTTAAATAGGAAGAATCGAGAAAAAATTTTGAGAATCGTAAGAAATCAATTCAATCTACACATTGCATGGGTAGGAAAAGCTTAAGCCAATTGAACTATGATGTTGTAAGTGTTCACTTAGCAATTTATCATTGTTATTTACTTATTCTACATTGACTTGTCTTCAAAGTACTAAATTATGGTATTTGTCATGCAGGAAAAGAAGGAAGGATGCGAGGCCACTCGTATGGAGGTATTCATGTTGTCGAAAAGTAGACAAAAGATGGTTGTAGGTCATGGGAAGATCCAAAGCATCAAGAAGAATATGTAAGTTATTACTATGTTATATTAGTAGTTATCAAATTTCCAATCATCACATTAAGTATATGTAACATGTTTTGTTTGAAAAATTACTTGTAGGATGCAATGGTTCAGCTTGTGACTTCACCCTGTGGATAGAATGATGTAGAAGATGTTGCACTTGTACTCTCTCCAGAAGATGCATTTTGCCAAATCAAGGGACCTGAGCATTGTGGATGGATCTGTTGTGCTGGACGGGGTGCCACAATCACAACCTAGTTTGGGAAAAATCATGGAGCCTCCTTACAGTTGCAGCAAGAAAACCAAGACATCAAGAAGACAATAGCATCTCAAAAAGCTGAAATTGACGAGCTTCGTCTCCAAAACAAAGAAATGTTGGAGAAGATGGAAAGGATGGCGAGTATGTTTCAAGCGCAAATGCCACAATCCTAGTTAGAACATCTGTGGAGTTTGGGAGAAGATTATCTTTATTTCCTTTTATGCTAGATACATAGGATTATGACATTATTCCCAATAAGTTTATTTTTGAACTCACTTTATTTCTACTTTTGACAGAATATTTCATTGTGATCCATGAGGATTGTGTTAACTTTTTATGATTAATAATGAATATTTCTTTTAATCTTTGTCTTGTTGATGATGATGTATGGTGATGATAATGTATATTCTTTATGGATTGTATATGCTTGAATGATCAAGTTGAATGAAGGTTTATAGGTTTCAAGAAATTGATACTTTGGCTGTTAGTATTGTGGAATGTATATGCAATTAAAATATATAATTTAAAATGTTTCACCTTTAGCAACACTTGGCTTAAGATCATCACAACAACAACAACCAAGCCTTTTCCCACACTAAGTGGGGTCGGCTTAAGATCATCACTAAAAAAGAAAAATAATAGCCACCAACTGAATTTTGAAACCGTTAGTGAAGGGTTATTATTGTAGCTATAGTCCATTCTAGTGACCATAGGAAATGTTTAGTTTCCTTTAGCAATGTTCAAAAACTGTCCCAAATGACTTCCCTTTGCATTGGTCCAAAGAAACCACTACAATTGATCTTTTGGTATGCCACTTTTAGTGATGGTTACTTAACCATCACTATAGATCAACAGCAACAGTTAATTACCTTTAGTGATGATTTTGCAACCGTTACTACAGTCTCTATTTGTTGTAGTGGTATTTGTTTGCATAAAAAAAGAAATCTTTTGGTGGGTGTCATCCCTTTCAAATCACAAAAACCACCATTCTGAAATTCAGGCTCATAAACTTAGGTATTCAAAAATCAATTTTCAAAATTATATTCTGCCAAAAATTACCAAAGTGCTCCTGGACGTGTGATTAGAAGTTAGGAATCAACCTTGAAAATTTCGTGGCCTAACTTTTAGCATTAAAAATTAAAAAGTTTGATGATCTGACCCCCTATCAAAAATCCTATCGGTTCCTGATTTCGTGCAATGTTTAATGTCTTCTTTTTACATATCAGAATTGAGTCAAATAACTTGGAGTAGTTTCCTGATCAAAACACCTTTCTTTGAATTTTGTTTTTTAAAATCTTTTAGGCATGTCACTTCCCAATTTACGCAAAAAATCAATTGAGGGTCTTTTTAGACTTTTGGACCCCAATACATAAAAAATTATGGAAAAAATACCACAAGGGACTTAAAATTCTTTAAAAAATATTTTTTCGATTTCCCATTCAATGGTGTTTAACAAACCGTAGTTTTTTTCTTTGGGCCACACCACTTGATCTAATTAAAACTAATTCATTATCTAGAAGCTACCTACCTTGGTTCGATCTCTAGGGTTTCAATTAGGCACTCATATTTTTTTGAATCCTAGAGGAAATATATCATCACCTATGCTTGAAAAACTAATTGTGTGCCTTCACAAGAACCTTGCATGAATTGATTATCTTATTAAAATGCTAAATCCCTCTTTAATTAAGATTAATCCTAAAAGTCACTTCATTATTGTTTCAAAAAAAAAAAGCCACTTCATTATAAAATCTTGTTTGAGGACCTATTTGTGTGTGCACTACACTTCTAAATCAACTTCTAAGGGGTACCAACCCATTAACAAATGCCCCATCACATTCCAAGGCATGTTCACAATCCTAAGCCCAATTAAAATCTATTAGACATTGGCCCTAAGGATTTAAATTGAGTTAGTCTCAAGGTATACGCTCATACCGTAGGACTAATTGGTGAAGTACTTTTTCTGCAAGCATTTAAGTTGGAAGGCTTAATTGTCAAACGACTTAAGCCTAGCAGGGGTTTGGCATAATTAACAACCCTCGAGACACGCTCCCCCTTCTCCGCCAACCCAACTTATACAACTCCTGGTTTAAGCACAACATCAATTTGCCTTATGGTGAGAGATATATCTTAGAGGCTTAGGTCATTTTAGTGCTACACATTAAGGCTTAGAATTTGTTTAATTGTATTAAGTAGACACTTTCTCTCTCCTGTTGATAAGTCTACTTAAATGGACTAATTTAATGCTTAAGTGCATTATTATCTGGAAGAGAGATTAATTTAAAACTTGCATGTTAGTGATAAAATCATATGAACCTTAGATTTATCATTTTATGTATCAATTGCATTAATTCTTATATAAAAGGGGTGCATTACTTATGTGGTTGCAAGGTCATTTAGGAAAGGACATTTTTTTAGTAAGTTTCACAGAAATGGCAACCGAATATGTATTGATTTTCTAGAGATAATAGAAGGGAAGAAAGAAAATCAAATAAGATACCTTCCAATTCTTCCCTCTCATTTCCTTACCTTTCTATCCCTCAAATGACAATATTAAATCATGATTGTTTTCCTTCCTTCTCTGACTCTCTCTCTCATTCTCTCTTTTTTCTCCTTATTTAACAGGGACGGCAGGACAAGGAATCCAACCCCCCTCCATGGGGAAGAAGCTCCCTTTCTCCACCTCTAATCCCTATAAGCAACTCCCTCTACCGCGTGCCCATGACTCCACCACCACGAGCCTCCATTGACATCGCCAACACCCTCACCGTGCGCCGGCCTCTTCAGTTAAGATGACTAGGAAGGTTCTTGGATGTCTGAGACTCGTCCCACCGACCGCCTCCCGCTCCTCCTCGAATCTCCTTCGCGCAGCAACGGTGGCAAGCCACACGGTGACAGCGTGTGGCTTGTGCCGTGACCACCACCGCAAGCCACCACCTCACCGTGCGACCTCGACGTTCCCGCTACCACAAGCATCCTCTTCCTCGACGCATCTCCTTGCCACCGTGTCCACAGCACCATCGCGAGCCCCCTTCGTACTCACCGTGCTCTGTCCTTGGTCCTCTGCTTCCTCCACCGACCACGACAGGAGGCCAAGAACGCCCTCGACGATCGCTCCCGTCCATGACAGTAACACTGCCCGGCGACCACCACCTTGACATCCATGACTTGCTTCCTCAACCACCCCTCTTTTTCTTCTTTGTTTCTCCTTCTTCATCTCCTGCTACGTGTGAAACGAACCCAACATCACCACCTCCAGCAGCAGTCCTCTCCTCGGTGTCGATGACCCACCGGCGCCGCCCATTTGCCACACGCAGGTACACGTGCACATTCAACCAGCTGTTGCCGCCAGCCAGCCTACACGCGCACGGCTGCAGTACCTCCATCTTCCTTCTTCACCGCCAACAGGGAAGAAGCACCCATCGACCGGCCGATCACCTCCTACTCGCAGCTACCCCTCCCGGCCACCATCTTCTCCGCCAACGTCACTGGAGCAACAACCTCTCCCTCGACAGCAGCTCTGCGACCTTACCGTGCCCAACAACACCCTTGCGGCCACGCACCACCGCTGGCCAACCTTCCCACCGGCCGGCTGCCACCGGCCATTGTTTTCCTCAGTGCGACCTTCGACGTGAAGCTCTCGACAATGCCAACCTCCTCCGAGCATGGCAAGGTCGACCGTCCTCTCCTCCTCCACGTGCATACGCCGGTAGCAAATCCCCTGTTTTTGGCTCAATTAAAAATTACATTGACTACCATTGACAAAGAATGGGATTTTGATATTGATTATTTTATTATAGGAAATTTGTGGGAGGCCCTTCTGTTCTTGGTTATTTGTGACAATATTGAAGGATTGGAATTACTAGTTAATGCATTTTTTTTTCTTTCCTCCCATGATGAATGGACATCAATGGCAATTTATTTTTCTTGAACAAGATTTTTGGTGATCTTATTGGTTCTATGTCTCCCTGTGATACGACCTGAAGTGTGGTATTATTTTAGTATTTTAGTAACTTTGATTGAGGTTTTTTCTACCACATTACATATTGCAACGACATATTTTTCTGATATCATTTGCAAAGCGAAGGAACCTCTCGATCAAATGGCGCCGTTGCCATGGAGGCAACAGATGCAATAGATTCACTTGATTTTTATTCCTGAATATTCTGAGTTGCGCATTTATCTGATCATTCTTTATCTTTATGTGCGAGGAATCTGACGGGGCGACAGGCGCAGCAGAGCGACGACATCAACCTTGAGTGACGTTCACATGTGGAGAAGACGTAGGAGAGTTTGATCCCACTCTCACAGGGGATTCTCCTTCATTGCAATTTTATTTCTGTCTTCTCGCCCTTGTAGTAATTGGGGCTTATTTTCGGGGGTCTATGCCCACATTCTTTAGAGGCTAGGCCTATATTTTTTTTCTGCGTGTGAGAATTATATTTCTGCTTGCCTGCACCTAAAACAAACAAAAGAAAATATCGAGCTACTTGTTTAGGAGTTGCATGCCCTCAGGTGCATGCATTTAGGGGTGATTGAGCAACACATTAGATCTCATTGTTGCATTGTGAGCATATTGGCATGAAGATTGCTGGAGATAGGTACACCTTTCTAACTTTTGCATCTAGCTCCTATTCACGCATTTGCGTTCGGATTAAAATTCAAGACCACAAAATTGATTGAATTTACTAATTCAGTGGTTGCCTAATTGAAATTGGGATTGATAATCAGATTCAACTTTAAAACCAAGTCATACTTGATCTGAGTCAAAGGGACTTGTTTGCATTTTCAAAATAAAAAATGATTTGCGGTGTGATGCACACTTCTGGCACTGAGCACGCACATTAGGCACCGCATTAAGGCTCGATCCCTTAAGGCTATAGGCACCGATCTCTTTATCGGTGCAGACCCTCTTATCTTGCTTTATGGTGGTGGTACTATCTTTTAACAGAGTGTTTTGATACTTTACGGAGGGGGACACCCCTTAAAGGAACAAAAGGGTAGTTAAGAGGCACTGCTTATGCATTGCCTCAAAGGAAGGGTTCACCCTACTTACATCCCTTTGTTCATCCTTGGAGTAACTTCTCACCTGATCACCTGGGAGTATCATCTAAGTAAAGTATAGGTCCTAGGGCACTCGAAGGTCAACTTAAGGCACGTAATTGATTGTGAAACTTCTTTTGCTACTAAGAGAAAATGTAAACGACCTCTGTCTTCTCTAAAGAGCTTGTCAAGGATCTCAAGTCACATCTCCCTCTTATACCACTAAAGTGGGAACGGACGGGTGCAAACTTGACTCCATTTGATAAACTTTAAGGAGTCGATTGGAGGTTGGCTTAAATCTGCTCTAAGAAAGAAAAGAGAAGTCCCATTGCCTTGTGTTTGATTGGGGTGTGTTTTTCAAATTGTGTTTTCAAATGGATTATAATAACTACTTCTCTTCTGTTCACCCCAGAATACCCAATCCCAATACCTGTAGTTATCCATCTTCTGATGAGCATTGGGATCCTTTCTACTCCTACTATAGGAACATTGGTCTGATTAAACCCCAACCCAGTGGTGATGAGCAGAACCTAAGAGAAGGGTATCCCAACCCTAGCTCTTCAATGACCATGCCCAACCTGCCCACCCTTCATGATTTGTCTTATCGAGGTTGGAATGAAACTCCTAATCAACTTGAACCTGAGATTGACTACCCTACTCAATCTGATGGTAGCCTCTCCTCTTTTATGATAGAAATGTAAAAACAACAGAAAAAGATGATGGATTCTATGGGGGAGATTTTGAGAAATAGTCAAAGATTAACTGAAGAGATTAACCAGCTTAGCGATCCTCCTATAGTCAATTCTGATCCCTACCCTTATATCCCCGATTACCAATATAATTTCCAGGAAAACAATGACAACAGGGATCCTATTTTGAGGAGTAGCTATCACTTAGACGTCCCTCATGAGATATGCCCACCAGAAGGCAATCTTGATGACTATCCAGCTGATCTTAATTGGAAGGAGAAAATGGGCCCATTAGATGAACTCGACCCGAATGATAGTATCTTCATTACATTTGATGAAATGGGTCGCAGTCAATTAGTCAACCCCGGTCCCAGTCTGAATCTTGAGGTGGAATCTGTATCCCATCCTAGGGATCCTAAGCATATACTTTACGCTTCTGAGGACCTTGCACCTCAGTTAGAGCCCCCTGAGGATTGTGATTTAAAAGTTAACAAATTTTAGAAGTCTTGGATGCCAGAGGAAATCATACTAAAAGAAAGTGATAATAACCACACTCCTCTATCAATGGGACCAACACCTGTCATTGAATATTTTGAGGGTTCACAAGTCCCCAGCACAAGTGACCATGAGGAAATTAAGGTTGAATTGGAAGAATTAGATCAATATTGGTCTCAGGGACACGAAGAGTTGATTTTTGAGGAAGCACTTGATCCTGATATGAAAGTTTGCCCAGCGGCTCAGAGTCAAGAGGGACAAAATGTTGATGAGGATGATGATGACTTTCAAAGGATAAGACTTAGAGTATGGAGTGGATCTAGGGGAGAATATGTTTTGTTTGAGGACTTGCCCCCTGACGATCTGACTGAATTAGCCAAATCCGAATCCCTACATACTGTTGACTATCAAGATCATCCTCTCAAACAGTCGAAAGAAATGGAAGTAATTACTACTCTTGAGAAAAGAATCCATACACCCCATGAGCAGGATCTTAACATTGAACAAGAACCTGGGGATGTCATTATTGAGGACACTCATAGTCCTATTGTTTCCAAACCACTTCTACATGATAGTGAAATAATTGACACCCTTGAACAGTTCAATTTGGATGACGAACATTTAGGCCCATTCCAGGACACGCACACCAATGATATGTAGCATGAAAGGAAATCAGTAACTAAGGCTACTTTTGATAACATTCAAGAGCTGGAATGGATATCGAGGATGGATGCTGAACTGCTTACACCCTCTTTAACCCTCTTCCCTACCCCGCACCTGAGCGACTTCAACTCCTATAGAACCAGTTTCCTGAAATCTCTGCCCACACTTTTGATTAACGGGGGAATATCCAGGCCAATGCACCCTGTGGTAGAGTGGCAAGTTTGGATAGACGCTTTTCCATGTAAGCCAATTAGTCTTTGGGTATGTTTTGTCGCACTCTCTGTACCCCACACATGTTTGCTTGAGGAGCCTTTGCCTCCTCGTCGCACTCCCGGAGGTTACTACTCATGTGCATTATGTAAAACCTCCACAAATAGCTCAGGAGTACCCTCTTTTCACCTGCTTTTGGCGAGTATTTGGCCTCACTATCCATCACCAACTTGCCAACATCTTGGGTTACTTACTCGCTAGGCCAGGTTTGTTACGTATCTTCTTTGGGTCTCCTTCTGTTTCCCTTCTAGAGCCCGATTTGCGAGGTATCCCAACTCCACCTTAGGTAATATCTGTCCTTGATTTTGCTTTTCAATGAGGACATTGTCAGATTTAGGCATGGGGGGGTATAACTTGAGGTTATTCATAGCATTTATACATATTCTGCATGCAATTAAGGCATCCATCTTTCATAAAAAAAAGGAACAACAAAAACAAAAAGGAAAAGAGAAAAGAAGAGAGAAAAAGGAGATGAAATCTTTGTGAGCTGAATTTCAAATATATTGAGGAGAGACACTGGAAGAAAATGTGCAGAATTGTGCTGGTCCCAGCAGTTGATTATGGAAGAGTTAACTAAGTTCTAGGCCAGAGTGAATGAATAAATAAAGTCCTAAAGTACTAAAGAAAAGGAGATAAGTGAGGGATACTGACTTTAGGCCTTTTGGGCCTATTTTAGGGCTTAAACACTCACATAATTGTTAAGATATGGACTATTTCTCATGAGGTTGAGGGAGTTACGAGGCCGATGTATTAAGTCTAAGGCTTAGGGAGTATTCGGCCCCATTGCCTATCCTTTGGTTTGCGGAACTTGGTAACCCGAGCACCCAAAAATCACACACTGGTTTGGTTCAGTGTGCATAACAAAGAATAATACCAAAAGGTGTGTTCTGAAAATGTTTTCCCAAAAAGTTGGCTTAGGAGTGGCTTGAAGACACAAGTTGATTGGATGAGTTCCCGACGCAGAGAGGAGGAATGTAAAATAAGCCCCTTGAAGATGCGTTATAACATATCATCTCCTCAATGCTTGTCTCTTAGGATATTTAAATATCCTACTGGGGGGCACAGAAGCATCTTGTGCTGGTTCAGATGCTGTAGGTGGCATTATCTCAAAATGTCAATTGCAAGGGTTTGAATTCAGCTATAGAACACCATGGGTGGTACTATCCCGAAGTGTCAAAAGCTAGGGTTCTAGGGGTTGCCATGAGCGATGCTATCTCAAAGCATCGGTTGTTAGGGACCCTGTGAGGATTGACTGTGGGGACAAGGAATCCGATACGGATAGTGTTTAGGGCCAATCCGATGTTGAGTCTAAGGGAATTTAAAAAAAAAAGAAAGAGAGAAAACTCTCAAAATAATATTTCTCCCACTCTCTCTTACTTAAAATGCACTGGCAAACTGAACCTAACCTTTCTGCACATACACACCTGTGCTTTAACCGCTGGGGTCAACAAACCTCTAGGCAGTTTTTGTGGGCCTTAGAATCCTTTGCGGTAGAACCACGACTGAGGTTGGTCAGGTCCGTATCTTGGTTGGTACTTGAGTACCTTTAGGCCTATAGGGTATTTCAATCTATTTTCTAAAGATGTGGCATGATAAACATCCTGATGGTAAAATTTGACCTGGAGACTTGGTCTGTTTCATATGATGTTGCTCGGGATTAGCAAAACTTAGGCATGGGGGCATTTGATAAGTCTATTTTAGTTGACTAATTTAATGCTTAAGTGCATTATTATTTGGATGAGAGATTAATTTAAAACTTGCATGTTAGTGATAAAATTATATGAACCTTAGATTTATCATTTTATGTATCAATTGCATTAATCCTTATATAAAAGGGGTTCATTACTTATGTGGTTTCAAGGTCATTTAGGAAAGGACATTTTTTTAGTAAGTTTCACAGCAAATGGCAACCAAATATGTATTGATTTCCTAGAGATAATAAAAGGGAAGAAAGAAAAGCAAATAAGATACCTTCCAATTCTTCCCTCTCATTTCCTTATCTCTCTATCCCTCAAATGGAAATATTAAATCACGATTTTTTTCCTTCCTTCTCTGACTCTCTCTCTCATTCTCTCTCTTTTCTCCTTATTTAACAGGGACGGCAGGACAAGGAATCCAACCCCCCTCCACGGGGAAGAAGCTCCCCTTCTCCACCTCTCCTCCCTGCAGGCAACTCCTCTATCGCATGCCCACGACTCCACCACCGCGAGCCTCCGTCGACACCGCCAACACCCTCACAGTGCGTCGGCCTCTTCAGTTAAGATGATCGGGAAGGCTCCCGGACGTTTGAGACTCATCCCACCGACCGCCTCCCGCTCCTCCTCGAATCTCCTTTGTGCAGTGATGAGAGCCTCATCATGAGCCCTAACTAGCACATTTTGACCTAAGAAAAGAGAATAAGAGCTCCTACATAGCCTAGAGAAGGGCTTAATTCAAGGGATAAGCGTTCTGAGAAGAAAACATGAAATAAAGATTAAAACTGTAATTTTACCATTGCAGTACATAAACGGGATTTCTCAGAGGAAAAGCATAGGTCAAATGATTTGAATAAGATAAAAAGTGGGTTGGTTCAATCAGAAATGGGTTAATGTGTAGTCTAGGAATTAAATGACATTCAGTAACCTTAAAACAGACCGCTTAATTCAACAAGGTTATGGTTAGGTCAAAAATCAACTAAACCCTATAAAATTCATGGAAAAATATCCCCTAAGATTTAGAACCTGCAATTTGACCTTTGGAACCTATTTTGACCTAGATTAGAGTCCTAGCTCATTAATTGACCTAATTTGGGTTTCTATGCAAAAAATCCATTAAACATGGTCAAACCTAAAATCCAACTTTGCCATTGGATTCCTTAGGTCCAAATTAGGTTTGTACCAAAATTTGGACCTAAGGGGAGGTCATCTTGACCTACTTTGCAAAATAGTACAACCAATTACATTTTGGCCCTTATCTTTTGAAAACCATTACACAAACCCCCTAACTTCTTCGCCACTCTTACAAATAGGTCCCCCTAGCATTAATGGGGAGAAATCCTTCTCCGACGAGGAATGGAGGGGGATTACTCCCTAATTCTTCAGAGATCTCCTCCCAGATTTGAAAGGGAGATTCTCTGAGGAATTCCCCTCCATCTGAGCTCAATTGAAATCTCTGAGTTGCATCCAATCTCTCGTGCGAATGCACGAGAGATTTGGATCTCCAACTACCTTCCTTCTCCGGCGAGGAGTCGGTGATAGAATGCTTGTCCTCCAAGCACCAGAAGCTCGGCCAACAACTATAAAAGGATCCTTGGTCCTCTGCAAATCCCTCAAGCTTGATTTGGCCGCAGACTCCCTTAGAATTCATCTCCCCTCTCTTCGGTCAAGTGGCCCACAAGCTTCGGTGATTCTTCCTTCCCCCTCTCATCGCTCTGCTGCCATACCAGCGGCAGGGTTCACTTCGCCTCATTCTTCCGCGTTGTGCCACACCAGCGCACGCCTTCCTGATCTCTTCCTCGTCGCCGTTATCTCCCCCTCAGGGCTGTCTTCTCCGACGATGGCACAAACGTACCGTTCGTCTCCTCTGGCTCCCCTTCACTCCAAGTATCCTAGATAAGTTCCTCTTCCCCTACTCTCTATTTTCCCTCATTCTATTTCTCAAAACACCTCTCGACTACCACTGCCCACCCTCAACTTCCCCATCTCCGGCCAACCTCCGACGAGATGCATCCATCACTCCACACCTCCACACGTCTTGCCACCAACCTTAACACCTCCGCCATTGACCGCTGAACACTTTCCACCCGCTCACAGACCACCACACGTGCTCCACGCTTCCACCAAACACACCCACTCACATGGTCACAGTCCAACCTAGGCACGCACGCCTAGGCCGATCTGAGCCACGCCAACACCCGCCTCACCTTCTTCGTGACACGGTGAAGGATCTCTTGTTGTCTGATAGAGCCGCAAGGCTCCTTTTGTGTCATGCAGGGTAGAGCTCTCGTCCGCCATTAACAAGCACACGAGCTTGCTTGTTCTCTAGCTTCAGGCCGCAAGCTTCAGGATTCAGGTTCCTAGGCTGTGCGGGTTGAGTGTGTGCACAAGTCCATCTTGAGAGCAGTTGCTGCGAGACCTGCAGTTGCGTCAATTATGTGAAGACACTCTCCTGCAGGTGCCAGCAGAAGCGGGTGGGACTTTTAGTCCCACTTCGGTAAGTTTTGAGCTTCCTGTGTAGTTTAAGTTGATTTTGTGTTTTACGCTGTCTGCCTTGAGATCACTAGGGTGAGGTCCCTCGCCCTCACTTATCACGCCTCGTCCGTGACATTTCCCTCGCGGACCTGGCACCTGTATCCTACTAACCTATCCGTGCACTCCTTAATCCGATGGACACGAAACCTCGATTAATTCGATGGATCTTGCTGTTGCAAGAATTTGACCTCGAGATTTGCGACAAAGCGGGAAAGCAAAATGTGGTAGATGATCACTTGTCCTGCCTTCCTTCTGAAATAATTGACCCTTTCGAACCCATCACAGAACACTTTCTTGATGAGCACCTCCTGACTATCAATACAGGGCTTCCATGGTTCGCAGATATAGTGAACTACCTGGCATCACATCAGATCCCGTCCGATTGGCTGAAGGCCAAGAAGGACAAATTGCATTCCGATGACAAGTATTACCTGTGGGAAGACCCATATCTATTCCACATTGGTGCTGATCAAATAATTCGACAGTGTGTCGCGGAAGTAGAAATCAAAGACATACTCTTCTTTTGCCATGACCAGGCATGCGGTGGACATTTCTCAGGACACAAAACCGCATCAAAAGTCTTCCAGTGTGTCTTTTACTGGCCTACAATTTTCAAGGATGCATACGATCACTGTAAGGCATGTACCCATTGCCAGACCTTGGCCAACATGAGCCATCGAGACATGATGCCTCTACAGCCGATCCTGGTATGCGAAATTTTTGACATTTGGGGGATCGATTTTATGGGACCCTTCCCAATCTCGGATGGCTTCGAATACATCTTACTCGCTGTTGACTATGTGTCCAAGTGGGTAGAAGCCATTCCGAGCCAAACCAATAATCATAAGGTTGTTATCAGATTCATTCATCAAAACATCTTCTCAAGGTTCGGGATTCCACGAGCAATAATTTCCGACGGAGGGACCTATTTTACAAACGCTCAGTTCAGGTCACTGATGACCAAATACGGGGTGTCGCATTGAATCTCTACTCCTTACCACCCCCAAACTAATGGTCTAGCTGAGCTATCAAATCGAGAGATTAAGAAAATCCTCCAGGTTACTATTCGGCCTGACAGGAAGGATTGGTCTTCTCGGCTTCCAGAAGCATTGTGGGCCTATAGGATCGCCCACAAGACCCAAGTAGGTATGTCTCCCTTCAGACTGGTGTATGGGAAGGCATGTCACCTATCCATCGAATTGGAGCATAAAGCCTATTGGGCAGTACGGAATTGCAACTTAGATCTTTCTAAGGCTGGAACCCATAGAAGGCTTCAAATGAGCGAGATCGATGAATTACAGCACGACGCGTATGAGAACTCGCGAATTTACAAAGAACGGGTTAAAGCTTTTCATGACAAACACATTTCTAGAAAGATCTTTCATCCTGGTCAAAAGGTTCTACTCTTTGATGCTCGACTCAAATTATTCCCAGGAAAGCTACGATCTAAGTGGGTCGGACCCTACCTAGTCCGACAAATCTTTGGAAATGGAGCCATTGAGATCAACCCACTGAGCCACGATTTTGAACCCTTTGTTGTGAACGGTCAGAGACTCAAATCGTTCATTGACATGACCAATACAAATTTGGCTGAGTCATCCTTTACCCTCCATTCTCCTTGAGCTCATTGCGCCCAGCCGATGGCGTAAAACTCAGCGCTTAACGAGTGGCAACCCGTCATTCTTTGAAAAATCTGAAACCTTTTCTGACATTTCTACGTTGAATTCATATTGCACTTTAGGGTCCATCCATTAGAACAGTCGACTCCACCTTAGGAACCCCTACCCGAGATTAGAAATCGTTCGCAATAGTCACTTCGACCCGTTCGCTCACCCAACACCTGTCATAATGCATGAACTAAGCTGAAATCGAACCCACCTAATTTACAATGGGGACATTGTAAATCGTAGGCATGGGGGGGTATGAAAGTGCAAAATGTCAGGAAAACTCATATTAAGAAAAGGTTTCAACCCAAAAAAAAAAATCTTGAAAAAGAAAAAAACTGAGGAGGGGGGAGAGAAAATTTTTGGGCTATACAAAATGAGAGGAGGAAAAGAGCAAAATGTCAAAAAAAAATGGAGCACAAAATGAAAAAGAAAAAAGTGGTCATTAGTAAAAGATTAAGGGATTAACTGAAGTTCTAGACTAGATTAAGAAAAGAGAAAAATGAAAGAAAAGTGCTAAGGAGACATAAAAAAAGATTAGCAGGAACGCTGATCTTAGGCCTTTTGGGCTAGACTCTTAGGCTTAAAATTTAAGTACCCGCTAAAATTTGGATACTCCTCAAGAGGTTGGGGAAAATGCGAGGCTTAAGTATTAGGTTTAAGGCTTAGGGAGTATTCAGTCTCATTAACTGACCTTCGGTTTGCGAGATTCGGTAAGCTAAGCACCCCAATTCACACACAGTCTAGTTCTGTGTGCATAAATATCAAAATCACGCAAAAAGCAGTTCAATGTTCTGAAAAAAGTCACCTAGATTAGGAGCGACTGATCAACATAAGTTGATTTGGACGAGTCCCCAGTGTAGAGAGGCAGGAAATTCCCCTCGAAGACGTGTAACAACATATTGTCTCCTTGATGCTTGTCTCTTAGGATATTTAAATATCCTATCGGGGGCATGTAAGCACTCTGCTGTTTCAGATACCATGGGCGGTATTATCACGAAATGGCGATTGCCAGGGTCTGAATTCGGCCATGGAACACCATAGGCAGGATTATCTCGAAATCTCGAAAGCCAGGGTTCTGGGGGTTGTCATGGGCGGTGCTATCACGAAGCATCGATTGCCAGGGACCCTTGAGAATTGATGATGGGGACGAGGAATCCGATACAGGCCATGTTGAGAAGCCAATCCGAAGCTAGAAATAAAAAGAAAAGAGAGAGAAAGCTCTCCAAACAAATAAATCCTCTATCTCTCTCTTACAAAAACGCATTGCAAATTGAACCTAGGCTAAAAATGTCTCAAGAATGGTTGCTTTAACCACGGAATCCAATAAACCTTAGGTTAGTTTCTGCGGGCCTTAAAAACCTTTGCGGAAGACTGAGGCTAAAGCGGGTCAGGTCTGGATTTTGGTTGATACTTGAGTACCTCTAGGCCTATTATCGACATTCTGACCTAATCACAAAAGAAAAAGAAGAGCACTTATCATAACTGGTGACAGACACTCAGGGTTTAGAACAGAAGTTAAAATCTTAAAATTTTGCTAAGGGACTAGCAAAAGCTAGGCATGGGGGTATGATGAGAGCCTCATCATGAGCCCTAACTAGCACATTTTGACCTAAGAAAAGAGAATAAGAGCTCCTACATAACCTAGAGAAGGGCTTAATTCAAGGGATAAGTGTTCTGAGAAGAAAAAATCAAAATAAAGGTTAAAATTGTAATTTTACCATTGCAATGCATAAACGGGATTTCTTAGAGGCAAAACATAGGTCAAATGATCTGAATAAGATAAAAAGTGGGTTGGTTCAATCAGAAATGGGTTAATGTGCAGTCTAGGAATTAAATGACATTCAGTAACCCTAAAACAAACCGCTTAATTCAACAAGGTTTTGGTTAGGTCAAAAATCAACTAAGCCCTCTAAAATTCATGGAAAAATATCCCCTATGATTTAGAACCTTCAATTTGACCTTTGGAACCTATTTTGACCTAGATTAGAGTCCTAGCTCATTAATTGACCTAATTTGGGTTTCTGTGCAAAACATCCAGTCAAACGTGGTCAAATCTAAAATCCAACTTCGCCATTGGATTCCTTAGGTCCAAATTAAGTTTGTACCAAAATTTGGACCTAAGGGGAGGTCATCTTGACCTACTTTACAAAATAGTACACCCAATTATATTTTGGCCCCTATCTTTTGAAAATCATTACACAAACCCCCATAACTTCTTCGCCACTCTTACAAACAGGTCCCCCCACCATTAATGTGGAGAAATCCTTCTTCGGCGAGGAATGGAGGGGGAGTACTCCTTGATTCCTCAGAGATCTCCCAGATTTGGAAGGGAGATTCTCTGAGGAATTCCCTTCCATCTAAGCTTAATTGTAATCTCTGAGTTGCATCCAATCTCTCGTGCGAATGCACGAGAGATTTGGATCTCCAACTACCTTTCTTCTCCGGCGAGGAGTCAGTGATAGAAAGCTTGTTCTCTAAGCACCAGAAGCTCGGCCAGCAACTATAAAAGGATCCTTGGTCCTCTGCAAATCCCTCAAGCTTGATTTGGCTGCAGACTCCCTCAGAATTCATCTCCCCTCTCTTCGGTCAAGTAGCCCACAAGCTTCGGTGATTCTTCCTTCCCCCTCTCATCGCTCTGCTGCCATACCAGCGGCAGGGTTCACTTCGCCTCGTTCTTCCGCGTTGTGCCACACTAGCGCACGCCTTCCTGATCTCTTCCTCGTCGCCGTTATCTCCCCCTCAGGGCCATCTTCTCTGACGACGGCACAAATGCGCCGTTCATCTCCTCTGCCTCCCCTTCACTCCAAGTACCCCAAATAAGCTCCTCTTCCCCTACTCTCTATTTTCCCTCAATCTATTTCTCAAAACACCCCTCGACTGCCACTATCCACCCTCATCTTCCCCATCTTCGGCCAACCTCCGGCGAGATGCATCCATCACTCCACACATCCACACGTCTCGCCACCAACCTCAACACCTCCGTCATCAACAGCTGAACACTTTCCACGCACTCACAGGCCACCACACACGCTCCACGCTTCCACTGAACACACCCACTCACACGGTCACAGTCCAACCTAGGCACGTAGGCCTAGGCCGATCTGAGCCATGCCAACACCCGCCTCACCTTCACCGTGACATGGCGAAGGATCTGCTGTTGTCTGATAGAGCCGCAAGGCTCCTTTTGTGTCATGTAGGGTAGAGCTCCTGTCTGCCATTAACAAGCACACGAGCTTGCTTGTTCTCCAGCTTCAGGCCGCAAGCTTCAGGATTCAGGTTCCCAGGTTATGCAGGTTGAGTGTGTGCGCATGTTCAGCCTGAGAGCAGTTGCCGCGAGACCTGCAGCTGCGTCGATTGTGTAAAGACACTCTCCTGCAGGTGCCAGCAGAAGCGGGTGGGACTTTTAGTCCCACCTCGGTAAGTTTTTAGCTTCCTGTGTAGTTTAAATTGATTTTGTGTTTTACGCTATCTGCCTCGAGATCACTGG
The DNA here is from genome assembly GCA_037157565.1 of Thalassia testudinum. Lineage (NCBI taxonomy): Eukaryota > Viridiplantae > Streptophyta > Magnoliopsida > Alismatales > Hydrocharitaceae > Thalassia > Thalassia testudinum. The sequence goes on along the minus strand of JAZHRO010000007.1, from coordinate 67,453,890 downwards.
GCTGAGGTCCCTCACCCTCACTTATCACGCCTCGTCCGTGACATTTCCCTTGCGGACCTGGCACCCGTATCCGACTAACCTATCCGTGCACTCCTCCCGCACCACACCCATGCCTGTGCGCCTAGACCCAGGCGCGTACCCGACTCGATTACCTGGCTCTGGGAGAGTGAACCGAAGAGAGAAATAAAGAGAGAGAGAGACACGGGGAGGGTAGGGGAATAGGTTTTGTTTTGTGGTGATTATGCAGGAAGAGGAAGCTAAGGGAGGAAGAAGTGCAGCAAGAGAAGGAAAGGAAGCAGGACTTAGCCGCAGCAAGAGAAGGGGAAGCAGAAGAGAGATGCACTGTAGCAGAGGAGTGGTAGACCAAGGGAAGAAAAAGAAGAAGGAAACTAAGGAAGACAAGAAGAAAAGGGCCAGGACTTAGTTGCAGGAAGAGAATCGAGAAGAGAGAAAGTAAAGGAAGGAAAAAGAAGAGAAGCAGGAGGGGCTAAGGAAGAAAAAGAAAAGGAGTAGAAGAAGCCATAGCTGCTGGGAAAATCAAAAAGAAAAGAGAAGGCCAACAATTTACCAAGCACTGTAGTCTAAATTTTTAAGACGTCTGATACAATATCAGACGTCCAATTCTTTTTGAACACTTTCTCCATAACATAACTCTGCTATTTCTGTTGAACTAGTTATTGCTTTTTATTGAAAGTTGTGTTCTCAAGTTTTGGAATACCCAAATTGCTCCCTGTGTTCGACCTCGGATACTTTGATTTTCGAGTTATAAATTCTTATTTGTTTTCGAGGAGAGTTCATCTATATTACAACGAGATATCTATTAAAACATGATCTAGCCACGTAAACATGTAGCAACTGCGGCAAGCCACACAGTGACAGCGTGTGGCTTGCGCCATGACCACCACTATGAGCCACCACCTCACCGCGCGACCTCGACGATCCCGCTACCACAAGCATCCTCTTCCTCGACGCATCTCCTCGCTACTGTGTCCACAACACCACCGCGAGCCCCCTTTGTACTCACTGTGCTCCGCCCCTGGTCCTCTGCTTCTTCCACCAACCGTGACAAGAGGCCAAGAACACCCTCGACGACCACTCTCGCCCATGACAGTAACACTGCCCGGCGACCACCACCTTGACATCCACAACATGCTTCCTCAACCACCCCTCTTCTTCTTCGTTTCTCCTTCTTCATCTCCTGCTACGTGTGAAATGAACCCAACATCACCACCTCCAGTAGCAGTCCTCTCCTCGGCGTCGATGACCCACCAGCGTCGCCCATCTGCCACGCACAGGTACGCGTGCACGTTCAACCAGCCGTTGTCGCCAGCCACCCCACACGCGTGTGGCTGCGGTACCTCCATCCTCCTTCACCGCCAATAGGGAAGAAGCACCCATCAACCGGCCGGTCACCTCCTACTCGCAGCTACCCCTCCTGGCCACCATCTTCTCCGCCAATGTCACTGAAGCAACAACCTCTCCCTCGACAGCAGCTCTGCGACCTCACCGTGCCCGACAACACCCCTGTGGTAACGCACCACCGCCGACCAACCTTCCCACAGACCATCGTTTTCCTTGGTGCGACCTCCGACGCGAAGCTCTCGACAATGTCAACCTCCTCCGAGAACGGTAAGGCCGATTGTCCTCTCCTCCACGTGCGTGCACTGGTAGCAAATCCCTTATTTTTGGCTCAATTAAAAATTACATTGATTGCCATTGCCAAATATTGGGATTTTGATATTCATTATTTTATTACGGGAAATTTGTGGGAGGCCCTTCTATTCTTGGTTACTTGTGACAATATTGAAGGATTGGAATTACTAGTTAATGTGTTTTGTTTTCTTTCCTCCCATGATGAATGGACATCAATGGCAATTTATTTTTCTTGAACAAGATTATTGGTGATCTTATTGGTTCTATGTCTCCCTGTGATATGACCTGAAGTGTGGTATTATTTTAGTATTTTAGTAACTTTGATCGAGGTTTTTTCTACCACATTACATATTGCGACGAGATATTTTTATGATATCATTTGCAAAGCGAAAAAACCTCACGATCACCTGTTCCCCTCATATCCCCTATATCTCTTTCATTGTATGCTTAGTAGGAGATCACTGAATCATACTTTGGTTGAACCTCTTGTGAGGAACCCTAGGAGGAGATTGTTTTTCTTGACTTTGATGAGATAGCTAACTTTTGTAAGGGTAAGATGGCTGAGATTCCTGAACAACCTAGGATTCCTAAAGATCTTAAGAATCATAATCTTGACCCTTTAGCCTTAGTATAAACCCAGATCAATGCCAATCATAGGCTCCAACAAAAGCAAGTCTAATTGATTATGTAGACTTTGAAGTGGACCCAGGAACCACAACCACCACCACCCAAGTCCTTTAGAGATTTTTATGACCCTTCTACAACTAATGTAAAACCTTATGTTAGGGCCTCCTGAATGGGGAGATGATTTTGAACTAAAACCCAATGTGTTTAGCCTATTCCAAAATCATTTTTGTGGGAATTCCAATGAAGACCTGTTTTAGCACCTCAAAGATCTTGGCAAACTTTTTGAGACCATTAAACTTAGAAATGTTAGCCTAGATATAGTCCTTATGAAGATGTTCCCTTTCTTCTTAAGGGATAAGGCAACACACTAGTTCAGAACTATAGGAAAATCTATTGCTACTTAGGAGGAGCTAAGAAGCTCTTTCCTTAAGAAAATTTTCCCTATAGGCAGGACTAATGCCCTTAGGAGAGCCGTAACTACTTTTTCTCAACAACCACAAGAATAGCTCCATGAGGCTTGGGAGCAATTCTGTTAAGAAAGTGTCCACATTGTGAGGTTCCTAGGTGGCATATAGACCAAATCTTTTACCATCATTTGAATGATACCCATAGAAATTTCATAGACGCTTCCTATGAAAGCAATTTTCTAAACAAAGATGAAGAGAGTGCTTTTGAATTGTTTAAATCTATGAGTGAAAATTCTCTAAATCATCCCTCCATGACTACTTTTAATCGACTAGTCAGCCTCGTAGTGGAATGTATGAGGTTCAAGCTAATTCGAGATCGGATGATAAGGACATCATAATAAGGAAATTGGAACGTCTGGAAGTGGTGGATAAGAAATTGGATGAGTTGATCAGCCAATCCAAGAACCCTCTAGGGATATCCCTACAAGCTTATTCTTTGGATAGGGGAATGCTGACTGGACTTACATTGCCACAGACTCCTTTAGGAAAGGAGTTTGTGAACAATCTTGACTTGGTTCTGCCTACGAACCAATTAAGCATGTAATATATGCTGATTGCAGTCTAGGGAGGGGCCTTTGTCCCCTCTTATCCTAATTACTCTCTCCTAATTCTTGGTATGCCCTCTGGCTATGAGGACATACAAGCTATCCAGGGTTATCCCAAAATGGATCCTTATTCTAACCATTACAACCCTGGATGGAGAAATCATCCTATTTTTTCCTAGTCTAATCAGAAAAAAAATTGAAACCTGAAACATACCAGACCTACTTTTAACCCTTCCACTAATCAAGGTCACAATAGGGTGACAACCTATAATCACCTAAACCTAGACCTATTCAACCTACTCAATCTAATAAGATGGACACCATGATTAAAATGATTACTGATCTAAACCAAAACCATCATGTAGAGGTGGCTGAGGTTAAGGGACAATTGAGTTAGTTATTGGAAGCTAGACAACAAGGATCCCTCCCATCCCATCCTATACTGAACCCTAAGAACTTATAAAATCGAACTTACTATCAGCAAAGGTTCCGCTAGAATCAGGGGCAAGCCCATGTGATTAATCTCGCCCTATAAAACCCACCTGAATTTCCTATTCCTCAACAGACTCCTATCTTGCCTAACCCACCTTAAGTATCTAACCCTAATTCACATGCTTTTGCACACTCAGTTACCTTAAGAAATAGTACTAAAATCCAGGATCCAGCTTGGCTTTCTAACCCAACCAGAAATAATCCTGGTGAGCCTGATTTAATCATTGATTGAGGAGGAAATTGAGGACAACAAGGCTTAGGACCCACCTTTGATTGACACACATACCCTTTCCTGAAGCCTTAAAAAAAGTTAAGAAAAAGAAAAATGTCGCTAGCAATGAGGAGCTAATTGAACTGTTTAAGCAAGTCCCTATTAATACACCACTCCTGGATGGTATTAAGCATATTCTTGCCTACTCTAAGTTATTGAAGGATATATGTACTCCCAAGTGTAAGGCTAGAACCCAAATGCCACAGAAGATAGTGCTATCTGAACAAGCTAGCTCAGTGATATTAAGCAGCATACCTCCTAAACAAAAGGATCCATAGCCCTGTTGATTTCATTTACGATTGATGATCTAAATTTTGATATGGCTCTTTTGGATTTAGGTGCTTCCATTAATCTAATACCAACCACCTTGTGCAGAAAATTTGGATTTGGTGAGCCTAAACCCACACCTATAACCCTACAATTGGCTGACCAATCTGTTAAAACCCCTAAGGGAGTGGTTGACGTTGTTATAGTTAGAGTCAAGGACATCTATTTTCCAGTTGATTTTTGTATCCATGACATGGAAGTACCTAAAAGATTGAAAGACACTCCCAATATCCTAGGTTGACCTTTCTTGGTTATAGGTAAAGCAAATATTGATTGTGCCACTAGATGTATGGAAATTACCTTTAGAGATAAAATATTATAATTGGATATTTTGAAGGCAACAAAAGGTTTTGATTGTGGGTTGATTGAGGTTATTGATCTTGAAGAAAATTTTGAGGAGAGTATGGAAATTGGATTGATTGAAAACCCTTTAGAAGCTACTTTGACTCAACCCACTTCTCACCCACAAGCTAAGGAGGTCCCTGATTTGTTCCATACTAATATAAACCCACGACCTCCCTCAACTGATATGATTTTAATTGGACATGATTTTCCCTCTTCACCACCCCCACCTTTTAATTTGGTCCCACCCCAACCTGAGCTTAAACCCTTACCTAAAAATCTGAGGCATGTTTTCCTTAGATATGACCAAACCCTCCCAATGATTATTAATGCACATCTTACTTGGGAACAAGAATCTAGACTGACCATGGTCCGAGGAGAACACTGTCAAGCAATTGGGTGGACTATTTTTGACCTCAAAGGAATTAGCCCCTCTTACTATATGATGTATGGATTTCTTGCAATTGTAATTAGTGTTGTTGTGTCGTAGTATAGTGTGCAAGATAACCAACATATTTTTATAGCATGATGAATCTAGGTAGCTCACTAGGAGGCTTATTATAACTTAATTCACTAATTATTCTCTCAAACTATCCTTGTTTTCTTAGTTATATTAATTATATTTAATAATGCAAAGGATTCATTAAATAATAAGTTAGGTTTACTTAATAGCTTATAATATAAACGTAAGTTATATACTTAGCTTATAATGTACAATATATAAGTAACTTAAGTTTAGACTTCATAATTTAGCTATCTTTAATTACCTAAGTATAATTACTTCTACATACGTAATTTATTATACCTAACTAACAAATAACTTAATTAATTAACCCTAATTTAACTACTTAATTTAATAACTTAGCTAATGCTTAGTTAATTTACTACTATAGCTCATTACTTAACTTATGCTTAGGATTGTACTTAACTAACTATAAACATATAACCTAACGATACATGTCTTACTTAACTTATATTAACTGAACTTAAACTAAATTATATAACACACTTAACTTAATACATACTTACTTAACCTACTTAATTTATGTTAGGCTAATTAAGTTATATAGTTTACTTAACTTAATTTATTAACGTAATTTCATTAGATATATATGTTAAGCTCAAGAATCAATTGCAAGAATTAACAATTAACATGGCACTTAATTCTCTAAATGAATGAAATAGATAGTCATAATGAACATCAAAGTTATTCTCTTAATTGCATGAAAGGATTGCTAAAGAAATTGTTTTATTACATGTTATGAACAAGCTAAGGGCTAGAGATCAATTCAGTACTTCTCACGGCTAAGGCAAAGTTAACACATAGCTAACAATTAACTCACAATTTTTCTTTACATTAAAATGATTGGCAACAATAACTGGATCAACACCATGTGGCAAGATCAGATACGTTCGCCCAGAAGTTGCCCCTCACTGGGCATCGTCAAATTAGATCAGAGGGTATCAAGGCATGGGTATCATGCGCTATGGTGTCGTAGTCGCTCGAGAAGGCTACAGGCATGATTCATATTATACATGGTCAAGCACCTTTCTAGTTCTGATGTGGGACTATGTTGTCCCTCTTCTCCTCAACACAGCAAGTGAGCAACAATAGCTTCTTCAATTGCTTGAACCTTTTTTATGCCAAGCATAACTTACTTCAAATCAACTCCAATATGATCTCCAAAGCTATAGCAAGGCTTGGATCTTCTCTTGGATTTCTTCACCATTCAATTCATCATATTAGATTGGCCATAGGCTTCGTTGCTCATACACGGCTTAACATGTGCTGAACCTTCACAAAATCAACTGCAGACCTTACGCTACTGACTGAAGAACACTCTCTCATGGCTTATAGAACTTCTCAGTGCCTATCTAACATCCTGAGCTAATCACAAACTCTTAGAAGTAACTTTAAGACCTAAACACTAACCTAAAAGCACATAAAGGACTAATATAATAGAGGATATCAGAGAAGACCCAGGTCAAAGAAAATTTTGATTTTTATGCTCTCTACAAGTTTTTAATGCCTTTAAAAGCTCAAAATGCTATCGTAGAACCTAAGAGAACCAAGATAAATCAAATATAACCTCTGAAGGCATGTTTGTAACTCAATAGAATTCAACAAACACAATTAAGCTCAACTGACTCAAACGACTTGAAAACTTCCTAAAAATGGCTTTATTTAATCCTTAACGACTTCTGATATGCATTGCAACCCTTGGAATCAGGCCCAAAAGCTCTAAACTTCAATGGAGGACAAGGTTGGCTATTGTAAGGTTGAGAGTTAACTTTGAACTCTAGAGCAGTTCAAATCAAATCAAAGGTTCAAGTAGACTCTACATGACTTTTGGAACCTACTAGAATCAAGAAAGAAGTAAATTGATCGATCAAATTAGATCTTAAGGTTTGCCGCCTGAGCTCTCAGGTGGAGTTGGTCGTTGGAGCTTTCTAAACACCTAACAAACTAACAGAAGGTTGTTATAAATTCAAGTAAGCTCACTGACGCTTATCGACCTATTAGAAGGCTTAAAGCTACACTTCTCTACTAGAGTTGAAGATGAAGGAGATTAGAGTTATAAGATCAATGAAACCTAATTTTAATGATTTAAAATTGATGTATGAACATTGAGGAATTGATCAAAGGCAATTAGAGTTTGTGTCAGTCTGTTAAGCTCAAGTTTAAGATCGCTGAAGTTATTAATAGTGATCAAATGCCAGCAGAGCTCACTGAATATTTGATAAATCGAATTACTCAATGTAACACCATAATAAAGAACTCTAAAGCTTCCTAAAGATCTCAAAAAGCCTCAGAGCTCTTCAGTTGAGTCAATGAATGCTTAGATAAGTAATGTGAAGTTGAATTACTCCGAAAGAGAGTCTAAGTTCGACAGAGAACAAGAAAGAATCAATCATTAAATTACTTGGGGCAAAATGGCCCTTGAGTCTAGGCAATGGTAAGTGGAGGGCCTGTGGGTAGTGGAAAGCTCGATGGAGCTTTGCCGTAGACAGCAAAGTTTGGTGAAGGTGAGAAATTGGGCATTTTATGGTTAATGATTAATAACAAGGGAGAAGAAGTGGTTCATGATTGTGGAAGGGTAGAGAAGGTGATTGGATGGTCAATTGGGTGATAGATCATCGGCAATGATTGCACGGGTTTTGCGAGTTAGAAATCAGGGTTACAAGTAACCTGTCGTTGTAGTTGCAAAACTCATGATCAAATAAAATTTATACCAAAACTGGTCGCATGAGTTTTGCGTGTTATAAATTGGGGTTACAAGTAACCCGTCATCATAGTTGCAAAACACGTCAATCTGATAAAATTTATACCAAAACTCCAAGGGAGTCCTTGGTCGAACATAGGGAGGCGACGTTTACTTTAAGTGAAAATCGTGCTTTGATTCATTTCTTTTTGGTATTCTAGGGTTTGTTATTTTTTTATATTTTTGTAAGAAGAAAACATGCAAACGAATCACAAGATAGAGATGGAACAAAAATGGTATAGATATCACTTCAATGTCTATTATAATCAACTATGAAAGCATAAAAAGAGAGGGGGGTGAGAGAAAATCTCTCGAATTGGCTGTTCGGTGAGATGACGGCGCTTGGCGGAAGATCGGACGAAGGAGGTGAGGAGCGGGACGACGGAGGGAGATGTAGGAGGACGTTGGGTTGAGGAAAGCTTCGGCGTAGTTCCGGAATGGAGGTGACAAGGCAGAGAAGATCTGCTACCAGAATGGAGGTGGGAGGATGGCTCCAAGGTGACTTATGAAGGGGGATGGGAAGTTGGAGTATTTAGTGGGGCAGAGGTTCGCTACACTAATAGACGCCTTGGGAGCTTGAGAACAAGCTCTAATGGAGTGTTGGTAGGCTTGCTAGAGCTTGGGAGTAGGTGGGAGTAGAGTAGGTAGAGATGGCTTGGAAAGGATGGGTGTAGGTCCTTTTATAGTTGAGGAGATGAGGCTAAAATAGGTAAAGGACCTTTAGCGACCTCTAGACCATCGCTGGAAACGTTGCTGTAGACACCTCACATTCGCTGACGCCCTTAGCTGGCTTTACTGGCTTGCAATGAAGTAGCGACGGCTGTGTCACTGTAGGTCAGCCCAGCTGTCACTGAAAGTTGGCACCAACTGCGCATGCGCCCGCGTTGCGCTGCTGCCCATCACGTGCACTGATCGTGCGATGTCCTACTGGTGTGAGCGCCTGCTGTGCTGCCATTGCTATTTGCATGCGCTGCTGCCAGGCTGATTTGTGAATTGGTGGGGGGCTGCGGGGATTCGAACCCGCACCCCTCCCTTGAGAACCACTGCTCCCACCATTGCGCCAAGTCTGCCAATGCGTTGTGAGGAAGAGCCACAGCTCTGTGGTGAGGGTGAGCTCTCAGCTGTTGGATTCTCATCCAACTGCTGAGATCACTTGATGATCGGCCTTTGGAGAATTGGCTGGTGGCGTTGTGGCACCATCTGGACTATCCACCCTTCCTTGCTTCCGGAGGATGCCACGGTGCTCGAATCGAGGTGATTTCTATGTTATCAGACTGCGATCGTCACTTTGGATCCATCCGTACGATTGGATTTTTTATCCGATGTCTATAAGGATGTCGTATTGCCTCCTGGCCATATAAAATGAAGGAATTAATATACAAAACATACAACAATCCTAGATGCCATGCAATGGATGTTATGCAATATTTATAACATGATATGCAATGCTAAGCCTAAGAACTATCATAAATAAGCAATTGATCATGAATTCATGTGTGCTCATCATACACGTATGCTTACGTTTTGCTAGTCCCTATCAAAATTAACCTAAATGCTATGTATAAAAATAGAATTAGGGTTCGAGTATTTAGGCAAAATTCATTGATTGCTTTAGAAAATCTCAATCCCAAGACCTATTTACAAAAACTCAACAGTGCTCGGGTGCCTGTCAGAATGCAGACCGTCCAAGCCCTAGCCTTTTTTGAAAAGAGAAGATAAAAAATTTTTTTTCTTCTTTTTCTTCTTTTCTAATTTTTTTTTTGTACTTTTGGATTTTGAGAGTTCTGGGATAACTTTTTACGGCTACCTGACCCGCCCAAGACTCGAGAAGGACTTTAAGTGCTAAGCATCTTGTGAAAATAGTGAAAGACTCACTAAGTGGCCGTTAAAATAGACTTCGGGTTTCTACGACCCTTGGTGACCTTGCCTAGAGGTTTATCTTTTCGATTGGTAGCTTTCTCCCTACTTCTTTTATTTATGGGGTCAACACAAGGGCGAACCCAGTATATATCTCCCCGATTTATTCTACTTCCCCGCTTCTTCCCTAAGTGTTTTGGGAATTATTGTGCATTTCTTTGTGAGCTGGGCTCTGGACAACCGACCAATGGGCTATTACCAATGACCTCTTGCCAACCATACTCATGCGGTGAAGTGTGGCTTTATTATTTTTTTATTTTCTCATTTTTTTTATTTTTTTTCTTTTTGAGTGTTTTTTTTTCTTTTTTTTCTAAGTTGGTGGCTTCCCTGATCTAAGATTTACCTAAAGGCACTACAATGAAAATGGTCTTGTGGCTGGACTCTAGACAACTGGTCGATGAGCTATTACCACCGACAACTTGCTAGCCATATCACCCAAGTCGGTCCATTAGCTACCCAATTTTCGTAAAAACTGCCGGAAAGTGAGTCAGTGCGAATAGTGTGTAGATGCTTAGCCTTAAAATCGTCCCAAATCAGAGAATGGGTTGATAAGTGGTATACTTATCATTCTAATTTATTTACCAAATTAAAATGAATTTGGATTGGTGATGACTCGAGACTAAGTCCACATTCAAGTGAACACTTGGTCTAATTAAGCCTAAAGACTTGAAGAGTCTAAGTATTCAGGTCTTAAAGTATCAATTCCTAAAGTTTGCAACTCCTAATGCTTAAGTTCTCGTCTCCTAATTCTAATTTTTTTTTTTAAGGAATCAAATAATAGGAAATTACTATTACAGCTGACAAAAGGTTATAAAATATGTCCACCCCCCTATGCTTAGCTATTGCAATGTCCTCATTGTGAAAAATGAAAGCATGCAAGAGAGTAGAAGTGGAGGAATAGCACCTGGTTTCCGTGAGACTCTGGTCAGCTTGGAACAGTCTTTACATGTGTTGAGTTTAGTGCCTTTAGCTAGGCGAGGTCCTCAAGAAAAAATAACTAAACATTGAGGCCACAACAACACAGTTTCTGGGCCCCCAGGTATAGGTCCGGGAGAGTGAAAATGGGCTTGCCAAAGATATGAACAATGAAAGTGGCAAGCTGGTGGTGCAGGGAGAGCTCAAATGGTCTCCAATAGGAGTTTTGTTGATTTATTACAGAGGAAGTGTAGTTCGGTATAAAATTTGTGCAATGGTTGGGTGAAAAAGGATGATGAGGGTTTTGTGATGTGTTGGGGATTTGTGGGTACTCTAGAATACCTAATGTTTGAAGAGTTCTTCCCCAATGTTCAATTTCATCCTCACACTCTAGGTTCTTAAACCAACCATCCTGATCCTCAGAATTCCCACCCACACGTTGGACCTCAAACTCTAAGCATTCAGGATAAGGATGTTGTTGGGTTTTATCCTGATCATGTGAATCATCCAACAAATTTTTGATTTCATGTATATCTTCCTCATCCTATGTTGCTACAATTGGTCGCATTTTTGTTTTGTCCTCAATTATTTCTGCAACAGTGTGATCTTCTTCCCAAGTTTGGGTTGAGTTGGCCATTAAAAGGTTGTCTAAGGTATGTATGGCCATTACTTCCTCTATTCTACCAAGCTCCTCCATCGAACCACACTTAATTTTATTCTTCTTTGAGACCTCAAAAATATTAAATCGATTTATCTTATCCCCTGAGGCCATTTCTATATTTCCCGATTCACAATCAATCCTTGCCTTAGCAGTATCCAGGAAAGGTCTTCCCAAAATAATCGGGGTGTGGTTGAGCTATTTTGGGGTTTCCATGTCCAGGACCATGAAATTAGCAAGGTAATGCAAATCATTAACCTTGAGTAAAACATCCTCTAAAATACCCCTTGGTTTTGTAATGGATCTATCAGTTAACTGCAAGGTTATGTTAGTGTGTTTTAGGTAGCCTAGACCCAATTCCATGTGCAGTGAGGTGGGGATCACATTAATGGAAGCACCCAAGTTGAGGAGGGCTCGATCAGAAGTAATGCTTCCAATTGTGTAGGAAATCAGCGGGGCTCCCGGGTCTTGCTTCTTAGGAGGTAGCTTGTTTAGGATCAATGTGCTTGTGTTATTGGACAAAACTACTCTCCTATTGATTTCAGATTTCGCTCTATGCCTGTCTTTATATGCACTCAGTAAACCTATGGCATAGGCGGGGATTGATCCGATAGCCGCGAGGAGTAAAATGATTGTCAATTTGAAAGCTTGAAGTAAGGACATTCTTTCCTCTAATTTCTCCTCTGACTTTTTCTATTTGCCCATACAACAACAACATACTCCCGAATTAGACTCTGATGTTTTGTTGATCACATTCTTTATTGGGAGTTTGGAATTCTTGCTACGGGGCCTAATGGGGTTGACATGGGGTTGGGTAGGTCCCTTTTGTCTACTACCACTACTCAAGGTGATGGTGTTTGCCATGGCAAAATGCTGTTGGTTAGTGCCTTGGGGAGGGTTGGGCAAAACAGAAGGCTCCCAGTTGATTATGGTAGGAACTTGGTTCACTCTGGGAGGGGCTGGGGTAGCCTGATAGATAGCATGAGCTTGAGCATGAGATTCCCCATCATTACCAAACCCTTGAGGCCCAGTGCTTCGGTTCTGAACATTCCTTGGGTTTGGTACAAATTGTGATGGTAGAGATCCGGGCTGTCGGTTGTTTGTATTAAGTCTAGATTGCAAGGTGTCTAGTGAAGTTTTCATCTGTTGCATGAGCTGGAGCATTGACCCTTACATTTCTATCATTTTCAGGTTCAAGTCAACCTACTTGGTAGGTTGTTGAGCATTCCACATGGGCTGATTAACCTAATTCAGGGGCAATTGAGTAAATACATGACCCTAACCCATTGGTTTTTGCGGTACATAGTTGTTGGGTTGATATTGGGTCTTCTGCTCCTGATCTTTCCAAGAGAAGTTAGGATGATTCTTCCAACTAGAATTGTAGGAATTCAAATAAGGGTTGGACTTAACATTCTCTTGCACAGCATGATCATCCTCATAAGATGAGGATGAAGAAGGATTAGAAAGACTGGGATCCAAGGCCCCAGTTTGGAACCCATAAGGTTCCGAGAAGAGTTTGCTCGAAGGTTGAGCCGGTTCCAGTTGGTTCACAAACTCCTATCCCGTAGGAGCTTGCGAAGAATGGAATCCCGATCCCTGGGATTGAGTGGATCTAGAAAAGTTATAGTTTCCGGACATCCACTCTTCCATTTGTTTAGTAACCATATCCATCCTATCTAATCTATTGCAGATCAATTCCATATCAGATGTATGAGAATCTTGGACCTCATTACCATTTGATCTAATTTGTTGGGATCGGTTGAAGGTTTCCATGGAGGCATGGTTTAAATAATTTTTGCTCATTTCCTCAAACAAATCATACACCCTATCTGCATCCTTGTTGAGGAAATTGCCTTTGCAAGAAGCATCCACATGATTACGGAGTTGATCATTCAACCCGTGATAAAAAATCTGCACAAGTTGTCATTTAGGCACCTCGTGGTGTGGACACTTCCGCAACAGATCCTGGAATCTCTCCTAGGGCTCATGAAACGGTTCCCCCTGCTGCTGGGTAAAAGTGGTAATTACCCGTCGCAATGCATTGGTTCTCCCAATTGGGAAGAATTTCTTCAGGAAGGTCGATTTCAAAGCTGTCCAGGTAGCAATCGGTCTTCCAATGGTACAATACCAATGTGCGGCCTTATCCCTAAGTGAATGGGGGAAAATCCTCAATGAGCATCTATTCTTCATCCACAATCCATGATTTGGTGGTCTGAACCAGAGTGATCAGGTCTTCTAAATGTTGGAATGGGTCCTCTGAGCCAAGCCTGTGAAAGTGTTTAATTAGACTCAAAACCTGGGGCTTGATCTCAACATCTCCGACAGGAATCACAACGTCGAGACGATCCTCATAATTTGAAGGATCATAAAAATTCTTCAAGGGCCGAGCGCCCTGACCATTCATTCGTTGGAACCATTGCTACATCTACTTCAATTCTTCCAACTACCTCTGAATCAGCTCTGGCTAGTTCGGAAGCGGGGGAGGTGGTTGTTGATCAACCATGGGATCTGCTTGGCTAAAGCTCAACCTCCGCCTCTGGGAATGGTCTAAAGGTCCTTCCAATCTAGGGTTCAATGACCTCCTCCCAAGCATACACTGGAAGGAAGTTGGAAGGACGGGGGAAAGAGGGACCCTATAGTACAAGAATACAAGCCTGTCCTTGGACGGGGTAGCCTAAGTCTACAGACTCTCAGAATCTGTCCTAAGACTATGGACGATTTACTCTACTTATGTCCAGGCAATCAAACCAGTTAGGAGGGACTGGGGAGAAGGTTCTTCCTTTGGCTTGCACCTTCGGTTCTTAGTGTACCCCTTAGCCATGGTCGTTTGACGCCACTCCCCTACCTAGACATCAGATTGACTAGTATAAGTAGGTTAATCGTGAATAATCTCAATTTGGATCCCGACAAACTAATGAATTCTTAGGGCCAACGTCTAATTGATTTAAGTTAGGCTTGGGAAATTAGTGCTCTGGAATGTGATGGGCCCTTAATGGGTTGTGCCCTTAATGATTTGTTTGAGAACGTGTGAATGCATACAACCAAGAGGTTTTCAAGCAAGATTATTAATGATGAGGTGAGTTTTAGGGTTCGAATCTTGATCAATAGCTTTTAGGATTCAAATATTAGGTGTTTTCAACCAAGTTTTGTGAGGCAAACCAAGTTTGTTTTTGAAAGCACATGTTCAAGTATTTTCCTTTAGAAATCAATAAAAATATGGAGTGTCTGACTTGACCTAGTTATTGAATCCTATGGGGCAGCTATGAAATGAACCTCTTTTAGATTAAGTGGTGCGGCCCAAACAATTCAATCAATTGGCTCAAATGCACCACTGATTAAGGCACACAAAGAGGTGGTAATCCTAATATGATTTCTACTCTTTTATGTGTTGAATTTGTGTATCGGGTCCACAGGTCGGAAGCTTGGTTGAGTAGATGAAAATCAAGTCCAATTATGTGCTTTAAATGTGGGTGTATAGAGTGTGTAATTGATTCGTTCCACAGAAAGTACCTCTCTGTTTTTTTTTTTAAATGCAGGGGTGAGGTGGATGAAGGTGGCAAACAAGACAAACAATTCTATCCTAGGGTTTATTCAAACACCTAAGTAGATTAAGTATTGGTTATGAGTGTGGCGAAATGAACTAGTGGGGGGGGGGGAATGTGGGGGACACTTACAGAGTACTCTACTCGCACTTTACTCTGATCTACCGTACTTGGATCTCCATGCTAGGGTACCTACAAGACAGTAGATCAAAGACAAGTGGGGTTAGTGCTATGTAAATGCAAAGAAACACAATAAACAATAAAGTAAATTCTGTTGCCTCCCTGGCAACGGTGCCAAAATGGTCACACAAGTTTTGCGTGTTAGAAATCAGGGTTACAAGTAACCCGTCGTCGTAGTTGCAAAACACGTTGATCAGATAAAATTTATACCGAAACTCCAAGGGAGTCCCGGGTTGAGCATAGGGAGGCGATGTTCACTTTAAGTGAAAACTGTGCTTCGATTGGTTTCTTTTTGGTATTTTAGGGATTTGTTATTTTTTTATATTTTTGTAAGAAGAAAATAAGAAAATGAATCACAAGATAGAGATGGAACAGAAATGGTATAGATATCACTTCAATGTCTATTACAATCAACTATGAAAGCATAAAAAGAGAGGGGGGTGAGAGGAAATCTCCCGAATCGGCTATTCGGCGAGATGACGGCGCCTGGCGGAAGCTCGGATGAAGGAGGTAAGGAGTGGGATGACAGAGGTGAGATGCAGGAGGACGTCGGGTTGAGGAAAGCTTTGGCATGGTTCTAAAATGGAGGTGAGAAGACGAAGATGATCTCCTACCGGAATGGAGGTGGGAGGACGGCTCCAAGGCGACCTATGAAGGGGGATGGGAAGTTGGAGGAGTATTTGGTGGGGCAGAGGTTCGCTACACTAATAGGTGCCTTGGGAGCTTGAGAATAAGCTCTAATGGAGCATTGGTAGGCTTGCTAGAGCTTGGGAGTAGGTGGGAGTAGAGTAGGTAGAGATGGCTAGGAAGGGAGGGGGTGTAGGTCCCTTTATAGTGGAGAAGTGGCAAAAATAGGTATGGGACCATTAGTGACCTCCAGGCCATCACTGGAAGTGTCGCTGTAGACAGCTCATGCTCGCTCACGCCCACAACTGGCTTTGCTGGCACCTGAAGAATTAACGACGACTGTAAGTGTCGCTGTATGTCCAGCTCATGCGTCGCTGTAGGTTGGAGCCAACCGAGCACATGCTCGCCCCATGCTCTGCATGAACGGACATCCATGCACGCTGCAGGGTTTTCATCACATGCAATTAGGGTTTCTTTCTTGCTTTTTAGTCCCACAACATAAAGGAAACATATCATCACCAATACAACTTGTTTTCCTTTGATTGTGGAAGTTTCAAACTTGTTTGAACATTTAAAAAAGAAACCCTAAAATACATTAAATTAAATTGAATCGTAAAAGACAAAAATACAAAAATTGTGTGACAACTTGTTTGAAATTGGAACCACTTTCCAATTTCTGCGCACATACAAAAAAAAATTGAAATAACAGGGCAACAACCCAAACAACGTCCTCCACATTCCGTGTGCACACTAGTATCCTAGACCTAATTAAAATTGGTAGCAATTTGGCCCCTAAGGTTTTCATGAACTTAGGCTTGCTATATAGGTCGTAAGTTTTCTATAGTTAATACCAATTCTGTCATCTATATATGGTGTTTAGGCTAAGGGGCCGTGTCAAACGACTAGGCGCGGGTTTGTACAAGCACCTGGGGATTTTCCTGGGAAACGCTTGGGCCCAAACCTCCCCTTAAGCAACTTGGCTAGATTTGTTAACAAAACAGGTATTCACTATTGATTACTTATTTCCTAAGTAGACCAAGTCTTAGGTTAATTTTTGCCGGCCGCTGATTTTCCATGGAATCGAAAATAGGAATGGCTTACAGTATAGAGGAAACCAATGTATATGTGATATTAGATATTCACTAGTGATATAGTATACCTATAGGATTTCCTAATCTATAGCATTTCCTAGTTCACTGCATTTCGATTTCGATCCAACTACTTACCTGAAAAGTCAGTTCCTTTCTTTCGTCTGTGATTATGCATTCCTTGAAGAAATGGATCTATTCAAGGACATAGAATAGTCAAGAGCGAAGAACACGCTTTATTACTTCCCAGCTTCAAACTGTTCTTTACCACGCCACGCCCATTGATCGAGCTCTAGAGGTCAGCATACTACTGAGTAGGTCAAACATCACTGAGTAGGTATAGGTAAGCTTACTGAGTTCACAATGTATTTGAATTATATGGCGGCAGAGGTCAGCATACTAGAGTAGGGGAAAATTCCCCAATGCCCCGATAGGTCACATTTAAGTTATGTCTAGAATTTTGCTTGATTGATTGCACACTTTCTCTGATCTCCATCTCTTCTCCTTCCCTACCATTTCTTCCATTTTGCACAGGCGGCGGTCCAAAACTCCACACTTGGAGGGACCACTTGATTTTGCCTCCCCAAAAAGACTTTTCCTGCATTCTTCATCTTCTTTAAAAATGGAAAATAAAAATTGATCCTCTAACTTGCATGCTAATTATTCTTTCCCCAATCTTTCCACCCAGGAGCTTCTTAATCAGGCCCCCCCACCTAATTTCTACTCCATAATGGCTCAGCTACAAGTTAAGCAACAACAGTTGCATAAGGATTTAACAAACCTAGCCAACCAAGGGAGTCTTGCCACACTTGCCCAAGCTCCACACATTCCACATCTCACTCCTCACATCCCAAAGAGACAAAATTTGCATACGACCCTTGCTGAGTATAATCATTATTCTGAGGCTTTCTATGGTTTAACGGGGAATTATACTTATCCAAATCATTACCCCACTCAAAATGTCTCCACCTTCTAGGAGCAATTGAAAAATTCCTCTAATTTGAGGAATTATCCGACTCACTCCTGGACCAATCCAGTTCCTCACCAACAACGAAACCCATTTGGAGGGTATGGTTTAAATCAAACTTATCAATCTGGGCCATCTCAAGAAGACATCAATGCCCAAATGATGAAAACCCTGCAGGAGATGCAAAGAAAAACTATGGAAATCACCTGTGTTATTAACAATCTCAATGATCAAATTGGGGTTATTCTGACTCAAGGACTTGTAGAACATTCACCATCCCAGCCCACACCAAACTTTGTCAATCAAAGGAACCAACACCTAGGTGGATACCAACATCAGAACCACATTATTCATCCTCCTATTAACCCAATATCTCAGCACCAACCTAGTTTCTATCAACATCAGGCCCCCCCACCTCCTCCCAGTGATAACCAAACTGCATATGCAGATATGTTGAGGAGTGGGAACACCACCATTGATTTAGGGCCTTCAAATCAAATTGATGAAACCTACTCTCAGCCTA
Organism: Thalassia testudinum; assembly: GCA_037157565.1. Taxonomy (NCBI): domain Eukaryota; kingdom Viridiplantae; phylum Streptophyta; class Magnoliopsida; order Alismatales; family Hydrocharitaceae; genus Thalassia; species Thalassia testudinum. The sequence goes on along the minus strand of JAZHRO010000007.1, from coordinate 67,435,486 downwards.
TGCAAATCAACTCTCCTAACCCCACTCAGGAAAAAGAAGAAGAAATTCCAAAAACACTTTATTCAAATCCCACTTCTTACTCTCAAACACTGCAATCCAATCTTTTTGATAAAAAATCAGAGCCCTCTCACCAAGATCTTTTGGACTTATTTGAGCAAGTTGAGAGGAATATCCCCCTCCTAGATGCCACCCTTGCCTTCGCTAAATTTTTGAAAGAAAAGTTTACTCCAACAAGGGAGGCTTAGAATCTAGGAAGGGTGGTCCTTTCTAAGACAGCAAGCTCAGTTGTTCAGAGCAAGCCGCCTCTCACAAAAAAGGACCTGGGCGCATCTCTCATCTCAGTTGTCATAAATGACAACACCTTTTCTGGTGCCCCTCTCGACTTAGGTACCTCCATTAATATCATTCCCCCGGTCGTATTCGAGGAATCTCGATTCGGTGATTTTAAACCTACTAAGGTTCAATTTCAATTGGGAGATCGATCTACCATTCAACTGCAGGGAATCATTGAGGATCATATTGTCAAGGTCCAGAATTGTCTAAATCCGATAAATTTTTTGGTCCTTGACATAGAGGTACCTGCAGCTCTCACTAATACCATTCTTGGAAGACCCCTTCTGATTACCACAACAGTTAATATCAACTCTCATTTTGGGAAAATGAATATAAGTTGCAGTAACCGGATTTTCTCATTAGATTTATTTCAAGCTTCCAAGAGGTCCATTGATCATAAAATTTTTGAAGACATTGATAATACAATTGAAGAAATTTGTGAGAAATCTTTGTTGATCAAATCCTACTCAGCTTTGACCACCATGGATCTAGATTTTATTGATTCCTATTCTAAGGATGATTTTGTGGTCCGAGACTTTTCAGATCAACTAGGGTTTGACTTTTACTCTTTCACTCTTCTTGATTTTTCACCAAAAGCATCCACACTAACTTCACCCACCCTACATCTCATTGACTCCTTTCCCCCTCCCTTTCCATTGGACCTATCACCCAACCCACCAGAGTCTGGCATTTTACATGCACTTAAACCATGGCTAGATCCGGGTCATTCTTCCATTTTTCCATTTCATTTTGATCCCGATTTCTTTACCATTCATCTTTTTAGGGATCTTGAGGAAAACATATTTCTTGAGGACATCCAAGTGTCCAATTATTTACATGATTGTCCATTTTTCGTGCATACCTTCACGCCCGGCTGAATGGCGTAAAAGATAGCACTGGATAGGAGGTAACCCATCATTTTTCCTTCTTTCCTGTTTCATTTCTTTTTCCAGGTTTTGACCATCCTAAACCCGACCGCTCTTCATTAAGGTGATCCCTTTTCCCTCCTAATACATGAGGACATTGCATATCTTAAGCATGGGGGGGTGCTTTTAAAATTTTGATGATTGATTTAGGATTTTCATAATCCAAAACATGCATTTTTCTTTAGTTATTTTCCTGCTTGCATACCCAAAAAAATAAAAATGTTGAAAACTTTTTGAGGAAAAATCTTGAAATAGGGACTAAGGTTGAAAACTTACTTTTGGTACATGGGATTTAATCTTTAACAAACTAGGGATGAGGATACAGATCTGATCATTAGAATTTCAGGGTCTATTTTTAGACTAGATCAGATATCCTTCTTTAAAATTCCACCTAAACTTGTGATAGTTCAGGTGACTTGATCCTTTTTTGTAATATGGAAAGTATTTGGCTTAGTTTCTATTCAAAAACTTGCATTTCTTGCGGAACTTCCTATGTCAAATTTCACACACAAGCCAACACTTAAAAATAACTAACAATTAGAAAAACTCTCTTGTTTGAACTTAGTAAAAGTCTTAAGCAGATCATTGGTTTGAGTTCCCACCGCTGAGAAGGAGGAAAATGCCTCCTTTGAGGACGTGATGTCAACATGTTACCACCTTGGCGCTGCTCCATATCTATATTTCATATCTTTAGACGGAGCATTAAAGCACATTTTAGTAGCTCAAGCATCTTGGACGGTGCTCTACCTATAGTATTGGAGCAAGAGCTTGAGTTTACTTGGAGAGCCCCTTTACACCGCATTGTGTTTTGGGGTTATGAGCTCATGGATGGTGTCATGGATAGTGCTATCCCGAAGTATTGGTGCCAGAGCCCCCTCGAGGATAGGTAATGGGAATGATGATCCCGACACATCTGTTGTAAGACTAAGCTAAAAATAAGCATGGGGGAGAAAGAAAGAAAAAAAGTTTTAAACCAAAAACATGCCCTTATAAATGTTGGCTTTTCACAAGCACAGGCACAAGGTTTTAAAGGATATTGCAAGTTGCGAATCAGATTCAAAAGCCAAAAAAATCATAAAAATATAAATTTCAAGTCATCTGAATTAACAAGGGGTTAATTTGTGGATTTTCTGGAGGATATATTGATCTCGTTTTGTCTAGTTTTTGGATCCAAAAACAAATCCCGATGTTTATCCTTAATAAATCCCGTACCGCCTGTGTTTGGATCAACCTATGTGCCATAAGCTCTTTCTCCTCAAAAGTTGAAAAAATTAGATTACCTAAAAATTCTGTTTTGTAAAAATTGAAGTTTTGCTAAGAGACTAGCAAAAGATAAGTATGGGGGTGTGATAAATTCCAGTTTATCATTATTCTTATGCATTAAAACAAACCTAGCTCTTAGGATTTTGCTTTGCAAATGGGTTTCTTGGGCTGCATTTAGTCATTAATTAGGTTAGGCATGCATTGCACTTTTTGTTGTCTTTTTAATGTGTTTTTGTGAGTGTTAGGGATATATAGATTGACAAATCCCTAGAACCCTAGCACTCAGGAAGGCAACTGGTGAAGGAGAGGCTCTCACCAGTTGGAACTTAGCTTGATCCAGCTCACCATAGCTAGAATTTAGCTCACCTGAATTAAGGTTAGCTCATCCTAGCTCCATTTAGCTCATCTCAATTGAATGGCAGCTCAAGAGAGCTCATCTTAGCTCACCCTAGCTCAGGTCATGTCAGATCCAGCTCAACTTAGCTGAGTCTAGCTCATCTCAACTCCTATTAGTCCACAGGGAACTTTAGCTAGCTCAGCTGAGTTGACTGGAGTTCACCCTAGCTCAGGTCCAGCTACATCCAGCTCTACTCAACTCTAGCCAGCTGAAGTTGACTTCATTCCAGCTCAGGAAGCTCAAGTCCAGCTCTCAGGGACTCAGCTTAGCTCAACTCAGTTGAGCTAGGGTACCTTAGCTACCTCAACTAGCTTGATCCTCCTCGGGAGCACCAGACCCAGCTCACCTCAGCTCATTATGGTAGAAGCCAGCTCACTTTAGCTTGGCTTAGCAGCTAGCAAAGAACTAGCAAGCTAAGCTAGCTAGAGTAGCTCCATGCCACCCTCTTTAGCAGCTGCCAGCTCCAGTTCAAGCTCTAGGCTTCCCCTCCTCAGCTCCTCCCTTCAAGACCTAGCTCCAATAGCTCCTCCTCTACTCCACTACAAGCTAAGCTAGCTTAGCTTAGCTATGCTCCAGCTCCCTTGGCTTTTACCACCTAAAAACCCTACCTAACAACTCCACCAACTAGCTCCACCTAAGCTCCACATAAGCTAACCCTACTTCCACCTCACCTTGGCACCAACCTAGCCTACCCACTACCTCCAAAAGACACCACTAAATGGTGCCAAAACCACCTATAACTACCCTTGTTTTGGAGCCAAAAATTCCCTCCAAAAATCCCCCCATCCTAACCCTACACCTACCCATATAACCCATCCTAACCATCCACATACCCCCCTTCTAGAACCCTAAGGTGGTGCCAGCTAATAACCTTCTAGAAGGCCCATTTTGGCACCAATTCTAAAGGGCACCAAAGCCATAACTACCCCCCTTAGCACCCCTTAGGTGGCGCCATTTATCCTTAGCCTTAGGATCCCCAACTACCCCCCATATCCTATCCTAGCCATCCATTCCAAGAGCCACCTATGCCCCCCTTCCTACACTATATATACCCACCTAACTTCCCACATTTTATTCATCCTCCATTAGTGTTTAATTCCACCTAAACCCACCTACACCTATGGCCAAGAAGGAGTAGAGAAGAAGATTAAGGGGGCACATCACTCGCCCCTTTGGTTCCTTCTTCTCCCCACTCTCTTCAACTTGTGCCATGACAAGGAGGAGAGCCATTCTACTTCAAGGAGGATGGCCAAGCAAAGGAGAAGGACCTAGGGTGGACGTCCACCCTTGGAGGAGGAGAATTGAAGGTGGTAGCTTCCACCTTGGAGGACACCATCTTGGAGGAGCATTGCAAGGAAGGAGAAGGAGGAGCCCTTTTCAAGCCTAGGAGCCACTAATCTTGGAGCAAGGAGCTTCCCCTCTTCACCAACAATTCAGGAAGATTTGTGTTTTATTTTATTTGTTGCAATTTTCTAGTAGTAGAAGCATTCCTCTACTAGGGTTTGTAAAACATTTTTTCTCCTTGAGTAAAATTACCTTTTCTTAATTATTTTCTTTTACTTTTACCTTAGTGTAATCACACCCTCTCTCTAATTACTCTAGGTTCCTACCTACCTAGGTAGCTTCGAGAGGGGAATTACTTGTCACTTAGGTTCTAGTTTAGTAAATTTAGGTGTTAGCCATCTTCCCACCATCGATTTTATGTTGCTTTAGTTATTTCAAAATAAAAAATTAAATATTTGAAAATACTAAAAAGAAAGTTGATTTTCATTTCTGAGCAAGCGATCTAATTTTTGCAAACTTGCCTCCTTGGACGACCCTAGATACCCCACTATCTAGGTTTTATAAATTTTAAAAGCGAATCCATTTTTGTGCATTGCAACGACTTAAAACCCTAAATTAACAAACCGTGCAAAAATGCGATCAATCATCCATGAACACCTCAAGACAATCTCCCACCATGTTAGAAAAGATGGCCAGCATGCACCTTTGAAAAGTCTCAGGCGCATTGCAAAGCCCGAATGGCATTCTATGGAAAGCAAAGGTTCCATAGGGACATGTGAAAGTTGTCTTTTCCTGGTCTTTGGGATGAATATGGACTTGGTTATTTCCTGAATAACCGTCTAGGAAGCAAAAATATTTTTGCCCAGTTAACCTTTCAAGGATTTGATCGATGAATGGCAAGGGAAAGTGATCCTTTTTAGTGGTTGTGTTTAGCTTCCTATAGTCAATATAGACTCTCCAAGCAGAAGCTGAACGAGTGGTGAAGGTTTCCCCTTTCTCATTAGTCGTCATAGTTATTCCCACCTTCTTGGGTACAATCTGAACATGGCTAACCCACAGACTATCTGAGATTGGGTAAATAATCCTAGCATTGAGCCACTTGATTATCTCCTTCTTGACTACTTCTCGCATATTTAGGTTTAGTCTCCTTTACATTTTGCGAGAAGGGCAGGATCCATCTTCCATGAAAATATGGTGATTATAATAAGATGGCTCGATCCCCCTAAGGTCGTGGATGGTCCAACCAATTGCCTCCTTGTTGTTCTTAAGGATCTTAATTAACCTTGATTCTTGCTCCTTAGTCAATCAACACTAATAATCACAGGGAGTGTGTTTTCAGGTCCTAAGAACTCATATTTCAAATTTTTGGGCAATGGTTTTAATTCCAGCTGGGTGGGTTTAGAATAGAAGGTAGGGAGGATGCTGATGAAGATTCATCAGGACAATCTAGTGGAAGAGGCTGGGAAAGAACAAAATCAACAGCCTCTTCAGGATGTGGCAGGTCTACCATGGAGGGTTGTGGGTTGGGTTTGCTAAAGTTGGTGGAGTCCTCGAGTGCATTGATTGTCATACAAGTCTCATGATCCTAATCCTCAAGCTCCTCAATGAATCCATAATCCTCAAATCCTCTTATCTCCTTAAAAATATCCAGAGTTAATTTCTTATCCCTAAAGGTGATCTCCATACTATCGCTTTCACAGTTTATGTTGGCCTTGGCGGTAGCTAGGAACAGACGCCCCAGAATGATGGGCATGTTCCTCAAATCATTAGGTACATCCATGTTGAGAACGAGGAAATCTACAGGAAAATAGAAATCCTTGACCTTGACAATTACATCCTCAATAATGCCTCTCGGAGTGGTGACCGAATAGTCTGCCAATTGTAGCATTACTGAGGTTGGCTTGAGTTCACCTAACCCAAACCTCTTATAAAGAGAAGTTGGGATTAGGTTGATGGATGCACCTAGGTCCAATAGTGCCCTATCAAAAGTGTATTCCCCAATAACACATGATATCAATGGGGCACCTGGATCTTTCTTCTTTTGAGGAAGGTGATGCAAGATAACAAAACTTGCCTGCTTAGAGAGAATCACCTTCCTCGGAGTGGGTTCTCTCGGCTTACGCTTTTGGGTACACAGTTCTTTCAAGAATTTAGCATAAGCTAGGATATGCTTAATAGCATCGAGGAGCGGAATATTTATCTCTACACTCTTGAATAAATTTAGGAGCTCCTTGTTGTTGTTTATGGTTTTCTTCTTCCTAGTTTTCAATAGGGCCTTAGGGAATAGGATATGGGTGGCATTTTCAATTTTCGATCCCTGGGCCTTATTGTCTTCTTCAACCTCCTCCTCTTTCTCAAGCTCCCCAAGGTTTTGACTTCTAGAAGGTAATTTAGGGTTCTGGGTCTGCTTCCCACTTCTCAATGTGACAGAGTTTGTAGAGGCATAAGGGTTTGGGTCTTGAGGTGGATTAGTGAAGATTGGAGGGCCTTGGTTGGTCATGTAACCAGAAGAAGAAGATGAGGGACCCTGTTTAACCACCTGAGCATGTGCATGTGGGTCCCTTTGATTCCCATACCCTTGGGCTCTATTGCCCTGATTTTGCACATTACGTGGTTTGGGTACGGGTTGAGATGGTAGGGATTCGGGTTGTCGAGTGTTAGCAATTAACCCGAATTGCAAGTTATCCAATGGTGTCTTCATTTGCTGCATAAGCTGAAGCATGGACCCTTGCATTTCTAGCATCTGTCGGTTTAACTCAGCCTGGCCTACAGATTGTTGGACATTCCAAGATGGCTGAGTAACTGGTCTCGGGGGCAACTGGGTGTATACTTGATCCTGACCCATAGGTCTTTGAGATGCATAGTTGCTGGGTCGAGTTTGGGTTTGTTGCCCCTGACTTTTCCAGGAGAAGATAGGGTGGTTCCTCCAACCTGAGTTATAAGTGTTGGAATATGGGTTGGACCTAATGTCCTCCTGCATTGCATACACATCCTCATAGGCTGAGGATGGAGAGAAGGAAGGATCAGAAAAATTGGGATCAAAGGCCCCAGTTTGGAACTCGTACGGTTTCGAGAAATCCTGGCTCACAGGTTAAGCCGATTCAAGTTGGTTCACGAACTCCCACCCCGTGGGAGCTCGTGAAGAATGGAATCTCGAATTTTGGGATTGAGTAGGTATAGAAGTGTTTCCTGAATTCCCAGACATTCATTCTTCCATTCTTTTAGCAACCAAGTCTATTTTATCCAGTTTATTACAAATTAATTCCATGTCAAATATATGAGAATCCTGGATCTCATTAGCACTTGACCTAGGTTGTTGGAATAGCTTGAATGCATCCATGGAGGCATGATTAATTGAGTTCTCGCTCATTTCCTTAAACAGGTCATATGCGCTATCTGCATCCCTGTTGAGGAAATTGCCTCCACAGGAAGCGTCCATGTGATTATGGAGTTGATCCACCAACCCATGATAGAAAATCTACACGAGTTGCCACTTTGGCACCTCGTGGTGTGGACATTTCCTCAAAAGTTCCTGGAATCGCTCCCAGGCACCATGAAACGGTTCCCCCGGCTGCTAGGCGAAAGTGGTAATTTCTTGTTGCAAGGCATTGGTCCTTCCGATAGGGAAGAATTTCTTCAAGAAAGCCGACTTAAGGGCAACCCAAGTTTCAATCGGCCTTCCTATTGTCCGGTACCAATGTGCGGCCTTATCCCTGAGAGAGTGGGGAAAGAGCCTCATGATCATTTGCTCTTAGTTCACATTCCTTGCTTTGGTGGTCTGAACCAGAGTGGTCAGATCCTCCAAGTGCTGGAATGGGTCCTCCGAGCCAAGCCCATGAAAATGTTTAATCAAGCTTAAGACTTGGGGCTTGATTTCTATGTCTCCGACGGGAATCATGACGCCGAGATGTTCCCTATACTTTGAAGGATCATAAAAATCCTTTAAGGGCTGAGCGCTATGACCATTCATACGTTGGAACCATTGCTGCATCTACTGCATTTCTTCCAACTACCTCTGAATCAGCTCCTGCTGATTCTGGGGTGGGGGAGGTGGTTGTTGTTCAGCCATGGGATCTGCTTGGCTAAAGCTCAAACTCCGCCTCCTAGAATGGTCTAAAGGTCCTTCCAATCTACGATTCAATGACCTCCTTCCAAGCATACACTGGACGGAAGTCGGAAGGATGGGGAAAAGAGGGAACCTTGCACCACAAGAATACAAGCCTGTCCTTAGATGGGGCAGCCTAAGGTCTATTGACTCTCAGAATCCGTCCTAAGAATGTGGACGATTTACTCTACTTATGTCCAGGCAATCCAACCAGTTAGAAGGAGGGACTGGGGTGAAGGTTCTTCCTTTGGCTTGCGCCTTTGGTTCCTAGTGTACCCCCCAGCTGCGGTCGTTTGATGCTACTCCCCTAGCTAGACATCAGATTGACTAGTATAAGTAGGTTAATCGTGAATAATCTCAATCTGGATCCCGACGAGCAAATGAATCCTTAGGGCCAACATCTAATTGATTTTAGTTAGGCTTGGGAAATTGGTGCTTTGGAATGTGATGGGCCCTTAATGGGTTGTGCTCTTAATGATTTGTTTGAGAACGTGTGAATGTGCACAACCAAGAGGCTTTCAAGCAAGATTATTAATGATGAGGTGAGTTTTAGGATTCGAATCTTGCTTAATAGCTTTTAGGATTCAAATATTAGGTGTTTTGAACCAAGTTTTGTGAGGCAAACCAAGTTTGTTTTTGAAAGTACATGTTCAAGTATTTTCCTTTAGAAATCAAGAGAAATATGGAGTGCTTGGCTTGACCTAGTTATTGAATCCTATGGGGCAGCTACAAAATGAACCGCTTTTAGATTAGGTGGTGCGGCCTAAAAAATTCAATCAATCGGCTCAAATGCACCACCGATTAAGGCACACAAAAAGGTGATTAACCTAATTTGATTTCTACTCTTTTATGTGTTGAATTCGTGTACTGAGTCCATAGGTTGGAAGCCCGGTTGAGTAGATGAAAATCAAGACCGATTATGTGCCTCAAATGTGGGTGTATGAAGTGTGTATATTGATTCGTTCCACAGAAAGTATCTTTTTTTTTGTTGTTTTCTTTTTTAAATGTAGGGGTGAGGTGGATGAAGGTGGCAAACAAGACAAACAAAGTCTATCCTAGGGTTTATGCAAACACCTAAGTATATTAGGTCTTCGTTATGAGTGTGGCGAAATGAACTGGTGGTAGGGAAATGTGGGGGACACTTGCAGAGTACTCTACCTGCACTTTGCTCTTATCTACCGCACTTGGATCTCCATGCTAGGGTACCGGCAAGACAGTAGATCAAAGACAAGTGGGGTTAGTGCTATGTAAATGCAAAGAAGCGCAATAAACAATAAAGTAAATTCCGTTGCCTCCCCGGCAATGGCACCAAAATGATCGCACGAGTTTCGCGAATTAGAAATCAGGGTTACAAGTAACCCGTCGTCGTAGTTGCAAAACTTGTGATCAAATAAAATTTATACCGAAACTCCAAGGGAGTCCCAGGTCGAACACATGGAGGCGATGTTCACTTTAATTGAAAATCGTGCTTTGTTTTGTTTCTTTTTGGTATTTTAGGATTTTATTTTTTACTTTTTTGTATTTTTGAAAAGAAGACAAGCAGAATGAATCACAAGATAGAGATGGAACAAATATGATATATATATCACTCCAATGTCGATTACAATAAACTATGAAAGCATAAAAAGAGAGGGGGGTGAGAAGAAATCTCCTGAATCGGCTGTTTGGTGAGACGACGGCGCCGGGCGAAAGCTCGAACGAAGGAGGTGAGGAGCGGGTGACGGAGGTGAGATGCAGGAGGACATCGGGTAGAGGAAAGCATTGGCGTGGCTCCGAAATGGAGGTGAGAAGGCAGAGATGATCTGCTACTGAAATGGAGGTGGGAGGACGACTCCAAGGTGACCTATGAATGTGGATGGGAAGATGGATGAATATTTGGTGGGGCAGAGGTTCACTATACTAATAGGCACCTTGGGAGCTTGAGAACAAGCTCTAATAGAGCGTTGGTAGGCTTGTTAGAGCTTGGGAGTAGGTGGGAATAGAGTAGGTAGAGATGGCTTGGAAGGGAGGGGGTGTAGGTCCTTTTATAGTGGAGGAGAAGAGGCAAAAATAGGTATGGGACCATTAGTGACCTCCAGTCCATCGCTCGAAGCATTGCTGTAGGCTATAAGCGTCGTTGTATGTCCAGCTCATGCGTCGTTGTAGGCTAGCGCCAACCGAGCACGCGCCTGCCCCATGCTCCGCTAGCACTTCCTGTGCTGTGCCTGTCATGCACGCGGATTGCGTGGCAGCTCGCTGGTGTGCACACTGGCATGCACTGGCATGCGCGCTAGATTGATAATGGGGGTCTGCGGGGGTTTGAACTCACGCCCCTCCCTTGCAAACTGCCGCTTCACCTGCTACGCCAAGCCTGCATGTGCGTCGCGAGGAGGAATTTGCAGCTGCATGGCATGACTAGCTCTCAACCGTTGGATTTGCATCCAACGGCTGAGATCAATTGATGGGCAGCCTTTGAAGATGTGGCGGGTGGCTTTGGGAGCTCCAGATGGTGCCATGTGGCACCATCTAGACAGTCCACACTTCATTGTTTGCAGAGGATGCCACAGTGCTCAAATCGAGGTGATTTCTACATTGTCGATCTGCAATCGTCGCTTTGGATCCATCCGTACGGTCGGATTTTTCATCCGAAGTTCGTAAGGATGTCGCATTACCTCCTGGCCATATAAAATGAAGGAATTAATATACAAAACATACAACTATCCTAAATGCCATGCAATGGATGTTATGCAATATTTATAACATGATATGCAATGCTAAGCCTAGGAACTATCATAAATAAGCAATTTATCATGACTTCATGTGTGTTTATTAGCAAACACCAGAATTGTCCATGCTGGAGTCAGAGAAGGAGATGAGAAGAACGGAGCTAAGATTACAACTAAACTATCGATTAACTTTCTAAGTCTAATCTACACAACTAAGTAAACCTCTAAACATACTTACTTGGAGGTGATACAATGTTTTGTAAATGTAGGTTATTTTGTCGTTGTACATATAAATTCCGATCAACTCTTAAATTTCTATTCCTAGACAGCAAGACTATCTAGAGTTGTCCAAGGAGGCAATTTTAGTTTTCAAAAAGTATTTTCTCTCTTACAAAGCTTTAATCATCCTTTTTGTGTTTTTCATGTTTTGATTTTTCTTAGGTTTTCAAATTATAATCGGGATTTCGAAAATGTGAAAACATGTAATGGAATGAGACTACTCCTAAGTGACAGAAATTATCTTCTCTTCTAAACTCACCCTAGCTAAGTGCACCTAAGATAATTAGAAGAGAAGAGTGTAGTGGATTAAGAAAAGCAAGGAAAACACTTGAATTGAAAGCACATAGAATGAAAGGCAAGTTGATTTTTGTATTACTAGAAAAGTCATGTTACAACTAGATAATTGCTTGGAGTTAAAATCTAGCTAATAGAAAAGGATGAAGATGAAGATGAAGAAGAAGAAGAAAGAATCCTCTAATTAAAGATTTGGATGGTCCTTGCTCCAGATGTGGATGCTCCTGCACTTGAAAAGGGCTTCTCCTTAGCTCCTTTCATCAGATGCTTCTGAATGCTCCTCTTCTGGTTTCCTCCTCAAGGTGGATGTCCACCCAAGCTCCTCCTCCTCTGCCTGGCTATCCCCTTTGGTGAAGAGCACCTTGACTTGGTCCAAGGTTGAAGGAAGAAGAAGGCACCAAGGAAGCACGGGATGGCTTCCTTGATCTTCTCTCCATTCCTCCTTTGGACATCTATAATGGTTGATATGTAGGAGTTAATGTCTAGCCAAGGGTGGAGTATTTGGTGGTAGGATGGGGGGTAGAAATGGGAAAGGAAGGAATGAGGGTTGGCGTGGAGTTAATGGAAGGCTAGGATGGGTTGATGGGAGGTAGTTAAGGGATCTATGGTGGACGCGGGTTGGCGTGGAGCACCTAATAGGTGTGTTGGTGGTGGTTATGGGATGAGAGCCACCCCTTGGTGGACATCCAAGGGTGGAGGGATGCATTAAATTGGAGCTAAAGGGAAGTGGGTTCTAGAAGGGAATTTTAGAGGGGAAAAATCAAGGGTGGATGAGGCTTAGGTGGTGAGGTGTAGGGTGGAGATGGGTCCATGTTGGCACCAAAATAGGGGTAGTTAGAGGTGATTTTGGTGCCTACTTTAAGGTGGCCTTTGGTGGTGGTTGAGGTGTTAAGGTTTGCCTATTATTGGCACCAAAACAAGGAGGGAGTAGGTGGCATTTTTGGTGGAGCTAGGTTAAGCTAAGTAGAGAGCTAAGTAGGAGAGGTAGTTGGGGATGTGGTTGGCCATAGTAGAGGAGGTGGAGTTAAGCTAAGAGTAGTGGAGGAGTAGCTCGGGTTTAGCTGAGAAGAAGGAGGCTTGAGCTACTCTAAGTCTACATGGAGCTGATTGCTGCGGAAGAAGATCTTGTAGGAGCTCAGCTACTCAGCTTAGCTAGCTAGTTCTTTGCTAGCTGCTAGTTTGAGTAGGTTGAACTAAGTTGAGCTGGTCTCAACTATTCTGGAGTTGAGGGGAACTAGTTTTGATCTCCATGAAGACTCCCTAGCTAGCTTAATTAGGTGGGTGAGTCTTCATGAGCTGATGTTGACATGCCTTGAGTTGGTAGTGGACTTCTCAACTGACTTAGCATGGCTAGTTGAGGACTAGTAGATAAGCTAAGCTGATTGGAGCTGCCATGAGATGAGTAGAGCTGTGTTGAGCTGGAATCTAGCTCAGGTGAGCTGGAATGAGCTGAGATCCAGATGGAGTGGGCTCTATCTTCATCTTCTGCTTTCTACATTGCCATGGTTTGGGTGATTTTCACTATGTGATCATCCTAGACAATGATAGGAAGATGTAAAAGCAAAAGCTAAGGGAAAATAATGGAATGCATTCGTAAGCTATAGAATGCCTAAATGCAACCCAAACTGTATTATTATATGTAAAACCTAAGAGCTAGGTGTGTTTTTAGACATAATAGTGATGACAAACTGGTCTTTATCACATCCCCATGCTTATCTTTTTGCTAGTCTTAGCAAAACTGAATTTTGCAAAATTAGTTTTGGGAAAATTTTTTTTATGTTTTACTTTTGAGGAAAACATTATTATGGGACTTTGGTTGACTGAGAATAAGGTACGGGATTTGTAACCTAAGAGCTAGGTGTGTTTTTAGACATAATAGTGATGACAAACTGGTCTTTATCACACCCCCATGCTTATCTTTTTGCTAGTCTTAGCAAAATTGAATTTTGCAAAATTAGTTTTGGGAAAATTTTTTTTATGTTTTACTTTTTAGGAAAACATTATTATGGGACTTTGGTTGACTGAGAATAAGGTACGGGATTTGTTAAGGAATAAGAGTTGGGATTCGTCTTTAGATCTAAGGGTTAGATTAATCAGGACAAAAGTATCATTCAATAATTCACTAATTAAACTGAAACTATTTTCGCAGTTAGGACCTCCTTGGTTCATGAACCTGATCCGCAACTCATATAACCATAAAGAATCAAGTGTCAGTGTTGTGATTGGCCAACATTTTTGGGATAAGAAATTTATACGCTTGTGTTTTTCTAGAACTTGTTCTACTTTTTCTTTGTTTTTGGCCTTTTTTTTTTCTCCCTCATGACTAGCCTCTGATCAGTCCTTATACAGATGTGTTGGGATCATCATTTCTGTTACCAATCCTTGAGGAGGCTCTAGCACCGATACTTTGAGATAGCATCGTTCAAGACACTCCCCAAGAGCTCACAACCCCAAAACACAAAGCGATGTAAAGGAGCTCTCTAGCCAAACTTAGGCTCTTGCTTTGATGCTGTGGGTAGAGCACCGTCCAAGATACCTGAGTCGCAAAATGTGCATTAATGCTCCATATATTGATATGGAATGTAGATATAGAGTAGTGTCGAGGCGGTAACATGTTAACATTGCATCCACAAAGGAGATATTTTCCTCCTTTTCGGCAGTGGGAACTTACACCATTCATCTACCTCGGACTTTCACTAAGGCCAAAATAAGGGGTACGACTAAGGGGCATGACATTGAAAAATGTGGTAAGATAATTTCTGTCTTGTAGTAAAGTGCTTACGACATCAGTTTTAAAGAAAAATGGAAAGATGAGTACGAGTGTTGATCTCAAGGAGGCAAGAAATTGAATCAATTAGTCGCTAATTTTATTGCCACACAATGGTTTTCTTGCATGCAGAATGGCGAGAAAACAAGAGAGAAAGAGAGAGTGTGAGAGATCAATGATAATGGTGGTTATAGCAACATGGAATAGAATAAATAGAACATAGTTTAGAATGACAGAGCAATAATGATAACAATGAAAGCTACTCTATTTCATAGGCAAAAATCATCTTGCTAATACACAATAATACTAGATGAATGCGTAAAGAACATGAACATTAAACTAAAGGAAGCTAAAAAATGAATGCGAAAAGTGGAAGGGCGTTGAGGCAGCTATGGCGGTGGATGAAGCTCCGTCGGTGGCTCAACGACTCTAGGAACCTTGCTTTGAGCTATAAAAGGTGGTATGAAGCTTAGAGGTGAAGATGCTTGCAAATGGAGGCCTTAGGGTCCTTTTCTTGGTGAAGAATCCCTTTTGCGAAATGATTTGGCTACATATGGCACGCATAGCCACGCACAGCCATGCACCTACAAGCCTTGCCCACGCACTTGCCACGCATTGCACGCCCAACTGTGTGCTGCTGCGCTGGTGAGGCGGTGAGCGCTACTAGCTGTTGATCTCCCATTTGACGTTCGAGAGGGCGTGAGCATCAGGCCTCTAAATCGCGTGCAGTTGATTGCAAAGGCACTGGAAGCGTCCGATCATCAGTGAATGGTTGAGATCTCACTCAGATCACCCTTGAAATCAAGCATAGCACAATGGGGGTGCATCAGATCGCGAGTGATCATGCGCGTGTAGCTGGCTCTTCATTCGCCGCACTAGATGGCTGCTTGTGCTCCGCTCATATTTGATCGAGTGACCCAATTAAGCATGCCTCTCGCACTGAGAAATCGAGAGCACTTGTAAGGATTTGAACTCGTGGTGCTTACTTGATAGTGCTCGTGTCCACCATTGTGCTATGGGTGCGATTGTGTCCAGAAGTAGATCATGTAAGTGTGTGGTCTCGACCATTGGATGGAGATCCAAGGGTCAAGATTTCTTAAGGATCTCTCCTTCAGCACATAAGGAGTAATGGATGGGGTGATGTGGCCAATTTGTCGCCTCGATCGATGTTGGGTGCGATGGATGCTTGAATGGGTGCCACATGTCACATTTTGGGTCGTTCATCATATCAATAGTCAAAACTTCTTGATTTTGTTGTGGGAGCTACGGAGGTCAGATTGTGGTGATTTTGGGTCCATTGGACTTCGTTCGTCGATCTAAATCCATCTGTATGGTATGATTGCTCATCTGAGGCCTATTTAAAGGTGCTCTTTTATAACCTGGCCATTAACGTTAGTTCCACGAAATATCAATATGAAATAATGTATAATTCATGCATTGCTCCCAATCCGTCTATATCACGATATTTATGCTCATGCGCCCTTGAAATTGATTCTAATTGATTTAATTAATATTATTATATGTAGAGTCATCAGGGTATTTTAAATATTTAATTATTTTTGGGGCTTGGGTTGCGTTGGCTTTGCGTGTGAAATGTTTGACACAAGGTTCTCAAAAGAAATGCAAGTTTTTTGATTGAGAGTCAAGCCAAGTACTATCCATGTTGCTAAGAAAAATTAGGTTACCTGAATCATCAAGTGTTCAGGAGGAATTCCTTAAAGAATACTTGATCTAGTCTAAGTTTAATAAACCCAAAAATTCTAGCAAAAGGATCTCTAGTTTCATCCTTAGTTTGTTAAAGATTAAATCCTATGTGTACCTTATTGAAATAAAGTCTCAACCTTAGTCCCATGTTTTCAAAAATTCCTCAAAAAGTGTTATGATTTTTCTGATTTTTATGAAGATTGCATGCAAAATAAAATAAAATTTTATTTTTTATATATATATCTTTTTTGGGTTTTGAAAATCTTGAATTTATCGTCAAAATTTAAAACATCCCCCCCATGCTTAAGGTATGCAATGCCCGCATGCATAAAGAAGGTAAAAGATATCACTTGAGTGAAAAGGTCGGAATCAGGATGGTAAAAATCTAGAAAAAGAAAGGAAAAAGGAAAGCAAGAAAATAGTGGGTTACCTCCCACCCAGGGCTATCTTTTACTCCTTTTTAGCTGGGCGTACGGTGCAGTCGGTTGACAGAAAATCATGAAGGAAATTAGATAATTGAATGGCCGCAGTGAATGAATCTTCCGTATTATCCTCGGAAAGATAAGTTGACATAAGGGTGTTGGCGCAAGGGCACCACGATCATTAATTTTGATGATAACAAAACACTTGTTGTTTAACATTTGCATTTGAGTCTAAGATTTTAGGTCAATTGCAAATTGATATAAGTGTGAAGAGCTCATGTCCATGGTGGATTGGAGGAGCTTCACTTGGAGTGAGAGCTTGAAGATAGACCAGAAGAATAGGATAGATGTCTTTTCTATCTTGTACTTTATATCTTTTGTTATTTTCTCTTTTATTTTCTTAGAGTATTTGTTAAAGAGCCCAAGGTAACAAAACAGTAGTCCTAGGAACACTTACACAACCCTAGGACACGTAGACATTTCATAGAGAACTTAGAAAACCAAAGTAGGCATTAGACAGCCTGATCAAATGTCCAATCCAAACTTCAGATGTTTGATCTTGACTTTTAAGATGTCTGTCTGTTTGATCAGATGTCCAAAACACTTAGGCTGGAGAACCACTTACTATCTGTCAGATTTATACGACCAGCCCTTAGTCTAGATGTCTTAGCAAATGTCTGATGACATTGGCAGATGTTCAATTAGTGGAACGTTGGCTTAGAAATATAATTGTTGAGGTTTGACCCTTAATCTTCTATCAGACATTTGTAGAGGACCTTAGACGTCAGATATATAGACATTAGCCCTCGATCAAGCCAAAATCACTTCTCATCAATATCTACCCATTTCTGTCTCGAGAGATCCATTCCCATTGTTATCTAGGTTTCCAGGCATCCAGACCTAGTGCCAGACATCCAACAAATCATTTGACTGACTTACGCAAGAACCCTGTTTAGGTTTGAACCAAGTTAGTAAACCTGTCTAGGATTAGACATCTTAAGAGTAGTTTCCAGACATCTGATACTTGTCCCATATGTCTGATAACACTGTCAGAATCATTAATGACCCTGATTCTGGTCCAATCTACCTTAGGTTTGTTCCCAACGGTTATAAAAGCCTTCCAAGGCCTTCCAAAGCCTTCCTAAGCCATCTATAAATAGAGGAGGAGCCCTCCTTTGCTAGACACACTAAGGATTAGCATTTCTACATCATTTTGTGTCAAAATCATCTTGAGAAGAATTCTTGCTCTCCAAATCCATAGTCTTCACACTTGAGAGCATCATCCTAGCCGTGCACCTACTCTCCCATCTACGATTATGAGATCACCGTTGTGCCTAGCGTGGTTCATGCAGTCGCGTTGCTAGCCAACACACTTCCACGAAAGGGAAGTTTCTTATTTCCTATAGTAGCTAGATTTACATTTTGTATTTGTCACTCTTTAGGACTGTTGTATTTTCATTATCTTTGGTTGGGTATTCTCTTTGCAAATTCCTGTCTCCATCGAGACACTAAATACTCCTCGTGAAGAGGAGGGGTTTGAGGTACGCTACCCTCATGTTAGTGTGGTTGTAAGAGGTTGAGTCACCCTTGTTTAAGTGACTTGTTAGTGGATTTGATTGATTTGGTCGATCGGAAAATCCTAAGTCGAAAGACTTAGGTGGTGGTTTTTACTTGGGTTTGGGTTTTCACCTAAAAATAATTGTGTACTTGTGATTGCATGCTTTTGTGAGATTGTCTATTTAATTTCCACACATTATATTTCGTATCACGCAAATCTCACCCCCTCATAGGAAATTACAAAGGGGACTTAAATTAGTTGGAAAAATGGAAAGAGAATCCGAGTTTGGCCAGGGTTGTATTTTAGGATACAGGCCAAGCTCAAGGGGATCAGGTGGAAGGTCCAGGGGAAAGTGGGAGTTAGAATAATTAGGGGTGGGGGTGGGAGTGGATGGCGATGTTAAGGTGGAAGGGTGAGGTGAAATCAGAGGGGGAAGATATGGTGATAAGTCAGGAAGAGGTGTAGATTGAAGGGAAGTTTCCAAATCTAAAATATCTATTGTGTCTTCGCCAACTTGTTCTATTTCAAATTCTGAATCATTGAAAAAATCATTTTCTAAAGTGTTCAAAGCAAAACAAGATTCAACAAACATCATTTCTTCCACCAATTCATCCATTTCAGTATCCAAGTCCACAAAAAACTCTTCATCATGGAATCTCCTAGATGCTTTGAAAATATCTAAGGTAATAGTGTGTCCATCACAATTAATGTCCATTTTAATGGAATGACAATCAATATTAGATTTTGCAGTGGTCAGAAAAGGTCATCCCAGGATAATAGGCATATTTTTCAGAGTTCAAGTACCTTAATGTCAAGGACCAGAGAATCTATGGGAAAGAAACAAATCTGGACCTTGACAAGCACATCCTCGACAATCCCCTTAGCATTAATTGAAGATCAGTTTGCTAATTGTAAAGTGACCTCAACAGGCTTTAGTTCATCGATCTTAAATTCCTTGAATAAAATAGTGGGGAAGATATTGACAGAGGCACCTAAATCAAGGAGGGTGTGGTCAAAAGTTGTGTCATCAATGATCACAGAAATGAGAGGTGCGCCTGTGTCTTTCTTTTTAGGAGGCAGCTTGCTTTGGATGACAGAGCTTATTATCTTAGAAAGATCCACTTTACCAAGATTTTTGGTCTACCTTTATGGAGTACAAAGATCTTTCAAAAATTTGGCATAGGCAGGGATATACTTGATTGCATCTAGGAAAGGGATATTAATTTGTACTTGTCTAAATAATTCCATGAGTTCCTCGGATGTTGGCTTAGTCTTCTTTCTTTTGTTGGTGGTGGAGTGTAGAGCTTGAGGAAAAGGGAAGGGAGATAAGCCTTTTTCATCTATTTCTTTTTCTTTTTCTTCTTGAATTGGGGTGGGAGAAGAGTTGTCTCGCATTTGGGATGGGTAGGTTTCATGTGTGGAATACAAGGGCCCAAGATCTTCAATTGTTTTCCTGCTCCTCAAGGTGACTACATTGGCAATATGATTATTTTTAGGAGGAGGTTAGGGGGCCTGATTTTGATGGAAATGCGAGGGGTGTTGAGGTACTAGTTGGATAGGTGGTTGGTGCGAGTGATAGGGATTTCTGCCTTGGTATTGGTTCCTTTGATTGTCAGGGTTGGCCATGGGTTGGGATGATAAATTGCCTGCAGGTCTTTGATCAGGTGTGACCCTAATTTGATTTTGCAAATTAGTAATAGCATGAGTCACTTCATTCATTTGGTTTTGCATACCTTGCAGGGTTTTCATAACCTAGGTATTAGTATCATCTTGAGGAATTCCTAGTTGGTATTTATTTTGTCCATGTACCCAAGGTTGATTTGGCATTTGATAAGGAACTTGATTAGGAGCTTTCTAGGAGAAGTTAGGGTTATTCCCCTAATTTGCATTAGAGGGATTTTTAAAGTACTCCAAGAAGGCGGATATGTTTTCTGTAGCTGGGCTGAAAGTGTTTCCATAATCAAATGTCCCAGTCATACTAGGTGAAGCCTTGGGAAAATTATACTTAGCTGGGACAACACCTATATGATGCAAGTTTCTCTCTTTAGTAGGTTAGGTTTGGATGAGGGTGGAGTCAGTTTCTGGAAATTCATTCATTCCTCTATTTTCTTTTGGTTAATCTGCATTTGATCGAGTCACTGGGCAATCAGTTGGATATCATCCTGAGAAACAAGAACAAATTGGCTATGGGTACCTATCTCATGAACACCAAATTGAGGATTAGTGTTTCTTCCGAAGGTGCTCATGGAAGCATGGTTGAATGAGTTCTCACTCATCTCCTCAAATAAATCATAGGCAATTTTAACATTTTTGTTTAAGAAATTCCCACCGCATGAGGCATCGACAAATCTTCTTAGTTGATCTTCTAATCCATGGTAGAAGATTTGCACCAGTTGCCAAAGTAGTACCTCATGATGTCGGCAGCTTCTTAGGAGTTCTTGAAACCTTTCCCAGGCTTCATAAAGAGATTCACTAGATTTTTGTTGGAAGGTCATAATGGATCTTCTCAGGCAATCAGTACAACCTGTAAGAAAGAATTTTTTAAGAAATGTACTTTTTAGTTGGGGCTAAGTATTAATGGGTCTACCGATTGTTCTGAACCAATAGGTGACCTTGTATTTGAGGGAAAAGGAAAAGCTGCATTAGCCATAAGTCCTCTTGAACATTGTGAGAACCGGTGGTTTGTGTGAGGACAGTCAACTCCTCTAAATGGCTACATAGGTCTTCCTTCGGAAGGCCATGGAAGTGTTTAATAAGATTTAGGATAGCCAAGTTTATTTTGAAGTCTCCTTCAGGTATGACCACCCTCAATCTCTCAGAGTTAGAAGGATCATAGAAATCCTTTAAAGGTATGACAGGCTCATGAGGGGGTGGTGGGTTTTTCCCTTGGTTGGCTAGGTTCGTGATAATCCTAACCAACTATTGTTGATTTGCTTGAAGTTGAACCAGTTTCTCAACCATCATAAATAAGAGATTGGGTGGGGGACCTTAAGCTTGATCGTTTCACAAATCAGGGTTTTGAGGCATTTCTAGATGTTGGTTAAGAATGGGGATGTCAGATTGTGATTTATGAATGGGAGGCTTAGAGGCAGGTTGTGAATGGGAAGCGGAAGTAGATTTTCCATTTTATAAAAAGAAGAAGAATGAGGAAAGAGTGATCGTCTGGTGCATGGGGTAGGATAAGTGGTCCCTCCAAGTGCGTGTTTTGGGATCGTCTTCCGTGCATACACTTCTTGAAGAATGGGAGGAGGAGAGAAGGGAAGAGAAGAGAGAAAAGGTGTGCAATACAAGCAATCAAAACTCTAAGCCTAACTTAAAGTTGATTCCTTAAGAAAGACCTAATACTTGCGAACCCAAAAATTAAGAAATCAATAATTAAACTTACTTCCCAAAATTAACCTAGCTAGATTAAATAGGTGGCTTGGGGCCAAGAATGTCTCAGGAAAATCACGAAGGGTTTGTATAAACCCGCACTTGTTGTTTGACTTCCCTCCCAGTCATACACCACATTTGATTAAGGGAATTAGGAACAATTAGGTATAACTTAAAATCTAGATATCAAGCCTAAAATTGAATAAAGTCCTTAAGGGTCAAGTTACTATAAGTTTTAATTAGGCTTAGGAACTTAGAAGTGCATTGGGAAATGAAGGGCATTGATTGGGGTAATGCGCGATTATTTCTTTTTTTTTGTGTGCAAATTGGGTGGGGATGTGATGCCCAAGCCAAAATAATAAGGTTTGCAGATAAGGATTAAATGAAATGATTTTTAGGGTTCCACAAAGATTTGTAGATTTTAGGATTCTCCTTATGTTTTCAAACAAGGTTTGAAGTGCTACACAATAATTATAACCAAGTTGTAATTGGTGAAAATCAATTCCTTTAGATGTTGTGTAGGACTAAAAGAAAGAATTAAAACCCTAAAATTGGAAATCCTATGTATGCAACTCCTAAAATGAATCTCTTTTTAGAAATTCTTTTAGATGGTGGTCTAAACAAGACAAACAACACCACCACTTGACAAAAAATCAAACAAGGAATCCAAAAATGAATTTTTTGAGATTTTTGAAAGCAGTTTGATAGCTTTTTGGAATTGTTTTCTATGCTGGTGTCAAAAACCAAAAAAGATATATCCAGAAAATTGATTCTACAGAAACCTCAAACAATCTCTGAAATTTTTGAAAATTTTATATGTTGTAGATATTTTCTCAAGGTTTCCAAACTATAAATTTGTCTGAATTTGACTAGTAGAAGAATTTATAAAATTCGTGGATAGTAAGAAAATAGTAAGGAATTAAGGTTTGACCCCTCTTCAGTCCGTGAATTTTTTAATTTTTTCTATTCTGTCAAAGCATCTGAAATTTGGAGGTTAAGTTACTAACTCAAAGGGGCTTCCTTGGGCATAGTTTGAAGATTTTAGGAAGCCTCTTTATGGCCCAAACTTGATTTTTGAAAAAGAAGATAGAAGTTTGGTTTTCAAAAATTCAACTCCAATAAGAAAGAGGTGGTGGAGAAATGAAGAAATCAAGAAAACAAGCCAATTTTAATATTTCACCCCCTTAAATGTCTTTTTTTTATGAGTTTTGATATTTAAAAGATTTTTTTGAGATTTTTTAAGGACTTTTTATGATGTTTTGGCTAGGGTACTTACACGAAAATCTGTAGGAAGAAAAAGCTACTTGAAGCTTCCGCTCTAAGTGACTCCAAATCCTGCTCTCGCTCCTGATTCACACCTAAATCAAAACCACAACAAAGGTAGTGAGGACTCAAACAAAGAAAGAGAGATAGAACGAAAAACTAACTTGTGCCTCCCCAGTAATAGTGAGAACAAGTGATACGGAAAATACACATTTTGTAAATGCGGGTTGTTATGTTGTTGTACGCATAAATTCCGCTCAACTCTTAAATTTCTATTCTTAGAAAATGAGACTATCTAGGGTTGTCCAAGTAGGTAATTTTAGTTTTCAAAAAGTGTTTTCTCTCTTGCAAAACTTGAATCTTCCTTTTTCTGTTTTTGTTGTTTTGATTTTTCTTAGGTTTTCAAATGATAATCGGGATTTAATCGGGATTTCGAAAATGCGAAAACACGCAATGGAATAAGACTATGCCTAAGTGATAGAAATTATCTTCTCTTATAAATTCCCCCTAGGCAAGTGCGCCTAAGGTAATTACAAGAGAAGAGTGTAGTGCACTAAGAAAAGCAAGGAAAACACTTGAATTGAAAGCACATAGAATGAAAGGCAAATTGATTTTTTATTACTAGAAATGTCAAGTTACAACTAGATAACTGCTTGGAATTAAAATCTAGCTAATACAAAAAGATGAAGATGAAGATGAAGAAGAAGAAAGAATCCTCTAATTGAACTCTGGATGGTCCTTGCTCCAGATGCAGCTGCTCCTACACTTGAAAAGGGCTTCTCCATAGCTCCTTTCTTCATGTGCTTTTGAATGCTCCTCTTCTGGTTTTCTCCTCAGGGTGGACGCCCAGCTTAGCTCGTCCTCCTCTGCCTAGCCATCCCCCTTGGTGAAGACCACCTTGTCTTGGTCCAAAGTAGAAGGGAGAAGAAGGCACCAAGGAAGCATGCGATGGCTTCCTTGATCTTCTTCTCTCAAGTCCTCCTTTGGATGTCTATAATGGTGGATATGTAGGAATTAACGTCTAGCCAAGGGTCGAGTATTTGGTGGTAGGATGGGGGGTAAAAATAGGAAGGGAAGGAAGGGGGGTTGGCGTGGAGTTAATGGAAGGCTAGGATGGGTTGATGGGAGGTAGTTAAGGGATCTATGGTGGAGGAGGGTTGACACCACCTAAGGGTTGAATTGGTGTTGGTTATGGGATGGCAGCAGCCCCTTGGTGGACTTCCAAGGGTGGAGGGATGCATCAAATTGGTACCAAAGGGGAGTGTGTTCTAGAGGGAAATTTTAGAGGGAAAAAATCAAGGTTGGATGAGGCTTAGGTGGTGATGTGTAGGGTGGAGATGGGTCCACGTGTTGGCACCAAAATGGGGTAGGTTATAGGTGATTTTGGTGCCAACTTTAACGTGCCTTTGGTTGTGGTTGATGGGCTAAGGGTTGCCCACTACTGGCTCCAAAACAAGGAGGGAGTAGGTGGCATTTTTGGTGGAGCTAGGTGGAGCTAAGTACAGAGCTAAGTAGGAGAAGTAGTTGGGGATGTGGTTGGCCATAGTAGAGGAGGTGGAGTTAAGTTAAGCTAGCGAAGCCAACTTAGCTAGTAGAGTAGTGGAGGAGTAGCTAGAGTTTAGCTAAGAAGGAGGCTTGAGCTGCTCTGAGTTTGCATGTAGCTGACTGCTGCTGAACAAGGTCTTTTAAGAGCTCAGCTACTCAACTTAGCTAGCTAGTTCTTTGATAAGTACTAAATTGAGTAGGTTGAGCTAAGTTGAGCTGGTTTCAACTATTCTGGGGCTGAGGGGAGCTGGTTCTGATCTCCACGAAGACTCCCTAGCTAGCTGTTTGCCCACGAAATGCGTAAAAGGTTATTTCATCGTTGCAGTGCGAATCATGTCGAAACAAATAAATTTACAAAAATGTCAATGAGTACCGAGTCATTCATAGGGAGGCAAAACATGTTTCTCAAAGCCTTTCATACTAATTAATTCTAACCTAATGAAAGCATGGAAATAGAGACAGGATATTCATAGAATCAGATTTTTATTGCTACATGCAAACAGTTTTCAAACTAGAATTTAAAACAACTATGCTAAAGAATAGAGAGAGAAAAGTAGATGAAGGACGACACCGCTTGTGGGATGGTTGTGCGAAGTACGGCAGCACTTCAGATCCATAGCACCAGAAGGAGGACCAGGGAGAAGTTGTAGAGAGAGAGATAGGTTGGAGATGTGCCTAGTGGAAGTTGCTTCTCAATTGGGGGCCTTGTGGCTCTTTTTATAACTTCATTGAGGGGTAAAGTAGGTATTTAAGCCCTCAAAATCGTGCAACAACCTTGGGGTCATCAGATCCATCGATCGGGAGATCAACGGACCAGATCGCTCTTCGAAAAAACTCCCAAACACCTTATAAACACGGATCGCTCCTCTGGCTGACACGTGGCACGCGCTCATCCTTAGAATCACCATCGCACTGCTGTCACTACGCGCTCGCCTGCATCACCTTCGCACCTCAATCGCAGAAGTTGAAATCGTGCAAGTGCTCCGCGCTCGATCCTCAGCCATCCAATTGTAAATGCACTGTGTCCACCACCTTTGAAATCCTAACACGCGCATGCATGTTAGGATGCTTTTGGTAAAAGGGGGTTGGAGGCAAAGTGGGCTGAAAGAAGGGGAACCAAGGTGCTCGGCAAGTCCGCATGCTTTCGCTGCCAGCGGCGGAAACATATGGCGGCCACTTGCCGATCTCCCATGGTGTGCTTGGGCTGCGGGGGATTCAGTCACAAAAGGGATTTGTGTAGGAGTTTTGGGGGATAGATGAAAGAACTTCCTTTCCCGCTCTCTGGAAATTTGAATTTTAGGGCTGTGTAGAGGCTGCCTCCACCCCTATCTCTGCGCAAACCGGGGGGTCTTACAGTTGATGTGGAGGTTCCTGTAATAGAGAGCATCAAACCAGCAGATATGGCCTTGCGTGGAGCTCTGGTCGAGGAAATTATGGTTGGAAGACCGACGGTGAAAAATGTTCGCACCCTGGTAAACTCTCAATCCCTCTTGACCAACTCCTGGAAGGTTTCTTTTCTGTCAAATACACATTTTGCCCTCTTTGGCTTGGATATGGTGGATGTGGAGAAGCTGTGATTTCAAACATCCTGCAACGATGGCTTCACGGTAATCTGGAGATTGGTTTCTCCATTTGATGGAGCCTTACTGGAGAGACCACCCCAAAGAGTGGGATCCAGATCGGGAAAACTTGAGATCGAGGGACTGCCTTTACATCTGAGGTCGAAGGAGGTTGTGTCATCAATGATCTCAGGATTTGCATCAGTGGCAGAGGATGCGGTCATCGGACTGCTTGAGGACGACGAACGCCTACTAAATGTGATGGTTGATGTATTTATAGCTGGCTCTGTACCTGAGAATTTGATTATGAGATGTGGTGGGAGCTCCTGGATGCTGAGGCTAAGGTTCCTGGTGGGGGACACTGTAGCAAAGCAACTTAAGTCGTCTGAACCTATAGCTGGTGAGGAGGTGGTTGTGCAAGAACTGTGCACGGTTCGCGGCGATGACTCCCTTACTGTTGAAACTTGTAAGGACCTCCATGTGGGGGAGATGGGGGAGGTTCAAAATGAAGAAAAGGAGGAATTGGGTGGGGGGGAAATTGCTGGACCAACACCCACGATGACAGGGGATGTACTGTCAGGTGACAAGGAGACTGAGAATCAGGGGAGGCATGACATGCAGATTGAATCTCTGAAGGCTAAATAGGATATGCAGGAGAAAGAAGGCCTTAAATGTGATGGTGGCTCTCACTCAAAGACTGGTAAGGGCAGATCACCATATAGCCTCCGACAGAGAATATCAAAGGCTATCACTCTGATGGATGAAGCCGAGGTTGTGAAAGTTATGCAGGTTTGCAAATGTTAGACCCTTAGGGGGGAGGGGTCCAGTGAGGATAGATGAGAATCCTCACTTCGAACGTGCGTGGGCTGCGCGACAAAAGCCGGAGGGCTTCTTTGATGAGGTATTTGAGAGAATGGGGAATTGAATGTGCACTCATTCAAGAGTCACACATTGAAGGTAATTTTGATAGGATTTGGTCTGACTTGCTAGCTTCAGGGCTGAATGATTGTGTGCAGATTGATGCACAGGGGAGGTCGGGGGGTATTGCTATATGGTGGAAGAAGGGGTGGGCTCAATGCTTGGAAGTTCACAAAGCCAGACATATGCTAACATGCAAATTCCAGATTCACCAGGGGCAGGAGTGTATCTGGATTACTGGGGTATATGGACCATGTGCTGCATTTGCCAGGCAGGAGCTGTGGGAGGATTGGTCTATTATGGCTGAATTGGTGCAGGGGGGAATGTGGTTGATGGGTAGGGATTTCAATTGTGTGCTAACAGGGGCAAATAGGCCTAATGGTAACACAGACAGTTCAGCTATTGGCTTCCAGATGATGGTTCAGTCTCTGCAGCTGAGTGAGTACCCATCCTCTGGTGTGGAATTTACTTGGCGCAATGGAAATGGGCTGGCATCCAAATTAGATAGATTTTTTGGGAATGTGGACATTCTTGAAAGATTTCAGCTGTCGTTTGTGAGTGGATTAAGACAACCCTTTCATGATCACATCCCTTTGGTGTGGGAAGTGGGGAAGAAATTCATGTTGGTTCTTATTTCAAATTGAAGAAATCATGGCTGAATGAACTGGGTTTCTGTCAGATGATCAGCTCTTGGTGGTGAGCTAAAAAGGTGGAGGGTTCTGCTATTATCAGATTGGCAACCAAGCTGGCTGATTTGCGCTCTGTCTTAAAAGAATATGGATTGACTATTAGCTTGATGAGGCAGCAGAGGAGGAGTGAAGCTCTGAATAAAATTCAGGAGCTGGATTCTAAGGAAGCAGATGGCCCTTTATCTGAGGAAGATTTGGTTGAAAGGAAAATGTGGCAGGGTGCGATACTGGATGAAGACCTTAAACAAGAAATCGATTGGAGGGAGAGATCAAGGCAATTATGGCTTAAGGAGGGAGATGCCAATACGAAATTTTTCCATCTTGCGGCTAGTTCTTGGAGGTGTGTTAACTTTATTTCTTCTATTCTCAGTGATGGACATAGGGTCTTTTCCTATCAGGAGATTAAATCTGAAGCCATTAAATACTATAGAGGGGCATCTCGGGCAGCTAAGAGGGGGAAATGGAGGATGGCAGGAAGTGATGGTCCTAGGGTGACGAGTGACTAGGCTGCACAACTGACTGCAAGTATCACTGAATAGGAGGCCCTACAGGTAATCAGAGATTTAAATATGGAAGGTTCCCCGGGCCCTGATGGAATACAAGTTTTCTTTTACAGAGAGATGTGGAGTGTGGTGGGCAAGGAAGTGATGGATGTTATCAGAGAATTTGAGGTGGGAAATGTTGGGTTTGAGAGGATTAACAAGTCCTATCTTTTTCTCTTGCCTAAATCAATGGGAGCAGAAAAATTTTCAAACTTCTGGTCGATCTCCCTTTTAAATTCCATCTATCTTGTCATCAGCAAGATTTTGGCTAATAGGCTGAGAAATGTTCTACAGGGCCTGAACCACCCGATACAAGCTGCATTCTTGCCTAACAGATCACTTTAGGAGTCATTTATTTTGGCTCAGGAAATGGTTAGTGGATGGCATAGAAGGAAATGCAAGGCATTCATGTGGAAAGTTGATTTCCAGAAGGCCTATGATTCGATCTCTTGGTCGTATCTTTGGGAGGTTTTTAGAAGGAGAGGCTTTCCCTCCTTATGGATCCAATGGATGAAACACTGTGTCACTACTGCTTCTTTCTCTCCACTGATCAATGGGAGGCCTTGTGGAGTGTGGATCCAGCCTTAGCGTGGGGTTAGACAAGGATGCCCTCTAGCCCCGTTGGTTTTTAACCTTGCGGTGGATGGGCTTGCAAGATATGCTTGCAAATTGGTAGAGGTGGGTATAATTAAAGGGTATTCACTATCTAACAGGCGAGCTCTGGCCCCAATTTTGCAGTATGCAGATGACATGATGTTCTTTGTTGAAGGGTCCAAGTCTGCGGCACATGCTCTGGGGTTACTAGTTAAAATATTTGGGGATACTTCAGGCTTGTGTTTGAACAAGGAAAAGTCTATCTTGATTTGTTTTGGCATGAATGAGCAGGAACAGTTGGACTTGGAGGATACATTGGGGTCACCTCGAACTAAGCTGCCATTGAAGTATCTAGGCTTGCCACTGAGGGTTGCAAAATTGAAAAAATCTGATTGGAATGTCTTGTTTGAGAAGGTTTCTGGAAGGCTAAAAGGATGGAGTGGTAAATTTTTGTCTAAGGGAGGAAGACTGATCCTTCTCAACTCAGTCATTACAGCCATACCGATCTTCTATTTTAGCATTTTCAGGGCCCTTAAGTGTATTTGGAAGATATTGGATGTTATGAGGAAGAGATTCTTCTGGAAAGGAGCAGGTCATGAAGGAGGGTTCATGCAGCCCATCAGGTGGAGCAATATCTGCAGGCTAAAAGAAATTGGGGGGATGGGAATCAAGGCACTCAAAGAGTTCAATGAGGCTTTGTTGATTAAATGGGCCATCAGAATTTTGGACTGCAAGGAGGGGTTGATAGCTGATCTGATCAGGGACAACTATGGGGGATCCAATAGTTGTCTGCAAAGGCTGCAACCGAAGAAACCATCCCCTTTTTGGCGGTCAGTGGTCAGTGCAGTCAGTAGCTATTGGCATTTACTACAGCCTAGGCTCAGAGATGGCAGAAATTTCAGCCTGTGGAATGAGCGGTGGTCTGATTTGGGGGTACTAAGAGAGGTCTACCCAAGAGCTTATGCTACTGCTGCAGACAAGGATGCCACAATCAGCAGCTTGTGGTCTGCTGTAGAGGGCTGCTGGCGGCTGGAAGGGATACAACAGTGCAGATCAGGCACTCGGTTATGGGAGGAGAGGTAGAATCTGATGGGTAATCTGTAGCAGGTGCATCTTACGAGGATTGCGATGGATACATATGGCTGGTAGGGTATCTTCTCAGTGCAGCAGGTGTATGAGAAAATTATTAGATCCAACAATGAGGTGGAATGTGATCCTGTGGACAGAAAGATTTGGCTCTTGAAAATCTCTTTGAAGGTCCAAATATTCTTGTGGCTGTGCAGACGGGAAGGTTTGATCACTGGTGATCTGAGGCACAGAAGGATGGGGATTGTTCTGAATGCCTACCCTCTTTGTTGTTTACACTCTGATAGTGCAACACACATTTTCTCCTCCTGCCTGGTCACTGACAAGGTTTGGAGGATGGTTTGTTTAGAACCTCTTCCCTCTTGGGATTCATTGTGGCAGAGGTTCATCAGTCCCGGTCAGCCATTAGGGGCCATGGCAGCTGCTTTGTGGTGTGTGTGGAGGGCGCGTAATGATAAGCTTTTTCAGGAGAGACCGATGAGATGTGAGAGCATTGTAAAGGAATGCTGGTCCCTCATACATAGTTGGGATTCTCTTTTGTTATACTTTTTTGATTAGAAATATACTTTCCTCTGAATTGCTATCGATTCGTGATAGCAATCCTCACTTGTTTCAAAAAAAACATGCGTGGGCATGCGGTTGGTTGCATGTGATCACACGCGTGGCCATCTGACGATCCTCAATACGCCACGCCTCCGTTCCATCTCCATCTGATGAAGATCCAACACTTGGATTTCATCTACGCTCGCTGTTGCTTTAATTTCTTGCAGATTGCGAATCGACCACATGTCTTGCATTGTTGATCGAGTGCGCTAACCAACGTGCTAAGGGTGTGGATGGTTGCGCTTCCCATTTCTCGCGCAGCTGCTCTCAGCCATTGGATGGACATCCAACGGCTGAGCGTGACCCTTTCATGATGAAGCGTGTTTGGAGCGACGACATAGCACTCTTATGCCTGTTGGATGATGATCCAACGACCCACAAGGCACGGGGAGAACTCCTTTAGAGGTTGGGCGGTGCTCCTGGGAGGTTGTGATGGCACCATGTGGCACCATCGTGGCCGTCCATCTTCTCTCCTTTGTAGATCATGCTGTAGGTCTCCGATCGAGATGATTTTTGCGTCGTTGGATTGCGATCATTGATCCGGATCCATCCGTGTGGTTAGATTTGGCATCTGAGGCTTGGATCCCTTCCGTCTTGCTCCTTGGCCTCCATTCTATGGGCTGTATGTGCTGCTATGGTCATATGATCATGATGATTTCAGAAGCGCTGGACTCCCGTTGTTGCCTTGATTAGATCTATACGGTCTGATCTATCATCTGCGGCCTTGAATCATTTGCAATTAATATTGTCTCTCTTTTAGAGCATAAAATGGCAGTATTATCTATAAAGCTACCAAACTAACTACATACTATGCAAATTGTGATGCGTATGCATGCATTGTTCCTAAGTTATGCTAAAATCTAACTTAATTTAGGTATATTAGGTCGTATGATTGCTGTGCAATTACACCCCCATGCCTGAATCTTGCTAGTCCTTTGCAAATGCAAGACTAAATGTAAAGTAGTCCTAAATGACTAATTTATATCAAGAGTTCAACTAGAGATTTATTTCTTTTGGTTCATCCAAAACTTTAGAAATCCAAATAGTTGTGCAAGTGTAGTGTTGTAGCCTATGTAATGGATCCAAGTGAAAAGTCAATCCACATCTAAAGCTCATACTTAACCCTTAGTAAAATCCTATTGGGATAGGCAAACTTCTTCCCTCGGGGTTGCAAAATAATATGTAATTTCAACCTTAGCTTTTGGCTGAGGTAGAAGATGTCTAGGTCAAGTAGGTTTGTATTTGGTGGCTCACACTCCTCTGATGCTACATATAGACTAGTACTATAGAATCTAGATTTCTAGACTTATTAAATAATTCAACTCAAAGAGAGACGGAGAAATTGTGCTCTCTTTAGTTCCTTTGTACTCATTCTCTCTCTTTCTTCTTTTTTTCCTTTCTTTTTCCTTTTCTTTTCTTTTATTTTTTCTTTCTTTTTTGAGTTCACAATCTCACCAGATTTATCAATATATTTAGTGGCTCTCATGGCATTAACACTTTGATTAAGTTCTGATAACCCTATGATTAATTCAGAATTCCTCATCCTATATTCAGGCGGTCAGAAATACAGAAAAGTAAGACAAGGCTGTATTTGGTGGATCAAAGGGAATAGGTGTTGTTGCCTCAATGTGCTTGTCATGAAGTAAACACAACACAATTAACACTTTTTATATATATTTTCTACTTTT
Organism: Thalassia testudinum; assembly: GCA_037157565.1. Lineage (NCBI taxonomy): Eukaryota > Viridiplantae > Streptophyta > Magnoliopsida > Alismatales > Hydrocharitaceae > Thalassia > Thalassia testudinum. The sequence continues at coordinate 67,403,590 of JAZHRO010000007.1, read as the reverse complement.
CTCTTTCTTTTCTTTTTTTCTTCTTTCCTTTTTTTTTCCAATTTCCTTTCTTTTTTCTTCTCATATATATTTATTTCGACCAACACAACGTACTATAGCACCCATGCACATTTTTATTTATGAGTCATTATTCGAGATTAGGGTGTTCAAGAGGATATCGGGTGGCTTATTTGGTGGAAGTGCCTACTCTAGGCACCAGGAAAGGAATGGATGGGACAACGTATTTTTGACCTTGATATTAATACCCTCCTTTAGCCGAGGATTCCATAAAGGATAGTCATAACCATCCACCTTAGTCCTAGTTTTATTAGAACTCTCTCTCTACATATTTGCCTTATTTGGTGGCTCTCCAAAATTTACACATAGAATTTATACAAAGGAACCAAGAGCGAAAACTATGCCAACTCCGAGTATCATTATTCAATTACCTAGAAACTAAGATTCCTTATACTAGCCTTAGAGCACTAGTAGACTCTCTATTCTCACCTCACAATTGTTTGGTGGATCTACTAGAAGATGTTTTCCTGACTCCCTAATTGTTGTCCAAGGGTTCAGGAGGAGAAGCAGCGCTTCTTCTCGACAAACTAAAGATGTCTTATCGGTCTTCACAGAAGATCCATTGCTAATTCTACGTGTAAGTGTGAAATTGTACTGGATTTTAAATTTAGGAATCAACTTAAGAAAAATCCCTAATAAAACCATCTTGATAAAAATTCTTTATGCATGAATGCAAGAAAATTTTTTTTCTGACATAATAAGACATGCAATGTCGACCCCCCCATGCCTATTTATTATAATGCCCTCATTGAAATGTATGCAGGAAAATCAAAATGTAATAAGAAAGAGGAGGGGATATCACCTGACTAGCCTTGTGAATCTAGGTCAGCTTGGATAGAGAAATACCTATACAAAATACTAGGTTGCCTCCCAGTCAGTGCTAAGTTTAATGTCATTTGCCGGACCTAAACCCAAAAGAAATATGTATTTCAATATTGTGGGTCAAGAGAAGGGGTAATAATTATTGCTAAGAGATTTAGGATTAGTATAAAGATATGACCATGTGGTCTTAGAATCAGTGATCCACAAATGCGGACCAACTGATGATGTAGCCCAACTCTGAAGAGTTTTTCTGATTTGAAATATAGAATATGGTCTGATGGATAAGGATCATGATGCAGAGCTTGTCCATTAATCCAATTCCATAATTGAAGAAGAGGTAGTGGAGGGTCTGGATTGAAATCATGATTGAAATTTAGATCTAGTTCTGAATTAGAATCATAAGAATCCTCATAAGGGTAATTGATATCAAAAATCATGAATTCTCTAAGTTTTGGGTCATATGGGGATAAAGGTGGAGTTGTATGGAATTCCTCAAAATCCTCATTAGAAATTACCTCTTCCTCATCATAAACCATTTCTTCCTTAGAATCAAGCCATCCATTTGAACCAGTTGAATTATAAGTTCTTCCCCAGTCCATCATTATTTGAAGTTCTTTTTCTGAGGTCATTTCTTTGTTTTCCTGGTTCATGTCCTTTGGTTGTCCAATGTCCCGAACCCCCTCAAAATCCAATAATTCTTGAATTTTAGGGTGGATGTGCTGAGGATTCTTAATGTCATCATCTAAGTCATCATAAGATACTCCCAATAGTTTCCCAATCTCACTAATGTCTTTTTCAATTTGATTATCTATGGGAGGTGGTAAATCAGAAACATCCTCAAGTACATCACTTCCTTGCCTCTCTTGTTGATCTTGAGATTTGGCAGAATTCGGATCATCCTTATTGTGAATTGCTAAGACCTCTCCAATTGTTCCTGCAACCTTGATGGAACCACAATTCACTTTATTTTGGGAAGCTTTAAAGATATTGAGTTGACAAGTTTTCCTCCCAGAAGTGCTTTGCATACTCCTCGTCTCACAGTTGATTAGAGCCTTGGCTGTGGCCAAGAAAGGTCTTCCTAAGATTATCTAGTTGTGGTTCAAATTTTCTGATGCCTCCATATCTAAAACTAGAAAGTCCATAGGGTACTCAAAATCCCTCACTTTTATAATCACATTTTGTAAGAGTCCCTTTGGAATCTTGGTTGACCTATTAGCAAGCTGAAGGGTAACATCAGTGTGTTGCAAGGGACCTAAATCCAACTCTTCATATAATTCCATGGGGATTAGTTTGGTGGAGGCACCAAGGTCCAGTAAGTCTCGTTCCAAGATAAAACCATCTATCTCACATGAAATTAAGGGGGTCTTGGGATCTTTCTTTCTAGGAGGGAGCTTATTTAAGATGATAGCACCAGCTTATTTAGAAACTATGACCCTTGTTGATGATTTGGCCTGGCATTTTGGTATGCACAATTCCTTAAGAAATTTCACACAGGCCGGGATGTTCTCAATGGCTTCAAGGAGTGGCATATTCACCTGGACTTGCTTTAAAATCTCAAGCTACTCTTTAGATTGATTAGTTTTCTTTTCCCTAGATTTGTTCAAGGCTTTAGGAAAAGGTACTTGAGAGAAATCATGAGTGTTCAAATCCTAAGTCTTGTTTTCTAGATTAACTTGGTCTCCCAGGTCAAATTCGGGCTCCTCAAGATCTTGGTAAGATTTGGATGTAGAAGGACAAGGATCTTGGATTTGTTTCCCACTTCTCAAGGTGACAGCACAAGCATAGGCATTAGGGTTAGAAGGGTAAGGTGGGTTTTGCAAAATAGGCTAAGTTTGGTTATGGTTAGGGTTAACAAAGCCAGGTGGGTGCTGGGGAGTAGGTTGAATTATGTGTGCTTGTTGCTCCTATGTGTTGTTTTGGTGAAACCTACTGAAGTTCCTTAGGTTGGGGACGGGTTGGGATGGCAGCATCTCATGTTGTCTAGCATCAACTAATTGGTCCAATTGTCTCGTCAAATCTGTCCTCAATTGATTCATTTCTTCTTTATGTCTCAAATTCATTTCCTGCATTTCTTGGAGGACTAGACTCAGATCAGAAGGATGGGTTTCCTGAGTAGGTTGTGGTTGATATGTGAGTGGTTGTGTGTACCTATTGGGTTGCCCATAAGTGTTAGGCTTAGTCAAGTTAGGTCCCTGGGCAGATTTTTGACTTGACCAAGCAAAGTTAGGATGGTTACGCCATCCAGGATTATAGGTATTTGAATATGAGCCATTTCTAGTGTATCCCTGGAGTGCATTAACATCCTAAGGATAATTAGGCATCGTGATGCCTAATTCAGAATTTGAGGGCATCAAGGTCCCTCCTTGGTACCCAGGAAGAGATGGGTGCAAGTAAGGTTGGCTCATAGGTGGAGCTATGGTTAGGTCATTAATATTGTGCACTATTTCTTGACCTAGAGGGTTGGGGAGTTGGGTGCGGGTTATCATAGAAACTCCTTGGGTAGGCATAAGATTTATTCTAGAATATGTACCTAAGGAACTCCTGCACTTCAGAAGGTTGTCCAATTTCTTGTCCAATTTCTTATCCAAACTCTATATTTTTCCCAACTAGTTCACCTTATCCAATCGTTGTACAATTAGTTCTAAATCAACCGAGTTTGAATTATCTTTAACTTCATAGACTGCGCTCCTTGGTTGATTTGATCTGTTGAAGGTGGACATTGAGGCATTGTTGAGGGAATTCTCACTCATATTCTCGAATAATTGAAAGGCTCCCTCAGCATCTCTGCTAAAGAAATTACCCCCACACACTGCATCAATGAAATTCTTCAAATTATCACTTAACCCATAATAGAAAATATGGGCCAAGTGCCACTTTGGAATCCCATGATGAGGGCATTTCCTAGCTAAGTCATTAAATCTCTCCCAAGCCTTATGCAGTTGTTCCCCAGGGTTTTTCTTGAAGGTTGTAATGTCACATCTAAGGGCATTGGTTTTTCCTACGAGAAGGAATTTTTTCAGAAATGTGCTTCTTAAATCTTCCCAAGTTAGGATTGGTCTATCAATAGTCCTCAACCAATGAGAAGCTTTATCTTTTAAGAAAAATGGGAACATTTTCATCATTAAGGTACCTTCATTTATGTTCTTAGTGCCAAAGGTCCTTCCTATGTGTAGAAGTTCTTCAAGGTGGTGGAAGGGATCATCGGAATTGCACCCATTGAAGTGGGGAATTAGATTGATGGTTTGTGGTTTGAGTTCAAAATCATCCCCATCCTAAGGTACCCTAACAAAAGGTTCTGGTTGGGCATCAGGAGGATTGTAAAAGTCTATGAGAGGCTGGTCTGCTCTCCCATTTTGGAGTTGAGCAATGGCCTGCACTATGATCTTCATCTGTCTGTCATGATGCCGACCCTACTTAGTAATTTGCCTCTGTAGGAAAGCCATTGAATCCAGATTTTGTTCCTCCTCTTCGATCACATCTTCCTCGTGGTGACTACCCATTGAAGAGGGTTTAGATTTAGATCTTAGACAATCAGGTCTTCTCCTAGAATTTTTCTAAAGGTGGTAGCAAATCAAGATGTAGAGATCTTCTACCTTTCTTGCACCAAAAGAATGTCTATAGATGAGAGGGAGAAGACAGATGCAAGAATACCCACCCTCTCAGTACAAGCAATCAAGCTAGTTCTTAAAGTGTAAACCCTAAATAGACTTAATCTTGGCTCCCCAAAACACGACTCGGTTAGATCAATCCTTGAATTACTCGACTGACCAGAAGGGTGAGATCCCCTAAGACACCTTGCACAGCGGGACATCACTAAGGGTTAACACGGTTATTGCACCGACCTTTCTTGTCACCAGTGGGTCTAAGTAGACAAGGCCTTGACCTTAGTCCAATCTAATTTCAAATCACCAAGAAGATTAGTCCTGCTTAGGGCATGCCTACTCAGTTTTAGGCTTAGGCTTGAGGTTCTTCTGGAATATGATGGGTGTTAGGGGGTGTTGCCCTTAAATTTGATTTCAGAAGTGTGAAGTGCACAAGCAAGGGGTTCACAAGCAATTTGTTTATGATGAGGCAAATTTTAAGGTTCAATTGCTTGTATTAGCGAATTTTAGGATTCACTTATGTAAATATCTTCAAGAAATGGTTCTGATGAGGCACACAAGAGGTTTTGCGAGTCCCAATTGTTTGATATATTTCCTTTAAGTATGGAAATGTAAGTGTGCTCTACCTTAATGTGAAACCTTAAGAGCAGATAGTGTTAGATGGTCCTTTTAAGTCCAAAATCAGGGAAGTGGTGCGACCCAAATAATGTAATCAATTGGCCTTATTGCACCACTAACTAGGAATTTAGAAAATATTTTTTTCAAGAATTTTAATGCATGTTTTTTATTTTTTTCAGATTCAACGTGTATTGGGGGTTCTGTAATATGTTTTGACCCCCAGTTGGTTTTGAATAGTACGTGCAATCAAATGTACAGGAAATATTTTTTTCATATGTTTTCTAAATTCTTTATTTTTACAGAAATTCATTGCCACAAATTTCAAGTCAATCAGAGTTGTAAAAAAATTCCTGTGATTTTTTGAAGCCTGAAAAAATAGGAGCAATAATAGATTTGATAGTAGTTCAATTCGTGAATTTTTAAAATTTTTTTATAACTCATAATGGTGCAAAATTTGAATATATTATTCTTGACTTGAAAACTCACGTCTAGTAAAAATTTTAGAATTTTTGGACATGTATATTTTTGGGAATTGAATTTTTAATAAGAAAGTTTGTTTTAGCTCGAAAATATAGGAAGTGGTTATGTTGATTCCCACCAACAAGAGATTTTTTTAAATTTTTTTAATTTTTTTTAGAAAATCAGGAAAATGCTAACCTAAAGTTTAAGAGAAACACCTATTTTTATTTTGGATTTTTATTTTCGAAAGGAACACTGACCTAATCTAAGATACGCGTGCTTCCCTGAGATTCGAAACTTGTAATTTTTTTGTTGTTGCGTTTCTTCTCGAATTTCCACGCTTTCTGCACACACGAAATCAACGAAAATAAAGCAAGTTAGAAATCCCAAATAAACATTGAAAGGAAAGGCTTCAAAAATTTTCGTTCCCTCCCCAGCAATGGCACCAACTTGCAAAATGCATAAAAGATTATTTTATCGTTGCAGTGTGAATCACGTCAAAACAAATAAATTTATAAATATGTCGATGAGTATCGAGTTGTTCACAGGGAGGCAAAACATGATTTTCAAAGTCTTTCATACTAATTAATTCTAACTAAATGAAAGCATGGAAATAGAGATAGGACATTCATAGAATCAGATTTTTATTGCTACTTGGAAATAGTTTTCAAACTAGAATTTGAAACAACTATGCTAAAGAATAAAGAGAGAGAAAAGCAGAGGAAGGACAGCGTCGCTTGTGGGATGCTTGTGCGAAGTGCAGTAGCACTTCAGATCTAGAGCCTTGGGAGGAAGACTAGAGAGAAGTTGCAGAGAGAGAGGCTAGAGATGTGTCTGGTGGAAGTGGCTTCTCAACTGGGGGCCCTAGGGCTCCCTTTATGGCTTCATTGAGTAGCAAAGTAGGTATTTAAGCCCCAAAATCGTGCAACAACCTTGGTCCATCAGATCCGTCGATCTGGAGATCAACGGATCAAATCATGCTTCAAAAAACCTTCCCAAACACTTTATACGTGCGGATGGCTCCTCTGGTTGACATGTAGAGTGCGCTCATTCTTTTGATCGCCATCACACGGTTGTCGCTACACGCTTGCCTGGACCACCTTCGCGCCTCAATCGCAGATGTTGAAATTGCGCAAGCGCTTCGTGCTCGTTCCTTAGCTGCTCGATCTCACAATCAGATGGCTTAAATGCACTGCGTCCACTGCCTTCAAAATCCTAACTTGCACGCGCGCGCGTTTGGTTGCACGTGATCATATGCTTGGCCATCCGAAGATCCTCAGTGCACCATTCCTTTGCTCCATCATTGTCTGATGAAGATCCGTTGCTTGGATTTCATCCGCACTCGCTGCTGCCTTAATTTCTTTCTTATTGCGAATCGACCATGCGTCTTGCGCTGCTGATCAAGCATGCTAACCAACGTGCTAAGGGCATGGATGGTTGCGCTTCCCATTTCTTGAGCGGCTTCCCTCAGTCATTGGATGGAGATCCAACGAATGAGTGTGACCCTTCCATCATGAAGCGTGTTTGGAGCGGAGACGTGGTGCTCTTGTGGCCATTGGATGAGATCCAACGGCCCACAAGGCACAGGGAGAACTCCTTCAGAGGTTGAGAAGTGCTCTTGGGTAGTTGTGATGGCACCATGTGGCGCCATCATGGCCATCCATCATCTCTCCTTTGTAGATCATGTTGTAGGTCTCTGATCAAGATGATTTTTGCACCATTGGACTGTGATCGATGATTTGGATCCATCTGTGTGGTCAGATTTGGCATCTGAGGCTGGGATCTCTACCATCTTGCTCCTTGGCCTTCGTTCTTCTATGGGCTATATGTGCTGTTAGGGTCGTCTGATCAAGATGATTTCAGAAGCATTGGGCTCCCGTTGTCGTCTTGATTGGATTTGTATGTTATGATCTATCATCTACGGCTCCAAATCAGCTGCAATTAATATCAACTCTCTTTTAGAGCATAAAATGGTAGTATTATCTACAAAGCTACCAAAATAAGTATGATGCCAATTGTGATGCTTATGCATTCATTGTTACTAAGTTATGCTATAATCTAACTTAATTCAGGTAGATTAGGTCGTATGATTGCTGTGCAATCACTAGCTAAGCTAGCTAGCTTAGGTTAGTAGACAAGCTCAATTAAGTTGAGTTAGGGTGAGTCTTCATGACTTGATGTTGAGCTACCCTGAGTTTGTGTTGGACTCCTCAGCTGACTTAGCTTGGCTAGTTGAGGACTAGTAGCTAAGCTAAGCTGATTGGAGCTACCATGAGTTGAGTAGAGTTGTGTTGAGATGGGTTGAGCTGGAATCTAGCTTAGGTGACCTGGAATGAGCTGAGATCCAGCTAGAGTGGTCTCTATCTTCATCTTTTGCCTTCTACATTGCTAGGGTTTAGGTGATTTTCACTGTGTGATAATCCCTGACAATAACAGGAAGTACATGAAAGCAAAAGCTAAGGGAAAATAATGCAATGCATGCCTAAACTATAGAATGGCTAAATGCAACCCAAATCGTATTGTAGTATGTAAAACCTAAGAGCTTGGTGTGTTTCTAGGCATAATAGTGATGATAAAATGGTGTTTATCAGGAGGACATGGTGAGAGGGGCCTCGGCAAGAGCTCGCCAGAGCTAAGAGAGAAAAAGTTTTGTTGAGAGAAGATCCGGTAATGATTGAATGGAGAAATAGGGAAGATGTGAGTGCAGCTTCGCCATTGTTAAGGGAGAGCTGTGGAAGAGGAGGTGAGGGAGACTGTCCATGCCGGAGGAGTGTGCTTGAGAATAGAGAGAAAATTTGTTGAAGATGGGCAAAAACCTACTGATCAAGCATAGTATGAGGGAGAGGGAAAGGGGCTTGATGGCATAAATTAGAAGGTCTTAGGTCTATTTATATGCTGCAGCTGCGATGGAGATGGTTGTACCTGGATCGAAAGATGGCTAGATGCAGTGGAATAATCCGTCATATCTCTGATGATGGCGACAAGGACACGTCATAGGAGTTGGTTAATGGCTTATCCGGGTCGTTCGATTGACAAAGTTTGTTGTGCTCTTGCTTGGCATCCACAAAATAGGTAGATGGCCATCCCATGTCGCTCATCGGAGAGAAGAGAATCCGGCCATCGTCGACTGTTGATATCGAAGAAGAAAGAAAGAAGCAACCAAAGGGTTTGGGTTCAAAGGACCCATTTGTAATATAGAAAGGACCTTATGTAAATAAAAAGGACTTAAATGCATTAATTCTTAGGGATTGAAATGCAAATCATTAAATTAAATATGTAAATTAATTTATTTCTTTTTCAATTTTTTATCATAAGTTATATATATGTTAAAGAATAATGTTATGGATCAAAATTACACTTTTGTCCCTTTTTACATTATTTAATTTAGTACTTAATATTAATGCTTACATTATTAACTTTTGTTATAAATTACATATAAGCTTACTAACGTATTTATAAATAACTAAATGCATTATATTGAGTATTATTAAATAAAAATAGAGGAATACTTATTATACAATAATTAGGCTATTTTAAGGTATAATTAAGGTCCTCACTCCATATTAACTTTCTTGATAATTAACCCAGATTCTATGTTGTTACTAATCAATTAACTAGATAAACAAGCTTATTTTAGTGAATTAGGAGCCATGATGAGTCCCTCATTGATTGCGCAGCAATCATAGGTCTTAATTGGCCTAGATTAAGCTAGGACTTAGCATAAGTTAGGGTTATTCATGCATGCATATGCATTATCTGCATCTTTACTGCTTTCCTTTCGCTATGCATAAAATAATGTTATAATGCGCTGATTAAGTGCATTATGTCGATTGCAGGGAATAAGCTGATCAGGAGCTGGATCTGAAGCTAGATCAGGAATAATAGGAGTTGTAACAGAGCTAGAGCAGAAGGCCTAGTTTAGATGTAGGAATAATAATGTAAGGGGGTTAAAAGTTTGCTATTCTATTAAGTAGGAATAAAGCAATAAAATGTGAAGAGATTAGGTCCATCCTAGCCCTAGGATAGCCTAGAGACTTCCCCAAGCCTTAGCCACCCTTAGATTAGGTCACAACACCCTAGGAAGCCCAAAAACCCTAGTTCCAACCCTCCTCTGGACGTCCAGATAGGTTTTAGGACGTCCAGGACCCTTAGCCAACTCCCGCACACTTCAAACCCACTTCTGCAGTGTTCTTGGATGTCCAGGCACTTTGTCAGACGTCTAATTTCTGCAGAATACCCAAAACAGAACCCGAAATCCTTCCTGACTCTGATTGGATGTCTAGAAAACAAGTCTGGACTTCTGATTTTTTAGTATAAGACATCTGATTATATTATTAGACGTCTGATACTACTCTCCAATTCCTGTTTTGAGATTTAAGCCTTGATCTTGGATTTCTAGGTCCCTAAACCCAATTCCAACCCCATAGGAACCTAAATTAAGGTGCCCTAACCCTAGTACACCACCTCTAGACCTCCCTAAGGACCTAATTAGGTCCTCACTAAACCTAATTGACTTGGATCTTAGTCAATTCCATCAACCTATTCAATTGGACTCATTGAGTCCAATTGAGCCCTGATCTCAGCACACTCTGTCTAATTGGACTTAGTGAGAGTCCAATTAACCTAGACCTGACTTAATTGAGTTGTTTTACTCTCAATTAAGTTTCCACACACCCAATTAAACTTGTATTAAGTTTAATTGCACTTTACCTTAGTGAAGTAGGGTTTATAACCCTAATTTGAGACCTACCTTGACCTAAACCCACTAGAACCCAACCTAATCAACCTAGCCACCTAAGTTTTGACCCACACACACCCACACACACCATCCACATGAAAATATCTAGCCTAGAGTTCTCTATAACTCTCTACCATGTGTGGTTGCCTTGGTTGCCAAAAATAGCAACCAAGAGCCATTCAATTTTTAGATTCACATTTGCTGGTTCTAAAAGCCACCATCCACCCTCTCTCTCTCACTCTCCCACGAGCTCCCACCATAGGCCTCTCTAGAGAATTCCATAATTCTCGAGAGAGCTTCCCTTAGGTCTATAAAAAGACCCCTTGGGTGGCCATTTGCACCCATTCACTTCCTTGGCATCCATTCCACTTAGAATAGCCACTTCCATCTCCGCTCCACCTCCACGAGTTGAGCACCACCATGGAGGCCACCATCTCCATGCCAAGAAGCTAGATCAGCTCCCCAACCTCTCTCCAAGGGTCGGCCTAAGTTCCATTGGCCGCCCCTCCTTCTCTCAACCACTCAAAGGCCATCGGGGACCACCCCTGAATGCCCTTCCATTTTGCTAGATTTAGATTATGCTCTTCGAATATTTACTGCTTTTATTTACTGCTTAGTAGTGTAGTCTTATTTCTCCCCCAATGATGCATGCGAAATCCCCCCATCGATTCTTGTATGCGATCATTTTCTGGTAGCTAGATTTAATTTTCAATCATTTATGTACAAGCTTCCCTCTACGTTTTATGTTGCAAACGACTCTCCCGCTGAATGAATGAGAAATGCTTATATATATATATATATTTGTCTCTATATGTTTGAAATCACCATGAGCTTAATAATTGTCATTCTTTTTGTGTGATTCAAGTTGCCTATTTCCGATTCCTAATATTCTTGCAACTAAACATGTCATACCTAAATACGTAATAATCACAAACTGGCATACGATTCTAAACAAAGTAGAGTAAGATCGATTTCAAAAGTAAAAGCAACGCCTCCCAGAGACGAACGACCGGGACTCAAGTCTCGTTATCTTTAGAAATCAATTTTTGACGAACATTTTTGCGCGACTATACTACGATCTCCGACGACTTTCAAATGCGCGAAAATGGCTTTCTGTCACTCATCATACCCCAATGCTTAACTATTAGTCCCTAGCAAACTAATTAGTGAATATGATGAATTAAACACACCAAGGTTTATTTACATCTAAAGAATAATTATGAATTTATAGTGTATAAAATTAGGTTAGAATATTTTCAGGGATTTTTCTCTTCTTATAAATAGAGCTATAATAACACAAATGATTATGAATGATTTCTTTTCAGTGCATTATGCGGGAATCCACTTAACAACGGACTACAAAATTCAAGAGTATTTCTCAAAGTATATACTTGTGAGTAACCAGATCCTTAACGAGAACTCTAATGAGTTAGACCATTTGATACCCTTTTTGTATCTTGTATACCACTGAAAACTTTGGAATCAGAAAAGGTCAAGATGTAATGAATGTAACAGGACTCAAAAGCTGGGAATCAAATTCTAACTCAAAAATTCAGTTGGGCATAGATTAGTCCTAGAGCTTGTGATTTTTGATTTTAATTGACTCAAGTTTTTATAAATTAACTAGACAGATGTTATCAATCAAGCTTGTAGTATAGCATGATCTAGGGTTAGGTTGCACTTTGTTTAGGTTATGTTAGGATTGGGTTAGGTAATGTGCACAGTGTTCGACGCATAAATCACGTTTTAAAAGATAATTTAGTTGTAGTATAGTGTGAAACACGTCGATAAATAAATTTATAAAATCTGGTGAGTACCAGGTCATTCGCAGGGAGGCAATCTCGATTTTAACGGAAGCTTTTCAATAAAACTAATTCGAAATAGATACATAGATATGTATTAATGTATAGAGCAGATATCTGGAGAATCAGAATTTTATTGCTATTAGATAGAGCTTTTCACAATAGAAAATGCTAATAGAGACAGATAGATAGTTTTTAAGAGAGAGGAAGAGAGAGAAGGTAGATAGATGACGACGCCGCTTGTGGGATGCTCGTGCAAGATGTGGCAGCACCTCAAATCCAGAGCATCGGGACGAAGGTCGGAGTGGAGTTGCAGAAGGAAAGAGGTCTGGAGGAAGGTGGAAGAGAGATGTCTGGAAGATGCCTTCAAATGGGGGGCCCTGGGCCTTCTTTTATAGTTTTAATGTGGGGCAAAGTGGGCATTTTGGCCCTTAAACTCATGTAACAACTCCCTTATGATCATATCCGTCTATCGGGAGATCAACGGATCAAATCTAGCCTCAAAACACCTTTAAATGCGCCTTCATCATGCCGATTCAGCTTGGTGGCGACACGTGGCATGTTTTGGAGCTTTGGATCAGGATCAGACGGCTCCGCTGCTTGCTCACGAGTGTGCTCATCTTCTTCGGTTGCCCCTCGCTTTATTTTAGCACCTCAACGTCGATTGTATGATCGTGCCGTTTGATCTCACGATTGGACAGCTTAAACCACACTTGCGTCGCCTTCTCAATGAAAACACGTGAGATTGCACGTTACGCACACGTTAGATCTCACGTTCGGTTGCTATGTGCTCAAATCACACCACGTGGATGCATATCCATCCTCCGATCTCCATCTAACAATCCCATTACGCCCACTCTTGATTTCTCGCACGACGCCATTCGAACATGTGCCCTTTGCTCAAGGGCAAAGGTGCGGACCGTTGCGCTAAACCCTTGGTTTATTGCTTTTTTGTTTTGAGGGAGCTCATTCTTGGCCATTGGATGAAGATACAATGGCCGAGATCTTCTTTCCTTTGATGAGGCATGAGAAGATCGGCGACGTGGATGCATCGTGGTCGTTGGATGGCCATCCAATGGCCTACAGTACGCTAGGAATGGCCTTTAGAGATGGAGCGGCGATGAGGGGGCAGCTGTGATGACGCCACGTGGCACCATTATGGTTGTCCATCTTCTTTTCCTTGTATTTGCTGATGTAGACCTCCAATTGGGTTGATTTTTGCATCGTTGGACTGCGATCGTTGATCCAAATCCATCTGTGCAGTTGGATTTTTCATCTGAGGCTTGGATCTTTGTCCTTTGGCTCCATGGTCTCTGTTCTTTTATGGATTGCACACTATGCTTTGGTTGTCTGATCGAGACAGTTTCGAAATCATTGGCTCCCATCGTCATTTTGATCAGATCTGTATGGTTGAAAAATGCTAGTTTATCATCATTCTTATACATTAAAACAAACCTAGCTCTTAGGATTTTACTCCGCAAACGGGTTTTTGGGCTACATTTAGGCATTAATTAGGTTAGTCATGCATTGCACTTTTTATTTTTATTTTTTATGTGTTTTTGTGAGTGTTAGGATTATACAGATTGCCAGATCCCTAGAACCCTAGCACTCGGGAAGGCAACTGGTGAAGGAGAAGCTCTCACCAGCTGGAACTCAGCTTGATCCAAATCACCATAGTTGAAATTTAGCTCACCTGAACTAGGGTTAGCTCATCCTAGCTCCATTCAGCTCATCTCAGCTGAATGGCAGCTAAAGAGAGCTCATCTTAGCTCACCCTAGCTCAAGTCAGCTCAGATCCAACTCAACTTAGCTGAGTCTAACTCATCTCAGCTCCCATGAGTCCACAGGGAGCTCTAGCTAGCTCAGCTAAGTTGACTGGAGTTCACCTCAGCTTAGGTCCAGCTACACTCAGCTCCACTCAACTTCAGACTACTAAAGATGACTTCATTCCAGCTTAGGAAGCTCAAGTGCAGCTCCCGGGAACTTAGCTTAGCTCAACTCAATTGAGCTAAGATACCTTAGCTGCCTCACCTAGCTTGATCCTCCCCGAGAGCACCAGACCTAGCTCACCTCAGCTCAATTCAGCAGAAGCTAGCTCACTTTAGCTTGGCTTAGCAACTAGCAAAGAGTTAGCAAGCTAAGCCAGCTTGAGTAGCTCCATGCTAACCTCTTCAGCAACTGTCAGCTCCATTTCAAGCTCCAGACTTCTCCTCCTCAGCTCCTCTCTTCAAACCCTAGCTCCAATACCTCCTCCTCTACTCCACTACTAGCTAAGCTAGCTTAGCTTAGCTTAGCTTAGCTTAACTTAGCTAGGCTCTAGCTCCCTTGACAATCCACCACCTAAAAACCCTCCTTAGCTAGCTCTACCAACTAAGCCCTACCTAAGCTCAACTAAGCTAGCTCCACTCTACTCCTTTTGGCACCACCACCTAGCCTACCCACTACCACCAAAAGACACCACTAAATGGCACTGAAACCACCTATAACTACCCTTGTTTTGGCGCCAAAAATTCCCTCCAAAAAGCCCCCCATCCTAACCCTACACCTACACATATAACCTATCCTAGCCACCCACCTACCCCTCCTTCTAGAACCCTACTTGGCGCCACCTAAGCCCCCTTCTAGAACCCATTTTGGTGCCAACTTCAAGGGGTGCCACCACCCATAACCACCACCTAGGTAACCCTTGGGTTGGCACCAACTAACCTTAGCCTTAGGATCAACCTAACTACCCATAACCACCACCTAAATACATCCTAGCCATCCACCTAACCCACGCCTACTACCCCCCTCTCCACATCCATAAATACCCATCATATTCCACCAAAAAAATTCACCCTTGGCTACAACTTTTCTACCTATATTTCCACCTACATAGAAGGTCAAGAGAAGAAGAAGAAGAAGAAGAAGAAGATTAAGGGGATATTATGTCCCCTTTGTGCTGTCCCCTCTTCTCTTCTCTCTTGTTCCCATGCTAGCCAAGGAAGGAAGCCAGGCATTGGAGGACAACCTAGGGTACATGCCTACCCTAGGAACTGGAGGACTTGAGGGTGGTACACTACCACCCTTGGAGGAGGAATCAAAGGTGGTCCATGCCACCTTAGGAGGAGCCTTTGAAGGTGGAAATCCATCCACCTTGGAGGTGTTAAGCATGCCCCCCTAGGGCTTGCTTTGGAGGACACCATTCTGGCAGAGCTATAGAAAGTTGGAGATCTTCTTTTCAAGTTCAGGGGCCACCAGTCTTGGAGCAAGAAGAGCTTCATCCTCTTCATCACCATCATCATCTAAAGGATTTGTCTTTATTTTGTTCTTGCAAAGTTTTGTAGAAGCATTCATCTACTTGTAGACAATTTCCTTTAATATAAAAAAAAGTTGCCTTGATTTCTTGTTGCACTCTTTTTATTGCATTACCTTGCTTTCTCTTTAGTGTAGTTTCACTTTTTTCTAATTAACCTAGGCCTCCATGTGCCTAGGTTGAGCTTAGAAAGAGGATAATTTCTGTCACTTAGATTAGCATACTAGGTGTAGTAATTTTTTCCCCAATAGCTTCGCATACTACCTTAATTTCAAAAACATAAAAATGATATATTGAAAAAGACCAAAAAGAAAGTTGATTTCCACTTCCGAGCAAGAGACATATTTTTGCAAACAAATTGCCTCCTTGGAAGACCCTATTTACAGTGCTTGATCGGGTTTTAAATAAGTCACATTATAGTACAGTCGAAAAAACATTGAAAATAAATAAGAATTTTTATTACTCGAATTTTGAGTCCGAGGTCGAACACAGGGAGCAAATGGAATTTATTCACTAATCTCAATAAATGTAATTTGAACAGTTAAATCTACTCAAAATCTAATTCAGAATATAATGCAGGAGTTTATGAATACTAAAATGTAGCAATAAAAGTGAGATTAAGAAGAATTAGATAAAAAATGTTTTGACTCTTCTCTTTGACTTGTTCTTTAGCTTCTTCTTTCTTCTTTCTTTTCTTCTTCTTCTTTGGTTCTTCTCTGCCTTTTCCTTTTTAGCTTCTCTTCTTTCTTTTCTTCTTTGCCTTTGGTTTTCTTTTCTTTCTTTCCTTCTTCTTCTTTCTCTTCTTTCCTTTAGCTTTGGCTCTTTCTTCTTTTCTCTGACTTTCCTCTGTGTGCTTGCCTTATCTTCTCCTTTTCCTCTTTGACTTTGGCTTCATGGCTCCTTCTTCCTTACTGCCTTCTCCTTCTTTGTCTTCTTCTTCTGCCTTGATTTCTCCTTCCTTCTTCCTTGGCCTTGGCTTCTTCTTTCTTCCTTGTCTTCTGCCTTCTCTGCCTTTCTTCTTCAGCTGCACCCTTCTCTGCTACAGTGCCTTCTCTTTCCCTTGGCCTTGGCTTCTTCTTTAGCTTCCTCAGCTTCTGCCTTTAGCCCTTTGCTTTCCTTCTTCTTTCTTGCCTTAACTTCCTCAGCTTCTTCTTCCTTCTCCTCATCTGCAGATGCACCTTCCTCTTCCTTTCTTCTTTTCTCTGCACACACGAGTGCAAAACCTACCCCTACCTCCCCTGCGTACACTCTCTCTCTATTTCTCTCTTAGGTTCGCTCTCCCAGAGCCAGCCAATCGGGTATTCGGGTCGAGTTACACGCACCAGGGTCCAGGCGCACCAGCGTGGGTGGTGCGTGAGGTGTGCTGGGTAAACGGGTCGGCAGCCAGGTCCGCGGAGTGTGGGTCACCGTCGAGGCGGGTGAGTGGGTAAGGGGACCTCACCCCATGATCTGAGGTGACAAGGTAGAAACACAAATTCACTTTATACTACGTACCGCACTCCTAACTTTCCGAGGTGGGACTAAAAGTCCCACTCGCTTCGCACGTGCCCGCAGGAGGAGACTTCGCGAATTGCTGTGGCTGGGTGCTCTCTCATGGCTGTTCTCTGGCTCGATGTGTGCGTGCACTCCTTCCGCGTCACCTGGACCTGGAAACCTAGAGCGCGACACCTGGGTTGAAGCTTGCGAGCTCCTTCGAGCTGGCGCTAATGGCGGCAGAGGCTCAGACCTGCAATCACTCAATACGGCCTTGCAGCCTCATTAAACCACATGTGGAGCTTCGTCATGGCATGGCGAAGGTGTCTAGGTGGGTGGCTGGCCGCGGGGTAGCCTAGGCATGCGTGCCTAGGTCGCTCTGTGGCCGTGATGATGGGTTTGATCGGGGGGCGAGTGTGGAGGTGTTGGCGATCGATGGAGATGTGGATAACGATCAGCGGATGATGGCAGAGGTTATGAGGGGTCTGGCGAGGTAGATGGAGGTGTGGAGGTGACGGAGACACCTCGCCGGTGGTCTGCCGGAGGTGGAGAAGATGGAGGTGGTTTGCGGCGTCGAGGGGTCGAAAACAAAGAAAGGAGAAATAAAGAGAGGAGAGAGGGGAAGAGATTTAACCTAAGTGGATGAAAGGGGACAGGAGAGTGGCTGGTCGTACCTACTACCACTGGAGAAGAAGATTCCAGTGGAGGGAGAACGACGATGACAAATTGGCTTTTGGCGCGTCCGCAGGTATGGCGCGACGTGGAGGAAGGAGGTGAAGACGTCTCTACCACTGGTATTGTGGTAGAGTGACGAGAGGGAGGAGGAGATGTCGCCGGAGCCCGCTGGACACTTGGTTGAAGGAGAAGAGACGAAGTTCGAGGGTTTTCTCTGGTCAAGCCAAGCTAATTCTGTGCAACCAGATCAGGGGATCTTTTTATAGCATCTGGCAGAGGCTCTTGTGCTTGGAAGGCAAGCTTCCAAGTGCAAGAATCCTCGTCGGAGAAGGAATGTGCGAAGGATACCCATGTCTTTCGAGCGTTCACATGAGAGATTGGGTGCAAATCAGATCTTGGGATTGCATTCAGATGATAAGGAATTCCTTAGAGAATCTCCCTTTCAAATCTGAGAGGGGATCTTTGAGGAATCAGGGAGAAATCCTCCTCAAATCCTCGCCAAAGTAGGACTCCTCCGCTTTAATGCAGGAGGGACCTAATTGAAAAGGGTGGCAAGGAAGATAGGGGGGTTTGCATAATGATTTTCAAAAGCTAGGTGTCAAAATGTAATTGGGTGGACTGATTTGCAAAGTTGGTCAAGGTGACCTCCCCTTAGGTCCAAATTTTGGTACAAACCTAATTTGGACCTAAGGAATCTAATGGTGAAGTTGGATTTTAGGTTTGAACACGTTTGACTGGACATTTTACACAAAAACCTAAATTAGGTCAAATAATTAGCTAGGATCCCTATTTAGGTCAACATAGGTTTCAAAGGCCAAATTGAGGGTTCTAAACCTTAGAGGATATTTTTCCATTAATTTTAGAGGGATTAGTTGATTTTTATATTGACCAGAACCTTGTTGAATTAAGCAGGTTTGTTTTAGGGTTACAAGAAGTCATTTAATTTCTAGTTTGCACATGAACCCTTTTCTAACTAAACCAACCCACTTTTCATCTTGTTAAGACCAATTGACCTATGTTTAGCCCCTGAGAAATCCCGTTGATGTACTGCAATGGTAAAATTACAGTTTTACCCTTTGTTTCATGTTTTCTTCTCAGAACAGTTATTCCTTGAATTAGGCCCTTCTCTAGGTTATGTAGGAGCTTTTATTCTCTTTTCTAGGTTAAAATGAGCTAGTTAGGGCTCATGGTGGTGTTTCCATCATACCCTAGATACCCCACTATCTAGGAATATAAAATTTAAAAGCGTATGCAATTTTGCTTGTTAGAACGAGTTTAAAAATCCTAATTACAAATCACGTGATTTTTCGCATCAACAGTCTAATCTGTTATTCACGGTTGCGAATCATCTGCGATTAATTTCATCTCTCATTAGTACATGAAATGGTGATTTTATCTATGCAGCTAATCAAACTAACCATTATGCAAATTACGATGCTTATGAATGCATTGTTCCTAAGTTTTTTTCTTGTGAAAAAGAAAGGAAAGCTATTGAATCGCCGATAGCAATCTAGGAGAGCTTTTATTTACTATAAAGAGGGAAATAAAAGTTACAATATCAAACCCCACATATGTATGAGAGACCAGCAACTATTTACAATATTTTCCATACACACTGGTCTCTCCTGAAATAATTTCTCATTCCTTGCTCTCCAAATAGAACATAACATTGCCACCATAAGCACATGGGGCTTATTTGCAGACAAAAGAGAACACCATAAATTCTCCCAAGTAGGCATCGAATTCATGCATACCACTCTCCATATATAATCAGTCACTATACCGGAAGAGAAGATGTGACGACTGCAATCATTGTGCAACCCACATAGCTGACAAAATTCAGTAGGGGTACCCATTCTCTTATGGCACAAGTCACTAGTAATCAGTCCATCCCTTCTACACAACCATAGAAATATTTGAACTTTTAGGGGGACTTTCAACTTCCATAGTTTCCTCCCAACCTCATCTACCTTCGCCAACCTGGAGGATATAATGAGCTTTTTATATGCGGTTGCTGGAGAGAAAATCTCCTCCCATTTGTATGTATCACACTCCTCTGGTTTGGGTCTAAAAGCATTTATTTCCTGCACCAGGTGTTCATTGTCCTCCAATGTATTGTTACCGTAGCCATTCCCCTCAACATTATTTATCTTCCATCTGTCTAACTCCATGTCGCAATAATCATTCACCACCACATTCTTATCAGGAGCAGCCAAGTAAGAAAGGGGGTATCTGTCTCTTATTACCCCAGTAGGAGCCCATTTTTCAAGCCAGAAACTAAAGCTTTTCTCATCTCCTAGAACTATCTTGTACATATCCTAGTTGTTGGCTAAAGCACGTACCATTGAGCCCCAGAAAGGAGATGACTTAACAGGGTTAAGACGATTCTTCTCATCATTTGCTGACCCATAGCTATCATGTACAATCTTTGTCCAAAGCCTCTGTTCCCCCTATAGTAGCCTAACCGTCTACTTTAGTAGTAGAGCTTCATTGAACTCTTTAAGAAATCTTTTAATCCCAAGCCACCGTACCATTTAGGGGAACATATAGTACCTGTTGTTCGCTCGAAATTAGGTTTTAAATCATTGCATTCTAGTATAGTTGAAATCTCATAAAAAATAGATAGAATTTATACTCGAAAAAGTCTGAGGTCGTTCGCTGGGAGCAAGTAGGAATTCAGTTCTCAAAATTGCAATTTAAAATAATAGAGATACGAAATTGTAATAAGAAATTAATTTAGAATAATGTAGCAATAAGATCAAGTATCAGATTGTAAAAAGAATGGAGTAAAATGGTGATTTGAATCTCCAATTACTCCCTACAATAATGGAAAATAGAACTCAATAGTTATATATGAAATGATCTCAGCCGTCTGAATATTTAATGAGACATCTTAAATGTCTGATGATCTGATTTCTTCTTCTGTTGTGGCTCTTCTTCTCTTCTTCTTCTTTTTCTGCTCTCTCTCTTCCTTCTTTTTTCTTTCTCTGCTCTTCTTGTGCGGCTCCTCTTCTTTTCTTCTTCTTTCTTTCTCTGCTCTTTTGTTCTGTTGCTTTTCCTCTTCATATAGAGGGGGAAGGATCCTCAATTTTTGCTAAGTGTCAGCCAATCCTTCTCAGAGCAAAGCCCCTACCCCCTACACACTATCCTCTCTTTCTCTCCTTGGGTCACACTCTCCCAGAGCCTCCAACAATACTGGGTTATCGGGTTTTCGAACCTAGAGCGCACTCGGGTCCAGGGTGCGAGCATGGGTCACAGTCGAGGAGTGTAAGGTGTAGGCGGGTTATTGGGTCGTGGCCAAATCCGTGGGGTCAGAGTAGCGGACGAGGCCAAGTGAGGGTGCGGTGGACCTCACCCACCAAGTGATTTGAGGCGATAAGCCTCTATCACTTTTTCCTTTTATGCAGCTTTAGGCACTTGTGAACTTCCGAGGTGGGACTAAAGTCCTACC
This sequence comes from Thalassia testudinum, assembly GCA_037157565.1. Taxonomy (NCBI): domain Eukaryota; kingdom Viridiplantae; phylum Streptophyta; class Magnoliopsida; order Alismatales; family Hydrocharitaceae; genus Thalassia; species Thalassia testudinum. Next base: position 67,382,598 of record JAZHRO010000007.1, on the reverse strand, counting down.
CTTCTTTGCATGACCGGCAGCAGGTGGAAGTCTCCTTAATTGGAGTTGAAGTTGATGATGTGGTTCCCAATTGACCACCTGGACGTGTGCTTGGAAGCCTTTCGCATAGCTTGGGGAAGTTGCACGGGGCTCGCGATGCCTGGAGCAAGGCTTGAAGCTTCGCCAATGGCGACGATGACCTATTACCTGAAACTCAAGAAAAAGGACCTTACGGCCGCGTCAGATGGTTCAGCAGAATCGTTGTGACACGACGAGTGTGACGGTGGCAGTGGCGTGTCGTGAGAGGGTGTTTGGTGGTGTGTGGAGGTCGAAGATGGTGGTGCGATAGCGGGTATGTCATCGGGGTGTTAGGATGGGTAATAGGAGTGGAGGTGTTAGGGATTTTGTGCGGTGGAGCACGACGAAGCTAATGAGGGTGGTAGCGGCGTGTTTCGAGTAGTGTGGCGGTGAGTAGGCATCGCCGGAGCTTCGCCGGAGGCAAAGAAAATGAAGTGCAGGGGGTGGCGGTTGGCGGTTGTGCATGTGTTGTAAGGGTAGAAAAATAGTATAGAGAGAGAAAGGGAGAGATAGAGGGACTTAAGGATGCGGTTGAGAGGCAAAAGTCTTCGATGTTGGTCGACTGAAGCCAGAGAAGGAGGAAGAAGCGACGAGGCATCGACGGCGATGCATGCAGAGGAATGCCCTCCCTTTGGCTGGGGAGGGTCGCGACGAAGAGAGGAAGAGTTTAGGCTATCCAATTTGATGGTTGGATGGCCAGAGGAGGGAGATCTAGAGAGGTCTCCAGAGCAGGGTTTTTTGGTGGTCGGAGGAGGGAAATTGAGGTGATTTGGCTCCCAAAAACTTCCTGAAAAATTATGCAAGGCCTCGGAGGTGCTTATATAGGGCTTAAGAAGAGGTTCCAAGCTTGGAAACAAGCTTGGAAATCTTGGAGCTTACGTAAAAAAATGATACCCATTCCTTCTAAAGGTTCACATGAGCTTTTGGGAAGGAGTTGGGATCCCTAGATAGGTTCATTTGGAAGCAAATTTCCCAAGGAATCTGTGTTTCAAATCTAGGATTGATTGATTGAGAATCGAGAAAGAAATCCTCGCTCGAAACTCGACGGTGAAGGTTTAACCTTACAAAAATGGCGTAGGGACCTGCTTGTGAAGAAGACAAAGAAGTTGGGGGGTTATTTGTAAGAGATTCAAAAGTCAAGGGTCTGAATGAGATACAAAGAGTCTGACTGGACCAAAATGCAAACTTGGTCATGTTGATCTTAGATTGAGCCCAAATTTTAGTACAAACTTGATTTGGGCCCAAGGAATCTAATGGTGAAGTTAGACATAGTTTTTGACCATGTTTGACTGGCTAATTTATGTAAAAACCCAAATTAGGGCAAATATCTATCTGAGACTATGTTTTGGGTCAAGACGGGTTCTGATAGTCAAATTGAAGGTTTCAAACCCTAGATAATATTTTTATATGAATTTTAGAGGGTTTAGGTGAATTTTATCATGACCAAAACCTCAATTAATTAAGCGGGTCTTTTTTTAGGGTTTCAAAAATCATTTAGTTCTCAAAACATGTGAAAACCCTTTTCTATCTGTTCTAACCCACTTGTTAGTCTTTTAGGACCATTTGAACTTTAATTAACTGTTGAGAAAACCTGTGGTTGTTTTGCAATTGAGATATACTGTTAAAACTGCAGTTCTACCCCTATTTTCTTGTCTTTCTCTCTGAATGATTATGCATTGAATTATAGTCCTCTAGCAGTTATGTAGGAGCAATTACTGACTTAATCAGATCAAACTGATCTAGTTATGGCTTATGATGGTGTCCCCATCATATCCCCATGCCTAGCTTTTGCTAGTCCCTTAGCAAAATCTTATGGAATTAACTTTAATTCTAGACCATATGCCTTTGTATGCTTAGAATTCTGATGTGTGCTTTCCTTTGTAGATTAGGTCAGAATGTCGATAGTAGTCCTAGAGGTACTCAAGTACCAACCAAGATCCGGACCTGACCAGCTCTAGCCTCAGTCCGCCACGAAGGTTTCTAAGGCCCACAAGAACTAACCTAAGGTTCGTTGAACTCCGTGGTTAAAGCACCTGTGCTTGTAACATGTTTTAGCCCAGGTTCATTTTTCAGTACGTTTTTGTAAGAGAGAGGCATAAGAATTTTTCTTTATTTTTGGAGAGTTTTCTCTCACTTGGATTAGCTTTACAACATGGTCTGTATCGGATTCCTAGTTCCCACCATCAATCCTCGCAGGGTCCCTGGCAATCGATGCTTCGAGATAGCACCACCCATGGCAACCCCTAAAACCCTGACTTTCGAGATAATCCCACCCATGGCATTTGAACCAGCGCAAGGTGCTTACATGCCCCTGGTAGGATATTTAGATATCCTAGAAGACAAGCACCAAGGAGACGATATGTTATTGTGCATCTTCAAGGGAAATTTTCTGCCTCTCCGCGCTAGGAACTCATCCAAATCAACTTTTGTTGATCAGTCACTCCTAATTTAGGTAACTTTTTTAGAACAGATTTAATGCATTTGCGTGATTTTGATAATTAAGCGCACTGAACCAGAATGTTTGTGGATTGGGGTGCTTAGGTTACTGAGTACCGCAAACTAGAAGTCAGTTAACAAGGCTGAATAATCCCTAAGCCTTAGACCTAAACTTAAGCTTCACATTTTCCCCAACCTCTTGAGGACTATCCAAATCTTAGTAGATACTTGAATTTTTAAGCCTAGAATCGTAACCCAAGAGGCCTAAGATCAGCGTTCATACTAATCTCTTTTGTCTCTTAGCACTTTTGGTCTTTCATTTTCTTTCTTTTTGATTTTGGTCTAGAACTAAGTCGATTCCTTAATCTTTTACTAATGATTGTATCTTTTTTCTTTTCTTTTTAAATTGCGCTCCTTTTTGACATTTTTATCGCCTCCCTTTTTCTCCTCAAAAAATGATATGCAATTGATTCATTCAAAATTTCCTCCCTTCTCCATTTTTTTCACTTTTTCAATTTTTTTTATTTTTTTTGGATTTTTTTTGGAATATGTAATTTTTTAATGAAATCCCTTTCTTGTGAAGTGATTTTCATGGTGTTTTGCACTTTAATACCCTCCCATGCCTATGATTTACAATGTCGTTGTAAATTAGGTGGGCTCGAGTTCAGCTTAGATCGTACATTAGAATAGGTTTTTGGGTGAGTGGACGGGTCGGGGTGACTGTTGTGGATGATTTCAAGCTTGGGTACGGGTACCAGAGGTGGAGTTGGCTGTTCTAATGGACGAACCCTAAAGTGCAATATGAATTTAGTAAAAGATGTGTCAAGAAGGGTTTTGAGTTTTTTAGAAAGATGATAGGTTGCCTCCCGTTAAGCGCTGAGTTTAACACCATTGGCTGGGTGCAATGTGCTCAGGGAGAATGGAGATCAAAAGATACCTCAGCTTTGTTCGTATCGGTGAGTTCAATGAACAACTTAAGTCGCTGACCATTCACAACAAAGGGTTCTGAATCGAGGCTTGGTTGGCTGATTTTGATAGCTCCATTTCCAAAGATTCGTCTCACCAAGAATGGTCCAATCCATTTTGATCTGAGTTTTCCTGGGAAAAGTTTGAGTTTGACATCAAAGAGTAGAACTTTCTGACCAGGGTGGAAAGATTTTCGTACAATGTGCCTGTCATGGAAGGCTTTAACCTGCTCTTTGTAGATACATGAGTTCTCATATGCATCATTGCATAGTTCCTCGATCTCTCTTAATTGCAACTGGCGGTGTATTCCAGCCTTCACTAGATCTAGGTTGCATTTTCGTACTGGCCAATAAGCCTTGTGCTCCATCTTGATGGGAAGGTGACATGCCTTACCATACACTAATTTGAAGGGAGACATGCCTAATTGGGTCTTGTGGGCAGTCCTATAGGCCCATAAGGCTTCCGGAAGGTGAGTAGACCAATCTTTTCTATCAGGCCGAACAGTAACCTGAAGGATCTTTTTGATCTCTCGATTTGACAGTTCTACCAGTCCATTAGTATGGGGTGCTAAGGAGTCGAGATACAATGCGACACCCTGTGCTTTTTCATTAGGGACTGGAAGTGCACATTGGTAAAATGAGACTCACCATCGCTGATGATGGAATTAGGAACCCCAAATTTGGTAAAGATGTTCTCCTGGATAAATTGGAGGAAAACTTTATGATCGCTAGTTCTCGTGGGGATGGCTTCAATCCATTTAGAGACATAATCAACGAGTAGAATGTATTCGAAGCTGTTAGATCCGGGAAAGGGTCCCATGAAATCAATCCCCATATGTCAAAGATTTCGCACACAATAATTGGGTTCAAGGGCATCATATCTCGTGGGCCTATGTTGCCGAGGGTCTGACAACAAGCGCATGCCCTACAATACGTCTGTGCGTCTTTGAACAAAGTGGGCCAAAAGAACGCACACTAGAGAATTTTTGCTGTGGTTTTACGCCTAGAGAAATGGCCACCGCAGGCTTGGTCGTGACAGAATGACATTACGTCATTGACCTCGTTGTCAAGAATGCATCTCCAGATCACCTAATATTGCCAATGTGGAAAATGTATGGTTCCTCCCAAATATAGTACTTGGCCTCAACAATTTATTTGTCCCGCCTGGAAGTCGCCCAATCTAGCGGAACTTTTCCCGTAACCAAATAGTTTACAATATCAGCAAACCATGGGAGATTGTGAATGGCTAGCAGGTGCTTGTCTGGAAAATGCTCGGTGATTGGACTAGACAAGTCGATGACGGAAGATGGGACAAGTAGTCAGCTACCACGTTCTGTTTTCCCACTTTATCGCGAATCTCAAGATCGAATTCTTGCAATAGCAAGATCTAGTGGATTAGTTGAGGTTTCGCGTCCTTCTTCGCAAGGAGGTGCTTCACTGCAGTGTGATCTGAGTATATGATAACATGGGAACCCAAAAGATATGATCTGAATTTTTTTAGGGCAAATACTACGGCTAGTAGCTCTTTCTCAGTAGCTGTATAGTTACGTTGAGCTTCGTCAAGTGTCTTTCTAGCATAGTAGATGACCACGGGTTTCCCATTTATTTTTTGCCCAAGTACTACCCCTACAGCATAATCAGATGCATCGCAGATGATCTCAAAGGGTTGAGACCAATCAGGGGACTGCAGGATAGGTGCTTGGGTAACTCGATCACGCAGGATCTCAAATGCCTGAGCGCACTCCTTGGATATTTCAAAGGGGACATCCTTATATAGAAGATTAGTCAGGGGGCATGCGATTTTCAAAAAATCAGGAATGAATTGATGGTAAAAACCAACGTGTCCCAGAAAGGATCGGATGTCTTTGACCAAGCTAAGCATAGGGAGTTTGGAAATCAGATTCACCTTGGCTCGATCAACCTGGATGCCTTTTTCAGAGATAAGATGTCCCAGGACAATTCCTTCAGGTACCATGAAGTGGCACTTTTCCTAGGAAAGAACTAAGTTCACGTCGATGTAACACCTGAGGATTTGGACCAAGTGCAAGAGGAAATCATCAAATGATTCACCAAATACTGAGAAGTCATCCATGAAGACTTCAAGGTATTCACCTACCATATCTGAGAATATGGCAAGCATGCACCGCTGAAAACTAGCGGGTGCATTGCAGAGACCAAACGACATCCTTCGGAATGCATATGTTCCAAAGGGGCAGGTGAAGGTGGTCTTCTCTTGGTCCTTGGGATGGATTGTGACTTGATTATAATCGGAGTACCCATCCAAAAAGCAGGAGAATCTATTTCTCGCTAGTTTCTCGAGAATCTGATCAATGAACGATAGTGGGAAATGATCCTTCTTCGAGGAGGAATTGAGTCTTCTGTAATCAATACAGGCTCTCCATGAGTTTGCTATACGAGTTGGTATGGTTTCTCCGATTTTAGTCGTGATGACGGAGAGCCCTGCCTTCTTAGGCACAACTTGGATTGGACTCACGCACCGACTGTCGAAGATCGGGTAGATGATCCCTACATCTAACCACTTGATGATCTTTTTCACGACATCCTGCAAATTTGGATTTAGGCGTCTTTGCATTTCACGGGATGGTTGTGAGCCCTCTTCAATGTAGATGTGATGTGTGCAGTATGAAGGGTTAATGCCAGTCAGATCATCGAGAGTCCATCCAATGGCTCTTCGATGCTGCTGGAGAACAGAAATCAGGCGTGTTTCCTAATCAGGTGTGAGTCGGGAGTTGATAATCACAGGAAATGTCTGATTGGAACCCAAAAAGATGTATTTTTGATGATTGGGACGTGGCTTTAATTCCATAATTGGTTTTCAGCAGCAGCAGGTGGTTCATGATGGGTGTCGGGTGCAAAGGAAGGAGCTATGGGTGTGTCTAGGTTGAGTTCAGACTCTAATTGCAGGTTTTGATCTTCTTGTGGTTGATAAGAAATAGTCGGGTTTTCCTCAATACATAGGTCATCAACCACAGCCTCGATATCTCAAATCTGTTCTATAACTCCGCAATTAATTCCTTGTTGGGCCTTAAAGATGTCGATCTTTAGTGTCTTGCTCCCAAATTTTAATTCAATTTGGCCTCCTCACAATTGATATTGGCCCTAGCAGTGGCCAGAAAGGGTCTTCCTAGTATGATTGGTGTATTCTTCACATTCTTAGGAGCATCCATGTCTAAGACAATGAAATCCACTGGAAAATAGAAGTCATGTACCCTAATTATGACATCCTCGAGAATTCCTTTTGGTGACTTAATAGATCGGTCGGCTAGCTACAAAGTCATTTCTGTCGGTTTGAGCTTAGATTCCTTGAAGTAGTCTAGAAGGGATGTAGGTATCAAATTTTAGGAGGCTCCTAAGTCCAATAAAGCTTGGTCGAATTGTATATCACCGATTACACAGGAGATCAGAGGGGTGCCTGGGTTTTTTGCCTTAGGCGGGAGTTTGCTCAAAATGACGGAGCTGGCTTGTTTTGACAGTATGATCGGGTTCCCATTTTTGGTTCGTGACTTACGCTTAGGTGTACACACATTTTCAAAAATCATGCATAAGCCGGTACATGGCATATCGCATCCATCAAGGGGATGTTTATATGGACTTGTTCAAAGAGATTAACCAGGTCCTCCTTGGGTACCACGGGTTTGGCTATCCTTTTTCTCTTGGTCAAGGCCTCGGGAAATGGAACCTTAGACAGTTCCTCTAGAATTGGCTCAGGCTCTTGATCTGGGATGGGTGTGTCCTGGATGACCAATGTAGGGTTAGGGTTTGTATTACCAGGCTGGGAGTGGCTTGGATAAGATGGGTCCTGTGTTGTTTTGCCACTATGGGTAGTAACAGAATTCAATCCCGCTTGGTTCTGGTTTGGTGTGGGCAAAGAGGTGCTTGCTGCTGGTAACCCACATATGATGTCGAAGCCAGGGGCCTGATAAACAAAGTGAGCTTGGCCCTAATTTGAGTTCATAACATGCCTCTGGTTTGGCACGTTATTCGGATTAGGTAGAGGTTGTGAAAGAAGTGCACTAGGTTGGCGGGGATTTGTCATCTGGGCAAGTTGATTGTGAAACTCTATGATCTCGTCTTTGTGCTATTTTTGCATAGCTGCATTCATCTTCTGAATGTCAGCCAGAGTCTGAAGGATAGGAGTCATTTGATCTGCACGAGTCAGCTCAGATTGATAAGTTGGGTTAGGCCGAGGTTGAGGCGGCTGTTATGGACGAGGAGCTTGTGGTTGGGGCTGATATTAAGGTCTTTGAATTTGATTATTTCCTGACCACGTGAAATTAGGATGATTACGCCATCCAGGGTTGTAGGTGTTTGAGAATGGATCATTCTGAATGGCATTGGGGTCCTTGCAGGTCTGAGGAACCTCGAAAAAGTTAGAATACGAGGGTTCAGAGTTCCCATAACTAGAGTAGGTGGGTCCAGAGTTTCCTCCGAAACCAGAATTAGACGAGGGTGGAAATGGGTCCATCCCCTGAAAGATCGATGAGAGATGTTATGCACAGCCTCCCTGCCAGAGGGCGGTTGCAGGAATGGGTTTTGCGTAGAGGTGGCTCGCTGCATGTGTCGAGTTAGCTCATCCACCTTCTTCTCAGTAATAGAGACCTTGTCCAGATGACTGGTGATGTAAACATGTTTATATCACATAAATTGTCTATTTATATGTGTTCTTAAGCATAGCATTGCATCACATACTATAAATATTGCATAACATGCATCATCTTGCATTTAGGTTAGTTAGACTAAAATGTAGGTTAATTGTCCCCTTTATGGCCAAGGACAAATAAAATTGCTAATTGGGGCCTCAGATCGAAGATCCAACCGTACGGATCTGATTAGGGTGACGATTGGAGTTCAACGACTCTAAGATCGCCCTGATCGGACATCCGTAGCACCAGATAGAGACTGAGGAACCCTAAAGATCAAGGGCCAAGATGGTGTTAATCCACATCTCAGATGACAAATCTGACCACACAGATGGGTTCGGATAGACGATCGTAGCCTAATGGCATGAAAATCAGTCCAATTCAACACCCGTGGCACCGTCTTCAACACTCAGAAGATGGATGGCCAAGATGGCACCACGTGGCACCATCCCAACCGCCCAACCGACCCCAAGGACCCACCTCTACTTCTCTTCTTCATCCGCTCGATGAATCTACATAGTTGGATGCTCATCCAACGGTCGCAAGCATAGCGCACACAAATTCATCTGCACGACAAAGACACCGCTACAGCACAGCGGTTGAGCGCATTGCGCGAGCGCGCGATGCACGTTCGATTCCGCATATGTAGTGCACCGACGAATTATCATAGCCGTTCGATTGCCAGCGAGCAGCACGGATCAACCAATAGCGTTCACGCATGATTAGACGCATAGTGCACATGGCTGATCGTACGTGGGCGCGCGATGCTGGCAAGGAGCATTTTAAGCTGTCCGATCTTGATATTGGATGGCTAAGCATGCGCGATCGTGCACAGGCATTGAGGCAGTGAAGGCGAGGGGGCGCACGCACGTCGGCCACATTCAAGCCTTTAGTAACGGATAAATCCACCACTAAAGGTCCTAAATTAATGTTTTTAATGTTGTAATGACCAAATTGCCCCTACTCCTTGCAACTATAAAAGGAGACCCCCACCCTATGAATTTCTGATCCCTTCTCCTCTCTCCCTCTCCAAAGGTTAATTGAAGCTTGTCCCACACCCGGGATGCTCCTCAAGAGCTAAAACCAAGTTTTTGCCCCCATTCCGAAAGCGGATCCCGCGACGACAATGACGTGCTGCTTCATTCTTGTTCCTCCTACCTCGTCCGCCTTCTTCCCTCTCCATTCCCCATCTTCCAGGCATTGTCCCGTCTAGCTCATCCTCCAAGCGATTGTCAAGGAGGATAACTTCTCTCTCCCTTCTTTTTCTGCTTTCTAGAGTAGAATTTCCTGCTTTCTAGTTGTAACAATTTCCCACTTTCTAGTGTAATCATTTTTCGCTTTCTTAGTTGTAAAAACATTATTCAATATCAAGTGATTGTTATTTCTCTCTCTCTTATTGTTTATATTGCTTCCATTGTGATTATTTCTCCCTTTAAACAAAAATACAAAAAAAATATAACTACGGATTTTGAGATCCACGTAGCCTCCCTGTGTTTGACCTAGAATTTCTTTATAGATTTTTCAGTATAAATTCTATTTGTTGAATGGATTTCTTCGCAACTCGAACTACAACGACGGGCTTTCAAATCCAATTGTGAAAGTGTAGTTTTCCGCATTCAACATTTTGGCGCCGTTGCCGGGGAGGCGACGCTCTTTGATTTTTTGCATTTTCCGACTTACGAGTCGTTTACCTCACTTCTCTCCTTTCTTATTGTGATTGCAGGTACTCTTTTGAGATGAGCAAAAGCGGTAGATTGGAGCAAAGTGCTGTTGAAGGTTTTGTAAGTTTACCCCCACCTCCCATCCATTAGATTTCATTCCACCACATAATAACACAAACATAAATCAACCTAGGTGTTCTTATAAATTCTAAGGTTAGTTTTGATTGTTTGTTTGACACCAATACCCGCCTTACCCTCCGCATTTAAAAAGAAAAATTAAAAAATCTCATAGAGGTACACAACCTCATCTGATTTTCAAACTCAACCGGTAAACCGATCTTTGGAACTAATACACACACCCAAACACATAATCGAGTAGAAATCAGATTAAGTAATCACTTATTTGCATAATTAAGTGGTGCAACAGGCCGATTGTTTGAGTTGATTAGGCCACACCACTTCAACTAAAATCAACTCATTAAGTAGCTGCCACATAGATTCAACTCTTAGGGATTTACCAGGCACTCCACATTTTTTTAAGCTTCAAAGGAAAACTTCTTCAACTATGCTTTCAAAACTTGGTGTGCCAACAAAACTTGTTTGAAAATACCTAAAGTTGAATCCTAAAAGCTACTAAGCAAGATTTGAACCCTAAAATTCACTGCATAAAAAATAATCTTGCTTAAAAACCACTGATTGTGCACGCACACACACATCAATCAATCATTAAGGGCACAACCTAGATAAAGGGCCCATCACATTCCAAAGCACATTCAAACCTAACCCTAATTAAAATAGAGTAGACGTTGGCCTTAAGGATTTGACTCGATCTTTGGAGCCTAAAATGAGATTATTTTCGATTAGTCTTTTTCTACTGTTCAATCTGATGTCTAGCTAGGGGAGCAGAATCAAACGATTGCGGTTGGGGGGTACACTAGGAACCGGAGGCGCAAGCTGAAGGAAGAACCTTCTCCCCAGTCCCTCCTTCTAACTAGTTGGATTGAACTAAAAGAAGTAGATCAAATCATTTGTTTATCTCAAGATGAATATTGGGAGTTTGTAGGTCTTTAGGATAGCCCACTTAAGGACAGGTTTGATTGTTTATATTGCAGGGCACCTTTCTTCCTCCCATCTATCATGAGTCTTTCTATATTTCATACGCATTCCAGCTCTTTCCTTCCTCTTATGACTTATCCTCAACATGATGATTATCTCGACTCGTACTATAATCAACCATCTCTTAGTTGGGATAACTCGGATTGGGGATACAGTTTCGAACCTCCATGTTCGAGGACAAACCTTGAACACCATAATTGTGATTTCTATCCTTCTTCAAGCCACATCGATTATAGATCACCACTCTTTCATGGACAACCTAATACGATCTACAAGCAAGAAGGATACACTGGTCCTTACCCATCCTCTAAATACATTGCCTTTAGGTCATCACCACCTTTTGAACAATTCGAAATGACCTATTATTAGGAAGGGTATCATGAATTTCAATTCGTTAACTCCTCTGCACTGATCCCAAACCCACCCAACCCTGAACCAAGTCAATTGGTTCAGGTTAACAAGGTTCAAGATAAGGTTTTGGCTAACTTGAGGAATACTATACAATCTTTAGAAGTTCAGCCAATACCTTGCATTGAAGAATTGGAGCCCCTGATTGGAATGATTGATGATTTGAACAAGTATTTGTTGGATTGGCTCCAGGATGTTAAGGATAAGAACCCGGGTGAGTTTTTACTTGGGAAGTTAGAGAAATTGAGAATGAGATTTGTGGTTCCTTTAGTTCAGTCATGGGATGATTCCCAGGATGAACCCCCTTCAGGATAGCCAATGTCAGAACCCACTTAGGCACCTGTTGGGGGGGACACGTGTTACGAGGCTGACCAGATTGATTTAAAGCAACTAATTAAGGATGATCTGATTTCTTCACATGAGATCCCTGAGCCAGGGTATGAGGAAACGTATGTCTCCATGGACCAAAAAGTGATGGATGATTTTGGGATGTACATTAATATGGATTTAGATTTCTTTAAGTCTGAGGGTGAAGAATCAATTTGCGAAGTCTCATGTGAGTTTACAGAACGTGATTTCTATGAGACAATTGGGCCTGAGGAATCTGATAGATCATATGATGGCCCAATAACTAAGGAAACTGATCTTATTAGGGCTCACATGACGAATTAAGAATCGTATTTTCTAAAGGATTCAATTCAATGCCTCGATTGTCAGTTACACCCCATTGAGCTTACTGACGATTCTATTTTTGAGATAACTAGACCCAAGTCGATTCTGATTTAGTCACATCTTTTAGACTTGGAAATTTTAGACGCGGTGATTAATATACAGGAGGTCCTGGAATTTGATATTCTGAATGAGGATAGGAGCTAGGAAATTTTGAATTGGGAAGCAAGCTCCGGAGGAAGTAGAAGACCAAGTTTAAGGGTTCCAATTAATATGAAACCATCAAACCAGGACCCTTACGACATTTGTTCTGTGGATTACCAACCCAAGCACAAATTCATTGATTATGCTTTTGATCTCGAATTCTCTGTAACCTGACTTTTTGGTCTTGGGTTGCATTCTCATAAATCGTAGGCCTGACCCCGCTTGCATACTGATTTTAGGTTTTGGGTAATTTTTATTTGTAACCTTAGATATTCTCAACCATGGGGCATGGATTTGCATCACAATTTAGTCCACATCTGTGGACATCTACTAGCAGGTCTTAGGTTGCATCTTTTTATTCTAATTCTGACCTGCACCTGTGAATTCTTTATTTCTCTTCTTTGTATAGTGTGCCTAGCTGAAGGCACTAAATTCAGCATGTATACACTTTCTGTTTATCTCAGAGCGGACCCGTTATTCATGCAATTCAAGTGCTTTCTACTCTACTGCACTCTCTTTCATGTCTTTTTAATACAATGAGGACATTGTATTAGATAGGTATGGGGGGGTAGATATTCATCTCTAAATTACTTTGTTAGCTTCGTAGATTCATTTTATTTTATTTTTATTTATATTCTAAAAAAAATTGTGGAATTAGGAAAGAGAACTTGGGCTTTAAAAAATTTTCAATCTTAGGAAATAAAACTATATGATTTGAACATGAAGACCCTTCAGGTCTTCGGACTTAATTAGCCTGGGTATCCACTAAAATGTGGATTTGTTTCTCGAGTCTTCGCTATCTTGAATTTTATTTCTAATTTGATTAAATAAGTTTGGGTGATAAGTACACGACTTATCAGCCCGCCCTCTAATTTGAGGGAACTTTAAGTCTAAGAATCTACACACTATTCGTCACTGACTCCTTGTTTGACGGTTTTAATGGAAATTGGGTAGCTAATGAACCTTCTAGGGTGATATGGCTGGCAAGTTATCATGGGTAATAGCCCATAGGTAGGTTGTCCAGAGCCCAGTCACTGGACCACTCTCTTCTTGCTGCCTTTAGGTAAATCTTAGACCAGGGAAGCCACCTACTTAAAAAGAAAAAGAAAAGGAGAAAAGAAAGAAAAAGAAACAAAAAGACATAAGCCACACTTTGCCACACGAGTATGGCTGGTAAGTTGTCGGTGGTAATAGCTCATCAACCGGTTGTCCAGAACCCAACTCAAGAAATGCACATAAAAATTCCTTAAACACTTAGGAAGAAGCAGAGAAGTAGAATAAGCCGGGGAGATATACACTGGATTCACCCTTATGTTGACGCCATAAAATATAAAAGTAGGGAGAAAGCTACCGGTCGTATAGATACACCTTCAGGCAGATTTCTTTTTAAGGTCACCTAGGGGCATAGAAACTCGAAGTCTATTTTGATTGTCGATCAATGAGTCTATCACTTTCACAAAAAGATGCTTAGAAGTTAGGGTTCTCATCAAGTCTTGGGTGGGTTGAGTGGCCATAGAAAGCCGCTCTGTAACCTTGAACTAAAAAAAATCCAAAAAAAAATTAGAAAAGAAGAAAAAGAGAAAAAGAGATCCCTCTTTTAATATAGGCGAGAACTTGAGGTGGTCTGCATTTTGACAGATACCTGGGTGTTGTTGTGTCTCTGCAGTTCAGGTCCTAGTTGAAATCCCGAAGTGTTGAAAATAATTATTGCCCAAGAATCTGACTTAATTCTCTTATAAATAGCATATAGTTTTGCTAGGGACTAGCAAAAGATAGGCATGGGGTGTGATGTAAACATGTTTATTTCACATAAATTGTCTATTTATGCATGTTCTTAAGCATAGAATTGCATCACATACTTTAAATATTGCATAACATGCATCATCTTACATTTAGGTTAGTTTGAATAAAATGTAGGTTAATTATCTCTTTTTATGGCTAGGGACAGGGAAACTTGTTAATCGAGGCCACAGATCGAAGATCCAACCGTACGGATCTGGTTAAGGTGACTATTGGAGTTCAACGAGTCCAAGATCGCCCTGATCGAACATCCATAACACCAGATAGAGATTGAGGAACCCTAATGATCAAGGGCCAAGATGGTGTTAACCCACACCTCAGACGACAAATCCGACCACACGGATGGGTTTGGATCGACGATCGCATCCTAACGACGTAAAAATCGGTCCAATCCGACACCTGTGGCACTTTCTACAACACTCAGAAGATGGATGTCCAAGATGGTGCCACATGTGCCATCCCAGCCGCCCAATCGGCCCCAAGGACCCGCCTCCACTTCTCTTCTGCACCCACTCGATGAATCTACACCGTTGGATGCTCATCTAACAGCTGCAAGCATAGCGTGCACAAATTCATCCGCGCAACAAAGATGCCGTCGCAACACAGCGGTCAAGCACATTGCACGAGCACGCGACGCGCATTCGATTCCACATCTGTAGTGTACAGGAAAATTATCGTAGCCATGCGATTGGTAGCGAGTGGCGTGGATCAACCAATAGTGCCCACGCGTGATCAGACACATAGCGCGCACGCCCGATTGCACGCAGGCGCGTGACACTGGCAAGGAGCCTTTTAAGCTGTCCGATCTTGAGATCGGACTGCTAAGCTGCACGATCATGCGCAGGCGTTGAGGCAATGAAGGTGAGGGGGCATGCATGCCGCGCGCACGTTGGCCACGTTCAGGCCTTTATTGATAGATAAATCCGTCACTAAAGGTCCTGAATTAATGCTTTTAATGTTGTAATGACCAAAATGCCCCCACTTCTTGCAACTATAAAAGGAGACCCCTACCCTATGAATTTTTGATCCCTTCCTTCTCCTCTCTCCCTCTCCAAAGCTTAAGAGAAGCTTGTCCCACACCCGGGATGCTCCTCAAGAGCTAAAACCATGTTTTCGCCCCCATTCTGGAAGCGGATCCCGCGACAATGACGATGTGCTGCTTCGTTCCCATTCCTCCTGCCTCATCCTCCTTCTTCCCACTCCGTTCCCTGTCTTCCAAGCATTGTCCTATTCGGCTCATCCTCCAAGCGATCGTCAAGGAGGATAACTTCTCTCTCCCTTCTTTTTTCTCTTTCTAGAGTAGAATTTCCTGCTTTCTTGTTGTAACAATTTTCCACTTTCTAGTGTAATCATGTCTTGCTTTCTTAGTTGTAAAAACATTATTCAATATCAAGTGATTGTTCTTTCTCTCTCTCTTATTGTTTATATTGCTTCCATTGTGATTATTTCTCCCTTTAAACAAAAATACAAAAAAAAATATAACTGCGGATTTTGAGATCGACGTAGCCTCCCTATGTTCGACCTAGAATTTCTTTACAGATTTTTTAGTATAAATTTTATTTGTTGAACAGATTTCTTCGCAACTCGAACTACAACGACGGGTTTTCAAATCCAATTGCGAATGCATAGTTTTTCGTATTCAACAACCGGCCATCAGTTCCAAGTCGACGGAAGAGGATAGGCCCTGCGTCTCATGTGCTCCCTTTGGATTCGTCATTGCACGGGGATTCATTTGGTCGAACATGCCCATGGATTCATTATTGATGGAGTTCTCACACATATTCTCGAGAATCTCCCACATGGTGTGTTCATGTTGATCCATGATGTTTCCTTCGCAGGTCGCATTGATGAATAATCGAATATCCTCTTGGAGTCCCTGGTAAA
The DNA here is from genome assembly GCA_037157565.1 of Thalassia testudinum. NCBI lineage: Eukaryota > Viridiplantae > Streptophyta > Magnoliopsida > Alismatales > Hydrocharitaceae > Thalassia > Thalassia testudinum. The sequence goes on along the minus strand of JAZHRO010000007.1, from coordinate 67,366,737 downwards.
AAGACTGGACTTGTTCCCATTTAGGAACTCCATGGTGGGGGAACTTTCCCATGAGATCCAAAAAATGATCCCATGCCTCGTGAAGCGATTCTCCTGCTTGCTACATGAAATGCGTGATCTAGTGCCGTAAAGCATTTGTTCAATCAACAGAGAAGAACTTTCTTAAAAACTTGGAGTGAAGTTCCACCTAGGTGTTGATTGGACGCATTTGGGTTTGGTACTGACGAGTCGATTTTTCGCTTTCGAAAATGATGATTAAGAAGATTTATTGTTGTATTTCTAAGTGGTGGAAAATCGACTAATCAAAATAATTATAATTAAAATTAAACCACTCATAGGAGAGCAGGTCATGTCCATAGGGAGGCAATAACCTATTTAAACTTGCACTGGTTAAAAAACATATGTTCACGATTAGTTTCATCAAGAAATTGGATCGAAATCGCTTTTCAATTGAGATAATAAGATAATATCATGCTGATATTGTAGTTATGCAAAACAAGAGGGAGATGCTCATAAAATCAACCGAATAGAATATTATTAACTAAAAATACCATCCCCCTCAATGGCAAAAAATGTAAATTTTAATTAACTTTAAATTAGGGGATTTGTTGTAGCGGTTAGTGTGCATAAGAGGAGGAGAGACGAGCATCGAGGCTGCAGCTGAAGGTCACCCCGTTTGAGTCGCACTCGACAGTGGTGACGGCACAGCAGATGGCAGCCTATGGTGGCCGCAAGATGGCAGCCTGACGGCACAGCAAATGTATTATTTATATCTTAATACATGCTATGTATACACTAATATCAATCTAATTCCTAGGCACTTAATTAACTAAATAGCCCACAAATATGGGCTCATCAAATGCCCCCATGCCTAGTTTTTGTTAGTCCCTAGCAAACTCAAGCAATAACCCAACTCTTTAAGCAAGCTAGCCAACCCAAACGGCCTTCCTTTAGAAACATGTTAAGTTAAGACTTTAGACCTAAGGTTCCAAAGTAGTTGCTAAGTTACAAACTAGGTTGGCTAAGGATGAGTCGTAGGCACAGGTTTCCCTGATTTCTAGCTCTACCCTAAAGTTTATTGGTCCCAGAGATTAAAGCATCTGTGCATGTGCATTGGTCTAAGTTATTTGTGGTTGGTATGATTGCCAACCTAGAAAGAGAGAAAGATAGAGTTTTTTTTATTGGTAATATATATATTTTTGTTTGATTCCTCTAAGTCTAACCTTGAATCAGCTATCAACACGGTCTGTGTCGGATTCATTGTCCCCATCACCAAACCTCAAAGGGTGCCTGGCTTTCGATGCTTCGAGATAGCACCACCCATAGCGACCCTAAGAACTCCTGGCAATCGACACTTCGAGATAGTATCACCCATGGATTTCTGAAGTGAATTCAGGCCTGTGGCAATCGACACTTCAAGATAGGGCCACCCATGGTACCTGAACCACACAATGCGCTTACATGCCCCCAGTAGGATGGACATCGTAAGAGACAAGTGCCAAGAAGGTGACATGTTATCATCACATCTTCAAGGTGAGTATATACTCCACCTCTCCTGCGGTAGGAACTCTTCCAATCAAATTGTGCTTTCAAGCTTCTCCTAAGTCAGAACTAAGAGAAGCAAATTTTCTTTAAGATATTATGGTGATCATTACTTATACAAGACCAAATGTGTGTGAAATGTGGATGCTTAGGTTACGAGTACCCGTAAATTAAAAGGTAGAATAAGACTTCAGGTACTACCCAGCCTTTAACTCAATCTCCAACTTTCCTTCCTCAACCTCTTGAGGAATGGTCTGCAACTTAACTCCTACTTAAGTTTTTAAGTCCACAAAGGACCCTAAAGGTCTAAAGCTAGTAGCTTACTTAGCTTCTAAAGTTTGACACCTAGAATCAACTTAGTCTAACCTAAAGTTCTGGTCGGCTTAAGAATGCTGGGCCCAGCCAGTTAAGCTCAATAATACAAAATATTTTTCTCATTGTTCCCTTTTTTTCTTTTGATTCAAATGTATGCAATGCGGAATGCTTTAACTAAATGCATGAATGCACTATATATAAATGCTATGTATATCCCCACGTACACCCCCCCTATGCCTAAAATCTACAATGTCCTCATTACATAGAAGAGTATTACCTAGGTTAAAGTTGGGCTACTGTTATTTTGTTGGCAGCTGAGTAACCAAAGAAATAGGCCCTAACAATGAGCAAAGTAATGCTGGCCTAGAAAACAGGTAACCTAGGATGTTGGCGAGCTGATGATGAATCCCAATAGCAAATGCTCACCTAACCAAGATGGGAATAAAATCTTCCCAGGTCACTAGAGGGGGCTCTAAAGGATAAACTGGCAAAACAACCTCCAAAGGGGTAAGGGGAGGATGACAAGGATCCTCCAAAATGAATGGGGAAGGAATGGTGCAGAGATAAACCCCTAGGGTAATGGATTGACCAAAGAAATCATCAATCCATACCCGATACTCCATTACAAGAGATATTGGTCTGTTAAGCCCCCATCTCAAAATAGAAGTGAGCATGTCTTTAAGCCAAGGATCGTTTAGGGTATCCAAGTTTCGAGGTTGCAGGATGGTCATAAGATCTAAGTTGGGTTTAGTTGGCTCGGTGTCCATCCCTAACAATCTTTCCAATTCCTCAATTGCATCCTTAGCATTCCTTGCATTATCAGAAGTATCTGCCTGCACTTCATCAATGATCATTTCAATGTATGGAGTGAACATTTCACCTTCAGACATAGGCGAATTAGAGGATGACTTCGAATCAAATGAAGGCAGGTTGGAAGCAACAGATCTAAGGATTATCCTATCAATGTCATCGCTGGGTTCTTGTTTTTTACTCAAATCCTCCCCGGAGTCTATATGTGAATTCACATAAATCTCACAAGTTGCTTCCATGTTTTCCATTATTTTGTCATGAGGAGAGATATCATCAATGGATGTGGTAAGGAAACCTAATTTGGTCAACTTTGTGACATCCTCGGGGCCTAATTCTTCAAATAAGACATAATCACCCTTAGTGTCACTCCAAATATTGAATGTAGGTTCCTCATATAATTCATCCTTCTCCTCATCATACGATTCATAATATGCCCGAGGTCTAGAATAATCTAAAATCTCAGCAGATCCCCTAGGGCACTTTTTTTGGGGTACATGGTTTACACTAGTAACATCAGACTCCTCAGATACGTGGATTTTTTTAGGGTTAGGTTCCCTAAGGGTGGGCTTGAGTTCCATCTCATGATCATAAGGGAGGGTGGGATTAACAACTTGACTTCGACCCACTTCATCAAATGTCACGAAAATACTATCATCGAGGTCGAGGTCTTCCATTGGTACCATCATTCCCTTCTTTTGACTCCAATATAATTTAGGTGGATACTCAACTTGATCATTTTCTTCCTCAGGTTGCACCTTTCTTCATCCCATGTATAGCTACTTTCATACATATCCTCCTCCCACTTAAGGCGTGGACCTCTCAAGGAAGTGTCATCTAGCGTGGAGGTTTCAAAATCAACCCTCGAAAAGTAGCTATTCTCCCTTACATAATCCCCAAAATTTCCCTCCAACTTAGGGTGTGGCTCTCCCACGGGGGATGCATCTAGCATAGAGGGTGCACATCATCCTCAATGGGATAGGTTGGATTACTAATGTCTTTGTTTTCTTGTTGGCCTACTCTAGAAGATTCTCCTAACAAATCAATCATTTCATCATGCATTTTCTGTATTTGCATCTTCAAGGAGGAGAGGTCATCATTTCTATCAGGTGAGAAGTTAAGCTCAGGCTTATAGTACCTAGGAGTTTCTGTCCAACCATTATAATCATTCAGGGAGGTTAGGTTGGGTATTTGTATGGTGTGCGGGATATTGGGCAGGGCAAATCGCACTCCTAGGTTTTGCTCACTGATTTGGGGCATAACCAAGCCAATACTCCTATAATAGAAGTAAAAAGGATCCCAGAACAAGGGTTTCAAACTAAAATGTGCAAGGAAAATTAAGTCTAAAGTCTTAATCGTACTTTAATCAAATCAGAGACTTAATGTGCAGAGATGATCGTCACGTCCTCATCCTTCCCCTCCTGGCAATCTGGTTCCTTACAAAATGACTTGAACAATTTCTCCTTGGGTGATGTCAAGAGACACCTCTCATAATGGTTTGTTGTGATGGCAAGTCATAGAATGTGTGTCGTAGAACATATTCACTTGCACCAAAACAACAGGATACAAAGTTAAATGTGCTACAAAAAAAAATTGAATCAATGTGACAAATGAATGAATGCGATTTAATTAAGCTTCTTGCCTCCCCGGCAACATCACCATTTGATGAGTCGATTTTTCAATTTCGAGAATGATGATTAAGAAGATTTATCATTGTATTTCTAAGTGGTGGAAAATCGACTAATCAAAACAATTATAATTAAAATTAAACCACTCACAGGAGAGCGAGTCGTGTCCACAGGGAGGCAATGACCTATTTAAACTCACACCGGTTAAAAAACATATGTTTACGATTAGTTTCGTCAAGAAATCGGATCGAAATCGCTTTTCAATTGAGATAATAAGATAATATCATGTTGATATTGTAGTTATGCAAAATAAGAGGGAGATGCTCATAAAATCAACCAAATAGAATATTATTAACTAAAAATACCTTCCCCCTCAATGGAAAAAAATTGTAAATTTTCAGTAACTTTAAAATAGGGGATTTGTTGCAGCGGCTAGTACGCACAGGAGGAGGAGAGACGAGTGTCGAGGCCGCAGCTGAAGGTCACCTCACTTGTTTCGCACCCAACAGTGGTGTTGGTGCAGCAGATGGCAGCCTGTGGTGGCCAAATGAAGGAGAGGAAGGTGGCGGGTGGCAGTTCTGCTCGCTACTGTTGAGCACACGAAGGCACAATTGAGGGCTGTGCACGCGTGGTGGAGTTGCAGTGAGGGGAGGCGGGCAGTGAAGGGCATACATGCGGAGGTCATGTGTGGTTGGAGCAGAGGGTGTGTTGGGGGCACGCTCATGCGGTGGCAGAGCGGGGACAGCCTGTGCTGCTGCTGGAGGAGTGCGCTTTGTCGCGCGTGGGCGGAGGTGCGACGAGGGGAGGCACGTACGGGCTGGAGGTGGAGGGCTGCTACGGGTCTGATGGAGCTGCAGCAAGGGGCGTGCATGATCCTACTACTGTGGGCGCTGCTGCAAGAATGGCGAGGGAGCGCAATGCTGCGCGGCTGCTGTAGCATGTGCTCTGCACGCGTGGGCGAGGCCCGATGCACACAGCAAGGGTGTGGTGGCTGCTGTAGCATGCTTTGCATGGACGGGTGTGTGCTAGGAGCTGGAGCATGGAGATTGGTCTCATGGGGATGGCGAGGGAGCGCACATAGGAGGTTGCGTGCTGCTGCAGGTGTGGCGTAGAGGTGCAACGAGGAGGATGCGGGGATGGTTTTGTTTTGAAAATAGAGGAAGAAGAAGAAGAAGATGAAAAAGAAGATGGTGTTGGTGGTGCGTGTACAGGGAGGGAGATCTAGTAGTTGCATGGTGATGGCCATGATCACCGGATTGGCACAGCTAGCTGTCAACTCGCCGGCCCACGGTGTGGTGGAGCTCAACCTTGGAGACCACAGTGGTGGAGTGGAGTGCACAGTGGTGGAGTGGGGCGTTGTCTCCTCGAGCATGACAGTGGCTCCCTCTCTCTTGTAGCCGTCTACATGGATTTGAAATGGAGAGGCGGGAGCAGATCCACATTCTCCGCTCGTCCTTGAATGCAGGTTTTAGCGCGGGCAGCTGGTGGCGTTGGAGTGGCAAATTCCCTGCAGAGAAGAGAAAATGAATAATAATAAAATGATTGGTTTATTTATGTTCAAACCCTCAATAAAATGTTAATGCATATAATGTAACCTAAAGACTAATGCATGTTATTCTAATGCATGCTAAATAATTTATATATGTAATGCATACAAGCAAATATATATAAACTAACTTATTTATATCTTAATACATGCTATGTATACACTAATATCAATCTAATTCCTAGGCACTTAAGTAACTAAATAGCCCACAAATATGGGCTCATCAGGTACCAGTGAGAGCCTTATCCATGAGAGAGAACATTTTCATGAGTAGGACATCTCGATTTTGAGCTTCTGACCTGAAGGTCTGGGCCAGATGCTTGAGTTGCTTGATATGCTAGAAAGGATCCTTGGAATTACACCCATGGAATTTGGGAATAGCATGAATCATGTTGGGTTTTAGTTCAGTATCAAGTCCTCCAGCAGGGATTATTACTCGAGGTTCAATTGCTACCGCAGCGGGATTATAGTGATCTCGCATCATTGGACGCTGCGGTGGATTCACAAAAGCTTGGAATAGATCATTGAGGCGCTGAAGTTGATTTTCAAGATTGTTTTCTTCTGCTGGTTGTGCCATGATGATGGATGAAGGAGAATTAGGTTCAAATGAATCAGAAGAGATATCGATCGGATTGGTTTGTTGCACAAATAAGGAGGTTGTGGTTTGGCCTCGACGGGAATGAGTAGCTAATGGAGGCCTCAAGGATGGTCTTAGAGATCTCGTCCCGAACATGCACCGATGGAGTAGATGAGAGGTAGAATGTGATGGACCCAATCAAGACACCCAAAAAATTTTTTTTGATGATTATAGAAGTTCGGGGCGGATGATACCCCTTAGTTCAGAAAGCCATCCACCTGAGAATTACCTGGGCAGCTAGAGAGGGAGAGTCCCGCAAAGACCCCTACATGGTAGAGTGCCCCCACGAGTTACAGATTTCCCCCACTCGACCTCTCTTGTCACTGATGATCCAGGTAGACCAGAATGGGGACTTGACCTCTTAAGTCTACAAGTTTTAATTAAGAGCATGGGTGCTTTATAATTTCACTTAAACTTTTATGGTGATTTTTTTGTGCAAAGTGACTTAATTTGAAGATTGGTTAACCCAACAAGGTGGGTCAACTTCACCTGTATTGTCCTTTGAGAAATTTAGGTCCTTCTTTTAGTGTTCAAATGAATTTAAGAGCCTGATTTTAGGGTTTTGCTTGAATAGATCAATTCAATCATGGCTTAGGCACACATTGTTTGGAAAGATCAATTCCTGATTAAGCAAGTGTGTCTCTAAAATCCTAGACTGGAACCCTTAATTGGCTCTTATTTGGTCCAATTTAATTTATCCAAATGTGGTACCTAGGGCTCAAACAAGAATGTGATAGCCCTAGATACCTTAAGATCTTAAGTAGGTGCACAAATCATGTTTTGAGTGTTGTTTTAAATAGAATATATCAAATCAAGCAACTTGATGATTAGTCTAAGAATATAGTGCAAGTAGCCCTAATTGATTTTTTTCTATTTCAGCTTTTCAGAATCAGGGGCATAGGAGAAACTTGGATTTGTGTTTTACCTGCCCCTGGAGTGGCTGGTTTGCGGTTGATCTACTTTTAACGAGTCCCTGAAACAGATCACAATCAAAAGAGATGTAGCAAGTTAGTAACAATTTTGATATTGCAATCAAGAGATTTAAATTGTGCATTGCTCCCCGGCAACGGCGCTAAAATGTTGCTTGCTCGAAATCAGGTTTTAACTCGTTGCATTGTAGTATAGTTGAAATCTTGCAAAAAACAAATAAAATTTATACTCGAAAAAGTACGAGGTCATTTGTTGGGAGCAAGTAGGAATTCAGTTCTCAAAATTTTAATTTAAAATAATAGAGATACGAAATTGTAATCAGAAATTGGTTCAGAATAATGTAGCAATAAGATCAAGTATCAGACTATAAAAAGAATAAAGTAAAATGATGATTTGAATCACCAATTACTCTCTACAATAATAGAAAATAGAACTCAATAGTTATATATGAAATGATCTCAGCCGTCTGAATATTTAATGAGACATCTTAAATGTCTGATGATCTGATTTCTTCTTCTGCTGTGGCTCTTCTTCTTTTGCTGCTCTCTCTCTTCCTTCTTTTTTCTTTCTTTGCTCTTCTTGTGCGGCTCCTCTTCTTTTCTTCTTCTTCTTTGTTTCTCTGCTCTTCTATTCTTCTGCTCTTCTTCTTCTTATAGAGGGGGAAGGATCCTTAATTTTGGCTAAGTTTTAGCCAATCCTTCTCAGAGCAAAGACCCCTACCCCCCATGCACTATCCTCTCTTTCTCTCCTTAGGTCACACTCTCCCAGAGCCTCCAACAGTATCGGGTTATTGGGTTTTCAGACCTAGAGCGCACTTGGGTCTAGGGTTGCGGGCGTGGGTCATAGCCGAGGAGTGTAAGGCGTAGGCGGGTTATTGGGTCGCAGCCAAATCTACGGGGTCAGAGTTGCGGATGAGGCCAAGTGAGGGTGCGGTGGACCTCACCCCCCAAGTGATTTCAGGTGATAAGCCTCTATCGCTTTTTCTTTTTATGCGGCCGCAGGCACTTGTGAACTTCCGAGGTAGGACTAAAGTCCCACCCTTCTTCGTGTGACCGGCAGTAGGTGGAAGTCTCCTCAATTGGAGCTGAAGCTGATGATGTGGTGCCTAATTGACCACCTGGACGTGTGCTTGGAAGCCTCCCGCACAGCCTGGGAAAGTTGCCTGGGGTTCGCGATGCTTGGAGCAAGGCTTCAAGCTTCACTTGAAGCTTCGCCAATGGCGTCGATGACCTGTTACTTGAATCTCAAGAAAAAGGGCCTTACAGCCACGTCAGATGGTTTAGCAGGATCACCGTGACACGGCGAGTGTGACGGTGGCAGTGGCATGTCATGAGAGGGTGTATTGAGGTGTGTGGAGGTCGAAGATGGTGGTGCGGCAATGGGTAGGTCATCAGGGTGTTAGGGTGGGTAATGGGAGTGGAGGTGTTAGGGCTTTTGTGCGGCGAAGCTAATGAGGGTGGTAGCGGCGTGTTTCGAGCAGTGTGGCGGTGAGTAGGCGTCGCTGGAGCTTTGCCGGAGGCGGAGAAGATGAAGTGCAGGGGGTGGCGGTTGGCGATTGTGCGTGTGTTGTAAGGGTGGAAAAATAGTGTAGAGAGGGAAAGGGAGAGATATAGGGACTTAAGGTTGCGGTTGAGAGGCAGAAGGCTTCGGTGTTGGTCGATCGGAGTCGAAGATGGAGGAAGAAGAGCGAGGTGGCAACGGCAATGCAGATGGAAGAATTCCCTCCCTTTGGCTGGGGAGGGTTGCGATGAAGAGAGGAAGAGTTTAGGCCATCCAATTTGATGGTTGGACGTGTAGATTCCCTACTAGGAGGGGGTGACGTAATAAAATGCGGAATAGAATATAAACAATTTCACAAAAATCAATCATACAAGGTACACAATTATTTTTAGGTGGAAACCCAAATCGGGTGAAAACCACCACCTAACCCTCTCGAGTTAGGATTTTATGATCAACCAAGTTGATCAAATCCACTAAACGAATCACTTAAACGAGGGTGATTCAACCTCAATTACAACCACGCTACAAGTGCGAGGGTAGCGTTCCTCAACCCCTTCTCTTCACGAGAAGGATTTTGTCCCATGAAGGAGACGGGAATTCGCAAAGCGAATACCCAACCAAATAGCAAAGATAAAATAACAAATATAGTCCTATAGAGCCAACAAAGATTTAAACCTAGCTTCTATAAGAATTAGGAAACTCTCCTTTGCAAGGAGTGCGTTGAATTGATGACGCGGGTGCGTGAGCCATGCGACGACGCAACGTCGCTCTCGTAAACTATGATGGGAGAGCGGGTGCGCAAAGGCTTGATGCTCTCAAGATGTAGAACTTGAGCTTGGAGAGCAAGAGCTTTTCTTTGACACAAAAGAGTGGAAAGTGTGTTGCTTGGGTGTGTCTTGTGTATCTAGGTGTGTGTTTTTGTGCAAGAGGTTCCTCTCTATTTATAGAGGCCTTAGGAAAGCTTTGGAAGGCTTAGGAAAGCTTCCATAGCCGTTGGGTGCAAAGCCCAAGAGAATCAGACCGGAATCCGGAACAATGATTGCACTGACAGGGTTATTAGACGTTCGATCCTGGCATCAGACATCTGGAAGATCACTTTAAGACGTCTGAAAATAATATCAGATGTCTGATTATAGGCGGGTTTCTTCCTAACTTGAATCAGATCTAAACAGGGTTCTAGTGCAAGTCTATCAGACAACATATAGGACGTCTGACACTATGTCTGGATGTTTGGAAACCTACTTTTCTGCGGGAATGGATTTCCAAGAGTTCCAACGGCTAGAAAATCTCTGAGAAGAGATTTTGGGTCAGCCGAGGAAAAACGGTCATCTATCAGACGTCTGGAAAGGCTTAAGGACGTCTGATAAGTCTCTAACGGTCATATCCTCCAGTGTTTGTTAAGCCAACCAACGGTCCACTAATTGGACGTCTGGCAAGTCCATCAGATATCTTCTAAGACGTCTGGACTAAGGTCTGGACATCTGATTTCATCAGACAGAGCTAACAAGTCCAGCCTAAATGTTATCAGACGTCTGAATCAACAGTCAGGTGTCTTAAAACACATTATCAGACATCTGATGTTAGAATTAGACGTCTGGAAAAGCTGTTTGAACCCTATATTGGTTTTCTAAGTTCTCTACAGAAAACCTAAGTATCCTAGGGTTGTGCTGGTTTTCCTATGACTACTGTTAGGGTACTTTGAGGCTCTTTAATAAGATTTTCTAAGGAACAAAAAGAGCAAGGAAATAAAGACAAAAGCACATGAAGGAAATAAATATAATTCTATCCTATTCTTCTTGTCTTTCCATCTTCAACCTATCGCTCCTCATGAATCTCCTCTGTTCTCCATCAAGCTCCTCCAATCCATCCTGGGTGCGAGCTCGAACTCCGTCTAATCACATCTCCATTTGCAATTGACCTGAAATCTAATACTCGAAGTGCAAATGTTAAATGACACGTGTTTTGTTATCACCAAATCAATGATCGTGGTGCTCTAGCACCAACAATCTCCCCTGTTTTGATGATGACAAAACCATAAATAATGCAAAAAAATCCTCCCCCTTTTTGACATTATCAAAAGGGTTTGATTGATTTTAAATTTCCTGTAACTCCCCCTTAAAACATGCTCTTCTATGAATGAGTTGAATTTCTTTTAACAAAAGTAATGTCCTCCCTCTTTTTGCAACAAGAAGATAGCTATTATTTTTCTTCCCCTTACTAGAGGAAATTTAGCTAACTTGCATCTCCCCCTTAAAAATTGACAATTAGCTCATAATTTTTTAAACTCCCCCTATCTAAATGCTTATGATAAAAAGATAGGGTAAAGAATTTTTACCTCACCTACCATGGCCAATAAAATGGCCCAAATGGTGGTGGTGGATGCCACATCAGATGGGGCTCCCATCCGTAGCTTGGAGGCCCGAGCATCGGCGCCGGTCTCCAGTCCGGTGGTCGACGTGCGACGGGTCCATCGTTTGTTCGCCGTCTTGTCAGTCTTCTCGTTCTCCTCCTTGGTCTACTCCTTGGTTCTCCCAACTTGAGTTGACCAGCCTTGAGCTTGTAGGTCCAGTCCTTTGTGTTGTAGTTATCCCTGAAACCTACAAAACAAGATTCCAATTCTTTCTTCGTATCCAAGTGAGCTTGGATCCGGATCTGTTAGCAGGTCTCCTTGACGGAGATCCTTTCTCAACCTTAGGGCTATAAAAATTATCTACTTTGTTGATTAATTTGTTAGAGTTTTCCCTAAGACATGCAATTTCTTTTTCTATAATATGCATCTTAGTCTTTAAATCAGAAATTTCTATTTTTAGACTAACATTTTCCTCAATCAATTTATTATTTTCATTGATGAGGTTATGATTTTCTAATAATAGGTTATCATTTTTAGGACTAGCTTCTAGATCCTTGAGTTTTATTTCTAATCTTTCATTTTCACTTCTAAGAAAACTAAGATTTTTTTTTATGCTTTTATTTTCTATCTTAAGTGCTTTACTAACTTCAAAAAGTTCATTAAAAGCTTCTTGTAAATTGTAACTTACCTCGTTGTCTGAGTTGCTTCCACTTTCGCTGTCGCTATCACTTCCTCTGGCTATGAAACCAAAGCAAGCGGTTTCTTCTATAGACTTTTCTTCTTCCTCTTCCTCCGAGCTCGAATCGTCCCAAGTGGCCTGGAATGCCTTCTTCTTAGATTTCTTCTCCTTTTCCTTCTTCTTCTCCTTTTGAGAAGAGGGCATTCTGGTTGCAGATGCCCTTTCCTGTTGCAGTGGTAGCAACGTCCAAGGCTCTCCTTCTTCTCCTTCAATTCCCTACACAACTTGGAAAACTTTTTAAGTAAAATTTTAAAGTCTTCGTCGTTGGAACTTACCTCGCTATCCGACGCAATTTTGAAGGCGAGAGTCTTCTTCGGTTTAGGCTCCGGTGTATCCTTCTTCTTATGCTTCAACTTAGTCTCGTAGGCCATTAGATTGCCTAGGAGATCTTCCATGTTGAGCTCCTCCACTTCGTTCGCCTCCTCGATGGCGGTGACTTTCTGTTCCCACTTCGGTCCAAGGGAACGAAGAAGCTTCCCTTGAAGCTCCCCCTTGATGAAAGTCTTCCCTAAAGCTTTCAAATTATTTACAATGAGAGCGAACCTAGTGTTCATCTCACTTAAAGATTCGTTAGGCTTCATAGAAAAAGATTCAAATTCTTGAGAAAGTAAATTTATTTTAGAAGTTTTTACCTTAGAGGTACCTTCGTGAGTTACCTCAAGTGTGTGCCAAATCTCGTATGCGGTGGTGCATTGCGAGATTCTGTTGAACTCCTCCGGGCTGAGCGTGCAGTACAACGCGTTCATTATTTTCACGTTGAGCGAGAGTTCCCGGATCTGCTGCTGCGAGTATCCTGTGGCGGATTTTTCTAGGGGGTCTCGCACCTAGCCCAAATTGTGAAGTCGGTGGCTTGAAGCCATGCCTTCATCCTCAGCTTCCAGTAGGGGTAGTTGCTCCCGTCGAAGAATGGCTGACGGGACGTGGACTGCCCCTCGGAGATTCGGATTGCGGAACTGCTCCCCTCCATGATCTTCTTGCTAGGTGTTACTCCGAATAGCAAGAACCTGCCCTGATACCAATTGTAGATTCCCTACTAGGAGGGGGTGATGTAATAAAATGTAGAATAAAATATAAACAATTTCACAAAAATCAATCACACAAGGTACATAATTATTTTTAGGTGGAAACCCAAACCGGGTGAAAACCAACACCTAACCCTCTTGAGTTAGGATTTTCCGATCAACCAAGTTGATCAAATCCACTAAACGAATCACTTAAACGAGGGTGATTCAACCTCAATTACAACCACGCTACAAGTGCGAGGGTAGCGTTCCTCAACCCCTTCTCTTCACGAGAAGGATTTTGTCCCACGAAGGAGACGGGAATTCTCAAAGTGAATACCCAACCAAATAACAAAGATAAAATAACAAATATAGTCCTATAGAGCCAACAAAGATTTAAACCTAGCTTCTATAGGAATTAGGAAACTCCCCTTTGTAAGGAGTGCATCAAATCAATGACGCGGGTGCATGAGCCACACGACGGCACAACGTCGCTCTCGTGAACTACAGCGGGAGAGCGAGTGCGCAAAGGCTTGATGCTCTCATGATGTAGAACTTGAGCTTGGAGAGCAAGAGCTTTTCTTGGACACAAAAGAGTGGAAAGTGTGTTGCTTGGGTGTGTCTTGTGTATCTAGGTGTGTATTTGTGTGCAAGAGGTTTCTCTCTATTTATAGAGGCTTTAGGAAAGCTTTGGAAGGCTTAGGAAAGCTTCCATAGTCGTTGGGTGCAAAGCCCAAGAGAATTAGACCGAAATCAGGAACAATGATTGCACTGACAGGGTTATTAGACGTCCGATCTTGGCATCAGACGTCTGGAAGATCACTTTAAGACGTCTGAAAATAATATCAGACGTCTGATTATCTGCAGGTTTCTTCCTGACTTGAATCAGATCTAAATAGGGTTCTAGTGCAAGTCTATCAGACGACATATAGGACGTCTGGCACTATGTCTGGATGTATGGAAATCTACTTTTCTGCGGGAATGGATTTCCAAGAGTTCCAACGGCTAGAAAACCTCTGAGAAGAGATTTTGGGTCAGCCGAGGCAAAACGGTCATCTATCAGACGTCTGGAAAGGCTTAAGGACGTCTGATAAGGCTCTAACGGTCATATCCTCCAGTGTTTGTTAAGCCAACCAACGGTCCACTAATTGGACGTCTGGCAAGTCCATCAGATGTCTTCTAAGACATCTAGACTAAGGTCTGGATGTCTGATTTCATCAGACAGAGCTAACAAGTTCAGCCGAAATGTTATCAGACGTCTAAATCAACAGTCAGGCGTCTTAAAACACATTATCAGACGTCTGATGTTAGAATTAGACGTCTGGAAAAGCTGTTTGAACCCTATATTGGTTTTCTAAGTTCTCTACAGAAAACCTAAGTATCCTAGGGTTGTGCTAGTGCTCCTAGGACTACTGTTAGGGTACTTTGAGGCTCTTTAACAAGATTTTCTAAGGAACAAAAAGAGCAAGGAAATAAAGACAAAAGTACATGAAGGAAATAAACATAATTCTATCCTATTCTTCTTGTCCTTCCATCTTCAATCTATCGCTCCTCGCGAATCTCCTCTGTTCTCCATCAAGCTCCTCCAATCCATCCTGGATGCGAGCTCGAACTCCGTCTAATCACGTCTCCATTTGCAATTGACCTGAAATCTAATACTCCAAGTGCAAATGTTAAATGACACGTGTTTTGTTATCATCAAAACCAATGATCGTGGTGCTCTAGCACCAACAGGACGGTCGAAGGAGGGAGATCCAGAGAGGTTGCCAGAGCAGGGTTTTTTGGTGGCTGGAGGAGGGAAATTGAGGTGATTTGGCTCCCAAAAACTTCCTAAAAAATTGCGCAAGGCCTCGGAGGTGCTTATATAGGGCTTAAGAGGAGGTTCCAAGCTTGGAAACCTTAGAGCTTACGTAAATGAATGATACCCATTCCTTCTAAAGGTTCACATGAGCTTTTGGGAAGGAGTTGGGATCCCTGGATAGATTCATTTGGAAGGAAATTTCCTAAGGAATCTGTTTCAAATCTAAGATTGATTGATTGAGAATCGAGTGAGAAATCCTCGCTCGAAACTCGATGGTGAAGGTTTAACCTTCCAAAAATGACGTGGGGACCTGCTTGTGAAGAAGACAAAGAAGTTGGGGGGCTATTTGTGAGAGAATTCAAAAGTCAAGGGTTTGAATGAGATAGAAAGAGTTTGACTGGACCAAAATGCGAACTTGGTCAAGATCATCTCAGATTGGGCCCAAATTTTAGTACAAACCTGATTTGGGTCCAAGGAATTCAATGGTGAAGTTATATTTTTGACCATGTTTGACTGGGTAATTTATGCAAAGACCCAAATTAGGGTAAATGTCTGTCTGAGACTATGTTTTGGGTCAAGACGGGTTTTGATGGTCAAATTGAAGGTTCCAAACCATAGAGGATATTTTTCTATGAATTTTAGAGGGTTTAGGTAAATTTTATCCTGACTAGAACCTCAATTAATTTAGCAGGTCTATTTTTAGGGTTTCAAAAGTCATTTAATTCACAAAACACGCAAAAATCCTTTTCTGTCTTTTCTAACCCACTTGTTAGCCTTTTAGGATCATTTGATCCTTAATTAACCCCTGAGAAAATCCGTGGTTGCTATACAAATGAGATATGCTGTTAAAACTGTAGTTTTACCCCTAGTTTCTTGTCTATCTCTTCGAATGATTATGCAATGAATTACAATCCTTCAATAGCTATGTAGGAGCATTTATGACTTAATCAGGTCAAACTGAGCTAGTTATGGCTTATGATGGTGTCCCCATCAATATCCCATTTAACAGGTTGAATAAAGGTACCTTGATGAGAAGCCCCCTTCCAGAAAAATCTCTTTCACATAATATCAAGTCTCTTCCAAATTGATTTAGGCGCTCTGAAAATAGAGAATAAGAAAACTGGGATAGATGTGACCACTAAATTTAACAAAATGAGTCTCCCCCCTTTAGATAAATAATGACTGCTCCAGCGTTCTAGTTTGGTGGCCACCTTCTCAAAAAGAAAATTCCAGTCACTCTTCATTTTTGTACAGTTCAAAGGCAAACCCAAGTACATGATTGGCAGGGAGACCACTAGTGTGCCTAAGATAGAGGAGATGTCATTCTGATCACTGCCACTCATACCAAAGCAAACCAAAGATGATTTACTTCCATTCAACTTTAAGCCAGAAATTTCTCCAAAGATGTTAACCATATAATAGAGTGCTTGTGCTTCCCTCTTACATCCTTCTACGAAAAAAAATAGTACCATCTGCATACTAAAGAATAGGAGCCAAGGCCCTTCTATTTGTCATCGAATAGCCCGTTATCAAGCCATCTTTCACCAGTTTGCATGCATATCTTGGTAGAGTATCTACTGCCAAATTAAAAATCAATGGGGCCAAAGGACAACCTTGGCGCATCCCACACTGAGACTATATCAAGGTTTTGCACGGTTTCCCATTAATTAAGGGGGAATAGGAGGCAGTCATAATGCATCCCTTCATCCGTTGGATCCAGACTGAGGGGAACTTTCTTCTTTTAAAAATTTCCCATAGATATGACCAAGAGACTGAATCGTAAGCTCTAGAAAAATCTACCTTCCATAGAAAGGCCTTGGACTTTCTCCTGTGCCACCCCATCACCATCTCTTGTGCTACAATGAATGATTCTTGTAGGGATCTCCGAGGCAGAAACGCAGATTAAACAGGCATAATCAAGGCTTGCAGAACTTTACACATTCTATTGGCAAGGATTTTGCTAATAATTAAGTATATGGAGTTTGACAGCACAACAGGCCTATAATCAGAGAAGCACTCCGCTCTCGACTTCTTTGGCAACAAAAATAGGTATGATTTGTTCAGCCTTTCAAACCTAGAGTTTCCCTTTTCAAATTCATGTATGACCCCCATCACTTCCTCCCTAAGAACATTCCACATTTCTTTGTAAAAAAAGCCTTGAACCCCATCTGGCCCTGGAGATCCTTCATTGTTTAAATCTTTGATAGCTTCCACAGCCTCATGTTCGGTAATAGAATCAAGCAATTTTGCAATTTGTTCATCGCTAACACCAGGAAAGGCAGTCGCTGCCATCCTCCACTTCCCTCTTGGAGTAGCTTTTGATATCTCTTTGAAGTAGCGTGAGGCTTCAATTCTTATCTCTCGAATGGATGATGTTCTCCTCCCCCCAACATTGATGGATGAAATGAGGTTAGTTCTCCTTCTAGCACTAGCAGCAAGATGAAAAAATTTCGTATTGGCATCCCCTTCCTTGAGCCATAGCTGCCTAGACCTCTCTCGCCAGTCCATTTCTTTTTTCAAATCCTCCTCAACAATGACTTGCTGCCAGTATTTCCTCATTTCCTATTCTTGGACACTAAAAGCCACCATGCATTCCTTCTTGTCAAGTTGCTAGACTTTTGCCAAGGCCTCCATTTTTATCAGCTCACGAATAGCCATCATAGTCTACTCGTATTGCCTTAGCATTATCGCATGGCGGTCAACTTAGAAGCTAATTTCTAGGTCGCAGAACTTGTAGCATCCTTGTGTTTCCACCAATTTGTCAACATATCCCTAAAACCATCCTCTCTGAACCAAGATTTTTTGAATTTGGAATACGAACCAACATCCACATTCTCCCCACTGTCCCAAACTATAGGTGTCTGGTCTGAAAATGACCTCTCTAGACTCATGACTGACGACAGTTGGAATCTCTCCAATAAGGTAGAGTTGCCAAAGAATCTATCTAGTTTGGACATGAGGCCACTGCCATTTCTCCAAGTAAACTCCACTCCACTGATGGGGAAATCAGTCAGGCCCAGGTTCTGCACTACCATCTGAAATCCAGCAATAGTACCATCTACATTACCACCAGGTTTGTCCCCACGTAAGAAGGAGGAATTGAAATCTCCACCTATGAGCCAAGGCTTCTCTTGAACCATATGATGAACTACTGATAGATCCTCCCAAAGTTCCACTCATTTGGCTACTGCACATGGACCATATACACACGAAATGTATCACTCTAAATCCTCCTGCTGATTCTGACATCTAGCAATAAGCATATGCTTGGCCATATGAGTTTCAATCACTTTATAATAGGATTTTCTCCACCATATAGCCAGCCCACTAGATCTGCCATTTGCATCCATCACTGTGCAGTCTGCTCTCCTAGACTGTTTGAGAATGTCCCAATTTGAATCACTACCCTCCTTTTTGTGTGTCTCTTGAATAAGAGCACAATCAATCTCCCATTCCAACAAATATCTGGATAAAGAAGCTCTTCTCACATGGTTTGTAGCCCACGCACGTTCCACGTTAAGATTCTCATCCATTGCGAAGATGAGCCCCTAGCGCCAGACTGTCCACGTGTTTAGCCATAATGGATTTAGCAATGATCTCTTCCTCAATAGGGTTCAAATTTTCCTTCCTCCTCCTAAGCATGTATGGGGAGTGCCCAGTCCCCTTCTTTTGACCAGAACCTTTCCCAAATTTGAAAGTTTCAGGGGCAGGAAGAGGTAGTTGGTTCATGTCTTTCAAGATAAGTCTCCCACTGCTGCCATCTTCCATCTCCCCCATACTGATGGAGGTTTTGTCTGAATCCTCATGCATTTGTTTACCACTCATGGAGTCAGTGACACCCTCTAAATTCATCTTCAGATCCCCTTTTGTTTCCTCATAGTGGCAGTCTTTCCTCTTCTTTGGCCCTGGAGAATCATTAGATACCATACGAACCTCTTGTTCCACCTGCTGCACCTCCCTTGTCTTAGCTTCACACATCTCAATCTGCCTTGGCTCTAGAAAAGTAAGTTCCTACCTTACCATTGACATTCAAATAAACCAAGAACAACCCCCACATCTGAGAATTATCTTATCAGGCACTGACCCACTTCTGAGGATTTCTACCTCAACCTTCAAAACCCTAGCATCTCCTTCCCCAATAGA
This sequence comes from Thalassia testudinum, assembly GCA_037157565.1. NCBI lineage: Eukaryota > Viridiplantae > Streptophyta > Magnoliopsida > Alismatales > Hydrocharitaceae > Thalassia > Thalassia testudinum. Next base: position 67,347,798 of record JAZHRO010000007.1, on the reverse strand, counting down.
AATCACCGTGTCATCAGATATATTCGTAAAACAAACAATCATCGTTGAAATCGCCCCTTTAGATCTCAGATGCAAAGGCTGACCCTGGATTGCTAAAGTAGCACCCTTAGTCCCAATTTTCTGTGGAGGGCGATCCTGAAGGGCTCCATCAAAGGGGGGAACCAACCTCCATAACACAGAGATATTCTTGAATTTACTCAATAGAAATCTAAGCCTTTCCACATCTAACATTCCCATACCAAAAATGAGAAAACAAGATGGGGATAGCATAGCAATCTTCCAACTCGGCGAGATGAGGGTTAAAGAACTCACCAGTTGATAGAAGCTTTCCACAGACGGGCTTCCAGTCATAATTTCTCCAATCAGTGCACCTCTCAACACCATCTCCGCAGATTGAATATCTTTAGAGAAAGGGATCTCCACATCAATCGTATGGCCCACCTGCACCGGGGGAGGGGGTCTCGGTACATCCTGGATCGTCTTCCTAGGGTGCAAAAAAATCTTCTTCACATACTGCAGGCCCTCCCTTTTGCATGAATCATGCTTATGACCATGTCCTCCACATGGCAGGCATGTGAGAGGATTCCTATAGCACACGATATCTCCATTCATCCTCCTCCAACCCTCTCTCAATCCACCCTGAAAAGACCCTCTCGATTGAGGAGGCCATCTCCTCTCCCTCCTCCAGTTTTTCAATTTCCAGGTCTTCCATCCATCCTCCTCCCCTGCCCTAGCCATGCCCTCGCCATCGCCCCCGTTGCCTGCCCTCTCTCTCTTTCTCTCTCCATCAGCACCCCCAGTAAGGTAGTATTGTTTAGAAATCAATATTATTCCTAAGTTATGCTAGAATCTAGCTTAATTTAGGCATTTTAGGTTGCATGATTGCAGTGCAATCACACCCCCATGCCTAAATCTTGCTAGTCCCTAGCAAATGCAAGACTAAATGCAAAGTGGTCCTACATGATAGATTTCTATTAAGAGTTTGACTAGAGATTTATTTCTTTTGTTTTCATCCAAATCTTTAGAAATCTAGACAATTGTGAAAGTGTTTTGTTCTAGCCTATGCAACGAATCCAAGTGAAAAATCAATCCACATCTAAAGCTCATACTTGACCCTTAGTAAAAATCTATTGGGATAGGCAGACTTTTCCCCTCGGGTTTATAAGATAATCTATAAATTCAGCCCTGATTTTTTGGCTTAGGTAGAAGATAACTGAGTCAAGTATATTTGTATATGGCGGCTCACACTCATCTGGTGCTGCATATAGACTAGTACCTTAGAACCTAGATTTCCAGACTATTAAATAATTTAACTCAAAGAAAGGTGAAGAAATTGTACTCTCTTTAGTTTCTTTGTACTCATTCTCACTCTTTCCCTTTCTTTCTTTTTCCTTTTCTTCTTTCTTCTCTTTTCTTTCCTTTAAAGCTCACAATCTCACCAAATTTGTCAATCTATTTGGTGGTCTCTCCTGGAATTAACACTTTGATTAGGTTCTGATAACTCTACGACTAAGTCAGAATTCCTCAGCCTATATTTAGGTGGCCAGAAATATAAAAAAGTAGGTCAAGGTTGTATTTGGTGGATCGTAAGGGTGGTAGGTGTTGTTGCCTCAATACACTTGAAATAAACTCTAAACTCACAAACTCATTTTTCTCTACTTTTTCTTTTTCTTTTTCTAATTTTTTTCTATGTATATATATATATTTCTTTTCTTTTCTTTTTCTTTTATTTTTTTCTATAAATATATATATATTTTTTCTCTCTTTTTTTTATTTTTCTTTTATTTTTTTTTGCATCCAAATATTTACTAACGCAATGCAATATAGCATACGAAGTTTTATTTATAAGGCATTATTCGGGATTAGGGGTGTTCAAGAGGATATCGGGTGACTTATTTGGTGGAAGTGCCTATTCTCGACACCGGGAAGGGAATGGATAGGACAATGTATTTCTGATCTTGACATTAATAACCTCCTTCAGTCGAGAATTCCGTAAAGGATTGTCATGACCTTCCACCTTTCTCCTACTTTTATCAGAACCCACTCTCTACGTATTTGCCTTATTTGGTGGCTCTCAAGAGATTCACACTAAGAACTTTGTACGCAGAAACTGAGAGCGAAAACTATAGCTAACTCCGAGTATTATTATCTAATTATCCAGAAGTTAAGATTCCCCATACTAGCCTTAGAGTACCAGTAGACTTTCCACTCTCACCTCACACTTATTTGGTGGATCTGCTAGAAGATAGTTTGTCTGACTCTCTAATTACTATCTAAGGGCTTAGGAGAAGAAGCACTACTTCTCAACAAATTAAAGATGTTTATCGGTCTTCACAGAGGATCCATTTCAAATTCTATGTGTAAGTGTGAAATTGTATTGGATTTTAAATTCAGGAATCAACTTAAGAATAAATCTCTAATATGACCTTAAAAAAAATTCTTTATGCCTAAATGTAATTTGTTTTTTCTTTTCTGACATAAAGATAAGACATGTAATGTCCACCCCCCCATGCCTATTCATTATAATTTCCTCATTGAAATGTATGCATGAAAATCAAAATATAACAAGAAAGAGGAGGTGATATCACCTGATTATGTTTGTTGATACAGGTCAACATGGATGTAGAGGATGCAAACTACCTGTAAAGAATACTGGGTTGCCTTTTAGCCAGTGCTAAGTTTAACATCATTTGTCGGACCTAAACCCAAAGATGATTGATTAAATTAATGGGTTGAGTCAGGATTAAAATGAAGATATGATCGTTTGGTCTAAGAATCAGTGATCCACAAATGTGGACCAGCTGATGATGCAGTCCTATTCCAAAGAGTGTTTCTGGTTTGGAATATGGACTAGGGTCAGGTGGACGAGGTTCAAGATGCAGAGCCTGTTCGTCAATCCTATTCCATAAATCAAGAAGAGGTGGTAGAGGGTCTGGATTGAGATCGTGATTGAGATTTAAGTCTGGATCTGAATCAGAGTCATAAGAGTCTTCATAATGGTAGTTGGTATCAAAAATCATGAGTTCTCTAGGCTCTGGGTCATATGAGAGCAAAGGTAGAGTTGTGCTGAGTTCGTCAAAATCTTCATCAGATATTACCTCTTCCTTATCTGAAGTCATTTCTCCCTCAGATTCAAGCCATCCATTTGAACCAGTTGGTTTATAAGTTCTTCCCAGTCCATTATGTTCTGAACTTCTTCTTCTAGGGTTATTGCTTGGTTCATGTCCTTAGATTGTCCACTCTCTTGAACTCCCTCAAAATTTAATAGTTCTTGGATCTCGAGGTGAGTGTATTGAGGATTCTTCACATTATCATCTAACTTGTCATAAATTACTCCCAAGAGTTTCTCAATCTCCTTAATGTCCTTTTCAATTTGAGTTTCTATGGGAGATGGTAGATTAGAATCATCCTCAAGTACATCCCCTTCTTGCCTTTCATGCTAGTCTTGAGCTTTGGTAGGATTCAGATCATCTTTAGTGTGAATTGCCAAAGCTTGTTCAATTGTTCGTACAACCTCAATGGAACCACAATTCACCTTATTCTTTTGGGAAGCTTTAAAGATATTGAGTTGACAATTTTTCCTTCCAAAGGTGATGTGCATAATCCCTGTCTCACAGTTGATTAGAGCCTTAGCAGTGGCCAAGAAATGTCTCCTTAAGATTATCGAGGTGTGCTTCAGGTTTTCTGATGCCTCCATATGTAGCACAAGGAAGTCCACAGGGTACTCAAAATTCCTCACTTTTATAATCCAGCACAAGGAAGTCCACAGGGTACTCAAAATTCCTCACTTTTATAATCCATTCCGTACAAGGCCCTTAGAAATTTTGGTTGACCTATCAGTAAGCTGAAGGGTCACATCAGTGTGTTGCAATGGGCCTAAATGTAGCTCTTCATATAATTCCGTGGGGATTAAGTTGATTGAGGCACCAAGGATGAAACCATCTATTTCACATGAAATTAAGGGGATCCCTGGATCTTTCATTTTAGGAGGAAGCTTATTTAGGATGATGACACTGGCTTGTTCAGAAATCATGACCCTTTTTGATGATTTGGCTTGGCGTTTCGGTGTGCATAATTCCTTCAGAAATTTTGCACAAGCCGAGATGTTCTCAATAGCCTCAAGGAGTGGTATATTCACCTGGACTTGCTTTAGAATCTCAAGCCACTCGTTAGATTGGTTGGTTTTCTTTTCCCTAGGTTTAGTCAAGGCTTCAAGAAAAGGTGCTTGAGAAAAATCATGAGTATTCAAATCCTAAGTCTTGTTTTCTAGATTAGCTTGGTCTCCCATGTCAGATTCAGGCTCCTCAAGATCTTGGTAAGATTTTGATGTAGAAGGACCTTGGATTTGTTTCGCACTTCTCAAAGTGACAGCATAGGCATGTGCATTAGAGTTAGAAGGGTAAGGTGGGCTTCACAAAATGGGTTGAGCCTGGGTTGGGTTAGGGTTAACAAAACCAAGTGGGTGCTGGGGAGCAGGTTGAATTATGTGTGCTTGTTGCTCCTGTGTGTTGTGCTGGTTAACCCTATTGAAGTTCCTTGGGTTTGGGACAGGTTGGGATGGCAACATCCTGTGTTGTCTAGCATCAACTAGTTGGTCTAATCATCCCATCAAATTTGTTCTTAATTAATTCATCTCTTCCTTATGTCTTAGATTCATCTCTTGCATTTCTTTGAGGACCAGACTCAGATCAGAGGGCTGGTTTTCTTGAGTAGGTTGTGGCTGGTATGTGCATGGTTGTGTGTACCTACTAAGTTGCCCATAAGTGTTTGGCTTAGTCAAGTTAGGACCTTGGGCGGGTTTCTAACTTGACTAAGAAAAATTAGGATGGTTGCACCATCTAGGGTTGTAAGTGTTTTAATATGGCTCATTTATAGTGTAACCTTGGCGTGCATTCACATCCTTAGAATAACAAGGCATTGGACTGCCTAGTTCAGAATTCGAGGGCATCAAGGTCCCTCCTTCATACCCAGAAAGAGATGGGTCCAAGTACAGTTGGCTCATAGCTGGAGACATGGTTAGGTCATTGATGTTGTGCACTAATTCTTGACCTAGGGGGTTGGGGAGTTGGTTGCAGGTTAACATATTCATTCCTTGGGTAGGCATACGGTTTAATCAAGATTGTGTACCTAAGAAACTCCCGCACTTCAGAAGATTATCCAGCTTCTTATCCAAATTCTCCACATTATTTCCCACGAGTTCCACCTTGTCTAATCGTTGTGCAATTAACTCGTAGTCAACCAAGTTTGAATTATCTTTGATTTCAAAAACTCCGCTCCTTGGTTGATTAGCTATGTTAAAGGCGGACATTGAGGCATTATTGAGGGAATTTTCACTCATATTCTCGAGCAATTGAAAGGCTCCCTCAGCATCTAAACTTAGGAAATTTCCCCCACATGCTGCATCAACAAAATTCTTCAGATTGTCACTTAACCTATAATAGAAAATATGGGCCAAGTGCCACTCCGAAATCCCATGATGGGGGTATTTCCTAGCTAAATCATTGAACCTCTCCCACGCCTCTTGTAGTTGTTCCCCCACGGGTTCTGCTTAAAGGTTGTTATGGCACATCTAAAGGCATTAGTTTTTCCTACGGGAAAGAATTTCCTTAGGAATGTGCTCCTCAAATCTTCCCAGGTTAGGATTGGTCTACCAATCATTCTCAACCAATGAGCAGCTCTATCTTTCAAGGAGAATGGGAACATTTTCATCATCAGGATACCTTCATTCATGTTTCTAGGGCCAAAGGTCCTTCTTATGTGTAGAAGTTCTTCAAGGTGTTGGATGGGGTCATCTAACTCATGGCCATGGAAGTGGTGAATCAAGTTGATGATCTAAGGTTTGAGTTCAGAATCATCCCCACCCTGAGGTACCCTGACAAAGGGTTTAGGTTGGGCATTAGGAGGGTTGTAAAAGTCACGGAGAAGCCAATTTACCTTTCCATTTTAGAGTCGAGTAATGGCTTGCACTATGACCTCCATTTGTTGGTCATGATGCTGGCCTTGCTTAGTGATCTACCTTTGTAAGAGGGTCATAGGATCCATATTTTCTTCTTTAATTTCTTCTTCCTTGTGGTGACTAGCCATTGTAGAGAGTTCAGATTCAGATTCTAGATAAATAGGTCTTCTCCTAGGATTTCTTTTTAATGGTGGTAGCAAATCAGATTTCGAGATCTTCTACCTTGCATGCACCAGAAGAATGTCTATAGACAAGAGGGAGAAGACAGATGAGAGAATACCCCACCCTTTCAATGCAAGTAATCAAATTGGTCCTTAAAGTGTTATCCCTAAATAAAACTGATCTTGGCTCCCCAAAACACAACTGGGTTAGATCAACCCTTGAATTACTTGGCTGGCTAGAAGGGTGGGACCCCCTAGGACACCTCGCATGGCAGGACACCACTAAGGGTTAACGTGGTTACCGCATCAACCTTTTTTATCACCAGTAGGTTCAAGTAGATAAGGCCTTGACCTTAGCCTAATCTAATTTCAAGTCCCTAAGACTATTAGTCTTGCCTAGGGCACGTCTACTCAGTTTTAAGCTTGGGTTTGATGTGCTTTTGGAATATGATGGGCGTTAGGGGGGTGTTTGCCCTTAAAATTGATTTCAGATGTATGAGTGCACAAGCAAAAGGGGTTTACAGGCAATTTTTTAATAATGAAGTATCTTTTAAGGTCTAAATGCTTGTATTGGCGAATTTTAGAGTTCACTTGATTTAATACTTTCAACCAAGGTTCTGATGAGCACGCAAGATTTTTGCAGATCCCAGTTTGTTTGATAGATTTCCCTTAAGTATGGAAATGCAGGTGTGCTCTATCCTTAATGTGAAACCCTAGAAGCAGATAGTGCCAAGAAGCTTCTTTTAAGTCCAAATTCAGAGAAGTGGTGTGACCCAAGCAATGCAATCAATTGATCTTATTACACCACTAACTAGGCACTCAGAAAATATTTTTTAAGAATTTTTAATGTATGTTTTCTATTTTTTTCTAATTTAAAGTGTATTGGGGGTTTTGTAGTCTATTTTAACCCCCAATTTGTGATTAGATAATCCATGCAATCAAACATGCATGAAATATTTTTTTCATATTTTTCTTAAATTCTTGATTTCTTTAGAAACTCAGTGCTACAAATTTCAACTCAATCGAAGTTGCATAAAAATTTGTATGATATTTTGCACTCTGAAAAATTAGGAACAATAATCGAATTTATAACAAATCTGTGTGCAAATTTTTTAAATTGTTTTATAACTCAATTTTTTTGTAAAATTTAGATATGTTGTTCTTGACTTTGAAACTCAAGTTCAGTAAAAATTTAAGAATTTTTGGACATGAGGATCTTTGGGAATTGAATTTCTAAAATACGACTTTATTTCAGTCCAAAAATCAAGAGATTTTTTTTTTCAGTAAGCAAGCAAATTCTAACTAATCCTAAGGTTCACGCAAAACTAAAGTTTTTTGAATTATAACTAATCTAAACTATGGGTACTTACCTAAGATTCGAACTCGCACTTTCACCATTGTCGTGTCTAGTTCAAATTTCTTTGTTTCCTGCATACACGAAATCAACGAAAAAATAGCAAGTTAGAAATCTCAAATACGTACCGAAAAGCTTCAAAAATTTCCCTTGCCTCCCTGACAACGGTGCCAACTTGTTTGATGCGTAAATCACATTTTAAAAGATGATTTAGTTATAGTATAGCGTGAAACACGTCGACAAATAAATTTATAAAATCCAGTGACTACAGAATTTTATTGCAATTAGATAGAGTTTTTCACAATAGAAAATGCTAACAGAGATAGATAGATAAATAGTTAGAAAGAGAGAGGAAGAGAGAGAGATAGAGAGAAGGTAGATAGATGATGATGCTGCATGTAGGATGCTTGTGCGAAAAGCAGCAGCACCTCAGATCCAGAGTGTCGGGACGAAGGTCGGAGCGGAGTTGCAAAAGGAAAGAGGTTTAGAGGAAGGTGGAAGAGAGATGTCTGGAAGATGCCTTCTATTGGGGGGCCCTAAGCCTTCTTTTCTAGTTTTAATGAGGGGCAAAGTGGGCATTTTGGCCCTTAAACTCATGTAACAACTCCCTTATGATTAGATCCGTCGATCGGGAGATCAACGGATCAGATCTAGCCTCAAAACACCTTCAAACGTGCCTTCATAACGTGGATTCAACCTGGTGGCGACACGTGGCATGTTCTGGAGCTTTGGATCAAGATCAGATGGCTCCACTACTTCCTTACACGCATGTCATCTTCTTCGCTTGCCGCTCGCTCTGCTTTAGCGCCTCAACCTCAGTGGTCTGATCTCACGATTAGACGACTTAAACCACACCCATGTTGCCTTCTCAATGAAGCAAATGAGTGATATTGCGCGTTACGTGCATGTCAGATCCCACGTTTGGTCGCTATGCGCTCAGATCACGCTATATGGCTGCATCTCCATCCTTCGATCTCCATCCAATGATCTAATTGCGCCTGCCCTAGATTTCTCGTGTGGTGCTATTCAAACGCATGGCCTTTGCTAAGGGCAAAGGCGTGGACCATTGTGCCAAACCCTTGGTTTGTTGCTTTTTTGTTTTGAGGGAGCTTATTCTTGGTCGTTGGATGAAGATCCAACGACCGAGATCTTTTTTCCTTTGATGAGGCGTGAGGAGATCGGCGACGTGATGCATCATGGCCGTTGGATGGCCATCCAACGGCCCACACTGTGCTAGGAATGGCCTTTAGAGATGGAGCGACGATGAGGGGGCAGCTGTGATGGTGCCACGTGGCACCATCATGGCCGTCCATCTTCTTTTCCTTGTATATGGTGATGTAGACCTTCGATTGGGTTGATTTTTGCACTGTTGGATTGCGATCGTTGATCTGGATCCATTTATGCAGTTGGATTTTTCATCTGAGGCTCAGATATTTATCCTTTGGCTCCATGGTCTCTATTCTTTTATGGACTACACACGATGCTCTGGTTGTTTGATTGAGATGATTTTAGAAGCATTGGACTCCCATCGTCATTGTGATCAGACCTGTATGGTCTAATCTGTTATCAGTGGCTTCGAATCATCTACGATTAATTTCACCTCTCATTAGTACATAAAATGACGATTTTATCTATGCAACTAATCAAACTAACCATTATGGAAATTACGATGGTTATGAATGTATGGTTCCTAAGTTATGCTAGAATCTAGCTTAGTTCAGGTGTTTTAGGTTGCATGATTGCTGTGCAATCACACAGCCTCCAGTTTCCACTACGCTGTGCACCCCTCGCACCCCCATCCTTGTTGTCATGAAGGGGATCTCTTTCGCCATTGTCGTCTCACGAGTTGTTGTTGAGGTGGACGGTGGGGTGGAAGGCATCGAGGCGGATGTTGTCATTGTGTGTGGAGGGGAAGGGAAGGGGGAAAAGGGAGGGAGAGGAATTGGAGCTTGATGGAGATGTCGAAGGAGAAGGAGGGCGAGTTAGAGTGGGAGAGACGTCAACAAGGGAGTGAATGACGAGGGAGAGACATGATCACGTTAGTTGAATGATGTTGAGGAGAGATGCCCATGAGAGCCTCCTTTCTAGTTTCTTCCCTTCTCTGCAGCAAGCCATTATACTTTATCAGCTACTCTCTCAAGTGTCGCAATCTACTAGCCAAAGCCCTCTTGGCGGGGGTGGTGGAGGAGTGGTTACCCTCAAGCATGTAGAGGAGAGAGGTAGAGTCGATGATGGGAACACCATCATGAGCCATAACTAGCTTCATCATGGGCCATAACTAGCTCATTTTGACCTAATAAAGAGAATAAAAGCTCCTACATGACTTAGAAGAGGGCTTAATTGGAGGAATAAGTGTTTTGAGAAGAAAACATGAAATAAAGGTTAAAACTGTAATTTTACCATTGCAGTACATAAATGGAATTTCTTAGAGACAGAGCATAGGTCAAATGGTCTAAATAAGATAAAAAGTGGGTTGAATCAATCAGAAATGGGTTCATGTGCAATCTAGGAATTAAATGACATTTGGTAACCCTAAAACAGACCCGCTTAATTCAACAAGGTTCCGATCAGGATAAAAATCAAGTAAACCCTCTAAAAATCATGGAAAAATATCCCCTAGGGTTTAGAACATTCAAATTGGCCTCTGGAACCTAGTTTGACCTAGATTAGGGTCCTAGCTCATCAATTGACCTAAATTGGGTTTTTACGCAAAATGTCTAGTCAAACGTGGTCAAACCTAAAATCCAACTTCACCATTGGATTCCTTAGGTCAAAATTAGGTTTGTACCAAAATTTGGACCTAAGGGAAGGTCATCTTAACCTACTTTGCAAAATAGTCCACCCAATTACATTCTGGCCCCTAACTTTTGAAAACCCTTGCGAAAACCCCCCCAACTTTTGTTGTCACTTTCTGCATTCCGGTCCCTCTGCCAATGCAGCAAAAGACCCATACTCCGGCGAAGTTTCGAGGAGGATTTCTCCTCGCTTCCCCAGGGAGCTGCTCTCTGATGTGAAAGGGGGGTTCCTTGAGAAGTCCCCTACCGCCTGAGCAGCTCCCCATGCCCTGATTCGCACCATACCTCTCGTGCGAATGCTCGAGAGGTATGGGTGTTGTACCTGCGGTGACCTCCGGTGAGAGCTTTGCTGACCCTCTGTGCATCTGACCCACTGCTTGTGCCTATAAAAGAAACCCCAGGACTAGCCGCTTAAAGCAAGCTTGTCTTGGCGGAGAATCCCTCAAAATTTCCTCTCTTCCCTCTCCGGCAGGAAACCCACAAGCTCCGGTGACCACTCCTCCTCCTTCTCGTCGCTCTGCTGCCATACCAGCAGCAGAGACAGCTTCGTCTCGTCTTCCTGCGTCGCACCGCACCAAGCGCACGCCTCCCTGCCCACCTCCTCGTCGCCGCTCTCTCCCTCTGGGTGTTTCTTTTCCGGCGACAGTCGATACAACTGTCCGCCTCTCTGGCCCCTTCATCCCTGCAAGTAGGTTATAATTAGTCCCCATCTTCCCCTCTTTCTTTTCCCCACATTATTTAATTCAAACCGACCCTCGACTGTCCCTGACCACCATCACCTTCCCTGTCTCCGGCCACCCTCCGGCGAGTTGCCCCCGTCGATCCGCAGCTCCACACAACTCGTCGACCATCCCAGAAGCTTCGCCTCATCACACTGAACGCCCTCCGCCCCTCCACAGTCCCTCCACACTCACTCAACACGCCACCGAACAAACCTATTTTTCCAGCCACAGGACAACCTCGGCACGCATGCCTAGGCTGCCTCGCGGCCTGCCGCACAGCTCAACACCTTCGCCGTGCCACGGCGAAGGTTCCCCAGTAGTTTGATTAGGCCGAGAGGCCGTTGATAGCGATTTTATGCGGTTTGTTAATTAGGTCGTTGTAACGCGTAAATCCGCTTTCGCTCTTAAATTTATAATCCTAGATAGGGAAGTATCTAGGGTCGTCCAAGGAGGCAATATGGTTGCAAAATAGATTCTCTTGCTAGGAATATAAATCTCAACTTTCTTTTTGGTATTTTTTTCAATATATCATTTGTTTTATTTTTAAGCTAAGGCAACATGCGAACTGATGGCGGGAAAAGTGATTTACACTTCAATTTAAATACTACTTCTATGTGGCAAGTAGAGCCTCTCCCTAAGCTCACTCTAGGCAAGTGGAGGCCTAGAATAATTAGGGAGAGGGAGTGAAGAATGCTGGAAATAAGCTAATAGAAATGCAAACAAGAAATGCAAAGAAGGAAACTAGATAATTGATAAAGTGTTTTACAAAAGGCCTAGTAGAGGAAAGCTTGTACTACTAGAAAAATGCAAATAAGAAAAGAAAACACAAATCCTCTAGATAGATGGTGAAGAAGAGGGCTTCTTGCTCCAAGGTTGGTGGCTCCTAATCTTGAAAAGAGTCCTTCAACTCCTTCCTTGCAGTGCTCCGCCAAGGTGATGTCCTCCAAGGCAAGCCCTAGGGGGGCATGCCCTAAGTTTCTCTCCAAGGGTGGACGTCCACCCTAAGTCCTTCTCCCTTACCTGGCCGTCCTCCTTGAAGTGGAAGAGTCCTCCTCCTTGTCGTGGCTCAAGTTGAAGATAGTGGGGAGAAGAAGGCACCAAAGGGGCTGGTAATGTGCCCCTTTAATCTCCTTCTCTACTCCTTCTTCTTGGCCGTAGGTATAGGTGGTTTAGGTAGAAAAATATACTAAGGGAGGATGCCCCAAAATGGTGGTAGGTGGTGGCTTTTTATAGAATAGGAAGGGGGCTATGGTGACCTTTGAATTGGATGGCCAAGATGAGTTGATGGAGGTGGTTGGAGATCCCATGGCCAAGGAGAGTTGGCGCCACCTTAAGGGACACAAAGGGGGTAGTTATGGGTGTTGACACCCCTTAGTGTTGGCGCCAAAATGGGCTTTCTAGAAGGCTATTAGGTGGCGCCACCTTAAGGTTCTAGAAGGGGGGTATGTGGATGGCTAGGATGTGTTATATGGGTAGGTGTAGGGCGGATGAAGAGGCTGAAAGTTGGCGCCAAAATGGGGGTGGTTAGGGGTGGTTTTTGGCACCAACTTGAAGTGTCCTTTGGTGGAGATAATGGGGTGAAGGGGTGGCTAGGTGGTGGTGCCAACTTAAGTAGGGTAGCTAGCTTAGGTAGGCTTGAGTTGGTGGAGCTAGCTAGGGTTGATTTTTAAGGTAATGGATGGCCAAGGAGCTGGTTGTTAGCTAAGCTAAGCTAAGCTAAGCTAAGATAAGCTAAGCTAGCTTAGCTAAAGGTGGAGTAGAGGAGAAGGTAATGGAGCTAGGGTTTGGAGGAAGGAGCTAAGGAGGAGAAGTCTGGAGCTGGAGCTGGAGCTGGCTGCTGCTGAAGAGGCTGGCATGGGGCTACTCTAGCTGGCTTAGCTTGCTAGTTCTTTGCTAGTTGCTAAGCCAAACTAAAGTGAGCTAGCTTCTACCAAAATGAGCTGAGGTGAGCTAGGTCTGGTACTCCTGGGGAGAATCAACCTGGTTGAGGCAGCTAAGGTAGCTTAGCTCAACTGAGTTGAGCTAAGCTGAGTCCCCGGGAGCTGGACTTGAGCTTCCTGAGCTAGGATGAGTTCTTCTTCAGCTGGCTGGAGCTGAGTGGAGTTGGATGTAGCTGGATCTGAGCTGGGGTGAACTCCTGTCAACTTAGCTGAGCTAGCTAGGGTTCCCTGTGGACTAGTGGGAGCTGAGATGAGCTAGACTCAGCTAAGTTGAGCTGGATCTGAGCTGACTTGAGCTAGGGTGAGCTAAGGTGAACTCTCTTGAGCTGCCATCCAGCTGAGATTAGTTGAATGGAGCTGGGATGAGCTAACCCTAGTTCAAGTAAGCTAGGTTCCGGCTGCGGTGAGCTGGATCAAGCTGAAGTGAGCTGGATCAAGCTGAGGTGAGCTGGATCAGGCTGAGTTCCAGCTAGTCTGGGCTTCTCCTTCACCATTTGCCTTCTTGAGTGCTAGGGTTTTAGGGATCTATATATCTGTTCATCCCTAACACTCACAAAAACATATTAAAAAGACAATAAAAAATGCAATGCATGCCTAACCTATTTTATGCCTAAATGCAGCCCAAAAACCCGTTTGCAGAGTAAAATCCTAAGAGCTAGGTTTGTTTTAATGCATAAGAATGATGATAAACTGGCGTTTCGCACAGCTCAACACCTTCGCCGTGCCATGGCGAAGGTTTCCCAGTAGTTTGATTAGGCCGAGAGGCCGTATTCGTGTCTGACAGGTTCTGAGGCTCGACTGCCATTGACGCCACATTGAAGCAGCTTCTTTCGCGCTCCAGGTTTCAGGACTCCAGGTTTCCAGCTGCTGCGGATTGGGGAGACTCCTGTGAAGGCAGTTAGCCAGCAATCGAAGAGAATCGAAGCTGCAGCTGCGGAAGCAAGGCTGCAGTCTTCCTGCGGGCGCGCGTGAGGAGAGGCGACAGGATAGTCCCACATCGGTAAGCCTCGCAGCGATTCAGTGGTTTAAATTGTTTTTGTGAATAAGCCTTATCGCCTTCGAATGCACCTGGGGTGAGGTCCCTTGCCCTTCACACCCGCCTCGTCCGCGGATTCACCTCGCGGACCTGGTGGGATCTGACCGGACACCACCGAGCACACCTTGCGCACCATATCACGCCGGTGCACCTAGTCCCGGGTACGCAACCTGACCCGTTAACCCGGCTCTGGGAGAGCTTCCTGTGAGCGCTTTGTAGAGAGAGAGAGATACGTGCGGGTAGAGGGAAGGGTTAGGTTTTACTGTGCCTTGTGTGAAGGAACAGACCGCCGAAGGAGAAAGGCTGAAAGAAAGAAAACGTAAGGCAGAGAAGAAGCAGAAGAAGAGAGGCCGTGCAGAAGAAAGGAGAAGGAAGGAAAAAGAGATACTGTAGAGGAAATAGGAAAAGGCTCACCAAAGAAGAAGAAGAAGGACTAGCAGAAGGACTCAGAAGAAGAGGAGAAAGAAGAGCAAGAGAAAGAAAGAAAGTAAAGGAAGAACAGAAGAAGAAGACTTTCATTTTAAGACGTCTGATACAAAAATCAGACGTCCAATTCTGTTCTTTTTAGCAATTCATTTTTATAATTCTCTCATTGAACCAATTGTTTTCTCAAGTTTTTAAAAGTACTTAGATTGCTCCCTGTGTTCGACCTCGGATACTCCGATTTTCGAGTAATAAAATCTTTATTTGTTTTGAACGTTTTGTCGGCTATACTACAACGTGACATCCTTTAAAAACTCGATAAAACGTCTCCGAAACATTTTGGCGCCGTTATGTTTCGGAGACGTTTTATCAGGTTTTTAAAGGATGTCACGTTGTAGTATAGCCGAAAAAATGTTCAAAACAAATAAAGATTTTATTACTCGAAAACCGGAGTATCCGAGGTCGAACACAGGGAGCAATCTAAGTACTTTTAAAAACTTGAGAAAACAATTGGTTCAATGAGAGAATTATAAAAATGAATTGCTAAAAAGAACAGAATTGGACGTCTGATTTCTGTATCAGACGTCTTAAAATGAGAGTCTTCTTCTTCTTTTGCTGTTGCGTGCCTCTGATCTTCTTCACTGTTCTTCTTCTTCTTTTGATTCTGTCTTCAGTTAGTCCTTCTCTCTTTCTTTTGTTCTTCCTTTACTTTCTTTCTCTTGCTCTTCTTTCTCCTTCTGAGTCCTTCTGCTAGTCCTTCTTCTTCTTCTTGGGCGAGCCTTTTCCTATTTCCTCTGCAGTATCTCTTTTTCCTTCCTTCTCTTTTCTTCTACAAGGCCTCTCTTCTTTTGCTTCTTCTCTGCCTTGCGTTTTCTTTCTTTCAGCCTTTCTCCTTCGGCGCTCTGTTTCTGCACACAAGGCACAGCAAAACCTAACCCTTCCCTCTACCCGCACGTATCTCTCTCTCTGCAAAGCGCTCATAGGAAGCTCTCCCAGAGTCGGGTAACGGGTCAGGTTGTGTACCTGGGGACCAGGCGCACTGGCGTGTTATGGTGCGCGAGGTGTGCTCGGTAGTGTCAGGTCGGATCCGCCAGGTCCGCGTGGTGAATCCATGGATGAGGCAGGTGTGATGGGCGAGGGACCTCACCCCAGGTGTGGTCGGAGGCGATAAGCCCGTATCACAAAATCAATTTAAACAGTGAAGGCGCTGCGAGGCTTACCGATGTGGGACTATCCTGTCGCCTCTCCTCGCACGCGCCCGCAGGATGACCTCTTCGCAATCTCCTCAGCTGCAGCCTCGATTCTCGTCGGTTGCTGGCTGGCTGCCTTCGCAGGAGTCTCCCCAATCCGTAGCAGCTGAAAACCTGGAGCTCTGAAGCTTGGAGCTCTGAAGAAGCTACTTCAAGGTGGCTTTAATGGCGGTTGAGCCTCAGAACCTGTCAGACACGAATAAGGCCTCTCGGCCTAATCAAACTACCGGGAAACCTTCTCCGTGGCACGGCGAAGGTGTTGAGCTGTGTGGCAGGCCACGGGGCGGCCTAGGCGTGCGTGCCTAGGTCGTCCTGTGGCCGGAAAAATGGGTGTGTTCGGTGGCATGTTGAGTGAGTGTGGAGGGACTGTGGAGGGGCAGAGGGCATTCAGTGTGATGAGGCAGAGCTTCTAGGATGGTCGGCGAGTTGTGTGGAGCTACGGATCGACGGGGGCACCTCGCCGGAGGGTGGCCGGAGACGGGGAAGGTGATGGTGGTCAGGGACAGTCGAGGGTCGATTTGAATGAAATAATGTAGGGAAAAGAAAGAGGGGAAGATGGGGAGTAATTATAAACTACTTGCAGGGACGAAGGGGACCGGAGAGGCGGGCAGTCGTATCGACTGTCGCCGGAGAAGAAACACCCAGAGGGAGAGAGCGGCGACGAGGAAGTGGGCAAGGAGGCGTGCTCTTGCTGCGGTGCGACGCAGGAAGACGAGACGAAGTAGACTCTGCTGCAGGTATGGCAGCAGAGCGACGAGAAGGAGGAGTGGCCGCCGGAGCTTGCGGGTTTCCTGTCGGAGAGGGAAGAGAGGAAATTTTGAGGGATTCTCCGCCAAGACAAGTCTGCTTTAAGCGGCTGGTCCTAGGGTTTCTTTTATAGGCACAAGCAGCGGGTCAGATGCAAGAAGGGTGAGCAAAGCTCTCACCGGAGGTCGCCGCAGGTACAACACCCATACCTCTCGAGCGTTCGCACGAGAGGTATGGTGCGAATCAGGGCGTGGGAAGCTGCTCAGGCAGTAGGAGACTTCTCAGGGAACCTCCCTTTCACATCAGAGAGAAGCTCCCTGGGGAAGCGAGGAGAAATCTTCCTCGAAACTTCGCCGGAGTATGGGTCTTCTGCTGCATTGGCAGAGGGACCGGAATGCAGAAGGTGACAACAAAAGTTGGGGGGGTTTTCGCAAGGGTTTTCAAAAGTTAGGGGCCAGAATGTAATTAAGTGGACTATTTTGCAAAGTAGGTCAAGATGACCTTCCCTTAGGTCCAAATTTTGGTACAAACCTAATTTTGACCTAAGGAATCTAATGGTGAAGTTGGATTTTAGGTTTGACCACGTTTGACTGGACATTTTGCGTAAAAACCTAATTTAGGTCAATTGATGAGCTAGGACCCTAATCTAGGTCAAACTAGGTTCCAGAGGCCAATTTGAATGTTCTAAACCCTAAGGGACATTTTTCCATGATTTTTAGAGGATTTACTTGATTTTTATCCTGACTGAAACCTTGTTGAATTAAGCGGATCTATTTTAGGGTTACCAAATGTCATTTAATTCCTAGATTGCACATGAACCCATTTCTGATTGATTCAACCCACTTTTTATCTTATTTAAACCATTTGACCTATGCTATGCCTTTGAGAAATTCCGTTTATGTACTGTATTGGTAAAATTGTAGTTTTAACCTTTATTTCATGTTTTATTCTTAGAACACTTATTCCTCCACTTAAGCCCTCTTCTAAGTCATGTATGAGCTTTTATTCTCTTTATTAGGTCAAAATGAGCTAGTTATGGCTCATGATGAGGCTCTCATCATAGCTCAATTTGGTCTTATAAATTCAATAAAAGCTCTTACATATCAGTCAGAAGGTCTTTTGGGTAGGATGAGTTGTTTTGAGAAGAAAAGATGAAAATAAGGTTATTTCTGCAATTTTACCATCTTATCACAAATACAAAATAAACATGGGGTTTTTTATGGATTACTAAAGATCAAATATTCATTTAAGTCTAATAAATGGCTCCATGTAGACAAAATGGGTTTTCACGCATTTCAAAAAATAATGGACATTTGAAACCCTAAAAATAGACCTGCTTAATTAATTGAGGTTTTGGTTAAGATAAAATTCATCTAAACCCTCTAAAAATGATAAAAAAATTATTCTCTAGGGTTTGGCATCCTTGATTTGACCATCTGAACCCATTTTGACCTAAAACAGAGCCTCAGACAGATAATTGCTCTAATTTAGGTTTCTGTGCAATTTACCCAATCAAACTTGGTAGAAACCTAAATCTGAATTCACCATCAGATTCCTTGGGTCAAAATTAGGTCCGTACCAAAATTTGGACCCAATTAGAGATCACCTCGACTTAGTTTACATTCCAGTCCCTACAGACTCTTCTTATCACACAATGGCCCTTAACTTTTTGAATTATTTACAAATAGGTCCTTAACTTTTTCATCATATTCACATTTAGGTCCCTACTACCATTGGTGTGTATACACTAAGCTCCATCGAGATTCGAGCAAGGATTTCTCGCTTGATTCTCAATCAAACTATCCCAAAATTGAAAGGGAGATTCCTTGAGGAATTCCCTTCCAATTAAACCCAACCATGAATCCTAGTTCATTTCCAATCTTCCATGCGAACGCATGGAAGATGTGGGTATCAAGTCTGCGCAAACTTTCCAAGCTTCACAAGCTTGTTTCCAAGCTTCGAGCTCCTCCTTTTTGGCGTATAAAAGGATTAGGGGCAAGAACCCTTACTCAGCAAATTTTAGCCAGAGAAAACCCTCTCTTTTCCCTCTCCGGCCACCTTCGCAGTTTACTCCGGCCACCACTCTCCGACCTGCTCCTCCACACCTCCAACAATCAAATTGGAGGTGACAACATCTTCCTTTCTTCCTCGCGCACCTCTCCAGTCAACGGGAGGGTGTTCTTCTGCCTCAATCACCTTCGCCACTTCGTCGTCGCCTTCGTCTTCTTCGACTCCGGTCAACCACAATCGGAGCCCTCCACCTATCTCCTCCGCTCCTAAGACCCTCTACATCTTTCTCTTTCCCTCTACTTCTCCCTCCCACACTCGCAACACACACATGACCACCAGTCACTTATCTCCCCCTCCATCTTCTCCACCTCCGATAGAACTTCGGTGAGTTTGCTCGCACTCCACAGACCACCATCCGCCTTGCCACAACTCCCAAAAGCTCCGTCGTTCCACCATGACCGAAACCTCTCTCCTATTTCGTCGATCCACCCATTTAATCACCCCACTGAACTTACCCTCCACCGTTCACCTTCCCCGACTTCATCCGAGCAGTTCACACACTCTCATACCCCATAGATACCACTATCATCTTCCTCATTCTTTGGCGATCCTATTGAACCATTTGACGAGGGCTTTCAAGCTCAGATTTGTTTTTCAGGTATTTGTCAAACATCCGCCATCACCTGAGGGTTCGCAGACCACATCTTCAGTCCTCCTGCTACAATTGTCCCTGGTACTTCGCCTAGGTTGCGCGGAGTAGTTCTAGGCAGATCTCCAGGTCTGCAATTGAGTGTCGCGACCTCAGATGTTGCTTCAATTGGTCAAGATCTTCACCCGTGGTCGCACGCGCTGAGCCGCTGTGGGATAGTCCCACATCAGATGGAGCAGACCCCTCCATAGCCCATAAGTTGATTTTGCTCCTCTGCTTAGTTGCCTCAGCATGCATAGGGGGTGAGGTCCCTGCCCATGCACGTGCAAACGCACGCCCTTCCCTGTGCTCATGCCTTGTAGGTCTGGGCCTTGGTCCGTTTACTCGGTTAGCCGGGTCTGGTATGGTTTACTCGATCTGAGAAAGAAGAGAAGAAGAGAACAATACCTATGCACTGTAGCAAAGAAGAGTTTAAGTTGTCTAATTGAAAGCTCCATCGTTTGATCTGTCTGACATAGTGCATTGTGCACTTAGCTTACATGGATTAAATTTGGTTGATACTGTTGAGATATTTGCTATTATTGTAATAGGGTAATTAGTGATTCAAATCATTATTTGACCCTAATCTTTTTGCACTATTGACATTTGCTATTATCTATACATTATTATTGCTTGAATTTCTCATTAAATATTGTTATCTTGTGCTTAAATTATGATCTTGAGATTATTTGCAACACTTGCTCCCAGTATTCGATCTCGGACTTATATTTGAGTTATAAATTATATTTGTTCACGTGCTATTTTTGGCTATATTGCAACGAAGTGATTTTAAAACACCGATTTAGAGCGTACAACATTTTAGCGCCGTTGCCAGGGAGCAACGTGCAATTTGATCTCTTGATTACAATGTCTAATTTGATACTAACTTGCTTTATCTATTTTGTTGTGATTTGTGTGGGGGAATCCAATCAAGGAGAATCAGACAATCACCAAACACTCTAGGGGCTGGTAAACTCTATCCACTTTCTTCTAAGCCTCAGATTCTGAAAAAGCTAAAAGAAAAAAAATCAATCATGGCTAACTTGTATTCTATTCTTAGATTAATCATTACAAGTTGCCTGATTTGATACATTCTTTTTAGAAAACATCCCAAACCTGATTCTTGCACCTACTTAGGGATTTAAGACACCTAGGGCTACCACCTTCTTGATTGAGCCCTAGGTGCTAGATTTGGAATTAATTGATTGACCAATTAGAGCCAATTAGGGTTTCCATTCTAGGATTTTGGAGACACTTGCTTAAAATAAGAATTAATCTTTCCAAACTGTGTGTGTCCTAAGCCTTGATTGAACTTACCTAAGAAACAAACCCTAAGAATCAAGCTCTAAATCTCACTTGAATCCTAAAAGCAGGGACCTAATAATTAAGGACAAATCAGGTGAAGTTGACCCACCTTGCAGGGTCAACCAATCTTCAAATTAGGTCACCTCTCACAAAAACATCTTAAAGTTCAAGTGAAATCCTAAGCACCCACACTCTAAACTTAAAATTGGTATACTTAAGAGGTTAAGTCACCATTCTGGTCTACCTGGACTCTCAGTGACAAGGAAGGTCGGGTGGGGGAAATCCTGTAACCCGTGGGGACGCTCTACCGTGTAGGGGTCTTTGCGGGACTCTCCCTTCCTGGCTACCCAAGTAATTCTCAGGTGGATGACTTTCTGATATAGAGGTATCATCCACCCTAAACCTCTATAGTCATCCAAAGATATTTGGGTGTCGTGATTAGGTCCATCACACTTTCTATTCCTCATCTTCTCCATCGGTGCATGTTTTGGAGGAGGTTCCTAAGATCACCCTTGAGGCCTCCATTAGCTATTCACTCTCATCGAGGCCAAGCCTCGACTTCCCTATTTGTGCAACCACCTAACCATATTGACATATCTTCTGATTCATCGAGTCGAGATCTCCTTCATCCATACTCATGGAACAACTAGTAGAAGAAGAAAACAATCTCCAGAATCATCTTTAGTGCCACAACGATCTATTCCAAGGATTTATGAATCCACCACAGCGTCCTATGATGTGAAATCATTACAATCCCGCTACGGTGGCGATCGAACCTTGAGTCCAAATCTCGGCTGGAGGACCTGATAATGAACTCAAGCCCAACATGATTCATGCTATTCCTAAATTCCATGGGCTCAATTCTGAAGATCCCTTCCAACATATCAAGTAACTCAACCATCTGGCCCAGACCTTCAAGTCAGAAGCTCAGAATCGGGTTATCTTACTCATGAAAATGTTCTCCTTCTCTCTCATGGACAAGATCGCTCACTGGTACCAAACCCTAACTTGTCCAATCAACACATGGGTTGAACTACAATTCAAGTTTCTGAAAAAGTCTTCCTTGTTGGTTGGACAAATGCTCTGTGGCACCAGATCACACATTTCACGCAGCAAGCAGGAGAACAACTTCATGAGGCATGGGATCGCTTATTGGATCTCATGTGAAAGTGCCCCCACCATGGAGTTCCTAAATGGGAACAAATCCAGTCTTTTTACCATGGGCTCCGTGAGGATATTCTATTGTTCGTCAATGTGACCTGTGGAGGAAACATCATGGGTCAACA
The DNA here is from genome assembly GCA_037157565.1 of Thalassia testudinum. Classification (NCBI taxonomy): domain Eukaryota; kingdom Viridiplantae; phylum Streptophyta; class Magnoliopsida; order Alismatales; family Hydrocharitaceae; genus Thalassia; species Thalassia testudinum. Next base: position 67,326,125 of record JAZHRO010000007.1, on the reverse strand, counting down.
TGAAGACATCGTGTGGGAGATTCTCGAGAACATGTGCGAGAACTCCATCAATAATGAATCGATGGGCATGTTTGACTGGATGAATGCCCATGCATTAATGAATTTGCGGGGAGCACATGAGACTCAAGGCCTGTCCTCTTCCGTCGACTTGGAGTTAATGGCTAGTCACCTGGACAAGATCTCTGTCATTGAGAAGAAGGTGGATGAGCTGACTCGACATCTGTAGCGAGCCACCTCTGTGCAAAACCCGTTCGCACAACCACCCTCTTGGAGGGAGGTTGTGTACAACATCTATCGCCAATCTTCTTAGGGGATGGATCCATATCCACCCCCGTCTGATCCAGGGTTTGGTGGAAGCTTCGGATCCGCCTACTCTAGTTGGGGGAACTCTAAACCCTCATCTTCTGATTTCTTTGAGGTTCCTCAGACCTGCGAGGACCTCAACGCCATCCAGAATGATCCTTTCTCAAACACCTACAACCCTGGATGGTGTAATCATCCTAATTTCACATGGTCAAGGAACAATCAAAATCAGAGACCTCAATATCAGCCCTGACAACAAGTTTCTTGTCCATATTAGCCGCCGCAGCCTTGGCCCAACCCAACTTACCAAACCGGGCCAACTTGAGAAGATCAAATGACTCTTAACCTTTAGACTCTAGCTGACATTCAGAAGTCGAATGCGGCTATGCAAAAATAGAACAAAGATGAGATCACAGAGGTTCACAATCAACTCATTCAAATGGCAAATCCCTGCCAACCTGGTGCACTCCCTTCGTAACCTCTTCCCAATTCAAATAACGTGCCGAGCTAGAGGCGTGTTATGAACCTGACTTAGGGCCAGGCTCACTATGTCTATTAGGCCCCTTCTGCTCTATCACCTGACGGGATGGAGGCTTCGACATCATACTCGGGTTATCAGCAGCAACCACCTCTTTTGCCTACCCCAACCCAAAACCAGGTAGGACTAAATTCTGTTACCACTCGTAGTGGCAAAACAACTCAGGAACCACTTTACCTGAGCCACTCTCAGCCTGGTAGTTCAAACTCAAATCCTAGGTTGGTCATCTAGGATACCCCTGTCCTAGATCAAGAACCTAGACCAATTCTAGAGGAACCTGCAAAGGTTCCATTTCCTGAGGCCTTAACCAAGGAAAAGAAGAAACCCAAACATGTGGCTCTCGAGGAGAACCTGGTTAAGCTCTTTGAGCAGGTCCAAATAAACATCCCATTGATGGATGCAATTCGCCAGGTATCGGCTTATGCGAGATTTTTAAAGGATGTATGTACACCTAAGCGTAAGCCGCGAACCAAAGGCAGGAATCTAATCGTACTGTCGTAGCAAGCCAGCTCTATCATTTTGAGCAGACTCCTACCTAAGGCAAAAGACCCTGGTACCCCTCTGATTTCATGCAAAATCGGTGATTTAGAATTCGACAGAGCCCTTTTAGACTTAGGAGCTTCCATCAATTTGATCCCTACGTCCCTACTAGATCATTTCGAGGAGATTGAGTTAAAACCGATTGAGGTGACTTTACAGCTAGTTGACTAATCAATTAAGTCAACTAGAGTTCTCGAGGATGTTTTGGTTCGGATCCACGAGTTCTACTTTCTTGTGGACTTCATTGTGTTGGATATGGAGACTCCTGAGAATCTAAAGAATACATAGATTATATTAGGTAGGCCATTCTTAGCGACAGCTAGGGTGAACATTAATTGCGAAGAGGGCCAGATTGAATTGAAATTCGGGAACAAGACACTAAAAATTGATATGTTTATGGCCCAGAAAGGAATTAACTGTGGGGTAGTGGAACAAGTATACGACATCAGTTCTGTGGTTAACACATTTCTCGAGGTCAACCAAATTATCCCTAATCCTCAACCCCAAGCAGATCATTCCTCGCAGATAGAGGAGCCTAACATCGATCTAGACCCACATACAGCTCCCACCTTTTCTTCTGAGGCCCATCCCGACCCGCCTGCTGCTGCTGATAATCCTGTTATGGAATTGAAGCCTCTTCCCAATCATCTAAAATACATTTTTTTCGGTTCTGTTCAGACATTTCTTGTGATTATCAATTCCCACCTTACCTCTGATCAGGAAATACGTCTGATTTCTATCGTCCAGCAGCATCAAAGAGCCATTGGTTGGACTCTCAATGATCTGATTGGCATTAGCCCTTCATATTGCACACATCGCATTTATACCGAAGAGGGTGCACGACCATCCTGTGAAATGTAGAGACGTCTGAATCTTAATATGCAAGATGTCGTGAGAAAGGAGATCATCAAGTGGTTAGATGCAGGGATCATCTACTCGATCTCTGATAGTCGGTGGGTGAGTCTAATCCAGGTTGTGCCTAAGAAAGAAGGACTCACCGTGATCACGACTGAAATTGGAGAAACCATACCGACCCGTTTAGCAAACTCATGGAGAGTCTGCACTGATTACAGAAGATTGAATGCCTCCACAAAGAAGGATCATTTCCCACTTCCGTTTATTGATCAGATACTCGAGAAACTAGCAGGAAATCATTTCTTCTGCTTTTTGGACGAGTACTCCAGTTACAATCAGGTGGCAATCCATCCTGAGGACCAAGAGAAGACCACATTCTCCTACCCCTACGGGACATACGCGTTCTGTAGGATGCCTTTCGATCTCTACAATGCACCCGCAACCTTTCAGTGGTGCATGCTTGCCATATTCTCAGATATGGTAGGTGAATACCTTGAAGTCTTCATGGACGACTTCTTGATATTTGGGGAATCTTTTGATGATTGCCTCCTGCACTTGGTCCAAATCCTCAGGCATTGTATCGACGTGAATCTGGTTCTTTCCTGGGAAAAGAGCCACTTCATGGTACCTGAGGGAATTGTCCTGGGTCACCTCGTCTTTGATAAAGGCATATAGGTTGATTGAGCCAAGGTTAATTTGATTGCTAAACTAACCATGCCTAGCTCGGTCAAGGACATTCGATCTTTCCTAGGGCACATCAATTTTTACCACTGTTTCATTCCTGATTTCTCGAAAATTGCATGCCCCCTGACTAATCTTCTCTCAAAGGATGTCCCTTTTGAGATCACTGATGAGTGCACTCATGCATTTGAGAGCCTACGTGATCGAGTTACTCAAGGACCAATCCTACAATCCCCTGACTGGTCTCTACCCTTTGAAATCATGTGTGATGCGTCTGACTATGTAGTAGGTGTGGTGCTTGGGTAGAAAATTGACGGGAAACTTGTGGTCATCTACTACACCAGCAAGACGTTGGACGGGGCTCAACGTAACTACACGATTATTGAGAAAGAGTTGTTAGTACTAGTATTTGGCTTGGAGAAATTCAGATCTTATCTTTTGGGTTCCCATGTCATCATTTACTCAGATCACACTGCTATGAGGAACTTACTCACAAAGAAGGATGCAAAACCTCAATTAATCCATTGAATCTTGTTGTGGAAAGAATTTGATCTCGAGATTCGCAACAAGGTGGGAAAACAGAATGTGGTAGCTAACCATTTGTCCCATCTTCCTTCTTCAGTCATCAACCCGTCTAGTCCAATCACCGAGCATTTTCCAGACGAACATTTACTAGCCATTCATGGTCTCCCCTGGTTTGCTGATATAGTAAACTACTTGGTTACGGGGAAAGTCCCGCCAGATTGGGCAACTTCCAAGTGGGACAAGCTGATTTCCGAGGCCAAGTACTATATTTGGGAGGAACCATATCTCTTCCACATGGGCAATGATCAGGTGATCCGGAGATGCATTCCTGACGACGAGGTCAATGATGTGATCTCATTCTATCATGACCAAGCCTACGGTGGCCATTTCTCTGGGCATAAAACCACAGCAAAAATCCTCCAGAGTGGGTTCTTCTGGCCCATGATGTTCAAAGATGCACAAACGTATTGTAGGTCATGTGCTTGTTGTCAGACCTCGGCAACATGGGCCTGCGGGATATGATGCCCTTGAACCCGATAATTGTGTGCGAAATCTTTGACATATGGGGAATCGATTTCATGGGACACTTTCCTGGATCTAACAGCTTTGAATACATCTTGCTCACTATTGATTATGTCACTAAGTGGATAGAAGTTGTCCCCATGAGAACTTGCGATCATAAAGTTATTCTCTGATTCATATAGAACATCTTTTCCTGATTTGGGGTTCCTAAGGCAATCATCGATGATGGTGGGTCTCATTTCAATAGCACTTCTAGTCCCTGATGAAAAAGTATGGGCTATCACATAATATCTCGACTCCTTACCACCCTTAGACTAATGGATTGGCAAAACTGTTAAATCAAGAGATCAAAAAGATCCTTCAGGTCACTATTTGGCCTGATAGGAAGGACTGGTCTACTCACCTTCTGGAAGCTTTGTGGGCCTATAGGACTGCCCACAAGATCCAATTAGTCATGTGTCCCTTCAGATTAGTGTATGGAAAGGCATGTCACCTTCCCGTAGAGATGGAGCATAAGGCCTATTGGAAGTATGGAAGTGCAATCTGGAGCTGATGAAGGCTGGAATACATTGTCGGTTGCAATTGAGCGAGATCGAGGAACTACGTAATGACACATACGAGAACTCGCGTATCTACAAAGAGCGGGTCAAGGACTTCCATGATGGGCACATTATGCAAAAATCTTTCCACCTTGGTCAGAAAGTCTTACTCTTTGATGCCAAGCTCAAACTCTTCCCAGGCAAACTCAGATCTAAGTGGATTGGACCATTCTTGGTGAGATGAATCTTTGGAAATGGAGCCATCAAAATCAGTCAACCCAACCTTGATTCTGAACCTTTCATAGCGAATGGCCAGTGACTCAAGCCGTTCATTAAACTCACTGATACGAACTTGGCTGAGGTATCTTTTGGTCTGCATTCTCCCTGAGCATATTGTGCCTGGCTGATGGCGTTAAACTCAGTGCTTAACGGGAGGCAACTCATCATCTTTTGAAAAACTTGAAACCCTTTTGATACATCTCTTTACTAAACTCATATTGCACTTTAGGGTTCGTCCATTAGAACAGTTGACTCCACCTCTGGTACTCATACCAGAGCTTGAAATCATTCGCAATAGTCATCACGACCCGTCCACCCACCATTTCAACCTGTTCTAATATACGATCTAAGATGAACTCAAACCCACCTAATTTACAATGAGGACATTGGAAATCGTAGGCATGGGGGCATATTAAAGTGCAAAATGCCATGATAATCAATTCACAAGAAGGGTTTCACCAAAAAGAAAAAAAAGGAGGTTGAGGAAAAAGAAGAGCCATTTTTGAAAAAAAAATCAGAAAAAGAGGGAAGGAAAATTGAAAAGAAAAGAAAGGAGCAAAATGATAAAGAATGAAATTCAGTCCCTTCGAAGTAATATGGAACATACCTAACTTCTGGGTTGGGTCGAATGATGAATTATGATCTGGAAGGCTAAAACGTAAGGGATTAGTGGCGAATACCGACCTTAGGCCTCTTGGATCGGATTGGATTTAAACACTTACATGCTTGTCAAGATCCGGATTAGTCCTCAAGAGGTTAGGGAAAATGCATAGCTTGTGTATTAGGTCTAAGGCTTAGGGAGTATTCAGCCTCGTTAACTAACCCCTGGTTTACAAGACTCGGTAACTTAAGCACCCTAAATCATACACAGTCTGGTTCAGTGTGCTTTAAATAATAAGATCATGCCAAAGGGCATTTAATCTATTTTGAAAATGGTCCTAAGATCTAGATTAGGAGCGGCTTGAAAACACAAATTGATTTGGATGAGTTCTTGACGTAGAGAGGTGGGAAATTCCCCTTGAAAATGGTCCTAACATATCGTCTCCTCGGTACTTGTCTCCTAAGATATCTAAATATCCTACCGAGGGCATGTAAGCACCTTGTGCTGGTTCAGATGCCATGGGTGGCATTATCACGAAATGTCGATTGCCAGGGTCTGGATTTAGCTACAGAACACCATGGGTGGGATTATCCCAAAATCTCGAAAGCTAGGGTTCTGGGCATTGCCATGGGTGGTGCTATCTCGAAGCATCGATTGCTAGGGACCTTGCGAGGATTGATGGTAGGGACAAGGAATCCGATACAGACCGTGTTTAGGGCCAATCTGAAGATGGATCTAAGGAAAAATATAATAAAAAGAAAAAGAGAGAGAAAGCTCTCCACAAATCAAATTCTCCTTCTATATCTCTCCCTTACAAAATGCACTAGCAAACTGAACCTGGATTAACCATGTTTCAAGCACGAGTGCTTTAACTGCTGGGTCCAACGAACCTTAGGTTAGTTTCTGCAGGCCTTAGAAACCTTCACAGAGGACTGAGATGAAAGCTAGTGAGGTTTAGATCTGGGCTGGTACTTGAGTTCCTCTAGGCCTATGGTTGGTATTAAGATCTGATTCCTAGAGATGCGGCTTAGTAGGGCATCCTTACGGTTACATCCAGCCTAGATAATTGGTTTGATTCATAGAATTTTGCTAAGGGACTAGCAAAAGCTAGGCATGGGGGTATGATGGGAACACCATCATGAACCATAATTAGCTTCATTTAGTCCTATAAAGTCAATAAAAGCTCCTACATATCAGTCAAAAGGCCTCTTGAGCAGGATAACCAGGAGATTTTTTGGGGGTTACTAAAGGTTAAATATGTATTTAAGTCTAATAAGTGGGTCCATATAGACAGAAACGGGTTTTCACGCATTTCAAGAATTAATGGACATCTGAAACCCTAAAAATAGACCTACTTAATTAACTGAGGTTCTGGTCAGGATAAGTTCATTTAAACCCTCTACAAACATAGAAAAATATTCTCTAGCGTTTGGAATCCTTGATTTGATCATCTAAAACCATTTTGATCTAAAATAGAGTCTTAAACAGGCAGTTGCCATAATTTGGGTTTCTATGCAATTTACCCAATCAAACTTGGTAAAAACCTAAATCCGACTTCACCATCAGATTCCTTGGGTCAAAATTAGTTCTATACCTTGGGCCCAATCAGAGATTACCTTGACCTAGTTTACATTCCAGTCCAGACAGACTCTTCTTATCACATAATGGCCCTTAACTTTTTGAATTCTTTACAAATAGGTCCCTAACTTTTTCATCATCTTCACATTTAGGTCCCTTCCACCATTGGTGTGTATACACCAAGCTCCATCGAGATTCGAGCGAGGATTTCTCGCTCGATTCTCAATCAAACTATCCAAAAATTGAAAGGGAGATTCCTTGAGGAATTCCCTTCCAATTAAACCTGGCCAAATCTTGGTTCATTCCCAATCTTCCATGCAAATGCATGGAAGATGTGGGTATCAAGTTTGCACAAACTTTCCAGGCTTCACAAGCTTGGAGCTCCTCCTTTTTGGCCTATAAAAGGATCAGGGGCAAAAACCTTGCTCCTTAGAAAATTTTGGCCAGAGAAAACCCTCTCTTTTCCCTCTCAGGCCAACTCCGTAGTTTGATCTGGTGACCTCTCTCCGACCTGCTCCTTCGCACCTCCAACCATCATATTTGAGGTGCCAACATCTTCCTTTCTTCCTCGCGCATCTCTCCAGTTAAAGGGAGAGTGTTCTTCTGCCTCAATCACCTTCGCCGCTTTGCTGTCGCTTTCATCTTCTCCTGCTCTGGTCAGCCACAACTGGAGCCCTCCACCTATCTCCTCCGCTCGTAAGGCCCTCTACATCTTTCTCTTTCCCTCTACTTCTCTCCCCCACTCTCACAACACATGCACAACCACCAATCACTTATCTCCCCCTCTGTCTTCTTTGCCTCCGACAGAACTCTGGCAAGTTCACCTGCACTCCACAGACCACCATCCACCTCACCACAACTCCAAAAGCTTCGCCGTTCCACCATGACCAAAACCCCTCTCCTATTTCGTCAATCCACCCATTGAATCACCCACCGAACTCACCCTCCACCATTCACCTTCCCTGACAACATCTAAGCACTTCACACACTCCTACACCCCATGGATACCACTATCATCTTCCTTACTCTTCGACGATCCTATTAAACCATCTGACGAGGACTTTCAACCCTGTATTTGTGTTTCAGGTATCTACCGGACATTTTCCGCCGCCCGAGAGTTCGCTGACCACATCTTCAGTCCTCCGGCTACAATTGTCCCAGGTACTTCGCCCATGTTGCGCAGAGTAGTTCTTGGTAGATATCCAGGTCTGCAATTGTGCGTCACGACCTTAGTTGTTGCTTCAATCGGTCAAGATCTTCACCTATGGTCGCACACGCTGAGCCTCTGTGGGATAGTTCCACATCGGATAGAGCAGACCTGTTCACAGCCCATAAGTTGATTTTGCTCCTCTGCTTAGTCGCCACAACATGCATAGGGGGTGAGGTCCCTACCCACACATGTGCATACGCACGCCCTCTCCCATGCTCACGCTCGTGGATCTAGGCCTTGGTCCATTTACCCGGTTAGCTGGGTCTAGTATGGTTTGCTCGATACGAGAGAGAAGAGAAGAAGAGAGCAATGCCTGTGCATTGTAGCAAAGAAGAGTTTAAGCCGTCCGATTGAAAGCTCCATCGTCTGATCTATCTAGCACAATGCACTATGCACTTAGCTTGCGTGAATTAAATTTGGTTGATACTATTGAGATATTTACTATTATTGTAATTAGGGTAATTGTTGATTCAAATCACCATTTTACCCTAATCTTTTTGCACTATTGACATTTGCTATTATCTATACATTATTATTGATTGAATTTCTCATTAAATATTGTTATCTTGTGTTTAAATTGTGATCTTGAGATTAATTGCAACACTTGCTCCCTGTGTTCGACCTTGGACTTATATTCGAGTTATAAATTATATTTGTTTATGCACTATTTTTGGCTATATTGCAACAACGTGATTTTAAAACACTGATTCATAGCATACAATAGTCAATGGTGGAGAAAGGATGTGCTCAAGGAGGCAGACGATGATGGTGATGTGGATGGCAAGGAGGCAGTTGGGTTAGAGAGGGGGTGGTGCTGGTGGGAGGAGTCACCCCTGCTGGGGGCATGGGGGAGTGATCGGAGGGTGGAGGTGTCCCTGTTAGGGCTCTCGTGATGGGGTGGGTGGGAGGGGAGGAGGAGGAAGGTCCGAGGGGGGATGGGGGTGTGGGGATGAAGGGGCGGTGGTGGAAGTTGTCCCTGTAGCTATCAGTCTAGGTGGTGCTTTCTTCCATTGTTCTTGGACTAGGTCCTTAAAGCTCAATTCCATAAGCCACGATTTTTCAAATTTGAAGTAAATGGACACCTAGAAGCATTTGAGATGTTAATCTACAAAAAACTAAGCCCAGAAAATACATTTCATGTGTATGATTAATCAAAACTAGTTGCAATCTCCAATCAAATTAATTCAAAGTCCATTTAGAAACTCCATCTGAGCTTCTGAACCATTTTTGAACCTTAATCAACACCTTAACCCTTTAAATGAATGCTTGAAATCCATAAATCACCTCAGACCTTGGTGATGAAAGTGTTCATCCTAGATCTGATTCAAAGCAATAAATCTCCATTCTAACTTGTTGCAAATAATCTATGATATATCTTGAATTCAATCCAACTTATATTAGGAATCTTTAGATCCTAGAAACCCTAATTGATCCCCCTCCTTACACTACAAAAAATGTGAAGGAGGAAAATCACATCAGGTATTAAAATTAACTCAAAACCAATCATAGACCTTCATTCAAATCTCTCAAACATTGCTCAAACTCTAATAGACAAATTAAAACAACTTTCAATTGCTCAAGCTACCGCCCAGCTAGGCATTTGATCGTATGTTCATATAATTTATTGTTTTGAAGCTACGTCATCCATTGTGTAGTTCTATTTGATTTATTGTACATTTCTTTTTAGCATTTAATAAAAATAATTTTATTTTTTATCAAATGATTGCTTATGTTTATGTCAATTTCTTTCCAATTATGAGTATTATTTTAGATACACACACTTGCTAAAGAAGATATATGCCTGCAAGGCCAAACATTAGGTATTCTAACCCCTAGGGTAAAGGTCCTTCGAGTCAAATTGTATCCAAATTACTTGCCCATCGAAACTTATGATCATGTTATATGGACAATGCAGGAAGTATATGTATACCTCACTTACATGCATGATGTGTTATCTTTGTAGCTTGCCAAAAGACTCGATCGACTTTAGTTCGGTGAAGTATCGAACTAAAGGAGGTCCTTAAAGATTTGATGATAACTTAGTTTTGCTTGTTACATTTAACCTTGTGCGGTGAAATTGTGGTTGCTTATTATTGCTCTTCTTTGGTATACCAATTAATCTTATCTAGTTTTCTGTGGTGCGCTTAATTGGGTATTAAAGGAAATCTAGCTAAGGTGAGTACTGGGGGGTATATTGGAGAAGTACGGGGAGATGCTGTCAAAATTTCATTGCACTAAGGTTACATGTAACGAGCAAAACAAGTTGTCATCAATTCATCGAGGATGGGATATAAAGTGAAAATCTTAATCAATATACACATCATTTGGTCATTTCCCTTCCTAATAAGTGATTTGTTTACATTAAATTTTAGGTTATAATGGATAAAGTTTAGATTGGATTACAGGGTTTAGATTACACCAGATATAAGGATGGAGTAATTTCATTCCTAGATTGGGCCTTTCATGACGATAGGAGGATATTTAGGCGAGGAGGTCCACTTGATAATATCTTCTACCCATAGAGAAGATGTTTAAATAGTTCCTTACATGATCGTAATACTGTGCTTGAGCACTGCATTTGTAATGGGTGGTGGCGGCATTACACTACTTAGGTAGCTCATGGAGAAGAGTTACTAAGAAAGTCATAAACAAAGAGAACATTGTTGACCAAGAGATCGACGAGGAAATTGCTGATAGTGAAGGTGAAGAAATAGAAGAAATGTTGAATGAGATGAGAGTAGGAGAGGATATAAATATAGCCGAGAAAGATCCATTCAGTTGTGATTCATTCTATGATGCTGTTAAGGCAACTAAGGATCCTATTGCTCCTGGTGTTACGAAAATGCCAAAGTTGTCATTTTTGTTGAAGATGTTTCAACTGAAGGTTACGAATAAAGCTATCACTAAATTCATGTCAGAAATACTTCAGTTTATTGCTAAGTTGTTGAATAACCCTAAAGATTTTTCGGCTTCATGGTATGAGGTAAGGAAATAGATTCGTAAACTTGGCTTGGATTATCAGAAAATCGATGCATATCCAAATGAATGCATTCCTTTTAGAAATGAATTCGAAAATTTGAGTAATTATCCTGAACGTGGACATGAGAGATATAAGGAAGGTAAAAATTAAAGTAAGAGGAAACAACCTCAGAAAGTTCTTCGTTGCTTTCCACTGACACCTAGGCTTCAACATTTTTTTATATCAACTAAAACTGCATGGTGGATGACATGGCACCAGGATTGTAAATCTCAAGATGGAAGAATATGTCATCCTACTAATTCAGAGGAGTGGAAGAGATTTGACGAAAGAAATAATTTATTCGCTTTAGAAGCAAGAAACGTGCGGCTGGGTCTTGCAAGCGATGGATTCAATCCATTTAAGAGTATGTACCCATCATACTCTGTATGGCCAGTGGTAATAGTCACTTATAACTTACCTCCCTGGTTGTGTATGAGATTGTCATTCATGATACTGATCCTATTAATCCCAGTTCAAAATAACTAGGAAATGCAATAGATGTTTATCTCTAGCCATTAATCGTTGAACTAAAACAGTTGTGGTACATCGGCATGAAGACGTATGGTGCAGAAAAGAATGAATTTTACAATATGCATGCAGCATTATTGTGGACCATAAACGACTTCCCGACGTACGCAAATTTGTTAGGTTGGAGCACTAAAGGAAAGTTTGCTTGCCCAGTCTGTATGGAAGACACTCATTACCTACGATTACTGGAAAGTAAGAAATTCTGTTACTTAATACATCGCAGATTTCCACCTATTGAACATAGATGGAAAATGTCCCAGTTGAAGAGTAAATTTGATGGCAAGACATGTCGGTATTCAAAGAAAAATCCAAAGAATAAACTTAGTAAAGATTCTATCAGGTTGCCGGGTCTGGTTATAATGGAGAGATTACAAGAAATGGGCGCTAGACGACCTCGAGGAATTCTGGACTTCGAAAGAAAAGTATTTTTTTTATGAAGCTGCCATACTGAAAAGATCTTACAATACGTCAGAATTTAGATGTTATGCACATCGAAAAGAATGTGACGGATAGCATTTTAGACGCATTAAATCTAATGGATGATCGAAAGGATACAGTGAAAACAAGGAACGACATGGAGAGTTTAGGGATACATTCGGAGCTTCATGTTAATGAGGATGATGGCTACTTCCCACCTACTATTTATAGCTTGAATCAAGACCAAAAGAGTAGACTGTTCTCCCTCTTAAAGGAAATTCGAGTGCCAAATGGGTTTTCGTCGCAGGTTTCTCATTGTGTGAATGAAGTGTAGAAAAAGATATCTGGCTTGAAAAGTCATGACTCCCACATTTATATGCAAGTATTATTTCCACTAGAGATATGGGGGATACTGCTAGAGCCAGTTGTTGATTCATTCACAGAGATGAGTAGGTTTTTCAAAGCTGTTTGCTCGAAGATGCTACAAAATGATATGCTAGATCACTGGGATAAGCAAATAGTCATTACTCTCTGTAAGATGAAACAGATTCTTCCCCTAGTTTTCTCCGATGTAGTGGTTCATCTCACCCTACATCATGCAAATAAAGTGAGAATCAGTGGACTTATACAATTCAGATGGATGTACCCTGTGGAGCAGTTTTTAAAAAAGCTAAAAGATTATGTTTGGAACAAGGAAAAGCCAGAAGGATCCATTGTAGAAGGGTATCTCATGGAGGAGTGTATAAATTTTACTTCCGTGTACATGAATGAAACAGACAATCGCTTTAATAAACTTCAAAGGAACTTTGAGGGGGAATACAATGACAGTGATGAAGAATGTTTGTCAATTTTTGATATCAGAGGAAGGTCGATTCTTCATACAGAGCATAATGCAATTTCAGAAAATGATAGACGTTGTGCACATTTATATATTTTAACATAAATTCCTGAAATTGATCCATTTTACGAGGAATTCGAATGATTACCTCTTTCAAGGACAACTGAATTTGACTTTTTAGATTGATTTAAAGATTGGGTTAATCAATTGAAAGAGGATAAGGATCGATGACGGATACCAGATTTTGATGTAATTGTCGATTCACCATTACATTATGTACATTAGCACTCTGGGTATATAATAAATGAGTTTAGATTCGAAATAAAAGAAATTGATGATAGAAAGGTTATACAATAAACTAGAGTTGTTGATTCAGATCTTTCCACTAGTCCAGATGGATACTATGGTGAAATCAGAGAAATTGTGGAGATCAACTTCAGATTTGACAGCAGAGTTGTCCTATTTAAATGTCATTGGTTTGATATTTTTAAAGAGGGCACCGGTTTCAAAATTGACAAGAAACACAATTTCTTGAGTTTAAATTGCAATCATCAAATTCTTCAATCTGATGAATCATTCACATTAGCATGTCAAGTGACACAAGTTTTCTATGTCCTCGATAATTGCCAAAGGGGATGGGTTATACCCATAAGAACAGTATTGCATAACCATTTTGACACATAGTCTGAGACATACCAAGAATTAATAGAAGAATGTCATTTATTTACAATTAATGTTGACATCTAAGATTAATAATAATTTCTTTTCTTTGTTTCATTTCTGTTTAAATAAAATTCATATTAAAGTTGAAATTTATAGAGGCATATATGTCATTACAAAGGGAGTTTCGAGTAAAAATTCTTTAGTAATATTTTTTTTATGTTTAGAAAACTTTTTTCATTAATGATTTATATATTAATGATTTTTAATTATATTAATTATTGCATTTTTTACTTGTTACAGATAAAGTTGTTTAAGAAAAAACCCAAAAAGAAGGGTCCTCCTGAGACACAACCCTCTACGTAGCCCGATTAATCTCCTTAGGCTCAGCCACCTCCCCACATTAGGATCAGCCACCCCTTCGACAACATGTTCAGCCACCCCCACAGTCACGTTTCGTATGACCCGGGGAGATGGCACGTTTACTACATGCGGGAGGGAAGGGAAAGAGGAAGGAGATTGCTCAGACCTTGCCAAACAAAGTAGAGGATGATCCAGATTATGGAGGATTAGATGAGGAGGAGGGGGAGGAGGGAGAGGAGGCTAAGGAGGCAAAGGATGAGATGGTGGGGAGTACGTCCCCAGTTCATGTCGACATCTCAGCGGCAGGCTCAAGTTTTGGTAAGAAATCATATACCTTTAAGAAGTAAATTACTTATATGTTTTAAAGTTTATTATAACTTCAAAAATATATAATGAATATGATTAATGTTTATGTAGGTAGACTAGCAAGAGGATGGGGGAAGACAAAAAATCTAAACCTCTAGCGTATCCCCAAGAGCAGGAGAATAACAATTAGGCTTAGAACCGTAGGGGAGGTGGAGAATTACCCAAGCTTTATCAGTCGAGTGGGCACAATTGTTAAGTTCATTATCCCCATTTGCTACTTCGACTGGAGGAAGGTGCCTGTAGAGCTAAAGAGGCAGTTCCTCCATCAGTTGGAGGCAATTTCATTTATAAAAGTTATTTCTTTTATAACTTTATGTTAAAATTATTATAAAGTAAGATTGGCATATATATTTTTAAATTAATGTAGGAAAATTATGATTGGGGTGACAACCCCAATGCCTCTTGATATATCCTTAAGCATGTCGCTAAAATCCACAGGGATTGGAGGATAGAGACTAAGAGAAATGTAAGAATTTTTTAACATTTACATTTTTATTATATACATAATTTCTTATATTATTTCTAACAATTTACATTTGATATTTAGTTTTTCTCGAACAAGAGTTCACCCGAGGAGGCAATGGGTGATGCTCCTCCTGATGTCATGCTTGACGATTGGAAGAAGGTGTGCAAGTATTGGCTAAATCCAAAGGCAGAGGTTAGTAAACAATTACAAATTATTCTATTAATTTCATATATTTTAAATTCATAAAAAATATTATTATGTATATGTACAAGAGCAAGCAAGAAAAAATAAGGCCAATAGAGCTAAAGCTCCACCATAGACCCATTGTTTGGGTCGAAGGAGTATCGAAACGGTCAGGAGCTGTTACGTAAGTGTTAGAACTATTTTTCAGTTGAATATTACTTAATTTTTATGTTATCTTAATATAATTATATCATTTTTATATTTTCAGTCCGCTACTCATGATGGGATGGAAATGAGTAGAATGGGTATATATGAGGTCACCCACAGTAAGGCTGTAGCTGAGGGTGCTTGTAAGTAGATTCATGAGTCATACCAGGAGAAACACGTAAGCTTCTTAAACTCAAAAATATTTATAACTTTCTATATATATATTATAATAATATTTTTTAATACATGTAGGAGCAAATGATACAGTTAGTACATCCCTCCACTGAGGAGACGTCCAACAGCGTCTACTAACCTTTGCAACCAGAGGATGCATTTAGGAAAGTGATACCACCGGACCATGGTGGTTTTGTTCATAGTGCGGGGAGGGCATATACATTATTTATCTAGTATGGGAGGAAAGGTATCGTCTCATCTAGTGTCGTCGATCAGTTGCATCAAAAAATTGACACACTATAGA
Organism: Thalassia testudinum; assembly: GCA_037157565.1. Classification (NCBI taxonomy): domain Eukaryota; kingdom Viridiplantae; phylum Streptophyta; class Magnoliopsida; order Alismatales; family Hydrocharitaceae; genus Thalassia; species Thalassia testudinum. Next base: position 67,310,429 of record JAZHRO010000007.1, on the reverse strand, counting down.
GACGAGAGGAAGAGAGTGAGAAGAGAGAGACATTTATGAAGAGTTAGATGAATGCCATGAAATCACATATGAATAAGATGGATAGTAATATTAAGAAGCTTCTAACCCTTCTTCTGAAGATGGGTCAGTTAGAGCATTTGTCATCATTAGATCCCAGCATCCACAGACGAGACAACGACGACTACAGGGATGGAGCTGGTGGCATTGAGGCAACTGCACAGTGATATTTATAAATTTTCTTTTCTTATGTTTTTCATGTAAATATTTTATTTCAATTTTATGTAAGTTTTTCATTTTCAAATTTTTTATGTACTAGACTTTTTATATTTATGCAATATAAACTTTTCTTCATTAGAAGTCCTTTAAGTATATTTAGTATGTAGTCCCATCATTTTGTAATTTCTTTCTAAAAAAAAAATTCATACCTTTGTCATGGGTTATTTAATTAACTGATGGCTTATAAATGATGAAAAAAATATTTTTCCCGTCACTTCACAGACTAACCGATGGTGAAAATGTTCTTCCCGTCATATATTTTCTGTCACTTATAAGGAAACTGACAACAAAAATATTTTTTCCATCACATATATAACTGACGGTAAATGTATATAACGATGGGGAAACTTTAGAAAAGGTTGCGTAAAGGTGGGAAAAAGGGACGGATGAATGCTGTCACTTGACAAATAAGCGATGGCAAGTACACTTACTGTCGATTTTGAAACGACGATGAAACATCAAAATCGACCTTGGGTGAACACTTTTTTTGTCTCCGGATAAAAATAAACCTACAGCAATTGTATTTTTCGTTGATTTTTAATCAGTGTTGAATGTTGGAACCTTGTTCCACATCTTGTTTTGGTGTTAACAAAATTATTATGGATTAATGTTGGCCATTAAGTGTTTTTCAGATTTAGGTGAAGGAGCAAGGCAAACAAGAAATGATGGAAGCATGATGGTGAGAAGAAAAAGATCATGTCATGGAGGATGACAAGGATGAGTCGAGGAGAAGAAGATCATCTTCGACCTTTAGTTTCTTTAGTTTAGATTTTATATTTATAGATTGTATATGCCTCTTAACAGAGAATTATAACTTAGATCATAAAATCAAGTAGAGATAAATTAGGATTATTTATATTGCAAACATTTTCAAAGTACGTAATGGATTAAAAAGCTTAAAACAGGTATTTATAAGCAAGTACTGGTAATGTTCATCAGTACTGGTATTTGTAAGGCACAGGTTTGAGAATTCATCTCAAACTGTGAACAACAAGTACTGGTACCAACCATGAGTACCAGTACGTGTTGGCCACAGGTTGAAGGCTTAATTATGGCCTGAACCTTACAAGTACCGGTACCCATGATGAGTACCGGTACAGGTAGGTTACTGTGCCCAAGGAATTTCAAACCTAGGAGTCATAAGTACCAGTACCCATGATGAGTACCGGTACCCGGACTCATATACTGGTGGGAGTGAGCTGCTAGTATCGGTAGTAGCTAGAAGTTTGCCCAAAACAGAATGGCAGAAATATTAATTCCAACAATATGAACATTGGGATTTAAATCCCAAAATCTAGTAGACGAGTATCCTAGGTCCTAAACTCTATTAAATGACCCTAGGACTCTTTGTTTGCACACAAGAGAAAAGAGAAAAGAGAAGAAAATTCCTAGAGCTATAATTCATATTTTCCACCACATATTTAAAAGAAGAAATCATGTTTGCTACTTTCCATTTGTGCTACGGGTTTGCAAACACATTGACGTGTTTTGTTCATGCAATTCAACATGATTCACATCCTTTCTAGGCTCTCAAATCGGTAACATTATATCTACATTTGTTGAGAGGCTTAGGTTCTAGTTGTAAGATCTTTCTTTCTTACACCTGTATTTCATTTGTTCTTGAGCATTTGCTCGTTAGGTTGTAACAAATCCATTTTTGTACTTAGGTTGAGGTAACCCGTTAATTACCTCAGTTTAGTAAATTAATTCTCTCGGGGTTGAGAGAATCGGGTTAAAAACCCTAAGTTGGGAGGCTTAGGTAGTAGAGTACCCAAGGGAGGGGAATCACTATACATTTTCTATCCTTTTGTGATTTGAATTGATTGTGCAAATCTTTCTTGTTATTACTAATATTGTTTTGGAGTTTTTGTGCACATAGCCAAATATATATATTCCATATCTTAGATCCTATCATCAAAATGACCAATCTGTCATGTGGTCAAACACTATTTTGATGTCGGATGTGCCCGCAAACTGACGGTAAAATGAAACAGCAATGATCATAATGGTGTCGGTTAATATTGTTTTGCCGTCGGTTTCTAACTGACAGCAAAAGTGGAATATGTTGTAGTGACCAATCCTAATGATTTCTGCCTTTTTGCGATTTTAGATGCCTATAAGTAAATTCTATTGTGTGTGAAGTTGGGACAACTTAGATTACTTAGCTCGCAAACCAGAGAGTGGATAGTAATGCTCTATACTTTCATATTATTGGTATTAGCTAGCAAGATTTGTGAAGGTGCAGACTGATATTTCCACATTTATTTATGTTAATTAATGCCTAATTAATGTTAGTCTAAGGATAATTTGGGTTAGATTGCATTTAGTTCGATTAGATTAGTCATTTGAGATCATTCTGTAAATAATGCATACTTGTGGATTTTTGTGCAATTTTTCCTCTAATTGTATCTTGTACCTTGATGTATTTATTTTTATATGCACAGATACAAAATTTCAGATTGATTGGAGCAAGACTGAATGGATTTTCTGAATTGAGTTCAGTTGAAAAAGAACTAGCTTAGTGAGTGGACCTATTTGGAAACCCAATTAGACCTTCACCCCAACCTATTTAGAAACCCATTTTCCTATACCCAATCCTAGCTAACCTTAATGTGACTAGACTAAGTACATTAATTTTCTACATATTTTGGATAGCCACATATTAATTCCCACACCCGAAAATCTCAAGTACAAATTCTACATCCATGTTAATCCCACCACAAATAATCCGTTCCACCATAATCGTACTCCACGTCCACCCAACATTTTCCCTCATTTATCCCTTCAAATTCCTATCTGTATGCACCACCAGATAAGCCCCCACATAGATCCCATACCCTCACGTCAAACCCAATCCCACTAAATCCCCACTATACCCACCGAAACCATATCCCCATGCAAACTCCACGAACAAACACAACACACCTACTCTACCAAACACCACTGACTTTCCCATGCAATATCCAAAAATAAAAAATAAGAAAAGCGAAGGAAGCTACGTAGCCTATTCCCTCCTCTTATCCTCTTATTTTCACCAAACAAACCCCGACGTCAACACCAATTAAACACCACCGACTTTACCACTTAACCATGCATTTTCTTTCCTATCATTAAATCTAGGCCATCCATCATTCCTTCAATCTAATCTAGGTCCTTGATTTATTCCTAACAAAAACCTAACAAATCCTATCTCCTTGCCCTTTATCTTGGCCCTTGATCCCTAACCTAATTAACCCTAGCCCTACAAATTAGTAATCGTAGCCACCTTAGATCAACCAATAGGAAGCCTCCTAGAGTCATATATAAACCCCTAGCCACCCTCTCATTAGAAACCATCTCGTATTTAGAATTTCCTACCTCCACATAGTCTCTACTACTAGTGTTAGTCCACATCATCTTCGGTGATTCTGGCGGGTACGCCTTCGCATCTGTATCTATATCAACGCTCCAGACTTCGCCTTCGAAACCCATAATTTCTGCATTTCTCTAGTCGAGTTCTAGTTGTAGTAATCTAATTCTAGTTATAATTTTCCAAGCATTCCTTTTGTTATAATACTACTTCTATCTATGCTAAACTCTTATCTTATTCAATAAAGTTCTAGTTATTTTTCAACTTGTCTTCAAGTTGTATGCCTTCTAGTAGTAGTATATTATAGTTCTAGTAGTTGCATGCTATTAGATTTAGCATTAGCTTTAATAATCATCCTACTTGGTACTTAATTCTAGTTCTAATTAGGAAAGCATTTATGGTCTATTTGTCTCCCTACAAATGACTCGAACTCCCATATTTTTATTTGAAAATCCTTACAAGTTTGATTTCACTTACAAATTCAAGAGTTTCTATGCGCATTTACTACAGCAGACACCCTTTTTTTGTGTGCCTATTTCGCATGTCGAGTACTTTTTGCCATCATTGCTGGGGAGGCACGTGAGTTTTTCGCTTTCAATAGCTTCATTTAGATTTTCATTCGTGAGATCTAACTTGTTCTTCTCTTTTTATCTTTTTATGTGCAGGATCACACAATGGCACGAGAATGAATTGCGAAGCGACGAGAAGAAAAAGTGCAAGTGAAGATCTCCAGGTAGGTCATCTACATCTTAGACTTAGGTATATTCGTGACTCTTAGGAGTAATTGCATTTAGTATTATTTAAAAAAAAAAAACATTTATCCATCAAGATTAGGTGTCTATCTTGATCCTTAAGTTAGTCATTTGCTTAAGTTGTTTGCATAAAAAATAAATAAAAAAAGCCCTTGTTGGTGGGTATTATCTTTTGAAAACTAATAAAACCACCTTCTACATTTTCGGGCTGCAACAAACTTTGATTTCAAAATTCAATCCTTGAAACTTTACACGTCCAAAAATTTGAATATTTCTATCGGACGTGGGTATTGAAGTCAGGAACAACATATCCAAATTTTACACAATTTAGATTTATATAAAATGTTTAAAAATTCTCGAAATGAACTGTTATCAAATCTATTATTGTTGTTGATTTTTCAGATTTCAAAAAGTCACGGGAATTTGTATATAACTCCAATTTATCTGAAATTTGTTGAGTTGGATTCATGTGATAATATAGAATCTTTAAAAAATCTAAAAAAAAAAATTCGTGTATGTTTGATTATACGTAATATTTGATCACTAAGTTGGAGTCAAAATAAACTGCAGAACCTCTAGTACACTTTTAATTTGGAAAAATTACATAACGTGCATAAAAAAATATGAAAATATTTTTCTAGGTGCCTTACTTGGTGGTACAATAGGACCATTGATTTTTATGATTGAGTCACACAATGTTTGATTCTTTGGGCTAAAATGGATCATATAGCACTATCTGCTCTTAAGGTTTCATATTAAAGTAGAGCACACTTGCATCCCCATACTTAAAGGAAATTTATCAAACAATTGTGACATTCAAAACCTCTTATGTGCCTCATCAAAACCATTGTCTGAATCTATTTAACTAAGTAAACCTTAAAATTCACTAATACAAGCACTTGAACTTTAGAAGAAACCACATCAATTAAGCTTGTATTGTGAACCCTTATTTGGCATGCACACACAATTCAATTGATCTAATTTGGCAACCACCCCTCACACCCATCATCTAATCCCGTGCACTTTAAATCCTAAGCCATAATTAACTTGATAGGTGCACCAACTAGGTTGGATTTTATTTTCCAAACTGGAGCTATACCTAGTTGATTGTATTTGAGACCTTGTCTATTTGGACCTGATGAGAACCTCATCATGAGCCCTAACTAGCATATTTTTACCTAATAAAGTGAACAAAAGCTCCTACATAACCAAGAGAAGGGCCTAGCTTAAGAGACCACTGATATGGAAAGAAAACATGAAACAAAGGGTACAACTGCAATTTTACCGTTACAGTACATCAACGGGATTTCTCAGGGTCTAGACATAGGTAAACTGGACTTAATAAGGGAAAAAGTGGGATGGTTCAGTCAGAAAAGGGTTATTGTGAAATTTAGGAATTAAATGACATTCTGTAACCCTAAAACAAACCCACTTAATTTCACAAGGTTCCAGGCAAGATAAAAATCAACTAAACCCTCTAAAATTCACGGAATAATATCCCCTAGGGCTTAGAACCTTCAATTTGTCCTTTTGAACCTGTTTTGACCTAGATTGGGGACCAAGCTCAATATTCGACCTAATTTGGGTTTTTGTGCAAAATATCTAGTCAAACGTGGTCAAACCTAAAATGTAACTTCACCATTGGATTTCTTAGGTCAAAATTAGGTTTGTACCAAAATTTGGACCTAAGGAAAGGTCATCTTGACCTACTTTACAAAATGATCCACCTAATTACATTATGACCCCTAACTTTTGAAAATCCTTGCAAAACCCCATCAACTTTCTTGTCACTTTCTGCATTTTGGTCCCTCTACCATTGCAGTAGGGACCCATACCTCTGGCGAGGTTTCGAGGAGGATTTCTCCTCGTTTCCCTAAGGAGCTGCTCCCAGATTTGAAAGGGGAGCCCTCTACTAAACGCCCTACCGCCTGTGCAGCTCCCCATGCTCTAAATTGCCCCATACTTCTCGTGCGAACGCTCGAGAGGTATGGGTATCACCTCTGGCCATGCCTCCGATGAATACTTTTGGCTGCCTCCTTACGCCTAACCCTCTTCCGGTGCCTATAAGAGAAACTCTAGGTCCTGCCGCTTTTGGCAAGCTCGACTTGGCCGAAGAATTCCCCCAATTTCATCTCCTCCTCCGGTCAGGAGTCCAGAGAGCTCTGGCGAGCCCTCCTCCTCTTTTTCATCTCTCTACCACAATACTAGTGGCAGAGCCGCCTTCACCACCTTCCTCCGCATTGTGCAACACCCACACATGCGCCTTTAGCCCCGTCGTCGTCATCATCACCCCTCCCATGGACATCTTCGTCTCCGGCGATGGCAGGAACGAGCCGTCTGCCTCCTACCCTCCTTTCGTCCGTTAAGTAGGTTAGAACTCTTTTCCTCTCTCCCCTCTTCATTTCCCCTCTCTTAATTTGCATTTTCAACCCCTCGACACCGCAGACCACCACCATCTTCTCCATCATCGGCCGCCCACCGGTGAGGTGTTTCCACCGCTCCGCACCTCCACACGCCTTGCCAGACACCTTACCACCTCTACCATCGTCCACTGATCACCTTCCGCCCACCCACTGACTGCCATCACCACCCTAAACACCCACCGAACAAACCCATAAGCACGGCCATAGAGCGACCTAGGCACGCACGCCTAGGTCGCCCAACGGCCTACCACCCACCATCTCACCTTCGCCAAAACACTGCGAAGCTCCTCGTATGTTTTAATGGGGCCACTAGGCCATATCTACGTATATCAGATTTGAGCACTTGCCGCCATTGGAGCACGCAGCAAGAAGGTCGCAAGCTTCACTCTAGGCCGCGCGCTCCTGGTGTCAGGATCCCAGGTGAAGCAGGTTGATCTTGCGCATGTACGTAGCTAGGTAATTAGCTTGGAGAAGCAACCTAGCATTAGCAATTGACGAAGGTCTCCTGTGGACGTGAGCGAAGAAACAGGTGGGACATTTAGTCCCACCTCGTAAACTCATAGGTGAGTGGCAACACTTAAATTATTTTTGTGCCTTCAGCTTTTGCTTCAAATCACACAGGGGTGAGGTCCCTCGCCCTCACGCCTCATCCGCGACCTGCCCTCGTGGGTCTGGCACCCGACTCGATTACCTATCCCACGCACTCCTCGCGCATCACCCACGTCGGTGCGCCTGGACTCGGGTGCACTTGACCCAACCCGATTACCCGGCTCTAGGAGAGCATTCCTAAGAGAGAAATAGAGAGAGAGACACGCGGGGAGGGTAGGGGATAGGATTTGCTTCTGTGTACATGCACAGGGAAGAAGAAGAGAAGAAGGAAGAGGAAGGTGCAGCTGAGGGTGAAGCTAAGTAGGGAAGGAAAGACACTTAGCTGCAGAAAGGAAGAAGAAGGAAGGATGGCCAAAGAGAAGAAGAAGAAGCCGTAGAAGAAGAAAGAAGGAAGAAGGAAGCAAAGGTGCAGCCAAGCAGAGTAGAAGCAGAGAAAGAAAAGGCAAGCACATAGAGAAGAAGAAGAAGCCAAGAAGGAAGAAGAAGAAGGCTCGGCTGAAGATATAGATCAGAGAATCAAAGTTGAAGGCACTGTAGCAATCACAAGTTAAGATGTTTGATTCACAAAATCAGACGTCTGAGACGGTAGAGAATGAAAAAAAGGAGAACATTTTTTAAACTCTTCTCAATTTCTCTTTTATTGCTACATGTTAATATTCATAAATTCTTGAATTAGATTTTGAGTAATTCAAGTGCTCAAATTACATTTATTGAGGTTAGTATGAATTCCATTTGCTCCCTGTGTTCGACCTCAAGTAATAAATTCTTATTTGTTCTCGAGGAAATTTCGTTTATACGACAAAGCAACATTTCTTAAAACATGATCTAACCTCGTAAACATTTTGGCATCATTGCCGGGGAGCAACGCGCAATTTATCACTAATCTCTGCAATATTTGTGATTATATTTGAGCACTAGCTTGCCCTATTTGTTTTGCTGTGATTTTGAAGGTATTTCACGAGGAAATCTCCCGCACAAATCAACCACTCCAAGGTAGGTAAATTCTCTTTTCTTCCCTAATCCACCTCCTAATCTTGGGAAGGAAAAAAAAAAGAAATAATCAAATTAGGAATCACTTGCCTTGTTTTCATAGTAATTACCATTTTAAAGGCAAAGTTTCCTGATTTTGCGAAAATTTTTTCAAAGCTTATTGAAGTTGAAGCAATTTTTAGAGATCCTACCCCATAAATTCCTGTGCCTAGTAGAGATCACGCTTAATTTCTGAATCTCCACAGACTACACACTTCTTGTTTTTTAAGTCCAAAGAGAACTGTTGTGAAAGACAAAGAGGATTGGAAATAGAACCAAATTAGGGTTTCAATAGTAGGGTTTTGGAGTGCTAGGGAACACATGCTTGCATAAAAGGAAACAAACCCACCTGCATCAGTGTGCCACCCAAGCCCTTGATTGAAAAAAAAAAAATCTAAGCAAGACAAACCTTAAAAATTGAGCTCTAAAATCACTTGAATCTTCAAAACATTGGACCTGATAACTTGGGAGTCAAATCAGGGTGATTTCTAGGTCTTAACCTAGAGTCATTCTACCATCCTTAGGGAAGGTCAGGTGAAGTTGACCCCTTGGGTCAACCAAGCTCCAAATTAGGTCACAGAATCAAAACATCTAAAGTTTCAAGTGAAAACCCTAAGCACCTTTGATCTTAAAAGTGGTAGACTTAAGAGGTCAAGGTCCCCATTCTGGTCTACCTAGGGCGGCTGCATGGTGAGTTATCGAGGGGGAGGTGGCGGTGGCTACGTGCTGGTGCATGATGCATGCGGAACGCGTTGGTTTAATTATGTCATTGTAGCATGCGTTTGAGATGTTGGTTTTAATTTAAGATGTGGATTTGGTGAGTCCAAGTGTCGAACACGAGGAGGCATGAAATCGGATTAGTTTATTGCTTTAGTTATCATAGGAATGTTTGGTTTGCTTGTGAGAAAACGAGAAAGAGAGATAAAGAGAGAGAGAGAGTAGGGTTAGAGCTCGTGTTTAAAACATGACAATCATTCTAAGAGGATATGAGCTATGATATACAAAACAACATCAACATATAGCATGCAATTAGAGTTTGTTTACAACTCTAACAATAGGTGAAAGCTTAAACAAGTGCGACATAAAACTAAAGTAAAAAGAGCACGAGGAGGAGGCGAGGCAGCCACGGCGGTGGGGGGGCCTCCGTCGGTGGCTCGACAACTCTAGGGTGGATATGGGATGCTTGGTGGAGCTTGGAGAGGGCTAGTATTACATGGAGAGTGTGTGAATTGAATGCCCATGAATGGGGTGGTTGAGAAGGTTTATATAGAGAAGAAGGGGTTTCCAAACTAAGTAAGGGTTTTAGCGATGTTCGGGACGTCGCTAAACGCATTCCATAAGTGTCGGTGAAGCTGCTCGTCTACCAGTCCAAAGGCGTGTTTTCTCTTCATCTCTTCAATCTGTGAGTGTGCATCCTCAACCATCTGATCTGAGGAGCAAATTGCCATCGGATGGCTGAGGGTGCACCACGTTGCCTTCCTATGCTCGCTGTGGAGATGCAGTAGTGTGCCTTCGAGTGATGGACGATGTCAACCGTTTGATTATGCCTCAACAGCCACGATCACGCAAGATTAGGCGCTTGGATCGCACCTCGCCCGCGTCATCACACGGATTGGTGCTTGGGCGCGATTGATTGCGCCATGTGGCCTTCATCTCTGTCATCCGCGTGCGCATCAACAGTTGAATTTTGATCGCGCACCCGGATGCGGCTGATGCATTTTGAACGGGCGTTGGAGGGGATCGTGGAAGGGTGCTAACCGGACGGTCGAGATTACATCTTGGCGTGGTGGAGAGATGGTGTGGGCAAAGCTTGTGGGTCCGTAGTTGTCCGATCCTTGGATCAGACTGCTTAAAATGCTTATCGTGATGAACGCGAGGGCGCTACGTGGGTGAGGGTGCGATGGAGAGCACCATGTGGTCGCTTATGGGTCGTTGATCATTAGTTCAACGAACAGAACTTCTTGGGCTAGTTGAGGGAGCTTTAGATGTTGGATTTAAGTGATTTCGAGTCTGCCGGACTCTATTCATTGATCTGAATCCATCAGTGCGGTCCAATTTCTCATCTGAGTCTTGTTTCAACATGCAATTGTACACATAGCCATTAAACATTGATTATAAGTATTATTAATTTTTCATGCATGTAATGCTCCTAAGCCCATTATGGTATGTCATTAACGCACAAATATCCTCAAAACTAACCCCAATTGATGGAATTATCATCATTGGGTGTAGAGTTATCATACCCCCATGCTCATCCCTTCTAGTCCCTAGTAAGGTTTATCCTAGCCATTATTTTCAGTCGGAATTAAGCATTGATTACTTAGACCTATGTTGCTTGTCAATGGGAGGAAATATATACTAAGAGCCTAATCCACAGAGACTAAACAACGCCTGTGTGTCTGCCAATATGCAAACTGCCTAATTCCTCGCTTTAAAGCATATATACAGATATATATATATTTTTGTATTTTTCATATTTTCTATTTTTTTTAGATTTTTGGAGTTGAGAGTATGTAGGTAACTTTTTATGGCTACCCAACCCACCCGTAACTCAAAAAAGACTTTAAGTGCTAAGCATCTTGGTGTGAAGATTGTGATAGACTCACTCAATGGTAATTAAAACAGATTTCGAGTTTCTACACCCTTAGGCGATCAGAAAAGAAAATGCTTGCCTAAAGGTGTATCTGTCCGATTGGTAGCTTTCTCCCTACTTTTATTTTGTGTGGGGTCAACACAGGGGTGCTTCCAATGTATATCTTCTCGGATTTCTCTACTTCCCCGCCTCTTCCTTAAGTGTTTTGGGCTTTTTCGTGCATTTAGTGAGCTGGGTTCTGGAAAACCAGCCAATGGGCTCTTACCCACAACCACTTGCTAGCCATACTCATGTAGTGAAGTGTGGCTTATTTTTCTTTTTTTCTTTTTCTTTTTTTTTCTATTTCTCCTTTTTTTTGTTTCAGTAGGTGGCTTCCTTGATCTAAGATTTACCTAGAGGCAATAAAAGAGAATGGTCCTGTGGCTGGGCTCTGAACAACGACCAATGGACTGTTACCCAAGACAACTTGCCAGCCATACCACCCTAGAAGGTTCATTAGCTACCCAATTTCTGTTAGAATCTTCCAGGAATGAGTTAGTGCAAAAATGTGTGCAGATGCTTAGACTAAAAGTCCCTCCAAGTCAGAGGGAGAGTTGATAAGTCGTATACTTATCACCCTACTTTATTGATCATATTAATGTAAATTAAGGTTGCGAGGATTTGGGGCTAACTCCACATTTTAGTGGACACCAGGGCTGATTAAGCCTGAAAGCCTGAAAAGTCTAAATGTTTAGGTTCTTCTCATATTATTTCCAACAGTTGACAAGTTCCTAATTCCTAAGCTTTCCTTCCTAATTTTTTTTATTTGTTTATATAATTTAGGCTGATAATATAAACTCAGAGAATGAGAATTACCACCCCCCATGCTTAAGTTGGACAATGTCCTCATTGGCAAATAAATGTATGCAAGGGGGTATAGAAAGAAATCACCTGAGTACCACCGTGTACCTGATCAGCTTGAATCTTCTGGGTTGCTTCCCAGGAAGCTCTGAGTTTAGTGCCTTCAGTCGGGCATAATGAACAAACATGAATTGTCTGGGTCAAGAAGGTGCTAACGAAATCAGCAAGACCCAAAATTAGAAGTCTGCAGATGCAAACTAGGTTGTGGTGGAGTCCAGTCCTGAAGGGATGGGAACTCTGCAACAGATGTAACATGCATGCCCGTGTTTGTTCCTCTCTTAGTCTGCGGGCATGCAGAGAAGTTGATGTGGATGAGCGCACCCTAAATCTAAAATGCCAGACACTGAAGATGTAGGTTTTATACTTAGCTTGTGTCCCTATAAAATTGTAAACCCTCAAAGATGTATCGATTCTAGTGCATTCGGGTCGCGGGATTTCTAATATGGGAGGGCATGTAATAAAATCAATAGTTTCGTAATGAGCCCTAAAATCAAGCATGAGGTCTTTCTCTAGAGAAAGATCCATCCCTTGTTCAACTAGGGTTTCATTGCCTATTCCCTCTAAGTCCTTCACCCCAAGAATATTCTCCTTAGCCTCTTTCATATCAGACTCAATGTTTGAGGTTGCTTTAGAGGTAGGGCTGATTTCATCCTTTAACTCAGATTCCTTCTCTTGACCCTCTAAATTTGTGATGGGGGTTTCAAATGATTTGAAACCGATTATTTCAAAGTTGCAATCCCATTCCCCAAATCCAATGTTGGATGTCTTTTCCACTGAATCACTTTCCTCAGGAAGATTAGATTTGGATTCCAAGACATCGCCCCAAAATTCTCAGTTTCCTCCTGATGTGTGTCCTCAATTCTCCCCAAATCATGTTATGAGGAATCCTTAATGACATTTTCTATGGAGTTGTCCAACTCCTGGGGAGTATCAATGGTGGACTGAACCAATTTTGGGTAAATAGGTGTATTCCAATTGATCATGGCAGGGCCTTGCTTCACAAATTCCGTGAACAGAGTTGTTTTCAACAGTTTTCTTTAGTCCTCTTCCTCCAATTGTTGGAACATATCCATCATGGCCTGCTGCCCTTTAATCAATTCTTGATTCTATCTGTGTAACTCTAGCTGAAGGTTATTAAGAATTGACAGGGTGTCATTCGGTTTCCCTTGGATTTCTTCCTTCAAATTAGGCCTAGGAAGGTGTGGTTGAGGATGTGTACTGGAATCTACACTGGGGTTTAAGTTCTTGGGTGGGTCCTCTATTCTATCATTTTTAGGGTCCAATTACTTAAGAGGAACCATTCTCTGTTTAGTCCTACTTCAGAATAATTGAGGTTCTAAGTCCTCCTCCTAGTCGGATTCTTCATCAGGGGACCAAATCAAAGGTTGATCATTCTTGATTTACCTAGGTTTTTGATCATCCTTTGATTTCCATTTGTCTAGAAACCCTTCCAATCCAAAGGTCAAGTAGGAGAGATCCTTGAATTCAGATGACCTTTCTTGGTTATAGTTCTGGGAATGGGAGGGATCTTGGTGTTCTCCTAGAGTGTAGGTCCCATCAAAGTGGTTAGTGGGTGGGTGGGATCTAAATGGAGAGTCGTCATGAGGAGAATCGAGATAAGGATCCCCAAGGTTTGGATCATACCCCTGGGTGGGTGGGTTGGATGTATCTGATGGGAACACCATCATGAGTCATAACTAGCTCAATTTGATCTGATTAAGTCATTAAATTCTCCTATATAACCACCAGAGAGCTTTAATTCATTGCATAATCATTCTGAAAGATATACAGTAAGACAAGGTTAAAACTGTAATTTTACCATCATATCTTGAATGCAGAACAACCAATGATTTTCTCAGGGGTTAGATAAAGGTTAAATGGTCTTAAAAGTCTAACAAGTGGGTTAGAATAGACAGAAAAAGGGTTTTTGCATGTTTTGAGAATTAAATGACTTCTGAAATCCTAAAAATAGACCTGCTTAATTAACCAAGGTTCTGGTCAGGATAAAATTCACCTTAACCCTCTAAAATTCATAGAAAAATATTCTTTAGGGTTTGGTATGCTTAATTTGACCATCAGAACCCGTCTTGACCTAAAATAGAGCCCAAGGAAGACTTTTACCCTACTTTGGGTTTTTGCATAAATTACCAAGGTAAACTAGGTCAAAACCAAAATCCAACTTCACCATTGGATTCTTTAGATCCAAATTAGGTTTGTACCAAAATTTTAAGCCCAATCTGAGATCATCTTAACCTAGTTTGCTATTTGGTCATGTCTGGCTCTTTTATCTCACACATTGTGCCCCTAACTTTTGAATTCTTTGCATTTTAGTCCTTAACTTTATCATATTTTTCAAAAAAAGGTCCCTATTGCCATGAAATTCTAATCCTACAAACTTCGACGACGTTTAAAGGGCAAGATCTTTGAGATTTCTTGACAAATCCATCTAAAAATTGAAAGGGAAACTCGTCAAGTAATTACCTTCCAAATGAGCCCATTTAGGGATCCTAAATCCCTCTAGAATCCTAATGCGAATGGTTTGATTGATTGGGTATCTTACGTTGGTGAGAAGTGATAGAGAGAATTTTGCTTGATTAAGAAGATAATAGAATGATATGTCGTAATTTATGTGGTGGAAATCTCTCAATCAAAGATTAAAATAGATATCAATTTAAACCACAAAAAGGATGTCGTATCCACTGGGAGGAATAGATCCAATAAAATCACAACTATGTAGAAATTGAGTTTGCTGGAGTATTTGTCAAATCAAACAATGCATATGCTGCTCTGAATGTAAACCCCAAATTTAAGGAGAATTCAAGGGTTATTGACTTAAATTTCACATAAGAAAGTAGTTCATGTGTAGGGGCATATGTGTAGTTTTTACTTGCATGCAGACTAAAGTGTAAATCAGAATTCAAATATGATTTATATTGAGATGGATTGCAAGGGCTGAACAATTATGTGGAAGAATAAGCATAGGGCTGCAATTTCCCCTCAATTTAATTAATTAAAAAAATCAAAAAAATAAAGTTTGACAATGGCAGTGTTTGTAAATTTTAATTCGAAGGGAAACAGAGGAATTCCCTTCTCTCTTCTTCATGCGTGTGGAAGCATGGCGGCCGGTCGACTGAAGCCCGGTGGCGGTGCGTGGTAGAGAGATGGTTGTGACGGCTGTGATGGGGTGGCTGAAGGTGGCCGGACATGGCCAGACGGCGGAGGAGAACATCGGCGATGACGACGGTAGGTGGCACTTGCGGGCATCGTGGAGGGTAGCTGGTGGGCGCACGATGGTCCTGGGCGTGAGGTGAAGACAACGGCGAGGTTGACGGTGAGTTTGGCGGCCGAGAAGCTCCCCTACCGACTGTGGGTGTGTTGTGCTTTGGGTTCTTTCGATTGCAGGCGGGTTGAAGAAGAAGAGGAAGAAGGAGAAGAAGAGGAAGAGGGAGTGAAGCGCGCAAACGGCTGGAGCGCGAGAGAAGATGTGCTCACACATAGGCTGGAGAGCGGGGGCGTTGACGCGTCGCT
Organism: Thalassia testudinum; assembly: GCA_037157565.1. Lineage (NCBI taxonomy): Eukaryota > Viridiplantae > Streptophyta > Magnoliopsida > Alismatales > Hydrocharitaceae > Thalassia > Thalassia testudinum. The sequence goes on along the minus strand of JAZHRO010000007.1, from coordinate 67,294,970 downwards.
TGCATAGGCAGTGAGCGGGTGCACGCACGAAGGCACGGCTGCGCTTGGATCTGCTGCACGCGGATCTGCTACGCATAGGCGTTGTGCACGCCTAGTAACACTCTGCAGGGAGAGAATACTGGTGCGCAGAGGTGGTGGATGTGAAGGGACGGTGGCAGGCGGTTGAATTGAAGGTGTTGATGGCACGCACACACTCTGTCACCATGTGTGCTTCGACAGTGAGGGCGAGGTTGAGGACGTGGGGGCCACAGTGCTCGCTGAAGTCTATGGTGCACGCCTCCTTCACGGTGGAGAAGATGGAGAGCCTGGCCAAGATTCCCCCCTGGGGCTGGCTGTGCCTTTTTTTAACTTAGTTTGTTTCTTCCGCCAAGATCCTCTCCAACAGTCTTGGTGATGGGGTGGTTGCGAGATTGTGGGACGCACTATCACCTTGGATGGGCACAAGTGCACTGTTGGCCGCTAGTGGGAGCGCGAAGAGGCGTGCGAGCGTTGTGCTGAGGCTGGAAGGAGTTGCACCTTCTATAGGAAGCAAGAAAACAAAAGAAAAACAAATAGGGTTATTTATAAAAATCATCTAAAATAATACATGATATGCATGTATGCCCCTATATGCGAACATTAATTTATTTACACATCAAAGTATGCTTTGTATATGTAGATGCTACCATAATAATTAGGCATTTATGTATTAATTAGACCACAAATGTGGTCTCATAAAGAAACTCGGAGGTTCTAAGCTTGTTTTCCAAGCTTGGAACTCCATCTAGAGCCCTATAAAAGGACCCCCATGGCCTTGCGCATTTCCTCAACATGTTTTGGAGAGTCAACCACCTTAGATTCTCCTTTCCCTGCCACCAAAACCCTTACTTCGGTGACCTTCTTTGAGCGTCCTCCTCTGGCCGTCCAACAACCAAATTGGTTGGCTCCTTTGACTCCTTTCTTTGTCGCAACCCTTCCTAGCCAAAGGGAGGGCGTATCTCCATCTACTTCATTGTCGCCGTCTCACCGTCTTCTCCTTCTCCGACACCGGTCGACCAAAATTGGCCGCCTTCGCCTCTCTACCTCGTCACTAAGTGTCCCTATCTCCTCTATCTCTCTACATCTTTTTCCCACACTCACATCGACCTCCGACCACTGATATGACCCTAATCCCACTTCGTCTCCACCTCCAGCAACATCACCGGTGAGGGTTTCCGCTTGCTTCACACACTCAAACCCCTCGCCAACAGGTTCAAAACCTTCGCCGTACTCCCCTCATCGAAAGCCCTAACTTTTTGTACTCCACCGTCCACCCAAATCGCCCACAGAGTAACCCACCTTCACGCAACCTACTTCGTCACCGACCGGCCACCTCCATGCACCAAACTCCATGAAACCACCACAGTTGCGCTCGCCATGGTTTGGCGAACCTTCAGAGCTACTCTAATGTGGCCATCAGGCCGTATTCCTTGTTTCAGGTCTCTCGCTGGAGCTTCGTCATCACCACCTCCTTCACCGCCCTATTCATCGTGTTCATGCATCAGACCTCCCAGGCACTACGCCCAGGTCGCTTGGGGACACTCCAGGCTGATCTCCATGCCTCCAAGTGGAAGCAATACATGTAGCTGCTGCTTCAATTTGGCGAGGGAAGTCGTCCTGCCTGCTGCACGAACCATCCTTGTGGGATTAGTCCCACCTCATAGAAGACTGAAGTGCGCACAAGTGCATAAAGGGAAAAAGTGCTATCGGCTTATTGCCTTAGCATGCACAAGTGGTGAGGTCCCTGCACGCATGTGCATACGCACTCCCTCGCCCGCGCTTACGCCATGCAGGTCTAGGCTTGGTCCGTTTACCTAGATACCTGGGTTAGTTCTGGTTTGCTGGTTCTGAGAGAGGAAGAAGGGAAAAAGAGAGGAGAGATGGGGGTTTTGCCTCACGCCCTTTCTACACTTGGCTGATTAAGAGGCCTTCGCCTCTGAAGCTGTTGTGCCTACGCCTCTCCCTGAGGCTTGAAGAGAAGAGAGGAAGAGGCCTTTGCCTCTGTCTTACTGAGCATCGGTTAAAGCATCTAAGCACCTATTCTGTCATCCAATATCTGTTGATACCTTGGTTCTATTGGTTAAATTGAAATTTGCTTGGCTTATATGATTCTATTACTTTGAGTAACTTGCAAAGCTTAACATTGTAGGGTAATTTGGTGATTTAAATCACCATTTTATGCTCTCTTCTTTTTGCACATTACTATTGGAAATTTTTGCTATATCATTTTGAATCAATATTGACTGTAATCACTCATATCTTTTACTTAGAATTATGATTTTGAGATTGAATTGCCACTTGCTCCCAACGAACGACCTTGGATTTCCTTCAAGTATAAATATTATTTGTTTTTCGCGTTGATTCAATCTGTACTGCAACGTGACGCTTTTAAAACCCATTTCAGAACGAATAATAGTATCCCAATAAGAGGTTGGTGCGGGTTGGTTACAATTGGGATAGTTGAGGCAGGAGGGGTATTCTGGGTCATAACCCCAACTAGGTGGCCGGTTATCCCAAGTAAGCTGTGGAAACGTTCTACTTGGGTTAGAATACAAATCATGTTGGGGATAGTTTAGGAAGAGGTGGAGGGTTGAGAGAGAAGAATAGATGAGAGAATTGTGCGTGCATAATCAATCAAACAAATCTAGTCCTTCTAGTGTACACGTAAGTGACCTGGAAGCCTTAAAGGGAATAATCAAATCTGCAAGCACTTGACGCCCTTCCTGATGTTAATCTAGCCATGTTGATTACGAGGGGATTGCGAGGATGGTTCTTCCTTTGGCTTTTATTGTCGGTTCCGTAGACCCCACAACTGCGGTCGTTTGACACTTTCCCGCAGCCTAGACACCAGATTTTAGAAAGGGAATGAAGGCCAAGTGCCTAGCAAACCTAATCACACCTCAAAGACTTAGACTAGTTCTACCTAGGGCACGTTTACTCCATTTTAATGAGGGCTAGGTTAGTGCTTGTGCTCAGGATATGTGATGAGGCGTTGTTTGGGGTTGTGCCTCTTAGTTAGTCCAATTGAGCGTGTGTGTGCACTCAACAAAATATGGTTTTCAAGCAAGGTTTTTAGGATGTGATGTCTTTTAATGATTCGTCCTTGCTTTAGTGATTTTTAGGGTTGAAATTCCTTAATGTTTTCAAACAATGTTCCAGTGAGCGCACAAAGTTTTGCACACAACGGGTGAAAGTTGATTTCCTTTAGAATGATGTGCCCTAGCAAAACAACCTTAGTGTATTCACCCTAGTGTTCATTCAGTTCTACTAGGTGAGTTGATTTTAATTATGGTGAGTAGTGTGGCCCAATTCAAGACATGGTGGCTTCACAAACACCACTCAAAAGAAAGAAGAACGCTCCAAAAAGATTATCTCTTTAAGAATGTTAGAGTATATTTTTTTGGTTGGGTGTTGAGTTTGGAATGTGGGTCAAGTAGCCATTCACCATGCTAATTTTAGATTTATATTTTTTCAAATTTTATTTTTTAGCAAGCAAACAATCAATGGGTGGAGAAATACTCACAACCATCTTCACAACACTTTACTCCCTATCTACTATCTTGGATCGCGCTCCTCCATCGCCCAAGTGTCAAGTTCCTGCAACCAATCAAGTAGAGAGAGAAAAAATGAGTTAGAAGATGTGAATACTAATGCGGGATGAAAGCGACAAAAGAAATCTATTGCCTCCCCGGCAATGGCAGCAAAAACTAACGTGCGCAGAATGCATTGGTTTAATTATGTCATTGTAGCATGTGTTCTCGATGTTGGTTTAAATTTAAGATGTGGATTTGGTGAGTCCAAGTGTTGAACATGAGGAGGCGTGAAATCGGATTATTTTGTTGCTTTAGATGTCACAGGAATGTTTGGTTTGCTTGTAAGAAAATGAGAAAGAGAGAGAGAGTAGGGTTAGAGCTCGTGTTTAAAACATGACAATCATTCTACGAGGATGTAAGCTATGATATACGAAACATCAACATATAACATGTAATTAGAGTTCATTTACAAGTATAACAATAGATGAAAGCCTAAACAAGTGCGACATAAAACTAAAGTAAAAGGAGTGCGAGGAGGAGGTGAGGCAGCCACGATGGTGGAGGGGGGCTCCGTCGGTGGCTCAACAACTCCAGGGTGGATATGGGATGCTTGGTGGAGCTAGGAGAGGGTTAGTATTACGTGGAGAGTGTGTGTGAATTGAATGCCCTTGAATGGGATGGTTGAGGAGGTTTATATAGAGAAGGGGTTTCCAAACTAAGGGTTTTAGCAACGTCCGGGACGTCGCTAAACCCATTCCATAAGTGTCGGTGAAGCCGCTCGTCTACCGGTCCAAAGGCGCGCCTGTTCTTCGTCTCTCCAATTCGTGCACGTGCATCCTCAACTATTCGATCCAAGGCACGGATCGCCATCGGATGGTTGAGGGTGCGCCACGTCGCCTTCCTGTGCCCGCTGTGGAGATGCGATCGTGTGCCTTCGCAAGATGGATGATGTCAACCATTTGATCGTGCTTCAATGACCATGATTGCGCGAGATCAAGTGCTTGGATCACGCCTCGCCCGCATCATCATATGCTTTGGTGCTTGGGTGCGACTGATTACGCCACGTGGCCTTCATCTCTGTCGTCTGCATGTGCATCAATGGTTGAATTTTGATTGCCTGCACGGATGTGGCTGATGCATTTCGAACGAGAACTGGAGGAGATCGTGGAAGGGCGCAAACCGCTATGGTGTACTTGCACTTTGTTGTGGTTTTGTGCGAACTCTCAGCTGTCTGATGGATGATCAGACGGTTGAGATTACATCTTGGCGCGGTGGAGAGATGGTGTGGGCGAAGCTCGCGGGTCCTCAGCCATCCGATCCTTGGATTGGACTGCTTAAAATGCTTACCGTGATGAGCGCGAGGGTGCTGCGCGGGTGAGGGTGAGGTGGAGAGCACCACGTGGCCACTTGTGGGCCGTTGATCATCACATTAATAGCTAGAACTTCTTGGGCTAGTCGAGGGAGCGCCAGATGTCAGATTTAAGTGATTTCAAGTCCGTTGGACACCATTCGTCGATCTAAATCCATCCGTGCTGTCCGATTGTTCATCTGAGGCATGTTTCAACATGCACTTGTACACATAGCAATTAAACATTAATTATAAGCAATCTTAATTCGTCATGCATGCAATGCTCCTAAGCCATTATGGTATGCCATTAATGCACAGATATCATCAAAACTAACCCCAGTTGATGGAATTATCATCATTGGGTGTAGCGTTATCACTGCAGGAGCGCATGCACGCGAGGGGTCGACAAGGAGGCGATGGTGCCGGTGGGTGGTTGCTAGGTAGCACTTTAGTTGGCTGCCAGACACGAGCAAGGGCACGCGTGGGCTGAAATGAGGGGCAGTGTTGGTGCTACGTGGAGAGGAGGTCAATGGTGGTCGAGGTGGGGTCGACATGATGGATCTTCGGCGAAGATCTTGTGGCTGTTGCAAGTGGCAGTGGTGGGTTCCTTTCGGTGGAGATGAAACAGAGGAAGAAGAACAAAGAAGAAGAAGAAGGGAAGAAGAAAAAGAGGATAGCAGTGGTGGTGTTGGTGGTTCATGTGGCCAATGGGCCACGCTCACGGTGAGGCTGCACAAGCCATTGCTGGCGCAGCAGACTGTCACCCCGCCTGCCTACGGTGGTGGACTTCTGCACATGGTAGGAGGCCCGTAGTGGTGGAATAGAGTGCTTGTCACACACACAGTGGTGGGTCGGGGGTGGTGGCCTACCTTACTCCGCAGCCTCCTCCTTCCTCTTATAGCAGCTCGTCTATTTTGAATTGAATCGCGAGGAGCCAGGTCCACTTTGTCTGTTCTTTCCTTCTGGGAGGAGTGGATTGCTTCGTGATGGTCGAGTCGAGGCTGCAGCTGTTGAAAGGTGGCTTCGTTTTGCACAGAGTCCTACAGGAGAAGCATAGATAAATAAATAAAAATTGTCTTATTTATAGACAAAACCATATAAAATATCTAATTATATGTAATGCATGTATTATGTATAATGCCCACTAAATTAGAATGCAAGCTAAATTAAAAACTAAGCTAATGCATGCTAAAATCTAAAAAATGCGATGCATGAAACAAATCTATAATTAATGTATTTATCCTAATGAATGCTAAATACATGTTAAATTAACTTAATGTCTAGGCACTTAAATACCTAAATAGCCCAAAAATATGGGCTAATCAAATAGCCCCATGCCTAGTTTTTGCTAGTCCCTAGCAAATTCAAGCATAACTTAACACTCCAAGTTATCCAAGCTAACTCAATTGACCTTTTCATAGAAATTAGGTTGAACCATCTAACCCTAGATCATAAGGTACCCAAGTAGTTGTTGAGTTACATACTAGGTCAGCTACGGATGAGTTGCAGGCATAGGTTTCCTTGATTTCTAACTCTACCCTAGGGTTTATTGATCCCAGAGATTAAAGCATCCATGTTTGTGCATTGGTCTGATTTATTTGAGGTTGGTATGATTTCCAACCTACAAAGAGAGTAAGAGGATTATATATATATATATATATATATTTTTTTTTTCTTGTTTGATTCCTCTAAGTCTAACCTTGGATCAACTATCAACACGGTCTGTGTCGGATTCATTGTCCTCATCATCGAACCTCGAAGGGTGCCTGACTTTTGATGCTTCAAGATAGCACCACCCATAGCGACCCCAAGAACTCCTGGCAATCAACACTTCGGGATAGTATCGCCCATGGATTTCTTAAGTGAATTCAGGCCTGTGGCAATTGGCACTTCGAGATAGGACCGCCCATGGTACCTGAATCGCACAATGCGCTTACATGTCCCCAGTAGGATGGACATCCTAAGAGATAAGCATCGAGGAGGTGACGTGTTATCATCGCATCCTCAAGGTGAGTATATACTCCACCTCTCTTGTGGTAGGAACTCTTCCAATCAGATTGTGCTTTCAAGCTTCCCCTAAGTCAAAACTAAGAGAACCAAATTTTCTTCAAGAAATGAATTAGGGTGATCACTATTTGCACAAGACCAAGTTTGTGAAATTTGGATGCTTAGGTTACGAGGACTCATAAACCAAAAGGTAGAAAATGACACCAGGTACTACCCAGCCTTTAACTCAATCCCTAGCTTTCCTTCCTCAACCTCTTGAGGAATGGTTAGCAACTTAACTCCTACTTAAGCTTTTAGGTCCAAATGGACCCTAAAGTTCTAATGTTAGTAGTTCAACCCTACCTACTATAATTAGATACCTAGAGTCAGCTTAGGCAAACATAAAGTCTTGGTCTCATGCCTAAAGATGCAAAGCCTAGCCGGTTAAGCATAACATGCTTTTTTTCTTTTTTAATGCAATGTGCATGCATGAATGCAAAATGTAGACATGCTATGAACAAATGCCTTAGGTCCTATCCCCCATGCTTGCTGCAAACAATGTCTTCATTGAAAGCAAAATAGTTAAGGGAAGATGTTACCTGAAGTGGAGAATGATAGGAGCTAAGGCTCCTTAAGAGTGACCTCGTCAACCAGATGGCCGTCTAAAGTAATGTACGGTTTCAACCGTTGGTCGTTGATGGTAAAGGGCATTACTGAAGGGGAGGGGCTCTTGATCTCCACAGCCCCATGCGAAAACACTCTAGTGATTATGTAAGGCCCATCCCAACGAGATTTTAATTTCCCTAGAAAAAGCTTAAGTCTAGAATTGAAAAGCTAGACTTGTTGGTTGGGCTTAAAGGTCTTTCTAAGGATATACTTATCATGCAAGACCTTAGTTCTCTCTTTATAAGCTTGAGAGGTGTCATAAGTATTATTCCTCAATTCCTCAAGTTCACTTAATTCCAGAAGTTGTGCCTTACCTTCCTTTTCTAAATCCATGTTGACACTTCAGATAGCCTAAAGTGCCTTATGTTCCAGCCCAACGGGTAAATGGCACACTTTCACATACACCATCCGGAAGGGAGATGTACCCAAAGGGGTCTTGTAGGCCATTCGATAAGCCCATAAAGCATCATGATCTTTTGGAACCAGTCTTTCCTATCAGGCCTAACGATCTTTTCTAAAATATTCTTTATCTCCCTATTTGACACTTCAACCTGGCCACTCGTTTGAGGATGGTAAGGGGCAGCGACCTTGTGAGTCACTCCCAGACTCCTGAGTAGTCAATTGAAGTGGTGGTTCTAAAAATGAGGTCCCCCATCACTTATAATGGTCTTGGGGTATCCAAAGCGAGATATGATATTGGTCTTTACAATATTCAAGACCACAGAGTGGTCATTTGCGCATATAGGAATGGCCTCTATCCATTTAGAGACATAATCAATTGCCACCAAGATATATTCATAACCATGGGACAATGGGAAGGGGCCCATAAAGTCAATTCCCGAAACATCAAAAATTTCAATAGGTTGAATGGGTGTTGAGGCATCTCGTTCCTCTTCCCAATCGTTCCAGTCCATTGACATCTAATACAGGCCTTAAAAAAATTATGAGAATCCTTAAATAACGAAGGCCACCAAAAATCGGATTGGAGAACCTTAAAAGAAGTTTTCTTAGCACTAAAGTGTCCTCCACAATGAAGCTCATGGCAAAACCTCAACACACTTTGTTGCTCCTCTTCAGGCACGCATCATCTTAGTACTTGGTCTTGTCCAATTCTAAATAATTCAGGCTCTTCCCAATGAAAGTATCTAGCTTGGGAAATGAATCTCTTCCTTTTCTGCTCATCTCAAGAGCCAGGAGTCTTTCCAGTGACCAAGTAATTGACGGTACCAGCATACCAAGTTGAAGTTGGTGTTATCGCCATAAGGGTTTCATTAGGAAATGTCTCGCGGATGTCACCAGATGAAGAGTCATCAAGTGGAAGGCGAGATAGGTGGTCAGCCACTACATTTTCTACTCCTTTCTTTTCACGTATCTCCAAGTTAAACTCTTGAAGGAGTAGGATCCACCTAATCAGACATGGCTTAGAATCCTTCTTGGTAATGAGATGTTTCATGGCCGCATGATCAGTGAAAATAACCACCGTAGACCCAAGAAGATAAGACCTAAACTTCTCCAGAGCAAAAACTACAGCAAGTAATTCCTTTTCAGTGATAGTGTAGTTTTGTTGTGGTTCGGTTAAAGTCTTGCTGGCATAGTGCAACACATGTGGTCTTCCCTCAACCCTTTGTCCAAGGATGGCTCCCACTGCATAATCTGAAGCATCAGACATCAACTCAAATGGGAGTGTCCAATCTAGAGCTCGGAGAATAGGCGTAGAGATCAAGGCCTCCTTTAGAGTTTGAAAGGCCTAGTCACACTTTGAATTGAAATTGAAGGAAGATTCCTTTGCCAACAAGTCACAAAGTGGCCTAGAAATTTTACTAAAATTCTCAATAAAGCACCTATAAAAGCCAGCATGGCCTAGGAAGGATCTAATCTGTTTGACATTCGTGGGCAATGGAAGTTTGGAAATAGAATCAACCTTGGCCTTATTCACTTCCAAACCTCACTCAGACACAACATGCCCAAGTACAATTCCTTTCTGTACTATGAAGTAGCTTTTCTCCCAGCTGAGGACTAAACCAGTCTCCTTACATTACTTCAGCACATTCTCTAGGTGTAGGAGACATTGGTCGAAAGACGAGTCGTAAATGGAGAAGTCTTCCATAAACACTTCAACACAATCGTCAATCATGTCCGAGAAAATGGACATCATACATCGTTGGAAGGTTGCCGGTGCATTACATAGTCCAAACGGCATACGCTTGAATGCAAAGGTACCGTAAAGACTCGTGAAATTTATCTTCTCTTGGTCATTAGGGAAGACTGCAACCTGGTTGTACCCAGAATATCCATCAAGAAAGTAATAGTACTTATTCCCTACCAATTTTTCTAGAATTTGGTCAATAAAAGGCAAGGGAAAGTGATCCTTCTAGGTAGCGATGTTCAGCTTGCGATAATCAATACAAACCCTCCATCTAGTTGAGGGTCTAGTCACAACTTGTTCACCTTGGTCATTAAACTCCACAGTAAAGCTTGCCTTCTTTGGCACCACATGAATAGGACTTACCCATTTACTATCTGCAATGGGATATATGATCCCAACGTGCAACCACTTCAGAATTGTCTTTTTAACCACCTCCCTCATATTAGGGCTAAGGCATCTCTGCATGTCCCTAAATGACTTGATGGAATCATCAATATAAATGTGGTGCATGCGAGTGTAGAGTATATACCCTTAATGTTAGCAATGCTCCAAGCAATAGCTTCCTTGTGCCTAGACAAACATTCAATTAGGGCTCCCTCCTGTGCCTCAGATAGCATAGCCAAAATGATAATTGGAAGCATATCATTAGCACCCAGGAAGACGTACTTGAGAGTGTTTGGGAGGGGTTTCAACTCAAGGTCAGGGGCATGTATGGTTGAGGGTTTCATAGTAGATATCCCTATCTCAAGTAGCAGATCTACCTTGGGCAGAGATGATGGGGAAAGAGACTCAGCAGAAACACCCAACAACTCCTTAAGTTCTAGTATATCCCCCTCACATTCCTCCAAGAGATGGGAATGCTCATCTAGCATGACATGCTAAAGGGGGTCATCACATAACATTGCAGGGGTTATCTCTTCAATCAGGTCATCTATCACCTCAACTTGGGAATAATCCTCAAGCCCGACTTGTTTATAAGCGTCAAACACATTAAGCCAAATTTTCCTGTTCCCAAAGCTCATTTTTAATGCTCCAGTATTGCAATTGATTGAAGCATGCAAAGTTGCAAGGAAGGGGCGGCCCCAAATGATGGAGGGCTTGGTTGGCTTGCTGGTAGGGTTAGTGTCCAAAACTAAGTCAACGGGGAAGAAGAAATCCTCCACTCTCACAAGGACATCTTCTAGAATTCCCCATGGTGTCTTGAGTGATTGATCAGCAACTTGGAGGATTACCGGGCTAGGCTTCAGATTGCCTCCCTCAAGTTGTTCATACACATAGCTCGGAAAGGATGTTCACCCCCGCACCCAGATCAAGAAAAGCCTCATCTATCTGTAAGTCACCAATGACCACTGAGATGTACAGGGCTCCTGGGTCCTTAAGTTTCGGAGGTGTGCCATGTTGAACTATTGAGCTAACGGAATCAGGTAGGACAACTTTTGATTAGACCTGTTTCTAGATTGCCGCTTTTTTGTGCACGGGTCCTTTAGAACGCAAGCATAAGACAGAATCTGCCTGATAGCCTCAAGCGAAGGCAGGTTAATCTGCACTTGCTTGAAAGTTTCCATGATCTCATCCGTCTTATCTTTGGCTCCAGATGAGCCAGCAGAAGTCTGCCTAGAGGTGGATAAGTGCTCTGGAAAGGGCACTCTCGGTCTTTGGGTGGAAGGGTTGTCATGTCGGGTAAGGGGTGGAATGGGGGAACCTCTTCTGGTGAGGTGATTTCAAGCGGAGGAGAGTTAGGCAATTCTTCTCCGGTGGGGGTGAATGTCGAGGTGGATGGGTTTTCAGAAGGTGAGACTATAGGAGCATCGGGTTTGGAAATTTCTTTCCCACTCCTTAGAATAGTCACCACTTGGACATGCTCCCTAAAGACAATCCCTTTTCCTTTAGGATTCTCCTCAACAGCATTGGGAAGCTTCCCAGTTTCCCTTTGTCTAACGACCTCAACAAGGTGTCCTATCTGTGATTTCATTTCATGTATAGCCATGTCATGAGATTGGATGATGGCACGTTGACTTTCTTGTATAGTTCTCAACATTGCCTTCAATTCATCCATCTCAGAGGTCTTTGGTTGGCAAAGGTTTGAGGTTGGTTCATTTGTTGGTTTTGAAAGGGTTGTTGTTTATAATTCTCTAAATGTAAGACATTCTCTTGTCTCCATGAAAAGTTTGGGTGATTCCTCCATCCCTCAATATAAGTGCTAGAAAAAGGGTCATTACGAGGTCTAGGACGGAACCCTTGAGTGGCATTCAGGTCAACCTGTATAAGCTTAGGGAATTGGGAGGCCATGTGGCAATCCACAGTGGCGTGCATATTGCCTTGGCAAATGGAGCATTATGAAGCTTGGGATGTGGAGGTGCTAGATGTGAATTGGCCCGGCCTCGACATAAGCCTTTCCATATTTTGATTCAACAATTGAATTTGATAGGGTAAATTCTAGGTGTCCCTAGCCTCATTTGCCTCCAAATTTCTTTGCATGAGAGTGGGGTTTTCTATTCGAGTAGGCAGAAGTGAATTGAATTCTCACTCAAAGTATCAAAAGGTTCCAAGCTTCATCCTCAATCTTAGATAGAAAGGTTCCTGCACAGGCACCATCCACAGTCTACCTATGTGAATCACTAAGTCTGGTGTAGAACCTTTCAACCAGTTTCCACTTGGGCACCTGGTGTTGTGGGCAAAGTCTCAACAGGTCATTAAAGTGCTCCCACGCATCATGGAAAGCTTCCCCATCCTTTTGAACAAAACTCATAATTTCCCTCCTAAAGTGATTTGTGTTGCTCATGGGGAAATACTTCTTCAGAAACTCCTTCTTCAAGGCATCCCAAGTGTTAATACCATCTAGGGTATGATACCAATACTTGCCTTATCCTTAAGGGAGAAAGGAAAGAGGGTCCGCATTTGGGCATCATCAGTAATGCCCTACAGCTTCACCATGGAACAGACCTCGGTGAATTCCTCTATATGCCTGTAAGGGTCTTCCCTAGTAGTACCATAAAAAGAGGGCATCAAGGATATGGTACTACTTTTGATATCATAAGGATTGTCCCCTCCAGGGCTATGTAGTGCAGGGCCAATTTGATTGGTCGGAATGAAATATTCCTTAAGGCTTCTTTGACCAGCCATTTCTTCCCTTGGGTGGTTCCTTCTTAGGATTCTTTCAGGTTCAGGATCAAACATAAGTTGTCCCCTAAGAGATCGCCTACCAAGCATGCACAAGAAACACAATTCAAAAGGACTTGTTATGTCTTTACAGATTTAGGCTTTCGACTTCAATTCAGATTATAGGTGACAATACAAGTTTCCCAATCAATTACGTGCCTATTGTCGACCTATGAAATGCCTAAAAAGGCCTAGTTAGAGCTTAGGTGCTCTTCCCTAAAGTACAAATGGTAGAGCAACTCCAAAGATGGAAGATCAAGGGATGCAAGTAGGCATAAGCCTTCCTTTGAAGCTATGCTTTCGCGGTGCTTTGATGAGAACCTCATCATGAGCCATAACTAGCTCATTTTGACCCAATACAAAGGATAAAAGCTCCTACATAACTCAAGGAAAGGCTTAACTCAGAGAATTCTGAGTCTAAGGAGAAAACAAGTCATAAGGGGTAAAAATGCAATTTTACCAGTATAATCTGCATACAGGGTAATTCAGGGTCCAAACATAGGTCAAAGCAACTTAATAAGAATAAAAGTGGGATGAGATGATCTGGCAAGGGCTACAGCAATTCCAAGGAACTAAATGATAATCTGTAACCCTAAAACAAACCCACTTCAATTCACGAGGTTCAAGGCAAAGAAAAAATGGAATAAACCCTCTAAAATTCATAGAAAAATAATCTCTAGGGTTTAGAACCTTCAATTTGACCTTAGGAACCCATCTTGACCTACATTGAGAACCATACCCAATTAATAACTTAATTTGGGTTTTTGGGTAAATTGACCAGTCAAACAAGGTTTAATCTAGAAATAAAATTCACCATCAGATTCCTTAGGTCCTAATTAGTCATGTATAAAAACTTGAGCCTAAGAAGAAACCTTCTTGACCAACTTTACACTTTGGTCCTCATATATTTACTTTTTGGCCCTCAACTTTTGAACCCTCGCATTTTGGCCCCTAACTCTCCTTCGTTCTTTGTGTTCAGGTCCTCCCTGCAAAACCTGCCAGCACCATGCTCCGGCGACCTTGCGCGGAGCATGGCGCCGCGCAGGGTGAGGGGGAGAGTCTGGCAAGTAAACCGGGGGTGCCCTGCGTCGTCAGCCGTCGCAGGGACACCCCCCTGGTCGCTGTAACCCACCATACCGGCTGTGCGAACGCACGGACGGTATGGGTTTCCATCTCCGGCGTCCTCCGGCGAGGGAGTCACGTCGTCTCCCTCTGCCTTCCTCCCTGATTCGGTCCCTATAAATACCCCTGTCGCTCCACCGTTCTTCCCAGCTCGGATCTGACGGAGAAAACCCCCAACTTTCCTCTCTTCTCACTCCGGCAGACGCCCACCAGCTTCGGCGGTTCTTCCTCCTCCTCCTCTTTGCTCTGCCGCAATACCAGCAGCAGAGAGTTCTTCCCCTGCTCTTCCCGCGCCACGCCGCACCTAGCTGGCGCCTCTCCAGCCCTCTGCTCGCCGCCGCCCCTTCCCCCGGGCATCTTCTTCTCCGGCGACAGTCGATACGACTGTCGCCCGCTCCGGCCCCTCCTCGTCCTGCTAAGTAGGTAGAACTCCTCCTCTTCCTCCCCTCTTCCTTTTCCTCACTTTAAACATCTACTGTCGCCCTCGATTCCGACCAATCACCCTCACCTTCTCCGCCTCCGGCCATCCTCCGGCGAGCCGCTCCCATCACTCCAGCATCCCACATGGCTCGCCAACCTGCACATAATCTCCGCCTCCTCACCCTGATCCATTTCCGCCCCTCCACTTCCCCCAAATCACCCTCTGCAACTCCACCGAACAAACCCATCTCCCGACCCACAGTCCGACCTAGGGCAGCCCTTAGGCTCCGCCCCGCCGCCTGCACACCCCCCAACCACCTTCGCCGTGCCACGGCGAAGGTCCTCCGCATTTCTGATTGGGCCGAGAGGCCGTCTTTCTGTGGGCAGGTACCTGCGCTCGTCGCCGCCATTGTTGAAGCGAAGCAGCTTCTTCACCTGCTGCCCCAGGTGCGTCACGCCCAGGTTACGCTCGCAGACAGCGCAAGGTGCCTTCGCGAAGTACCAGGCTGCAATCGAGTCGAAGCCCTCGCGCGAAGGTCTCGTGTAACGCTGCGATTACCAGCTGCTTCCTCCGCGCAGGCGCGAAATTGGGGTGGGACATTTAGTCCCACCTTGGAAGGCTCTGAAGGAACGCAGCGGTATAAAGCGAAAAAGTGCTGGAGGCTTATTGCCTCAGCACACGGGGTGAGGTCCCCTTCACCCGCCCGGTTACCCGGTCTCGTCCGCGCTCACGCCCCGCGGACCTGGCCCGGACCCGACTAAGACTGACCTGCACTCCTCGCCCACCACGCACGCCGCTGGGCCTGGACCCGGGCGCGACCCGTACCCGGCTACCCGGCAGCTCTGGGAGAGCTATCCTATGAGCGGATTCTGTGAGAGAGAGACGCGGGGGAGGGTAGAGATAGGTTTTGCCCTCTCTGATCAAGCTGTGTAAGTGTGCAGGCACAGGTGAAGAAGAGCACGAGAAGAAGATCTGAAGAAAGGAAAAGAAGAAAGAAAGAAGAAGAAGAAGAACAGGACCGCTCTGCAGAAGAAAGAAGAAAGAAAGAAGAAGAAGAAGAACAGGACCGCTCTGCAGAAGAAAGAAGAAAGAAAGAAAAAGAAGAAGAAGAAGAACATCACCACTGCAGATAAAGAAGAAGAACAAAAGAAGAGAGCAGAAGATCTGAGAAGGAAGAAGAGGAGAAGCAAAGAGAAAAGAAGAAAAGCCAACAAATTCTCTCTCTCTCTTTCTTTATTTTTGTAAAAGAAACTTGTACCCCTAGAATACAACTTGCTCCCTGAGTTCGACCTCGGGAACTCTTTATTTCCGAGTAACAAATTGTATTAAACTGGTAATCACCTCCCTCTATACTATACTACGACGAAATAATAAAACTATAGAGGAAGTTTCTACACCAGTTTTTGGCGCCGTTGCCGGGGAGCAACGGCTATTCTAGAGGTAAACATTCCTGTTTCTTTTTAGTTTCTGATAATCTCCTCTCTTTTGTGCAGCTACAGGAAATCAAGAAAACAAGCAACCGCACGACAACCACTCCGAGGACAGGTAAAATTTTTTTCCTCTTGCTATTAACCCCTAAACTCTAAAGAGGAAGAAAAGAAAAGAACAAGCAATATAGGGCTAACCTGTCTTCCATACTTAGTAACCATAAAGAGTTGCATGTTTTCAACTCATTACTCCTGCACACTATTAAGGGTATTTAAGGGCTAACACATTCTTGCTTGAGCCCTAATTACCCAACAAAGAATTAACTGGACCAAGTAGAGCCAACCTAGAATCCAACACTAGGGATTTAGAGACACACTCCTTAAGCAAGAATTGAGAAAACCAAATGAAGTGTGCCCAAGCCCTTGTCTGAAAATACCTATTCAAAGAAAACCTAAAACAATTGGCTCTCTAAACACTTGAACCCTAAAAGACAGGACCTAAAAGCTCTCAAAGAAAACAAGAGGTAAAGTTGACCCCTTGGGTCAACCAACCTTAAATTAGGTCACTCTTTGCACTTAAAAGACTAAAGTTCAAGTGAAACCTTAAGGACCCTGATCTTAAAATAAAAATTGGTAGACTTAAGAGGTCAAGATCCCCATTCTGGTCTACCTGGAACCGCAGTGACAAGAGAGGTCGGGTGGGGGAAACCCTGTAACCCGTGGGGACGCTCTACCGTGTAGGGGTCTTCGCGGGACTCTCCCTCTCTGGCTGCCCAGGTAATTCTCAGGTGGACGATCTTTCTGATCAAGGGGTCCATCTGCCTCGCACCTCTATAGTCACCCAACACATTTGTGGGTGTCTTGATTGGGTCCAGCACCTTCTAAACTTACCTCTTCCAACAGTGCATGTACGGAAGGAGGTCCTTAAGACCACCCTTAAGACCTCCTTTAGAAATTCGCTCTCGTCAAGGCCAAGCCTCGACGCCCGTGTTTGTGCAGCAACACCCTCACATTATTCTCTCTTCTGATTCAGAACCAAGTTCTTCTTCTTCCCCCATCATGGCTCAGCCAGTTGAGGAAGAAAATAATCTGGAACACCAGCTCCAGCGACTCAATGACCTCTTCCAAAACTTCGTGCACCCACCACAGCGTCCTATGATGCGGGACCACTACAATCCTGCTGCAGTGGCCATTGAGCCTCGAGTCAGAATCCTGACTGGAGGACCTGATTCCGAATTAAAGCCCAACATGATCCATGCTATACCTAAATTCCATGGGCTTAATTCTGAAGATCCCTTCCAGCACATCAAACAGCAAAAGCATCTGGCCTACACTTTTGGATCAGACGCGCAAAATCGGGATATTCTTCTCATGAAGATGTTCTCCTTTTCTCTTATGGACAAGGCCGCCCATTGGTATCAAACTCAGACCCGGCCGATCAACACTTGGGAAGAACTTCAATCCGAGTTTTTGAAAAAGTTTTTTCCCGTTGGTCGGACCAACGCCTTGCGCCATCAGATTACACACTTCACTCAACAATCAGGAGAACCTCTCCATGAGGCATGGGATCATTTTCAGGATCTCATGAGAAAGTGCCTCCATCACGGAGTTCCTAAATGGGAACAAGTCCAATCTTTTTACCAGGGACTCCGTGAGGACATCAGCCTTTTCGTCAATGCAACTTGCGGAGGAAGCATCATGGGTCAACATGAAGACACCGTATGGGAGATTCTCGAAAACATGTGCGAGAACTCCATCAACAATGACTCCATGGGATTATTCGACAGGACGAATACCCGCGCAGCGACGAATCTTAAGGGAGCACATGAGACGCAGGGCTTGTCCGCATCAGTCGACCTGGAATTAATGGCCAGTCGATTGGACAAGGCCTCAATCATTGAGAAGAAGGTGGATGAGCTGGCCAGCACTTGCAGCGAGCCACCTCCGCGCGTAACTCCTTTGCACAACCTCCTCCCACACAGGAGACTGTGCAAAACATCCTTCACCGATCTTCCCCTAGGATGGATCCATATCCATCCCCATCTGATTCTCGGATCGGAGGATCATTCGATCCTTTC
The DNA here is from genome assembly GCA_037157565.1 of Thalassia testudinum. Classification (NCBI taxonomy): domain Eukaryota; kingdom Viridiplantae; phylum Streptophyta; class Magnoliopsida; order Alismatales; family Hydrocharitaceae; genus Thalassia; species Thalassia testudinum. The sequence continues at coordinate 67,277,066 of JAZHRO010000007.1, read as the reverse complement.
TACACTAGCCCGGGGAACTCCATTCCCCCTTTCCCTGATTCTCAAGAGGTTCCTCAGACCTGCGAGGACCTCAACGCCATCCAGAACGACCCATTCTCCAACACTTACAACCCTGGATGGCGAAACCATCCCAATTTTCAGTGGACGGGAAATTCCCAAACCCAAAGACCACCTTTTCAGTCCCGCCCACAGCCCTCTCGTCATTACCAGCCGCCTCAGCCTCGGCCCAACCCTACTTATCCATCAGGGCCAAATCAGGATCAAATGTCCCTAATCCTTCAGACTCTGGCTGACATTCAAAGAACGAATGCGGCTATTCAAAAACAGCACAAGGACGAACTTACAGAGGTTAAAACTCAACTGGCCTAGTTGGCAAATTCTCGCCAGCCAGGCACACTCCCTTCCCAACCTCTTCCTAACCCGAATAACGTGCCAACCCAGAAGCGCGTTATGAATCCAAATTTAGGCCACGCACAATGGATTTATCAGGCCCCTACTGCTCCATCTCCAGACGAGATGGAAGCTTCAACTTCTTATGCGGGATTTCAGCAGCAGCCACCCCTCTTACAAAACCCAAACCAAAATCAGGCCGGATTAAATTCTGTAACAACACGTAGTGGTAAAACAACTCAAGACCCGCATTATCCAAACCACTCCAAGCCTGATAACCATGACCCTAGGATAGTTATCCAAGATACCACTGTCCCAGATCCACAACCTGGACCTATCCTAGAAGAACCAACCAAGATCCCGTTTCCCGAGGCCTTGACCAAGGGAAAGAAGACCACCAAACCCGTGGCCCCTGAGGAGGACCTGGTCAAGCTCTTTGAGCAGGTCCACATAAACATCCCCTTGATGGATGCAATCCGCCACGTACCAGCTTACGCACGATTTCTAAAGAATATATGTACACCCCAGCGTAAGCCGCGAACCAAGGGAGGGAGCCCAATTGTTCTGTCAAAGCAAGCCAGCTCTGTAATCCTCAGTAGACTCCCACCCAAGGCAAAAGATCCTGGTACTCCCCTGATTTCTTGCAAGATAGGTGGTACCCAATTTGATAGAGCATTGTTAGACTTGGGTGCATCCATAAACCTGATACCCACATCCTTACTTGACCATCTAGAAGAATCTGAGCTAAAACCAACCGAGGTGACATTACAATTAGCAGATAGATCTATAAAGTCACCAAAAGGGATTCTCGAGGATGTTATCGTAAGAGTGCGGGATTTCTATTTCCCAGTGGACTTTATAGTCCTAGATATGGACGCACCTGAGAACCCTAGGGATACACCAATCATTCTAGGGAGACCTTTCTTGGCTACTGCTAGAGCCAACATCAGCTGTGAGGAGGGCCAAATAGAGCTTAAGTTTGGAGATCAAACACTGAAAATTGATATATTTAAGGCCCAACAAGGAATTAATTGCGGCGTCATCGAACAAATTTGTGACATCAGGACCTTGGTTGATGAATCACACTTCCAGAATGACTCGATTATGCCTCATCAACCACAGAAGGATCTTGACCCGCAAACAGAGGAGTCGAATCCAGATATGAATAACCCAGTAACTCCCACCCTTGAACCTCACATCTATACTGAACCACCCGCTGCTGCTGATAACCCCATCCTCGAACTGAAACCCCTTCCTGCTCACTTGAAATACATCTTTTTGGGTTCTAATCAGACCCTTCCTGTGATTATCAATTCCAACCTCAGTCCTGAACGGGAATCCCGTCTGATTGTTGTCCTCCAGCAACATCGCAGAGCCATCGGGTGGACTCTCGATGATTTGACTGGAATAAGTCCCCCTTATTGTACTCATCATATCTATTCAGAAGAGGGCACACGACCTTCTCGTGAAATGCAGAGACGCTTAAACCCCAATCTGCAGGAGGTCGTGAAAAAGGAGATCATCAAGTGGTTAGATGCCGGAATCATCTACCCGATCTCCGATAGTCGTTGGGTGAGTCCAATTCAGGTTGTGCCCAAGAAGGCAGGACTCACCACTATAACGACTGAGACCGGAGAAATCATTCCTACCCGATTAGCCAACTCGTGGAGAGTCTGTATAGATTACCGCCGACTCAATTCCTCCACAAAGAAGGATCATTTCCCACTACCCTTCGTTGATCAAATTCTCGAAAAACTTGCGGGAAATAGGTTCTTTTGCTTTCTTGACGGGTACTCCGGTTATAACCAGGTGGCAATCCATCCTGAGGACCAAGAAAAGACCACGTTCACCTGCCCCTTCGGAACATACGCTTTCCGAAGGATGCCTTTCGGTCTTTGCAATGCGCCCGCTACTTTTCAGCGATGCATGCTTGCCATATTCTCAGATATGGTAGGTGATTATCTGGAAGTCTTCATGGATGACTTTTCAGTTTTCGGAGCATCATTCGATGATTGCCTCCAGCACTTGGTCCAGATACTCAGGCGATGCATCGATGTGAATTTGGTTCTTTCCTGGGAAAAGAGCCATTTCATGGTGCCTGAGGGAATTGTCCTGGGACACTCAATTTCGGAAAAAGGTATCCAAGTGGATCGAGCTAAGATTAATCTGATTTCTCACCTTCCTATGCTAGCTCGATCAGGGACATCCGTTCCTTTTTAGGGCATGTCGGTTTTTATCGACGATTTATCCCTGATTTTTCAAAAATCGCGTGCCCCCTAACCACTCTTCTCTCCAAGGATGTTCCTTTCGAAATTTCCAAGGAATGCACTCAAGCATTTGAAATCCTGCGTGACCGAGTCACCCAAGCCCCGATCCTACAGTCCCCTGATTGGTCTCAACCCTTTGAGATCATGTGCGATGCATCCGACTTCGCTGTAGGAGCGATTTTGGGGCAGAAAATTGACGGGAAGCCTGTGGTCATTTACTACGCCAGCAAAACACTCGATGAGGCTCAGCGTAACTATACGGTTACTGAGAAAGAGCTTCTAGCTATAGTATTTGCCCTAGAAAAATTCAGATCGTACCTTCTGGGTTCCCGTGTCATCATATACTCGGATCACACAGCTGTGAGGCATCTCCTTGCAAAGAAGGACGCGAAACCTCGATTAATCCGATGGATCTTGCTGTTGCAAGAATTTGACCTTGAGATTCGCGACAAAGCGGGAAAGCAAAATGTGGTAGCTGATCACTTGTCCCGTCTTCCTTCTGAAATAATTGACCCTTCCGGACCCATCACTGAACATTTTCCCGATGAGCACCTGCTGACTATTGGTACTAGCCTTCCATGGTTTGCTAATGTAGTAAATTACTTGGCATCTCTTCAGATCCCGTCCGATTGGCCGAAGGCCAAGAAGGACAAATTACGCTCCGATGCCAAGTATTACATTTGGGAAGACCCGTACCTCTTCCGCATAGGTGCCGATCAGATCATCCGGAGATGTGTCCCGGAAGAGGAATTCAACAATATCCTCTCTTTCTGCCATGACCAGGCATGCGGTGGCCATTTCGCCGGGCATAAAATCGCATCAAAAGTCCTCCAGTGCGGCTTTCACTGGCCCACACTGTTCAAAGATGCATACAATCACTGCAAGGCATGCAGTCGTTGCCAGACTTTGGGCAACATGAGCCATCGCGACATGATGCCTATGCAACCAATTCTAGTATGCGAAATCTTTGATGTTTGGGGGATTGATTTTATGGGCCCCTTTCCTGTTTCGGATGGTTTCGAATACATTCTGTTGGCTGTGGACTACGTGTCCAAATGGATCGAAGCCATACCAACCCGAACCTGTGATCACAAAATCGTTCTCAAATTCATTCATCAAAACATTTTCTCAAGGTTCGGGATTCCTCATGCAATAATCTCTGATGGGGGGACCCATTTCACAAATGCTCAGTTTAGGTCACTGATGACCAAATACGGGGTGTCTCACCGAATCTCTACTCCTTAGCACCCCCAAACTAATGGTCTAGCTGAGCTATCTAATCGGGAGATCAAGAAAATCCTGCAAGTCACTGTTCGACCTGACAGGAAGGACTGGTCGTCCCGACTTCCGGAAGCATTGTGGGCCTATAGGACCGCCCACAAGACCCAATTGGGCATGTCTCCCTTTAGACTGGTGTACGGAAAGGCATGCCACCTTCCCGTAGAACTGGAGCATAAAGCCTATTGGGCAGTACGGAACTGTAATCTAGATCTTTCCAAGGCTGGGACCCACAGAAAACTCCAAATCAGCGAGATCGATGAATTACGCCTAGACGCGTACGAGAACTCGCAAATCTACAAGGAGCGGGTTAAAGCCTTCCACGACAAACACATCTCGAGAAAGATCTTTCATCCTGGTCAGAAGGTCCTACTCTTTGATGCCCGACTAAAACTCTTCCCAGGAAAACTGAGATCCAAGTGGGTCGGACCATATTTGGTCCGACAGGTTTTTGGAAATGGAGCAATCGAAATCAGTCCACTCAGCCACGATTCTGAACCTTTCATCGTGAACGGTCAGAGACTCAAGCCGTTCATTGATGTAACTTCTACTGATTTGGCTGAAGCATCTTATATCCTCCATTCCCCTTGAGCTTATTGCGCCCAGCCGATGGCGTAAAACTCAGCGCTTAACGGGAGGCAACCCGTCATTTTCCTAAAAATCCAAAACTTTTTCTGACACCTTTGTGCACTTAAGGTTCACCCTTGTAGACAGTCGACCCCACCTCAGATGCTTGCATCTGGGATTAGAAATCGTCCGCAAAAATTCAACCTGACCCATTCACGCATCCAAATTTCTGTCTTAAGGAATGAACTAACCTAAATAAAAACCCCCTAGGTTACAATGAGGACATTGCAAATCTTACGCATGGGGGGGGGTATGAAACTGCAAAACTGGTAAGAAAAGGTTTCAAACAAAAAAATTCACATATGCCAAAAACACCATAAAAACTAAAAATTTTCGAAAAAGAATAAGAGAGGAGAAGGAAATTTTGTGAAGGAGAAGGAGAAAAGAAACAAAATGAAAAAGGAGCGCAAAATTATGAGAAAAAAGTGATAGTCATTAGTAAGGAACTAAGGAATTAACCTAAGTTCTAGACCTCATTCAAGAAAATAACTGAAAAGTGCACAATGAGATTAGTAAGAATGCAAACCTTAGGCATTCTTGAATAGACTCTTAGTACCCATTAAGATCTGGACACTCCTCAAGAGGTTGAGGAAAATGAAAAGCTGAAGTATTAGGTCTAAGGCTTAGGAAGTATTTGGCCTCGTTAACTAATTTTTGGTTTACGGGACTCAGTAACCTAAGCACCCTAACCTCACACACAGCCTGGTTCAGTAAGCGTAAAAATCAGAATCACGCAGAAGCGTCGCAAAATTCTTAAAAGAACACCTAGAATAGGAGCGGCCGATCAACACAAGTTGATTTGGACGTGTTCCCAGCGCGGAGAGACAGGAAATCCCCTCGAAGATGCGTAACAAAATATCATCTCCTCGATGCTTGTCTCTTAGGATATTTACATATCCTACTGGGGGCATGTAAGCACTCTGCTGGTTCAGATTCCATGGATGGCATTATCTCGAAGTGTCAATTGCCAGGGTCTGAATTCAGCCACGGAACACCATGGATGGGATTATCTCGAAATCTCAATAGCCAGGGTTCCGGGGGTTGCCACGGGCGGTGCTATCTAAAAGCATCGATCTCCAGGAACCCTTGAGGATTGATGATGGGAGCAAGGAATCTGATACAGACCGTGTTGAAAAGCCAATCCTAGGCTAGAACTAAAAAAAAAAAAAAAAAAAAAAAGAGAGAGAAAACTCTCCAAACAAAATAACTTTCTATCTCTCTCTTACAAAATGCACTGCGAACTGAGCCAGGGCTAAAATCATTTCAAGCACGGGTGCTTTAACCACAAAGTCCAATAAACCTTAGGTTAGTTCTTGTGGGCCTTAAAAACCTTTGCTAAGGACTGAGGCTAAGGCTAGACAGATTTGGATCTTGATTGGTACTAGAGTACCTTTTAGGCCTATGGTCAGCATTCTAACCTAATCTGAGCTCAAATGAAAAAGCACTTATCTAAAGCTATTAAGAACTTCATGGTCTAGAACAAGGGTTGAAACCTTAAGTTTTTGCTAAGGGACTAGCAAAAGCTAGGCATGGGGGTATGATGAGAACCTCATCATGAGCCATAACTAGCTCATTTTGACCCAATACAAAGGATAAAAGCTCCTACATAACTCAAGGGAAGGCTTAACTCAGAGAATTCTGAGTTTAAGGAGAAAACAAGTCATAAGGGGTAAAAATGTAATTTTACCAGTATAATCTGCATACAGGGTAATTCAAGGTCCAAACATAGGTCAAAGCAACCTAATAAGAATAAAAGTGAGATGAGATGATCTGGCAAGGGCTACAGCAATTCCAAGGAACTAAATGATAATCTGTAACCCTAAAACAAACCCACTTCAATTCACGAGGTTCAAGGCAAAGAAAAAATGGAATAAACCCTCTAAAATTCATAGAAAAATAATCTCTAGGGTTTAGAACCTTCAATTTGACCTTAGGAACCCATCTTGACCTACATTGAGAACCATACCCAATTAATAACTTAATTTGAGTTTTTGCGTAAATTGACCAGTCAAACAAGGTTTAATCTAGAAATAAAATTCACCATCAGATTCCTTAGGTCCTAATTAGTCATGTATAAAAACTTGAGCCTAAGAAGAAACCTTCTTGACCAACTTTACACTTTGGTCCTCATATATTTACTTTTTGGCCCTCAACTTTTGAACCCTCGCATTTTGGCCCCTAACTCTCCTTCGTTCTTTGCGTTCAGGTCCTCCCTGCAAAACCTGCCAGCACCATGCTCCGGCGACCTTGCGCGGAGCATGGCGCCGCGCAGGGTGAGGGGGAGAGTCTGGCAAGTAAACCGGGGGTGCCCTGCGTCGTCAGCCGTCGCAGGGACACCCCCCTGGTCGCTGTAACCCACCATACCGGCTGTGCGAACGCACGGATGGTATGGGTTTCCATCTCCGGCGTCCTCCGGCGAGGGAGACACGTCTTCTCCCTCCGCCTTCCTCCCTGATTCGGTCCCTATAAATACCCCTGTCGCTCCACCGTTCTTCCCAGCTCGGATCTGACGGAGAAAACCCCCAACTTTCCTCTCTTCTCACTCCGGCAGATGCCCACCAACTCCGGCGGTTCTTCCTCCTCCTCCTCTTCGCTCTGCCGCAATACCAGCAGCAGAGACTTCTTCCCCTGCTCTTCCCGCGCCACGCCGCACCCAGCTGGCGCCTCTCCAGCCCTCTGCTCGCCGCCGCCCCTTCCCCCGGGCATCTTCTTCTCCGGCGACAGTCGATACTACTGTCGCCCGCTCCGGCCCCTCCTCGTCCTGCTAAGTAGTTAGAACTCCTCCTCTTCCTCCCCTCTTCCTTTTCCTCACTTTAAACATCTACTGTCGCCCTCGATTCCGACCAATCACCCTCACCTTCTCCGCCTCCGGCCATCCTCCGGCGAGCCGCTCCCATCACTCCAGCATCCCACATGGCTCGCCGACCTGCACATAATCTCCGCCTCCTCACCCTGATCCATTTCCGCCCCTCCACTTCCCCCAAATCACCCTCTGCAACTCCACCGAACAAACCCATCTCCTGACCCACAGTCCGACCTAGGGTAGCCCTTAGGCTCCGCCCCGCCGCCTGCACACCCCCCGACCACCTTCACCGTGCCACGGCGAAGGTCCTCCGCGTTTCTGATTGGGCCGAGAGGCCGTCTTTCTGTGGGCAGGTACCTGCGCTCGTCGCCGCCATTGTTGAAGCGAAGCAGCTTCTTCACCTGCTGCCCCAGGTGCGTCACGCCCAGGTTACGCTCGCAGACAGCGCAAGGCGCCTTCGCGAAGTACCAGGCTGCAATTGAGTCGAAGCCCTCGCGCGAAGGTCTCGCGTAACGCTGCGATTACCAGCTGCTTCCTCCGCGCAGGCGCGAAATTGGGGTGGGACATTTAGTCCCACCTCGGAAGGCTCTGAAGGAACGCAGCGGTATAAAGCGAAAAAGTGCTGGAGGCTTATTGCCTCAGCACACGGGGTGAGGTCCCCTTCACCCGCCCGATTACCCGGTCTCGTTCGCGCTCACGCCCCGCGGACCTGGCCCGGACCCGACTAAGACTGACCTGCACTCCTCGCCCACCACGCACGCCGCTGGGCCTGGACCCGGGCGCGACCCGTACCCGGCTACCCGGCAGCTCTGGGAGAGCTATCCTATGAGCGGATTCTGTGAGAGAGAGACGCGGGGGAGGGTAGAGATAGGTTTTGCCCTCTCTGATCAAGCTGTGTAAGTGTGCAGGCACAGGTGAAGAAGAGCACGAGAAGAAGATCTGAAGAAAGGAAAAGAAGAAAGAAAGAAGAAGAAGAAGAACAGGACCGCTCTGCAGAAGAAAGAAGAAAGAAAGAAGAAGAAGAAGAACAGGATCGCTCTGCAGAAGAAAGAAGAAAGAAAGAAAAAGAAGAAGAAGAAGAACATCACCACTGCAGATAAAGAAGAAGAACAAAAGAAGAGAGCAGAAGATCTGAGAAGGAAGAAGAGGAGAAGCAAAGAGAAAAGAAGAAAAGCCAACAAATTCTCTCTCTCTCTCTTTCTTTATTTTTGTAAAAGAAACTTGTACCCCTAGAATACAACTTGCTCCCTGAGTTCGACCTCTGGAACTCTTTATTTCCGAGTAACAAATTGTATTAAACTGGTAATCACCTCCCTCTATACTATACTACGACGAAATAATAAAACTATAGAGGAAGTTTCTACACCATGCTTCTTAACTACCCCCAAAAATCCGTGACAGGGTATCCCCCTGGTTCGAGCCCGGATAGGTTGTTAATATGGTGATTTTATCGTTGAAGTGTGTATAGTAGTTAACCTAAATCGGACCTAACCATCTCTTTACAAAATTTTTAACCTGGCGTACTTGATTTTATCATGGTCACTTTTAGGCCCAGGTTCAAACTCAGGGAAGTAGGGTTACAAGTCAAGTTTCTATGCCTTTCCTACAACGAGTCTCTTCCGTTCGTTTATTATATTTTTCTATTTAGATTTTTTTATGGTAATCTTTGTCTTTGAGGCACACCCTCAAAACTAAGTTCTTGGCTTTGAGCCAAAACAGGGTTCCAAAATGGGTCTTGCTATTCGCAAGACGGAGTACCTGCAAGTCAAGGATTATCTTTTCTCTTATATATTTTTTTTTCTACCTTTTTATGGGCATGCAAGAGAAATAGAAGTAAAGTAATTATGGCATCTATATATATATATATGTCTATACTATATATGTATAAAGGGGTGGGGGTAAAGGCGATGATGGAGTGTAGCACGGTGTCGAGTCGGTCGTCGTCTAGAAGGACACAACCAACAGGACGAAGTGCCGCGTGTAAGGTGTAGGATGGATGGTGGAAGATGAATGCGAACACGCTTTTTGTACTCGTGTATTTAGAAATGTAGTCCCTAGCAAAACATTTTTGCAATGTATTTAAAAATGATCTTTAAGTTGAAGATTTTCTTCTGAGGCAACATAGGTGTGTTTATTGTTGGATATTGTGAGAACTAATTGTAGAGAAGACTACCAGTACTTTAAGTCTCACATGACAAAGATCATCTCTTGACTAACTAGGACTCTTGATATTTAAACCTTAAGTATGATTTCCAGGACCCAGGAGGTTTTTGCCATACTCGAGAGCTTAAGAGATTATGGCTTGTGCTTAGTGAAGGATCAAGACTGACCAGATGAACATTAAGACTCAAGCCCAGGGTTTCACGAATCTTTAAGTACAGGTTGGTCCCAGTTTCATCTCGTGTTTTCGGATTGACCCTTAAGAAGATGACAGAAAACTCAACTCCCATTTTCTGACATTTGTGGCTCACAGGAAAACAGGGTATTTGCGACTTGCCCTGAAGAACTTTTTAGGGTAGAGAGTTTATAGATATTTGCGAGATATACTGACTTATTTGCATCTTTTTTTTTTTTTAGAAACACATGTCAGTATATCTCTTACAACATTATTTAGAGGAGCACACTTTTCTTTTTGGTGGGAGAGTTCTTTCTTGGTGGAAAGAGTCACTCCTAAACACAAGACTAAAGCCTGGGATAAAAAGTCTACCTGCTCGCACAGGTAAGGACTCCACCTTCCCTAATGAACACTAAGGTTGGATCTTATGTTCACCTGGTCTTTCTTGATATGTGTAGTGTGAACCAAGTTTACTTAAGCTCTCAAATAGAAGCAAACCAACGAATCCTGTACTGGTGTCTCAGGTACAAGAATACATCCTTTGTTAGGAGAGATTCTGATCTATCTTGTCAATGCTCAAGTGAATTAAGCCGAGCCTGAGCGAATCAAGCTTTTGTGGCCTGGAAAGTCTTCAAAACAGTGGTTGAATATCCATAAACACTTATTGTATTTTTGTTTCAACTTTCAGATCATTACTAAACACCATTTATCTGTATATATATATTTTTTTTTCTTTTTCTTTTTCTTGCATATTTATAAATAGGTGGAAACTGCATGATACCATAAAATACCCAGATCCTATGGATGCCTATCCACCCCCCCATGCCAAACAATGCTATGTCCTCATATGCATGCAGGGAAAGGTAGAGAAAGGATGGAAGATTGGGTAATGAGAGCTGAGGTGCAGGGCATACAGCAGGGTGGTAGGGTGGGTGGTTGGTGGGTAGTGAAAGATCTGGCATTTTCTGGGACGAGAGTGTCCCAAGCGGAACAGAAAACAAGTCAGGAGGAAGCAGTTGGCCCTCAGATTGGCCAAGAAGAGGGGCTTCTTGGATAGATGGATCCAAAAGGGAATAGCCCTAGTGAGTAAGATGTGGGCTCAAGGTCCTAGTGTGGAGTTGCAAATCCGCCTGATTTGGCGGGAAAGAAAGGGCAATCCGATCTTCAAGAGTGTGGACCGACGGTGAGTAGCCCAGATATGACTCAGACCACAAGGTATGGGAAGTGAAGAAAACCTCGTCAGAAGTCAGGTCAGGAGAAAGTACGGGACAAGGGAGGGATGGGGGAACGTCACAATTTGTGTTGGTCAGGTAGTCATCAGTGTTTATAGCTAATCCACAGCAGTTCGAATAGGTCCCAATTAGTCCGATACATGCACTGGTGGTCATGTCCTCGTCAGACGTGTCATCCTCGATGCAATTGCAATCAAAGTTCTTGGCTGCCTTGAAGATGTTAAGCTTGATCTTTTTAGATCCAACGGCAATCTCAATATAGCCCGACTCGCAGTCGATAAGGGCACGGGCTATGGCCAAGAAAGGTCAATCAAGGATGATCAGACAATCAGAAAGTGAGCTAGGAACTTCCATATCTAGAATAAGAAAGTCAACAGGAAAACAGAGACTATTGACCCTAACCACCATGTCTTCCACCACACCCTTTGGGATTTTGACAGAACGATCTGCCAACTGTAACGTGACAGGGGTGGGTTTCAGGTTTCCCAAAGAAAATTTTTTGAGTGTGATGGTCGGTAAAAGATTTATGGAAGGTCTTAGATCAAGTAGGGCACGGTTAAAATTACAACCTTGGATGCTACAGGAAATAAGTGGTGTGCCCGGATCTTTCTACTTCGGTGGTAGGTTTGATAGTATAGCACAACTCGCATGAGGCGAGAGGACCACCGGATTCTTGGTTTTCTTTGACTGTCGCCTGGGTGTTGTGTAGTCTTTGAAAAATCGGGCGGCAGTAGGTATGTCGTCCATAGCCTCGAGCAGGGGTACCTTGATTTCTACATCCCTAAACAAATTATGCAGGTTATCAAAGGCCTGTGTATCTTTCTTCTTGCCTTTGGGCTCCCTCAGTAGAGCCTCAGGGAATGGAACTGATTCTGGCACCAATTTGGGTGTATCGTCCTCTCGTGAATGCGGTGCGCATCCCGAATGAGAGGGCGAAGAAGAAGACGGGCCAGGATCAGGTCGAGGCGGATCGACAGTTTGCATACCACTCCTTGTAGTGATAGCATTAGACGATGCGGGTCCAGTGGGATCATACGGCGGAGGAGGGTTCGCAATGGGAACATAAGAGTGAGGTGCCGCAGCGGGATTAGCCTGAAATCCTGGAGGAATGCTCGGAGCCTGCAGAATTTGATAAACCTACCCCTGAGAAGGTTGTACTTGTGGACCATAGGGTACGAAATTTTGCAGGTTTGGGATAGGTTGGGCAGGAAGAGTGCCCTGAGATCGAGTCATCATGCGTAGTTGACTGATCTCAGCATTCTGCTGCGCCAATTGGTGCTGAAGAGAGGTCATGTTCTCTTCATGGCACTTTGACATATCCGTCATCATTCACATTAATTTATCAAGAAGACTTGATGCGTGTTCTGCTTGCGGTACGCAAGGGCCTGATGGCGGATTAGCCATAGGATTAGACTGGGCCCTTGGGATGACGGGTGCGGACGGTCGCATTGGTCTACTCGTGGGGTTTTGGCGCTGCTGGTTGTTGGACCATGCGAAGTTTTGATGATTACGCCACCCTGGGTTATACGTGGCAGAGAACGGGTTGTTCCCCAGGGCGCAAGCATCTTCTATGCCAGAAGACCCGTCCGCATGTAAGTATGCATCCGAGCACACGGAGGCTTGGTCCTTTGTGTCAAAATACTGGCTTGTAGAAGCCAGATCCACATGGCTTACTGAGTCACTTGGCACGACACTCGGTAAGGAAGGTCTTACGGGGTTTCTTGGGATAAGCCTGGTGTTGGAAGAATTTATTTTGTGACAAAGTAGTGAAGTGGGGGTGTTTGCCATAGAACGGGCGGGGTTGGACAGAAGCTCGTCCAGCTTCATGTGCACGACAGAGACTTCATCCAATTTTTGTGCAATAAGGCTTAGATCTATGGATGAATGAGAGGGTCACGTGTTAACTTTGTGGACATTTCGGGGTTGGCTGGTACGATTAAAGGTGATAATGGAAGCATTGTTCATTGAGTTTTCACTCATATTTTCAAACAATTCGAATGCTCCATTCTCGTCTTTATTCATAAAATTCCCTCCGCAGGAAGCGTCTGCAATCTGCTTCAAAGTCTCATTTAGCCCATAGTAGAAATTCTGGGCTATATGCCACTTAGGTACACCGTGGTGCGGACACTTCCTGAGGAGGTCATTATACCTCTCCCATGCCTCATGAAATTGTTCTCCGTTTTGTTGCGTAAATGAAGTGAGCACGGCGAAGCGCTTTGGTTTGCCCGATTGGGAAGAACTTCTTGAGAAACGTTGTTTGCATCTCTTCCCAAGAGTGGATGGTTCTCCCAAGGGTGCGTAGCCACTACGACGCTTTATCTCGTAATGAAAACGGGAACATTTTCATGAGGACTATAGGTAACCCGATATTTCTTGGTTTAACAGTTTCAGCTAATCAGGTTAAGTCTTCCAAGTGGAGAAATGGATCTTCACTTGCAAGACCATGAAAGTGAAAATTTATTAGGCCAATTATGTTCGATTTTAGTTCAAAGTCGTCCCCGCCCATGGGGACCCGAATTTGTCCTATGGTCTCTGTAGTAGCAGGATTCTGATAGGAGCTAAGAGACCTAGGCTCCTCCCGTTCGGGAGGGTTCTGCATTTCCTCCAATGTTTCTCGAATGGCTTCAATTCGTTCATTATACATTTCCATTTGGGCTTGGAGGCGGGTTATGGGATCTAAGGCTCCACCACCTGGTGGGTTCTGAGGGTGGTTTCCTCCCTCAAGATTTGGGGGTGGGCGTGCAGCCATGTTTGTGGAGGAGGAGGACTATTCGGCTCCTTTTCTAAAATTATCAGGCAATTCAAATAGTTCAAGGTTTTGTGACCTCCTCCCAAACATGCACTACCACAGGAAGAATTGAGGAGATGACAAGGGAAAAGAGATGAGAGAAATGACGCTGCAAAAGGTACACTTGATGACAAATCAATTCAATCCAATTCCTAACCTCTACATTGTGCCCTTAGACCTAAAGATCTAAGTTACCTACTATCACGAACTACAGAACCGAATGAGAGCATCATGGAACCACCGGGCCAGATTGAAAGGCCATTTGTCCCAGTCTTAGACACCTGATAGCACGTGGGAACTCTCACCAGCACGTAGGCGCTACACGCAGGTAGTTAGACCTGCAATCCTTAATAAGGGTCAAGTTACTACCAGTTTTAGTTAGAGGCTTAGGATCAAGTGCTTCTGGAATGTGAAGGGCATTGTTTACGGGTAATGCCCAAGTGATTGATTTTTAGAGTGTGTAAAACAAGCATGCAACGAGGAAATCTCCTCGAATTGAAGTTCTTAATTGATGAATGGTGTTTAGAGTTCAGCCTTAAGTAGTATGGATTTTAGGATTTCGCTGAAATACCAATTCAACCAGTCTACGGGTTTTGCAAGAATACAAGTTTTCTTCTAAGCCCCACAAACCCTTCTTCAATGTCAATTGGTTAATGCATGCTAAAATGCAATGGGCTTCACTAATTGGAGATTTCTATGTGTGGATGCACGAAGCAGTTTTAAATTAGTGTGAAAGGGAGCCAAAGCACTTCATTTCAAGTGCTCCCTATCACCAAAAATGATTTCCACACAAGGCTCAACCAAAAGATAAAGAAAATCCAATTGTTGGGGTTGAATTATTCGGGATTGAATCTTAGGCAAGTTGAAAAGTCGTGGTGGGGTTGGAATTAGCTCAATTCCAAGTCTTCCCACCAAAAAGGTGATCCCGAATTGCAGGTAAATGAGGCAAAGAGGGGTGGCAATCAATCCTTTTATTTGCCTCAAAGAATACTTCACACGGTGAAAAATTCAAGAATCAAGATTCTTGGATTTTCGCTATGCGAAGTTTTGCGGGAAATCCCAGGGCGGTGGGAGTAAAGGAAATCAATCAAACAAGTGAATTTTAATCCACTTGCCCCAAGAGATCCCAAGAAGTTTTTCTAGTTTTTTTTTTTTTAGTTTTTAGTTTTTTTTTTATTAAGGTGACAAGTTAACCCTAGTTTCTAAGAAAAGAAGACCTACTTGTTCGGCAACGTGTGCGAAGCTCCAATGCAGTGTCGGCATCTTCACGCTCTCGTTCCCACCTTGGATCTGCTCACATCTTCGACTTCGTCTACCTACCTTCTCCTTGCAATAGGTTTACCTGCACACCAAAAAAAAACAGAGATACCCGTGAAAAGAGAAGAGAAGAGAAGAGAAAAAATTACAGGAATGGAGTAAAAACTTACTTGAAGGCGCACTTTCCCGGCAACGGCACCAGAAAAGGTATGGTGTCGAGCCAAGATAGGTTGTTAATATGGTGATTTTATCGTTGAAGTGTGTATAGTGGTTAACCAAAATCGGACCTAACCATCTCTTTACAAAATTTTTAACCTGGCCTACTTGATTTTATCTTGGTCACTTTTAGGCCCAGGGTCGAACTCAGGGAAGTAGGGTTACAAGTCAAGTTTCTACACCTTTCTTACAATGAGTCTCTTCCGTTCGTTTATTGTGTTTTTGGTGTTTTTCTATTTAGATTTTTTTCTGGTAATCTTTGTCCTTGAGGCACACCCTCAAAATTAAGTTCTTGGCTTTGAGCCAAAATAGGGTTCCAAAACGGGTCTTGCTATTCGCAAGATGGAGTACCTGCAAGTCAAGGATTATCTTTTCTCTTTTATATATTTTTTTCTATCTTTTTATGGGCATGCAAGAGAAATAGAAGTAAAGTAACTATGGTATCTATATATATATATGTCTATACTATATATGTATAAAGGGGTGGGGGTGGAGGTGATGATGGAGTGTAGCACGGTGTCGAGTCGGTCGTCATCTAGAAAGACGCAACCAACAGGACGAAGTGCCACGTGTAAGGTGTAGGATGGATGGTGGAAGATGAATGCGAACACGCTTTTTATACGCGTGTATCGGGGAATATCAGCAACTGGTGCAGACATTCCCGCAATACCACGTATGGTAAATAATGTGAAAATATATATATATATGTATATATGTAAATATATCTATATATATATATATGGTTATAAATATATAGGTATATATATGTAGTTATATTTGTATATATGTATATGTATATATATATATAAGTATATGTATAGATAGATATATGTATAGATATAATATATACGTGTATATATATTTATAAGTATGTATATAATACTATATAGATGTAAATATATATGTATGTATATGTATATAGTAATATATGTATATATAGATATATGTAGCTAGATATATATATATGTATATATAGATGTATATATAAGTAGGTGTGTATATATGTATATATATATATATGTATCTATACTTAGTTATATAGGTAATAATATATATATAGATATATGTATATTTATATATATATATGTATATAAATATATGTATATATGTAAGTATATATATGTGCATATATATATATATATAAGTATATATATATATATATATATGTATATGTATGTATATAGACTAATACATAGTTATATAAGTACTAATATATGTATAGATAGATGTATATATATATATATATATATATATCTGTGTGTGTGTATAAGTATATGTATATATGTATATATATATGTATGTATACTAATACATATGTATATAAGTACTACTATATGTATAAATATAAGTATATATATATATGTATATATATATATATGTACATAAATATATGTATATATATCAATATATATATATATGTATATAATAGTGTATAGGTGTGTGTGTGTACGAAAGTGTGAGTGTAGGTGTGTAAGTGTCGGTGAAGAGAGTGAGAGAGAGCGAGAGAGAGAGGGCAGCCGTGCGCTTCCTGCTGGAGTGAAGACGTGCGGTTAAGACATCTGTGCGCTCAGGGCATCGTCTGGAAGTCCCATGCGCCGAATGGAGATTCACGCGCAAGCGTATATGCGCGCAGAGAGGCACGCGCTGGAGGGCGATGGATGCGGAAGGGCTGGAGCGGGCGCTGGCAGGCGCGGGCGAAGGGAGCGGGTGAAGGCAGGCGTACGTGGGCTGGCAGACGCGCGGGCGAGTGCAGGCGATGCGGGGTGAAATGCGCACGTGGGCGATCGGCGGTAGCGGCGTGTCGGGTGACCGGTAAAGTGAGAAACTCACTGGTCACCCCACTGTAGCCAAAGTGTTCCGCAGAAACGTGTGAACAGTGGCTACAGTGGCCGGGTGAGCCGTGCAACCGGGAGCTGCAGGTGCTGTGAGTGCGGCTAGCGCGCGAGGAAGAAGGTCTGCGCTGGCCGGTTGCGGGCACGGAGAAGTTCGCGACAGAGTGCGCGGAGAGGGAGTTGGCATGCGCGGTGGAGGGCGAGGGTGACCTGCTGCTTGCGTGATGGCTTGCGGGAGTTGGTAGGGGTGCGCGGAGAGGCTTGGCCGGCCACTGCAGTGGCGTGCGGTGGCTGGTTGCGGAAGAGAGAGCGCGGCACGGCACGCGGAGAAGCTGGAGGCGATGGTGCCTGCAGGTGTGCGCGGAGGGCGAGGGCGTCCTGCAGGCTTGCGCGGAATGGGCTGGGCGGCTGCTGCTGCGTGCTGCTGCTACCGCCTTGCCGCTGCTGCTGGAGCTTTGAGCTTCAAGCTTGAAGCTCCCGCTCCAATGTCTGAAGGTGTTGGAAATGTAAAAATGAGGAAAGAGCCACCACGCCCACCGGCTCTTTGGTGAGCTGGGCGGTGGTGGACTCACGGTGGTGGTTTTGGACCACCGTGAGTTGCTCCTATCCGCCGGGTGTCTCCGCGGAGGGCCGGCGTATGGAGGGAGAGGGGAGGGGACGGTGGCCTGGAAGTGAGCTGCGTGGGTTCTTTTGGCATTGGACCAGGCTGCTTTGCAAGAAGGCAGCTGAGCTCTTTTTATAGAAGGAGGGAGCATGCACAGCCATGCCCTGGCTGTGCATGCGGCTGCATGGGGCTTGGCAGGGAGAGGTAGCCGCAGGGAAGGGTCTGAGCAGGAAGAGGTGATGGCGAGCAGGAAATGGCTCGAAGGAGAAGTTGCCATGCAGCCTCGTAAAGAGTGATTACAAAATCAAATGAAATAAAAAATAAAAAGATGGTGAATTTGTAAAGATGCAATTGAGGAAAAATGTTAATTGCAAGGCCACCTATTTTATTCTCCTCCCCTCTCAATTAAATGCATGCATGCATGTATTTTTACAATACGACTATGGAGACCTAATATGCATTGGTAATGCTAGGAAATAGCACAAGACGGCACAATTGCAGGTGTATTTTTGTGGTGCAATCACCCCCTCTTTGGAGTTACAAAACCTTTGATCTCAAGTTCTAAACACTTGTCCTAGTAGTTCCAAGACCTAAAAGTGTCTATATGTGTGCTTTGATGCAGCAAAATAGAAATGTGTGCATACACCGAAAAACATTTTTGAATTTTTGAAATGCACGCAAGATTACTAGCTCAAGTTCTTAGTTTTTAGGGTTTCTCCTTAACTTAAAGTCCTTTTTCAAGAAAAATATGTGACCACTTGTTAGATCTTTTCAATTCACTTAGGTGGTCTTGCAATTAAATCTAGATGCAAATGTGTGAATAAGATAGAATGCAAGGAAAAGAAAACATGCCTTACCTCCAACAACCAGTAATGAAATGCACGCAAATGCAAAATAAATCTAGAGGCTACTCATACACACCTAAATGGTCATCCTAGGGCATGCAGCTTCTAGCAAGCAGTTCATGATGTTTTTTTTTTATGTTTTATATCTAACCTAGTTATGCACAAACAAGAGAAATAAAATCAATCCACAAAAGAAAATAAAAAACCTAAGTCTAAATAAATGGGAATAGACTCCCGCAAAAATGCCCTCCACAATGGGCCTAAAACAAGTTCGGGGAACAAACCCCTTAAAATGAACCTCAGAACAATGGTCTTAAACAAATGTGTAAGGAAAATTAAGTCTAAAGTCCAAATCCTACTCTAACCAAATAAAAGACTAAATGTGCTGAGATGATTGTCACGTCCTCATCCTTCTTCTCTTGGCAATCTGGTTCCCTACAAGGTGGCTCAAATAATTTCTCCACTGGTGATGTCAAGGGTCACCTCTCACGATGGCTGGTGTGATGGCGAGTCGTAGACTGTGTGTCGCAGAACGTATGCACTCGCACCAGAAAAAAAAGATCCAGAGTTAAATATACTTCCAAAATTTAATTCAATGTGAACAAATGAATGAATGCGATTTTCTTAAGCCTGTTGCCTCCCAGGCAACGGTGCCATTTTTGACCATGTTATTTTAGTTTTCGAAAATATAAATCAAGATCGTTGCAGTATAGAAATCGAGTGGCAAATAACACAAATCAAAACTAATTAAATAAACCACTCACGAAGGAGCAAGTCGTGTCCATAGGGAGGCAGTGACCTATTAAGACATGCAAAATTTGAAAATAATAATGTTCACAATTAGTTTTCCTAAGAAAGCAAGCTAAAACCCCTTTTTAGATTAAGGAAATGTTGTGAGATAAAGCTGGAATCACATTTACAAGAAAGAGGGAGGTCATTTGCCTAATATTTAAACTCACCATAATATTTAATTAATAAAATGAAATTCAAAATTGTGGTAATGGCATTGAATGTAAAAACTAATTGAGGTGAAAGTAGGGGATTGGTTTGTCCTTCCTCGCACGCACGGAGGAGGGAGAGTCCGACCATGAGGTGCTTAACGGAGGTGGGCAGCTTCGAGCCGTATCCGGCGGTGGTGGCTGTGAGTCACGACGGTGTCAGAGGTGGTTAGATGGAGCATAGGAGGTCAGTGGGTGGTGCTCAGTTATTGCTGCTGTGAAGCAGCTCCATGCACGAGCAGAGGTATGCAAGCGGTGGGATGCTGCTACTATGCACGCTGCACGTGCATGCAGTTGCACGATGAGTCATTGAGGGGGAGGTGGCAGTGGCTGCTAGATGGCTGCTGGGCAGCACTGCAGCTGGCTGCTGCATACTAGCGAGGGCGCACGTGGGTGGAAACGAGGGGCAGTGTTGGTGCTACGTGAAGTGGAGGTCGATGGTGGTTGAGGTGGGGTCGGTGTGATGGATCTTCAGTGAAGAGTTGGTGGCTGTTGCAGGTGGCAATGGTGGGTTCCTTTCAGTGGAGGTGAAATAGAGGAAGAAGAACAAAGAAGAAGAAGAAGGGAAGGAGAAAAAGAGGATAGCAGTGGTGGTGTTGGTGGTTCACGTGGCCAATGTGGCCACGCTCACGGTGAGGTTGCGCAAGCTGATGCTGGTGCGGCAGACTGTCACCCCACCTGCCTGTGATGGCGGACTTTTGCACACGATAGGAGGCCCGCAATGGTGGAATGGAGTGCTTGTCGCACGCACAGTGGTGGGTTAGGGGTGGTGGCCTACCAGCTAACTCAAATCCACAACCGAATCAGATGTATCCTAAGGCTCAAAACCAAGGCCTTCAACTCCAACTGAACCAGCTTCAGCAATATCATCATACCCAAATGTAGGAGATGCTTGTGATTTTACAGATCGAACATCCATAATCTAGACCTTTGAGGGATTTTTACAACCCTACTGATGAGTCGATTCTCGCTTAATAGGATGATAATTAAAATGATTTGTCGTTTGTATTTCTAAATGGTGGAAAATTGACTAATCAAAGTATTGAATTAAAATAAACCGCTCGAGAGAGCGGGTCATGTCCATAGGGAGGAACATGCCTATTAAAACTTGCAAGGTTCGAAAACTAATGTTGACAAATTAATTCCTCAAGTAATCAAAACGAAACCCCCTTTATATTAATGAAATGATGTGAGATAAAGCTGTAATTGCATTTACGAAAAGGAGGTCCTTTACATAAACTTACTACAATATTTAATTAATAAAATAAAAATCAAAATTGTGGCAATGACATTGAATGTAATAACTAATTGAGGTGAAAATAGGGGATTGGTTTGGCCTTCCAAGAATGCACAGAGGAGGGAGAGTCTGGCCACGAGGTGCTCACCGGAGGTGGGTGGCTTTGAGCCGCATCCGACGGTGGTGGCTGCGAGTAGCAGAACGACTAGAGGTGGTTGCTCGGCACAAATGAAGGTGGTGGGTGGCCGGTGGCTGCTCTATATGTTGGCTACAGGAGGGTGCATGCAGCCGTGCATGCGGACGAGGAGAAGGCGTGGTGAGGGGAGTTGTTGGCCGCCCACAGGCGAGGAGAAGGTGAGGGGAGATGCTGGCTATGTGCAGGCGAGGAGAAGGTGCAGCGAGGGGAGCACTAGCCTTGCTAGGCACGCGTGCAAGGGGGGCACCGCTGGGGAGGCCCGAGTGGTTGGGCAACTCGTTGGACACGTGCATGACGATCTGCTAGATTGTGTGCGTAGGCACTCGGCTGCCGCACACGGAGGCACGTGTGCGAGGAGGGTGGTGGTTGTTGGCTTTAGTGGTCATTGGACACTTGGAGTGGTGCTTGGTGGGTGGTGATGCTGTGTTCATTTCTGTTGCAGAGGAAAAAGAAGATGAAACAAAGAGGAAGAAGTGACGATGGAGGTGGTATTGTTGGTGATGGTGGTGGTTGCTGGTGTAAACGCATAGTGGTCAAGCAAGCTCCAGGCAGTAGTGTGGCCTGTCACGCCACACGCCCACGGTGGTGGAGACTTGTTGCCGCAGTTGAGGTCGGTGGTGATGAGCGGAGGAGAGTTAAACTCTCTGCATAGTAGTGGAGTGGGATGGAGGCCTTCTCTAGCTTCGTGGCTTCCTATTCTCTCTTAAAGCTTCAGGAGAAGAGAAACAGATGGAGGAGGAGGAACATTCAAATCCACATCCTCCGCTCCTCTTCACCGCCACCTTGATTGTTAGATCTAGGCATGAATGTCTTATTGGAGAGGAGTGGTTCCTTTCTGCATGAAGAAGATCAGGAAATTGAATAAACAAATGAGGATTATTTATTTATAAACCCCAAAAGAAATGTGAAATAAAATAATATATGTAATGTAACCTAAAAGATTAACTATCCTAATGCATGCTACTCTAAATGAATTCTAAATGTATTCTGATATGAATGCAATGCATGAAATATGCAAATAAGTGAATAATATAAACTAATCTATTTACATCCTAATGCATGTTAAATAAATGTTAAAGATAACTTAATATCTAGGCATTGAAATGCCTAAATAGCCCACAAATATGGGCTCATCACCTGCCCAGTATCAACACCAACCTTATGTTAGGGTCCCACCTGTAGAGGTTCAATTTGAGATTAAGCACTCCACTATACAGCTCCTACCTCATTCTAAGGGCAACAGTGATGAAGACCCCTTCCAATTCTTAGAAGAGCTTATTGCCATTAGTGAGACAATTAGAATTCCTAATCTATATGATGATGTACATAAAATGAAACTCTTCCCTTTTGCCCTAAAAGAGAAACCTAACCATTGGTTTAAGTCTATAGGAAGGCTTGTTAACACATGGGGGGAGCTAAAAGGCACCTTCCTGAAAATTTTTTTCCAAATTGGGAAAACCAATGCACTTAGAAGAATTATCACCACCTTCTCCCAACACCCTAAAGAACCATTGCAATAAGCTTGAGAGAGGTTCATGGATTTAATTAGAAAATGCTCGCATCATGAGGTTCCTAGATGGCAAGTAGTGCAGATCTCTTATCACAGGCTTAATGATCATATGAGAAGCCTTGTGGATGCCGCTTGTAGAGGCAACTTTATGAGCAAAGATGAAAATAGTGCTTTTGATTTATTTCAGAATATGAGTGAGAATTCCATGAACAATGCCTCCACGGAAACTTATGGAAGATCCATGCAACCTAGAGGTGGAATTATGAGGTCCAGGAGAGCTCCAGCAATGTGGATATGAACTTGATCTGTGAAAAGCTGGACAAAGTTGAGGTTGTATCTAAAAAATTGGATACACTGACAAGCCACAAGGAAGAGAGCAACCCTCCCATCACCCACTATCCAAGTTCCCACAGGGAGGGAGTTTGTGAACAAGCTACACATGGCTCAAGATGCAAGCCAATTGACCCAGGGCCCTTTACATGGGACCCAAGCAGGGACCTTTGATCCCTGCTATCCTGATTCCACACACTTATCCTCATCATCATCTATATATGAGGACTAAGACCCATCCTCTTCTCATTGACTCTTGGGAGACGGGGGAGGATGAAATGAGAGGAGAGGAGAGGAGAGGTCGGCTATGGCAAGGATGAGGGATGATCAACATGGTGGTCTAGTGCTGGGTGGAGAAGAGATCAGAGAGGGGAAACCCTTAGGGGCAACAGTCGTATGGGAAATGGCCGAATTGGGATAGAGAGGTGGAGTAGGGTTAACAGGGATGTTGTCTGCTATCGCTGTCGAAGGAGAGGCCATTTGGCAGCAATCTGCCGATCCCCCCTCGTCTGCCTGGCATGTGGAGGACACGGGCATAAGGGAGATGCTTACACTAAAATTAGAGGGGGACCTAGTAAAAGATGTCGGCCTGGCACCCTAAGTTGATGCTTAATGCGGGACCACCACTACCACCAAATAGCTACAAGGGGTTTACCATTGAAGTTTAAGTTCCTATGTATGAGGATACAAAGACCTTTGAACTTATGCTCAGAGGGGCATTGGTCAGGGAGGTGATGGCTAGAAATCAGTTTATAGATCGCATTAAAAACTTGGTAAAAGCCCTTGCACTCTCAGTTGAAGGTTGGAAGGTCTCTACCCTATCCCCTATGAAATTTGTTCTTTTCGATTTGGGTATGATGGATGTGGAGTGACTTCTATTTAAATCGTCTAGTTTTGAGAATTTAACTGTGATCTGGAGGCTCGTCTCACCTTTTGATGGAGCCTTGCCAGACTAACCACCTTAAAGGGTTGTCTCTAGATCTGGGTCTCTAGAAATTAGTGGTCTACCGCTGTACCTTAGATCGCATAGTCTGGTAGCATCTGTTCTGGCTGGATATGCAATTGTGGCAGAGGATGCAGAGATTGGTTTGAGGGAAGGGGATGGCAGAGCGATATATGTTAATGTGAAGGTCCTCAGAGGAGGATCGCTACCAGAGAGGATCATTCTCATATGTGGTGGGAGTTCATGGCTCTTGAGGCTAAAACTTGGGGAGGTGGTGAATGAGATCCATGACCAGATGATGCAACGAACCTATGCGGAGATTATTAGAGAGGAGCCCTCATTGGAGCAGGTAGGGAGAGGCACACCTGAGGAGGCACCTGAGCCAAAGAAGAGGAATGATCATCATTACAAGGAGAGGGAAGAGGAGGATATGGTTGGATGGGGGATGACCAAACTGTTCAAGAGGAAGAACAATCTGTGGGGATACTGCAAGATATTCTAGTGAACACGATGGTACAAACTTCCTCTTTCATTAATGCTAAAGATCTGACATATGGGCTTGGAGCCTCATCAAAACCAACCCCGAGGAGATTCCCCTATAAGCTAGGGCAAAGAAGAAAGATTTTGGGGACCAAGAAGGTGGACGAAAATTCCATTGCTCTGATAATTAAAACTGAATGCATGCCTCAAGAAAACACAGGGCATTCTCAAAAGGGGAGATGAGAGTTCTTTCCTGGAATGTGCGTGGGTTGTGCGATAAAATTAAAAGGGCCTCACTTATGAGATATATAAGAGAATGGGATATTGAATGTGCTCTCATTCAAGAAACACACATTGAATGTGAAAACAGTCCCTTGTGGAATAATTTGAAGAAGAATGGATATGCTAGTTGTGTGGCAGTAGAAGCAAATGGAAGAGCTGGAGGGATGGCTTTTTGGTGGATGGAGGCATGCTTAGATGTGCTTGAGGTCTTTAAATCTAGGCATGCTATCTCTTGCAGATGTAAGATGATCCAAGGGGAGATGGAATGTTTAATCACAAGTGTGTATGGCCCGTGTGCTGCGAGCAGTCGGTCTGAATTGTGGGAGGACTTGACAGATCTGGCGAGACACTCACAGGGACTGCCATGGTTAGTCGGGGGTGACTTCGACTGCACCTTGACAGAGTCAGACAAATTGAGTGGGATTTTAGACAATGCTTCTCTTGGATTCAGCTAACGGTACAAGAATTGGGATTGAGTGAATTTCCTATTGCTGGGGTGGATTTTACATGGAGAAGTGGGAATGGTCTATGCTCCAAACTAGACAGATTCTTCGGGAATGCGGAGCTGCTGGAAAAATTCCATTTATCCTCGGTGGCAGGACTGGAGTGTCCCTTTTTAGATCATACACCGCTTGTCTGGGACAGTGGTGACAACATCCATGTTGGGTCATATTTTAAACTCAAAAAGTCTTGGCTTAGGGAGCAGGGATTCTGTGAAATGATTGAATCTTGGTGGAGATCCAACTAGGCTGAAGGCACTACAACTATCAAATTGGCTGCTAAGCTGGCATCTATGCATTCCATGCTAAAAGAATATGGCTCCACAGTGGCTATACCGAGGAACCAAAAATGCAATGAAGCTCTAGTGGCAATACAACAACTGGATGTAAAGGAGGAGATTACCTGTCTGATTGAGCAAGAGTGATTGAAGCATGCGAAGTTGCAAGGAAGGGGTGGCCCAAAATGATGGAGGGTTTGGTTGGCTTGTTGGTAGGGTTAGTGTCCAAAACTAAGAAGTCAACGGGAAAGAAGAAATCCTCCACTCTTATGAGGACATCTTCCAAAATTCCCCGTGGTGTCTTAAGTGATCGATCAGCAACTTGAAGGATTATAGGGATAGGCTTCAGATTGCCTCCCCCAAGTTCATACACGTAGCTCGGAAGGATGTTCACCGCCACACCCAGATCAAATAGAGCCTCATCAATTTGTAAGTCACCAATAACTACTGAGATGTATGGGGCTCCTGGGTCCTTAAGTTTCGAGGGTGTGCCATGTTGAACAATTGAGCTAACAGAATCAGGCAGGACAACTTTTGATTGGACCTGTTTCCTAGATTGCTGCTTTTTCATGCACAGGTCCTTTAAGAAGAGGGCATAAGACGGAATCTGCCTGGTAGCTTCAAGCAAAGGCAGGTTAATCTACACTTGCTTGAAAGTTTCCATGATCTCATCCGTCTTGTCTTTGGCTCCAGATGAGCTAGTAGAAGTCTACCAAGAGGTGGATAAGCACTCTGGAAAGGGCACTCTCGATCTCTGGGTGGAAGGGTTGTCATGTTGAGTAAGGGGTGGAATGGGGGAAACTTCTTCCGGTGAGGTGATTTCAAGTTGAGAAGATTTGGGCAAGTCTTCTCCGATGGGGGTGAAAGTCGGGGTGGATGGTTTTTTAGGGAATGAGACTATAGGAGCATCAGGTTTGGAAATTTCTTTCCCACTCCTCAAAATAGTCATCGCCTAAGTATGCTCCCTAAAGACAATCACTTTTCCTTTAGGATCCTCCTCAGCAGCACTGGGGAGCTTCCCAGTTGCCCTCTATCTAACAGCCTCAACAAGGTGTCCTATTTGTGATTTCATCTCATGTATAGCCTTGTCATGAGATTGGATGATGGCACTTTGACTTTCTTGCATAGTTTTCAACATCGCCTTCAATTCATCCATCTCAGAGGTCTTAGGTTGGGCAAAGGTCTGAGGTTGGTTCATTTGATGGTTTTAAAAGAATTGTGGTTTATAATTCCCTGAATTTGAGACATTTCTTTGTCTCCATGAAAAGTTTGGGTGGTTCCTCCATCCCTCATTATAAGTGTTGGAGAAAGGGTCATTACGAGGTCTAGGATGGAACCCTTGAGTGGCATTCAGATCCGCTTGTACAAGCTCAGGGAATTGGGAGGCCAAGTGGCAATCCACAGTGGTGTGTGTATTGCCTTGGCAAATTGAGCATTCAGAAGCTTGGGATGTGGAGGTGTTAGATACAAATGGACTCAGGTTCGACATAAGCCTTTCCATGTTTTGATTCAATAATTGAATCTGATAAGCTAAATTCTCGGTGTCCCTTGCCTCATTCGCCTCCAACTTTCTTTGCATGAGAGTGGGCTTTCTATCCATGTAGGCAGAATTCAAGTGAATAGAATTCTCACTCAAAGTATCAAAAAGGTTCCAAGTTTCATCCTCAGTCTTAGATAGAAAGGTTCCTGCACAGGCACCATCCACAGTTTGCCTATGCGAATCATTAAGTCCGGTGTAGAACCTTTCAACCAGTTTCCATTTAGGCACCTGGTGATGTGGGCAAAGTCTCAGCAAGTCATTAAAGCGCTCCCACGCATCATGGAAAGCTTCCCCACCCTTTTGAACAAAACTGATAATTTCCCTCCTAAAGTGATTGGTTTTGCTCATGGGGAAGTACTTCTTCAAACACTCCTTCTTCAGGGCATCCCAAGTGTTAATATTATCAAGGGTGTGATACCAATACTTGGCTTTGTCCTTAAGGGAGAAGGGAAAGAGGGTCCGCATTTGAGCTCCATCAGTAACACCCTGCAGCTTCACCGTGGAACAGACCTCGGTGAATTCCTCTATATGCCTGTAAGGGTCTTCCCTAGCAGTACCATAAAAGGAGGGCAACAAGGATATGGTACTGCTTTTGATCTCATAAGGATTGTCCCCTCCAGGTTTACGTAGTGCAGGGCTAGCTTGATTGGTTGGAATGAAATATTCCTTAAGGCTCCTTTGACTGGCCATGTCCACCCTTGGAAGGTTTCTTCTTAAGATTCTTTCAGGTTCAGGATAAACACAAGTTGTCTCCTAAGAGAATGCCTACCAAGCATGCACTACGAACACAATTCAAAAGGACTTGTTTGGTCTTTACAAATTTAGGCTTTTGACTTTAGTTCAAATTGTAGGTGACAAAGCAAGTTGCCCAATCAATTATGTGCCTATTGTCAACCTTCGAAATGCCTAAAAAGACCTAATTGGAGATTAGGTATTCTTCCCTAAATCTCAAATGGTAAAGCAAATCCAAAGATGGAAGATCGAGGGATGCAAGTAGGCCTAAGCCTTCCTTTGAAGTTGTGCTTTCGCGGTGCTTCTCAACTACCCCCAAAAATCCGTGACAGGGTATCCCCCACTTTGGATTTACAAAACCTTTGATCTCAAGATTCGAACACTTCAGAATTCAATGGTAGGAGGGCTCTTGTCCTAGTCGTTCCAAGACTTAGGAATGTCTAAATGCGTGCCGTGGTGCAAAAGATATAAGTGTGCATACACCACAAAAAGATTTTGAATTTTGAATTGCACACCACGTTTGAAAATCAAGTCCTTGATTTTTAGATGTCCCTCCTTTAATTAGTCCTTTTTCAAGAATATATGTGACCACTTGTTAGATCGCTTCAAGACAAATTATGTCGTCTTCGAATTAAGTGCAAATGCAATGAGTGATCAAGAATAGGATGCAAAGTAAGAGAATGCGTACCTTGCTTCCAGTAATCAATGGTGCGAAAATGCATGCAATGCAGAGAAATAAATCTAGAGGCTACTCATACAGACCTAAATGGTTTGTCCTAGGGGCAGGCAGCTCATTTTTTTTTATATTTTTTTTTAGCTACTTATGCACAAGCAAATAAAGGGTAAACAATCCACAAAATAAACTAAAAACCTAAATCTAAAGAAAAGAGGGAACAGACTCCCAAAAACTACCCAACACGGGCCTAAAACAAAATCGGGGAACAAACCCCAAAAAATATACCCCAGAATAAGGGTCTCAAACCAAATGTGCAATGAAAAATTAAGTCTAAAGTCTTAATCCTACTCTAATCAAATCAGTGACTAAATGTATAGAGATGATCGTCACGTCCTCGTCCTTCCCCTCCCTTACAAGGTAGCTTGATCAATTTCTCCTCTAGCAATGTCAAGGGTCACCTCTTATGATGCCTGGTGTGATTGAGAGTCGTAGAATATGTGTTGTAGATCGTTGCACTCACCTCAGAAAAAAATTCAGAGTTAAATATGATTCAAAATTTAAACCAATGTGAACGAATGAATGAATGAATGCGATTTAATTAAGTTGTTGCCTCCCCGGCAACTGCGCCATTTGATAAGTCGATTTTCACTTTCGAATAATGTGATTAAGATGATCTGTCGTTTTAGTAACAAAGTGGTGGAAAATCGCTTAACAAAATAATTACAATAAAAATTACCACTCACAGAAGAGCGGGTCGTGTCCACAGGGAGGCAATGATGCAATAAAATCTCGATTATTTTGTATTCTTTCAATCAAGTGTGAAATCCATAATCAAATCTGACATGAAATGCGATGGAAAGAAGATGCACAATAACTCAAAAATATAAGGGTTTATGTGCAATTTTTCCTCACTAAAATATTCAATAAATATGTGATGATTTTATGTAATTTCCAATTGACATGTATTAGAGAAAATTTGTTCACATTTTAATCCCAAAACCAATGTTAAAATATGTGAATATCAGCAACCATGCAATTATCAGAAAGCATGAGTATGCAGTCACAATTTCACCACAATAAAATAATCATATATTAAAATTGATTTTGGTGGCGATGGCATTCAAATGTAAATTTTAATTAACACAAAAATAGGGGATTTTACCTCTCTCCTCCTTGCGCATGGGAGAGAGGTTCAATCAAGGAGATACTCCTACAGGAGGTTGGCTGAAGCAAGGTCGTCGAGGTGGTGGCAGCGGTGCATCGTGAGATGGCCAGAGCTGGCCTGTCGAAGGAGAGGAGTGGCGGCGATGGAGAAGCCTGCTGTTGGCCATGCTTGCTGGTGAAGGTGCACGCAGGTGCAGAGGGCGCTGCAGGCGCGCAGAGGTGCGGAGGCATGGTCGCTGGGCACTCTACAGAGAGCGTAGGTGCACGTGGGTGTGGTGGTGGCGCTGGCTGCAGGTGCAAGGAGAGGAACGCTGGAGGTGGGCGTGCGGAGGTACGGCTCTGCAGGCTGCAAGGAAGGCGCGGGCTTGAAGGCTGGAGCGCGGGCTGCTGGCATGCAGACGTGAAAGCGCGTGGAGCACACACTATGGGCGAGCGGAGGTGCGGAAGTGCAGTGGCGCTAGAGGTGGGCGCTGGTTCTGCAGGCTGGCTGGAAGCACGTGGTGAGTCTGATGGAGCGGGGACAGGCGCTGCTGGCACGTGCGCTGAGGGTGAAGTGAGCGCGCACGCGGTGGTTTGCAGGCACTGCTGGAGGTTTTGGTGGAGATGAGGAGGCGTGGGCATTCTGAAGGTGAAGGCTGCTGTGAGTAGTTGGCATGCGGTGTTCAGGGTCTGATGGCTGGAATTGAAGTGAGGGCACCCACAGTGGTGTCTGATGGAAGTGGGCGTGAGTTGCTGGCTAAGGTGAAGAGTTGCAGAGACTCTTTTGGCGGTGTGGGCTGTCACCCCACATGCCCACAGTGGAGAGTCGTTCTGCCATGGTGAGGCCGGTGGTATGGAATGGACGAGGAGCAAGGTCCACTCAACACAGTGATGGACAAGGGGTGGTGGCCTCCGGAGCATGGTAGCTCTCCCTCCTTTTGTAGCCACAGCCATCATTTCAAATTCAAAATGCCGTAGCATAAATGTGATGCGCAGGAGGAGGCGGAGCCGAAGCCGGAGTTACTCGTGCAAAGGAGAAAAAAAATAAAAGAATAAATATTATGGTTATTTATGCATAAGCCCTTCTATGTTAAATTAAAATAATGCATGCAATGCACCTAATTGGTTAACTAATTAAATGAATGCAATTCTAAGCTAATTCTAAATGCATTTAGTTATGAATGAAATGCATGAATTATGTAATTAAATCAAAAATATGAATTAATCTATTTACATCCTAATGCCTGCTAAATAAATGTTAGAATTAACTTAATGTCTAGGCACTTAAATACTTAAATAGCCCACAAATATGGACTAATCAAAGAGCTGTTGGACAAGAAAAACTGGCAGGAGATAGTGGCTGAGGAAGACTTAAAAAGAGAAATGGATTGGCGTGAGCGCTCACGACAACTTTGGCTTAAAGAGGGGGACGCCAATACCAAATTTTTCCTTTTGGCAGCCAGTGCATGAAGAAGATATAATCTTATCTCCTCCATTATTATGGACGGTCAGGAAACTTCATCTATGCCTGAAATCAAAGCTGCTGCCTTTAGATACATCAGGGACAGTTCTCGTGTAGTAGGAAGGGGGGTGTGGAAGATGGCAGGGTTAGTTTTTCCCCATCTGTCTATGTAGCAGGCTGGCAGCTTGGTGACTCCCATTTCTAAAAAAGAGCTCTTGGAAGTGTTGAATGATTTGAATAATGAAGGTTTGCCGAGTCTAGATGGAATACAGGTCTTCTTCTACAAAGAATTTTGGACTATGTTGAAGGGGGTGGTGATGGAAGTAGTTGGGGAATTTGAGAGGGGTAATAGTGGCTTTGACAAAATTAACATATCATATCTTTTTCTACTCCCAAAAAAACTTGGTGCAAACTACTTCTCGGAGTTTAGACCAATTGCTTTATCTAACTCCATATATTTATTAGTGAGTAAGGTGCTGGCTAACAGATTAAGGAAGGTTCTACAAGACCTCATTCTCCTAGTGCAATCTACTTTCCTCCCCAACAGGTCATTACAAGAGTCCTTTATTATGCCATAGGAGATGGTGATGGGTTGGCACAGGAGGAAGTGTAAAGCTTTCCTATGGAAGGTTGATTTTTGGAAGGCATATGACTCGGTGTCGTGGCAATATCTATGGGAAATATTCAAGAGAAGGGGATTTCCTCCTTTGTGGCTACAATGGATGAAAAGGTGCATCAGCACTGCTTCATTCTCACCCTTGATACAATGATAGGCCTTGTGGGACATGGATTCAGCCTCAATGTGGTGTTAGGCAAGGATGCCCACTTGCTCCACTTGTGTGCAACCTCGCGGTTGACACTTTAGCGAGGTATGCTTGCAGACTGGAGGTTGTATCAGCAGAGGATATTCCATCTCCAACAGGAATGCCCTGGCTCCTATTTTGTAGTATGCTAATGATACAGTTTTCTTTGTAGAAGGGAATGAACCAGAAGCACAAGCACTGCTCCACATGGTATAGATATTTGGGAAAATATTTGGTCTAAAATTAAATGGTGATAAATCTTGTTTTGGTGTGTTTTGGGCTAACTAATGATGAGCAAATGGCCATCTCCTCAATATTAGGTACCCCCTGGTTACTCTCCCTATCAGATATTTAGGCTTGCCTTTGAAATGTACAAAACTTAAGAATAGCGACTGGCATGTTTTATTTGATAAAATCTCTGTCAAACTACAAGGATGGAGTAGCAAATATCTCTCTAAAGGGGGCAGACTTATTTTTTTGAATTCGGTGATAACCTCCATCCCTGCTTTTTTCTTCTCTATGTTTAAAGCACCCAAGTCCATCTGGAAGCGTATTGATGTGATGCGAAAATGCTTCTTCTGGAAGGGAGCAAATCATGAAGGTAAATTTCTTCAACCAATGAAATAGGATAGTCTTTGTATGCCGAAAGATCAAGCTGGTATGGGAATAAAATCTCTTAAAGAGTTCAATGATGCTTTGTTGCTTAAGTGGGCCATCAAATTGCTTAATGATGAGAATAAGAATTGGGTGAATCTTATTAAAGAAACCTATGGCAGTTTGCATAGTTCTTTGGACTGTCTCCAACCACTTAAGCCATCTCCTTTTTGGAAATCTGTGATACAAGCCATGAAGAACAACTGGCAGATGTTTCAACCTATCTTAGGTGATGGGCGCTACTTTAATTTCTGGCAAGAGGAATGGTCTTCTTGGGGTCAAGTAAAGGAAGTATATCCAAGAGCTTATGCAGCTGACATGAATAAAGGGGACCCAGTTTGCAGGTTCTGGTCTGAGGGGAATGAGGCTTGGCAGATTGGTGGGGGTGAATCTAGCAGAGAAGGCACAAGAACATGGGAGGAAAAGACTCACCTGGAGCAAGACCTGATGGCTTTAAGGCCGCTACCTGGTATTGGAGACAGATATAACTAGGATGGAATTTTCACTCCTACAAGTGCATACAAAAGGATCATGAGGCACTCCTACTCAATGGAGGCTGATGCGGTAGGGAAAAAGCTATGGTTACTGAAGATCCCAATTAAAGTCTAGATTTTTCTTTGGCTATGTAGGAGGGATGGATTGCTGATAGGTGATCTCAGACATAGAAGATTGGGTGCTGTGTTACAATCCTGCCTGCTATGTGGTTTGTCAGCCGATAGTTCCACTCAGATTTTTTCTTCATGTGCAGTCATTGATGCCATGTGGAGAAGAGTATGCAGGGAACCTCTTCCCATGTGGGATGATCTATGGAAAAATTTTTTGTTGAATGATAAACTGCCTTGTCATATGGCGACAGTCATGTGGTGTGCTTGGAGAGCGAGAAATGATTTTTTGTTTCAGGAGAGGCTAGTATGTGTGAAGCAAATTGTAAATGTATGCTGGTCTCTCATAAATATGTGGGGTTCTATGCTATAATCATGTCTTTATAGTGATTAATAAAATGATCTCCTGGATTGCTATCGTTGCACGATAGCTTTCCTTATTGTTTAAAAAAAAATCATCTAGATATGAGGATGTGTCGGCTATCCAAGGAAACAATAGAAATCCTTTCTCTAACACTTATAATCCTGGTTGGAGAAACCACCCAAATTTTTCTTGGAAAAGTCAAGGGCAAGGAATCTAACAAATTGCACAACCTGGACCTTACCCTAGCTTACCTAACACTTATAACCAGAGTCGGAATTATCAACCCTTACACCCTAACTAGCCTAGCAAAACTGAATCAGCTATATTGAATCAGAACCAGCAACTAATGGACACAAATACTTCCATGTTGCAAGCTATGCAGCAGTTGACCCAGTCCATCAAAGATTTGAAGAACCAAATGGGGCCTAAGCCTAATGATAGACCTATTGGTAACCTACCTTCCCAACCCATTCCGAACCCTAGAAACATACCTAATCAGGGACACAATCCACAAGGGTTCAACCAAGCTTATATGATTCAGCAAGCACCTGTGACTCCCCCTGACTCTTATTCACCTCAAGTTCCACATCCTTCTGCACCTATCCTTCCTACTCCTCCTGCTCAAGGGAATCAATGCCCACCTACTACTACTAATTCCATCACCTTGAGAAGTGGCATGACCACTCAAAACCCTATGCATTGAAATCAAATAACCCAGGATCATGATAAACCAACTCTAATTAATACACCTGAGGTTGAGAGTGAGATCCAGGCTCATGATTGAGGACCCAAAGATCCAAATCCCTTTCCCTGAGGCCCTGAATAGGCCTAGGAAGAAGAAGCCTGAGCCTAAAAATGAGACTTGGTTGGATGTGTTCAAACAAGTATAGATTACTATCCCACTTTTAGAAGCTATTGAACACATCTCGACTTGTGCCAAATTTTTAAAGGAATTAACCACAATTAAGCGCAAGCCGAAATTAAGTAATCATGGGAAGGTAATCCTTTTTGAGCAAGCTAGCTTTATTCTCTTAAAGGATTTACCTATCAAGAAGAGAGACCCTGGAACCCCCTTGATTTCTTGTAAAATTAATGATCTAGACTTTGATAGAGCTTTAATTGATTTGGGGGCTTCCATCAGCCTGATGCCCACTAAGATCTATGAGATGATTGGATTCGATGACTTGAAACCTATGAAAATACAAATCCAATTGATTGACCAATCTGTGAGATGTCCACATGGGATTTTGAGGAATGTAATTGTTCGAATTGATAATTTCTACTATCCCGTGGACTTCATTATCTTGGATCTTGACATTCCTAAGGATTTGAGGCAGGCCCCGATTATCCTCGGAAGACCATTTTTAGCAACTACAGAGGCCCTGACTGATTGTAAATATGGGAATATACAAATAGCCTTTGGGGATGAAAGGATGAAATTAAAACTTTTTAAGGCTATTGAGAACTCTATGAAAGTTGTGGGCTTATTGAAGAACTTAAGCAGGTTGTGGGTTTGATTGAAAATGTCTCCAAGAAATACTCAGAATTTGAGGAATGTACAAATGAACTTCAATATAAGAGATTTCTTTTTAAGGATCAAGTTCCTGATAACTCTGAAATGGAAAGCTTTATATTTGATCTTGTGACAGAATCTATGGAAGATAAGAGTAAATGTGATTATAAGACTTTTCTTTTTTATGAGGAGATTTCTGATAAATCTGAAATCGAAGGATTCACATTTGATTTTGAGAAAATTTTCTTACTTGAAAAAGGTGAAGCTTAGAGATTTCAACTTGAACATGATGAACCTTCGATGACTAGCTTCACCTTTACATTAGATTTGGATGATCATGAATTTGAATAATTTTTAATGGAGATTGATTGCATATATGATGTAACCATGTCTGATTTTAGCATTGAAGATTTTAAAAACTTGGTCTTCAAGAAAGAAAGAAAGGAGGTGGTGGAACTAAGAGAAAATTATTTGGGAAATGATACCAAGGAGCTCAGGGTGCCTCCACTCTTAAATCTTCCTACCTTCTATAAGGACCCTTATGACTTAAGCAACCTTGATTTTGGTAAACCCAGGATAGGCCAAAATCTGCACCCTCACTTCAAATCTCATTTCGATTGGCCTTAAAACTTCATGAATCACTTATCTTTTGTACTTGGGTTACCTACCTTCACTCGCAATGCACCTCATGTCCTTAACACTAAATGCCACTGGATATAGTTTCTTTTGATATCTTGGACCCGACCTTCTGGCATGGGGTTGCATCACCACTAGTCTGCATTTGTGGACATCTGATTGTGAGTGTCCTTGATTTATTTGTTATTCTACTCTTGACCCTCTCCTATTTATTAATTGATTCATCTTTTTAAGGGTTTTAGTCTAGTTGTAGACGTAAAATTTAACGCTTGTTGGGTGGCAACCCAACGTTTGTAGACAACCTTATTATTTTCTTTGAAATTTCTATTTAGGTTTGGAGATGATCAAGTCTTGATTTCTTTAGAACTTTCCAAGTTTCAACTAATATCTATTTTCTTTTGCTTATGCTTATTGCATGCATTGAGGACATTGCATGAAATAGGCATGGAGGGGTAGATAATATTTTTGAGAGTCATTCTTATTTATCTCCAAAATTATTAGTTTTTAATGGATTTTCTTGAATTAGTTGTGTCATCATAAAGTAGTAGTTATTTTTCAAAAAAGAAAGAAAACAACCATTTATACATATTGCATTCATGCATTTATTTAAAAAGATTTTTGTCAATGAGGTTTTATTGAAGATTTTCTTCTTGAATTGTCTCTTAGTTTAAAATCTAGTACATTTATTTCACTTACACGTAGACTTTGTAATTGATCTTTTATGAAAACCAATAGACATTTTTAGTTTGTCGAGGAGAAGCATTGCTTCTTTTTCTGAACCCTTGGACAGTTAGTTAAGGAGTTAGGCAAACTATCTTTCATTAGAACCACCAAACATATGTGAGGTGAGAGTAGAGTTGATTGTGAAAAGGCATGATTTGTAAAAATCAAGAATTAAGTAGTTGCAACATGCAATTTTGTTTGCTTTTGAATTTGTAAAGACCGAGTACTCGATGAGTATTCGGGCCATCTCAAGGAAGGTAGAATTGCAAATGATATTCCCTTGCTCACAATACAGAAATCAACTTTCCTTTTGGGTTTTGAAATATATAATTTTTTTGGGGTTTTAAAAATGGGCAAAGGTGAATGCGGAGAAGACGAAAATTAACTAAAAATGAAGCAATCAAGTGCTCTGTTTCTCCAACTCATTCTAAGCACGGGAGGCTTGGAGTAATGGAGGAACAAGACACAAATGGAAGGAAAACACAAGCTAACTAGAATAACAGTAGAGAAATGCTTGTTAAGTAAAAATTGTTTTACAAAACATGGTTGGAGAGCTCACAAGCTATAAGGATTCTCACTTGTAATCTCCAACAAAAAGGGATACACTACAATGCAAAAAATACACAAAGGAAAGCTTATGGTGATTGAAGAGATTCGCTGCTACTGTAAAACTCCCACTCCAATTCTAGTTGCCCTAGAATTAAAGGAAGCTCTCTCCTGGATCTCCTCCTTTTGGCAAGCCCTAGGTGGGGCATGCCTGGTACCTCCTAGAGTGGAAGATTTTCACTCCTGAACTCCTCCTTAGGGTGGATGTAGACCACACTATTTACTCCTCCTCTAGACGTCCCCCTTACCTGTCTTTCCTCCTTGTCTTGGTGAAGAGATAAGATAGAAAAGGGGAAGAAGTTGAAGGCACCAAGGAGACAGTGTCTCCTTAATGTTCTTCTCCTCCTCTTCTCCTTGGTTGTTGGGATGGTGGAAAGAAGGTGGAAGAATGCTATGAATATGTGTAACCAAGGGCGATTGGAAAATGGGTGGTTAGTTGTCTTTTTATGGAGTGGAAGGGGAAGGTGGATGTGGTTAATGGTGGACAGCTAGGATGGTTCATGGAGGGTAGTAGGTGGATGAAAGGTGGATATGTAGGAGTAGTTTTGGTGCCATATGTGGGTGGTTATATGATGGGTAGTTGGGGCCACTTTTGGTGGCTCTTGGAGGTGGTGGTGGTGTGAAGAGGTCCTTTCATGGTGGTGCCAAAAGTAGGTGGAGGTAGCTTAGGTTTTAGTGGAGTTAAGGTGGAGGTAGCTTAGGATGGAGTTAAGGGTTATGGTTATAGTGGTGATGGATGACCATGGAGTGGAGAGGAGCTAGGTTAGCTAGCTAAGGTAGCTTAGCAAGTTGGAGAGTAGAGGAAATTAGGGTTTAGCTTGGAGAGGGTAGCCAAGAGCTGTCTGAAGTAGATCTAGAGTTGAAATAATTTTCCTAGTGCTGATGGTAGTTGAGGAGGTCTTCTTAGGAGCTCAACTACTTAGCTTAGCTAGCTAGTTCTTCTATTAGTAGCTAAGCTTGAGTAGTGGAGCTGAGTTGAGCTGGGGAAAGCTAGGCCTGAGTTGAGGTGAACTCTTGTCAACTAAGTTGAGTTAGCTAGAGCTCCCAGTGAACTGATTGGAGCTAGGATGAGCTAGATTCAACTAAGTTGAGCTGGATATGAGTTAAGTTGAGCTACTCTAAGCTACTATCCAGCTAAGATGAGCTGAATGGAGCTAGAGAGAGCTAAACCTAACTTAGGTGAGCTGATATCCAGTTGAGATGAGCTAGATCCAACTAGGGTTCAACTGATATGATCATCTTGTTCACTTTTTGCCTTCTTGAGTGCTAAGGTTTTAGAAGGCTGATCATCTTCTTATCCTTAACACTCAAGTAAATATGTTAAAAACACAAAAAGTTTGCAATGCATGCCTAACCTCGGTACTGCCTAAATGCAACTCGAAAACTCGTTTGCGGAGTTAAAAACCTAAGAGCTAGATCTTTTTTTGGGCATAAGAATGATGATAAATTGGCAATTATCATACCCCCATGCTTATCTTTTGCTAGTCTCTAAGCAAAACTTATTTTCACAAAACAGATTTTTGGGAAAAGCTAATTTTTTTTCTTTTTGAGAAAAAGGATATTACAGGACTTTGGTTGATTGAAGCATGAAAGGAACATGATTTATTAGAGATAAACATCGAGATTCATCTTCGGATCCAAAAATTAGATGAATTGGGATCAATGTATCATTTACAAATTCACAAGTTAACTCCTTGGTAATTCAAATGACCTGAAATTATTATGCAGTCAGGATTTCTTTGGCTCTTGAATTCGACTAGCAAGTTGCATAATCTTTTAAAATCCTGTGTCAGTGCTTGAGAATGCCAACTTTATAAGGTTGTGTTTTTTTGAAAACTTTTTTTTTCATGTTTCCCCCATGCTTATTCCTAGGTTAATCTTACAATAGATGTGTCGAAATCATCATTCCTGTTACCAATCCTTGAGGGGGCTTTAACGCTAGCACTTCGAGATAGTAATGTCTAAGGCACCACCCATGAGCTCATAACCCTAAAACATAATGTGGTGTAAAGGGGTGCTCCAAGCAGACTCAAGCTCTTGCTTCGACGCTATGGGTAGAGCACCATCTAAGACACTTGAGCTGCAAAATGTGCTTAATGCTCCATCTAAAGATATGAAATATAGATATAGAGTAGCACCGAGGTGGTAATGATGTAGACACATCCATTTAGGTTAAAATGCATATTTATGCATGTCCTAAGCTTTGATATACATTCCATATTATAAATATTGCATAGCATGCATCATTCTGCATTTAGAGTAGTCAGTATAAATTATAGTTAATTCATGTCCTTTTTGTTGGTGCTAGAGCACTACGATCATTTGTTTTGATGATAACAAAACACGTGTTATTTAACATTTGCAATTTGAGTCCTAGATTTCAGGTCAATTGCAAATGAAGACGTGTTTAGACGGAACACGAGCTCGCATCCAGGACGGATTGGAGGAGCTTGACAGAAAACAGAGGAGGTTCGCGTGGAGCGACAGATTGAAGATGGAAGGAAAAGAAGAATAGGATAGATTCTTTCTTTTGTACTTATTGTATTTTTCATTTCTTTTGTTGCTCTTTATTTCCTTAGATATTTCATGTTAAAGAGCCTAAAAAAAAACCCTAACAGTAGTCCTAGGAATACCGGCACAACCCTAGGATACTTAGGTTTTCTGTAGAATACTTAGAAAACCAATATAGGGTTCAAACAGCACTTCCAGACGTCTAATTCCCAAATCAGACGTCTGACTGTTGTTTCAGACGTCTGATAACTGTTAGGCTGGACATAGTTAGTTCTGTCTGATGAAATCAGACGTCCAGACCTTAGACCAGACGTCTTAGAAGACGTCTGATGGATTTGCCAGACGTCCAATTAGTGGACCATTGGCTGGCTTATAAAACACTCAAGATTATGACCGTTAGAGCCTTATCAGACGTCCATAGGACTTTACAGATGTCTGATAATTGACCGTTTTGCCTCGACTGACCCGAAAATCTCTTCTCAGAGATTTTCTAGCCGTTGCAAATCCATTGCGTAGTAAAAGTTGGTTTCCAGACGTCCAGGCATAGTGCCAGACGTCCTGTATGTCGTCTGATCGACTTGCACAAGAACCCTGTTTAGATCTGATTCAAGTCAGGAGGAAACCCGCACAGAATCAGACGTCTGACCTTGAAATCAGACGTCTTAAAGTGGCCTTCCAGACGTCTGATGCCAGAGTTAGACGTCTGATGACCCTGTCAAATGCAATCATTGTCCTGATTTCGGCCTGATTCTCTTGGGATTTGCACCCAATGGCTATGGAAGCTTTTCCAAGCCTTCCGAAGCCTTCCTAAGGCCTCTATAAATAGAGGGGAGCCTTTGCAACACAAAAACACATAAGAGACACACTTAGAAAAACACAAGACACACCTAAGCAACATACTTTCCACTCTTTTGTGTCACTCTTGCTCTCCAAGCTCAAGCTCCATTCCCTTGAGAGCATCATTCCCTTCGCGCACCCGCTCTCCCGCCGTTGTCTACGAGAGCGAAATTGCGCCGTTGCGTGGCTCACGCACCCGCGTCATCGTCGACGCACTCCTTGCAAAGGGGAGTTTCCTAAATCCTATAGAAGCTTAGGTTTAAATTACTTTGTTGGCTCTATAGGTTTGTTGTTTTATTTTATCTTTGTAATTTGTTTGGGTGTTCGCTTTGCGAATTCCCGTCTCCTTCGTGGGACAAAATCCTTCTCGTGGAGAGAAGGGGTTGAGGAACGCTACCCTCGTACTTGTAGCGTGGTTGTACTGAGGTTGAATCACCCTCGTTTTAAAGTGATTCGTTTAGTGGATTTGATCAACTAGGTTGATCGGAAAATCCTAACTCGAGAGGGTTAGGTGGTGGTTTTCACCCGGTTTGGGTTTCCACCTAAAAACTTTTTGTGTACATTGTGTGATTGTCTTTTTGAGATTGCTTTATATTTCATTTACGCATTTTTTACGTCACACTGATCTCACCCCTCCTGGTAGGGACGATCCCTTCACTTTTGTGGTCAAGAAAGAAGGATATTTATTTCGAGGCCTCAGATTGACGATCCAACCATACAGATCTGATCAAGACGATGATCAGAGTCCAACGCCTCTGAAATTGTCTTGATTAGAATCCCGTAGCACCTTATGCAGTCCGAGGAAGATCAACAGCCACGGGACTATGTGACGCAATTCAAATCTTCAATTGACAAATCTGACTGCGCTGATGGATCCGGACAACAATCACTACCCAACAGCATGAAAATTGACCCAATCCCACATTTGTCCTGCCACCTACAAAAGAAGGAAGATAAATGACCCAAATCGTGCCAGGTGGCGATATCCAGGCCACCCAAGGGTAGTAGCAGCCGCATGTACGTTAGCGCGTGTAACGCAGCGAGTAGGCGCGTGAAGCGCACGAGCATGCAGCAGCGAGTGCGCATAGTGGTGCGTAGCGCATGAGCGTGCAACAGCGTATAGCATGTGGAGCGCCAGTGGGCGTGTGGGACATGGGCATGTGGAGCAAGTGGCAGCAGCACTATGAGTGGGCATGTGAGTCGGAATTTTAGCGACACTTGCGGCGGATCTTCAACAGTGTTTATGGACATCACTAATTGTCCATGCACGAAATGCTTCCTTTCCTCCACTATAAATGGACCCCTACCCCTTCTATTCTTCATCATCACTTCCTTTCTCTACCTCACCACCTCCAAGGCTCTAGAAAGAGCTAGTCCCAAGCCCGAGATGCTCCTCTAGAGTAGAAAATCAAAATATTTTCCCGCCTATCACCCCCATTCGTGGAGCATCCCGTGGCTATCCTCTCACCACTTTGGGAAGTAAATCCTTGCTGCGACGTCGTCCCATCTCGCCCTCGATCCTCTGATGTCGTTCTCCTTCATCCAGCCTCTCACCACCTTTGTCCAGGCACCTTCAGAGTGAGTTGTCCTCCAAGCGACCGTCGAGGGGGACTCTTGTCACCTCTCTATCTTTATTGCTTTCTAGTGTAGTTGTTTATCTGTAGCAAACTCTGATTAGCAATATATTGATGTTTCTCTCTCTCCCTCTCTTATTCTACTAGAGAGCTTAGAATAGGTAACAAATATTTTGCTTGATATTCTATCTTATAAAATACAAAAAAAAAAGATAAAAGCAACAAAAACAAATAAAATTGAAACGCGGATTTCACAAACCAAATGTTCACCTCCCAGTGTTCGACTTGGGACTCATTTCGAGTTTCAGTATAAATTTTA
This sequence comes from Thalassia testudinum, assembly GCA_037157565.1. Classification (NCBI taxonomy): domain Eukaryota; kingdom Viridiplantae; phylum Streptophyta; class Magnoliopsida; order Alismatales; family Hydrocharitaceae; genus Thalassia; species Thalassia testudinum. The sequence goes on along the minus strand of JAZHRO010000007.1, from coordinate 67,235,143 downwards.
TCTAGTAGCAATTTTTGCGACTATGATAATGGGTTCTCTAAAACCCTAACTTTTCCTCGCAAAAACACGCTCACCATTTTGATGCCATTGCAGGGGAAGCAATGCTCTTTTGTTTTTACCATTTTTTCCACTTTACTTAACTATTTAGCTCACTTTGCTCCTTTCTTTTTGTGATTACAGGTAACCTTCCAAGGCAAGCCAAAGCAGATAGATTAGAGTAAAGTGTGGTTAGAAGGTTCTGTAAGTGTATTCCCCCACCCACCCACTAGACTTCCATTCCATAATCTAATAACTCAAACTCAAATCAACCTAGGTTCTTTTATAAACCCTAGGATAGATCTGATTGTTTGATTGTCGCTTCACCTCACCTCACCCATCCACATAAATTAAAAATACAAAAAAAAACTCTTCTCTTCTTGTGGGATTAAGCTAAAAGTGACACAACTTAAGCACCCAGAAATTTCTCGACCTAAGGTGCACAATCACATTGATTCTACCACTTAACTGGAATCTGACTTGTGGGTCTAGTACACCTTAACTCAACACACAAATAAGTGAGTAGAAATTTGATTAGGTTAAACATTTTTGTGTGCCTTAATCAAGTAGTGCAATAGGCCAATTGTTTGAATTGTTTGGGTCGGACTACTCAATTTAAAACTGATCTATCAAGCAGCTTGTCACTTAGGGTTCAATTTTTAGGAACTAACCAGGCACTTCATTTTTTATTTTTATTTTTAAAGGAATATATCATCCCTAGTGCTTTTGAAACTTGGAGTGTTTTATCAAACTTGATTGAATGCACCTAAAGATTAAACCCTAAAAGCTACTAAATAAGGTTAAACCCAAAAAGACACATCATAATAACCTTGTTTGAAAACCCTGGTTGTGCACACACACACATTTGAATTGATTATTATGGGCACAAGCCATCTAAAGGGCCCATCACATTCCAAGAGCACAATCATCCCAAGCCTAATTAAAACTGAGTAGACATTGGTCTTAAGGGTTAACTCGCTCTTTAGGACTCTAACTGAGATTTTTTTTCGATTAATCTACTTCTACTGGTCCATATGATGTCTAGCTAGGGGAGTAGCGTCAAACGACTGCGGTTGTGGGGTATCAATGGAACCGGAGGCTCAAGCCAAAGGAAGAACCTTCTCCCCAAGCCCTCCCTCTAACTGGTTGGATTGACCAAATAGAAGTAGATCAAATCATTTTTGTCATCTCAAGACAGGTCCTGGGAGTTTGTAGGTCTTTAGGCTAACTCACCTAAGGACAGGTTTGATTGATTGTACTGTAGGGCACCTTTCTTTCCTTTGTTGTCCCTCCTACTTCATCATGTATTCTTCTACACCATACACACAGTTCCAATCCTACCTTCCTACCACCACTTATCCTCAAAATGATTACTATCCTGACTCAACTTATGATTACCCATCCACTAGTTGGGAAAACTTTGATTAAGAGTATGATTCCGAACCTAACCCTGGACATCATGATCATGATTATTATCCTTCCCAGAGCTACACTGATTATAGATCACCGCCGTCTTATGAATAAACCAACCTGATCTACAATCAAGAAGGATATGATGATTATAACTCCTACCCTCCCCTGGATTATGCTGAACATAGGTCACCACCATTCTTTAAACAACCAGAAATGACCTATTATTAGGGAGGGACCCAAGAACCTCAATTTCTTGACTCCCATAGATTTAACCCAAACCCACCCAACCCTGAACCGACCCACTTGGTTCAGGTGAACCAGGTCTAGGATAGAGTGTTGGCTAACTTGAGGAACACTATACAATCTTTAGAAGCTCAGCTAACACCATCCATTGAAGCATTGGAGCTTTTGATCAAAATGATTGATGAGCTTAATAGTTCTATATTGGATTGGCTCCAAGATGTTAAGGATAGGGGCTCGGGTGAGTTTTTGTTGGGGAAATTATCAAGATTGAGGATGAAATTTAAGGTTGCCTTAGTCCAATCTTGGGATGATTTTCTCAAGATGAACCCCCTTCAGGAGAGCCAATGTCAGAACCCGCTCAGGCACTTGTTGAGGGGTACACATTTTATGAGATCGGGGATGACTAGGTTGGTCTAGAGCAACCCATTGTGGATGAACAAATTTTCTCACTAGAGATCCTCGAGCTAGGGAACGAGGAAAAATATGTCTCCATGGATCTGTTCTTGAGTCCTTGCCACATTAATTTTACTTCAATCAGGCCAATAAATTAGGGTGATAAGTACATGACTTATCAACCTACCCTCTGATTTGAGGGAACTTTAAGTCTAAAGTATCTACACACTATTTGCCCTAACTCACTTTTCGACGATTTTTATGGAAATTAGGTAGCTAATGAACTTTCTATGGTAGTATGGCTGGCAAGTTGTCATGGGTAATAGCCCATTGACCAGTTATCCAGAGTCCAGCTATATGACCATACTCATTCTACTACTTTTTGGTAAATCTTAGATCAGGGAAGCCACCTACTTAGAAAAAGAAAAAAGTGATACTTGAAAATAGAAACAATAGAAAAAGGAGAAAAAATTAAATAAAGCCACACTTCACCGCACAAGTATGGCTAGTAAGTTGCCATGGGTAGCAACCCATTGACCGGCTGTCTAGAGCCCAACTGACAAAAATGCACAAATAATTCCCAAAACACTTAAGGAAGAAGTGGGGAAATAGAATGAACCGAGGAGATATACACTGGGTTCACCATTATGTTGACCCCATAAAAAATAAAAAAAGTTGGGAGAAAGCTACCGATCAGAAAGATAAACCTTTAGGTAGAAACTCTTAAGGTCACCTAGGGTCATAGAAACCTGAAGTTCATTTTAATGGCCGCTTGTAAGTCTATCACTTTTCTACGTTAAGATGCTTAGAACTTAAAGTTTTGTTCGAGTCTTGGGTGGGTTGGGTAGCTGTGGAAAGCTGCCTCGAAACTCAAACTCAAAAATCCAAAAAAATCAGAAAAGAAGAAAAAAAACATAAATGTATCTTCCTTTTTCAAAAAAGGTGAGGACTTGGGCGGTTTGCATTTTGGTAGACACCCGGGCACTATTGAGTCTTCGTAGTTGAGGACCTTAGTTGAAATTTTATTTTGTTAATAAACAACTAATGCCTTAAGCGATCGAGTCCTAATTCTTTTTTTATACATAGCATGTAGTTTGATTTTGCTAGGGACTAGTAAAATGGCTATTTATGCAAGTCCTAAGCTTAGATATGCATTCAATATTATAAATATTGTATATCAGGCATCATTCTGCATTTATAGTAGTTTGTATAAATTATAGGTTAATTCATGTCCTTTTGTGGTCAGGAGAGAAGCAGATTTATTTCGGGACCTCAGATTGATGATCCAACCGTACGGATCTGATCAGGACGACGATTGGAGTTAAACACCTCTGAAATCATCTTGATCAAAATCCCGTAACACCTTATGCAATTTAAGGAAGATCAACGGCCAAGGAACTAGGTGATGTAATTCAAAGCTTCAAACAACAAATTCGACTGCATGGATGGATCTGGATCAATGATCGCAACCCAACAGTGTGGAAATCGACCAATCCGACATTCGTGGTGCCACCTACAAAGCAAAGAAGATAGACAGCCTAGATTATGGCAAGTAGTGCTATCCAAGCTGCCTAAGGGCAGTAGCAACTGTGCGTGCAACGCAGCATGTAGGTGCATGTAGCGCACGAGTGCGTAGTAGTGGACACGCCAGCAGTGCGTAGCGCTAGTGGACGCATGGGACACGGATGCGTGGAGTGCGTGTCAGCAACGTCGCATGTGGGCATGTGTGCTGGACCTTTAGAAATGCTTATGGTGGATCTTTACCGATGTTTATGTACGTCACTAATTGTCCATGCACGAAATGCTTCCTTTCCTCTACTATAGAAGGATCCCTACCCTTCCCGTTCTTCATCATCTCTTCCTTTCTCTCCCTCACCACCTCCAAGGTTCATCTTGTCCCAAGCCTGGGTTGCTCCTCTAGAGTAGAAAATCAAAATATTTTCCCACCTCTCTCTCCCATTCGTGGAGCATCCCGTGGCTATCCTCTCACCACTTCGGGATGTAGATTCTCGACACGGTGCTATCCCATCACGCCCTATGTCCTCCGACGCCGTTCTCCTTCATCCAACCTCTCACCACCTTCGTCTCAGCGCCGTCAGAGTGAGTCATCCTCCAAGCGACCATTGAGGGGGACTCTTCTCACCTCTCTCTTTCTTTACCGCTTTCTAGTGTAGTTGTTTAACTGTAGCAAACTCTAATTAGCAATATATTGTTTTTTCTCTCTCTCCCTCTCTTATTCTACTAGAGTAGCTTAGAATAGATACAAATATTTTGCTTGATATTCTATCTTATAAAATACCAAAAAATATACAAAAGATAAAAACAACAAATAAAATCAAAACACGGATTTCACAAACCAAACGTTCACCACCCTGTGTTCGACCTGGGACTCACTTCTAGTTTTGGTATAAATTTTCTTTGGTAGCGATTTTTACGACTACGACAACAGGTTCTTTAAAGCCCTAACTTTTCCTCGTGAAAACACGCCAACCAGGTAACATGTTGACATCACGTCCTCAAAGGAGGCTTTTTCCTCCTCGGTGGTGGGAACTCAAATGAATGATTTGCTTCATATTTTACTAGGACTAAACAAGGGGTTTTTCTAATTTTTCTACTTTGTTTTTAAGTGTTGGCTATGTGTAAAATTTGACATAAGAATTTTGCGAGGGACGCAAGTTTTTAGTCGGAAACTAAACCAAATAATTTCTAAGTTGCAAAAAGTGATTGAGTCACCTGAATCATCACGAGTTCAGGTGGAAATTAGAGAAGGATACTTGATCTAGTCTAAAAGTAGACCTAGAGATTCTAATAGTTAGATTCGCATCTTAATCCTTAGTTTGTTAAAGATTAAATCCCATTGTACATTGAAATAATTTCTCAACCTTAGTCCTGATTTCAAAAATTTCTCAAAAATTTTCCAACATTTTTATTTTTATTTTAATTATTTTTATTTTTTTGGTTTGTGGTATGCATGCAGAAAATGAAACAAAAATTTGAGTGTTTTTAGGTTAGGAGATGCAAGAAGTTGGAGGCTGAACTCGCTAAGAGGGGGAGAGGAAGACCAAACAAGTGTTGGAAGGAAACTATTAAGTATGACCTCAATTACTTTAATTTAAGTCCTGAAATGGCTGAAAATCGATCTGTGTGGAGGCAAAGAATCCATATAGTCGACCCCACTTAGTGTGGGAAAAGGCTTGGTTGTTGTTGTTGTTGTTGTGAAATCTTGAATTGATCATTAAACTTTAAAAACACCCCCCATGCTTAAGATATGTCATGCCCTCATGCAATAGGAAGGGAAAAGAAATCACCTTGGTGAAGGCGGTCGGAATCAGGATGGTCAAAACCTCTGAAGAAAATAAAAATGAGAAGTAGGAAAAATAATGGGTTACCTCCCATCACGTGCTATCTTTTATGCCATTCAACCAGGTGTGAAGTCACTAACTATCGGATACATCATGGAGGTCTTGAGAGTCAGATTTCGCGTTAATAGTGTGGTCAAACTAGGGCTTAAGGCGTTGGCTGTTGACTTTGAAAGTATTATTGGTTTTTGGATCCAAAATTTCAACGGCACCTTAGGGGTAGGTTTGAATTACAATGTAAGGAACGATCCATTTATGTTTTAGTTTACCAGGAAATATTCATAACCTCGCATCAAAAAGCCACACGTGTTGATTAGGTTCAAATGATTTTCGAACGATGAATTTGTCATAAAATTGTTTGGTTCAGTCCTTGTAAATGCGTGCATTTTCATAAGCCATGATGCGAAGTTCTTTAAGTTCGGTTAATTGCAATTTCCTGTGTTTTTCAGTCATGTTCAAATTGTAATTAAATTCTTGTATTACCCAATAGCCCTGTGTTCCAGTTTAATCGGGAGGTGACATGCCTTGCCAAATATTAGGCAGAAAAGTGACATGCCAATCGAAGTTTTAAAAGCTGTACGGTAAGCCCATAAAGCATCGTCAAGTTTAAGTAACCAGTCTTTCCGGTCGGGCTTTACCATCTTTTGCAAAATGTTTTTAATCTCCAGGTTGGAGACTTCAGCTTGGTCATTTGTTTGAGGTTGATATGGTGTAGAGATTTTATGATTCAACCAATATTTAGCAAGGAGTTGACGGAACTGGGAATGTGTAAAATGTGATCCTCTGTCACTAATTATGGCCTTAGCAACACTAAAACACGAAAAAATATTTTTCTTAATAAATTCCATGACAACCTGATGGTCATTAGTGTGCGTGGGTACCATTCAATCCACTTTGAAACGTAGTTGACGGCGACTAAAATGAATTAGTACCCAAAAGAAGTGACAAATGGTCCCATGAAATCGATGCCCCACAAACCAAAGATCTCAACTTCTAAAATTGGGTTGAGGGGCATCATATCTTTAGCGTTCATGTTGCCGATGCTCTGGCAATGCACATTAGACTGTGAAAACTCATGAACATCCTTGTGTATGCTAGGCCAATAAAATCCAGCATTTAAAACTGTGGCCACCATTTTCTTTCTTGAAAAATGTCCGCCCCAAGCCATTGAATGACAGTGGTTCAGAATGTCATGTGTTTCTGAATCAGGAACACACCGTCTAATGACTTGGTCAGCATAGATGTGGAACACATTGGGGTCATCCCAAAAGTAATATTTGATCATGGAAAAGAACTTATCCCTTTTTTATTTAGGCAAGTCAGAAGGGAATCATCTAGTGGCAAGATAATTTGCATAATTAGCATACTAAAGGAGGGATTTCAATGTCAGGAGAGTTTCGATTGAAAAAACAGCTGTTTAGGTCAGTGCATTACCAGTCTTTAGTCTTGAAAGGTGATCGGCCACGATATTTTGCGAACCCGCTTTATCAGTTAGTTATGGCTATTGATGGTGTTACCATCATACCCCCATGCCTAAATTTTGCCAATCCCTAGCAAAATCCTATGGAGAAAATGAGATCTCTAGATCATGCTTTGATGTTTAGATGCCAAATTTGCACCACTCTCTAGAAATTAAAATAGAATGCCAACAATAAGCCTAGAGGTACTCAAGTACTAGCCAAGATCCAGACCTGACCAGCTTCAGACTGGGTCTGCTGCAAAGATTCTTAAGGCCAGCAAAAACTGCCTAGAGGTTGGTTCACCCCAGTGGTTAAAGCACCTGTGCGTTAGATGTATCAAGTCCAGGTTCAGTTTGCCAGTGTGTTTTAATAAGAGAGAGATAGAATGATTTTTCATTTTGAGAGTTTTCACTCCTTTCTTTTTATATTTCCTTAGATCCAACCTCGAATTAGCCCTAAACACGGTTAGTATTGGATTCCTTGTCCCCACCATCAATCTTTGAAGGGTCCATAGCTTTCGATGCTTCGGGATAGCACCGTCCATGGCAACCCCCAGAACACTTGGCTTTCGACACTTTGGGATAGTGTCGCTCATGGCATTTTGTAGCTAAATTCAAGCCCTGGCAATCGGCATTTCAGGATAATCTCTTCCATGGCACCTAAACCAACACAAAGTGCTTACATACCCCAGGTAGGATATTTAGATATCCTAAGAGACAAGCACCAAGGAGACGATATGTTAATACGCATCTTCAAGGGGAATTTTCCACCTCTCCGCATTGGGAACTCATCCAATCAACTTATGTTTTTGAGTCTCTCATAAGCTAGATCTTCGAGATGACTTTTCAGAATAGAACGCTTTTGGCATTATTTCTTTGTTAAGCGCACTGAAACAGGCTAGTGTGTGATTTTAGGTGCTTAGGTTACTAAGTCCCACAAACCAAAGGGTAGGAAAAGGGGTCGAATACTCCCTAAGCCTTACACTTAATACATCAGCCTCTCACTTTCCTCTACCTCTTGTCGACTAATCTGGATCTTAACAAATACGAGAGTGTTTAAGCCCTAAAATAAGCCTAAGAGGCTTAAGATCGACTCTCTTACTAGTCTCCTTATCTCGAGATCTTAGGACATAATCCTTGCTTTAATTAGGTCTAGAACTTAAGTAGATCCCTGATGTAGACAAATTTAATTAGGTTAAAATGCCTATTCTTGCATGTTCCTAGGCTCAGATTTGCATTTCATATTATAAATATTTCATAGCATGCATCATCTTGCATTTAGAGTAGTTGTGCATATTATAGGTTAATTACATTCCTTTTATGGCCAAGAGGGAAGGAGATTTACTTCAAGGCCTCGATGGATGATCGAATTGTACGGATCTCACCAACCATCTTCTCAACCCCGTTCTGGAAGTGGATCATGCGACGTCGACACCCTACCTCACCCTCGGTTTTTCCCGATCTATTCTCCATCTTTGCTCTCCTTCCAGGTGACGTCTGTCCGGCTCGTCCTCCAAGCAGCCATATAGGAGGATCACTTCTCACCCCCTTCTCTTTATTTCTTTCTAAATTAGATTTCCTGCTTTCTAGTTGTAGCTGTAATGACATTATTTTTAGTGTTTATATTGCAAGTAGAATAGCGATCATTGCAAATGTCTCGTTTATAAACAAAAATTACAAACAATTTAACTACAGATTTCAAATAGACGTAGCCTCCCTATGTTCGACCCGAGACTCATTTTGAGTTTTGGTAAAAACAATTATTTGAGTGACGGATTTTCTCGTGAATTGCACTATGATGATAGGGTTTTCAAAACTCAAATCTTTTCGCTATGAATTTCCGAGGCATCATTTTGAAATGTCTATTTATGAATGTTCTTAATATCACAGAAGCATCCTGCATAAATAGACATTTTAGTCTATCTAGATGTATACACATCACCTGATAACATGGGAAGGATTTTCAATAAACCTAAATCCCAGATGAATATGAAAGAGAAAATGATCGAGGTAGCCTTTAGACATAGGGAAGAATATTACAAAACCTCGGATCTATATAGGAACATTCAGGTTAATGTGTTAGAGACAACAACCCTCTTTGCGAATCGTGTCCATATAATGTTGACTCAACTGATAAATGGTTCAACCTGGGATGCCCTCATAACAGAATTCAATGAATTATGGGAATTGCATAGCTCAGAGGATTTACATTGTTATACAAATCAACCACTCTAGGAGATACACCAAGATAACATTGAGAAACGTGGGTATATGTTAAATATGTTGCACAAAGCCATCAATCAAAAATATCCTGATTTCCACTCAGAAACTTATGATGAATCTTGGAGCAATGTTGAGGATCAATGTGATTTCCCAAAGCCTCGGTTCGAAAATAGAGATTGCTGTGGACCCCCAACCTAAGTGGAATTAGATTCAAACTTTGTACAGAATAACATACCTGATCTTGATGTTGGTTGGGTGGATCCATTTGCAGGTGTTCCTGATTATGAACTAGCCATATGTAACTATGAAACTGGTCCATCATGCCTAGATTTTCCAAACACCTGTAGTGAGCTTGAGTCAGAACCACTCGAGGATGTAATTCCCGCACCATATGTTGTTAAGGTAATCCTCGAGAGTGATTCTGACATCCTAATAGAACCTTGCCTAGATTTTTGTGACCCAATTCCTAACCTTGGCCTAGAATCTAGATTTGAGCCTATTTGGGATGATCATGGGGCCCAATGTGATGAGAACCATATTTTAGATCTAAATTATGATTTTGGACCTGTATTTGATGATTACACCTCTCCAGACTCCTGAGGGGAACAAATTGATTTTCAGAAGTTACACTGATTTATGTTACAGAAATAGAGGAGTTGGAAGAGTTGGGATTTGATTGAATCTACTCTAGGTACCCAGAACCTGAGCCTATGCCTAATACAGACACCTCTTTGAGCTTGGAATCTGAGACTAAGTTTAATCAAAGTTAGGTTGATAATTTCATGAATCATGATTTATTCTGTGGTGGAAATCTTGATTATGAATTAGGTTCAAAAGCTGATTATCACAAATTCTTCGACAATTTCGAATCATACTCTGATTTCGGAGAACCTTTATTTCCTGATGATTATGAGCCAATCTACAACCTCAGTGTCCATGATCCATTCTTTGATTTTGATTCTAAGGCTGATGATTTAAACCTTAAAGAAGCCACACCTTCCAATCCAGAGATAGAGCCTTTCGAAGCCCGATCCCAACCCCTACCTGCCACCAGAATCAATTTTTACTCTGACTCACCTCTCGTTGATTTGGTTGCATATGATTCACCTCCATCTTTTGATCGGGAATCAGACACTCATCAGACCGACAATCACAACTTATCCTTCTCTGAACCCACCAATAGGGTTCCTAAATTTTTCACAAATCCATTATCCGTTGAGGACCCCTACTTCGATCAGGATGAACTGATTTAGCCAAACCTTAGATTCATATTTCCATATCTTTTCACCCCACATAGAATTTGGTGGGCTCCACACCTGTTGATTTACATTCAACAACCCACCAGCCTTATTGGATTTGGTCTGCATCATCATCCTGTTGATCTGAACAAGCACTTGGTTGAACTAACCAGGCTACTCATCAAGGTGTTTATTCTACAAAATTCCTACAATTTGACCACCCCTTCTCCTTGACCACCTTCTGCTCGGCTAAAAGCATTGAATTTAGCGCTTAATGGGAGGTAACCCATCATTCCAAAAACCTAATACCCTTCTGATCATCCTTTTTTAGCTACACTCCTACTCCACTTTTGCGTTCAACTTTAGAATAGTCAACTTCACCATTGATACCTATATCAAAGCTTGAAATCATCTGCAACAATCATCCCAACCAATTCATCCACCCTTAGACCCTATTCTAATTCTTGAACCAAGCTGAATTTGTACCCACCTAGTTTACAATGAGGACATTACAAAACTTAGGCATGGGGGGGTGTTTGATGAGTCCATTTTAGTGGACTATTGTTATGCCTAAGTTAACTTTATTCTTACATTTTATGTTTGTTAATAACTACATTAGGTCAAAAAATGATTGCATGCATCATTACTCAAGTTTACAACTATTCTATTGCATTCTATAACTTATTATGTAATTATTTTATGTTTCATTATTGTAGGAATAATTTTGCAAAGTAAAGGGTGGTGAAAAGAAATTCCCCCCCCCCCCCATGGGGATCTCTCAACCTCCAGCCGACCTCAACAACTCCATCAACAGTCGCCGGCCAACTTTAGTAAGGGATTTGAAAATTCCTTGACTTGCGCTGAGGAGGAAGAGCAGATGGGGGGGAGGAGATAAAAGAGGAGATCTGGCCACCTTCCTTTGGCCTGCAGGGATTCCCTCCTTCATCATCTCCACCTTCCCTACTGTGGAGAGGGCATGCACTGTGGAACCAGCAAGCACCATGCACCGCCAACCTCTCCAAGACCGTAGCCATAGTGCCCTCGTGCGCGCGTCCTCTCACTGCAACCATAGCCACATGTGCGTAGTGCCCTCACCGTGCCCGCAGCAGTGCGGCTACGTGCGTGCATAGCACTTGCAGTAGCACCTACCACCGCACATACTTCCCGCACGCCCTTGTGCACGTGTGTGCAGACTGCGCTTCCTCTTCCTCTTCTCCGTCAGCTGGTAGGAAGAACCCAAAGAGCGCAGCACCCCCCCTCCGCGCAGCACACCACGTACTGCCTCTCACCGCCCTCACCGCGCAACGCCTCACCGCACCCGCAGGCCACGCCCACAAGCAGCCACAGCCGTGCGCACAACACCCGTCTCTGGCATTCTTCTCCTTCACTGTCCGGCCGCCGCGTCACCACCATCGTGAAGGCCACACCTTAGAGACCCACCACTGGCGACCACATCGTCCATCGACTCCTCTTCGCGTGAGCACGAGGGGAAGTATTCCCCTGTTTCTCTACAGTAAAAGCCCCTATTATTAATTATGAATAATGCCATTGTAGAGAATACTATTCATTTATTTATCTCCTTATTATATTTCGATAGATTTGCATCAATATCCCTCACGTTTGTTTGAATCACGGATAATTGAATTCTTCTCATGAAAAATAGAATATGGGGTATTGTTTATAGGGAGCAGGTTTTGTTTTAATTAAATTTGATGGTGCTTGTCAGAACTAAGATAGCAATTCTAGTATTTCCATGGTGGTGATTTTGCATGTGCACCCTCATATTCTTGATTAATTATCTAGATTGAGAATTGATGCTTGAAAGGAGAGCACTAGTTAGCATGCACATCCGTTGATATTCCCGATTACTTGATGCATCATTACTCATTTTTAATAGGCTAATTCCTCCCTGAGGAGAGGACCTAACTATTTTCGTGGTTAGATTTTGAGAATTAAAATGTTTTGAAAAGTGATTTTCTACCACGTGATTACATAGAACGACACATCATTTTTATGTTAAAGTTTTCGATGAAAATGAAGATCTCTCTTACAAATGGCGACGTTGCCGGGGAGGAAACATGCCTATTAATTTTTTCAGGAATTTTATGTTATTTTTATGCTATTTTGAAAGCTTTTCTGAATTATTAACTGTGGATATTCTTCTGTGCAAAAACACACAACGAACGCGACGGACGCGCTTGGTAGAGACGATCTTTTTGGTGGACCTTGATGCCACCTGGAGGCCAACAACAGGAGCACGTGGGCCTTGATCCCACCCACGTAGGCTTAGGAGAAGCCTTTTTTTGATTTAGTAATTAGATCTTAGTTTAGATTTAGTTTAGATAGACATTAGAACTTAATTTCTATCTTTTGGACCCTTGTCGGGTATTTTTGGGAATGTGTTCTCAGTGTTTCTTTATTTCTTATCGCTCTTGTATGTGGGAGCGTATTTTCGGGAGCGTGTTCCCATTTATTTAGATTATAGGATTATTAGATTATTTGAACTGCATGTTGGTTAGTTAGTTAGATTAGGTTTGTTTGCTTATTTTTATTAAAAAAAAAATATTCGAACTACCTGCTAGAAGCTGCATATCTATAGGACGACCATCTAGGACCGAATGAGCAGCATCTAGCTTTTCTTCTTGCATTGAAAACATCCTGCATTGAAGAAAGCTGGGGTAAGGTACATCTTTTTCTTGAGCATCAATTACCTGTCATGCATCTGCATTGATCCTAAATCTAAGACCACTAAAGTGCTTGAATCGAATTAATTCAGTGGTAACTTTAAAAATTGGGACTGCTAAGAGGTTGGACCTTAAAATCTGTGACTTAAAATTGTGTGCAAAAGGATTTTATTTGCGAGATTTCAAAACTCAAAACACGAACGTATGATTGCAAACCTGAGACACTATGCACCTCACACATAAGGTCACTAGATAAATTTCTACCTCTCCTCTTTGCACCACAAGGGAAGTTAGTCAGAAATCAACAAGCCTATCCACCAAGTTACTTTGATTCCTCATGCGTGGGCTCGATTTGAGACTTCCATCCTTTGCGAGTGGGCTATAGGCACCAACGAAGGTTGGCCTAGGAAGCATAATTCTTTCAAAACTTGTTTGGCCACCAATTGAACATTTAATTCTAAGACCTACAATCTACTAAAAACATCTCACTGGATTTGCATTTGTTTTGACAGCGATAGAACTCTCTAGGATGTTTCTACTTGTGTTTTGAATTCTTTTAAATCCTAAGAGAGTTTAATCTGTTAATTGAAAGAAATGGACTATCCTTACTCCTATCATTTTAATCAGGATACCATGCCCTGAGCGTATTTATCCTTTGATGGGTACATTGACAATTCATGGGATCATTCTTATTCTTATCCTAGGAGTACTGGCCCGATAACTCCCACTTTTGAGCAAAGCCTAGGAGCGGGATTTTCCAACATTGGAATCCCTACTTCTATGCAAACACCCAACCCTACCACCCTTCATGATTTTCCGTATCGAGGTTGGACCGATACCCCTAGGCAACTAGAGCTAGAAATTGATTATCCTCCCCAACCTGATAGTAGTAGCTTCTCCTCTTTTATGATAGAAACGCAAAAACAACAAAAGAAAATGATGAAATCTATGGGAGAGATGTTGAGGAATAGTCAACAATTAAACAAAGAAATAAGACAGCTTAGCTACGCTCTTCCCAGTAATTCTGATCCCTACCCATACGACCGTGATCATGAAAATAATTATGAGGAAACCAATGACAATAGGGATCCATTTTTATGTAGATATCACTTAGACTCTCCCAATGAGATACGGACACTAGGGAGAACAATCCTAGTCATTATCCACTTGAGCTATATTGGAGTCAACAGAAAGGGAAGATGGTACCTCTTGAGGACCTTGACCCTAATGACAGTATTTTCCTTACCCCTGATAACCTGGGTCAAGGTTGTATTGTTCCTATCACTTCCCCTACTAATTATCTGGTGGAATCCCATTCTACCCTTAGTGAGCCTAATCCTGACCCCCCATTTTGGGAATCAACACCTACCATTCAGCATCCTGAGGATTTAAATGCACCCAATGAAGGTGACCCTAAGGGAATGGAGGATGAATTAGATCAATTTTGGTCTCAGGGATATAAAGAGTCTATTTTAGAGGACGAGGATGCCCCAATGGAGGAACCCAGACTGAAAATCTGGAATGAATCACAGGGAGATTATGTGTTATTTGAGGACTTGCCCCCTGAGGATATAAATCATCTGGTGAAATCTGGATTCCTCCCTTCTTTCGATTTTGAGAGTCATCCTCCACAAAATCAGGAGTTGATATTGGAGGAAGGCAAACATAATAGCGAGAAGACTAGGAGAGACTCTTAGGGACAATATACATCAATTGAGGATTTATACCCCGAGAAGAACAACGAATTCAGTGATATAGGCTTCCTCCATAACATTAAAGATGATAATCATCCTAAAGATATTAACGATAATGAAGTAGCACACAAAGTCCCCAGAAAGGATGTAATTGACAAGAAAGAACACGGGGATGGATTTGCTGATAATTCTAGTCTCACTACTTCCCAAGAAAGTCAACTGTCGTCTAAGCATGTTGTTCATGAGTCTACTAATGAGATATTGAATTCTATTCATGACTCATCTATTATAGAGGAGCAGTTGGAGATTCACAAAATAATGAAGCTAGGTAAGGATGTGAAATATGAATTCTTATTGGGAATGAAACCTAAACAGCCTAAGCCCTCTTTGGACTTAGTAATTACCACCCAATCACTCAAGGAACCTGTAGATTCCTTTCCTAATCCTTGGCTCAGATCTCTGCTCATTTACATTCTTTCTGGAGAACATATCAGGCCAGTACATCCTCAGGTAGAATGGCAACTGTGGATTGATGCTTGTACTTTTAGTCTCGCCATTCAAGGGTTTGAAATAATAATGTTTATATCTTTTAAAACCCATCCTGCTATGGAGAATCCTTGTTATCCTCCACTTATTCCATTTCGGGAGGTCCCTTTTCATATTCTTTTGTTATTCGTAGACCTCCCCAGGTAGCCAACGAGGTTTTCTGCTTTCATATCTTCTGGCGAGAATTTAGAATTACATTGCATCATTAGCTCACCAACATCCATGACTACCTGTTTTCTAGGCCCGCATTGTTACACATATTTTAGGGCCTAGCTTTTTCTATCTGGAACTAGACTTGCAGGTTCCTTATAAGTCTACATGCTGATAGAAAATGTAGCGCTTGTTGGGAGGCAACCTAGCGTTCTGAATAACACCGTCATAAGGTGCTTTCCTTCCTTTCTCCCCCTATTTTAATTTTAAAATGAGGACATTGTAGGATTTAGGCATGGGGGGATGCATTTTGCATTTTTGGAAGTATTCATGCATTTAGGTTAGCATATAAAAAAAAATTCTTTTCTTGAGCTGAATGGGTTAGTCCCAAGCAAAACATCTTTGTCATAGAGGTGTCATTAAAGATTTTTCTTCTTGAATTATTTCTTAAGTTTAGAATACAGTACATTTACTTCACTTGCACGTAGACTGGGTAATGGATCTTTGACGAAAACCAATAAGCATTTTTAGTCTACTGAACCCTTGGACAATTAATAGGGAGTCAGATATACTATCTTCTAGTGGATCTACCTCATATTTGTGAGAAGAAAGTAAAGAGATTACTGGTGTGCTAAGTCTAGTGCAAGGACTCTTAAGTTTTGAACAATTAGATGATGATACTTCAGAGTTAGGCATAGTTTTTGCTCTCTGTTCCTATGTGCGTACATTGTGTGAATTCCTGAGAGTCACCAAATACAGTAGATACACAGAGATTGAGTCTTAATAAAGCTATAACTATGGTGGATGGTTATGATCATCCTTCATAGAGTCCTCGACTGAAGGAGGGTAAAGTGTCAAAGGTTAAAAATATGTCTGTCCTATCCATTCCTTCCCGGTGTCGAGAATCGGCACTTCCACCAAATAAGCCACACAATATCCTCTTGACCATCATCATCCCTAATAATGCCTCATAAATAAAAGTCTACGTTGTGTTATGTTGATTTATAAAGAAAAAAAAAAGAAAAAAGAGAGGGAGAAACAATTATATATATATAAAAAAAGGAAGAAAAAGAGAAAAGAAAGAAAGAAAAGAAAAAGAAAAGAGTCCAAGTTTACAGTTTTATCTTCGTGATGATGTTTCTGAGGCAACAAAAATACCCATCGCGATCCACCAAATATGACCCATACCTACCTTTCAGTATTTCTGATTGCCCGAATACTGGCTGAGGACTCTACCTTAGTTGTAGAGTTATTAGGACTTTAATTGAAGTGTGAATGCCATGTGAGGCCACCAAACAGTGAGTACACTTACTAACTATGGTGAGATTTGTGATCTCAGAAAGAAAAGAAAGAAAAGAGTGAGCGCTAAGGAATATCAAGAGAGCACAGTTGTTTAGCCTCTCTCCGAGTTGACTTGTTTAATAGTCTAGAGAGCTAGAGTCTGTAGTACTAGATTATATGTAGCACCAGATGAGTGTGTGCCAACAAATACGTATCCATTAAACACAGTATCTCCTACCTAAGCCAAAAGCCAGGGTCAATTTGTAGATTATTTTCTGCTTTATCTCCAAGGGAAGTAGTTTCCTATCCTGATAGAAATATTTACTAAGGGATAAGTACGAACTGCAAATGTAAGTTGGTTATTTTCACTTGGATCCGTTACCTAGGCTATTATTACTTCACATTTGTCTGAATCTCTAAAGTATTGAAATAAGAAAAGAAGAAATCTTCTGATTACTTCTATTATTTTCATTTTTGCTAGGGACTAGCAAATCTTAGGCATGGGGTATTTGATGAGTCCATTTTAATGGACTATTGTTATGCCTAAGTTAACTTTATTCTTACATTTTATGTTTGTTAATACCTACATTAGGTCATAAAATGATTACATGCATCATTACTTAAGTTTACATCTATTCTATTGCATTCTATAACTTATTATGTAATTATTTTATGTTTCATTATTGTAGGAATAATTTTGCAGAGAAAAGGGTGGTGAAAAGAAATTTCCCCCCACAGGGATCTCTCAACCTCCGGCCGGCCTCAACAACTCCATCAATAGCCACCGGCCAAGTTTAGTAAGGGATTTGAAAATCCCTGGACTTGTGTCAGGGAAGAAGAGCGGATGGTGGGGAGGAGATAAAAGAGGAGATCTGGCTGCCTTCCTTTAGCCTGCGGGGATTCCCTCCCTCATCATCTCCACCTTCCTCACTGTGGAGAGGGCATGCACTTTGGAACTAGCAAGCAACACGCACCACCAACCTCTCCAACACCACAGCCACAGTGCCCTCGCACGTGCATCCTCTCACTGAACGCAAAGAACCCAACACCACCAGCCGCTGCCTTTTGCAGCGTGCAACGCCCTAGCATGCACGTCCTCTCACCGTAGCCACAGCCGCGCATGCACAGTTCCCTCACCGCGCCCGTAGTAGTGTAGCCACGCGTGTGCACAACGCTTGTTGTAGCACCTGCCACCGTGCATACTTCCCGCGTGTCCTTGTGCGTGTGTGTGCAGATTGCACTTCCTCTTCGTATTCTCCGTCAGCCGGCAGGAAGAACCCAAAGCACAAATTACCCCCCTCCACGTATCACACCACGCACTACCTCTCACCGCCCTCACCACGCAACGCCCTCACCACACCTGTAGGTAGTCACGCACCTGCGCACGGCCATGCACCCGCAAGCCACGCCCACAGGCAGCCACAACCATGCGCATAACACCCATCTCCGATGTTCTTCTCTTCCACCATCCAGTCGCCGCTGGCCACCGCATCACCACCATCGCGAAGGCCAAACCTCAGAGATCCACCACCGGCGACCAGACCATGGATAATTGAATTTTTCTCACGAACAATAGAATATGGGGTATTAGTTACAGGGAGCGGGTTCTGTTTTAATTAAATCTGATGGTGCTTGTCAGATCTAAGGTAGCAATTTTGGTATTTCCATGGTGGTGATTTTGCATGTGCACCCTCATATTCTTGATTAATTATCTAGATTGAGAATTGATGTTGGAAATGAGAGGACTAGTTAGCATGCACATCCGTTGATATTCCCGATTACTTGATGCATCATTACTCATTTTTAATAGGCTAATTTCTTCTTGAGGAGACAACCTAACTATTTTCGTGGTGAGATTTTGAGAATTAAAATTTTTTGAAAAGCGATTTTCTACCACGTGATTACATACAATGACACATCATTTTTTGTTAAAGTTTTCGAAGAAAACGAAGATCTCTCTTTCAGTGTTAAAGTGCAAACAAGTGGAAATTCAATTCTTTAAGGGATTCTGACAAAAAAAATAATATTAAAAAATGGAGAAAAGAGAGGAAAATTTTGAAAAATTGATTGAAAATTTTTCATGAGGAAAAGAGGAGGAAATGCAAAATGTCAAAAAGGAGCAAAAATGGAGAAAAAATTGATAGTCATAGTAATTGCTTATGGGATTGATGCTGGTGGATTTGCACGTGGAAAGGTTCGAATTTTGGAAAACCCATCGTCGTAGTTTGATTTGCGAGAAAATCCATTGATCAAATAAAATTTGTAGCTGAAACTTGAAATGTGAGTCCTGGGTCGAACACGAGGAGGCGAACATTTGGTTTTATGAAATCTGCCTTTCACTTTATTTCTTTCTATGTCATTTTATCCGTTATAATTATTTTTGGAATTGTTTAGAAAGCAAGAGATCAGATCGACAATTGCTTATCTGACTAATCTACTTGCAAAATATAAGAGAGAGAGAGAATCACATATATTTCTGAATCAAACATTTGCTACAACTAGGAAGGCAGGAAACATTACACTACGAAAGCAATAAAGATAGAAAGAGGTGAGAGAATCCCCCTCGATGGTCGCTCGGAGGATGACTCGCATGGCAGAAGCTCGGACGAAGGAGTTGAGGAGCAGGACGATGGAGGTGAGATGCTAGGGGATGCCAGGTAGGGGAAAGCTTCACTGAGGCTCTAGAATGGAGGTGAGGAGGTGGAGGTGATCTGCTACCGGAATGGAGGTGGGAGGATGGCTCCAAGGCAGCCTATGAAGGTGATGGGACGAGGGACGAATATTTGGTGGGATAAAGGAATGCTACACTAATAAGGGGCCTTTGGAGCTTGAGAGGAAGCTCTAGTGGAGCTTTGGTGGGCTACTAAGGCTTAGGAGTAGGTGGGAGTAGAGTAGGTAGGGATGAAGAGGAATGAGGGGTGTAGGGGTCCTTATATAGTGGAGGGAAGAAGAAGAAATTCGTGTAGAAGGCTGTAGTGATAGCTGTAAGCGTCACTAAAGACCCCATGTAGCTGTCGCAGAAGATCGCGCCCCTACTGCTCACGCCCACAGCTGGCCTTGCGCCTACAAACAATTAGTGACAGCTGCAAGCGTCACTAAAGGTCCACCCAGGTTGCTAAAAGTCTCTGCCAACCCACGCCCGCTGTTGTCGTGCTTGCGCGCGTGCACGCTGGTGTTGCACTGCTACGTTGGCGCTATGGTGCAAGTGTCCAGGTTGGTGCACGTGCGTTCGCATGCGTGCACTGGTTGGTGCGCTGGCGCTCCCTCAATTGAGCAATTGGGGGGGCCTGGCGGGTTTCGAATCTGCGCCCCTCTTTTGAGGAGTGGGCACCTCACCATTGCACCATGGCAGTAGGTGGTCGAGTGGAGGGTGAGGTGGTTACAGGGTATTGGTTACAGCGAGTGTGCGATCGTGGCTATTGGATTCTCATCCAACGGTCACGATATAATCTTGAGCTCTTCTCTTGTAAAGGTGAGGCGATATAGAGCACCCCTCAACCGTTGGATTGAGATCCAACGGTTGAGATCTCTCCATGCATGAGGCTGGGGCAGCCATGTTTCATGTTGAGCGTTCTGGACGGTGCCATGTGGCACCATCTAGACCATCCATCTTCTTCTTGTAGAGGGTACTACAGAGCTCTGATCAGGGTGATTTTAGCATTGATGGACTACGATCGTTGCTCCGGATCCATCCATATGGTCGGATTTTTCATCCGAAGCCTGTAAGGATGTTGCATTGCTCTCCTGGCCGTTGACCTTCCTCGGATCGCATAAGGTGCTATGGGACTCCGATCTTGACGATCTTAGAGGCGTTAGACTCCGATCGTCATCTTGATCAAATCCATACGGTCAAATCATCCACCCAAGATCCTAAAATAAATCTCCTTCCCTTCTGGCCATAAAAAGAATGTAATTAACCTAAAATATACACAACTACTCTAAATGTAGGGTGATGCATGCTATGCAATATTTATAATATGAAATGCAAATCTAAGCCTAGGAACATGTATGAATAGGCATTTTAATCTAATTAAATGTGTCTACATCATACCCCCATGCCTATCTTTTGCTAGTCCCTAGCAAAATTAAACTAAATGCTATGTATAAAAGTAGAGTCAGGATTCGATAACTTAGGCAAAATTTGTCGATTGCTTTAGAAGATCTCAACCCCAAGACCTAATTACAAAAATTCAACCGTGCCTAGGTGTCTACCAGAATGCAAACCGCCCAAGCCCTTGACTTATTTGAAAAGAGAAGATACACAATTTTTTATTTTTCTTCTTTTCTAATTTTTTTGGACTTTTGGAGTTTGAGAATTCCGGGATAACTTTTTCGACTACTTGACCCGCCCAAGACTCGAAAAGGACTTTAAGTGCTAAGCATCTAGTGAAAAGAGTGAAAGACTCACTAGGCAGCCGTTAAAAGAACTTCGGGCTTCTACGACCCTAGGTGACCTTGCCTAGAGGTTTATCTTTTCGAACGGTAGCTTTCTTCCTACTTTTATTTATGGGGTCAACACAAGGGTGAATCCAGTGTATGTCTCCCCGATTTATTCTACTTCCCCGCTTCTTCTCTAGGTGTTTTGGGAATTATTGTGCATTTTTGTGAGCTGGGCTCTGGACAACCGGCCAATGGGCTATTACCCACGGCAACTTGCCAGCCATACTCGTGTGGTGAGCTGGGGTTTTATTTTTATTTTATTTATTTTATTTTCTCCTTATTTTTAAGTAGGTGGCTTCTCCGATCTGAGATTTACCTAAAGGCAGTACGAAGAAAATGATCTTGTGGTTGAGCTCTGGACAACCTGCTAATGGGCTGTTACCCATGATAACTTGCCAACCATACCACCCTAGATAGTTCATTAGCTACCCAATTTTCGTAAAAACTATCGGAAAGTGAGTGCGAGTAGTGTGTAGATACTTAGGCTTAAAGTCCCTTCAAATCAGAGGGCAAGTGACGAGTCGATTTCGATTTCTAAAATGATGATTAAGATGATTTGTCATTGTATTTCTAGGTGGTGGAATATCAACTAATCAAAATAATTAAATAAACCAGTCTCGAAGGAGCGAGTTGTATCCATAAAGAGGCAATGGCCTATTAAAACTCGCATCAGTCAAAAATCAATGTTCACAGTTGATTTCCCAAGAAAATTATGTCAAATACCACATTAGATATGTGTTTAGATGAAAGCATAAGCTGAAATCATATTTATGACAATCAAGAGGGAGTTCAATGCAATGTTCAAAATAATAAAATATTAATATAAAGTGGTAATGGCATTGAATGCAATATCTAATGTGGCTATTACTGTAGCAAAATAGGGGAGATTCTTCCCCTTGCTCACCCGTGGAGGAGAGGCGAAGGTCGGAGGGGAGGAGCTCGGCAGAGGTAGCTGCTGCAGGGTCGCTTCTTTTGGTGGTGGTGGTGAGGCATGGTGTGGTTGGAGGTGGCCGGTTGGAGGAGAGGAGCGGCGGTGGTGGCTAACGCTGCTGCTGTTGAAGCTCCGAAGGTGAGGGGCGTGAGCGCACTAGACTGCACGTGCACGGAGTGTAGAGCGGACACATGCGAAGGAGGCTGAGGAGGACCCTCGCTCTGTAGCGCATGGGCACGGCACTGCTAAAGGGCTGCACGCAGGTGGGTGCCACGCAGGCGAGAAGGAGGGGGCATGCAAGCTACGTGGATGGAGGCGAAGGGGTTCGTACGCCCGCGCGTGCTGTGCAGAGGGTTGCTGCTACGGGCGTGGCGAAGGTGCAGCGAGGGGGGGTGTGCACGCTGGAGGCGAGGAGGCATAGGGGCACGTGCATGCGGCTGTTGCTGGAGGACGTGTGGAGATGCTGGTGGTGCACAGCAGCTGCAAGCGTGGCGAGCAGGCTATGGGTGTGCTGCTGGCAAGGGGGTGCACGCGGGCGAGAAGGAGGGCAGTGGCATGCTATTGGTGCTTGTTCGCGTGGACGACCGCGTATGGCGTTCGTGGAGATGGTGTGGCATTAGAGATAGCGTGGCGTTGGAGGTGGCTGCTAGTGGTCGTTGGTGTTGTGTTTGTTTTTGGTGATGAAAAACAGAGGAAGAAGAGAAGACAGGGGGGAAGAGGATGAATAGTGGCATTGAGTTGGGACTTCAGACGTCTAGGAAACTTCTAAGATGTCTTAACTTGCATGAATGGCTGCTGGCATGTGAGTGTGGTAGTGGTTGCTAGTGATGGCGGTGCATGCTGAGGTGCTCACGGTAATGCAAATGAGCTCCAGATGGCAGTGTAGCCTGTCACACCACACGCCCACGGTGGTGGAGGCTCGTCACCATGGTTGAGGCCGATGGTGGTGGAGCGGACAAGGGGTCAACTCTCTACACAGTGATGAATTGGGGTGGAAGCCTCCCGAACACAATCATCTCCTCCCCCTTCTTGTAGCTGAAGCCAATACATTTGAAATCACAAGAGGCGGGAGAAGATCCTCGTAAATGCTGGTAGTTGTGAGGAATGAATGGGCGCAGGAGGAGGAGGTGGAGCGTTACCTGTGGAAGAATAATAATAATAAAATAATTAAAATTATTCATACATAACTCCTTAACTTCTATGTTAATTAAAACAATGTTTGTATTGCACCAAATTCGTTAACTAATCAAATGCATGCAATTCTAAGTTAATTCTAAATGCATTTTAATATGAATGCCACACATGAATTATGCAATTAAGCTAAAAATATGAATTAATTTATTTACATCCTAAAGTATGCTATCTTAATGTTAAAATAAACTTAATGTCTAGGCACTTAAATACTTAAATATCCCACAAATATGGGCTAATCAGCGAGTTGATAAGTCATGTACTTATCATCCCAATTTATTTACTAGATTAAAGATGAGATTGAATTAGCGAGGACTCGAGACTAAGTCCACATTCGAGTAGACACGCGGGTTAATTAAGCCCGATGACCTGAATAGTCTAAGTATTCAGGTCCTGTCGTATCATTTCCTAAAGTTAATAACTTCCAAATGCCCAAGTTCTCTTCTCCTAATTCTTTTTTTTTATTATTTTAAGATGAAGAATAGGAAATTACTGTTATAGCTAAAAAAAAGATTCATAAGAAATATCCACCCCCCCATGCTTAGTTGATGAAATGTCTTCATTGTTAAAAATGAAAGCATGCAGGAGAGTAGAAGTGGAAGAATAGCACCTAGTTTCCGTGAGATTCTGGTCAGCTCGGAACAGTCTTTACACTTGCTGAGTTTAGTGCCTTCAGCTAGGCGAGGTCCTCAATCAAAAATAACTAACATTGAGGCTACAATAACACAATTTTCGGGCCCCTAGATATGGGTCTCGAAGAGTAAAAATGGGCTTGCCAAAGAGATGATCAATGAAAGTGGCAAGCTGGTGGTGGAAGGAGAGCCCAAATGGGCTCCAATTGGAGTTTTGTTGATTTAGTATAGAGGAGGTGTGGGTGGATATAGAATTTATGCAATGGTTGGGTGAAAAAGGATGGTGAGGGTTTGTTGATGAGTTGGGGGTTTGTGGGTACTCTAGAATATCTAACATTTCAAGAATTTATCCCTAAATTTCAATTTCATCCTCACAATTTGGGTGCTTAATCCCACCATCTTGATCTTCATGATTCCCACCCGAACGTTGAACCTCAAACTCTAAAAATTCAGGATGAGGACATTGTTGGGTTTTAACTTGATCATGTGAATCATCCAACAAATTTCTAAATTCATAAATATCTTCCTCATCTCGGGTTGCCACAGTTTGTTGTATGCCTTTATTGTCGTCAATTATCCTTGCAACCGTGTGATTTTCTTCCTAAGTTTGAGTTGAGTTGGCCCTTAAAAGGTTGTCTAAGCTATGCATGGCCATTACCTCCTCTATTCTGCCAAGCTCCTCCATCAAACCACACTTAAAATTATCCTTCTTTGAGACCTCAAAAATATAAAATTGGTTCATTTTATTCCTAGAGGCCATTTCTATATTTCCTGATTTACAATCAATCCTTGCCTTGGTAATAGCCAAGAAAGGTCTTCCCAAAAATATCGGGGTGTGGTTGAGCTTTTTTGGTGCTTCCATGTCCAGGACCATAAAATCAGTAAGGTAATGCAAATCATTAACCTTGACTAAAACATCCTCCAAAATACCCCTTGGTTTTGTAATGGATCTATCGGCTAACTGCAAGGTTTTGTCAGTGTGTTTCAGGTAGCCTAGAACCAATTCCACGTGCAGTGAAGTAGGGATCACATTAATGGAACTGCCCAAGTCGAGAAGGGCCCAGTTAGAAGTGATGTTTCCTATTATGCAGGAAATCAGCGGGCTCCCGGGTCTTGCTTCTTAGGAGGTAGCTTGCTTAAGATTAGTGTACTTGTGTTATCAGACAAGACTACTCTCCTATTATTTTCAGATTCCGCTCTACGCTTTTCTTTATATGAATTCAGTAAACCTATGGCGTAGGTGGGGATTGATCCAATAGCTGCAAGGAGTAAAATGATTGTCAATTTGAAAGCCTGAAGTAAGGACATCATTTCTTCCAATTTCTCCTCCGACTTTTTCTGTTTGCCCATACAACAACATACTCCCAAATCAAACTCTGATGTTTTGTTGATCACATTCTTAGTTGGGAGTCTAGAATTCTTACTACAGGGCCTAATGGTGTTGACATGGGGTTGGGTAGGTCCCTTGTGTCTACTACCACTCCTCAAGGTGATGATGTTTGCCGTGGCAAAATGCTATTGGTTAGTGCATTGGGGAGGGTTGGGAAAAACAAGAGGCTCCCGGTTGATTATGGTAGGAGCTTGGTTCGCTCCAAGAGGGGCTAGGGTACCCTGATAGATAGCATGAGCTTGAGCATACGACTCCCCATTATTACCAAACCCTTGTGGCCCAGCACCTCAGTTATGTACATTCCTTGGGTTTGGTATAGGTTGTGATGGCAGAGATCCGGGCTGTCGGTTGTTTGCACCAAGTTCGGATTACAAGGTGTCCAGCGAAGTTTTCATTTGTTGCATTAGTTGGAGCATTGACTCTTGCATTTCTACCATCTTCAGGTTTAAATCAGCCTGCTCAGCAGGTTGTTGAGCATTACACATGGACTAATTAACTTAATTCGGGGGCAACTGAGTATATACATGACCCTAACCCATTGGTTTTTGGATACATAGTTGTTGGGTTGATATTGGGTCTACTGCCCCTGATCTTTACAAGAGAAGTTAGGGTGATTTTTCCAACAAGAATTCTAGGAATTCGAGTAAGGGTTGGACCTAACATTCTCTTGCACAGCATGAACATCCTTACAAGATGTGGATGAAGACGGATCAGAAAAATTGGGATCAAAGACCCCAGTTTGGAACCCATAAGGTTCCAAGAAGAGCTGGCCCAAAGGTCGAGCCGACTCCAACTGGTTCACAAACTCCCGTCCCGTAGGAGCTTGTGAAGAATGGAATCCCAATCCTTGGGATTGAGTTGATCTAGAAAAATTAGAGTTTCCGGACATCCACTTCCATTCGTTTAGCAACCAAATCCATCTTATCTAATTTATTGCAGATCAATTCCATATCAAATAAAGGAGAATCTTGGACCTCATTGGCATTTGATCTAGTTTGTTGGGATCGGTTGAAGGTTTCCATGGAAGCATGGTTTAAAGAGTTTTCACTCATTTCCTCAAACAAATCATACATGCTATTTGTGTCTTTATTGTGGAAATTGCCTTCGCAAGAAGCATCCACATGATTACGGAGTTGATCATTCAACCCATGATAAAAAATCTTCACAAGTTGCCATTTAGGCATCTTGTGGTGTGGACACTTCCGCAACAAATCCTGGAATCTCTCCTAGGCCCCATGAAACGGTTCCCCTGCCACTGGGCAAAAGTGGTAATTGCCTATTGCAACGCATTGGTTCGCCTAATTGGGAAGAATTTCTTTAGGAAGGCCAATTTCAAAGCTATCCAAGTAGCAATCAGTCTTCCAATGGTACAATACCAATGTGCAGCCTTATCCTTGAGTGAATGGGGGAAAAGCCTCATGAGCATCTATTCTTCATCCACATTCCATGATTTGGTGGTCTGAACCAAAGTGATCAAGTCCTCCAAATGTTGGAATGGGTCTTCAGAGCCAAGCCCGTTATAGTGTTTAATAGGACTCAAAACCTGGGGCTTGATCTCAACATCACCGGTGGGGATCACAACACCTAGACAATCCTCATACTTTGAAGGATCGTAGAAATCCTTCAAGGTTGAGCACCCTGACCATTCATTCGTTGAAACCATTACTGCATTTGCTGTAATTCTTCCAACTGCCTCTGAATCAGCTCCTACTGGTTTGGGGGCGGGGGAGGTGGTTGTTGATCAGCCATGGGATCTACTTGGCTATAACTCAACCTCCACCTCCGGGAATGGTCAATAGGTCCTTCCAAATGAGGGTTCAATGACCTCCTTCCAAGCATACACTGGAAGGAAGTCGGAAGGATGGGGAAGAGAAGGGGCCTTGTAGGACAAAAAATACATGCCTGTCCTTAGGTTGGGTAGCCTAAAGGTCGACAGCTCTCTGAATCCGCCTTAAGATTATAGATGATTTACTCTACTTATATCCAACCAATCCAACTAGTTAGGAGGGACTGGGGAGAAGGTTCTTCCTTTGGCTTGCGCCTCCAATTCCTAGTGTACCCCCCAGCCGCGATCGTTTGACGCTACTCCCCTAGCTAGCCATCAGATTGACTAGTATAAGCAGGTTAATTGTGAACAATCTGGGCCCCGAAGAGCGAATTAGTCCTTATGGCCAACGTCTAATAAATTTTAGTTAGGCATGGGATATTTAGTGCTTTCGAAATGTGATGGGCCCTTAATGGGTTGTGCCCTTAATGATTTGTTTGAGAATGTGTGTATGTGCACAACCAAAATGTTTTCAAGTAAGATTATTGAGGATGAGGTGAATTTTAGGGTTCGAATCTTGCTTAGTAGCTTTTAGGATTCAAATATTAGGTATATTCAACCAAATTTCCAGGAGGCAAACCACGTTTGAAATCACAAATTCAAGTATTTTCCTTTACAAATCAAGAAAAATATGGAGTGCCTGACTTTACGTAAATATTGAATCCTATGGGGCAGCTACAAAATGAATCAGTTTTAATTTGGGTGGTGCGGTCCAAACAATCAAATCAAGTGAGCCAGATGCACCACCAATTAGGCACGTAGAAATGATTAACCTAGACTGATTTCTATTCCTTTATATGTTGATTTGTGTGTACCGGTTTCACAGGTCGGAATCCTGGTTGAGCAGATAAAAATCAAGTTAGGCTATGTGCCTTAAATGTGGGTGTATAAAGTGTGTATGTTGATTCGTCGCACAAAAAGTATCTTTTTTGTTTTTTTTATAATATGCGAGGGTGAGATGAGTGGAGGTGGCAAACAAGACAAACAAATTCTATCCTAGGGTTCATGCAAACACCTAAGTAGATTAGGTCTTGGTTATGAATGTGGCGAAATGAAACTAGGGGGGTAATGTGGGGGACACTTACAAATTACTTTACCTGCACTTTACTTCGGTCTACCGCAATTGGATCTCCATGCTAGGGTACCTACAATGCAATAGATTAGAAACAAGCGGGGTTAATAATATCTAAATGCAAAGAAGCGCAGAAAACAAGAAAGTAAATTTTGTTGCCTCCTCGGCAACAGTGCCAAAATGATTGTGGTCGGATTCGCCCGTGAAAAGGTTCGGATTTTGGAATACCCTTCGTCGTAGTTCGATTCGCGAGAAAATCTGTTGATCAAATAAAATTTATAATCGAAACTCGAAATGTGATTCCCGGGTTGAACATGGGGAGGCGAACGTTTGGTTTTATGAAATCTGCATTTCACTTTATTTCTTTTTTTGTCAATTTTATCTTTTATAATTTTTTTTAGAATTTTTTAGAATGCAAGAGATCAGATCAAAAATTTTTTATCTAACTAATCTACTTGCAAAATGTAGGAGAGAGAGAGAATCACATATATTTCTGAATCAAACATTTGCTACAACTAGAAAAGCGGGAAAGATTACACTACGAAATCAATAAAGATAGAAAGAGGTGAGAGAATCCCCCTCAATGGTTGCTCAAAGGATGACTCACCTGGCGGAAGATTGGACGAAGGAGTTGAGGAGAGAGACGATGGAGGTGAGATGCAGGAGGACGCCCGGTAGAGGAAAGCTTCACCGAGGCTCTGGAATGGAGGTGAGGAGGTGGAGGCGATCTGCTACAGGAATGGAGGTGGGAGGATGGCTCCAAGGCAACCTATGAAGGTGATGGGATGAGGGACGAATATCTGGTAGGATAAAGGAATGCTACACTAATAGGAGGCCTTTGGAGCTTGAGAGTAAACTCTAATGGAGCTTTGGTAGGCTACTAGAGCTTAGGAGTAGGTGGGAGTAGAGTAGGTAGAGATGAAGAGGAATAGGGGGTGTAGGGGTGTTTATATAGTGGAGGGAAGAAGAAATTCGTGTAGAGGGCTGTACTGACAACTGCAAGCGTCACTAAAGACCCTATACAGCCGTTACTGAAGATCGCCCTGCCATTGTTCACGCCTGCAGTGGGCCTTGTGCCTACAAGCAATTAGTGACGGCTGTAAGCGTCACTAAAGGTTTGCCCAAGCTATTGTTGAAAGTCCGGGCCAACCCACGCCCGTTGCTACTGTGCTTGCCCGCCCATCTTGTGTCGTGTTGTGCACGTGCGTGCTGGCATTGCGTTGCTATGTGCTGCTATGCTGGTACTACAGTGTGAGTGCATGGGCTGGTGCACGCGCATCCATGCACGTGCGCTGGCCGGTGTGCTGGCGCTACCTCAATTGAGCAATTGGGGGGGCTTGGCGGGTTTTTAACCTGCGCCCTTCCTTTGAGGAGCAGGCGCCTCACCGTTGTGCCAAGGTGGTGGATGGTCGAGTGGAGGGTGAGGTGGCATTCACTGATCGTGCGATCGTGGCCATTGGATTCTCATCCAACAGTCATGATATAATCTTGAGCTCTTCCCATGTGAAGGTGAGGCGATGTAGAGCGCCCCTCAGCCATTGGATTGAGATTGAACGGCTGAGATCTCTCCATGCGTGTGGCTAGGGCGGCTGTGGTTCATGTTAGGCGATCTGGATGGTGCCACATGGCACCATCTGGACCATCCATCTTCTTCTTCTTGTAGAGGGTGCTACGTAGCTCTGATCGGGGTGATTTTCACGTTGATGGATTGCGATCGCCGCTCCGAATCGATTCGTACGGTCGCATTTTTTATCCGAAGCCCGTAAGGATGTCTCATTACCCTCCTGGCCGTTGACCATCCTTGAACCGCATAAGGTACTACGGGACTCCAATCTAGACAATCTCGAAGGTGTTAGACTTCGATCATCTGAGTGGTGGAAAATTTTATTTTTAACTCTAGTGGAGCTTCTCGTAGCTTGGGAGAACCAGAGCGAGCTTTAGAACTTGAGTTCTTAGCTCTTAGAGAGGGAGAGAGATGATGGAAAGGATGAAGAAAAAGTGGAGGGACTAGGGGCTTTATATAGGTGAGATACAAGGGCAAAAAGTCATTTTAAAGGCCTTTGAAATGAATATGTGGCCTTTAGTGATGCATGTAATTGTCACTAAAGGCACATGTTGCTATAGGTGTGCATGCAAGTGGTGCCACTCATCGTTGTTCTCACAGTTCAGATTGAGCAACGTTGACGCCATCTGATCTTCAAGCGTTGAGCACTTCTTCATCGTGCACATGATCCAAGCCATCCGATCAAGAGATCAAATGGCTTAGATGCGCTCAAGCCTCTTCGTGTTCAGTGTTACGCATGCCCCCACCGGATTGGATGTGCGTTGGCGCATCATTGCACGCATGCAGTGCATCGCTTCCATCTCTGCCGCCACGTAGCCACTATTGATGCCGCTCAATCGCGATCCAACTGGCGAATTTTGCCCGTGCCCACTTGCCACTTCAATTTGAGGCGTGCCGTGCTTTGAACCGGCACCCTCCTCTTCGCGTAGGGGTGTGCAACCAATGCACTACATCGCATTATTTGTCGAGTTTCTGAATTAAGGGGGAAGCACTCTCAGCCATCTTGATCTCATCTTCAAAGGTTGAGTAGAGGGGCGCGGGTGGGTTTGGATGGTTGGGATGGTGCCACGTGGCACCATCCTAACCATCCATTTTCATATGCTCGTATGTGGTGCCATAGATGTCAGATTGGACTGATTTTCACGTCGTTGGGCTGCAATTGTCCATCTGAACCCATCCGTGCGGTTGGATTTTTCATCTAAGGTACATATTTACACCACCTGGCCCCTTGATCTTTGATATTTATCGAACTGTATTTGATACTACGAAGGTCCAATCGAGGCGATCTCAGAGTCTTGAAACTCCGATTATCACCTTGATGAGATCTGTATGGTTGGATCTTCAATCCGAGACTCTAATAAATATTACCTTGTCCCTGGCCACAAAAAGTAGCGAATTACTATTTAATTTATACAAATTAACCTAAATGCATGATGATGCATGTTATACAATATTTATAATGCTTGATACTTCCATGATACTAAGAACATGCATAAATAGACATTTTAGGATACTTAGATGTATAAACATCACGCCCCCATGCCTATCTTTTGTTAGTCCCTAGCAAAAACTATATGCTATTTATAAACAGAAATAGGATTAAATTACTTAGGATATAGTTATTTTTCAACACTAGGAAATTTCTGCTAAGGACCTGAACTATAGAGACACAATAGCACCCGGGTGTCTACCAAAATGCAAACCACCCAAGCCCTCGCCTTATTCAAAAGCAAAAGCATCTCTTTCTTTTTCTTCTTTTTCTAATTTCTTTGGAATTTTGAGTTTAAGGTTTTGAGGTAGCTTTCTATGGCTACCCAACCCACCCAAGACTCAAAGAGAAGTCTAAGTACTAAGCATCTTTTTATGTGAATGTGATAGACTCACTGATCGGTGATTAGAACGGACTTCGGGTTTCTATGCCTCTAGGTGACCATTAAAAGAATTCTGCCTAAAGGTGTATCTATTGGATCGATAGCTTTCTCCCTACTTTTATTTTTATGGGGTCGACACAAGGGCGAAGCCAGTGTATATCTCCCTAAATTATCTTTCTTCCCTGCTTCTTCGTAAGTGTTTAGGAATTATACGTGCATTTCATGAGCTGGGATCTGGACAACTGGCCAATGAACTTTTACCACCAACAACTTGCCAGCCATACTTGTGCGGTGAAGTGTGGCTTATTTCTTTCTTCTTTTCTCTTTCTTTTTCTTTTCTTTTTGGATATTTTTCTATTTTTTTTCTTTTTTTCTAAGTAGGTGGCTTCCCTGATCTAAGATTTACCTAAAGACAGCAAGAAGAGAATGGTCATGTGGCTGGTTTCTAGACAACCGGCCGATGAGCTGTTACCACAGATAACTTGCCAGCCATACCACCCTAGAAGGTTCATTAGCTACTCAATTTCCATTAAAATCACCAAACAATGAGTTAGTGTGAAGAGTGTGTAGATGCTTAGACTATAAGTTCCCTCAAATCAGAGGGCGGGTTGATAAGCTATGTACTTTTCACCCCAACTTATTAATCAATTAGAAATGAATTTTCAAATGGTGAGGAATCGAGAAACAAGTTCACATTTTAGTGGATACCCAGGCTAATTAAGCCTGAGGACCTGAAGGGTCTAGGTGTTCAGGTCTTACTATATTATTTCCTAAGATTTAAAATTTCTAAAGCCAAAGTTTCCTTTTCCAAATTCAATTTTTTTCTTTTTTTTTAATAAAAAGGAAAAATAAGGAAAATTTACAGGGAATCCACAGAGTTGACATTATGATTCAAAAATGAATCCACCCCCCATGCCTAGCTTATGCAATGTCCTCAATGAAAATAAAAGCATGAGAAAAGGGAAGAATGTTAAAATATCACCTATATTCCATGATGCTCTGGTTATCTCTGAGTTAGACTGTACAAGTGTTGAATTTAATGCCATTAGCTAGGTGAGGTCCAGCCAAAGAAGTCAGATCAAGGTTAAAGCAACCTTGTCTGAGACAGGTTCTGGAATAATGCGGCCAACATAAGATTTCAGATGTTGTCCGTTGACCTTAGAAGAATTACCCATCTTTGGGTCAAAAATTTCAATGACCCAATTTGGGAATATCTGATCGATGATGAACGGGCCATTCCACTTCAACCTAAGTTTGTTGGGAAAGAGCTCAGGTCGAGAATCAAAGAGCCAGACTTTCTAGTTTAGCTCAAAGCTCTTACGAGAAATCAGCTGGTCATGAAGAGCATTGGTCCTAGCCTTATAGATCTTGGCATTTTCATATGTGTCATTTCTAAACTTGTCCAACTCAGATAGTTGGAGTTTCCTGGTCTTCCCGACTAAAGTTAAATCAAACTTGCATTTCTTGATTGCCTAGAATGCTCGATGTTCAATTTCTACGGGTAAATGGAACACCTTACCATACACCAGACGAAACGGTGACATGCCGATAGGTGTCTTGTACGTTATACGGTAGGCCCAAAGAGCGTCATCAAGCTTTTGAGTCCAGTCTTTTCTATCAGGCATAACCATCTTTTACAGGATGTTCTTGATGTCCTGATTGGAGATCTCGGCTTGCCTGTTTGTCTGGGCATGGTAAGGTGTAGATATTCTATGATTCACCCCATATTTTGCCAGTAAATTGCAAAACTGAGCATTGGTGAAGTGAGGACCACCATCGTTGATGATGGTCCTTGGAATCCTGAACCGACTGAAGATATTCTTCTTGACAAAATCGATGACCACCTTGTGGTCATTGGTTCGGGTGGAAATAGCCTCAATCCACTTGGGCATGTAGTCAATAGCTACGAGAATGTACTGGTGTCCAAAGGAAAGGAGGAAGGGTCCCATGAAATTGATGCTCCAAATGTGAAAGATTTCGATGGGAAGAATCAGGTTTAGAGGCATCATGTCGCTCTTGGCTATGCTCTCGAGTGCCTGGCATTGGGAACACGACCTCAAGAATTCCTGGTCATCCTTGAATAAAGATAGCCAATAAAATTTAGATTGCAAAATTATTGTAGCCATCTTTTTCTTAGAGAAATGTCCACCACATGCAGATGTATGGTAGAACTCAAGTATACTTTGGAACTCATTCTCTGGGACACATCGATGAATAATCTGATCAGAGCCAAAGCGGTACAGTTCAGGGTCATCCAAAAAGTAATATTTGGCTTCAGATATAAGTCTATCCCATTGTTACTTGGTCCAATCCTGGGGGATTTGACCAACAGCCAAATAATTTACCATGTCTGCAAACCAAGGGATTTAGACACCTAAAACTGCAAGAATAGTCTCGTCCAGAAAAGTATCAGTGATCGGAATATCTTGACGAGAAGAATCAATTAGGAGCCTCAAAAGATGATCCGCCACCACATTTTGTTCCCTGGATTTGTCTTTAATTTCAAGATCAAATTCTTGAAGTAAAAGAATCCAATGAATGAGCTAGGGTTTGGCATCCATTTTAGCCAAGAGATGTCTCAAGGCCGAGTGGTTGGTGTAGATTATAACATGAGATCCTAAGAGATAAGCTCTGAATTTTTTCAATGCAAATACTACAGCTAGCAATTCTTTTTCTGTAACAATGTTGTTTCTCTGAGCCTTATCCAGAGTTTGGCTAGCATAGTAGATGACAGAGGGCTTCCTGTCTATTTTCTAACCCAAAACAGCCTCGACCGCATAATCAGAAGCATCGGTCATGATCTCAAATGGGGTTGTCCAGACTGGTGGTTGTAGCAACAGAGTACAAGTGACTGCCATTTTAAGAAAATCAAATGCCTTGTGGCATGATTGATCAAAATCAAATGGCGTATCTTTGGCCAGAAGGTTGCTCAAAGGTCAAGTAACCTTAGAAAAGTCCTTGATGAACCTCTTATAAAATCCCACATGATTAAGGAATGATCATATATGTTTAACAGATGTGGGAGGAGGAAGTTTGGAGATAGCATCCACCTTAGCTTTATCAACTTCAATTCCCCGCTTAGGAACTACATGACCCAAGACGATGCCTTCTTGTGCCATGAAGTGACTCTTTTTCTAGCTAAGGACCAACCATGTTTTGATACATCTCTTAAGGATCAATTCTAGGTTAGCCAGGAAAGAATCAAACGAATCTCCAAAAATGGAGAAATGGTCTATAAATACTTCCATAAACTCTCCCACCATGTCTGAGAAAATGGATAGCATACACCTTTGAAAAGTTGCAGGTGCATTACAAAGCCCAAATGGCATTCTACGAAATGCAAAGGTTCCGTAGGGACAAGTGAAAGTTGTCTTTTCCTGATCCTCGGGATGGATAGGGACTTGGTTGTGTCTCGAGTAATTGTCTAGGAAAAAGAAATACTTTTGCTCGGTTAAACTTTCATGGATTTGGTAGATGAAGGGCAAAGGGAAATGATCCCTTTTTGTGGCTGTGTCCAGTTTCCTATAATCGACACAGACTCTCCAGGAGGAAGCTAAACAGGTTGTGGCAGATTCACCTTTCTCATTAGTCACAACGGTAATCCCGACTTTCTTGGGAATAATTTGCACGGGACTAACTCAGGGACTATCCGAGGGATAAATGATTCCTACGTCAAGCCACTTAATAATTTCTTTCTTGACCACTTCTCTCATACCAGGGTTTAGTCTCCTCTGCATCTTGTGAGAAGGGGGGATCCATCTTCCGTAAAAATCTGTTGATTGCAATAAGATGGTTCAATCCCCCTAAGGTCATGGATGGTCCAACCAATTTCCTCCTTATGTGCTTTTAGGACCTTAATTAGTTTCAACTCCTACTCCTTAGCTTTGGACTTATAATCACAGGGAGCGTTTTCTTAGGTCCTAAAAATTCATAGTTCAGACTCTTAGGCAATGGCTTCAGTTCAAGATGGGGTGGGTTTAAGATGGAGGGTGAAGAAGATGCTGATGAAGATTCATGAGGATGGTTTAAAGGAAGAGGTTGGAAGTGAACAAAATCAGCAACCTCTTCAGGGTGTGGTGGTTCTGCCATGAAGGGTTGTGGGTTGGGTTCATCGGTGCAGGAGGAATTTTCAAGGACGGTAAAAGCCATACAAGTCTCAACATTCAGATTATCTTCCTCGAGTTCCTCAATATATCCACAATCCTCAAATTTGTTAATCACCTTGAAAATATAAAATTTCATTTTTCTATCCCCAAAGGCAGTTTCCATACTATCGCTTTCACAGTTGATGTTAGCCTTAGTGGTTGCCAGGAATGGATGCCCCAGAATGATGGGTGTTCTCCTTAAATCTTTAGGTACATCCATGTCAAGGATAAGGAATTTGCAGGAAAGTAGAAATCCTTAACCTTGATGATAACATCCTCAATAACACCTTTCGGGTTTGTGACAGAATGGTTCGCTAACTGTAGAGTTACTGAGGTCAGCCTGAGGTCACTTAATCCGAACTTTTTGTAATGAGATGTCGAAATTAGGTTGATGGATGCACCTAGATCCAAAAGTGCCCGGTCAAAACTGTAATCTCTGATAAAACATGAAATCAATGGGACACCAGGATCTCTCTTTTTCTGAGGAAGGTGATGTAGGATAACAGAACTAGCTTGCTCGGAGAGTATCACCTTCCTCAGGGTAGATTCCTTCCGCTTACACTTTTGAGTGCATAAATCCTTTAAGAATTTAGCATAAGCCGGAATGTTTTTAATAGCACTGAGAAGTGGGATATTGATTTCAACATTCTTGAATATATTTAAGATCTCCTTTTCACTATCAATAGACTTCTTCCAGGGTTTAAGTAAGGCTTCAGGAAATGGAACATGAGTAAGATTGTTGGATTCAGGTTCCTGAGCCTTGACTTCTTCAATATTCTCCTTTCCTTCCTCAGGCTCACCAGGGTTTGATTGACTAGAAGAGGGTAATTTTGGGTCTTGGGTTTGCCTTCCACTCCTCAAGGTAACAGAATTTGCAAAAGCATATGGGTTTGAGTCTTTGGGAGGGTTAGGAAAGATCGGAGGGGCTTGATTAGCCAAATATCCTAGATTGAATGAAGAACCAGGACCCTACTCAACCACCTGAGCATGTACGTGTGGGTCCCTCTGATTCCCATACCCTTGGGGTCGATTACCCTGATTTTGTATGTTACGAGGGTTGGGTACAATTTGAGATGGCAGAGATCCGGGCTGACAGGCATTAATAATGAACTTGGATTGCAAGTTGTCCAGTAAGGTTTTCATTTGTTGCATGAGCTGGAGCATGGATCCTTGCATTTCTATCATCTGACGGTTCAAATTAGCCTGCCCTGCAGGTTGATGGGCATTCCAAGTTGGTTGATGGACCTAATTAGGGGGTAGCTAAGTGTATACATGACTCTGACCCATTGGTCTTTGCGGTGCATAGTTGCTGGGTTGGATTTGGGTCTGCTACCGTAGATTTTTCCAAGAGAAGTGAGGGTGGTTCCTCCAACCCAGATTATAAGAGTCAGAATTGAGTGGATCGAATAGTATTTGCAGAGTTTCCAACCATCCACTCTTCCATTCTTTTTGTAACCAGGTCCACTTTATCAAGTTTATTGCAAACAGTTCCATATCGAATGAATGAGAGTCATGGACCTCGTTAACATTCAATCTGGGTTGTTGGGACTGGTTAAAAGTATCCATGGAGGCATGGTTGATGGAATTTTCACTCATTTTGTCAAACAATTCAAGCACACTATTTGCATCTTTGTTGAAGAAATTACCTCTGTAAGAAGCATCCACGTGGTTATGGAGTTGCTCAGTCAACCCATGATAAAAGATTTTCATGAGTTGTCATTTTGGCACCTTGTGGTATGGACACTTCCATGAAGGATCCTGAAATCGCTCCCAAGCACCATGAAGTGGTTACCACGACCGCTGGACGAAAGTAGTAATCGCCCGTCTCAAAGCAATGGTACATCCAATTGGGAAGAATTTCTTTAGGAAAGCTGATTTAAGATCATTCCAAGTTGTTGTTGGCCTTCCAATAGTTCGGTACCAATGTGAGACCTTACCCCTCAGAGTGGGGGAAGAGCCTCATGATCATCTGCTCCTCGTCCACATTTTGAGCTTTAGTGGTCTGGACCAAATTGGTCAAGTCCTCTAAATGCTGAAATGGGTCTTCAGAGCCAAGCCCATGGAAATATTTGATCAGGCTTAACATCTGGGGCTTGATTTCTACATCACTGACTGGAATCTGGATACTGTGACATTCCCCATAATTTGAAGGATCATAAAAATCCTTTAAGGGTTGAGCACCCTGACCATGCATTCGCTAGAACCATTCTTGCATTTGCCCCATTTATTCCAGCTGCCTTTGCAGCATCTCTTGCGAATTCTGAGGAAAAGGAGGTGGTTGATCAGCAATGGGATCAATTGGATTAAAATTTAAGCTACACCTCTTTGAATGATCTAATGGTCCTTTCAAGCGGGGATTCAATGACCTCCTTACAAGCATAAACTAGGAAAGGGTCAAAAGGGCTGGGGATAAGAACCTTACAATACAACAATACAAGCCTGTCCTTAAGTTGGATAGCCTATGGGCCTATGCTCCAAAATAGACTCAAAACATAACACGAATTTTGTGTTGTCCTTAATCTAGAAGCTGGTTAAGTTGGGATGGTGAGACAGGGGGAGTGTGCCCCGAAGGTCACTAATTATGCCAAACCCCTACCTGCTTAAGTCATTTGACAATCAAGCCACCCAACTTAGCACCTTCTGGAGAAAGCAGACTTCATAAATTCGCACCACATTATGAAAAATATCCTGAAACGGACTGATGAGTCCTAAGGCCAATGTCTATGTTGATTTTAGATTAGGCCTGGGATAGTAGTGCTTTTGGAATGTGGTGGGCTCTTAAAATGGGTTGTGCCCTTAATGATTAATTGAATAAGTGTGAGTGAGTGCACAACTAGAGTTTTCAAGTAAGATTATTTGGATGAGTGGCTTTTAGAGTTCAAATCTTGCTTAAGTAGCTTTTAGGATTTGAATTAGGGTGATTTCAATCAAATTTAAGAGGCACACCAAGATTTGCAAACACGGTTGAAGATGTTTCCCTTTGAAATCAAGATAAAGTAGAGTGCCTGGTATTGACCTTAATTGTTTACCCTAATGAGCAAGCTACTTGATGAGTTGTTTTATATGAAGTGGTGTTGCCCAAACAACTCAAGAAATTGACCTTAATGCACCACTGAGTTAGGCACATAAGTGGTTACCTAATCTGATTTCTACTCAATTATGTGTCAATGAGTGTACCGGTTCCAAAGATTGAATTACTGATTGAGTATGAAGAATCAGAAGAAGTTGTGTACCTCTATGAGATTTTTTTTTTAGATTTTTTTTTATATGGATGGTGAGGTGGGTGGAGGTGGCAATCAAAACAACCAAACTAATCCTAGGATTTCTGAGAACACCTAGGTTAATTAGGGTGATGGAATGAAATCTATGGAGGGGGAAAGAATGGGGAGCACTTACAGTTGTCTTCAATTGCAGTTTACTCCTTTCTATAGCTTGAAGATTCCTAGTTGAAGTACCTACAAGACAATAGAAAAGGAATACAAGGGAGTTAGAAAGCAAATAAGTGAGTGGAATGTGGAAAAGAAATCTAGATCCATTGCCTCCCTAACAATGATGCGAAAATGATTTCTCAGAAATTTGTAGCGAAAATGATCCGCTTGAAAACCCTATTGTTGTAGTGCAATTCGCGAGAAAATCCGTCAATCAGATATTTTTTTTTACCGGAACTCAAAATCAATCCTGGGTAGAACATGTGGAGGCTACGTTAATTTGAAGTCTGTAGTTAAATTTTTGTAATTTTTGTTTATAAACAAGACATTCACAATGATCGCTATTCTCTTACAATATAAACACTAAAACTAGAAAGACAAAGAGAAAGAGAAAGAGAGAAACAACTTTCATACTAAAAATAATGTCATTACAGCTACAACTAAAAAGCAGGAAATCTAATCTAGAAAGCGATAAAGAGAACAGGGTGAGAAGTTATCCTCCTCGACGGCTGCTTGGAGGACCAGTTGGACAGACATCGCTTGGAAGAAGGAGAGCGAAGATGAAGGACGGAGTACAAATCGGGAAGAACTGGGGGTGAGGCAGGGCATCGGCGTCGTGGGATCCACTTCCAGAATGGGGGTGAGAAGATGGTTGGTGAGAGCTCTGTGAAGGGGATGAGAGGTGGAAAAATTTGTTTTCAACTCCAGTGAAGCTTCCCATAGCTTGGGAACACTAAAGTGAGCTTTAGAACTTGAGTTCTTATCTCTTAGAGATAGAATGAACAAGAGTTTCATAACCACAATATCATGTCTATTTCAACTAACCACTACAGTAAAAAGTGGGAAATCTACACTAGAAAGTGATAAATCTACTCTAGAAAGCAGTAAAAAGGTGGAGAGAAGTTATTCTCCTTGACGGCTACTTGGAGGACGAGTCGCATTGACGGAGTGCCCGAACGAAGGTGGTGAGATGTGGGACGAAGGAGAACGACGACAGACGATGGAGAATGGGGAAGAGTGACGTCGCAGTGGGATCCGCTTTTTGAATGGAGGTGAGAGGACCACCGTGGAATGCTCCACGAATAGGATGAGAAGGTGGAAAAATTATATTTTTAACTCTAGAGGAGCTCCCGGGTTTGGGACAAGCTCTTAGAGCTTTAGAGGTGGTGAGAGAAGAGAGGAAGGGATGAGAAATTCAAGTGGTAGGGGCCTCTCTTTATAGTTGTAGGGATTGAGGGCAATTTGGTCATTTCATGCTTAAAAACATTAATTCAGGGTCTTTAGTTACGGATTTAACGTTACTAAAGCCTTTGAACATGGGCATAGGCCGCGCGCACGTTGCACCTCCTCCTCTCCTTATGCCTCAATGCCTATGCACGATCGTGCGCTCTCAGCCGTCCAATCGCGAGATCGGACGACTTAGAAGCCATTGCACCCGCGCCTTCATCATGCCCCATCGCGCGCCTACGTGCGATCGGGCATTCAAATGCGCGTCATCACTTGCATAGGCAATCCGCACCCATCCATGCTGCCACGTCGCATATCTCCAGCTCGGACGATCGCCATCCGATGGCCGAGTTGAGGCACTCCCGCACCCGCACCTTGATTTGAGGTGCACGGGGACTCGAACGTGCGACCTCCATGTCGCCTGTGGCTTCGAGATCACTGTGCCATCCTCACAGATGGTTGCAGTTATGAATTAAGGCACGAGCGTCCATGGACGTTGGATCAAGATCCAACGGCCCAGATCTGATCACAGGATTGAGGAGAGAGAGGGAGCAGGTGCCTTTGGCCGGTGTGGGCAGTTGAGATGGCACCACGTGGTGCCATCTTGGCCATCCATCTTTTGTGTCTTGTAGATGGTGCCAAGGATGTCGGATTGGACCGATTTTCACGTCGTTGGGCTGGGATCGTTGATCCGAACCCATCCGTGTGGTTGGATTTGTCATCTGATGTACGAATTTACACCATCTTGGTCCATTACCTCCAATCTTTCCCGGACTGCATCTGATGCTATTAAAGTCCGATCAGGGCGATCGTGGAGTCGTTGAACTCCGATCGTCGCCCTGATCAAATACGTATGGTTGGATCTTCAATCTAAGAACCCAATTAAATATCGCCCTATCACCTTACCATAAAAAGGAGAAATTAACCTAAATTTTATACAATCTATCCTAAATGCATGATGATACATGTTATGCAATATTTATAATGTATAATACAGCTATATGCCTAAGAACATGCAAAAATAGATGATTTATGAGATATAAACATGTTTACATCACACCCCCATGCCTATCTTTTGTTAGTCCTTATCAAAACTGCATACTATTTATAAAAGAATTAGGTCAGATTTCTTGGGCAATAGTTATTTTTCAACACTTATAAATTTTAACTACGACCTGAACTACAGAGACATAATGGCACCCGGGTGTCTGCCAAAATGCAAACTGCCTCAAGCCCTCACCTTATTCAAAGAAGGATCATTTTATTCTTTTCTTCTTTTTTAATTTTTTTGGATTTTTGAGTTTAGGGTTTCGGAGCAGCTTTCTATGACTACTCAACCCACCCAACTCGAAGGATCTTTATGTGTGAAATGTGATAGACTCATTGATCAGCGATTAGAATGGACTTCAGATTTCTACGCCCTTAGGTGACCTTGAAAAAAAATTCTGCCTAATGGTGTATCTATTCGACTGGTAGCTTTCTCTCTACCTTTATTTTTATGGGGTCAACCCAAGGGCGAACCCAGTGTATATCTACCTAGCTTATTCTACTTCTCCGCTTCTTCCTAAGTGTTTGGAATTATACATGCATTTCTTGAGGTGGCTTTTGGACAACCTACCAATAGGTTGTTACCCACAATAACTTGCCAGCCATACTCATGTGGTGAAGTGTGTCTTATTTCTTTTTTTCTTTTCTTTTCTCCTTTTTTATTTATTTATTTATTTATTTATTTTCTTTTGGATATTTTTCTATTTTTTTCTTTTTTCCTAAGTAGGTGACTTCCTTGATCTAAGATTTACCTAAAGGCAGCAGGAATGGTCGTGTGACTGGGGTCTAGACAACCTACCAATGGGCTGTTACCCACAATAACTTGCCATCCATACCATCTTAGAAGGTTCATGATGATAATGCCATCATCATTTATATCTAACTTTATTTACTCATATTCCATCATTAAATGCTCCTCCACAACCGCCAGAAGACAGTAGTTCATTGCACATCCTTTCTAAGAGAATTACAAGAAACTAGGGTTAAAACTATAATTTTACCATTATATCATGAATGCAGAATAACTTGGGTTTCTCTTGGGGTTAATTAAAGGTTAAATGATCTTAAATGTCTAACAAGTGGGTCCATGCAGACAGAAATGGATTTTCACGCATTTCAAGAATTAAATGACATTTGAAACCCTAAAAATAGACCCGCTTAATTAAATGAGGTTCTGGTCAAGATAAAATGCATCTAAGCCCTCTAAAAATCATAGAAAAATAGTCTCTAGGGTTTGACATCCTTGATTTGACCATCTAAACCCATTTTGACCTAAAATAGAGTCTCAGACAGATAGTTACCCTAATTTGGGTTTCTATGCAATTTAACCAATCAAACTTGGTCAAAACCTAAATCCAACTTCATCATTGGATTGCTTATGTCCAAATTAGGTTTTTACCAAAATTTTGACTCAATCTGAGAACATCTTGACCTAGGTTGCAATTTAGTCCTGTCTGACTCTTTTCTCTCACAAACATGCCCCTAACTTTCAAAAACCTTACAAATAAGCCCATATCTTTGTCGTCACTCTTTGCAAATAGGTCCATCCACCATTATCGCAGAGGAATCATTCTTCAGTGACCTTTGATTGAAGAGAACTTCTCTGATCAACTAATCCCTTCCAAAATTGGAAGGGAGATTCCTTGAGAAGTTCTCTTTCCAACGCACCTGACCTTGAATCCAATAACCTTCCTAATCTCTCATGCAAATGCATGAGAGATTTGGGTATCTCTTGGGTTTCCAACTCCGATAAACCTTCCAAGTTTAAAAGATTGGTTTCCAAGTTTCAACTGCCCTCTAAAAACCTATAAAAGGACCCCTAATGCACACTGATCCTTCCATGCTCGAATTCGACCAGAATCACCCTCAATTCCTCCTTCCTCTCCGACTGAATAGCTCCTTGACGTTCGGTGACCTCCTTCGACTCCATTCCTCATCCGTTTGCAATATCGGCGATGGATCTACCTTCCTCAACTTCTTCCGCTCTTGGCCATACCAGCAAGAGCCTCCTTCCCATCGTCGTTGTCGCATCTACCTCACCGGAGCAGTTCACTTCCACAGCACTGACCATACAATACCTAGCATCCTCCTTATCCTTTTCGACCCTTAGAGTAGGTAGTTAGGTCTCTCTAGTTCTTTAGATTAACTTCCCTTATCAAAAACCCAAAAACAAGTCCTCGACACCGCCATTCACCCCCGTCTTCTCCGCATCCGGCCACACCTCCAGTGAGGTGTTTCCATCACTACACACATCCACACGCCTCACCACCATTCCCATAACCTCCACCGTACTCCACCCATCAAAACCCCTCTCTTTATTCACCTTCCCATCCACCCAAAACACCCAACAAACAAACCCACTTCATTCGGCCATCTCCATCTCTGTCCGGCCACTACACCGACTCCCATGCCACAAAACCACCACCACTGCATTCCTCATCCACCGACGACCCTCGTGAGCTATTCTGACATGGCCTTTAGGCCATTTTTGTTGTTTCAGGTATTCGCTCCTTCACTACCATGGATGGTAGCTTCGAGCGAAGCTTGAAGCTCATTCTTGCTATGTCCATCCTAGGCTCCAACCCCAGGTCATGCGGAAGGGCTCCAGGTTGCGAGATAAGGCTTCAATTGGAAGCCTTGTCTTCAGTAGCTACTCTGATTGAAGGAGATTCCATCCTCTAGCAGTACACGAAGAAGAAGGTGGGACTTTAGTCCCACCTCAGAAATCACTGAAGTGTGGGGTCCAAATAAATTGTTCTTATGATTGGGCCTTAGTGACTCGAGACACTTGGGGGGTGATTGCACAGCAATCATAGGTCCTAATCAACCTAAATAATGTCTGAACCTATCTTAAATTATGGATATTGCACTCATATCTTGGATATCATGCATTGCATCAGTCTATTTAGAATGAGATGAGATATCCTGCTAGTTAATGTTTTTTTATTGCTATTTACAGATAATAAAGTGATCCAGGATGGAGATAGTGGAATAAAGCAATAAAGGAAGAGGAAGACTGATCTAGATAAGAGGAGTGAGGAGGATAGCCTTATCCCTACCCTTAGAAACCCTAGGACAGCCTTCCCAAACCCAAAACAACCTCCATTAGGGCACCTTAGCCTCAAAACCCAAACATGGATACCACTATCCATGTTCCTATCCCTCTCCCAAACACTTAGGAACCAAAACCAACCTTAGAAAACACAAAACCCACTCTCCAGCACCTTTTAAGACGTCCAGACATCTGGCTGGACGTCTGATTTCTGCAGAATAACAATCCAGGAAGCCAAAACTCATACTGACACAGAATTGGACGTCTAATTTAGTGTCCAGATGTCCAATTTTGTAGTATAAGATGTCTGACCACTATCCTGGACGTCTGATACTACTGTCTGGTTCCTGATTTTGGGTGTTGGAAGCCCTAGCTTGCCTATTTTGACCTAGGAACCCCACCGGACACC
Organism: Thalassia testudinum; assembly: GCA_037157565.1. Taxonomy (NCBI): domain Eukaryota; kingdom Viridiplantae; phylum Streptophyta; class Magnoliopsida; order Alismatales; family Hydrocharitaceae; genus Thalassia; species Thalassia testudinum. The sequence continues at coordinate 67,190,200 of JAZHRO010000007.1, read as the reverse complement.
CTAGGAAACCTAAGTAGAGACCTCCTAAACCTAGTCCACTATCCATAGCCCTACTTGTCCTATCCCTAACCCAATTGAACCATCCCATACCTAATTGGGTGCATCTACAGTTGATTGGGTGCACCCGAGCCCAATTAGATCCACACAGGATCTAATTAACTCATACCTATTAGGGTTACCCTAGCCTAATCACATGCACACATCTAATTAGACTTGACCTAGACCTAATTAGGTTCACTCCTACCAAATTAGACTTTCCTAAGCCTAATTAGGTCCACACCCACTTAATCTAGATTGACCCAACCTATTTAGCACCTAATCCTACCAAAACCCACAACCTAGCCCTACGAAAAACACACACCCACACACACACGCACACCTTCCCATTTTACTCCCACTAAACCCATGCACACTCTCTTGGAAACCCTAACAACATGTGTCAAACCTAGATCCAAAATTTGTGGCATTTGCTATTTTTGGAGCCACCAAAAGTGGCTACCAAATGGAGCCTTCCATGAGGGCAAAGAGAGGGTTACGAAATTAGACAATCTCTCCATACACTCTCCCATCCATACTCTCCACTCTAAACTTGCTTCCACCCTCCAAAACCTTAAGGCCGTCCTCTTCATCCTCCTCCAAGGCTCCATGGACGGCTAGCTAGAGAAGCTTCTCTCCAAAGCTTCAAGGACGGCCATTGGTAGAGAAAGGGAGCAACACCCTCCTCTCTCCACTTGGGTGAACTAGCCCCCATCTTCTTCTTTTTGGACGGCCATGAAGGCTCACCCATAGCCTCTTGTGGCCGGCCATCTCTTTTGGTAGGCGTGTAGAGGGGTTTGCATACCCAAGGTCTAGCCTACACCCTCACACAAGGCCGATGGCCCTAGTGGAAACTTTCCGGCGTGAGAGATTTTCTTCTATTTATATGCTTTCTAGTGTAGATGATGTGTGATAAATTTCTATGCATAAATAATGTTTCTGTGATTGATTGGCATGTTTGCTTGCTTATATGACACTTTGGTTTGTTCACACCATGCACGACCACCATGGCCTCATTTAGATGCACATAGTCACTTAGGTTTTTGCTAGTTTATCTAGATCTTGGTTTCAATTCGCTTTTCGAAATAAAAAAATCAAAAACACAAAAAGACAAAAATAGTAGCTTAGGTTAGATTTAGGTTATAAAAGCATATCCAAATCTCGATTCGTTTTCACGCCTCCCAGAGACGAACGACTGGGACTCATGTTCTAAAAAGAATAAAGATCTACGAGAGTTTCGTTATCACAAATATCTTTGACGAGTGGTTTTTGCGACTATACTACGATTTCCAACGATTTCAAAATACGCGATTTCCACTCCCGTCAGGTGGTGAGGTCCCCTACGCCCCTTCACACCTCACCTGTGACACTTGCACAAGGGCCTGGTCCGAACCCGATTACCCGCCTAAGCATCTCACACCTCAGCTGTGACACTCATGCACACAGCCTTGGTCTCGGGTGCACTCATACTCGATTACTCGAATACCCAGTTGTCCCTTGAGAAAGAGAAGGAAGAAAGAGAGTAAGAGGGCATGGGGTCAAGGGGCTTTTTGCTATGGAGAATAACGGCTAACACTTAGCCATTTGAGAAATTGTGCCCTGTGTGAAGTGAAGAAGAGAAAAGAGGGAAGAAAATAAAGAAGGAGAAGATCTGAAGAAGGCTAAGGCAGGAGCGTATAGAAGAAATTAGAGAAAGGGAAGAGGAAAAGACATAGAGCTAAATAAAGGAATGAAAAGCCAGAGAAAGGAGCCATACAGAAAAAAGCCAAAGAAGAAGAATAGCATAAGAGAATCAAAGAAGAAGCACTGTAGCAATGCACTTTAAGAAGTCTAATTGTAAAATCAGACATCTGATTAACTATTTGTTCAATTGATTCTATTTGAGTAATTGCTATAAATATGTTTGGCTAATAATTGGTGATCCAAATCACCATTATTTTGTCTAGAGTTCTTTTTATCTCCTCATATACTCATGTTATACATTGCATATTAGTTCTTCAGTAATTAATTGTGCTCATTTATATTATTTGTTGAGATTAGTGAGTGAATTCCATATTTGCTCCTAGTGAACGACCTCGAACATCATTTTTGACATTCTGAGCTTATAAATTTTATTTGTTATTCTATTTATTACGGATTTCAAACTAGACAATAATGCTTTGATTTAAATCCCTGATAGATCGCATCACAATAGTTCATTAGCTACCCAATTTCCGTTAAAATTATCGAAAAGTGAGTCAGTGCAAATAGTGTGTAGATGCTTAGACTTAAAATCCTCCCAAATCAGAGGGTGAGTTGATAAGTTGTGTACTTATCACCCCAACTTATTTAACCAATTAACATTTGAATTTAAAATGGTGAGGACTTGAGAAACAAGTCCACATTTTAATAGACACCTGGGTTAATTAAGCCCGAAGACTTGAAGGGTCTTAGTATTCAAATCATACAGTTTTATTCTCTAAGATTGAAAATTTTCTAAAGCCGAAGTTCTCTTTCCTGATTCCACAATTTTTTTTAATAAATAAAAAGAAAACAAAAAGAATCTACGGAGTTGAAAAAATAATTCAGAGATGAATATCCACCCCCCCATGCCTATCTTATGCAATGTCATTATATTAAAAAGACATGAAACTGAGTGGAGTAGAGTAGAAAGCACCTGAATTGTGTGAATAACAAGTCGGCTCCGAGATGAAAAGAAAACGTATACGTACTGAATTTAGTGCCTTTAGCTAGGCACACTATACAAACAAGAAGAAATAAAGAATTCACAGGTGCAAATCAGAATCAAAATAAGAAAATTTAGCTTTGGACCTACCAAGAGAAGATGTCCACAGATGTGGACCATATTATGGTGTAGACCCATACCCCATGGTCTAGTATATGTAAGGTTCTGGATAAAAATTATCCAAAACCTGAGATTGGTATGCAAGCCGAGTCGGGCCTGCAATTTGTGAGGATGCAACCCAAGACCAAAAAGTTGGGTTACAGTGAAATCAAGCTCAAAAGGATAATCAGTGAATGTGTGCTTGGGTTGGACATCCTCTGAATCAAAAATGTCATAAGGGTCCTGGTAGAGAGTTGTGGTTTCAGATAACTAGGCACCCTTAGACTTAGTCTTCTGCTTCCTCCGGAATTGGCTTTCCAAAGCATCATTTCCAAATTCCTATCCTCTACAGTTAGGATTTCAGATTCTGGAACCTCTTGCATGTTAATTACCTCATCTAAAATGTCCAAGTCCACAATTAGTTGCTGAATCAGAATTGACTTGGGTTTAATGATCATAAAATCATCAATATGCTCAATGGGGTGTGATTGAGGAATGGGGCTTTGAATTGAATCCTTAATAACAGGATCTGAATCCGCTATGCGAGCCCCAACAGGATCAAGTTCCTCAATTTTATGGCCATCAAATGATTTATCGAATTCCTTAGGCCCAATTGTCTCACTGAAATCATGTTCTGTAAACTCATGGGAGACTTTGCATAATGATTCTTCACCTTTAGAATTAAAGAATTCTAAATTCGCATTAATGTATGTCTCAAAATCATCAATCACTTTTTGTTCCATGGAGAGATACATTTCCTCATACCCCAGCTCAGGGATCTCAAGTGAAGTAATCAATTCATCCTTATTTGATTGCTCTAGAACAACTTGGTCAACCCTGATCTCGTAAAATGTGTCCCCCCTATAGGTGCCTAAGCAGATTCTGACATTGGCATTCCTGTCAAGGGTTCATCTTGGGAATCCTCCCAAGATTGGACTAGAACAATAACAAATCTCATCCTTAATTTCGATAAATTCCCAAGTAAAAACTCACCCAGGTCCTTATCCTTAACATCCTAGAGCCAATCTAACAAATATTTGTTAAGATCCTCAATAATTCTAATCAGGGGCTCCAATTCTTCAGTGCAAGGTATTGGCTAAGCTTCTAAAGATTGTATGGTATTCCTTAAGTTAGCCAACACCTTATCTTAGGCCTAGTTAACCTGAACCAAATGGTTTGCTTCAAGGTTGGGCGGGTTTAGGTTCAATGCAGGGGAGTCAATGAATTGAGGTTCTTGATACCCTCCCTAATAATAGGTCATTTCAGGTTGTCCAAAAGGAGGTGATGACCTATAAGTGGTGTAATATGAGGAAGGGTAAGGATCAGCATATCCTTCTTGATTGTAGATCGTATTAGGTTGTCCAATGATGAGATCCTCATCATGAGCCCTAACTAGCTCATTTTGATCTAAGAAAGAGAATAAAAGCTCCTGCATAACTTGGAAAAAGGCTTAATTGGAGGAATAAGTGTTCTGAGAAGAAAACATGAAATAAAGGGTAAAACTATAATTTTACCATTGCAGTACATAAATGGGAGTTCTCAGTGACAAAACATAGGTCAAATGATCCAAATAAGATAAAAAGTGGGTTGATTCAATCAGAAATGGGTTCATGTGCAATCCAGGAATTAAATGATATCTTATAACCTTAAAACAGACTCGCTTAATTCAACAAAGTTTCGGTCAAGATAAAAATCAAGTAAATCCTCTAAAATTCATGAAAAAATATCCCCTAGGGTTTAGAACATTCAATTTGGCCTTTGGAACCTAGTTTGACCTAGATTGGGGTCCTAACTCATTAATTGACCTAATTTTGGTTTTTGCACAAAATATCTAGTCAAACATGGTCAAACCTAAAATCCAACTCCACCATTGGATTCCTTGGGTCCAAATTAGGTTTGTATCAAAATTTGGACCTAAGGGGAGGTCATTTTGACCTACTTTGCAAATTAGTACACCCAATTACATTTTAACCCTTATCTTTTGAAAACTATCACATAAACCCCCTAGCTTCCTCGCAAATCTTACAATTAGGTCCCTCCGCCATTAATGGGGAGGAATCCTTCTCCGGCAAGGAAGGCAGGGGGGATACTCTCTGATCCCTCAGAGATCTCCTCCCAGAATTGGAAGGGAGATTCTCTGAGGAATCTCCTTCCATCTAAGCCCGATCACAATCTTTGATTTCTGTCCAATCTCTCGTGCGAACGCACGAAAGATTTGGGATCCCAACTGCCTTCCTTCTCTGGTGAGATGACGGTGGCTGAAGGCTTGCCCTCCACGCACCAGAAGCTCGGCCAGCACCACGGTGGCTATAGAACTCTCCAAAATTCATCTCTCCTCTCTCCGACCAAGAAGCCTGTAAGCTCTGGCAATTACCTCTCCTCCTTCTCGTCGCTCTGCTGCCATACCAGCAACAGAGTTCACTCCGCCTCATCCTCCCGCGTCGCGCCGCACCAAGCACACGCCTCCTTGACCTCCTCCTCGTTGCCGTTATCTCCCTTAGGGTTGTCTTCTCCGACAATGACACAAATGAGTCATCTAACTCCGCTGCCCCCCTTCACTCCCAACACTCTAGATAAGTTCCCCATCTTTCACTCTTTCATTTCCCTCACTTTATTTCACACAACAGCCCCTCGACCGTTACTATCCACTGCCACCTTCCTCATCTTCGCCCTCGCGGCCTGCCACCTACTGCCTCACCTTCGCTGTGACACGGCGAAGGTCCCCCTGTGATCTAATTGAGTTGCAAGACCCTTTTTGTGTCAGGCAGGTTTTGAGCTCCGGCCGTCATTAGCGGTGACTCGAGGAAGCTGCTTGCCTGCTCTAGGTTGCGAGACTTCAGGGTTCTATGTGCAGCAAACTTGGGAGGGTCTTGCGAATCCAGTTGTCCCAGCAAGTGACGCCGCAAAGCCTGCAGTTGTGGCAATTGGGGGCATGGTCTGCTGCGGGTGCGCGAGAAAGAGCGGTGGGCATTAGTCCCACCTTAGTAAGCTGTAAAGCGCGTGAGTCCTTTAAATTGAATTTGTGTTATTGCCCTGTTGCCTCCGATCACACTTGGGGTGAGGTCCCTCACCTAAGCACTGCCTCGTCCATGAGCTCATCACACGGACCTGGCGTGACCTGACCCGACACCCTCCTGAGCACTCCTCGCGCACCACACCCACGCCGGTGCGCCTGGACCCAGGCACGCGACCCTACCCGTTTAGCTGGCTCTGGGAGAGCATGCCGAAGAGTGATATACAGAGAGAGATGTGCGAGAAGGGTAGGGGAGTAGGTTTTGCTGTGTGTGCTTGTGTGCAAGAAGCAGGGACTTAGCTGTTGCAAGCGAAGGAAAAGAAGAAGGAGGAGGCTCCATAGAGGAAAAGGAAAGGCAAGGCAGAGACGAAGAAGCGAGGCCAAAGAGACCAGAACTGAAGGAAGAAGAAAGAGATCAAGGGGCAGACAAAGAAGCAAGCAAGCAAAGGAAGACGAAAAAGAAGAAGAGGCAAGCCAGGCCTTGGGCGCAAATCAAGAAGAGAAGGAAAAAGAAGAGGGAACAAAAGCAGCAAAGGAAGAGAAGAAAAAGGAGCTGAAGCCAGAGCAAATAACCAAAAGAAGAGTCTGGGAAATACTTTAAGACGTCTAATATTACATCAGATGTCCATTTTTTCTTGAGCAATTTCTTTCTATATCACTCTCATTGAACAAGTCATTTCTTCTTATTTAAAAAGTTGTGTTCTCAAGTTTTGGAATACTTAGATTGCTCCCTGTGTTCAACCTCGGATACTCTGATTTTCGAGTTATAAACCTTTATTTGTTTTCGTGGAAAGTTTGTTTATATTACAACGCAATATTTGTTAAAACACGATCTAGACGCATCGACATCCAAATAAGGGCGGTGATCTATAATCGATGTAGCTCGGAGAAGGATAAGAATCAAGATTATGGTGTCCAGGGTTAGACCCTGAACACGGAGGTCCAGAACTGTATTCCCAATTAGGATTATCCCAACTAGAGGATGGATGAGAATAAGTCTGGTTGGAATAATAATCATTTTGGGAATAAGTAGTGGTAGGAGGGAAGGAGTTGAAGTGCGAATAGGATGTGAAAGGATCCATGATAGACGGGAGGAAGAAAGCTGCCCTACAATGCAAACAATTAAACCTGTCCTTAAGTGGGCTAGCCTTAAGACCTACAAACTTTCAGAACCCATCTTGAGATAAAGAAACTATTTGATCTACTTCTTTCCAGTCAATCCAACCAATTAGAGGGAGGGGATGGGGAGAAGGTTCTTCCTTTGGCTTGCGCCTCCAATACCTAGTGTACCCCCCAGCCGCGATCGTTTGATTCTGCTCCCCTAGCTAGAGATCAGATTGAACAGTAAAAATAGACTAATCGAAAATAATCTCGATCTAGGCTCCAAAGAGCAAGTCTAATCCTTAAGGCCAATGCCTACTCTATTTTAATTAGGGTTAGGTTTGAATGTGCTTTGGAATGTGATGGGCCCTTTATCTGGGTTGTGCCCTTAATGATTGATTGATATGTGTGTGCGTTCACAACCAATGGTTTTCAAGCAAGATTATTTTTTTGGAGGTGGTGAATTTTAGGGTTTAAATCTTGCTTAGTAGCTTTTAGGATTCAACTTTAGGTGTATTCAATCAAGTTGAGTTGGAACACTAGGTTTTAAAAGCACAATTGAAGATGTTTTCCTTTAAAGCTTAAAAGAATGTGGAGTGCCTGGTAAATCTCTAAAAGTTGAACCTATGTGGCAGTTATTTGATTAGTTGCTTTTAGTTGAAGTGGTGTGGCCCAAACAACTCAAACAATTGGTCTAATGCACCACTTAATTAGGCACACAAGTGATTACCTAATCTAATTTCTACTCAATTATGTGCTGGTGAGTGTACCGGTCCCAAAGATCGGGTTACCGGTTGAGTATGAAGAATCAGAAGAGGTTGTATACCTCTGTGAGATTTTTAAAAATTTTTTCTTTTATATAAGCGGAGCGTGAGGCAGGTGGAGGTGACAGACAAACAATCAAAACTACCCTTAGAGTTTATACAAGCTCCTAGGTTAATTAGGGTTCGTGTTATTAAGTGATGGAATGAAATCTAGTGGGTGGGGAGGTGGGGGTAAACTTACAGACCCTTCAATAGCACTTTACTCCAACCTACTGCTTTTGCCCGTCTCGAGAGAGTACCTGCAATCACAATAAGAAAGGAGAGAAGTGAAGTAAAAGATAAGTAAGGTGGGAAAACATGAAAAATCAAATAGCGTCACCTCCCCGGCAATGGCACCAAAATGTTGGAGTGGAAAATCGTCGCAAATGGATTTGAGTTTGGAAAACCTATCGTTGCAGTGTAATTTGCAAGAAAAACCATCAACAGATAAATTTAACCGAAACTCGAAAAGAATTCTGGGTCGAACACAGGGAGATGGACATTTGATTAAAAGTCACGTTTGTTTTATTGTAACGAAGTAGATTAGCTGATCGAATTAAATCTAACTAGCTATCTACTTAAAGAATAATGGATAGAAGAGAAAGAGAGAGAATATTACAAATAAAGACAAAATAGAGATAGAATGAACAAAAATTTCATAACCACAATATCATGTTTATTACAACTAACCACTACAGTAGAAAGCAGAAAATCTACACTAGAAGGCGGTAAATCTACTCTAGAAAGTAGTAAAAAGAAGGTGGAGAGAAGTTATCCTCCTTGATGGCTGCTTGGAGGACGAGCCGCGTTGACGGAGTGCCTGGATGAAGGTGGTGAGATGTGGGACGAAGGAGAATGATGACAAATGATGGAGAATGGGGCAGAGTGACGTCGTAGCGGGATCTGCTTCCCAAATGGTGGTGAGAGGACCACCGTGGAATGCTCCACGAACAGGATGAGAAGGTGGACAAATTATATTTTTAACTTTAGAGGAGCATCCTGGGTTTGGGACAACCTCTTAGAGCTTTGGAGGGGGTGAGAGGAGAGGAAGGGATGAGAAATTCGAGTTGTAGGGGTCTCTTATAGTTGTAGGGATTGAGGGCAATTTGGTCATTTCATGCTTAAAAACATTAATTCAGGGTCTTTAGTGACATATTTAAGCGTCACTAAAGTCCCTGAACGCGTGCATAGGTCGCGCACACACCACGTCTCCTCCTCTCCCCATGCCTCAACGCCTACACACGATCGTGCGATCTCAACCGTTTGATCGCAAGATCGAATGGCTTAGAACCCATCACGCCCACATCTTCATCGCACCCCATCGCACGTCTGTGTGCGATTGGGTGTTGAAACATGCATCATCGCGAGCATGTGCAATCCGCGCCCATCTATGCTAGCACGTCGCGCATCTCCAGCCTGCACAATCGCCATCCGACAGTCGAATTGAGTCGCTCCCACGGCCGTTCCTTGATTTGAGGCACGTGGGGGCTTGAATGTACGACCTCCACGTCGCTCGTGGCTTTGAGACCATTGCGCCATCCTTACGAATGGTCGATGTTATGAATTAAGGCACGAGCGTTCATGGTCATTGGATCAAGATCCAACAGCCCAGATTTGATCTCATGGTTGAGGAGAGAGACAGAGAAGGAGCCTTTGGCCGGTGTGGGTGACTGAGATGGTGCCACGTGGCGTTATTTTGGCCGTCCATCTTTTATGTCTTGTAGATGGTGCCACAGATGTCGGATTGGACCAATTTTCGTGTCGTTGGGCTGCGATCGTTGATCCAAACGCATCCATGTGGTTGGATTTGTCATTTGATGTACGTATTCACACCATGTTGGCCCCTTAACCTTTGATCTTTCTTAGACTGCATTAGATGCTACGGAAGTCCGATCGGGGCGATCTTGGAGTCGTTGAACTTCGATCGTCGACCTGATCAAATCAATATGATTGGATCTTCAATTTGAGGCCCCGATTAAATGTCACCTTATCACCTGACCAAAAAAAGGAGAAATTAACCTAAATTTTAAAAAATCTATCCTAAATGCATGATGATGTATGTTATGCAATATTTATAATGTATAATGCAACTATATGCCTAAGAAAGCACAAAATAGACAGTTTATGTGATATAAACATGTTTACATCACATGTTGCTGTAGGAGTGCATGCAAGGGGCACCGCTCATTGCTGATCGCACGGGTCAGATTGAGCCACGTCGATGCCGTCTGATCTTCAAGAATTGATCGCTTCTTCATCGCGCACATGATCCTAGCTATTTGAATGAGAGATCGGGTAGCTTAGATGCACTCAAGCCTCTTCATCTTCAGCGTTACACACACCCATGTCAGATTGGGCATGCGTTGGTGCATCATCACGTACGTGCAGCGCTATGCTTCCATCCGTGCTGCTACGTAGCTGCTGCCGATGCTGCCCGATTACGATCCAATGGGCGAATTTCACCCACGCCCACTCGCCACTTCAATTTGAGGCACGCCACGATTTGAATCGGTGCCCTCATCTTCTTGTAGGGGCAAGCAACCAACATGTTACACACCCTTATGTGTCGAGTTTTTGAATTAAGGGGGAAGCGCTCTCAGCCGTTGGATCTCAACAACTGAGATTGAAACTTGATCTTGCCTTCAGAGGTTGAGGGGAGGGGCATGGGTGGGTTTCGATGGTTGGGATGGTGCCACGTGGAACCATCCTAACCATCCATCTTCATATGCTCGTAGGTAGTGCCACAGATGTCGGATTGAATCAATTTTCACACTGTTGGGCTGTAATCGTCGATCCGAATTCATCTGTGCAGTTGGATTTTTCATCTGAGGTATGGATTTACACCACCTGGCCCCTTGCCCTATGATTTTCTCGGATTGTATCTGATACTATGAAGGTTTGATCGGGGCGATCTCAGAGTCATTGAACTCCAATCGTCGCCCTGATCAGATCCATACGATTGGATCTTTAATCCGAGGCCCCAATAATTATTGCCCTGTCCCTGACCACAGAAAGAGTGAATTACTATATAATTTATTCAAATTAAACTAAATGCATGATGATGCATGTTATGTAATATTTATAATACAAGATGCTTCTATGATACTAAGAACATGCATAAATAGACATTTTAGGCTACTTAGATGTATACACATCATCAGGTTGCATTTTCAAATCAGGTGGTGGATCAGGATGTAGAATCACATTCAGGTCCAGATTGAATTGATCAGATTGAATCAGAATTCCCACAGAAGATTAACTCTAATGGAGGTCTCTAGGTCAAACCTAAGGACCTTTCCTATGCATGTGCACTAGAGAATAGATGAGGGACGGGATGTGAATTGGACCCAATGAAGGTACGTAAAAATTTTTGGATGACTAAGGTTGTTTCGAGGCGAATGATACCTCTGAATCAAAAATCCATACAGTTGAGAATTACTTAGGCAGCCAGGAAGGGAGAGTCCTGCAAAGACCCTTACACGGTAGAGCATCCCTACAGGTTAGAGGGTTTCCCCCACCCGACCTTCCTTGTCACTGTGGTTCCAAGTAGACTAGAATGTGCGAATTGAGACCTTAGGTCTACCAATTTTAGTCCTAATTTGTGCATTGAATTTAACTTGATTTAGAAGTTGATTCAATTTGTGACCTAATTAGGAGGTTGGTTGGTCCATAGGGTGAACCAACTTCACCTGACTTGTCCTAAGGTTTAGGATGAAATTTGGGTCAAGACCCAAATCACCCTGAATTGACTCTCAGGTTATTAGGTCTAAATTTTAGGGTTCAAGTGAATTTAAAGCCTTGATTTTAGGGTTGACCTGAATAGATTAGTTCATGTAAGGGCTTGGGTAGCACACAAATGCAGGAAGATCAATTTCCTTCAATGCAGGCAAATGTGTACTAACACTTCAGAACCTTAATGTGGAAACTCTAGTTGGCTCTATTTTTAAGTCCAATTTGATCTCAAATATGGCACCTTGGACTCACACAAGAACGTGAGTAGTCTAATATGTCAAGAATTTAAGCGTAAATCCCCAATAGGTACAGGAAATCAGGATGGAGATTTTCTAATCAAATCGTCTCACTTCAATCAGATATCAAATTAATTTTGCAAATCAGGAATCTTTTTTCCTTTAAATGATAATTGCTAGAAAAATAAGGCAAGTGGATCCTAATTCATTTGTTTCCTTTTTCTCTTCCTAGGATTAGGAGGTGATTAGGGAAGAAGAGAAATTTTACCTACCTTTAGAGTGGTTAATTATGTGGAAGATCTTCTCATGATGTACCTCGCAAAATCAAAGCAGGTAAATAGGGCAAATCAATCAATCAAGAAAGATAAGACTAGTGGTAAATTACATCAACGAGAGTAAGGAAGAAGATTTTTGGGTCAAAACTGGACTAAGGAGGATGGTGGAAGCTAGGGGAGTTCTTATAGAAGAACTTGAGCCTTTGAATTGCACGAAATCAGTGCAATTCCCTTACAAAATTTGCAAGGAATTCACATTGAAATTCATGGGTTCACTAGGGTTTTAGGAAGAGAATCAGGGTTTGCGATTAGGTCCAAGAGATTGGGAAACTCTTCAAGAGCAATCTTTCTAAATTTGGAGGAGATTGGCTTCGATTTGAGGGAGGAAATCTCCCTCAATTTCTACTGCAGATGCATTCCTACTGCCAATGGCGGTAGGGACCAAATCATGAAGGAGATGACAAAGTTGGGTACCCATTTGCAATAAAATTGAAAGTTAGGGGTTTAAGTGAGAGAAAAAGAGATCTTAGGGACTAAATTGCAAACTAAGTCAAGATGGACTCTGATTGGGCCCAAATTTTGGTGCTAACGTAATTTGGATCTAAGGAATCTAATAGTGAACTTAGATTTCAGTTTTGACTATGTTTGATTGGATAATATCCATAGAAGCCCAAATCAGGGCGAAATCCCGTCTGAAACTCTATTCAATGTCAAATAAGTTCAGATAGCCAAACCAAGGGTACCAAACATCTTAGAATATTTTTCTATGAATTTTAGGAGGTTTATATGAATTTTATCTTGACTAGAACCTCTTAAATTTAAAATGGTCTGAAATTAGGGTTTTATGTTTTGTTGCAGTTCTTGAAATATGTGAAACCCTATTTCTATCTGTGTTAACCCACTCTTTGGACTTTAATGCTCAACTAACGTTTAATTAACCTCTGGGTGACCTTGTGGTTAATCTATGTTCATGATGTTCTGTTAAAATTACATAATTAACCTTAATTTCAAAATTTACCTTGATTTCCCGCTTTTCTCTAAAATCTGAATAATACGGAATTACGACCCTCAAATGATTATGTAGGAGCTTTAATCAATTAAACATGACTAAATGTGGCTACTTAGGGCCCATGATGGTGTTCCCATCGTATCCCATGCCTAGCTTTCGCTAGTCCCTAGCAAAAATCCTATGGGTCAAACCAGATCTCTAAGCCGAATGTAACCATCAGGATGCCCTACTAAGCTGCATCTCTAGAAATTAGATTAAAATACCATCAATAGGCCTAGAGGTACTCAAGTACTAGCCAAGATCCAGACCTGACCAGTTTCAGCTTGGGTCTGCCACGAAAGTTTCTAAGAACCACAAAAATTGCCTAGAGGTTCGTTGATCCCAATGGTTAAAGCACCCATGCGTAGTTGTATCATGTCCAAGTTCAGTTTGCCAGTGCATTTTAATAAGAGAGAGATAGAGAAGGATTTTTCATTTTGAGAGTTTTCTCTCTTTTTCTTTTATATTTCCCTAAATCCAGCCTCGAATTGGCCCTAAACACGGTCTGTATCAGATTCCTTGTCCCCACCATCAATCCTCGAAGGGTCCCTAGCAATTGATGCTTCTGGATAGCACCACCCACGGCAACCCCCAGAACCTTGGCTTTCGACACTTTGGGATTGTGCCACTCATGGCGTTCTGTGGCTAAATTCAGGCCCTAGCAATCGACATTTCGGGATGATCCTACCCATGGCACTTGAACCAGCACAACGTACTTACATGCCCCCAGTTAGATATTTAGATATCCTAGGAGACAAGCACCGAGAAGGCGATATGTTAATACGCATCTTTGAGGGGAACATTCCACCTCTCCACGCCAGGAACTCATCCAATCAACTTGTATTTTTGAGTCGCTCCTAAGTTAGATCTTCATGACAACTTTTCATAATAGAATACTTTTAGCATTATTTCTTTGTTAAGTGCACTGAACCAGACTGGTGTGTGGATTTTGGGTGCTTAGGTTACCAAGTCCCGCAAACCAAAGGATAGGCATCGGGACTGAATAATCCTTAAGCCTTAAACTTAATACATCAGCTTCACACTTTTCTCAACCTCTTGAGGACTAATTCAGATCTTAATGAATACGTGAGTGTTTAAGCCCCTAAAACTGGCCCAAGAGGCCTAAGGTTGGTACTCATCACTAATCTCCTAAGTTTTAACCTTCCAGGTCTTAATTCATCATTTGATCTAGCCTAGAAGTTAGGTAAGTTCCATATTCAATCATAAGGGACTCTCTTCTTTTTCCTTTCTTTTTGATTGCTCCTTTCTTTTCTTTCTTCTCTCCTTCTTAATTATTTTCAATTTAGCTCTCATTGACCTCTCCTTTCCTCCTTTCTCTATTTTATTTTTTTGGTGAAACCCTTCCATGAATTGATTCTCACAGAATTGTGCACTTTAATACCCCCATGCCTGAGAGTTGCAATGTCCTCATTGTAAATTAGGTGGGCTTGAGTTTAATTCAGATCGTACATTAGAATAGGTAGGTGGTGAACGAGTCAAGATAACTGTTGCAGATGATTTCAAGCTTTGATATAAGATCAAAGGGGGAGTCAGCTATTCTAATGAACGACCCCTAAAGTGCAATATGATTTCAGCAAAATGATATGTCAGAAGGGTCTAGATAAAAATGATGGGTTGCCTCCCGTTAAGCACTAAGTTTAACGCCATTGGCTGGGCGCAAGGAGCTCAAAAGAATATGTCATCTGCCATGCTATGATAAGTGGTAGGAGAGAATATGTGATCATGGTGGATGAGAATCAGATGGCCACAAATGAGTATCAAATCATGATGGAGAGTCAATCCAGAAGGCCTATTATAGTTTCATTTTTGGGTAGCTCTTATTGATTTTTTGTGGAGGAATCACAAGGAAGATGCAATGATTATGGGGTTTTGTAGTACGATCATCATGAGGCCAGGACCTAACAGAGGTGAATCTAGTTAGTATGGCCTAGATGTGTGGTTCCTCTCATGTAATGTGGCCTAAAAGATCATTATCCAACGAGTCATCTTTATTCTTTTTAAGTGGTTGAAAGATCAATTCCTCAAGTGGCCTAAAAGATTGGGTTTTCTAATGAATCTTCTTTATAGTTCTCATCCCAATCAAAAGTGAATGTCTCGAGAGTGCCTTTTTTATCTTCTAACTCCAATTCTGTAAAGGATTCATTCTCTGGGTTGAGGTCACTCTCAGTATCTATCATGCTCGAATCCTGGAGATCCTCAAAACAATCCTCATAATAAAATGTCTCCTGATCCATGGAATAGAAATCCGAATCACGTTGACTGTTATCCTGTTCCCCCAAATCCATGTGTATGTCCTCAATATTAATGGTAAATGCCTCTAATACTCTCAATTTGCTTTAATCATGCTCGGCTAAATCGAGATCCTGCGTTATGCGAAAAACCTCTAGTTCTGGTTCTAGGTTTTCTACTACTGAAATGGTCATGAGATCCTAAACCAAACCTAGCTGTTTTGTCAAGCACTTTTCTTCTACTTTAGAAGATGCCTAAAAAATATTGATCTCAGTTTTATTATCCCCAGAGGCAATTATCATGTGCTCTAATTCACAATTGATTATGGCTCTTGTAGTAGCCAAGAAGGGTCTCCTCAAAATCAAGGGCATATCTTGTATTTATTGTGGCGCATCCATTTTAAGAACTAGAAAAGCAACTAGGTAGCTGAAATCCTTGACTCTAATTACCACATCTCCTACCAACCTAATCGGGGTGATTATGGTTTGGCCAGCTAATTGCAGAGTAACATTAGTGGGTTTTAGCTATCCTATCTATAGTTTCTCAAATAGGGTGGTCAGGATTAGGTTGACTGAAGCACAAAATCCATTATAGCCCGCTTGAAATTTGTACCATCAATCTTGCAAGGGATCAGTGGGGTGCCTGGATCAAATTTCTTAGGAGGTAGACTGTTTTGGATTATAGCACTCACATTTTCAAACAGTACTACCTTTCCATGTGAGGGTTCCTCCACCTCTTTTCTGGATGAGTTAGGTGAGGCGGAGTTGAGAGTGAGAATATCAACGGGATAGTGACTTGTGCATTCCTCAGTGGTCCCATTATCTAAGATTCCGATAGTCCTCTAGTGTGAATGTGGGATAAGATTTGGGATAGGGGAATGGATTGGCTATCTTGGGGGATGGGTTTCTGTTTCCACCTCTTGGTTTTGTCCTTGACCTTGTTGTGTTGATCGTGGGTTGGGTGAGATTTGGGAGATGGACCTCAAAGCCTAGTCTTGTGATCTTTTCTCATGCCCAAAACATTGATCATAGCATAGTCATGATGCGGAGGTGGAGGAGAGAGAATTGGACCCTGTTGCCGAAAAGTAAGGTTAGTCATGGAGGCTTGATTCGGATCAGCTGAGGTGGATGCTCCAAACATGTAGGTATGAGTCGATGGGCCTGGCTAAGTGTAGCAAGGTTGACCCTGGATTTGATTCACCACGTGTTTTTGGGTCGACACATTATTTGGATTTGGTAGAGGTTGGGAAGGAAGCGCACCAGGCTGGCGAGTCCATGCCATTTATGCGAGCTAATTTCGAACCTCTATGATCTCGTCTTTATGCTATTTCTGCATAGCTGCATTAGTCTTTTGGATGTCAGCCAAGGCTTGTAGAATCATGCTCATTTGATCTTCCTTGCTAGGCCCGGATTGGTAATTCGGATTGGGCATAGGCTAATCAGGCTGATATGGGTGTAGATCCTATGGTTAGGGATGGAATTAAGGTCTTGAGTTTTAATGATTTCCTTACCATGTAAAATTGGGATGATTACACCATCCAAGGTTGTAGGTATTAGAGAAGGGATCATTCTGGATGGCATGTGTTTGGATGTAAAATCGCATTTAAAGGTGATTAAGTCATAGTATAGCAGGAAAATATGTCGAAACAAATAAATATAACAAGATTTGAGTCCCGGTCGAACTCAGGGAAGCATAAAATGACTTGATTTTAAAATTAGTTAAGAACTAACTATAAGTAAACACTAATCACAATGGATATAAAGCAAATTAGGCAATTGCTTGATCATGAGTTGCAATTACACTAGAACTAAATAACTAGAACATGCATTACTAGAACTAGAATTAAAGATAACTATCTAAGCTACTAGAATAAGGGCACTAAGGGTGGTCCTTGGTGGTCTTTTAGAGAGATTGGGGAGAGCAGCAGCGGTGCACCGAGGTGGTCTTGATGTATGCTTTAGAAGGAGTCTGGAGAAGCTTGGAGGTATGGAGGGAGAGATGGAGGAGGAGATGCCTTTACATGGGGGCTCTGGGGTCCTTTTTATAGCCAAAACGAGGGCCAAAGTAGGTATTTGGCCCTCCAAACCATGCAATAGCCTTGGATCGATTAGATTCGTCGATCGGGAGATCAATGGATCAAATTCCACTTCAAAAGAACCTCCAATGTGCCTGATAATCATGCAATGCACCAAATTGCACCACATGTCGGCTGCTCAACTGCCTCTTACCTTTCATCATGCATGCTCAAGATCGATTCTCCTCAGCCATTCGATCTTTCGATTAGGTGACTTAAAAGAACGCTCCGCACTACCTCTTCTTGCGTGCACACGTGTTCAAATTCACTTATTTGATTGTGGAGATCAATGGCTAAGGACGCGTGTGCAACCGCCTCATCGAGCCACGTATATCGGTGCATCTAACTACATGTCGTCTCGTGCGTGCATTGCACTGCATGATCAGATGCGTGATAACGTGCCACGCATTCGTGCCCGCATCCTTAGATCGCGATCTGACTCTCCAATTTCGTCACGCCTCCTCGCCTCTTCAATTTTACGCTCGGTGCACTTTGAATGCTCGACACCTACTTATTTTCTCACTTGTTGACCAACGTGGTAGGTGCATGGATGGTCACGCTCTTGTTTCTTCGCACATGTCGCCTTAGACATTAGATGAAGATTCAACTGCTGTGAGTGATTCTTCGTTGATGAGGCATGGGTGAAGTGGCGACGTAGTGCTCTTGTGGCCATTGGATGATGATCCAATGGCCCATAAGGTGCATGGAATTCCTTTAGTTGATGGGGCAGCGGCCTTGGGCGACTATGATGGAGCCACGTGGCACCATTGTGGTCATCCATCTTCTTTGCTTTGTAGATGGTGCTGTAGGGCTCCGATCGAGTTGAGTTTTACGTCGTTGGACTGTGATCGTTGATCCAGATCTATCCGTGTGGTCGAATTTGATGTCTAAGGGTTGTATTTTTGTCACCTTGATTCTTGGCCTTTGCTCGTTGGTAGACTCCACAAGATGCTACGAGAGTTCGATCAAGATGATCTCGGAAGCATTGGAATCCTATCGTCGTTCTGAACAGATCCATATGGTCGGATTCATCATCTACTACCCCTAATTACCTACAATTATTATTACCTCTCAATTAAAACATAATATAGCATTATTATTCATAAAGCTAACAAATCAACTATGATGTAAGATGTGATGCTTATGCATGCATTATTCCCAGGTTAAGCTAAGATCTAACTTAATTCATGTAAATTAGGAACTATAATTACTATGCAATCAACGTGGAGATCATCGCAGGTCTGACGAACTCCAGAGAAGTTAGAATACGAGGGTTCAGAGTTCCCCCAACTAGAGTTGGCGGGTCTGAAGTTTCCTCTAAAACCAGGATTAGATGGGGGTGGATACGGGTCCATCCTTTGCTGAGAGTGGTGGTAAATGTTATGCATAGCCTCCCTACCTGAGGGCGGTTGTGCATATGTGTTCTGCTATGTCGCAGTGGCCTTGTGAAGATGTTGAGCCAATTCGTCCACCTTTTTCTCAATGATAAAGACCTTATCTAAGCGACTGGCCACCAACTCCAAATCGATGGATGAGGATAGGCCTTGAGTCTTGCATGCCCCTCACGTGTTTGTTAATGCATGGGTGGTCATTCGGTTTAACACACCCATAGATTCATTATTTATGGAGTTCTCGCACATGTTCTCGGGAATCTCCTAAACTGTATCTTCATGTTGACCCAAGATGTTCCCATCATAGGTTGCATTGACAAAGAGCTTGATATCCTCATGGAGTGCATGGTAAAAAGACTGGACTTATTCCCACTTAGGAACTTCGTAATTGGCGTATTTTCACATGAGATCCAAAACGCGATCCTACAGCTCATGAAGTGGTTCTCCTACATTCTACATGAAGTGTGTGATATGGTGCCTTAAAGCATTTTTCAGACCAACTGGGAAGAATTTCTTCACGAATTCAGTTTGAAGTTCCTCCCATGTGTTGATCAGACTGGTCAGAGTCAGATACTAGTAGGAAGCTTCATGAGGGAGAAGGAGAATATCCTCACGAGTAAGATATCCCAATTTTGAACAGTAGGGCCAAAGGTTTGGGCTAGATGTTTCAGTTGTTGGATGTGCTAGAAGGGATCTTCAGAGTTTGAGTCATGGAATTTGGGAATTGCATCGATCATATTTGGTTTGAGTTTGGCATCAGGCCCTCCAATTAGAAATTGTACCCAGGGCACATGTGTTTCGCGAGTTAGAAATCGGGGTTACAAGTAACCCATCGTCATAGTTGCAAAATACATTGATCAGATAAAATTTATTCCGAAACTCCAAGGGAGTCCCGGGTCGAACACAGGGAGGCGACGTTTACTTTAATTGAAAATCGTGCTTCGATTTGT
Organism: Thalassia testudinum; assembly: GCA_037157565.1. NCBI lineage: Eukaryota > Viridiplantae > Streptophyta > Magnoliopsida > Alismatales > Hydrocharitaceae > Thalassia > Thalassia testudinum. The sequence continues at coordinate 67,170,467 of JAZHRO010000007.1, read as the reverse complement.
TTCTTTTTGGTATTTTAGGGTTTTGTTATTTTTTTTGTATTTTTGTAAAAAGAAAACAAGCAAATGAATCACAAGATAGAGATGGAACAAAATGGTATAGATATCACTTCAATGTCTATTACAATCAACTATGAAAGCATAAAAAGAGAGGGGGGTGAGAGGAAATCTCCTGAATCGGTTGTTCGGTGAGACGATGGTGCCTGGCAGAAGCTCGGACGAAGGAGGTGAGGAGTGAGACAATGGTGGTGAGATGCAGGAGGACGTCAGGTTGAGGAAAGCTTCTGCGTGGCTCCGGAATGGAGGTGAGATGATAGAGATGATCTGCTACCAAAATGGAGATAGGAGGAGAGCTCCAAGGCGACCTATGATTGGGGATGGGAAGAGGGATGAATATTTGGTGAGGCAGAGGTTCGCTACACTAATAGGAGCCTTGGGAGCTTGAGAGTAAGCTCTAATAGAGCGTTGGTAGGCTTGCTAGAGCTTAGGAGTAGGTGAGAGTAGAGTAGGTAGAGATGGCTTGGAAGGGAGGGGGTGTAGGTCCTTTTATAGTGGAGGAGAAGAGGTTAAAAATGGGTAAAGGACCTTTAGCGACCTCCAGACCGTCACTGGAAACGTTGCTGTAGACAGCTCACATCCGCTCATGCCCTTAGCTAGCTTTGCTGGCTTGCAATGAAGTAGCAATGGTAGTAAGCATCACTGTAGGTCAGCCTAGCTATCACTGAAAGCTGGCACCAATCGCTCACGCACCCGCACTATGCTACCATCCATCATGCGCGCTGATCACGCGACATCCTACTGGTGTGCACGCTGGCATGTGCTAACACATGCGCGCTGTGCTGCCGCTACTGCTTGCAAACGCTACTGCCTGGCTGATTTGAGAATTGGGGGGGTGCTGCAGGGATTCGAACCCGCGCCTCTCCCTTGAGAACCGCCGCTCCCACCATTGCGCCAAGTCTGCCAATGGGTCGTGAGGAAGAGTCGCAGCTGCGTGGTGAGGGCGAGCTCTTAGTTGTTGGATTCTCATCCAATGGCTAAGGTCACTTGATGATCGTCCTTTGGAGAAGTGGCGGGTGGCGTTGGGCACTCCAGATGCTGCCACGTGGCACCATCTAGACCGTCCACCCTTCCTTGCTTGTAGAGGATGCCACGGTGCTCCGATCGAGGTGATTTCTGCCTTGTCGGACTGCGATCGTCGCTCCGGATCCATCCGTATGGTTGAATTTTTGATCTGAAGTCCATAAGGATGTTTCATTGCCTCCTGGCCATATAAAGTGAAGGAATTAATATACAAAACATACAACTATCCTAAATGCCATGCAATGGATGTTATGCAATATTTATAACATGATATTCAATGCTATGCCTAGGAACTATTACAAATAAGCAATTTATCATGAATTCATGTGTGTTCATCATACCCCCATGCTTACTTTTTGCTAGTCCCTAGCAAAATTAACCTAAATGCTATGTATAAAAATAGAATCAGGGTTCAAGTATTTAGGCAAAATTCATTAATTTCTTCAGAAAATCTCAACCCCAAGACCTAATTACAAAAACTAAACAATGCCTGGGTGCCTGCCAGAATACAGACTGTCCAAGCCCTCATCTTATTTGAGAAGAGAAGATAAAGAATTTTTCTTTTCTTTTTTTTCTTCTTTTCTAATTTTTTTTGTACTTTTGGAGTTTGAGAGTTCCAGGATAACTTTTTATGGCTACCTGACCTGCCCAAGACTTTAAAAGGACTCTAAGTGTTAAACATCTTGTGAAAATAGTGAAAGACTCACTAGACAGTCGTTAAAACAGACTTCGGGTTTCTACAACCCTAGGTGACCTTGCCTAGAGGTTTATCTTTTCGAACGGTAGTTTTCTTTCTACTTCTTTTATTTATGGGGTCAACATAAGGACGAAACCAGTGTATGTCTCCCCGCTTCATTCTACTTCCCCTCTTCTTCCCTAAGTGTTTTGGGAATTATTGTGCTTTTTTTTTTTGTGAGCTTGGTTCTGGACAACCGACCGATGAGCTTTTAGCACCGACAACTTGCCAGCCATACTCGTGCGATGAAGTGTGGTTTTATTTATTTTTTTTATTTTCTCCTTTTTGTATTTTTTTTTTAAGTGGGTGACTTTCTTAATCTAAGATTTACCTAAAGGCAGTACAATGAAAATGGTCTTGTGGTTGGGCTCTAGACAACCGGCAATGAGCTGTTACCACCGACAACTTGCCAACCATACCACCCTAGATAGTTCATTAGCTACCCAATTTCCGAAGAAACCACCAAAAAGTGAGTCAGTGCAAAAAAATGTGTGTAGATGCTTAGGCTTAAAGTCCCCCCAAATCAGTTGGAAGGTTGATAAGTCGCATACTTATCATCCCAATTTATTAGCCAAATTAAAAATGAATTTGAATTGGTGAGGACTCAAGACGAAGTCCACATTCAAGTGGACACCCGGGCTAATTAAGCCCGAAGACCTGAAAAGTCTAAGTGTTTAAGTCCTCTCGTATCATTTCCTAAAGTTAATAACTTCCAAATGCTTAAGTTCTCTTTTCATAATTTGTTTCTTTTTATATCTTTTTCAAATTTTCAATTTTTTTTTTATTTTATATGAAACTAAAATAAATTTTATGGAGTTAACATAATGATTTCAGGAATTGATTATCCACCCCCCCATGCCTAAATGATACAATGTCCTCATTGTAAAAATAAAGACATGAAAAGGGTAGAGTAAACAGAATATCACCTGAGTATCGTGAAAATTTGATTAGCTTTGCAAAGAGAAGAGTGTATACACACACACTAAGTTTAATGCCTTCAGCTAGGCATAACATACATACAAAGAAGAAATTGAGAATTCAAAAGTGCGGGTTAGAATCAAAATAAAAATATTGATCCTGAAACCTGCCAGCAGAAGATGTCCACAGATGTGGACCAGATTATGGTGCAGACCCATGCCCCAGGGTCGAGTGGTTCTCAGGTTCTAGATGAAAATCACCAAGAACTGAAGGTTGTTAAGGTTGCAGGGCCAGGCCTGCAGTTTTGGGGTGTGCAACCCAAGACCAAAATGGCGGACAATAGGTAGATCTGGTTCACTAGTTTCAGATGTCCACTTAACATTCAACTTAATAAAATAATCAGTTATTCCAGGCTTGGGTCGCACGTGAAAGATATTATAAGGGTCCTCATAGAAGATAGGTGGTTTTAGGTCAATAGGTACCCTTAGATCCAAAATCAAAGTTCCCTCAGAATTAGCCTCCCAAATTTTTATTTCAACAATTCTATCCTCCAACATCAAGAACTCAGGCTCCAGGACCTCCAGCATATCATTCACCCCATATGATTCTCCCAAGTTTAGAAATGTGGCTGAATCAAGATTGACTTGGGCACAATGATCTTAGAAGTCAGCTTTTCGGGGTGCAGATGAGGAATGGGGTTATTGATTGAATCAAGTAAATGAAGATTCAAATCCTCGAAGTTAGCCCCAACCGAATCAAAATCGTCAATGACTGGGCTATCAAATGGTTCGTCATGCTCCTCGAGCCCATTTGCCTCACTAAAATCATCTTCCTTAAGCTCAAGTGAGACTTCACTAAGAGATTCCTCACCCTCAGAATCAAAGAATCCATGATCCTCATTTATATATGTCCCAAAATAGATTGTCATTTCCTGTTTCAAAGAGACATATTTTTCCTTGCTTCTTGGCTCAGGGATCTCGGGTGAATCAATTGGTTTATCCTCAATGGGTTGCTCTAGCCCAACCTGGTCGTCCCTAGTCTCAGAAAATGTATCCCCCTCGACAGGTGCCTGAGCGAGTTCAAACATTGGCTCTCCTGAAGAGAGTTCATCTTGAGAATCATCCCAAGATTTGACTAGGGAAACTACAAATTTCATCCTCAACCTCGACAATTTCCCAAGAAGAAACTCACCCAGGACCCTATCCCTACCACTTTGGAGCAAATCCAATAAAGAGCTATCCGGCTCGTCAATCATTTTTATCATAGGCTTTAATGCTTCAGTGCATGGTATTGGCTGAGCTTCTAACAATTGTATAGTGTTCCTTAAATTAGCCAACACCCTATCCTAGATCTAGTTCACCTGAATCGACTGGTTAGATTCTTTGGGTTAAATCTAAGAGAGTCAAGATGTTGAGGTTCTCGGGTCCCTCCTTGATAGTAGGTCATTTCAGGTTGTTTAAAGGTTGGTGGCGACCTATATTCAGCATAATTCTGGGGAGGGTAAGTGTTATAATTAGCATATCCTTCATGGTTGTAGATCTGGTTAGGTTGATCATCAATGGATGGAGATCTATAATCATTGTAGCTCTGGGAAGGATAGTAATCATAGTCATGTTGTCCAGGGCTAGACCTTAAACACTGAGGTCCAGATTCGTATCCCCAATCAAAGTTATCTCGGCTAGTGGATGGGTAATTACAAGTCAAGTCGGGATAGTAATCATCTTGGGGATAAGTGGTGGTAGGAGGATAGGATGTGAAATGTGTGTAGGATGTGGAAGGGTACATGATAGAAAAGGAGGGAAAATGGATAAGAGAAAAGGTGCCCTGCGATACAATCAACCAAACCTGTCTTTATGTGGGTAGCCTAAAGACTTACAGACTCCCAGGACCCATCTTGAGATTATAAACGATTTGGTCTACTTTTATCCAGTCAATCCAACCAGTTAGAAGGAGGGACTAGGGAGAAGGTTCTTCCTTGGGCTTACACCTCCAGTTCCTAGTGTACCCCCAGCCGTGGTCATTTGATGCTACTCCTCTAGCTTGACATCAGATGGACTAGCAAAAGCAGATTAATTGAAAAAAAATCTCAGTCTGAGTCCCAAAGAGCGAATCAATCCTTAAGGCCAACATTTACTCAGTTTTAGTTAGGCTTGGGATGATCGTGCTCTTGGAATGTGATGGGCCCTTTAGATGAGTTGTGCCCTTAATGATCAGTTAAAATGTGTGTGCATGCACAACCAAGAGGTTTTCAAGCAAGATTATTAATGATGAGGTGAGCTTTAGGGTTTGAATCTTTCTTAATAGCTTTTTGGATTCAAATATTAGGTGTTTTCAACCATGTTTTGTGAGGCAAACCAAGTTTGTTTTTGAAAGCACATGTTCAAGTATTTTCCTTTAGAAATTAAGAAAAATATGGAGTGCCTGGCTTGACCTAACTATTGAATCCTATGGGGCAGCTAGAAAATGAACCTCTTTTAGATTAGGTGGTGCAGCATAAACAATTCAATCAATTGGCTCAAATGCACCACCGATTAAGGCACATAAAAAGGTGGTTAACCTAATATGATTTCTACTCTTTTATGTGTTGAATTCATGTACCAGGTCCATAGGTCGGAAGCCCGGTTGAGTAGATGAAAATCAAGTCTGATTATGTGCCTCAAATGTGGGTGTATAAAGTGTGTATATTGATTCGTCCCACAGAAAGTATCTCTTTTTTTTTATTTTTTTATATATGCGGGTGGGTGAGGTGAGTGGAGTGACAATCAAACAACCAAATCTATCCTAGGGTTTAAAAAAAACACCTAAGTTGATTTGGGCTTGAGTTATTAGGTTATGGAATGAAAACTAAGGTGGGCGTGGTGTGGGGGACACTTACAAAACACTCTACCCTCACTTTACTCCGGTATACCGCACTTGGATCTCCATGTTAGGGTACCTGCAAGACAATAGATCAGAGATAAGCGGGGTTAGTGTTATGTAAATCAAAAAAGTGCAGAAAATAATAAAGTAAATTCCATTGCCTCCCTGGCAATAGAGCCAAAATGGTCGCACGCGTTTTGTGAGTTAGAAACAGAGCCAAAATGGTTGCACGCGTTTTGTGAGTTAGAAATTGGGGTTACAAGTAACCAGTCGTCGTAGTTGCAAAATACATCGATTAGATAAAATTTATACCGAAACTCCAAGGGAGTCCTAGGTCTAACACAGGGAGGCAACATTTACTTTAATTGAAAATCGTACTTTGATTTGTTTCTTTTTGGTATTTTAGGGTTTTATTTTTTTTTGTATTTTTGTAAAAAGAATACAAGCAAACGAATCACAAGATAGAGATGGAACAAAATGGTATAGATATCACTTCAATGTCTATTACAATCAACCATGAAAGCCTGAAAAGAGAGGGGGGTGAGAGGAAATCTCCCGAATCGGTTGTTCGATGAGACGAGGGTGCCTAGTGGAAGCTCAAACGAAGGAGGTGAGATGCAGGAGGACGTTGGGTTGAGGAAAGCTTCTGTGTAGCTCTGGAATGGAGGTGAGAAGATGGAGATGATCTGCTATTGGAATGGAGGTGGGGGGATGGCTCCATGGCGGCCTATGAATAAGGATGGGAAAAGGGATGAATATTTGGTGAGGTAAAGGTTCGCTACACTAATAGCAGCCTTGGGAGCTTGAGAGTAAGCTCTAATAGAGCATTGGTAGGCTTGCTAGAGCTTAGGAGTAGGTGGGAGCAGAGTAGATAGAGATGGCTTGGAAGGGAGGGGGTGTAGGCCCTTTTATAGTTTAGGAGAAGAGGCTAAAAATGGGTAAAGGACCTTTAGTGACCTCTAGACCGTTGCTAGAAATGTTACCATAGACAGCTCACATCCGCTTACGCCCTTAGCTGGCTTTGCTGGCTTGCAATGAAGTAGTGACGACTGTAAGCATCGCTGTAGGTCAGCCTAACTGTCACTGAAAGCTGGCACCAATCGCGCATGCGCCCGTGCTACACTGCTGCCCATTACGTGCGCTGATCATGCGGCGTCCTGCTGGTGTGTGCGCTGGCATGTGCTACTGCCCGACTGATTTGAGAATTGGGGGGGCTGTGGGGATTTGAACCCGTGCCCCTCCCTTGAGAACAGCTGCTCCCACCATTACGCCAAGTCCGCCAAGAGCCGCAGCTGCGTGGTGAGGATGAGCTCTCATCCATTGGATTCTCATCCATCGATTGAGATCACTTGATGATCGGCCTTTGAAGAAGTGGCGGGTGGCATTGGGTGCTCCAGATGGTGCCATGTGGCACCATCTGGACCATCCACCCTTCCTTGCTTGCAGAGGATGCCACGGTGCTCGGATAGAGGTGATTTCTGCGTTATTGAACTGCGATCGTCGCTTCAGATCCATCTGTACGATCGGATTTTTCATCCGAAGTCTGTAAGGATGTCGCATTGCCTCTTGGCCATATAAAATGAAGGAATTAATATACAAAACATACAACTATCCTAAATGCCATACAATGGATGTTATGCAATATTTATAACATGATATGCAATGCTAAGCCTAGGAACTATCATAAGTAAGCAATTTATCATGAATTCATGTGTTTTCATCATACCCTGGGTTCGATCGCCACTACGGTGGGGTTGTAATGATCTTGCATTTGTGGCTGTGGTGGAGGGTTTATGAGTGTATGCTCAAGATCTGCGAGATGCTGTATCTGATTCTGGTCATTGGGTCCTTCTTCTTGGTTCTCCATGGATGTGGATGAAGGATATCTAGGCTCAGAAGCAAATGAGTCAGAGGAGATGTCAATCTGTTGGGTGGTAGCACAAACAAATGGGCCGAGGCTTGGCCTCGATGAGAATGAACAGCTAGCGGAGGCCTCAAGGGTGGTCTTAAGGACCTCCTCCTGAACATGCACTAGAGTTCCAGAGGAGGGACAGAATGTGTGATGGACCCAATCGAGGCACCCAAAAAAATCTAGATCAGAAAGTCACTCACCCGAGAATTACTTGGGTAGCCAGGAAGGGAGAGTCTCGCAAAGACCCCTACACAGTAGAGCGTCCCAACGGGTTACAGGGTTTCCCCCACCCGACCTTGTTGCTGAGAATCTAAGTTGATCAAAATGAGCAAGCTTGACCCCTAAATCTACCAATTTTATTCCTGAATATGTGCCTTGAATTTCACTTGAACTTTAGAATTGGCTGTGATTTGTGACCTAATTTAGAGGTTGGTTAACCCATAAGGTAGGTCAACTTCACCTAACCTGCCCTAATGTTTAGGATGAGTTGGGTATTGAACCCAAAATCACCCTTAGTGGTTTGCAAACAGGTTATTAAGTCCCAAATTTTAGTGATTCAAGTGATTGTTAGAGCCTTCTTTTAGGGTTTGCTTGATTTTGTCAATTTAACCAAGGCTTAGGTAACACAATGCGGCAAATCAATTCTCCTTGAAATTAGGTAAGTGTGGTTTCTTGTAACCCTAAAATGGAAACCCTAATTTGGCTCTATTTTCCGGGTCCAATTCTTTCCCAAAATTGGCACTTAGGGCTCAATCAAGAAGGTGAATAGCCCTAGGCACCTTAAATACCTAATAGGTGTAGATATCAGGATGGGAATGTCTAATCAAATCAAACCAAATCAGGAAACTCAAATGATTAATTCTATGAAATAATGCGAGTTGATCCTAATTGATTCTTATTGTAAACCTTTCCAGAAAAAAGGGGCTTAAGAAGAAGGGAATGAAATTACATGCCCTAAGAGTGGTTGTTGTATGGCTAATCTTCTCCCGCGTACCACGCAAAAATCACAGCCGATCAGAGAAATCAAGTTAGTATCTGGTTGGGTGTGTTTCGCATGTTAGAAATCGAGGTTACAAGTAACCCGTTGTCGTAGTTGCAAAACACGTCGATCAGATAAAATTTATACCGAAAGTCCAAGGGAGTCCTAGGTCGAACACAGGGAGGCGACGTTTACCTTACGTGAAAACCACGCTTCAATTTGTTTCTTTTTGGTATTTTAGGGTTTTGTTGTTTTTTTGAATTTTTCTAAGAAGAAACAAGCAAACGTATCACAAGATAGAGATGTGGAACGAAAATGGCATATATATCAATCCAATGTCTATTACAATCTACTATGAAAGCATAAAAAGAGGGGGTGAGAGGAAATCTCCTGAATCGGCTGTTCAGCAAGACGACGGCGATTGGCAGAAGCTCGAATGAAGGAGGTGAGGAGCGAGACGATGGAGGTGAGATAAAGGAGGGCCTCGGGTTTAGGAAAGCTTCGGCATAGTCTAGAATGAAGGTGAGAAGACAAAGTTGCTACCGGAATGGAGGTGGGAGGACGGCTCCAAGGCGACCTATGAAGGGGGATGGGAAGTTGGAGGAATATTTGGTGAGGCAGAGGTTTGCTACACTAATAGGAGCCTTGGGAGCTTGAGAACAAGCTCTAATGGAACGTTGGTAGGCTTGCTAGAGCATGGGAGTAGGTGGGAGTAGAGTAGGTAGAGATGGCTTAGAAGGGAGGGGGTGTAGGTCCTTTTATAATGGAGAAGAGGCTAAAATTGGATTAAAGGACCTTTAGCGATCTCTAGACTGCGCTGGAAACGTTGCTGTAGACATCTCACATCAGGTGACGCCGTTAGCTGGCTCTACTGGCTTGCAATGAAGTAGCGATGGCTGTAAGCGTCACTGTGGGTCAGCCCAGCTGTCGCTGTAAGCTGGCCCCAACCGCGCTTGCGCCCACGATACGCTGCCCCGCCTATCACGCACGCTGATTGCGTGCGCCGTGCTGTGTGCGCGCTGCCATGCGCGGCCGCTGCTACTGCCATGAGCTCAGCCAAATTACGAATTGCATGGGGCTCCAGGGATTCGAACCCACGCCCCTCCCTTGCAAACTGACGCTCTAACCATTGCGCTAGATCTTCCCTTATGTTGCGAGGAGCAACTTGGTGCAAATGCTTCCCAGCTGTTGGATCTTGATCCAACGGCTAGGATTCAAGGGCGTGGATGAAGAAGGAATTGGGCGGTGCTGCTGGCTGGTGTTGGGTAGCTTGGATGGCGCCACGTGGTGCCATCTAGGTTGTTCATCTTCTTCTTCCTGTAGAGGGTGCCACGGTGCTTAGATTGAGATGATTCTCGCGATGCAGAACTACGATCATCGCTCCGGATCCATCCGTATGATCGGATTTTCCATCCAAAACCCATATGGATCTCGCATTGCTTCCTGGCCCTATAAAATGAAGGAATTAATATACAAAACATACAACTATCCTAAATGCCATGCAATGGATGTTGTGCAATATTTATGGCATGATATGCAATGCTAAGGCTAGGAACTATCATAAATAAGCAATTTATCATGAATTTATGTGTGTTCATCATACCTCCATGCTTACTTTTTACTAGTCCCTAGCAAAATTATCCTAAATGCTATGTATAAAAGTAGAAGCAGGGTTCAAGTATTTAGGCAAAATTCATTGATTGCTTTAGAAAATCTCAACCCCAAGACCTAATTACAAAAACTAACCAGTGCTCGGGTGCCTGCAAGAATGCAGACCGTCCAAGCCCTCGCCTTATTTGAGAAGAGAAGATAAAATTCTTTTTCTTATTTTTCTTCTTTTCTAATTTTTTTTTGTATTTCTAGAGTTTGAGAGTTACGAGATAACTTTTTACGGCTACTCGACCCGCCAAGACTCGAAAAGGACTCTAAGTGCTAAGCATCTTGTGAAAATAGTGAAATACTCACTAGACGACCGTTAAAACGGACTTCGGATTTCTACGACCCTAGGTGACCTTGCCTAAAGGTTTATCTTTACAATTGGTAGCTTTCTTCCTACTTTCTTTTATATGGGGTCAACAAAAGGACGAACCCAGTGTATATCTCCCTGATTTATTTTACTTCCCCGCTTCTTCCTTAAGTGTTTTAGGAATTATTGTGCATTTTTTTTTGTGAGCTGGGTTTTGGACAACTGGCCGATGAGTTGTTACCATCGACAACTTGCCAGCCATATTCATGAGGTAAAGTGTGGTTTTATTTATCTTTTTCCTTTTTTTCACCTTTTTCTATTTTTTTTCTTTCTTTTTTTTTTAAGTAGGTGGCTTTCCTGATCTAAGATTTACCTAAGGGCAATACAATGAAAACGGTCTTATGGCTGGGCTCTGGACAACCGGCCGATGAGCTGTTACCACCGACAACTTGCCAGCCATACCACCCAAGTCGGTCCATTAGCTACCCAATTTCCATAAAAACTGCCAAAAAGTGAGTCAGTGCAAAAAATGTGTGTAGATGCTTAGGTTTAAAGTCCCCCCAAATCAGAAGACGGGTTGATAAATCGTATACATATCATCTCAAATTATTTACCAAATTAAAATAAATTTTAATTGGCGAGGACTCGAGACTAAATCCACATTCGAGTGGACACCTGGGCTAATTAAGCCTGAAGACTTGAAGAGTCTAAGTATTCAGGTCTCAAAGTATCAATTCCTAAAGTTTACAACTCCTAATGCCTAAGTTCTTGTCTCCTAATTCTAAATTTTTTTTTAATCTTTTTCAAATTTTCATTTTTTTTAACAAGAATCAAATAACAGGAAATCACTGTTACAGCTGACAAAATGGTTATAAAATATGTCCACTCCCCCATGCTTAGCTATTGCAATGTCCTCATTGTGAAAAATGAAATCATGCAGGAAAGTAGAAGTGGAAGAATAACACTTGATTTCCGTGAGACTCTGGTCAGCTTGGAACGGTCTTTACATGTGTTGAGTTTAGTGCCTTCAGCTGGGTGATGATCAGCTTGCAGTGGTTATGTCAAGGTAAGAGCAACCTTGTCCGAGACGGGTTCAGGGAGAACATGGTCAACAAAGGGTTTAAGACGTTGTCCATTGACCTTGAAAATATTACTCATCTTTGGGTCAGAGATTTCAATGGCCTCATTAGGGAAAATCTGCTCAATAATGAACGGGCCGCCCCACTTAGACTTGAGTTTACTGGGGAAAAGCTTCAATCGAGAATCGAAAAGCCAAACCTTTTTGTTCGGCTCAAAGCTTTTACGTGAAATCATCCGGTCATGGATAGCTTTGGTCCTTGCCTTATAGATTCTGGTGTTTTCATAAGCATCATTTCGAAGCTCCTCGAACTCAGATAGTTGGAGTTTCCTGATTTTCCTAGCCAACTCAAGGTCCACATTACATTTCTTGATGGCCCAAAATGCCTGGTGTTCAAGTTCTACCGGTAAGTGACACACCTTCCCAAACACCAAATGGAACGGAGACATATCAATAGGCATTTTGTATGCCGTACGGTAAGCCCAAAGAGCATCATCTAGCTTTTGGGTCTAGTCCTTCCTATCAAGCCTAATGATTTTCTGCAAAATGTTTTTGATCTCCCGATTGGAGACCTCAGCCTGTCCATTCGTCTGAGGGTGGTAAGGTATGGAAATCCGATGGCTCACCCCATATTTCCCCAATAAATTTTGAAACAGGGTATGAGTGAAATATGTGCCACCATCACTGATAATTGCATTAGGAACCTTGAACCGACTGAAGATATTTCTCTTCACAAAATTGATGACCACCTTTTGGTCATTGGTTCGGGTGGGAATTGCCTCAATCCACTTGGACACGTAATCAACAGCGACCAGAATATACTGGTGTCCAAATGAAGGAGGGAAGGGTCCCATAAAGTCAATGCCCCAAATGTCAAAAATTTCAACGGAAAGAATTGGGTTCAGAGGCATCATATCTCTCTTAGCCATGTCCTCGAGTGTCTGGCATCGGGTGCATGACTTAGAGAATTCCTAGGCATCCTTAAATAATGACGACCAATAGAATTCGGATTGCAAAATTTTTGCAGCCGTCTTTTTCTTGGAAAAGTGTCCACCACGTGCGGATGTGTGACAAAACTCAAGTATACTATGGAACTCGACTTCTGGGATGCATCGGCGAATAATTTTCTCAGCACCAATGTGGTTGGGATCATCCCAAAAATAATATTTGGCCTCAGACACAAGTCTATCCCATTGTTGTTTGGTCCAATCCAGGGGGATTTGACCAATGGCCAAATAATTGATAATATCCACAAACCAAGGGGTTCAGATACCTGAGACTGTGAGGATAGTTTCATCCAGAAAAGTATCAGAAATTAGAACATCCAGATGAGGAGAATCAATTAGGATTCTTCAGAGGTGATCCGCCACTACATTTTGTGCCCCGACTTTATCCTTGATTTCAAGATCGAACTCTTGAAGTAGCAGAATCCAGCGAATAAGCTGGGGTTTGGCATCCTTTTTGGCCAAGAGATGTTTCAAGGTCGAGTGGTCAATATAGATGATGACACGAGAACCTAACAGATAAGTCCTGAATTTTTCTAAGGCAAAGACTACAGCTAGTAATTCTTTTTTAGTAACGATGTAGTTCCTCTGGGCCTCGTCCAAAGTCTTGCTAGCGTAATAGATTACAGAGGGCTTTTTCTCAATCTTCTGACCCAAGACAGCCTCGATAGCATAATCAGATGCGTCAACCATAATCTCAAATGGGGCTGTCCAGACCAGTCGTTGCAACACCAAGGCATAGGTGACTGCCATTTTCAATAAATCAAATGCCTTACGACATGATTCATCAAATTCGAACGGCGTGTCTTTGGCCAGAAGGTTACTCAAGGGCTGAGCAACCTTCGAGAAATCCTTAATGAATCTTCTGTAAAAGCCCACATGCCCAAGGAAAGAGCGAATATGCTTTATGGATGTGGGTGGAGGAAGTCTAGAGATAGCATCCATCTTAGCTCTATCAACTTCAATTCCCCGATTAGATACCATGTGACCCAGGACGATGCCTTCCTGAGTCATAAAGTTGTTCTTTTCCCAGCTAAGGACCAGCCGTGTTTTGATGCATCTCTGAAGGATCAATTCTAGGTTAGCTAGGAAAGACTCAAAAGAATCTTCGAAAACTGAGAAATCATCCATGAACACCTGAAGACAATCTCCCACCATGTCAAAAAAGATGGCCAACATGTACCTTTGAAAAGTTGCAGGCGCATTGCAAAGCCCAAACAGCATTTTACGGAATGCAAAGGTTCCGTAGGGACATGTGAAATTTGTCTTTTCCTGGATTTCGGGATGGATAGGGACTTGGTTATATCCCGAATAATCGTCCAGGAAGCAAAAATATTTTTGCCTAGCTAACCTTTCTAGGATTTGATCGATGAATGGCAAGGGAAAGTGATCCTTTTTAGTGGCTGTGTTCAGCTTCCTATAGTCAATACAGACTCTCCAAGCAAAAGCTGAACGAGTGGTGAAGGTTTCCCCTTTCTCATTAGTCGTAACGGTTATTCCCGCCTTCTTGGGTACAATCTGAATGGGGCTAACCCATGGACTATTTGAGATTGGGTAAATAATCCTAGCATCGAGCCACTTGATTATCTCCTTCTTGACCACTTCTCACATATTCGGGTTTAGTCTCCTTTGCATTTCACGAGAAGGGCGGGATCCATCTTCCATGAAAATACGATGATTACAATAAGATGGCTCGATCCCCCTAAGGTCGTGATTGGTCCAACCAATTGCCTCCTTGTTGCTCTTAAGGACCTTTATTAACCTCAATTCTTGCTCCTTAGTCAAATCAGCACTAATAATCACAGGGAGGGTGCTTTTAGGTCCTAAGAACTTATATTTCAAATTTTTGGGCAATGGTTTTAATTCCAGCTAGGGTGAGTTTAGAATAGAAGGAAGGGAGGATGCTGATGAAGATTCATCAGGATGATCTAGTGGAAGAGGCTGGGAATGAACAAAATCAACAGCCTCTTCAGGATTTGGCAGGTCTACCATGGAGGAGGGTTGTGGGTTGGGTTCGCTAAAGCTAATGGAGTCCTCGAGTGCATTGATTGTTATACACATCTCAAGATCCTGATTCTTAAGTTCCTCAATGAATCCACAATCCTCAAATCCTCTTATTGCCTTAAAAATATCCAGAGTTAATTTCTTATCCCCAAAGGCAATCTCCATACTACCACTTTCATAGTTTATGTTGGCCTTGGCGGTAGCTAGGAATGGACGCCCCAGAATGAAGGGCATGTTCCTTAAATCATTAGGTACATCCATGTCAAGAATGAGGAAATCTACAGGAAAATAGAAATCCTTGACCTTGACAATTACATTCTCAATAACATCACTCGGTGTGGTGACCGATCGGTCTGCTACTTGTAGCGTTACTAAGATTGGCCTAAGTTCACCTAACCCAAAACTCTCATAAATAGAAGTTGGGATTAGGTTGATGGATGCACCTAGGTTCAATAGTGCCCTATCAAAAGTATATTTTCCAATAATGCATGAGATCAAGGGGGCACCTGGATCTTTCTTCTTTTGAGGAAGGTGATATAGGATCACAGAACTTTCCTGCTCAGAGAGAATCACCTTGCTTGGAGTGGGTTCTCTCGGCTTACGCTTTTGGGTACATAGTTCTTTCAAGAATTTAGCGTAAGCCTGGATGTGCTTAATAGCATCGAGGAGCAGAATATTGATCTCTACACTCTTGAATAAATTCAAAAGCTCCTCAGTGCTGTCTAGGGTTTTCTTCTTCTTGGTTTTCAATAGGCCCTCAAGGAACTGGATATGGGTGGAATTTTCAATTTTCAGTACTTGGGCCTTATGTCTTCTTCAGCCTCCTCCTTCTCTTTCTCAAGCTCCCTAGGATTTTGACTTCTAGAAGGTAATTCAAGGTTCTGGGTCTGCTTCCCACTTCTCAAGGTGACAGAGTTTGCAAAGGCATAAGGGTTTGGGTTTTGAGGTGGATTAGTGAAGATTGGAGGGCCTTGGTTGGTCATGTAACCAGAGGAAGAAGAATAGGGATCCTGCTCAACCACCTGAGCATGTGCGTGTGGGTCCCTTTGATTCTTGTACCATTGGACTCTATTGCCCTGATTTTACACATTACGTGGGTTGGGTAAGGGTTGAGATGGTAGGGATCCGAGTTGTCGGGTGTTTGCAATTAACCCGGATTGCATGTTATCCAAGGATGTCTTCATTTGTTGCATAAGCTAAAGCATGGACCGTTGCATTTCCACCATCTGTCAGTTTAAATCAGCCTGCCCCACAGATTGTTGGGCATTCCAAGATGGCTGACTAACTGGCCTCGGGGGCAACTGAGTGTATACTTGACCCTGACCCATAGGTTTTTGAGATGCATAGTTGTTGGGTCGAGATTGGGTCTGTTGCCCCTTATTTTTTTAGAAGTTAGGGTGGTTCCTCCATCCCGAGTTAAAAGTGTTGGAATATGGGTTGGACCTAACATTCTCCTGCATTGCATATGCATCCTCATAAAACAAGGATGAAGAGAAGGAAGGATTAGAGAAACTGGGATCAAAGGCCCCAATTTGGAACCCATATGGTTCCGAGAAATCCTGGCTCACAGGTTGAGCCGAATCGAGTTGGCTCACAAATTCCTGCCCCGTGGGAGCTCGTGAGGAATGGAATCCTGAATTCTGGGATTAAGTGGGTAAAGAAGTGTTTCCTGAATTCCCAGACATCCATTCTTCCATTTTCTTAGCAACCAAGTCCATTTTATCCAATTTATTACAAATTAATTCCATGTCAAAAGAATGAGAATCCTGGATCTCATTTGAACTTGACCTAGGTTGTTTGGACCAGTTGAATGCATCCACAGAGGCATTATTAATGGAGTTCTCGCTCAATTTCTCAAACAGGTCGTATGCGCTATTTGCATCCCTGTTGAGGAAATTGCCTCCGTAGGAGGCGTCCACATGATTATGGAGTTAATCAACCAACCCGTGATAGAAAATCTGCACGAGTTGCCCTTTCGACACCTCGTGGTGTGGACACTTCCTCAAAAGTTCCTGGAATCGCTCCCAGGAACCATGAAATAGTTCCCCTGGCCACTGGGCGAAAGTGGTAATTGCCCGACTCAAGGCATTGGTCCTTCCGATAGGGAAGAATTTCTTCAAGAAAGTCGACTTAAGAGCAGCCCAAGTTTCAATCGGCCTTCCTATAGTCCGGTACCAATGTGTGTGGCCTTATCCTTGAGAGAGTGGGGGAAAAGCCTCATGATCATTTGCTCTGGTGGTCTGAACCAAAGTGGTCAGATCCTCCAGGAGCTGGAATGGGTCCTCCGAGACAAGCCCATGGAAATGCTTAATCAAACTTAAGACTTAAGGCTTGATTTCTATGTCTCCGGCGGGAATCATGACACCGGAATGTTCCCCATAATTTGAAGGATCGTAAAAATCCTTCAAGGGCTGAGCGCCCTGACCATGCATGCATTGGAACCATTGCTGCATCTGTTGTAATTCTTCCAACTACCTCGGAATCAGCTCCTGCTGGTTCAGAGGCGGGGGAGGTAGTTGTTGATCAGCCATGGGATCTGCTTGGCTATAGCTCAACCTCTGCCTCCTAGAATGGTCCAAAGGTCATTCCAATCTAGGGTTCAATGACCTCCTCCCAAGCATACACTGGAAGGAAGTTGGAAGGACGGGGGAAAGAGGGACCCTATAGTACAAGAATACAAGCCTGTCCTTAGATGGGGTAGCCTAAGGTCTACTAACTCTCATAATCCATCCTAAGATTATGGACGATTTACTCTACTTATGTCCAGGCAATCCAACCAGTTAGAAGGAGGGACTGGGGAGAAGGTTCCTCCTTTGGCTTGCGCCTCCGGTTCCTAGTGTACCCCCCAGCTGTGGTTGTTTGACGCTACTCCCCTAGCTAGACATCAGATTGACTAGTATAAGCAGGTTAATCATGAATAATCTCAATCTGGATCCCGACAAGCGAATGAATCCTTAGGGCCAACGTCTAATGGATTTTAGTTAGGCTTGGGAAATTGGTGCTCTGGAATGTGATGGGCCCTTAATGATTTGTTTGAGAACGTGTGAATGTGCACAACCAAGAGGTTTTCAAGCAAGATTATTAATGATGAGGTGAGTTTTAGGGTTCGAATCTTGCTTAATAGCCTTTAGGATTCAAATATTAGGTGTTTTCACCCAAGTTTTGTGAGGCAAACTAAGTTTGTTGGTGAAAGCATGTGTTTAAGTATTTTCCTTTAGAAATCAAGAAAAATATGTAGTGCCTGACTTGACCTAATTATTGAATCCTATGGGGCAGCTAGAAAATGAAACACTTTTAGTTTAGGTGGTGCGGCCCAAACAATTCAATCAATTGGCTCAAATGCACCACCGATTAAGGCACACAAAAAGGTGGTTAACCTAATATGATTTCTACTCTTTTATGTGTTGAATTCATGTACTGGGTCCACAGGTCGGAAGCCCGGTTGAGTAGATGAAAATCAAGTTCGATTATGCGCCTCAAATGTGGGTGTATAGAGTGTGTAAATTGATTCGTCCCACAGAAAATATCCTTTTGTTTTTCTTATAAGATGTAGGTGAGATGGTTGAAGGTGGCAAACAAGACAAACAAAGTCTATCCTAGGGTTTATGCAAACACCTAAGTAGATTAGGTCTTGGTTATGATTGTGACGAAATGAACTAGTGGGGGGGAATGTGGGGGACACTTACAGAGTACTCTACCCGCACTTTACTCCGATCTACCGCACTTGGATCTCCATGCTAGGGTACCTGCAAGACAGTAGACCAAAGAAAAGTAGGGTTAGTGCTATGTAAATGCAAAGGAACGTAATAAACAATAAAGTAGATTCCGTTGCCTCCCTGGCAACGGCACCAAAATGGTCGGGCGTGTTTCGCGTGTTAGAAATTGGCTTTACAAGTAACCCTTTGTAGTAGTTGCAAAACACGTCGATCAGATAAAATTTATACCTGATTTCACCACAAAAACACACCTGCAATTGTGTCGTCTTGTGCTATTCCCTAGCATTACCAGTGCATATTAGGTTTCTATAGTCGCATTTGTGAAAATACATGCATGCATGCATTTAATTGAGAGGGGAGGAGAGTGAAATAAATGGCCTTCTAAATTAACATTTTTCCTCAAGTGCATCTTTCAAAAATTCACCATCTTTATATTTTTATTTCTACTTGACTTTGAATTCTTCCCGCGGTTGCATGGCATGGCTGGACCTTCCTCCTCGTGCCATGCTCTGCAACACCTTTCCTTGCCAGCCGCATGCAGCCTCACCCTGCCAAGCCATGCACAAGCCATGCACAACTAGGGCATGGCTGTGCATGCGTTCCTCTTCTTTAAAAAGTGCACAGCTCCTTCTTTGCAAAGGAGCCTAGTCCAACCAAAAAAAAAAAACTCCACAGCATTTTCTTCTCTAGGTCGCCTCCTCCCCTCTCCCTCCATACGCAGGCCCTCCTCCTCTGAGGAGCCACTCTATGGGCAGGAGTCCATCACTGTGGTGCACACCCACCACCGTGAGACCACCACCGCCCAGCTCATCAAAGAGCCAGTGGGTTTGGTGGTCTTCTTTTCCCTGTCTCACGTCCAAGCCACTTCAGCCATTGGAGCAAGAGCTTCAAGCTTTGAAGCTCAAAGCTCTGCACGCAGTAGCAGCAGCAAGGCGGCAGCAGCTAGCAGGCCACCGCGTGCGCCTGCAGGCTGCCTTCGCCTTCCGCTTCTTCGCGCTGCACTCACCTTTCCGCCTGCAACCGGCCACTATGCGCCCTTGCAGTGGCCGGCCAAGCTTCATCGCGCACCCCAGCCAACATTCGCAGGCCATCGCGTGCCCTGTCGCTCTCCTTCGCCTGCAACCCAGCCCTCTCCGCGAGCTCTGTCGCGAAGTCCCACCCGCAAGCCACCGGTCGGCACAACCCTTCCACGCGTGCGTCAGCCCGCGCACGCCAGCCGCAAGCCGCCATCATTCACAGCACCCACATCACCCAGTTACGTGGCTCGCCTGGCCACTGTAGCCACTGTTCACGCATTTCAGCGGAACACTGTGGCTACAGTGGGGTGACTGGTAAGTTTCTCACTTATCCGGTCACGCGGCATGCCACTACCGGCCACTGCCCACGCGCGCGTCAAGCCCCGAGTCCACTCCAACGCTCGCCCGCTCGTCTGCATGCGGTCCTCTGCCAGCGCCCGTCCGCTTCAGCGTCTTCGCCTGCGTATGATCACCTGCTCCCAGCACCTGCTTCTGCCCGCACCTGACTCTCTGCGCAGCGCTGTACACTGCGGTTCTCTCCTCGCGCTCACTCCCTCCCAGCAATCACGTCCTCACGTGCATACGTGCCTGCGCGTGAGCACATGGACTCCAGATGGCGGGCTTGAAGCTTCAGATGCCTTAACCCTCCAGCCTTCACTCCAGCAGTCTCCCTCTCTCTCTCTCACAGCACTCTCTCACTCTATCGCTGCACACACACACTCTCACTTATATAGTATTATATACATATATATACATATATATATATATACTTATATCTATATATATAGTAGTATTTATAAAACTAAGTATTAGTATACATACACAGATATATACATATATACAAATATACATACATATATACCTATATATCTATATAACTATATATACATATATATATATATATATACACATATCTATCTACATATATCTATATACATATATTACTATATATATATATACATATATATACATCTACATAGTTATATATACATACATATACATATATATATATATATCTATACATATACCTATCTATACATATGCTTATATCTTTATATATATATATACATATATAACTACATATATACCTATATATTTATAACCATATATACATATAGATATATTTACATATATACATACATATATATATATTTTCACATTACTTACCATACGTTGTATCGCGGGAATATCTGCAGCAGTTGCTGATATTCCCCGATACATGCGTACAAAAAGCGTGGTCACACACATCTTCCACCATCCATCCTACACTCCACACGGCACTTCGTCCTGTTGGTTGCGTCTTTCTAGACGACGACGGACTCGACATCGTGCTACACTCCATCTCCGCCTCCACCCCCACCCCTTTATACATATATAGTATATACATATATATCTATACTATATTTACTTAATTTCTATTTCTCTTGCATGCCAATAAAAAGATAAAAAAATATATAAAAGAGAAAAAATAATCCTTGACTTGCAGGTACTCTGTTTTGCGAATAGCATGACCCATTTTGGAACCCTGATTTGGCTCAAAGCCAAGAACTTCATTTTGAGGGTGTGCCTCAAGGACAAGAATTATCAGAAAAAAAAATCTAAATAGAAAAACACCAAAAACACAATAAACGAACAGAAGAGACTCATTGTAGGAAAAGGCGTAGAAACTTCACTTCTAATCTCACTTCCCTGAGTTCGACCCTGGGCCTAAAAGTAACCAAGATAAAATCAAGTAGGCCATGTTAAAAATTTTGTAAAGAGATGGTTAGGTCCAATTTAGATTAACCACTATACACACTTCAACGATAAAATCACCATATTAACACACCTATCCGGGCCTGACCACCATCTTTTCTGGTGCTGTTGCTAGGGAAGTGCGCCTTCAAGTAAGTTTTTATTCCATTCCTTTCATTTTTCTCTTCTCTCTTCACGGGTGTCTCTGTTTTTGGTGTGCAGGTAAACCTGTTGCAAGGAGAAGGCAGGCAGACGAAGTCAGAGATGTGGGTAGATCCAAGGCTGGAACGAGAGCGTGAAGACGCCGACACCGCACTAGAGCTTCGCACACGTGGCTGAACAAGTAGGTCTTTCTTTCTTAACAACCTAGGTTAACTTGTCACCTTAATAAAACAAAAAAAAACTAAAAACTAGAAAAACTTCTTGGGATCTCTTGGGGCAAGAGGACTAAAAATCACTTGTTTGTTTGTTTGCCCTTACTCCCACCGCCCCGGGATTTCCCGCCTTACTTCACATAGCGAAAATCCAAGAATCTTGATTCTTGAATTTTTTGCCGTGGGAAGTATTGATAAACGCCAGTTTATCATCATTCTTATGCATTAAAACAAACCTAGCTCTTAGGATTTTACTCCGCAAACGGGATTTTGGGCTGCATTTAGGCATAAAATAGGTTAGGCATGCATTGCATTTTTTATTGTCCTTTTAATATGTTTTTATGAGTGTTAGGGATGTACAGATATATAGATCCCTAAAACCCTAGCACTCAAGAAGGCAAATGGTGAAGGAAAAGCCCAGACTAGCTGGAACTCAGCCTGATCCAGCTCACCTCAGCTTGATCCAGCTCACCTCAGCTTGATCCAGCTCACCGCAGCTGGAACCTAGCTTACTTGAACTAGGATTAGCTCATCCCAGCTCCATTCAGCTAATCTCAGCTAGATGGCCTCTCAAGAGAGTTCACCTTAGCTTACCCTAGCTCAAGTCAGCTTAGATCCAGCTCAACTTAGCTGAGTCTAGCTCATCTCAGCTCCCACTAGTCCACAGGGAGCTTTAGCTAGCTCAGCTAAGTTGGCAGGAGTTCACCCCAGCTCAGATCCAGCTCCACTCAGCTCCAGCCAGCTGAAGAAGAACTCATCCCAGCTCAGGAAGCTCAAGTCCAGCTCCCGGGGACTCAGCTTAGCTCAACTCAGTTGAGCTAAGCTACCTTACCTGCCTCAACCAGCTTGATTCTCCCCGGTAGCACCAGACCTAGCTCACCTCAGCTCATTTTGGTAGAAGCTAGCTTACTTTAGCTTGGCTTAGTAGCTAGCAAAGAACTAGCAAGCTAAGCCAGCTAGAGTAGCTCCATGCCAGCCTCTTCAGCAGCAGCCAGCTCCAATTTTAGCTCCAGACTTCTCCTCCTCAGCTCTTCCCTCCAAACCCTAGCTCCAACACCTTCTCCTCTACTCCTCCATTAGCTAAGCTAGCTTACCTTAGCTTAGCTTAGCTATGCTCCAACTTCCTTGGCTTTTACCACCCCAAAAACCCACCTACCAACTCCACCCAACTAGCTCCACCTAAGCTCCACATAAGCTAACCTACTTGGCACCAATCGAACCTACCCACCACCTCCAAAAGACACCTAAAAGTGATGCCAAAAACTACCCATAACCACCCCTTAATGGCGCCACTTTTCCCTCCAAAATCTCCCCTCATCTCCACCACACAATCCCACTTGAACCCATCTCCACCCTCCACCTAACTCCCCTTCTAGAAGACCCCATGTTGGCGCCAACATGGGGGTGTCTCTCCACCACCAAAAGACACCAACACCACCATAACCACCCCCTTTAACACCCCTTGGGTTGGCGCCAACTCACCCTAGCCATAGGATCACCAACCACCCTCATCCTTCCATCCTAGCCCTCCATTTCAAGGGGCACCTTAACCCCCCATCCTACCCTATAAAAAGACCACTACCCACCACCATTCAAGTCATCCTTGGCTAGCAATTTCACTCTCATATTCCACCAAGAAGTCCACGTCCAAGAGAGAAGAAGAAGAAGAAGATTAAGGGGATATTCTGTCCCCTTGGTGCCTTCCCCTCTTCCCTTCTCTCTTGGGTCACGCCAGCGAAAGGAGAAGCCAGGCAAGGAAGATCTTGGAGGAGATCTTGAAGGTGGTCACGCCACCTTGGAGGAGTTTTTGAGGGTGGTGCACGCCCACCCCTTTGGAGAGAGCATTAAAGGTGGTAGCTTCCACCTTGTAGGAGCTCTCAAGGAAGGAGGAGTAGGAAGCCCTCTTTTCAAGCCAAGGAGCAGCTAGGCTTGGAGCAAGAAGACAACCTTCTTCACCATTGTTACAAGAGGATTTGTGTTTCTTTTCTTGCTTTTAGATTGTTTAATTCTAGTAGAAGCATTCCTCTACTTGTCCTTGAATAGAACACTCATTCTACTCAATCAAAATTGCCTTCTTTTAGCTTTTTATTGCAGTTGTTTGTTTTGGTTCTAGCACTTGTTTCACCTCTTCTTCCTAATTACCCTAGGCCTCCACTTGCCTTGAGTGAGCTTAGGAAGAAGATATTTCTATCTTTTAGATTTTAGTTAATCATTTGTAGGTGTTAGTTCTTTTAGCTACAATCTGCAATTTGCCCTCGTCTTTTCAAAATACAAAAAAATTACATATTGAAAAATATCAAAAAGAAAGTTGAGATCTATCTGTAAGAAAGAGGATTAATTTTGCAATTTTTGCCTCCTTGGATGACCCTAGATACTCCCCTATCTAGGATATAAATTTAAAAGCGAAAGCGGATTCGCATGTTACAACGACGTTAAAAACCCGCTTTTACAAATCACGTGTATTTCACAATCACTTTTTGGCACCGTTGCCGGGGAGGCACGGTTTGTCTTTAATTAATTTTCTCTTGCTTAAAGTAGATCTCATCCCCTTCTCTTTCTTTCTTTTTTGTGTGCAGGAACTACAGCGGGAAGGCGGGAATCTGGAAGCGAGAGCTCAAAGTTCCTTTTCTTCCCTCGAAATTCAGCTTGGTTCCTCTTTCTGGTCACATAATTAATTAAAACTACTAAAAATATATTAAACTTGGCTTTCAGAATCCCAAACAACTTAATTAAGTGGAGTGGTGCATTATAAAATCCATTGTTTGCTTGTATGCTTCTTTAACACCACTCCATTGCAAGTATTGGTGTTCTATTTTTCGGGTCCAGATTTGTATCCGGACTTGAAAAATCGATTCCTAACACCACAGGCCTCTTAAAATCATAAAATTTCATAGAGTGATCCCAGATTAAGTTTGGAACATCAGATCAATTAGATTTGTATTTAATTTTTAAAAATTCGTGGATTGCAGAGGGGTCACGCCCTTTAATCTTCCTATTTTGCTACTGTCCGCGAATTTTTAGAATTTTTATACTCATCCAATTTTTGTGAATTTTAGTTTTCTGGAATCCTTGTGAAATTTTACACATCATATAAAATCACAAAAATTTTCTAAGGTCGGTGGTAATACTGAAAAGTCCATAATACCCACGGGTATCATTTCTGGACTTTGACACCAGTACAATTAAAAATTTAAAATAATTATCAAACAATTTCTTAAAATCTTACAAAAATCTTTTTCGGAATCCTTGTTTGATTTTGTTCAAAGTAGTGGTGTTGTTTGACTTGTTTAGACCACTACTTAATTCTGAAAGCCTAAAAATAATTCATTGATAGTAAAACTTCTGTCTTAGGGATAATTGGCTTAGGGTTTCTTCTTTCTTTTTATAGACTCAATTAAAAGGAAATATACAATCACCCATACAACTTGTTTCCTTTTGATTGTGGATTTTCAAACTTGTTTGAAAATTTAATTAGAAAAACCCTAAAACACATTTAATTAAATTGAATCCTAAAAGACATAAATACAAGAAAATTGTGTGGCAACTTGATTTTCATTGGAGCCACTCTCCAATTCCTGCACACACACAAAAAAATCAAATAACAGGGTAACAACCCAATAAACGCCCTCCACATTCCGTGTGCACTATAGCATCCTAGACCTAATTAAAATTTGTAGCAACTTGACCCCTAAGGCTTTACCAACTTAGGCTTGCTATTTAGGTCTTAAGTTCTCTTTAGTTAATACCAATTATGTCATCTATATCTGGTGTTCAGGCTGAGGGGCTGTGTCAAATGACCAGGCGCGGGTTTGTACAAGCACCTGGGGTCTTCCCTGGGAAACGTTTGGGCCCAAACCTCCCCTTAAGCAACTTGGCTAGATTTGTTGACAGAACGGGTATTCACTATTGACTACTTATTTCCTATATAGACCAAGTCTTAGGTTATTAGGGAGTCACATTTAAGTTAGATCTAGTTTTGTTTGTTTGATTTGCACACTTTCTCTCATCTCTATCTCTTCTCCCCTCCAAATCTTCCAAGTAGTGCATGCACGGGCGACGATCCCAAAAGCCACACCTCGAGGGACCATCTGATTTCGCCCCCCGCAGCAAGAAATCATTATTTTCTTCCCCCTCGTCTTCTAAAAAAATGGAAAACCCAGGAAGCCGTCAAAAAAATTCTGCTTCCACTTCTAACCCGTCAGTCGATCCACAAGCTGACTCCACCCTCCCTCACCTTCGTAACTTGGAGTAACCAGAAATACCAGCAGGGCTAGGTGGCCCTCCAATTATAACCCATAATACAAATCCCTTTGCATTAATGGTCGACCATTTGGCTCGACTACAACAAAATCAAGAAGATCTAGCTAGGACTGTCACGAACCTAGCTAATCAAGGACAAAATCCACCACCCCGCCAACAGCCTGTCGTTCCTCTTAAGGATTTCTATGATCCTTCCAATTATGAGGAAAGACCAGGGGTGGTCATACCACAAGGGGATTTCGAAATCAAACCCGCCATTCTAAACCTTATCAAGCATTTTCATGGTCTTCCAAGAGAGGACCCTTTTTGCCATCTCTAGGAATTAACTGTCCTCGCTCAAACCACTCATTCCCGCAATGTGCAGGAAGACATGTGGTTAATGAGACTCTTTCCTCTCTCTCTTAAAGACAAAGCATCACATTGGCTTAGAAAAGTTGGGCGTCCTATTACCACCTGGCCCCAATTAAAAAGTGCTTTTCTTAAAAAAATTTTTCTGATTGGTCGAACAAATGCATTAAGAAGATCTATAACGACCTTTCAACAAAAAATTGGTGAACCCCTCCACGAAGCCTGGGAAAGGTTTCAGGAACTTCTAAGAAGTTGTCCCCACCATGAAATTCCACAATGGCAGCTAGTGCAGATCTTCTATCATGGATTAGAAGATCAATTAAAATGATTTGTGGATGCCTCATGTGGGGGCAATTTTCTTAACAAAGACGCCGAAAGTGCCTATCTTCTCTTTGAAGAAATGAGTGAAAACTCATTTAACATGACTTCAATGGACACTTTTGGCAGATCACAAAACCCCAGACACGGAGTCCATGAAATTGACTCCAAAACCACCTCTATTCTAGTCACACAAGATGATTTATATATGTTAGCTCAACGAATGGACCAGATGCAAATTCACCAAAAGAAAATGGAAGAAAAGCTCACAAACAAACAAGCTCCACACGTCCACTCTCCACACACTAACCTCCCACACATTCTCCGAAGAGAAAATCTACACAATATCGATGCCACATCTGCTGGCCAGCAAATCTCGGCTGATTTCCCGCAAGATTTAACTAGGAATTTTGACCAAAATATTTTTGATTCCACCTCGGAAAATATTTATGCTCTCCAGGAGCAATTTAGAAACCCCTCCAACACTTCCAATCAAAATTGGAGGACTAACCCGAATCACTCCTGGAAAAACCTGAATCCGATTCCTTTTCCCAAACAAAACTATTTTGGGAATTATGGGCAACCTTTGTATCAACCTGGACCATCCCAGGATGATATTAATAATCAGGTCATGAAAACTCTGCAAGGAATGCAGACTCAAATGACAGAAGTAACCCGTATGATTACCAATTTACAACACCAAGTTAAGGTTACTCCTGATCATCGACCTATTGGGAATTTACCATCCCAACCCATGCCCAACCTAAACAATCAAAGGAATCAATTTCAAGGTGGATATCACAGTCAACCTATTCAGCCAGCACCTCAGCATCCACCAGGTTTCAATAACAGCCAGGCCCCTCGTCCTCATCCTAGAAACAACTAGACTGCAAATGCAGTTACCTTGAGGAATGGGAAAACCACTCACAATACCCTGCCTGTTAAAGAAACCCGCTCTAATGACACACAGATTAACTCTTCCCCTCCTATTGTTCAAGAACCAATTCATGCAAAACAAGGCAACCCTGCCCCATTTCCACAAGCCCTCCACTCTTCTAAAAAGAAAAAGACAAAATCCGAGCCCACTGAGAAGGAATTAATGGATTTATTTGGGCAAGTAGAAATTAATATCCCTATCCTAGATGCCATTAAGTATATCCCTGCCTATGCAAAATTCCTAAAAGATTTATGTACTCCAAAAAGGCAACCCAAGAATTTAGGAAAGCTAATTCTTCCAGAGACAGTCAGCTCAGTTGTGCAGAGCCGACTGCCTCTTAAGAGAAAAGATCCCGGTGCCCCCCTAATCCATGTTATCATTAATGATACCTCATTTGATCATGCTCTGTTGGATCTTGGTGCCTCAATTAATCTTATCCCCACAATTATTTTTGAGGAATTTAAGATTGGTGAATTGAAGCCTGTTGAGGTTACTCACCAATTAGCCGACCGATCTACAATTAAACCAAGGGGAATTGTTGAAGAGGTTCTTGTCCGAGTCAAAGATTTTCTATTCGCAGTAGACTTTTTAGTCCTGGACATTGAGGTACCTGAAGCACTTAAGTTTGTCCCCATTATTCTTGGAAGACCATTCTTAGCCACCGCCCGCGCCAATATTGATTGTGATTCTGGAAAGATGAAGATCATGTGTGGTGGTGAACCTGTAACCCTAGACATTTTTCAAGCCTCTAGGCGGTTCCAGGAACCAGATTTCTTTGATGATTAGGATTCAGAAATAGAAAACATTGTGGAGGAAACATTGCAGATTTCCTAATTAGGTTCCTGTTTTGCTGTAAATACGGTTCCTGAACAATTTACTTTTTCTCACCCTTCCACCTCAACCACACGACTAGCTAACATTCCAGCTGACCCTTTCACTCTCACCTCACCTTTAACCCACAAAGCAGAAACTCTTTCGGAACCGGGCCTACAATTGGAATTAAAACCTTTGCTCGATTCCCTTAAATATGTCTTCCTGGGTCCAAATCAGACCTTGCCCCTGATTATAAATTCTGGACTCACCGGGGCACAAGAGCACAAACTTCTCCAGGTTTGGAGTAAATATCGAAAAGCTATTGGCTGGACCCTTTCTGATCTTAAAGGCATTCATCCGTCCTATTGTACGCATCGTATATATTTAGAGGACGATTCTCGCCCCTCCCGCCAACCACAAAGGCGCTTGAATCCTAGTATGCAGGAGGTGGTAAAAAAAGAGATTATTAAGTGGCTGGATGCTGATATCATCTACCCCATTTCTGACAGCTCCTGGGTTAGTCCAACTCAAGTTGTCCCCAAAAAGGCTGGACTAACAATTGTCACCAATGAAAATGGGGAAAATATAGCCACTCGAACCGCTTCTTCTTGGTGCGTGTGTATAGATTATCGAAAATTAAACACCGCCACCAAGAAGGATCATTTCCCGCTCTCTTTTATTGATCAAATCTTGGAGCGGTTAGCCGGACGGGAATTTTACTGTTTTTTGGACGGTTATTCTGGCTATAATCAAGTGGCGGTTCATCCTGAGGACCAGGACAAAACAACTTTCACCTGCCCCTTCGGAACCTTTGCTTTCCGAAGAATGCCCTTTGGTCTTTGCAACGCACCTACGACTTTTCAAAGGTGCATGCTTGCAATTTTTTCATACCTGGTAGGTGAATGTTTAGAAGTTTTTATGGATGACTTCTCTGTTTTTGGGGATTCTTTTGACCATTGCCTCAAAAATCTTGAAAGAACCCTCCAAAAGTGCATAGAAGTTAATCTGGTCCTCAGCTGGGAAAAAAGTCATTTCATGGTCCAAGAAGGTATTGCCTTGGGCCATGTTATTTCTAAACAAGGAATCGCGGTAGATAAAGCAAAAATAGATGCTATATCTAAGCTCCCACCGCCCACTACTGTCAAAGAAATCAAATCCTTTTTGGGTCATGTGGGTTTCTACTGTCGATTCATACAAAACTTTTCCCAAATCTCCAAGCCTTTAAGTCAGCTTCTTACTAAAGACCAGCCATTTGATTTTAATAATAAGTGCCTGGAGAGTTTTTTGAGGTTGAAGAAAGAGGTTACTGAGGCGCCAATATTGCAGGGACCTGATTGGAATAGTCCCTTTGAATTAATGACAGGTGCCTCAGATTTTGCTGTAGGGGCCATTCTAGGGCAAAGAATTGGCAAGAAGCCCATTGTGATCTATTATGCTAGCAAAACCCTTGATGATGCACAACGGAATTACACGGTTACTAAAAAGGAACTTCTTGCCATTGTATTTGCCTTAGAAAAATTTAGATCTTATCTGTTGGGGTCACGTGTCACTGTTTATACAGACCACTCAGCAATTAAATATTTGCTGACAAAGAAAGATGCGAAACCCCGCCTTATCTGTTGGATTCTGCTGCTCCAGGAATTTGACCTGGAAATCAAGGATAAGGCGGGATTGCACAATGTAGTGGCCGACCATCTCTCTCATCTTATGACGAATGACATAATGACCCCACCAGATCAGTTCCCTGATGAAAGTAGTTTAGCTGCTACAACCCTCCCTTGGTTTGCGCCCATCGCAAACTACTTAGCAACAGAACAAATCCCCACTGATTGGCCAAAAACAAAACGGGATAAGTTCTTTGCTGATATTAAATATTATTTTTGGGAGGAGCCCGACCTTTTCCGCATTTGTGCGGATCAGGTCATTCGACGATGTGTCCCCGATTATGAAATCCATGATATCTTAACACATTGTCACTCAATGGCCTGTGGCGGACATTTTTCGGGCAAGAAAACTGCAGCTAAAATCCTTAATGCGGGATTTTATTGGCCCAGCTTGCACAAAGATGCTCATGACTTCGATCGGTCCTGTGTGCGTTGCCAGAGCATCGGCAACATGACTCGAAAGGATATGATGCCCCTTAATCCTATTTTAGAAGTTGAAATTTTTGATGTTTGGGGCATCGACTTCATGGGACCGTTCATCAACTCTGGTGGGTATTTGTATATATTAGTTGCAGTCGACTATGTTTCTAAATGGATAGAAGCAATACCCACTCACACTAGTGATCACCGTGTGGTTGTCGAATTTCTTAAGAAAAATATTTTCTCAAGATTCGGCATACCAAAAGCCATTATCAGTGACGGAGGCTCACATTTCACCCACTCACAATTCCGTCACCTCCTTTCTAAATACGTGGTTAATCATAAAAATTTCCACAACATATCACCCCTAAACTAATGGCCAGGCTGAAGTTTCTAACTGGGAAATTAAAAATATTTTACAAAAGACGGTTAGGCTCGACCGTAAAGATTGGTCCACCAAATTGGACGACGCTTTATGGGCCTACCGTACCGCTTTTAAAACTCCACTTGGCATGTCTCCCTTCCGTCTGATTTTTCGGAAGGCATGCCATCTCCCGGTAGAATTAGAACATAGGGCTTTCTGGGCAATAAAACAATTCAATATGGATTTATCTGACGCCGGTAACCATAGAAAATTACAATTAACTGAATTGGAAGAATTACGTAATTTTTCCTATGAAAATGCGAGGATTTATAAAGACCGAACAAAGAAATTTCACGATAAATATATTGTTCGGAAACACTTTGACGTTAATCAACGTGTTTGGCTTTTCGATGCGAGATTACGTCTTTTTCCTGGCAAATTAAAATCTAAATGGACCGGCCCCTTTATTGTCCATAAAACATATCCATACGGCGCTGTTGACCTTTTTGATCCAAAAACTAATTCGACATTTCAAGTCAATGGCCAACGTTTAAAGCCCTATTTTGACCATACACCTAGAATTCCATCTGAATCTTTTAATTTTACTGAGCCAGCCACCCTTGATCACTAGTGCACATTACGCCTGGCTGAATGGCATAAAAGATAGCACTGGATGGGAGGTAACCCATCAATTTTTTTCTTGCTTTCTTTTTTTTTCTTCTTCCAGGTTTTGTTCATCCTAAACCCGACTGTTCTTCACTAAGGTGATCCCTTTTCCCTCCTAATGCATGAGGACATGGCATTTCTTAAGCATGGGGGGCTGTTTTTAAATTTTTACGATCGATTTAGGATGTTCAAAACCTAAAAACATACAATTTTCTTTATTTCCTGCTTGCATACCCAAAAAAATAAAAATGTTGAAAACTTTTTGAGGAAAAATTTTGAAATCGGGACTAAGGTCGAAAAATTCACTTTTGGTACAATGGGATTTAATCTTTAACAAACTAGGGATAAGGATATGGATCTGATCATTAGAATTCCAGGGTCTATTTTAGACTAGATCAAATATCATTCTCTAAAATTCCACCTGAACTCATGATAGTTCAGGTGACTTGATCCTATTTTGTAATACGGAAAGTATTTGACTTAGTTTCTGATTCAAAAACTTGCGTATCTTAAGAAACTTCTTGTGTCTATTTTCACACACAAGCCAACACTTAAAAATAATTAAAATTTTTTTGAAAAACTCCCGTGTTTGGATTTAGTAAAAGTCTGAAGCAGATCATTGGTTTGAGTTCCCACCGCCGAGAAGAAGGAAAATACCTTCTTTGAGGACGTGATGTCAACATGTTACCGCCTCGGCGCTGCTCTATATCTATATTTCATATCTTTAGACGGAGCATTAAAGCGCATTTTAGCAGCTCAAGTGTCTTGGACGGTGCTCTACCTATAGCGTCGGAGCAAGAGCTTGAGTTTGCTTGGAGCGCCCCTTTTCACCGCATCGTGTTTTGGGGTTGTGAGCTCCTGGGTGGTGTCATGGACAGTGCTATCCCGAAGTACTGGTGCCAGAGCCCCCTCAAGGAATGGTAACGGGAATGATGATCCCGACACATCTGTTATAAGACTAAGCTAAAAATAAGCATGGGGAAAAAAAAAAAAGATATATATATATATAATAATAATACATCCTTATAAATGTTGGCTTTTCACAATCACAGACACAAGGTTTTAAAGGATTTTGCAAGTTGAGAATCAAATCTAGCTCCCGGGGACTCAGCTTAGCTCAACTCAGTTGAGCTAAGCTACCTTACCTGCCTCAACCAGCTTGATTCTCCTCGGTAGCACCAGACCTAGCTCACCTCAGCTCATTTTGGTAGAAGCTAGCTTACTTTAGCTAGGCTTAGTAGCTAGCAAAGAACTAGCAAGCTAAGCCAGCTAGAGTAGCTCCATGCCAGCCTCTTCTGCAGCAGCTAGCTCCAATTTCAGCTCCAGACTTCTCCTCCTCAGCTCTTCCCTCCAAACCCTAGCTCCAGCACCTTCTCCTCCTCAGCTCTTCCCTCTAAACCCTAGCTCCAACACCTTCTCCTCTACTCCTCCATTAGCTAAGGTAGCTTAGCTTAGCTTAGCTATGCTCCAACTTCCTTGGCTTTTACCACCCCAAAAACCCACCTACCAACTCCACCCAACTAGCTCCACCTAAGCAACACATAAGCTAACCTACTTGGCACCAACCTAACCTACCCACCACCTCCAAAAGACACCTAAAAGTGGCCCCAAAAACTACCCATAACCACCCCTTAATGGCGCCACTTTTCCCTCCAAAATCTCCCCTCATCTCCACCACACAATCCCACTTGAACCCATCTCCACCCTCCACCTAACCCCCCTTCTAGAAGACCCCATGTTGGCGCCAACATGGGGGTGTCTCTCCACCACCAAAAGACACCAACACCACCATAACCACCCCCTTTAACACCCCTTGGGTTGGCGCCAACTCACCCTAGCCATAGGATCACCAACCACCCTCATCCTTCCATCCTAGCCCTCCATTTCAAGGGGCACCTTAACCCCCCATCCTACCCTATAAAAAGACCACTACCCACCACCATTCAAGTCATCCTTGGCTAGCAATTTCACTCTCATATTCCACCAAGAAGTCCACGTCCAAGAGAGAAGAAGAAGAAGAAGATTAAGGGGATATTCTGTCCCCTTGGTGCCTTCCCCTCTTCCCTTCTCTCTTGGGTCACGCCAGCCAAAGGAGAAGCTAGGCAAGGAAGATCTTGGAGGAGATCTTGAAGGTGGTCACGCCACCTTGGAGGAGTTTTTGAGGGTGGTGCACGCCCACCCCTTTGGAGAGAGCATTAAAGGTGGTAGCTTCCACCTTGTAGGAGCTCTCAAGGAAGGAGGAGTAGGAAGCCCTTTTTTCAAGCCAAGGAGCAGCTAGGCTTGGAGCAAGAAGACAACCTTCTTCACCATTGTTACAAGAGGATTTGTGTTTCTTTTCTTGCTTTTAGATTGTTTAATTCTAGTAGAAGCATTCCTCTACTTGTCCTTGAATAGAACACTCATTCTACTCAATCAAAATTGCCTTCTTTTAGCTTTTTATTGCAGTTGTTTGTTTTGGTTCTAGCACTTGTTTCACCTCTTCTTCCTAATTACCCTAGGCCTCCACTTGCCTAGAGTGAGCTTAGGAGGAAGATGTTTCTATCTTTTAGATTTTAGTTAATCATTTGTAGGTGTTAGTTCTTTTAGCTACAATCTGCAGTTTTCCCTCGTCTTTTCAAAATACAAAAAAATTACATATTGAAAAATATCAAAAAGAAAGTTGAGATCTATCTGTAAGCAAGAGGATTAATTTTACAATTTTTGCCTCCTTGGACGACCCTAGATACTCCCCTATCTAGGATATAAATTTAAAAGCGAAAGCGGATTCGCGTGTTACAACGACGTTAAGAACCCGCTTTTACAAATCACGCGTATTTCGCAATCAAGTATTCCTTGAGGCAAATAAAAAGATTGATTGCCACCCCTATTTGCCTCATTTACCTGCAATTCGAGATCACCTTTTTGGTGGGGAGACTTGGAATTGAGTTGATTCCAACCCCACCATGACTTTTCAACTTGCCTAAGATTCGATCCCGAATACTTCAACCCCAACAAATTGATTTTCTTTATCTTTTGGTTGAGCCTTGTGTGTGGACATCTTTTTGGTGATTGGGAGTACTTGAATTGAAGTGCTTTGGCTCCCTTTCACACTAATATAAAACTGATCCGTGCATCCACACATAGAAATCTCCATTTAGAGAAGCCCATTGTATTGTAGCATGCATTAACCAATTGACATTGAAGAAGGGTTTGTTGGGTTTAGAAAAAAACTTGTATTCTTGCAAAACCCAGAGATTGGATGAATTATTATTTCAGCGAAATCCTAAAATCCATACTACTTAAGGCTGAACTCTAAAAATCATTCACCAATTAAAAACTTCAATTCGAGGAGATTTCCCCGTTGCATGCTTGGTTTACACACTTGTAAAATCAATCACTTGGGCATTACCCGTAAACAACGCCCTTCACATTCCAAAAGCACTTGATCCTAAGCCTCTAACTAAAACTGGCAGTAACTTGACCCTTCTTAAGGATTGGAGGTCTAACTACCTACGTGTAGCGTCTACATGCTGGTGAGGGTTCCCACGTGCTATCGGGTGTCTAAGACTGGGGCAAACGGCCTTTCAATCTGGCCCAGTGGTTCCACGGTGCTTGCATTTGGTTCCGTAGTTCGTTATAGTAGGTAACTTAGATCTTTAGGTCTAAGGGCACACTGTAGAGGTTAGGAATTTGATTAAATTGATTTGTTATCATGTGTACCTTTGCGGCGTCATTTCTCTCATCTCTTTTCCCTTCTTATCCTCCTAATTCTTCCTGTGGTAGTGCATGTTTGGGAGGAGGTCACAAAACCCTGAACTATTTGAATTGCCTGATAATTTTGGAAAAGGATCCGAATCATTTTCCTCCTCCACAAACATGGCTGCACGCCCACCCCCAAATCCCGAGGGAGGAAACCACCCTCAGAACCCACCAGGTGGTGAAGCCTTAGATCCCATAACCCGCCTCCAAGCCCAAATGGAAATGTATAATGAATGAATGGAAGCCATTCGGGAAACATTGGAGGAAATGCAGAACCCTCCCGAACAGGAGGAGCCTAGGTCTCTTAGCTCCTATCAGAATCCCACTGCTACAGAGACCATAGGTCAAATTCGGGTCCCCATGGGCGGGGACGACTTTGAATTAAAACCTAACATAATTGGCCTAATAAATTTTCACTTCCATGGTCTTGCAAGTGAAGATCCTTTTCTCCACTTGGAAGACCTAACTCGATTAGCTGAAACTGTTAAGCCTAGAAATATCGGGTTACCTATAGTCCTCATGAAAATGTTTCCGTTTTCTTTGCAGGATAAAGCGTCGCAGTGGCTACGCACCCTTAGGAGAACCATCCACTCTTGGGAAGAGACGAGAACAGTGTTTCTCAAGAAGTTCTTCCCAATAGGGTGAACCAATGTGCTTCGCCGTGCTATCACTTCATTTATGCAACAAAACGGCGAACAGTTTCATGAGGCATGGGAGAGGTATAATGACCTCCTCAGGAAGTGTCCGCACCACGGTCTACCTAAGTGGCATATAGCCTAGATTTTCTACTATGGGCTAAATGAGACTTTGAAGTAGATTGCAGACGCTTCCTGCGGAGGAAATTTTATGAATAAAGATGAAAATGGAGCATTCGAATTATTTGAAAATATGAGTGAAAACTCAATAAACAATGCCTCCATTGTCGCCTTTAATTGTACCAGCCTGCCCCGTAATGTCCACGAACTTGACACGGGACCCTCCCATTCATCCATTAATCTTAGCCTTATCGTATAGAAATTGGATGAAGTCTCCGTCGTGCACAAGAAGCTGGACGAGCTTCTGGCCAACCTCGCCTGTTCTATGGTAAACACCCCCACCTCACCACTTCGTCACAATTCCAATTCTTCCAATACCAGGCTTATCTCGAGAAACCTTGTAAGACCTTCCTTACCGAGTGTCACGTCGAGTGACTCGATAAGTCATGTGGATCTGGCTTCTGCGAGCCAGTATTTCAACACGGAGGACCAAGCCTCCGTGTGCTCGAACGCATATTTACATGTGGACGCATCTTCTGGCATAGAAGATGTTTGCACCCTGGAGAACAACCCGTTCTCTACCACTTATAACCTAGGGTGGAGAAATCATCCGAACTTCGCATGGTCCAACAACCCGCAGTGCCAAAACCCCATGGGTGGACCAATGCGACCGTCCGCACCCGTCATCCCAAGGGCCCAGTCTAATCCTATGGCGAATCTGCCATCAGGCCCTTGCGTACCGCAAACCGAACACGCATTAAGTCCTCTTGACAAATTGATGCGAATGATGATAGAAATGTCAAAGCGCCATGAAGAGAACATGACCTCTATTCAGTACCAATTGGTGCAGCAGCATGCTGAGATCAGTCAACTACACATGGTGACTCGATTTCAGGGCACTCTTCCAGCCCAACCTGTTCCCAACCTGCGAAATTTCGTACCCCGTGGTCCTTAACCACAGGTACAACCTTCTCAGGGACAGGTTCATCAAATTCTGTAGGCTCCGAGCATTCCACCAGGATTTCAGGCTAATCTCGCTACAGCACCTCACTCTTATTTCCCCATTGCGAACCCTCCTCCACCGTATGATCCCACTAGACCTGCATCATCCAATGCTTTCACTACAAGGAGTGGTAAGCAGACCGTCAATCTGCCTCGACCTAATCCTGGCCCGTCTTCTTCTTCATTGCCCTCTCATTCAGGATGCGCACCGCATTCGCGAGAGGATGATACACCCAAATTGGTGCCAGAATCAGTCCTATTCCCTAAGGCTCTACTGAGGGAGCCAAAAGGCAAGAAGAAAGACACGCAGACCTTTGATAACCTGCGTAATTTGTTCAGGGATGTAGAAATCAAGGTACCCTTGCTCGAGGCTATCGATCACATACCTACTGTCGCCCGATTTTTCAAAGACTACACAATACCCAGGAGACAGTCAAAGAAAACCAAGAATCCGGCGGTTCTCTCACCTCATGCGAGTTATGCTATACTGTCAAATTTACCACTAAAGCAGAAAGATCCAGGCACACCGCTCATTTCCTGTAGCATCCAAGGCTACAATTTTAACCGTGCCCTGCTTGATCTAGGATCTTCCATCAATCTTATACCAACCTTCATGCTCGAAAAATTTTCTTTGGGAAATCTGAAACCCACCCCTGTCACGTTACAGTTGGTAGATCGTTCTGTCAAAATTCCAAAAGGTGTGGTGGAAGACGTGGTGGTTAGGGTCAACAGTCTCTGTTTTCCTGTTGACTTTCTTGTTTTAGATATGGAAGTTCCTAGCTCACTTTCTGATTGTCCAATCATCCTTGGTCAACCTTTCTTGGCCACAGCCCGCGCCCATATCGACTGCGAGTCAGGCTGTATTGAGATTGCCGTTGGATCTGAGAAGCTCAAGCTTAACATCTTCAAGGTAGCCAAGAACTTTGATTGCGATTGCATCGAGGATGACACATCTGATGAGGACATGGCCGTCAGCGCGTGTATCGAACTAATTGGGACCTATTCTGACTGCTGCGGATTACCTATAAACATTGACGATTGCTTGACCAACACATATTGTGACGTTCCCCCATCCCTCCCTTGTCCCGTACCTTCTCCTGGCTAGACTTTTGATGAGGTTTTCTCCGCTTCCCATACCTCGTGGTCTGAGTCATATCCAGGCTACTCACTGCCGGTCCACACTCTTGAAGACCGGATTGCCCTTTCTTTCGCGCCAAATTAGGCGGATTTGCAAACCCACTCTGGGACCTTGAGCCCATATACTTCTCACTGGGGCTATTCCTTTTTGGATCCATCTATCCAAGAAGCCCCTCTTCTTGGTCAATCTAAGGGCCAATTTCTTCCTCCTGACCTATTCTCCAACCTGCTTGGGACACTCTCGTCCCAAGAAATGCCAGATCTTTCACCATCCACTCCCAAGCTGAAAGAGCTGCCTAGTACACTTAAATATGTTTTCTTAGGACCAAATGAAATGCTCCCCGTAATCATCAGTTCAAAATTGACCAGGGAGCAAGAGTGCAAACTAACGAAGGTCCTCATAGAACACAAGGCAGCCATTGGATGGTCTTTATCAGACTTATCTGGCATTAGCACCTCCTACTGCACTCACTGTATATATACGGAGGAGGAGGCTCGACCTTCCCGTGAGATGCAGCGAAGTCTCAACCCTAACATGTGGGAGGTTGTTAAGAAAGAAATCATTAAGTGGCTGGATGCGGGTATAATCTACCTGATCAGGGATAGCCCCTGAGTGAGTCCGATTCACGTTGTGCCCAAGAAGGCAAGACTCACCATCCGTGTCAATGACAAGGGAGAATCCATCCCTACACGCACTCCTACATCTTGGAGAGTGTGTGTGGATTATAGGAAACTCAATGCTGCAACTAAGAAAGATCACTTTCCGCTACCTTTCATTGACCAAATCCTGGAGCGGTTAGCGGGAAATAAATTTTTCTGTTTCCTGGATGGATTCTCAGGATATAACCAGGTGGCAATTGACCCCTGGGACCAAGAGAAAACCACTTTTACCTGCCCCTTCGGCACCTTTGCATTTAGAAGGATGTTGTTCGGACTTTGCAACGTGCCAGCAACTTTCCAGAGATGTATGTTGGCGAAATTCCACGACATGGTGGGTGACTTTCTCGAGGTCTTCATGGATGACTTTTCGGTCTTTGGACCATCTTTCGATGAATGTCTTGCCAACCTGACTCGTATCCTTAGGAGATGTATTGATGTAAACCTCGTGCTTTCCTGGGAAAAAAGTCATTTTATGGTACACGAGGGAATTGTTCTCGGACATATCATCTCTGATAGGGGTATTAAGGTTGATAGAGCTAAGCTTAATGTAATTGCTGATTTACATATGCCTGGCTCTGTCAAACAAATCCGCTCTTTCCTGGGACACGTCGGTTTCTATAGGAGATTTATCAAAGATTTCTCCAAAATTTCTTGACCTTTAACTCATCTCCTATCGACCGATGTACCCTTCGATATGGGCCCCGACTGCATACGAGCATTCACGCAGCTGCATAATGCTGTCACCAAGGCCCCTGTTCTCCAGCCACCTGATTGGTCCCTCGACTTTGAACTCATGTGTGACACTTCCAACCTTGCAGTCGGAGCCATCCTGGGACAAAGATGCGATAGACACCCCTTCGTGGTGTACTACGCTAGTAAGATGTTGGACGAGGCCCAGCGTAATTATACTACCACTAAGAAAGAACTACTGGCGGTCGTCTTTGGGCTGGAGAAATTCTGCTCCTACCTTCTGGGCTCACACGTTATTGTTTTCACTAATCACGCGGCCATTCGCCATCTCATGCACAAGAAGGATGCCAAGCCTAGACTGATTCGTTGGATCCTTCTGCTCCAGGAATTTGACATTGAGATCCACGATAAGGCTGGAGCCAAGAATGTTGTGGCTGATCACCTTTCCAGACTGGACCCTAACCATATTGGACTTACTCTGCCCATCAATAAAATTTTTCCTGATGAGCACCTATTGACAATTAATGTGGCAAGTGGACCTTAGTATGCCGACATTGCCAATTACCATGATTCTGGATCCCTTCCACGTGGCTGGCCTAAAAACCAGCGCGAGCATCTCATGGCAGAAGCAAAGCATTATTTCTGGGATAATCCACTTCTCTTTCGGATAGGTGCTGATCAAATCATCCATTGCTGTGTTCCTGACAGCGAATTCCCCAATGTGCTATCCTTCTGCCATGATTAGGCCTGCAGAGGCCATTTCTCAGTGCAGTTTCTTTTGGCCCTCCCTTCACCAGGATGCACACAATTATGCCAAGCATTGCACTAGGTGCCAGTCGTTAGGGTCAATGTCACGTCGTGACATGATGCCCTTGCAACCCATCCTAGATACAGAAATCTTTGACATTTGGGGAATTGATTTCATGGGTCCCTTTCCTCCTTCCAATGGCTTCAAATTTAACCTCATGGTTGTTGATTATGTTTCGAAATGGATCGAGGCTATTCCCGCACGCCATGCTGACCATGTTATATCCACTCGATTTGTCAAAGACCACATCTTTGCGCGCTTTAGGATCCCTCGAGCCATTATCTTTGATGGAGGAAGCCACTTTACCCATGCTTCTTTTCGGGCACTTCTGAGGAAATACGGAGTCCACCATCGTATCGCATCCCTGTATCATCCTCAGACGAATGGTCAGGCAGAGGTGTCGAACCGGCAAATCAAGCAGATTCTCCAGAAAACGGTTCGGCCTGACCGTAAGGATTGGTCCGACAAGCTGATTGACGCACTTTGGGCATATCAAACTGCCTTCAAGGCTCCCCTTGGTATGTCTCTGTATAGAATCATTTACGGGAAGCCTTATCATTTGCCCGTGGAGTTGGAGCACCGCGCTTATTGGGCAGTTCGCCAATGTAACCTCGACCCAAACTTGTGTGATCGAGAAAGGAAACTCCAACTCCAGGAGCTGGAAGAGCTTCGTCGTGAAGCCTACGATTTTGCTTTAACTTTCAAACAACACACTAAGGCTTTTCACGACAGCCGTATTCGGCAGAAAGAATTTGAGCCATCTCAACAAGTTTGGCTCTATAATGCCCGGCTCAAATTCTTTCCTGGGAAACTGAGGTCCAAATGGACTGGTCCTTTTTTGATCTCGAGACCATTTCCCAACGGGGCAGTTGAGATCGAAGATCCCAAATCTGGGCACAAATTTACGGTCAACGGGCAGCGTTTGAAACCCTATCTGACTCATGAACCTACCCCCGTTGGAGAAACCATTGCCCTGCTGGAGGGTAACTAATTCTTTGCCTCATTCTGAGTCCAGCTGGGGAAGTTAAATTCAGCGTTCGTTGGGAGGCACCCCAACAACACTCACTATCCACCATCACTTTTCACTTCACTATCACGCTTACTTCACTTTTCACTTCACCACCCACCATCCACCCACCCTACCACCCTGCTGTATACCCTGCACTTCAGCTCTCGTTACCTGATCTTTCGTCCTTTCTCTACCCTTCCCTGCATGCATATGAGGACATAGCATCGTTTGGCATGGGGGGGTGGATAGGCATCCATAGGATCTGGGTATTTTAGGGTATCATGCAGCTTCCATCTATCTATCTATATATATATATAATCAAAAATGAAAATGGTGTTTAGTAATGATCTGAAGGCTGAAACAAAAATGCAATAAGTGTTTATGGATATTCAACCTCTGTTTTGAAGACTTTCCAGGCCACAGAAGCTTGATTCGCTCAGGCTTGGCTTAATTCACTTGAGCATTGACAAAATAAGATCGGAATCTCTCCTAACTAAGGACGTATTCTTGTACCTGAGAACCAGTACAGGATTCGTTGGTTTGCTTCTACTCGAGTGCTTAAGTAAACTTGGCTCACACTACACATATCAAGAAAGACCAGGTGAACATAAGATCCAACCCTAGTGTTCATTAGGAAAGGTGGAGAGTCCTTACCTATGGCGCAGGTAGACTTTTTATCCCAGGCTTTAGTCTTGTGTTTAGGAGCGACTCTTTCCACCAAGAAAGAACTCTCCTACCAAAAAGAAAAGTGTGCTCCTCCAAATAATGTTGTAAGAGATATACTGACATGTGTTTCAAAAAAAAAAAAAAAAAAAGAAGATACAAATAAGTCAGTATATCTCACAAATGTCTGTAAAGTCTTCTTCCTACAAAAAAGTTCTTCAGGGCAAATACCTTGAGCCACAAATGTCAGAAAATGGGATTTGAATTTTTCGTCATCTTTTTAAGGGTCAATCCGAAGACACGAGCTGAAACTGGGACCAACCTTTACTTAAAAATTCGTGAAACCTTGGGCTTGAGTCTTAATGTTCATCTAGTCAGTCTTGATCCTTCACTATGCACAAGCCATAACCTCTTGACCTCTCGAGTATGGCAAAAACCTCCTGGGTCCTGGAAATCATACTTAAGGTTTAAATATCAACAATCCTGGTTAGTCGAGAGATGATCTATGTCATGTGAGACTTAAAGTACTAGTAGTCTTCTCTACAATTTGTTCTCACAAAATCCAACAATAAACACACCTATGTCGCCTCAGAAGAAAATCTTCAGCTTAAAGATCATTTCTAAATACATTACAAAAATGTTTTGCTAGGAACTAGCAAAAGATAGGCATGGGTGTATGATTGCACCACAAAAGCACACCTGCAATTGTGCCAACTTGTGCTATACCCTAGCATTACCAGTGCATATTAGGTTTCTATAGTCGCATTTGTGAAAATACATGCAT
This sequence comes from Thalassia testudinum, assembly GCA_037157565.1. Classification (NCBI taxonomy): domain Eukaryota; kingdom Viridiplantae; phylum Streptophyta; class Magnoliopsida; order Alismatales; family Hydrocharitaceae; genus Thalassia; species Thalassia testudinum. The sequence continues at coordinate 67,128,058 of JAZHRO010000007.1, read as the reverse complement.
GCATGCATTTAATTGAGAGGGGAGGAGAGTGAAATAAATGGCCTTGCAAATTAACATTTTTCCTCAAGTGCATCTTTGCAAAATTCACCATCTTTTCATTTTTATTTCTACTTGACTTTGAATTCTTCCCGCGGCTGCATGGCATGGCTGGACCTTCCTCCTCGCGCCATGCTCTGCAACACCTTTCCCTGCCAGCCACATGCAGACTCTCCCTGCCAAGCCATGCACAAGCCATGCACATCCAGGGCATGGCTGTGCATGCGTTCTACTTCTTTGAAAAGAGCACGGCTCCTTTGCAAAGGAGCCTGGCCTAGCCAAAAAAAAAAACTCCACAGCATTTTCTTCTCCAGGCTGCCTCCTCCCCTCTCCCTCCCTACACAGGCCCTCCTCCTCTGAGGAGCCACTCTGTGGGCAGGAGTCCATCACTGTGGTGCACACCCACCACCGTGAGACCAACACCACCCAGCTCAACAAAGAGCCGGTGGGCATGCTAGTCTTCTTTTCCCTGTCTCACGTCCAAGCCACTTCAGCCATTGGAGCAGGAGATTCAAGCTTTGAAGCTCAAACCTCCGCACGCAGCAGTAGCAGCAAGGCGGTAGCAGTCAGCAGGCCACCGCGCACGCCAGCCAATACCTGCAGGCCACCGCGCGTCCTGCGTGACCCAGCCCTCTCCGTGCGCTCTGTCGCGAAGTCCCGCCCGCAAGCCACCGGCCGGCCCAACCCTTCCACGCACGTACTAGCCCGCGCGCGCCAGCTGCAAGCCACCCGCACTCACAGCACCCATAGCACCCAGTTACGCGGCTCGCCCGGCCACTGTAGCCACTGTTCATGCGTTTCAGCGGAACACTGTGGCTATAGTGGGGTGACTGGTAAGTTTCTCACTTATCTGGTCACCCGGCGTGCTACTATCGGCCACTGCCCGCGTGTGCGTCCTGCCCCGAGTCCACTGCAGCGCCCGCCCGAGCGTCTGTGTGCGGTCCTCTGCCAGCGCCCGCCCACGTAGGCTCACCCACTCCCAGCGCCTACGTCTGCCCACACCTGACTCTCCACGCAACGCTGTGCGCTGCGGCTCTCTCCCCGCACTCACTCCCTCCCAGCGCGCACATCCTCGTGCGCATATGCGCCTACGCGTGAGTGCGTGGACTCCAGACGGTGGGCCTGAAGCTTCAGACGCCTTAACCCTCCAGCCTTCACTCCAGCAGTCTCCCTCTCTCTCTCTCTCTCACTTTATCTCTGCACACACACATACACACACACTCACACTCTCGCACACACACACTCTCACTTATATAGTATTATATACATATATATATATATACACGTATACATATATATATTGATATATATACATATATTTATATACATATATATATACTTATATCTATATATATAGTAGTATTTATATAACTAAGTATTAGTATACATACATATATATATGTATATCTATATACTTATATATATATATTTACATATATACATATACTTATATATATATATATACATATATACACACCTACTTATACATATATATATATATATATACAAATATACATACATATATACATATATATCTATATAACTATATATACATACATATATATATATATACACATATCTATCTACAAATATCTATATACATATATTACTATATATATATACATATATATACATCTATATAGTTATATATACATACATATATATATATATCTATACATATATCTATCTATACATATATTTATATCTTTATATATATATACATATATACATATATAACTACATATATACCTATATATTTATAGCCATATATACATATATATATATTTTCAAATTACTTACCATATGTTGTATCGCGGGAATATCTGCACCAGTTGCTGATATTCCCCGATACACACGTACAAAAAGCGTGATCACACACATCTTCCACCATCCATCCTACACTCCATGCGACACCTCGTCCTGTGGTTGCGTCTTTCTAGATGACGACCGACTTGACATCGTGCTACACTCCATCTCCGCCTCCACCCCCACCCCTTTATACATATATAGTATATACATATATATCTATACTATATTTACTTTATTTCTATTTATCTTGCATGCAAATAAAAAGATAAAAAAATATATAAAAGAGAAAAGATAGTCCTTGACTTGCAGGTACTCCATTTTGCGAATAGTAAGACCCGTTTTGGAACCCTGATTTGGCTCAAAGCCAAGAACTTCATTTTGAGGGTGTGCCTCAAGGACAAGAATTATCAGAAAAAAGATCTAAATAGAAAAACACCAAAAACATAATAAACGAACGGAAGAGGCTCGTTGTAGGAAAGGCGTAGAAACTTCACTTCTAATCCCACTTCCCTAAGTTCGACCCTGGGCCTTAAAGTGACAAGATAAAATCAAGTAGGCCAGGTTAAAAATTTTGTAAAGAGATGGTTAGGTCTGATTTAGGTTAACCACTATACACACTTCAACGATAAAATCACCATATTAATACACCTATCCAGGCTCGACCACCAATACCGAAACTCCAAGGGAGTCCCAGGTCGAACACAAGGAGGCGACGTTTACTTTACGTGAAAACCACGCTTCGATTCGTTTCCATTTGGTATTTTAGGGTTTTGTTATTTTTTGTATTTTTGTAAGAAGAAACAAGCAAACATATCACAAGATAGAGATGTAGAATGAAAATGGCATATATATCAATCAAATGTCTATTACAATCTACTATGAAAGCATAAAAAGAGAGGAGGGGTGAGAGGAAATCTCCCGAATCGGCTATTCGATGAGACAACGGCGCCTGGCGGAAGCTCGAACGAAAGAGATGACGAAGGTGAGATGCAAGAGGTCCTCAGGTTGAGGAAAGCTTCGGCGTAGCTCCAGAATGGAGGTGAAAAGACGGAGTTGATTTGCTACCGGAATGGAGGTAGGAGGACGGCTCCAAGGTGACCTATGAAGGGGGATGAGAAGTTGGAGGAATATTTGGTGGGGCAGAGGTTTGCTACACTAATAAGAGCCTTGAGAGCTTGAGAACAAGCTCTATTGGAGTGTTGGTAGGCTTGTTAGAGCTTGGGAGTAGGTAGGAGTAGAGTAGGTAGAGATGGCTTGGAAGGAAGGGGGTGTAGGTCCTTTTATAGTGGAGGAGAAGAGGCTAAAAATGGATAATGGACCTTTAGCGACCTCTAGACCGTCGTTGGAAACGCTGTTGTAGACAGCTCACATCCGCTCATGCCCTTAGCTGGCTCTGCTGGCTTGTAATGAAGTAGCGACTGCTGTAAGCGTCGTTATAGGTCAGCCCAGCTGTCGCTGTAAGCCGGCCCCAACCGTGCTTGCACCCGCCCTGCGCTACCTCACCTATCACGTGCGCTGATCGCGTGCGCCCTGCTGTGTATGGGCTGCCATGCGCTAGCGCTTTGCACTGTCGCTGCTGCTGCCATGTGCCTGGCCAAATTGCAAATTGGAGGGGGGCTGCAGGGATTCGAACTTACGCCCCTCCCTTGCAAACTGGCACTCTAACCATTGCGCTAGATCTTCCCTTGTTTCGCAAGGAGCAGCTTGGTGCAAATGCTTCCCAGCCGTTGGATCTTGATCGAATGGCTAGGATTCAAGGGTGCGGATGAAGAAGGAATTGGGTGGTGCTGCTGGCCGGTGTTGGGCGACCTGGATGACGCCACATGGCCCCATCTGGGTCATCCATCTTCTTCTTCTTCTTGTAGAGGGTGCCATGGTGCTCAGATCAAGATGATTCCCACGATGCCGAACTACAATCGTTGCTTCGGATCCATTCGTACGGTCAGATTTTCCATCCGAAACTCGTATGGATGTCGCATTGCCCCCTAGCCATATAAAATGAAGGAATTAATATACAAAACATACAACTATCCTAAATGCCATGCAATGGATGTTATGCAATATTTTTAACATGATATGCAATGCTAAGCCTAGGAACTATCATAAATAAGCAATTTATCATGAATTTATGTGTGTTCATCAGAATCAAATCAGGATTGTAATTAGTGAATGAAATTGCGCGTTGCTCCTCGGCAACAGTGCCACAATGTTTATTATGAAAATCATCGTTTTAAAGTCTAGCATCGTAGTATAGGACAAAAATCGCGAAAACACTTAAATTTATAAACTTGAAATCAATGTGAGTTCAAGGTCGTTCGTAGGGAACAAATATGGAATTCATGTACTAATCTCAATTAGAAATAATAAGCGCAATGATAAAAATATGCAATGAATAATAATCTACTCAAAATGATATTAAATGATAAACCAATGTATCCCAAGAAATTGCTATGATAAAAAGAAGAGAGAAACACTAAACATGGTGATTTAGATCACCACTTAATCCCTCAAATTAAGCACACATCAAAACATTCAATATCTCAACAATGGTTTCAACCACTTAATTCTCAAATAGTAACGTCAGATAAGTCCATAGTACCAAATATTCCCACAGAACCTTCAATCAGACATCGGACCCTAAGGTTAGACAACTTAATCGTTCAAAGCATGAGTGATATAGACACATCTATTTAGGTTTAAATGCCTAATCATGCATGTTCCTCGGCTTAAATTTGCATTTCATGTTATAAATATTACATAGCATGCATCATTCCACATTTAGAGTAGTTATATATATTTTAGGTTAATTAGGTCCTTTTTATGGTCAGGAGAGAAGATTTATTTCAGGGCCTCAGATAGATAATCGGACCATACGAATCTGATCAGGATGATGATTGGAGTCTAACGCCTCTGAAATCGTCTAGATCGGAGTCCTGTAGCATCATACGAAGTTTAAGGAAGATCAACAGCCAGGGGGTAATGCGACATCCATATGGGTTTCAGATTGAAAATCCGACTATACGGACGAATTCGGGGTGACAATCGTAGTTCGAAGGCATGGGAATCATCTCAATTTGAGCACCGTGGCACCCTCTGCAATAGAATGAAGATGGACGGCCCAGATGGCGCCACATGGTGCCATCTGAACTGCTCCTGGGCGTCCACAGAACATCCTCTTCCTTCGAGCAAGCGATCTCCACCATTGGATTCGCATCCAACGGTTGAAGCAGTTGAGCCTCAAAACGTAGCCACGACCATCTAACTCCTATAGCATATTGGTGAAGTGCTCATCGCTCAACTAGCTGCTGCAGGATCGAGCCCCACCGAAGCTCCCAATCCATCAATTGAGCGCATAACACAGCGCATGGCTAGCAGCAACAAAAGCATGCATGAACGCAGGCGCATGCACAACCAGCGCAGCGCCAACGCACGAGCGTGCATGCGCAACTAGGGGCCCATGATGTGCGGACCAGCTGTGGGCATGAGCGGGCGCGTGCTTGGTTGTTGCCAGCCTTCAGTGACAGCCTGGCAGACATTCAACGATGCTTACAACTGTCGCTAATTGTTCGCACGCCAGTAAGGCCAGCTACGTGCATGAGCGGGTGTGAGCTGCCTACAACGACACTTACAACGACGACCTGGAGGTCGCTAATGGTCTCATGCCTATTCTAGCCTCTTCTTATCCACTATAAGGACTTACACCCCCTCCCTTCCATGCCATCTCTACCTACTCTACTTCCACCTACTCCCAAGGTCTAACAAGCCTACCAATGCTTTGTTAGAGCTTGCTCTCAAGCTCCCAAGGTGCCTATTAATGTAACGAAACTCTACCCCACCAAATATTCCTCCAACTTCCCATCCCTATTCATAGGTCGCCTTGGAGCCGTCCTCCCACCTCCATTCCAGTAGCAGATCATCTCTGCCTTCTCACCTCCATTCCAAAGCTGTGTTGAAGCTTTCCTCTACCTGACGTCCTCCCGCTTCTCACCTCCATCATCTTGCTTCCCAACTCCTTCATCCGAGCTTCCACCAGGCACCGTCGTCTCATCGAACAGCCACTTCGGGAGATTTCTTCTCAACTCCCCGTCTTTATGTTTTCTAGATTATTGTAATTGACATTCATGCAATATATCATATTTGATTCTATCTCTCTCTTGTGATTGCTTGTCATTTTATTTCAAAAACAAAAAAATAACAAAATCACAAAACACCAAAAAGAAACAAATTGAAGCGTTGTTTTCATACAAAGTAAATGTCGCCTCCCTATGTTCGACTCGGGACTCCCTTGGAGTTTTGGTATAAATTATATTTGATTATAAGTTTTGCAACTACGACGATGGGTTACTCGTTACCCCAATTTAAAACATGCAAAACCCGTGCTATCATTTTGGCATTGTTGCTGGGGAGGCAACGGATTTACTTTCTTGTCTTCTATGCTTCTTTGCATTTACATAGCACTAACCCTGCTTATCTCTGATCTATTATCTTGCAGGTACCCTAGCATGGAGATCCAAGTGTGGTAAACCAGAGTAAAGTGCGGGCAGAGTATTTTGTAAGTGTCCCCCACTTCCCCACCCACTAGTTCAATTCACCACACTAATAACTAAAACCCAAATGAACTTAGGTGCTTTTTATAAACCCTAAGATAGATTTGGTTGTTTGTTTGCCACCTCCACTCATCTCACCCCCATATATAAAAAAAAAGGAAAAAAAAATATAGTCTTCTCTTGTGGGATTTCCTGAAAGCTACACACTTAACACCCACAACTTCTCACCCTAAAGCGCACAATCACATCGATTCTACCACTTAACCAGGATCTGACTTGTGGACCCGATACACTTAACTCAACAGAAATATGTGAGTAGAAATCTGATTTGGTTAAGACCTTTCGTGTGCCTTAATCAAGTGGTGCAATAGGCCAATTGCTTGAATTGTTTAGGCCGCACCACTCAATCTAAAACTGATCCATCAAGTAGCTTGCCACTTAGGGTTGATTCTTAGGGCTGAGTCAGGCACTCCACATTCTTTTTGATTTTTAAAGGAACATATCATCACCCGTGCTTTCAAAACTTGAAGTGCTCTACTAAACCTTGATTGAACCAACCTAAAAATTAAACCCTAAAAGCTACTAAACAAGGTTAAACCCTAAAAGACACATCATCAAATAACCTTGTTTAAAAATCCTAGTTGTGCATGCACACACATTTTAACTGATCATTAAGGGCATAAGCCATCTAAAGGACCCATCACATTCCAAGAGCACAACCATCCCAAGCCTAACTAAAACTGAGTAGACGTTGGCCTTAAGGATTGATTCACTCTTCAGGGCTCAGACTGAGATTTTTTTCAATTAATCTACTTCTGCTGGTCCATTTGATGTCTAGCTAGGGAAGTAGCATCAAAAGACTGTGGTTGGGGGGTGCACTAGGAACCGGAGGCGTAAGCCAAGGGAAGAACCTTCTCCCCAGTCCCTCCTTTTAACTCGATGGATTGATCGGATAAATGTAGACCAAATCGTTTATAATCTCAAGAAGGGTCCTGAGAGTCTGTAGGTTTTTAGGCTAACCCACTTAAGGATAAGGTTGATTACTTGTACTGCAGGGCACCTTTCTCTCTTCTGTTTTTCCTCCTACTCCACAATGTATCCTTCCACATCTTTCACACATTTCCAATCCTACCCTCCTACTACCACTTATCCCCAAGATGATTACTCTTTCAACTTGACTTGTAATTACCCATCCACTAATCAAGATAACTTTGATTGGAGATACAAATCCGAACCTCAGTGTCCAGGGCCTAATACTAGACAACAAGACTATGATTACTATCCTTCCCAAACCTACAATGATTATGGATCTCTATCCTTTGATGACAAAACCACCCCGATCTATAATCAGGAAAGATATGCTGATTATAACACCTATCCTCCCCAGTATTCCATTGAAAATAGCTCATCATCATTCTTTGAACAACCCGAAATGACCTACTCTCAGGGAGGAACCTGAGAACCTCGACATCTTAACTACCATAGATTTAACCCAAAACCACCCAAACCTGAACCGAACCAATCGGTTCAAGTGAACCAGATCTAGGATAGGGTGTTCGCTAATTTGTAGAACACTATACAATCTTTAGAATCTCAGCCAACACCATGCACTGAATTACTAGAGCCTATGATCAAAATGATTGATGAACTTAATAGTTCTCTATTGGATTTGCTCCAGAGTGTTAGGGATAGGGACCTGGGTGAGTTTCCTCTTGGGAAGTTGTCAAGGTTGAGGATGAAATTTGTGGTTTCCCTAGTCAAATCTTAGGATGATTCTCAAGATGAACCCCCGTCAGGAGAGCCAATGTCTGAACCCACTCAGGCACCTATCAGGGGGGATACATATTCTGAGATTAGAGACGACTAGGTTGGGCTAGAGCAAATAATTGAGGATGATGAACCGATTAATTCACCCAAGATCCCTAACCTAGGGAATGACGAAAAATATGTCTCCATGAACCATGAAATGACACATGATTTAGAGACATATATAAATGAGGATCAAGAATTCTTTTGTTCTAAGGGTGAGGAATCTCTGAGTGACGTCTCACTTGAAGTTAAGGAAAATGATTTTAGTGAGACAAATGGTCTTGAGGAATATGATAAATCATTTGATAGCCCAACTCTTGAAGATTCTAATACAGTTAGGGTTAACTTGGAGGATCCGAATATTGATGATTCAATCAGTGACCACATTCCTCATCTGCACCCCAAAGAGCTGACTTCTGAGATCAGTATGCCCATGTCAATCTTGATTCAGCCACGATTTCTGGACTTGGGTAAATCTTTTGGGGTGAATGATATGCTAGAGGTCCCAGAGCCTGAACAATTGATGTTGGAGGATAGGAAGTTGGAATTAAAAATCTGGGAAGCTAATTCTGAGGGAACTTTGATTTTGGATCTGAGGGTTCCTATTGACCTAAAACCACCTACTTGCTATCAGGACCCTTATGATATCTTTCACGTGCGACCCAAGCTTGGAATAATTGACTATCTTCTTGAGTTGAACTATAAGTGGACACCCAATTTTAATGAATCAGATCAACCCATTGTCCGACACTTTGGTCTTGGGTTGCACACCACAAAACTGTAGGCCCAACCCCGTAAATGCAATAATCTTAGGTTATGGGTGATTTTCATCCAAAACCTTAAGACCACTCGACCCTAGGGCATGGGTCTGCACCATAATCTAGTCCACGTCTGTGGACATCTTCTGCTGGCGGGTCAGAGGATTAATCTTTTGATTTTGATTCTAACCTGCAGTTGTGAATTCTCAATTTCTTCCTTTTATGTATTTTATGCCTAGCTGAAGGCATTAAATTTAGCACGTGTTTATATTTCACGTTTTCTGCAGAGCTGACTGGATTTCTCACAATGTTCAGGTGATATTCTATTTACTCCAACTTTTTCATGTCTTTACAATGAGGACATTACATCATTTAGGCATGGGGGGGTAGATAATCAATTCTTAAGATCTTTTTTGTTAACTCCGTAGAATTTCTTTTAGTTTCTTATAAAAAAATTGAAAATTCAAAAAAAGAATAAAAAGAATTAAGAGAAGAGAACTTAGGCATTTGGAAATTATTAACTTTAGAAAATGATACGATAAGGCCAAGACACTTAGACTCTTCAAGTCTTCGGGCTTAATTAGCCTTGGTGTCCACTCGAATGTGGGCTTAGTCTCGAGTCCTCGCCAATTCAAATTCATTTTAATTTGGTAAATAAATTGGGGTGATAAGTATACGACTTATCAACCCACCCTCTGATTTGAGGGGACTTTAAGCCTAAGCATCTACACACTTTCTACACTGACTCACATTTCGACAGTTTCTTCAGAAATTAGGTAGCTAATGAACTATCTAAGGTGGTATGCCTGGCAAGTTGTCGGTGGTACAGCTCATCGGTCGGTTGTCTAGAGCCTAATCATAAGACCATTTCCATTGTACTGCCTTTAAGTAAATCTTAGATCAGGGAAGCCACCTACTTAAAAAAAAAAAGAAAAAGAAAAAAATAGAAAATGGAGAAAAAATAAATAATAAAAAAAACCACACTTCACTGCACGAGTATGGCTGGCAAGTTATCGTGGGTAACAGTCCATTGGCCGGTTGTCCAGAAACCAGCTCACAAAAAATGCACAATAATTCCCAAAACACTTAGGGAAGAAGCAGGGAAGTATAATAAACCAGGGAGATATAAACTGGGTTCGCCCTTGTGTTGACCCCATAAATAAATGAAGTAGGGAGAAAGCTACCATTCGAAAAGATAAACCTCTAGGCAAGGTCACCTAGGGTCGTAGAAACCCGAAGTCCATTTTAACGGCCGCCTAGTGAGTCTTTCACTCTTTTCACTAGATGCTTAACACTTAGAGTCCTTTTCGAGTCTTGGGCAGGTCGGGTAACCGTAAAATGTTATCCCGGAACTCTCAAACTCCAAAAGTACAAAAAAAAATTAGAAAAGAAAAAAAAGCAAAAAAGAGTGTATCTTCCCTTTTCAAATAAGGTGAGGACTTGAGTGGTCTGCATTCTAGCAGACACCCGAGCACTATTGAGTTTTCATTGTTTAGGACCTTAGTTGAAATTTTCTATTGTTAATGAACAACTTAGGCCTAAGCGATCTAATCCTAATTTTATTTTTATACATAGCATGTGGTTTAATTTTGCTAGGGACTAGCAAAAGGTAGGTATGGGGGTATGATATAGACACATCTATTTAGGTTAAAATGCCTAATCATGCATGCTCGTAGGCTTAGATTTGCATTTCATGTTATAAATATTGCATAGTATGCATCATTCTACATTTAGAGTAGTTGTATATATTTTAGGTTAATTAGGTCCTTTTTATGGCCAGGAGAGAAGAAGATTTATTTTATGGCCTCTGATGGACGATCGGACCATACGGATCTGATCAGGACGACGATCAGAGTCTAACGCCACCGAAATCATCTAGATCGGAGTCCCATAGCAACATACGAAGTCCAAGGAAGATCAACGGCCAGGGGGCAATACGACATCCATATGAATTTTGGATGGAAAATCTGACCATACAGATGGATTCGGAGTGATGATCACAGTTCGGCAACGCAAGAATCATCTCGATCTGAGCACCGTGGCACCCTCTACAATAGAATGAAGATGGACAACCCAGATGGTGCCATGTGGCACCATCTGAACCACCCCTGGGCATCTGCAAAACTTCCTCTTACTTCGAGCAAGCGATCTCCACTGTTAGATTCACATCCAATAGTTGAAGCGGTTTAGCCTCAAAACGTAGCTGCGACCATCTGACTCCTGTAGCGCATTAGTGAAGCGCTCACCGCTCAACCAGCTTCCACGGGATCGAGCCCCACCGAAGCTCCCAATCCATCAATTGAGCGCATGACATAGCACATGGCCAACCGTAGTGCAAGCATGCACGTGCATAGGCGCACACACAGCTAGCGCAACGCCAATGCGCAAGTGCACGTGCGACCAGTGTCGCATGATGTGTGGACCAGCTGCAGGCGTGAGCAGGTGCGTGCTTGGTTGGCGTCAGCCTTCAGCAACAGCCTGGTAGACATTCAGAGATGCTTATAGCCGTCACTAATTGTTTGCATGCTAGCAAGGCCAGCTGCATGTGTAAGCAAGTGTAAGCTGCCTATAGCGATGATCTAGAGGTCGCTAATGGTCCCATGCCTATTCTAACCTCTTCTCATCCACTATATAAGGACCTACACCCCCTCCCTTCCAAGCCATCTCTACCTACTCTACTCCCACCTACTCCCAAGCTCTAGCAAGCCTACCAACGCTCTGTTAGAGCTTGCTCTCAAGCTCCCAAGGTGCTTATTAGTGTAACGAAACTCTGCCACACCAAGTACTCCTCCAACTTCCCATCTCCATTCATAGGTCGCCTTGGAGTCGTCCTCCCACCTTCATTTCGGTAGTAGATCATCTCTGCCTTCTCACCTCCATTCTGGAGCTGTGCTAAAGATTTCCTATACCCGTCGTCCTCCCGCTTCTCACCTCTGTCATCTTGCTTCCCAACTCTTTCATTCGAGCTTTCACCAGGCACTGTCGTCTCACTGAACAGTCACTTCGGGAGATTTCTTCTCACTTCCCCCTCTTTTTATGTTTTCTAGATTATTGTAATTAACATTCAAGCAATATATCATATTCGATTCTATCTCTCTCTTGTGATTGCTTGTCATTTTATTTCAAAAACAAAAAAATAACAAAACCATGAAACACCAAAAAGAAACAAATCGAAGCACGGTTTTCAAACAAAGTAAACGTCGCCTCCCTATGTTCGACCTGGGACTCCCTTGGAGTTTTGGTATGAATTATATTTGATTACGAGTTTTGCAACTACAACGACGAGTTACTTGTAACCCTGATTTCAAACACGCCAAACTCGTGCGATCAAATAAGGCACAGAGGCAACATAGAGTGAGCTTTTCAAATTTTTTCCAACTACTATGTGGGCATGCACAAATCTCGAGGCAAAACCTACACTACCCTCCTTAAATTTTCATTTCTCCTCAATTGGGTATACGGGTGCACAGTAACCAGGTTATTAGGTCAACTATAGGGTCCAGACTCACCGGTCGTGTAACGTGAGTGAGGAATGAAGGTTTAGAGTGAAAGGGGACCCGACCCTCGTGTCATGGGCAAGAAACCACTGGCACAATTTCCTTTTATTCACTAAAGAGATTTTGTCACGAACAATGTGGGACTATCCTGCGTCGTCTTTCTTTGTGTGTGCAGTAGCTACTCTCTTCGTAGAATTGGAACTGCTCCTCGTTGTCTTTGCTCGATTGAAGGTGTAGGTGGCTTCATGAAGATAGGCCATGTTTATTGGACGCGGTCTCGAGTCCAGTGGTGGTCAGAACATGGCAAATGGAGCTAAGGATGACGGTGGTGATAACAAGGTTCGATGACACTTGAAATCTAAGAAAGTGGCCTCGAATCCCAATCAAAAGAGCTCAGACACTTCGAGGGACCATGGCGGTGTCCTGGTGGTGGTTATGGGTCATGTGCGTGTGTGTGGTGGTCGGTCAGTGATGGTTGTTGCATGTAGAGGTGGGTTTGTTCGGGGGAGTGGTCGAGTGGTTGCTTCGCTCAATAGGTTTAGCGCTTTTGATGGTGGAAGCAAGGTGAAGCTTGTGGGAGTCATCGTGGTAGGATTGGTGATCTGTGGCAGTCACATGACTTCGCCGAAGCTATACCAACGTTGGAGAAGATGGTGAATAGACGATCGAATTGAGGTTCTAAAGACTTAGACTTATACTAGAGAGAGAGAAGGATAGTTTGAGCTAGTTACAGACGATGGGGAAAGGATATCTGCGTCGGCTTTGATTGGTTGACATCAGAGGGGATGAAGGCTCCAGTGATGAGGAGCGATGACGACGAAGGGGTAGACGACTCCTACATGGTATGGCGATGAGCGGAAGACATAGGGAAGGAAGTTCGCTCTACCTATTGTACGTGGCTGAGGGCGAAGAAGAGGAGTCTGAGGAGGTTGACAGAGCTTGGTCGAAGCAGGCTAGGGAAGGAGGAGAAGATTTTCTGGCCTAAAACCTTGCTAAGGAGGACGGTCCAGAGTTGGGGGAGTTCTTATAGAGCTTAGACCGAACCCTAATTGTGGAAAGAAGCTCAATTGGGCTTCAACTTAGAATCAAGAAACCCATAATTTTCATGGGTTCGCTGGAGCTTCATGGTGTGAATTTGGAGCCAAGATCTTGCTCAAATGATTCCTTGTAATGAGAACACCAATCCCACCAAATTTGGTGGGATTTGGAGTTGATTTGATGAGGTTTTGATCAAGTCAAAGATCGTCTATAGGTCACTTGACCTAATAATGGCTGCAGGGAATAAAACATGAAGAAGATGAGAAAACTAGGGACTTGATCACAATAAAATTGAAAGTTAGGGGTTTAAGTGAGAGAAATAGAGATCTTAGGGACTAAATTACAAACTAGGTGAAGATGGATTTTGATTGAGCCCAAATTTTGGCCTTAGCCTAATTTGAACCCAAGAAATCTGATGGTGAACGTGGATGAGTTTTGACCATGTTTCACTAGAAAATTTGCACAGAAGCCCAAATTAGGGTAAAATCCCGTCTGAAACTCTATTCAAGGTCAAAATAGGTTTAGATGGTCAAACCATGGGTATCAATCCTCTTAGGATATTTTTCTATACTTTTTAGGAGGTTTGTATGAATTTTATCTTGACGAGAACCTCTTCAATTTAAGCAGGTTTGAAATTAGGGTTCTATGTTCTGATTTGGTTCTCGAAATGCGTGAAAACCTATTTTTGTCTGTGTTGACCCACTTTTTGGACTTTAATGCTCATTTGACCTTTAATTAACCCCTGGGTGACCCTTTGGTTACTCTGCATTTGTGATGTGATGTTAAAACTTCAAAATTAACCTTATTTTAATGTTTTCTTCTCAGAATGGATTTGAGTGGAATTACTGTCCCCAGGTGATTATTCAGGAGCATTTTTCACTTTATTTCAACTAATTTGAGTTAGCTATGGCTGTTTAATCTAGGGTTTGGTATGGGTTGGGAGGGTAAATTTCCCATTGGCCTTTGATCCGACGTTACCGTGATATGATTTTGTAAATTAGAGACAACACAGGTAATGTTATTCATTTGTTGCTGTATTCCTTGTAGGATTTTCATTAATTGGTTTTTAATATCAGCCTGTGAAGGTTGGTTTTGGCCAAAATTTCCCATTTGATTTTGAAAATGCAAAATTTGATTGGTATTTTTCCTGGAAAAACTAGGGTTATTCCTCTAAGTGGGATTATAGAAGTAGGAGGAATTGTTTCTAAAATTATCCTAGAGAGCAAAAATGTTTTCGTTGACTGGGATACACATGGAAGAATTATCAAAAGTCCCAGCAAATTCATGTGCAAGATCGAGGTTTTGAAATTTGCTTATATCAATTTGTTGCAAATTTTCCTAGTGGAGGAAGGTTGGGTTAGTGTCAGAGTTAGAAAAACGAGAGTTAGGGTTGGTTGGAACTGAGTTTTGTGGTCGCATATTAAATGTTTCTTCCATTTTCTTTTGATTGATTTGCATTTGGTTGAGCCTTTGTGGAAAAAGTTGCAAATCGTCTTGTGTGACAGGGATAGATTGTTGTTGTGTGCCTACTTCATGGACACGTACACAGGTATTGACATTTCTACCAAAGGTGTACATCGACGAATGGTTGAAAGAGTTTTCACTCATTTCGTCAAAAACTTCATAGTCACTTTTGGCATCTTTATTTAAAAAATTGCCCCTACATGAGGTGTCAACATATTGCCTCAATTGGTCATGAAGACCATGGAAGAATATTTGCATGAGTTGCCAAAGTGGTACCTTGTGGTGGGGCAGCTTCTTAATAAGTCCTGAAATCTTTCCCATGCTTTATGCATAGGCTCGCCAGATTTTTGTTGGAAGGTGGTTATTGCGCAACGTAAAGCATTAGTTCGAACAATAGGGAAATATTTTTCAAGACATGTACTCTTTAATTGTGTCCAGGTAGTGATGAGTTTTCCCATTGTCATAAACCAATAAGCGGCCTTGTCTTTAAGGAAGAGCAGGAAGAGCTGCATTAGCCATAAGTCTTTCGGCACATTCTGGGATTTAGTGATTTGGGCGAGGACTGTGAGCTCCTCTAAATGGCTAAACGGATCTTCTCGAAGAAGGCCATGAAAATGTTTAATAAGGTTTAGGATCGTATGTTTGATTTCAAATTCTCCATCAGGTATGACCACCCTTGGCCGTTCTTCAAAATTTGAGGGATCATAGAAATCCCTTAAGGGAACAGAGGGTTCAGCATTGGGTGGTCTATTATTGGCTAGGTTCGTAACGATCCTAGTCAATTGTTGTTGATTCACTTGGAGTTGTTGGAGTTGGGTTACTACCATGAACAACGAGTTGGTGTTGTCAAGATTCAAATTTCCCATTGGATTTTGCTGAGGTGGCATTTTAAATTGTGGTTTGGGAACTTCAATTTCAAGTTGTTGAAAATTGAAGTTCCCATTTTGATGGTTAGAAGACAATGGGTTGTTAGAATTTTTTATGTGATTTTGGACTTTTTCCATTTTTCCTTGATTTTTTTAGGAAAAATCAAACAAACGAGTACGGGTGATGTGGTGGGCCAAATAATTAGTTGGTCTCTCCAAGTGCAGGTTTTAGGACTGTCGACCATGCATACACTTAATGGAAGATGGGAGGGGAGGAGAAGAGATAGATGAGGACAAGTGTGCAAATCAAGCAAACAAACTAATTCTTTCTTAGGGTTGACTCCTTAGAAACCTAAGACTTGGGAACCCAGCAAGTAAGGGATCAATAAGTGAACTTACTTCCCAAAGAGCACCCGACTAGACTAAAGAGGTGGATTGGGCCCAAGCATGTCCTGGGAAAATCGCCAAGGCTTTGTGTAAACTGACACCCATCATTTGACTTCACTCCAAGTCCATCACTATGTTTTCTAAGGGAATTAGGAGCACTTAATGATTCTTAAATGTCAAAAATCAACACTAAATTTGATGAAGTCTTTACGTGGTCAAATGACAACTTGTTTTAAATTAGGCTTGGGTACCTAAATGTACACAGGAATGTGGAGGGCGTTGATTGGGGCAATGCTCTATTATTTTAATTTTTTGGTGTGTAAAAATTGGACGGAGTGAGTCCAATGCCACATCAAGTTGTCACGCAATTTTTTTTTTGTTTTTCTGTTTTTAGAATTTGATATTAGGATTGTATTTTAGGGTTTTCTTGTTGAGAGTTCAAAATAAGTTTTGAATTTCACAAACAAAAAGAAATCAAGTTGTGTTGGTGAAGGTAGATTTCCTTTAGAATGCGGGACTAAGAATTGAAAGAAAACCCTAATTGAATTGAATCCTTAAGCAAAAATTTTACTATCAGTGATCTTTTCAGGCTTTTCTTGTTAAGTAGTGGTCCAAATAGACCAAACAACACCATTATTAGAAGTCAAATCAAACAAGGAATCCAAAAAATATTTCTTTGTGATTTTAGGAATTTGTTTGATATTTCTTTTAGATTTTTGTTTATGCTGGTTCAAAGTCTAGAAATGATACCTGTGGGTATTTTGGACTTTTCAGTAACACCACCGGTCACCAAAATTTTTTATGATTTTATATGTTGTGTAGAATTTCACAAGGACTCTAGGAAGCTAAATTTCATAGAATTTAGACAAGTAGAAAATTCTAAAAATTCATAAACTGTAACAAAATAATGAAATCAGAGGAGATGATCCCCTGTGGCCTGCAAATTTTTAAAATCTCTATAACTCCAAATGCTCTGAAATTTGGAATAGATGTTCCTAACTTGATTTGGAATCCTTAAGTGAAATTTCATAATTTTAGGAGGTTTATGGTGTCGGGAATTGATTTTTGAAATCTGAATAGAAGTTTGGATGCAAAAATAAGAACACTAACACTTATGGTAGAGTGGTGTTAATTAACTCAAACAAGCAAACAATGGCTTTTAAGAATTACCACTCAACCTAATTTGAATGTTTTTGATTCCAAAAGACTAATTTAGTATTTTTTTTTATAGTTTTAGGACTTATGTGACAAGAAAGAAGGCACTAACTTCAAATTCGCAGGAAGACAAGGACTTTAAGCTTTCACTTCCAAAAATCCCGCCTTCTTCCTATAATGTTTACACACACAAGAAGAAAGAAAGAGAAGGGGATGAGATCCATGTATCAAGTAAGAGAACTAAGATAATGCAAAGCCGTGCCTCCCCAGCAACAATGGCAAAAAGTGATCGCGAAAAAGCGTGATTTGTAAAAATCAAGAATTAAGTCGTTGCAACACGCAATTTTCATCGCTTTTGAATTTGTAAAGATCGAGTACTCGATGAGTATTCCGGTCATCCCAAGGAAGGCAGAATTGCAAATGATATTCTCTTGCTCCCAATACGGAAATCAACTTTCCTTTTGGGTTTTGAAATATATAATTTTTTTTAGGGTTTTAAAAATGGGTAAAGGTGAATGCAGAGAAGACGGAAATTAAGAACTAAAAATGAAGCAATCAAGTGCTTTGTTTCTCCAACTCACTCCAAGCATGGGAGGCTTGGAGTAATGGAGGAATGAGACACAACAAGAAGGCAAACACAAGCCAACTAGAATAAAAGTAGAGGAATGCTTCTTAAGTAAAAATTATTTTACAAAAAAATCAATGGAGAGCTCACAAGCGAGAAGGATTCTCACTTGTAATCTCCAACAAAAAGGGAAATAGTGCACTACAATGCAAAAAATACACAAAGTAATGGAAAGCTTATGGTGAAGAGATTCGTTGCTGCTGCAGAACTCCCACTCCAATTCTGGTTGCCCCAGAATTAAAGGAACCTCTCTCCTAGATCTCCTCCTTTTGGCAAGCTCTAGGTAGGGCGTGCCTGGCTCCTCCTAGAGTGGAAGATTTCCACTCCTAAACTCCTCCTTAAGGTGGACGTGGAACACCCTATTTGCTCCTCCCCTGGATGTCCTCCTTGCCAAGCTTTCCTCCTTGGCTTGGTGAAGACACAAGGTAGAAAAGGGGAAGAAGCTGAAGGCACCAAGGAGACAGAATGTCTCCTTAATCTTCTTCTCCTCCTCTTCTACTTGGTTGTTAAGATGGTGGAAAGAAGGTGGAAGAATGCTATGAATATGTGTAACCAAGGGTGATTGGAAAATGGGTGGTTAAAGGTCATTTTATAGAGTGGAAGGAGAAGGTGGATGTGGTTAATGGTGCATGGCTAGGATGGATGAAGGGTGGATATGTAGGGGTAGTTTTGGTGCCATATGTGGGTGGTTATATCATGGGTAGTTGGCATCACTTTTGGTGGCTCTTGGAGGTGGTGGTGGTGTGAAGAGGTTCTTTCATGGTGGCACCAAAAGTAGGTGGAGGTTGCTTAGGTTTTAGTGGAGTTAAGGTGGATCTAGCTTAGGATGGAGATAAGGGTTAGGGTTATGGTGGTGATGGACGGCCATGGAGTGGAGAGGAGCTAGGGTTAGCTAGCTAAGGTAGCTTAGCTAGTTAGAGAGTAGAGGAAATTAGGGTTTAGCTTAGAGAGGGTAGCCAAGAGTTGTTTGAAGTAGATCTAGAGCTAATATAATTTTCCCAAAGCTAATGGTAGTTGAAGAGGTGTTCTTAGGAGCTCAACTACTTAGCTTAGCTAGCTAATTCTTCTGCTAGTAGATAAGCTTGAGTAGTGGAGCTGAGTTGAGCTAGGGAGAGCTAGGCCTAAGCTATGGTGAACTCTTGTCAACTAAGTTGAGCTAGCAAGAGTTCCCAATGAATTGATTAAAGCTAGGATGAGCTAGATTCAACTAAGTTGAGCTAGATCTGAGTTTAGTTGAACTAGATTGAGTTAAGTTAAGCTACCTTGAGCTACTATTCAGCTAAGATGAGCTGAATGGAGCTGGAGAGAGAGCTAAACCTAACTCAGGTGAGCTAATATCCAACTGAGATGAGCTAGATCCACTTAAGGTTCAGCTAATATGATCTTCTTCTTCACTTGCTACCTTCTTGGGTGCTAGGGTTTTAGAAGCTTGATCATCTTCTTATCCTTAAAACTCAAGTAAATATGTTAAAAACACAAAAAGTATGCAATGCATGCCTAACCTAGGTAATGCGTAAATGCAACCCGAAAACCCATTTGCAAAGTTAAAAACCTAAGAGCTAGATCTTTTTTAGGGCATAAGAATGATGATAAACTAGCATTTATCAATAGTGTCTACTGGCTCTCTAAGTCTAGTGCGAGGATTCTTAAGTTCTGGATAATTGGATGATGATACATCAGAGTTAGGCATACGCTCTTAGTTCTTGCATGCGGACATTGTGTAAATTCTCGAGAGCCACCTAATAAGGAAAATACGTAGAGATCGAGTTCTAATAAAATTAGGACTAAGGTGGATGGTTACGAGAACATCCTTTTCGGAATCCTCGACTAAAGGAGGGTATTAGCGCCAAAGGTCAGAAGTATGCCTATCCTATCCATCCCTTTCGGTGTCGAAGTAGGCATTTCCACCAAATAAGCCACACATTATCCTCTTGAACATCATCATTCCCCAATAATGCCTCATCAATAAGAATTTATGCTATGTGTGTTGTGTTGCTAGAAATGGAAAAAAGGAAAACAATAAAAAATGAAAAAACAGAAAAAAATTTTATCAAAAAAAAAAGAAAAGGAAAAAAATTGTTTGAGTTCATAGTTGTGTTTATATGTTAATTTCATGTTGAGTCAATTACATTGAGGCAAGAAACCACCCATTGTGATCCACCAAATATGACCAATACCTACCTTTTCAGTAGTTCTAACCGCCCGAATACTGGCTGAGAAATTCTGACTTAATTATAGGATTATTAGAACTTTAATTGAAGTATTAATACCATGTGAGGACACCAACTATTTAGTACATTTATAAAATCTGGTGAGATTGTGAGCTCAAAAAGAAAAAAAAGAAAGAAAGAGAAAAGAAGAAAGAGAGTGAGTACAAAGTAACCAAGAGCATAGTTTTGAGCCTCTCTCTGGGTTAATTTGTTTGATAGTCCAGAGATCTAAAGTTTACAGTACTAGACTACATGTAATACCATATGAGTGTATACCACCAAATATAAAACTATTTGATTGAGACATCTTCTACCTAAGCCAGAAAGCCGAGGTAGAAATTTCAGATTATTTGCATCCCTGATGGAATAAGTTTGCCTATCTTGATAAAACTTTTACCGAGAGTCAAGTATGAACTTTAAGTGTGTTTTGGCTTTTCACTTGAATCCGTTGCTTAGGCTACTATGACATCATTTTCACATTTGTCTAGATTTCTAAATTTTTGGAAGAAGACAAGAAGAAATCTTTTGTTAAACCCTTGATAAAAAGGAATACGCAGTCCTTTGGGGGTCGAGTTGTAATTCGCACAGATCATACATTTTTCATTCATTTTTCATTCTTATATTTGCTCGAGAACTAGTAAAAGATAGGCATAGGGGTGTGATATTTCCATAATTATTTATGTTAATTAATGCCTAATTAATGTTAGTCTAAGGATAATTTGGGTTAGATTGCATTTAGTTAGGTTAAATTAGTCATTGGAGATCATTCTATAAATAATGCATGCTTATGGGCTTTTGTGCAATTTTTCCTACAATTGTTCTTATACCTTGATGTATTTATTTTTATATGCACAGATACAAAGTTTCATATTGATCGGAGTAAGGATGATTGTTAGTTGGAAAAGGACTAGCCTAGTAAGTGGACCTATTTGGAAACCCAATTAGACCTTAACCCCAACCTATATAGAAACCCAATTTCCGACTCCTAATCCTAGCTAACCTTAATGTGACTAGACTAAGTACATTAATTTTCTACATATATTGGATAGCCACATATTAATTCCCACCCTGAAAATCCCAAATACAAATTCTACATCCATGTTAATCCCACCACAAATAATCCCCTCCACCATAATCCTACTCCAGGTCCACCAAACATTTTCCCTCCAAATTCCTATTTGTATGCACCACTGGATAAGCCCCCATGTAAATCCCATACGCTCACGTCAAACCCAATCCCACTAAATCCCTTCTATACCTACTGAAACCTTATCCCCACTACTAAAAAAATGGGTTATGCTGTTGGTTATGTAAACTGATGGCAAAGATCTTTTTGCCATCGCTTATTCAAAAAAGCGACGGTAAAGGTCAGTACTCAACCTACCACCAACTGAAGAAAAGCAATTGGGAGTGCGGTGGTCATTAATATTTACCATTGGTTGATTAAGAGATAGTAAATATATTTTTACCATCGATTTTTAGAGGAATTGACGATGAAAAGCTGGTAAATTTGTTCATTAATAACAAGAGGGATTTGTAACTTTGGCCGTTGGCTATTGGAATAAACGACGGCAAAAGTAGGTAAAAATTATAGGCCAAAATTTTAGGCGGCATGATGTGTATCCTTTGCCGTCGATTGGGGGAATAAGTGACAGTAAAAAAAAGTATAAAATTTGCATCTGAAATTTGGGTAGGATTAGTGACTTTTCCCATCGGTAATTGGATTAAACAACAGTAAAAGTTAGGTTAAATTTAGCGGCGAAAATTTGGACACGATGGAGAGGGAAACAACAATATCATTTGCTGTCAGTTTTTGAGAGAACCAACAACATAGATTCCTAAATCTATTTAGGAGTTGTGGCCCATTGTTCATCTTCCTCCACCAAACCCTCACGTCGCCCCCTCGCATCGAGCACCTCCACGTGGCCCTCCTAGCATTGCCCCCCTCCTCCTCAGGTGAATCCCCATCCTTATCGTCGTCATCCCCCCTCCTTCTCCTTCTCCTTCTCCTCCTCCTCCTCCTCTACATGCCGCTCCCCTCCTCCGTGGTAGCTCACCTTGCACCTCCTTGTCCTTCGCTGGTCCTCGCCCTCCCCCTCTTCCTCCTCTGCTGCTCCTCGCCCTCCTCCTTCGCCAATGCCTTCACCCTTGTCCTCCACTAGTGCCTTCATCCTCCTCCTCCCTGACCCGGCGACGCCTTCCTCATCTTCCTCAGTTCTGACACATCCTCCTCTGCTTGCACCCCCCTCCTCCTCTGCAGCTCCTCACCTTCCTCCTCCTCAGCTCCCCCATCCTACTCCACTTCGTTAGCAGGCCCCCCTCCTCCTCCTCCTTGGTTCCTCCCCTTCCTCCTCCTTGTTTTACCACCCTCCTCTTCCTCCTCGTCCTCCTCCTCCTGCCAATCCCGTCCTCCTACTCCTCCCCATCCTATTGCCCTGCTCCTCCTCCTCTTACTACTGCCCTTCTCTTCCTCTTCATCCTCCTCCTACCCCTGCCGCTGCCCGACGACCTCCTCTTCCTCTTCCCCCACTACCCCCTTCCTCTCCTCCTCCTCCTATTGCTACCTATGTCGCTAATCTTTCTCCCCCTCTTCCTCTTATCCTCCTCCTTGTCCCCCTCCTGTTGCCCTCATCCTCCTCCTATTGTTGCCACTGTCGTCGCCTCTATTTTATAAGTTATAAATTTTTTAATAATATGATAATATGTTATTTAATTAATTGTGTTTATGAAATTACAGGTTATCAATGACGATCATTCTCAGAAGCTATAGTCCTTAGAGGTACAATTTTAATGTTTTTTATTTATTGTAATAATATTTTAGGCTTTTGTTAGATGGGGTGGCTTATATGATTTATTGTGAATGTGGGGTGTGCCCACTTTTATGATGAGTATTATTTTGTTATGCAAGTTTATAGAAAATTGAAAATATAAGGGAAAACTCTGTCAATTTTTTTTTAAAATTGTTTCAATGTTTAGTTGGGATTAATATATGTTGTTTAGGTTTGGTATTAGGTTGTGCATATGGTGCTTGGCCTAGGGTTTTAGGATTTGAGTTGGGAGAGGGGTATGGTGGTTGGGTTGGACTAGGGTTTAGATGCTTGGTTTGGGTTAGGGTTAGGGTTTTATTATTTGATATGGGTTTGGGTCAGGGTTAGGATTTTTCGCTTACTCTCTCCCTTGGTTTGCATGTTTAGTTTGGGTTAGGGTTTATGATTATAATTATAATTTGTTATTTAATTAATTTTACTTTTGAAATTGCAGGTTATCATTGTCGGTTACAGTCGGAGGCTTCTGTAGTTTGAGGTATATATATATACATTTAATTTTTTTATTTAATTGAATAATATTTTAGTTTTTGGTAAATTTTTTAATGTTTAAATTAGTTATTGTTTAGATACACACACTTGCTAAAGAAGATATTATTGGTGCTAGAGTACCATGATTGTTTATTTTGATGATAACAAAACACGTCTTATTTAACATTTGCATTTGTAGTCTTAGATTTCAGGTAAATTGCAAATGAAGACGTGTTTAGACGGAGTTCAAGTTCGCATCCACGGTAAAATAGAGGAGCTTGATGGAGAAGGAGTTTCGTGAGGAGTGAAAGCATGAAGACAAGAATAGGATAGATTTCCTTTTATCTTATTCTATGTAATTTTGTTTCCTTATGTTGCTCTCTATTTCTTTCTTAGATCTTATGTTAAAGAGCCTCAAAGAACCCTTAAAGTAGTCCTAGGAACACTTGCACAACCCTAGCATACTTAGGTTTTCTGTAGAGAGCATAGAAAATCAAAATAAGGTTCTGACAGCCTAATCAGACGTCTAATCTGGAAATCAGACGTCTGATAGTGACTTTTAAGACGTTTGATTGTTGACTCAGACGTCCAATAACTTAGGCTGGACTTTATTACATCTGTTTGATGAAATCAGATGTCCAAACCTTCGTCCAGACGTCTTAGAAGACGTCTGATGTTTGTGCCAGACGTCCAATTAGTGGAACATTGGCTACCTAGGTAAACTTTGAGAACATGATCGTAGGGCTTATATCAGACATCCGTAGAGGACCCTAGACATCAGATATGTGACCTGATGAGAGCCTCATCATAAGCCCTAACTAGCTCATTTTGACCCAAGAAAGAGAATAAAAGCTCCCACATAACTTAGAGGAGGGCTTAATTGAAGGAATAAGTGTTCTGAGAAGCAAACACGAAATAAAGGGTAAAACTGTAATTTTACCATTGCAGTACATAAACAGGATTCCTCAGAGGCAAAACATAGGTCAAATGGTCATAATAAGATAAAAAGTAGGTTGGTTCAATCAGAAATGGGTTCATGTGCAATCCAGGAATTAAATGACATCTAGTAACCCTAAAACAGACCTGCTTGATTCAATAGAGTTCTGGTCAGGATAAAAATCAACTAAACCCTCTAAAATTCATGGAAAAATATCCCCTAGGGTTTGGAACCTTCAATTTGACCTTTAGAACCTATTTTGACCAAGATTAGGGTCCTAGCTCATCAATTGACCTAATTTAGTTTTTTGTGCAAAAAGTCCAGTCAAACGTGGTCAAACCTAAAATCCAACTTCACCATTGGATTCTTTAGATCCAAATTAGGTTTCTACCAAAATTTGGACCTAAGGGGAGGTCATCTTGATCTACTTTGCAAATTAGTACACCCAATTACATTTTGACCCCTATCTTTCGAAAACCATTACACAAACCCCCTATCTTCCTCGCCACTCTTACAAATAGGTCCCTTCACCATTAATGGGGAGGAATCCTTCTCCAGCGAGGAGTGGAGGGGGAATACTCCCTGATCCCTCAGAGATCTCCCCCCAGATTTGGAAGGGAGATCCTCTAAGGAATCCCCTTCCATCTGAACTCAATCACAATATTTGATTTCCATCCAATCTCTCGTGCGAACGCACAAGCGATTTGGAGCTCCAACTACCATCATTCTCCGGTGAGAAGTCGGTGGCAGAAGGCTTGCCCTCCACTCACCAGAAGCTTGGCCAGGACCTATAAAAAGACCCCCGGTCCTCTGCGAATCTCTCAGACCTGTTTTCGCCGCAGAATCCCCCAGATTTCATCTCCCCTCTCTCTGACCAAGTAGCCCGCAAGCTCCGGCAATTCTTCCTCCTCCCTCTCGTCGCTTTGCTGCCATACTAGCAGCAAGGTTCACTCTGCCTCGTCCTCCCGCGTCGCGGCGCACCAGCGCACGCCTTCCTATCCTCCTCATCTCCGTTATCTCCCTCAGGGCCATCTTCTCCAATGACGGCACAAATGAGTCATCTGTCTCCTCTGCCCCCTTGCTCCAAATAGTCCAGATAAGCTCCCCGTCTTCCCTCTTTCACTTCCCTCATTCTATTTCACACAACACCCCTCGACCGCCACTGCCCTCCCGCATCTTCCCCATCTCCGGACACCCTCCAGTGAGATGCCTCCGTCACTCCGCACCCCCACACATCTCGCCACCCACCTCACAACCTCCGCCACACTCCACTAAACACCTTCCACCCATCCACAGGATGCCACCCGCACTCCACGCTTCCCCCGACCTAACCCATAACTCTGGCCACAGAGCGACCTAGGCACGCATGCCTAGGCGGCTCGGTGGCCTGCCACCGATCGCCTCACCTTCGTCGTGATGCGGCGAAGGTCCCCCTGTGGTCTGATAGAGCTGCAAGCTTCCTTTTGTGTCATGCGGGGTGAAGCTTCCAGCTGCCATTAACGACGACTCGTGCTCAACTGCTCTCCAGCTCCAGGCCACAATCATCCACTCCCAGGCTTCCAGATTGAGCAGGTTGCGCGTGTGCGCAAGCCCAGCCCGATAAAGGGTGCTACGGGACCTGCAGCTGCGCCAATAGTGAAGACGTTCTCCTGCAGTTGCTGGCAGCAACGGGTGGGACTTTTAGTCCCACCTCGGTAAGCAGCGACCTGTTTGAGTACTTTAAATTTATTTTGTGATATTGTCTGGTTGCCTCCAAATCACTGGGGTGAGGTCCCTCCTCAACTATACACACCTCGTTCGTGAATTATCCCGTGGACCTGGTAACCCTACCCAACTATCCTACCATGCACTCCTCGCACACCACACCCACGTCGGTGCGCCTGGACCCGGGTGCGCGACCGACCTGATAACCTGGCTCTGGGAGAGTGTACTGAAGAGAGATTCAGAGAGAGAGAGACACGTGGGAAGGGTAGCGGAATAGGTTTTGTTGCATGGTGCTTGTGCAGGAAGAGGACGCTAAGGAAGAAGCAGTAAGAGAAGGAAGCAGGGACTTAGCCGCTGCAAGCGAAGAAGAAGAAGAAGAAGAAGGACACCTTGTAGCAGAGGTGTGGCAGACTAAGAGAGAAGAAGAGAGAGATCAAGGGGCAGACAATAAGGAGAAGCAAGAAAGCAAGGGAAGAAGAGGAAGAAAAAGAAGGCAACCTAAGAAGAGGCAAAGCCAGGACTTAGCCACAGGAAGAGAATCAAGAAGAGAAGGAAAAAGAAGAGGAGCAGAAGCGGCTAAAGAAGAAAAAGAAAAGGAGAAACCATAGCTGCAGCAGAGCAAATCACAAACAGAAGAAAAGATTCTAAGAGCTAATTTTAAGACGTCTAATGCAATATCAGACGTCCAATTCTTTTTGAGCAATTTTCTCCATAACAATATCTTGTCACTTCTATTGAACTAGTCATTGCTTTTTATTAAAAGTTGTGCTCTCAAGTTTTGGAATACTCAGATTGCTCCCTGCGTTCGACCTCGGGTAATTTGATTTTCAAGTTATAAATTTTTATTTGTTTTCACAGAAAGTTCATCTATATTACAATGAGATATCTATTAAAACACGATCTAGCCATGTAAACATTTTGGCATCGTTGCCGGGGAGTAACGGGCACTTATGAAGCTTTTGATCACAACTTCTGATCCAATACTGACTTAATTCCTCTCCTTTGTTGTGCTTGTCTCAGCGAAAGCAGAGAAAAGAAGAGCTGCTGCACAACAGCCACACCAATGAACAGGTAACTTGCATTATCCCTCTCTCTTAACCCCCTCAAAGTCTGAAAATGAACAAAGAAAAATCAACCTAGGACTACCTGTTTCATACTTAGTAATTCATCGAAGTTGCCTGATTTTCATTTCAACACATCTTGAACTGCACATCCAACTAAGGTAACTAAGGCTAAAACTTTCTTGATTGAGCCCTAGATACCAATTTTTGAGGCAACTAAATTGGACCAACTAGAGCCAACCTAAGGATTGCAAAGCTAGGGTTTTTAGAGACACATCTTCTCTTAAACAAAGAAAAATTTTTTCAGAAAGAGGTGTGCCTAAACCTTGTTTGAAAAGATCTATACAAGAGAAACCCTAAGCAAATCAGGCTTTTAATCCATTTGAACCCTAAAAGAAAGGACCCAAAAGCTCTCAAAGGAACAAGAGGTGAAGTTGATCCTTTAGGTCAACCAACCTTAAAGCTAGGTCACTTTTTCACTCAAAACACCTACAAGTTCAAGTGGAACCCTAAGCACCTTGATCTTAAAGTAAAAGAGGTAGACTTAAGAAGTCAAGGTCCCCATTCTGGCCTACCTGGAATCTCAGTGACAAGAGAGGTCAGGTGGGGGAAACCCTGTAACTCGTGGGGACGCTCTACCGTGTAGGGGTCTTTGCGGGACTCTCCCTCTCTGGCTGCTCAGGTACTTCTCAAGTGGAGGACCTTTCTAACTAAGGGGTATCATCCGCCCCGAACCTCTATAGTCACCCAACAATTTTTGGGTGTCTCGATTGGGTCCAGCACCTTCTAATCTCATCACATCCTTCGGTGCATGTTCGGTAGGAGGTCCTTAAGACCATCCTTAAGACCTCCTTTAGAAATTCACTCTCGTCGAGGCCAAGCCTCGACGCCCTTGTTTGTGCAGCAACCTCACCACATAAACCTTTCATCTGATTCAGAACCAAGTTCTCCTTCTTCTTCCATCATGGCACAACCCATTGAAGAAGAGAACAACCTTGAGCACCAACTTCAACACCTGACTGATCTCTTTCAAAACTTTGTAATCCCACCGCAGCGACCAATGATGCGAGATCACTATAATCCCATTGCAGTGGAGATCGAGCCTCGAGTCCGAATCCCGGTTGGAGGTCTTGATTTTGAACTCAAGCCCAATATGATTCATGCCATACCAAAGTTTCATGGGCTTAACTCCGAGGATCCATCCAACACATTAAACAACTCAAGCATCTGGCCCAGACCTTCAGGTCAGATCCACAAAATTGGGATATCCTGCTCATGAAAATGTTTTCTTTCTCCCTCCTAGACAAGGCTACCCATTGGTATCAAACTCAGACCCGTCCGATCAACACATGGGAGGAACTTCAGTCTGAATTTTTGAAAGAGTTCTTCCCCGTTGGTCGGACGAATGCCTTGCGTCACCAGATCACCCATTTCACTCAACAAACGAGAGAACCACTTCACGAAGCATGGGACCGATTCCTAGATCTCATGCGAAAGTACCCCCATCACGGAGTTCATAAATGAGAACAAGTCCAGCCTTTTTACCAGGGACTTCGTGAAAACATTCGATTATTCGTCAATGCAACGTGCGGAGGAAACATCATGAGTCAACATGAGGACACAGTGTGGGAGATTCTCGAAAACATGTGTGAGCACTCCATCAATAATGACTCCATGGGCTTATTCAACAGGACAAATGCCCGCACATCGATGAATCTGAGAGGGGCACATGAGACACAGGACCTGTCCACATCCGTCGACTTGGAACTGATGGCCAGTCGGTTGGACAAGGTTTCTATCATAGAGAAGAAGGTGGACGAGCTAACTCGGCATCTGCAACGAGCCACCTCCACGCAGAACTCTTTTTCATGACCACCTCTGGCGAGGGAAACTGTGCAAAACATCTACCACTATTCTTCTCAGGGGATGGACCCGTATCTACCCCCTTCTGACTCTCGAGCCAGAGTGACCTCCGATCCATTCTATTCCAGTTGGGGGAACTCTGAACCCTCGTATTCTGACTTTCCTAAGGTTCCTCAAACATGCGAGGACCTCAATGCTATCTAGAATGACCCATTCTCCAATACCTACAACCCTGGACGGCAAAATCATCCCAACTTTTAGTGGATGGGAAATTCTCAGACTCAAAGACCACTGTATCAACCCCGTCCACAAGCCCCTTGTCCATATCAGCCGCCTCGGCCCAATCCCACCTACCAATCTGGGCCAAACCAGGATCAAATAACTCTTATCCTTCAAGCACTGGCTGACATTCAAAAGACAAATGCGGCAATGCAAAAATAGCACAAGGACGAGATCACAGAGGTTCGCAACCAACTGGCCCAGATGGCAAATTCTCGCCAACCTGGCACCCTTCCTTTGCAACCTCTGCCAAACCCAAATAACATGCCGACCCAGAGGCGCATTATGAACCCAAATTTAGGCCACGCACATTTGATTTATCAGGCCCCTGCTGCTCTATCACCAGATAGGATGGAAGCTTCAACATCTTATGAGGGATTTCAGCAACAACCACCCCTCTTACCAAACCCAAAAGAAAACCAGACCAGATTAAACTCTATAACGACACATAGTGGTAAAACAACCCAAGACCCACATTATTCAAACCACTCCAAGCCTGGTAGTAGCCAAAACCCTAGGATAGTTATCCAGGATACCCCTGTCCCAGATCAAGAACCTGAACCTATTCTAGAGGAACCAACTAGGATTCCATTTCCTGAGGCCTTGACCAAAGGAAAAAGGATAACCAAACCCGTGGCTCCCGAGGAGGATCTAGTCAAGCTCTTTGAACAGGTCCAGATAAACATCCCCTTAATGGATGCAATTCGCCACGTACCGGCTTACGCAAGATTCCTGAAAGACGTATGTACCCCTAAACGTAAGCTTGAACCAAGGGTGGGAATCCAATCGTACTGTCAGAGCAAGCCAACTCTGTCATCTTGAGTAAACTCCCACCCAAGGCTAACGACCCAGGAACTCCCCTGATTTCTTGTAAAATTGGTGAAACCCAATTTGACAGAGCCTTAGTAGATCTAGGTGCCTCCATAAATCTAATACCTACATCCCTCCTTGACCACCTTGAAGAGTCCGAACTTAAACCGACTGAGGTGACGTTGCAGTTAGCCGATCGATCCATCAAGTCACCTAAAGGAATACTCGAGGATGTCATTGTTAGGGTATGGGATTTCTACTTCCCGATGGACTTCATAGTTCTGGACATGGACGCACCTGAGAACCCAAGGGACACACCAATCATATTAAGGAGACCCTTTCTGACCACTGCTAGGGCCAACATAAACTGCGAAGAGGGCCAAATAGAATTAAAATTTGGGAATCAAACTCTGAAGATTGACATTTTTAAGGCCCAACAAGGGATTAATTGCGGGGTTATAGAGCAAATATGTGATATCAGAGCTGTGGTTGATGAATCGCAGACAGAGGACAACCTGATTATCCCGGATCAACCATTAAAAGATTGAAACCCGCCAACAAAGGAGTGCGAACATGATCTAGACACACCTATGACTTCGACCCTTGTACCTGCTACAAACCCTGAACCACCCGCTGCTGCTGACAATCCTGTCATGGAACTCAAGCCCCTTCCTGAGCATCTGAAGTACGTCTTTTTGGGTTCCAATCAGACGTTTCCTGTGATTATCAACTCCCGACTCACACCTGATTAGGAATCCCGTCTGATTACTGTTCTCCAACAACATCGTAGAGCCATTGGATGGACTCTCGATGACTTGACTGGCATAAGCCCTTCGTACTGCACTCATCAAATCTACACAAAAGAGGGTGCACAACCTTCAAGAGAAATGCAGAGACGTTTAAACCCTAACCTGCAGGAGGTCGTGATAAAGGAGATCATCAAGTGGTTAGATGCAAGGATCATCTACCCGATCTCCGATAGTCGTTGGGTGAGTCCAATACAGGTGGTGCCTAAAAAGGTCAGACTCACCATCATCACGACTGAAATCGGAGAGGTCATTCCTACCCAAATAGCTAACTCGTGGAGAGTTTGCATTGATTACAGAAGACTCAATTCCTCCATGAAGAAGGACCATTTCCCACTACCGTTTATTGATCAGATCCTCGAGAAACTAGCAGGAAATGGGTTCTTCTGCTTTCTTGACGGGTACTCCGGTTACAACCAGGTGGCAATCCATCCAGAAGACCAAGAAAATACCATGTTCACCTACCCCTTCGGGACGTACGCGTTTCGAAGGATGCCTTTTGGTCTCTGCAATGCACCCGCAACCTTTCAGCGGTGCATGCTTGCCATATTCTCAGATATGGTAGGTGATTATCTGGAAGTCTTCATGGATAACTTTTCAGTTTTTGGAGCATCATTGATGATTGCCTCCAACACTTGGTCCAAATACTTAGGTGATGCATCGATGTGAATTTGGTTCTTTCCTGGGAAAAGAGCCATTTCATGGTGCCTGAGGGAATTGTCCTGGGACATCTAATCTCGGAGAAAGGCATCCAAGTCAATCGAGCTAAGGTTAACCTGATTTCCAAGCTCCCTATGCCTAGCTCGATTAAGGACATCTGATCTTTTTTAGGGCACGTCGATTTTTACCATCGATTTATCCCTGATTTTTCAAAAATCGCGCACCCCCTAACTACTCTTCTCTCCAAGGATGTGCCTTTCGAAATTTTCAAGGAATGCACCCAAGCATTTGAGATCCTTCGTGACCGAGTCACCTAAGCCCCAATCCTATAGTCCCCTGATTGGTCTCAACCCTTTGAGATCATGTGCGATGCATCTGACTTCGCTGTAGGAGCGATTTTGGGGCAGAAAATTGACGAGAAACCTGTGGTCATTTACTACGCTAGCAAAACACTGGACGAGACTCAGCGTAACTACATGGTTACTGAGAAAGAGCTGCTAGCTGTAGTATTTGCCCTAGAAAAATTCAGATCATACCTTCTGGGTTTCCGTGGTATCATATACTCGGATCACACAGCTGTGAGGCATCTCCATGGAAAGAAGGATGTGAAACCTTGATTAATCCGATGGATCTCACTATTGCAAGAATTTGACCTCGATATTCGTGATAAAGTGGGAAAGCAAAATGTGGTAGCCGATCACTTGTCTCGCCTTCCTTCTGAAATAATTGACCCTTCCAGACCCATCATAGAACACTTTCCTGATGAGCACCTCCTGACTATCAATACAGGGCTTCCATGGTCGCAAATATAGTGAACTACCAGGCATCACATCAGATCTCGTCCAATTGGCCGAAGGCCAAGAAGGACAAATTACATTCTGATGCCAAGTATTACCTGTGGGAAGACCCGTATCTATTCTGCATTGGTGCTAATCAAATAATTCGACGGTGTGTCGTGGAAGTAGAAATCAATGACATACTCTCCTTTTGCCATGACCAAGCATGTGGTGGACATTTCTCAGGACACAAAATCGCATCAAAAGTCCTCCAGTGTGGCTTTTACTAGCCCACAATTTTCAAGGATGCATACGATCACTGTAAGGCATGTACCCGTTGCCAGACCTTGGGCAACATGAGCCATCGAGCCATGATGCCTCTACAGTTGATCCTGGTATGCGAAATTTTTGACATTTGGGGGATCAATTTTATATGACCCTTCCCTATCTCGGATGTCTTGGAATACATCTTACTCGCCGTTGACTACGTGTCCAAGTGGATAGAAGCCATTCCGACCCAAACCAATAATCATAAGGTTGTTATCAAATTCATTCATCAAAACATCTTCTTAAGGTTTGGGATTTCACGAGCAATAATTTCCGACGGAGGGACCCATTTTAGAAACGCTTAGTTCAGGTCACTGATGACCAAATACGGGGTGTCTCATTGAATCTCTACTCCCTACCACCCCCAAACTAATGGTCTATCTGAGCTATCTAACTAAGAGATCAAGAAAATCCTTCAGGTTACTGTTCAAACTGATAGAAAAGATTGGTCTTCTCGACTTCTGGAAGCATTGTGGGCCTATAGGACCACCCACAAGACCCAATTAGGTATGTCTCCCTTCAGACTGGTGTACGGGAAGGCATGTCACCTCCCCGTCGAATTGGAGCATAAAACCTATTGGGCAGTACGGAATTGCAATTTAGATCTTTCTAAGGCTGGAACCCACAGAAGGCTTCAAATAAGCGAGATCGATGAATTACGCCATGATGCGTATGAGAACTCGCGAATTTACAAAGAACGGGTTAAAGCTTTTCATGACAAACACATTTCTAGAATGATCTTTCATCCTGGTTAAAAGGTTTTATTCTTTGATGCCCGACTCAAATTATTCCCAGGAAAGCTATGATCTAAGTGGGTCGGACCCTACCTAGTCTGACAAATCTTTGGAAATGGAGCCATTGAAATCAGCCCACTCAGTCACGATTCCGAACGCTTTGTTGTGAACGGTCAGAGACTCAAACTGTTCATTAACATGACCAATACAAATTTGGCTGAGTCATCCTTTACCCTCCATTCTCCTTGAGCTCATTGCACCCAGCCGATGGCGTAAAACTCAACACTTAACAGAAGGCAACCCGTCATTCTTTGAAAAAACCCGAAACCTTTTCTGACATTTCTACGTGGAATTCATATTGCACTTTAGGGTTCATCCATTAGAACATCCGACTCCACCTCAGGTACCCCTACCTGAGATTAGAAATCGTTCGCAACAGTCACTTCAACCCGTTCACCCACCCAACACCTGTCTTAATGCATGAACTAAGCTGAAATCGAACCCACCTAATTTACAATGAGGACATTGCAAATCTTAGGCATGGGGGGGTATGAAAGTGCAAAATGTCAGGAAAATTCATATCAAGAGGTTTCAACTCAAAAAAAAAAATGAGGGGGGAGAGACAAATTTTTGGGCTATACAAAATGAGAGGAGGAAAAGAGCAAAATGCCAAAAAAGGAGCACAAAATGAAAAAAGAAAAAAAGAGATAGTCATTAGTAAAAGATTAAGGGATTAACTAAAGTTCTAGACCAGAGCAAGAAAAGAGAAAAATAAAAGAAAAGTGCTAAGGAGACATAAAAAAAAGAATAGCAAGAATGCTAATCTTAGGCCTCTTGGGCTAGATTCTTTAGCTTAAAAATTCACGTATCCGCTAAGATATGGATAATCCTTAAGAGGTTGGGGAAAATGCGAAGCTTAAGTACTACGTCTAAGGCTTAGGAATTATTTAGCCTCGTTAACTGACCTTCAGTTTGCGCGATTCGGTAACCTAAGCACCCCAATTCACACATAGTCTGGTTCAGTGTGCATAAATATCAAAACCACACAAAAAGCATTTCAATGTTCTGAAAAAGTCACCTAGATTAGGAGAGGCCGATCAACACAAGTTGATTTGTACAAGTTCCCAATGCGGAGAGGCGGGAAAATCCCCTCGAAGATGCGTAACAACATATCATCTCCTCGGTGCTTGTCTCTTAGGATATTTAAATATCCTACTGGGGGCATGTAAGCACTCTACTGGTTCAGATATCATGGGCGGCATTATCACGAAATGTCGATCGCCAGGGTCTGAATTCGACCACAGAACGCCATGGGCGGGATTATCTCGAAATCTCGAAAGCCAAGGTTCTGGGGGTTGCCATGGGCAGTGCTATCTTGAAGCATCAATTGCGAGGGACCCTTGAGGATTGATGATGGGGACGAGGAATCCAATACAGACCGTGTTGAGAAGCCAATCCGAAGCTAGAAATAAAAAGAAAAGAGAGAGAAAACTCTCCAAACAAATAAATCTTCTGTCTCTCTCTTACAAAAAATGCACTGCAAATGGAACAAAGGCTAAAAATGTCTCAAGCACCGGTGCTTTAACCACGGAGTCCAACAAACCCTAGGATAGTTTCTGTGGGCCTTAAAAACTGAGGCTAAAGGGGGCAAGGTCCGGATTTTGGTTGGTACTTGAGTACCTCTAGGCCTATTATCAGCATTCGAACCTAATCATAAAAGAAGAAAAGCACTTATCATAACTAATGACAGACACTCAAGATCTAGAACAAAAGTTAAAACCTTGAAATTTTGCTAGGGGACTAGCAAAAGCTAGGCATGGAGGTGTGTTGAGAGCCTCATCATGAGCCCTAACTAACTCATTTTGACCTAGGAAAGAGAATAAAAGCTCCTACATAACTTAGAGGAGGGCTTAATTGAAGGAATAAGCGTTCTGAGAAGCAAACATGAAATAAAGGGTAAAACTGTAATTTTACCATTGCAGTACATAAACGAGATTCCTAAGAGGCAAGACATAGGTCAAATGGTCTAAATAAGATAAAAAGTGGGTTGGTTCAATCAGAAATGGGTTAATGTGCAATCCAGGAATTAAATGACATCTAGTAACCCTAAAATAAACTCGCTTGATTCAACAGGGTTTTGGTCAGGATAAAAATCAAATTAACCCTCTAAAATTCATGTAAAAATATCCCCTAGGGCTTAGAACATTCAATTTGACCTTTGGAACCTATTCTGACCAAGATTAGGGTCCTAACTCATCAATTGACCTAATTTGGGTTTTTATGCAAAAAGTCTAGTCAAACGTGGTCAAACCTAAAATCCAACTTCACCATTGGATTCCTTAGGTCCTTATTAGGTTTGTACCAAAATTTGGACCTAAGGGGAGGTCATCTTGACCTACTTTGCAAATTAGTGCACCTAATTACATTTTGGCCCCTATCTTTTGAAAACCATTACACAAACCCCCCAATCTTCCTCGCCACTCTTACAAATAGGTCCCTCCACCATTAATGGGGAGGAATGCTTCTCCGGCGAGGAGTGGAGGGGGAATACTCTCTGATCCCTTCGAGATCTCCCCTCAGATTTGGAAGGCTAATTCTCTGAGGAATCTCCTTCCATCTGAGCTCAATCACAATATTTGATTTCCATCCAATCTCTCATGCGAACGCACGAGAGATTTGGAGCTCCAACTACCTTCCTTCTTTGGCGAGAAGTCGGTGGCAGAAGGCTTGCCCTCCACGCACCAGAAGCTTAGCCAGGGCTTATAAAAAGGCCCCCAGTCCTCTGCGAATCTCTCAAACTTATTTTGGCCGTAGAATCCCCCAGATTTCATCTCCCCTCTCTCTGGCCAAGTAGCCCGCCAGCTCCGGTAATTCTTCCTCCTCCCTCTCGTCGCTCTGTTGCCATACTAGCAACAAGGTTCACTCCGCCTTGTCCTCCCGCATCGCGCCGCACCAACGCATGCCTTCCTGTCCTCCTCCTCGTCGCCGTTATCTCCCTCAGGGCCATCTTCTCCGACGATAGCACAAATGAGCCGTCCGTCTCCTCTACCCCCCCTTCACTCCAAATAGTCCAGATAAGCTCCCCATCTTCCACTCTTTCATTTCCCTCACTCTATTTCACACAACACCCCTCGACCGCCACTGACCGCTCGCATCTTCCCATCTCCAGCCACCCTCCGGCGAGATGCGTTCGTCACTCCGCACCCCACACATCTTGCCACCCACCTCACAACCTCCTCCACACTCCACTGAACACATTCCACCCATCCACAGGACTCCACATGCACTCCACGCTTCCCTCGACCTAACCCATAACTTCGGCCACAGAGCAACCTAGGCATGCACGCCTAGGCCGCCCTGCAGCCTGCCACCGATCACCTCACCTTCACCATGACACGGCGAAGGTCCCCCTGTGGTCTGATAGAGCTATAAGCTTCCTTTTGTGTCATGCATGGTCAAGCTTCCAGCCGCCAGTAACGACGACTCGTGCTCGACTGCTCTCCAGCTCCAGGCCACAATCATCCGCTTCCAGGCTTCCAGATTGAGTGGGTTGCGAGTGTGTGCAAGCCCAGCCTGATAAAGGGTGTTGCGGGACCTGCAACTGCGCCAATAGTGAAGGCATTCTCCTGCAGTTGCCAAAAGCAGCGGGTAGGACTTTTAGTCCCACCTCGGTAAGGAGTGACCTGTTTAAGTACTTTAAATTGATTTTGTGATATTGTCTGGTTGCCTCCAAATCACTGGGGTGAGGTCCCTCCTCACCTATACACGCCTCGTCCGTGAATTAGCTCGCGGACTTGGTAACCCGACCCGACTATCCTACCATGGACTCCTCGTGCACCACACCCACATTGGTGCACCTGGACTCAGGCACACGACCGACTCGATAACCCAGCTCTGGGAGAGCGTACCAAAGAGAGATTCAGAGAGAGAGACGCACGGGAAGGGTAGGGGAATAGGTTTTGTTGCATGGTGCTTGTGTAGGAAGAGGACGCTAAGGAAGAAGTAGTAAGAGAAGGAAGCAGGGACTTAGCCGCTGCAAGCGAAGAAGAAGAAGAAGGACACCCTGTAGTAGAGGTGCGGCAGACCAAGAGAAAGAAGAAGAGAGAGATCAAGGGGCAGACAAAGAGAAGTAAGAAAGCAAAGGAAGAAGAGGAAGGAAAAGAAGAAGGCAACGTAAGAAGAGGCAAAGCCAGGACTTAGCAGCAGGAAGAGAATCAAGAAGAGAAGGAAAAAGAAGAGGAGCAGAAGCGGCTAAGGAAGAAAAAGAAAAGGAGAAACCATAGCTGTAGCAGAGTAAATCACAAATAGAAGAGATTCTGAGAGCTAATTTTAAGACGTCTGATGCAATATTAGACGTCCAATTCTTTTTGAGTAATTTTCTCCATAACATTATCCTATCACTTCTATTGAACTAGTCATTGCTTTTTATTAAAAGTTGTGTTCTCAAGTTTTGGAATACTCAGATTGCTCCCTGTGTTCTACCTTGGATACTTTGATTTTCGAGTTATAAATTTTTATTTGTTTTCGCGAAAAGTTCATCTATATTACAATGAGATATCTTTTAAAACACGATCTAGCCGCGTAAAAATGACCATTTAGCCTCAGCTGATCCAAAATCTCCTTTGTCAGTTTCCTAGCCGTTAACCTATCTTGGGAATCCATTTCCTTAGTACAATAGATTTTTAGACGTCCAGACCTAGGGCTAGATGTCCTTTATGTCGTCCGATGTCCATGCACTAAAACCCTGTTTAATTTTGAACCAAGTCAAGAAAGAAACCTACCTAAAATCAGACATCTGACTTAGTTCCTAGATGTCTTAAATAGGTTTTCCGGACGTCTGATACCCGGACCAGTCATCTAATGACCCTGTTAGAATCTTGATTGATTCTAATTATGGCCTGCTTTGTCTTGGGTTCAATCCCAACGGCTATGGAAACTTTCTAAGGGCTTCCAAAGCCTTCCTAGGCCCTCTATAAATAGAGGAGGACCCTTGCCTTGCTAAAACACACCAAGACACACCTTGAATAGTATTTCCACATCTTTTGTGTCCAAGTAAGGAAGAAGATCATTCTTAAGTGTTGTTGCTCTCCTAGTTCACCAAGCCCACACTTTAGGGCACCATATCCTTCAAGCACCCACTCTCCCACCAAAGATTTCGAGAGCATCATTGTGCTATTGTGTAGTTCACGCACCCATGTCGTCATGCCAATGCACTTTCACCTGAGAGAAGATTCTTCACCTATAGTAGCTAATTTCATTTATATACTTTGTGGCTCTAGAGGTCTGTTGTATTTTTCTTTATTGGGTATTCGTGTTGCGAATTCCTGTCTCCTTCGCGAGACAAAATCCTCCTTGTGAAAAGGGGTTGAGGAATGCTACCCTCATACTTGTAGCGTGGTTCTAATTGAGGTTGAACTACCCTCGTTTAAGTAGTTCGTATAATGGATTTAATCAATTTTGTCAATCGGAAAATCCTAACTCGAGAGGGTTAGGTGGTGGTTTTCACCCAGTTTTGGTTTCCACCTAAAAATTCTTGTGTACATTGTGAGATTGCTCTTTTTGTGAGATTGTTATCTTTTTATTCTACATTTTATACGTCATGCATATCTCACCCCCTTCCGTAGGGATTTACAATTGGCATCAGAGTAGATTCTTGCTTATTTGGCATAACAACCAGCAAGAGATCAATGGAGGGGAGCAGTTCCACGATCAGGATTTCTGAGGGGTAATCCACGATACGTCTGCCTTTCTTCAATAGGAGCAACTACCCCTACTGAAAGCTGCGGATGAAGACATGTCTTCAAGCCAATGACTTCACGATTTGGGCCAGATGCGAGATGCCCTTTGACATCCCGGAGAAACCCGTGGGAGGCTACTCGCAGCAACAAATCCGTGAGCTCTCTCTCAATGCAAAAACAATGAATGAATTGTATTGCACATTGAGCCCAGAAGAATTCAACCGAATCTCACAGTGCACCACCGCATATGAGATTTGGCACATACTTGAGGTAACTCACGAGGGTACCTCTAAGGTAAAGTCTTCTAAATTTAATTTACTTTCACAAGAATTTGAATCATTTTCTATGAAGACTAATGAAACTTTGAGTGAGGTGAATACTAGGTTCACTCTCAAAGTAAATAATTTGAAAGCTTTAGGGAAGACCTTCGTAAAGGGGGAGCTTCAAGGGAAGCTTCTTCGTTCTCTTAGACCGAAGTGGGAACAAAAGGTCACCGCCATCGAGGAGGAGGTGAACGAGGTGGAGGAACTCAACATGGAGGATCTCCTAGGCAATGTAATGGCCTTTGAGACAAAGCTAAAGCAGAAGAAGTATACACTAGAGCCAAAATCAAAGAAGACCCTTGCATTCAGAGCGACGTCAGATAGCGAGGTAAGTTTCGATGACGAAGATTTTAAATTCTTACTTAAAAGATTTTCCAAGTTTTGTAGGGAATCAAAGAAAGAAAAGAAGGAAAAGGAAAGCCCGAGACATTTCTACCACTGCAACAAAAAGGGTCATCTTCGACTCGAGTGCCCTCTTCTCAAGAAGGAGAAGGAGAAGGAGAAGAAGTATAAGAGGAAGGCAGTCCAAGTGACTTGGGACGACTCGAGCTTAGAGGAAGAAGAAGAAAACCCTGAGAAGAAGAATGAAACCACCTACATGGGATTCATGGCGACAGCAGGCGACAACGAAAGTGACTCTGGCAATGAGGTAAATTCCGATTTACAAGATACATTTGATGAATTATTTGAACTTTGTAAATCACTTAAGGTAGAAAATAAAAATATTAAAAAGAATCTTACTCTTCTTAAATATGAAAATGATAGGTTAGAAATAAAACTTAAGGACCTGGAAAGTAGTTCTAGTCCTAGAGATGATTTGTCATTAGAAAATCACAATCTAACCATTGCAAATTGATTGAGGAGAATACTAATTTAAAACTAGAAGTTTCTAATTTAAAAACCAAGATGTATATTATAGAAAAAGAAATTGCATTTCTTAGGAAAAAATCAAATAATTTGATCAATAAAGTAGAAACTTTATCTAGCCTTAAGGTTGAGAAAGGATCTCCATCAAGAAGACCCGCTAACAGATCTGGATCGAAATTGATTTGGATACCGAAGAAAGATTTAGAATCCTATTTTGTAGGTTTCAAGGGAGACTACAATACAAAAGATTAGACCTACAAGTTCAAGGATGGTCAGCTCAAATTGGGAGGACCAAGGAGTAGACCAAGGAGGAAGGAAAAGAGGAAACAATGAGACGACAAATAACTGACTGACCCGTCCCACGTCGACCACCAGATTGGAGATCGGCGCCAACGCCCGGACCTCCAAGCTACGGATGGGAACCCCATCCGATTTGGCATCGACCTCCATTTGGACCATTCTATTGGCCATGGTAGGTAAGGTAATCTCTAAACCCTATCTTTTTTATCATTAGCAAAAAGATTAGAGGAGTTAAAATTAATGAGCTACTTGTCAATCTTTAAGAGGGAGTTTCAAAAAAAAGTTAGCTATATTTCCTTAGAAAGGGGGAGAAAAAGATATAGCTATATTGTTATTACAAAGGGGGAGAACATTATTTTTGTTAAAAGAAATTTAACCCAAAAACTAGAAGAGCATGTTTTAAGGGAGTTTACGAAAATTAAAATTTATAATACCTTTTTGATAATGTCAAAAAGGGAGAGAATTTTATAGATTATTATTTATGATTTTGTCATCATCAAAAAGGGGGAGATTGTTTGTTCTAGAGCACCACGATCATTTATTTTGATGATAACAAAACACATGTTATTTAACATTTGCACTTGTAGTCTTAGATTTTAGGTTAATTGCAAATGGAGATGTGTTTAGATGGAGTTCAAGCTCATATCCATGGTGGAGTGGAGGAGTTTGATGGAGAAGAAGGAGCTTTGCGATGAGCGAAAGTGTGAAGATAAGAATAGGATAGATTTCCTTTTATCTTGTTTTATGTAATTTTGTTTCTTTGTGTTGCTTTCTATTTCTTTCTTAGATCTTATGTTAAAGAGCCTCAAAGAACCCTTAAAGTAGTCCTAGGAACACTTGCACAACCCTAGGATACTTAGGTTTTCTATAAGGAGCTTAGAAAACCAAAATGGGATTTTGATAGCCTAATCTGACATCTAATCTGTAAATCAAACGTCTGATAGTGACTTTTATGACATCCGACTGTTGACTCAAACATCCAATAACTTAGGCAGGACTTTGTTGCTTTTGTCTGATGAAATCAGACATCCAGACCTTAGTCCAGACGTCTTAGAGGACATTTGATGTTTGTGCCAAACGTCCAATTAGTGGAACGTTGGCTACCTAAGTAATTTTTGAGAATATGACCATTAGGCTTATATCAGACGTCCATAGAGGACTCCAGACGTCTAACATGTGACCGTTTAGCCTCGGCTGACCCAAAATTTCCTTTGTCAGATTTCCTAGCCGTTAACCTATCTTGGGAATCCATTTCCGCAGTACAATAGGTTTTCAGACGTCCAAACCTAAGGCCAAACGTCCTGTATGTCGTCTAATGGCCATGCACTAAAACCCTATTTAGGTCTGAACCAAGTCAAGAAAGAAACCTGCCTAGAATCAGACGTCTGACTTAGTTCCTAGATGTCTTAAATAAGTTTTCCAGACGTCTGATACCCAGACCAGATGTCTGATGACCCTGTCAGAATCATGATTAATTTTGATTACGGCCTATTTTGCCTTGGGTTCAACCCCAACGGCTATGGAAGCTTTCTAAGGGCTTCCAAAGGCTTCCTAGGCCCCTTATAAATAGAGGAGGACCCTTGCCTTGCTAAAACACACCAAGACACACCTTGAATGGCATTTCCACATCTTTTGTGTCCAAGTGAGGAAGAAAATCATTCTTAAGTGTTTTTGCTCTCCTAGTTCATCAAGCCCACACTTGAGAGCACCACATCCTTCAGGCACCTCCTCCCCCACCAAAGATTTTGAAAGCATCGTTGTGTTGTTGCGTAGTTCATGCACCTGTTGCATCATGTCGATGCACTTTCACTTGAGGGAAGATTCTTCACCTATGGTAGCT
Organism: Thalassia testudinum; assembly: GCA_037157565.1. Lineage (NCBI taxonomy): Eukaryota > Viridiplantae > Streptophyta > Magnoliopsida > Alismatales > Hydrocharitaceae > Thalassia > Thalassia testudinum. The sequence continues at coordinate 67,085,536 of JAZHRO010000007.1, read as the reverse complement.
AGTTTCATTTATATACTTTGTTGGCTCTATAAGTCTATTGTATTTTTTTTTGTTGGGTATTCACGTTGCGAATTCCCATCTCCTTCACGAGACAAAATCCTCCTTGTAAAGAGGAGGGGTTGAGGAATGCTAACCTCGTACTTGTAGTGTGGTTGTAATTGAGGTTGAACTACCCTCGTTTAAGTAGTTCGTATAGTGGATTTGATCGATTTTGTCGATCAAAAAATCTTAACTCGAGAGGGTTAGGTGGTGGTTTTCACCCGATTTTGGTTTTCACCTAAAAATTCTTGTGTACATTGTGAGATTGTTATCTTTTTATTCTGCATTTTATACTTCACGCATATCTCACCCTCTCTCGTAGGGATTTACAGATATATGCATGTGAGGCCAAACATTAGGTATTCTAACCCTTAGGGTAAAAGTCCTCTGAGTCAAATTGAGTTCAAATTACTCGCTCGTTGAGACTTATGATCATGTTATAGGGATAATGCAGGAAGTGTATGTATACCTCACTTACATCATAATGTGTTGTCTTTGTAGCATGCCATAGGACTCGATCAACTTTAGTTCAATGAAGCACCGAACTAAAGAAGGTCCTTAAAGATTTGATGATAACGTAGTTTTGCTCATTACATGTAACCTTGTGTAGTGAAATTTTGGTTGCTTATTCTTGCTCTTCTCTAGTACACCAACTAATCTTATCTAGTTTCCTGTGGTGCCCTTAATTAGGTGTTAAAGAAAATCTAGCTAAGGTTAGTATTGGAGGTTATACTGGAGAAGTGCGGGGAGACGCTGTCGAAATTTCACCACACTAAGGTTACATGTAACGAGAAAAACTAAGTTGTCATCAAATCTTTGAGGATTGGTTATAAAGTGAAAATATTAATCAACATACACATCATTCTTTCATTTCCTTTCCTAATAAGTGATTTGTTTACATTAAATTTTAGGTTATAATGGATAAATCTTGGATTGGATGCGGGGTTTAGATTACACCAGATATAAGGATGAAGTAATTTCATTCCTGGATTGAGCCTTTCATGACTATAGGAAGAGATTTAGGCAAGGAGGTCAACTTGATAATATCTTCTACCCATGCAGAAGATGTTTAAATAGTTTCTTGCATGATCGTAATACTGTGCTCAAGCACTGCATTTGTAATGGGTGGTGGCAGCATTAGACTACTTGGGTAGCTCATGGAGTGGAGTTGACTGAGAAAGTCAAAAAATGAGAACATTGTTGACCAAGAGATCGATGAGGAAATTGTTGATAGCAGAGGTGAAGAAATAGAAAAAATCTTGAACAAGATGAGAGCAGGAGAGGATATAAATACAGATGAGGAAGATTCATTCAGTTGTGATCCATTCTATGATGCAATTAAGGCAGCTGAGGATCCTATTGCTCTCAATGTTACGAAAATGTCAAAGTTGTCATTTTTGTTGAAGATGTTTCAACTGAAGGTTATGAGTAGATCTGGTGCTAAATTCATGTCAGAAATACTTTAGTTTATTGTTGAGCTGTTGAATAACCCTAATGGTTTTTCGGCTTCATGGTATGAGGCAAGGAAACAAATTCGTAAGCTTGGTTTGGATTGTCAAAAAATCAATGCATGTCCAAATGACTGCATTCTTTTCATAAATGAATTTGCAAATTTGAGTAATTATCCCAAATGTGGACATAAGAGATGTAAGGAAGGTAAAGTTGAAAGTAAGAGGAAACAATCTCAGAAAGCTCTTCGTTACTTTCCACTAGCACCTAGGCTTCAACGCCTTTTTATACCAACTAAAACTACACGGTGGAAAACATGGCACCAGAATTATAAATCTCAAGATGGAAGAATATGTCATCCAGTTGATTCAGAGGAGTGGAAGAGATTTGATGAAAGAAATAACTTATTTGCAGACGATTATACTCAAATTTTGACACTGTCACACCCTGATAAATGCGCATTTATCCAAGATAAAATGTCTATTTATATGAGTTCCTAAGCTTAATACTACATTTGACATTGTATATAGTGCATAACATTCATCATATTACATTTAAGTTGACTTGTATAAATTGTATATTAATCTACGCATTTTCGTTGGCCAAGGGAAAATGCAACATCTCTATGAGCTTTAAGTGAAAAATTCGACCATACGGATGGATTCAGAGCAACGATTGTAGTCCGATAATGATGCGACGACATGCTTCGTGAATTAAAATTAGGGTTTGGAGAACCCGTCGTCGTAGCTCGCAAAATGCGTCTATTAGATAAAATTTATAATCAAAACTCGGAAAGTGAGTCCCTGGTCGAACACGGGGAGGCGAACGTTTGATTTTGAAAAATCCACGTTTAATTTTTATTTATTTATTTCATTTTTGTCTTTTCTAATATTTTTGGTATTTTTAATAGGGAAAGAGATCAGGTCGATAAAATATAGCTAATCTACTTGCAAAATAAAATTAAAAGAGAGTGAGAGAGGAACAATCACATATATTTCTGAATCCAATGTTTTCTACAACTAAGAAAGCGGAAAAAACTACACTAGAAAGCAGTAAACATAGATGGAGATGAGAAAATCCCCGATGGTTACTCGGAGGATGACTCACTCTGATGTCGCCTAGAAGAAGGTGGTGAGGGGCGGGATGGAGGATGGAACCGGAGGGAGGGCGGAGCAGGGCGGTGTCGCGGCAAGGATCTTCTTCCCAAAGGATGGTGAGAGGACGGCCACGGGATGCTCCACAAATGGGGATGAGAGGTGGGAAAAATATTTGGTTTTCTACTCCAGAGGAGTATCCCAGGCTTAGGACAAGCTCTCTTTAGAGACTTTGTGGTGGTGAGAGGAAGAAAGGAAGAGATGAAAAATGGGAGGGGTAAGGGTCCTTTTATTGTAGAGGAAAGAATCAAATTCACATACAGAACATTTAGTGACGGTCATAAATGTCACTTAAGATCAGCCGCAAATGTCACTAAAGACAGCCCACGAGCCCACGTGCTGCTGCGCTGGCGAGCCTACGCACCTGCGTATGTTGCCGCTGCATGCGTGCATGCACCTGCACTGCTGTGCACGTGCTATGACATGTGTGTGCACATGGGTGGCCTAGGTTGCACCTTCTGGAGCAATCAAGGCCGTCCATCTTCTTTTCATTGCAGGGGTTGCTACAGAGGTCGGATTGCATCGATTTTTGCATCATTAGGCTGCAATCATTGACCCAAATCCATCCACGCGATCGGATTTGTCGTTTGAAGCTCCGAATTATGTCACCTAGTCCCTTGGCCGTTAATCTTCCTTGGACTACATGTGGTGCTACGGGACTCCGATCAAGGCGATTTTGGAGGCGTTGGACTCCAACCATCATCCTGATCAGATCCGTTTAGTCAGATCGCCAATTTGAGTCTCCAAAATAAATCTCCTTCTATCCTGACCACAAAAAGGATGCAATTAACCTGAATATACACAACTACTCTAAATGTATAATGATGCGTGCTATGCAATATTTATAACATGAATTGCAAATCTAAGCCTAAGAACGTGCATGAATAGGCATTTTACCCTCAATAATTGTGTCTACATCATACTCCCATGCCTATCTTTTGCTAGTCCCTAGCAAAATTAAACTATATGCTATGTATAAAAATAGAATTAGGATTCGATCGCTTAGGTCTAAGTCATTTATTAACAATAGAAAATTTCAACTAAGGTCCTAAACTACAAAAACTTACTAGTACCCAGGTGTCCGCCAAAATGTAGATTGCCTAAGTCCTTATCTTATTTGAAAAGCGAAGATTCATTTTTTTATTTTTCTTTTTTTTTTATTTATTTTTTGTTCTTTTGGAGTTTGAGAGTTTTGAGATAACTTTTTACGGCTACCTGACCAGGCCAAGACTCGAAAAGGACTCTAAGTGCTAAGCATCTTGTGAAAATAGTGAAAGACTCACTAGGCGGCCGTTGAAATGGACTTCGGGTTTCTACGACCCTAGGTGACCTTACCTAAAGGTTTATCTTTCGATTGGTAGCTTTCTCCCTACTTCTTTTATTTATAGGGTCAACACAGGGGTGGCCCCGGTGTATACCTCCCTGGTTTATTCTACTTCCCCGCTTCTTCCCTAAGTGTTTTGGGAATTATTGTGCATTTTTGTGAGTTGGGTTCTGGACAACTAGTCAATGGGTTGTTACCCACGATAACTTGCTAGACATACTCGTGCGGTGAAGTGTGGTTTTGTTTATTTTTTATTTTTTTTCTCCTTTTTCTAATTTTTTTTCTTTTCCTTTTTTTTTGTTTGTTTTTTTTTTATTTAAGTAGGTGGCTTTCCTGATCTAAGATTTACCTAAAGGCAGTATAATGAAAATGGACTTGTGACTGGGCTTTGGACAACCAGCCGATGAGCTGTTACCACCGACAACTGGCCAGCCATACCACCCTAGATAGTTCATTAGCTACCCAATTTCCGAAGAAATCGCCAAAAAGTGAGTCAGTGCAAAGAAAAGTGTGTAGATGCTTAGGCTTAAAGTCCCCCCAAATCAGAGGGCGAGTTGATAAGTCATGTACTTATCATCCCAATTTATTTACTAGATTAAAGATAAATTCGAATTGGCGAGGACTCAAGACTAAGTCCACATTCGAGTGGACACCCAGGCTAATTAAGCCCGAAGACCTGACGAGTCTAACTCGAGGATGATGTTTGTGGTTACCCTAGTCCAATTTTGGGATGATTCTTAGGATGAATCCCTTTCAGGAGAGCCAATGTCAGAACCCGCTCAGGCACCTGTCGGGGGGACACACTTTATGAGACCAGGGTCGACTAGGTTGGCTTAGAGAAACTGATTGAGGATGATGTGATTTTCTCAACTGAGATCCCCGAGACAGGGAATGAGGAAAATATGTCTCCATGGACCAGGAAATGATAGATAATTTTGAGACATATGTAAATAAGGATCAAGAATTCTTTGACTCTGAGGGTGAAGAATCTTTAGGTGAAGTCTCACTTGAGTTTAAGGAAGATGATTTTAATGAGACAAATGGGTCAAAGGATCGTAATCAATCATTATATGGCCTTATAATTGAGGAATTTGATTCGGTTGGGGCTAACTTGGAGGAGACCGTAATGCCGCTTGAAAGAATGTCGATCTCAACGGCCGGCGGTTTAGGTGCAATGGCTGGTGGGATTAGGGAGGGTGAGGGGTGGCATACTTGGAGGTCGAAAGGATGGAGGAGGATGGAACAGGGGAACTCTGACGCATACGTCCAAAGGGGGATGGAGGCGAGGTGTCTGAGAGAAGAGGAACAAAGCTGACTGGCAAAACTGTTTGCTTCCGATGCCAACGGTGGGGACACTTGGCGGCCACCTGTCGATCTCCTGTGGTGTGTCTGGGGTGTAGGGGATTCGGCCACAAAAGGGATTCGTGTAGGGGTTTGGGAGGGTAGATGAGTTATCGCCGTTTCCCGTGCTCTGGAAATTTGAATTCTAGGGTTGGGCGGACGTCGCCTCCACCCCCACTTCTGAGCAACTCGGGAGGGTTTAAGGCAGATGTAGAGGTTCCTATGACGGCGAGCATCAAGGCTGCAGAGATGGCCTTGCGTGAAGCTCTAGTTGGGGAGGTTATGACTGGAAGACCCACGGCGGAGAATGTTCACGCCTTGGTAACCTCTTTGTCCCTCTTAACTGATTCCTGGCAGATCTCTTTTCTGTCAAGTACACATTTTGTGCTCTTTGGTTTGGGTGTGGGGGATGTTGGGAAATTGCGATTCCATACATCGTGTAACGACGGCGTCACGGTGATTTGGAGGTTGGTTTCTCCTTTTGATGGAGCCCTATCGGAGAGACCACCACAGAGAATGGGAATTAGGTCTGGAAATCTTGAGATTAAGGGACTTCCTCTGCATCTGAGGTCGAAGGAGGTTGTGTTGTCAATGATCTCAAGCTTTGCATCTGTGGCTGAAGACGCGGTCGTCGGACTGCTTGAGGGGAATGGGCATCTACTGAGTGTGAAGGTCGTCTTCATCACTGGCTCTATACCTGATCGTCTAATTTTGAGATGTGGTGGAAGTTCCTGGATGCTGAGGCTGAAGTTCCTGGTGGGGGATGATGTAGCAAAGCAGCTTAAGTCGTCTGAACCTACAGCTGACGAGGAGGCGACTGCTCAGGAGCTGCACATGGTTCATGGCGATAAATCCCTGGCTGCCGAGATGTGTAAGGACTTGTGTGATGGGGAGACGGGGATGCTTCCGAATGAAGAAATGGAGGAATTGAGCGGCGGAGAATTGGCAAGACCGTCGACCATGATGGCAGGGGATGTGCTGTCATGTGGTAGGGAGAATCAGGAGCAGGGGAACCTTGATACGCAGCTTGAATCTCTGAAGGGCAAACAAGTCTTGCAGGGGAAGGAAGATCCTGAATGTGAAGGGGGATCATGCATAAAGATCAATAAGGGGAGATCACCATACAGCCTTCGACAAAGAAAATCAAAGGCTATCATTCTGATGGATGAAGATGAAGTTGCCAAAGTTATGCAAGTGTGTAGTTGCCAGACCCTTAGGAGAGAGGGTTCCAATGAGAAGTGATGAGAATCCTCACTTGGAACGTGCGTGGGTTGCGCGACAAATGCCGGAGGGCATCTCTGATGAGATACTTGAGAGAATGGGGAATTGAATGTGCGCTCATTCAAGAGACACACATTGAAAGTAATTCTGATAGACTTTGGTCTGACTTGTTAGCTGCAGGGATGAATGAATGTGTGCAAATTGATGTGCATGGGAGGTCGGGGGGCATTGCTATCTGGTGGAGGAAGAGGTGGGCTCAATGCTTGGAAGTTCACAAAGCCAGACATATGCTAACATGCAACTTTCAGATTCAACAGGGGTAGGAGTGTATCTGGATTACTGGGGTTTATGGACCTTGTACTACTTCTGCCAGGCAGGAGTTGTGGGAGGAGTGGTCCACAGTAGCTAAGTTGGTGTAGGGGGAAATGTGGCTTATGGGAAGAGATTTTAATTGTGGGTTAACAGGGGCTGATAGGCCTAGTGGCAGCACAGGCAGCTCAGCTATTGGATTTCATATGACGATTCAGTCTCTACAGTTGAGTGAATATCCATCCTCTGGTGTGGAATTTACTTGGCGTAATGGAAACGGGCTGGCTTCCAGGCTGGATAGATTTTTTGGGAATGTGGACATCCTTGTCAGATTCCAATTGTCGACTGTGAATGGGTTGAGCCGACCTTTCTCTGATCATACCCCCTGGTATGGGACAGTGGGGAAGAAACTCTGGCTGGCACCTATTTCAAACTAGAAAGGTCATGGTTGACTAAACCGGGTTTTTACCAGATGATCTGTTCTTGGTGGAGAGCTAGAAAGGTACAGGGGTCTGCTACTGTCAGATTATCAACTAAGCTGGCTAAATTGCATGCGATCTTAAAAGAATATGGATCTGCTGTTACCTTGGTGAGGGAACAAAGGAGAAGGGAAGCTCTGAGTAGAATCCAGGAGTTGGACTCCAAGGAAGCTGCCGGCCCTCTATCTGAAGATGAACAGGCTGACAGGAAAATGTGGCAAGGTGTGGTACTGGATGAAGACCTTAAACAGGAAATCGATTGGAGGGAGAGATCCAGGCAGTTATGGCTTAAGGAGAGGGATGCCAATATGAAAATTTTCCACCTTGCAGCTAGCTCTCGGAGGCAGCTTAGCATCATTTCCTCTATTCTTTGTGATGGACATAGGATCTCCTCTAATCAGGAGATTAAATCTGAAGCCATCAAATATTTCAGGGAAGCTTCTCGGGCAACTAGGAGGGGGAAATGGAGAATGGCAGGACACAATGGTCCCAGGGTGACAAGTGAACAAGCCAAGCAACTGACTGCACTAATTACAGAATAAGAAACCTTACAAGCAATCAGAGAATTAAATGCGGAAGGCTCCCCGGGCCCGGATGGAATACAAGTTTTCTTTTACAAAGAGATGTGGAGTGTGGTGTGTAAGGAGGTGATGGATGTTATCAAAGAATTTGAGGTGGGTAATGCTGGTTTCGAGAGGATTAACAAGTCATATCTTTTCCTCTTGCCTAAATCAATGGGAGCAGAACAATTTTCAGATTTCAGGCCGATTGCCCTTTCAAACTCCATCTATCTTATCATCAGCAAGGTCTTGGCTAACAGGCTAAGAATTGTTCTACAAGACCTGATTCATCTGATACAGGCTGCTTTCTTGCCCAACAGATCACTTTAGGAGTCCTTTATTTTGGCTCAGGAAATGGTTAATGGTTGGCACCAGAGGAAATGCAAGGCCTTCTTGTGGAAAGTAGATTTCCAGAAAGCCTATGACTCGATTTCCTGGCCGTATCTTTAGGAGTTGTTTAGAAGAAGAGGCTTCCCCCCCCTTTGGATTCAATGGATGAAACGCTGTATCACCACTGCTTCATTTTCTCCTTTGATCAATGGGAAGCCATGTGGAGCCTGGATCCAGCCTCAGCATGGGGTTAGACAAGGGCATCCCCTGGCCCCACTAGTCTTTAACCTTACGGTAGATGGGCTTGCAAGGTACGCTTGCAAATTGGCAGAGGTGGGTATAATTAAAGGGTACTCACTATTAAACAGGAGACATTTGGCCCCCATTTTACAATATGCAGATGACACTGTGTTCTTCGTGGAAGGGTCCAAGTCTGAGGCACATGCTTTGGGATTATTGGAGAAGTTCTTCGGTGATATTTCAGGTTTATGTTTGAACAAAGACAAGTCTGTTTTGATCTATTTTGGTATGAATGAACAGGAGAAGATGGAATTGGAGGGTACACTGGGCTCACCCCGTACTAAATTGCCTCTAAGATACCTTGGATTACCTTTAAGGGCTACAAAACTGAAAAAATCAGACTGGAATGTCCTGTTCGAGAAGGTGGCTGAAAAGCTAAAAGGGTGGAGTAGTAAATTCCTATCTAAGGGTGGGAGACTGATTTTGCTCAACTCGGTTATTACTGCCATACCAGTCTTTTACTTCAGCATATTTAAGGCCCCTAAATGCATCTGGAAGAGATTGGATATTATGAGGAAGAGATTCTTCTGGAAAGGAGCAGGACACGAGGGTAGGTTCATGCAGCCCATCAGATGGAACACTATCTGCAGACCAAAGGAGGCTGGGGGGTTGGGAATTAAAGCATTAAAAGAGTTCAATGAGGCCCTACTGCTAAAATGGGCCATCAGAATTTTGGATTGCAAGGAGGGGCTGATGGATGATCTGATCAGGGACAGCTATGGGGGATCCAATAGCTGTCTGCAAAGGCTTCAGCTGAAGAGGCCTTCCCCCTTTTGGCGATCAGTGATTTCTGCAATCACGTGCTACTGGCATCTGCTACAACCTAAGCTTGGAGATGGCAGATGTTTTAGCTTATGGAATGAGAGGTGGTCTGAATTGGGCCTGCTGAAAGAGACCTTCTCGAGGGTGTATGGTGCTGCTGCTGATAAAGATGCCACAGTTAGTAGTCTATGGTCCCAGGCTGAAGGTTGCTGGCGGCTGGAAGGGTTACAACAGTGCAGGCCGGGCGCTCGACTTTGGGAGGAGAGGAAGAAACAGATGGAGAATCTGCAGCAGCTGTATCTTATGACAGATGTGAAGGACACATACTGCTGGCAGGGTATTTTCTCAGTGAAGCAGGCATATGAAAAAATTATTAGGTCTAATAATGAGGTGGAATGGGATCTTATCGACAGAAAGATTTGGCTTTTGAGAATTCCTCTGAAGGTCCAGATTTTCCTGTGGCTTTGCAGATGGGAAGGGTTGATCACTGGCAATCTTAGGCACAGAAGGATGGGGATTGATCTGAATGCCTGCCCTCTATGTGGATTACACTCTGATAGTGCAACACACATCTTCTCCTCTTGCTTGGTCATGGATAAAATCTGGAGGTTGGTGTGCTTAGAACCCCTCCCTCCCTGGGATGCTATGTGGCAGAGGTTCATCAACCCTGTTCGGCCATTGGGGGCTATGGCTACCGTTCTGTGGTGTGTGTGGAGGGCGCGGAATGATAAGCTATTTCAGGGGAGACCGGTGAGATGTGAGAATGTTGTAAAGGAATGTTGGTCTCTCATACATAGTTGGGCAACTTTTTTGTAATACTCTTTTGATATGGAATACAATACCCTCCAGATCACTATCAGTTTATGATAGCAATCCTCACTGATTCAAAAAAAAAACTTGGAGGATAAAAATCTTGATTTGATGGAAGATTCAATCAATAGCTCCATTCCTCAACCACATATCGAAGAATATAATAATGATCTTGAAATCAACAAATCCAACTCAATTCTGATTCATCCACAAATTTTGTACTTGGATATTTTATGCAAGGTTGATAACACTTGCGAGGTCCTGGAAACTTTAATTTTGGAGGATAGGAATTTGGAACTGAAAATTTGGGAAGCCAATTTCAGAGGATAAAGAAGCATTGATCTAAGGGTTCCTGTTTGCCTCAAACCACCTACTTTCTACTAGGACCCTTAAGACATTTTTTATTCTAAGGATGCGAAACCAAAATATGGGATAATGGACAATCTTCTTAAGCAGAATTCCATGTAGGCAAACATTACTATTTGCTTTGATCTCCCTTTCCTCCACACATTTAGATTTGGGTTGTACGCTCCCAAACTGCAGACCCGACCCCACAAGCTAAAATATCTTCGGTTATGGATTTTTATTATTCAGAGCCTTAGAACCACTCAACCTTGGGGCATGGGTTTGCACCATAATCTAATCCACATCTGTGGACACCTATTGGTAGGTGCTGAGATCAATCTTCTTATTTCGATCTTGACCTACACCTATGAATTCTTAACCTCTTCCTTATTTGTATATTATGCCTAGTTGAAGGCACTAAACATGGCACCTATGCATAGTCCACTTTCTCTACGGAGCTGATCAGATTTATTACGAAATTCAGGTGATATTCTATTTACTCTGCTTTTTTCATGTCTTTGTTTCTACAATAAGGACATTGCATCATTTAGGCATGGGAGGGTGGATACTTAATACTAAAATTATTTTTTAGCTCCATAGATTTTTTTTTCTTTATTTATAAAGAAATCAAAATTCAAAAATAAAAAGAGAATTAGGAAAAGAGAACTTAGGCATTATAAGTTTTTCAACCTTAGGAATTGATATGATAGGACCTGAATACTTAAACTCTTCAGGTCTTCGGGTTTAATTAGCTTGGGTGTCCCCTAAAATGTGGACCTATTTCTCGAGTCCTCTCCACATTAATTTTATTTTAATTTGGCTAATAAATTGGGGTGATAAGTACATGACTTATCAACCTGCCCTCTGATTTGAAGGGACTTTAACTCTAAAGCATCTACATACTATTAGCACTGACTCACTTCTTAGATATTTTTATGAAAATTAGGTAGTTAATAAACTTTCTAGGATGTTATGAATAGCAAGTTGTCATGGGTTTGACACCCCATTGGTCGATTGTCCAGAACACAGCCACAAGACCATTCTCTTCATACAACCTTTAGGTAAATCTTAGATCAGGGAAGCCACCTAATCAGAAAAAGAAAAAAATAATACTAAAAAAAAAAAGGATAGAAAAAAAATATAAATAAGCCACACTTCACCACACGAGTATGGATGGCAAGTTATCATGGGTTTGACGCCCCATTGGCCGATTGTCCAGAGCCCAGTTGACAAAAATGCACAAATAATTCCCAATCACTTAGGGAAGAAGCGGGGAAGTAGAATAAATCAGGGAGATATACATTGGGTTCACCCTTGTGTTGACCCCATAAAAAATAAAGTAGGGAGAAAACTACCGATTGGAAAGAAAAACCATTAGGCAAAAATTTTTAGGTCACCTAAGGTCATAGAAAGCTAAAGTCCATTTTAACTACTGCTTAGTGAGTCTGTCACTTTTTCAGAACTAAGATGCTTAGAACTTAGAGTTCTTTTCAAGTCTTGGGTAGGTTGGGTTGCCATAGAAAGCTACCCCGAAACTCTTAACTCAAAAAAATCCAAAAAAATTAGAAAAGATGAAAAAGCAAAAAATGGATTTGCTTTTGTACATAATAAATTGAGGACTTGGGTGATTTGCATTTTGGTAGGCACCTGAGCACTGTTGAGTCTTTGTAGCTCAATTCCTTAGTTGAAATTTTCTAGTGTTAATCAACAAATTTTGCCTAAGTGACCGGATCTTGATTCTTTTTTATACATAGCACTTAGGTTAATTTTGCTAACAACTAACAAAAGATAGGCATGAGGGTATGATAGATACACATTTATTCAAGATAAAATGTCTATTTATGCTAGTTCCTAAGCTTACCATTGCATTTGACATTATGAATAGTGCATAACATTCATCATATTGCATTTAGGTTGACTTGTATAAATTGTATATTAATCTGTGCATTTTTGTTGGCTAAGGGACAATGCAACATCTCTATGGTCTTCCGATGAAAAATCTGACCGTACGGATGGATTTAGAGCAATGATCGCAGTTCAACAACATGGAAATCATCTTGATTCGAGCACTGTGGCATCCCCTACAAAGGAAAGAAAATGGATGGCTAGAATGGCACTGCATGGCACCATCTTAGCCACCTACAGTTGGCCACTCTACACTAAAGCATCATCAGAACCCGATCTCAGTCGTTGGATCTCGATCCAATGGCTGAGCATGTGTCACACCACTTCCATCAGGTCAACAATCCAGCGACTTGGCTCATTGGTCACGCACCCTAATCCACAACATGAGGCATGTGATCGAATCCTCATGGCTCCTCTAATCCACAACACATGAGGGTTGCATGCAATTTATCCATGCAACGTCACTTAGTGGCTTGGATGCCGCCTCATGGAAGCACGAATGAAGAGGAGCAGGCATGTGCTACTAGATGCATAGCAGTGCATAATTTGAACGCGTGATCTCTACGCAATCACAACCACTCATCAGGGATCCAACGGCCACGAAATCCTCCCACCGTGCTCATTCAAATCCTTACACACGATCTAGCCATTCATCAATGATCGGACGGCGAACGTGTGATGGCAGCTGTGAGCGTGCGACTACAAGAAATGACTGCAAGCCTTCAGCGACGACTAAGGTGGGTCTTCAGCGATGTTTTAAATGTCACTGTTGACCCATACCCATTTTATTCCTTCATACCTCCACTACAAAAGGACCACCACCCCTCCCATTCTTCTTCATCTCTTCCTCTTCTTCCCTCACCTCCTCTAAAGCTGTAAGGAGTTGGTCCCAAGCTCGGGATGCTCCTCTAGAGTAGAAAAGTAAAATGATTTTCCCACTTCCCACCCCCCTTTGTGGAGCATCCCGTGGCTATCCTCTCACCCCAATCTGGAAGTAGATCCTCGCCGCGACGCTATCCTACCTTCGGCTTCATTCTTCTTCATCCAGGCTCTCACCACCTTCATCCAGGCACTGTCAAAGTGAGTCATCCTCCAAGCAACCGTCGAGGGGGATTCTTGTCACCTCTCTTTATCTTTTATTCGCTTTCTAGTGTAGTTTTAATTTGTAACATGTAGCAAACTCTATTTAGATATATATTGATATTCTCTCTCTCTCTTATTTTACAAGTAGATTATCAAGATATTATCGACCTGATCTCTTGCCTTGTAAAAATACCAAAAAAATCGTAAAAGATAAAAACATCAAAAGCAAATAAAATCAAAGAGTGATTTTCAAAATCAAACATAGCATCCCCGTGTTCGACTCGAGTCTTGAGCTTCAGTTATAAAATTTATTTGATAGTAGATTTTTGTGCATACGATGACAGGTTTTCTATAACTCCAATTTTTCTCGTAAAAATTTTTCCCATCATGACCCAAAAACCTAGGTCCCCAACGAGAGTCAGAGTTCAAGGGAATGGCAACAGATGAGGTGCTGGTTTATTTAATTCAGGTTGTACCTAACTAAGTCGACCTATAAAAGAGTTCTATTTATCATATAAAATGGAAGAAAAATACAAGAGGTATGGCATAAATTAACAAGAAAATAACCATAACCAAAGCTTAGATACTACCTGTCCAGTAGCGCACAGCGAATCCCATACTACATCCAAAACCCACACATTGACGAGACATGACCACACCTAAAATTAGGTCACAAAGTAGGGATGAGTCAACCGATTCAGTAGGGAACGAACAACTACTGCAATCCAATAAAAACAAGGTAGTGTGCAATTTTTCCATCCGACTATGTCCCTAGCCAAAACTCAGAACCCTAGGTTTCAATCCTAACCTAGACTAACCTAACCAACCACTGTGGTCCCAGCTCACTAATCATACCTACTTGATTAAAGCCATGCGTTATAACGCAACTATCCTAATGATCCAAGATCCTATTACCCGCCACTTTAATCCCTAAAGTGAGTAAATCAACCCTTCGTGTAGAAGGATATCTAGATGTGCCCTCTCCAAGGGTACACTTGTACCCTAACCCATCCTTGGCTAGAGGAGAGATTAAAGCACTCATATCCACTAGACTAAGGATACCTACTCCGGTCGCCGGAATGTTGACTGTACTCAGAGTCCTTAGAAAGCTATTCCACACAAGGCATCTCTGAGTACCCAGTCAGAAAGATTTGACAGGAGTGACTTCTTGCTGCCTATGATCCCTGGAAGGCACTACTAGAAAAATGAGATCTACCATCGATTATTTACTGTCGATTAAACAAGTGACGGCAAAAAAGTATTTGCTGTCGCTTTTGTTATAAAGTGACGGTGAAGGGATGGTGTAAATTTACTAACTTTGTCAGTAACAAAAAAAGAGCAATGGCTGGGTGTAAGTGTAGTTTTGATATGTATATTCGCTGTCATTTGGTGAAGAAAGTGACAGCAAATGTGTTTTGTTAAAGAGGCGGGGCATTTGGGCACGTGGCAAAAATTTTTGAAGCAACATTTGCCCTTGCTTGTTAATTAAACTAATGGTGTATGTTGGTTGATTTATGCACGAGGAGTGCTTAAGCCTCCCCATTGATAGCGAAATGCGCGTGATTTGTAAAAGCAGTTTTTTTAACGTCGTTGTAACACGCGAATCCGCTTTCGCTTTTAAAATTTATATCCTAGATAGGGGAGTATCTAGGGTCGTCCAAGGAGGCAAAAATTGCAATAATGATTCTCTTGCTTGGAATACAATCTCAACTTTCTTTTTAATATTTTTCAATATGTAATTTTTTTGTATTTTGAAAAGACGAGGGCAAACGGCAGATTGTAGCGAAAAGAACTAACACCTACAAATGATTAAAATTCTAAAAGATAGAAATATCTTCTTCCTAAGCTCACTCTAGGCAAGTGTAGGCCTAGGGTAATTAGGAAGAAGAGGTGAAATAAGTGCTAGAACCAAAACAAACAACTACAATAAAAAGCTTAAAAGAAGGCAATTTTTGATTGAGTAGAATGAGTGTTCTTTTCAAGGACAAGTAGAGGAAAGCTTCTACTAGAATTGAACAATTTAAAAGCAAGAAAAGAAACACAAATCCTCTTGTAACAATGGTGAAGAAGGTTGTCTTCTTGCTCCAAGCCTAGCTGCTCCTTGGCTTGAAAAGAGGGCCTCCTTCTTCTCCTTCCTTGAGAGCTCCTCCAAGGTGGAAGCTACCACCTTTAATGCTCTCTCCAAAGGGGTGGGCGTGCACCACCCTTAAAACTCCTCCAAGGTGGCGTGACCACCTTCAAGATCTCCTCCAAGATCTTCCTTGCCTGGCTTCTCCTTTGGCTGGCGTGACCCAAGAGAGAAGGGAAGAGGGGAAGGCACCAAGGGGACAGAATATCCCCTTAATCTTCTTCTTCTTCTTCTCTCTTGGACGTGGGATTCTTGGTGGAATATGAGAGTGAAATGGCTAGCCAAGGATGGCTTGAATGGTGGTGGGTAGTGGTCTTTTTATAGGGTAGGATGGGGGGTTAAGGTGCCCCTTGAAATGGAGGGCTAGGATGGAAGAATGGAGGTGGTTAGTGATCCTATGGCTAAGGAGAGTTGGCGCCAACCCAAGAGGTGTTAAAGGGGGTAGTTATGGTGGTGTTGGTGTCTTTTGGTGGTGGAGAGACACCACCATGTTGGCGCCAACATGGGGTCTTCTAGAAGGGGGGTTAGGTGGATGGTGGAGATGGGTTCAAGGGAGATTGTGTTGTGGAGATGAGGGGAGATTTTGGAGGGAAAAGTGGCGCCATTAAGGGGTGGTTATAGGTAGTTTTTGGTGCCACTTTTAGGTGTCTTTTGGAGGTGGTGGGTAGGTTAGGTTGGTGCCAAGTAGGTTAGCTTATGTGGAGCTTAGGTGGAGCTAGTTGGGTAGAGTTGGTAGGTGGGTTTTTGGGGTAGTACAAGCCAAGGAAGTTGGAGCATAGCTAAGTTAAGCTAAGCTAAGCTAAGCTAAGCTAAGCTAGCTTAGCTAATGGAGGAGTAGAGGAGAAGGTGTTGGAGCTAGGGTTTGGAGGAGGGAGCTGAGGAGAAGAAGTCTGGAGCTGGAGCTGGAGCTGGCTGTTGCTGAAGAGGCTGGCATGGGGCTACTCTAGCTGGCTTAGCTTGCTAGTTCTTTGCTAGTTGCTAAGCCAAGCTAAAGTGAGCTAGCTTCTACCAAAATGAGCTAAGGTGAGCTAGGTCTGGTGCTATCGGGGAGAATCAAGCTAGTTGAGGCAGCTAAGGTAGCTTAGCTCAACTGAGTTGAGCTAAGCTGAGTCCCTGTGAGCTGGACTTGAGCTTCCTGAGCTGGGATGAATTCTTCTTCAGCTGGTTGGAGCTGAGTGGAGCTGGATGTAGCTGGATCTGAGCTGGGGTGAACTCCTGTCAACTTAGCCGAGCTAACTAGAGCTCCCTGTGAACTAGTGGGAGCTGAGATGAGCTAGACTCAGCTAAGTTGAGCTGGATCTGAGCTGACTTGAGCTAGGGTGAGCTAAGGTGAACTCTCTTGAGCTGCCATCCAGCTGAGATTAGCTGAATGGAGCTGGGATGAGCTAACCCTAGTTCAAGTAAGCTAGGTTCCAGCTATGGTGAGCTGGATCAAGCTGGGTTCCAACTAGTCTGGGCTTCTCCTTCACCAATTGCCTTCTTGAGTGCTAGGGTTTTAGGGATCTGTGAATCTGTACATCCCTAACACTCACAAAAACACATTAAAACAATAATAAAAAATGCAATGCATGCCTATCCTAATTTATGCCTAAATGCAGCCCAAAAACCCGTTTGCAGAGTAAAATCCTAAGAGCTAGGTTAGTTTTAAAGCATAAAAATGATGATAAACTGGTGTTTATCACACCCCCATGCTTATCTTTTGCTAGTCTCTTAGCAAAACATTAATTTTTTTTTGGAAAATGGAATTTTTGGGAAATCTAATTTTTTTTTGACTTTTGAGGAGAAAAAGAGATTAAGGGACCTTGGTAGATTAAAACATAGGACATACGTGATTTGTTGAAGATAAACATCAGGATTTGTTTTTGGATCCAACCATTAGATAGAGCGGGATCAATATATCCTCAGAAAATTCACAAATTAACCCCTTGTTAATTCAGATGACTTGAAATGTTTGTTTTTAGGATTTTTCTGGCTCGTGAATCTGATTCGCAACTTGCAAATTCCTTTAAAACCTTGTGTCTGTGCTTGTGAAAAGCCAACCTTTATAAGGACGTGTTATTATTATTATTATTTTTTTTTTTTCTCTCCCCCATGCTTATTTTTAGCTTAGTCTTACAACAGATGTGTCGGTATCATCATTCCCGTTACCATTCCTCGAGGGGGCTCTGGCGCCAGTACTTCGGGATAGCACTGTCCATGACACCACCCAGGAGCTCACAACCCCAAAACACGATGCGGTGAAAAGGGGCGCTCCAAGCAAACTCAAGCTCTTGCTCCGATGCTATAGGTAGAGCACCGTCCAAGACACTTGAGCTGCTGAAATGCGCTTTAATGCTCCGTCTAAAGATATGAAATATAGATATAGAGCAGCGCCGAGGCGGTAACATGTTGACATCGCGTCCTCAAAGAAGGTATTTTCCTTCTTCTCGGCGGTGGGAACTCAAACCAATGATCTGCTTCAGACTTTTACTAAATCCAAACAAGGAAGCTTTTCAATTTTTTTAGTTGTTTTTAAGTGTTGGCTTGTGTGTGAAAATTGACACAAGAAGTTTCTTGAGACCCGCAAGTTTTTGAATCAGAAACTAAGTCAAATACTTTCCATATTACAAAATAGGATCAAGTCACCTGAACTATCATGAGTTCAGGTGGAATTTTAGAGAAGGATATCTGATCTAGTCTAAAATAGACCCTGAAATTCTAATGATCAGATCCATATCCTCATCCTTAGTTTGTTAAAGATTAAATCCCATTGTACCAGAAGTGAATTTTACGACCTTAGTCCTGATTTCGAAATTTTTCCTCAAAAAGTTTTCAACATTTTTTTTTTTTGGGTATGCAAGCAGGAAATAAATTAAAGAAAATTGCATGTTTTTAGGTTTTGAACATCCTGAATCGATCATAAAAATTTAAAAACACCCCCCCATGCTTAAGATATGCCATGTCCTCATGCATTAGGAGGGAAAAGGGATCACCTTAGTGATGACGGTCGGGTTTAGGATGATCAAAACCTGGAAAAAGAAGAAAAAAGGAAAGCAAGAAAATGATGGGTTACCTCCCATCCAGTGCTATCTTTTACGCCATTCAGCCGGGCGTGATGTGTACTAGTGATCAAGGGTGGTTGGCTCAGTAAAATTAAAAGATTCAGATGGAATTTTAGGCGTATGGTCAAAATAGGGCTTTAAACGCTGGCCATTGACTTGAAATATCGAATTAGTTTGTGGATCAAAAAGGTCAACAGCGCCGTATGGATATGTTTTATGAACAATAAAGGGGCCGGTCCATTTAGATTTTAATTTGCCAGGAAAAAGACGTAATCTCGCATCGAAAAGCCAAACACGTTGATTAACGTCAAAGTGTTTCCGAACAATATATTTATCATGAAATTTCTTTGTTCGGTCTTTATAAATCCTCGCATTTTCATAGGAAAAATTACGTAATTCTTCCAATTCAGTTAATTGTAATTTTCTATGGTTACCGGCATCAGATAAATCCATATTAAGTTGTTTTATTGCCCAAAAAGCCCTATGTTCTAATTCTACCGGGAGATGGCATGCCTTCCCGAAAATCAGACGGAAGGGAGACATGCCAAGCGGAGTTTTAAAAGCGGTACGGTAGGCCCATAAAGCGTCGTCCAATTTGGTGGACCAGTCTTTACGGTCGGACCTAACCGTTTTTTGTAGAATATTTTTAATTTCCCGGTTAGAAACTTCAGCCTGGCCATTAGTTTGGGGGTGATATGGTGTGGAAATTTTATGATTAACCCCGTATTTAGAAAGGAGGTGACGGAATTGTGAGTGGGTGAAATGTGAGCCTCCGTCACTGATAATGGCTTTTGGTATGCCGAATCTTGAGAAAATATTTTTCTTAAGAAATTCGACAACCACACGGTGATCACTAGTGCGGGTGGGTATTGCTTCTATCCATTTAGAAACATAGTCTACTGCGACTAATATATAAAAATACCCACCAGAGTTGATGAACGGTCCCATGAAGTCGATGCCCCAAACATCGAAAATTTCAACCTCTAAAATAGGATTAAGGGGCATCATATCCTTTCGAGTCATGTTGCCGATGCTCTGGCAACGCACACAGGACCGAACAAAGTCATGAGCATCTTTGTGCAAGCTGGGCCAATAAAATCCTGCATTAAGGATTTTAGCTGCAGTCTTCTTGCCCGAAAAATGTCCGCCACAGGCCATTGAGTGACAATGTGTTAAGATATCATGGATTTCAGAATCAGGGACACATCGTCGAATAACCTGATCGGCACAAATGCGGAAAAGGTCGGGCTCCTCCCAAAAATAATATTTAATATTAGCAAAGAACTTATCCCGTTTTGTTTTTGGCCAATCAGCGGGGATTTGTTCTGTTGCTAAGTAGTTTGCAATGGGTGCAAACCAAGGGAGGGTTGTAGCAGCTAAAATACTTTCATCAGGGAACTGATCTGGTGGGGTCATTATGTCATTTGTCATAAGACGAGAGAGATGATCGGCCACTACATTGTGCAATCCCGCCTTATCCTTGATTTCCAGGTCAAATTCCTGGAGCAGCAGAATCCAACGGATAAGGCGGGGTTTCGCATCTTTCTTAGTCAGCAAATATTTAATTGCTGAGTGGTCGGTATAAACAGTGACACGTGACCCCAACAGATAAGATCTAAATTTTTCCAAGGCAAATACAATGGCAAGAAGTTCCTTTTCAGTAACCGTGTAATTCCGTTGTGCGTCATCAAGGGTTTTGCTGGCATAATAGATCACAACGGGTTTCTTGCCAACGGCCCCTACAGCAAAATCTGAGGCATCTGTCATTAATTCAAAGGGACTATTCCAGTCAGGTCCCTGCAATATTGGTGCCTCAGTAACCTCTTTCTTCAACCTCAAAAAACTCTCCAGGCACTTATTATTAAAATCAAATGGCTGGTCTTTAGTAAGAAGCTGACTTAAAGGCTTGGAGATTTGGGAAAAGTTTTGTATGAATCGACGATAGAAACCCACATGACCCAAAAAGGATCTGATTTGTTTGACAGTAGTGGGCGGTGGGAGCTTAGATATAGCATCTATTTTTGCTTTATCTACCGCAATTCCTTGTTTAGAAATAACATGGCCCAAGACAATACCCTCTTGGACCATGAAATGGCTTTTTTCCCAGCTGAGGACCAGGTTAACTTCTATGCACTTTTGGAGGGTTCTTTCAAGATTTTTGAGGCAATGATCAAAAGAATCTCCAAAAATAGAGAAGTCATCCATAAAAACTTCTAAACATTCACCTACCAGGTCTGAAAAAATTGCAAGCATGCACCTTTGAAAAGTCGCAGGTGCGTTGCAAAGACCGAAGGGCATTCTTCGGAAAGCAAAGGTTCCGAAGGGGCAGGTGAAAGTTGTTTTATCCTGGTCCTCAGGATGAACCGCTACTTGATTATAGCCAGAATAACCGTCCAAAAAATAGTAAAATTTCCGTCCGGCTAACCGCTCCAAGATTTGATCAATAAAAGGGAGCGGGAAATGATCCTTCTTAGTGGCGGTGTTTAATTTTCGATAATCTATACACACGCACCAAGAAGAAGCGGTTCGAGTGGCTATATTTTCCCCCTTTCCATTGGTGACAACTGTTAGTCCAGCCTTTTTGGGGACAACTTGAGTTGGACTAACCCAGGAGCTGTCAGAAATGGGGTAGATGATATCAGCATCCAGCCACTTAATAATCTCCTTTTTTACCACCTCCTGCATACTAGGATTCAAGCGCCTTTGTGGTTGGCGGGAGGGGCAAGAATCGTCCTCTAAAAATATACGGTGCATACAATAGGACGGATGAATGCCTTTAAGATCAGAAAGGGTCCAGCCAATAGCTTTTCGATATTTACTCAAAACCTGGAGAAGTTTGTGCTCTTGTGCCCTGGTGAGTCCAGAATTTATAATCAGGGGCAGGGTCTGATTTGGACCCAGGAAAACATATTTAAGTGAATCGGGCAAAGGTTTTAATTCCAATTGTAGGCCCGGTTCCGAAAGAGTTTCTGCTTTGTGGGTTAGAGGTGAGGTGAGAGTGAAAGGGTCAGCTGGAATGTTAGCTGGTTGTGTAGTTGAGGTGGAAGGGTGAGAAAAAGTAGATTGTTCAGGAACCGTATTTACAGCAAAACAGGAACCTAATTGGGAAATCTGCAATGTTTCCTCCACAATGTTTTCTATTTCTGAATCCGAATCATCAAAGAAATCTGGTTCCTGGAATCGCCTAGAGGCTTGAAAAATGTCTAGGGTTACAGATTCACCGCCACACATGATCTTCATCTTTCCAGAATCACAATCAATATTGGCGCGGGCGGTGGCTAAGAATGGTCTTCCAAGAATAATGGGGGCAAACTTAAGTGCTTCAGGTACCTCTATGTCCAGGACTAAAAAGCCTACTGCGAATAGACAATCTTTGACCCGGACAAGAACATCTTCAACAATTCCCCTTGGTTTAATCGTAGATCGGTCGGCTAATTGGAGAGTAACCTCAACAGGTTTCAATTCACCGATCTTAAATTCCTCAAAAATAATTGTGGGGATAAGATTAATTGAGGCACCAACATCCAACAGAGCGCGATCAAATGAGGTATCATTAATGATAACTTGGATTAGGGGGGCGCCGGGATCTTTTCTCTTAAGAGGCAGTCGGCTCTGCACAACTGAGCTGACTGTCTCTGGAAGAATCACCTTTCCTAAATTCTTGGGCTGCCTTTTTGGAGTACATAAATCTTTTAAGAATTTTGCATAGGCAGGGATATACTTAATGGCATCTAGGATAGGGATATTAATTTCTACTTGCCCAAATAAATCCATTAATTCCTTCTCAGTGGGCTCAGATTTTGTTTTTTTCTTTTTTGAAGAGTGGAGGGCTTGTGGAAATGGGGCAGGGTTGCCCTGTTTTGCGTGAATTGGTTCCTGAACAATAGGAGGGGAAGAGTTAATCTGTGTGTCATTAGAGCGGGTTTCTTTAACAGGCAGGGTATTTTGAGTGGTTTTCCCATTCCTCAAGGTAACTGCATTTGCAGTCTGGTTGTTTCTAGGGTGAGGACGGGGAGCCTGGCTGTTATTGAAACCCGGCGGATGCTGAGGTGCTGGATGAATAGGTTGACTGTGATATCCACCTTGGAATTGACTCCTTTGATTGTTTGGGTTGGGCATGGGTTGGGATGGTAAATTCCCAATAGGTCGATGATCAGGAGTAACCTTAACTTGTTGTTGTAAATTGGTAACCATGCGGGTTACTTCTGTCATTTGAGTCTGCATTCCTTGCAGAGTTTTCATGACCTGATTATTAATATCATCCTGGGATGGTCCAGGTTGATACAAAGGTTGCCCATAATTCCCAAAATAGTTTTGTTTGGGAAGAGAAATCGGATTCGGGTTTTTCCAGGAGTGATTCGGGTTAGTCCTCCAATTTTGATTGGAAATGTTGGAGGGGTTTCTAAATTGCTCCTGGAGAGCATAAATATTTTCCGAGGTGGAATCAACAATATTTTGGTCAAAATTCCCGGTTAAATCTTGCGGGAAATCAGTCGGGAATTGCTGGTCAACAGATGTGGCATCGATATTGTGCAGATTCTCTCTTCGGAGAATGTGTGGGGGTTTAGTGTGTGGAGAGTGGACGTGTGGAGCTTGTTTGTTTGTGAGCTTTTCTTCTATTTTCTTTTGGTGAATTTGCATCTGGTCCAGTCGTTGAGCTAACATATATAAATCATCTTGTGTGACTGGAACAGAGGTGGTTTTGGAGTCAATTTCATGGACTCCATGTCTGGGGTTTTGTGATCTGCCAAAAGTGTCCATTGAAGTCATGTTAAATGAGTTTTCACTCATTTCTTCAAAGAGAAGATAGGCACTTTCGGCGTCTTTGTTAAGAAAATTGCCCCCACATGAGGCATCCACAAATCATTTTAATTGATCTTCTAATCCATGATAGAAGATCTGCACTAGCTGCCATTGTGGAATTTCATGGTGGGGACAACTTCTTAGAAGTTCCTGAAATCTTTCCCAGGCTTCATGGAGGGGTTCACCAATTTTTTGTTGAAAGGTCGTTATAGATCTTCTTAATGCATTTGTTCGACCGATCGGAAAAATTTTTTTAAGAAAAGCACTTTTTAATTGGGGCCAGGTGGTAATAGGACGCCCAACTGTTCTAAACCAATGTGATGCTTTGTCTTTGAGAGAGAGAGGAAAGAGTCTCATTAACCACATGTCTTCCTGCACATGGCGGGAACGAGTGGTTTGAGCGAGGACAGTTAATTCCTCGAGATGACAAAAAGGGTCCTCTCTTGGAAGACCATGAAAATGCTTGATAAGGTTTAGAATAGCGGGTTTGATTTCAAAATCCCCTTGTGGTATGACCACCCCTGGTCTTTCCTCATAATTGGAAGGATCATAGAAATCCTTAAGAGGAATGACAGGCTGTTGGCGAGGTGGTGGATTTTGTCCTTGATTAGCTAGGTTCGTGACAGTCCTAGCTAGATCTTCTTGATTTTGTTGTAGCCGAGCCAAATGGTCGACCATTAATGCAAAGGGATTTGTATTATGGGTTATAATTGGAGGGCCACCTGGCCCTGCTGATATTTCTGGTTGCTCCAAGTTAGGAAGGTGAGGGAGGGTGGAGTCAGCTTGTGGGTCGGCTGACGGGTTAGAAGTGGAAGCAGAATTTTTTTGACGGCTTCCTGGGTTTTCCATTTTTCTAGAAGACGAGGGGGAAGAAAACAATGATTTCTTGCTACGGGGGGCGAAATCAGATGGTCCCTCAAGGTGTGGCTTTTGGGACCGTCGCCCGTGCATGCACTACTTGGAAGAAATGGAGGGGAGGAGAAGAGATAGAGATGAGAGAAAGTGTGCAATCAAACAAACAAACTAGACGTAACTTAAATGTGACTCCCTAATAATAACCTAAGACTTGGTCTATATAGGAAATAAGTAGTCAATAGTGAATACCCGTTCTATCAACAAATCTAGCCAAGTTGCTTAAGGGGAGGTTTGGGCCCAAACGTTTCCCAGGGAAAACCCCAGGTGCTTGTACAAACCCGCGCCTGGTCGTTTGACACGGCCCCTCAGCCTGAACGCCAGATACAGATGACAGAATTGGTACTAACTAAAGAAAACTTAAGACCTAAATAGCAAGCCTAAGTTGATAAAGCCTTAGGGGTCAAGTTGCTACAAATTTTAATTAGGTCTAGGATTCTATAGTGCACACGGAATGTGGAGGGCGTTTATTGGGTTGTTGCCCTGTTATTTTTTTTTTTTGTGTGTGTGCAGGAATTGGAGAGTGGCTCCAATGAAAATCAAGTTGTCACACAATTTTTTTATATTTTTGTCTTTTAGGATGTGATTTAATTAAATGAATTTTAGGGTTTTTCTCTTTAAGTTTTCAAACAAGTTTGAAAGTTCACAATCAAAGGAAAGACAAGTTGTATGTGTGATTGTATATTTCCTTTTAATTGAGTCTCTAAAGAGAAAGAAGAAACCCTAAACCAATTATCCCTGAGACAGAAATTTAACTACCAATGAATTATTTTTAGCTTTCAGAATTAAGTAGTGGTCCAAACAAGTCAAACAACACCACTACTTTGAAGAAAATCAAACAAGGATTCCAGAAAAGATTTTTGTAAGATTTTAGGAATTTGTTTGATAATAGTTTTGAATTTTTAATTGTACTGGTGTCAAAGTCCAGAAATAATACCCGTGGGTATTATAGACTTTTCAGTATTACCACCGACCTCAGAAAATTTTTATGATTTTATATGATATGTAAAATTTCACAGGGATTCCAACAAGATAAATTTCACAACAATTGGATGAGTATAAAAATTCTGAAAATTCACGGACAGTAGCAAAACAGGAAGATTAGAGGGTGTGACCCCTCTGTAATCCACGAATTTTTAAAAATTAAATACAAATCCAATTGATCTGAAATTTAGAACAGATGTTCCAAACTTAATTGGGAATCACTCTATGAAATTTTATGATTTTAGGAGGCCTGTGGTGTTAGGAATCGATTTTTCAAGTCTGGACAGAAATCTAGACCCGAAAAACAGAACACCAATACTTGCAATGGAATGGTGCTAAAGAAGCATACAAGCAAACAATGATTTTAAAATGCACCACTCCACTTAATTTAAGTGTTTGGGGTCCTGAAAGCCAATTTTAATATATTTTTGGTAGTTTTAATTAATTATGTGACAAGAAAGAGGAACCAACCTGAATTTTCGCGGGAAGAAAAGGATCTTTAAGCTCTCGCTTCCAGATTCCCGCTTTCCCGCTGTAGTTCCTGCACACACAAAAGAAAGAAAGAGAAGGGGATGAGATCCACTTCAAGCAAGAGAGAATGAGTTAATGCAAAGCCGTGCCTCCCCGGCAACGGCGCCAAAAAGTGATAGCGAAATGCGCATGATTTGTAAAAGCAGTTTTTTTAACGTCGTTGTAACACGCGAATCCGCTTTCGCTTTTAAAATTTATATCCTAGATAGGGGAGTATCTAGGGTCGTCCAAGGAGGCAAAAATTGCAATAATGATTCTCTTGCTTGGAATACAATCTCAACTTTCTTTTTAATATTTTTCAATATGTAATTTTTTTGTATTTTGAAAAGACGAGGGCAAACGGCAGATTGTAGCGAAAAGAACTAACACCTACAAATGATTAAAATTCTAAAAGATAGAAATATCTTCTTCCTAAGCTCACTCTAGGCAAGTGTAGGCCTAGGGTAATTAGGAAGAAGAGGTGAAATAAGTGCTAGAACCAAAACAAACAACTGCAATAAAAAGCTTAAAAGAAGGCAATTTTTGATTGAGTAGAATGAGTGTTCTTTTCAAGGACAAGTAGAGGAAAGCTTCTACTAGAATTGAACAATTTAAAAGCAAGAAAAGAAACACAAATCCTCTTGTAACAATGGTGAAGAAGGTTGTCTTCTTGCTCCAAGCCTAGCTGCTCCTTGGCTTGAAAAGAGGGCCTCCTTCTTCTCCTTCCTTGAGAGCTCCTCCAAGGTGGAAGCTACCACCTTTAATGCTCTCTCCAAAGGGGTGGGCGTGCACCACCCTTAAAACTCCTCCAAGGTGGCGTGACCACCTTCAAGATCTCCTCCAAGATCTTCCTTGCCTGGCTTCTCCTTTGGCTGGCGTGACCCAAGAGAGAAGGGAAGAGGGGAAGGCACCAAGGGGACAGAATATCCCCTTAATCTTCTTCTTCTTCTTCTCTCTTGGACGTGGGATTCTTGGTGGAATATGAGAGTGAAATGGCTAGCCAAGGATGGCTTGAATGGTGGTGGGTAGTGGTCTTTTTATAGGGTAGGATGGGGGGTTAAGGTGCCCCTTGAAATGGAGGGCTAGGATGGAAGAATGGAGGTGGTTAGTGATCCTATGGCTAAGGAGAGTTGGCGCCAACCCAAGAGGTGTTAAAGGGGGTAGTTATGGTGGTGTTGGTGTCTTTTGGTGGTGGAGAGACACCACCATGTTGGCGCCAACATGGGGTCTTCTAGAAGGGGGGTTAGGTGGATGGTGGAGATGGGTTCAAGGGAGATTGTGTGGTGGAGATGAGGGGAGATTTTGGAGGGAAAAGTGGCGCCATTAAGGGGTGGTTATGGGTAGTTTTTGGCGCCACTTTTAGGTGTCTTTTGGAGGTGGTGGGTAGGTTAGGTTGGTGCCAAGTAGGTTAGCTTATGTGGAGCTTAGGTGGAGCTAGTTGGGTAGAGTTGGTAGGTGGGTTTTTGGGGTAGTACAAGCCAAGGAAGTTGGAGCATAGCTAAGTTAAGCTAAGCTAAGCTAAGCTAAGCTAGCTTAGCTAATGGAGGAGTAGAGGAGAAGGTGTTGGAGCTAGGGTTTGGAGGAGGGAGCTGAGGAGAAGAAGTCTGGAGCTGGAGCTGGAGCTGGCTGCTGTTGAAGAGGCTGGCATGGGGCTACTCTAGCTGGCTTAGCTTGCTAGTTCTTTGCTAGTTGCTAAGCCAAGCTAAAGTGAGCTAGCTTCTACCAAAATGAGCTAAGGTGAGCTAGGTCTGGTGCTATCGGGGAGAATCAAGCTGGTTGAGGCAGCTAAGGTAGCTTAGCTCAACTGAGTTGAGCTAAGCTGAGTCCCTGTGAGCTAGACTTGAGCTTCCTGAGCTGCGATGAATTCTTCTTCAGCTGGTTGGAGCTGAGTGGAGCTGGATGTAGCTGGATCTGAGCTGGGGTGAACTCCTGTCAACTTAGCCGAGCTAACTAGAGCTCCCTGTGAACTAGTGGGAGCTGAGATGAGCTAGACTCAGCTAAGTTGAGCTGGATCTGAGCTGACTTGAGCTAGGGTGAGCTAAGGTGAACTCTCTTGAGCTGCCATCCAGCTGAGATTAGCTGAATGGAGCTGGGATGAGCTAACCCTAGTTCAAGTAAGCTAGGTTCCAGCTATGGTGAGCTGGATCAAGCTGGGTTCCAACTAGCCTGGGCTTCTCCTTCACCAATTGCCTTCTTGAGTGCTAGGGTTTTAGGGATCTGTGAATCTGTACATCCCTAACACTCACAAAAACACATTAAAACAATAATAAAAAATGCAATGCATGCCTATCCTAATTTATGCCTAGATGCAGCCCAAAAACCCGTTTGCAGAGTAAAATCCTAAGAGCTAGGTTAGTTTTAAAGCATAAAAATGATGATAAACTGGTGTTTATCACCCATCACTATTCATCTTCAGCAAAGCCTCATTGCGTCATCCCCCTCCTCGTGAGCAGAGCTGCTGCATCTTCAATCAGCTAGAGCTCCCTCCTCGCCGACCCTCCACGCCACCTCTCCTTGCTATCCTCCTCCACCTCAGGTGACTCCCTCCTCCTCGTTTTCCTCCTTGCCCCCTCGACCTCTCCTCCTCCAATCCTCCTCCCCTCCCCTTCAGCCTCTCCTCCTCCTCGTCCTCCTACCCCCTTCACCTCTTCTCCTCAATGTCCTCTTGCCCGCCTCCGCTGCTCCTCCTCCTCCTCTAATCCTCCTTCCTACCCCCCTTCACCAGCACCCCCTTCCCCCTCCTGCTCCTAATAGGCCCCTTCCTCCTCCTCCCTGCCCCCCTTTGTTAGCACCTTAGATTATTCTTTTACACATATTTTGATCATTACTTTTTTTGGTGCTTTTTTTTTGAAGAAATGCTCTATAGTGCAGTTAATTGTTAATTTGGTATTTAAAACTTAGTAATAAGAATGCAAGGAGTTTTCCTGGGCCTTTAAATCCAATACCTTAGTTATGCTCTCTATCCGATTGAAGAGAACCTATTCTTATTTACATCTACATATCATCTGGTTGTTAAAATGCCATGGTTTCACATCTCTTTGGTCATTTGCTCAGAGGAATTCTTTCTTTTTTGTTGGGAGCTTTGGCAATATTCATTCTTTTTGCTTTACCTATTGAGATCTACTTGTTTCATTTGCTTGTTTTCTTGTGCGTGCCATTTTAGGCCGTTTGGGTTTAAAAGCACGATGGACTTTAAGATGTACAAAACAAGTTTAATGTCCAAAGTCATTGATAGGTAATCATCTATTGCATTGCAGGCCAAAACTACCAAGAAGATTGTGTTGAGGTTGCAGTGTCAGCTTTGCAAGCATGTTTCTCAGCATCTCATCAAGGTCAGTAAGTTCTTGCAATAGTTATTAACTATTATTCCTTAAATTCCAATGCTTAATTTACTAAGTGGGATTTTGCAGTGCTGCAAGCACTTCAAGATAGGAGGGCACAAGAAGGGCAAGGGAACATCTCTATTCTAGTCTGCGAGTTTTATTTGTTGGAAATTATGCTCTAAGTTTTGTCTATGGAATTTGGTACTAAACCATTAAGCTTCTTTCTTGTTTCATCTAGATACTGTTCCTTTCCTTTTCAGTAGCTGGATCATATTGGAGTTGCACAATAATGATTGATGTTATTGCTCAAGTATTTTGGGCTACGCACACTTGGTTACTTGACTTTCTTAAATACAAGAGCTTGTTATTCGGAGAGAACCATAGGTGGGTGACATGCATATCAGTACTTGTGCTGTGTTTACTTAGTTCATTTTTTTATGCAGGTGTTTATAGTTTTTTCCTCCATATAGATATATTTTCTAACTTATGCCCTTTGAATAGTGAAGCTATGCTTGTTAGCTATATAAGTTGTAACTAGGATCAATTTTTCGCTAAGATAATAAGAGTCCTAGGTGTTTAGATGAGTTGTGGGTTGAATATTAGAGGCAAGCAATATGCTGTGATGGGTGGTTGTATTATAAATGCAGTTAATATGAAGTACCTAGAAGTCCAAATTTGGTCTTTATCTTTTACCGAAGTACCCATGGTAATGTCCCTTGGGTTTACTCCATTCTAAGTGCCTCCATCCAAGAAGAAAATGTTTGAATGTGGACATTTAGTAGGACCTTTCGGTAGGTTTTTTTCACATATATGAAGTTATGTAGGATTTTCTTTATTTGATTTTGGTAAGGAATTCTTATTTACTTTGCTTATGGTTGTAGACATCCACCGCACTTTACTCTATGGGGGAGTATTTTTGTACCCTACTGACAAGAAGAGCCCGAATGGAAAATTGTGGTATAATTGGAATTCGTATTGGCACGTCGTGCATTTCTTTCTTCCTTCCAAAATCTAGTATTAATTTATAAACTGCATTGTTGCTACAAACAATGTCTTGTATGAAGTCTTTTCAATGTCATTCCTGATGGAACAAGCGGGAGGGCAAGCTTTTACCCGTAAGCAAAGGTTATGCATACGTGATAACATTCACAGACTAATAGTTTTCATGTTTGATAATAGGATTCAAAACATAGGCTTAGACTAAATGCTTACACTAATGAAGTAGGGAAATTTCTTTCAATTAAGAGGAACTCCCTTATTCTCTTTACAAGTTGTGTTGATGTGAGTTTGAACCACTTGACATGTTGCTCTTGGAATGCTTTTATTTTCTTCTAGATTACTTTCAATTATCGGCCCTTACACGAATACGAGCATAGGGTGGATGTCAACTTTTAGGTTCTTTAGTTTTCTATTTGTTGTTTTTTTATATACATAATATATCATGACATCAAGATAGATGCAACATAGGTCATCTTACTTCATGATTTTGAGTAGGCTTATCACCACATTGAAGTTTAGATTTTGGAGTTCATTTTTTCGTAATGCTTCTATATATTATTATTAAGTTGATGCTAGATGAAGTTGAAGTTAGATTACCTATTGGAATATTCTAGCAGTATTGTAGTGACATTATTATCAATATATATGCTGAGAACAATTCCTTTACCAAAAATTCTAGCAATTTTAGATGGACTGCCTAGTTAGATGTATACTATGTGATGACTTTCTTATTTGATTGGTTGGTCCTGTTAGAACTTAGGAGAGACATCAAAGTGTCCTTTGCCAACCTATCTTTACAATTTTTATTTTTTGAAACATCTAACTACACATATTCTCCAAAGATGATAAATTTAGTTGTTGTGTGTAAGGGTTTAAATTTTTAATATTCATGAATGGCTTAACAATTATTTAGATTGAGGAGCATTTTAGTGAGGAAATGGGCATTGTTGGACCCCTTTTTAATGGTGGCTCGGGTGGGAGGTCCCCTTTCACAAATGACCCAACAAGTTAAAAAACAAAGGATCCCATTCATTTCTTCCCTTGGCCATTCTTTTTCTTTCCCTCGGTTCTTTCTGCCCAACTCCTCCCCTCATCCTTTCAACTGTCGACCCCCCCTTTTACTTTGTTGCTACTACTGCCATTGTTGCAATTGCTGCTACTGTTGCAACCGATGTTGCTACTGTTATCGTGGTTGCACTGCGACAGCTTTGGGTGGAGGTGGTGGTGCAAGTGCTAAAGTAGGAGCTGAGGTCAGCAAGACCTCAATTAAGGGTAAACTGATCTCTATCCCTAGATTTTTATGTTGCCCTAATCCTTAGGTTTTGGGGCTTTTTAGTTTAGGAGGTTGCTATGGTGATCATGGTCAATTTGATTTTTTCATTGCTAGGGAAGCTTTTGGCATGCTATTAGAGCGAGGAGGGTGGTGAATGTGTAATGGTAGGTCATTTGAGGGGCTC
Organism: Thalassia testudinum; assembly: GCA_037157565.1. Lineage (NCBI taxonomy): Eukaryota > Viridiplantae > Streptophyta > Magnoliopsida > Alismatales > Hydrocharitaceae > Thalassia > Thalassia testudinum. The sequence goes on along the minus strand of JAZHRO010000007.1, from coordinate 67,053,968 downwards.
ATCTCAACCCTAAGGTAAGAACCTTTTCCCTGCTACCTTGAAAACCATCTCTTGACACCAAAACCATGAATGGATCGGTGATATTTAGACCAAGCTAAAAATCTGATTTTTATTTGAACTACATTCCCAATGGAAACATTGAATGGGGGTTAGGTTAATGTATGTGTTTGGACAAAATAAGGGTGGTAGGAACTTGCCTTCTCTTGATGAAAATCATCCGTTGTATTTAGATTTCGTGGTTTAGTAGAGTGGCAATATTAAAACTTCAATGGGCCTTGGAGATGGTGGGTACGAGACCTAAATGCATGTGTTAGGGTGGGTTAAGAGCATCGATTTTTTTTTCTTTGCATAGTGGTTTATAGCAAGATCAAGCTAAAAAGAAATTTTCATTCTGATTTGAATTAGCCATATGCCTATTGTGAAGAGGTATGTAGCGAGTTGCTATAAGCCAAGTTTTATGGTTGCGAGGTGTGCTCATTTGTTTTGTATTCATGTTTTTGCTTTGTGTGTTTGGAATGTGGGGTGTACCCTCTAATTGTTGTGGTATGAATGCACAGGTCTTCATTTCAAGTATAGAAATTTGGAAAATATTGAGAAAACAGGGAAAACTCTATCAGATTTTCAGCAGGTTTCGACCCCTTAGTTTTATGCATTTTCCCTCTTGTACCCTTTTTCATGCACTTTTATAGCCCTAACTAACTCAGTAACTGGGATCCAAGCGTCATTACACCAGTTAATCTTCTCTTTAATCATCGAAGCATTAGCTGGTTGTGACACTATGTGACTTCCATTATTATGACACATAAGCAAGACATTGATACTTGTTTCAAGAACTTTAGGATAGTGGGCATCTCTAACATGGATAGAATCTGGTTTTAGGCTTTGAAATTATGTGCTTCACTTGCCACATAAGCTTTGATTGTATCTTTCAATGGTGTCCTGGTTTTTTGTTATGCTTCTGTGCATTAGCAGTTTGTCTAAGAATGTTAATTTCCCTGTACATATATTTGCACCAATTGATGGGAGAAAATTCTTTGCAACATGGGAAATGCATATCTCTATGTTAGTTTTATGTTTACAAGATATCTTCAATTTTATTGTTGGCTTGATTTGATATTTTCTAGGATAACTTATATGCACGAGCATGTCTAAGAATCCAAATTTTCACAATTAAAAGAAAAAATTCCTTACCTTTGCTGTTGGTTTTTTAAATAATCGACAGCATTAAAAGGTATGTTTCTTAGCGAATAAAAGGTATTTGTTGTCACTTATTTGCGAAAGCAACGACAAAAATATATAAGTCTAAAATGGAATAAAAGGTCTTTGCCATCGCATATTTGAGAAAGTGCTAGCAAAAATATTTTTCTTGACGCCTAAATAAGTGACGGTGCTTTCATTTAAACAATGGCCAAACTCAAAAAATGATGTGTTAACGACATACAAACCCCATCACTTATTTTATAAATGATGGAAAATAAAATTACCATCAGTTATAAAACGATGGTAGAAGATCCAATCCGTCCACTAAGTGAACGATAATTTGATGTTGGATTTGCTTTATAACCGATGAGAAAATGAAACGACGCTACTTACGTCGTCACTTGGTAGCATTGGTTGAAAGGCTTTTGCCGTCGATTTTCAATCAACGGCAAAGGTCGAGTATGTTGTAGTGAAGCTATGCCACACAAAATCATTCACTTTCCCAATGTCGGAATCCTTGGAAAGCTATTCCACACAAGAACCCCAGCACCATTGCATGAGATCCCTGGAAACTATTCCACACAAGATCCCATGCTTTCTGACTCGTTCAAATCTCTGGAAACTATTCCACTCAATATCTGCACGATCCTCGTCACTCGAGATTCCATGGAAAGCTATTCCATACAAGATTCCTCGAGTCATAGGCCTGAGGTCCCTGGAAAGCTATTCCACACAAGTTCTCAGAGCGCCTCTCGTCAACTCAGACTTAAGACACCTCCCAATGCCTCATCTCCATGACGGCACCTGGCGACACCTAACTAGGAACTATCCTAGTTCCAAGATTGAACTCTGGTAGACTCAACTACCAACTGCCAGATCTCCAATCGGCAACAGGGAACTCACTATTCACAACATCCTAATATCTCGCCCAATGGGCTCACCTATTTGACCTAATCGTTCCTAATCCATTTTCCCTTGATCGGTACCTGATCAAGCAATCCTTAGAAACCTACTGGATCACCTAGGATCTTATCCAAGACCATAGGATCTAAGCATCTCATTTATTTGACTCTAGATGAGTCATTAACAGGCATTTCGGGTTCAACCCTTTACTTAGCCAAATTAAATAGACTTTTAATCATATTCTTAGAGATCAAGAGTTCCTCCCCTCTTAGCTCAAACAGGGTGGAACATGTGTACTAGTACCGGCAGTAAACCCCAGTACCGGTGTTGGGCACCCCTAGTGTAATACCAAAATTTCCATGCCAGTATCAGCATTGACCACTAGTACCGGTACTAGGTGCCACCAACCCCTTTCCAAGTAACCCAAATAGTACTGGTACTAGGTAGTGCTGCCACACCAATTGAATACATCCAGTACCCTTTTATTCTTATTACCATCCAATGCCAAGTCAACTAGTGCCGGTACTGGTCACCAGTACCGGTACTAGGTGCTCCCAGCACCCAATTCAAAGTGCCAACCACCCATCTAGTTACCTATAAGCCTACCCAGCTATCTTGTTAAAAACCCTACCTTTGATCATCTCTAATCTAGGAAACAAAAGATGAAACAAAAAGGGGGAAAAATCCCTACCACCACTCACATAAACTCCCAAGGGATAAAAAAAAAATACCACATGCATCACACAAATCCCTGCATGTAAAACATTGGTTTCACTTCCAAGTCAATCCTTGTTATTGCTTCTAAGCACGGGAATCAAAAGAATGTACAATATTGGAGGAAAAAGACATTTGTCAGTTAAATATGTTGGAACTCTACTTGAAGGAAGAAGATCGAGTTGGTGAAGATGAAGGGTCCTAAATGTATTCCCTGATGGTCCTCATTTCCTCCAATCTAAACCCATGAGTTGCAACTCAAGGAATAACCTTTGGGACATGCAAAATCCCATTAAAAACCTCACCAAGAGATTTGATACAAAAAACCCCTAGAACAAATTTATGAGCTCAAAAAGGCAATAAGCCACTTGCAATACATACATGCAACCTCAAATCAACATGTAGTGGCTAAGATCTACTATAAATCCTTTTTCCTTTCCCTATCTACAAAAGAATCAAGAGAGGGAGTTTGCAAAAGGGGTTAAAATCCCTACATGAAGATGGAGCTTCACCTCCTCCTCTTCTTTTCTACACGTAGTAGCAGCAACAACAACAATGACGGCAACAGCAGCAACCCCTTCTCCCTCCCTTCTTCTCTTCGCCTCGCAACTGACCGCAACAGCAGCAGCAAGACATGCAGCAACAACAGCAGCTCCCGCAGGGGAGCCTTAGTAGGCAGAGTCGATGGTGGTGGTTTCCCTCTTCTTCTTCTTTCTCATAAGCACTAGCAACAACCGCATGAACAGTAGCAGCAACAATAGTAACCACAGCAACAGGAATAGCAACAACAATTGCTGCAACAACAGCAGCAGCAATTAGTGACCGACGAGGAGACGCAACAACAGTTAAAGGAGCAAGCGTAGCAATGGCAACTGCAGGTCAATGGATAGAGCTGGAGCATGGAGCAAATGAGAGGGGAGGTTGCACCATGGGAGAGGGGAAATGAGAGTTTTTCTTTTTATTTTTAACATTTTCTCTCTTATATAAGGGGTAGAATAACTACACCAAGGCCCCTCCACTTCTTTCTTGCCCTCCAAGAAAGGATTCCAATCATGTTTCTTCACAAATGGCCCCTCAACTTTTACGACATAAACATTTGTTAATGTTTTCAAGTTTTTCTCAATTCCTAAGATTACTAATTCCATTAATCCATTATTAAGCCACCAATTAGGATTTTAATTAGCTAATTAGACACAAGAAAAAAATCCAAGCCTTTACACCCTACCTTCCTTAGAAGGATTTCATCCCCGAAATTAGTTAAGGTAACTAGGTGTAAGTTTGGATAGTTACAAACAATCCCAAAGCGACAAAACCAAAATCATCCCAATGCCAGTTCAAGACACATGAACAAGACATAAGCACAATAGAGACATAGCATTCACTACATACAGTCACAACTATTACAACACATTAAGTACCCTCCCTCGGGTTACAAAAGGACTCAACCAAGGGAGTTCACATCAAAACCTACACTTCAAAATACTAGAACTATCTTGAGCCTACCAGCCAGGCTCAAACATTTAGAGTGTCATTTGTTATAGTAGCACCCATCACGCCCCTTCCTTTGTCTACAACAGGTCCCTTGCCTTGGCTTGCGAAAGGAGTAGCTTGCATCTCTCTTGCATTCATTGTATCGGCTCTCAATCCAACATCATCTTTGCCTTAATGTCCTGCAATCAATGCTACCACTTATCATCTCATGGGAAAGTCTCACTTCAAATGCCCAGCTCTCCTACACTTGAAACATAGTTTTAGGGCAGTACATGGTCCAGAGTGATCCTTTCCATAGTTGGCACAACCCTTACTTTTAGAAATCTCACTCACTGCATAAGGGGTGGTACCCATGCCAAAGCTCTGCACTTGTCCCATAGGCTTCTACTCCACTTTCTAAGAGTTCATCTTAACTAAGTTGTATCACTGAGACCGGTGGTTGCTCCTACGCGTAGGTGCTCCTGACCCCAGGAGTGATTACTGGGTCTATTCTCGTTGCTGGATTGTTGTCATTGTCCTCTCGACTACCATAGCTCGCTCAACTGTCTCGGTCAAACCAATCCTTAGCATCCCAGCTAATTGCATCTTTAGGTCATCCCTCATACCCCAAGTGAATCTCTAGACTTCTTCCTCTTCATTCATAAATGCCTTCCTAGAAAAATGGAGTGATTCCATGAACTTAACCCTATACTCCGTTACCATCATCTCGCCTTGTTGGAGATTCTTGAACTCATCTCTTTTCTGAGCCTTCGACTCTTGCAAGAGAATTGATCATTAAATAGCTTTAGAAACCTATCCCAAGTCACTGGTGATGGCTCAGAAACCTACACTATAGCCCACCATTGCTTTGGAATACCCTCGAGCTGGAATGTAGCTAGCCGCACCTTATGTTCTCCATCCATCAGGAGAGCACCAAAATTTTTTTGTATCTTCAGGATCCAATCCTCTACCACAAATGAATCACCAGTTCCCGAAAAAGTAGGTGGCTACAACTTCCAAAACTGCTCAAACTCTATGCTCTTCATTACTGTTGAGGAATCTGGTTGGTCCTGGTCGCTTCCACCCTTAGGTAGAGAATTGCCCAATCCTCCACTACTTCCACTAGCTCCATTTCTTTCTGCAATCGCTCTTATTCTGTTCATGGACTCCAACAAGCCCTACATCATCCCCTTCATCTGTCTCATCGTACCCTACAGCTTACTTATAGTTGTAGCAGGTTCTGTGGGGTTTTGCTTACTACTTGATGAGAGTATTTTTTGCGAGAAAAATCAGGGTTTTGGAAAACCCATCATTGTAGTAGCAAAATATTTCTACCAAACAAAATTTATATAGAAACCCGAACTGAGTCCCGGGTCGAATATAGGAAAGCGAACATTTGGTTTGAAATCTGCACTTTACTTTATTTGTTTTTGTTGTTTTTATCTTTTGATATTTTTTTGGTATTTTTATAAGATAGAATATCAAGTGGGATAGTTGTTATCTAATCTACTCTAACAAAATAAGAGACAGAGAGAGGGAGGGAAGAAATCTATATATAAAATCTCAACAAATGTTTGCTACAATGGAGAAAAGGAAACTATAGTAGAAAGAGATAGAAGATAGAGTGAGGTGAGAAGAATCCCCCTCGACAGTTGCTTGGAGGATGACTCACTTTGACAGTGCCTCGATGACGGTGGTGAGAAGCTGGACGAAGAAGAACGGCGTCGGAGGAAGGAGGGTGGGCAGGACAGCATCGCGGCGAGGATCTACTTCCTGAATGTGGTGAGAGAACAGCCACGGGATGCTCCATGAAGGGGGGTAAGAAGTAGGAAAATAATTTCCTTTTCTACTCTAGCTGAGCATCCTGGGCTTAGGATAAGCTTTCTCTAGAGCCTTGGAGGTGGTGAGGGAGAACAAGGAAGAGATGAAGAGAAATGGGAGGGGTAGGGGTCCTTTTATAGTGGAGGAGAAGAGGCTAAATCAGGCATGGGTCGATAGCGATAGTAAAGACATTGCTAAAGCTCCAGCTCAATCACCATTGTAGCTAGCCCTTACGCACACTGGCATTCACGCACATGCACGTGTGGTGCACGTGCACTACTGGTGCTTAGGTTGGATGAGCTACAATTGTTGGATCATAAATGGTTGGCCATGAAAGAGCGAGGATCACACCCTCATATCATGCCTGCACTGCCCGTACGACTGAGCATGCGTTCATGCATTATTGCAGGCATGCAGATCGCATGGCGCATATAGCACCACGTCGTCACTCTCTTTGTCACTCGATCGCCATCAGACTCTCCAATTTCAATTGGACACTCTAAGGGGTGTGCAGGGAGTCTCGAACATGTGTCCGTGTGTAGTGGGCAAAGGCGCGAACCAATGTGCCACTAGCGTGGATTGTCACATAGATGAAATAATGAGCAAATGCTCTCAATCGTTGGATCTCTATCCAACGGTTGAGATCTCATCTCCACCTTCTCCTTTAAGTCTGAACGGCTCACGCGTGCATGAATCTCAGTCGTTGGATTGAGATCCAATGGCTAGGATTGCTTGATGAAGTTGAGAGGAGGGGCTTGAGTGGGTATGGGTAGCTATGATGGTGCCACGTGGCACCATCATGGTCATCCATCTTCTTTGCTTTGTAGGTGGCACAACGTATGTTGGATTAGGTTGATTTTTGCATCGTTGGGCTGCCATTGTCGATCTGGATCCATCCGTGCAGTTGGATTGGGCATCAAAGTTTCAGATTCATGCCACCTTGTCCCTTGGCCCTTGATCTTCCTCAAACTGCATAATATGCTACAGGACTCCAATCAAGATAATTTCGGAGGCATTGGACTCCGATCGTCATCTTGATCAAATATGTATAGTCGAATCATCAATCCAAGACCCCAAAATAAATCTCCTTCTCTCCTAGCCACAAAAGGATGTGAATTAACTTATAATTTACACTAACTATTCTAAATGCAGAATGATGCTCGTTATGAAATATTTATAAAATGGAATGCATCTATAAGGTTAGGGACATGAATAAGTAGTCATTTTATCCTAAATGGATGTGTATACATCACCACCCTTGGTATGCTTTCTCCATGGAGGCATACTACATCATATCTAAGAAATCAAATGTGCCATCACAACTTGACCATAAATAGAATTCGATCATAACCCTATACCAGCCACAACGTACACACTTCCAATGAAGTGCAACCATCATGCCCAAAAACCTAAGCCCCCAACGAGGGTCAGAGTTCATGGGAGTGGCAACTGAAGAGGTGCTGGCTTATTTAAATCAAGTTGCATCTAACTAATTCGAACTATAAAAGAGTTTCATTTATCATATAAAATGGAAGAAAAATGCTAGAGGTATGGCACAAATTAACCAAAAAATAACCATAACTAAAGCTTAAATATTTCTTGTCCAGTGGCGCATAGCGAATCCCACACTACGTCCAAAACACATATGAAATTAGGTCACAAAGTAGGGATAAGTCAATCGGCTCAGTAGGGAATAAACAACTACTGTAACACAATAAAAATAAGGTAGTGTATAATTTCGCTACCTGGCTACATCCCTAGCTTAAACTTAGAATCCCAGGTTTCAATCCTAACCTAGACTAACATAATCAACCACCGTGGTCCAAGCTCACTAATCTTACCTACTTGATTAAGGCCACGTGTTCTAATGCAACTATCCTAAGGATCCAAGATCCTGTTACCTGCTGCTTCGATCCTTAGAGTGACTTAATCAGCCCTTCTTGTGGAAGGAGATCTTGATGTGCCCTCTGTAATGGTACACTTGTACTCTAAGCCCTCCTTGGCCAGAGGAGAGAATAAAGTACTCATGTCTACCAAATTGTTGGATCAAAAATCATCATAGTTTAGCAAAATGTATCGTAGTATAGTGATAAAAATCAAATCGACATTTAAATTTATAAGTACACAAAAAATCGTAAGTTCCGAGGTCATTCACAGGGAGCAAATATAGCAATTTCCACTAATCGAAATGATAAGCAATGAGCATAATAATTAATCACAAATATAATATGCAATGAATTAATCAAATAAAATGATATTCAGACTGTATCTCAAGAATCAAACGAAAAAAATATAAAGTGAATCTAAAAAATGGTGGTTGAAATCACCAATTAAGCCCCACTAATTCTCAGCATAATTCCCAATCAATTCTTAATTTCTCAACATTGTTAATTTCCTTTACAAATTAGATGTCAGGCCAAGGCTTCAAATGCCTTAAGTGTCAAGCCCCAAACACCTCAAAAATGCGCCTAAGTGTTAGGCATGAATCCCAATACAGCACAGTGCAAAACCCCCTCCTCTCAAAATTTCCCTTCTCTCTCTCTTTCAAAATGGAGTCAGGGGGTAGTCGGGTAAACAGATCCCAGTCCAGGCCCACCAATGTGTGTGGCGGGCAAGGAGTGAGCGGGTGAGTGAGTGAGGGACCTCACCCTGTGTCTGAGGCACACAGCTAACACATGTTTTTCAATAAGTATCGATTTTTTTTTAGAAGTCCACGATGTGGGACAAATGTGCTGGTGCAATGAATAATCTTCGATCAATTGCTACTATTGTGTGGCCTCTTCTTCAAATTGGAGCTACAGCTGGATACTTTAAATGAAGCGACAATGCCTGGAGGTGGAATTGAAGGCGGAGCTGACCAGACGACAGCAGGTGGAGGCTGTGCATGGTGAAAATCCGATGAAGACCTAAAAACAAGAATATGGGATAATTGCCCCAGTTAATATGTTCATAAGCTTCACCTAGCCCTAAGGAAGATGATGGTAGTGGTGAAGAAACATTTGGTGGTGCATGGTGGTTGTACGACGTTGGCGGAGGTGTTCGGTGATGGGTGTGCTCAGTCGGGTGAATACGTAATCAAAAGTCCCAATAATGTTGGGGCTTTTGATCAATGGAAGGAGTGGAACGTGTGGGTGGTTGTGGCAAGGTGTTTGGTGGCATGGTTTGTGTAAGTACCTCTATTTTGATGCACCAAAATTGTGCTTTCTGAAAGGCTAATATTTCAGGACTCTTTCTCTTGGATAAAAGCATCTCCTATGGATCAAAGTTAGAAGAATGCTGATCTATTTCTTAATGTCTTTTATCTTTATTGAGTCTAGAATACTTTTGTAGGGAACCTCAAAATAAGCCTCAAACGAATTTTCGCACCTCTTGTTAAAATCAAGTTTTTAGGAATATTGATCAACCAAATAAAATTAATTAATTGATCAACCAACTTAATAAACGATCAAATCAGCCCATTTTAGGGAATTGATTAATACAATTTTGATCAATCATTTAGGCTAATTAATCAACCAATAATTGATTGGTCAAATAACTAGAATGATCGACCAAACCTTCTTTTGATCGACCAATATACCTCAATTGATCGACTAATTTGATTTCCATTTCTGGTTGATTTGCCAGTATAAATAAAGGTTGCACGCAACCCTTTTTACACGCACTCTTAAGTAGAAAAATCCTCTCAAAAAGCAAAGAGCTTCTCATGCTTCTTCAAGTGCATTCTGTGCTTCTATTTTCATGCCTTTCAGAGCACGATGATTCAAACCTCCACTGAAATTCTGGTTTGACTTTTATTGAGGTTCCATAAGTTCTTCATTGCTCTTTTACATTGTTGTTTTTGATTAACAGATCTCAAGTTGTTGGGAAAGATTCGTTGTTGTTGCTCTGCTTCTCTTTAGGTTGTAAAGAGAAGTGATTTGTGAAGAGGTTGTGTCACCCTCATTCAAGTGATACGTTAGTAGATTGACTAGCTTCGCCTTGATAGGAAAATCCTAAGCTGAGACACTTAGGTAGTTGTTTTCACCCAGTTTGGGTTTCCACTATAAATCTAGGTGTAATATGTGCTTGATTTATTTGTTATTCAAATTTCTTTTAGAGAGATACTGTTCACCCCTCCCCTCTAGTATACTATTTTGATCCACAGACAACCCTCATTTTGCAAGTGCGAGCTCACCGATGCTCTCGTTAGACTTGGGGAAGATGAGGGTAAAATGATGTCGGTAGTGGAATGAACCTTAGTTTAACGATGTAGAATGAGTCTAGAGAGGGAGAGGGAGTGGTTAGGGGACTTAGCAGAGCTCGAAGGAGTGAGATACATCCAATGTTGGCCAACCAGATGTGAAGAAAAAGGTTAAGTTCAGTGAGGGAGAGTGGCGATGACGAGGGCTGAGGGAACTCCTGTTGTGGGTAGCGAGGAGTAGAAGAGAGAGAGAGGAAGAAGGTGGACTGTCCAAGTTGGTAGTTGGATAGTCAGAGGAGGAGTGGCGTCACTGGAGCGGAAGAAGATGGCCGGAGGAGGGAGATTTCCGACCTATTCTTGGTCGAGGAGCATGCTGGAACCTTGCAGAACTTAGTTATATAGATGCTTATTAGGATTGAATTAGGAAGAATGGATGAATGGGCAACTTGGTTGGAGGAGCTTTTAGCCCTTGATTCTCGTGAGCTCGCATGGATTCCCTACTCGAAATCAAGAAGCTCTAAAACATGGTTGATTTGATTCATCATCATCTGAACATCAATCCCTCCAATTTTGGAGGGATTTAGAGATGATTTGGTGGAGATATCCTTGGTCAACGTTCAGTTGGTTGGGTTTAGGGATCCTATTTAGATGATAATGATGGTAGGGGCACTTTTGTGAAGGTGAAGAGAAAGGGGTACAGATGCGAGGAAAATTGAAAGTTAGGCTTCTAGGTGTTAAAAATAGAGCTTTTAGGGCCTAAAATGTAAACAAGGTCAAGGTGGACTTTGATTGGATCCAAATTTTGGTGTTAGCATAATTCTGATGTAAGGAATCTAATGGTGAACTTGGATTTGAGTTTTGACCACGTTTGACTGAATAAATTACAGAAAAGCCCAATTTAGGATAGATTCCTATCAGAATATCTATTCTTGGTCAAAATGAGTTCAAATGGTCAAATTGAAGGTACCAAACCTCTTATAATATTTTTTAATAATTTTTAGGAGATTTAGATTAAATTTATGTTGACTAAAACCATTTCAATTTAAGTGGGGCTGATAACTAGGATTTTTAATGATAGTTTAATCCCTGAAATGTGTAAAACCCTGATTTAGTCAATGTTTGCCCACTTTTTAGTCTTTTATATTCATTTGACCTTAAATTCACCTATAATCAACTACTTGGTTAACTTGCATTAATGATGGAATGGTAAAACAACAAAATTAACCCTATTTTTCTATCTTCTCATAATAGTTCAATGTGGAATTGTGACCCTCAGATGATCATTTAAGAGCATTTATCATTTGAATCTGACAAATTTTGGCTAGTTAGGACTCATGATGGTGTTACCAACATACCCCCATTCCTAGCTTTTGCTAGTCCTTAGCAAAATGCTATGGACCAAACCAAATCTTTAAGCCAGATTTTAATCGTCAGGATGCCTTACTGAGCCACATCTCTAGAAATTAAATCACAACACCAATAATAGGCCTTGAGGTAATCAAGTGCCATTCAAGATCAAGACTTGACCAGCCACAACCTTAGGTCTGCTACGAAGGTCTCTAAGGCTTACGAAAACTACCTAGAGGTCATTGATCCCAATAGTTAAAGCACCCATGTGTAAATGTAGCAAGTCCAGGTTCAGTTTGCCAGTGCATTTTTCATAAGAGAGATAGAGAGGAATATTTATTTTGAGAGCTTTCTCTCTTTTCTCTTTACATTCCCTTAAATCCAACATTAGATTGACGCTAAACACGGTTTGTATCAAATTCCTTGTCCCTAACAGCAATCCTCGATGGGTCCCTGATGGGAACAACATCATGAGCCATAATTATCCTAATTTAGTAATTATCAAGTAATAAATGCTCCTACATAACTACCAGAGAGCCATAGTGCATTGCATAATCATTTTAAGAGAAAGAACATAAAATTAGGTTAAAACTACAATTTACCATCATATATTGAATCTAGAACAACCACGGGTTTTCCCAAGGGTAATTGATGATCAAATGGTCTTAAATATCGAACAAGTGGGTTAATACAGACAGAAAAGGGTTTTCACGTGTTTTGAGAATTAAATGACTTGCGAAACCCTAAAAATAGACCCGCTTGGTTAACTGATGTTCTAGTCTGGATAAAATTCACCTAAACCATCTAAAATTCATATAAAAATACTCTCTAGGGTTCGATACCTTCAATTTGACCATTAGAACCCATCTTTACCCAAAACAGAGTCTCAGACTAACATTTGCCCTAATTTGGATTTTTGCACAAATTACCCAGTCAAACTAGGCCAAAATCAAAATTCAACTTCACCATTGGATTCCTTAGGTTCAAATTAGGTTTGTACCAAAATTTGGGCCTAATCTGAGACTATCCTGACCTAGTTTGCAATTTGGTCCTATCTAATTCTTTTATATCATACATATGCCTTTAACTTTCAAAATCCTTACAAAAAGGCCCCTATCTTTATCATCATTTTCTTCAAATAGGTCCCTACCACCATGAATCCTATTCCTACTCTAGCGAACACTCCTAGCTTGGGAGCTTGGCTTCCAAGCTCAAATCGACCTCCTAACCCCTATATAAGCACGCCTAGGGCTCGGACGAACTCTCAAGCTCAATTTTGGCTAGAAACTCCCCATATTCTTCCTCCCTCTTCCAGCTGAAAGGCTCCTTTAGATCTGGTGACCTTTTTCATCCTCATTCCTCGTCTGTTCGCAATACCGATGATCGCACGTGTTCACGTGTTTTAAATTAGGGTTACAAGTAACCTGTCGTCGTAGTTGCAAAACATGTCGATCAGATAAAATTTATACCAAAACTCCAAGGGAGTCCTGGGTCGAACATAGGGAGGCGACGTTTACTTTAAGTGAAAACTGCACTTCGATTTTTTTCTTTTTGGTATTTTAGGGTTTTGTTTTTTTTTTTAATTTTTTATAAGAAGAAAAGCAAATGAACCACAAAATAGAGATGGAATAAATATGGTATAGATATCACTTCAATGGCATAAAAAGAGAGGGGGTGAGAGGAAATCTCTCGAATCGGCTGTTCGACGAGATGACGGCTCCTGGCGGAAGCTCGGACGAAGGAGGTGAGGAGCAGGACGATGGAGGTGAGATGCAGAGGACCTCAGGTAGAGGAAAGCTTCGACGTGGCTTTGGAATGGAGGTGAGAAGACGAAGATGATCTACTACCAGAATGGAGGTGGGAGGACGACTCCAAGGCGACCTATGAATGGGGTTGGGAAGATGGACGAATATTTAGTGAGGCAGAGGTTTGCTACACTAATAGGAGCCTTGGGAGCTTGAGAACAAGCTCTAATGGAGCATTGGTAGGCTTATTAGAGCATGGGAGTAGCTGAGAGTAGAGTAGGTAGAGATGAAGAGGAATGGGGGGTGTAGGGGTGTTTATATAGTGGAGTGAAGAAGAGGGCCCCACGCACAGGCATTCAGTGATAGCTATAAGCGTCACTAAAGGCCGCTTGAGCTATTGCTGAAGATCCGTGCCTCTTCATTTCTTGGGCTGGTGTACGCACTGTGCAGGCCATTTAGTCACAACTATAAGCGTCACTAAAGGCCCACCCTTTTGTCGTTGTAAAGCCTACGCCCAATGCTCATGCTCGCAGCTGTTAAAGGTGCAGCAATCTTCAATTGTTGGATCAAGCGCAAACGGCTGAGATTGCGACAGGAGAGTGTCTGCCTGCCAGCATTTGAATTTTGAATCGCTGGCGCATGCGCTGGTTGCCGTTGGATGCCGCATCGCACGGTCGAGACGTGCCCGCAGATCGCGCATACATTGATTTGAATCGCGCACCTCGTGCGATTGAGGAGATCAAAAGGCTAGCGCTTCACGCAGTCGACTTAAATGCACGCCTCAGATGGCATGCATGTGATCTAGCATGCGGCTTTGCATCGGCTGGCGATGTTGGTCATGCGTGGGGAACCTCGACCACTCGATCACGATCGGGCAGCACTATTGAGTTTGACACTATAGCAGGGTGCGACGAATCGCGGCTCAATCTTGCACCCACTCTTTGAGAGCGCTTCCCCTCACCAATGCGCCATGCCTGCAGGTGTGATGCGAAGAAGAGTCGTGCCCGAGTGATGAGGGCAGCCACTCAGCAGTTGGATTGAGATCCAACGGTTGGGATCTGATCTTGCGGTGGGCTTGGAGGCTCCTTGGCTCAGGTGGGGTGGCCTGGATGGCACCATATGGTGCCATTTGGGCCATTCATCTTCTTCTTCTTGCAGAGGGTGCTATAGAGCTCAGATTTGGGCGATTCCTGCATTGACAGACTGCGATCGTTGCTCTAAATTCATCCGTACGATGGGATTCTTCATCCGAGCCCCGTAAAGATGTTGCATTTCCTCCTAGCCATGTAAAATGATATACATAATATACAACTATCCTAGATGCAATGCAATGGTTGTTTATGTAATATTTATATCATGATATACCATGCTATGCCGAGGAACTATTATAAATAAGCATTTTATGATGAATTTATATGTGCTTATCATACCCCCATGCTTACTTTTCGCTAGTCCCTAGCAAAAATGAACCTAAATGCTATGTATAAAGGTAGAATCAGGATTCGAGTATTTTGGCAAAATTTGTTGATTGCTTTAGAAAATCTCAACCCCAAGACCTAATTACAAAATCTCAACAGTGCCCACGTGCCTGCTAGAATGCAGACCATCCATGCCCTCACCTTATTTGGAAAGGGAAGATACATTTTTTTATTTTTCTTCTTTTCTAATTTTCTTTGCACTTTTGGAGTTTGAGAGTTCCGGGATAACTTTTTACGGCTACCCGACCCGCCTAAGACTCGAAAAGGACTCTAAGTGCTAAGCATCTTGTGAAAATAGTGAAAGACTCACTAGACGGCCGTTAAAACAAACTTCGGGTTTCTACGACCCTAGGTGACCTTGCCTAGAGGTTTATCTTTTCGATTGGTAGCTTTCTCCTTATTTCTTTTATTTATGGGGTTAACACAAGGGCGAACCCATTGTATATCTCCTTGGTTTATTCTACTTCCCTGCTTCTTCCCTAAATGTTTTTGGGAATTATTGTGCTTTTATTTTTTGTGTGTTGGGTTCTGGATAACCGGCCGATGAGCTGTTATCACTGACAACTTGCCAGCCATACTCGTGCAGAAGTGTGGTTTTGTTTATTTTTTTCTCCTTTTTTTTTCTTTAAGTAGGGGGTTTCCCTGATCTAAGATTTACCTAAAGGCAGTACAATGAAAATGGTCTTGTGATTGGGCTCTAGACAACCGGTCGATGAGTTGTTACCACCAACAACTTGCCAGCCATACCACCCTAGATAGTTCATTAGGTACCCAATTTCCAAAGAAATCGTAGAAAAGTGAGTCAATGCAAAAAAAAAAAAAGTGTGTAGATGCTTAGGCTTAAAGTGCCCCCAAATCAGAGGGTGGGTTGATAAGTCGCATACTTATCATCCCAATTTATTAGCCAAATTAAAAGTGAATTTAAATTAGCGAGGACTCAAGACTAAGTCCACATTCGAGTGGACACCTGGGCTAATTAAGCCCGAAGACCTGAAGAGTCTATGTGTTCAGGTCTCAAAGTATCAATTCCTAAAGTTTGGAACTCCTAATGCCTAAGTTCTTGTCTCTTAATTCTAAATTTTTTTTTATAGAATAAAAGAAAGTAGGAAATTACTGTTACAGCTGACTAAACGATTATAAGATATTTCCACCCCCCCCATGCATATCTATTTCAATGTCCTCATTGTTCAAAATGGAAGCATGCAGGAGAGTAGAAGTGGAAGAATAGCACCTCGTTTCCATGAGACTCTGGTCAGCTTGGAACAGTCTTTACATGTGCTGAGTTTAGTGCGTTTAGCTGGGCAATGATCGACCTGCGGTGGTTAAGGCAAGGTAAGAGCAACCTTGTCCGAGACGGGTTCAGGGAGCACATGGTCAACAAAGGGTTTGAGATGCTGTCTGCTGAACCTTGAAAATATTGCCTGTCTTTCAGTCAGAGATCGCACGTGTTCGCATGTTTGAAATCAGGGTTACAAGTAAGTCATCGTCGTAGTTGCAAAACAAGTCGATCAGATAAAATTTATACCGAAACTCCAAGGGAGTCCCGGGTCGAACATAGGGAGGCGACATTTACTTTAAGTGAAAACTGCGCTTCGATTTGATTCTTTTTTGTATTTTAGGGTTTTATTATCTTTTTTTGTATTTTTTTGTAAGAAGAAGACAAGCAAATGAACCACAAAATGGAGATGGAACAAATATGGTATAGATATCACCTCAATGTCTATTACAATCAACTATGAAAGCGTAGAAAGAGAGGGGGTTTAGAGGAAATCTCCCGAATCGGCTGTTTGGCGAGACGATGGTGCCTGGTGGAAGCTCGGATGAAGGAGGTGAGGAACGGGATGACGGAGGTGAGATGCAGGAGGACGTCAGGTAGAGGAAAGATTTGGCGTGGCTCCAGAATGGAGGTGAGAAGACAGAGATGATCTGCTACCAAAATGGAGGTGGGAGGACGGCTCCAAGTTGACCTATGAATGGGGATGGGAAGATGGACAAATATTTGGTGAGGCAGAGGTTTGCTACACTAATACGAGCCTTGGGAGCTTGAGAACAAGCTCTAATGGAGCATTGGTAGGCTTGCTAGAGCTTGGGAGTAGGTGGGAGTAGAGTAGGTAGATATGAAGAGGAATGGGGGGTGTAGGGGTGTTTATATAGTGGAGGGAAGCAGAGAGCCCCGCACATAGGCATTTAGTGACAGCTACAAGCGTCACTAAAGGTCGCTTGAGCTGTCGCTGAAGATCCGTGCCTCTTCATTACTTGGGCTGGTGCACGCACTGTGCAGGCCATTTAGTGACAACTATAAGCATCATTAAAGGCCCGCCCATCTGTCGTTGTAAAGACCACGCCCAATGCTCATGCTCGCAGCTGTTAAATGCATGGCAATCTTCAACCATTGGATCAGGTGTAGACGACTGAGATTGTGAGAGGAGAGCGCGTGCCTGGCAGCGTTTGAATTTTGAATCGCTGGCACGTGCGCTGGCTACCATTGGATGCCGCATCACACGGTCGAGAAGTGCTTACAGATCGCATGCACGTTGATTTGAATCGCACACCTCGCACGATTAAGGAGATCAGACGGCTGGCGCTTCACACGGGTGACTTAAATGCATGCCTCAAATGGCATGTGTGTGATCTGGCGTGCACCTTCACATTAGCAAGCAGCATTGGATCACGCGTGGGGAACCTCAACCACTGTATCACGATCGGGCAATGCTATTGTGTTTGACACTGTAGCGGGGTGCAGCGAATCGCAACTCGATCTTGCGCACGCTCTTTGAGAGCGCTTCCCCTCACCGCTGTGCCACGCATACGGGTGTGATGCAAAGAAGAGTCATGCCCATGCGGTGAGGGCGATTGCTCAGCCATTGGATTGAGATCCAACTGCTGGGATCTGATCTTGCGGTGGGCTTGGAGGCTCCTTGGCTCAGGTGGGGCTGCCTGGATGGTGCCACGTAGCACCATCTGGGCCGTCCATCTTCTTCTTCTTGCGGAGGGTGCTATAGAGCTCAGATCTGGGTGATTCCTGCACTGACAAACAGCAATCGTTGCTGTGAATTCATCCGTACGGTTGGATTTTTATCCGAGGCCCGTAAAGATGTCGCACTACCTCTTGGTCATGTAAAATAATATACATAATATATAACTCTCCTCAATGCAATGCAATGGATGTTTATGCAATATTTATATCATAATATACAATGCTATGCCTAGGAACTATTATAAATAAGCATTTTATGATGAATTTATATGTGCTTATCAATCGGCGACAGATTTGCCTTCCTCATCCTCCTCCACGTCCACCATACCAGTGGGCATTTCTATCACCTTCTTCATCACCGTTCTTCCCTCACCGGAGTCACCTTCGTCTCCAGCGTCGGCAATACCGCAAGTGGCATCGCCTTTGCCCCTCTTTGTTCGCCAATCACTTAGATAAGTTCCCTAACTCATCTACTTTATTCACACACCAACCACACTTTATTTCGATCGCCGTATCACACTGACCACCTTCACCTTCCTCCACTCCGATCAGACCTCCGGCGAGGCTCCCTGCTCATTTCACTACTCCTAATGCCTCACCAAGCACCTCACAACCTTCGCCACACCACCCTCCTCAAAACCCTCATCCTATTTCGCTCTATTACGCCTCCAAACCCTCTTTCGAACACACGCACCTTCGCTCACCAACTCCGACACTATTCGGTCACCACAGCCACCTTAACGACGTGCCACACCAACCACCATACTCACCACCCTACGACGAAGCTTCTGAACTTATTTGACAAGGCCAAGAGGCCATATTCTGACTTTCAGGTCTTCGTTTCCTCAACCACCATTACAGTAGCTTCAAGCAAACCTTGAAGCCTTCTATAGCCGCGCAAGCTCCAGGTGATATGCCCAAGTTGTGCGGAGAGGTTCTAGGTAGAGCTCCAGGCCTTCAATTGGCACCCACATCTGTTGCTGCTGCTCCAATTCCACAAAGGCAAACAGCTATAGTTGCACGTAGAGGAAGGGTGGTGGGATAGTCCCACCTCGGAAGCTGATTGATGGGAACACCATCATGAGCCTTAACTAACTCTTTTTATTCAAGTAAGTCAGTAAATGCTCCTACATAACCAACTGAAGGTCATAATTCATTGCATAAGCATTCTAGGGGAAAAATAAGAAACTAGGGTTAAAACCGTAATTTTACCAGCTTATTATGAATGCAGTACAACCACGAGTTTTCTCAAGGGCTGAATAAAGGTCAAATGGTCTTAATAGGATAGCAAGTGGGTTAGATCAATCAGAAAAGGGTTTGCGTATGTTTTAAGAATTAAATGACTTTTGAAACCTAAAAATCAACTACTTAATTAACCAAGGTTCTGGTCAGGATAAAATTTACATAAACCCTCTGAAAATCATAGAAAAATATTCTTTAGGGTTTAGTAGCTTCAATTTGGCCATCAGAACCCATCTTGATAAAAAATGGAGTCTCTGACAAATATTTGCCCTAATTTGGTTTTTTGCATAAATTACCTAATCAAATGTGGTTAAAACCAAAATCCAACTTCACCATTGATTCCTTAGGTCCAAATTAGGTTTGTACCAAAATTTGGACCCAAGGAAAACTTGTCTTGACCTAGTTTGCAAAATGGTCCTGTCTGATTACATTTATACACCCAACTTTCAAAAACCCTTGCATTCAGCCCACTAACTTCTTCATCGTCTTCACAATTAGGTCCCTACACTATTATCGCGAAGAAAACCTACTCTGGCGACCTTTGAAAGGAGATATCTCCCTGATTGATTGATGAATCCCTACCAAAATTGGAAGGGAGATTCATCAAGTAATCCTCTCCAATATGAACCCATCTAGATGCTCTGATTCTTTCCCAATCTCTCATGCGAATGCATGAGAGATTTGGGCCTCCTGAAGCTCCCAAATCCAGCGAGCATTCCTAGCTTGAAAGTTGGCTTCCAAGCACAAAACCCTCTCTGAAGACCTATAAAAGACTCCCCAGGGTTCAACCGTTCTCCTCAACTTGAAATTGGGCCAGAACTCCCCCTCTTCCTCTCTCCTCTTCAACCGCAAAACCCCACAAGTTCCGACGGACTCTCTCCGACTCTTCTCATCGTCCGACCTCAAAATCAGTGGTGGATTCATCTTCCTCACCGTCCTCTGTGTCATGTAATACCAGCCATCACCATCCTTTCCCCGCCTTCACTGTCATCTCTCCTACGGAGGTTCGTCTTTCCCACGTCCGGCAACCACACCGACATGGGAATTTCCTTCCTTTCATCCATTAGAGTAGTTAGTTAGATTTAGTTAGACTCGTAGGTTAGTTTCCCACTCTCTATTTCTCAATTCAACCCCTTGATTATGCCGTTCACCATCTTCGTTCTCCTCTCCAGCGACTCCTCCGGCGAGATGTTCCCACCACTACGCACCTCCATCCACTTCGCCAACCACCTTACAACCTCCACTACACCTTCCCTCTCATTTCCCCTCACTCCATTTGCTCCATCATCCACCCAAACACCTTCCTGGACAGACCCACTCTCACCAGCCAAAATCGCATCCATCTGGCCACCATAGCCACTCGCGCTCCATGCCACTGCCATCGTCACATTCGTCGTGCCACAGCAATCCTATTGAGCATTCTGATGCGGCCATAAGTCCCCTTTCCTTGATTTCAGGTAGCAGGTCAGAACCGCCATTGCCGTCGTGCTTCGAGCAAGCTTCAAGCTGCTCCAGGGTGTCTCTGCTTTAGGGGATAGCTTCAGGCCATGCGGAATTGAAGCCTGCAAGAGTCCAAGTCCTCACGTAAGGGCATTAGCAGCCACAGCCCATCAAATTGACCAAGTACCTTACTGTTGTGTTGCGTGGAAGAAAGGTGGGACATTTAGTCCCACCTCGGATATGAAGAGCCCCTTGAAGCGACATAAATTGAATAAGTGAATGGGGCTATTTGCCTCAAATCACTGAGGGTGAGGTCCTCCTACACTTTCACCCAACCTCGTCCGTGACATCTCCCCCACGGACCTGGCCGACCCGATAACCCGCCTAACCTGCACTCCTCGCTCACCACCGCACGCCGGTGAGCCTGGACCCAGGTTTGCACTAGGTCTGATTACCATACCGACTGTGGCTCTGGGAGTGCGAGACTGAAATAGAAAGAGAAGAGAGGAAAGTTATGCGGGGGAAGGGGGGTTTTTGCCGTGAGAAGTTTGGCTCCGACACTTAGCTGGATTCAGAAGGTAGAAAAGCCAGAGAAGGAAGAAGAGAAGAAGAAGAGGAGGATCACAGGGCTAAAGGCAGAAGAGTTAGAGAAGAGAAGAAGTGAAGGCATGACCTAAAGGGCCAAAGAAGAGAAGTGAAGAAGAAGAGGAAGAAGAGAAGAAGTAAAGAAGAAGAAGAGGAGTTACAAAGTCATACTCTCTCCTTTAGTATATTTGAGTAATTATTCTATGTATTAGACTTATAATTGGTTATTCAAATTACCATTATTTTTTCTAAAATTCTTTTTACTCTTCATATACTCGTATGCTCTACATTGCAAATTCATTTTTGAGTAATATTTTGTGTTCAAATTACATTAATTGTTGAGATTAGTGTGTGAATTCCATTTTCTCACTGTGTTCGACCTCGAAACTTTTTCGAGAAATAAAAATTGTATTTGTTCGATCACTATTTCGGTTATACTGCAACATGACACTTTTTAAATACCGATTTAGCGCGACAAACATTTTGGCGCCATTGCGGGGGAGCAACACGCAATTCACCACTATTCTCTGCATTATTTGATTATAATTGAGCACTAACTTGCCCTATTTGCTTTATTGTGATTTTGCGAGGTACTTCATGAGATCTTCCATGCAAATCAACCATTCCAGGGTAGGTAACTTCTCTATTCTTCCCTAATCAACCTCCTAATCTTGGGAAGACAAAAAGGAAACAATCAATTTGGAATCACCTACCTTATTTTTTTATAGTAATTATCAATTAAAAGCCAAGCTTCGTAATTTGCAAAATTTTTTTTCAAATCTCATTGAAGTTGAAGCGATTATATTTAGAGATCCTACCTCAAATTTTGTGTGCCTATTAGGGACTATGCTTAATTTCTAATCTTCTTGGACTACGCACTTCTTGTTTGAAGTCCAAGGAGAACATTTTTGAAGATCAAAGTGGACTTGGAAATTAAACAAATTAGGGTTTCTGCATTAGGGCTTTAGAGTGCTAGTTCACACTTGCCTGTATAAAAGGAAACAAACCCACCCGCATTTGTGTACTACCCAAGCCCTAATGCAGGCTCTAAACTCACTTGAACCCTAAAATCCTTGGACCTAATAACCTAGGAGTCAAATTAGGGTGATTTCTAGGTCTTGACCTAGAGTTCATTCTGTCATCTTTAGGGTAGGTCAGGTAAAGTTGGTCTACATTGTAGGCCAACCAACCTCCAAATTAGATCACAAGTCAAATCAACTACTAATTCAAGTGAAAACAAAGTCACAAATTAGGATAGAAAGTTGGCAGACTTAAGAGGTCAAGTTATCCATTCTGGTCAACCTGGACCTTCAGTGACAAGGAAGGTCGGGTGGGGGAAACCCTGTAACCCGTGGGGGCACTTGTTGAACGCTACGAATTGCTACGCTAATGTGTTTGGTTTTGGAAAACCTGTCGTTGTAGCTTGAAAGCGAAGAATTCGTGTTCAACAAATAAAATTTATACCGAAATGAAAATTTCGGGTCGAACACAGGGAGGCGGACGCTTGATTTAAAAACTACGCATTTCTTTTTATTTGTCACGTAGTAATTTAATTTAAAACTATCTAATTATTTACAATAAATAGAAGAGAGAGAGAGGGTAAGAGAGAGAGAATATTACACATAGAAATCAAAATTAGATGTAGAATAAACAAAGAATTTATCATTAAGGAAATTGTTCATCACAACTAGAAAGCATAAAACAATTACACTAGAAAGTGATAAATTTACTCTAGAAAGCATTAAAAGAATGGAGGGAGAAATGTCCTCCTCGACGATCGCTTGGAGGACGAGCAGAACTACTCTAGAAAGCAGTAAATCTATACTAGAAAGCAGTAAAAAGAATAGGGAGAGAGAAATCCTCCTCGACGGTCTCTTGGAGGACGAGACAGACGGGACGACGCCTGGACGAAGGCGGACGAAGCAAAAGAACGGGAACGGAGCAGCACGCTGTCGTCGTCGTGTGATCCACTTCCGAAGGGGGACGAAAATTTGGACTTTATCTTGCGAGAAGCATCCCGGGTGTGGGACAAGCTTCTCTTGAGCTTTGGAGAGGTAGAGAAGAGAAGGAAGGGATGAGAATTTCGTATGGAGGGGGTCTCCTTTTATAGTTGCAAGGAGTGGGGGCAAAATGGTCATTACATCTTTAAAATAATAAATGAGGGGTCTTTAGTGACGGATAAATCCATCACTAAAGCCCCAACGTGGGCGTAGCACCTATGCCCACGCGTGCCTCCTCAGCTGCGCTCTTCTTCAACGTCCACGCACGCTCTTTAATTCTCAGCCGTCCGATCGCGAGATCGGATGGCTTAAGATTCATCTTCGCCCGCCGCTGCACGCCCGCCCAGCGAGTGCGATGCCGCGTGACGCCGCGCGTGTAATAGTGTGTGATCTCAATTGAGCGCAGATGGCCGTCCAATGACGATCCAATGCCCGCCATCGCCCGCAGGCCCGCGCCTTTCTCCCCTTCGTTGCGGTTCGAACCCGCGGCTGTAGCTGCGCGCTCGACCGCTATGCTACGAGGCGCGGATGGTCGAGCGGGCGCTTTTAGGCTCGGCCGCCCACAGTCGTTGGATCGAGATCCAACGGCGGAGATGGAACGGGTGCGGGGTCTTCAGAGAATGTATGCGGCCGTTTGGGCGGCCGAGATGGCACCACATGGTACCATCTTGGCCGTCCATCTTCTGGATGTTGTAGATGGTGCCACGGATGTCGGATTGACTTGATTTTTGCGTCGTTGGGCTTCGATCGTTGATCCAAATTCATCCGTGCGGTCGGATTTGTCATTTAAAGTGCGGATTTACACCATCCTGGCCCTTGATCTTCTAGGGTTCCCCGATCACTATCTGATGCTACAGATGCCTGATTAGGGTGATCTTGGAGTCGTTGAACTCCAATCGTCGCCCTAATGATGTAAACACATTTACACTACTTAAGATGTCTATTTATGCATGTTCTTAAGCATAGGATTGCATTTCATGATATAAATATTGCATAACATGCATCGTCTTGCATTTAGAGTAGTTTGAATAAAATAGTGGTTAATTGTCTTCTTTTATGTGCTTGGATAGGGCAAACATTTTATCAGGGCCTTGGATCAAAGATCCAATCGTATGGATGTGATCAGGGCGATGATTAGAGTTCAACGACTCCAAGATCGCCCTAATCAGGCATCCGTAGCATCAGATAGTGACCGGGGAACCCTAGAAGATCAAGGGCCAGGATGGTGTAAATCCGCACTGCAGATGACAAATCCGACAGCATGGATGAATTCGGATCGACGATCGCAGCCCAACGACACAAAAATCGAGTCAATCCAACATCCATGGCACCATCTACAACTTCCAGAAGATGGATCTTCGCCATCTCGGCCGCCCAAACGGCCGCTTACATTCTATGAAGCCCGTACCCGCTCGCTCTTCGCTGTTGGATCTAGATCCAACGGCCGTGCACTCCCGATAGCGTTGACGCGCAATTGAACTCGCGGCGTCACGCAGCATCGTACGGGCGGGAGGGCGCGCAGCGTAGCAATTGAAGGCGTGACTTAAGCCGTCCGATCTCACGATCGGACGGTTGAGGCTCAGCGGACGTGCGAGCAGGCGAGCAGGCGCGCGTGAGCCGCCCACGACGGCCACATAGGAGGTTTTAGTGACGGATTTATCCGTCACTAAAGACCCCTCATTTATTATTTTAAAGTTGTAATGTCCATTTTGCCCCCACTCCTTGCAACTATAAAAGGAGACCCCCTCCATACGAAATTCTCATCCCTTTTTTCTCTTCTCTACCCCTCCAAGGCTCAAGAGAAGCTTGTCCCACACACGGGATGCTTCTCATGAGATAAAGTCCAAATTTTCGTCCCCCTTCGGAAGTGGATCCCGCGACGACGACGGCATGCTGCTCTGTTCCCGTTCTTCAGCTTCGTCCTCCTTCTTCCTGCTTCGTTCTCCTTCGTCCAGGTGTCATCCCATCCAGCTCGTCCTCCAAGCAATCGTCGAGGAGGATAACTTCTCTCTCCCATTCTTATTTACAGCTTTTCTAGTGTAGAATTTTCCTGATTTATAGTGTAATTGATTTCATGCTTTCTAGTGTAACTTTTTAGTTTGATTGTATAAACAGTTGAAATATTGAATGCATGTTCTCTTTCTCTCTCTCTCTCTCTTTCTTTTAGTCTGATAGCTCCATTGTAATTATATCGCCTTGCTTATCAAAAATCATAAAAAAAATATAATTGCGAATATAGATCAACGTAGCCTCCCTGTGTTCGACCCGGAATTCTTTTCGGTATAAATTTTATTTGTTGAACATGAATTCTTCGCTTTCAAGCTACAACGACAGGTTTTCTAAAACCAAACACGTTAGCGTAGCGATTCGTACGTTCAACATTTTGGCGCCGAAATGTTGAACGTAATCGAATTGTTCCCCGGCAACGGCGCCAAAATGTTGAACATAATTGAATTGTTCCTCGGCAACAGCGCCAAAATATTGAACGTACGAATCGCTACGCTAACGTATTTGGTTTTAGAAATGATGCTTATGAGAATGCCAAGATCTACAAGGCTCGGACCAAAGCTCTACATGATCAATTGATTTCCCGTAAGAGCTTTGAGCCAAACCAAAAGGTCTGGTTATTCGATTCTAAACTTAAGCTCTTTCCTGGCAAACTTAGATCTAAATGGAATGGCCCATTCATAATTGATCAGATTTTTTCAAATGGTGCCGTTCAGATTTCTGACCCAAAGACGGGTAACACCTTTAAAGTCAACGGTCAACGTTTGAAGCCTGCTGTTGACCGTAATCTTCCAGAACCCGTCTCAGACTCTGTTGCTCTAGCCATTCTGTGACTTCTTTGGCTGGACTTCGCCTAGCTGACGGCATTAAACTCAGTAGTTGTACATATGACACAAGGCTGATACGAGCTTCATATCCAGGTGACATCTTTCATATTCTACCCTTTCTTTCATGTCTCTTTCTCAATGAGGACATTGGATCAACTAGGCATGGGGGGGTGGATTCATTTTTGAATTATTTGGTCAGCTTTGTGAAATCTATATAAATTTTTTTTCTCTTCTTATTTATATAAATATGAAAAATATTAGGAAGGATTAGTTGGACATTAGAACTTTTCAATCCTAAGAAATTTTACATTAGGATCTGAACACAAAGACCCTTCAGGTCTTTGGACTTAATTAGCCTGTGTATCCACTAAAATGTGGATTTGTCTTTGAGTCCTCGCCATCTTAATTTTATTATAATTGGAATAAATAAGTTTGGGTGATAAGTACACGACTTATCAACCCACCCTCTAATTTGAGGGAATTTCTGAGTTTTAAGCATCTACACACTTTCTTTGCACTGACTCGTTGTTCGGTGATTCCAACGGAATTTAGGTTGCTAATGAACCTTCTAGGGTGATATGGCTGGCAAGTTATCATGGGTAACAGCCGATGGGCAGGTTGTTTAGAGCCCAGTTACTGGACCTTTCTCTTTTTCCTACCCTTAGGTAAATCTTAGACCAGGGAAGCCACCTACTTAAAAACAAAAAAAGAAGAAGAAAAAAAAAAAGAAAAGAAAAGGAGAAAAGAACAAAAAGAAATAAGCCATACTTCGCCGCACGAGTATGACTGGCAAGTTGTTGGTGGTAACAGCTCATCGACCGGTTGTTCAGAACCCAGCTCAGTAAATGCACTAAAAATTTCCAAAACACTTAGGAAGAAGAGGAGAAGTAGAATAAACCGAGGAGATATACACTACATTCACCCTTGTGTTGACCCCGTAAAAAATAAAAGTAGGGAGAAAGCTACCGGTTGTAAAGATATACCTTTAGGCAGAAGTCTTTTTGAGGTCACCTAGAGGTGTAGAAATCCGAAGTCCGTTTTAATTACCGGTCAATGAGTCTATCATAATCACAATAAGATACTTAAAGCTTAGGATTCTCATCAAATCTTGGGTGAGTTGAATGGCCGTAGAAAGCCACTCTTAAATCCTAAAATTTGAAAATCCAAAAAAATTCGATAAAAGTAAAAAGAAAAAGAAAATTTTCTTTGAATAAGGCGATGCTTGAGGCGGTCTGCATTTTGGCTGATATCCTGGATCACTGTTGTGTCTTTGAAAGTTCAGTTCCTAAGTAGACAATTTCTTAATGATTGAAAATAACTCAGGTCCAAACAATCCAACCTAATTCTCTCATAAATAGCATATAGTTTTTGTTAGGGACTACCAAAAGATAGGCATGGAGGTATGATGTAAACACATTTACACTACATAAGATGTCTATTTATGCATGTTCTTAAGCATAGGATTGCATTTCATGATATAAATATTGCATAACATGCATCATCTTGCATTTAGAGTAGTTTGAATAACATAGAGGTTAATTGTCTCCTTTTATGTGATTGGACAGGGCAAACATTTTATCGAGGATCTCGGATCAAAGATCCAACCGTATGGATGTGATCAGGGCAACGATTAGTAGTTCAACGACTCCAAGATCGCCCTAATCAGACATCCGTAGCATCAGATAGTGACCTGGGAACCCTAGAAGATCAAGGGCCAGGATGGTGCAAATCTGCACTTCAAATGACAAATCTGACAGCACGGATGAATTCGGATCGACGATCGCAGCCCAACGACGCAAAAATCGAGTCAATCCGACATCCTTGGCACCATCTACAACTTCCAGAAGATGGACGACCAAGATGGCTCCACGTGGCGCCATCTCGACCGCCCAAACGGCCGCTTACATTCTTTGAAGATCCCGCACTCGCTCGCTCTCCGCCGTTGGATCTTGATCCAACGGCTGTGGTCAGCCGCGCCTAAAAAGCATCCGCTCGACCATCCGCGCCTCGTAGCGCAGCGGTCGAGCATGCTTACGTGAGCGGCGGGCGCGGGTTCGAGCCGCAGCGAAGGGCTGGAAGGCGCGGGCGATCGAGCGCGGGTGGGCGTTGGATCTTGATCGGACGGCCGCGCGCGCCCGATAGCGTTTACGCGCGATTGAACGCACGGCATGGACGCACGATTGAACGCGCGGCATGGACGCACGATCGCACGCGGGCAGGCGCGCAGCGCAGCAGGTGAAGGCGCGACTTAAGCCGTCTGATCTCGCGATCGGACGGCTGAGGATTGCTGAACGTGCGCATGCATTGCGCGCGCCAGCAGCTGAGCAGGCGTACGTGAGCCCGGGAGCTACGCCCACGTTGGGGGCTTTAGTGATGCATTTGTCCGTCACTAAAGATCCCTCATTTATTATTTTGAAGTTGTAATGTCCATTTTGCCCCCACTCCTTGCAACTATAAAAGGTGACCTGCTCCATACTAAATTCTCATCCCTTCCTTCTCCTTCTCTACCCCTCCAAAGCTCAAGAGAAGCTTGTCCCACACCCGGGATGCTCCTCGCGAGATAAAGTCCAAATTTTCATCCCCCTTCGGAAGTGGATCCTGCGACGACGACGACATGCTGCTCCGTTCCAGTTCTTCTGCTTTGTCCTCCTTCGTTCTTGCTTCGTTCTCCTTCGTCCAAGCGTCGTCCCGTTTGGCTCGTCCTCCAAGCAATCGTCGAGGAGGATAACTTCTCTCTCCCATTTTTATTTACAGCTTTTCTTGTGTAGAATTTTTCCTGCTTTATAGTGTAATTGATTTCTCGCTTTATAGTGTAACTTTTATTTAGTTTGATTGTATAAACAGTTGAAATATTGAATGCATGTTCTCTTCTCTCTCTCTCTCTTTCTTTCTCTCTCTCTCTCTTTCTTTTAGTTTGATAGCTCAATTGTAATTATATCGCCTTGCTTATCAAAAATCCTAAAAAATTATAATTGCGAATATAGATCAACGTAGCCTCCTTGTGTTCGATCCGAAATTCTTTTCGGTATAAATTTTATTTGTTGAACACGAATTCTTCTCTTTCAAGCTACAACAACAAGTTTTCTAAAACCAAACACGTTAGCATAGCGATTCGTACGTTCAACACCTGATCACATCCATACGGTTGGAGCTTTGATCCGAGGCCCCGATAAAATGTTTGCCCTGTCCAAGCACATAAAGGGAGATAATTAACCTCCATTTTATTCAAACTACTCTAAATGCAAGATGATGCATGCTATGCACTATTTATATCATGAAATGCAATCTTATGCTTAAGAACATGCATAAATAGACATTTTAAGTAGTGTAAATCTGTTTACATCATACCCCCATGCCTATCTTTTGCTAGTCCCTAGCAAAAACTATATGCTATTTATAAAAGAATTAGG
The DNA here is from genome assembly GCA_037157565.1 of Thalassia testudinum. Taxonomy (NCBI): domain Eukaryota; kingdom Viridiplantae; phylum Streptophyta; class Magnoliopsida; order Alismatales; family Hydrocharitaceae; genus Thalassia; species Thalassia testudinum. The sequence continues at coordinate 67,024,622 of JAZHRO010000007.1, read as the reverse complement.
TTGGATTATTTGGACCTGAGTTATTTTCAATCATTAAGAAATTATCTACTTAGGAACTGAACTTTCAAAGGCACAACAGTGTCCGGGTATCAGCCAAAATGCAGACCGCCTCAAGCCTCGCCTTATTCAAAGAAAATTTTCTTTTTCTCTTTTTACTCTTTTCTAATTTTTTTGGATTTTCAAATTTTAGGGTTTAAGAGTGGCTTTCTATGGCCATTCAACTCACCCAAGATTTGATGAGAATCCTAAGCTTTATGCATCTTATTGTGATTGTGATAGACTCGTTGAACGGCAATTAAAACAGACTTCGGGTTTCTATGCCTCTAGGTGACCTCAAAAGGAATTCTGCCTAAAGGTGTATCTTTACAACCGGTAGCTTTCTCCCTACTTTTATTTTTTTACGGGATCAACACAAGAGTGAATCCAGTGTATATCTCCCTGGTTTATTCTTCTTCTCCACTTCTTCCTAAGTGTTTTGGGAATTTTTAGTGCATTTACTGAGCTGGGTTCTGGATAACCGGTCGATGAGCTGTTACCATCGACAACTTGCCAGCCAAACTCGTGCGGCGAAGTGTGGCTTATTTCTTTTTTTCTTTTTTTTTTTTTAAGTAGGTGGCTTCCCTAGTCTACGATTTACCTAAGGGCAGGAAAAAGAGAAACGTCTAGTGACTAGGCTCTGGACAACCTACCTATGGGTTGTTACCCACGATAACTTGCCAGCCATATCACCCTAAAAGGTTCATTAGCTACCCAATTTCCGTTAGAATCGTCGAACAATGAGTCAGTGACAAGATAGTGTGTAGATGCTAGAAACTCAAAATTCCCTTAAATCAGAGGGCGGGTTGATAAGTCGTGTACTTATCACCCAAACTTATTTACTCCAATTAAAATAAAATTTAGGTTGGCGAGAACTCGAAAAATCGATCCACATTTTAGTGGATATACGGGCTGATTAAGTCCAAAGACCTGAAGGGTCTTTGTGTTCAAATCATAATGTAGTATTTCCTAAGATTGAAAATTTTCTTAAACCCAAATTCTCTGTCCTATTTCCGATTTTTTTTTTTAAAGAAAATAAAATAAATCTACGGAGCTGACGAATGAATTCAGAGATAAATATCCACCCCACATGCCTATCTAATGCAATGTCCACATTATATTAAAAAGACATAAAACAGAGTGGAAAAGTGTAGAAAGCACCTGAATTGTGTGAATGTCAGGTTCACTCCGAGATGAAAACTAAGAAAAACTGTATATGTGCTGAGTTTAGTTCCTTCAACTAGGCACATTATACAAAGAAAAGAAATGAAGAATTCACAAGTGCAGGTCAGAATTAGAATAAACAGAAGAATCTTCTGACCTATCAACAGAGGTCCACAGATGTGAACCAGATTGTGGTGCAGACCCATTCCTCATAATCGAGAATATCTTAGGTTCTGGATAAAAATTACCCAAAACCTAAAATTAGAATGCAAGCGGGGTCGGGCCTGCGATTTATGAGGATGCAACCCAAGATCAAAAAGTCGGGTTACAAAGAATTGAAGCTCAAAAGGATAATCGTTGAATGTGTGCTTGAGTTTGACATCGTTGAAACAAATGTCGTAAGGGTTCTGATTTGATGGTTTCAGCTTAAAAGGAACCCTTCAACTCAATCCTCCAAAATTAACTTCCCAAATCAGAACTTCCCAGCTCCTATCCTCCTCATTCAGCATATCAAATTCCAGGACCTCTTGTATATTAATCACCCCATCTGAAATCTCCAAGTCTAAATGATGTGGTAGAATCAAAATTGACTTGGGTCTAATTATCTCAGAATTAGAATCATCAATAAGCTCAACAGGGTGTAACTGACAATCAGGGCATTGAATTAAATCCTCCAGAAAATGTAATTCTGGATCCGTAATGTGTGCCCTAAGATCAGTTTCCTCAATTATTGGGCTATCAAATGATCTATTAGATTCCTCAGGCCCAATCGTCTCACAAAAGTCGTGTTCTGAAAACTCGTGTGAGACTTCGCAACTTGAATCTTCACCATCAAAGAAATTAAGATTCGTATCAATGTATGTCCCAAAATCATTTGTCACTTTCTGTTCCAAGGAGACATACATTTCCTCGTAACCTGGCTCAGGGATCTCAGGTAAAGAAATCAGATCTTCCTTAATTGGTTGCTTTAATTCAATCTGGTCAGCTTCATAACACGTGTCCCCCCCAACAGGTGCCTAAGCAGGTTCTATCATTGGCTTTCCTGAAGAGGGTTCATCCTGGGAATCATCCCAAGATTGAATCAAAGCAACCACGAATCGCATCCTCAATTTTGCTAATTTCCCAAGTAGAAACTCACCCGAGTTCTTATCCTTAACATCCTGGAGCCAATCCAACAAAAACTTGTTTAAATCATCAATCATTTCAATCAGGGGCTCCAATCTCTCAATGCAAGGTGTTGGCTGAACTTCTAAAGATTGAATGATATTCCTCAAGTTAGCCAGAACCTTATCTTGAACCTGGTTAACCTGAACCAAATGAGTTGGTTCAGGGTTGGGCGGGTTTGACATCAATGCAGAGGAATTAATGAATTGAGATTCGTTATACCCTTCCTGATAATAGGTTATTTCAGATTGTTCAAAAGATGGTGATGACCTAAAGGCAGTGAAATCAGAGGATGGGTTAGGATTGATGTATCCTTCTTGATTGTAGATCGTATTAGGTTGTTCATGAAAGGAAGACGATCTATAATCGATGTGGCACTGAGAAGGATAGAAATCACAATCAAAGTGTTCAGGGTTAGACCTAAACACGGAGGTCCGGAGTTGTATCCCCAATCCGAATTATCCCAACTAATTGATGGTTGATTACAGTACGAGTCAGGATAATCGTCATGTTGAGGATAATTCACAACAGGAGGGAAAGAGCAGGAATGCGTGAAATATGTGGAAGGATTCATGAGACACGAGAGGAAGAAAGGCGCCCTACAATACAAACAATCAAACCTGTCCTTAAATGGGTTAGCCTAAAGACCTACAGACTCTCAAAACCCATCTTAAGATAAAGGAACGATTTGATCTACTTCCGTCTGTTCAATCCAACCAGTTAGAAGGAGGGACTGGGGAGAAGGTTCTTCCTTCGGCTTGCACCTCCGGTTCCTAGTGTACCCCCCAACCGTGATCGTTTGATTCTGCTCCCCTAGCTAGACATCAGATTGAACAGTAGAAACAGACTAATCGAAAATAATCTCATTCTAGGTTCTGAAGAGAGTCCAATCCTTAAGGCCAACGTCTACTCTGTTTTATTTAGGGTTAGGTTTGAATGTGCTTTGGAATGTGATGGGCCCTTTAAATGGGTTGTGCCCTTAATGATTGATTGATTTGTATGTGCGTGCACAACCAGTGGTTTTCAAGCAAGATTGTTTTTGATGTGGTGAATTTTAAGGTTCAAATCTTGCTTAGTAGCTTTTAGGATTCAACTTTAGGTGTTTTCAAACAAGTTTCATTGGCACACCAGGTTTTGAAAGCACGGGTGAAAATGTTTTCCTTTGAAGATTAAAAAGAATGTGGAGTATCTGATAAATCACTAAGAGTTGAACCTAAGTAGCAGCTACTTGATGAGTTTATTTTATTTGAAGTGGTGCGGCCCAATCAACTCAAACAATTGGCTTGATGCACTACTTAATTAGGCACACAAATGGTTACCTAATCTGATTTCTACTCAATTATGTGTTTGAACGTGTGTACCGGCTCCTAAGATCGATTTACTGGTTGAGTTAGAAAATCAGATGAGGTTGTGTAGCACTGTGAGATTTTTTTTTATTTTTCTTTTTTTTAATGTGGGGGTTGGGGTGAGTATGGGTGTCAAACAACAAACAATCTAACCTTAGAGTTTATAAAAACACCTAGGTTGATTGATGTTTGAATTATTATGTTGTGGAATGAAATCTAATGGGTAGGAGGTGGGGGCTAACTTACAGCACTTTACTCCAATCTACCGCTTTTGCTTGTCTTGAAAGAGTACCTGCAATTACAATAAGAAAGGAGAAAAGTGAGGTAAATGATTCGTAAGTTACAAAACGCGAAGAGAAATCAAAGATCGTCGCCTCCCCGGCAACGGCGCCAAAATGTTGAATGCTACAAATTGCTACGCTAACGTGTTTGGTTTTGGAAAACCTGTCGTTGTAGCTTGAAAGCGAAGAATTCGTGTTCAACAAATAAAATTTATACCGAAATGAAAATTCCGGGTCGAACACAGGGAGGCGGACGTTTGATTTAAAAACTACGCGTTTCTTTTTATTTGTCACGTAGTAATTTAATTTAAAACTATCTAATTATTTACAATAAATAGAAGAGAGAGAGGGTAAGAGAGAGAGAATATTACACATAGAAATCAAAATGAGATGTAGAATAAACAAAGAATTTATCATTAAGGAGATTGTTCATTACAACTAGAAAGCGATAAATTTACTCTAGAAAGCATTAAAAGAATGGAGGGAGAAATGTCCTCCTCGACGATCGCTTGGAGGACGAGCAGAACTACTCTATAAAGTAGTAAATCTATACTAGAAAGCAATAAAAAGAATAGGGAGAGAAATCCTCCTCGACGGTCGCTTGGAGGACGAGCCGGACGGGATGATGCCTGGATGAAGGAGAATGAAGCAGAAGAACGGGAACGGAGCAGCACGCCGTCGTCATCGCGGGATCCACTTCCGAAGGGGGACGAAAATTTGGACTTTATCTCGCGAGAAGCATCTCGGGTGTGGGACAAGCTTCTCTTGAGCTTTGGAGAGGTAGAGAAGGAAGGGATGAGAATTTCGTATGGAGGGGGTCTCCTTTATAGTTGCAAGGAGTGGGGGCAAAATGGCCATTACATCTTTAAAATAATAAATTAGGGGTCTTTAGTGACGGATAAATCCGTCACTAAAGCCCCAACGTGGGCGTAGCACCCACGCCCACGCGTGCCTCCTCAGCTGCGCTCTTCTTCAACGTTTGCACACGTTCTTTAATTCTCAGTCGTCCGATTGCGAGATCGGACGGCTTAAGATTCATCTTTACCCGTTGCTACGCGCCCGCCCGGCGCGTGTGATGCCGCGTGACGTCGCGCGTGCAATAGCGCGTGATCTCAATTGAGCGCAGACGGCCGTCCGATGACGATCCAACGCCTACCATCGCCCACATGCCCGCGCCTTTCTCCCGTTCATTGCGGTTCGAACTCGCGGCTGTAGCTCGCGCAAGCGCACTCGACCGCTGCGCTACGAGGCACGGATGGTCGAGCGGGCGCTTTTAGGCTCGGCCGCCCACAGCCGTTGGATCGAGATCCAACGGCGGAGAGGGAATGGGTGTAGGGTCTTCAGAGAATGTATGCGGCTGTTTGGGCGGCCGAGATGGCGCCACGGCCAAGATGGCGCCACGTGGCGCTATCTTGGCCATCCATCTTCTGGATGTTGTAGATGGTGCCACGGATGTCGGATTGACTTGATTTTTGCGTCGTTGGGCTGCGATAGTCGATCCAAATTCATCTGTGCAGTCGGATTTGTTATTTGAAGTGCAAATTTACACCATCCTGGCCCTTGATCTTCTAGGGTTCCCCGATCACTATCTGATGCTACAGATGCCTGATTAGGGCGATATTGTAGTCATTAAACTCCAATCTTCGCCCTGATCACATCCATACGGTTGGATCTTTGATCCGAGGCCCCGATAAAATGTTTTCCCTGTCCAAGTACATAAAAGGAGATAATTAACCTCCATTTTATTCAAACTACTCTAAATGCAAGATGATGCATGTTATGCAATATTTATATCGTGAAATGCAATCCTATGCTTAAGAACATGCATAAATAGATATTTTAAGTAGTGTAAATGTGTTTACATCAGCGCTCTACTATGTACGGGTCTTTTCAGGCCTCTCCCTTCCTGGCTGCCCAGGTAATTCTCAAGTGGACGACTTTCTGATCCAAGGTATCATCCATCTCGAACCTCTATAGTCATCCAAAAGTCATTGCGTGCCTTGATTGGGTCAATATCACATCCAGTCCCTCATCCCTTCTATTTAGAGCACACACACAGATTTGCTTGGGAATCTACTTTAGATATAATCAATTTCTATCTAAACTTGAATTTGATTCTACATCTTGATTCCACCATCTGATTCAAAAATGTAGCTTGGCTACTTAAGAAAACTATTGAAGAAACCTGAAGTTCAAAGATCAATGAGAGATAGAATGGTTGAAAATGCACTTAGATTATATGAGATTGATTACAAAACCTCAAAACCAATTGATAACATTCAGGCTAATGTATCGACAACAACAACTTTCATCATAAACTATGCCCAATTATTATTAACAGAAGCAACAAATGGATCAACCCGGGATATTCTCATAACAGGATATATCGAGATAGAAAAATTACATAACTTTGAATATCTCCAATGCATGACAAATTCTATACTTTGGGAAAAACACCAAGATCTTGAAAAATGGGAAGAAATAATGAAATTGTTGAAACAAGTTATTGATCAAAAATACCCGTGCATGCCGCAAACAGTTAATGAAACATCTTGGAATAATATTGAGGATCAACATGATTTCCCAAATTTCGGGTTTGAGACACAAAGTTGTTGTGGATTCCTAACCCAGATGGAATATGATATGCCTGATCTTAAAATAGGTTGGGAGATCCCAAATGCAGGAGAACACGATTTTGAACCAACCCTAGAAAACCAAAACCCTAGTTTGCTAAGCATAGAATTCCTGGACTCCTGTAGTAATAAGAGTGAATCAGAACCTCTCGAGGGTGTAAATCCCGCCCCTTACTCTGATGAGGTGACCCCCGAAGGCAATTTTGACCTAGATTCTAGTAATTCAACCCACATCCCTAGCATAAAATCTAGATTTGACTCTTCTTGGGATAATTACAAGGCCCCGTATGATGAAAATCAAAGTTTGAATTTGGATTATGATTCTGGGCCTTTATTTAATGAATGTACCTCTCCAACATCCTCAGAAATAAATATTTATTTTTTGGAAGTCACGCCAATCTACGATATAGAAACCGAGGAGTTGGAAGAGTGGGGTTTTGATTGGGTCTTCCCTACAAGCCAAAAACCTGAGACCAAACCCAATAGGGACACCTTTTTAAGCTTGGAATCTATGAATAGGCTCGACCCAAGTCAGGTTGCTGAGTCTACATCTTGTGATTTATTCTGTGGTGGAACCTCTGATCCTGAATCAAATCTAGAACTTGATTCTCGCCAGTTCTCCGATGATTTCAAATCTTACTATGATTACGGAGAACCATTATTTCCTGATAACTACAAGCCAATCTACGACCTCAGCACACATGATCCATTCTTCGACTCTGACTCTGAGGTCCCTAATCCTGAGATCATTGATTTAAATTCAAGTTCCATTGAGATGGAATCATTTCTCTTGATACTCAGGAATCAGAAACAAAAAGTGTCGAGAGTGACTACAACCTAGAATTCAAATCTTTTCTTGACTTAGATTTTCTTCATCCTATAAACACTCTTTAGGCATTTACCTTTGAGTTTGATGGCTACTATAAGGACTCTCTAAATGAACCCACTTTTGAACCCTTACTAGAAGATCCCTCACACACAATTCGTATTGATGCTACCTCCTCTACATATACAAAACCAATCCAAACCTATTTTGAACCCCGACCCGCAACCGGACTAAATTTCTTTTTTGATTCCCCTATTAATGAGTCGGTTGCAGATGATTCTCCTCCACATTTTTATAGGGTTTTGGACATTGATTAGACAACAAATCACACCCTATCCTTCTCTAATCACTCCTATAGGGTTCCTACATCCTCCACTGATTATTTTTCATTTAATGATCCCTACTATGATCAAGCTGATTTGACTCAGCCAAACCCTAGCTATACACTTCCATATCCTTTCGAGTTCCAAAGCATATGGTGGGTTCCATATCTCTTGATCTACATTTATCAACCCACAAGATTGAATAGGTTTGGGTTGCATCATCAGCCTGTTGATCTGAAAAAGCACTTGATTGGAACAACTAGGCTTTTGATCAAGGTGCTTGTTCTACAAAACTCATCTGATTTGTCCACACTCCTCCATACCATTTCCCGCTCGGCTGAAGGCGTTGAATTTAGAGCTTAACGGTAGGCAACCCGTCATTCCAAAAAAAATCAAGATCCTTCTGATTATCCTTCTGTACTTCACGTCTATTGTACCCTGAGTTCGATTTTAGAATAGTCGATCCTACCTCCGGTACACGGGCTATAGCTTGAAATCATCCACAACAGTCATTCTTGACTCGTTCACCCACCCGATAATCCTATTCTAAGTCCTGAACTCAAAACTATTTCACACCCTCCGTTTACAATGAGGACATTGCAAAAATTAGGCATGGGGGGTGGTAAAGTGCAAATAGTCAAAAATCAAAGTTTGGAAGGGTTCTCACAAAAAAATCACATATTCCAAAAATACCAAAAAGATAAAAAATTCTTGAAAAAGAACAAAAATATGAGAGGAGAGGAAATTTTGATGGCATATCAAATTTTGAGTAGAAAAAGGGGAGGAGTTAAAAATGTCAAAAGGGAGCACAATTTGAAAAGAAAAAGAGATAGTCATTAGTAAGAAATTAAGGAATTGACTTAGTCTAGATCATATCAAAAGAAAGAAAGGAAAAAAGTGCTAAGGAAATAGAGAAGAGATTAGTAGGAATGCTGATTGTAGGCCTTTTGGGCTATAAACCTAGGCTTAAAAATTCAAGTACCTGCTAAGATCTGGATACTCCTCAAGAGGTTGGGAAAAATGCGAAACTTAAGTATTAGGTCTAAGGCTTAGGGAGTATTCCGCATCGTTAACTAACTTCTGGTTTGTGGGACTTGGAAACCTAAGCACCCCAATCCACACACTGTCTGGTTCAGTACGCCTAAGTATCAAAATCACGTAAATGCATTTAACTTGTTCTGAAAAAGTCACCAAGATTAGGAGCGGCCGATCAACACAAGTTAATTTGGACAAGTTCCCAACGTGGAGAGGCAGAAAATTTCCCTCGAAGATGCGCAATAACATATTGTCTCCTCGGTGCTTGTCTCTTAGGATATCTACATATTCTACTAGGGGCATGTAAGCACCCTGTGCTGGTTCAGATGCCATGGGCAGCATTATCCCGAAATGTCAATTGCTAGGGTCTGGATTTAGCTACAGAACACCATGGGCAGGATTATCTAGAAATCTCAAAAGCCAGGGTTCTGGGGGTTACCATGAGCAGTGCTATCTCAAAGCATCGATTGCCAGGGACCCTCCGAGGATTGATGATGGGGACTAAAAATCCGATACAGACAGTGTTGTAAAGCCAATTCGAAGCTAAAAATAAAAAAAAGAGAGAAAATTGTCCAAAAACAAAGAAAATTCCTCTGTCTCTCTCTGACAAAAATGCATTGCAAACTGAACCAAGGGTAAAACATGTTATAAGCACGAGTGCTTTAATTGCAGAGTTCAATGAACCTTAGGTTAGTTCCTGTGGGCCTTAGAAACCTTCGCGACAGACTGAGGCTAGAGCTGGTTAGGTCCAGATCTTGGTTGGCACTTGAGTACCTCTAGGCCTACTATCGGCATTCTAACCTAATTTACATATGAAAGCACATATCACGGTTTTTTAGTATCAAAAGATTTTATGGTCTAGAATCAAAGTTAATACCGTGAAGTTTTGGTAAGGGACTAGCAAAAGGTAGGCATGGGGGTATGATGGGAATACCATCATGAGCCTTAACTAGCTCTTTTTGATCTAATTAAGTCAGTAAATGCTCCTACATAACCAACTGAAGGTCATAATCAATTGCATAAGCATTCTGGGGAAAAAATAAGAAACTAGGGTTAAAACTACAATTTTACTAGCTTATTATGAATGCAATACAACCACGGATTTTCTTAAGGGCTGAATAAAGGTTAAATGGTCTCAATAGGATAACAAGTGGGTTAGATCAGTCAGAAAAGGGTTTGCGTATGTTTTAAGAATTAAATGACTTTTGAAACCTTAAAAACTAACCCACTTAATTAACCAAGGTTTTGGTCAGGATAAAATTTGCATAAACCCTTTGAAAATCATAGAAAAATATTCTATAGGGTTTAGTACATTCAATTTGGCCATCAGAACTCATCTTGACCTAAAATGGAGTCTCAGACAGATATTTACCCTAATTTGGGTTTTTACATAAATTACCCAGTCAAACGTGTTCAAAACCAAAATCCAACTTCACCATTGGATTACTTAGATCCAGATTATGTTTGTACCAAAATTTAGACCCGAGAACTTGTCTTGACTTAGTTTGCAAAATGATCCTGCCTAATTACATTTATACCCCCAACTTTCAAAAACCCTTGCGTTCAGCCACCTAACTTCTTTGTCATCTTCAAAATTAGGTCCCTCCGCCATTATCATGAAGAAAACCTACTCCGATGACCTTTGAAAGGAGATATCTCCCTAATTGATTGATGAATCCCTACCAAAATTGGAAGGGAGATTCATCAAGTAATCCTGTCCAATATGAACCCATCTAGATGCTCAGATTCTTTCCCAATCTCTCATGCGAACACATGAGAGATTTGGGTCTCTTGAAGCTCCCAAATCCGACGAGAATTCCTAGCTTGAAAGCTCCAAGCACAAAACCCTCTCTGAAGACCTATAAAAGACTCCCTAGGGTTCAACCATTCTCCTTAGCTTGAAATTGGGCTGGAACTCCCCCTATTCCTCTCTCCTCTTCGGCCGCAAAACTCCGCAAGCTTTGGCGGTCTCTCTCCTACTCTTCTCGTCGTCCTACCACAAAACCAATGGCAGATTCACCTTTCTCACCGTCCTCTGCGTCATGCATTACCAGTCGTCGCCATCCTTTTCCTGCAATCGCCGCCATCTCTCCTACGGAGGTTCGTCTTCCCCAGGTCTGGCAACCACACCGGCGTGGGAATCTCCTTCCTTTCGTCCATTAGAGTACCTAGTTAGGTTTAGTTAGACTCGTAGGTTAGTTTCCCACTCTCTATTTCATAATTCAACCCCTCGACTACACCGTTCACCATCTATGTTCTCCGCTCCGGCGACTCCTCCAGTGAGGTGTTCCCACCACTACACACCTCCATTCACTTCGCCGACCACCCTACAACCTCCACTGCACCTTCCCGCTCATTTCCCCTCACTCCATTCGCTCCATCATCCACCCAAACACCTTCCCAAACAGACACACTCTCACCGGCCAAAACTGCATCCGTCCGGCCACCACAGCCACTCTCGCTCCACGCCATTGCCACCGTCACATTCATCGTGCCACGGTGATCCTGCTGAGCATTTTGACGTAGCCATAAGGCCCCTTTTCTTGATTTCAGGTAGCAGGTCAGAACCACCATTGCCGCCGTGCTTCGAGCAAGCTTCAAGCTACTCTAGGGTGTCTCTGCTCCAGGTGATAGCTTTAGGCCGTGCAGAATTGAAGCCCGCAGGAGTCCAAGTCCTCATGCAAGGGCATTAGCAGCTGCAGCCCGATCAAATTGACCAAGTGCCTTGCTGCTGCGCTGCATGGAAGAAAGGTGGGACATTTAGTCCTACCTCAGATATGAAGAGTCACTTGATGTGGCATAAATTGAACAAGTGAATGGGGTTATTTGCCTCCAATCACTGAGGGTGAGGTCCTCCTGCACCTTCACCCGACCTCATCTGTGACATCTCCCTCACAGACCTAACTGACCCGATAACTCGCCTGACCTGCACTCCTCGCTCACCACCGCACACCGGTGAGCCTGGACCCAGGTTTGCGCTAGGTTCGATTACCTGACCGACTATGGATTTAGGAGAGCGAGACCGAAATAGAAAGAGAAGAGAGGAGAGTTACGTGGGGGAAGGGGGGTTTTCTCCCTGAGAAGTTTGACTCTAACACTTAGCCAGATTCAGAAGGTAGAAAAGCCAGAGAAGGAAGAAGAGAAGAAGAAGAGGAGGATTGCAGGGCTAAAGGTAGAAGAAGAAGAATAAGAAAAAGAGAGTCACAGGGCTAAAGGTAGAAGAGTTAGAGAAGAGAAGTGAAGGCATAAGCTGAAGGGCCAAAGAAGAGAAGTGAAGAAGAAGAGGAGGAAGAGAAGTAAAGAAGAAGAAGAGTTACAAAGTCATACTCTCTCCTTTGGTACATTTGAGTAATTATTCTATGTATTAGACTTATAATTGGTGATTCAAATCACCATTATTTTGTCTAAAATTCTTTTTACTCTTCATATACTCATATGCTCTATATTGCAAATTAGTTTTTGAGCAATATTTTGTGTTCAAATTACATTAATTGTTGAGATTAGTATGTGAATTCCATTTGCTCCCTGTGTTCGACCTCGGAACTTTTTCAAGTAATAAAAATTGTATTTGTTTGAACGCTATTTCAATTATACTGCAACGCGACACTTTTTAAACACCGATTTAGCACGAGAAACACTGATGAGCACCTACGCTTGCATAAATTGAAAAAGTCCCAAAGGCTTATTGCCTCATCAAGCACAGGGGGTGAGGTCCTCGCACGTGCCCCTCACGGGCCTCACCTTTGACACCTTACAAGTGGGTCTGGCATATCTGGTAACCCGCCTAACCTAAGCACTCCTCGGCTGGCACTCATGGTCGGCTGCCATAGTCCCGGGTGTGCTCTACCCGAATACCCGATAACTTGAGGCCCTGAGAGGGCAGATCCCAGAGAGAGAGAAGGAAAGGAAAGCACGCAAGGGCAGGGGGCTTTGCTCTCAGGACTAATGGCAGACACTTTGCTATTTAAAGAACCTCCCCCTTGCACGTAAAGACAGAAGAAGGAGAGGAAGCCTGAGCAGCAAAGAAAGAAGAGAGAAGGCACAGCCATAAGAAGAAGAAGAAGAAGAAGGAAAGAAAGAGTAACTGCAAAAGAGAAGGGGCACAAAAAAGAAGAGAAGAGGAAGGGTGCCCTCTTAGCACTGTAGCAACGAGTGGTTTAAGCCGTCTGACCTGCTAAGCAGGCGTCTGAGCTTCATTTGAAGTGCACTATGCAGTTACCTTATGTGGCATTTAATTACTTAGTGCTATAGAGTTATTTGATATAAATTGTGAGGGGTAATTGGTGATTCAAATCACCATTTTACCCCATTCCTTTTACATTATTAGACATTCACATTCATTCTTGTGGTTGGAATTCTATTGATTATATATTTGTGTTTAATTGCAATCTTGAAAAGTATTTTTGCCAATTGCTCCCTGCGTTTGACCTCGTACTTTCATTCGAGTAATAAATTCTATTTGTTTTTCACGCTACTTCGATCTATACTACACGCATTGATTTTAAAACCCATTTCAGAGCAACTAACATTTTGGTGCCATTGCTGGGGAGCAATGCACAATTTAGATCTCTTGATTGCAATATCAGATTTGGTACTAACTTGCTCTATCTCTTTTAACTTTGATCTATTTTAGGGAATTCGTTGAGGAAGATCAGCCGCACATCAGCCACTCCAGGGGCAGGTAAAACACAAATCCAATCTCTCCTAAACCCTTGATTCTGAAAAGCTAAAAATCAATTAGGGCTACTTGCATTTTATTCTTAAATAAATCATCAAGTTGCCTTATTTGATACATTCTAATTAGAGAACATCCCAACCCTAATTTGTGCACCTACTTAGAGCTTAAGGTATCTAGGGCAATCACTTTCTTGCTTGAGAACTAGGTGCCACATTTCGACAAAATTGAATTGGACCAATTAGAGCCAATTAATGTTTCCTGTTTTGGGTTTTAGAGACACACTTGCTCAATTAAGAATTAATTTTCCCGAACAGTGTGTGCCTAAGCCTTGGTTGAATTGATCTATTCAAGCAAACCCTAAAAACAGGCTCTTAATTTTATTTGAACACTAAAAGAGGGAGCTAAATTTTTGAATAGACAAAACAGGTGAAGTTGACCCACCTTGTTGGGCTAACCAATCCTCAAATTAGGTCACTTTGCACAAAAAAAAATCTTAAAGTTCAAGTGAAATCATAAGCACTTTGCTCTTAATTTAAAACTGGTAGACTTAAGAGGTCAAGTTCCCATTCTGGTCTACCTGGATCCTCAGTGACAAGAGAGGTTGGGTGGAGGAATTCCTGTAACTCGTGGGAGCGCTCTACTGTGTAGGGGTCTTCGTGGGACTCTCCTTCCCTAGCTGCCCAGGTAATTCTCAAGTAGACGGCTTTCTAAATAAAGGGTATCATCCGCCCTGAACCTCTATAGTTATCCAAATTTTTGGGTGTCTTGATTGGGTCCATCACTTGTTATCCCTCATCTATTCTATCGGTGCATGTTTGGGAGGAGGTCCTTAAGACCATCCTTGAGGCCTCCATTAGCTATTCACTCTCGTCGAGGTCGAGCCTCGACTTCCATGTTTGTGCGACAACCTGAAAACATTGACATATCCTTTGATTCAAAACTTACTTCCCCTTCATCAGCTATGGATCACCAAGAAGATCAACCTAACCTTGAGCAACAATTCCATGATTTCCAAAATCGAATTAATGCCATCATCAACCCACCACTGCATCCTCAAATGCAAGATCACTATAATCCTGCAGCGGTGGAGATAGAACCTCGAACCAACATTCCCGTGGGAGGACCCGAGGTTGATCTCAAGCCTAGCATGCTTCATATGACCCCAAAATTTCATGGCTTGAACTCAGAGGATCCTTTCTAGCACATCAAAAACCTAAAACATCTGGTTCACGCTTTTGGGGCAGATGTACAGAATCAGGACGAATTACTCCTAAAACTATTCTCATTCTCCCTGGCTGACCAAACCACTCATTGGTTTTAGACTCAACCACACATAATCAACATATGGGGAGAACTTCAAACCACCTTCCTGCAAAAATTCTACCCCATTGGTCGTACCAACACGATGTGGCACCAAATCACGCACTTATCCCAAGGAGTGGGAGAATCCTACACGAGGCATGGGATCGCTTTCTGGATCTCATGCATAAGTGCCCCCATCACGGAGTTCCGAAGTGGGAACAAATCCAATCCTTTTACCACGGACTCCGTGAAGATATCAAGCTCTTTGTCAATGCAACCTGTGGTGGTACCATCATGGGTCAACATGAGGACACGATTTGGGAAATTCTCAAGAACATGTGCGACAACTCCATAAACAATGAGTCATTGGGTGCATACGATTGGACGTCCACCTGTGCATTGACAAATAATCAGGGGGTACACGAACCCTGAGGCCTTTCTGCATTCGTTGATCTGGAGTTGGTAGCCAGTCAATTGGACAAGGTCTCCATTATCGAGAAAAAGGTGGATGACATCACTCGTCATCTACACAAATCCACCTCTGCACCTCAAAGCACATACGTGCAACGACCCACGGGAAGGGAGGCTGCGTACAACATCTACCACTTTCCAAGGATGGATGCATATCCACCCCCATTTGATTTTGGCTTTGGAGGCAACTCCATGTCAGCCCACCTCAGTTGGGGGAACTCTGAACCCCCGTACCCTGATTATCTCGGAGCTTCTAAGACCTACAAGGATATTCATGCTGTCCAGAATAATCCTTTCTCCAACACTTACAACTCTGGATGGAGTAATCATCCTAACTTTTTGTGGTTGGGAAATAACCCGAATCTAAGACCTTGATTGCACAGCAAAAATGCACCAACAATTGTGCCATCTTGTGCTATTTCCAAGCAATGCTAGTGTATATTAGGTAGACATAGTCACAATTGAAAAAATAAACACATGCATGCATTTATTTGAGAGGGGAGGAGAGTAAAAAAATGGCCTTGAAATTAACATTTTCCTCAAGTGCTGCCTCGTAAATTCACCACCTTTATTTTTATTTTCATTTTGGCTTTGAATTTCTTCTCCACGGCTGCAAGGCATGGCAGCTTCTTCCGCACGCCACTCCCTGCCAGCCGCATGCACAGCCATGCATGCAGCCCAGGGCATGGCTGTGCATGCCTCTTTCCTCTTTAAAAAGGGCACGACTATCTTCTTTGAAGGGAGCTTGGTCCAACAGAGAAAAAAAAACACACACAGCACCCTTCCAGGCCATCTCCTCCCCTCTCCCCTCCATACGCAGCCTCTCTTCTTCTTGAAGAGCTACGCTGCGGGCAGGACCAGCTCACAGTGGTACACAACCACCACTGTGAGTCCCACCACCGCCCAGCTCATCAAAGAGCCGGTGGGCATGGTGGTTCTCCTCTCTTTTTTGACATTCCAAGCCATTTCCGCCATTGCCACAGAGCCGACCTTTGAAGCTCCGCAGCAGCAGCAGCAAGGCATCAGCAACAGCAGCATCAGCCCATGCGCATGCAGGCACCGACTGCAGCCTCCTTCCGCGCGCGCAGGTGCCTTCCAACGTGCGCGCTCGTCGCACCGGCTGCAACTGGCTATCCAGAGCATGCGGCACTGTAGCTACTGTTCATGCTAAAGAGCACGACACTGTAGCTACAGTGCGGTGACCGGAAAGCTTCTCACTTATCTGGTCACCACGCACTCTCTCTCACAGCACTCTCTCACTCCCTCCTGCAGACACATACACACACACACACACTCTCTCGTGCACACACCCACTCACTTATACACTACTATATACTTATATATATATACATATATATACACATATATTTATACATATATATATATACAAATATACATACATATATACATATATCTATAACTATAAATACATATATATACATATATATATATAGTTATATATACATACATATCTATTTATAAATATATATACATATACATCCATCTATCTATACATATATTTACATATCTATATATATATATACATATATGTATATATATATACATACATAAGTACATATACACTTATATAATTATAACCATATATATATATATATTCATATCACCTACCATATGTTGTATCGCGGGAATATCTGCACCAGTTGCTGGTATTCCCCGATACACGCAGGCGATATTCCATGACATGGTGGGTGACTTTCTCGAGGTCTTCATGGATGACTTTTCGATCTTTGGACCATCTTTCGATGAATGTCTTGTCAACCTGACCCGTATCCTTAGGAGATGTATTGATGTAAACCTCGTGCTTTCCTGGGAAAAAAGTCATTTTATGGTACACGAGAGAATTGTTCTCAGACATATCATCTCCGATAGGGGTATCGAGGTTGACAGAGCTAAGCTTGATGTAATTGTTGATTTACCTGTGCCTGGCTCTATCAAAAAATCCGCTCCTTCCTAGGACACGTCGGTTTCTATGGGAGATTTATCAAAGATTTCTCCAAGATTTCCCAACATGTAACTCATCTCCTATCGACCAACGTACCCTTCGATATGGGCCCTGATTGCATACGAACATTCACGCAGCTGTGTAATGCTGTCACCAAGGTCCCTGTTCTCCAGCCACCTGATTGGTCCCTCGACTTTGAACTCATGTGTGACGCTTCCGACCTTGCAGTCGGAGCCATCCTGGGATAAAGACACGATAGACACCCCTTTGTGGTGTACTATGCCAGTAAGATGTTGGACGAGGCCCAGCATAATTATACTACCACTGAGAAAGAACTACTGGCGATCGTCTTTGGGCTGGAGAAATTCCGCTCTTACCTTCTAGGCTCACTTGTTATTATTTTCACTGATCACGTGGCCATTCGCCATCTCATGCACAAGAAGGATGCCAAGCCTAGACTAATTTGCTGGATCCTTCTGCTCCAAGAATTTGACATTGAGATCCGCGATAAGGCTGGAGCCCAGAATGTTGTGGCTGATCATCTTTCTAGATTGGACCCTGACCATATTGGACTTAATCTGCAGATTAATGAGATTTTTCCTGATGAGCACCTATTGGCAATTAATGTGGCAAGTGGACCTTGGTATGCCGACATTGCCAATTACCTTGCTTCTGGATCCCTTCCACATGGCTGGCCTAAAAACCAGCACGAGCATCTCATGGCAGAAGCAAAGTATTATTTCTGAGATAATCCACTTCTTTTTCGAATAGGTGCTGATCAAATCATCCGTCGCTGTATTCCTGACAGCGAATTCCCCAGTGTGCTATCCTTCTGCCATGATCAGGCCTGCGGAGGCCATTTCTCTGGGAGGAAAACTGCAGCCAAGGTGTTGCAGTGCGGTTTCTTTTGGCCCTCCCTTCACCAGGATGCACACAATTATGCCAAACATTGCACTAGGTGCCAGTCATTAGGGTCAATGTCACGTCGTGACATGATGCCCTTACAACCCATCCTAGCTGTGGAAATCTTCGACATTTGGGAAATTGATTTCATGAGTCCCTTTCCTCCTTCCAACGGCTTCGAATTTATCCTCGTGGTTGTTGATTATGTTTCGAAATGGATCGAGGCTATTCCCACTCGCAGTGCTGACCATGTTATATCCACTCGATTTGTCAAAGACCACATTTTTGCGTGCTTTGGGATCCCTCGAGCCATTATCTCAAATGGAGGAAGCCACTTTACCCATGCTTCTTTCCGAGCACTTCTGAGGAAATACGAAGTCCATCATCGTATCGCATCTTCGTATCATCCTCAGACGAACGGCCAGGCAGAGGTGTCGAACCAGCAAATCAAGCAAATTCTCCAGAAAACGGTTCAGCTTAATCATAAGGATTGGTCTGACAAGCTGATTAACGCACTTTGGGCGTATCGGACCGCCTTCAAGTCTCCCCTTGGTATGTCTCCTTATAGAATCGTTTACGGGAAGCCTTGTCATTTGCCTGTGGACTTGGAACACCGCGCTTATTGGGCGGTTCGCTAATGTAACCTCGACCCAGACCTGTATGGTCGAGAAAGGAAACTCCAACTCCAGGAGCTGGAAGAGCTCCGTCGTGAAGCCTATGATTCTGCCTTAACTTTCAAGCAACGCACTAAGGCTTTTCACGACAGCCGTATTTGGCGGAAGGAATTTGAGCCATCTCAGCAAGTTTGGCTCTACAATGCCCTGCTCAAATTCTTTCCTGGGAAACTGAAGTCCAAATGGACTGGTCCTTTTCTGGTCTCGAGACCATTTCCCAACGGGGCCGTTGAGATTGAAGATCCCAAATCTGGGCATAAATTTATGGTCAATGGGCAGCGTTTGAAACCCTATCTTACTCATGAACTTGCCCCTGTTGGAGAAACTGTTGCCCTGCTGGAGGGTAACTAATTTTCTGCCTCATTCTGAGCCCAACTAGGGACGCTAAATTCAGCGCTCGTTAGGAGGCACCCCAACAACACTTCGCCACTGTCACGCTCACTTCACTTTTCACTTCACCACCCACCATCCACCCACCCTACCACCCTGTTGTATACCCTGCACCTCAGCTCTTGTTACCCGATCTTTCGTCCTTCCTCTTCCTTACCCTCCATGCATATGAGGACATAGCATCGTTTGGCATGGGGGGGTGGATAGGAATCCATAAGATCTGGGTATTTTATGGTATCATGCAGCCTAGTCTCCATTTATCTATAAAAAAAAAATGGTATTTAGTAATGATCTGAAGGCTGAAACAAAAATACAATAAGTGTTTATGGATATTCAACCACTGTTTTGAAGACTTTCCAGGCCACAGAAGCTTGATTCGCTCAGGCTCGACTTAATTCACTTGAGCATTGACAAGATAGATTGGAATCTCTCCTAACTGAGGATGTATTCTTGTACCTGAGACACCAATATAGGATCCATTGGTTTGCTTCTACTCGAGAGCCTAAGTAATCTTGGTTCACACTACACATATCAAGAAAGACCAGGTGAACATAAGATCCAACCCTAGTGTTCATTAAGGAAGGTGGAGTCCTTACCTGTGCACACAAGTAGACTTTTTATCCCAGGCTTTAGTCTTGTGTTTAGGAGAAACTCTTTCCACCAAAAAGGAACTCTCCCACCAAAAAGAAAAGTGGGCTCCTCCAAATAATGTTGTAAGAGATATACTGACACGTGTTTCAAAAAAAATGCAAATAAGTCAGTATATCTCACAAATATCTGTAAAGTCTTCTCCATATAAAAGTTCTTTAGGGAAAGTTACAAATACCCAATTTTCTTTGAGCCACAAATGTCATAAAATGAGAGTTGAGTTTTTCGTCATCTTTTTAAGGGTCAATCCGAAGGGATGAGCTGAAACTAAGACCAACCTGCACTTAAAAATTCGTGAAACCCTGGGCTTGAGTCTTAATATTCATCTGGTCAATCTTGATCCTTCACTAAGCACAAGCCATAATCTCTTGAGCTCTCAAGTACGGCAAAAACTCCTGGATCTTGGAAATCGTACTTAAGGTTTAAATATCAAGAGTTCTCGATAGTCAAGAGATGGTCTATGTCATGTGAGACTTAAAGTACTGGTAGTCTTCTTTACAATTGGTTCTCACAATATCCAACAAATAAACACACCTATGTCGCCTCAGAAGAAAATCTTCAGCTTAAGATCATTCCTAAATATAATACAAAAATGTTTTGCTATGGACTAGCAAAAGATAGGCATGGGGGTATGATTGCACAGCAAAAATGCACCAACAATTGTGTCATCTTGTGCTATTTCCAAGTAATGCCAGTGCATATTAGGTAGACATAGTCGCAATTGTAAAAATAAGCGTATGCATGCATTTATTTGAGAGGGGAAGAGAGTAAATAAAATGGCATTGAAATTAACATTTTCCTCAAGTGTTGCCTCGCAAATTCACCACCTTTATTTTTATTTTCATTTTGGCTTTGAATTTCTTCTCCGCGGCTGTAAGGCATGGCAGCTTCTTCCTCATGCCACTCCATGCCAGCCGCAAGCACAGCCATGCATGTAGCCTAGGGCATAGCTGTGCATGCCTCTTTCCTCTTTAAAAAGGTCACGGCTATCTTCTTTGAAGGGAGCCTGGTCCAACAGAGAAGAAAAAACACACACACAGCACCCTTCCAGGCCGTCTCCTCCCCTCTCCCCTCCATATGCAGCCTCTCTTCTTCTTGAAGAGCTACGCTGTGGGCAGGAGCAGCTCACAGTGGTACACAACCACCACTGTGAGTCCCACCACCGCCCAGCTCATCAAAGAGCCGGTGGGCGTGGTGGTTCTCCTCTCTGTTTCGACGTTCCAAGCCATTTCCGCCATTGCCACAGAGCCGAGCCTTGAAGCTTCGCAGCAGCAGCAACAAGGTGTCAGCAGTAGTAGCAGCTGCCCACGCGCATGCAGGCACCGACTGCAGCCTCCTTCAGCGCACGCAGGCACCTTCCAGCGCACGCGCGCCCGCCGCACCAGCTGCAACCGGCTGTCCAAAGCACGCGGCACTGTAGCTACTGTTCATGCTAGAGAGCGTGACACTATAGCTACAGTGCAGTGACCGGAAAGCTTCTCACTTATCCGATCACCATGCGCTCTCTCTCTAGTCCGCGATTGCCTCTAGCACGTTCCCGCTCCACGTGCGCACCTGCTCCAGCGTCCGCTTGTGCTAGCGCCTTCGCCCGCACCCGCTCCAGCACGCAGCAGTGCGTTGCGCCACGTAGTGCGCGACGCTACAGTCTCCCTTGTGCCCTCTCCCTCCAGCGTGCGCGCGTGTCTTCGCGTGCCTACGTGCCTGCACCTACGCGTGGCCATCAGACGATAGCTAGAGGATCCGGACGACTTAACTCACTGCACCTCTTCACTCTAGTAGACGCTCTTTCTCTCGCTCGCTCTCTCTCATAGCACTCTCTCACTCCCTCCTACAGACACATACACACACACACACTCTCGTACACACACCCACTCACTTATACACTACTATATACTTATATATATATATATATATACATATATATATTTATACATATATATTTATTTATTTATATACGTATATATATATATATACATATATCTATACATACATTAGTACCTATATAACTAAGTATAAGTACAGATATATATATATATATACATATATATACACATATATTCATACATATATATATATACAAATATACATACATATATACATATATCTCTAACTATAAATACATATATATATATGTATATTTATCTACTTATATCTATAAATACTTATACTAATATATATATATACATATACACATATATATAACTATATACATATATTTACATATCTATATATATATATACATATATGTATATATATATATACATACATAGCTACATATACACTTATATAATTATAACCATATATATATATATATTTACATATATACATTTATATATATATATTTTTTCATATCACCTACCATACGTTGTATCGCGGGAATATCTGCACCAGTTGCTGATATTCCCCGATACACTCGTACAGAAAGCGTCTTCGCACACATCTTCCACCCATCCATCCTACACTCCACGTGGCACTTTGTCCTGTTGGTTACGTCTTCCTAGACAACAATCAACTCGACACCGTGCTACACGCCATTTTCACCTCCACCCCCACCCCTATATACATATATAATATATACATATATATATACTATATTTATCTTATTTCTATTTCTCTTTCCTGCCATTAAAAAGATAAAAAAGAATATACAAAAGAGAAAAGATAATCCTTGACTTGCAGGTACTCAGTCTTGCGAATAGCAAGACCAGTTTTGGAACCCTAATTTGGCTCAAAGCTAAGAACCTGATTTTGAGGGTGTATCTCAAGGACAAAAAATATCAGAAAAAAATCTTAAATAGAAAAACACCAAAAACATAATAAACGAATGGAAGAGAGTCGTTGTAGGAAAGGCGTAGAAACGTATTCACCTCTAATCCCACTTCCCTGAGTTCGACCTTGGGCCTAAAAGTGACTAAGATAAAATCAAGTAGGCCAGGTTAAAAATTTTGTAAAAAGATTATTAGGCTCGATTTAGGTTAACCACTATACGCATTTCAACGATTAAATCACCATATTAACACCACCTATCCAGGCCCGACCAGACCTCAATTCCAACCTCGACCACATGCTCCACAACCTTATCAACCCACCCAACCAAGGCCAACTCAAAACTTTCAATATGGACCACCTAAAGAAGATCATACATCTTTGATTCTCCAGACCTTGGTTGACATGCAGAAACAGCACAAAGAAGAGATCTTTGAGTTACAAAATCAATTGGCCCAACTGGCAGGTGCTCGCCATCCCGGTGCACTCCTTCTCAACCTCTTCCAAACCCAAATAATGTAATGAACCAGAGGCACGTTATGAACCCAAATCAAGGCCAAGTCCACTTTGTTTATCAGGCCCCTTCTGCTCCATCACCTGACGGGATGGATGCATCAACTTCATACTCAAGATTTCAATAGCAAACACCTATTTTGCCAAACCCAAACCAAAATTAGGCAAGATTAAATTTCGTCACCATCCATAGTGGCAAAGCAACACAAGACCCACCATTCCTAGCCACAACATGCCTGAGACCATAAACTCTAACCCTAGATTGGTCGTCCAAGACACACCCATCCCTGATAAAGAGCCTGAGCCAAATCTAGAGGAACCATCTAAGGTTCCATTTCCCGAGGCCTTGACCAAGGGAAAGAGGATAGCCAAACCCGTGGCACCTAAGGAGGACCTGGTTAAGCTCTTTGAGCAGGTCCATATAAACATCCCCTTGATGGATGCAATTAGCCACATACCGGCTTATGCGCGATTCCTACAAGACGTGTGTACACCAAGGCGTAAGCCGCGAACCAAAGGTGGGAACCCAATCGTACTGTTGGAGAAAGCTAGCTCCATCATTTTGAGCAAACTCCTGCCTAGGGCAAAAGACCCAGGCACCCCTCTGATCTCCTGTGCTATCGGTGATATACAGTTTGGCCAAGCCTTATTGGACTTAGAAGCTTCCATCAATTTGATACCTACATCCCTACTAGACTACTTTGAGGAATTTGAGTTTAAACTGACAGAGATGACTTTGTAGTTAGCTGATTGATCTATTAAGTCACCAAAA
The DNA here is from genome assembly GCA_037157565.1 of Thalassia testudinum. NCBI lineage: Eukaryota > Viridiplantae > Streptophyta > Magnoliopsida > Alismatales > Hydrocharitaceae > Thalassia > Thalassia testudinum. Next base: position 67,000,734 of record JAZHRO010000007.1, on the reverse strand, counting down.
GGAGTACTCGAGGATGTCATAGTTAGGGTACACAATTTCTACTTCCTCATGGATTTCATTGTCTTAGACATGGATGCTCCTGAGAACTTGAAGAATACACTGATCATATTAAAGAGACACTTTCTAGCCACTGCTAGGGCCAATATTATTTGTGAGGAAGGCCAAATTGAGTTAAAATTTGGGAGCAAGATACTGAAGATCGACATCTCTAAGGCCCAACAAGGAATTAATTGTGGGGTTATAAAACAAATTTGTGATATCGAGGTCGTGGTTGACGATCTATGTATCAAGGAAAACCCAAATATTTCTGATCAACCACAAGAAGATCAAAACCCGTAATTTGAGGAGCCTGAACCTAACCTAGACACACCCATATCTCCTTCCTTTGCTCCCGACACCTACCCTGAACCACTTGCTGCTGCTGATAATCTTGTTATGGAATTGAAACCCCTCCTTGACCATCTCAAATATGTCTTTTTGGGTTCAAATCAGACGTTTCTTGTAATTATTAACTCCCGACTCACACCTGATCAAGAAACATGACTGATTTCTATTCTACAGCAGCATCGGAGAGCAATTGGATGGACTCTCCATGATCTGACTGGTATCAACCCCTCATGCTACACACATCACATCTAAATCCAAACCTACAGGATGTCGTAAAAAAGGAGATCATCAAGTGGTTAGATGCAGGGATCATCTACCGACAGTCGGTGGGTGAGTCCAATCCAAGTTGTGCCTAAGAAGGCAGGGCTCACCGTGATCACAACTAAAATCAGAGAAACCATACTAACGCGTATAGCGAACTCGTGGAGAGTCTGCATCGATTACAAAAGACTCAATTCCTCCACAAAGAAGGATCATTTCCCACTACCATTATTTGATCAGATCCTCGAGAAACTAGTGGGAAATCGATTCTTCTACTTCTTGGATGGGTACTCCGGTTATAATTAGGTCGCAATCCATCTTGAGGACCAAGAGAAGATCACCTTCACCTGCCCCTTCGGGACATACGCGTTCCGAAGGATGCCTTTCGGTCTCTGGAATGCACCTGCTACTTTCAGCGGTGCATGCTTACCATATTCTTAGATATGATAGTTGAATACCTTGAGGTCTTCATGGATGACTTCTCGATATTTGGAGAATCTTGTGATGATTGCCTCCTGCGCTTAGTCCAAATCCTCAGGCGGTGCATTGACATGAACTTGGTTCTTTCCTGGGAAAAGTGCCACTTCATGGTACCTGAGGGAATTGTTCTGAGACATTTCATCTCTGAAAAAGGCATCCAGGTTGATCGAGCCAAGGTGAATCTGATTTCCAAACTCTCTATGCCTAGCTCGATCAAGAGCATCCGATCCTTTCTGGGGCACGTCGATTTTTACCATCGATTCATTCCCGATTTCTCGAAAATCACACATCCCCTGACTAATCTTCTCTCCAAGGATGTCCCCTTCGAAATCACTGAGGAGTGCACTCAGGCATTTAAGATCCTACGTGATCGAGTTACCAAGCACCTATCCTACAGTCCCCTAATTGATCTCAACCCTTTGAGATCATCTGCGATGCATCTGATTATGCTGTGGGTGCGGTACTTGGGTAGAAAATAGATGAGAAATCCGTGGTCATCAACTATGCTAGCAAGACATTTGATGAGGCTCAACGTAACTACACAGTTACTGAGAAAGAGCTACTAGCTGTAGTATTTGCCCTGGAGAAATTCAGATCATATCTTTTGGGTTCCTGTGTTATCATATACTCAGATCACACTGCAGTGAGGCACCTCCTCACGAAAAAGGATGCAAAACCTCAACTAATCCGCTGGATCCTACTGTTGCAAGAATTTGATCTCGAGATTTGCGATAAAGTCGGAAAGCAAAATGTGGTAGCTGACCACTTATCCCGCCTTCCTTCTAACAGTATTGAACCTTCCGGACCCATCACAGAATAATTTCCTGATGAGCATCTCCTGACTATTAGTATGGGACTTCCTTGGTTTGCTGATTTGGTGAATTACATGGCATCGCATCAGATCCCGGCCGAGTGGCCCAAAGCTAAGAAAGACATTGCTTTCCGATGCCAAGTACTACATCTGGGAAGACCTGTACCTCTTCCGCATTGGTGTTGATCAAATCATCAGACGGTGCATTCCGAAAGTGGAAATTCAGGACATTTTGTCCTTTTGCCACAACCAGGCCTGCGGCGGACACTTCTCTGGACATAAAACCACAGCAAAAGTCCTGCAGTGCGGCTTTTATTGGCCCACGATTTTCAAGGATGCATACAATCATTGTAAGGCATGCACTTGTTGCCAGACCTTGGGCAACATGAGCCACCGCGATATAATGCCTTTGCAGCCGATTATCGTATGTGAAATCTTCAATATCTGGGGGATTGATTTCATGGGACCCTTTCCTATCTTGGACAGCTTCGAGTACATTCTTCTCACTGTTGACTACGTGTCGAAATGGATCGAAGCCATCCCCACCCGAACCAACGATCATAAGGTGGCAATCAAATTCATTCATCAGAACATCTTTTCTCGGTTCAGGATTCCACGTGCCATTATCTCTGATGGAGGGACCCATTTCACGAATGCTTAGTTCAAATCACTGATGACCAAATATGGGGTGTCACACCGAATCTCTACTCCTTATCACCCTCAAACCAATGGTCAAGCTGAGCTATCAAATTGGGAGATCAAGAAAATTCTTCAAGTCATTGTCCGACCTGACAAGAAAGATTGGTTGTCCTGACTTCTGGAAGCCCTGTGGGCTTATAGGACCACCCACAAGACCCAATTGGGCATGTCTCCTTTTAAATTGGTGTACAGGAAGGCATGTCACCTCCCCATCAAGTTGGAGCACAAAGCCTATTGGGCTGTACGGAAATGTAATTTAGATCTTTCTAAACTAGGAACCCACAGAAAGCTTCAAATGAGCGAGATCGATGAACTACATAATGATGCATACGAGAACTCACGAATTTACAAAGAGCAAGTTAAGGCCTTCCACGACAAGCACATATTCAGAAATATCTTTCACCCTAGTCAGAAAGTCCTACTCTTTGATGCCAAACTCAAACTGTTCCTAGGAAAACTCAGATCAAAATGGATTGAACCATATCTTGTCAAATGGATTTTTGGAAATGAAGCCATTGAAATCAGTCAACCCAGCCTTGATTCTAAACCTTTTATTGTGAGTGGCCAGTGACTTAAACTATTCATTGAACTCACCGATACGAACTTGGATGAGGTATCATTTGATCTCCATTCTCCGTGAGCATATTGTGCTCGGCTGATGGCGTTAAACTCAGCGCTTAACGGGAGGCAACCTGTCATCATGTTGAAAATCCTGAAACCCTTCTTGACACATCTTATGCTAAACTCATATTGCACTTTAGAGTTCATCCATTAGAACAACCGACTCCACCTCTGGTACCCGTACCCGAGCTTGAAATCATCAGCAACAGTCACCCCGACCCATCCACCCACCCAAAACCTGTTCTAATATATGATCTAAGTTGAATTCGAACCCACCTAAATTACAATGAGGACATTGCAAATCATAGACATGGAGGGGTATTAGAGTGCAAAATGCTGTGAGAATCACGTCATAAGAAAGGATTTCATAAAAAAAATACATATTCCCAAAAAAATAAAAAAACTAAAAAAATGAAAAAGAACAAAAAAAATGGAGAAAGGGGAAGAAATTTTAAGAATTAATTGCATATCATTTTGGAGGAAAGAAAGGGGGGGTAATATAATGTCAAAAAGGAGCACAGTTTGAAACAAAAAGAGATAGTTATTAGTAAAAGATTGAGGAATCTACTTAGTTCTAGACCAAATCAAAAGAAAGAAAATAAAAGAAATAATAGTGCTACGAGACAAAAGAGATTAGTATGAACGCTGATCCTAGGCCTCTTAGGCTTGTGTTTAGGCTTAAAAATTCAAGTATTCGTTAAGATATGGATAGTCCTCAAGAGGTTAGGGAAAATGAAAAGCTTAAGTATTAGATCTAAGGCTTAGGGATTATTCGGCCTCATTAACTGACCTTTGGTTTGCAGGACTCAGTAACCTAAGCACCTTAACTCTTACACAGTCTGGTTCAGTGTGCTTAATTATCAAAATCACACAAAAGCGCTAATTCAGTTATGAAAAAGTTACCTAGATTAAAGAAATAAAAAAAGAAAAAAAAGAGAGAAAACTCTCCAAAAATAAAAAATCTTCTGTCCCTCTCTTACAAAAATGCACTGCAAATTAAACCTGGGCTAAAACATGTTACAACCATGGGTGCTTTAACCACGAAGTTCAACGAACCTTAGGTTAGTTCCAGTGGGCCTTAGCAACCTTTGCGGAGAACTGAGACTAGAGTTGGTCAGGTCAAGATTTGGGTTGGTACTTGAGTACCTCTAGGCTTACTATCGGCATTCTGACCTAATCTACAAAAGAAAGCACACATTTGAGCATAAAAAGGCATGGTCTAGAATTTAAGTTAATTCCATAAGATTTTGCTAAGGGACTAGCAAAAGCTAGGCATGAGGGTATAATAGGAATACCATCATGAGCCATAGCTAGCTCAGTTTAGTAATTATCAAGGAATAAATGCTCCTATATAACTACCAGAGAGCCATAATTCATTACATAATCATTCTAAGAGAAAGACAAGAAAAATGGGTTAAAACTATAATTTTACCATCATATATTGAGTGCAGAACAACCACGGATTTTCCCAGGGGATAATTAAGTTTCAAATGATTTTAAATATCCAACAAGTGGGTTAATACAGATAGAAAAGGGTTTTCGCATGTTTTGAGAATTAAATGACTTCAGAAGCCCTAAAAATAAACCTGCTTAATTAACTGAGGTTCTAGTTACCATAAAATTCACCTAAATCATCTAAAATTCATTAAAAAATACTCTCTAGAGTTTGGTACCTTCAATTTGACCATTAAAACCCATCTTGACCCAAAACAGAGTCTCAGACTGACATTTGCCCTAATTTAGATTTTTGTATAAATTACCTAGTCAAACTAGGCCAAGATCAAAATTCAACTTCACCATTGGATTCCTTAGGTTCAAATTAGGTTTGTACCAAAATTTAGGACCAATCTGAAACTGTCTTAACCTAGTTTGCAATTTGATCCTGTCTGATTCTTCTATATCACACATACGCCTTTAACTTTCAAAATCCTTACAAAAAGGCCCTTATCTTTATCATCGTTTTCTTCAAATAGGTCTCTGTCACCATGAATCCTATTCCTACTCCGGCGAACACTCCTAGCTTGGGAGCTTGGCTTCCAAGCTCAAATCGACCTCCTAAGCCATATATAAGTATGCCCAGGGCTCGGTCGAACACTCAAGCTCAATTTTGGCTAGAAACTCCCCATATTCTTCCTCCCTCTTCCAGCCAAAAGGCTCCTCGAGCTCTAGCAACCATTTTCATCCTCATTCCTCATTCGTTCACAATACGGGCGACGGATTTGCCTTCCTCATCCTCCTCCGCGTCACGCCATACTAGTCAGTGCTTCTATCTCCATCATCACCGTTCTTCCCTCACCGGAGTCACCTTCGTCTCTGGCACCGGCAATACCGCAACTAGCGTTGCCTCTGCCCCTCTTCATCCACCAATCACCTAGATAAGTTCCCTAACTCTTCTACTTCATTCACACACCAAGCACACTTCATTTCGACTGCCATATCACACCGACCACCTTCACCTTCCTCCGCTTCGACTAGACCTCCGGCGAGGCTCCCTACTCATTCCACTACTCCAAATGCCTCACCAACCACCTCACGACCTTTACCACACCACCCTCCTTAAAAATTCCATCCTATTTCACTCTATTTCACCTCCAAGCCCTCTGCTGAACACACCCACCTTCGCACACCAACTCAGACACTGTCCGGCCACCACGGCCACCTTCTCGACATGTCGCACCCACCACCATACTCACCACCCTACGGTGAAGTTTCTAACTTATTTGACAAGGCTGAGAGGCCGTATTCTGACTTTTATGTCTTCACTCCCTCGACTGCTATTATAGCACAAGTCGTGCAAGCACCAGGTGATACTCCCAGGTTGTGTGGAGAGGTTCCAGGTAGAGCTCCAAGTGTTCAATTGGCACCCACATCTGCTACTGCTGATCCAATTCCACAAAGGCAACCAGCTGTAGCTGCACGCAGAGGAAGGGAGGTGGGATAGTCCCACCTCAAAAGCTGACGAGCGCCCACACCCGCATAAATTGAAAAAGTCCCATAGGCTTATCGCCCAACAAGCATAGGGGGTGAGGTCCCTGCACGCACCCCTCACATGCCTCGCCTGCGACACCTTACACACGGGTTTGGTTGATCTGATAACTTGCCTAAACTAAGCACTCCTCGGCTACCACTCACGGCCTGCAGCCCTGGTCCTAGGTGTGCTCTAGCTAAATACCCGAAAACCCGAGGACCTGAGAGGGCGGATCCTAGAGAGAGGGCAGGAGAAGAAGACACGTGGGGGTGGGGGGGTTTTGCTCTCAGGAACAACGGCAAACACTTAGCCGTTTAAAGAACCTCCCCCTTTCACGTGAAGAAGGAAGAAGGAGAGGAAGCCTGAGCAGCAGAGAAAGAAGAGAGAAGGCACAGCCAGAAGAAGAAGGAAACAAAGGGTAGCTGCAAAAGAGAAGGGGCACAAAAAAGAAGAGAAGAGGAAGGGTGCCCTCTTGGCACTGTAGCAGCGAGTGATTTAAGCTGTCTAACCGGCTAAGCAGACGTCTGAGCTTCATTTGAAGTGCACTGTGCAGTTACCTTACGTGACATTTAATTACTTAGTGCTAGTGAGTTATTTGATATAAATTGTGAGGGGTAATTGGTGATTCAAATCACCATTTTACCCTATTTTTTTGCATTATCTGACATTCACATTCATTCATATGTGCTTGGAATTCTTTTGATTATATATTTGTGTTGAATTACAATCTTAAGAAGTATTTTTGCCAATTGCTCATTGTGTTCAACCTTGGACTTTCATTCGAGTAATAAAGTCTATTTATTTTTCACGCTGATTCGATCTTTACTACATGCATTGATTTTAGAACCTGTTTCAGAGCAACTAACAGTTCTTGTCTTTCGATGCTTCAGGATGGCACTGGCCATGGCAATCCCTAGAACCTTAGCTTTCGACACTTCAGGATAGTGCCTCCCATGGCATTCTGTAGCTAAATTCAAGCCTTAGCTAATCCTACCCATGGCACCTAAACTAGCACAAGATGTTTGCATGCCCTCGGTAGGGTATTTAGATATTGTAGGAGACAAGCACTGTGGAGACGATGTGTTATTGCACATCTTCGAGAGGAATATTTTTCATTACAACTCCGCGTCAGGAACTCGTCTAATCAACTTGTGTCTTCGAGTTGCTACTAAGCTAGATCTTCGAGAAAATATTTTTTAGAACAGGGCACTTTTGGCATTATTCCTCACTAAGCGCACTGACTTGACTAGTGTGTGATTTTTGGGTGCTTAGGTTACCTGATAAATGCTAGTTTATCATCATTCTTATGACGTAAAATAGATCTAGCACTTAGAGTTTAACTCCACAAACAGGTTTTCGGGTTGCATTTAGGCATAACCTAGGTTAGGCATTCATTTCATTCTTTTTGTGCTTTTAACGTGTTTACTTGAGTGTTAAGGATAAGAAGATGATCAAACCTTTAAAACCCAAACACTCAAGAAGGTAGAAAGTGAAGGAGGAGATCAAATCAACTGAACTCCTATTTTTAGGTAACTTAAGTGGATCTATTTTTAGGATTTCAGAAGTCATTTAATTTTCAAAACATGTGATTACCCATTTCTATCTACACTAACCCACTTGGACATTTAAGGCCATTTGACCCTTTATTACCCCTTGGGAAAACCTATGGTTGTTTTGCATTCAAGTTATGATGGTAAAATTGTAGTTTTAACCCTGGTTTCTTATCTTTCTCTCAGAATGAATATGCAATGAATTATGGCTCTCTGACAGTTATGTAGGAGCATTTATTCCTTGATAGTAACTAAATTGAGCTAGTTATGGCTTATGATGGTGTTCCCGTCATGCCCCAATGCCTAGCTTTTGCTAGTTCCTTAGCAAAATCTCATGGAATTTAACTTAGATTCTAGACCACATGTTCAGATCTCTGATGTGTGCTTTCTTTTGTAGATTAGGTCAGAATGCCAATAGTAGGCCTACAGGTACTCAAGTATCAACCAAGATCTGGACCTGACCAGCTCTAGCCTCAATCCGCCACGAAGGTCTCTAAGGCCCACAGGAACTAACCTAAGGTTCGTTGAACTCTGCGGTTAAGGCACCAGTGCTTGTAACATGTTTTAGCTCAGGTTCAGTTTGCAGTGCGTTTTTGTAAGAGAAAGACAGAGGAATTTTTTCTTTATTTTTTGGAGAGTTTTCTCTCTTTCTTTCTTTTTTTTCTAGCTTTGGATTGACTTTACAATACGGTTTGTATCGGATTCCTAGCTCCCACCATCAATCCTCGCAAGGTCCCCGGCAATCGATGCTTCGAGATAACACCACCCATGACAACCCTCAGAACCTTGGCCTTCGAGATTTCGGGATAATTCTGCCCATGACATTCTGTAGCTAAATCCAGACCCTGGCAATTGACATTTCTTGATAATGTCGCCCATGGCATCTGAACCAGCACAGGATGCTTACTTGCCCCCGGTAGGATTTTAGATATCCTTGGAGACAAGCACTGAGGAGATGGTATGTTATTGTGCATCTTCGAGGGGAATTTCCCGGCTCTCTATGTTGGGAACTCTTCCAAATCAACTTGTGTTGATCATCCACTCCTAATCTAGGTAAGTTTTTCAGAATAGAATTAACGCATTTTGCGTGATTTTAATAATTAAGCGCACTAAACCAGACTGTGTGTGGATTGGGGTGCTTAGGTTACCTAGTCCCGCAAATCAGAGGTCAGTTAACAAGGCCAAATAATCCCTAAACCTTAGACCTAATAGTTAAGCTTCGCATTTTCCCCAACCTCTTGAGGACTATTTAGATCTTAATGAATACTTGAATTTTTAAGCTAAACACAAGTCCAAAAGGCCTAAGATCTGTGTTCATACTAATCTCTTTTGTCTCTTAGCACTTTTATTTCTTTTATTTGTTTCTTTTGATTTGTTCTAGAACTAAGTAGATTTCTTAATCTTTTACTAATGACTATCTCTTCTTGTTTCAAATTGTACTCCTTTTCGACATTTATATCACCTCCTCTTTTCCTCCTAAAAAATGATATGCAATTAATTCACTCAAAATTTCCTCCCTTCTCCTTTTTTTTTATTCTTTTTCAAGTTCTATTTTGTTTTGTTTTTTTGGAATAAGTATTTTTTTGTGAGAACCCTTCTAAACTTTGATTTTTTGTATGTTTGCACTTTACCACCCCCCATGCCTAAGTTTTGCAATGTCCTCATTGTAAACAGAGGGTATGAAACAGTTAAGGTTCAGGGATTAGAACAGGATTATCGAGTGGGCGAAAGGGTTGGGAATGACTGTTGCAGACGATTTCAAGCTCTGATACAAGTACTAGAGGTGGGGTTAACTATTCTAAAACTAAACTCAGAATGCAATAAATGTGAAGTACAAAAAAGGATAATCAGAAGGATCTCAGGTTTTTTGGAATGACGGGTTGCCTCCCATTAAGTACTAAATTCAATACCTTTAGTCGAGCGGAAAATGGTCATGGAGGAGTGGTCAAGTTAGATGAGTTTTGCAGAACAAGCACCTTGATCAATAGCCTGGTTGGTCCAACCAAGTGCTTGTTCAAATTAACAGGCTAATGATGTAGCCAAAACCCAATCAATCTGGCGGGTTGATAGGTATGGATCAGTAGATGCAGAACCCACCATATACTCTGAAGCTCGGAATGATGTGGAAGTGTATAGCTAGGGTTTAGTTGAGTCGAATCAGCCTAATCTGAGTAGGGATCCTCAAATGAAAATGAATCAGTGGATGTAAGAACCCTACGAAAATGATCAGAGAAGGATGGAGCGTGATTTGTAGTCTGATCGATGTCCGAAACTCGATAAAGATGTGGAGGAGAATCATATGCGACTGGCTCATTGAGAGGAGAATCATAGTAGAAATTGAGTCCGGCTGCGGATCGGGGTTGAGAATGGGTTTGGGAAGGTTCTGCATGTGTAGAAGAGGTGTTTTCTTTTAAATCATTAACCTCAGTGTCAGAATCAAAAGATGGGTTGTGGTTGCTGAGGCTGTAAATTGGCTCAGAGTTGTCAGGAAATAACAGTTCTCCGAAATCAAAATAGGATTCGAAATCGTCGGAGAACCTGCGAGAATTATGTTCTAGATCTGATTCAGGATCCGAGATTCCACCATAGAATAAATCAAGATGTGGGCAATCAACAACCTGACTTGGGTCTAACCTATTTTCAGATTTCGAGCTTACAAAGATGTCCCTATTAGGTTTGGGCTTGGGTTTTTGGCTTGTAGGACAGACCCAATCAAAACCTAACTCTTCCAACTCCTCAGTTTCTATATCATAGATTGGCATAACTTCCGAGAAATTAATCTGTGTTTCTGAGGATGTTGGAGAGGTGCATTCATCAAATAAAGACTAGAATCATGATCTAAATTTAAAGTCTAATTTTTATCACACAGGGCCTTGTAATCATCCCAATAAAGTTTAGATCCAGATTCTAGGTTAAGGGTGTGGGTTGTATCACTAGAATCTAGGTTGGGTTCTACAGGGATGTCAGAATTGTCCTCGAGGACCACCTTATCAAAATAAGGAGCGGAGTTTACACTCTCGAGAGGTTCTGATTCAATCTCATTATCACAAGAGTCTAGGAAATCTAAGCTTTGCGAACCAAGGTTTTGCATCTCTAGGGCTGGCTCGAAATCGTGATCTCCTACAATTGGATCCTCCCAACCCTTCTCAAGATTAGGAATGTTAATTTGTTATTTGAATCAGGTTCCTTTTAGGTTGGGGGTCCATAACAAGCTTGATCATCAAACTTGGGATTTGGGAGATTGTGCTGGTTAATCCAAGATGTCACAAGGGTGTACTGATTCCTCTGATTGATAACACGTTTCAACATCTGCATTACCTTGTCTCTTTTTTCAAGGTTATCTCGGTGTACTTTCCATAGTGATGGCTCAAATCTACACAAGATATATTCACCATTATGCCATCTCTCAATTTCTCGGTATTTTGGCATGAGAACATCCCACGTTGCCTCATTTTCTAGTTGCATCAAAATTAGCTGTGCTTGTTCTAAAAGGAATGTTGTTCTGTTTGACACATTAACTTGTATATCCTTAAATGGGTCTACTAACATGTTAGGTTGCATATTTGAATCAAGTGATGGAATCAAGATGTAGAATCAAAACTCAAGTTGGATTGAAGTTGATCAGATATGAAAGAGATTCCCTAAGATGATATGTGTATGTGCTCTAAATAGAAGGGATGAGGGATTGGATGTGATATTGACCCAATCAAGGCACCCAAAGATTTTTGGTTGACTAAAGCAATTTCGAAGCTGATGATACCTCTGAATCAGAAATTCGCACACCCGAGAAGTACTTGGGCAGCCAGGAAGGGAGAGCCTCGCAAATGCCCTTACATGGTAGAGCATCCCCATGGGTTACAGGGTTTCCCCTACCTGACCTCCTTGTCACTGAGGGTCCAGGTAGATCGGAATGTACGAACTTATGACCTTAAGTCTACCAGTTTTGTCCTAATTTGTACCTTGAGTTCACTTGATTAGAAATTAATTCAACTTGTGACATAATTTGGAAGTTGGTTGGCCTACAATGTAGACTAACTTCACCTGACTTGTCCTAAAGATGGCAGAATGAGATCTAGGTCAAGACTTAGAAATCACCCTGATTTGACTCCCAGGTTATTAGGCCCAAGTATTTTAGGGTTCAAGTGAATTAGAGCCAATTTTTTTTTAGGATTTTTGTTAATTAGATCTTTTCAACCAAGGGCTTGGGTAGCACACAAATGTGGGTGGGTTTGTTACCTTTTATGCAGGCAAGTGTGAACTAGCACTCCAAAACCCTAAAAATTTAACACTAATTGGCTCTATTTCCAAGTCCAATTAATCTTAAAAATGTTCACCTTGGGCTTCAAGCAAGAAATGTGTTAGCCTAGAGTGATTAGAAATTAAGCATAGACCCTAATAGGCACAGGAATTTTAAATAGAATCACTTCAATCTTCAATTAAATTTGAAATTTTTGCAAATCAGGAAACTTGTATTTTAAATGATAATTACTATGAAAAATAACACAGGTGATTCCTAATTGATTGTTTCCTTTTTTGTCTTCCCAAGATTAACAGGATGATTAGGGAAGAATAGAGAAGTTACCTAGCTTGGAGTGATTGATTTGCGTGGAAGATCTCCTCGTAAAGTACCTTGCAAAATTACAATAAAGCAAACAGGGCAAATCAATGCTCAAATATAATCAAATAATGCAAAGAATAGCGGTGAATTGTGCGTTGCTCCCTGGCAACAATGCCAAAATATTTGCAAAGCGAGATCAATGTTTATAAATGCTGTGTTGTAGTATAGTCGAAATAGCTTGAAAGCAAATAATATTTATTACTCGAATGAAAGTCCGAGGTCAAACACAGTGAGAAAATAGAAATTCACACACTACTGTCAATAAATATGTAAATGAGCACAAGAAATAACTTAGAATTGATAATCAATATAAAGCATGAGTTTAACATATGGCAAAAAGAATCTCAAAATAAAAATAATGGTGATTTAGATCACCAATTATTCAATTAAAACATATATGCAAACAATGCAACAGTGAAATCAACCATCAAACTTAGGTACTTAAATAACCAGATAAAGCCTCAAATCAGACGTCGGGTTATTGAATCAGACGACTTATCCAACAAGTGCTACAGTGCTTCTCTAGCACTGTTCTTCTTCTCTTCTTATTTAGCTTTTCTTCTTCAACTGCTCTCTTCTTCCTCTTCTTTGGCTTTTGCTTCTTCTTCTTCTCTGTCTATTGCTCCTTCTTCTTCCCTTTTTCTGCTGCTATCTCACTTTATGCACGAGCCTTCTTCCTTCTCCTCCTCTTCTTTCTCTTCTTGCCTGTCTTCAGCCTCTTCACCTCTTCAGCTTTCTTCACGCACAGAGGGCAGCCATCTCAGATTTGACTAAGTGTCGCACAGGGCAAAACCCTCCCCTGCCCTGCACTCTCTTCCTCTCTCTGGGATCCACCCTCTCAGGGCCACAAGTCAGGGTAGTCGGGTAAACGGGTAGACGCACACCCAGGACCAGGCTCACCGGTGTGGGTGGTGAGCGAGGAGTGCTAAGGTTAGGCGGGTTATTGGGTCGGCCAGACCTGCATGTAAGGTGTTGCGGCGAGGCACGTGAGGGGCGCGTGAGGGACCTTACCCCTTGTGCTTGCTGAGGCGATAAGCCTTAACCATACAATCAATATATGCACCTTCGTCTGGTTGCCCGCTTCCGAGTTGGGACTAAAGTCTCACCCTTCCTTCTCGCGTAGCGCAGCAACCGTGTTCTCCTAATTCCAGTCAAAGAGCCAGTCAATGTTTCGAATTGGCTCCTTGGTTGTACTCCTGGATGGGTTCCACTGAGCCTGGAGCAAATACCTAGGCTTCAACTACAATAACAGGGCCTAGAGCTTGATTGAAGAAGCTTCGTTAATGGCGTGAAGGCCTGGTACCTGAAATCCAAGATACAACCTTTTAGCCTTGTTAAAACAGCTCAGGAATCATTGCCGGACATCGTGGAGTGCAACAGTGGTGTTGGTGTGCTGTGAGTGCATGTGAGGAGGTTTGACGACCTTGAGAAGGGTGACCGGAGGTGTGTGAGTTGGGTGGAGGGTTTGGAGGGGCAATCGACTGGGAAATGTTAGGGCTTTTGTTCGAGAAGTCAAGGTGGAGATGTAGGGCGTGGTGGCGAGGTGGATGGAGGGGTGTAGTGGCGGATACGCCTCACCAGAGGAACGGTCAGAGACAGAGAAGATGAGGGTGATTCATGGTGTCAAGGGGATATTTTTGGGTTTTGAGGGTATGAAAGTAACCTAAGGATCTAAACTAACAAATTTAACCTAATCTAAACGAACGAATGGGGGAGAACTGGCATCGGCGTTGGTAGGCTGGCACTGGGGAAGGAAGACACTCCGGTAGAGGGGATGGTGATGACGACAGAGATAAACAGACTCTCTCTTCCCTGCAAGTAATAAGCCACCTTCTTGTCACCAGTTGCTTGCACTCAAGACCTGCATTCAAAAAGGAGCGGGAGAGATGGATTTGGTCGGGGCAGTTGCGACTACAAGGGAGAGGAGGCAACTATGCCTGAGGAGACGCTGCCTGCCCCATCATTGTGCATTCTCCCATCACTGTGTCTCCATGGCCGAGCCTCGCCACACCATGGGCCAGCGGAGTGACAGGCTACCGCACCAAGCCGACGAGCTCGGCCACTTACCGTGAGCGTGTGCCTCGCCTCCATCCCCACTCCTCACCATGCAGAGAACTTGTTCTCATCCGCTCCACTATCACCGGCCTCAACCGCGATGGAGCTTCGCCACCATGGGCGTGTAGGGTGACAGCCAGCACTGCCATCGCAAAGCACCGTATTACAATCGCTAGATCACCTCCCCCGACGACCACCAGTGTGCACCTTCCCGCTCACTTAAGACATCCGGGAACTTTCCCGGACATCCAAAGTCCATGCCTTTGTCCATGCCATCACGCCTCTACTGCCCAAGCGCATCTCCTGCGCATCACGCGCACCACCAGCATCGCCTGCGTCCTCCTCGCAACAACTCCACTCGTAAACACAGCAGCGCGCATCCTCCAGCTGCACCTTCAGCCTCGCCACAGCCAGCAGCACGCCCGCATCTTCCCTTCCACGCACGGCCAGCAGTGCATCTGAGCATGCAGCAGCGCGTAACCTCCTGCCCATGTCTCCTTGCTGCATCCCCAGTGCACCTCTGCTCCTCTCCGCGTAGGCCTCTCCTTCGACTTCAACAGCAATAGCGCACCGCCATCTACGCACACTAAGAGCTGCCACCACAGCACCGTACACGCGCAGTTGCAACGCCACCAGTGCCCGCGTGCAGCCACAACTCCCCGTGTGTTCCCTCCACCAGCTCCCCTCACACGCGATGCCTCCATGTGTGTGTGCATGCCATTCAGCAGCACCACACCTTCGTGCACAGAAGCAGCAGCGACAACCACCGCTGCTGCTTCTCTCCTCCATCCGGTCGGCCCAGGCCACCTCACAATTTGCCGCTGCCACTGTCGCGAAGCCCTCGCTCCACTTAACCTCTAGCGAGTTCCTCCCCTCTGGCCATCCCTTGCTCCATGCGAACGCCTAAGGGAAAGGTTCTTCCCTGTTCTGCTACAGGAACCATTCAATTAGTTATTACATTTACATGCCATTGAGAACTCCATTTTTTTAGTTAAATATTGGAAGATATATTGTGGCATTTGCTAGCCGACCCCTCTACTCTTCTCTATTTCTCCTGCATTCTTTTTATATCTCTTTCTGCATCTTATTAGTCTCACCTAAGTTAAATGTTATACTATATTAGTGAGCAAATGTTTGGTAGTGATAGATTTGCAAGAGGGGATTTTTGTTTTATGAATATTTTATTATGTTAAATTTATAATCATATCCTTCATCTTTCTCATAAATATGACTCCAATTTTATTTCACATTGATTTCTTAATCTAAAGTGGATTTTAGCTGGATTTTTGGGAGAAGCAAATAGTGAACATTTGATTTCAATAGTAGCAAGTTTTAAATAGGCTATTGCCTCCCAGTCGATACGACCTGCTGCTAATTGAGTAGTTATTTTTATTATTTTGATTAGCGATTTTCCACCATTGGAATACTACAACACGACATTCTTTATGCGAAACAACAAAAGTGAAAATCGATTTTTCAAATGGCGCCGTTGCCAGAGAGGCAACATGCTTAATAAAATCACATTCATTCATTTGTTCACATTGATTTAAATTTTGAATCATATTTAACTCCGGATTTTTTTATTCTGGTGCGAGTGCAATGATCTGCGACACACATTCTACGACTCACCATCACACCAACCATCGTGAGAAACCCTTGACATCACCAAAGGAGAAATTGTTCGAGCCACCTTGTATAGAACTAGATTGCCAAGAGAGGAAGGACGAGGATGTGACGATCATCTCCGCACATTTAGTCTTTGATTTGATTAGAGTAGGTTCTAGACTTTAGACTTAATATTCCTTACACATTTTGGTTTGAGACCCTTGTTCTGGGGTATAGTTGAGGGGTATGTTCCCCGACCTTTTTCTAGGCCATTGCATGGGTAATTTTTGCAGGAGTCTGTTCCCATTTATTTAGACTTAGGTTTTTACTTTCTTTTGTGGATTGATTTTATTTTTCTTGATTGTGCATAAGTATAAAAGAAAAAAAAAACATGAGCTGTCTGCTAGAAGCTGCCTACCTCTAAGTTGAATCATTTAGGATTGAATGAGCAGCCTTTAGATTTATTTTGCTTGCATTTGCATGCATCTCATTGAAGATTGCCGGAGGCAAGGTACGTTCTCTTTTACTTTGCATCCATATATTGTTCACGCATTTGCATCTGGATGTAAAGACAAGACCACCTAAATTATTTTGAAAGAATTAACAAGTGGTCACATTTTCTAAAAAAGGACTTTAACTAAAGGAGGAACATTAAAAAGAAACCAAGGACTTGAATTGAGACATTGTTCTATGGTTCAAAATTCAAATTCAAAATTTTTATGGTGTATGCACACTTATATCTCTTGCACCACAGCATGCATTTAGACACTCTGTAGGTTTGGAACCACTAGGACTAAAGCCTCCTATTGCTGGGGTCTAAAGTGACCCGAACTTTAGTTCAGAGGTAAAGTTGCCTCCAAACCTTGCGGATTAAGGGTAGTTAAGAAGCACTGCGAAAGCAACACTTCAAAGGAAGGATTTGACCCTACTTGCATCCCTCTTTGCTGTGTTTGGTGGTGACTAAACTTTTTGGGCTTTAGGGAGGATCACTAAGTCCTAGTTTGGTCTTCTTAGGCATATCGTAGGTCGACAAGTAAGTGCGTAACTGTTTAGATAATTTAATTTGCCACCTACAAGTGGACTTAAAATCTCAAATGCCTAACTGATTAAAGACCTAAAAAGTCCTCTGATTTGTGTTTGCTTGGGGAATCTGATTGTGGTGTGAATTAGAATGGACCATGCTGACTTTCATCCTTTCACATCTTGCCCACACCCTTACCCTCACTCTGCGATCTTCGATCCCATACACCGAGATGGTCCATCCTTTGATGGACATAATGACAGTCATTGGGATCCATTTTACTCCTATTATAGGAGTATTGGCCTGGTTAAGCCCCAAACCAGTGAGCAGAACCAAGGAGAGGGATATGTCTTGCCCAATATCCCACACACCATAGGAACACCCAACCCACCCTCCCTAATTGATTGTAATGGTTGGACAAACACTCCTAGGTACTATAAGCTTGAGCCTGACTTCTCTCCTGATAGAAATGATGACCTCTCCTCCTTGAAGATGGAAATACAAAAAATGCAAGACGAAATAATTGAATTATTAGAAGAATCTTCGAGAGTAGGCCAACAAGAAAAAGATGAAATTAGCTACCCAATCTACCCCATTGAGGATGAAGTGCACCCTTCTACGCTAGATGCCTCTCCCATGAGAGAGCCACACCCTATGTTGGAGGGAAATTTTGGGGATTATGTAAGGGAGAATAGCTACTTTTTGAGGATTGATTTTGAAACCTTCCCACTAGATGACACTTCCTTGAGAGGTCCACGCCTTAAGTAGGTCGAGGATATGTATGAAAGTAGCTATGCATTGGATGAAGAAAGGTGGCAACCCGAGGAAGATGATGATTAGGTTCACTATCCACCTGAATTATATTGGAGTCAAAAGAAGGGAATGATGGTACCATTGGAAAACCTCAACCCAGATGATAGTATTTTTGGCATATTTGATGAAGTGGGTTGAAGTCAAGTTATTAATCCTACCCTCCCTTCTGATCATGAGATGGAACTTAAGCCCACCCTTAGGGAACCTAACCCTGAAGAAATTCACCTATCTGAGGAGTCTGATGTTACCAGTGTAAACTATGTACCCCAGATAGAGTGCCCTAGGGGATCTGCTGAGATTTTAGATAATTGTAGACCTTGAGTATATGATGAATCATATGATGAGGAGAAGAATGAATTATATGAGGAACCTATATTCAAGATTTGGAGTGACGCTAAGGGTGATTATGTCTTATTTAAAGAATTAACTCCCGAGGATGTCACAAAGTTAACCAAATTAGGTTTCCTTAGCACACCCATTGATGATATCTCTCCTCATGACGAAATAATGGAAAATTTGGAAGCAACTTCTATGATCAATGTGGATTCACATATATACTCCAGGGAGGATTTGAGTAAAGAATAAGAATTTGAGGATGAGATTGATAGAATAATCCCTAGATCTGTTGCTTCCAACCTACCTTCATTTGATTCGGAGTCACCCTCTAATTCGCCTATGTCTGAAGGCAAAATTTTGACTCCATACCTTCAAATGATCACTAATGAAGAGCAGGAAGATACTTGTGATATTACCAGAGATGCTAGGGACGCGATTGAAGAACTGGAAAGGTTCTTAGGTATGGACACTGAGTCGACTGGACCTACCTTAGATCTTATGGCCATTTCGCAACCTTGAAACTTAGACACCCAAGACAATCCCTAGCTTAAAGTTTTTCTCACTACCATTTTGACCGGGGGGCTTAACAGAACAATATCTCTTGTAATGGGATATCGGGAATGGATTGATGATTTCTATGGTCAATCCATTACCTTAGGGGTTTATTTCTACAGCATTCCTTCCCCATTCCCTTTGGAGGATCCTTGTCATCCTTCCCCTACCCATATGGAGGTTGTTATTCCCACCTATCTTTTAGAACCTCCTTTAGTGACCTGGGATGATTTCATTCCCATCCTAATTGGGTGAGCATTTGCTATTGGGATTCATTTTCAGCTCGCCAACATCTTTTGTTACCTATTTTCTAGGCCAACATTACTTTGCCCATTTTTAGAGCCTATTTCTTTAGTTTTGGAACCTGATTTGCAGGTTCTTTGGCTACTCGGCTACCAACAAAATAACGATAGCCCAACTCTGACCAAGGTAATACTCTTCTATACAATGAAGACATTGCAGATTTTAGGCATTGGAGGGTGTACTCGGGGATATACATAGCATTTGTATATAGTGCATTCATGCATTTAGTTAAAGCATTCTGCATTGCATACATTTGCATTGAAAAACAAAAAAATAAAAAAATATTTTGCATTGAGCTTAACTACCTGGGCCCTGCATTCTTAAGCAGACCAGAGCTTTAGGTTACACTAAATAGACTCTAGGTGTCTAAATTTAGAAGCTAAGTTGAGATACTAGTTTTAGACCCTTAGGGTCCTTTGTGGACTTAAAAACTTAAGTAGGAGTTAAGTTGTGGAACATTCCTCAAGAGGTTGAGGAAGGAAAGCTAGGGATTGAGTTAAAGGTTGGGTAGTACCTTATGCCTTTTTCTACCTTTTGGTTTACGGATCCTTGTAACCGAAGCATCCACATTTCACACACACTTGGTCTTGTGTAAATAGTGATCACCTTAATTCATTTCTTAAAGAAAATTTGGTTTTCCTAGTTTTGACTTAGGAGAAGCTTGAAAAACACAATTTGATTGGATGAGTTCCTACCATAGGAGAGGTTGAGTATATACTCACTTTGAGGATGCAATGATAACATGTCACCTCCTCGGTGCTTGTCTCTTTGGATGTCCATCCTACTAGGGGCATGTAAGCACATTGTGCAGTTCAGATACCATGGGCAGCCCTATCTTAAAGTACCGATTGTCACAGGCCTGAATTCTCTTAAGAAATCCATGGGCGATACTATCTCGAAGTGTCGATTACCAGGAGTTCTTGGGGTTGTTATGGACGATGTTATCTCAAAGCATCAAAAGCCAAGCACCCTTCGAGGTACGGTGATGGGGACAATGAATCCGACATAGACCATGTTGATAGTTGATCCAAGGTTAAACTTAGAGGAATCAAAAAAAAAAATATATATTACAAAAAAAAAATCATTCTTACTCTCTTTCTAGGTTGGCAATCATACCAACCTCAAATAACTTAGACCAATGCACATGCACGGATGCTTTAATCTCTGGGATCAATAAACCCTAGGGTAGAGTTAGAAATCAGGGGAACCTGTGCTTGCAGCTCATCTTTAGCCGACCTAATCTGTAACTTAGCAACTACTTGGGAACCTTAGGTCTAAAGTCTGAACTTAACATGTTTCTAAAGGAAGACCGATTGGGTTGGCTAGTCCATTTGAAGAGTTGGGTTGTTGCTTGAATTTGCTAGGGACTAGCAAAAACTAGGCATGAGGGCATTTGATGAGCCCATATTTGTGGGCTAATTAGTTACTTAAATGTCTAGACATTAAAGTAATATTAACTTATACATAGCATGTATTAAGATGTAAATAATTTTGTCTATACATATATACTTGTATGCATTACAATCATATATAAATTATTTAGCATGCATTTGAATAATATGCATTAGTCTTTAGGCTACATTATATACATATATTAGAATTAGCATTTTAGTGAGGGTTTGTGCATAAATAAATCAATCTTTTTACTATTCATTTTTTATTCTCTCTTCTCTGCAAGTAATACATCGCCTTCTTGTCGCGAGCTGCTTGCACTCAAGACCAGCATTCAAGGAGGAGCGGGAGAGATGGATCTAGTCGAGATAGCTACGACTACAAGGAAGACGACGAGGCAGCTACGCTCGGGGAGACGCCGCCTGCCCCATCACCGTGCATTCACTGATCACTGTGGTCTCCACGGCCGAGCCTCGCCACACCATGGGCTGGCTAATAGGTTGCCGCACCAAGCCAGCGAGTTCAACCACTTACTTGAGCGTATGCTTCGCCTCCATGCCCACTCCTCACCATGTAGAGAACTTGTTCTCATCCGCTCCACTACCATCGAACTCAACCACGGTGCCGCTTCGCCACCGTGGCCGTGCGGGGTGATAGCTTGCACCGCCACCGCAAAGCTCCGTATTACAATTGCCAGATCACCTCCCCCGACGATCGCCACTGTGTACCTTCCCGCTCACTTAAGACGTCCAGGAACTTTCCCAGATGTCCAAAGTCCCTGCCTTTGTCCAAGCCATCACGCCTCTACTGCCCGAGCGCATCTCCTGCACATCACCCGCACCACCAGCATCGCCCGCGTCCTCCTCGCAGCAACTCTGCCTGCAAACGCAGTAGCGCGCGTCCTCCAGCTGCACCTTCAACCTCGCTATAGCCAGCAGCACGTCCGCATCTTCCCTTCCATGGATGGCCAGTAGTGCATCCACGCGTGCAGCAGCACGCAACCACCAACACGTGCCTCCTTGATGCATCCCCAGTGCACCCTCTACTCCTCTTCGTGCACGCCTCTCCTCCGACTTCAACAGCAGCAGCGCACTGCCATCACCACCATCTACGAGCATGGAGAGCTACCACCACAGCACCGTGCATACACAGCTGCAATGCCACCAGTGCCTGCGTGCAGCCACAACTCCCTGCGTGCATCCTCCTCCAGCTCCCTTCACATGCGACGCCTCCACACGCGCGTGTGTGCCTTTCAACAGCGCCGTACCACTGCGCACAGAAGCAGCAGCGACAGCCACCATCGCCACTTCTCTCCTCCATCTAGCCGGCCTACGCCACCTCGTGACTTACCACCGCCACCGCCGCGAAGCCCTCGCTCCACTTGACCTCTGGCAAGTTCCTCCCCTCCGGCCATCCCTTGCTCCATGAGCACACCTAAGGGAAAGGTTCTCCCCTGTTTTGCTACAGGAACCATTCAATTAGTTATTACATTTACATGCCATTGAGAACTTCATTTTTTTTAGTTAAATATTGGAAGAAATATTGTGGCATTTGGTGGCCTACCCCTCTACTCTTCTCTATTTCTCCTGCATTCTTTTTATATCTCTTCCTCCATCTTATTAGTCTCACCTAAGTTAAATGTTATACTATATTAGTGAGCAAATGTCTGGCAGTGATAGATTTGCAAGAGGGGATTTTTGTTTTATGAATATTTTATTATGTTAAATTTATAATCATATCCTTCATCTTTCTCATAAATATGATTCCAATTTTATCTCACATTGATTTCTTAATCCAAAGGGGATTTTATCTGGATTTTTGGGAGAAGCAAATAGTGAACATTTGATTTCAATAGTAGCAAGTTTTAAATGTCATTGCCTCCTTATGGATACGACTTGCTCCTAATTAAGTGGTTATTTTTATTGTTTTGATTAACGATTTTCCAACACTGGCATACTACAACACGACATTCTTTATGCAAGACAATGAAAGTGAAAA
The DNA here is from genome assembly GCA_037157565.1 of Thalassia testudinum. Lineage (NCBI taxonomy): Eukaryota > Viridiplantae > Streptophyta > Magnoliopsida > Alismatales > Hydrocharitaceae > Thalassia > Thalassia testudinum. The sequence goes on along the minus strand of JAZHRO010000007.1, from coordinate 66,978,264 downwards.
TCGACTTTTCACCTATTGGTATAGCAAAGAGCGAACGAGAGAGAGGAAGGCGAATCTACCACTAGTTTTGTGGTTAGATAACAAGAGGAGTTGGAGGAGGTCATCGGAGCTTGAGGAGCTTTTTGGGCGGACAAGGAGGGAGGAATTTAGGGTGTTGCAAGCCAAAATCAAGTCTAGAGAGCACGACCGTGCCTTGGGGATCCTTTTATAGGGCTCAGGAGGGGATTTTGAGCTTGGTAGCCAAGCTTCCAAGCTAGGAAATGTCGCCGAAGATGGATGTTTTAAGGTACCCAAATCTCTCATGTATTCGAATGAGAGATTGGGAAAGTTTTAGGGTTTATGGAGGGATTCAATGGAAAGAGGACTCCTCAAGGAATCTCCCTTTCAATTTTGGAAGGGATTGATTGATCAGAGAAGTTCTCTCTAATGAAAGGTCGCCGAAGTTGTAGGAATAAGATTCATGGCAGCAGGGACCTTTCTATGAAGAAGATAAAGAAGTTGGGGGGTTATTTGTAAGGAATTCAAAAGTTATGGGTTTGAATGAGATAGAAAGAGTCTGACTGGACCAAAATGCAAACTTAGTCAAGATGACCTTAGATTGGGTCCAAATTTTGGTAAAAATCTAATTTGGACCTAAGGAATCTAATGGTGAAGTTAGATTTAGGTTTTGATCTCTCAATTGACTTCATAATTTATTCAAAAACCCAAATTAGGGCAAGTGTCAGTCTGAGACTATTTTGCGTCAAGATGGGTTCTAATGGTCAAATTGATGGTATAAAACCCTAGAGAATATTTTTCTATGAATTTTAGAGGGTTTAGGTGAATTTTATCCTGATTAGAACATCAGTTAATTATTTAGGGTTTCAGAAGTCATTTAATTCTCAAAACACATGAAAACACATTTCTGTCTGTACTAACCCACTTGTTGGACATTTAAGGCCATTTGACCCTTTATTACCCCCTGATGTAAACACATTTACACTATTTAAAATGTTTATTTATGCATGTTCTTAAGCATAGGATTTGATTTCATGATATAAATATTGCATAACATGCATCATCTCGCATTTAGAGTAGTTTGAATAAAATGGAGGTTAACTGTCTCCTTTTATGTACTTGGACAGGGCAAAAATTTTATCGAGGCCTCGAATCAAAGATCCAACCGAATGGATGTGATCAGGGCGACGATTGGAGTTCAACGACTCCAAGATCGCCCTAATCAGGCATCCGTAGCATCAGATAGAGACCGGGGAATCCTAGAAGATCAAGGGCTAGGATGGTGTAAATCCGCACTTCAGATGACAAATCCGACCGCACGGATGAATTCGGATTGACCATCGCAGCCCAACGACACAAAAATCGAGTCAATCCGACATCCGTGGCACCATCTACAACTTCCAGAAGATGGACGGCCAAGATGGCGCCACGTGGTGCCATCTCAGCCGCCCAAATGACCGCTGACATTTTGTGAAGGCTCCCGCCCGATCGCTCTCCACCGTCAGATGGAGATCCAACGGCTATGGCCGCCCGGCGCTTAAAACGAGCGCTCGACCATCCGCGCCCCGCAGCGCAGCGGTCGAGCGCGCTTACGCGAGTGCGGGGCGCGGGTTCGAGCCGCGGCGAGTGGATTGGAGGCGCGGGTTATTGAGGCGCGTGGAGCGTCGGATGGAGATTGTGCGGTCGCGGGCGCCCGATAGCGCCGATGCGCGATTGGACGCCCCGCGTAACGCGCGATCGCACGCGCAGGCGGGCGGGTTGCAGCGAGCGCAAACGCGATTTAAGCCGTCCGATCTCGCGATCGGACGGCTGAGACTTCGCGGACGTGCGTAGGCCTTACGCATGCGGGCGGCCGAGCGGGCGCGCGTGGGCGCGGCGGCGACGACCACGTCGGGGCTTTAGTGACGGATTTATCCATCACTAAAGACCCCTTATTTATTATTTTGAAGATGTAATGTCCATTTTGCCCCCACTCCTTGCAACTATAAAAGGAGACCCCCTCCATACGAAATTTTCATCCCTTCTTTCTCCTCTCTACCCCTCCAAAGCTCAAGAGAAGCTTGTCCCACACCCGGGATGCTTCTCGCGAGATAAAGTCCAATTTTCGTTCCCCTTCGGAAGTGGATCCCGCGACGACGACGACGTGCTGCTTCGTTCCCGTTCTTCTGATTCGTCCTCCTTCGTCCCGCTTCATTCTCCTTCGTCCAGGTGTCGTACCATCTAGCTCGTCCTCTAAGCAATCGTCGAGGAGGATAACATTTCTCTCCCCATTCTTATTTACAGCTTTTCTAGTGTAGAATTTTCTGCTTTATAGTGTAATTGATTTTCCGCATTCTAGTGTAACTTTTATAAACAATTGAAATATTGAATGCATGTCTCTTTCTCTCTCTCTCTCTCTCATAGTTTGATAGCCCCATTGTAATTATAACGCCTTGCTTAAAGAAAATCTTAAAAAAAATATAATTGCGGAATATATCAACGTAGCCTCCCTGTGTTTGACCTGGAATTTTAATTTCGGTATAAATTTTATTTGTTGAACACGAATTCTTCGCTTTCGAACTACAACGACAGGTTTTCCAAAACCGAACACGTTAGCGTAGGTTCGTAGCGTTCAACATTTTGGCACCGTTGCCGGGGAGGCAACGATTTCCGATCTTTTCTTCGCATTTCTTGCACTTTATTTGTTTTCTAACTAGCTTTCTCTTGTGTCTATTGTTTTGCAGAGACCTCCATCAAGGAATCAACAAGCGGTAGACTGGAGTAAAGTGCAGTTGAAGACAACTGTAAGTGTTTCCCCATTCTTTCCCCCTCCATAGATTTCATTTGCCACATTAAATCCAAATTCCAATTAACCTAGGTGTTTGCATAAATCCTAGGAATAATTTGGTTGTTTGGATTTCCACTCACATTCATTCCACCTTCGTTCATAAAAAAAATAATAACAAAAAGATAATCTTGTGGGGTAATTTCCAACAAACACACAATACACACCCACATTCAAGGCACTTGATCAACTTGATTTGTTTTCTACTCAACCGGGTTCTGATCTGTGGAACCGGTACACATAAAGCAACACATAACAGAGTAGAAATCATTCTAGGTTAACCATCTTTGAGTGCCTAACTTAGTGGTGCAATTGTGGCCAATTGTTTGAGTTGTTTGGGACGCACCATTTTATTTAAAACCAACTCATCAAGTAGCTCCTCTTTAGGGTTTTCAATCTAGGTATACTCCAGGCACTCCACTTTCTTTCTGATTTTAAAGGAAAACTATCTTCACCCGTGTTTTACAACTTGGTTTGCCTAGAAACTTCATTGCAATTCACCTAATTTGAAACCCTAAAAGCTACTTAAGCAAGATTTGAACATTAAAATTCACGCATAATAAATAATCTTGCTTGAAAACCCTGGTTGTGCACGCACTTACACAAATCTCAATCAATCATTAAGGGCACAACCCATTGTAAGGGCCCATCACATTCCATAAGCACCACAATCCTAGGCCTTAATAAAATTGAGTAGACGTTAGCCTTAAGGTTTGATTCGCTCTTCAGGGCCTAGTCTGAGATTATTTTTGATTAACCTACTTGTACTGATTAATCTGATGTCTAGTTAGGGGAGCAGAGTCAAACGATCGCGGCTGGGGGGTACACTAGGAACTGGAGGCGAAAGCCAAAGGAAGAACCTTCTCCCCAGTCCCTCCTTCTAACTGGTTGGATTAAACAAACGCAAGTAAAGTAAATCACTTACAGTCTTAAGGCTGGTTTTGGGAGTCAGTAGATCCTTAGGCTACCCCAATTAAGGACAGCCTTGTTTTGTTGTGTTGCAGGGTCCATATCCCCTGTCCTTCCGACCTTCTCCTAGTTTATGCTGGGAAGACGGTCATTGAATCCCCGATTGGAAGGACCATTAGAATATTCTAGGAGGCGCAAGTTAGATTTTGGTCAATTCGATCCCATGGCCGAACAACAGCCTCCTCTGCTTGAAAATCCACAGGAAGAATTTAGAAGGCAGCTGGAACAAATGCAGAGAATGCAAGAATGGTTCCAGAGAATGCAGGGCGCTCAGCCCTTAAAGGATTTTTATGATCCTTCGAATTACGGGGAACGTCCCGGCGTCCAGATTCCAGTCGATGACGTAGAAATCAAGCCCCAGGTGTTAAGCCTGATTAAACATTATCATGGGCTTGGCTCCGAAGATCCGTTTTAGCACTTGGAGGATTTGACCACTTTGGTCCAGACCACCAAGGCTCAAAACGTTAACGAGGAGCAAATGATCATGAGGCTCTTCCCCCACTCTCTTAGGGATAAAGCCGCGCATTGGTATAGGACAATAGGAAGACCAATTACAACTTGGAATGAGTTGAAATCGGCCTTTCTGAAGAAATTCTTCCCAGTCGGTCGTACCAATGCTTTGAGACGGGCAATCACTACTTTTACCCAGCGGCCGGGGGAGCAGTTTCATGTGGCCTGGGAGTGATTCCAGGACTTATTGCGGAGGTGTCCACACCACGAGGTGCCGAAATGGCAACTTGTGCAGATCTTCTATCATGGGTTGAATGAGCAACTCAGAAACCATGTGGATGCTTCTTGCAGAGGCAATTTCCTCAATAAAGATGCAGATAGTGCACATGATTTATTTGAGGAAATAAGTGAGAATTCAATTAATCATGCCTCCATGGATAGTTTTAACCGGTCCCAGCAACCCAGATCAAATGTCAATGAAGTCCAGGACTCTCATTCACTTGATATGGAATTGATTTGTAATAAACTTGATAAGGTGGACTTGGTTGCTAAAAGAATGGAAGAGTGGATGGCTGGCAATTCTATGAACAACTCTCAATCCACTCAATCCCAAAATTCGGGATTCCATTCCCCACGAGCTCCTTCTGGATGGGAGTTCGTGAATCAACTCGATGTGACTCAATCTATGAGTCAGCATTTCTCGGAACCCCATGGGTTCCCAACTGGGGCCTTTGATCCCAGTTTTTCTGATCCTTCCTTTTCTTTCTCTCCATCCTCACCCTATGAGGATGTCTGTGCTGTACAAGAGAATGTTAGATCCAACCCCTACTCGAATGCCTATAATCCAGGTTGGAGAAACCACCCTAACTTCTCTTGGAAAAATCTGGGACAACAGACCCAATTCCGACCCAGCAACTATGCTCCGCAACGTCCAATGGGTCAGGGTCAAGTATATACTCAGTTGCCTCCGAATCAGGTCAATCAGCCAACTTGGAATGCCCGTCAACCCGCAGGGCAGGCTGATTTGAACCGTCAAATGGTAGAGATGCAAGGATCTATGCTCCAGCTTATGCAGCAAATGAAAAACTCGCTGGACAACTTGCAATCCGGGCTCATTGCTAACTCTCGTCAACCCGGATCTCTACCATCCCAACCCGCGAAACATTATAAATTCGGGCAATCAAGCCCAAGGGTACAGAAATCAGAGGGACCCGCACGCACATGCTCAGGTGGTTGAGCAGGGTTCCTCGTCTTCTTCTGCTAATCAACAATTCATGATCAATCAAGCCCCTCCAATCTTTCCTAACCCTCCCCAAGACCCAAATTCTTATGCTTCTGCAAATTCTGTCACTTTGAGGAGTGGTAAGAAGACTCAGGATCCACAACCACACTATTCTGATCTTTTGAATCCTGAAGAATCTGAGAGAGAGGAGAATTCTAGAGAAGAAATCAAGGCTCAGGAACCTGATTCCAAAGATCTAACTAATGTTCCTTTTCCTGAAGCCTTAGCCAAAGCAAAGAAGAAGAAGTCTGCTGATAGCAATGAGGAGCTTCTGAATTTATTTAAGAATGTTGAGATCAATATTCCGCTCCTTGATGCTATCAAGCACATACCGGCTTACGCAAAATTTTTAAAGGAATTATGTACACAAAAGCGTAAGTTGAGAGAATCTGTTCCGAGGAAGGTGGTACTCTCTGAGCAGGCTAGCTCTGTTATCCTGCACTACCTCCCTCAGAAAAAGAGAGATCCTGGTGCTCCTTTAATTTCTTGCGTTATCGGAGATTACACATTTGATAGAGCACTTTTGGATCTCGGTGCATCCATCAACCTAATCCCAACTTCTCTTTATGAGAAGCTTGGGTTAGGTGAACTTCGGCCAACTTCAGTAACGCTACAGTTAGCGGACCGTTCGGTCACAAACCCGCGAGGTGTTATTGAAGATGTTATAGTTAAGGTCAAGGATTTCTATTTTCCTGTAGATTTCCTTGCCCTTGACATGGATGTACCAGATAATCTGAGGAACACGCCCATCATTCTGGGACGTTCGTTCCTGGCTACCGCAAAGGCCAACATTAATTGTGAAAGCGGTAGCATGGAAATCGCCTTTGGGGACCAACGAATGAAATTGGATATTTTTAAGGCGATAAACAAATTTGAGGATTGTGGATTTATTGAGGAACTTGATGAGGATAATGTTAATATTGAAACTTGTTTGACAGTTTCTTCAATTGAAAGTTCCACTTTGGTTAATGAATTTGACCTGCAACCCTCTGAACTGACATCTTCGGAAGAGGTTACTGATTTTGTTAACTCAAAACCTCTTCCTCTTATTGAATCTTCAGCATCTACCCTACCATCAATCATTACCCCACCCCAGCTTGAATTGAAACCATTGCCCGAGAATTTAAAATATCAATTTCTAGGACCTCAGAATACGCTCCCTGTGATTATTAGTGCTAAATTAACAAAGGAGCAAGAGATTAAATTGATTAAGGTCCTAAAGGAACATAAGGAGGCAATTGGTTGGACCATTCATGACCTCAGGGGGATCGAGCCATCTTACTGTAATCATAGAATATTTTTGGAAAATGGATCCCGCCCTTCTCGCCAGATGCAAAGGAGATTAAATCCAAATATGCGAGAAGTGGTCAAAAAGGAAATCATCAAGTGGCTTGATGCAGGAATTATTTATCCAATCTCTGACAGTCCCTGAGTAAGTCCCGTTCAGATTGTTCCAAAGAAAGCCGGGATTACTGTTGTGACTAATGAGAGAGGTGAATCTGTCACAACTCGTTCAGCTTCCTCTTGGAGAGTTTGTATTGATTACAGGAAGTTGAACACAGCCACTAAAAAGGATCATTTTCCCCTACCCTTCATTGATCAAATCTTGGAAAAATTAGCTGGGCAGAAGTACTTCTGTTTTCTTGATGGCTACTCGGGATATAATAAAGTTCCTATCCATCCCGGGGATCAGGAAAAAACTACTTTCACCTGTCCCTACGGAACCTTTGCTTTTCGTAGGATGCCTTTTGGGTTATGCAATGCACCTGCAACTTTTCAAAGGTGTATGCTAGCCATATTTTCCGACATGGTGGGAGAGTTTATGGAAGTCTTCATGGATGATTTCTCTATTTTCGGAGAATCATTTGACTCTTTTTTGGCTAATTTAGAAATGATCCTTAAGCGATGTATCAAGACACGACTGGTCCTTAGCTGGGAAAAGAGTCATTTCATGACCCAAGAAGGCATCGTTTTGGGTCATATAATCTCTGAACGGGGAATTGAAGTGGACAAAGCTAAGGTTGATGTTATCGCTAAACTTCCTCATCCCACATCTGTTAAACAAATCAGATCATTTCTTGGCCATGTGGGATTTTATCGAAGATTCATCAAGGATTTTTCGAAGGTTGCTTGACCTTTGAGCAATCTTCTTGCCAAAGAAACGTTGTTTGTTTTTGACGAATCATGCCGAAAGGCATTTGATTTTCTGAAAACGGCAGTCACCTGTGCTCCAATTTTGCAACCACCAATTTGGATAGCCGCATTTGAGATCATGACCGACGCTTCTGATTACGCGGTCGGGGCTGTCCTGGGTCAGAAAATTGACCGAAAGCCCTCTGTCATTTACTACACTAGTAAAACTCTGGATGAAGTCCAGAGGAATTATACTGTCACTGAAAAGGAATTACTAGCTGTAGTATTTGCTTTGGAAAAATTCAGGGCTTATCTCTTGGGGTCTCATGTTATTGTTTATACCGACCACTCGGCCTTGAGACATCTCTTGGCTAAAAAGGATGCTAAACCCCGGCTTATTCGTTGGATTCTTCTTCTTCAAGAATTTGATCTTGAAATCAAGGATAAAGCCGGGGTACAAAATGTGGTAGCGGATCATTTGTCGAGACTCCTAGGTGATTCCTCTTGTCCGGATATTCCGATTGCTGACACTTTTCCGGATGAAACCATTCTTACAATTTTAGGTGTCCACTCCCCATGGTTTGCTGACATTGTTAACTATTTGGCCGTTGGTCAAATCCCCCAGGATTGGACCAAGCAACAACGAGATAGACTCAAATCTGAGGCCAAATACTACTTTTGGGAGGACCCTGAACTGTATCGCATCGGCTCTGATCAGATTATTCGCCGGTGCATACCGGAGAATGAATTCAACAGTATACTTGAGTTTTGCCATGCATCTGGGTGTGGTGGACATTTCTCCGGAAGAAAGACGGCTGCAAAAATCTTGCAATCTGGCTTCTATTGGCCGTCTTTATTCAAGGATGCCCAGGATTTCTCAAGGTCATGTTCTCGATGTCAGGCACTCGGGAGCATAACTAAGAGAGACATGATGCCCCTAAACCCTATTCTTCCTGTAGAAATTTTCGATGTTTGGGGCATCGATTTCATGGGACCCTTTATCCCTTCATTTGGACATCAGTACATTCTTGTTGCTGTTGATTATGTTTCCAAATGGATTGAGGCAATTCCCACCCGAACCAATGACCACAAGGTGGTCATCAATTTTGTCAAGAAAAATATCTTCAGTAGGTTCGGGATTCTGAGGGCTATCATCAGTGATGGTGGCACTCATTTGACTAATGCCCAATTCCAAAATTTATTGGCCAAATACGGGGTTAATCATCGAATTTCCACACCTTACCATCCCCAAACGAATGGACAAGCCGAGATCTCCAATCGAGAGATCAAGAACATTCTGCAAAAAACGGTTAGACCTGATTGCAAGGATTGGACTCAAAAGCTTGAGGACGCTCTTTGGGCCTACCGTACGGCGTATAAAATGCCCATCGGCATGTCTCCATTCCGTTTGGTGTATGGAAAGGCGTGTCATCTACCCGTAGAGATTGAACACAGGGCATTCTGGGCAATCAAACAATGCAATCTAGATCTAAATCTAGCTGGGAAGACCAGGAAACTCCAACTATCTGAGTTGGAGGAGCTTAGAAATGATGCTTATGAGAACGCTAAGATCTACAAGGCTCGGACCAAAGCTCTACATGATCAAATGATTTCCCGCAAGAGCTTTGAGCCAAACCAAAAGGTCTGGTTATTCGATTCTAAACTTAAGCTCTTTCCTGGTAAACTTAGATCTAAATGGAATGGCCCATTCATAATTGATCAGATTTTTCTAAATGGTGCCGTTCAGATTTCTGACCCAAAGACTGGTAACACCTTTAAAGTCAATGGTCAACGTCTGAAGCCTGTTGTTGACTGTAATCTTCCAGAACCCGTTTCAGACTCTGTTGCTCTAGCCATTCTGTGACTTCTTTGGCTGGACTTCGCCTAGCTGATGGCATTAAACTCAGCAATTGTAAATATGACACAAGGCTGATACGAGCTTCATATCCAGGTGACATCTTTCATATTCTACCCTCTCTTTCATGTCTCTTTTTCAATGAGGACATTGCATCAGCTAGGCATAGGGGGGTGGATTCATTCTTGAATTATTTGGTCAGCCTTGTGAAATCCATGTAAATTGTTTCTCTTCTTATAAAAAAGAAAAAAAAAAAAGGAAGGATTAGTTGGACATTAGGACTTTTCAATCCTAAGAAATTTTACATTAGAATCTGAACACAAAGACCCCTCAGGTCTTTGGACTTAATTAGCCTGTGTATCCACTAAAATGTGGATTTGTCTTTGAGTCCTCGCCATTTTAATTCTATTATAATTGGAATAAATAAGTTTGGGTGATAAGTACACGACTTATTAACCCGCCCTCTGATTTGAGGGAATTTTGAGTTTTAAGCATCTACACACTTTCTTTGCACTGACTCGTTATTCGGCGATTCTAACGGAAATTGGGTAGCTAATGAACCTTCTAGGGTGATATGGCTGGCAAGTTATCGTGGGTAACAGCCCATAGGTAGGTTGTCTAGAGCCCAGTCACTGGACCTTTCTCTTTTTGCTGCCTTTAGGTAAATCTTAGATCCGAGAAGCCACCTACTTAAAAAAAAAAAAAAAAAAATCAAAAAGGAGAAAAGAAGAAAAAGAAATAAGCCACACTTCGCCGCACGAGTATGGCTGGCAAGTTGTCGGTGGTAACAGCTCATCGACCGGTTGTCCAGAACCCAACTCAGAAAATGCACTAAAAATTCCCAAAACACTTAGGAAGAAGCGGAGAAGTAGAATAAACCGGGGAGATATACACTAGATTCACCCTTGTGTTGACCTCGTTAAAAAATAAAAGTAAGGAGAAAGGTACCGGTTGTAAAGATACACCTTTAGGCAGAATTCTTTTTGAGGTCACCTAGAGGCGTAGAAATCTGAAGTCCGTTCTAATTGCCGGTCAACAAGTCTATCACAATCACAATAAGATGCTTAAAACTTAGGGTTCTCATCAAATCTTGGGTGAGTTGAATGGCCGTAGAAAGCCACCCTTAAACCCTAAAATTTGAAAATCCAAAAAAAAAAAAAAAAAAAAGAAAATTGGAAAAGAGTAAAAAGAAAAAGAAATTTTTCTTTGAATAAGGCGAGGGCTTGAGGTGGTCTGCATTTTGGTTGATACCCAGGCACTGTTGTGTCTTTGAAAGTTCAGTTCTTAAGTAGACAATTTCTTAATGATTGAAAATAACTCAGGTCCAAATAATCTAACCTAATTCTTTTATAAATAGCATATAGTTTTTGCTAGGGACTAGCAAAAGATAGGCATGGGGGTATGATGTAAACACATTTACACTACTTAAAATGTCTATTTATGCATGTTCTTAAGCATAGGATTGCATTTCATGATATAAATATTGCATAACATGCATCATCTCGCATTTAGAGTAGTTTGAATAAAATGGAGGTTAACTATCTCCTTTTATGTGCTTGGATAGGGCAAAAATTTTATCGAGGCCTCGGATCAAAGATCCAACCGTATGGATGTGATCAGGGCGACGATTGGAGTTCAACGACTCCAAGATCGCCCTAATCAGGCATCCGTAGCATCAGATAGAGACCGGGGAACCCTAGAAGATCAAGGGCCAGGATGGTGTAAATCCGCACTTCAGATGACAAATTCGACCGCACAGTTGAATTCGGATCGACGATCGCGGCCCAACGACACAAAAATCGAGTCAATCCGACATCCGTGGCACCATCTACAACTTCCAGAAGATGGACGGCCAAGATGGCGCCACGTGGTGCCATCTCAGCCGCCCAAACGGCCGCTGACATTTTGTGAAGGCTCCCGCCCGATCGCTCTCCACCGTCAGATGGAGATCCAACGGCTGTGGCCGCCCGGCGCTTAAAACGAGCGCTCGACCATCCGCGCGCCGCAGCGCAACGGTCGAGCGCGCTTACGCGAGCGCGGGGCGCGGGTTCGAGCCGTGGCGAGTGGATTGGAGGCACGGGTTATTGAGGCGCGTGGAGCGTCGGATGGAGATCATGCGATCGTGGGCTCCCGATAGCGCCGACGCGCGATTGGACGCCCCGCGTAACGCGCGATCGCACGCGCAGGCGGGCGGGTTGCAGCGGGCGCGGACGCGATTTAAGCCGTCCGATCTCGCGATCGGACGGCTGAGACTTCGCGGACGTGCGTAGGCGTTACGCATGCGGGCGGCCGAGCGGGCGCGCGTGGGCGCGGCAGCGACGGCCACGTCGGGGCTTTAGTGACGGATTTATCCGTCACTAAAGACCCCTTATTTATTATTTTGAAGATGTAATGTCCATTTTGCCCCCACTCCTTGCAACTATAAAAGGAGACCCCCTCCATACGAAATTTTCATCCCTTCTTTCTCCTCTCTACCCCTCCGAAGCTCAAAAGAAGCTTGTCCCACACCCGGGATGCTTCTCGCGAGATAAAGTCCAATTTTCGTTCCCCTTCGGAAGTGGATCCCGCGACGACGACGACGTGCTGCTTCGTTCCCGTTCTTCTGATTCATCCTCCTTCGTCCCGCTTCGTTCTCCTTCGTCCAGGCGTCGTCCCGTCCGGCTCGTCCTCCAAGCAATCGTCGAGGAGGATAACATTTCTCTCCCTATTCTTATTTACAGCTTTTCTAGTGTAGAATTTTCTGCTTTATAGTGTAATTGATTTTCCGCATTCTAGTGTAACTTTTATAAACAATTGAAATATTGAATGCATGTCTCTTTCTCTCTCTCTTTCTCTCTCTCTCTCTCTTTCTCTCTCTCTCTCTCATAGTTTGATAGCCCCATTGTAATTATAACGCCTTGCTTAAAGAAAATCTTAAAAAAAATATAATTGCGGAATAGATCAACGTAGCCTCCCTGTGTTCGACCCGGAATTTTAATTTCGGTATAAATTTTATTTTTTGAACACGAATTCTTCGCTTTCGAACTACAACGACAGGTTTTCCAAAATCGAACACGTTAGCATAGGTTCGTAGCGTTCAACACCCCCTGGGAAAACTCGTGATTTTTCTGCATTCAAGATATGATGGTAAAATTATAGTTTTAACCTTCGTTTCTTGTCTTTCTCTCAGAATGATTATGCAATGAATTATGGCTCTTTGGTAGTTATGTAGGAGCATTTATTCCTTGATAATAACTAAATTAAGCTAGCTATGACTCATGATGGTATTCCCATCACTATCTTAGTAATTAGGGTTTCCAATCCTAATTCTAGCAACCATTCTAGACTCAATGAAAATCATCCTTTTATATATATGTGTGTTGCAAAATCACCATGGGATTCCTTGCCATATTTTCTTGTGATTAAAGTTTCCTATTTTAATTTCTGCATCTTTAGCAGCAACATATTGTGCAAAAACTTAAAAATTATTATAAATCGTCATGCTTTTTAAGAAAGTAGAGATAGAGAGATCGGAATCAGATTTCACATTTCCAAAATGCCTCCCTGAGTTTGATCAGGACTCATCATCTCGTTATTACAAATATTTTTATTTTGATCGGATTTCACACTATACTACAATATAACGACGATTTTCATATTCGAAAATGTGAAAATCCTATTGAAGTGTTTGTGGGTTGAACCTAAGATTTAAAGAGAGGGGAGTGAAGTAGGAGAGGGAAAGGAAGAGAGGAAACCTAAATTAAGGATTAAAGGGATAGGGATTGCACCGACTTTGATTGACCAATCATGGAGAAGATGAATTCCTCTAGTGAGGGAGATGGTGAGGAAGAAGAGGTCTAAGGAGCTCCTGCTAGTATTGCGAGAAGCGAATGAAGGAGAGGAGATTCCCTTTGCCTATGGTTTATGGTAGAGGACAAAGATGAAGGTTGGAGGTGGCCAGAGCTGCAGCGGAGCTGGCCAGAGAAGAAGGATTTGAAGAATTTGAGGCCTTAACCAAGATAAGGAAGATGGCTGAGGAGCTAGAGCTTATATAGAGCTCAAGTCCAAGCTCTAAACAAGGGAAGAGGCTCTATTTGCATAGAGAATAAGGCACATGACACCCACGAATTTTGTGGGTTCGCTAGAGCTTGATTCAGTGAGTTAAGATCTCAAATCACCTTCAGAAGATTCCCTGCAATGTGAACATCAGTCTCACCAAATTTGTTTGGATTTGGTGTTAGTTTGATTGGGTTTTGAGGTGGTCAAAGGTCGTCCATAGGTTGGTTGACCTAACAGTGGCATCAAGGACCTAACAGTGAAGAAGATGAAGTTAGGGGGCTTTTTGTAATTAATTCGGAAGTTAGACCTAAGCACCAAAAATCACACACCAGTCTAGTTCAGTGAGCTTAATAAAGAAGTCATGCCAAAAGTGTTCTGTTATGAAAAGTTTCCTCGAAGATCTAGCTTAGGAGTAGCTCGACAATGCAAGTTGATTGGTCGAGTTCTTGGTGCGAAAAGGTGGGAAATTCCCCTTGAAGCTGCATATTAACATGTTGTTTCCTCAGTGCTTGTCTCCAAGGATATCTAAATATCCTACTAGCGGCATGTAAGCACCTTGCGCTGGTTTAGGTGCCACAAGCGAGATTATCCCAAAATGTCAAAAGCCAGGGCCTGAATTTAGCTACAGAACACCATGGGTAGCACTATCCTGAAGTGTTGAAAGCCAGGAGTTCTGGGGTTTACCATGGGTGGTGTTATACCAAAGCATCGAAAGCCAATTACCCTTCGAGAATTGATGGTGGGGACAAGGAATCCGATACTGACCGTGTTTAGGGCTAATTTGAGGCTAGATTTAGGGAAATATAAAAGGAAAAGAGAGAAAACTCTCAAAATGAAAAATCATTCTATCTCTCTTATCAAAAAAGCACTGGCAAACTGAACTTGGATTTACTACATTCTACGTATGGGTGCTTCAACTGATGGGGTTAACGAACCTCTGAGCAGTTTTTACGAGCCTTAGAAATCTTCACTACAGACCCAAGCTAAAGTTGGTCAGGTTTGAATCTTGATTGATACCTGAGTACCTCTAGGCCTATTGTTGGCATTCTGATATGATTTCTAGAGAGGCACACATCAGGCATTAGAACATAAAAGCATGGTCTAGAGATCTAATTCTTTCAATGAGATTTTGCTAGGGACTGGCAAAAGTTAGGCATGGGGATATGATGGCAACACCATCATTAGCCATAACTAGCTTTAATTAGTTAGAATCAAGAGACAAATGCTCCTACATAGTCACCTAAGAGCAGTAATTCCATACAAATCCATTTTGAGAAGAAAATATTAAATCAGGGTTAATTATGCAATTTTAACATCACATCACAGATGCAGAGTAACCACGAGCTTTGTCAGGGGTTAATTGAAGGTCAAATGAGCATTAAAGTCCAATGAGTGGGTTCACACAGATAGAAATAAGGTTTCACATATTCTGAGAACCAAAACAACACACAAAACCTTATTTTCAGACCAGCTTAAATTAGAGAGGTTCTAGCTAGGATAAAATGCATCGAAACCTCCTAAAAATCATATAAAAATATTCTGAGAGGTTTAGTATCCTTTGTTTGACCATCTGAACCTAGTTTGACATTGAATAGAGTCACAAACAAGATTTTGCCTTAATTTAATTTGATCTTCTATGCAAATTGCCCAGTCAAACATGGTCAAAACTCAAATCCGTCTTCACCATTAGATTCCTTGCATCCAAATTTATTTTGTACCAAAAGTTGGGCCCAATCAGATCCATCTTGGCCTATTTTGCATTTAAGTCCATTAAATCTCTATTTTTCTCAATCAAACCACTAAGACCCACAAACCAAAGGGCAGACAACGGGGTCGAATAATCCCTAAGCCTTAGACCTACTACATCAGCTTTGCACTTTCCTCAACCTCTTAAGGACTAATCTAGATCTTAACGAATATGTGAGTGCTTAAGCCCTACAATAAGCCCAAGAGGCCTAAGATCAGCATTCTTACCAATCTCCTTGTCTCTAGCATTTCAGGATTTAGTCTTTCTTTCGATTAGGACTAGAACTTAAATAAATTTCATAATCAATTGCTCTAACTATCAATCTTTTTCTTGATTTTTGCTCCTTTCTGCATTCTGCATTTCCTAATCAAGAAAGATTTGTAATTAATTCTCAAAATTTCCTCCCCTTTCTCCATTTTTTTATATGTATTTTTTCTGTGAGAACCCCTCAAGGAATTGAATTTCCATTTGATTTGCACTTTAACAATCCCCCCCCCCATACCTAAGTTTTGCAATGTCCTCATTGTAAACTGGGAGGGTATGAATTCAGCTTGGTTCAAGGATTAAAATAGGGTCAAAGGGTGAGTGAACGGGTCAGGATGGCTATTGCGGAAGATTTCAAGCTTTGATGCAAGTATCAAAGGTGGAGTCGGCTATTCTAAAGTTGAATTCTCAGGTGCAATAGGAGTGTAGCTCAAAAGAATGATCAAAAGGGTCTTGGGTTTTTGGAATGACTGGTTGCCTCCCCTTAAGCGCTAAATTCAATGCCTTCAGCCGAGCAGAAGGTGGTCAAGGAGAAGTGGTGGTCAAATCAGAGGAGTTTTGAAGAACAAGCACCTTGATCAGTAGCCTAGTTGCTCCAACCAGGTGCTTGTTCAGGTCGACGGGCTGATGATGCAAACCAAACCCAATCAGTCTGGTGGGTTGATGGATGTGAATCAATAGCTATGGAGCCCACCATATACTTTGTAGCTTGGAAAGATATGGAAATGCGAATCACAGGTTTGGATAAATCGGTTCAGCCTGATCAGAGTAGGGGTCCTCAAGAGATAATGGATCTATGGAAAATGTAGGAATACTATTTGTGGGATTAGAGAAGGATATGATATGATTATTGGTTTGATCAATGTCCGATTCCCTATCAAAAGATAGAGGTGAATCATATGCAACCAGATCATAGATAGGTGAATCATAGTAGAAGTTGATTCCAGTGGCGGGTCAAGGTTGGGATTGGATTTTGGAAGATTCTGGCTCTGGATCGGAAGGTGTGGCTTCTTTTAGGTCCAAATCATTGGCCTCAGCATTAGAATCAAAGAACGGGTCATGGATGTTGATGTCGTAAACTGGCTCATAATCATCAAGAAACAATGGATCCCTGAATTCAGAGTAGGATTCGAAATCATCAAATAATCTACGAAAATCAATTTCTGAACCTAATTCCAGATAGGGATTTCCACCATGGAACAAATCATGATGCATAGAACCAACAACCTGACTTGGATCAACCTAATCTCAAATTCCAAGCTAAAATAGGTGTCCTTATTAGGCATAGGCTCGGGTTCTTGACTCCTAAGATAGATAGATCCAATTAAATCCCAACTCTTCCAACTCCTCTGTTTCTGTATCGTAAATCGGTATGACTTTTGAAAAATCAATTTGTGTCTCTAAGGAGTTTGGAGAGGTGCAATCATCAAATACAGGAACAGAATTATGGTCCAGATCTAAAATCTGATTCTCATCATATTGGACCTCTTGATCATCCCAAATAGGCTTAGATCTAGATTCCAGGTCAAGGGTAGGGATTGGATCATTAGAATTTGGACATGGTTCTATTGGGATGTCAGAATCACTCATGAGGATTACCCTAACAGGATAAGGTTTGGGAATTACATCCTTGAGAGATTTTGATTCATGCTCATCATAGGTGTTTGGGAAATCAAGGCATGATGGACCAACTTCATGGCTCTCTAAAGCTGGTTCAGAATCAAGACACCTGCAACTGGATCCACCCAACCAATGTCAAGATTAGGTATGTTATTCTGTACAAAATTTAAATCTGATTTCATTTGGGTTGGGGGTCCACAACAACCTCGATTTTCTAATATGGGCTTTGGGAAGTCATATTGATCCCCAATGTTGCTCCAAGATGTCTCATCAACTTTTGAGGGGATATATGGGTATTTTTGATTGATGGCTTCATGCACCATATTCAGCAATTTTCCATGTTTCTCAATGAGATCTTGGTATTTTTCCCAAAGTAGGGGATTTGACCAACATTCTAGATATTCATTGCTATGTAATTTCCCCAATTCAATATATTCTAATAAGAGATCATCCCATGTTGAACCATGTGTCATTTGTGTCAATATCATTCCAACATGGTTCATAATGTGGATTGTTGATTTTAATACATTAACGTGAATTTTCTTAAATGGATTTAAGGTTTTGTAATACTCATCATGATGTCTAAGAACATCCTCAATCATTTTCTCTTTCATGCTCATTTAGGATTCAGGTTTCCTAAACATTCTTCCTAAATTATTAGGTTGCATTTTCAAATCAAGTGGTGGATCAAGATGTAGAATCAAATTTAGGTTCAAATTGAATTGATTAGATCATATCAGAAATCCCACAGAAGAACAACTCTAATGGAGGACTCTAGCTCAAAAACCTAGGGACCTTCCTATGTATGTGCTCTAGAGAATAGATGAGCAACTAGATGTTTATTGGGCCCAATCAAAGTACCTAAAGATTTTTTGATGATTAAGGTTGTTTCGAGGGGGATGATACCTCTGAATAAAAAGTCCACACACCCGAGAATTACTTGGGTAGCTAGGAAGGGAAAGCCCCGCAAAGAACCCTATACGATAGAGCATCCCTACGGGTTACAGGGTTTCCCCCACCCGATGTTCCCTGTCACTGCGGTTCCAAGTAGTCCGAAATGTGTGAATTAAAACCTTAAGTCTACCAATTTTAGTCCTAATTTGTGCCTTGAATTTCACTTGATTAGAAGTTGATTCAATTTGTGACCTAATTTGGAGGTTGGTTGATCCACAAGGTGGACCAACTTCACTTGACTTTCCATAAAAATGGAGGATGAAATTTGGGTCAAGACCCAAAATCACCCTGAATTGACTCTCAGGTTATTAGGTCCAAACATTTTAAGATTCAAGTGAAATTAGAACCTGATTTTAGGGTTTACTTAAGTAGATCTTTTCCAAACAAGGGCTTGGGTGGAAAAATAGGAGAAATTTGAATTCTCCTTTCGGCAGGAAACTCCAGTGAGGATGGCTAGCCGCCTAAGGGTGCCCGACGTCTGCACCGACGGCTCTGATGGATGGGCGGTATGGCACTCACGGTCTTGGCAAAGAAATGAGCATGGTGCCCAGGTGTCTAGTGGAGCCAGGACTCTGGACAAAAGGGGCTCTCATGGTGGCTGGGGTCGAAGCCGTAGGGAAGTGATTTGTTTCAGATGTCGGCTTCGGGGGCACCTGGTGGCAATGTGCCATCGGCCGATGCTCTGTCTTGCTTGTGGAGGCTTTGGTCAGAAGCGAGACTCCTGCCTGACGTCTCGCGGTGGTACTAGGGGTAGGTTGCGCACTGCACCTTCGTTTCCTAAGGGTGAGGCGCAGCTGCCTCTTCCACGCCCCCCCCACCCCCCCCCCCCCCCCCCCCACATCAACTCTTGGGGGCCACACTATGGATGTGGAGATTCCCCTGACTGAGGACATTAAGGTGGCGGAGATAGTCTTGCGTGGAGGCTTGATTGGGGAAATGATGATGGGTACTCTTTCCCTGGAGAGAGTTCGGCAACTGGTAAGCTCTCTTTCCTTATCGGCTGATGCTTGGAAAATTGCGGTTATCTCTCCATCACGGTTTGTGCTTTTTGATGTGGGTGTGGTAGATGTCGAGAAGTATTATTTTCAAACCAGCAATTTGGGTGGATTGTCAGTGATCTGGTGGTTAGTATCCACCTTTGATGGTTCTTTGACTGAGCGTCCCCCTCAAAGAGCTGCTCCCAGGTCTGGTTCTCTTGAGATCAGAGGCCTGCCTCTACATCTGAGGTCTAGGATGGTGGTGGAAAATATGGTCGCTGGTTTTGCATCTGTGGCTGAGGATACTGATGTTGGTCTGACTGAAGGAGATGCCAGTGCTCTGAAAGTGAGGGTGAATGTCTTCAGGGCTGGATCTATTCCTGATAAACTGATTCTCAGGTGTGGGGGCAGCTCTTGGATGCTCTTGTTGAAATTTCATGTGGCAAACAGGAATGTGGAGTCGAGTCATCACCCCCCTCTTATGCTGAGGTGCTGCAAACCAAAGCTCCTTCCTTACAACCAAACTGTGCTAGTCAGGAGTTGGTGGCAGAACACACTAAAAGTATGGAATTGGTAGATGGGGTGGGGAGCTTGAGGGCTGAGGAGATGACGACTGAAACTCTGGAGGATAGGGGTGGAATAGCTCTGATCCAGGATGAATCTGCAGTGGTGGTTAAAGAAGGGGAGGAAGTTAATGTGATTAATGAAGCTGTGGTTGAGGACTTGAAAGCTCCTGCTAGTGATCCTGTTGACTCTGATTTGGTAGATCCCTCTGTGAACTCCTTTGACTTGCAGTACTGCTCTCCTATGGCTGATGAATTGCACTTAAAGTCTAAGACTCCTTCTACCTCTGGGCTTGGGAAACCTCCTTACAAGCTGAGGCTAAGAAGACACACTCCTACACAAAAAGTTGATGAGTCTGTCATTGCAGGTGTGATGAAGGTTGGCAAAGCATCTGCTCCTAAGAAGGGGACAGATCTAACATCCAAATGAGGATTTTTACTTGGAATGTGCATGGGCTACGCGACAGAAGTAAGAGGGGGACCTTGCTTAGATATTTGCGAGAATGGGAGATTGATTGTGCCATCCTCTGAGAGATGTATATTGATAGTGAATCTGACAGGGCATGGGTGGAGATGAGAGCTGGTCTTGCAAATGACCTTGTGGTGATCAATTCTAATGGCAGATCTGGGGGAATTGCCATCTGGTGGAAGAAGCATGTGCTGCGTTTGGAGGAGGTCTCTTTGGCTAGGCACCTTTTGACTTGCAGGTTCAATAGAGGCCAGGGGGACAGTGATATCTTTGTGACAGGTGTGTATGGTCCTAGTGACCCTAGCAGGAGGCAGGAGCTGTGGGAGGATTGGAACTTGGATACAGATTTTATGAATGGGGCGATTTGGCTTGTTGGAGGGGACTTCAATTGTGCTTTGGTGGGGAGTGACAGGCCCAATGAGGTGGTGGATAGCTCTACCACTGGCTTCCAGTTGATGGTCCAGGCTTTGGGCTTGTGTGAATTTCCCTCTTCGAGCTCTGAATTCAGTTGGAGGAATGATAATGGGCTCATGTCCAAGATTGATAGGTTTTTTGGCAATGCTGTGCTGATGGATCTCTTCCAATTGAACTTTATTTGTGGTCTTGAACGTCCCTTCTCTGACCATACACCTTTGGTCTAGGACAATGGTGAACAGGTGTTGGCTGGATCCTGTTTCAAGTTTAGGAAGTCATGGCTGAGGGAGCTAGGGTTCAGAGATAGGTTTGCTGGTTGGTGGAGGGCCCAACAGGTTGAAGGCACAGCTACCTTCAGGTTGGCTTCCAAGATTTTGGCTTTGAAAGGAATGTTAAAGGAGTATGGTGATGTTATCTCTTTCCTCAAGCATCAGAAACGTCGAGAGGCCTTGCTGAAGATTCAAGAACTGGATGCCAAGGAAGCTGTGGCTCAGCTGTCTGAGCTGGACTTTGCTAACAGAAAGAAGTGGCAGAGGGTGGTGGCTGAAGAAGACCTGAAACTGGAGATGGATTGGAGGGAACAATCAAGGCAGCTGTGGCTAAGTGAGGGGGATGCAAATACTAAATTCTTCCACTTGGCTGCCAGTTCTAGGAGAAAAGTTAATCTGATCTCTTCAATTATTAAAGAGGGGCAGAGAGTTACCTCCATCTCTGATATCAAAGCTGAGGCTGTCAGGTACTTCAAGGAGTCTTCAAGAGCTACAGGTAGGGGCTGTTGGAGGATGGCAGCTAGTGATCTCCCCAAAATTACAGAGGCTCAGGGGTCCAGCCTAATTGAATCTGTGTCTGAAGGTGAAGTCTTGAAGGCCATCAAGGATCTCAATTGTGAAGGATCGCCTGATCCTGATGGGATCCAAGTTTTCTTCTACAAAGAATTATGGGATATTGTGGACACTGAGGTTATGGAAGTGATCAGAGAGTTTGCGAATGGCAATTTTGGCTTTGAAAGAATAATAGGTCCTATCTCTTTCTTTTTCCAAAGACTCCAGGTGCTGAATCTTTTCAGGAGTTTAGACCTATTGCTCTCTCTAACTCTTTGTACTTGGTGATTGGCAAGGTCCTAGCCAATAGATTGAGGCTTGTTTTGCAAGAACTGATTCATCCTGCTCAATCAGCCTTCCTCCCCGACAGATCTCTCCAAGAATCCTTTATCATGGCCCAAGAGATGATTTGTGGATGGTACAAGAGAAAATGCAAGGCTTTTCTTTGGAAGGTTGACTTCCACAAAACTTATGACTCCATCAGTTGGCCTTATCTTTGGGATGTGCTTAAAAGAAGAGGCTTTCCTTCTACTTGGATCCGTTGGGTGAAAAGATGTATCACCACTGCCTCTTTCACCCCCCCTGATAAATGGGAAGCTCTGTGGGTCTTGGATTCAGCCCCAATGTGGTATCAGGCAAGGATGTCCCCTGGCTCCCCTGATTTTCAACCTGGCAGTTGACAACTTGGCTTGGTATGCTTGTAAGCTTGTTGAAGTAGGTCTTATTAGAGGGCACTCTTTGTCTTGCAGGAGTAATTTGGCTCCCATTCTTTAGTATGAAGATGATACGGTTTTCTTTGTAGAGGGGTCTATGGATGAAGCAATGGCTTTGCATCATATGATTAATATCTTTGGTGAGCTCTCTGGCTTGAGGTTGAATAGGGATAAATCTAGTTTGGTCTGCTTTGGCTTACCTAAGGAGGAGCAAGGAGCTTTAGTTGCTGTTTTGAGGACCCCCCACATCAGTCTTCCTATTAGATATTTGGGGCTGCTTTTGAGGTGCTCTAGAATGAAGAGAGATTGGAGCTGCCTCTTTGACAAGATTTCAGTGAAATTGGATGGCTGGCATAGCAATTTCCTCTCCAAAGGTGGACGACTTATCTTGCTCAACTCTGTGATCACCTCCATCCTTGTTTTATACTTTTCCATATTTAAAGCACCTAACCCCATTTGGAAAAGGTTGGATGTGTTGAGAAAAAGGTTCTTTCGGAAGGGAGCTAAACATGAGGGCAGATTCTTCCAGCCACTCAAATGGGAGCAGATTTGCCTTCCAAAAGATACGGGTGGACTTGGGATTAAGTCTCTGAAACACTTACATGATGCTTTGCTACTTAAGTGGGCTGTTAAACTCTTGCAAGGAGACCTGAAGCCATGGATTGTCCTGATCAGAGATAGCTATGGTGCTTCCAACAGTGTGCTGTCAAGACTTCAGCCCAGCAGCCCTTCTCCTTCTGGAAATCAGTGACAAGAGCTTTGGCTGATCACTTCCACCTACTGCAGCCCATTCTTGGGGATGGCAAGACCTTCAGCTTCTGGAAGGAGGGGTGGTCAGGGCTGGGTGTCTTGAAGGAGCTCTATCCAATGACATTTGCTGCAACATTTGACAAGGAGGCTACTGTCAGCAGGGTCTGGCCTTGCAGCAGCAGCAGCTGGAATCTGATTGAGGAGGATTCCAGTAGGAGGGGTACCCGGATGTGGGAAGAAAGGAGGAAGCTAATTTCAAACCTTGAGAGCTTTAGGCCTAGGCCTGGAGTGGAGGACAAGTACCTTTGGGAGGGGATTTATAATGTGCAAACTGGCTACAACAGAATTTTGAACCATGAAAGGGGGTGGAGCTGCAACTTCATTGACAAGAAGATCTGGCTTCTAAAAATTCCCCTTAAGGTACAGATGTTTCTTTGGCTATGTAGGAGAGATGGGTTGATCACAAGCGATCTGCGACATAGAAGGTTGGGAATTGATCATCATGTTTTTTATTTACGTGAGATGAATACTGACAATGTAAATCATCTCTTTTCTTCTTGCCTTATCACTGGTGCTATTTGGAGGACATGTCAGGAGCCGCTACCAAATTGGGATTCTATCTGGCATGGGTTTGGTATGAGAGGGAAGCCACATGTATGCATGACTGTCACTCTATGGTGTGTGTGGAAGGCAAGAAATGAGAGACATTTTCAGGAGAGGCTGGTGTGCTGTGAAAGAATTGTAAGAGAGTGCTGGTCCCTCATACATTTTTTGGGATCTCTTTTGTAATTTCTCTTGCTTGTTTATATAATATACCGCTCCGGATTAATATCGTAAGATGATAGCTTTTCTTTCTGTTTCAAAAAAAAAAAAAAACAAGGGCACGGGTGGACACAAATGCAAGAAGATTAATTTCCTTTAATGTATGCAAGAGTGTACTAACACTTCAAAACCCTAAAGTGGAAACCCTAATTCGCTGTATTTCCAAGTTCAAGTTAATCTCAAATATGGAACCTTGGACTCAAATATGAATGTGAATAGTCCAAGATGTCGAGAATTTAAGCGTAAATCCCTAATAAGTACAGGAAATCAAGATAGGTATCTCTAATCAAATCAACTCACTTCAATCAAATATAAATCAAGTTTACAAATAAGGAAACTTTTTGCCTTTGCATGATAATTACTAGAAAAGTAAGGCAAGTGAATCCTAATTCATATGTTTCCTTTTTCTCTTTCCCAAGATTAGGAGATTGATTAGGGAAGAAGAGAAATTTTACCTGCCCCTGGAGTGGTTGATTGTGTGGAAGATCTTCTCATGATGTACCTCGCAAAGGCACAAACAAACTAGATAGGGCAAGTTAGTAATAAGCTCAATCAAATAAGATACAACTAGTGGTGAATTGCATGTTGCTCCATGGCAACGACGTCAAAATGTTTAGTGCAAAATCGTTGATGTTTAGAAATACTTGTCGTAGTATAAGACGAAATTCTCATAAAACAATTAAATTTATAAAGCTCGAAAATAATGTGAGTCTGAGGTCATTCGCAAAGAGCAAATATGGAATTCACGCATTAATCTTAATATAAAATAAATGAGCACAAGGATTAATTGCAAGAAAGATATGCAATGAATGATCCACAAAAATATGTGAAATGATAAGCCAATGTGTACCTCTAAAGATCAGTAGAATAAAAAGAATAGAACCTCAAAAACAATAGTGATTTGAATCACTACTTAACTCTCTTTAATAAATCATGCATCTTAAGTATCTTAACTAATTCAACAGTAACTCGAATCAGACAATCAAATAGTGCCACGGTACTAAAAACAAATCAAATGTTGCATATGAGCTATCAGATGCCTTAAGTGACAGACACAAAACCTTAGCAAGCGCACAAGGGTACCAAGCACAGAGTAAACCTTTTAGAGGCTAAGTGTTAGCCTTTGTTCAGCATGCACCCTGAGGTCATGAGAGCTGCAGCAAAACCCTACCCCCTCCTCCTCAAAAATTCCCCTCTTTTCTCATAACCGGGTAATCGGGTCATGAATAGTACCGGGTCTAGGCTCACCGGGAGTGAGAGGTGAGCGAGGAGTGAATATGCATGAGAGGGGACTCGACCCCCATGTTATTTGGGCGAAGAGGCTATGTCACAAAATCAATTTATACGCATTCAACCCTTTGTCCATATACGATGTGGCACTAAAGGCAATGCCTTTTCTATGCCGCGCCAGTAGCTGCTGTTGCTTCGAATTACAACTGGAGGTGAATGTGTAGGCTCAATTGCTGCTGCAGGAGACTACGTCGTATGCATCCGCAGCTTCTGGTCGTGGTAACAAGCCAGTTGGTGGTCGAAAAAGGGCAATTGACGTCGAGGAAGATGAAGGCAGCGGCATACGTACGCGAAACCTGAAATCCATGAACATAGGCTCTAGGCCCCAATCAGAGAGCTCAAAGGCATTGCCGGTGTGTGAGGAGTGTAGTGGTGGTGTTTATTTGGTGAGTGCATGCGTGTGTTGCGTTTGGTAGGATTTGGTGTTAGTTTGATTGGGTTTTGTGGTGGTCAAAGGTCATCTATAGGTTAGTTGACCAAACAATGGCAACAGGGACCTAACGGTGAAGAAGATGAAGTTAGGGGATTTTCTGAAATTAATTAGAAATTAGGGGCTTGATTGAGAAAAATAGAGATTTAATGGACTTAAATGCAAAATAGGTCAAGATGAACTCTGATTGGGCCCAAATTTTGGTACAGATCTAATTTAGACATAAGGAATCTAATGGTGAAGTCAGATTTGAGTTTTAACCACGTTTGACTAGGCAATTTGCATAGAAGTCCAAATTAGGGTAAAATCCCATCTGTGACTCTGTTTAAAGTCAAAATAAGTCAAATGGTCAAACTAAGGGTACCAATCTTCTCAAAATAATTTTTTATGATTTTTAGGAGGTTTAGTTGAAATTTATCCTGACCAAAACATCTCTAATTTAAGAAGGTCAGAAATTAGAGTTTTGTGTGTTGTTTTGGTTCTTGGAATGCGTGAAACCCTATATCTGTTTGTGTGAACCCACTCATTGGACTTTAATGCTCATTTTACCTTTAAATAACCTTTTACAAACCCTGTGGTTACTCTACATTTGTGATGTGATGTTAAAACTGTATAATTAATCTTGATCTAATGTTTTCTTCTCAAATGGATTTGCATAGAATTACCGCTCTCTGGAGACTATGTAGGAGCATTTGTCCCTTGATTCTAACCAATTAAAGCTAGTTATGACTAATGATGGTGTTAGCATCATAAATCTCCCTGATTTATTCTACTTTCCTACTTCCCTAAGTGTTTGGGAATTATTTGTGCATTATCTTTTTAAGCTGGACTCTGAACAAACAGCGAACGAGATGTTACCCATGGTAGCTTACCAGCCATACTCATGTTGTCAGGTATGGATTATTTATATTTCTCATTTTTATATTTTTTTGAATTTTTTTTCTTTCTCTGAGTAGGTGGCTTCTCTGATCTAAGATTTACATAGATAGAAGAAAAAGTATGGTCGTGTCACTGGGCTCTGGACAACCAGCTAATGAGCTATTACCCATGATAACTTACCTGCCATACTACCCTAGAAAGTTCATTAGCTACCTAATTTTCGTAAAAATCACTAAAAAGTGAGTTAGTGGAAACAGTGTGTAGATGCTTTAAACATAAAGTCCCCTCAAATCAGAGGGTGGGTTGATGATGGGAACACCATCATGAACCAAAACTAGCATAGTTTGATCTGATCAAGTCATTAAATGCTCCTACATAACTGCTAGAGGACTGTAATTCATTGCATAATCATTCTGAAGGAAAGACAAGAAACTAGGATTAAAACTACAATTTTACCATCATACCATGAATGCAGTGTAACCATGGGTCTTATGGGGTTTAATTAAGGGTCAAATGGTCCCAAAAGGCTAACAAGTGGGTTAAAACAGGTAGAAAAGGATTTTCGTGTGTTTTGAGAATTAAATGACTTCTAAAAACCTAAAAATAGACCTACTTAATTAACTGAGGTTTTAGTCAGGATAAAATTCACCTAAACCCTCTAAAATTTATGAAAAAGTATTCTCTATGGTTTTGTACCTTTAATTTGACCATTAGAACCTGTTTTGACCCAAAATAGTCTCAAACTGACAATTGTCCTAATTTGGATTTTTGCATAAATTACCAAATAAAACTTGGCCCAAACCAAAATCTAACTTCACCATTGGATTCCTTGGATCCAAATTAGGTTTGTATCAAAATTTGGGCCTAATCTGAGATCATCTTGACCAAGTTTGGATTTTGGTCCATTTAGACAATTTCTATCTCATTCAGACCCTTAGCTTTTTGAATTCTTTGCAAAAAGCCCCCTAACTTTATCATCTTATTTGCAATCAGGTCCCTCCACCATTATCATAGAGGAACTCCTACTCCGGCAACCTTCAACTAGAGATTTCTTCCTGATTGATTGATGAATCCCTTCCAAAATTTGAAAGGAGACTCCTGAGAGATTTCCCTACCATTTAAGTTGCATCTTAGGCTCTAAGTCTTACCCAAATCCTAATGCGAACTCAAGGAAGAAATGGGTATCCTATTCTGGTGAACCTTCCAAGCTTGGAAGCTTAGCTTCCAAGCTCCTTTCATCCTCTAGACCCTTATAAAAGAACCACTAAGCTTCCAAGCTCCTTTCATCCTATAAACCCTTATAAAAGAACCACTAGACCTCGCCGAGTCTCCTAAGCTTGAATTGTGGCCGAAAACCCCCTCTTCCTCTCTCCTCTTCAGTTGCAAGTCTCCACAAGCTTTGGCGAGTTCCTCGACCACATTCCGTGTCCATTTTGCAAAAGGATCAGTGGATTCATCCTCCCCAACTTCTTCCCCATGCCGCAATACCAGCGGACACCCTTTTCCACCTCTTCCTTGCTGCTTCATCACCGGAGAATTCATCTTCCCCGATGCTGGCCATACCAACTGGTGTCACCCCACCCCTTTTGTCCACTTAGAATAGGTAGTTAGGTCACTTTAGGTTCCTAGGTTAGTTTCCTCTACCAGAAAACCAAAAATAAACCCTCGACCTACACGCAACCCATCTTCTTCTTCCGCTCCGGCCACCCCTCCGGCGAAGCCCTCCGCTCACTCCACTGCTCCAAACACTTTGTCGACCACCTCATAACCTCCGCTTCACCTTCCCACACAAAACCCCTCTCCTATTTCATCCTCTCGCTCACCCAAACTCACCCCCGAACAACCCACCTTCTCATCGTTCCCGATCTCGTCTGGCCACTACACCTACTCCCATGCTACGAAACCACCACCACCGCAATCCTCATCCACCAACGATCCTCTAGAACATT
Source organism: Thalassia testudinum (assembly GCA_037157565.1). Lineage (NCBI taxonomy): Eukaryota > Viridiplantae > Streptophyta > Magnoliopsida > Alismatales > Hydrocharitaceae > Thalassia > Thalassia testudinum. The sequence goes on along the minus strand of JAZHRO010000007.1, from coordinate 66,950,054 downwards.
TTAACTGGGGCTTAGCACCCGTATTCTTGGATTTCAGGTATACCCCCTAGCCGCCATTATTCGTCGTTGTTCCCGATCGCTCCGGGTCTTGATCGCCCCAGGTCTCGATCGCCCCAAGTGGAAGTCCTAGGTGTTGCGGATTCGCCTCAGGCACTATTCCAGGTGGTCAATTAGATGCCTTGACCTCGTGAGCTGTGGCAATTGGATGAAGGCGCTGCTACTACCTACTACGCAAAGAAGGGTGGGACTTTAGTCCCACCTCGAAAGATTTGGCAGCAGCGCTACCACATAAATTGAAAAAGTGTTGAGGGCTTATTGCCTCAACACTTGGGTGGTGAGGTCCCTTGCACCCTCACGCTCCTCATCCATGACATTGCCTCCACGGACCTGGTGTAGACCCGATTGCCTGCTTAAGCCCTGTACACTCCTCGGTCACCACCCACTGCCGGTGACCCTGGACCCGGGTGAGCTCATACCCGATACCCGATAACCCGATACTGTGCATGGCCATATGAAGGTGGAAGAAAGGAGGAAACCCAAGGAGAGAAACAGAGAGAGAGTGTAGGGGCAGGGGATTGTTGAATGCGCGAATCGCTCCGCTAACGTGTTTGGTTTTGGAAAACCTGTCGTTGTAGCTTGAAAGCGAAGAACTCGTGTTCAACAAATAAAATTTATACCGAAATTAAAATTCCGGATCGAACATAGGGAGGCGGACGTTTGATTTAAAAACTACGCATTTCTTTTTAGTTGTCACGGAATAATTCAATTTAAAACTATCGAATTATTTACAATAAATAGAAGAGAGAGAGAGTAAGAGAGAAAGAGAATATTACACAGAGAAATCAAAATGAGATGTAGAATAAACAAGCAATTTATCATTAAGGAGATTGTTCATTTCACTCTTACAACTACAAAGCATAAAACAATTACTTTAGAACGTGATAAATTTACTCTAGAAAGCATTAAAAGAATGGAGGGAGAAATGTCCTCCTCGACGATTTCTTGGAGGACGAGCAAAACTACACTAGAAAGCAGTAAATCTATACTAGAAAGCAGTAAAAAGAATAGGGAGAGAGAAATCCTCCTCGACGGTTGCTTGGAGGGCAAGCCGGACGGGACGACGTCTGGACGAAGGGGAATGAAACAGGACGAAGGAGGACTAAGCAGAAGAATGGGAACGGAGCAACATGCCGTCGTCGTTGCAGGATCCACTTCCGAAGGGGAACGAAAATTTGGACTTTATCTCGAGAGAAGCATCCCAAGTGTGGGACAAGCTTCTCTTGAGCTTTGGAGGGGTAGAGAGGAGAAGGAAGGGATGAGAATTTCGTATGGAGGGGGCCTCCTTTTATAGTTGCAAGGAGTGGGGGCAAAATGGACATTACAACTTCAAAATAATAAATGAGGGTCTTTAGTGACGGATAAAACCGTCACTAAAGCCCCCAACGTGGGCGTAGCTTCCGCACCCATGCGCGCCCACTCAGCTACTCGCGCGCACAACGCCTATGCACGTTCAACGATCCTCAGTCGTCCGATCGCGAGATCGGACGGCTTAAGTCGCTCCTTCACCCGTTGCATTGCGCGCCCGCCCGCGTGCGATCGCGCGTTACGCGTGGGTGTGTGTGAGCGCGTCATCTTGATTGAGCACACGCGGCCGTTGGATCGCGATCATGCGGTCGATCGGAGGCGTGCCACCGCTCCAATTTCTGCGTGGCGAGGCTCGAACGCGCGTCCCTGCTTCGCGTTAGAGTGCTCGACCAACGCGTTGGGGTCGCGTTTATGTCGTGCGCCTAACTTCAGCGCGGGCGCGTCGCAGCTGTTGGATCTTGATCCAACGGCCGGGAAAGGCGGATGCGGAGACTGCCGAGATTGCATGCGACCGTTTGGGCGACCGAGATGGCACCACGTGGCGCCATCTTGGCCGTCCATCTTCTGGAAGTTGTAGATGGTGCCACGGATGTCGGATTGACTCGATTTTTGCATTGTTGGGCTACGATCGTTGATCTGAATTCATCCGTACGGTCAGATTTGTCATCTGAAGTGCGGATTTTCACCATCCTGGCTCTTGATCTTCTAGGGTTCTCGGGTCACTAACTGATGCTACGGATGCCTGATTAGGGAGATCTTGGAGTCGTTGAACTCCAATCGTCGCCCTGATCACATCCATACGGTTAGATCTTTGATCCGAGGCCCCGATAAAATGTTTACCTTGTCCAAGCACATAAAAGGAGATAATTATCCTCCATTTTATTCAAACTACTCTAATTGCTAGATGATGCATGTTATGCAATATTTATATCATAAAATGCAATCCTATGCTTAAAAACATGCATAAATAGACATCTTAAGTAGTGTAAATGTGTTTACATCATACCCCCATGCCTATCTTTTGCTAGTCCCTGGCAAAAGTTAAATGCTATTTATAAAAGAATTAGGCTGGATTATTTGGACCTAAGTTATTTTCAATCATTAAGAAATTATCTACTTAGGAACTGAACTTTCAAAGACACAACAGTGCCCGGGTATCAGCCAAAATGCAGACCGCCTCAAGCCCTTGCCTTATTCAAAGAAAAATTTCTTTTCCTTTTTACTCTTTTCTAATTTTTTTTTGAATTTTCAAATTTTAGGGTTTAAGAGTGGCTTTCTACGGCCATTCAACTCACCCAAGATTTGATGAGAACCCTAAGTTTTAAGCATCTTATTGTGATTGTGATAGACTCGTTGACCGATAATTAAAACGGACTTCAGATTTCTACGCCTCTAGGTGACCTCAAAAAAAACTTCTACCTAAAGGTGTATCTTTACAACCGATAGCTTTCTCCCTACTTTTATTTTTTTACGGGGTCAACACAAGGGTGAATCCAGTGTATATCTCCCCGATTTATTCTACTTCTCCGCTTCTTCCTAAGTGTTTTGAAAATTTTTAGTGCATTTACTGAGCTGTGTTCTAGACAACCAGTCGATGAGCTGTTATCACCGACAACTTGCCAGCCATACTCGTGTGGCGAAGTGTGGCTTATTTCTTTTTGTTCTTTTCTCCTTTTCTTTTTGATTTTTTTTTTTTTAAGTAGGTGGCTTCCCTAGTCTAAGATTTACCTAAAGGTAGCAAAAAGAGAAAGGTCCAATGACTGGGCTCTAGACAACCTACCTATGGGCTGTTACCCACTATAACTTGCCAGCCATATCACCCTAGAAGGTTCATTAGCTACCCAATTTCCGTTAAAATCGTCGAACAACGAGTCAGTGCAAAGAAAGTGTGTAGATGCTTAAGACTCAAAATTCCCTCAAATCAGAGGGCGGGTTGATAAGTCGTGTACTTATCACCCAAACTTATTTACTCCAATTAAAATAAAATTCAAGTTGGCAAGAACTCGAAAAATAAATCCACATTTTAGTGGATACACGGGCTGATTAAGTCCAAAGACCTGAAGGGTCTTTGTGTTCAGATCTTAATGTAGTATTTCCTAAGATTGAAAATTTTCTTAAATGCAAATTCTCTTTCCTAATTCCGAATATTTTTTTATATATATATATAAAAGAAAATAAAACAAATCTACGGAGCTGACGAATGAATTCAGAAATGGATATCCACCCCCCCATGCCTATCTAATGCAATGTCCTCATTGTATTAAAAAGACAAAATAGAGTGGAAAAGCGAAGAAAGCACCTGAATTGCGTGAATGTCAGGTCCGCTCCGAGATGAAAATTAAAAAGAACTGTATATATGCTGAGTTTAGTGCCTTCAGCTAGGCACACTATACAAAGAAAAGAAATGAAGAATTCACAAATGAAGGTTAGAATTAAAATAAATACAAGAATCCTCTGACCTAACAACAGCGGTCGTCCACAGATGTGGACCAGATTGTGGTGCAGACCCATCACCCATAATCGAGAATATCTTAGGTTCTAGATAAAATTACCCAAAACCTAAAATTAGAATGCAAGTGGGGTCGGGCCTGCGATTTATGAGGATGCAACCCAAGACCAAAAAGTCAGGTTACAGAGAATTGAAGCTCAAAAGGATAATCGTTGAATGTGTGCTTGGATTTGACATCCTCCAAACAAATGTCATAAGGGTTCTGATTTGATGGTTTCAGCTTAAAAGGAACCCTTCGACTCAATCTTCCATTTCCTCCAAAATTAACTTCCCAAATCAGAACTTCCCAGCTCCTATCCTCCTCATTCAGCATATCAAATTCCAGGACCTCTTGTATATTAATCACCCCGTTTGGAATCTCCAAGTCTAAATGATGCGGCAGAATCAGAATTGACTTGGGTCTAATTATCTCAGAAACAAAATTATCAATAAGCTCAATGGGTGTAACTGATAATCAGGGCATTGAATTGATTCCTCCAGAAAATGTAATTCTAGATCCGTAATGTGTGCCCTAAGATTAATTTCCTCAATTATTGGGCTATCAAATGATCTATCAGATTCCTCAGGCCCAATCGTCTCACAGAAATTGTGTTCAGAAAACTCGCGTGAGACTTCGTAACTTGAATCTTCACCATCAAAGAAATCAGAATCTGTATCAATGTATATCCCAAAATCATTTGCCTCTTTCTCTTCCATGGAGACATACGTTTCCTCGTAACCCGGCTCATGGATCTCAGGTGAAGAAATTAGATTATCCTTAATTGGTTGCTTTAATTCAATCTGGTCAGCCTCGTAACACGTGTCCCCCCCAACAGGTGCCTGAGCGAAGAGGGTTCATCCTGGGAATCATTCCAAGATTGAATCAAAGCAACCACAAATCTCATCCTCAATTTCGCTAATTTCCCAAGTAGAAACTCACCCGGGTTCTTATCCTTAACATCCTGGAGCCAATCCAACAAAGACTTATTCAAATCATCAATCATTTCAGTCAGGGGCTCCAATCTCTCAATGCAAGGTATTGGCTGAACTTCTAAAGATTGAATGATATTCCTTAAGTTAGCCAAAACCTTATCTTGAACCTGGTCAACCTGAACCAAATGAGTTGGTTCAGGGTTGTGCGGGTTTGGTATCAATGCAGGGGAATTAACGAATTGAGATTCGTTATACCCTTCCTGATAATAGGTCATTTCAGATTGTTCAAAAGATGGTGATGACATAAAGGCAGTGAAATCAGAGGATGGGTAAAGATCGGTGTATCCTTCTTGATTGTAGATCGTATTAGGTTGTTCATGAAAGGAAAATGATCTATAATCGATGTAGCTCTGAGAAGGATAGAAATCAGAATCAAAGTGTTCAGGGTTAGACCCTAAACACGGAGGTCTGGAGCTGTATCCCCAATCCGAATTATCCCAACTAACTGATGGTTGATTACAATACGAGTCAGGATAATCGTCATGTTAAGGATAATTCACAACAGGAGGGAAAGAGCGGGAATGCGTGAAATATGTGGAAGGATTCATGAGACACGGGAGGAAGAAAGGCACCCTGCAATATAAACAATCAAACCTGTCCTTAAATGGGTTAGCCTACAGACCTACAGACTCCCAAAACCCGTCTTGAGATAAAGGAACGATTTGATCTACTTCTGTCTGTTCAATCCAACCAGTTAGAAGGAGGGACTGGGGAGAAGGTTCGTCCTTCGGCTTGCACCTCCGGTTCCTAGTGTACCCCCCAGCTATGATCGTTTGACTCTGCTCCCCTAGCTAGACATCAGATTGAATAGTAGAAACAGACTAATCGAAAATAATCTCATTCTGAGTTCTGAAGAGCGAGTTCAATCTTTACGGCCAACGTCTACTCTGTTTTATTTAGGGCTAGGTTTGAATGTGCTTTGGAATGTGATAGGCCCGTTAAATGGGTTGTGCCCTTAATGATTGATTGATTCATGTGTGAGTGCACAACCAGTGGTTTTCAAGTAAGATTATTTTTGATGTGGTGAATTTTAAGGTTCAAATCTTGCTTAGTAGCTTTTAGAATTCAACTTTAGGTGTTTTCAAACAAGTTTCATTGGCACACCAGGTTTTGAAAGCACGGGTGAAGATGTTTTCCTTTAAAGCTTAAAAAAGAATGTGGAGTGCCTGGTAAATCCCTAAGAGTTGAACCTAAGTGGCAGCTACTTGATAGTTGATTTTATTTGAAGTGGTGCAGCCCAATCAACTCAAACAATTGGCCTGTTGCACCACTTAATTAGGCACACAAATGATTACCTAATCTGATTTCTACTCAATTATGTGTTTGGATGTGTGTACCGGCTCCTAAGATCGGTTTACCAGTTGAGTTTGAAAATCAGATGAGGTTGTGTACCTCTGTGAGATTTTTTTTTTTTAATGTGGGGGTTGGGGTGAGTATGGGTGTCAAACAACAAACAATCTAACCTTAGAGTTTATAAAAACACCTAAGTTGATTGATGTTTGAGTTATGTGATGAAATGAAATCTAATGGGTGGGAGGTGGGGGGTAACTCACAAAACCTTGTCCAGCACTTTACTCTGATCTACCGCTTTTGCCTGTCTCGAAAGAGTACCTGCAATTACAATAAGAAAGGAGAAAAGTAAGGTAAATGATTTGTACATTACAAAACGCGAAGAGAAATCAAAGATCGTCGCCTCCCCGACAACGGCACCAAAATGTTGAACGTGCAAATCGCTCCGCTAACGTGTTTGGTTTTGGAAAACCTGTCATTGTAGCTTGAAAGCAAAGAATTCGTGTTCAACAAATAAAATTTATACCGAAATTAAAATTTCGGGTCGAACACAGGGAGGCAGACGTTTGATTTAAAAACTATGTGTTTCTTTTTATTTGTCACGGAATAATTCAATTTAAACTATCTAATTATTTATAATAAATAGAAGAGAGAGAGTATGAGAGAAAGTGAATATTACACAGAGAAATCAAAATGAGATGTAGAATAAACAAGGAATTTATCATTAAGGAGATTGTTCATTTCACTCTTACAACTACAAAACATAAAATAATTACTCTAGAAAGCGATAAATTTACTCTAGAAAGCATTAAAAGAATGGAGGGAGAAATGTCCTCCTCGACGATTGCTTGGAGGACGAGCAAAACTACACAAGAAAGCAGTAAATCTATACTAGAAAGTAGTAAAAAGAATAGGGAGAGAGAAATCCTCCTCGACGGTTTCTTGGAGGACAAGCCGGACGGGACGACGCCTGGATGAAGGAGAACGAAGCAGGACGAAGGAGGACAAAGTAGAAGAATGGGAACGGAGCAGCACGCCATCGTCGTCGCGGGATCCACTTCTGAAGGGGAACGAAAATTTGGACTTTATCTCGTGAGAAGCATTCCGGGTGTGGGACAAGCTTCTCTTGAGCTTTGCAGGGGTAGAGAGGAGAAGGAAGGGATGAGAATTTCGTATGGACGGGGTCTCCTTTTATAGTTGCAAGGAGTGGGGACAAAATGGACATTACAACTTCAAAATAATAAATGAGGGGTCTTTAGTGACGAATAAAACCGTCGCTAAAGCCCCCAACGTGGGCGTAGCTTCCACGCCCATGCGCGCCCGCTCAGCTGCTCGTGCGGGCAACGCCTACGCACGTTCAACGATCCTCAGCCGTCCGATCGCGAGATCGGACGACTTAAGTCGCGCCTTCACCCACTGCATTGTGCGCCTGCCCGCGTGCGATCGCACGTTACGCGCGGGCGTGCGTGAGCGTGTCATCTTGATTGAGCGCGCATGGCCATTGGATCGCGATCGTGCGGTCGATCGGAGGTGCGCCACCACTCCAATTTCAGTGTGGCGAGGCTCGAACACGCGTCCCTGCTTCGTGTTAGAGCGCTCGACCAATGTGCTTGGGTCGCATTTAAGTCACGGGCGCGTCGCAGCCGTTGGATCTTGATCCAACGACGGGGAAAGGCGGATGCAGAGACTTCTGAGATTGCATGCGGCCGTTTGGGCGATCGAGATGGCGCCACGTGGTGCCATCTTGGCCGTCCATCTTCTAAAAGTTGTAGATGGTGCCACGGATGTCGGATTGACTCGATTTTTGCGTCGTTGGGCTGCGATCGTTGATCCGAATTCATCCGTGTGGTCGGATTTGTCATCTAAAGTGCATATTTTCACCATCTTGGCCCTTGATTTTCTAGGGTTCCCGGGTCACTAACTGATGCTACGGATGCCTGATTAGGGCGATCTTGGAGTCGTTGAACTCCAATCGTCGCCCTGATCACATCCATACAGTTGGATCTTTGATCCGAGGCCCTGATAAAATGTTTTCCCTATCCAAGCACATAAAAGGAGACAATTATCCTCCATTTTATTCAAACTACTTTAAATGCAAGATGATGCATGTTATACAATATTTATATCATGAAATGCAATCCTATGCTTAAGAACATGCATAAATAGACATCTTAAGTAGTATAAATGTGTTTACATAAGGGGTTTTGCTCTGAAAAGGATTGGCTAACACTTGCCAAATCTAAAGACCCTTTCCTTGTGGTTAAAGAAGAGAAAGTAGAGAAGAAAAAGAAGCCAAAAGAGGAAAGAAAGGAAGGAGGCTCACGCATGAAATGAAAGAAAAGAAGAGCAGAAGAAGTGACAGAAAATAGAGAAAGAAGAATAAACTAAGAAAAAGGCACTGTAACAGTTGAACATTTAAGGTGTCTGATCTCCAAGGGAGACATCTGATTACTGTGGCATTATTGATTACCTTAGTATACATATATCTATACTAAATAATTGGTGATCTAAATCACCATTATTTTATTATAAATCTCTTTTTGTTATATCAAATTCTTGTTATACTCATGTTCTACATTGATTATCATTTTTGAGTAATCTATTTGGCTTAAATTTTGTGCTCAATTACATTTTATTTGTGATTAGCGATTGAATTTCTACTTGCTCCCAGTGAACAACCTCAGACTTTTCAAGTATAAATTTTATCTGTTTTTCGCGAGATTTTGACTATACTGCAATGCAACGATTTAAAACATCAATCTCAAGCGACTAACATTTTGGCACCGTTGCCGGGGAGTAACACGCAATTCACCGCTATTCTCTGCATTATTTGATTATATTTGAGCTCTGACTTGCCTTGTTTGCTTTATTGTGATTTTGCAAGGTACTTCACGAGGATATCTTCCGCGCAAATCAACCACTCCAGGGCAGGTAACTTCTCTATTCTTCCCTAATCAACCTCCTACTCTTGGGAAGACAAAAAAAAGGAAATAATCAATTAGGAATCACCTGCCTTATTTTTCATAGTAATTATCATTTAAAGGGAAAGTTTCCTGATTTGTGAAAATTTTCAAATCTCATTGAGTTGAAGCGATTCTGTTTAGAGTTTCCTTAATTTCTAATCACTTTTGGGCTAACACACTTCTTGGTTGAAGCCCAAAGTTAACATGTCAAGATCAATTGAACTTAGAAATAGAGCCAATTAGGGTTTCAATTTGAGGGGTTTGGAGTGCTAGTTGGCATGTTTTCCTGAATTAAAGGAAAGTTACCCTCTCGCATTTGTGTGCTACCCAAGCCCTTGGATGAAAAGATCTAATCAAGAAAAATCCTAAAATCAGGCTCTAATTCACTTGAACCCTAAAATCCTTGGACCTAATAACTTGGGAGTCAAATCAGAGTGATTTCTAGGTCTTCACCTAGATCTCATTCTGCCATCTTTAGGGTAGGTCAGGTGAAGTTGGTCTGCATTGTAGGCCAACCAACCTCCAAATTAGGTTACAAGTTGAAATTAACTTCTAAATCAAGTGAAAATCAAGGCACAAACTAGGACCTAAAATTGGTAGACTTAAGGACTTAAGTTCATACTTTCCGATCTACCTGGACCCTCGATGACAAGGAAGGTCAGGTGGGGGAAACCCTGTAACCCGTGGGGATGCTCTACTGTATAGGGGTCTTTGCGGGGCTCTCCCTTCCTGGCTGCCTAGGTATTTCTCCGGTGTGCGAATTTCTGATTTAGAGGTATCATCCACCTCAAAATTGCCTTAGTCATCCAAAAAATCTTTGGGTGCTCTGATTGGGTCAATATCACATCCAGTCCCTCATCCCTTCTATTAGAACACACACACAGATTTTCTTGGGAATCACTTTCAGATCTGATCAACCTCAAGCCAACTTGAGTTTTGATTCTACATCATAATTCCACCATTTGATTCAAAATGTAGCCTGGCTATATAGGAAAATTATTTAGGAAAACTGAATCCCAAATGAGCTTGAAAGAAAATATACTTGAGAATGCCTACAGAAACCATGAAGAATATTATGCAAGGGACATTTAGGAAAGATTTGCAAAAACAACATAAATCATCACGAACTGTGTAGAGATAATATGTACACAAATGAAATACAATTCAAACCAGGATCTCCTATTAGCATAACACAACGAATTGGTGAAATTACACAACAGTGATTGTCTGCAATGTTGGTCTAATCCTTCACTTCCAGAAAAATTCAATAAATCTTTAGAAAAATGGGGAGAATTGCTTAATAAGGTATATATAAAAATTGATCAAATATACCCATTAGAAACTAACAAAACATCTTGGAGTGAGACTAGTGACCAACACAATTTTCTAAATCCCAGGTTTAATGATCAAGCTTGTTATGGACCCCCAACCCGAATGAAATCTGATTCAAATTACGAACAAAACATTCCTAATCTTGAAATGGGTTCGGAGGATCCAATTGCAGGAGAACACGATTTCGAGCCAGCCCTAGAGATACAAAACCCTAGGTCACCAAGCTTAAATTTCCTAGACTCCTGTGATAATGAGATTGAATCAAAACCTCTCGAAGGTGTAAATTCCGCTCCTTACTCTGATAAGGCGACTCTTGAGAGCAATTTTGACATCCCTGTAGAACCCAACTTAAATTCTAGTGATACAACCCACACCCTTAACCTAGAATCTGGATCTGAGCTTTCTTGGGATGATTACAATGCCCCATGTGATGAAAATCAATTTTTAAATTTAGATTATGATTCTGGGCCTTTATTTGATGAATGCACCTCTCCAACCTCCTCAGAAACATAGATTGATTTTTCAGAAGTCATGCCTATCTATGATACAAAAATCGAGGAGTTGGAAGAGTTGGGTCTTGATTGTGTCTTCCCTACAAGCAAAAGAAATCGAGCCCATGCCTAATAGGAACACCATTGTGAGCTCAGAATCTGAGAATAAGCTAGACCTAAGTCAGGTTGTTGAGTCTACATCTTTTGATTTATTCTGTGGTGGAACCTTTGACCCCAAATCTGATTTAGAACTTGATTCTCGCAAGTTCTCCGACAATTTTGAATCTTACTATGATTTCGGAGAATCATTGTTCCTGACGACTATGAGCCAATCTATGACCTCAGCATACAAGATCCACTCTTCGACTTTGATTCTGAGGTCCCTGATCCCGAGATCATTGATTCAAAATCAGGTTCCATTGAGATGGAATCATTTCTTTTTTATCCTCAGGAATCAAAAATAGAAATTGCCGAGAGTGTCTACAACCCAGAGTTCGAATCTTTTCTTAACTTAGATTTTTTTGATCTTATAAACACTCTTCAGGCATTTACCTTTGAGTTTGATGGCTACTATGAGGACTCTCTAAATTAACCCACCTTTGAATCCTTTCTAGAGGAGCCCCCACATACAATTATTCTTGAAAATGCCTCTTCTACATATACAGAACCTTCCCAAACCCGTTCTCTACCCCAACCCGCAACCAAAATCAATTACTACTTTGATTCCCCTCTCAATGAGCTGGTTGCAGATGATTCTCCTCCACATTCTAATCGGGTTTCGAATATCGATCAGACTACAAATCACGTCCCATCCTTCACTGATTATTTTCTTAGGGTTCCTACATCCTCCACTGATTCATTTTCATTTGAGGACCCCTACTCTGATTAGGCTGATTCGACTAAGCCAAACCCTAGCTATGCACTTCTGCATCATGCTGTGCTTCAGAGCATATGGTGGGTTCTGCATCTTTTGATCTACATCTATCAACCCGCCAGATTGATTGGGTTTAGGCTACATCATCAGCCTGTTGATCTGAATAAGCACCTGGTTGGACCAACCAGGCTTTTGATCAAGGTGCTTGTTGTACAAAACTCATCTGATTTGACCACTCCACACCATTTTCTGCTCGGCTGAAGGCGTCAAATTTAGTGCTTAACGGGAGGCATCCATCATTTCAAAAAATCCGAGATCCTTTTGATTATCCTTGTGTACTTCACTTCTATTGCACTTTGAGTTCAGTTTTAGAACAGTTGATCCTACCTCTGGTACTCGTATCAAGGCTTGAAATCGTCCTTAACAGTCATTCCTGACCCGTTCTAAAAGAAAAGAGAGCTCTCCAAAAATAAGGCAAAAACTCTTCTGTCTCTCTCTTACAAAAATCGCACTGCAAACGGAACTTAGGCTAAAACATGTTACAAGTACGGGTGCTTTAACCGTGGAGTTCAACAAACCTTAGGTTAGTTCCTGTGGGCCCTAGAAACCATCGTGGAGAATTGAGGCTGAAGCTGGTTAGGTCCGAATCTTGGTTGGTACTTGAGTACCTCTAGGCCTACTATCGGCATTATGTCCTAATCTACAAAAGAAAACACACAATAGAAAGCAAAGCATAAAAAGGCATATGTTCTAGAATTTAAGTAAATTCCATAAGATTTTGCTAAGGGACTAGTAAAAGCTAGATATGAGGGTATGATGGGAACACCACCATGAGTCATAACTATCTCAATTTGATCTGATTAAGTCATTAAATGCTCCTACATAACTGCTAAAGGACTGTAATTCATTGCATAATCATTCTGATGGAAAGATAAGAAACCGGGGTTAAAACTACAATTTTACCATCATATCATGAATGCAGTATAACCACAGGTTTTCTCAGGGGTTAATTAAAGGTCAAATGGTCCCAAAAGGCTAACAAGTGGGTTAGAACAGACAGAAAAGTATTTTCACGTGTTTTAAGAATTAAATGACTTCTGAAACCCTAAAAATAAACTTGATTAATTAATTGAGGTTCTAGTCAGGATAAATTTCACCGAAATCCTCTAAAATTCATAGAAAAATTTTCTCTAGGGTTTGGTACCTTCAATTTGACCATCAGAACCCATCTTGACCCAAAATAGAGTCTCAGACTGATATTTGCCCTAATTTAAGTTTTTGCATAAATTACCCTATCAAACTTGGTCAAAACCTAAACCTAACTTCACCATTGGATTCCTTGGGTCCAAATTAGGCTTGTACCAAAATTTGAACCCAATCTGAGATCATCTTGACTAAGTTTGCATTTTGGTCCAGTCAAACTCTTTCTATCTCATTCAAACCGTTAGCTTTTGAAATTCTTTGCAAAAGGCCCCCTTTCTTTATCATCTTCTTTGCAATCAGGTCCCTCCACCATTATCGTGGAGGAACTCTTACTCCAGCAACCTTCGACTAGGGATTTCTCCCTGTTTGATTGGCGAATCCCTTCCAAAATTGGAAGGGAGACTCCTGAGAGATTTCCCTACAATTTGAGCCGCATCTTGAGCTCCAAGTCTTGCCCAAATCCTAATGCGAACTCATGGAAGAATTGGATATCCTATTCCGACGAACCTTCCAAGCTTGGAAGCTTAGCTTCCATGCTCCTTTCGCCCTCTAGACCCATATAAAAGAACCGCCAGACCTCACCGAGTCTCCTAAGCTTGAATTGCAGTCGTAAACCCCCCTCTTCCTCTCTCCTCTTCGGCCGCAAGTCTCCACGAGCTCCAACGAGTTCCTTGACCACATTCCTCATCCATCTTGCAAAACGAGCAATGGATTAATCCTCCCCAACTTCTTCCGCATGCCACAATACCAGCGGACACCCTTTTCCACGTCTTCCTCGCCGCTTCATCACAAGAGAATTCATCTTCCTCGATGCCGACCATACTAGCCGGTGTCATCCCTCCCCTTTCATCCACTTAGAATAGGTAGTTAGGTCTCTTTAGGTTCCTAGGTTAGTTTGCTCTACCAAAAAACCAAAATAAACCCTTAACCTACATGCAACCCGTCTTCATCTTCCGCTCTGGCCACCCCTCCAACGAAGCCCTCCGCTCACTCCACTTCTCCAAACACTTCACCGACCACCTCAAGACCTCTGCCTCACCTTCCCGCACAAAACCCCTCTCCTATTTCATCCTCTCGCTCACCCAAACTCACCCCTGAACAACCCACCTTCTCGTCGTCGTTCCCAACCTCGTCCGGCCACTACACCTACTCCCACACTACAAAACCTCGACCACCGCATTCCTCATCCACCAACAATCCTCTAGAATGTTTTAACTAGGGCTTAACACCCGTACTCTTGGATTTCAGGTATACCACCTAGCTGCCATTAACGAAGAGCTTCAAGGAAGCTTCAAGCTTGCTCCAGGTCTTGATCACCCCAGGTGGAAGTCCCAGGTTGTGTGGATTCACCTCAGGCACTGCCCCAGGTGGTCAATTGGATGCCTTGACCTCGTGAGTTGTGGCAATTGGATGAAGGAGCTGTTGCTACTTGCTGTGCGAAGAAAGGTGGGACTTTAGTCATACCTCAGAAGATTTGGAAGCTGCGCTACCGCATAAATTGAAAAAGTGTTGAGGGCTTATTGCCTCAACATTTGGAGGCTGAGGTCCCCTGCACCCTCCCACTCCTCACTCGCGACATTGCCCCCAGTGACCTGGTGCAGACCCGATTACCTGCCTTAGCCCTGTACACTCCTTGGTCACCACCCACTGCCACTGACCCTGGTCCAAGGTGCGCTCGTACCCGATACTCAATAACCCGGTACTGTGCATGGCCTTGTGAAGGTGGAAGAAAGGAGGAAACCCATGGAGAGAAACAGAGAGCGAGCGTGGGGGCAAGGGGTTTTGCTCTGAAAAGGATTGGCTAACATTTAGCAAAATCTAAAGACCCTTTCCCCTGTGCTTAAAGAAGAGAAAGCAGAGAAGAAAAAGAAGGTAGAAGAGGAAAGAAAGGAAGGAGGCTTGTGCATGAAAAGAAAGAAAAGAAGAGTAGAAGAAGAAGAGAGACAGAAAATAGAGAAAGAAGAAGAAACAAAGAAAAAGGCACTGTAGCAGCTGAACATTTAAGGCATCTGATCTCCAAGGGAAACATCTGATTACTGTGCCATTATTGATTACCTTAATATACATATATCTATACTATAATATATGATGATCTATATCACCATTTTTTTGTTATAGATTTCTTTTTATTATGTCAAATTCTTGTTATACTCATGTTCTACATTGATTACCATTTCTAAGTAATCTATTTGGCTTCAATTTTGTGCTCAATTACATTTTATTTGTGATTAGCGATGGAATCCTACTTGCTCCCAGCAAACGACCTCAGACTTTTCCAGTATAAATTTTATCTGTTTTTCATGAGATTTCGACTATACTGCAATGCAACGATTTATAACATCGATCTCAAGCGACTAACAATTGATAAGTCATGTACTTATCACCATAATTTATTAGCAAAATTAAAGTTGAATTAACATGGAAAAGACTCGAGAATAGGTCCACATTTAGTGGACACTCGAGTTGTTTAAGCCCGAAGTTTGAAGAATCTAAGTGTTCAGCTCCTAAAGTATCGTTCCCTAAAGTTAACAACACCTAATGCCTAAGTTCACTTCTTCTAATTCTAATTTTTTTTTAAATAAAAGAAATTCTACGAAGCTAAAAAAATATTTTCAGGATTAGGTATCCACCCCTCCCATGCCTAAATGATGCAATATCCTCATTATAAAAATAAAGACATGAAAAGGGTAGAGTAAGCAGAGTATCACCTGAATTTCATGAAAATTCGGTTGTCTTCGCAGAGAAAGTGGAATATACACACGTGTTAAGTATATTGCCTTCAGCTGGGCATATTATACAAACAAAGAAGTGGCTAAGAATTTACAGATGTAGGTCAAAATCAAAATAAAAATATTGATCTCAGGAACTACCAGGAGGTGTCTACAGATGTGGACCAGATTATAGTGCAAACCCATGCCCCAAGGTCAAGTGGTTCTAAGATTCTGGATGAAAATCACCTAGAATCAAAGATTATTATGTTTGCGGGGTTGAGCTTACAGTTTTGTGGCATGCAACCCAAGTCTAAAGTTGCTGACAATAGGTAGATCTGGTTCACTAGATTCGAGTGTCCACTTAGAGTTCAACTCAGAAAGATAGTCAATTATTTTGTACTTGGGTTGCATGTCAAAGATATCATAAGGGTCCTAATAGAAGGTAGGTGGTTTTAGGTCAATAGGAACCCTGAAATCCAAACTCTTGTCTTCCCTAAAGTTAACATCCCAGATCTTAATTTCCAAATTCCTATCCTCCAAGTTCAAGTGTTCGATTTCTGGGACCTGTAACATACTATTCACCTCATGTGATTTACCCAAATCCAAAAATCATGGTTGAATCAAAATTGACTTGGGTTTGATAATTTAAGATCATCAATATATTCTTTGGGGTGTGGTAGAGGAATGGGGCTACTGATTGAATCTTCTAGTAAATCAGGATTCGGATCCTCCAAGTTAGCCCCAACAGGATCACAATCTTCAATGATCGGGCTATCAAATGGTTCATCATGCTCTTCAGGCCCGTTAGTCTCACTAAAATCATTCTCCTTAAGCTCAAGTGAGACTTCACCTAAACATTCCTCACCCTCAGAATTAAAGAATTCTTGATCCTCATGTGTATATGTCTTAAAATCGTATGTTATTCCTTGGTCTATAAAGACATTTTTCCTTGCTCATTGGCTCGAGGATTTTGAGTGAAAAAATCACATCATCCTCAATCGGTTGCTCTAAACCAACTTGGTCATCCCTAGTTTCATAAAATGTGTCCCCCACGATAGGTGCCTGATTGGGTTCTGACATTGGCTCTCTTAAAGGGGGTTTACCTTAAGAAGCATCCCAAGATTAGACTAGGGCAACCACAAATTTCATCCTCAATCTTGATAATTTCCCAAGTAAAAACTCACCCAGGCCCTTATCCTCAATATCTTGGAGCCAATCCAATAACTAACTATTCAAATCATCAATCATTTGAATCAGAGGCTCCAATTCTTCATTGCAGGGTGTTGGCTAGGTTTCTAAAGATCGTATGGTGTTCCTCAAATTGTCCAACACCCTATCTTAGACCTGGTTCACCTGAACCAAATGGTTCTATTCAGGGTTGGGTGGGTTTGGGTTAAAACTAGGGGAGTCAAGATATTGAGGTTCTTGGGTTCCTCCATGGTATTATGTCGTTTTAGGTTATTCAAAGAGAGGTGGTGACCTATGTTCAACATAATCCAGGGGAGGGTAGGTATTGATGAACACACATAAATTCATGATAAATTGCTTATTCATGATAGTTCCTAGGCTTAGCATTACATATCATGTTATAAATATTGCATAACATCCATTGTATGGCATTTAAGATAGTTGTATGTTTTGTATATTAATTCCTTCATTTTATATGGCCAGGGGGCCAACGCGACATCCATACGGGTTTCGGATGGAAAATCCAACCGAACAGATGGATCCGGAGTGACGATCGCAGTTCGACATCATGGGAATCATCTCAATCTGAGCACTATGGCACCCTCTACAAGAAGAAGATGGACGACCCAGATGGTGACACATGGTGCCGTCCAAGCTGCCCAACACCGGCCAGCAGCACTGCCCAATTCCTTCTTCATCTATGCCCTTGAATCCTAGCTGTTGGATCAAGATACAATGGCTGGGGAGCGTTTGCACCAAGCTACTCCTCGCGACACAAGGGAAGGTCTGGCGCAACGGTTAGAGTGCCAGTTTGCAAGGGAGGGGCGCGGGTTCGAATCCCCACAGCCCCCCAAATTCGCAATTTGGCCGGGTGCATGGCAATTGCAGTGGTAGAGAGTGCAAAGTGCCAGCGCATGGCAACATGTGCATGCACGCGCACGCCAGCGCATGGCAGTGCGCACACAGCAGGGCGCACGTGATTAGCGTGCGTGATAGGCAGGGCAGCGCAATGCGAGCGCAAGCATGATTTGGGCCAGCTTACAGCGACAGCTGGGCTGACCTACAACGACGCTTACAGCCATCGCTACTTCATTGCAAGCCAGCAGAGCCAGCTAAGGGTGTGAGCGGATGTGAGTTGTCTACAGCAACGGTCTGGAGGTCGCTAAAGATCCTTTATCCAGTTTTAGCCTCTTCTCCTCCACTATAAAAGGACCTACACCCCCTCCCTTCCAAGCCATCTCTACCTACTCTACTCCCACCTACTCCCAAGCTCTAGCAAGCCTACCAACGCTCCATTAGAACTTGTTCTCAAGCTCCCAAGGCACCTATTAGTGTAGCGAACCTCTGCCCCACCAAATACTCCTCCAACTTCCCATCTCCCTTCATTGGTTGCCTTGGAGCCATCCACCCACCTCCATTCCGGTAGCAGATCAACTCTGTCTTCTCACCTCCATTCCGGGGCTACGTCGAAGCTTTCCTCAACCTGACATCCTCCAACATCTCACCTTCGCTGTCCTGCTCCTCACCTCCTTCGTCCGAGCTTCTGCCAGGCGCTGTTGTCTCGTCGAACAGTCGATTCGGGAGATTTCCTCTCACCCCCTCTCTTTTTATGCTTTCATAGTTTATTGTAATTGACATTGGAAGTAATATATATCAGATTTGTTCCACATCTCTATCTTATGATTCATTTACTTGTCTTTTATTTCAAAAACACAAAGAAATAACAAAACCCTAAAATACCAAAAAGAAATGAATCGAAGCGTGGTTTTCACATAAAGTAAATGTCACCTCCCTATGTTCGACCCAGAACTCACTTTTCGAGTTTCGGTATAAATTTTATCTGATCGACGTGTTTTGCAGCTACAACGACGGGTTACTTGTAACCCCAATTTCTAACACGCGAAACACGCCCGACCATTTTGGCGCCGTTGCCGGGGAGGCAACGGAATTTACCTTATTGTTTATTATGTTTCTTTGCATTTACATAGCACTAACCCTACTTGTCTTTGATCTACTGTCTTGCAGGTACCCTAGCATGGAGATCCAAGTGCTGCAGATTAGAGTAAAGTGCGGGTAGAGTACTCTGTAAGTATCCCCCACATCCCCCCACTAGTTCATTTCTCCACAATCATAACCATGACCTAATCTACTTAGGTGTTTGCATAAACCCTAGGATAAACTTTGTTTGTCTTGTTTGCCACCTTCACCCATCTCACCCACATCTTATAAAAAAAATAAAAAGATATTTTCTGTGGGACAAATCAATTTACACACTCTATACACCCACATTTGAGGCACATAATCGGACTTGATTTTCATCTACTCAACTGGGCTTCCGACTTGTGGACCCGGTAGATGAATTCAACACATAAAAGAGTAGAAATCATATTAGGTTAACCACCTTTTTATGTGACTTAATCGGTGGTGCATTTGAGCCAATTGAGTGAATTGTTTGGGCCGCACCACCTTATCTAAAAGAGGTTCATTTTCTAGTTGCCCCATAGGATTCAATAATTAGTTTAAGCCAGACACTCCATATTTTTTCTTGATTTCTAAAAGAAAATACTTGAACACATGCTTTCAACAACAAACTTGGTTTGCCTCACAAAACTTGGTTAAAAACACCTAATATTTGAATCCTAAAAGATATTAAGCAAAATTCGAATCCTAAAACTCACCTCACCATTAATAATATTGCTTGAAAACCTCTTGGTTATGCACACTCACACATTCTCAAACAAATCATTAAGGGCACAACCCATTAAGGGCCCATCACATTCCAGAGCACCAATTTCCTAAGCCTAACTAAAATCAATTAGACATTGGCCCTAAGGATTCATTCCTCATCGAGATCCAGATTGAGATTATTCATGATTAAGCTGCTTATACTAGTCAATTTGATGCCTAGCTAGGGGAGTAGCGTCAAATGATTGCAGCTGGGGGGTACACTAGGAACCGAAGGCGCAAGCCAAAGAAAGAACCTTCCCCTAGTCCCTCCTTCTAACTGGTTGGATTTCCTGGACATAAGTAGAGTAAATCGTTCATCATCTCAGGATGGATTCCGAGAGTCAATAGACCTTAGGCTACCCCATCTAAGGATAGGCTTGTATTCTTGTTCTACAGGGTTCCCTCTTTTCCCCGTCCTTCCAACTTCCTTCCAGTGTATGCTTGGGAGGAGGTCATTGAACCCTAGATTGGAAGGACCTTTAGACCATTCTAGGAGGTAGAGGTTGAGCTATAGCCAAGTAGATCCCATGGCTAGTCAACAACTACCACCCCCGCCTCCGAACCAACAGGAGCTGATTTAGAGGCAGTTGGAAGAATTGCAACAGATGTAGTAATGGTTCCAACGTATGCATGGTCATGGTGCTCGGCCCTTAAAGGATTTTTACGATCCTTCAAACTATGGGGAACGTCCCGGCATCATGATTCCCGTCGGAGACATAGAAATCAAGTCCCAAGTCTTAAGTTTGATTAAGCATTTCCATGGGCTTGGCTCGAAGGACCCATTCCAGCACCTGGAGGATCTGACCGCTTTGGTTCAGACCATCAGAGAAAGGAATGTGAACGAAGAGCAATTGATCATGAGGCTTTCCCCTACTCTCTCAAGGATAAGGCCGTACATTGGTACTAGACTATAGGAAGGCCGATTGAAACTTGGGTTGCTCTTAAGTCGGCTTTCTTGAAGAAATTCTTCCCTATCAGAAGGACCAATGCCTTGCGACGGGCGATTACCACTTTCGTCCACCGGCCAGGGGAACCGTTTCATGGTTCCTGGGAGCGATTCTAGGAACTTTTGAGAAAGTGTCCACACCATGAGGTGCAAAAATATCAACTCGTGCAGATTTTCTATCACGGGTTAGTTAAGCAACTCTGTAATCACGTGGACGCCTCCTGCAGAGGAAATTTCCTCATTAGGGATGCAGATAGCACATACGACCTGTTTGAGGAAATGAGCGAGTACTCAATTAATTATGCCTCTATGGATGCATTCAATCGGTCCCAACAACCTAGGTCAAGTGCTAATGAGATCCAAGATTCTCATTCATTTGACATGGAATTAATTTGTAATAAACTGGATAAAATGGACTTGGTTGCTAAGAAAATGGAAGAATGGATGTCTGGGAATTCAAGAAACACTTCTTTACCCACTCAATCCTAGAATTAGATTTCCATTCCTTACAAGCTCCCACGAGCTAGGAATTCGTGAACCAACTCAATTTTGCTCAACCTATGAGCCAAGATTTCTCGGAACCATATGGGTTCCAAACTGGGGCCTTTGATCCCAGTTTCTCTGATCCTTCTCTTCATCCTCGTTTTATGACGATGCATATGCAGTACAGGAGAATGTTAGGTCCAACCCATATTCCAACGCTTTTAACTCGGGATGGAGGAACCACCCTAACTTCTCTTGGAAAAATGGGGGGCAACAGACCCATTCTCGACCCAGCAACTATGCATCTCAAAAACCTATGGGTCAGGGTCAAGTATACACTCAGTTGCCCCCGAGACCGATTCATCAGCCATCTTGGAATGCCCAATAATCCGCGAGGCAGGCTGATTTAAACCGGTAGATGGTGGAAATGCAAGGGTCCATGCTTCAGCTTATGCAACAAATGAAGACATCCTTGGATAACTTGCAATCCAGGTTAATTGCAAACACCCGACAACCCAGATCCCTACCATCTCAACCCGTCCCCAACTCGCGTAATGTGCAAAATCAGGGCAATAGAACCCAAGGGTATGGGAATCAAAGGGACCCACACGCACATGCTCAAGTGGTTGAGCAGGGTCCCTCTTCTTCTTCTTCTGGTTACATGATCAACCAAGGCCCTCCAATCTTCACTAATCCACTTCAAGACCCAAACCCTTATGCCTCTGCAAACTCTATCACCTTGAGAAGTGGGAAGCAGACCCAGAACCCAGAATTACCTTCTAGAAGTCAAAATCCTGGGGAGCTTGAGAAAGAGAAGGAGGAGGTCAAAGAAGACAATAAGGCCCAGGGATCGGAAATTGAAAATTCCACCCATATCTCGTTCCCTGAGGCCCTATTGAAAACCAAAAAGAAGAAAACCCTAGACAGCAACGAGGAGCTTTTGAATTTATTCAAGAGCGTAGGATCAATATTCCGCTCCTCGATGCTATTAAGCACATCCCGGCTTACGCTAAATTCTTGAAAGACCTGTGTACCCAAAAGCGTAAGCCGAGAGAACCTACTCCGAGGAAGGTGATTCTGTCTGAGCAGGCAAGTTCTGTGATCTTGCATCACCTTCCTCAAAAGAAGAAAGATCTAGGTGCCCCCACGATCTTATGCATTATTGGAGAATACACTTTTGATAGGGCACTATTGAACCTAAGTGCATCCTTCAACCTAAACCCAACTTCTATTTATGAGAGGTTTGGGTTAGGTGAACTCAGGCCATCCTCAGTAACGCTACAATTAGCGGATTGATCGATCACCACACCGAGAGGCATTATTGAGGATGTAATTGTCAAGGTTAAGGATTTCTATTTTCCTGTAAATTTCCTCGTCCTTGACATGGATGTACCAAATGATTTGTGGAACACGTCCATCATTCTGGGGCGTCCGTTCCTAGCTACCGCCAAGGCCAACATAAACTGTGAAAGCAATAGTATGGAGATCGCCTTTGGGGATAAGAAATTAACTCTGGATATTTTTAAGGCGATAAGAGTATTTGAGGATTGTGGATTCATTGAGGAACTTGAGGATCAGGATCTTGAGACATGTATGACAATCAATGCACTCGAAGACTCCATTAGCTTAGCGAACCCAACCCACAACCCTCCTCTGTGGTAGACCTGCCACATCTTGAAGAGGCTGTTGATTTTGTTCATTCCCAGCCTCTTCCACTGGATCATCCTGATGAATCTTCATCAGCATCCTCCCTTCCTTCTATTCAAAACCCGCCCCAGCTGGAATTAAAATCATTGCCCAAAAATTTGAAATATGAGTTCTTAGGACCTGAAAATATGCTCCCTGTGATTATTAGTGCTGATTTGACTAAGGAGCAAGAATTGAGGTTAATTAAGGTTCTTAAGAGCAACAAGGAGGAAATTGGTTGGACCATCTACGACCTTAGGGGGATCAAGCCATTTTATTATAATCATCGTATTTTCATGGAAGATGGATCCCACCCTTCTCGTGAAATGCAAAGGAGACTAAATCCGAATATGGAAGAAGTGGTTGAGGAGTTAATCAAGTAGCTCGATGCTAGGATTATTTACCCAATCTCAGATGTTCTGTAGGTTAACCCCATTCAGATTGTACCCAAGAAGGCAGGAATAACCGCTACGACTAATGAGAAAGGGGAAACCTTCACCACTCATTTTGCTTCTGCTTGGAGAGTTTGTATTGACTATAGGAAGCTGAATACAGCCACTAAAAAGGATCACTTTCCCTTGCCATTCATTGATCAAATCCTCGAAAGGTTAGCTGGGCAAAAATAGTTTTGCTTCCTGGACGGTTATTCGGGATATAACCAAGTCCCTATCCATCCTGAAGTCCAGGAAAAGACAACTTTCACATGTCCCTACGGAACCTTTGCATTCCGTAGAATGCTGTTTGGGCTTTGCAATGCGCCTGCGACTTTTCAAAGGTGCATGTTGGCCATCTTTTTTGACATGGTGGGAGATTGTCTTGAGGTGTTCATGGATGATTTCTCCATTTTCGGAGATTCTTTTGAGTCTTGCCTGGCTAACCTGGAATTGATCCTTCCGAGATGCATCAAAACACGGTTGGTCCTTAGCTGGGAAAACCTGGGTCACGTGGTCTCTAATCGGGGAATTGAAGTTGATAGAGCTAAGGTGGATGCTATCTCTAGACTTCCTCCACCCACATACGTAAAATAGATTCACTCTTTCTTTGGGCATGTGGGTTTTTACAGAAGATTCATTAAGGATTTCTCGAAGGTTGCTCGACCCTTGAGTAACCTTTTGGCCAAAGATGCACCGTTCGAGTTTGATGAATCATGTCGATTTATTGAAAATGGCAGTTACCTGTGCCCCGGTATTGCAACCACCGGTCTTGACAGCCCCATTTAAGATTATGGCTGACGCATCTGAATATGCCATCAAGGCTGTCTTGGGTCAAAAGATTGAGAAAAAGCCCTCTGTGATTTACTACGCTAGCAAAACTCTGGATGAGGCCCAGAGGAACTACATCGTTACTGAAAAAGAATTGCTAGCCATAGTTTTCGCTTTAGAAAAATTCAGGGCTTATCTATTAGGTTCTCGTGTCATCATCTATACCGACCACTCGTCCTTGAAACATCTCTTGGCCAAAAAGGATGCCAAACCCCAGCTTATTCACTGGATTCTACTGCTTCAAGAGTTCGATCTTGAAATCAGGGATAAAACTGGGGCACAAAATGTAGTGGCGGATCACCTCTCGAGAATCCTAATTGATTCTCCTCATCCAAATGTTCCAATTTCTGATACTTTTCCAAATGAAACTATCCTCACAGTCTCGGGTATTCGAACCTCCTGGTTTGCGGATATTGTCAATTATTTGGCCATTGGTCAAATCCCCCAGGATTGGACCAAACAACAATAGGATAGACTTGTGTCTGAGGCCAAATATTATTTTTAGGATGATCTCGAGCTATACCGCATTGGCGCGGACCAGATTATTCGTCGATGCATCCTTGAAGTTGAGTTACATAGCATACTTGAGTTCTGTCACACATCCGCGTATGGTGGACACTTTTCTGGGAAAAAGAAGGCTACAAAAATTTTGTAATCTGAATTCTATTGGCCGTCATTATTTAAGGATGCCCAGGAATTCTCTAAGTCATGCACCCGATGCCAGACACACAGGAACATGCCTAAGAGAGATATGATGCCCCTGAACCCAATGCTTTCCATCGAAATTTTTGACATTTAGGGCATCGACTTTATGGGACCCTTCCCTCCTACATTTGGACACTAGTATATTCTGGTCGCTGTTGATTACGTGTCTAAGTGGATTGAGGCAATTCCCACCCGGACCAATGACCACAAGGTGGTCATCGATTTTGTGAAGAGAAATATCTTCAGTCCGTTCGGGGTTCCGAGGGAAATTATCAGTGATGGTGGTGCACATTTCACTCATGCCCAGTTTCAGAATTTACTGGGGAAATATGGGGTGAGCCATCATATTTCCACACTTTACCACCCTCAGACGAATGGACAGGCCGAGGTTTCCAAGCGGGAGATCAAGAACATTTTGCAGAAAACCGTTAGGCCTGATAGGAAGGACCGGACCCAAAAGCTAGATGATGCTTTTGGGCTTACCATACGGTGTACAAAATGCCTATCGATATGTCTCCGTTCCTTCTGGTGTTTGGGAAGGCGTGTCACTTACCCGTAGAACTTGAACACTGGGCATTTTGTGCCATCAAAAAATGTAATGTGGACCTTGAGTTGGTTGGGAAAACCAGGAAACTCCAACTATCTGAGTTGGAGGAGCTTCAAAATGATACTTATGAAAATGGAAGAATCTATAAGGTAAGGACCAAAGCTCTCCATGACCAGATGATTTCACGTAAGAGCTTTGAGCCGAACCAGAAGGTCTGGCTTTTCGATTCTCGATTGAAGCTTTTCCCCGGTAAACTCATGTCTAAGTGGGGTGGCCCATTCATTATTGAGTGGATTTTCCCTAACGGGGCCATCAAAATCTCTAACCAAAAGATGGGTAATATTTTCAAGGTCAATGGACAGCGTCTCAAATCCTTTGTTGACCATGTGCTCCCTGAACCCGTCTCAGACAAGGTTGCTCTTACCTTGCCGTAACCATCGTGGGCTGATCATCGCCCAGCTGAAGGCATTAAACTCAGCACATGTAAAGACTGTTCCAAGCTGACCAAAGTCTCACGGAAACCAGGTGCTATTCTTCCACTTCTACTCTCCTGCATGCTTTCACTTGTCACAATGAAGACACTGCAATAGCTAAGCATGGGGGGTGGACATATTTTATAACCATTTTGTCAGCTGTAACAGTGATTTCCTGTTATTTGATTCTTGTTAAAAACAAATGAAAAAAATGAAAATTTGAAAAAGATAAAAAAAAAATTGAGAATAAGGAGACGAGAACTTAGGCATTAGGAGTTGTAAACATTAGGAATTGATACTTTGAGACCTGAATACTTAGACTTTTCAGGTCTTCGGGCTTAATTAGCCTAGGTGTCCACTCGAATGTGGATTTAGTCTCAAGTCCTCGTCAGTTAAAATTTATTTTAATTTGGTAAACAATTTGCGATGATAAGTATAAGACTTATCAACTCACCCTCTGATTTCGGGGAACTTTAAGCCTAAGCATTGACGTGCTGTAGTGCGTGTGTGTTAAGAGGTGTCGTTATAGTTGCACTTGATACGTCAGTTTTGAAAGAAGTAAACGGAGGTGAGTCCGAGTGTCGGTCTTAGGGAGGCGTGGAAATCGGATTTTGTTTACCACTTGTCATCACGAAAAAGGTGGAGTTTTGCTTGCGAAAGAGACGAGTTTGAAAAGCGAGAGATAGAGAGAGAGTTTAGGGTTAGAAAGCTCTTGGTTTTGAGCATGCACTTTAAACAGAAATTAAAATGGCGACTAAACGGAAAATAATTTCATTAAACATGCATTCATAGTTCATTGTTTACAACATTAAATACGTGCTTCAACAAAAGTAAATGAAAGCTTAAAAGAGAGAGAGAGAGGTAGAGAGAGAGTGGAGAGCGACGAGGCTGCCACGGCGGTGGAGGAGGCTCCGTCGGCGGCTCGTCGTCTCCGACGATTACAAGAGTGCCTAAAACTAGCTAGGAGAGGAGTGGAGTAGTTGCAAGTGGGAGAGTATGCCTGGAATGGTGGTAGAAGGGGCTTTAAATAGAGTTAAGGGCTTCCTAAAAGAAGAATGTGCTTTAGCGACATCCAGAACGTCGCTAAAATCGCTTCCAGATACGTCGGTGAAGCCTTCGTGCCGCCGGTCAGCTGCCCGCCCCGCTCTCTCTCCATGCGCGATCCGTGGACGTTGAACGAGAGCCGTCCGATCGAAGATCGGACGGCTGAGATCCTCCCGCGCTCGCGCTAAGATCGTGCCTCGGGCGCGCGTGCGCACGCGCATTTCCGCCCGGCGTGCGTGGGGGCTCGGGAGCTGTCATCGCGCCACGTGGCGCGATCCTGGTCGCCCGCTGCTGATCGGGCGGCCCAATTTTGCCTCGCGCTTGATTTCTGCTCCGCGCGATTCGAACGCGCGTCGCTGCGATGCGGGCATGCGCGCTAGCCATTGCACCACACCCGCGCTTTGTCGCGACGACCGCGGGCGAGCGCGCAGATCTCAGCCGTTCGATCGAAGATCAACGGCCAAGATTCGTCCTTGGCTGGCTTGAGGGCGTGCGAGCGGCGGGGGCAGCTGACGTGGCACTCTTTGGACCGTTGATCTCCAGATCAACGGTCAGAATTTCTTGGGCCCATTGTGGGAGCTCCGGATGTCGGATTTGGCCGATCTTGAATCCGTTGGACTCCGTTCGTCATTCTGAATCCATCCGTGTGGTCCGATTGCTCATCTGAGGCCTGCTTTGACAAATGCTTTACACAAATGGCCATTAATACAGTTTATAAGCAATCTTGGTACTTGATGCATGCAATGCTCCTATTCTACTTTATGTTGCGCCTTTTATTCTAAAGATAGGCCATATTCAAGCTAATTACTACCCCCTTGTGTGGTGTTATCATACCCCCATGCTTACTCCTTGCTAGTCCCTAGCAAGGTTTATTCTAGTCTTTATTTCCTTGGAGAATTCAAGAAGTAATTGCTTAGGCACTTCGTTACTTGTCAATAAGAGGAAATATACGAAGATCTTAATCTACAAAGACTAAGCAGCGCCCGGGTGTCTGCCAAAATACGAATCGCCCGAATCCTTGCTTTGTATATATAACTATACATATGTATACGTATATATATATATGTTTTTTTGGAATTTTCGGAATTCAGTGTGGGTTGGTAACTTTTTACGGCTACCCAACCCACCCAAAACTCGGTCAAAACCCTAAGTGCTAAGCATCTTGGTGTGAATTGTTGTGATAGACTCACTTAACGGTAATTGAGACAGACTTCGACTTTCTACGCCTCTAGGTGACCGGAAAAGAAAATAAATTTTTGCCTGAAGGTGTATTTGTTCGATTGGTAGCTTTCTCCCTACATTCATTTTACTTGGGGTCAACACAAGGATTTTCCAGTGTATATCTCCCCGACTTGTACTACCTCCCCGCTTCTTCCTTAGGTGTTTTGGTCTTTTTTTGTGCAATTATTGAGCTGGGCTCTGGACAACCGACCAGTGGGCTGTTACCCACGATCACTTGCCAGCCATACTTGTGCGGTGAAGTGTGGTTTATTTTCTTTTCTTCTTGTTCAATTTTTTTTTTTTGTTGTAGGTGGCTTCCCTGATCTCAAATGTACCTAAAGGCAACTAAAAAGAAATGGCCCATGGCTGGGTTCTGGACAACCTGCCAATGGGCTGTTACCCATGACAACTTGCCAGCCATACCACCCTAGAGAGTTCATTAGCTGCCCAATTTCTATCAAAATCTCTGAGAAGTGAGTCTGTGCAAAAATGTGTGCAGATGCTTAGACTCAAAGTTTTCCTGAGTTAGAGGGTGAGTTGATAAGTCGTATACTTATTACCTTATTTAATAGGTGGATTAGAATAGCTTAAGGTTGCAAGGATTCGCCGCTAAATCCATATTTTAACAGACACCAGGGCTGATTAAGCTTGAAGGCCTGAAAAGTCTAACTGTTTAAGTTCCTTTTGTATTATTTCCCACTATTGACAAGTTTCTAATGCCTAAGTTTTCTTCCTAAATTCAATTTTTTTTTTAATTTATTCATTCAGACTGATTAATTAGGCTCAGGATTATGCAATTTACCATCCCCCCCATGCTTAAGTTGGACAATGTCCTCATTGGCAGATTCATGGATGCAGAAAGGTTCAAAAAGATAGTACCTGAGTGACGTAAACTACCAAATCAGTCTGAATCCGTTGGGTTGCCTCCCAGGAAGCGTTGAGTTTAACGCCTCCAGCTGGGCGGTGCTTGGTGTCAGCCCTCAACGAGGGTGACACTTTCCTTAGGGGGTACCTGGGCCAGAAAATGCTTCAATCTTTGACCATTAACTGTAAAGGTGTGCCCGGTGTTAAGATCCGCGATTTCAACTGCCCCATTGGAATAGGGCTTGACCACCCGAAATGGTCCTGTCCATTTGGACCTAAGTTTCCCTGGGAAGAGTTTCAAGCGTGCATCAAAGAGCCAGAGTTGTTGGTTCGGCTCAAAGGTTTTTCTATGAATGAGTCGGTCATGGACGGCTTTCATTTTCTCCTTATATAGCCGACTATTGTCAAAGGCGTCCTGACGAATTTCCTCGAGCTCAGATAATTGAAGCGTCCTTTGCGCACCGGCTAATTGGGGATCCATGTTACATTGCTTGACAGCCCAGTAAGCCCGGTGTTCCAATTTGACAGGGAGATGGCAAGCTTTGCCAAAGACCAACCGATAAGGTGACATGCCTATCGGGGTCTTAAAAGCGATCTTGTATGCCCACAGGGCATCATCAAGTCGTGTGGACCAATCTTTCCTGTTAGGTCTCACAGTCTTCTGTAAAATGTTCTTGATTTGTCTGTTTGAGACCTTAGTCTGCCCATTTGTTTGTGAATGATACGGGGTGGCAATGCGGTGGTTTACCCCGTATTTTCTAACTAGGGCACGGAATTGGGAATGGATAAAATGGCTTCCACCATCACTGATCATGGACTTGGGTATTCCAAACCGGGAAAAGATGTTCTTTTTCACAAAGTCCATGACCATCTTGTGATCGCATCGTCGAGTGCCAACGGCTTCAATCCATTTGGAAACATAGTCTACCGAGACCAGGATGTACTCGAAGCCGTTGGATGGTGGAAAGGGGCCCATAAAATCGATACCCCAAACGTCAAAGATTTCGACAATCAAAATGGGCTGAAGGGGCATCATATCTTTCTTGGTCATGGTCCCCAGTGTTTAGCATCGTGAGCAAGTCTTGGCAAAGATGTGTGCATCCTTAAATAGGGACGGCCAATAAAATCCAGACTGCAAAACTTTTGCAGCTGTTTTCTTGCCAGAGAAATGGCCGCCACATGCTTGGTCATGACAAAAGGAAAGAACACTTTGAACTTCGTCTTCGGGGATGCACCTCCTGATGATCTGATCAGCACAGAGGCGAAACAGCATGGGATCATCCCAGAAATAGTGCTTGGCCTCAACCAAGAACCTGTCCCGTTGCTATCTGGACCAGCTGTGCGGGGTTTGTCCTATAACCAGGTAATTGACATAGTCAGCATACCATGGCATTTTCTTGTATTGCACGGCTAGGATGTGTTCATCAGGGAAGGTATCAGATAGAGGTAGGGAGGGTCCAATGTGGTCTGGATGAAGTCTTGACAGGTGGTTAGCCACCACATTTTTCGATCCGGCCTTGTCTCGGATTTCCAGGTCAAATTCCTGCAAAAGCAGGATCCATCTGATGAGCCTGGGTTTTGCGTCCTTTCTGGCCAACAGGTGTCGAATGGCTGAATGGTCGTTGTAGATAGTCACGTGGGATCCCAGCAAGTATGATCGGAATTTTTCCAGTCCAAAGACTACAGCAAGCAACTCTTTTTCTGTGACCGTATAATTACGTTGGGCCTCGTCCAACGTTTTCCTCGCATAGTAGATCACCACTGGCTTCTTGTCTTGCCTTTGTCCCAGGACAGCGCCTATGGCAAAATCTGATGCGTCACACATAATCTCAAAATCCTGGGACCAGTCTGGGGGTTGAAGTACAGGTGCCGTGGAGACTAAGTCCCAGAGGGTATGATAAGCCTGGATGCAATCAGGAGACATGTGGAAAGTGGCGTCGTTGGCTAGAAGGTCGGTCAAGGGTTTGGAAAGTTTGGAAAAGTCTTTGATGAACCTTCGGTAGAAGCCAACATGTCCTAGGAAAGAGCGAATCTGCCGGACCGAACTAGGTGGAGGAAGTTTGGAAATTAAATCAACCTTAGCTCGATCTACCTCGATGCCCCTATGCGAAACGATGTGTCCGAGGATAATTCCTTCTTGAACCATAAAATGGCTCTTTTCCCAACTTAACACCAAGTTAACCTCGATACATCCTTTCAGGATCTTCTCCAAGTTGCTCAAATAATGGTCGAATGAATTCCCGAATACAGAGAAATCATCCATAAAGACCTCTAAGAATTCACCCACATTTTCTGAAAAAGTGGCTAGCATGCAACGTTGGAAGGTCGCAGGTGCATTGCATAACCCAAACGGCATTCGACGGAATGCAAACGTGCCATACGGGCAAGTGAATGTGGTCTTTTCCTGATCTTCTAGAGCAATTGCGACTTGGTTGTATCCTGAATATCCATCCAGGAAGCAAACATACTTTTGCCCTGCCAATCTTTCAAGAATTTGGTCAATGAATGGCAAGGGGAAGTGGTCCTTCTTAGTGGCTTCATTAAGCTTCCTATAATCAATACACACCCGCCATGCGGTGGTGGTGCGGGTGGGGATGGATTCACCATGATCATTAGTGACAACGGTGAGCCCAGCCTTCTTTGGAACCACTTGAGTGGGGCTCACCCAGGGGCTGTTAGAGATAGGGTAGATGATGTCAGCATCAAGCCACTTGATAATTTCTTTTTTAATGACCTCCCGCATGTTAGGGTTTAATCGTCTCTGCATCTGGCGGGAAGGTCGGGCCCCATCTTCCAGGTAAATCTTGTGGGTGCAATAGGTGGGGCTGATTCCTCTTAAATCCGAAATGGTCCAACCAATGGCGGCCCGATGTTCTGAAAGAGTTGCAGTCAACCTTAGTTCCTGATCCTTGGTTAAATGGGAATTAATAATCACTGGGAAGGTCTGGTCAGGTCCTAAGAAGACGTACTTGAGATTCTCAGGCAATGGTTTAAGTTCAGGTGCGGGTGGGACCACAGTAGATGGGAATGGAAATGGCGGGAGTTGATCAACATCGATCTCTTCAAATGGTGTCATGTGATGGTTCTCAGCCTTACAGAGGTCCATGGTTAAGCATGGTGATGAGTCAGAGCCGTCACTACGAGTTTGGTGGTCTGATACAGAACTGAGGGTAAGGCATTCCTCGATTAAAGTTTCCACGGGATCATGTTCCTCAATGTAATCGCAATCAAAAGACTCTGTCGCCCAGAAGATATCCAATTGCATTTTCCTGTCCCCAAAGGCGATTTCCATACATCCCGTGTCGCAATCGATGTTTGCTTTAGCTGTAGCTAAGAAAGGTCAGCCTAAAATTATGGGTGCATTCTGTAATTTTTCAGGGACTTCCATGTCAAGCACCAAAAAGTCGACTGGGAAATAGAAGTCCTTGACCCGTACAATCACGTCCTCGACAACCCCCTTTGGGGTTTTCACTGATCTATCTGCCAGCTGGATGGTGACAGGGGTTGGTGCCAGCTCCCCAAAACCAAATTGGTGGTACAAGGTTGTTGGAATTAGGTTGATAGAAGCACCTAGGTCCAGGAGCGCTCTATCAAATGTCATGTCCCCAATATTGTAGGAAATCAGGGGCGCTCCTGGGTCAGTTCGTTTGAGTGGAAGGTTGCTTGATATCACGAAACTCGCTTGCTCTGAGAGTACAACCTTCCTAGGTGCTTGAGGTCTCGGCTTACGCTTGGGTGTACAGGCATCCTTTAAGAACTTGGCGTAAGCGGGGATGTGTTTGACGGCTTCTAGGAGTGGAATATTAATCTGTACTTGCTTAAAAATTTCCAACAGTTCCTCAGTTTCCACAGTATTCTTCTTTTTCTTGATTATTTCCAAGGCCTCAGGGTAGGGTGTCTGAATGTGGATTGGTTCCATGTCTGGGTCCTTGGTTGGTGCCTCTTCTGAGTTGGGTATTTCAACAGGTAAAGTCTTGGGGAGAGTCGGCCATTTGGGATCCTGGGTTTTGGTGCCACTTCTCAAGGTCACCACATTCGCAGAGGCATTGGGGCCATGGGGTGATCCTTGAGAAGTCGAGGATGAAGAAGCGCCAAACCCAGGAGGTGTTTGTGGGGCTGGCTGGACCATGTGAGCCTGCCCGGGGTTGCCTTGGAACCCTTGAGAATTTGAGCCTCTGTTAATTATGTTTCGCGGGTTCAGTTGTTGTTGGGAAGGTAGAGATCCTTGCTGTTTACAGTCCAAGAGTTGGCTTAACTGTCCCTTTACCAAGGCCATTTCCTCCTGATGTTTTTGGTTCATGTCAGCCATCATCTTTATTAGGGTGTCCATTTGGTTTTGCGGAGGAGGGGCCACCCTATTCTGGTTATATTAGGGTCTAGCTGGTGGTCCTTGCTGATAGGGGGGCAAGTATGGCTGCTGGTTTGGCCTGGGCTGGTTTTGGAATTGCGGTGGTTTCTAGTTTGTCCAACCAAAGTTGGGGTGGTTACGCCAGCCGGTGTTGTAAGTGTTGGAGAAAGGGTCAGGTTTCACATAACCTTGGACGGCTTGCACATCTTCTAAGATAGCCAATGTTGATGCAGAGGGAAGGGAGCAATCAAGGGTCGTGGGAGCAAAGGTCCCTCCCTGGAACGTGGTCGGGGGTTGTTCCAGGTTCAGTTGGGTGAAGGGCTGGACCAGGTCAACATTATGTGCTCCCTTTGCTAGGGAGAAAGTCTGCAAGGGGTTCCTGGTCTGATTCAGTAGCTCATCAATCTTTTTGTCCACCAATTCCACTCGATCCAACTTTTTGGCAATGATGTCCATGTCAACCATTCCAGAATTTTCTTGCACCTCATAAATCCTGCCACGAGGTTGACTGGACCTGTTAAACTGGTTCATGGAGGCATTGTTGAGCGAATTCTCGCTCAGACTCAAAGAGCTCAAACGCACTCTCCTCATCTTTGTTTAGGAAGTTTCCCCCGCATGAGGCATCGACGAAGTTCCGTAGGTTGTTGTCCAGACCGTGGTAAAAGATCTGGGCCAATTGCCACCATGGAACTTCGTGGTGTGGGCATTTCCTCAAGAGTTCATTAAATCTTTCCCACGCCTCATGAAATTGTTCCCCACCCTGGAGTGTGAAGGTAGTGATAGCTCTTATGAGGGCATTGGTCTTTCCTATGGGGAAGAATTTCTTTAAAAATGCATGCCTCAGTTCTTCCCAGGTGGTGATGGGTCTACCTAGGGTTCTAAGCCAATGAGAAGCCTTGTCTCTTAATGAGAAAGGGAACATCTTGATTAGAACAATGTCAAGGCTAATGTTCCTAGGTTTCACCGTTCGTGCTATGCAGTCGAGATCCTCTAGGTGCTGAAAGGGGTCCTCATTTGAGCTTCCATGAAAGTGGCTCTGGATCAGACTTAAGACATTCTATTTTAGCTCAAAATCATCTCCCCCCTCGGGGATCCTAAGGTGGGGCTCAACTCTAATAGCAGAAGGGTTATAAAAATCACGGAGGGGTCTTAGCTGGTCCTGAAATGGCGGTAAATCAAGTGGTGGTTGCCCTGGTATGTCATTGAAAGGTGGTGGTTGTTCTTGTGGGTTCTGTAACCGTTGTATGGCTTGCATGATGGTGTGGATTTGTTGTTGCTGAAGCTGATGGTTAGCATTGACTTGAGCCTGGATGATAGCCATAGCATCTGGTGGGGGTTGATCTTCAGCCTCATCTACCCTAGGTTCAGCCATGTTTTCAACAAAATTACGTCGCCTAGATTCCTGCCCCAAAACACACAATTCGGGATGCAGTGAGCGCCTCCCGTGCATACACTAGAGAAGAATAGGAGGGGATGCGGAGGGCGACAGATGCGAGAAATGTGTTTCAATCAAGCACGCAAGCCTAATCCTTATGGTGTATTCCTTAGGAGACCTAGAAATCTCACAAAGGGTGATTAAGTCCGTAAGCACTAGACTCCCCTTCCCAAGGCTAATCTGGCCAGGTTGATTACGAGGGGATTGCAGGGAAGGTTCTTCCTTTGGCTTGCGCCTCCGGTTCCATAAACCCCACAACCGCGGTCGTTTGACACTGCCCCGCAGCCTAGTCACCAGATTCTACCAAGGGAATGAAAGCCAAGTGCCTAGCAGACAAAACCTCACCTTTTGAGACTTAACTCAGTCCTGCCTATGGCACGTCTACTCAGTTTTAAAGGGTTAGGATAGTGCTTGTGCTTAGGGTGATGTGATGAGGCGTTGATTGGGGTGGTGCCTCTTAATTTTCCACTTTCAAAGTGTGTGCTTCTAGCAAAAGATGATTTTCAAGCAAGGATTTGTTAAGATATAGTGTCTTTTAGTGTTTCATCCTTACTTGAGTACTTTTTAGGGTTGACGTGTCTTAATGTTTTCAAACGAGTTTCAGTGGGCATGTCAAGTTCTGCACACAACTTGGTGAAAGTAGATTTCCTTTTATTCTGTAGAGGCTCTAAAACCCTAGTGTACTCTTAATAATCATGCAGCTTCTATTAGATGAGTCAATTTTAGGGTTGAGTGGTGCGGCCCAGGTCAACTCATGGTGGCTTCGCAAACACCACTCAAGAAAGAAAAGAACACTCCAAGAATTTATTCAGCATATTAGAGTGTACATTTTTTTTCTTTTGTAGGGTGATGTGTTAAGAATGTGGGTCAAGCAATCATTCACCACGCCAATTTTTTTCAGTTTTTTTTTTCTTTACAATTTTTTTTTAGCTTTTTCACGCAAGCAAACAATGAGAGAGAGATTGCTCACTATCGGTCCTCGAGGCGCCTACTCCCTTGCTACCGTCGCGGAATGCGTCGCTTCGCCGTCCATGCGCCGAATTCCTGCAACCGTCAAGTAAAAAGGAAAATAGGGCATTAGACGATGTGAGAATGAATGTGGAATGGAGGTGATAAAACAAATCCGTTGCCTCCCCGGCAACGATGCCAAAAACTGACGTGCCGTAGTGCGTGTGTGTTAAGAGGTGTCATTATAGTTGCACTTGATATGTCGGTTTTGAAAGAAGTAAACGGAGGTGAGTCCGAGTGTCGGTCTCAGGGAGGCATGGAAATCGGATTTTGTTTACCACTTGTTGTCACGAAAAAGGCAGAGTTTTGCTTGCGAAAGAGACGGTTTTGAAAAGCGAGAGATAGAGAGAGTTTAGTGTTAGAAAGCTCTTGGTTTTGATCATGCACTTTAAACAGAAATTAAAATGGCGACTAAACGGAAAATAATTTCATTAAACATGCATCCATAGTTCATGGTTTACAACATTAAATACGTGCTTCAACAAAAGTAAATGAAAGCTTAAAAGAGAGAGAGAGAGTGGAGAGCGACGAGGCAGCCACGGTGGTGAGGAGGCTCCGTCGGTGGCTCGTCGTCTCCGGCGATTACAAGAGTGCCTAAAACTAGCTAGGAGAGGAGTGGAGTAGTTGCAAGTGGGAGAGTATGCCTTGAATGGTGGTAGAAGGGGGTTTAAATAGAGTTAAGGGCTTCCTAAAAGAAGAATGTGCTTTAGCGACATCCAGAACGTCGCTAAAACCGCTTCCAGATACGTCGGTGAAGCCCTCCTGCCACCGGTCAACTGCCCGCCCCGCTCTCTCTCCATGCGCGATCCGTGGACGTTGAACGAGAGCCGTCCGATCGAAGATCGGACAGCTGAGATCCTCCCACGCCCGCGCTGAGATCGTGCCTCGGG
The DNA here is from genome assembly GCA_037157565.1 of Thalassia testudinum. Taxonomy (NCBI): domain Eukaryota; kingdom Viridiplantae; phylum Streptophyta; class Magnoliopsida; order Alismatales; family Hydrocharitaceae; genus Thalassia; species Thalassia testudinum. Next base: position 66,913,517 of record JAZHRO010000007.1, on the reverse strand, counting down.
CGCGCGTGCGTGTGCGTGTTTCCGCCCAGCGTGTGCGCGTGCGTGGGGGCTCGGGAGCTGTCATCGCGTCGCGTGGCGCGATCCTGGCTGCCCGCTGCTGATCGGGTGGCTTAATTTTGCCACGCCCTTCGCTCGCGCTTGATTTCTGCTCCGCGCGATTCGAACGCGCATCGCTGCGATGCGGGCGTGCGCGCTAGCCGTTGCGCCACGCCCGCGCTTTGTCGCGGCAACCGCGGGCGAGCGCACGGATCTCGGCCGTTCGATCAAAGATCAACGGTCGAGATTCATCCTTGGCTGGCTTGAGGGCGTGCGAGTGGTGGGGGCGGCTGACGTGGCGCTCTCTGGACCGTTGATCTCCAGATCAATGGTCAGAATTTCTTGGGCCCATTGTGGGAGCTCCGGATGTCGGATTTGGCCGATCTTGAGTCCGTTGGACTCCGTTCGTCGTTCTGAATCCATCCGTGTGGTCCGATTGCTCATCTGAGGCCTGCTTTGACAAATGCTTTACACAAATGGCCATTAATACAGTTTATAAGCAATCTTGGTACTTGATGCATGCAAAGCTCCTATTCTACTTTATGTTGCGCCTTTTATTCTAAAGATGGGCCATATTCAACCTAATTACTACCCTCTTGTGTGGTGTTATCAAGCATCTACACACATTTTTTGCACTGACTCACTTTCCGGTAGTTTTACGAAATTGGGTAGCTAATGGACCGACTTGGGTGGTGGCTAACAAGTTGTCAGTGGTAATAGCTCATCGGTCGGTTTTCCAGAGCCCAGCCACAAGACTATTTTCATTGCACTACCTTTAAGTAAATCTTAGATCAGGAAAGCCACCTACTTTAAAAAAATAACAAAGAAAAAAAAAGAAAAAAGGAGAAAATAAAAAAAGAAATAAATAAAACCACACTTCACCACACGAGTATGGCTGACAAGTTGTCGGTGGTAACAGCTCATCGACCGGTTGTCCAGAACCCAGCTCACAAAAAAAAAATGCACAATAATTCCCAAAACACCTAAGGAAGAAGTGGGGAAGTAGAATTAACCAGGGAGATATACACTGGGTTCGCCTTTGTGTTGACCCCAAATAAAAGAAAGTAGGGAGAAAGCTACTGATCGTAAAGATAAACCTCTAGGTAAGGTCACCAAGGGTCGTAGAAATCCGAAGTCCATTTTAACGGCCGTTTAGTGAATCTTTCACTATATTTCATAAGATGCCTAGAACTTAGAGTTCTTTTCGAGTCTTGGGCGGGTCGGGTAGCCGTAAAAAGTTATCCCGTAACTCTCAAACTCCAAAAGTACAAAAAAAATTTAGAAAAGAAGAGAAACAATAAAAAAAATTTTATCTTCTCTTCTCAAATAAGGCAAGGGCTCGGACGGTCTTCATTCTGGCAGGCACCCGGGCACTGTTGAGTTTTTATAATTAGGTCTTGTGGTTGAGATTTTCTAAAGCAATCAATGAATTTTGACTAATTACAAGAACCCTGATTCTACTTTTATACATAGCATTTAGGTTAATTTTGCTATGGACTAGTAAAAAGTAAGCATGGGGTTATGATGAACACACATAAATTCATGATAAATTTCTTATTTACGATAGTTCCTAGGCTTAGCATTACATATCATGTTATAAATATTGCATAACATCCATTGCATGGCATTTAGGATAGTTCTATGTTTTGTATATTAATTCCTTCATTTTATATGGCCAGGAGGCAATGCGATATCCATACGGGTTACGAATGGAAAATCTGACCGTACGGATGGATCCGAAGCAACGATCGCAGTTCGGCATTGTGGGAATCATCTCGATCTGAGCATCGTGGCACCCTCTACAAGAAAAAGAAGATGGACGGCCCAGATGGCACCACGTGGCGCCATCCAGGCCGCCCAACACCGGCCAGCAGCACTGTCCAATTCCTTCTTCATCCGCGCTCTTAAATCCTAGCCGTTGGATCAAGATCCAACGGCTAGGAAGCGTTTGCACCAAGCTGCTCCTCAACAAGGGAAGGTCTAGCGCAATGGTTAGAGCGCCGGTTTGCAAGGGAGGGGCACGGGTTCGAATCCCCGCAGCCCCTCCCAAATCGCAATTTGGCCAAGCGGATGGCAGCAGCAATGGTAGCGCATGCAAAGCGCCAGTGCATGGCAGCGTGTGCGCGCATGCACATGCTAACGCATGGTAGTGCACACACAGCAGGGCGCGTGTGATTAGCGAGTGTGATAGGTGGGGCAGCACAGCGCGGGTGCAAGCGTAGTTGGGGCCAGCTTACAGTGACAGCTAGGCTGACCTACAGCGACGCCTACAGCCGTCGCTACTTCATTGCAAGCCAACAGAGCCAGCTAAGGGCATGAACGGATATAAGTTGTCTATAGTAACGTTTCTAGCGACGGTCTGGAGGTCGCTAAAGGTCCTTTATCCAGTTTTAGCCTCTTCTCATCCATTATAAAAGGACCTATACACCTCCCTTCTAAGCCATCTCTACTTACTCTACTCCCACCTACTCCCAAGCTCTAGCAAGCCTACCAACGCTCCATTAGAGCTTGTTCTCAAGCTCCCAAGGCATCTATTAGTGTAGCGAACCTCTGTCCCACCAAATACTCCTCCAACTTCCCATCTCCCTTCATAGGTCGCCTTGGAACCGTCCTCCCACCTCCATTCCGGTAGTAGATCAACTTTATCTTCTCACTTCCATTCCAGAGCTATGCCGAAGCTTTTCTCAACCCGACGTCCTCCAACATCTCACCTCCGTTGTCCCACTCCTCACCTCCTTCGTCCGAGCTTCCGCCAGGCGACGTCGTCTCACCGAACAGCCGATTCAGGAGATTTCCTCCCACTCCCTCTCTTTTTATGCTTTCATAGTTTATTGTAATTGACATTGGAAGTAATATATATCAGATTTGTTCCATATCTCTATCTTGTGATTCATTTACTTGTCTTTTATTTCAAAAACAGAAAAAAATAACAAAACCCTAAAATACCAAAAGGAAATGAATCGAAGCGTGATTTTCACATAAAGTAAACGTTGCTTCCCTATGTTTCACCTGGGACTCACTTTTCGAATTTCGGTATAAATTTTATCTGATCGACGTATTTTGAAATTACAACGACGTGTTACTTGTAACCCCGATTTCTAACCTGCGAAACATGCCCAGCCAAGTATTATAGAAGATGTTGGGTTGTTCATCAAAGGATAAAATCTATAATCACTATAGCTCTAGGAAGGATAATAATCATAATCATGATGTCCAGGGTTAGGCCCTACACACTGAGGTTTAGAATCATATCCCAAATCAAAGTTATCCCAACTAGTGGATGTGTAGTCATAAGTCAAGTTGGGATAGTAATCATTTTGGAGATAAGTGGTGGTAGGAAGGTAGGATTGGAAATGCGAGTGTGGTGTGGAAGAATACATGGTGAAACAGGAGGGAAAATAGAACAGAGAAAGGTGCCCTGCAATACAATCAACCAAACCTATCCTTAGGTGGGTAGTCTAAAGACCTACAGACTTTCAGAACCCATCTTGGGATGAAATAAATGATTTGTTCTACTTCTATTTAGTCAATCCAACCAATTAGAGGGAGGGATTGGGAAGAAAGTTCTTTCTTTGGCTTGCACCTCTAGTTCCTTTGATACCCCCCCAACCATGGTCGTTTGACACTACTCCCCTAGCTAGACATCAGATGGACTAGTAGAAGCATACTAATCGAAAAGAATCTCAGTTGGAGTCCTAAAGAGTGAGTTAATACTTAAGGCGAACGTCTACTCAATTTTAATTAGGCTTGGGATGATTGTGCACTTGGAATGTGATGGACACTTTAGATGGGTTATTCCCTAAATAATCAATTACAATGTGTGTGCATGCACAACCAATGATTTTCAAACAAGGGTTTAATTATGTGTCTTTTAGGATTTAACCTTATTTAGTAACTTTTAGGGTTTAATCTTTAGGTGTATTCAATTAAGTTCAGGAGAACACTCAAAATTTTGAAATCATAGGTGATAGTATATTCCTCCAAAACTCAAAAATAATGTAGAGTGTCTGGTTTAGCCCTAAAAATCAACCTTATAGGGAAAGCTACTAATTAATCACTTTTATCTTAAGTGGTGCGACCCAAACAGCTCAATCAATTGGCCTGTTGCACCACTTAGTTAAGGCACACAAAAAAATATTTAACCTATTCAAATTTCTAATCACTTATCTGTGTGTTAACTTTGAGTGTACCGAGTCCATTGGTCAAAATCCTAATTAAGTGTTTAAATTAGAAAGGGTACGCCTTAAGTCAAGAAATTTGTGGGTGTGTGAGGTGTGAAAATTTTAGTTGTCCCACAATTAGAATTTGTTACATATATATATATATATATATATATAGGGGTGAGGTGAGGTGAAGTGACAATCAAACAATCAGATCCATCCTAGGGTTTATAAAAGCACTTAGGTTAATTTGAGTTTGAGTTATTAGGTGATGGAATGGAAATCTAATGGGTAGGTGGTGGGAATACACTTACATATCCATCTAACTGCACTTTACTCCAATCTATTACGCTTTGGCTCACCTTGGAAGGGTACTTGTAATCAAAGAAAGAAAAGAGCAAAGTGAGCTAAAAAGTTAAGGAGAAAACGTGGGAAAACCAAATAGCGTTGCCTCCCCGACAATGATGAAAAAATGATGAGTGTATTTTCGCAATGAAACTTAGGGTTTTGGAGAACCCATTTTCGTAATTGCAAAATATCGCTAGCAAATAAATTTATAACCGAAACTCAAAGTAAGTCTCAAGTCGAACACAGGGAGGCGAACATTTGCTTTTGAAATCCGCACTTTGATTTTATTTGTTTTTATCTTTTGATATTTGTTTAGTATTTTTATAAGATAGAATATCAAGCGAAATGTTTGTTATCTATTCAAAGCCACTCTAGCAGAATAAGAGAGAGAGAGAGAGAAAGAGAAATATTTCATAAAGTCGAGCCATGTCTATTGCAACTAATTGAAATTACACTAAAAAGCAATAAAAGATAAAATGGGTTGAGAAGAATCCACCTCAACGATCGCTTGGAAGATGACTCACTCTGACGGTGCCTTGGATGATGGTGGTGAGGAGCTAGATGAGGAAAAACATCGTCGGAGGAAGGAGGACGGGCAGGATGGCATCACGGCGAGGATCTTCTTTTGGAAGGTGGTGAGAAGATGGCCATGAGATGCTCCACAAAGGGAGATGAGAAGTGGGAAAAAATATTTCTTTTCTACTCTAGAGGAGCATCCCGAGCTTAGGACAAGCTCTCTTTAGAGCCTTGGAGGTGGTGAGGGAGTGAAAGGAAGAGATAAAGAGAAATGGGAGGGGTAGGGTTCCTTTTATATTGGAGGAGAAGAGTACATTTCGTGCATGGGTTAGTTCTGAAATTCAAAACGTCGCTAAAGATCCACCCTAAACGTCTCTATATCCCTAGTGCACGCTCGTGCACAAGTGTGCATCTATTGGTGTTGCTCTCGAGAGATGGAGGCCATCAGATTTAGGTCAAGCCATTGAGACAAGCCGTTGATCGAGTCTGTGTGTCTAAAATCGCATGGTTCACGCGCTTTGCTAGCGTTGAAGAGAAGCGCGAGCGAGGAGCACCGCTGGATCTCCATTAAAGGGCTTAAATTGCACGAGGCCCGTGCTTAGATCACACCTCGGATCGAAATCAGACAACTGATAATGCACCGGACGGCTTAAGATCATGCCCGCGTACGATCGAGCGTGTGATTTCGCGTAATCTCCTGCATATGGGACTCCTCATCCGGCACATGGGATTGCATCACGTGGAAGCCTTGGAGCCACTTGATGGAGATCCGACGGTCGAATTACAACTGCTACGAAGAGGATGCCTTAGCGGGACTCGACTCCGCGCCATCTGCTCCACGTAGAGCACTTCCTCAATGCACTACAAGTCAAAGTGTATCACGTTTTCAGTTTAAGATCTCCGCACTCTCAGCCATTGGATGAAGATCCAATGGCTGTGATTAAAGCCAGCTATGATAGGTGAGGCTACGCATGGCGGTGGGTGTCTTGGGTGGTTTGGATGGTGCCACATGGTGCCATCTAGATCATCCATCTTCTTTTGCTCGTAGATGACGCCACAGATGTCGGATTGGATTGATTTTCATGCCATTGGGTTGCGATCATCTATCTGAATCTATCCATGCGGTTGGATTTGTCATTTGAAGCTCTGAATTGTATCACCTAGCCCCTTGACCGTTGATCTTCCTCGAACTGCATAAGGTGCTATGAGACTCCAATCAAGACGATTTCGGAGGCGTTGGGCTTCAATCGTCATCTTAATCAAATCCATACGATCAGATTATCAATCCCAGGCCTCGAAATAATTCTCCTCTCTTAGCCACAAAAGGACACGAATTAACCTATTATTTACACAAACTATTATGAATGCAGAATGATGCATGTTATGTAATATTTATAATATGAAATGCATCTATAAGGTTAGAAACATACATAAATAGGCATTTTAACCTAAATGAATGTGTATACATCACAGAACAATTTGTTGTGAATGGTTAGAGACTCAAATGGTTCCTCGAACTCACTGATTCAAATCTAGTTGCAATATCTTTTGATCTTCATTCTCCCTGAGCCACATTACACCTAGCTGATGGCGTTAAACTTAGCACTTAATGGGAGGCAACCTGTCTTTTGAAAAACCCGAGACCCTTGAGACCTATCTATGAACTGAATTCATACTACACTCTAGGGTTCGTCCATTAGAATAGTCAACTCCTCCTTTGATACTTGTATCAGAGCTTGAAATCATCCGCAACAGTCATCTCGACCTATTTGCCACTTATCAAACCTGTTCTAGTGTATAATCTAAGCTGAACTCAAACCCACCAAATTTACAATGAGGGCATTGCAAATCCTAGGCATGAGGGGCTATTAAAGTGCAAAACATTATGAAATTCGCTTGATCTCAATGGGAGAGGTTTCATAAAAAAAAGAAAAATGGAGACAGGAGAGGTCAATGTGGAGCTGAATTGAAAAATATTGAGAAAATAAAAGAAAAAAGAAAAGGAGCAAACAAAAGAAAGAAATGTGACAGTCCCTGTAATTAAGTATGGAACTTACCTAAGTTCTAGGCTAGATTGAATGATGGATTAAGACCTGGAAGGCTAAAACTTAGGAGATTAGTGACGAGTAATGACCTTAGGCCTCTTGGGCTATTCTAGGGCTTAAACACTCACGTATTTATTAAGATCTGGATTAGTCCTCAAGAGATTGAGAAAAATGCAAAGTTGATATATTAAGTCTAAGGCTTAGGGAGTATTCGGCCCCGTTGCCTACCCTTTGGTTTGCGGGACTTGGTAACCTAGGCACCCAAAAATCACACACTAGTCTGGTTTAGAGGGCTTAATGAAGAAATAATGTCAAAAGTGTTCCTTTCTGAAAAAAGTTTTCCTGAAAATTTGACTTAGGAGCTGCTCAAAGACACAAATTTATTGGACAAGTTCCCAATGCAGAGAGGTGGAATGAAAAATACTCCCCTCAAAGATGCATAATAACATATCGTCTCGTCGGTGCTTATCTCCTAGGATATCTAAATATCCTAATGGGGGCATCTAAGCTCCTTGTGCTGGTTCAAGTGACATGGGCAGGATTATCTCGAAATGTCAATTGCCATGGCCTGGATTTACCTATAGAATGCCATGGGCAACACTGTCCCAAAGTGTCAAAAGTCAATGTTCTAGGGGTTGTCATTGGCAGTGTTATCCCGAAGCATCAAAAGCTAAGGTTTATAAAGGATTGATGGTGGGGACAAGAAATCTGATACAGACCATGTTTAGGGTCAGTCTGATGTTGGATTTAGGAGAATATAAAAGAAAAGAGAGATAACTGTCAGAATAAAAATTCCTCTCTATTTCTCTTATCAAAAATCCACTACCAAACTAAACCTAGATTTGCTATAAATATGTACGAGTGGTTTAACCACTGGGGTCAATGAACCTCTAGGCAACTTTTGAGGGCCTTAGAAACCTTCACGGCACACCCAAGGTTAAGGCTGGTCAGGTCTAGATCTTGGCAGGTACTTGAGTACCTCTAGGCCTATTGTTGGTATTTTGATCTGATTTTTAGAGATGTAGATTAGTAGGGCATCCTAACAATTATATCTGACTTAGAGATCTAGTTTGGTCTGTAAGATTTTACTAGGGACTAGCAAAAGTTAGGTATGGGGGTATGATAGTACACCATCATGGGCCCTAACTAGCCATAATTAGTCAGGTTCAATTGGTAAAAGCTCTTAATCATCTGAGGGTCACAACTCCGCAATATTATGATTTGAGATGAAAATAGGGAAACATGATTAATTCTGCAATTTTAACAGGACATCACAAATGCAGAATAACCACAGGGTCACTTAGGAGTGAATTAACAGTCAGTTAGCATAAAAGCCTAAAAAGTGGGTTAACACTAACTGAAACAGGGCTTCATGCATTTCGAGGGCGACAACAGTACCAAAACCTTAATTTTCAATCCCACTTAAATTGGAAAGGCTCTGGTCAAGATAAAATTAATCTAAACCTTATAAAATTCATAGAAAATATTCTAAGAGGTTTGGTACCTTTGGTTTAACTATATGAACCCATTTTGACCTAGAATATAGTTTCAAATGGGAATTTGCCTTAATTTGGGCTTCAATACAAATTACCCAACAAATATGGTCAAAACTAAAATCCAAGTTCACCATTAGATTCCTTGGATCTAAATTAAGTTAACACAAAAATTTGGGCCCAATCAAAGTCCATCTTGACCTAGTTTGTAATTTAGTGCCTAAAAACTCTATCTCTCATTTAAAACCTTAGGTTTCAATTTTATTGCAAACCAGTCCCTAACTTGTCATCATTCTTGCAATTTGGCCCCTACCGCCATTTTTGGTGGGAACACGCTTGCAGTGAGATTTGAGGGAGAAAATTTCCCTTAAATCGGATCCAAATCCCTCTAAAATTGGAGGGATTGATCTAGAGTAGTTGCCCAATTGATTGAACCGACTTGAAGATCCTAAATCCAACCCTAGAGCGCAGGCGAGCTCAAGATTTGAGGGAACTTTTTCCCCTAAAATCACTAACAAGTTAGGCACATTTCTTGATGTAGAGCTCAACTTTGAGCTCTATATAAAGCGTTAGAGTTCCCAGCTTCTTCCTCAGCCAAGAATAGGTCGAGAATCTCCTCTCTCTTCCCTCTCCAGCCACCGCAACTTGAGCTCCAGCAATCCCTCTTCAACCACCTCCAACGGCCGTCCAACCATCAAATTGGATAGCCCTCCATCTTCCCCTCATCTTCACGACCACAACCAACCAAAGTTCAGCCGCTCTCTACCTCCCCTTCCTCACCGACACCTCGCCATTGAATTTGTCTTCTTTGCGTTCGGCTAGCCAACACCGGACATCTTGTCGTCTCACTTCTCCCTAAGTACCTCAAACATTACCTCTACTACTCTACTTAACTTCTACCTACTTTGACTTTAGGTTCGACCACTTAATGCACTGTTCCACTACCTTCTTCCCCACGTCTGGTAGGAGCTTCGACAAGCTCGCGTTGGTGCCACAGACCACCAAACTGACTGTGATCACCTCCATAAGCTTCGCCCTAACCCACTGATCAAAAGCCCTAACTTTATTAGGACTTCTTACAATGCATGGACTCCAGCGAACACACCCACCATAGCGCACCCTCTCCAACTTTGGTACTCCACCATGCACACCCTCACATCAATTCACGATCACCATTGCACTTGCTGTCGGCTGGCGAAGCTTGTGAGCTAATTTGACAGGGTTGAAAGGCCGTATTCGTACTTTTCAGGTCACGTCGGAACTCCACCGCCATCTTCTTCTTCGATGTCGCTTGCCTCTCTCTGACCTTCATTCGACTTGTTGCGGCTCGCAATCAAAGCGACTGCAGGTTTCGAGGCCTTCCTGGTCCGCAATCGAAGCAGCAAGCACCAGCTACTGCCTTAATTGGAGTACCTTCTTCACTGCAGTGGACACAAGGAAGAAGGTGGGACTTAGTCCCACCTCCTTCGTGACAGATTCTAGAAAACATATAAAACGCTTTTGGTAAGAGGGTTTATCGCCTCTACACCAGGGGTGAGATCCCCACGCCACACCCTTTACCACTTCTCGCCCCGGATCATTGCCTATAGGTCTGGACGTCCGTATGCCTAACCTGTTTACTCGGTACTACTCCCCTAGATTTTGTTTAAGAAAGAGAGAGAGATTTGAGGAGGGAGGGGGGTTTTGCACTATAGCACATTGGGATTCGTGCCCCCACCATTTTTATCCCATTCTTTTTACATTTTATACCTAACATTCTGAGATACATTTTGCTATATATTAAATATCATTTTGATTTCATCAGCATTATTATTCTTGATACTTGTGATTAGTGAATTGATTTGCCATATTTGCTCCCTGCGAGTGACCTTGGACTCACATTTGATTTTCGAGCTGATAAACATGCATGAATTCATGATAAAATGCTTATTTATGATAGTTTCTAGGCCTAATATTGCATATCATAGTATAAATATTGCAAAACATTCATTGCATTGCATTTAGGATAGTTTGTATATTCTATATATTAATTCCAACATTTTATATGGCTAGGAGGTAGTGAGACATCTTTACAGGCTTCGGATGAAGAATCCGACCGTATAGATGAATTCGGAGCGACGATCGCAGTTAGTCTGGAGGATAAATGATGGATGGGTTTTGACGAAGTAAAATCAGGGTTAGGAGAAACCCGTCGTCGTAGTTCACAAAACACGTTATCAAATACAACTTTTTAACCAAACCTCAAGGGAGTCCTGAGTTGAACAAAATGAGGCTACATTTACTTTCGTTGAAATCCGCACTTCATTTTTTTTCTTTTTGGTGCTTTAGGGTTTTGTGATTTTGGGTGTTTTTGTAAAGAAAAGGCAAGGAAGATAACTCACAAAGGAGATGAAAACAAATCTGATATATCATGCAAATGTTATTACAATATGCTAAGAAATACAAAAGAGATAGGGGTGAAAAGAAATCTCCTAAATTAGCTGTTTGGCAAGACGATGGCTCTTGGTGGCAACTTGGACAAAGAGGGTGAGGTGCTGGACAACGAAGGTGAGATGCAGGAGGACATCGAGTAGATGAATACTTCACCAAGGCTTCGGATGTGGGGATGAGGGGCTGGAGGTGATCTTCTACTGGAATGGAGGTGGGAAGATGGGTTCAAGGCTTCTTATGAAGGTGGTTAGATGGAGGACGAATATTTGGTGGGGTACAGGAGCATTACACTAATAAGAGGCCTTTGGAGCTTGGGAATAAGCTCTAAGGGATCTTTGGTAGGCTGCTAGAGCTTAGGAGTAAGTGGGAGTAGAGCAGGTAGAGATCATTTGGAAGGGGAGGGGTCATGAGGTTTATATAGTGAAGGAATGGAGGTCTTTTGTATGCACGGGTCTTCAGCAACATTTAAAACGTCACTCAAGACCCGCCAGGGATGTTGCTAGACATTCAAGTGCCTTTACTAGCATGAGGAGGCACGGATGCAACTGGCACAGTGCACGGAGGACTTCAGCCATTGGATCAGGCGCGGAGGGTTGAGATCGCAGTCCATCAGTGCAAAAATCACCCCAATTAGAGCTCTGTAGCATCCTCTACAAGAATAAGGAGATGAACGGCGTAGATGGTGCCATGTGGTGCCATCCAAGCCACCCTACCTGAGCCACTGTACCCCATCTTCATGCAAGGAACAATTCCAGCCGTTGGATCTCAATCCAAGGCTGAGACGCACTACATTGACCGGTTTGCCCCTCCAAAGCATAGCAACGAAGGCTTCATCTCGACCGTTGGATGAAGATCCAACGGTCGAGGCATGTGACCGCACTACTCTCCATGCGACCATCCAGTACATTGGCCAAAAGTAGCACACCTGCTCCTGAAATGAGAGGCATAAGTTCGAGCTGCAATCCTTTGCGCCTACTACAGCGCCGGAGAAAATTGGACCGCTCGATCTTGATCGAGCGGTCTAGATTCCTCACGCGCGATCTGACGTCACCTAGCGACGTGAGGACGCATGCCAGATTACATGCATGCAATCAGAGGAGTTCATTTCAGATGACCAGATGCGATCTCGATTGTCGGATCTTTAAGGCACGCGATCTGCACAAGTTCAAACCAACGAAGTCATGATCCACAAACGCCTCTCAGCCATGCGATGAAAGATCCAATGGCTACCATTAAGTGTGGGATTCAAACCTCATCAAGCACTTGCTTCCTCCTCTAAATCTCAGCCCTTCGCACCTGATCCAATGGCTGAAGTCCTCCATGCACTGTGCCAGCTGCATCCACGCCTCCTCATGCCAACGAGGTGCTTGATTGTGTAGCAACACCCTCGGTGGGTCTTTAGCGATGTTTTAAATGTCACGAAAGACTCGTGCACACAAAAGGCCTCCATTCCTCCATTATATAAACCTCATGACCCCTCCCCTTCCAAACAATCTCTACCTGCTCTACTCGCACCTACTACTAAGCTCTAGTAGCCTACCAAAGCTCTCTTAAAGCTTATTCCCAAGCTCCAAAAGCCTCTTATTAGTATAATGCTCCTATACCCCACCAAATATTCGTCCTCCATCTCACCACATTCATTAGAAGCCTTGAAGCAGTCCTTCTACTTCCATTCTGGTAGAAGATCACCTCCAGCTCCTCATCTTCATTCTGAAGCCTTGGTGAAGCATACCTCTACCGACATCCTCATGCATCTCACCTCTGTTGTCCAACACCTCACCCTCTTTATCTAAGCTACTTCGAAGAGTCATCATCTCACCAAATAGTCGATTTAGGAGATTTCTTCTCACCCCTATCTCTTTCGTATTTCTTAGCATATTGTAATAAACATTTGCATGATATATTAGATTTGTTTCCATCTCATTTATGAGTTATCTTGCTTTCCTTTTCCTTACAAAAACACCAAGAAAAATCACAAAACCTTAAACACCAAAAAGAAGCAAAACGAAGTGTGGATTTTATTGAAAGTAAATGTAGCCACCATGTGTTCGACTCGAGACTCCTTTGGAGTTTCAGTTGAAAATTGTATTTAACAACATGTTTTGCGAACTATAACGACAAGTTTCTCCTAACCCTAATTTTACTTCGCCAAAACCCATCCATCATTTTGGCGCTATTGCCGGAGAGGCAACGAAATTTATTTTCTTATCTTTCGTGTTTCTTTGCATTTACTTATTATTAATCCAGCTTACCTCTGATTTATTGTCATGCAAGTGCCTTAGCAAGGAGATCCGAGTGTGGTAGACCAGAGTAAAGTGTGGGTGGAGTAATTTGTAAGTGCCCCCCACATTCCCCTTCACTATTTTACTTTCCCCACATTCATAACCAAGACCTAATCTACTTAGGTGTTTGTATAAACCCTAGGATAGAATTTGTTTTTCTTGTTTGTCACCTCCACTCATCTCACACTCACATATTAAAAAATAAAATAAAATAAAAAGATACTTGTGGAACAAATCAACATACACACTACAAACACCCACATTTGAGGCACATAACCTAACTTGATTTTTATCTATTCAACTAGGATTTCAACCTGTGGAACCGGTACACCAATTCAACACATAAAAGGGTAGAAATCATATTAGGTTAATCACCTTTTTGTGTGACCTAACCATTGGTGCATCTGGGCCAATTGATTGAATTGTTTGGGCCACACCACCTATTCTAAAAAGAATTCATTTTGTACCTGCCCCATAGGATTCAAAAATTAGGTCAAGCCAAGCACTCCATTTTATTTTTATTTTATTTGTAAAGGAAAAGACTTGAACTCGTGATTTCAAACTTGGTTTGCCTCCTAGAAATTTGGTTGAATCTACCTAATATTTGATCCCTAAAACTCACTTAATCATCAATAATTTTGCTTGAAAATATTTTTTGTTGTGCACATGCACACATTTTCAACAAATCGTTTAGGGCATAACCCATTAAGGGCCCATCACATTCTAAAAGCACTAAATATCCCAAGCCTAACTAAAATTGATTAGACGTTGGCCATAAGGACTGATTCGTTCTTTAGAGCTAAGATTGAGATTGTTCATGATTAACCTGCTTATACTAGTCAATCTAATGTCTAGCGAGGGGAGTAGTATCAAACGACCACGGTTGGGGGTACACTAGGAACCAGAGGCACAAGCCAAAGGAAGAACCTTCTCCCCAGCACCTCCTTCTAACTGGTTGGATTGACTGGATACAAGTAAAGTAAATTGTCTATAATCTTAAGATGGATTCTGAGAGTCTGTACACCTTTAGGCTACCCAACCTAAGGATAGGCTTTTATTTTTGGTGCTGTAGGGTTCCTTCTCTTCCCCGTCCTTCCAACTTCCTTCTAGTGTATGCTTGGAAGGAGGTCATTGAACCCTCGTATGGAAGGACCTATTGACAATTCCCGGAGGCGGAGGTTGAGTTATAGGCAAGCAGATCCCATGGTTGGTCAACAACCACCTCCCCCACCCCCGAACTAGCAGGAGCTGATTCAGAAGCAGTTGGAAGAATTGCAGTAGATGTAGCAATGGTTCCAATGAATGAATGGCAAGGCGCTCGACCCTTGAAGGATTTTTATGATCCTTCTAATTATGAGGATTGTCCCGGTGTTGTGATCCTTGTCGATGATGTTGAGATCAAGCCCCAAGTTTTGAGTCTAATTAAATACTTTCACGAGCTTGACTTAGAGGACCCATTCCAACATTTGGAGGACCTGATCACTCCGGTTTAGACCACCAAATCGTAGAATGTGGATGAAGAACATATGCTCATAAGGCTTTTCCCCCATTCACTGAGTGATAAGGTCGCACATTGGTATCATACCATTGGAAGACCGATTGCTACCTAGATAACCTTGAAATCGGCCTTCCTAAAGAAAATTTTCCCAACTTGGTGAACCAATGAGTTGCGACAGGCATTACCACTTTTTCCCAGCGGTAGGGGGAACCATTTCATGGGGCCTAGGAGCGATTCTAGGATCTGTTGCAGAAGTGTCCACACCACGACGTGTCTAAATGGCAACTTGTGCATATTTCTAATCACGGGTTGAATGATCAACTCCGTAATCATGTGGATGCCTCTTGTAGAGAGAATTTCCTCAAGAAAGACATAGATAGCGTGTATCATTTGTTTGAGGAAATGAGCGAAAAATCTTTAAACCACGCCTCCATGGAAACCTTTGATTGCACAGCAATCATAGGTCTTAATTAACCTAAATTAGGCTAAGACTTAGCATAAGTTAAGGTAATTCATGCATGCATAAACATTACTAGCACCTTTACTGCTTTCTTTTAGCTATGCATAAAATAATGCTATAATGTACTGATTAGGTGCATTATGTCAATTGCAGGTAATAATATGATCAGAAGCTAGATCTGAAGCTGGATCTAAAGCTGGTTCTAAAGAATAAAGAATAGCTGGTGTTGCAGCAGAGCTGGAGTGGAAGACCTAGATTAGATGTAGTAGATAATAATGTAAGGGAGTTAAGGTATGCTATTCTATTAAGTAGGAATAAAGCAATAAATTATGAGGAACTTAGATCCATCCTAGCCCCAGGACAGCCTAGAAGCTTCCCTAAGCCTTAGCCATCCTTAGATTAGGTCATCGCACCATAGGAAACCTTAAAATCCTAATTCTAGCCTCTGTCTGGACATCCAGATGAGTTATAGGATGTCCAGAACCCTTAGCCAACTCTCGCACACCATAAACCTACTTCTGCAGTGTTATTAGACTCCCAGACACTTTGTCAGATGTCTAATTTCTGTAGAATACCTAAAACAGAACCCAAAATCCCTCCTCACTCTGATTGGACATCTAGACAACAAGTCTAGACTTCTGATTTTTCACTATATGATGTCTGCCACTATTATTAGATGTCCAGAATAGCCCTCTAGTTCCTATTTTGAGATTCAAGCCTTGATCTTGAATCTTTATCTCCCTAAACCCAATTCTAAGCCCCTAGGAACCTAAATTAAGGTGACCTAACCCTAGTACATCACCTCTGGACCTCCCTAAGGACCTAATTAGGTCCTCACTAAACCTAATTGACTTAGATCATGGTCAATCTCTTTAGTCTATTCAATTGGACTCATTGAGTCCAATTGAGCCCTGATCTCAGCATACACTATCCAATTGGACTCAGTGCGAGTCCAATTAACCTAAACCAGACTTAATTGAGTTATTTTACTCTCAACTAGGTTTCCACACACCCAATTAAACTTGTATGAAGTTAATTGCACTTTACCTTAGTAAATTAGGGTTTACAACTCAAATTTCAAACTTACCTTGACCTAAACCCACTAGAACCTAACCTAATCAACCTAGCCACCTAAGCTTCAACCCACACACACCATCCACACGAAAATACCTAGCCTAGAGTTCTCTAGAACTCTCTACCATGTGTTGTTGCCTTGGTTGCTAAAATTAACAACCAAGAGCCATTCAATTTTTAGATCCACATTTGGTGTATATAAAAACCACCATCCATCCTCTCTCTCACTCTCCTATGAGCTCCCATCATAGGCCTCTCCATAGAATTCCATAATTCTATAGAGAGCTTCCCTTAGGTCTATAAAAAGATCTAACGGGTGGTACTTTGGACCGATTCACTCTTGGCTCCATTTATGTTAGCTTCATTCCACCTCCACTCCACCTTCACGAGTAGCTTCACCATGGCCACCACCATCTCCACGCCAAGATGTTGAATCACCTCCTCAACCTCTCTCCAAGGGCCGACCTAAGCACCATTGGCCGCCCCTCCTCCTCTCAACCAAGTCAAAGACCATCAAAGCCCACCTCTGAATGCCCTTAGTTCTAATAGATTAGATTATAGCTCTTCAAAGATTTAACGCTTTTTTGCTGCTTAATAGTGTAGCTCTATATTCTCCCCCAATGATGCATGCATAATCCCCCCTTAGATTCATGTATGCAATCCTTTTCTGCTTGCTAGAGTTATGTTTTCAAGCATTCCTCTACAAGCTTTCCATGAGCTTTATGTTGCAAACACCATCATGAATCAATGAAAATCTTTTTCTATATATATATATATTTGTGAAAATCACCATGAGCCTTGTTGCAATATTTTTGTGTGATTGAAGTTGCATGTTTTAATTTCTGATACTCTGGCAACTAAGCATGTCGTGCATAAATACAAACTTAGCATAAATCGGCATGCAATTTTGAATAAGTAGAGCAAGAGAGATTGATTTCAAATCTACATTTCCATAAATGCCTCCCAGAGACGAACGACCGGGACTGCAAGTCTCGTTATCCTTATAAATTATTTTTGTTGATCGTATTTCACAACTATACTATGACGCGTTTCTGATCAGACACGCGATCTACGATCCCAACAACTAGCACCGTTGCCGGGGAGGCAACAGCATTTTTTATTTCGATCTCTAGAATTATCACTGATAAATCTTCCTCTACTTGTCTTTTGATGTGTAGGAAAACAGGGAAAAACAGGATTTGCGCACATGAGTGTGCAAAAAATACTAGGTGCACATCATATCTTTCTTAGTTTAGGCTTGATTTGAACCTTAGGTTAGATTTGCTTTTAGCAATTTCAATTGAAAAAAAAATCAAAAAAGAAAAAAGAAAGAAAAAGTCTATACTTAGATTACGTTTCCATTTGAATCTTAGGTTAGTTTACTCGTAAAAAAAAAGAAAAGAATTTTTTGAAAAAAAGCCTTTTCCTGAAAAAAAAATTCAAAAGTTTTGAAAAGAGGAAAAAAAATTTTGTTTTGGTGGAAAGTTTGAATTTTGAATTCAAACACCTTTTAAAGTCTTTCCTACCATTCTCTAATTTTCGGCCAAGCTTCAAATTACAATTTAAAAATTTAATTTCCATAAATTAATAAGCAAAAAATTCTGAAATTCAGGCTAGACTTTCATTTTTAAACCACCTTTCAAATAGCAGCATTCATTTGAAAAAATTCCAAGTACAAAATTTTTAAAAATTTTCGAAGTGCAAGGGAGTCAGACTGACCCAGATTTAAAAATTTTTAAAATTCGAAAAGCAATTTCGAGCAATCCATGAATTTATTTTGACTAAAAACGGTAGGCTTTGAAAGCTAATCTTATTGGCTTTAATTTTCATATTTTTCCCAAATTTTTGAAGGTCATGTGATACTGTTTCAAAGTAGAAAACCTACCAGTGGTCAAAAATTCCAGATCTGACCCCTTGACATTTAAGAATCTCTGTAAATTTGGTTAAAATAGTAAAAATTATAAAAAAATATTCTCTAAAAACATAATTGAAAAAGGAATCTACTTGCCAAATTTCAACTTATTCTGATTCAAATCTTAGCAGAGAATTGCTCTTATTTTCGTGGTCTACTGAAGAAAAAAAAAATCCTAGAATTGCATGAACCCTAGGTTACACCTTTAGGGTTACACTCTAGAGACCATACATTTGGGCTATACTAGACTTAATCAAGTTTAAAGTTTAGCCGGTGAGCTTGGTCACCTTGTGGACCACTCACCATAAACCCTAGCAGAAGAAAAATGGGTTGAAATTAATTTTAAAACATGTAAGCAAACCCGAATTCATTGTCGTACTATTTAGTGGCTTCAACCTCTCTTGCCGAACCTGATGACTAAGTCTGCGGGGCAGTGTCAAACAACCACGGCTCAGGGGTAATGGAACCGGAGGCGTGAGCCGAAGGAAGAACCTTCCCCGTAATCCCCTCGTAACCGACTGGCTGAGTTAGCTTGAGAGGTAAAAATTACTTTCAATCGGTTGCACAAAGAATTTTTCTTCAGGAATTCAAACTTAAAATGGAAAATCTGGTCATCCGATCATAAGGACCATCTGATTGATAGGGCCTTAGCCTTGTCTGGCTAACTGCACCAACCAAGGGGTTGGTTGGTGCATGCGAGGAAGGAGGTCACTCAGACCTCGATTGGTTGAACCTTGGGAGCCGCTCCCAAGGAGGTGAGTCACTTCTCCTAGGCCATCTTCTCCCCCGCCCTCTATTTTTATTGCTTAGCTGTAATGGCTAACCCTAGATCTAGACCTAATCAGGATCCAGAAGAGTTGAACCCACGAGCTTATCTGAGAGCCCGGGTCACTAAATCAGCTCAACCTTGGGATCAGAACCCAAGGAGGCGAAGATGACTTTTCACTTTGCCTAATCCTTCTCCTCGGGTTATCGAAATGGTTAGCCCATGTCCTAACCCTGGATATTATGACCCATACCAGCCGGTTCCTCAAAGGACCGCATCTTATAACCCAGGATATGGATTTCACACTTCTCACCCATGGAATATGCGTAGACCTGATTCACCCCCTGGAACCCCTGAAGAACTACCAGTGCATATGCGACCACATTATAGAATACAGAGAGCTATAACTAGCGCTAAGGAGAAGGTCGCATTCTATCTACATGAAATCCAAGCTATCACTGAGCTGAACCAAAGACAAAGCTAGATTCCATATCAACAAGCTGTGATGGAGGTCCTTCAAGGAACAATAGGGATAACAAGGCTAATTGCACAAAATCAAGAAACTCAAGAACTACTACTTTTGAGATATCAAGTGGAAAATAGCCTTACAGACCTCGAAGAATCTGAAACGACTACGCCAAACAGACACACAAGAGATTCTCGAGAGCAGATGCCAAAAGATAATTTAGGGGAAGAAGAATCTAGCTTGGATATGAGACAGAAGCAGGAAATGTTCCGAATGGGTTCATCTAAGAACTCCATTCAAGAAATTGAGGAAAGGATTGATATCTCCAGGACTGAGCCACAATCGAATTATCCTGAATACTGGGAGATACCTCTTGGGTTAGATAACCCAACCATGATAAGGGAAGTACATCCATTTAAGGATATGGATCTTGAGGCAAACATTACATGTGACACTACTGATCAGTCTAGGCTACTTCCCATTGTAGGTGAACCTATGCTAGAGCCAACATCTTCTGATCTGCACTCTTCTTTCACCTACATACCTAATTCAGATGTTAGAGATTCTGAGATGACACTTTCTATCCCTGATCCTGACATCCAAAGACCAGAAGTAGCTATAGATGTTTTGACCAAAGAAATGGATATGATACCTGAAGCAGGAATTATTGAGGAGCCCAACGCATACGAGGGTGAAGCTTTAAGCAGAATGAGCTGGGGACGCACCTACCATCCTAGTCAATCTAATGGATGGCTTGACTTAGAGCTGGAAGAGTCAGCTCTAATGAATCAAAGATGAGTACTGATGATGACGAAGTAATTTCTGACAAGGATTTCAGTGACCTCCCCACTGATCTACTTTCACAGAAACCCCCATATGATCCAAAGCCTGGAGAGGGCATGATCTTTGATGTCAATTATAGTTATGAGGATCCCTATGACTCAGATTCTGGTTCTGAGATACATTTTGATCTACTCCCTCAGCAACTTCCTGCTGAATTGTGGGACATGATAAATCAGTTGAATCAACATCATGATCCCCCCTCTAATTACCCTCTATTCTCCACCACTACTCCACACCTTATAGCTAGAATTTTTGGAGTAGTGGTGCACAATCAGCAGGTTCGCATCTCTGGACCATTGATTCTGGGAGCATACGAGCACATCTTTCTCTTAATCTTGACCGGCTCTTATGCAAGAACTGATACATTTGATTGAGCTTTCGCCCAGCTGAAGGCGTTAAACTCAGCATCTACCCCACATTCTACCATCACCAATACATACTCACTTTATACATAGCATATTTTTCTTTTAAGCATATTTCCTTTTCGCACATTGCATACTGTCAGGTTGGCTAATGCTGAACATTAAACTTCAGGAGCAATTCCAGGTGATTTCTACCCATTTACTCCCAGCTGTACTTATTTTCTTTTATACTCATGCATGAGGACATATAAGAACTTGGGCATGGGGGGGTAAATAAGACAAAACTGAAATTTTTATGCCAACAGTTAGGAAAACCTCAGAGCTGCATGTCAAACGTACTTTAGGACCATAAATAAAATAACAACCGACACCACCTCCAATGCTCTCATTGGAGCTAAAAATCGTTCGCAACAGCCACTTCCGACCCACCCGCTTACCTCTTGTTCTAAATATAGGGTCAAGCTAAATGTAACTCGATAAGGGAAATTTCATGAAGTACGAATATGAGGTTACTTGTTTATAGCATATATACATAGTGCATCCATGAATAAGATTATCTTATTAAAAGAATGCATTAGGAATTTTATCCTCTAGTTGATTCCTGTAATCTGGAATCTAGGACAATTTTTCACACACAGGTAGAATTGCAATGGATTCACGGTGAAGGCTGATAAACGTCTTTAGTCTGTCAAGAAGAAGCAGTGCTTCTTCTCCTGAACCCCTGGACAGTGTTTTTGGAGTCAGGAAAATTTTCTTCCAAATAATCCACCAAATAGTGTGAGATGAGAGTAGAGTGTACTCGTACTCTAAGATTAGTGTAAGGAATCTGAAATCCTAGATAATTAGGTGATGATACCCAGAGATAAGGCATAGTTTTCGCTCTTGGTTCCTGCGTATACATTTTGTATGAATTTTGAGAGTCACCAAATAAGGCAAATATGCACAGAGCGAGTTTTCATAAAATTAGGGCTAAGGTAAATGGTTACAATTATTCTTTACGAAATCCTCTACTGAAGAAGGGTATTGATGTCAAGGTTAGAAATACACCGTTCTATCTGTCTCTCCCAGTGCCGTGAGTAGGCACTTCTACCAAATAAGCCACTAAATGTCTCCTGAGTACCACCAATCCCTAATAGTGCCTCCTCAATAAAGTTCATGGATGTATGCTAGTTGTGTTGAAAAAGAAACTATTCCCACGTGGGAGTCTTTGGAGTTCCTTCTTGAGGATGAATAAGCCATATTTACCCATGGTGCCAGTATTATAGTCGGTGTGGAGAGCTATAAATGAGAGTTTGTTTCATGAGAGATCAGTGAATGTGGATAATTTTGTAAACAATTGCTAGAATCTCATACATAAATGGGGTTCACTCATGTAATTTTCTTGCCATCACTTAATCAATAAAAGCTCTCCCAGATTGCTATCGACGATTCGATAGCATTCCTATTCAATTCAAAACAAAAAAGAAAAAGAAAAAAAAAGAAAAGAAAGAAAAAAAAAGATGAAAAAAATGAAAAAAAAATTAGAAAAGAAGAAAAAGCAAAGAAAAATAGTGAATATTGAGTGTTTATTTCAATTGCATTGCGGCAATATCATTAAATAAATTTGAGATCCACCAAATATGGCCTTAACCCACCTTTCTTGTGTTTCTGACCACCCGAATATTAGCTGAGGAATTCCGACTTAGTGTTAAGGTTATGAAAACTCAATTAAAGTGTCAATGCCAAGTATGACCACCAAATACGGATCATATGTGAGAATCTGGTGAAATCGTGAGCTCTAAGAAAAAAAAAGAGTAAGAGAGAATGAATATAAAGAAACCAAAAAAGAGCATAGTTTTTCTCGTCTTTCGCTGAGTTGAGTTACTTGATAATCCGGGAATCTAGATTCTAAAGTACTAATCTCTATGTAGCACCAGGTGAGAGTGAGCCACCAAATAAACACCTGTATCCCTCAGACATTCTCTACCCATGCTTAAAGCCAAGGTGGAATTCATAGAATATCTTGAATACCCCAAAGGAAGAAGTCCACCTATCCCGCTAGAATTTTTACTAGGGGTCAAGTACAGGCTTTAGAGGTGAATTAGTTTTTCACTCGAAGCCATTGCAAAAGTTACAAAGCTACACTTTCACGATTGTCTGGATTTCTAGAGCATAGGATGAAAACAAAAAGGAGAAAAATCTCTAGGCATACACTTAATAAAATAATCAATCCCATAGGGACCCTTCTGTGAATAATTTAGTCTCGCATTAGCTAGGGACTAGCACGATTTAGGCATTGGGGAATGATTACACAGCAATCATAGGTCTTAATTGATAAAAATTAGGCTAGGACTTAGCATAAGTTAAGGTAATTCATGCATGTAAAAGCATTACTAGCACCTTTACTGCTTTCTTTTAGCTATGCATAAAATAATGCTATAATGTACTGATTAGGTGCATTATGTCAATTGCAGGCAATAATCTGATCAGAAGCTAGATCTGAAGCTGGATCTAAAGTTGGATATGAAGAATAAAGAATAGCTGGTGTTGCAGCAGAGTTAGAGCGGAAGACCTAAATTAGATGTAGTAGATAATAATGTAAGGGAGTTAAGGTATGCTATTCTATTTAGTTGGAATAAAGCAATAAATTGTGAAGAACTTAGGTCCATCCTAGCCCTAGGACAGCCTAGAAGCTTCCCTAAGCCTTAGCCACCCTTAAATTAGGTCACTACACCCTAGGAAACCTTAAAACCCTAATTCTAGCCTCTATCTGGATGTCCAGATGAGTTATAGGACGTCCAGAACCCTTAGCCATCTCCCACGCACCTTAAACCTACTTCTGCAATGTTATTTGATGTCCAGACACTTGGTCAAACGTCCAATTTCTGTAGAATACCTAAGACAGAACCCAAAATCCCGCCTAACTCTGATTGGACTCCTGAGAACAGGTCTGGGCTTCTGATTTTTCACTATAAGACATCTGACACTATTATTAGATGTCCAGAACTACTCTCTAGTTCCTGTTTTGAGATTCAAGCCTTGATCTTGGATTGCTAGCTCCTTAAACCCAATTCTAATCCCCTAGAAACCTAAATTAAGGTGCCATAACCCTAGTACATCACCTCTAGACTTCTCTAAGGACCTAATTAAGTCCTCACTAAACCTAATTGACTTAGATCATGGTCAATCTCTTCAGTCTATTCAATTGGACTCATTGAGTCCAATTGAGCCCTGATCTCAGCACACACTGTCCAATTGGACTCAATGAGAGTCCAATTGACCTAGACCTAACTTATTTGAGTTGTTTTACTCTCAACTAGGTTTCCACACACCCAATTAAACTTGTATTAAGTTAATTGCACTTTACCTTAGTGAATTAGGGTTTACAACCCTAATTTGAGACCTACCTTGACCAAAATATACTAGAACCTAACCTAATCAACCTAGCCACCTAAGTTTCGACCCACACACACCTACACACACCATCCACACGAAGGTACCTAGCCTAGAGTTCTCTAGAACTCTCTACCTTGTGTTGTTGCTTTGGTTGCTAAGATTAGCAACTAAGAGCCATTCAATTTTTAGATCCACATTTGGTGGATCTAAAAACCACCATCCATCCTCTCTCTCTCACTCTCACTCGAGCTCCCATCATAGGCCTCTCTAG
Source organism: Thalassia testudinum (assembly GCA_037157565.1). NCBI lineage: Eukaryota > Viridiplantae > Streptophyta > Magnoliopsida > Alismatales > Hydrocharitaceae > Thalassia > Thalassia testudinum. Next base: position 66,889,180 of record JAZHRO010000007.1, on the reverse strand, counting down.
ATAATTTCATAATTCTCTAGAGAGCTTCCCTTAGGTCTATAAAAAGACCTAAGGGGTGGCACTTTGGACCCATTCACTCTTGGCTCCATTTTAGCTTTAGCTTCATTCCACCTCCACTCCACCTTCACGAGTAGCTTCACCATGGCCACCACCATCTCCATGCCAAGATGTTGGATCATGTCCTCAACCTCTCTCCAAGGGTTGGCCTAAGCACCATTGGCCACTCCTCTCAACCAAGTCAAAGGCTATCGGAGCCCACCTCTGAATGCCTTTAGTTCTGATCAATTAGATTATAGTTCTTTATAGATTTAATGCTTTATTTACTGCTTAATAGTGTAGCTCTATATTCTCACCCAATGATGCATGCATAATCCCCCCTTAAATTCATGTATGCAATCGCTTTCTACTAGCTAGAGTTATGTTTTCAAGCATTCCTCTACAAGCTTTCCATGAGCTTTATGTTGCAAACACCATCATGAATCAATGAAAATCTTTTTCTATATATATATATCTATTTGTGAAAATCACCATGAGCCTTGTTCCAATATTTTTGTGTGACTGAAGTTGCATGTTTTAATTTCTGATACTCTTGCAACTAAGCATGTCGTACATAAATACGAACTTAGCATAAATTGACATGCGATTTTGAATAAGTAGAGCAAGAGATATCGATTTCGAATTTGCATTTCCATAAATGCTTCCTAGAGACGAACGACCGGGACTCCAAGTCTCGTTATCCTTATAAATTATTTTTGTTGATCATATTTCACAACTATGCTACAACGCGTTTCTGATCAAACACACGATCTACAGTCCTAACAACCTTCAACTGTTCCCAAAAAACTAGATCAAATGCCAATGTGGTTCAAGATTCTCATACATTTGATATGAAATTGATCTGCAATAAATTAGATAAGGTAGATCAGGTTGCTAAACAAATGGAAGAGTGGATGTCCGGAAACTCTAATTTTTGTAGATCCACTCAATCCCAGGGGTCGAGATTTCATTCTTCACAAGCTCCTATGGGATGGGAGTTTGTGAACTAGCTGGAGTCAGCTTGACCTTCGAGCCAGCTCTTCTCGGAACCTTATGGGTTCCAAACTAGGGCCTTTGATCTCAACTTTTTTTATCCTTCTTCATCATCATCTTATGAGGATGTTCATGCTGTGCAAGAGAATGTTAGGTATAACCCTTACTCAAATTCCTACAATCCTAGTTGGAAAAATCACCCTAACTTCTCTTGGAAAGATCAGAGGTAGCAGACTCAATATCGACCCAATAATTTTGTACCACAAAAACCAATGGGTCAGGGTCATGTATATACTTAGTTGCCCCTGAATCAAGTTAACCAGTCCATGTGGAATGCTCAACAATCCACCAGGTAGGCTGATTTAAAGCTGAAGATGGTAGAAATGCAAGGGTCAATGCTCCAGCTCATGCAACAAATGAAAACTTTGCTGGACACCTTGCAATCCGGACATAGTGTGAACAATCGACAGCCCAGATCTCTACCATCACAACCTGTACCAAACCCAAGGAATGTACAGAACCGAGGTGCTGGGCCTCAAGGGTTTGGTAATGGTGGGGAGCCGCATGCTCAAGCTCATGCTATCTATCAGGCTACCCCTGCCCCTCCTGGAGCAAACCAAGTTCCCACCATAATAAACTGAGAGCCTCCTGTTTTGCCCAACCCTCCCCAATGCACTAACCAACAGCATTTTGCCACTGCAAATACCATCACCTTGAGGAGACACAAGGGGAACACCCAACCCCATGACAACACCATTAGGCCCCATAGTAAGAATTCTAGACTCCCAACTAAGAATGTGATCAACAAAACATCGGAGTCTGATTTGGGAGTATGTTGTTGTATGGGCAAATAGAAAAAGTTGGAGAAGAAATTGGAGGAAAGGATGTCCTTACTTCAAGCTTTCAAATTGACTATCATTTTACTCCTCGCGGCTATTGGATCAATCCTCGCCTACGACATAGGTGTATTGAATTCATATAAAGAAAATTGTAGAGCAGAATCTGAAAACAATAGGAGAGTAGTCTTGTCTAATAACACAAGCACATTAATCTTAAACAAGCTACCCCCTAAGAAGCAGGACTTGGGAGCCCCGCTGATTTCCTGCACAATAGGAAACATTACTTCTAACTGGGCCCTCCTCGACTTGGGTGCTTCCATTAATGTGATCCCTACCTCACTACATATCGAATTGGGTCTAGGCTACCTGAAATACACTGACATAACCTTGCAGTTAGCTGATAGATCCATTACAAAACCAAGGGATCCCTTGGAGGATGTTTTAGTCAAGGTTAATGATTTGTATTACGTTGCTGATTTCATGATCCTGGACATGGAAGCACCAAAACAGCTCAACCACACCCCGATTATTTTGGGAAGACCTTTCATAACTACCACCAAGTCAATGATTGATTGTGAATTGGGAAGTATAGAAATGACCTCTAGGAATAAAATAAATCGATTTAATATTTTTGAAGTCTCAAAGAAGGATAAAATTAAGTGTGATTTGATGGAGGAGCTTGGTAGAATAGAGGAGGTAATGGCCATACATACCTTAGACAACCTTTTAAAGGCTAACTCAACCCAAACTTAGGAAGAAAATTACACGGTTGCAGGGATAATTGAGGACAATGAAGACATACAACAAACTGTGGCAACCCGGGATGAGGAAGATATTCATGAAATTGAAAATTTGTTGGATGATTCACATTATCAAGTTAAAATCCATTGAAAGAGCGATCTTCGTTTTCGTTGAAAACTTTAACATAAAATGATGTGTCGTATTTAATCGCGTGGTAGAAAATCGCTTTACAAAATATTTTAATTTTTAGAATCTAACCACGAATAGTGAGGTCATCTTCACAGGGAGGAATTAGCCTATTTAAACTAGCAAATAGTGTCTCGTTTATTCGGGAAGCTCAATAGGTGTGCATGCTAATTCGTGCGATTCTTTTTTCTCACATAACTGCTTGTTTTAACCAATTAATCAAAAATGTAGGTGTTTAGATGCAAAATCACCACCATATAATATTTTGTTAACAAGTGATCTTGATACCGGTAAATACTGTAAATACTGATTTCTAGAATATGACTTGTTTACCATAATATCTATGCATTAAATCATTCATGTGAGATATGCATATGCAAATAATTTAGATGAAGTAGGAGGACTATGCAAATTCACCACAATAATGTAATGCCTAAAATAAATGAATAGGAACTTCCACAACTGCATTTAACGTAAATATTAATTGAGGTATTACTGTAGTAAAACAAAGGATTTTGTTCCCCCCGTGCGCACGTGGAGGAGAAGGCGCGGCTAGCTGCAAGAGTTGTCGGAGGAGTAAGGTCGGAGGAGAGGAACACTCCGATGGTGGTGCGGCGGCGAGTGGTCATCTGAGGTCGCCGGTGGATGGAGAAGATGGCATCGATGATGGGTCCTAAGGAGGCCGTGCGCAGGTGTCAGCTGGTGGCGTGAAGCGGAGGGGAGCAATGGTGGAGCGAGGGCGTCTCAACAATGGTGTCGGCGATGAAAACGGAGATCGGAGGGGGCCGCACGGCGTGGGTCAAGCCGGTGGCTGATGGGTTCTTTAGGTGGAGTTGCAGGTAGCCTATTGGGAGGAAGAAGATGAAGAGGACTACTGGCGGCATGCACATGGCTGCGCATGCGAAGAGCGCGGGCACGCTAGCTGGGGCGTGGGTAAGCAGCGCAGTGCGTGCGTTGGCTGCGTGCACAGCTGTGGCTGCCTTAGGTCCTTCCTGCCAGGGGAGAAGAAGATGCGCAATCAGGCTAGACGATGGAGCGCGGGCGTGCACACAGTGCGTGCGAGGCTAGTTGTGCGCTCCTTAGGCTACGTACGCACACAGCTGGAGAGCGGGATCTGCTGTGTGCGATGCGGGTTGGAGATGGTGTAGCTTGCGGTGAGGGTGGTGAGAGGCTGGCGGTGCGTAGAGACCACGGTGCACACTTCCTTCACGGTGGTGGAGATGGAGGATAGTTCCCCACCAGGGGGAAGGTGGATCAGACCCTCTCCTCAGTGGACGCAGCTTCTTTTTGAACCAAACTCCCCTCCTTTTCCTTCGGCCGCAAGTATCTCCAACTACTCGCGATGATCACGAGTGGTTGGAACGGTAGATAAGCATGGGCGGTTTCTTCTTCAGGCGTCTAACTAGAGCATCAGATGTCTTAAAAAAACGTAATGTCGCGAATTTGTGACAGTAATTCCAGACGTCCAATCCAAGTCCCAGACGTCTTATATAAGTAAAAATTAGCGCCTGATTCTTGTACCTAACCTGCATTTATCAAATAAATTATATTATCATAACATATGCTATTAAATGTAAAATTGAAGCATAAAATTAAATGTAGGCCAAGGTAAATTGCCATATAACTCTTAATTAAGTAACAACTAAGAACAAATAATTAAATAGTACTTAAGCTAAATAATAGTCCACAAAAGTGGACTTATCACCCATCAATGTCCTCATCCTAAATTTTTAAAGTTTGAGGTTCAACTTTTGGGTGGGAATCATGAGGATCAGGATGGTTGGATTAAGCACCCTCATTATGAGGATGAAATTGAATTTTGGGGAGAAACTCTTGAAACGTTAGGTAATCTAGAGTACCTACAAGCCCCCAACACATCATAAATCCCTCATTGTCCTTGTTCACTTAACCATTGCACAATTTCTATATCCACCCACACGTCCTCTATACTAAATCAACAAAACTCCTATTAGAGACCATTTGGGCTCTCCCTGCACCACCAGCTTGCCACTTTCATTGATCATCTCTTTAGCAAGCCCATTTTCACTCTCCGAGACCCAAATCTAAGGGCTCAGAAAATATGTTATTGCTACTTCAATGTTAGTTATTTTTTATTGAAGACATCGCCAAGCTAAAGGCACTAAACTCAGCACGTGTAAAGGCTGTTTCGAGTGGACCAGAATCTCATGGAAACTAGGTGTTATTCGTCCAATTCCACTTTCCTGCATACTTTCATTTTAACAATGAGGACATTGCATTAACTAAGCATGGCAGGGTGGATATCTTATGAAATAATCATTTTGTCAGCAGTAACAGTAATTTCCTATTATTTTATTTGAAAAAAAAATAGAAGTAGGAGAAGAGAACTCAGGCATTAAGAGTTGCAAACTTTAGGAATTCATACTTTGGGAGCTGAATACTTAGACTCTTCTGATCTTCGAGCTTAATTAACCTGGGTGTTCACTAGAATGTGGGCATAGCCTCGAGTCCTCGCCAAATAAGTTTATTCTAATTTGGCTAATAAATTAGGGTGATAAGTACACGACTTATCAACTTGCCCTCTGATTTAAGGGTACTTTAAGTCTAAACATCTACACATTATTTGCACTGACTCACTTTTCGGTGGTTTCTTCGGAAATTAGGTAGCTAATGAACTTTCTAGGGTAGTATGGCTGGCAAGTTGTCATGGGTAACTGCCATTAGCCGGTTGTCTAGAGCCCAGCTACTTGACCATACTCATTCTACTACTTTTAGGTAAATCTTAGATCAGGGAAGCCACCTACTTAAAATAAAAGAAAAAAAAGAAAAAGAAAAAAATAGAAAAATAAATGACACTTCATCGCATGAGTATGGCTGGTAAGTTACCGTGGGTAACAGCCCAATGGTCTGTTGTCCAGAGCCCAACTCACAAAAATGCACAAATAATTCCCAAAACACTTAGGGAAGAAGCGAGGAAGTAGAATAAATCGAGGAGATATACACTAGGTTTACCCTTGTGTTGACCCCATAAAACATAAAAAGTTTTAAAAGTAGGAAGAAAGCTATCGTTTGGAAAGATAAACCTTTAAGCAGAAACTCTTAAGGTCACCTAGGGTTGTAGAAACCTGAAGTCCATTTTAACGGCCGCCTAGTGAGTCTCACTCTTTTCATAAGATGCTTAGCACTTAGAGACCTTTTCAAATCCTAGGTGGGTTGGGTAGCCGTAAAAAGTTATCCCAAAACTCTCAAACTCAAAAAGTCCAAAAAAAATTAGAAAAGAAGAAAAAACAAAAAAAAAGTATCTTCCCTTTTCAAATAAGGGATTGGGAGGTTTGCATTCTGGCAGATACCCGGGCACTGTCAAGTTTTTGTAGCCAGGTCTTGGGTTGAAATTTTCTAAAGCAACCAACAAATCGTGCCTAACTGATCAAATCCTAATTCTACATTTATACATAGCATTTAGGTTAATTTTGCCTGGGACTAGCAAAAAGTAAGCATGGAGGTATGATAAACACACATGACTTCATGATAAAATGCTTATTTATGATAGTTCCTAGGGCAAGCATTGCATATCATAATATAAATATTGCATAACATTCATTGCATTGTATTTAGGATAGTTTGTATATTATGTATATTAATTCCAACATTTTCTATAGCCAGGAGGCAGTGCAACATCTTTACAGGCTTCGGATGAAGAATTTGACCGTACGGATGGATCCGAAGCAATGATCGTAGTCTGTCAGTGGGATAAATGATGGACGCTAGACCGCACGCACGTAATCAGAGGCACTCATTTAAGATGACCGGATGCACTTTCAGTCATCTGACCTTCAAGGTGCACGATCTGCGTGCATCCAAACCAGCGAAGGCGTGATCCACGGATGCCTCTCAATCGTGCGATGAAAGATCCAACGGCTGTCGTTGAGCGCAAGATTCAAGGTCCATAAGCATGCAATTCCTCCTCGTGATCTCTACCTTCCGCGCTTGATCCAACGGTTGAAGTCCTCCATGCACTGTGCCAGCTGCATCTGTGCCTCCTCATGCCAGCAGAGGCACTTGAATGTGTAGTAACACCCTCAATGGGACTTTAGCGACGTTTTCAATGTCGCTGAAGACCCATGCATGCAAAAGACCTCCATTCCTCCACTATATAAACCCCATGACCCCTACCCTTCCAAACGATCTCTACCTATTCTACTCCCACCTACTTCTAAGCTCTAGTAGCCTACCAAAGCTCCCTTAGGGATTATTCCCAAGCTCCATCTCTTATTAGTGTAATGCTCCTATACCCCACCAAATATTTGTCCTCCATCTCACCACCTTCATAAGAAACCTTGGAGCCGTCCTACCACCTCCATTCCGGTAAAAGATCACCTCCAGCTCCTCATCCCCATTCCAAAGCCTTAGTGAAGCATTCCTCTACCCGGCATCGTACATCTCACCTCCATCGTCTAGCACCTCACCCTCTTCGTCCAAGTTGCCGCCAAGTGCCGTCGTCTCACCAAACAGTCGATTTGAGGGATTTCTTCTCACCCCTATCTCTTTTGTATTTCTTAGCATATTGTAATAAACTTTTGCATGATATATCATATTTGTTTCCATCTCCTTTGTGAGTTATCTTGCTTGCCTTTTCTTTGCAAAAACACCAAAAAAAATCACAAAACCCTAAAACATCAAAAAGAAACAAAATGAAGTGAGGATTTCAACGAAAGTAAATGTAGCCTCCTTGTGTTCGACTTGAGACTCCCTTGGAGTTTTTGTAAAAAATTGTATTTGATAACGTGTTTTGCGAACTATGACAACGAGTTTCTCCTAACCTTGATTTTACTTCGCCAAAACTCGTCCATCACGAGTTTATAAATTTAAATGTCGATTCACTTTGTTGACTATACTACGACTTGTATTTTAAACTTGATGAAAGCACATTCAACAACGTGCCCCAAAAATGATCTGATGATTTGACCGAGGAAGGCACAGGTAATTTGGAAATCAAATTCACCTTAACTCGATCAACTTAGATGCCTCTGTCAGATACGAGGTGTCCAAGCACAATGCCCTCAAGAACCATAAAGTGGCTCTTTTCTCAGGAAAGAACTAGGTTCACTTCGATGCATCTTCAAAGGATATGGACCAAGTGCAAGAGATAGTGATCGAAAGATTCACCAAAAATCGAGAAGTCATCCATGAAGACTTCAAGGTATTTACCTACCATATCAGAGAATATGGCTAGCATGCACTATTAAAAGGTGGCAAGTGCATTGCAAAGCCCAAATGGCATCCTGTAGAATGTGTACGTATCGTAGGGGTAGGTAAAGGTGGTCTTTTCCTGATCTTCATGATGGATTGCCACTTGGTTGTATTCGAAGTCTGAAGTACCCATCTAGGAAATAGAAAAATCAATTTCCCGCCAGTTTCTCTAGAATATGATCAGTGAAGGGGAGCGAGAAATGGTCTTTCTTCGTGGAGGCATTCAGTTTCTAATAGTCTATGAAGACTCTCCACAGGTTTGCAATTCAAGTAGGGATGGTTTCTCCATATTCAGTCGTAATCACGGTGAGCCTTGGCTTCTTAGGCACAAATTGGATGGGGCTCACCCAGCGGCTGTCAAAGATCGGGTAGATGATTCTTGCGTCAAGCCACTTGATAATCTTCTTTTTCATGACCTCTTTTAGATTCGAGTTCAATCTTCTCTACATTTCTCAAGATCGTCGTGAGCCCTCTTCGATACAGATAGGGTGTGTGCAATACGAGGGACTCATTCCCATCAAGTCATCAAGAGTCCATCCAATGGCTCTTCGATGCTGCTGAAGGACAGAAATCAACTTCGTTTCCTAATTAGGAGTGAGTCGAGAGTTGATAATCACAGGAAATGTTTGATTCGAATACAAAAATACATATTTCAAGTGATCTAGGAGGGGCTTTAATTCAAGAACCAGGTTATCAGCAGTGGGTGGGGGTTTGGAATTGTCCTCAAAAGATAAGGTGGAAGCTAAGGATAGATCTAGATTAGCTTCGAGCTTCTTGATCTGTGGGTTAAGATCTTGTGGTTGAGGTTCTGGCAGAATTGGGTTTTCCTTTATAATTGGGTCCTCAACCAAGACACTAATGTCGCAAACTTCTTCGATCACCCCACAGTTTATTCTTTTTTGGGCCATAAAGATATTGATCCTCAATGTCTTATTCCCGAATTTCAACTCGATCTAGCCCTCTTCGCAATTAATGTTCACCCTAGCTGTGATTGGAAATGATCTCCCTAAGATGATCGGTGAATCTCTCACATTTTCAGGAGTATTCATGTCTAATACAATGAAGTCCACTGGGAAGAAGAAATCTCGTATCCTAACTAGAACATTCTCGAGAACTCCTCTTAGTGACTTAATTGATCTGTCAGCCAGCTGTAGAGTCACCCCAGTCAGTTTGAGCCTGATTTCCTCAAAATGATCTAGTAGGGATGTGAGGATATATTTATGGAGGCTCTGATAGTAACACCATCATTAGCCATAACTATCTAGAATTATTCTGAATCAAGAGACAAATGCTCCTGAATAATCGCTAGAGGATAATAATTCCACTCAGATCCATTTTGAGAAGAAAGTAATAAAATAAGCTAAATCCGCAGTTTCAGCGCCACATAATGAATACAGAGTAACCACAGGGTCACTCAGGGGTTAATTAGAGGTCAAATGAGTATTAAAGTCCAAAAAGTAGGTCAACGCAGGCAGAAACAAGGTTTTGCACATTTCGAGAACTGCAGTAGTACACAAAATCCTAATTTCCGACCTACTTAAATTGAAGAGGTTCTAGTCAGAATAAAATTCATCTAAACCTCCTAAAATCCATAAAAAAATATTCGAAGAGGTTTGGTACTCTTGTTTTGACCATCTGAACCCATTTTGACCTAGAATGGAGTTTTAGATGGGATTACCCTAATTTGGGTTTCTGTGTAATTTTCTTAGACAAACGTGGTCAAAACTCAAATACAACTTTAGCATTAGATTCCTTGGATGCAAATTAGGTTAGCACCAAAATTTGGGTTCGATCAGAGTCCATATTGAACTAGTTTACATTTCAGTCCCTAAAATCTCTATTTCTTACAATCAGCCTTTTAACTTTAGAAATTCCTTTGAAACAGGCCCCTAGTTTTTCATCTTCTTCATGTTTTAGTCCCTGCCACCATTAGAGGTGTGAAACTAAAGTAGATGACCTTCAAACGAGATCTCCTTGATTCCTCAACCAAATCCTCACAAATTTGGAAGAAATAATCTTTAAAAGATCCTCTATCGATTGAATCACCTTAGGGATCCCAAATCACACCATAGATCTCAGGCAAAGTTCTTGAAATCCGTAGGGAAACCCAAATCAAATCATGTTGAATCCACGATGAATCTTCCCAAATTGAGCTTGTTCAAGCTCTATAAACACTCCTCCATGTCCCAGGCCTTTCTTCAACTAGGTTTTAGGACAAAACTCCTCTTCCTCTCCTTCCTCTGGCCAGCTATGACCTCAGCTCCTACAAGCTCCTTGATCCCCCTTCGTCGCCCTCTGACATGTACAATAGGCAGAGGGACATCTTCCCCACCTTCGTTCGAGCCTAGTGGGCCAAAGCCAGGGCTGTTTCGACCCTTCCTCCTCGCTGTCCTTACCACCAGAGCCTTCAACTCCTCGAATGTCGGCTAATCAAAGCCAGCACGGATCTCCCTTCCCTGCATCTATAATTAGGTCTCTCTCTCTCCTCCCTAGATTAGCTTTAACACCTTCACACCTCAATTTGACTACTTATTCACCCTCTCCCCCTCCATCTTCTCTGCCTCCAGCGAAGCTCCGACAAGCTCACCACGCCACACCACACCATCAAACAACCCTGCATCACTTCCAAAAGCATCACCTCACCTCCCTCATCAAAACCCCTCTACCAATTTCATCATTAGCTCACTTCTTCACACCACCGAACAAACCCACCGTTCGTCGCCCTAATAACCACCGTCCGGCCACCTCGCACCCTCACACTCCAAATCGCCATCACCAACGCACTCCACTCACTCCAGCGATCATCGTAAGCATTCTAACTAAGGCTCAAGGCCCAAATTTTGGTTATCAGGGTCTTCATCGGAGCTTATTCATCTCCGACGTTGCCTGCCATGCTCCGACCATTATCGCCACCAACACCACTTCCAAGTGCTACGAAACCATTTCATGATGACAACTACCACTCTAATTGAAGGAAGAATTATCCTCAGCAGCTCAATTTGACGAAGGCTTCCCTGTAGCTGCACACACGAAGGAGAGTGGGATAGTCCCAAATCAGATAGCCACAACCTGCCAACAACATATAAAGGGCTTTTGTGCTTTAGTTTTATCACCTCAAACAAGGGGTGAGGTCCCTCTCACTCTCACTCATGCACTCTTCGCTCACCTTACACCCCCGGTGAGCTTGGACCCCTTACCTGGATCTGATAACCCGATTGCACGCTGTTGAAGGGAGTAAGAGTCGTTGTTTAAGGAATGTATCGCGTTGTAGTAAATCGATTTACAACATTTAAAATTTATAGAGTGCTTGAAAATCGTGAGTAAGAGATCGTTCGCAGAGAGCAAATATGGAATTTATGCACTAATTACAATTAGAAATAATGAGCACAAAGATAAAAAAATATGCAATGAATATCAGTAACCAAAAATATAATCAATAACAGCCCAAAATATATCTCAAGAAGTAATGGGATAAAAAGAATAGAAGAGCTCAAAACAATGGTGATTTACATCACCAATAAGATCCTCAATTTCAGCTTATATCCCTCAACTCAAATTTTGCTACAGTGGTTAGAACCACTAATGCCTCAATATCCAAGTCAGCACAAAGATCAAATATGTCCACAATGTTAGAATTCCAAGCCAAATTAGACATCGAACCAGCGAGCCAGACAACTTAACCGTTCAAAGCTCAAAATAGGCACAAGGGTGCCAAGCCTCAGAGATGCTAGGTGTTGAGTGACCGTCATGCATCTCGAGGCAAAACCCTACCCCTACCATCCTTAGAAATTCCTCATTCCTCTCTCGTAACTGGGTAAGAAGGTATGTAAACGGGTTATCGGATCATGAGCATAGGGGACTAGGCTCATCAGGCGTGTGAGGTAAGCGAGGTGTGAGGCACGTGAGTGAGAGGGACCTCACCCCATGTCTGAGGCGAAGAGCTAACGACACAAAATCACTTTATACATGGTGGGTGCCTTGTTAGTAATTGATGTGGGATTAATCCCACATCCTTCCTCGCACAAAGTTGCAGAGAGTCGAAATTGGAGCTGGAGTGGCTGCTACTGCGTTGTTCTTCAATCACAAGCCCAGATGCCTTCGCGAGGGTGTTCCGCTCCAGATGAGGGAATTGCTGGTGATGATGGCTGCCGGAGCATGGCGGACGGAAGAGGAGTGGAGCTCACCGATGATTACGCAGCAATCATAAGACTTGAATGACCTAAATTAAGTTAGAACTTGGCATACTTGTGTAATTCATGCATAAATAGCATACATTGCATCTTTTTTGCTTTACTTAAATAGTCATGAAATAATGTTATAATGTACTGATTAGTGCATTATTTGGATTGTAGGTAATAAGAAGCTTAGGAGATGGCCTGAAGTTGGAACTGAAGAAAGGATGAAGCTATAGAGCTGCAGTAGAGCAGAAGCAGAAGCCTTGGAATAAAGATGAAGACATAACGTAGGGAAGATGTATACTACCTTACTAGTAGAATTTTAATGTAGGAATTAAATTATTAAGAACATAGGATCTTTCCTAGCCTTAGAATAGCCCTAGAGAACTTCCTGAACCCTAACCACCCTTAGATTAGGTCACCTTAGCCTAGAATACCTCCAAACCCTTACTCCAGCCCATATCTGGATGACCAAGTAGGTTGCTGGACATTCAGGACCCTTAGACACCACCTATAGTGGCAGACCTAATTCTACTGGAATATTGGACATCCAGACAAGATGCCTTGCCATCTCAACCTTTCCCTAACCCACGGTATGTGTAGAACCAAGGCTTAGGTTTCAAGCACCACAGGGACAGGTGCATGCTATATTACAGGCACCTCCTGCACCACCCAGTTATGGCTAGCTGTCTTTGCTACAAAACCCTTCATACTCTGCCCCTTCTGCTCCTCCACCACCTCACGAACAGCATGCCGATGCGAAAGCTGTTACGTTGAGGAGCGGGAAGAAGACACACAACCCAGCATTTAGGCAGACGAGTCCTAGTTTTTCACGCCCTTCACCGCAGGATGGTTCGAATCCTTCCTCATCCCAGGAGCCATCTACAGTAGATAAGGGTAAAAGGCCAATTGACCTTGAGATTCTCATCCCATTTCCTGAGGCTTTGATACGAGATATAGTGCGGAAAAAGGGTATGCAAAATTTTGAGCACTTGAAATCGATGTTCAAGGAAGTTCATATTCAAGTCCCTCTCCTCAAGGCTATAGATCACATTCCCGTTGTTGCTAGGTTCTTTAAGGGCTACTGTACCCTGAAGCAACAATAGAAGAATGGAGGACAAGCAGTATTATTGAAGAAAGCTAGCGCTGTGATTCTAGCTGACCTACCACCTGAAAAGAATGACCCTGGTACCCCACTCATTTCCTGCTTTTTGCAGGATTCTCCATTTGATCAGGCCCTTCTTGATATGGGTTCGTCCATCAACCTAGCTCCCATTGCCGTATATGATCAATTTCAATTCAGGGAGTTAAAGCCCACCTTGGTTACTATTCAACTGGCTGATCGATCAGTGAAAACACCAAGGGGGGTGGTTGAGAACATTATCGTTAAGGTCTGCAGATTCTACTTTCCTGCAGACTTTTTCATTATTGATATGGAGGTTCCTCCTAATCTCTGTGATGCACCGATCATTTTATGTCACCCATTTTTGGCGATAGCTCGAGCAAACATCGATTGTGCATTCAGGTGTATAGAGATTGCCCTAAGAAATGAAAGACTTAGACTTGATATATTTAGGGCATCAAGGAACATTAATGGTGATCACATCGAGGAGGATGGTGAAGATGAAAAATTGACCTTCTGTGGTAACATTGGGCTCCTTTATGAAGACCCAATGTCTCATTCATCTTCAATGTCAAGGTTTTTAGACCTCAATCCACATAGGACTGAGACCACCATAATGCACATTTTTTCTCGTGAATCCGATTGTCTCGGGCGTTCATCTGACCACAACACCCCTGATTTTGACTATCTTGATCCACAAATTACTAAGTTGCCCCTACTAACATAGGAAGGCATGACTACAGCAAACGGATTTCCGTTAATGCAGTCACGATTGACTATTTAGCAGGTGGCGAATCACTAAGAATCCCTACATATCAGGATCATCAATTTCCCACTACTGATTCTGCTCCAACTACTCCCAATTCTGATCCTAACCCACCTGTAATTGAACTGAAGCCCTTACCCGACTCACTCAAATATGTGTTTTTGGGTGAAAGTGAGACATACCTAATTATTATTAGTGATCACTTGACCCAGGAATAGTAGCATCAATTAATTTCTATTTTACAAGACCATAAGGCTACTATTGGGTGGAGTATCACTAATCTTCACGAGATTTGCCTCTCATATTGCACTCATCACATTTACACAAACAAGGGGGTGAAACCTTCGAGACAACCTCAAAGACGCCTGAACCCGAATACACTAGAGGTTGTTAAAAAAGAGATCATCAAATGGCTGGATGTGGGCATTGTATATCCAATCTCCGACATCCAATGGGTGAGTCCTATCCAGATCGTGCCCAAGAAAGTAGGACTCACCGTTATAATGAATGATAAGGGAGAATCCATCCCAACCTGCACTGCGACTTGTGGTGGGTTTGCATAGACCATAGGAAACTAAATATAGCTACCTAGAAGGATCATTTTCCTTTATAGTTCATTGATCAGACTTTAGAGTAGTTAGCCAGGCACAGTTTCTTTTGCTTTTTGGATGGATACTCTAGGTATAACCTGGTAGCGATTAGTCCAGAAGATCAAGACAAGACCACTTTCACATGTCCTTTTGGAACATTCGCCTTTAAGTGAATGCCTTTCAGCCTCTGTAATGCACTAGTGACATTTCAACATTGTATGATGGCCATTTTCTTTGACATGATTGGGGATTATGTGAAAGTGTTTATGAATGATTTCTTCGCTTTTGGAGAGGACTTTTCATCTTGTCTTGATAACCTCACCAAGATCCTAAAATGATGCTTTAAAGTAAACTTAGTACTCTCATGGGAAAAAAGCTATTTCATGGTGAGGGATGGCATTGTACTAGGACATAGGATCTCATCCAATGGGCTCGAGGTTCACCGAACTAAATCAAAAATTATATCCCAATTACCTCCACCTAGCTCGGTTAAACAGATCAGATCATTCTTGAGTTACGTCAGGTTTTACCAGAGATTTATAAGTGATTTCTCGAAAATTGCACGTCCATTGATAAATCTTCTAGCATCCGATGTCCCTTTTGATTTTAATTCCTCATGTATCAGTGCCTCTGAGACCTTGCGAAGCACTGTTTCCAATTCCTCGATTCTCCAACCACCCGATTGGTCTCTCAATTTCGAGATGATGTGCAATGTCTTCGATTTTGCCATTGGAGCTATTTTAAGCCAATGTCAGGAGCAACAACCTTTTGTAATATACTACGCTAGCAAGACACTGAATGAGGCTCAGCGTAATTATGCTAACACTAAAAGGGAACTACTAGCAGTAATATTTGGGTTGGAGAAAATCCGATCATACTTGCTGGGGACCAAAGTAGTGATTTTCATATACCACTCTGCCATTTTGCATTTATTGGCAAAGAAGGATGCCAAACCTCGTGTCATTAGATGGATCCTTCTCTTGCAAGAATTTTATGTCGACATACGTGACAAAGCCAAAGCATAAAATGTTGTGGCAGATCACTTATCTAGATTAGACCTCGCTCACATCCCTTATTCCCTGCCCATTTCAAACTAATTCCGAGATGAGTCTCTTTTGGCAATCCATTCTGTCGAGTTTCCCTCGTATGCGGATATCATGAATTATCTTGTTGCAGGAAAGATTCCCACAAATTTATCCAAGAACCAGAAGCTAAAATTTATTTCTGAGGCCAAATTCTATTTCTGGGATGACCCCTTGCTCTTCCACATTGGAGACAATCAGATCATCAGGAGGTGCATCCCAAACTCTAAAATCTCGAGTGTGTTATCCTTTTTCCATAGCGAAACCTGTGTAGTCATTTCTCGAGTTGAAAAATCGCTGCAAAGATTTTGCAATCGGGATTTTTCTGACCAACCATCTTCAGATATACACACGATTTTGCTAAGTGCTGCAAATGATGTGATGGGAACACCATCATGAGCCATAACTAGCTCATTTTGACCCAATAAAGAGAATAAATACTCCAACATAACCAACTAAAGTTCATAATTCACTGCATAACCATTCCAAGAAAATAAGAAACTAGGGTTAAAATTGTAATTTTACCAATGCAGTATAACCATGGATTTTCTCAAGGGCTAAACAAAGGTCAAATGATCATAATAAGATTATAAGTGGGTTGGATCTATAAAAAAGGGTTTGTGTGTATCCTGTGAATTAAATGACTTCTTAAAACCCTAAAATAGACCACCTTGATTAACCAAGGTTATGATCAGGATAAAATTCATCTAAACCCTCTAAAAATCATAGAAAAATATCCTCTAGGGTTTAGTACCTTCAATTTGACCATTAGAACCCATCTTGACCTAGAATGGGGTTTCAGATAGATATTTACCCTAATTGGGTTTGTGCATAAATTTTCCAGTCAAACATGGTCAAACCCAAAATCCAACTTCACCATTGGATTCCTTAGGTCTAAATTGGGTTTGTACCAAAATTTGGACCAAAGGAGAACTCATCTTGACTTACTTTTCAAAAAGGTCCTATTTGATTACATTTCTACCCCTAACTTTTAAAAACCCTTACAATCAGCCCCTAACTTTCTTATCATATTCGCAAATAGGTCCCTTCACCATTATAGCGGAGGAATCCTACTTCGGCGAGCTTTGAAAGGAGGTTTCTCCTTCATTGCTTAGAGAATCCCTTCCAGAATTGGAAGGGAGATTCTCTAAGTAATCCCCTCCAATCTGACAATTGATGCCCTAATTGTTTCCCAATCTCTCATGCGAACGCATGAGAGATTTGGGTCTCTTGAAGCTTCCAACTCCGGTGACCCTGCCTTTCTTGGAAGCTTGGCTTCCAAGCACAAATCCCTCTTCAAATGACCTATAAAAGGAGCCCCAGATCCAACCGCACTCTCTAAGCTTGAATTTGGGCCGATTCTCCCTACATTCCTCTCTCCATTGCCAACCACAATCTCTGCAAGCTCCAATGGCTTCTCCCTTTCTCTCTCGTCACCCAACATCAATAGCAGTGGTCGGGTTAACTCCACCACATTCCTCTACGTCGCGCAACACCGACCAACATTGCCTCTGCCTCATCTTTGCCGCCGCCTCACCTTCGGAGGTCTTCATCTTCCCCACGTCCAACAACCATACCGGCATGGGTTCTCTATCCCCTTTTCATCCCTTAGAGTAGACACTTAGGTCCCCTCTGTCTCATACTCTCTTTCCCTCTCTTTATTTCCCAAAATGACCCACCAACGCCACCGACCATCACCTTCTCCACCTCTGGCGATACATTCGGTGAGGTGCTCTTGTCGCTCCACACCTCCATCCACCTCGCTGACCACCCTACGATCTCCGCCTCATCTCCCTGATCACATTTCCTCACTCTAATCACTCCATCAACAACCTAAACACTCCCTCGAACACACCCACACACACACACACAGTAAGCCCTAGATACACCACCACAGCCACCCACACGCCACGAAATCACGCCCATCACATCTACCATGCTCCGGCGACGCTCCCTGAGCAATTTGACATGGTCGCAAGGTTGTGCTAGTGATTTCAGGTTCGGGCACCCATCTGTCATTACTGGCCAAGGTTGAAGCTTGCTTGCTGCGCTCCAGGCCTCGCTCTGCTCCAGGAGATCGCTCTAGGCTGCATGGAATCCTCTCGTGCATGCATGCAAGCCCTCACGTGAAGACTCCAGCAACTGTAGCCTTTCAATTTTGTCAAGCAATCACTGCTGCGGCGCGCAAAGGAAGGTGGGACGTTTAGTCCCACCTCGGAAGTGGAAAGGCACCCTTGTGCACATAAAAGGATTTTGTGTCAGAGGCTCTTTGCCTCCAACACTGAGGGTGAGGTCCTCCTTCCCCCTCACAGACTCGTCTGCGATATAGCCTGCGAACCTGGCCACGACCCGACTACCCGACCTATTCACTCCTCGCTCACCACACACACCGATGAGCTTGGACCCAGGTCTTCGTTAGGTCCCATTACTCGACCGGTTAAGGGCTCTGGGAGAGCGAAGCTGAAATAGAAAAGAGAGAAAGAGAGGATAGCTACGTAGAGGAAGGAGGCTTTTGCTCTGAAGAGTTTACCTTCGACACTTAGTCAAATTCAGAGAAAGAGTAGGGCTGAAGGAAGAAGGGAAAAAGAAGAAGAGAAGGCCAGCATAGCTCAGGGCTAAGGTAGAAGAGAGGTAAAGTCAGGAAGAAGAAATGGAAGAAGAGGTGGTCTGGCAGAAAAGAGAAAAGGAACAAGACAGAGAAGAAGGAAGAAGCTAAAGAAGAAGGAAGCTAAGGCCAAAGACAGAGAAAGAAAAAGGAAGCCAAAGGCCATAAGCAGAAGGATCGCAAAGGTAGAAGGTAGAGAAGAAGAAAGGCAGAGAAAGCTAAGGAAAGAAGAAGCCAAAGGAAGAAGAGAAATCATAAGAAGAAAAGAAATGAACTGTAGCACAGATTTTTAAGATGTCTAATTGCAAAATCAGACGTTTGATGCTCCATTATTTTATTTAAATCTCTTTTTAACTCTTCATATACTCATGCTCTACATTCATAATTAGATTTTGAGTAGTATTATGTGATCAATTTGCATTTATTGTTGAGATTAGTGCGTGAATTCCATTTGCTCCCAGTGTTTGACCTCAGAATATATTTGAGTAATAAAATTGTATTTGTTTTGAACGCTATTTCAGCTGTACTACAACACAACACTTTTAAGTACCAATTCAGCACTCTCAACACAATGCCAGTCGGTTGGTTCTATGACCAGGATAGACACGATTCCTCTCTAACGAATTTTTGATCGAAGTGTTCAATGTATGGGGCATTGATTTCATGGGCCCTTTCCCGAATTCACATGGCTTCGAGTACATACTTCTTACTGTTGATTAGGTCTCAAAGTGGGTCGAAGCCATCCCAGCGAGATGGGCTAATCATAAGACCATCATCTCTTTTGTATGGGAATATATTTTTTGTGGGATTTGACGTACCCCGCACTCTAATTAGCAACAGGGGTAGTCACTTCATTCATTCCCACTTCAGGTCATTATTAAAGAAATATAGGGTACATCACTGTACAACCACCCCGTATCATCCGCAGACAAATGTGCAAGCTGAAGTGTCTAACTGTCAAATCAAGCTAATTCTCCAAAAGATGGTTAGACCAGATAGAAAGGACTATTCCGATAGATTAATTGATGCACTCTAGGCATATCGAACGACATACAAGGCCCCACTCAGAATGTCACCATATCGTATGGTTTATGGAAATGCCTGTCACCTTCCTGTCGAGTTGGAGCACCGTGCCTTTTGGGCAATGCAAAAGTGTAATTTTAACCTCGATGCAGGAGGTTATGAAAGGAAGCTCTAGCTTAGTGAATTAGAAGAGATTTGGCGGGAGACCTACAAGAATGTAACAATCTATAAAGACAAGATGAAGGCCTTTCACAATCGCCACATCCGGAGAAAGGAATTCACACCCAACAATCATGTCTGGTTGTTCGATTTGCGTCTGAAATTCTTTGTGGGAAAGCTCAAGTCCAAGTGGATTGACTCGTACATTGTGCTTTGCCCCTACTTTAATGGGGCGGTCCAAATCATGGACCTAAAATTTGGGCATGTTTCTATGGTAAATGGCCAACACCTCAAGCCATTTATGGCCCAGGAACCTCCTCCTACTGACGAAGTCATCAATTTCATTGAGGACGTGTGATTGAGTTTCGCCCAGCTAGAGGCATTAAACTCAGCAACTTATACATATATACATACCTTTCTATACATAGCATATTTTCTTTTAGCATATTTCTTTGCATATTCCATATCGTCAGGTTAGCCTATGCTGAATGATAATTCAAGAGCGATTCAGGTGATTTCTACCCACTTATTCCCTATCGTAATTTATTTCCTTTATATTCATGCATGAAGACATGTAAGAACTTAAGCATAAGGTGGTAGTATACATTAAATTGAAAATTTTTATGCCAACTCATAGAAAAACCTTCGAGTAGCATCTTAATTGTACTTTAAAGTCCTTAATTTTAGAACAACCAACTCTACCTCCAATGCTTGCATTGGAGCTAGAAATCATCTGCAACAACCATTTCCAACTCGTCCGCTCACCTTTTTGTTCTGAATTAGGACTAAGCTGAATGTAAGCCAATAATATTACAATATTAAAATACAAATCAAAAGAGTTTAATTGTAAATAGCATATATATATTGCATCCATGAATAAGATTTTTATCAAGAGGTTGCATTAGGGATTTTATCCTTGAGTTGATTCCTGTAATTTGGAATCCAAAACAATTTTCACACTCACATGTAGATTTTGCAATGGATTCACTGTGAAAACTGACAAACGTCTTTAGTTTGTCGAGAAGAAGTAATACTTCTTAATCTGAAACCTTGGACAGTAGTTAGGGAGTCAAGCGAACTGTCTTCTAGAAAATCCACCAAATAATGTAAGATGGGAGTAGAGTGGAACTAGTGTTCTAAGATTAGTGCAAGGAATCTGCAATTCTTGATAATTAGGTGATGATACTTGGAGCTAGGCATAGTTTCACTCTCTGTTTCTGCGTATAAATTTTGTGCAAATTTCTAAGAGCCACCGAATAAGGCAAATACGCGACGATCGAGTTCTAATAAAACTAGGACTAAGGTAGATAGTTACGACTGTCCTTTACGGAATCCTCAGCTGAAGGAGGGTATTGATATCAAAATCAGAAAATACATTGTCCTATTCATCCCTTTCCTAGTGCCAAGAGTAGGCACTCCTGCCAAATAAGCCACCCGATATCTTTTTGAACACCGCCAATCCCTAATAAAGCCTCTTGAATAAAATTTGCATGTGTTATGTGCTGTATTGTGTGTTGAACAAAAAAAGAGAGAAAGAAAGAAAAGAAAAAGAGAAAGAGGAGAAACATATGTGTAAAAAAACAGAGAGAGAAAAATATATAGAAAAAAAGAGAAAAAAATCTGCTTTAGAAAAAATGAGTATGTTTAGCATTTATTACATTAAGGCAACATTACCTACTACATTTGAGATCGACCAAATATGGCCTTAATCCACTTTTCCATATTTCTAATCGCTCGAATACTGGCTAAAGAATTCCGACTTAGTGTTTGGTTATCAGAACTCTATTAAAGTATTAATGCCGTGTGAGACCACTAAATATGGATTCTATTTATAAATCTGGTGAGATTGTAAGCTCGAAAGAAAAAAAAAGAAGAAAAGAAAAAGAGAGTGAATACAAAGGAACCAAAGGGAGAATAGTCTTTCTCACTTTTCGGAGTTGATTTACTCAATAATTTGAAAATCTAGATTCTGTAGTACTAATTTATATGTAGCACCAAAAGAGAGTGACCCACCAAATACAAACCCACTTAAACATTCTCTACCTAAGCAAAAAGCTAGGGTAGTTGTTATACCCCGAGTGAAGAAGTTTGCCTACCGTGCTAGAATTTTACTAGGGTTCAAGTACAGGCTTTAGAAGTGAATCGGCTTTTCACTTTAATTTTTTGCATAAGCTACATAGTTACACTTTCACAATTATCTGGATTTCTATATTTTAGAATGAAAACAAAAGGGAAAAAAATCTCTAATCCTACACTTGATAAAAATAATCAGTCCTATAGGGAACCATTTGTAGATAATTTAGTTTTACATTTGCTAGGAACTAGCAAGATTTAGGCATGGGAGTATAATTGCGCTGCAATCATAGGACTTAAATGACTTAAATTAAGTTAGAACTTGGCATACTTGTAGTGTAATTCATGCATAAATAGCATACACTGCATCTTTTCTGCTTTACTTAAATAGTCATGAAATAATGTTATAATATACTGATTAGTGCATTATTTGCATTGTAGGCAATAAGAAGCTCAGGAGATGGCCTGAAGCTGGAACTGAAGAAAGGAGGAAGCTAGAGTAGTAGTAGAACTAGAGCAAAAGCCTTGGAATAAAGATGAAGACATAATGTAGCAAAGAGGTATGCTACCTTACTAGTAGAATTTTAATGTAGGAATTAAATTATGAAGAACATAGCATCTTTCCTAGCCTTAGGATTGCCCAAGAGACCTTCCTAACCCCTAGCCACCCTTAGATTAGGTCACCTTAGCCTAGAATACCTCAAAACCCTTACTCCAGCCCATATCTGGACGACCAGGTAGGCTACTGGACATCTAGGACCCTTAGACAACACCCGCAGAGCCAGAACCCAATTCTACTGGAATATTGGACGTCCAGACAAGGTACAGAATTCCAAGATAGAACCTAAACTCAACTCTGATTCAACTTTGGACATCCAGACCAGAGACTTGGACTTCTGATTTTGAAGTATAAGTTATTTTATTACTAAATCAGACATCTGGAACTTTCTCCAGTTATTGTTTTTGAAATCAAGCCTAGATCTTGATTTCCTAAGCCCCTAAACCCAATTCTATACCCTAAGGAACCTAAATTAAGGTGTCCCAAGCCTAGTACTCTCCCTAAGACCCTCCTAAGAACCTAATTAGGTTCTCACTAAACCTAATTGACTTGGATCTAAGTCAATTACACTTCACCTAGTCAATTAGACTCATAAAGTCCAATTGAGCTCAAACCTCAACCAACACAAGTCTAATTGGACTTAGTAAGAGTCCAATTGACTCAAGCCTAATCTAGTTGGGAACTTCCTCTCCCAATTACACACACATCCACTCAATTAAACTTAGAATAAGTTTAATTGCACTTATCACTTTAGTATTAGGGTTTACAACCCTATTTCTAGAAACCTACCTAAACACAATCACCTAGACATATAAGACTCGACATAACCCACCTAGCCACACCTACATACGCACACACACACACACATCACCACTTAGCCACCCACTCTAGAGTCTTCTAGAACAGTCTCCAACTGGTGCCTCCTTGAAAGACTAAAAATAGTCTTTCAAGCAGTCCACAACCATTCCCATGAAATGTGGATCTAGAAGACCCATTTCAAATGGGTTGGCCAGCCACTTGAAAGGCTCTTCTAGAGAATTCCACACTTCTCTAGAGGACCATTCCCTTAGTCTATTTAAAGACCCTCTTGGCCAGCCATGCACACCATCTAGTTCTTGGACTCCATTCATGTGCACACACACTCTACGAGCTCCATCACTTCCATCATCACCACCTTCACGTCCAAGGGCTAGAGCACCTCCACCACCCTCTCAAGAAGCTAGCCAACCACCTTGGCCGTCCCTCTTTCCTTTCCCACCACCTCAGGCCACACAGCCATTGGAGACCACCTCCAATATTCTGAGTTTTGTTAGCTAGATGTAAAGTTCTTCATAGATTAATTCTTGCATTATTTTTTATTAGTATAAGTAGTAATCCTCTGCCTTGATGTATGCATGCATAATCTTCGTTAGATCCATGCATGCATAACTTTTCTGATAGTTATAATAGCATTTTCAAGCTTTCCTGTAGAAGCATTCCTCTATATTTGATTATAATGATGATATTTTTGAGGAAATAAAATCACTAGTTGCCTGATATCTGATTCATCTATCTATATTGCAATCATCAGTTGCCTACTTTATATTCTTATCTTGTTGCAACTAAAACATCTGTTCTGGAAGATATCGAGGATTTAATGATTAACGAATATTCTGTAGGTTGCCATCACATAGTTAAGATAATGTGCACCGATACTAATACCTTCACGTTTATATTATTTTTCACTCATGCACACGTCTTAACTATGTTCATATTTTAAATACCAGACTGCAATTTTAAGCAAGTAGAAAAATCAAATCAATTTTGCTCTTAAATGCCTCCTTGAGATCGATCGGGACTTACCATCTCGTTACTTTATTTTTGTTTGAATTGGATTTTGCGACTATACTACGACATAAAAATAATCAATTTCACGATTTTTAACACAAAATAACCGACGACACCTAAATATCACAATATGGGCTATAAGCCTAAATTAAAAGGTTCTAGAGTGTTGCCATGAGGTGAGGAGGGTGACGGATGTGCTGCCTTAGTATTTGGGGGCCTGTGGAGATTGGGCGAAGTCAGTGATGGAGTTTGGTGGTGGGTTTGTTCGTCAAGTAATTTTAGTGGATGGAAGAGATAATAAGGAGAGGGCTTTTGATGGTGGAGTCAAGAAGAAGCTTTTAGGAGTGGCAACGTGGTGTTTGGGTGTGTGTGATGGCCGAGCGACAACGTTAGAGGCGTGGTCAGAGGTGGAGAAGACGATGAGGGAGAGGGTGATTCGTCAGTCAAATTGAGGAGATAAGAGGTGGAATCTAACCTAAAGAAGGAAAGGAAGAAGAATGGCTTATCTCCAGACAAAGGAGAGGAAGCTTTGTGACTACTGTGATGGGCTGGCATCAGAGAAGATGAACACTCTAGGGATGAGGAGGGCGAGCATGAAAGGTCGCGACTCCTGCTTGGTATGGCGAGGATCGGAAGACTTCAGGGAAGATGTTCCCTTTACCTATTGTACATGGTAAAGGGTGACGAAGGGAGATCGAGGAGCTCACCAGAGCTTGGTCGGAGCAGGCTGGGGAAGGAGAAGTGTTTTGGTCTTGAAACCTTGCTAAGGAGGATGGTCTGGAGTTGGGGGTTCTTTTATAGAGCTCAAAACCAAGCTCTAATTGAGAAAGGAGGGTTGATTGGACATTGATTTGGAAGAAAAGAATCCTACAAATTTTGTGGATTTGCATGAGCTTTTGACCTTGAATCAAAGTCTAAGATTGCATTCACAAGAATCTTCATCGTCTGAACTCCAATCCCAACAAATTTGGTGGAATTTGGAGGTGATTTGATCAAGTTTTAACTTGGTCAAAGTCAATGCTTGCCCTGTTGACTCATCAATGGCGGCAAAGACTGAATCGTGAAGGAGATGAGAAATCTAGGGACCCATTTGTAATGAAATCGAAAGTTAGTGGCTTGGATGTGACTAATAGAAATCTTAGGGACTAAATTGCAAACTAGGACATAATGTACTTTTATTGGGCCCAAGTTTTGGTGCTATCCTAGTTTGGACCCAAGGAATCTAATGGAAAACTTGGATTTTAGTTTTAGCCATGTTTGTCTGAGTAATTTGCACAGAAACCTAAATTAGGGTATAATCCCATATGAAACTCTATTCTAGGTCAAAATAGGTTCAGATGGTCAAATAAAGGGTTCCAAACCTCTTAGAATATTTTTCTATGAATTTTAGGAGGTTTAAATGAATTTTATTTTTCCTAAAATGTATTCAATTTAAGTGGGTTTGAAATTAGGGCTTTGGTATGCTATTTTGGTTCTCGGAATGCGTGAAATCTCGTTTCTATCTATGTGAACCCACTCTTTGGACTTTAATCCTTATTTGACCTTTAATTAACCCTTGGGTGACCCCATGGTTACTCTGCATTTATGATGTAATGTTAAAATTACAAAATTAACCCTTTTTATTATTTTCTTCTCGAAATGGATTTACGTGGAATTACTGTCCCGAGGTGATTATTTAGGAGCATTTGTCTCTTGATTTCAACTAATTAAAGCTAATTATAGCTAATGATGGTGTTACCATCATACCCCCATCCTAACTTTTGCTAGTCCCTAGTAAAATCCTATGGAAAGAATTAGATTCTAGACCATACTCTGATGTTCAGATGCCTAATTTGTTATACTCTCTAGATATTAGATTAGAATGCCAACAATAGGCTTAGAGGTACTCAAGTACCATCCAAGATCCAGACCTAACCAGCTTCAGCCTGGGTTTGCCTCGAAGGTTTCTAAGGCCCACAAAAGCTACCCAGAGGTTCGTTGACCCTAATGGTTAAAGCATCCGTGTGTAGAATGTATCAAGTCTAGGTTAAGTTTGCCAATGCATTTTGATAAGAGGGATAGAGAAGGATATTTCATTTGGAGAGTTTTCTCTCTTTTCTTTTTATATTTCCCTAGATCCAGCCTCAAATTGGTCCTAAACACGGTCTGTGTCGGATTCTTTGTCCCCACCATCAATCCTCAAAGGGTCCCTATCTTTCGATGCTTAGGGATAGCACCACCCATGACAACTCCTAGAACCCTTGGCTTTTGACACTTCGAGATAGTGTTGCCCATGACATTCTGTAGCTAAATTTATGCCCTGGCAATCGACATTTTGGGATAATCCCGTCTATGGCACCTGAGCTAGCACAAAGTGCTTACATGCCCCCGGTAGGATATTTAGATATCTTAAGAGACAAGCACCGAGGAGATGATATGTTATTATGCATCTTTGAGGGGAATTTTCCACCTCACCTCTTCGGAAACTCGTCCAATCAACTTGTGTTTTCGAGCTTCTCCTAAGCTAGATCTTCGAGGTGACTTTTCATAACAGAACACTTTTGGCATTATTTCTTCGTTAAGCGCACTGAACCAGACTAGTGTGATTTTCGGTGCTTAGGTTACTACGTCCCACAAACCAAAGGGCAGGCAATGGGGACGAATAATACCTAAGCCTTAGACCTACTACATCAGCTTCGCACTTTCCTCAACCTCTTGAGGACTAATCCAAATCTTAATGAATAAGTGAGTGTCTAAGCCCTAAAATAAGCCCAAGAGGCCTATGATCAGCACTCGTTACTAATCTCCCTATCTCTAGCACTTAGGACTTAATCTTTGTTTTGATTAGGCCTAGAACTTAAGTAGGTCCCATAATCAATTGCTATGACTATCATTTTTTTCTGTTTTTGCTCCTTTTGACATTTTGTATTTACTCTTTTTCTCCTTAAGAAAATTTTCAACCATTTCAAAAAATTTTCCTCCCCTTTCTCCATATTTTTTTGAATATATATTTTTTTGTGAGAACCTCTCAGAAAATTGAATTTCCTATTTATTTGCACTTTAACATCCTCCGATGTATAAGTTTTGCAATATCCTCAATATAAACCAGGTGGGTACGAATTCAACTTGGTTCAAGGTTTAGAACAGGGTCAAAGGGTGGGTGAACGAGTCAAGATGACTGTTGCGGATGATTTCAAGCTTTGAGAGAAGTATCAGAGGTGCAATCGGCTGTTCTAAAGTTGAACCCTAAAGTGCAGTTGACTATTCTAAAGTTGAACCCTAAAGTCTAGGTTCCTCCATTAGGTTATCATCCTCCTCTAAAATAGACTCTTTGTATCCCCGAGACCAAAATTGATCTAATTCAATGAGATCTTGGTCCATTCCCTTAGGGTCACCTATGTGGGGCACATGTAAATCCTCAGATTGTTGTATGGTAGGTATTCGTTCCCTACATGGAGAATCGGGATTAGGCTGACCAAGAGTAGAATGGGGCTCCACCACATGGTCAATCGAGGAAGTGGCATGAACAACACGACCTTGACCCAGGTCATCAAGCGTAAGAAAGATATTATCAGCAGGGTCAAGGTCCTCTACTAGTACCATCTTCCTTTTCTTTTGACTCCAATATAACTCCGGTGGATAATCAATAGGATCGTCCTCCTCTGGTGACCGTGTCTCAAGAGTAGAGTCTAAGTGATAGCTACTCCTCAAAACAGGATCCCTATTATCCGTTGTTTCCTCAACATGATCTTGGTTATCGACGGTAGAGAGGTAGGGATCAGAATCACTCATAAGAGGGTAGCTAAGCTAACTAATTTCTTCATTTGGTCATTGACTATTCCTCAACATCTCTCCCATAGAATCAATCATTTATTTCTGTTGTTTTTGCATTTATATCATAAAAGAGGAGAGGCTAATGTCAAATTGGGGGAAATAATCCATCTCAGGCTCAGGTTGCCTAGGGGTATCGAGCCAACCTCGATAAGAAAAATTACAAAGGATGAGAGGGTTGGGTATTTGTATACTGGTGGGGATTCTACGGGTTGAAAATCCTACTCCTAGGCTCTTCTTAAAAGTGGGAGTTATCGGGCCGGTACTCCCAAGATAGGCATAGGATTGATCCCATGAATTGTCACTGTACGCCTCTAAGGAAGGATATGCTCAGGGCATGGGATCCTCATTAAAAGATTGAAAGTATTAGTTCTGATAATCTAAATAATAGAAGGGTGATTCATTTCTTTTAAGCTAAGCAGGTTTAACTCTCCTAGGACTTAGAATAAATTAGAATAAAAATAGAAACTTCCTAGAGAGCTCTACCATTGCCAAAAAAAATGCAAATACCGTAGGCATCTATTTTTAGTAGATTGCAGGTTTCCTCAATCCTACTCCACAAGATAGTCAAAGAAGTTAAGCCAATGTTCCTTTGTTCCCACTTAAGTGGTATAAGAGATCAAGTGCACCTTGAGATCCCAGACTTGCCTAAGGAAGGTTGAGGTCAATAGAATTACAATAGGTGGCCAAATAAGTTTTTCAAGAATTACGCTTCCTAGGCTAACATTTGTTGGTGCCTAAAACCTACTCGCAAAGGATGGAAGTCTTGAATCAAGCCCACACACTAGGAACTAAACTAACTTGGTAGATAGGTTTGTAGATTTCCAACTAACTTTCCTTGTGGTGCAAAGAGAGGTAGAAATTTATCTAGTGACCTTATGTATGATGTGCACAGTGTCTCAGGTATGCAACACACATATGCATTTTGTATTTTGAAATCTCGCAAACAAATCCTTTTTCATGCAATTTAAAGTCACTGATTTTAAGGTCCAACCTCTTAGAAATCCCAATTTTATTTAAGGTGACCATTGAATTAATTGGATTCAAACACTTTAGCAGTCTTGGATTTAAGTCCAATGCAAATACATGATAGGTATTTAATGCTAAAGAGAAGGCGTACCTTACTCCAGCTCTCTTCAATGTAAGATGTCTGCAATGTAATAAAGATAAACTAGATGCTGGTCAAAAAATCCTATATGGTTGCCCTGTAGATATGCAGATTCTAGTAGGCAGCATAATTTTTCTTTTTTTATGATAAGCAAACAAACCTAATCTATGTAATCTAGCTAATTGACTAACAAGCAGTTCAAAAAGTTCAAATAAACCTATAATCTAAATAAAATGAGAACAAGCACCTAAAAAGACCCCCAGAAGAAAGGGTCAACCAAAAACATGGGGGACAAACTCTGAAAATAAGCCCCATACTACAAGGGCGAGAAAACAGTTAAATAACTAGTGTCTAAATCATCTAAAGTGTACTCTAAAATCCAATATATAAAAGGAAAGGTCCTCCTAAATGTGCCTTCGTGCTTCTTTATGCGCATGGGATCAAGGCCCACATTCACTTGCGATTATCCTCCAGGTGGCGTCAAGGTCCACCAAGGTGACGAGCATTCCCCTTGTGCTCCTCTTCCTCCAGAACGTACCTCGCATGAAAGAATGATAGATTAATGAATAGCAATAAGCTGACATCAATGCAAATAGAAAAATAATTGCGAGTTTACTAGGCCTGTTGCCTCCCCAGCAATAGCACCATTTGACATAGAGATTTTTGCTTAATTAAGATAATCACAATAAAATGATAATGTTGTGTTTTCCATGGTGGAAAACTCTCAATCAAAATAAAGTAAAATAAACCACTCAATAAGAGCAGGTTGTATCCATAGGGAGGTTTAAACCCAATAAACATACAACTAATTCCCTATCATCTTTGCCTCAAAGAGATTCAAAAATTTCAATAAAAAGTTAGAATAAGAGAGAGACATGTAAAGAGAAAGAAGTAGATAGAAAATGAGTAAAAGATAGGGGCAGTTCATAAATTTACCACAATATAAATATGCTTAAATAAGTGAATAGTGGATTTGGCCATGGCAATGTGTGTAACTTTTAATTACAGAAAAACAGGGGAGTTACATCCCCTTGGTCGTGCACATGGGAGGAGGGATGGCCAGTAGTGAGGTTAGGGCTAGAGGTATACCTCGACGAGGGCTTCGTGTTGATGATCTCGGCGTAGGCTTAGATGACCGTCGATGGTTAGTCGAAGGATGTGACACCGGCAACGATGGGTCTCTGTCATCGATGTAGAGATGGCCAGAAAGGTGCCATGGATGATGGGGCTTGTCGGTGAGCACGCGATATGCTTGCTAGTGGTGATGGCATGACTCGAGGAGATGGTCACCGACGGTTAGTGGCCGCATGGAGATGCTGGCAGAGTTAGGTACTGTCAGCGGCTATGGAGGGTGTGCCGAGTTACATTGACTGTAGGGATGGTTGGCACCTCAAGGTTGTCGCTTCAGTGTTGTTGGCAGCTAGAGAGGGTGGTCAGAGATGCATCGATGGCAATGTGGAATGGTGAAGGTGTTGGGTTCTCCATGGGGGGGGGAGTGGCGTTGATGGGTTTGGTTGGAGAAGATGTTGAATAGGTGAAGGGGATTGGGGGAAGAAGACGAAGGAGAAGAGGAGATGAAGTACAAGCGATGGTGGGAACAACTAATGGTGGTCACTAGAGTGGGGGGTTGCTGGTGGTTGCTGTGGTGGGGCTATGCATTGTCATCGCATGGCCAGTTGAGATAGGTTTGCGGTGGCGGAGGGAGGATCACAATGCATGAATATGCCACAGTGTATGTTGGTTCCATAGTAGAGGAGATGGAGACAGTGGATCCCCGCATGGGAGGATGAGAAGATGGCTCCCCACAAGAAGAGCCCTAGAGGGGTTTTTATTGTTTCAGCTAGAGAGAGGAGGTTGCGAAAAGGATAAAAATAGGGGAGAGAGAAAAGGGGGGAAACTCGAAAGAGCAGGGGTGTTTGTTTAGGGAGAGAGAACGGGTCATGAAGCGAAGAGAAGTGAATGCGCAGGATGAACTTAGATGTCCAGACTAAGCTCTTGACATCTTAAAAGTGAAATTTGGATGACCGCAAATTCTTGCAATCAAATAGATGCATATAATTATCTACAATTCAAGATAAATTATGCAAATCTAAATTATATTGCATGCATTTATTTTATAACCAAATTCAAATACTAATACACTCTAAAATGTAGGAACTAATCAACTTAGGCTAAAAATTAATCCACTCATGTGAACTCATCATGAGGTGAGCGAGGTGTAAGGCACATGAGTAAGAGGGACCTCACCCCGTGTCTGAGGCGAAGAGCTAATGACACGAAATCACTTTTTACGCGGTGAGCACCACGTCAGTATCCGATGTGGGATTAATCACACATCCTTCCTTGTGCGAAGCTGCAGAGAGTCAAAGTTGGAGCTGGAGTGGTTGTTGCTACTCTATTCTTCAATCACAAGCCCAAATGCCTTCGCAAGGGTGTTCCACTCCAGCTGAGGGCGTTGCTGGTGACGATGGTAGCTAGAGCACGGTGGATGGAAGCGGAATGGAACTTGTCGGCGACACCTGAAATATCACAATATGGGCTATAAGCCCAAATAAAAAGGTTCTGGAGCATCGTCGTGAGGCCAGGAGGGTGATGGCGGTGTTGCCTTGGTCTTTTGGGGTCTATGGAGATCGACCAAAGTCGACGATGGAGTCAAATGGTGGGTTTTTTCATCAGAGAGTTTTGGTGGATGGAAGAGCCAATAAGGAGAGGGCTTTTGATGGTGGAGTTACGATGAAGCTTTTGGGAGTGGTGACATTGTGTTTAGGTGTGTGTGGTTGTCAAGTGACCATGTCGAAGGCGTGGCCTGAGGCGGAGAAGACGGTGAGGGAGAGGCTCATTCATCGGTCAATTGAGGAGATAAGAGGTGGAATCTAACCTAAAGAAGGAGAGGAAGAAGAATGGCTTATCTACAGATGAAGGGGAGGAAGATCCGCACCAGTTATGATGGGCTGACATCGAAGAAGACGAACGCTTCGGTGATGAGGATGGGGAGGAGGAAAGGTTGAGGTAGCTCCTGCTTGGTTCGGTGAGGAGCGGAAGACTTCGTGGAAGATGTTCCCTCTTCCTATTGTACGTGGTAGAGGGTGATGAAGGGAGATCAAGGAGCTCACCGAAGCTTCGTTGGAGTAGGCTTGGGAAGGAGAAGTGTTTTGGCCTTAAAACCTTCTAAGGAGGGTGATATGGAGTTGGGGGTTCTTTTATAGAGCTCAAAATCAAGCTCTAATTGAGGAAAGAGTCTTGATTGGACTTTGGTTTAGAAGCAAAGAATCCCACGAATTTCATGGGTTCGCATGAGCTTTCGACCTCGAATCAAAGTCTAAGATTGCGTTCATAAGAATCTTCATCGTCTGAACTCCAATCCTACCAAATTTGGTGGGATTTGGAGGTGATTTGATCAGGTTTTAACTTGGCCAAAATCGGTGCTTGCCCTGTTGACTCACAAATGGTGGCAGGGACTAAATCGTGAAGGAGATGAGAAACCTAGGGACCCATTTACATTGAAATTGAAAGTTGGGGGCTCAGATGTCAAGAATAGAGATCTTAATGACTAAATTGCAAACTAGTTCAAGATGAACTTTGGTTGAGCCCAAATTTTGGTGCTAGCCTAATTTAGACCCAAGGAATCTAATGGTAAACTTGGATTTTAGTTTTGACTACGTTTGACTAGGCAATTTGCATAAAAACCCAAATTAGGGTAGAATCCTGTCTGAAACTCTATTCTAAGTCAAAATAGGTTCAGATGATAAAACCAAGGGTACCAAACCCATTAAAATATTTTTCTATGAATTTTAGGAGGTTTATATTAATTTTATCTTGACCAGAACCTCTTTATTTTAAGCAGGTCTAAAATTAGGATTTTGGTGTGTTGTTTTGAATCTCAGAATGCGTGAAACCCCGTTTCTGTCTATATAAACCCATTCTTTGGACTTTACTACTTAGTTGACCTTTAATTAACCCTTTAGTGACTCCATAGTTACTCTGCATTTGAGATGTGATGTTAAAACTGCAAAATTAACCCTTTTTATTATTTTCTTCTCGAAATGGATTTGAGTGAAATTACTATCCTAAGGTGATTATTGAAGAGCATTTATCTCTTGATTTCAACTAATTAAAGATAGTTATGACTAATGATAGTGCTACCATCATGTGCCCAATTAGAGAAATAGAGGGGAATTTCTAAGGAGGGTAGGGGTAGGTTTTTGCATTGAGATTTATGACTTGTGCCTCGAGATGCATGCTAATATGCTCAACACTTAGCCTCTCTGAGGTCATTGCTTTAGCTCTATTAAGGACTTGTGGCTATTCTGAGGATTGGTAATGTTTAAGGCATCTAGTCCTTGTGGCTGACGTCAAATTTGGTACTATTGAATTATTTGAGGGTGAATCTGACGTGGATATTTGAGTAAGTGGATCAAGACCACTGTAGTAATATTTGATTTGGGAAATTGAATACTTTAATATCTATGCTTAATTTGAGGGATACCTTTGTTAATCTAAATCACCATTTTAGGGCTATTACATCCTTTTTACCACTTTGTTTCTTGAGATACTATTGATTATTATTGAATACATTATTTGAGTAGATTATTCATTGAATATCTTCAATTGTGATTCACTATTGTGCTCATTTATTTCTAATTGTTATTAGTGTGTGAATTTGTTAATTTGCTCCTTGCAAATGACCTCGGACTTATTCTTGTTTTCGAGTACTTTACAAATTTAAATGCTGTGCCATTTTTATTGACCGTACTAGAACGTGCATTTCCTAAAACTCAACGATAACGATGCAATGTTTTGGCGCCGTTGCTGGGGAGCAATGTGCAACTCACCACTAATCTTATCTTTCTTGATTGATTTTATTTCTAACTTGCCCTATCTACTTTGCTTTGATTTTGTGAGATACATTACAAGAATATCTTCCACACAATTAACCACTCCAGGGGTAGGTAGAATTTCGCTTCTTCCTTAATCACCTTCTAATCTTGGGAAAGTGAAAAAGGAAACAAAATAAATTAGGATCTACTTGCCATATTTTCTTAGTAAGATCATTTAAAGGAAAAGTTTCTTGATTTTCAAAATTGATTTGATATCTCATTGAAATGAGATGATTTGATTAGAAAATCCACATCCTGATTTCCTGTACCTATTAGGGATTTGCGCTAAAACTTCTAAACATCTTGGACTATTCACTTTCTTGTTTGAGTCCAAGGTGTAAGATTTGAGATCAAATTGGACTTGAGAATAGAGCCAATTAGGGCTTCTACATTAGGGTTCTGAAGTATTAGTACACATTTTCCTGCATTAAAGAAAATTGACCCTCCAAAATTTGTGTGCCACCCAAGCCCTTGTCTAAACTGATCTATTCAAGTAAACCCTAAAATCAAGGTTCTCAATTCACTGGAACCCTAAAATTTGGACCTAATAACCTGAGAGTCAATTTAGTATGAATTGAGTCTTAACCCAGATTTCATCCTTAACCTTAGGACAGGTCATGGGAAGTTGATTCACCATGTGGACCAACCAACCTCCAAATTAGGTCACAATTTTAAATAACATCTTACCAAGTGAAGCTCAAGGCACAAATTAGGGCTAAAATTGGTAGACTTAAGGTCTCAATTCATACATTCTGGTCTACTTGGATCCGTGGTGACAAGGAAGGTCGGATAGGGGAAGCCCTGTAACCTATGGGGATGCTCTACCATGTAGGGGTCTTTACGGGGCTGTTGAACGTCTGGTTGCTACGCTAACGTGTTTGGTTTTTGAAAACCTTGTCATTGTAGTTTGAAAGCGAAGAACTCATGTTCAACAAATAAAATTTATACCGAAGTGGAAATTCTAGGTCAAACACAGGGAGGCAGACGTTTGATTTAAAAACTACGTGTTTGTTTTTATTTGTCACGAAGTAATTCAATTGATTAGAACTATGTAAGTATTTACAAGAAATAAAAGAGAGAGAGAATAATACAAACAAAAATAAAAAAAGAGATATAGAATGCACATGGAATTATTATCGAAAGGATTGCTCACTACACTAAATATCACAACGAGAAAGCAGGAAAATGATTACATTAGAAAGAGGTAAATCTACTCTAGAAAGCAATAAATCTATTCTAGAAAGCAGTAAAAAGAATGGGGAGAGAGATATCTTCCTCGACGGTCGTTGGAGGACGAGCTGGATGGGACGACACCTAGACGAAGGAGGACGAAGCAAGACGAAGGAGGGTGAAGCAGGAAGAACGGGAACGGGGCAGCACATCGCCATCGTCGCGGGATCCGCTTCCGAAAGGGGGACAAAAAATTGACTTTATCTTGCGAGAAACATCCTGGGTGTGGGACAAGCTTCTCTTGAGTTTTAGAGAGGGTGAGAAGAGAAGGGATGAGAATTTCGTGTGGAGGGGGTCTCCTTTTATAGTTGCAAGGAGTGGGGGCAATTTGGTCATTACAACTTTAAAAACATTAATTCAGGACCTTTAGTGATGGATAAAACCGTCGCTAAAGGTCTGAACATGGGCGTAGTGGAAGACGCGCGCACGCCTGCACACTTGCCCATGCATTCAACGCTCGCACACGTCCAGCCGATCTCAGCCGTCCGATCGCGAGATCGGATCGCGCTATGCCCGCCTCACACAGCATACCCGCCCGCGTACGATGCCGCGTCTTCGCCGCGCGTGCAATAGCGCATGAGTGCTATCGGGTGCGCACAGCCGTTCGATCGCGATCCAATGCTTGCCCACGCCCACTCGCCCGCACCACTCGCTCACTCGTGAGGAATCGATCAAGCATCTGAAGGCAGCCGAGCGCCATATCCACTACGCTGTGCACGTGGATGGGCAGGCGGCCGAAGTTTTGAACGTGCGTTCAGGACTATTGGATCTAAATCCAATGACCTGGATCGCGCATTGGATTCTCCTTGGAAAGGCAGTGGCGAACCTGGGGGCCAGTTGGACGGCTGAGATGGCGCCACGTGGCGCCATCTTAGCCGTCCATCTTCTAGATGATGTAGATGGTGACACAGTTGCCGGATTGAGTCGATTTTCACGTCGTTAAGCTACAATCGTCGATCTGAATCCATCCATGCAGTCGGATTTGTCGTTTGAAGTGTGGATTCACACCATCTTGGCCGTTGATCTTTTAGGATTCCCTGATCACTATCTGATGCTACAGATGTCTGATTAGGGCAATCTTGGAGTTGTTGAACTCCAATCGTCGCCCTGATCACATCTGTATGGTTGGATCTTCGATCCGAGGCCCCGATAAAAAGTTTTCCCTGTCTATGAACATAAAAGAAGACAATTTACCTCCATTTTATTCAAACTACTCTAAATGCAAGATGATGCATGTTATGTAATATTTATAGCATGCAATGCAATCTTATGCTTAAGAACTTGCATAAATAGACATCTTAAGTAGTGTAAATGTGTTTACATCATACCCCCATGCTTATCTTTTACTAGTCCTTAGCAAAAACTATATGCTATTTATAAAAGAATCAGGTTGGATTATTTGGGCTTGAGTTTATTTTCAGTCATTAAGAAAATGTCTACTTAGGATCTGAACTTTCAAAGACAACAGTGCCCAAGTATCTGCCAAAATGCAGACCGCCTCAACCCCTTGCCTTATTCAAAGAAAATTTTCTTTCTCATTTTCATCTTTTCTAATTTTTTTGGATTTTCAAGTTTTAGGGTTTAAGAGTGGCTTTCTATGGTCATTCAACTCACCCAAGATTTGATGAGAACCCCAAGTTCTAAGCATTTTATTGTGAATGTGAGACTCGTTAACCGGCAGTTAAAATGGACTTCAGATTTCTACACCTCTAGGTGACCTAAAAAAAAAAATTCTGCCTAAAGGTGTATCTTTACAACCGGTAGCTTTCTCCCTACTTTTATTTTTTTACGGGGTCAACACAAGGGTGAATCCAATGTATATCTCCTCGGTTTATTCTACTTCTCCGCTTCTTCCTAAGTGTTTTGGGAATTTTCAGTGCATTTATTGAGCTGGGTTCTGGACAATCGATCGATGAGCTGTTACCACCGACAACTTGCCAGCCATACTCGTGCGGCGAAGTGTGGTTTATTTCTTTTTTTCTTTTCTTCTCCTTTTCTTTTTGATATTTTTTTTTTAAGTAGGTGGCTTCCCTGGTCTAAGATTTACCTAAAGGCAGCAAAAAGCGAAAGGTCCAGTTACTGGGCTCTGGACAACCTACCTATGGGTTGTTACCCACGATAACTTGCCAGCCATATCACCCTAGAAGGTTCATTAGCTACCCAATTTCAGTTAGAATCACTGAACAACGAATCAGTGCAAAGAAAGTGTGTAGATGCTAAAAACTGAAAGTTCCCTCAAATCAGAGGGTGGGTTGATAAGTCGTGTACTTAC
The DNA here is from genome assembly GCA_037157565.1 of Thalassia testudinum. Classification (NCBI taxonomy): domain Eukaryota; kingdom Viridiplantae; phylum Streptophyta; class Magnoliopsida; order Alismatales; family Hydrocharitaceae; genus Thalassia; species Thalassia testudinum. The sequence continues at coordinate 66,851,877 of JAZHRO010000007.1, read as the reverse complement.
CACCCAAACTTAATTACTCCAATTAAAATAGAATTTAGGTTGGCAAGGACTCAAAAAAATAAATCTACAATTTCAGTGGATACACAGGCTGATTAAGTCCAAAGACCTGAAGGGTCTTTATGTTCAAATCATAATGTAGTATTTCTTAAGATTGAAAATTTTCTTAAACTTAAGTTCTCTTCCCTAATTCCAATTTTTTTTTAATAAAAGAAAATAAAACAAATCTACGGAGCTGACGAATAAATTTAGAGATGAATATTCACCCCCCATGCCTATCTAATGCAATGTCCTCATTGTATTAAAAAGACATAAAATAGAGTGTAATAGCGTAGAAAGCGCCTGAATTGCATGAATGTCAGGTCCGCTCCGAGATGAAAACTAAAAAGAACTGTATATGTGCTGAATTTAGTGCCTTCAGCTAGGCACACTATACAAAGAAGAGAAATAAAGAATTCACAAGTGCAGGTCAGAATCAGAATAAACATAAGAAACCTCTGACCTGTCAATAGATATCCACAAATGTGAACCAGATTGTGATACAGACCCATACCCCATAATCGAAAATATCTCAAGTTCTGGATAAAAATTACCCAAAACCTAAAATCAGTATGCAAGCGGGGTCAGGCCTGCGATTTATGAGGATGCAACCCAAGACCAAAAAGTCGGGTTACAGAGAATTGAAGCTCAAAAAAATAATCATTAAATGTGTGCTTGGGTTTGACATCCTCAAAACAAATGTCGTAAGGGTCCTGATTTGATGGTTTCAGGTTAATAAGCATCCTTCGACTCAGTCTTGTACTTCCTCCAGAACTTCCCAAATCAAAATCTCCCGACTCCTATCCTCCTCATTCAGCATGTCAAATTCTGGGACCTCTTGCATATTAATCACCCCATCTGAAATCTCCAAGTCTAAATGATGTGGCTGAATCAGAATTAACTTGGGTCTAATTATCTCAGAAACAGAATCATCGATAAGCTCAATGGGGTGTAACTGACAATCAAGGCATTGAATTGAATCCTCCAGAAAATGCGATTCTGGATCTGTAATGTGAGCCCTAAAATCAGTTTCCTCAGTTATTGGGCTATCAAATGATCTTTCAGATTCCTCAGGCCCAATCGTCTCACAAAAATTGTGTTCTGTAAATTTGCGTGAGACTTCGCAACTTAAATCTTCACCATTAGAATCAAAGAAATCAAGATCCATATTAATGTATGTCTCAAAATCATCTCACTCTCTGTTCCACGGAGACATACGTTTCTTCATACCCTAGCTCAGGGATCTCAGGTGAAGAAATCATATCTTCCTTAATTGGTTGCTCTAATTCAATCTGGTCAGCCTCGTAGCACGTGTCCCCCCCAACAGGTGCCTGAACGGGTTTTGAAATTGGCTCTCCTGAAGAGGGTTCATCCTGGGAATCATCCCACGACTAAACTAAAGCAACCACAAATCTCATCTTCAATTTCGCTAATTTCCCAAGTAGAAACTCACCTGGGTTCTTATCCTTAACATCCTGGAGCTAATCCAGCAAATACATATTCAAATCATCAATCATCTGAATCAAAGGCTCCAATCTATCAATGCAAGGTATTGGCTGAACTTCTAAAGTTTGTATGATATTCCTCAAGTTAGACAGAACCTTATCTTGAGCCTGGTTACCCTGAACCAAATGAGTTGGTTCAGGGTTGGGCGGGTTTGGGGTCAATGCAGGGGAATTAACGAATTGAGATTTGTTATACCCTTCCTGATAATATGTCATTTTGGATTGTTCAAAAGGTGGTGATAACCTAAAAGCAATGCAATCAGAGGATGGGTAAGGATCAGTGTATCCTTCTTGATTGTAGATCATATTAGGTTGTTCATGAAAGGGTGACGATCTATAATCGATGTGGCTCTGAGAAGAATAGAAATCACAATCAAAGTGTTCAAGGATAGACCCTAAACACAGAGGTCCAGAACTGTATCCCCAATCCGAGTTATCCGAACCAACTGATGGTTGATTATAGTACGAGTCGGAATAATCATCATGTTGAGGATAATTCAAAACAGGAAAGAAAGAGCGGGAATGCGTGTAATATGTGAAGGATTCATGAGAGACGGGAGGAAGAAAGGTGCCCTGCAATACAAACAATCAAACCTATCCTTAAGTGGGCTAGCCTAAAGACCTACAGACTCCCAAAACCCGTGTTGAGATAGAGAAACGATTTGATCTACTTCTGTCTGTTTAATCCAACCAGTTAGAAGGAGGGACTGGGGAGAGGTTCTTCCTTCGGCTTGCGCCTCCAGTTCCTAGTGTACCCCCCATCTCGATCGTTTGATTCGGCTCCCCTAGCTAAACATCAGATTGAACAGTAGAAACAGACTAATCGAAAATAATCTCGTTCTGGGCACTTAAGAGCGAGTCAAATCCTTGAGGCCAACATCTACTCTGTTTTATTTAGGGTTAGGTTTGAATGTGCTTTGGAATGTGATGGGCCATTTATATAGGTTGTACCCTTAATGATTGATTGATTTGTGTATGCATGCACAACCAGTGGTTTTCAAGCAAGATTATTTTTGATGTAAATTTTAGGGTTCAAATCTTTCTTAGTAGCTTTTAGGATTCAACTTTAGGTGTTTTCAAACAAGTTTTGTTGGCACACTAGGTTTTGAAAGCATAGGTGAAGATGTTTTCCTTTAAAGCATAAAAAGAATGTGGAGTGCCTGGTAAATCCCTAATAGTTGAACCTAACTGGCAGCTACTTAATGAGTTGATTTTAATTGAAGTGGTGCGGCCCAATCAACTCAAATAATTGGCCTGTTGCACCACTTAATTAGGCATACAAATGATTACCTAATTTGATTTCTACTCAATTATGTATTTGGATGTGTATGTACCGGCTCCAAAGATCGGTTTACCGGTTGAGTTTGAAAATCAAATGAGGTTGTGTACCTCTGTGAGATTTTTTTTTATTTTTCTTTTTTAATGTGGGGGTTGGTGCGGGTGTAGGTGTCAAACAACAAATAATCTAACCTTAGAGTTTATAAGAACACCTAGGTTGATTGATATTTGTGTTATTATGTGGTGAAATGAAATCTAATGGGTGGGAGGTGGGGGATAACATACAAAACCTTCCACAGCACTTTACTCCAATCTACCGCTTTTGCCTGTCTCAAAAGAGTACCTGCAATCACAATAAGAAAGGAGAGAAGTGAGGTAAATGATTTATAAGTTAGAAAACGCGAAGAAAAAAATCAAAGAATGTCGCCTCCCCGGTAACGGCGCCAAAATGTTGAACGTCGGGTTGCTATGCTAACGTGTTTGATTTTTGAAAACTTTGTCGTTGTAGTTTGAAAGCGAAGAACTCATGTTCAACAAATAAAATTTATACCAGAATGGAAATTCCGGGTCGAACACAGGGAGGCGGACGTTTGATTTAAAAACTACACGTTTGTTTTTATTTGTCACGAAGTAATTCAATTGATTAAAACTAAGTATTTACAATAAATAGAAGAGAGAGAAAGAGAGAATAATACAAACAAAAATCAAAAAAGAGTTGTAGAATGCACATGGAATATATTATCCAAAGGATTGTTCATTACACTAAATATCACGACGAGAAAGCAGGAAAATGATTACACTCGAAAGCGGTAAATCAACTCTAGAAAGCAGTAAATCTATTCCAGAAAGCAGTAAAAAGAATAGGGAGAGAGATCCTCCTTGACAGTCACTTGGAGGACGAGTCGGACGGGATGATGCCTGGACGAAGGAGGACGAAGCAGGATGAAGCAGGACGAAGAAGGGCGAAGCAGGAAGAACGGGAACGGGGCAGCACGTCGTCGTTGTCGCAGGATCCACTTTCGAAAGGGGGATGAAAAATTGACTTTACCTTGCGAGAAACATCCTGGGTGTGGGACAAGCTACTCTTGAGCTTTGAAGAGGGAGAGAAGAGAAGGAAGGGATGAGAATTTCATGTGGAGGGGGTCTCCTTTTATAGTTGCAAGGAGTGGAGGCAATTTGGTCATTACAACTTTAAAAACATTAATTCAGGACCTTTAGTGACAAATAAAACCGTCGCTAAAGGTTTGAACGTGGGCGTAGTGGGCGGAGCACGCGCGCCCGCTCGCTTGCCCACGCATTCAACGCCCAAGCACGTCTAGCCAATCTCAGTCGTCCGATCTCGAGATCGAACGGCTTAGGTCGCGCTACCCCCGCCTCCTCAGCGCGCGCCCACCCACGTACGATGCCGTGTCTTCACCGTGCGTGCAATAGCGCGTGGGCACTATCGGGCACGCACAGCCGTTCGATCGCGATCCGACGCTCACCCCTGCCCGCTCGCAAGTGCCTGCTCGCGAGGAATCGATCGCACGTCTGAAGGCAGCCGAGCGCCTTATCCACTACGCTGTGCGCGTGGATGGGTGGGCGGCCGAAGTTTTCAACGTGCATTCAGGACCGTTGGATCGAGATCCAACGGCTCGGATCGTGCGTTGGATTCTCCTTGGAAAGGCAGCAGCAAACCTAGGGGTCGGTTGGACGGCTGAGATGGTGCCACGTGGAGCCATCTTGGCCGTCCATCTTCTGGATGATGTAGATGGTGCCATGGTTGTCAGATTGAGTCAATTTTTGCGTTGTTAGGCTGTGATCGTCGATCTGAATCCATCCACGCGGTCGGATTTGTCGTTTGAAGTGCAGATTCACACCATCTTAGCCCTTGATCTTCTAGGGTTCCCCAGTCACTATCTGATGCTACAGATGTCTGATTAGGGCAATCTTGGAGTCGTTGAACTCCAATCGTCACCCTGATCACATCTGTACGGTTGGATCTTCGATCCGAGGCCCCGATAAAAAGTTTGCCCTGTCCATGAACATAAAAGGAGACAATTAACCTCCATTTTATTTAAACTACTCTAAATGCAAGATGATGCATGTTATGCAATATTTATAGCATGCAATGCAATCCTATGCTTAATAACATGCATAAATAGACATCTTAAGTAGTGTAAACATGTTTACATCAGGGGCTCTCCCTTCCTGGCTACCCAGGTAATTCTCGGGTGTGTGGATTTTTGATTCAGAGGTATCATCTACCTCGAAACAGTCTTAGTCATCCAGAATTTTTTTTTTTTTGATGGCTTGATTGGGTCCAATATACATCCAATCCCTCATCTATTCTATAGTGCACGTACACAAGAAAGGTCCCTAGGTCTAACCTAGAAGCCTCCATTAGAATAGATCTTCTGTGGGAAATCTAATCTAATTAATTCAATCTGGACCTAAATTTGATTCTACATCTTGATCCACCACTTGATTTGAAAATGCAACCTGACAACATAAGAAGACTGTTTATAAAACTAGAATCCCGTATGAGCATCAAGGAAAAAATGATCGAAGTTGCCCTTAGACATAGGGAAGAATTTTACAAGACCTTAGATCCATTTAGTAGAGTTTTGGTTAATGTGTCAAAGACAACAACCCTCATAGTGAACTGTGCCCATCTGATGTTGACCCAAATGATAAATGGTTCAACTTGGGATGCCCTCATAATAGAATTCAGTAAATTATGGGAAATGCATAGCATAGAGAGCATACAATGTATTACAAATCCACCACTCTAGGAGATACACCAAGATGACATTGAGAAATGTGGGTATATGCTAAATATGTTGCATGAAGCCATTAATCAAAAATATCCCAATTCATACCTGGAACTTTGTGATGAATCTTGGAACAATTTTGAGGATCAATGTGATTTCCCAAAGCCTAGGTTCGAAAATCTAGTTTGTTGTGGACCCCCAACCCAAATGGATTCAGGTTCGAACTTTGTGCGTAATGACATTCCTGATCATTATGTGGGTTGGGTGGATCCAGTTGCAGGTGTTCCCAACTATGAACCAACCATAGAGAGCCATGAAGCTAGTCCATCATGCCTTGATTTACCAAACACCTGTCATGAGCTTGAGTCAGAACCTCTCGAGGATATAATTCCCTTACCTTATCCTGTTAAGGTAATCATCGAGAGTGATTCTGACATCCCAATAGAACCATGTCCAGATTCTAGTGACCCAATTCCTACCCCTGACCTAGAATCTAGATCTGAACCTAATGGAAATGATCATGAGGCTCAATGTGACGAGAATTAGATTTCATATTTGAATTGTGATTTGGGCCTACATTTAATGATTACACCTCTCTAGACTCCTCAAAGGAACGAAATGATTTTTTGGAAGTTGCACCGATTTACAATACAGAAACAGAGTTGGAAGAGTTGGGACTTGAATAGATCTACCCTAGGTGCTCAGAAACCGAGACTATGCCTAATAAGGACACCTCTTTGATCTTGGAATCCGAGACTAGGTTAGATCAAAGTAAGGTTGTTGACCCCAAGCATCATGATTTGTCCTGTGGTGGAAATCTTAAGCTTGAATCAGGCTCAAAAGCTGATTTCCATGAATCAAGCTTGAATCTTTTACTGACTCAGATTTCCATGATCCTAAAAGCACTCTCCAAGCATTTACATTTATTTAATTGGGATGAGCATCATGAAAAAGACTCTCTAGATAAACCAACCTTCGAATCATTTCTAAAGGAGCCCATACTGCACCTAGGTTTCGAAGAAGCCACACATTCCAATCCAGAGCCAAAGTCTTTCAAAACCAAATACCAACACCGACCTACCACCAGAATTAATTTCTACTCTGACTCACTTCTCTCTGATCCAGCTGCATACGATTCACCTCCATCTTTCGATCGGGAATTGGACAATGATCAAACCAGCAATCACATCTTATTCGTCTCTGATCCTACTAGTAGGGTTCTTACATTTTCCACTTCTCCATTATCAGTTGAGGACCCCTATTCTGATCAGGATGAACTAATTCATCCAAATCTTAAATACATATTTTCACATTTTTTTGAGTTAGAAAGTATTTGGTAGGCTCCACACCTATTGATTCACATTCATCAACCCACCAAACTAATTGAGTTTGGTCTGCATCATCAGCCTGTTGATCTGAATAAGCACCTGGTTGGACCAACCAGGCTAGTCATCAACATGCTTATTCTACACAATTCCTCTGATCTGAGCACCCTTTCTCCTTAACCACCTTCTGCTTGGCTGAAGGCATTGAATTTAGCACTTAACGGGAGGCAACCCGTCATTCCAAAAACTCGAGACCCTTCTGCTCATCCTTTTGAGCTACACTCTTATTGCACTTTAGGGTTCAACTTTAGAATAGCCGACTCCACCTTTGATACTTGTATCAAAACTTGAAATCTTCTGTAATAGTCATCTCAACCGGTTCACCCACTCGTTGATCCTGTTCAAAACCTTGAACCAAGCTAAACTCATATCCACCTAGTTTATAATGAGGACATTGCAAAAGTTTGGCAGGGGGTGTTAAAGTGCAAACAATTGGAAATTCAACTCTCTGAGGGTTTCTCACAAAAAAATACTTACTAAAAAAAAAGGAGAAAGGGAGGAAAATTTTGAGAAATGATTGAAAATCTTTCTTGAGGAGGAAAAGAGGAGAAAATGCAAAATGTCAAAAGGAGCAAAATTAAGGAAAAATTAATAGTCATGCAATTGATTATGGGATTTACTTAAGTTTTAGACCAAATCAAAACAAGGATTAAGTCTTAAAGTGCTAGAGACAAGGAGATTAGTAAAGAGTGCTGATCTTAGGCCTCTTGGGCTTATTGTATGGCATAAACACTCATGTACTTGTTAAGATCCAGATTAGTCCCCAAGAGGTTGAGAAAAGTGCGATGCTGATGTATTAAGTCTAAGGCTTATGGATTATTTGGCTTCGTTGCTTGCCCTTTGGTTTATAAGACTTGGTAACCTAAGCATCCAAAATTCATACACTGGTCTGGTTCAGTGTGCTTAACGAAGAAATAATGCTAACAGTGTTCTGTTATGAAAAGTCACCTCGAAGATCTAACTTAGGAGCAGCTTGAAAACACAAATTGATTGAACGAGTTCCCAACACGGAGAGGTGGAGTGAAAACTACTCCCCTCGAAGATGCGTAATAGCATACTATCTCCTCAATGCTTGTCTCCTAAGATAATGTAAATATCCTACCGAGGGCATGTAAACATCATGTACTGGTTCAAATGCTATGGGCGAGATTATCCTGAAATGTCGATTGCTAGGGCCTGAGTTTAGCTACAAAACTCCATGTGCGACACTATCCCGATTGTCAAAAGCTAGGGTTCTGGGGGTTGCCATGGGTGGTGCTATCCTGAAGCATCGAAAGCTAGGGAACCTTTGAGAATTGATGATGAGGACAAGGAATCCGACAAGGAATCCAGCCTTGATGGCCAATTCAAGGCTGGATTTATGGAAATATAAAAAAAAAGAGAGAAAACTCTCAAAATGGAAAATCCTTCTCTACCTCCCTCTTATCAAAATGCACTAGTAAACTAAACCTGAACTCAATACGTCTATGCACAAGAGCTTTAACCGATGGGGTCAACAAAACTCTAAGCAGTTTTTGTGGGGCTTAAAAACTTCACGATAGACCTAGGCTGAAGCTGGTCAGGTCTAGATCTTGACTAATACTTAAGTACCTCTAGGCCTATTGTTGGCATTCTAATCTAATTTAAAGAGAGTGGTACAAACCAAACATTTGAATGTCAAAGTAGGGTCTAAAGATCTAGTTCTCTCCATAAGAATTTTCTAGGGACTAGCAAAAAGTTAGGCATAGGGGTATGATGGTAACACCATCATTAACCATAAATAGCTTGAATTAGTCTGAATCAACATACAAAAGCTCATGAATAATTGTCTGAGGATAGTAATTCCACTCAAATCCATTTTGAGAAGAAAATAATAAAAAGGGCTAAACCTACAGTTTTAACATTACATAATAAATGCAGAGTAACCACGAGGTCACTCAAGGGTTAATTAGAGGTTAAATGAGTATTACAGTCTAAAAAGTTGGTCAACACAAACAAAAACAGAGTTTCGCACAATTCGAGAACCACAATAGTACACAAAATCCACAAATAAAAAATGATCGAATTGGTACAAAAGTTGTAACATGGGAAAAGCACAGAAAACACAATTGATTTGAATCACCCAGTGACCCACAAATTGTAGAAGTAGGATCTTTGGCAAGCAATAAGCACTTAAATAATACAATTCGAGCGTACCATCTTCTTTTTCATTTCGAGAAATAGGTTTGGAGAGAAAGGAAAACAACAGAGAGATCCAAATCAGACCTAAATGGGAATGACATAAAAAGTCTTTTTCAAAACCTATCAGGAAGGGTGTCACGACGATATAGAATAAATTGAAGAGGTTTTGGTCATAATAAAATTCATATAAATCTCCTAAAATCTGTAGAAAAATATTCTAAAAGGTTTGGTACCCTTGGTTTGACCATTTAAACCCATTTTGACTTAGAATAGAGTTTCAGATGGGGTTTTACCTTAATTTGGGTTCCTATGTAATTTACCCTATTAAATTTCGTGAAAACTCAAATCCAACTTCACCATTAGATTCCTTGGGTTCAAATTATTTTATCACCAAAATTTGGACCCAATCAAAGCCCATATTGACTTAGTTTGCATTTCAGTCCCCAAAATCTCTATTTCTTACAATCAGATCCTTAACTTTCAAAATTCCTTGCAAAGAGGACCCTAATTCCTCATCCTCTTCACATTTTAGTCCCTGCCGCCATTAGAGGTGTGAACCTAAAGTAACCAACCTTCAAACAAGAACTTCTTGATTCCTCAACCATATCCTCCCAAATTTGGAAGGAACAATCTTTAAAAGATCCTCTATCAATTGAATCACCTTAGGGATCCCAAACTGCACCATAGAGCTCAGGAAAAACTCTTAAAATCTGCAAGGAAACCCAAATCAAATCGCGTTGAATCCATAATGAATCTTCCCAAATTGAGCTTATTCAAGCTCTATAAAGACTCCCTTATGTCCTAAGCTCTTCTTCAGCTAGGTTTTAGGCCAAAACTCCTCTTCTTATCCTTCCTCCGGACAGCTCCGACCTTAGCTCTAGCGAGATCCTCAATCCCCTTTTTGTTGCCCTATGCCACATACAATAGGTAGAGGGAGCATCTTCCCCACCTTTGTCCACTCCTGGTGGGCCAAAGCCAAGGCTAATTCAACCCTTCCACCTCGCCGTCCTCGCCATCGGAGCCTTTATCTCCTCCGGCATTGATAAATGTTAGTTTATCATCATTCTTATGCATTAAAACAAACCTAGCTCTTAGGATTTTTGCTTCGCAAATGGATTTTTGGGCTGCATTTAGGCATTAATTAGGTTAGGCACACATTGCACTTTTTATTATCTTTTTAATATGTTTTTGTGAGTGTTAGGAATACACAGATTGTCTGATCCCTAGAACTCTAGTACTCAGGAAGGTAACTGGTGAAGGAGAAGCTCTCACCAGCTGGAACTCAGCTTGATCCAACTCACCATAGCTGAAATTTAGCTCACCTGAACTAGGATTAGCTCATCCTAGCTCCATTCAGCTCATCTCAGCTGAATGGCAGCTTAAGAGAGCTCATCTTAACTTACCCTAGCTCAAGTCAACTCAGATCTAGCTCAACTTAGCTGAGTTTAACTCATCTCAGCTCCCATGAGTCCACAGGGAGCTCTAGCTAGCTCAGCTGAGTTGACTGGAGTTCACCTCAGCTCAAGTCCAGCTACACGCAGCTCCACTCAACTCCAGACTACTGAAGATGACTTCATTCCAACTTAGGAAGCTCAAGTCTAGCTCCCAGGAACTCAGCTTAGCTCAACTCAGTTGAGCTAAGCTACTTTAGTTGCCTCACCCAGCTTGATCCTCCCTGGGAGCACCAGATCTAGCTCACCTCAGCTCAATTCAGCAGAAGCCAGCTCACTTTTGCTTGGCTTAGCAGCTAGCAAAGAACTAACAAGCTAGGCCAGCTAGAGTAGCTCTATGCTATCCTCTTCAGCAGCTACCAGCTCCATTTCAAGCTCCAAACTTCTCCTCCTCAGCTGCTCTCTTCAAACCCTAGCTCCAATACCTCCTCCTCTACTCCACTACTAGCTAAGCTAACTTAGCTTAGCTTAGCTTAGCGTAGCTTAGCTAGGCTCTATCTCCCTTGGCAATCCACCACCTAAAAACCCTCCTTGGCTAGCTCTACTAACTAAGCCCTACCTAAGCTCACCTAAGCTAGCTCCACTCTACTCCTTTTGGCACCACCACCTAGCCTACTCATTACCACCAAAAGACACAACTAAATGGTGCCAAAATCACCAATAACTACCCTTGCTTTGGCACCAAAAATTCCCTCCAAAAATCCCCCCATCCTAACCCTACACTTACCCATATAACCCATCCTAGCCACCCTCCTACCCCTCCTTCTAGAACCCTACTTGGCGCCACCTAAGCCCCCCTTCTAGAACCCATTTTGGCACCAACTTCAAGGGGTGCCACCACCCATAACCACCACCTAGGTAACCCTTGGGTTGGCACCAATCACTCTTAGCCCTAGGATCCCCAACTACCCCCCATATCCTATCCTAGCCATCCATTCCAAGAGCCACCTATGCCCCCCTTCCTACACTATATATACCCACCTAACTTCCCACATTTTCATCATCCTTCCTTTAGTTTAATTCCACCTAGAACCACCCATATTAACGGCCAAGGAGAAGGACTAGAGAAGAAGATTAAGGGGGCACATCACCTGCCCCCTTGGTGCCTTCTTCTCCCTATTCCTTCCCTTTGTGCCACGCCAAGAAGGAGGAGGATCTTCAGCTCCAGGAGGATGGCCAGGCAAGGAGAAGAAAGGGGTGGTGCAAGCCCACCCTTGGAGGAGGAAAGATAAGGTGGAAGCTTTCACCTTGGAGGACACCATTTGAAGGAGCTTACCAAGAAGGAGTTGGAGGGTTCCTTTCAAGCCCGGGAGCTACCAGGCTTGGAGCAAGAAGCCATCATCTTCTTCACCATTTCATTTAGAAGATTTGTGTTTTACTTTCTTGTAGTTTCAAGTTAGAATAGAAGCATTCATCTACATGTGCTTTTTGTAAAATAGATTTCTATCAATTCAAGTTGCCTTCTTTTATCTTTTTGTTGCATAGTTTTGTAGAATTTTTTGTCTAGCATTTTTTCACCCTCTCCTTAATTACTCTAGGCCTCTACATGCCTAGAGTGAGCTTAAGGAGAGGCTCTACTTGTCAGTTTAGTAGTAGTGTAGTGGATTAGTGTAGACAATTTTATTATCAACAAACCCACATGTCTCCCTTTATTTCAAAACCCTAAAAAAATATATATTTGAAAAGACAAAAAAGAAAGTTGAGATCGATTTTCCAGGAAAGGGATTTGATTTGCAAACAATTTCGCCTCTTTGGATGATTCTAGATGCCCCACTATCTAGGTTACAAATTTTAAAAGCGAATCCATTTTTGTGCACTGCAACGACTTAATGCCCTAATTTAACAAACCGTGCAAAAACGCGATCACTTTTTGGTGCCGTTGCCGAGGAGGCACGGCTTTACTTAATCATTTTCTCTTTCTTGAAGTGGATCTCATCCCATTCTCTTTCTTTTCTCTTGTGGTGCAGGTATTGTAGGAAGAAAGTGGGAATTTGGAAGGGAAAGCTCAAAGTTCCTTGTCTTCCCACGATTTTTGGCTGGTTTCTTCTCTCTTGTCACACCTAAACTAAAAGACTACCAAAATACACTAAACATGGCTTTCAAGACCCTAAACAACTTAATCGAGTGGAGTGATGCATTTTAAAACTCATTGATTGCTTGTTTGTACCATTAACACCACTCAATTTCAAGTATTGGTGTTCTGCTTTTTCGGATTCAGACTTCTATCCAGATTTGAAAAATCAATTCCAAACACCACATACTTCCTAAAATCTTGAAATTTTACACAGAGATTCTAAATCAAGTTGGAAACATCTGTTATAAATTTCAGACTAATTGTATTTGTATTTAATTTTTAAAAAATCTTGGACTGTCGATGGGTCACACCCTTTAATCTTCCTATTTTGCTACTGTCCAAAAATTTTAAGAATTTTTATACTCATCCAATTTTTGTGAAATTTATCTTTATAGAATCCTTGTGAAATTCTACACATCATATAAAATCATCAAAATTTTCTAAGGTCGGTGGTAATACTGAAAAGTCCAAAATACCCATAGGTATCATTTCTGGACTTTGACACCAGTACAAAGAAAAATTCAAAACAAATATTAAATAAACTTCTAAAATCTTAAAAATATATTTTCTAGAATCCTTGTTTGATTTTACATAAAGTAGTGGTGTTAGTTGCATTGTTTGGACCACTACTTAAACTGAAAGCCTAAAAAAGTTTCATTGGTAGTTAAATTTCAGTATTAGGGTTTAAATCCAATTAAGGTTTCTTTCTTTCTTTTTAATCCCACAACATAAAAGGAAGCACATCATCACCAATACAACTTGTTTTCCTTTGATTGTGGAAGTTTCAAACTTGTTTGAACATTTAAAAAGAGAAACCCTAAAACACATTAAATTAAATTGAATCTTAAAATACAGAAATACAAAAATTGTGTGACAACTTGTTTGAAATTGGAACCACTTTTCAATTCCTGCACGCACACAAAAAAATTTAAATAACAGGGCAATAACCCAATCAACACCCTCCACATTCCGCGTGCACTTTAGTATCCTAGACCTAATCAAAATCTGTAGCAATTTAACCTCTATGGTTTCATCAATTTAGGCTTGCTATATAGGACTTATGTTTTCTCTAGTTAATACCAATTCTGTCATCTATATCTAGTGTTTAGGCTGAGGGACCGTGTTAAACGACTAGGCACAGGTTTGTACAAGCACCTGGGGATTTTCCTGGGAAACGCTTGGGCCCAAACCTCCCATTAAGCAACTTGGCTAGATTTGTTGACAGAACTGGTATTCACTGTTGATTATTTATTTCCTAGGTAGACCAAGTCTTAGGTTAATTTCTAAGGAGTCACAATTAATTTAGGTCTAGAATTTGATTTTTTGTGTACACACTTCTCTCATCTCCATCTCTTCTCCTCCCCTCCCGTTCTTCCATTTTATGCACAGGTGGCAGTCTCAAAATCCACACTTGGAAGGATCATTTGATTTCGCCCCCTGCACAAAAAGACCACATTTTCTGTCTTCTTCTTCTAAAATTATGAAAAATCAACAAAATAGGTCCACTAACCCTTCCACTTCCACCTCTAATCCCATCTCTAACCCCACTACTAACCCTAATTTTGACCCTTCCACCCATAACCCCCCCACCTTTGACTTCCCACACTAGGAGATCCCTAATGCTGATTTGCCTCAATCACAACATCAAGCCCCCCTGCCTGATCTCTTGACGTTGATGGCTGAGCAGATTGCTAAATTAAATGCCAATCAACAAACATTAACTACGAACATCCAAAACCTAGCCAATCAAAGGCCAAACCACCACCCCGTCAGCAGCCTATTATTCCTCTAAAAGATTTTTATGATCCTCCTTATTATGAGGAACGACCAGGGGTGGTCATACCAGAGGGGGACTTCGAGATCAAGCCAACAGTCCTGAACCTAATTAAACACTTTCATGGCCTTCCTAGGGAAGACCTTTTCAGCCACCTTGAAGAGTTGACTCTTCTTGCACAAACAACCCATTCCTGAAATATGCAAGAAGACCTATGGCTGATGTGGCTATTTCCATTATCTCTTAAAGATAAGGCCGCTTATTGGTTCAGGACCATTAGCTGACCCATCACAACTTGGCCTCAACTTAAGAGTGTCTTCCTCAAGAAATTCTTTCCCATAGGTCGTACTAATTTCCTGTGAAGATCTATTACGACCTTTCAACAAAAATCTGATGAAACTTTCCATGATTCTTGAGGAAGATTTCAAGATCTCTTAAGAAGTTGCCCGCACCACAAGATTCCTTTATGGCAGCTCATACAAATCTTCTATCATGGATTAGAAGATCAAATTTGACATTTCGTCGACGCCTCGTGTGGCGGCAACTTCATAAATAAGGATGTTAAGAGTGCCTATGACCTTTTTGAAGAAATGAGTGAAAACTCATTTAATCAAGCTTCCATGAACACATTTTGCAGAACTCCAAACCCGCAGTTCAGTGTTCATGAAGTAGGCACCCAAGCTATCCCTATCACCCAAGATGATCTTCAAATGATCGCCCAAAAACTCGACCAGATGCACATTAGCCAAAAGAAGATTGAGGAAAGACTTGCCACATCAACCCAAGCTCTGCACAGTCCACATCTAACTCAACCTAACTTTCCACGAAGAGAAAATTTACACAATCTCAACACTACTGCTGATTATTACCAGTATTCTTAGGTTGCCCATGATTTACTGGGGAATTGCAACTATCCAGATCTTAACCCCACTCAAAATATTTCTACCATCCAGGAGCCATTTAAAAATTCTTCCAATTGGAAGAATTACCCGAACTACTCTTGGAATAATCAGGTTCCTCCCAAACCAAATCAATTTAATGGGTATGGATCTAATCCGACCTTTCATCCTAGGCCATCCCAACAAGACATCAATGCCTAGATGATGAGAACCCTGTAGGACATGCAGACAAAAATGACAGAAGTAACTCGCATCATCACAAATCTGAATAATCAGATCGGGGTTACTCCCACTCAAAGACCTGTAGGATATCTTCCCTCCCAACCCATGCCCAACCCTAATCACCAAAGGAACCAATATCTGAGCAGAAATCCACACTACCCGAATCAGCCTCCTACTAATCCACCACCTCAGCAGCCTCCCAGGTTTCCACAACCACAAGCCCCCCACCTCCTCCAAATAATAATCCGACTGCACATACAGTTACGTTGAGGAGTGGGAAAACTACCATTGATCTTGGGCCTTCAAAAAAACCTGGTGAAATCTCCATCCCTGTGCAAATTTACTCTCCACCTGCCCATTAGGAAGAAAAAGAAACTCAAAAATCTCAAGACACAACTCCTATCCCTTTTCCACAAGCTCTCCACCCCACCACTAATAGAAAAAAGAAAACTGAGCCCACCACAGAGGAACTCATGGATCTTTTTGGGCAAGTTCAAATCAATATTCCTCTCCTAGATGCCATCAAATATATACCTACTTATGCCAAATTTTTAAAGGAGATCTGTACTCCTAAAAGGCAGGCCAAAAATCTAGGACAGGTACATCTTTCAGAGAGAGTAAGCTTTGTCATACAGAGCAAGCTGCCTTCTAAGATGAAAGATCCAGGGTCGCCATTAATTTCAGTGATTATTGATGATACTACCTTTGATTGCGCCCTCCTTGATCTTGATGTCTCAGTTAATATCATTCCTACGATTTTATTTGAAGAGTTTTAGATCGGTGAATTAAAACCCGTCGAGGTTACCCTGCAATTAGCCGACCGATTTACAATCAAACCTCGTGGGATTGTTGAAGATGTTTTGATCAAGGTCCAGAATTGTGTCTTCCCTATAGACTTTCTGGTCCTTGACATTGAGGTACCCGAATCTTTATTGAATGCCCTAATAATCCTTGGACAACCCTTTTTGGCCACTGCAAAGGAAAATATCAATTTCCACACAAGTAAAATGGATATCACCTGCGTAGGCCAAACTATCACTTTAGATAGTTTTAAATCCTCCAAGAGATTCCATGATGATAACTTTTTTGAGGACTCAAATACTGAAATTTCAAATATGGTGGAGGAGACAATGTTGATAGATACCCTTACCGACCATAGTATTTTTGAGGAATCAAATTCAGAATCAGTGATCGGCAAAATCTGTGATTTGGAGACTTGTCTTAACCAAAAATCCATTCCTGTTGAACCCCCTAATCACCCTGACCCACCCACTCCTCCCTCACCCCACCTTTCCACACTAATCTCACCTACCCTTCACCCTTCTTCCCCCAAACCCTTTCCATTGGACCTGCCACCAGACCCGCCCAAGTTTGTCATTCAACCTGATTTAAAACCATGGCCAGACTCGGGCTACACTTCTCATTTTCCATCCAGCTTTGATCCCTATATTTCCTCTCATCAATTTTCTAGGGATCTAGAAGAAGCCACATTTTATGCGGGCATCCACTTTTCGAACTATTTACATGATTTTCCGTCTTCCATGCGTACCTTCACGCTCGGCTGAATGGCGTAAAAGATAACACTGGATGGCAGGTAACCCATCATTTTTCCTACTTTCCTTTTTCCTTTCTTTTTCCAGGTTTTGACCATCCTAAACCTGACCACCCTTCGTTAAGGTGATCCCTTTTCTCTCCTAATGCATGAGGACATTACATAACATAATCATGGGAGGTGTTTTTAAAATTTTGATGATCGATTTAGGATTTTCAAAGCCTGAAAACATGTATTTTCTTTTGACATTTTAATTTCTTGCATGCATACCGCAAAAAATGAAAATGCTAAAAACTTTTTGAGGAAAATTTTGAAAACTCACTTTTGGTACAATGGGATTTAATCTTTAACAAACTAGAGATGATACGGATCTGATCGTTAGAATTTCCAGGTCTATTTTTAGACTAGATCGTATATCCTTCTCTAAAATTTCACCTGAACTAACGAGAGTTTAGGTGACTTCATCTTATGTAATATGGAAAGTATCTGGCTTAGTTTCTGATTCAAAAACTTGCTTTTCTTGCAGAACAACCTGTGTCAATTTTCACACACAAGCCAACACCTAAAAATCACTAAAAGTTAGAAAAAAGAGACCCCTTATTTGGACTTAGTAAAAAGTCTGAAGCAGATCATTGGTTTGAGTTCCCACCGCCGAGAAGGAGGAAAATGCCTCCTTTGTGGACGCGATGTCAACATGTTACCGCATCGGTGTTGCTTCATATATATATTTCATATCTTTAGACGGAGCATTAAAGCGCATTTTAGCAGCTCAAGTGTCTTGGATGATGTCCTACCTATAGTGTCGGAGCAAGAGCTTGAGTTTGCTTGGAACGCCCCTTTACACCACATTGTGTTTTGGGGTTGTGAGCTCTTGGGTGGTGTCATGGATAGTGTTATTCCGAAGTACTGTCACCAGAGCCCCCTCGAGGATTGGGGACAGGAATGATGATCCTGACACATCTGTTGTAAGACTAAGCTAGAAATAAGCATGGGGGACAAAAAGAAAGTTTTAAACCAGAAACACGCCATTATAAATGTTGACTTTTCACAAGCACAGACACAAGGTTTTAAAGGTTATTGCAAGTTGCGATTCAGATTCAAGAGCCAGTAAAATCCTAAAACAGAAATTTCAAGTCATCTAAATTAACAAGGGGTTAATCTATGAATTTTCTGGAGGATATAGTGATCCCGTTTTGTCTAATTTTTAGATCCGAAAATAAATTCCGATGTTTATCTTTAACAAATCTCGTATCTCCTGTGTTAGGATCAACCTATGTCCCATCTTTTTCTCCTCAAAAGTTAAAAAAATTAGAGTTCCCAAAAGTTTCATTTTGTAAAAATTAAAGTTTTGCTAAGAGACTAGCAAAAGATAAGCATGGGGGTGTGATAAACGCCAATTTATCATCATTCTTATGCACTAAAATAAACCTAGCTCTTAGGATTTTTGCTCCGCAAATGGGTTTTTGGGATGCATTTAGGCATTAATTAGGTTAGTCACTCATTACACTTTTTATTGTGTTTTTAATATGTTTTTGTGAGTGTTAGGGATACACAGATTGACAGATCCCTAGAACCTTAGTACTCAGGAAGGCAACTAGCGAAGGAGAAGCTCTCACCAGCTGGAACTCAGCTTGATTCAGCTCACCATAGCTAGAATTTAGCTTATCTGAACTAGAGTTAGCTCATCCTTGCTCCAGTCAGCTCATCTCAGCTGAATGGCAGCTCAAGAGAGCTCATCTTACCTCACCCTAGCTCAGGTCAGCTAAGATCCAGCTCAACTTACCTAAGTCTAGCCCATCCCGGCTTCTATGAGTCCACAAGAAGCTCTAGCTAGCTCAGCTGAGTTGACTGGAGTTCACCTCAGCACAGGTTCAGCTACACTCAACTCCACTCAACTCCAGACTACTGAAGATGGCTTCATTCCAGCTTAGGAAGCTCAAGTCCAGCTCCCGAGGACTCAGCTTAGCTCAACTCAATTGCTAAGCTAACTTAGTTGCCTCACCCAGCTTAATCTCACCAGGAGCACTAGACTTAGCTCACCTCAGCTGAATTCAGCAGAAGCAGCTCACTTTAGCTTGGCTTAGTAGCTAGCAAAGAACTAGCAAGCTAAGTCAGCTAAAGTAGCTCCATGCTAACCTCTTCAGCAGCTCCCATCTCCATTTCAAGCTCCAAACTTCTCCTCCTCAGCTCCTCTCTACAAACCCTAGCTCCAATACCTCCTCCTCTACTCCACTACTAGCTAAGCTAGCTTAGCTTAGCTAGGCTCTAGCTCCCTTGGCAATCCACCACCTAAAAACCCTCCTTAGCGAGCTATACCAACTAAGCCCTACCTAAGCTCACCTAACCTAGCTCCACTCTACTCCTTTCGATGCCACCACCTAGCCTAGCCACTACCACAAAAAGGCACCACTAAATGGTGCCAAAACCACCTATAACTACCCTTATTTTGGTGCCAAAATTTCCCTCCAAAAATCCCCCCATCCTAACCCTAGACCTACCCATATAACCCATCCTAGCCACCCACCTACCCCTCCTTCTAGAACCCTATTTGGCGCCACCTAAGCCCCCCTTCTAGAACCCATTTTGGCGCCAACTTCAAGGGGTGCCACCACCAATAACCACCACCTAGGTAACCCTTGGGTTGGCGCCAATCACCCTTAGCCCTAAGATCCCCAACTACCCCCCATATCCTATCCTAGCCTAGCCATCCATTCTAAGAGCCACCTATACCCCCCTTCCTACACTATATATACCCACCAAACTGCCCACATTTTTGTCATCCTCCCTTTAGTTTAATTCCACCTAGAACCACCCATATGCACGGCCAAGGAGGAGTAGAGAAGAAGATTAAGGGGGCACATCACCCGCCCCCTTGGTGCCTTCTTCTCCCCATTCCTTCCCTTTATGCCACGCCAAGAAGGAGGAAGATCTTCACCTCTAGGAGGATGGCTAGGCAAGGAGAGGAAAGGGGTGGTGCACGCCCACCCTTGGAGGAGGAAAGCTAAGGTGAAAGCTTCCACCTTGAAGGACACCTTTTGAAGGAGCATACCAGGAAGAAGTTGGAGGATTCATTTCAAGCCCGAGAGCTACCAAGCTTGGAGCAAGAAGCCATCATCTTCTTCACCATTTCATTTAGAGGATTTGTGATTTACTTTCTTGTAGTTTCAAGTTAGAATAGAAGCATTCCTCTACATGTGCTTTTTGTAAAATATATTTCCGTTAATTCAAGTTGCCTTCTTTTATCTTTTTGTTGCATAGTTTTGTAAAATTTTTTGTCTAGCATTTTTTCACCCCCTCTCCTTAATTACTCTAGGCCTCCACGTGCCTAAAGGGAGCTTAAAGAGAGGCTATACTTGTCACTTTAGTAGTAGTGTAGTGGATTAGTGTAGATGATTTTATTATCAACAAACCCACGTGTTTCCCTTGATTTCAAAACCCTAAAAAAATATATATCTGAAAAGACCAAAAAGAGAGTTGAAATCGATTTCCCAAGCAAAGGATTTGATTTGCAAACAATTTGGACTCCTTGGACGACCCTAAATACCCCACTATCTAGGTTACAAATTTTAAAAGTGAATCCATTTTTGTGCGTTGCAACGACTTAAAACCCTAATTTAACAAACCATACAAGAACGAGATCAGGCATCAGCCAATCAAAGCTGGTGCGGATCTCCCTTCCCCGTCGTCTATAATTAGGTCTCTCTCTCTCCTCCATAGATTAGCTTTAACACCTTCACACCTCAATTCGACTGCATATTCACCGTCTCCCCCTTCATCTTCTCCACCTCCAGCGAAGCTCCGTTGAGCTCGCCACGCCACACCACACCATCAAACAACCCTGCATCACATCCAAAAGCATCACCTCACCTCCCTCATCAAAACCCCTCAACCAATTTCACCATTCGCTCAGTGATAGCGATTTCACGTGGCTTATTACTTAAGTCGTTGTAACGCGTAAAACCGATCAACTCTTAAATTTATATCCTAGATAGGGGAGTATCTAGGGTCATCCAAGGAGGCAAAAAATCGCAAAATTAATCCTCTTGCTTACAGATAGATCTCAACTTTCTTTTTGATATTTTTCAATATGTAATTTTTTTTTTGTATTTTGAAAAGACGAGGGCAAACTGCGAATTGTAACGAAAAGAACTAACACCAACAAATGATTAACTAAAATTTAAGAGATAGAAATATCTTCTTCCTAAGCTCACTCTAGGAAAGTGGAGGCCTAGGGTAATTAGGAAGAAGAGGTGAAACAAGTGCTAGAACTAAAAACAACTACAATAAAAAGCTAAAAGAAGGCAATTTGATTGAGTAAAATGAGTGTTCTTTTCAAGGACAAGTAGAGGAATGCTTCTACTAGAATTAAATAAATCTAATAGCAAGAAAAGAAACACAAATCCTCTTGCAACAATGGTGAAGAAGGGCGTCTTCTTGCTCCAAGCCTAGCTGCTCCTTGGCTTGAAAAGAGGGCCTCCTTCTTCTCCTTCCTTGAGAGCTCCTCCAAGGTGGAAGCTACCACCTTTAATGCTCTCTCCAAGGGGTGGGCGTGCACCACCCTCAAAAACTCCTCCAAGGTGGCGTGACCACCTTCAAGATCTCCTCCAAGATCTTCCTTGCCTGGCTTCTCCTTTGGCTGGCGTGACCCAAGAGAGAAGGGAAGAGGGGAAGGCACCAAGGGGACAGAATATCCCCTTAATCTTCTTCTTCTTCTCTCTTGGACGTGGGCTTCTTGGTGGAATATGAGAGTGAAATTGCTAGCCAAGGATGACTTGAATGGTGGTGGGTAGTGGTCTTTTTATAGGGTAGGATGGGGGGTTAAGGTGCCCCTTGAAATGGAGGGCTAGGATGGAAGAATGGAGGTGGTTGGTGATCCTATGGCTAAGGAGAGTTGGCGCCAACCCAAGGGGTGTTAAAGGGGGTAGTTATGGTGGTGTTGGTGTCTTTTGGTGGTGGAGAGACACCACCATGTTGGCGCCAACATGGGGTCTTCTAGAAGGGGGGTTAGGTGGTTGGTGGAGATGAATTCAAGGGAAATTGTGTGGTGGAGATGAGGGGGGATTTTGGAGGGAAAAGTGATGCCATTAAGGGGGTGGTTAGGGTAGTTTTTGGTGCCACTTTTAGGTGTCTTTTGGAGGTGGTGGGTAGGTTAGGTTGGTGCCAAGTAGGTTAACTTATGTGGAGCTTAGGTGGAGCTAGTTGGGTGGAGTTGTTAGGTGGGTTTTTGGGGTGGTACAAGCCAAGGAAGTTGGAGCATAGCTAAGCTAAGCTAAGATAGCTTAGCTAATGGAGGAGTAGAGGAGAAGGTGTTGGAGCTAGAGTTTGGAGGGAGGAGCTGAGGAGGAGAAGTCTGTAGTTGAAATTGGAGCTGGCTGTAGCTGGATCTGAGCTGGGGTGAACTCCTGTCAACTCAGCTGAGCTAGCTAGAGCTCCCTGTGAACTAGTGGGAGCTGAGATGAGCTAGACTCAGCTAAGTTGAGCTGGATCTGAGCTGACTTGAGCTGGGGTGAGCTAAGATGGACTCTCTTGAGCTACCATTCAGCTGAGATTAGCTGAATGGAGCTGGGATGAGCTAACCCTAGTTCATGTGAGCTAGGTCCCAGCTGTGGTGAGCTGGATCGAGCTGAGTTCTAACTAGTCTGGGCTTCTTCTTCACCATTTGCCTTCTTGAGTGCTAGGGCTTTAAGGATCTGCATATCTATACATCCCTAACACTCATAAAAACATATTAAAAGACAAATAAAAGATGCAATGCATGCCTAACCTATTTTATGCCTAAATGCAGCCCAAAAACCCATTTGCGGAGTAAAATCCTAAGAGCTAGGTTTCTTTTAATGCGTAAGAATGATGATAAACTGGCGTTTATCACACCCCCATGCTTATCTTTTGCTAGTCTCTTAGCAAAACTTTAATTTTTTTGGAAAATAGAATTTTTGGGAAATCTAATTTTTTTGACTTTTGAGGAGAAAAAGAGATTAAGGGACCTTGGTAGATTAAAACACAGGAGGAATGTGATTTGTTAAAGATAAACATCAGGATTTATTTTTGGATTCAACCATTAGATAGAACCGGATCAATATATCCTCCAGAAAATTCACAAATTAACCTCTTGTTAATTCAGATGACTTGAAATATTTGTTCTTAGGATTTTTTTGGCTCATGAATCTGATTCGCAACTTGCAAAATCCTTTAAAATCTTGTGTTTGTGCTTATGAAAAGCCAACATTTATAAGGACGTGTTATTATTATTATTATTATTATTATTATTTTCTCCCCCATGCTTATTTTTAGCTTAGTCTTACAACAGATGTGTCAGGATCATCATTCCCATTACCATTCCTCGAGGGGGTTCTGGTTCCAGTACTTCGAGATAGCACTGTCCATGACACCACCCAGGAGCTCACAACCCCAAAAACACGATGTGGTGAAAAGGGGCACTCCAAGCAAACTCAAGCTTTTGCTCCGACGCTATAGGTAGAGCACCGTCCAAGACACTTGAGCTGCTAAATTGCACTTTTAATGCTCCGTCTAAAGATATGAAATATAGATATGGAGCAACGCTGAGGCAGTAACATGTTGACATCGCGTCCTCAAAGGAGGCATTTTCCTCCTTCTCGGTGGTGGGAACTCAAACCAATGATCTGCTTCAGACTTTTACTAAATCCAAACAAGGGAGTTTTTTCAAAAATTTTAATTGTTTTTAAGTGTTGGCTTGTGTGTGTAAATAGACACAAGAAGTTTCTCAAGACACACAAGTTTTTGAGTCAGAAACTAAGTCAAATACTTTCCGTATTACAAAATAGGTTCAAGTCACCTGAACTATCATGAGTTCAGGTGGAATTTCAAAGAAGGATATCTGATCTAGTCTAAAATAGACCCTGGAATTCTAATGATCAGATCCATATCCTCATCCCTAGTTTGTTAAAGATTAAATCCCATTGTACCAAAAGTAAATTTTTTTCGACCTTAGTCCCGATTTCTAAATTTTTCCTCAAAAAGTTTTCAACATTTTAAATTAAATTTTTTTTTGGGTATGCAAGCAGGAAATAAATTAAAGAAAATTGCATGTTTTTAGGTTTTGAACATCCTAAATCAATCGTAAAAATTTAAAAACACCCCCCCATGCTTAAGATATGCCATGTCCTCATGCATTAGGAGGGAAAAGGGATCACCTTAGTGAAGAACGGTCGGGTTTAGGATGAACAAAACCTGGAAAAATAAAAAAGGGAAAGAAAGAAAAAAATTGATGGGTTACCTCCCATCCAGTGCTGTCTTTTACGCCATTTAGCTGGGCGTGATGTGCATTAGTGATCAAGGGTGGCTGACTCAGTAAAATTAAAAGATTCAGACGGACTTTTAGGCGTATGGTCAAAATAGGGCTTTAAACGCTGGCCATTGACTTGAAATGTAGAATTTGTTTTTGGATCAAAAAGGTCAACAGCGTCGTATGGATATGTTTTATGGACAATAAAAGGGCCGGTCCATTTAGATTTTAATTTGCCAGGAAAAAGACATAATCTTACATCGAAAAGGCAAACACGTTGATTAACGTCAAAGTGTTTTCGAACAATATATTTATCGTGAAATTTCTTTGTTCGGTCTTTATAAATCCTCGCATTTTCATAGGAAAAATTACGTAATTCTTCCAATTCAGTTAATTGTAATTTTCTATGGTTACCGACGTCAGATAAATCCATATTGAGTTATTTTATTGCCCAAAAAGCCCTATGTTCTAATTCTACCAGGAGATGGCATGCCTTCCCGAAAATCAGATGGAAGGGAGACATGCCAAGCGGAGTTTTAAAAGCGGTACGGTAGGCCCATAAAGCGTCGTCCAATTTGGTGGACCAATCTTTACGGTCGGGCCTAACCGTCTTTTGTAAAATATTTTTAATTTCCCGGTTAGAAACTTCAACCTGGCCATTAGTTTGGGGGTGATATGGCGTGGAAATTTTATGATTAACCCCATATTTGGAAAGGAGGTGACGGAATTGTGAGTGGGTGAAATGTGAGCCTCCGTCACTGATAATGGCTTTTGGTATGCCGAATCTTGAGAAAATATTTTTCTTAAGAAATTCGATAACCACATGGTGATCACTAGTGCGGGTGGGTATTGCTTCTATCCATTTAGAAACATAGTCGACTGCGACTAAAATATACAAATACCCACCAGAATTGATGAACGGTCCCATGAAGTCGATGCCCCAAACATCAAAAATTTCAACCTCTAAAATCGGGTTAAGGGGCATCATATCCTTTCGAGTCATGTTGCCGATGCTCTGGCAACGCACACAGGACTGAACGAAGTCATGAGCATCTTTGTGCACGCTAGGCCAATAAAATCCCGCATTAAGGATTTTAGCTGCAGTTTTCTTGCTCGAAAAATGTCCGCCACAGGCCATTGAGTGACAATGTGTTAAGATATCCTGGATTTCAGAATCGGGGACACATCGTCGAATGACCTGATCGGCACAAATACGGAAAAGGTCGGGCTCCTCCCAAAAATAATATTTAATATCAGCAAAGAACTTATCCCGTTTCGTTTTTGGCCAATCAGCGGGGATTTGTTCTGTTGCTAAGTAGTTTGCGATGGGTGCAAACCAAGGGAGGGTTGTAGTAGCTAAAATACTTTCATCGGGGAACTGATCTGGCGGGGTCATTATGTCATTCGTCATAAGACGAGAGAGATGGTCGGCCACTACATTGTGCAATCCCGCCTTATCCTTGATTTCCAGGTCAAATTCCTGGAGCAGCAGAATCCAACGGATAAGGCGGGGTTTCGCATCTTTCTTTGTCAACAAATATTTAATTGCTGAGTGGTCTGTATAAACAGTGACATGTGACCCCAATAGATAAGATCTAAATTTTTCTAAGGCAAATACAATGGCAAGAAGTTCCTTTTTAGTAACCGTGTAATTCTGTTGTGCATCATCAAGGGTTTTGCTAGCATAATAGATCACAATGGGCTTCTTGCAAATTCTTTTCCCTAGAACGACCCCTACAGCAAAATCTGAGGCATCTGTCATTAATTCAAAGGGACTATTCCAATCAGGTCCCTACAGTATTGGCGCCTCAGTAACCTCTTTCTTTAACCTCAAAAAACTCTCCAGGCACGTATTATTAAAATCAAATGGCTGGTCTTTAGTGAGAAGCTGACTTAAAGGCTTGGAGATTTGGGAAAAGTTTTGTATGAATCGACGGTAGAAACCCACATGACTCAAAAAGGATCTGATCTGTTTGACAGTAGTGGGAGGTGGGAGCTTAGATATAGCATCTATTTTTGCTTTATCTACCGTGATTCCTTGTTTTGAAATAACATGGCCCAAGACAATACCTTCTTGGACCATGAAATGACTTTTTTCCCAGCTGAGGACCAAATTAACTTCTATGCACTTTTGGAGAGTTCTTTCAAGATTTTTTAGGCAATGGTCAAAAGAACCTCCAAAAACAGAGAAGTCATCCATAAAGACTTCTAAACATTCACCTACCAGGTCTGAAAAAATTGCAAGCATACACCTTTGAAAAGTTGCAGGAGCGTTGCAAAGACTGAAGGGCATTCTTCAGAAAGCAAAGGTTCCGAAGGGGCAGGTGAAAGTTGTTTTATCCTGGTCCTTAGGATGAACCGCTACTTGATTATAGCCAGAATAACCGTCCAAAAAATAGTAAAATTCCCGTCCGGCTAACCGCTCCAAGATTTGATCAATAAAAGGGAGCGGGAAATGATCCTTCTTGGTGGCAGTGTTTAATTTTCGGTAATCTATACACATGCGCCAAGAAGAAGCGGTTCGAGTGGCTATATTTTCCCCATTTTCATTGGTGACAATTGTTAGTCTAGCCTTTTTAGGGACAACTTGAGTTGGACTAACCCAGGAGCTGTCAGAAATGGGGTAGATGATATCAGCATCCAGCCACTTAATAATCTCCTTTTTTACCACCTCCTGCATACTAGGATTCAAGCGCCTTTGTGGTTGGCGAGAGGGGCGAGAATCGTCCTCTAAATATCTACGATGCGTACAATAGGACGGATGAATGCCTTTAAGATCAGAAAGGGTCTAGCCAATAGCTTTTCGATATTTACTCAAACCTGGAGAAGTTTGTGCTCTTGTGCCCCGGTGAGTCTAGAATTTATAATCAGGGGTAGGGTCTGATTTGGACCCAGGAAGACATATTTAAGGGAATCGGGCAAAGGTTTTAATTCCAATTGTAGGCCCGGTTCTGAAAGAGTTTCTGCTTTGTGGGTTAGAGGTGAGGTGAGAGTGAAAGGGTCAGCTGGAATGTTAACTGGTCATGTGGTTGAGGTGGAAGGGTGAGAAAAAGTGGATTGTTCAGGAACCGTATTTACAGCAAAACAGGAACCTAATTGGGAAATTTGCAATGTTTCCTCCACAATGTTTTCTATTTCTGAATCCGAATCATCAAAGAAATCTGGTTCTTGGAATCGCCTAGAGGCTTGAAAAATGTCTAGGGTTACAGATTCACCGCCACACATGATCTTCATCTTTCCGGAATCACAATCAATATTGGCGCGGGCGGTGGCCAAGAATGGTCTTCCAAGAATAATGGGGGCAAACTTAAGTGCTTCGGGTACCTCTATGTCCAAGACTAAAAAGTCTACTGCGAATAGACAATTCTTTACCCAGACAAGAACATCTTCAACAACTCTCCTTGGTTTAATCGTAGATCGGTCGGCTAATTGGAGAGTAACCTCAACAGGCTTCAATTCACCGATCTTAAATTCCTCAAAAATAACTGTGGGGATAAGATTAATTGAGGCACCAAGATCCAACAGAGCGCGATCAAATGAGGTATCATTAATGATAACTTGGATTAGGGGGGCGCCGGGATCTTTTCTCTTAAGAGGCAGTCGGCTCTGCACAACTGAGCTGACTGTCTCTGGAAGAATTATCTTTCCTAAATTTTTGGGCTGCCTTTTTGGAGTACATAAATCTTTTAAAAATTTTTCATAGGCAGGGATATACTTAATGGCATCTAGGATAGGGATATTAATTTCTACTTGCCCAAATAAATCCATTAGTTCCTTCTTAGTGGGCTCGGATTTTGCCTTTTTCTTTTTCGAAGAGTGGAGGGCTTGTGGAAATGGGGTAGGGTTGCCCTGTTTTGCATGAATTGGTTCCTGAACAATAGGAGGGGAAGAGTTAATCTGTGTGTCATTAGAGCGGGTTTCTTTAATAGGCAGGGTATTGTGAGTGGTTTTCCCATTCCTCAAGGTAACTGCATTTGCAGTGTGGTTGTTTCTAGGATGAGGACGGGGTGCCTGGCTATTATTGAAACCCGGTGGATGCTGAGGTGCTGGCTGAATAGGTTAACTGGGATATCCACCTTGGAATTGATTCCTTTGATTGTTTGGGTTGGGCATGGGTTGGGATGGTGAATTCCCAATAGGTCGATGATCAGGAGTAACCTTAACTTGGTGTTGTAAATTGGTAATCATGCGAGTTACTTCTGTCATTTGAGTCTGCATTCCTTGCAGAGTTTTCATGACCTGATTATTAATATCATCCTGGGATGGTCCAGGTTGATACAAAGGTTGCCCATAATTCCCAAAATAGTTTTGTCTGGGAAAAGGAATCTGATTCAGGTTTTTCCAGGAGTGATTCGGGTTAGCCTTCCAATTTTGATTGGAAGTGTTGGAGGGGTTTCTAAATTGCTCCTGGAGAGCATAAATATTTTCTGAGGTGGAATCAAAAATATTTTGATCAAAATTCCAGATCAAATCTTGCGGGAAATCAGCCGGAAATTGCTGGCCAGCAGATGTGGCATCGATATTGTGTAGATTTTCTCCTCGGAGAATGTGTGGGGGGTTAGCGTGTGGAAAGTGGACGTGTGGAGCTTTTTTGTTTGTGAGCTTTTCTTCCATTTTCTTTTGGTGAATTTGCATCTGGTCCAGTCGTTGAGCTAACATATATAAATCATCTTGTGTGACTGGAACAGAGGTGGATTTGGAGTCAATTTCATGGACTCCGTGTCTGGGGTTTTGTGATCTGCCAAAAGTGTCCATTGAAGTCATGTTAAATGAGTTTTCACTCATTTCTTCAAAAAGAAGATAGGCACTTTTGGCATCTTTGTTAAGAAAATTGCCCCCACATGAGGCATCCACAAATCCTTTTAATTGATCTTCTAATCCGTGATAGAAGATCTGCACTAACTGCCATTGTGGAATTTCATGGTGGGGACAACTTCTTAGAAGTTCCTGAAATCTTTCCCAGGCTTCGTGGAGGGGTTCACCAATTTTTTGTTGAAAGGTCGTTATAGATCTTCTTAATGCATTTGTTCGACCGATCGGAAAATTTTTTTTAAGAAAAGCACTTTTTAATTGGGGCCAGGTGGTAATAGGACGCCCAACTGTTCTAAACCAATGCGATGCTTTGTCTTTAAGAGAGAGAGGAAAGAGTCTCATTAACCACATGTCTTCCTGCACATTGTGGGAACGAGTGGTTTGAGCGAGGATAGTTAATTCCTCGAGATGACAAAATGGGTCCTCTCTTGGAAGACCATGAAAATGTTTGATAAGGTTTAGAATGGTAGGTTTGATTTCGAAATCCCCTTGTGGTATGACCACCCATGGTCTTTCCTCATAATTGGAAGGATCATAGAAATCCTTAAGAGGAATGACAGGATGTTGGCGGGGTGGTGGATTTTGTCCTTGATTAGCTAGGTTCGTGACAGTCCTAGCTAGATCTTCTTGATTTTGTTGTAGTCGAGCCAAATGGTCGACCATTAATGCAAAGGGATTTGTATTATGGGTTATAATTGGAGGGCCACCTGGCCCTGCTGGTATTTCTGGTTGCTCCAAGTTAGGAAGGTGAGGGAGGGTGGAGTCAGCTTGTGGGTCGGCTGACGGGTTAGAAGTGGAAGTAGAATTTTTTTGACGGCTTCCTGGGTTTTCCATTTTTTTAGAAGATGAGGGGAAAGAAAACAATGATTTCTTACTGTGGGGGGCAAAATCAGATGGTCCCTCGAGGTGTGGTTTTTGGGACCGTCGCCCGTGCATGCACTACTTGGAAGAATTGGAGGAGAGGAGAAGAGAAAGAGATGAGAGAAAGTGTGCAATTCAAACAAACAAATCTAGACCTAACTTAAATGCGACTCCCTAATAATAAACCTAAGACTTGGTCTATGTAGGAAATAAGTAGTCAATAGTGAATACCTGTTCTGTCAACAAATCTAGCCAAGTTGCTTAAGGGGAGGTTTGGGCCCAAACGTTTCCCAGGGAAGACCCCAGGTGCTTGTACAAACCCGCACCTGGTCGTTTGACGCGGCCCCTCAGCCTGAACACCAGATATAGATGACAGAATTGGTATTAACTAAAGAAAACTTAAGACCTAAATAGCAAGCCTAAGTTGATAAAGCCTTAGGGGTCAAGTTGCTACCAATTTTAATTAGGTCTAGGATGCTATAGTGCACACGGAATGTGGATGGCGTTTATTGGGTTGTTGCCCTATTATTTTGATTTTTTTTTTTTTGTGTGTAGGAATTGGAGAGTGGCTCCAATGAAAATCAAGTTGTCATACAATTTTCTTGTATTTATGTCTTTTAGGATTCAATTTAATCAAATGTGTTTTAGGATTTTTCTAATTAAATTTTCAAACAAGTTTGAAAATCCACAATTAAAGGAAAACAAGTTGTATGGGTGATTGTATATTTCCTTTTAATTGAGTCTCTAAAAAGAAAGAAGAAACCCTAAGCCAATTATCCCTAAGAGAGAAATTTTACTACCAATGAATTATTTTTAGGCTTTCAGAATTAAGTAGTGGTCCAAACAAGTCAAACAACACCACTACTTTGAAGAAAATCAAACAAGGATTCCAAAAAAGAGTTTTGTAAGATTTTAGGAATTTGTTTGATAATTATTTTAAATTTTTAATTATGCTGGTGTCAAAGTCCAGAAATGATACCCGTGGGTATTGTGGACCTTTCAGTATTACCACCGACCTCAGAAAATTTTTGTTATTTTATATGATATGTACAATTTCACAAGGATTTTAGCAAGCTAAATTTCACAAAAATTGGTTGAGTATAAAAAATTTGAAAATTCACGGACAGTAGCAAAATAGGAAGATGTGAGGGTGTGACCCCTCTGTAATCCACGAATTTTTAAAAATTAAATACAAATCTAATTGATCTGAAATTTGGAAAAAATGTTCCAAACTTAATTGGGAATCACTCTATGAAATTTTATGATTTTAGGAGGCCTGTGGTGTTAGGAATCGATTTTTCAAGTTCGGATAGAAATCTGGACCCGAAAAATAGAACACCAATACTTACAATGGAGTGGTGCTAAAGAAGCATACAAGTAAACAATGGATTTTATAAGGCACCACTCCACTTAATCAAGTTGTTTGGGATCCTGAAAGCCAAGTTTAATATATTTTTGGTAGTTTTAATTAATTATGTGACCAGAAAGAGGAACCAACCCGAATTTTCGTAGGAAGAAAAGGACATTGAGCTCTCGCTTCCAGATTCCCGCCTTCCCGCTGTAGTTCCTGCACAGGCAAAAGAAAGAAAGAGAAGGGGATGAGATCTACTTCAAGCAAGAGAAAATTAATTAATGCAAAGCCGTGCCTCCCCGGCAACGGTGCCAAAAAGTGATAGCGATTTCACGCGGTTTGTTAATTAAGTCGTTGTAACGCGTAAAACTGATCAACTCTTAAATTTATATCCTAGATAGGGGAGTATCTAGGGTTGTCCAAGGAGGTAAAAATTGCAAAATTAATCCTCTTTCTTACAGATAGATCTCAATTTTCTTTTTGATATTTTTCAATATGTATTTTTTTTTTGTATTTTGAAAGGACGAGGGCAAACTGCGAATTGTAACGAAAAGAACTAACACCTACAAATGATTAGCTAAAATTTAAGAGATAGAAATATCTTCTTCCTAAGATCACTCTAGGAAAGTGGAGGCCTAGGGTAATTAGGAAGAAGAGGTGAAACAAGTGCTAGAACTAAAAACAACTGCAATAAAAAGCTAAAAGAAGGCAATTTGATTGAGTAAAATGAGTGTTCTTTTCAAGGACAAGTAGAGGAATGCTTCTACTAGAATTAAATAAATCTAATAGCAAGAAAAGAAACACAAATCCTCTTGCAACAATGGTGAAGAAGGGCGTCTTCTTGCTCCAAGCCTAGCTGCTCCTTGGCTTAAAAAGAGGACCTCCTTCTTCTCCTTCCTTGTGAGCTCCTCCAAGGTGGAAGCTACCACCTTTAATGCTCTCTCCAAGGGGTGGGCGTGCACCACCCTCAAAAACTCCTCCAAGGTGGCGTGACCACCTTCAAGATCTCCTCCAAGATCTTCCTTGCCTGGCTTCTCCTTTGGCTGGCGTGACCCAAGAGAGAAGGGAAGAGGGGAAGGCACCAAGGGGACAGAATATCCCCTTAATCTTCTTCTTCTTCTTCTCTGTTGGACGTGGGCTTCTTGGTGGAATATGAGAGTGAAATTGCTATCCAAGAATGACTTGAATGGTAGTGGGTAGTGGTCTTTTTATAGGGTAGGATGGGGGGTTAAGGTGCCCCTTGAAATGCAGGGCTAGGATGGAAGAATGGAGGTGGTTGGTGATCCTATGGCTAAGGAGAGTTGGCGCCAACCCAACGGGTGTTAAAGGCGGTAGTTATGGTGGTGTTGGTGTCTTTTGGTGGTGGAGAGACACCACCATGTTGGCGCCAACATGGGGTCTTCTAGAAGGGGGGTTAGGTGGATGGTGGAGATGAATTCAAGGGAAATTGTGTGGTGGAGATGAGGGGGGATTTTGGAGGGAAAAGTGACGCCATTAAGGGGGTGGTTAGGGTAGTTTTTGGTGCCACTTTTAGGTGTCTTTTGGAGGTGGTGGGTAGGTTAAGTTGGTGCCAAGTATGTTAGCTTATGTGGAGCTTAGGTGGAGCTAGTTGGGTGGAGTTGTTAGGTGGGTTTTTGGGGTGGTACAAGCCAAGGAAGTTGGAGCATAGCTAAGCTAAGCTAAGCTAAGCTAGCTTAGCTAATGGAGGAGTAGAGGAGAAGGTGTTGGAGCTAGAGTTTGGAGGGAGGAGCTGAGGAGGAGAAGTCTAGAGCTAAAATTGGAGCTGGCTGTAGCTGGATCTGAGCTGGGGTGAACTCCTATCAACTCAGCTGAGCTAGCTAGAGCTCCCTGTGAACTAGTGGGAGCTGAGATGAGCTAGACTCAGCTAAGTTGAGCTGGATCTGAGCTGACTTGAGCTAGGGTGAGCTAAGATGAACTCTCTTAAGCTACCATTCAGCTGAGATTAGCTGAATGGAGCTGGGATGAGCTAACCCTAGTTCAAGTAAGCTAGGTTCCAGCTGTGGTGAGCTGGATTGAGCTGAGTTCCAACTAGTCTGGGCTTCTTCTTCTCCATTTGCCTTCTTTAGTGCTAGGGTTTTAAGGATCTGCATATCTGTACATCCCTAACACTCATAAAAACATATTAAAAAGACAAATAAAAGATGCAATGCATGCCTAACCTATTTTATGCCTAAATGCAACCCAAAAACCCATTTGCGGAGTAAAATCCTAAGAGTTAGGTTTTTTTTAATGCGTTAGAATGATGATAAACTGGCGTTTATCACTCAGTCCTTCACACCACCGAACAAACCCACCGTCTGCCACCCTAACAGCCACCATCCAACCACCTCGCACCCTCACAAACCAAATCACCATCACCAACGCACTCCAGCGATCAACGTAAGCGCTCTAATTATGGCTCAAGGCCCATATTTTGGTTTTCAGGGTCTTTACAGAAGCTTCTTCATCTCCGACGTTGCCCTCCATGCTCTGACCATCATCGCCACCAACACTACTTCCAAGTGTTGTAGAACCATTCCACGATGACAACCGCTAGTCCAATTGAAGGAAGAATCATCCCCAACAGCTTGATTTGACGAAGGCTTCCCTGCAGCTGTACACACGGAGTGTGATAGTCCCACATCGGATAGCCCCGACCTGCCAACGTCTTATCGCCTCAGACATGGGGTGAGGTCCCTTTCACTCTCATTCACACACTCCTCGCTCACCTCACATGCCCGGTAAGCCTAGACCCCTTACCCGGATCTGATTACCTGATTTTGTGCCTGATTAGAGAAATAGAAAGGAATTTCTAAGGAAGGTAGGGGTAGGTTTTGCATTGAGATTTGTGCCTGGTGCCTCGAGATGCATGCTGATATGCTCAACACTTAGCCTCTATGAGGCCCCTGCTCTGGCTATATTAAGGCCTTGTGCCTGTTCTGAGGATTGGTGATGTTTAAGGTATCTGGTCCTTGAGACCGACGTCTGATATGGTACTGTTGAATTATTTGAGGGTGAATCTGGCGTGAATATTTGAGCAAGTGGTTCAAGACCACTATAGCAATATTTGATTTGGGAAATTGAATACTTTCATATATGTGCTTAATTTAAGAGACATCGATGGTGATTTAACTCACCATTTTTAGGCTTTTATATCCTTCTTACCCTTTTGTTTCCTGAGATACTATTGATTATTATTGGATACATTATTTAAGTAGTTTATTCATTGAATATCTTTAATTGTGATTCATTATTGTGCTCATCTATTTCTAATTTTATTAGTGTGTGAATTTGCCAACTTGCTCCCAGCGAACTACCTCAGACTCATTCCTTGCTTTCAAGCACTTTACAAATTTAAATTTTGTGGCATTTTTGCTTACTGTACTATAATGTGCATTTTTTAAAACTCAATAAAAACGTAAAAATAGGCTCTTAAATCCAATAAAGCTCAATCAAAATCTAGGTTGCCTATCTTATAGGAGATCAAAGGGATACCAGGATCTTTCACTTTCTGTGGGAGCTTGCTCAAGATGATAGAGCTAGCTTGCTCAGATAACACAATTGGACTCCCGTCTTTGTTTTGTGTCTTATGCTTTGTTGTACATAAGTCTTTCAGAAATCACGTGTAAGCCGGTACGTGGCAGATTGCATCCAACAAGGGGATGGTTATTTGGACTTGTTTAAAGGGGTTGACCAAATCTTGCTCTAGTGCCACGGGTTTGGGTTTCCTGTTTCCTTTCGTCAAGGCCTCAAGAAATGGAACCTCTGTTGGTTCCCCTAGGATTGGTTTAGGCTCTGATCTGGGATAGGTGTGTCCTGGATGACCATCCTAAGGGTAGGCTCTGAACTACCAGGGCTAGAGTGTCAAGGATAAGGTGGATCTTTGGGACACACAAAATCCCATTAAAAACCACACCAAGAGATCTGATACGAAAACCCCTGGAATAATTTTATGAGCTCACAAAGGCAATAAGCCACTTGCAATACATACATGCAACCTCAAATCGACATGCAGTGGCTAAGATCTAGTATAAATCCTTTTTCCTTGCCCTATTTACTAAAGAATCAAGAGAGGGACTTTGCAAAAGGGGTTAAAATCCCTACCTGAAGATGGAGCTTCTCCTCCTCTTCTTTTCTACATGCAGCAGCAGTAATAACAACAATGACAGCAACAGCAGCAGCCCCTTCTCCCTCTCTTCTTCTCTACCTCGTAACTAGCCGCAACAACAGCTGCAGGACACACAGCAATAGCAACAACTCCCGCGAGGAAGCCCTAGAAGGCAGAGTCGATGGTGGTGGTGGCCCTCTTCTTCTTTCTTGTAAGCAGCAACAACAACAGCATCAACAGTAGCAGTAGTAGCCACAACAACATGAACAGCAACAGCAGCAGCAACTGGTGGCCGGCAAGGAGAACCAGCGGCAGTTGGAGGAGCAAACGCGGTAATGGCAGCTGCAGGTCGATGGAGGGAGCTGGAGGAAGGAGCAGACGAGAAGGGAGGGTGCATCATGGGAGAGGGGAAATGAGGGTTTGTCTTTTTATTTTTAATCTTTTCTCTCTTATCTAAGGGGTAGAATAATTACACCAAGGCCCTTCCACTTCTTTTTTGCCCTCCAAGAGAGGCCTCTAATCATGTTTCCTTACAAATAGCCCCTTAAGTTTTATTACATAAACATTTGTTAATGTTTTCAAGTTTTTCTCAATTCCTAAGATTACCAATTCTGTTAATCCATTATTAAGCCACCAAATAAGATTTTAATTAGCTAATTAGACACAAGGAAAAAATCTAAGCCTTACAGACACATTGTTACTTATTATTAATGATTAGCATAACTTCTAATTGGTTTCCAAACATTCCTAACTTTCCATATATTATTCTATAAATACTCTACATGGGTTCCTTCATTCATACAAACATGTGATACATTCTCTTACATTCTACTTGCAATTACTTTCTTGAGAAGTTGTGTTTCTAAAGCCTTCAAAAGAGCATTCTTCACACCAACCTTGTGCCATTAAAGAAGCATTTTTGACACCACCATTGTGTTTCAGGAAAACTCGAAGATCCAACTACCTTGTTGAGCCAACATTGTGCTTCAATAGAAACTTCAAGATTCTATTTGCTTTGTGCCAAGTTGTTCTACTTACTAGGGAAGTACAAGGGAGTATTTTTGTCTACTTGATCTTACTTCATATATACACATTACTATTCTTTGAAGCATTTTGATCAAACAAGTTTCTTGCTATTAGAATGAAATGCTTATATCTTTGAAGAAGCACTAATTCTAAACATTTTCTAAATACACTTTCTAAGCACAAAATTTATTTTCTATTAAAGGGAAGTTTCAAGAATATATTTCTCAAAGTTTGTTCTTAACGCATATTCTTTATATCAAATTCTATTTCCCTTGCGCTAAAGTTATATTTAACTTCAAATGGATTTCAAAAGAATATTTGTTGGTCCTATTACATTTAAGCACTTGCACATTAGCTCAATAGGGCTTGTATCAATTTTGTTATCTCCTGCTTAATGTAATTTGGTTGCCAGGGTTGTTGGCTTCCCGCTCTTCTAATGAGAGAAGAAAAAAAGGCCTTCTTATGGGTTGTACAAGAAGTGGTTTCCGTGATTAAGGCTCACTACCCTCTATTTAAGTAGTGAAGGTTAGTAGATTTCTTGCTTGTAGAGTAAGAGAAAAATCATAATTGCGGAACAACTAGGTAGAGGTTTTCTTCGGTTTGGGTTTCCTCTATAAATCTTTGGTGCTATTTGTGATTGAATTTTTTGATTGCCATATTTTTCTCTGAATATTTAAATTATGCAATTAGACCCCCCTCTGATTTAATTATCAATGTTGGGCAATAGAAGGGAGGAGGAATGGAATTAGGGTTTATGGGAAGATGGAGTAAGGATGATGGAGAGCCAAGGGATAGGATGGAAGTGCTAGGTTGTGTTTTATATAGGGAGCATGGGGTTTGGTTTCTTCGTGGGGGGGTTAGGTTTGGGCTTATCGAAAGTAGGATTTGGCTTGGGAATTAGGATTAGGATTTGGGATTTTAGGAAAGTGGGAATTGGAAATAGGATTGGTGGCTTTCTAAAACCTAAGGTTGGAGTAGAATCTATGTGGGGAAGGGTGGTTGTTGCGACGAATCACACGAGTGTTAAAATTGCTTCGTTGTAGTATTTTGTGTCGTCAACATTCTTTTAACATCAGGCTTAATTAATTAAATTGAAGTTGGAAGTCCGAGTTGATTCACAAGGAGGCAGTTTTGAACGTGTTCGCTCTCTCTTAATCTCTCTACTTAGGATATTTTTGGTGTTTTAGTTTTGCAATTTTTTAGGTGTTTTACTCAAGAAAAGTAATAATATTTTTTTGAATTTTGATAAGAGAATCAAGCAAGCAGCTAAAACAAGGAACGAGCTAACTTGAAAAGCACAGATTTCATTAACTTAAATATTTACAGGAACATTACATTAAAAGCAAAGACTTTCATTACAACTCAAAATGTGGTGTGAACCACTTATACAACTCAAAAGGGAAGCATGGGAAAGAGTATTTACAACACTTGAATCACACACACAACATGATGATGGATGATATCACATGCGGTGTGTGTGCAAGTGAGCTAAGTGATGCTGGTGTTGGAGTAGTGATTCAATGGTTGGTGGAGAGAGTGGTCATGTAAGTGGTGTGAGTGTAGTGAAATGTGGTGATGATGGTGATTGTATTGAGTTGGACATAGACATCAATGGTTTGATGAGGGCTTCGCTTTGGGAAGGTGGCAACATAGTGTATGGTATGCGTTTCTGATGGGAACACCATTATGAGCCATAACTAGCTCATTTTAACCCAATTAAGTCAGTAAATGCTCCTACATAACTACCAGAGAGTTACAAGTCACTGCATAATCATTCTTAGAGAAAAATAAAAACTAGGGTTAAAACTACAATTTTACCAACTTATCATGAAGGCAGTACAACCACGGATTTTGTTAAGGGCTGAATGAAGGTCAAATAGTCTTAAAAAGATAACAAGTGGGTTAGAACAATCATAAAAGGGTTTACACGTGTTTTGAAAATTAAATGACTTTTTGAAACTCTAAAAATAGACCCGTTTAATTAATTGAGGTTTTGATCGAGATCAAATTCACCTAAGCCCTCTACAATTCATAGAAAAATATTCTCTAGGGTTTGGAACTTTCAATTTGACCATTAGAACCCGTTTGACCTAGAACAGAGTCATAGACAAACATTTGCCCTAATTTATGTTTTTGCATAAATTACCCCATAAAATGTGATCAAAATCAAAATCCAACTTCACCATTAGATTGCCTGGATCTAAATTAGGTTTATACTAAATTTTCGACCCAAGATAAGCTTTTCTTGACCTAATTTGCAACTTGGTCTTCTCTAATTACATTTCTACCCTTAACTTTCAAACTCTTTTCAAATAGGCCCCTAAATTTGTCGTTATCTTTGCAAATAGGTCATTAGCACCATTAAAGGCAACTTTGAGCTTCACTGTTGAGATCGAGCAAGGATTTCTCGCTCTATTTTCAATCAATCAGTCCCAAAATAGATACTCAGATTCTTGACGAAGTTGCCTTCCATTTAAGCCACATCTTGAGCTCCAAGACCTACCCAAAGTGTCATGCGAATCATTTGAAAATTGGATTTCCAACTTTGACGACCTTCTAATCTTGGCAAGCTTGCTTCCTAAGCTCTAACCGCCCTCTGATGACCTATAAAAGACTCCCCAGATCACAATGGATTTTCCAAGCTTGAATTCGACCAAAGTAACCCTCAAATTCTTCTCTCCTCCTCTGGCCGAATTGCTCTTCAAGCTCCGGCGACCCTCCTTGCTTTCCCTCGTCGTATGACTGAAATACCAGCGGCAGATTCTCCTTCCATGCCTTCTTCCGCATAGAGCAGCACCAGCCGGCGTCCCTATCTCCTTCATCCTCACTGTCCACCCCTTCTCATAGCAACTTTGTCTCCGGTGCTGGCCATAACTCAACCAGCACCAACTCCACTCCCCATCATCGGCCACCTCTCCTAAATGACTCGTCATCTTCCACTCTTCATTTCCAGACATTCTCCACTCTGTTTCGACAGTCGACTCGCCCCACCGTCCTCCGTCTTCCACCTTACTGGCGTACCTCCGGCTAGCTCGCACGGCCACTATGCTCCACCAACCTGGCCACCGTTCATCCCTACACCTCGGCTGTGTCCCAGAGAGCAAAAGCCCTCTATTATTTGAGGCTATTAGCCCCTCCAATGCTCCACCGAACACACCCACTGTCGCATTCCTCCTCTGACCTCTACAACCCACCACACACCTCCATGAACCATGAGACCATCCCCTGTGCTTTCGTCGTGGTCTAGTGAAGCTCATGAACTATTTTAACTGGGGCTTTTAGCCCGTATTTGTGCTTTCAGGTACCCAGGTCTCCGCTGCCATTACCAAAGCTTCGAGTAAAGCTCGAAGCTTACTTCAGCATCTTCTGACCCCAGGCAAAGTCCCAGGCGCTGCGGAGCAGTTCCAGGATCACAACCTAGGAGTCAATTTGGCTCTTTGATTACGTCTTTTGATTGCAATCACAAGGAGCACCAGCTGCAGCTGCACGCAGAGGAAAGGAAGTTGGATAGTCCCACCTCAGAAGCTGACGGGCGCCCGCACCCGCATAAATTGAAATATTCTCTTAGGCTTATTG
Organism: Thalassia testudinum; assembly: GCA_037157565.1. NCBI lineage: Eukaryota > Viridiplantae > Streptophyta > Magnoliopsida > Alismatales > Hydrocharitaceae > Thalassia > Thalassia testudinum. Next base: position 66,811,790 of record JAZHRO010000007.1, on the reverse strand, counting down.
CCTCCAAACACAGGGTGAGGTCCTTCTCACCCACGCACACCTGCGCCTCATCCGCGACACCTCACCTGCAGACCTGGTGCACCCGACTCGCCTAAGCTCTTCACTCCTCAGTTGCGACCACACCCGCAGCCTTGGACCCGGGTACGCGCCTACCTAATTACCCACTGAGAGGCCTTGGGAGGGTGGAGCCTAAGAGAGAAAGAGAAGGAGAGATCGCGTGGGGTAGGGGGAGGGTTTTGCTGTAGAGAGAATTGGCTGACACTTATCCAATTTAAAAAGCTCCCCCTCTGTGTGAAGTAGCTGAGCAGAGAAAGAAGAAGAAGAAGGCTTGAGCAGCAGAGGAAGAAGAAACAAAGAAGAAGAAGAAGAGAAGGACCCACACAAGAAGAAGAGTTGCACAAGAAGGAACAGAGAAGAAGAAGAAGAAGAGTAGCAGATGAAGAAATAGAGAAGAAGAAGAAGAAGAAGAAGAAGAAGAAGAAGAAGAAAAACCTTAACACTGTAGCATAGGGCTACTTAAGACATCTGATACTTTAATTACATATATTTGAGACTTGATTTAAGTGTTATTTGTGAGGAGTAATTGGTGATTTAAATCACCATTTTACTTCATTCTTTTTGTATATTGATCTTGACATTATCTTTATTCCAATCTTTATTCTTGATTTAAATTGTGATCTTGAGCTTTAAATTCCATATTGCTCCCTCTGTTTAACCTCAAAATCTTTTCGAGTAATAAAATTTATTTGTTTGAGCGCTATTTTGGCTATACTACAACACGACAATCTTAAAACACCGATTTAGCATGGGAGCATTTTGGTGCCATTGCTGGGGAGAAACAGGCAATTTAGAACTCTTGATTACCACTCTTGATTTAGATTCTAACTTGCTATATCTCTTTTGCTATGGTTGTTTTAGGAAGGATACATTAAGAAAGATCCGTCGCACATTAAACACACCAAGGGCAGGTAAGTTCTAGGTACTCTCTCTCTCTTAAGCCCCTAATTCTGAAAAGGTTAAAAGGAAAAAAATTAGTTAGGGCTACTTGCATTCCATCGATAGATAATTCATCAAGTTGCCTGATTTGATACATTTTATTTGAACAACAAATCCTAATTTATGCTCCCACTTAAAGCTTATGGTATCTAGGGCTATCACATTCTTGTTTGAGCCCTAGGTACCACATTTGGAAAATTAAATTGGACCAAATTAGTGCCAATTAAGGATTCCAATTTAGGGATTTTAGAGACACACTTGCTTAATCAAGAAATCATCTTTCCAAACAATGTATATCTAGACCTTGATTGAACTGATCTATTCAAGCAAAACCCTAAAATCAGGCTCTTAAAATTATTTGAACACTAAAAGAGGGACCTAAGATTCTCAAGAGGACAATACAGGTAAAGTTGACCCACCTTGTTTGGGTCAACCAATCTTCAAATTAGGTCACTTTTGCACTCAACACATCTTAAAGTTCAAGTGAAATCCTGAGTACCCTTGCTCTTAATTAAAACTGGTAGACTTAAGAGGTCAAGTCCCCATTCTGGTCTACCAAGAACATCAGTGACAGGAGAGGTTGGGTGGGGGAAACCCTGTAACCTTGGGGGCGCTCTACGGTGTAGGGGTCTTTGCGGAACTCTCCCTCTCTAGCTGCCCAAGTAATTCTCAGGTGGACAACTTTCTGACTAAGGGGTTTCATATGCTCCGAACCTCTATAATCATCCAAAATTTTTGGGTGTCTTGATTGGGTCTATCACATTCTACCTCTCATCTAGTCCATCGGTGCATGTTTGGGAGGAGGTCTCCAAGACCATCCTTGAGGCCTCCTTTAGCAATCATTCATGTCGAGGCCAAGCCTCGACCTCCTTGTTTGTGCGACAACCCAATCCTATTGATATCTCTTCCAATTCATCTGAACCTGATTCTCCTTCATTCATCATCATGGCATAACCTGCAGAAGAAAATAATCTTGAAAATCAACTTCAACACCTCAATGATCTATTCCAAGCCTTTGTGAACCCACTGTAGCGTCCAATGATGTGAGATCACTACAATCCTCTTCTGTGGCAATCGAACCTCGAGTGCAAATCCCCACTGGAGGTCTTGACACTGAACTCAAGCCCAACATGATTCATGCCATTCCCAAATTCCATGGGTGTAATTCCAAAGATCCTTTCCAGCATATCAAATAACTCAAGCATCTAGCCCAGACCTTTGGGTCTGAAGCTCAAAATTGGGATATTCTACTCATGAAAATGCTCTCCTTCTCTCTCATGGATAAAGCTGCTCACTGGTACCAAACCCAAACGCATCCAATCAACAGCTAGGCGAAACTTCAATCTGAGTTTTTGAGAAAGTTCTTCCTTGTTGGTAGGACAAATGCTTTACGGCACCAGATCACACATTTCACACAACAAGCAGGAGAACCACTTCACGAAGCATGGGATCATTTTCTGGATCTCATGCGAAAGTGTCCCCATCATAGAGTTCCTAAATGGGAATAAGTCCGGTCATTTTACCAGGGACTTCGTGAGAATATTCGATTATTCGTCAATGTGACTTGCGGAGGAAACATCATAGGTCAACACGAAGACACCGTGTGGGAGATTCTCGAGAATATGTGGGAGAACTCCATCAATAATGAATCCATGGGCATGTTCGACTGGACGAATGCTCGTGCATTGACAAATCCAAAGGGAGCACATGAGACGCAGGGCCTGTCCTCTTCCGTTGACTTGGAACTGATGGCCAGTCATCTAGACAAGGTCTCTATTATTGAGAAGAAGGTGGATCAACTAACTCAACATTTGCAGCGAGTCACCTCTGCATAAAACCTGTTCACACAACCACCCTTTAGCAGGGAGGCCGTGCACAACATCTATCACCGACCTTCTTGGGGGATGGGCCCATATCCACCCCCATCTGATTCTTCTTACGGAGGAAACTCCGGATCCACCTACTCTAGTTGGGGAACTCTGAACCTTCATATTTTGATTTTTCTGAGGTTCCTCAGACCTACAAGGACCTCAACGCCATTCAGAATGATTCATTCTTAAATACCTACAACCCTGGATGGTGTAATCATCCCAATTTCATGTGGTTAGGCAATAATCAAAATCAGAGACCTCAATATCCACCCCGACCACAAGCTCCTCATCCATATCAGCCGTCTCAGCCTCAACCTAACCCAACTTATCAATCTGGGCTGACTCAGACAGATCAAATGACTCTTATCCTTCAGACTCTGGCTGAAATTCAGAAGACGAATGCGGCTATGCAAAAATAGCACAGAGACGAGATCACAGAGGTTCGCAATCAACTTTCCCAGATGGCAAATCCTCGCCAACCTGGTGCACTTCCTTCACAACCTCTGCCTAATTTAAATAACGTGTCGAACCAGAGGTGTGTTATGAACCCAAATTCGGGCCAAGCTCACTTTGTTATTAGGCCCCTTCTACTCCATCACCTGATGGGATGGAGGCTTCGACATCATATATGGGTTACTAGTAGCAAGCACCTCTTTTACCCACTCCAAACCAGAACCAGGTAGGATTGAATTCTATTACTACCTGCACTAGTAAAACAACACAAGATCCACCTTATCCAAGCCACTCCAAACCTGGTAATACAAATCCTAACCCAAGGATAGTCATCCAGGACACCTCTATACCAAATTAAGAACCTGGACCCATTCTAGAGGAAGCATCTAAGGTTCGATTTCTTGAGGCCTTGACTAAGGGAAAAAGGATAAACAAAATCATGGCACCTGAGGAGGACCTGGTTAAGCTCTTTTAGCAGGTTCATATAACATCTCCTTGATGGATGCAATATGCCACATACCGGCTTATGCACAATTTCTGAAAGACGTATGTACACCTAAGCGTAAGCCGTGAACCAAAGACGGGAATCTGATCATACTGTCAGAGCAAGCCAGCTCTGTCATTTTGAGCAAAGTCCCACCTAAGGCAAAAGACCCAGGCACCCCTTTGATCTCTTGTGAAATCGGTGACATACGATTTTATCGAGCCTTATTAGACTTAGGAGCCTCCATAAATTTGATACCCACATCCCTATTAGACTATTTCGAGGAATCTGAACTTAAACCGACTGAAATGACTTTATAACTAGCTGACCGATCAATTAAGTCACCAAAATGAATTCTCGAGGATGTCATAGTTAGGGTGCATGATTTCTATTTTCCAATGGATTTCATTGTCTTAGACATGGATGCTCCTGAGAATGTGAAGAATACACCGATCATACTAGGAAGGCCTTTTCTGGCCACTGCTATCAATTGTGAGGAGGGCCAAATTGAATTAAAATTTGGGAGCAAGACACTAAAGATCGACATCTTTAAGGCCCAACAAGGAATCAATTGTAGGGTCATAGAACAAATTTGTGATATTGAAGCTGTGGTTGATGACTTTATCGAGGAAAAACCAACTATTTCTGATCAACCACAAGAAGATCAAAACCCGCAATTAGAGGAGCCCAAACTCAACCTAGACACACCCATAGCTATTTCCTTTGTTCCCAACACCCATCCTAAACCACCCGCTGCTGCTGACAACCCAATTTTGGAATTAAAGCCTCTTTCTGATCATCTCAAGTACGTCTTTTTGGGTTCCAATTAGACATTTCCTGTGATAATCAATTCCCGACTCACACCTGATTAAGAAGCACGCCTGATTTCTATTCTCCAGCAACATCAAAGAGCCATTGGATGGACTCTTGATGATCTCACTGGTATTAGTCCCTCATACTGCACACATCACATCTACACTGAAGAGGGCTCACGACCATCCCGCGAAATGCAGAGACGCCTGAATCCCAATCTATAGGATGTCGTGAAAAGGGAGATTATCAAGTGGTTAAATGCAGGAATCATCTACCCAATCTCCGACAGTCGGTGGGTGAGTCCAATCCAAGTTGTGCCTAAAAAGGTAGGGCTCACCGTCATCACGACTGAAATTGAAGAAACCATACCGACCCGTATAGAAAACTCATGGAGAGTTAGCATTGATTATAGAAGACTCAATTCCTCCACGATGAAGGATCATTTCCCACTACCATTCATTGATCAAATTCTCTAGAAACTAGCGGGAAATCAATTCTTCTGCTTTTTGGACAAGTACTCCGGATACAATCAGGTTGCAATCCATCCCGAGGACCAAGAGAAGACCACCTTTACCTGTCCCTTCGAAAATTACGCATTCCGAAGGATGTCGTTCGGTCTCTGCAATGCACCCGCTACCTTTCAGTGGTGCATGCTTGCCATATTCTCAGATATGGTAGGTAAATACCTTGACGTCTTCATGGATCACTTCTCGGTATTTGGTGAATCATTTGACGACTGCCTCCTGCACTTGGTCCAGATCCTCAGGGGGTGCATCGATGTGAACTTGGTTCTTTCTTGGGAAAAGAACCACTTCATGGTACCTAGGGGAATTGTCCTGAGACATCTTATCTTTGAAAAGGGCATCCAGGTTGATCGAGCCAAGGTGAATTTGATTTCCAAACTCCCTATGCCTTGCTCGGTCAAAGACATCCGATCCTTCCTGGGGCACATTAGGTTTTACTGTCGATTCATTCCCGATTTCTCAAAAATCACGCGCCCCTTAACTAATCTTCTATCTAAGGAAGTCCCCTTCAAAATCTCCAAGGAGTGTACTCAGGCATTTGAGATCCTACGTGATCGAGTTACCTAAGCACCTATCCTACAATCCCCTGATTGGTCTCAACCCTTCGAGATCATCTGCGATGCATCTGATTACGCTGTGGGGGTGGTACTTGGGTAGAAAATAGACAGGAAACCCGTGGTCATCTACTACACTAGCAAGACACTTGACGAAGCTCAGTGTAACTATACAGTTACTGAGAAAGAGCTATGAGCCGTAGTATTTGCCTTGAAAAAATTCAAATCGTATCTTTTGGGTTCCCATGTTATCATTTACTCAGATCACACTGTTGTGAGACATCTCCTTGAGAAGAAGGATGCAAACCTCGACTAATCCACTGGATCTTACTATTGTAAAAATTTGATCTCGAGATTTGCGACATGGCAGGGAAACAGAATGTGGTAGCTGATCACTTATCCTGCCTTCCTTCTTCTATTATCGACCCTTTCGGACCCATTACTGAGCATTTTCTCAATGAGCACCTCTTGACTATCAGCGTAGGACATCCATGGTTTGCCGATCTAGTAAACTACTTGGCATCACATCAGATCCCGTCCGATTGGCCAAAAGCCAAGAAGGGCAAATTACTTTCTGATGCCAAGTACTACTTTTGGGAAGACTCATATCTCTTCTGCATTGGTGCTGATCAGATCATCCGAAGATGTGTTCCAGAAGTGGAAATTCAGGACATTTTATCCTTCTGCCATGACTAGTCATGGGTGGACACTTCTCTGCTCCTAAAACTGGTGCAAAAGTCCTCCAATGCAGCTTTTATTAGGCCATGATTTTCAAAGATGTATACAATCACTGTAAGGCATGCACTCATTGCCTGACCTTAGGCAACATGAGCCACCGTGATATGATGCCCTTACATCCAATTCTCATATACGAAATCTTCGATATCTGGGGGATTTATTTTATGGGACCCTTCCCTATTTCGGATAGCTTCGAATACACTCTTCTCGCTGTTGACTACGTGTCCAAATGGATCGAAGCCATTCTGACCTGAACCAACGATCATAAGGTGGTTATCAGATTCATTCATCAGAACATCTTGTCTCGGTTTGGGATTCCATGTGCCATAATCTCCGATGGAGGGACCAATTTCACGAATACTCAGTTCAGATCACTGATGACCAAGTACGGGGTGTCACATAGGATCTAGACTCGTTATCACCCCCAAACTAATGATCTTGCTGAGTTATTGAATCGGGAAATCAAGAAAATCCTTTAGGTCACTGTTTGACTTGATAGGAAAGATTAGTCATCCCAACTTCCGGAAGCTTTGTGGGCTTATAGGACTGCCCACAAAATCCAATTAGGCATGTCTCCCTTCAGATTAGTGTACAGGAAGGCATGTCACCTCCCCGTCGAATTGGAGCACAAAGCCTACTGGCAGTATGAAACTGTAATCTCGATCTTTCTAAGGTAGGAACCCACAGAAAGCTTCAAATGAACGAGATCAATGTACTATGCCATGACGCGTATGAGAACTCAGGAATTTACAAAGAGTGGGTTAAGGCCTTTCACGACAAGCACATATCCAAAAAGATCTTTTTCCTTGGTCAGAAAGTCCTACTCTTTGATGTCAAACTGAAATTATTCCTAGGAAAACTCAGATCAAAATGGATTGGACCTTACCTCGTCCGACGAATCTTTGGAAATGGAGCTGTTGAAACCAGTCAACTTAGCCACGATTCAGAACCTTTTGTCGTGAACGGTCAGAGACTCAAACCATTCATTTCATTGAACTCACCGATACAAATTTAGGTGAGATATCTTTTACCCTCCATTCTCCCTGAGCTCATTGTGCCCGACTGATGGCGTTAAACTCAGCGCTTAACGGGAGGTAACCCGTCATTTTGGAAAACTCGAAACCCTTCCTGACACATCTTATGCTGAACCCATATTGCACTTTAGGGTTCATCCATTAGAACAGCCGATTCCACATCTAGTACCCGTACCCGAGCTTGAAATCGTCGGTAATAGTCACCCTGACCCATTCACCCACCCAACACCTGCTCCAATGAATGATATAAGCTGAACTCGAACCCACCTAATTTACAATGACATTGCAAATCGTAGGCATGGGGGGGTATTAAAGTGCAAAATGCCGTGAAAATCACTTCACAAGAAAGGGTTTCATAAAAAAAATCACATATTCCAAAAATACCAAAAAAAATTAAAAAAATTTTGAAAAAGAACAAAAATATGAGAGGGGAAGGAATTTTGATGGCATATCAGTTTTGAGGAGAGAAAAAAGGGAGGAGATAAAAATGTCAAAAAGGAGCACAATTTGAAAAGAAAAGAAAAGAGGTAGTCATTAGTAAATGATTAAGGACTTGACTTAGATCTATACCAAATCAAAAGAAAAAAAATAAAAAAGTGCTAAAGAAACAAAAAAGAGATTAGGAGGAATGCTAATTTAAGGCATCTTGGGCTGCAATCCTAGGCTTAGAAATTCAAGTATCCACTAAGATCTGGATAATCCTCAAGAGGCTGGGGAAAATGCGAAGCTTAAGTATTAGGTCTAAGGCTTAGGGATTATTCGGCCTCGTTAACTGACCTCTGGTTTACGGGACTCGGTAACCTAAGCACCCAAATCCACACACAGTCTGGTTCAATGCGCTTAAGTATCAAAATCACGTAAAATGAGTTAAATATGTTCTGAAAAAAGTTACCTAGATTAGAAGCGGTTGATCAACACAAGTTGATTTGGACGAGTTCCCAGCGTAAAGAGGCGAAAAATTCCCCTTGAAAATCCGCAATAACATATCATCTCCTCGATGCTTGTCTCCTAGGATATCTACATATCCTACCAGGGGAATGTAAGCACCTTGTGCTGGTTCAGATGCCATGGGCAGCATTATCTCGAAATGTCGATTGCTAGGGTCTAGATTTAGCTACAAAATGCCATGGGTGAAATTATCTCGAAATCTCGAAAGCCAGGGTTCTGGGGGTTGCCATGGGTGGTGCTATCTCGAAGCATTGATTGCTAGGGACCCTGTGAGGATTGATGGTGGGGCCTAAGAATCCGATACAGACCGTGTTGTAAAGCTAATCCGAAGCTAGAAATAAAAAGAAAAGAGAGAGAAAACTCTCCAAAAATAAAAGAAAAATTCCTCTATCTCTCTTTGACAAAAATACACTGCAAACTAAACTTGGGCTAAAACATGTTACAAGCACGGGTGCTTTAACTGCGGAGTTCAACGAACCTTAGGTTAGTTCCTGTGGGCCTTAGAAACCATTACGGTGGACTGAGGCTAGAGTTGGTCAAGTCTGGATCTTAGTTGGTACTTGAGTACCTCTAGGCCTATTATCGGCATTTTAACCTAATCTACGAAAGAAAGCACACATCAAAGTTTTAAGCATCAAAAGTTTTATGGTCAAGAAATAAAGTTAATACCTTGAAATTTTGCTAAGGGACTAGGAAAAGCTAGGCATGGGGTTATGATGGGAACACCATCATGAGACATAACTAGCCCATTTTGACCCAATTAAGTCAGTAAATGCTCCTATATAACTGCCAGAGACGCACAAGTCACTGCATAATCATTCTGAGGGAAAAATAAGAAACTATGGTTAAAACTACAATTTTACCAGCTTATCATGAAGGCAATACAACCACAATTTTCTCAGGGGTTGAATGAAGGTCAAATGGTCTTAAAAAGATAACAAGTGGGTTATAACAATAAGAAAAGGGTTTGCACATGTTCTAAGAATTAAATGACTTTTTGAAACACTAAAAACAGACCCGCTTAATTAACCAAGGTTCTGATCAAGATAAAATTCACCTAAACCCTCAAACATTCACAGAAAAATATTCTCTAGGATTTGGAACTTTCAATTTGACCATCAGAACCCATTTTGACCCAGAATAGAGTCACAGACAGACATTTGCCCTAATTTGGATTTTTGCATAAATTACCTAGTCAAACATGGTCAAAATCAAAATCCAACTTCACCATTGGATTCCTTAGGTCTAAATTAGGTTTATACCAAAACTTGGACCCAAGATAAGCTTGTCTTGACCTAGTTTGCAACTTGGTTCTGTCTGATTACATTTCTACCCTTAACTTTCAAAATATTTTCAAATAGGCCCCTAACTTTGTCTTTATCTTCGCAAATAGGTCCCTAGAGCCATTAAAGGAAACTTTGAGCATCAATGTTGAGATTGAGCGAGGATTTCTTTCTTGATTCTCAACCAATCAGTCCCAAAATAGATACTAAGATTCTTGACGAAGTTGCCTTCCATTTAAGCCACATCTTGAGCTCCAAGACTTACCCAAAGTGCTATGTGAATCATTTGAAAATTGGGTTTCCAACTCCAGAGACCTTCTAAGCTTGGGAAGCTTGCTTCCCAAGTTATAAGCACCCTCTAATGACCTATAAAAGACTCCCCAGATCACAACGGATTTCCCAAGCTTGAATTCGACCAGAGTAACCCTCAAATTCTTCTCTCCTCCTCCGACTGAATTGCTCTTCAAGCTTCGGCGACCCTCCTTGCTTCCCCTCGTTGTTTGACCACAATACCAGTGACAGATTCTCCTTGCCTTCTTCTGTGTTGAGCAGCACCAGCCGACGTCCCTATATCCTTTATCCTCGCCATCCACCCCTTATCAGAGTAGCTTCGTCTCTGGCGTCGGCCAAATCTCAATTGGTGACAACTCCACTCCCTGTCATCTGCCACCCCTCTTAAATGACTCCTCATCTTCCACTCTTCGTTTCCATACATTCTCCACTTCGTTTTGACCACCGACTCGCTCCACTGTCCTCCATCTTCCACCTCACCGGCATATCTTTGGCGAGCTTGCACGGCCACTACGCTAAACCAACCTGGCCACCGTTCATCCCTACACCTCCACCGTGTCACAGAGAGCAAAAGCCCTCTGGTATTCAAGGCTATTAGCCTCTCCAATGCTGCACCGAACACACCCACTGTTGAATTCCACCTCCGACCTCTGCAGCCCACCACACACCTCCATGAACCATGAGACCATCCCCTGTGCATTCGCCGTGGCCTAGTGAAGCTCATGAACTATTTTAACTGGGGCTTTTAGCCAGTATTTGTGCTTTCAGGTACCCAGGTCTCCGCTGTCATTACCGAAGCTTCGAGCGAAGCTCGACGCTCACTTCAGCATCTGCAAACCCCAAGAGAAGTCCCAGGCACCACGGAGCATTTCCAGGATAACAACCCAGGAGTCAATTTGGCTCTTTGATTGCATCTTTTGACCGCAATCACAAGGAGCACCAGCTGCAGCTGCACGCAGAGGAAAGGAGGTGGGATAGTCCCACCTCTTAAGCTGACAGGCGCCCGCGCCCGCATAAATTGAAAACGTCTCTTAGGCTTATCGCCTCCAAACACGGGGTGAGGCCCCTCTCACCCACTCACACCTGCGCCTCATCCGCGACACCTCACCTGTGGACCTGGTGCAGCTGACTCGCCTAAACCCCTCACCCTCGGCTGTGACCACGCTTGCAACCCTGGACCTAGGTACGCGCCTACTCGATTACTCGATTACCCACTGAGAGGCCCTGGGAGGGCAAAGCCTAAGAGAGAAAGAGAAGGAGAGATCGCATGGGGTAGGGGGAGGGTTTTGCTGTAGAGAGAATTGGCTGACACTTATCCAATTTAAAAAGCTCCCCCTCTGTGTGAAGTAGCTGAGCAGAGAAAGAAGAAGAAGGCTTGAGCAGCAGAGGAAGAAGAAACAAAGATGAAGAAGAAGAAGAGAAGGACCCCCACAAGAAGAAGAGTTGCACAAGAAGGAACAAAGAAGATGAAGAAGAGCAAAAGAAGAAGAAACGGAGAAGAAGAAGAAAAACACTAGCAATGTAGCATAGGGCTACTTAAGACATCTGATACTTTAATTACATATATTTGAGACTTGATTTAAGTGTTATTTGTGAGGAGTAATTGATGATTTAAATCACTATTTTACTCCATTCTTTTTGCATATTGATCTTGACATTATCTTTATTGTAATCTTTATTCTTGATTTAAATTGTGATCTTGAACTTTAAATTCCATATTGCTCCCTATGTTCGACCTCAGAATCTTTTCGAGTAATAAAATTACTTGTTTGAGCGCTATTTTGGCTATACTACAACACAAAAATCTTAAAACACTGATTTAGCGTGCGAGCAGTTTCAAAAGAATCTACTGATTGGATAGCAATCATAGGACCTAGTTTGACTAAATTAAGCTAATAACCTAGCTTGCATTATGTAAATAGAGCATCCATCACATGTATTGAATGCATAATTGCAGTTGTACATTCTTGGCCTAATTCTATCATCTTATGGTCTTATTGGTTATATTAGGATTTTATTTGTGTAGGACCATAACTTAGGAGCAACATTAGGATTGAAATGATGTAGAGACATCATGTCTACATTCTGAATATAGGAAGAAGAAACCAGTTGAAAAGGAAGAGAGTAGGAGACAAGCACCTGTAGAATCAAGACAAGCCTGAACCCGTCAAGACAGACCCATGCACACACCCATGCACTATACACACACATGCACTTTGCACACTCTAATTAAATGCAATTGCATATGCACATACATCACTATCCACACAAATAAACACATGTACACTAAAATTGTGCACATTTACATTATCCATACATATTTCTCCCCTTTTTTATTCATGCTAAGTGGGCCTAGTAGCAGTTCTATATGGTATTTTTCTCTATTTTATTTGCTAGGCCTACATACGCCTCTCCCTACCTCCTCTTCTCTTGGGCGGCAACCTCCCCCCTCCCCATTCCCTCCATCTTCTCTACCTTAGTCTCCTCCATGAGATTCTTCCTAAGAGCTACTTCCACCTACCAATGGCTACTTGTGCCTACTTGGTTTTGGTGTTAAGGTGAAGAGGAGATAGGCTTCAAGACAATGATTCTCCCCCCCTCCCAATAGGCCTAGTGCCTACATTGGAGAGGCCACCTAATCTCTCTACCTCCATTCTTTTTTTATTTATTTAGTAGTTTAGTTTCAATACTTGCTTAGTCTTTACTTTAATTACTTGCTTAGTACAATAGCTCTTTCTTTCCAAGCATTTTCTTACTTGCTTTGTAGCTTCTTGCTTATTAGTTGGTAATATACAGTCACACACATGCGCGTGTGCCCACATCACCATTTTCACCATTTCACTATCACCACCATCATCACATTCACATTCACATTCACATTCACACATCACACTACAACAAACAAGGGTTTTGGTCATGGTTAAAAACCATGACCAAAGGGTTAAAGGGCAACTGAGAAATCTTGTTAGTCAATTTGAGTTAGATTCGATCAAGATTTGCTTGTTAAAAGGTTGATTTATATGGGTTATTTTTTAGTATAATATGGCAATTGGACTTAAATTAGAACATCAAATATTGCTTAACTCTCTGATGCATAAGACCTCCCATTCCAGTTTGTCCACCCATGTTGAGCCACCAGTTTTCCTAATTCAACCAATCCTACTCAACTTGGATAATGTTGCTCCTCTCTTCCACCCTCTCGTCCCATCTCTCTTCCCGACATTTACGATTCTATAAGCAAACTATAAAGGTAGCAATAACATTCATGAACTTTCAAAAGTTCATGACGTACATTAGAGAAAAAAAACAATGGAAACAAGTAGCTTTGTTTTAATTGGCGACAAAAATCCAATCAAATCAAGAAGTATTTGAACTGTATCAAATGATAGGACAATTTTTTGAGAATACTGGACACTTGGATCATAGTTAGACCAAATGGATTCATTTAATCATGTGCACACTTGAAAATAAAAGTAGCACTTGATGCCATTGCTATAAACTTTACTTGAACTTTAGGGCATCCTGTATTCAACCCTTATAGGCAAGGCCAATTTTTCAATTGCATCTAATACGTGATTGGAGGACAGCTACCCTCCACCCCTCTTAGCCTTAGACCAATCTTCTTTCTCCTTTCCCATGAAGTAAAATGAAACGGTTGATCTTCAGAGAGGAAAAAATGCAATAAACAGAATGGTGGATCGTGGTTCTCATTAAAGTTTCTTACCATTTAATGTAAGGAACAAAAGATCATTGTTTCTAGATATAGGGAACTTTCTTCATAAACCAGAAGACACCAAATATATTCTTGACGAATATGGCTCATTTGTACCAGATAGGTTAGCAGTAATTGAGGGCAACCCCCTAGTGGAACAATACTTAAAGCATGGGAAAATTTATAAGGCTCATATGATCTATCAATCCAATGCTTAGGTGTCCTTCAAGGAGTTAACTACCTTTCAACCTTCTTGTTACATTATTCAAACCTTACAAAAGTTAAGCAGCAAGTATAAGATTTCTATATGGCCCTTAATTCTAGCTATCAGTCTCTTAAGGATCAAAAAAGTAAACAATAAACTTGCTATTGGCATACCATCAAACACGTGGCGTGCATAACATCAATGTTTCTTCAACACTAAGGTCAAATCTCCTTGAGCCAATTTGCAGCCAATAGACCCAGCAAGTACCGTAACAACAATAATAACAAGAGATAAAGAGAAGTGGTGTTGGAGGAGCAATGAAATGAATGAATAAATAAAATAAAGGAAGAGTGGTGGATTAACCCTAGTTGTAGTAGCGGCAGTGGTAGTGGAGGTGTTGCTAGGGAAGATGAGGGAGGGAGAGAGGTAGTGGTCTTGAGAGGGAGGAGAGGTGCTATTAGGGAGGGGATGGTCAAGGGAGGCACCTTTGTCGGGAGAAGGAATGGGGTTGGGGATGGTCTGGGGAGGTGATGTCATTGGGGAGGCAGCTGGGGAGTCGGGGGAGGGGAAAGGTAATGGCGACAAGAGTTGCTTTTCAGTGGCAATCTTGAGGGGGAGGAGAGGCGCTGCTGGGGTTGGGATGGTTGGTGGAGGCATCGTCATCGGGAGAGGGAAGGAGGCAGGCGATGGTTGAGGGAGTTGACACCGTCTGGCAGGGGACTGGGTAGTTAGGGGAGGGGGAAGGTGATGGGAGTGGGTTTCGGGGAAAGTTTTGGAGGGGAGTTGTGAGGATTTTTTTCTTTTTGTAAAGAAAGGGAAAGCTATCGAATCACCAATAGCAATCTAGGAGAGCTTTTATTGATTAAGTTGTGAGGATTATTTTCAATATAAAAATGCTTTGGTCACGATTTTAAAATCATGACCAAAGCCTCACTACTACAAAATGTGTGATTTGTGATAGTTAATAGGCAATGATTATATAATCGTTGTTAATTGTAACCTTTAGGGACAGTTATATAAGTAACCGTTGCTTAAAGCCTCCTTCCTCCTCCCCCCACCAAACTTAACACTCACGGTTCTTGGGGTAAGACTTAGGGATGGTTATACAAGTAACGTCGCAAATGATTAGTTGGGAACACGAGATTTTTGTGCACGTAGGTGAAATATTTACCAAATGGCAATAGTTATTTTTGAAACTGTCACCAATGTCCAATGAAAAGTTGTGCCCCTTTAAACTTTGATGTTCCTAAAAAATGCTATGATAAATTAAATTACAGATGGTTATTAGTAAAACCATCGCTAAGCACACCCCATAATGTCATTCAGTGACGGTTATTTTGGAAATCGTCGCCAATTCTTGAGATATGTTTGGCAAGGCTAATCGCCTTTCTTCCCTTCTCCTCTCCTCACCACAGCGCAAGCTCCTCGACCCCATCCCTCGCATCCTAAGACTGCCGACACGACTGCTCCTCCTTGCCCCGTTGCATGCCCGCTCCTCCTCAACCTGATATGCAATCGCTGCTCCTTCTCGGCCCATGGCAAGGTAGCCACTCCACCTAGTGAGGATGCCTCAACCCCTCCTACCGCTATGAACCCACCACCTCAACTCCCCCCCCCCGCAAACCGCTGCCCCCCACCTTGCGCACCCCCATCCCCTTCGCGCAACCCCACCCCCAGTGCCCTTTGCACCCCCAACCATCGTCCCCCTACGCCCCTACCCTTCCCTCTCCTTGTTAAATTTTTTAAATTTTTTTATTCATTTAATGTTAAATAACTTGAATGAAAGTATTTATGCAAATTAATTTAACTTAGTAAATTTAATTTTGTAAATGAAAAAATTACATGTAATTTTTTTTAGATTTAAATTTTCTTGCAAATTTATTTTTGAAAATTAAATTTGCCAGTAGAATCAATTCTGTTAAATTTACATGTAATTGATTGCAATTATCAGCTTGTTAAAAATGTTAATTTTGTTTAATTTTAGCAATTGCATGTATTTAACAAATGTAATTAAGAGGAAAATTAATTTAATCAATTTTATGATATTAAGTGAATTGCATGTATACTTCTGGAATGTGAATTGTGGAGTGTGCCTACATGTTTACATTATTTGTGTTGCTTAATTTAAATGTGGGGTGTGCCCACATATTTAATTTTTTCATCTTAAATCTATTGAGCTAAATATCGGGTGTGCCCACATATATAGAATGATGTCTTATAATTTTGTTGCAAAAGGTGGAAATTGTCTAATATTATAAGGGAAACTCTACTAATGTAGACACATCCATTTAGGTTAAAATGCCTATTTATACATGTTCATAGTCTTAGATTTGCATTTCATATTATAAATATTGCATAGCATGCATCATTCTGCATTTAGAGTAGTGTATATTTTAGGTTAATTGCATCCTTTTTGTGGTCAAGAGAGAAGAAGATTTATTTTGGAGCCTCGAATTGACGATCTGATAGTATGAATCTGATCAGGACAACGATCGGAGTCTAATGCCTTTGAAATAGCCTTGATTGGAGTCCTGTAGCATCATATACAGTCCAAGGAAGATCAATGGCCAAGGGACTAGGTGCCGTAATTCAAAGCTTCAAACGACAAATCCGACCACACGGATGGATTCGGGTCGACGATTGCAATCCAATGGCGGGAAAATCGACTCAATCTGACCTCTGTAGCAGCCCCTACAATGAAAAGAAAATGGATGGCCCAGATTGTGCCATGTGGTGCAACCTAGGCTGCCCATGTGCACGCACGTGCCACCACACACGCACAGCAGTGCGGGCGAGCGGAGGCACACACGCTCAGCAAGCAGCACCGGCGCGCATGGGCATGTGCGGAGGCACGGGACACGGGCGCGCAGCGCGTGTGCCAGCGCAGCAGTGGGTGGTCACATGGGCTCTCTTCAGCGACGTTTATGCCCATCACTAAATGTCTTGTATACGAATATAATTCTTTCCTCCACTATAAAAGGACCCCTACCCCTCCCATTTTTCTTCATCTCTTCCTTTCTTCCTCTCACCACCTCCAAGGCTCTAGAGAGAGCTTGTCCTAAGCCCGGAATGCTCCTTTAGAGTAGAAAACAAACATTTGTTCTCGCTTTTCATCCCTATTCGTGGAGCATCCCACGACCATCCTCTCATCTTCCTTCAGGAAGAAGATCCTTGCCGCGACGTTGTCCTGCCCCACCTTTCGTCCTCGTTCGTCCCGCTCCTCACCACCATCCTCCAAGCGACGTCAGAGCGAGTCATCCTCCAAACGATCGTCGAGGGGGATTTTCTCTCGCCTATCTCTATCTTTATTATTTTCGTAGTATTGTTTTCTTGCTTTCTTAGTCGTAATAAACATTTCATTATAAAAATACATGATTGTTTCTCTCTCTCTCTCACTCTCTTTTTATTTTGCAAGTAGATTAGCTTCATTTCATCAACCTGATCTCTTACCCTATTAAAAATATCAAAAAATTAGAAAAGACAAAAATGACAAAAATAAATAAAAAGCGAAATGTGTACCTTTCAAAACCAAACGTTCGCCTCCCCGTGTTTGAACCCGGGATTCGATTTTTGAGTTTCGGTTATAAATTTTATCTGATTGATGGATTTTCTCGTGAATCGAACTACGATGATGGGTTTTCCAAAATCCAAACCTTTCCGCTTGTGAATTCGCATTCATCATTTTTGCACCATTTCCAGGGAAGCAACGCTCTTTTTTTTTTCACGTTTTTCCGCATTACTTACATATTTTTCTAACCTATCTTTCTTCTTCGATGTATTGTCTTGCAAGAATCTGATCGAGGAGCCAAAGGCTGTAGATTGAAGTAAATTGCGGGTAGAGACATTTGTAAGTTTATCCCCCACCGCCCCCACCCTAGATTTCCATTCCATAACCTAATAACTCAAACTTAAATCAACTTAGGTGCATGCATAAACCCTAGGATATATTTGATTGTTTGATTGTCACTTCACCTCACCTGACCACCCACATATATTAAAAAAATAATAAAAAAAATACTTATCTGATTGTGGGATTTCCTGAAAGAGACACACATTAACACCCACAACTCTCGACTTAAGGCTCACCATTCCACATCGATTCTACCACTTATCCGGAATCTGACCTATGGATCTGGTACACCCTAACTCAACACACCAATAAGTGAGTAGAAATTTAAATAGGTCAAACATTTTTGTGTGCCTTAACTAAGTGGTGCAACAGGCCAATTGATTAAACCGTTTGGGCTGCACCACTTAAGATAAAAGTGATTCATTAGTAGCTTGCCACTTAAGGTTGATTTTTTGGGCTGAACCAGGCACTCCACATTTTTTTTGATTTCTAAAGGAATACATCAACACCAGTGCTTGTAAAACCTGGAGTGTTCAACTAAACCCTGATTGAACCAACCTAAGTATTAAATCCTAAAAGCTACTAAACAGGGTTAAACCTTAAAAGACACATCATCAAATAACTTTATTTGCAAACCCTAGTTGTGGACGCACACACATTTGAATTGATCATTAAGGGCACAACCCATCTAAAGGGCCCATCACATTCCAAGAGCACAATCATCCTAAGCCTAATTAAAACTGAGTAGACGTTGGCCTTAAGGATTGATTCGCTCTTTGAGGCTTAGACTGAGATTTTTTTCAATTAATCTGCTTCTGCTAGGCCATCTGATGTCTAGCTATGGGAGTAGCGTCAAACAACCACGGCTGGGGGACATACTAGGAACCGAAGGTGCAAGCCAATGGAAGAACCTTCTCCCTAACCCCACCCTCTAACTGGTTGGATTGACTAGATAGAAGTAGAGCAAATCATTTATAATCTTAAGATGTGTCCTGGGAGTCTGTAGGTCTTTAGGCTACCCACATAAGGACAGGTTTGGTTGATTGTATTGCAAGACACCTTTCTCTCTTCTATTTTCCTTCCTACTCCACTATGTATCCTTCCACATCTTTCACACATTTCCAATCCAACCCTCCTACCAACACTTATCCTCAAGATGATTACTATCCCGACTTGACTTATGACTACCCATCCACTAGCCAGGATAACTTTGATTGGGGATACAATTCCGGACCTTAGTGTCTAGGGCCTAACCCTGGACAACAAAACTATGACTGTTATCCTTCCGACACCTACAATGATTATACATCTCCGTCCTTTGATGACCAATCCAACCCAATCTACAATCAAGAAGGATATGATGATTATAACACCTACCCTCCCCAGTATTCCACTGAATATAGGTCACCACCATTCTTTGAACAACCTAGAACGACCTACTATCAGGGAGGGACCCGAGAACCTTGATATCTTGACTTCCCTAAATTTAACCCAAATGCACCCAAACCTGAATCAAACCATTCGGTTTAGGTGAACCAATCCAAGACAAGGTGTTGGCTAACTTTAGGAACACCATCCAATCTTTAGAAGCTCAGCCAATACCATGCACTGAAGCATTGGAGCCTATGATCAAAATGATTGATGAACTTAATAGTTCTCTATTGGATTTGCTCCAAAATGTTAGGGTAGGGGCATAGGTGAGTTTCTACTTGGGAAATTGTCGAGGTTGAGGATGAAATTTGTGGTTGCCCCAGTCCAATTTTGGGATGATTCTCAAGATGAACCCCCTTCAGGACAGCCAATGTCTAAACCCCACTCAGGCACCTGTCAAGGGGGATACATTTTCTGAGACCGAGGATGACTAGGTTGTTCTAGAGCAACCGATTCAGGATGAACCGATTGTTTCACCCGAGATCCCCGAGCCTGGGAACTACGAAAGATATGTCTCCATGGACCATGAAATGACATATGATTTTGAGATATATATAAATGAGGATCAAGAATTCTTTGACTCTGGGGTGAAGAATCTTTAGGTGAAGTCTCACTTGAGCTTAAAGAAGAGGATTTTAGTGAGACGAATAGGCTTGAGGAGCATGATGAACCTTTTGATAGCCTAATTATTGAAGATTATGATCATGTTAGGGCTAACTTGGACGATCTGAATCCTGATGATTCAATCAGTAGCCCTACTGCTCAACCACACCTTGAAGAGCTGAATTATGATATTTTTGAGATCACCAGACCCATGTCAATCCTGATTCAGCCACAATTGTTGGACTTGGGTATTTTGGATGGGGTGTACAATGATCTGGAGGTCCAAGAAACCTTGATCTTGGAGGATAGGAAGTTGGAAATAAAAATCTGGGAAGCTACTTCAGAGGGAACTACGATTTTGGATCTAAGAGTACCTGCTGACCTGAAATCACCTACTTTTTACCAAGACCCTTACGATATCTTTCATGTGCAACCCAAACTCAGAATAATTATCTATCTTCCTTAGCTGAACTTTAAGTGGACACCCAAGTTGAGTGAATTAGAACTACCCATTGTCAACCACTTTAGTCTTGGGTTGCACACCACAAAATTGCAGGCTTGGCCCTGCAAGTACAATAATCTCCGATTTTGGGTGATTTTCATCCAGAACCTGAGAACCACTCGACCCTAGGGCATGGGTCTGCATCAAATTCTGGTCAACATCTGTGGACATCTTTTTGCAGGTCACAAAATCAATCTTCTTATTCTAATTTTGACCTGTACTTCGTAACTTTTAATGTCTTCTTTACTTTTGAACCGTGTCTAGCTGAAGGCAATAAACTTAGCACGTGTGTATATTCCACGTTCTCTGTGGAGCTGATCAGATTTTCATGAAACTCAAGTGATATTCTATTTATTCCACCCTTTTCATGTCTTTGCTTTTACAATGAGGACATTGCATCATTTAGGCATAGGGGGTGGATACTTTATCTTGAAATCATTTTGTTAATTATGTAGAATTTCTTTTAGTTTCTTTTTAAAAAAATTGAAAATTTAAAAGAAACAAAATAAGAAAAAAAAAGAATTAGGAGAAGAGAACTTAGGCATTTGGAGGTTATTAACTTTAGGAAATGATATGATAGGACCTAGATTCTTAGACTCTTCAGGTCTTCGAGCTTAATTAGCCCAGGTGTCCACTCGAATGTGGACTTAATCTCAAGTCCTCGCTAATTCAATTTCATCTTTAATCTAATAAATAAATTGGGATGATAAGTACATGACTTATCAACTCATCCTCTGATTTAAGGGGATTTTAAGTCTAAGCATCTACACACTATTCACACTGACTCACTTTCCGATAGTTTTTACGAAAATTGGGTAGCTAATGAACTATCTAGGGTGGTATGCCTGGCAAGTTATTGTGGGTAACAGCCCATTGGCCGGTTGTCTAGAGCCCAGCTACAAGACTATTTTCTTTATACTGCCTTTAGGTAAGTCTTAGATCAGGGAAGCCACCTACTTAGTAAAAGAAAAAAGAAAAAGGTGAAAATAAAAAATAAATAAAATCACACTTCACCACACGAGTATGGCTGGCAAGTTGCCGTGGGTAATAGCCCATTGGCTAGTAATCCAGAGCCCAGCTCACAAAAATGCACAATAATTCCCAAAACACTTCGGGAAGAAGCGTGGAAGTAGAATAAATCGGGGAGATATACACTGGGTTCGCCCTTGTGTTGACCCCATTAATAAAAAATGTAGGGAGAAAGCTACCGTTCGAAAAGATGAACCTCTAGGCAAGGTCACCTAGGGTCATAGAAACCCGAAGTCTGTTTTAACGGTCGCCTAATGAGTCTTTCACTCTTTTCACTAGATGCTTAGCACTTAGAGTCCTTTTCGAGTCTTGGGTAGGCCGGGTAGCCATAAAAAGTTATCCTGAAACTCCCAAACTCTAAAAGTACAAAAAAAAATTAGAAAGAAGAAAAAAAATGTTTATCTTTCCTTTCCAAATAAGGCGAGGACTTAGGCGTCTGCATTCTAGCAAACACCCGGACACTGTTGAGATTTCGTAGTTTAGGACCTTAGTTGAAATTTTCTATAGTTAATAAAAGACTTAGGCCTAAGCGATCAAGTCCTAATTCTATTTTTATACATAGCATGTAGTTTAATTTCGCTAGGGACTAGCAAAAGATAGAGATGGGTATGATGTAGACACATCCATTTAGGCTAAAATTCCTATTTATGCATGTTCCTAGGCTTAGATTTGCATTCCATATTATAAATATTGCATAGCATGCATCATTTTGCATTTAGAGTAGTTGTGTATATTTTAGGTTAATTGCATCCTTTTTTTGGTCAGGAGAGAAGGAGATTTATTTTGGAGCCTCAAATTGACGATCCGATCATATGGATCTGATCAAGATGACAATCGGAGTCAATGCCTCTGAAATCGCCTTGATCGAAGTCCCGTAGCACCATATGCAGTCTGAGGAAGATCAACGACCAAGGGACTAGGTGACCTAATTCAGAGCTTCAAACGACAAATCCGACAATGTGGATGGATTCGGGTCAACAATCGTAGCCCAACGACGTGAAAATTGACTCAATCCGACCTTTGTAGCAGCCCCTACAATGAAAAGAAGATGGACGGCCCAGATCGTGCCCCTTGGTGCAACCCAAGCCCCCCATGTGCACACATGCGCCATCGTACATGCACAATAGAGCGGGTGCATGCACATGCATGTAGCCATGCACGCACAACAGCAGTGCAGGCATGCATGGGCCTACGCGAAGGCAGTAGTAGCAGCGTGCGCACAAGCACAACAGTGTGTGGGTGGGTGGGCTATCTTCAACGACGTTTGTGGTGGATCTTCAGTGACATTTATGACCGTCGCTAAATGTCCTGTATACGAATTTGATTCTTTCCTCCACTTAAAAGAACCCCTACCCCTCTCATTTTTCTTCATCTCTTCCTTTCTTCCTTTCACCTCCTCCAAGGCTCTAGAGAGAGCTTGTCCCAAGCTCGGGATGCTCCTTTAGAGTAGAAAACAAACATTTATTCCTGCCTCTCATCCCTATTTGTGGAGCATCCCGCAACCGTCCTCTCATCTCCCTTCAGGAAGATGATCATTACTGTGACGCTGTCCTGCCCTGCCCTCTGTCCTTCGGCTCCATCCTCGTTTGTCCATCTCCTTACCACCTTCCTCTAGGAGATGTCAGAGTGAGTCGTCCTCCAAGCAATCGTCGAGGGAAATTTTCTCTTACATATCTCTACCTTTATTGCTTTCGTAGTATAGTTTTCTCGCTTTCCTAGTTGTAAGAAACATTTCATTACAAAATTACATGATTGTTTCTCTTTCTCTCTCTTTTTATTTTGCAAGTAGTTTAGCTGGATTTCATCGACCTAATCTCTTGCCCTATTAAAAATACCAAAAAAATTAGAAAAGACAAAAATGACAAAAACAAATAAAAAGCGAAACACGTATCCTTCAAAACCAAATGTTCGCCTCCCTGTATTCGACCCAAGACTCACTTTTCGAGTTTTGGTTATAAATTTTATCTGATCTATGAATTTTCTCGTGAATCGAACTACAACGACGGGTTTCCAAATCCAATCCTTTCCGTATGCGAGTTCGCCACTATCATCTGCCAAATTTTTTCGGCTTTCAGTTTAGTTTTAGGGTTTATGGTACTTAAATTTATCATTTACGAATTAAATTTTAGGGTTTAGGGTTTAGGCTCTTTGAATTAGGTTAGGATATTGATTTATGACCTTTGGGTTTAAAGTTTAGGATATTTCATTTTATGGTTGTGAGAGTAGAGTCTTGAGTTATATGGTATACATTGGATTTAGAGTTTAGGGCATTAGGTTTAACTTTTTGGCTTTAGAGTCTAGGAAATTTGCTCATAAGGTTTTGAAAGTTAGATTCATAAGTTTTAAGGCTTTAAGTTTAGAGTATATAGTTATAGGATTTCAGTCTAAGGTTTTGAGTTTAAAGTTTAGGAAGTGATGGGAACACCATCATGAGCCCTAACTAGCTCATTTTGACCCAATGAATAGAATAAATGCTCCTACATAACTAACTGAAGGTCATAATTCACTGCATAACTGATGAGAACCTCATCATGAGCCATAACTAGCTCATTTTGACCTAATACAAAGGATAAAAGCTCCTACATATCTCAAGGAAAGGCTTAACTCAGAGAATTCTGAGTTTGAGAAGAAAACAAGTCATAAGGGGTAAAAATGCAATTTTACTAGTATAATTTGCATACAGGGTAATTCAGGGCACAAACATAGGTCAAAGCAGCTTAATAAGAATAAAAGTGGGATGAGATGATCTAGCAAAGGCTACAGCACTTCCAAGAAACTAAATGATAATCTGTAACCCTAAAATAACCCACTTCAATTCACAAGGTTCGAGGCAAAGTAAAAATAGAATAAACCCTCTAAAATTCATAGAAAAATAATCTCTAGGGATTAGAACCTTCAATTTGGCCTTCAGAACCCATTTTGACCTACATTGAGAACCATGCCCAATTAATAACTTAATTTGGGTTTTTGCGTAAATTGACCGGTCAAACAAGGTTTAATATAGAAATGAAATTCACCATCAGATTCCTTAGGTCCTAATTAATCATGTATAAAAACTTGAGCCTAAGAAGAAACCTCCTTGACCGACTTTACACTTTGGTCCTCATATATTTACTCTTTGGCCCTCAACTTTTGAACCCTCGCATTTTGGCCCCTAACTCTCCTTCGTTCTTTGCGATCAGGTCCCCCTGCAAAACCTGCCAGCACCATGCTCCGGCGACCTTGCGCGGAGCATGGCGCTGCGCAGGGTGAGGGGGGGAACCTGGCAAGTAAACCGGGGGTGCCCTGCGTCGTCAGCCGTCGCAGGGACACCCCCTTGGTCGTTGTAACCCACCATATCGGCTGTGCGAACGCACGGACGGTATGGGTCTCCATCTTCGGCGTCCTCCGGCGAGGGAGACACGTCGTCTCCCTCCGCCTTCCTCCCTGTTTTGATCCCTATAAATACCCCCCGTTGCTCCACCGACCGGGGTAGCTTGGATCTGACGAAGAAAACCCCCAACGTTCCTCTCTTCTCTCTCGGGCAGACCCTCACCAGCTCCGGCGGTTCCTCCCCTTGCTCCTCTTCGCTCTGCCGCAATACCAGCAGCAGAGACTTCCTCCCCTGCTCTTCCCGCGCCACGCCGCACCCAGCTGGCGCCTCTCCGGCTCTCTGCTCGCCGCCGCCCCTTTCCCTGAGCATCGTCTTCTCCGGCGACAGTTGATACGACTGTCGCCCTGCTACTCCCCCTTCGTCCCTGCAAGTAAGCTAGAACTACTCCCCTTCTTCTCCTCTTTCTTTTCCCGCTTTCAATTTATTCAATTAAGCCCTCGACCGACCCTGACCATCGTCACCCCCTTCGTCTCCGGCCACCCTCCGGCGAGATGCTCCCATCGCTCCACAGCCTCACACACCTCGCCGACCCTCACCGAACCTCCGCCTCATCACACTGAGCACCCCCCACCCCTTCACTGCCACTCCACACCTCCGTAATGCTTCCCCCAACAAACCCATCCTCCGACCCACAGTCCGACCTAGGGCAGCCCTTGCACGCCGCCCCACGCCTCGCCACCACCCACACGAGCTTCGCCGCACCCTGGCGAAGCTCCCGGCACCTTCTGATTAGGCCGAGAGGCCGTTTTTCTGTGAACAGGCCACCCGACCTCCGCCGCCATTGCCGTGCAGAAGGAGCTGCTTCTGCCTGCAGCTACAGGCGTGCCACGCTCAGCGCCACGCCCAGATTCGACTCCCAGGCCTTGCGAGGCGTTTCGACAAAACACCAGGCTCGCAGCTAAGGCAGAAGGCTTCGCGTGACGCTGCGATCGCCCGCTCCTTTCCCCGCTGCGGGCGCGCAATTGAGGTGGGACATTTAGTCCCACCTCGGAAAAGTCTGAAGAGGCGCAGCGATATAAGACGCAAAAGTGCTGGAGGCTTACTGCCTCAGCACACGGGGTGAGGTCCCCTTCACCCGCCCGGTTACCCGGTCTCGTCCGCGCTCACGCCCCGCGGACCTGACCCGACCCGACCCGACTTAGACTGACCTGCACTCCTCGCCCACCACGCACGCCGGTGGGCCTGGACCCGGGCGCGACCCGTACCCGACTACCCGGCAGCTCTGGGAGAGCTTTCCCAAGAGTGGTTTCAAAGAGAGAGAGACGCGGGGGGAGAGGGTAGAGTAGGTTTTGCCTCTGACGTAAAACTCTGAAGTGTGCAGGCACAGGTGAAGAAGAAGGACCGCGGAAGAAGAAGGAAGCTGAGGGAGACACTGTAGCAACAGGCAGTTTAAGTCGTCTGATTTGGAAATCAGACGACGTCCTGAAGAAAAAAAAAAGAGAAAGAAGGAGGGGCGATGTCCTGACTGGAAGAAGAAAATCTGAAGAACATCAGAAGAAGGCGAGGCAGAGGAGAACACAAAAGAACAAGGGAAGAACTGAAAGAAGAAAAACAAAGAAGAAAGAAGAAGATCTGAAGAAAGACAGAAGAAAAAGGAAGAGCAGGAACAGCTGGAACAAGAAGAAGAACATCACCTCTGCAGACAAAGAAGAAGAAGATCTGAGACGAGGAGAAACAAAGAGAAAAAAAAAGACACCAAATTCTTTCTCTCTCTTTGTTTATTTTTGTAAAAGAAACATGTATATCTCTAGAATACAACTTGCTCCCTGAGTTCGACCTCGGGAACTCTTTTCCGAGTAAAAAAAAAAAAAAAAATTTATTTGAAATGATGGCAACAACTGGCTATATTACAACGACATAACAATAAAACCCGGTTATCTCTCGAAGCCATCGTTATCAATTGGCGCCGCTGCCGGGGAGCAACGACTATTCTAGAGGTAAACATTCCTGTTTCTTTTTAATTTCTGATAATCTCCTCTCTTTTGTGCAGAAAACTACAGGAAATCAAGAAGACAAGCAACCGCGCAACAACCACTCCGAGGACAGGTAAATTTTTCCTCTCGCTATTAACCCCTAAAGCTCAAAAGAAAGAAAAGAACAAGCAATATAGGGCTAACCTGTCTTCCATACTTAGTAACCATAAAAGTTGCATGTTTTCAACTCATTATTCCTGCACACTATTAAGGGTATTTAAGGGCTAACACATTCTTGCTTGAGCCCTAATTACCCAACAAAGAATTAACTAGACCAAGTAGAGCCAACCTAGGATCCAACACTAGGGATTTAGAGACACACTCCTTAAGCAAGAATTGAGAAAACCAAATGAAGTGTGCCCAAGCCCTTGTCTGAAAATACCTATTCAAAGAAAACCTAAAACAATTGGCTCTCTAAACACTTGAACCCTAAAAGAAAGGACCCAAAAAGCTCTCAAAGGAACAAGAGGTAAAGTTGACTCCTTGGGTCAACCAACCTTAAAATTAGGTCACTTTCTCACTCAAAATACCTAAGAGTTCAAGTGTAACTTTAAGCACCCTGATCTTAAGCTAAAATTGGTAGACTTAAGAGGTCAAGATCCCCATTCTGGTCTACCTGGACCCGCAGTGACAAGAGAGGTCGGGTGGGGGAAACCCTGTAACCCGTGGGGACGCTCTACCGTGTAGGGGTCTTCGCGGGACTCTCCCTCTCTGGCTGCCCAGGTAATTCTCAGGTGGACGATCTTTCTGATCAAGGGGTCCATCTGCCCCGCACCTCTATAGTCACCCAACACATTTTTGGGTGCCTTGATTGGGTCTAGCACCTTCTAAACTTACCTCTTCCAACTGTGCATGTACGGAAGGAGGTCTCTAAGACCACCCTTAAGACCTCCTTTAGAAATTCGCTCTCGTCAAGGCCAAGCCTCGACGCCCGTGTTTGTGCAGAAACACCCTCACATTATTCTCTCTTCTGACTCAGAACCAAGTTCTTCTTCTTCCCCCATCATGGCTCAGCCAGTTGAGGAAGAAAATAATCTGGAACACCAGCTCCAGCGACTCAATGACCTCTTCCAAAATTTCGTGCACCCACCACAGCGTCCTATGATGCGGGACCACTACAATCCTGCTGCGGTGGCCATTGAGCCTCGAGTCAGAATCCCGACTGGAGGACCTGATTCCGAACTAAAGCCCAACATGATTCATGCTATACCTAAATTCCATGGGCTTAATTCTGAAGATCCCTTCCAGCACATCAAACAGCTAAAGCATCTGGCCCACACTTTTGGATCAGATGTGCAAAATCGGGATATTCTTCTCATGAAGATGTTCTCCTTTTCTCTTATGGACAAGGCCGCCCATTGGTATCAAACTCAGACCTGGCCGATCAACACTTGGGAAGAACTTCAATCCGAGTTTTTGAAAAAGTTCTTTCCCGTTGGTCGGACCAACGCCTTGCGCCATCAGATTACACACTTCACTCAACAATCAGGAGAACCTCTCCATGAGGCATGGGATCGTTTTCAGGATCTCATGAGAAAGTGCCCCCATCACGGAGTTCCTAAATGGGAACAAGTCCAATCTTTTTACCAGGGACTCCGTGAGGACATCCGCCTTTTTGTCAATGCAACTTGCGGAGGAAACATCATGGGTCAACATGAAGACACCGTATGGGAGATTCTCGAAAACATGTGCGAGAACTCCATCAACAATGACTCCATGGGATTATTCGACAGGACGAATACTCGCGCAGCGACGAATCTTAAGGGAGCACATGAGACGCAGGGCCTGTCCGCATCAGTCGACCTGGAATTAATGGCCAGTCGATTGGATAAGGTCTCAATCATTGAAAAGAAGGTGGATGAGCTGACTCAGCACTTGCAGCGAGCCACCTCCGCGCGTAACTCCTTTGCACAACCTCCTTCCACACAAGAGACTGTGCAAAACATCCTCCACCGATCTTCCCCTGGGATGGATCCATATCCATCCCCATCTGATTCTTGGACTGGAAGATCATCCGATCCTTTCTACACCAGCCGGGGGAACTCCATTCCTCCTTTCCCTGATTCTCAGGAGGTTCCTCAGACCTGCGAGGACCTCAACACCATCCAGAACGACCCATTCTCCAACACTTACAACCCTGGATGGTGAAACCATCCCAATTTTTAGTGGGCGGGAAATTCCCAAACCCAAAGACCACCTTTTCAGTCCCGCCCACAGCCCTCTCGTCACTACCAGCCGCCTCAGCCTCGGCCCAACCCTACTTATCCATCAGGGCCA
This sequence comes from Thalassia testudinum, assembly GCA_037157565.1. Lineage (NCBI taxonomy): Eukaryota > Viridiplantae > Streptophyta > Magnoliopsida > Alismatales > Hydrocharitaceae > Thalassia > Thalassia testudinum. The sequence continues at coordinate 66,782,846 of JAZHRO010000007.1, read as the reverse complement.
AATCAGGATCAAATGTCCCTAATCCTTCAGACTCTGGTTGACATTCAAAAAACGAATGCGGCTATTCAAAAACAGCACAAGGACGAGCTTACAGAAGTTAAAACTCAACTGGCTCAGTTGGCAAATTCTCGCCAACCAGGCACACTCCCCTCCCAACCTCTTCCTAACCCAAATAACGTGCCAACCCAGAAGCGCGTTATGAATCCAAATTTAGGCCATGCCCAATGGATTTATCAGGCTCCTACTGCTCCATCTCCAGACGAGATGGAAGCCTCAACTTCTTATGCGGGATTTCAGCAGCAGCCACCCCTCCTACCAAACCCAAACCAAAATCAGGCCGGATTAAATTCTGTAACAACACGCAGTGGTAAAACAACTCAAGACCCGCATTATCCAAACCACTCCAAGCCTGATAACCATGACCCTAGGATAGTTATCCAAGGTAACGCTGTTCCAGATCCACAACCTGGACCTATCCTAGAAGAACCAACCAAGATCCCGTTTCCCGAGGCCCTGACCAAGGGAAAGAAGACCACCAAACCCGTGGCCCCTGAGGAGGACCTGGTCAAGCTCTTTGAGCAGGTCCACATAAACATCCCCTTGATGGATGCAATCCGCCACGTACCAGCTTACGCACGATTTTTAAAGAATATATGTACACCCCAGCGTAAGCCGCGAACCAAGGGAGGGAGCCCAATTGTTCTGTCAGAACAAGCCAGCTCTGTAATCCTCAGTAGACTCCCACCCAAGGCAAAAGATCCTGAAACTCCCCTGATTTCCTGTAAGATAGGTGGTACCCAATTTGATAGAGCATTGTTAGACTTGGGTGCATCCATAAACCTGATACCCACATCCTTACTTGACCATCTAGAAGAATCTGAGCTGAAACCAACCGAGGTGACATTACAATTAGCAGATCGATCTATAAAGTCACCAAAAGGGATTCTCGAGGATGTTATCGTGAGAGTGCGGGATTTCTATTTTCCAGTGGACTTTATAGTCTTAGATATGGATGCACCTGAGAACCCTAGGGATACACCAATCATTCTAGGGAGACCTTTCTTGGCTACTGCTAGAGCCAACATCAGCTGTGAGGAGGGCCAAATAGAGCTTAAGTTTGGAGATCAAACATTGAAAATTGATATATTTAAGGCCCAACAAGGAATTAATTACGGCGTCATCGAACAAATTTGTGACATCAAGACTTTGGTTGATGAATCACACCTCCAGAATGACTCGATTATGCCTCATCAACCACAGAAGGATCTTGACCCGCAAACAGAGGAGTCGAATCCAGATATGAACAACCCAGTAACTCCCACCCTTGAACCTCACATCTATACTGAACCACCCGCTGCTGCTGAAAACCCCATCCTCGAACTGAAACCCCTTCCTGCTCACTTGAAATACGTATTTTTGGGTTCTAATTAGACCTTTCCTGTGATTATCAATTCCAACCTCAGTCCTGAACAGGAATCCCGTCTGATTATTGTCCTCCGGCAACATCGCAGAGCCATCGGATGGACCCTCGATGATCTGACTGGAATAAGTCCCTCTTATTGTACTCATCATACCTATTCAGAAGAGGGCACACGACCTTCTCGTGAAATGCAGAGACGCTTAAACCCCAATCTGCAGGAGGTCGTGAAAAAGGAGATCATCAAATGGTTAGATGCCGGAATCATCTACCCGATCTCCGATAGTCGTTGGGTGAGCCCAATTCAGGTCGTGCCCAAGAAGGCAGGACTCACCACTATAACGACTGAGACCGGAGAAATCATTCCTACCCGATTAGCCAACTCGTGGAGAGTCTGTATAGATTACCGTCGACTCAATTCCTCCACGAAGAAGGATCATTTCCCACTACCCTTCATTGATCAAATTCTCGAAAAAAAAGCGGGAAATAGGTTCTTCTGCTTTCTTGACGGGTACTCCGGTTATAACCAGGTGGCAATCCATCCTGAGGACCAAGAAAAGACCACGTTCACCTGCCCCTTCGGAACATATGCTTTCCGAAGGATGCCTTTCGGTCTTTGCAATGCACCCGCTACTTTTCAGCGATGCATGCTTGCCATATTCTCAGATATGGTAGGTGATTATCTGGAAGTCTTCATGGATGACTTTTCAGTTTTCGGAGCATCATTCGACGATTGCCTCCAACACTTGGTCCAGATACTCAGGTGGTGCATCGATGTGAATTTGGTTCTTTCCTGGGAAAAGAGCCATTTCATGGTGCCTGAGGGAATTGTCCTGGGACACTCAATCTCGGAGAAAGGTATCCAAGTGGATCGAGCTAAGGTTAATCTGATCTCTCACCTTCCTATGCCTAGCTCGATCAGGGACATCCGATCCTTTTTAGGGCATGTCGGTTTTTATCGACAATTTATCCCTGATTTTTCAAAAATCGCACGCCCCCTGACCACACTTCTCTCCAAGGATGTTCCCTTCGAAATTTCCAAGGAATGCACTCAAGCATTTGAAATCCTGTGTGACCGAGTCACCCAAGCCCCGATCCTACAGTCCCCTGATTGGTCTCAACCCTTTGAGATCATGTGTGATGCATCCGACTTCGCTGTAGGAGCGGTTTTGGGATAGAAAATTGACAAGAAACCTGTGGTCATTTACTACGCCAGCAAAACACTTGATGAGGCTCAGCGTAACTATACGGTTACTGAGAAAGAGCTGCTAGCTGTAGTATTTGCCCTAGAAAAGTTCAGATCATACCTTCTGGGTTCCCGTGTCATCATATACTCGGATCACACAGCTGTGAGGCATCTCCTTGCAAAGAAGGACGCGAAACCTCGATTAATCCGATGGATCTTGCTGTTGCAAGAATTTGACCTTGAGATTCGCGACAAAGCGGGAAAGCAAAACGTGGTAGCTGATCACTTGTCCCGTCTTCCTTCTGAAATAATTGACCCTTCCGGACCCATCACTGAGCATTTTCCTGATGAGCACCTGCTGACTATTGGTACTAGCCTTCCATGGTTTGCTAATATAGTAAATTACTTGGCATCTCATCAGACCCCGTCCGATTGGCCGAAGGCCAAGAAAGACAAATTACGCTCCGATGCCAAGTATTACATTTGGGAAGACCCGTACCTCTTCCGCATAGGTGCCGATCAGATCATCCGGAGATGTGTCCCGGAAGGGGAATTCAATAGTATCCTCTCTTTCTGCCATGACCAGGCATGCGGTGGCCATTTTGCCGGGCATAAAACCGCATCAAAAGTCCTCCAGTGCGGCTTTTACTGGCCCACACTGTTCAAAGACGCATACAATCACTGCAAGGCATGCAGTCGTTGCCAGACTTTGGGCAACATGAGCCATCGCGACATGATGCCTATGCAACCGATTCTAGTATGCGAAATCTTTGATGTTTGGGGGATTGATTTTATGGGCCCCTTTCCTGTTTCGGATGGTTTCGAATACATTCTGTTGGCTGTGGACTACGTGTCCAAATGGATCGAAGCCATACCGACCCGAACCTGTGATCACAAAATCGTTCTCAAATTCATTCATCAACACATTTTCTCAAGGTTCGGGATTCCTCGTGCAATAATCTCTGATGGGGGGACCCATTTCACAAATGCTCAGTTTAGGTCACTAATGACCAAATACGGGGTGTCTCACCGAATCTCTACTCCTTACCACCCCCAAACTAATGGTCTAGCTGAGCTATCCAATCGGGAGATCAAGAAAATCCTGCAAGTCACTGTTCAACCTGACAGGAAGGACTGGTCGTCCCGACTTCCGGAAGCACTGTGGGCCTATAGGACCGCCCACAAAACCCAATTAGGCATGTCTCCCTTTAGGCTGGTGTACGGAAAGGCATGCCACCTTCCCGTCGAACTGGAGCATAAAGCCTATTGGGCAGTACGGAACTGTAATCTAGATCTTTCCAAGGCTGCGACCCACAGAAAACTCCAAATCAGCGAGATCGATGAATTACGCATAGACGCGCACGAGAACTCGCAAATCTACAAGGAGCGGGTTAAAGCCTTCCACGACAAACACATCTCGAGAAAGATCTTTCATCCTGGTCAAAAGGTCTTACTCTTTGATACCCGACTCAAACTCTTCCCAGGAAAACTGAGATCTAAGTGGGTCGGACCATATTTGGTCCGACAGGTTTTTGGAAATGGAGCAATCGAAATCAGTCCACTCAGCCACGATTCTGAACCTTTCATCTTGAACGGTCAGAGACTCAAGCCGTTCATTGATGTAACTTCTACTGATTTGGCTGAGACATCTTATATCCTCCTTTCCCCTTGAGCTTATTGCGCCCAGCCGATGGCGTAAAACTCAGCGCTTAACGGGAGGCAGCCCGTCATTCTCTTTGAAAACCTGAAACTTGTTCTGACACCTTTTAGCACTCGAAGTTCACCCTTGTAGACAGCCGACCCCAACTCAGATGCTTGCATCTGGGATTTGAAATCGTCCGCAAAAATTCAACCCGACCCATCCACTCATCCAAATTTCTGTCTTAAGGAATGAGCTAAGACCCCCTAGGTTACAATGAGGACATTGCAAATCTTAGGCATGGGGGGGTATGAAAGTGCAAAACTTGTAAGAAAAGGTTTCAAAAAAAAAAAAAAAAAAAAATTTCGAAAAAGAATAAGAGGAAAAGAGGAGAAGGAAATTTTGTGAAGGAGAAAAGAAACAAAATGAAAAAGGAGCACAAAATTATGAGAAAAAGTGATAGTCATTAGTAAGGAACTAAGGAATTAACCTAAGTTCTAGACCTCATTCAAGAAAAGTGCACAAAGAGATTAGTAAAGAATGCAAACCTTAGGCATTCTTGAATAGACTCTTAGTACCCATTAAGATCTAGACACTCCTCAAGAGGTTGAGGAAAATGAAAAGCTGAAGTATTAGGTCTAAGGCTTAGGGAGTATTCGGCCTCGTTAACTAATTTTTTGTTTACGGGACTCAGTAACCTAAGCACCCTAACCTCACACACAGCCTAGTTCAATAAGCGTAAAAATCAGAATCACGCAGAAGCGTCGCAAAATTCTGAAAGGAACACCTAGAATAGGAGCGGCCGATCAACACAAGTTGATTTGGACGAGTTCCCAGCGCGGAGAGGCGGGAAATCCCCTCGAAGATGCGTAACAAAATATCATCTCCTCGGTGCTTGTCTCTTAGGATATTTACATATCCTACTGGGGGCATGTAAGCACTCTGCTGGTTCAGATTCCATGGATGGCATTATCTCGAAGTGTCAATTGCCAGGGTCTGGATTCGGCCACGGAACACCATGGATGGGATTATCTCGAAATCTCAATAGCCAGGGTTCCGGGGGTTGCCATGGGCGGTGCTATCTCGAAACATCGATCGCCAGGAACCCTTGAGGATTGATGATGGGAGCAAGGAATCTGATACAGACCGTGTTGAAAAGCCAATCCTAGGCTAGAACTAAAAAGAAAAAGAGAGAGAAAACTCTCCAAACAGAAAAACTTTCTATCTCTCTCTTACAAAACGCACTGCGAACTGAGCCAGGGCTAAAATCATTTCAAGCACGGGTGCTTTAACCACGAAGTCCAATAAACCTTAGGTTAGTTCTTGTGGACCTTAAAAACCTTTGCTAAAAGACAGAGGCTAAGGCTAGACAGATTTGGATCTTGATTGGTACTAGAGTACCTTTTAGGCCTATGGTCAGCATTCTAACCTAATGTATGCTCAAATAAAAAAGGGCACTTATCTAAAACTATTAAAAACTTCATGGTCTAGAACAAGGGTTGAAACCTTAAGTTTTTGCTAAGGGACTAGCAAAAGCTAGGCATGGGGGTATGATGAGAACCTCATCATGAGCCATAACTAGCTCATTTTGACCTAATACAAAGGATAAAAGCTCCTACATATCTCAAGGAAAGGCTTAACTCAGAGAATTCTGAGTTTGAGAAGAAAACAAGTCATAAGGGGTAAAAATGCAATTTTACCAGTATAATCTGCATACAGGGTAATTCAGGGCCCAAACATAGGTCAAAGCAGCTTAATAAGAATAAAAGTGGGATGAGATGATCTAGCAAGGGCTACAGCACTTCCAAGAAACTAAATGATAATCTGTAACCCAAAAACAACCCACTTCAATTCACAAGGTTCGAGGCAAAGTAAAAATAGAATAAACCCTCTAAAATTCATAGAAAAATAATCTCTATGGTTTAGAACCTTCAATTTGGCCTTCAGAACCCATTTTGACCTACATTGAGAACCATGCCCAATTAATAACTTAATTTGGGTTTTTACGTAAATTGACCGGTCAAACAAGGTTTAATATAGAAATGAAATTCACCATCAGATTCCTTAGGTCCTAATTAATCATGTATAAAAACTTGAGCCTAAGAAGAAACCTCCTTGACCGACTTTACACTTTGGTCCTCATATATTTACTCTTTGGCCCTCAACTTTTGAACCCTCGCATTTTGGCCCCTAACTCTCCTTCGTTCTTTGCGATCAGGTCCCCCCTGCAAAACCTACCAGCACCATGCTCCGGCGACCTTGCGCGGAGCATGGCGCCGCGCAGGGTGAGGGGGGGAACCTGGCAAGTAAACCGGGGGTGCCCTGCGTCGTCAGCCGTCGCAGGGACACCCCCTTGGTCGTTGTAACCCACCATACCGGCCGTACGAACGCACGGACGGTATGGGTCTCCATCTCCGGCGTCCTCCGGCGAGGGAGACACGTCGTCTCCCTCCGCCTTCCTCCCTGTTTTGATCCCTATAAATACCCCCCGTTGCTCCACCGACCGGGGTAGCTTGGATCTGACGGAGAAAACCCCCAACGTTCCTCTCTTCTCTCTCCAGCAGACGCTCACCAGCTCCGGTGGTTCCTCCCCCTGCTCCTCTTCGCTCTGCCGCAATACCAGCAGCAGAGACTTCCTCCCCTGCTCTTCCCGCGCCACGCCGCACCCAGCTGGCGCCTCTCCGGCTCTCTGCTCGCCGCCGCCCCTTTCCCTGAGCATCGTCTTCTCCGGCGACAGTCGATACGACTGTCGCCCTGCTACTCCCCCTTCGTCCCTGCAAGTAAGCTAGAACTACTCCCCTTCTTCTCCTCTTTCTTTCCCTGCTTTCAATTTATTCAATTAAGCCCTCGACCGACCCTGACCATCGTCACCCCCTTCGTCTCCGGCCACCCTCCGGCGAGATGCTCCCATCGCTCCACAGCCTCACACACCTCGCCGACCCTCACCGAACCTCCGCCTCATCACACTGAGCACCCCCCACCCCTTCACTGCCACTCCACACCTCCATAACGCTTCCCCCAACAAACCCATCCTCCGACCCACAGTCCGACCTAGGGCAGCCCTTGCACGCCGCCCCACGCCTTGCCACCACCCACACGAGCTTCGCCGCACCCTGGCGAAGCTCCCGGCACCTTCTGATTAGGCCGAGAGGCCATTTTTCTGTGAACAGGCCACCCGACCTCCGCCGCCATTGCCGTGCAGAAGGAGCTGCTTCCGCCTGCAGCTACAGGCGCGCCACGCTCAGCGCCACGCCCAGATTCGACTCCCAGGCCTTGCGAGGCGTTTCGACAAAACACCAGGCTCGCAGCTAAGGCAGAAGGCTTCGCGTGACGCCGCGATCGCCCGCTGCTTTCCCCGCTGCGGGCGCGCAATTGAGGTGGGACATTTAGTCCCACCTCGGAAAAGTCTGAAGAGGCGCAGCGATATAAGACGCAAAAGTGCTGGAGGCTTACTGCCTCAGCACACGGGGTGAGGTCCCCTTCGCCCGCCCGGTTACCCGGTCTCGTCCGCGCTCACGCCCCGCGGACCTGACCCGACCCGACCCGACTTAGACTGACCTGCACTCCTCGCCCACCACGCACGCCGGTGGGCCTGGACCCGGGCGCGACCCGTACCCGACTACCCGGCAGCTCTGGGAGAGCTTTCCCAAGAGTGGTTTCAGAGAGAGAGAGACGCAGGGGGAGAGGGTAGAGTAGGTTTTGCCTCTGACGTAAAACTATGTAGTGTGCAGGCACAGGTGAAGAAGAAGGACCGCAGAAGAAGAAGGAAGCTGAGGGAGACACTGTAGCAACAGGCAGTTTAAGTCATCTGATTTGGAAATCAGACGACGTCCTGAAGAAAAAAAAAAAGAGAAAGAAGGAGGGGCGACGTCCTGACTGGAAGAAGAAAATATGAAGAACATCAGAAGAAGGCGAGGCAGAGGAGAACACAAAAGAACAAGGGAAGAACTGAAAGAAGAAAAACAAAGAAGAAAGAAGAAGATCTGAAGAAAGACAGAAGAAAAAGGAAGAGCAGGAACAGCTGGAACAAGAAGAAGAACATCACCTCTGCAGACAAAGAAGAAGAAGATCTGAGACGAGGAGAAACAAAGAGAAAAAAAAAGACACCAAATTCTTTCTCTCTCTTTGTTTATTTTTGTAAAAGAAACATGTATATCTCTAGAATACAACTTGCTCCCTGAGTTCGACCTCGGGAACTCTTTTCCGAGTAAAAAACAAAAAAAAAAAAAAAATTTTATTTGAAATGATGGCAACAACTGGCTATATTACAACGACATAACAATAAAACCCGGTTATCTCTAGAAGCCATCGTTATCAATAACCTTTCTGGGAGAAACACAAGAAACTAGGGTAAAACTACAATCTTACCAATGTAGTACAACCATGAGTTTTCTCAAGGGTTAAACAAAGGTCAAATGGTCTTAATAAGATAACAAGTGGGTTGGATTTGACAAAAAAGGGTTTGTGTGAGTTCTGAGAATTAAATGACTTTTGAAACCTTAAAAATAGACCCACTTAATTAACCAAGGTTCTGGTCAGGATGAAATTCACTTAAACCCTCTAACAATCATAGAAAAATATTATTTAGGGTTTAGTACCTTCAATTTAGCCATTAAAACCCATCTTGACCTAGATGGGGTGCCAGACATATATTTGCCATAAATTAGGTTTTTTCATAAATTTCCTAGTCAAATGTGGTCAAACCCAAAATCAAACTTCACCATTGGATTCCTTAAGTCCAAATTAGGTTTGTACCAAAATTTGGACCCAAGATTAGTGTGCCTTGACCTAGTTTGCAAAAAGGTCTAGTTTGATTACATTTCTACCCCTAACTTTCAAAAACCCTTGCTAACTGCCCCCTAGCTTTCTCATCATCTTCACAAGTAGGTCCCTCCACCATTATTGCTGAGGAAACCTACTCTGGCGACCTTTAACTTGGAAGTTCTTCTCGATTCTTTGGAGGATCTCTTCTAAAATTGGAAGGAAGATCCTCTAAGAAATCCCCGTCAGTATGAACCCATCTTTGAGATTTGATTCCCTCCCAATCTCTCATATGAACGCATGAGAGATGTGGGTATCTCAACAACTTCCATCTCTGGTGACCTTCCAAGCTTGGGAAACTTGCTTCCCAAGCCCTAACAGACCTCCAGAGCTCTATTCAAAGAAGCCCAGATCTCCCTGACTCCTTCACGCTTGATTTCAGCCGCGAAAACCCCTAATTCCACTTTTCCTCTCACGGCTGTAGGCTCCTCGACGTCCGGCAATCTTCCCTGCTCCTCCTCGTCATCCGACCGCCATACCTATGGCGGATCCATCCTCCCTGACTTCGTTCGAGTCTCGCCGTACCAGCAAGCGCTACTCTCTCTTCATCCTCGCCGATCCCACCTCACCGGAGTCGCCTTCGTTTCCAGCGTTGGCTGCACCAGACCTGATGCCTTCGCTCACCTCCATTGTCCCTTGACCTCCCAGATAAGTCCCTGATTGCTCTACTTTCTTCTCTACCCTCTACTTTCCAAAGTTTGCCACTGTCGTCCCTCACACCTTCTCTTCCACCTTCGATCACTAATTCCGACGATGCCATCCCACCTCCATAGGCCACCATAACCCTCGCCAACAAGCCCACAACCTCTGCCTCACTTCACTAATCACTTCCCCTCACTCCACTCACCGCACCACTCACCCAAACACCTCCCCAAACACACCCACTCACTCGCACATAGTGTGCCCTAGGCATGCACTCACAGGAACCCATGAGCCACACCAACACCCCCAACACATCCGTCGTGCTCTGACGAAGCTCCCTGAACAATTTGACGTGGCTGCAACATCGTTCTTGTGTTTTTAGGTTCAGGCCCCATCCGCCATTGGCGAATGAGCTTGAAGCTCGCTTGAAGCCACTCTAGGTGCTGCTATCCCAGGTTGTGTAGAATTCCCTCGCATACGCATCCAGACCCTCAGTTGTTGTCGTATGCCTCTACAGCCTCGCCAATTTGGTCAAGACCCTGCAACTGCGGTGTGCGAAAGGACGGTAGGACATTTAGTCCAGCCTCAGAAGTGAAGAGGCGCTTTCATGCGTATAAAGTGAAAAAGTGTAGAAGGCTGTTCGCCTCCAACACTGAGGGTGAGGTCCTCATCCCCCCTTCATCAGACTCGTCCACAGCATTGCCTACGTGGACCTGGTCGACCCGACTACCAGCCTGACTTCACTCCTCGCTCACCACACACGTCGGTGAGCCTGGACCCAGGTATGCGATAGGTTCGATTACCGGACCGACTGAGGCCTGGGAGAGCGAGACTGAAATAGAAAGAGAGAAAGAGGGAGGAGAGTTGCGTGGGGTTAGGGGGGTTTTTTGCTCTGAGAGGATTGGCTCCAACACTTAGCTAATTCAGAGGAAGAAGAGGAGGTCAGGCAGAAGAATAGAAGAAGAGGAAGAGAAGGACCTTAGAGAAGGAAAAGGCAAAGGCAGAGAAAGAAGAAGAGAAGTCCAAAGGAAGAAGCTGAAGAGAAAGAGAAGGATCAAAGAAGAAGAAGAGCAGAAGCCAAAGAAGGAAGAAGAAGAGGAAACCATAGTAGAAGCCAAAGCAGAAGAAGAAGAAGAAGAAGAAGAAAGAGAAGAAGCAAAGGTAGAGAAAGAGAAGGAACGATCAGACACTTTAAGTCATCTGATTCCTTCATCAGATGACAAATCATTGAATTACATTACATATTCATACATTGATTTCTTTGGTGATATTGTAGGAGTATTTGGTGATCTACATCACCATTTTACTCCCACATTTTTGCACTCTAATACTGATATTATTGCATACTCTTTTAATTCTGAATTATGATCTTGATTTCTAAATACCAATTTGCCCCCTGTGTTCAACCTCGGAAATCTTTTCGAGTAATAAAATTGTATTTGTTTTCAAAGCGATTTCGACTATAATGCAATGCGATTATTCTAAAGCATCGATCTCACTTTTCGATAAACATTTTGGCACCGTTGTCGGGGAGCAATGGGCAATTTGAAATTCTTGATTACAATTTCTGATACAGATTCTAACTTGCTTTATCTCATTTGTTGTGGTTGTTTCAGGGAGAAGAAACATTGAAGAAAGTCAGCCGCACACAGTAGGGGTAGGTAACTTCTGATTACTCTCTCTCTCTTAAGCCCCTCATTCTGAAAAGGAAAAAAAGGATAAAATCAATTAGGGTTGCTTGCTTTACATTCTTAGCTAATTCATCAAGTTGCCTGATTTGATTTCAACAATAAAATCTGATTTGTGCATGCACTTAAGGTAACTAGGGCTATCACATTCTTGTTTGAGCCCTAGATACCACATTTGGCAAACTAAATTGGACCAAAATTAGAGCCAATTAAGGAGTCCAAGCTAGGATTTTTAGAGACACACTTTCATAAGCAAGAATCAACTTTCCAAAATGATGTGTGCCTAAGCCTTGGTTGAATTGATCTATTCAAGAAAACCCTAAAAATCAGGCTCTTAATCTCACTTGAATCCTAAAAGAGGGACCTAAAACTTCTCAAAGAACAAATAGGTGAAGTCGACCCACCTTGTTGGGTCAACCAACCTTCAAATTAGGTCACTTGTTGCACTCAATACATCTAAAGTTCAAGTGAAATCCTAATCAACCTTGTTCTTTAATAAAATCGGTAGACTTAAGAGGTCAAGTCTCCATTCTTGTCTACCTGGAACATCAGTGACAAGAGAGGTCGGGTAGGGGAAACCCTGTAACCCATGGGGGCGCTCTACCGTGTAGGGGTCTTTGCGGGACTCTCCCTCTCTGGCTGCCCAGGTATTTCTCATGTGGACGATTTTCTGACTAAGGGATATCATCCGCCCGAACCTCTATAGTCATCAAAATTTTTTGGGTGTCTTGATTGGGTCCATCACATTATATTTTCATCCAGACCATCAGTGCATGTTTGGTAGGAGGCCCTTAAGACCATCCTTGAGGGCTCCTTTAGTCATTCACTCCTGCCGAGGCCAGGCCTCAACTTTCGTGTTTGTGCAACAACCCCATCACATAGACATCTTTGATTCATCTGAGCCTAATTCTCTTTCATCCATCATCATGGCACAACCCGCAGAAGAAGAGAACAACCTTGAGAACCAACTTCAGTGCCTTAATGATTTATTCCAAGCCTTTGTGAATCCACCGCAGCATCCTATGATGCGAGATCATTACAATCCCGCTGCGGTGGCGATCAATCCTCGAGTCCAAATTCTCACTGGAGGTCCTGATTTTGAACTCAAGCCCAATATGATTCATGCTATTACAAAGTTTCATGGGCTCAATTCTGAGGATCTTTTTCAGCACATCAAACAACTCAAGCATCTGGCCCAGACCTTCAGGTCAGAGGTCCAAAATCGAGACATTCTTCTCATGAAGATGTTCTCCTTCTCTCTCATGGACAAAGTAGCTCGCTGGAATCATACTCAAATGCATCCAATCAACACATGGGCTAAACTACAATCCAAGTTTCTACAAAAGTTCTTCCCAGTTGGTTGGATGAATGCTTTATGACACCAGATCATGCACTTCACACAGCAACCTGGAGAACCACTTCACGAGGCATGGGATCATTTTCTGGATCTCATGCAAAAGTGCCCCCATCACAGAGTTCCTTAATGGAAACAAGTCCAGTCTTTTTACCAGGGACTCTGTGAAGATATCTATTTATTCATCAATGCAACTTGTGGAGGAAACATTATGGGTCAACACGAAGACATTGTGTGGGAGTTTCTCGAGAATATGTGCGAGAACTCCATCAATAATGACTCCATGGGCTTATTCGATCGGACAAATGCCTGCGCATCGTCGAATCCAAGGGGAGCACATGAGCTGCAGGGCCTGTCCTCATTTGTCGACTTGGAATTGATGGCCAATCATTCAGACAATGTCTCTATCATTGAGAAGAAGGTGGATGAGCTAACTTGACATCTGCAGCGAGCCACCTCTATGCAAAACCCGTTCACACAGCTACCCTCTGGGAGGGAAGCTGTGCATAACATCTATCATCGATCTTCTCAGGGGATGGACCCGTATCCACCCCCATCTGACTCTTGGACCGGAGGAAACTCTAACCCTGCCTACTCTAGTTGGGGGAACCCTAAACCCTCATACTCTGACTTTTTTGAGGTTCCTCAGACCTGCGAGGACCTCAACGCCATCCAGAATGACCCATTCTCTAATACCTATAACCGTAGATGGCAGAATCATCCTAATTTCCTATGGGTGGGAAACAATTAGAATCAAAGACCACCATATCAACCCCATCCACAAGCTCCTCATCCATATTAGTTGCCTCAGCCTCGACCCAACCCCACCTATCAATCTGGGCCAACTCTGACAGATCAAATGACTCTTATCCTTCAGACTCTGGCTGACATTCAAAAGATGAATGCAGCTATGCAAAAACAACATAATGACGAGATCACAAAGGTTCGCAACCAACTCACCTAAATGGCGAATTCCCACCAACCTGGCACACTCCCTTTGCAACCTCTGCCAAATCCGAATATCGTGCTGAATCAGAGGCGCGTTATGAACACAAATCCGGGCCTAGCACACATGATTTATCAGACCCCTTCTGCTCCATCACCTGACGAGATGGAAGCTTCGACATAATACTCGAAATTTCAGCAGCAACCACCTATTTTACCCACACCAAACCAGAATCAGGCAGGACTAAATTCAGTAACAACCCTTAGTGGCAAAGCAACACAGGTCCCACCTTACCCAAGCCACTTTTAGCCTGGTAATAACCCAAACCCTAGGATAGTCATCCAGGATACCCAGTCTCAGGTCAAGAACCTGGACCTATTCTAGAGGAACCATCCAAGGTTCCATTTGCCGAGGCCTTGACCAAGGGAAAGAGGACAACCAAACCTGTGGCACTCGAGGAGGACCTGGTCAAGCTCTTTGAATAGGTCCATATAATCATCCCCTTGATGGATGCAATTCACCACGTATCGGCTTATGCACGATTCTTGAAAGATCTGTGTACACCTCAGCATAAGCCGCAAACCGAAAGTGGGAGCCAAATCGTATTGTCATAGCAAGCCAGCTCTATAATTTTGAGCAAACTCCCACCTAAGGCAAAAGACCCAGGTACTCCCCTGATTTCCTGTACAATTGGTGATGTCCAATTTGATAGAGCATTATTGGATCTAGGAGCCTCCATAAACCTAATACCTACATCCCTACTTGACCATCTTGAGGAATTTGAGCTCAAACCGACAGAGGTGACCTTAGAATTGGTAGACCGATCTATTAAGTCACCTAAAGGAGTTCTTGAGGATGTCATTGTTAGGGTTTGGGATTTCTATTTCCTGGTGGATTTCGTAGTCTTGGATATGGATGCTCCAGAAAATCCAAAAAACACACCAATCATATTAGGGAGACCCTTTCTGGCCACTACTATGGCCAACATAAATTGTGAGGAGGGCCAAATTAAACTGAAATTTGGGAACTAGACATTAAAGATTGACATCTTTATGGCCTGACAAGGGATTAATTGTAGAGTTATAGAGCAAATATGTGATATCAAGGCTATGGTTGACGATCTGTATATTGAGGAAAACATGACTACTTCTGATCAACCACAAGAGGATAAAAACCTGCAATCAGAGGAGTCCAAACTTGACCAAGACACACCCATAACTCCTTCCCTTGCTCCTGACACACACCCTGAACCACCCGCTGCTACTGGTAGCCCTATTTTGGAACTTAATCCTCTTCCCAAACATCTAAAGTACGTCTTTTTGGGTTCCAATCAGATGTTTCCTATGATTATCAACTCCTGACTCACACCTGATCAGGAATCCCGTCTGATTACTATTCTCCAGCAACATCGAAGAGCCATTGGATGGACTCTCGATGATTTGACTGGTATCAGCCCCTCTTACTGCACACACCTCATCTATATTGAAGAGGGCACATGACCTTCCTGTGAAATGCAGAGACGTCTGAATCCTAATCTGCAAGAAGTCATGAAAAAGGCGATCATTAAGTGGTTAGATGCTAGGATCATCTACCCGATCTCCAACAATCGGTGGGTGAGTCTAATCCCGGTTGTGCCTAAGAAGGCAGGACTCACCGTGATCACGACTAAAACTGGAGAAATCATACCAACCCGTGTGGTGAATTCGTGGAGAGTTTGCATTGATTACAGAAGACTCAATACCTCCACAAAGAAGGATCATTTCCCACTACCGTTTATTGATCAGATCCTCGAAAAACTAGCAGGAAATAGATTCTTCTACTTTTTAGATAGGTATTCTGGGTATAACCAGGTGGCAATCCATCCTGAGAACCAAGAAAAGACCACTTTCACCTGCCCCTTCGGGATGTACGCGTTTCGAAGGATACCTTTCGATCTCTGCAATGCACCTGCTACTTTTCACCGGTGCATGCTTGCCATATTCTCAGATATGGTAGGTGATTATCTGGAAGTCTTCATGGATGACTTCTTAGTGTTTGGCGAATCATTTGACGATTGCCTCCTGCACTTGGTCCAGATCCTCAGGTGGTGCATTGATATGAATCTGGTTCTTTCCTGGGAAAAGAGCCACTTCATGGTGCCTGAAGGAATTATCCTGGGGCATCTCATCTCAGAAAAAGGCATCCAGGTTGATTGAGCCAAGGTGAATCTGATCTCCAAACTCCCTATGCCTAGCTCGATCAAGAACATTCGATCTTTCCTGGGACATGTTGATTTTTACTGTCGATTCATTCCTGATTTCTCAAAAATCGCGTGCCCTCTTAACTAATCTACTATCTAAGGATGTTCCTTTTGAAATATCCAAGGAATGCACTCAAGCATTTGAGATCCTACGTGAACAAGTTACCCAAGCTCTGATCCTACAGTCCCCTGATTGGTCTCAACCCTTTGAGATCATGTGCGATGCATCTGATTTCACTGTAGGAGCGGTACTTAGATAGAAAATTGATGGAAAACCCATGCTCATCTACTACGCTAGCAAGACACTTGACAAGGCTTAGTGTAACTACAAAGTTATTGAGAAAGAGCTGCCAACCGTAGTATTTACCCTGGAAATGTTTAGATCGTATCTTCTAGGTTCCCGTGTTATCATTTACTCTGATCACACAGCTGTGAGGCATCTCCTTGCGAAGAAGGATGCGAAACCTCGACTGATCTACTAGATCATGCTGTTGCAAGAATTTGACTTCGAGATTCACGATAAGGTGGGAACACAGAATGTAGCAGTTGATTACTTGTCCTACCTTCCTTCTGACATTATCAACCCTTTCGGATCCATTACGGAACATTTTCCTGATGAGCACCTCCTGACTATTAGTATAAGGCTTCCATGGTTTGTTGATCTAGTAAACTACCTAGCATCACATCAGATTCCGTCCGATTGGCCGATGGACAAGAAAGACAAATTTCTTTCCGATGCCAAGTACTACTTTTGGGAAGACCCGTATCTCTTCTGCATAGATGTTGACCAAATCATTCGACGGTGTGTCCCGAAAGTAGAAATTCAAGGCATCTTGTCCTTCTGCCATGACCAAGCATGCGGTGGACACTTCTCTGGTCGTAAAACCGCAGCTAAAGTCCTCTAGTGTGACTTCTATTGGCCCACGATTTTCAAAGGCACATACAATTACTATAAGGCATGCACTTGTTGTCAGACCTTAGGCAACATGAGCTACCGTGATATGATGCCCTTACAGCCAATTCTCATATGCAAAATCTTCGATGTCTAGGGGATTGATTTTATGGAACCCTTTCCTGTTTCAGATGGCTTCAAGTACATTCTACTCGCTGTTGACTATGTGTCCAAATGGATTGAAGCCATTCCGACCCGAACCAATGATCATAAAGTGGTTATCAAATTCATTCATCAGAACATCTTTTCTCAGTTCGGGATTCCACGTGCTATAATCTCTGATGGAGTGGCCCATTTCACTAATGCTCAGTTCAGGTCATTAATGACCAAATACGGGGTGTCATACCGAATGTCTACTCCTTACCACCCCCAAACTAATGGTCTAGCTGAGTTATCAAATCGGGAGATCAAGAAAATCCTCCAGGTTACTGTTAGACCTGACAGGAAAGACTGGTCATCTTGACTTTCGAAAGCTTTATGGGCTTATAGGATGACCCACAAAACCCAATTAGGTATGTCTCCCTTCATATTAGTGTACGGGAAGGCATGTCACCTCCTTGTCGAATTGGAGCACAAAGCCTATTGGGAAGTACGGAACTGCAATCTCGATCTTTCTAAGGCAGGAACCCACAGAAAGCTTTAAATGAACGAGATCGATGAATTACGCCATGATGCGTATGGGAACTAGTGAATTTACAAAGAGCAGGTTAAGCCTTTCACGACAAGCACATATCCAGAAAGACCTTTTACCCTAGTCAAAAAGTCCTACTCTTTGATGCCAAACTCAAACTATTCCCAGGAAAACTCAGTTCAAAATGGATTGGACCTTACCACGTCCGACGAATCTTTGGAAATGGAGCTATCGAAATTAGTCAACTTAGCCATGATTCAGAACCTTTTGTACTGAACGGTTAAAGACTCAAACCGTTCATTGAACTTACCGATGCAAATTTGGCTGAGACATCTTTTACCCTCCATTCTCCCTGAGCTCATTGTGCCCAACCGATGGCATTAAACTTAGCACTTAACGAGTGGCAACCTGTCATTTTTGAAAAACTCAAAACCTTTCTTGACACATTCCTATGCTGAACACATATTGCACTTTAGGGTTCATCCATTAGAATAGCTGACTCCACCTCTGGTACAGGTACCTGAGCTTAAAATCATCCGCAACAGTCATCCCGACCCATTCACCCACCCAAAACCTGTTCTAATGAATGATCTAAGCTGAACTCAAACCCACCTAATTTACAATGAGGACATTGCAAATCATAGGCATGGGGGGTATGAAAGTGCAAAATGCCATGAAAATCATCTCACAAGAAAAGGTTTCATCAAAAAAAAAATCACATGTCCCAAAAATACCAAAAAAATGAAAAAATTCTTGAGAAAAGAACAAAAAAATGAGATGAGAGAATTTTGAGGGCATATCAATTTTGAGGAGAAAAGGGGAGAAGTTAAAAATGGCAAAAAGGAGTACAAGTTGAAAAGAAAAGAAAAAGATATAGTCATTAGTAAGAAATTAAGGAATTGACTTAGTTTTAGACCATGTCAAAAGAGAAAATGAAAGGCAAAACGTGCTAATGAAACACAGAAGAGATTAGTAGGAATGCTGATTTTAGGCCTCTTGGATTGTGATCATAGGCTTAAAAATTCAAGTACTCGCTAAGATCTAGATAGTCCTTAAGAGGTTGAGGAAAATACGAAGCTTAAGTATTAGGTCTAAGGCTTAGGGAGTATTCGGCCTCGTTAACTGACCTCTGGTTTTCGGGACTCGGTAACCTAGGCACCCCAATCCACACACAGTCTGGTTTAGTGCACATAAGTATCAAAATCATGCAAATGCATTTAAATCGTTCTGAAAAAGTCACCTAGACTTGGAGCGGCTGATCAACACAAGTTGATTTGGACGAGTTCCCAGCACGGAGATGTGAGAAATTCCCCTTGAAGATGCGCAATAACATATCATCTCCTTGATGCTTGTCTCCTAGGATACCTACGTATCCTACTAGGGGCATGTAAGCACCTTGTGCTGGTTCAGATGCCACGGGTGGCATTATCCCGAAAAGTCGATTACTATGGTTTGGATTTAGCTACAGAACACAATGGGCAGAATTATCTCGAAATCTCGAAAGACAAGGTTTTGGGTGTTGCCATGGGCGATGCTATCTCAAAGCATCGATTACTAGGGACCCTTCGAGGATTGATGATGGGGACTAGGAATCCGATATAGACAATGCTGTGAAGCCAATTCGAAGCTAGAAATAAAAAGAAAAGAGAGAGAAAACTCTCCAAAAATAAAGAAATTCCTCTATCTCTCTCTTACAAAAATGCACTGCAAACTGAACCAAGGCTAAAACATGTTACAAGCATTGGTGCTTTAACCATGGGGATCAACAAACCATAGGTTAGTTCCTGTCGGCCTTAAAAACCTTCGCAGTAGATTGAGGCTAGAGCTGGTCAGGTCCGGATCTTGGTTGATACTTGAGTACCGCTAGGCCTACTATCGGCATTTTAACCTAATCTATAGAAGAAAGCACACATCACAGTTTTTGAGCATCAAAGGATTTCATGGTCTAGAATCAAAGTTAAAACCTTAAAATTTTGCTAAGGGACTAGCAAAAGCTAGTCATGGGGGTATGATGGGAACACCATCATGAGCCCTAACTAGCTTATTTTGACTCAATGAAGAGAATAAATGCTCCTACATAACCAACTGAAGGTCATAATTCACTACATAACCTTTCTAAGAGAAACACAAGAAACTAGGGGTAAAACTGTAATTTTACCAATGAAGTACAACCATGGGTTTTCTCAAGGGCTAAAAAAAGGTCAAATGGTCTTAATAAGATAACAAGTTTGTTGGATTTGACAGAAAAGGGCTTGTGTTAGTTCTGAGAACTAAATACTTTTAAAACCTTAAAAACTGACCCACTTAATTAACCAAGGTTATAGTCAGAATAAAATTCACTTAAACCCTCTAAAAATCATAGAAAAATATTCTTTAGGGTTTAGTACCTTCAATTTGGCCATTAGAACCCATCTTGACCTAGAATAAGGTCCTAGACAAATATTTACCCTAAATTAGGTTTTTACATAAATTTCCCAGTCAAACGTGGTCAAACCCAAAATCGAACTTTACCATTGGATTCCTTAGGTCTAAATTAGGTTTGTACCAAAATTTAGACCCAAGATTAGTGTGCCTTGACCTAGTTTGCAAAAAGGTCTAGTTTGATTACATTTCTACCCCTAACTTTCAAAAACCCTTGCTAACTGCCCCCTAGCTTTCTCATCATCTTCACAAGTAGGTCCCTCCACCATTATCGTGGAGGAAACCTACTCCGGCGACCTTTAACTTGGAAGTTCTCCTTGATTGCTTGCAGGATCTCTTCCAAAATTGGAAGGAAGATCCTCTGAGAAATCCCCGTCAATATGAACCCATCTTTAAGATCTGATTCCCTCCCAATCTCTCATGCGAACGCATGAGAGATGTGGGTATCTCAACAACTTCCATCTCCGACGACCTTCTAAGCTTGGGAAGCTTGCTTCCTAAGCCCTAACCGATCTCCAGAGCTCTATTTAAAGAAGCCCAGATCTCCCTGACTCCTTCACGGTTGATTTTGACTGCGAATACCCCTAATTCCTCTTTTCCCCTTGCGTTCGTAGGCTCCTCAACGTCCAGTGACCTTCCCTACTCCTCCTCGTCGTTCGATCGCCATACCTGCGGCAGACCCATCATACTTGACTTCATCCACGTCTCGCCATACCAGCAGGCGCTACTCTCTCTTCATCCTCACGGATCCCACCTCATCGGAGCCACCTTCATCTCCGGCATCAGCCACACCAGACCCGACGCCTTCACTTACCACCTTCGTCCCTTGACCTCCCAGATATGTCCTAGATTCCTCTACTTTCTTCTCCACCCTCTACTTTCTAGAGTCAACCACTACCACCCCTCGCACCTTCATCTCTTCCACCTCTGACCACTAACTCCGGCGAAGCCATCCCACCTCCACAGGCCACCACAACCCTCGCCGACAAGCCCACAACCTCTGCCTCACTTCATTGATCACTTCCCCTCATTCCACTCACCGCACCACTCACCCAAACACCTCCCTGAACACATCCACTCACTCGCACACAGTGTGCCCTAGGCACGCACTCATAAGCACCCACGAGCCATGCCAACACACCCAGCACATCCGCCATGCTCCGATGAAGCTCCCAGAACGATATGACATGGTCGCGAGGCCGTTCTTGTGTTTTCAGGTTCAGGCCCCATCCACCATTGGCGAACGAGCTTGAAGCTCGCTTGAAGCTGCTCCAGGTGCTGCTGTCCCAGGCTGCATGGAATTCCCTCACGCATGCATCCAGGCCCTCACTTGGTGTCATATACCTCTACAGCCTCACCAATTTGGTCAAGACCCAGCTGCTGCGATGTGCAAAAGGAAGGTTGGACATTTAGTCCCACCTCAGAAGTGAAGAGGCACTTTCATGTGCATAAAGTGAAAAAGTGCAGAAGGCTGTTCGCCTCCAACATTGAGGGTGAGTTCCTCCTCCCCCCTTCACCAGACTCGTCCGTGGCACTGCTTAAGCGGACCTGGTCGACCCGACTACCCTCCTGACTTCACTCCTTGCTCACCACACACATCGATGAGCCTGGACCCGGGTATGCGATAGGTTCGATTACCTGATCGGCTGAGGCTATGGGAGAGCGATACTGAAATAGAAAGAGAGAAAGAGAGTGGAGAGCTGCGTAGGGTTAGGGGGTTTTTTGCTCTGAGAGGATTGGCTCCAGCACTTAGCCAATTCAGAGGAAGAAGAGGAGGTCAGGAAGAAGAAGAGAAAGTGAAGGACCTCAGAGAAGGAAATGGCAAAGGCAGAGAAAGAAGAAGAGAAGGCCAAAGGAAGAAGCTAAAGAGAAAGAGAAGGATCGAAGAAGAAGAGCAGAAGCCAAAGAAGGAAGAAGAAGAAGAAGAGGAAGCCATAGTATAAGCCAAAGCAGAAGAAGAAGAAAGAGAAGAAGCAAAGGCAGAGAAAGAGAAGGAAGGATCAGACACTTTAAGTTGTCTGATTCCTTCACCAGAAGATATATCATTGGCTTACATTGCATATTCATACATTGAGTTCCTTGGTGATATTGTAGGAGTATTTGGTGATCTACATCACCATTTTATTCCCATATTTTTTCACTCTGATACTGATATTATTGCATACTCTTATAATTCTGAATTATGATCTTGATTTCTAAATACCAATTTGCTCCCTTTGTTCGACCTCGGAAATCTTTTCGAGTAATAAAATTGTATTTATTTTTAAAGCGATTTCGACTATACTACAACGTGATTATTTTAAAACATCAATCTCCCTTTTTGATAAACAGGAAGTTAGGTTTTTGGTTAAAATTTTAGGTTTCTGGTTATGAATTAATGGCTTTCAGTTGAGGGTTTTTAATTTTGCATTTAGAATTTTATTTTAGGCTTCTTGCTTTTTGAGGATATGATTTTCTATTGAGGGTTTGGGGTTTTAAGTTTTGCATTTGGGTTATGGTTTAGCTAACATTTTTAGGTTACTATTTCCCTTTATTAATATAAAAAAATAAATTAAAATTGTCAAATGTTTTCTTTTTCAATTTTAGATTATATTAATTAGTCTTACACATTTGCACAAATTTAGAAGCACTTCATGACAAATAATAAAAATTGTAACCCCTAGGTTACAGGTTGTAGGAGGGATATAATTATGTCAAAAAACTTGCTCGTCAAGACTTATTATCATGTTATACGGAGAATGTAGAGTATGTGTATACTTCACTTATATGTACGATGTGTTGTCTTTGTAGCATGCCATAAGTGTCGATCATCTTTAGTTTGGTGAAGATCCTGGTCTAAAGAGGGTCCTTGAAGATTTAGTCACAACTTAGGGTTACTTGTTACATGTAACTAGTGTGTAGAGAAATTTCGATCGCATTTTTTCACTCTTCTCAGGTATGCCAACTAATCTTAGCTCCATTCTCGAATTACCATTTAGCGGTTGCTATTGGGAATGTAGTTAAGGTTAGTCTTGGGGGATATACAGGAGAAGTGTGGGGAGGCGCTGCCGAAATTTCTCCACACACTAGTTGCACGTAACAAGTAATGTTGTGATCAAATCTTCATGGATAGGCTATCAAGTGAAAACCTTCTTCAAAATACAAATATTTTTGCTATATTTTCTCCTAACTTACATGTGGTTTATTAAAAATTTTAGGTTACCATGGACAAATTTTGAATTTGTCTGAGGAATTTGGATTACACTAAGTATAAGAGTGAAGTGATCTCATTCCTAGATTGGGCCTTCCATGAAGATAGGAAACAATCCAGACGTGGAGAATATTTTCAGAAAATATTCTGTCAGTGTAGGAAGTGTTTCAGTGGATTTGTCCAGGATAAGAAAATAACTCAAGAGCATGTGATCTATAATGGTTGGTGGTAGCATTACATGAAGTAGACTACACATGGAGAGGGACCAACACAGAATGACACATGGAATACAGTGGAAGTAGATGAGTCAGATGACAATGAGGATGATGAAAATCAAATCGATGAGATGCTGCATGAGATGAGAGAGGCTGATCCTGATATTGTAATTGATGAGGAAGAATTCAATAACTATAATAAGCTTTATGATGCAATGAAGGCAGTTGAGGAGGCTATCACGCCTGGAATTAGTTCCATAATGAGGCTATCTTTTCTGTTAAGATAATTTCAGATGAAAGTTTTGAATAGAGCTATGTCAGAGGTGATTCAGTTTATACAGGAGTTGTTAAATAATCCTAATGGTATGCCAGAGTTGTGGTATGAAGCAAAGAAACAAATACGAGTACTTGGTATGAATTGTGAGAAGATTCACGCATGTCCCAATGGCAGCGTGTTACACAGAAACGAGTATGCTAACTTGACTTCCTCATTGAAATGTTGTAAGGAATGATATAAAGGATACAGGAAACAGGCCAGAAAGGTTCTTTGTTATTTTTCGTTGATTCCAAGGTCGCAACGGGTGTTTATTTCTAATAGAAATGCAACGTGGATGAGGTGGCATTAGTAAAACAAGTCAGAAGATGGCCTTATTCACCATCCAACTGATTCAAAGGAGTGGAAAATTTTTGACAGCAAACATTTATCATTTGTAGAGGATTCACGTAATGTTAGATTGGGTCATGCAAGCAACGGATTTAATCCCTTTAGAAACATGTACCCATTGTATTCTATTTGGCTATCCATGATGGTTACTTACAACTTACCTTTCTGGCTCTGCATGAGATCCTCATTTATGATGTTGACCCTCTTTATCCCAAGTCCCAAGCAATTAGGAAATGCAATTGATGTCTACTTACAACCGTTAGTAGATGAACTGAAACAACTGTGGCATGACGGTTTTGATGCAAAGAAGAAAGAATTCTTTCAAATGTATGTGGCTTTGTTCTGGACCATAAATGACTTCCCAGCATATGTGAACCTTTCTGGATGGAGTACGAAAGGAAAGTTTGCCTGCCCAATATGTATGGATGATACACATCATTTACATCTTCCTGAAAATAAGAAATTGCCTTATTTAGGGCACCATAGATTATCCTGATCAGATATCTCGAAATTGATTGGAAACCATCATAGTATAGTCCCAAAATCTAATTTAAACAAAAATTATGTATTGAGACAGTGAGTCCCGGTCTATCTTAGGGACGTAGATAAAAGTGAAATTGATTTGACTTCTCTACTTGCTTAAAATTATTGTTCGGTATTTAAAATATGAATATAGGATTCGCTGGTTGCGTTGTTAACTCGTAAGACGTGCGCATGAGTAAAAAATAATATAAATGTGAAGGTATGCGTATTGGTGCACATTATCTTAACTTTGCAATGGCGACCCACAGAATATTCATTAATCGTTAAATCCTCTATATCTTCCAAAACCGACATTTCAATTGCACAAAAGATATGGAAATATGGAGCATGCAACTGTTGATTTTATTTCCTCATTAATAATGTCATTACAATGATTCTCGAGGAAAGCTTGTACATGAAAGCTTGAAAACAACAATTCTAGCTGACAGAAAAGTATGCATGCATGGATCTAAGGAAGATTATGCATGCATACATCAAGGCAGAAGATTACTACTTATACTAACAGAAAATAATGCAAGAATTAATTAATCTATGAAGAACACTAATCTAGCTAACAGAAAATAGGCATTAGAGGTGGTCTCCAATGGCTGTGTGGCCTGAGGTGGTGGGAGGGAAGAGAGGGATGTCCAAGGTGGTTGGCCAGCCTCTTGAGAAGGTGGTGGAGTTGCTTGGATCTTAGACTTGAGGGTGGTGGTGCTTGAAGGTGGAGGAGCTCGCCAATGGTATTGGAGATGGAGCTGACATCCAAGATCTAGATTTAGACGGGTCCCTTGGCCGTCCATGATGGTCTTTAAATAGACCAAGGGATGCCTCATCTAGAGAAGTGTGGAACTCTCTAGAAGAGCTCCCATATTGGCTGTCTAACCCATTTGAAATGGGTCTTCTTAGATCCACTTCTTATGGGTATGATTGTGGACTCCTTGAAAGGCTATTTTTAGTCTTTCAAGGTGGTACCACTTGGAGGCCATTCTAGAGAATTCTAGAGTGGGAGACTAAGTGGTGGTGTGTGTACGTGAGTGTGTCGGTGTGGCTAGGTGGTTTAGGTCGAGTCATATAAGTCTAGGTTGGTTTCTAAAACTAGGTTCATAAAACCTAATACTAAAGTGATAAGTGCAATTAAAATTATCCTAAGTTTAATTGAGTGGATGTGTGTAATTGGGAGAGAAAGTTGCCAATTTGGTCAGGCTTGAGTCAATTGGACTCTCACTGAGTTCAATTAGACTTGTGTTGGTTGAGGTTTGAGCTCAATTGGACTCTATGAGTCTAATTGACTAGGTGAAGTGTAATTGACTTAGATCTAAGTCAATTTGGCTTAGTGGGACCTAATTAGGTTCTTAGGAAGGTCTTGGGGTAGTGTACTAGGCTTATGGCACCTTAATTTAGGTTTCTTAGGATGTAGAATTGGGTTTAGGGGCATAAGAAATCAAGATCTAGTCTTGATTTCAAAAACAACAACTAGAGAGGGGTTCCAGACATCTAATTTATTAATCAGATGACTTATACTTCAAAATCAGAAGTCCAACTCTCTGGTCTAGATGTCTAAAGTTGAGTCAGGGTGAATTTGAGGTTTTATCTTGGATTTCTACAGATATCGAACGTTTAACACCTTATCTGGACATCCAATATTCCAATAGAATTGGGTTCTAGCTCTACGGGTGGTGTCTAAGGGTCCTGGACGTCTAGCAACCTACCTGGACATCCAGATATGGGTTGGAATAAGTGTTTTAAAGTTCTCTAAGCTAGGGTGACCTAATCTAAGTGTAGCTAGGGTTTAGGCAGGTATCTAGGGCTATCCTGAGGCTAGGAAAGGTTTTATGTTCTTCATAATTTAACTCATGCATTAAAATTCTATTAGTAAGGTAGTATACCTCATCCCTACATTATGTCTTCATCTTTATTCCAAGGCTTTTGCTCCAGCTTTAGCTTCCTCCCTTCTTCAAATCCAGCTTTAGGCCATCTCCTGAGCCTTTTATTGCCTACAATCCCAAATAGTGCACTAATCACTAGATTATTTCATGATTATTTAAGTAAAATAGAAGAGATATAATGTATGCTATTTATGCATGAATCATACTACAATTATGCGAAGTTCTAACTTAATTCAGGTCATTTAAGTCCTATGATTGCTGTGCAGTTATACCCCCTGCCTAAATCTTGCTAGTCCCTAGCAAATACAAAACTACATTATCTACAAATGGGTCCCTAGAGGACTGATTATTTTTACGAAGCATAAGTTTAGAGATTCTTTTTCCTTTTGTCTTCAACCTAAAATCTTGACATCTAGACAATTGTGAAAGTGCAACTATGTATCTTATGCAACAGATTCGAGTGGAAAGCCGATTCACCTCTAAAGCCTATACTTGACCCCTAGTAAAATTCTTGCAAGATAGGTAAACTTCTTCCCTTGGGGTATAACTAAATATTCTATAATTTCTATCTTGGCTTTTAGCTTAGGTAGAGGATGTTTGAGTCATGTGGGTTTGTATTTGGTAGCTCACTCTCATTTGGTGCTACATATAGATTAGTACTACAGAATCTAAATTTTCAGACTATCAAGTAAATTAACTCAGAGAGAAGCAGGGAAAATTGTGCTCACTTTAGTTCCTTTGTATTTACTCTCTTTTTTTTTCTTTTCTTCTTATTCTTTTTCTTTTGAACTCACAATCTCACTATATTTACACATATAATCCATATTTGGTGGTCTCAAGTGGTATTAACACTTTAATAAAGTTCTAATAACCCTAACACTAAATCAAAATTTCTCAGCGAGTATTTGGGTGGTCAGAAATACAGAGTGATAGGTTAAGGTTATATTTGGTGGATCGTAAATGTGGTGGGTAATGTTGCCTCAATGCAATAAACACTGAACACACTCATTTTTCTACTTTTTCTAAAAAAGAAAAATATCTTTTTTTGCTATATATTTTTTTTTTTCTCTCTTTTTGTTTTTTTTTATTTTTTTCTTTTTTCTTCTCTTTTTTTTTTCAATACAATGCAATGACATCCGCGAATTCTATTCAGGAGGCATTATTGGGGATTGATAGTGTTCAAAAAGATATCAGGAGGCTTATTTGGTGGAAGTGCCTATTCTCAGCACCGGGAAAGAGATGGATAGGATATCATATTTTCTGAAATTGATATCAATACCCTCCTTCAGCCAAGGATTGCGTAAAGAATGGTCGTGACTATCCACATTAGTCCTAGTTTTATTAAAACTCAATCTCCGCATATTTGCCATATTTGGTGGCTCTCAAAAAATTCACACAAAATTCATATGCAGGAACCGAGAGCGAAACTATTCCTAACTTCGAGTATATTACCAAATTATCTAGAATTTCAAATTCCTTGCACTAATCTTAGAGCACTAGTAATACTCTACTCTCACCTCACACTCTATGGTGAATCTTCTAGAAGAAGGTTCACTTGACTCCCTAACCACTGTCCCAGGTTTAGGAAAAGAAACACTGCTTCTTCTCGACCAACTAAAGATGTTTATCGATCTTCACAGTGAATCCATTGCAAAATCTACGTGTGAGTGTGAAAATTGTACTGGATTCTAGATTATAGGATTCAACTAAAGGATATAATCCCTACTGCAACCTCTTGATAAAAATCTTATTCATGAATGCAATATATATATATATGGTATATACAATTAACCTTTTATGATTGTACTTTAATATTGTTATCTTATCAGGTTACATTCAGCTTAGTCCTAATTCAGAACAAAAAGGTGAGTGAAGGAGTTGGAAGTGGCTGTTGTGCACGATTTCTAGCTCTAATGCGAGCATTGGAGGTGGAGTTGGTTGTTCTTAAATTATGGACCCTAAAGTACAATTATCATGCTACTTAAAGGTTTTCAACTTTTTGGCCTAAAAAAAATTCTTTTCAATTTAATGTACACTACCCCCCTATGCCTAAGTTCTTGCATGTCCACATGCATGAATATAACAGAAATAAATTATGATAGGGAGTAAGTGGGTAGAAATCTCCTGGAATCGCTCCTGAATTTTTATTTAGCATAAGCCAACCTGACAATATGTAATATGCAGAGAAATATGCTAAAGGAAAATATGCTATGTATAAAAAGGAAAGCAGATGCTATTTATAAATGCCGAGTTTAACGCCTCTTGCTGAGCAAAATCTCAATCAAATAGATTAGCGATTGTAGAAGAGCAGGTCAAGATCAAAAGGAAGATGTGTTTGTGCATTCCCAGAATCAATGGTCCACAAATGTGAACCAGCTGATGATGCATCCCTACTCCAAAGAGTCTTTCTACAACAGAATGTGGGATAGGGGCAAAAAGTGGAGGATAATTAGGATGAGGATCATGATGCCAATTCTGTTGTTCAATCATGTTCCAGAATTCAATGGGAAGTTGCTGAGGAAGTGGATTGATATGATGATCAAAATGCACGTTAGCATCAAAGTCTAGATCATACGGGTCTTCATAATAGTGATCGACATAAAAAATCATGTTCTCCCCAGGCCCTGGGTTATATGAGGGTACATGTGAAATTGGAAGTTCTATATATAGTCATTGAAATCCTCGTTAGAAATCATCTCATCCCCATCGATGCTATCTTCAGATTCATTGAAAGCTGTCTCAGTCTCCGAGTCGAACCATTCATTAGATTGACTAGGATTGTGAGTAAGTCCCCAGTTCATTCTGCTCAGTATTTCACCCTCATATGTCATAGGTTCCTCATTATTTCCTGCTTTAGATAGCATATCCATTTCCCTAGTCAAATCATCCAAAGCCATTCCTGATATTTGGATATCAGAATTAGGAATAAAGAGTGCAGTCTAAGAATTTCCATCATCATCTTGGTAGGCGAAAGGAGAAAGATGCAAATTAGATGATGTTGGATTGTAAATGGATTCACTTCCCATGGGAAGTGACTCAGATTGATTACTAGTGTCAAATCTAGATGTTGAACTCAATTCATGCAAGCACGTATGATCATTAGGAATGATTGATTCTTCCAAATGGAATGCTTGTACCTTAGGGCTTCCACCAAGATTGGTATCCTCTTATGGATCTACTTCCTTCATCTCAGCCGAGTTGTCCAACCCATGAGGTATCTCCCAAGATTCAGGAAATTTAGATTGACAGTTAGTCTTTGAGATACTAATCCTTTCCTCATCATTTTCACGAATGGGGCTCTCAGATAAGTCCATTCAGGATATTTCCGGCTCATGTCCCATATCCACACCAGATGTTTCTCCCCTTGAATTCATTTCGAGTATCTGCTCTAGAGAATCCATTGTAGCACTTTCAAGTGCAGTCGCTTCAGGTTCTTCGAGGCCCTCAAGTCTATTCTTCACTTGATACTACAAAAGCAGTATTTCTTGAAGTGTTCGATTCTGTTTGGTTAGCCTTGTCAAGGATTCTAATTCCTGAAGGGTCGTCATAAAGATTCATGGGTTGGAATCCAAGTTCATCTTTACTCCAAATTAGTAGTAGTCTGGATTTCATGTAGATAAATTGTGATCTTTCCCTTAGTACTGGCTATCATTCGTTACAATTTAAAATGTGGTCACATATGCAGTGGTAGTTCATCGGGGGTTCTAGGGGGTGAATTAGGTCTACCAATGTTCCATGGGTGAGATGCAAAAGTATGAAATTCATACCCTGGGACATAAGATGGGGTCCTTTGTGGAGCCAATTAGTATTGGTCATAATTACCAGGGTTAGGATTTGGGTTAACCATTTCAGCAACTTGAGAAGAAGGATTAGGCGATACGAAAAGTCGTCTTCACAATCTTGGGTTTGGTTCCCAAGGTTGTTCTAATTCAATGACCCGGGCTTCCAGACGAGCCATTAGGTCCAGATTTGCTGGAGCCTAACCAGGCCCAGGTCTAGGGTTAGCCATCTCGGCTAAACGAGTAGGAGAAGAAGGGTGAGAAGAGGGCCCAGGCGATGTGACGAATTGCCTTCGCCTCCTTGGGATTGGCTCCCAAGGTCCAACTAGTTAAGGTCTATGTGACCTCCAATGCATACACCAACCAACCTGGGTTGGTGCAGCTAAGCCAAACAAGGCAAAGGCCTTATCAATCAAGTGGTCCTTATTATCGGGTAACAAGATTTTTCGTTAAAGTTCTAATTTTTAAAGAAAAATTTATTATACAACCGACTGAAAGTAATCCCAACCCCCCAAGCTAAACTAGCCAATCTGTATGAGGGGACTAAGGGGAAGGTTATTCCTTTGTTTTTAACCTTCGATTCCTTTGTACCCCTTAGACACGATCGTTTGATACTGCTCTGCAGATTTGGCTATGGATTTGACTAGGGCAGTTGTGATGACCCAGTAGTTTGATAACAAATGTAGGTTGATTAATGCAATTTTTACTTAACCTTTTTTTAAATTGGGGTTTTTGGTGAGTGGTCCACAAGGTGACCAAGCTCACCGGCTAGCCACTAAACTTGATTACATCTAGGCTAGTCAAGTGTTGTCTCAAGGTTGTAACCCTAAAAATTGAGTCCTATGGTTCTTGCAATGGCCAAGTGTTTAGGTAGACCACTATTCGAAGTAAAACTATTCTCTTAAGCACAATTGGAATCCAAATGACTTCAAATTTGACAGGAAAATTTCTTTTTCAATTATATTTTTAAAGAATTTTTTTTTTGAAATTTTTACTATTTAAAGTGAATAAATTTTAATTTTTAATAGTCGGGGGTTAGATTTCGAATTTTGACCCCTTGCCAATTTTTCAATTTCAAATAGCAACAATTTAACTCCAAAAATTTAGGAAAAATATGGAAATGAAACCTAGTTTGACAACCTTTCAAACCCCACCATTTTTAGTCAAGCCTGATTTGCATGTTGGTTGAAATCTCTTTTTGAAATTTAAAAATTTTCGGATGTGAGTCTATTTGATCCCCTTGTATTTCATAAATTTTCAAAAATTGCATGATTCAAATTTTTTCAAAAAAGTAGAGCCATTTGAAAGCTAATTTGAAAATAAACTTGTTCCTGAATTTGAAAATTTTTGGCTCAGAAAATATTCGGCAATCGAATTTTTAAATCGCAAGGAAAATCTGGCCAAATTTCAAGGAAGGGTAAAAAGGTTTTAAAAGGGTTGAAATTAAAAAATGAGCCTTTTTCACCAAAATAATTTTTTTTTCAATTTTCTGATTTTTTTTAAAAAAATTTGTCAAACCTTTTCAATTTTTTTTCACAAAGAATTAAAAGTAAACCTAAGATCTAAGATCTAATATTTTTTTGTTTTTGCATGAAAATATGCAGATTTTTTTCTTTTTTTTTTCACAAAGTAAATCTACCTAGGATTCAAAGGGAAGCCTAATCTAAGATCAAGGTGTGCACTTGATTTCTTCACCTACGCCTGATGTGTGCACAAACTCTATTCGTCCTGTTCCTACACTTCAAAAGCAAGTAAAAGCAGATGTGTCAAAGTTAAGCTTAGAAATCAAAAATCAAATCGCATTGTCTCCCCAGCAACAATGCCATTTGTTCTGATCGAATATCGTGAAATTGATTGGAAAACATCGTAGTATAGTCGCAAAATCCAATTCAAACAAAAATTATGTAACGAGACAGTGAGTTTTGGTTGATTTCAGGGAGGTAGATAAAAAAGAAATTGATTTGATTTCTCAACTTGCTTAAAATTGCAGTTCGGCATTTAAAATATGAATATTGGATTCGCCGGTTGCGTTGTTAACTCGTAAGACATGTGCATGAGTCAAGAATAATATAAACGTGAAGGTATACATATTGGTGCGCACTATCTTAACTATGCGATGGCAACCCACAAAATATTCATTAATCGTTAAATCCTCTATATCTTCCGAAATCGACATTTTAATTGCACAAAAGATATGGAAATATGGAGTGAGCAACAATTGATTTTATTTCCTTATTAATAATGTCATTACAATGATTCTCGAGGAAAGTTTGTACATGAAAGTTTGAAAACAACAATTCTAGCTGACAGAAAAGTATGCATGCATGGATTTAAGAAAGATTATGCATGCATTCATTAAGGCAGAGGATTACTACTTATACTAACAGAAAATAATGCAAGAATTAATCTATGAGGAATAATAATCTAGCTAACAGAAAATAGGCATTGGAGGTGGTCTCCAATGGCTATGTGGCCTGAGGTGGTGGGAGGGAAGAGAGGGACGGCCAAGGTGGTTGGCCGATCTCTTGAGAAGGTGGTGGAGTTGCTTGGATCTTGGACTTGAGGGTGGTGGTGCTTGAAGGTGGAGGAGCTCGCCAATGGTGTTGGAGAATGAGGTGACATCGAAGATCTAGATTTAGATGGGTCCCTTGGCCATCCATGATGGTCTTTAAATAGACCAAGGGATGGCTCATCTAGAAAAGTGTGGAACTCTCTAGAAGTTATCCCATCTTGGTCGTCCAACCCATTTGAAACGGGTCTTCCTAGATCCACTTCTTATTGGTATGGTTGTGGACTCCTTGGAGGCCTGATGTATACACATTCATTTAGGATAAAATGCCTATTTATGCATGTTCCTAAGCTTAGAGATGCTTTCCATATTATAAATATTGAATAGCATGCGTCATTCTGCATTTAGAATAGTTTGTGTAAATTATAGGTTAATTAGCATCCTTTTATGGCCAGGAGAGAAGGAGATTTATTTTGGAGCCATGGATTGATGATCCAACCATACGGATTTGATCAGGACAACGATCGGAGTCTAATGCCTCCGAAATCATCTTGATCGGAGTCCTGTAGCACATTATGCAGTCCAAGGAAGATCAAAGGCCAAGGGGAAAAGTGGCACCAATCTAAACCTCAGACGATAAATCCAACAGCTCGGATGGATCTGGATCAACAATCGCAACCTAACGACGCAAAAATCGATCCAATCTGACGTCCGTGCTGCCACTTGCAAGAAGTTGAAGTTGGATGGTCCAGATGGTGCCACGTGGCACCATCTGAGCCACCCAAAGTCACCCAAAAGATCCGCTCAACTTCTAAAGCACACGTCCCATGCAATCTGGGTCGTTGCATGCCCATCCAACGGTCGTACGCAAGCCACGTCGCCTACTTCATCTGAGGAGCTCATCAACTCTGATTCTTGACCGTTGGATCTCCATCCAACGGTTGAGATCTCGCACCACCTTGATCCTCATTTCGACAATCCATCCACGTGCCACATCGATCACGCTCATCACTTGCAACGCAGGGATGCATGATCGAGACTTCATGCACACATCCAATCCGCTGCAAAGGGGTGCAAAGGAAATTCGTCTGCATGATCTCAATCAGTCAGTGAAGAAGGTGGCGACATGGTACGATTAGTGTCTCTTGATCTGAATGCAGTGATAATGTGCATTCCAGTGTGAAAATCAACGTGCCATCTGATGCGATCTAAAGGACGCAATCATCGGGCACCCGTGGCTGCTCATCTTGGATCCGACAATCGAGATTGATCCGCGCACAACAGCTGTGACCGGGCATGTGCGCGAGCATGTGTTATAGGCTACAGTAACACTTGAGCTGGAACTTTAGCGACATCTTTGCTGTCGCTAATTGCCTCATACTCATTTTAGCCCCTCTTCTCCACTATAAAAAGGCTTACATCCCTCCACTCATAGCCATCTCTTCCTTTCTCTCCCTCACCACCTCCAAGGCTCTAGAGAGAGCTTGTCCCAAGCCCGGGATGCTCCTCTAGAGTAGAAAATCACAATATTTTCCTACCTCTCACCCCCATTCGTGGAGCATCCCATGGCCGTCCTCTCGTCACTTCGAGAAGTAGATCCTCGCTGTGACGTCGTCCCGTCCCGCCCACCATCCTCTGAAGCCATTCTCCTTCATCCAACCTCTCACCACCTTCATCCGGGTGCCGTCAGAGCGAGTCATCCTCTAAGTGACTGTCGAGGGGGACTCTTCTCACCTCTCCCTATATCTTTATCACTTTCTAGTGTAGTTGTTTATTTGTAACAAACTCTGATTATCAATATATTGATGTTTCTCTCTCTCTCCCTTATTCTGTTAGAGTAGCGTAGAATAGATAACAAATATTTTGCTTGATATTCTATCTTATAAAATACCAAACAAAAATACAAAAGATAAAAACAACAAAACCAAATAAAATCGAAGTCAGATTTCACAAACCAAACATTCACCTCCCTATGTTCCACTCGGGACTCACTTCGAGTTTCAGTATAAATTTTATCTGGTAGCGATTTTTGCGACTAGGATGACAGGTTCTCGAAAGCCCTAACTTTTCCTCGGAAAATACGCTCACCAAGGCCATTCTATAGAATTCTAGAGTGGGTGGACAAGTGGTGATGTGTGTATGTGTGCATGAGTGTGTTGGTGTGGCTAGGTGGTTTAGGTCAAGTCGTATAGGTCTTGGCAATTAGGTCTAGGTTGGTTTCTAAAACTAGGTTCATAAAACCTAATACTAAAGTGGTAATGCAATTAAACTTATCCTAAGTTTAATTGAGTGGATGTGTGTAATTGGGAGAGAAAGTTCCCAATTAGATCAGGCTTGAGTCAATTGGACTATCACTGAGTTCAATTAGACTTGTGTTGGTTGAGGTTTGAGCTCAATTGGACTCTATGAGTCTAGATGACTAGTGATGTAGACACATCTATGTCACATAAACTATATATTTATGTGTGTTCCTAGGCATATAATTGCATCATGCATTATAAATATTGCATAACATGCATCATCATGCATTTAGGTTAGATTGCAAAAATTTTAGGTTAATTCTCCCTTTTTGTGGTCAGGGAATAAGGAAATAATTCTCGGGGCCTCGGATTAAAGATCCAACCACACGAATTTGATCAAGGTGACGATTAGAGTTCAACAACTCTGAGATCGCCTCGATCAGACCTTCGTAGCATCAGATGCAGTCCGTGAAAGATCAAAGGCCAAGGGGTAAGGTGGTGTAAAATCCATACATTAGATAAAAATCCAACCACATGGATGAGTTTAGATTGACGATCTCAGCCCAACGATGCGAAAATCGACCCAATTCGACATCTGTGGCACCATCTACAAGTTAGAGAAGATGGACGGTTAGGATGGCACCACGTGGCACCATCCCAGCCACCTAACATTTACCAAGTCTCCTACTCCACCTCTTCATGCGATGGCCAACACATCTCAGCCGTTGGATCATCGATCCAATGGATCCAATGGTTGAGAACACGTTGCACCATCCTCTGTCCAACGCTTTACAAGGCAAGTTTGATCTCGACCGTTGGATCAAGATCCAACAGTCGAGATCTCACGACACCTCGACCAAAAGGAGAGCTTAGCACAGTGCTCATGTGCCTGCTTGCGAAGGCAGTGGTGCGAGATTGAGATGCTAAGCACCTCAAATCAACAGTGAGCACGGGCACGGGTGAAATTCACCCATTGGATGGGGATCGGATGGTAGAGAAGGCAGCTACGTGGAGGCACAGATGAGGGTGTGCACTTCACACATGATCTGACGTAGATGTGCACGCCCAATTTGACACAGGCACGCGCTGAACGTTTGAAGAAGAAGCGACACTCAAGGATTCTAAGCCATCCGATCTCTTGATCAGATAACTGAGATGAGTCGATTGTGGGAGCACACCTCAACTGCTAAAGATGAAGAGGGACGCGCGTTGTTTAACGACGTGGGTCTTTAGTGACATTTATAGCCATCACTAAAGACCCTAGCAATTACTGTGTAAATCCTTAAAAGACCTTTATGTGCCCAATTTCTACAACTATGAAAGGGGACCCCTACCACTCATTTTCTTCATCCCTTTCTCTCTTCTCTCAACCCCTCCAAAGCTCTACGAGCTTATCCCAAACCTAGGATGCTCCATTTGAGTTAAAATGATAACTTTTCCATCTTCTCACCCCTGTTCGGGGAGCATCCCGTCGTTGTCCTCCCACCGCTAATTGGGAAGTGGATCTGGCTACAATGTCGCCCTGCTCAATCCTTTATCCTCCGTCTTCATCCTCTTTTGTCCAGCATCTCACCACCCTCGTCCGGGCGCCCTGGCAACGCTGCTCATCATCCAACCAGCCGTCGAGGAGGATAACTTCTCATCACCTTCTCTTTTATCACTTTCTAGTATAGATTTCTTGTTTTCTAGTGTAGCAATTAGATGTAATGAACTTGATTATGCGGCTTGAAATATTTGTTTATTCTCTCCCTATTTTCTCTTTATTTGTATTACACTTTTCCTCTCTTCTATTAATTATTCTTTAATTAGATATCTAGCATAGAGTTAATTCAACCAGCTAATCTACTTTCGTGACAATAATTCAAATGTGGTTTTCGATCAAATGGTCGCCTCCCCGTGTTCGACTCGGGACTCACTAGAGTTTTGGTTAAATTATCTGTTTGATGAATTTTTACGTGACTACAATGATAGGGTTTTCAGAACCAAATCTCTTAGCGTAGAAAATCCCCCTCAACTTTCTGGCTCCATTACCGAGGAGGCAACGCTATTTGATTTCCCACATTTTCCACCCTACTGATCATTTACCTCACTTTTCTCTTTTCTTAATGTGATTGCAGGTACTCTTTTGAGGTGAGCCAGAGCTGTAAGATTGGAGTAAAGTGTTGTTGAAAGGTCTGTAAGTATACCCTACCTCCCACTCACTATTTTTCATTCCATCACCTAATAACACAAACCCTAATTAACCTAGGAACTCTAATAAACCCTAAGCTTAGTTTGGTTATTTGGTTGTCACCTCCACCCACCTCACCCTCGCTTATAAAAGAAAATCTAAAAAAAAATCTTACAGAGGTACACAACCTCTTCTGATTCATCATACTCAACAGGTAATCCGATCTTTGGAACCGGTACATACAAACAAACACATAATTGAGTAGAAATCAGACTAGGTAACCACTTATGTGCCTAACTTAGTGGTGCATTAAGGCTAATTGATTGGGTTGTTTGGGCTGCATCACTTCATACAAAAATAACTCATCAAGTAGCTTGCTCATTAGGGTTAACAATTAAGGTCAGTACCAGCCACTTCACTTTGTTTTGATTTCAAAGAAAAACATCTTCACCTATGTTTGCAAATCCTGGTGTGCCTTCTGAACTTGATTGAATTCACCTTAATTCAAACCCTAAAAGCTACTTAAGCAAGATTTGAACTCTAAAGGTCATTCATCCAAATAATCTTGCTTGAAAACCATTGGTTGTGTGCACACACAAATCGAAATCAATCATTAAGGGCACAACCTAGATAAAGAGCCAGCACATTCCAAAGCACATTCAAACCTAAGCCTAATCTAAAATCAAGTAGATGTTGGCCTTAAGGATTGGACTCGCTCTTTAGGGCCTAGATCGAGATTATTTTAAATTATTCTGCTTCTACTATTCAATCTGATGTCTAGTTAGAGAAGTAGAGTCAAACGATCGTGATTGGGGGGTATCAAAGGAGCCTAAGGTGAAAGCCAAAGGAAGAACCTTCTACCCAATCCCTCCCTCTAACTGGTTGGATTGACAAGAAAGTAGACCAAATCGTTCTATTCATCTCAGGACGAGTTCTGGGAGCTATAGATCTTTAGGCTATCCTACTTAAGGACAGGTTTGATTGTTTGTACTGTGGGGCACCTTTCTTCCACTCATTTTGTCATAGATCCTTCCACATCCTACACACATTTCCACTCTTACCCTTCTGACATTTCTTATCCCTAATATGATGATTATTATCCCGACCTGTAATCAACCCTTTACTAGTTAGGATAACTCAGAATGTGGAAACAATTCCGGACCTCCATGTTCATGGTCTAACCCTGGACACCATGATTTTGATCCTTCTCCGAGCTATACTAATTATAGATCTCCACTCTTCGATGATCAATTTAACCCGATCTACAATCAAGAAGGATATCCTGATTATAATTCTTACCCTTCCCCAAATTACACTACATATAGGT
Organism: Thalassia testudinum; assembly: GCA_037157565.1. NCBI lineage: Eukaryota > Viridiplantae > Streptophyta > Magnoliopsida > Alismatales > Hydrocharitaceae > Thalassia > Thalassia testudinum. Next base: position 66,744,405 of record JAZHRO010000007.1, on the reverse strand, counting down.
CATTACCCTGCTTTGAACAACTCGAAGCGACCTATTATTAGGGAGGTTACCAAGAACCTCAATTCATTGAATCCCTCAGATTGAACCCAAACCTACCCAACCCTGAACCAAACCATTTGGTTCAGGTGAACCAGGTCCAAGATAGGGTGTTGGATAACTTAAGGAATGCCTTTCAATCTTTAGAAGCTCAGCCAACACTTCACTCTGAAGAATTGGAGCCTCTGATTCAAATGATTGATGATCTTAACAAATATTTGTTGGATTGGCTCCAAGATATTAAGGATAAGGACTCAGGTGAGTTTTTACTTGGGAAGTTGTCCAAATTAAGGATAAAATTTGTGATTTCTCTAGTCCAATCTTGGGATGATTCCCAGGATGAACCCCCTTCAAGAGAGCCCATGTCAAAATCCGCTCAGGCACCTGAAGGGGAGGACACATTTTACGAGACCAAGAATGACCAGGTTGCTCTAAAACAACGAATTGAGGATGAATTGATTACTTCACCCGAGATCCCTGAGCTAGGGTAGGTGGAAAAGTATGTTTCCATGCATCAGGAAATGATCAATGATTTTGAGACATATATAAATGCGAGTCTAGAATTCTTTGATTCTGAAGGTGAAGAATCGTTATGTGAAGTCTCACTCAAGTTTGAAGGAAATGATTTCAGTGAGACAACTGGGCCTGAGGAATTCGATGAATCATTTGATGACCCTATAATTGAGAAAATTGATCCTGTTGGGGATGGCATGGTGGATTCAGATCTTGATTTCATGACGGATTCAATTTATAGCCTCATTCCTCACACACACCTCGTTAACCATAATGATGATTCTATTTTTGAGATTATCGGACCTAAGTCAATTCTGATTCAACTACAAATCTTGGACTTGGATACTTTAGATGGGGTGAATAACATGCAAGAGGTCCTGTAATCCGAAATTATGATTGTGGAGGAGAGGAATTGTGAAATGAAAATTTGGGAAGCTAATTTCAAGGGAAGTAAAAGTTTGAATCTAGGGGTTCCTATATACCTGAAACCACCAACCTTTTACTAGGACCCTTATGACATTATCTACTCCAAGGATGTCCAACCCAAGCAAAAATTTGTTAATTATCTTTTTGATTTTCCTATTGTTCGACATTTTGGACTTGGATTGCATCCTCACAAACTATAGGACCGGCCTGACTTGCATACTGATCTTAGGTTCTAGGTAATTTTTATCTAGAACCATAGATACACTCGACCACAGGGCATGGATCTACACCACAACCTCGTCCACATTTGTGGACATCTTCACCTGGCGGGTCCAAAAATAGATTTTCTTATCTTGACCTTGACCTGTACTTGTGAATTCTTTATTTCTTCCTTGTTTGTATAGTGTGCCTAGCTGAAGGCACTAAATTCAACACTTATATAGTTTGTTTTCATCTAGGAGCTGATCGGGTAATCATGAAATTCAGGTGCTTTCTACTCTACTCCACTCTATTTCATGTCTTTTTAATATAATGAGGACATTGCATTAGATAGGCATGGGAGGGTAGATATCATTATCTGAATCATCTCGTTAGCTCCGTAGATTCTTCTTATTTTCTCTTTATTTAAAAAGAAAATTGAATTAGGAAAAGAGAAGTTGAGCATTAGAATTTTTCAACTTTAGGGAATGATACGATAGGACCTGAACACTTAGATTTTTCAGGTCTTCGTGCTTAATCAACCTGGGTGTCCACTAAAATGTGGACTTGTTTCTCCAGTCCTCACCATTCGTTAATTTATTTCTAATTGGTTAATAAGTTGGGGTGATAAGTACATGACTTATTAACTCGCCCTCTAATTTGAGAGCACTTTAAGCCTAAGCATCTACACACTATTTGTACTGACTCGCTTTTCAGAGGTTTTAATGGAAATTGGGTAGCTAGTGAACCTTCTAGGGTGGCATGGCTGGCAAGTTGTCGATAGTAACAGCTCATCAGTTAGTTGTCCAGAGCCTAGATACATGACGATTCTCTTCCTGTTGTCTTTAGGTAAATCTTAGATCATGGGAGCCACCTCCTTAAAGAAAGAAAAAAAAGAAAAATATCCAAAAAGAAAAGAAAAGGAAACATAAAAGAAGAAAAGAAGAAAGAAATAAGCCACACTTCACCACACTAGTATGGTTGGCAAGTTGTTAGTGGTAACAGCTCATTGGTCGGTTGTCTAGATCCCAACTCATGAAATGCATGTATAATTCCTAAAAACCTAGGAAGAAGCGGGGAAGTAGAATAATCTGGGGAGATGTACACTGGGTTTGCCCTTGTGTTGATTGATAAATGCTAGTTTATCATCATTCTTATGCATTAAAACAAACTTAGCTCTTAGGATTTTACTCTGCAAACGGGTTTTTGGGCTACATTTATGCATAAATTAGGTTAGGCATGCATTGCATTTTTTATTATCTTTTTGATATGTTTTTGTGAGTGTTATGGATGAACAGATATACAGATCCCTAAAATCCTGACACTCAAGAAGTCAAATGGTGAAGGAGAAGCTCAGACTTGGTAGAACTCAGCATGATCCAACTCACCACAGTTGGAATCTAGCTCACTTGAACTAGGGTTAGCTCATCCCAACTCCATTCAGCTAATCTCAACTAAAAGGTAGCTCAAGAGAGTTCATCTTAGCTCACCTTAGCTCAAGTTAGCTCAGATCCAGCTCAACCTAGTTGAGTCTAGCTCATTTTAGCTCCCACAAGTACACAGGGAGCTCTAGCTAGCTCAGCTGAGTTGACTGGAGTTCACCCCAGCTCAGATCCAGCTACATCCAGCTCCACTCAACTCCAGCCAGCTGAAGAAGAACTCATCCCAGCTCAGGAAGCTGAAGTCCAGCTCCTGGGGACTTAGCTTAGCTCAACACAGTTAAGCTAAGCTACCTTAGCTACCTCAACCAGCTTGATCCTCCCAGGGAGCATCAGACCCAGCTCACCTCAGCTCATTATGGTAGAAGCCAACTCACTTTAGCTTGGCTTAGCAGCAACCAAAGAACTAGCAAGCTAAGCCAGCTAGAGTTTCTCCATGCCAGCCTCTTCAGCAGCTGCCAGTTCCAGTTCCAGCTCCAGACTTCTCCTCCTCAGCTCCTCTCTTCAAACCCTAGCTCCAATACCTCCTCCTCTACTCCATAGCTAGCTAAGCTAGCTTAGCTTAGCTAGCACCTAGCTCCTTGGCCATCCACCACCTTCAACTCAACCCTTGCTAGCTCCACAAACTTAAGCCCTACCTAAGCTAGCCATCCTACTCCAAGTTGGCGCCACCTCTTAGCCACCTCTTCACCCCATCATCACCACCAAAAGGCACCAATTTTGGAGCCAAAACCTAACCCTAACTACCCCCCTTTATGGAGCCAACATCCACCCCCACATCCACCATACACCAAACCTACAACCCATCCTAGCCACCCACCTACCCCTCCTTCTAGAACCCTACTTGGCGCCACCTAAGCCCCCCCTTCTAGAAGCCATTTTGGCGCCAACTTCAAGGGGTGCCACCACCCATAACCACCCCCTAGGTGTCCCTTGGATTGGCGCCAATTGCCCTTAGCCATAGGATCCCCAACCACCCCATCTTCCCATCTTAGCCCTCCATTTCAAGAGTCACCTTAGCCCCCATCCTACTCTATATAAACCCACCACCTACCACCATTTTAGAGCATCCTCCATTAGTGTATTTTTCTACCTGTACCCACCTACACCTACGGCCAAGAAGAAGTAGTAGAGAAGAAGATTAAAGGGGCACATATACTAGGTTTTTCTGTAAAATTTTTTTTCGGTACTAAGGTTGAAAAAAATTCACTTTTGGGTACAATGGGGTTTAATCTTTAACAAACTAGGGATGAGGATGCGAATCTGATCATTAGAATTTCAGGGTCTATTTCTAGACTAGATCAGATATCCATCTCTAAACTTACATTTCTTGAGGAACTTCTTATGTCAATTTTCACACACAAGACAACACTTAAAAATAATTAAAAATTTGAAAAACTCCCTTGTTTGGACATAGTAAAAGTCTGAAGCAGATCATTGGTTTGAGTTCCCATCGCCGAGAAGGAGGAAAATGCCTCCTTTAAGGATGCAATGTCAACATGTTACCGCCTCGGCACGGCTCCGTATCTATATTTCATATCTTTAGATGGAGCATTAAAGTGCATTTTAGTAGCTCAAGTGTCTTGGACAGTGCTCTACCTATAATGTTAAAGCAAGAGCTTGAGTTTGCTTGGAGCAACCCTTTTCACCACATTGTCTTTTGGGGTTGTGTGCTCCTGGGTGGTGTCATGGACAGTGCTATCCCGAAGTACTGGTGCCAGAGCCCCCTTGAGGATTGGTAACGGGAATGATGATCCCGACACAACTGTTGTAAGACTAAGCTAAAAGTAGGCATGGGAGAGAAAAAAAAAGTAATAAATAAATAAATTAACACGGCTCTATAAATGTTGGCTTTTCACAAGCATAGATACAAGGTTTTAAAGGATCTTTGCAAGTTGCGAATCAGATTCATGAGCTAGAAAAATCCTAAAAACAAAAATTTCAAGTCATCTGAATTAACAAGGGATTAATTTGTGAATTTTCTGGAGGATATATTGATCCCGTTTTGTCTAAAGGTTGGATCCAAAATAAATCCCAATGTTTATCTTTAACAAATCCCGTACCTCCTATGTTTAGATCTACCAAGGTCCCTTAATCTTTTTCTCCTCAAAAGTAGAAAAAATTAGATTTCCCAAAAATTCTGTTTTTCAAAAAAATTGAAGTTTTGCTAAGAGACTAGCAAAAGATAAGAAGGGGGGTGTGATAAACGCCAGTTTATCATCATTCTTATGCATTGAAACAAACCTAGCTCTTAGGATTTTACTCCGCAAATGGGTTTTTGGGCTGCATTTAGGCATAAATTAGGTTAGGCATGCATTGCATTTTTTATTATATTTTTGATATGTTTTTGTGAGTGTTAGGGATGAACAGATATACAGATCCCAAAAACCCTAGCACTCAAGAAGGCAAATGGTGAAGGAGAAGCTCAGACTAGGTGGAACTCAGCTTGATCCAGCTCACCACAGCTGGAATCTAGCTCACTTGAACTATGGTTAGCTCATCCCAGCTCCATTAAGCTAATCTCAGCTGAATGGAAGCTCAAGAGAGTTCATCTTAGGTCACCCTTGCTCAAGTCAGCTCAGATCCAGCTCAACCTAGTTGAATCTAGCTCATTTTAGCTCCCACAAGTCCACAGGGAGCTCTAGATAGCTCAGCTGAGTTGACTGGAGTTCACCCCAGCTCAGATCCAGCTACATCCAGCTCCACTCAACTCCAACCAGCTGAAGAAGAACTCATCCCAGCTCAGGAAGCTCAAGTCCAACTCCCGGGGACTCAGCTTAGCTCTACTCAGTTAAGCTAAGCTACCTTAGCTACCTCAACCAGCTTGATCCTCCCCAGGAGCACCAGACCTAGCTCACCTCAGCTCATTATGGTAGAAGCTAGCTCACTTTAGCTTGGCTTAGCAGCTAGTAAAGAACTAGCAAGCTAAGCCAGCTAGAGTAGCTCCATGCCAGCCTCTGCAGCAGCTGCCAGCTCCAGACTTCTACTCCTCAGCTCCTCTCTTCAAACCCTAGCTCCAATACCTCCTCCTCTACTCCATAGCTAGCTAAGCTAGCTTAGCTTAGCTTAGCTTATCTAGCACCCAGCTCCTTGGCCATACACCACCTTCAACTCAACCCTAGCTAGCTCCACCAACTTAAGCCCTACCTAAGCTCGCCATCCTACTCCAAGTTGGCACCACCTCTTAGCCACCCCTTCACCCCATCATCACCACCAAAAGGCACCAATTTTGGCACCAAAACCTAACCCTAACTACCCCCCTTTTTGGCACCAACATCCACCCCCACATCCAAGATACACCAAACCCTACAACCCATCCTAGCCACCCACCTACCCCTCCTTCTAGAACCCTATTGGGCGCCACCTAAGCCCCCTTCTAGAAGCCATTTTGGGGCCAACTTCAATGGGTGCCACCACCCATAACCACCCCCTAGGTGCCCCTTGGGTTGGCGCCAATTGCCCTTAGCCATAGGATCCCCAACCACCCTTATCTTCCCATCTTAGCCCTCCATTTCAAGAGTCACATTAGCCCCCTTCCTACTCTATATAAACCCACCACCTACCACCATTTTAGAGCATCCTCCATTAGTGTATTTTTCTACCTGTACCCACCTACACCTACGACCAAGAAGAAGGAGTAGAGAAGAAGATTAAAGGGGCACATCTACTGGGTTTTTCTGTAAAATTTTTTTTCAGGACTAAGGTTGAAAAAAAATCACTTTTGGGTACAATGGGGTTTAATCTTTAACAAACTAGGGATGAGGATGCGAATCTGATCATTAGAATTTCAGTGTCTATTTCTAGACTAGATCAGATATCCTTCTCTAAAATTCCACCTGAACTCTTGATAGTTCAAGTGACTTGATCCTATTTTGTAATGTGGAAAGTATTTGGCTTAGTTTCTGATTCAAAAACTTACATTTCTTGAGGAACTTCCTGTGTCAATTTTCACACACAAGCCAACACTTAAAAATAATTAAAAATTTGGAAAACTCCCTTGTTTGGACTTAGTAAAAGTCTGAAGCAGATCATTGGTTTGAGTTCCCATCGCCGAGGAGGAAAATGCCTCCTTTAAGGATGCGATGTCAACATGTTACTGCCTCAGCACTGCTCCATATCTATATTTAATATCTTTAGGTGGAGCATTAAAGTGCATTTTAGTAGCTCAAGTGTCTTGGACGGTGCTCTACCTATAGTGTCGGAGCAAGAGCTTGAGTTTGCTTGGAGCACCCCTTTTCACCACATTGTGTTTTGGGGTTGTGTGCTCCTGGGTGGTGTCATGGACAGTGCTATCCCGAAGTACTGGCACCAGAGCCCCCTCGAGGATTGGTAACGGGAATGATAATCCCGACACAGCTGTTGTAAGACTAAGCTAAAAATAACCATGGGAGAGAAAAAAAAGTAATAAATAAATAAATTAACACGGCCCTATAAATGTTGGCTTTTCACAAGCACAGATACAAGGTTTTAAAGGATTTTTGCAAGTTGCGATCAGATTCATGAGCCAGAAAAATCCTAAAAACAAAAATTTCAAGTCATCTGAATTAACAAGGGGCTAATTTGTGAATTTTCTGGAGGATATATTGATCCCGTTTTGTCTAAAGGTTGGATCCAAAATAAATCCCAATGTTTATCTTTAACAAATCTCATACCTCCTATGTTTAGATCTACCAAGGTCCCTTAATCTTTTTCTCCTCAAAAGTAGAAAAAGATTAGATTTCCCAAAAATTTCGTTTTCCAAAAAAATTGAAGTTTTGCTGAGAGACTAGCAAAAGATAAGCATGGGGGTCTGATAAACGCCAGTTTATCATCATTCTTATGCATTGAAACAAACCTAGCTCTTAGGATTTTACTCCGCAAATGGGTTTTTGGGCTGCATTTAGGCATAAATTAGGTTAGGCATGCATTGCATTTTTTATTATCTTTTTGATATGTTTCTGTGAGTGTTAGGGATGAACAGATATACAGATCCCTAAAACCCTAGCACTCAAGAAGGCAAATGGTGAAGGAGAAGCTCAGACTAGATGGAACTCAGCTTGATCCAGCTCACCACAGCTGGAATCTAGCTCACTTGAACTATGGTTAGCTCATCCCAGCTCCATTAAGCTAATCTCAGCTGAATGGAAGCTCAAGAGAGTTCATCTTAGGTCACCCTTGCTCAAGTCAGCTCAGATCCAGCTCAACCTAGTTGAATCTATCTCATTTTAGCTCCCACAAGTCCACAGGGAGCTCTAGATAGCTCAGCTGAGTTGACTGGAGTTCACCCCAGCTCAGATCCTGCTACATCCAGCTCCACTCAACTCCAACCAGCTGAAGAAGAACTCATCCCAGCTCAGGAAGCTCAAGTTCAGCTCCCGGGGACTCAGCTTAGCTCTACTCAGTTAAGCTAAGCTACCTTAGCTACCTCAACCAGCTTGATCCTCCCCAGGAGCACCAGACCTAGCTCACCTCAGCTCATTATGGTAGTAGCTAGCTCACTTTAGCTTGGCTTAGCAGCTAGTAAAGAACTAGCAAGCTAAGCCAGCTAGAGTAGCTCCATGCCAGCCTCTGCAGCAGCTGCCAGCTCCAGACTTCTACTCCTCAGCTCCTCTCTTCAAACCCTAGCTCCAATACCTCCTCCTCTACTCCATAGCTAGCTAAGCTAGTTTAGCTTAGCTTAGCTTATCTAGCACCCAGATCCTTGGCCATCCACCACCTTCAACTCAACCCTAGCTAGCTCCACCAACTTAAGCCCTACCTAAGCTAGCCATCCTACTCCAAGTTGGTGCCACCTCTTAGCCACCACTTCACCCCATCATCACCACCAAAAGGCACCAATTTTGGCACCAAAACCTAACCCTAACTTCCCCCCTTTTTGGCGTCAACATCCACCCCCACATCCACCATACACCAAACCCTACAACCCATCCTAGCCACCTACCTACCCCTCTTTCTAGAACCCTACTGGGCGCCACCTAAGCCCTCCTTCTAGAAGCCATTTTGGCGCCAACTTCAAGGGGTGTCACCACCCATAACCACCGCCTTGGTGGCCCTGGGGTTGGCGCCGATTGCCCTTAGCCATAGGATCCCCAACCACCCTTATCTTCCCATCTTAGCCCTCCATTTCAAGAGTCACCTTAGCCCCCTTCCTACTCTATATAAACCCACCACCTACCACCATTTTAGAGCATCCTCCATTAGTGTATTTTTCTACCTATACCCACCTACACCTACAGCCACGAAGAAGGATTAGAGAAGAAGATTAAAGGGGCACATCACCAGCCCCTTTGGTGCCTTCTTCTCCCCACTCTCTTCAAATTGGGCCACGCCAAGGAGGAGGACTTTTCCACTTCAAGGAGGATGGCTAGGCAAAGGAGAAGGACCTAGGGTGGATGTCCACCCTTGGAGAAAAGCTTAGGGCACGCCCCCTAGGGCTTTCTTTGGAAGACATCACCTTGGCGGAGCATAACAAGGGTGGAGTTGGAGGACTCTTTTCAAGCTTGGGAGCTACCAAGCTTGGAGCAAGAAGCCCTCTTCTTCACCATCTATCTAGAAGATTTGTGTTTTATTTTATTTGTTGCAATTCTCTAGTTATAGAAGCATTCATCTACTAGGTTTTTCTGTAAAACACTTTCTGATTAATCTAGTTGCCTTCTTTTGCAATTTCTCTTAGTTGCATTTTGATTGTTGTGATTCTAGCACTCTTCACTCCCTCTCCCTAATTACTCTAGGCCTCCACGTGCCTAGAGTGAGCTTAGGAAGAGGAATTACTTGTCTGTTAGGTGTTAGTTTAGTAATCGTAGTTGTTATTTACTTTTCCGCCAACAACTTCGCATGTTGCCTTAATTTCAAAAACATAAAAATGATATATTGAAAAAAGACCAAAAAGAAAGTTGAGATCTATTTTGTAAGCAAGAGAATTAATTTTGCAAACATATTTCCTCCTTGGACGACCCTAGATACCCCACTATCTAGGTATATAAATTTAGAAGCGTATGCGAATTCACGTGTTACAACGACATTAAAAACCCACCTTTGAAAATCACGCGTATTTCGTATCATTGACCCCATAAAAATAAAAGTAGGGAGAAAGCTACCGATCGTATAGATACACCTTTAGGAAGAATTCCTTTCGAGGTCATCCAGAGCCATAGAAACTTGAAGTTCATTATAATCGCCGATCAGTGAGTCTATCTCATTCACATAAAAAGATGCTTAGTACTTGGAGTTCTCTTCGAGTCTTGGGTGGGTTGCATAGCTGTAGAAAGCTACCTCTAAACCTTAAACTAAAAAATTCAAAAAAAAGAAAGAAAAAGAAAAAGATGCTTTTGCTCTTGAATAAGGTAAGGGCTTGGGTGATTTGAACTTTGGCAAACACCCGGATGTTGTTGTGTCTCTGTAGTTCAGGTCCTTAGTAGAAATTTCTCAGTGTTGAAAAATAGCGTTTGCCCAAGAAATCTGATCTTATATTTTTCATAAATAGCAAGTAGTTTTGCTAGGGACTAGCAAAAGATAGGCATGGGGGTGTGATGTAGACACATCTATGTCACACAAACCGTCTATTTATGTGTGTTCTTTGATGTATAATTGCATAATGCATTATAAATATTGCATAACATGCATCATCATGCATTTAGGTTAGATTGTATAAATTTTAGGTTAATTCTTCCATTTTGTGGTCAAGGAACAAGGCAACATTTATCAGGGCCTCGGATTGAAGATCTAACCACACGGATTTGATCAGGGTGACAATTGGAGTTCAACGACTCTGAGATTGCCCCGATCAGACCTCCGTAGTATCAAATGTAGTCTGAGAAAGGTAAAAGGCCAAGGGGCAAGGTGGTGCAAAATCTATACATTAGATGATAAATCCAACCACATGGATGGGTTCAGATCAACAATCGCAGCCTAACGGCACGAAAATCGACCCAATCTCTCATCCGTGTCACCATATACAAGTTAGAGAAGATGGATGGTAAGGATGGTGCTACATGGTGCCATCCCAGCCGTCCAACGTCGGCCCAAGTCTCCTGCTCCACCTCTTCACGCGATGGCCAACACATCTTAGCTGTTGGATCATCGATCCAACAGCTGAGAGCACGCCATGCCAAGCTCTGTCCAGTGCTTCACAAGTCAAGTCTGATCTCGACCGTTGGATTGAGATCCAACGATCGAGATCTCGTGACACCTCTACTCACAACTCAACCAAAAGGAGAGCTTGGCATAGTGGTCATGTGCCCGCTTGCAAAGGCAGCACGCGAAATCGAGATGCCAAGCGCCTTAAATCAAGTACGAGCACGGGCGTTGGTGAAATTCACCCATTTGACGTAGATCAGGCAGTAGAGAAGGCGATTATGTCGAAGCATGGATTTAGGTGCACGCTTCACGTGCGATCTGATGTAAATGTGCATGCCCAATCTGACGTGTGCTCATGTTGAACATTCGAAGAAGAAGCGATGCTCGAGGATTCTAAGCCATCCGATCTCTTGATCGGACAGCTGAGATGAGCCGATCGTGGGAGCACACCTCAAGTGCTGAAGATGAAGAGGCGAGGGTGCGTGTGTGCGTTTAACAATATGGGTCTTTAGTGACGTTTATATCCATCACTAAAGACCCCAGCAATTAATGTGTAAAGCCTTAAATGACCTTTTTGCCCCCAATTTCTACAACTATTAAAGGGGACCCCTACTAGTCATTTTCTTCATCCCTTTCTCTCTTCTCTCACCCCCTCCAAAGCTCTACGAGCTTGTCCCAAGCCCGGGATGCTCCATTAGAGTTAAAAAGATAAATTTTCCATCTTCTCACCCTAGTTCGTGAAGCATCCCGCGGTTGTCCTCTCTTCGCCATTCAGGAAAAGGATCTTGCTGCGACGTCACCCTGCTCCATCCTCTATCCTTCATCTTCGTCCTCTTTCATCTAGCATCTCACAGATTGCGCAGCAATCATAGGTCTTAATTGACCTAAATTAGGCTAAGACTTAGCATAAGCAAGGGTAATTCATGCATGCATAAGCATTACTATCTCCTTTATTGCTTTCTTTTAGCTATGCATAAAATAATGCTATAATGTACTGATTAGGTGCATTATGTCAATTACAGGTAATAAGCTGGTCAGAAGCAAGATCTGAAGCTGGATATGAGGAATAAAGATTAATTGGTGTTGCAGCAGAGTTGGAGGAGAAGACCTAGATTAGATGTAGTAGATAATAATGTAAGGGAGTTAAGGTATGTTATTCTATTAAGTAGGAATAAAGTAATAAATTATGAAGAACTTAAGTCCATCCTAGCCCTAAGATAGCCTCTAAGCTTCCCCAAGCCCTAGCCACCCTTAGATTAGGTCATTGCACCTAGGAAACCTTAAAACCCTAATTCTAGACTCTATCTAGATGTCCAGATGAGTTATAGGATGTCCAGAACCCTTAGCCAACTCCTGCACACCTCAAGCCCACTTCTGCAATGTTATTGGACGTCCAGACACTTGGTCAAACGTCTAATTTCTACAGAACACCCAAGATAGAACCTAGAATCCCTCCTAACTCTGATTGGACGTCTAGATAATAAGTTTGGGCTTCTGATTTCTCACTATAAGACGTCTGACACTATTATTGGATGTCCAAAACTACCCTCCAGACCTTATTTTGAGATTCAAGCCTTGATCTTGGATCTGTAGCTCCCTAAACCCAATTCTAACCCCCTAGAAACCTAAATTAAGGTGCCCTAACCTAGTACATCTCCTCTAGACCTCCCTAAGGACCTACTTAGGTCCTCACTAAACCTAATTGACTTGGATCTTAGTCAATTCCATCAGCCTATTCATTTGGACTCATTGAGTCCAATTGAGCCCTGATCTCAGCACACACTGTCCAATTGGACTCAATGAAAGTCCAATTGACCTAGACCTAACTTAATTGAGTTGTTTTACTCTCAATTAAGTTTTCATACACCCAATTAAACTTGTATTAAGTTTAATTGCACTTTACCTTAGTGAATTAGGGTTTACAACCCTAATTTGAGACCTGCCTTGACCTAAACCCACTAGAACCTAACCTAATAAACCTGGCCACCTAAGTTTCGACCCACACACACCATCCACATGAAAATAACTACTTAGAGTTCTCTACAACTCTCTATCATGTGTTGTTGCCTTGGTTACTAAAATTAGCAACCAAGAGCCATTCAATTTTTAGATCCACATTTGGTGGATCTAAAAACCACTATCCATCCTCTCTCTCACTCTCCCACGAGCTCCCACCATAGGCCTCTCTAGAGAATTCCATAATTCTCTAGAGAGCTTCCCTTAGGTCTATAAAAAGACCTAAGGGGTGGCACTTTGGACCCATTCACTCTTGGCTCCATTTTAGCTTAGCTTCATTCCACCTCCACTCCACCTTCATGAGTAGCTTCACCATGGACACAACCATCTCCATGCCAAGATGTTGGATCACCACCTTAACCTCTCTCCAAGGGTTGGCCTAAGCACCATTGGCCGCCCCTCCTTGTCCTCTCAACCAGGTCAAAGGCCATCGGAGCCCACCTTTGAATGCCCTTGGTTCTGATAGATTAGATTGTAGTTCTTCATAGATTTATTGCTTTTATTACTGCTTAGTAGTGTAGCTTCTTCCTTCTCCCCTAATGATGCATGCATAATCCCCCGTAGATTCATGTATGAAGTTGTTTTCTGATAGCTGTTAGTTTTTACATTCTCTGTACAAGCATTCTGCTACCGATGCTCTGCAACTCTGTTATCATCATCTTTATATATATATATGTTGAAAATTACCATGTGCCTGATTATCATCTTTTGGTGTGATTAAAGTTGCATGTTTTCAATTTCTGATATTCTGGCAACAGCATGTCTTGCATCAGTATGAACTTAGCATAAATTGACATGAGATTTTGAATAAGTAGAGCGAGCGAGATCAATTTCAAATCTGCATTTCCATAAATGCCTCCTAGAGACGAACGACTGGGACTCAAGTCTCGTTATCTTTATAAATTATTTTTGACGAGCATTTTCACACACTATACTACGACGAGATCTCTGTTTCCAAAACATGTGCGAAAATCACTCTTTGTCAAATGGCGCCGTTGCCGGGGAGGCAATGTCATTTTTTTTTTCAATCTCTAGAATTATCACTGATAAATCTTCCTCTGCTTGTCTTTTGATGTGCAGGAAAACAGGGAAAAATGGGATCTGTTCACACAAGCACGAAAAAAATACCATGTGCACATCATATCTTTCTTATTTTAGGCTTGATTTGAACCTTAGGTTAGATTCCCTTCTAGCAATTTCAATTGAAAAAAAAAAGCCTATTTATCTTTGTAGAAAAAAAAAAGAAAAAAATGTATAGATAGTTGATTAGGTTTCCATTTGAATCTTAGGTTAGTTTGCTTGAAAAACAAAATGAAGAGAATTTTTTGAAAAAAAAAGCTTTTCCCTTCAAAAAAGAAAAAAAATTTCAAAAGTTTTGAAAAGAAAAAAAAATCGTTTTGGTGGAAAGTTTGAATTTTGAATTTAAACACCTTTTAAAAGCTTTCCCACCACCTTCTGATTTTCAGTTAGATTTCAAATTCTAACTTAAAAATTCAATTACCAAAAAATTAATGAGAAAAAAATTTTGAAATTTGGGCTATACCTTCATTTTCAAAATATATTTCAAACAGCACCATTCATTTGAAAAAATTTTAAGTACAAAATTTTTAAAAATTCGTGAAGTGCAAAGGGGTCAGACAGACCCAGATTTGAAAATTTTCAAAATTCAGAAAGCAATTTCGAGCAATCTGTGAGTCTATTTTGACTAAAAATGGTGGGGTTTGAAAGCTGATCTCATTAGATTTAATTTACATATTTTTTTGAATTTTTGAAGATCATTTGATACTATTTCAATTTGAAAAATCGACCAGGGGTCACAATTCCAATGCTGACCCCTTGACATTCAAAAATCCCTATAAATTCAGTTGAAATAGTAAAAATTACAAAAAAAATTCCTTGGAAAGATAATTGAAAAGGGAATCTACATGCAAAATTTTAGTTTATTTGGATTCAAATTTTATCCAGAGAATTATTTGTGTTTCATTGGTCTGCTGAAAAATGCAAAGAAAAAAACCTAGAATTGCATGAACCCTAGGTTATACCTTTAGGGTTACATTCTAGAGACCACACTTAGGCTAGCCTACACTTAGTCAATTCTAGTGTTTAGCTGGTGAGCTTGGTCACCTTGTGGGCCACTCACCACAAACCCCAACTGAAGGAAAACGGGCTCAAATTAATTTTAAAACACGTAAGTAAACCCGAATTCGTTGTCGTACTACTGGGTGGCTTCAACCTCTCTTGCCGAACCTGGTGACTAAGTCTGCGGGGCAGTGTCAAACGACTGCGGCTAAGGGGTAATGGAACTGGAGGCATAAGTCAAAGGAAGAACCTTCCCCTTAGTCCCCTCGTAACTAGACTGGCTGGGTTAGCTTGAGAGGTGAGAATCACTTTCAGTCAGTTGTATGATGAATTTTTCTTCAGGAATTCAAACTTAAAATGAAAGTTATGGTCATCCAATCTTAAGGACCATCTGATTGACAGGGCCTTAGCCTCGTTTGGCTTGGCTACACCAACCTAGGGGTTGGGTGGTGTATGCAAGGAAGGAGGTCACTTAGACCTCGACTGGTTGGACCTTGGGAGCTGCTCCCAAGGAGGCGAATCACCTCGCCAAGACCATCTTCTCCCCCCACTTCTTCTACTCCCTTAGTCGAGATGGCTAACCCTAATCCTAGACCTAGACCGGGTCAGGATGCAGGTAATCTGGACCTGATGGCTCGAATGGAGGCCCGGATGGTTGAATCAGAGGTGCGACATCAGCAGAGCAAGGACCGTATCTTGACAATGCTTTCCAGAATGCACATCCACCGTGAGGAGAACAATTCCGGGATTTCTATGATCTAGCTGCATCGATCGTCGCACCCTTGGTCAGGATTCCCGTTGGCGAAGTCGCGTTTGAGCACAAGCCTAATGTGATTGGTTTGATCAATAGTCATTTCTATGGAAACTCAAGTGAAGATCTATTCCAGCACTTAGAGGACCTGAGTCGACTCACAGAGACGATTCAACCCAATAATGTCGATCTTGGGATTGTTCTGATGAAGCTTTTCCCATTTTCTCTGAGGGACAAAGCTTCATACTGGTTCAAGACCATTGGGAAGCCGATTGAATCTTGGCCGGAATTACGATGTGAATTCCTGCAAAAGTTCTTCCTGATCGATCAAATGAACGCGATGAGGCATGCGATCACGTCTTTCTCCCAAGGAGTTGGGGAGAAGTTGCATGATGCCTGGGACTGATTTCACGACCTTCTTCGGAAATGCCCGCACCATGGTGTGCCTAGATGGCACCTAGCTCAGATCTTTTACCATGGACTGGATGACACACATCGATATCTGGCCAATGCATCTAGTGGCTGGAATTTCCTTGAGAAAGACTAGAATAGTGCATTTAAGTTGTTCAAATCTTTGGTGGAGAACTTGATGAATGCCGTGTCCATGAACCAGTTCCAGTGGTCTAGTCAGCCGCGGGTTGGTGTCCATGAGGCTCACACAGAATCTATTCTAGTCAACATGGATATCATCTTCAAGCAGCTGGATAGAATGAACCTGATCGAAAAAAAGATTGACCAAATTAATCAGGGTCAATCTAACCTGAACTCTACTACTCCAAGACCGTCCTATGCACCCCGAGCCCCTCCTGCTCGAGTTAATCTACTCACTCGGGATGCATCTTCTCCTTATTCACGAGATCCTACATATCAGGATCCTGTGAACAATCCCAATCTGGCACCATATGACCAGGGTTACGCACCACCCGCTGACTATAATACGTACCCCCTTGATGGATATACGTCTCAGATGTCTCGGCCTACGAGGACGTCAGTGCTATTCAAGGATACGGGCGTAATAACCCGCACTCAGAGACGTATAACCCTGGTTGACACCAGCGTCCAAACTTCTCCTGGTCTGGTAACTCACATAGACCACATTAAGATCTACACTACCAGACCAAGCAATACGGGAATGCGCAAAACACATACCCTAGGCTGCAGCCATTCCCGTCTCAACAGCAGCAACCTCGTTCTATGTACCAGCCGCTGCATCAAGCTGCCAGTCATCCTCCAAAGTGGGTTGACCCTCTGGAGGCACTAAAAGAGGAGCTACAAGAATCGATGAGGAAGTCTACGCAGGATATCTTGCAGATAATAAAGGCAATGGCTGACCAGATACAGACTATACAAAACACGCAAAACCAGCTGTTGCAGGAGCATAGGACTCAGGAAGCCTTGCCCTCCCAACCAGTCCCGAACCCTCAGTATGTGCAGAACCAAGGTGCCCCACCTAGGTTTCAGGGACCACAGAGATAGGCACATGCCACATTACAGGCATCGCCTACACCACCTGGTTACGCTCAAGGCTAGTCACCTTTGATGCAGAACCCTGCGTACTCTGCCCCTTCCGCTCCCGCACCACCTCATGGATAGCAATCCGATGCAAATGCTATCTCATTGAGAAGTTGGAGGAAGACATTCGACCCACCACATAGGCAGGCGAGTCCTGATTTTTCTCACCCTTCGCCGCATGTGGGTTCGACTCCTTCATCTCAGGAGCCACCTACGGTAGATAAGAGTAATAGGCCACTTGACCCTGAGATTCCCGTCCCTTTTCCCAAGGCTCTAATGCGAAATGTAGTACGGAAGGACGCGTAGAATTTTGAGGACATGAAGTCAATGTTCAAGGAAGTACATATTCAAGTCCCTTTCCTCGAGGCAATTGATCACATCCCTGCTGTCGCTAGGTTCTTCAAGGATTATTGTACCCCGATGCGATAGCCTAGAATTGGATGACAAGTGGTACTGTCAAAAGAGGCTAGCGCCGTGATTCTAGCCAACTTACCATTGAAAAAGAAAGACCCTGGTGCCCCACTCATATCCAGCTTCTTGCAGGATTCTCCATTTGATCGAGCCCTTCTAGATCTAGGTTCATCCATCAACCTGACTCCCACTGCCGTATTTGATCAATTTCAATTTGGGGAGTTAAAGCCAACCTCGGTCATGATTCAACTGGTTGATAGATCAGTAAAAACACTGAGGGTGGTGGTTGAGAACATGATCGTAAAAGTCCGCGGATTCTGCTTTCTCGTAGACTTTTTCGTTCTTGATATGGAAGTTCCTCCTAATCTCTGAGATGCACCAATCATTTTGGGTCCCCCATTTCCAGCGACAGCCCGAGCAAACATTGATTGTGCACTTGGGTGTATGGAGATAGCCCTAGGTAATGAGCGACTTGAACTTGACATATTCAGGGCATCAAGGAATTTTGATTGTGATCACATAGAGGAGGATGGTGAAGACGAAGATTCGGCATACTGTGGTAACATTCGGGCCCTTTGTGATTATCCAATGTCTCATTCATCTGCACTATCAGGGTTCTTCGACTTTGATCCAAACAAGACTGAGACCACTGCACTACACATATCTCCTCGAGGATCTGATTGTTTAGGGTGTGTTTCTGACCACAGCACCCCTGAATCTTGTTATCCTGATCCGTACACTACTGGATCGCCCCTGTTGTTACAAGATGACGTGACCACAGCTAACGGGTTTCCCATTAACATAATCACAACCAATTATCTCATAGGTAGCGAATCAGCAGGAATTCAAATGCATCCGGATCATCAGATTCCCACCTTCGAGTGTACTCCTATTCCCATTTCTGAGTCTGACCCACCCGTGATTGAATTGAAGCCCTTACTTGACTCACTTAAGTATGTGTTCTTGGGCGAAATTGAGACATACCCGGTCATTATTTGTGCTTACTTAACTCAATAACAGGAGCATCAACTAATTTTGATTTTACAAGACCATAGGGCTGCTATAGGGTGGAGCATTGCTGATCTTCGTGGTATTTGCCCCTCATATTGCACCCATCATATTTACATGGATGAGGGCATGAAACCTTCGAGACAACCTCAATGACGGCTAAACTCGAATATGCTAGAGGTTGTTAAGAAGGAGATCATCAAATGGCTGGATGCAGGTATTGTATACCCAATCTTTGATGGCCAATGGGTGAGTCCGATCCAGATAGTGCCCAAGAAAGTAGGACTCACCGTAGTGAAAAATGATCAAGGCAAATCCATCCCAACCCACACTGCGACATCTCGGCGGGTTTGCATCGACTATAGGAAACTAAACATGGCTACCCAGAAGGATCACTTTCCTTTGCCTTTCATTGATTGGATCTTGGAACGGTTAGCCGGACGCAATTTCTTTTGCTTTCTGGATGGATGCTCCGGGTATAATCAAGTAGCAATTAGCCCGGAAGATCAAGACAAGACCACATTCACATGCCCCTTTGGAACATTCGCCTTCAAGCGGATGCCCTTTAGCCTCTACAACACACTAGCAACATTTCAGCATTGTATGATGGCCATCTTCTCTGACATGATTGGGGACTATGTGGAGGTGTTCATGGATGACTTCTCCATTTTCGGAGATGATTTCGCATCTTGTCTTGATAACCTCACCAAAATCCTGAAACGGTGTATTAAGGTAAACCTAGTACTATCCTGGGAGAAAAGCCATTTCATGGTGAGGGATGGCATAGTACTAGGGCACAGGATCTCTAAAAATGGACTCGAGGTTGATTGAGCTAAATCTGAGATTATTTCCTACTTACCGCCACCTAGCTCAGTCAAGAAGATCATATCATTCTTGGGTCACATTGGCTACTATCGGAGATTTATACGTGATTTCTCAAAAATTGCATGACCTTTGACGAATCTCCTTGTTGCCAATGCCCCATTTGAATTCGACACCTCGAGTCTCAGCGCCTTCAAGAATTTACGAAGCGTTGTCTCTGATTCTCTGATTCTCCAACCACCCAATTGGTTGCTTGATTTCGAGATGATGTGCGACGCTTTTGATTTCGCCGTCGGTGCTGTTTTAGGCCAGCGTCAGGAGAAACAACCTTTTGTCATATACTATGCTAGCAAGATGCTGAATGAGGCTCAGTGCAATTACATTATCACCAAAAAAGAACTGCTAGTAGTAGTATTCAGGTTGGAGAAATTCAGATCTTATCAATTAGGGTCCAAAGTTATCATCTTCACTGACCACTCCGCCCTCTGACATTTGTTGGCAAAGAAGGATGCCAAACCCCGACTCATCAGATGGATCCTTCTATTGTAAGAATTTGATATTGAAATTCATGACAAAGCTGGAAAGTAGAATGTTGTGGTGGATTACCTATCCAGACTGGATCCAACCCACATTCCTTATTCCCTGCCTATCCATGACTAATTTTCAGATGAATCCCTTTTGGCAGTTCACTCTATTGACTTCCCCTGGTATGCAGATATTGCAAACTATCTTGCCGCAGGCAAGATTCCCACTAACCTATCCAAGGACCAGAAACTCATTTACTGCGGAGGCCAAATTCTACCTTTGGGATGACCCACTGCTCTTTCGCATTGAAGCGGATCAGATTATTTGAAGATGCATCCCAGAATCTGAGATCCTCAGTGTGTTATCTTTTCTCCACAACGATGCTTGTGGTGGTCATTTCTCGAGACAGAAAACCGCTGTAAAAATTTTGCAGTCTGGATTTTTTTGGCCAACTATTTTCAGAGATACACACGAATACCCCAGCACTATAAACGATGCCAGTCGGTCGGTTCTATGACCAGGAGATACATGATAACACTCCAGCACATCATGGTTGTAGAAGTGTTCAACATCTGGGGCATCAATTTTATGGGCCCTTTTTGAAACTCACATGGCTTCGAGTACATATTACTAGCTATTGACTATGTCTCGAAGTAGGTCGAGGCCATCCCGGCGAGATGGGCTGATAATAAGACCTTCATTTCTTTCGTACGGGAATACATCTTCACAAGATTCAGAATACCCCACGCTCTGATTAGTGACGGGGGAAGCCACTTCATCCACGTCCACTTCAGGTCATTATTAAAGAAATATGGGGTACATCACTGTATAGCCACCCCATAACACCCGCAGATCAATGGGCAGGCTGAAGTGTCTAACCGTCAGATCAAGCTGATTCTCCAAAAGATGGTTAGACCAAATAGGAAGGACTGGTCCGATAAATTAGTTGATGCAATCTGGGCATATCAGACCGCGTACAAGGCCCCACTCGGAATGTCACCATATCGTATTATATATGGCAAGGCTTGTCACCTTCCTGTAGAGCTGGAACACCATGCCTTTTGGGTGGTACGAAAATGTAACCTTGACCTCGATGCGGGAGGCCAAGAACGGAAACTCCAGCTTAGCGAATTAGAAGAGATCCAGCGGGAGGCCTATGAGAATGCATTGATATACAAGGACAAGACCAAGGCTTTCATGATCACTACATCCAGAGGAAAGCATTCACGCCCAACCAGCAAGTCTGGTTGTTTGATTCGTGACTGAAACTTTTTTCAGGGAAGCTCAAGTCCAAGTGGACTGGCCCATATGTTGTGATTCACCCATATCCTAATGGGGCGGTCCAAATCAAGGACCCTAAGTCTGAGCATGTATCTACGGTAAATGGCCAGTGCCTCAAGCCATTCACAACCCAGGAACCTCCTCCAGCTGACGAACTCATTCATCTTATCGAGGATATCTGAGTAAGTTCTTCCCCAGCTGGAGGCATTAAACTCAACATCTACTCCGCATCTATCACCTATACATAGCATTTTTGATACATAGCATATTTTTCTTTTAGCGTGTTTCCTTTTCACATATAGCATACTGTCAGGTTGGCTGATGCTGAATGTTGAAATTTCAGGAGCAATTCCAGGTGATCTCTAACCATTTACTCCTTGCTGTATTTATTTTCTTTTATATTCATACATGAGGACATCCAAGAACTTGCGCATAGGGGGGTAGATACGACAAAACTGAAAATTTTTATGCCAACATTTAGGAAAACCTCAGAGCTGCATGTCAAACGTACTTTAGGATCCTAAATAAAAGAACAATTGATTCCACCTCCAATGCTCACATTGGAGCTAAAAATCATCCGCAACAGCCACTTCCGACTCACCCGCTCACCTTTTGTTCTAAATTTAGGGTCAAGCTGAATGTAACCTGAAAGGGACATTTCATGAAGTATGAATATAAGAGGTTACTTGTTTATAGCATATATACATAGTGCATCCATGAATAAGATTATTTTATTAAGAGAATGCATTAGGAATTTTATCCCCTAGTTGATTCCTGTAATATGGAATCCAGTACAATTTTTCACACATGCGTAGAATTTGCAATGGATTCATGGTGAAGGCTGATAGACGTCTTTAGTCTGTTGAGAAGAAGCAGTGCTTCTTTTCCTGAAACCCTTGACAATGTTTTGGGAGTCAGGCATATTTTCTTCTAAAAATCCACCAAATAGTGTGAGATGAGAATAGAGAGTACTGGTGCTCTAAGATTAGTGCAGGAATCTAGAATCCTAAGATAATTATGATACTCAGAGATAAGGCATAGTTTTCGCTCTTGGTTCCTGCATATACATTATGTGTGAATTTTGAGAGCCACCAAATAAGGCAAATACGCGGAGAGCGAGTTTGTATAAAACTAGGGCTAAGGTGGATGGTTACGACCATTCTTTACGGAATACTCGGATAAAGGAGAGTATTGATGTCAAGGTTAGAAATACACCGTCCTATCTGTCTTTCTCGGTGCCGTGAGTAGGCACTTCCACTAAATAAGCCACCTAATGTCTCTTGAGCACCACCAATCCCTAATAATGCCTCTTCAATAAAATTCATGAATGTGTTGCTAGACTGTGTTGAGTTAGAAAAATTACATATGAAAAAAAAAGAACGAAAAAAATGAGAAAATGAGAAAAAGAAAAAAAAATAAAAAAAGAGAAAAAAGGAAAAGAGAAAAGAAAAAAAGAAGAAAAGAGCAGAAAAAGAGTTTGTGAATATTTAGTGTTTATTTCAGTTGCATTGAAGTAATACCACCAAATAATTTGAGATCCACCAAATAAGGCCTTAACCTATCTTTCTGTGCTTCTGACTGCTCGAATACTGGCTGAGGAATTCTAACTTAGTGTTAGGGTTGTGGAACTCAATTAAAGTGTTAATGCCAAGTGAGACCACCAACTACAGGTCATATGTGTGAATCTGGTGAGATCGTGAGCTCTAAGAAAAAGAAAGAAAAGAAGAGAAAAAGTAAAAGAAAAAGAGAGAATGAATACAAAGGAACCAAAAGAGAGCATAGTTTTTCTCGTCTTTCTCTGAGTTGAGTTACATAATAATCAGGGAATCTAGATTCTATAGTACTAATCTTTATGTAGCACCAGTCGAGAGTGAGCCACCAAATATATAATCTTTTCCATCTAACATTCTCTACCTAAGCTTAAAGCCAGGTGGAATTCATAGAATATCTTGAATACCCTGAGGGAAGAAGTCCGCCTATCCCACTAGAATTTTACTAGGGGTCAAGTACAGGCTTTAGAGGTGAATTATTTTTTCACTCAAATCCGTTGCAAAAGCTACATAGCTACACTTTCATGATTGTCTAACTACACTTTCATGATTATCTAGATTTCTAGAGCATAGGATGAAAATAAAAAGGACAAAAATCTCTAGGCATACACTTGATAAAATAATCATTCCCTTAGGGACCCTTCTGTGAATAATTTAGTCTCACATTTGCTAGGGACTAGCAAGATTTAGGCATGAGGGCATGATTGCGCAGCAATCATAGGTCTTAATTGACCTAAATTAGGCTAGGATTTAGCATAAGTTAGGGTAATTCAAGCATGAGTAAGTATTACTAGCACCTTTACTGCTTTCTTTTAGCTATGCATAAAATAATGCTATAATGTACTGATTAGGTGCTTTATGTCAATTGTAGGTAATAACCTGATTAGAAGCAAGATCTGAAGCTGGATCTGAAGAATAAAGAATAACTGGTGTTGCAGCAGAGCTGGAGTGGAAGACCTTGATTAGATGTAGTAGATAATAATGTAAGGGAGCTAAGGTATGATATTCTATTAAGTAGGAATAAAGCAATAAATTATGAAGAACTTAGGTCCATCCTAGCCCTAAGACAGGCTAGAAGCTTCCCCAAGCCTTAGCCACCCTTAGATTAGGTCACCGCACCCTAGGAAACCTTAAAACCCTAATTCTAGCCTCTATCTGAACGTCCAGATGAGTTATAGGATGTCCAGAACCCTTAGCCAACTCCCGCATACCACAGACCCACTTCTGCAATGTTATTGGACATTCAGACACTTGGTCAGATGTCCAATTTCTGCAGAACACCCAAGACAGAACCTAGAATCCCTCTTGACTCTGCTTGGACGTCCAGCCAATTAGTCTGGACTTCTGATTTCTCACTATAAGACGTCTGACACTATTATTGGATGTCCAGAACTACCCTCTAGATCCTGTTTTGAGATTCAAGCCTTGATCTTGGATCTCTAGCTCCCTAAACCCAATCCTAACCCCCTAGAAACCTAAATTAAGGTGCCCTAACCCTAGCACATCACCTCTAGCCCTCCTTAGGGACCTAATTAGGTCCACATTAAACCTAATTGACTTGGATCTTAGTTAATTCCATCAGCCTATTCAATTGGACTCATTGAGTCCAATTGAGCCTTGATCTCAGCACACATTATCCAATTAGACTCAGTGAGAGTCCAATTGAACTAGACCTAACTTAATTGAGTTGTTTTACTCTCAATTAAGTTTTCACACACCCAATTAAACTTGTATTAAGTTTAATTGCACTTTACCTTAGTGAATTAAGGTTTACAACCCTAATTTGAGACCCACCTTGACCTAAACCCACTAGAACCTAACTTAATAAACCTAGCCACCTAAGTTTCGACCCACACACACCATCCACATGAAAATAACTAGCCTAGAGTTCTCTACAACTCTCTATCATGTGTTGTTGCCTTGGTTGCTAAAATTAGCAACCAAGAGCCATTCAATTTTTAGATCCACATTTGGTGGATCTAAAAACCACTATCCATCCTCTCTCTCACTCTCCCACGAGCTCCCACCATAGGCCTCTCTAGAGAATTCCATAATTCTCTAGAGAGCTTCCCTTAGGTCTATAAAAAGACCTACGAAGTGGCACTTTGGACCTATACACTCTTGGCTCCATTTTAGCTTAGCTTCATTTCACCTCCACTCCACCTTCACGAGTAGCTTCACCATGGCCACCACCATCTCCATGCCAAGATGTTGGATCACCTCCTCAACCTCTCTCCAAGGGCCAGCCTAATTACCATTGGCCACCCCTCCTCTCAACCAAGTCAAAGGCCATCGGAGCCCACCTCTGAATGCCCTTAGTTCTGATAGATTAGATTGTAGTTCTTCATAGATTTATTGCTTTTGTTACTGCTTAGTAGTGTAGCTCCTTACTTCTCCCCCAATGATGCATGCATAATCCCCTGCAGATTCATGTATGCAGTCGTTTTCTGATACCTGTTAGTTTTTACATTCTCTGTACAAGCATTTTGCAACCGGTGCTCTTCAACTCTATTATGATCATCTTTATATATATACATGTTGAAAATCACCATGTGCCTGATTATCATCTTTTGGTGTGATTAAAGTTGCATATTTTCAATTTCTGATATTCTGGCAACAGCATGTCTTGCATCAATACGAACTTAGCATAAATCAACATGCGATTTTGAATAAGTAGAGCGAGCGAGATCGATTTCAAATCTACATTTCCATAAACACCTCCCAGAGGCGAACGACTGGGACTCAAGTCTCGTTATATTTATAAATTATTTTTGATGAGCATTTTTGCACACTATACTATGACGAGATCTCTATTTTCAAAACACGCACGAGAATCTCTCTATGTCACTCACCATTCTCGTCTAGGGGCCCCATCAATGTCGCTCATCCTCCAAGCAGCCATCGAGGAGGATAACTTCTTGTCACCTTCTCTTTTATCACTTTCTAGTACAGATTTCTTGCTTTCTAGTGTAGTGATTAGATATAATGAACTTGATTTCATGGTTATGAAATATTTGTTTATTCTCTTTGTATTTTCTCTTTATTTGTATTATTCTTTTCCTCTCTTATATTAATTATTCTTTAAGTAGACAGCTAGCATAGAGTTAATTCAACCATCTAATCTGCTTTCATGACAATAATTCAAATGCAATTTTTGATCAAATGTTCACCTCCCCGTTGAAATGCTGGCGGCAACCGGGTTTTATTGTTATAGCGTTGTAGTATAGCCAGTTATTGCCATCATTTCAAATATATAAATTTTTTTACTTGGAAAATAAAAGAGTTCCCGAGGTCGAACTCAGGGAGCAAGTTGTATTCTAGAGATATACATGTTTCTTTTACAAAAAATAAAGAAAGAGAGAGAAAGAATTTGTTGTCTTTTCTTCTTTTCTCTTTGCTTCTCCTCGTCTCAGATCTTCTGTTATCCTCTTCTTCTTTATCTGCAGTGGTGATGTTCTTCTTCTGCAGTGGTGATGTTCTTCTTCTTCCTTCAGCTGTTCCTGCTCTTCTTCTTTGAGTTCTTCCCTGTGTTCTCCTCTGCCTCGCCTTCTTCTGTTGTTCTTCAGATCTCCTTCTTTCTTCTTTTCTTTTTCCTGTCAGGACGTCGTCTCTCCTTCTTTCTTCTTTTCCCTTCAGGACGTCGTCTGATTTTCCAATCAGACGACTTAAACCGCTTGTTGCTACAGTGTCTCCCTCAGCTTCCTTCTTCTTCCGCAGTCCTTCTTCTTCACCTGTGCCTGCACACTTCAGAGTTTACGTCAGGGGGCAAAACCTACTCTACCCCCCGCCCCTCCGTCTCTCTCTCACAGAATCCGCTCATAGGATAGCTCTCCCAGAGCTGCCGGGTAGCCGGGTACGGGTCGCGCCCGGGTCCAGGCCCACCGGCGTGAGTGGTGGGCGAGGAGTGCAGGTCAGTCTAAGTCGGGTCGGGTCAGGTCCGCGGGGCGTGAGCGCGGACGAGACCGGGTAACCGGGCGGGTGAAAGGGGACCTCACCCCGTGTGCTGAGGCAGTAAGCCTCCAGCACTTTTTCGCTTTAAACCGCTGCGCCTCTTCAGACTTTTCCGAGGTGGGACTAAATGTCCCACCTCAATTGAGCGCCCGCAGCGGAGAAAGCAGCGGGCGATCGCGGCTTCACGCGACGCCTTCGCCCCAGCTGCGAGTCCTGATGTTTTGTCGAAATGCCTCGCAAGGCCTGGGAGTCGAATCTGGGCGTGGCGCGCCTGCAGCTGCAGGCGGAAGCAGCTCCTTCTGCACGGCAATGGCGGCGGAGGTCGGGTGGCCTGTTCACAGCAAAACGGCCTTTCGGCCTAATCAGAAGGTGCCGGGAGCTTCGCCAGAGTGCGGCGAAGCTCGTGTGGGTGGTGGCGAGGCGTGGGGCGGCGTGCAAGGGCTGCCCTAGGTCGGACTGTGGGTCGGAGGATGGGTTTGTTCGGTGGGGTTGCAGAGGGTGATGTGGGGGAAGTGGAAGGGCGGGGGTTGATCAGGGTGAGGAGGCGGAGGTTCTGCGGTGGTTGGCGAGCCGTGTGGGTTGCTGGGGTGATGGGAGCGGCTCGCCGGAGGATGGCCGGAGATGAAGGGGGTGACGGTGGACAGGAGCGGTCGAGGGTTTAATCAAATAAAAGACAGTGAGGAAAAGAAAGAGGGGGAGATGGGGAGGAGTTCTGACCTAGCTATGGAGACGAAAGGGGCCGGGGCAGGGCGACAGTCGTATCGACTGTCGCCGGAGAAGAAGATGCCCAAGGGAAGGGGCGGCGGCGAGCAGAGGGCCGGAGATGCGCCAGCTGGGTACGGCATGGCGCGGGAAGAGCAGGGGAAGAAGTCTCTGCTGCTGGTATTGCGACAGAGCGAAGAGGAGGAGGAGGAGGAACCGCCGGAGCTGGTGGGCATCTGACGGAGTGAGAGGAGAGGAAAGTTGGGGGTTTTCTCCGTCAGATCCGAGCTGGGAAGAACGGTGGAGCGACGGGGGTATTTATAGGGACCGAATCAGGGAGGAAGGCGGAGGGAGACGACGTGTCTCCCTCTCCGGAGGACGCCGGAGATGGAAACCCATACCGTCCGTGCGTTCGCACGGCCGGTATGGCAGGTTACAGCGACCAGGGGTGTGTCCCTGCGACGGCTGACGACGCAGGGCACCCCCGGTTTACTTGCCAGGCTCTCCCCCTCACCCTGCGCGTCGCCATGCTCCGCGCAAGGTCGCCGGAGCATGGTGCTGGCAGGTTTTGCAGGGGGGACCTAAACGCAAAGAACGAAGGAGAGTTAGGGGCCAAAATGCGAGGGTTCAAAAGTTGAGGGCCAAAAAGTAAATATATGAGGACCAAAGTGTAAAGTTGGTCAAGGAGGTTTCTTCTTAGGCTCAAGTTTTTATACATGACTAATTAGGACCTAAGGAATCTGATGGTGAATTTCATTTCTATATTAAACCTTGTTTGACCGGTCAATTTATGCGAAAACCCAAATTAAGTTATTAATTGGGCATGGTTCTCAATGTAGGTCAAAATGGGTTCTGAAGGCCAAATTGAAGGTTCTAAACCCTAGAGATTATTTTTCTATGAATTTTAGAGGGTTTATTCTGCTTTTACTTTGCCTTGAACCTCGTGAATTGAAGTGGGTTGTTTTAGGGTTACAGATTATCATTTAGTTCCTTGGAATTGCTGTAGCCCTTTCTAGATCATCTCATCCCACTTTTATTCTTATTAAGTTGCTTTGACCTATGTTTGGACCTTGAATTACCCTGTATGCAGATTATACTGGTAAAATTGCATTTTTACCCCTTATGACTTGTTTTCTCCTTAAACTCAGAATTCTCTGAGTTAAGCCTTTCCTTGAGTTATGTAGGAGCTTTTATCCTTTGTATTAGGTCAAAATGAGCTAGTTATGGCTCATGATGAGGTTCTCATCATACCCCCATGCCTAGCTTTTGCTAGTCCCTTAGCAAAAACTTAAGGTTTCAACCCTTGTTCTAGACCATGAAGCTTTTAATAGTTTTAGATAAGTGCTTTTTATTTGAGCATAGATTAGGTTAGAATGCTGACCATAGGCTTAAAAGGTACTTCTAGTACCAATCAAGATCCAAATCTGTCTAGCCTTAGCCTCAGTCTTTAGCAAAGGTTTTTAAGGTCCACAAGAACTAACCTAAGGTTTATTGGACTTTGTGGTTAAAGCACCCGTGCTTGAAATGATTTTAGCCCTGGCTCAGTTCGCAGTGCATTTTGTAAGAGAGAGATAGAAAGTTTTTTTGTTTGGAGAGTTTTCTCTCTCTTTTTCTTTTTAGTTCTAGCCTAGGATTGGCTTTTCAACACGGTCTGTATCAGATTCCTTGCTCCCATCATCAATCCTCAAGGGTTCCTGGCGATCGATGCTTCGAGATAGCACCGCCCATGGCAACCCCCGGAACCCTGGCTATTGAGATTTCGAGATAATCCCATCCATGGTGTTCCGTGGCCGAATCCAGACCCTGGCAATTGACACTTCGAGATAATGCCATCCATGGAATCTGAACCAGCAGAGTGCTTACATGCCCCCAGTAGGATATGTAAATATCCTAAGAGACAAGCACCGAGGAGATGATATTTTGTTGCGCATCTTCGAGGGGATTTCCCGCCTCTCCGCGCTGGGAACTCGTCCAAATCAACTTGTGTTGATCGGCCGCTCCTATTCTAGGTGTTCTTTTCAGAATTTTGCGACGCTTCTGCGTGATTCTGATTTTTACGCTTACTGAACCAGGCTGTGTGTGAGGTTAGGGTGCTTAGGTTACTGAGTCCCGTAAACCAAAAATTAGTTAACGAGGCCAAATACTCCCTAAGCCTTAGACCTAATACTTCAGCTTTTCATTTTCCTCAACCTCTTGAGGAGTGTCTAGATCTTAATGGGTACTAAGAGTCTATTCAAGAATGCCTAAGGTTTGCGTTCTTACTAATCTTATTATGCACTTTTCAGTTATTTTCTTGAATGAGGTCTAGAACTTAGGTTAATTCCTTAGTTCCTTACTAATGACTATCACCTTTTCTTATAATTTTGTGCTCCTTTTTCATTTTGTTTCTTTTCTCCTTCACAAAATTTCCTTCTCCGCTTTTCCTCTTATTCTTTTTCGAAAAATTTTTAATTTTTATGGTGTTTTTGGCATATGTGAATTTTTTTGTTTGAAACCTTTTCTTACAAGTTTTGCACTTTCATACCCCCCCCCATGCCTAAGATTTGCAATGTCCTCATTGTAACCTAGGGGTTTTTATTCAACTAAGTTCATACATTAGGATAGCTGTTTTGATGAATCTCAGATGCAAGCACCTGAGGTGGAGTTGGCTGTCCTAAAGTGTGAACTTCAAGTGCAAAAAGCTGTCAGAACAAGTTTCAGGTTTTCAAAGAGAATGACGGGCTGCCTCCCGTTGAGCGCTAAATTTGATGCCTTCAGCCAAGCGGGAAATGCGATGGAGAGGGGATGGTCAAATCAGCAGAGTTTTGTAAGACAAGCACCTTGATTAAGAGCCTGGTTGGTCCAACCAGGTGCTTGTTCAGATCAACAGGCTGATGATGCAGCCCAAACCCAATCAATCTGGTGGGTTGATAGATGTGGATAAAAAGGTGTGGAACCCACCATAAACTATGAAGCTCAGATGGATGTGGAAGTGTAAACGCAGGGTTTGGCTGAGTCGAATCAGCCTGGTCAGAGTAGGGACCCGTAGAATAATCAATGAATGACGCGGAAAGCCTACAGGGGTGATCAGAGAATGATAGAGCATGGTATGTAGTCTGATCAATGTTCGAAACCCGATGTGGAAATGCAATCGGCTCGGTGAGAGGTGAATCTGAATAGAAATTGAGTCCGGTTGCGGGTCGGGGTTTGGGAGAGGTTTTGATCCGTTCTGTGTGTGCGGACGAGGTGGCCATTGTGTACGAGGGCTCTTCTAGAAACAGATGATAGGTGGTTTTCTGTAGAGAGTCCTCTGGGTAACTATCAAATGCCGGAAAAGTGTCTGTAGGATGAAAGGAATCGGATTCGAGAAAAAATTTGGATTCTTGGTTGTAATCACTCTTGGCATTTTCTATTTTTGGTTCCTGAGGATCGAAAAGGAATGATTCTGTGTTATTAGTGATCTCGGGAATCAGGACCTCAGAGTCAGAGTCAGAGTCATGTGAACTGAGGTCGTAGATAGGCCTGGCATGTTCAGGAAGGGGAATCTCTCCGCAATTATAGTCAGATCTGAAATTGTCGGAGAGTTGGCGAAAATGATCATGAATTCCACCACAGCAAAAATCATCAGATGTGGAATCAGCAGCCTGACTGGGTTCTAGCCTATATGTCACTTCTGGGCTCAAAAAGATGTTATGTTCAAGCTCTAAGCTGGTAGGATAGACCCCATTAAAACCTTGCTCATCCAACTCCTCAGTTTCTGTATCATAAATTGGCATGTTTTCTGAAAAATCGATCAGATTTCCTGAGGATGTTGGAGAGGGATATTCATCAAATAGAGGCCCGGAATCATATTCTGTAAAAATTTGATCTTTCTCATAAGGGGCCTCATAATCTTCCCAGTAAGTTTCAGATCTAGGTTCTAGGCTTAGGATGTGGGTAGAATTATTAGAACCTAAGTCCGAATAACCTTCGAGGGTTACCTTATCAAAACAAGGGGCGGAATTTATACCCTCCAGAGGTTCAATTCTAATCTTGTTATTGCAGGAGTCTTGGAGTTCTAAGCTTGGTGATTTATGGCCTAGGGTTGGCTCAGCATTGTGTTCTCCTGCAACTTCCCAACCTATTTTAATGATATCTTCTATTTGGGTTGGGAGTCGACAACCACCTTGTGCCTCAGTCCCGAGGTCTGGGAAACTGGATTGATTTTTAGTACTGTTCCAAGATGACTCATCCTCTATTTCTGGTGTATACGGGTATTTTTGGTTGATAGTTTTTTCTAAAAGTCTCATCATCTCTACCCGTTTTTTAAGAGCATCTTGGTTTTGTTCCCAAAGTACAGGATTTGTCAAGCATTGAAGGTATTCAGATTTGTCTAATTTGTCTATCTCAATGTATCCTGTCATGAGCATATCTCGGGTTGATCCTTTTGAAATTTCAGTCAATAGGATTTGGGCACAGTTCATGATGAAAGCTGTGGTTGTTGGGACATCAACCTGAATGTTTTCTACTGGTGTTGAGGGTTTGATTTCATAGATTTTAAGGGCATCCTCAATCATCTTATCTTTCATGGATCTCATATATTTAGGTTTTTTGAATGGTAGTCTTGCTAGGTAATTAGGCTGCATAATTGGATCAGGTGGTGGAATCAAGATATAGAATCAAGGTTTGAATCAAGATGGAAGAAGGGGATTTTGTTCAGAATCAGAGGAAAGAAGGGCTGTGTGAATGATTTTTGCAAAAACAAAGGAGCCGAGGCTTAGCCTCGGGGAGAGTGAATTTCTATAGGAGGTTTCAAGGACCTCCTGCAAAATACTGAAGGACTGGATGAGATAAGCAAGTGCTGGACCCAATCAAGACACCCAAAAATTTGTTGGGTGACTATAGAGGTGCGGGGCAGATGGACCCCTTGATCAGAAAGATCGTCCACCTGAGAATTACCTGGGCAGCCAGAGAGGGAGAGTCCCGCAAAGACCCCTACACGGTAGAGCGTCCCCACGGGTTACAGGGTTTCCCCCACCCGACCTCTCTTGTCACTGCGGTTTCAGGTAGACCAGAATGGGGATCTTGACCTCTTAAGTCTACCTTTTTTCATGTTAAGATCAAGGTGCTTAGGTTTTCACTTGAACTTTAGGTGTTTTTGTGAACAAAGTGGCCTAGTTTGAAGGTTGGTTGACCCCAGGGGTCAACTTCACCTAGTGGTTTCCTTGAGAAGTTAGGCCTTGTTTTAGGGTTCAAGTGTTTAGAGAGAGCCAATTGTTTAGGATTTTTCTTATTAATTATTTTCAAGCAATGGCTTGGGCACACCTCTTTTGGATTTCCTCAATTCTTGATTAAGGGGTGTGTCTCTACTGAAATCCTAATGTTTCACCTTATGTTGGCTCTACTTGGTCCATTTAACTCTTTGTTGGGTAATTAGGGCTCAAGCAAGAATGTGTTAGCCCTTAAATACCCTTAATAGTGTGCAGGAGTGATGAGTTGAAAACATGCAACTCTTTATGGTTACTAAGTATGGAAGACAGGTTAGCCATATATTGCTTGTTCTTTTCTTTTCTTCCTCTTTAGAGTTTAGGGGTTAATAGCGAGAGGAAAAATTTACCTGTCCTCGGAGTGGTTGTCATGTGGTTGCTTGTCTTCTTGATTTCCTGTAGCTGCACAAAACAGAGGAGATTATTAGAAATTAAAAAGAAACAGGAATGTTTACCTCTAGAATAGCCGTTGCTCCCCGGCAACGGCGCCAAAAATGAAACGCTGGCGGCAACCGGGTTTTATTGTTATAGCGTTGTAGTATAGCCAGTTATTGCCATCATTTCAAATATATAAATTTTTTTACTCGGAAAATAAAAGAGTTCCCGAGGTCGAACTTAGGGAGCAAGTTGTATTCTAGAGATATACATGTTTCTTTTACAAAAAATAAAGAAAGAGAGAAAGAATTTGTTGTCTTTTCTTCTTTTCTCTTTGCTTCTCCTCGTCTCAGATCTTCTGTTATCCTCTTCTTCTTTATCTGCAGTGGTGATGTTCTTCTTCTGCAGTGGTGATGTTCTTCTTCTTCCTTCAGCTGTTCCTGCTCTTCTTCTTTGAGTTCTTCCCTGTGTTCTCCTCTCCCTCGCCTTCTTCTATTATTCTTCAGATCTCCTTCTTTCTTCTTTTCTTTTTCCTGTCAGGACGTCGTCTCTCCTTCTTTCTTCTTTTCCCTTCAGGACGTCGTCTGATTTTCCAATCAGACGACTTAAACCGCTTGTTGCTACAGTGTCTCCCTCAGCTTCCTTCTTCTTCCGCGGTCCTTCTTCTTCACCTGTGCCTGCACACTTCAGAGTTTACGTCAGGGGGCAAAACCTACTCTACCCCCAGCCCCTCCGTCTCTCTCTCACAGAATCCGCTCATAGGATAGCTCTCCCAGAGCTACCGGGTAGCCGGGTACGGGTCGCGCCCGGGTCCAGGCCCACCGGCGTGAGTGGTGGGCGAGGAGTGCAGGTCAGTCTAAGTCGGGTCGGGTCAGGTCCGCGGGGCGTGAGCGCGGACGAGACCGGGTAACCGGGCGGGTGAAAGGGGACCTCACCCCGTGTGCTGAGGCAGTAAGCCTCCAGCACTTTTTCGCTTTAAACCGCTGCGCCTCTTCAGACTTTTCCGAGGTGGGACTAAATGTCCCACCTCAATTGAGCGCCCGCAGCGGAGAAAGCAGCGAGCGATCGCGGCTTCACGCGACGCCTTCGCCCCAGCTGCGAGTCCTGATGTTTTGTCGAAATGCCTCGCAAGGCCTGGGAGTCGAATCTGGGCGTGGCGCGCCTGCAGCTGCAGGCGGAAGCAGCTCCTTCTGCACGGCAATGGCGGCGGAGGTCGGGTGGCCTGTTCACAGCAAAACGGCCTTTCGGCCTAATCAGAAGGTGCCGGGAGCTTCGCCAGAGTGCGGCGAAGCTCGTGTGGGTGGTGGCGAGGCGTGGGGCAGCGTGCAAGGGCTGCCCTAGGTCGGACTGTGGGTCGGAGGATGGGTTTGTTCGGTGGGGTTGCAGAGGATGATGTGGGGGAAGTGGAAGGGCGGGGGTTGATCAGGGTGAGGAGGCAGAGGTTCTGCGGTGGTCGGCGAGCCGTGTGGGTTGCTGGGGTGATGGGAGCGGCTCGCCGGAGGATGGCCGGAGACGAAGGGGGTGACGGTGGACAGGAGCGGTCGAGGGTTTAATCAAATAAAAGACAGTGAGGAAAAGAAAGAGGGGGAGATGGGGAGGAGTTCTGACCTAGCTATGGAGACGAAAGGGGCCGGGGCAGGGCGACAGTCGTATCGACTGTCGCCGGAGAAGAAGATGCCCAGGGGAAGGGGCGGCGGCGAGCAGAGGGCCGGAGATGCGCCAGCTGGGTACGGCGTGGCGCGGGAAGAGCAGGGGAAGAAGTCTCTGCTGCTGGTATTGCGGCAGAGTGAAGAGGAGGAGGAGGAGGAACCGCCGGAGCTGGTGGGCGTCTGACGGAGTGAGAGGAGAGGAAAGTTGGGGGTTTTCTCCGTCAGATCCGAGCTGGGAAGAACGGTGGAGCGACGGGGGTATTTATAGGGACAGAATCAGGGAGGAAGGCGGAGGGAGACGACGTGTCTCCCTCGCCGGAGGACGCCGGAGATGGAAACCCATACCGTCCGTGCGTTCGCACGGCCGGTATGGTGGGTTACAGCGACCAGGGGGGTGTCCCTGCGACGGCTGACGACGCAGGGCACCCCCGGTTTACTTGCCAGGCTCTCCCCCTCACCCTGCGCGGCGCCATGCTCCGTGCAAGGTCGCCGGAGCATGGTGCTGGCAGGTTTTGCAGGGGGGACCTGAACGCAAAGAACGAAGGAGAGTTAGGGGCCAAAATGCGAGGGTTCAAAAGTTGAGGGCCAAAAAGTAAATATATGAGGACCAAAGTGTAAAGTTGGTCAAGGAGGTTTCTTCTTAGGCTCAAGTTTTTATACATGACTAATTAGGACCTAAGGAATCTGATGGTGAATTTCATTTCTATATTAAACCTTGTTTGACCGGTCAATTTATGCGAAAACCCAAATTAAGTTATTAATTGGGCATGGTTCTCAATGTAGGTCAAAATGGGTTCTGAAGGACAAATTGAAGGTTCTAAACCCTAGAGATTATTTTTCTATGAATTTTAGAGGGTTTATTCTGCTTTTACTTTGCCTTGAACCTCGTGAATTGAAGTGGGTTATTTTAGGGTTACAGATTATCATTTAGTTCCTTGGAATTGCTGTAGCCCTTTCTAGATCATCTCATCCCACTTTTATTCTTATTAAGTTGCTTTGACCTATGTTTGGACCCTGAATTACCCTGTATGCAGATTATACTGGTAAAATTGCATTTTTACCCCTTATGACTTATTTTCTCCTTAAACTCAGAATTCTCTGAGTTAAGCCTTTCCTTGAGTTATGTAGGAGCTTTTATCCTTTGTATTAGGTCAAAATGAGCTAGTTATGGCTCATGATGAGGTTCTCATCACCCGTGTTTGACCTAAGACTCACCAAAGTTTCGGTTAAATTATCTATTTGATGAATTTTTACACGACTTCAATGACAGGGTTTTCAAACTCAAATCTATTAACATAGAAAATACCACTCAACAACTAGGTGAAGTGTAATTGACTTAGTCCAAGTCAATTGGGCTTAGTGGGACCTAATTAGGTTCTTAGGAAGGTCTTGAGGTAGTGTACTAGTCTTAGGGCACCTTAATTTAAGTTCCCTAGGGTGTAGAATTGGGTTTAGGGGCTTAAGAAATCAAGATCTAGGCTTGATTTTGAAAACAGAAATAGTGAGGTGTTCTAGTCGTCTGATTTATTAGTCAGATGACTTATACCTCAAAATCAGAAGTCCAACTCTCTAGTCTAGATTTCCAAAGTTGAGTCAGGGTGAATTTGAGGTTTTGTCTTAGATTTCTGCAAAAATTGGATGTCTGACACCTTGTCTGGACGTCCAATATTCCAGCATAATTGGGTTCTGGCTTTGCGGGTGGTGTCTAAGGGTTCTGGATGTCCAGCAACCTACCTAGATGTCAAGATATGGGCTGGAATAAGGGTTTTGAGGGTCTTTAGGCTAGGGTGACCTAATCTAAGGGTGGCTAGGGTTTAGGAAGGTATCTAGGGCTATCCTAAGGCTAGGAAAGGTCCTATGTTCTTCATAATTTAACTCATGCATTAAAGTTCTACTAGTACCTCACACCTACATTACGTCTTCATCTTTATTCGAGGGCTTCTGCTCCAGCTCTACTGTAGTTTTAGCTTCCTCCCTTCTTCAGATCTAGCTTTAGGCCATCTCTTGAGCTTTTTATTGCCTACAATCCCAAATAGTGCACTAATCAGTACATTATTTCATGATTATTTAAGTAAAGCAGAAGAGATGCAATGTATGCTATTTATGCATGAATTATACTACAATTATGCCAAGTTCTAACTTAATTTAGGTCATTTAAGTCCTATGATTGCTACACAATCATAGATTTCTTCCCATTGAACATAGATGGCAGAGTTCACAGTTTAAGGATAGATTTGATGGTAAAGCTTGTCAATTTTTGAGAAAAAAATCTGAGAAATAAGTTGAGTATACAAATGATATTCAACTATCAAGGTCCAAAGTGTTTGTGAAATTACAGAAGCTTGCCAATGTATGATTTGATCATCCATTCTAGAAAGACCTGATAGCTTTAAAGGTCTCTGATTTTAAGAAGAGCATCTTCTTCATAAAGCTTCCATATTGGAAAGATCTCACAATATGTCACAACCTTGATGTAATGCATATTGAGAAAAATGTCATGGACAACATCTTAGATGTGTTGAACTTAACAGAAAATCCAAAAGCCATGTTAAGATCAAGAAATGACATGAAGAAATTGGGAATTCTTCCTGAGCTACATGTCACCAACAAGGAGGGAATGCCACCAACAATGCATAGTCTAAATCAAGGATAGAGGGATAGGATATTCTCCTTTTTGAAAGGAATTCAGGTCCAAGATGGATTTTCCTTACAACTCTCGTGGCGTGTGAATGAAGTTCAAAAGAAAATCATTGGATTGAAAAGCCATGATTCACATGTTTACATGCAAATTTTGATCCCACTAGCATTCGTGGAGTGTTGCCAGATCCAGTGGTCGATACATTCATGGTGATGAGTCGATTTTTTAAAGTCGCTTGCTCTAAACTTCAAACTATGAAATGTTAGACTATTGTAATGATTAAATTGTCATCACACTCTGCAAAATGGAACAAATTTTCCCACTGACTTTCTTTAACGTCATGGTCCATTTAACGCTACATCTTACAAATGAAGCAAGAGTTACTGGTCTTGTATAATATAGATGGATGTATCCAGTTGAATAGTTTCAGAAGAAGCTTAAAGATTACGTCCCAAATAAATTGATGCTAAAAGGCTCAATTGTTAAGGGTTATCTTCTAGAAGAATGCATTAATTTCTGTGCTATGTACATGGATAATATTGACAATAGATTCAATCGACTGGAGAGGAATTTTGATGGGGGATATAATGAAATTAATAATAATTCTCTATCAATTTTTGATACGAGGGGAAGGTCGATCGTCTACACAAAAGATAGAATGATCGATTTAAAGGAATGACAGTTAGATCACTTTGTATATCTTGAAACAAATTCCTGATGTCGATCCATTTTTCAATGAATTTAAACATTCTTCATCTCTTGCTGTTTAGGAGCTACAGTTCCTTAATTGGTTTAAACAACATGTATATTAGATGAAAGACAACAATGACCCACATTGGTCGAATACTTTGATTTAATATGTGAAACTCTGTTGAGTTATGGACATTATCATTTTGCGTACATAATTAACAGATTCAGATTCAAAATAAAGTCAATCGATGATGGAAAGGCATCGCAAAGATTGGAGTTCTTGTGAGTTGTGATATTGGAAGAGGTTGTGATGTTACTATGACAAAATCATAAAGATTGTCGAGGTGAGTTTTACATACGACAGCGAGTGGTTTAATTTAACTGTGATTGATTTGATGCTTTCAAGGTAGGGATTGGTTTCAAAAGAGATAATAAACATGGTTTTATCAATTTAAATAAGAATCATTGAATTCTTCAAATGGCAAACGATTCACACTAGCTTGTCAAGTATCACAAGTTTTCTATGCACCTGAAAATAGCAGGAATGGATGGATTATACCCATAAAAATCATGCCTCGTGATTTCTTTGTTAAAAAAAGGATAGTGAACATTCTTTTCTATCTGAAGCATATCAAGATTTTCTAGAACCAGAAATACATCTCGGTGTAATAGATACCGATGTTTAAGGTATAATAACTTTTACTTTCTAATGAAGTTAAAATCTTTTAGTTATTTTTTTAAAATTTATTATTTAATTTTTTTCCATTTATTATAGAAATTTTGTAATATGTTTAATTAATTTTTTTTATTCATGTGCAAATGAGGCCACAGAAGAACGCTGATAGTGGGAGACATCCACCTACACATGAGGTTAGGGAGGAGTCACAGTCCCCTCCCAATGCCTACTCTCCACCTGTGTCTACTAACCCTCCACTTGTGATTACCTGCTAGTTATTCTCCCAGTGTATCCAGACTCCCACTTTGTATATCCAGTACATAGCTCCACATATTCTATCCCAGGGTTGTCACCTTCATGGTAGGGGTAAGGCATCAGTCTACTTGACCCACATACCTATTATGTTGAGATGCCAGAGGAGCCAGATGAGCTGAAGGAGTCATTTGGACAGGGAGTGGGGGTGAGTATGAGGATGAGGGGGTAGAGCAGCCCGTCTAGCAACTAGATACTGAGTCTGGCATGTCGCAAAAGCCTTCCAGTCAAGCAGGCATGTCGTAGGAGCTTGCTACTCAGGTAGGCATGTTGCTGGAGCCTACTACTTAGGTAGGCACCAGTGGTGGTAAAATTTAGTAGTTATAAGACTATTTTTATTTCCTTTTTGTATTTTATCTATTAAAAAATGTTCTTTATTGTGCTTAGCTAAGAAGAACATGCGAGGTCCGACATGAAATGCGGACCTCAATAGGCTACCTGAGGGCACCAAGGTTGTGGTGGCTATCTTTGCAGCTAAGGAAGCGAAAAACTACCCCAGGTTTACTAGCCGATTAGCCACGATTGTTAAGGCTACCGTGCCACTTTCATTCTTTGACTGAAGGAGGGTTGCAAAGGAGTTGAAGTCCTCCATTATTCAAGAGTTGCAGGTAAAAAATTTGGAAATCATTTTTAAGATTTATATCAAATATAATTGATTTATGTATTATTGAATACAT
Organism: Thalassia testudinum; assembly: GCA_037157565.1. Taxonomy (NCBI): domain Eukaryota; kingdom Viridiplantae; phylum Streptophyta; class Magnoliopsida; order Alismatales; family Hydrocharitaceae; genus Thalassia; species Thalassia testudinum. The sequence goes on along the minus strand of JAZHRO010000007.1, from coordinate 66,704,888 downwards.
GTCACTTTTGATTGGGGTAATAATCCCAATGCACCCAAGGCTATCCTACAACATTTAGGTAAGATACATTGTGGATGAAGAGAGGAGATGAAGAGTATGATATGAAATTATTTCAGATTCTCAATTTATTTAATTATTTATATATAATAAATATTTTCAAAGAAAATTTTGTAAAATTATTTTATTTTTTTAACAATAGGTCGTATGAGAAGCAATTAAGAAACATGCCTCCTATGATTTTGCCTCCCATTTGGAGGGAGTGTTGCGAGAATCAGAGAGATGCAGCGTTAGAGGTAACTAAATAGTTTTCAATTGGATTTTTAATTTTAGTTTATAATTAATAATTACATAATCTTTCAGTAATAAAATTTGTATCTCTTACAGGAGCAAATCAAGAAGAACAAGGCCAACAAGGCCCAAGCTCCTGCCCAGACCCACTACTTGGGTTGAATGAGTATTGACTCATTTAAAGGCAGATATGTAAGTTTCTTAAATCAATATTTGATACTAAAATAGAGAAATTTAGTTACATTTAAGGAAGATGAAAATTTTACTTCTTTTTCTGGTGGAGGTGCACGAGGGTGTTGAGCTAGATCAAGTGGGAGTTTATGAACTGACTCATAGTAAAGAAACACTTGACAGCCCATGTACATGGATACATCTGACATATCAGGAGACACATATAAGTAATTACAAGTTACTTACATTAATTTCAGAATATATAAAATTTATTAACAAATATATATATTTACAGGTCGTATGATGGATTTGATCCATCCTCTTGAGGCCGTGGACAAGAACTCTGGGACCATTCTATGGACTACTGTGACACCAGAGGAGGCCTTTAGGATGGTGATGCCTCTATAGCATAAAGGCTTCATCTGTAGTGGTGGAGGAGTGCAACGATCTCCTCCTGGTATGGTAGGAAAGGATCCTCCTCGTCTGCCCACATCGACATTTTCTGCACAGTGATTGAGACATTATAGTGTTGAGATGTGAACAGGTGAAAAGGTAGGACAAGGTCACCTCACAATTGTAGGCTACCACTCGCAAGATGGAGCACTAAGAGTTGTTGGAGCGGCACAACAAGCAGTGGGAGGAGGTCTTGTCTTATCTTTGAGGATCTAGACCTGATCATTCATTATTCTACATTCTGAGGCGTGGTGATGACAATGATGGTGGTGGTTCTAGGGCTGGTGCATAGGTGCCCCAGCATAGTGTTCATGTTTCTATATTCTATTCCCTTTTGTTGTAAAATTTGAACATCATATATATATATATTATTTCAATTATATAATTTCTTCTTATTGAATATTTTGAATAACTTATGGTGTTTAGGAACTTCTCTTGTTTGCTATGTGTTTTTAATTCTCGCACTAAAAAAATGAATTGCTTTTTTAAAAAAATTTGAAGTATTATTAGCGATGGTTATTATTTAGATTGTCGTAAATTCTAATTAGCGATGGATTTAAAATTGTTTCCATATGTCACTTAGGTGCCCCATTAATTTTGGCGTAAGGTATTACATTCCATTCGATGACAATTACCTTGATTTTGACATGCCTTGTCAAACTATTGCCATCATGTATATAGGATAGTTTTAACAGAAATTGTCGCTAAAAGTATGTAGTTTTTTTGGCCTGTATTTTGGGTTCTTGCCAAGACCGTGGTGATGGTGTAATAAAAAATCATTCTTAATTTAATTTAGTGGCGATTTGAAAACCATCACCAAACCCTAATTCCCTACGTGTCTGCACGTGTTGAGACAGTGACGATAAGGGAATTTAACCATCGCTAAATTAAATCTTCCTGATAGGGAATGTGAAATGGATTGTGGACAACCATAGGTGACTTAGAGGTTAGTTTAAGCTTAGAATCAAGCACCTATGGGGTATGGTTTGAGGGGATCTAAGTGATAGATCAGGTGTTTGATGTCGGGTTCTATAGGTTAAGTGTAGGTGTAGGTTAAGGGAAAGTGTTTAGGATGGTGGTAGGATGAAGTCTATATGTGTCCTAATAGGTAGAGGAGTGAAATAGGTGCTGCCTGAAGAGTTTTGGACTTAAGTATCAAAATTGGACATCTCGAATGAAGTCTGGATGCCTAATTATGAAGCAAGGTGAGAGTTTGAGTTCCTAGAGTTGTGTTTGGGCCCTATCTGTGGAAATTGGACACCCAAAGAGTGGCCCTGGACATCTTATTTGCTCTGGCTGAGTGTTGTGGGTGTGTTTAGGGATTGGGAATTGATGGGAACACCATCATGAACTATAACTAGCTCAATTTAGTCATTACCAAGGAATAAATTCTCCTACATAACTACCAGATAGCCATAGTTCATTGCATAATCATTCTGAGAGAAAGATAAGGAAACAGGGTTAAAACTATAGTTTTACCATCATATCTTGAATGCAGAACAACCATAGATTTTCCCAGGGGATAATTAAGGGTCAAATGATCTAAATATCCAACAAGTCGGTTTATACAGACAGATAAGGGCTTGCATGTGTTTTGAGAATTAAATGACTTTTGAAACCCTAAAAATTGACCTACTTAATTAAATAAGGTTCTGGTCAGGATAAAATTTACCTAAACCCTCTAAAATTAGAGAAAAATATTCTCTAGGGTTCGGTACCTTCAATTTGACCATCAGAACCCATCTTAACCCAAAATAGAGTCCTAGATAGACATTTGCCCTAATTTGGGTTTTTACATAAATTACCCAATCAAATGAAGTCAAAATCTAAATCTAACTTCACCATTGGATTTCCTAGGTCTAAATTATGTTTTTACCAAAATTTGGGCCTAATCTGAGATCATCTTGACCAAGTTTCCATTTTGGTCCAGTTAGACTCTTTCCATCTCATTTAGACCCTTAGCTTTTTGAATTCATTACAAATGGCCCCCTAACTTTGTCATCATTTTAACCAAAAGGTCCCTACCGCCATGAATCCCATTCCTGCAACACCGACAACCTTTGATTTAAGAGAACTCCTCTCCTCAATCAATCCCTTCCAAATTTGGAAGGGAGATTCCTTGAGGAGTCCTCTTCCCATTGAATTCGTCCATGAGCCCTAAAACTTTCCCAATCTCTCATGCGAATACATGAGAGACTAGGGTATCTTAGAGAATTCCTACTCTGGTGACATTTCCTAGCTTGGTAGCTTGGCTTCCAAGTATAGAACTCCCTCCAGAGGCCTATATAAGCAAGCCCAGATTAGGCCGAGCTTCCCAAACTTGATTTTTGCCATGAAATCCCCATAGTCCTCGTTCCTCTTCCGGCCGTGAAGCTCCACAAGCTCCGGCGACTCCTCCTGACCTCCTTCATCATCCACCTATAATACTAGTGGCTGGATTGCCTTCCTCTCTCTCGTTTGCTCTTGGCCGTACCAACAAGAGCCTCTCTATCTTCGTCGTCGTCGCTGTCCCCATCACCGGAGTACCTTCTTCCCCAGCGCCAACTTACCAACGCTGGTGCTATTCTTCCCCCTTCGTCCATTAGGTTACGGTTAGCATAGTATCTTTTAGCTCTTAGGTTAGTTTCCTTCTCCAAAAAGCCAAAAACAACCCTCGAGTCGACGCGCTCACCTCCATCTTCCCTGTCTCCAACTACTCCTCCGGCAAGTCCATCCCACCTCCACAAACCACCAATCAACTGGCCAACCACCTCACGACCTTTGCCACATCACGCCCTTCCAAACCTATCTCCCTATTTGCCTTCCCATCCACCCAAACCCTCTGTCGAACACCATGCCTTCTGCACCAACAGTCCAAGGTCGTTGATGTAAACACATTTACACTACTTAAAATGTCTATTTATGCATGTTCTTAAGCATAGGATTGCATTTCATGATATAAATATTGCATAACATGCATCATCTTGCATTTAGAGTAGTTTGAATAAAATGGAGGTTAATTATCTCCTTTTATGTGCATGGACAGGGCAAATATTTTATCGGGGCCTCGGATCAAAGATTCAACCATATGGATGTGATCAGGGTGACGATTGGAGTTCAACGACTCCAAGATCGCCCTAATCAGGCATCCGTAACATCAGATAGTGATCGGGGAACCCTAGAAGATCAAGGGCCAGGATGGTGTAAATCTGCACTTCAGATGACAAATCCAACCGCACGGATGAATTCGGATCGACGATCGCAGCCCAACGACGCAAAAATCGAGTCAATCCGACATCCGTGGCACCATCTACAACTTCCAGAAGATGGAAGGCCAAGATAGCGCCACGTGGTGCCATCTCTGCCACCCAAACGGCCGCATGCAACCTCTGAAGATCCTGCACACGCTCGCTCTCCGCCGTTGGATCTTGATCCAATGGCTGTGGTTAGCCGCGCTTAAAAGCGTCCGCTCGACCATCCATGCCTCGTAGCGCAGCGGTCGAGCGTGCTTACGCGAGCGGCGAGTGCGGGTTCGAGCCGCAGCAAAGGGCTGGAAGGCACGGGCGATCGGGCGCGGGTGGGCGTTTGATCTTGATTGGACGGCCGCGCACGCCTGATAGCGTTCACGTGCGATTGAACGTGCGGCATGGACGTGCGATAGCACGCGGGCGGGCGCGCAGTGCAGCAGGTGAAGGCGCGACTTAAGTCGTCCGATCTCGCGATTGGACGGCTGAGGATCGCTGAACGTGCGCATAAGTTGCACGTGCGAGCAGCTGAGCAGGAGTGCGTGGGCGCGGGAGCTACACCCACATTGGGGGCTTTAGTGACGGATTTATCCATCACTAAAGACCCCTCATTTATTATTTTAAAGTTGTAATGTCCATTTTGCCCCCACTCCTTGCAACTATAAAAGGAGACCCCCTCCATATGAAATTATCATCCCTTCCTTCTCTTCTCTACCCCTCCAAAGCTCAAGAGAAGCTTTTCCCACACCCGGGATGCTTCTCGCGAGATAAAGTCCAAATTTTTGTCCCCCTTCGGAAGTGGATCCCGCAACGACGACGGCGTGCTGCTCCGTTCTCGTTCTTCTGCTTCGTCCTCCTTCGTCCTGCTTTGTTCTCCTTTGTCCAGGCGTCGTCCCGTCCAGCTCGTCCTCCAAGAAATCATTGAGGAGGATAACTTCTCTCTCCCATTATTATTTACAGCTATTCTAGTGTAGAATTTTCTTGCTTTATAGTGTAATTGATTTCCTACTTTCTAGTGTAACTTTTATTTAGTTTGATTGTATAAATAGTTGAAATATTGAATGCATGTTCTCTTTCTCTCTCTCTCTTTCTTTTAATTTGATAGCTCCATTATAATTATATCACCTTGCTTATCAAAAATCCTAAAAAATATAATTGCGAATATAGATCAATGTAGCCTCCTTGTGTTCGACCCGGAATTCTTTTCGGTATAAATTTTATTTGTTGAACACGAATTCTTCGCTTTCAAGCTACAACGACAGGTTTTCTAAAACCAAACACGTTAGCGTAGCGATTCGCACGTTCAACATTTTGGAGCTGTTGCTGGGGAAGGGGACGATCTTTGATTTCTTTTCGTGTTCTGTAACTTACAAATCATTTACCTCACTTTTCTCCTTTCTTATTGTAATTGCAGGTACTCTTTCGAGACAGGCAAAAGCGGTAGATCGGAGAAAAGTGCTGTGGAAGGTTCTGTGAGTTATCCCCCACCTCCCACCCATTAGATTTCATTCCACAACATAATAATTCAAACATCAATCAACCTAGGTGTTTTTATAAACTCTAAGGTTAGATTGTTTGTTGTTTGACACCCATACTCACCCCAACCCCCGCATTAAAGAAAAGAAAAATTAAAAAAATCTCACAGTGGTACACAACCTCATCTGATTTTTTAACTCAACTGGAAAACCGATCTTTGGAGCCGGTACACACATTCAAACACATAATTGAGTAGAAATCAGATTAGGCAATCATTTGTCTACCTAATTAAGTGGTGCAACAGGCCAATTGTTTGAGTTGATTGGGCCGCACCACTTCAAATAAAATCAACTCATCAAGTAGCTACCACTTAGGTTCAACTCTTAGGGATTTACCAGGCACTCCACATTCTTTTTAAGCTTTAAAGGAAAACATTTTCACCCGTGCTTGCAAAACCTGGTATGCCAACGAAAACTATTTGAAAGCACCTAAAGTTGAATCCTAAAAGATACCAAGCAAGATTTGAACCTTAAAATTCACCACATCAAAAATAATCTTGCTTGAAAACAATTGGTTGTGCATGCACACACAAATCAATCAATCATTAAGGGCACAACCCATTTAAAGGGCCCATCACATTCCAAAGCACATTCAAACCTAGCCCTAAATAAAACAGAGTAGACATTGGCCTTAAGGATTGGACTCCCTCTTCAGAACCCAGAACGAGATTATTTTCAATTAGGCTATTTCTACTGTTTAATCTGATGTCTAGCTAGGGGAGCAAAATCAAACGATTGCGGCTGGGGGGTACACTAGGAACCGGAGGCACAAGCCGAAGGAAGAACCTTCTCCCCAGTCCCTCCTTCTAACTGGTTGGATTGAACAGACGGAAGTAGATCAAATTGTTCCTTTATCTCAAGACGGGTTTTGGGAGTCTGTAGGTCTTTCGGCTAACCCATTTAAGGACAGGTTTGATTGTTTGTATTGCAGGGCACCTTTCTTCCTCCCGTGTCTCATGAATCATCCCACATATTTCACGCATTCCCGCTCTTTCCCTCTTGTTGTGAATTATCCTCAACATGACGATTATCCCGACTCGTACTGTAATCAACCATCAGTTAGTTGGGATAATTCGGATTGGGGATACAATTTCGGACCCCCATGTTTAGGGTCTAACCCTGAACACTTTGATTCTGATTTCTATCCTTCTCAGAGCTACATCGATTATAGATCATCTTCCTTTCATGAACAACCTAATATGATCTACAATCAAGAAGGATACACCGATCCTTACCCATCCTCTGATTTCACTTCCTTTAGGTCATCACCATCTTTTGAACAATCTGAAATGACCTATTATCAGGAAGGTATAACGAATCTCAATTCGTTAATTCCCCTGCATTGATACCAAACCCGCCCAATCTTAAACCAACTCATTTGGTTCAGGTTAACCAGGTTCAAGATAAGGTTATGGCTGACTTGTGGAATATCATACAATCTTTAGAAGTTTAGTCAATACCTTGCATTGAGAGATTGGAGCCCCTGATTGAAATGATTGATGATTTGAATAAGTCTTTGTTGGATTGGCTCCAGGATGTTAAGGATAAGAACTCAGGTGAGTTTCTACTTGGGAAATTTGCGAAATTGAGGATGAGATTCGTGGTTGCTTTGATTCAATCTTGGGATGATTCCCAGGATGAACCCTCTTCAGGAAAGCCAATGACAGAACCCGCTCAGGCACCTGTTAGGGGGACACATGTCACGAGGCTGACCAGATTGAATTAAAGCGACCAATTAAGGATGATCTGATTTCTTCACCTAAGATCCCTGAGCCGGGTTACGAGGAAACGTATGTCTCTTGGGAACACAAAGTGACAAATGATTTTGGGATATACATTGATACGGATCCTGATTTCTTTGATGGTGAAGATTCAAGTTGCGAACTCTCATGTGAGTTTTTTGAACACTATTTCTGTGAGACGATTGGGCCAGAGGAATTTGATAGATCATTTGATAGCCCAATAATTGAGAAAACTGATCTTAGGGCACACATTACAGATCCAAAATTACATTTTCTGGAGGATTCAATTCAATGCCCTGATTGTCAGTTTCACCCCATTGAGCTTATTGATGATTCTAATTCTAGATAATTAGACCCAAGTCAATTTTGATTCTACCACATCATTTAGACTTGGAGATTTCAGACGGGGTGATTAATATACAAGAGGTCCTAGAATTTGATATGCTGAATGAGGAGGATAGGAGCTGGGAAGTTATGATTTGGGAAGTTAATTTTGGTGGAAATGGAAGATTGAGTCGAAGGGTTCCTTTTAAACTGAAACCATCAAATCAAAACCCTTACGACATTTGTTTCGAGGGTGTCAAACTCAAGCAAACATTCAACGATTATCCTTTTGAGCTTCAATTCTCTATAACCTGACTTTTTCGCCTTGGGTTGCATCCTCATAAATCGCAGGCCCGACCCCGCTTGCATTCTGATTCTAGGTTTTGGGTAATTTTTATCCAGAACCTAAGATATTCTCGATTATGGGGGATGGGTCTGCACCACAATCTGGTCCACATCTGTGGACCTCTGTTGACAGGTCAAAGGATTCTTCTGTTTATTCTGATTCTAACCTACACTTGTGAATTTTTCATTTCTTTTCTTTGTATAGTGTGCCTAGCTGAAGGCACTAAACTCAGCACATATACAGTTTTTCTTAGTTTTCATCTTGGAGCGGACCTGACATTCACACAATTCAGGTGCTTTCTACGCTAGTCCACTCTGTTTTATGTCTTTTTAATACAATGCGGACATTGCATTAAATAGGCATGGGGGGTGGATATTCATCTCTGAATTCACTCGTCAGCTTCGTAGATTTATTTTATTTTCTTTTATATATAAAAAAAAATCAAAATTAGGAAAGAGAATTTGGGTTTAAGAAAATTTTTAATCTTAGGAAATACTACATTAAGATTTGAACATAAAGACCCTTCAGGTCTTTGGACTTAATCAGCCCGTGTATCCACTAAAATGTAGATTTGTTTTTCGAGTTCTCGCTAACCTGAATTTTATTTTAATTAGAGTAAATAAGTTTGGGTGATAAGTACACGACTTATCAACCCGCCCTCTGATTTGAGGGAATTTTGAGTCTTAAGCATCTACACACTTTGCACTGACTCGTTGTTCGGTGATTTTAACGGAAATTGGGTAGCTAATGAACCTTCTAGGGTGATTTGGTTGGCAAGTTATCGTGGGTAACAGCCCATAGGGAGGTTGTCCAAAGCCCAGTCACTGGACCTTTCTCTTTTTCCTACTCTTAGGTAAATCTTAGACCAGGGAAGCCACCTACTTAAATAAATAAATAAATAAATAAAAATCAAAAAGAAAAGGAGAAAAGAACAAAAAGAAATAAGCCACACTTCGTCGCACGAGTATGGCTGGCAAGTTGTCGGTGATAATAGCTCATTGACCGGTTGTCCAGAACCCAGCTTAGTAAATGCACTAAAAATTTCCAAAACACTTAGGAAAAAGCGGAGAAGTAGAATAAACCGGGGAGATATACACTGGATTCACCCTTGTGTTGACCCCGTAAAAAAATAAAAGTAGGGAGAAAGCTACTGGTTGTAAAGATACACCTTTAGGCAGAAGACTTTTTGAGGTCACCTAGAGGCGTAGAAATCTGAAGTCCGTTTTAATTGCCGATCAACGAGTCTATCACAATCACAATAAGATGCTTAAAGCTTATGGTTCTCATCGAATCTTGGGTGAGTTGAATGGCCGTAGAAAGCCACTCTTAAACCCTAAAATTTCAAAATCCAAAAAAATTAGAAAAGAGTAAAAAGAAAAAAAGAAATTTTTCTTTGAATAAGGCGAGGCTTGAGGCGGTCTACATTTTGGCTGATACCGGGGCACTATTGTGTCTTTGAAAGTTCAGTTCCTAAGTAGACAATTTCTTAATGATTGAAAATAACTCAGGTCCAAATAATCCAACCTAATTCTTTTATAAATAGCATATAGTTTTTGCTAGGGACTAGCAAAAGATAGGCATGGGGGTATGATGTAAACACATTTACACTACTTAAAATGTCTATTTATGCATGTTCTTAAGCATAGGATTGCATTTCATGATATAAATATTGCATAACATGCATCATCTTGCATTTAGAGTAGTTTGAATAAAATGGAGGTTAATTGTCTCCTTTTATGTGCTTGAACAGGGCAAATATTTTATCGGGGCCTCGGATCAAAGATCCAACCATATGGATGTGATCAGGGCGACGATTGGAGTTCAACGACTCCAAGATCGCCCTAATCAAGCATCTGTAGCATCAGATAGTGACCGGGGAACCCTAGAAGATCAAGGTCCAGGATGGTATAAATCTGCACTTCAGATGACAAATCCGATCGCATGGATGAATTCGGATCGACGATCGCAGCCCAACGACGCAAAAATCGAGTCAATCCGACATCCGTGGCACCATCTACAACTTCCAGAAGATGGACGGCCAAGATAGCGCCACGTGGCGCCATCTCTGCCGCCCAAACGGCTGCATGCAACCTCTGAAGATCCCACACCCGCTCGCTATTCGCCGTTGGATCTTTATCCAACGGCTGTGGTCAGCCGCGCTTAAAAGTGTCCGCTCGACCATCCGCGCCTCGTAGCGCAGTGGTCGAGCACGTTTACGTGAGGGGCGGGCGCGGGTTCGAGCCACAACGAAGGGCTGGAAGGCGCGGGCGGGCGTTGGATCTTGATTGGACGGCCGCACGTGCTCGATATCGTTCACGCGAGATTGAACGCGCGGCATGGACGCGCGATCACACGCGGGCGGGCGCGCAGCGTAGCGGGTGAAGGCGCGACTTAAGTTGTCCGATCTCGCGATCGGACGGCTGAGGATCGCTGAACGTGCGCATACGTTGCGCTCGCGAGCAGCTGAGCAGGTGTGCATGGGCGCGGGAGCTACGCCCACGTTGGGGGCTTTAGTGACGGATTTATCCATCACTAAAGACCCCTCATTTATTATTTTAAAGTTGTAATGTCCATTTTGCCCCCACTCCTTGCAACTATAAAAGGAGACCCCCTCCATACGAAATTCTCATCCCTTCCTCTTCTCTACCCCTCCAAAGCTCAAGAGAAGCTTGTCCCACACCTGGGATGCTTCTCGCGATATAAAGTCCAAATTTTCGTCCCCCTTCGGAAGTGGATCCCGCGACGACGACGGTGTGCTACTCTGTTCCCATTCTTCTGCTTCGTCCGCCTTCGTCCTGCTTCGTTCTCCTTCGTCCAGGCATCGTCCCGTCCGGCTCGTCCTCCAAGCAATCGTCGAGGAGGATAACTTCTCTCTCCCATTCTTAGTTACAGCTTTTCTAGTGTAGAATTTTCCTGCTTTATAGTGTAATTGATTTCCCGCTTTCTAGTGTAACTTTATTTAGTTTGATTGTATAAACAGTTGAAATATTGAATGCATGTTCTCGCTCTCTCTCTCTCTTTCTTTTAATCTGATAGCTCCATTGTAATTATATCGCCTTGCTTATCAAAAATCCTAAAAAATATAATTGCGAATATAGATCAACGTAGCCTCCCTGTGTTCGATCCGGAATTCTTTTCGATATAAATTTTATTTGTTGAACATGAATTCTTCGCTTTCAAGCTACAATGACAGGTTTTCTAAAACCAAACACGTTAACATAGCGATTCGAGCGTTCAACAGTCATTAAACCTCCTTACTCCACCAATCACCTAAGCACCACCATGGTTACGTTCGTCGTCATCCGACGACACTTCCTGAGTGCTTTAACATGGCTGAGAGGCCTTATTCTTGGTTTTCAAGTGGCAGGTCATCTCTGCCATTGGTGAAGCTTCGAGCAAAGCTGGAAGCCTTCCTCCAGGCATCGCAAGCCCCAGGTGAAGTCCTAGGCATTGCGGCTTTGCTCAAGGAACGTGCTCAGGACTCCAATTGGAGGGAATACCCCCAGCAGCAGGTGTAATTAGACGGAGAGACATCAGCACAGCGCACGCGAAGGACGGGTGAGACTTTAGTCCCACCTCGAAAGCGGGCATCCAGATGAAGGTGCATATACTGATTTTATCACATAGGCTTATTGCCTTAGCAAGCATAGGGGGTGAGGTCCCCGCATGCACCCTCACACGCCTCACTTGCGACACCTTACGCAAGGGTCTGGCCGATCTGATAACCCGCCTAACCTAAGCACTCCTCGCTTACCACCCATGTAAGTGAGCCTGGCCCCGGGTACGCTTGATTCATATACCCGACTACCCTGACTGGCCCTAGGAGGGCGGAACCTAAAAGGAAGAGAGAAAGAAAGTGAGTGCGGAGTAGGGAAGGGTTTTGCCCTGTGCGACACTTAGCTAAATCTGAGATGGCTGCCCTCTGTGTGTGAGAAGAAAGAAGGCACAGAAGGACAAGAAGGAAAGAAGAGTAGAAGAAGAAGGCTCGTGCGTAAAGAAGAGAAGGAAGGAAGAAAGCAGCTAAAGAAGGAAAGCTAAAGAAGAAAGGAGAAAAGTAGAGGAAAGAAGAGAAGAGGAAGAAGAAGAGAAGAACAGTGCTAGGGAAGCACTGTAGCATCTGATGGTTAAGTCGTCTAGTCAACAGACCCGACGACTGTTTTGAGGCTTGATACTTTAGAATTACTGTTGAGATATTTACATTGACTGAATGCTTGATATATATGCTTAGAGAATAATTGGTGATTTAAATCATCATTATTTTAGCTTCTCTACCTTTTTATTGCCTCAAAATACATGAGAATTCGTTGAATATCTAATGTGATAGATTAATATTTATTGAATATCATTTTGTGGTTTAAATTCTTATGCTCATTTACATTATTGAGATTAGTGTGTGAATTCCTATTTGCTCCCTATGTTCTACCTCAGACTTCATTTCTGATATTCGAGTAATAAATATTATTTGTTTTCAAGCGATTTCGACCTATACTACATTGCAGCAGTTATAAACCTCGATCTCGCTCTGTTAACATTTTAGCGTCGTTGCCAGGGAGCAATGTGCAATTTAGATCTCTTGAATGCAATATCAGATTTGGTACTAACTTACTCTATCTCTTTCGACTTTGATCTATAAGAGGGTATTCATTAAAGAAGATCAGCTGCACATCAGCCACTCCAGGGACAGGTAAACTCCATCCACCCTCTTCTAAGCCCTTGATTTTGAAAACCTAAAAAAGAAAAAAATCAATTAGGGCTACTTGCATTCTATTATTAGACAAATCATCAAGTTGGCTAATTTAATGCATTCTAGAGAACATCCAAACCCTGATTTATGCACCTACTTAAAGCTTAAGGTATCTAGGGCTATCACCTTCTTGCTTGAGCCATGGGTACCACATTTGGACAAAATTGAATTGGACCAATTAGAGCCAATTAGGGTTTCCAGTTTAGGGCTTTAGAGACACACTTGCTTAATCAAGAATTGATCTTCCCAAATAGTGTGTGACTAAGCCTTGGTTGAATTGATCTATTCAAGCAAACCCTAAAATCAAGCTCTTAATTTCATTTGAACACTAAAAGAGGGGCCTAAATTTGTCAAAGGACAAAACAGGTGAAGTTGACCCACCATGTTGGGTTAACTAATCTTCAAATTAGCTCACTTTTGCACAAAAAAAAAATCTTAAAGTTCAAGTGAAATCATAAGTACCTTGCTCTTAATTTAAAACTGGTAGACTTAAGAGGTCAAGTCCCCATTCTGGTCTACCTGGATCATCGGTGACAAGAGAGGTCAGGTGGGGGAAACCCTGTAACTCATGGGGACACTCTACCATGTAGGGGTTTTCACGGAACTCTCCCTCTCTGGCTGCCTAGGTAATTCTCAGGTGGATGGCTTTCTGACTAAGGGGTATCATCCGCCTCGAACCTCTATAGTCATCCAAAATTTTTGGGTGTCTTGATTGGGTCCATCACTTGCTATCCCTCATCTATTCCATCAGTGCATGTTCGGGAGGAGGTCCTTAAGACCATCTTTGAGGCCTCCATTACTTATTCACTCTCATCGAAGTCGAGCCTCGACTTCTGTGTTTGCGCAACAACCTGATCACATTGACATATCCTCTGATTCTACTTCCCCTTCATCAGCTATGGATCACCAAGAAGATCAACCTAACCTTGAGCAACAATTCATGATTTCCAAAATTGAATCAAAGCCATCATCGACCCACTGTCGCATCCTCAAATGCGAGATCACTATAATCCCGCAGTGGTGGAGATCGAACCCCGAATCAACATTCCCGTGGGAGGACCTGAGGTAGATCTCAAGCCTAGCATGCTTCATATGACCCCAAAATTTCATGGCTTGAACTCCGAGGATCCTTTCTAGCACATCAAAAACCTAAAACATCTGGCCCACACCTTTGGGGCATATGTACATAATCGAGACAGATTACTCTTAAAGATCTTCTCATTCTCCCTAGATGACAAAGTCGCTCACTGGTTTTAGACTCAACCACACACGATCAACACATGGGAGAACTTCAAACCGCCTTCTTGCAAAAATTCTACCCCATTGGTCATACCAACATGATGCAGCACCAAATCACGCACTTCTCCCAAGGAGTGGGAGAATCTCTACACGAAGCATGGGATCGCTTTCTGGATCTCATGCATAAGTGCCCCCATCACAGAGTTCCGATGTGGGAACAAGTCCAATCCTTTTATCACAGACTCCGTGAGGATATCATGCTCTTTGTCAATGCAACCTATGGTGGTAGCATCATGGGTCAACATGAGGACACGATCTGGGAAATTCTTGAGAACATATGCGAGAACTCCCTAAACAATGAGTTAATGGGTGTGTACAACTGGACGTCCACTCACGCATTAGCAAATAATTGAGGGGTACACAAATCACGAGGCCTTTCCGCATCCGTTGATCTGGAGTTGGTAGCCAGTCAATTGGACAAGGTCTCCATTATCTAGAAAAAGGTGGATGACATCACTTGTCATCTACACAAATCCACCTCTGCACCTCAAAGCACATACGTACACCCGTCCACAGGAAGGGAGGCTGCTCACAACATCTACCACTCCCCGAGGATGGATGCATATCCACCTTCGTCTAATTATGGCTTCGAATTCAACTCTAGGTTAGCCCACCTCAGTTGGGGAAACTCTGAACCCCCGTACCTTGATTATCTCGGAGCTCCTCAGACCTACAAGGATCTTCATGTTGTCCAGAATAATCCTTTCTCCAACACTTGCAACTCTGGATGGCATAATCATCCTAACTTTTCATGGTCGAGAAATAACCCTAATCTAAGACCTTAATTCCAACCCTGACCACAGGCTATGTGACCTTATTAGCCCACCCAACCAAGGCCCACTCAAAACTTCCAATCTGGACCACCTAAAGAAGATCATACATCTTTGATTCTCCAGACCTTGGTTGACATGCAGAACAATACAAAGAAGAGATTTCTGAGTTACAAAATCAATTGACCCAGCTAGCAAGTGCTCGCCAACTTGGTGCACTTCCTTCTCAGCCTCTTCCAAACCTAAATAACATGCCGAACTAGAGGCACGTTATGAACCCAAATCAGGGTCAAGCTCGCTTTGTTTATCAGGCCCCTTCTGCTCCATCACCTGACGGGATGGATGCTTCAACTTCATACTCAGGATTTCAGCAACAAACACCTGTTTTGCCCAACCCAAACCAAACTTAGGCAGGATTAAATTCTGTCACCACCCATAGTGGTAAAGCAACACAAGACCCACCTTTTCCTAGCCACATCATGCCTGAGACCGTAAACCCTAATCCTCGATTGGCCATCCAGAATACACCCACCTCTGCGCACCAACTCCGACATTGTTCGGCCACCACAGTCATCTTCACAACACGCCACACAAACCACCGTGTCCACCGTGCTACGGTGAAGCCTGCTGAACCTTCTGACAAGGTCGGAAGGCCGTGTTCTTCATTTCTGGTCTTCGATCCCTTGACCACCATTACAACTACTTCGGACGAAGCTTTCCAAGCTTGGGAATCTTTCTTCCCAAGCTCAAAACTCCCTCCAAAGGCCTATAAAAGGACCTCCAGACCATACCAAACTTCTCAGGCTCATTCTCGACCTGGAATACCCTTTCTTCCTCCATCCTCCTCAGCCAAGAAGCTCCACGATGTCTAGCGACCTCCTCTGACACCATTCCTCATCCATTCTCAATACCGGTGGTGGATCTACATTTCTCTTCTTCCTCCGCATGTCGCAATACCTGCAGTTGCTCCAATCTACATCTTCATCGTCGTCTCCCACTCATCGAAGCCTTCATCTTCTCTAGAACCGGCATACCTCTGGTACGGAAAATCCTCCCTTTTCTTCTAATTATCTTAGGTTAGCTTAGTTCCGCTCCACGTCTAGGTTAGAAGTCCCTCTCTTTATCC
Source organism: Thalassia testudinum (assembly GCA_037157565.1). NCBI lineage: Eukaryota > Viridiplantae > Streptophyta > Magnoliopsida > Alismatales > Hydrocharitaceae > Thalassia > Thalassia testudinum. The sequence continues at coordinate 66,688,866 of JAZHRO010000007.1, read as the reverse complement.
CCGTTTCAACCCCTCAACACCGTCGCAAGCCACCTTCGTCTCCATCTCCGTTGATCACTCTGGCAAAGTCATCTGCTCAGTCCACTGCTCTAAACACTTCACTGCCTACCTCACAACCTCCACCATACTCCACTCTTCAAAACCCCTCTCTCCATTCACTTTCTCATCCACCCAAATCCACTGTCGAACAACCCACTTCTCTCTGACCTAATCCACCTGTACCAGCCATCTTTGACTCCCCTCACAGCACACCACTACCACCATCACATTCGCGGCACTCATACGAAGCTCCTGAACTTGTTTAACAAGGCTGAGAGGCCATTTTGTTTGTTCCAGGTCTTCACTCCTCTCTGCCATTAACAAGTGAGTTCAAGCTCACTTAAAGCTTGCTTTAGGTCTCGCATTCCCCAGGTCTCGACTCTAGCTGCTGTGGAATCATCCCAAGACCGCTCTTGGGTCATCTATTTGAGTCGTTGACCACAACTTGACTTCAAATCTGATGAAGGAATGGATGCTGCTAACTAGGCAAAGAAGAGGCACTATCTTTAGTGCCACATCGGGCACGGCAGAGCTCCAAACAGCGCATAAATTGAATTTGTGTTGTAGGTTGTTAGCCTCAACACACGGGGGTGAGGTCCCCTCTCACCTGACACTGCCTCACTCGTGACACGTATCCTACGGGCCTAGTTTGCCTGCCTAAGCTCACACCTCGATTGCTACCACTGTAGGCAGCCCTGGTCCCGAGTGCATGTGTACCCGATACCTGACTATCCTGACTGTGGCCTTAGGAGGGTGGATCCTAGAGAGAGAAGGAGAGAGTGTGGGGGCAGGGGGTTTTGATCTCAGGACTAACGATTGACACATAGCCATTTAAGAAACCTCCCCCTTGTGCGGGAAGAGAAAACAGGATAGGAAGCCAGAAGAGAAGAAGAGAGAAGGCACAGCCAAAAAGAAAAAGAAAGGAGCTGAAGAAGAAGAGAGACCCAGAGAAGAATTAGTAGAAAAAGAGAAGAGGAAAGGGTGCTTTCTTGGCATTGTAGTAGAGAGTAGGATAAGCTATCTGAGCATCATTTGAAGTGCACTATGCACTTATCATACATGGAATTGAATTGCTTAGTACTGTTGAAATATTTGAGATAATTGTTAGGGGTAATTGGTGATTCAAATCACCATTTTACCCCATTCTTTTTACACTATCTGACATTCACTTTCATTCATATTTACTTGGAATTCTATTGATTATATATTTGTGTTGAATTGTGATCTTAAGTATTTTTGCCAATTGCTCCCTATGTTCGACCTTGGACTTTCATTCGAGTAATAAATATTATTTGTTTTCAAGCGATTTCGACCTATACTACAATGTAGCATTTAAAACCTCGATTTCACTCTGTCAACTTTTTGGCACCGTTGTCGGGGAAAGAGCATAGCCAAACCTGTGGCACCTGAGGAGGACTTGGTTAAGCCCTTTGAGCAAGTCCATATAAACATCCCCTTGATGGATGCAATTCGCCACCTATCGGCTTACGCACGATTCCTGAAAGATGTGTGTACACCTAAGTGCAAGCTGCAAACCAAAGGTAGGAACCTGATTGTACTGTCGGAGCAAGCCAGCTCCATCATTTTGAGCAAACTCTCGCTTAAGGCAAAAGACCCAGGCACCCCTTTGATCTCCTGTGCTATCGATGATATACAATTTGACTGAGCCTTACTAGACCTAGGAGCTTCTATAAATTTGATACTTACATCCCTACTAGACTACTTTGAGGAATCTGAACTTAAACCGACAAAAGTGACCTTGCAATTAGATGATTGATCAATTAAGTCACCAAAAGGAATTCTCAAGGATGTCATAGTTAGGGTACATGATTTCTATTTTCTAGTGGATTTCATTATCTTAGACATGGATGCTCCTAAGAACTTGAAGAATACACCAATCATATTAGGGAGACCCTTTCTAGCCACTGTTAGGGCCAATATTAATTGCTAGGATGGCCAAATTGAATTAAAATTTGGGAGCAAGACACTGAAGACTAACATCTTTAAAGCCCAACAAGGAATTAATTACGGGGTTATAGAATAAATTTGTGATATCGAGGCTGTGGTTGACGACCTATCTATCAAGGAAAACCTGACTATTTATGATCAACCACAAGAAGATCAAAACCTGCAATTTGAGGAGCCTAAACCTAACCTAGATACTCCCATAGCTGCTTCCTTTACTCCTGTTACCTACCCTGAACATCCTGCTGCTGCTGATAATCCTGTTATGGAATTGAAGCCCCTCCCTAACCATCTCAAATACATCTTTTTGTGTTCCAATCAGATGTTTCCTGTGATTATCAACTCCTGACTCACATTTGATCAGGAAACATGCCTGATTTCTGTTCTCCAGCAGCATCGAAGAGCCATTGGATGGACTCTTGATGATCTAACTGGTATCAGCCCCTCATACTGCACACATCACATCTATACTGAAGAGGGCTCACGACCATCCCGTGAAATGCAGAGATGCCTAAATCCAAATCTGCAGGATGTCTTGAAAAAGGAGATCATCAAGTGGTTGATGCATTGATCATCTACTCGATCTCTAACAGCCGGTGGGTGAGTCCAATACAAGTTGTGCCTAAGAAGGTAGGGCTTACCATCATCATGACTAAAATCAGAGAAACCATATTGACCCGTATAGTGAACTCGTGGAGAGTCTGCAATGATTACAGAAGACTCAATTCCTCCATGAAGAAGGATCATTTTCCACTACCGTTCATTGATCGGATCTTCGAGAAACTAGTGGGAAATTGATTCTTCTGCTTTTCGGGTAGGTACTCTAGTTATAAGTAGGTTGTAATCCATCCCGAGGACCAAGAGAAGACCACCTTCACTTGCCCCCTCAGAACATACGCATTCTGAAGGATGCCGTTCAGTCTCTGCAATGCACCCGCTACTTTTCAGCTGTGCATGCTTGCCATATTCTTAGATATGGTAGGTGAATACCTTGAGGTCTTCATGGATGACTTCTCGGTACGTGGAGAATCTTTGATGATTGCCTCCGGCACTTGGTCCAAATCCTCAGGCAGTGCATCAGCGTGAACTTGGTTCTTTTCTGGGAGAAGAGCCACTTCATGGTACCTGAGGGAATTGTCCTGGAACATCTCATCTATGAGAAAGGCATCCAGGTTGATTGAGCCAAGGTGAATCTAATTTCCAAACTCCCTATGCCTAGCTCGATCAAGGACATCCAATCCTTTCTGTGGCACGTCGATTTTTACCATCGATTCATTCCCAATTTCTCGAAAATTGTGCACCCCCTGACTACTCTTCTATCTAAGGATGCCCCCTTTGAAATCACCGAGGAGTGCACTCAAGTGTCTGAGATCCTACGTGATCGAGTTACCCAAGCACCAATCTTGTAGTCCCGTGATTGGTCTGAACTCTTTGAGATCATGTGCGATGCATCTGATTATGCTGTGGGTGTGGTACTTGGGTAAAAAATAGATGGGAAACCCATGGTCATCTACTACATTAGCAAGACACTTGACGAGGCTCAACGTAACTACACAGTTACTGAGAAAGAGTTACTAGCCGTAGTATTTGCCCTAGAGAAATTCAGATCATATCTTTTGGGTCCCGTGTTATTATATACTTAAATCACACTACAGTGAGGCACCTCCTCACGAAGAAGGACATGAAACTTTGACTAATCCGCTGGATCTTGCTGTTGTAGGAATTTGATCTTGAGATTCGCGATAAAGCAGGAAAGGAGAATGTGATAGTTGACCACTTATCCCACCTTCCTTCTGACATTATTGACCCTTTCAGACCCATCATAGAACACTTTCTTGATGTGCACCTCCTGATTATTAGTATGAAACTTCCTTGGTTTACTGATTTGGTAAACTACTTGGCATCACATCAGATCCCATCTGATTGTCCGAAGGCCAAGACAGACAAATTGCTTTCCAATGCCAAGTACTACATCACGGAAGACACGTACCTCTTCCACATTGGTGCTGATAAGATCATCAGACGATGCATCCCGGAAGAAAAAATTCAATACATTTTGTCCTTCTGCCATGACCAAGCCTATGGCAGACACTTCTCTGGACATAAAACCACAGCCGAAGTCCTCTAATGCAGTTTCTATTGGCCCACGATTTTCAAGGATGCATACGATAACTGTAAGGCATGCACTTGTTGCCAGACCTTGGGCAACATGAGCCACCACGATATGATGCCTTTACAGCCGATTCTCGTATGCGAAATCTTCGATATCTGGGGGATTGATTTCATGGGACCCTTCCCTATCTCTAACCGCTTCGAATACATTCTTTTCGCATTTGACTACATGTCCAAATAGATTGGAGCCATTCTGACCTGAACCAATGATCATAAGGTGGTAATCAAATTCATTCATTAGAACATCTTTTCTCGATTTGGGATTCCACGTGCCATTATCTCTGATGGAGGGACCCATTTCATGAATGCTCAGTTCAAATCACTGATGACCAAATACGGGGTATCACCCCCAAACCAACGGTCTAGTTGAGCTATCGAATCGGGAGATCAAAAAAATCCTTCAAGTCACTATCCGACCTGATAGGAAAGATTGGTCGTCCCAACTTCCGGAAGCCTTGTGGGCTTATAGGATTGCCCACAAGACCAATTGGGCATGTCTCCATTCAGATTGGTGTACGGGAAGGCATGTCACCTCCTGTTGAGTTGGAGCACAAAGCCTATTGGGCTATACGGAAGTGTAATCTAGATCTTTCTAAGGCAGGAACCCACAGAAAGCTTCAAATGAGCGAGATTGATGAACTACGCAATGACGTGTACGAGAACTCGTGAATTTACAAATAGTGGGTTAAGGCCTTTCATGACAAGCACATATCCAGAAATATCTTTCATCCTGGTCAGAAAGTCCTACTCTTTGATGCCAAACTCAAACTATTCCTAGGAAAACTCAGATCAAAATGGATTGGACCATATCTTATCAGACGGATTTTTGGAAATGGAGTCATTGAAATCAGTCAACCCAACCTTGATTCTGAACCTTTTATTGTGAATGGCCAACGACTTAAGTCGTTCATTGGCTGAGGTATCTTTTGATCTCCATTCCCCCTAAGCTCATTACACCCAGCTGATGGCATTAAACTTAGTGCTTAACGAGAGGCAACCCGTCATCTTGTTAAAAAGCTCAAAACCCTTCTTGACACATCTTATGCTGAAGTCATATTGCACTTTAGGGTTCGTTCATTAGAACAACCGACTCCACCTCTGGTACCTATACCCGAGCTTGGAATCGCCCGCAATAGTCACCCTGACCCATCCGCCCACCCAAAACCTATGCTAATGTACGATCTAAGATGAATTCGAACCCACCTAATTTACAATGAGGACATTGCAAATCGTAGGCATGGGGGGGTATTAAAGTGCAAAACTCTGTGAGAATCACTTCCCGAGAAAGGGTTTCATAAAAAAAAAAATACATATTCCAAAAAATCATAAAAATAAAAAGCTGAAAATGAACAAGAAAAAATAGAGAAGGGAGGAAATTTTGAAAGATCAATTTGCCTATCAGTTTTGAGGAGGAAAATGGGAGGTCATATCAATGTCAAAAAGGAGCAGAGTTTGAAAAAAAAAAAGAGATAGTCATCAGTAAAAGATTGAGGAATCTGCTTAGTTCTAGACCAAATCAAAAGAAAGAAAATAAAAGACAAAAAGTTCTAAGAGACAAAAAAGAGATTAGTATGAATGCTGATCTTAGGCCTCTTAGGCTGTGATTTTAGGCCTAAAAATTCTAGTATCCATTAAGATCTGGATAGTCCTCAAGAGGTTGGGGAAAATGTGAAGCTTAAGTATTATGTCTAAGGCTTAGGGATTATTTGGCTTCGTTAGTTGACCTCTGATTTGTGGGACTCGGTAACCTAAGCACCCTAATCCACATACAGTTTGGTTCAGTGCGCCTAATTATCAAAATCATGCAAAAGCGTTAATTCTATTCTGACAAAGCTACCTATATTAGGAGCGGCTGATCAACATATGTTGATTTGGAAGAGTTCCCGATGCGGAGAGGAGGGAAATTCCCCTCGAAGATGCACAATAACATATCGTCTCCTAGGTGCTTGTCTCTTAGGATATCTAAATATCTTACTGGAGGCATGTAAGCACCTTGTAATGGTTCAGATGCCATGGGTGGGATTATCCCAAAATCTCGAAAGCTAGGGTTCTGGGGTTTGCCATAGGCGCTGCTATCTTGAAGCATCGATTGCCAGGGACCCTGCGAGGATTAATGGTGGGAGCTAGGAATCCTATGTAGACCATGTTGTAAAGCCAATCTGAAGCTACAAATAAAGAAAGAAAAGAGAGGAAACTCCCAAAAGACAAAAAAAAATTTTCTCTCTCTCTTACAGAAACACACTACAAACTGAACCTAGGCTAAAACATGTTACAAAGCACAAGTACTTTAACCGCAGAGTTCAACGAACCTTAGGTTAGTTCCTATGAACCTTCGAAACCTTCGCAACGGACTAAGGCTAGAGCTGGTCAAGTCCGGATCTTGGTTGGTACTTGAGTACCTCTAGTCCTACTATTGGCATTCTGACCTAATCTACAAAAGAAAGCATACTATAGAAATCTGAGCATAAAAAGGCATGGTTTAGAATTTGAGTTAATTCCATGAGATTTTGCTAAGGGACTAGCAAAAGCTAAGCATGGGGTATGATGGAAACACCATCATGAGCCATAACTAGCTAAATTTAGTCATTACCAAGGAATAAATGCTCCTACATAACTACCAGAGAGTCATAGTTCATTGCATAATCATTCTGAGAGAAAGACAAGGAAATAGGTTTAAAACTACAGTTTCACCATCATATCTTGAATGCAGAACAACCAAAGGTTTTCCTAGGGGGTAATTAAGGGTCAAATGGTCTTAAATATCCAACAAGTGGGTTCATACCTATAGAAAAGGGTTTGCATGCGTTTTGAGAATTAAATGAGTTCTGAAATCCTAAAAATAGACCTGCTTAATTAACTAAGGTTCTGGTCAGGATAAAATTCACCTAAACCCTCTAAAATTATAGAAAAATATTCTCTAGGGTTCGGTACCTTCAATTTGACCATCAGAACCCATCTTAACCCAAAATAGAGTCCTAGATAGACATTTACCCTAATTTGGGTTTTTACATAAATTACCCAATCAAATGAAGTCAAAACCTAAATCTAACTTCACCATTGGATTCCCTAGGTCTAAATTAGGTTTGTACCAAAATTTGGGCCTAATCTGAGATCATCTTGACCAAGTTTGCATTTTGGTCCAGTTAGACTCTTTTCATCTCCTTTAGACCCTTAGCTTTTTGAATTCCTTACAATGGCCCCCTAACTTTGTTATCATTTCCACAAAAGGTCCCTACCACCATGAATCCTATTCCTACAACTTTGGCGACCTTTGATTGAAGAGAACTCCTCTTCTCAATCAATCCCTTCGAAAATTGGAAGGGAGATTCCTTGAGGAGTCCTCTTCCCATTGAATCCGTCCATGAGCCCTACAACTTTCCCAATCTCTCATGCGAATGCATGAGAGATTAAGGTATCCTAGAGAATTCCTACTTCGACGACATTTCCTAGCTTGGAAGCTTGGCTTCCAAGTTTAGAACTCCCTCCAGAGGCCTATATATGCAAGCCTAGATCAGGTCGAACTTCCCAAACTTGATTTCTATTGTGAAATCCCCACAATCCTCCTTCCTATTCTGTCTGTGAAGCTCAACAAGCTCTGGCGATTCCTCCTGACCTTCTTCATCATCCACCGACAATACCAGTGGTCGGATTCCCTTCCTTTCTCTTGTCTACTCTTGGTCATACCATTAGGAGCCTCTCTATCTCCGTCGTCATTGCCATCTCCATCTTCGTAGTACCTTCTTCTCTAACGTCGGCATACCAGTGCCGGTGCTATTCTTCCCCCTTCGTCCATTAGTTTAGGGTTAGCTTAGTATCTTTTAGCACTTAAGTTAGTTTCCTTCTCCAAAAAGCCAAAAACAACCCTCGACTCGACACGCTCACCTTCGTCTTCCCTGTCTTCGACCACTCCTCCAGCGAGTCCATCCCACCTCCACAAACCACCAATCAACTTGCCAACCACCTCACGACCTTCACCGCATCATGCCCTGCCAAACCCCTCTCCCTATTTCCTTCCCATCCACCCAAACCCTCTGCCGAACACCATGCACTCCGCACCAACAATCCAAGGCCATTAGACCTCCTCACTCCACCAATCACCTCCGCACCACCACAGTTACGTTCGTCGCCATCCAGCGACGCTTCCTGAGTGCTTTAACATGGCTGAGAGGCCTTATTCTTGGTTTTCATGTAGCAAGTCATCACCGCCATTGGAGAAGCTTCGAGTGAAGCTTGAAGCCTTGCTCCAAGCATAGCGAGCCCCAGGTGAAGTCCCAGGCACTGCAGCTTTGCTCAAGGAACATGCTTAGGACTCCAATTGGAGGGAATACCCTCAGCAGTAGGTGCAATTAGATGGAGGACATCAGCACAGCGCACACGAAGGAAGGGGAGGACTTTAGTTCCACCTCGGAAGCAGGCAACCAGATAAGGTGCATATATTGATTTTATCACATAGGCATATCGCCTTAGCAGGCACAAGGGGTGAGGTCCCCGCACGTGCCCTCACGCACCTTGCTCGTGACACCTTACACACGGGTCTGGCCAATCCAATAACCCACCTAACCTAAGCACTCCTCACTCACCACCCATGCCAGTGAGCATGGTCTCGGGTACGCTCGATTCGTATACCCGACAACCCTGACTGGCCATGGGAGGGCGAAACCTAAGGGCAAGAGAGAAAGAAAGAGAGTGCGAGGCAGGGAAGGGTTTTGCCCTGTGCGACACTTAGCCAAATATGAGATGGCTGCCCTCTATGCGTGAGAAGAAATAAGAAGGCACAGAAGGAAAAGAAGGAAAGAAGAGTAGAAGAAGAAGGCTCGTGTGTAAAGAAGAGAAGGAAGAAAGCACCTAAAGAAAGAAAGCTAAAGAAGAAGAAAGGAGAAAAGCAAAGGAGGAAAGAAGAGAAGAGGAAGAAGAAGAATAGTGCTAGGGAAGCACTGTAGCATCTGATGGTTAAGTCGTCTGATCAATAGTCCCGATGACTGATTTGAGGCTTGATACTTTAGAATTATTGTTGAGATATTTACATTGATTGAATGCTTGATATATATGCTTAGAGAATAATTGGTGATTTAAATCACCATTATTTTAGCTTCTCTACCTTTTTATTGCCTCAAAATACATGAGAATTCATTGAATATCTAATGTGACAAATTAAGATTTATTGAATATCATTTTGTGGTTTAAATTCTTATGCTCATTTACATTATTGAGATTAGTATGTGAATTCTTATTTGCTCCCTGTGTTCGACCTCGGACTTCATTTCTGATATTTGAGTAATAAATATTATTTGTTTTCAAGCGATTTCAACCTATACTACAACGCAACATTTATAAGCCTCGATCTCGCTTTGTTAACTGGAATGGGTCTTAGGCTTTAGGGGGATAATGGGGGATGGTTTTGGGCTGGATATTTGACCTATTGGGGGGGTTTAGGAAGGTTTTGAGTGGTCTAAAGGATAATGCTAATGGTGGATGTTAGAGAGGTGATGGAAATAGTCATGGTGGGTTGTAAGATGGTTGTGTTGATGGAATGTAAGAGTGTGATGGTGATGGTGATGGTGTTGGTAGTGTGTGGGATATCAAGAAAGGTGAAAACAACAAGTGAAGAGTGTCAACATAAGAAGCTTATTGAAATGAAAGTAAGGGAAATAAAGAGCTAGGAAAAAAGCTAATCTACTTGCACAAAATGAAATTAACTAGAAGAACTTGCAAGAAAGCAAATCTAACTATAAAGAAAACATAAAAAGAAGGAAATGAGGGGAAGGTGTCCTCTCCAAAGAGCCTTTGGCTGGTGGTGGAGATCCTTGGCTTTAAGCCTACTCCACCTTCACCATGAAGTCCCAATGGAACCAAGGAGGGCCACACAAAGTGCTCGTTGGCCTAAGGGAGGAAGGGGTCTTGAAGTGGAGATGCGGGACAATATTGGTGCCACCCAAGAGAAAAGAGAGGAGGGGGGGTTTGGTCTTGAGTAAGTGTTTTTATTGGGATTAGGCTAAGGTGTGGTGCACCTAGGGTTGGGTTTAGGCATAGGATAAGGGGGCACAAATTAAGGCTTATGGAAGGCTCTAGAAAGGACTAGAGAGAGTGCTCCCCAAGGGTGGTTTATTAGTGGTAGCATGGTGGTTTGGTGTGGGTTTAGGTTAGGTACTTAAGGTGGCATGGTGTTTAGTGCTAGGTAGGCTTGGTTGTGGGCCTAATGTGGGTGTCTATGGGTGTGTAGGGAAAATAGGTATAAAATGGGTGTTGGCTAAATTATGTAGGATTCTATGATGGTTTGGTTGGTCTTAAATTAGGATCTAATTGGGTGACAAATTGTTGTCTGTGTATGTGGTCAAGTAGGACTAAGTTATGTGCACTTTTTATGCTCATGTGTGTGTACATTACAATTTGACACATGTGAATACAAATTAACTGTGAATGCACATGGGTGTATGTAATTGTGGGTGTAGTAAGTATGCATGATTATGCATGGGATTGTTTGGGGTTGTCCTGGCTGGTCTCCCCATCATCTCTCTCTTTGTCTGATTTGTTGCTATCTCCATTCCTCATTTTTGTGGGAAGCAATTGTTGATGGCTTTATTGCATATCCCTATAAGTAGTACATTATTAATGCATAATGCATGCACTACTTAATGGATGCACTTATATACAACATGAGCTAACCTAATGAAATTATGAAATTACTAATATGGAACTAACATAAATTAAACATGAGTTATATAGAGATTTATGTGTTCATCACACTCCAATGCCTAAATTTTGCTAGTCCTGAGCAAGATGTGGTAAGGAAAGTACATGCAATGGAATTTGAGCTTGGATTTATAAGCCAAGAGGTACTAGTCATTGCTACTATAGAAGATATGAATGAAATCTCACTATAGAGACTTGACAACACCTGAATACCAACCAAGATATAAACCGCCTTGCCCTATTAGATTCTAATAAGCTTTAGACTTGGGTCTCAAGCATAGGGTTCTATGGCTCAAAAATCCACCCAAGGCTTTAAATACTCAAAAGAACTGAGCACTCGTGTATGTGATGCTGACTTGTCAAGTGGCCATTTTGTCAATATTTATCTATCACTCCATGTCTCCCACTTCAAATTTGCCTTAATAAGTACATGAGTCATTATCCCTTTTGCCATACATAGAGAGCCCTACACTCCAACACCTTGGAATGACATCATTAGTAGCACCCTGGGAAGGCCCTATACTCTGATGCCTCGTGATGACACCATAAGAGACACCTAACCTTCTTACAATGGATATTTAATGATCCCCTCCCCCTCGCCCCACACACACACACATATATGTGTATATATATATAGAGTATGGGAGTCCTCTTTATTGATTTTTCAAGCATTTCTGTAATAGGAGTACACAGAGATTCAATAATTATATTATATGGCATGCTTACAAGTCAATTCAAAGTGAAAGTGCAACGATGCCAAAATTTGGTGTTTGTTAAAGATAAAGTCATACAAATAGCACACCAAAATTTAAAATCAACTTAGTTATATAGCGAATAGGATGAGTCAGGTCAAATCAACAGAGAGTTGGTATTGTTATATTCTTTTATTAATTAGGAGTGTCTCATAATTTTTTAAAGACTTTTTAGGGAATTTTTCTATTTTTTTGGGACCTTTTATGGTAAGTAGAGCAGAAGGATTATTCTAATCCTACATGCTTAAGATGCAACAAACCTAAACCTACATATCGTAGAAAATTATGGAAAATTTATATCAAACACTAGACTTAGTAAGGAAACAAAAGCCATAGATTTCACGCACATTAGAGTTGTAATAAAATCACCAAAACTCTAACAAGTTCGAAAATTTAGATTCTATTTGTAGTTTGACCCCATATCAGTTTGCAAATTTTATCTCTTTTATAAAAGGAGTTAAGCTCTAAAATTTAGTAATGTCCCTACTTGATTGAAAACCTATAGACGAAATTTGAGAATGTTTAGAATACCATTTTTGAACCTAAAATATGATATTAGACAACAAACAAAAGCAGAAATGGAATGTTAAGGGTTCTAATGGAAAGTGTTCTTAATATGAATACCATATGTGGGGTTTGGGAAAGTAAGAGAGATTATTTTAAGATAAAACAATGAGATAAATGTAGAGAATTGCTTCACATAGGCTTGACCTATTGATGTTAAATAACCTCACTTATTTAATTTGTCGTTGTTAAGTCGTAGTATAGTGAGCAAGATAGTCTACAAATTTCTAAAATTTATATTGGGTTAGAGTGTAGGTCAGTTCCTAGGAGGCTAAATTAGCAAACCATTCACCAATTATTCTTATTCTATTCCTTTTATTCTTTTTATTAAGTTAATCATAAGATATATTAATCAATAGCCTTAACTTATCTTGACTTATGAACATAATACATACTTAACTTAGACTTAGTTACTTATATAAGTACTCCTTATATAACTTATACTACTTAATGCTAACATAAATTAACTACATAATTTATTAACTTAACTACTTATGAATTAACCTATGACTTACTACTTAGCTATCTACTTAAGTTGTACTAAGTTACTTAACTTATATAAATATTAACGTAACTTATTTAACTTAGTTACTAACAACTTAAGTTCTTGATTCAATTAGATACAATAACTTAATCATGACTAACTATACTTAACTTACTTATTCATTACTTAACATAATAACTATAAGCATAACTTAAAAACTTAACTTAAATGCTAAAGTACTTAACTTATTCTAACTATTTAATAGATAAGTTATACACTATTTAATTTAATAGACTATATAATTAGGATTACTATAGATTAATACATAATTATATAATTAGAATATGTTAGGACCATGAACTAATTGCAAAGATGAATTGATAAGCCCATATTTGTGGGCTAATTAGCTACTTAAATGCCTAGACATTAGATTAGTATTGACATATAAATAGCATACAATAAGATGTAAATAGATTAGTCTAATTATTTACTTATTTGCATTGCATTCATATCTAAATACATTTAGAATTCATTTAGAATAACATGCATTGAAATAATTAGTCTATAGGTTTCATTACATGCATGTATTAGAATTAACATTTTATGTGAGAGTTTGTAGATAAATAACCCATCATTTATTTTCTTATTAATCCATTTCTTCTTCTTCTTCAACGGCTGCTGCCTGTTCACACCACACTAGCTACCTGCACTGAAGACTTGCATTCAAGGAGGAGCAGGAGAAGTGGATATGGTCAATGCTCCATCCTCATCTTCATCTTCCCCTACAGGCATAAGAAAGGGGGAGCCACAACCGAGCTCGAGGAGACTCCACCTCGACTCCACCACTGTGAAGAGCTTTGAGCTCACCTCCATCACCACCACTGTGTGTCTCCAAAGCTGAGCTCCACCAAATCGTGGGTCGACGAGGTGATAGCTCGCCACACTAAGCCGGTGGACTCATGCCAACACCGTGTGCGTGTGTCTCCAACAGCCATGCAACCATCACCGTGCTTCACCACTGTGTATCCTCCCCTATCCACCGTCAACACCATCGCAGCCACCACTATTCATCTTCTTCTTTCTTCTTCTTCCTCTATTTCTTTTCACCTCAAAAGAACCCAACATTGCCAAACCTTCACCGCACCCACCAGCGCCCCTCCGGTGCACCCACTCGCCTCCAAACTGTGCGCACAGCGCCTCTGCACGCACAGCACCGCGCACGCCTCCTTGCCTTCGGCTTATGTGCGCAATCAAGCGCACTGCTCGAGTCCCAGTTGTGCAAGTTGCTACACTTCAGCATGCAGCAACCTTGCATGCATGCTCCGCCAGCTCCTCACGGATGCCACCCTCCTTGCCTGTGTGCCTCCACGTGTAGCAACCAACAGCGTGTTCCTACATGTGGTCAACAGCGCATGCCTTACCTCGTTGCACCTCCGCCCGCGTTCTACAGAGCATGCTCCTCCAGCAGCTCCCCCACGTGCACCCGTGAGTCCTCCACTAGCTCCGCCCGTACAGCCTCTGCCAGCATTGTGGGCACCTCCCAGCCATGGGCGTGCCACCTTTATGCGTGTGCTACTGCAACTTGCAGCAGCTACGCACTGCCATTTGCACCTCACCCCACCACCTCAGGTCATCTCGCACCTCGCTAGACCCACAGCTATGAAGCTCTCCCCCCGGTGCTCCTCCGACGAGAAGCTCACCGTCGGCCTTGGTCTCCTTCTCACGCATGGCTGAGGAGAAGATCCTCCCTTGTTTTGCTATAGGAGAAGCCCAATTAGTTTTTACATTCACATGCCATTGCCACTCTTTTTATTTTAAATTTATTAATTAAATATTATGGGTAACTTATGCAAATGACCTCCCTCTTTCTCATAAATGCCATTTCAGCATGATTTTTTGTTGTTTTCTTAATCTGAAGGTGGATTTGGCTCGATTTCTTGACGAAATTAATAATGAACATTGATTTTTGACCCTTACAAGTTTGTAATAGCCAGTGCCACCTTGTGGATATGACCCACTCTCTCGAGTGGTTTATTTTAATTCAATACTTTGATTAGTCGATTTTCCACCACTTAGAAATACAAACGACAAATCATTTTAATTATCATCTTGTTAAGCGAAAATCGACTAAGTATTGCTGGCACTACTTAGGAGGCAACAGGCACCAGCAACGGTGCCACTTAGGAGGCAACAGGCTTGCTAAACTTGCTTTTATCCATTTATTTGTTCACATTTTATTTAAGGCATATTTAATCTATTTTATTTGATTTGGTGCGAGGCACGTATATTACATACGAGTTGTCTCACTGGCCTTAGCAACACCGTGGTGGACCTTGTTTCCACTACTTGGAGAGACCGAGCTTTGGATCTATGAGGAAGAGCTTGAACATTGGTGAACCTTGTTGTCACCAACTGGGAGGAGGACATCTGGAGTGATTATCTTCATCTCTATCAAATTTTCAGTAGATAGAATTTAGGTTTTAGAACTTTACTTTTCTTTATTTTCTTGCACATTCATTTGGTTTGAGACCCTTATTCTGGGGTATATTTTAGGGGGTTGTTCCCTGACTTTCTTTTAGGCCCGTGTTGGGTAATTTTTCAGGAGCATGTTCCCTTTTCTTTAGATCTAGGTTTTCTTTTGTGGGTTGTTTATCCTTTATTTGTTTGTGCATAAGTAGCTAGAAAAAAGCATCATGAATTGCCTGCTAAAAGTTGCATGCCCTAGGATAATCACTTAGGTGTGTATGAGCAGTCTCTAGATTTATTTTGCATTTGCGTGCATTTCATTGCTGATTGTTGGAGGCAAGGTATGTTTTCTTTTCCTTGCATTCTATCTTGTTCATGCATTTGCATCTGAATTTAATTGCAAGACCACCTAATTGAATTGAAAAGATCTAACAAGTGGTCACATTTAATTTTTTGAAAAAAGGACTAATTAAAGGAGGGACATTTAAAAACCAAGGGCTTAATTTTCAAACTTGGCGTGCAATTCAAAATTCAAAATCTTTTACGGTGTATGCACACTTGTATCTTGTGCACTGAGGCACGCTTTTAGACACTCCTTAGGTTTGGAACCACTAGGACTAGAGCTTCCTATTACCAGGGCCTAAAGTGACCCAAACCTTAGTTCAGAGGTGAAGTTGCCTCCAAACCTTGCGGATTGAGGGTAGTTAAGAAGCACTGCGAAAGCAACGCTTCAAAGGAAGGGCTTGACCTGACTTGCATCCCTCTTTGCCGTGTTTGGTGGTGACTAAAATTTTTTGGGCTTTACGGAGGATCACCTAAGTCCCAGTTAGGTCTTCTTAGGTGTATCGTAGGTTGACAAGTAGGTGCGTAATTGTTTGGATAACTTGATTTGTCACCTACAATTGGACTTAAATCGCAAAAGCTTTAACTGATTAAAGACCTAAAAAGTCCTTGATTTGTGTTTGCTTAGAAAATCTGACTGTGGTGTGAGTTAGAATGGACAATGTTGATTTCCATCCTTTTACTTCTTGCCCACACCCTTACCCCCACTCTGCAATCTTCGATCCCATACGTCGAGATGGTCCATTCTTTGATGGACATAATGACAATAATTGGGATCCTTTTCACTCCTATTATAGGGGTATTGGCCTAGTTAAGCCCCAAATCAGTGAGCAGAACCTAGGAGCAGGATTTACCTTGCCCAATATCCTATACAACATAGAAATGCCCAACCCACCCTCCCTGAATGATTGTAATGGTTGGATAGAAACTCCTAGGTACTATAAGCCTGAGCCTAACTTCTCTCTTGATAGAAATGATGATTTCTCCTCCCTGAAGATGGAAATACAAAAAATACAAGATGAAATGAGTGAATTATTAGGACAATCTTCTAGAGCAGGACAACAAGAAAAAGAAGAAATTATCCACCCAATCTACCCCATTGAGGATGACGTGCACCCTCTACACTAGATGCATCTCCCGTGGGAGAGCCACACCTTAAGTTGGAGGGGAATTTTGGAGATATGTAAGGGAGAATAGCTACTTTTTGAGGATTGATTTTGAAACCTCCCTGCTAGATGACACTTCCTTGAGAGGTCCATGCCTTAAGTGGGAGGAGGATATGTATGAAAGTAGCTATACATTGGATGAAGAAAAGTGGAAACCCGAGGAAGAAGATGATCAGGTTGAGTATCCACTTGAATTATATTGGAGTCAAAAGAAGGGAATGATGGTACCATTGGAAGACCTCGACCCAGATGATAGTATTTTCATCACATTTGATGAAGTGGGCCGAAGTCAAGTTGTTATTTTTGCCTCCCTTCTAATCACGAGATGGAACTCAAGCCCACCCTTAGGGAACCTAATGCTAAAGAAATTCACCTATCTTAGGAGTCTGATGATACAATTAGGAACATTTTACCCTGATAGAGTGCCCCAAGGGATCTGCAGAAATGTTAGATGAATTTAAACCTCGGGTGAATGATGAATTGGCAATTGAGGAGTATGAATTATGTAAGGAACCTGAACTTAGTATTTGGAGTGACATTAAGGGTGATTATGTCTTATTTGAAGAATTAGCTCCTGAAGATGTCACGAAGTTGATCAAATCAGGTTTCATTAGTGCACCCATTGATGATACTCTTCCTCATGAAGATCAAATAATGGAAAATGTGGAAGCAACTTCTGAGATTTATGTGGATTCACATTTAGACTCCGGGGAGGATTTTAGTAAAGAATAAGAACCCAGGGATGACGTTGATAGGATAATTCCTAGATCTGTTGCTTCCAACCTACCTTCATTTGATTTAGAGTCACCCTTTGATTCGCCTATGTTTGAAGGTGAAATGTTGACTCCATACGTTGAAATGATCACTGATGAAGTGCAGGTAGATACTTGTGATAGTACAAGGGATGCAATTGAGGAATTGGAAAGATTGTTAGGGATGGACACCGAGCCAACTAAACCCAACCTAGATCTTATGACCATCTCGCAACCTCGAAACTTGGACACCCTAGATGATCCTTGGCTTAAAGACATGCTCACTACTATTTTGACCAAGGGTCTTAACAGACCAATATCTCTTGTAATGGGGTACCGGGTATGGATTGATGCTTTCTATGGTCAATCCATTACCCTGGGGGTTTATTTCTGCATCATTCCTTCCCCATTCCTTTCGGAGGATCCTTGTCATCCTTCCCCTACCCCTATGGAGGTTTTTATTCCCTCCTATCCTTTAGAACCACCTCCGGTGACGTGGGACGATTTCATTCCCATCTTGGTTGGGTGAGCATTTGCTATTAGAATTCATCATCAGCTCGCCAACATCCTAGGTTACCTATTTTCTACGCCAGCATTACTTTGATCATTTTTAGGGCCTATTTCCTTCGTTTTGGAACCTAACTTGTAGGTTCTTTGGCTACTCGGCTGCTAACAAAATAATGGTAGCCCATCTCTAACCCAGGTAATATCCTTCTATGCAATGGGGACATTGTAGATTTTAGGCATGGGGGGGTGTACTTGGGGATATACATAGCATTTATACATAGTGCATTCATGCATTTAGTTAAAACATTCTGCATTGAATACATTTACATTGATTATAAAAAAAAAGCAAAGAAAAAAAGAAAAAAATTGCATTTAGGCATATAATTAAATTGAGCTTAACTGGATGGGCCTTGCATTCTTAGGCATAAGACCAGAACTTTGGTTAGACTAAGTTGATTCTAGGTGTCTAACTTTAGAAGCTAAGTTGAGCTACTAGCTTTAGACCCTTAGGGTCCTTTGCGGACTAAAAAAACTTAAGGAGGAGTTAAGTTGCAAACCATTCCTCAAGAAGTTGAGGAAGGAAAGCTAGGGATTGAGTTAAAGGTTGGGTAGTACCTGGTGTCTTTTTCTACCATTTGGTTTACGGGTCCTTGTAACCTAAGAATCCACATTTCACACACACCTGGACTTGTATAAGTAATGATCACCTTAATTTCTTAAAGAAAATTTGCTTCTCTTAGTTCTGACTTAGGAGAACCTTAAAAATACAATTTGATTGGACAAGTTTCCACCGCAGGAGAGGTGGGGTATATACTCACCTTGATGATGTGATGATAACATATCATCTCCTCGGTGCTTGTTTCTTAGGATATCTATCCTACTGGGGGCATATAAGCGCATTGTGCGGTTCAGGTACCATGCACGACCCTATCTTGAAGTGCTAATTGCCACAATCCTGAATTCACTTAAGAAATCCATGGGTGATACTATCTCAAAGTGTCAATTGGCAAGAGTTCTTGGGGTAGCTATGTGTGGTGCTATCTTGAAGCATTGAAAGCCAGGCACCCCTAGAGGCTCAGTGATGGGGACAATGAATCCGACATAGACCATGTTGATAGTTGATCCAAGGTTAAACTTAGAAGAATCAAACAAAAATATGTATATTACAAAAAAAAAAAAAATCCTTCTTACTCTCTTTCTAGGTTGGCAATCATGCCAACCTCAAATAAATCAGACCAATGCACATGCACGGATGCTTTAATCTTTAGGACCAATAAATCCTAGGGTAGAGCTAGAAATCAAGGAAACCTGTGCCTGCAACTTGTCCGTAGCTGACCTAGTTTGTAACTTAGCAACTACTTGGGAACCTTAGGTCTAAAGTCTAAACTTAACATGTTTCTAAAGGAAGACCGATTTGGTTGGCTAGTATACTTGAAGAGCTAGGTTATTTCTTGAATTTGCTAGGGACTAGTAAAAACTAGGCATGGAGGCATTTGATAAGCCCATATTTGTGGGCTAATTAGCTACTTAAACACCTAGACATTAGATTAGTATTGACATATAAGTAGCATACAATAAGATGTAAATAGATTAGTCTAATTATTTGCTTATTTGAATTGCATTCATATCTAAATACATTTAGAATTCATTTAGAATAACATGCCTTGAAATAATTAGTCTATAGGTTGCATTACATGTATGTATTAGAATTAATATTTTATGTGAGGGTTTGTAAATAAATAACCCATCATTTATTTTCTTATTAATCCATTTCTTTGTCTTCTTCAACAGCTACTGTTTCTTCACACCACACCAGCTGCCTACACTGAAGACTCGCATTCAAGGAGGAGTGGGAGAAGTTGATCTCGTTGACGCTACATCCTTGTCTTCATCTTCCCCTGCAGGTATAAGAAAATGGGACCCACAATTGGGCTCGAGGAGAGTCCGCCCTGACTCCACCACTATGAAGAGCATTGAGCTCACCTCCATCACCACCACCGTGCGTCTCCAAGGCTAAGCTCCACCACACCATGGGCCAGCGAGGTGATAGCTCGCCGTGCCAAGTTGGTGGACTCATGCCAACACTGTGCGCATGTCTTCGATGGCCACGCAACCATCACCATGCTTCACCACTATGCTCTCTCCCCTGTCGACCATCAACACCACCACAGCCACCACTATTCATATTCTTCTTTCTTCTTCTTCCTCTATTTCTTTTCACCTCAAAAGAACCCAACACTGCCACACCTTCACCGCGCCAACCAGCACCCCTCCGCTGCACCCACTTGCTTCCAGACTGCGTGCACAACACCGCACATGCCTCTTCGCCTTCGGCCTACGTGCGCAACCGAGCGCACTGCCCGAGCCCCACTTGTGCACATGCGCTACACTTCAGCGTGCAGTAGCCGTGCACGCATCCTCTGCCAACTCCTCACGTGCATCACCCTCCTCACGTGCACGCCTCCGCGTGTAGCAACCAGCAGCGCATTCCCACGTGTGGCCAGCAGCGCGCGCCTCACCTTGTTGCACCTCCACCCACGTGCTATAAAGCAAGCTCCTCCAGTTGCTCCCCCGCGCACGCCCACACGTCCTCTGCCAGCTCTGAACGCACAGCCTCTGCCAGCCCCGCGCGCGCCTCCCAACTGTCGTCGTGCCACATCCATGTGTGTGCTGCTACAACTTATAGCAGCTACCCACCACTGTTCGCGCCTCACCCTGCCACCTTAGGCCGTCTCGCACCTCGGTAGACCCACCACTACGAAGCTCTCCCTCCGGTGCTCCTCTAATGAGAAGCTTGCCGTCGGCCTTGGTCTCCTTCTTACGCACGGTTGAGGAGAAGATCCTCCCTTGTTTTGCTGCAGGAGAAGCCCAATTAGTTTTTACATTCACATGCCATTGCTACTCTTTTTATTTTAAATTTATTAATTAAATATTATGACTAATTTATTCAAGTGACCTCCCTCTTTCTCATAAATGCCATTTCAGCATGATCTTTTGTTGTTTTCTTAATCTGAAGGTAGATTTGGCTCGATTTCTTGAAGAAATTAGTGAACATCAATTTTTGACCCTTGCTAGTTTGTAATAGCTAGTGCCTCCCTGTGGATACGACCCACTTTCTCGAGTGGTTTATTTTAATTCAATAACTTGATTAGTCAATTTTCCATCACTTAGAAATACAAACAACAAATCATTTTAATTATCATCTTGTTAAGTGAAAATTGACTCGTCACGAATCATTAGACACGACAATCAATTCCATATAAAATAAGCATGTATTATAAAGAAGAGTAGAATTCATTGCAAAAGAAATAATCCTAAAAAAAATGTTGTTTTGGAACACTAATACAAGCCTTTCATTCTTAACTAAGCATTGCTTGCTCATATGCCACAACCTTCACAAATCACGCTAAGTGTTGAAACACTTAGCCTCTCTTCTTCTTCTCTTTACTTAGTACAAAAATTATAGTGGGCTTTTTGCAGGATCAACATCCTAGATGGGTTGGATCCGTACCACTACTGGCCCACTATCTACAAAGGACATGTGTCACAACACCTGGTGCCTGATGTTAAACTACCTTGCTTTATTGATATGTTATTCTTATGTTGCAGTATAGTGAGCAAGATAATTCAAATATTTTGTAAATTTTTACTAGTTGAGTACAGGTCGTTCACTGGGAGGCTAAATAGGAATTTTATTCACCAATTATTTTTAATTTATTCCTTATTCTTAACTACTATAATTAACAAACTACTACATACTTAACTTATAACTATAATACTTATATGGCTTACTTACTTAATTGCTACTATAAATACTAGTTACTATACATATTTACTTATGATAACTTAATTAACGTACTAACTATAACTTAGTGTTTACTTAAGTTACTTAATAATTGCTTAATTACTAAGCTATTAACTTAAGTACTTAATTAGTTAAGTTATATCTTACTTTAACAATTACATAGTTAAATTACTTAATCTAAATAATTACTAGACTTAATTAAACTATAAACATACTTGATATAATTACTAACTAAACTACTGTATTAACTACATAAAATATATAAATATTACTTAGATTACGTTACTACTTATTACTACTTAATTACTAACTTATAGACCTAAGTAGGGTATAAGTTAACATGGATATTTAGCTATATAATTAATTTATCTACTTAGTTAACTCCAATATGTTATCCACATAAATAATTGCATAAAAATTAAACATTAAACTTAGGCAATCATTCTATAAAAGAATTGAGAAGCATATGCAATCAATTATATAAATAAAATGCAAAAAATGTTGTTTTATAACAACATATAAGGCCTCGATCATTTATTTCAAACATAGTCTCTTTTTCATTTAACACTTAGGCAATTTGATAATCATATAGAGCCTTCACAACATATAGATAACCTTCATAGCATGAGAAGCCTTCAGATTTAACTAAGTGTTGCCCACTTATCACTTTGAAAAAAAATGTTGTGGCCTTTTTGCTGGATCAATGACTCAAAGTCGGATCACTACCACTACTAAGCCAATGTGTCACACGCACACACATCCACGTACACACATGCACGCATGCTTGGATGCATACATGTGCAAAGCACACGTGCAGTGCATAGGACTTTAGATAGCATGCAAGGATACCCTGCAGGGCACTACATCTAAGTCACTTGATGAGGCATTTGGCGTAATCAATAAGTAGCGCTTCAAACACTCAAGCATTTTCAGTATGAGACTAATAAGTCCCTTATCCTTTTGCACGACACTTGTTCCAGCAACAACTTCTACTTCAAATTTTGATTGTGTCCTTGCATCAAATGCCATGAAAATCTCCAGATCTAGAGATCTATCATAGAGCTCATGAATTGACTCATCAATTGAAGGATTGGAACACTACATTACCATCAAATCAGGCTCCAATGTTGATCTGCCACCATTGTTCTGCTGTAGCAGTTGACCTGCAAATCTTTAATTTTTGACCCATTCTCTCTCTCTCTCTCCCTCTGATCCTATCATATTCACTCAATGCCTACAAGTATTCTGCATCAAATGGAGCATATAGGAGTGCCTAAAAATCTTTAGGACAATTGGGAAGCTTCTTAGCTTTTGTAAATCAATAGAGAGGATCAAACAAAACTAAAATGGGACTAATCAACAAATAAGAGTCTCTAAAATAGTTCTAAACCTATTTAGAGGATTAAAACAAACTTCTTTGAGCTAAATTAACTTTGAATCTTGTCCTGAACTCTCTGAAGCTCACATACAGGCTTACTGAACCCAGAATGATTAGAGATCAGTACCTATTCAATCAGATATGAATACTTCCTGAAATTACCACTAACCCACTCCTAGCAACCTATAGAATATTCAACACACCTTAGGAATAAGTTCAGCTGCTTCAGATCTCTAATGGCAATCATGTTTGACTGAATACAAGCTCAGAGTTGACTTTGAGTTCAAAGGTATTCATCCTCTAATAATTGCCCAAATCCATTCAATTTCTTCTCAGAAATTCAATAAACTCTAAAGACCTGACATTGGACAACAAAATGTTGCTCACCAGGCCTTCTGTCTGAGTTTGATGTAGTGGAAATTCATTGCGAAAAGATTTGAGTTTAGAAAACCTATCATTGTATTGTGATTTGCAAGAAAATTCGTCAATTAGATAATTTTTTAACGAAACTCAAAATGAGTCCTGGGTCGAACACGGGGAGGCTATGTCGATTTGAAATCCGTAGTTATATTTTTTTTGTAATTTTTGTTTATAAATGAGACATTCACAATGATCACTATTCTACTTACAATATAAACACTAAAACAATAAAGAGAGAGAGAGAGAAAGAGAAATAGAGAGAGAGAAACAACTTTTATACAAAGAATAATATCATTACAACTACAACTAGAAAGCGATAAAGAGTAGGGGGAGAGAAGTTATCTTCCTCGACAGCTGCTTGGAGGACCAGCCAGACAGACGTCGCTTGGAAGGAGAGCGAAGACGGAGGATGAAGGATGGATCGGGAAGAATCGAGGGTGAGGTAGGGAGTCGGTGTCGTGGAATCCACTTCCAGAATGGGGGTGAGAAGACGGTTAGCGAGATCTCCGTGAAGGAGATGAGAGGTAAAAAATTTTATATTTTTACTCTAGAGGAGCTTCCTGTAGCTTGGGAGCACTAGAGTGAGCTTTAGAACTTGAGTTCTTAGCTCTTAGAGAGGAAGAGAGATGATGGAAGGGATGAAGAAAATGTGGAGGGCGTAGGGCCTTTTATAGGTGTAGTCATGGAGGCAAAAAGGTCCTTTTACAAGCTTTAGCATTAATATCAGGACCTTTAGTAATGTTTATGAGGGTCCTTGTGACACACATTGCTGTAGTCGCGCACCTCATCACCGCTGCTCGCTTCGGATCAAACGCTCCACAACACGCCACGTCATTGGCCGCTGCTCTTCAGCCGTTGAGGCATGCACTCACGTCCATAAGATCTCAACTATCCGATCAAGAGATTGGATGGCTTAAAAGCCACGCATGCCTCTTCATCTTCAGATGCTCCACACGTATGCATGAGATCAAGCGTTAGATAGCATGTCATTGCCTGTGTGTGCATCCAGCGCTCCTTGTAGCACCACGTCTTTGTTTGATCGGTCACTAGCGCTTCATCCAACGGCTGAATTTAGCCATGCCCACTCCTTCAGCTGATTTTAGGCGAGGTGGGGTTCGAACCCACACCTCCCTCTTCGTGCACGAGCGTTGCAGCCGCTCTTGTGTTGCGCTTATGAATTAAGGAGAGAGTGGTCTCAACCGTTGGATCTCAATCCAACGGCAGAGATTGAATCTTGATTTTGCCTCAGAGGTTGAGTAAAGGGGCACAAAAAAGTTTGGATGGTTGGGATAGTGCCACATGGCACCATCCTGGCCGTGCATCTTCATATGCTCGTAGGTGGTGCCACAGATGTCGGATTGGATAGATTTTCACATTGTTGGGTTGCGATCGTTGATCTGAAAGTATCCGTGTGGTTGGATTTTTCGTCTGAAGTTTAGATTTTACACCACCTTGCCCCTTGACCTATGATCTTCCTCGAACTATATCTGATGCTACGAAAATCTGATCAGGGCAATCTTAGAGTTGTTGAACTTCGATTGTCGTCCTAATCAGATCTGTACGGTTGGATCTTCAATCCAAGCCCTTGATAAATATTACCCTATCCCTAGCCACAAAAAGAGGCGAATTACTATACAATTTATAAAAATTAACCTAAATGCATGATGATGCATTTTATGCAATATTTACAATGCATGATATTATATGACACTAAGAACATGCATAAATAGATATTTTAGGCTACTTAGATGTATACACATCACACCCCCATGCCTATCTTTTGCTAATCCCTAGCAAAACTATAAGCTATTTATAAACAAAATTTAGGATCAGATTACTTGAGCAATAGTTATTTTTTAACATTAGGAAATTTCTACCAAGGACCTGAACTACAGAGACACAATAGTGCCTAGGTGTCTGCCAAAATGCAGACTGCCCAAGCCCTCTACTTATTCAAAAGTAGAAGCAACTTTTTCCTTTTCTTCTTTTCTAATTTTTTTAGATTTTTATGTTTAGGGTTTCGAGGCAGCTTTCTACGGCTACCCAACCCACCCAAGACTTGAAGAGAACTCTAAGTACTAAGCATCTTTTTATGTGAATGTGAATGACTCACTGATCAGCGATTAGAATGGACTTCAGGTTTCTACACCCCTAGGTGACCTTGAAAAGGAATTCTGCCTAAAGGTGGATCTATACGACTGGTAACTTTCTCCCTACTTTTATTTTTATGGGGTCAACACAAGGGCAAACCTAGTGTATATCTCCCCAGATTATTATGCTTCCCCACTTCTTCCTAAGTGTTTAGGAATTATGCATTCATTTCATGAGCTAGGTTCTGGACAACTATCCAATGAGCTGTTATCACCAACAACTTGCTAGCCATACTTGTGCAGTGAAGTGTGGCTTAGCTCTTTCTTCTTTTCTTCTTTTCTATTTCTTTTTCTTATCTTTTTGGATATTTTTCTTTTTTCTTTTTTTTTTAAAGTAGGTGCCTTCCCTGATCTAAGATTTACCTAAAGGTAGCAAGAAGAGAATGGCCGTATGGCTAAGATCTGGACAACTGGTCGATGAGCTGTTACCACCGACAACTTGCCAGCCATATCACCCTAGAAGGTTCATTAGCTACCTAATTCCCAATAAAATAGCCAAACAATGAGTTAGTGCAAATAGTGTGTAGATGGTTAGATTTAAAGTTCCCTCAAATCAGAGGGTGGGTTGATAAGTCATGTACTTATCACCCCAACTTATTTAACCAATTTCAAACGAATTTTCAAATGGCAAGGACTTGAGAAACAAGTCCACATTTTAGTGGATACTCAGGTTGATTAAGCTCGTAGACTTGAACGGTCTAAGTGTTTAGGTCCTACTGTATTATTTTCTAAGGTTGAAAATTTCTAAAGCCTAAGTTTTCTTTTCCTAATTTAATTTGTTTTAATAAAAAGAAAAAATAAGGAAAATTTACAAGAAATCCATGGAGCTGACAATATGATTCAAAAAATGAATCCACCCCCCCATGCCTAACTCATGAAATGTCCTCATTGAAAATAAAGGGCATGAGAAAAGGCCAGAATGGAAAAATATCACCTGCATTCCAAGATGGTCTGGTCAGCTCTGAGTCAGACTGTACAAGTGATGAGTTTAGTGCCATCAGCAAGGCGGGGTTTAGCCAAAGAATTCAGATTAAGGTTAAAGCAACCTTATCTAAGACGAGTTCTGGAATAATGTGGTCAACATAAGGTTTCAGATGCTGTTTGTTGACAGTGAAAGAATTACCCGTCTTTGGGTCAGAAATCTCAACAGCTCCATTTGGGAATATCTGATTGATGATGAACAGGCCATTCCACTTCGACCTAAGTTTGCTGGGAAAGAGCTTAAGTCGAGAATCAAAGAGCCAGACTTTCTGGTTTGACTCAAAGCTTTTTCGGGAAATTAGCTGGTCATGAAGAGCTTTGGTCCTAGCCTTATAGATCTTTACATTCTCGTATGAGTCATTTCTAAGCTCCTCCAACTCAGATAGTTGGAGTTTCTTGGTCTTTTCAGCTAAACTTAAATCAAAGTTGCATTTCTTGATTGCCTAGAATGCCCAATGTTCAATCTCTATGGGTAAATGGCATGCCTTGCCATACAGCAGATGAAATGGTGACATGCCGATAGGTGTCTTGTACACCGCACGGTAGGCCCAAAGAGCATCATCAAGCTTTTGAGTCCAGTCTTTTCTATCAGGCCTAACCGTCTTCTACAGGATATTCTTGATCTCTCGATTGGAGATCTTGACTTGTCCTTTCATCTGGGGGTGGTAAGGTGCAAAAATTTTATGATTCACCCCAATTTTGCTAGTAAATTACAGAACTAGGTATTGGTGAAGTGAGTACCACCATTGCTAAAGATAGCCCTCGAAATCCTGAACTGACTGAAGATATTCTTCTTAACAAAATTGATGACCACCTTGTGGTCATTGGTTCGGGTGGGAATAGCCTCAATCCATTTAGACACGTAGTCAACAACTATGAGAATGTACTGGTGTACAAATGAAGGGAGGAAAGGTCCATGAAATCAATGCCCCAAATGTCGAAGATTTCACGGGAAGAATTAGGTTTAGCAGCATCATGTCTCTCTTGGCTATGCTCCCGAGTGCTTGGCATTGGGAACACAACCTCAAGAATTCCTCAGTATCCTTGAATAAAGACGGCCAATAAAATCAAGACTGCAAAATTTTTGCAGCCGTCTTTTTAGCGGAGAAATGTCCACCACACGTAGATGCATGGCAAAACTCCAGTATGCTTTAAAACTCATTCTCCAGAACACATCGGCGAATAATCTGACTAGAGCTAATGCGGTACAGTTCAGGGTCATCCCAGAAGTAATATTTGGCCTTAGATATAAGTCTATCCCATTGTTGCTTAGTCCAATTTTGGGAGATTTGACTAACGACCAAATAATTTGCCATGCCTGCAAACCAAGGGGTTCGGACACCTGAAACTGTAACAATAGTCTCGTCCAAAAAAGTATCAGTAATCAGAATATCTAGATGAGAAGAGTCACTTAGGAGTCTCGAAAGATGATCTGCCACCACATTTTGTGCCCTAGACTTATCTTTAATTTCAAGATAGAATTCTTGAAGTACAAGAATCCAACGAATAAGTCAGGGTTTGGACACCTTTTTGGCCAAGAGATGTCTCAAGGTCAAGTGGCTGGTATAGATTGTAACATGAGATCCTAAGAGATAAGCCCTGAATTTTTCCAACACAAATACTACAACTAGCAATTCCTTTTCGGTAACAGTGTAGTTTCTCTAGGCCTCGTCCAGAGTTTTGCTAGCATAGTAGATGACAGAGGGCTTGTTGTCTATTTTCTAACCCAAAACAACCCTAAACGCATAATCAGAAGCATCAGTCATTGATAAATGCTAGTTTATCATCATTCTTATGTGTTAAAGTGAACCTAGCTCTTAGGATTTTAACTCTGCAAATGGGTTTTTGGGCTGCATTAGGGATAAATTAGGTTAGGCATGCATTTTACTTTTTATTGTATTTTTAATGTGTTTATTTGTGTGTTAGGGTTAATCAGATTGTCAGATCCCTAGAACCCTAGCACTCAGGAAGTCAACTAGTGAAGGAGAAGCTCAAACCATCTGGGACTAAGCTTGATCCAGCTCACCATAGCTGGATTCCAGCTCACTTGAGCTAGGGTTAGCTCATCCTAGCTCCATTCAGCTCATCTTAGCTAAATGGCAGCTCAAGAAAGCTCATCTTAGCTCACGTTAGCTCAAGTCAACTCACAGCTAGCTCAATTTAGCTAAGTCTAGCTCATCTTAGCTCCCATTAGTTCACAAGGAGTTCTAGCTAGCTCAACTGAGTTGATTGGAGCTCACCTCAGCTCAAGACCATCTGCATCCAGCTCTACTCAACTCAAACCAGCTAAAGATGACTTCATCTTAGCTTATGAAGCTCGAGTCCATCTCTCGGGGACTCAGCTTAGCTCAACTTAGTTTAGCTAAGCTACCTTAGCTACTCCAATTAGCTAGGTCATCCCTGAGAATATCAGACCCAGCTCTCCTCAGCATTATTCAGCAGAAACCAGCTTGCTTTAGCTTGGCTTAGCAGCTAGCAAAGAACTACCAAGCTAAGCCAGCTAAAGTAGCTCCATTACACCTTCTTCAGCAACTACCATCTCCAATTCATCCCCAGACAACTTCCTCCATCTCAGCTCCAGACAACTTCCTCCAACTCCTCTCCTCTAAACCCTAGCTCTAGATGCCTACTCGTCTAACCAACTCCTAGCTAAGCTAGCTTAGCTCAGCTAAGCTCTAGCTCCCTTGGCCATCCACCACCCTTAAACCCTACCTAACTAGCTCCACCAACTAAGCCCATCTAAGACCACCTAAGCTAGATCCACCTCTACTCCATATTAGCGCCAACCCTCACCACTCTTCACCCGTCAACCACCACCAAGAGGCACCAAGAAGTTGGTGCCAAAACCACCCTAACTAGCCTCCTCTTTGGCGCCAACTTCACCTCCCATATCCACCCTACACCTACCCCTTCCAAGCCACATCCACCATCCACCTCACCCCTCCTTCTAGAAGTCCTCAAGTTAGCGCCACTTTTAGGTACCCTTTGGCCACCCATAACCACCTCCCTAGCACCCCTTAGGTGGCACCAACCATCCTTAGCCTTAGGATCATTAACTACCATCCTAAAATCCCACACTAGCCATCCATTCTGAGAGCCACCTATACCCCCCATCCTACTCTTTAAAAGGACCTATAACCACCACCATTTCATCATCCCCCAATTAGTTTTATTCTACCTTACACCCACCATAACCCATGGCCAAGGAAGGAGAAGAAGGGAAGAAGATTAAGGAGGCATCTTACCTGCCCCCTTGGTGCCTTCTTCCTCTTCTCTCTTCTTCCTTGTGCCATGCCAAGGAGGAGGAGCATTCCAATCAAGGAGGACAGCTAGGCATTGGAGGAAAGCAAGGGTGGTGTACGCCCAACCTTGGAGGAGCAACTAAGGTGGAAGCATCCAGCTTGGAGGAGCTAAGGCATGCCCCCTTCTAGGGCTTGCTAGGAGGAGAACATATCTTGGTTGAAGAAGAAGGAGAAAAAGGAGCCCTTTTTAACTGCAGGAGCAGCCACAGTTGGAGCAAGAGCTTCATCCTCTTCACCATCGTCATCCAGGATTTTTGTTCTATTCACTTTTTAGTTTTACTTTTTGTAGTAGAAGCTTTCCTCTACAGTTGTAAGACAGAAATCCTTTTTTAATGAAGTTGCCTTCTTTCCAAATTTTTGATGCAATTGCTTTCCTTATTTGTATCACTCTTTCGCTCCCTCCCCTTAATTACTCTAGGCCTCCATGTTCCTAGAGTTAGCTTAGGGAGAGGTCATTCTTGTCACTCTAGGATTAGCTTGTAGGAGTTAGTCTCTTTCCAGCCAACAATTCACAAGTGCTCGTTATTTCAAAATCAAACAAAAATTATATATTGAAAATACCAAAAGGAATGGTGATTTTCAGTTTTCAAGTAAGAGACATATTTTGTAGACATTTGGATTCCTTGGATGACCCTAGATACTTCCCTATCTAGGTTTACAAATTTTAAAAGCATCTTAGTTTTTGTGCATTACAACGATCTTAAAAACCTTAATTACAAATCGCGCAAAAAACTCGATCACTTTTTGATGCCGTTGCCGGGATGGCATGGCTTTGCATTTTATTTATTCTCTTGCTTGAAGTGGATCTCATCCCCTTCTCTCTCTTTCACTCATGTGTGTAGGTATTGTAGGAAGAAAGCATGATTATGAGAAGAATGTAGTACCATGTCTTCTCGTAGAAATTCAAGTTCGTTTCTTTTTCTTAGTCACATATAGCCTTAGAAACTACCAAAAAAAATATTAAACTTGGCTTTTAGGACTCTAAATCTCTTAATTAAGTGGAGTGGTGCAATTTAAGTCCCATTTGTTGCTTGTTTGCACCATTTAACACCACTTCACTTCAAGTGTTAGTGTTATGATTTTTGGGTCCAGACTTTTGTCTGGACTTCAAAAATCAATTTCCGACCCCACAGGCCTCATAAAATCTTGAAATTTCACCCAGTGATTCCAATTCAAGTAAGGAGCATCTATTCCAAATTTAAGAGCAATTGAATCTGTATAAAATTTTTAAAAATTCATGGATTCCAAAGGGGCCATCTTCGCTAATTTTCCTATTTTGCTACTATCTACAAGTTTAGGAATTTTTATACTCATCTAATTTTTGTAAAATTTAGCTTTCTGGAATCCTTGTGAAATTCTACACATCATATAAATTCACAAAAATTTTCTGAGGCTGATGGTGGTACTAAAAAGTCTAAAATACCCACAGATATCATTTCTGGGCTTTGACACTAGCATAAAGAAAAATATCTTAAAAATATCAAACAAATTCCTAAAATTACAAAAAAATATTTTGGAATCCTTGTTTAATTTTCCATATGGTAGTGGTTTTGTTTGCATTTTTTGGACCACTACTTAAAAAGAAAACAAAAAACAAATTCATTGGTAGTTGAATTTCTGTTTAGGATTAAATTGATTAGGATTTCTTTTCATTTCTATAGACCAACAAATTGAGGGAAATTGATCTTCACCAATACAACCTGAATTCCTTTTGTTTGTCAAATTTCAAACTTGCTTAAAACTTTAAAAAGAAAACCCTAAAACATATTTTTTTGAGAAAAAAATCCCGAAAACATATTAAGCTAAATCAAATCCTAAAAGACAAATGCATTAATTTGTGTGTCAACTTGTTTGATATTGGAATCACTTTCCAATTCCTGCACACATTATAAAAATTGAAATAACAGGGCAATGCCCAAATCAATGCCCTCCACATTCCGTGTACACTCTAGTCTTCTAGACCTAACTGAAATGTGTAGATTTGACCCCTAAGGTTTTATCAACTTAGGCTTGCTATCTAGGTCTTAAGTTTTCTCTAGTTAATACCAATTCTTTCATCTATATCTAGTGACAGGCTGAGGGGCCATGTCAAACGACTAGGCACAGGTTTACACAAGCCCCTGGGGATTTTCCTGGGATATGCTTTGGCCCAACCCTCCCCTTATTCAACTTTGCTAGATTTGTTGATAGAACGGGTATTCACTATTGAATTCTTATTTCCTAAGTAAAATAAGTGTTAGGTTAATTTTTTTTAGGGAGTCACACTTAAGCTAGGTCTAGAAATTTTGAATGATTGATTGCACACTTTCTCTCATCTCCATCTCTTCTCCTCCCCTCACTGTTTCTTCCAATTCGCACGGGCGACGGTCCAAAACTCCACACTTGGAGGGACCACTTGATTTTGCCTCCCTAAGATGACTTTTCCTGCATTCTTCCTCTTCTTTAAAAATGGAAAATCAAAATTTGTCCTCTAACCTACATGCTAACTTTTCTTTCCCCAATCTATCCACCCGGGAGCTTCTTAATCAGGCCACCCCACCTAATTTCTACTCCATAATGGCTCAGCCACAAACTAGTCAACAACAGTTGAATAGGGATTTAGCAAACCTAGCCAACCTAAGGAGTCCTGCCAAACCTACCCAAGCTCCATACATTCCACATCTCACCCCTTCTAACATCCCAAAGAGATAAAATTTGGATACGACCCATGCTGAGTATAATCATTATTCTGAGGCTTTCTATGGTTCAATGGGGAATTATACTTATCCAAATCATTACCCCACTCAAAATGTCTCCACCTTCTAGGAGCAATTGAAAATTTTCTCTAATTGGAGGAATTATCCGACGCACTCCTGGACCAATTCGGTTCCTCACTAACAACAAAACTCGTTTGGAGGGTATGGTTCAAATCAAACTTATCAATCTGGGCCATCTCAAGAAGACATCAATGCCCAGAGGATGAAAACCCTACAGGAGATGCAAAGAAAAACTACGAAAATCACCTGCGTTATTAACAATCTCAATGATCAAATTGAGATTACTTCGACTTAAAGACCTGTAGGACATTCACCATTCCAGCCCACACCAAACTTTGTCAATCAAAGGAACCAACACCCAGGTGGACATCAACATCAGAACCACACTAATCAACCCTCTATTAACCCAATACCTAAACACCAACTTGGTTTCCATCAACAACAGGCTCCCCCACTTCCTCCCAGCGATAACCAAACTGCATATGCAGATACATTGAGTGGGAACACCACCACTGATTTAGGGCCTTCAAATCAAATTGATGAAACCCACTCTTAGCCTATGCAAATCGCCTCTCCTAACCCCACTTGGGAAGAAGAAAAAGAAACACCAAAAACACCTGATTCAAATCCTCTCTCAATCTCAAGCACTGCAATCTAATCCTTCTAAACATAAATCAGAACCCACGCACCAAGATCTTTTAGATTTAATTGGGCAAGTCGAGACTAATATCCCCCTCCTAGATGACACCCCTGCCTATGATAAATTGTTGAAAGAAAGATATACTCCAAAATGGCAAGCCCAGGATCTAGGAAGGGTGGTCCTTTCTAAGATAGCAAGCTCAATTTTTTAGAGAAAGCTGTCTTTCACAGAAAAGGACCTGGGCGCATCACCCATCTCAGTTCTCATAAATGACACCACCTTTTTTTGCACCCCTCTCGACTTAGGTACCTCCATTAATATCATTCCTCCGGTCTTATTTGAGGAATCTCAATTCGGTTATTTTAAACCTACTAAGGTTCAATTTCAATTGGAGGACCGATCTACCATTCAACCACGGGGAATTTTGAGGATAGTATTGTCAAGGTCTAGAATTATCTATTTCGGGTGAATTTTTTGGTCCTTGACATAAAGGTACCTAAGGCTCTCATTAATGTCATCCTTGGAAAAATCCTTTCTGATTACTGCAACAGCTAATATCAATTCTCATTCTGGGAAAATAAATATAAGTTGCGGTAATCAGACTTTCTCATTAGATTTATTTCAAGCTTCCAAGAGGTCCATTCATCATGAAATTTTTTAGGACACTGATAATACAATGGAAGCAGTATGTGAGAATTCTTTGTTGATCAAATCTTACTCAACTCTGACCACCATGGATCTAGATTTTATTGATTCCTATTCTAAGGATGATTTTGTGGTCCAAAACTTTTCAGATCAACTTGGGCTTGACTTTTACTCTTTCAATCTTCCTGATTTTTCACTAAAAACATTCAAACTAACTTCACCCACCCTATATCTCACTGACTACTTTCTCCCTCCCTTTCCATTGGACCTACCACCCGACCCACCAGAGTTTGGCATTTTACATGAACTTCAACCATGTCCAGATCTAGGCCATTCTTCCACCTTTCCATTTTATTTTTATCCCTATTTCTTTATCAATCATCTTTTTAGGGATCTTCAGGAAGACACATTTCTTGAGGACATCCAAGTGTCTAATTATTTACATGATTGTCTGTTTTCCATGCATACCTTCACGCCTGGCTAAATGGTGTAAAAGATAGTACTCGATGGGAGGTAACCCATCATTTTTCTTGCTTTCTTTTTCTCTTTCTTTTTCTTGGTTTTGACCATCCTAAACCCAACCACCTTTCACTAAGGTGATCCCTTTTTCCCTCCTAATGCATGAGGACATTGCATATCATAAGCATGGGGGGTGTTTTTAAATTTTGACGACCGATTTAGGAGTTTCAAAACCTTAAAACATGCATTTTTCCTTTGTCATTTTATTTTATTTTCCCGCATACATCCCCAAAAAAATAAAAATGTTGAAAACATTTTGAGGAAAATTTTGAAATCGGGACTAAGGTTGAAAACTCACTTTTGGTACAATGGGATTTTATCTTTAACAAACTAGGGATAAGGATACAGATCTTATCATTAGAATTTCAGGGTTTACCTTTAGACTAGATCAGATATCCTTCTCTAAAATTCTACCTGAACTCATGAGAGTTACTGACTTGATCCTCCTTTGTAACATGGAAATTATTTAGCCTAGTTTCTGATTCAAAAACTTAAATCTTGTGCAAAACTTCTTGTGTCAAATTTCACACACAAGCCAACACCTAAAAACAACTAAAAATTAGAAAAACCTTCTTGTTTGGACTTAGTAAAAGTCAAAAGTGGTTCATTGGTTTGAGTTCCCACCGCTAAGGAGGAAAATGCCTCCTTTAAGGATGTGATGTCAACATGTTACCGCCACAGCGCTTGTTATGAACGCATGGCTTCAAACGTCTGGGAGGTGGCCCAGATGTCGGACCAGACATCTGGAACCCCTTCCAGACGTCTGAGATTCGATTTCAGCGGCACGCGCGGTTGCGTCTGCGCGCCTGCGTGCGCAGACCTGCGGTCGCTTTTTTCCCTCTCTCCTGCGGGTGCAGGCTGCCCTCTGTCTCGCTCTCTCTCTCTCTCCCCGTGCGGCTTTAAAAAGCCTCACCCTCTCCCTCACTCTCATCGCTTCCGCCCCTTCCTCTTCTCCTTCCAGCCAGTGCGAGAGTGAGCGAGCAGCGGTGGTGGCAGCCTGGGCAAGTGCGGGAGGAGGTGCTGCGCGAGAAGAGGAGGCGCTTGGCCGTGAGGTCGAGCTTGCCGGGGCTGCTAGAGCTGGCCGGCGGGGGAGCAGCAGACGCGGGGTAACGCGGGAGGCTTGCTGCAGCTCGAGCAGTAGGCGGGCGAGGTGCGGCGCGACCGTGCGTTGCGGGCGGAGGGCGAGTCGCGCTCTGATTCTGGAAGTTTTTCCAGAATCAGACGTTTGGGTTTCCAACTAGACGACGGGGAAGACGTCTGGAGGACGGTCCAGACGTTTGAAAGGTAAGTTATTTTTATACCTTCTTCCTTTCCTTCGACCGTTCGTACTGAGCACGAGGAATGGGTACGCGCAGGTTCTGAGATTCGCATCCAATGCGAATCAGACATCTGGCAGTGGTGCCAGATGACTGGAGGGACTTCCAGACGTCTGGGGTGACCATCGGATGTCTGGGAACTAGGCCAGACACCCCCGCAGGCTTCTGGATGTCTAAGAAACTACGCAGGACAAGGTACCATCTGATCTCCATTTTTAAGACGTCTGGATGAAGTTCCAGACGTCAGATTTTACACTGTTTCGTCGTTTTCGACCCGTTTAGGGCCCGTTTGGAGTTCGTTTTCCGTGTTTCGAGTTGCGTTCTTTTCGGAATTAAATCCTCTACCCGTCTACAGTGATTAGATACTATTTTGAGAAACTCCTTGTGTTTGATCCTTGTGATAGGACCCTGTTCCATTGCAGTCTCGGGGGTTGCAGAGGCACGCGGGATTCCCGACCACAACCCCAGTACTCCTGTTGTAACTGGTAGAGTGGCTTTTAAGTTTATTAGTATAATCTGTTAAATTATGGAATCATAAATAGAACCTAGGACATTGCATGAATCCTAGGAATGAGAAACTAGAATGTATGGTAGATCCTAGGGTGTTGCATGAATCCTAGGAATGAGAAACTAAAATGAATGGTAGATCCTTGGGTGTTGCATGAATCCTAGGGCTGGAAAACTAGATTGTATGATAGATCCTAGGGTATGGCATGAATCCTAGGATGGGAAGAACTAGTGGAATATATGAATACTACAGTCTTGGAAAATGTGGAAAGGGAATAATAGCTACCTGTAAATTGGTTTAACAACTACCTGTTATGAATAAATGAGCATGATTGAGAATATGGGATGTATGAACGTGAAACTGGAAAGGTGAAACCTGAATGTGCTAAGTTAAAAGAGCTGGAACCCTACGGGGAATTAGGAGTAGAACTCCTGGAAGGTGAATGGAATAGAATTGGGGAAGTGAGCTGGCCCTTGAGTACGGAGTACCAAGGAGAGCGACTGTCCCCCTGTTTAGTGCAGAGTGGAGCCAGCCGCCCTAGGGACCTGGGGTTAGGTCTGGCCACTTTGTACCGACTTGCTGGCCCTCGTGTACGCAGTACCGAGGAGAGCTACTAGTGTAGGGCGAGTACTAGCTACCCCACGAGCCCTGGGGTTCTGCTAGCTCACCTACACCGACTTGTTAAGCCCACTGGGCAAACCAGGGTAGTCAGGCGAGGGTGCGCGGATTGTGGAGGGGCAAGGCCCCTGTTTGGTTACTGTGGAGGGGTTCGAACCCTGTTACTGAGAGGGCTCTACCCTGTACTGGTTCCGCGCTATGCTTTGGGGCGCACCCGTTAACGGAAACGACTGACCACGTGCCAGTACGGGTTAGCTACCTGTGCGTTTATCGCGTGTGCCATAGTCACCGTTACATCTGTCCTTGACCTTGGGGTGGTTGACTGAGAGTAGGATCACCACGGGGGACTCTCCCGGCCAGGAGAGCACCACGTGCTACTTCTACTGTTCGGAAAAGACTGCAATCAAGATCGTTCCCACGAGGAACATTCGAGATCAAGTGAAGGATCTGAGAAATAGATAAATTTTGAAACAATAGAAAGACGTAAATAAAGGAAGAAAGAAAATTAAAACAGTTATTGTACACTTTACTGTTTCTTTAGTTTAGCTGCCACTCTACTTAGCATTTTGCTGACATATTACACTCGTTACCTTTCAGGACCAGGTGTTGAGCAGCCAGGGTCAGCGGTTGCAGAGGACGCTGGGCCGAGTAGGGTCCAGTAGAGTTACCACTGTTCTCTTGTACCTCTTTTTGTTCCACTGTAGTGAGTAGTTCTTGTTACCGCTGTACTTTTCTTTACCTGCAGTTCTTATTATGTTATGAATGTTGTTCTACTGTTGTGGTGGTATATACTATAGTGGTTTCTTTCATTACTGCTGTATTTTCTTACTGTTAGTTATATTCATGCTGAATGTGGTTTATTTTACTGCTCTTTTGGTTACTTCCTCGTTGGACGACTACGTCTTGGGATTAGTCGAGTCAGTCCGGTTCTCGTGTCTCGTTGGGACTCGGGAATCGGGTCGTTACAACGCTGCTCTATGTCTATATTTCATATCTTTAGATGGAGCAATAAAGCACATTTTTGTAGCTCAAGTGTCTTGGACGGTGCTCTACCTATAGTGTCGGAGAAAGAGCTTGAGTTTGCTTGGAGCGCCCCTTTACACTGCATTGTGCTTTGGGGTTGTGAGCTCCTGGGTGGTGTCATGGACAGTGCCATCTTGAAGTACTAGTGCCAGAGCCCCCTCGATGATTGGTAATAGGACTGATGATCCTGACACATCTGTTGTAAGACTAAGCTAAGAATAAATTTGGGGGAGAGAGAGAGAGAAAAAAGTTTTAAACCAAAAACACACCCTTATAAATGTTGGCTTTTCACAAGCACAGACACAAGGTTTTAAAGGTTATTGCAAGTTGCAAATCAGATTCAATAGCCAGAAAAATCCTAAACATAAAAAATTTTGAGCCATATGAATTAACAAGGGGTTAATCTATAAATTTTTTGGAGGATATATTGATCCTGTTTTTGTCTAATTTTTGGATCCAAAAATAAATCCCAATGTTTACCTTAAACAAATCCCGTACCTCTGGTGTTTTGGATCAACCAACATCCCGTAATCCCTTTCTCCTCAAAAAATTGAAAAAATTAGATTTCCCCAAAATTTTATTTTGTAGAAATTAAAGTTTTGCTAAGAGACTAGCAAAAAATAAGCATAGGGTGTGATAAATGCCAGTTTATCATCATTCTTATGAATTAAAACAAACTTAGCTCTTAGGATTTTAGCTCCGCAAATGGATTTTTGGGCTACATTAGGCATAAATTAGGTTAGGCATGCATTTTACTTTTTATTGTCTTTTTAATGTGTTTATTTGAGTGTTAGGGTTAATCAGATTATTAGATCCCTAGAACCCTATCACTCAGGAAGGCCACTGGTGAAAAAGAAGCTAAAACCAGCTGGGACTCAGCTTGATCCAACTCACCATCGTTGGATTCCAGCTCACTTGAACTAGGGTTAGCACATCCTAGCTTCATTCAGCTCATCTCAGCTGAATGGAAACTCAAGAAATCTCATCTTAGCTCACCTTAGCTCAAGTAAGCTCACATCTAGCTCAACTTAGTTGAGTCTAGCTCATCTCAGCTCCCATTAGTTCATTAGGAGTTCTAGCTAGCTTAGCTGAGTTGACTGGAGTTCACCTCAGCTCAAGACTAGCTGCATCCAGGTCCACTCAACTCCAACCAGCTGAAGATGACTTCATCTTAGCTCAAGAAGCTCAAGTCCAGCTCTCGGGGACTCAGCTTAGCTCAACTTAGTTGAGCTAAGCTACCTTAGCTACTCCAACTAGCTAGGTCATCCCTAGGAATATCAAACCCAAATCTCCTCACATTATTCAACAGAAGTTAGCTGCTTTAGCTTGGCTTAGCAGCTAGCAAAGAACTAGCAAACTAAGCCAGCTAAAGTAGCTCCATGCCACCTTCTTCAGTAGCTACCAGCTCCAGTTTAGCTCCGACAACTTCCTCCAACTCCTCTCCTCTAAACCCTAGCTCCAGATGCCTACTCCTCTACCCTACTTCTAGCTATGCTAGCTTAGCTAGCTTAGTTTAGCTAAGCTCCAACTCCCTTGGCCATCCACCACCCTAAAACCCTACCTAACTAGCTCCACCAACTAAGCCCATCTAAGACCAACTAAGCTAGCTACTCCATATTGGTTCCAACCCTCACCACTCTTCACCCTTCAACCACCACCAAAAGGCACCAAGAAGTTGGCACCAAAACCACCCAAACTCCCCCCCTCTTTAGGTCAAACTTCACCTCCCATATCCACCCTACACCTACTCCTTCCGAGCCACATCCACCATCCACCTCAAACCCCTTCTAGAAGCCCTCAAGTTTGCGCCAACCCATGGCACCCTTCCATGGTTGGTGCCACTTTTAGGTACCCTTTGGCCACCCATAACCACCTCCCTAGCACCACTTAGGTGGTGCCAACCATCCTTAGCCTTAGGATCACTAACCACCATCCTAAAATCCCATCATAGCCATCCATTCCAAGAGCCACCTATACCCCCCATCCTACTCTCTAAAAAGACCTATAACCACCACCATTTCATCATCCTCCAATTAGTTTTATTCTATCTTACACCCACCATAACCCACGACCAATGAATGAGATGAAAGGAAGAAGATTAAGGAGGCATCTTACTTGCCCCCTTGGTGCCTTCTTCCTCTTATCTCTTCTTCCTTGTGCCACACCAAGGAGGAGGAGAATTCCATTCAAGGGGGACAGCCTGACATTAAAGGAGAGCAAGGGTGGTGCATGCCCACCCTTGGAGGAGCAACTAAGGTGAAAGCATCGACCTTGAAGGAGCCAAGGCACGCCCTTTTCTAGGGCTTTCCAGGAGGAGACCATATCTTGGTTCAAGAAGAAGGAGAAGTAGGAGCCCTTTTTAACTGCGGGAGCAGCCGTAGTTGGAGAAAGAGCTTCATCCTCTTCACCATCATCATCCAGGATTTTTGTTCTATTCACCTTTTAGTTTTACTTTTTGTAGTAGAAGCTTTCCTCTACAGTTGTAAAATAGAAATCCTTTTTAAATCAAGTTCCCTTCTTTTCAAATTTTTGTTGCAATTGCTTTCCTTGTTTGTAGCACTTTTTCACTCCCTCCCCCTAATTACTCTAGGCCTCTATCTACCTAGAGTGACCTTAGGGAGAGGTCATTCTTGTCACTCTAGGATTAACTTGTAGGTGTTAGTCTCTTTCTCGCCAACAATTCCCAAGTGCTTGTTATTTCAAAAACAAACAAAAATTATATATTGAAAATACCAAAAAGAAAGGTGATTTTCAATTTTCAAGTAAGAGACATATTTTGCAAACATTTGGCCTGCTTGGATGACCCTAGATACTTCCCTATCTAGGTTTGCAAATTTTAAAAGCGACTCGATTTTTGTGTGTTACAACGATCTTAGAAACCCTAATTACAAACCACGCAAAAAAACTCAATTAGTCATGATCTCAAATGGGGCTATCCAGACTGGTGGTTGCAGCACCGGAGCATAAGTTATTGTTGTTTTAAGAAAATCAAATGCCTTATGGCATGATTCATCAAAATCGAATGGGGTATCATTGGCCAGAAGGTTGCTCAAAGGTCGAGCAACCTTAGAAAAGTCCTTGATGAACCTCTTATAAAATCCCACATGACCAAGAAATGATCAAATTTGTTTAACAGATGTGGGAGGAGGAAGTTTCCCCACTCAGAGACTACATGACCCAAGATGATGCCTTCTTGTGTCATGAAGTGACTCTTTTCCCAACTAAGGACCAACCGTGTTTTGATGCATCTCTTAAGGATCAATTTAGGTTAGCTAGGCAAGAATCAAATGATCTCCGAAAATGGAGAAATCTTTCGTGAATTCTTCCATAAACTCTCCCACCATGTTTAAGAAAATGGCTAGCATATACCTTTGGAAAGTCACAGCTACATTGCTAAGCTCAAATGACATTCTACGGAATGCAGAGGTTCCATTGGGATAGGTGAAAGTCATCTTTTTCTAATCTTCGGGATGGATAGCAACTTGGTTGTATCCCGAGTAACTATCCAGGAAATAGAAATACTTTTGCCCGACTAACCTTTCAAGGATTTCTGTCGATGAAAGGCAAAGGGAAATGATCCTTTTTTATGGTTGTGCTTAGCTTCCTGTATTCGATACAGACTCCCCAAGAGGAAGCTGAATGAGCTGACAGATTCTCCTTTCTCATTAGTCACAACAGTAATCCCAACTTTCTTGGGAACAATTTGCATAGGATTAACCCAAGGATTATCCGAGATTGGATAAATGATTCCTGTTCTTGACCACTTCTCGCATATTAGGATTCAATCTCCTTTGCATCTAGTGAGAAGGCGGGATCCATCTTCCATAAAAATCTGATGATTGCAATAAGATGTCTCAATCCCCCTAAGGTCATGGATGGTCCAACCAATTGCCTCCTTATGTGCTTTTCGGACCTTGATCAGTTTCATCTCCTACTCCTTAGTCAGTTTTGGACTTATAATCACAGGGAGCATTTTCTTAGGTCCTAAGAATTCATATTTCAGACTCTCAGGCAATGGTTTCAGTTCAAGTTGGGGCGGGTTTAAGATGGAGGGTAAGGAGGATGCTGATGAAGATTCATTAGGACAACCTAAAGGAAGAGGTTGGAAGTGAACAAAATCAGCAACCACTTCAGGGTGTGGTGGGCCCACCATGGAGGGTTATGGTTGGGTTCATTAGTGTAGGAGGAATTCTCAAGGATGGTAAAAGTCATACAAGTCTCAACATTCAAATCATCATCCTCAACTCCTCAATATATCCACAATTCTCAAATTTGTTAATTGCCTTCAAAATATCAAGTTTCACTTTTCTATCCCCAAAAGTGATTTCCATACTACTACTTTCACAGTTAATATTGGCATTAGCAGTAGCCAAGAACGGATGCCCCATAATGATCGGTGTGTTCCTTAAATCTTCAGGTACATCCATGTCAAGGACAAGGAAATCTACATGAAAGTAGAAATCCATAACCTTGATGATAACATCCTCAATAATGCCTTTCGGGTTTGTGACCGAACGGTCCGCTAACTGAAGAGTTACTGAGGTCGGCCTAAGTTCACCTAATCTGAACTTTTTGTAAAGAGACGTCGAAATTAGGTTGATGGATGAACCTAGATCCAAAAGTGCCCGGTCAAAGGTGTAATCCCCGATAACACATGAAATCAAAAGTGCACCTGAATCTCTCTTTTTATGAGGAATGTGATGTAGGATAACAGAACTAGCCTGCTCAGAGAGTATCACCTTCCTTGGGGCAGATTCCCTCAACTTACACTTTTGAATGCATAAATCCTTTGAGAATTTAGCATAAGTCGTAATGTGTTTAGTAGCATCGAAGAGAGGGATATTGATTTCAACATTCTTGAATATATTCAAGAGCTCCTCGTCACTATCAACAGACTTCTTCCTGGGTTTAAGCAAGGCTTCATGGAATGGAACATGAGTCAGATCTTTGGAATCAGGTTCCTATGCCTTGATTTCTTCTTCAGTGTTGTCCTTTCCTTAGGCTTACCAAGGTGTGATTGACTTGAAGAGGGTAATTTTGGATCCTGGGTTTGCCGTCCACTCCTCAAGGTAACAAAATTTGTAGAAGTGTATGGGTTTAGGTCGTGGGGAGGGTTAGAAAAGATCGGAGGGGCTTGGTTCACCAAATAACTCAGATTTGATGATGAAGCAAAAGAAGGACCCTGCTCAACCAGCTGAGCATGTGCATGTAAGTTCCTTTGATTCCCGTACCCTTAGGC
Source organism: Thalassia testudinum (assembly GCA_037157565.1). Taxonomy (NCBI): domain Eukaryota; kingdom Viridiplantae; phylum Streptophyta; class Magnoliopsida; order Alismatales; family Hydrocharitaceae; genus Thalassia; species Thalassia testudinum. Next base: position 66,645,667 of record JAZHRO010000007.1, on the reverse strand, counting down.
TCAATTGCCCTGATTCTATATGTTGTAAGGGTTGGGTACGAGTTGAGATGGCAGAGATCTAAGATAACAAGAATTAGAAATGAGCCCGGATTGCAAGTTGTCTAGTGAGGTTTTCATTTGTTGCATGACCTGAAGCATGGATCCTTACATCTCTACCATTCGTCGGTTCAAATCAGCCTGGCCTACAGGTTGCCGGGCATTCCAGGTTGGCTGATTGACTTGATTCGGGGGCAACAAAGTGTATACATGACCCTGACCCATTGGTCTTTGCGGTGCATAGTTGCTGGGTCGGATTTGGGTTTGTTGCCTCAGATTTTTCCTGGAGAATTTAGGGTGTTCCTCCAACTCGGATTATAAGAGTTAGAATATGGGTTGGACCTAACATTCTCCTGTACAACATATACATCCTCATAGGGTGAGGATGGTGGGAAAGAAGGAGAAGGATCAAAGAGACTGGGATCAAAGGCCCCAGTTTGAAACCAGTGAGGTTCCAAGTAATGCTAGCTCATAGGTTGAGCCGCTTCTAGTTGATTCACGAACTCCTATCTAGTAGGAGCTCATGAAGAATGGAATCCCAAGTTCTAGGATTAAATGGATAAAGAAGTAGTTGCAGAGTTTCCAGCCATGCACTCTTCCATTCTTTTGGTAACCAGATCCACCTTATCAAGTTTATTACAAATCAATTCCTTATCAAATGAATAAGAGTCATGGATCTCATTAACATTCGATCTAGGTTGTTGGGACCGCTTGAAAGTATCCATAGAGTCATGATTGATGGAATTTTCACTCATTTCCTCAAATAATTCATGCACACTATCTGCATCCTTGTTGAGGGAATTGCCTCCGCAAGAAGCGTCCACATGGTTATGGAGTTGCTCAGTCAACTAGTGATAAAAGATTTGCACGAGTTGCTATTTTGACACCTTATGGTATGGACACTTTTGCAAAAGATCGTGGAATCACTCCCAAGAACCATGAAGTGGTTCCCTTGGCCGCTAGACGAAAGTAGTAATCGCCCATTGCAAAACATTGGTAAGCTCGACTAGGAAGAATTTCTTTAGGAAAGCCAATTTAAGATCACTAGAAGTTGCGATCAGCCTTCCAATAGTTCGGTACTAATGTGCGGCCTTATCCCTAGGAGAATAGGCGAAAAGCCTCATGAGCAGTTGCTCCTCGTCCACATTTCGCGCTTTGGTGGTTTGGACCAAAGTGGTCAAGTAATCCAAATGCTGTAACACGTCTTCAGAGCCAAGCCCATGGAAATGTTTGATCAAGCTTAACACATAGGGCTTGATTTCTATGTCATTGGCCGGAATCTGGACACCAGAACATTCCCCAAAATTTGAAGGATCATAAAAATCCTTCAAGGGTTGAGTGCCCTGACCATGCATTCGTTGGAACCATTCTTGCATTTACTGCATTTGGTCCAGTTGCCATTACAGCATCTCTTGCGGATTCTGAGGCAAAAGTGGTGGTTGATCAGCCATGGGATCAATTGGATTAAAATTCAACCTGCTCCTCCTTGAATGGTCTAATGGTCCTTCCAAGCGGGGATTCAATGACCTCGTTCCAAGCATAAACTAAAAAAGGGTCAGAAGGACTGGGGATAAGAACCCTGCAGCACAATAATACAAGCCTATCCTTAAGTTAGGTAGCCTAAGGACCTATGCTCCAAAATAAACTCAAACCACGCCACAAATTTTGTGTTGTCCTTAATCCAAAAGCTGGCTAAGTTGGGATGGTGAGGCAGGGGGAGTGTGTCTCGAAAGGCACTAATTATGCCAAACCCCTGCCTGCTTAAGTCATTTGACAATCAGGCCACCCAACTAAGCACCTTCTGGAGAAAGCAGATGTCATAAATTCGCACCACAGTATGAGAAATATCCTAAAATGAACTAATGAGTCCTACGACCAATGTCTACGTGATTTTAGATTAGGCCTGGGATAGTAGTGCTTTTGGAATGTGGTGGGCTCTTAAAATGGGTTGTGCCCTTAATGATTAATTGAATAAGTGTAAGTGAGTGCACAACCAGGGTTTTCAAGCAAGATTATTTGGATGAGTGGCTTTTAGAGTTCAAATCTTACTTAAATAGCCTTTAGGGTTTGAATTAGGGTGATTTCAATCAAATTCAGGAGGCACACCAAGATTTGCAAACATGAGTGAAGATGTTTTCCTCTGGAAGCAAAATAAAGTGGAGTGCCTGGTATTGTCCTTAATTATTAACCATAATTAGCAAGCTACTTGATGAGTTATTTTTATATGAAGTGGTGCAGCCCAAACAACTTAAACAATTAGCCTTAATGCACCAATGAGATAGGCACACAAGTGGTTACCTAGTCTGATTTCTACTCAATTATGTGTTTGGTTGTGTGTATCGGTTCCAAAGATCAAGATTCCAGTTGAGTATGAAGAATTAGAAAAGGTTGTGTACCTCTGTGTTTTCTTAGATTTTTTTTTTATATGTATGGAGGGTGAGGTGGGTGGAGGTGGAAATCAAAGCAACCAAACTAATCCTAGGGTTTGTGAGAAAGCCTAGGTTAGTTAGGGTTTGAATTAGGATGATGGAATGAAGTCAATGGAGGGGGAAAGAATGGGGGAGCACTTACAGTTGTCTTCAATTGCACTTTACTCGTTTCTACTGCTTGAAGATTCCTGGTTGAAATACCTGCAAGATAATAGAAAAGAAATACAAGAGACTTAGAAAGCAAATAAGTGTGAGGAATGCGAAAAAGAAATCAAGATCTGTTGCCTCCCAAGCAATGGTGCCAAAATGATGTAGCGGAAATTCGTTGTGAAAAGATTTGAGTTTAGAAAACCCATCGTTGTAGTGCAATTCACAAGAAAATCCATCAAACAGATAACTTTTTATTCAAACTCAAAATGAGTTTTGGGTCGAACATGGGGAGGCTACGTCGATTTGAAATCTACAGTTATATTTTCTTGTAATTTTTGTTTATAAATGAGACATTCACAATGGTCGCTATTCTACTTACAATATAAATACTAAAACTATAAGGAGAGAGAGAGAAAGAGAAACAGAGAGAAAGAGAGAAATAACTTTTATACTAAGAATAATGTCATTACAACTACAACTATAAAGCGAAAAATCTAATCCAGAAAGTGATAAAGAGAAGGGGGAGAGAAGTTATCCTCCTGAACGGCTGCTTGGAGGATGAGCCAGTAGAACGTCTCTTGGAAGAAGGAAAGTGAAGACGGAGGACGGAGGATGGATTGGGAAGAATCGCGGGTGAGGTAGGGCATCGGCATCGTGAGATCCACTTCCAGAATGGGGTGAGAAGATGGCTGGCGAGAGCTCCGTAAAGGGTATAAGAGGTGGAAAATTTTATATTTTTACTCTAGCGAAGCTTCCTGTAGCTTGGGAGCACTAGAATGAGCTTTAGAACTTCAGTTCTTAGCCCTTAGAAAGGGAGAGAGATGATGGAAGGGATGAAGAAAATGTGGAGGGCGTAGGGCCTTTTATTACTATAGTCATGGGGGCAAAAAGGTCCTTATATAAGCTTTAACGATAACATTAGGACCTTTAGTGACATTTATGAGCATTACTGTAAACACACGTTGCTGTAGTCGTGTACCTCATCATCGCCACTCACTTTTGATTGATTGCTCCACAACGCACCACGTCACCGGCCGTTGCACTTCAGCCGTTGAGGCACGCACCTACGTCCATAAGATCTTAGTCGTCCGATCAAGAGATTGGACAGCTTAAAAGCTACGCACACCTCTTCATCTTTAGATGCTCTGCATGCACGCATGTGATCGGTTGTCAGATAGCACGTCATCGCCTGCGTGTGCATCCAACGCACCTTATAGTGCCACATCTTCACTCGATCGGCTGTCCACACTTCATCTAACGGCTGAATTTAGCCACTCTCGCTCCTTCTGCTGATTTTAGGCGAGGTGGGGTTCGAACCCGCACCTCCCTCTTCGTGCATGAGCACTGAAGCAATGCATTGCAGCCGCTCTTTTGTCGTGCTTATGAATTAAGGGGCGATTGCTCTCAGTCGTTGGATCTTGATCCAATGGCTGAGATTGAATCTTGAACTCACCTCAAAGGCTGAGCAGAGGATCGTGGGTAGGTTTGGATGTTTGGGATGGTGCCACGTGGCACCATCTTGGCCGTTCATCCTTTTATGCTCGTAGGTGGTGCCACGGATGTCGGATTAGATCGATTTTCTCGTCGTTGGGCTACGATCGTTGATCTGAACCCATCTGCACAGTTGAGTTTGTTGTCTAATGTCTGGATTTTAAACCACCTTATCCCTTGACCTCTGATCTTTCTCGGACTGTATCTGATGCTACGAAAATCCGATCAGGGTGTTCTCATAGTCGTTGAACTCCAATTGTTACCCTGATCAAATCCGTACAATTGGATCTTCAATCCAAGGCCCCGATAAATATTGCCCTATCCTTGTCCACAAAAAGAGGCGAATTACTATACAATTTATATAAATTAACCTAATTGCATGATGATGCATGTTATGCAATATTTACAATGCATGATGCTTCTATGACACTAAGAACATGCATAAATAGACATTTTAGGCTAATTAGTTGTATACACATCAGAGTTCAAATATGAAGTTGTTTGACAGAACAACCTAGAGCATTAACAACCTATCTAAGGGTTGTTCTACACTCTAGATATCCTAAGCAAACTCATGGACCTATTCTTAGGGTCTGGGAATTTAAGAATCAATAGACTCAACTCTACCAAAGCTGAGCAAGATGATGACCAACAAAGATGTAAAGACATTAATATAGAGAAATAAAGAGTGAAAAATGATCCATAAGCCAAGAGAACATAATTTGGAGCTTCTTAGAGTGTTTCAAGCACTATAGCTCAATATAAAGGTCGTTGGAGTTCACCGGAGCTTTAGTGAATAATGGAATTGGGCATCAGAGTTTGAAGGAACCTTCATGAAATTCAACAAGAAATAGATCACAAAATTCTTGAGGTCATTAGAAACCTCAGGAACATATCAATTAAAATAATCAATGCTTAGATTAGATGTTTGAACTTGAAATACTTAGAATTGAAATTTGAGTTCATTGAAACACTAAAGGAAATAAATCACTCGATTGAGTGAGGCGAATCAATCAATGAGTGATTCACAAGGTGTGAAATGACCTAAATAGGTGGAGAACTCTTGATCTCTACTATAGACAATAGAGGTGAAGAGTTGAGGTGAAATTAGGCATTTAGGTTATATTGACTCACTAGGGTAATTAATAGGTGGATCATGGACATAGTAGTGTATGGAAGGTAATGGAGGGCCTAATTGAGTGTGGAATGAGCTCTGAAGATTCGCCATAGACAGCGAAGTCTCCAAGTGAAGGTGTGTTGTGGTCTAGGCAATTAGTTGAGTAAATGAGGGAATTAGAAGATGGAATGACATCATAGAAGAATAAAGAAGACGATTAGGGGGTGTATAAGGCGAATGAAGTTCCGGCACGGCCAGAAATGGCTCACCGAAGTTAGAGAAGATGAGGTCAAATCAAGCTAATTACACCAAATTACTCACCTAAACTAAGCTAAACTACTCCTAAGAGTTTAGTCTACTTACCTGGACAAAGGAGATGAGGGATGCTACTGTTGACAGGATGGAAATAGGAGGAAATTAATTGAGGAAGAGTAGCAACTCTGGTCGAGCGAAGCGAACAGAAGAAGAGGATGGAGCGCTTCTCCACCGTTGATATGACGAAGAAGGGGAAGAGGAGGTGAGAGAGGCAGTGCTCCTTGGTAGAAAATGCTCGTGAAAGGAGGGAAGGGATGTCAGAGCTCAAACGAAGCCTAACGAGCAACCTCAGTTTGGGGAAGAGGGAAGGGGATTGCTAACCTCCAATCAGAGCTCTCCATGGGTATTTATAGGTGAAGGTGGAGGTTAAGGGGGTTGTATCTAGCCGGGTTAGCATCTAGGATCAAGAGAATCACCATTATCATCTTCAATGACAGTGAGCTTACCTCGTCAGCGGCTTAGAAACAAAGATCCATCTGTACTATTGAATAAGCAATGGAAGTTGAGGTAGAGCTTCGCAGCCAAGGAGAAGGTGTTTAGGCATTAGATATGTGATGATCGAGAAGTCCAATTACTGGTCATCGTTAGCTGTCTAAAAGGAAGAAGAAGAGAAGGGAAATGTACATAGAGACCTTTACACAAATAATGGAGGACCTATAAATAAGAAAAGGACTCAATTGACATGAAACCTAGGGACTAAAATGCAAACAATCATTTTTATTAAGTAATTTAATTTATTTCTTCATTAATTTTTTATATTATTATAAATATGATAAATAATATATTTATGACTTGAGATTACATTTTTGTCCCTTTTAGCTTTATTTATTTAAGTGATTAACATTATTAACTTAATTAATAACTTAGGTATTATAAATAAAATAAGCTTAGTTATAATTAATTACTGTTTAGTTGGAAAATCATCGCAAATGGATTTAAGTTTCGAAAACTCGTCATTGTAGTGCGATTTACGAGAAAAACCATCAATGGATACATTTTACCAAAACTCAAAAGGAATTTCGGGTCAAATATAGGAGGTGGACGTTTGATTAAAAATCGCATTTGTTTTATTTGTCACAAAGCAGATTAACTAATCGAATTGAATCTGAACTAGCTATCTAGTTAAAGAATAATGAATAGAAGAGTGAGAGAATATTACAAATAAAGACAAAATAGAGATAAAATAAACATGGATTTCATAATCATCAAGTGATGTTCATTACAACTAATCATTACACTAGAAAGCTGGAAAGATTACAACTAGAAAGTGGTAAATCTACTCTAGAAAGTGGTAAAAAGAAGGTAGAGAGAGGTTATCCTGCTCGATGGCTACTTAGAGGTTGATCCACATTGACGGAGCTCCCGGACGAAGGTGGTGAGATGTGGGACGAAGGAGAACGACGATGGAAGACGGAGAACGGGCCAAGACAATGTCGCAGCAGGATCCGCTTCCCAAACGGTGGTGAGAAGACAACCGTGGGATGCTCCATGAAGGAGGCGAGAAGGTGGAAAAATTGTATTTTTAACACTAATGGAGCATCCCTGGTTTGGGACAAGCTCTTAGAGCTTTGGAGGGGGTGAGAGAAGAGAGGAAGGGATGAGAAATTTGAGTAGTAGGGGTCTCCTTTTATAGTTGTAGGGATTGAGGAAATTTTTTCATTTCATAATTAAAAAATAAATTCAGGGTCTTTAGTGACAGATTTAAGCGTCACTAAAGTCCCTGAATGTGGGCATAGGTCGCACGCACGTGCACCCTCTCCTCTTTCGCACTCAAAAACTCCTATGCACATCCAACCAACCTAAGCTATCCGATCTTGCGAACGACGGCTAAGATTGCATCGCGTTGTGCCTTCATAACTCCCCACCCACATACGATGGCACGTGCAGAGGCGCATCTAATTACGCATACGGTGCTCCTCACGTCTGGGCACACCACGTGGCACTCCTGCCATCGCCCGATGTGCATCGTACGAACCAATTTGGTCACGCTCGTTTATGCCCTCGATTTATGGTGGGGCAGGGGTCAATCTCGCGACCTGTGCTTCGACCACAGGCATGCGACCAACATGCCATGCCCCCGTTTGTGTCGCGTAGAGGAATTAAGTGATGGCCCTTCTTAGTCTGTGGATCTTGATCCAACGGCTGAGATTGTTCATGCAGTTGAGGAGAGAGATAGCAGCGGTGGGTCCTTGGGCTGGTTAGGCAGCTGGGATGGCGCCATGTGGTGCCATCTTAGTCGTCCATCTTCTGTCTTGTAGATGATGCCACGGATGTCAGATTGGATCAATTTTTGCACCGTTGGGCTACGATCATCGATCCAAACCCATCCATGTGGTCGGATTTGTCATATGATGTACAGATTTACACCATCTTGGCCCCTTGACCTTTGATCTTTCTCGAACTATGTCTGATGCTACGGAAGTCCAATCGGGGCAATCTTAGAGTCGTTGAACTCCGATTGTCACCCTGATCAGATCTGTACGGTTGGATCTTCAATGCAAGGCCCCGATTAAATGTTGCCCTTTCATCTGACCATAAAAAGGAGAAATTAACCTAAAATTTATACAACCTAAACTAAATGCAAGATGATGCATGTTATGCAATATTTATAATGTATGATGCAACTATATGCCTAAGAACATGCATAAATAGACGGTTTATGTGATATAAACGTGTTGACATTAATTATATATAACTAAATGTTTATATTAAGTCCTATTATTAATTAAATACTTATTATATCATAATTAAGCTATTTTAACTTATAATTAAGGTCCTTATGTATTATTACCTTATTATATAATTTACCCTATTTATTTATTATTTATTTGTGATTTAACTAGGAAACCTAGCTAATTTGTGTGAATTAGGAACCATGATGATTCCCTCATCATACCCCCCGCTAAAGTTTTGCTAGTCCCTAGCAAAATAACTAGTGAATATGATGAATTAAACACACCAGGGTGAATATAATACAGTATAATGAATTCTTAAGTATATGAATGATTAGGTTAGAAGATTTTTGAATTTTTTTTTATGTTTTTATACTTTTATAAATAAGCATTCATAAATAATATAGAGCATTAGATGGGAATCCTCGTACTAAGGACTGAAAACCCTAGATACTCTTCAAAATAGATACTCATGAAAAATAGAGATTTTGTAAATAAACTAAACACCCTTTATTAACCAAACTCAGAAAGTGGGTAGGACCCTTAATCCAACCAGCCCACAGCGTCATGGATGAACTTCTAAACCTTGGGCTTTGACAATCTATATCCTTTAAGCCTCAACTGTTAGTTCTCAAAATCTAATTTCTTAAGCTTCACTGCCCACTCAAGGTTTAGTAGCTATGAGGTTAAAATGTACTTATAGGTGGAGTAGATACATCCAACAAGCATTCGAAGTTGCAAAAATCTAGACCTCAAGACATCAAGACCCTAATCCAGATCATCCCAACTCAAGCTCTTGGCTTGGCCTTACTCAGACTTGGTTGCTTTCTCCTCGCTCATTTTTATCTCGAGGTCAACACTCAAGATGCATATTTCCTCTGCTGACCACTGGGTCTCTTATTCTTAGTTTTTATCTCCATATTTTTCTAATCCATTTTCCATAGGTTAAAACACCCATTTGTATTGAATTGTTTTTTTATTGGATGGAGGATGGTAGCATCCATTTGTAGCAAGATGCTTTATTTAGTAGATAAATGCGTAAGCACATGAGATTTTACCTAATTTTCTAAATGTAGGGTTTAATCATTGTAATGCATCAAATCAATCTACTCTTAAATTTATATTCCTAGATATGGTGAGTATCTAGGGTCGCCAAGGAGGCCAATTTATTGGTCAAATAGTTGTTCTCTCTCTCGCCTACTCAAATCGACACCTTTATTTTTGTATTTTGGGTTTTTTGAATTTTTAGAGTTTTGAAATAATCGAGGCATGAAAAGATGAATTGATTATGCCTAAGTGATTAAGATAGAATCTACCTTTCTATGCTCACCCTAGGAAAGTACTCCTAGGGTAATTAGAAAGGAGAAGTGGTGTACTAAAGCTACTAAAAGAAATAGAATTTCAAGCACATAAATTAGACAACAAGATATGGAAATGAACTTGGAATTAAGAAATGAAGTAGTTGATTCTAGAAAAGTACTTGGGGAGCTCAATTGTGTGAATGGAACCACACAATTAATCCCCAGGTAGAGGAATGTTTAAATTGCTACAACAAAGATGATAGAAAAGCAAGTAAGAAGATTTTCCCAAAATGCTTGAAGATATCCTCACTCCAGACTTAGTAGCTCTTCGGCCTGAAGAGGACGCTCCTTGCTCCTTGAGTGCTTCTCCTCCCAAGGTGGATGTTCTCCTTGGCATGGAGCCAAGGAAGAAGATAGGAGAAAGTGAACACAAAAGGGACAAGGTAGGTGTTCCCTTTGATCACCTCTCTTCTCTTCCTCCTTGGGCATGGGATATGGGTAGAATATAGGAAATATTTTTGCTAGCCAAAGATGGCTTGAATGGTAGGATGGGGATTCATTTATAGGCTAGTATGGATGGTGGTTAGGAAGGTTCCTTGGCAACATGTGAAAGGGTACCAAGGAGGGTGGCTTGGATGGTGGTTAGGAAGCTTCCTTTACGTCATGTGAAAGGGCAACAAGGAGGGTGGTTAGGAAGCTCCTTTGGTGCCACATGAAAGGGTGCCAAGGAGTGTATTTTAGGTGCCAGTGGTTGGTGGTTTTATTATAGGTGGACTACCATTAAGGTGGAGAGGGAGTTGGGTAGGAGTTGGAGTAGTGAAGGAGCTAGCGAAGCTAGCTAGTAACTTAGTTAAGTAGAGGAGGAGTTGGAAGGAGCTTTCTCAAGCTATCTTCACACTTGTTCCCTGTGCCTTCCATACTACTAGGGCTTTTATGATTTCCAAAGCATTCATCCCTAGGAATCAAATGGTAACTACATAAGATAATGTAAAATAAATGCTAATGCATGCACTAAACCCTAAATGCAAATGCATGGTAAATGCAATGAGATAATGCAATGCAATTGACAAAACCTTAGGAACTAGATGTGAATGGATATTAATGATGATGATAAACTGGCATTTATCACACCCCATGCTTATCTTTTTCTAGTCCCTTAGCAAAAATTTTGATTGCACCATAATATTTCTTAAGAAAACATCTTATTTTTTGAGGAATAAGCTCAAGATGGGACGGTGGTTGATTTTGGTTAAAGTAGGTAAGGGGTTTATTAAAGATAAAACATTAGGGCTCCTGTTTGGATTCAAGGATTAGATAAATCAGGACCACTGTATCCTTTGAGAATTCACTGCTTAACTCCTTTTAAATTCAAATATCTCGAAACCATTTTTACTGTTAGGATTTCCCTGACTTGTGAACTTGATCCGCAACTCACAAGTTGATGAATATTCGGGTGTCAGTGCCTTGTGCTATGCCAACATTATTGGGATAAGGTCGTGTTATTGAAACTTTTTTTTTCATTTATTTCCCCCATGCTTAACCTTAGCTTAGTCCTACTACAGATGTGTTGGGATCATCATTCTCATTACCAATCCACGAGGGGGCTCTGGCGCTGGCACTTTGAGATAATACCATCCAAGACACACCCCAAGAGCTCACAACCCCAAAACACAATGCGGTGTAAAGGGACGCTCTAAGCGAACTCAGGCACTTTCTCAGACACTTTGGGTAGAGCATCATCCAAGACACCTGAGCCACCAATTGCGCCTTAATGCTCCATCTAAAGATATGAAATATAGATATAGAGTAGTGCCGAGGCAATAACATGTTGATGTCGCATCCTCAAAGGAGGCATCTTTCCTTCTTCTCGACAGTGGAAACTCAAATCAATCATTTTTCTTGATCTTTTACTAAGGTTTCATAGGAGGCTTTTAATTATTTAGATGTTTTTAGGCTTGGGTAGTGTTGGCTTTGTGTGTGAAATGTTTTACACCCAGTTTTCAAAAGGAAAGCAAATTTTTAGATTGAGAGCCAAGTCAGGTACTATCTAGGTCACTAAACAAAGTTGAGTTACTTGAATCATCAAGTGTTAGGATGGAATTCTTTGTTGGATAGCTGATCTAGTCTAGGGTTCTAGACTTGAAATGTCTAAAAATGAATCCATGGCTTTGTCCTTAGTTTGTTAATGATTAAACCCTAGATGTACCTAATTTGAATTAAGGCTCAACTATTGGCCCTTTCTTTTATTTACATTTCTCAAAACATTTTTTTAGAAGTTATGCAAATTTAGAATGCATATGCAGATGTAAATGATACGAATGCAAAATATTTTGGTGTTTTTAGGTTTTGAAAATTGATAAAATGGTTGACAAAATTGAAAGTATCCCTTGCTTAAAGTTTACAAGTCCACTTGCAAAAGAAAAAAAGAGTAGGAGAAGGTATCACCTGAGATGGAACAAGCCAGGTTGGAGGTGAATCTTTTTGGAGAACCTAAAAAGGAAAATGAAAGTGGAAAAAAAAATGTTGCTGGGTTACCTCCCAGACCAGTGCTGCCTTTAATGCCATTTAGTCGGGCATGAAGAGATGCATGGAAGATGGTCTATCGTAAAGGTAGTTGGACACCTTGAAAAAAAGGGATGGAAGTAGAGGGACTAAAATGAGTTGGAAAAATGGAAGAAATACTCGAGTCTGGCCAAGGTTTCAATTCAGGATGAAGGCCATAGTCAGGAGAGTTCAGGTGGTAGGTCAAAGGGAAAGGGAGTGGGGGAAAAGTTATGAGATGAAGGGTGGGTGAAGTTAGGGTGGGAGGTTGAATTGAAGTTAGAGTGGGTGGGTGAGGTGATGAGTCAAGAAGAGAGTAAGATTGAGGACAAGTCTCCTGGTCATTGATGTCACCAACCACTAATTCAGAGTGAGAATCCTTGAAAGAATTATGGTTGGGACTGAAAGAGCGAAGTTCATTTTCGTTGAAAACTTTAACATAAAATGATGTGTCATTGTATTTAATTGCGTGGTAGAAAATTGCTTTTCAAAACATTTAAATTCTCAGAATCTAATCACGAAAATAGTTAGGTCGTCTCCACAAGGATGAATTAGCCCATTAAAGTAGTCGTTGTGCTTCATTTATTCGAGAATCTCAGTGGGCATGCATACTAGTTATTGCACTTCATTTTCAACATAAGTTTAGCATTTATGTAATTATCTAAGAATATAGGGAGGTTATATGCAAAATCACCACTATGGCATACGTGAATTGTAATCATAGTACTGACAAATATCATCAATATAAATCAAAATCGAGCCCATTCCCTATAATCAATATCCCATACTTGATTAGTTAAGAGATAAATGTACTATTCGTCATTCAAATAAACCTGAGGGACATTCATGCAAATCTATCTTAATATAATAAGGAGATAAATAAATGAATAGTATTTTCTAGAATGGCTTTTAACGTAATTATTAATTGGAGAGGAAACAAGGGATTCTTCCTCTCTCCTCGTCATGCACGCGAAGGAGCACTGGAGGAAGTTTTGTGTATGGTGGAGGTCTACCAGCTCTTGGCCGTTGCGTTGGTGCTGTTGGTGGAGGCAAAGCTGGCCGAATAGAGAGGAGGAACCCGCCGGTGGTGGGTTACTCCATACGTGAGCGTGGGTCTTGGTGGGCATTCTGAGGGTGTGGTCGCGCTCGTGAGGTCGAGGCAAGCTTATTGGAGACCACGGTGAGGAGAACGACAGTCTGTGGTGGTGGCTGCATGTGGGCATGGACGGCCGGTGGTGGGTTCTTTTGAAGAAGAAAGATGAACAGTGCAGTTGCCACCATGAGTTGAGTTGAAGGAGGAGAGGGAGTCGGCTGGCCTCTATAGTGGTTGCATGCACGCGCAGGCTGGGTGTGCGTGCAGGCTGGATGTGCACGCGGAGTGACGCAGGTACGTGGTTGTGGGTTTTGGCCGTAGGGGTCGCGATCCTTTGCTCGAGAGGGTGCGGTGGTGCTGCGACTGAGAGATGACGAGCGAGGATGCGGTGGCTTGGGAAAGGCCTACTGCAAGGGGGAAGGGACAATGGTGGTGGCGTGGGTTGTGTTGGGGAAGGTGCTGAAGTGGATTTGCTCTGTGGGTGGAGATGATCGACAGGGGACGGGGTTGGTTTGGTGATGTGGAAGGTGTTGAGGCCACACGCTGTCACCATGCAACCGGCGAGAAGGAGGAGCAGAGGTGCAGTATGCCTAAGCCATGGTGTATGCCGAGTCCACAGTGCACACAGGATCCATGGTGCTCGCCTCCTTCATGGTGGAGAAATGATCGGGAGATAGTCCCTGCCAGGGGATAAGATATCTTGTATGGATTGTTCTGCTGTTGGAGAAAAGAGCAGCATGGAGTGCGCAGTGCGTTAGAATAAGGGATGGGAATTGTTGCGAGGGGGAAGGCGGTGCATGAGGAGGGGGCACGCTGCTAGTCGCGTGCGTGCGCGAGGGGAGGTTTGGTTTTTTTTAAAATATAAAATAATTATTTATATACAATAAGTTATAAAATGAATTAGATATATGCAAACATAAGTAATGATGCATGCAATTATTTTATGACCTAATATAGTTATTAATGAATATAAACTACAAAGTTAACTTAGGTGTAACAATAGTCCATTAAAATGGATTCATCAAATACGCCCATGCCTAAGATTTGCTAGTTCCTAGCAAAAGTGAATAATAGAAGTAATCATAAGATTTCTTCTTTCCTTATTCCAAAAATTTAGAGATCCAGACTCATGTGAAGTGATAGTAGCCTAAGTAATGGATTCAAGTGAAAAGCCAACTTACATTTGTAGTTCTTACTTAACCCTTGATAAAATTCTATCGGGATAGGCAACTACTTCCCTCAAGGATAAAGTAGAAGATAATCTGTAATTTGACCCCGTCTTTTTGGCTTAGGTAGGAGATATCGAGTTGAATGGATTTGTATTTGGTGGCACACACTCATCTGGTGCTGCATGTAATCCAGTACTACAGACTCTAGATCTTTAGACTATTAAACAAGTCAACTCGGAGAGAGGCTAAACAACTGTGCTCCCTTTTCCTTCTTTTCTTTCTGAGATCACAAATCTTACCAAATTTAGTAAATGTACTCACTGTTTGGTGGCCTTTCATGGCATTCACACTTTAACTAAAGTCCTGATAACTCTATAACTAAGTTAGAGCCCTCAGCCAGTATTCAAGCGAAAAGAATTACTGAAAGGTAGTTATGGGTCATATTTGGTGGATCGCAATGGGTGCTTTTGTTGCCTTAGAAACAACGTCACGAAGATAAAATTATAAACTTAGACTCTTTTCTTTTTCTTTTCTCTCTCTCTTTTCTTTTTTTTTTCTAAATATAATTATTTCTTTTTTCTTCTTTTTCTTTCTACATCAACATAACATGATGAAGACTTTTATTTATGAGGCATTATTAGGGATGATGATGGTCAAGAGGATATTGTGTGGCTTATTTGGTGGAAGTGCCTACTCTTGGCACTGGGAAGGAATCGATAGGACAAGTGTATTTTTCACCTTTGACACTATTACCCTCCTTCAGCTGAGAACTCTATGAAGGACGGTCGTAACCATCCACCATAGTTATAGCCTTATTAAGAGTCAATCTCTATGTATCTGCCTTATTTGGTGACTCTCAGGAATTCACACAATGTACTCACATAGGAACAGAGAGTGAAAACTATGCCTAACTCTGAGGTATCATCATCTAATTATCCAAAACTTAAGAGTCCTTGCACTAGACTTAGCGCACCAGTAATCTCTCTACTTTCTTCTCACAACTATGAGGTGGATCTACTAGAAGATAGTATGCCTGACTCCCTATTAACTGTCCAAGGGTTCAGTAGACTAAAAATGCTTATAGGTATTCTTCAAAGATCCAATACGTAGTCTACGTGCAAGTGAAGTAAATGTACTAGATTCTAAACTTAAGAAACAATTTAAGAAGAAAAATCTTCAATGACACCTCCATGACAAAGATGTTTTGATAGGGACTAACCAATGTAGCTCAAGAAAAGAATATATATATATATATATGCTAACCTAAATGCATGAATACTTCCTAAAATGCAAAATGCACCCCCATGCCTAAATCCTACAATGTCCTCATTGTAAAATTAAAACAGGGGGAGAAAGGAAGGAAATCACCTGGTGATGGTGTTATTCAGAATGCTGGGTTGCCTCCCAACAAGCGCTACATTTTCTGTCAGCAGCCAGACTTATAGGGAACTTGTAAGTCTAGGCCCTAAAAATATGCGTAACAGAGTGGGCCTAGAAAATAGGTAGCCACAAATGTTGGCGAGCTAATGATGCAACGTTATCCTAAATGCTTACAAAAGACTTGAAAGCAAATAACCCCGTAGGCTACCTGGGGAGGTCTAGGAATAACAAAAGGAATATGAAAAGGGACCTCCCGAAATGGAATAAGTGGAGGATAACAAGGATCCTCCAAAGCAGGAAGGGTTTTAAAAGACATAAACGTAATTATTTCAAACCCTTGAATGGCGAGACTAAATGCAGAAGCATCAATTCAAACTCGCCATTCTATGTGAGGATGCACTAGCATGATATTCTCCCCAGAAAGAATGTAAGTGAGCAGAGACCTGAGCCAAGGATCGGTTAGGGAGTGGAAGGGTTGTTTGTGGTGTTGGGCGGTAATGGTTAAGTCGAAGGAGGGCTTAGTCTGTGTCAAGTCTAATTCCAACAACGATTCAGATTATGTATTCTTCCTAACAATTATTGCAAAAAAATTCAAGTCACACTGCCTATCATTAATGATCGGAGTCATATTTTCACCTTCCAGTATATGTGAATCAATGGTGGACTCCAAATTAAATTTCTTTGATGGCAGGGTCGAAGCAACTGAATCATTATCATTAATTTCATCTTTGGATTCTTTTGGTTCACTCAAGTTTTTGTCGGGATGTATATGTGATTCATTAGTAAAGAAAGGAGTTGCTTCAATATCGTCAATTATTTCTAAAGGAGAATCAATCTTAATGTTTTGGTGTAAGCCTATATCACTCAATTTTTTATTCTTCTCGGGGCATAAATCCTTAATTGATGTGTATTGTCCCCGAGAGTCTCCCCTAGGCTTCTCACTATTGTGTTTTTCGTCTTCCAATATCAACTCCTAGTTTTGCGGAGGATGACTCTCAAAATCAAAAGGGAGGAATCTGGATTTCACCAGATTAGTTATATCCTTAGGGGGTAAGTCCTCGAATAACACATAATCCGCCTGCGATTCACTCCAGATTCTAAGGCCAGGTTCCTCCATCGGGTTATCATCCTCCTCTAAAATTGACTCTTTGTACCCCTGAGACCAAAATTGATCTAATTCATCCTCCATTCCCTTAGGGTCACCTTCATTGGACTCATTTAAATCCTCAAAATGTTGGATGGTAGGTGTTGATTCCCTATGTGGAGGGTCAGGATTAGGCTCACTAAGGGTAGAATGGGGTTCCACTAGATAATTAATAAGGGAAGTGATATGAACAATACGACCTTGACTCGAGTTATCAGGGGTAAGGAAAATACTATCATTAGGGTCAAGGTCCTCAAGAGGTACCATCTTCCCTTTCTTTTGACTCCAATACAGCTCGGGTGGATAATTACTAGGATCGTTCTCCTCTAGTGGCCGTGTCTCATTGGGAGAGTCTAAGTGATAGCTACGCAAAATGGGATCCTTATTGTCATTGGTTTCCTCAGAATTATTTTCTTTATCACGGTTGTACGGGTAGGGATCAGAATTACTGGAAAGAGCGTAGCTAAGCTGTCTAATTTCTTTGTTCAATTGTTGACTATTCCTCAACATCTCTCCCATAGACTCCATCATTTATTTTTGTTGTTTTTGCATTTCTATCATAAAAGAGGAGAGGCTACTATCAAATTGAGGAGGATAGTCAATCTCAGGCTCTAGTTGCCTAGGAGTATCGGTCCAACCTCGATATGAAAAATCATGAAGGGTGGGAGGGTTGGGTGTTTGCATAGAAGTAGGGATTCCAGGGTTGGAAAATCCTACTCCTAGGCTCTACTCAAAAGTGGGAGTTATCGAGCCAGTATTCCCAGAATAGGAATATGAATGATCCCATGAATTGTCAATGTACCCATCAAATGATGGATACACTCGGGGCAAGGGATCCTGGTTAAAATGATAGGAGTAAGGATAGTCCATTTCTTTCAATTAAACATGTTAGACTCTCTTAGGATTTTAAAAAAATCAGAAAGAAGTTTTACCACTGTCAAAACAAACGCAAATACAATGAGATCTGTTTTTAGTAGATTCTAGGTCTTAGGTGTTCAGTTGGTGGCCAAACAAGTTTTTACAAGAATTACTCATCCTAGGCTGACCTTCGTTGGTGCCTACAACCGACTCATAAGGGATGGAGGTCTCGAATCGAGCTCACGCATGAGGAACCGAAGTAACTTGGTGGATAGGCTTGTTGATTTCTGACTAACTTCCATTGTGGTGCAAAGAAGAGAGGTAGAAATTTTTCTAGTGACCATATGTGTGAGGTGCATAGTGTCTTAGGTGTGCAATCATATGTTCGTGTTTTGAGTTTTGAAATCTCACAAATAAGATCCTTTTGCACACAATTTTAAGTCACAAATTTTATGGTCCAACCTCTTAGTAGTCCCAATTTTTAAAGTAACCACTAAATTAATTCGATTCAAGCATTTTAATGGTCTTAGATTTAGGTTCACTGCAGATGCATGATAGGTAATTGATGCTCAAGAAAAAGACGTATCTTACTCCAGCTTTCTTTAATGTAGGGATGTCTGTAATGTAATTAAGATAAACTAGCTGCTGCTCATTCAGTCCTAGATGATCGCCCTATTGATATGCAGCCTCTATTAGGTAGTTCAATTTTTTTTTTTAAAATAATAATATTAAGCAAACAAACCTAATCTAGTTAACTAACTAACTAACCTATATGCAATTCAAACAATTCAACTAATCCTATAATCTAGATAAAATGGGAACATGCTCCCGAAAATACGCTCCTGCATACAAGAGCAATAAGAAATAAAGAAACACTGGGAACATGTTCCCAAAAATGTCCAACAAGGGCCCACAAGACAAAAATTAAATGTCTAAGGTCTATCTCAAGTAAATCTAAACTAAGATCTAATGACTAAATCAGATAAAGGCTCCTCTGTATGCTTACGTGCGTGGGATCAAGGCCCACAAGCACTCGTTGCTGGCCTCCAGGTGGCGTCAATGTCCACCAAAAATATCACCTCCATCTTGTGTGCCTGCCATGTTCGTTTCCTCCAAACAGATGTACCTTGACAGGAAAAAGAAATAGATCAATGATTTAGAAAAGCTTCATAATAGCATAAAAATAATATAAAATTCTCGAAAAAAATTAATAGGTGTGTTTCGTCCTTGGCAACGGCTCCATTTGAAAGAGCGATCTTCGTTTTCATTGAAAAAATTAACATAAAATGACGTATCATTGTATTTAATCGCGTGGTAGAAAATCACTTTTCAAAACATTTTAATTCTCAGAATCTAACTACGAAAATAGTTTGGTCGTCTCCATAGGGAGGAATTAGCCTATTAAAGTAGTACATTGTTCTTCATTTATTCAGGAATCTCAGTGGGCATGCATACTAGTTATTGTACTTCATTTTCAACATAAGTTGAGCATTTATGTAATTACCAAAGAATATAGGAAGGTTATATGCAAAATCACCACTATGGCATACGTGAATTGTAATCATAGTACTGACAAATATCATCAATATAAATCAAAACCGAACCCATTCCCTATAATCAATATCCCATACTTGATTAGTTAAGAGATAAATGCACTATTCGCCATTCAAATAAACCTGTGGGACATTCATGCAAATCCATCTTAATATAATAAGGAGATAAATAAATGAATAGTATTTTCTAGAATGGCATTTAATGTAATTATTAAAAGGAGAGGAAACATGGGATTCTTCCTCTCTCCTCGTCGTGCACGGGAAGGAGCACTGGAGAGAGTTCTGCGTGCGGTAGAGGTCGGCCAGCTCTTGGCCGTTGTGTTGGTGGTGTCGGTGAAGGCGGAGCCGGTCGAAGCCGGTCAGACAGAGAGGAGGAACCCTTCGGTGGTGGGTTACTCCACGTGTGCGCGCAAGTCTTGGTTGGCACGTCTGAGGGTGTGGTCGCGCTCGTGAAGTCGAGGCGAGCTTAATGGAGACCACGGCGAGGAGAACGGCAGTCTGTGGCGATGGCTACACGTGGGCATGGACGGCTGGCGATGGGTTCTTTCAGAGAAGAAAAATGAACAGTGCTACTGCCACCATGCGTTGAGTCGAAGGAGGAGAAGGAGCTGGTTGGCCTTTGTAGTGGTTGTGCGCAAGTGCGGGCTAGGTGTGCGCGTGGGCTGGATGTGCACGCGAAGCGATGCAAGCGTGTGGTTGTGGGTTTTGGGTGCAGGGGTCGCGGTCCTTTGCTCGAGAGGGTGTGGTGGTGCTGTGTCTGAGAGATGAGGAGCGAGGACCCGGTGGCTTGGGAGAGGTCTGCTGTGAGGAGGAAGGGAGAACGGTGGTTGCGTGGGTTGTGTTGGGGAAGGTGGTGAAGTGGGCTTGCTTTGTGGGTGGAGATGATCGGCGGGGGGTGGGGGGGTTGGTTTGGTGATGTGGAAGGTGTTGAGGCCGCACGCTGTCACCATGCGACCAGCGAGAAGGAGAAGGAGCAAAGGTGCAGTACACCTAAGCCATGGTGTACGCCGAGTCCACAGTGCACGCAGGATCCATGGTGCTCGCCTCCTTCACGGTGGAGAAATGATTGAGAGACAGTCCCCGCCAGGTGAGAAGATATGTCGTAAGGATTGTTCTGTGATTGGAGAAAAGAGCGGCGTGGAGTGGGCGATGCCTTAGGATAAGGGATGGGAATTGTTGCGAGGGGGAACGTGGTGCGTGAGGAGGGGGCACACTGCTGGCCGCACATGTGTGCGAGAGGGGGTTTGGTTTTTTTTCAAAATATAAAATAATTATTTATATGCAATAAGTTATAAAATGCATTAGATATATGCAAACCTAAGTAATGATGTATGCAATTATTTTATGACCTAATGTAGTTATTAATGAATATAAAATACAAGAGTAAAGTTAACTTAGGCATAACAATAGTCCATTAAAATGGATTCATTAGGGACAAGAATCTACTAGCATTGCTTCCTCCACCAAATTAGATGTTTTAGTATCTGAGTCCTCAAGAAACCATCATCATGGAATCCCTTGGAGGATTTGAAAATATCTAGAGTAATTGTTTGGTCCACGCAAGTGATATCCATTTTACTCGTATGGCAATTTAGATTTGCTTTCACGATGGCCAAAAGGTTTCATCCAAGAATGATAGGAGCATTGATCAAAATTTGGGTACCTCAATGTCAAGGACCAAAAAGTCAATTGAGAAGACACAGTTCTGTTCCTTGACAAGAACATCCTTGACAATCCCCCTGGGTTTGATTGAAGATTAGTCAACTAAGTGTAGTGTAACCTCAACAAGCTTGAGATCACTGATCTTAAATTCCTCAAAAAGAATAGTGGGGATAACATTTACTAAGGCACCAAGATCAAGAAGGGCGTGGTTAAATGTAGTTTCATCAATAATCATAGAAATCAAAGGTGCACCTGGGTCTTTCATCTTAGGAGGTAGCTCGCTCTGTGTGACAGAGCTTACTATCTCCGCAAGATGCACTCGTCCTGGATTTTTGTTTTGCCAATTTGGAGTACAGATATCCTTCAAAAACTTAGCATAGGTAGGGATATATTTGATTAGGTCTATGAGAGGGATGTTGATCTGAACTTGCCCAAATAATTCCATGAGTACCTCATTTGTGGGCTTATATTTCCTTCTTCTATTGGTGATAAAGTGGAGAGCTTGGGGAAAAGGGACAAGAGTTGTGTCGTGATAATCAATTTCTTTTTCTTCCTAAGTGATGGTGTTAAGAGAGTGGACTTACATTGGAGTAGTGTGGGTTTCATCAGGTTGGTGTGAAGGCCTAGGATCAATGACTAGTTTCTCAGTCATCAAAGTAACTGCATTGGTAGTTTGGTTGTTGTTGGGAGGGTGTTGGGGGCCCTAATGTTGCATGAAACCTGGTGAGTGTTGTAATGCTGGGTTGATTGGAGGCTGATTGGTGTGGTTTTGATTTGAGTTCCCACCTTGGTAGTGGTTCCTCGAATTGATAGGATTGGTTATGGGCTAGGAAGGCAAATGTTTTGTAGGTCTCTAAGTCGGAGTAACCCCAATCTAGTTATGGAGATTTTTAACAACACGGGTTACCTCCGACATCTGACTTTTCATTCCTTGCAAGGTTTTCATAACTTGAGCATTGATGTCTTCTTAGGATGGCCGAGGTTGATAGAAGGTCAGGTTCTGCCCATACCCTCCAAATTGGTCCAAGAGTAGTTGGGTAGTTCCTCCAATTGGAGTTGGAGGGGTTTCTAAGTTGCTCTTGGAGGGCAAAAATATTCTCAGTGGGGTTAGGATAAATGTAAGTCCCCGGTGATCCATACAAAGCCTCAGAGAAATGATTATACTCAACAGAGACGGTATTGAGACTATGCAAGTTTTCTCTCTTTAGAATGTTAGGCGAGGTTAGATATGGAGCCTGGGTGGGTGTAGTGAGTCTTTCCTCGATTTTCTTCTGATTTAATTGCATCTAGTCGAGTCTGTGGGCAATCATTTGAAAATCATCTTGGGTAATGGGGATTGATTGAGTGCCTATCTCATGAACACTGAACTGTAGGTTAGTAGTTTGGCCAAATGTGTTCATAGATGCATGGTTAAATGAGTTTTCACTCATTTCTTTGAATAGCTCACAGGCACTCTCAGCATCTTTGTTCAGGAAGTTACCGCCACACGAGGAGTCGATGAAATGTCAAAGTTGATCTTCTAATCCATGGTAGAAGATTAGCATGAGCTACCATAAAGGAACCTCGTGGTGCAGGCAACTTCTTAAGAGATCCTGGAATCGTTCCCAAACGTCATGTAAAGTCTCGCCAGGTTTTTGTTGGAAAGTCGTAATAGATCATCTTAGGGAAATCGTATAACTAATGGGCAAGAATTTTTAAAGGAATGCACCTTTGAGCTGAGGCCAAGTGTTAATAGGTTTGCCTTTGATTTTGAACTGGTAAGCAGCCTTGTTTTTGAGGGGAAGAGGGAATAACCACATCAGCCATAAATCTTCTCGCACATTGCTTGAATGGGTCATTTGTGTGAGGAGCGTGAGTTCCTAAAGGTGGTTGAATGGGTCTTCCCTTGGAAGGCTATGGAAGTACTTGATGTGGGCCAGAACTGCAGGTTTGATTTCAAAGCCCTCTTCTGGTATGACCACCCTTGGTCTCTCCTCATAATTGAAAGGATCGCAGAAATCCTTAAGAGGAACACAAGCTGCTGAGGGGGTGGTGGGTTTTTCCCTTAGATGGCTAGGCTTGTGATAGTCCTAGCCAACTGTTGTTCATTTGCCTAAAGTTGAGCTAGTTGCTCAACCATCATAGATAAGAGATTGGGCGAGGGAGCCTTGGTTTTGATCTTTTGGCAACTCATGTAATTCCAAGCTGGGGAGGTTTGGAATGGGAATGTCAAAATGTGGGTTAGATTGTGGATTTTGGGTGGTAGGGTTATGATCATGAAAAAGTGTGATTTATTAAAATCAAGTTTTAGGTTGTTGCAACACGCAATTCCAATCACTTTTAAAATTTGTAATTATCGAGTACTCAGAGAGTATTCGGGTCGTCCCAAGGGAGGTGGAAATGCAATTTAGAAATCTCTTGCTAGAAAATCAGAAATCAACTTTCTTTTTGGGTTTTTGAATTGTAATTT
Organism: Thalassia testudinum; assembly: GCA_037157565.1. NCBI lineage: Eukaryota > Viridiplantae > Streptophyta > Magnoliopsida > Alismatales > Hydrocharitaceae > Thalassia > Thalassia testudinum. The sequence continues at coordinate 66,622,307 of JAZHRO010000007.1, read as the reverse complement.
TATGGCTTTTTGATATTGGCAAAAACACAATTGATAATTGCTAAGAGAAAAGTGGGAAAAATGAAAGAAAGGCAACAAAGTGACCTACTCTCCCAGCTCACTCCAAATGCAAGCAACTTGGAGTAATGGGAGGGCAAGACACAAGGTCAAACACCAAGCCAAAATTTTGTTGAAGAATGTTTTATAAAACTGCAAAAATTATTTTACAAAACACGAAGAGCTCACAAGTGGGAGGATTTCCACACTTGTAATCTCCAGGGAAATGCTACTAACTACAACAAAAATAAATAAGCTAGATCTAGAAGAAAGCTTAGTGAAATGAAGATGTAGCCACTATAAAACTCCCTCTCCAACTCTGGTTGCCCCAGAGTCAAAGGAAGCTCCTCCTTTTGGATGTTCTCCTTTTGGTAAGCCTTAGTGGTTGTGCCTTATCTCCTCCTTAGGGTGGATGCCTACCACCCTTAGATCCTCCTCTGCATGGCCGTCCCCTTGAAATGTCCTCCTTGGCTTGGGCACAAGAAAGAAGCGAAGAAGAGGAAGGCACCAAGGAGACAGAGTTGTCTCCTTAATCTTCCTTTCTTCTTCTTCTCACTTGGCCGAGCATACTAGGTAGGAATATTGGTGTAAGCTAGGATATAATGTAGCCACGGGTGTGTTGGAAGTGGGTAGTTAGTAGTTATTTTATAGGAGGGCTAAGGAGGGGTTGGCATGGAGTATATGTGGATGTCTAGGATTAGGTTTTAGGGTGGTTATGATGATCCTATGGCTAGGGTTAATGGCGAAAAAATGAAGGGTCATAGAAGGGGAGTTGGTGGCCGTCCAAGGTGGTGGTACCACCTTATTTTGGCACCAAGTGGGGGGTGTTCTAGAAAGGGTTGAGGTGTAGGGTGGAGATATATGCTATGGTTGGCGCAAAAATTGGGTTCTAGAAGGGCGTATTTTTGGAGTGGGAGTGATGGATTATGGGGGGCAGTTAGGTGATCCTATGGTGGGTGTCATTTGGCACCAATGGAGGGGTTGCCTAAGTGGTGGTTATGTGGTGAAGGGACACTAAAGTTGGCACCTAGGGGGTGGCTTTCTAGAAGGGTAGTTGGCGCCAAAGAGGGAAGGGCTAGGATGGCTTTGGAGATAGGTGTATGGTGGAGATGGAGAGCTACGGTTGGCGCCAAATTGGAGGTAGTTATGGAGGTGGTTGGCATGGGATTTTTGGTGTATTTTGGAGGTGGTGGTGGCGTCAAGGGGTGTAGGTATGTTGGTGCCAAAAAGAAAGTGAGAATAGGTAGCTTAGGTGGACTAGGTTTTGGGTAATTTCATGGAGCTTAGGTTAGGTTGGTTTGGGTTAGGTTTTGGTGCCATGGAGGTGGACTAGCTAAGCTAAGCTAGTTTAGCTAGTAGATGAATGGAATAGGAGGTAGAGGGGGCTAGAGTTTTGGAGGAAGAGCTGTATCTGAGCTGTACTGGAGCTGATGGCTGCTGAGGAGAGCTGCAAGAAAATACCTTAGCTGGCTTAGCAAACTAGTTCTTTGCTAGTTTCTAAGCCAAACAAGGATGAGCTGGCTTCTGCTAATATGAGCTGAGGTGAGCTGGGTCTGGTCATCCTAGAGGTTACCTAGCTAGCTGGAGTAAGTAGCTTAGGTAAAGTAGCTTAGCTCAACCAAGTTGAGCTAAGTTGAGTCTCTAGGAGCTGGATTTGAGCTAGCCTTACCTGGTTGAGGTCTCCTTCAGCTGACTAGGCTTAGCTAGTTGATGGCAGTAGCTAGTCCTAGTCAGGTAGAGCTTCAAGTGAATTATTTTGAGTTGGAGGATCTGGAGCTGAGATCAACTATCTTGAGATAATTTGAACTACCATCCAACTGAGGTAAGCTAAATGGAGCTGAGGTGAACTAGCTAGAGCTACCATTCAGCTGAGATGAGCAGAATGGAGCTAAGGATGAGTTGATCTAGCTAGAAGGAGCTGGGATCTAGTTGGGTTTAGGCTTCCTCTTCATCTTCTACCTTCCAAAGTGCTAGGGTTTACGGGATCTGACAATCTGTTCATCCCTAACAGCCAAATAAACGTGTCAAAATACAAAATGTATGCAATGCATGCCTATCCTAGTTGATGCCTAAATGTAGCTTGAAAAACTCATTTGTGGAGATAAAACCCTAAGAGCTAGATCAGTTTTAGGGTATAAGAATGATGATAAACTGGCGTTTATTAGGTCAGAGGCGGGATTAGAGGTGGTTTGCAGATGAGAGGTGGAAGCGGCGTGGGACCTGCTTTGAAGATTTTCCATTTTTGAAGAATGCCAAATGAGAGGAAGAGGGTCTTTTTGTGTGGGGGCAAAATCAAGAGGTCCCTCCAAGTGTGGAGTTTGGGACCACTATCGGTACATACAATAGAAGAATGGGGAGGAGAGAAAGGAAAGATGAGAAGAAAAAGTGTGCAACCAAGCAAACAAAATTCTAGACCTAACTTAAGGGTAACTCCCTAAAAATTACCTAAGACTTGGCCTACTTAAGAAATTTTTTTATTAAGAAATTACCCTTAAGAAATTAGAAATCAATAGCTGATAATCGATCCCTCAACAAATCTGGCTAGACTGAATAAGGGGAGGGTTGGGCCCAAGCATGTCCCAAGAAAATCACTGGGGACATGTATAAAGTCATGCTTGGTCATTTGACACAAACCCTCAGTTTGGCACCAGATATAGATGAAGGAATTGAAATCAACTAAGGAAATCTTAAGACCTAGGTAGCAAGCATAAGTTTGATGAAACCTTAGGGGTCAAATTACAATAAATTTTAATTAGGTCTAGGAGGCTAAAGGGCATAAGGGATGTGATGGGCATTAATTAGGGTAATGCTCAATTATTTCTTTTTAAGTGTGCAAAATTTGGGCAGGAAATGAAGCCCAAAACTGAAATAGTTGGGTTTGCAAACAAGGATTAGATTTGAAGCTTTTAGAGTTTTAATAAAATTTTTGTTATTTTTAAGCTTTTCTCTTTTTATATTTTCAAACAAAGTTTTGAAGTTCCACAAACAAGAAGGAAATTAGTTATGTTGGTGAAAATCGATTCCTTTAATTGACTGTGGGACTAAAAAGAGAAAATGAAACCATAGAAATTGAAATCCTAAGTCTGCAACTCCTAGATGGATCTATATTTTTATCAAAATCTTTAATGGGTGGTGGTTTAAATATGAAAACAACACCACCATATGATGGGAAATCAAAAGAGAATCCAAAAATAATTTTTTTAAGATTTTAAGAAATTGTTTGATATTTGTTTGGAATTTTTCTTCTTGCTGGTGTCAAAAGGTAGAAATGATAGATTCGGAAGAATGATTATGTAGAAACCTCAGATAACCTCAAAATTTTTTGAGCATTTTATATGATGTAGAGCATTTCTTAAGGTTTCCAGAATCTAAAGCTTACCTAAATCTAATGACTATAAAAATTTAGAAAATAATAAGAAAATAGTAAGGAAACAAGGTTTGACCCTTGTTTAGTCCACGAATCGTTTAATTTTTTTTCCTTGTCAAAACCTTTTGAAATATAAACTCAAGGTTCCAGACTCAAAGGGGCTTGCTTGGGTGAAAGTTGTTGATTTTAGGAAGCTCCTAAGTGCCCAAACCTAATTTTTGAAAATCAAGACAAAAGTCTGGATTTTCAAAAATCAAACACCAATAAGAAAAGATGGTGGAGAATGAAGGCAAACAAGCACACAATTGGGTTTTAGGGTTCCACCACCCCAAATTTTCTTGTTCTAGTGATTTTTGATGAGATTCCTGAGGGTGTTTTGGTGGGTACTTACCTGAAGATCGCGAGAAGAAAAGGCAACTTAAAGCTTCCGCTCCAAGTGAATCTGATTCCCACTCCCATTCTTGTTTCACATCCTGAATCAGAACAAACAAAATTCGTAAACATCCAATTAAGCAAGAGAGAGACTAAATAAGACTGAGCCATGCCTCCCCAGCAACAGTGCCAAAAAGTGATGCCAGATTTTACGTGATTTTCTAAATGTGAGTTTTAATCGTTATAACGTGTAAAACTGATTGACTCTTAATTTATATTCCAAAATACGGTGAGTATTTAGGGTCGTCCAAGGTTGCCAATTTGTTAGTCAAATAGTTGTTCCCTCTCTCAAATACTCAAATTGACAATTCTATTTTTGTATTTTAGGTTTTGCAAATTTTTAGATATTTTAAATAATTGAGGCACAAAAAGATGAATTGACTATGCCTAAGTGATCAAGATAGAATCTACCTTCCTAAGCTCACCCTAAGAAAGTGCTTCTAAGGTAATTTAGAAAGGAGAAGTGGTGCACTAAAGCTACTAGAAAAACTAGAATTTAAAGCACATAAAATAAAGACAACAAGATATGGAAATGCACTTTGGACTTAAGAAATGAAGTAGTGGAGTCTATGAAAGTACTTGGGGAGCTCAATTGTATGAATGGCACCACATAATTAATCGCCAAGTAGAGGAATGCTTTAAACTACTACAACAACGATGATAGAAAAACAAGTAAGAAGATTCTTCCAAATGCCTGAGGATATCCTCGCTCCAGACTTAGTAGCTCTTGGGCTTGAAGAGGATGCTCCTTGATCCTTGAGTACTTCTCCTCCCAAGGTGGATGTGCTTCTTAGTGTGGAGCCAAGGAAGAGGATAGGAGAAAGTGAACACCATAGGGACAAGGTAGGTAATCCCTTTGATCACCTCTATTCTCTTCCTCATTTGGTGTGGGATATGGGTAGAATATAGGAAATATTTTTGCTAGCTAAGCATGGTTTGAATGGTAGGATGGGGGGTCTTTTTATAAGCTAGTATGGATGGTGGTTCGGAAGCTTCCTTGGCTCCATGTGAGGGTGCCAAGGAGGGTGACTTGGATGGTGGTTAGGAAGCTTCATTGGCACCATGTGAAAGGGTGCCAAGGAAGGTGGTTAGGAAGCTTCCTTTACGCCATGTGAAAGAGTGCCAAGGAGGGTGGCTTGGATGGTGCTTAGGAAGCTTCCTTGGATCCATTTGAAAGGGTTCCAAGGAGGGTGGTTAGGAAGCCTCCTTGGTGCCATGTGAAAGGGTACCAAGGAGTGTATTTTAGGTGCCAATGGTTGGTGGTTTTATTGTAAGTGGACATCCATTAAGGTGGAGAGGGAGCAAGGTAGGAGCTGGAGTAGTGGAGGAGCTAGCTATGCTAGCTAGTTGCTTAGCTAAGCAGAGTAGGAGCTGAAAGGAGCTTTCCCGAGCTATCTTCACACTTGTTCCTTGTGCCTTCCATATTGCCTGGGCTTTTATGATTTCCAAAGCGTTCAACCCTGGCAATCAAATGGTAACTACATGATATATGTTGAAGCTATGAGTTACTATGATATCGTATTTGGTTTTGAAAACCTGTCATTGTAGTTTGAAAGCGAAGAACTTGTGTTCAACAAATAAAATTTATACCAGAATAGAAATTCTAGGTCAAACTCAGGGAGGCTATGTCGATCTAGATTCGCAATTATATTTTTTTTCGTGTTTTGTTGAAAAGCGGAGTAATTACAATGAAGCACTATAAACAATCAGAATAAGAGAGAGAGAAAGAACATTCACTTAATACTTCAAAATGTTTACACAATTAGGCAAGTGAGAAATTATAGTAGAAAGTAGGAAAACTATTACACTAGAAAGCAGGAAAATTCTATTCCAGAAAGCAGGAAAAAGGAATGGGAGAGAGAAGTTATCCTCCTTGATGATCACTTGGAGGATGAGCCGACGGGACGATGCTTGGAAGAAGAAGGATGGAGCGGGAAGAAGGAGGTTGAGATAGGAAGAACGAGAATGGGGCAACACGTCGTCATCGTCGCAGGATCCACTTCCGAAATGGGGGCGAAAATTTGACTTATCTCTCGAGGAGCATTTCGAGTGTGGGACAAGCTTCTCTTGAGCTTTGGAGAGGGAGAGAAGAGAAGGAAGGGATGAGAATTTCATATGGAGGGGGTCTCCTTTTATAGTTGCAAGGAGTGAGGGAAATTTGGTCATTTTATGTTGAAAATCATTAATTCAGGACCTTTAGTGATGGATAAATCCATCACTAAAGCCTGAACGTAGCCGTAGTGGGCGGCACGCGCCACCCGCTTGCCTCCCCACATTTAATGCCAGTCGTTCGATTGTGAGATCGAATGGCTGAGAGCGCATCCTCGCCCACCTCAACCACATGACTCATTGCGTGCGATGGCGCGTTTCCTCACCACGTCAGATGGGGCATGGATCCGATTGGGTGCGCATGGCCACCCGATCTCCATTGTGCCGTCGATGGCGCTCACTCATCCATGCCTAATCGAAGTGCCTTGCGGATTCGAACCCGCGTCTTGAGGCGGCCGAGCACTTTATACACTACGCTGCGTGCGTAGATGGGCGAGCAGTGCATTTGCGTGGCGTGAGATTTGGACCTTTGGATCGAGATCCAACGGTCCAGACTGCATCCTTCTTTGGCTTCTGATGATGAAGGCGCCGCTCCGAGATCCACTCTCAGCCGTTGGATCTTGATCCAATAGCGGAGAGGCGTTCGCGCTAAAGGCTTCAGTGGTTGCGTGCGGTCGGTTGGGCAGCCAAGATGGTGCCACGTGGCACCATCTTGGTCGTCCATCTTCTAGGTGATGTAGATGGTGCCACGGGTATCGGATTGAGTCGATTTTTGCATTGTTAGGCTACAATCGTCGATTCGAATCCATCCATGCGGTCGGATTTGTCGTTTGAAGTGTGGATTCACACCATCTTGGCCCTTGATCTTCTAAGATTTCTCAGTCTCTATCTGATGCTACAGATACCCAATTAGGTCAATCTTGGAGTCGTTGAACTCCAATCGTCGCCCTAATCATATCCGTATAGTTGGATCTTCGATCCGAGGCCCCGATAAAAAAAAAGTCACCCTATCCCTGACCATAAAAGGAGACAATTAACCTCCATTTTATTCAGACTAATCTAAATGCAAGATGATGCATGCTATGCAATATTTATAATATGTAATGCAATTCAATGCTTAAGAACATGCATAAATAGACATTTTATGTAATATAAACATGTTTACATCACAACCCCATGCCTATCTTTTGCTAGTCCCTAGCAAAAACTGCATGCTATTTATAAAAGAATTAGGTTGGATTATTTGGGCATAAGTTATTTTCAACATTAAGAAAATGTTTACTTAGGATCTGAACTTTCAAAGACACAATAGTGCCCGGGTATCTGCCAAAATGTAGACCACCTCAAGCCCTTGCCTTATTCAAAGAAAATTTTCTTTTTCTCTTTTTCTTCTTTTCTAATTTTTTTTTGGATTCTTGAGTTTAGGGTTAAAGAGTGTCTTTCTACGACCATTCAACTCACCCAAGATTTAATGAGAACCCTAAGTTCTAAGCATCTTATTGTGAATGTGATAGACTCTTTGATCAACAATTAGAATGGACTTCGAGTTTCTACGCCTCTAGGTGACCTTAAAATGAGAGTTCTGCCAAAAAGTGTATCTTTTCAACTAGTAGCTTTCTCCCTACTTCTATTTTTATGGGGTCAACACAAGGGTGAATCCAGTGTATATCTCCCTGGTTTATTCTACTTCTCCGCTTCTAAGTGTTTTGGGAATTTTCAATGCATTTCTTGAGCTGGATTTTGGATAACCGGTCGATGAGCTGTTACCATCGACAACTTGCTAGCCATACTCGTGAGGTGAAGTGTGGCTTTTGTTTTTTTCTTTTCTCCTTTTCTTTTTCTTTTTCTTTTTGACTTTTTTTTTTAACTAGGTGGCTTCCCTGATTTAAGATTTACCTAAAGGCAGCAAGAAGAGAATGGTCTAATGACTGGGCTCTGGACAACCTACCTATAGGCTGTTACCTACGATAACTTGCTAGCCATATCACCCTAGAAGGTTCATTAGCTACCCAATTTCCGTAAAAACCGCCGATCAACAAGTCAGTGAAAAGAAATTGTGTAGATGCTTTAGACTCAAAGTTCCCTCAAATTTGAGGCCAAACTTATTTAATCAAATTACAATAGAATTAAGATGGTGAGGACTTGAAAAATAAATCGACATTTTAGTGGATACACGGGCCGATTAAGTCCAAAGACCTGAAGGGTCTTTGTGTTCAGATCCTAATGTAATATTTCCTAAGATTGAAAAGTCTTAATGTCCAAGTATTCCTTCCTAATTCAAAATTTTTGTTTATGTATATATAAGAAGAGAAATACAATTTACAAAAATTTCACAAAGTTTACAAAATGATTCAAAAAAATGAATCCACCCCCCATGCCTAGCTGATGCAATGTCCACATTGAGAAAAAGAGACATGAAAGAAAGGGTAGAGTATGAAGGATATCACTTGAATATGAAACTCGGGTCAGCTTTGTGTCATATGTACAACTACTGAGTTTAATGACGTCAAATAGGTGAATTCTAGCCAAAGAAGTTACAATATGGCTAGAGCAACCGTGTCTGAGATGGGTTCTGGAAGAGTACGGTCAATAACAGGCTTCAGACATTGACCGTTGACTTTAAATGTGTTACCCATCTTTGGGTCAGAGATCTGAATGGCTCGATTTGGAAAAATTTGGTCGATAATGAATGGGCCGTTCCATTTAGATCTAAGTTTGCCAGGAAAGAGCTTAAGTCGAGAATCGAATAACCTGACCTTCTGATTCGACTCAAAGCTCTTGTGGGAAATCAATTGATCATGTAGAGCTTTGGTTCGAGCCTTGTAGATCTTGGCATTCTCATATGCATCATTTCTAAGCTCTTCCAACTCAGATAGTTGGAGTTTCCTGGTCTTCCCAGCTAATTCAGATCTAAATTGCATTGCTTGATTGCCCAAAATGCCCTATGTTCAATCTCTATGGGTAGATGACATGCCTTTCCATACACCAAATGAAACGGAGACATGTCGATGGGCATTCTGTACGCTGTACGGTAGGCCCAAAGAGCATCCTCAAGCTTTTGAGTCCAGTCCTTGCGTTAGGCCTAATCGTTTTCTACAGAATATTCTTGATCTCCCGATTGGAGATCTTGGCCTGTCCATTCGTCTTGGGATGGTAAGGTGTGGAGATTCAGTGATTAACCCTGTATTTGGCCAACAAATTACGGAATTGGGCATTAGTAAAATGAGTGCCACCATCACTGATGATGGCCCTCGGAATCCCGAACCTACTAAAGATATTTTTCTTTACAAAATTGACGACCACCTTATGATCATTGGTTCGGGTAGGAATCGCCTCAATCCATTTGGACACATAATCAACAGTGACAAGAATGTACTAATGGCCAAATGAAGGGAGAAAGGGTCCCATGAAATCGATGCCCCAAACATCAAAGATTTCGACAGGGAGAATTGGGTTTAGGGGCATCATATCTCTCTTATTTATGCTCTCGAGTGTCTGACATAGAGAACATGACCTTGAGAAATCCTGGGCACCCTTGAATAAAGACGGCCAATAGAAGCCAGATTGCAAAATTTTTGCAGCCATCTTTTCCCGGAGAAATGTCCACCACACTTAGATGCACGGTAGAACTCGAGTATATTGTTGAATTCATTCTCCGGAATACATCGGCGAATAATCTAATCAGAGCCGATGTAGTACAGTTCAGGGTCCTCCTAGAAGTAGTATTTGGCCTAAAATTTAAGTCTATCTCGTTGTTGCTTGGTGCAATCCTGGGGGATTTGACCAACGGCCAAATAATTAACAATGTCAGTAAACCACGGGGTTTGGATACCTAAAATTGTAAGGATGGTTTCATCTGAAAAAGTATCAGCAAACGGGATGTTCAGATGAGAAGAATCACTTAGAAGTCTCGACAAATGATTCGCCACCACATTTTGTACCCCGATTTTATCCTTGATTTCAAGATAAAATTCTTGAAGCAAAAGAATCCAATGAATAAGCTGGGGTTTGGCATCCTTTTTAGCCAAGAGATGTCTTAAGGCCGAGTGGTCGGTATAAATGATGACATGAGACCTTAAGAGATAAGCCCTGAATTTTTCCAAAGCAAATACTACAACTAGCTATTCCTTTTCAGTAACAATGTAATTCCCCTGGGCTTCATCCAAAGTTTTACTAGTGTAGTAGATGACAGAGGGCTTCTTGTCCACTTTCTGACCCAAAACAACCCTAACTGCATAATCAGAAGCGTCGGTCATGATCTCAAAATGGGTTGTCCAAATCGGTGGTTGCAACACCGGAGCACAAGTGTCTGTCATTTTCAGGAAATCAAATGACTTACGACATGATTCGTCGAAAACAAACGTCATTTCTTTGGCGAGAAGATTGCTCAGAGGACGAGCAACCTTCGAGAAATCCTTGATGAATCTTCTGTAGAATCCCACATGACTAAGAAATGATCGAATTTGTATAACAGATGTGGGAAGAGGAAGTTTAGTGATAGCATAAACCTTAGCTTTATCCACTTCAATTCCTCGTTCAGAGATTACATGACCCAAGACTATGCCTTCTTATGTCATGAAATGACTCTTTTCTCAACTAAGGACCAATCGTGTTTTGATGCATCGTTTAAGAATCATTTCTAGATTAGCCAGACAAGAGTCAAACGATTCTCCAAAAATGGAGAAATCGTCCACGAAGACTTCCATAAACTCTCCCACCATGTCTGAGAATATGACTAACATACACCTTTGAAAAGTCGCAGGTGCATTGCATAAACCGAAAGGCATCCTACGGAATGCAAAGGGTTCGTAGGGACAGGTGAAAGTAGTTTTTTCCTGATCCTCGGGATGGATAGGAACTTAGTTGTATCCCGAGTAGCCATCAAGAAAATAGAAGTACTTCTGCCCAGCTAATCTTTCCAAGATTTGATTAATGAAAGGCAGAGGGAAATGATCCTTTTTTGTGGCTGTGTTCAGCTTCCTGTAATCAATACAAATCCTCCAAGAGGAAGCTAAATGAGTTGTGACAGATTCTCCTCTCTCGTTAGTCACAACGGTAATCCCGACTTTCTTGGGAATAATCTGCACGGGACTTACCCAGGGACTATCAGAGATTGGATAAACAATTCCTGCATCGAGCCACTTATTGATTCCCTTTTTGACCACTTCTTGCATATTTGGATTTAATCTCCTCTGCATCTGGCGAGAAGGGTGGGATCCATCTTGCAAGAATATTCTATGATTGTAGTAAGATGGCTTGATCCCCCTAAGGTCATGAATGGTCCAACCAAATGCCTCCTTGTGTTCCTTCAGAACCTTGATCAATTTAATCTCCTACTCCTTTGTTAATTTAGCACTGATAATCATGGGGAGTGTCTTCTGTGGTCCTAAAAATTGATATTTCAAATTCTCAGGCAATGGTTTCAGTTCAAGCTGGGGCGGGTTGATGATTGAAGGTAAGGAAGATGCTGAAGACTCATCAAGAGGAAGAGGTTGAGAGTGAATAAAATCAATAACCTCTTCAGAAGATGGCAGGTCTACCATAGAGGGTTGCAAGTCCAATTCATCATCAAAGGAAGAACTTTCAATTGAAGAAACCATCAAACAAGCTTCAATGTTCACATTATCCACCTCAAGTTCCTCAATAAATCCACAATCCTCAAATTTATTAATCGCCTTAAAAATATCCAATTTCACTCATTGATCCCCAAAGGCAATTTCCATGCTACCACTTTCACAGTTAATGTTGGCCTTAGCAGTAGCCAGGAACGGATGCCCTAGAATGATGGGAGTGTTCCTCAGATTTTCCGGTACATCCATGTCAAGGACAAGGAAATTTACAGGAAAATAGAAATCCTTGACCTTAACTATAACATCTTCAATAATGCCTCACAGATTTGTGACCGAAAGGTCTGCTAACTGCAGTGTTATTGAAGTCGGCTGAAGTTCACCTAATCCAAACTTCTCGTAAAGAGAAGTCGGAATTAGGTTGATGGATGCACCCAGATCCAAAAGTGCTCTATCAAAAGTGTAATCTCTGATGACACAAGAAATCAACGAAGCACCTAGATCTCTCTTTTTCTGAGGGAGGTGGTGCAGGATAACAGAACTAGCCTACTCGAAGAGTACCACCTTCCTCGGAACATATTCTCTCAACTTACGCTTTTGTGTATATAAATCCTTTAAAAATCTCGCGTAAGTCGATATATGCTTGATAGCATCGAGGAGCGAGATATTGATCTCAACATTCTTAAAAATATTCAGAAGCTCCTCATTGCTATCAATAGACTTCTTCTTCTTTGATTTGATCAAGATTTCAGGAAAAGGAACATGAGTTAGATCTTTGGAATCAGGTTCTTAAGCCTTGATTTCTTCTCTAGAATTCTCCTTTCTCTCTTCAGGTTCTTTAGGATTAGGTAAATCAGAACTATGTGGTTGTGGATCCTGAGTTTGTTTACCACTCCTCAAGGTAACAGAATTTGCAGATGCATAAGTGTTTGGGCCTTGGGGAGGGTTAGGAAAGATTTGAGGGGCTTGATTGGCCAAGAATTGTTGATGTGCAGAAGAAGAAGAAGAGGAAGGACCTTGCTCAACCACTTGAGCATGTGCGTGTGGGTCCCTCTGATTTCCGTACCCATGGGCTTGGTTTCTCGGATTTAGAATATTTTGCGGGTTGGGTACAAGATGGGATGGTAGAGATCTAGGTTGACGAGAGTTAGCTATGAGCCCGATCTGCAAGTTGTCCAGTGAGGTTTTCATTTGCTGCATGAGCTGGAGCATGGATCCTTGCATCTTTACCATTTACCAGTTCAAATCAGCCTGCCCTACGGGTTGACAGGCATTCCAAGCTGGTTGATTGACCTGATTTAGGGGCAACTGAGTATACACATGACCCTGACCCATTGGTCGTTGCGGAGCATAGTTGCTGGGTCGAAATTGGGTCTGTTGCCCTGGGTTTTTCCAGGAGAAGTTAGGGTGGTTTCCCAACCCAGATTATAAGCATTAGAGTAGGGGTTGGATCTAACTTTCTCCTGTACAGCACATACATCCTCATAGGGTGAGGATGGAGAGAAAGAAAGGGAAGGATCAGAAAAACTAGGATCAAAGGCCCCAGTTTGTTACCCATGGGGTTTCGAATAATGTTGACTCACAGGTTAAGCCGCATCGAGTTGATTCACGAACTCCCCTCCAGAAGGAGCTCGCGACAAATGGAATCCCAAATTCTGGGATTGAGTAGATTGAGAGTTGTTCATAGTATTTCCAGGCATCCACTCTTCCATTCTCTTAGCAACCAAGTCTACCTTATCAAGTTTGTTACAAATCAATTCCATATCAAATGAATGAGAGTCATGGACTTCATTAACATTTGATCTAGGCTACTGGGATTGGTTAAAAGTATTCATGGAGGCATGACTGATTGAATTCTTGCTCATTTCCTCAAACAAATCGTGTGCACTATCTGCATCTTTGTTGAGGAAATTGCCTCCGCAGGATGCATCCACATGATTTCTGAGTTGCTCAGTCAACTCGTGGTAGAAGATCTGCACGAGTTGCCATTTTGGCACCTCGTGGTGTGGACACCTCCGCAATAGGTCCTGGAATCACTCCCAGGCCACATGAAACTGCTCCCCCAGCCACTGGGTAAAGGTAGTGATTGCCTGTCTCAAGGCATTGGTATGTCCAACAGGGAAGAATTTCTTCAAAAAGGTCGATTTCAACTCATTCCAAGTTGCAATTGGTCTTCCTATAGTCCTGTACCAATGAGCAGCTTTATTCCTAAGAGAGTGGGGGAAAAGCCTCATGATCATTTGCTCCTCATTCACGTTTCGTGCCTTGGTGGTCTAAACCAAAGTGGTCAAGTCCTCCAAGTGCTGAAATGGGTCTTCGGAGCCAATCCCATGGTAATGTTTGATCAGGCTGAACACCTGGGGCTTGATTTCTACATCTCCGGCTGGAATCTGGACGCCGGGACCTTCTCCGTAATTTGAAGGATCATAAAAATCCTTCAAGGGCTAAGCGCCCTGCATTCTCTGCATTTGTTCCAACTGCCCTTGGAATTCCTCCTGTGGATCCCGAGGCAGAGGAGGCTGTTGATCGGCCATGGGATCAATTTGACTAAAATCCAATTTACGCCTCCTAGAATACTCTAGTTGTCCTTCCAATCGGGGATTCAATGACCGTCTTCCCAGCATAAACTAGGAAAAGGTCGGAAGGACTAGGGATAAGGACCCTGCAACACAACAAAACAAGCCTGTCCTTAAGTGGGGTAGCCTAAGGATCTACAGACTCCCAAAACCTGCCTTAAGATTATAAATGATTTAGTCTACTTGTGTCTGCTCAATCCAACCAGTTAGAAGGAGGGACTAGGGAGAAGGTTCTTCCTTCGGCTTGTGCCTTCAGTTCCTAGTGTACCCCCCAGCTGTGGTCGTTTGACGCTACTCCCCTAGCTAGACATCAGATTAATCAGTACAAGTAGGTTAATCATAAACAATCTCAGACTAGGCCCCGAACAGTGAATCAGTCCTTAAGGCCAACGTCTACTCGATCTTATTGAGGCCTGAGATTGTAGTGCTTATGGAATGTTATGGGCCCTTAAAATGGGTTATGCCCTTAATGATTGATTGAGTATTATATAAGTACGTGCACAACCAGGGTTTTCATGCAAGATTATTTGTGATGTGTAGATTTTAATGTTCAAATCTTGCTTAAGTAGCTTTTAGGGTTTAAAATTAGGTTGATTTCAATCGCATTTGAGGCAAACCAGGTTTTCAAGCATGAGTGAAGATTGCTTTCCTTTCAAACCAAAAGTAAAGTGGAGTGCCTAGAATGAACCTAGATTGAAAACCCTAGGAAGAAGCTACTTGATGGGTTGATTTTAGGTTGAGTGGTGCAGCCTAAACAACTCAAACAACTAGCCACAACTGTACCACTAGGTTAGGCACACAGAAATGGTTAACCTAGAATGATTTCTACTCTTTTATGTGTTGCTTTGTGTGTACTGGTTCCACAGATCAGAACTCGGTTTAGTAGAAGCAAATCAAATAGGTTAAGTGCCTTGATTGTGGGTGTATGTTGTGTGTCTATTGAAAATTACCACACAAAATTATCTTTTTGTTTTTTTTTTTATAAGCGAGGGTGGAATGAGTGTGAGTGAAAATCCAAACAACCAAACTGATCCTAGGATTTATGCAAACACCTAGGTTAATTGGAATTTGAATTTAATGTGACAAATGAAATCTATGGAGAGGGAAGAATGAGGAGCACTTACAGTCATCTTCAACTGCACTTTACTCTGATCTATCGCTTCATGATTCCTTGATGGAGGTCTCTGCAAAACAATAGACACAAAAGAAAGAAAGTTAGAAGATAATAAAGTGTGTGAAATGCGAAAAGAAGATCGGAAATCATTGCCTCCCCGGCAACGGCGCCAAAATGTTGAAGCTACGGGTTACTATGCAATCGTATTTGGTTTTGAAGACCTATCATTGTAGTTTGAAAGCGAAGAACTCGTGTTCAACAAATAAAATTTATACCAGAATAGAAATCTCGGGTCAAACTCAGGGAGGCTACGTCGATCTAGATTCGCAATTATATTTTTTTTTGTGTTTTTGTTGAAAAGTGGAGTAATTACAATGAAGCACAATAAACAATCAGAATAAGAGAGAGAGAGAGAAAATATTCACTTAATACTTCAAAATGTTTACACAATTAGGCAAGTGAGAAATTACACTAGAAAGTAGGAAAACTATTACACTAGAAAGCAGGAAAATTCTATTCTAGAAAGCAGGAAAAAGGAATGGGAGAGAAAAGATATCCTCCTCGACGATCACTTGGAGGACGAGTCGGACGAGACGACGCCTGGAAGACGAAGGACGGAGTAGGAAGAATGAGAATGGGGTAGCACGTCATCGTCGTCGCGGGATTCGGTTCCGAAATTAGGGCAAAAATTTGACTTTATCTCTTGAGGAGCATCCCGGGTGTTGGACAAGCTTCTCTTGAGCTTTGGAGAGGGAGAGAATAGAAGGAAGGGATGAGAATTTCGTATGGACAGGGTCTCCTTTTATAGTTGCAAGAGTGATGGCAATTTGGTCATTTTATGTTGAAAATCATTAATTCAGGACCTTTAGTTACGAATAAATCTATCACTAAAGGCTTGAATGTGGCCATAGTGGGTGGTGCACACGTGCTCGCTCACCACCCCATGTTCAATGCTTGTCCACGATCTCTCAATCTCAGTCGTTTGATCATGAGATAGAACGGCTGAGAGTGCATCCTCGCCTGCCTCAACCATGTGCCTCATCGCGTGCGATGGCGTGTTTCCTCGCCACATCAGATGGAGCGTGGATCCAATTGGGCGTGCACGGCCGCTCGATCTTCATCATGCGGTCGATAGCGCCTAATCGAAGCGCCTTGAGAATTCGAACCCACGTCTTGAGGTGGCTGAGCACTTTATCCACTACGCTGCACGCGTGGATGGACGAGCGGTGCATTTGCGTGGCGTGAGATTTGGACCGTTGGATAGAGATCCAATGGTCTAGACTGCATCCTTCTTTGTCTTCTAATGATGAAGGTGCCACTTCGAGATCCACTCTCAACTGTTGGATCTTGATCCAATGGTAGAGAGGCATTGGTGCTAAAGGCTTCGGCTGTTGTGTGCGGCCGGTTGGGCGGTCGAGATGGCACCACATGGCACCATCTTGACCATCCATCTTCTAGGTGATGTAGATGGTGCCACGGGTATCGGATTGAGTCAATTTTCGTGCCGTTAGGCTGCGATGGTCGATTCGAATCCATCCGTGTGGTCAGATTTGTCGTTTGAAGTGCGGATTAACACCATCTTGGCCCTTGATCTTCTAGGGTTCCTCAGTCTCTATCTGATGCTACGGATATCCGATTAGGGTGATCTTGGAGTCGTTGAACTCCAATCGTTGCCTTGATCAGATCCGTACGATTGAATCTTCGATCCAAGGCCCCAATAAAAAGAAAGTCACCCTATCCCTGACCATAAAAGGAGACAATTAACCTCCATTTTATTCAGACTAATCTAAATGCAAGATGATGCATGCTATGCAATATTTATATTATGTAATGCAATTCTATGCTTAAGAACATGCATAAATAGACATTTTATGTAATATAAATATGTTTACATCAATATAATGTAAAATAAATGCTAATGCATGCTCTAAACCCTAAATGCAAATGCATCTAAATGCAGTGAGATAATGGAATGCAATAAACAAAACCTTAGGAACTAGATGTGAATGGATATTAAGAATGATGATAAACTGGCATTTATCAAGCACCCATTTGTGCTGAGGTGCACTATTGCAGAGTGTATTATATATATTTTTATCTCATTTTTCTTACTTCTAACTAAAAACTCCAAATCTATTTTCTAGATGAGTGGCACATCCTTCATCCTTTCAGGAGTCACCTCGTAGAAATCCTTAGGCTAAAAAGGATACAAGACTGATCTCTTTGGTTTATGTGTTTTCGTAGTCCTAAATGCCTATAAGTCAATTCTATTATGCGTGAAATTTGGTCACTTAGGTAACTTAGCTTGCAAACCAGAGAGTGGACAACAAAGCCTTATACTTTCAAATCCCTTAAACCATTAGTATCAGCTCATAGGATCTGTCAAGACATAGCTCAACCAAGTCTAGCGAAACGTGCTCGACTAATTAAGCTACCTATAGCCCATTAGACCTTATGGTTAAGGTTCCAAACTAACTTATTTACTTGATTAAATCTAAGTATCTAGCCTTTTTACTCAACTTAGTGATAAAAATAGAATTTCAAAGTCAAAAGTACATAACCTAGTCTTATTGACCAAGAAAGTTACAATTTAATTCCAAAAATTAAGTCATGTATATGAATTAATAACATCTTTGTTACTATGTTTTCAAAGTAAAGAGTAGGAATACAAATTGCATACTTAGGTTTCAGATTCTGACTTGAAAAGTCCTGTGTCAAGTTCTAAAAACATGTACTTGGTTTGAAAAGTATTCAAGATAAAGCCCAAAGTTGGAATTCAATGCCCTTACTTATGTACACTATTTGCACTATACAAATATAAATACAAATATACTTTTGATTTCTGACCATTAAAAGATTACTTAAGATATTCACAACTCTTTTAAGCTTAAAATTACTTATAAATATTAAATAAGGTCCTGAAATGGTTTTCTTCCAAAAATTCTTCTCCTTATGAATGCCTCCAAAAATGATTCCCCTATAAAAGTAAAATATTTTTGTTATTTTTGTTTCTATATTTTTATGAGTTTTAATTTTTTTCAAATTTTTAACTACTTTCAAAATTTAAAATTTCTAGGGTTTTTCAATTTTTTATTTTCAAAATTTTTCTTCTTTTGTCTAATACTACACTTAAAGTGTTAAGATTCACTTCACACCCCCTATGCCAAAATCTTACAATGTCCTCATTGTAAAGAAATGGTGAAAAAGACTCGACACTTTACTTAGTATAGGATGAAGGAAGGATTTGGATAGAGGAGATCAACAAATCTCTATGTGAATGATTTCTATTCTAACATAAGTCAGAGGGGTTAATTGAACTAAGTGTAGGATAGGAAATAAAGAAGTGATATGATCAACTTAGTCTCAATTGTAGATTTAGACAAAGATAGGAAAATAAAAAAGAAATAATCAAAAATAGCTATATACAGGTGCTAGGTTTTATGCCTTCAACTAGGCATAACTCAGTGAAGATACTAGTGCAGCATATAACGGTCTCCAGCAAGATCCAAAGAATGTGTCTCAAGAAAAGATTTAAGGCGTTGATCGTTCACTTTGAAGGGTTAATTCTTGTTGGGTTCGATGATTTTGATAGTTTCGTTGTCAAAGGCTCATGTAATCTCAAATGGACCAGTCCATTTAGACCTAAGTTTCTCGAAGAGAACTTTAGGTGGGCATAAAGAGCAACACCTTCTGACCAGGTGTGAAAGAGTTGCAGGAAATGTGTTTATCATGGAAGGCTTTTAACTTCTCTTTATACACCTTGGAGCTCTCATAGGTATCATTACGCATCTCCTCAAGTTCACTAAGTTGCAACCACAGTGATCACCAACCTTTGCAAGGTCAAGATTGTAGGCTTTAATTAATCACCCAATAGGCCTTGTGTTAGATTTCTACGGGAAGATGATAGTGCTTCTCGTAAACAAGCCTATATGGTGACATGCCTAGGGGTGTCTTATGCGTGGTCCTATATGCCCACAAAGCCTCATCTAATTGAGAAGACCAATTCTTCCTATTGGGTTGGGTTGTCATTTGAAGGATCTTCTGTTGGTGCAAAGGCACCACGATCATTAATAATTTTGATGATAACAAAACACTTGAGTATTAACATTTGCATTTGAGAATAAGATTTCAAGTTTATGCAAATGAAAGAAAGTGTGTAGGATTTCAAGCTCAAGTCCATGGAGGAATGGAGGAACTTGATGGAGAAGAAAAGGAGATGGAGCTTTGCTTAGGATTAAAGCTTGAAGACTAAGAGAATGAATAATAGGATAGATTAGTGATTTCAATGTATTTGTAGTTATCTCCTTTCTTGCTCTTTTATGTCCTTAGAATTTTGTTAAAGAACCCAAAGTATATCACCCTAGTTCATAGGTACACTTACTACAACTTAGAAGACTTAGGCAAAATCAAGAGTTGAATTAGAAAGTTAACGTAGGAATCAGACTACCTAATCAGAGGTCCAACACAAATCCTAGACATCTAATCTTAGCTTGTAAGTTGTTTGATGGTTATCTTAAACGTCTAATATTTAGGACTTGGAACACTTTGTCTGCATACCTATTCCCTGTCGTCCTTATCTATTTCCAGACGTCCATCAAGACGTCTGATGACCTTGGCATACATCCAATAATAGGATTGTTAGCCTTTGTCAGACCACTATCCTAGAGAACCTAGTTAGGAATATTCTAATATTATATGTAGAAATCTGTAGAGCCTTCCAAACATATGATAAAGAGACATTAGACCTAATCTAACCCAAATCTAGATTTGTCAAGCCTATATAGTCGTTAGCTTCTCAGGAAATCAATTCCTAAAAGCTTACTTTAGTCATAGACGTCTAGACCCTTGGTCAGATGTCCAGTCTGACGTTTGACATATATCCACTAGATCCCTATTTGGATCTGATCCATTCCAAGAAGAACCCCCTTTAGAATTAGACGACCAATATTTTTATCAAATGTCTTAACAATCACAATTAGATGTCTGATCTTTGTTAACATGATCCCTGTTTAGATCCAATCAATTCCAGAAAGCACACCCTACATAATTAGATGTCCAAACTTCATGTTAGATGTTTGATAAGACATTTGACCCTAAAATTAGTCATCTGATTCTGTTGTCAGAACTAATTATGCCCTAATCTCAATGGGATTTTGGCTTGATTTTCTTGGACTTAACCCCAACGGCTATGAAGCCTCTCTAAGGCGTTATTGAAGGTTCTTAAGTCATTTATAAATAGATGGGAGTCACTCCTTTGTGGAGACACACCTTGAGACAATGCTTTCTACCATATTAGGCTTATTGAGTGAAAAATCTAAGAGGAAAACTCTACTACTGCTCTCCAAGCTTCCAAATACATATCTGAGAGCACCGTTACACTGCATCCCTCATGCCTATCCACTTCCACCTTAAGGGAAGTAATCCGTGCCTATAAAAGCTTAAGTTTAACTTAATATTTGGGCTCTATAAGTATTATTGTTTTTGCTTTATAATTTGGTTGGATATTCACGTGGTGAATTCCCATCTCCTTCATGAGGCAAAATACTCTTCGTGAAGAAAAGTGATTTTTAAGGTACACTATCCTCGTTGTTAAAGTAGTATGGGTTGTAATTGAGGATTGCATCACTCTCATTTAAAGTGATACGTTAGTGGATTTGATCTACTCGATAGATCAGGGAAGCTTAGGTGGTGGTTTTTACCTGGGTTGGGTTTCCACCTAAAAATCATTGTCTCATTGTGGTGAATGCATATGTGATTGATTTTATTTATACCTTTTTTATCTATCACACTATTCACCCCCCTCTAGTGTACTTACAATTGGTATCAGAGTGAGGACTCATGATTTCAGCGTAACAAATTTGTGAGATCATGGAGGGGAGTATCTTCATAGCGAAGCACACCGAGGGGCAATCCACTATCCGACCACCATAGTTTGAAGTTAAGAATTATCCTTATTGGAAGTTATGGATGAAAATGTGGTTGCAAGCAAATGATTACTCGGTTTGGGAGAGATGAAAGATCCCATATGACATTTCAGAGAAACCTGCAAGAGGGTATTCACAAGATCAAATCAAGGAGCTGTCATTGAATGCGAAGACGATGAACACGCTATATTGCTTGTTAAGTCTGGAAGAGTTCAACCAGATTTCTCAATGCGCCACCATCCACAAAATTTGGCACACCCTTGAGGTAACACATGAAGGTACATCTAAGGTAAAAACCTCCAAGTTCAATTTGCTTTCACAGGAGTTTGAATCCTTTTCTATGAAAAATAATGAAAGTTGAATGACATGTATATTAGGTTCACATTGATTGTGAACAATCTTAAACCTTTAGGAAAGATCTTCATTGAAGAACTTCAATCGAAGTTACTTCCTTCTTTTGGAATCGAATGGGAAAAAAAGGTAACCACAATCGAGGAAGCTCACAAAATTGAAGAGCTCAAGATGGAGGACCTACTTGGAAATCTCATGGTGCCATATGAGAACAAAATGAAGCAAAGGAAGAAGCAAGTCACTCCAAAGCCAAAGATGAAGAACCTCATTTTCAAAGCCACTTCCGATAACAATGTATGTTCTGATGACTAGGAACTAGATTTTTTGGCTAACAAAGTTTATCAAGTTTCTTAAGCATAAGGAATGCAAGAAGAAGGAAAGGAAGGAAAGCCTGATCGACTACTATCATTGCAATAAGAAAGGACATCTTCAATTGAAATGCCCTCTCTTAGGGAAGGAGAAGAAAAAGGGTAAGAAGCACCAGAACAAGGCATTTAAAGCTACATGGGATGACACAAGCTCAGAGGAGGAGGAAGAAGAACTCGAGAAGGAACCAAAGAATGAAACTGTGTGCCTCGATTTATGGCCATCATGGATGATAGCAAGAAAGAAGACAGTGACAATAATCAGGTAAACTCTTTTTCAATAGAAGAACTCCGGGATGCCTTTGAATCCTTATTTTCTGAGTATAAGATTGTTAAAAATGAATGCAAGAAGCTTAAATCTGAAAATAAATCTCTATTAGATAAGTTTGAAGAACTAAATTCTGAAAATAAAATTCATTTGGAGAAAATTAAGTAGAAGCAAATGAGTCTTTGCTTAGCTTTGAAAATCATATTTTGAAAGAATACATTAAAGAATTCAAAGATAATATTCAAAATTTGAAACTTGAAATAGCCCATCTCAAGGAGAAGTCAAATCAACTCCTTGATGATCTAACCAAATTAACTAAGGGAAGGCAAATTTGGACAAATTGATTATCTATCAAAAGCTAATCCCTAGTAAACTTGGGATTGTCTATTATAAGGCTAGCAAAAGCCAAAAGGTTGAGAAAGAATCTCCGCTAAGGAGACCCACTAACAAATCTAGATCCAAATAAACTTGGATATAGAAAAAGCAAATTGAACTTTGTTTTATAGGATTTAAAGGAGACTACAATGTGAAGAATTGGATTTACAAATCAAAGGATGGACAAATCAAATTAGAAAGACAAAAGAACGGATCTAAGAAGCCTCAACAAACACGAAGAAACTTGAGATGTATGGTAAGGAGGTCGATGGAACACAATTGGAGTCAAGCACCATTTCCCAGATTTGAAAGCTATGGATGGAGAGGTGATTGCATGTGGCAACCTCCATATGGGCCATATTATTGGCCTTGGTAAGTTAGGTAAAACCCTTCTTTTTATTTTGATGATCTACTTCTAATTAGCATCAAGATAGGGGGAGTAAATGAATTTTAGAAAAGCACATTTCTTGTATTATTATGTCAAAAGGGGGGATTTAATCTTATGTTAGAGGAGCATGTTTTTAGGGGGAGTTATAGGATAAATTGATTAAAATTGATTAAACATTTTTGATAATGTCAAAAAGGGGGAGAATTTTTAGTATTACTTATGATTTTGTCATCATCAAAAAGGGAGAGATTGTTGGTGCAAAGGCACCATGACCATTGATTTTGATGCTAACAAAACACTTGAGTATTAAAATTTGCATTTGAGAATAAGATTTTAGGTTTATGCAAATGGAAGCAAGTGTATAGGATTTCAAGCTCAAGTCCATGGAGGAATGGAGGAGCTTGATGGAGAAGAAAAGGAAATGGAGCTTTGCTTAGGATTAAAACTTGAAGACCAAGAGCATGAAAATATGATAGATTAGTGATTTCAATGTATTTGTATTTATCTTTTTACTTTCTCTTCTATGACCTTAGAATTTTGTTAAAGAGCTCAAAGTATATCACCCTAGGTCTTAGGTATACTTACTCCAACTTTCAACACCTAGGAAAAATCAAGAATTGAATTAGAAAGCCAATGTAGGAATTAGACTGCCTAATTAGACGTCCAACACAATCCCAGACGTTTGATCTAACTTTTAAGTCATCTGATGATTATCACAGACATCTAATATTTAGAACTTGGAACACTTTGTCTGAATACCTATTCCCAATTGTCCAATCTATTTCCAAACGTCCATCAAGATGTCTATTGACCTTGACAGATGTTCAATAATAGGACCGTTAGCCTTTGTCAGATCACTATCCTCGAGAACCTACTTAGAAATATTCTAATATTATGTCTAGACATCTGATAAAGAGACATTACACCTAATCTAACCAAAATCAAGATTTGTCATACCTATATGTTGTTAGCTTATCAGGAAATCAATTCCCAATGGCTTACTTTACTCTCAGATGTCCAATTGGACATCTAACATATATCCACTAGATCCCTATTTGGATCTGATCCATTCCAGCAAGAACCCCTTAGAATTAGATGCCCAATATTTGTATCAGACATCTTAACATTCACAATTAGGCGTCCGATCTTTGTTAACAAGATCCCTATTTAGATCCAATCAATTCTATGAAGCATACCCTATAGAATTAGATGTCCAAACTTCATATTAGACGTCTGATAAGACGTCTGACCCTAAAATTAGTCATTTGATTCTGTTGTCAGAACTAATTATGACCCTAATTGATTGTAGAACCATCATTGGTGATAATTAACCTAATTTAGCTTAATTGTAGTAATAAATGATCCTTGATATTCATCAAAAGATCATAATTCTATTTTTAATTGGGTTTAAGAAGAAGAGAAAATGAGTTAATTTTATTATTTTAACACCTAATTATAATTATAGATTAACTGAGGGGTTAATCAGGGCTTAAGCAATGGTCAAATAAGCATAAATTCATAAGAAGTGGGCTCACACTGATTGAAAAAGGGCTTTTTGTGTTTTAAGGATTATTTTATTAATAAAAACCCTAAATACAGTCTCACTTCAATTAAATGGGTTATGGTAGAAATAGATACAATCTAAACCTCCCCAAAAAACATTTATTCTAAGATGTTGGAACCTTCACTTTGACCAAAGGAACTTATTTTGACCAAAAATAGACTTAAGTGGGAATTTATTTTGTTTTGGGCTTCTACGTAATTTACACATTAAAACTTGGTCAAAACCCAAATCTAAGGTCACCACTAGATTTGTTGGCTCCTAATTAGGTTAAACCCAAATTTTGGCCCAATCGGAGTCCACCTAACTCAGTTTGCATTCCAACCTAAATGTCCCTGATTATTACACAAAGACCCCTATTGTTCGATCGTAAGACATGTTAAAAGAGATTTGTATCGTTGTGGTGCAAATCACAATGAAACAAAATTTATAGAGATTTTGGTGAGTACCGAGTCGTTCGCAGGGAGGCAAAACACAATTTTTATGCAAAAGCTTTTCAGAAAAATCATTTTACGTAAATATTTATATATGTATATATAGACATTAGATATCCAAAGAATCAGAATTTTATTGCTATTTGGGAACAATTTTCAAAGCAATTATTCTAAGGAGTAGAGAGAGAGAGATAGAGATAGCAGATGAAGGATGACATTGCTTGTAGGATGTGTGTGTGAAGTGCCATAGCACTTCAGATCTAGAGCACCAGGAAGAAGACCAGAGAGAAGTTGCAGAGAGAGAGAGGCTAGAGATCTATCTAGTGGGAGTTCCTCTCAACTGGGGGGCCCTGGGGCTCTTTTTATAGCTTTATTGAGGGGCAAAGTGGACATTTAGGCTCCCAAAATTGTGCAACAACTTAGGCTTGATTAGATCCGTTGATTGGGAGATCAACAGATTAGATCGCACCTCAATCCAACCTCTATCGCACCTTATACGCATGGAGTGCACCTGCAACCGACACGTGGCACGCTTTGCACCGCCGGATCCCAATCGCGCCACTCGCTCGCTTCTCCTCTCATGCGCTCGATTTCAAATCGCGTGCATTCAATCTCAGCAGTTTGATCTCACGATCGGATGGCTTAAAACGTGCGCCACACCGCCTCTTCAAATTTTGCCCACCCGCATATTTCGGGGCATCTGGCTAGGCGTGCAACCATGTGTCATCCGCACCATCGCATCCAACAATCCTCCTAGCACCACGCGGCCAAATCCGAGCTGCTTGATCTCATCCGACAGCTCTATTGCGTGCGACCGTGACCGCCTTCTTGATTTAGAACTTCCTGCGCTTCGGTTGCGCGCCCTTCTCTCTTGTGTGAGCACTCTCTTCGCTGCGCTATGCACGTGGATTGTTGCACTTGCCATTTTGTGTGCAGCCGCCATCAGCCATTGGATGGAGATCCAATGGTTGATCTTGATCTTCCTTAATGAGGCATGGTTGGAGCAGTTGACATGGGCTTCATGTGACCATGCATGACGAGGGCTTCTTTAGAGATTGGGGGCACGACGAGGGGTGGCTGTGATGGCGGGCACCACGTGGAGCCATTATGGCTGTCCATCTTCCTTGCTTTGTAGATGATGCTGTAGGCTTCTGATCGAGATGATTTTTGCGCCGTTGGAGTATGATCGTTGATCCGGATCCATCCGTGCAGTTGGATTTGGCATCTAAGGTTTGGATTTTTGCCATCTTGCACCTTGGCCGCTATTCTTTTATGAGTTGTACGTGATGCTACGAATGACGATCACTATAATAAAGGGTTTTGGTTATAGTTAAAAACCATGACGAAAGGGTTTATAATCGTCACCAAAACTTGTGTTGCGGAAGGGTCTTTGGAGATGGTTTCACCCAAAACCATCACCAAAGTTGGAGAGCTTTGGTCACGGTTTTACTCATAACCTTGACCAAAGCCCCACCGTTAGCTGTGTTCAATGGTGTTTGGTCATGGTTATAAACCGTGACCAAAGACTTTTAGTCACAGAATTAGAATCGTGAGCAAAGAGAGAGATTTGGTCATGGTTTGGGCTCCTTTAGTCATAGTTTACTAACCATCACCAAAGAATCCCTTTAGTCCCAGTTTATTAACTGTGATTAAAGGGGCCACCATGACCAAAGGTTTTTTAAAACAAAAAAAAATGTAAATATGTTTGATGGGGCCAATTTATCATATAAGTTGAGTTTCTAGCTAGGTAACTATTTCCTACAAGATCCTTTTATGCATGAACCTGTTTTTGCTTTAAGTTGTATTTATGATGTTAATAACTGAATATCTCAAAAGAAAGGAGGGACTTTTGCTTAAGAAGACTCTAACTAGTGGTGACTGATAATAAATCCAAATATACATTCAACACTATACCTTGCAAAAAAAAGTGTTTGTCCATCTATCATAACTAACTTCAACATCATAACTCAATAACATGAACCTCACATGCCCATTCTGCAGCATCATTTCCTCCACCAACAGTCTTGTTACTTGCCATTTGGCAATCAGGCTGCAAAGTTACAATACCAACAAGCACTGTGAATATCCAATGATGCTAAGAGACACCAAAATGCATCATTATCATGAAGATCAATGTGTAAAAAAGAAAAAAATTACTAAATAATCAAAAGAATAGAATCAATCTAGTAGAAACTTTACTTGCATGAAAAAGTAAATTTACAATATGATATTATTAATGACTTGCAGGTGGAGTCTTGAAAATTTACTTGCATGAGAAAGTAGGGTATGTTGAGAAATTAAAGTATGTCGGAAGAGGGAGGAAATGGAAATTATCATTTAAACTAACTTACCATGGTAGTAGTACAAAGTTTGGAAAAAATTAAGGAATGACCCTCTGTGTTTGCTCATAAAAATAACCTACACAGTAGCAAGCAAAAAGTATACTTGCTGAATGTAAATTTTTAGCAGACTCCACCTGTAGACCACGAAAGGAACACTAGATTGTAAGGTTGTTTGTTTGATCAGATAATATCAAAGACCCAACCTGATCGATGGTTTTTTATTTGTAAATCCATATGGCAAATGGATGAGTGTAGCATCCTAACAAGAACTTCATGCTTTCATGGGAGTTCCATTTGGATCTCCTTCACCTCTTACCCCTTTTCCTTATATTTCTAGTTTCATACTAATTCTAGTTCACCTAAATTTTCTCCTTGCCTTTTGATTTTAGTGAAATCAGCTGAATACTCTCTTAAAAAAAAAAAGAAATCAGTAGAATACATGTTATACCATGAACCTATGCAACTTTGATTCCCTATTTGTAGATAACTTTTAGAATAACAGCAAGAACCAATTGCACTTTAAAAATTAAGTCCTCCTTAACATACCATGCTTTTAGGAACACCAATAGGAGGCATAGAAATGCTTCTTGGAGGTGGACCATTAAGATGGGATCTTTTGTCAAAGTGCCACTCTAATTTTTCCGTAGGTTAGATCTCCTAAAAGATAAGCTTAACATCTTCTTTAAGATAAGAGTAGAGAAACATAGAAAATATAAAAATTGAACCTCTATTTCTTTTTTTTTTTTGTTTGGAAGGAAAAGGGTACCTTTAAATTGTAATCACATCCATAAGTGTAACGGATGTTGATTACATTTCAAGCTTTGAATTGAAGGGTAGCTACAAAATTTCAAATTTCTTGATCATGGTAACATAGAAATGGGAGAGAGACAACACCAAACACCAGAATGTAGTTGAATCACAAGATCTTTATCGAGGATGAGTTGCATCCATATAAATTAAAATAAGATACATTGGATTCTAGACTACTTAGATTACTAAAAGGAAATGTACCATAATAATCATATAGAATAGTAAAAGATGTTCACATCTCACATCTAATGAACCCATCCGAAGGTCATGTCAGTTTTGTTGTCTTCTTTCATTCTCATTGAAACATTCACCCAAGTTGGAAGCAGTCGAGCAGCTTCGCATAATCCTGAGGCCAGAGCTTTCAAAATAAAAATCATATCCATGGAATTAACCTACAATTTAGAAATGTAAATAGGCATTTTCTCCTTTGTATGGAGAACTTATTCCAAGCATTCTAGAGAAGTGCCAAGTTATTTAAGAAAGTCAATAGTATCAGCTAGAGATAAGCATTATCATCGTATACTATTAAAAAATTATGAGTCAAGCACATAACATGAATGAAAGAAAGAAATAACTAGTCTGTAGCCTTTCCAAGATCATCCTCAAGTTCATGGACAACAAAAGTTCTTCCAATCATGGAATCAGTCCCATTTAAAGGGACCTACAAGAAATATTTCATAACAAGTAATAAGTGAAGTTGAAGTCTGATACTCGAAAGAGAAAGAACTGTTCTACTGACCTTTCCACTCTTCTCATTTAAGACAAACCACCGCCTGTTTCACTTGTTGGTTTTTGTACCTTTCTTGAGCAACCAACCTAGAGAAAGAAAAAGAATTTAAAATATTTTAGCAATGGAAAGAAAGATATAAGTACAAAGATCTTCTAAGTTAGTCAACCATAACACAGAGGTGGAGCATGGAGGTGCATCCCATGCAAAAATAGTTCTTGATGCCGATGTCAAAGTTAACAATGAGTTACACAATCCACTCCAATTCATGTGCATAGCTAAGTGTTTGGTTTATCAACTATAACAATGGTATTTCCTTGCATGGTGCAGTGTCCTTTGCCTTTTGGAAGAACACACAACCAGCCTTTATTTCCCACTCTGGGTGTTCAAGCATGACACTTTATGGGAAAGACAAGAAAGTACATTACAAATCTTTTCATAACAAATGCTTAAGAAGCCTAATAAGAATGTCAATTCCAACTTCTCAGTACATATATAGAAATGGTTACTTAATCAAGGAATGTTCAGTTTTAAATCAAAAACAAGAACCAAACATTAGCAATGAAAGATAGCAACACCTTAGTAACATACTTTAAGAGTTCTTGGAGAGAAGAAAACATCAAAATCTTCTTTGCATCAGCAACTGATAAGTAGTCGTAAGCTTTCTCACTACAACCAGCTATCTCATCCTTGCTTTGTCAACAAATGAAGGGGAAAAAAATAAACCTATTAAGTGTAATCCCATTGATGCGAAATTGAGTTTTATAAGGTGGTGGATCCCAGAGAGCATTGAGAATGGTGTACCTGATAGTTTTTGCTAGAAGATCCATGAAGTGTACATAGGTCTCATGTGGTACTGTTTGCCTGGCACTCAAGACTCGAGTGTAAGCTCCTTCCATGAAGAATTGCTCTAGTTCCAAGGCATGCTTAATGCAAGGATTCTCAAGTGCACTTGCCAGAAGCAGTTCCAAGTTCGTGTGGAATTTTACTATCTTATTTTGTAAAAGAAGCCTCAAAAGGTTGAGGCCCAAGATAGGATACTCTTGAGGTGATGGTGGAATAATGCCATGTGTATCTATATAATAAGGTTTTAACTAAAAGAACTCCCTCTCAAAGGCATCTTGATCATCCATCTTGACCCTTAATACGATTGCATGGTCAAAAATTTCTCTTGCAATTGTCAACTCTTTTACGACTGCATGCTCATAAATTTCTCATGCAATTGTCAACTCTTGGGAAGCATTAGGAGATTCCTGGAAAGATGGAGGCAAGCTTGAAAATTTTGTCAAGAGAACCTTAAGTTGGGAGAGGAGCTTGTTGTAGCTTTCAAGGTTGTTCCTAGTGAAGACTGCCTTGAACTGTTCGAACATCTGAGACACCACCACCAGTTGTGGATCCATTTTTGCCATGCTACAATGCCTCCTCTGCTCCTTGAAATCACCGCAACAACATGGAAAGGTAGAAATGAACAATCAGAACAATGACTGTCAAGACATCAAATGCATGACAAAGGGTAAATCATCAGCATTCATTGTTCTCTTGCAGGCATAAGCATATAAACGCTTCTCCCCTTTACCCTGTCGATTCCTGTAGCTGCTTCTCTCCAAGTGAGGGGAAGGTCACTAAGTAAGATCAGAGGTGGTCAGGAGCTTTGATGGAAATGATGTAGTAGTGATGTGTAGGAGGAAATCAAAGGTGGAGGTTGCAGTGATGATAAGTAGGAGGGTTTGGGGGCACCCTTCTCCAAACCCTTACGTTGGCAGGTGATCGACGTGTTTCAATGAATGGAAAGTTGGGGTTAGGAGAAACTCGTCACTGTAGTCGTAAAATACATTATCAAATATAATTTTTTACCGAAACTCCAAGGGAGTCCCAGGTCTAACACAGGGAGGTAACATTTATTTTTGTTGAAATCCAGGCTTCGTGTTATTTCTTTTTGGTATTTTAAGGTTTTTTTATTATTTCTTATATTTTTGTGATAAAGAGACAAGCAAGATAACTTCATAAAGTGGAAAGAACAAATTTGATATATCACAATGTCATGCAAATGTTTATTACAATATGATAAGAAAATATGAAAGAGATAGGGGTGAGACGAAATCTCCCCAATCGGCTGTTCGGCGAGACGACGATGATTGGCAACAGCTTGGATGGAGGAGATGAGAGGTTGGATGATGGGGATGAGATGCTAGAGGATGTCGGGTAGAGGAATGCTTCACCAAGGCACAGAATGGGGATGAGAAAGTGGAGGTGATCTTCTACCGGAATGGAGGTGGAAGGATGGCTTCAAGGCTTCCTATGAAGGTAGTGAGATGGAGGAGGAATATTTGGTGGGGTATAGGAGCACTACACTTGTAGAAGGCCTTTGGAGCTTAAGAATGAGTTGTAGGGGAGCTTTGAGAGGCTTCTAGAGCTTTGGAGTAGGTGGGAATAGCATAAGTAGAGATGCCTAGGCAAGGGAGGTGTGTAGGTCTTTATATAGTTGATTGGATGGGGCTAAAAATGGACACAGAGTAATTAGTGACCTCTAGGATGTTGCTATAGGTCTAGCTCAAGTGTCGCTGTAGCCACCTCACGCCTACTCATGCGTGAGTTGCGTTGGCCCTCCATCACGCCCGTAGATCGCGCTTGTGTGCGCTGCTGGTGCGTGCTGGCGTGCGCGTGGGTGCGGCCAATTAGTGAATTGGGGGGTGGCTCTGCGAGTCTCGAACCCACACCCCTCCCTTGGAGGTCGAGTCTTCAACCGATGCACCAAGTTGACAGAAGTGTCGAGATGATGCGTTGTGGGCACGCGGTGGTGGAGGACTCTCAGTCATTGGATTTGCATCCAACAACTGAGATTGCTTGTTGGATGGCCTTTGGAAGGACGCCAGGAGACCTTGGGTGCTCCAGATGGTGACACATGGCACCATCTGAATCGTCAACCTTTCCTTTCTTGTAGAGGATGCCACGGTGCTTGGATCAAGGTGATTTCTGTGCTGTCGAACTGCGATCGTCACTTCGAATCCATTTGTACATTCATATTCTTCATCCAAAGCCCGTAAAGATGTCGCATTGCCTCCTGGCCATAAAATGTTGGAATTACTATACAACATACACAAATTATCCTAAATGCAATGTAATGCATGTTATGTAATATTTATACTTATGGAATGCAATGCTAAGCTTAGGAACTATCATAAATAAGCATTTATCATGAATTTATGTGTGATTATCATACCCCCATGCTTATCTTTTGCTAGTCCCTAGCAAAATTAACCTAAATGCTATGTATAAGAGTAGAATTAGGATTTGTTCACTTAAGCACGATTTCTTGGTTGCTTTAGAAGATTTCAACTAAAGACCTGGTTACAAAAACTCAATAGTGCCTAAGTGTTTGCCAAAATGCAGACCGCCCAAGCCCCTGCCTTTTTTGAAATGGGAAGATATATTTTTTTATTATTTTCTTCTTTTCTTTTTTTTTTTTTGGACGTTTGGAGTTTGAGAGTTTCGGGATAACTTTTTATGGCTACCTGACCTGCCCAAGACTTGAAAAGGACTCTAAGTTCTAAGCATCTTGTGAAAAGAGTGAAAGACTTACTAGGTGGCCGTTAAAACGAACTTTAGGCTTCTACGACCTTAGGTGACCTTAAGGATTTCAACCTAAAGGTTTATCTTTCCGATCGGTAGCTTTCTCCCTACTTTTTATTTCTTTTTAACAGGGTCAACACAAGGGCGAACTCAATGTATATCTCCCCGGTTTATTCCACTTCTCGCTTCTTCCTAAGTGTTTAAGAATTATTTGTATATTTTTGTGAGCTGGGCTCTGGACAACCGGTCGATGAGCTGTTACCACTGACCACTTGCCAGCCATACTCGTGCGGTGAAGCATGACTATATTTTAGTTTTTTCTTCTTTTTTTCTCTTTTTCTTTCTTTTTTTAAGTAGGCGGCTTCCCAGATCTAAGATTTACCTAAAGGCAGTAGGAAGAGAATGGTCATGTGGCTGGGCTCCAGATGACCGGCCGATGAGCTGTTACCACCGACAACTTGCCAGCCATACCACCCTAAATGGTTCATTAGCTACCCAATTTCTGTAAAAATCACCGAAGAGTGAGCCGGTTCAATAGTGTGTAGATGCTTAGACCTAAAATCGCCTTAAATCAGAGGGCAGGTTGATAAGTCGTGTACTTATCACCCCGATTTATTTACAAAATTAAAATAAAATTACTTGGCGAGGACTAGAGACTAAGTCCACATTTTAGTAGACACCCAGGCTGATTAAGCCTGAAGACCTAAAGAGTCTAAGTATTCAGGTCCCAAAGTATCAATTCCTAAGGTTTGCAATTCCTAATGCCTAAGTTCTCTTCTCTTAATTCTATTTTTTTATTTTTTGAATAACAGGAAATTATTGTTACGTGTTGACAAAATGATCATTTCACAAAATATCCACCCCCTCATCTTAGCTAATGCAATGTCCTCATTGTAAAGAAAAAAGCATACAGGAGAGCAAAATTTGAAGAATAGCACCTGATTTCCATGAGATTCCGATTAGCTCCAAATAGTCTTTACATATGATGAGTTTAGTGCCTTTAGCTAGGCGATGTCCTCAATAAAAAATAACTAACATTGAGGCTACAATAACACAATTTCTGGGCCCCTAGAATGGGTCCTGGAGAGTGAAAATGGGCTTGCCAAAGAGATGATCAATGAAAGCGGCAAGCTAGTGGTGCAGGGAGAACCCAAATGGTCTCCAATAGGAGTTTTGTTGATTCAGTATAGAGGACGTGTGGGTGGATACAGAAATTGTGCAATGGTTGGGTAAACAAGGACGATAAGGGTTTTGTGATGTGTTGGGGCTTTGTGGGTACTCTAGAATACCTAATGTTTCAAGAGTTTCTCTCCAAAGTTCAATTTCATCCTCACAATCAACGTGCTTAATACAACCATCCTAATCCTCATGATTCCCACCCAAAAGTTGAACCTCAAACTCTAAAAATTTAGGATGAGGACATTGTTGGGTTTTAACTTGATCATGTGAATCATCCAACAAATTTCCAATTTCATGACTATCTTCCTCATCCTGGGTTGCCACAATTGGTTGTATGTCTTCATTGTCCTCAATTATCCCTGCAACTGTGTGATTTTCTTCCTGAGTTTGGCCATTACCCCCTCTATTCTGCTAAGCTCCTCCATCAAACCACACTTAATTTTATCCTTCTTTGAGACCTTGAAAATATTAAATCGATTTATTTTATTCCCAGAGGCCATTTCTATATTTCCCGATTCACAATCAATCCTTGCCTTGGCGGTAGCCAAGAAAGGTCTTCCCAAAATAATCAGGGTGTGGTTGAGTTGTTTTGGTGCTTCCATGTCCAGGACCATGAAATTAGGAAGGTAATGCAAATCATTAACCTTGACTGAAACATTCTCCAAAAGACCCCTTGGTTTTGTAATGGATCTATCGGCTAACTGTAAGGTTATGTGAGTGTGTTTTAGGTAGCCTAGACCCAGTTCCATATGCAGTGAGGTGGGATCACATTAATGGAAGCACCCAAGTCAAGGAGGGCACGGTCAGAAGTAATGTTTCCTATTGTGTAGGAAATTGGCGGGGCTCCCGGGTCCTGCTTCGTAAGGGGTAGCTTGTTTAAGATCAATGAGCTTGTGTTATCAGACAAGACTACTCTCCTATTATTTTTAGATTCCGCTCTACGCTTTTCTTTATATGAATTCAATAAAATTTTAGCGTAGACGAGGATTGATCCAATAGCCGAGAGGAGTAAAATGATTGTCAATTTGAAAGCCTAAAGTAAGGACATCCTTTCCTCCAATTTCTCCTCTGACTTTTTCTGTTTGCCCATACAGCAACATACTCCCAAATCAGACTCTGATGTTTTGTTGATTACATTCTTAGTTGGGAGTCTAGAATTCTTACTATGGGGCCTAATGATGTTGACATGGGGTTGGGTGGGTCCCTTGTGTCTACTACCACTCCTCAAGGTGATGGTATTTGCAGTGGCAAAATGCTATTGGATAGTGCCTTTGGCAGGGTTGGGCAAAACAGAAGGCTCCCAGTTGATTATGGTGGGAACTTGGTTCTCTCCAGGAGGGCTAGGGTAGCCTGATAGATAGCATGAGCTTGAGCATGCAGCTCCCCACTATTACCAAACCCTTGAGGCGCAATGCCTCGGTTCTGTACATTCCTTGGGTTTGGTATAGGTTGTGATGGTAGAGATCTGGGCTGTTAGTTGTTTGTAGTAAGTCTAGATTGCAAGGTGTCCAATGAAGTTTTCATTTGTTGCATGAGCTGGAGCATTGACCCTTGCATTTACCATCTTTAGGTTTAAATCAGCCTACTTGGTGGGTTGTTGAGCATTTCACATTGACTGATTAACTTCATTCGGGGGCAACTGAGTATATACATGACCCTGACCCATTGGTTTTTGCAGTACATAATTGTTGGGTCGATTTTAGGTGTACTGCCTCTGATCTTTCCAACATAAGTTAGGGTGATTTTTCCAACTAGGATTGTAGGAATTTGAGTAAGGGTTGGACCTAACATTCTCTTGTACGGCATGAACATCCTCATAAGATGAGGATGAAGAAGGATCAGAAAGACTAGGATCAAAGACCCCAGTTTGGAACACATAAGGTTCCGAGAAGAGCTGGCTCGAAGATCGAGCCGGCTCCAGTTGGTTCACAAACTCTCGTCCTGTAGGAGCTTGCGAAGAATGGAATCCTAAGCCCTAGGATTTAGTGGATCTAGAAAAATTACAGATTTCGGACATCCACTCTTCCATTCGTTTAGCAACTAGATCCACCTTATATAATTTATTGTAGAACAATTCCATATCAAATGTATGAGAATCATGGACCTCATTGTTATTTGATCTAGTTTGTTTGGGTCGGTTGAAGGTTTCCATGGAGGCATGGTTTAAAGAGTTTTCGCTCATTTCCTCAAACAAATCATACACGTTATCTACGTCTTTATTGAGGAAATGGCCTCTGCAAGAAGCGTCCACATGATTACGGAGTTAATCATTCAACCCGTGATAAAAAAATCTACACAGGGGCCATTTAGGCACCTTGTGGTATGGACACTTCTACAACAGATTCTAGAATAGCTCCCAGGCCCCATGAAATGGTTCCCTTGGCCGCTAGGCAAAAGTGGTAATTGCCCATCGTAACGCATTAGTTCACCCAATTGAGAAGAATTTCTTCAAGAATGCCAATTTCAAAGCTGTCCAGGTAGCAATCAGTCTTATAATGGTACGATACCAATGTGCGGCCTTATCCTTGAGTGAATGGGGGAAAAGCCTCATGACCATCTATTCTTCACCCACATTCCACGATTTGGTGGTCTGAACCAGAGTGATCAGGTTCTCCAAATGTTGGAATGAGTCCTCTGAGCCAAGCCCGTGAAAGTGTTTAATTAAACTCAAAACCTAGGGCTTGATCTGAACATCACCGGCACGGATCACAACGTTGGGTGATGGGAACACCATCATGAGCCCTAACTAGCCTAATTCGGTTTGATAATGTTGATAAAAGCTCCTACATAACCATCAGAGGGTTTTATGTGCATTCTATTCTATTTTAAGATAAAGGTGTTAATTAAAGCTTGAATGGTCATTTATGACAAATAAAAGGGTCTGTGCAGACAGAAACGAGTTTTCCCACATTTCAAGAATTAATGGACATCCGAAACTCTAATTTCAAACCCTCTTAAATAACTAAGGTTTCAGTTAGGATAAAATTCACCTAAACCTTATAAAAATCACAAAAAAATATTCTATAAGATTTGGTATCCTTGATTTGACCATCTGAACCCATTTTGACCTAAAACAGTCTCAGATAGGAAGTTGCTCTAATTTAGGTTTCTACATAAATTACCCAGTCAAACTTGATCAAAACCAAAATCCGACTTCACCATTAAATTG
Organism: Thalassia testudinum; assembly: GCA_037157565.1. NCBI lineage: Eukaryota > Viridiplantae > Streptophyta > Magnoliopsida > Alismatales > Hydrocharitaceae > Thalassia > Thalassia testudinum. The sequence continues at coordinate 66,585,703 of JAZHRO010000007.1, read as the reverse complement.
CTTAGGTCCAAATTAGGTTTGTACCAAAATTTGGGCTCAATCAGAGATCATTTCGACCTAGTTTGCATTTTGGTCCATTCAGACTCTTTCTTTCTCACATGCATCCATAACTTTCAAAAATCCTTACAAAGAACCCCTAACTTCATTGTCTTCTTTGCATTTGGGTCCCTGTCGCCATGGCAAGTGTGAACCCAAAGGTACCGAGCTTCAATTGGAGATTCCTCCCTGATTACTTGGCCAATCCCTTCCAAAATTGGAAGGGACAACCTTGAGGAGTTTCTTGATCAATTAAACCTAATCCTAAACTCCAAATCTCCTCGTGGAGCTCGTGTGAAGTCCTTGTAATCACCAAATCCTAATCCCTAATTTTTGAGCTTTCAAGCTTTGAAGCTCGTCCAATGGCCTACATAAGACCCTCCTCGCCTACCTTACCTCCTTAGCATGTTTTTGAGCCATAATTCCTCTTCCTTCCCTACCTCTGGCTCGCTCAAACTCATCTCCGGCGACCTTCTCTACCTGACCTCTTTGTCGGCCGCCATGTACAATAGGCGGTCATTCTTCCTTCCTCATTTCAAACCACACCTCGCCATACCTACGCGGTGTTCTCTAACCCCTTCCTCATAGCTGTTCCCTCTCCCGGAGCCTTCACTTTCTCCGGCACCGGCCATACCGCAACCAGCGCCTCCTCCATCCACCTTCGTCTAATAGCAACTACAATCGATCCCTTGACCTCTACGAATTTTCCCAACAACTGCAGACATCCGCTCGACCACCATCACACCCTCTCCAACCTCATCTTTACCTTTCCGACATACCTCCGGCGAGCTTGCATGACTGCCCTACGACACTGACCTCCACACCATCGCCTTGTCAATGCGAGCAAAACCCCTCAAGAAATTGAGGGGATTGCTGCACCGATTACTCCACTAAACACCTCCCCCTTCGCCTTCATATTTCACCTTTGCCAGCCACTTACGACAACCTCCACGACACGCCATCACTACCACTACCCTCGTCGCACTCTCGCGAAGCTTTTAAGCTTCTCTGACATGGCTGCAAGGCTGTGTTTGTGTTTTAGGTTGTCACCCTTCATCGCCATGGACAGAGCTTCCTCCTCAACCTCAAGTGCTTCATTCTTGCCTTGTTCTTCACCAAATCCAGCTCCAGGAGATGCAGACTACTTCTAGGAGGGCATCCAGGCACTCAATTGCGCCAAAGACTCGTAGCTGCTGCCCCAATTGCTAAGGCCTTCTCCTACAATTTCACGCAACAAAGCTCTTGTGGGATAGTCCCACATCGTGAAGAACAAAGGCAAAAGAGCAAAATAAAAGGAAAAAGTGTTCTAAGCTTATCGCCCAAGAAAACGAGGGGTCAGGTCCCTCCACATGCATACACACTCATGGCCCATTTACCCGCCTGTTCACTCCTTGGCTACCACCACGCCTGGTAGCCCTGGTCAATCGAATCCTCAAATACCTGGATAGTGACCTGTTTAGTTGGGTTAAAGAGAAAGAGAAGAGGAGGAGAAGAATTTGTGAGTGAGTGTTTGGGGGTTTTGCTCTTCAAAGAAACCCCTCGATACTTAGTCACCGAAGAGATTGAGAGACCCTTGTGGATGAAAGAAGAAGAAGAACTGAAGGAGAAAAGAAGAAAGGCACTGTAGTGAAGCTTCTGTTAAGGCATCTGAACGCATTGCCCGACGTCTGATCCTGCTGATTTATGTTCCTGTGGCTCTTTGGTTACTTATCTACGTGGATTATTTGATTGAGCCTTATTGTTCACTTATTTGGGATTATTGCGAGGGGTAATTCGTGATTTAAATCACATTTTACCCCATTCTTTTTGCATTTTAATGCTGATTCTTATATATACATTATTCTTGAATGTAATTATTGTTTAAATATGTGCTAGAATTGTGACCTTTGAGATTAAATTGCACTACTTGCTCCCTGTGTTTGACCTCGGATTTTCTGATGATTCTTCGAGATATAAGTTGTATCTATTTTCGAGCTATTTTGGCTATATTACAATGAAGTGTTTTAAAACCCTATTTTAACCTGTCAGCATTTTGGCGTTGTTGCCGGAGATCAACGCGCAATTTGATTTCATTGATTACAATTTCTAATCTTGGTCTAGCTTGCTTTATTTGATTTGTTGTGGTTGTGCAAGGTACACAGGAGAAGATCAGCCACACAACAACCACTCCAGGGGCAGGTAATCTCATTTCTATCTCCGTATGCCCCTATTTCTGGAAAGATCTAAAAAAGGAAAATCAATTAGGATCAACTCTCATTTCATATTTAGAATTAATCATCTTGAGTTGCCTGAATTGATTTAGAAAACCCCTCTCCAAGATTCCTGCACCTACTAGGCACTTAAGGTGCCTAGGGCTACTCACCTTCTTGATTGAGCCCTAGGTGCCAAATTTGGAAGAAATTGATTAAGAGCCACATTAGGATTTTCATCTTAGAGTTGAGAAAACACACTTGCCGGAAAAAAAAAGAATCTACCTTCCTACATTGTGTGTTGCCTAAACCCTTGATTGAATTTACGTAATCAAGCAAACCCTAAAATCAAGCTCTTATTATCCACTTGAATCCAAAAATTGGGACCCAAGAATCTTAAGACAAATCAGGTGAAGTTGATCCACCTTGCGGGGTCAACCAATCATCAAATTAGGTCACCAAGCACAAATCAACTCTAAAGATCAACTGGAATTCTAAGCACCTCAATTTAGATTTAAAATTTGGTATACTTAAGAGGTTAAGTCGCTCATTCTAGTCTATTTGGATTCGCAGTGACAAGGAAGGTCGGGTGGGGGAAACCCTGTAACCGTGGGGATGCTCTACCATGTAGAGGTCTTTGCGGGACTCTCCCTTCTTAGCTACCCAATTACTTCTCAAGTGAGCGATTTTCTATTTAAAAGGTATCATCCGCCTCGAACCTCCATAGTCATCCAAAAATATTTGGGTGTCTTGATTGGGTCCATCACATTTTCTATCCCTTATCTCATACTCTAGTGTATGTTCGGCAGGAGGTCCTTGAGACCTCCCTTAAGGCCTCCATTAGCTTTTCACTCCCATCGAGGCCAAGCCTCGACCCCCTTGCATGTGCAACTTCCTGATCAAATTGACATCTCCTTTGACTCTTCCATTTCTGAGCTCGTATCTCCAACCATAGCCATGGAGCTCCACGAAGAACCTGACCCTCAGCATCAATTCCATGACCTTAGAGATCAATTCAATTCCCACATCAACCCACCGCAGCATCATCAAATGCGAGATCACTACAATCCTGCTGCAGTGGAAATCGAGCCCCGAGTGCAAATCCCTACAGGAGGACATGAGGTGGAGCTCAATCCAAGTATGCTTCATACAATCTCAAAATTCCATGGCTTGAACTTCGAGGATTCCTTCCAGCACATTAATCATCTAAAGCTTTTGGCCTAGACCTTCGAGCCAAACATGCAGAATCGAGATAGCTTACTCATGAGAATGTTCTCCTCACTTTTGGATAAAGCCGCTCATTGGTTTCAGACTCTCACTTATCCGATCACCACTTGGGAAGAACTTCAGACCGCTTTCCTACAAAATTCTTTCCCATTGGTCGAACGAATGCTATGCGGTAGCAAATCATGCACTTCTCGCAAGGAGCGGGAGAACCTCTGCATGAGGCATGGGATCGTTTTTTGGATCACATGCATAAGTGCCCCTATCACGGAGTTCCAAAATGGGAATAAGTCCAATCTTTTTACCATGGGCTCTGTGATGATATCAAACTCTTTGTCAATTCAACCAATGGTGGCAGCATCATGGATCAACATGAAGACACGATTTGGGGAATTCTTGAGAACATGTGCAAGACCTCCCTGAACAATGAGTCATTGGGTGTGTACGACCGGACGAACACCACCACATTGACAAATAATTGAGGGATACACGAGACCCGAGACCTTTCCACATCCATTGATCTAGAGTTGGTAGCCAATCAATTGGATAAGGTCTCAATCATTGAGAAGAAGGTGGACAACATAACTTGACATCTGCACCGACCCACCGCTGCACCACAAAGCCCATACATGCACATGCCCTCAGGAAGGGAAGGTGTACACAACATCTACTCTTCTCAGGGGATGGATGCCTATCCGCCCTTGTCTGATTTTGGTCTTGGAGGAAACTCAGGACCAACCTACTCTAGTTGGGGGTGCTCTGAACCCTCTTACTCTGATTTTTCTAGAGCTCTTTAGACCTGCGAGGAACTCCACACCATCCAAAATAATCCATTCTCAAACACTTATAACCCTGCATGGTTCAATCACCCCAGCTTTACGTGGTCAGGAAATAACTCAAACCCAAGACCTCAATTCCAACCCAGACCACAAGCTCCACGACCTTATCAGCTTGCTCAATCAAGGCCCAATCCAAATTTCCAATCTAGACCACCTAAGGAAGACCAAATGTCTCTGATTCTTCGAACCCTGGTTGACATGCAAAAATAACACAAGGAAGAAATCACAAAGGTTCACAATCAACTGCCCCAGCTGGCAAATGCTCGCCAGCCTGGCACACTTCCCTCCCAACCTCTGCCAAATCCAAACAACATGTCAACTCAAAAACACATAGTGAATCAAATCCAAGGTCAAACAATCTACACTCAGCCAGGCCCATCCACTCATACCTGTGTGTTTACCTCATCCACCTCAGTTGATCCGAATCACACCATGACCTATCCTACTGTTCAGCAACAAAATCCAATTCGCTCTCCACCTCTACATCATGATTGTGCTATGATCAATGTTGTGGGTATGAGAAAAGAACAGAAACCCATTCCCAAAGATAGACAATCCTTTCCCCTATCCTAGATCTTATCCCACCTCCACACTAGAGGACTATCAGAATCTAAGGTAACAGGACCATTGAGTAATGCACAAGTCACTATTCCATTACTTGATATCCTCACTCTCAATCCTACCACATATGACTTATCCAAACAAGATGTGGAAGAACCATCACAAGGGAAGGTAGTACTATTTGAAAGTTTGAGTGCCATAATCCAAAATAGTCTACCTCTTAAGAAATTCGATCCAGGCACCCCACTAATCCCATACAAGATCGGTGGTACAAATTTCAAGCAGGTTGTGCTAGATCTTGGTGCTTCAGTCAACCTAATCCCAACCGCCCTATTTGAGAAACTACGGATTGGACAACTAAAACCCGCTAATGTTACTCTACAACTAGCTGACCGAACCGTAATCACCCTGATTAGGTTCGTAGAGGATGTTGTAGTTAGAGTTAAGGACTTCAACTACCTAGCCGATTTTGTAGTTCTTAACATGGAGACTCCACAACAAATACAAGATCTGCCTTTGATTTTAGGGAGACCATTGTTGGCTACAGCAGGAGCAATAATCAAATCTGAATCAGGGCACATGATAATTGCCTCTAGAGATGAATGAATTGAGATTAATATTTTTGAGGCAGCTAAAGGAAAAGGAAAAAGTTCAGCAGAAAAAATAGGTTCACAAAAGAGGGGGGGTTCCCAAAGAGGAAGATGAGAATCCTTATGTGGAATGTGCATGGGTTGTGTGACAAGAGCCGGAGGGCCTGATGTAAACATATTTATTGAGGGTAAAATGCCTATTCATGCATGTTCCTAGGCTTAGATTTGCATTTCATGTTATAAATATTACATAGCATGAATCATTCTACACTTAGAGTGGTTGTATATAATTTAGGTTAATTGCGTCCTTTTTGTGGTCAGGGGAGAAGGATATTTATTTCAGAGCCTCAGATTGATGATTCGACCGTACGGATCTGTTCAAGATGACAATCGAAGTCCAAAGCCTCCGAAATCGCCTCAATCGAAGTCCCGTAGCACCATATGCAGTCTGAGGAAGATCAACGGCCAAGGGACTAGGTGACATAATTTGGAGCTTCAAATGTCAAATCCGACCATGCGGATGGTTTTGGATCGACGATCGCAGCCTAATGGCACAAAAATTGACTCAATCTGACCTCTGTAGCAGCCTCTACAACGAAAAGAGGATGGATGGCCCAGATTATGCCACGTGACACAGCCCATGCTGCCCATGCACACGCAAGCGTCATTGCATGCGCACAACAGTGCGGGTGCACGTGCGCACACGAAGGCATGCATGCGCATAGCGCAGTGCCAGCGCTTGATTGTGAGTGTGCGTGACACGATGCACGGAGTGCACGCCAGTGCAGCGACAGCATGGGCGCATGCTCGGTTAGTGCCAGCCTACAGCGACGCATGACCTTGACCTACAGCGACACTTACAGCCGTTGCTAATTCTTCGCGTGCCAGCAAAGCCAGCTGTAGGCGTGAGCGACCATGAGTGGCCATGAGCTACCAATAGCGACACTTCCAGTGACGACCTGAAGGTCACTAATGGTCCCATACCTATTTTTGCCTCTTCTCCTCCACTATAAAAGGACCTACACCTGCTCCATTCTAAGCCATCTCTACCTACTCTACTCCCACCTACTCCCAAGCTCTAGCATAACTACCAACACTAGAGCTTGCTCTCAAGCTCCCAAGGCTCCTATTAGTGTAGCAAACCTCTGCCTCACCAAATATTCATCCATCTTCCCATCCCCATTCATAGGTCACCATGGAGCCATCCTCCCACCTCAATTCCGGTAGCAGATCATCTCCGCCTTCTCACCTCCATTTCGGAGCTACACCAAAGCTTTCCTCTACTCGATGTCCTTCTGCATCTCACCTCCGTCGTCTCGCTCCTCACCTCCATCGTCTGAGCTTTCGCCAAGTGTCGTCGTCTCACCAAACAGCTGATTTGGGAGATTTCTTCTCACCTCCCTCTCTTTTTATGCTTTCATAGTTGATTGTAATTGACATTGATGTAATATATATGTCATATTTGTACCATATCTCTGGTGATTCATTCTGCTTGTTTTCTTACAAAAATACAAAAAAAAAAAATAAAACCCTAAAATACCAAAAACAAACAAAACAAAGCATGGTTTTCAATTAAAGTAAACATCGCCTCCCTTTGTTTGACCCAGGTCTCCCTTGGAGTTTCGGTATAAATTGTATTTGACCACGAGTTTTGCAACTATGATGGCAGGTTACTTGTAACCCTAATTTTTAAACATGCGAAACACGTGCGGTCAGGGCCTCTCTATTGAGATACCTGAGAGAGTGGGAGATTGATTGTGCGATAATACAAGAGACTCACATTGAGAATGAAAATGATAGGGCCTGGATGATAGGAAGATTGCAGGGGTGACTAAGTGTGTGGTGCTCAATGCACATGGCAGATCTGGTGGAATTATCATGTGGTGGAGAAAGGCTTGGTTACAATTGTTGGAAGTATATAAAGCTCGACATTTGGTGACTTGTAAGTTTCAAAGGTGCCAGGGGCACAATGTCGTTTATATTACTGGTGTTTATGGACTGTGTGTTGCTTCGATGAGACAAGAACTTTGGGAAGATTGGACAGCAATCGCAGAGCTCATGCAAGGGGGTGCCTAGTTAGTGGGTGGGGATTTCAATTGTGTACTGACAAGGAATGATAGGCCAAATGGTGTAGTGGACAATGCTTCCCTTGGATTCCAGCTGGTGGTTCAAGCTCTTAGTTTGAATGAATACCCATCCTCAAGAGTTGAGTTTACTTGGAGAAATGGCAATGGCCTTATGTCAAAGATTGATAGGTTTTTTGGGAATGCAACTCTCCTTGACATGTTCCAACTCTCTGTTGTTGCTGGGCTGGAACGCCCCTTCTCAGACGACACTCCCTTGGTCTGGGACTGTGGGGAATAGGTTCACACATGCTCTTATTTCAAGATTAGAAAATCATGGCTGAGAGGGCTTGGGTTTCGTGAGTTGATTGAGTCATGGTGGAGGACCAAACAGGTGGAGGGTATAGTCACTATCAGGCTTGCCTCTAAGCTGTCTACCCTATGCACTATTTTGAAAGAGTATGGAGCTGCGGTGTCTGCACTAAGGCAGCAAAGGCGTATTGAGGCTCTGAATGAAATTCAGATCTTGGATTCTAAAGAGGCAGCAGGTCCCCTATCTGTTGATGACCTTGTAGCTAGAAGAATGTGGAAAGATGTGGTGGCTGAGGAGGACCTAAAACAGGAGATGGACTGGAGGGAAAGGTCCAGACAACACTGCTAAAGGAGGGGGATGCTAACACAAAATTCTTCCATCTCCCAGCCAGCTCTCGCAAATGGGTAAACATAATTTCATCCACACTCAAAGATGGACAAAGACTATCTTCCATGCAAGAGACTAGAGCAGAGGCTATCAAATACTATAGGGACTCTTCACGGGTAGTAAAGAGAGGGAGTTGGAGGATGACTTCGTGTGATGCTCCTAGAGTCTCTGCTGATCAGGCTTCCAAGCTGACGACTGCTATCACTGAGAAGGAAACCATTGATGCCATAAAAGACTTAAACAATGAGGGCTCCCCTGGACCGGATGGCTTTCAAGTTTTCTTTTATAGGGAAATGTGGAGTGTGATTGGCAGTGAGGTGATGGATGTTATTAGAGAGTTTCAGAGGGGCAATTCTGGCTTTAACAAAATCAATAGATCTTTTCTCTTCTTGCTACCAAAGACACAGGGGGCTGAAAAATTCTCTGAGTTCAAATTGATCACTCTATCAAATTCCATCTACTTGGTGGTGAGCAAGATATTGGCAACTAGATTGAGGACAGTTTTGCAGGACTTGATCCACCCTGTTCAATCAACCTTTTTGCCCAAAAGATCTCTTTAGGAATTGTTTATTATGGCTCAAGAAATGGTGTGTGGTTGGCATAGAATGAAGTGTAAAGCCTTTATATGGAAAGTGGACTTCCGAAAGGCTTATGACTCTATCTCATGGCCTTACCCTGAGAGGTATTTAGAAGAAGAGGTTTCCCTCCCCTCTGGATCCAGTGGATGAAGCAGTGCATTACAACCACCTCCTTCTCTCCACTGATCAATGGGAAACCTTATGGAGCTTGGATTCAACCTCAATGTGGTGTTAGGAAAGGTTGTCCATTAGGCCCCTTGGTATTTAATCTTGCAGTAGATGGTCTTGCTAGATACGCCTGCAAACTTTTAGAAGCTGGTGTTATAAGAGGATACTCCTTATCCAATAGGAGAGCTATGGCCCCTATATTATAGTATGCAGACAACACAGTCTTCTTTGTGGAGGGAACAACTACTGCAGCTCATGCTCTTGGCCACATGGTTAAAATCTTCTGGTGAATGTTTGGTCTGAAATTGAACAGGGAGAAGTCTACTTTGATTTGCTTTGGCCTTAATGAACAGGAGCAAGAAGCACTTTCAACTACGTTGGGAACCCCCCACTCAAATCTGCCAATTAGATATTTGGGATTACCATTGATGAGCTCGAAACTTAGGAAAGGCGATTGGAAGATACTCTTTGGTAAGATTTCTATTAAGCTAGAAGGATGGAGTAGCAAATTCCTATCTAAAGGTGGAAGACTGATCTTGTTAAACTCGGTTATTACTTCTATCCCGATGTTCTATTTTTCCCTCTTCAGAGCTCTGAAGTCTATTTGGAGACATTTGGATGTGATGTGCAAGAAATTCTTTGGAAGGGGTCTCGATAGGAGGGGAGATTCATGCAGCCTCTGAAATGGGAGCTTTTATGCCGACCTAAGGAAGAGGGGGGATTGGGGATCAAAGCTCTTAAAGTGTTCAATGAGGCCCTTCTGATCAAATGGGCGATCAAGATTCTGAATGGCGAGGATAAGCTATGGACTAAAGTTGTTAAAGACTATTATGGCTGCTTTAACAGTGTGTTTAAGAGATTATACCCCCCCAAACCATCCCCCTTTTGGCGATCGGTTACTCAAGCTATCAAGAATAATTGGCCTTTGGTGCAGCCGGTGCTTCGAGATGGCAGTGAGTTCGATTTCTGGAAAGAACATTGGTCACCACTGGGTATCTTGAAAGAATCCTATCCAAGGGTGTACTCAACTGTAGTTAACACAAAAGCTCCTGTCAGTAGCTTTTGGTCTGAAACAAATGGATGCTGGAGCCTGAATGAATTGGAAGCCAGTAAGAAGGGTACTCACATGTGGGAGGAAAAGCAAAAATTGCTTTCAGACCTGTAGATTTCAGACCAAGACCCGACGTGGAGGATACATATGTTTGGGATGGTATCTATACAACCCATCATGCCTATGGAAAAGTAATCATGTCTAGCAGCAGTATGGAGAGTGATCTTGTTGACAAGAAACTCTGGTTATTGAAGATCTCGCTAAAAGTGCAAATCTTTTTATGGTTGTGCAGGAGGGAAGGTCTGATCACTAGAGATCTTAGACAAAAAAGAATGGAGGCAACATTACATGAATTTCATCTTTGTGGTCTGCACACTGATAGCTTATCTCACATTTTCTCCTCTTACTTGATCATGGATATGATATCGAGAAAAACTTGCTAGGAGCCACTACCAGCATGGGATTCTTTATGGTAGAGATTTGCGGCACCAAGAAGACCACATCTGTGCATGGCTGTGACCATGTGGTGTGTGTGGAGGGTGGGGAATGAGAGATTATTTTAGGAGAGACCAGTATGCTGTGTGCAAATTGTAAATGAGTGCTGGTCTCTCATACATAGATGGGGATCTAATTTGTAATTCTCCATATTTTTCTTAAATATTATTGAATAAAAGGCCCTCCAGATAACTATCGTAACACAATAGCTTTCCATTTAGTTTCAAAAAAAGAAAAACTAGGTTTTATTCAAGACCTCATGACCGTATCATTAGTAGAGAACCTAGAACTACAACTGGAAATTTTTCGCATAATGAATGATCTTGATTTGACTGAGCATAATTCAAATGACATGAGAGTAGTGGAGGACTTCACCTTTGATCTTGAGGACATACCAAAGGATTTCGGGGAAAATAATGACACATCAGATTCAGAGTTTTATCCTATGGATTTTGAGAGATTTTGTTGTTTTGAGGATCTCTAGGAATCAGGCTTGGTAGATATTGACAGTGACCTTCACCCTGAGTATGAATCCTTTACAAAATTCAAGAGAGATAATCTAAAAGGCACTCTCCAAACATTCACTTTTGATTGGGATGAAAATCATGGTAAAGATTCATTAGAAGACCCAATCTTTGAGTCATTTCATGAGGAGATGATCTTACATTCAGCAGAAAAGAATCAAGATGACTCATCAGATATCGATCCATTAAGCCACATAGGACGAGAGGAACCACACATCTGGGATATGCTGATTAGATTCACTTCTATTGGATTCTGGATCCACGATGATCTTATTTTAGAACTCCATAATCAATACATCTTCTGAGTGATTCCTCTATAGAAACTCCATAAGAGCCATCCAGAAATGAATCAACCTAATCCATATCATAGATCTTCTAGAATGACTCTTCATCATAATTTGATACTCATCTGTGGCCATGTAATTCTCATTCATCACGATCACATATTTTCCCCTATCACTCATCATCAATTGATATAACCTTTTGAGTTCATTGTGCCCAACTAATGGGGTTAAACTTAGCCCTTAACAGGAAGAAACCCATCATCTTTTGAAAAAACTCAAGACCCTTTTGATCATCTTTTGAGCTACACTCCTACTGCACTAAGAGTTCAGAGTTAGAATAACTGACTCCATCTTTGGTATTCGTATCAAAGCTTGTAATTGTCTATTTTTGCGAATTCGTTGTTGTTTAAGATATGTGTTCCAATATAGGACAAATGCGCTTAAACAAATACAATTTATAACTTGAAATGATATTTGAGGTCAAACATAGGGAGCAAGTATTGTAATTCACATGCTAATCGAAATGAATATATACATGACCACGAGAACATATGCCAAATAATGATATGCAATGAATAATTACTCAAAATTGATCATGAATGTATAACATGAGTTTATGAAGAGTTTGACATAGCAAAAAGAAACCTAGAGCAAAAATAATGGTGATTTATATCACCAATTATTTAGTCTAGATACATATATATTAGCTAATCAATATTGCTACAGTAATCAGGACCACTTATAGCCAATTTCCATGACATGAAATAAACCAACAGAATCAATCTCAAAGGGGCTATCAACAATCGGTCCTGTGCTTTAGACGATTTAAGTGAACATAAGCACAAGGCTTCTCTAAGCCTTTCTTCTTCTTCTTTCTCTCTTCACAAACCTCCCTTTTCTTCTCCTTCACAACACAAGGGAGTCACCTTCAGTTTTGCAGCTAAGTGTCACATAGGGACACACTTCAAAGAGCAAAACCCTTCCCTACTCTCTCACAAATCCTCCTCCTCCTCCTCTCTCTCAAGACCTGGGGCATATTCGGATCCATACACGGGTAACCGGATCATGTATAGTGTCTAGGGTCACCGGGCATGTGTGGTGACCGAGGAGTGAGCATAGGCAGGTTAGTGGATGTAAGGCGATGAGGGACCCGACCCTTCATGTTACTGGGCAACGATATGAGAACACAAAATCAATATATGCGTGGTCGCAAGCCCTACGGTTCACGATGTGGAACTATCCCACTTTCCTTCACTAGCGAGAAACTATAGGAAGAAGCACCTTCAATTGGAGTATCGACAGAGCTTTGTTCTCTAATTTCCGCTATAGGTAGATAGGTGAAGTAGTTCCATGGCTTCAAGATCTGGAATTGAGGTTTGGAAGCATTTGACAATGGTGGATGGCGGCTGACGGAACGTCAACTGCGACTGAGACCTGAAACAAGCAATAAGGCCTTGCGACAACGTCAAAGCAGTTCAAAAGGTTCACCTGAGGACGACGAAGGTGATGGCGGAGTCCTCGTGGCGTGTGGGGATGTAGAGTGGTTGAGCAAACTCGAAGGAGGTGAGCGGAAGTAGGTGAGTTCGGTGAGGCATTTCAGTGGGTTTTTAGTGGAATTGAGTGAGGGGTTTGGATGGTGGATGGAGGGCGAAGGTTGTGGAGTTGTCGGCGAGGTGGGTGGTTGTGTGTAGCGTGCAGAGAGCCTCATCAGAGGGCGGCCAGAGATGGAGAAGATGGAGGGCGAGCGGCGACGTTGGTAATCGAAATTAGAATCTAAAGAAGGGGGAAAGGAATAGTGGGGATAAGGGAGATTTAAGACCTAGAATTGTGGACGAAGGAGGTAGGGCGGTGTCGACTGTGGTTGGCCGATGCCAAGGATGAAGGGTTTCTCCGACAAGGGAGATGGTGAGGAAGACGAGGCTAGGGCACCTCTAAGTTGACCATCGAGAGGAGGAGGAAGTCAGGGAGGAAGGAGATACTCCCAATTTGGCCATTGGGAGGCCATAGGATAACGGAGGAGGAGGCTCGTCGGAGCTAGGGCGTAGGTGGCCGGAGAGGGAATTAGAAGAGGGCTTTTGGGCGAAAACCTAGCTAAGGAGCATGGCCTTGCATTGGGCATGCTTTTATAGGGCTTAGGATGGAGTTCCAAGCTTGGAAACTCTGAGCTTCTTACACATGTGGGATACCCACATCTCCCATGCGTTCGCATGGGAGATTGGGAAAGACTTAGGGTACAAGGCCAAGTTTCATTGAAATAGAATTCCTTATGGAATCTCTGGTTCAAATCTGGGATTGATTTATTGAGAAACAAGCGAGAAATCTCGTTCGAATCTCACTGGTGTTACAGCTATTCCTAATGGTGGCAGGGACCTAGATGTGACCAAGATGAAGTTAGGGGGGTCCATAAAAAGATTTCAAAATTGAGGGGTTCTTTGATTAAGTTTGACTGAGTAATTTATGTAAAAACCCAAATTAGGGCAATTATCTGTCTGAATTCTATTTTAGGTCAAAATAGGCTCTAATGGTCAAATCAAGGATGCCAAACCCTAAAGAATATTTGTCTATGCTTTTTAGAGGGTTTAGATGAATTTTATGCTAACCAGAACCTCAGTTAATTAAGCGAGTCTGTTTCTAAGGTTTTAGATGTCATTTAATTCTTGTAACGTGTAAAAACTTGTTTCTATCTACACGAACCCTCTTGTTAGACTTTAATGGATATTTGGCCTTTAATAAACCCTTGAGGAAACCCACGGTTGTTCTGCATTCATGATATGATGGTAAAATTATAGTTTTAGCCCCAGTTTCATGTTAAACTCTAAAAAAGGATGTGTAGTGAATTACGGTCCTTTGGCGGTTATGTAGGAGCATTTTTTAATGGATTTTGACTAATTAAAGCTAGATATGGCTGATGATGACGTTATCATCACACCCCCATGCCTAACTTTTGCTAGTTTCTTAGAAAAATCTTATGAAATGAACTTGATTTCTAGACCATGCCTTTGATGCTCAAAGTCCTGATTTATTCTTCTTTTTAGAAACTAAGTCAGAATGCCAATAATAGACCTAGAGGTATTCAAGTACTAATCAAGACCCAGACCTGACCAGCTTTAGCCTTAGTCTACTGCAAAGGTTTCTAAGGCCCATAGAAACTAACCTAAGGTTCGTTGAACCCCACGGTTAAAGCACCTGTGCTTGTAACATGGTTAGTCCCGATTTAGTTTGTAGTACGTTTTTATAAGAGAGAAAGATAGCATAATTTTTTTTAATTTTTGGAGAGCTTTCTCTCTCTTTTTCTTTTCTTTATTTCTAGCTTTGGATTGGCTCAAAAATACGATCTGTATCGGATTCCTTGCTCCCACCATCAATCCTCACAGGGTCCCTAGCTTTCGATGTTTTGAGATAACACCACCCATGGCAACCCCCAGAACCCTGGCTTTCGACACTTTGGGATAGTGCTGCCCATGGCATTCTATAGCTAAATTCAGGCCCTGACAATAGACATTTCAGGATAATCTCGCCCATGGAACCTGAATCAGCACAAGGTGTTTACGTGCCCCCGGTAGGATATTTAAATATCCTAGGAGAGAAGCACTGAGGAGACGGTATGTTATTGCACATCTTCGAAGAGAATTTCCTGCCTCTCCACGCCGAGAACTCGTCCAAATTAACTTGTGTTGATAAGCTGCTCCTAATCTAGGTAGCTTTTTCATAACAGAATTAAACGTTTTTGCATAATTTTGATTATTAAGCACACTGAACTAGACTTATGTGTGGATTAGGGTGCTTAGGTTATAGAGTCCCGCAAACTAGAGGTCAATTAATAAGGCTGAATAATCCCTAAGCCTTAGACGTAATACATAAGCTTCACATTTTCCTCAACCTCTTGAGGACTATCCAGATCTTAACGGATAAGTGAATTTTTATGCCCTAAAGCAAGCCCAAAAGGCCTAAGATCAGCACTCATACTAATCTCTTTGACTTTCTATTCTTTTAGGACTTAATTTTTTTCTTTTGATTTGGTCTAGAACTTAAGTAGATTCCATGATCTTTTACTAATGACTATCACCTTTTTTGTTTCAAATTGTAGCTCCTTTTTAACATTTAAAATCACCTCCTCATTTCCTCCTAAAAAATGATATGCAATTAATCTCACAAAATTTCCTCTCCTTTCTCCATTTATTTTTTTTTTTTTGAGAAAGAAAGGAATGCTATCGAATCACCGATAGCAAACCAGGAAGCTATTATTGATAATAAAAAATATTTACAAGTTCGACCCCCAATGCTGTATGAGACTCCAGCATAAATTTACAATATTTTCCACATACACTGGGGTCTCCTGAAAAACACACTCATTTCTAGCCCTCCATACAACCCATAACATAGCCACCATATGTATATAAGGCTTATTCCCATCCACAAGACAGCACCACAAATTCCCCCAAGTGGATAAGGACTCGTTGCATACTCTTCTCCATACATAATCAGTGATCGCACATGAAGAAAAGATATGAATGCTAGAATCATTATGCAACCCACATAAATAACAAAACTGGGTGGGGGTCCCCATTCTTCTATGCCTCAGATCTCTAGTAATCAATCCATCCCTCCTGCAGAGCCATAAGAAAATTTGTAACTTTAGTGGTATTTTTAACTTCCACAGCTTTTTCCCCATTTCTTCATCTTTCGCCATCCTGGAGGACATTATCAATCGGTCATAAGCAGCCATAGTAGAAAAATTACCTTCCCATTTGTATGTGTCATATTCATGAGGCATGGGTTTGAAAGCAGCAAGCTCTTGCATGAGACGTTCATTCTCTACATGAGTTCTTGTTTCATGATTATTCCACCCACCATTATTTAACAACCACTGCTCTGAATCCACGTCCCAATAATCGGTTACCACCACATTTTTATTTGCAGCCACAGCATAAGCAAGGTGGAACATGTCTTTAAATGTCCCTCCATGTACCCAATTTTCCAGCCAAAACTTGAAGCTTTTTCCATAACCTAAAACTGATTTGAAAAAATTCCAATTATCCTTTAGGGAACGCACCACAGAAGACCAAAAGGGGGATGGTTTACGTGGGTTAAGATGATTTATCTCATCATTGGTACTCCCATAACTGTCCTAGATAATTTCTGTCCATAATTTTTTTCCCCCTGCAGCAATTGAATAGCCCACTTCAATAGTAATGCTTCATTGAATTCTTTAAGGGATCTAACACCCATACCTCCCATCTGCTTAGGTTTGCAAATTGATTCCCACTTCAAGGGTTGAAAAATTGCCCCTTGTTGAGAGGCCCCTTTCCAAAAAAATCTTTTCCACATCACCTCCAGCTTTTTCCAAATAGAGTTCGGAGCTCTAAGGACAAAGAAAAAGAAAATGGGAATCAAAGTGATAACAGAATTCAGTAATATATACCTCCCCCTTTTGATAAGTATCTACTGCTCCAGCCCTCCAATTTCGTAGCTACCTTTTCAAAGAGGAAAGACCAATCTGCTTTCTTCATCTTAGAACATTTCAGAGGCAGACCCAGATATTTAATTGGCGGTGGAACCACAGGGGTACCAAGAATGGTGGAGATGTCATTCTGTAACCCACTATTCATCCCAAAACAGACTAGGGAGGATTTACTACCATTCAATCTAAGACTAGAAACCTCTCCAAAAATTTTTACCATATGTAACAGAGCCTGCGCTTCTCTCTTCCCCCCTTCCACAAGAAAAATAGTATCATCGGCATATTGAAGTATAGGGGCTAGAGCCCTATGATTAGACAAAGAATACCCCCTTATAAAATAATCCACTACCAGTTTGCAGGCAAATCTAGCCAAAGTATCCACCGCAAGGTTAAAAATCAGAGGGGCAATAGGGCAACCTTGCTTACTCCACATTGGGGCTGAATCCAAGAGCGAAACGGTTTACCATTTATCAATGGGGAAAAAGAGGCTGTCGTAATGCACCTCTTCACCCATTGAATCAGTAAGGGTGGAAATTTCCTCCTAAGAATCTCCCACAAGTATGACCAGGAGACTGAATCATAGGGTTTGGAAAAATCTACTTTCCAAAAGATAGCCTTGGATTTTCTCCTTCGCCAACCCATAACAATCTCCTGCGCAACAATGAATGACTCTTGTAACGATCTCCCAGGAAGAAAAGCTGACTGAACAGGCACTATCAAGTCCTTTAAAACCTCCCGCAATCTATTAGCAATAACATTACTAATAATAAGGTAGATGGAATTAGATAGCGCAATGGGTCTGTAATCAGAAAAACTTTCTGCACATGATTTCTTAGGCAATAGAAACAGATAAGATTTGCTCTGCCTCTCAAATCCGGAGTTGCCCAATTCAAACTCACGAATAACCTTTAAGTCATCCACCTTAACAACATTCCATAGCTCTCTGTAGAAAAACACCTGAAATCCATCCAGACCGGGAGCACCTTCATTATTTAACTCTTTAATAGCTTTTAGCACTTCTTGTTCAAAAATAGGGGTCACAAGCATGTCTCTCTGTTCATTAGTTACACAAGGGAAGTCCATTGTTGCCAGCCTCCAAGAACCTCTTGGAGCAGCCTTGGAAGTTTCTTTAAAAAAAATACTTGCTTTAGATCTGATCTCCTTAACAGAGGTAATATTTCTTTCTTCAACTTTAATAGATGAAATAAGGTTGAATCTCCTTCTAGCACTGGCCGCAAGATGGAAAAATTTTGTGTTCGCATCACCCTCTTTAAGCCATAGCTGTCTGGATTTTTCACGCCAATCCATTTCTGTTTTCAGATCTTCATCCCCCACAACTGCTTGCATCTGCTGCCTTAGCTGCTGCTCCTGTTGGTTCAAAGCCAGCCTGCACTCTTTCAGATCCAAATCCTTGATGACTGTCAAGGCTTCCCTCCTCTTCTGGTCTCTAATCAAATTCATAGCCTGCCCATATTCCTTCAACATTTCACGCAGACTAGCCAATTTTGCAACAAACTACTGTGTGGCAGTGCCTTGAACATCCTTGCTTTGCCACCACTGAGAAACCATTTGCATGAAGCCATCTTCCCTAAGCCAAGATCTCTTGAGTTTGAAGTATGATCTCGTGTCTGTATTCACTCCACTATCCCAAACCAAAGGCGTGTGGTCAGAGAATGGCCTATCAAAGCTCAAAACATCTGATAGTTGATATCTCTCTAATAAACTAGGACTGCTAAAGAATCTGTCCAATTTGGAAATCTATCCACTGCCATTCCTCCAAGTATACTCCACACCACTGGTGGGATATTCAGTCAAGCCCATGTTCTGCATAGCCAATGGAAGCCAGCTATAGAACTGTCCACTCTCCCATTCGGGTTATCATCACCAGAAAGATAGCAATTGAAATCACCCCCTAACAACCATGGGGTCTCTTGCACTCTTTGATGCATTGCATAGAGTTCCTCCCACAAGGCAACTCTATCTGCTGCCACACAAGGACCATATATGCAAGATATAAACCATTCCATATCTCCTTGGGGAGATTGACATCTACAAGAAATTAAAAACCTATCACGAATAATTTCATTTACTGAAATGGAAGATTTTCTCCACCAAAAAGCCAGTCCTCCAGACCGACCAGTAGCACCCTTAGCTGCAATATCATTACGGCCCAATTGCTTAAAACAGTCCCATTCTTGACCATTTTCCCTCTCCAAGTGAGTCTCTTGCATAAGAGCATAGTCTATCTCCCACTCAGAGAGATATCTACACAATGAAGCCCTTCTCTGTTTGTTGCGTAGCCCACGCACATTCCAAGACAAAACTCTCATTTCTCATTAGAAAGATCCCCATTGGCCTTGCAGCCCACATATTCAACCATAATGGATTTAGCAATATTTTTCTCCTCAATAGGGGGCAAGGACTCCTTCCTTCTCCTTCTCAACATGTACGGAGATCTACCCACACCTCTTTTTTGATTGGAATAGCAAGTTGCATCTGGACTAGCTCTTTAAGCATCAAATCCCTTCCTGTCCTGCCCACTTCCATACTGCAGTTCATCTCAGAATCTGCCATTAGAGTCTCAGCAACCTCCAGACAGCTGTCCTCTTTGACTATCTATCATAGTTTGTCTACTATCAGCAGCAGTAACATCATCTTCCATTTGATGTTCCTTAGCCATGGCATAGTGACAGTCCTTCCTCTTTTTAGGTTCAGGAGCATCAGCAGGAGGAGTGCATCCACATTTCTCACTCTGTTTTCTCTCATCATTGTTGGTTCCAGGCTTCAGTTCTTCCTCAAACGACTTATCTTGACCACATTCAACTTGCCCAGACACCTGTCCAAGAACAGCAAGCCTAACAAGCCAAGAAGTGCCCCCACATCTGATTGTGATCGAATCAGTAATTGAGCCAGCATTTGTAATTTCCACCTCGATTTTTAGAGACATAATGTCCCCCTCTCCAATCAAAACTTCAGAACCATCACAGATTGATGCAAAACCTGCTAACATTTTAGAGACAACCCCCTTTAGCCGCAAGTGCAGTGGCAGACCATAGATCTCAAGGAGAATCCTCCTAGAGGTCACTCTTTGTGGAGGATGCTCAGACAGAGCCCCATCAAATGGAGAGACCATTCTCCAAATCACAATGAAGTCTTCAAAAATACTTGAGCGAAATCTCAATCGTTCCACATCCAGCATACCCAAACCATACACCAAGAAGCGAGACAGGGATAACATGGCTACCTTCCAGCCCGTAGATAAAAGATCCAAGGAACATACCAGGTTCTGAAGCATTTCGATCGACGGCCTGCCTGCCATGACCTCTCCAATCAAAGCACCTCTCAGTGTGATCTCTACAGTCGAGATCTCTTCCAAAGATGGGATCTCAACTTCAATTGTGTGGCTACCCAATGTTGGCGGCAGCGGCGGACGAGCTTCATTCTTAACCCTCCAAATAGGATGCGAGACTGCCCTCTGTGATCGCCAAGAAATCCTCTTAGGGCACGACTCATGCATGTGTCCTTCACTCCTGCATTCCAAGCATATCAGGGGGTTTTTACAAATCGCTGCCACATGCCCCCTTCGTCTACATCTGAAGCAAAGAACCTCTCCATTCTTTCTCCTCCAGGTATGTCTTCGAGCATTTTCAGATGACTTAAAGAACCTCTCCTGCCAAATCCGCTCCCTTCTCCTCTAAGCCCTCGATCTCTATGTCCTCCATTCACCTTCTGCTACAGCCCTGGATGGCTCCGCCCCATTGTCGCCCTTCGCCCAGCATCGATCGCCCTCCTCTCGCCTTCTCCCAATCCCTCTGTGATCACCTTGGACCAGCCCGCATTTTGTTCAGTAAACTCGAGTTCTAACTGCATCTACGTGTGGTGGACATTCCATTTTT
The DNA here is from genome assembly GCA_037157565.1 of Thalassia testudinum. Classification (NCBI taxonomy): domain Eukaryota; kingdom Viridiplantae; phylum Streptophyta; class Magnoliopsida; order Alismatales; family Hydrocharitaceae; genus Thalassia; species Thalassia testudinum. Next base: position 66,565,044 of record JAZHRO010000007.1, on the reverse strand, counting down.
TGTTTTTTTTTTCAATTTTTTTTATGTTCTTTGGTTTTTTTTTTGGAATATGTAATTTTTTGTGAGAACCCTTCAGAAACTTTAATTTCTATGTGTTTACACTTTAACAGCCCCCCATGCCTAAGTTTTGCAGTGTCCTTACTATAAATCAGAGGGTATGGAATCAGCTGGTTCATGGGTTAGAACAGGGTCAATGGGTGGGTGAATGGGTTGGGATGATTGATGCGGACGATTTCAAGCTCTGGTACGAATACCAAAGGTGGAGTTGGCTATTCTAAAACTGAACTCAGAGTGCAGTAGACGTGAAGCTCAAAAGAATAATCAGAAGGATCTCGAGTTTTTTGGAATGACTGGTTGCCTCCTGTTAAGTGCTCAATTCATTGCATTCAGCCAAGTAGAAAGTGGTCTTGGAGGAGTGGTCAAATTAGCGGAGTTTTGTGGAACCAACACCTTAATCAAATGCTTGGTTGGTCCAACCAGGTGCTTGTTCAGATCAACAGGGTGACGATGTAGCCCAAACCCAATCAGTCTGGTGGGTTGATGGATGTGGATCAAGAGATATGCTGCCAACCAGATATTCTGTGACTCAGAAGGATGTGGAAATGAAAATCTAGGGTTGGCTAATTCCAATTAGCCTGGTTAGTGTAGGGGTCCTCGAAAGAAAATGGATCTATGCAGGATGTGAGATCCCTACGAGAGTGATCAGAGAAGGATGGGGTGTGATTATTAGTCTGATCGATATTCGAAACCCGATCATAATGTGGAGAGGAATCAGGTGTGACTGGATGAGAGAGAGGAGAATCATAATAGAAATTGATTCTGGTTGTGGGTTGGGGGTGGGATCAGATTTGAGCGGGTTCTGTATGTGTTGTAGAAGAGGTGACTTCCAGGAGAACTATGTGTGAGGGCTCCTCTAAAGAAGGTTCAAAGGTAGGTGTATCTAGAGAGTCCTCATAGAGCCCATCAAAATCAAACGTAAATGCCTAGAGAGTGCTTATAGGATCATGAAAATCAGAGTCAAGAAAAGATTCAAACTCTAGATTGCATACACTCTCAGCACTTGTAGTTTCTGAATCCTGTAGATCATAAAGGAATGATTTCAAGTAAATGGAACTTGATTTTGAATCGATGATCTTGAGATCAGGGACCTTAGAGTCAGAGTCGAAGAATGGGTCGTGGATGTTGAGGTCATAAATTGGCTCGTAGTTGTCAGGTATAAAGATTTTCTGAAATCAGAGTAAGATTCGAAATCGTCGGAGAATTTGCAAAGATCATGTTCTGAACCTGATTCCAGAACAAACGTTCCACCATAGAGTGAATTGAGATGTGGAGAAGCAGTAACCTGACTTGGATCTAACCTAAACTCTGAATTTGAACTCAAAAAGGTGTCCTTATTAGGCATGGGCTCGGGTTCTTGGCTCCTAGGAGAGACCCAATCGAATCCCAAATCTTCCAGCTCTTCGATTTCTGTGTTGTAAATTGGCATGATTTTCAACAAATCAATCTGTATCACAGAGGAGTCTGGAGAGGTGTTGTCATCAAACATAGTCCTAGAATCATAGTTTAACTCGAAAATCTGAGTCTCATCACATGGGGCCTCATAATTATCCTAAATAGTCTTGAATCCAGATTCTAGGTTAAGGGTAGGGATTGGATTACTAAAATCTAGGCTGGGCTCTATTCGGATGTCAAAATCATCCTCGTGAATTACCTTAACAGGATAAGGCTCGGGATTTACATTCTCGAGGAGTTCTGTTTTAAGCTCATCATTACAGGTGTCTGGGAATTCAAAGCTAGGCGAATCAGGTTCTCGTATCTCTAGGGCTGGCTCGAAATCGGGAACACCTACAATTGGATCTTCCCAACCCAACTCAAGATCAGGCATATCAGTTTGCATAAAAGTTGGATCATATTGCATCTGGGTTGGGGATCCACAACAACCTTGATTCTCAAACCCGATATTTGGGAAATCAGATTGATCCTCAGTCTTATTCCAAGATGTTTTGCTAAACACTTGGGGAATATGTGGGTATTTTTGATTGATAATCTATTTCAACAATTTTATCATCTCCTCCCTTCTCTCAAGGTCATCTTGGTGTCTTTCCCAAAGTATAGAATTTGTCAGACATTGGAGATATTCAAAGTTATGCAATTTCTCCAATTTAATATATCCTATCATGAGAATATCCTGGGTTGATCCCTTTGTTATTTGTGTCAATATTAATTGAGCACAATTTGCAATAAAGGCTGTTGTTTTTGGGATATTAACTTGAATCATGCTAACTAGATTTGAGGTTTTGTCATTAACTCTATAAAATTTTAGGGCATCTTAAATCATTCTATCTCTCATGGACATTCAGCATTCAGGTTTCCTAAATGGTCTTCCTAAATTGCCAGGCTACATCTTCAAATCAGGTGGTGGATCAGAATGTAGAATCAAATTCAGGTTCAGATCGAAGTGCTCCGATCAGATCAGAAATCCCGTAGAAGATTTAATGAGGCCTCTAAGGTTAAAAACCCAAGGACCTTCCTGTGTGTGCTCTAAACAATAGATGAGGAACTGGATATGAACTGGACCCAATCAAGGCGTCCAAAGATTTTTGGATGACTATAGAGGTTCGAAGCGGATGAAACCCCTAGATTAGAAAGTCGTCCACCTGAGAATTACCTAGGCAACCAGGAAGGGAGAGTCCCGCGAAGACCCCTACATGGTAGAGCATCCCCACAGGTTACAGGGTTTCCCCCACCCAACCTTCCTTGTCATCGCTGATCCAGGTAGACCAGAATGGATAACTTGACCTCCTAAGTCTGCCAGTTTTAGGTCCTAATTTGTGTCTTTAGTTCCACTTGATTAGAAGTTGATTTGACTTGTGACCTAATTTGGAGGTTGGTTGGCCTACAAAGTAGACCACCTTCACCTGACCTGCCCTAAAAATAGCAGAATAAAATCTAGGTAAGACCTAGAAATCACCTTGAATTGACTCTCAGGTTATTAAGTCCATGATTGTAGGGTTCAAGTGAAATTAGAGCTTGATTTTTAGGGTTTTGCTTAATTAGATCTTTTCAAACAGGGCTTGGGTAGCACGCAAATGCGGCAGGGTTTATTCTCATTTTATGCAGGCAATTGTGCACTAGCACTTCCATCCGTAATGTGGAAACCCTAATTGGACCTATTCTGAATTCAATTTGATCTTTAAAATGTTCTTCTTGGACTTCAAACAAGAAGTGTGCAGTCCAAGAAGATTAGAAATTAAGCATAATCCCTAATAGGTATGGGAACTTAGGGTCAGGATCTCTAACAGAATCATCTCGATTTCAATCAGATATGAAATTTTTTCGCAAATCAGGAAACTTGCCTTTTAGGTGAAAAAATTTCTATGAAACTAAGGCAAGTGATTCCTAATTGATTTTTCCTTTTTCATCTTCACAAGATTCGAAGGTTGATTAGGGAGGAACAGAAATTACCTGCCCCGGGAGTGGCTGATTTCCGTGGAAGATCTTCTTGTGAAGTACCTCACAAAATCACAAGAAAATAGATAGGGCAAGTTACTGCTCAAATATATAATTGAATAAGCAAGAGAATAGTGGTGAATTGCGCATTGCTCCTTGGCAATGACGTCAAAATGTTTAAAGTGAAATCGTCGTTGTTTAAGATATGTGTTGTAGTAGAGGACAAATGCACTCAAACAAATAAAATTTATAATTCGAAATGAAGTCCAAGGTCAAACACAGGGAGCAAGTATTGTAATTCACATGCTAATCGAAATGAATATATACATGAGCACGAGAAAATAATGATATGCAATGAATAATAATTACTCAAAATTGATCATCAATGTATAAGATGAGTATATGAAGAGTTTGACAAACCAAAAAGAAAGCTAGAGCAAAACCAATGGTGATTTATATCACCAATTATTTATTCTAGATACATATATATTAGCTAATCAATATTGCTACAGTAATCAGGACAACTTAGCCAATTTCCATGTCATGAAATAAACCAACAGTATCAATCTCAAAGGGGCTATCAGACGTCGGTCCTGTGCATCAGACGGCTTAAGTGAACAGAAGCATAAGGCTTCTCTAAGCCTTTCTTTTTCTTCTTTCTCTCTTCACAAACCTCCCCTTTCTTCTCATTCATGGCACAAGGGAGTCAACTTCTCTTCTACGGTTAAGTGTTGCATAGGGACACACTTCAGAGAGCAAAATCCTCCCTCACTCTCTGACAAATCTTCCTCCTCCCCTCTCTCAAGACCCAGGACATACTCAGATCCATACACGGGTAACCAAATCACGTATAGTGTCCAGGGTCACTGGGCGTGTGTGGTGACCGAGGAGTGAGCATAGGCAGGTTAGCGGATGTGAAGGGATGAGGGACCCAACCCCTCGTGTTACTAGGCAATGAGCTGAGAACATAAAATCAATATATGCATGGTCGTGAGCCCTGTTGTTCACAATGTGGGACTATCCCACTTTCCTTCGCTTGCATGCAGTTGCAGGAAGAAGCACCTTCAATTGGAGTATCGGCAGAGCTTTGTTCTATAATTTCCACTACAGGTAGATAGGTGAAGTAGTTCCGCAGCTTCAAGAGCTGGAATTAAGGTCTGGAAGCATCTGGCGATGACGGATGGCGGCGAACGGAACGTCGACGACTACTAAAACCTGAAATAAGAAATAAGGACTTTCGGCCACGTCAAAGCAGTTTAGAAGGTTCGCCTGAGGATGGCAAAGGTGATGGCGGAGTCCTCATGGCTTGTGGTGACGTAGAGTGCTCGGGTAAACTCGGAGGAGGTGAGCGGACGTGTGTGAGTTTGGTGAGGCATTTCAGTGGGTTTTTGGTGGAATTGAGTGTGGGGTTTGGATGGTGGATGGACAGCTAAGGTTTTGGAGTTGACAGCGAGGTGGGTGGTTGTGTGTAGCGTGCCGAGAGCCTCGCCAGAGGGTGGCCGAAGATGGAGAAGATGGACGGCAAGCGGCGGCGTTGGTAATTGAAATTAGAATATAAAGAAGGGGGAAAGGAATAGAGGGGATAAGTGAGATTTAGGACCTACAGTTGTGGATGAAGGAGGTAGGGAGGCATTGGCTATGGTTGGCTGGCACCGAGGACGAAGGGTTTCTCCAATGAGGGAGATGGCACGGAAGAAGGGGCTAGGGCACCTCTGAGTTGACCGCCGAGAGGCAGATGAAGTCAAAGAGGAAGGAGACACTCCCAATTTGGCCGTTGGGAGGCTATAAGATGACGAAGGAGGAGGCTCACCAGAGCTAGGGCGGAGGTGGCCAGAGAGGGAGTTTGAAGAGGGTTTTTGGTCCAAAACCTAGTTAAGGAGCACGGCCTTGCATTGGGCGTACTTTTATAGGGCTTAGGATGAAGTTCCAAAATTGGAAACAAGCTTGAAAACTCTGAACTTCTTGCACATATGGGATACCCACATCTCCATGCGTTCGCATGGGAGCTTGGGAAAGACTTAAGGTCAAAGGCTGGGTTTGATTGAAAGAGAATTCCTCAAGGAATCTCTAGTTCAAATCTGGGACTGATTGATTGAGAAACGAGCGATAAAATCTTGCTCGAATATCATCAGAGGTGTTACAACTATTCATAATGGCGGTAGGGACCTGTATGTGAAGAATATGAAGAATTTAGGTTGGTCCCTGCAAGGATTTCAAAAGTTGAGGGGTTTTTTGTAAGAAAAAGAGTCAACACAGGATTAAATTGCAAACTAGGTCAAGATGATCTCTGATTGGGCCCAAACTTTGGTACAAGCCTAATTTTGACCCAAGGAATATGATGGTGAAGTTAGATTTAGGTTTTGGCTAAGTTTGATTGGGTAATTTATGCAAATACCCAAATTAGGGCAATTGTCTATCTGAGACTGTTTTAGGTCAAAATGGGCTCCAATGGTCAAATCAAGGATGCCATACCATAGAGAATATTTTTCTATGATTTTTAGAGGGTTTAGGTGAATTTTATCTTGACCAAAACCTCATTTAATTAAATAAGTCTTTTTTTAGGGTTTTAGATGTCATCAATTCTCGTAACACGTGAAAACCTTTTTCTGTCTTCACGGACCCTCTTGTTAGACTTTAATGCATATTTGACCTTTAATAAGCCCTTGAGAAAGCCCACGGTTGTTCTGCATTCACGATATGATGGTAAAATTATAGTTTTTACCCTAGTTTCATGTTAAACTCTCACAAAGGATGTGCAGTGAATTACAATTCTTTGGTGGTTATGTAGGAGCATTTATTAATGGATTTTTACTAATTAGAGATAGTTATGGCTGATGATGACATTATCATCATCGTCCACAACAATCACCCCAACCCATTCACCCACCCTTTGATCCTGTTCTAACCCTTGAACCAAGCTGATTTCATACCCTCCAGTTTATAATGAGGATATTGCAAAACTTAGGAATGGGGGGTGTTAAATTGCAAACATATGGAAACTCAAATTCTCTCAAGGATTCTCATAAATACATATTCAAAAAACCAAAAAAAGAATTTTAAAAAAGAAAAAAAATGGAACGAGGAGGAAAATTTTGAAAATTGACTGTATATCATTCTTGAGGAGAAAATGAGGAAGTGATTCAAAATGTCAAAAAGGAGTACATTCAAGAACAAAAATGATAGGCACTAGCACTTGATCATGGAAATTACTTAAGTTCTAGTCCTAATCAAAGGAAAAAAATTAAGTCCTGAAATGGCAAAGAGACATGGAGATTAGTATGAGTTCTAATCTTAGACCACTTGGGCTTGTTTTAGGGCTTAAACATTTAAGTATTTGTTAAGATCCGGATTAATCCTCAAGAGGATGAGGAAAGTGTGAAGTTGATGCATTAGATCTAAGGCTTAGGGATTATTCGGCCCCATTGTCTACCCTTTGGTTTGCAGGACTTGGTAGCCTAAGCACCCAAAATCACACACTTAGTCTAATTCAATGCACTTAATAAAGAAAAATCTACAAAAAGTGTTTTATTATGAAAAATCATCTCAAAGATCTAGCTTAGGAGTGACTTGACAACACATGTTGATTGGATGAGTTCCTGACGTGGAGAGGTAGGAAATTCCCCTCGAAGATGCATAATAACATATCGTCTCCTTGGTACTTGTCTCCTAGGATATCTAAATATCCTACTGGGGGCATGTAAGCACCTTGTGCTAGTTCAGGTGCCATGGGCGGGATTATCCCGAAATGTCGATTGCCAGGGCCTAAATTTAGTTACAAAATGCCATGGGCGGCACTATCTGAAAGTGTCAAAAGCTAGGGTTCTAGGGGTTGCCATGGGCAGTGCTATCCCGAAGCATCGATTGCCAGGGATCCTTCGAGGATTGATGGTGGGGACAAGAAATCCAATACAGATCGTGTTTAGGGCCAATTCGAGGCTGGATCTAGGGAAACCTAAAAAGAAAAGAGAGAGAAAACTCTCCAAATGAAAAAAATCTATCCTCTCTCTTCCAACAAAAAGCATTGCATTGGCAAACTGAACTTAGGCCTGTTACATTTATGCAAGGGTGCTTTAATTGCTGGGTTCAACGAACCTTTGGGTAGTTTTTGTGGGCCTTAGAAACCTTCATGGTAGACTGAAACTAAAGTTGGTCAGGTCTGGATCTTAATTAATACTTAGTACCTCTAGGCCTACTATTAGCATTCTGACCTAAATTCTAAAAGAGTACAATAAAATTAGGACTCTGAACTTCAGAGCATGGTCTAGAACTCTAGTACTTTTCATAAGATTTTACTAGGGGACAAGCAAAAGCTAGGCATGGGGGTATGATGGGAACACCATCATGAGCCCTAACAAGCCCAATTTGGTTTGATAAAGTTGATAAAAGCTCCTACATAACCATTAGAGGGTCCTATGTGCATTCTATTCTATTTTAAGAAAAAGGGGTTAATTAAAGTTCAAATGGTCATTTTTGACTAATAAGAGGGCCTGTGCAGACAGAAACGGGTTTTCATGCATTTCAAGAATTAATGGACATCCGAAATCCTAATTTCAGACCTGCTTAATTAACTGAGGTTCCGATTAGGATAAAATTCACCTAAACCTTCTAAAAATCATAGAAAAATATTCTATAAGATTTAGTATCCTTCATTTGACCATCTGAACCCATTTTGACCTAAAATAGAGTCTCAAATGGGAAGTTGCCCTCATTTGGGTTTCTACATAAATTATCCAGTAAAACTTGGTCAAAACAAAAATCCGATTTCACCATCAGGTTTCTTGGGTCAAAATTAGGTTTGTACCAAAATTTGGGCTCAATCAGAGATCATTTCGACCTAGTTTGCATTTTGGTCCATTCAGACTTTCTCATATTCACCCCTAACTTTCGAAAATCCTTACCAAGATCCCGCTAGCTTCATTGTATTCTTCACATTTGGGTCCTTGCTACCATGGCAGGTGTGAACCCAAAGGTGTCGAGCTTCAATCAGAGATTCCTCCCTGATTACTTGGTGTAACGAACGCGTGCCCCAGACGTCTTCTAAGACGTCTGGGAGGTGGCCCAGATGTCGGACAAGACGTCTGGGATCACATCCAGACGTCTGACCAGACATCTGGGATCGTTTCCAGACGTCTGGAGACGTCTGGAGAACGGAAGATTCGTCTGCGCTCCTATGCGCGCAGACTCGCGATTCCTCTCTCTCTCTCTTTTTCCCTCTCTCTCTCTGCGGCTGCAGGCGACCTGCCACCTCCTCTCTCCTCCTCGCGCGGCTTTAAAAGGCACGCCTCCCCTCCCGTCTCCACCGTCTCCTCCTTCTTCTCCTTCCTGTGCGCGAGAGCGAGCGCGAGGGCGGCAACGGTGGCCGCAGTGAGCGCGGAGGAGGTGCGGCATGCGAGGGCGGAGCTCTGTCGTGAGGGCGAGCTCGCCGGAGCGGCTTGGCCGGCCAGCGGAGGGCGCAGGGGGCGCAGAGCGACGCTGAGAGGGACCTGCTGCGGTCTGAGCAGCCGACGCGCGAGGTGCGACGCGGGCGGCGTCGCGAGCGAAGGCCGAGCAGCGCCCTGATTCTGGAAAATTTCCAGAATCAGACGTCTGGGTTGATAGCCAGACGGCGAGGTCGACGTCTGGAATCTCATACAAACGTCTGAAAGGTGAGTTTTCTGCCTTCTCCTTCCTTCCTGTCGACTGACCGTACTGAGGGAGGGAGTTGGCTGTGCGCAGGTTCGCTGATTCGCCATCCTTTGCGAAACAGACGTCTGGAAGTTGTACCAGACGGCGGGAGTGACCTCCAGACGTCCGGGGTGACCATCGGACGTCTGGGAGCTAGGCCAGACGTCCCCGCAGACTTCTGGACATCTGGGAAACAACGCTGGATAGGTAATTCTCTGATCCACTGTTTAAGACGTCTGGAAGAAGTTCTAGACGTCTGATTTTGCTCAGTATCATCTTTTTCAACCCGTTTAGGGCCCATTCGGGCTCCATTTTCCGCGTTTCGAGTTGCGTTCTTTTCAGAATTAATTCCTCTACCTGTCTACAGTAGCTATACACTGTTTTGAGACCTTCCTGGTGTTTGATCCTTGTGATAGGACCTCGTTCAGTTGCAGTCTTGGGAGTCGCGGAGGCACGCGGGATTCCCGATCACGCCCCCATTACTCCCGTTGTGCCTAGTAGAGTGGCTTAAGTTATTAAAATCTGTTAAATTATGAAACCATAAATAGAACCTAGGACATTGCATGAACCCTAGGAATGAGAAATAGATGGAATGATAGCTCCTAGGTGTTGCATGAATCCTAGGACTGGAAAACTAGATTGTATGATAGATCCTAGGATATGGCATGAATCCTAGGATGGAAAAACTAGTGGAATGTATAATACTGCAGTCTTGGAAAATGGAAAGAGATATAAAGCTGCCTGTAATTTGAATTAATAGCTGCCTGTTGTGAATAGATAACGTGGTTGAGAACATGGATTGTAAGAATGTGAAACTGGAAAGTGAAACCTGGACGTTTGAGTAAAAGGATGGAACCCTACGGGGAAGTAGGAGTAGAACTCCTAGAAAGTGAATGGAATAGTTTTGGGGAAGTGAGCTGGCCCTTGAGTACGGAGTACCAAGGAGAGCGACTGTCCCCCTGTTTAGTGCAGAGCGGAGCTAGCCGCCCCAGGGACCCGGGGTTAGGACTGGCCACTCTGTACCGACTTGGCGGCCCTCGCGTACTTAGTACCGAGGAGAGCTACTAGTGTTAGGAGAGTACTAGCTACCCCACGGGCCCCGGGGTTCTGCTTGCCTCCTTCACCGACTTGTTAGGCCCGCTGGGGCAAACCAGGGTAGTCATGAGAGGGTGCGCGGACTGTGGAGGGGCAAGGCCCTGGTTTGGTTACTGTGGAGGGGCAAGGCCCCGGTTGGTTACTGTGGAGGGGCTGGACCCCTGTTACTGAGAGGGCTCTGCCCTGGTTCCGTGCTGTGCTTTGGGCGCACCCGTTAACGGAAATGACTGACCGCGTGCCAGTACGGGGTAGCTACCTGTGCATTTATCGCACGTGCCGTAGTCACCGTTACATCTGTCAGTGACCTTGGGGTGGTTGACCGAGGGTAGGATCACCACGGGGGACTCTCCCGGCCAGGAGAGCACCACGTGCTACTTCTACTTTTTGGAAAAGACTGCAATCAAGATCGTTCCCACGAGGAACATTCGAGATCAAGTAAAAGATCTGAGAAATAAATGAAATAGTGAGACAATTGAAAGATGTAAATAATGAAAGTAACGGAACATAACAGCTACTGTACACTCTACTGTTGCCTTTAGTTAGTTGCCACTCTACTCAGCGTTTTGCTGACGTGTTCACTCGTTGCCTTTTTCAGGACCAGGTGTTGAGCAGCCAGGGTCAGCGGCTGCAGAGGACGCTGGGCCGAGTAGGGTCCAGTAGAGTTACCACAGTCTTTTGTACCTCTTTTGTTTTTGTTATAGTGAGTAGTTTTGTTTCCGCTGTACATTCTTTACCTGTAGTTCATGTTACATGATAAATGTTGTTCTACTGTTGTGGTGGTACCTACTGTAGTAGTTTCTTTCCTTACTGCTGTACTTTCTTACTGTTAGTTATATTCATGCTGAATGTGGTTTATTTTACTGCTCTTTTGGTTACTTCCTCGTTGGACGACTAGGTCTTGGGATTAGTCGAGTCGGTCCGGTTCTCGTGTCTCGTAGGGACTCGGGAACCGGGTCGTTACACTTGGCCAATCCCTTCCAAAATTTGGAGGGACAACCCTGAGGAGTTTCCTGATCAATTAAACCTAATCCTAAACTCCCAATCTCCTTGTGGAGCTTGTGTGAAGTCCTGGAAATCGCCAAATCCTCAACCCAAATTTTTGAGCTTTCAAGGTTGGTTTCCAAGCTTGGAAGCTCATCCAATGGCCTATATACGAGCCTCCTTGATTGCCTTACTTCAGCAAGTTTTTGAGCCACAATTCCTATTCCTTCCCTACCTCTGGCTCGCTCCAACTTGTCTCTGGCAACCTTCTCTACCCGACCTCTTTACCGGCCACCATGTACAATTGGTTGCCGATCATCCTTCCTTATTTCAAACTGCACCTCTCCATACCTGTGTGGTGTCCTCTAACCCCTTCCTCGTCCCCGTTCCCTCTCTCAGAGCCTTCACCTTCTCTGGTGCTGGCCATACCGCAACCGGCGCCTCCTACATCCCCCTTCATCCAATAGCCACTACAACTAATCCCTAGACCTCTACTGATCATCCTAACAACCTCAAACATCCGGTCGACCACCGTCATGCCTACTCCAACCTCATCTTCCACCTTGCTGGAATACCTCCAGTAAGCTCGTGCACCCACTCTACTCCACCAATCCGTTCACCACTAACCTCCATACCATCGCCGTGTCCACGCAAGCAAAACCCCTCAAGAAATTGAGGGCATTGCTGCATTGATTGCTCCACCGAACACCTCCCCCTTCTCCTTCGTATTTCACCTCCACCAGCCACTTACGATGACCTCCATGGCATGCCACCGCCCACGTCGCACTTGTGCGAAGCTTCTGAGTTTCTCTGATGTGGTCGTAAGGTTGTGTTTCATGTTTCAGGTTGTCACCCTTCACCGCCATTGACGGAGCTTCCTCCCCAACCTCAGGTGCTTCGTTCTTGCCCTGTTCTTCACCGAATCTTGCTCTAGGTGACGCGGACTACTTCTAGGAGGGTGTCCAGGCCCTCAATTGAGCCAAAGACCTATAGCTACCACCCCAATTGCTAAGACCTTCTCCTGTAGTTTCATGCAACAAAGCTCATGTGGAATTGTCCCACATCATGAAGAACGAAGGTGAAAGAGCAGAATAAAAGGACAAAGTGTTCTAGGCTTATCACCCAAGAACACGAGAGGTCGGGTCCCTCCACACGCACACACACTCTCGGCCCGTTTACCCTCTTATTCACTCCTCGGCTACCACCACGTTTGGTAGCCCTGTTCAATCAGATCCTCAGATACCTGAATAGCAACCTGTTTAGTCAGGTTAAAGTGAAAGAGAAGAAGAGGAGAAGAATTTGTGAGAGAGTGTGGGGGTGCTTTGCTCTTCAAGGAAACCCCTTGATACTTAGTCGTAGAAGAGATTGCGAGACCCTTATCTGTGAAAGAAGAAATGAAGGAGAAAAGAAGAAAGGCACTGTAGTGAAGCTTCTATTAAGGCGTATGAGCACCTTGCCAGGCATCTGATCCTGTTGACTTATGTTCCTGTGGCTCTTTGGTTACTTATCTACATGGATTATTTGATTGAGCCTTACTGTTCACTTATTTGGGATTATTGTGTGGGGTAATTGGTGATTTAATTCACCATTTTACCCCATTCTTTTGCATTTTGATACTGATTCTCATAAATACATTATTCTTGAATAGAATTATTATTCAAATATGTGCTAGAATTATGATCTTTGAGATTAAATTGCAATACTTGCTCCCTGTGTTCGATCTCGAATTATCTGACGATTCTTAGAGATATAAATTGTATCTGTTTTCGAGCTATTTCAACTATATTACAACGAAGCAATTTTAAAACCCCATTTTAGCTTGTTAGCTCTAGGACAATCCTCGTAATTCAAAGGATCATAAAAATCCTTCAAGGGTCAAGTTGCCTGACCATTCATTCATTGAAATCATTGCTGCATCTTCTACAATTGGTCCAACTACCTCTGAATCAGCTCTTGCTAGTTCAGGGGTGGGGGTGGTGGTTGTTGATCAGCCATGGGATCTGCTTGGCTATAACTCAACCTCCACCTCCAGGAATGGTCTATAGGTCCTTCCAAGCGAGGGTTCAATGACCTCCTTCCAAGCATACAGTGGAAGGAAGTTAGAAGGATGGGAAAAAGGAGCCCTGCAGCACAAAAAATGCAAGCCTGTCGTTAGGTTGGGTAGCCGAAAGACCTACAGACTCTTAGAATCCATCTTAAGAATATAAATGATTTACTCTAGTTTTATCCGATCAATCCAACCATTAAGAAGGGTGGACTGGGGAGAAGGTTCTTCTTTTGGCTTGCACCTTGGGTTCCTTTGATGCCCCCCAACTGTGGTCGTTTGACGCTACTCCCCTGGCTAGACATCAGATGGACCAGTATAAGTAGGTTAATCGAGAATAATCTCAATTTGGGCTTCGAAGAGCGAATCAATCCTTAAGGCCATCATCTAATCTATTTTAGTTAGGCTTGGGATATTTGTGCTTTTGGAATGTGATGGGCCCTTTAGATGGGTTGTGCCCTTAATGATCAATTCAAATGTGTGTGTGTGTACAACTAGGGTTTGCAAACAAAGGTTATTTGATGATGTGTCTTTTAAGGTTTAACCTTGTTTAGTAGATTTTAGGGTTTAAAGTTTAGGTTCGATCAATCAGGGTTCAGTAGAATGCTCCAGGTTTTAAAAGCACTGGTGATGATGTATTCCTTTAGAAATCAGAAAAAAAATGTGGAGTGCCTGGTTCAGCACTAAAAATCAACCCTAAGTGGAAAGTTACTGATGAATCACTTTTATCTTGAGTGGTGCAGCTCAAACAGCTCAATCAATCAACCTGTTGTACCACTTAATTAAGGCACACAAAAGGTGATTAACCTTGTCTGATTTCTACTCTTTCATTTGTTGATTTGCATGTACCGGTTCCACAGGTCAGAATCCCGATTGAGTAGATAAAATCAAGATAGGTTATGTGCCTCAAATGTGGGTGTTCATAGTGTGCATGTTGATTCGTCCCACAATTAGAAGATAATTTTTTTTAATATGCTGGGGTAAGATGAGTGTAGGTGGCAAACAAGACAAACAAATTCTATCTTAGGGTTTATGAAACACCTAAGTAGATTAGGTCTTAGTTATTGATGTGGCGAAAGTGAAACTAGTGGGGGGGAATGTAGGGGCACTTACAAACACTCTACCTATACTTTACTTCGATCTATTGTACTCGGATCTCCTTGCTAGGGTACCTGCAAGACAATAAATCAGAGGTAGGGTTAGTAATAAGTAAATACAAAGAAACACAGAAAATAAGAAAGTAAATTCCGTTGCCTCGGAAATGGTGCCAAAATGATCGACGTGTTCTCATGAGTGGAAAGTTGGGGTTAGGAAAAACCCGTCGCTGTAGTCGCAAAACACGTTACCAAATACAATTTTTTACCAAAACTCCAAGGGAGACCTGGGTCAAACACAGGGAGGCGACGTTTGTTTTCTTTGGAATCTGTGCTTCGTGTTGTTTCTTTTTGATATTTTAGGGTTTTGTTATTTTTTTGTGTTTTTGTGATAAAGAAACAAGCAAGATAACTTCACAAAGTGGAAAGAACAAATTTGATATATCACAATGTGATGCAATTGTTTATTACAATATGCTGAGAAAATATGAAAGAGATAGGGGTGAGAAGAAATCTCCAGAATCGGCTGTTCGGCGAGACAACAGTGCTTGGCGGCAGCTTGGATGGAGGAGGTGAGAGGCTAGATGACGGGGATGAGATGCCGGAGGACGATGGGTGGAGGAATGCTTCACTAAGGCACGGAATAGGGATGAGGAGGTGGAGGTGATCTTCTACCAAAATGGAGGTGGGAGGATAGCTCAAAGGCCTCCTATGAAGGTGGTGAGATGGAGGAATATTTGGTGGGGTATAGGAGCACTACACTAGTACGAGGCCTTTGGAGCTTGGAAATGAGCTCTAGGGGAGCTTTGAGGGGCTTCTAGAGCTAGGGAGTAGGTGGGAATAGCATAAGTAGAGATGCCTAGGCAAGGGAGGTGTGTAGGTCTTTATATAGTGGATGGGAGGGGGCTAAAAATGGACATAGGGTAATTAGCGACCTCCAAGACATCATTGTAGCTCCACCTCAAACGTCGTTGTAGCCACCACACGCCCGCTCACGCACAAGCTACACTGGTCCTACATCACATGCGCGGATCGTGCTTGTGCACCATGGTGTGCATTATCATGCGTGCTAGCGTGCACGTTGGCGTGCTCGCGGGTGCACCCAATTAGAGAATTTGGGGCGGGGCCTTTGCGGGTCTCCAACCCGCACCCCTCCCTTGGAGGCCGAGTCTTCAACCGATGCGCCAAGTTGACCGAAGGGTCGAGATGATGTGTTGTGGGCACATGATGGAGGAGGGCTCTCATCCATTGGATTTGCATCCAATGGCTGAGATTCCTTGTTGGATGACCTTTGGAAGGACGTCGGGAAACCTTAGGTGCTCTAGATGGTGCCACATGGCACCATCTGGACCATCCACCTTTCCTTGCTTGCAGAGGATGCCACGGTGTTTGGATCGAGGTGATTTCCACGCTGTCGAGCTGCGACTGTCACTTCGGATCCATCCATATGGTTGTATTCTTCATCCGAAGCTTGTAAAGATATCGCATTGCCTCCAGGCCATAAAATGTTGGAATTACTATACAACATACACAAATTATCCTAGACGCAATGTAATGCATGTTATGCACAATTTATACTTATGGAATCCAATGCTATGCTTAATAACTTTCATAAATAAGCATTTTATCATGAATTCATGCATGTTTATTAGCGGGATAGAGGCGGTGGCGTGGGACACCGGGTAGAGGAGCGACGTGGGATGAACTCATGGGAGAGACACAGTGGAATGGGATGCAGGGCAGAGGAAGGTGGCCGTCGGGGACAATGGAGGAAAAAAGGAACTCAGAAGCAATAGTGACAAGTTTGTTCTGCCGACATAGCGTTGAGGGGGTTAGGTAGGTGGGAGGAGTAGGAGAGGAAAGGGAGGTCTTGTCGAGGGCTTTAGGGTAAGGGGATGATAGAACCGTTCTCGCGCATTTGAAAGTCGTCGGAATCGTAGTATAGTCACGCAAAAACATTCGTCAAAAATTAAGTTTGTAAAAAGTATGAGACTTGAGTCTCCGTCGTTCGTCTTTGGGAGGCGTTACTTTTACTTTTAAAATCGATCTTTTTGCTGCTCTACTTTGTTTGGAAATCGCATGGCAGTTTATGATTGTTACGTATTTAGATATGACATGCTTAGTTGCAATAGATGATAATGAATAGCAGGCAACTTTAATCACAAAACAAGAATGACAATTATTAAGCTCATGGTGATTTCAAACACATAAAGAGATATATATATATAGATGCATTTTCATTCATTCATTGGGGAGTTGTTTGCACAAGAAATTTATAGGAAAGCTTGTCCATAAATGTTTGAAACGGAAATCTAGCTACCAGAAGATGACTGCATACAAGAATTAATGGGAGGATTTCGCATGCATCATTGGGGGAGAAGTTAAGACTACGCTACTAAGCAGTAATAAAAGCAGTAAAAATTATGGAGAGCATAAACTAAATCTAGTAGAATAAAGGGAATTCAGGGGTGGTCCCCGATGGCCTTGGAGTGGTCGGGAGAAGAATGAGGGGCGGCCAATGTAGCTTAGGTCGGCCCTTGGAGAGAGGTAGGGTTGATCCAGCATCCTGGCATGATGTCCTCCATGATGGTGGTGAACTCGTGGAGGTGGAGTAGCTGACCTAAGTGAAGGTGGGCGTGTATGGAGCTAATGAGGTGAGTGGTGCCAATGGAAACCAAGGGATGTGAATGGGGTCACTTGGCCACCCATGGGGTCTTTTTATAGACCCGATGGCTTCTCTCTAGAGAGGTGTGGAACTCTCTAGAGAGAGTCCAAGAGTGGCCAGCCAAGAGGTTATGAGATCCAAAAATTATGGATCTCATTTTGAATGCCTCTTGGTTGCTAATTTTGACAACCAAGAGGTGGCGCTAATTCAAAGAGAGTTCTAGAGAACTCTAGAGAAGTGTGTGTGCATGAGTGGGTGTGTGTGTGTGTGTGTGGTTGTGCTCTATGTGGCTAGGTGGCTTAGGTTAGGTCCTAAGGGGTTTGGGTAGGTGTAGGTCTTAAATTAGGGTTATAAACCCTAATTGCTAAGGGGAAAATGCAATTAAACTTAACCTAAGTTTAATTGAATGAGTGTGAACCTAATTGAGAGTGAAATAACTCAATTAGGTTGGGTTTAGGTCAATTGAACTCTCAATAAGTCCAATTGAACTTCTGTGGGTTGAGATCTAAGCTTAATTGGACACAATGAGTCCAATTGACTTAGGTGAAGGTAATTGACTTTGATCTAAGTCAATTGGGTTTGGTGAGGACCTAATTAGGTCCTTAGGTAGGTCTAGAGGTGATGTACTAGGGTTAGGACACCTTAATTTAGGTTCCTATGGGGTTGGGATTAGGTCTAGGGAGCAAGAGATCCAAGATCAAGACTTGAATCTTAAAATAGGGACTAGAGACCAGTACCAGACGTCCAATAGTGTGGTCAGACGACTTATACTAAAAAATCAGAAGTCCAGTCTTCAATTCTGGACGTCCAATCTGAGTCTGAGGGAAATCAAGGTTCTATTTTCGGTATTCTGCAGAAATTGGAAGTTTGACAAAGTGTATGGACGTCCAATAACACTGCAGAAGTGGGTTTGAGGTGGCTAAGGGTCTTGGACGTCCTATAACTTATCTGGACGTCCAGATAAGGGCTGGAACTAGGGTTTTAGGGCTTCCTAGGGTGTTGTGACCTAATCTAAGGGTGGCTAAGGTTTGGGGAAGTCTCTAGGCTATCCTAGGGCTAGGATGGACCTAAGCTCTTCACATTTTATTGCTTTATTCCTACTTAATAGAATAAAAAACCTTTAACCCCCTTACATTATTGTTCCTATATCTAAACTAAGTCTTCTGCTCTAGCTCTACTGCAACTCCCATTATTCTAGATCTAGCTTCAGATCCTACTCCAGATCCAGCTCCAGATCTGCTTATTGCCTGCAATTGACATAATGCAATTAATATGCACATTATAACATTAGTTTATGCATAGCTAAAGTAAAGTAGTAATGATGCAGATAATGCGTATGCATGTGTGAATAACCCTAATTTATGCTAAGCCCTAGCTTAATCTAGGTCAATTAAGACCTATGATTGCTGTGCAATCATACCCCCATGCCTAAATCTTGCTAGTCCCTAGCAAATGCAAGACTAATTTATTTATAGAAAAGGTCCCTAAGGGACCGATTATTTTATCAAGTGTATGCAGAGAGATTTTCTTCTTTTTGTTTTCATCCTATGCTCTAGAAATCCAGACAATCGTGAAAGTGCGGCTATGAAGCTTTTGCGATGAATTCAAGTAAAAACCAATACACCTCTAAAACCTGTATTTGACCCCTAGTAAAAATTCTAGCGGGATAGGCGGACTTCTTCCCTCGGGGTATTCAAGATATTCTATGAGTTTCACCCCGGCTTTAGGCTTAGGTAGAGAATCTCTGAGGGAAAGGATTATACAATTGGTGGCTCATTCTCACTTGGTGCTACATAGAGACTAGTACTACAGAATCTAGATTCCTGGATTACTAAGTAACTCAACTCAGAGAAAGACGAGAAAAACTATGCTCTCCTTTGATTCCTTTGTATTCATTCTCTCTTTTTCTTTTTTTTGTTAGAGCTCACTATCTTAGCAGATTCACACATATGATCTGTATTTGGTGGTCTCACTAGGCATTAACACTTTAATTGGGTTCTCATAACCCTAATACTATGTCAGAATTCCTCAGCCAGTATTTGGGCGGTCAGAAACACAAAAAAATAGGTTAGGGCCATATTTGGTGGATCTCAATTTTATTTGGTGGTATTTGATGAGACACTCATCATGATCTCTAATTACCCTAATTAACTAGTCTTCCTAGTTAATTAGCTAAGATTATGAATATATAAGGGTTAACTATAGAATAAGGGATATTTAGTCGAGGACCTTAAAATAAGTTAAAAATGACATTTTATCATTCAATTAACATTATTAATAATATAGTTAATAATTGGACTCGAAATCCTATTAATCATTCCCTTAATTAATAAGATAAGTAACTTAAACTTAATGTAAACCTAAGTATACAATAACTTAAGTGATTTTACTTAATCTAATAAATCAACCTAAAAAGGTCAAAAATGTAAACTCAAGGTGTAAACATAATATTTTATTTTATTTACTAACATATATAAAAAGATGAAAAAGATCTAAGTTAAAATAAACCTTCAAAACCTGGGTTTGCATTTTAGTCCTTACTTTTCATTATAGTCGGGTCCTTATTTCTCACATAGGTCCTTAAGTTTTATTTCATTTAAGTTCCTCTTCGTCTTCTTCTTCTTCTTCAGCTAAATGAACGGCTGGCGACAGAGAGTCACCCCACCACGCGATTACCGCCCTACCGACATCATCCTTCTTTGTCCAAGCTCTTGCAGCTTGCGTTCACCACCTCCACTTCATCCACCGGTCTGGATTAATCGGGAATCCTATTTTTCAGTGGGAGATTACCTCATCATCATCGAAGACGACGACGGAGGTTAAGCTCCTTGAGCTCCTTCTTCGGCCAAACCCCGCCACTCTCTTTGCTGCAAACTACTATAAATACCCCCTCACACCTCGGATTTTACTTAAGTTGGCTCCCTTCCCCCTTCTAACACTGTAGCCGACTTCGATAGGCTATTCATCTAAAACTCCGGTGACTTTCCATTCCATTTTTCGACTGCCTTCATTCATCTTAATCAGCCGAGGAGATCCGCCGTGGTCTTCCACGTCTTTAACACAGGCACCGACCCAAGGAATCCTCCGCTCCACCTCAAATCCACCCACCGAAGATCTTTCTTCCACCCTCTGATTTCGTCGTCTACTATGAACCTTCGGCAGAACCCTATTGACCCCTTCGTCTAGGTAACAGTAGATTAGGAGTAGGAGTAGGAGTAGTCTAGTTTAGTTACTTTAGGTAGTTAGATTAGATGTAATTTTAGAATTTTAGTTTCATCTTCTCCGACTCCGACGAGCTCCTTAAGCTTGTCAGAGCTTCAATCTTGTCTTTTTAATCATTGTACACCTTCCTATATCTTCCATGACCATTTCTAAATCATTTAATCACTTAATCGATCACCTAATCACCGAATTCAAATTTCACCTTCACCGACTACGGACACTGTCTATGGTGATAGTAATCGACCTAATTTCACCTCCATTGGGTTCTTCATCAACTATTCACCACTTATGAACCCTAATCGACACTATAATACATATAAATATCACATATAAATTAAATGCCCAAATATAATTAAGTTCCTAAGCCTGCTGTCCATGGTAGCTCAGGAGCAGTTCAAATCTTAAATTAAATATATATTTATGAATATAAACACTCGTTGACTTGTTTTAACCTCTCAAACGAGTGGTTAAACAAGTCCTGACCTTATCTCAAATTAAATCCTTTAAGGAAATGATTTCAGTGTCTAATCTTAACTCTAAAGAAATAATGAAGAATTAAATGTGATACTGAGGTTCCTTGCAACCTCAGGATCCATTTTGAATAAAAAATGGCATGTTTTAATAAATTGTACACACTTTTCATATTTTCTGAACTCATCGGAGCTCCGGCGAGCTCTGGCGAACCAAAATTGTGTTTCAGCCTCTAGAACTTGTTGAGTAGCTCCAGAATGATAAAATATGGATCACTGATTAATTTGAGGATATTTGTTTGAAGATTTAACCACTGGAGTTGTAGAATGAACTTCATCTTCCCCAACGCCGGTGGAGTTGGAGAAATCTGTTTAAAGAGATTTTAGAAGCATTTAATGATCCTAGAAGCTTCAGTGCAATGCATTAAAGCTGTTTAAATCTTTAAAACACTATAACAACCACTGAACAATTCTATCGAACAAACATGTTTTCAAGTTCAGGCAGCAAGCCTGAAACCTTAAGAATAAGAGTTAGAATATCTTCCTGAAGATCTGAATAAGTTCTGGATGTTGAGGAGACTCTAATTAAGGATTTAATTTCTTGGGAGGAAGCTTTGAATAGAAAGCCAATTTTTGTGCTTCCACAGTCAACATGAGTCTGTTAATGGAGATCTGAGCTCAAATTGAGGTATTGAGGAGTGAAAATTATTTCTGGGAACTTGTTTGATGATCTGAAAGTGGTTAAAGTGAGATCAGATGATTTATTTAGTGAGAATTTAGTTTCTGTCAATTTGGGTTACTTTCAAACCCAAACCAACAGGAGAAGCATTTTATTGAAATTTAAACTTGAATCCTACCCAGATTAATCTGGTATAACCCTTAGAATTAATCTAAATTAATTAGAAACACCTTTAAGTGTTTGTTGCACATATTGAAGTCTGAAATTTGAACTCTGAAGATTTCAGAGAAGTGAAGAGCTTCTCTGCTGGTCCTGAAGGTCTTAAAAGCTTAAAACCTACTCTAACAGATGCAGAATCACTTATAAAACATGTACAGACCTTTAAATAAAAGAGAGAAGTCCATCTGAGGACTTTGCAGATTAAATTTTACTTCCAGGCGTAAAATTAACCCGTAGGAACCCCTAATTTCATCTTTCAAATTGAAGAGGAAAGCATCTTCAAAACCTTAAATTGACCCTGCAATTACGTAGATCTATCTTAGAGCTTTATAACAAACTTGAAATCACTCGATTTGGAGCTCTGGGTAGAAAGTTATGATCATTTGAAGTTGGGTTTGAAAGGGGTAGGATAGTCCCACATCGCTTGTTCACGAGCACGTGCCTGGGGGTAAAAACAATTTGTTACTCTGGCTATGCAGTTGATGCGAAATATGCGTGATTTGTAAAAGCGGGTTTTTATCGTCATTGTAACACGTAAATTCACATACGCTTTTAAATTTATATCCTAGATAGAGGAGTATCTAGGGTTGTCCAAGGAGGCAAAAATTGTAATTCAATTCTCTTGCTAAAAACACATCTCAACTTTCTTTTTGGTTTTTTAAATATATATAATTTTTTTGTGTTTTGAAATAATACGGGCAAAGTGAGAATTGTGACAAAAGAGTCCTAACACCTAAAATGCTAAGCTGAAACTTAAGAGATTAAAAAGTCCACTACCTAAGCTCACTTTAGGCAAGTGGAGGCCTAGAGTAATTAGGGAGTGGAGTAGAATAAATGCTAGAACTACAGTAACAATTGCAACAAAAAATTAAAAAGAAGGCAATTTAATTAACTCGAATTTGTGTTCTTTTTCCAAGACAAGTAGAGGAATGCTTCTACTAGAAATAAAAAAATTTAAAAGCAATAAAAGAAACACAAATCCTCTTGCAAAAATTGGTGAAGAAGGGAGTCTTCTTGCTCCAATCCTAGCTGCTCCTTGGCTTGAAAAGAGGGCCTCCTTCTCCTTCCTTGAGAGCTCCTCCAAGGTGGAAGCTACCACCTTCAACGCTCTCCTCCAAGGGGTGGGCGTGCACCACCCTCAAGAGCTCCTCCAAGGTGGCGTGGACCACCTTCAAGATCTCCTCCAAAGATCTTCCTTGCCTGGCTTCTCCTTTGGCTGGCGTGGGCACAAGAGAGAAGGGAAGAGGGGAAGGCACCAAGGGGACAGAATATCCCCTTAATCTTCTTCTTCTTCTTCTCTCTTGGGTGTGGGCTTCTAGGGATAATATGGGAGTGAAATTGCTAGCCAAGGATGGTTTGAATGGTGGTGGGTAGTGGTCTTTTTGTAGGGTAGGATGGGGGGTTAAGGTGCCCCTTGAAATGGAGGGCTAAGATGGAAGGATGGAGGTGGTTGGTGATCCTATGGCCAAGGGCATTTGGCGCCAACCCAAGGGACTCCTAGGGGGTGGTTATGGGTGGTGACACCCGTTGAAGTTGGCGCCAAAATAGCTTCTAGAAGGGGGTCTTAGGTGGCGCCAAGAAAGGTTCTAGAAGGAGGGGGTATGTGGAGGGTGGAGATGGGTTTAAGGGGAATTGTGTGGTGGAGATGAAGGGGATTTTTGGAGGGAAAAGTGGCACCAACAAGGGGTAGCTAGGGCGGTTTTGGCGCCACTTTTAGGTGTCGTTTGGAGGTGGTGAGTAGGCTAGGTTGGCGCCAAGTAGGTTAGCTTACATGGAGCTTAGGTGGAGCTAGTTGGGTGGAGTTGTTAGGTGGGTTTTTGGGGTGGTACAAGCCAAGGAAGTTGGAGCATAGCTAAGCTAAGCTAAGCTAGCTTAACTAATGGAGGAGTAGAGGAGGAGGTGTTGGAGCTAGGGTTTGGAGGGAGGAGTTGAGGAGGAGAAGTCTGGAGCTGGCTGCTGCTGAAGAGGTTGACATGCAGCTACTCTAGCTTGCCTAGCTTGCTAGTTCTTTGCTAGCTGCTAAGCCAAGCTAAGGTGAGCTGGCTTCTACCATGATGAGCTGAGGTGAGGTAGGTCTGGTGCTCCCAGGGAAGATCAAGCCGGTTGAGGCAGCTAAGGTAGGTTAGCTCAACTAAGTTGAACTAAGCTGAGTCCCCGGGAGCTGGAGTTGAGCTTCCTGAGCTGGGATGTGTTCTTCAACTGGCTGGAGTTGAGTGGAGCTGGATGTAGCTGGATCTGTGCTGGGGCGAACTCCTGTCAACTCTGCTGAGCTAGCTAGAGCTCCCTGTGGACTAGTGGGAGCTGAGATGAGCTAGACTCAGCTAAGTTGAGCTGGATCTGAGCTGACTTGAGCTACGGTGAGCTAAGATGAACTCTCTTGAGCTGCCATTCAGCTGAGATTAGATGAATGGAGCTGGGATGAGCTAACCCTAGTTCAAATGAGCTAGGTTCCAACTGTGGTGAACTGAATCAAGCTGAGTTCCACCTAGTCTGAGCTCCTCCTTCACCATTTGCCTTCTTGAGTGCTAGGGTTTTAGGGATCTGTATATCTGTTCATCCCTAACACTCACAAAAACACATTAAAATAATAAAAGAAAATGCAATGCATGCCTAACCTAGTGAATGCCTAAATGCAGCCCAAAAACCCATTTGCAGAGTAAAATCCTAAGAGCTAGGTTTGTTTTAATGCATAAGATGATAAATTAACGTTTATCAGCAGTCGTCAGCGCTCGGTGCACCGGTTATCAATTCGATCTGAACATGAGCATGTGTGTGTGTGCGGGATTATGCCTACGGGTATGCACCCTTGGGGGCATGAGCGAGATTGTGCCCTGGGAGGGTAAGAGAGGCCTGGGAGGCCGGGTTGAGCTGGAAATGGCTCGAAACTGTGAACCAATAAGAAATAAATAAAAAATGAACCTAATTGAGATTAGGCGAGGACTGAGTAGGGTCTAGTCCCACCCTAGTCTCAAAGTGCTGTGTATCCTCGAAACGACCTCGTCGCAAATAAATAACTTTTGGTTAAAAAAGTAAAAAAAACCCGGTTCAGCTGAAAGTTTAAGGGAATTGAAAGAGAAGCCGCTGAAGGATGTTAAGTTAAAATGCTAAGTGTTGAGTAAAGGCTAAGGAAGAAAGGAGCACAGGCACTAAGGAAGAAAAATACTAAGGAACAAAATAAGAAGACTAAGGGAAGAAAAGAAGGAAGGAGAAGACAACAACAGAAGAAAGGTAAGAAAGAACTTGAGATAGAGAAGAAAATAAGAGAAAGAAAAGAAGAAGATGAGAGGCTAAAGAAATAAATGAAGGATATTATTTTTCTTGCATCATTACTTTTTGTTCTTAATAGTAAAAAGGTATGTTTTAATAAAATAACTTTTAATTGCCTTAATTTCTTTGGAATGAAATTAAATTGAAAAACTAACATGTTTACTTGTTAATAAAGTACAACATTTTGAGTAAATATATTTTTCATATGGAATTTTGCATATTCTTTATAGTTTAAATATTTTGACAAAATTCATGTTTTAAAAATCAACTTAGTTATACCTCCTAAACTTATAGAGATAAACGAAAATTGGTGAATTTGGAGAAAATTATTATACCTCCCAGTGAACGACCTGGACTCAACCAGTAAAAATTTCTAAAATGTTAGGTTAATTCGACCCTATACTACACAACTGACACAGCTTTGAGTTAACCTAAGTGATTTCTTCTACTCTTAATTAATTGAAATTAACTTAATTACTGAGTTGAGTGAAACCATGCAATCAGTATTGCCTCGATGAAATAAACACTAAATATTCATTCTCTTCTTTGCTTTTTCTTCTTTTTCTATTATATATATATATATTTTCTCTTTTTTGTTTTTAACATAACACAACTAGCACACATTCATGAACTTTATTGAGGAGGCATTATTAGGGATTGGTGGTACTTAAGAGACATTGGGTGGCTTATTTGGTGGAAGTGCCTACTCATGGCACCGGGAAAGACGGATAGGACAGTGTATTTCTAACCTTGACATCAATACCCTCCTTCAGCTGAGGATTCCGTAGAGAATGGTCGTAACCATCCACCTTAGCCCTAGTTTTATGAAAACTCGCTCTTCGCGAATTTGCCTTATTCGATGGCTCTCAAAATTTCGCACAAAAATGTATACACGGGAACTGAGAGCGAAAACTATGCATAATCTCTGAGTATCATCACCTAATTATCTACGCTTCCTGATTCCTTGCACTAATCTTAGAGCACCAGAACACTCTACTCTTCTTCTCACACTATTTGGTGGATTTTTGGAAGAAAATCAGCTTGACTCCCAAAATACTATCCAGGGGTTCAGGAAAAGAAGCACTGTTTCTTCTCGACAGACTGAAGACGTTTATCAGCCTTCATCGTGAATCCATTGCAAATTCTACAAGTGTGTGAAAAGTTGTACTGGATCCCAGATTACAGAAATCAACTAGAGGATAAAATCCTTGATAAATGCCAGTTCATCATCATTTTTATGCATTAAAACAAACCTAGCTCTTAGGATTTTACTCTGCAAATGGGTTTTTGGGCTGCATTTAGGCATTAACTAGGTTAGGCATGCATTGCATTTTCTTTTATTATTTTAATGTGTTTCTGTGAGTGTTAGGGATGAACAGATATATAGATCCCTAAAACCCTAGCACTCAAGAAGGCAAATGGTGAAGGAGGAGCTTAGACTAGGTGGAACTCAACTTGATTCAGTTCACCACAGTTGGAACCTAGCTCATTTGAACTAGGGTTAGCTCATCCCAGCTCCATTCATCTAATCTCAGCTGAATGGCAGCTCAAGAGAGTTCATCTTAGCTCACCCTAGCTCAAGTCAGCTCAGATCCAGCTCAACCTAGTTGAGTCTAGGTGATTTTAGCTCCCATTAGTCCATAGGGAGTTCTAGCTAGCTCAGTTGAGTTGACTGGAGTTCACCCCAACTCAGATCCAGCTACATCCAGCTCCACTCAACTCCAGCCAGCTGAAGAAGAACTCATCCCAGCTTAGGAAGCTCAAGTCCATCTCCCGGGGACCCAACTTAGCCCAAGCTAATTGAGCTAAGCTACCTTAGCTGTCTCAACCAGCTCAATCCTCCCCTGGAGCACCAGACCCTTCTCACCTTAGCTCCATTCAATAGAAGCCAGCTCACTTTCGCTTGGCTTAGTAGCTAGCAAAGAACTAGCAAGCTAAGCCAGCTGGAGTAGCCCCATGTTGGCCTCTTCCGCAGCTGCCAGCTCCACTTTAGCTCTGGACTCTTCAGAACCAGCTCCTCTCTCCAAACCCTAGCTCCAACACCTCCTCCTCTACTCCACCATTAGCTAAGCTAGCTTAGCTTAACTTAGCTTAGCTTAGCTATGCTCCAGCTTCCTTGGCTTGTACCACCGAAAAACCCTATCTAACAACTCCACCAACTAGCTCCACCTAAGCTCCACATAAGCTAAACATACTTGGCGCCAACCTAGCCTACCCACCACCTCCAAAAGACACCTAAAAGTGGCACCAAAACCACCCTAACTACCCCCTTGTTGGCACCACTTTTCCCTCCAAAAATCCCCTTCATCTCCACCACACATCTCCCTTTAAACCCATCTCCACCCTCCACATAATACCACCTTCTAGAAACCTCAAAGTTGGCGCCAACCCATGGCACCTCTCCATGGTTGGTGCCACTTTTAGGTGCCTCTTGACCAACCCTAAATACCCCCCTTACACCCCTTAGGTGGCACCAACCATCCTTAACCCTAGGATCATCTAACCACCTCCATCCTCCCATCTTAGCCCTCCATTTCAAGAGGCACCTTAACCCCTCATCCTACCCTATTAAAAGACCACTACCCACCACCATTCAAACCATCCTTGGCTAGCAAATTTACTCTCATATTCTAGCTAGAGCCCACACCCAAGAGAGAAGAAGAAGAAGAAGATTAAGGGGATATTCTATCCCTTTGGTGCCTTCCCCTCTTCCCTTCTCTCTTGAGCCACGCCAGCCAAAGGAGAAGCCAGGAAAGGAAGATCTTTGGAAGAGATCTTGAAGGTGGTCCACACCACCTTGGAGGAGCTTTTGAGGGTGGTGCACGCCCACCCCTTGGAGGAGAGCATTGAAGGTGGTAGCATCCACTTTGGAGGAGCTCTCAAGGAAGGAGAAGAAGGAGACCCTCTTTTCAAGCTAAGGAGTAGCTAGGCTTGGAGCAAGAAGACTCCCTTCTTCACAAAATTTTGCAAGAGGATTTGTGTTTCTTTTATTGCTTTTAAAATTTTTCTTTTCTGGTAGAAGCATTCCTCTACTTGTTTTTGAAAAGAACGCAAATTCTAGTTAATCAAATTGCCTTCTTTTTAATTTCCTATTGTAGTTGTTACTGTTGTTCTAGCACTTATTCTACTTCCACTTCCTAATTACTCTAGGTCTCCACTTGCCTAGAGTGAGCTTAGGTAGTGGACATTTTAATCTCTTATGTTTCAGCTTAGCATTTTAGGTGTTAGCACTTTTTCGTCACAATTCGCACTTTGCCCGTATTATATCAAAACATAAAAATATATATATATATTTAAAATACCAAAAGGAAAGTTGAGATTTATTTTTAGCAAGAGAATTGAATTGAAATTTTTGCATCCTTGGATGACCCTAGATACTCCCTTATCTAGGATATAAATTTAAAAGTGTATGCGAATTCGCATATTACAATGACATTAAAATCCTGCTTTTACAAATCATAAGATATTTCGCATCACTTTTTGGTGCTGTTGCCGGGGAGGCACGGCTTTGCATTTCTCTCTTGGTTAAAGTGGATCTCATCCCCTTCTCTTTCTTTTCTTTCGTGTGTGCAGGAACTAGTGTAGGAAGAAAGTGGGAATCAAGAAGTGAGAGCTCAAAGTTCCTTTTCTTCCTATGAAATTCAGGTTTGTCCCCCTTTCTGGTCACATAATTAATTCAAACTACCAAAAACATATTAAAATTGGCTTTCAGGATCCCAAAATTTTAATTAAGTGGAGTGGTTTTCACTAAAATTCATTGTTTGCTTGAATGTTTCATTAACACCACTCCATTTCAAGTATTGGTGTTCTATTTTTCGGGCCTAGATTTTTGTCTGAACTTGAAAAATCAATTCCTAACACCGCAGGCCTCCTAAAATCCTAAAATTTCATACATAGGTTCCAAATTGAGTTAGGAACATCTTTGCCAAATTTTAGATCAATTAACTTTGTATTTAATTTTTAAAAATTCATGGACTGTAGAGGGGGCACACCCTCTAATCTTCTTATTTTGCTACAGTCCATGAATTTTTAGAATTTTTATGCCCATCCAATTTTTTTGAAATTTAGCTTTCTGGAATCCTTTTGAAATTATAAACATCATATAAAATCACCAAAATTTTATGAGGTCAGTGGTAATACTGAAAAGTCCAAAATACCCATGGATATCATTTCTGGACTTTGACACCAGTGCACATAAAAATTTAAAACAATTATCAAACAAATTCCTAAAATCTGACAAAATTTTTTTCTGGAATCCTTGTTTGATTTTACATAAAGTAGTGGTGTTGGTTGCATTTTTTGGACCACTACCTATTCGGAAAGCCTAAAAAGAATTCATTAGTAGTAATTTTCTGTATTAGGATTCAAATCCAATTAGGGTTTCTTTTCTTGCCTTTTAGTCCCACAATATAAAGGAAATATACCATCACCCATGCAACTTATTTTTCCTTTGATTGTGGAGTTTCAAACTTGTTTGAACATTTAAAAAAGAATAATCCTAAAACACATTCAATTAAATTGAATCCTAAAAAAACATATATACAAAAAATTGTGTGACAACTTGCTTTTCATTGGAACCACTTTCCAATTCTTGAACACACACAAAAAAAATTGAAATAACAAGGCAACAACCCAATTAATGCCCTCCACATTCCATGTGCACTATAGTATCCTAGACCTAACTAAAATCCGTAGCAACTTGACCCCTAAGGCTTAATCAACTTAGACTTGCTATATGGGTCTTAAGTTTTCTTTAGTAAATACCAATTTTGTCATCTATATCTGGTGTCCAGGCTGAGGGGCCATGTCAAACAACCAGGTGCGAGTTTGTACAAGCACCCGGGGTTTTCCCTGGGAAATGTTTGGGCCCAAACCTCCCCT
The DNA here is from genome assembly GCA_037157565.1 of Thalassia testudinum. Lineage (NCBI taxonomy): Eukaryota > Viridiplantae > Streptophyta > Magnoliopsida > Alismatales > Hydrocharitaceae > Thalassia > Thalassia testudinum. The sequence continues at coordinate 66,535,313 of JAZHRO010000007.1, read as the reverse complement.
TAAGCAACTTAGCTAGATTTGTTGACAAAATGGGTATTCACTATTGAATACTTATTTCCTACGTAGACCAAGTCTTAGGTTTATTGTTAGGGAGTCGCACTTAAGTTAGGTCTAGCTTTGTTTGTTTGAATTGCACACTTTCTCTCATCTCTTTCTCTTCTCCTCCCCTCCAATTCTTCCCAAACAGTGCATGCATGGGCGACAGTTCCAAAAACCACACCTTGAGGGACCATCTGATTTCGCCCCCTGTAGCAGAAACTCATTGTTTTCTTCCCCCTCCTCTTCTAAAGAAATGGAAAACCCAAGAAGCCGACAAAAAAATTCTGCTTCCACTTCTAACCCGTCAGCCGACCCACAAGCTGACTTCACCCTCCCTCACCTCCCTAACTTGGAGCAACCAGAAATACCAGCAGGGCCAGGTGGCCCTCCAATTATAACTCAAAATCCAAATCCCTTTGCATTAATGGTCGACCATTTGGTTTGACTACAACAAAATCAAGAAGATTTAGCAAGGACTGTCACGAACCTAGCTAACCAAGGACAAAATCCACCACCCCACCAATAGCCTGTCGTTCCTCTTAAGAATTTCTATGAACCTTCTAATTATGAGGAAAGACCAGGGGTGGTCATACCACAAGGGGATTTTTAGATCAAACCAGCTATTCTAAACCCTATTAAACATTTTCATGGTCTTCTAAGAGAGGACCCTTTTTGTCATCTCGAGGAATTAACTGTCCTTGCTCCAACCACTCGTTCCCGTAATGTGCAGGAAGACATGTGGTTAATGAGACTTTTTCCTCTCTCTCTTAAAGACAAAGCATCTCATTGGTTTAGAACGGTTGGGTGCCCTATTACCACCTGGCCCCAATTAAAAAGCGCTTTTCTTAAAAAAAAATTTCCGATCGGTTAAATGAATGCATTAAGAAGATCCATAATGACCTTTCAACAAAAAATTGGTGAACCCCTCCATGAAGCCTGGGAAAGATTTCAGGAACTTCTAAGAAGTTGTCCCCACCATGAAATTCCACAATGGTAGTTAGTGCAGATCTTCTATCATGGATTAGAAGATTAATTGAAACGATTTGTGGATGCCTCATGTGGGGACAACTTTCTTAACAAAGACGCCGAAAGTGCCTATCTCCTCTTTGAAGAAATGAGTGAAAACTCATTTAACATGACTTCAATGGACACTTTTGGTAGATCACAAAACCCCAAACACGGAGTCCATGAAATTGACTCCAAATTCACCTCTGTTCTAGTCACATAAGATGATCTATATATGTTAGCTCAACGACTGGACCAGATGTAAATTCACCAAAAGAAAATGGAAGAAAAGCTCATAAATAAACAAGCTCGACACACTCACTCTCCACACACTAACCCCCCACACATTCTCCGAAGAGAAAATCTACACAACATTGATGCCACATCTACTGGCCAGCAATTTCCGACTAATTTCCTGCAAGATTTGATTGGGAATTTTGATCAAAATATTTTTGATCCCAAATCGAAAAATATTTATGCTCTCCAGGAGAAATTTAGAAACCCCTCCAACACTTCCAATCAAAACTGGAGGACTAACCCGAATCACTCCTGGAAAAACCCGAACCCGATTCCTTTTCCCAAACAAAACTATTTTGGGAATTATGGCAACCTATGTATCAACCTGGACCATCCTAGGATGACATTAATAATCAGTTCATGAAAACTCTACAAGGAATGCAGACTCAAATGACAGAAGTAGCATGCATGATTACTAACTTGCAACACCAAGTTAAGGTTACTACTGATCATCGACCTATTGGGAATTTACCTTCCCAACCCATGCCCAACCCAAATAATCAAAGGAATCAGTTCCAAGGTGGATATCCCAGTCAACCCATTCAACCAGCACCTCAGTATCCACCAGGTTTCAATAACAGTCAAGCTTCCCATCCTCATCCTAGAAACAACCAGACTGCAAATGCAGTTACTTTAAGGAATGGGAAAACCACTCACAATCCCCTGCCTATTAAAAAAACCCGCTTTAATGAAACACAGATTAACTCTTCCCCATCTCCCCCTCCTATTGTTCAGGAACCAATTAATGCAAAATAGGGAAATCCTGCTCCATTTCCACAAGCCCTCCACTCTTCAAATAAGAAAAAGAAGAAATTCGAGCCCACTGAGAAGGAATTAATGGATTTATTTGGGCAAGTAGAAATTAATATCCCTCTCCTAGATGCCATTAAATACATCCCTGCCAATGCAAAATTCCTAAAAAATTTATGTACTCCGAAAAGGCAGCCTAGAAATTTAGGAAAGGTGATCCTTCTAGAGACAGTCAGTTTAGTTGAGCAGAGCCGATTGCCTCTTAAGAGAAAAGACCCTGGCGCCCCCCTAATTCAAGTTATCATTAATGATACCTCATTTGATCGCACTTTGTTGGATCTTGGTGCCTCAATTAATCTTATCCCCATAGTTGTTTTTGAGGAATTTAAGATCGGTGAATTAAAGCCTGTTGATGTTACTCTCCAATTAGCCGACCGATCTGCAATTAAACCAAGGGGAATTGTTGAGGATGTTCATGTCCGGGTCAAAAATTTTCTATTTGCAATAGACTTTTTAGTCCTAGACATAGAGGTACCAGAAGCACTAAAGTTTGCCCCCATTATTCTTGGAAGACCATTCTTAGCCACCGCCCACGCAAATATTGATTATGATTCTGGAAAGATGAAGATCATGTGTGGCAGTGAATCTGTAACCCTAGACATTTTCCAAGTTTCTAGGCGGTTCCAAGAATCAGATTTCTTTAATGATTCAGATTTAGAAATAGAAAACATTGTGGAGGAAACTTTGCAGATTTCCCATTTAGGTTCCTGTTTTGCCATCAATACGGTTCTTGAACAATCCACTTCTCACCCTTCCACCCTAACCACATGTCCAACTAACCTTCCAGCTGACCCTTTCACTCTCACCTCACCACTAACCCATGAAGCAGAAACTCTTTCGGAGCCGGGCCCACAATTGGAATTAAAACCTTTGTCCGACTCCCTTAAATATGTCTTCCTAGGTCCTAATCAAACCCTACCCCTGATTATAAATTCAGGACTTACCGGGGCACAAGAGCACAAACTTCTCCAGGTATTGAGTAAATATTGATAAGCTATTGGCTGGACCCTTTCTAATCTTAAAGGGTATTCATCCGACCTATTGTACGCATCGTATATATTTAGAGGATGATTCTCACCCCTCTCGCCAACCACAAAGGCGCTTAAACCCTATTATGCAGGAGGTGGTAAAAAAGGAGATTATTAAGTGGCTGGATGCTGATATCATCTACCCCATTTCTTACAGATCCTGGGTTAGTCCAACACAAGTTGTGCCCAAAAAGGCTGGACTAACAGTTGTCACTAAAGATAATCGAGAGAATGTAGCCACTCGAACTGCTTCTTCTTGGCGCGTGTGTATTGATTACCGAAAATTAAACACCGCCACCAAGAAGGACCATTTCCCACTCCCCTTTATTGATCAAATCTTGGAGCGGTTAGCTGGATGGGATTTTTACTATTTTCTGGATGGCTATTCCGGCTATAATCAGGTAGCGGTTCATCTTGAGGACCAGGACAAAAGAACTTTCACCTGCCCCTTCAGAACCTTTGCTTTCCGAAGGATGCCCTTCGATCTTTGCAACGCACCTGTGAATTTTCAAAGGTGCATGCTTGCAATTTTTTTTGACCTGGTAGGTGAATGTTTAGAAGTCTTTATGGATGACTTCTCTGTTTTTGGAGATTCTTTTTACCATTGTCTCAAAAACCTTCAAAGAACTCTCCAAAAATGCATAGAAGTTAATTTGGTCCTCAGTTGGGAAAAAAGTCATTTCATGGTCCAAGAAGGTATTGTCTTGGGCCATGTTATTTCAAAATAAGGAATCGCGGTAGATAAAGCAAAAATAGATGCTATATCTAAGCTCCCACCACCCACTACTGTCAAACAGATCAGATCCTTTTTGGGTCATGTGGGTTTCTATCGTCGATTTATACAAAATTTTCCCAAATCTCCAAGCCCTTAAGTAAGCTTCTCACTAAAGACCAGCCATTTGATTTTAATGATAAGTGCCTGGAGAGTTTTTTGAGGTTGAAGAAAGAGGTTACTGAGGCACCAATATTGCAGGGACCTGATTGGAGCAGTCCCTTTGAATTAATGACAGATGCCTCAGATTTTATTGTAGGGGCCGTTCTAGGGAAAAGAATTGGCAAGAAGCCCATTGTGATCTATTATGCTAGCAAAACTCTTGATGATGCACAACGAAATTACACGATTATTGAAAAGGAACTTCTTGCCATTGTATTTGCCTTAGAAAAATTTAGATCTTATCTGTTGGGGTCACATGTCATTGTATATACCGACCACTCAGCAATTAAATATTTGCTGACAAAGAAAGATGCGAAATCCCGCCTTATTCATTGGATTCTGCTGCTCTAGGAATTTGACTTGGAAATCAAGGATAAGGCGGGATCGCACAATGTAGTGGCCGACCATCTCTCTCATCTTATGACGAATGACATAATGACCCCACCAGATCAGTTCCCCAATGAAAGCATTTTAGCTGCTACTACCCTCCCTTGGTTTGCACCCATCGCAAACTACTTAGCAATAGAACGAATCCCCGCTGATTGGCCAAAAACAAAACAGGATAAGTTCTTTGCTGATATTAAATATTATTTTTGGGAGGAGCCTGACCTTTTCCGCATTTGTGTCGATCAGGTCATTCGATGATGTGTACCCGATTCTGAAATTCATGATATTTTGACACATTGTCACTCAATGGCCTGTGGCGGACATTTTTCGGGCAAGAAAATTGTAGCTAAAATCCTTAATGTGGGATTTTATTGGCCCAACTTGCACAAAGATGCTCATGACTTTGTTCAGTCCTGTGTGCATTGCCAGAGCATCGACAACATGACTCGGAAGGATATGATGCCCCTTAATCCTATTTTAGTGGTTGAAATTTTTGATGTTTGGGGCATCGACTTCATGGGACCGTTCATCAACTCTGGTGGGTATTTATATATATTAGTCGCAGTCGACTATGTTTCAAAATGGATAGAAGCAATACCCACCCGCACTAGTGATCACCATGTGGTTGTCGAATTTCTTAAGAAAAATATTTTCCCAAGATTTGGCTTACCAAAAGCCATTATCAGTGATGGAGGCTCACATTTCACCCACTCACAATTCTTTCTAAATATGGGGTTAATCATAAAATTTTCACACCCTATCACCCCCAAACAAATGGCCAAGCTGAAGTTTCTAACCGGGAAATTAAAAATATTTCACAAAAGACGGTTAGGCCTGACCACAAAGATTGGTCCACCAAATTGGACGATGCTTTATGGACCTATCGTACCACTTTTAAAGCCCCGCTCGGCATGTCTCCCTTCCGTCAGATTTTTGGGAAGGCATGCCATCTCCTGGTAGAATTAGAACATAGGGCTTTTTGGATAATAAAACAACTCAACGTAGATTTATCTGATGTCGGTACCCATAGAAAATTACAATTAACTGAAATGGAAGAATTACGTAATTTTTCCTATGAAAATGCAAGGATTTATAAAGACTGAACAAAGAAATTTCACAATAAAAATATATTATTCGGAAACACTTTGACGTTAATCAACGTGTTTGCTTTCGATGTGAGATTATGTCTTTTTCCTGGCAAATTAAAATCTAAATGGATCGACCCCTTTATTGTCCATAAAATATATCCATACGGCACTGTTGATCTTTTTGATCCAAAAACTAATTCGACCTTTCAAGTTAATGGCCAACGTTTAAAGCCCTATTTTGATCATACGCCTAATCTTCCGTCTAAATCTTTTAATTTTACTGAGTCAGCCACCCTTGATCACTAATGCACACTACGCCCGGCGGAATGGCGTAAAAGATAGCACTGGATGGGAGGTAACCCATCATTTTTTCCTGCTTTCCTTTTTTCTTCTTTTTCCAGGTTTTGATCATCCTAAACCTGACCGTTCTTCACTAAGGTGATCCCTTTTCCCTCCTAATGCATGAGGACATTGCATATCTTAAGCATGGGGGGTGTTTTTAAAATTTGACGATCGATTTTGGATTTTCAAAACCTAAAAACATGCATTTTTCTTTAGTTATTTTATTTTTCTGCTTGCATACCCAAAAAAAAAAAATGTTGAAAACTTTTTGAGGAAAAAATTTTAAAATAGAGACTAAGGTTGAAAAAATTTACTTTTGGGTACAATGGGATTTAATCTTTAGCAAACTAGGGATAAGGATGCGAATCTGATCATTAGAATTTCAGGGTCACTTTTTAGACTAGATCAGATATCCTTCTCTAAAATTCCACCTGAACTCATGATAGTTCAGGTGACTTGATCTTATTTTGTAATGTGGAAAGTATTTGGCTTAGTTTCTGATTCAAAAACTTGCATTTCTTGATTAACTTCTTGTGTCAATTTTCACACACAAGCCAACACTTAAAAATAATTAAAAATTTGAAAAACTCCCTTGTTTGGACCTAGTAAAAGTCTGAAGCAGATGATTGGTTTGATTTCCCACTGTCGAGAAGGAGGAAAATGCCTCCTTGGAGGATGCAATGTCAATATGTTACCGCCTTGACGCTGCTCCATATCTATATTTCATATCTTTAGACGGTGCAATAAAGTGCATTTTAGCAGCTCAAGTGTCTTAGACGGTGCTCTACCTATAGTGTCGGAGCAAGAGCTTGAGTTTGCTTGGAGTGCCCTTTACACTGCATTGTGTTTTGGGGTTGTAAGCTCTTGGGTGGTGTCATGGACAGTGCTATCCAGAAGTACTAGCGCCAGAGCCCCCTAGAGGATTGGTAACGGGAATGATGATCCCGACACATTTGTTGTAAGGCTAAGCTAAAAATAAGCAAGGGGGAGAAAAAAAAGTAATAATAAATAAATTAACATGCCCTTATAAATGTTGGCTTTTCACAGGCACGGACATAAGGTTTTAAAGGATTTTGCAAGTTGCGAATCAGATTCATGAGCTAGAAAAATCCTAAAAACAAAAATTTCAAGTCATCTGAATTAACAAAGGGTTAATTTGTGAATTTTCTGGAGGATATATTGATCTCGTTTTGTCTAATGGTTGGATCCAAAATAAATTGCGATGTTTTTCTTTAACAAATCCTGTACCTCCTCTGTTTAGATCAACCAAGGTCCCTTAATCTCTTTCTCCTCAAAAGTAGAAAAAATTAGATTTCCCAAAAATTCCATTTTCCAAAAAATTTGAAGTTTTGCTAAGAGACTAGCAAAAGATAAGCATGGGGGAGTGATAAACACCAGTTTATCATCATTTTTATGCATTAAAACAAACCCAGCTCTTAGGATTTTACTCTGCAAAAGAGTTTTGGGCTGCATTTAGGCGTTAACTAGGTTAGTCATGCATTGCATTTTCTTCTATTGTTTTAATGTATTTTTGTGAGTGTTAGGGATGAACAGGTATATAAATCCCTAAAACCCTAGCACTTAAGAAGGCAAATGGTGAAGGAGGAGCTCAAACTAGCTATAACTCAGCTTGATCCAACTCACCACAGCTGTAACCTAGCTCACTTGAACTAGGGTTAGCTCATCCCAGCTCCATTTAGCTAATCTCAGCTGAATGGCAGCTCAAGAGAGTTCATCTTAGCTTACCCTAGCTCAAGTCAGCTCAGATCCAGCTCAACCTAGCTGAGTCTAGCTCATTTTAGCTCCCACTAGTCCATAGGGAGTTCTAGCTAACTCAGTTGAGTTGACTGGAGTTCACCCCAACTCAGATCCAGCTACATCCAGCTCCACTCAACTCCAGCCAGCTGAAGAAGAACTCATCCCAGCTCAGGAAGCTCAAGTCCAGCTCCCGGGGACCCAGCTTAGCCCAAGCTAATTGAGCTAAGCTACCTTAGCTGTCTCAACCAGCTCAATCCTCCCTGGGAGCACCAGACCCTTCTCACCTTAGCTCCATTCAATAGAAGCCAGCTCACTTTTGCTTGGCTTAGTAGCTAGCAAAGAACTAGCAAGCTAAGCCAGCTGGAGTAGCCCCATGTTGACCTCTTCCGCATTTGCCAACTCCACTTTAGCTCTGGACTCTTCAGAACCAGCTCCTCTCTCCAAACCCTAGCTCCAACACCTCCTCCTCTACTCCACCATTAGCTAAGCTAGCTTAGCTTAGCTTAGCTAAGCTTAGCTATGCTCCAGCTTCCTTGGCTTGTACCACCGGAAAACCCTACCTAACAACTCCACCAACTAGCTCCACCTAAGCTCCACATAAGCTAAACATACTTGGCGCCAACCTAGCCTACCCACCTCCTCCAAAAGACACCTAAAAGTGGCACCAAAACCACCCTAATTGCCCCCTTGTTGGCGCCACTTTTTCCTCCAAAAATCCCCTTCATCTCCACCACACATCTCCCCTTAAACCCATCTCCACCCTCCACATAATCCCACCTTCTAGAAACCTCAAAGTTGGCGCCAACCCATGGCACCTCTCCATGGTTGGTGCCACTTTTAGGTGCCTCTTGACCAACCCTAACTACCCCCCTTACACCCATTAGGTGGCACCAACCATCCTTAACCCTAGGATCATCTAACCACCTCCATCCTCCCATCTTAGCCCTCCATTTCAAGAGGCACCTTAACCCCTCATCCTACCCTATAAAAAGACCACTACCCACCACCATTCAAACCATCCTTGGCTAGCAAATTTACTCTCATATTCTAGCTAGAGCCCACGCCCAAGAGAGAAGAAGAAGAAGATTAAGGGGATTTTCTGTCCCTTTGGTGCCTTCCCCTCTTTCCTTCTCTCTTGAGCCATGCCAGCCAATGGAGAAGCCAGGAAAGGAAGATCTTTGGAGGAGATCTTGAAGGTGGTCCACACCACCGTGGAGGAGCTTTTGAGGGTGGTGCACGCCCACCCCTTGGAGGAAAGGATTGAAGGTGGTAGCATCCACCTTGGAGGAGCTCTCAAGGAAGGAGAAGGAGGCCCTCTTTTCAAGCCAAGGAGTAGCTAGGCTTGGAGCAAGAAGACTCCCTTCTTTACAAAATTTTGCAAGAGGATTTGTGTTTCTTTTATTGCTTTTAAATTTTTTCATTTCTAGTAGAAGCATTCCTCTACTTGTCTTTGAAAAGAACACAAATTCTAGTTAATCAAATTACCTTCTTTTTAATTTCCTATTGCAATTGTTACTGTTGTTTTAGCACTTATTCTACTTCCACTTCCTAATTACTCTAGGTCTCCACTTGCCTAGAGTGAGCTTAGGTAGTGGACATTTTAATCTCTTAAGTTTTAGCTTAGCATTTTAGGTGTTAGCACTTTTTCATCACAATTTGCACTTTGCTAGTATTATTTCAAAACATAAATATATATATATATATTTAAAATACCAAAAATAAAGTTGAGATTTTTTTTTTAGCAAGTGAATTGAATTGCAATTTTTGCCTCCTTGGACGACCCTAAATACTCCCCTATCTAGGATATAAATTTAAAAACCTGCTTTTACAAATCACGCGATATTTCTAAAAAATGGTTGTTGCGGACAATTTCTGAACCCAATGCGAGCATTGGAGGTTGAGTCAGTTGTTCTTTTATTTAAGGTCCTGAAGTACATTTTACATGCAGCTCCGAGGTTTTCCTAAGTGTTGGCAAAAAAAAAAATTCCAATTTTTGCTGTATCTACCCCCCATGCCTATGTTCTTGCATGTCCTCATGCATGACTATAAAAGAAAATAAATCTGACAGAGGATAAGTGGGTAGAAGTCACCTGGAATTGCTTCTGAAATTATACATTCAGCACCGCCCAACCTGTAAGCATGCAATATACAGAAAAGAAATATGCTAAAAGAAAAATATGCTATGTATAAAGATGGTTATGTATAGATGACGGTGAAATGTGGGATATATGCTATCTATATGTGCTGAGTTTAATGCCTCCAGCTAGGCGAGCACTCAATCACACGTCCTCACTCAGATGAACAGTCTTGTCAGGTGGAGGAAGTTCCTAGGCCAAAAATGGCTTGAGGCACTAGCCATTTGCCATGAATATATGCCCAGATTTTAGGTCCTTGATCTGGACTGCCCCATTAAGATATGGCTACATCACAACATACTGGCCAATCCATTTGGACTTGAGCTTCCCCGCGAATAGTTTCAGCTATGAATCAAACAACCAGACTCGCTGGTTGGGTGTGAATACTTTCCTCTGGATGTGGCAGTCATGAAAGGCCTTGGTCTTGTCCTTGTATATTAATGCATTCTCATAGGCCTCACACTGGATTTCTTCTAATTCACTGAGCTGGAGTTTCCGTTCTCAACCTCTTGCATTGAGCTCGAGGTTACATTTTCGCACCACCCAAAAGGCACGGTGTTCCAGCTCTACAGGAAGGCGATAGGCCTTGCCATATACCATGCGATATGGTGACATTCTGAGTGGGGCCTTGTATGTGGTCTGATATGCCCAGAGTGCATCGATTAATTTGTCAGACCAGTCCTTCCTGTCTGGTCTAATCGTCTTCTAGAGAATCAGCTTGATCTGACGGTTAGACACTTCAGCCTGCCCATTGGTCTACGGGTGATACGGGGTGGCTGTGTGGTGATGTACCCCGTATTTCTTTAATAACGACCTGAAATGGGCATGGATGAAGTGGCTTCCCCCATCGCTAATCAGAGCGCGGGGTATTCTGAATCTTGTTAAAATATTTTGCCGTACGAAAGAAATGACGGTCTTGTGGTCAGCCCGTCTCACCGGGATGGCCTCGACCCACTTTGAGACATAATCAACAGCTAGCAATATGTACTCGAAGCCATGCGAGTTTGAAAAAGGGCCCATAAAATCGATGCCCCAGACGTCGAACACTTCTACGACCATGATGGGTTGGAGTGGCATAGAATCGACTGACTGGCATCGTTTGCAGTGTTGGGAGTATTCATGTGTATCTTTGAAGAAGGTTGGCTAGAAAAATCTCGATTGCAAAATTTTTGCAGTTGTTTCCCATCCCAAGAAATGGACACCACACGCATCATTGTGGTAGAAAGATAACACACTGGGGATCTCAGAGTCTGGGATGCATCTTTGGATAATTTGGTCCGCTCCAATGCGGAAGAGCAGTAGGTCATCCTAGAGGTAGTATTTGGCCTCTGTAGTGAATTTGAGTTTCTGGTCCTTAGATAGGTTCGCGGGAATTTTGCCTGCGGCAAGGTTGTTCGCAAAATCCGCATGCCAGAGGAACTCAACAGAATGAACAACCAAAAGAGATTCATCCGAAAATTTTTCATGGATAGGTAGGGAATACGGAATGTGATCTGGGTCTAATTTGGATAGGTGATTTGCCACAACATTTTGTTTTCCGGCTTTGTTGCGGATTTCGATAGCAAATTCTTACAATAGAAGGATCCATAATGAGCCGTGGTTTGGCATCCTTCTTTGCCAACAAATGCCGGAGGGCGGAGTGGTCAGTGAAAATGATTACCTTAGACCCTAATAAATATGATTTGAATTTCTCCAACCTAAATACTACTGCTAGCAGTTCTTTCTCAGTGACAGTGTAATTGCACTGAGCCTCATTCAGCATCTTGCTAGCATAGTATATGACGAAGGGTTGTTTCTCCCGATGCTGGCCTAAAATAGCACCGACGGCAAAATCAGAAGCATCGTACATCATTTCGAAATCAAGCGACCAGTCAGGTGGTTGGAGAATTGGGGAGTCGGAAACAGTGCTTCGTAAAGTCTTGAAGGAGTTGAGACACGAGGTATCAAATTCAAATGGGACATCGACAACCAGGAGATTCGTCAAAGGCCGCGCAATTTTTGAGAAATCACGTATAAATCTCAGATAGAAGCTGACGTGACCCAAGAATGATCGAATCTACTTGACCGAGCTAGGTGGCAGTAAGTGGGAGATAATCTCTGATTTAGCCCGATCGACCTCGAGTCTGTTTTTGGAGATCCTGTGCCTTAGTACTATGCCATCCTCACCATGAAATGGCTTTTCTCCCAGGATAGTACTAGGTTTACCTCAATACACCGTTTCATGATCTTGGTGAGGTTATCAAGACAAGATTCAAAATCATCTCCGAAAATGGAGAAGTCATCCATGAATACCTCCACATAATCCCCAATCATGTCAGAGAAGATGGCCATCATACAATGCTGGAATGTTGCTGGTGCGTTGCAGAGGCCAAAGGGCATCCGCTTGAAGGCGAATGTTCCAAAGGGGCATGTGAATGTGGTCTTGTCTTGATCTTCTGAGTTAATTGCTACCTGATTATACCTGGAGTATCCATCCAGAAAGCAGAAGAAACTATGCCCGGCTAACCATTCCAAGATTTGATCAATGAATAGCAAAGGAAAGTGATCCTTCTAGGTAGCCATGTTCAGTTTCCTGTAGTCATTGCAACCCCACCACGATGTTGCAGTGCGGGTAGAGATGGATTCGCCCTTATCATTCATCATGACGGTGAGTCCTGCTTTCTTGGGCACTATCTAAATCGGACTCACCCACTGGCTGTCAGAGATTGGATATACCATGCCTGCATCCAGCCATTTGATGATCTCCTTCTTAACAACCTCTACCATATTTGGGTTAAGCCGTCATTGAGGTTGTCTCGAAGGTTTCAACCCCTCATCCGTGTAAATGTGATAAGTGCAATATGAGGAGCGAATACTGCGGAGATTAGCAATACTCCACCCGATAGCAGCCCTATGGTCTTGAAGCATAGAAATCAATTGATGCTCCTGTTCTTGGGTTAAGTGGGCATTGATAATGACTGGATATGTCTCACTTTCGCCCAAGAATACATACTTGAGTGAGTCAGGTAAGGGCTTCAATTCAATCACGGGTAGGTCAAAATTAGATATGAGAGTGGGAGGAGTAGAATCAAGGGTGGGGATCCTGATGAGAACCTCATCATGAGCCATAACTAGCTCATTTTGACCCAATACAAAGGATAAAAGCTCCTACATATCTCAAGGAAAGGCTTAACTCAGAGAATTCTGAGTTTGAGAAGAAAACCAGTCATAAGGGGTAAAAGTGCAATTTTACCAGTATAATCTGCATACAGGGTAATTCTGGGCCCAGACACAGGTCAAAACAGCTTAATAAGAATAAAAGTGGGATGAGATGATCTAGCAAGGGCTACAGCACTTCCAAGGAACCAAATGATAATCTGTAACCCTAAAACGACCCACTTCAATTCACAAGGTTCGGGGCAAAGTAAAAATAGAATAAACCCTCTAAAATTCATAGAAAAATAATCTCTAGGGTTTAGAACCTTCAATTTGGCCTTTAGAACCCATTTTGACCTACATTGAGAACCATGCCCAATTAATAACTTAATTTGGGTCTTTACGCAAATTGACCGGTCAAACAAGGTTTAATATGAAAATGAAATTCACCATCAGATTCCTTAGGTCCTAATTAGTCATGTATAAAAACTTGAGCCTAAGAAGAAACCTCCTTGACCGACTTTACACTTTGGTCCTCATATATTTACTCTTTGGCCCTCAACTTTTGAACCCTCGCATTTTAGCCCCTAACTCTCCTTCGTTCTTTGCAATCAGGTCCCTCCTGCAAAACCCTGCCAGCACCATGCTCCGGCGACCTTGCGCGGAGCATGGCGCCGCGCAGGGTGAGGTAGGGGACCTGGCAAGTAAACCGGGGGTGCCCTGCGTCGTCAGCCGTCGCAGGAGCACCCCCATGGTCATTGTAGCCCCCCATACCGGCCGTGCGAACGCACGGACGGTATGGGTTCGTGTTCCGACCATTCTCCGGCGAGGGAGACACGTCGTCTCCCTCCGCCTTCCTCCCTGTTTCATCCCTATAAATACCCCCCGCTGCTCCACCGACCAGGGCAGCCTGGATCTGACGGAGAAAACCCCCAGCTTTCTTCTCTTCTTCCTCCGGCAGACGCTCACCAGCTCCGGCGACTTCCTCCCCCTCCACCTCTTCGCTCTGCCGCAATACCAGCAGCAGAGACTTCCTCCCCTGTTCTTCCCGCGCCACGCCGCACCCAGCTGGCGCCTCTCCAGCCCTCTGCTCGCCGCCGCCCCTCTCCCTGAGCATCGTCTTCTCCGGCGACAGTCGACACGACTGTCGCCCTGTTCCTCCCCCTTCGTCCCTGCAAGTAAGTTAGACCTACTCCCCTTCTTCTCCTCTTTCTTTCCCCGCTTTCAATTTAGTCAATTAAACCCTCGATCGCTCCTGTTCACCCTCACCCTCTCCGCCTCCGACCACCCTCCGGCGAGCCGCGCCCATCACCTCAGCGACCCACACGGCTCGCCGACCACCGCAGAACATCCGCTTCCTCACCCTGATCCTCTTCCGCTCCTCCACTTCCCACCAAACACCCTCTGCAGATCCACCGAACACACCCACTTCTCCGCTCACAGTTTGACCTAGGACGACCTGTTGGCTCCATCACGCCCCCTGCAGACCCCCTGACCACCTTCGCCGTGCCACGGCGAAGGTCCCCCGCCTGTCTGATTTGGCCGAGAGGCCGTTCTTCTGTGACCAGGTGACTCGCCCGCCGTCGCCATTACTGAGCAGGCAGAGCTCCTTCACCTGCAGGTGCAGGCACGCCTTCGCCCAGGTTCGACTCCCAGGTTGCGCAGGGAGTCTCCGCGAAACGTCCCAGGCTCGCAGACGGGGCGAGGGCCGCGCGTGAAGACACGATCGCCCACTGCTCCCTCCGCGACGGGCGCTCAATTGGGGTGGGACATTTAGTCCCACCTCGGAACCTCTCGGAGGCGCGCGGACGCATAAAGGCAAAAAGTGCCTTATGCTGTCTGCCTCCTGACCACGGGGTGAGGTCCCTCTCACCCGACCCGGCCTCGTCCGTGACCACGCTCCGCGGACCTGGCCCGACCCGATTAGACTGACCTGCACTCCTCGCCCACCACGCACGCCGGTGGGCCTGGACCCGGGCCTGACCCGAACCCGATTACCCGGTAGCGCTCTGGGAGAGCTTCCGAAGAGTGATTTCAGAGAGAAAGAGAAACGCGGGGGAGGGGGGTAGAGTAGGTTTTGCCTCTTGACAAAAAAAAAAAAAAAAGAAACTCTGAAGTGTGCAGGCAAAAGAAGAAGTGCAGGAGAAGAAGAAGCAGCTGCACTGTAGCAACTGCTCAGTTAAGTCGTCGAAGCACCGGGTCAGACGACGGAAAGTCAGCAGCCAGAGCAACACAGAAGGCAGGCTGAAGAAGAAGAAAGAGCAACGGCCGAAGCAGAAGAAGAAGAAGGAAGACTTAGTAGCTGAAGGCAGAAGCTCTGCAGCCATAAAAAAGAGAGGTCACCACGATTGCAGAAGAAGAAGAAGAGAGGTCAAGGCAGAAAACCAAAGAAGAAGAAGAACAAGGAGCTCTGAAGAAAGAAAAACATCACCAACACAGGAACAGCAGGAAGAAGAAGAAGAGCATCACCATTGCAGAAGAAGATTATCACCGTATCAGAAACCAAGAAGAAGAACAAGGAGATCTGAAGAAAGAGAAAGAAGAACATCACAACAAATTCTTTCCCTCTCTCTCTTTATTTTGTAAAAGAAACATGTATATCTCTAGAATACGACTTGCTCCCTGAGTTCGACCTCGGGAACTCTTTCATTTTCCGAGTAAAAAATTTATATTTGAAATGTTGGTAATAACCGGCTTTACTACAACGTTATAACAAAACAAAACCGACGTTTCATTTTGGCGCCGTTGCCGGGGAGCAACGGCTATTCTAGAGGTAAACATTCCTGTTTCTTTTTTTTAATTTCTGATAATCTCCTCTCTTTTGTGCAGCTACAGGAACTCAAGAAGACAAGCAACCACACGACAACCACTCCGAAGACAGGTAAATTTTTCCTCTCACTATTAACCCCTAAGCTCTAAAGAGGAAAAGAACAAGCAATATAGGGCTAACCTGTCTTCCATATTTAGTAACCATAAAAGTTGCATGTTTTCAACTCATTATTTCTGCACACTATTAAGGGTATTTAAGGGCTAACACATTCTTGCTTAAGCCCTAATTACCCAACAAAGAATTAACTGGACCAAGTAGAGCCAACCTAGGATCCAACACGAGGGATTTAGAGACACACTCCTTAAGCAAGAATTGAGAAAACCAAATGAAGTGTGCCCAAGCCCTTGTCTGAAAATACCTATTCAAAGAAAATCTAAAACAATTGGCTCTCTAAACACTTGAACCCTAAAAGACAGGACCTAAAAGCTCTCAAAGAAAACAAGAGGTAAAGTTGACCCCTTGGGTCAACCAACCTTAAATTAGGTCACTCTTTGCACTTAAAAGACTAAAGTTCAAGTGAAAACCTTAAGCACCCTGATCTTAAAATTGGTAGACTTAAGAGGTCAAGATCCCCATTCTGGTCTACCTGGAACCGCAGTGACAAGAGAGGTCGGGTGGGGGAAACCCTGTAACCCGTGGGGACGCTCTACCGTGTAGGGGTCTTCGCGGGACTCTCCCTCTCTGGCTGCCCAGGTAATTCTCAGGTGGATGATCTTTCTGATCAAGGGGTCCATCTGCCCCGCACCTCTATAGTCACCCAACAAATTTTTGGGTGTCTTGATTGGGTCCAGCACCTGCTTATCTCATCCAGTCCCTCAGTATATGCTTGGAAGGAGGTCCTTGAAACCTCCTTTAGGAATTCACTTGCCCTGAGGTTAGACCTCAGTTCCCTTGTTTATGCAGCACCACCACATTAATCTTTCCTCTGATACTCCCTTCTTCCATCTTGGCACAACATGAGTCTACATCGAAGCCTTTGATTCCACATCTTGATTCCACCACCTAATCCAAATATGCAGCCAAACCACCTAAGACTACCATTCAAGAAACCTGAATATCGGAGATCTATGAAAGATAAAATGATCGAGGATGCCATAAAATTCTATGAAAAAGAAGAAAAAACCTCAACACCAATAGGAGATATTCAGGTTGATGTCCCAACAACCACAGCCTTCATCATAAACTGTGCCCAAACTCTATTGACAGGAGCCATAAAAGGATCAACCCGAGATATGCTCATGACAGGATACATTGAGATGGAAAAATTACACCAATCTGAATACCTTCAATGCTTGACAAATCCTGTACTTTGGGAACAATACCAAGATGCCCTTATGAAACGGGTAGAAATGATGAAATCAGTAGAACAAATTATCAACCAGAAATACCCGTATATACCAGAAACAAAGGATGAGTCATCTTGGAACAGTACTAAGAATCAATCCAGTTTCCCAGACCTCGGGATTGAGGCACAAGGTGGTTGTCGACTCCCAACCCAAATAGAAGATAGCATTAAAATAGGTTGGGAAGTTGCAGGAGAACACAATGCTGAGCCAACCCTAGGCCATAAATCACCAAGCTTAGAACTCCAAGACTCCTGCAATAACAAGATTAGAATTGAACCTCTGGAGGGTATAAATTCCGCCCCTTGTTTTGATAAGGTAACCCTCGAAGGTTATTCAGACTTAGGTTCTAATAATTCTACCCACATCCTAAGCCTAGAACCTAGATCTGAAACTTATTGGGAAGATTATGAGGCCCCTTATGAGAAAGATCAAATTTTTACAGAATATGATTCCGGGCCTTTATTTGATGAATGTCCTTTTCCAACATCCTCAGGAAATCTGATTGATTTTTCAGAAAACATGCCAATTTATGATACAGAAACTGAGGAGTTGGATGAGCAAGGTTTTAATGGGGTCTATCCTACCAGCTTAGAGCTTGAACAGAACATCTTTTTGAGCCCAGAAGTGACATATAGGCTAGAACCCAGTCAGGCTGCTGATTCCACATCTGATGATTTGTGCTGTGGTGGAATTCATGATCATTTTCGCCAACTCTCCGACAATTTCAGATCTGACTATAATTGCGAAGAGATTCCCCTTCCTGAACACGCCAGGCCTATCTACGACCTCAGTTCACATGACTCTGACTCTGACTCTGAGGTCCTGATTCCCGAGATCACTAATAACACAGAATCACTCCTTTTCGATCCTCAGGAACCAAAAATAGAAAATGCCAAGAGTGATTACAACCAAGAATCCAAATTTTTTCTCGAATCCGATTCCTTTCATCCTACAGACACTCTTCCGGCATTTGATAGTTACCCAGAGGACTCTCTACAGAAAACCACCTATCATCTGTTTCTAGAAGAGCCCTTGTATACAATGGCCACCTTGTCCGCACACACAGAACGGATCAAAACCTCTCCCAAACCCCGACCCGCAACCGGACTCAATTTCTATGCAGATTCACCTCTCACCGAGCCGATTGCATTTCCACATCGGGTTTCGAACATTGATCAGACTACATGCCATGCTCTATCATTCTCTGATCACCCCTGTAGGGTTCCTGCATCAACCACTGATTATCCTACGGGTCCCTACTCTGACCAGGCTGATTCGGCACAGCCAAACCCTGCGTTTACACTTCCATATCCATCTGAGCTTCATAATTTCTGGTGGGCTCCACACCTTTTTATCCACATCTATCAACCCACCAGATTGATTGGGTTTGGGCTGCATCATCAGCCTGTTCATCTGAACAAGCACCTGGTTGGACCAACCAGGCTCTTAATCAAGGTGCTTGTCGTACAAAACTCCGCTGATTTGACCATCCCCTCTCCATCGCATTTCCCGCTAGGCTGAAGGCATCAAATTTAGCGCTCAACGGGAGGCAGCCCGTCATTCTCTTTGAAAACCTGAAACTTGTTCTGACAGCTTTTTGCACTTGAAGTTCACACTTTAGGACAGCCGACTCCAACTCAGATGTTTGCATCTGGGATTTGAAATCGTCCGCAAAAAAATTCAACCCGACCCATTCACTCATCCAAATTTCTGTCTTAAGGAATGAACTAAGACCCCCTAGGTTACAATGAGGACATTGCAAATCTTAGGCATGGGGGGGTATGAAAGTACAAAAACTTGTAAGAAAAGGTTTCAAACAAAAAAATTCACATATGCCAAAAACACCATAAAAATTAAAAAATTTTCGAAAAAGAATAAGAGGAAAGAGGAGAAGAAAATTTTGTGAAGGAGAAAAGAAACAAAATGAAAAAGGAGCACAAAATTATAAGAAAAGTTGATAGTCATTAGTAAGGAACTAAGGAATTAACCTAAGTTCTAGACCTCATTCAAGAAAATAACTGAAAAGTGCACAATGAGATTAGTAAGAATGCAAACCTTAGGCATTCTTGAATAGACTCTTAGTACCCATTAAGATCTGGACACTCCTCAAGAGGTTGAGGAAAATGAAAAGCTGAAGTATTAGGTCTAAGGCTTAGGGAGTATTCGGCCTCGTTAACTAATTTTTGGTTTACGGGACTCAGTAACCTAAGCACCCTAATCTCACACACAGCCTGGTTCAGTAAGCGTAAAAATCAGAATCACGCAGAAGCGTCGCAAAAATCTGAAAAGAACACCTAGAATAGGAATGGCCGATCAACACAAGTTGATTTGGACGAGTTCCCAGCGCGGAGAGGCGGGAAATCCCCTCGAAGATGCGTAACAAAATATCATCTCCTCGGTGCTTGTCTCTTAGGATATTTACATATCCTACGGGGGGCATGTAAGCACTCTGCTGGTTCAGATTCCATGGATGGCATTATCTCGAAGTGTCAATTGCCAGGGTCTGGATTCGGCCACGGAATACCATGGATGGGATTATCTCGAAATCTCAATAGCCAGGGTTCCGGGGGTTGCCATGGGCGGTGCTATCTCGAAGCATCGATCGCCAGGAACCCTTGAGGATTGATGATGGGAGCAAGGAATCTGATACAGACCGTGTTGAAAAGCCAATCCTAGGCTAGAACTAAAAAGAAAAAGAGAGAGAAAACTCTCCAAACAGAAAAAAACTTTCTATCTCTCTCTTACAAAACGCACTGCGAACTGGGCCAGGGCTAAAATCATTTCAAGCACGGGTGCTTTAACCACGAAGTCCAATAAACCTTAGGTTAGTTCTTGCGGGCCTTAAAAACCTTTGCTAAAAGACTGAGGCTAAGGCTAGACAGATTTGGATCTTGATTGGTACTAGAGTACCTTTTAGGCCTATGGTCAGCATTCTAACCTAATCTATGCTCAAATAAAAAAGGCACTTATCTCAAACCATTAAAAACTTCATGGTCTAGAACAAGGGTTGAAACCTTAAGTTTTTGCTAAGGGACTAGCAAAAGCTAGGCATGGGGGTATGATGAGAACCTCATCATGAGCCATAACTAGCTCATTTTGACCCAATACAAAGGATAAAAGCTCCTACATATCTCAAGGAAAGGCTTAACTCAGAGAATTCTGAGTTTGAGAAGAAAACCAGTCATAAGGGGTAAAAGTGCAATTTTACCAGTATAATCTGCATACAGGGTAATTCTGGGCCCAGACACAGGTCAAAACAGCTTAATAAGAATAAAAGTGGGATGAGATGATCTAGCAAGGGCTACAGCACTTCCAAGGAACCAAATGATAATCTGTAACCCTAAAACGACCCACTTCAATTCACAAGGTTCGGGGCAAAGTAAAAATAGAATAAACCCTCTAAAATTCATAGAAAAATAATCTCTAGGGTTTAGAACCTTCAATTTGGCCTTTAGAACCCATTTTGACCTACATTGAGAACCATGCCCAATTAATAACTTAATTTGGGTCTTTACGCAAATTGACCGGTCAAACAAGGTTTAATATGAAAATGAAATTCACCATCAGATTCCTTAGGTCCTAATTAGTCATGTATAAAAACTTGAGCCTAAGAAGAAACCTCCTTGACCGACTTTACACTTTGGTCCTCATATATTTACTCTTTGGCCCTCAACTTTTGAACCCTCGCATTTTAGCCCCTAACTCTCCTTCGTTCTTTGCAATCAGGTCCCTCCTGCAAAACCCTGCCAGCACCATGCTCCGGCGACCTTGCGCGGAGCATGGCGCCGCGCAGGGTGAGGTAGGGGACCTGGCAAGTAAACCGGGGGTGCCCTGCGTCGTCAGCCGTCGCAGGAGCACCCCCATGGTCATTGTAGCCCCCCATACCGGCCGTGCGAACGCACGGACGGTATGGGTTCGTGTTCCGACCATTCTCCGGCGAGGGAGACACGTCGTCTCCCTCCGCCTTCCTCCCTGTTTCATCCCTATAAATACCCCCCGCTGCTCCACCGACCAGGGCAGCCTGGATCTGACGGAGAAAACCCCCAGCTTTCTTCTCTTCTTCCTCCGGCAGACGCTCACCAGCTCCGGCGACTTCCTCCCCCTCCACCTCTTCGCTCTGCCGCAATACCAGCAGCAGAGACTTCCTCCCCTGTTCTTCCCGCGCCACGCCGCACCCAGCTGGCGCCTCTCCAGCCCTCTGCTCGCCGCCGCCCCTCTCCCTGAGCATCGTCTTCTCCGGCGACAGTCGACACGACTGTCGCCCTGTTCCTCCCCCTTCGTCCCTGCAAGTAAGTTAGACCTACTCCCCTTCTTCTCCTCTTTCTTTCCCCGCTTTCAATTTAGTCAATTAAACCCTCGATCGCTCCTGTTCACCCTCACCCTCTCCGCCTCCGACCACCCTCCGGCGAGCCGCGCCCATCACCTCAGCGACCCACACGGCTCGCCGACCACCGCAGAACATCCGCTTCCTCACCCTGATCCTCTTCCGCTCCTCCACTTCCCACCAAACACCCTCTGCAGATCCACCGAACACACCCACTTCTCCGCTCACAGTTTGACCTAGGACGACCTGTTGGCTCCATCACGCCCCCTGCAGACCCCCTGACCACCTTCGCCGTGCCACGGCGAAGGTCCCCCGCCTGTCTGATTTGGCCGAGAGGCCGTTCTTCTGTGACCAGGTGACTCGCCCGCCGTCGCCATTACTGAGCAGGCAGAGCTCCTTCACCTGCAGGTGCAGGCACGCCTTCGCCCAGGTTCGACTCCCAGGTTGCGCAGGGAGTCTCCGCGAAACGTCCCAGGCTCGCAGACGGGGCGAGGGCCGCGCGTGAAGACACGATCGCCCACTGCTCCCTCCGCGACGGGCGCTCAATTGGGGTGGGACATTTAGTCCCACCTCGGAACCTCTCGGAGGCGCGCGGACGCATAAAGGCAAAAAGTGCCTTATGCTGTCTGCCTCCTGACCACGGGGTGAGGTCCCTCTCACCCGACCCGGCCTCGTCCGTGACCACGCTCCGCGGACCTGGCCCGACCCGATTAGACTGACCTGCACTCCTCGCCCACCACGCACGCCGGTGGGCCTGGACCCGGGCCTGACCCGAACCCGATTACCCGGTAGCGCTCTGGGAGAGCTTCCGAAGAGTGATTTCAGAGAGAAAGAGAAACGCGGGGGAGGGGGGTAGAGTAGGTTTTGCCTCTTGACAAAAAAAAAAAAAAAAGAAACTCTGAAGTGTGCAGGCAAAAGAAGAAGTGCAGGAGAAGAAGAAGCAGCTGCACTGTAGCAACTGCTCAGTTAAGTCGTCGAAGCACCGGGTCAGACGACGGAAAGTCAGCAGCCAGAGCAACACAGAAGGCAGGCTGAAGAAGAAGGAAGAGCAACGGCCGAAGCAGAAGAAGAAGAAGGAAGACTTAGTAGCTGAAGGCAGAAGCTCTGCAGCCATAAAAAAGAGAGGTCACCACGATTGCAGAAGAAGAAGAAGAGAGGTCAAGGCAGAAAACCAAAGAAGAAGAAGAACAAGGAGCTCTGAAGAAAGAAAAACATCACCAACACAGGAACAGCAGGAAGAAGAAGAAGAGCATCACCATTGCAGAAGAAGATTATCACCGTATCAGAAACCAAGAAGAAGAACAAGGAGATCTGAAGAAAGAGAAAGAAGAACATCACAACAAATTCTTTCCCTCTCTCTCTTTATTTTGTAAAAGAAACATGTATATCTCTAGAATACGACTTGCTCCCTGAGTTCGACCTCGGGAACTCTTTCATTTTCCGAGTAAAAAATTTATATTTGAAATGTTGGTAATAACCGGCTTTACTACAACGTTATAACAAAACAAAACCGACGTTTCAGATCCGCTGATCCATGTGCACTTGAATTCCCGCTAAGTCGCTCCCTGTAAAATCGGTTGTGACTGAGTTAACAGAAAACCTGTTAGCTGAAGTCACGTTTTTCTACAATAACAGGGGTGATTTAGTAATATATGGATCAGGATAGCTGGATTCAGGGGTGCTGTGGTCAGAAGCACATCCTAAACAGTCAAATCCTCGGGGAGATATGTGTAATGCAGTGGTTTTAGTCCCATGTGGATCGAGGTCCGAGAACCATGATAGTGTAGACGAATGAGACATTGGGTCATCACAAAGGAGCCCAACGTTGCCACAATGAGTCAGAGGATTCTTCGGATTCAGAGTCCGAGTCATCTGAGTCAGAGTCCGAGTCTCATTCCGATTACGAGTCCGAGCTTTTTATAGCACCGATTCAAAGTATCATTATCATTCCGAGTCCGTCCAATCCGAGGCATCAGTGTCAGTGTCCGATTCCGAAGCGGAGTCCGATGCAGCAAGTTCAACTTCCTAGCACTACCAATGAGGGAAGGAAAAACCTAGGGTAGGGGATGGGATACCATCCTCTATTCGATCATAGTCAAAATTCTTTGCTACTCTGAATATGTCAAGTCAAAGTTTCTCATTGCCTAGGGCAATCTCCATACACATGGATGCACAATCGATGTTCGCTCGGGCAGTCACCAGAAATGGGTGACCCAAAATAATTGGTGCATCTCGGAGATTAGGAGGAACTTCCATATTGAGAATGAAAAAATCTGTGGGAAAATAGAACCCACAGACTTTCACGATCACATTCTCAGCCACCCCCTTGGTGTTTTGACTGATCTGTCAGCCAGATGAATCATGACTGAGGTGGGTTTCAACTCCCCAAATCGAAATCGATCAAATATGGCGGTGGGAGTTAGGTTGATGGATGAACCCAAATCTAGAAGGGCCTGATCAAATGGAGAATCCTGCAAGAAGTAGCATATGAGTGGGGTACTAGGGTCTTTCTTCTTTGGCAGCAAGTCGGCTAGAATCAAGGTGCTAGCCTCTTTCGACAGTACCGCCTGTCGTCCAATTCTCGACTGTTGCTTCAGGGTACAATAGTCCTTGAAGAACCTAGCGATAGAGGAAATGTGATCGATTGCCTCGAGGAGGGGGACCTGAATATGTACTTCCTTAAACATCGATTTCAGGTCCTCAAAATTCCACGTGTCCTTTTTCCATACTGCATTTCGTATCAGAGCCTCAGGAAATGGGATGGGAATCTCAGGGTTAAATGGCCTCTTACCCTTATTTACCGTAAGTGGCTCCTGAGATGATGGAGTCGAACCCGCTTGTGGCAAAGGGTAGGAAAAATCAGAACCCGCTTGCCTAGGTGGTGGGTCGAATGTCTTCCTTCCACTCCGCAATGAGACAGCATGTGCATTGGCTTACTATCCATGAGGTGGTGGGGGAGTGAAGGGGGCAGAATACGCGGGATTCTGCAAAGGCGGATGGCCTTGCGTGCAACCAGGTGGTGTAGGAGGCGCCTGTAGTATGGCGTGTGCCTGTCCCTGTGGTGCCTGAAACTTAGGCAGGGTGCCTTGGTTCTACACATATCGAGGATTCGAGATGGGTTGGGAGGGCAAGGCTCCCTGAGTTCTATGCTCCTGCAACGGCTGGTTTTGCGTGTTCTGTATGGTCTGTATCTGATCAGCCATTGCGTTCATAATCTGCAAGCTATCTTGTGTAGATTTCCTCATCGATTCTTGTAGCTCCTCTTTCAGCACCTCCAAAGGGTCAGCCCGCTTTGGAGGGTTGTTGGCAGCTTGGTACAGTGCCTAATATGATGAGCGGGGTTGCTGCTGCTGAGATGGGAATGGCTGCTGCCTAGGATACGTGTTTTGCGCATTCTCATATTGCCTAGTCTTGTAGTGTGGATCTTGATGTGGTCTCTGTGAATTACCAGACTAGGAGAAGTTTGGATGCTGGTGCCAACTAGGGTTATACGTCTCTGAATATGGGTTATTACGCCCATATCCTTGGATAGCGCTGACGTCCTCATAGGCCGAAGATGTCTGAGATGTATATCCGTCAAGGGGATACGCATTATAATCTACGGGTGGTGCGTAACCTTGGCCGTAAGGTGGCAGATCTGGATTATTTACGGGATCCTGATATGCAGGATCTCATAAATACGAAGAAGATGCATCCCGAGTGAGTAGATTAACTCGAGCAGGTGGGGCTCGGGGTGCATAGGAGGGTCATGAGGTAGCAGAGCTCAAGTCAGATTGACCCTGACTGATCTGGTCAATCTTCTTCTCAATTAGGTTTATTCTATCCAGCTGCTTGACGATGATATCCATGTCGACTCGAATAGTCTCGGTGTGAGCCTTATGGACACCAACCCGTTGCTGACCAGGCCGCTGGAACTGGTTCATGGATGCAGCATTCATTGAGTTCTCCGCTAATGATTCGAATAGCTCAAATGCACTGTTCTCATCTTTTGCGAGAAAATTCCCTCCGCTAGATGTATTGGCCAGATATCGATGTGTGTCATCCAGCCCATGGTAGAAAATCTGGGCTAAGTGCCGTCTAGGTATACCATGATGCGAGCATTTTCGGAGAAGGTCATGAAATTTGTCCCATGCTTCATGTAATTTCTCCCCAGCTCCGTGGGAGAAAGTCGTGATTGCTCACCTCATTGTGTTTGTTCGACCGATTGGGAAGAACTTTTGCAGGAATTCATGTCATAATTCTGGCCAGGTTCCAATTGGCTTCCTAATAGTCTTAAACTAGTATGAAGCTTTGTCCCTCAGAGAGAACGAGAAAGGATTCATCAGAATAATCCCGAGATCGATATTCCTGGGTTGAATTGTTTCAGCGAGTCGACTCAGGTCCTCAAGGTGCTGGAATGGATCTTCACTTGAGTTCCCTTAGAAATGAGTGCTGATCAACCCAATTACACTGGGCTTGAGCTCAAATGTGTCTTCGCTTGAGGGAATTCTGATGAGAGGTGTGACGATTTGTGCAGCTGGGTCGTAGAAATCTCATAGTTGTTCTCCTCACAGCGGGTGCTGCATCCTGTCAAGTGCCGTCAGAATGCGATCCATGCTCTGCTGATGCCGCTCCTCAGATTCGGCGACCTAGGCTTCCAGATGAGCCATCGGGCCTAGATTCTCGATATCCTGACCTGGTATAGGTCCAGGTCCAGGTCCAGGATTTACCATGGTGGCTCTGGGAATAGAAGAAGTGGGGGGAGAAGATGTTCCGGGCAAGGTGACTCACCTCCTTGGTTGTGGCTCCCAAGGTCCAACCAAATGAGGTTGAAGTGACGTCCTTCCATGCATACACCACCCAACCCCTGGGTTGGTGTAACCACGCAGGACAAGGCTAAGGCTCTGTCAATCAAATGGTCCTTATGGATCAGGTGAGCAGATTTTTCGTTAGAAATTTGAATTCTTGAAGATAAGTTTGTCGTTCAACATACTGAAGGTGATTTCCGCCTCTCAAGCTAACCCAGCCAGTCTGGTTACGGGGGGACTAAGGGGAAGGTTCTTCCTTTGGCTTACGCCTCTGGTTCCGTTGACCCCCGAGCCGCGGTTGTTTGACATTGTCCCACAGACTTAGTCACCAGGTTTGGCAAGAGAGATTAAAAACACCTAGTAGTATGACAACGAACTTAGGTTGATTTCATGTTTTAAAATTAATTTTTAATCCATTTTCTTCAGTGGGGTTTGTGGTGAGTGGCCCACAAGGTGACCAAGCTCACCAGCTAACTAGACTTGATTAAGTCTAGGTTAGCCCAAAGTGTGGTCTCTAGTTGTAACCCTAAAGATTCAACCTAAGTTTCATGCACTTCTAGGGTTTTTCTCTGTTTCAGTAGAGCACAAAAGTAATGTTGTTCTTTGATAATAATTGGAATCCAATTAATTTGAAATTTTGCGAGTAGATTCCTTTTTCTATTAGCTTTCTATAGAATATCTTTTTGGAATTTTTACTGTTTCAACCGAATTTTTAGGGAATTTTGAATATCAAGGGTTCAGATCTGGAAATTTGACCCCTGGTCGATTTTTCGATTTGAAACAGTATCAAGCGACCTTCAAAAATTCAAAAAAACTATGGAAAATAAAGACAATGAGATCAGCTTTCAAACCTTACCATTTTTAGTCAAAACAAGCTCACGGATTGCTCGAAATCGCTTTTTGAAATTTGAAAAATTTTGAATCTGGGTCAGTCTGACCCCCGTGCAGTTCACAAATTTTTAAAAATTGTATACTTGGAATTTTTTCAAAAGAACTGGCATTTGAAAATGAAGGTTTAGCTTGAATTTCAAAATTTTTCGCCTGCTAATTTTTCGGCAATCGAATTTTTAAATCAAGCTTGAAATTTGATTGAAAATCAGAAGACGGTGGAAAAGCTTTTTAAAGAGGTTTGAATTTTAAATCAAAGCTTTCCACCAAAAAGATATATATATATTTTTTTTTTCAAAACTTTTGCACATTTTTTTTATTTTTTTTTTTGCAAAGAATTTTTCAAATGAAAATATCTTTTTTTTTTGCTTTTTTTTTGGACTAACCTAAGATTCGAAAGGCAACCTACTCTAGATTTTTTTTTCAAAATTTTTTTCTTTTTGATTTTTTTTTCTTTTACATGAAAATGAGTAAAATGCTTTTTTTTCACAGAGAATTTTTCAAAGGAAATTACAAAAAGTAAAACCTAATGTAAAAAAGTGATGATGTGCACCTGGATTGTTTCTTTACTGCACTTGATATGTGCGTAGATCCCATTTTTCTTCCATTTTTCCTGCACATCAAAACAAAGTAGAGAGAAATGTGTCACCGATATTTTAAAAGATCGAAATCATAGAAAATGACGTTGCCTGACCAGCAACGATGCCATTTGACAGAATCGTTCTCGCGCATTTGAAAGTCGTCGGAATCATAGTGTAGTCACATAAAAACATTCGTCAAAAATTAAGTTTGTAAAAAGTACGACACTTGAGTCCCGGTCGTTCATCTCTGGGAGGCGTTGCTTTTACTTTTGAAATCGATCTTTTTGCCGCTCTACTTTGTTTAGAAATCGCATGGCGGTTTATGATTGTTACGTATTTAGATACGACATGCTTAGTTGCAATAGATGATAATGAAAAGCAGGCAACTTTAATCACACAACAAGAATGACAATTATTAATCTCATGGTGATTTCAAACACATAAAGATATATATATATATATATATATATATATATATATATATATGCATTTTCATTCATTCATTGGGGAGTTGTTTGCACAAGAAATTTAGAGGAAAGCTTGTACATAAATGCTTGAAACGGAAATCTAGCTACCAGAAAATGACTGCATACAAGAATCAATGGGGGGATTTTGCATGAATCATTGGGGGAGAAGTTAAGACTATGCTACTAAGCAGTAATAAAAGTAGTAAAAATTATGGAGAGCATAAACTAAATCTAGTAGAATAAAGGGCATTCAGGGGTGGTCCCTGATGGCCTTGGAGTGGTCGGGAGAAGAATGAGGGGCGGCCAATGTAGCTTAGGCCGACCCTTGGAGAGAGGTAGGGTTGATCTAGCATCCCGGCATGATGTCCCCCATGATGGTGGTGAGCTTGTGGAGGTGGAGTAGCTGACCTATGTGAAGGTGGGCGTGTATGGAGCTAATGAAGTGAGTGGTGCCAATGGAAGCCAAGGGATGTGAATGGGGTCACTTGGCCGCCCATGGGGACTTTTTATAGACCCAATGGCTTCTCTCTAGAGAGGTGTGGAACTCTCTAGAGAGAGTCCAAGAGTGGCCGACGAAGAGGTTATGAGATCCAAAAATTATGGATCTCATTTTGAATACCAAGACTAATTTTGGCAACCAAGAGGTGGCGCCACTTCAAAGAGAGTTCTAGAGAACTCTAGAGAAGTGTGTGTGTGAGTGGGTGTGTGTGTGTGTGTGGTCGTGCTCTATGTGGCTAGGTGGCTTAGGTTAGGTCCTATGGGGTTTGGGTAGGTGTAGGTCTTAAATTAAGGTTACAAACCCTAATTGCTGAGGGGAAAATGAAATTAAACTTAACCTAAGTTTAATTGAATGAGTGTGAACCAAATTGAGAGTGAAATAACTCAATTAGGTTGGGTTTAGGTCAATTGAACTTGTGTGGGTTGAGATCTAAGCTAAATTGGACTTAATGAGTCCAATTGACTTATGTGAAGGGAATTGACTTTGATCTAAGTCAATTGGGTTTCGTGAGGACCTAATTAGGTCCTTAGGAAGGTCTAGAGGTGATGTACTAGGGTTAGGACACCTTAATTTAGGTTCCTATGGGGTTGGGATTAGGTCTAGGGAGCAAGAGATCCAAGATCAAGACTTGAATCTCAAAACAGGGACTGGAGACCAGTACCAGATGTCCAATAATGTGGTCAGACGACTTATACTCAAAAATCAGAAGTCCAGTCTTTAGTTCTGGATGTCCAATCTGAGTCAGGGGGAAATCAAGGTTCTATTTTGGGTATTCTACAGAAATTTGACATCTGACAAAGTGTCTGGACATCCAATAACACTGCAGAAGTGGGTTTGAGGTGTGCGGGAGATGGCTAAAGGTCTTGGACATCCTATAACTTATCTAGACGTCTAGATAAGGGTTGGCACTAGGGTTTTAGGGCTTCCTAGGGTGTTGTGACCTAATCTAAGGGTGGCTAAGGTTTGGGGAAGTCTCTAGGCTATCCTAGGGCTAGGATGGACCTATGCTCTTCACATTTTTCTGCTTTATTCCTACTTAATAGAATATAAAACCTTTAATGCCCTTACATTATTGTTCCTATATTTAAACTAAGCCTTCTGCTCCAGCTCTGCTACAGCTCCCGTTATTCCAGATCCAACTTCAGATCCTGCTCCAGTTCCAACTCCAGATCTGCTTATTGCCTAATCGACGTAATGCACTTAGTCAGCACATTATAACATTATTTTATGGGTAGCTAAAGTAAAGCAGTAAAGATGCAGATAATGCGTATGCATGCGTGAATAACCTTAACTTATGCTAAGCCCTAGCTTAATCTAGGTTAATTAAGACCTATGATTGCTGCGCAATCAGGGGATGGTTGGGAAGGGTAGGAGGTGGGGATGATCGGTGCTAATCTCCTTCTTTGGCATTAGGGAGGCGAGGAAGGAGCTCTCGTCAAGCCTTCAGGCGTCGGTGGCTACGGAGGGAGGCGCAGACTCATTGCCCTGATTCTTTTCTAGGCAAAGCAGAGGAAAAGGTAGGAGGGAGACAGCATGCCAGCAGGGGTTGGAGGGGGAGGAATTGGGTTGCTGCTGCCACTGTGCGCCGTCGAGGAATGGTATGGTCAGGGAGCGGGGCCACCTACATCAGGAGAGGGATGGGGGAGGTGATGTCGTTAAGGTCGGGAATGAAGGTGTTTGGAGAGGGGGAAGGTGATGGAGGGCGAGAGTAGGCTTCAAGTAAAATTCTAGGAGTGAGGGTAATTTTTTTTAATATAAAAATCCTTCATTCACGGTCCCACTTATAACCGTTACCAAAGCTTTGGTCACCATTCTGAGTAACCAAAGGTCACCAAAGGTCAAAATATAAAACAAATCTTGCCCCTTTTGGTCACGATTTTGTGTGAAACTGTGACCATAGGTTACTTTTGGTCATGATTTTAGGAACTGTGACCACATCTCCTTTTTCCAATAGTGCATTTTCGAAGCGTTGGATTCCTGTCGTCATCCTGATCAGATTCGTATGGACTGATCTATCATTTGCGATCTCGAATCATCTGCAATTAATATCATCTCTCTTTTAGAGCATAAAATGAAAGTATTATCTATAATGCTACTAAACTAGCTACTATGCAATTATGATGCTTATGCATGCATTGTTCCTAAGTTATGTAAGAATCTAACTTAATTCAAGTGGATTAGGTCATATGATTGCTGTGCAATCACCTATCTCTTGGTTTTTCTTGCAAATTAGTCCCTCCACCATCGTGTTCTTTCTCGACCAAAGAAGAAAACTTAGTAGCGTAAGACCCACCTTCGTTGAGATTTGTTTCTCGAATTGGATGGCCAAATCTTGATGAAATCTCACCAAAATTGGTGAGATTGTCAATCAAGTTGTTCTACATCTAATGAACCGACTCACGAGCTTAATCTCGACTAGAAGCATCTTCGGCGAGCTCAAGGAATGAAAGCTCAAGAGGCAACCAAATTGCATAACAAATGTCTGTATTTTGGCTCAATTGAGAAGGATTTCTTCCTTACATAAAGGTCATGACCCATACAAGTTGACCTTGTGCACGAATTTGTCAGAATCCGCCTCTTCTTCCTCCACGTTGGCCACCTTCAGTCGCACCTCAGAGCCTACTCATCCCCCTTCCTTACCCTTTGCCATGTACAATAGGTAGAGGGCTTTTCTTTCCCTTGCTTCCACAAAGCTTCATGCGAAGCTTAGCCCCTAATTCCTCCTCGTCACTCCAATCTTTGACCTCCTTCTTCCTCGTTGGTGTGCTCTCTAACGACCTCTCTACCTTCATCCTTTAGCAAAATTAGGTTAGGGCTTTTGTTCTTCTCCTTCTCAATTAGGTTTAGGGAGCTTCCTAGCTCCATTTATAACTCCTCTTCCTCTTTCTTCTCTAACAATGACTGGCACCTCCATCGTCAATGACTCACCCTCTCCACCTTCCCATGACCTAATTGACCTGGGCAAAAGGACCTCCACTCCTCCACAAGACTTTTGCCCAAATCAATTGACCCATGTATTGACCCCTACACTCTCCACCATTGCTTCCGATGGAGCTTCTTCAAAGCTTTACTGACGACCACGTACACACATCTATACACGCAATTACCATAGGGCTTTGTTTCGGTGAGTAGTGCCAGAGCTTTTGGTGGTTTTAATCATGGACCCATGTTACATACACACAGGTGTCGTCGGTCGTGGGTCATCTTCTCCGATATAGGGTGCCTCCTCTAGTGAGCCATCGACCAGGAAGCACTTCCCCCTCGCATGGAAGACTTAGGTGGTGGTTTTTACCTAGGTTGAGTTTCCATCTAAAAATCATTCTCATTGTGGTGAATGCTTGTGTGATTGATTTTTTTTTTACCTTTTTTATCTACCGCACTATTCATCCCCCCTCTAATGCACTTGCATCTTGTTGATCCCTCAATTAGAGAGCTTGGTTTGCCTATTAATTTTGCAGTGGTACGGTGTAGCAATACGATGTGTAACCCTGTAGTTCCTAAGAAGGTTCTGAAACTGGGCATTGTTGAAATGGGATCCGCCATTAGAAATGATCATGTATGGTACCCTAAAATGAGAGATGATATGATTTTACATGAAGGAAATGAGAACTCTATGGTCGTTTGCCGTGTCAGTATGGCTTCGACCCAATGAGATATGTAACCAACAGTGAGTAGAATACTCGAAGCCAGAAGAAGGAAATGGGACCATGAAATCATTGCCCCAAATATCAAAGATTTCATAAACAAATATAGGGTTTAGAGGCATCATGTCTCTGCGTGTTATGCTACCAAGAGTATGGCAACGACTACATGCCTTACAATATGTTTGTGAATCCATGAAAAGAGTGGATCAATAAAAGCTACTTTGCAGAATCTTTGCAGCAGTTTTATGTCCCGAGAAATGACCCCACAGTCTTAGTCATGACAAAAAGAGAGGATAGACTCTATCTCTGAAGATGAGACACATTGCTTGATGATTTGATCATTACAAAGTTGGAAAAGATATGAGTCTTCCCAAAAGTAGTATTTGCCTCTAATATGAGTCCAGATCTGCGATTCCTATCCCAGCCGGACGAGAATTGATGTGTGACCAAATAGTTAACGATATCGGCATACTAGGGAAGGTTGGAAGATATACTCAAAAGGTGCTCATCAGGAAAGTGTTCTATGATAGGTGGTGAAGTCTCAATACTCTCAGAAGGAAGGTCAGAAAGATGATTGGCAACAACATTCTATCATCCTGCCTTGTCACGAATTTCTAGGTCAAACTCTTGCAAAAGCAAGATCCATCTAGTAAACCTAGGCTTCGTGTCCTTCTTCGAAATAAGGTATTTGATCACAGAGTAATCAGAGTACACAATGATTCGAGAACCAAGGATATAGGATCTGAGTTTCTCTAAACCAAACACTATTGCTAGTAATTCTTTCTTCGTAATAGTGTAATTCCTTTGTGCACCATTCAATGTCTTGCTAGCATATATACTAAATCACTACAAAATTTTTCTTGATTTTCTATCCTAAAACATCTACTGTGTAGTCAGATGCATCGCACATGATCTTGAAAGGTAAATTCCTATCAGGAGGTTGTAGGATAGATCCTGTGTAACTCAGTCACTCAATGTCTCTCAATGTCTCAATGTCTTTTGTGAGGAGGTTCGTTAAAGGTCGGGTGATTTTCGAAAAGTCGAGTATAAATCTTCTATAGAATCCCACGTGCCCAAGAAATGATTGGATTTCCTTGATCAAGTTTGGTAGAGGAATATTTGAGATTTGGTTTATCTTGGCTCGGTCTACTTGGATACCTCACTCACACACAAGGTGGCTAAGTATGATGCCCTCAGCTACCATAAAGTGGCTCTTTTCCCAACTAAGGACTAGGTTAACTTCAATACAACGTTTCAGAATCTTCGACAAGTTCTCTAAACATGAGTCAAAGGTCTCGCCAAAGATGGAAAAATCATCCATGAATACTTCCATACAATCACCCACCATCTTGGAAAATATGGCTAGCATGCTCCACTGAAAAATTGCAAGTGTGCTGCAGAGCCCAAATGGCATCCTTTGGAAAGCAAAGGTTCTAAAGGGGCAGCTGAAAGTTATTTTTTCTTGGTCGTAGGGGTGAATTGCAACATTATTGTATCTAGAGTAACCATCTAAAAAGCAGAAGAATTTATTACTAGCTAGTTTCTCAAGGTTTGATTGATGAATGGTAAAGGAAAGTGATCCTTCTTTATTACGGAATCTAGTTTTCAATAGTCGATGCAAGCCTGCCACGGATTCGCAATTCTCATGGGAATGGTTTCTCCATATTTGATTTTGATTACGGTGAGCCTGGCCTTTTTAGGTACCAAATGAATTGGACTCACCTAAGGGCTATAAAAAATGGGATAAATGATATCTGAGACTAGCCACTTGATAATCTCTTTATGACCACCTTTAGATTAGGATTCAATCTACGTTGTGCTTAGTGGAAAGGTTGTGCCCCATCATTGATATAAATACTATGAGTACAATATTTGGGGCTAATCCCAGTAAAGTCATAAAGTGTCTACCCGATTGCCTTTCTATGATCTTGCAGTACCACAATCAATTTCATCTCTTATTTTCTAGAAAGTTGTGAATTGATAATCATAGGATAAGATTGATCAGGTTCGAGATGTACGTGTTTAAGCATGTTAGGAAAAGATTTGAGTTCGATCCTAGGTGCAGGATCAACAACATAGTATGGGGTGGGATTCTCTATGGAGTAAAGAGGCAAAGATGTATCAAATGATTCAACCTCTAGATTGAGAGCAAAATCCAAGAGTGACTTTTCATCTTAAGCGATAATTGATTCAAAAGAAGCTTCAATCAAATCTAAAGAAATGATTTCATCCTCAAGAGTCGAAATAGATATAACTTCCTCAATCAAATTGGAATTGATTCCCTAAGAAGCTTTGAAGATATCAAGTTTTAACACCTTTTCCCCAAACTTGAGTTCGATCGCTCCTAATTCGCAATCTATGTTAGCCTTAGCGGCAGCCAAGAAAGGTCTCGCTAAAATGATTTGTTTAGGGACTTCCATATCTGGGACAATAAAGTCTATAGGAAAGTAGAAGTCTCAAAGTCACTATAACATCTTCCAGAACTCCCCTAGGTGACTTGATGGATCTATCAGCTAGTTGCAAAGTCACATCAGAAGGCTTAAGAGTGTCAACATCAAAGTGCTCAAGTAGGGAAGTAGGAATCAGATTTATAAATGCTCCTAAATCTAAGAGGGCTCTATCAAAGTGTTGGTCCCCAATAGTGCTTGAGATCAAAGAAGAACCTGGATCTTTCTTCTTTAAAGGAAGAGAATTCAAGATTAATGAGCTAACTTGCTCGAAAAGTACTACAGTGCCTCTTTTCTTTGGCTTATGCTTTGAAGTACACAAGTCCTTTAAAAATCTTGCAAAAGCTGGGGTGCTCTTATTGGCATCTAGGAGTGGAATGTTATTTTGAACCTATTCAAATACCTTTATCAAGTCTTCATCAATAGTAACAGGTTTCTTTTATTTCCTAGATTTCTTATTTAGGGCTTCAGGAAAAGGGACTTCGTTTCCTGTCCTATAGTTGGTTGGACCTGATCAGAAGAAGTAGCGAGAATTTCAATGAGATCAGGTGAATCAGTTCTAACATGAGTAGGAATAGAAGTAGTCCTAGATGTATTAGGGTCAGAAAAGTGTACACATGTATCCATGGGATCCATAGAAGTCGCCCAACGGGTTGTTAAAGAGTTAATAGTCACATGCGAAGAAGATTGCGAAGCCGATTGTGGGTTTGTAGGATCAACGGATTTGGTAGTAAAGGTTGTTTTACTAAAGATTATTGTTGATCTTGGTTCAAGAACTCATACTCCAGAGGTGTAGATGGTGGATTCTGATTCAGATTCAAATTGGCCTGATGGATAAAGTGTGCTTGGCTGTCATTCAGATTGTGACCATTTGGGTTAAACCTAGAGTTAAGAAGGTTCCTAGGGTTTGGAACTTTCTAGGATGGAAGGGCCTCTAGCTGATGAGACTCAACCAATTACGTGATTTGGCCCCTAAGGTCAGCTAATTCTACCATACATTGCCTTTGCACCTTAGCTAGAGCTTCAGCATTTTATCGCTGGCTCTCGTTCACAGCTTGCAGAATCTGATCAAGCTACGAATCTCTATTCAGCCTTGAGTAACTCTGCATACTCTACTAGGCAAACCTTGCTTGCGATTGCTCAAAAGGCAACGTTAGCCAGTTTGGGTAGGACTGATTTGGATAGGCAGGTCATTGTGAATGATCAAACTAGAAGAAGTTCGGATGTTTTCTCCATCTAGGGTTATAGGTGTTGGAGTACGGATTTGATCTCATGTTGTACCCCTGGATGGCGTGTAGATCATTACGATACATCATGTTTTCTGCTATAGGGTAATAAGGAACTGAGGAAAGAGGAGGAAAAGATGGTACAAAGGTCCCTGAAAAGTCAATTCTCATTTTCAATGAATTTTTGCACATAAAATGTCGAGTCACTATAGTTTGTTGTGTGGTAGAAAAATGCTTTTCAAAACATCTAATACCAAAAATCTAACCACAAAAATAGTTAGGTCATTTCCACTGGGAGGAACTAGCTTATTAAACTCGTGAGTGGTGCCTCGTTTAATCAGGAATATCAATGGGTGCGCATACTAATAGTGCAACTCATTTCCAACATAAATTCTCATTCTAAGGAATTAATCAAGAATGTAGGTGTTCACATGCAAAATCACCATAATATAATATCTTGTAAAAAGTGACTGGTGATGTTGGAAATGACAATCGCCGTAAATATTAACCTTCAACAAAACAGAGCTTGTTCACTATAACCAATATGTCATGTTCTATATCATTCATGAGAGGCACTCAACCACAAGTAATTTCAATTGAAGAGAAGGATATCCATGCAAATTCACCTCAATATATTAAGACATTAAATAAATGAACAGTGTTTCTTGCAATGGCAAAATTTGTAAATATTAATAGGGGCGTTACTCTTGAGAAACAAAGCATTTGCTCTTGCACACGCATGCATGCGTGGAGGGGTTCATCGACGATGGTGTTGCAGGGGAAGGTTGCCCTGAGTTCGAGCATCGTGATGGCGTAGGTGGCGCCGTCAATGGTAGCTGGATGTGGCTGATCAGAGGAGGAGGACGGTAGCTGGAGATGGTGTACACATCATAGGAGAGCGACTATCAAGATGTGCAGCGGGTAGCTTGGGGATGGTTGAGTGTAGAGGAGGGTCGATGGCGAGTTTGGTGTCTAATGGAGGTGGCTACAGTGGTAAAGGTGATAGGTTGGTTTTGGTGAAGGCGATGAATGCTGATGGTGGGCAAAGAAGAAGAAGAGGAGGAAGACGCTTAGGCGTGGATGAGGCCATGGGCTTTGGGTTTGGTGGTCGGGTGAGGGTGGCTAGCCATGGGTTTTGGGGAGGGCTGCCATAGTGGTATCTGTGGGGTTGGCAGTGGTGATGGTGGTCTACGGTGAGGGGGGATTTTCGGTGGAGAAGGTGAAAGTGGTGATGGGTTCACACAGGGTCCAAGAAAGAAAAAGAAGAGGAAGTAGAGGATGGATAGGAGAAGGAGATGAGACGTGGTGGAGATGGTTATAGGAGATGGCTGGTGGTGGTGGTGGTGCTCTCTATCATCGAGCACCACCAAGGCATTGGCGACATTAAAGGAATGTAATGGAGATCACAGTGCACGCTACGCTCCATAGGGTATGCCCTCGGTGCACGATGGACGATGCAAGGAAGAAGATGTCATGAACATCCCCTTTAATAGATATTATGCCGTTGTTTTTCCTCGAAGACTTGGCCTTCTCCAATAGCTTAACGATAGCAGTGACGCAGTGGGGAAGTGGTATGTTAAGGTTCGCGAGGAATAGCGCACTGCTGGCGGTGGAGATAGTGGTTGGGTATGGGTTTTGGAAATTTTGCGCACATGACCTTGCATAAACATATATGTATCAAGTTTTAACAAAATATCTCTAATTAAGATAAACTAACACCTAGTTCTAATTACAATCTAATGGGGCATGTTTCAAATGTACTTAGGCTAATTAAGTGTCCAATAAATTGGACTCATCAGTCCCTCCTTGGGTTGGTTCATGAGTTGGGAGATAACCTAACGATGCTGGATCTTGCAAATCTAGATTATTCACAAACTCCCACCCCATGGGAATTTGCAAAACAGTTTTATGCGTGGGATTCGTAGCAAGTAGAGGTGTAAGATTTTTTACCATGTTTCTAACCTCATCAAGATGCTTGGCTATGATATAAATGTTATCTAGTTTCTCTACAATAATCTCAAGATGTCACGAACTTGATTGGCTCTCAACTTCGGGAATTCCCATATGATGCAGTTTATAATGCCTCTCATGAATTGCATTGCAGGCGTTGTTGATCAAGTTCTCTGCCATTCCCTTGAAAAGTTCTAAGGCAGATTCTTCGTCACGGTTCCAGAAGTTTCCTCCACAAGTGGCATCAACCAGATTGCAAATGCTCTCTTACAATCCATAGTAAAAGATGTGCATTACTTACCAACAAGGGATATCGTGATGTGGGCATTTCCTTTGCAATTCATGAAAGTGCTCCCACGCTTCGTGAATTGTTTCTCCTTGGTTTTGTGAGAAAGTCGCGATAGCTCGCCTGAGTGTGTTGGTGCGACCTATATGAAAGAGCTTCCTCAGGAAAGCAAATTCGAGTTCAGCCCAAGTCGTGGTAGGTTGTGCGATCATTCTATACCAATAGGCGACTTTATCCTTATGGTTGAAGAAGAATATCTTCACTAATACGATTTTCCAACTCTAATTCTGTGGCCCCAAAGTCTGTGATAGGTTCTTAAGATCCTTTATGTGTTGTAATGGATCCTCGGAACTGTACCTGTGAAAGTGGGAGTTAAGACTAATGATGTTTAGCTTTAATTCAAGGTCATTTTCCCCTACGGGAATCCTAACGCATGGCTCCACTTGGGCATTAGTCGGATTATAGTAGTCTTTGAGTGGTGGCCTAAGTGGAGGACACAGATCAGGATCGGGATGATCAAGACCCACCCAAAGTGGATGAGCCTATAGATTCTAAAGAACAGCTGTTAGAAGATTGATCTAGCAGTTCTGCTCAAGCATCTGGAGATTTTGGGCCAATAAAGCCTAATAGATATTAAAAGGCAGCAACACCTGCCCCAGCGACTTTTCTGAATTTTGTAAGTGATCTGCCATGAGATCTGGTGGGTGTGTTTTCATGAAAAAAAGTTAGGGTTTGGGAAACCTGTCATCGCAATCACAAAACTCGTTACCAAATAAAATTTACTAAAACTTGAAAGGGAGTCCTAGGTCAAACACGGGGAGGTGAACGTTTGGTTTTGTACAATCTGCATTTTGCTTTTATTTGCTTTTGTTGTTTTTGTCCTTTATGATTTTTTTGGTATTTTTAGAAAGCATGAGATTAGATCGACAAACTAATCTACTTGCAAAAAAAGAGAGAGAAAAGACAGAGAGAACATCATTATACTTATCTAAACAAATGTTTGCTACAGATAGAAAGCGGAAACCTACACTATAAAAGCGATAAAGATAGAGAGGGGTAAGAAGAGTGCCGCTCGACGGTTGCTTGGAGGATGACTCACTTTGACGGCACCCAAATGAAGGTGGTAAGGAGCAGGACGAAGGAGAACGACATCAAAGGATGGAGGGTAGGATGGGACAGCGTCGCGGTGAGGATCTGCTTCCCGAAAGGTGGTGAGAGGATAGCCACAGGATGCTGCACAAAGGGGGATGAGAGGTGGGAAAAAGATTTGATTTTCTACTCTAGAGGAGCATCCTAGGCTTGGGACAAGCTCTCTTTAGAGCCTTGGAGGTGGTAAGAGAGAGAAAGGAAGAGATGAAGAAGAATGGGATGGATATGGGTCCTATTATAGTGGTGGATAGAAGACAATTCGCACATGGGCAATTAGTGACATTTAAAGATGTCACTGTAGACCTACCTTAGATGTTGCTAAAGGTCCCCAGCTAATGCTTGTGTGAGCATGCCTACGTTGGCACTCACGCACCCACAACTGTCACGCCTCTTTGATGGAGAGCCATTTGATCGAGATCGAGCGGCTGAGGATGAGAGGAGATCACATGCTTAGATTGCACGTGAGATG
Source organism: Thalassia testudinum (assembly GCA_037157565.1). Lineage (NCBI taxonomy): Eukaryota > Viridiplantae > Streptophyta > Magnoliopsida > Alismatales > Hydrocharitaceae > Thalassia > Thalassia testudinum. Next base: position 66,495,462 of record JAZHRO010000007.1, on the reverse strand, counting down.
AAGCGTCGGTCCGTGCGTGCGTGCGCGGACGTATTTACGCTCATCCGTTTCACCGCGTGGTTGCATCTCGGTTGCTCGATCATGACTGAGCAGTCGAATTTGGGTGTGCCTCGCCGCTGGGTAGGATTTGAGGCATTGGAGGAGTTGAACTCGTGCCTTGGGTTTGCAAGTGAGCTTTATGACCGCTACACTACCCCTACGGATTGTCACAAAGGCCATCCAATGCGCAATCGCTCGCAACCATTGGATGAGGATCCAACGGCCATGAGAACTTGGAGAGTAGATGTGGAGGGATGACGTGGCTTCACAAGAGCCGTTGGATTCATGAGGGGAGAGGCCTTTAAGGAGGAGAGGCTGCTGCCAGTCGATTTGGATGGTCTGGATGGTGCCATGTGGCACCATTTGGACTATCCATCTTCAGATGGTTGTAAGTGGTGCCACGAACGTCGGATAGGGTTGACTTTTGCATCATTATGCTACGATTGTCAAACTGAATCCAACCATATGGTTAAATTTGTCGTTTGAAGCTCCGAATTGCATAACCTTGTCCCTTGGCTGGTGATCTTTCTTAGATTGCATAAGGTGCTATGGGATTCCGATCAAGATGATTTTGTAGGCGTTGACTCCGATCATCGTCTTGATCAGATCCGTACGGTCAGATCGTCAATCTGAGGCCCCAAAATAAATCTCCTTTTCTCCTAACCACAGAAGGACATTAATTAACCTAAAATATACACAAACTACTCTAAATGCATAATAATGCCTGCTTTGCAATATTTATAATGTGGAATTCATATCTAAGCCTAGGAACATGCATAAATAGCCATTTTATCCTACATGGATGTGTCTACATCAGGATCAAACATAGAAAAAGCAGAAGTAGAGTGGAGAAAGATTATTGCACAAAAGCAACAAGTCTAGGTAAACCTATCAAAGGAGGGACAAGAGATGATCTCAGGTCTCGCCTCCCGTGCATAAACTAAAACAATGTGCAAAGGTACATGCACACCACTGTAGGAAAACAGTGGCAAACAAAACCAAAACAGCAAAATAAAATCAGGTTTTCTTCTTTTCCAAAGAAAAGAAGACCTAGAATACACGTAAATTGCAAGGACGCAAATAGATACTATATTAGTACAAATACGCATCCTAAGTATCTACATGGTGCATATCCTTAAGGCTCAAAGGTCCAAGGTCAAGGATCGAGACCACTCACTACTGGCTCCCCAGGGCTCTAGTAGTGAGACAGACTTGTTGATCTTCAACCAAGGCCCTAAGAGGTGAAAAGAGGAGAGGTAGAAGGACAGACTCGTGTGACTCTAGTGATTGCATTATTATACAATAGCATGCAACAGATAGAGATAGAAAAACAAACACACAAGTTCGCAATATAGAAATACGTCAAGAGTTTTAGTTGATTCCTCTTTTTATAAAATGTCTTCTAAATGAAAAGAAGATAACAAAATGTGTTTTGCTTTTTCAAGTCTTTTCAATATGAATGGTGGTCTTGCTTAAGTTCAAAGATAGGAACTAAAGCAGTAAAATCAACCCTCTCTCCACAAGAAATCTCCAGAAGAAGAAATCCAAGCAAAAATATGCAATCCTAAGATGGATGCCTAATGGATACTGATGCTAGTCAGATAGCATGAATTTTTGGTTTGATATATCTAACTAAATGAAACAAAGCAAACTACCTAAAGACTAAGGAAGGAGTATCTCACAAAGCTATATACAGGAAAAAGAGTAGGAAATTGATCAAACACAAGTAGGGTTATTTAATTAGGTGATATTAGCATGAAAATGAGTATAGTGGAAGTGGTTACCTACAAGCAATCCTACAGAGGTTTTTCAACTGTATTTAACCTGGACTAAATTAGCTTTTAAGTTTGTCAATTTTAAGGCTAGGATCAAACGTAGGGAGGCGAGTTTGGGATAAATTGATTTCTATGTGGATCCTAAAGGCACGTGATTTCCATTCGCTTATTTTGTTTTGGGAATTTCCTTGATTTAGATTTTTTTGTGATAATCTTGTTCTTGAGGTACACCCTAAAAATATGTTGGCGACATGCTAAATTCAAGTCCAAAATAATTTTTCTATGCATGAGATTGGGTTCCTTCAAAGTTAAAAATTATCTTCTCTATTTTATAATCTTTTTAGTCTTTTCTTAATCAACAAATAAAAAAGAAGATGAGAAAGAAGGAAAGAAATACGAAATATAAATGAATGAAATACTTAGCTTATGTATTTAAGTAGATATATATAAGATATATAGATATCTATGTATATATATATGTATAACTATATAATATATAGTGGTGGGGAATTGAATCGGAGGTTTAATGGGATGTAGGCGGGTTAGTGTGACAAACGTCTAAAGAGACAAGATCGACACTAATAATGCATTGCATGTGGCTGTAGAATGGACGTGTGGGAGTGTGCGAGTGATGGCTTGATGTGTGTGGCTAATCATGAATATGTATGCAACTCGTGTGTACACACGCGCGATAAAATGTGCGATGAATGGATAAGTTTGCAATGAGTAAATGGTATAGGTGTGTGTGTATGAATATACATATATGGATGTGTCAATGTGTATGGAAATAAGTGAGAATATAGGTGAATATATATGTGAGGGTGTGTGTGTGCATATATGTGTGTATGTATGAGTGCCTGTGTGTGTGAGTGCGTGAATGAGAGCATGAGTTGGTGCACAACTAGTTGAGGAGGTGGCAAGGGTGTGCGTGAAGACATATGATGGGCTAACTGAGAAGTGAGCCGATCATCTGTCATGCCAAGTAGTTGTTGTAGGGGATGCACGAAGAATGGGTGACCGATTGAGGTGAGTTATCACCGACTAAGTTCGTCACTTAGCCGATGATAGGGAGCATGGAGCGTGGGAGATCAGTTGGAGAGAGAAAGGAGCAGGTGCATGAGTAGGGTGCATCGGCTATGGTGGGGTCTTCTCATCGAATATATGAGAAGCAAACCGGTGACCGAATGAGAAAATGAGTTGAGATTGGGTCTCAACAGTACAAAATAAAACAAAGAGCTATTAGAGCTCTAAACTACCCTAATGGCAACAAGAAACATAGGTAAATAAAGAAAAATAAAAGAGGAATCCACCACATCTACCTAGTCATGAAGGAGCTAGATGGTGGTGGACCTCTCTGTGGTGGTTGGCAACCACAAGAGGCTTCCTAATATCAGTAATGTGCCCTCTCAACTAGTGAGAGGGTGTTGTGAATGGGAGAGGAAGAGAGGGAGAGAGGAGAGGTGGCCAACTGCAAGGAAAGTGAGGGTGTGCTTGAGTGGAGGTGAGTGTGACAAGCCGACCCCTTGAGAACGGAGGTGAGGGTGGTGTTTTATAGTTGAGGGATGGGGTGGGGAGCAAGCAAGGGCCATAGGAATATTTTTGGGAAAATATTCTTAAGGCACTTGAGGTTTTGGTTAGGTGGTAGTGTAAATATGAGGGCTCTATCTTTCTCTCTTTCTTCCTCTCTCAAAATGCATGAATGCATGTATTTACAAAATGCTCGTATAGTTATCTAATCCTAGATGTGTAAAGCTTGAAAATATCATAAGATTGACAATTTGTTGCCATGCATTGCTGCACAATTAGAAATGCAGAGAAAAACCCGCCTTCTTTCTGCACCATACCTATCAAACATATACCTGAAAGAAGACATGACAAACACAATAAGTTAGAAATAAATAATATAAAACAAGAATAAATTAAATGATAACGGTGAATATAATTTATGCAAGTTGACGTCCCGGCAACGGTACCAAAAAAATGATATTAAACTACCTCACTTTATTAATATGTAGTTATTAAGTGATAGTATACTAAGCAAGATAATTCACATATTTTATAAGTCGTTCACAAGGAGGCTAAATAAGCATTTTACTAACAAATTATTTTTAATTTATTCCTTATTCTTAACTGCTATAATTTACTAACTACTATATACTTAACTTATATCTATAATACTTATGTAGCTTACTTAATTGCTAGTATAAATACTAATTACTATACATATATACTTACCATAACGAAATTACCTTACTAACTATAACTTAGTGTTTACTAAAGTTACTTAATTAGTCTACTTACTTAATATTGCTTAATTAGTAATCTATTAAGTAGTTAATTAGTTAAGTTATAGTATCTTACTTTACTAATTACATAAATTACTTAATCTAAATAATTACTAGACTTAATTAAACTATAAACATACTTGATATAATTACTAACTTAACTACTATATTAATTACACTATAACTTACTAAAATATATAAATACTACCTAGATTACATTACTACTTATTGCTACTTAATTACTAATAAACTTAATTAGGGTATAAGTTAACATGGATATTTAGCTATATAACTAATTTATCTACTTAATTGACTCAAATATGTTATCCACATAAGTAAATGCATAAAAATTAAACATTAAACTTGGGCAATCATTCCATAAAGGAATTGAGAAGATATGCAATGAATTGTACAAATAAAATGCAAAAAATGTTGTTTTATAACAACATCTAAGTCCTTGATCATTTATTTCAAACATAGACTCTTTTTCATTTAACACTTAGGCAATTTGATAGTCATACAGAAGCTTCGCGACATACACATAACCTTCACAACATGAGAAGCCTTCAGATTTAACTAAGTGTTGCACACTTATCACTTTGAAAAAAAATGTTGCAGCCTTTTCGCAAGATCAATGGCTCAGAGTCAGATTGGTACCACTACTAAGCCCACGTGTCACACACACACACACCCACACATGCACCCGCACGCATGCCTGGATGCATACACGTTCGTAGCGCACATGCAACGCATAGGACTTCAGATAGCAGGCAAGGATACCCCACAGGGCACCATGTCCAAGTTGCTTGATGAGGCTTTGGGCGTGAATCAATAAGTAGCGCTTTAGACACTCCAACATTTTCGGTTTAGGACTAATAAGTCCCCTATCCTTCTACTCGGCACTTATTCCAGCTCCAACTTCCACCTCAAATTCTATTTGTGTCCTTGCATCAAATGCCATGAAAATCTCCAGATCTAGAGAACTATCATAGAGCTCGCGAATCCATACATCAATTGAATGATTGGAACACTACAATTCATTAAATCAGACTCCAATGTAGATCTACCACTATTGTTCTGCAGCAGTGGTTCACCAACAAATCTTTAATTTCTAACCTATTCTCTCTCTCCCTTTGATCCTATCATATGCACTCAGTGCCTACAGGTATTCTGCAACAAATGGAGCATAGAGGAATGCTTAAAAAGCTTCAGGACAACTAGGAAGCTTCTTAACTTTCATAAATCAATAGAGAGGATCCGACAAAACTCAAATAGGACTAATCAGTAGATAAAAGTCTCTAAAATAGTTCTAAACCTATTTGGAGGATTAAAACAAACTGTTCTGTGCTAACATTAACTTTGAATGTTGTCTTGAGCTCTATGAAGCTCACAAACAGGCTTAGTGAACCAAAAATGCTCAGAGACTAGCACCTAATCAATCAGACCTAAATGCTTCCTAAAATTACCACTAACCCACTCCTAACAACCTATAGATTATTCAACACATCTTAGGAGTAAGCTCAACAACTTCAGAGCTCTAATGGTAATCAACTTTGACCAACTACAAGCTCAGAGTTGACTTTGAGTTCAAAAGATATTCATCCTCAAATAACTACCTAGATTGATTCAATTTCTTCTCAGAAATTCAATAAATGTCTAAATACTTAAGATTGTACAACAAAACATTACTCTCCAGGCCTTCCATCTGAGTTCAAATATGAGGTTGTTTGAAAAAACAACCTAGAGCATTAACAACCTATCTGAGGGTGATAGAGAAAAAAGCGTGATTTGTTAAAATCAGGTTTTGGGTTGTTGCAACACGTAATTCTGATCGCTTTTAAAATTTGTAATTACCAAGTACTCAGAGAGTATTTGGGTCATCCCAAGGGAGGTGGGAATGCAATTTAGAAATCTCTTGCTTGAAAGATGAAAATCAACTTTCTTTTTGAATTTTTGATATGTAGTATTTTTGGGTTTTGAAATAACGGGCAATGGGCAGCAAATGCACAAAATGAAACTATGCTTGTCTGCTATAGCTAAAGTGACAAGAAGAACCTCTTTCTAAGCTCACCCAAGGTATGTGAAGACTTAGAGTAATTAGATATAGTATGAGTGCACTAACTAAAGGAAAATGCAAGTAAATAAATTGCAACAAAAAGTAGAAAGGCAACTTATATATAAGGGAGAAAAAATGTTTTATAAGAATTGTAGTGGAATGCTTCTACTAAAAAAAAAAAGTGAAATATGCAAGAAAGACAAAATTTCTACCTATGATAATGGTGAAGAGAGAGGAAGCCTTACTTTAGGCTTAGCTACTCTTGGGCTTAGAAAGATTCCTCCAACTCCTTCCTTGAAATGCTCCTGCAAGTTGATGATGGTCCTTCTCTTGGAAAGCCCTAGATGGGCACACCTTTGGTCCTTCAAGAGTGGATGGTTTCCATTCTAAAACACCTCCTTAGGGCGGACATGCACCAACCTAAAAATCCTACTCTTTGTTCATCCTCCTTGCCTAGCTGACTCCTTGGCTTGGCGTGGACACAAGGTAGAAGAGGATAGGAAGTTGAAGGCACCAAGAGGGCAAGAGCACCCCCTTAATCTTCTTCTTCTTTTCCTCTTCCCCTTGGCCGTTCAGAATGGTGGAATGAAGGTGGTAGTATACTAGAGTGATGTAGCCAAGGGTGAAGAATAATGGCAGTTATGGGTGGTATATATAGAGTGGTAGGAAGGGGGTAGGTGTGATTAAAGGGGACGGCTAGGATGGGCTCATGGGTGGTGGTTGTTGGATCCTATGGCTAAGGTTAATGGCTCTTATTGAAGGGCATATAGAGGACTTGGTGGCTGTCCATGGGTGGTGGTTACCACACATTTTTGGTGCCAAGTCTTGGATTCTAGAAGGGGGTTAAGGTGATGCCATTTTGGAGGGCTTGGATGCAGTTTTGTGGAGGCATGGATGGTTGGAATTTGAGGTTGGTTTGAGGCCAAGGAGGGGGCATATGGAGGTGGAGTTAAGGGAGGTTGGCGTGGGATTATGGTGTGGTTGCGGGTTAGGTTTGGCGTGGAGATGATGGATGTCTAGGATGGAGTTATGAATGGTGGTTGTGGAATGGAGGGTTAGATTTAGTTGGTGTCACGTGGGGGGTTGCATGGATGCTTTGGTGCCAACTTAAGGGGATTGTTAAGTGGAAGTTATGGTGGTGAAGGGGTAGTTATGTGTTGGCGCCAAGGAGGGTTTCTAGAACGGGGTTATGTGGATGGTGGAGATATGTTTAAGGGAAGATGGAAGGTGGAGATGGAGGGGTTTTGGTGGGAATTATTGGCATGATTTCTAGGTAGTTATGGGGGTGGTTTTGGGGGGAATTTGGTGGTGTCTTTTGGTAGTAAAGAGGGGTGAAGGGATGTGGGTTGTTGGCACCAAAAAGGATGAGTGGTTAGCTTAATTGGACTAGGTTTAGGGTTATTTGGTGGAGCTTAGTAGAGAGTAGTGGAGAGAAGTGGTAGAGCTAAGGTTTGAGAGGAGGAACTGAGAGGAGCTACATTGAAGCTGAGTAGATTTGCCTAGAGTTGATGGTGACTGAAGAGGTCTTCTTAGGAGCTCAACTACTCAGCTTAGCTAACTAATTATTTTGCTAGTAGCTAAGCTTGAGTAGTAGAGCAAAGTTGATCTAGTCTCAACGTATTTGAAGCTATGTTGAGCTGGACCTGCTTCTGTTGGGAACTCTCGAGCTAGTTTAGTTACTAAGTTGATAAGTAGTAGCTAAAGTAGAGGGAGTTCAGCTGGCATGAGCTCAGTGGAGCTGGGGAGAGCTTGACTGGAGCTAAAGTGAACTCAAGTCAACTAGGTTGAGCTAGCTTGAGCTCCCAATGAATTGATTGGAGCTAGGATAAGCTAGACTCAACTAAGTTACGCTGGATCTGAGCTAAGTTGAGCTGAGTTAAGCTACCTTGAGCTACTATCCAACTAAGATGAGCTGAGTGGAGCTAGAAAGAGCTAAACCCAACCTAGTTGAGCTGGAATCTAGCTATGATGAGTTGGATTCAACTAGAGTTCAACTAAAATGAGCTTCTCTTCCATTTATTGCCTTCTTGAATGCTAGGGTTTTAGGGTTCTAGCTATCTGTTCATCCCTAACACTCAAATAAATGAGTCAAAAACACAAAATATGCAATGCATGCCTATCCTAAATGATGCCTAAATGCAACCCTAAAACCCATTTGCAAAGGTAAAACCCTAAGAGCTAGATCAGGTTTAGGGCATAATATTTTCACAAATCAGGTTTTTGGGAAATACTAATTTTTTTACTTTTGAGAAGAAGATTACGGGACCATGATTGATCAAAAACATAGAAGGTACGAGATTTGTTAAGGATAAACATCGGGATTCCTCTTTTGATCCAAAAATTAGATGAATCAGGATCAATCTATCCTTTACAAATTCACAAGTTAGCTCCTTGATAATTCAAATGACCCGAAATTATTTTGCAATTAGGATTTCTTTGGCTCTTGAATTCAACTCGCAACTCACATGCCTTTTAAAACCTTATGTTAGTGCTTGTGAATGCCATCATTTATAAGGTCGTGCTTTTGAAACTTTTTTTTTTGCAACCCCTATGCTTATTCCTAGCTTAATCCTACAACGGATGTCTCGAGATCACCAGTCCCATTACCAATCCTCTTGGGGTCTCTGGTGCCAACACTTCGAGATAGTACTGTCCAAGACATCACCCAGGAGCTCACAACCCCAAAACATAATGCCGTGTAAAGGGGCACTCCAAGCGAACTCAAGTTCATGCTCTGACGCAATGGGTAGAGCACCGTCCAAGACACTTGAGCTACAAAATTCACCTTAATGCTCCATCTAAAGATATGAAATATAGATATAGAGCAGTACCGAGGTGGTAACATGTTGGCATCTGATGTAAACACATTTACACTACTTAAGATGTCTATTTATGCATGTTCTTAAGCATAGGATTGCATGATATAAATATTGCATAACATGCATCATCTTGCATTTAGAGTAGTTTGAATAAAATAGAGGTTAATTGTCTCCTTTTATGTGCTTGGACATGGCAAACTTTTTATTAGGGCCTCGGATCGAAGATCCAACTGTACAGATGTGATCAGGGCGACGATTGGAGTTCAACGACTCCAAGATCGCCCTAATCAGGCATTTGTAACATCAGATAGTGATCGAGGAACCACAAAAGATCAAGGGCCAGGATGGTGTAAATATGCACTTCAAATGGAAAATCCGACCGCACGGATGGATTCAGATCGATGATCGCAGCTTAACAACGTAAAAATCGAGTCAATCCGACACCCGTGGCACCATCTACAACATCCAGAAGATGGACGGCCAAGATGGTGCCATCTCGGCCGCCCAATCACCCACATGCAACCGTTGAAGCCTCCGCATCTGCCCTTCTCCACCGTTGGATCTTGATCCAACGGCTGTGAACGCATGCACTTCAAATCATCCACGCGACCATCCGCGCTCCGTAGCATAGAGGTCACGAGGCGCTGCACGTTCACAAGACGCAGGTTCGAGCTACAGCGAGCAGGAGAAGGGTGTGGGCGAGAGGGTGCGGGCGAGCGTCGGATCTTGATCGAGCGGCCGTCCGTGCTCAATAGCGTTGACGCGCTATTGCACGCCCACGCCTCACGCGGCATCACACGCGTTGGGGTGGGCACGCAGCGAGCGGGTGAAGGCGGGATCTAGGCCATCTGATCTCGCGATCGGATGGCTGTGGACGGCTGAACGTGCGGCATGCGTTGAGAGCGAGCAGACGAGCGAGCGCGCCTGGGCAACAGCCACTATGCCCACATTGGGGCTTTAGCGACGGTTTTATCCGTCCCTAAGGACCCCTTATTTAATGTTTTAAAGATGTAATGACCAATTTGCCCCCACTCCTTGCAACTATAAAAGGAGACCCCCTCCACACAAAATTCTCATCCCTTCCTTTTCTTCTCTACCTCTCCAAAGCTCAAGAGAAGCTTGTCCCACACCTGGGATGCTTCTCGCGAGATAAAGTCCAAATTTTCGTCCCCCTTCAGAAGTGGATCCCGTGACAACAACGACGTGCTTCCCCGTTCCCGTTCTTCTGCTTCATCCTCCTTCATCCTGCTCTGTCCTCCTTTGTCCAGGTGTCGTCCCATCTGGCTCGTCCTCCAAGTGATCGTCGAGGAGGATAACTTCTCTCTCCCATTCTTCTTTACAACTTTTCTAGAATAGAATTTTCCTACTTTCTAATGTAGCTGATTTCTCGCTTTCTAGTGTAATTTTTACTTGGTTTGATTGTATAAACATTTTAAAATATTGAATGCATGTTCTCTCTCTCTCTCTTCCTTTTTGTCTGATAGCTTCATTGTAATTATATCACCTTGCTTTTCAAAAAATTCTAAAAAAAATATAATTGCGAATATAAATCAAACGTCTGCCTCCCTGTGTTCGACCCAGAATTTCAATTTTGGTATAAATTTTATTTGTTGAACAAGAGTTCTTCTCTTTCAAACTACAATGACAGGTTTTCCAAAACCAAACATGTTAGCGTAGCAACTCGAACGTTCAACATTTTGGCACCGTTGCCGTGGAGGCAACGATTTCCGATCTTCTTTTCACATTTCTTACACTTTATTATTTTCTAACTTGCTTTCTCTTGTGTCTATTCTTTTGCAGAGACATCCATCAAGGAATCAACAAGTGGTATACTGGAGTAAAGTGCAATTGAAGACAATTGTAAGTGCTCCCCATTGTTCCTCCCTCCATAGATTTCATTCACCACATTAAATCCAAATTCCAATTAACCTAGGTGTTTGCATAAATCCTAGGAATAGTTTGGTTGTTTGGATTTTCACTCACATTCATTCCACCCTCATTTATAAAAAAAAACATTCAAGGCACTTAATCAAATTGATTTGTTTCTACTCAACTGAGTTATGATTTGTGGAACTGGTACACACAAAGCAACACATAAAAGAGTAGAAATCATTCTAGGTTAACCATCTTTGAGTGCCTAACTTAGTGGTGCATTTGTGGCCAATTGTTTGAGTTGTTTGGGCCGCACCACCCTATTTAAAACCAACTCATCGAGTAGCTCCTCAAGGTTTTCAATCAAGGTTTATTCCAGGCACTCCACTTTCTTTATGGTTTTAAAGGAAAACAATCTTCACCTGTGTTTTACAACTTGGTTTGCCTAGAAACTTGATTGCAATCCACCTAATTTGAAACCCTACAAGCTACTTAAGCAAGACTTGAACATTAAAATTCATGCATCACAAAAAATCTTGCTTTAAAACCCTAGTTGTGCATGCACTTACACAAATCTCAATCAATCATTAAGGGCACAACCCATTTTAAGGGCCCATCACATTCCATAAGAACCACAATCCCAGGCCTTAATAAAATTGAGTAGACGTTGGCCTTAAGGTCTGATTCGCTCTTCAGGGCCTAGTCTGAGATTGTTTTTGATTAACCTACTTGTACTGATTAATCTGATGTCTAGCTAGGGGAGTAGCGTCAAACGACCGCGGCTGGGGGATACACTAGGAACCGGAGGCGAAAGCCGAAGGAAGAACCTTCTCCCCAGTCCCTCCTTCTAACTGGTTGAATTAAACAGACGCAAGTAGAGTAAATCATTTACAGTCTTAAGGCAGGTTTTGGGAGTCAGTAGATCCTTAGGCTACCCCACTTAAGGACAGCCTTATTTTGTTATGCTGCAGGGTCCCTATCCCCAGTCCTTCCGACCTTCTCCTAGTTTATGCTGGGAAGATGATCATTGAATCCCCTATTGGAAGGACCATTAGAACATTCTAGGAGGCGCAAGTTGGATTTTGGTCAATTTGATCCCATGGCCGAACAAGAGCCTCCTTTGCTTGGAAATCCACAGGAAGAATTTCGAAGGCAGCTGCAACAAATGCAGAGAATGCAGGAATGGTTCCAAAGAATGCAGGGCTCTCAGCCCTTGAAGGATTTTTATGATCCTTCAAATTACGGAGAACGTCCCAGCGTCCAGATTCTAGTCGGTGACGTAGAAATCAAGCGCCAGGTGTTAAGGCTGATTAAACATTATCATGGGCTTGGCTTTGAAGATCCGTTTCAGCACTTGGAGGACTTGACCACTTTGGTCCAGACCACCAAGGCTCGAAACGTAAACGAGGAGCAAATGATCATGAGGCTCTTCCTCCACTCTCTTAGGGATAAGGCCGCGCATTGGTATAGGACAATAGGAAGGCCAATTACAACTTGGAATGAGTTGAAACTGGCCATTCTAAAGAAATTCTTCCCAGTCGGACATACCAATGCTTTGAGACGCGCAATGACTACCTTTACCCAGTGGCTGGGGGAGCAGTTTCATGTGGCTTGGGAGAGATTCCAGGACTTATTGTGGAGGTGTCCACACCACGAGGTGCTGAAATGGCAACTCGTGCAGATCTTCTATCATGGGTTGACTGAGCAACTCAGAAATCATGTGGATGCGTCTTGCGGAGGCAATTTCCTCAATAAAGATGCAGATAGTGCACATGATTTATTTGAGGAAATGAGTGAGAATTCAATTAATCATGCATCCATGGATACTTTTAACTGGTCCCAGCAGCCCAGATCAAATGTCAATGAAGTCCATGACTCTCATTCATTTGATATGGAATTGATTTGTAATAAACTTGATAAGGCAGACTTGGTTGCTAAAAGAATGGAAGAGTGGACGGCTGGCAATTCTATTAACAACTCTCGATCTACTCAATCCCAAAATTCGGGATTCCATTCCTCACGAGCTCCTTCTAGACGGGAGTTCGTGAATCAACTCGATGCGGCTCAACCTGTGAGTCAGCATTTTCTGGAACCCCACGGGTTCCAAAATGGGGCCTTTGATCCTATTTTTTCTGATCCTTCCCTTTCTTTCTCTCCATCCTCACCCTATGAGGATGTCTGTGCTGTACAAGAGAATGTTAGATTCAACCCCTACTTGAATGCCTATAATCCAGGTTAGAGAAACCACCCTAACTTCCCTTGGAAAAACCCGGGGTTAACAGACCAAATTCCGACCCGACAACTATGCTCCGCAACGACCAATGGGTCAGGGTCAAGTATATACTCAGTTGCCTCCGAATCAGGTCAATCAGCCAGCTTGGAATGCCTGTCAACCCGTAGGGCAGGCTGATTTGAACCGTCAAATGGTAGAGATGCAAGGATCCATGCTCCAACTCATGCAGCAAAAGAAAAACTCGCTGGACAACTTGCAATCTGGGCTCATTGCTAACTCTCGTCAACCCGGATCTCTACCATCCCAACCCGTACCCAACCCACGAAATATTATGAATTCGGGCAACCAAGCCCATGGGTACGGAAATCAAAGGGACCCACACGCACATGCTCAGGTGGTTGAGCAGAGTTCCTCGTCCTCTTCTTCTTCTTCTATAAATCAACAATTCATGGTTAATCAAGCCCCTCCAATCTTTCCTAACCCTCCCTAAGACCCAAATTCTTATGCATTTGCAAATTCTGTCACTTTGAGGAGTGGTAAGAAGACTCAGGATCCACAACCACACTATTCTGATCTTTTGAATCCTGAAGAACCTGAGGAGAGAGAGGAGAATTCTAGAGGAGAAATCAAGGCTCAGGAACTTGATTCCAAAGATCTGACTCATCTTCCTTCTCCTGAAGCCTTAACCAAACCAAAGAAGAAGTCTGTTGATAGAAATGAGGAGCTTCTGAATCTATTTAAGAATGCTGAGATCAATATCCCGCTCCTTGATGCTATCAAGCACATACCGGCTTACACAAAATTTTTAAAGGAATTATGTACACAAAAGCGTAAGTCGAGAGAATCTGTTCCAAAGAAGGTGGTACTCTCTGAGCAGGCTAGTTCTGTTATCTTGCACTACCTCCCTCAGAAAAAGAGAGATCCTGGTGCTCCATTGATTTCTTGCGTTATCAGAGATTACACATTTGATAGAGCACTTTTGGATCTGGATGCATCCATCAACCTAATTCTGACTTCTCTCTACAAGAAGTTTGGGTTAGGTGAACTTCGACCAGCTTCAGTAACGCTACAGTTAGCGAACCGCTCGGTTACAAACCTGCGAGGCGTTATTGAAGATGTTATAGTTAAGGTCAAGGATTTCTATTTTCCTGTAGATTTCCTTGTCCTTGACATGGATGTACCTGATAATCTGAGGAACACGCCCATCATTCTGGGGCATCCATTCCTGGCTACCGCTAAGGCCAACATTAATTGTGAAAGCGGTAGCATGGAAATCGCCTTTGGGGACCAACGAATGAAATTAGATATTTTTAAGGCGATCAACAAATTTGAGGATTGTGGATTTATTGAGGAACTTGATGAAGATAATGATAATATTGAAACTTGTTTGACAGTTTCTTCAATCGAAAGTTCCTCTTTGGATGATGAATTTGACTCGCAACCCTCTATGGCTGACCTGACATCTTCGAAAGAGGTTATTGATTTTGTTCACTCATAACCTCTTCCTCTTGTTGAATCTTCAGCATCTACCCTACCATCAATCATCAACCCACCCTAGCTTGAATTGAAACCATTGCCTGAGAATTTGAAATATCAATTTTTAGGACCTCAGAATACGCTCCCTGTGATTATCAGTGCTAAATTGACAAAGGAGCAAGAGATTAAATTGATCAAGGTCCTAAAGGAACATAAGGAGGCAATTGGTTGGACCATTCATGACCTCAAGGGGATCGATCCATCTTACTGTAATCATAGAATATTTTTGGAAGATGGATCTCGCCCTTCTCGCCAGATGCAGAGGAGATTGAATCCAAATATGCAAGAAGTGGTAAAAAAGGAAATCATCAAGTGGCTTAATGCAGGAATTATTTATCCAATCTCTGATAGTCCCTGGGTAAGTCCCGTTCTGATTATTCCGAAGGAAGCTGGGCTTACCGTTGTGACTAACGAGCGAGGAGAATCTGTCACAACTCATTTAGCTTTCTCTTGGAGGGTTTGTATTGATTACAGGAAGCTGAACACAGCCACTAAAAAGGATCATTTTCCCCTACCCTTTATCGATCAGATCTTGGAAAAATTAGCCGAGTAGAAGTACTTCTATTTTCTTGATGGCTACTCGGGATACAACCAAGTTCCTATCCATCCCGAGGATCAGGAAAAAACTACTTTCACTTGTCCCTACGGAACCTTTGCTTTTCGTAGGATGCCTTTCGGGTTATGTAATGCACCTGTGACTTTTCAAAGGTGTATGCCAGCCATATTTTCTGACATGGTGGGAGAGTTTAAGGAAGTCTTCATGGATGATTTCTCTATTTTCGGAGAATCATTTGACTCTTGTTTGGCTAATTTGGAAATGATTCTTAAGCGATGTATCAAAACATGATTGGTCCTTGGCTGGGAAAAGAGTCATTTCATGACCCAAGAAGGCATCGTTTTGGGTCATGTAATCTCTGAATGGGGAATTGAAGTGGACAAAGCTAAGGTTGATGCTATCGCTAAACTTCCTCCTCCCACATCTGTTAAACAAATCCGATCATTTCTTGGCCATGTGAGATTTTATCAAAGATTCATCAAGGATTTCTCGAAGGTTGCTCGTCCTTTAAGCAATCTTCTTGCCAAAGAAACGCCGTTTGTTTTTGACTAATCATGCCAAAAGGCATTTGATTTCTTGAAAATCGCAGTCACCTGTGCTCCAGTTTTGCAACCACCAATTTGGACAGCCCCTTTTGAGATCATGACCGACGCTTCTAATTATGCGGTCGGGGTTGTCCTGGGTCAGAAAATTGATCGAAAGCCCTCTGTCATTTACTACGCTAGTAAAACTCTGGATGAAGCCCAGAGGAATTACACTGTTACTCAAAAGGAATTACTAGCTGTAGTATTTGCTTTGGAAAAATTTAGGGCTTATCTTTTAGGGTCTCATGTTATCATTTATACCGACCACTCGACCTTGAGACATCTCTTGGCCAAAAAGGATGCTAAACCCCGACTTATTCGTTGGATTCTTCTTCTTCAAGAATTTGATCTTGAAATTAAGGATAAAACCAGGGTACAAAATGTGGTAGCAGATCATTTGTCTCCATTTTGTTTGGTGTATGGAAAGGCATGCCATCAACCTATAGAGATTGAACACAAGGCATTTTGGGCAATCAAACAATGCAATTTAGATCTGAATCTAGCTGGGAAGACCAGGAAACTCCAACTATTTGAGTTGGAGCAGCTTAGAAATGATGCTTATGAGAATGCCAAGATCTACAAGGCTTTGACCAAAGCTCTACATGATCAACTGATTTCCCGAAAGAGCTTTGAGCTAAATTAGAAGGTCTGGTTATTTGATTCTAAACTTAAGCTCTTTCTTGGCAAACTTAGATCTAAATGGAATGGCCCATTCATAATTGACTAGATTTTTCCAAATGGTGCCGTTCAGATTTCTGACCCAAAGACGGGTAACACATTTAAAGTCAACGGTCAACGTCTGAAGCCTGTTGTTGACAGTATTCTTCCAGAACCCGTCTCAGACTCAGTTGCTCTAGGCATTCTGTGACTTCTTTGGCTAGACTTTGCCTAGCTGACGGCATTAAACTCAACAGTTGTACATATGACACAAGGCTGATACGAGCTTCATATTTAGGTGACATCTTTCATATTCTACCCTTTCTTTCATTTCTCTTTTTCAATGAGGACATTGCATCAGCTAGGCATGGGGGGGTGGATTCATTTTTGAATCATTTGGTCAGCTTTGTGGAATTCATGTAAATTATTTTTCTCTTCTTATTTATATAAAAAAAAAAATCAAAATTGGGAAGGATTAGTTGGACATTAGAACTTTTCAATCATAAGAAATTTTACATTAGTATCTGAACGCAAAGACCCTTCAGGTCTTTGGACTTAATTAGCCCATGTATCCACTAAAATGTGGATTTGTCTTTCTAGTCCTCGCCATCTTAATTCTATCGTAATTGGGATAAATAAGTTTGGGTGATAAGTACACAACTTATCAACCCACCCTCTGATTTGAGGGAATTTTTGAGTTTTAAGCATCTACACACTTTCTTTGCACTGACTTGTTGTTTGGTGATTCTAACGGAAATTGGGTAGCTAATGAACCTTCTAGGGTGATATGGCTGGCAAGTTATCGTGGGTAACAGCCCATAGGTAGGTTGTCCAGAGCCCAGCCACTGGACCTTTCTCTTTTTGCTGCCTTTAGGTAAATCTTAGACCAGGGAAGCCACCTACTTAAAACAAAAGAAGAAGAAAAAAAACAACAAAAAGAAAAGGAGAAAAGAAAAAAGGAAATAAGCCACACTTCGCCGCACGAGTATGGCTGGCAAGTTGTCAGTGGTAACAGCTCATTGATCGATTGTCTAGAACCCAGCTCAGTAAATGCACTAAAAAAATTCCCAAAACACTTAGGAAGAAGTGGAGAAGTAGAATAACTGGGGAGATATACACTGGATTCACCCTTGTGTTGACCCCGAAAAAAAATAAAAGTAGGGAGAAAGCTACCGGTTGTAAAGATACACCTTTAGGCAGAATTCTTTTTAGGTCACCTAGAGGCGTAGAAATTCGAAGTCCATTTTAATTGCCGATCAACGAGTCTATCACATTCACAATAAGATGCTTAAAACTTAGGGTTCTCATCAAATCTTGGGTGAGTTGAATGGCTGTAGAAAGCCACTCTTAAACCCTAAAATTTGAAAATCCAAAAAAAATAGAAAAGAGGAAAAAGAGAAAAAGAAAATTTTCTTTGAATAAGGAGAGGGCTTGAGGCGGTCTGCATTTTCGTAGATACTCGAGCACTATTGTGTCTTTGAAAGTTCAGATCCTAAGTAGATAATTTCTTAATGATTGAAAATAACTCATGCCCAAATAATCCAACTTAATTCTTTTATAAATAGCATATAGTTTTTGCTAGGGACTAGCAAAATATAGGCATGGGGGTATGATGTAAACACATTTACACTACTTAAGATGTCTATTTATGCATGTTCCTAAGCATAGGATTGCATTGCATGATATAAATATTGCATAACATGCATCATCTTGCATTTAGAGTAGTTTGAATAAAATGGAGGTCAATTGTCTCCTTTTATGTGCTTGGACAGGGCAAACTTTTTATCAGGACCTCGGATCGAAGATCCAACCATACAGATGTGATCAGGGCGACAATTGGAGTTCAACGACTCCAAGATAGCCCTAATCAGGCATCTGTAACATCAGATAGTGACCGGGGAACCCTAGAAGATCAAGGGCAAGGATGGTGTAAATTACACTTCAAATGAAAAATCTGACCACACGGATGGATTCAGATTGACGATCGCAGCCTAATGACGCAAAAATCGAGTCAATCCAACACCCGTGGCACCATCTACAACATCCAGAAGATGGACGGCTAAGATGGCACCACGTGGCACCATCTCGGCCTCCCAATCACCCGCAGGCAACCGCTGAAGCCTCCGCATCCACCCCTCTCCGCCGTTGGATCTCGATCCAACGGTTGTGAACACATGCGCCTCAAATCATCCGCGTGACCATCCGTACTCTGTAGCGTAGCGGTCGCGAGGCGCTGCGCGTTCACAAGATGCAGGTTCGAGCCGCAGCGAGAAGGCAAAGGGCACGGGCGAGCGGGCGTGGGTGAGCGGGCGCGGGCGAGCGTCGGATCTTGATTGGGCGGCCATCCGCACTCAATAGCATTGATGCGCTATCGCACACCCATGCCTCACGCAGCATCGCACGCATTGGGGAGGGCGCACAGCGAGTGGGCGAAGGTGCGATCTGGAGATCGGATGGCTGTGGATGGCTGAACGTGCAGCATGCGTTGAGAGTGAGCAGGCGAGCGGGTGCACATGGGCAGCGGCCACTACGCCCACGTTGGGGCTTTAGCGACGGTTTTATCCGTCACTAATGACCCCTTATTTAATGTTTTAAAGATGTAATGACCAATTTGCCCCCACTCCTTGCAACTATAAAAGGAGACCCCCTCCACACGAAATTCTCATCCCTTCCTTCTCTTCTCTACCTCTCCAAAGCTCAAGAGAAGCTTGTCCCACACTCGGGATGCTTCTCGCAAGATAAAGTCCAAATTTTCGTCCCCCTTCGGATGTGGATCTCGCGACGACAATGATGTGCTGCCCTGTTCCTGTTCTTCTGCTTCGTCCTCCTTCGTCCTGCTCCGTCCTCCTTCATCCAGGCATTGTCCTGTCCGGCTCGTCCTCCAAGCGATCGTCGAGGAGGAAAACTTCTCTCTACCATTCTTCTTTACAGCTTTTCTAGAATAGAATTTTCCTACTTTCTAGTGTAGCTGATTTCCTGCTTTCCAGTGTAATTTTTATTTGGTTTGATTGTATAAACATTTTGAAATATTGAATGCATGTTCTCTCTCTCTCTCTTTCTCTCCCTCTCTCTCTCTCTCTTTCTTTTAGTCTGATAGCTTCATTGTAATTGTATCGCCTCGATTTTCAAAAAATTCTAAAAAAAATATAATTGTGAATATAAATCAAACGTCCACCTCCCCGTGTTCGACCCGGAATTTCAATTTCGGTATAAATTTTATTTGTTGAACACGAGTTCTTCACTTTTAAACTACAACGACAGGTTTTCTAAAACCAAACACGTTAGCGTAGCAACTCGAACATTCAACACATCGCATCCTCAAAGGAGGCATTTTCCTCCTTCTCAGCGGTGGGAACTCAAACCAATCATCTGCTTAGGATTTCACTAAAACTAAACAAGGGGATTTTCTAATTTTTTTAGTTAATTTTAGGTGTTGGTATTGTGTGTGAATTTTGACACAAGAATTTCACAAGAGATGCAAGCTTTTGGGTCGGAAACTAAGCCAAATAATTTCTAGCTTGCAAAAAGAGATCAAATCACCTGAATCATCACAACTTCAGGCGGAATTTAAAGAAGGATACTTGATCTAGTCTAAAAATAGACCAAAAAATTCTAAAAATTGGATCCGCATTCTAGTCCCTAGTGTATTGAAGATTAAATTCCATTGTACCTTAATGAATTTTCAACTTAGGTCCCGATTTCAAAATTTCCTCAAAAAGTTTTCAAAATTTTTATTTTTATGGGTATGCATGCAAAAAGGAAACAAATATATGAATGTTTTTAAGTTTTGAAAATATTGGATTGATCGTCAAGATTTAAAAACACCACCCCATGCTTAAGATATGCAATGTCCTCATGCAGTGGGAAGGGAAAAGAAATCACCTTGGTGAAGGCAGTTTGATTCAGGATAGTCAGAACCTTTGAAAAAAAAGAAAAAGGAAAAAGGAAAAGTAGGAAAAAATGAAGTGCATCTTTTATGCCATTCAACCCGGCATGAAGTGCTTAAATAATCATAAGTTGGTGAGTCAGTTAAATCAAGAGATTCTGATGGGACATTTAGGGAATTGTCAGGTAGGGCTTTAATCGTTGGTCGTTGACTTGAAATGTAGTATTTGTTTTAGGGTCAAAAAGGTCAATTGCGCCATATGGATATGTTTTGAGGACAATAAACGGGTCGGTCCACTTGGATTTAAGTTTTCCTGGAAAAATGGGTAAGCGTACATTGAAAAGCCAAATGCGCTGATTGACATCAAAATACTTCCAAACGATATATTTATCATGAAATTTCTTTGTTCGATCTTTATAAATCAGCATGTTTTCGTAAGAGAAATTGCACAATTCTTCCAATTCTTTTAACTGTAATTTCCTTTGTTTGTCAACTTCAGATAAATCCAGATTTAATTGTTTGATTGCCCAAAAAGCCCTATGTTTGAGTTCTAACGGGAGATGGCATTCCTTTCCAAAAATAAGATGGAAAGGAGACATGCTGAGAGGAGTTTTAAATGTCGTAAGATAGGCCCATAAAGTATCATCCATTTTATTGGACAAGTCTTTACGATCAGGCCTAACCATTTTTTGCAAAATGTTTCTAATCTCTCGATTAGAGACTTCTGCCTGGCCATTTGTTTGGGGGTGGTGAGTGAAAATTTTATGATTAACCCCATATTTAGATAAAAGGTGATGGAATTGAGAGTGAAATATGATCCTCTGTCATTGATGATGGTCTTAGGGATGCCAAATCTTGAAAAAGTGTTTTTCTTAATGAAGTGAACAACTACCTTATGATCATTGGTATGTGTGGGTATTTGATGAGCCAATTTTTGTGGGCTATTTCTCCATTTTAATGCCTAGACATTAATTTAATTTTAACACTTATATAGCATGCATTAGGATGTAAATAATTAATTCTTACAACTGATTGATTAATGATTAGCCCATATTTGTAGGCTATTTAGGTATTTAAGTGCTAAACATTAAGTTAATTTTAACATTTAGATAGCATACATTAGGATGTAAATAAATTAATTCATATTTTTAGCTTAATGGCATAATTCATGTGTGCCATTCATATGTAAATGCATTGAGAATTTACTTAGAATTGCATGCATTTTATTAGTAATCAATTAGGTGCATTACATGCATTATTTTAATTAACATAGAAGTTAAGGATTTGTGCATAAATAATCCTATAATTTTGTTATTTTAATATTATTCTTCTTCTTCTTCCGCAGGAATGGCTCCGCTTCCTCCTCCTACGCCATTCACTCCAGCCATAGCTGCGAGCATTCCTCCTCCATGAAAATTGGATTTAGACCCTTCAATGCTCACGCTCCATTTCAAATCCATGCAGCCACAGCTACAAAGGTGGAGGAGATTCTGCCATGTGAAGGAGGTCACCACCCTCACTCCATCACTGTGTAAAGCTTCAAGCTCCTCCGTCTCACCACTGGCAGCCTCTACCACGACGGGAGCTTTGCCATAGTGGACGTGCAGGGTGACAGCCAGCACCGTCATCTGTAGAGCCTCGCATCATCATGTGCATGCATCTCTGATGGCCATGCAACCATCTCCATCTCACCACTGTAGGCCTTTTCCCCAGTAAGGCCTCGTCACAGTAGGAGTGTGGAGCAATAGTCCACACTGCCAACTGCGAGCCTTGCAACCCTACCATTGTGCACACCATCTCCGCATCTTCACACTATGCCCCTACCCCTATCCACGTTCACCACTACCACCAAAATTCCCATCTTCTTCTTCTTATTCTTCTTCCTTTTCCTCTATTTCTCTTCCACCAACAAACACAACATCTTCAACCACCAACAAACCCACCATCTGCTACCTCCTTCACCGCCTGCCTAAGTAGACTGGGCGTACAACCTCCGCGTGGACCACATGCACGTCCTCACCATCATCACACATGCCATCGCCACTTGCAGCGTTGGCACCCCAGCGCACAACGCCGCTCTCAGCGCCGTGCCCCCATCTCTGTGCTCACACAGCAGTCGCAGCTGCAACAACACGCGCAGCCTACGCAACCAGTGCGCTGCCCGCGCACACCTCCAATGCACCACATGCAGCCTGCATACCTCCTCGCCTTTAGCCCACGCACGCGTGCGACCCTCCAGCAGCACCGCGCCCCCTAATCTCCACGCACAGAAGCAGCAGCAACAGCCACCGCTGTCTCTCCTCTCCTTTGTACCGTAGAATCTGACCACACCGCAACTCTCCGCCGCCACCACCGTGAAGCCCTCGCTCCATTTGACCTTCGGCGAGTTCCTCTCCTCCTACCATCACTCCCTCTCATGTGCAAGATCAAGAGAAGAAATCCCCTATTTTTGCATAGTAACTTCTCAATTACTTATTACATCTTTTGCCATTGTGAGGATAACATTTATCATTTAATTAATAAGATATTGTGTGGATTTATATAAATGCCCCTCCTATTTCCTTTTATGACTATTTTAGTTGAAATCCTTGTTATACCTTTAATCTAATGGGGTTGGTTCAATTTCTTGAGGAAATTATTCGTAAACAATAATATTTTGAATTGTGTGAATTTTGATAGGCCATTGCCTCCCTATGGATATGACCCACTCTTCTCAGGTGGTTTAATTTTAATTCAATACTTTGATTAGCCGATTTTCCACCACTTAGAACTACAAACGATAAATCATTTAGCTATCATCTTCGAAAGCGAAAAATTGACTCGTCAATTAACACATTCCATCATATACATAGGAAGCACTAAGTGGTTTACTCACTAATCTACATAATTCAAGTAAATATGATAGCATGCATTAGAATAGGGTTTATTTTAAAGTGTTGTATATAAATAATCCAATAATTAATTATTTACTTATTTCTTCTCTCCTACTAGAATAGCATAGGACTAACAGCTGTTGTGGACATTCACCCTTCCATGAGATTAGCTGGCCAGCCAAGCACCATCACTCCCGAGCAATTAAAGAGCCGAAAGGAGCGGATCTGACCTTAATGGCCTCGTCCTCCTCATGCCCCATTCAAATTCATCTCTACTGGTATAAAGGAGGAGAAGTCCACCAAGCTCGGGAGGCCTCCACCCCGATCGTACTATGCTTCACCTCCACCACCATCGACCTCAACCGTAGTGGCAAGTCTCCACCACTGTGGGCATATGGTGTGATAGGCCGCACCGCCATTTGGAAATTGCTCTCATAACCGTGAGTATACATATTGGTGCATGACCACAACAACACCACACTGCCGCCACCTTCCTCTATTTCGTCTTTGTTCAACAACAACAACACCTACTCCACAACCCAACACAAACCTCAAGTTGCACGCACGTCCACCTTCCATTCTCTTCATTTTCTTCTTTGTCTTCTTCTTCTCCTGTTTCACCTCTACAACAACACACATGCAGAACCCATCACCATCACCACCTACCTCATTGCCAGTGGCCATCGTTTGTCGTGTCATGCCCCCTCGTGTGCTTCCTACGCTTCAAACCATGCAATAGCAATAGGGACACACCCACTATCCATTCCTATCCTCCTTCACCAACATCGTCTTATCTCCACCAACTGCATCCAAGGAAGAACCCAACATCCTTGCCATGCAGTGAGCCCCTCGCTCGCATTGGTCAACCTCTGCCCTACACTTCCGCGTGACCTTGAATGTGCAGTCGACCTCAGCCCTCCCGCACGTGTGTAGCTGCTTCACATCTGCAGCAGGCTGTCACCCACCGGCCACCTCCACGACCGTCGGCGTCGCACCTCCATTCGACCAACTCTAGCCATGTCGCAACTCGCTGTCACCACCGCTGTGAAGCTCTAGCTCCCCTCGACCTCTTGTGAGATTCTTGCCTCCAACCATCACCCCTCGTGTGCCCTCACGGCAAGGAAAAGTATTCCCCTATTTTAGGGT
The DNA here is from genome assembly GCA_037157565.1 of Thalassia testudinum. NCBI lineage: Eukaryota > Viridiplantae > Streptophyta > Magnoliopsida > Alismatales > Hydrocharitaceae > Thalassia > Thalassia testudinum. The sequence goes on along the minus strand of JAZHRO010000007.1, from coordinate 66,471,145 downwards.
GGATTAGTTTTTACATCTAATGCCATTGTTGTGGGATTATTTTAATTAAACTATTATTTTATGTGGCTCATTTGCATGAACCTTTCCCTCATTTGGCATAATGCAATTTCAACTTGAGTCATCATTGTATCTTTAATCCAATGGGAATTTTGGCTTTATTTCTTTGGGAAATTATTTGTGAACAATAGTTTTTGACGTTTGTGGGTTTTAACAAGTCAGTGCCTCCCTGTGGACACAACCTGCTCTCTCGAGTGGTTATTTTTTATTTATTTTGGCGATCGATTTTCCTTTGCTCCTCACTATTTTGACACATCATTTTATGTGCGAAAATTCTTCCAAAATGAAACTGTCTCATCAAATGGCACCGTTGTTAGGGAGGCAATAGGCTTGTTAGATACATTTATTTATTTGTTCACATTTTATATGGGGCATATTTGACTCTTATCTTCTTTTGGTGCGAGGTACATGCATTTGGAGACATCTTGTCGCATTAGCCTCAGAAATTAGGTGACCCTTGACGTCACCAGTGGAGTCTCAACTAGGAGAAGGAGCATCACACTTGCCATTGCAACACCTTGGTGGACCTTATTTCCACCGCTAGAGGAGATATCTGAAGGACCACATCCTCATCTCATCCATTCAGTTATAAATAGATTTTAATTTTCTTTCTTCTCTTTATTTTAGTACATTCATTGGAAGACCCTTGTTCTAGGGTCACGCATATTTTTAGGGGTTTGTTCCCTGACCTTATTCTAGGCTCCTATGTGAGTAACTTTTTTTGGGAGAGTGTTCCCATTTCTTTAGACTTAGGTTTTTATTTTCTTTCATAAATTGATTTTATCCTTTTTCTTGATTGTCCATAAGTAGGTAAAAAAAAAATAAAACACAAGCTACCTACTAGAAGCTGCCTACCCTTAGGGACGACCATTTAGGATATGAGTAGCATCTAGACTTTATTTTTTGAATTGCGTGCATTCTTGCATTATTGATTGCTGGAAGTAAGGTACGTATCCTCTTACTTTGCATCCATATCTCGATCACACATTTGCATCTGGATTTAATTACAAGACCACCTAATTGAATTGAAAAGATCTAACAAGTGGTCACACATTTTCTTGAAAAGGACTTAATTAAAGGAGAAACACTAAACCAAGGAGTTGAATTAGGAACTTGCCGTGCGATTCACAAAATTTAAAATCAAAATTTTATGGTGAATGCACACACACATGATTGTGCACTAAGGCACTCATTTAGACACTCCTAGGGTTGAAACTGCTAGGAAAGAATCCTCCTACTATTGGATTCCGAAGTGCTTGAAACTCAAGATCAAAGGTTTGGTAACTCTAAGGAGGGGGATACACTGTCACGGATTTTTGAGGGCAATTAAGAAGCGCCACGAAAGCACAGCTTCAAAGGAAGGCTTAGGCCTACTTGCATCCCTTGATCTTTCATCCTTGGAGTACTCTACCATTTGAACTTTAGGGAAGAGCACCTAAGTACCAACTAGGCCTTCTTAGGCATATTGTAGGTCAACAAGTAGGCATGTAACTATTTAGATAACTTGATTTGTCACCTACAATTGGACTTAAATCTCAAAGGCCTTAACTGATTAATGACCAAAAAAGTCCTTTGATTTGTGTTTGCTTGGGGAAATCTGATTGTGGTGCGAGTTAGAATGGACCATGTTGACTTGTGATGTACACACATCTATGTCATATAAACTGTCTATTTATGTGTATTCTTAGGTATATAATTGCATTATGCATTATAAATATTGCATAACATGCATCATTCTACATTTAAATTAGTTTGTACAAATTTTAGGTTAATTTCCCTTTTTGTGGCCAGGGGATAGGACATTATCATTTCAAGGACTCGAATTGAAGATCCAACTGTACGGATTTGATCAAGACAACAATCGAAGTCCAATTCCTCTGAGATCACCCTAATTGGATTTCTGTAGCATTAGATACAGTCCAAGAAAGATCAAGGGTCAAGGGCCAAGGTAGTGTAAATCCATATCTTAGATGACAAATCCAACCACATTGATGGGTTTGGATTGACGATTGCAACCTAATGGTGCAAAAATTGATCCAATCTGACATCTGTGGCACCATCAACAAGCCAATGAAGATGAACGGGCATGATGCCGCCATGTGGTACCAGCACAACAGCCCAATGCTGCCTGTAGCATCTTCTCTTCGCCGCCCGATCTAATCCCAGATGTTGGATCTCGATCCAACGGATGAGATTCACTCAAGACTGCACCCTCACACATCCTTAAGGAAGATTCCATCGTGAGATCTCGACCATTGGATCTTCATCCAACGGCAAGAGCACGTGGAAAGTGAGTTCAAATTTTGACACAATAGCACGCATAGTGAATTGGGTAATGTGCTTCACCACTAGAGGTCATGTGATGGAGTCTCCGCTCCATGCATCCTCCTCTCATGTGAAGAGTAGAATTCCGCTGTTTGATCAAGTGCCAATAGCTCTGATCAATGAATCGGATGGACATACAATCAGATGCCCGATCTCACGTGAGATCACATGCGCGGGAGGCGAGATTTGTAAAGGCACACAGGCACATGATCTGATCCATTGATCACTCATCCAACAACGATGAAGTAGCCACGTCACCCTCTAACACAAGAAGACGATGATGCACGTGCAGATCTAAGCTGTTAGATGTGAGATCGAATGACTGAGATCATGTGTACATAATCAAAGGCACGAACAGCTGAAGGTGGGGCGGCGTTGACATGGCAGCATGTGGAGCGTCGGATGTATGATGGATGGCCCTCGTTGAGGCACAGCTACAGTGACATGCGTCTACAGTGATGCAGGTATTCATCACTAAAGGTAGCATAGTTAATTTTTGAAACATTAAATGACCTTTTTGCCCTTGTACCTCAACTGTATAAAGGCACCTACACCTCCCTTCCTCCATTATCCCTTCTCTTGTCCTCTCACCCCCTCCAAAGCTCTAAAGAGCTAGTCCCATACCCAGGATGCTCCATTAGAGTCTTAAATATAATTTTCCCATCTTCTCATCCTCTTTCATGGAGCACTCGCAGTTGTCCTCTCACTGCCATTCGGGAAGCAGATCATGCTGCGACATCACCCTACTTCGTTCTCCATCCTCTAGCTCCGTTCTCCCTCATCCAACATCTCATCCTCATCGTCTGGGTGCTCCGTTAACACGGCTCATCCTCCAAGTAGCTGAAAAGGAGGATTTTCTAATCCCTTTCTTTTTGTCACTTTCTAGTATAGATTTCCAGCTTTCTAGTTGTAGCAAGTAAATGTAATGGACATGATACTATGGTTATGAAATACTTATTCATTCTCTCCCTATTTTCTCTTTCTTTGTATTATTCTTTCTCTTTCTTCTATTGTTTATTCTTTAAGTAGAATAGCTAGTGTAGATCTAATTTGACCGACTAATCTACTTCATGAAATAATTATATATGCGGCTTTTAATCAAATGTTCGCCTCCTCGTGTTCAGCTCAGCACTCACTAGAGTTTCGATTATAAATTTTATGTGATAGTGGATTTTTACGCGACTACAACGACTGGTTTCTAACTCAAACTTTTAGCGTATGAAATTTGGTTCATCATTTTGGCACCATTACTGGGGAGGAAACACTCTTTGATTTCCCACGTTTCTTGCCTTATTGATCGTTTACATCACTTTTCACTTTTCTTATTGTGATTGTAGGTAATCTTTTGAGGCAAGTGTGAGCTGTAAGATTACAGTACAGTGTTGTTGAAGGGTCTGTAAGTATATCCCCACCACCCACCCTGTAGATTTCATTCCACCACCTAATAACACAAACCCTAATTAAACTAGGAGCTTGCATAAACCCTAAAGTTAGTTTTGGTTGTTTTGTTGCTGTCTCCACCTGCCTCACCCTCGCTTATAAAGAAAAAAATCTAAAAAAATCCCACAAAGTTACACAACCTCTTCTGATCTTTCATACTCAACTAGAAACCTGATATTTGGAGCTAGTACATTCATCAACACATAATCGAGTAGAAATCAGACTAGGTAACCACTTGGGTGCCTAATTTAGTTGTGCATCAGGCCAATTGTTTGAGTTATTTTGGCCGCACCACTTCATCTAAAAATGACTCATCAAGTTGCATGCTCATTAGGGTTAACATTTAAGGTCAGTACCAGGTACTCCTTATTTTAATTTAAAAGGAAAACATCTTCACCCGTGGTTGCAAATCCTAGTGTGCCTCCTAAACTTGATTGAATTCACATTAATTCAAACCCTAAAAGCTACTTAAGCAAGATTTGAACTCTAAAATCCACTCATTCAAGATCTCTACCTACTCTGATAAGAGATGTTCAAACATTGGCATTCCAGAAAAAACATGAGAGAGAGAGAGGAAGAGAGAGCGGTCGATGTCGAGTGGCAGGCGGTAGTGTTGTGGAGGCATCTAGGGCTAAAGAAGGGGGTGAGTGGAAGACATGGAGGTCGAGGAACTGGAGGAGAAGGGAGCGGGTCTGGCAGGAGAGGGCTGGTAGGATGACTACAAGCTATCCAAGAAGGCTCTAGAGGAGAATGAATGGCGACGTCTTGTGTTTCAGATGTCGACAAAGGGGGCACTTGGCAACGATCTGCAGAAACCCTTTGATTTGCTTGGCGTGTAGGGGTGAAGGGCATAAACGCGATTCTTGCCCTATGAGGAAGCCGCAGCATACAAAGATGGCTTTCTCGTGCCCTGCTTGGGTGGTGAAGAAAGAGGCCCAACTGCCACTGCCGCTGGCATTTGGTAGGCAATCAATTGAGATGGAGATCCTGATATCTGAAGAGATCTCTTCTACAGAGATCATGTTGAGGGGTGCTTTGATTGGTGAGATTATGGCAGGCAAACCAGCGATAGAAAGGCTTCAAGATCTGGTATGTTCCCTAAACCTTTTGTCTGTGGGTTGGAAGGTGGCTATGCTATCCCAATCTCATTTTCTGGTATATGGATTGGGCATGATGGATGTTGAGCGACTGAGATTTCGTTCGAGCTCGTTCGAAGAGATTAATGTGATCTGGAGAATGGTGTCCCCCTTTAATGGGGCTCTCCCTAATCGGCCTTCTCAAAGAGTGGGTTCTAGGAGGGTTCTTCTTGAGATTAGTGGACTGCCATTGCATCTGAGATCTAAGGGAGTTGTTACTAAGATGGTCGCAGGCTTTGCTTCCATCTCTGAAAGGTCTAAAGTCTTGATTGGAGAAGGGGACATCCGATCTCTTAGAATTGAGGTTGATGTCTTCAATGCTGGCTTGATTCCTGACAAGGTTACGATCAGATGTGGAGGTTCCTCATGGCTTATTTGTCAAACAGTGGTTGGATAGGTGCCTGGGCAGTTTGAGCAAGGGCAGGTTAAGACGTCTGGAGCCAACACTAAGGAGAGGAAACAGGATGAAAGGGTAGGCCGCACTTCACCAGATGAAGCTTTTGAGTCCAAAAAGAGGAAGGACTGCCACCAGGACTATGCAGAGGAGGACCTGATGCACATGGAAGAGGTTAATGCAGTAGGAGGTTGTAGCCAAGCCTTGGTAGCCAAAGAGGATGGTTATATGGAGGTTCTTGATATTTCTAAGATAGAATCAGAGGCCCTTAGCAGCAAAGAGGAGGGTATGACAGGAATGGAACTGGCACTCAGAAATGACAGCAGAGCTCTCAAAGAGGTGAATTAGGTGCAGTTCTCAGTTCCTGCTAATCTGAAATATGGTAGCGGATCCAATCAGAGAAGAGGTGTGGGTAGACCCCCTTATATGCTTAGAAGGAGAAGGAAGGAGAACTTGACCCCTATTGTCGAGCAGACTATTGCAAACTCAATCATGGTTGAGTTTATGGGCTGTGTGGCACAAGGGGAGAAATCTGGCAAGGAATGAGAGTGTTGACTTGGAATGTGCGTGGGTTGCGCAATAAGATGAGGACTTCCTTGTGTAGATATCTCTCTGAGTGGGAGATTGATTATGCTCTCATCCAAGAGACACATGTGGAGATGGAGAATGGTCAGGAATGGGATTGCTTTAAGCAATCTGGATGCACTGATGTTGTGGTAGAGGGTGCATCTGGAAGGTCTGGTGGAATGGCTTTTTGGTGGAGAAAGTCTTGCCTTTTGGTAATTGAAGTTATTCATGACAGGCACATGCTTACTTGCAAGTGCCAATCTCCCCAAGGAGATATGGAATGGTATGTGTCATGCGTTTATGGTCCTTGTGTGGCTGCAGATAGGTCTGGTCTTTGGGAGGAACTCTCTGCAATGCATCAATGAGTGCAGGATATCCCTTGGCTTTTAGGGGGTGACTTTAATTGTCATCCCTCAAGTGATGACAGTCCTGGTGGGAGGTTGGACAGTTCAATGGCAGGCTTTCAAATGGTTGTGCAGAATCTGGGAGTGACAAAATTCTCTATTAGTGGAGTGGAGTTCACTTGGAGAAATGGCAGTGGATAGACTTCCAAGTTGGACAGGTTTTTTGGCAGTCCTACCTTGTTGGAGAGGCATCAATTATCGGTAGTTATGAGCCTTGATAGGCCTTTCTCTGATCACACTCTGCTTGTATGGGACAGTGGGATGAATTCTGACATTAGATCCTATTTCAAACTCAAGAGATCTTGGTTTAGGGAGGAGGGGTTTGTGCAAATGGTGTCTTAGTGGTGGCAGAATAAGGCAGTGCAAGGGTCTGCCACACAGCAGCTGGCTGCAAAGCTGACAGGCTTGCGTGACATGTGAAAGAATATGGACAGGTAGTGGCAATGATCAGAGAACAGAGGAGGAGGGAGGCTCTGGTAGTGATCATAGAATTGGATATGAAGGAGTGCAGGCAGTCTTTGAATCCCTAGGAGCAGCAGCAAAGATAGTAGATGAAGTCTATAGTGGGGGAGGAGGATCTGAAAAGAGAAATGGACTGGCATGAAAGATCTAAACAGCTATGGCTCAAAGTGGGTGATGCAAACACGAAGTTTTTTCATCTCACAGCCAGTGTTAGGGGGAGATTCAATCTTATCTCATCAGTTAAAGTAGAAGAGAGAACAGTTACTTCTGTTAGTGAAATCAGAATTGAAGTAGGTAAATATTTTAAAGAATTGACCAAGGCTGCACCAAGGGGCTCTTGGAGGATGGCATCGGTGGACTTCCCTAGTGTCAGTCATGATCAGAGAGACATGTTAGTTACTCCTATATCTGAACAAGAAGTATTAAAAGCAATTAATGACTTAAACAATCAAGGGGCCCTTGGTTCGGATGGGATTCAGGTTTTCTTTTACAGAGAACTGTGGAGTGTTGTCAAAGTGGATGTATTGAAGGTTATTCAGGAATTTGAACTGGGCAACTCTGGTTTTGAGAGGTTGAATAAATCCTATCTATTCCTACTTCCTAAAAAATCAAGTGCAGAGAAGTTTTCTGATTACAGACCCATTGCACTATCTAATTCTATTTACCTTATTATTAGTAAGATTATAGCCAATAGATTGTGGGAGGTTTTGAAGGACTTGATGATGCTGGTCCAATCTGCCTTTCTTTCTAGGAGATCACTACAGGAGTCTTTCATTATGGTGTAGGAGATGGTAATGGGATGGCACAGGAGAAAGACCAAATCCATTTTATGGAAAGTAGATTTTTCCAAGGCTTATCATTCAGCCTCCTAGTCGTACTTGTGAGAAATCCTTAAAAGAAGGAAATTTCCACCTTAGTTGACACAGTGGGTGAAGAGATGCATCACGACAGCCTCCTTTTCCCCATTGATAAATGGGAAACCATGCCGAACTTGGATTCAGCCCTAATGTGGAGTTAGGCAAGGATGTCCACTTTCCCCTCTGATTTTTAATCATGCAGTGGATACATTGGCAAGATATGCATGCAAACTGGCAGCAGATGGATTTATAAGGGGGTATTCAATGTCTAATAATAGAGCTTTAGCTCCCATCCTCCAATATGCAGACGACACTACTTTTTTTGTGGAAGGGAAGAGGGAAGCGCAAGCGCTTTTTCATATGGTTAAGATTTTTGGTGAGATTTCTGGTCTTAGACTTAATGGAAACAAATCCTCCCTGGTCTATTTTTGGATGAATGGAATGATCTAGAATGACATCTCTACCATTTTGGGTACACCTGTGGTCTCATTGCCTATCAAATATTTGGGTTTGCCTTTGAAATGCACTAAAATGAGGAAAGCAGATTGGTCCTTCCTATATGAAAAGGTGGCTATGAAATTAGAGGGTTGGAGTAGTCGATACCTATCAAAAGGGGGGAGGTATATATTATTGAATTCTGTCATTACATCGATTCCAGTTTTCTTCTTCTCTGTTCTCAAAGCCTCGAAGTCAATTTGGAAAAAACTTGATGTGACGCGTAAAAGATTCTGCTGGAAAGGGGCCTCTCACCAAGGGGCTTTTCTTCAACCTTTGAAATGGGATTTAATTTGCAAGCCAAAAAAGATTGGTGGCATGGGTGTTAGATCCCTCATGGAATTTAATGATGCTTTGCTGTTGAAGTGGGCTGTTCGACTATTGCAGGGGGAAAAAAAATGTGGACAGAAATAGTTCAAGATAGCTATAGGGTTGCCAATGATGAGAAGAATCGCCTAAACCCCTCTAAACCATCTCCTTTTTGGTCTTCGGTGGTGCATGCCCTAAGGGATAATTGGAGTTTGTTCAAATCCGTATTAGGTGATAGGAAAAGCTTCAAATTCTGGTTGGAAAATTGGGTACCTGGGGGGGTGATTAAAGCAAGTTCCCCCTTACCTTTGCAGTGGCTTCGGATAAAAATGTTGTGGTGTCTGATTATTGGGATGTGGACTCTGAGCAGTGGTCGTTTAATAATGCTATGTGGAATAATCATGAAACAAGAACACGAGCAAAGAATGAACGTCTCATGCAAGAACTTGCTGCCTTCAAACCCATGCCTCATGAGTATGACACATACAAATGGGAGAGTAAGTTTTCTTCTATGGCTGCCTATGACAAGTTGATTAATTCTTCCAGGATGGAAACTTGTTGAGGTAGGGAAAAGGTTATGGAAATTAAAAATACCACTGAAGGTACAAATTTTTTTGTGGCTCTGTAGAAGGGACGGTCTGATTACTGGAGATTTGAGGCACAGGAGAATGGGAACTCCCACTCAGTTTTGCCACCTATGTGGGATGCATAATGATTCTAGGACTCATATTTTTTCTTCGTGTGTGATCACTGATTATATCTGGAGGAGAGTCTGTAATGATTCCCTTCCCCCATGGGAGAATCTGTGGCGCTATCTTGTGGATTGGAATAAGCCATGTTTACCTATGGTGGCTGTGTTATGGTCTATATGGAGGGCTAGGAATAAGTGTGTTTTTCTGGAGACCCGAGTAAATGTGGATAAGATTGTAAATTGTTGCTGGAGTCTCATACGACAATGGGGTTCAAATATGTAATTGTGTTCATTGTTTATTAATAAAAGCTCTCCCGGTTTGCTATTGGTGATTTGATAGCATTCCTTTCCTTTTCAAAAAAAAAATCCACTCATTCAAATAATCTTGCTTGAAAACCTTGGTTGTGCACTTACTCACAGATATTAATTAATCTTTAAGGGCACAACCTAGATAAAGGGCCCATCACATTATGATGGTAACACCATCATGAGCCATAACTAACTTTAATTAGTCAAAATCAATTGTCAAATGCTCCTACATAATCGCCTGAGAGCTATAATTCCATCAAATCCATTCTGAGAGAAGAACATTAAATTAGGGTTAATTATGCAATTTTAACATCACAACATGAAAGTATGGTAACCACGGGGTTTCCTAAGGGTTAATCTAAGGTCAAATGAGCATTAAATTCTAATAGATGGGTCTACACAGTTAGAAACAGGGTTTCACGTATTTTGAGAACCAAAGTAGCACCCAAAACCCTAGTTTAAGACCTGCTTGAATTACAGAGGTTCTCGTCAGGATAAAATTCATCTAAATCTCCTAAAAATAATAGAAAAATATTCCTTGAGGTTTGGTATCCTTGATTTGACCATTTGAACCTATTTTGACTTTAAATAGAGTCACAAACAGATTTCTACCTTAATTTGGGCTTCTACGGAAATTTCCCAATCAAAATTTGTCAAAACTGAAATCCGACTTCACCATCAGAATCTTTTGGTTCAAATTAGGTTTGTACCAAAATTTGGGCCCAATCAGAGTCCATGTTTACTTAGTTTGCATTTCAGTCCATTAAAACTCTTTTTCTTTCAGACAAGCCCCTAACTTTTGAAAATCATTGCAAATGAATCCCTAACTTCCTTATCTTCTTTGTAAATAGGTCCTTGCCGCCATTGGAGGTGAACCGACCTCCAAGTAGCTTTTGACCGCCTTAAATCCTACTCAAATGAACACCAAATCCCATCAAATTTGGTGGGATTGGTGTTTACATTATGAGGAATCGTCTGAAGGTGGTTAGGGATCTCAAATCACACCAGTTAGCCCTAGCGAACCCACGAAATTTTTGGGTGTTTTGTACTTCAAGCACAAGCCACTTTGGGCTTGTGTCCTTGTCTAGAGCTTGACTCGAGCTCTATAAAAGCTTCCCCTTTTCAAAGCTGCATTCCTTAGCTCGGTTTCGCCTCATTTCTTCACAAATTCTTCCTCGGCCACCTCTACTGTAGCTCTGGCGAAATCCCTTCCTATGACTTCCTCACCCACTGCCGCATACTATAGGAAGCAGGATCATCTTCCTCGCCTTCCTCCGCTCCTCACCAGCCATAGCTGGAGTGCCCAAACCCCCCTCGTCGTCACTGCTCCATCATTGGAGGTTTCTCCTTCCCTGATGCTGGCCAATCATAGTTGGCAACTCTCCTCATCCCCTTGGTCCTTTAGCTAGGTAACTTCCTTCCTCTCTCTCCCCTAAGCCTTCCTAGCTTTTTCCTATCCTAATTCAACTACCGACACGCCCTTAATGCCACTGTCTTCCCCACGTCCGACATACCTCCGGCATGACCTTCCACATGCCATAGACCATCAACCACCATCGCACCACCGCCAAAAGCTTCACTGTTTCACACCCACCAAAACGCCTCAAGAAATTGAGGGATTACCCACTCAAAACCTTCACCGACCTCACCCTCCACTGCACACCTTCCTCGACTCCACTAGGTCACGACATGTGCCCATACACCTCATCACACTCACCACCGCACTCGTCACACACTGGCAAAGCTCTTGAGTTATTTTGATTGGGCCATGAGGTTGTATTTTGCTTTTTTGCTCTTTGCCAGATCACCACCGTCGCCTTCATCTTCACCGATCGCATCCGCTCGTTTGTGATCACCATCTGACCAATTGCAGCATGCAATCAAAGTGATTGCAGTTCTTGAAGCATCCCATGCCTTGAACTAGGCATCGCAGCAACAATAGCAGTAGCAATAGATCAAGGCTCCAGTAGCTTCATGCACATGAAGGAGCCCCAGCAGATAGTCCCACATTGTCTGGGACAAGCTTACAGCCGGGCATAAATTGATTTTGTTGTCTCCACTTACCACTCAAGAACATGAGGGGTCAGGTCCCTCCACACTCACGCCCTCGAGCATGCCTCACCCATGATCACGCCTGTGGGTCTGGCCACTATTCATGACCTAATAGCCTACCTATATGCCCGAGTACCCACAAGTCTGAGAGAGAAGAAGAAGAGTGATTTGCAAGAGGAGGGGGGTGGGTTTTGCTCTAAGAGTCATGGGCATGTGCTGAAGACACAGAGGTTCACACCTAGCCTCTGAGTTGCCTCTGTGTGTTGAAGAAGAGAAAGGCGTTGGTCTTTGAGAAGGCCTAAAGAAGAGAAGGCCATGAAGGAAGTTTGGCACCCTTGTGTGCCTTCTGTGGGGCTGTGCTTTGTAGGTTAAGTCATCTAGCTCTATTAGGCAATGCCTGATTAAGCCTTTGATTCTGGTTATTGTCGAAACATCTAAGTACCTAAGTTATCTGATTGAGAATACTGTTAGATTATATGAGTAATTTGAATATGAGATGTGCTTAATTAGAGGGATCTAAATGGTGATCTAAATCACCAATTTTTAGGTTTCTTCTATTCTTTTTGTTTCTATACTTTTTGAGATACATTGATTTACATTTAGATGTCAATCTGAGCAATTTATTCATTGCATCTCTTGTTATTGTGCTCAATTTACTATGCTCATTTATTTTGAATGAAGATTAATGCATGAATTTCACATTTTATCCCTGTGAAAAACCTCGAACTCCAATTAGATTCTGAGTTTATAAATTTAAGTGTTTGTGTGATTTTTTCGATTATACTACAATGCATATATTTCTTAACACTCGATAAAAACATGAAACACATTCCTAAGAACATTCAAACATAAGCCTAATTAAAATAGAGTAGACGTTGGCCTTAAGGATTAGACTCACTCTTCGGGGCCTAGATAAAGATTATTTTCAATTAATCTGCTTCTACCATTTAATATGATGTCTAGCTATGGGAGTAGTGTCAAACGACCGTGGTTGGGGGGTATGAAAGGAACCTGAGGCGAAAGCCAAGGGAAAAACCTTTTCCTCAATCCCTCCCTCTAGCTGGTTGGATTGACCAGAAAGAAGTAGACCAAATTGTTCCTTTCATCTCGAGATGGATTCTGGGAGTCTGTAGATCTTTATGCAATCCAACTTAAGGACAGGTTTGATTGTTTGTATTGCAGGGCACCTCTCTTCCTCCTATTTTGTCATGGATCCTTCCACATCCTACACGCATTTCCACTCCTACCTTCCTGATACATCTTATTCCCAATATGATGATTATTATCCCAACCCATGCTGTACTCAACCATCTATTAGCTAGGATAACTTAGATTGAGGATACAGTTCCGAACTCCATGTTCAAGGTCTAACCTTGTCACCATGATTTTGATTTTTATCCTTCTCTGAGCTACATTGATTATAGATCACCACCAGCCTATGGACAACCTAATACGATCTACAATCAAGAAGGATATAATGATTATAACTCTAACCCTCCCCAGGATTACATTGCATATAGTCACCACCCCTCTTTGAACAATTAGAAATGACCTATTATTAGGGAGGGCACCAAGAACCTCAATTCCTTGACTCCCTTGGATTTAACCCAAACCCACACAACCTTGAATCAAACCATTTGGTTCAAGTGAACCTGGTCCAAGATAAGGTGTTCGCTAACTTAAGGAATACCATACAATCATTAGAAGCTCAGCTAACACCCTACACCGAAGAATTTAAGCCTTTGATTGAAATGATTGATGATGTTAACAAATATTTGTTAGATTGTCTCCAAATTATTAAGGAAAAGGACCTGAGTGAGTTTTTACTTGGGCAATTGTCAAAATTGGGGATGAAATTTGTGGTTGCTTTAGTTTAATCCTGGGATGATTCCCAGGATAAACCCCCTTCAGGAGAGCCAATGTCAAAACCCACTCAGGCACCTATGGGGGGACACATTTTAGGAGATCGGGGTTGACTAGGTTGGTCTAGAGAAATCAGTTGAGGATGAATTGATTTCTTCACCCAAGATTCTTAAACCAAAGTATGAGGAAAAGTATCTCCATGGAGCAAGCAATGATAGATGATTTTGAGACATATATAAATGCAGATCTAGAATTCTTTGATTCTGAAGGTGAAGAATCATTTTCTGAAGTCTCACCTAAGTTTGAGGAAGATAATTTTAGTAAGACAAACGAGCCTGCGGAGTATGATAAATCATTTAATGGCCCTATAATTGAGGAAAATGATCCTGTTGGGGCTAGCTTGGAAGATACAAATAATGTTTTCATGGATGATTCAATTCATAGCCCCATTCCTCAATTACAGCTCGTTGAGCATAATGATGATTATCTTCTCGAGATTACCAAACCCAAGTCAATTCTTATTTAGCCACAAATTTCAGACTTGGATATTTTATACGAGGATGATGACATTTGTGAGGTCCCTAAAACTGTGATTGTGAAGGATAGGAGCTGGGAAATGAAGATTTGGGAAGCCAATTCCAGGGAAAGTAGAAGTCCGAGTCTAATGGTTCTTATTTGCTTGATACCACCAACCTTTTACTAAGACTCTTATGAAATTTTTTATTCTAAGAAGGTGCAACCCAAGCACAAATTCATTGATTATCCTTTTGATCTTGATTTTTCTATTGTCTGACTTTTTGGACTTGGGTTGTATCCACATAAATTGCAGGCCTGGCCCTGCTTGCATACTGATCTCCGATTCTGAGTAATTTTCATCCAGAACCTTAGATACACTCAACCTCGAGGTATGGGTCAGCACCACAATCTGGTACACATTTGTGGACACCTGCTGGAAGGTCCTGAGGTTAATCTTCTTCTTTTGACTCTGATCTGCATTTGTGAATTCTTTATTTCCTCTTTGTTTCTATAAAGTGCCTTGCTAAAGGCAATAAATTTAGCACGTAAACAATCTCTTTTTCATCTCGAAGCCGATCTGTTAATCATGAAATTCAGTTGCTTTCTTCTCTATTCCGCTCTTTCTCATGCCTTTTTAATACAATGAGGACATTGCATTAGATAGTCATAGGGGGTGGATATCTTTATCTAAATTATTGTTAGCCCTGTAGATTTTTTTTATTTTCTCTTTATTTTTGAAAAAAAATTGAATTAGTTAAAGAGAACTTGGGCTTTAGAAAATTTTTAACATTAGGAAATGATACAATAGGACCTAAACACTTAGACCCTTCAGGTCTTCAAGCTTAATCAGCCTAGGTGTCCACTAAATGTGGACTTGTTTCTACAGTCCTTGCCATACGAAAAATTCATTGCTAATTAGTAAAATAAGTTGGTGTGATAAGTACATAACTTATCAACCTGCCCTCTGATTTGAGGGGACTTATAGTCTAAGCATCTGCACACTATTTTTGCACTGACTCACTTTTCGATGATTTTAATGGAAATTAGGTAGGTAATGAACCTTCTAGGGTAGTATGGATGGCAAGTTGTCATGTGTAACAACCCATTGGCCAGTTGTCTAGAACCCAGCTACATGACCATTCTCTTCTTACTATCTTTAGGTAAATCTTAGGTCAGGGAAGCCACCTACTTTAAAAAAAAAAAAATTAGAAAAATATCCAAAAGAAAAAAAAAGAGAAATAGAAAAGAAGAAAAAAAGAAATAAACCACACATCACCGCACGAGTATGGTTAGCAAGTTGTCGTGGGTAACAGCCCCTTGGCCAGTTGTCTAGAACCCAACTCACGAACTGCACGTTTAATTCCAAACACTTAGGAAGAAGCAGAGAAGTAAAATAAGCCAGGGAGATATACACTGGGTTCGCCCTTCTGTTGACCCCATAAAAATAAAAAGTAAGGATAAAGCTATCGGTCGGATAAATACACCTTTAGGCAGAATTTCTTTTCAAGGTCACCAAGGGGCGTAGAAACCTAAAGTTTGTTCTAATTGCCGATCAGTGCGTCTATCACATTCATTCAAAAAGTTTCTTAGAACTTAGAGTTATTTTCAAGTCTTGGGTGGGTTGGGCAGCTGTAGAAAGCTACTCCAAAATTCTAAACTCAAAAATCCAAAAAAAAAAAATTAGAAAAGAAGAAAAAGAAAGAAAAAAAAAGTGTATTTGCTTTTGAATAAGGCGAGGGCTTGGGGCAGCATACATTTTGGTAGACACCCAAGCACTTTTGAGTCTAGGTAGTTCTGGTCTTTAGTAGAAATTTCTTAATGTTGAGAAATAAATATTGCGCAAGTAATTTGATCTTAATTCTTTTATAAATAACATGTAGTCTTGTTAGGGACTATTAAAAGATAGGCATGGGGGTGTGATATAAACACATCTATGTCACATAAACTATCTATTTATGTGTGTTCTTAGGCGTATAACTACATCATGCATTATAAATATTGCATAACATGCATCATTCTGCATTTAGATTAGTTTGTACAAATTTTAAGTTAATTTCCCTTTTGTGGCCAAGGAAAAAGGCAATATCATTTCAAGGCCTCGAATTGATGATCCAACCGTACAGATCTGATCAGGGTGACAATCAGAGTCCAACGCCTCCAAGATTGCCATGATCAGAATTCTGTAGCATTAGATACAGTCCGAGAAAGATCAAAGGTCAAGGGCTAGGGTGGTGTAAATCCGTACCTCAGATGACAAATCCAACCACAAGGATGGGTTCGGATTGACGATCGCAGCCTAACAACATGAAAATCAGACCAATCCGACATCTGTGACACCATCTACAGGCCAAAGAAGATGGACAGCCATGATGGCGCCATCACAGCCGCCCAACTCTGCTCACAACATCTTCTTTTTGCTGCCCGATCTAATCCCAGCCGTTGGATCTTGATCCAACGACTGCGATTCACTCAAGACCACACCCTCACACTTTCTCGAAGAAGATTCCATCGTGCGATCAGAGCCGTTGGATCTTCATCCAATGGTGAGAGCGCATGGGCCATGAGTTCAAATTTTGACATAACAGCACGCGTAGCGCAGTGGGTAAAGTGCTTCGCCACTGGAGGTTGCACGATCAAGTCTTCGCTCCATGCCTCCTCCTCCCAATTGAAGAGCGCAATCTGGCCATTTGATCAAGCACCAATGACTCTAATCAATGAATCGGATGGACGTGTGATCAGACACCCAATCTCACGTGAGATCACACGCACGAGAGAAGCAATTTGTAAAGGCATGCAGGCATGAGATTTGAGCCATTAATCGCTCATCCAACGCCGATGAAGCAGCCTCGTCACCCTCTAACACACAAAGTCGATGAGGCACGCTGATCTAAGCTGTTGGATGTGTGATTGGATGGCTGAGATCATGTGTATGTGATCAAAGGTGGGAACCGCTGAAGGTGGGGCGTCATCGACGTGGGAGCATGTGGAGTGTCGAATGCATGATGGACGGCTCTCATTGAGGTGCGGCTACAACGACGTTTGTCTATAGTGACGCACGTATTCCTTAATAAAGGCAGTAAAGTTAATTTTTGAAATATTAAATGCTCTTTTTGCCCTTGTACCTCAACTGTATAAAGGCACCTACACCCCCTTCGTCCATCATTCCTTCTCTTCTCCTCTCACCCCCTCCAAAGCTTTAAAGAGTTAGTCCCATACCCGGGATGCTCCACTAGAGCCTTAAATATAATTTTTCCATCTTCTCATCCTCGTTCGTGAAGTGCTCGTTGTTGTCCTCTCATTATCATTCGGGAAGTGGATCCCGTTGCGACGTCGCCTTGCTTCGTTCTTTGTCCTCCAACTCCATTCTCCCTCGTCCAACATCTCTTCCCCATCGTTCGAGCGCTCCGTCAACGGGGCTCTTCCTCCAAGCAGCCGATGAGGAGGATTTTCTCATCCCTCTCTTTTTATCGCTTTCTAGTATAGATTTCTAGCTTTCTAGTTGTAGCAAGTAGACGTAATGGACATGATACTGTGGTTATGAAATACTTGTCCATTCTCTCCCTATTTTCTCTTACTTTCTATTATTCTTTCTCTTTCTTCTATTATTTATTCTTTAAGTAGAATAGCTAGTGTAGATTTAATTTGACCAGCTAATCTACTTTGTGACAATAATTATAAATGTAGTTTTTAGTCAAACGTTTGCCTTCTTGATGTAGGCACATCTATTTAGGTTAAAATGCCTATTCATGCATGTTCCTAGGCTTAGATTTGTATTTCCTATTATAAATATTACATAGCATGCATCATTCTGCATTTAAAGTAGTTGTGTATATTTTAGATTAATTGCATCCCTTTTATGGCTAGGAGAGAAGGAGATTTATTTCATGGCCTCGGATTGATGATCCGAATGTACGGATCTAATCAGGATGATGATTGGAGTCCAACGCCTCTGAGATCGTCCTAATCGGAATCCTGTATCACCTTATGTGATCTGAGGAAGACCAATGGCCAGGGGGCAATGCGACATCCTTACGGGCTTCAAATGAAAAATTTGACCGTACAGATGGTTCTGGAGCAACGATCGCAGTCCGGTAACGTGGAAATCATCTTAACCTGAGCACTGTGGCACCCTCTCCAATGAAAAGAAGATGGACAACCTAGATGGCACCACGTGGAGCCATCTAGGCTACCCAACTCTGGCCAGCAGCAACTGCCCATAGCCTTCATCATCGGCACCCTCCATTCCTAGCTATTGGATCTTGATCCAACGGCTCGGAAGACTCCACGCCACTCCTCTGACACTCCTCTCAACACAAAGATGGGTGTGGACTGATGGTGGAGGCATGGACTCTCAAGGGAGGGGCGCAGGTTTGAATCCCCATAACTCCCCCCTAATTCGCAATTGGAGGCGACCAATCGGACACACCATAGCATAGCACAGCCACAGCTGCGCACAACGCATGCCAGCACACGCGTGCGTGACACGGCGTGGGAGGCACGAGCGCGTGATGTGCACACCTACAATGGAGCGGATCTTCAGCGACAGCTTGCATGGGCCTTTAGTGACGATTGCAGCTGTCACTAAAGCCATTGGATGAATTTCTTCCTCTTCCTTCCACTATAAAAGGACCTACCCCCTTCATTATTCACTGTCTCTTCCTTTCTTCTAATCACCACCTCCAAGGCTCTAGAGAGAGCTTGTCCCAAGCCCAGGATGCTCCTCTAGAGTAGAATAATATTTTCCCACCTCTCATCCCCATTCATGGAGCATCCTGTAGCCGTTCTCTCACCTCCTTTGGGAAGAAGATCCTCGCCGCGACGACGTCCTACCCTGTCCTATTCCTCTACTGCCATTCTATGTTGTCTAGCTCCTCACCACCATCATCGGGGCACTGTCAGAGCAAGCCATCCTCCAAGCGACCTTCGAGGGGGATTCTTCTCACCTATCTCAATCTTTTCGCTTTTGTAGTGTAGTTTTCCCACTTTCATAGTTGTAGAAACATTTGTTCATAAAAATATGATTGTCCCTCTCTCTCTCTGCATTATATTTGCAAGTAGATAAAGTTTTCATCGAGCTAATCTCTTTCTTGATAAAAACACAAAAAAAATTATAAAAGATAAAAATGAAACGTGTATTTTTCAAACCCAACGTTCGCCTCCTCGTGTTCGACATAGGACTCACCTCAAGTTTCGATTATAAATTTTATCTGATCAGCGGATTTTCTCGCGAATCGAACTACGATGATGGGTTTTCCAAACCTGAACCTTTACCTGACGACATCTAATGCATCACTCCACATGTTCGACCCGGGACTCACCAGAGTTTTGGTTATAATTTTTATGTGATAGCGGAGTTTTACGCGACTACAACGGCGGGTTTCTAACTCAAACTTTTAGCGTACAAAATCTAGCTAATCAACTTTCATCCTTTTACTTCCTGCCCACACCCTTAGCCCCATTCTATGATCTTTGAACCCATATGTCGAGATGGTACATCCTTTGATGGACAAACTGACAATCATTGGGATCCTTTTTACTCCTACTATAGGAGTATTGGTTTGATTAAGCCCCATCATGGTGAGCAAAATCTAGGAGTGGGAAACATCTTGCCTACTATCCCACATACCATAGAAATACCCAACCCACCCTCCCTGAATGATTGTAATGGTTGGATAGAAACTCCTAGGTATTATACCCCTGAGCCTGACTTCTCTCCTAAAAATAATAATGACTTCTTTAACTTGAAACTAGAAATACAGAAAATGCAAGACAAAATGATCGAATTATTAGGAGAATCTTCGAGAGTAGGCCAACAAGGGAAAGAAGACATTAGCCACCTAACTTACACCCTTGAGGATGACTTACACCCCTCTACGCTAGATGCACCTCCCGTAGGAGTGCCACACCCTAAGTTGGAGGGAAATGTTGGGGATTCTGTAAGAAAGAATAGCTACTTTCCTAGGATTGATTTTGAACCCTCCCCACTAGATGATCCTTCCTTGAGAAGTCCATGCATTAAGTAAGAGGATAATAATATGGATCAAAGTAGCTACCATTTGGATTTAGAAAGGTGGAAACCCGAGGAAGATGATGATCAGGTTGAGTATCCACTTGAATTATATTGGAGTCAAAAGAAGGGACAAGTGGTACCTTTGAAAGACCTTGACCTAGATGATAGCATTTTTCTGACATTTAATGAATTAGGTTGAAGCCAAGTTGTTAATCCTAACCTCCCTTTAGATGATAATCATGAGATGGAACTCCAACCTACCCTTAAGGAACCTGACCCTAAAGAAATTCGCCTATTTAAGGAGTCTGGTGTTACCAGTGAGAATCTTTTACCCTAGATAGAGTGCCCTAGGGGATCTATAGAGATTTTAGATGATTCTAAACCTCAGGCACATGTTGAATTCTATGATGAGGAGAATGATGAATTATTTGAGGAACCTGCACTTAGTATTTAGAGTGGCACTAAGGGTGATTATTTCTTGTTTGAAGAATTAGGACATTAGGACATCACAAATTTGATCAAATCAGGTTTCCTTAGCACACACATTGATGATATCCCTCCTCATGATGAAATAATGGAAAACGTGGAAGCAACTTTTGAGATTTATGTGAATTCACATATAGACTCTGGGGAGGATTTGAGTAAAGAACAAGAACCTAGGGATGAGATTGATAGGGTAATCCCTAAATCTGTTGCCTCCAACCTACCTTCATTTGACTGGGAGTCACCCTCTGATTTGCCTATGTCTGAAGGCAAAATTTTGACTCCATACCTTGCATCGATCACTAATGAAGAGCAGGTAGATACTCGTGATATTACCAGAGATGCTACGGACATGATTGAAGAACTAGAAAGGTTGTTAGGAATGGACATCAAGCCAACTGGACCCATCTTAGTTCTTATGGGCATCCCACAGCCTTGAGACTTGGACACCCTAGTCAATCCTTGGAGTAGGAAACTACTCACTTTTGTTCTAACTGGGGGGCTTAGCGAACCAATATCTCTTGTAATGGGGTACCGGGTATGGATTGATGCTTTCTATGGTCAGTCCATCACCCTGGGGGTATATCTTTACACTATTCCTTCCCCATTCCTTTTGGAGGATCCTTGTCATCCTCTTCCTACCCTTTGGGAGGCCGTCATTCTTGACTATCATTTAGAACCTCCTCCAGTGACTTGGGAAGATTTCATTCCCATCCTCGTTGGCTGAGCATTTGCCATTGGTATCCATCATTAGCTCGCCAACATTCTAGGTTACCTATTTTCTAGGCCTGTATTGTTATGCCCATTTTTAGGACCTATTTCTTTGGTTTTGGAACCAGACATGCAGATTCTTTAGCTACTCGGCTACCAACAAAATAACGGTAGCCCAACTTTGACCCAGGTAATACCTTTCTATACAATGGGGACATTGCAGATTTTAGGCATGGGAGGGTGCACTTAGGGGATATACATAGCATATATACATAATTGCATAAATTTGCATGCATAATGTTGCATAGCATGCATTTACACCAAAAAAAAAATTGCATCGAGCTTAACTGTCTGGGCCCTACATTCTTAGGCATAAGACTAGGGCTCTAAGTTAAATGAAGTTTACTCTAGGTGTCTGACTTTAGAAGCTAAGTTGAGCTACTAGCTTTAGACTCTTAGGGTGCTTTGTGGACTTAAAAACTTAAGTAGGAGTTAAGTTACAGACCATTCCTCAAAAGGTTGAGGATGGAAGGCTAGGGATTGAGTTCAAGGCTGGGTAGTACTTGGTGTCTTTTTCTACTTTTTGTTTTACAGGTTCTCGTAACCTAAGCATCCACATTTCACACAAACATTTATCTTGTGTAAATAATGATCACCTTAATTCCTTCCTTGAAGAAAATTTGGTTCTCTCTATTCTGACTTAGGAGAACCTTGAAAACACAACATGATTGGATGAGTGCTTGCCACATTAGAGGTGAAGTATATACTCACCTTGATGATGCGATGATAACATGTCACTCCTTGGTACTTGTCTCTTAGGATATCCAATCTACGAGGGGCATGTAAGTGCATTGTGCGATTCAAGTACCATGGGCAGCCCTATCTTGAAGTGTCAATTGCCACAGGCCTGAATTTTCTTAAGAAATCCATTGGAGATCCTATCTCAAAGTGTCGATTGCAGGTGTTCTTGGGGTCGCCATGGGAGGTGCTATCTTGAAGCATTGAAAGCCAGGCACCCTTCAAGGTTTGGTGATGGGGACAATGAATCCGACACAGACCATGTTGATAGCTGATCCAAGGTTAGAGTTAGAGGAATCAAACAAAAAAGAAGATATATATTACAAAAAAGAAATCCTTCTTACTCGCTTTCTAGGTTGGCAAACATACCAACCTCAAATAAATAAGACCAATGCACATGCACGGATGTTTTAAACTTTGGGACTAATAAACCCTAGGGTAGAGCTAGAAATCAAGGAAACCTGTGACTACAACTTGTCCTTAGCCAACCTAGTCTCTAACATAGCAACTACTTGGGAACCTTAGGTCTAAAGTTTGTAACATAACATGTTTCTAAGGGAAGATCGATTGGGTTGGACAGTCTACTTGGAGAGCAGGGTTATTGCTTGATTTTCTAAGGACTAGAAAAAACTAGGCATGGGGGCATTTGATGAGCCCATATTTGTGGGCTATTTCTGTATTTTAATGCCTAGACATTAAGTTAATTCTAACACTTATATAGCATGCATTAGGATGTAAATAATTAATTCATACAACTGATTGATTAACACATTCCATCATATACATAGGAAGCACTAAGTGGTTTTCTCACTAATATGCATAATTCAACTAAATATGATAGCATGCATTACAAATAGGATTTCTTTTCGGGTGTTGTATATAAATAATCCAATAATTAATTATTTACCTATTTCTTCTCTCCTACTAGAATCGCATAGGAATAACAGTTACTGTGGACATTCACTCTTCCGTGAGATTAGCCAGCTAGCCAAGCACCATCACTCTCGAGCAATCAAAGAGCCGAAAGGAGTGGATCTGACCTTAATGTCCTCGACGCTCCTCCTGCCCCATTCAAATTCATCTCTGTTGGTATAAAGGAGAAGTCCACCAAGCTCGAGAGGCCTCCACCCCGACCATGCTGTGCTTCACCTCCACCTCCGTTGGCCTCAATCATGCCAGCAAGTCTCCACCACTGTGGGGATGTGGCATGACATGCCGCACTGCTATCTAGAACCTGCTCGCATTACCGTGAGTGTACCTACTGCTGCACGACCACAACAACACCCAATTCCACCACCTTCCTCTATTTCTTTTTTGTTCAACAAAAATAACACCTACTCCACAATTGATGGGAACACCATCATGAGTCATAACTGGTTCAATTTTATCTGATTAAGTCATTAAATGCTCCTATATGACCACCAGAAAGCCATCATTCATTGCAAATCCTTTCAGAGAGAAATATAAGAAACCAGGGTTAAAACTGTAATTTTACCATCATTTCTTCAATGTATAACAACCACAAGTTTTCTCAGGGGTTAATTAAGTGTTAAATGATCTTAAAAGTCTAATAAGTGGGTTAATACAGACAGAAATTGGTTTTCAAGCATTTCAGGAATTAAATGACTTCTGAAACCCTAAAAATAGACTCGCTTAATTAAATGAGGTTCTAGTCAGGATAAAATTCACGTAAACCCTCTAAAATTCATAGAAAAATATTCTCTAGGATTTGGTACCTTTAATTTGACCATCAGAACTTGTCTTGACCCAAAACAGAGTCTTAAACAGACATTTGCCCTAATTTAGGTTTTTGCATAAATTACCCAGTCAAACTAGGTCAAAACCAAAATCGAACTTCACCATTGGATTACTTGGGTCCAAATGAGGTTTGTACCAAAATTTGGACCCAATCTGAGATTATCTTGACCTAGCTTGCAATTGGGTCTGGTTTGATTCTTTTATCTCACACACATGTCCTTAACTTTCAAAATCCATGCAAATAGGCCCCCATATTTGTTGTATTCTTCACAAAAAGGTCCCTGCTGCCATGAATCCTATTCCTACAACTCCGGCACCTTTGATTGAAGAGAACTCCTCTGATCAATCAATCCCTTCCAAAATTAGAAGGGAGATTCCTTGAGGAGTCCTCTTTCCATTGAATCCGTCCATGAGTACTAAAACTTTCCCAATCTCTCATGCAAACACAAGAGAGATTTGGGTATCATAGAGCTTCCAACTCCGGTGACATTCTAAGCTTGGGAAGCTTGCTTTCCAAGCTCAAAACTCCCTCTAGAGGCCAATAAAAGAACCCTCAAATCAGATCGAATGGCCCAGACTCAATTTTGGCTGGAATTACCACAATTTCTTCCCTCCTCTCCAGCCGAAATGCTCTGTGAGCTCCAACGACTACCTCTGACTCTCGTCATCTGACCACAATACCAGTGGCAGATTCTTTTTCCTCACCTTCCTCCGCGTCGTGCAATACCAGCCACCGTCGCCCTCTCTCCATCGTCGTCACTGTCCCCCTCTACCGAAGTTTCATCTTTCCTGTCACCGGCCTACCAATGTCGGTGCCGTTCTCCCCCTTTTGTTTGATTAGATTAGGTTAGATTAGTTAGTTTAATACCCAAAAATAACCCTCAACGTCATCACTCATCCTCATCTTCTCTGTCCCTGACCGAACCTCCGGCGAGGCAGTTCCACTGCTACACAACTCCATCCGCCTCACCAACCGCCTCATAACCTTCGCCTTATTCTCTCGCACAAAAGGCCTAACCTATCGCACTCCATTGTCCACCCAATCACGCCACCGAACAAACCCATCGCTAACTTCCTTCATCGACTCCGTCCAACCTCCACAACGCTCCTCGCCTCATGTTGAACCCATCACCACATTCACCATGCTACGACGAAGCCTGCTGAACCTTCTGATGAGGCTGCAAGGCTGTATTCTTCTTTGCAGGTATCCTCCTCGGAGCTCTGCCACTTCCGCCATCGTTGCCCTTGTTCTTCAAGTACCAGGCATTGCGAGCCCCAGGCAACTTCCCTAGGTAGCATAGCCTACTCCCAAGAGAGTGTCCAGGTCCTCAATTGAAGACCACAGGAGCAACAGCCACTCCAATCGAAGGTGCCATCACCTGCTGCTATGCAAAGAAAGGGTGGGACATTTAGTCCCACCTCAGAAATGAGTGAAGAGGCATACACAAATAAATTGATTTTCTGCTCTATGCTTATTACCTCAAGTAAACACTAGGGGTGAGGTCCCTGCACGCCCCACACATGCACCTCGCCCGTGACACTGCTCACGTAGGCCTGGCACGGATCCAACCCGCCTAACTCGTGTACTCGCTCACCACCCACTGCCGGTGAGCCTTCTCCTGGGTGTGCTCTACTCGAACATCCGATTACCCGACACTGACTGTGGCCCTGGGAGGGTGGATCCCAGAGAGAGAAAGAGAGAGAGAGCAGGGGCAAGGAGGGGTTTTCCCTGTGCGACACTTAGTCGCTGGAGGGATGGTCTCCCTCTATGCGTGAAGAAGAGAGAAGATGAGGAAAGGAAGAAGGCTTGCTAAAGGAGGAAGAAGAGAAGAGGAAGAAGAAGAACAGTGTTTCCCTAGCACTGTAGCACTTGTTGGTTAAGTTGTCTGGTCATTAGACCCGAGTCTGATTTGCGGCTTGATACTGTGAAAGATTGATCTAGAATTACTGTTGAGATATTTAAATTCGTTGAATGCTTGAGATATATATGCTTAGAGAGTAATTGGTGATTTAAATCACCATTGTGTTAGCTTCTCTACTTTTTTTTATTGTCTCAAGATACATGGGAATTCATTAAATATCTAATGTGATAGATTAATATTTATTGAATATCTTTATTTGATTTAAGTTCTTGTGCTCAGTTACATATTATCTGAGATTAGTGTATGAATTCCTATTTGCTCCCTGTGTTCGACCTCGGACATCATTCGAGTATAAATTCTATTTGTTTTTCGAGCTGATTCAACCTATACTATGACGCAGCTTTTATAACTCCGATTTCGCTCGTTAACATTTTGGCGCCATTGCTGGGGAGCAACGCGCAATTTGCTCTTTGGATTGCAATATCTAATTTGGTGCTAACTTGCTCTATCTCTTTTGAGTGTGATCTGTTTCAGGATTCATTGGAGGAAGATCAGCCACACATTAGCCACTCCGGGGGCAGGTAAACTCCATCCAATTTTCCCTAAGGCCCTGATTCTGAAAAAAGATAAAAGAGGAAACAAATCAATTAGGTTCAACTTGCATTCTATTCTTAGATTAATCATCAAGTTGCCTGATTTGGTACATTCTATTTAGACAACATCCAAACCCTGATTAGTGCACCTACTTAGGGCTTAAGGTATCTAGGGCTATCACCTTCTTGCTTGAGCCCTAAGTACCACATTTGGACAAAATTGAATTGGACTAATCAAGAGCCAATTAGTATTTCCAGTTTAGGATTTTAGAGACACACTTGCTTAATCAAGAAGTAACCTTCCCAAACAGTGTGTGCCTAAGCCTTGGTTGAATTGATCTATTCAAGCAAACCCTAAAAGCAGGCTCTTAATATCATTTGAACACTAAAAGAGGGACTTAAATTTCTCAAAGGACAACTAGGTGAAGTTGACCCACCTTGTTGGGTTAACCAATCTTCAAATTAGGTAAATTTGCACAAAAACATCTTAAGGTTCAGGTGAAATCATAAGCACCTTTGCTCTTAACTTAAAATTGGTAGACTTAAGAGGTCAAGCCCCCATTCTAGTCTACCTGGATTCTCAGTGACAAGAGAGGTTGGGTGGGGGAAACCCTGTAACTCGTGGGGGCACTCTACCATGTAGGGTACTTCGCAGGACTCTCCCTCTCTAGCTGCCCAGGTAATTCTCAGGTGGATGGCTTTCTGACTAAGGGGTATCACCTGCTCCGAACCTCTATAGTCATCAAAAATTTTTGGGTGTCTTGATTGGGTCCATCACCTGCTATCCCTCATCCATTCCATCAGTGCATGTTCGGGAGGAGGTCCTTAGGACCATCCTTGAGGCCTCCATTAGCTATTCACCCTCGTCGACTCATGCCTTGACTTCCGTGTTTGTGCAACAACCTGATCAAATTGACATATCCTCCGATTCAGAACCTACTTCCCTTTCATCAACTATGGATCACCAAGAAGAACAACCTAACCTTGAGCAACAATTCCATGATTTCCAAAATCAAATCAATGCCATCATCAACCCACCACCACATCCTCAAATGCGAGATCACTACAATCCCGCAGCGGTGGAGATCGAACCCCGAATCAACATTCCCGCGAGAGGACCTGAGGTGGATCTGAAGCCTAGCATGCTTCATATGACCCTAAAATTTCATGGCTTGAACTCCGAGGATCCTTTCCAGCACATCAAAAACCTAAAACATCTAGCCCACACTTTTGGGGCAGATGTGCAGAATCGGGACGAATTACTCTTAAAGCTCTTCTCATTCTCTCTGGTTGACAAAGCTGCTCATTGGTTTCAAACTCAACCACACACGATCAACACATGGGGAGAACTTCAAACTGCCTTCCTGCAAAAATTCTACCCCATTGGTTGTACAAACACAATGCAACACCAAATCACACACTTCTCCCAAGGAGCGGGAGAATCTCTACATGAGGCATGGGATCGCTTTCTGGATCTCATGCGTAAGTACCCCAATCATAGAGTTTCGAAGTGGGAACAAGTCCAATCCTTTTACCACAGACTCTGTGAAGACATCAATCTCTTTGTCAATGCAACCTGTGGTGGTAGCATCATGGGTCAACATGAGGACACGATTTGGGAAATTCTCGATAACATGTGCGAGAACTCCTTGAACAATGAGTCATTGGTTGCATATGACCAGATGTCCACTCGTGCATTGACAAATAATCAGGGGGTACATGAATCCCAAGGCCTTTCCACATCTATTGATCTGGAGTTGGTAGCCAATCAATTGGATAAGGTCTCCATTATCGAGAAGAAGGTCGACAACATCACTCGTCATCTACACAAATCCACCTCTGCACCTCAAAGCACATATGCACACCCACCCACGGGAAGGGAGGCTGCGCACAACATCTACCACTCCCCGGGGATGGATGCATATGTACCCCTGTTTGATTATGGCTTCGAAGGCAACTCTAAGTCAGCCTACCACAGTTGGGGGAACTTTGAACCCCCGTACCCTGATTATCTCAGAGCTCCTCAGACCTACAAGGATCTCCATGTCGTGCAGAATAATCCTTTCTCCAACACCTACAACCCTAGATGGCGGAATCATCCTAATTTTGCATGGTCGGGAAATAACTCGAATCTGAGATCCCAATTCCCACCCCAACCACAAAACCAGAGACCATATCAACCCACTCAACCAAGGCCTAATCAAAATTTTTAATCTAGACCACCTAAAGAAGATCAGACATCCTTGATTCTCCATACTTTGGTTGACATGCAAAAACAACATAAAGAAGAGATATCTAAGTTACGAAATCAATTGGCTCAGCTAGCAAGTGCTCGCCAGCCTGGTGCACTTCCTTCTTAGCCTCTTCTAAACCAAATAATGTGCCAAACCAGAGGTGCGTTGAACCCAAATCAAGGCCAAGCTCACTTTATTTATCAGGCCCCTTCTCCATCACCTGACAGGATGGATGCTTTAACTTAATACTTGGGATTTCAGTAGCAAACACCTATTTTGCCCAACCCAAATCAAAACCAGGCAGGATTAAATTTCGTCACTACCCGTAGTGGCAAAGCAACATAAGACCCACCTTTTCCTACCCACAACATGCCTATAGACCCTCAACGTAGATTTGTCATCCAGGATACACCCATCCCTAATAAAGAGCCTGAGCCAATTCTAGAGGAACCATCTAAAGTTCCATTTCCTGAGGCCTTGATCAAGGGAAAGAAGACAACCAAACCCGTGGCACCTGAGGAGGACCTGGTCAAGCTCTTTGAGCAGGTCCATATAAACATCCCCTTGATGGATGCGATTCGCCACATACTGGCTTACACACAATTTCTGAAAGACGTATGTACACCCAAACGTAAGCCACAAACCAAAGGCAGGAACCTAATCGTACTGTCAGAGCAAGCCATCTCCATCATTTGAGCAAACTCCCACCTAAGGCAAAAGATCCAGGCACCCCTTTGATCTCCTGTGCTATCGGTGATATACAATTTGACCGAGCCTTATTAGACCTAGGAGCTTCCATCAGTTTGATACCCACATCCCTACTAGACCACTTTTAGGAATCTGAGCTTAAACCGACAGAGATGACTTTGCAATTAGTCGATCGATCTATTAAATCACCAAAAGAAATTCTCGAGGATGTCATAGTTAGGATACACGATTTCTATTTTCCCGTGGATTTCATTGTCTTAGACATGGATGCTCCTGAGAACTTGAATAATACATTGATCATATTAGGGAGACCCTTTCTAGCCACTACTAGGGCCGATATTAATTGTAAGGAGGGGCAAATTGAGTTAAAATTTGGGAGCAAGACACTGAAGATCAACATCTTTAAGGCCCAACAAGAATAAATTACGGAGTTATAGAACAAATTTGCAATATCGAGGTTGCAATTGATGAACCATGTATCAAGGAAAACCCAATTATTTTTTATCAACCACAAGAAGATCAAAACCCACAATTAGAGCAGCCTGAACCTAACCTAGACTGACCATAGCTCCTTCTTTTGCTCCCGACACCCACCCTGAACCACCTGCTGCTACTGATAGTCCTATGATGGAATTGAATACCCTCCCTGACCATCTCAAATATGTCTTTTTGGGTTCCAATCAAACGTTTCCTGTGATTATCAACTCCCGACTCACATCTAATCAGGAAACATGCCTAATTACTGTCCTACAGCAGCATCGGAGAGCCATTGGATGGACTCTTGATGATCTGACCGGCATTAGCCCCTCATACTACACACATCACATCTATACTAAACAGGGCTCACGACCATCCTGTGAAATGCAGAGACGCCTAAATCCAAATATGCAAGATGTCGTGAAAAAGGAGATCATCAAGTGGTTAGATGCAAGGATCATCTACCTGATCTCTGACAGTTGGTGGGTGATTAGCCCATATTTGTGGGCTATTTAAATATTTAAGTGTCTAGACATTAAGTTAATTTTAACATTTAGATAGCATACATTAGGATGTAAATAAATTAATTCATATTTTCAGCTTAAGTGCATAATTCATGCATTTAAAATTAACCTAGGAATGCATACATTTGTTTAGTTAATTAATTAGGTGCGTTACATACACTATTTTAATTAACATAGAAGTTAAGGAGTTATGTATAAATAATCATAATTATTTTATTCTTTTTTTGTTTTCTTCTCTTCTCCTTTGCAGTTAACCGCTCCGTCTCCACCTCCTCCTCCTGCGCATCTGCACTGACTCGACAGTGGCCTTTTGAATTTCAAATCTTTGTAGCTGTGGCTACAAAGGAGGAGGAAGGGCTACCATTCAGGGGAGGCCACCACCCCTTTCCTCACTACGTAGAGAACTACGCTTCTCATCCACTGCTCGCCACTAGCCTCAACCGCAGTAGTGCAACTCCACCATCGTGGGCATGTGGTGTGATAGCCCACACCGCCAAGAGTCCCTACATCACCGTGCTTCATCTTCCCTTCCACACGCAGATCCCAGTTGCTGCATGCCCCAAGCACCCTTGCCACGCCCGCTGCAGCACACAGAGCTGCAATCGCCTCCCCATGCCTCAGCTTCTGTCGAGCGCGCCACCGCACGTGCCTTCCCTTGGTGCATGCACTTCATCTTCTGTAGCAGACCTCCCTACACACGCGCTGCACCTCCACCACAACAAGTGCACGTGCCCACTTCCAGTAGCTCAGCGCATCTTCTTCCCCCGCGCCTCAACCGCTGCCCGCACCGCCAGCCAACGCACCACCTGCGCGCACGTTGCATCCAACCCCCGCACCTCCTTCTGCTCGCACACCCGACTGCATGCACAGCAGCTAGTGCGTGCCTTCACCTCCATGCACCCTTGCCTCAACACCTGCACGTCCTCGCGCCAGTGCCTCCAGTGCCCCACTAGCAGCTGCAACACTTGCAGCCGTGTGACCTCCAGAGCTTGCATGCATGTGTGCGGCCTGCAGCGCTCGCCCCCTCAGCACACATCGCCTTCAGCACTTGCAGCTCCCGCGCTCGCCTAAACACTCCCTCCAGCAAGTGTAGCTAGCAGCAAGAGCTGTCGAAAACCACCCTTCGCTGAAGCTCCATCCGGCCAACTCTAGCCGTCTCGCTACCTACCGCCGCCACCATTTCGAAGCCCTTGCTCCAGCCAACCTATTCCCAGAAGAGTTCCTCGAACGAACCTCTCACCCATGCATGAGGTGGAGAGAGGTAGAATCCTCTGTTTTTACTCTCATTAATATTTACATTTGAATGCCATTGTCAAACTTTCATTTTTATTTTAATATTTGAAATATTGATTGAAATTGCAACTTCATGCTCATCTTTTCTCATAATTGCTTGGCTTTTGTTATTCACATCTTCTGACATTGGTTTTGGGTTAAGATGTGCACAAATTCTCTCTAATGCATGTGAATTGGAAATTACAGAGATTCATCACATATTTATTGAATATTTCAGTGAGGAAAAATTGCACATATAACCTTACATTTTCAAGTTATTGTTTATCTTCTTTTCGTCCCATTTCATGTCAGATTTCACTATAGATTTCGCACGTGATTGAACGAATACGAGAAAAATATTCATGAATTTATTGCATCATTGTCTCCTTGTGGACACGACCCACTCTTCTGTGAGTGGTTAATTTTTATTGTAATTATTTTGTTAAGCGATTTTCCATCACTTTGTTACTAAAACGACAAATCATCTTAATCACATTATTCGAAAGAGAAAATCATCTTATCAAATGGCACCATTGTTGGGGAGGCAACAGATGCAATAATTTCACCTGATTTTTATTTCTGATTATTTCTCGTTGCATAGTGATCTACCATTTATTATCTTTTCTGTGCGAGGAATTTATGGAGGTGACAGGCACATCTGGGAGACGATGTCGACCTTGAGTGATACCTACATGCGGGGAAGGCGCAGGAGACCTGGATCCTGCTTCCATAGGGGATTCTCCATTGTCACAAGTTTTATTTCTATTTTCTCGCCCTTGTAGTAATTGGGGTTGATTTTCGGGAGCCTGTTCCCTTTTCTTTAGATCTAGGTTTTTAATTTATTTTGTGGATTGTTTATCCTTAATTTGTTTGTGCATAAATAGCTAAAAAAATAAATAAAAAAAACACAAGCTACCTGCTAGAAGCTGCTTGCCCTTAGGTCGAATCATTTAGGACTAAATGAGCATCATCTAGAGCTAATTCTTGTCTTGCATATTGCATGAAGAATGCTGGAATCATGTATGCACTTCTAACCTTGCATTTCTACCTGTCATGCAAATGCATTTGGATTAATTTTTAGACCACATAATCTGTCTTGAAGCGATCTAATAAAGTGGTCACATTTAATTTTTGAAAAAGGACTAATTAAAGGAGAGACATTTAAAAATCAAGGACTTGATTTTCAAACGTGGCGTGCAATTCAAAATTCAAAATATTTTGCAGTGTATGCACACTTATATCTCTTGCACCACGGCATGCATTTAGACACTCCTAAGCCTTAGAACTACTAGGACAAGAGCCCTCCTACCATTGGATTTTGAAGTGTTCAGAACTTGAGATCAAAGGTTTTGTAAATCCAAAAAGGGGGATACCCTGTCACATATTTTTAGGGGTAGTTGAGAAGCACTGTGAAAGCACAGCTTCAAAGGAAGGCTTAGGCCTACTTGCATCCCTTGATCTTCTATCTTTGGAGTTGCTCTACCATTTGAGATTTAGGGAAGAACACCTAAGCTCCAACTAGGTCTTTTTAGACATTTCGAAGGTCGATAATAGGTGTGTAATTGATTGGGCAACTTGCTTTGTCACCTATAATTTGAACTAAAGTCAAAAGCCTAAATTTGTAAAGACCGAACAAGTCCATTTGAATTGTGTTTGTAGTGCATGCTTGGTAGGCGTTCTTTTAGGAGACAACTTGTGTTTGATCCTGAACCTAAAAGAATTTTAAGAAGAAACCTCCAAGGGAAGAAATGGCCAATCAAAGGAGCCTTAAGGAATATTTCATTCCAACCAATCAAACTGGCCCTACACTACATAGACCTGGAGGGGACAATCCTTATGAGATCAAAAGCAGTACCATATCCTTGCTGCCCTCATTTTATGGTACTGCTAGGGAAGACCCTTACAGGCATATAGAGGAATTCACTGAGGTCTGTTCCATGGTGAAGCTACAGGGCATTACTGATGACGATCAAATGCAGACCCTCTTTCGCTTCACCCTCAAGGACAAAGCCAAGTATTGGTATCACACTCTTGATGATATTAACACTTGGGATGCCCTGAAGAAGGAGTTTTTGAAGAACTACTTCCCCATGAGCAAAACAAATCACTTTAGGAGGGAAATTATGAGTTTTGTTCAAAAGGATGGGGAAGCTTTCCATGATGCGTGGGAGCACTTTAATGACTTGTTGAGACTTTGGCCACATCACCAGGTGCCTAAGTGGCAACTGGTTGAAAGGTTCTACACCGGACTTAGTGATTCGCATAGGCAAACTGTGGATGGTGCCTGTGTAGGAACCTTTCTATCTAAGACTGAGGATGAAGCTTGGAACCTTTTTGATACCTTGAGTGAGAATTCTATTCACTTGAATTCTGCCTACATGGATAGAAAACCAACTCTTATGCAAAGAAAGTTGGAGACGAATGAGGCAAGGGACACCTAGAATTAGCCTATCAGATTCAATTATTGAATCAAAACATGGAAAGGCTTATGTTGAGCCCGAGCCAATCCGTATCAAACACCTCCACATCCCAAGCTTTTGAATGCTCCATTTGCCAAGGCAATACACACGCCACTGTGGACTGCCACTTGGCCTCCCAATTCCCTAACCTTGTACAAACGGATCTGAATGCCGCTCAAGGGTTCTGTCTTAGACCTCATAATGACCCTTTTTCCAACACTTATAATGAGGGATGGAGGAACCACCCAAAATTTTCATGGAGATAAAGAAATGGCTCAAATTCAAGGAATAATAAACCACAATCCTTTCAAAACCATCAAATGAACCAACCTCAGACCTTTGCCCAACCTAAGACCTCTGAGATGGATGAATTGAAGGCAATGTTGAGAACTATGCAAGAAAGTCAAAGTGCCATCATCCAATCTCATGACAAGGCTATACATGAGATGAAATCACAGATAGAACACCTTGTTGAGGTCGTTAGATAGAGGGAAATTGGGAAGCTCCCCAGTGCTGCTGAGGAGAATTCTAAAGGGAAAGGGATTGTCTTTAGGGAGCATGCTCAAGCGGTGATTATTCTGAGAAGTGGAAAAGAAATTTCCAAACCCGATGTTCCTATTGTCTCACCCCCTGAGAAACCATCCATCCCGACTTTCACCCCCACCGGAGAAGACTTGCCCAAATCTTCTCTATTTGAAATCACCTCACTGGAGGAAGTTGCCCCCGTTCCACCCCTTACTCGACATGACAACCCTTCCACCCAGAGATCGAGAGTGCCCTTTCTAGAGCACTTATCCACCTCTGGGCAGAATTTTGCTGGCTCATCTGGAGCCAAAGATAAGACAGATGAGATCATGGAAACTTTCAAACAAGTGCAGGTTAACTTGCCTTTGCTTGAAGTTATCAGGTATATTCCGTCTTATGCCCGCCTCTTAAAGGACCTGTGCACAAAAAAGCGACAATCTAGGAAACAGGTCTAATCAAAAGTTATCCTACCTGATTCTGTTAGCTCAATTATTCAACATGGCACACCCCCAAAACTTAAGGACCCGGGAGCCCCGTACATCTCAGTGGTTATTGGTGACTTATAGATTGATGAGGCTCTACTTGATCTGGGTGAGGGGGTGAACATCCTTCTGAGCTACATGTATGAACAACTTGGGGGAGGCAATCTAAAGCCTAGCCCAGTAATCCTTCAAGTTTCTGATCGATCACTTAAGACACTGTAGGGAATTTTCGAAGATGTCCTTGTAAGAGTGAAAATTTTCTTCTTCCCTGTTGACTTCTTAGTTTTGGACATTGACCCTACCAACAAGTCAACCAAACCCTCCATCATTTTGGGCCACCCCTTCCTTGCAACTTCATATGCTTCAATCAATTGGAATACTGGGGCATTGAAAATGGGCTTTGGGAACAGGAAAATCTGGCTTAATGTGTTTGATGCTTACAAACAAGCTGAGCTTGAGGATTGTTCTCAAGTTGAGGTGATAGATGACGTGATTGAAGAGGTAACCCCTGCAATGTTATGTGATGACCACCTTCAGCATGTCATGCTAAATGAGCATTCCCATCTCTTGGAGGAATATGAAGGGGATATACTAGAACTTGAGGAGTTGCTAGGTGTTTCTGCTGAGCCTCTTCCCCCATCATCTCTGCCCAAGGTAGATCTGCTACCTGAGATGGGGACATCTATTATGAAACCCTCAACCATACAAGCCCCTGACCTTGAGTTGAAACCCCTCCCTGACACTCTCAAGTATGTCTTCCTAGGTGCCAATGATACGCTCCCCATTATCATTTCGACTGTGCTATCTGAGGCACAGGAGGGAGCCCTGATTGAATGCTTGTCTAGGCACAAGGAAGCTATTGCGTGGAGCATTGCTGACATTAAGGGTATAGACTCTACACTCTGCATGCACCACATTTATATTG
Source organism: Thalassia testudinum (assembly GCA_037157565.1). NCBI lineage: Eukaryota > Viridiplantae > Streptophyta > Magnoliopsida > Alismatales > Hydrocharitaceae > Thalassia > Thalassia testudinum. The sequence goes on along the minus strand of JAZHRO010000007.1, from coordinate 66,435,447 downwards.
ATGATTCCATCAAGCCATATAGGGACATGCAGAGACGTCTGAACCCTAATATGAGGGAGATGGTTAAAAAGGAAATCCTAAAGTGCTTGGATGCTGGGATCATATATCCCATTGCACATAGTAAATGGGTAAGTCCTATTCATGTGGTGCCAAAGAAGGCAGGCTTTACTATGGAATTTAATGACCAAGGTGAACAAGTTGTCACTAGACCCTCAATTGGATGGAGGGTCTGTATTGATTACCGCAAGCTGAACACCGCTACCCAGAAGGATCACTTTCCCTTACCTTTTATTGATCAAATTCTTGAGAAATTGGCAGGGAATAAATACTATTGCTTTCTCGATGGATATTCTGGGTACAACCAGGTTGAAGTCTTCCTTGATGACCAGGAAAAGATGGCATTCACAAGTCCTTATGGTACTTTTGCATTCAGGTGTATGCCATTTGGATTATGTAATGCTCCTGCAACCTTCCAGCGGTGTATGATGTCCATTTTTTCTGACATGATTGATGAGTGTGTTGAAGTGTTTATGGATGACTTCTCCATTTATGACTCATCTTTTAACCCGTGTCTCCTACACCTGGAGAATGTGTTGAAGTGATGTAAGGAGACTGGTTTAGTCCTCACCTAGGACAAAAGTCATTTCATGGTACAGAAAGAAATTATACTTGGGCATGTTGTCTCTGAGCAAGGTTTGGAAGTAGATAAAGCCAAAATTGATTCTATTTGCAAACTTCCATTGCCCACGAATGTCAAACAGATTAGATCCTTTCTGGGCCATGATGGCTTTTATAGGTGCTTTATTAAAAATTTTAGTAAAATTTCTAGGCCACTTTATGACTTGTTGGCAAAGGAATCTTCCGTCAATTTTGATTCAAAGTGTGCTGAGGCCTTTCAAACTCTGAAGGAGGCCTTGATCTTTGCGCCTATTCTCCGAGCTCCTAATTGGACACTCCCATTTGAGCTGATGTGTGATGCTTTGGATTATGCAGTGGGAGTAGTCCTTGGACAAAGGGTTTAGGGAAGACCTCATGTGCTGCATTATGCCAGCAAGACTTTAACCAAGCCGCAGCAAAACTGCACCATCACTGAAAAAGAATTACTTGCTATAGTTTTTGCTCTGGAGAAGTTTAGGTCTTATATTCTTGGGTCTAAGGTGGTTATTTTCACTGATCATGCGGCAATGAAACATCTCATTGCTAAGAAAGATTCTAAGCCACGTCTGATTAGGTGGATCCTACTCCTTTAAGAATTTGACTTGGAGATACGTGAAAAGAAAGGAGTAGAAAATGTTGTGGCTGACCACCTGTCTCGCCTTCCACTTAATGACTCTCTAGCTGGAGATATCCGCAAGACATTTCCCGATGAAACCCTTATGGCGGTAACACCAACTTCACCTTGGTATGGTGATACCGTAAATTACTTGGTCACTGGAGAAACTCCTGGCTCTTGGGATGAGTAGAGAAGAAAGAGATTCATTTCCCAAGCGAGATACTTTCATTGGGAAGAGCCAAAATTATTTAGAATTAGACAAGACCAAGTATTAAGACGATGTGTACTTGAAGAGGAACAACAAAGTGTGTTGAGTTTTTGACATGAACTTCATTGCGGAGGACACTTTGGCCCTAAGAAGACTACTTTTAAGGTTCTCCAGTCCGATTTTTGGTGGCCTTCGTTATTTAAGGATTCTCATAATTTTTTTAAGGCCTGTATTAGATGTCAATGGACTGGAACGATTAGGAAGAGGAATGAAATGCCTCAACACCCTATTCAATATGTTGAAATTTTTGATGTGTGGGGAATTGACTTTATGGGCCCCTTCCCTTCATCCCATGGTTATGAATATATCTTGGTGGCAGTTGATTGTGTCTCTAAATGGATAGAGGCCATTCCTATGCACACAAATGACCACTATGTAGTTTTGAAATTTGTGAAGGCCAATATCATATCTCGTTTCGGCTACCCCATGACCATTATAAGTGAGGGGGGACCTCATTTCCGAAACCACCACTTCAATCGGCTAATCAAGAGTTTGGGAGTGACTCACAAAGTCAATACCCCTTACCATCCTTAGATGAGTGGCCAAGTTGAAGTGTTGAATAGGGAAAAAAAATGTATTTTAGAAAAGATCGTTAGACCTGATAGGAAAGACTGGTCCAAAAAGCTCGATGATGCTTTGTGGGCGTATCGAACGGCCTATAAGACCCCTTTGGGTACATCTCCATTTTGGATTGTGTATGGGAAAGCATGCCATTTACCCATTAAGCTGGAACATAGGGCACTTTGGGCTATTAGAAGTGTTAACATGGATTTAGAAAAGGCGGGTAAGGCACGACTTCTGGAATTAAGTGAGCTTGAGGAGCTGAGGAATGATGCTTATGACACCTTTCAAGCTTATAAAGAGAGAACTAAGGTCTTACATGATAAGTATATACTTTGAAAGACCTTTGAGCCCAACCAACAAGTCTGGCTTTTCAATTCCAGACTTAAGCTTTTTCCAGGGAAATTAAAATTTCATTGGGATGGGCCTTACATAATCACTAAAGTATTTCCACATGGAGCTGTGGAGATTAAAAGCTCTCCCTCTTTAGCAAATCCCTTTATCGTCAACGGTCAATGGTTAAAACCATACATTACTTTGGATGGCCATCTGGTTGACGAGGTCACTCTTGAGGAGCCTTAGCTCCTCCCATTCTCCGCCTCAGGTAATATCTTCCTTTAACTATTTTCGTTCCAATGAGGACATTGTTTGAACCAAGCATGGGGGAGAGGACCTAAGGCATCTATTTATAGCATGTCTACATTCTGTATTCATTCATGCATATTGCATTAAAAAATAAAATAAATAAAAATAAATAAAAAATAAATAAAAATTGAGCTTAACTGGTTGGGCGCTGCATTCTTAAGCAAATCATAACTCTAGGTTAGACTAACTTGATTCTAGGGTCGAACTTTAGAAGCTAAGTGAGCTACTAGCTTTAGACCTTTAGGGTCCTTTGTGTACTTAAAAACTTAAGTAGGAGTTAAGTTGTGGACCATTCCTCAAGAGGTTGAGGAAGGAAAGCTAGGGATTGAGTTAAAAGGTGGGGTAGTACATGGAGTCTTGTTCTACCTTTTGGTTTATGGGTCCTTGTAACCTAAGCATCCAAATTTCACACACTTGGTCTTGTGTAAGTAAGTGATCCCCTTAATTCCTTTCTTAAAAGAAATTTGGTTCTCTTAGTTTTGACTTAGGAGAGGCTTGAAAACACAATTTGACAAGAAGAGTTCCTACCACAGGAGAGGTGGAGTACATACTCACCTTGAGGATGCGATGATAACATATTACCTCATCAACGCTTGTCTCTTAGGATATCCATCCTACTGGGGGCATGTAAGTGCATTATGCGGTTCATGTACCATGGGTAACCCTATCTCGAAGTGCTGATTGCCATAGGCCTGAATTCTCTTAAGAAATCCATGGGTGATACTATCTTGAAGTGTCGATTGCCAGGAGTTCTTGGGGTCACTATAGGCGGTGCTATCTCGAAGCATCGAAAGCCAGGCACCCTTTGAGAAATGGTGATGGGGACAATGAATCCGATACAGACCGTGTTGATAGCTGATCCAAGGTTAGACTTAGAGGAATAAAATATATATATATATATAAAACCTTTTTCCTTTCTAGGTTGGCAATCATACCAACCTCAAATAACTCAGACCAATGCACTTGCACGGATGCTTTAATCTCAAGGATCAATAAACCTTAGGGTAGAGTCAGAAATCAGGGAAACTTGTGCCTGCAACTTGTCTTTAGTCGACCAAGTCTGTAACTTAGCAACTACTTGGGAATCTTAGGTCAAAAGTCTGAACTTAACATGTTTCTAAAGGAAGATCGTTTGGGTTGGTTAGTCTACTTGGAGTGCAAGGTTTTTGCTTGGATTTGCTAGGGACTAGCAAAAACTAGGCGTGGGGGTATTTGATTAGCCCATATTTGTTGGATATTTAAATATTTAAGTGTCTAGACATTAAGTTAATTTTAACATTTAGATAGCATACATTAGGATGTAAATAATTAATTCATATTTTTAGCTTAAGTGCATAATTCATGCATTTAGAATTAACCTAGGATTGCATACATTTGATTAGTTAATTAATTAGGTGCATTACATATATTATTTTAATTAACATAGAAGTTGAGTTATGTATAAATAATCCTAATTATTTTATTCTTTTTTTGTTTTCTTTTCTTCCCCTTTGCAGGTAACTACTGTCTCCGCCTCCTCCTACGCATCAGCATTGACTCGACGGTGGCCTTTTGAATTTCAAATCTTTGTAGCTGTGGCTACAAAGGAGGAGGAAGGGTTGCCGTTCAAGGGAGGCCACCACCCCTTTCCTCACTGCGTAGAGAACTACGTTTCTCATCCACTCCTCACCACCGGCCTCAACCGCAGTAGTGTGACTCCACTACCGTGGGCGTGTGGTGTGACAACCCACTCCGCCAAGAGTGCCTGCATCACCGTGCTTCATCTTCCCTTCCATACGTAGATTCCAACTGCTGCACGCCCCAAGCACCCTCTCATGCCTACTGCAGCACACAGAGCTGCAACCTCCTCCTCGCTCCTTAGCCCTTGTCAAGCGCGCCACCGCTCGTGCCTTCCCTCAGCGTGCTTCATCTTTTGCAGCAGACCTCCCTACGCACGCGCTGCATGTACACCACAGCAGGCGTGCTCGTCCACTTGCAGTAGCACAGCGCATCTTCTTTCCCCATGCCTCAACCGCTGCCCGCACCGCTAGCCAGCGCACCACCTGCGAGCAGGCTGCATCCAACCCCCGTGCCTCCTTCTGCTCGTTCACCCCACCGCACGCACAGCAACTAGCGCGTGCCTTCACCTCCATGTGCCCTCACCTCAATGCCTGCACACCCTTGCACTAGCGCCTCCAGTGCCCCGCCAGCAGCTGCAACACCTGCAGCCGTGCGACCTCTAGAGCTTGCAGCGCTCGCCCCCTCATCGTGCAACGCCTTCAGTTCCTGCAGCGCCCGCGCTCGCCTCCACACTCCCTCCAGAAAGCGCAGTCAGCAGCAAGAGCCACCGGAAACTACCCTTCACAGGAGCTCTGTCCGGTTGACTCTGGCCGTCTCGCAACCTGCCGTCGCCACCATTACGAAGCCCTCGCTCTGGCCAACTTATTCCTAGTAGAGTTCCTCGAACGAACCTCTCTCCTGTGCACGAGGAGGATGGAGGTAGAATCCTCTGTTTTTACTCTCATTAATATTTACATTTGAATGCCATTGTCAGACTTTCATTTTTATTTTAATATTTGAAATATTGAGTGAAATTGCAACTTCATGCTCATCTTTTCTCATAATTGCTTGGCTTTTGTTATTCAAATCTTTTGACATTGGTTTTGGGTTAAGATGTGCACAAATTCTCTCTAATGTATGTCAATTGGAAATTACAGAGATTCATCACATATTTATTGAATATTTCAGTGAGGAAAAATTGCACATATAACCTTACATTTTCGAGTTATTGTGTGTCTTCTTTTCGTCGCATTTCATGTTAGATTTCACTATGGATTTCGCACATGATTGAACGAATATAAGAAAAATATTCATGAATTTATTGCATCATTGTCTCCTTGTGGACATGACCCGCTCTTCTGTGAGTAGTTAATTTTTATTGTAATTGTTTTGTTAAACGGTTTTCCACCACTTTGTTACTAAAACAACAAATCATCTTAACCACATTATTCGAAAGCGAAAACCGTCTTATCAGTAGGTGAGTCCAATCCAAGTTGTGCCTAAGAGGGCAAGACTCATAGTGATCATGGCTAAAATCGAAGAAACCATATCGACCTGTATAGCGAAGTCGTAGAGAGTCTGCATTATTTACAGATGACTCAATTCCTCCATGAAGAAGGATCATTTCCCACTACTGTTCATTGATTAGATACTCAAGAAACTAGTAGGAAATCGATTCTTCTACTTTTTGGATGGGTACTCCGGTTATAACCAGGTTGCAATCCATCCTGAGGACCAAGAGAAGACCACCTTCACCTGCCCCTTTAGGACTTATGCATTCCAGAGGATGCCGTTTGGTCTCTACAATGCACAAGCTACTTTTCAGCGGTGCATGCTTGCCATATTCTCAGATATGGTAGGTGAATACCTTGAGGTCATCATAGATGACTTCTCGGTATTTGGAGAATCTTTTGATGATTGCCTCCTGCACTTGGTCCAAATCCTCAAGCAGTGCATCGACATGAATCTGGTTCTTTCCTGGGAAAAGAGCCACTACATGGTACCTGAGGGAATTGTCCTAGAACATCTCATCTCTAAAAAAGGCATCCAGGTTGTTTGAGCCAAGGTGAATCTGATTTCCAAGCTCCCTATGCCTAGCTCAGTCAAGGACATCCGTTCATTCCTGGGGCATGTCGATTTTTACCGTCGATTCATTCCTGATTTCTCGAAAATTGCATGCCCATTGACTAATCTTCTCTCCAAGGATGTCCCCTTCGAAATTACTAAGGACTACACTTTGGCATTTGAGATCTTACATGATCGAGTTACCTAAGCACCTATCCTGCAGTCCCCTAATTGGTCTCAATGCTTTGAGATCATGTGCGATGCATCTGAATATGCTATGGATGCGGTACTTGGGCAGAAAATAGATGGGAAACCCATGGTCATCTACTACGCTAGCAAGAAACTTGACAAGGCTCAGCGTAACTACAGAGTTACTGAGAAAGAGCTGCTAGCTGTAGTATTTGCCCTAGAGAAATTCAGATCGTATCTTTTGGGTTCTTGTGTTATCATATACTCGGATCACACTACAGTGAGGCACCTCCTTGTGAAGAAGGATGCGAAACCTCGACTAATCCGCTGGATCTTGCTATTGCAAGAATTTGATCTTTTGATTCACGATAAAGCAGGAAAGTAGAATGTGGCATCTGACTACTTATCCCACCTTCTTTCTGACATTATTAACCCTTTTGGACCCATCACTGAGCACTTTCCTTACTATTAATGCCGGACTTCCTTGGTTTGCTGATTTGGTGAACTACTTGGCGTCACGTCAAATCCCGTCTGATTGGCCGAAGGCCAAGAAAGATAATTTGCTTTCCGATGCCAAGTACTACATCTGGGAAGACCTGTACCTCTTTTGCATTGGTGTTGATTAGATCATCAGATGTTGCATACCAAAAGCGAAAATTCAGGACATTTTATCCTTTTTCCATAACCAGGGCTGTAGTGGACACTTCTCCAGGCATAAAACTGCAGCAAAAGTCCTTCAGTGCGGCTTTTATTGGCCCACAATTTTCAAGGATGCATACGATCACTATAAGGCATGCACTCGTTGTCAAACCTTGGGCAACATGAGCCACCGTGATATGATGCCTTTACAGCCGATTCTCGTATGTGAAATCTTCGATATCTAGGGGATTAATTTCATGGGACCCTTCCCTATCTCGGACGGCTTTGAGTACATTCTTCTCGTAGTTGACCACGTGTCCAAATGGATCGAAGCCATCCCAACCCGAACCAACGATCATAAAGTAGTAATCAAATTCATTCATTAGAATATCTTTTCTCGGTTCGGTATTCCATGTGCCATTATCTCTGATGGAAGGACCCATTTCACGAATACTCCATTCAGATCACTGATGACCAAGTATGGGGTGTCACACCAAATCTCTAGTCCTTATAATCCCCAAACCAATGGTCTAGCTGAGCTATCAAATCGGAAGATCAAGAAAATCCTTCAGGTCACTATCAAACCTATCAGGAAGGATTGGTCGTCCTGACTTCCGGAAGCCTTGTGGGCTTATAGGATCGTCCAGAATACCTAATTGGGCATGTCTCATTGTAGATTGGTGTACAGAAAGGCATGTCACCTCCCCATCGAGTTAGAGCACAAAGCCTATTGGGCTGTACAAAAGTGTAATCTAGATCTTTCTAGGGTAGGAACCCACAGACAGCTTCAAATGAGCGAGTTCGATGAACTACATAATGACACGTATTAGAACTCATGAATTTACAAAGAGTGGATTAAGGCCTTTCACGACAAGCACATATCTAGAAAGATCTTTCACCCTGGTCAGAAAGTCCCACTCTTTGATGCCAAACTAAAACTATTCACAGGGAAACTCAGATCGAAATGGATTGGACCATATCTTATCCGATGGATTTTTGGAAATGGAGCCATTGAAATTAGTCAACCCAACCTTGATTCTGAACCTTTTATTGTGAATGGCCAGTGACTTAAGCCATTCATTGAACTCACTGATACAAACTTGGCTGAGGTATCCTTTGATCTCCATTCTCCCTGATCATATTATGCCCGGCTGATGGTGTTAAACTCGACACTTAACGGGAGGCAACCCGTCATCTTTTTGAAAAAATCAAAACCCTTCTTGACATATCCCTTGATGGACACATATTGCACTTTAGGGTTCGTCAATTAGAACAGCCGACTCCACCTCTAGTACTCGTACCAGAGCTTGAAATCGTCCGCAACAGCTACCCCGACCCATCCACCCACCTAGAACTTGTTCTAATGTACGATCTAAGCTGAATTCGAACCCACTTAATTTATAATGAGGACATTACAAATCGTAGTCATGGGGAGGTATTAAAGTGCAAAATGCTGTGAGAATCACTTCACAAGAAAGGGTTTCATCAAAAAAATTACATATTCCACAAAAAGAGAGAGAGAGAGGAGCCATTTTTGAAAAAGTAGGGAAGAAAATTGAAAGGAAAGAAAAAAAGGAGCATAAAGAAAAAGAAAAGAAAATTAAGTCCCTTAAAAACAAGTTGGAACCTACCTACTTTCTAGGTTGGATCAAATGATGAACTAAGACCTAAAAGGCTAAAACGTAAGGGGTTAGTGGCGAATACCGACCTTAGGCCTCTTGGATCTGTATTGGATTTAAACATTCACATACTTGTCAAGATCCGGATTAATCCTCAAGAGGTTGGGGAAAATGCAAAGCTTATGGATTAGGTCTAAGGCCTAGGGAGTATTCGACCCTGTTAACTGACCTCTGGTTTGTGGGACTCGATAACTTAGACACCCTAAATCACACACAGTCTAGCTCAATGTGCTCTAAAGTTAAAACCATGCCAAAAGGCATTTAATCTATTCTGAAAAAGGTCCTAAGATTTAGATTAGGAGTGACCTGAAAACACAAGTTGATTTGGATGAGTTCCCAACGTGGAGAGGTGGGAAACTCCCCTCGAATATGAAAACTAACATACCGTCTCCTCAGTGTTTGTCTCCTAAGATATCTAAATATCTTACTGGGGGCAAGTAAGCACCTTGTGTTAGTTCAGGTGCCATGGGCAGGATTATCCCGAAATGTCGATTACTAGGGCCTGAATTTAGCAATAAAATGCCATGGATGGCACTATCTCGAAGTGTCAAAAGCTAGGGTTCTGGGGGTTGCCATGGGCAATGCTATCTCGAAGCATCGATTGCCAAGGACTCTACAAGGATTGATGGTAGGAGCTACGAATCCAATATAGACTGTGTTGTAAAGACAATCCGAAGCTAGACATAAAGAAAGATAGGAGAGAGAAAACTCTCCAAAAAGAAAAAAAATCTCTTCTGTCTCTCTCTTACAAAAATGCACTACAAACTGAACCTAGACTAACCATGTTTTAAGCACGAGTGCTTTAATCACGGGGTTCAACAAACCTTAGGTTAATTCCTGTGGGCCTTAGAAACCTTTACAGCGGACTGAGGCTAGAGCTAGTCAGGTCCGAATCTTAGTTGGTACTTGAGCTCCTCTAGGCCTACTATTGGCATTCTAACGTAATCTACAAAAGAAAGCACACATCAGAGCATAAAAAGGCATGGTCTAGAATCTAAGTTAATTCCATAAGATTTTGCTAAGGGACTAGCAAAAACTAGGCATGGGGGTATGATGGGAACACCATCATGAGCCATAACTGGCTCAATTTTGATCTGATTAAGTCATTAAATGCTCCTACATGACCACCAGAAGGTCATAATTCATTGCAAATCCTTTCAAAGAGAAATACAAGAGATCAGGGTTAAAATTGTAATTTACCACCATATCTTGAAGGTAGAATGACCACAGGTTTCCTCAGGGGTTAATTAAGGGTCAAATGATCTTAAAAGTCTAATAAGTGGGTTAATACAGACAGAAATGGATTTTCATGCATTTCAGGAATTAAATGACTTCTGAAAACCTAAAAATAGACTCGCTTAATTAACTAAGGTTCTAGTCAGGAGAAAATTCTCCTAAATAGCCTAAAATTCATAGAAAAATATTCTCTAGGGTTTGGTACCTTCAATTTGACCATCAGAACCTGTCTTGACCCAAAATAGAGTCCTAGATAGACATTTGCCTTAATTTAAGCTTTTGCATAAATTATCCAGTCAAACTAAGTCAAAATCAAAATCTAACTTCACCATTGGATTCCTTGGGTCAAAATTAGGTTTGTACCAAAATTTGGACCCAATTTGAGGTCATCTTGACCTAGTTTGCAATTAGGTCTTGTTTGATTCTTTTATCTCACACACATGCCCTTAACTTTCAAAATCCTTGCAAATATCCCCCCAACTTTATTTTCTTCTTCACAAAAAGGTCCCTATCACCATGAATCCTATTCCTACAACTCCTGCGACCATTGATTGAAGAGAACTCCTCTGATCAATCAATCCCTTCCAAAATTTGAAGGGAGATTCCTTGAGGAGTCCTCTTTCCATTGAATCCATCCATGAAACCTCAAACTTTCCCAATCTCTCATGCAAACACATGAGAGATTTTGGTATCATAGAGCTTCCAACTCTGGTGACATTCCAAGCTTGGGAAGCTTACTTCTCAAGGTCAAAACTCCCTAAAACTCTCTCTAGAGGCCTATAAATGAACCCCCAGATTAGACCGAATGGCCCAGACTCATTTTTGGTTGGAATTACCCCAATTTCTTCCCTCCTCTCTGGCCGAAAAGCTCTGCGAACTCTGGCGACTCCCTCCGACGACTCCCTCCAACTCCTCTCGTCATCTGACCATAGTACTAGTGGCAGATTCTTTTTCCTCACCTTCCTCGGCGTCGTGCAATACCAGCCACCGTCATCCTCTCTCCATTGTCGTCGCCATCCCCCTCTACCAAAGTTTCATTTTCCCCGACGCCGACCTACCAACGTCAGTGCCATTCTACCCCTTTCGTCTGACTAGATTAGGTTAGATTAGTTAGTTTAGATTTTTAGGTTAGTGTAATACCCAAAAGTGCCAAAAAATAACCCTCAACGTCATTGCTCATCCTCATCTTCTATGTCCCCGACCAAACCTCTGATGAGGCGGCTCCACTGCTACACAACTCCATCCGCCTCACCGATCACCTCATAACCTTCGCTTTATCCTCTCGCAGAAAAGCCCTAACCTATCGCACTCCATCATCCACCCAATCACGCCACCGAACAAACACATCACAGGCTTCCTTCCTCTACCTCCACAATGCTTCTCGCCTTACATTGAACCCATCACCACATTTGTCGTGCTACGGAGAAGCCTGTTGAACCTTCTAACGAGGCTGCAAGGCCGTATTCTTTACAGGTATCCTCGCCGGAGCTCCGCCACTTCTGCCATCGTTGCCCTTGTTCTTCAAGTCTCAAGCATTGCGAGCCCTAGGCAACTTCCTTAGGCAGCATGGCCTACTCCCAAGAGAGCATCCAGGTCCTCAATTGAAGACCACAGGAGTAGCAGCCACTCCAATAGAAGGTGCCATCACCTGCTGCTGTGCAAAGGAAGGGTGGGACATTTAGTCCCACCTTAGAGACGAGTGAAGAGGCACGTGCAAATAAATTGATTTTCTACTCTATGCTTATCGCCTCAAGTAAACATAGGGTGTGAGGTCCCCGCATGCCCCTCACATGCGCCTCGGCCGTGACACTGCTCACACAGGCCTGGCACGGATCTGACTCACCTAACCCACGCACTCCTCGCTCACCACCCACTGCCGGTGAGCCTAGTCTTGGGTGCGCTCTACCCAAACATCCGATTACCCGACATTGACTATGGCCCTAGGAGGGTGGATCCTAGAGAGAGAAAGAGAGAGAAAGCATGGGTAGGGAGGGTTTTGCCCTGTGCGACACTTAGTCACTGGAGGGAGGGCCTCCCTTTGTGTGTGAACAAGAAAGAAGAGGAGTAAAGGAAGAAGGTCTGCAGAAGGAGGAAGAAGAAGAACAGTGCTTCCCAAGCCTTGTAGCACTTGTTGGTTAAGTCGTCTAGTCATCAGACCCAACATCTGATTTGCAACTTGATACTGTAAAAGATTGATTTAGAATTACTGTTGAGATATTTAAATTGGTTGAATGCTTGAGATATATATGCTTAGAGAGAAATTGGTGATTTAAATCACAATCGTTTTAGCTTCTCTACATTTTTTATTTTCTCAAGGTACATGGGAATTCATTGAATATCTAATGTGACAGATTAGTATTTATTGAATATCATTATTTGGTTTAAGTTCTTGTGCTCAGTTACATATTATTTGAGATTAGTGTGTGAATTCCTATTTGCTCCCTGTGTTCGACCTCGGACTTTCATTCGATTATAAATTCTATTTGTTTTTCACGTTGATTCAACCTATACTATGACGCAGCTTTTATAACCTTAATTTTGCTCGTTAACAACAACCCAACACAGACCTTAAGCTCCATGCTCATCCACCTTCCTTCCTCTAAATTTTCTTCATTTTCTTCTTCTTCCCCTGTTTCTCCTCTACAACAACACACCCAAAGAACCCATCACCATCACCACCTACCTTACCACCAGTGGCCACCGTTTGCCGTGTCACGCCTCCTCATGCACGCCCTGCGCTTCACACCACACAACAGCAACAGGGACGCACCCACCATCCATTTCGATCCTCATTCACCAACACCATCTTCCTCATCCCCACCGGCTGCACCAGAAGAAGAACCCAACATCCTTGTCGTGCAGCAAGCCCATCGCTCGCTTTGGTCGACCTTTGCCCTCCTCTTCCCATGAGACCCTGGATGCGTAGTCAACCTCAGCCCTCCCACACGTGTGGAGCTACTTCACAGCAGTAGCAGGCCGCTACCCACCCACCGGGCACCTCCGTTCGGCCAACTCCAGCCACGCCGTGACTCGCCGCCACCACCGTTGCGGAGCTCTAGCTTCCTTTGACCTCCTGTGAGCTTCTCGCCTCCAGTCATCACCCCTCGTGTGCACTCACAGCAGGGAAAAGTATTCCCCTATTTTAGTGTGGATTAGTTTTTACATCTAATGCCAATGCCGTGCAATGATTTTAATTAAACTAATATTTTATGTGGCTCATGTGCATGAACCACTGCCTCTTTTGGCATAATGCGATTTCAGCTTGAGTCATCATTGTATCTTTAATCCAATGGGAGTTTTGGCTTCATTTCTTTGGGAAATTATTTGTGAATAATAATTTTCAACATTTGTGGGTTTTAACAAGTCAGTGCCTCCCTGTGGACACGACCTGCTCTCTCAAGTGGTTATTTTTTATTTGTTTTGACGATCGATTTTCCACCACTCCTCACTATTTCAACGCATCATTTTTTGTGTGAAAATTCTTCCAAAGTGAAAATCGTCTCATCAGCATTGCTTCAATATATTTTGATACATAGTTGATTGCGACTAGTTTATATAAATACCCACAAGAGTTGATGAACAATCCCATGAAGTCGATGCCCCATACATCAAAAATTTCAACCACTAGTATGGGATTAAGGGGCATCATATCCTTTCTAGTCATGTTGCTGATGTTCTAGCAACGCACATAGGACTGAAGAAATGAATGAGTGTCTTTGTGCAAGATGGGCCAAAAGAATCCAGAAGTAAGGATTTTAGTTGCAGTTTTCTTGCTCTAGAAATACCACCATAGGCCATTGAGTGATAGTGTGTCAGAAAGTCATGAAATTCTAATTCAGGAACACACCGTCGAATGACCTGATCAGCGCAGATGCAAAAATGGTTGGGCTCCTCCCAAAAATAATATTTAATGTCAGCAAAGAACTTATCTTGTTTGGTTTTTGGCCAATAGAAAGGGATTCTTTCTACTACCAGGTAATTTGAAATCGGTGCAAACCATGGGAGGGAAAACATTGGTAGCTAAAATAGTCTCATCAGGGAAAACATCTGGAGGGGTCAACACATCCTTCATCATAAGATGAGAGAGATGATTGGCCAGAACATTTTGCAACCCCGCCTTATCCTTGATTTCCAGGTCAAATTCTTGGAGCAACAGGATCCAACGAATAAGGTGGGGTTTTGCATCATTCTTGTTTTTGGAGGATCGAAGAATGAGGGGCCATTGGGGCTCTGGCGATAGGAGGGAGAATGAGGGTTGGGAGGTATGGAGATCAAAGAGATGGAGGTGCAAGGAAGATAGCAGAGAAGGGGGGGCCACCATGAATGCTAGGCGTTGGGCAAATGCAGGGGAGGTCCTCTGCTTCAGGTGTAGGGCAAGAGTACATATGGCTGCAGTGTGTAGGGGGCCTCTGATTTGTGTAGCTTGAGGTGGAGAAGGCCATAAACGTGATATGTGTACGAGAGGAGGGACACAGCAGGGAGTAGGAAAGGTCTCATACCATCATCCTTTCTCGGGGCAAAGGGGACTGAGGGCTCCGCCGCCTCCACCCCTAATGCTGGCTGGTCACTTCCTTGATGTGGAGGTCTCGTATTCAGAAGACATCCATGTGGCGAAGTTGGTTCTAAGAGGAGCACTGATTAGGGAGGTGATGATAGGGGCTCTGTCTTTGGATTGGCTTCAACAATTGGTAAGATCCCTAACCATAAGCTCATCGAATTGGAAGGTTGCAACCTTGGGTCCTCGCTTCCTGTTATATGGCTTGGGTATGATGGACGTCGAGTCTCTCCGATTTCAATCGAGCAAGTTTGAGAACATCAATGTGATCTGGAGGTATGTTTCTCCCTTTGATGGGGCAATGAAGGAATGACCCCCACAGAAGGTGACATCCAGGCAGGGGAGATTGGAGATTAGTGGGCTACCTTTGCATTTGAGAACCAAGATGGTTGTGGCAAAGATGATTGAAAGCTTTGCGATACTGAAGGAGGATTCAGAAGTTGTACTTGGGGAAGGGGATGGGAGGGTGGTTAGGGTGAATGTGGTTTATGCATGAAGTGGCTCTTTACTAGAAAAAATCATACTCAAGTGTGGGGGAAGCTCGTGGTTGATCCAGCTTCAAAAGTACCTGGATAATGTGGAGGCTCATGAGTAGCAGAGGGCAAAAACTTTCGCAGAGGTGGTCCAGAACAAATCTGTCCAGAAGAAGGGAGATGGATCTTCTGCAGAGGAGAGGCCAATGATAAAGAGGAGAAAGGAGCACCATGTTGAGGAATGAGAAGAGGGCTTGATGTCTGAAGTAGCTGAATCAATGCTGAATGTGGACAGTATGTGTGAGAGAGATTTGCAGATGATTGTACCAGTGGAGGAGAATGCTGGGACCAGACCTGGAAATGTGGGGGTGGAAGCTTCATTCACCTTTGATAGGCCTAAAGACTTTTGATACGATGTTGGGACCGAAGGCAAAGGGAAAGGTGTACTGATTAGATCCCCATACAAACTATGGAGAAGGCAAGGTGATGACAAGATGGGGATGGAATTGAGCACAGTAGCAAGAGCACTTGGCGTGGTGAGGACTGATAGGGGGCAAGGAAAGGGAAACCTGGCACTAGATGAGAGTTTTATCATGGAACGTGCATGGGCTGTGCGACGGGGTGAGAAAAGCCTCCCTTGCCAGATATATGAGAGAGTGGGATGTTGATTGTGTGCTTCTGCAAGAAACGCACATCGAAGAGGATGGACAAACCTCATGGAAGCTATTGAAACAAGAGGGGAGATCTAAAATCACTACTGTGAAGGCCCAAGAAAGGTCGGGAGGCATGGCCATATGGTGGAAGATCGATAGGCTGCAGCTGACGGAGGTACTGCAGGGAGAATTTCATATAACCTGCAAATTTCTAGTAGTCCAATCGGGATGCTTTTTGTATATCACCTGCGTTTATGGGCCATGTAATGCGACTAGGAGGACTGCCCTATGGTCTGAGCTCGGCGAGAGAGCGGAGGGGATTGGGGACAGCCCATGGCTCGTAGGGGGTGACTTCAACTGCACATTATCTAGTCAGGATAGAGTGAGTGGGTGCACTAATCATTCTGCATGTGGTCCTTCCAGAATATAGGTTTGAATGAGTACTCCTCAGGCATGGAATACACTAGGCACAGTGGCAATGGGTAGATGTCGAAACTGGATCGTTTCTTTAGGAACTCAAGTCTTTTGGGCAGGTACCATTTGTCTAGCATGGCTGGGAAGGAGAGGCCATTCTCCGACCACACTCCACTGATTTGGGATTGTGGTGAAGGCAGTTTAGTGGGCTCCTACTTTAAATTCGAAAGGTCATGGTTGAGGGAGATAGGTTGCAAGGACATGATTGCAAACTGGTGGGAGATGAAACAAGTGTCTGGGACAGCGACCTCAAGGCTTGCTGCGAAGCTAGTGGGCCTGAAAACTATGTTGAAGGAGTGTGGATAGACAGTGGGAGTGTTGCACGAGCAAAGGAGGGTGGAAGCTCTTGCTTGCCTACACACACTAGATGAGAAAGCAGCTTTAGGTCCGTTGGCTAAAGGAGAGCTGCAGCAACAAAAACAAATGCAAGAGGTGGTTCTAGAAGACAATTTGAAGAGGGAAATGGACTGGCAGGAAAAGTCGAGGCAACTTTTGTTGCATGAGGGTAATGCCAACACCAAGTTTCCACATGGCTTCTAGTTCAAGGAGGCGCATCGACCATATTTCATCCATCTTATCAGGAACCAACAGTTAACATCCATGACAGAAATTTGGGCTGCAGCAGTTGCATATTTCCGTGACCTCTCTACTGCCGCCTTTAGAAGTGCTTGGAAAGTGATGACAATGGAGTACCCAAGGGTGCAGGTCGAAAGATTGGTAGCCCCTTGTTCAGAACAGGAAGTCATTGATGCCATAAATGGCCTCAATCTGGAAGGATCTCTGAGTCCAAATGGGTTTCAAGTTTTATTCTACAAGGAGTTCTGGACGGTGGTGAGAGGGGAAGTAATGAAGGTGATCCACGAGTTCCAACAGGGGAATAGCGGATTTGAGAAGTTGAACAGGTCATATTTTTTTTTGCTCCCAAAGAAGCCAGGGGCGGAGAGGTCATAACATTACCTAAATCCATTTATTTGATTATAAGCAAAGTACTAGCAAATAGATTGAGAGGGGTACTCCAAGGAATGATATCACCTGTTCAGTCGGACTTCTTGCCTGATAGATCATTTAAGAGTCCTTTATTGTGGCCCAGGAGATGGTGGCTGGATGGAGTATGAGAAAGACAAAGGCCTTCATGTTGAAGGTCTACTTCAGTAAGGCCTACGTCTCGGTGTCCTGGCCTTACATTTGGGAGGTGCTCAGGTGTAGAGGATTCCATTTCCTCTGGATTAGATGGATGAAGAGATACATTACTACTTCGGCTTTCTCCCATTTGATTAATGGGAGACCATGCGGTGCATGGATTCAACCTAGATGTGGGGTTAGGCAGGGGTGTCCACTAGCCCCACTGTTATTCAACTTGGTAGTGGATACTTTGGCTCATTTCACTCTCAAGCTCTCAGAACTAAGGATGACAAAGGGGTATACTCTATCGAGCAGTCAAGATCCGGCTCCTGTGCTTCAATATGCAGATGACACAGTAATTTTTGTAGAAGGGGGTACATGGGAGGTACGCATTATACATCATATGGTGACTATTTTTTGGGAGATTTCAGGGCTGAAACTCAATGGGGAGAAATCCTCTCGTTTTTGTTTTGGAACGAACAGAGATGTGGGCCACCAACTGTCTGAAATTTTGCACACACCGATCATCTCATTGCCGATTGCCTATCTTGGGTAGCCACTGAACAGCAAGAAGATGAAGAAGAGTGATTGGAACTACCTGTTCGAAAAAATTTCTGCAAAGCTGGAATGTTGGAGTAGTAAATTTCTCTCAAAGGGGGGAAGGTTGATTCTCTCGAACACTGTTATCACCGCAATGCCAGTATTTATGCTTTCAGTCTTTAGAGCTCCTAAAGCAATTTGGAAGCACCTAGATATAATGAGAAAGCGTTTCTTTTGGAAGGGGGTGAGACATGAGGGACGCTTCCTTCAGCCAGTAAAATGGAAGAGTATGTGTGCACCAAAGAAGCAGGGGGGTGTGGAATTAGATCCTTGAAGGAGATTAATGAGTCTTTCTTGTTGAAGTGGGCAATAAAAATTTTCCAAGGGGAAAATAAACCATGGGCGACAGTGATCAGAGGAACATATGGCGCTTCACATTCTGTGGCAAATAGACTTTCCCCTATCAAAGCATCACCCTTTTGGAGCTCATTGCTGGCAGCTATGAAGAAAAATTGGGACTTTTTCCAACCAGCTTGTGGGGACAGAAAATCTTTCTCTTATGGTTGGAAAAGTGGTCATCTTTGGGTGTTTTACAGGATCACTATCCACGGGTATATGGCATTGTGGGTGACAAAGAGACTAGGGTTGCTGACCTCTTGGATGAAGAAGCAAATGGATGGGAGTACAGGAGATAGGTTGTAGGGAGGGGAGTCACACTTGGGGGGAAAGAGCAAGACTAATGCAAGACTTGCAAGCTTTCAAGCCAACAGGGGGTGCTGACACTTACAAATGGATGGGGAATTTTTCCATTGCCGAGGCCTATGAAGATATGGTTTCAAGGAGATAAAGTGGTGATGTTGACATCATTTGTGCAGGTTTATGGAAGCTAAAAATCCTGTTGAAGATACAAATTTTCTGTGGCTTTGCAAGAGGGATGGGCTTATCATTAGTGACTTGAGGCACAGAAGGATGGGAGTGGCAGATCATACTTGTTATCTATGTGGCTTTCATACTGATAGCGTGCGCCATATTTTTTCCTCATGTGTGATCATTGATTGTGCGTGGAATAGGGTATGTGGTGGTGGGATACCTGTATGGGAGGACATGTGGGGATATTTTGTTAGAAGTGGGAGGCCCGATTGTTCCATGGTGGCCATTCTGTGGGGTATGTGGCACATGCGTAATGAGTGTCTTTTTCAGAGGAGACCCATCAACTCAACACAAATTGTGCATG
This sequence comes from Thalassia testudinum, assembly GCA_037157565.1. Taxonomy (NCBI): domain Eukaryota; kingdom Viridiplantae; phylum Streptophyta; class Magnoliopsida; order Alismatales; family Hydrocharitaceae; genus Thalassia; species Thalassia testudinum. The sequence goes on along the minus strand of JAZHRO010000007.1, from coordinate 66,416,303 downwards.
AGTGTCAGGCTCTCATACATTATTGGAGAAGTTGATGTAATATTCCTTTTTCTTTGATTCTATTAATAAAATTCTTGGATGGCTATCTCCTTAGGTAGCATTCCTTATTTCTTCAAAAAGAAAAAAGATATTTAAGTGTTGAGTGGTAGATATAAACGATGACATATGATCCCAATACATATGAGTGGAATTTTTCTAGGGCAAAATCGATGGCAAGAAGTTCTTTTTCAGTTATTGTGTAATTTTGTTATGCATCATCAAGGGTTTTACTAGCATAATAGATCACAACAGGCATCCTATCAATACACTGCCCCAGAATGGTCCCCACAACAAAATCAGAAGCATCTATCATTATCTCGAAGGGACAGCTCCAGTCAAGTCCCTGTAAAATCTGTGCCTTTGTGACATCCTTCTTTAACCGATTAAAACTCTCCAGGCATTGTTCCGTGAAATTGAAAGGTTGGTCTTTGGTGAGTAATTGACTTAAGGGCTTGGAGATTTGGGGGCAGTTTTTGATGAAATGGCGGTAGAAGCCCACATGCCCCAAGAAAGATTGGATCTATTTTATAGAGGTGGGTGGTGGGAGTCTAGAGATAGCATCAATTTCGGCATGATCTACCGTAATTCCCTTTTTAAAGATGACATGGCCCAAGTCGATGCCTTCGTAGACCGTGAAATAACTTTTCTCCTAACTGAGGACAAGATTGACTTCTATACATTTCTAGAGCGTCCTTTCAAGATTTGTAAGACAAATCAAAGAAATCTCCAAAAATAGAGAAATCTTCCATTAAAACTTCTAAACATTCACCTACCAAGTCTGAAAATATTGCAAGCATACACCTTTGAAAGTCGTAGGTGCAATGCACAGAACAAAGGGCATCCTTCGAAAAGCAAAGTTCTGAAGGGGTAGGTGAATGTAGTTTTTTATTGATTCTTAGGATGGACCGTGACTTGATTATAGCTAGAATAACCATCAAGAAAGAAATAGTAATCACCTTCGGCGAACTGCTCCAAAATTTGATCAATAAATGGGAGCAGAAAATTGTCCTTCTTAGTGGTGGTGTTTAATTTGCTATAATCAATGCACACACGCAAAGAAGAAGCAGTCCGAATGGCTATGTTCACCCCATGTCCATCTGTGACAATGGTTAGTCCAGCTTTCTTAGGTCCTACTTGAGTGGGACTAACCCAGGAGCTATCAGAAATGGGGTAAATGATGTTAGCATCTAGCCACTTAATAATCTCTTTTTTTACCACCTCCTGCATATTGGGATTTAAATGCCTTTGTGGTTGGCAAGAGGGGCAAGATTCATCCTCAAGATATATTCTGTGAGTACAATAAGATGGATTGATAACCTTAAGGTCAGAAAGGGTCCAACAAATAGCTTTTTGATTTTTACTAAGAACATGGAGAAGCTTATCCTCTTAAGCCTCAGTAAATCTAGAATTGATAATCAGGGGCATTGTTTGATTAGGTCCTAAGAAAACATATTTAAGGGAGTTAGGCAAAGGTTTCAACTCTAGTTGGGGGCTCAGCTCCGAAGGATTTCTGCCTTTTGGTCCATGGATGAGGGAGAGAGAAAGAGTTAGTTGAAGAGTTAGGTGTTGATGGTGCATGGTAAATATACATTTATTCTTGATAAAATATCTATTTATGCGAGTTCCTAAGCTTAACATTGCATTCCACATTATAAATATTGCATAGCATGCATCATTCTGCATTTATGATAGATTATATAAATCATAGGTTAATTTGCTCCTTCTTGTGGCTAGGGAGAAGGATATTTATTCTAGGGCCTCGGATTTACGATCCAACTGTACGGATTGGATTAGGATGATGATCGGAGTCTGACGCCACCAAAATCATCTTGATCGAACTTTCGTAGCATCATATGCAGTCCGAGGATGATCAAAGGCCAAGGGGCAAGGTGGCTTCAATTTGAACCTCAGACAAAAAATCCGACCGCATGGATGGATTCAAATTGATGATCATAGCCCGACAATGTGAAAATCATCTCGATCCAACATCTATAGCTGCCCCAATAAAGGAAAGAAGATGGACGACCCAGATGCCACCACATGGCACCATTTATGTTGCCCAAAGTTGGCCAAGACCCCTTGCGCAACTTCAAAGGAGAGTATGGGACGTTATCTGGGTCGTTGGGTCATTATCCAACAGCTAAGAGTAGGCCACGTCGTCGTACCCTCTCTTCTCAAAGATCTCCTTCAATCACAGTTGTTGGATCTTCATCCAATAGCTGTGACAGCACAACCACTGAGCCATCTGCGTCATCATCCAAGCTCTCAGCGCAGCAGTTGCACGCTGCATTTATGAAGTGGTGACGCACGATCGAGTCACAGCGAGGGGCGAAACTAGTAGTGGTGGAGCGTAATTGAAATTAAGCCATTGAGCAATCGAGCAGCAAAGAAGGCGGCTATGTGGCATGACGAGAGACGTGCGATCCAACACACGATCTGATGCATCATCTGATGCACACTTGAGGCACTATCCGTGAGCGCGATGCCCGCACCATCTAAGCCATCCATTTTCGATCCAACGGCTGCCATTCGTCCTCACCGTAGCTAGCAGTGCCTACACGTTGCATGCGCGTGTGCAAGCGCCAACGAGCCCTTAGCAATGCATGTGGCGGGTCTTCAGCGACGTTGTTAATGTCACTATTGACCCATATCCATTTTATACCTTCATACCTCCACTATAAAAGGACCACCACCCCTCCCATTCTTCTTCATCTCTTCCTCGTCTTCCCTCATCTCCTTTAAAGCTTTAAGGAACTAATCCCAAGCTGGGATCTCCTTAGACTAGAAAAGTAAAATATTTTCCCACTTCTCACCTCCCTTCGTGGAGCATCTCGTGGCTGTCCTCTCACCTTGATCTGGAAGTAAATCCTCGCTACGACATCGTCCTACCCTACCCTCCATCCTCCAACTTCATTCTACTTCACCCAATCTCTCACAACCTTCATCCAGGCACCATCAAAGCGAGTCGTCCTCCAAGCAACCATCGAGAGAGATTCTTCTCACCTCTCTCTATCTTTTATTCACTTTCTAGTGTAGTTTTAATTTCTTATTTGTAGTGAACTCTATTTAGATACATATTGATATTTTCTTTCTCTCTCTTTCTCTTATTTTGCAAGTAGATTAGCTAGATATTATTGACCTGACCTCTCGCTTTATAAAATATCAAAAAAATTACAAAGCCCCAAAATACCTAAGAAATAAAACAAACACAGTTTTTATAAATCAAACGTTCGCCTCCTCGCATTAATCCCGGGACTCACCAGAGTTTTGGATATAAATTTTATTTGATAACAAATTTTTATGCACTACAACGATGGGTTTCTAACTCAAATCTTTTCACGTACAAAATCTAGTTTATCAGTGTGGTTAGGGTGGGAGGGTCGGTTAAATCAGAAGATGGATCAGGAACCATGTTAATTGCAAAGCAAGATCCCACTTGTGAAATTTGCATTGTTTCCTCCACTAAATTGTCAATTTCAGAATCCAAGTCGTCAAAGAAATCTGGTTCTTAGAATCTCCTAGAAGCTTGAAAGATATCAATGGTGATTAACTCACCACCACACATGATTTTCATCTTTCCAAAATCACAATCAATGTTTGCTTTAGCGGTAGCTAAAAATGGTATTCCAAGAATTATGGGGGAATTTTTCAATGATTCTGGTACCTCTATGTCCAAGACCAAAAAGTCTATAGCAAATAGACAATTTTGGACCCAAACAATGAGATCCTCAATGATCCCCATTGGTTTTATTGTAGATCATTCAGCTAATTGAAGTGTAACCTCGACAGGCTTTAATTCACCAATCTTGAATTCTTCAAATACAATAGTGGGGATAAGATTAATTGAGGCACTAAGATCCAACGAGGCGTGATCAAAAGAAGTGTCATTAATGACCACTTGAATCAAGGGAGTGCCTAGATCTTTTCTTTTCGAAGGTAGTTTGCTCAGCACAACTGAGCTAACTATCTCTGGGAAAATCACCTTTCCAAATTTCTTAGTTTCCTTTTGGGAGTACACAAAACTTTTAAGAATTTTACATAGGCAATAATATATTTTATGGCATCAAGGAGAGGGATATTTATTTCTACTTGCCTGAAAAGATTCATCAATTCCGTATCAGTGGGCTTGGATTTCCTTTTCTCATTGTGTGAAGAGTAAAGGGCTTGTGGGAAAGGTATGGGATTGCCCTATTTTGCAGTTGAAGGTTCGTAAACAGGGTCAAAGGAAGAGGGAGAAGAGTTGATTTGCTTTTCTCTGAAGTGGTTTTCTTGAGTAGGCAACGGATCCTATGTAGTTTTCCCATTTCTTAGAGTTACTACATTTGCAATATGGTTGTTTCTGGGAAGAGGTCGGGAAGCCTGGTTTTGGTTGAAACTTTGTGAGTGTTGAGGTGCTTGGTAGATTGGTTGATTGGGAAACCAACTTTGATGTTGGTTCCGTTGATTATTAAGATTGGGCATGGGTTGAGAGGGTAGATTTCTAGAAGGCCTATGATCAAGAGTGACTTGACTTGATTTTACATATTAGTGACCATACGGGTCACTTCTATCATTTGACTTTGCATGCCCTACAAAGTTTCATGACCTGAGTATTAATATCCTCATGAGATGGCCCAGGTTGATACATGTTTTGCCCATAAATCCCAAATTGGTTTTGTTTAAGGAATAGAACTTGATTTGGGGCATTCCAGGAGTAGTTCAGGTTGTTCCTCCAATTTTGATTGTATGAGTTGGAGGGATTTCTAAATTGCTCCTGGAGAGTCAAGATGTTCTCGGTGGGGTTGAGAAAATTTTAATCTATGTAATCATAATTGCCAACCAAAGTCTTTGAAAATTTAGGTGAATATTGCTGCTCAATAGGAATAACACCAATATTGTACAGATTTTCTCTCCTCAAAAGGTTAAGGGGATTTGGGTAAGGAGCATATTTTTGGGTCAGCTTTTCTTCCATTTTTTTCTAGTTAATCTACATCTGATCCAGTCATTGAGCTATCATGTGTAGATCATCTTGTGTGACTGGAATAGATGTGGATTTGAAGTCAATTTCATTTACCCCGAGTCTTGGGTTTGTTGTCCTACCAAATGAATCCATTGAAGCCAAATTGATTGAGTTTTCACTCATTTCTTCAAAAAGAAGGTAGGCACTATCAACATATTTATTAAGGAAATTCCCCCAACATGACGCAACCACAAACCATTTTAATTGATCTTCTAATCCATGATAGAAGATCTACACTAGCTGCCACCATGGAATCTCGTGGTGGAGTCAACCCCTTAGTAATTCTTGAAATCTCTCCCAAGACTCATGGAGAGGTTCACCGGATTTTTGTTGAAAGGTCATAATTGATCATCTTAAAGCATTTGTACAACTAATTCGAAATTTTTTTTTAGAAAAGCACTTTTTAATTAGGTCCAGGTGGTGATAGGATGCCCAACCATCCTGAACTAGTAAGATGCCTTGTCTTTTAATGAGAGAGGGAAAAGTCTCATAAGCCACAATTCTTCCTACACATTGCGGGAACAAGTAGTTTGAGTGAGGATAGTTAGCTCTTCGAGGTGGTTCAAAGGGTCCTCTCTTGTAAGACATGGAAGTGTTTAATTATGTTCAAGATGGCGGATTTAATTTCAAAATCCCCTTCGGGTATAACCACCCCAGGTCTCTCTTCGTAGTTGGAAGGATCATAAAAATCCTTAAGTGATACAAGAGGTTCCCCATGTGGTTGACCTAGTCTTTAGTTGGCTAGGTTCATGACTATCCTAGCCAATTATTTTTGATTAAGTTGAAGTCGAGCCAACTGGTTGACAATCATGAATAGGGGATTCGGATTTGGATTTTGAATTTGCTCTAGTTGTTCTAGGTTTTGAGGTAGCTCCAAACCTGGCAAGTTAGGGGTGGGAAAGTCAGCATGCAAGTTAGTTGACGGGTTTTGAACATTAGAGTCAAGGTCGGGTTGAGAGGTGGAAGTAGAAGGGTTGGTAGCAGAATTTCTGGACCTATTTTCCATATTTTCCATGTTTAAGTCAAAGGAATGATGCAAGGGAGAAGAAGAAAATAGGGATCTTTTTATGCATGGGGCGAAATAAGTTGGTCCCTTGAGATATGGATTCTAGGATCTTTGCCCGTGCATGCACTTGGAAGACAGAGAGAGGAGGAGAAGAGATGAGATGAGGAGAAGTGTGCAAAAAAGCAAACAAGCCAAAGTCTATCTTAAGGTTGACTCCTTAAAGAACCCTAAGACTTGGGAACCCAGTAACTAAGGGATCAATAAGTGAACCCACTTCCCAATGATTACCCGATGATCAACAGGTTTTGGCAAAGTAAAATCAAGGTTAGGAGAAACCCATCGTCGTAGTTCGCAAAACACATTATCAAATACAATTTTTAATGGAAACTACAAGGGAGTCTCGGGTTGAACACAGGGAGGCGACGTTTACTTTCATTGAAATCCATGTTTCGTGTTGTTTCTTTTTCGATGTTTTAGGGTTTTGTGATTTCTTTTGGTGCTTTTGTAAAGAAAAGGAAAGCAAGATAACTCACAAAGGAGATGGAAACAAATCTGATATATCATGCAAATGTTTATTGCAATATGCTAAGAAATACAAAAGTGATAAGGGTCAGAAGAAATCTCCTAAATCAACTATTTGGCGAGACGATAGCGCTTGGCGGTAGCTTGGACGAAGAAGGTGAGGTGCTGGAAAATGAAGGTGAGATGCAGGAGGATGCCGGGCAGAGGAATGCTTCACCAAGGCTTTGGAATGGGAATGAGGAGCTGGAGGTGATCTTCTACCGGAATGGAGGTGGGAGGATGGCTCCAAGGCTTCTTATGAAGGTGGGGAGATGGAGGATGAATATTTGATGGGGTATAGGAGCATTACACTAATAATAGGCCTTTGGAGCTTGGGAATAAACTCTAAGAGAGCTTTGGTAGGCTACTACAGCTTTGGAGTAGGTGGGAGTAGTGTAGGTAGAGATGGTTTGGAAGGGAAGGGGTCATGGTGTTTATATAGTGGTGGAATGGAGGTGTTTTGCATGCATGAGTCTTCAGTAACATTTAAAACATCGCTAAAGACCGATTGGGGGTGTCGCTATACATTCAAGTGCCTTGGCTGGTGTGAGGAGGCATGACTGTTGCTAGTGTAGTGCGAGGAGATCGTCAACCGTTGGATCGAGCACAGATGGATGACATCACAAGGAGATCACACGTGCTCGTGGATTCAAATGTGCACGCATCACTAGCAACCATTGGATGAACCATCACATGGCTGGGGGCGCCCGTAGATCGCACCTTCGCAGTCATTCAAATCGCGCGCTCGCTGGTCGAGGAAGCATCTTCACTGCTCAATCTTGATCATGTAGCAGAGGAGCGTGCACGAATCACGCCTGTCGCGAGATTTGAATTACGCTCATCACACGATCGTAAAGATCGAATGACGGATAATGCACCCGATCGACTTAAATGAGCGCTCCAGATGACAAGCATCTTCCTGGGCGTGCGTCTGCACATCTTCGAGCGACGTTTCCTCGCGCATGTGCAACGCTGACCGCTAGATCAAGATCGAGCAGTCCAATTACTTCGAGTGCTGAAGAGGGTGCAGCGAATCATCGCTCAATCTTGTGTCCCCTCTTTACGAAACAGGTGTGCTGCCACTATGATAATGGTGCCCAATTGTCATGTGGAGGGATGGGTGAAGCTGCGGCTCGACCGTTGGATGAGGATCCAATGGTCGTGATCAGATCTTCCTTTAGGTGTTTTTGGAGGAGGCCGATTGATGTTTGGGTGATTCTCAGCTATTGGATTGAGATCCAACGGCTGGAACTCTCTTTGAGGTGAGGCTAGGGACTGCGACTCATGTAAGGTGGCCTGGATGGCACCACGTGGCACCATTTGGGCTATCCATCTCCTTTTTCTTGTAGAGGATGCTACGGAGCTCTGATCGGGTTGATGTTTGCACTGACGGACTACAATCGTCGCTCTGGATCCATCCATACGGTCAGATTCTTCATCCAAAGCCTGTAAAGATGTCGCACTGCGTTGAACCTGCGAGTTGCTACGCTAATGTGTTTGGTTTTGAAAAACCTGTCGTCGTAGTATGAAAGTGAAGAACTCGTGTTCAACAAATAAAATTTATACCGGAATGGAAATCCCGGGTCGAACTTAGGGAGGCAAACATTTGATTTAAAAACATGCATTTGTTTTATTTGTCACGAAGTAAAATAATTGATTGGAAACTATCTATCTATCTATTTACAATAAATAGAAGAGAGAGAGAAAGAGAGAGAGAGAGAATATTACAAACAAAAACCAAAAAGAGATGTAGAATGAACATGGAATTCATTATCAGAAGGATTGTTCATTACACTAAACATTACTACTAGAAAGTGGGAAAATGATTACACTAGAAAGCAGTAAATCTATTCTATAAAGCAGTAAAAAGAATGGGGAGAGAGATATCCTCCTCGACAGTCACTTGGAGGACGAGCCGGACGAGACGACGCGTGGATGAAGGAGGACGGAGCAGGATGAAGGAGGACGAAGTGGGAAGAATAGGAATGGGGCAGCACGTCATCGTCGTCACGGGATCTGCTTTCGAAAGGGGGATGAAAAATTGACTTTATCTTGCGAGAAGCATCCCGGGTGTGGGACAAGCTTCTCTTGAGCTTTGGAGAGGGAGAGAAGAGAAGGAAGGGATGAGAATTTCATGTGGAGGGGGTCTCCTTTTATAGTTGCAAGGAATGAAGGCAAATTGGTCTTTTAAATCTTAAAACATTAAATAAGGGGTCTTTAGTGACGGATAAAACCGTCGCTAAAGCCCATCATGGCGAAGTGTGGCAGAGCACGTGCGGCCGCTTGCCTCCTCGTGCATAATGCGTGTTCACGTTCAGCTGATCTCACGATCGAACGGCTTATCTCGCGCCTCCGCCCGCTCCTCAGTGCGCGTGCCCGGGTGCGATCTCGCGTGAGGCACTGGCGTACAATGGCGCATGGGCGCTATCGAGTGTCCACAGCCGCTCGATTCTCATCGCACGGTCGCACACACCTACTCGCTTACGCATGCGGATTCAAACCCGCGTCTGAAGGTGACCGAGCACCTTATCCACTGCGGTACGCATGTGGATGGGCAGGCAACTGATCATCTGAACACGTGATCAGAACCGTTGGATCAAGATCCAATGATCAAGGCAGCTTCTTCAGCTGCAACTCAGAGGATGGGCGCACCGGTTGAGCTCCTCTCTCAGTCGTTGGATCTTGATCCAATGGTTGAGATGCGTGGGTGCTAGAGCCTTCAGTGGTTGAGGGTGGCTAGTTGGGTGCCACGTGGTGCCATCTTGGTCGTCCATCTTCTGGATAATGTAGATGGTGCCATGGGTGTCAAATTGAGTCAATCTTCACGCCGTTAAGCTACGATCTTTGATCCAAATCCATCCATGCGGTCGAATTTGTCATTTGAAATGCAGATTTACACCGTCTTGGCCCTTGATCTTCTAGGGTTCCTCAGTCTTTATCTGATGCTACAGGTGTCTGATTAGGGCGATCTTAGAGTCGTTGAACTCCAATCGTCGCCCTGATCACATCTGTATGGTTGGATCTTTGATCCGAGGCCCTGATAAAATGTTTGCCCTGTCCATGAACATAAAAAGAGATAATTAACCTCCATTTAATTCGAACTAATCTAAATACAAGATGATGCATGTTATGCAATATTTATAGTATGCAATGCAATCCTATGTTAAGAACATGCATAGATAGACATCTTAAGTAGTGTGAACATGTTTACATCATACCCCCATGCCTATCTTTTACTAGTCCCTAGCAAAAACTATATGCTATTTATAAAAGAATCAGGTTGGATTATTTGGGCTTGAGTTATTTTCAATCATTAAGAAAATGTTTACTTAGGATCTAAACTTTCAAAGACACAACAGTGCCGGAGTATCTGCCAAAATGCTGACCATCTCAAGCCCTCGCTTTATTCAAAGAAAATTTTCTTTTTCTCTCTTTACTCTTTTCTAATTTTTTTTTTTTTTTGGATTTTCAAGTTTTAGGGTTTAAGAGTGACTTTCTACAGCCATTCAACTCACCAAAGATTTTATGAGAACCCTAGATTCTAAGCATCTTATTGTGAATGTGATAGACTCGTTGATCGGTAGTTAAAATGGACTTCAGATTTCTAAGCCTCTAGGTGACCTTAAAAAGAGAATTCTGCCTAAAGGTGTATCTTTACAACCGATAGCTTTCGCCCTACTTTTATTTTTTATGAGGTCAACACAAGGGTGAATCCAGTGTATATCTCCCCGGTTTATTCTACTTCTCCACTTCTTCCTAAGTGTTTTGGGAATTTTCAGTGCATTTATTGAGCTGGGTTTTGGACAACCGATCGATGAGCTGTTACCACCGATAACTTGCCAACCATACTCGTGCGGCGAAGTGTGGTTTATTTCTTTTTCTTTTCTTTTCTCCCTTTTTTTGACTTTCTTTTCTCTTTTTTTTTTATGTAGGTGGCTTCCCTGGTCTAAGATTTACCAAAAGGTAGCAAAAAAAGAGAAAGGTCCAATGACTGGGCTCTAGACAACCTACCTATGGGCTATTTCCCACGGTAACTTGCCAGCCATATCACCCTAGAATGTTCATTAGCTACCCAATTTCAGTTAGAATCGCCGAACAACGAGTCAGTGACAAGATAGTGTGCCGATGCTTAAAACTCAAAATTCCCTCAAATCAGAGGGCGAGTTGATAAGTCGTGTATGTATCACTCAAACTTATTTACTCCAATTAAAATATAATTCAGGTTGGCGAGGACTCGAGAAACAAATCCACATTTTAATGGATACACGGGCTGATTAAGTCCAAAGACCTAAAGGGTCTTTGTGTTCAAATCATAATGTAGATTTAGGTTGGCGAGGACCCGAGAAACAAATCCACATTTTAATGGATACACGGGCTGATTAAGTCCAAAGACCTAAAGGGTCTTTGTGTTCAGATCATAATGTAGTAGTATTTCCTAAGATTGAAAATTTTCTTAAACCCAAGTTCTCTTTCCTAATTCCATTTTTTTTTATAAAAGATAATAAAATAACTCTACGGAGCTGACAAATAAATTTAGAGATGAATATCCACCCCCCTTGCCTATCCAATGCAATGTCCTCATTGTATTAAAAAGACATAAAACAGAGTGGAATAGCATAGAAAGCACTTGAATTTCGTGAATGTTGAGTCTGCTCCGAGATAAAAACTAAAAAGAATTGTATACGTGCTGAATTTAGTGCCTTCAGCTAGGAACACTATACAAAGAAGAGAAATAAAGAATTCACAGGTGCAGATCACAATCAGAATAAACAGAAGAAACCTCTGATCTGTCAACAGATGTCCACAAATGTGGACCAGATTGTGGTGCTGACCCATACCCCATAATCAAGAATATCTCAGGTTCTGGATAAGAATTACCCAAAACCTAAAATTAATATGCAAGCGGGGTCGGGCCTGCGATTTATGAGGATGCAACCCAAGACCAAAAAGTCGGGTTGCAGAGAATTCAAGTTCAAAAGGATAATCATTGAATGCATGCTTAGGTTGGATTTCCTCAGAACAAATGTCGTAAGGGTCTTAGTTTGATGGTTTCAGCTTAATAGGAACCCTTTGACTCAGTCTTCTACTTCCTCCAGAACTTGCTTCCCAAATCAGAACTTCCCAACTCCTATCCTCCTCAATCAGAATGTTAAATTCTGAGACCTCTTGCATATTAATCACCCCATCTGAAATTTCCAAGTCTAAAAGGTGTGACTAAATCAGAATTGACTTGGGTTTAGTTATCTCAAAAACAGAATCATCGACAAGCTCAACAGGGTGTAACTAACAATCAGGGCATTGGATTGAATCCTCTAGAAAATGCGATTCTGGATCCGTAATGTGATCCTTAATAAGATTAGTTTCCTTAGTTATTGGGCTATTAAATGATCTTTCAGATTCCTTAGGCCCAATCGTCTCACAAAAATCATATTCTGTAAACTTGCGTGAGACTTCACAAATTGAATCTTCACCATCAGAATCAAAGAAATCAAGATCCATATTAATGTATGTCCCAAAATCATCTGTCACTTTTTGTTCCAAGGAGACATACGTTTCCTCGTACCCTGGCTCAGGGATCTCAGGTGAAGAAATCAAATCATCCTTAATTGTTGGTCTAATTCAATCTGGTCGACCTCGTAACACGTGTCCCCCCCAACAGGTGCTTGAGTGGGTTCTGACATTGGCTCTCCTGAAGGGAGTTCATCCTGGGAATCATCCCATGACTGAACTAAAGCAACCATAAATCTCATCCTCAATTTCGCTAACTTCCCAAGTAGAAACTCACCCGGGTTCTTATCCTTAACATCCTGGAGCCAATCCAACAAATACTTGTTCAAATCATCAATCATTTCAATCAGGGGCTCCAATCTTTCAATGCAAGCTATTGGCTGAACTTCTAAAGATTGTAGGGTTGGGCGGGTTTGGGATCAGTGCAGGAGAATTAACGAATTGAGATTCGTTATACCCTTCCTGATAATAGGTCATTTTGGATTGTTCAAAAGGTGATGATGACCTAAAGGCAATGTAATCAGAGGATGGGTAAGGATCGGTGTATCCTTCTTGATTGTAGATCGTATTAAGTTGTTCATGAAAGGGTAACGATCTATAATTGATGTGGCTCTGAGAAGGACATAAATCATGGTCAAAGTGTTCAGGGTTAGACCCTAAACACGGAGGTCTAGAACTGTATCCCCAATCCGAGTTATCCCAACTAACTGATGGTTGATTACAGTACAAGTCGGGATAATCGTCACGTTGAGGAAAATTCAAAATAGGAGGGAAAGAGTGGGAATGCGTGTAATATATGGAAGGATTCATGAGAGACGGGAGGAAGAAGGGTGCCTTGCAATACAAACAATCAAACTTGTCCTTAAGTGGGCTAGCCTAATGACCTACAGACTCCCAAAACCCATCTTGAGATAAAGGAACGATTTGATCTACTTCTGTCTGTTCAATCCAACCAGTTAGGAGGGACTAAGGAGAAGGTTCTTCCTTCGGCTTGCGCCTCCGGTTCCTAGTGTACCCCCCAGCCGCGATCGTTTGATTCTACTCCCCTAGCTAGACATCAGATTGAACAGTAGAAACAGACTAATCGAAATAATCTCATTTTGGGCTCTGAAGAGCGAGTCGAATCCTTAAGGCCAACATCTACTCTATTTTATTTAGGGCTAGGTTTGAATGTGCTTTGGAATGTGATGGGCCCTTTATCTGGGTTGTGCCCTTAATGATTGATTGATTTGTGTGTGAGTGCACAACCAGTGGTTTTCAAGCAAGATTACTTTTGATGCGGTGAATTTTAGGGTTCAAATCTTGCTTAGTAGCTTTTAGGATTCAACTTTAGGTGTTTTCAAATAAGTTTTGTTGGCACACCAGGTTTTGAAAGCACAGGTGAAGATGTTTTCCTTTAAAACTTAAAAGAATGTGGAGTGCCTAGTAAATCCCTAAGAGTTGAACCTAAGTGGTAGCTACTTGATGAGTTGATTTTAATTGAAGTGGTGCAGCCCAATCAACTCAAACAATTGGCCTGTTGCACCACTTAATTAAGCACACAAGTAATTACCTAATCTGATTTCTACTCAATTATGTGTTTGGATGTGTGTACCAGCTCCAAAGATTAGTTTACCAGTTGATTTTGAAAATCAGATGAGGTTGTGTACCTCTGTAAGATTTTTTTTTTAATTTTTATTTTTAAATGTGGAGGTTGAGGCGGGTGTGGGTGTCAAACAAACAAACAAAACTAACCTTAGAGTTTATAAGAACACCTAGGTTGATTGATGTTTGTGTTATTATGTGGTGGAATGAAAACTAATGGGTGGGAAGTGGGGGATAACTTACAAAATCTTCCACAACACTTTACTCCAATCTACCACTTTTGCTCATCTCAAAAGAGTACCTGCAATCACAATAAGAAAGGAGAGAAGTGAGGTAAATGATTTGTAAGTTGGAAAACGCAAAGAAAATTCAAAGATCGTCGCCTCCCTGGCAACGGCGCCAAAATGTTGAACCTGCGAGTTGCTATGCTAACGTGTTTGGTTTTGAAAAACGCGTCATCGTAGTATGAAGGCGAAGAACTCATGTTCAACAAATAAAATTTATACCGGAATGGAAATCCCAGGTCGAACTCAGGGAGGCGAACGTTTGATTTAAAAACATGCATTTGTTTTATTTGTCACGAAGTAAAATAATTGATTGGAAACTATCTATCTATCTATTTACAATAAATAGAAGAGAGAGAGAAAGAGAGAGAGAGTATTACAAACAAAAACCAAAAAGAGATGTAGAATGAACATGGAATTCATTATCAGAAGGATTGTTCATTACACTAAACATTACGACTAGAAAGCAGGAAAATGATTACACTAGAAAGCAGTAAATATATTCTAGAAAGCAGTAAAAAGAATGGTGAGAGAGATATCCTCCTTGACGGTCGCTTGGAGGACGAGCCGAATGAGACGATGCCTAGATGAAGGAGGAAGGAGTAGGACGAAGGAGAACGAAGCGGGAAGAACGGGAATAGGGAAACATGTCATCGTCGTCGTGGGATCCACTTCCGAAAGGGAGACGAAAAATTGACTTTATCTCGCAAGAAGCATCCTGGGTGTGGGATAAGCCTCTCTTGAGCTTTGGAGAGGGAGAGAAGAGAAGGAAGGGATGAGAATTTCGTGTGGAGGAGGTCTCCTTTTATAGTTGCAAGGAATGAGGGCAAATTGGTCTTTTAAATCTCAAAACATTAAATAAAGGGTCTTTAGTGACGGATAAAACCGTCGCTAAAGGCCCATCGTGGGCGAAGTGTGGCGGAGCATGCACGGCCTCTCGCCTCCTCACACGTAACGTGCGTTCACGTTCAGCTGATCTCAGTCGTCCAATAGTAAGATCAAATGGTTTATCTCACGCCTCCGCCCGCTCCTCAGCGCGTGCACCCACATGCGATCTCGTGTGAGGCGCGGGTGTACAATAGCGTAGCGCCCACAGCCGCTCGATTCTCATCTCATGGTCGCACGCACCTGCTCACCCACGCCCACTCGCCTACGCATGCGGATTCGAACCCGTGTCTGAAGGCGACCGAGCGCCTTATCCACTGCGCTGCGCACATGGATGGGCGGGCAGCTAATCATCTGAACACATGATCAGGACCGTTGGATCATGATCCAACGGTCAATTCAACTTCTTCAGGTGCAACTCAGAGGATGGGCACGCCGGTTGAGCTCCTCTCTCAACTATTGGATCTTGATCCAACGGCTGAGATGCGTGGGCACTAGAATCTTCAGTGGTTGAGGGTGGCTGGTTGGGCGGCTGAGATGGCGCCATGTGGCACCATCTTTGACGTCCATCTTCTGGATGATGTAGATTGTGCCACGGGTGTCGGATTGAGTCGATTTCACGTCGCTAAGCTATGATCTTTGATCCAAATCCATCCATGCGGTCAGATTTGTCGTTTGAAATGCGGATTCACACTTTTGACCCTTGATCTTCTAGGGTTCCTGGGTCTTTATTTGATGCTATAGGTGTTTGATTAGGGCGATCTTGGAGTCGTTGAACTCCAATCGTCGCCCTGATCACATTTGTACGGTTGGGTCTTCGATCCGAGACCCTGATAAAATGTTTGCCCTGTCCATGAACATAAAAGGAGACAATTAACCTCCATTTTGTTCGAACTAATCTAAATGCAAGATGATGCATGTTATGCAATATTTATAGTATGCAATGCAATCCTATGCTTAAAAACATGCATAAATAGACATCTTAAGTAGTATAAACATGTTTACATCACACTGCCTCTTAGCCATACAAAATGTTGAAATTAATATACAAAATATACAAACTATCCTAAATGCAATATAATGAATGTTATGCAATATTTATACTATGATATGCAATGCTAGGCCTAGGAACTATCATAAATAAGCATTTTATCATGAATTCATGCATGGTTTACACCCAGCTAGACTAAAGAGGTGGCTTGGGCTCATGTCCTAGGAAAATCACTAGGGGCTTGTGTAAACCCTTACCCGTTGTTTGACTTCCCTCTAAGTCTGTCATCGCATTTTCTAAGGGAATTAGGAGCGATTAATACTCCTTAAATCCCTGATATCAAGCCTAATTTTGATGAAGTCCTTAAGTGGTCAAGTGACTACTTGTTTCAATTAGGCTTGGGTACCTGAATGTGCATGGGAATGTGAAAGGCATCGATTAGGTTGATGGCCAGTTATTTCCTTTTTATGGTGTGTGCGAATTGGACGAAGTGAGTCCAATGCCAAATCAAAATTTGTAACACAAATTTTTGTTATTTTTCTGCTTTTTAGGATTTGATATTTGTTTCATAAGATTACTACTCTAAGAATTTGTGTTTTGAAAACCCTTCATTGTAGTCGCAAAAAAATCCGTCAAACAAATAATTTAATCGAAACTCTGGTGAGTCCCGGGTCGAACACGGGAGGCAAACGTTTGACTAAAAATCACGTTGGATTTATTGTCATGAAGTAGATTAGCTGGTCGAATTAAATATACGATAGCTATCTACATAAAGAATAATTAATAGAAAAGAGATAGAATAATACAAAAATAGAAAATAGAGAGAGAATGAACAAGAATTTCATAATTATAGAAACATGTTCATTACATCTTTGTGCTACACTAGAAAGCAGGAAATCTACACTAGAAAATGATAAAAGAGAAGGAGATGAGAAGTTATCCTCCTCGATGGTTGCTTGGAGGATGAGTTGTGTTGACGGAGTGCCCGAACGAGGGTGGTGAGATGCTAGACAAGGGAGAACAAAGACGAAGGAAGGGGGACGGAGCAAGGTGACACCGCAGTAGGATCCACTTCCCAAGCGACGGTAAGAAGACAACCGTGGGCGCTCCACGAATGGGGGTAAGGTGGAAAAATTGTATTTAAGACCCTAATGGAGCATCTCAGGTTTGGGACAAGCTCGTAAAGTTTTGGAGAGGGGTGAGAGTAGAGAGGAAGGGATGAAGCAAATGAGTGGTAGCGGTCCCCTTTTACAGTTGTAGAGATTGGGGCAAAAAGTTCTTTTAAGGACTTAAACATTAAATGCTGGGGTTTTTAGTAACAAATTTAAACATCACTATAGGTAAACATCGGTGAAGAGCGCACCTCTTCTCCTTCAACCGTTGAGCGTGCGTCCCATGTTCATGCAATCTCAGCCATCCGATCGAGAGATCGGACGGCCTAAAAGCCTTGTTCTCGATCGGACGGCTTAAAAGCCTTGAGTGCCTCTTCTTCTTCATGTGCACGACAACTACGACAGATTGGGTGTGCACTGGCGCATCATCACACACGTTCGCAATTAACACTACTCCACACACCACATCTTCACTCCATTGGCCGTCCGCGCTTCATCCAATAGCTCAATTCCATCCGCACCCGCACGGCCGCTTGATTTGAGGAGAGGCGGGGCTCGAACCCATGCCTCCCTCTTCGCGTATGGACGCGCAACAAATGTGCTACACTTGCTTATGTCTCAACTTTCAAAATTAAGGGGAAGTGCTCACAGCCGTTGGATCTCGATCCAACAGTAGAGATTGAGTCTTGATCTCACCTTCAGAGGTTGAGTAGATAGGCGCAGGTGGGTTTGGATGGTTGGGAAGGTGCCACATGGCACCATCCTGGCTGTCCATCTTCATATGCTCGTAGGTGGTGCCACGGATGTCAGATTGGATCGAATTTCACATCGTTGGGTTGCACTCGTCGTTTCGAACCCATCCATGCAATTGGATTTTTCATTTGAGGTACTAATTTACACCACCTTGGCCCTTATCCTCTGATCTTTCTTGAACTTATTTGATGCTACGAAAATCCGATCAGGGCATGAACTTCAATCATTACCCTAATCAAATCCGTACGGTTGGATCTTCAATCTGAGTTCCCGATAAATGTTGCCCTGTTCCCTGACCACAAAAAGGGAGAATTAACCTAAATTTTATATAATCTAACCTAAATGCATGATAATGCATGTTATGCAATATTTATAATGCTTGAATGCTTTTATGACACTAGAGACATGCATAAATAGACATTTTTAGGTCAATTAGATGTGTGTACATCACACCCCCAAGCCTATCTTTTGCTAGTCCCTAGCAAAACTACATGCTCTTTTATAAAATAATTAGGATTAGATTTCTTCGGCAAAAGTTATTTTTCAACACTAGGAAATTTCTACTAAGAACCGAATTGCAGAGACACAACAGCACCTGATGAGTCCATTTTAATGGGCTATTATTATGCCTAAGTACTTCAATTCTAACATAGTATGTTTGTTAATAATTACATTAGGTCATTAAATAAGTACATGCATCATTACTTGAGTTTTTATCTATTTTATTTCATTCTATAATTTAGTATGTAATTATTTTAGGTTTTGTTGTTTTGTAGGAATAAGGTTGGAAAAGAATAGGGGGGTAAAAGAAATTTCCCCCAAACAACTGCCTTCACCTCACCCAATCTCTGACCGGCCTCAACATCCTTCAATAGCTTAAGGCCAAAATTAGTAAGGGATTTTGAAATCCCTTAACTCATGCAGGGAGAGGAGATAAAATAAAGAGGCTGGGCAAAAAGGGTTGGATCTTCGAATCTTCTTCTCCCCCTGGCGGGGACCCAACTGTGAAGGGAGAGTGCACTGTGGGAAGATTGCTTGCACTGTGCACCATCACCGCCCTCCACAGCCTGCCCTTGCCACGCCACAGCTCCACGCCCGCACTCACGCCCTCTATAGGTGCAGCCCTCTCCACTGCAAGCGCACCCTGCACCACACACCCGCAGGTGCACCCCCACAGGCACACCCCCTCCAGTGCCATCACCGCTACTGCCAAGCATCCTACAAGCGCTGCACCCACGACCACATGCCCACAGGCACCTTACGCCATCTCCCTCCACCGCCTGTCTAGCCCCGCTCCACTGCCAAGTGTGCACGCCCAGCACGTTGCAGCAGCGACGCCACCCTCTCCACGTGCGGCCTCCTCTTCCAACAGCTAATAGGCCGGTGGCCATTCTCCTGCACCCGAATGCCGCTGACTACCTCTGGCCGCTGCATCACCACCGTTGCATAGCCCTTGTCGAGGCGCACCTCCCCATCAACTCTCGCCGCCAACCGTGCACGGCCACCCACGCGAGGAAGAGAGAGGAGAAATCCTCTGTTTTCTTCTTAATTAATAATTACATTCAATGCCATTGCCAATTATATATTCATATTTTATTCAGGCCACATTGCATTGATACAGTTACGGTTTCCTGAAATTACTTCGCTTGTGTTATGAGCATGATTTAACCTTGAATTTCAAATCAGAATTGCATGCAAGTTGAATTTATTTGATATGCCATTACATATGCATCATATGCATATTTTTGGAGCTTAATTCCTGACATGAAAATTACATAACGAACCCTGAACTTTTTAAGATATTGCATGCTCCATTTAAAATAGCATATTCCTCGCATTAAAGTCGCGAAAGTGTCTGTGAACATTATATTCCTCTTCTCGTGAATTTATTAGTCTATTCCTCACTGTGGATATGAGATCTTTACTGTGGTTAAAATTGATATTTAGTTTTGATTTAGAGATTTTCCACTACATTAAACACAACGACACATCATTCTATGGCTATCATAATTAAGCAAAACTCTCTCTGTTAGCACCCAGGTGTCTACCAAAATGCAGACTGCTTAGGCCCTCGGCTTATTCAAAAGCAAATGCATCATTTTCTTTCTCTTCTTTTTTTAATTTTTTTGGATTCTTAAATTTATGGTTTCGAGGCAGCTTTCTATGGCTACCCAACCCACCCAAGACTCGAAGAAAACTCTAAGGACTAAGCATCTTTTATGTCAATGTGATAGACTCAATGATCAGCGATTAGAATGGGCTTCAAGTTTCTAAGCCTCTAGGTGACCTTGAAAGTAATTCTGCCTAAAGGTGTATCTATATGAGTGGTAGCTTTCTCCCTACTTTTATTTTTATGGGGACAACACAAGGGCGAACCTAGTGTATATCTCCCCGGATTAAACTACTCCCCCATTTCTTCCTAAGTGCTTAGGAAGAGAATGGTCGTGTGGTTGGGCTCTGGACAACTGGCCGATGAGCTGTTACCACCAACTTGCCGGCCATACCACCCTAGAAGGTTCTTTAGCTACCCAATTTCCATTAAAATCACCAAAAAGTGAGTCAATGCAAGGAGTGTGTAGATGCTTAAACTTACAGTCCCCTCAAATTAGAGGATGGGTTGATAAGTAGCATACTTTTTACCCCAACTTATTTAACCAATTAAAGTGAATTTTCAAATGGCGGAGACTCGAGAAACAAGTCCACATTTTAGTGGACACTTGGGCTGATTAAGGCTGAAGAACTGAAGGGTCTAAGTGTTCAGGTCCTATCGTATCATTTCCTACAGTTGAAAATTTTCTAAAGCTCAAGTTCTCTTTTCCTAATTCAAAAATTTTTTCTTTTAAAAAAAAGCGAAAATAAAAAGAATCTATGGAGCTAACTAGATGATTCAGATAATGATATCCACCCCCATGCCTATCTAATGCAAAGTCCTTATTGTATTAAAAAGACATGAAATAGAGTGGAGTAGAGTAGAAAGCACCTAAATTTCATGATTAACAGGTCAGCTCCGAGACGAAAAAGAGACTGTATACGTGCTAAATTTATTGCCTTCAAGTAGGCACACTATACAAATAAAGAAGAAATAAAGAATTCACAGGTGCAGGTCAGAATCAAAATAACAAGATTCACCTTAGGACCTTCTAACAGATGTCCACAAATGTGGACCAAATTATGGTGCAGACCCATGCCCCGTGGTCGAGTGTATCTAAGGTTCTATATAAAAATTACCCAGAACATGAGATCAATATGTAAGCGGGCCTGGGCTTGCAATTTATGAGGATGCAACCCAAGTCCAAAAAATCAGATAATAGGAAAATCAAGATCCAAAAGATATTGAATGAATTTATGCTTGGGTTGCACATCCTCAAAATCAAAAAAGTCATAAGGGTCCTGGTAGAAGGTTGGTGGTTTTAGGAAAATAGGAACCCTTAGTCGCAGAATTATGCTTGCCCTAAAATTGGCTTCCCATATCTTCATTTCCAAATTCTTATCCTCCACAATCTAGATTTCAGATTTCAGGACCTCTTGCATGTTAATCACCCCATCTAAAATTTCTAAGTCCAAAATTTGTGGCTGGAACAGAATTGACTTGGGTCTAGTGATCTTAAAATCAAAATCGCCAGGATGCTCAATGGGGTGTGATTAGGGATCAATTTCCTCATTTACTGGGCTATTAAATGATTCATTGGATTACTCAGGCCCATTCATCTCACTGAAATCATTTTCCTCATATTCAGGTGAGACTTCACATAAAGATTCTTCACCTTCAGAATCAAAGAATTCTAGATTCACATTAATATATGTCTTAATGATTTCCTAGCCCATGGAAACATACTTTTCCTCATTCCCTAGCTCAGGGATCTCAGGTGAAGAAATCAATTCATTCTCAACTAGTTGCTCTAGACCAACCTGGTCAACCCCGGTCTCGTAAAATGTGTCCCCCTATAGGTACCTAAGCGGATTCTGACATTAGCTCTCCTGAAGGGGGTTCATCCTGGGAATCATCCCAAGATTGGACTAAAGCAATCACAAATCCCATCCTCAATTTTAACAATTTTTCAAGTAAAAACTCACCTAGGTCCTTATCCTTAACATCTTGGAGCCAATCCAGCAAATACTTGTTAAGATTGTCAATCATTTCAATCAAAGGCTCCAATTCTTCAGTGCAAGGTGTTGGCTGAGCTTCTAAAGATTGAATGGTATTCCTTAGGTTAGCCAACACCCTATCTTGGACCTAGTTCACCTGAACCAAATGGTTTAGTTCAGGGTTGGGTAGGTTTGAGTTCAATCTAGGGGTGTCAAGGAATTGAGGTTCTTGGTACCCTTCCTGATAATAGGTCACTTCGGGTTGTTCAAAGGGGGGTGGTGACCTATATGCAATGTAATCTAGGGGAGGGTAAGAGTTGTAGTCAAGATATCCTTCTTGATTGTAGATCGTATTGAATTGATCATCAACGGGTGGAGATTTATAATCATTATAGCTCGGAGAAGGATAGAAAATACAATCATGGTGTTCATGGTTAGACCCAAAACATGAAGGTTTGGAACTGTATCCCAATCAGGATTATCCCAACTAGTAGATGGGTGAGAATAATTCTGGTTGGGATAATAATCATCTCGAAAATAAGTAGTGGTAGGAGGATAAGAGTGAAAATGCGAGTAGGATATGGAAGGATCCTTGGTAAAGTGGGAGGAAGAAAGGTGCCCTGTAGTACAAACATTTAAACCTGCCCTTAAATGGGGTAGCCTAAAGACCTACAGACTCCCAAAACCCATCTTGAGATGAAAAGAACGATCTGATCTACTTCTTTCTTGTCAATCCAACAAGTTAAAGGGAGGGGCTGGGGAGAAGATTCTTCCCTTGGCTTTCGCCTTAGGTTCCTTTGATACCCCCCAACTGCGGTCGTTTGACACTGGTCCCCTAGCTAGACATCAAATTGAATAGTAGAAGTAGATTAATTGAAAATAATCTCGATCTATGCCTCGAAGAGCGAGTCCAATCCTTAAGGCCAATGTCTACTCTATTTTAATTAGGCTTAGGTCTGAATGTGCTTGGAAATGTGATGGGTCCTTTATCTGGGTTATGTCTTTTATGATTGATTTTGATGTGTGTGCGTACACAACCAATGGTTTTCAAGCAAGATTATTTGGATGAATGGCATTTAGAGTTCAAGTCTTGCTTTAGTAGCTTTTAGGGTTTAAATTAAGGTAAATACATTCAAGTTTAGGAGGCACACCAGGGTTTGAAATTACAGGTGAAGATATTTTCCTTTGAAATCTAAATAAAGTGGAGTGCCTGGTACTGACCTTAATTATTAACCCTAATGAGCAAGCTACTTGATGAGTTATTTTTATATGAAGTGGTGTAGCCCAAATAACTCCATCAATTGGCCTTAATGCACCACTGAGTTAGACACAAGTCATTACCTAGTCTGATTTCTACTCCATTATGTGTTGATAGGTGTACCAGTTCCAAAGATTGGGTTACCAGTTGAGTATGAATAATTAGAAGAGGTTGTGTACCTCTATGGGATTTTTTTTTAATTTTTCTTTTATAAGTAAAGGGTGAGGCGGGTGGAGGTGACAAACAAACAACCAAACTAAGCCTAGGGTTTATGAGAGCTCCTAGGTTAATTAGGGTTTGTATTATTAGGTGGTGGAATGAAAACTAGTGGACGGGAGGTGGGGTATACTTACAAACCCTTCAACAGCACTTTACTCCAATCTACTGCCTTTGCCCTCCTCGAAAGAGTACCTACAATCACAATAAGAAAGGAGAGAAGTCAGGTAAAAGATAAGTAAGGTGGGAAAATGAGAAAAATCAAAGAGCGTTGCCTCCCCGGCAATGGTGCCAAAATATTTAATGGGATTACTACGATAAGAATTTAAGTTTTGAAAACCCTGTCGTTGTAGTTGCGAAAAAATCCATCAAAGAAATAATTTAACCGAAACTCTGGTGAGTACCAGGTTGAATATGGGGAGGGGAACGTTTAATTAAAAATCTCATTGGATTTATTGTCACGAAGTAGATTAGCTGTTCGAATTAAACCAACACTAGCTATCTACTTAAAGAATAATTAATAGAAAAGAGAGGATAATATAAAATGAGAAAATAGAGAGAGAATGAAAAAGAATTTCATGATTATAGAAACATGTTCGTTAAATCTATGTGCTACACTAGAAAGCAGGAAATCTACACTAGAAAGCGATAAAAGAGAAGGGGATGAGAAGTTCTCCTCCTCAACGGCTACTTTGAGGACAAGCCACGTTGGCAGAGCACCCGGATGAGGGTGGTGAGATGCTAGATGAGGGAGAGTGATGACGAAGGAAGGGGCACGGAGCAGGATCCGCTTCCCAAGTGGCAGTGAGAGGACAACCACGAACGCTTCACGAATGGGGGTGAGAAGGTAGAAAAATTGTATTTAAGACTCTAATGGAGCATCTCAGGTTTAGGACAAGTTCATAGAGCTTTGGAGGGGGTGAGAGTAGAGTGGAAGGGATGAAGAAAATGAGTGGTAGGGTCCCCATTTATAGTTGTAGAGATTGGGGGCAAAAAGTTCTTTTAAGGCCTTAAACATTAAACGCTGGGGTCTTTTGTGGCAGATATAACCATCACTGTACGTAAATGTCAGTGAAGGGCACATCTCTTCTCCTTCAGCTATTGAGCACGTGTCCTACGTTCACACAATCTTAGCCGTCCGATCAAGAGATCTGATGGCTTAAAAGCCTTGAGCACCTTTTCTTCTTCATGCACATGGCGCCCACATCAGATCGGGTGTGCATCGACGCATCATCACACGCATTCGCCATTAACGCTTCTCCACGTGCCATGTTTTTGCTCCATTAGCCATCCATGCTTCATCCAACGGTGCAATTCCATCTGCGCCCACTCACCCGCTCGATTTGAGGTGAGGCAAGGCTCGAATCTGCGCCTCCCTCTTCCCGTATGGGCAGGAAACTAACTTGCTACACTCGCTTATGTGTCGACTTTCTAAATTAAGGGGGAAGCACTCTCAGCTGTTGGATTGAGATTGAGTCTTGATCTCACTTTCAGAGGTTGAGCGAAAGAACTTGGGTGGGTTTGGATGGTGCCACATGGCACCATCCTAGCTGTCCATCTTCATATGCTCATAGGTAGTGCCACGAATGTCGGATTGGATCGATTTTCGTGCTGTTGGGCTGCGATCGTCAATCCAAACCCATCCATGTAGTTGGATTTTTCATCTAAGGTTTGGATTTACACCACCGTGGCCCTTATTTTCTGATCTTTCTTAGACTGTATCTGATGCTATGGAAATTCGATCGAGGAGATCTCAGAGTCGTTGAACTTCGATCGTGACCCTGATCAAATCCGTATGGTTGGATCTTCAATCTGAGGCCCCACTAAATGTTGCCTTATTCCCTGACAGCAAAAAGGGAGAATTAATCTAAAATTTATACAATCTAACCTAAATGCATGATGATGTATGTTATGTGTTAATGCGGTGAGATCAATGTTAAAAAGTGTCGCATTGTGATATAGTCGAAGTCGCTTTGAAAACAAATACAATTCTATTAATCGAAAATGCTCCGAGGTCAAACACAGGGAGCAAATTGGTATTTAGAAATCAAGATCACAATTCAGAATTAAAAGGATTTGCAATAATAGAAGTGGCAATGTGCAAAAATATGGGAGTAAAATGGTGATTGAGATCACCAAATACTCCTACAATATCACCAAGGAACTCAATGTATTTGCAATGAAATGAAAGTAATGATCTGTCATCTGATGAAGGAATTAGATGACTTAAAGTGTCTACTTTTTCTTTTCTTCTTCTCTGTTTCTACCTTTGCTTTCTTTGTCTTCGCCTTCCTTCTTCTTCCTTTGCCTTTGGCTTTCTCTATCTTTTGCCTTTCCTCTTCCTCTTTCTCTGACTTCTCCTTTCCTCTTCGGCTCTTTCTTCAGTCTTGCTTCTTCTTCTTCTTTCTCTGCCTTTGCCTTTGCAAGCCTTCTATTCTTCTCTTCTCTTCTTCTTCTTCTACCTTCAACCCTGACCTCCTCTTCTTCCTCTAAATTGGCTTAGTGTTGGCCAAAGACCCCTATAGCAAAACCCTCCCCCTACCCACATGACTCTCCTCTCTTTGTCCCTTAGGATCCACTCTCCCAGAGCCACGCAGGTACTCGGGTTATCGAGTCGGGCGCATACCTGGGTCCAGGCTCACCGGCATGCATGGTGGTCGAGGAGTGCAGGTCGAGTTGAGTCAGCCAGGTCTGCGGAGGCAGTGTCACAAACGAGACCGGGTATGGGTTAGTGGGACCTCACCCCGTGGTAACTGAGGCGATGAGCCTACAGCAACTTTTCAATTTATGTGGGTGCGGGTGCCCCTTCGTTTCCTTGATGGGACTATCCGCACCCCCTTTTCTCACGTGCCTGCAGCAGAGAGTGATCTTCCAATTGCAGCTGCTACGAAGGCTCTCGACTCCAATTTAAGGATTGGGTGTGTGCGCAAGAGACTTCCGTGCAGCCTGGGACTTTGGCCTAGGCTTGGCAGCACCAGGAGCGGCTTCGAGTGGGCTTCAAGCTCGCTCGCTAATGGCGAATGGGGCTTGGCCCCTGAAATCAAGAGCACAGCCTTTTGGCCACATCAAATCGCTCAGGGAGGATCGCCGGAGCACGACGGATGTGCTGGGGGTGGTGGCGTGGCGTGTAGGTGTCTGTGAGTGCATACCTAGGTCACACTGTGTGCATGTGAGTGGGTGTGTTTGGGGGGTGATTTGGGTGAGTGGAGCGGTGAGTAAAGTGAGGGGAAGTGCTCAGTGAGGTGTGGCAAAGGTTTTGCGAGGGTCTACGAATGTTTTGGTGGCTTTTGGAGGTGGGTTGGCCTCGCCGGAGGTGGTGGCCGAAGATGGAGGTGATGAAGGTGTGAGGGGCATTGGCGGTCGGTTTTGGGAAATAGAGAGAGAGAAAGAAAATAGAGGGAACAGGGAACATGGCTAGGACGTTAAGGGATGAAGGGGGCAGCGAAGGCATCAATTCTCGTATGGCCAACGATGGAGACGAAGGTGGCTCCGGTGAGGTGGGAACAGTGAGGATGGAGGAGATGGCGTCTGTTGGTACGGCGAGACACAGACGAAGGCAAGGAGGAGCAATCCACCATGGGTATGGCAGTTGGATGGCGAGGAGGAGCAGGGATGGTCGTCGGACATCAAGGAGCCTTTGGCCGTGAGGGGAAGAGAGGAATTGAGGGTATTCACGGTCGAATTCAAGCATGAAGAAGTCGGGGAGATCTGGGCTTCTTTAAATAGAGCCTTGAAGGTCGGTTAGGGCTTGGGAAGCAAGCTTCCCAAGCTTGGAAGGTCACCGGAGATGGGAGGTTGTAAGGATTCTCAAATCTCTCATGTGTTCGCATGAGAGATTGGGAAGGAATCAAAGCTCATTAATGGGTTCAGATGGGAGAGAATTTCTTAGAGGATCTCCCTTCCAATTTTGGAGCAAATTCTCTGAGCAATCAAGAAGATCTTCTCTGTCAAAGGTTGCTAGAGTAGGTTTCCTCCGTGATAATGGCAGAGGGACCTACTTGTGAAGATGATGAGAAAGCTAGGGGGTTGTTAGCAAGGGTTTTTGAATGTTAGGGATATAAATTTAATTAGAGAGGACCTTTTTGTAAACTAGGTCAAGACAAGTTCCCCTTGGGTTTATATTTTGGTAAAAGCCTAATTTGGACCTAAGGAATCCAATGGTGAAATTAGATTTTGGTTTTGGCCATGTTTGCCTAGGTAATTTTTGCAAAAACCCAAATTAGGGCAAATATCTGTCTGAGACCCCATTTTAGGTCAAAATGGGTTCTAATGGCCAAATTGAAGGTACTAAACCCTAGAGAATATTTTTCTATGATTTTTAGAGGGTTTAAGTGAATTTTATCTTGACCAGAACCTTGGTTAATTAAGTAGGTCTATTTTTAGGATTTCAAAAGTCATTTAATTCTTAGATTTCACACAAACTTTTTTTTCTGTCAAATGCAACCCACTTATTCTCTAATTAAGGTTATTTGACCTTTGTTTAGCCCTTGAGAAAACCTATGGTTGTACTGCATTGGTAAAATTAAAGTTTTACCCCTAATTTCTTATTTTTCCCTCAGAATGCTTATACAATGAATTATGACCTTTAGTTGGTTATGTACGAGCATTTATTCTCTTCATTAGGTAAAAATGAGCTAGTTAGGGCTCATGATGGTGTTCCCATCATACCCCCATGCCTAGCTTTCGCTAGTCCCTTAGCAAAATTTCAAGGTCTTAACTTTGATTCTAGACCATGCAATCTTTTGATGTTCAAAAATTGTGATGTGTGATTTCTTCTGTAGATTAGGTTAGAATGCTGATAGTAGGCCAAAAGGTACTCAAGTACCAACCAAGATCCAGACCTGACCAGCTCAATCCTCAATCTGCCGTGAAGGTTTCTAAGGTCCACAGGAACTATCCTAAGGTTCGTTGAACTTCGCGGTTAAAGCACTCGTGCTTGTAACATGTTTTAGCCTTGGTTTAGTTTGCAGCGCGCTTTTGTTAGAGGGAGATAGAGGAATTTTCTTTGTCTAGAGAGTTTTCTCTCTCTTTTCTTTTTATTTCTAGCTTCGGATTAGCTTCACAACACGGTCTATATCAAATTCCTAGTCCCCATCATCAATCCTCAAAGGGTCCCTAGCAATCGATGCTTCGAGATAGCACCACCAATGGCAACCCCCAGAACCCTGCCTTTTGAGATTTCGAGATAATCTCGCCCATGGTGTTCTGTAGCTAAATCCAAACCCTGGCAATTGACATTTCAGGATAATGCTGGCCATGGCATCTGAACCAGCATAGGGTGCTTACATGGCCCCGGTAGGATATGTAGATATCCTAGGAGACAAGCACCAAGGAGAAGATATGTTATTGTGCATCTTTGAGGGGAATTTACCACCTCTCCGCACCAGGAACTCGTCTAAATCAACTTGTGTTGATCAGCCGCTCCTAATCTAGGCAACTTGTTCAGAATGATTTAAACGCATTTGCGTGATTTTGATACTTATGCGCACTGAACCAGACTGTGTGTGGATTGGAGTTCTTAGGTTACCGAGTCCCGCAAACCAGAGATCAGTCAGTGAGGCCGAATACTCCCTAAACCTTAGACCTAATACTTAAGCTTCGCATTTTCCCCAACCTCTTGAGGACTATCAAGATCTTAGCGAGTACTTGAATTTTTAAGCTTATGATCATAGCCCAAAAGGCCTAAACTCAGCGTTCCTACTAATCTTTTCTGTGTTTCATTAGTACTTTTTGCCTTTTATTTTCTTTTGATATGGTCTAGAACTAAGTCAATTCCTTAATTTCTTACTAATGACTATTTCTTTTTCTTTTCAAATTATGCTCCTTTTTGGCATTTTTATCTCCTTCCCTTTTTCTCCTCAAAACTGATATGCCCTCAAAATTTTCTCTCTCAATTTTTTTGTTTTTTTTCAAGAATTTTTTTTTAATTTTTTTGGTATTTTTGGGATATATGATTTTTTTGATGAAACCGTCCTTGTGAGATGATTTTCATGGCATTTTGCACTTAAATACACCCCCATGCCTAAGATTTGCAATGTCCCCATTGTAAATTAGGTGGGTTCAAGTTCAGCTTAGATCATTCAGTAGAATAGGTTTTGGGTGGGTGAATGGGTCGGGATGACTATTGCGGATGATTTCAAGCTCGGGTACGGGTACCAGAGGTGGAGTCGGCTATTCTAATGGATGAACCCTAAATTGCAATATGAGTTCAGCGTAAGAATGTGTTAAGAAAGGTTTCGGGTTTTTCAAAATGACAGGTTGCCTCCCGTTAAGCGCTGAGTTTAACGCCATCGACTGGATGCAATGAGCTCAGGGAGAATGATGGGTAAAAGATGTCTCAGC
The DNA here is from genome assembly GCA_037157565.1 of Thalassia testudinum. Classification (NCBI taxonomy): domain Eukaryota; kingdom Viridiplantae; phylum Streptophyta; class Magnoliopsida; order Alismatales; family Hydrocharitaceae; genus Thalassia; species Thalassia testudinum. Next base: position 66,386,679 of record JAZHRO010000007.1, on the reverse strand, counting down.
CAAATTTGTATCAGTAAGTTCAATGAACAGTTTGAGCCTCTGACCGTTCACAACGAAAGGTTCTGAATCGTGGCTAAGTTGACTGATTTCGACAACTCCATTTTCAAAGATTTGTTGGACTAGGTAAGGCTTGATCCATTTTAATCTGAGTTTTCCTGGGAATAGTTTGAGTTTAGCATCAAAGAGTAGGACTTTTTGATTGGGGTAAAAGATCTTTCTGGATGTGCTTGTCGTTAAAGGCTTTAACCTACTCTTTGTAAATTCGTGAGTTCTCATACGCGTCATGGAGTAATTCATTGATCTCGCTCATTTGAAGCTTTCTATGGGTTCCTGCCTTAGAAAGATCGATATTGCAGTTCCGTACTGCCCAATAGGCTTTGTGCTCTGATTTGACGAGGAGGTGACATGCCTTCCTGTACACTAATCTGAAGGGAGACATACCTAATTGGGTTTTGTGGGCGGTCCTATAAGCCAACAAAGCTTCCGGAAGTTGGTATGACTAGTCTTTCTCATCAGGTCGAACAGTAACTTGGAGGATTTTCTTGATCTCCCGATTTGATAGCTTGGGATAACCATTAGTTTGGGGGTGATAAGGAGTAGAGATTAGATGTGACACCCCGTATTTGGTCATCAGTGACCTGAACTGAGCATTAGTGAAATGGGTCCCTCAATCGGAGATTATAGCACATGGAATCCTGAACTGAGAAAAGATGTTCTGATGAATGAATTTGATAACAACTTTATGATCATTGGTTCGGGTCAGAATGGCTTTGATTCATTTGGACACATAGTCAACAGCGAGTAGAATGTACTCAAAGCTGTCCAAAATAGGAAAGGGTCCCATAAAATCAATCCCCCAGACATCGAAGATTTTGCATACGAGAATCGGCTGTAAGGGCATCATATCACAGTGGCTCATGTTGCCTAAGGTTTGGCAACGAGTGCATGCCTTATAGTGAATGTATGCATCTTTGAAAATCATGGGCCAATAGAAGCTGCACTGGAGGACTCTAGCTGCAGTGTTATGACCAGAGAAGTGTCCACCGCATGCCTGGTCATGGCAAAAGGACAAGATGTCCTAAATTTTTGCTTCTAGGATACATCACCGTATGATTTGATTAGCACCAATGCAGAAGAGATATGGGTCTTCCCAAAAGTAGTACTTGGCATCTGAAAGTAATTTGTCCTTCTTGGCCTTCGGCCAATCAGATGGGATCTGATGTGATGACAGGTAGTTTACTAGATCAGCAAACCATGGAAGCCCTGTACTAATAGTTAGGAGGTGCTCATCGGGAAAATGTTCCGTAATGGGTCCGGAAGGGTCGATAATGTCAGAAGGAAGGCAGGACAAGTGATCAGCTACCACTTTCTATTTTCTCTCCTTATTGCGAATCTCGAGGTCAAAATCTTGCACTAGTAAGATCCAGCAGATTAGTCGAGGTTTCACGTCCTTCTTCGCAAGGAGATGCCTCACAACTGTGTGATTAGAGTAAATGATAACACGGGAGCCCAGAAGATACGATTTGAATTTTTCCAGGGAAAATACTATGGCTAGTAGCTCTTTCTCAGTAACTGTGTAGTTACGATGAGCCTCGTCAAGTGTCATGCTAGTGTAGTAGATGACCACGAGTTTCCAGTCAATTTTCTGCCCAAGTACCACTCCTATAGCGAAATCAGATGCATCGCACGTGATCTCAAAGGGTTGAGACCAATCAAGGGATTGTAGGATCGGGGCTTGGGTAACTCGATCACGTAGGATTTCAAATGCTTGAGTGCATTCCATGGTGATTTCAAAAGGAACATCCTTAGATAGTAGATTAGTCAGGAGGTGCATGATTTTCGAGAAATCAAGAATGAATCGACAGTAAAAATCAACGTACCTCAGGAAAGACCAGATGTCTTTGATCGAGCTGGGCATAGGGAGTTTGGAAATCAAATTCACCTTGGCTCGATCAACCTGGATGCCTTTTTCTGAGATGAGATGTCCCAAGACAATTTCTTCAAGCACCATGAAGGGGCTCCTTTCCTTGGAACGAACCAGATTCACGTCAATGCACCACTTGAGGATCTGGACCAAGTACTGGAGGTAATCGCCAAATGATTCACCAAACACTGAGAAGTCATCCATGAAGACTTCCAGATAATCACCTACCATATCTCAGAGTATGGCAAGCTTACACCGCTGAAAAGTAGCAGGTGCATTGCAGAGGCTGAAAGGCATCCTTCAGAATGCGTACGTCTCGAAGGGGCAATTGAAAGTGGTCTTTTCTTGGGCCTCAGGATGGATTGCCACCTAGTTATAACCGGAGTACCCGTCCAAAAAGTAGAAGAATCTATTTCCCGCTAGTTTTTCGAGGATCTGATCAATAAATAGTTGTGGGAAATGATCCTTCTTTGTTGAGGTATTGAGTCTTCTGTAATCAATGCAGACTCTCCATGAGTTTGCTACATGGGTCGGTATGATTTCTCTGATCTCAGTCGTGATCACGGTAAGTCCTGCCTTCTTAGGCACAACCTAGATTGGACTCACCCACCAACTGTCGAAGATCGGGTAGATGATCCCAGCATCTAGCCACTTGATGATCTCCTTTTTCACGACTTCCTGCAAATTAGGATTCAAACATCTCTACATTTCATGGGAAGGTTGTGTGCCTTCTTCAGTATAGATACGGTGTGTGCAGTAGGAGGGGATGATGCCAGTCAAATCATTGAGAGTCCATCCTATGGCTCTTCGATGTTGCTGGAGAACAGAAATTAGATGGGATTTCTGATCAGATGTGACTTTGGAGTTGATAATCACAGGAAATGTCTAATTAGAACCCAACAAGACATACTTTAGATGATCGGGAAGAGGCTTTAGTTCCAAGACAGGGTTATCAGCAGCAACAGGTGGTTCAGGGTGTTTGTCAGGAGAAAGGGAAGGAGTTATGGGTGTGTCTAGGTTAAGTTCGGACACCTCTGATTGTAGGTTTTGATCTTATTGTGGTTGATCAAAAGTAGTCATGTTTTCCTCAATATACAGATCGTCAACCATAGCCTTGATATCACATGTCTGTTCTATAACTAAGCAATTAATCCCTTGTTAGGCCTTAAAGATGTCAATCTTTAATGTCAGGTTCCCAAATTTCAGTTCAATTTGGCCATCCTCACAATTAATGTTGGCCCTAGTAGTGGCCAGAAAGGGTCCCTAGTATGATTGGTGTGTTTTTCAGATTTTCTAGAGCATCCATGTCCAAGACTACGAAATCCACCGGGAAATAGAAATCCTGAACCCTAACAATGACATCCTCAAGAACTTATTTAGGTGACTTAATAGATCGGTCTGCCAACTGTAATGTCACCTCTGGTGGTTTAAGCTCCAATTCCTCAAGATGGTCAAGTAGGGATGTAGGTATTAGGTTTATGGAGGATCCTAGATCCAATAATGCTCTATCAAATTGGATATCACCAATTGTACAGGAAATCTGGGGAGTACCTGGGTCTTTTGCCTTAGGTGGGAATTTGCTCAAAATGACAGAGCTAGCTTGCTATGAAAATACAATTAGACTCCCACTTTTGGTTTGCGGCCAACGCTTAGGTGTACACACATCTTTCAAAAATCATGCGTAAGCTGGTACGTGGCAAATCACATTCATTAAGGGGATGTTTATATGTACCTATTCAAAGAGCTTGATCAGGTCTTCTTCAAGTGCCATGGGTTTGGTTGTTTTCTTTCCCTTGGTCAAGGCCTCGGGAAATGGAACCTTGGATGGTTCCTCTAGAATAGGTCCAGGTTCTTGATCTGGGATAGGGGAATCTAGGATGACTGATGGGAACACCATCATGAGCCCTAACTAGCTCATTTTTGACCCATAAAAGAGAACAAAAACTCCCACATAACCAATTGGAGGTCCTAATTCACTGAATAACCTTTCTGAGAGAAAAGCAAGAAACAAGGGATAAAATTACGATTTTACCATTGTAGTATAACAACAGGTTTTCTCAAGGCCTAAACACTGGTCAAATGGTCTTAACAAGATAAAAAGTAGGTTGGTTCAGATAGAAAAGGGTTCGTGTGAGTTCTAGGAATTAAATGACTTCTTATAACCCTAAAACAGACCCACTTGATTAAACAAGGTTGTGGTCAGGATAAACTTCACCTAAACCCTCTAAAAGTCATAGAAAAATATTCTCTAGGGTTTATAACCTTCAATTTGTCCATTGGAACCTATTTTGACCTAAAATGGGGTCTCAGATAAATGTTTGCCTAAATTGGGTTTTTGCATAAATTTCCTAGTCAAACGTGGTCAAACCCAAAATCCAACCTCACCACTGGATTCCTTATGTCCAAATTAGGTTTGTACCAAAATTTGGACCTAAGGGGAACTCATCTTGACCCACTTTGCAAACAAGTTTGACCCAATTACATTTCTACCCTTATCTTTCAAAAACCATTACAATTGACCCCCTAGCTTCTTCTTCGTTCTTTGCAATTAGGTCCCTCTACCAATATAGCGGAGGGAATCCTACTCTGGCGAGCTTGAAAGGGCGATTTCTCCCTGATCTCTCAGAGAATCCCCTTCAAAATTGAAAGGGAGATTCTCTAAGAAATCACCTCCAATGTGAACCCAATTAGAAGCCCTATTTGGTACCCAATCTCTCATGTGAATGCATGAGAGATTTGGGTCTCTTTCAATTTTCCATTGCCGGTGAGATTCCCTTGCTTGCAAGCTTGGCTTCCAATCACAAACCCAATCGCCAAGGCCTATTTAAGAGACCCCAATTCACCCCGCATCTCCCAAGCTTGAAATCAGCTGGAGGACCCCCTCAATTTTGTCTCTCCTCCTCCGGCCGACTTGCTCATCAAGCTCTGGTGACCTCTCCCACTCTCCCTCATTGCCTAGCCACAATACCAGTGGTAGGTTCCTCTTCCTCTCGCTCGTCCGTGTCGCACAGCAACCGTCGACGCTCCTGCCTCCCCTTCGTCCTCGTCGACCTCCCTCACTTAGCAACTTCGTCTCCAGCGTCGGCGATACGAGCCAGATGCCATTTCTGCCTTCCCCTTCATCTCTTCACTCCTAGATAAGTCTCTCTTACCCTATACTCTATTTTCCCCTCTTTATTTCCCTCGAACGACCACTACCGCACTCCACCACCATCATCCCCTTCACCTCTGGCCACCACTCCAAAGAGTTCACTCCACATCCACAGACCACCTCCCTCCTCATCAGCCGGTTCCTAAGCACCGCCCTGACTCACTAATCATAACCCCCCACTCACAACACTCTGCCACTCACTCAAACGCACCCCCAAACACAACCACACACTACCGTAGTGTGCCCTAGGCACGCGTCCACAGGCATTCCCACGCCACGCCGACCACCTCTGCACATTCATTGCACCTTGGCGAAGCTCCCTGAGCTTTTTAACATGGCTGCAAGACTGTTTGTGTGATTTCTGGTCTAGGGACTCGCTGCCATTAACACACTGCTTGAAGCTTCCCTGCAAGCTTCTCCAGGCTGTGCCTGCTCTAGGTCACAGTCACAGGCTGTGCGAGGCACTCTCGCAAACATCTCTAGGTGACCAATTGAAGCCAAGGGCCATCACAGCAGCTACAATAAAAGGAAGACACTCTGATGCAGATGCACGTAAAAGGGGGTGGGAAGATAGTCCCACCTCAGAAACATCTGGTGCACCGCACCGGCATAAAAGGAATTTCTGCATTCGGCTGATTGCCTCCAACTCACGGGGTGAGGTCCCCTCTCACCTGACCCGACGGCTCATCTGCGATCACACCCCGCGGACCTGGTGACCCTACCTGACAGCACACCTCGCCCACCACTGCACACCGGTGGGCCTAGTCCCAGGCACGTATCCAATCCGATTACTTGAGAAGCTGTGGCTCTGGGAGAGCAAATCCAAGAGAGAAAAGAGAGAATAGAGCTCGTGTGGGTAGGGGGTAGGTTTTGCTCTGCAAGTCGAAGAGAAGAAGAAGGAGAAGATTAAGGGTTGAAACCAAGGAAGAAGAAGGAGGAAGCCGAAGTCAGAAGCTAAGGAGAAGGGCAGCAGTAGAAGGAAGAAGCCAAAACCAAAGCCAAAGGATGAAAGGCAAGGAAGGCGGAGAAAGAAAAGAGAAGGAAGAAACTGAAGGAGGAAGAAGCTGAAGGCAGCCGAAAAGAGAAGGAAGAAGAAAGCAGAGGAAGAGAAAATCTAAGGCAAGGAAGCTGAAGCCAAAATCAGAAGAGGAAGAAAGAAGAAGCCAAAGAAGAAGAATAAGGAAGAAGGCCCCAAAGAACAGAGAAGAAGGAAGATAAAGAAGAAGATTGAAGACAAAGGCAGAAACAGAGAAAGAAGAACAGGAGAAGAAGCAGAAGAAAGAAGAAAGATCAAGCACTGTAGCATTATCATTTTAAGGATTTTGAGCTTTATTCACATACATTGGTTCCTTTAGTGCCTTACATTTATTCCTATCCTTTTGCACTATAACATTGATCTTATTGCATATTATATTCTTTCAAATTCTCAAGTTGTGATCCTGATTTCTAAACCCTAATTTTCTCCCTATATTCGACCTCAGGCTTTAACATTCGAGTAATAAATTGTATTTGTTTTGAATTCTTTTTCGACTGTACTACAACGCAACCTTTTTAAAACTCAATCAAGCATCCCAAACATTTTGGCGCCGTTACCGTGGAGCAATGGGCGATTTAGAAATCTTGATTACAATTGCGGATTTGGTACTAACTTGATATATCTGTTTTGTTGTGGTTGTTTTAGGGGAGAAGATTCAACAAAAGATAGCCTTACATCAGACACGCTGATTGCGCAGCAATCATAGGTCTTAATTGGCCTAGATTAAGCTAGGACTTAGCATAAGTTAGGGTTATTCATGCATGCATACGCATTATCTGCATCTTTACTGCTTTTCTTTAGCTATGAATAAAATAATGTTATAATGCGCTGATTAAGTACATTATGTCGATTGCAGGGAATAGGCTGATCAGGAGCTGGATCTGAAGCTGGATCAGGAATAACAGGAGTTGTAGCAGAACTGGAGCAGAAGGCCTAGTTTAGATGTAGGAATAATAATGTAAGGGGTTTAAAGGTTTTATATTCTACTAAGTAGAAATAAAGCAGTAAAATGTGAAGTGCTTAGGTCTATCCTAGCCCTAGGATAGCCTAGAGACTTCCCCAAGCCTTAGCCACCCTTAGATTAGGTCACAACACCCTAGGAAGCCCTAAAACCCTAGTTCCAACCCTTCTCTGGACATCCAGGACCCTTAGCCAACTCCCTCACACTTCAAACCCACTTCTGCAGTGTTATTGGACGTCCAGACACTTTGTCAGATGTCTAATTTCTGCAGAATACCCAAAACAGAACCCGAAATCCTTCCTGACTCTGATTGGACGTCCAGACAACAAGTCTAGACTTCTGATTTTTGAGTATAAGATGTCTGATTCTATAATTAAACGTCTGATACTGCTCTCCAATTCCTGTTTTGAGATTTAAGCCTTGATCTTGGATCTCTAGGTCCCTAAACCCAATTCCAACCCCATAGGAACCTAAATTAAGGTGCCCTAACCCTAGTACATCACCTCTAGACCTCCCTAAGGACCTAATTAGGTCCTCACTAAACCTAATTGACTTGGATCTTAGTCAATTCCATCAGCCTATCCAATTGGAATCATTGAGTCCAATTGAGCCCTCATCTCAGCACACACTGTCCAATTGGACTCAGTGAGAGTCCAATTGACCTAGACCTGACTTAATTGAGTTGTTTTACTTTCAATTAAGTTTCCACACACCTAATTAAACTTGTATTAAGTTTAATTGCACTTTACCTTAGTGAATTAGGGTTTATAACCCTAATTTGAGAGCTACCATGACCTAAACCCACTAGAACCCAACCTAATCAACCTAGCCACCTAAGTTTCAACCCACACACACCCACACACACCATCCACATGAAAATATCTAGCCTAGAGTTCTCTAGAACTCTCTACCATGTGTGGTTGCCTTGGTTGCCAAAACTAGCAACCAAGAGCCATTCAATTTTTAGATCCACATTTGGTGGATCTAAAAACCACCATCCACCCTCTCTCTCTCACTCTCCCACGAGCTCCCACCATAGGCCTTCTAGAGAATTCCATAATTCTCTAGAGAGCTTCCCTTAGGTCTATAAAAAGACCCCTTGGGTGGCCATTGGCACCCATTCACTCCCTTGGCAATTGCTCTCCATTGGTGCCATTCACTCCACCTCCACGAGCACACTACCACCACCATGGAGGACACCATGCTGGGATGTTGGATCAACCCTACTTCTATCCAAGGGTCGGCCTAAGCTACATTGGCTGCCCCTCATTCTCTTCTAGACCACTCCAAGGCCATCGAGGACCACCCCTGAATGCCCTCTATTCTTCTAGCTCTAGATCATGCTCTTCATAATTTTTATTGCTTTCATTTACTGCTTAGTATAGTAGTCTTACTTCTTTCCCAATGATGCATGCGAAATCCCCCCGCTGATTCTTGTATGTAATCATTTTCTGGTAGTTAAATTTAATTTTAGATTTAATTTTAAGCATTCATGTATAAGCTTTCCTCTAGATTTCCTTGTGCAATAACTCTCCCACGATGAATGAAATTTCATTATATATATATATATATCTTATGTGTTTGAAATCACCTTGAGCTAAATGATTATCATATTTGCGTGATTTAAGTGCCTGTTCTTTAACCGCCTATATATTACGCACCAGCATGTCTGTTAAATAAAGTAGAGCGGCTTTAAGATCGATTTCAAAAGCAAAAACAACGCCTCCCAGAGACGAATGACCAGGACTCAAAGTCATGTTATTTTCAAAACAATATCTTTGTTTGATCGTATTAAGCAACTATACTACGACGCTTTTATCAAAAATGCGATCTACGATTTCTCCCAACAAAATGGCATCGTTGCCAGGGAGGCAACGTCATTTTTCTTGATTTCGATCTTTTACTTATCATTGACAAATCTGCCTCTACTTCATTTTTTTTTTGTGCAGGATAACACGGAAGAAAAAAGAAAGGGATCTGTGCACACAACGAGTGTGGAAAAGATATTAGGTTTATTTTCTGAACCATAGGACTAGATCTACTTCCTGTAATTTCTTTAAAAAAAAAAAGAAATTTTTCTTATTTTCGTGAAAAAAAAAAAAAATGAAGAAAATCTAGATTAGGTTTTCTTTCGAATCTAGGTTGTTTTGAAAAAAAAAAGGAAAAAAAAAAGAGATTTTTGTTGAATCTTCTATTTTTGAAAAAAAAAAGTGCAAAAGATTGAAAAAAAAAGAGAGCATTTTTGGTGGAAGGCTTGAATTTCAAATTCAAACCTCTTTAAAAGCTTTTCCACCACCTTCTGATTTTCATCCATATTTTAAATCTCACCAAAAAATTCGTTTGCCGAAAAATCCGTTAGGCAAAAGTTCTGAAATTTTGGAAAAACCTTCATTTTCAAACCATATTTCAAATGCTGCCGTTACTTTGAGAAAACTCCAAGTATAAAATTTTTAAAAATTCACGAAGTGCACGGAGGTCAGATAGACCCAGATTCAAAAATTTTCAAAGTTCCAAAAGCGTTTCCGAGCAATCCGCGAATCTGTTTTGACTAAAAATGGTGGGGTTTGAAAGATGATCTAATTGGCTTTATTTTCCATATTTTTTCCCAAATTTTTGAACATCATTTGATACTGTTTCAAAGTGAAATACAGTTCAGGGGTCAAAGTTCCAAATCTGACCCCCTGATATTTAAAATTTCCTAAAAATTTGGTTGAAACAGTAAAAATTCAAAAGAAATATTCTCTTAAAAACTAATTGGAAAAGGAATCTACTCGCAAAATTTAAAATTAATTAGATTCTAATTACTATCAGAGAATCAACATTAGTCTTGTGGTCTGCTGAAATAAAAAAAAACCCTAGAAGTGCATGCAACTTAGGTTGAACCTTTAGGGTCACAAATAGAGACCACACTTTTGGCTAACCTAGACTTAATCAAGTCTAGTTAGCCGGTGAGCTTGGTCACCTTGTGGGCTACTCACCACAAACCTCACTGAAGAAAACAGGTTAAAAACTGATTTTAAAACACAAAATCAACCCGAGTTCGTTGTCGTATTACTGAATGAGTTTAATCTCTCTTGCCAAACCTGGTGACTAAGTCTGCGGGGTAGTGTCAAACGACCGCGGCTCAGGGGTCAATGGAACCGGAGGCGTAAGCCAAAGGAAGAACCTTTCCCTTAGTCCCCTCGTAACCAGACTGGCTGGGTTAGCTTGAAAGGCGGGATTCACTTTTCAGTCGGTTGTACAACGAACTTATCTTCAGGAATTCAAATCCCTAACGAAAAATCTGGTCACCTGATCTATAAGGACCATTTGATTGGCAGGGCCTTAGCCTTGTCCTACATGGCTACACCAACCCAGGGGTTGGGCGGTGTATGCACAAAAGGAGGTCACTTCGACCTCACTTGGTTAGACCTTGGGAGCCGCTCCCAAGGAGGCGAGTCACTTCATCTGCTAAGTTGCGATGGCTAACATTGGATCTTGACCTAATCAGGATCCAGAAGAGCTGGACCCACGAGCTTATCTGAGAGCTCAGGTCACTGAATCAGCTCAATCTTGGGATCAGAACCCAAGGTGGCGAAGATGACTTTTCACTTTGCCTGATCCTTCTCCTCGGGTCACCGAAATGGTTAACGCATATCCTAACCCTGGATATTATGACCCATACCAGTCGGTCCCTCAAAGGATCGCATCTTATAACCCAGGATATGGATTTCACACTCCTGCTTCCCACCCATGGAACATGGGTAGACCTGATTCACCCCCTGGAACCCCTGAAGAGCTGTCGGTGCATATGCAGCCACATTATAGAATACAGAGAGCTATAGTGAGCGCTAAGGAAAAGGCCGCATCCTATCTACGCAAAATCCAGGCTATCATTGAGCCGAACCAAAGACAAAGCCAGATTTTGCATCAACAAGCCGTGATGGAGCTCCTTCAGGAAACAACAGAGATAATAAGGCGAATTGGACAAAATCAGGAAACTCAAGAACTATTGCTTTTGAGATATCAAGTGGAAAATAGCATTGAAGACCTCGAAGAATCTGAAACAACTATGCCGAAAGAACACACAGAAGATTCTTGGGAGCAGATGCCCGAAGATCACTCAAGGGAAAAAGAATCTAGCATGGATATGAAACAGGAGCAGGAAGTATGCCGAATAGGTTCATCTGAAATTGAGGAGGAAAGGACTGATATCTCCAGGACTGAGACGCAATCAGATTATCCTGAATCCTGGGAGACACCTTTTGGGTTAGATAACCCGATCGAGACAAGGGAAGTAGATCCAATTGAGGATATGGATCTTGAGGCAAACATTACATGCGACACTACTGATCAATCTAGACCACTTCCCATTGTAGGTGAACCTGTGCTAGTGCCAACATCTTCTGATCTGCACTCTTCTTCTTTCACCTACATCCCTAATTCGGATATTAGAGATTCTAAGATGGCACTTTCTATCCTTGATCCTAACATCCGAAAACCAGAAGTAGCTATGGATAACTCGAACAAAGAAATAAATATGCTACCTGAGGTAGGAATTACTGAGGAGCCCAATGCATATGAGGGTGAAGCTTCGAGCAGAATGAGCTGGGGACGCACCTACCATCCTAGTCAATGGCTCGACCTCGAGCTTGAAGAGACAGCCTCTGATGAATTAGAGATGAGTACTGATGAGGACGAAGTGATTTCTGACGAGGATTTCAGTGACCTCCCCACAGATCTTCTACTTTCACGGATACCCCCATATGACCCAGAGCCTGGAGAGGAAATGATCTTTGATGTCAATTATCATTATGAGGATCCCTATGACTCAGATTCTGGTTTTGAGATACATGTTGATCTACTCCCTCAGCAACTTCCTGCTGAATTTTGGGACATGATAAATCAGCTAAATCAATATCATGATCCCACCTCTGATTATCCTCTATTTTCCACTCCCACTCCACACTTTCTTATAGCTAGACTTTTTGGAGTAGGGGTGCACAATCAGTTGGTTCACATCTCCAGACCATTGATTCTGGGAGCATATGAGCATATCTTTCTCTTAATCTTAGCCGGCTCCTATGCTAGAAATGACACATCTGATTGAGTTTTCGCCTAGCTGGAGGCATTAAACTCAGCACATATAGATACCATTCGCCCCACATTCCACCATCATTTTTATACATAGCATAGTTTTGTTTTAGCATATTTCCCTTTTATATTGCATATTAACAGGTTGGCCGGTGCTGAATATAATTTCAAGAGCAATTACAAGTGATTTCTACCCATTCTCTCCCTGCAGCATTTATTTTCTTTTACATTCATGCATGAGGACATGCAAGAACTTAGGCATGGGGGGGTAGATACAGAAAAACTGAAAAAAAAAATTTTTGTGCCAACACTTAGGAAAACCTCGGAGCTGCATGTAAAATGTACTTTAGGACCTTAAATAAAAGAACAATCGACTCCACCTCCAATGCTCGCATTGGAGCTAGAAATCGTTCGCAACAGCCACTTCCGACTCACCTGCTCACCTTTTGTTCTAAATTTAGGGTCAAGCTAATTGTAACCCGATACGGGAAATTCACGAAGTACAAATTATATGAGGTTACATGTTTATAGCATATATAGATATTGCATTCATGAATAAGATTATTTTATTAAGAGAATGCATTAGGGATTTTATCCTTTAGTTGATTCCTGTAATCTGGAATCCATTACAACTTTTCACACACACGTAGAATTTGCAATGGTTTCACGGTGAAGGTTGATAAACGTCTTCAGTCTATCGAGAAGAAGCAGTGCTTCTTTTCCTGAACCCTTGGATAGTGTTTTCGGAGTCAGGCTGATTTTCTTCCAAAAATCCACCAAATAATGTGAGATGAGAGTATAGTGTATTGGTGCTCTAAGATTAGTGCAAGGAATCTGGAATCCTAGATAATTAGGTAATGATACTCTGAGTTTAGACATAGTTGTCGCTCTCGGTTCCCACGTATACATTTTTGTGCAAAATTTTGAGAGCTACCAAATAAGGCAAATACGCGGAAAGCGAGTTTTCATAAAACTAGGGCTAAGGTGGATGGTTATGACCATTCTTTACGGAATCCTCGGCTGAAGGAGGGTATTGATGTCAAGGTCAGAAATACACCATCCTATCCGTCTCTCCTGGTGCCGTGAGTAGGCACTTCCACCAAATAAGCCACCCAATGTCTCTTGAGTACCACCAATCCCTAATAATGCCTCCTTAATAAAGTTCATGGATGTATGCCAGTTGTGCTATGCTGAAAAAAAAATGATGAAAAGGAAGAAAAATTGAAAAAAAAAAGAAAAAGAAGAAAAAAAAAATTTTTGGAAGAAGAAGAAAAAGTGTTTGTGAATATTTAGTATTTATTTCATTTGCATTGAGGCAATTCCACCAAACAAAATTGAGCTCCACCAAATATGGCCTTAACCTATTTTTCTTGTGTTTCTGACCGCCTGAATAATGGCTGAGGAATTCCGACTTAGTGTTAGGGTTATGAGAACTTAATTAAAGTGTTAATGCCTAGTGAGACCACCAAATACAGATCCTATGTGTGAATCTAGTGAGGTTGTGAGCTCTAAGAAAAAGAAAGAAAAAGAGCAAGAGAGAATGAATACAAGGGAATCAAAAGGGAGCATAGTTTTTCTTGTCTTTCTCTGAGTTGAGTTACTTAGTAATTCAGGAATCTAGATTCTGTAGTACTAGTCTCTATGTAGCACCAAGTGAGAATGAGCCACCAAATATACAATCCTTTCCCTCAAAGATTCTCTACCGAAGCCTAAAGCCAGTGTGGAATTCATAAAATATCTTGAATACCCTGAGGGAAGAAATCCACCTATCCCGCTAGAATTTTTATTAGGGTTCAAGTACAGGCTTTAGAGGTGTATTAGTCTTCACTCGAATCCGTTGCAAAAGCTACATAGCTACACCTTCATGATTGTCTGGATTTCTAGAGCATAGGATGAAAAAAAAAAGGAGAAAAATCTCTATGCAAACACTTGGTAAAATAACCAGTCCCTTAGGGACCCTTGCTGTAAATAATTTAGTCTTGCATTTGCTAGGGACTAGCAAGATTTAGGTATGGGGGTATGATTGCGCAACAATCATAGGTCTTAATTGGCCTAGATTAAGCTAGGACTTAGCATAAGTTAGGGTTATTCATGCATGCATACGCATTATCAGCATCTTTACTGCTTTTCTTTAGCTATTCATAAAATAATGTTATAATGTGTTGATTAAGTACATTATGTCGATTGCAGGGAATAAGCTAATCAGGAGCTGGATCTGAAGCTGGATCAGGAATAACGGGAGTTGTAGCAGAGCTGGAGCAGAAGGCCTAGTTTAGATGTAGGAATAATAATGTAAGGAGTTTAAAGGTTTTATATTCTATTAAGTAGAAATAAAGCAGTAAAATGTGAAGTGCTTAGGTCCATCCTAGCCCTAGGATAGCCTAGAGACTTCCCCAAGCCTTAGCCACCCTTAGATTAGGTCAAATCACCCTAGGAGGCCCTGAAACCCTAGTTCCAACCCTTCTCTGGATGTCCAGATAAGTTTTAAGACGTCCAGGACCCTTAGCCAACTCCCGCACACTTCAAACCCACTTCTACAGTGTTATTGGACGTCTAGACACTTTGTCAGACGTCTAATTTCTGCAAAATACCCAAAATAGAACTCGAAATCCTTCCTGACTCTGATTGGACGTCCAGACAACAAGTCTAGACTTCTGATTTTTGAGTATAAGATGTATGATTCTATAATTAAACGTCTGATACTGCTCTCCAATTCCTGTTTTGAGATTTAAGCCTTGATCTTGGATCTCTAGGTCCCTAAACCCAATTCCAACCCCATAGGAACCTAAATTAAGGTGCCCTAACCCTAGTACATCACCTCTAGACCTCCCTAAGGACCTAATTAGGTCCTCACTAAACCTAATTGACTTGGATCTTAGTCAATTCCATCAGCCTATTCAATTGGAATCATTGAGTCCAATTGAGCCCTGATCTCAGCACACACTGTCCAATTGCACTCAGTGAGAGTCCAATTGACCTAGACCTAACTTAATTGAGTTGTTTTACTCTCAATTAAGTTTCCACACACCTAATTAAACTTGTATTAAGTTTAATTGCACTTTACCTTAGTGAATTAGGGTTTATAACCCTAATTTGAGACCTACCATGACCTAAACCCACTAGAACCCAACCTAATCAACCTAGCCACCTAAGTTTCAACCCACACACACCCACGCACACCATCCACACGAAAATATCTAGCCTAGAGTTCTCTAGAACTCTCTACCATGTGTGGTTGCCTTGGTTGCCAAAAATAGCAACCAAGAGCCATTCAATTTTTAGATCCACATTTGTTGGATCTAAAAACCACCATCCACCCTCTCTCTCTCACTCTCCCACGAGCTCCCACCATAGGCCTTCTAGAGAACTCCATAATTCTCTAGAGAGCTTCCGTTATGTCTATAAAAAGACCCCTTGGGTGGCCATTGGCACCCATTCACTCCCTTGGCAATTGCTCTCCATTGGTGCCATTCACTCCACCTCCACGAGCTCACTACCACCACCATGGAGGACACCATGCCGGGATGTTGGATCAACCCTACTTCTATCCAAGGGTCGGCCTAAGCTACATTGGCCGCCCCTCATTCTCTTCTCGACCACTCCAAGGCCATCGAGGACCACCCCTGAATGCCCTCTATTCTTCTAGCTCTAGATCATGCTCTTCATAATTTTTATTGCTTTCATTTACTGCTTAGTATAGTAGTCTTACTTCTTCCCCAATGATGCATGCGAAATCCCCCCGCTGATTCTTGTATGTAATCATTTTCTGGTAGTTAAATTTAATTTTAGATTTAATTTTAAGCATTCATGTATAAGCTTTCCTCTAGATTTCCTTGTGCAATAACTCTCCCACGCTGAATGAAATTTCATTATATATATATATATATATCTTATGTGTTTGAAATCACCTTGAGCTAAATGATTATCATATTTGCGTGATTTAAGTGCCTGTTCTTTAACCGCCTATATATTACGCACCAGCATGTCTGTTAAATAAAGTAGAGCGGCTTTAAGATCGATTTCAAAAGCAAAAACAACGCCTCCCAGAGACGAATGACCAGGACTCAAAGTCATGTTATTTTCAAAACAATATCTTTGTTTGATCGTATTAAGCAACTATACTACGACGCTTTTATCAAAAATGCGATCTACGATTTCTCCCAACAAAATGGCGTCGTTGCCGGGGAGGCAACGTCATTTTTCTTGATTTCGATCTTTTACTTATCATTGACAAATCCGCCTCTACTTCATTTTTTTTTTGTGCTGGATAACACGGAAGAAAAAAGAAAAGGATCTGCGCACACAACGAGTGTGGAAAAGATATTAGGTTTATTTTCTGAACCATAGGACTAGATCTACTTCCTGCAATTTCTTTTAAAAAAAAAGAAATTTTTCTTATTTTCGTGAAAAAGAAAAGAAAATTGAAGAAAATCTAGATTAGGTTTTCTTTCGAATCTAGGTTGTTTTGAAAAAAAAAAAAGGAAAAAAAAAAGAGATTTTTGTTGAATCTTTTATTTTTAAAAAAAAAAGTGCAAAAGATTGAAAAAAAAAAGAGCATTTTTGGTGGAAGGCTTGAATTTCAAATTCAAACCTCTTTAAAAGCTTTTCCACCACCTTCTGATTTTCATCCAGATTTTAAATCTCACCTAAAAATTCGTTTGCCGAAAAATCCATTAGGAAAAAATTCTAAAATTTTGGAAAAACCTTCATTTTCAAACCATATTTCAAATGCCACCGTTACTTTGAGAAAACTCCAAGTATAAAATTTTTAAAAATTCTCGAAGTGCACGGAGGTCAGATAGACCCAGATTCAAAAATTTTCAAAGTTCCAAAAGCGTTTCCGAGCAATCCACGAATCTATTTTGACTAAAAATGGTGGGGTTTGAAAGATTATCTAATTGGCTTTATTTTTCATATTTTTTCCCAAATTTTTGAACATCATTTGATACTGTTTCAAAGTGAAATACAGTCCAGGGGTCAAAGTTCCAAATCTGACCCCCTGATATTTAAAATTTCCTAAAAATTCGGTTGAAACAGTAAAAATTCAAAAAAAATATTCTCTTAAAAACTAATTGGAAAAGGAATCTACTCGCGAAATTTAAAATTAATTAGATTCTAATTACTATCAGAGAATCAACATTAGTCTTGTGGTCTGCTGAAATTAAAAGAAAAACCCTAGAAGTGCATGCAACTTAGGTTGAACCTTTAGGGTCACAAATAGAGGCCACAGTTTTGGCTAACCTAGACTTAATCAAGTCTAGTTAGCCGGTGAGCTTGGTCACTTTTATCAAAAATGCGATCTACGATCTCTCAACACACGCTCGGGGTAGGTACTTTCTGATTAATCTCCTCTTAAGCCCCTCACTCTGGAAAGGCAAAAAAAAAAAAAGATAAAATCAATTAGGGCTACTTGCTTCACATTCCTAGTTAATTCACCAAGTTGCCTAATTTGATTTCAACAACAATACTGATTTATGCACCCATTTAAGGTAACTAGGGCTACTACCTTCTTGATTGAGCCCTAGATACCATATTTTGGCAAACTAAATTGGATCAAGAGTAGAGCCAAATTAAGGATTTCAATTTAGGATTTTAGAGACACACCTTCATAAGCAAGATTCAACTCTCCAAAAAGAGGTTTGCCTAAACCTTGGTTGAAGAGACCTATTCAAGAAAAACCCTAAAATTCAGGCTCTTAATCTCACTTGAATCCTAAAAGAAAGGACCTGAAAACTTCTCAAAGGACAAATAGGTAAAGTTGACCCCCTTGTTGGGTCAACCAACCTTGAAATTAGGTCACTTTTGCACTCAATACATCTAAAGTTTAAGTGGAATCTTAAGCACCCTTGCTCTTAACTAAAATTGGTAGACTTAAGAGGTTAAAGTCTCCATTCTGGTCTACCTGGAACATCAGTGACAAGAGAGGTCAGGTGGGGGAAACCCTATAACTCATGGGGACACTCTACCGTGTAGGGGTCATTATGGGACTCCCTCTCTGGCTGCCTAGGTATTTCTCAGGTGGACGGCTTTCTAACTAAGGGATATCATCTACCCTGAACCTCTATAGTCATCCAAATTTTTGGGTGTCTTGATTGGGTCCATCATATTCTAGTCTCGTCCAAACCATCGGTGCATGTTCAGTAGGAGGTCCTTAATACCATCCTTGAGGCCTCCTTTAGTGGTTCACTCCCAACGAGGCCAGGCCTCGACGTCCGTGTTTGTGCAGCAACCCCACCACATAGACATCTCCTCTGATTCATCTGAACCAAATTCTCCTTCTTCCATCATCATGGCACAACCAGTAGAAGAGAACAACCTTGAGAACCAACTCCGGTGCCTTAATGATTTATTTCAAGCCTTTGTAAACCCATCGCAATGTCCTATGATGCGAGATCACTACAATCCCGCTACGGTGGTGATCGAACCTCAAGTCCAAATCCAGGTTGGAGGTCCTGATTCTGAACTCAAGCCCAACATGATTCATGCTATTCCTTAGTTTCATGGGCTTAATTCCGAGGTTCTCTTCCAACACATCAAACAACTCAAACATCTGGCTCAGACCCTCGGGTCAAATGTCCAAAATCAGGATATTCTTCTCATGAAGATGTTCTCCTTCTCTCTCATGGACAAAGCAGCTCACTAGTATCAGACTCAAACTTGTCCAATCAACACATGGGTTGAACTACAATCCGAGTTCCTGAAAAAGTTCTTGACAGACACCAGATCACACACTTCACATAGTAGCCTGGAGAACCACTTCACGAAGCATGGGGTCGTTTCTTGGATCTCATGCGAAAGTGCCCCCATCACAGAGTTCCTAAATGGGAACAAGTCCAGTCTTTTTACCAGGGACTCCGTGAAGATATCCATTTATTCGTCAATGCAACTTGTGGAGGAAATATAATGGGTCAACACGAAGACACTGTGTGGAAGATTCTTGAGAATATGTGTGAGAACTCCATCAATAATGACTCCATGGGCATATTCGATCGGATGAATGCTCGTGCATCGACGAATCCAAGGGGAGCACATGAGACGTAGGGCCTGTCCTCTTTTGTCGACTTGGAATTAATGGCCAGTCGTTTGGACAAGGTCTCTTTCATAGAAAAGAAGGTGGATGAGCTAACTCGACATCTGCAGTGAGCCACCTCTGCGTAAAACCCGTTCGCACAGCCGCCCTCTAGGAGGGAAGTTGTGCATAACATCTATCACCAATCTTCACAGGGGATGGACCCATATCCACCCTCGTCTAACTCTAGGGCCAAAGGAAACTCGGATTGTAGTTCAACCCATGTGTTGATTGGACGCATTTGAGTCTGATACCAGTGAGATGCTTTGTCCATGGGAGAGAAGGAGAACATTTTCATGACAAGGATATCCTGATTTTGGACATCTGACTCGAAGGTCTAGGCCAAATGCTTGAGTTCTTTGATGTGCTGGAAAGGATCCTCAGAATTGAGCCCATGGAATTTTGGAATAGCATGAATCATGTTAGGCTTGAGCTCAGTAATAGGACCTCCAGTTGGGATTTAGACTTGAGGTTCCATCGCCACTGCAGCAGGGTTGTAATGATCTCGCATCATAGGACGTTGCGGTGGATTCACAAAGGCTTGGAATAAATCATTAAGGCGCTGAAGTTGATTCTCAAGGTTATTCTCTTCTTCTGCGGGTTGTGCCATGATGATGAATGAAGGAGAATTAGGTTCAGATGAATCAAAAGAGATGTCTATGTGATGGGGTTGCTGCATGGTCGTGCATGTTTCGTGTTATAGATATCGAGGTTACAAGTAACCTATCTTCATAGTTGCAAAACACGTCGATCAAATAAAATTTATACCGAAACTCCAAGGGAGTTTGCACCACAAAACACGCCTGTAATAACGCCTTCTTGTGCTATTTTCTAGCATTAACATTGCATAATAGGATCCTGTAATCGCATTTGTAAAAATGCTTGCATGCATGCATTTAATCAAGAGAGGAAGAGGAGTGAAACAATGGCTTGCATAGTTACATTTTATCTCAAGTGCCTCCTTGCAAATTCCACCTCTTTTTATTTTTTTCTCTCTTGATTTCTTCTTTTCTTCTTCCCGCGGCTGCACTTCTTCCCGCAGCAGCCGCATGCATTTACTCCACGTCACTTCTCCCTGCCAACGCCGCTCCCTATAGCTGCAACTCGCGCACCCTCTCCCTGCTGCAGCCGGCACACCACTCTCTCCTCCTCTATAAGAAGCTGCAGCTTCATCCTCGCAAGGGAGGCTGCTGCAGCAACGAAATAAACCCGTAACCATCTTCTCCACCGCTTTCCCCTCCCATACGTCGGCCCTCCGTCGAGGAGGCACCCGACGAGCAGGATAACCCACTGTGGTGCACACCACCACAGTGGGAGCACCACCGCCCAGCTCTTCGACAAGCCGATGGGCGTGGTGCATTCCCTCGCTTCGTTTTTTTTCTCTTTAACGCCATTGCCGCCGCTCCAAGCTTCGAAGCTTGAAGCCATGGCAGCAGCAGCCACGCAGCAGCAGCAGCAGCAGGTCCTCCCGCTCCTCCGCGACCGTCCCCGCAGCCGACCGTCGACTTTGCGCGCGCCTGCAGGGCCATTCCCCGCTCAACCTCCGTCCTGACGTCCCCGCAGTTGCACCTGTAGCCGTCCGCCGCGCGCACTGCAGTAGCCGGCTACGGCCTCGTGCCGCCCCCTCCCCCTCCTCCGCGACCCTCCGCGACCGCCTGCAGACCTCCTCCACACTCTCTCCTCCACGCCTTCACCCGCCCGTCGCCTTCGCGCACGCCTGCAGGAACCCTACGCGAAGTCGCGCCCGCATCCGCCGTCTTCAGACGTCTGCCTCCGCCTTCAGACGACGCGGCGTCAGACGTCCGCCGGAGGTGGCAGACGAATTAACTCGTGCATCCGCGATCTCTCGCTCGCCCGCTCTCTCTCTCTACTGATCTCTCCCGCCCGCTCCCGCTCTCTCTCTCACGTATTCTCTCTCTCTCTCTCTTTTTTACTCACTAACAGACACACACTCACAGCAACGCACACACACACACACGTTCACCGACGCACACACACCTATACCAACACATACACACACACTCACACACTTATAGTACTATATATATAAATATATACATACATACATACATACATATATATATATATATATATATATACATAGTATATCTATATAGTTATGTATACATACACATATATATAATATATATACATATATATATAATATATATATATATATATCTACTTATATATACATCTATATACTTATACATATACTTATATATATATAGGCATATATACTTATATACATATATATATATATATACATATATATAGTAATATATATATATATATACTTATATACATATATATACACATATATATCTATATATATATATCTATACATATATAACTATACATATATATATATAGATATATTTACATATATACATACATATGTACATATATTTTCATGTTATTTATTATACGCTGTATCGCGGGAATATCTGCACCAGTTGCTGATATTCCCTGATACACGCGTACAAAAAAAGCGTGGTCCCATACAGCCTCCATCCACACTCCACGCGGCACCTAGTCGTGTTGGTTGCGTCTCTCTAGACGTCGACTGACTCGACATAGTGCTACACTCCATCGCCACCTCCACCCCCACCCCTTTATATATATACTACATATATATATATATATACATACTATGTTTACTTTCTGTCTATTTGCTTTTCTGTTAGTAAAAAGATAAAAAAAAATACATAAAAAAGAAAAGATAATCTTTGACTTGCAGGTACCTCGTCTTACGAGTAGCAAGACTTTTTTTGGGACTCTGTTTCGCTAAAAGCCAAGGACACAATTTTGAGGGTGTGCCTCAAGAACAAGTATTACCATAAAAAACCTAAATAAGAAAAATACCAAAAACACAATAAACGAACGGAAGAGACGCGTTTTAAGGAAAACGTAGAAACTCGACTTTAACCCCACTTCCCTGTGTTCGACCCTAGGCCTAAAAGTGACAAGATAAAATCAATTAGGCCAGGTTAAAAATTTTGTAAAGAGATGGTTAGGTCTGAATTAGGTTAACCACTATACACATTTCAACGATAAAAATATCATATTAACAACCTATTCGGGTTGACCCATCATAACTTTTCTGGCGCCGTTGCCGGGGAGGTGCGCCTTCGAGTAAGTTTCTATCCAAATCCTTTCAATTTTTCTCTTTCCTCTTCACGGGTATTGTTGTTTTTGTTGTGCAGGAGAACTTGGTGGAAGGAGAAGGAAAGCAGACGAAGTCGAGAACGAGGGTAGATCCAAGGCGGGAACGAGAGCGTGAAGACGCTGACACCGCATTGGAGCTTTGCATACGTTGCCGAACAAGTAGGTTTTCCTTTTCTTAGCAAACTAAGATTAAATTACCACCTCAATAAAAAAAAAAAAAACTAAAAACTAAAAAATTAAAAAAAAAAAAAACTTCTTGGGATTTCTCGAGGCAAGTGGATTAAAATTCACTTGTTTGATTGGTTGACTTCACTCCCATTGCCCTGGGATTTCCCGCCACACTTCGCATAGCGAAAATGCGAGAATCTTGATTCTTGGATTTTTCGCCATGGGAAGTATTCTTTGAGGCAAAGAAATGACTGCTTGCATCCCTCTTTTGCCTCGCTTATCTTTAATTCAGGATCACATTTTTGGTGGGGAGACTTGGAATTGAGTTAATTCTAACCTCACCATGACTTTTCAACTTGCCTGTGATTCGATCCGGAATATTTCAACACCAACAACTTTATTTTCTTTATCTGTTGGTTGAGCCTTATGTGGACATTCTTCTTGGTGATTGGGAGCATTTGAATTGAAGTGCCTTGGCTCCCTTTCACATTGATATAAAACTAATTCGTGCATCCACACTTAGAAATCTCCATTTAGGGTAGCCCATTGCATTTTAGCATGCATTAACTAACTGATAATTGAAGAAGGGTTTCTTGGGTTTTAGAAGGAAAACCTGTATTTTTGCAAAAACCCGGAGATTGGTTGAATTGGTAATTCAGCAAAACCGTAAAATCCATACTACTTAAGGCTGAACTCTAAAAAACCATTCACCAATAAAAACTTCAATTCGGGGAGATTTCCCCGTTGCATGCTTGTTTTTACACACTCTGAAAATCAATCACTTGGGCATTACCCGTAAACAACGCCCTTCACATTCCAAAAGCACTTGACCCTAAGCCTCTAATTAAAACTGGCAGTAACTTGACCCTTTTTAAGGATTGGAGGTCTAACTACCTACGTGTAGCGGTTACGTGCTGGTGAGAGTTCCCGCGTGCTATCGGGTGTCTAAGACTGGGGCAAACGGCCTTTCAATCTGGCCCGGTGGTTCCGCGGTGCTCGCATTCGGTTCCGTAGTTCGTGATAGTAGGTAACTTAGATCTTTAGGTCTAAGGGCACACTGTAGAGGTTAGGAACTTGACTGTATTGATTTGTAATCAAGTGTACCTTTGCGGCGTCATTTCTCTCATCTCTTTTCCCCTCTTATCCCCCCAATTCTTCCTGTGATAGTTCATGTTTGGGAGGAGGTCACACAACCCTGAATTGTTTGAATTGACTGATAAATAGCCGAATCATCCTCCTCCTCCACAAACATGGCACACACCCCCACCTCACCATTTCGTCACAATTCCAATTCTTTCAACACCAGGCTTATCCCGAGAAACCCTGTAAGACCTTCCTTGTCGAGTATCGCGCCAAGCGACTCGGTAAGCCATGTGGAATTGGCTTCTGTGAGCCAGTATTTCAACACGGAGGACCAAGCCTCCGTGTGCTCGGACACATATGCGGACACGTCTTCTGAAATAGAAGACGCTTGCGCCCGGGGGAACAACCCATTTTCTGCCACGTATAACCCTGGGTGGCGTAATCATCCGAATTTCGCATGGTCCAACAACCCGCAACGCCAAAACCCCGCTGGTGGACCAGGGCGATCGTCCGCACCCGTCATCCCAAGGGCCCAGTCTAATCCTATGGAAAATCCACCATCAGGTCCTTGCGTACAGAAAACCAAACACGCATCAAAGCCTCTTGATAAATTGATGCGAATGATGACGGAAATGTCAAAGCGCCATAAAGAGAACATGACCTCTCTTCAGCATTTGGCGCAGCAGAATGCTGAGATCAGTCAACTAAGCATGGCGACTCGATCTCAGGGCACTCTTCCCGCCCAACTTGTTCCGAACCCGCAAAACTTCGTACCCTGTGATCCGCAACCACAGGTACAACCTTCTCAGGAACAGGTTCAAATTCTGCAAGCTCCGAGTATTCCTCCAGGATTTCAAGTTAATCCTGCTGCAACACCGCACTCTTATGCTGATAGTGATTACATCAAGGATGACACGTTTGACGAGGACATGACTGTCATTACGTGTATCGAGCTAATTGGAGCCGATTCAGACTGCTGCGAATTACCTGACGACTGCCTGACCAACACAAACTGTGACATTCCCCAATCCCTCCCCATTCCCGTACCTTCTCCTGATCAGACTTCTAAAGAGGTTTTCTCCGCTTCCCATACCTCGTGGTCTGAGTCATCGCCGGGCTGCTCACCGCCGGTCCGCACTATGGAAGACCAGATTGCCCTTTCTTTCCCGCCAAATCAGGCGGATTTGCAACTCCACACTGGGACCTTGAGCCCACATCTTATTCACCAGGGCTATTCCCAAAAAGCCCCTCTTCTTGGCCAATCTAAGGGCCAACTTCCTCTTCCTGATCTATTTTCTGATCCGCCTGGGACACTCTCATCCCAGAAAACGCCAAATCTCTCACCATCCACCATCACTTTTCACACCTCTATCGCAATCACTTCACTTTTCTCTTCACCACCCACCATCCACCCACCCTTCCACCCTGATCTATACCCTGAACCTCAGCTCTTATTACCCGATCTTCCATCCTTTCTTTGCCTTTCCCTACATGCATATGAGGACATAGCATTGTTTGGCATGGGGGGGTGGATAGGCATCCATAGGATCCAGGTATGTTATGGTATCATACAGTTCCCACCTATTTATAAATATGCAAGAAAAAGAAAAAAGAAGAAAAATATATATATATATATATATAATAATAATAATAAATGGTGTTTAGTAATGATTTGAAAGCTGAAACAAAAAGGCAACAAGTGTTTATGGATATTCAACCTCTGTTTTGAAGACTTTCCAGGCCACAAAAGCTTGATTCGCTCAGGCTCGGCTTAATTCACTTAAAGCATTGACAAAATAGATCAAGATCTCTCCTAACTAAGGATGTATTCTTGTACCTGAGACACAAGTACAAGATCCATTGGTTTACTTTTACTTGAGAGCTTAAGTAAACGTGGTTCACACTACACATATCAGGAAAGGCCAGGGGAACATAAGATCCAACCCTAGTGTTCATTAGGGAAGGTGGAGTCCTTACCTGTGCATGCAGGTAGACTTTTTATCCCAGGCTTTAGTCTTGTGTTTAGGAGCGACTCTTTCCACCAAAAAGAAACTCTCCCACCAAAAAGAAAAAAAAGTGTGCTCTTTCAAAATGTGTTGTAAGAGATATACTGACACGTGTTTCAAAAAAAAGAAAAAATAGAAAAAACAAAAAAAAACAAAAAAAAAGAGAAAAAAAGAGTTGTCAAAAAAAAAAAAAAAAAGATGTTGCAAAGGAGTCAGTATATCTCATAAATGTCTGTATAATTTGTTTTCCGGTGAGCCAAAAAAAAAAAAATCAGAAAATGGGAGTGGAGTTTTCCGTCGTCATCTTAAGGGTCAATCCGAAGACATGAGCTGAAATTGGGACCAACCTGTACTTAAAAATTCGTGAAACCCTGGGATTGAGTCTTAATGTTCATCTGGTCAGTCTTGATCCTTCACTATGCACAAACCATAACCTCTTGAGCTCTCGAGTACGGCAAAAACCTCCTGGGTCCTGGAAATCGTACTTAAGGTTTAAATATCAAGAGTCCTGGTTAGTTGAGAGATGATCTATGTCATGTGAGACTTAAAGTACTGGTAGTCTTCTTTACAATTGGTTCTCACAATATTCGATAATAAACACACCTATATCACCTCGGAAGAAAATCTTCAGCTTAAGATTATTTCTAAATACTATTTTGCTAGGGACTAGCAAAAGATAGGCATGGGGGTATATGTTTGCACCACAAAACACGCCTGTAATAACGCCTTCTTGTGCTATTTTCTAGCATTAACATTGCATAATAGGATCCTGTAATCGCATTTGTAAAAACGCTTGCATGCATGCATTTAATCAAGAGAGGAAGAGGAGTGAAACAATGGCTTGCATAGTTACATTTTATCTCAAGTGCCTCCTTGCAAATTCCACCTCTTTTCATTTTTCTCTCTCTTGATTTCTTCTTTTCTTCTTCCCGCGGCTGCACTTCTTCCCACAGCAGGCGCATGCATTTACTCCACGTCACTTCTCCCTGCCAACGTCGCTCCCTATAGCTGCAACTCACGCACCCTCTCCCTGCTGCAGCCGGCACGCCACTCTCTCCTCCTCTATAAGAAGCTGCAGCTTCATCCTCGCAAGGGAGGCTGCTGCAGCAACGAAACAAACCCGTAACCATCTTCTCCACCGCTTTCCCCTCCCATACGTCAGCCCTCCATCGAGGAGGCACCCGGCGAGCAGGAGAACCCACTGTGGTGCACACCACCACAGTGGGAGCACCACCGCCCAGCTCTTCGACAAGCCGGTGGGCGTGGTGCATTCCCTCGCTTCATTTTTTTTCTCTTTAACGCCATTGCCGCCGCTCCAAGCTTCGAAGCTTGAAGCCACGGCAGCAGCAGCAGCAGCAGCAGGTCCTCCCGCTCCCCCGCGACCGTCCCCGCAGCCGCCCGTCGACTTCGCGCGCGCCTGCAGGGCCATTCCCCGCTCAACCTCTGCCCTGACGTCCCCGTAGTTGCACTTGTAGCCGTCCGCCGCGTGCACTGCAGCGGCCTGCTACGGCCTCGTGCCGCCCCCTCCCCCTCCTCCGCGACCCTCCGCGACCACCTGCAGACCTCCTCCACGCTCACTCCTCAACGCCTTCGCCCGCCCGTCGCCTTCGCGCACGCCTGCAGGAACCCTACGCGAAGCCGCGCCCGCATCCGCCGTCTTCAGACATCTGCCTCCGTCTTCAGACGACGCGGCGTCAGACGTCCACCGGAGGCGGCAGACGTCTTAACTCGCGCGTCCGCGATCTCTCGCTCGCCCGCTCTCTCTCTCTGCTGATCTCTCCTGCCCGCTCCTGCTCTCTCTCTCACGTATTCTCTCTCTCTCTCTCTTTTTTACTCACTAACAGACACACACTCACAGCAACGCACACACACACACGTTCACCGACGCACACACACCTATACCAACACATACACACACACTCACACACTTACAGTACTATATATATAAATATATATATACATAGTATATCTATATAGTTATGTATACATACACATATATATAATATATATACATATATATATATAATATATATATATATCTACTTATATATACATCTATATACTTATACATATACTTATATATATATAGGCATATATACTTATATACATATATATATATACATATCTATATACATATATATATACATATATATAGTAATATATATATATACTTATATACATATATATACACATATATATCTATATATATATATCTATACATATATAACTATACATATATATATATATATATATATATATATAGATATATTTACTTATATACATACATATGTACATATATTTTCATGTTATTTATTATACGCTGTATCGCGGGAATATCTGCACCAGTTGCTGATATTCCCTGATACACGCGTACAAAAAAAGCGTGGTCCCATACATCCTCCATCCACACTCCATGCGGCACCTAGTCGTGTTGGTTGCGTCTCTCTAGACGTCGACTGACTCGACATAGTGCTACACTCCATCGCCACCTCCACCCCCACCCCTTTATATATATACTACATATATATATATATATATACATACTATATTTACTTTCTATCTATTTGTTTTTCTGTTAGTAAAAAGATAAAAAAAAAATACATAAAAAAGAAAAGATAATCTTTGACTTGCAGGTACCTCGTCTTGCGAGTAGCAAGACTTGTTTTGGGACTCTGTTTGGCTAAAAGCCAAGGACACAATTTTGAGGGTGTGCCTCAAGAACAAGGATTACCATAAAAAACCTAAATAAGAAAAACACCAAAAACACAATAAACGAACGAAAGAGACGCGTTTTAAGGAAAACGTAGAAACTCGACTTTAACCCCACTTCCCTGTGTTCGACCCTGGGCCTAAAAGTGACAAGATAAAATCAATTAGGCCAGGTTAAAAATTTTGTAAAGAGATGGTTAGGTCTGAATTAGGTTAACCACTATACACATTTCAACGATAAAAATATCATATTAACAACCTATTCGGGTTGACCCATCAGGAGTCACAGGTCGAACACAAGGAGGCGACGTTTACTTTATTGAAAACTATGCTTCATTTTGTTTCTTTTTAGTATTTTAGGGTTTTGTTATTTTTTATGTTTTTGAAATAAAAGACAAGCAAATGATTCACAAGATAGAGATGTGGAACAAATATGATATATATATCAATTCAATGTCGATTACAATGAACTACAAAAGCATAAAAAGAGAGGGAGGTGAGAGGAAATCTCCCGAATCGGCTGTTCGGCGAGATGACGGTGCCTGGCAGAAGCTCGGACGAAGGAGGTGAGGAGTGGGATGATGGAGGTGAGATGCTGGAGGGCATTAGATTAAGGAAAGCTTCGGCGTAGCTCTGGAATGGAGGTGAGAAGACAGAGTTGATCTGCTATCGAAATGGAGGTGGGAGGATGGTTCCAAGGTGACCTATGAAGGGAGATGGGAAGTTGGAGGAGTATTTGTTGGGGCAGAGGTTCGCTACACTAATATGCACCTTGGGAGCTTGAGAATAAGCTCTAATGGAGCATTGGTAGGCTTGCTAGTGCTTGGGACTATGTGGGAGTAGAGTAGGTAGAGATGGCTTGGAAGGGAGGGGGTGTAGGTCCTTTTATAGTGGAGGAGAGGCAAAAATCATATCTGGGTCTTTACTGACGTCCACAAACACCGCTACAGCTGTAGCTGAAGATCTGCCCTTCAATTGCTCTTGCTGGTGCGCATGGCCCTTTAGTGACGTCCATAAACATTTCTGCAACTGTCGTTGAAGATCCGGCCTTCAATTCCTCTTGCTGGCACGTGCGGGCCTTTAGTGACAGCTGCAAGTGTCACTAAAGGCCCTCATAAATGTTGCTGAAGATCCTCGCGTCTCCCTGTTGGCGTGTGCTCCGCTGGCACTGCGTGATTAGTGCACCTATGTTGCGTGCACGCTGCCGTGTGCTGGCATGCACGTGCACGTACGCTGCGCTGCTGCCACTACGTGCTGCATGGCTGCAGCTGAGCAGCTGGCCAAATTGCAAATTGGGGGGGCTGTGGGGATTCGGACCCGCGCCCTGCCCTTGAGAACTGCAGTCTGGACCATTGCTCCAAGTGTGTGGATGCGTCGTGAGGAGGAGCTTGGTGCAAAGCTTCCCAGCTATTGGATCTTGATCCAACAGCTAGGATTCAAGGGTGTAGATGAAGAAGAAATTGGGTAGTGCTACTAGCCGGTGTTTGGCGGCCTGGATGGCACCATGTGGCGCCATCTGGACCGTCCATCTTCTTCTTCTTGTAGAGGGTGCCACGGTGCTTAGATCAGGATGGTTCTCGCGATGCCGGATTGCAATCGTTGCTCCAGATCCATTCGTTTGGTTGGATTATCCATTCAAAACCCATATGGATGTCGCATTGCCCCCTTGGCCGTTGATCTTCCTCGAGCTTAATAATGCTACAAGACTCCGATCTGGACGATTTCAGAGACGTTAGTCTTCGATCGTCGCCTCGATTAGATCCGTATGGTCTGATCATCCATCCGAGGCCCTGAAATAAATCCTCTTTTCTCTTGACCCTAAAAAAGACTTAATTAACCTAAAATATAAACAACTACTCTAAATGCAGAATGATGCATGCTATGCAATATTTATATCATGATATGCAGTGCTAAGCCTAAGAACTATCACAAATAAGCATTTTATGATGAATTTATACGTGTTTATCATACCCCCATGCTTACCTTTTTGCTAGTCCCTAGCAAAATTAACCTAGATGCTATGTATAACAGTAGAATCAAGGTTCGAGTATTTAGGCAAAATTCATTGATTGCTTTAGAAAATCTCATCCCTAAGACCTAATTACAAAAACTCAATAGTGCTCGGGTGCCTACCAGAATGCAGATCGTCCAAGCCCTCGCCTTATTTGAGAAGATAATTTTTTTTTCTTTTCTAAATTTTCTGTACTTTTGGAGTTTGAGAGTTACGGGATAACTTTTTACTGCTACCCGACCCACCCAAGACTCGAAAAGGACTCTAAGTGCTAAGCATCTTTGTGAAAAAGTGATAGACTCATAAAACGGCCGTTAATATGGACTTCAGGTTTCTATGACCCTAAGTGACATTGCCTAAAGGTTTATCTTTACGATCGGTAGCTTTCTCCCTACTTCTTTTATTTATGGGGTCAACACAATGGTGAATCCAGTGTATATCTCTCTGGTTTATTCTACTTCCCCGCTTCTTCCCTAAGTGTTTTGCGAATTATTGTGCATTTTTTGTGAGCTGGGTTCTGGACAATCGGCCGATGAGCTGTTACCACCGACAACTTGCCAGCCATACTCGTGCGGTGAAGTATGGTTTTATTTGTTTTTTTATTTTCTCCTATTTTTCTCTTTTTTTTTCTTTGAGTGTTTCTTTTTTTTTCTAAGTAGGTGGCTTCCTTGATTTAAGATTTGCCTAAAGGTAGTACAACAAAAATGGTCTTGTGGCTGGGCTCTGGACAACCGGCCGATGAGCTGTTACCACCGACAACTTACCAGCCATACCACCCAAGTCAGTCAATTAGCTACCCAATTTTCGTAAAAATCGTAGGAAAGTGAGTCAGTGCAAAATAATGTGTGTAGTTGCTTAGGCTTAAAGTCCCCCCAAATCAGAGGGCGGGTTGATAAGTCGCATACTTATCATCCCAATTTATTTACCAAATTAAAATTAATTTTAATTAGTGAGGGCTCAAGACTAAATCCACATTCGAGTGGACACCCGGGCTAATTAAGCCAGAAGACCTGAAGAGTCTAAGTATCCAGGTCTCAAAGAATCAATTGTTAAAGTTTACAACTCCTAATGCCTAAGTTCTCATCTCTTAATTCTAATTTCTTTTTTTAACAAGAATCAAATAATAGGAAATTACTGTTACAGCTGACAAAAAGGTTATAAAATATGTCCACCCCCCCATGCTTAGCTTTTGCAATGTTCTCATTGTGAAAAAAAATGAAAGCATGCAAGAGAGTAGAAGTGGAAGAATAGCACCTGGTTTCCGTGAGACACTGGTCAGCTTGGAACAATCTTTACATGTGCTAAGTTTAGTTCCTTTAGCTAGGCGAGGTTCTCAATCAACAATAACTAAACATTGAGGCCACAACAGTTCAGTTTCCAAGCCCCCAGGTATGGGTCTCGGAGAGTGAAAATGGGCTTACCAAAGAGATGAACAATGAAAGTGGCAAGCTGGTGGTGCAGGGAGAGCCCAAATGGTCTCCTATAGGAGTTTTGTTGATTTATTATAGAGGAAGTGTAGTTTGGTATAGAATTTACGCAGTGGTTGGGTGAAAAAGGACAATGAGGGTTTTGTGATGTGCTAGGGATTTGTGGGTACTCTAGAATACCTAATGTTTGAAGAGTTCTTCCCCAATGTTCAATTTCATCCTCACACTCTAGGTTCTTAAACCAACCATCCTGATCCTCAGAATTCCCACCCACAAGTTGGACTTCAAACTCTAAGCATTCAGGATAAGGATATTGTTGGATTTTATCTTGATCACGTGAATCATCCAACAATTTTTTGATTTCATGTATATCTTCCTCATCCCGTGTTGCTACAATTAGTCGCATTTTTGCTTTGTCCTCAATTATTTCAGCAACTGTGTGATCTTCCCGAGTTTGGGTTGAGTTGGCCATTAAAAGGTTGTCTAAGGTATGTATAGCCATTACTTCCTCTATTCTACCAAGCTCCTCCATCGAACCACTTAGTTTTATTCTTCTTTGAGACCTCGAAAATATTGAATCGATTTGTCTTATTCCCTGAGGCCATTTCTATATTTCCCGATTCACAATCAATCCTCGCCTTGGCAGTAGCCAGGAAAGGTCTTCCCAAAATAATCGGGGTGTGGTTGAGCTGTTTTGGGGCTTCCATATCTAGGACCATGAAATCAGCAAGGTAATGTAAATCATAAACCTTGACTAAAACATCCTCCAAAATACCCCTTGTTTTTGTAATGGATCTATCGGCTAACTGCAAGGTTATGTCAGTGTGTTTTAGGTAGCCTAGACCCAATTCCATGTGCAGTGAGGTGGGGATCACATTAATGGAAGCACCTAAGTCGAGGAGGGCTCGGTTAGAAGTAACATTTCCTATTGTGCAGGAAATCAGCAGGTCTCCCGGGTCCTGCTTCTTAGGAGGTAGCTTGTTTATGATCAATGTGCTTGTGTTATCGGACAAAACTACTCTCCTATTGATTTCAGATTTTTCTCTACTCCTTTCTTTATATGCATTTAGTAAACCTATGGCATAGGCAGGGATTAATCTGTTAGTCGCGAGGAGTAAAATGATTGGTAATTTGGAAGACTAAAGAAAGGACATCCTTTCCTCCAATTTCTCCGACTTTTTCTGTTTGCCCATACAACAACAACATACTCCCAAATCAAACCCTGATGTTTTGTTGATCACATTCTTAGTTGGGAGTTTGGAATTCTTGCTACGGGGCCTAATGGGGTTGACATGGGGTTGGGTAGGCCCCTTACGTTTACGGCCACTCCTCAAGGTGATGGTGTTTGTCGTGGTAAAATGCTATTGGTTAGTGCCTTGGGGAGGGTTGGGCAAAACAGGAGGCTCCCAGTTGATTATGGTAGGAACTTGGTTACCTCCGGGAGGGGCTAGGGTAGCCTGATAGATAGCATGAGCTTGAGCATGTGACTCCTGTTTACACCTCAAAACACGCCTATAAGGACGCCTTCTTATGCTATTTTCTAGCATTAACTATGTATATTATAATCCTATAGTCGCATCTGTAAAAATACTTGCATTCATGCATTTAATTAAGAGGAGGGAAGATTGAAATAAATGACTTCATAATTCACTTTTTTCCTCGAGTGCATATTTGCAAAAATTCCCTTCTCTATTTTTATTTCCTCTTGATTTCTATTTTTTCTCCCTATGGCTGCAACTTCTTCTCCGCTGCCTCTCCCTGCCGTCCTTCCCGCTGCTGCAACTTCCCGCGCGCGTCCGCCCTCTCCCTGCCCAAGCCATTCCCTACGGCTGCCATTCCTCCCATTCCCTGCATGCTGCATGACCATGCTCTCTTCTTCTATAAGAAGCCACGGGTTCTTCTTCTTCGGAGGCTGGCGGCAGCAAGAAAAAAACCCACCTTCAGCTCATCACCACCACCGTCCTCCCCTCCATACGCCGGACCTCCTTCGAGGAGACACCCGGCGGGCAGGAGCTCACTGTGGTGCACACCACCACAGTGAGACCACCACCGCCCAGCTCTTCAAAGAGCCGGTGGGCGTGGTGGCTCTTCTCTTTTTCATTTTTTTTCCCATTCCCGCACTTCCCGCCATGGCTGCCGCTTCAAGGTCTGAAGCTTGAAGCAGCAGTAGCAGCGGCCCCCGCAGCCTCCGCGAGCAACTGCAGGCGCCCCAGCCCCTCTGCGCGCGCCTGCAGGCCTTCCCCGCCTCCGTTCGTCTGCTCTGTCGCCCGCCTCTGCGCCCGCAACCGGTCGCTGCGCTCCTCAGCAGCGGCCTGCCAGGCCCCTTCCCGCCTCCCTGCCAGCACCCACAGAGCCCCGCGCGCACTGTCGCGAGCCTCCGCGCTCGCAGCAGGTCGACGCAGACTCCTCATCTCCTCTGCGCGAGTACGCCCCCGTGCGCCCGCGACCTCCAGACGTCGGCCGCCATCTGCAGACGACGTATCGTGCCTCCTGCAGAGCGGCTGCATTCTCTCCCTCTGCCGCCCGCTCTCTCTCTCTTTTTTATTTAACTCACAGCAACACACACACACACATTCACCGACGCACACACACATTCACCGACACACACTCACACACTAATAGTAACTTATATACATACATATATATATATATATATATATATATATACATATACATATATCTATATATATATACTTATATATACATAGTATATCTATATAGTTATGTATACATACATATAATATAATATATATATACATATACATATATAATATATATATATATATATATATACACATACTCATATACATATATATATATATACATATCTATATACTTATACATATACACATATATATATACATATATATCTAGATACATATATACTTATATACATATATATATATATATCTATATAGTATTATATATATATACTTATATACATATATACATAGCTATATATATATATACATACATATATATATATATATATATACACCTATATATATATATATATATATATATATCTATATATATCTATACATATATACTTATACATTTATATACATACATATGTACATATATTTTCACGTTATTTATTATACGCTGTATCGCGGGGATATCTGCACCAGTTGCTGATATTCCCTGATACACGCGTACAAAAAAAGCGTGGTCCCATACATCATCCATCCTCCATCCACACTCCACGCGGCACCTAGTCGTGTTGGTTGCGTCTCTTTAGACGTCGGCTGACTCGACATAGTGCTACACTCCATCGTCACCTCCACCCCCACCCCTTTATATATATACTACATATAAATATATATCTATAGCTACTATATTTACTTTCTATCTGATAGCTTCCTTAGTAAAAAGATAAAAAAAAAGGTATAAAAGTGAAAAGATAATCTTTGATTTGCAGGTACCCCCGTCTTGCAAGTAGCAAGACGTGTTTTGAAACTCTGTTTTGGCTAAAAGCCAAGGACACAATTTTGAGGGTGTGCCTCAAGAACAAGGATTACCAGAAAAAAAAACCTAAATAAGAAAAATACCAAAAACAGAATAAACGAACGGAAGAGACGCGTTTTAAGGAAAACGTAGAAACTCGACTTGAACCCCACTTCCCTGAGTTCGACCCTGGGCTTAAAAGTGACAAGATAAAATCAATTAGGCCAGGTTAAAAATTTTGTAAAGAGATGGTTAGGTCTGAATTAGGTTAACCACTATACACATTTCAACGATAAAAATATCATATTAACAACCTATCCAGGCCGACCATCATAACTTTTCTGGCGCCGTTGCCGGGGAGGTGCGCTTTCGAGTAAGTTTCTATCCAATTCCTTTAAATTTGTCTCTTCTCTCTTCACGGGTATTATTGTTTTTGGTGTGCAGGTGAACCTGGTGGAAGGAGAAGAAGGCTGACAAAGTCGAGGACGTGAGCAGATCCAAGGCGGGAACGAGAGCGTGAAGACGCCGACATCGCATTGGAACTTCGCACACGTTGCCGAACAAGTAGGTTTTCTTTTCTCATCAAATTAGGGTTAACTTGCCACCACACAAAAAAAAAAAAAAAAAAAATTTAAAACTAAAAATTAGAAAAACTTCTTGGGATTTCTTGAGGGCAAGTGGATTAAAATTCACTTGATTGATTGGTTGTCTTCACTCCCACTGCCCCGGGATTTCCTGCCTTACTTCGCATAGCGAAAATCCGAGAATCTTCATTCTTAGATTTTTCGCCGTGGGAAGTATTCATTGAGGCAAAGAAAAAGATTGCTTGTATCCCTCTTTTGCCTCACTTATCTTTAATTCAGGATCACATTTTTTGGTGGGGAGACTTGGAATTGAGTTGATTCCAACCCCACCACGACTTTTCAAATTTGCCTGTGATTCGATCCTGAATACTTCAACCCCAAAAATTTTATTTTCTTTATCTGTTGGTTGAAGCCTTGTGTGTGGATATCTTTCTAGTGATTGGGAGCACTTGAATTGAAGTGCTTTGGCTCCCTTTCACATTGGTATAAAATTGATTCACGCATCCACACATAGAAATCTCCATTTAGGGTAGCCCATTGCATTTTAGCATGCATTAACTAATTGATAATTGAAGAAGGGTTTCTTGGGTTTTAGAAGGAAAACCTGTATTTTTGCAAAAACCCGGAGATTGGTTGAATTGGTAATTCAGCAAAACCCTAAAATTCATACTACTTAAGGCTGAACTCTAAAAATCATTCGCCAATAAAAACTTCAATTCGGGGAGATTTCCCTGTTGCATGCTTGTTCTTACACACTCTTAAAATCAATCACTTGGGCATTACCCGTAAACAACGCCCTTCACATTCCAAAAGCACTTGACCCTAAGCCTCTAATTAAAACTGGTAGTAACTTGACCCTTTTAAGGATTGGAGGTCTAACTACCTACGTGTAGCGGCTACGTGCTGGTGAGAGTTCCCGCGTGCTATCGGGTGTCTAAGACTGGGGCAAACGGCCTTTCAATCTGGCCCGGTGGTTCCGTGGTGCTCGCATTCGGTTCCGTAGTTCGTGATAGTAGGTAACTTAGATCTTTAGGTCTAAGGGCACACTGTAGAGGTTAGGAACTTGACTGTATTGATTTGTAATCAAGTGTACCTTTGCGGCGTCATTTCTCTCATCCCTTTTCCCTTCTCATCTCCCCAATTCTTCCTGCGGTAGTGCATGTTTGGGAGGAGGTCACAAAACCCTGAACTATTTGAATTGACTGATAAATCTAGAAAACAAGTCGAATCGTCCTCCTCCTCCACAAACATGACTGCACGCCCACCCCCAAATCCCGAGGGAGGAAACCGCCCTCAGAATCCACCAGGTGGTGGAGCCTTAGAACCCATAACCCGCCTCCAAGCCCAAATGGAAATGTATAATGAGCAAATCGAAGCCATTCGGGAAACATTGGAGGAAATGCAGAACCCTCCCGAACGGGAGGAGCCTAGGTCTCTTAGCTCTTATCAGAATCCCGCTGCTACAGAGACCATAGGACAAATTCGGGTTCCCATGGGCGGGGACGACTTTGAATTAAAACCAAACATAATTGGCCTAATCAATTTTCACTTTCATGGTCTTGCAAGTGAAGACCCATTTCTCCACTTGGAAGACCTAACCCGACTTGCTGAAACCGTTAAACCAAGAAATGTCGGGTTATCTATAGTCCTCATGAAGATGTTCCCGTTTTCATTACGGGATAAAGCGTCGCAATGGTTACGCACCCTTGGGAGAACCATCCACTCTTGGGAAGAGATGCGAACAACATTTCTCAAGAAGTTCTTCCCAATCGGGCGAACCAATGCGCTTCGCCGTGCTATCACTTCATTTACGCAACAAAACGGCGAACAATTTCATGAGGCATGGGAGAGGTATAACGACCTCCTCAGGAAGTGTCCGCATCACGGTCTGCCTAAGTGGCATATAGCCCAGATTTTCTACTATGGGCTAAATGAGACTTTGAAGCAGATTGCAGACGCTTCCTGCGGAGGGAACTTTATGAATAAAGACGAGAATGGAGCATTCGAGCTGTTTGAAAATATGAGTGAAAACTCGATGAACAATGCTTCCATTGTCGCCTTTAATCGTACCAGCCAGCCCCGAAATGTCCACGAAGTTGACACGGGACCCTCCCATTCATCCACTGATCTAAGCCTTATTGCACAAAAACTGGATGAAGTCTCCGTCGTGCACAAGAAGCTGGACGAGCTTCTGGCCAACCCCGCCCGATCTATGGCAAACACCACCTCTTCACCACTTCGTCACAATCCAAGTTCTTCTAATACCAGGCTTATCCCGAGAAACCCCGTTAGACCTTCCTTACCGAGTGTCGCGCCAAGCGACTCGGTAAGTCATGTGGAACTGGCTTCTGCGAGCCAGTATTTCGACACGGAGGACCAAGCCTCCGTGTGCTCTGACGCATATCTACATGCGGACGCGTCTTCTGGCATAGAAGATGCTTGCGCCCTGGGGAACAACCCGTTCTCTGCCACTTATAACCCAGGGTGGCGTAATCACCCGAACTTTGCATGGTCCAACAACCCGCAATGCCAAAACCCCGCGGGTGGACAAATGCGACCGACCGCACCCGTCATCCCAAGGGTCCAGTTTAATCCTATGGCAAATCCGCCATCAGGCCCTTGCGTACCACAAACTGAACACGCATCAAGCCCTCTTGACAAATTGATGCGAATGATGACGGAAATGTCAAAGCGCCATGAAGAGAACATGACCTCTCTTCAGCACCAATTGGCGCAGCAGAATGCCGAGATCAGTCAACTACGCATGGCGACTCGATCTCAGGGCACTCTTCCCGCCCAACCTGTTCCAAACCCGCGAAATTTCGTGCCCCGTGGTTCTCAACCACAGGTACGACCTTCTCAGGGACAGGTTAATCAAGTTCTGCAAGCTCCGAACATTCCACCGGGATTTCAGGCTAATCCTGCTGCAGCACCACACTCTTATATCCCCATTGCAAACCCTCCTCCACCGTATGATCCCACTGGACCCGCATCGTCCAATGCTATCACTACGAGGAGCGGTAAGCAGACCGTCGATCCGCCTCGACCTGATCCTGGCCCATCTTCTTCTTCGCCCTCTCATTCGGAATGCATACCGCATTTGCGAGAGGATGATGCACCAAAACTTGTGCCAGAATCAGTCCCATTCCCTGAGGCTCTACTAAGGGAGCCAAAAGGCAAAAAGAAAAATACGCAGGCCTTTGACAACCTACGTAATTTGTTCAGGGATGTAGAAATCAAGGTACCCTTGCTCGAGGCAATCGACCACATACCTACTGTCGCTCGATTTTTCAAAGACTACACAACACCCAGGCGACAGTCAAAGAAGACTAAGAATCCGGTGGTTCTCTCGCCTCATGCGAGTTGTGCTATACTATCAAACTTACCACCGAAGCAGAAAGATCCGGGCACACCACTGATTTCCTGTAGCATCCAAGGCTGCAGTTTTAACCGTGCCTTGCTTGATCTAGGATCTTCCATCAATCTCATACCGACCATCATGCTCAAAAAATTTTCCTTGGGAAATCTGAAACCCACCCCTGTCACGTTACAGTTGGCAGATCGTTCTGTCAAAATCCCGAAGGGTGTGGTGGAAGACGTGGTGGTTAGGGTCAACAGTCTCTGTTTTCCTGTTGACTTTCTTGTTTTAGATATGGAAGTTCCTAGTTCACTTTCTGATTGTCCGATCATCCTCGGTCGACCTTTCTTGGCCACAGCCCGCGCCCACATCGACTGCGAGTCGGGCTGTATTGAGATTGCCGTTGGATCTGAGAAGCTCAAGCTTAACATATTCAAGGCAGCCAAGAACTTTGATTGCGATTGCATTGAGGATGACACGTCTGACGAGGACATGGCCGTCAGCGCGTGTATCGGACTAATTGGGACCTATTCGGACTGTTGCGGATTACCTATAAACACTGATAACTGCCTGACCAACGCATACTGTGACGTTCCCCAATCCCTCCCTTGTCCAGTACCTTCTCCTGGCCAGACTTCTGACGAGGTTTTCTCCGCTTCCCATACCTCGTGGTCTGAGTCATATCCGGGCTACTCACTGTCAGTCCACACTCATGAAGACCGAATTGCCCTTTCTTCCCCGCCAAATCAGGCGGATTTACAAATCCACACTGGGACCTTGAGCCCATATACTTCTCACTGGGGCTATTCATTTTTGGATCCATCTATCCAAGAAGCCCCTCTTCTTGGCCAATCTGAAGGCCAGTTTCTTCCTCCTAACTTGTTCTCCTACCCGTCTGGGACACCCTCGTCCCAAGAAATGCCAGATCCTTCCCCATCCACTCCCAAGCTAAAAGTGCTGCCTAATACACTCAAGTATGTTTTCCTGGGACCAAATGAAACGCTCCCTGTAATCATCAGTTCAAAATTAACCATGGAGCAGGAGTGCAAACTAACTAAGGTCCTCCTAGAACACAAGGCAGCTATTGGATGGTCTTTATCAGACTTATCTGGTATTAGTCCCTCCTACTGCACTCATCGTATATATACGGAGGAGGAGGCTCGACCTTCTCGCGAGATGCAGCGACGTCTCAACCCTAACATGCGGGAGGTCGTTAAGAATGAAATCATTAAGTGGATGGATGCGGGTATAATCTACCCGATCAGCGATAGCCCCTGGGTGAGTCCGATTCACGTTGTGCCCAAAAAGGCAGGACTCACCATCCGTGTCAATGACAGGGGCGAATCCATCCCTACACGCACTCCTACATCTTGGAGAGTGTGTGTAGATTATAGGAAACTCAATGCTGCAACCAAGAAAGATCACTTCCCGCTACCATTTATTGACCAAATCCTGGAGCGGTTAGCGGGAAATAAATTTTTCTGCTTCCTGGATGGATTCTCAGGATATAACCAGGTGGCAATAGACCCCCGAGACCAAGAGAAAACCACTTTTACCTGCCCTTTCGGCACCTTCACCTTTAGAAGGATGCCGTTCGGACTTTGTAACGCGCCAGCAACTTTCCAGAGATGCATGCTGGCGATATTTCATGACATGGTGGGTGACTTTCTCGAGGTCTTCATGGATGACTTTTCAGTCTTTGGACCATCTTTCGACGAATGTCTTGCCAACCTGACTCGCATCCTTAGGAGATGTATTGATGTAAACCTCGTGCTTTCCTGGGAAAAAAGTCATTTTATGGTGCATGAAGGAGTTGTTCTTGGACATATCATCTCCGATAGGGGTGTCGAGGTTGAAAGAGCTAAGCTCGATATCATTGCTGATTTACCTGTGCCTGGTTCTGTCAAACAAATCCGCTCCTTCTTGGGACACGTCGGTTTCTATAGGAGATTCATCAAAGACTTCTCCAAAATTTCTCGACCCTTAACTCATCTCCTATCAACCGACGTGCCCTTCGACATGGGCCCTGACTGTATACAAGCATTCACGCAACTGCGTAATGCTGTCACCAAGGCCCCTGTTCTCCAGCCGCCTGATTGGTCCCTCAACTTTGAACTTATGTGTGACGCTTCAGACCTTGCAGTCGGAGCCATCCTGGGACAAAGACGCGATAGACACCCCTTCGTGGTATGCTACGCCAGTAAGACGTTGGACGAGGCCCAGCGTAATTATACTACCACTGAAAAGGAACTACTGGCAGTCGTCTTTGGGCTGGAAAAATTCCGTTCTTACCTTCCGGGCTCTCACATTATTGTTTTCACTGATCACGCGGCCATTCGCCATCTCATGCACAAGAAGGATGCCAAGCCTAGACTAATTCGTTGGATCCTTCTGCTCCAGTAATTTGACATTGAGATTCGTGATAAGGTCGGAGCCCAGAATGTTGTGGCTGATCACCTTTCCAGACTGGACCCTGACCATATTGGACTTACTCTGCCAATTAATGAAGTTTTTCCTGATGAGCACCTATTGGCAATAAATGCGGCAAGTGGACCATGGTATGCCGACATTGCCAATTACCTTGCTTCTGGATCTCTTCCACGTGGCTGGCCTAAAAACCAGCGTGAGCGTCTCATGGCAGAAGCAAAGTATTATTTCTGGGATAATCCACTTCTTTTTCGGATAGGTGCTGATCAAATCATCCGTCGCTGTATTCCTGACAGTGAGTTCCCCAGTGTGCTATCCTTCTGCCACGATCAGGCCTGTGGAGGCCATTTCTCTGGGAGGAAAACTGCAGCCAAGGTGTTGCAGTGCGGTTTCTTTTGGCCCTCCCTTCACCAGGATGCGCACGCTTATGCCAAACATTGCACTAGGTGCCAGTCTTTAGGGTCAATGGCACGTCGTGACATGATGCCCTTGCAACACATCCTAGCTGCGGAAATCTTCGACATCTGGGGAATTGACTTCATGGGTCCCTTCCCTCCATCCAACGGCTTCGAATTCATCCTCGTGGCCGTCGACTATGTTTCAAAATGGATCGAGGCTATTCCCGCGCGCCGTGCTGACCATGTTATCTCCACCCGATTCGTCAAAGACCATATCTTTGTGCGTTTTGGGATCCCTCGGGCCATTATCTCAGATGGAGGAAGCCACTTTACCCATGCTTCTTTTCGGGCACTTCTGAGGAGATACGGAGTCCACCATCGTATCGCATCCCCGTATCATCCTCAGACGAACGGCCAGGCGGAAGTGTCGAACCGGCAAATCAAGCAGATTCTCCAGAAAACGGTTCGGCCTGACCGTAAGGATTGGTCCGACAAGCTGACTGACGCACTTTGGGCGTATCGGACCGCCTTCAAGGCTCCCCTTGGTATGTCTCCATATAGAATCGTTTACGGGAAGCCTTGTCATTTGCCTGTGGAGTTGGAGCACCGCGCTTATTGGGCGGTTCGCCAATGTAACCTCGACCCAGACTTGTGTGAACGAGAAAGGAAACTCCAACTCCAAGAGCTGGAAGAGCTCCGTCGTGAAGCCTATGATTCTGCTCTAACCTTTAAACAGCGCACTAAGGCTTTTCATGACAGCCATGTTCGGCGGAAGGAATTTGAGCCATCTCAGCAAGTTTGGCTCTATAATGCCCGACTCAAATTCTTTCCTGGGAAATTAAAGTCCAAATGGACTGGTCCTTTTCTGGTCTCAAGACCATTCCCCAATGGGGCCGTCGAAATCGAAGATCCCAAATCTGGGCGTAAATTTACGGTCAACGGGCAGCGTTTGAAACCCTATCTGACTCATGAACCTGCCCCCGTTGGAGAAACCGTTGCCCTGCTGGAGGGTAACTAATTCTTTGCCTCATTCTGAGTCCAGCTGGGGACATTAAATTCAGCGCTTGTTGGGAGGCACCCTAACAGCACTCACCATCCACCATCACTTTTCACACCTCTATCGCAATCACTTCACTTTTCTCTTCACCACCCACCATCCACCCACCCTTCCACCCTGATCTATACCCTGAACCTCAGCTCTTGTTACCCGATCTTCCTCTGCATGCATATGAGGACATAGCATTGTTTGGCATGGGGGGGTGGATAGGCATCCATAGGATCCGGGTATTTTATGGTATCAGACAATTACCACCTATTTATAAATATGCAAGAAAAAAAAAAAAAAAAAATATATATATATATATATTAATAAATGGTGTTTAGTAATGATCTAAAAGCTGAAAAAAAAAAAAAAAAAAAATACAATAAGTGTTTATGGATATTCAACCTCTGTTTTGAAGAATTTCCAGGCCACAGAAGCTTGATTCGCTCAGGCTCGGCTTAATTCACTTAAAGCATTGACGAAATAGATCAAAATCTCTCCTAACTAAGAACGTTTCTTGTACCTGAGACACAGTACAGGATTCGTTGGTTTGCTTTTTCTTGAGAGCTTAAGTAAACTTGGTTCACACTACACATATCAGGAAAGATCAGGTGAACATAAGATCCAACCCTAGTGTTCATTAGGAAAGGTGGAGTCCTTACCTGTGCGTGCAGGTAGACTTTTTATCCCAAGTTTTAGTCTTGTGTTTAGGAGTGGCTCTTTCCACCAAAAAGAAACTCTCCCAAAAAAAAAAAAAAAAAAAAAAAAAGATGTTGTAAAAGAGTCAGTATATCTCATAAATGTCGGTATAATTTGTTTTTCGAAAATGGGAGTTGAGTTTTCCGTAATCATCTTAAGGGTCAATCCGAAAACACGAGCTGAAATTGGGACCAACCTGTACTTAAAAATTCGTGAAACCCTGGGTGTGAGTCTTAAGGTTCATCTGGTCAGTCTTGATCCTTCACTATGCACAAACCATAACCTCTTAAGCTCTCAAGTATGGAAAAACCTCCTGGGTCCTGGAAATCGTACTTAAGGTTTAAATATCAAGAGTCCTGGTTATTTGAGAGATAATCTTTGTCATGTAAGACTTAAAGTACTGGTAATCTTCTCTACAATTGGTTCTCACAATATCCGATAATAAACACACCGATATCATCTCAGAAGAAAATCTTCAGCTTAAGATCATTTCTAAATACGGTTTTGCTAGGGACTAGCAAAAGATAGGCATGGGGGTATATGTTTACACCTCAAAACACGCCTATAAGGACGCCTTCTTATGCTATTTTCTAGCATTAACTATGTATATTATAATCCTATAGTCGCATCTGTAAAAATACTTGCATTCATGCATTTAATTAAGAGGAGGGAAGATTGAAATAAATGACTTCATAATTCACTTTTTTCCTCGAGTGCATATTTGCAAAAATTCCCTTCTCTATTTTTATTTCATCTTGATTTCTATTTTTTCTCCCTATGGCTGCAACTTCTTCTCCGCTGCCTCTCCCTGCCGTCCTTCCCGCTGCTGCAACTTCCCGCGCGCGTCCGCC
Source organism: Thalassia testudinum (assembly GCA_037157565.1). Lineage (NCBI taxonomy): Eukaryota > Viridiplantae > Streptophyta > Magnoliopsida > Alismatales > Hydrocharitaceae > Thalassia > Thalassia testudinum. The sequence goes on along the minus strand of JAZHRO010000007.1, from coordinate 66,342,087 downwards.
CTCTCCCTGCCCAAGCCATTCCCTGCGGCTGCCATTCCTCCCATTCCCCGCATGCTGCATGACCATGCTCTCTTCTTCTATAAGAAGCCACGGGTTCTTCTTCTTCGGAGGCTGGCGGCAGCAAGAAAAAAACCCACCTTCAGCTCATCACCACCACCGTCCTCCCCTCCATACGCCGGACCTCCTTCGAGGAGACACCCGGCGGGCAGGAGCTCACTGTGGTGCACACCACCACAGTGAGACCACCACCGCCCAGCTCTTCAAAGAGCCGGTGGGCGTGGTGGCTCTTCTCTTTTTCATTTTTTTTCCCATTCCCGCACTTCCCGCCATGGCTGCCGCTTCAAGGTCTGAAGCTTGAAGCAGCAGCAGCAGCGGCCCCCGCAGCCTCCGCGAGCAACTGCAGGCGCCCCAGCCCCTCTGCGCGCGCCTGCAGGCCTTCCCCGCCTCCGTTCGTCTGCTCTGTCGCCCGCCTCTGCGCCCGCAACCGGTCGCTGCGCTCCTCAGCAGCGGCCTGCCAGGCCCCTTCCCGCCTCCCTGCCAGCACCCACAGAGCCCCGCGCGCACTGTCGCGAGCCTCCGCGCTCGCAGCAGGTCGACGCAGACTCCTCATCTCCTCTGCGCGAGTACGCCCCCGTGCGCCCGCGACCTCTAGACGTCGGCCGCCATCTGCAGACGACGTATCGTGCCTCCTGCAGAGCGGCTGCATTCTCTCCCTCTGCCGCCTGCTCTCTCTCTCTTTTTTATTTAACTCACAGCAACACACACACACACATTCACCGACGCACACACACATTCACCGACACACACTCACACACTAATAGTAACTTATATACATACACATATATATATATATATATATATATATATATACATATACATATATCTATATATATATACTTATATATACATAGTATATCTATATAGTTATGTATACATACATATAATATAATATATATATACATATACATATATAATATATATATATATATATATATATATATACACATACTCATATACATATATATATATATACATATCTATATACTTATACATATACACATATATATATACATATATATCTAGATACATATATACTTATATACATATATATATATATCTATATAGTATTATATATATATACTTATATACATATATACATAGCTATATACATATATACATACATATATATATATATATATACACCTATATATATATATATATATCTATATATATCTATACATATATACTTATACATTTATATACATACATATGTACATATATTTTCACGTTATTTATTATACGCTGTATCGCGGGGATATCTGCACCAGTTGCTGATATTCCCTGATACACGCGTACAAAAAAAGCGTGGTCCCATACATCATCCATCCTCCATCCACACTCCACGCGGCACCTAGTCGTGTTGGTTGCGTCTCTTTAGACGTCGGCTGACTCGACATAGTGCTACACTCCATCGTCACCTCCACCCCCACCCCTTTATATATATACTACATATAAATATATATCTATAGCTACTATATTTACTTTCTATCTGATAGCTTCCTTAGTAAAAAGATAAAAAAAAAGGTATAAAAGTGAAAAGATAATCTTTGATTTGCAGGTACCCCGTCTTGCAAGTAGCAAGACGTGTTTTGAAACTCTGTTTTGGCTAAAAGCCAAGGACACAATTTTGAGGGTGTGCCTCAAGAACAAGGATTACCAGAAAAAAAAACCTAAATAAGAAAAATACCAAAAACAGAATAAACGAACGGAAGAGACGTGTTTTAAGGAAAACGTAGAAACTCGACTTGAACCCCACTTCCCTGAGTTCGACCCTGGGCTTAAAAGTGACAAGATAAAATCAATTAGGCCAGGTTAAAAATTTTGTAAAGAGATGGTTAGGTCTGAATTAGGTTAACCACTATACACATTTCAACGATAAAAATATCATATTAACAACCTATCCAGGCCGACCATCAACTCCCCATCATTACCAAACCCTTGAGGCCCAGCACCTCGGTTCTGAACATTACTTGGGTTTGGTACAGAATGTGATGGTAGAGATTCGGGCCACCGGTTGCTTGTACTAAGTCCAGATTGCAAGGTGTCCAGCTAAGTTTTCATCTGTTGCATGAGCTGGAGCATTGACCCTTGCATTTCTACCATTTTCAGGTTCAAGTCAGCCTGCTCGGCTGGTTGTTGAGCATTCGACATGGGCTGATTAATCTAAGTCAGGGGCAACTGAGTATATACATGACCCTGACCCATTGGTTTTTGCGATACATAGTTGGGTTGATATTGGGTCTGCTACCCTTGATCTTTCCAAGAGAAGTTAGGATGATTTTTCCAACTAGAATTGTGGGAATTCGAATAAGGGTTGGACCTAACATTCTCTTGCACAGCATAAACATCCTCATAAGATGAGGATGAAGAAGGGTCAGAAAGACTGGGATCAAAGGCCCCAGTTTGGAACCCATAAGGTTCCGAGAAGAGTTGGCTCGAAGGTCAAACCATCTCTAGTTGGTTCACAAACTCCCGTCCCGTAGGAGTTTGCGAAGAATGGAATCCCGATCCCTGGGATTGAGCGGATCTAGAAAAATTAGAGTTTCTGGACATCCACTCTTTCATTCGTTTAGTAACCAAATCCATCTTATCTAATCTATTGCAGATCAATTCCATATCAAATGTACAAGAATCTTGGACCTCATTGGCATTTGATCTAATTTGTTGGGATAGGTTGAAGGCTTCCATGGAGGCGTGGTTTAAAGAATTTTCGCTCATTTCCTCAAACAAATCATACGTGCTATTTGCGTCCTTGTTGAGGAAATTACCTCCGCAAGAAGCATCCACATGATTACGAAGTTGATCATTCAACCTGTGATAAAAAATCTGCACAAGCTGCCATTTAGGCACCTCATGGTGTGGACACTTCCGCAACAAATCCTGGAATCGCTCCCAGGCCTCATGAAATGGTTCCCCTTACAGCTGGGCAAAAGTGGTAATTGCCCGTCGCAATGCATTACTTCGCCCAATTGGGAAGAATTTCTTCAGGAAGGCCAATTTCAAAGCTGCCCAAGTAGTAATCAGTCTTCCAATGGTATGATACCAATGTGCGGCCTTATCCCTGAGTGAATGGGGGAAAAGCCTCATGAGCATCTATTCTTCATCCACATTCTGCGATTTGGTAGTCTAAACCAGAGTGATCAGGTCTTGCAAATGTTGGAATGGGTCATCTGAGGCAAGCCTGTGAAAGTGTTTAATTAGACTTAAAACCTGGGGCTTGATCTCAACATCTCCAACGAGGATCACAATGCTGGGACGATCCTCATAATTTGAAGGATCATAAAAATCCTTCAAGGGTCGAGTGCCCTGACCATTCATTCATTGGAATCGTTGCTGCATTTGCTGCAATTCTTCTAACAGCCTCTGAATCAGCTCCTGCTGGTTCAGAGGCAGGGGAGGTGCTTGTTGATCAGCCATGGGATCTACTTGGCTAAATCTCAACCTCTATCTCCAGGAATGGTCTAAAGGTCCTTCCAAACGAGGGTTCAATGACCTCCTTCCAAGCATACACTGGAAGGAAGTCAAAGGACGAGGAAGAGAAGGGGCCCTGCAGCACAAAAAATACAAGCCTGTCCTTAGGTTAGGTAACCTAAAGGTCTACAAAGTCACAGAATCTGTCCTAAGATTATGGATGATTTACTCTACTTATGTCCAAGCAATCCAACTAGTTAGAAGGAGGGACTGGGGAGAAGGTTCTTCCTTTGGCTTGCGCCTCCAGTTCCTAGTGTACCCCCCAGCTGCGGTCGTTTGATGGTGCTCCCCTAGCTAGACATCAAATTGACTAGTATAAGTAGGTTAATCATGAATAATCTCAATATGGATCCCGTAGAGCGAACCAGTCCTTATGGACAACATCTACTCAATTTTAGTTAGGCTTGGGATATTGGTGCTTTTGGAATGTGATGGGCCCTTAATGGGTTGTGCCCATAATGATTCGTTCGATAATGTGTGAATGTGAACAACCAAGAGGTTTTCAAGCAAGATTATTAATGATAAGGCTAGTTTTAGGATTCAAATCTTGCTTAATATCTTTTAAGATTCAAATATTATGTGTTTTCAAACAAAGTTTGTGAGGCAATCCAAGTTTTGAAAGCACGAGTTTAAGTATTTTTCCTTTGTAAATCAAGAAAATATGGAGTGCCTGGCTTCACCTAAGTGTTGAATCCTATAGGGCAGCTACACAATGAACCTCTTTTAGATTAGGTGGTGCGGCCCAAACAATTCAATCAATCGACTCAAATGCACCACCGATTAAGGCACACAAAAAGGTGATTAACCTAATATGATTTCTACTCTTTTATGTGTTGAATTCGTGTATTGGGTCCATAGGTCAGAATCCCAGTTGAGTAGGTAAAAATCAAGTCTGATTATGTGCCTCAAATGTGGGTGTATAGAGTGTGTATATTGATTCATCCCACAGCAAGCATCTCTTTTTTTTTGGTTTTCTTTTTTAAATGCGCGGGTGAGGTGGATAAAGGTGGCAAACAAGACAAACAATTCTATCCTAGGGTTTATGCAAACACCTAAGTAGATTAGGTCTTGGTTATGAGTGTGGCGAAATGAACTAGTGGGGGGATGCGGGGGACACTTACAGAGTACTCTACCTACACTTTACTCTGATCTATCGCACTTGGATCTCCATGATAGGGTACCTGCAAGACAGTAGATCAAAAACAAGTAGGGTTAGTGCTTTGTAAATGCAAAGAAACACAATAAAAAATAAAGTAAATTCTGTTGCCTCCGCGGCAACGGCGCCAAAATGGTCATGCGTGTTTTGCGTGCTAGAAATCAAGGTTACAAGTAACCTGTACACATCGATCAAATAAATTTATACTAAAACTCCAAGGGTTTCCCAGGTCGAACATAGGGTGGAGACGCTTACTTTATTGAAAATCGTGCTTCGTTTCGTTTCTTTTTGGTATTTTAGGGTTTTGTTATTTTTTTGTGTTTTTGAAATAAAAGACAAGAAAATGATTCACAAGATAGAGATGTGGAAAAAATATGATATATATATCAATTCAATGTCGATTACAATGAACTACAAAAGCATAAAAAGAGAGGGAGGTGAGAGGAAATCTCCTGAATCGGCTGTTCGGCGAGATGATGGCTCTTGGCGGAAGCTCGGGCGAAGGAGGTGAGGAGCGGGACAACGGAGGTGAGATGGTGGAGGACGTCGGGTTGAGGAAAGCTTCGGCATAGCTCCGGAATGGAGGTGGGAGGACGGCTCCAAGGTGACCTATGAAGGGAGATGGGAAGTTGGAGAAGTATTTGGTGGGGCAGAGGTTCGCTACACTAATAAGCACCTTGGGAGCTTGAGAACAAGCTCTAGTGGAGCATTGGTAGGCTTGCTAGAGCTTGGGAGTAGGTGGGAGTAGAGTAGGTAGAGATGGCTTGGAAGGGAGGGGGTCTAGGTCCTTTTATAGTGGAGGAGAGGCAAAAATCGTATCTGGGTCTTTACTGACGTCCACAAATGTCGCTGCAGCGGTCGCTGAGGATCCACCTTTCAATTGCTCTTGCTGGCGCGCACGACCCTTTAGTGACATCCACAAACGTCGCTGTAGCTGTCGCTGAAGATCCTCCCTTCAATTCCTCTTGCTGGCACATGCGGGCCTTTAGTGACAGCTGCAAGTGTCGCTAAAGGCCCTCATAAATGTTGCTGAAGATCCACGCGTCTCCCTGCTGGCGTGCACTCCGCTGGCACTGCGCGCTTTGCGTACCCATGTCATGCGCATGCTGGCGTGTGCTGGCATGCGCATGCGCATACACTGTGCTGCTGCTGCTGTGCGCTGCGCGACTTCTGCTAAGCGGTCGGCCAAATTGGAAATTGGGGTGGCTGCGGGGATTCGAACCCGCGCCCCACCCTTGAGAATTGCTGTCTGGACCATTGCGCCAAGTGTGTGGATGCGTCGTGAGGAGGAGCTTGGTGCAAAGCTTCCTAGCCGTTGGATCTTGATCCAACGGCTAGGATTCAAGGGTGTGGATGAAGAAGAAATTGGGCGATGCTATTGGTCGGTGTTGGGTGGCCTGGATGGCACCATGTGGTGCCATTTGGACTGTCCGTCTTCTTCTTCTTGTAGAGGGTGCCATGGTGCTCAGATCGGGATGGTTCTCGCGCAATCGTTACTCCGAATCCATCTGTACAGTCTGATTATCCATCTAAAACCCATATGGATGTCGCATTGCCCCCTTGGCCATTGATCTTCCTTGGGCTTAATGTGATGCTACGGGACTCCGATCTAGACGATTTTAGAGGTGTTAGTCTTCGATCGTCATCCCAATCAGATTCGTTTGGTCTGATCATCCATCCGAGGCCCTGAAATAAATCCTCTTTTCTCCTGACCATAAAAAGGACCTAATTAACCTAAAATATAAACAACTACTCTAAATGCAGAATGATGCATGCTATGCAATATTTATATCATGATATGCAGTGCTAAGCCTAGGAACTATCACAAATAAGCATTTTACAATGAATTTATATGTGTTTATCACTGCACAAACACGGAAGTCGAGGCTTGGCCTCGACGGGAGTGAATAACTAGAGGAGGCCTCAAAGATGGTCTGGATGAGAGTAGAATGTGATGGACCCAATCAAGACAACCAAAAATTTTGGATGACTATAGAGGTTCGGGGTGGGTGATACCCCTTAGTCAGAAAGTCGTCCACCTGAGAATTACTTGGGCAGCCAGAGAGGGAGAGTCTCGCAAAGACCCCTACATGGTAGAATGCCCCCACGGGTTATAAGGTTTCCCCTACCCGACCTCTCTTGTCACTGATGTTCCAGGTAGACCAGAATGGGGACTTAACCTCTTAAGTCTACTAGTTTTATTTACGGACAAGGGTGCTTAGAATTTCACTTGAACTTTAGGATGTATTGAATGCAAAAGTGACCTAATTTTAAGATTGGTTGACCCAACAAGGTGGGTCAACTTCACCGATTTGTCCTTTGAGAAGTTTTAGGTCCCTCTTTTAGGATTCAAGTGAGATTAAGAGCCTGATTTTTAGGGTTTGCTTGAATAGATCAATTCAAACAAGGCTTAGGCACACATCATTTTGGAAAGTTGATTCTTGCTTATGTAAGTGTATCTCTAAAACCCTAACTTGAAATCCTTAATTGGCTCTAATTTTGGTCCAATTTAGTTTGCCAAATGTGGTATCTAGGGCTCAAACAAGAAAGTGATAACCCTAGTTACCTTAAGTTGGTGCACAAATCAGGTTTTGTTGTTGAAATCAAATCAGGCAACTTGATGAATTATCTAAAAATGTAAAACAAGTAGACTTAATTGATTTTGTCCTTTTTAACATTTTCAGAATGAGGGTTTTAAGAGAGAGAGTAATCAGAATTTACCTGCCACTAGTGTGTCTGTTGTGCGGCTGACTTTCTTCAATGTATCTTCTCCCTACAACAACCATAACAAAGGAGATATAGCAAGTTAGAATCTGTATCAAAAATTGTAATCAAGAATTATAAATTGCCCGTTGCTCCCTGACAACGGCGCCAAAATGTTAACGTAGCGAGATCGATGTTAAAAATTGTTGCATTATAGTATAGTCAAAATCGCTTTGAAAACAAATAAATTTTTTTACTCTAAAATGTTCCGAGGTCGAACATAGGGAGCAAATTGGAATTTAGAAACCAAGATCACAATTCAGAATTAAAAGAATTTGTAATAATAGCAGTGGCAATGTGCAAAAATATGGGAGTAAAATGGTTATTGAGATCACCAAATACTCCTACAATATCACTAAGGAACTCAATTTATTTGCAATGAAATGAAAGTAATGATCTGTTGTTTGATGAAGGAATCAGATGACCTAACGTGTCTGCTTTTTCTTCTCTTCTTCTCTGTTTCTGCCTTGGCTTTCTCTGTCTTCAGCCTTTTCTCTTCCTCTTTCTCTGATTTCTCCTTTCCTCTTCATCCCTTTCTTCAGTCCTGCTTCTTCTTCTTTCTCTGCCTTTGCCTTTGCGAGCCTTCTCTTTTTCTCTTCTCTTCTTCTTCTGCCTTCAACCCTGACCTCCTCTTCTTCCTCTGAATTGGCTAACTGTTGGTCAAAGACCCCTATAGCAAAACCCTCCCCCTACCCACACGACTCTCCTCTCTTTCTCTCTTAGGATCCACTCTCCCAGAGCCACACAGGTACTCAGGTTATCAGGTCAGGCGTGTACCCGGGTCCAAGCTCACCGGTGTGAGTGGTGAGCGAGGAGTGCAGGTCGGGTCGGGTCAGCCAGGTTCGCGAAGGCAGCATTACGGACGAGACTGGGTATTTGTGAGTAGGACCTCACCCCGTGGTAACTGAGGGGATGAGCCTAAGACAACTTTTCAATTTATGCCGGTGCGGGTGCCCCTTCATTTCCGAGGTAGGACTATCCACGCCCCCTTTTCTCGCGTGCCTGCAACAGAGAGTGATCATCCAATTGCAGCTGCTATGAAGGCTCTCGACTCCAATTGAAGGCTTGGGTGTGTGTACAAGAGACTTCCGCACAACCTGGGACTTTAGCCTGGGCTTCGCAGCACCTGGAGCGGCTTCGAGCGAGCTTCAAGCTCGCTCACCAATGTTGGATGGGGCCTGGTATCTAAAATCAAGAGCACAGCCTTTCGGCCATGTCAAATCGCTCAGGGAGGATTGCCGGAGCACAGCAGATGTGCTGGGGGTGGTGGCGTGGCGTGTAGGTGTCTGTGAGTGCGTACCTAGGTCACACTGTGTGCGTGTGAGTGGGTGTGTTCAGGGGGTGATTTGGGTGAGTGGCGCGGTGAGTAAAGTGAGGGGAAGTGCTCAGTGAGGTGTGGTAGAGGTTTTGCGAGGGTCGGCAAGTGTTTTGGTGGCTTGCGGAGGTGGGATGGCCTCGCCGTAGGTGGTGGCCGGAGATGGAGGTGATGAAGGTGTGAGGGGCGTTGGTGGTCGATTTTGGGAAATAGAGAGAGAGAAGGAAAATAGAGGGAATAGGGAACTTAGCTAGGACGTTAAGGGATGAAGGAAGCAATGAAGGTGTCGAGTCTGGTATGGCCGACGCCGGAGACGAAGGTGGCCCCAGTGAGGTTGGAACAGCGAGGATGAAGGAGGAGGTGGCATCTGTTGGTACAGTGAGATGCGAACGAAGGCAGGGAGGAGGAATCCACTATAGGTGTGGCGGTCGGACGACGAGGAGGAGCAGGGAAGGTCATCAGACATCAAGGATCCTTCAGCCATGAGGGGAAGAGAGGAATTGATGGTATTTGCGGCCGAATTCGAGCGTGAAGAAGTCGGGGAGATCTAAGCTTCTTTAAATAGGGCTCTGAAGGTCGGTTAGGGCCGGAGATGGGAGGTTGTTAGGATACCCAAATCTCTCATGCATTCACATGAGAGATTGGGAAGGAATCAAAGCTCATTAATTGGTTCAGATGGGAGAGAATTTCTAAGAGGATCTCCCTTCCAATTTTGGAGGAGATTCACTGAACAATCAAGGAGATCTTCTCTGTCAAAGGTTGCCGGAGTAGGTTTTCTCCATGATAATGGTGAAGGGATCTACTTGTGAAGATGTCGAGAAAGCTAGGGGGCTATTAGCAAGGGTTTTTGAAAGTTAGGGGTAGAAATGTAATCGGACAGGAACTTTTTGTAAACTAGGTCAAGACAAGTTCCCCTTGGGTTCTATTTTTGGTAAAAGCCTAATTTGGACCTAAGAAATCTAATGGTGAAGTTGGATTTTGGTTTTGACCACGTTTGACTAGGTAATTTATGCAAAAACCTGAATTAGGGTAAATATCTATCTAAGATCACATTTTAGGTCAAAATGAGTTTTAATGGCCAAATTGAAGGTACTAAACCATAGGGAGAATATTTTTCTATGATTTTTAGAGGGTTTAAGTGAATTTTATCTTGGCCAGAACCTTGGTTAATTAATTGGGTCTGTTTTTAGGATTTCAAAAATCATTTAATTCTCAGATCTCACACAAACCCCTTTCTATCAAATTCAACCCACTTGTTCTCTTATTAAGACCATTGACTTTTGTTTAGCCCTTAAGAAAACCCATGGTTGTACTGCATTGGTAAAATTGCAGTTTTACGCCTAGTTTCTTATTTTTCCTCAGAATGCTTATACAATGAATTATGACCTTTAGTTGGTTATGTAGGAGCATTTATTCTCTTAATTGGGTCAAAATGAGCTAGTTAGGGCTCATGATGGTGTTCCCATTATTATGCAATATTTATAATGCATGAATGCTTCTATGACACTAGAAACATGCATAAATAGACATTTTAGATTAATTAGATGTGTGTACATCAATATTAGTGATGTATGTTAGGGTCTTCTTAAGATTTTAAACAAGTTTGAATTCCACAATCACAAGGAAAACAAGTTGTGTTGGTGAAGATGAATTTGTTTTATAGATTGTTGGGCTAAAGAAACCAAATTGAATTGACCGTAAGTAGAAAATTGACTACTGATGAGTATTTTTAGGCTTTTCTTGTTAAGTAGTGGTCTAAATAGAGCAAGCAACACAACTACTAGAAACAAAATCAAACAAGGATTCCAAAAAATAATTTTTTGTGATTTTAAGAGTTTGTTTGATATTTATTTAGAATTTTTATTTATGCTGGTGTCAAAGTCCAAAAATGATACTCATGGGTATTTTAGACTTTTCAATAACACCACCAGCCACCAAAAAATTTTTGGATTTTATATGTTGTGTAGAATTTCCCATGGATTCCATAAAGATAAATTTCACAGAAATTGGACAGGTAGAAAAATTCCTAAAAGTCACGAACAACAAAATAACGAAGTCAGAGGGGATGACCCCCTGTGGTCTACGAATTTTTGAAAATTTTGTAAAATTTCAAATGCTCTGAAATTTGGAAAAATGTTCCTAACTTGATTTATAACCACTGGATGAAATTTCACAATTTTATGAGGCCTATGTTGTTTGGAATTGATTTTTAAAATCTAGACAGAAGTCTAGACCTGAAAATCAGAACACCCACACCTTGAGTAAAGAGGTGTTAATGTATTCAAACAAATAATCAATGATTTTTAAAAATCACCAATCTACCAAATTTAAATGCTTTTGATTTTGAAAGCCTAATTTAGTATTTTTTTGGTAGCTTTTAGGATTTTATGTGACAAGTAGAAAGGCATTAACCTCGATTCCAAAGGAAGAAAAGGAACTTCAAGCTTTCACTTCCAAAACTCTCGCTTTCTTCATGTAATACCTGCACACATGAGATGAAAGGAAAAGGACTGGATGAGATCCACGTATCAAGCAAGATTAACAAGAATATGCAAAGCCGTGCCTCCCTAGCAACTATGCCAAAAAGTGAGCGAAAAAAGCATCATTAGTTAAAATCAGGTTTTGGGTCGTTGTAACATGCAATTCTGATCGATTTTAAAATTTGTAATTATAGAGTACTTGGACCGTCCCAAGGGAGGCAGAAATGCAATTTAGAAATCTCTTGCTTGAAAGATGAAAATCAACTTTCTTTTTGAATTTTTTATATGTAATTTTTTTGGGTTTTGAAATAACCGGCAATGGGTAGCAAATACGTGAAATGAAACTACACCTATATGCTATAGCTAATGTGACAAGAAGAACCTCTCTCTAAGCTCACCTTACGTACATGAAGACCTAGGGTAATCAGATAGAGTATGAGTGCACTAACTAAAGGGAAAAGCAAATAAATAAATTGCAAAAATAAGCAGAAAGGCAACTAGTATATAACGGAGAAAATTTATTTTACAACAATTGTAGCCGAATGCTTCTACTACAAAGAAAGAAAATGAAATACGCAAGAAAGAAAAAATTTCTCCCAATGATAATGGCGAAGAGAGAGGAAGCCTTGCTCCAAGCTTAGCTACTCTTTGGCTTAGAAAGGTTCCTCCAACTCTTTCCTTGAAATGCTCCTCCAAGTTGATGATGGTCCTCTTGGCAAGCCCTAGATGAGTGTGCCTTTGCTCCTTCTAGAGTGGATGGTTTCCACTCTAAAACTCCTCCTTAGGGTGGACATGCACCACCCTAAAAATCCTCCTCTTTGGTCGTCCTCCTTGCCTGGCTAACTCCTTGGCTTGGCATGGACACAAGGTAGAAGAGGATTGATGTAGAAAACACGCGTTTTGTTAAAAGTGGGTTTTGATGTCATTGTAATGCGTATCTTTTCAATCAACTTTTATAATTTATAAAACCTAGATAGTGGAGTATCTAGGGTCGTCCAAGGAGGCCAATTTGTTAGTCACAAAGTTGGTTCTCTCTCTTGCCTCTCAAATCCGCACTTTCTTTTTGTAATTTTGATTTTTGTTGTTTTTATAATTTTCAAAACAATTGTGCAACGGATTACGAGATGATGCTTTTTACTACACCTATCAACTAACCCTAAGTAACAGGAATGAAATCCTCACTTCTAAGCTCACCCTAGGCAAGTGTGCCTAGGGTAATTAGAAGAAGAGAGTATGGTATGCACTACACTAGAATAACATGAAAAACACACTAAGATAAAGACACGAACTTGGAAGGCAAAGAACACTTGTATTACTAGCAAAGTAGATGAAATGTAGCTGAATACTTATTACATGAAAAATAAGGAAACACTAGCTAATAAAGATAAAGAAGAAGGGGAATCCTCTGTAGAAGTTCTGAAGAGCCCTTGCTCCAAGTGTGGTTGTCCCACACTTGGAAAGGGTTTCCTTTACTTCTTCTTGATGTAGTCCTCCTCTAAGCAATCCCTCAAGGTGGGCATCAACCACCTTGCTCCTCCTCTTGCCTGGCCATCCCCTCTAGGTGTGAAGACCTCCTCCTTTGGCATGGCTAAGGGAGAAGAAGGAGAGGAAGAAGGCAACAAGGGGGTAGGTGTGTTGCCCCCTTGATCTTCTTCCCTTCTTCTTCCTTGGTGTGGATGAAGGTGGTATGGGTAGAACCTAATCTATTGGAGAAGATGATCATGTGGTGGTAGTTAAGTGGGGTATTAATAGGAAGGGAAAGTGGTGGTTGGCATGGGAATTAGGTGTAGGGCTAGGATGGACTTTAGGAGGTGGTTAGGTGATCCTATGGTGGAGGGTATTTGGGGCCACCTAAAGGGTTGCTATGGGGGTGGTTATGGGTGGCTAAGGGACACCTAAAGTTGGCACCAACCATGGAAGTGTGCCATGGTTTGGTTCCAACATGGGGGCTTCTAGAAGGTAAGCTAGGTAGGGTTGAGATGGGTTGTAGGGTAGGTGTATGGTGGTGATGAAGGTTAGAATTGGCACCAACTTGGTGGTGGTTATAGGGTGGTTTTGGCACCAATTAGTAGGTGTCTTTTGGTGGTGGTTGAGGGGTGAAAGGGGGTGTATGGTTTGGCGCCAAAAGGAATTAGGAATGGGTAGCTTAGGTGGACTAGGTTTAGGGTTATTTGGTGGAGCTTAGGTAGGCAGTGATGAGCCCATATTTGTGGGCTATTTGATTACTTTAATGCCTAGTTATTAGATTAATATTAGTATGAACATAGCTTGCATTAGAATGTAAATAAATTAATTCATATATTTGCTTGTTATATGCATTACATTACATTACATTACATGCATTGTTAGATGTAAGTTCCATTTAATAATTTATAGGGGTTCATGCATAAATTTGCAATCATTTCTTTTCCATATTTTAGTGGTATCATGCTGTAGGATCAGACATTAAAAGGGAGCTTCATCTTTGGTGGCCATTCAAGGCAGTAATGAAGGAGTGGGTGAAGTGGATCTGGTCAGCCACATGCGCCTCTGCTCCTTCCTCCGATGCTCCATTCAAAATCTCTCCAACAACTATAAAGTGAAAGGGGAGGCTACCATGCTCGGGGAGATGTTGCCCCTCCCCACCACCGTGCCTTCCATCCACCACCGTGGTCTCCACGGTCGAGTCTCGCCATACCATGGGTTGGTGGGGTGATAGGTCACCAAGCCAAATCAGCGAGCTCAGCAACTCACCGTGAGCGTGCACCTCATCGGCAACGCGAAGAACATCTTCCTCTTACCACGATTCTCATCACCGCGATCTACTCCAACTACGACCTCAATGGCCTCCACTCACCACGAGCGAGCGTGATGACGGCATGCGCCACCACCCATGAAGACCGGCGATCACTACCGCTCCATCACCTCACCGCAACAGCCCTCAACCTCTCCTCATCGTATGTAACACCACCACCAACCTCATCACCGTGTGTCCTCCACTATTCATCTCCCTCTTCATCTTTTTCCTCCACCAAAAATAATCCAAACATTAACCCATTATAGCCACCTCCAACTCCACTAGTAGTCGACCCTCTCCCCTTACGCCTCACACCCATCCATGCCATGCCTCCACGTGTAGCTTGCCCTTCTCCTCCACATGCTCATGTGCTCACGTAGCAGTGGCATCTACAGCAACTCACCGCAGTGTGCAGCAAGCACGCTTCCACCACGCGTGTACATCTCCCATGCATTGCCAGCCTGATGTCTCACGCTATACACCACACTCCCATGTACGGCCCCAGCTACGCACATGCAACTCTCTATGCACTCATCCAACATCAAGCGACCACCACCTCTCCTTCATCTCCAGCAGTAGTAGGGGGAACGGCCAACGAACCCACCACCTTCTCCTCCTCGACGCCGCTGGCTTCGACCACCATCCGCCATGCTGCCACCACCACCGAATGCACACCGGCCTCGCCTAGCTCCAACAAGCTTCTTGCCTCCGACCGCTACCTCCTCAATGCGCGAGCTCAAGGCAAAGGGAATCCCCTATTTTCATTTCAATTAATAATTACGGTGGAGTGCCATTGCCAACCACATTTTTATCATTTAATGAATATTATAATGCTAGCCATTTGATAAAGAAGACCCTCCTCTTTGTCATTATTATTATTTCATCATATCATGCCATTGATTGGCCTAGTTTAAAGGGGATTTCAACTCAATTTTTGAGGGAAATAAATAGTGAACATTGAATTTCAATACTAACGAGTTTTAATAGGCTACTGCCTCCCTGTGGATACGACCCATTCTTCTCAAGTGGTTTATTTTAATTATTTTGTTAAGCGATTTTCCACCACTTTGATACTAAAATGACGTGTCATTTTATGTGTGAAACAACAACGAAAGCGAAAATCATCTTTTCAAGTAGGTTTTAGGGTTATGTAGGGGTGCCAAGGAGGTGATTAGCTGAGCTAAGCTAGCTTAGCTAGTAGGGAGTAGGGTAGGAGGCAGAGGGAGCTAAGGTTTCAAGGGAGAAGAGCTAGAGGTAGCTGGAAGGAGCTACACTGGAGTTGGTGGCTGCTGAAGAGAACTGCAGGGAGCTACCTTAGCTGGCTTAGCTTGTTAGTTCTTTGCTAGCTGCTAAGCCAAGCTAAGATGAGCTGGCTTCTGCTGATGTGAGCTGAGGTAAGCTAGGTCTAGTCTTCCTAGAGATTACCTAACTAGCTATAGTAGCTAGCTTAAGTCAAGTAGCTCAACTCAACTACATTGAATAGAGTTAAGCCTCCGGAAGTTGGACTTGAGATGGCCTGAGCTGGTTAAGGTCATCTTCAGCTGGCCAGGTCTAGCTAGAAGCTAGTCCTAGTTAGGTTAAGCTTTCAGTGAACTGTTTAAGGCTAAAGGAGCTGGAATGGACCTGGGATCAACTAACTTAAGCTAGTTTAACTGCTATCCAATTGAGGTGAGTTGAATGGAGCTGAGGTGAACTAGCTAAAGCTACCATTCAGCTGAGGTGAGTTGAATGGAGCTAGGGATGAGTTGATCTAACTAGAATGAGTAGGGATCTAGCTGGGATGAGCTAGATTTTGATAGGATCCAGCTAATAGGAGCTTCTTCTTCATCTTCTGCCTTCTTGAGTGCCAACGTATGCAGGATCTGTCTTTCTATCTATCCTTAACACTCAAGTAAACATATCAAAAATACAACTAAAATGGAATGCATGCCTATCCTAGTTAAATGCCTAAATGCAACCCGAAAACCTGTTTGTGGAGTTAAAACACTAAGAGCTAGATCTATTTTAAGGCATAAGAATGATGATAAACTGGCATTTATCAAGGATAGGAAGTTAAAGGCACCAAGAGGGCAACATCACCCCCTCAATCTTCTTCTTTTTTTCCTCTTCCCCTTGGTCATTGGGAATGGTGGAATGAAGGTGGTAGTATGCTAGAGTGATGTAGCCAAGGGTGAAGAATAATGGTAGTTATGGGTGGTATATATAGAGTGGTAGGAAGGGGGTAGGTGTGATTAAAGGGGACAACTAGGATGGGTTCATGGGTGGTGGATATGGGATCCTATGGCTAGGGTTAATGGTACCAAATGAAGGGGCATAGAAGGACTTGGTGGCCATCCATGGGTGGTGGTTAGCACACTTTTTTGGCACCAAGTCTTGGATTCTAGAAGGGGGTTAAGGTGATGCCATTTTGGAGGGCTTGCTTGTAGTTTTATGGAGGCATGGATGCTTGGGATTTGAGGTTGGTTTGGCGCCAAGGAGGGGATATATGGAGGTGGAGTTAATGGAGGTTGGAGTGGGTTTATGGTGTGGTTGTGGGTTATGATCGGGCATTTTTTGCTTGGAAGAAATAATGTGTTGTCATAGTGAAATTGCATGGTGGAAAAATCCCGAACAAAACTAATTATCAATAAAACTAACCATGGTAGATTAGGTCGTATCCACAAGGAGGAATAGATGCAATAAATTCATGAATATTTCCCTTTATATCTGCCCTATCAAGTATGGAATCTATGCCCAAATCTGCTGTGAAACGAGATGAGAAGAAGGATGCACACACTAACTAGAGAATGTAGGGTTATGGGTGCAGTTTTTCATCAATAAAAATATTCATTAAAAGATGTGATCATTAGTGGCATCTCATGTAATGTCCAATGGTATTCATACGAAAGAGGAATGACGCAAATCTGAGTCACAACTTGATGCAATCGCAAGTGAAAACATGCACTAAATTATACTAAGAAAGTATAAGTGTGCTGATGTAATTTCACCTCAATATAATAATCCAAAAATCAAAATTCAGAAGTTGACAATTCACATTGAATGTAAATTTTAATTATACCCAAAACAAAGGATCTGTTCCTCTTGATCATGCGCATGCTTGAGGTCACCGCTGGCTACAAAAGCTTCGGTGGAGTTCGACCATGACAAGGGGAACTCGATGGTGGTGGTGGTGCTCTGAACGTTAGCCAGAGTTGACACCGATGATGAGGAGGAGTGACGGCGATGCTGGCAGCTTGTCGGCGGGTGTGGCTTCAGTTGGCTTGTCTGGTGGTGTGGAGATGCTTGTGGAGGCGAGGAAAGTCTGATGGAGGCGACAATGTGTTGAACGGTGGCATGTAGAGGTAGCTACAATTGGAGGTCGACGGCGGTTTCTTGGGTTCTTCTTCTTCTATTGGCACGTGGGCGTGCACGTGGCACGTGGGCGTGCACGCGCGTGAAGGAGTGCGTACAAGGGGCGCTGGTGTGCACGGAGGTGGCCGGTTGTGCACGTGAAGGCTAGTTAGACTGCACGTGGACTGTTGTGTGTAAGGGTTGTAGTGTGCGAGGTTGTCGTGTGCGGCTGTGGGCTATGGGTTATGTTGGTGGAGTTGCAAAACAGAAGGAGAAGGAGAAGATGGAGCACAGTGGTGGTCTTCAGACGTCCGAGATGGGTGCTTGGATGACTTAATGGGGGGGCAGGCACATAGTTGAAGGATTTAATGATGGCTCACAGTGGCAGAGAGGAGGCTCATGGTTGGGAAGTCGGAGACAAAGTTGCTGGTATCGGTGCTATCCCCACCAACCGTAGTGATGATTTGGCGTAGTCGAGACACAGTGGTGGTCGTCGGAGGTGAGATGTGATGGTGGGAGGTCGCAGTCGTCGACGATGGAGGCTTGCAGTGGTGGTGGCACACGGTGGAGGGGAGAGTTCATTTCCTGCCCTTGGAGAGGAAGATGCTGGAGAGGGGGCACCTCTAGTAAGAGAGGAGATGGCCCTCTACACCTCTTTTTTTGCCTGTTATATAAAGAGAATACGCTTGTTATTTCATGCAATAAAAAAGGAGAGATTAAGAGAATTTGGGAGATCTTTGTGAGGGAGAGAGACGTAACGAGACAATTCCCTTATTTCCTTTTCTCTCTTCTTTCTTTCTTTTCTTTTGCATCAGACTTCCAAACACGAATTTTTTATGAAAATAATTCACCTTAGAAAAAGGAAATCCTTCGAACATAGAAAGTAGAGATTTTTTTTTTCCTTCGATGTGACAAATCAAATAGCATTCCAAATTGAGTAGGATTCCTAACAAAATTATGTAATGTATGAAATGATGATTTTTTCTCTTACATAATTTTGTTAATATAAAAGATATTCTAAATTCACTTCTTATTTCAATGACCATGTACTTAGGCTCTAATTTTGTCCACTAAAGTTGACATATCAAATACCCCCATGCCTAGGTTTTACTAGTCCCGAGCAAAATCATACGAAATAGACTAAGTCTCCAGGCCAAATTTTACCATCAGGATGCCTTATTGTGCCATACTCTAGAAATTAGATTGAAATACCAACTATAGGCCTAAAGGTACTCAAGAACCAGCCAAAATACGAACCCTGACCAACCTTACCCTTGGGTCCATTGTGAAGGTTTCTAAGGCCTACAAAAACTACCCTAAGGTTTGTTGATCCCAGTGGTTAAAGCACCCGTGCATATGTGTAGAAAGGCTAGGTTCAGTTTGCCAGTGCATTTTTAGTAAGACAGGGAGAAATATTATTTCGAGAGTTTTCTGTCTTTCTTTTTAACTTCTCCTAGATTCAACATTGGATTGGCCCTAAACATGATCTATATCAGATTCCCTGTCCTCACCATCAATCCTCGTAGGGTCCCTGACAATCGATGCTTTGGGATAGCACCGCCCATGGCAACCCCCAGAACCCTGGTGATGAGAGCCTCATCATGAGCCATAACTAGCTCATTTTGACTTAATAAAGAGAATAAAAGCTTCTACATAACTTAGAAGAAGGCATAATTGAAGGAATAAGTGTTCTAAGAAGAAAACATGAAATAAAGGGTAAAATTACAATTTTACCATTGCAGTACATAAACGGGATTTCTCAGAGACAAAAAATAGGTCAAATGGTCTGAATAAGATAAAAAGTGGGTTGATTCAATCAGAAATGAGTTCATGTGCAATCCAGGAATTAAATGACATCTAGTAACCATAGAATAGACCCGCTTAATTCAACAGGGTTCTGGTCAGGATAAAAATCAAATAAACCCCCTAAAATTCATGGAAAAATATCCCCTAGGGCTTAGAACCTTCAGATTGACCTTTGGAACCTATTTTGACCTAGATTAGGGTCGTAGCTCATTAATTGACCTAATTTGGTTTTTTATGCAAAATGTCTAGTCAAATGTGGTCAAACCAAAAATCCAACTTCACCATTGTATTCCTTAGGTCCAAATTAGGTTTGTACCAAAATTTGGACCTAAGGGGAGGTCATCTTGACCTACTTTGCAAATTAGTACACCCAATTACATCTTGGCCCATATCATTTGAAAATGATTACATAAACCCCCCTAACTTTCTCTCCACTCTTACAAACAGATCCCTCCACCATTAATGGGGAGAAATCCTACTCCAGCAAGGAATAGAGAGGGAATACTCCCTGATTCCTCAGAGATCTCCTGCCAAATTTGGAAGGGAGATTCTCTGAGGAATTCCCTTCCATCTGAACTCGATCCTAATCCCTGATTTGCACCCAATCTCTCGTGCGAACGCATGAGAGATTTGGGTCTCTTAACTGATTCCATCTTCGATGATTTGGGTCTCTTAACTGATTCCATCTCCGACGAGTATTCCCATGCTTGGAAGCTTGTCTTCCAAGCATAGGAGTCCCTGCCAATGCCTATAAAATGACCCTCAACTCAGGCCGCACCTCCTCAGCTCGACTTGGCCGGAATTCCATCTCAATTTCCTCTTCTTCTCCTCCGGCCAAGTGGTCCAGCGAGCTCTGACGAGCCTTCCTCCTCTTTCTCATCGCTCTGCCACAATACCAGTGGCAGAGCTATCCTCCCCATCCTCCTCCGTATCGCACAGCACCTACGTGAGCGTCCCGAGCCCCGTCATCGCTGCTGTCTTCCTCCACTGGACGCCTTCTTCTCCGGCGATAGCAGGTACTTCCAGCCACCCTCTCACCCCCTTCGTCCACTTAATTAGGTTAGAACTGTTCATCTCTATCCCCTCTTTCATTTCCCTCATTCTATTGCACATAACACCCTTCGACCGTCACTGTCCACCGCCATCTTCCTCATCTCCAGCCACCCTCCGGCAAGATGCCTCCGTCACTCTGCAACCCCACACGTCTCGCCACCCACCTCACAACCTTCGCCTCACTCCACTAACATCCTCCACTCATCCACTGACCCTCTACACCACCACAACCGCCCCCTGACCTAACCCATCAATTTGGCCAAAGAGCGACCTAGGCACGCATGACTAGGCTGCCCCGCGGCTTGCCACCTACCGCCTCACCTTCACCGTGACATGGAGAAGGTGCTTCTGTGGTCTGATAGAGCCGTAAGGCCCTTTTTGTGTCATACAGGGTTCGAGCTCCAGCAGCCATTAGCGACGGCTCAAGGAGGTTGCAAGCTCGCTCCAAGCTGAAGCGCTTCAGGATTCCAGGTCCAGCAGGTGCGGGGTGGTCTTGCGAAGTTAGCTGTTCCAGCAAGTGGCACTGCAATGCCTACAGCTACTGCAATTGGAGGAATAATCTCCTGCAGGCGCACGAGCAAAAGGAGTAGAACATTAGTCCCACCTCGGTAAGCTGTGAGGTGTTTGCATAGTTTAAATTGAATTTGTGATATTAGCTATTCACCTCAAGAACACATGGGGTGAGGTCCCTCACCTATACACGCGCCTCGTCCATGACTTCATCCCGTGGACCTGGTGGCCCGACCGACTACCCTCCTGAGCACTCCTCGCGCACCACACCCACGCCGGTGCGCTTGGACCCAGGCACGCAACCTGACCCGATAACCCGACTTTGGGAGAGCGTACCGAAGAGAGATTCAGAGAGAGAGAGAGACGCGGGTGTGGGTAGAGGGGTAGGCTTTGCTCTCTTTGGTTTGTGCGGGGAAGAAGGAGAAGCGAAGCTAACACTTAGTTGCAGAAGAAAAAGAGAAGGAAAGGCAAGGCAGAGGGAAGAGGCGAAGCCAAAGAGAAGAGGAACTGAAGAAGGGAGAAGAAATAAAGAAAGGGAAAGACAAGTAGAAGAAGAAGAGAAAGCAGAGCCAAGGAAGGACGAAGAAGAAGACCCGCAGAGAAAAGAAGGAGAAAGAAACTGCAGAAGAGAGGAAAGAAAAAGAAGGGCAAGAGCAGAGAAAGGAGCTGCAAAGAAGAAACAAGGAAGAAGAAGCACATGGCCAAAGAAGGAAAGAAGAACAAAGGAAAATTAGAAGTCAGAAGAAGAAGAACAAGAAGCAGATAGGAGAAAACATCTTTTTAAGACGTCTGATTGATCATGGGATCAGACGTCCAATTCCTCTATTTTTACCACAATTAACTTTTAAATTCATGCATATATATATTTTGAATTAAGTTTTGAGTAATTAAGTGTTCAATTACATTCTTGAGATTAGTAATAAATTCCAATTGCTCCCTGTGTTTGACCTCGGATACGTAGGTTTTCGAGTAAAAAATTTTTATTTGTTGACAACGCTTGGTCACCTATACTACAACGCAACTGACTATTAAAACATGATCAAGCTGCGTGAACACCTGGCTTTTGACACTTCGGGATAGTGCCACCCATGACGTTCTGTAGCTGAATTCAGACCCTGGCAATCGACATTTTGGGATAATGCCGCCCACAGCATCTGAACTAGCACATGTTGCTTTCGTGCCCTCGGTAGGATATTTAAATATCCTAGGAGACAAGTATCGTGGAGACGATATGTTATAATGCATCTTCGAGGGCTTATTCCTCCTCTCCGCACCAGAAACTCAACCAATCAACTTGTTTCTTCAAGCCTCTCCTAAGTCAACTTTTTGGGAAAATAGTTTTAGAACGAACACCTTTTTGGCATTATTCTTCTTTATGCATACTGAACCAGACCAATGTGTGATTTTTGGGTGCCTAGGTTACCAAGTCCCGCAAACCAAAGGGCAAGCAACGGGGCCGAATACTCTCTAAGCTTTAGACTTAATACATCGGCCTTGTAACTCCCTCAACCACTTGAGTAATAGTCCAGATCCTAACAAATGCATGAGTGTTTAAGCCCTAGAACAGACCCAGGAGGTCTAAAATCAATATCCCTCACTTATCTCCTTTTCTCTAGCATTTCATAACTTTATTTATTCATTCATTCTAGCCTATAACTTAGGTAACTCTTCCATAATCAACTGTTAGGACTAGCACAATTTTTTGCACATTTTCTCTATGAATCTCTCTTCAATATATTTGAAATTCAACTCAAAAGATTTCATCTCCTTCTTTCTTTCTTTTCTTTTTTCTCTTTTTTTTTTTGATGCAATATGGATGCCCTAATTATGCATGCAAAATATGTATAAATGCTATGAATAACCTCAGGTTATACCCCTATTGCGTAAATCTAACAATGTCCTCATTGAAAAGCAAAATGCATGGAAAGATAAAACCTATGGAGTTGGGATAGTTCGTAAATCAGGTTTTGGAAGGGATGTAGAAGGAGACCCAAAGAAGCTATGTAACAAACTTTTTCCTGGCAAGTACATAACTCAATATGTTGGCCAGCTGGTGATGGATAGTGATGCTAAATGCTTGCCAGATACAGGTAAAAAGAGGGCACTCCTGAACTATGGTTGGAGGTTTTACATGATACACATGAGTAGTGACCTCTGGTAGTGTGCAGCGAGGAGGCAAAGGCTCCTCAAGCAGATATGCGTGAGTAACAGAGGATGCGAAGGACACCTTAAGGATGATGGGCTGACATGAAAAAGCATCAATCCACACTTGCCACTCTACCATAGGATGTATTGGTCTGGTTATCCTCCTGTAAAGCAGGAATGTGAGTAGAGATTTTAAGAAGTTTCTGCAGGAGTTGAAGTCTCTCAGGTGCGGGGTAGGGAAGAGGGTCAAAGAAGGGTTGAGAGGTTCAACATTCTTCCTTAACAGCCATTCCAATTCCTGAATGTCATCAGAAGCAGCCTTAGTTACTAATTGCCTTTCATGCTGCATATCATTGGTGTGCATGGCCTGGAATGGGCCCAAATGTTCATCTTTCAAATTGAACCACTCGAGGGTGTCACCCATTTCATTATCATGTAGATGTGGTTGGGAAGCAATAGGGTTGTGAGTGTCCTCAATAACTACATCCCCAGGTTCTTGTTTGATGCTAAGATCACGTCCCTGGGGCATATAGATTCCTTCCTCAAGAGTAGTAATTGCTTCCAGTCCTTTTGAATGTTTGAGATGATGATCTTGATAGTCAAAGTTATGTAGGAATCTGGATTTGGCTAAGTCAATTAGATCGTCAGGAGGTAAGTCCTCGAGAAAAACATATTCTCCCCTAGATTATCTTCATACTCTGAGTTCGATCCTTCCAAAGTCATCATCTTTCTCGTCAATGTTTCTTCTCGTAGGCTCAGAAAAATCTTTCGCACCAGGATCAAGAGCTTGGTGTGCCTGTGAACAATATTGATCCAATTCTTCCAATTCAGTCTCAATTTTCTCATGGTCACTAGTGTTTGGGACTTGTGAATCCTCAAAATAGTTAATGACAGGTGTTGGTCCCGATGATAGAGGAGTGTGGATATTATCACTTTCTTCCAATATTATTTCATTTGGCAACCAAGACTCCTAGAATTTGTTAATTTCTGAATCATAATCTTCAGGGAGATCTAATTGAGGTGCAAGGTTGATGTAAACATGTTTATATCACATAAACTATTTATTTACGCGTGTTCTTAGGCATAGAATTGCATTACATACTATGAATACTGCATAACATGCATCATCTTGCATTTAGGATAGTCTGTATAAAATTTAGGTTACTTATCTCCTTTTATGGCCAAGGACAGGGAAACTTATTAATCAAGGCCTCGGATCGAAGATCCAACCATACAGATTTGATCAGGGCAACAATTGGAGTTCAACGACTCCAAGATCACCCTAATCGGACATCCGTAGCACCAGATAGAGAACGAGGAACCCTAAAGATCAAGGGCGAAGATGGTGTTAATCTGCACCTTAGAAAACAAATCCGACCACACGGATGTGTTCGAATCGACGATCGTAGCCTAACAGCATGAAAATCATCCAATCCGACACCCGTGGCACTGTCTACGATACTCAGAAGATGGACGGTCAAGATGGCACCATGTGGCGCCATCTCAGCCGCCCAATCGACCCCAAGGACTTGCCTTCACTTCTCTTTTTCACCCGCTCGATGAATCTCCACCTTTGGATGCCCATCCAATGGCCGCAGAGCTGCGCACTCGATTCATCCACATGACAAAGATGGGTGCTCAGCGCAGTGGTCGAGCACCCCTTCGCGAGCGAAGGGTGCACATTCAAGCCACGCCAAGTGCTTCAATTCAGACGGGCATGGGCACAGGCGCGATTGGGCTGTCCGATGAAGATCGGGCGGCTGAGGGGAGGAGGTGTGGCTCGCGGAGGATCCTTCGATCGCGTATGCACGTGGTGACGCACATTTGCACACCTCATTGCATGCGGGCGCACAATGAAGGTGCGGACGAAGGCGTTCGAAAGGAGCGTTTTAAGCCGTCCGATCTTGAGATCGGACGGCTGATCGTGTGCGAACGTGCGCAGGAGTTAGGGCACGGAAGGTAGGGATGCACGTGCACGTCAGCCACATTCAGGCCTTTAGTGATAGATAAATCTGTCACTAAAGGCCATGAATTAATGTTTTTGAAATTAAAATGTCCAAAATGCCTCCACTCCTTGCAACTATAAAAGGAGACCCCTACCCTACAAATTTCTCATCCCTTCTTCTCTTCTCTCACCCTTTCCAAAGCTCTAAGAGCTTGTCCCACACATGGGATGCTCCTCTAGAGTAGAAATCATAATTTTTCCACCTTCGTCCCCCTTCAAGGAGCATCCTACGGTTGTCCTCTCTTTGCATTCGAGAAGCAAATCCCGCGACGACAATGATGTGCTACTTCATTCCCATTCCTCCCGCTTCGTCCTCCTTCTTCCTGCTCTTTCCCTGTCTTCCAGGCGTCATCTAGTCTGACTCGTCCTCTAAGCGATCGTCAAGGAGGATACTTCTCTCTCCATTTTTTTTACTACTTTCTAGAGTAGATTTACCTCTTTCTAGTATAGATTTCCCGCCTTCTAGTCATATTGAGTAGTGTAATGAACAACTTATAATGAAATCCATGTTTATTGTACATCCCTTTTGCTTTTATTTGTAATATTCTCTCGCTCTTCTATTTATTATTTATTAAATAGATAGCTAGTTTTCGACAAGTTATTCTGTTTCGTGACAAACAAAACAAACGCGTATTTTTAATTAAACATCCGCCTCCCCGTGTTCGACCAGAAACTTCTTATGGATTTTTTTGAATAAATTTTATCTGTTGAATGGATTTCTTCACGACTCGAACTACAACGACAGGTTTTTGAATCCAACTTCGAACACGTAGTTTTCCTCATTCAACATTTTGGCATCGTTGCTGGGGAGGTGATGCTCTTTGATTCTTCACGTTTTCCGACTTATGAATCATTTACCTCACTTCTCTCCTTTCTTATTGTGATTGCCGGTACTCTTTTGAGACGAGCAAAAGTGGTAGATTGGAGCAAAGTGCTGTTGAAGGTTCTATAAGTTTACCCCCACCTCCCACCCATTAGTTTTCATTCCACCACGTAATAACACAAACATAAATCAACCTAGGTGTTCTTATAAACCCTAAGGTTGTTTTGATTGTTTGTTTGACACCAACACCTGCCTTACCCTCCTCATTTAAAAAGAAAAATTGAAAAAATCTCACAGAGGTACACAACCTCATTTGATCTTCAAACTCAACCGATAAATCGATCTTTGGAACCGGTACACACACCCAAACAAATAATTGAGTAGAAATTAGATTAGGTAATCACTTGTGTGCCTAATTAAGTGGTGCGACAGGCCGATTGTTTGAGTTGATTGGGTCGCACCACTTCAACTAAAATCAACTCATTAAGTAGCTGCCACATAGGTTCAACTCTTAGTGATTTACTAGGCACTCCACATTCTTTTAAGCTTCAAAGGAAAACATTTTCACCTGTGCTTTCAGAACTTGGTGTACCAACAAAACTTGATTGAAAATACCTAAAGTTGAATCCTAAAAGCTACTAAGCAAGATTTGAACCCTAAAATTCACCGCATCAAAAATAATCTTGCTTGAAAACCACTGGTTGTGCACGCACACACACATCAATCAATCATTAAGGGCACAACCCAGATAAAGGGCCCATCACATTCCAAAGCACATTCAAACCTAACCCTAAATAAAATAAAGTAGATGTTGGCCTTAAGGATTCAACTCGCTCTTCGGAGCCCAGAACGAGATTATTTTCGATTAGTCTATTTCTACCATTTGATCTGATGTCTAGCTAGGGCAGTAGAATCAAACGATTGTGGGTGGGGGGTACACTAGGAATTGGAGGTGCAAGCTGAAGGAAGAACCTTCTCCCCAGTCCCTCCCTTTAACTGGTTGGATTGAACGGACAGAAGTAGATCAAATCATTTCTTTATCTCAAGACGGGTTCTGGGAGTCTGTAGGTCTTTAGGCTAGCCCACTTAAGGACAGGTTTGATTGTTTGTATTGCAGGGCACCTTTTTTCCTCCCATCTATCATGAATCTTTCCACATTTCATACGCATTCCCTCTCTTTCTGTCCTGTTATTACTTATCCTCAACATGATGATTATCCCGACTCATACTGTAATCAACCATCTGTTAGTTGGGATAACTCGAATTGGGGATACAGTTTCGAACCTCTGTGTTTAGGGTCTAATCCTGAACAACATGATTGTGATTTCTATCCTTCTCCGAGCCACATCGATTATAGATCGCCACCCTTTCATGGACAACCTAATACAATCTACAATCAAGGAGGATACACTGATCCTTACCCATTCCCTAAATACACTGCCTTTAGGTCATCACCACTTCATGAACAACCCGAAATGACCTATTATCAGGGAGGGTATCATGAATCTCAATTCGTTAACTCCTCTGCACTGATCCCAAACCCGCTCAACCCTGAACCAAGCCATTTGGTTCAGGTTAACCAGGTTCAAGATAAGGTTTTGTCTAACTTGAGGAATACTATACAATCTTTAGAAGCTCAGCCAATACCTTGCACTAAAGAATTGGAGCCCCTGATTGAAATGATTGATGATCTGAACAAGTATTTGTTGGATTGGCTCCAGGATGTTAAGGATAAGAACCTGGGTGAGTTTCTACTTGGGAAGTTAGCGAAATTGAGAATGAGATTTGTGGTTACTTTAGTTCAATCATTGGATGAGTCCCAGGATGAACCCCCTTCAGGCGAGCCAATGTCAAAACCCACTCAGGCACCTATTGGGGGGACACGTGTTATGAGGCTGACCAGGTTGATTTAGAGCAACCAATTAAGGATGATCTGATTTCTTCACCTGAGATCCCTGAGTCGAGCTACAAGGAAACGTATGTCTTCATGGATCAGAAAGTGATGGATGATTTTGGGACGTACATTAATACGGATTTAGATTTCTTTGATTTTGAGGGTGAAGATTCAATTTGCGAAGTCTCACATGAGTTTACAGAACATGATTTCTGTGAGACGGTTGGGCCTGCGGAATCGGTTAAATAATTTGATAGCCCAATAACTGAGGAAATTGATCTTTTTGGGGCTCACATGATGGATTCAAAATCGCATTTTCTGAGGGATTCAATTCAATTCCCTGATTGTCAGTTACACCCCATTGAGCTTACTGACGATTCTATTTTTGCAATAACTAGACCCAAGTCAATTTTGATTCAGTCACATCTTTTAGACTTGGAAATTTCAAACAAGATGATTAATATACAGGAGGTCCTAGAATTTGACATTCTGAATGAGGAGGATAGGAGCTAGGAAATTTTGATTTGGGAAGAAAACTCTGAAGGAAGTAGAAGACAGAGTCTAAGGGCTCCAATTAATCTGAAACCATCAAACCAGGACCCTTACGGCATTTGTTCTGAGGATGCCCAACCCAAGCACACATTCATTGATCTCGAATTTTCTGTAACCTAAATTTTTGGTCTTGGGTTACATCCTCATAAATCGTAGGCCCAACCCTGCTTGCATACTAATTTCAGGTTTTGGGTAATTTTTATCTAGAAACTTAGATATACTTAACCGTGGGGTATGGGTCTGCATCATAATTTGGTCCACATCTGTGGACATCTGCTGGCAGGTCTTAGGTTGAATCTTTTTATTATTATTCTTACCTGCACATGTGAATTCTTTATTTCTTCTTCTTTGTATAGTGTGCCTAGCTAAAGGCACTAAATTCATCACGTATACAGTTTTTGTTTATCTCGTAGCAGACCCGTCATTCACGTAATTCAGGTGTTTTCTACTCTACTCCAATCTATTTCATGTCTTTTTAATACAATGAGCACATTGCATTAGGTAGGCATAGGGGGTGGATATTTATCTCTGAACTATTTCGTAAGCTCCGTAAATTCATTTCGTTTTCCTTTTATTTATATTAAAAAAAAATTATGGAATTAGGAAAGAGAACTTGGGCTTAGAAAATTTTCAATCTTAGGAAATAAAAGTTCATGATTTGAACACAAAGACCCTTCAGGTCTTTGGACTTAATCAGCCCAGGTATCCACTAAAATGTGGATTTGTTTCTCGAGTCCTTGCCAATCTAAAAATATTTCTAATTTGATTAAATAAGTTGGGTTGATAAGTACACGACTTATCAACTCACCCTCTAATTTGAGGGAACTTTAAGTCTAAGCATCTACACACTATTCGTCACTGACTCATTTTTCGACGGTTTTAATGGAAATTAGGTAGCTAATGAATCTTTTAAGGTGATATGGCTAGCAATTTATTGTGGGTAACAACCCATACGTAGGTTGTCCAAAGCCCAATCACAGGATCACTCTCTTCTTGTTGTCTCTAGGTAAATCTTAGACCAGGGAAGCCACCTACTTAAAGAAAAAGAAAAAGAAAGTTCAAAAAGAAAAGAAAAAGAAAAGAAAAAATAAGAGAAAAAGGAGAAAAGAAAGAAAAAGAAACAAAAGAAGTAAGCCACACTTTTCCAAACGAGTATGGCTGGCAAGTTGTCAGTGGTAATAGCTCATCGACCGATTGTCCAGAACCTAGCTCAAGAAATGCACTAAAAATTCCAAAACACTTAGGAAGAAGCAGAGAAGTAGAATAAGCCAGGGAGATAGACATTAGATTCACCCTTGTGTTGACCCCATAAAAATAAAAGTAGGGAGAAAGCTACCTGTCGTATAGATACACTTTCAGGCAGATTTCTTTTTAAGGTCACCTAGGGACGTAGAAACCCAAAGTCCATTCTGATTGCCGATCAATGAGTCCATCACTTTCACAAAAAGATGCTTAGAACTTAGGGTTCTCAGCAAATCTTTGGTAGGTTGAGTGGCTGTAGAAAGACGCTCTGTAACCTTGAACTAAAAAATCCAAAAAAATTAGAAAAGAAGAAAAAGAGAAAAAGAGATCCCTCTTTGAATAAGGTGAGAATTTGAGGTGGTCTGCATTTTGGCAGATACCCAGGTGCTGTTGTGTCTCTGTAGTTCAGGTCCTAGTTGAAATCCGTAAGTGTTGAAAATAACAATTGCCCATGAAATCTGACTTAATTCTCTTATAAATAGCATATAGTTCTTCTAGGGACTAGCAAAAGATAGGCATAGGGGTGTGATGTAAACATGTTTATATCACATAAATTATCTATTTACACATGTTCTTAGGCATAGAATTGCATTACATACTATAAATATTGCATAACATGCATCATCTTGCATTTAGGGTAGTCTGTATAAAATTTAGGTTAATTATCTCCTTTTATGGCTAGGGACAAGGCAACTTGTTAATCGGGGCCTCGGATTAAAGATCCAATCGTACAGATCTAATCAGGGTGATGATTGGAGTTCAACGACTCCAAGATCGCCCTAATCGGACATCCGTAGCACCAGATAGAGATTGAGGAACCCTAAAGATAGAGGGTCAAGATGATGTTAATTTGCACCTCAGATGACAAATCCGATTGTACGGATGGGTTTGGATCGAAGATTGTAGCCTAATGGTGCAAAAATTGGTCCAATCTGGCACCTGTGGCACCGTCTACAATACTCAAAAGATGGGCGGCCAAGATGGATTGCTAATCAACAAGTCTATCACTTTCACAAAAGGATGCTTAGAACTTAGGGTTCTCATCAAATCTTTGGTGGGTTGAGTAGCCGTAGAAAGCTGTTCTGTAACCCTAAACTCAAAAATCCAAAAAAGTTAGAAAAGAAGAAAAAGAGAAAAAGAGATCCCTCTTTGAATAAGTAGAGAATTTGAGGTAGTCTTCATTTTGGCAGATACCCAGGTGCTGTTGCGTCTCTGTAGTTTAGGTCTTAGTTGAAATACGTAAGTGTTGAAAATAACTATTGCCCAAGAAATTTGACTTAATTCTCTTATAAATAGCATATAGTTTTGCTAGGGACTAGCAAAAGATAGGCATGGGGGTGCGATGTAAACATGTTTATATCACATAAACTATCTATTTGCACATGTCCTTAGGCATAGAATTGCATTACATACTATAGATATTGCATAACATGCATCATCTTGCATTTAGGGTAGTCTGTATAAAATTTAGGTTAATTGTCTCCTTTTATGGCTAGGGATAGGGCAACTTGTTAATCGGGGCCTCGAATCGAAGATCCAACTGTACAGATCTAATCAGGGCGACGATTAGAGTTCAACGACTCCAAGATCGCCCTGATTAGACATCCATAGCACCAGATAGAGGCCAAGGAACCCTAAAGATCAAGGGCCAAGATGGTGTTAATCCACACCTCAGACGACAAATCCGATTGCACAGATGGGTTCGGATCGATGATCGCATCCTAACGATGCAAAAATTGGTTCAATCCGACACTCGTGGCACCGTGTACAATACTCAGAAGATGGACAGCCAAGATGGCACCATGTGGCGCCATCTCAGCCGCCCAACTGGCCCTAAGGACCCACCTCCACTTCTCTTCTTCACCCGCTCGACAAATCTCCAATGTTGGATGCCCATCCAACGACCGCAGAGCCATGCACTTAATTCATCCATGCGACAAAGATGGGCACTCAATGCAGCAGTCGAGCACCCCTTCACGAGCGAAGGGCACGCGTTCGAGTCGTGCCAAGCGCTTCATTTCAAACGGGTGTAGGTGCAGGAGCGATTGGGCCGTCAAATGAAGATTGGGTGACCGAGGGGAGGAGGCATGGCATATGGAGGAATCTTCGATCATGTACACGCGTGATGACGTGCGTTTCACGCCTCATCGCACGCGGATGCATGGTGAAGGCTCAGATGAAGGTGCTGGCAAAGAGCATTTTAAGCAGTCTGATCTTGAGATCGGACGGCTGATTGTGTGCGAACGTGCGCAGGTGTTAGGGCATGGAAGGCAGGGAGGCACGCGAGGCACGTGCACGTCGATCACGTTCATGCCTTTAGTGACGGATAAATCTATCACTAAAGGCCTTGAATTAATGTTTTTGAAATTAAAATGTCCAAAATGCCCCCACTCCTTGCAACTATAAAAGGAAACCCCTACCCTACGAATTTCTCATCTCTTCTTCTCTTCTCTCACCCCTTCCAAAGCTTTAAGAGCTTGTCCCACACCTGGGATGCTCCTCTAGAGTAGAAATCATAATTTTTCCACCTTCGTCCCCCTTCATGCACCATCTTGCGGTTATGCTCTCTCTGCATTCGAGAAGCGGATTCTGCGACGACGACGATGTGCTGCTTCATTCCCTTTCCTCCTGCATCATCGTCCTTCTTCCTGCTCTGTTCCCCATCTTCCAGGCATTGTCCTTTTTGGCTCATCCTCCAAGCGATCGTCGAGGAGGATACTTCTCTCTCCATTATTTTTACTGCTTTCTAGAGTAGATTTCCTACTTACCTGTATATATTTCCTGCTTTATAGTCGTAATGAGTAGTGTAATGAACAACTTCTTATAATGAAATCCATGTTTATTCTACATCCCTTTTGCTTTTATTTGTAATATTCACTCTCTCTTCTATTTATTATTTGTTAAATAAATAGCTAGTTTTCGACCAACTATTTGTTTCATGACAAACAAAGCAAACGTGTATTTTTAATCAAATGTCCGCCTCCTTGTGTTCGACCCGGAACTTCTTTATAGATTTTTCGATATAAATTTTATCTGTTGAACGGATTTCTTTGTGACTCAAACTACAACGATGGGTTTTCGAATCCAACTTCGAATGCGTAGTATTCTGGATTCAATAAAGGTCCTTAGAAGTGTAAGGTATATGTCATCATCCCTAGGATGGGGTACAGATTCCACCTCAAAATTCATCATGGGAGTTGGGTTGACTATTTGACTGCAACCTGTTCATCAAAGATACTATCATTCGGGTCAAGTTCATCTAATGGCCCATTTTCTCCTTTCAATTAAGATAAGGTGGATAGTGACCAAGATTGCCTTCTGGTGGGTATATCTCATGAGGGACATTTAAGTGATAGCTACTCCTCAAAATACGATCTCTGTTGTCATTGTTTTCCTCAAAATTAGCTTGGTAATTGGGTGTATAGAGGTAGGGATCAGAATTGACTGTAGGAGGGTCGCTAAGCTGGCTAATCTCTTCCATTAATCTTTGACTATTCCTCAAAATCTCTCCCATATAATCCATCATTTCTTTCTATTGTTTTTTCATTTCTATCATAAAAGAGGAGAGGCTACTATCAGATTGGGGAGGATAGTCAATTTCAGGGTTATAATCCATAGGAGTTTTTGTCCAACTGGGAGTGTAAGAATCATCACGGGCGGGTGGGTTGGGCATAGTCATGGATGGGTTAGGGATGGTGTATCCCTCTCCTAGGTTCTGCTCAAGATCATAGGATTGGGGAATAATCAGACCAATGTTTCTATAGTAGGAGTAGAAAGGATCCCATTATTTATCAGATGATGGATAGCTACAAGTCATGGGATTCGATATTCTAGGGTGAGGAGAAGTGTAGTTATTGTAATCCTTTTGAAAACACGACTTTGAATAACACACCTAATGAAAACACCATCATGAGCCATAACTAGCTCAATTTGATCTAATTAAGTCATTAAATGCTCCTACATAACCATCAGAAGGCCATAATTCATTGCATAATCATTCTGAGAGAAAGACAACAAAACAGTGGTAAAACTACAGTTTTAACAGTATATCTCAATTGCAGTGCAATCACAGGATTTCTCCAGGGGTTAAATAAAGGTAAATGGTCTTAAAAGTCTAACAAGTGGGTTAGTATAGACAAAAAAGGGTTTTCGTGTGTTTTGAGAATTAAATGACTTCCGAAACCCTAAAAACAGACCAGCTTAATTAACTGAGGTTTTGGTCAGGATAAAATTCACCTAAACCCTCTAAATTTCAAAGAGGAATATTCTCTAAGGTTTTGTATGCTTGATTTGACCATCGAAACCCGTCTTGACCTAAAATAGAGCCACAGGCAGACTTTTGCCCTAATTTCGATAATTATGTAATTTCTCCAGTCAAACTTGGTCAAAACCAAAATCCAACTTCATCATTGGATCCTTAGGTCCAAATTAGGTTTGTACCAAAAGTTGGGCCCAATTTGAGATTGTCTTGAGCTATTTTGCAATTTAGTCTTGTTTGATTCTTTTATCTCACACCCATGCCCCTAACTTTTGAATTTATTACAAATAGCCCCCTAGCTTTGTCATCTTCTTCACAAAAAGGTCCCTGCCACCCAAGAATCCTAATTCTACAAC
This sequence comes from Thalassia testudinum, assembly GCA_037157565.1. Lineage (NCBI taxonomy): Eukaryota > Viridiplantae > Streptophyta > Magnoliopsida > Alismatales > Hydrocharitaceae > Thalassia > Thalassia testudinum. Next base: position 66,308,092 of record JAZHRO010000007.1, on the reverse strand, counting down.
TCTAGCAACCTTTGATTGAAGAGAACTCCTTCTCTGATCAATCAATCCCTTCCAAAATTGGAAGGGAGATTCCTTGAGGAGTTATCTCTCCATTGCACTCGTCCTTGAGCCCCAAAACCTTCCCAATCTCTCATGTGAATACATGATAAAAGAATCCCCAAATCAAACCATTCTCTTCACTCTCGAATTCAACTGGATTCCCCTTTGATTTCGTCTCTCCTCATCCGACCGAAGCTCCTCGACATCCGGTGAGCTCCTCCTACTTCCTTCATCTGACTGCAATACCAGCAGGCACTTCTATCTCCATTCTCACCGTCCTACCCTCACCGGATCAGTTCGTCTTCTCCAGAGCTAGTGTACCCCCAGTAAGGAGAATCCTCCCCTTTCATTTGATTAGGTTAGGTTAGATTAGTTCCTCTCCACCTTTAGGTTAGATTCCCCTATTCCTATCCTAGTTTCAACCCTCAATGTCGCTATTCACAGTCATCTTCCCCATCTCTGATCGAATCTTCGACGTGGTGCCTCCGTCGCTACACTCCATCCATCTCACCAACCACCTCATGACCTTCGCCTCATCCTCCCACACAAAACCCCCTTCCTATTTTGCCCTATTATGCACCCAACCACTACATCGAGCAAACCCACCTTCGTTGACCTATCCTGTCTCCATCCGACCACCTCCGTGCACCAAACTCCATAAGACCAGCACCAACACATTCACCGTCACCTCACGACTCTCCTGAGCTGGTTTAATGTGGCCATAAGGCCATTTGTTTGATTTCAAGTACTCAAGACCCCCACGCCATTGTTGAAGCTTTTTCGCGAAGCTCCAGGCCTTGTTCGTGTAGGATTCACCCAGGTGAAGACTCTAGGTGTAGCGGAATTCCTCCAGAAGCATAACCCAGGGACCAATTTGGCCCTTTGACCAGGCCTTTGACTGAAATTTAACGAATCAACTACTGCAGCCAGTGCGAAGAGGAAGCATGGAACTTTAGTCCCACCTCGAAAGTAGGTAGCCAGGTGCAGCGGCTTATTATGATTTTCTGCATACAGTTATTCACCTCCTAACACAGAGTGTGAGGTCCTCCACACCCATCACACGTGCCTCGCCTGTGACATTCTCCACATGGGCCTGGTCTGATCTGATTACCTGCTTAAGCCAACTCTCACACCTTGACTGCCATTCACGGCTAGCAGCCCTAGTCCCGAATGCCTGTATACTCGTTTATCGGATAACCTGGACATAAGCCTTAGGAAGGCGGGAAAGGAGGAAATTACAGAGAGAGAAAGAAAGAGAGAGCAGGGGCATAGTGGTCTTGCTCTCTTGGGAGTAGGCTGACACTTAGCCATTGGAGGGATTGCCTCCCTCTATGTGTGAAGAAGAGGAGAAGACCTGAAGAGGCAAGGAGATAGAAGAAAGAAAAGAGAAGCCAAGGCTGAAGACAGGCAAAAGAAGAAGAAGAGCTTGAGAAGAAAGAAGGATTGAAGAAGAAGCACAGTGCCCTCTTGGCACTGTAGCAAGGCTGACTTAAGACGTTTGATTGAGTGCCCTGTCGTCTTATAAAGTGCACTGTGCACTAAAGATTTGCATGGTTAATTTGTTCATTTATTTAGATGATTAAGTAATTATTATATGTGTATCTAAGATAATAATTAGTGATTCAAATCACCATTATTTTATCTTAGATAACTATTTTCCTCAATAGACTCTTGATATACTCATGTGCTGCTTTGATTATTAGTTTGAGTAATTAATTGTGCTCATTTACATTATTTATTGAGATTAACAATTGAATTCCTATTTACTCTCTGTGCTCAACCTCGAACTTCCATTCGAGTTATAAATTTTATTTGTTTTTCGAGCGATTTCGACCTATACTACAATGCAGTTTTTATAATATCGATCTCGCTCAACTAACAACACCCCAATCAAATGCAAGGCAATGGGACTCTCTTTTATTTCTTAGAGCAATTTTAAGTCAACCTCCAATCTACCCCTTAAAGTTGTCAAATGGGATCAAGTTTGCACCCGTCCGTTCCCACTTTACTGGTATAAGGAGTTGTGACTTGAGATCCCTGACAAGCTTTTTAAGGATGAACAGATGTCGTTTATGTTCTCTTTTGGTGGCAAAAGAAGTTTAACAATCAATTACGTGCCCTAAGTCGACCTTCGGTGCCCTAGGACTTACACCTTGCTTTAATGATACTCTCAGGTAATCAAGTGAGAAGTTACTGCACGGACGAACAAAGGGATGCAAGTAGGGTGAACCCTTCCTTTGAGGTGATGGGCAAGCGGTGCCTCTTAACTACCCTTTTGTTCCTTTAAGGGGTGTCCCCCTCCGTGAAGTATCAAAAACACTTAGTTAGAAGATAGTATCACCCCCACAAAGTGAAATAGGAGGGTCAACACTAATAAAGAGATCGGTGCTTATAGCCTTAAGGGATCGAGCATTAGTGCGGTGCCTAATGTGAGTGCTCAATGTCAGAAGTGTGCATCACATTGCAAATCATTTTTTGCTTTTGAAAAATGCAAACAAGTCCCTTTGAATTAGATCAAGTGTGGTTTAGATTTTAAGGTCAAATCTGATTATCAGTCCCAATTTCAGTTAGGTGACCACTGAATTAGGTCAATTCAATTAGTTTGGTGGTCATGAATTTTAATCTAAATGAAAATGCATGAATATGAGCTGGATACAAAGATAAAAAGGTATACTTGTCTCTAGCAATTTTCGTGCAATGATGTACGCAATGTAGAGAAGAGATCTAGTATGCTGCTCAATCACCCCTAAATGTGCGTACCTAAGGGCATGCAACTCCTAAACAGGTAGCTTGATAATTTCTTTTGTTTGCTTTAAGTGCAAGCAGGTAGAAATATAATTCTCACACGTAGAAAAAATATAGCCCCTAGCCTGTAAAAAATGTGGGGACAAACCCCTGAAAATAAGCCTGAATTATTACAAGGGCAAGAAGGTAGAAATAAAATTGCGACGAAGGAGAATCCCCTGTGAGAGTGGGATCCAGGTCTCCTACGTCATCTCCATGTGTGGACGTCGCTCAAGGTTGATGTCGTCGCTCTGCTGCACCTGTCGTCTCATTAGATTCCTCGCACAAAAAAGATAACAACTGGTCATATCATTGTGCAACTCAGAATAATCAGAAATAAAAATCAGGTGAATCTATTGCGACTGTTGCCACCCCAGCAACGGCGCCATTTCATCAGGCATTTTTCGCTTGGTAGAAATAATGTGTCATCGTAGTGAAATTGTGTGGTGAAAAAATCCCAAACAAAGCTAATTATCAATAAAACTAACCACGGTGGATTAGGTCATATCCACAGGGAGGATTAGATGCAATAAATTCATGAATATTTCCCTTTATATCTACCCAATCAAGTATGGAATCTATGCCCAAATCTACTGTGAAAAGAGATGAGAAGAAGGATGCACACACTAATAAGAGAATGTAGGGTTATGGGTGCAATTTTTCCTCAATAAAAATATTCATTAAAAGATGTGATCATTAGTGGCATCTCATGTAATTTCCAACGGTATTCGTATGAGAGAGGAATGACACAAATTTGAGTCACAATTTGATGCAATTGCAAGTGAAAAACATGCACTGAATGATATAGAGAAAGTATAAGTATGCTGATGTAATTTCACCTCAATATAATAATCCAAAAATCAAAATTCAGAAGTTGACAATTCTCATTGAATGTAAATTTTAATTATACCCAAAATAGAGGATCTGTTCCTCTTGATCATGCGCACGCTTAAGGTCGCCGCTGGCCGTGAAAGCTTCGGTGGAGGTCGGCCAGGACGAGGGGAACTCGATGGTGGTGGTGGCACTTTGAACGGCAACCAAAGTTAACAGTGGCAATGAGGAGGAGCGGTGGCGATGTCGGCGAGCATGGTTGCGGTTGGCTTGTCTGGTGGCATAGAGATGATCGTGGAGGCGAGGTGAGTCTGATGGAGGCAATGATGCATCGAATGATGGCATGTGGAGGCAACTGCAATTTGACGCTGACGGTGGTTTGTTGGGTTCCTCTTCTTCTGTTGGAGAAGAAGAAGAATAGGAAGAAGGGGAGGCCGTGGCATGGGGGCATGCACACATGTGAAGGAGTGCACGCAAGGGGCACTGGTGTGCACGGAGGTGGCCGGCTATGCCTGTGAAGGTTGGTTAGACTGTGCGTGGACTACTGTGCACGAGGATTGCAGTGCACGAGGCTACTGTGTGCGGTTGTGGGTTATGTTGGTGGAGTTGTAGAACAGAAGGAGAAGGAGAAGATGGAGCACAGTGGTGGTCTTTAGACATCCAGGATGGGTTCCTGGATGAATTAACAAGGGGCAGGCATGTGGTTGAAGATGGTGGCTCGCAGTGGCAGAGAGGAGGCTCACGGTTGCGAAGTCGGAGACACAGTTGTAGGTGTCGGTGCTGTCACCATAGATCGTGGTGATGATTTAGCGTAGTCGAGACACAGTAGCGGTTGTCAGAGGCGAGATGCGGTGGTGGGAGGTCGTAGTCGTCGACGATGGAGGCTCGCGATGGTGGTGGCACACGATGGAGGAGAGAGGTCGTTTCCTCCCCTTGGAGAGGAAGATGCTGGAGACGGGGCACCTCTCATGAGAGAAGAGATGGCCCTCTACTCCTCTTTTTTTTCCTGTTATATAAAGAGAATGCGCTTGTTATTTCGTGCGACAAAAAAGGAGAGATTGAGAGAATTGGGGAGATCTTTGTGAGGGAGAGAGAGGTAATGAGACAATTCCCTTGTTTCCATTTCTCTCTTCTTTCTTTCTCTTCTTTTGCATCAAACTTCCAAACACGGATTTTTTATGAAAATAATTTGCCTTAGAAAAAGGAAATCCTTTGAACATAGAAAGTAGAGATTTTTTTTCCTTGGATGTGGCAAATCAAATAGCATTCCAAATTGAGAAGGATTCCTAACAAAATTATGTAATGTATGAAATGACGATTTTTTCTCTTACATAATTTTGTTAATATAAAAGATATTCTAAATTCACTTCTTATTTCAATGACCATGTACTTAGGCTCTAATTTTATCCACTAAAGTGGACATATCAGGTTAGGTTTGGCATGGAGATGATAGATGGCTAGGTTGGAGTTATGAATGGTGATTGTGGAATGGAGGGTTAGGTTTAGTTGGCACCAGATAGGGGATTGCATGGATGCTTTGGCACCAACTTAAGGGGATGGTTAAGTGGAGGTTATGGTGGTGAAGGGGTGGCTGTGTGTTGGTGCCAAGGAGGGTTCCTAGAAGGGGGTTATGTGGATGGTGGAGATAGGTTTAAGGGAAGATGGAAGTTTGAGATGGAGGGGTTTTGGAGGGAATTATTGACACGATTCTAGGTTTAAGGGAAGATGGAAGTTTAAGATGGAAGGGTTTTGGAGGGAATTATTGGCACGATTTCTAGGTAGTTATGGGGGTGGTTTTGGAGGGAATTTGGTGGTGTCTTTTGGTAGTAGAGAGGGGTGAAGGGATGTGGGTTGTTGGCACAAAAAAGGACTAAGAGTAGTTAGCTTAAGTGGACTAGGTTTAGGGTTATTTAGTGGAGCTCAGAGTAGGTGGGGTTTAGGGTTATGGTTAGAGGCTATGGAGGTGGAATAGCTAAGCTAAGCTAGTTACGGTAGCTTAGCTAGTCGAGAGTAGCGGAGAAAGGTGGTAGTGCTAGGGTTTGAGAGGACGAACTGAGAGGAGCTGCACTAAAGCTGTGTAGATTTACCTAAAGCTGATGGTGGCTGAAGAGGTCTTCTCAGGAGCTTAGGTACTCAGCTTAGCTAGCTAATTCTTCTACTAGCAGCTCAGCTTGAGTAGTAGAGCTAAGTTGAGCTGGTTTAGTCTTAGCCACTTTCCAAGTAAGCTCAAATCGGAATGTCCGTTCAGCCTTACTCCGATTAACCTAAAATTTTGTATCAGCATGAATAAACACATCAAAGTATCACATACAATAACAAGAAAATTTGCACAAATGCCCAAAAGTATGCATTATTTACAAAATGACCTAAAATGCTTAATCTGACTTAACTAAATGCAATCTAACCCAAATTACCCTTAGATTAACATTAATTAGGCATTAATTATGTAAATAATCATGGAAATATCATACCTCCATGGCTATCTTTTGCTAGTCCCTTAGTAAATGCAAGAGTGCAAAATGTATGATCCATGCTAATTACAACTCAGCCCGCAAAGGACTTCTTATTCCATTTTATTATGGGTTTGAAAAAAGATTTCTTCTTATCATCTTTTAAATATTTAGAGATCTAGACAAATGTGAAAATGATCTGATAGCAACCTAAGAAATGGATTCATGTGAAAAGCCAAGCTATATTTAAAGTTCGTACTTGACCCTCGGTAAAAATTCTATCAGGGTAGGCAAACTTCTTTCCTCGGGCATAACATAGCAAGTAATCTATGATTTAACCCTGGCATTTGGCTTAGGTAGATGATATCTCAGTCAAATGGTTTCATATTTGGTGGCTCACAATCATTTGGTGCTACACGTAGCCTAGTAGTATAGACTCTAAATCTCTAGATCATAAAACAAGTCAACCCAGAGAGAGGCTCAAAATTGTGCTCCCTTTTAGTTCCTTTACACTCACTATCTCATTTTTCATTCTTCCTTTTTTTTCTTTTCGAGCTTTTCTTTGGAGAGCTCACGATCTCACTAGGCTTGTAGAAGCACTCAATATTTGGTGGGTTCGCATGGCATTAACACCCCATTTATAGTTCTGATAACCCTACAACTAAGTTAGAATCCTTCAGCTAGTATTCGGGTAGTCAGAAATACTGAAAAGTAGGTAAGGGTCATATTTGGTAGATCACAATAGATATTTTTGCTTCAATGAAATCGACGCATAATGAAATCAACACATGAACTTGAACACTTTTTTCTTTGAATTTTTTTTCACTTTTTTATTTTTTTTCTCTTTTTTTATATATATTTTTCTCTCCTTTCTTATTTTTATATTTTTTTCATATCTATCAACATAGCGAACATAGCACAAACTTTTATTTATGAGGCATTATTGGGAAATTATGATATTCAAGAGGATATTATGTGATTTATTTGGTGGAAGTGCCTACTCTCAACACTGGGAAGGGATGGATAAGACAAGCCTACTTCTGACCTTTGGCATTAATACCCTCCTTTAGCCGAGGATTCCATGAAGGATGGTCATAACCATGCACCATAGTCATAGTTTAATTAGAACTAAATCTTTGCGTATCTGCCTTATTTGTTGGCTCTCAGGAATTTGCACACAATGTTCGCATGTAAGAACTAAGAGCGAAAACTATGCCTGACTCTTAGGTATCATCGTCCAATTATCCAGAACTTAAGAGTCCTCACACTTGACTTAGAGCACCAGCAGACACTCTAGCCTCACCTCACAAATGTTTCGTGGATTTAATGAAAGATAGTTTGCCTAACTCCCTAACTAACTATCCAAGGGTTTATGAAAGGAAGCAATGCTTTTCCTCAACAAACTAAAAATGTCTATTGGTTAAAGGATCCATTACAAAGTCTACATGCGAGTGAAATAAATGTACTGGATTCTAAACTAAGAGACAATTCAAGAATAAAATCTTCAATAAAACCTCCTTGATAAAAATCTTTTTGAATAAATGAAGAATGCAATATGTATAAATGCTATGTATAAACAGTGTTTTTTTCTTTTTTGAAAAATAACTAGAACTTTTTGATGACACAACTAATTCAAGAAAAATCACTAAAAACTTATAATTTTGGAGATAAATAAAAATAACTCTCAAAATTATTATCTACCCCCCATGCCTATTTCTTGCAATGTCCTCATTGTATGTAATGAACATAAAAGAAGAATAGATGTTACTTGAAACTCGAGAGTTCTAAAGAAGTCAAGACTCGATCATCTCCAGACCTGAATAAAAAATTCAAAACAAATAACATAATTATCTACAAATGTTGGGTTGCCTCCCAATAAGCACTGAATTTTACGTCTGTAGCTTGACTTAGTCAAATCTGGCTTAAGAAGATCCCAGAAGTGTTGTATTTTCAATTAGAGGCTCTTGAGCAATATTCTTATAATAAATATTCAATGTCTATCCATTCACCACAAATTGTTGCCTAGTTTTGGGATCATAGATGTCAACAACTCCATTAGAACATGGCTGAACCACAGTGTTTGGCCCAATCCATTTGGATCTAAGCTTGCCAGGAATTAGTCTAAGTCTAGGATCAAAGAGCCAGACTTTCTGATTAGGTTCAAAAGATTTCCCACTAATGTGCTTATTATGAAAGGCCTTAGCCTTTTCTTTATACATCTTAGCACTCACATAGGCCTCTCTTATGATTTCATCTAGCTCATTGAGTTGGAGTTTCCTTTGTTGTCTAGCCTTATCAAATCAAGATTACACTTCCTAATAGCCTAGTAAGCTTTATGTTCTAACTCAACAGGAAGATGACAAGGTTTATTATAAATTAATCTATAAGAAGGCATCCCAATCAGGTTCTTTTAGGCGATCCTGTAAGCATAAAAAGCATCATCTAATCTCAGGGACCAATCATTTCTATCAGGTTCAACAGTCTTTTTGAGTATGTTCTTAATCTCTCGATTTGAGACTTCTGCCTGCCCATTAGTCTGGGGATGATAAGGTGTAGCAATCTTGTGTTGCACACCATATTTATTCAATAATCCTTGAAATTGGACATTAATAAAATGAGTCCCACCATCACTAATTATAGCTCGAGGCATCCCAAATCTCGAGAAGTTATTCTTCTTCATAAAATCAATAACAATCTCATGGTCATTTAATTTAGTGGGAATTACCTCAATCCATTTAGAAACATAATCCATAGCAAGTAATATATACTGAAATCCATGTGATGCTATGAAAGGACCCACAAAATCTATACCCCATACTTCAAATATTTCAATGCTATGAAGGAGCATCATATCTCTTCTTGTCATACTTCCTAAAGATTGACATCAAATGCAAGCTTTACAGAAACTATGTGCATCGTTAAATAAAGTTGGCCAATAAAATCTATACTACAACACTTTTGTAGCGATTTTATTTCCCGAGAAATGTCCTCCACGGACAATATTATGACCGAAGGTTAAGATACTTGAAAATTTAGATTTAGGCACACATCTCCTAATAATTTGATATGCGCGAAGCCTGAATAATAAAGGATCCTCCTATAAATAATGTTTATCTTTAGAGACAAACCTTAGTTTATGTTGTTTAGTCCATTCATTATGTATTTTTCTCGTAGCTAAGTAATTTGCCAAATCAACATACCAAGGAAGTCCTTTATGGCCTATGGTCAAGATTTGTTCGTCTGGGAATTGATCTGATTGGAGGTGCAGGGCCAAGATTATCTAGATTGAGTCATGAAAGATGGTCAACCACAACATTTCCAGAACTGACCTTGTCTTTGATTTCAAGGTCAAATTATTGTAAAAGTAAAATGCATCTAATTAACCATGGTTTAGCATCTTTCTTCATCAACAAGTGCCACAAGTTGTATTATCAGTATAAACAACCATGTGGGATCCAATAATGTAAGATCAAAAACCATATCTAGCAATTCTTTTTTTGTAGTTGTGTAATTTCTTTGGACATCATCCAAGGTTTTGCTAGCATAATAAATTACCACAGGTTTTTTCTCAATCTTTTGTCCAAGGATGGCACCAATAGCAAAATCTGATGCATCACACATTACCTCAAGAGGATGGGACCAATTAGGTGGTTACAAGGTCAGGGCTTTGGTCATAGAGTCATTAAGAATCTGATAAGATCAGGTTCAATCAGGAGTAAAATCAATGTTGTTATCAGATGGAGCATGTTTCACATGTTCAAAATCGAGGTTTGGAGTAACCTGTCTTCGTAGCTCGCAAAACGCGTCGATCAAATAAAATTTATAATCGAAACACGAAAAGTGAGTCCCAGGTTGAACACGGGGAGGCAAACGTTTGGTTTTATAAAAATTCGCATTTCGCTTTATTTCTTTTTATCATTCTTATCTTTTCTAATTTTTTTGGTATTTTTATTAGAAAAGAGATTAGGTCGATGAAAACTTTATCTACTTGCAAAAACATAAGAGAGAGAGGGAGAGAGAGAGAGAAACAATCATCTATTTATAAAGAATTGTTTGTTACAACTATGAAAGAGGAAAATCTACACTACGAAAGTGAAAAAGATAGAAAGAGGTGAGAGAAATCCCCCTTGACGGTCGCTTGGATGACTCACTCTGACATTGCCTGGAGGATGGTGGTAAGGAGCAGGATGAATGGGGACGCAGCTGGAGGATGGAGGGTGGGGCAGGACGACGTTGCAGTGAGGATCTTCTTCCCGAAGGTAGATGAGAAGACAGCCACGGGATGCTCCACAAATGGGGATGAGGGGACGAAAAGCTATTTGGTTTTCCACTCTAGAGGAGCATCCCAAGCTTGGGACGAGCTCTCTTTAAATCCTTGGAGGTGGTGAGAGGAAGAAAGGAAGAGATGGTTTGGCATGGTGGTGTGTAGGTCCTTTTATAGTGGAGGAAGAACAAATTTGCATGTGGGTCATTACTAATGTCCATAAACGTCGCTACAGATCTGCCCTTTCTGTCGCTAAAGATCTGCACCTTCAATTCCATTGCTAGTGCTCACGGGCCACTAGTGACAGCTGTAAGTGTCTCTAAAGGCTCGCGTCGCTAAAGATTCACCCTCCTCGTTGGCATGCGCTCCGTTGGCACTGCATGCTTCACATGTTTGTGCTTCTTGCATCATGTCGTGTGCACACGCTGGCATGCGTCGCCTGCTACTATGCGTGGCTACGGCTGTACGTGCATCTTGTGCGTGCGTGTGCGCTGTAGTGGGTTCGCGTCAATTGATGGATTGGGGGGGTCTGTAGGCTTCGAACCCATGAAGTCCCCTCTGTGATAAGTGCTTTTGCCACCACGCCATGCTCTTCACTTTGTCAAGAAAAGTGAATCTCTTGCACTAGTTGGGAAGGTGGCGTGGCCTCCTTATGGCCGTTGGATCTTGATCAAACAACCCAAATCAGATAGGCATGAAAGAGAGGTAGAGTGGGGGTGGTGACCCTTGGGTGGCCAAGATGGTGCCACATGGTGCGATTTGGGCCATCTATCTTCTTTCGCTTGCAGAGGATGCCACAGTGCTTGGATCGAGATGATTCTCACGTTGCCAGACTACGATCATCACTCCGGATCCATCCGTATGGTTGAATTTTTCATCTGAGGCCCTAAAATGAATCTTCTTCTCTCCTGACCATAAAAAGGACCTAATTAACCTAAAATATATACAACTACTCTAAATGCGGAATGATGCATGCTATGCAATGTTTATAACGTGAATTACAAATCTAAGCCTAGGAACATGCATGAATAGGCATTTTAACCTAAATAGATGTGTCTAAATCATACCCCCATGCCTATCTTTTGCTAGTCCCTAGCAAAATTAAACTACATGCTCTGTATAAAATCAAAATTAGGATTAGATCGCTTAGGCCTATGTCGTTTATCAACAATAGAAAATTTCAACTAAGGTCCTAAACTACGAAGACTCAACAGTACCCGGGTGTCTGCCAGAATGTAGACCGCCCAAGTTCTTGCCTTATTTGAAATGGGAAGATACATTTTTTTGTTTTTCTTCTTTTCTTTCTTTTTTTGGACTTTTGGAGTTTGAGATTGTCGGGATAAATTTTTACAGGTACCCGACCCACCCAACACTCGCAAAGGACTCTAAGTGCTAAGCAAAAGACTCACTAAGAGGTCGTTAAGATGGACTTCGGGTTTCTACGACCCTAGGTGACCTTGCCTAAAGGTTTATCTTTTCGATTGGTACCTTTCTCCCTACTTTTATTTATGGGATCAACACAAGGGTGAAGCCAGTGTATATCCCCATTTTATTCTACTTCCCCACTTCTTCCTTAAGTGTTTTGGGAATTATTGTGCATTTTTCTAAGCTGGGCTCTGGACAACCGGCCAATGGGTTGTTACCCACGACCACTTGCCAGCCATACTCGTGTGGCAAAGTGTGGCTTTATTATTTTATTTTTTCATTTTCTCCTTTTTCTTTTTTTTTCTTTTCTTTTTGGGTGTTTCTTTTTCTCTTTTTTTTTCTAAGTAGGTGGCTTCCCTGATCTAAGATTTACCTAAAGGTAGTACAAAGAAAATGGTCTTGTGGCTAAGCTCTGGACAATCAGCCAATGGGTTGTTACCCACGACAACATGCCAGCCATACCACCCTGATGGTTCATTAGCTACCCAATTTCCATAAAAACCATCGGAAAGTGAGTTAGTGCGAAATGTGTGTAGATGCTTAGACTTAAAATCCCCTAAAATCAGAGGGCAGGTTGATAAGTCGCATACTTACCGTCCCAAATTATTTACTGAATTAAAATGAGATTGACTTAGCGAGGACTCGAGACCAAGTCCACATTAGAGTGGACACTCGGGCAAATTAAGCCCGAAGATCTGAAGAGTCTAAGTGTTTAGGTCATATCGTATCATTTCCTAAAGTTAATAACTTCCAAATGCCTAAGTTATCTTTTCCTAATTTTTTTTTTCTTTTTCAAGCTTTCAATTTCCTTTTTATAAGAAACTAAAAGAAATTCTATGGAGTTAACAAAATGATTTCAGGATTAAATATCCACCCCCCTCATGCCTAAATGATGCAATGTCCTTATTGTACAAATAAAGCCATGAAAAGGCAGAGTAAATAGAATATCACCTGAATATCATGACAAATCCGATCAGCTCCCAAGGGAACGTGAGATATAAACACGTGCTAAATTTAATGGCTTCAGCTAGGCATAATATACATACAAGAAATAAATTAAGAATTCACAAGTGCGGGTCAGAATCAAAATCAAAAGATTAATCCTCAGACCAGCCATCAAAAGATGTCCACAGACGTGGACCAGATTAAGATGTAGACCCATGCCCTAGGATCGAGTGGTTCTTAGGTTCTAGATGAAAATCACCCAGAACTGAAGTTTATTGAGCTTGTGGGCCTGGGCTTGCAGTTTGGTGGTGTACAATCCAAGACCAAAGTGTCGGACAATGGGTAAAGATGGTTCAATAGGTTCAGATGTCCTCTTAACATTCATCTCAGAAAAATAATCAGTTATTTCAAGCTTAGGTTGCACGTGAAATCTACCATAAGGTTCCTGGTAGAAGGTAGGTGGTTTCAGGTCAATAGGTACCCTTAGATCTAAAATCAAATTTCCCTTAAAATTAGCCTCCCAAATTTTCATTTCAACAATTCTATCCTCCAACATCAAGAGCTCAAGCTTCGGGACCTCTAGCATATCATTCACCCCATATGATTCACCCAAGTATAGAAATCATGGTTGAATCAAGATTGACTTGGGTACAATGATCTCAAAAGTTAGTTCTTCAGGGTGTGGATGAGGAATGGGATCACTGATTGAATCATTAAGGTTTGGATCCTCCAAGTTAACCCCAACTAGATCAAATTCCTCTATTACCGGGCTGTCAAACGGTTCATCAAATTCCTCATGCCTGTTTGTCTCACTAAAATCATTTTCCTTATGCTCAAGTGAGACTTCACCTAAAGATTCTTCACCCTCAGAGTCAAAGAATTGATGATCCTCATTTATTTATGTCTCAAAATCATAAATCATTTCATGATCCAAGGAGACATGATTTTCTTCGTTCCTGACTTGGGGATCTTGGGTGAATCAATCGGTTCATCCTCAAATGGTTGCTTTAGACCAATCTAGTCATCTCCAGTCTCAGAATATGTATCCCCCCTGACAGGCGCCTGAGCGAGTTCAGACATTGGCTCTCCTGAAGAGGGTTAATCTTGAGAATCATCACAAGATTTGACTAGTGCAACCACAAATTTCATCCTCAACCTCGACAACTTCCCAAGAAGAAACTCACCCAGGTCCCTATCCCTAATGATTTGGAGCAAATCCAATAAACAGCTATTCAACTCATCAATCATTTTGATCATAGGCTCCAATGCTTTAGTGCATGGTGTTGGCTGAGCTTCTAAAGATTGTATAGTGTTCCTCAAATTAGCTAACACCCTATCCTGGATCTGGTTCACCTGAACTGACTGGTTCGATTTAGGGTTGGGTGGGTTCGGGTTAAATCTAGGGGAGCCAAGATATCGAGGTTCTCAGGTCCCTCCCTAATAGTAGGTCATTTCAGGTTGTTTAATGAAAGATGATGACATATATTCATCATAATTCTGAGGAGGGTTATAATCATCATATACCTCATGGTTGTAGATCTGGTTAGGTTCATCATCAAAGGGCGGAGATCTATAATCATTGTAGCTTTGTGTTGAAGGCGGAAAACTATGCATTCGGAGTTGTATTTGAAAACCCGTCGTTGTTGTTCGAGTCGCGAAAAAATCCGTTCAACAGATAAAATTTATATTGAAAAATCCGTAAAGAAGTTCCAAGTCAAACACAGGGAGGCTACGTCGATCTCATAATACACAATTATATTTTTTTGTATTTTTGTTTAAAAGGTGAAATAATCATAATGGAATTAATATAAACAATAAGAGAGAGAATAATCACTTGGTATTTGAATAATGTTTTACAATTACAACTAAGAAAGCGGGAAATGATTACATCGTAAAGTGGGAACTCTTACAACTAGAAAGTGGAAAATTCTACTCTAGAAAGCGGTAAAAGAAGGGAGAGAGAAGTTATCCTCCTCGACGAATGCTTGGAGGACAAGTCGGACAAAGGCGACACCTGGAAGACAGAGGATGAGGCAAGAAGAAGGACGATGAAGTCAGAAGAATGGGAATGAGGTAGCACATCGTCGTCGCGGGATCCACTTCCAGAACGGGGGTGAAAACTTGGTTTCAGATCTTGAGGAGCATCCCGGGTGTGGGACAAGCTTCTCTTAAGCTTTCGAGAGGGAGAGAAGAGAAGGAAGGGATGAAGAAGAAGTGGAGGTTGAAAGGCTATTAAAGGTGTAGATTGGAGGGGACAAATGTGTCATTTCATCTCAAATCATTATTTCAGTGCCTTTAGTGATGGATTTATCCATCACTAAAGGCCTGAATGTGGCCGACGTGCGCACGCCATGTGCACCTACCCGCCTTCCACGCCTAAACACACCCGCACACGTTTGGTTGATCTCATCCGTCCGATCGTGAGATCGGACAGCTGAGATCAATCCTTGTAGCACCTGCTCAAAATGCTTATGCCGCACGCCCGCGTGCGCTGAGGCGTGCAGACATGCATCATCGTGCGTGTACGCGATCGAAGGATCCTCTGTGCGCCATGCCTCCTCCCCTCAGCCGCTCGATCTTCATTTGACGGTCAAGTCGTGCCTGCACCCACGCCCATCTGAATTGAGGCGCTCAGTGAGGCTAGAACGTGCGGCCCCTACGTCGCCCACAGGGGCACGACCGCTGCGCTACGCCTTCGCTCTGTCACATGGAGGGATTAAGCGTGCGTGATCTGCAGCCATTGAATGGGCATCCAATGGTGGAGATTCGTCAAGAGGGTGAAGAAGAAAAGCGAAGGCGTGTCCTTGGGGCCGGTTGGGCAGCTGAGATGGTGTCACGTGGTGCCATCTTGGCTATCCATCTTCTGAGTATTGTAGACGGTGCCACGAGTGTTGGATTGGACCGATTTTTATGTCGTTAGGCTGCAATCATCGATCCACACCCATCCATGCGGTCGAATTTGTCGTCTGAAGTGTGGATTGGCACCATCTTGATCCTTGATCTCTAGGGTTCCTCGATCTCTATCTAGTGCTACGGATGTTCAATCAAAGTGATCTTGGAGTCGTTGAACTCCAATCGTCACCCTGATCAGATCCGTATGGTTGGATCTTCAATCCGAGGCCCCGATTAACAAGTTGCCCTATCCCTCACCAAAAAAAAAGAGACAATTACTATACAATTTATACAACTTGACCAAAATTCATGATTATGCATGCTATGCAATATTTACAATGTATGATGCTAATATGACACTAAGAACATGCATTAATAGACATTTTAGGTTAATCAGATGTATGTACATCAAACCCCTATGCCTATCTTTTGCTAGTCCCTAGCAAAAAATACATGCTATTTATAAAAGAATTAGGTTGGATTACTCGGGCACAAATCACTTTCAACATTAAGAAATTTTTACCTAGGACTTGAACTTTCAAAGGCACAACAATGCTCGGGTATCTGCCAAAATGCAGACCACCTCAAGTCCTTGCCTTATTCAAAGAAAGATCTCTTTTTTTCTTTTTCTTCTCTTCTTTTTTTTTTTTTTTTTGGATTTTTGAGTTTAGGGTTATGGAGTGGCTTTCTACGGTCACTCAACCTACCCAAGATTTAATGAGAACCCTAAGTTCTAAGCATCTTTTTGTGAATGTGATAGACTCGTTGATCGGCAATAAAAATGGACTTCGGGTTTCTATGCCCCTAGGTGACCTTAAAGAGAGTTGCCTAAAGGTGTATCTATACGACTGGTAGCTTTCTCCCTACTTTATTTTTTTATGGGAGAAACACAAGGGTGGATCCAGTGTATATCTCCCCAGCTTATTCTACTTCTCCGCTTCTTCCTAAGTGTTTTGGAATTTTTAGTGCATTTCTTGAGCTGGGTTCTGGACAACCGGTCGATAAGCTATTACCACCGACAACTTGCCAACCATACTCATGCGGCGAAGTGTGGCTTATTTCTTTTATTTCTTTTTCTTTCTTTTCTCCTTTTCTTTTTTTTCTTTTTCTTTTCTTTTTGAACTTTCTTTTTTTTTGTAAGTAGGTGGCTTCCTTGGTCTAAGATTTACCTAAAGGCAACAAGAAGAGAGTGGTCTTGTGACTGGGCTCTGGACAACCTACCTACGGGCTGTTACCCACGATAACTTGCCAGGCATATCACCCTAGAAGGTTCATTAGCTATCCAATTTTTGTTAAGATCGCCTTACAACGAGTCAGTGACGAATAGTGTGTTGATGCTTAGACTTAAAGTTCCCTCAAATCAAAGGGCCAGTTGATAAGTCGTGTACTTATCACCCGAACTTATTTAATCAAATTAAAATAGAATTTAAGATGGCGAGAACTCAATAAATAATATGGTAATAATGATGTGATAATGTATGTGTATGTGTTGTAGTAATTGTTAATGATGTTGTTGAGATGTGTTGTGATTTGAAACACCATTAATGTCATTGTAGTGAGTTGTATGGGATACCAGTCATTACAACCATTATTATTTACTTATCTAATTTTTACTGATTTTATTCTAGGTCGTTCACTTGGAGGCAATTATTGAATTACATCGCTCTTTGATCTCAAAATTATCCTCTAATTCCAAAAAGAAGCTTTACATCTTAATAAAGAATGAATGAATGTGGACATTATTTGCCTACTTACTAAGAATTAATTGTAATGCTTGCAAAAACTAACTATAAACAAGCACTAAACAATTCATCACTAAACTTTAAACTATGTCTTTACAAGTTATAATATTAATACTTACATGAAAGTACATAATCGACTAAGATTACATAGTATATTAACTTAACTTACTAGTCTAATACCTACAGCAACACATACAATAGTTATAGTGACAGATGTAAGCGTCGCTAGATCCCAGAAAACACTATATACAACTTAAGGAAGGAAACTGGGGTCAGTAGCGACGATTATGGTGACGTTTTGTTCTGTTAGTAAATGTATGAGTTTATTTACATAAAAGTAATTGGCTATACTACGTATACATATATATATTTATATTTCTCTTGTATGTGTATTTACTTACCTATGTACGTCTTCTCTCTCTCTTTTCTCCTTCACACTAATCTTCATCAGATGTTCTTCTTCTTCTATGTTTTCATTTTGCCTTAGTGAATTTAACACGCCATGGCTAAGAGGTGTTTAACTATCATCATTAGCTCTCTTTAATTAATTAAAAATGTGTTTAATTTATAGGCGTGCTTTTCGAGGGATACACAGCACCCAGAGGGTGGGACCAAACCTCTACTAAGCGCTCCCTAATTCTCATTAGATCGCTTAATTATATCTTTGATAACTCAGCTCAGGGCCTTCTCAGCCCATGCACACACGCCTCTCTCCGGGCCCCCGGCCCCACACAGAATATGCTCAGTATGCTCAGATGCTCAATGTATGCTCAGTGTATGTTATTTCAGGCGCTCGACGCCCATGACGACTACATAGCCTATACACGAATTCAATTTAAACTGCTGCGCGCGTTTTGCAGCGCATGATGTGGCGCTATTCGAGCGCCACATCTGCGTTGAAAAACACGTGCAGCTGTGGGTTGGAAGAGATTTTGGCCCTCAATTCGAGGGCCATAATTTATTTAAAAATAAAAATAAATTACGGAAAGTAAAGTATTTACATAATACTATATAATTGTTCAATTAATTTGAAATTTTAATTAAATTTACTATATAAATAAATTCACTAAAGTAGACTATTTTTACACACTGATTTTGGTGTTTTATTCTTTAATTACTTATAAATTAGTTACTAAATGGTCTAATTGACCTCATACAGAGTTAGAATACATATATAAGTATTTTATAGACATTTTTATTATATTTTTTCGAATTAATGTTTATGTTATTTACATTTAAATAGCAGTTTTAATTGTTTTGCTTATAAACTAAGTTAAACTTCATATAATCAGATATAAATATACTTAAATTAGCTTAAATTACTTAAAGTATATTAGTCTTAGTATACAGATTCAATTAACTTAATTATAATTCTAAATTACTAATTTAACTAATTTAATTTAACAACTTAGCTATAAACTTAATAAATTCATTATTTATTATGTATAGAGGATTAAATTAAAGTAAAAGATTTTATTTACTTATAATCTACATATACATAGATATATATACAGGTTTATAGTTTAACTTTCTTAATTATATTATTTACTGATCTAGTTAGTTTAATAATACATATAAATTAGTTCAATTTATATATAGTTATATAATTATTGTATTTATTATCTAAATTAAACCCAAAACCTAAGTTACAGTATTCATTATATTTACATAGTAGGTTATACAGTATATATATATATATACATACTACCTATTTACATATGTAACCTAGTATATAGCTTATGTCTATATAAGTATGATTAATATACACAGTAATATATATGTGTATATATATATATATATTTATTTTTGGTTCTTTTGGGTGCTTCTTTTTACTGTTGTTACAGATTTGACAGAATTAGGAGAGAAGAAGGGAAGAGTTGACTGAGGAGAGAAAGAGGCTTGTTTCACTGTCTTTTAAAGTTTTTAACCCTTTTTATCATGTTTATGATTGCCTTCTTTCTATATAGCATGAAATTTAGGATGTGTTTACCCACCTTAATGCCGTCCTCAATTAAGTTTCCTCTTTTAAATCTTGTTTGGATGGTTATTTTCGACTAAACTAGCTGACACAATTGAGAAAGAATAGACATGTATGCACAGAAATTTGAGTTCAGTTATTTAAACAAGAAAGTTTGTATATACAGGAAATGAAATACAATAAAATGTCAGCTATGTTCAAAATAAAATCTACAGGGTTTTACATTAGAACCTATCTGCTACAACTTAAAACAATTAGACAGTAGCAACAACATGACATTTCAGACCCTGCAGTAGCTCAGATCAAATGTCCCAATGGTCTAGCTGCTGCTACAGTTAGTCCATTTGGGATGAAATGTGAGTTGGAGAGAAGAAAAATGTAGCTGCAAGATGCAGCACTTTGCTGTGTCCATTGGGATTAGAATAAAAAATCCAAACTGAAAAAGAAAATCTCTCTCAATCCCCAATCTGACAAGGGTTTAATTTCTCACTAAAATCACTAAATACCCCAATTCAAATGCCAAAAACCACTATCAAAAACTTCACTTCAGATTAAATCCACAAATATCTCTAATTTAACTCTTCCTAATGATATAGACAGCATGAAGGAAGAATTAATTCAGTCAATTAAAGTCCTTAAGTCAAATCCCAGTTTCTGAAACCTTAAGGAGTATTGAGAACTCCTTAGGTTAGGAAATCACCAAACAACCATTCAAAACACACTCATGAATGCAAGATCAGACTTCAAATCTCTACATTGATTATCCTTAGATGTAACTTGCATTCATTGCACTCAAAAACTTATCAAATCAGATCTATGTATGGCTCTTCTGAGATGATTTCTGTCACCAGAAAACCTCTCAGATTCCTTGCCAACAATGAATTCAAATCAGACTTCGTTCAATTTGTCAGATCAAACAGTAAAACCAAATTGAAGGAAAAATCCTTGAAATCCAAATTAAGGAGAAATCTGACAAACTGATAAATTCAATTCAATCCAGGGGCTTTTGTGACCAAGAGTGAGGTGAATGGCAAACCCCTCAAGTGCTTTTTGACGCCAATTTCAGATCTGAGGTTGGAAACCAATCATATCTGAAATTGGGTCAGAGTATATGGGTGGAAAGTGAGAAACAAGTCGTGGAAAATCAGAACTGGATATGACAGTATGGAGAGGCAGAGAATTTGAAAACATGGATATATGAAATCTTCCCCTCTGATCTGGAAGGATCAGAGGAGGTGAGGGGGGAAATTTAAGCCTAATTCTACTACTATAGCTACTTTATCCTACAGTGAAATTGAACATTAACAATTACATTAATTCTACTCTAAACTACTTAACTAAAGCTAAAACTAATCTGCAGAATTATAAACCTATTCTAACAGGAAGAATGGGACCTATGGGTCCTTAGCCGGTGACTAAGGAGGAAGAAGGGAGGAAGATGACTCCAGCGGAGGGAAGAGTCTGCTAGTGAGGCTCCAGGGTCGTCCTCAGGTGCTACGAAGTCCTCAGCAACGAGGAGGTCGAGAGAAGGTGATGATTTCACAGTCGGTGGCTGTGAAATCAGAGGCTGGATGGGGAGGAGGAACTGGAGTGGACGAATGATCGCTAAGAGGTGTAGGAGGGAGCGACCCCTTGCACGTGACACCACTGAGGTGCTTAAGTAGCACACTCAGTGGCTGAGATCACCACGCAGGTGAGGATAATCAAATGCAATCAGCGGCGAGGATGAGAGGAGCGGAGCGCGCGGCGAGCTATACTCAAAATCTGACCGTCAGATGAGATCTGGGGAGAGGGGTGATCGCACGTGCCGAATTACGCGAAGCTTCCATTCAAATCTAACCGCAGATCAAGATCATGAAGAGCGATGGATGGCTGAGATTGGCTGTGTTCTTCGCGCGCTACAGTGCGTGCGAAGAGCAGTAGGCCATTCTCTCAAATAATGAAAAATTGCAGATAGACCCTTGTACGAAGGGGTTGAAGAATTGCGTGCAGGCCCATAAGTGAAAAGAACTACAACAGGAAGGGCCTTGCAGCCTTTCAAAAGGGTCCCTGCGGCTTATAAGTAGGTCCAAAGAGGAGTTTTTGAGGGCGAGAGTGTAATGCATGAAGGACCTAAGTGTAAACTACATATTTCATAACCTAAATAATGTCCAATTGCCTTCAAATTTTTATATGTGCTTAATTGAACATTTAAGACATTAATTATACTTCTGATTTGGCCTTTCAAACTTATTTATGTGTTCAATTGATGCATGGATCATCATTTGTACTTTGCTTTCAGAATATCTCATTTTGTGACCTAATTATGAAGTTTTAACACAGAGTAAAGGTTTTAGGTCTTTTTCTTTAATTCCCACACCTAACCCTTTTTATCTGTTAATTTGATGTTGTTTTACTTAGTGTCTAGCTTAACTTCAGCTTTTTAGACATGATGAGTAGCCACTCATCAATAAACAAATCCACATTTTAGTGGATACCCAAGCTGATTATGCCGAAAGACCTGAAGGGTCTTAGTGTTCAGATCCTACTGTAATATTTCCTAAGATTGAAAGGTCCTAATGTCTAAGAATTACTTCCTAATTCAATTTTTTTTTAATGATATATAAGAACATAAGTAGAATTTACATGAATTCCATAGAGCTGACAAAATGATTCAGAAATGAATCCACCCCCCATGCCTAGCTGATGCAGTGTCTGCATTGAGAATGAAAGACATGAAAGGAAGGGTAGAATGTAGAAGATATCGCCTAAATATGAAGCTCGGGTCAATTCTAAGTCAGACTGTACAATTGCTGAGTTTAATGCCGTCAGGTTGGTGTAGTCCAGCCAAAGAAGTCACAACATAGCTAGAGCAACCATGTCTGAGACGGGTTCTGGAACAGTACGGTTAATAATAGGCTTCAGACGTTGACCATTGACTTTGAATGAATTACCCATCTTCGGGTCAGAGATCTGAATAGCCCTGTTTGGAAATATCTGCTCGATAATGAATGGGCCGATCCATTTCGACCTAAGTTTGCCAGGAAAGAGCTTAAGTCGAGAATCAAAGAGCCAGACTTTCTGGTTTGGCTCAAAGCTCTTGTGGGAAATCAATTGGTCATGAAGAGCTTTAATCTGAGCCTTATAAATCTTAGCATTCTCATATGCGTCATTTCTAAGCTCCTCCAACTCTGATAGTTGGAGTTTCTTGGCCTTCCCGGTTAAACTCAGATCCAGATTGCACTGTTTGATTGCCCAGAATGTTTTATGTTCAATTTCCACGGGTAAATGGCACGCATTTCCATACACCAGACGAAACGGAGACATGTCGATGGGCATTTTATACGCCATACGATAGGCCCAAAGAGTGTCCTCAAGCTTTTGAGTCCAGTCTTTGCCATCAGGCTTAACCATTTTCTGTAGAATATTCTTGATCTCCCGATTGGAGATCTTAGCTTCTCCATTCGTTTGGGGATGGTAAGATGTGGAGATTTTGTGATTATCCCCGTATTTTGCTAGCAAATAACAGAACTAGGCATTAGTGAAATGAGTGCCACAATCACTAATAATGGCCCTCGGAATCCCAAATTGGCTGAAGATATTCTTCTTGACAAAATTGATGACCACCTTGTGGTCATTGGTTTGGGTGGAAATAGCCTTGATCTACTTGGACACGTAATCAACAACGATGAGAATGTACTAGTGTCCAAATGAAGGTAGCAATGGTCCCATGAAATCAATGCCCCAAACGTCGAAGATTTCGAGAGGAAGAATCAGGTTTAGAGGCATCATATCTCTCTTAGTTATGCTCCCGATTGCATGCCATCGGGAACATGACCTCAAGAAATCTTGAGCATACTTGAATAAAGACGACCAATAGAATCCAAATTGCAAAATTTTTGCAGCTGTCTTTTTCCCTAGGAAGTGTCCACCACACACAGATGCATGACAGAACTCGGGTATACTCTTGAATTTGTTCTTCGGAATGCATCGGCGAATAATCTGATCAGAGCCGATGCGGTACAGTTCAGGGTCCTCCCAAAAGTAATATTTGGCCTCAGATTTGAGTCTATCCTGTTGTTGCTTGGTCCAATCCTGGGGGATTTGACCAGCGACCAAATAATTAACGATGTCAGCAAACCATGGGTTTGGACACCTGAAACTGTAAGGATAGTCTCATCCAGAAAAGTATCAGCAATCGAAATGTCCGGATGAGAAGAATCACTCAGAAGTCTCAATAGATGATCTGCCGCCACATTTTGTACCTTGAATTTATCCTTGATTTCAAGATCAAATTCTTGAAGTAGAAGAATCCATCAAATAAGTTGGGGTTTGGCATCCTTTTTGGCCAAGAGATGTCTCAAGGCCAAGTGGTCGATATATATGATGATGTGAGACCCTAAGATATAAGCCTTGAATTTCTCCAAAGCAAATACTACAGTTAGTAATTCCTTCTTAGTAACAGTGTAGTTCCTCTAGGCCTCGTCTAGAGTTTTACTAGCATAGATGACAGAGGGCTTCCTATCAATCTTCTGACCCAAAATAGCCCCGACCGCGTAATCAAAAGCATCGGTCATGATCTGAAATGGGGCAGCCTAAACCAGTGGTTACAGCACCAGAGCACAAATGACTGCCATTTTAAGAAAATCAAATGCCTTATGACATGATTCGTTGAAATCAAATGTTTCTTTGGCGAGAAGATTGATCAAAGGATGAGAAACCTTCGAAAAGTCCTTGATGAATCTCCTGTAGAATTCCCACGTGACCAAGAAATGATTGAATTTGTTTGACAGATGTAGGAGGAGGAAGTTTAGCGATAGCATCAACCTTAGCTTTGTCCACTTTGATTCCTCGTTCAGAGATTACATGACCCAGAATGATGCCTTCTTGTGTCATGAAATGACTCTTTTCCAAACTAAAGACTAGCCTTGTTCTAATGAATCATTTAAGAATCATTTCAAGATTAGCTAGACAAGAGTCAAATGATTCTCCAAAAATAGAGAAATCGTCCATGAAGACTTCCATAAACTCTCCCACCATGTTAGAGAATATGGCTAGCATACACCTTTGAAAAGTCGTAGGTGGATTGCATAAGTCGAATGGCATCCTACGGAAAGCAAAGATTTCGTAGGGACAGGTGAAAGTCATTTCTTCCTGATCCTCGGGATGGATAGGGACTTGGTTGTATCCCAAGTAGCCATCAAGGAAACAGAAGTACTTCTGCCCAGCTAGTCTTTCAAGGATTTGATCAATAAAATGCAAAGGGAAATGATCATTTTTCATGGCTGTGTCCAGCTTCCTGTAATCAATACAAACTCTCTAAGAGGAAGCTGAATGAGTTGTGATAGATTCTCCTTTCTCGTTAGTCACAACGGTAATCCTAGCTTTCTTGGGAACAATTTGCACAGGACTTACCCAAGGAATATCAGAGATCGGATAAATGATTCCTGCATCGAGCCACTTGATAATCTCCTTCTTGACCACTTCTCACATATTCGGGTTTAATCTCCTCTGCATCTGGCGAGAAGGGTGGATTCCATCTTCCAAAAATATTTTGTGATTACAGTAAGATGGCTCGATCCTCCTAAGGTTATGAATAGTCCAACCAATTGACTCCTTGTGCTCCTTTAGGACCTTAATCAGTTTAATCTCTTGCTCCTTTGTTAGTTTAGCACTGATAATCACAGGGAGCATCATATGTGGTCCTAAAAACTGATATTTTAGATTCTCAGGCAATGGTTTTAGTCCAAGCTAGGGCAGGTTGATGATTGCAGGTAAGGAAGATGCTGATGAAGACTCATAAAGAGGAAGAGGTTGAGAGTGAACAAAATCAATAACCTCTTCAGAAGGTGGCGGGTCTGCCATAAAGGGTTGCAGGTTCAAATCATCATCAGAGGAGGAACTTTCAAATGCAGAAATCGCCATACAAGTTTCAATATTCACATTATCATCCTCAAGTTACTCAATAAATCCACAATCCTCGAATTTGTTAATTTCCTTAAAAATATCTAATTTCATTCTTTGATCCCCAAAGGTGATTTCCATGCTACCGCTCTCATAATTAATGTTGGCCTTGACGGTAGCCAAGAATGGATGCCCCAGAATGATGGGTGTGTTCCTCAGATTTTCAGGTACATCCATTTCAAGGACAAGGAAATCTATAGGAAAATAGAAATCCTTAACCTTGACAATAACATCTTCAATAATAGCTCGCAAATTTGTGACCAAATGGTCCACTAAGTGCAGCGTTACTGAAGTCGGCCGAAGTTCACTTAATCCGAACTTTTCGTAAAGAGAAGTCGGAATTAGGTTAATGGATGCACCCAGATTCAGCAGTGCTCTATCAAAGGTGTAATATCCGATGACACAAGAAATCAAAGGAACACCTGGATCTCTCCTTTTCTAAGGGAGGTGGTGTAGGATAATAGAACTAGCCTGCTCGGAGAGTACCACCTTCCTCGGAACAGATTTTCTTGACTTATGCTTCTGTGTACATAAATCATTTAAAAATTTCGCGTAAGACAATAAATGTTTGATAGTGTCAAGGAGCGAGATATTGATCTTGACATTCTTGAAAATATTTAGAAGCTCCTCATTACTATCAATAGACTTCTTCTTCCTTGATCTAATCAAGGCCTCAGGAAAAGGAACATGAGTTGGATCTTCGAAATCAGGTTCCTGGGTCTTGATTTCTTCTCCAAAGTTCCCCTTTCTCTCCTCAGGCACTTCAAGATTTGGTAAATCAGAACAGTGTGGTTGTGGATCCTAAGTTTGTTTACCACTCCTCAAGGTAACAGATGCATACGAGTTTGGGTCTTAGGGAGGGTTAGGAAAGATTAGAGGGGCTTCATTAGCCAAGAATCTTTGATTTAAGGAAGAAGAAGAGGAAGGACCCTGCCCAACCACCTGAGCATGTGCGTGTGGGTCCCTCTGATTCCTTTACCCATGGGCTTGATTGCCCGGATTTTGGATATTACGCAGGTTGGGTACAGGTTGAGATGGTAGAGATCTGGGTTGATGAGAATTAGCAATGAACCCATTTTACAAGTTGTCCACCGAGGTTTTCATTTGTTGCAAGAGCTGGAGCATAGATCCTTGCATCTCTACCATTTGTCGGTTCAAATCAGCCTACCCTATAGGTTGACGGCCATTCCAAGTTGGCTAATTAACCTGATTTGGGGGCAGCTGAGTGTAAACATGACCCTGACCCATTGGTCATTGCGGAACGTAGTTGCTGGGTTGGAATTGTGTCTGCTACCCCAGGTTTAGGGTGGTTCCTCCAACCTGGATTATAAGCATTGGAGTAAGGGTTGGACCTAACATTCTCCTATACAACCTAAACATCCTCATAGGGTGAGGATGGAGAGAAAGAAAGGGAGGGATCAGAGAAACTAGGATCGAAGGCCTCAGTTTGGAACCTGTGGGGTTCCGAATAATGCTGACTCAGGTTGAGCTGCATCAAGTTGATTCACGAACTCCCGTCTAGAAGGAACTCGTGATGAATGGAATCCCGAATTCTGGGATTGAGTGGATTAAGAATTGTTCATTGAGTTTCCAACCATCCACTCCTCCATTCTCTTAGTAACCAAGTCCACCTTATCAAGTTTATTACAAATCAATTCCATATCGAATGAATGAGAGTCATGGACTTCATTAACATTCGATCTGGGCTGCTGGGACCGCTTAAATGTATCCATGGAGGCATGATTGATCGAATTCTCACTCATCTCAAACAAATCGTGCGTGTTATCTACGTCTTTGTTGAGGAAATTACCTCTGCAAGAAGCGTCCACATGAGTTCTGAGTTGCTCAGTCAACCTGTGGTAGAAGATCTGCATGAGTTGCCATTTTGGCACCTCATGGTGTGGACACCTCTGCAATAAGTCCTAGAATCGCTCCCAGGCAACATGAAACCGGTCCCCCGGCCGCTGGGTGAAGGTAGTAATTGCCCATCTCAAAGCATTGGTATGTCTGATAGGGAAGAATTTCTTCAGGAAGGTCGATTTCAAATCATTCCAAGTTGCAATTGGCCTTCTTATGGTCCTGTACTAATGAGCGGCTTTATCCCTAAGAGAGTGGGGGAAAAGCTTCATGATCATCTGCTCCTAATTCATGTTTCGTGCCATGGTGGTCTGGACCAAAGTGATCAAGTCTTCAGAGCCAAGCCCATGGAAATGTTTGATAAGGCTTAACACCTAGGGCTTGATTTCTACTTCTCCGGTAGGAATTTGAATGCCGGGACGTTCCCTGTAATTTGAAGAATCGTAAAAATCCTTAAAGGGCTGAGTGCCCTGCATTCTCTGGAACCATTCTTGCATTCTCTGCATTTGTTCCAGCTGCCTTTGAAATACCTCCTACGGATCCTGAGGCAGAGGAGGCTATTGATCGGCCATGGGATCAATTTAGCTAAAATCCAATCTACGCCTCCTAGAATACTCTAGTGGTCCTTCCAATCGGGGATTCAATGACCTCCTTCCTAGCATAAACTAGGAAAAGGTCGGAAGGATTGGGGATAAGAACCTTGCAGCACAACAAAGCAAGACTGTCCTTAAGTGGGGTACCCTAAGGATCTACAGACTCTCAGAATCCACCTTAAGATTACAGATGATTTACTCTACTTACATCTGCTCAATCCAACCAGTTAGAAGGAGGGACTGGGGAGAAGGTTCTTCCTTCGTCTTGCACCTCCGGTTCCTAGTGTACCCCCCAGCCGCGGTTGTTTGACGCTACTACCCTAGCTAGACATCAGATTGATTAGTATAAGCAGGTTAATCATAAATAATCTCAGACTAGACCCCAAAGACCGAATCAGTCCTTAAGGCCAACGTCTACTTAATTTTATTTAGACCTAGGATTGTAGCGCTTATGGAATGTGGTGGGCCCTTAAAATGGGTTGTGCCCTTAATGATCAATTGAGTATGTGTGAGTGCATTCACAACCAAGGTTTTCAAGAAAGATTATTTGTAATGAGAAGATTTTAATGTTCAAATCTTGCTTAAGTAGCTTTTAGGGTTTAGAATTAGGTTTAATTCAATCAAGTTTGAGGCAAACCAAGTTTTTAAGCACAGATGAAAATCACTTTCCTTTTGAAATAAAAAATAAAGTGGAGTGCCTGGTATTGACCTAAATTGAAAACCCTAAGAAGAAGCTAGTTGGTGAGTTGATTTTAGGTTGAGTGGTGCGGCCCAAACAACTCAAACAATTGGCCACAATTGCACCACTGAATTAGGCACACAAAGTGATTGACCTAGACTGATTTCTACTTCTTTATATGTTGATTTTTGTGTACCAGTTCCATAGATCAAAATCCTATTGAGTAGATAAAAATCAATTAGGTTATGTGCCTTAAATGTGGGTGTATGTTGTGTGTATGTTGAATTACCCCACAAAAATATCTTTTTGTTGATTTTTTTTTTATGATAGGGTGAAATGAATGTGGGTGGAAATCCAAACAACCAAACTAATCCTAGGATTTATGCAAACACGTAGGTTGATTGGAGTTTGAATTAATGTTGTGAAATGAAATCTATGGAGGGAGTAAAATGTGGAGCACTTACAGTCATCTCCAACTACACTTTACTCCGATCTACCACTTGACGATTCCCTGATCAAGGTATCTGCTAAACAATAGACAAGAGATAAAGCAAGTTAGAAAATAGTAAAGTGTACGAAATGTGAAAAGAAGATCGAAAAATCATTGCCACCCCAGTAACGGTGCCAAAATGTTGAAGGCAGAAAACTACTCGTTCGGAATTGGATTCAAAAGCCCATCGTTGCAGTTCGAGTCGCGAAGAAATCCATTCAACAGATAAAATTTATACCAAAAAGTTCATAAAGAAGTTCTGAGTCGAACACAGGGAGGCTACGTCGATCTGAAAATCCGCAATTATATTTTTTTGTATTTTTATTTAAAAGGTGAAATAATCACAATGGAATCAATATAAACAATAAGAGAAAGAGAGAGAACAATCACTTGGTATTTGAATAATATTTTACAACTAAGAAAGAGGGAAATGATTACACTAGAAAGCAGGAAACTGTTACAACTAGAAAGTGGAAAATTCTACTCTAGAAGGTGGTAAAAGAAGGGAGAAAGAAGTTATCCTCCTCGACAAATGAATGGAGGATGAGCCGGACGAAGGCGACGCTTGGAAGAAGAAGGACGAGGTGGGAAGGAGGACAAAGTCGGAAGAATGGGAATGAGGAAGCACGTTGTTGTCGCAGGATCCACTTCTGGAATGGGGGCGAAAACTTGGTTTTAGCTCTTGAGGAGCATCCCGGGTGTGGGACAAGCTTCTCTTAAGCTTTGGAGAGGGAGAGAGGAGAAGGAAGGGATAAAGAAGTAGAGGTCGGAGGGCTATATATAGGTATATATTGGAAGGGGCAAATGGGTCATTTCATCTCAAATCATTAATTCAGGGCCTTTAATGAGGGATTTATCCATTACTAAAGGCCTGAACGCAGCCGACGTGCACGCACCGCACATGCCTCCCTGCCTTCTGTGCTTAAACGCACCCGTGCACGTTTGGCTGATCTTAGCCATCCAATCGTGAGATCGGACGATCAAGATCGATCCTCGCAACGCACGTTCAAAACACTTATGCCTCGTGCCCACGTGCAATGAGGTGTGCAGACGCACGTCATCATGCGCCTACGCGATCGAAGGATCCTCCGTGTGCCACACCTCCTCCCCTCGACCGCCCAATCTTCATCTGATGGTCGAATCGTGCCCGCGCCTACGCTCGTCTGAATTAAGGCCCTCAGCATGGCTCGAACGCGTGACCCCTACATCGCCCATTGGGGCGCTATCGCTGGGCTACGCCTTCGCTTTATCGAGTGGAGGGATTAAGCGCACGTGATCTACGGCACCATCTTAGCGAGTGGGTGAAGAAGAAAAGTAGAGACATGTCCTTGGGGTCGGTTAGGCGACTGAGATTGTGCCACATGGCACCATCTTAGCTGTCCATCTTCTGAGTATTATAGATGGTGCCATAGGTGTCGGATTGGACTGATTTTTGGGCTGTTAGGCTACGATCATCGACCCGAACCCATCCATGCAATCAGATTTGTAGTATGAAGTATGGATTGGCACCATCTTGACCCTTGATCTCTAGGGTTCCTCAGTCACTATCTGGTGCTACGGATGTCTGATCAAGGCGATCTTGGAGTCGTTGAACTCCAATCATTGCCCTGATCAGATCTGTATGGTTGGATCTTCAATCCAAGGCCCTAGTTAACAAGTTGCCCTGTCCCTAGCCAAAAAAAAGAGACAATTACTATACATTTTATAAAACTTGACCTAAATTCATGATTATGCATGTTATGCAATATTTTCAATGTATGATGCTAATATGACACTAAGAACATGAATTAATAGACATTTTAAGTTAATCAAATGTATGCACATCTCTTTGGGAAGGATAGTAATCATAGTCTTGTTGTCCAGGGTTAGGCCCTAGACACTGAGGTCCGTATTCATATCCCCAATCAAAGTCATCCCAGCTAGTGGATGAGTAATTACAAGTCAAGTCGGGATAGCAATCATCTAGGGGATAAGTGGTGGTAGGATGGTAGGATTGGAAATGTGTGAAAGATGTGGAAGGATACATTGTGGAGTAAGAGGGAAATCAGAAGAGAGAAAGGA
Organism: Thalassia testudinum; assembly: GCA_037157565.1. Classification (NCBI taxonomy): domain Eukaryota; kingdom Viridiplantae; phylum Streptophyta; class Magnoliopsida; order Alismatales; family Hydrocharitaceae; genus Thalassia; species Thalassia testudinum. The sequence continues at coordinate 66,277,119 of JAZHRO010000007.1, read as the reverse complement.
ATCCTGCAATACAAGCAATCAACCCTATCCTTAGGTGGGTTAGCCCAAAGACCTACAGACTCCTAGGATCCATCTTGAGATTATAAACGATTTTGTCTACTTTTATCCAGTCAATCCAACTAATTAGAAGGAGGGACTAGGGAGAAGGTTCTTCCTTTGTCTTACGCCTCCGGTTCCTAGTGTACCCCCCAGTCGCGGTCGTTTGACACTACTCCCCTAGCTAGACATTAGATGGACTAGCAAAAGCAGATTAATAAAAAAAAATCTCAGTTTGAGCCCCGAAGAGCGAATCAATCCTTAAGGCCAATGTCTACTCAGTTTTAATTAGGATTGGGATGATTGTGCTCTTGGAATGTGATAGGCCCTTTAGATGGGTTGTGCCCTTAATGATTGATTCAAATGTGTGTGCATGCACAACTAGGGTTTACAAACAAGGTTATTTGGTGATGTGTCTTTTAGGGTTTAACCTTGTTTAGTAGCTTTTATGGTTTAATCTTTAGGTATATTCAATCAAGGTTCAATAGAGCACTCCAAGTTTTGAAAGCACTGGTGATGATTTATTCCTTTAGAAATCAGAAAAATTGTGGAGTGCTTGGTTCAGCCCTAAAAATCAACCCTAAGAGGCAAGCTACTTGATGGATCAGTTTTAAATTGTGTGGTGCAGCCCAAACAGCTCAATCAATTGGCCCGTTGCGCCACTTAGTTAAGGCACGCAAGAATGTTTAACCTATTCAGATTTCTACTCACTTATGTGTATTTAGTTGAAGTGTACCAGGTCCATAGGTCAGATCCCGGTTAAGTGGTAGAATCAAAGTGATTGTGCGCCTTAGGATAAGAAGTTGTGGGTGTTAAGTGTGTAGCTTTCAATTAAATCCCACAAGAGAAGAATTTTTTTTTATTTTTTATATATGCAGGTGGGTGAGGTGAGTGGAGTGACAATCAAACAACTAAAATCTACCTTAGGGTTTATGCAAGCACCTAAGTTGATTTGGGTTTGAGTTATTAAGTTATGGAATGAAAACTAGGGTGGGGGTGGTGGGGATAAACTTACAAAACCTTCATCCACACTTTTCTCCAATCTAACCGCTTTGGCCCACCTCATATGAGTACCTGCAATCATAGTAAGATCAGAGAAAAAGTGAGCTAAAAGTTAGGTATGGCAGAAAAACATGGAAAAAAAAAACCAAAGAGCATTGCCTCCCCAGCAACGGTGCCAAAATGATGGAGCGTGTTTCGTGTGTTCAAAATCGGGGGTTTGGAGTAACCTATCGTCGTAGCTCGCAAAATGCATCGATCAGATAAAATTTATAACCGAAACTCAAAAAGTGAGTCTCGGGTCGAACACGGGGAGGCGAACGTTTGGTTTTATAAAAATACGCATTTCGCTTTATTTTTTGTCATTTTTATCTTTTCTAATTTTTTTGATATTTTTATCGGGTAAGAGATTAGGTCGATGAAAACTTTATCTACATGCAAACATATAAGCAAGAGAGGGAGAGAGAGAGAGAAATAATCATCTATTTATAAAGAATTGTTTGTTACAACTACAAAAGCAGAAAATCTAAACTATGAAAGTGAAAAAGATAGAAAGAGGTGAGAGAAATCTCCCTCGATGGTTTCTTGGAGGACGACTTGCTCTGATGCACCTAGAGGAAGGTGGTGAGGAGCAGGACGAGTGGGAACAGAGCTGGAGGACGGAGGTTAGGGTAGGACGGTGTCGCAGCAAGGATCTTCTTCCCGAAGGAAGGTGAGAAGATGGCCATGGGATGCTCCACGAATGGGGATGTGGGGAGGGAAAAATATTTGGTTTTCCACTCTAGAGGAGCATCCTGGGCTTGGGACGAGCTCTCTCTAGAGCCTTGGAGGTGGTGAGAGGAAGAAAGGAAGAGATGGTTTGGAATGGTGGTGGGTAGATCCATTTATAGTGGAGGAGGAAGAACAAATTCGCATGTGGGTCATTACTGATGTCCATAAATGTCACTATAGATCCACCCTTTCTGTCGCTGAAGATCCATGCCTTCAATTCCTTTGTTGGCGTGCACGGGCCATTAGTGATAGCTACAAGAGTCACTAAAGGCCTGTGCCGCTGAAGATCTGGCCTCCCCACTGGCACGTGCTCCACTTGCGCTGAGCGCTTCACGGGCCCGTGCTTCTCGTGCCGTGTCACGTGAGCATGCTAGCATGCGCTGCGCTATTGTTGGGTACGGCTATGGCTATGCGCTCATCTTGTGCGCACACGTGCACTGCAGTGGGTCAGTGTCAATTGATGGATTAGGCGGGTTCGTAGGCTTCGAACCCATGACCTCCCCTCTATGATAAGCAATTTTTCCACCATGCCATGCTCTTCACTTTGTCAAGAAAATTGAATATCTTGGACTAGTTGGGAAGGTGGCATGGCCTTCTCATGACCGTTGGATCTTAATCCAACAGACCAAATCTGATTGGCATGAAAGAGAGTGGAGATGGTGACCCTTTGGTAGAACTCGAATAGGTTGTATTAATATGGTGAAATTATCGTTGAAGTTAGTATAGTGGTTAACCTAAATCGAGTCTAACCATCTTTCACAAAATTTTTTTTTTACCTGGCCTACTTAATTTTTTCTCGGTCACTTTTAGGCCTAGGGTTGATCTCAGGGAGGTGGGAATTAAGGGTGAAGAAGTTTCTATGCCTTTCCTAAAACGTATCTCTTCCATGCGTTTATTATGTTTTTCATTTTTTATTCTATTTAAAATTTTTTTGTTGATAATATTGTCCTTGAGGCACACCCTCAAAATCAGGTCCTTGGCTTTGAGCCAAATTGTTCTTGGCTTTGAGCCAACTTAGGGTTTCCAAAAGAACTGGCCCTGCTATTTGCAAGACCGAGTACCTGCAAGATAAGGATTATCTTTTCTCTTTTACTCTTTTTTTTTTATCTTTTTAATAGCAAAAAACAAAAGAGAAATAAAAACAAGGTAGGTTGCTTGTAGAGAAATAAATACAGTTTCTATATATATAGATATATATATATATTGTATATATAGGGGTGGAGGTGGAAGTGGGAATGGCGTGTAGCACAGTATCGAGTTGGTCCACGTCTAGTAAGACGTAACCAACAAGATGAAGTGTTGTGTAGAGTGTGGGACGGATGTGGGGGAGTGTGCGGTGGCGCTTGCTTTACGCGGGTATCGGGGAATATCAGCAACTGGTGCAGATATTCCCACGATATAATGCGTGGTGGAGTGACTACTGCAAGGGCTTATGGATACAGGTACGTGATGTGTATGTAAATAAATATATATATGTATACATATAGATAGGGTTATAACTATATAGGTATATATGTAGTTGTGTATATATATAGATATGTAAATATATATATGCATATATATATACATTTATAACTATATAGATATATATATATATATATATATAGCAATATATGATATAGATATGTATATGTATATATGTATATAGATATATTTTTATAAGTATCTATGTATATAAATATATATAGAAATATATATGTATATATGTATATATATATGTAGATATATATTTATGTATAAATGTGAGTGGATATATAAATATATATGTGTGTAGACATGAGTTTATAAGGGTGTGTGTGTGTGTACAAGTGTGTGTGAGAGAGTACACGTGAGTGTGTACAAGTGAGTGTGTGTGTGCGCGTACTGGCGGGTGGCTGTGAGAGAGAGGGAGGAGTTTAAGTCATCTGGCGGAAGCATCCACCGTCTGATCTCGCAGGAGCGCACGCAGGCGCACAAGCGCTTCACGCAGGCGCTAGAGGGAACGCGTGCGCTGCCTTCACGCGTAGGCAGGTGCTGGAGTGCAACGCAGCGCACTGCATAGCGCATTGCACAGTGCTACGGGCGGGATTAGGCACGGGCGCAGACGCAGGCGACTGGCTGGAGCGGGTTGTGGGCGAAGAGAGAGAGCGCTGTGCCACCAGCTAAGTGAGAAACAAGCCGGTGGCTACAGTGTCGTGCTGGGAGGTGTGAATCGTGGCTACAGTGCCACGCGGGAGCGGGCAACCAGTATCGCTGGTTCTACGTGTGCGGGCGCACTGGGAAGCGCCTACGCGTGTAGGGAGAGCTCACGGAGGTCTGCTGGCATACGAGCAGTGGCCTGCGTTGCTGCTGGCGGCCGTTGCTGCTGCTGGAGCTTTCGACCTTGAAGCTCTGACAATGGCAGCGAGGGTGTTCAACGGTGAAAATAGAGGGTGAAACCACCACGCCCACCTGCTCACGAAGGAGCTGGGCGGTGGTGGAACTCACAGTGGTGGTTGTGTGACCACTGTAAGCTTTCTCCTGCCCGCAATGTGTCTCTTCAGTGGGAAGAGATACTGCATATGGAGAGGGAGAGGGGAGGCGATTGGCTTGGAGGAAGGTGTCTGGGGGTGGTGTGTGTTCCAGGCTCCCTTACGCAAGGGAGAGGGCAAGACCTTTTAAAGAAGGAGCCTGCCACAGCCATGCTGCAGGTGTTGCATGTCCAGCCATGCTGCTGGCAGAGGAGTGGCACGAAGAGGTGTATGCCCCATGCCCTGAGCCACGCGAGGGAGAAGAATTTCAAAGTCAAAATAAAAAATGAGAATGGTGAATTTGCAATGCAGCCCTTGATGAAGATGTTAATTAGATGGCCAATTATTCACATTCTCCTCCCCTCTCAATAAATGCATGCATGTGTTAATTTACAAATGCAGCTATAGTTACTTAAGATACAATGGTAGTGCTAGGAAATAACACAAGATGGCATAATTACTAGTGTATTTTTGCTATGCAATCATACCCCCATGCCTATCTTTTGCTAGCCCCTAGCAAACCATTTTGTATTGTATTTAGAAATGATCTTAAGCTGAAGATTTTCTTCTGAGGCGACATGGGTGTGTTTATTTGTTGGATATTGTGAGAACCAATTGTAGAGAAGACTACCAGTACTTTAAGTCTTATGTGACATAGACCATCTCTCGACTAACCTGGACTCTTGATATTTAAATCTTAAGTACGATTTCCAGGACTCAGAAGGTTTTTGCCGTACATGAGAGCTCAAGAGATTATGGTTTGTGCATAGTGAAGGATCAAGACTGACCAGATGAACATTAAGACTCAAGCCCAGGGTTTCACGAATCTTTAAGTGCAGGTTGATCCCAGTTTTAGCACGGGTCTTCGGATTGACCCTTAAGAAGATGACGAAAAACTCAACTCCCATTTTATTACATTTGTGGCTCAAAGAATGTGGTAGAAATAGGGTATTTGTAACTTGCCCTGAAAAACTTTTTAAGGAGAAGAATTTACAGACATTTGCGAGATATACTGACTTATTTGCATAGATTCTTTTTTTTTTTTTTGAAACAAGTGTCAGTATATCTCTTACAACTTTATTTGGAGGAGCACACTTTTTTTGGTGGGAGAGTTCCTTTTTGGTGGAAAGAGTTTCTCCTAGACACAAGACTAAAGCCTAGCATAAAAAGTCTAACTGCGCACACAGGTAAGGACTCCACCTTCCCTAATGAACACTAGGGTTGGATCTTATGTTCACCTGGTCTTTCTTGATATGTGTAGTGTGAACCAAGATTACTTAAGCTCTCAAGTAGAAGCAAACCAACAGGTCCTGTACTGATGTCTCAGGCATAAGAATACGTCCTTAGTTAGGAGAGATTCTGATCTATCTTGTCAATGCTCAAGTGGATTAAGCCAAGCCTGAGTGAATCGAGCTTCTGTGGCCTGGAAAGTCTTTAAAACAGTGGTTGAATATCCATAGACACTTATTGTATTTTTATTTCAGCCTTCAGATCATTACTAAACACCTTTTTTTTTTTTTCCTATGTACATATTTATAGATGGATGGAAGCTGCATGATACCATATAATACCCAGATCCTATAGATGCCTATCCACCCCCCCATGCCAAATGATGCTATGTCCTCATATGCATGTAGGGTAGGGTAGAGGAAGGTCCAAAGATCGGGGAACGAGAGCTGAGGTGCAGGGTATAAAGTAGGGTGGTAGGGTGGGTGGATGGTGGGTGGTGAAGTGAGAAGGTGCGAAGTGAAGTGTATGTGACAGTGGAGGAGTGTTGCTGGGGTGCCTCCCAATGAGCGTTGAATTTAACGTCCCCAGCTGGACTCAGAATGAGACACGAAATTAGTTACCCTCCAGTAGGGCAACAGTTTCTCCAATGGGGGTAGGTTCATGAGTAAGATAAGGTTTTAAATGCTGCCCATTGACCGTAAATTTATGCCCAGATTTGAGATCTTCAATTTCAACGGCCTCATTGGGAAATGGTCTCGAGACCAAGAAGGGGCCAGTCCATTTGGACTACAATTTCCCTAGAAAGAATTTGAGCCGGGCATTGCAAAGCCAAACTTGCTGAGATGGCTCAAATTCCTTCCGTCGAATTCGACTGTCGTGAAAAGCCTTAGTGCGTTTCTTGAAAGTTAAGGCAGAAGCATAGGCTTCCTGACGGAGCTCTTCCAACTCTTGGAGTTGGAGTTTCCTTTCTCGACCACATAGGTCTGGGTCGAGGTTACATTGGCGAACCGCCCAATAAGTGCGGTGCTCCAGCTCCATGGGCAAATGAAAAGGCTTCCTGTAAATGATTCTATAAGGAGACATACCTAGGGGAGCCTTGAAGGCAGTCCGATACGCCCAAAGTGTGTCAATCAGCTTGTCGGACCAATCCTTACAGTCTGGCCAAACCATTTTCTGGAGAATTTGCTTGATTTGTCGGTTCGACACCTCAGCCTAGCTGTTCGTCTAAGGATGATATGGAGATGCGATACGATGGTGGACTCCATATTTCCTCAGAAGTTCCCGAAAAGAAGCATGGGTAAAATGGCTTCCTCCATCAGAGATAATGGCTCGAGGGATCCCAAAGTGTGCAAAAATATGGTCTTTGACAAATCAAGTGGATATGACATGGTCAGCATGGCACGTGGGAATAGCCTCGATCCATTTCGAAACATAATCAACAGCCACGAGGATGTATTCGAAGCCATTGGAATGAGGAAAGGGACCCATGAAATCGATTCCCCAAATGTCGAAGATTTCAGCAGCTAGGATGGGTTGCAAAGGCATCATGTCACGATGTGACATTGACCCTAACGACTGGCACCTAGTGCAATGTTTAGCATAATTGTGTGCATCCTGGTGAAGGGAGGGCCAAAAGAAACCGCACTGCAACACCTTAGCTACAGTTTTCCTCCTAGAGAAATGGCCTCCACAGGCTTGATTGTGGCAGAAGGATAGCACACTGGGGAATTCGCTATTAGGAATACAGCGACGGATGATCTGGTCAGCACCTATTCGAAAAAGTAGTGGATTATCCCAGAAATAATACTTTGCTTCTGCAATGAGACGCTCGCGCTGGTTTTTGGGCCAACCATGTGGAAGGGAACCAGAAGAAAGGTAATTGGCAATGTCAGCATACCAAGGTCCACTTGCCACATTAATTGCCAATAGGTGCTCATAGAGAAAAATCTCATTGATCGGTATGGTTAGTCCAATGTGGTCAGGGTCCTATCTCGAGAGACGATTAGCAACGACATTCTGGGCTCCGACCTTATCGCGGATCTCAATGTCAAATTCTTGGAGCAGAAGGATCCAACGAATCAGTCTAGGCTTGGCATCCTTCTTGTGCATGAGATGGTGAATGGCCGCGTGATCAGTGAATACAATAACATGCGAGCCCAGAAGGTAAGAGTGGAATTTCTCCAGCCCAAAGACGACTGCTAGTAGTTCTTTCTCAGTGGTTGTATAATTACGCTAGGCCTCGTCCAACATCTTACTGGCGTAGTACACCACGAAGGGGTGTCTATCGCGTCTTTGTCCCAGGATGGCTCCTACTACAAGGTCGGAGGCGTCACACATGAGTTCAAAGTCGAGGGACCAATCAAATGGCTAGAGAACAGGGGCCTTGGTGATAGCATCATGTAGCTGCGTGAATGCTCGTATGCAGTCGGGGCCCATATCAAAGGGCACATCGGTCGATAGGAGATGAGTTAAAGGTCTAGAAATCTTGGAGAAGTCTTTGATGAATCTCCTATAGAAATCGACGTGTCCCAAGAAGGAGCGGATTTGTTTGACAGAGCCAGGCACAGGTAAATCAGCAATTACATCAAGCTTAGCTCTGTCAACCTCGATACCCCTATCAGCGATGATATGCCCGAGAACAATTCCCTCGTGTACCATAAAATGACTTTTTTCCCAGGAAAGCACGAGGTTCACATCAATACATCTCCGAAGGATACGGGTCAGGTTGGCAAGACAGTCATCAAAAGAGGGTCCAAAGACCGAAAAGTCATCCATGAAGACCTCAAGAAAGTCACCCACCATGTCATGGAATATTGCCAGCATACATCTCTGGAAAGTTGCTGGCACGTTACAAAGTTCGAAAGGCATCCTTCTAAATGCGAAGGTGCCGAAGGGGCAGGTAAAGGTGGTTTTCTCTTGGTCCCGGCGGTCAATTGCCACCTGGTTATATCCAGAGAATCCATCTAGGAAACAGAAAAATGTATTTCCCACTAACCGCTCCAGGATTTGGTCAATAAAAGGTAGCAGAAAGTGATCTTTCTTAGTTGCAGCATTCAGTTTCCTATAATCTACACACACTCTCCAAGATGTAGGAGTGCGTGTAGGGATAGATTCTCCCCTGTCATTGACACAGATGGTGAGTCCCGCCCTTTTGGGCATGACATGAATCGGGCTCACCCAGGGGCTATCGCTGATTGGGTAGATTATACCTGCATCAAGCCACTTAATAATTTCCTTTTTAACGACCTCCTGCATGTTAGGGTTGAGACGTTGCTGCATCTCACGGGAAGGTCGAGCCTCGTCCTCCATATATATATGATGAGTGTAGTAGGAGGGGCTAATGCCAGTTAAGTCTGATAAGGACCATCTAATGACTGCCTTGTGTTCCATAAGGACCTTTGTTAGTTTGCACTCTTTCTCCCTGGTCAATTTTGAACTAATTATTATGGGGAGTGTTTCATTTGGTCCTAAGAAAACATACTTAAGTGTATCAGGAAACTCTTTCAGCTCAGGAGTGGATGGTGAAAGTTTTGGCATTTCTTGGGATGAGAGTGTCCCAAGTGGATTAGAAGAAAACAAGGCAGGAGGAAGAAGTTGGCCCTCAGATTGGCCCAGAAGAGGGGCATCTTGGATTGATGGATCCAAAAAGGGATAGCCCTAGTGATTAGTATGTGGGCTCAAGGTCCCAGTGTGGAGTTGCAATTTTGCTTAATTTGGCGGGAAAGAAAGGGCAATCTAGTCTTCAAGAGTGTGGACTGGCGGTGAGTAGCCCGAATATGACTCAGACCACGAGGTATGGGAAGCAGAGAGAGCCTCGTCAGAAGTTTGGTCAGGAGAAGGTACGGGAAAAGGGAGGGATGGAGGAACATCACAATATGTGTCGGTCAAGCAATCGTCTGAGTTTAAAGGCAATCCACAGCAGTCAAAATAAGTCCCTATTAGTCCGATACACGCGCTGACGGCCATGTCCTCGTCAGACGTGTCATCCTCGATGCAATCGCAATCAAAGTTCTTGGATGCCTTGAAGACGTTAAGCTTGAGCTTCTCAGATCCAACGGCAATCTCAATACAGCCCGACTCGCAGTAGATATGGGCACGGGCTGTGGCCAAGAAAGGTCGACAAAGGATGATCGAATAATCAGAAAGTGAGCTAGGAACTTCCATATCCAAAACAAGAAAGTCAACAGGAAAACAAAGACTGTTGACCCTAACCACCACATCTTCCACCACACCCTTTGGTATTTTGACAGAACGATCTGCCAACTGTAACGTATAGGGCTGGGTTTCAGATTTCCAAAGGTGGTCGGGCATGTTTCACGTGTTAGAAATCGAGGTTACAAGTAACCTATCATCGTAGTTGCAAAACACGTCGATCAAATAAAATTTATACCGAAACTCCAAGGGAGTCCCGGGTCGAACACAGGGAGGCAACGTTTACTTTATTGAAAATCACGCTTCATTTCTTTTCTTCTTGGTATTTTAGGGTTTTGATTTTTTTTTGTATTTTTGAAATAAAGGAAATCAAGCAAACGTATCACAAGATAGAGATGAAACAAATATGATATATATGTCAATCAAATGTCGATTACAATGAAGAATAAAAGCATAAAAAGAGAGGGGGGTGAGAGGAAATCTCCCAAATCGGCTGTTCAGCGAGACGACGGTGCTTGGCGGAAGCTCGGACGAAGGAGGTGAGAAGCAAGATGATAGAGGTGAGATGCTGGAGGACGTCGTGTTGAGGAAAGCTTCAGCGTGGCTCTAGAATGGAGGTGATCTGCTACCGGAATGGAGGTGGGAGGACAGCTCCAAGGTGACCTATGAAGGGAGATGGGAAGTTCGAGGAGCATTTGGTGGGGCAAAGGTTCGCTACACTAATAGGCACCTTGGGAGCTTGAGAACAAGCTCTAATGGAGCGTTGGCAGGCTTACTAGAGCTTGGGAGTAGGTGGGAGTAGAGTAGGTAGAGATGGCTTGGAAGGGAGGGGGTGAAGGTCCTTTTATAGTGGTGGAAAAGAGGCTAAAAATGGATAAAGGACCTCTAGCGACCTCCAGACCATCGCTGGAAACATTGCTGTAGACAGCTCACCTCCACCCACGCCCATTGCTGGCTCTGCTGGCTTGCAATGAAACATCGACGGCTCTAAGCATTGCTGTAGGTCAATCCAACTGTCGTTGAAAGCTGGCGCCAACCGCCCTTGAGCCCGCGCCACCTTCCCCTCTCATCACGTGCGCTAACCGCACACGCCCAGCTGTGTGCGAGTGTGCTGTGCACTGGAGTGCGCGCTTCCAATGTGCTGGCTCGTGCGTGCGCGCGCTCTGCCGCTACCGCTACATTGTGCTCCAAGTGCCCGCCCAATTGCAAATTGGAGGGGCTGCGAGGAATCGAACCCACACCCCTCCTTTGCAAACCCGCGCCTCCATCGTTGCGGCACTCCACTTGTGTCGCGTGGAGTGTTTTGGTGCAGGCGCTTACCAGCCGTTGGATCTTGATCCAACGGCTAGGATTAACGGCGTAGATGATGAGGGAGAGTGGTCGGTGGCTGCTAGCTGGGTTTAGGTAGCCTGGATGGCGCCACGTGGCGCCATCTAGGCCGTCCATCATCTTCTTCTTGTAGAGGGTGCTACGGTGCTTAGATCAAGATGATTCACATGATGCCGAACTGCGATCGTCACTCCAGATCTATCCGTACGGTCAGATTTTCCATTCGAAACCTATATGGATGTCACATTGCCCCCCTGGCCATATAAAATGAAGGAATTAATATATAAAATATACTACTATCCTAAATGCCATGCAATGGATGTTATGCAATATTTATAACATGATATGCAATGCTAAGTCTAAGAACTATCAAAAATAAGGAATTTATCTTGAATTTATGTGTGTTCATCATACCCCCATGCTTACTTTTTGCTAGTCCCTAGCAAAATTAACCTAAATGCTATATATAAAAGTAGAATCAAGGTTCGAGTAATTAGGCAAGATTCATTGATTACTTTAGAAAATCTCATTCCCAAGACCTAATTACAAAAACTTAACAGTGCCTGGGTGCCTACCAGAATACAGACCGTTCGAGCCCTTGCCTTATTTGAGAAGATAATTTTTTTTTCTAATTTTTTTTTTGTACTTTTGGAGTTTGAGAGTTACGGGATAACTTTTTACAGCTACCCGACCTGCCCAAGACTCGAAAAGGACTATAAGTGCTAAGCATCTTTGTGAAAAAGTGATAGACTCACAAAACAGCCGTTAAGACAGACTTCAGGTTTCTACGACCCTAGGTGACCTTGCCTAAAGGTTTATCTTTACGATCAGTAGCTTTCTCCCTACTTCTTTTATTTATGGGGTCAACACAAGGGTGAGTCCAGTATATATCTCCCCAGTTTATTCTACTTCCTAGCTTCTTTCCTAAGTGTTTTGGGAATTATTGTGCATTTATTTTTTTTTTGTGAGCTGGGTTCTGGACAATCGACCGATGAGCTATTACCACCAATAACTTGCCAACCATACTCGTGAGGTGAAGTGTGGTCTTATTTGTTTTTTTTTCTCCTTTTCTTTTTCTTTTTTTTTTTCCTTTTCTTTTCTTTTTTTAATAAGTAGGTGGCTTCATTGATTTAAGATTTACCTGAAGACAGTACAACGAAAATGGTCTTGTGGCTGGGCTCTAGACAATTGGCCGATGAGCTGTTACCACCGACAACTTGCCAGCCATACCACCCAAATCGGTCCATTAACTATCCAATTTCCGTAAAAATCACCTGAAAGTGAGTCAGTGTAAAATAGTGTGTGTAGATTCTTAGGCTTAAAGTCCCTTAAAATCAGAGGGCGGGTTGATAAGTCGCATACTTATCATCCCAAATTATTTATCAAATTAAAATAAATTTTAATTGGCGAGGACTCGAGACTAAATCCACATTTGAGTGGGCACCCAAGCTAATTAAGCACGAAGACCTGAAGAGTCTAAGTGTTCAAGTATCAAAGAATCAATTCCTAAAGTTTACAACTCCTAGTGCCTAAGTTCTCATCTCCTAATTCTATTTCTTTTTTCAAATTATTTATTTTTTAATTATTTTTATGTTTTTTCCCTTTTTTTCTAAACAAGAATCGAATAACAGGAAATCACTGTTACAACTGACACAATTGTTATAAACTATGTCCATCCCCCCATGCTTAGCAATTGCAATGTCCTCATTGTAAAAGAAATGAAAGCATGCAAGAGAGTAGAAGTGGAAGAATAGCTCCTGGTTTCCGTGAGACTCAAGTCAGCTTGGAACAGTCTTTACATCTGCTGAGTTTAGTGCCTTCAGTTGGGCGATGATCAGCCTGCAGTGGTTATGGCAAGGTAAGAGCAACCTTGTCCGAGATGGGTTCAAGGAGCACATGGTCAATAAAGGGTTTGAGATGCTACCCATTGACCTTGAAAATATTACCCGTCTTTGGGTCGGAGATTTCAATAGCCCCATTAGGAAAAATTCGCTCAATAACGAATGGGCCGCCCCACTTAGACCTGAGTTTACCGGGGAAAAGCTTCAATCGAGAATCGAAAAGCCAGACCTTCTGGTTCAGCTCAAAGCTCTTACGTGAAATCATCTGGTCATGGAGAGCTTTGGTCCTTGCCTTATAGATTCTAGCATTTTCATAAGCATCATTTCGAAGCTCCTCCAACTCAGATAGTTGGAGTTTCCTGGTTTTCCCGACCAACTCAAGGTCCACATTACATTTCTTGATGGCCCAAAATGCCCGGTGTTCAAGTTCTAAGGGCAAGTGACATGCCTTCCCAAACACTAGATGGAATGGAGACATACCGATAGGCATTTTGTATGCCATACGGTAAGCCCAAAGAGCATCATCTAGCTTTTGGGTCCAATCCTTCCTATCAGGCCTAATGGTTTTCTGCAAAATGTTCTTGATCTCCCGATTGGAGACCTCGGCCTGTCCGTTCGTCTGAGGGTGGTAAGGTGTGGAAATCCGATGGCTCACCCTGTATTTCCTCAGTAAATTCTGAAACTGGGCATGAGTGAAATGTGTGCCACCATCACTGATAATTGGCCTAGGAACCCCGAACCGACTGAAGATATTTCTCTTCACAAAATCGATGACGACCTTGTGGTCATTAGTCCGGGTGGGAATTGCCTCAATCCACTTGGACACGTAATCAACAGCGACCAGAATATACTGGTGTCCAAATGAAGGAGGGAAGGGTCCCATAAAGTCGATGCCCCAAATGTCAAAAATTTTGATAGAAAGAATTGGGTTCAAAGGCATCATATCTCTCTTAGCCATGTTCCTGAGTGTCTGGCATCGGGTGCATGACCTAGAGAATTCCTGGGCATCCCTAAATAATGACGGCCAATAGAATCCAGATTGCAAAATTTTTGCGGCCGTCTTTTTCCCAGAAAAGTGTCCACCACAAGCGGATGTGTGACAGAACTCAAGTATGCTATGGAACGCGACTTCTAGGATGCATCGGCGAATAATCTGATCAGCACCAATGCGGTACAACACAGGATCATCCCAAAAATAATATTTGGCCTTAGATACAAGTCTATCCCGTTGTTGTTTGGTCCAATCCTGGGGAATTTGACCAATGGCCAAATAATTGACAATATTCGCAAACCAGGGGGTTTGGATTCTTGAGATTGTGAGGATAGTTTCATCCGGAAAAGTATCAGAGATCGGAACATCCGGATGAGGGGAATCAATTAGGATTCTCGAAAGGTGATCCGCCACTACATTTTGTGTCCCAGCTTTATCCCTGATTTCAAGGTCGAACTCTTGAAGCAGCAGAATCCAGCGAATAAACTGGGGTTTGGCATCCTTTTTGGCCAAGAGATGTTTTAAGGCTGAGTGGTCGATATAGATGATGACGCGAGAACCTAATAGATAAGCCCTGAATTTTTCTAGAGGAAAAACTATAGCTAGTAATTCTTTTTCAGTAACGGTGTAATTCCTCTGGGCCTCGTCCAGAGTTTTGCTAGCGTAGTAAATCACAGAGGGCTTTTTCTCAATCTTTTGACCCAAGACAGCCCCAACGGCATAATCAGATGCGTCAGCCATAATCTCAAATGGGGCTGTCCAGACCGGTGGTTGCAATACTGGGGCACAGGTGACGGCTGTTTTTAATAAATCAAATGCCTTACGACATGATTCATTAAACTCGAACGGTGCGTCTTTGGCCAAAAGGTTACTCAAGGGCCGAGCAACCTTCGAGAAGTCCTTAATAAATCTTCTATAAAAACCCACATGCCCAAGAAAAGAACGAATCTGTTTTACGGATGTGGGTGGAGGAAGTCTAGAGATAGCATCCACCTTAGCTCTATCAACTTCAATTCCCCGATTAGAAACCACATGACCCAGGACGATGCCCTCTTGAGTCATAAAGTGGCTCTTTTCCCAGCTAAGGACCAGCCATGCCTTGATGCATCTCTGAAGGATCAATTCCAGGTTAGCTAGGCAAGACTCAAAGAATCTCCGAAAATGGAGAAATCATCCATGAATACCTCAAGACAATCTCCCACCATGTCAGAAAAGATGGCCATCATGCACCTTTGAAAAGTCGTAGGTGCATTGCAAAGCCCGAACGGCATTCTACGGAATGCAAAGGTTCCGTAGGGACATGTGAAAGTTGTCTTTTCCTGGTCTTCAGGATGGATAGGGACTTGGTTATATCTCGAATAACCGTCCAGGAAGCAAAAATATTTTTTCCCAGCTAACCTTTCGAGGATTTGATCGATAAATGGCAAGGGGAAGTGATCCTTTTTAGTGGCAATGTTCAGCTTCCTATAGTCAATACAGACTCTCCAAGCAGAAGCTGAATAAGTGGTGAAGGTTTCCCCTTTCTCATTAGTCATAACGGTTATTCCCGCCTTCTTGGGTACAATCTGAACGGGGCTAACCCACGGACTATCTGAGATTGGGTAAATAATCCTAGCATCGAGCCACTTAATTATCTCCTTCTTGACCACTTCTCGCATATTCGAGTTTAGTCTCCTTTGCATTTCGCGAGAAGGGTGGGATCCATCTTCTATGAAAATACGATGATTACAATAAGATGGCTCGATCCCCCTAAGGTCGTGGATGGTCTAACCAATTGCCTCCTTGTTGTTCTTAAGGACCTTAATTAACCTCAATTGTTGCTCCTTAGTCAAATCAGCACTAATAATCATAGGGAGCATGTTTTCAGGTCCTAAGAACTCATATTTCAAATTTTTGGGCAATGGTTTTAATTCCAACTGGGGTGGGTTTAGAATCAAAGGAAGGGAGGATGCTGATGAAGATTCATCAGGATGATCCAGTGGAAGAGGCTGGAAATGAACAAAATCAACAGCCTCTTTAAGATGTGGTAGGTCTACCACGGAGGAGGGTTGTAGGTTGGGTTCGCTAAAGCTAATGGAGTCCTCGAGTGCATTGATTGTCATACACGTCTCAAGATCCTGATCCTCGAGTTACTCAATGAATCCACAATCCTCTTATCGCCTTAAAAATATCCAGAGTTAATTTCTTATCCCGAAAGGCAATCTCCATACTACCGCTTTCACAGTTTATGTTGGCCTTGGCGGTAGCTAGGAATGGATGCCCTAGAATGATGGGAGTGTTCCTCAAATCATTGGGTACATTCATGTCGAGGATGAGGAAATCTACAGGAAAATAGAAATCCTTGACCTTGACAATTACATCCTCAATAACGCCTCTCAGTGTGGTAACCGATCGATCCACTAATTGTAGCGTTACTGAGGTTGGCCTGAGTTCACCTAATCCAAACTTCTCATAAATAGAAGTGGGGAGTAGGTTGATGGATGCACCTAGGTCCAATAGTGGCCCATCAAAAGTGTATTCCCCAATAATGCATGAGATCAAGGGGGCACCTAGATCTTTCTTCTTTTGAGGAAGGTGATGTAGGATTACAGAACTTTCCTGCTCAGAGAGAATCACCTTCCTTGGAGTGGGTTCTCTCGGCTTACGCTTTTGGGTACACAGTTCTTTCAAGAATTTAGCGTAAGCCGGGATGTGCTTAATAGCATCGAGGAGCGGAATATTGATCTCTACGCTCTTAAATAAATTCAAGAGCTCCTCGTTGCTGTCTAGGGTTTTCTTCTTCTTAGTTTTCAATAGGGCCTCAGGGAACGGAATATGGGTGGAATTTTCAATTTTCGATCCCTGGGCCTTGTTGTCTTCTTCAGCCTCCTCCTTCTCTTTCTCAAGCTCCGCAGGATTTTGATTTCTAGAAGGTAATTCCGGGTTCTGGGTATGCTTCCCACTTCTCAAGGTGACAGAGTTTGCAGAGGCATAAGGGTTTGGATCTTGAGGTGGATTAGTGAAGATTGGAGGGCCTTGGTTGGTCATGTAACCAGAAGAGGAAGAAGAGGGACCCTACTCAACCACCTGAGAATGCATGTGTGGGTCCCTTTGATTCCCATACCCTTGGGCTCTATTGCCCTGATTTTGCACATTACGCAGGTTTGGTACGGGTTGAGATGGTAGGGATCCGGGTTATCAGGTGTTTGCAATTAACCCGGATTGCAAGTTATCCAAGGATGTCTTCATTTGTAGCATAAGCTGAAGCATGGACCCTTGCATTTCCACCATCTGCTAGTTCAAATCAGCCTACCCTGCGGATTGTTGGGCATTCCAAGATGGCTGATTAACCGATCTCGGGGGTAACTGGGTGTATACTTAACCCTGATGATGTAAACACATTTACACTACTTAAAATGTCTATATATGCATGTTCTTAAGCATAGGATTGCATTTCATAATATAAATATTGCATAACATGCATCATCTTGCATTTAGACTAGTTTGAATAAAATGGAGGTTAATTGTCTCCTTTTATGTGCTTGGATAGGGCAAACATTTTATCGGGGCCTCAGATCAAAGATCCAACCGTATGGATGTGATCAGGGCGACGATTGGAGTTCAACGACTCCAAGATCACCTTAATCAGGCATCCATAGCATCAGATAGAGACCGGGGAACCCTAGAAGATCAAGGGCCAGGATGGTGTAAATCCACACTTCAGATGACAAATCCGATCGCACGGATGAATTCAGATCGACGATCGCAGCCCAACGACACAAAAATCGAGTCAATCCGACATCCGTGGCACCATCTACAACTTCTAGAAGATGGACGGCCAAGATGGCGCCACGTGGCGCCATCTCAGCCGCCCAAATGGCCGCATGCATCTTGTGAAGACCGCGCACCCGTCTCCTCTCCGCCGTTGTGGCGCCATCTTGGCCGTCCAAACGGCCGCATGCATCTTGTGAAGACCGCGCACCCGTCTCCTCTCCGCCGTTGGATCTCGATCCAACGGCTGTGGCCGCCCGGCGCTTAAAACATGCGCTCGACCATCCGTGCCCCGCAGCGCAGCAGTCGAGCGCGCTTACGCGAGCGCGGGGCGCGAGTTCGAGCCGCGGCGAGGGAGCGGAAGGCGCGATTGAGCGGGTCCGGATGAGCGTCAGATGGAGATCCAACGGCCGCGCGCGCTCAATTAGGACGACGCGCGATTGGACGCCCGCGTGGACGCGCGATCGCACGTGCAGGCGGGCGGGCGGCAGCGGTGAAGGCGCGATTTTAAGCCATCCGATCTCGCGATCGGACGGCTGAAATTCAATAGAAGCGCGTAGGCGTTACACGCGCGGGCGGCTGAGCGGGCGCGCGTGGGCGCGGAAGCGACGCGCACGCTGGGGGCTTTAGCGACGGTTTCATCCGTCACTAAAGACCCCTCATTTATTGTTTTGAAGTTGTAATGTCCATTTTGCCCCCACTCCTTGCAACTATAAAAGGAGATCCCCTCCATACGAAATTCTCATCCCTTCCTTCTCCTCACTACCTCTCCAAAGCTCAAGAGAAGCTTGTCCCACACCCGGGATGCTCCTCACGAGATAAAGTCTAAATTTTCGTCCTCCTTCGGAAGTGGATCCCGCGACGACGACGGCGTGCTGCTCCGTTCCCGCTCTTCTGCTCCGTCCTCCCTCGTCCTGCTCCATTCTCGTTCGTCCAGACGTCGTCTCGTTCGGCTCGTCCTCCAAGCGACCGTCGAGGAGGATAGCTTGTCTCTCCCATTCTTATTTACGGCTTTTCTAGTGTAGAATTTTCCTGCTTTATAGTGTAATTGATTTCCCGCTTTCTAGTGTAACTTTCATTTCGTTTTCTTGTATAAACAATTGAAATATTGAATGCATGTTCTCTTTCTCTCTCTCTCTCTCTCTTAGTTTGATAGCTCCATTGTAATTATTTCGCCTTGTTTATCAAAAATCCTAAAAAAAACATAATTGCGAATATAGATCAACGTAGCCTCCCTGAGTTCGACCCGGAATTCTTTTTCGGTATAAATCTTATTTGTTGAACATGAATTCTTCGCTTTCAAACTACAACGACAGGTTTTTCCAAAACCAAACACGTTAGCGTAGATTCGTAATTGTTCAACATTTTGGCACCGTTGCCGGGGAGGCAACGATTTCCGATCTTTTCTTCTCATTTCTTGCACTTTATTTGTTTTCTAACTAGCTTTCTCCTGTGTCTATTGTTTTGCAGAGACCTCCATCAAGGAATCAACAAGCGGTAGACTGGAGTAAAGTGCAGTTGAAGACAACTGTATGTGCTCCCCCATTCTTTCCCCCTCCATAGATTTCATTCGCCACATTAAATCCAAATTCCAATTAACCTAGGTGTTTGCATAAATCCTAGGAATAGTTTGGTTGTTTGGATTTCTACTCACACTCATTTCACCCTCATTCATAAAAAAAAAATAATAACAAAAAGATAATTTTGTGGGGTAACTTTCAACAAACACACAACACACACCCACATTCAAGGCACTTGATTAACTTGATTTGTTTTCTACTCAACCGGGTTCTGATCTGTGGAACCGGTACACACAGAGCAACACATAATAGAGTAGAAATCATTCTAGGTTAACCATCTATGAGTGCCTAACTTAGTGGTGCAATTGTGGCCAATTGTTTGAGTTGTTTGGGCCGCACCACTTTATTTAAAACCAACTCATCAAGTAGCTCCTCCTTAGGGTTTTCAATCTAGGTATATTCCAGGCACTCCGCTTTCCTTCTGATTTTAAAGGAAAACTATCTTCACCCGTGTTTTACAACTTGGTTTGCCTAGAAATTTGATTGCAATTCACCTAATTTGAAACCCTAAAAGCTACTTAAGCAGGATTTGAACATTAAAATCCACACATTATAAATAATCTTGCTTGAAAACCCTGGTTGTGCATGCACTTACACAAATTTCAATCAATCATTAAGGGCACAACCCATTGTAATGGCCCATCACATTCCATAAGCACCACAATCCCAGGCCGTAATAAAATTGAGTAGACGTTGGCCCTAAGGTTTGATTCGCTCTTCAAGGCTTAGTCTGAGATTGTTTTTGATTAACCTACTTGTACTAATTAATCTGATGTCTAGCTAGGGGAGTAGCGTCAAACGACCGCGGCTGGGGGGTACACTAGGAACCGGAGGCGAAAGCCAAAGGAAGAACCTTCTCCCCAGTCCCTCCTTCTAACTGGTTGGATTATACAGACGCAAGTAGAGTAAATCAGTTACAGTCTTAAGGCTGGTGTTGGGAGTCAGTAGATCCTTAGGCTACCCCACTTAAGGACAGCCTTGTTTTATTGTGCTGCAGGGTCCCTATCCCCGGTCCTTCCGACCTACTCCTAGTTTATGCTGGGAAGACGGTCATTGAATCCCCGATTGGAAGGACCATTAGAACATTCTAGGAGGCGCAAGTTAGATTTTGGTCAATTTGATCCCATGGCCGAACAACAGCCTCCTCTGCCTGGAAATCCACAGGAAGAATTTCGAAGGCAGCTGGAACAAATGCAGAGAATGCAAGAATGGTTCCAGAGAATGCAGGGCGCTCAGCCCTTGAAGGATTTTTATGATCCTTCAAATTACGGGGAACGTCCCGGCGTCCAGATTCCAGCCGGTGACGTAGAAATCAAGCCCCAGGTGTTAAGCCTGATTAAACATTATCATGGGCTTGGCTCCGAAGATCCGTTTCAACACTTGGAGGACTTGACCACTTTGGTCCAGACCACCAAGTCTCGAAACGTAAACGAGGAGCAAATGATCATGAGGCTCTTCCCCCACTCTCTTAGGGATAAGGCCGCGCATTGGTATAGGACAATAGGAAGACCAATTACAACTTGGAATGAGTTGAAATCGGCCTTTCTGAAGAAATTTTTTCCAGTCGGTCGTACCAATGCTTTGAGACGGGCAATCACTACTTTTACCCAGCGACCGGGGGAGCAGTTTCATGTGGCCTGGGAGCGATTCCAGGACTTATTGCGGAGGTGTCCACACCACGAGGTGCCGAAATGGCCACTCGTGCAGATTTTCTATCATGGGTTGACTGAGCAACTCAGAAACCATGTGGATGCTTCTTGCGGAGGCAATTTCCTCAATAAAGATGCAGATAGTGCACATGATTTATTTGAGGAAATGAGTGAGAATTCAATTAATCATGCCTCCATGGATACTTTTAACCGGTCCCAACAACCCAGATCAAATGTCAATGAAGTCCATGACTCTCATTCATTTGATATGGAATTGATTTGTAATAAACTTGACAAAGTGGACTTGGTTGCTAAAAGAATGGAAGAGTGGATGGCTGGCAATTCTATGAACAACTCTCAATCCACTCAATCCCAAAATTCGGGATTCCATTCTTCACGAGCTCTTTCTGGACGGGAGTTCGTGGATCAACTCGATGCGACTCAACCTATGAGTCAGCATTTCTCGGAACCCCATGGGTTCCCAACTGGGGCCTTTGATCCCAATTTTTCTAATCCTTCCTTTTCTTTCTCTCCATCCTCACCCTATGAGGATGTCTGTGCTGTACAAGAGAATGTTAGATCCAACCCCTACTCGAATGCCTATAATCCAGGTTGGAGAAACCCCCCTAACTTCTCTTGGAAAAATCCGGGGCAACAGACCCAATTCCGACCCAGCAATTATGCTCCGCAACGACCAATGGGTCAGGGTCAAGTATATACTCAGTTGCCTCCGAATCAGGTCAATCAGCCAGCTTGGAATGCCCTTCAACCCGCAGGGCAGGCTGATTTGAACCGTCAAATGGTAGAGATGCAAGGATCTATGCTCCAGCTCATGCAGCAAATGAAAAACTCACTGGACAACTTGCAATCCGGGCTCATTGCTAACTCTCGTCAACCCAGATCTCTACCATCCCAACCCGTACCCAACCCACGAAACATTATGAATTCGGGCAATCAAGCCCAAGGGTACGGAAATCAGAGGGACCCACACGCGCATGCTCAGGTGGTTGAGCAGGGTTCCTCATCTTCTTCTTCTGTAAATCAACAATTCATGGTCAATCAAGCCCCTCCAATCTTTCCTAACCCTCCCCAATACCCAAATTCTTACGCTTCTGCAAATTCTGTCACTTTGAGGAGTGGTAAGAAGACTCAGGATCCACAACCACATTATTCTAATCTTTTGAATCCTGAAGATTCTGAGGAGAGAGAGGAGAATTCTAAAGGAGAAATCAAGGCTCAGGAATCTGATTCCAAAGATCTGACTCGTGTTCCTTTTCCTGAAGCCTTAACCAAAGCAAAGAAGAAGTCTGTTGATAGCAATGAGGAGCTTCTGAATTTATTTAAGAATGTTGAGATCAATATCCCGCTCCTTGATGCTATCAAGCACATACCGACTTACGCAAGATTTTTAAAGGAATTATGTACACAAAAGCGTAAGTCGAGAGAATCTGTTCCGAGGAAGGTGGTACTCTCCGAGCAGGCTAGTTCTGTTATCCTGCACTACCTCCCTCAGAAAAAGAGAGATCCTGGTGCTCCTTTGATTTCTTGCGTTATCAGAGATTACACATTTGATAGAGCACTTTTGGATCTCGGTGCATCCATCAACCTAATTCCGACTTCTCTTTACGAGAAGTTTGGGTTAGGCGAACTTCGGCCAACTTCAGTAACGCTACAGTTAGCGGATCGTTCGGTCACAAACCCGCGAGGCGTTATTGAAGATGTTATAGTTAAGGTCAAGGATTTCTATTTTCCTGTAGATTTCCTTGTCCTTGACATGGATGTACCAGATAATCTGAGGAACACGCCCATCATTCTGGGGCGTCCGTTCCTGGCTACCGCAAAGGCCAACATTAATTGTGAAAGCGGTAGCATGGAAATCGCCTTTGGGGACCAACGTATGAAATTAGATATTTTTAAGGCGATCAACAAATTTGAGGATTGTGGATTTATTGAGGAACTTGATGAGGATAATGTTAATATTGAAACTTGTTTGACAGTTTCTTCAATTGAAAGTTCCTCTTTGGTTGATGAATTTGACCCGCAACCCTCTGACTTAACATCTTCGGAAGAGGTTACTGATTTTGTTCACTCACAACCTCTCCCTCTTGTTGAATCTTTAGCATCTACCCGACCATCAATCATCACCCCACCCCAGCTCGAATTGAAACCATTGCCCGAGAATTTGAAATATCAATTTTTAGGACCTCAGAATACGCTCCCTGTGATTATCAGTGCTAAATTGACAAAGGAGCAAGAGATTAAATTGATTAAGGTCCTAAAGGAACATAAGGAGGCAATTGGTTGGACCATTCATGACCTTAGGGGGATCGAGCCATCTTACTGTAATCATAGAATATTCTTGGAAGATGGATCCTGCCCTTCTCGCCAGATGCAGAGGAGATTGAATCCAAATATGTGAGAAGTGGTCAAAAAGGAAATCATCAAGTGGCTCAATGCAGGAATTATTTATCCAATCTCTGACAGTCCCTGGGTAAGTCCCGTTCAGATTGTTCCAAAGAAAGCCGGGATTACTGTTGTGACTAATGAGAGAGGAGAATCTGTCACAACTCGTTCAGCTTCTTCTTGGAGAGTTTGTATTGATTACAGGAAGCTGAACACTGCCACTAAAAAGGATCATTTTCCCCTGCCCTTCATTGATCAAATCTTGGAAAAATTAGCCGGGCAGAAGTACTTCTGTTTTCTTGATGGCTACTCGGGATACAACCAAGTTCCTATCCATCCCGAGGATCAGGAAAAAACTACTTTCACCTGTCCCTACAGAACCTTTGCTTTTCGTAGGATGCCTTTCGGGTTATGCAATGCACCTGCGACTTTTCAAAGGTGTATGCTAGCCATATTTTCCGACATGGTGGGAGAGTTTATGGAAGTCTTCATGGATGATTTCTCCATTTTCGGAGAATCATTTGACTCTTGTTTGGCTAATTTGGAAATGATTCTTAAGCGATGTATCAAGACACGATTGGTCCTTAGCTGGGAAAAGAGCCATTTCATGACCCAAGAGGGCATCGTTTTGGGTCATGTAATCTCTGAACGGGGAATTGAAGTGGACAAAGCTAAGGTTGATGCTATCGCTAAACTTCCTCCTCCCACATCAGTTAAACAAATCAGATCATTTCTTGGCCATGTGGGATTTTATCGAAGATTTATCAAGGACTTCTCGAGGGTTGCCCGCCCTTTGAGCAATCTTCTTGCCAAAGAAATGCCGTTTGTTTTTGACGAATCATGCCGAAAGGCATTTGATTTCCTAAAAATGGCAGTCACCTGTGCTCCAATTTTGCAACCACCTATTTGGACAGCCCCATTTGAGATCATGACCGATGCTTCTGATTACGCGGTCGGGGCTGTCCTGGGTCAGAAAATTGACTGAAAGCCCTTTGTCATTTACTACGCTAGTAAAACTTTGGATGAAGCCCAGAGGAATTACACTGTTACTGAAAAGGAATTACTAGCTATAGTATTTGCGTTGGAAAAATTCAGGGCTTATCTCTTGGGATCTCATGTTATTGTTTATACCGACCACTCGGCCTTGAGACATCTCTTGGCTAAAAAGGATGCTAAACCCCTGCTTATTTGTTGGATCTTCTTCTTCAAGAATTTGATCTTGAAATCAAGGATAAAACCAGGGTACAAAATGTGGTGGCGGATCATTTGTCGAGACTCCTAGGTGATTCTTCTTGTCCGGACATTCAGATTGTTGACACTTTTCCGGACGAAACCATTCTTACAGTTTTAGGTGTCCACACCCCAAGGTTTGCTGACATTGTTAACTATTTGGCCGTTGGTCAAATCCCCCAGGATTGGACCAAGCAACAACGGGATAGACTCAAATCTGAGGCCAAATACTACTTTTGGGAGGACCCTGAACTGTATCGCATCGGCTCTGATCAGATTATTCGCCGATGCATACCGGAGAATGAATTCAACAGTATACTTGAGTTCTGCCATGCATCTGGGTGTGGTGGACATTTCTCCGGGAAAAAGACGGCTGCAAAAATTTTGCAATCTGGCTTCTATTGGCCGTCTTTATTCAAGGATGCCCAGGATTTCTCACGGTCATGCCCTCGATGCCAGGCACCTGGGAGCATAACTAAGAGAGACATGATGCCCTTAAACCCTATTCTTCCTGTCGAAATTTTCGATGTTTGGGGCATTGATTTCATGGGACCCTTTATCCCTTCATTTGGACATCAGTACATTCTTGTCGCTGTTGATTATGTGTCTAAATGGATTGAGGCAATTCCCACCCGAACCAATGACCACAAGGTGGTCATCAACTTTGTCAAGAAAAATATCTTCAGTAGATTCAGGATTCCGAGGGCTATCATCAGTGATGGTGGCACTCATTTTACTAATGCCCAATTCCGGAGTTTATTGGCCAAATACGGGGTTAATCATCGAATTTGCACACCTTACCATCCCCAAACGAATGGACAAGCCGAGATCTCTAATCGAGAGATCAAGAACATTCTGCAAAAAATGGTTAGGCCCGATCGCAAGGATTGGACTCAAAAGCTTGAGGACGCTCTTTGGGCCTACCGTACTGCATATAAAACGCCTATCGGCATGTCTCCATTCCGTCTGGTGTATGGAAAGGCGTGTCATCTACCCGTAGAGATTGAACACAGGGCATTCTGGGCAATCAAACAATGCAATCTAGATCTAAATCTAGCTGGGAAGACCAGGAAACTCCAACTATCTGAGTTGGAGGAGCTTAGAAATGATGCTTATGAGAATGCCAAGATCTACAAGGCTCGGACCAAAGCTCTACATGATCAAATGATTTCCCGCAAGAGCTTTGAGCCAAACCAGAAGGTCTGGTTATTCGATTCTAAACTTAAGCTCTTTCCTGGTAAACTTAGATCTAAAAGGAATGGCCCATTCATAATTGATCAGATTTTTCTAAATGGTGCCGTTCATATTTCTGACCCAAAGACGGGTAACACCTTTAAAGTCAACGGTCAACGTCTGAAGCCTGTTGTTGACCGTAATCTTCCAGAACCCGTTTCAGACTCTGTTGCTCTAG
This sequence comes from Thalassia testudinum, assembly GCA_037157565.1. Classification (NCBI taxonomy): domain Eukaryota; kingdom Viridiplantae; phylum Streptophyta; class Magnoliopsida; order Alismatales; family Hydrocharitaceae; genus Thalassia; species Thalassia testudinum. The sequence continues at coordinate 66,251,258 of JAZHRO010000007.1, read as the reverse complement.
CCATTCTGTGACTTCTTTGGCTGGACTTCGCCTAGCTGACGGCATTAAACTCAGCAGTTGTACATATAACACAAGGCTGATACGAGCTTCATATCCAGGTGACATCTTTCATATTCTACCCTTTCTTTCATGTCTCTTTTTCAATGAGGACATTGCATCAGCTAGGCATGGGGGGGTGGATTCATTTTTGAATTAGTTGGTCAGCTTTGTGAAATCCATATAAATTGCTCTCTTTCTAAAAAAAAAAAAAAATTAGGAAGGATTAGTTGGACATTAGGACTTTTCAATCCTAAGAAATTTTACATTAGGATCTGAACACAAAGACCCCTCAGGTCTTTGGACTTAATTAGCCTGTGTATCTACTAAAATGTGGATTTGTCTTTGAGTTCTCGTCATCTTAATTCTATTATAATTGGAATAAATAAGTTTGGGTGATAAGTACACGACTTGTCAACCCACCCTCTGATTAAGGGAATTTTGAGTTTTAAGCATCTACACACTTTCTTTGCACTGACTCGTTGCTCGGCGATTCTAACGGAAATTGGGTAGCTAATGAACCTTCTAGGGTGATATGGCTGGCAAGTTATCGTGGGTAACAGCCCATAGGTAGGTTGTCCAGAGCCCAGTCACTGGACTTTTCTCTTTTTGCCGCCTTTAGGTAAATCTTAGACCAGGGAAGCCACCTACTTAAAAAAAAAAAAAATTGAGAACAGGAGAAAAGAACAAAAAGAAATAAGCCACACTTCGCCGCACGAGTATGGCTGGCAAGTTGTCGGTGGTAACAGCTCATCGACCGGTTGTCCAGAACCCAGCTCAGAAAATGCACTAAAAATTCCCAAAACACTCAGGAAGAAGCGGAGAAGTAGAATAAATCGGGGAGATATACACTGGATTCACCCTTGTGTTGACCTCGTAAAAAAAATAAAAGTAGGGAGAAAGCTACCGGTTGTAAAGATACACCTTTAGGCAGAATTCTGGTTAGGTCACCTAGAGGCGTAGAAATCCGAAGTCCGTTCTAACTGCCGGTCAACGAGTCTATCACAATCACAATAAGATGCTTAAAACTTAGGGTTTTCATCAAATCTTGGGTGAGTTGAATGGCCGTAGAAAGCCACTCTTAAACCCTAAAAGTTGAAAATCCAAAAAAAAAACAAAAAAAAAAATTAGAAAAGAGTAAAATGAGAAAAAGAAATGTTTCTTTGAATAAGGCGAGGCTTGAGGCGGTCTGCATTTTGGCTGATACCCAGGCACTCTTGTGTCTTTGAAAGTTCAGTTCCTAAGTAGACAATTTCTTAATGATTGAAAATAACTCAGGTCCAAATAATCTAACTTAATTCTTTTATAAATTGCATATAGTTTTGCTAGGGACTAGCAAAAGGTAGGCATGGGGGTATGATGTAAACACATTTACACTACTTAAAATGTCTATATATGCATGTTCTTAAGCATAGGATTGCATTTCATAATATAAATAGTGCATAACATGCATCATCTTGCATTTAGAGTAGTTTGAATAAAATGGAGGTTAATTGTCTCCTTTTATGTGCTTGGACAGGGCAAACATTTTATCGAGGCCTCGGATCAAAGATCCAACCGTATGGATGTGATCAAGGTGACGATTGGAGTTCAACGACTCCAAGATCGCCCTAATCAGGCATCCGTAGCATCAGATAGAGATCGGGGAACCCTTCAGATGACAAATCTGACCGCACGGATGAATTCGGATCGACGATCGCAGCCCAACGACATAAAAATCGAGTCAATCCGACATCCGTGGCACCATCTACAACTTCCTGAAGATGGACGGCCAAGATGGCGCCACGTGGCGCCATCTCAGCCGCCCAAACGGTCGCATGCATCTTGTGAAGACTGCGCACCTGTCTCTTCTCCACCGTTGGATCTCGATCCAACAGCTGTGGCCGCCCGGCGCTTAAAACATGCGCTCGACCATCCGCGCCCCGCAGCGCAGCAGTCGAGCGCGCTTACGCGAGCGCGGGGCGCGAGTTCGAGCTGCGGCGAGGGAGCGGAAGGCACGATTGAGTGAGCGTGGATGAGCGTCAGATGGAGATCCAACGGCCGCGCGTGCTCAATCAGGACAACGCGCGATTGGACGCCCGCGTGGACGCGCGATCGCACGTGCAGGCGGGCGGGCGGCAGCGGTGAAGGCGCGATTTTAAGCCGTCCGATCTCACGATCGGACTGCTGAAAATCAATAGAAGCGCGTAGGCGTTACACGCGCGGGCGGCTGAGCGGGCGCGCGTGGGCCCGGAAGCGACGCGTGCGCTGGGGGCTTTAGCGACGGTTTCATCCGTCACTAAAGACCCCTCATTTATTGTTTTGAAGTTGTAATGTCCATTTTGCCCCCACTCCTTGCAACTATAAAAGGAGACCCCCTCCATACGAAATTCTCATCCCTTCCTTCTCCTCTCTACCTCTCCAAAGCTCAAGAGAAGCTTGTCCCACACCCGGGATGCTCCTCGCGAGATAAAGTCTAAATTTTCGTCCTCCTTCGGAAGTGGATCCCGCGACGACGACGGCGTGTTGCTCCGTTCCCACTCTTCTGCTTCGTCCTCCCTCGTCCTGCTCCGTTCTCGTTCGTCCAGGCGTCGTCTCGTTCGGCTCGTCCTCCAAGCGACCGTCGAGGAGGATAACTTCTCTCTCCCATTCTTATTTACGGCTTTTCTAGTGTAGAATTTTCCTGCTTTATAGTGTAATTGATTTTCCGCTTTCTAGTGTAACTTTCATTTCGTTTGCTTGTATAAACAATTGAAATATTGAATGCATGTTCTCTTTCTCTCTCTCTCTCTCTCTCTCTCTCTTAGTTTGATAGCTCCATTGTAATTATTTCGCCTTGTTTATCAAAAATCCTAAAAAAAACATAATTGCGAATATAGATCAACGTAGCCTCCCTAAGTTCGACCCGGAATTCTTTTTCGGTATAAATCTTATTTGTTGAACACGAATTCTTCGCTTTCGAACTACAACGACAGGTTTTTCCAAAACCAAACACGTTAGCGTAGATTCGTAATCGTTCAACACCTGACCCATGGGTTTTTGAGATGCATAGTTGCTGGGTCGAGATTGGGTCTGTTGCCCCTGATTTTTCCAAGAGAAGTTAGGGTGGTTCCTCCATCCCGAGTTGAAAGTGTTGGAATACGGGTTGGACCTAACATTCTCCTGCATTGCATATTGACGTGTCATTGTGCGTGTGTGTTAAGGAGTGTCTTTATAGTCTCACTTGCAACGTCAGTTTTAAAATAATTAAACGGAGGTGAGTCCGAGTGTCAGTGTCAAGGAGGCATGGAAATCAAATTTTTGCTTATCACTTGTTGTCACGGAAAGTGCGGAGTTTTGCTTGCGAAAGATCCGATTTTGAAAAGTGAGAGTGATAGAGGGAGAGAGAAGGTTTAGGGTTAGAAAGCTCTTTGTTTTGATCATGCAACTTGAACAGAAATTAAAATGGCAGTTGAACGGAAAATAACTTCATTAAACATGCACTTGTAGTTCATAACTTACAACATTAAATACATGCTTCAACAAAAGCAATAAAAAGCTTAAAAGAGAGAGAGACTGTGTGTGTGGAGAGCGACGAGGCAGCCACGGCGGTGGAGGAGGCTCCGTCGGCGGCTCATCATCTCCGGCGATTACAAGAGTGCCTAAAGCTAGCTAAGAGAGGGGTGGAGTAGTTGCAAGGGGGAGTGGATGCCTTCAATGGTGGTTGGAGGGGGTTTAAATAGAGTTAAGGGCTTCCTAAAAGAAGAAGGGCTTTAGCGACATCCAGAGCATCGCTAAAACCACTCCCAAAAACGTCGGTGAAGCCCTCAGCCGCTGGTCAGCCGCCCGCCTCGTTTCTTCTCTTCGCACGATCCGTGGCTGTTGAACAAGAGCCGTCCGATCGAAGATCGGATGGCTGAGAATCCTCCTCGGCTGCACAGGGATCGTGCCTCGGGCGCATGTGGGTGCACGCGTCTCCGCCCGGCGGGCGTGCCCACGTGGATGCTCATGAGCTGTGGTCACACCGCGTGGCAGGATCCCGGTCGCCCGCTGCTGATTGGGCGGCCCAATTTCTCCGCGCTCGTCGCCCGTCTTCAATTCCCACTTCGCGCGGCACGAACCCGCATCGCGTGGGTGCGGGCGTGCTCGCTCACCGTTGCGCCACGCCTGTGCTTTGTCGCGGCGACTGCGGGCGGGCGCGCGAATCTCAGCCGTTCGATCGAAGATTGACGGCCGAGATTTGATCTCGGCTGGCTGAAGGCACAGCGAGCGCGGGGGCGGGGCTGACGTGGTGCAATCTGCGCCGTTGATCTCCAGATCAACGGTCAGAACTTCTTGGGGCCATTGTAGGAGCTTCGGATGTCGGATTTGGCCAATCTTGAGTCCATTGGACTCCGTTCGTCATTCTGAATCCATCCGTGTGGTCCAATTGCTCATCTGAGGCCTGCTTTGACAAATGCTTACACAAATGGCCATTAATGCAGTTTATAAGCAATCTTGGTACATGATGCATGCAATGCTCCTATTCTACTTATGTTGTGCCTTTTATTCTAAAGATGGGCCATATTCAACATAATTATAACCCCCTTATGTAGTGTTATAATACCCCCATGCTTACTCCTTGCTAGTCCCTAGCAAGGTTTATTCTAGTCTTTATTTCCTTGCAGAATTCAAGAAGTAATTGCTTAGGCACTTCGTTACTTGTCAATAAGAGGAAATATACGAAGTTCTTAATCTACAAAGACTAATCAGCGCCCGGGTGTCTGCCAAAATACGAATTGCCTGAATCCTTGCTTTAATGTATATATAACTATACATATATATACGTATATATATATTTTTTAGAATTTTTTTTTCGGAATTCAGTGAGCGTTGGTAACTTTTTACGACTACCCAACCCACCCAAAACTCGGTCAAAACCCTAAGTGCTAAGCATCTTGGTGTGAATGTTGTGATAGACTCACTTAAAGGTAATTGAGATAGACTTCGAGTTTCTACGCCTCGAGGTGACCGGAAAAGAAAATAAATTTTGCCTGAAGGTGTATTTGTTCGATTGGTAGCTTTCTCCCTACATTTGTTTTTATTGGGGTCAACACAAGGATTTTTCCAGTGCATATCTCCCTGGCTTGTACTACTTCCTCGCTTCTTCCTTAGGTGTTTTGGTCTTTTTTGTGTAATTATTGAGCTGGGCTCTAGACAATCGACCAATGGGCTATTACCCACGATCACTTGCCAGCCATACTTGTGCGGTGAAGTGTGGTTTATTTTCTTTTCTTCTATTTTTTTTTCGTAGGTGGCTTCCCTGATCTCAAATGTACCTAGAGGCAACGAGAAAGAAATGGCCTGTGGCTGGGTTCTGGACAACCTGCCAATGGGCTGTTACCCACGACAACTTGCCAGCCATACCACCCTAGAGAGTTCATTAGCTACCCAATTTCTGTCAAAATCTCCGAGAAGTGAGTCTGTGGAAAAATGTGTGCAGATGCTTAGACTCAAAATTTTCCTGAGTTAGAGGGTGAGTTGATAAGTCGTATACTTATTACCTTATTTAGTAGGTGGATTAGAATAGCTTATGGTTGTAAGGATTCGCCGCTAAATCCATATTTTAACGGACACCAGGGCTGATTAAGCCTGAAGGCCTGAAAAGTCTAAGTGTTTAAGTCTTTCTATATTATTTCCCACTATTGATAAGTTTCTAATGCCTAAGCTTTCTTCCTAAATTCATTTTTTTAAAATTAATTTATTCATTCAGACCGATTAATTGAGCTCAGGATTATGCAATTTACCACCCCCCATGCTTAAGTTGGACAATGCCCTCATTGGCAGATTCATGGTGGCGAAAGGGTTCAAAAAGATAGTACCTGAGTGATGTAAACTACCAGATTAGTCTGAATCCTCTAGGTTGCCTCCCAAGAAGCGTTGAGTTTACCGCCTCCAGCTGGGCGGTGCTCGGTGTCAGCCCTCAACGAGGGTGATACTTTCCTTGGGGGGTACCTGGGCCAGGAAATGCTTCAATCTTTGACCATTAACTGTAGAGGTGTACCCGGTGTTAAGATCAGTGATTTCAACCGCCCCATTAGAATAGGGCTTAACCACCCAAAATGGTCCTGTCCATTTGGACCTGAGTTTCCCTGGGAAGAGTTTCAAGCGTGCATCAAACAACCAGACTTGTTGGTTAGGCTCAAAGGTTTTTCTATGAATGAGTCGGTTGTGGACGGCTTTCATTTTCTCCTTATATAGTCGACTATTGTCAAAGGCGTCCCGACGAATTTCTTCGAGCTCAGATAATTGAAGCGTCCTCTGCACACCAGCTAACTGGGGATCCATGTTACATTGCTTGACAGCCCAGTAAGCTCGGTGTTCCAATTCGACAGGAAGATGGCAAGCTTTGCCAAAGACCAGGCGACACGGCGACATGCCTATCGGGGTCTTAAAAGTGGTCCTGTATGCCCACAAGGCATCATCAAGTCGTGTGGACCAGTCTTTCCTGTTAGGTCTCACAGTCTTCTGTAAAATGTTCTTGATTTGTCTATTTGAGACCTCAGTCTGCCCATTTGTTCGTGGATGATACGGGGTGGCAATGTGGTGGTTTACCCCGTATTTTCTAAGTAGGGCACGAAATTGGGAATGGATAAAATGACTTCCACCATCACTGATCATGGCCTTGGGTATTCCAAACCGGGAAAAGATGTTTTTCTTCACAAAGTCCATGACAATCCTGTGATTGCATCGTCGGGTGGCGACGGCTTCAATCCATTTGGAAACATAGTCTACCGAGACCAGGATGTACTCGAAGCCGTTGGATGGTGGAAAGGGGCCCATAAAATCGATACCCCAAACGTCGAAGATTTCGACAATCAAAATGGACTGAAGGGGCATCATATCTTTCTTGGTCATGGTCCCCAGTGCTTGGCAGCGTGAGCAAGTCTTGGTAAAGATGTGTGCATCCTTAAATAGGGACGGCCAGTAAAATCTAGACTGCAAAACTTTTGCAGCGATTTTCTTTCCAGAGAAGTGGCCGCCACACGCTTGGTCATGACAAAAGGAAAGCACACTCTGAACTTCATCTTTAGGGATACACCTTCTGATGATCTGATCAGCACAGAGGCGAAACAACATGGGATCATCCCAGAAATAGTGCTTGGCCTCAGCCAAGAACCTATCCTGTTGCTGTCTGGACCAGCTGTGCGGGGTTTGTCCTACAACCAGGTAATTGACGTAGTCAGCATACCATGGCATTTTCTTGTCTTGCACGGCTAGGATGTGTTCATCAGGGAAGGCATCAAATAGAGGTAGGGAGGGCCCAATGTGGTCTGGATGAAGTCTCAACAGGTGGTCAGCCACCACATTCTTCGATCCGACCTTGTCTCGGATTTCCAGGTCAAATTCCTGCAAAAGCAAGATCCATTTGATGACGCTGGGCTTTGCGTCCTTTTTGGCCAATAGGTGCCGGATGGCTGAATGGTCAGTGTAAATAGTCACGTAGGATCCCAGCAAGTATGAGCGGAATTTTTGAAGTCCAAAGACTTCAGCGAGCAATTCTTTCTCTGTGATGGTATAATTACATTGGGCCTCATCTAACGTTTTGCTCGCGTAGTAGATCACCACGGGCTTCTTGTCTTGCCTATGTCCCAGGACAGCGCCTATGGCAAAATCTGATGCACCGCACATAATCTCAAAGTCCTGGGACCAGTCTGGGGGTTGAAGTACAGGTGCGGTGGAGACTAAGTCCCGGAGGGTGTGATAAGCCTTGATGCAATCAGGAGACATGTGGAATATGGCGTCGTTGGCTAGAAGGTCGGTCAAGGGTTTTGAAAGCTTGGAAAAATCTTTGATGAACCTTCGGTAGAAGCCAACATGTCCTAGGAAGGAGCAAATCTGTCGGACCGAACTAGGTGGAGGAAGTTTGGAAATTAAATCAACCTTAGCTCGATCTACCTTGATGCCCCTATGCGAGACGATGTGACCGAGGACAATTCCTTCTTGAACCATAAAATGGCACTTTTCCCAACTTAACACCAAGTTAACCTCGATACATCGTTTTAGGATTTTCTCCAAGTTGCTCAGACAATGGTCGAATGAATTCCCGAATACAGAGAAATCATCCATAAAGGCCTCCAAGTATTCACCCACCATTTCTGAAAAAATGGCTAGCATGCAACGCTGGAAGGTCGCAGGTGCATTGCATAACCCGAACGGCATTCGACGGAATGCAAACGTGCCATACGAGCAAGTGAATGTGGTCGTTTCCTGATCTTCTGGAGCAATTGTGACTTGGTTATATCTTGAATATCCATCCAGGAAGTAAAAAACTTCTGCCCTGCCAATCCTTCAAGGATTTGGTCAATGAATGGCAAGGGGAAGTGGTCCTTCTTAGTGGCTTCATTAAGCTTCCTATAATCAATACACACCCGCCATGCGGTAGTGGTGCGGGTGGGGATGGATTCGCCATGATCATTGGTGACAACGATGAGCCCAGCTTTCTTTGGAACTACTTGAGTGGGGCTCACCCAGGGGCTATCGGAGATAGGGTAGATGATGTCGGCATCAAGCCACTTGATGATTTCTTTTTTAATGACCTCCCGCATGTTAGGGTTTAAACGTCTCTGCATCTGGCGAGAAGCTCGGGCCCCGTCTTCCAGGTAAATCTTGTGGGTGCAATAGGTGGGGCTAATTCCTCTTAAATCTGAAATGGTCCAACCAATGGCAGCCCGATTTTCTGAAAGGGTCACATTCAACCTGAGTTCCTGATCCTTGGTTAGATGAGAATTAATAATCACTGGGAAGGTCTGGTTAGGTCCCAAGAAGATGTACTTGAGATTCTCGGGCAATGGTTTAAGTTCGGGTGCGTGTAGGACAACAGTCGATGGGAAGGGAAAGGGCGGGAGTTGATCAACATCGATCTCTTCAAATGGTGTCAGGTGATGGTACTCAGCCTTACAGAGGTCCATGGGCAATGATGGTGACGGGTCAGAACAGTCACTATGGGTTTGGTGGTCTGAGACAGAACTGAGGGTGAGGCATTCCTCGATTAAAGTTTCCACGGGATCATGTTCCTCAATGTAATCGCAATCAAAAGACTTTGTCGCCCGGAAGATATCCAATTGCATTTTCCTATCTCCGAAGGCAATTTCCATACATCCCGTGTCGCAATCGATGTTTTCTTTAGCCATGGCTAACAAAGGTCTGCCTAAGATTATGGGTGCGTTCTGTAATTTTTCAGGGACTTCCATGTCGAGCACCAAAAAGTTGACCGGGAAATAGAAGTCCTTGACCCGTACAATCACGTCCTCGACAACCCCCTTCAGGGTTTTCACTGATCTATCAGCTAGCTGGATGGTGACAGGGGTTGGTGTCAGCTCTCCAAAACCAAATTGGTGGTACAGGGTTGTTGGAATTAGGTTGATAGAAGCACCTAGGTCCAGGAGCGCTCTATCAAACGTCATGTCCCCGATATTGCAGGAAATCAGGGGCGCTCTTGAGTCAGTTAGCTTGAGTGGAAGGTTTCTTGATATCACGGAACTTGCTTGCTCAGAGAGTACAAACCTCCTAGGTGCTTGAGGTCTCGGCTTACGCTTGGGTGTACAGGCATCCTTTAAAAACTTGGCGTAAGCAGGGATGTGTTTGACGGCTTCTAGGAGCGGAATATTAATCTGTACTTGCTTAAAAATTTCCAACAGCTCCTCAGTTTCCACAGTATTCTTCTTTTTCTTGATTATTTCCAAGGCCTCAGGGTAGGGTGTCTGAATGTTGATTGGTTTCATGTCTGGGTCCTTGGTTGGTGCCTCTTCTGAGTCGGGTATTTCAGCGGGTGAAGTCTCGGGGAGAGTCAGCCATTTGGGATCCTGGGTTTTGGTGCCGCTTCTCAAGGTCACCGCATTTGCAGAGGTATTGGGGCCATGGGTTGATCCTTGAGAAGATGAGGACGAAGAAGCACCAAACCCAGGAGGTGTTTGCGGGGCTGGCTGGACCATGTGAGCTTGCCCGGGGTTTCTTTGGAACCCTTGCGAATTGGGGCATCTGTTAATTATGTTTCGCGGGTTCGGTTGTGGTTAGGAAGGTAGAGATCCTTGTTGTTTGCAATCCAAGAGTTGGCTTAACTGTCCCTTTACCAAGGCCATTCCTCCTGATGTTTCTGGTTCATGTCAGCCATCAACATTATTAGGGTATCCATTTGGTTTTGTGGGGGAGGGGCCGCCCTATTCTGGTTATATTAGGGTCTAACTGGTGGTCCTTGCTGATAGCGGTGCAAGTGTGGCTGCTGGTTTGACCTGGGCTGGTTTTGGAATTGCGGTGGTTTCTGGTTTGTCCAAACAAAGTTGGGGTGGTTACGCCAGCCAGTGTTGTAAGTGTTGGAGAAAGGGTCAGGTTTCGCATAACCTTGGACAGCTTGCATATCTTCTAGGATAGCCGATGTTGATGAAGAGGGAAGAGAGTAATCAAGGGTCGAGGGAGCAAAGGTCCCTCCCTGGAATGTGGTCAGGGGTTGTTCCAGGTTCAGTTGGGTGAAGGGCTGGACCAGGTCAACATTATGTGCTCCCTTTGCTAAGGAGAAAGTCTGCAAGGTGTTCTTGGTCTGATTCAGTAGCTCATCAATCTTTTTGTCCACCAATTCCACTCGATCCAACTTTTTGGCAATGATGTCCATGTCAACCATTCCAGAATTTGCTTGCACCTCATAAATCCCGCCACGGGGTTGACTGGACCTGTTAAACTGGTTCATGGAGGCATTGTTGAGCGAATTCTCGCTCATAGACTCACAGAGCTCAAACGCGCTCTCCTCGTCTTTGTTTAGGAAGTTTCCCCTGCATGAGGCATCGACGAAGTTCCGTAGGTTGCTGTCCAGAGAGTGGTAGAAGATCTGGGCCAATTGCCACCTTGGAACTTCGTGGTGTGGGCATTTCCTCAAAAGTTCATTAAATCTTTCCCACGCCTCATGAAATTGTTCCCCACCCTGGAGTGTGAAGGTAGTGATAGCTCTTCTGAGGGCATTGGTCTTTCCTATGGGGAAGATTTCTTTAAAAATGCATGCCTCAGTTCTTCCCAGGTGGTGATGGGTCTACCTAGGGTTCTAAGCCAATGAGAAGCCTTATCTCTTAATGAGAAGGGGAACATCTTGATTAGAACAATATCAAGGCTAATGTTCCTAGGTTTCACAGTTCGTGCTATGCGGTCGAGATCCTCTAGGTGCTGAAAGGGGTCCTCATTTGAGCTTCCATGAAAGTGGCTCTGGATCAAACTTAAGACATTAGGCTTTAGCTCAAAATCATCTCCCCCCTCGGGGATCCTAAGGTGTGGCTTGACTCTAATAGCAGAAGGATTATAGAAATCGCGGAGGGGTCTTGGCTGATCTTGAAATGGTGGTAAATCAAGTGGTGGTTGTCCTGTTATGTCTTGGAAAGGTGGTGGTGGTTGTTCTTGTGGGTTCTATAACCGTTGTATGGCTTGCATGATGGTATGGATTTGTTGTTGCTGAAGCCGATGGTTAGCATTGATTTGAGCTTGGATGATGGCCATAGCATCTGGTGGGGGTTGATCCTCATCCTCATCTACCCTAGGTTCAGCCATGTTTACAGAATTACGTCGCCTAGATTCTTGCCCCAAAACACACAACTCGGGATGCAGTGAGCGCCTCCCGTGCATACACTAGAGAAGAACAGGAGGGGATGCGAAGGGCGACAGATGCGAGAAATGTGTTTCAATCAAGCACCCAAGCCTAGTCCTTATGGTTTATTCCTTAGGAGACCTAGAAATCTCACAAAGGGTGATTAAGTTCGTAAGCACTGGACTCCCCTTCCCAAGGCTAACCTGGCCAGGTTGATTACGAGGGGATTGCAGGGAAGGTTCTTCCTTTGGCTTGCGCCTCCGGTTCCATAGACCCCACAACCGCGGTTGTTTGACACTGCCCTGCAGCCTAGTCACCAGATTCTACCAAGGGAATGAAAGCCAAGTGCCTAGCGAACAAAACCTCACCTTTTGAGACTTAACTCAGTCCTGCCTAGGGCACGTCTACTCAGTTTTAAAGGGCTAGGATAGTGCTTGTGCTTAGGGTGATGTGATGAGGTGTTGATTGGGGTGGTGCCTCTTAATTTTCCATTTTCAAAGTGTGTGCTTCTAGCAAAACATGATTTTCAAGCAAGGATTTATTAAGATGTGGTGTCTTTTAGTGTTTCATCCTTACTTTAGTACTTTTTAGGGTTGACGTGTCTTAATGTTTTCAACCAAGTTTCAGTGGGCACGTCAAGTTCTGCACATAATTCGATGAAAGTATATTTCCTTTTTATTCTATAGAGGCTCTAAAACCCTAGTGTACTCATCCTAATGATCATGCAGCTTCTATTAGATGAGTCAGTTTTCGGGTTGAGTGGTGCGGCCCAGGTCAACTCATGGTGGCTTCGCAAACACCACTCAAGAAAAAGAAAAGAACACTCCAAGAATTTGTTCAGAATGTTAGAATGTACATTTTTTTTTTGTGGGGTGATGTGTTAAGGATGTGGGTCAAGCAATCATACACCACGCCAATTTTTTTCAATTTTTTCAATTTTTTTTAGTTTTTTTTTTTACACAAGCAAACAATCATGAGAGGAAGATTACTCACTATTGGTCCTCGTAGCGCCTACTCCCTTACTACCGCCGTGGGATGCGTCGCTTCGCCGTCCACACGCCGAATTCCTGCAACCATCAAGTAAAAAGGAAAATAGGGCATTAGACGATGTGAGGATGAATGTGGAATGGAGGTGATAAAACAAATCAATTGCCTCCCCGGCAACGGCGCCAAAAACTGACGTGTCGTTGTGCGTGTGTGTTAAGGAGTGTCGTTATAGTCGCACTTGCAACGTCGATTTTAAAATAATTAAACGGAGGTGAGTCCGAGTGTCGGTCTCAGGGAGGAGTGGAAATCAGATGTTTGCTTATCACTTGTTATCATAGAAAGTGTGGAGTTTTGCTTGCGAAAGATGCGGTTTTGAAAAGCGAGAGAGAGATAGAGGGAGAGAGAAGGTTTAGGGTTAGAAAGCTCTTTGTTTTGATCATGCAACTTGAACAGAAATTAAAATGGCAATTGAACAGAAAATAACTTCATTAAACATGCACTTGTAGTTCATAACTTACAACATTAAATACATGCTTCAACAAAAGTAATAAAAAGCTTAAAATAGAGAGAGAGAGTGTGTGTGTGTGGAGAGCGACGAGGCAGCCACGGCGGTGGAGGAGGCTTCGTCGGCAGCTCGTCGTCTCCGGCGATTACAAGAGTGCCTAAAGCTAGCTAAGAGAGGGGTGGAGTAGTTGCAAGGGGGAGTGGATTCCTTGAATGGTGGTTGGAGGGGGTTTAAATAGAGTTAAGGGCTTCCTAAAAGAAGAAGGGGCTTTAGCGACATCCAGAGAGTCGCTAAAACCACTCCCGAAAACATCGGTGAAGCCCTCTAGCCGCAGGTCAGCCGCCCGCCTCGTTTCTTCTCTTCGCACGATCCGTGGTTGTTCAACGAGAGCCATCCGATCGAAGATTGGACGGCTGAGAATCCTCCTCGCCTGCGCTGGGATCGCGCCTCGGGCACGCGTGTGCGCGTGCATCTCCTCCCAACGTGCACGTGCGTGTGGATGCTCATGAGCTGCGGTCGCACCGCGTGGCAGGATACCAGCCGCCCACTGCTAATCGGGTGGCCCAATTTCTCCACGCCCATCGCCCGTCTTCAATTCCCACTCCGCGTGACTCGAACCCACGTCGCGTGGGTGCGGGCGTGCGCGCTCACCATTGTGCCACGCCCGCGCTTTGTCGCGGCGATCGTGGGCAAGCGTGCAAATCTCGGCTGGCTGAAGGCACGGCGAGCGTGGGGGCGGGGCTGACGTGGCGCAATCTGGGCTGTTGATCTCCAGATCAACGGTCAGAACTTCTTGGGCCCATTGTAGGAGCTTCGGATGTTGGATTTGGCCGATCTTGAGTCCGTTGGGCTCCGTTCGTCATTCTGAATCCATCCGTGCAGTCCTATTGCTCATCTGAGGCCTGCTTTGACAAATGCTTACATAAATGGCCATTAATGCAGTTTATAAGCAATCTTGGTACATGATGCATGCAATGCTCCTATTCTACTTATGTTGTGCCTTTTATTCTAAAGATTGGCCATATTCAACATAATTATCACCCCCTTGTGTAGTGTTATCACATATGCATCCTCATAAAACGAGGATGAAGAGAAGGAAGGATCAGAGAAACTAGGATCAAAGGCCCCAGTTTGGAACCCATATGGTTCCGAGAAATCCTGGCTCACAGGTTGAGCCAACTCGAGTTGATTCACAAATTCCCGCCCTGTGGAAGCTCGTGAGGAATGGAATCCAGAATTCTGGGATTGAGTGGGTAAAGAAGTGTTTCCTGAATTCCCAGACATCCATTCTTCCATTTTCTTAGCAACCAAGTCCATTTTATCCAGTTTATTACAAATTAATTCCATGTCAAATGAATGAGAGTCCTAGATCTCATTAGCACTTGGCCTAGGTTGTTGGGACTAGTTGAAAGCATCCATGGAGGCATGATTAATTAAGTTCTCGCCCATTTCCTCAAATAGGTCTTTTGCGCTATCTGCATCCCTGTTGAGAAAATTGCCTCCGTAAGAGGCGTCCACATGATTATGAAGTTGCTCAACCAACCCGTGATAGAAAATCTGCACGAGTTGCCATTTCGGCACCTCGTGGTGTGGACACTTCCTCAAAAGTTCCTGGAATCGCTCCCAGGAACCACGAAACGGTTCCCCCAGCTGCTGGGCGAAAGTGGTAATTGCCCATCGCAAAGCATTGGTCCTTCCGATAGGGAAGAATTTCTTCAAGAATGCCGACTTAAGAGCAGCCCAAGTTTCAATCGACCTTCCTATAGTTCGGTACCAATGTGCGGCCTTATCCCTGAGAGAGTGGGGGAAAAGTCTCATGATCATTTGCTCTTCGTTCACATTCCTTGCTCTAGTGGTCTGAACCAACGTGGTTAGATCTTCCAAGTGCTGGAATGGGTCCTCTGAGCCAAACCCATGAAAATGCTTAATCAAACTTAAGACTTGGGGCTTGATTTCAATGTCTCCGGCGGGAATCATGACGCCGGGATGTTCCCCAGAGTTTGAAGGATTGTAAAAATCCTTCAAGGGCCGAGCGCCCTGACTATGATGCGTTGGAACCATTGCTGCATCTGCTGCAATTCTTCCAACTGCCTCTGAATCAGCTCCTGCTGGTTCGGAGGCCGGGGAGGTAATTATTGATCAGCCATGGGATCTGCTTGGCTATAGCTCAACCTCTGCCTCCTTGAATGGTCTAAAGGTCCTTCCAATCTAGGGTTCAATGACCTCCTCCCAAGCATACAGTAGAAGGAAGTCGGAAGGACGGGGGAAAGGAAACCCTGCAGCACAAGAATACAAGCCTGTCCTTAGATGGGGTAGCCTAAGGTCTACTGACTCTCAAAATCCATCCTAAGATTATGGACGATTTACTCTACTTATGTCTAGGCAATCCAACCAGTTAGAAGGAGGGACTAGGGAGAAGGTTCTTCCTTTGGCTTGTGCCTTCAGTTCCTAGTGTACCCCTCAGCCGCGGTCATTTGACGCTACTCCCCTAGCTAGACATCAGATTAACTAGCATAAGCAGGTTAATCATGAATAATCTCAATCTGGATCCTGATGAGCGATTGAATCCTTAGGGCCAACGTCTAATTGATTTTAGTTAGGCTTGGGAAATTGGTGCTCTGGAATGTGATGGGCCCTTAATGGGATGTGCCCTTAATGATTTGTTTGAGAATGTGTGAATGTGCACAACCAAGAGGTTTTCAAGCAAGATTGTTAATGATGAGGTGAGTTTTAGGATTCGAATCTTACTTAATAGCTTTTAAGCTTCAAATATTAGGTGTTTTCGACCAAGTTTTGTGAGGCAAACCAAGTTTGTTGTTGAAAGCACGTGTTCAAGTATTTTCCTTTAGAAATCAAAAAAAATATGGAGTGCCTGGCTTGACCTAATTATTGAATCCTATGGGGCAGCTAGAAAATGAACCTATTTTAGATTAGGTGGTGCGGCCCAAACAATTCACTCAATTGGCCCAAATGCACCACCTATTAAGGCACACAAAAAGATAGTTAACCTAATATGATTTCTACTCTTTTATGTGTTGAATTTGTGTACCAGGTCCACAGGTCAGAATCCTGATTGAGTAGATGAAAAATCAAGTCCGATTATGTGCCTCAAATGTGGGTGTATAGAGTGTGTAAATTGATTTGTCCCACAGAAATATCTTTTTGTTTATTTTTTATAAGATGTGGGTGAGATGGATGAAGGTGGCAAACAAGACAAGCAGAGTCTATCCTAGGGTTTATGCAAACACCTAAGTAGATTAAGTCTTGGTTATGATTGTGGCGAAATGAACTAGTAGGGGGGGAAGTGGGGGACACTTATAGAGTACTATACCTGCACTTGGATCTCCATGATAGGGTACCTGCATGATAGTAGATCAAAGATAAGTAGGGTTAGTGCCATGTAAATGCAAAGAAACGCAATAAACAATAAAGTAAATTTCGTTGCCACCCCGGCAACGACACCAAAATGGTCGAGCGTGTTTCACGTGTTAGAAATCGAGGTTACAAGTAACCTGTCGTCGTAGTTGCAAAACACGTCGATCAAATAAAATTTATACCAAAATTCCAAGGGAGTCCCAGGTCGAACACAGGGAGGCGACATTTACTTTATTGAAAATTGTGCTTCATTTCTTTTCTTTTTGGTATTTTAGGGTTTTGATATTTTTTTTTGTATTTTTGAAATAAAGGAAATCAAGCAAACGTATCACAAGATAGAGATGAAACAAATATGATATATATGCCAATCCAATGTCGATTACAATGAACTATAAAAGCATAAAAAGAGAGGGAGGTGAGAGGAAATCTCCCAAATCAGCTGTTCAGCGAGATGACGGCACCTGACGGAAGCTCAGACGAAGGAGGTGAGGAGCGAGATGATGGAGGTGAGATGCTGGAGGACGTCGTGTTGAGGAAAGCTTCAGCGTGGCTCCGGAATGGAGGTGATCTGCTACTGGAATGGAGGTGGGGGGACAGCTCCAAGGTGACCTATGAAGGGAGATGGGAAGTTGGAGGAGTATTTGGTGGGGTAGAGGTTCGCTACACTAATAGGCACCATTGGAGCTTGAGAACAAGCTCTAATGGAGCGTTGGTAGGCTTGCTAGAGCTTGGGAGTAGGTGGGAGTAGAGTAGGTAGAGATGGCTTGGAAGGGAGGGGGTGAAGGTCCTTTTATAGTGGTGGAGAAGAGGCTAAAAATGGATAAAGGACCTCTAGCGATCTCCAGACCGTCGCTGGAAACGTTGCTGTAGACAGCTCACCTCCACCCACACCCATAGTTGGCTCTGCTGGCTTGCAATGAAATAGCGATGACTGTAAGCATCGCTGTAGGTCAGTCCAGTTGTCGCTGAAAGCTGGTGCCAACCGCCCTTGCGCCTGCATCGCCTGCCCCGCTCATCACGCGCACTGACCGCGCGCGCCCAACTGTGTGCACGTGTGCTATGCACTGGCATGTGTGCTTGCAATGCGCTGGCCCGCGCGTGCGTGCGCGCACTGCCGCTGCACTGCGCTCCAAGTGCCTGCCCAATTGCAAATTAGAGGGGCTGTGGGGAATCAAACCCAGACCCCTCCTTTGCAAACCCGCGCCTCCACCATTGGGCACTCCTCCACTTGTGTCGTGTGGAGTGTTTTGGTGCAGGCGCTTATCAGCCGTTGGATCTAGATCCAACAGCCAGGATTAATGGCATAGATGATGAGCAAAAGTGGGCGGTGGCTACTGGTTGGGTTTGGGTGGCCTGGATGGCGCCACGTGGTGCCATCTAGGCTGTCCATCATCTTCTTCTTGTAGAGGGTGCTACGGTGCTCAGATCAAGATGATTCCCATGATAATGAACTGCGATCGTCGCTCCGGATCCATCCGTACGGTTGGATTTTCCATCCAAAATCTGTATGGATGTCGCATTGCCCCCTGGCCATATAAAATGAAGGAATTAATATATAAAATATACTACTATCCTAAATGTCATGTAATGGATGTTATGCAATATTTATAACATGATATGCAATGCTAAGTCTAAGAACTATCAAAAATAAGCAATTTATCTTGAATTTATGTGTGTTCAGCATAAGGCAAATTTCTCGAGCATGATGGTTGGTATAAGATTGATGGAAGATCCTAGATCAAGCAGAGCATGGTTAAAATTGCAGCCTTGGATGCTACAAGAAATAAGCGGTGTGCCTGGATCTTTCTGCTTTGGTGGTAGATTTGACAGTATAGCACAACTCGCATGAGGTGATAGAACCACCGAAATTCTTTGTTTTCTTTGACTGTCGCCTGGGTGTAGTGTAGTCTTTGAAAAATCGGGCGACAGTAATTTCTCGAGCATGATGGTTGGTATAAGATTGATGGAAGATCCTAGATCAAGCAGAGCACGGTTAAAATTGCAGCCTTGGATGCTACAAGAAATAAGCGGTGTGCCTGGATCTTTCTGCTTTGGTGGTAGATTTGACAGTATAGCACAACACACATGAGGTGAGAGAACCACCGAAATTCTTTATTTTCTTTGACTGTCGCCTAGGTGTAGTGTAGTCTTTGAAAAATCGGGAGACAGTAGGTATGTGGTTGATAGCCTCTAACAGGGGTACCCTGATTTCAACATCCCTGAATAAATTACGTAGGTTATCAAAGGCTTGCATATCCTTTTTCTTGCCTTTTGGCTCCCTCAGTAGAGCCTCAGGGAATGGGACTGATTCTGGCACTAGTTTGGGTGTATCGTCCTCTTGCGAATGCGGTGCGCATCCCGAATGAGAGGGCGATGAAAAAGATGGGCCAGGATCAGGTCTAGGCGGATCAACGGTTTTCTTACCGCTCCTCGTAGTAATCGCATTGGACATCGCGGGTCCAGTGGGATCACAAGGCAGAGGAGGGTTCACAATAGGGACATAAGGGTGAGGTGCTACTGCGGGATTAGCCTGGAATCCCGGAGGAATGCTCGGTGCTTGCAGAATATGATAAACCTGCCCTTGAGAAGGTCGTACCTATGGTTGAGGACCACAGGGTACGAAATTTCACGGGTTGGGAACAGGTTGGGCTGGAAGAGTGCCCTGAGATCGAGTTGCCATACGTAGTTGACTAATCTCAGTATTCTGCTGCGCCAATTGGTGCTGAAGAGAGGTCATGTTCTCTTCATGGCACTTAGACATTTTCGTCATCATTCGCATCAGTTTATCAAGAGGACTTGATGTGTGCTTTGTTTGCGGTATGCAAGGACCCGATGGCGGATTCGCCACAGGATTAGACTAGGCCCTTGGGATGACGGGTGTGGATGGTTGCATTGGCCCACCCACGGGGTTTTGGCGCTGCGGGTTGCTGGACCATGCGAAGTTAGGATGATTTCGCCACCCTGGGTTATAAGTGGTAGAGAGCGGGTTGTTCCTCAGGGCGCAAGCGTCTTTTAAGCCAGAAGACGAGTCCGCATGTAAATATGCATCTCAGCACACGGAGGCTTGGTCCTCCGTGTCAAAATACTAGCTTGCAAAAGATAGATCCACATGACTTACCAAATCACTCAGCGCGACACTCAGTAAGGAAGATCTCACGGGGTTTTTGGAGATAAGCCTAACGTTGGAAGGATTAGGATTGTGACGGAGCGGTGAGGTAGAGGTGTTTGCCATAGAATTGGTGGGATTGGCCAGAAGCTCGTCTAGCTTCTTGTGCACAAGGGAGACTTCATCCAATTTTTGTGCGATAAGGCTAAGATCTGTGGATGAATGGGAGGGTCCCGTGTCAACTTCATGAACATTATGGGATAGGCTGGTACGATTAAAGGCGATAATGGAGGCATTGTTCATTGAGTTTTCGTTCATGTTTTCAAATAATTCGAATGCTCCATTCTCATCTTTATTCATAAAATTCCCTCCGCAAGAAGCATCTGCAATCTGCTTCAAAGTCTCATTTAGCCCATAATAGAAAATCTGGCCTATATGCCACTTAGGCAGACCGTGGTGCGGACACTTCCGGTGGAGGTCATTATATCTCTCCCAAGCCTCATGAAACTGCTCGTCATTTTGTTGCATAAAGGAAGTTATAGCACGACGAAGCACGTTAGTTTACCCGATTAGGAAGAATTTCTTGAGAAATGCTGTTCGTATCTCTTCCCAAGAATGGATATTCTCCCAAGGGTGCGTAACCATTGCGATGCTTTATCCCGCAACGAAAACGGGAACATTTTCATGATGACAATTGATAACCCGATGTTTCTTGGTTTAACCGTTTCAGCCAATCGGTTAGTTCTTCCGAATGGAGAAAAGGATCTTCACTTGCAAGACCATGGAAGTGAAAGTTAATCAAGCTAATTATATTGGGTTTCAATTCAAAATCATCCCCGCCCATGGGGACCCTAATTTATCCTATGGTCTCTGCAGCAGCGGGATTTTGATAAGAGCTAAGAGACCTAGGCTCCTCCCGTTTGGGAGGGTTCTAGATTTCCTCCAAGGTTTCCCTAATGGCTTCAATCTGTTCATTATACATTTCCATCTAGGCTTGGAGCCAGGTTATAGGGTCCATGGCTCCACCACCTGGTGGGATTTGAGGGGGGCGATTTCCTCCCTCAGGATTTAGGGTGGGCATGCAGCCATGTTTATGGAGGAGGATGACGATTCGGTTTCTTTCCTTCTAGAATTATCAGACAATTCAAACAATTCAGGGTTTTGTGACCTCCTCCCAAACATGCACTACCGTAGGAAGAATTGGGGAGATAAGAAGGGCAAAGGGGATGAAAGAAATGATGCCACAAAGGTACACTTGATGGCAAATCAAGGCAATCAAAGTCTTAACCTCTACGATGTGCCCTTAGACCTAAAGATCTAAGTTACCTACTATCACAACCTACGTAACGAAATGCGAGCACCGCGGAACCACTGGGCCAGATTGAAAGGCCGTTTGCCCTAGTCTTAGACACTCGATAGCACGCGGGAACCCGCACCAGCACGTAGGTGCTACACGCAAGTAGTTAGACCTCCAATCCTTAATAAGGGTCAAGTTGCTACCATTTTTAATTAGAAGCTTAGGATCAAGTGCTTCAAGAATGTGAAGGGCGTTGTATACGGGTAATGCCCAAGTGCGTTGATTTTAGAAAGTGTGTAAACCAAACATGCAACGGGGAAATCTCCCCGAATTAAAGTTTTAATTGGTGAATGGTTTTTAGAATTTTAGCCTTAAGTAGTATAGATTTTAAGATTTCGCTGAGTTACCAATTCAACCAATCTCCAGGTTTTGAGAAAATACAAATTCTTCTATGCCCAACAAACCCTTCTTCAATGTGAGTTGGTTAATGCATGCTAAAAATGCAACGGGCTTCCCTAGGTGGAAATTTCTATGTGTGGATGCACGAGTCAATTTTAGGTTAGTGTGAAAGGGAGCCAAAGCACTTCAATTCAAGTGCTCCCAATCACCAAAATGATGTTCCACACACAAGGATCAACTACAAGATAATGTAAAGAAAATCAAAGTGTTGGGGTTGAAATATTCGGGATCAAATATGAGGCATGTGAAAGGTCGTGGTGGGGTTGGAATCAACTCAATTCCAAGTCTCCCCACCAAAAAATGTGATCCCGAATTGCGGATAAATGAGGCAAGGAGGGATGGCAATCAATCTATTTAATCTTGCCTCAAAGAACACTTCACATGACCAAAGATACAATAATCAAGATTCTTGGATCTTCGCTATGTGAAGTTTGCCAGGAAGTCCAAGGGCAATGGGGGTGATGGCAAACAATCAAGCAAGCGATTTTTAATCCACTTGCCCCAAGAAATTCCCAAGAAGTATTTTTAGGTTTTTTTTTTTTAATTTATTTAGGTGACAAGTTAACCTAAGTTGCTAATAGAGGGAGAGACCTACCTTTTCAGTAACTTGGGCGAAGCTCCAGTGCGGTGCCGGCGACTTCACGATCTCGTTCCCACCTTGGATCTGCCCACGTCTCCGACTTCCTCTGCTTGCCTCCTCCTTGCAACTGGTTTACCTGCACACCAGCAAACAAAAACACCTGTGAAGAGAAGAGTGTGAGAAGAGAAAATCAAAGGAATGGAGTAGAAACTTATCTCAATGCACACCTCCCCGGCAACGGCGCCAGAAAAAGCGTGGTAGAACTCGAATAGGTTGTGTTAATATGGTGAAATTATTGTTGAAGTTAGTATAGTGGTTAACCTAAATCGAGTCTAACCATCTTTCACAAAATTTTTTTTTTACCTGGCCTACTTAATTTTATCTTGGTCACTTTTAGGCCCAGGGTCAATCTCAGGGAGGCGGGAGTTAAGGGTGAAGAAGTTTCCACGCCTTTCCTAAACTGTATCTCTTCCGTACGTTTATTATGTTTTTGGTTTTTTTTTCTATTTAAGATTTTTTTGTTGATAATATTGTCCTTGAGGCACACCCTCAAAATCAGGTCCTTGGCTTTGAGCCAAATTGTTCTTGGCTTTGAGCCAACTTAGGGTTTCCAAAAGAACTGGCCATGCTATTTGCAAGATCGAGTACCTGCAAGACAAGGATTATCTTTTCTCTTTTACTCTTTTTTTTATCTTTTTAATAGCAGAAAACAAAAGAGAAATAAAAACAACGTAGGTTGCTTGTAGAGAAATAAATACAGTCTCTTTATATATAGATATATATATATTGTATATATAGGGGTGGAGGTGGAAGTAGGAATGGCTTGTAGCACGGTATCGAGTTGGTCCATGTCTAGTATGACGCAACCAACAAGACGAAGTGCTGCGTAGAGTGTGGGACAGATGTGTGGGAGTGTGTGTGGTGGCGCTTGCTTTACGCGGGTATCGGGGAATATTAGCAACTGGTGCAGATTTTCCCGTGATATAATGCGCAGTGGAGTGACTAGTGCAAGGGCGTATGGATACAAGTAGGTGATGTGCATGTAAATATATATATTTATATATATGTATATATACAGATAGGGTTATAACTATATAGGTATATATGTAGTTGTGTATATATATAGATATGTAAATATATATATATGTATATATATTTATTTATAAATAGATATATATATATTTATAACTATATATGTATATATATATAGTAATATATGCATATAGATATGTATATGTATATAGATATATTTGTATATGTATCGATCTATATAAATATATATAGATATATATATGTATATATGTATATATGTACATGTAGATATATATTTATGTATAAATGTGAGTGGATATATAATATATATGTGTGTGGACGTGAGTTTATAAGAGTGTGTGTGTGTGCGCGTACTGGCGGGTGACTGTGAGAGAGAGGGAGGAGTTTAAGTCATCTGGCGGAAGCGTCCACCGTCTGATCTTGCAGGAGCACAAGCGCTTCACGCGGGCGCTTCACGTCGTATGTCTTCGCACGTAGGCAAGTGCTGGAGTGTAGCGTAGCGCACTGCATAGCGTAGCGCACAGCGCTGCTGCGCAAACGCAGGCGACCGGTTAGAGGAGGTTGCGGGCGAAGAGAGAGAGCGCTGTGCCACCGGCTAAGTAAGAAACAAGCTGGTGGCTACAGTGTTGCATTGAGAGGCGTGAATAGTGGCTACAGTGCAGTGCGGGAGCGAGAGACCGGTAGCACCGGTTCTGCGTCCGCGGGCGTGCTGGGAAGCACCTGCGTGCGTGGGGAGAGCTCGCGAAGGTCTGCTGGCGTGCACACGGTGGCCTGCGCTGTTGCTGGCTGCCGTTGCTGCTGCTGGAGCTTTCAACCTTGAAGCTCTAACAATGGCGGCAAGGGTGTTCAGTGGTGAAAACCGAGGGCGAAACCACCACTCCCACCTACTCACGAAGGAGCTGGGCGGTGGTGGAACTCACTGTGGTGGTTGTGGGACCACTGTGAGCTTTCTCCTGCACGCAGTGTGTCTCTTTAGTGGGAAGAGATACTGCATATGGAGAGGGAGAGGGGATGAGATTGGCCTGGAGGAAGGTGTCTGGGGGTGGTGTGTGTTCCAGGCTCCCTTATGCAAGGGAGAGGGCAAGGCTTTTTAAAGAAGAAGGAGCCTGCCACAGCCATGCTGCAGGTGTTGCATGTCCAGCCATGCTACTGGTAGAGGAGTGGCGCGAAGAGGTGTATGGCCCATGCCCTGAGCCGCGCGAGGGAGAAGAATTTCAAAGTCAAAATAAAAAACGAGAATGGTGAATTTGCAATGCAGCCCTTGATGAAGATGTTAATTAGATGGCCAATTATTCGCATTCTCCTCCCCTCTCAATAAATGCATGCATGTGTTAATTTACAAATGCAACTGTAGTTACTTAAGATACAATGGTAGTGCTAGGAAATAACACAAGATGGCATAATTACTAGTGTATTTTTGCTATGCAATCACCCTTGGGCTGCCAAGATGGTGCCACATGGCACGATCTGGGTCGTCTATCTTCTTTTGCTTGCAGAGGATGCCACGATGCTCGGATCGAGATGATTCTTGTGTTGCCAGACTACGATCATCACTCCAGATCCATCCGTACGGTCGAATTTTCCGTTTGAGGCCCTGAAATGAATCTTCTTCTCTCCTGACCATAAAAATGACCTAATTAACCTAAAATATATACAACTACTCTAATTGCAGAATGCTGCATGCTATGCGATATTTATAACATGAAATGCAAATCTAAGCCTAGGAACATGCATGACTTGGCATTTTTACCTAAATAGATGTGTATACATCATTATCCTTAGTCAAAAGATTTATCAGGGGCCTAGAAATCTTCGAGAAATCCTTTATAAATCTTTTATGAATGCCAACACGCCCCAAGAATGATTTAACTTGTCGAACTGAGATAGGAGGTGGTAAATTGAAGAACAAATCGACTTTAGCTTGGTCGACTTCCAAGCCTCTTTCAGATACAATATGTCCAAGCACAATCCCTTCTTGGACCATAAAATGGCTCTTTTCCCAACTCAAGACCAAATTTACTTCTATACATCTCAGAATCCTTTCCAAGTTGCTTTGACACTCATCAAAGGAATCTCCAAAAATTGAAAAATCATCCATGAAGACTTCCAAGTAATCACCAATCATGTCCGAAAAGATCACCATCATGCATCTTCGAAAAGTTGCAGGTGCATTGTATAATCTGAAAGGCATTCTACAGAAAGCAAAGGTTCCGTAGGGAGATGTAAAAGTCATCTTTTCTTGGTCTTTTGGACAAATTGCAACCTACTATATCTAAAATATCCATCCAAGAAATAGAAATTTTCCTTCCCGCCAATTTCTCTAAGATCTGACCAATAAAAGGTAGTGGGAAGTGATCCTTTTTAGTGGCAGAATTGAGTCATCTATAATTAATGCAGACCCGCCACACAGTTGCGGAGTGGGTTGGGATGGATTCGCCCTTGTCATTGGTAACCACAGTTAGCCCTGCTTTCTTAGGTACAACTTTAATTGGGCTTGCCCAAGGATTGTAAAAAATGGGGCAAATAATACCTGCATCAAACCACTTAATTATTTCCTTTTTGACGACCTCCCACATATTCAGGTTAAGTCTCCTCTGTAATTCACGAGGAGGTCATGCATTTTCTTCTAAGTATATCTTGTGGGTGCAGTAAGTAGGACTAATACCCTACAAATTAGAAATGGTCCATCCAATAACTTGCTTATTTACACTTAGGACCTTAGTCAATTTAAGCTCTTGATCCCTGGTCAGGTGGGAGTTAATAATCATAGGGAGGGTCTGGTTAGGTCCTAAGAAGACATATTTTAGACTACTTGGGAGGGGCTTTATATCTAATTCAGGTAGAACCATGAGAGAAGGTAGCTGAGTTGGTGAAGATGGTACTGGTAGTCTCTCCATAGGAGGATCAATTCTGAGTCTTGAGTCAGGTGCTGGATTCAGATACTTGCAGACTTCCTTGCACTTAGGTTCTAAATCAGTTTCTTTTCTTTGTTGAGTCAAACATGCTAGCAGACAGAGGATCCTTAATAAGATTAATAGCCATGCTTTCCTCAATATCATCATTCTCTACGTCCTCAATAGCTCCACAATCATCAAAGCTTTTCATTGCCTTAAAGACATTTAATTTCATCTTTTTATCTTCAAAGGAAATTTCCATTTTTCCAGATTCATAATCAATGTGGTCTTTAGCAATTGCAAGGAAGGGTCTTCCCAGGATGATCAGGGTATTGCAGAGTCATTTGGGCACCTCCATGTCAAGGACTAGAAAATCAACAGGGAAGTAAAAGTCCTTGACACGAACAATCACATCCTCCATAATCCTCCGCGGCTTAGTGATAGTCCAGTCGGCTAACTAAAGTATCACATCAGTGGGCTTCAAGTCACCCATACCGAATTTCTCATATAATACAGTCGAGATTAGATTAATGGAGGCACCCAAATCCAATAGAGCCCTATCCAAAGTAATATCCCCAATTGAACAAGAAATCAGAGGGGCTCCTGGATCCTTCTTCTTGGAGGGAAGGTTATTTAAGATGATTGAGCTAGCTTGTTCAATTAAGATAACCTTCCTATGATTATTATATTTCGACCTGCGCTTTGTAGTAGCCAATTCCTTCAAAATTTAGTGTAAGCTGGGATATGTTAAATGGCTTCCAAGAGTAGAATATTAATCTATACTTGTTTGAACACATCTAACCAAGCCTCAGTAGCAGATTCAGGCTTCTTCTTCCTAGGACTATCTAAGGCCTCAGGAAAAGGGATTTGGATTTCTGAGACATCAAAGTCATGAGCCTGGATCTCATCCTCAACCTTATATGTATTAGGTAGAATTGGTTTATCATGATCCTGGGTTGTTTGATTTTGGTGCACAGGGTTTTGAGTGGTCTTGCCACTTCTCAGGATGATGGAATTAGTAGTGGCAGGTGGGTACTAATTCCCCTTAGCAGGAGGAGTAGGAAGGATAGGTGCAGAAGGGTGTGGAACTTGAGGTGAATAAAATTTAGGGGGAGTCACAAGAGCTTGCTAAATCATATGAGCTTGGTTGAACCCTTGGGGATTGTGTCCCTGATTAGGCATGTTTCTAGCGTTTGAAATAGGTTCAGATGGGAGGGCACCAGTTTGTCTATCACCAGGTTTAGGTCCTATTTAGTTCTTCAGATCCTTGATGGATTGGGTCAACTGTTGCATGGCTTACAACATGGAAGTATTTGTGTCCATCAATTGCTGGTTTTGATTCAATATAGCCAATTCAATTTGGCTAGGCTAGTTTGGGGGCAAGGTTGATAATTCCGACCTGGTTATAAGTGTTAGGTAAGCTAGGGTTCTTCTGATAAGGTCTAGGTTGTGTACTCTATTGGTTCACTTGCCCGTGGCTTTTCCAAGAGAAATTCAGGAAGTTTCTCCAACCAGGATTATAAGTGTTGGAGAAAGGATTTCTATTGTTTCTTTAGAAAGCCAACAAATCCTCACATCCAGATGATGATGAGGATAAGCATGTGGATCAGGATAGCAGGGATCAGAGGTCCCTGCTTGGGTCCCATGTAAAGGGCCTTGAGTCAGTTGGCTAGCATTTTGAGCCAAGTGTAGCTCGTTCACAAACTCCTTCCCTGAGGGAGCTTGGATAGTGTGTGATGGGAGGGTTTCCCCCTTCCTATTTTGACTCATTAGTTCATCTAGTTTTTTTTGAAACAACCTCAACTTTGTCCAGCTTTTCACAGAACAAGTTCATATCCACATTGTTGGAGCTCTCCTAGACCTCATAAATTCCACCTCTAGGTTGCATGGATCTTGCATAAGTTTTCATGGAGGCATTGTTCATGGAATTCTCACTCATATTCTTAAATAAATCAAAATCACTATTTTCATCCTCACTCATAAAGTTGCCTCCATAGGTGGCAGCTACAAGTCTTCTCAAATGATCATTAAGCCCGTGATAGAAGATCTGTACTAGTTTCCATATAGGAACCTCATGATGCAAGCACTTATTAAATCAATGAATCTCTCTCAAGCTTCGTGTAATGATTCTTTAGGGTGTTGGGAGAAGGTGGTAATAGGTCTTCTAAGTGCATTGGTTTTTCCAATTGGGAAAATTTCTTCAGGAAGATGCTTCTTAACTCCCCCAGGTGATAACGGGCCTTCCTATAGACCTAAACCAATGACTAGCTTTCTTCTTTAGGGCAAAAGGGAAGAGTTTCATTTTAAGCACATCATCATGTAGGTTGGGAATTCTAATTGTCTCACTAATGGCTATAAACTCTTCTAAGAATTGGAATGGGTCTTCATCATTGTTGCCCTTAAAATGAGGTAGGAGTTGTATCGTGGAGTGCTTAACCTCAAATTGAGCTTCTATAGGTGGGACCTTAACATAAGGTTGGTGTTCATATTAGGCAGGGTTGTAAAAATCCTTCAAGGGTCTAGCTTGCGGATGCTGGATCTGTAAAATCTCAAGCATCTCTTGCATTTGGGTCTAATGATCACGTTGAAATTGGTTCGGTTGGAGTTGAAGGTCTTGGATCTGAGCTTGAGGATCCATTTGATTCGGTTGTAGATTTAGGTTGCCTAAGTTAGCCATCAAATCAAGACCAGAGTCTGAGTCAGATGTAGAACTGGATTCACCAATCATCAGTCTCCTCCTTGGTTCTCTTTGAAATGGTGGCACCAAGTGTTGATTTTGTGATCTAGTTCCATGCATACACATGGAAGAAGGATATAGACGAGATAAGAATAGGAGAGAAAAGTGTGTGCACAATACAAGCAATCAAATTCTAGCCCTAAAGGGTTGCACCTATTGGACCTAGTCCAAATTTCACTAACCCTAGCTAAATGACTTGACCCTTGAATTACTTGGCTGGTGATGATAACGTCACCATCAGCTATATCTAGCTTTATTTAGTCATAATCCATTACTAAATGCTCTTACATAATCACTAGAAAATTGTAATTCATTGCAAATCCATTCTAGAAGATAAACATGAAAACAAGGGTAGAATTGTAGTTTTAACAGAATATCCTAAATGCAAAACAATCACGGGATTTCCTATGGGTTAATTAAAGGTCAAATGGTCATAAATGCATAATAAGTGGGTTCATGCAGACATAAATGAGTTTTCACGCATTTTGAGAATTAAATGGGCTTCTGAAAACCTAAAAACATACCTACTTAATTCAATGAGGTTATGGTAAGAATAAAATTCACCTAAACATTCTAAAAATCATATAAAAATAATCTATAAGGTTTGGTATCTTTGAATTTACCATCTGAACCCGATATGACCTAAAATAGTATCAGACAGACAATTGCCCTAATTTGGGTTTCTACATAAATTAACCAATCAAACATGGTCAAAACCTAAATCCTACTTCACCATAAGATTCCTTAGGTCCAAATTAGGTTTGTGCCAAAATTTGGACCCAATCAGAGATCATGTTGACCTAGTTTGCATTTCAGTCCAATCTAACTCTTTTTCTCACATACGCACCACTAGCTTTTTGAATTCCGTACAAAGAGGTCCCTAAGTTTGTCATCATCTTTACAAATAAGTCCCTCCATCATTATCATGGAGGAACTCCTACTCTGGTGACCTTCAATCATAGATTTCTCTCTGATTTCTTGATGAAACCCTTCCAAAATTGGAAGAACTCCTGAGAGAATCTCCTTCCATTTGAGCCACTCATTGGGCTCTGTTTTCTTCCGAAATGCTCATGCAAATGACTTGATTGTAGGTATACCCAATTTTGTGCGTGAGTCCCAAGTTTGCAAGCTTCTTTCCATACTTGAAACTCGTCCTTAGGGCCTATAAAAGCACACCCAATGCATGCCTTACCTCCTTACAAGGTTTGGGGCCAAAAACCTCTTCCTAACCCTACCTCCGGCCCCTCTCCAAACAAGCTCCGATGGCCTTTTTCCCCATCTTCTTAGGGCAGCCAACAGCCAAATTGGCCCGCCCATCCTCCTCCTCGTCTTCCTCCTCGCCTCGCCAGTCAAAGCGAGGGTTGTCCTCATTCTTCATCGTCGTCCCTTTCAGGAGATCTTCACTTTCCACGTCACCGGCCTGCCAACACCAATGTCCTTCCTATCCCTTTCTTCCCTTAAAGTATGTTAGATTAGTTTCCTTAGTCTCCAAGATTGGTTTCCCATATCCAAAACCAAAAAATATCCCTCGACACACACGCACGCCGTTGTAGGATCTAAAGATAGATGGCTAAGCATGCAAATACTCAAACACAATATCAGTAATAACAAGAATGATTTACAAAAAATCACAACCATATAATTTGGCACAAGATGTATAGTGGTTCCCCACTCACTTGGATACTCCACTACCTAAGTCTCCCAGCTTAGGGTTTTTAACCCGATTCCCTCAACCTCGAGGAGATCAATTTACTAAATGAGGTAATTCATGGGTTACCTCAACCCAACTACAACAACGGGTTTGTTA
This sequence comes from Thalassia testudinum, assembly GCA_037157565.1. Lineage (NCBI taxonomy): Eukaryota > Viridiplantae > Streptophyta > Magnoliopsida > Alismatales > Hydrocharitaceae > Thalassia > Thalassia testudinum. Next base: position 66,220,859 of record JAZHRO010000007.1, on the reverse strand, counting down.
CAACCTAATAAGCAACAAGCTCAATTAGAAATAAGAGAACAGGTGTTAGACGAAAGAAATCTTACAACTAAATGCCTAAGCCTCGTAACAAATATATATAAATGATATTATCGATTTAAGAGCCTAGAATGAACGATATTTGCTTTGCGGATGCTTGAAACTAAATGACAACACGTTGAGGAGTTTGAAAAAGCGTAGAGAGATTTGAGGGCAGTAAACACTTTTCTTCTCTTCAAATATGGTGGAAAAATGAAATTCAAAGATCTAGAATTTTCCTTGTCTCTCTTGTTTCCAAACTAAGAGTCCAAGACTCATTTTATGGAGTTAAGACCTTAGTGGGTTTTCTACTAGACATTGGGGTTTAAATCCCAACGTTCATATTGCCTAAATTAGTTTTCTACCTATTCAATTTTAAGCCAACAACTACCTGGTACCAGTACTAAAGTATGGGTACCAGTACTAGTGACATATTATTTTGAGTTCTTAAATCAGCTTGTCACAGACAGTACCTATTGGGTACCAGTACTAATCATGAGTACTGATACTTGTTGCTTCCAGATTTGGGTTCAAACATTTAACACAAATCTGTAACCCACTTGTACCGATACTGATCATGAGTACCGGTACTCGTTGCCTCCAGTACCGGTACTGATCATAAGTATAGGTACTCGCAGGGTACAGGTTTGTTTCTTTGAAAAAATCCAAACCTGTAACTCACATGTACCAGTAGTACACTTTAGTATCGATACTTTGTGGGCTAAGTATCTTTTTTTAAGTAAAATTAATCAATTACGTTCTTTGAAAATGATCATAGTATAAATCCTAGTTTATCTCTAATTAATTTTATGATCTAAGTTGATTCTTTGTTAAGAGGCATACATTCTATAAAATAAAAAATCTAATCTGGAAAAGCTAAAGGTCGAAGATGATCTTCTCCTCTTCGACTCCTTGTCATCTTGCCTCTTCGACTCCTTGTCATCTTGTTTGTTTGCTTTGATCTTCACCTAAATCTGAAAAGCACTCAATTATAAACATTAATCCATAATAATTTTGTTAACACCAAAACAAGATGTGGAACAAGGTTCCAATAGCCATCATCGTCCTCCGCTCTGGCCGAACCTCCAGCGAGGTCCTTCGCACGCTTCACACCTCCAAAGGCCTTGCTGACTCTCCCAAAAGCTCCGCTACATCACACTCTTCAAAACCCCTCACTTATTCCACCCTTTCGCCCACTCACAACTACCACCGAACAAATCCACCTTCATGCTTCACCTCCGCCACCGACACAAATCCTCTAGCCACCACATGCTCGTTAACCACCACCACTGAGTTCGCTTCACCACGACGAATCTTTTGAGCTCTCTAATTGGGGCTTAACGCCCATGTACTTGAATTTCAGGTCTCGCTGGTCTCCATCATCGCCACCGCTGTCACTAATGCAAACATGTTTATATTACATAAATGCCTACTTATGCATGTTCTCAAGTGTAGAATTGCATTACATACTATAAATATTGCATAGCGTGCATCATCTTGCATTTAGATTAGTCTAAATAAAATGGAGGTTAATTGTCTCCTTTTATGGTCAGGGACAGGGCGATTGTTTATCAGGGCCTCGGATCGAAGATCCAACCGTATGGATCTAATCAAGACGACGATTGGAGTTCAACGACTCCAAGATTGCCTTAATTGGATATCCGTAGCATCAGATAGAGATCGAGGAACCCTAGAAGATCAAGGGCCAAGATGATGTTAATCCGCACTTTAGATGACAAATCCAACCACACGAATGGATTCAGATCGACGATCGCAGCCTAATGGCGTGAAAATCGACTCAATCCGATACCCGTGGCACCATCTACATCACCCAGAAGATGGATGGCCAAGATGGTGCCATGTGCTGCCATCTCAGCCGCCCAACCGGCTGCACGCATTCGCTAAAGCCCTTACTGCAGCACCTCTCCACCGTTGGATCAAGATCCAATGGCAACGAGGCACTCGTGCTTAAGTTAAGCACTCGATGCAAACGCACCTATAGCGCGTTGGTTGAGCGCTTTAACGAGAAAGTGAGGCGCGGGTTCGAGCCACGAGGTGGCTCAATTTGAGCGGGAGCATGGATGCTATCCACAGCATGATGGAGATCGGGTGGCTGTGCATGCCCAATCGGTTGAACACGCCATCTGACGTGGTGAGGTGACGTGGCATCTCACATTGATGAGGCACGTGGATGAGGTGGGCGATGGAGCGCTCTCAGCCATTTGATCTCACGATTGAATGACTGAGATTGAAGATCATGGATGCACGTTGAGGCATGAGGAGGTGAGCAGGCGTGCGTGAGCCGCCCACTATGGTCACGTTCAGGCCTTTAGTGATGGGTTTATCCATCACTAATGGTCCTGAATTAATGATTTTCAACATGTAATGACCAAATTGCCCTCACTCCTTACAACTATAAAGGGAGACCCCCTCCATACGAAATTCTCATCCCTTCTTCTCTTCTCTCACCCCTTCCAAAGCTCTAAGAGCTTGTCCCAAACCCAGGATGCCCCTATAGAGTAAAAATCTTAAATTTTCCACCTTCGTCCCCCTTCGTGGAGCATCCTGCTGTTGTCCTCTGTCTACATTCGAGAAGCGAATCCCACGACGATGATGACATGCTGCTTCGTTCCCGTTCTTCCTGCTTCGTCCTCCTTCTTCCCACTTCGTTCCCCATCTTCCAGGCGTTGTCCCATCCGGCTCATCTTCCAAGCGATCGTCGAGGAGGATATCTTCTCTCCATTTTTTTTACTACTTTCTAGAGTAGATTTACTACTTTCTAGTGTAATCATTTCCTGCTTTCTAGTCGTAATTAGTGTAATGAACAACTTTTGATAATGAAATCCATGTTTATTCTACATCCCTTTAATTTTTATTTGTAATATTCTCTCTCTCTCTCCTATGTATTATTTGTTAAATAGTTTTCAACCAGCTATTCTGTTTCATGACAAATAAAATAAACACATATTTTTCCATATGTCCGCCTCCCTGTGTTCAACCTGAGATTTCTATTCTGGTATAAATTTTATTTGTTGAACATGAGTTCTTTGCTATTCAAACTACAACAACAAGTTTTCAAAACCGAACTCGATAGTGTAGTAACCCGTTGCTTCAACATTTTGGTGCCGTTGCCGAGGAGGCGACGCTCTTTGATTTTTTTTGCATTTTCTAACTTACGAATCATTTACCTCACTTCTCTCCTTTCTTATTGTGATTGTATGTACTCTTTTGAGATGAGCAAAAGTAGTAGATTGGAGCAAAGTGCTATTGAAGGTTCTGTAAGTTTTTTCCCACCTCCCACCCATTAGTTTTCATTCCACCACATAATAACACAAACATAAATCAACCTAGGTGTTCTTATAAAATCTAAGGTTAGTTTTGTTTGTTTGTTTGACACCTACACCTGCATCAACCTCCACATTTAGAAAGAAAAATTTAAAAAAAATATATCGTAGAGGTACACAACCTCATCTGATTTTCAAAGTCAATCGGTAAATCGATCTTTGGAACCGGTACACACATTCAAACATATAATTGAGTAGAAATCAGATTAGGTAATCACTTATGTACCTAATTAAGTGGTGCAACAGGCCAATTTTTGAGTTGATTGGGCCACACCACTTCAATTAAAATCAACTCATCAAGTAGCTGTCGCATAGGTTCAACTGTCAGGGATTTACCAGGCACTCCACATTCTTTTAAGTTTCAAAGGAAAACATCTTCACCTGTGCTTTCAAAACCTGGTGTGCCAACAAAACTTATTTGAAAATACCTAAAGTTGAATCCAAAAAGCTTCTAAGCAAGATTTGAATCCTAAAATTCATCGCATCAAAAATAATCTTGCTTGAAAACCACTGGTTGTGCACGCACACACACATCAATCAATCATTAAGGGCACAACCCAGATAAAGGGCCCATCACATTCCAAAGCACATTCAAACCTAGCACTAAATAAAACAGAGTAGACGTTGGCCTTAAGGATTCAACTCACTCTTCGGAGCCCAGAACAAGATTATTTTCGATTAGTCTATTTCTACTGTTCAATCTAATGTCTAGCTAGGGGAGCAGAATCAAACAATCACAGCTTGGGGGTACACTAGGAACCGGAGGCGCAAGCAAAAGGAAGAACCTTCTCCCCAGTCCCTCCTTCTAACTAGTTGGATTGAACAGATAGAAGTAGATTAAATCATTTCTTTATCTCAAGATGGGTTGTGGGAGTTTGTAGGTCTTTAGGCTAGCCTACTTAAGGATAGGTTTGATTACTTGTATTGCAGGGCACCTTTCTTCCTCCCATCTATCATGAATCCTTCCACTTTGTATACGCATTCTCGCTCTTTCCCTCCTGTTATGAGTTATCCTCAACATGATTATCCCGACTCGTACTGTAATCAACCATCGATTAGTTGGGATAACTCGGATTAGGGATACAGTTCTGGACCTCCGTGTTTAGGGCCTAACCCTAAACACCATTATTGTGATTTCTATCCTTCTTCGAGCCACATCGATATAGATTGCCACCCTTTCATGGACAACCTAATACAATCTACAATCAAGGAGGATACACTGATCCTTACCCATCCTCTGATTACACTGCCTTTAGGTCATCACCACCTTTTGAACAATCCAAAATGACCAATTATCAGGAAGGGTATCATGAATCTCAATTCGTTAACTCCTCTGCATTGATCCCAAACCCACCCAACCCTGAAATAAGTCATTTGGTTCAGGGTAACCAGGTTCAAGATAAGGTTTTGGCTAACTTGAGGAATACCATACAATCTTTAGAAGTTCAGCCAATACCTTGCATTGAAAACTTGGAGCCCCTGATTGAGATGATTGATGATTTGAACAAGTATTTGTTGGATTGGCTCCAGGATGTTAAGGATAAGAACCCGGGTGAGTTTCTACTTGCGAAGTTAGTAAAATTGAGAATGAGATTTGTGGTTGCTTTACTTCAATCATGGGATGATTCCTAGGATGAACCCCCTTCAGGAGTGCCTATGTCAGAACATGCTCAAGCACCTATTGAAGGGGACACGCGTTACGAGGCTGACCAGATAAAATTAGAGCAACCAATTAAGGATGATCTGATTTCTTCACTTGAGATCCTTGAATCGGGGTACGAGGAAACATATGTCTCCATGGATCAGAAAGTGATGGATGATTTTGGGACAAACATTAATAGGGATTTTGATTTCTTTGATTCTGATGGTGAAGATTCAGTTTGTGAAGTCTCACGTGAGTTTATAGAACACAATTTCTGTAAGACGATTGGGCCTGAGGAATCTGATAGATCATTTGATAGCCCAATAATTGTGGAAACTGATCTTATTGGGGCTCACATGACGGATCCAGAATCGCATTTTCTGGAGGATGCAATCCAATGCCCTGATTGTCAGTTACACCCCATTGAACTTGCTGATGATTTTGTTTTTGAGATAACTAGACCCAAGTCAATTCTGATTCAGCCACATCTTTTAGACTTGGAAATTTCAAACGGGGTGATTAATATGCAGGAGATCCTAAAATTTGACATTCTGAAGGAGGATAGGAGTTGGGAAATTTTGATTTGGAAAGCAAACTCTGGAGGAAGTAGAAGACCGAGTCTAAGGGTTCCAATTAAGCTGAAGTCATCAAACCAAGACCCTTACGACATTTGTTCTGAGGATGTCCAACCCAAGCACACATTCATTGATTATCCTTTGGAGCTTGATTTCTTTGTAACCTGACTCTTTGTTCTTGGGTTGCATCCGCATAAATCGCTGGCCCGACCCCACTTGCATACTGATTTCAGGTCTTGGGTAATTTTTATCCAGAACCTTAGATATTCTCGATCATGGGGTATGGGTCTATACCACAATCTGGTCCACATTTGTGGACATCTGCTGGCAGGTCATAGGTTTTATCTTTTTATTCTGATTCTAACCTATACCTATGAATTCTTTATTTCTCTTCTTTGTATAGTGTGCCTAGCTGAAGGCACTAAATTTAGCACATATACAGTTTTTCTTTATCTCGGAGCGGACTCATCATTCACGCAATTCAGGTGTTTTCTACTCTTTTCCACTCTATTTTATGTCTTTTTAATACAATGAGGTCATTGCATTTGATAGGCATGGGGGGGTTGATATTCATCTCTAAATTAATTCGTCAGCTTCGTAGATTCATTTTATTTTCTTTCATTTATATATATATATATATATTTGGAATTAGGGAAGAAAACTTGGGCTTAAGAAAGTTTTCAATCTTAGAAAATAAAACTATATGATTTGAACATGAAAACCCTTCAGGTCTTTGGACTTAATCAGCCTGTGTATCCACTAAAATGTGGATTTATTTTTCGAGTCCTCGCCATCTTAATTCTATTGTAATTTGATTAAATAAGTTTGGGTGATAAGTACACGACTTATCAACACACCCTATGATTTGAGGGAACTTTAAGTCTAAAGCATCCACACACTTTCTTTTCACTGACTTGTTGATCGGCAGTTTTAACCGAAATTGGGTAGCTAATGAACCTTCTAGGGTGATATGGCTGGCAAGTTATCATGGGTAACAGCCCATAGATAGGTTGTCCAGAGCCCAGTCACTGGACCATTCTCTTCTTGCTACCTTTAGGTAAATCTTAGACCAGGGAAGCCACCAACTTAAAAAAAAAGATGAACAAAAAGAAAGTCAAAAGGAAAAGAAAAAGAAAAGGAGAAAAGAAAAGAAGAAAGCAAAATACACCACACTTCGCCGCACAAGTATGGCTGGCAAGTTGTCGGTGGTAACAGCTCATCAACCAATTGTCCAGAACCCAGCTCAAGAAATGCACTTAAAATTTCCAAAACACTTAGGAAAAAGTAGAGAAGTAGAATAAACTGGGGAGATATACATTGGATTCACCCTTGTGTTCACCCCATAAAAATAAAAGTAGGGAGAAAGCTACCAGTCATAAAGATATACCTTTAGGCAGAACTCTCTCTTTAAGGTCACCTAGAGGAGTAGAAACTCGAAGTTCGTTCTAATTGCCGATCAACAAGTCTATCACATTCATAATAAGATGCTCAGAACTTAGGGTTCTCATCAAGTCTTGGGTGAGTTGAATGGCCGTAGAAAGCCACTTTTAACCCTAAACTAAAAAATCCAAAAAAATTAGAAAAGAAGAAAAAGAGAAAAAGAAAATTTTCTTTGAATAAGGCGAGGGCTTGAGGCAGCCTACATTGTGCCAGATACCCAGGCGATGTTGTGTCTTTGAAAGTTTAGATCCTAAGTAAAAATTTTCTAAATGTTAAAAATAACTTATGCCCAAATGATCCAACCTAATTCTTTTATAAATAGCATGTAGTTTTTTCTAGGGACTAGCAAAAGATAGGCATGGGAGTGTGATGTAAACATGTTTATATTACAAAAAATGTCTATTTATGCATGTTCTTAAGCATAGAATTGCATCACACTATAAATATTGCATACAATGCATCATCTTGCATTTAGATTAGTCTGAATAAAATGGAGGTTAATTGTCTCCTTTTATGGTCAGGGATAGGATGACTATTTATTGGGGCCTCAGATAGAAGATCCAACCGTATAGATCTAATCAGGATGACGATTGGAGTTCAACGACTCCAAGATTGCCCTAATCGGATATCCGTAGCATCAGATAGAGACCGAGGAACCCTACAAGATCAAGGGCCAAGATGGTGTTAATCCACACTTCAGACAACAAATCCAACCACACGGATGGATTCGGATCGACAATCGCAGCCTAATAGCGCAAAAATCGACTCAATCTGATACCCGTGGCACCATCTACATCACCTAGAAGATGGACGGCTAAGATGCCGCCACGTGGCACCATCTCAGCTACCCAACTGGCTACACGCAACCGCTGAAGCCCTTAGAGCCAACGCCTCTCCACCATTGGATCAAGATCCAACGGCTGCAAGGCACCCACGCTTAAGTTAAGTGCTCGATGCAAACGCACTCACAGCGCGTTGGTCAAGCACTTTAACGCAAAAGTGAGGCGCAGGTTCGAGCCCGGGGCACCTCAATTGGAGCGAGAGCATGGACGCTATTGACTGCATGATGGAGATCAGGCGGCTGTGCACGCCTACTCGGCTGAACGTGCCATCTGATGCGGTGAGGTGACGTGGCATCTCACGCGGATGAGGCAGGCGATGGAGCTCTCTCAACCGTTTGATCACAGGATCTAATGGCCGAGATTGGAAGATCGTGGACGCACGTTGAGGCGCGGAGACGTGAGTGGGCACGCACGAGCCACCCACTACGGCACGTTCATGCCTTTAGTGACAGATTTATCTGTCACTAAAGGTCCTGAATTAATGATTTTCAACATGTAATGACCAAATTGCCCTCACTCCTTTCAACTATAAAAGGAGACCCCCTCCATGCGAAATTCTCATCCCTTCTCTTCTCTCACCCCTTCTAAAGCTCTAAGAGCTTGTCCCAAACCCGGGATGCTCCTCTAGAGTAAAAATCTTAATTTTTCCACCTTCGTCCCCGTTCGTGGAGCATCCTGCGGTTGTCCTCTCTCTGCATTCGAGAAGCGAATCCCGCGACGATGATGACGTGTAGCTTTGTTCCCATTCTTCCTGCTTCATCCTCCTTCTTCCCGCTTCTTTCCCATCTTCCAGGCGTCATCCTGTCCGGCTTGTCCTCCAAGCGATCGTCAAGGAGGATATCTCTCTCTCCATTCTTTTTACTGCTTTCTAGAGTAGATTTATTGCTTTCTAGTGTAATAATTTCCCGCTTTCTAGTCGTAATGAGTAGTGTAATGAACAACTTTTGATAATGAAATCCATGTTTATTCTACATCCCTTTTGTTTTTATTTGCAATATTCTCTCTCTCTCTTTCTTCTATGTATTATCTGTTAAATAGTTTTCAACTAGCTATTCTGTTTCATGACAAATAAAACAAATGCGTATTTTTAATCATACGTCTGCCTCTCTGTGTTCGACCTGGGATTTCTATTCCAGTATAAATTTTATTTATTGAATACGAGTTCTTCGCTATTCAAACTACAACGACAGGTTTTCAAAACCAAACTCGATAGTGTAGTAACACGTCGCTTCAATAGTCGCCACCTTGTTCTTAATGTTTGAAGGCCACGAAGAGCCCAGGTCTTAGCTCCAGGAGACACGATTTCGCTCCAGGACCCTCTCCAGATCCTCAATCGGGGACTTCAAGCATAGACGTGACACCAATTGCGAGGTCTTCACCGTAGCAGTGCACGCAAAGAGAAGGACTGAAGAGAGTCCTACATTATGTGGGACAAAGCAGCAGCAGGCACATAAATTATTTTTGTGTTTGGGTCTCATTGCCTCAAAACACATGGGGTAAGGTCCCACTGCACCCACGCTCACCCAACTCACCTAAGCCTTGTTCACTCCTTGGCTGCGACCCACACCCGCAGCCCTAGAACCGAGTTGACCCGTACCCAATTACCTGGCTATTTGAGAGAGGAAGAAAGGAAACGAAGAGAGAGTGGGGTAGGGGGGTTTTACTCCTCTTTGCTCTCTCAACACTTAGCTGCTGTGAGAAAGAAGAGGCTAAAAGAAGAAAAGAGCTTGAAGGCTTTGTGAAGGAAAGAACAGAAGAAGGAGAAGGTTGGCGTGCCTAAGAAGAAGAAAAGGAAGGAAAGAAGAAAAGCTAAGGAAGAAGAAGAAGCCAAAGAGAAAGAAGGAAGGAAGAGAAGATTGCCATAAAGAAGAAAAAGAAGAGAAGAACGGTAGGAGAGAGAAGAACAAAACATTCAAAGTACTGTAGCAGAGAACATTTAAGTCGTCTGATTTGAATATTAGACATTTGAATACTATTCATTTATTTGACATTATTGAATAGTTGATTGATGTAAACACATTTATTGAAAGTAAAATGCCTATTCATGCATGTTCGTAGGCTTAGATTTGCATTTCATGTTATAAATATTGCATAGCATGCATCATTATGCATTTAGAGTAGTTGTATATAATTTAGGTTAATTATGTCTTTTCTGTGGTAAGGAGAGAAGGATATTTATTTCAGAGCCTCGGATTGACGATCCGACCATATGGATCTGATCAAGACGACGATCGGAGTCTAATGCCTCCGAAATCGCCTTGATCGGAGTCCCGTAGCATCATATGCAGTCTGAGGAAGATCAATGGCCAAGGACTAGGTGACATAATTTGGAGCCTCAAATGACAAATCCAACCATGCAGACGGATTTGGGTCGACGACCGTAGCCTAACGACGCGAAAATCAACTCAATCCGACCTCTGTAGCTGTCCCTACAACGAAAAGAAGATGGACGGCCCAGATTGCACCACGTGGCACAGCCCAGGTCGCCTAGCGCACGCATGCACCACTGCATGCACACGGTAGCGTGGGTGCATGCGCGCCGCAAAAGAGGGGGCAGCGTGCACCAGCGACGCATGAGTTGGCCTACAATGATGCATGAGTTGGCCTGCAGCGACGCTTACAGCCGTCGCTAATTCTTCCCCAGCCAACAAAGGCAACTGTGGGCATGAGCTGGCATGAGCGAGCATTAGTTGCCTATAGCGACGCTTTTAGCAACGGCTTGGATGTCACTAATGGTCCCATACCTATTTTGCCTCTTCTTCTCCACTATAAAAGGACCTACACCCCCTCTCTTCCAAGCTATCTCTACCAACTCTACTCCCACCTACTCCCAAGCTCTAGCAAGCCTACCAACGCTCCATTAGAGCTTGTTCTCAAGCTCCCAATGTGCCTATTAGTATAGCGAACCTTTGCCCCACCAAATACTCCTCCAACTTCCCATCCCCCTTCATAGGTCACCTTGGAGCCATCCTCCCACCTCCATTCCGGTAGCAAATCATCTCCTCCTTCTCACCTCCATTCCGAAGCTACGCTGAAGCTTTTCTCTACCCGACGTCCTTGTGCATCTCACCTCCATCATCCCACTCCTCACCTCCTTCCTTCGAGCTTCCGCCAGGCACCATAGTCTCGTCAAACAGTCGATTCGGGAGATTTCCTCTCACCTCCCTCTCTTTTCATGCTTTCATAGAATATTGTAATAGACATTCACGATATATAAAATATTTATTCCATATCTCATGTGATTTATTCTGCTTGTCTTCTTACAAAAACACAAAAAAATAACAAAACCCTAAAATACCAAAAAGAAACAAATCGAAGCTCAATTTTCAATTAAAGTAAATGTCGCCTCCCTGTGTTCGACCCGGGACTCCCTTGGAGTTTTAGTATAAATTTTATTTGACCACGTGTTTTGCAACTACAACGACGGGTTACTTGTAACCTTGATTTCAAACTCGCGAAACACGTGCGACCGTTGATTAGTTATCTTTTTGATATCTTAAAGCCTTAAAATACTGATGTTATTCATTGAATATTTAAAGTGACAGATTAGTATTTATTGAATATCATTATTCTTGACTTGTTCCTGTGCTCATTTATATTTTAACTAAAGATTAGCGTGTGAATTTCTATTTGCTCCCTATGTTCGACCTTGGACTTCATATCTAGATTTTCGAGCTTATAAATTTATTTGCTTGAGCGCATTTGTCCTATACTATGACTCATATCTTAAACAATGACAAATTCATGTGACAACATTTTGGCACCATTGTCGGGGAGCAACATGCAATTCACTGCTATTCTTATTTCTATCTGATTATATCTGAGCACTAACTTGCCCTTGTTTGTTTTTATTTTGCGAGGTACATCACGAGGTGATCTTCCACACAAAATAGGCACTCCCAGGGCAGGTAATCTCTCTTCTTCTCTAATCTCCTAATCCTTGGAAGAGAGAAAAGGAAACAAAATCAATTAGGAACTACCTGCCTTAATTTCTTAGTAAATCATCATTTAAAAGGCAAGTTTTCCTAATTTGCAAAAATTTTCATATCTGATTGAAGCTTGAAGTGATTCTAATTAGAAAATCCCTACCTTGATTTCTTGTACCTATTATGGACTACACTTAATTTCTAAATCACTTTGGGCTAATACACTTCTTGCTTAAAGTCCAAAGTGAACATTTTAAGATCAAATTAGACATGGAATAGGGCCAATTAGGGTTTTTAACATTAGGGTTTGAAGTGTTAGTACACATTTTCCTACATACAAAGAATAAACCTCCTACATTTGTGTGCTACCCAAGCCTTTGTTTGAAAAGATTTAATTAAGAAGAACCCTAAAATCATGCTCTAATTTCACTTGAACCTTCAAAATTATGAACCTAATAACCTAAGAGTCAATTCAGGGTGATTTCTAGGTCTTGACCTAGATTTCATTCTGCCATCTTTAGGGCAAGTCAGGTGAAGTTGACTTACATTGTAGGCCAACCAACCTCCAAATTAGGTCACAATCAAATCAACTTCTAATCAAGTGAAACTCAAGGCACTAATTAGAAATAAAATTGGTAGACTTAAGGTCTTATGTTCGTACATTCCGGTTTACTTGGAACCGCAGTGACAAGGTAGGTTGGGTGGGGGAAACCTTGTAACCCGTGAGGATGCTCTACCGTGTAGGGGTCATTGCGGGGCTCTCCCTTCCTGGCTGCCCAGGTATTTCTCGGGTGTGCAGATTTCTAATTTAGAGGTATCATCCACCTCGAAACTGCCTTAGTCATCCAAAAATCTTTGGGTGCCTTGATTGGGTCCAATTCATATCCAATCCTTCATCTTTTCTATAGAGCACATACACAGGAAGGTCCCTAGGGCTTTAACCTAAAGGGCCTCATTAGATCTTCTTGGGAAATCACTTTCAGATCTGATCAAGTTCCAATCTGATCGTGAGTTTGATTCTACATCTTGATTCCACCACCTGATTTGAAAGTGCAACCTGGCATTCTAGGAAGACTGTTTAGGAAACCTGAGTCCCAAATGAGCATGAAAGAAAAGATAATTGAGAATGCCTATAGACACTACGAGGAATATTTTAAAAGGGACATTCAGGATAAGTTTCAGAAAATAATGGACCACATCGCGAATCGTGTGGAGATAATATGGGCACAAATGAACCACAGTTCAACCTGGGATGATCTCTTAGCATAATACACTAAATTGGTGAAGTTACACAACAATGATTGCCTGCAATGTTGGTTAAATCCTTCATTTCCAAAAGACCTCTAGAAATTTTTGGAAATACAGGGAGAATTACTGAATAAGTTATATAGATCCATTGATTAAAAAAACCCGTCAAAAATTAATAAAACATCTTGGAGTGATTCTAGTGATCACCATAATTTCCCAAATCTCGGGTTCAAGAATCAAGGTTGTTGTAGACCCCCAACCGAAATGAATTCAGATTCAAATTTCATAGCAATTGAGATACCTGATCTTGAGATGGGTTGGGAGGATCCGATTGCAGGTGTTCACAATTCCAAACCAGCCCTAGGAAACCAAGAAGCTATTCCATCAAGCTTAGATTTCTCCCACACATGTGATGATGAGCTTAAAACAAACGTTCTCGAGAATGTAAATCCCGAGCCTTATCCTGTTAAGGTGATTCTCGAGAATGATTCTGACATCCCTATAGAGCTCAGCCTAGATTCTAGTGATCCAATCCTTACCCTTAAAATATATTCTGGATTCGAGCCTATTTGGGATAATCATGAGGCCCAAAAAGATAAAAGTTGGATTTTGAATTTGAATTATGATTCAGAGCCTGTATTTGATGAATACACCTCTCCAACCTTTTCAAAGATGCTAATTGATTTCTTAGATGTCACACCAATTTATGATGTGGAAATCGAGTCGGAAGGGTTGGGAATCGATTGGGTCTACCCTAAGAGCCAAGAACATGAGCCTATGCCTAATAAGGATACCTTTCTAAGCTCGAAATCTGAAAGTAGGTTAGATTGAAGTCAAGTTGTTGGTTCTACAAATCTTGATTCCTTCTATGGTGGAACCTCTAATCTGGAATCGAGTTCAGAATGCGATCTTCACAAGTTCTTCGACGATTTCGAATCTTACTCTGATTTCAGAGAACCTCTGTTTCCTGACGACTATGAACCGATCTACGACCTCAGCATCCATGACCCATTCTTCGACTCTGACTTTGAGGTCCCTAATCTTGAGATCATGGATTCAAAATCAGGGTCCATTGAGATGGAATCATTCCTTTTTTATCTTCAGGATTCAAAAACAGCAAGTGCCAAGAGTGTCTACAATCCTGAGTTCGAATCTTTTCTTGACTCAGATTTTGATGATCCTATAAGCACTCTTCAGGCATTTACCTTTGATTTTGATGCTATTATGAGGACTCTCTAGATGAACCAACTTTTGAATCATTTCTAGAGGAGCCCTCAACTCACATAGTTCTCAAAGAAGCCACCTCTTCAAATCCACATACAGAACCTTCTCAAATCTGAACCCAACCTTGATCCGCAGCCGGAATCAACTTCTACTCTGATTATCCTCTCGATGATCTGGTCGCATATGATTCTCCTCCATCTTTTGTTCGAGATTCGGACATCGATCAGAATGCAAATCATGCCATATCCTTCTCTAATCACTCTTGTAGGTCTCTCACATCCATCACAGATCAGTTCTCTTTTGAAGATCCCTACTCTAACCAGGCTGATTGGACTCAACCAAACCCGTGATTCACACTGCCATATCTTTCTGAGTTTCAAAGTTGTTGGTGCTAGAGCACCACGATCATTTGTTTTGATGATAACAAAACACGTGTTATTTAACATTTGCAATTTGAGTCCTAGATTTCAGGTCAATTACAAATGTAGACGTGCTTAAACGGAGTTCGAGCTCGCATCCAGGACGGATTGGAGGAGCTTGATGGAAAATAGAGGAGGTTCGCGTGGAGCGACAGATTGAAGATAGAAGACAAGAAGAATAGGATAGATTCTTTTTAATCCTTTCTTGTATCTCTTGTCTTTATTTTCTTGCTCTTTTTATTTTTCTTAGAATATTATGTTAAAGAGACTCAAAGTACCCTAATAGTAGTCCTAGGAACACCGGCACAACCCTAGGATACTTAGGTTTTCTGTAGAATACTTAGAAAACCAATATAGGGCTCAAACAACATTTCCAGATGTCTAATTCCCAAATCAGACGTCTGATAAAGTATTTTAAGACGTCTGACTGTTGTTTCAGACGTCTGATAACTATTAGGCTGGAGTAAGTATTCTGTCTGATGAAATCAGACGTCCAGACCTTAGTCCAGATGTCTTAGAAGACATCTGATGGACTTGCCAGACGTCCAGATAGTGGACCATTGGCTAGCTTAGCAGGCACTACAGAATATGACCGTTAGAGCCTTATCAGACGTCCATAGGCCTTTCCAAACGTCTGATAATTGACCATTTTGCCTCGACTGACCCGAAAATCTCTTCTCAGAGATTTTCTAGCCGTTGCAAATCCATTCCCACGAAAAAGTAGGTTTCCAGACGTCCAGACATAGTGCCAGACGTCCTGTATGTCGTCTGATAGACTTGAACAAGAACCCTGTTTAGATCTGATTCAAGTCAGGAGGAAACCCGCATGAAATCAGACGTATGACCTTGAAATCAGACGTCTTAAAGTGGCCTTCCAGACGTCTGATGCCATAGTTAGACGTCTGATTACCCTGTCAAGCGCAATCATTGTCCTGATTTCGGCCTGATTCTCTTGGGCTTTGTTCCCAACGGCTATAGAACCTTTCCTAAGCCTTCCAAAGCCTTCCTAAGGCCTCTATAAATAGAGGGGAGCCTTTGCAACACAAATACACACCTAGAAAAACTAAGACACACACCTAGATACACAAGACACACTTGGCTACACACTTTCACACTCTCTTGTATCTTAGCTAGCTCTTGCTCTCCAAGCTCAAGCTCCATTCTCTTGAGAGCATCAAGCTTTGCGCACCCGCTCTCCCATCGTAGTTCACGAGAGCGAAGTTGCGCTGTCGCGTGGCACACGCACCGCGTCATCAACTCGACGCACTCCTTGCAAAGGGGAGTTTCCTAATTCTTATAGAAGCTAGGTTTATAATTACTTTGTTGGCTCTATAGGACTTGTTGTTTCTTTTATCTTTGTTATTTGGTTGGGTATTCGCTTTGCAAATTCCCGTCTCCTTCGTGAGACAAAATCCTTCTCGTGGAGAGAAGGGGTTGAGGTACGCTAGCCTCGTTTAAGTAGCGTGGTTGTATTGAGGTTGAATCACCCTCGTTTTAAAGTGATTCAGTTTAGTGGATTTTGATCAACTTGGTTGATCGGAAAATCCTAACTCGAGAGGGTTAGGTGGTGGTTTTCACCCAGTTTGGGTTTCCACTTAAAATTACTTGTGTACTTGTGCGATTGATTTTTTGTGAGATTGTTTATTTTATTTCCGCAATTATTATGTCACCCCCTCTTGGTAGGGCCGGAAAACTTTCAAAAGTATCAGTGGGCACCACATCTACTGATTCACATCTGTCAACCCACCAAACTAATTGGGTTTGGGCTGCATCATCAGCTTGTTGATCTGAATAAGCACCTAGTTGGACCAACCAGGCTATTGATCAAGGTGCTTGTTCTACAAAACTCCACTGATTTGACCACTCCTCCATGACCACTTTCTGCTCGGTTGAAGGCATTGAATTTAGTACTTAATGGGAGGCAACTCGTCATTCCAAAAACCCGATATCCTTCTAATTATCCTTTTGAGCTTCACATCTATTGCACCCTGAGTTCAGTTTTAGAATATTCGACTCCACCTTTGGTACTCATACTAGATCTTGAAATCATCCATAACAGTCATCCTGACCCGTTCACCCACCCATCTGATCCTGTTCTAACCCATGAACCAAGTTGATTCCATACCCTCCGGTTTATAATGAGGACATTGCAAAACTTAAGCATGGGGGTGTTAAAGTGCAAACATGTAAAAATTCAAGTTTTTGAAGGGTTCTCACAAAAAAATTACTCATTCAAAAAACCAAAAAAAATAAAAATGGAAAAATAACAAAACATGGAGAAAGGGGAAGAAATTTTGAGAGATAATTGCATATCATTTTGAGGAGGAAAAAGGGGAGGTGATTCAAAATGTCAAAAAGGAGCACAATTTGAAACAAAAAGTGAGCCATTACTAAATGATTATGGAATCTACTTGAGTTCTAGAACAAATCAAAAGAAAAAAAATTAAGTCCTAGAGTACTAAAGAGACAAAGGAATTAGTATGAGTGCTGATCTTAGGCCTCTTGGGATTGTTTTGGGCTTAAAAATTCAAGTATCCGTTAAGATCTAGATAGTCCTCAAAAGGTTGAGGAAAATGTGGAGCTTATGTATTAGGTGATGAGCCCATATTTGTGGGCTAATTAGTTACTTAAGTGCCTAGGCGTTAGATTAATATTATCGTATACTTAGCATGCATTAAGAAATAAATAATTTAGTTTATATATAATTGCTTGTATGCATTAGATTCATATATATATTATTTAGCATGCATTAGAATAACATGCATTAGTCTTTAGGTTGCATTATATGCATGCATTAGAATTAACATTTTATGTGAGGGTTTGAAGATAAATAAGTCATCATTTCATTTCTTATTTTATTAATCTATTTTTCTTCTTCAATGGCTGCTGCAGCTGCGCGCAACGCATGCAATAATGGCTATAATGAAGACGAGCGGAGAATGTGAATCTACTCCCGCCTCTCCATTTCAAATCCATGCAGATGGCTATAAGAGAGGGGTAGCTACTACTGTGCTCGTGGAGACACCGCCCCACTCCACCACTGTAGTCTCCAAGGTTGAGCTCCACCACATTGTGGGCCAACGAGGTGACAGCTCGCCACGCCAAGCTGATGGACTCGTGCCAACACCATGAGTGTGTGTCCTCGATAGCCACGCATCCATCACCGTGCTTCACCAGAATCAACATCACCACCCTAACCACCATCACCAGCAACCGCATCACAGACGCTGCAACTCCACAGCTTGAACCTTCATCTCCCCCGCCAGTTAAGACATCTAGGAAGTTTCCCGAACGTCTGATGCTCCCTTCGCTGCACCTCTACACAACCAGCAACACCCCCACGTGTGCCCGCGCATCCTCCGCCTCTCCTCTGTGCAGCCAATGCCACCATCACCTTTATCCTCTCCTTCCACTGTTTCTCTTCCACCTCAAGAGAACCCATCACCACCAGCACCACCTACACCCTCTCTTCGCCATCTCCACGCACACTAATGCATGCCCAACTTCGCGCCAATCTCCCTCACGTGCAGCAACACACCATGCGCGGTCTCTACACCTCTGCTCCATGCGTGGCCAATAGCGCAAGCCCCCCGTTGAGTCCTTGCATGCACAGCAGCAGTGATAGCCACCTCCACCACACGTGCGTGCCCCTGCCCACTTACGTGTGCACCCAACAGGGCAGGTGCTATCCTCTGTGCTTTCACCTCCTGCACGCAGCTGGCAGCACACCTCCGCATGCACTCCTCACGCGTGTCCTCTCTTGTAAATGCACCAACAGCCACCGCGTGCAACCACAACTCCTCGCGTGCGTCCTCTGCCACGCTCACAGCCAGCAGTCTGCATGTGCAGCGGCCTCTTCCAGCAGAAGCTCTGTGTACGGCGGCTTCCACTCCCACACGTTGCGTAGGTCCATGCATGGTGCCCAGCTACCCACGCTGACACAGCAAACTCCGCCATCGCGCCTGCAGCGTGCAGTAGCAGCAGCTCCGCTCCGCCAGCTCCTCGCTCCACGCGTGGCCAGCAACAGTAGTAGCTACATTCACCGTGCCTCCCTGCATGCGTGCACGTGCCTCCATAGCAATAGCCAACAGCAACCACCGGAACCCACCTTCACCGTAGCTCCGTCCGGCCGGCTCCGGCCACCTCGCACTTTGCCACAACCATCATCGTGAAGCCCTCGATCTAGAGATCTTCCTCCGAGCTTCACACCGTTAGCCTCGGTCTCCTCCTCGTGCACGGACAAGGGGAAGCCATTCCCCTGTTTTGCTACAATAAATGGGGTATTAGTTATTACATTTACATGCCATTGAGAACTTCATTTTTTTAGTTAAATATTGGAAGATATATTGTGGCATTTGCTGGCCTGCCCCTCTACTCTTCTCTATTTCTCCTGCATTCTTTTTATATCTCTTTCTCCATCTTATTAGTCTCACCTAAGTTAAATGTTATACTATATTAGTGAGCAAATGTCTAGCAGTGATAGATTTGCAAGTGGGGATTTTTGCTTTATGAATATTTTATTATGTTAAATTTATAATCATATCCTTCATCTTTCTCATAAATATGATTCCAATTTTATCTCACATTGATTTCTTAATCTAAAGGGGATTTTAGCTAGATTTTTGCGAGAAGCAAATAGTGAACATTTGATTTCAATAGTAGCAAGTTTTAAATAGGCCATTGCTAACCTGTGGATACGACCCGCTCCTAATTGAGTGGTTATTTTTATTATTTTGATTAGCAATTTTCCACCACTGGCATACTACAACACAACATTCTTTATGCGACACAACGAAAGCAAAAATCGACTTATCATTAGGCTAAGGCTTAGAGATTATTCGACCTCATTAACTAACCTCCAATTTGTGGGACTCGATAATCTAAACACCCTAATCCACACACAAGTCTGGCTTAATGCGCTTAATAATCAAAATCATGCAAAAGCATTTATTCTATTCTGAAAAAGCTACCTAGATTAGGAGCAGCTTATCAACACAAGTTGATTTGGATGAGTTTTTGGCGTAGAGAGGTGAGAAATTCCCCTCGAAGATGTGCAATAGCATACCATCGCTTTAGTGCTTATCTCCTAGGATATCAAAATATCCTACCAGGGGCATGTAAGCACCTTGTGCTGATTCAGGTGCCATGGGTGGGATTATCTTGAAATGTCGATTGCCAAAGCCTAAATTTAGCTACAGAATGCCATGGGTGGCACTATCTCAAAGTGTCGAAAACTCGAGTTCTGGGGGTTGCCATGGGCGGTGCTATCTCGAAGCATCGATTGCCAAGGACCCTATAAGGATTGATGGTAGGGACTAGGAATTCGATATAGATCATGTTTTTGAGCTAATCCGAAGCTCGAAATAAAGAAAAGAAAAAGAGAGAGAAAGCTCTCCAAAAATGCAAAAATTCTTCTATCTCTCTCTCTTACAAAAATGCACTACAAACTGAACCTAGACTAACCATGTTACAAGCATGGGTGTTTTAACCACTGGGTTCAACAAACTAAGGATAGTTCCTGTGGGCCTTAGAAACCTTCGTGGCAAACTAGGGCTAAAGCTGGTCAAGTCTGGATCTTGGTTGGTACTTGAGTACCTCTAAGCCTATTGTTAGCATTCTGACCTAATTTCTAAAAAATGAATAAATTAGGACTTTGAACATTAAGGCATGGTCTAGAATTCAAGTTCATTCCATAAGATTTTGCTAAGGGACTAGTAAAAGTTAGGCATGGGGGTATGATGATAACGTCATCATCGGCCATATCTAGCTTTATTTAGTCATAATCCATTGCTAAATGCTCCTACATAACCGCTAGATGACCGTAATTCATTATAAATCCATTTTGGGAGATAAACATGAAAATAAGGGTAAAACTATAGATTTAACAGAATATCCTAAATGCAGAACAATCATGGGATTTCCCAAGGGTTAATTAAATGTCAAATGGTCATAAATGCCTAATAAGTGGGTTCATGCAGATAGAAATGGATTTTCACACATTTTGGGAATTAAATGGACTTCTGAAACCCTAAAAACAGACTTGCTTAATTCATTGAAATTCTGGTCAGGATAAAATTTTCCTAAACCTTCTAAAAATCATATAAACATATTCTATAAGGTTTGGTACCTTTGAATTAGCCATCTGAACCCAATTTGACATAAAATAGAGTCTCATATAGATAATTATCCTAATTTGGGTTTCTACACAAATTATCTAGTCAAACTTGGTCAAAACCTAAATCCAACTTCACCATTAGATTCCTTGGGTCAAAATTAGGTTTGTACCAAAATTTGGGTCCAATCAGAGATCATCGTAACCTAGTTTGCATTTCAGTCTAGTCTGACTCTTTTTCTCACATATGCACCCCTATCTTTTTGAATTCCTTACAAAGAGGTCCCTAAGTTTGTCATCATCTTCACAACAGGTCCCTCCACCATATCATGGAGGAACTCCTACGTTGGCGACCTTCAATCACAGATTTTTCTCTAATTCCTTGACAAAATCCTTGCAAAATTAAAAGGAGAACTCCTGAGAGAATCTCCTTCCATCTGAGCCACTCATTGGGCTCTATTTTCTTCCCAAATGCTCTTGCGAATGATTTGACTATAGGTATACCCAATTTTGTGCATGAGTCCCAAGTTTGCAAGCTTCTTTCCATGCTTGAAACTCCTCCTTACAGCCTATAAAAGCACGCCCAATGCATGCCTTACCTCCTTAGCTAGGTTTGGGCCCAAAAACCTCTTCCTAACCCTTCCATCAGCCCCTCTCCGACCAAGCTCCAGTGGCCTTCTTCCCTATCTTCCTAGGGGTAGCCAATGACCAAATTGGCTTGCCCATCCTCTTCCTCATCTTCCTCCATGCCTTGCCAGTCAAAGCGAAGGCCGTCCTCCATGATCTTCGCTGCCGTCCCTCTCAGGAGATGTTCACCTTCCATGGTGTCGGCCTACCAACGTCGGTGTTTTTCCTATCCCTTTCGTCCCTTAAAGTAGGTTAGATTAGTTTCCTTAGTTTACTAGATTAATTTCCCATATCCAAAACCTAAAAATATACCTCGATGCACACGCACGCCGTCATTGTCCTCCACTCCAGCCGAACCTCCAGCGAGGTCCTCTGCACGCTTCACACCTCCAAAAGCCTCGCCGGCACTCCCAAAAGCTCCGCTACATCAAACTCATTAAAACCCTTCACTTATTCCACCCTTTCGCCCGCTCACAACTGCCACCAAACAAACCCACCTTCACACTTCACCTCTATCACCGACGCACGTCCTCCAGTCACCACACGCTCCCTAACCACCACCACAAACTGATTTAATTAGTGAAGTGTCTTTCAAAGTTCAAATAATTAATTCACCAATTTTAGGGTTCAAATTTCAAGGTCTTTTCAAACAAGTTTTGAGTGGAATAGACAGTGTTTTGCAATCACGAGACCTCGATCTTTTTCCTTTAGATTGTGAATCTGGCAAACCTAGTGTGGCACCTTAGCATGAAGCTTCTAAGTGAGTTAATTTTATTTCAAGTGGTGTGGCCCAAATAATGAAACAAAGGCTTCCCAAACACCACTTGATCAAGCACACACAAAATAAAATTTTCAGATTTTGCACTCAAAATGCCAAAATAGTCCAAACAAACCCCTGATGAGTATTTTCCAAAAATAGTAATGATACATCTGTTAGAAACTTTTTCCAATTTTTTTTAGAAAGCTAGATTTAATCCAAAATCTAATGAAAAAATTTCATAAATTTTGGAGTTGTATAGAATTCAGGAAAATTTGGCGAACCTGGATTTCCAATAGAAAAATCTAAAATTGACCCACCAATAGTAAAAGAATTTTCTAGGATATTACAAAATGAATTTTAGTGTGAAATTTGGTGGGTTTCTTACTAGTTTGATGGGGACCACTCAATAAAATTTGGGAATTTTTGGACACACCAATAGTTTGAAATTAAAATTTTAATTTAGTAAGAAAAACCAATCCGAACTTGTTTTGGAAGAGATAAGATCTTTAAAGCACAAAGAGAGTAGGATAAGTTTATTTTATTTTATTTTTTGAAGAAATACTTAATGCAATTACTCTTAAGAGTCATGACACTACTAGAAAAATGGACTTTCGCGATGCTTTTGCAGTGATGGTTTTTCTCAAAATCGTCGTCTATAGTAGAATATATAGATGACAATTTTAGAACCATCTATTGATGATATAGATGACAGTTTTAATTAAAATCGTCGGTTATATTTACAGTCAATACCCCGTCTTATGTGCAGAGGTCCCCGCATTGACATACATGACGGTTCTTATAAAAACCATCGTATTAGAGATGACGGTTCTATCTTGTAACCGTCGTATATATTAATTCCGAATTTTGGTTGGGCGGCATTTATTCGTGCCTTACCCACCTTAAATGACAGTTTTGACAAAAATCGTCATGTAAAGTACCTGTGCCCTACAACCTACGCTCGACCCCCTGTGCCTTATTCACTCAACATCGATCTCCTCCTCTGCTTCCTCCTCCGTCAACCTCACATCCTCCTCGTAAGGCTCTCCTCATCCTCCTCCTCCTCGAACAACTAGCAGCGCTGCCTCCTCGCAGCGCATAGCCCCCTCCTCACCACGTGCTCCTCCTCAGCATCCCCATGCATGTCGCCCCTCCTCCTCCTCTCATTCGCCACTGCCCCTCCACCACCTCATCCCCATCCTTAGCCCCTCTTCCTCCTCCCCCTCCTCCTCCTCCCATGCATAGCCACCCTTCCTTCTCCTCCTCCTCCCATCTGCATGCAGCCCCAGCCCCCCATCTCCTCCTCCCATCCACTGCTGCCCCTCCTCCTCATCATCCCTGTTTGCAACCCTTCCTCCAAGTCCCCCCGTCCGCAGCCCCTCCTCCTCCTCCTTTCTAACGCTACCCCTCCTCCTCATCCCCATCCTCAGCTCCTCCTCCACATCCCATCCACAGCCCTCCTCTTCCTCCCATCCGCCTCTGCCCCTCCTCCTCCTCATCCCCAGCCCCTCCTCCTCATCCCCATCCTCAGCCCCCCTCTTGCTCCTCCCATCCGTAGGCCCCTATGCCCCTGTTAGCCACCCCCTCCTCCTCCTCCCATTTCTATCCCATTGTATTAATTAAATGTCAAACTTGGTTAATTTTTTAAATTTGTTCTAGTTATTTACTTATAAATATTTATAATTTGATTTAGGTATCTCGGGTTGTCGGGCACCTTCTATGTGATTAACATGCTTTGTTGAGGTATGAAATTAAGTTGTCTTAATTCATTTGTGAATGAATGTGGGGTGTGCCCACTTAATTATGTTTAGAAAGTGGGGTATGCCCACTTAAGTTTAGAATGTGAATTTCTTTTATGATTGTGGGGTGTATCCACTTAATTTAGTAGATTGAATGTATTTGATTGATTGTGGGGTGTACCCACTTTCTTCTAACTATTTATTTGATTTTATTATGTATGTTTGATTGATTTAACAAATTGAATTTGATTCTATTATGTACCCACTTTATGTCTGTTTGATGTTATTATTTTAATGCATTAATTATAAATGCACACACTTGCACAAATCTAAATGCATTTGAGGCCAAACAATAAGTATTCTAACCTCTAGGTTACAGGTTTGGGAGGGGATAATCATGTCAAAATACTTACCCATCGACACTTGTGATCATGTTATACGAACAATGCAAAATGTTTGTATACCTCACTTACATTCATGAAGCTTTGTCTTTATAGCATGCCATAAGAGTTGTCCTTTATTTAGAGAAGTTCTGAACAAAGGGGAGTCTTTGAAGATTTGATCACAACTTAGGGTTACTTGTTACATGGAACCAATGTCTAGAGGAATTTCAGTAGTATCTTTTCATTCTTATCGAGTATACCAACTGATCTTATTTGTGTTCCTAATGCACCCTTAAATGGGAGTTATTGGGAATGTAGTTAAGGTTAGGTTTAGAGGGCATACTAGAGAAGTGAGAGGAGATGGTGCTGAAATTTCTCCAGGCACTGGTTACATGTAACAAGTAATGTTGTGATCGAATCTTCAAGGATGGGCTATTAAGTGAAAACCCTAATCAAAATACAAACACTATGATAAAATCAAATTATAATTATTGGGTGATTTTATTTCATTTTTGTAGATTATCATGGATAACTCTTAGATTAGTTTGAGGAACTCGGATTACTCTCGATATAAGAATGGAGCGAGTGAGTTCCTTGATTGGGCATTTCATGAAGATAGGAAGTCATTCAGACGAGAAGACAAGTTCGACAAGATATTTTGCCCATGTAGGAGGTGCTTGAATGGACATTTACATGATAGGAACACTGTATATGAGCACATGATTTGCAATGGCTGGTGGTAGAATTATATTAAATGGATTGCTCATGGAGAGGATCTTATAGAGGAAGTCAGATGATCTCTGATAGATTTCAATGAGACAGTTGTTGATATTGAGGCCAATGACATCGATGAAATGCTTGATGAGATGAGAGCAGGAGTTGGAGATCCAGCTAGTAGAGAAATTTGTAATTAGTTTTTGATACTATTAGGGCAACGGATGAACCTATTGCTCCTGATATCACGTCCATTTCTAAGTTGTTATTTCTTTTGAAGTTGTTTCGAGTGAAGGTTATGAATAGAACGACCTCTAAATTTATGTTCGAGGTGCTTGAATTCATTGGAGAGCTTTTAAATGATCCGAAAGGTTATCCAAAGACATGGTATAAAGCAGAGAAACAAATTCGTGGACTTGGTTTAAATTGCAAGAAAATTGATGGTTGTCCAAATGATTGTGTTTTATATAGAAATGAATAAGTAGAGTTGACTAGTTGCTATCATTGTGGTGTTGAGAGATTTAAAGTGGGAAATTCACAAATACAAGGGCCAAAAAACAGCTGGATAAGGTTCTATGTTACTTTCCACTGATTCCAAGGCTTCAACGCCTTTTGATTTCAAGTAGAACTGTAAATTTGGTGACATGGCATATGGATAACATGTCACGAGATGGTCACATTCGTCATCCTGTAAATTCAGAAGAGTGGAAAATGTTTGACAGCACTCATTTAGCATTTACAGAAGATACAAGAAATGCCAGATTGGGTCTTGTAAGCATTGGGTTTAATCATTTCAAGAACATGTACCCATCCTATTCAATTTGGCCAGTCGTGTTAATAACTTACAACTTAGTTGTGTGGCTTTGTATGTGATCATCGTTTATGATGTTGACCCTCCTCATCCCTAGTCCAAAGCAGCAAGGAAATGCAACTGACGTTTATCTTCAACCATTGATAGATGAACTGAAACTATTGTGGTGTAACGGCATTTGTACATATGATGCACACATAAAAGAATTCTTTAATATGCATGCTGCATTATTGTGGACCATTAATGACTTCCCCACATATGCAAATTTGTCGGGATGGAGTACAAAGGGAAAGTCTGCTTGTCCAATATGTATGGATGATGCTCATCATCTTCGACTACCTGAAAGAAGCAAGTTCTGTTATTTGGGACACCGTAGATTCCTGTCAATTGAGCATAGATGGTGAATAGCAGTGTTTAAGGACAAGTTCTACTGTAAAACTTGTTGGCATTCTTCCAAAAATTTGAGAAATAAACTAACTACAAATTCAATAAGGTTGTCAGGTTTTCAAATAATGAAAAAATTACAACTAATTAGCAACATACGATTAATCCGTTGATAAGAACACCATCATGAGCCATAACTAGCTTAGTTTGATCTG
This sequence comes from Thalassia testudinum, assembly GCA_037157565.1. NCBI lineage: Eukaryota > Viridiplantae > Streptophyta > Magnoliopsida > Alismatales > Hydrocharitaceae > Thalassia > Thalassia testudinum. The sequence continues at coordinate 66,194,421 of JAZHRO010000007.1, read as the reverse complement.
ATTAAGTCAATAAAAGCTCCTACAAATCCATCAGAAGGTCTTAGGGGCGCAAAACATTGATTTAAGAAGACAAAAATACAAGGTCATTTCTACAAATTTACCATTCTATCACAAAAATAGAATAACCACAGGTTCTCTTAGGGGTTGAACAAAGGTCAAATGGTCTTAAGAGTCTAATAAGTGGGTTAAAACAGACAGAAAAAGGTTTTCATGCGTTACAGGAATTAATGGGCATGTGAAATCCTAAAAATAGACCCACTTAATCTTTTGAGGTTATGGTCAGGATAAAATTCACCTAAACCCTCTAAAAATCATAGAAAAATATTCTCTAGGGTTTGGCACCTTCAATTTGACCATTGGAACCCATCTTGACCTAAAATAGAGTCTCAAATAGACATTTGCCTTAGTTTGGGTAATTATGCAAATTACCCAATCAAACAAGGTGAAAACCAAAATACAACTTACCATTGGATTCTTTAGGTGCAAATTAGGTTTGTACCAAAATTTGGGCCCAATCTGAGATTGTTTCGACCTAGTGTGTACTTTAGTCCAAGTCTGATTTTCTGTATTTCACATGGCCCCTTAGCTTTTGAATTTTTTACAAAAAGGTCCCTATCTTTATCATCATTTTATTCAAATAGGTCCCTATCACCATGAACTCCTAATCCTAAAACTCTAGAGACCTTTGATTGAAGAGAACTCCTTAGATCAATCAATCCCTTCCAAAATTGGAAGGGAGATTCCTTGAGTCCTCTTTCCAATGCACCCGTCCATGAGCCCCAAAACCTTCCCAATCTTTCATGCGAACACATGAGAGATTCATGTATCCTTCAAGTTTCCAACTCCATTGAGCTTTCCTAGCTTGAGAAGCTTTCTTCCCAAGCTCAAGTCTACCTCTAGAGCCCTGTATAAGACTCCCCAGACCTCGTCGTTCTCCTCACGCTTGAATTTGATCGGATTCCCCTTTGATTTCATCTCTCCTCAACCTGATCAAAGCTCCTCGACTTCCAGCGAGCTCCTCTGACTCCTTCCTTCGTCTGACTGCAATACCGGCAGCAAATCTCCTTTCCTACCTTCTTCCACATCGTGCCATACCAGTAGGTGCCTCTATCTCCTTCATCCTTGCCATCCTACACTCACCGGAGCACTTTCTTCCCCAACATCGACATACCATAACGAGTGTCGCTTCATCCCCTTCATCCATTAGATTAGGGTTAGATTATTTTATCATAGCTCATAGGTTAGTTTTCCCTCTCTCTATCCTCATTTCAACCCCCGACTCGACACGCTCACCCTCATCTTCTCCGCGTCCGGCGACCACTCCGGTGAGGCGGTTCCACTGCTACACAACTCCATCCACCATGCCGAAGCCTTCTACATCCTCGCAACATCCACCTGCACAAAACCCCCATCCTATTTTGCCCTATTACACACCCAGCCTCTACACCGAACAAACCCACCTTTGCGCACCAACTACGACCTCCGTAGACTTCCTCAGCCACTTTCACTCCATGCTACACCCACCACCACGTTCTCTGTCTCACGGCGATCCTGCCGAACGTTTATGACAGGGCCAAAAGCCCATTCTTGTGTTTTCTGGTATCAGGTCATCATCCGCCATCGACGATAGCTTTAAGTGAAGCTTGAAGCGTGTTTTTGCCTCAGCAGCTCTAGGTGAAGACTCCTGGTCGCATGGCACTCTTCCAGGATCACAACCAGCTGGTCATTTAGGAGCATTGACCGCTCCTCCAACTACAATTGGCCAATTCAGTAGCAGCAGCTACACGTGGAAGGAAGCAGGGACATTTAGTCCTATATCAAAATGGCAAAGCAACTAAAGAGGTATAAGATGCAAAAGTGATAGCAGTTATTCACCTCCTAACACAGGGGTGAGGTCCCTCTCACCCACTTACACTGACCCGCCTATGCCTCACTCCTCGCACATCACCACACCAGGTGAGCCTGGACCCGGGTACGTGGATCCCTGTTCACCTAATTACCCGACACTATTTGAGGCCCTAGGAGGGTGGAACCCAGAGAGAGAAAAGGAGAGAGAGCATGCGAGGTAGGGGAGGGTTTTGCTCTCTTGGAAGTCGGCTGACACTTAGCCGCTAGAGGGATTGCCTCCCTCTGTGCGTGAAGAAGGAAAGCCAAGAGGAGAAGGAAGAAGGCCTTCACAGAAGAGAAAGAAAGAAGCAGAGAAAGGAGGCAAAAGAGGTACACAGAGAAGAGAAGAAAGAAGTCAAGGAAGAAGAGAAGAATAAAAGGGGAAAGTATTGTAGCAAACGCTAATATATTTGAGTACCTAAGTTTGAATGGCTGATAATATTGTTGCATTATTTGAACTCAATGCATATATGCTTAAATTGAATAACTGGTGATCTAAATCACCATTGTTTTAGCTTTGAGATTCTTTTTGCCATGCACAACTATTGTTAAACTCATGCTTTACATTGATTATCATTTCTAAGTAATTATTATTCATTTCTTGGTATTATTTGGCTTGAATCTTGTGCTTATTTACATTGTTTATTGAGATTAGCAATTGAATTCCTACTTACTCCCAGCGAATAACCTTGGACCTCATTTCTGGTATTTGAGTTGTAAATTCTATTTGTTTTTCACGCTAATTTAATCTATACTACAATGCATCGATTTTAAAATATGATTCAGAGCGATTAACATTTTGGCACCGTTGCTGGGGAGAAAAGCATAATTCACCGTTATTATCTGCATTATTTGATTATATTTGAGCACTAACTTGCCCTGTTTGCTTTCTTGTGATTTTGCAGGTGCTTCATGACGAGATCTTTCACGCAAAACATCCACACCAGTGCAGGTAAATTTTCTGTTCTTCCCTAATCAACCTCCTAATCTCGGGAAGATAAAAAATGAAACAATCAATTAGGAATCACCTGCCTTATTTTTCATAGTAATTATCATTTAAAATGCAAGTTTCCTTATTTGCGAAATTTTTTCTTCTACTTGAGATGATTTTGTTTAGAATTCCCTACCCCAAATTTCCTGTGCCTATTAGGGACTACGCTTAATTTCTAATCTTCTTGAACTATGCATCTCTTGTTTGAAACCCAAGGAGAACATTTTAAGATCAAATTTGATGCAGAATAAAGCCAATTATGGTTTCAATTCTAGGGTTTTGGAGTGCAAGTTCACATTTTCCTGCATAAAAGTACACAAACCCACCCACATTTGTGTGCTACCCAAGTCCTTACTTGAAAAGATCTAATCAATAAAACCCTAAAATTAGGCTCTAAATTCACTTGAACCCTAAAATCCTTGGACCTAATAACATGAGAGTCAATCAGGGTGATGATCACAAAAATACGCAGTTTGAAAAATATGTCGTTGTAACGTGCAAAACTAGTCAACTCTTAAATTTATAAACCTAGATAGTGGGGTATCTAGGGTAGTCCAAGGAGGCCAAATTATTTGCAAATCAAATCCCTTGCTTGGAAATGGAAATCAACTTTCTTTTTGGTGTTTTATATATATGATTTTTTTGGTTTTGAAATTACGAGAAGGTCGGTTTGTTGATAGCAAGAAAATTCTCTATACTAATCCACTACACTACTATTATAGTGATAAGTAGAGCCTCTCCCTAAGCTCACTCTAGGAACGTGGAAGCTTAGAGTAATTAGGGAGAGGGAGCGAAAAAAGGTTAAACAAGAATTCTACACGACTATGCAACAAAAAGATTAAACAAGGCAACTTTGATTGAAAGAGAGAGTGTTTTACAAAAAAAAAACCCTAGTAGATGAATGCTTCTACTACTAGAAAATTGCAACAAAGAAAATAAAACACAAATCCTCCTGAATTGTTGGTGAAGAGGGGAACCTCCTTGCTCCAAGCTTAGTGGCTCCTAGGCTTGAAAAAGGCTCCTCCTTCTCCTTCCTTGAAAATGGTGTCCTCCAAGGTGGAAGCTACCACCTCCAATGATCTCCTCTAAGGGTGGGTGTGCACCACCCTTGCTCCTCCTTGCCTGGCCGTCCTCCTAGTAGGGGAGTGCTCCTCCTCCTTGGCGTGGGACAAGGGAGAAGAAAGAAGGGGAAGAAGGCACCAAAAGGGCGAGTAGGATGCCCCCATAATCTTCTTCTCTTCTTCTTCTTCATTGGCCTTCAATTGTGGTGGATGTAATGTGGAATTAAACTAATGGGAGGATGGGAATTATGTGGTGGTAGGGTAGGGTATTTATAGGATGGGAAGGGGGTGGTTATGGTGTTTTTTTGGAGGGAAATGAAGGGGTGCTTGGATATTTTTGGAGGGAAAAATGGGAGGTAAATGAAGAGGTGCTTTGGTTTTCCCTCCAAAAATACCTTCTAGAAGGCATTGATTTTGGAGGGAAAAAATGGAGGGTGGAGATGAGTTTTGATGGTGGATGTAGGGTGAAGATGGAAGGGATAGTTGGCACCAAAATAAACTAAGAGTAGGTGGTCTTTTTGCTAGAGCTTAGGTAGTAGGGTAGTAAGTTTTGGTGCCATGGAGGTGGACTAGCTAAGCTAAGCAAGCTTAGCTAGCTTAGCTAGTAGGGAGTAGGGTTGGAGGCATTTGGAGCTAAGGTTTGTGAAGAGGAGCTGGATAGAAGAAGTCTGGAGCTGAACTGGAGCTGGCAGCTGCTGAAGAGGATGGCATGGAGCTACTTTAGTTAGCTTAGCTTGTTAGTTCTTTGCTAGTTGCTAAGACATGCTAAAGTAAGCTGGCTTTTGCCACAAACAGTTGAGGTGAGCTAGGTCTGGTGCTCCCGGGGAGGATCAAGTAGGTTGAGGTAGCTAAGGTTGCTTAGCTCAACTGAGTTGAGCTAAGCAGAGTCCCCAGGAGTTGGACTTGAGCTTCCTGAGTTGAAATGAAGTCATCTGCAGCTAGCTGGAGTTGAGTGGAGTTGGATGTTGCTAGACTTGAGCTGGGGTGAACTCCAGTCAACTTAGTTGAGCTAGCTAGAGCTCCCTGTGGACTAATGGGAGCTGAGATGAGCTAGACTCAGCTAAGTTGAGCTAGATCTGAGCTGACCTGAGCTAAGGTGAGCTAAGATGAGCTCTCTTGAGCTGCCATTTAGCTGAGATGAGCTGAATGGAGCTAGGATGAGCTAACCCTAGTTTAGGTGACCTGAATTCCAACTATGGTGAGCTGGATCAAGCTGAGTTCCAGTTGGTGAGAGCTTCTCCTTCACCAATTGCCTTCCTGAGTGCTAGGGTTCTAGGGATCTAGCAATCTGTATATCCCTAACACTCACAAAAATACATTAAAAAGATAACAAAAAGTGTAGTGAATGCCTAACCTAATTATTGCCTAAATGCAACCCAAAAACCCGTTTGTGGAGTAAAATCCTAACAGCTAGGTTTGTTTTAATGCATAAGAATGATGATAAACTGACATTTATCAGGTGATTTCTAGGTCTTGACCTAGATCTCATTCTGCCATCTTTAGGGCAGGTCAGGTGAAGTTGGTCTACATTGGAGGCCAACCAACCTCCAAATTAGGTCACAAGTTGAATTAACTTCTAATCAAGTGAACTTAAGGTACAAATTAGGACATAAAATTGGTAGACTTAAGGTTTTAAGTTCATACATTCTGGACTACCTAGACCCTCAATGAAAAGGAAGGTCGGGTGGGGGAAACCTGTAACCTGTGGGGGCACTCTACCGTGTAGGGGTCTTTGCGGGGCTCTCCCTTCCTGGCTGCCTAGGTAATTCTCCGATGTGCGAATTTCTGATTCAGAGGCATCATCCACCTCGAAGCTACCTTAGTCATCCAGAAATCTTTGGGTGCCTTGATTGGGTCAAATCTCACATCCAGTCCCTCATCCCTTCTATTAGAGCACATACATAGGAAGGCTATTAGGTTTTTAACCTAAGAAGCCCCACTAGATCTTCTTGGGGATCTCTTTCAGATCTAATCAATTTCAATTTGACCTGAGTTTTGGTTCTACATCTTGACTCCACCATTTTGCTTCAAAAAAAATGCAGCCTAACATGTTAGGAAAACTATTTAGAAAACCTGAGTCCCAAATGAGCATGAAAGAAAAGATACTTGAGAATGCCTATAGAAACCATGAAGAATATTATACAAGGGACATTCAGGAAAGATTTGCAAAAACAACAGAATTCCTCACAAATTGTGTAGGGATAATATGGACACAAATGAAACACGGTTCAACCCAAGATCACCTATTAGTAGAACACAGTGAATTGGTTAAATTATAGAACAATGATTGTCTGCAATTTTGGTCAAACCTTTCACTTCTAGAAAATTTCCAGGAATTTTTAGAAGAATAGGGAGAATTGTTGAATAAGTTATATAGAATAATTGACAAAAAATACCCATTAGAAACTAACAAAGCATCTTAGAGTGAGACTAGTGATCAACACAGTTTCCCAAATCCTGGGATTAATGATGATAATTGTGGATCCCTAGCGCAAATAAATTCAGATTCAAATTTAATAGCAATTGACATTCCTGATCTTGATGAGGGTTGGGAGGTTCCAATTGCAGGAGATCACAATTTCAAGCCAGCCCTAGAGATACAAAACTCTGGTTCACCAAGCTTAGATTTCCTAGACTCCTGTGATAGTGAGATTGAATCAGAACCCCTCGAGGGTGTAAATTCCGCTCCTTATTCTAAGAACGTGACTCTCGAGAGCAATTCTGACATCCCTGTAGAGCCCAACCTAGATTCTAGTGATCCAACCCACACCCTTAACCTAGAACTTGGATTTGAGCCTTCTTAGGATGATTACAAGGCCCCATGTGATGAAAATCAGATTTTGAATTTGGACTACAAGTCTGGGCCTGTATTTGATGAGTGCACCTCTCCAACCTCTCAGAGATACAGATTAATTTTTCAGAAGTCATGCCAATCTATGATACAGAAATTGAGGAGCTGGAAGAGTTGGGTTTTGATTGGGTCTTCCCTACAAGCCAAGAAATCGAGGCCATGCCTACTAGAGACACCTCTTTGAGCTCAGACTCCGAGTATAGGTTAGACCCAAGTCAAGTTGCTGCTTCTCCACATCTTGATTTACTCAGTGGTGGAACCTCTGATGTCAAATCAAATTCAGAACTCGACTCTTGCAAGTTCTCCGATGATTTTGAATCTTACTATGATTTCAGAGAACCTTTATTTCAAGATGACTATGAGCCAATATACGACCTCAGCATACATGATCCATTCTTCAACTCTGACTCTGAGGTCCCTGATCCCGAGATCATTGATTCAAAATCAGGTTCCATTAAGATGGAATCATTCCTTTTTGATCCTCAGAAATCAGAAATAGTTATTGCCGAAAGTGTCTACAATCCAGAGTTTGAATCCGTCCTTAACTCAGATTTCCATAACACTCTAAACACTCTTTAGGCATTTACATTTGATCTTTATAGCCACTATGAGGACTCTCTAGATGAACCTACCTTGGAATCCTTCCTAGAAGAGCCCTCACATACAGTTATTCTTGAAGCCACCTCTTCTACACATGCAGAACTTTCCCAAACCCATTTTCAACCTTGACCCACTACCAGACTCAATTTCTACTTTAATTCTCCTCTCAGTGATTCAGTTGTACATGAATCTCCTTCACATTCCAATCAGGTTTCAGACATCGATTAGACTACAAATCACGCTCCATCCTTCTCTGATCACTCTCGTAGGGTTCCTACATCCTCCACTAATTCTTCTTCATTTGAGGATCCCTACTCTGATCAGGCTTATCCGATTCAGGCAAACCCTAGCTATACATTTCCACATTTTTTTGAGCTCCACAACATCTGGTGGGTACCACATCTTTTGATCCACATCTATCAACCCGCCAGATTGATTGGGTTTGGGCTGCATCATTAGCCTAGTGATATGAACAAGCACTTGGTTGGACCAACCAGACTATTAATCAAGGTGCTTGTTCTACAAAACTCATCTAATTTGACCATTCCTTCTCGATACCATTTTCTGCTTGGCTGAAGGCATTAAATTTAGTGCTTAACAGGAGGCAACCCGTCATTCCAAAAACCTGAGATCCTTTTGATTATCCATTTGTACTTCACATTTATTGCACTCTGAGTTTGATATTAGAACAGTGATCCCACCTCTAGTACTCGTACCAGAGCTTGAATTCATTCGCAACAGTCATCCCGACTCGTTCGCCCACCTGATAATCCTGTTCTAACTCCTGAACCTTAACTGTTTCATACCCTCCATTTACAATGAGGACATTGCAAAACTTAGGCATGAGGAGTGCTAAAGTGCAAACATACAAAAATTCAAAGTTTTGAAGGTTTCTCACAAAAAATACATATTCCAAAAAACAAAAAAAAATGATAAAGAACAAAAAATGGAGAAGGGAGGAAATTTTGAAAAATCAAATTGCATATCAGTCTTGAGAGGAAAAGGGGAGGAGATTTTGAAATATCAAAATGGAACAACAAATTGAAACAAAAAGAGTTAGTCATTAGTTAAAGAATAAGGAATCTACTAAGTTCTAGACCAAATCAAAAGAAAGAAATAAAAGACAAAAGTGCTAAGAGACAAAAAAAGATTAGTATGAGTGCTGATCTTAGGCCTCTTGGGCTGTGTTTTGGCTTAAAAATTCAAGTATCCATTAAGATCTGGATAGTTATTAAGAGGTTGAGGAAAATGAGAAGTTTAAGTATTAGGTCTAAGGCTTAGGGATTATTCGGGCCTCTTTAACTAACCTCTGGTTTACGGGACTCGGTAACCTAAGAACCCTAATCCACACACAGTTTGGTTCAGTGCACTTAATTATCAAAATCACCCAAAAGTGTTAACTCTGTTATGAAAAAGCTACCTAGATTAGGAGCAGCTTATCAACACAAGTTGATTTTGAAGAGTTCCCGGCACAGAGAGGTGGGAAATTTCCCTTGAAGATGCGCAATAACATACCGTCTCCTCAGTGCTTGTCTCCTAGGATATCTAAATATCCTACTGGGAGCATTTAAGCACCTTATGCTGGTTCAAGTACCATGGGAGGGATTATCTCGAAATGTAGATTGCCAAGGCCTAGATTTAGCTACAAAATGCCATGGGCGGCACTATCTTGAAGCATCGATTGCCAGGGACCCTGCGAGGATCGATGGTGGGAGCTAGGAATCAGATATAGACCATGTTGTAAAGCTAATCCGAAGCTAGAAATAAAGAAAAGAAAAGAGAGAGAACTCTTCAAAAATGCAAAAAAATCTTTTGTCTCTCTCTTACAAAAATGCATTGCAAACTAAACCGGGACTAAACATGTTTTAAGAACGGGTGCTTTAACCACGAAGTTCAATGAACCTTAGGTTATTTCCTATGGGCCTTAGAAACCTTCACGACAAACTGAGGCTAAAGCTAGTTAGGTCTGGATCTTGGTTGGTACTTGATTACCTGTAGGCCTACTATTGGCATCCTAACCTAATATACAAAAGAAAGCATACATCAAAAATTTGAGCATAAAAAGGCATCGTCTAGAATTTGAGTTAATTCCATGAGATTTTGCTAGGGGACTAGCAAAAGCTAGCCATGGGGGTATGATGGGAACACCATCATGAGCCATAACTAGCTTAGTTTGATCTGACTAAGTCAATAAAAGCTCCTACATATCCATCAGAAGGTCTTAAGGGCACAAAACATTAATTTAAGAAGATAAAAATATAGGGTTATTTATGTAAATTTACCATTCCATCAAAAAAATAGAATAACCACAGGTTCTCTTAAGGGTTGAACAAAGGTCACATGGTCTTAAGAGTCTAATAAGTGGGTTAGAACAGACAAAAAAGGATTTTCATGCGTTACAGGAATTAATGGACATCTGAAAACTTAAAAATAGACTCGCTTAATTGATTGAGGTTCTGGTTAGGATAAAATTCACCTAAATCTTCTAAAAATCATAGAAAAATATTCTCTAGGGTTTGGCACCTTCAATTTGACCATTGTAGCCCATCCTGACCCAAATTAGTGTCTGAGACAAACATTTGCCCTAATTTGGGTAATTATGCAAATTACCCAGCCAAACTAGGTCAAAACCAAAAATCCAACTTCACAATTGGATTCCTTAGGTCTAAATTAGGTTTGAACCAAAATTTGGCCCAAATTAGAGATTGTTTCGGCCTAATTTGCACTTTGGTCCAAGTCTGATTTTCTATATTTCACATGGCCCCTTAGCTTTTGAATTTCTTACAAAAAGGTCCCTATCTTTATCATTCTTTTCTTCAAATAGCTCTTTGCCACCATGAACTCCTAATCCTAAAACTCCAACAACCTTTGATTGAAGAGAACTCGTTCTCAGATCAATCAATCCCTTCTAAAATTTGAAGGGAGATTCCTTGAGGAGTCCTCTTTTCAATGCACCCATCCATGAGCCCCAAAACCTTCCCAATCTCTCATGCGAACGCATGAGAGATTTGGGTATCCTTCAAGTTTCCAACGAACGCATGAGAGATTTGGGTATCCTTCAAGTTTCCAACTCTGGTGAGCTTTCCTAGCTTGGGAAGCTTGCTTCCCAAGCTCAAGTCGACCTCGCTTCCCAAGCTCAAGTCGACCTCTAGAGCCCTATATAAGACTCCCCAGACCTCGCCGTTCTCCTCACGCTTGAATACAGCTGGATTCCCCTTTGATTTCATCTCTCCTCAACCTAGTCGAAGCTCCTCAATGTCTAGTGAGCTCCTTCGACTCCTTCCTTCGTCTGACCACAATACCGGTGGCAGATCCTCCTTCCCTTTCTTCTTCTACGTCACACCAAACCAGCAGGTGCCTCTATCTCCTTTATCCTCACCGTCCTACCCTCACCAGAGCACTTTCTTTCCCAACGTCGACATACCATAACCGGCACCGCTCCTTCCCTTTTGTCCATTAGATTAGGGTTATATTAGTTTATCTTAGCTCGTAGGTTAGTTTTCCCTTTCTCTACCCTCATTTCAACCCCCAACTCGACATGCTCACCATAGTCTTCTCCACGTTCGGCAACCACTCCAGCGAGGCGGTTCAACTACTACACAACTCCATCCGCCTTTCCAAAGCCTTCTACACCCTCGCAACATCCACCCACACAAAACACTTATCCTATTTTGCCCTATTATGCACCCAGCAGCTACACCAAACAGACCCACCATCTCACACCAGCTCCAACCTCCATAGACCTCCTCAATCACTTTGACTCCACGCTGCACCCACCACCACATTCGCCATCTCACAACGATCCTATCGTACATTTTTGATAGGGCAAAAAGCCCGTTCTTGAGTTTTCAGGTATTAGGTCTTCATCCGTCATTGATGATAGCTTCAAGCAAAGCTTGAAGCTTGTTCTTGCCTTAACAGCTCTAGGTGGAGACTCTAGGTTGCACGACACTCTTCTAGGATCACAACCAACCGGTCAATTAGGAGCATTGACCGCTTCTCCACCTGCAATTGAGCAATTCACCAGCAGCAGCTACACGTGGATGGAAGCAGGGACATTTAGTCCCATATCAGAAACGGCAAAGCAACTAAAGTGATATAAGATACAAAAGTGATAGCAACTGTTCGCCTCCTAACATTGGGGTGAGGTCCCTCTCACCTGCTTACACTGACCTACCTATCCCTCACTTTTCACTCATCACCACACCTGGTGAGCCTGGACCTGGGTACGTGGATCCTTGTTCACCTGATTACCCAACACTATTTGAGGCCCTGGGGGTTGGAACCCAGAGAGGGAAAAGAAGTGAGAGCATGCCGGGCAGGGGAGGGTTTTGCTCTCTTGGAAGTTGACACTTAGCCACTGGAGGGATTGCCTCCCTCTATGTGTGAAGAAGGAAAGCCAAGAGGAGAACGAAGAAGGCCTTCATAGAAGAGAAAGAAAGAAGCAGAGAAACGAGGCAGAAGAGGTACATAGAGGAGAAAAAAGAAGTCAAGGAAGAAGAAGAGAATAATAAAAGGGGAAAATACTATAGCAAAGGCTGGTATATTTGAGTACCTAAGTTTGATTGGTTGATGGCACTATTGCATTATTTGAACTCAATGCCTATATGCTTAAATTGAATAATTGGTGATCTAAATCGCCATTATTTTGCTTTGAGATTCTTTTTGCCATGCACAGCTATTGTTAAACTCATGCTTTACATTGATTATCCTTTCTGAGTAATTATTATTCATTTCTTGGTATTATTTGGCTTGAATCTTGTGCTCATTTACATTATTTATTGAGATTAACGATTGAATTCCTACTTGCTCCTAACGAACAACCTCGGACTTCATTTATGATATTCAAGTTATAAATTCTATTTATTTTTTACACTGATTCAATCTATACTGCAACGCATCGATTTTAAAATTTAATTCAGAGCGATTAACAGTGGTCTATTCAAGAAAGATCAAATAGCTTTGAAACATACGATTTTAAAAGGAAGAGCATTTTCTTCATGGAACTCCCATATTAGATAGATCTAACTATTTGACATAATCTTGATGTGATGCATATTGAGAAGAGTGTTATGAATAATATTTTGGATGTATTCAACTTAATTGATAGTCTAAAGGATATAGTGAAAATGAGAAAAGATATGATAACTTTAGGCATTCGTCCAGAGTTACATCTTATTGAAAAAGAAGATGGCAGTTGTGACTTTCCGGAAGCCATTTACAGCCTAAATTATGATCAATGAGAGAAAGTTTTCACCTTTTTGAAAGAAGTACGGGTGGCAGATGGCTATTCTTCACAACTTTCTCGATGTGTAAATGAGGCTCAAAAGAAAATTAGTGGGTTAAAGAGTCATGACAGTCACATTTACATGCAAGCCTTGTTCCCACTAGTTATTCGTGAAGTGCTACCTTATTTAGTTGTGGATTCATTTAGAAAGATAAGTCGATATTTCAAAGCTATTTGTTAGCAAACTGTAGATTTTGATTTATTAGAGTACTGGGATAAGCAAATAGTTGTCACATTATGTAAAATGGAGTAGATATTTCCTATGGCATTCTTTGAAGTCATGGTCCATTTAACTCTGCATCTTGCAAATGAAGCGAAAGTTGCTGGACGTATGCAATATAGATGGATGAATCCAGTTGAACGGTTTCTGAAGAAACTTAAAGATTATGTGTTAAATAAGGCTAAGCCTGAAGGATCTATTGTGAAAGGATATCTTGTAAAAGAGTCAATTAACTTCTATGCCATGTATATGGATGAGACAGATAATTGATTTAATCTATTACAGATTATGATGGAGGGTACAATGAGAACAATGAAGATTGTCTTTCCATATTTGATGTTCCAGGAAGGTCTATCCTCCACACAGAGTACAAATCAATATCTAAAATCGATCAGCGTGTGCTCACTTGTACATTCTTAAGAAGATTCTAGAAGTTGATACATTTTATAATGAATTTGAGTATTCACATCTAGAAACATGTGAAGTTGACTTTCTTGAGTGGTTTAAACAATGTGTTATTCAAATGAAAGAAGAGAACAATCAACGATGGTTGGAGGACTTTGACATAATATCGGATCAACCATTGAGTTATGGACAATACCATTCAGGTTACATTATAAATGGATTCAGATTAAGGACAAAATCCATAGATGATATGAAGGCCACACAGCATGCTAGTGTTGTTGTCAGTTGCGATTTGAACACTGGTTGTGATGGCTACTACAGACATATCGAAGAAATCGTTGAGATGAGCTTTAGATACGATCGTAGAGTCGTCATTTTCAAGTGCAATTGGTGAGACTTGTTTGAAAAAGGCATTGGATTCAAACTTGACAAGAAGCATGATTTCTTAAGTTTGAATAAGAATCGTCGAATTCTTCATTCTTCAAAACCGTTTACATTAGCATGTCAAGTATCTCAAGTCTTCTATGTCCCTGACAACAGTAGAAATGGATGGATTATACCCATACAGACAATTCCACGTGAATATTTTGATGCGTGAAAAGATGTCAAACATGAAGTAGAAGCATATGCTTATCAAAAACATTTACAAGAAGTTGGTGTAGGTGTAATGGATATTGATATGTAAGGTATAATTATCTTTTATACCATTTTTCTTATCTACCTGGCTTTATTATTTCAGCTTACAATGAATTGTCTCATATATCCCATAGTAGCAAAGTTTAAGGACATCATGAACAAATGCCGAGCTACCTTATTATCATTGGGCTAGACTTGGATCAATTGTTATCAAGGTTGACTTCACTTTTGAAGCCTAAGTCTACTTAAAAAGCCTACAAGTCATTTGAGAACATGCATGTAAATTTTAACTATATAGAAACATGCTTTATTAAGTATGTATAGAATATTTTCCCATGTGGGACACATGACATGCAAGGAAGAATATGGACTGTGAATATTAGATGTTGTACCTAGTTGGTTTCAAAGTGTTTCTTTCCTTCCAGCCATTGTCATTCAGATTATACCTTTCAAAGACACATAGTCATCATATTATGATGAATCACTTAAAAGAAAGCTTTCTTCTATTTGTGTTTAATGAGTAATTCGTAGGAAAAGTTGTCATTATAATATGTGATGAAATAGCTAACAGAAAACATCTTTTCATACCACCTATGAGGATTGGAAACACTAATGTTTGGAAAATGAGTGTATAAGATGTTCCATATAACTCACCTAAATAAGTTTATGTTTATGTTTATGCTAACAGAAACACCTAACTGTTGTTCTAAAATTGCTTCTTCATTATATATTCCCTTTTTTCATTCCTTATGTTTATGTTTATATTTTCAAGGTTTCATTATGTTTGTGTTTATGTTTTACTATAGAATCTGTGATTTTCTACCATGTAGAATGTGTCATTTCCTTTTTACAGGATTTTGGAAAATATTCGTTATATAGGGGAAACTTTGTCGAATTTTTTTTAGATTTTTTTATTTTTATTTATTTATTTCTTAATATTTATACAAATACTAAAATTTTTTACTATATATATAGATGAAATTCAAGAAATTTGCTAATAGCCACAAGGATGACTAGGGCACCTCAGCGAGTAGGGATACAACGTAGCCTCCTTCCACCTAGCCCCCTTCACCTAGCCACCCCGCAAGCAGCCCACCCAGCCCCCCTGTAGCCAACCACCTCGCACGTAGCCCACCTAGCCTCCCCCATCCAGCCACCCCACACCCAGATTCCCCCATCCAATCCTATGTACATCCTTCTATGTAATCCCTATGCACATCCAGTTGTTATAGTACCTAATCCGCATTTATCCGACAGTGTGAATATGTCTGACCTAGTGATCTTGCCCGACAGTACCAAAACAAGGGCAAGAGGGTGATTACCAATGTAGTACAAGAGCCAGAGACAGAGGATGCCACCCACTACCCTGACGACGAAGAGGATGAGGACATGGGTGGCAGCGATGACAAAGAGGGTAAGGACGAGGCTGAGGTACAGAGGTAACCTCAGCAGGACCCTCAGGCTAAGGAAGGGACCAGTTCTGCTGGTAAGAATTGTCGATAATTTATTATTAAAATTTACTTCTAATGTTTAATTTTTAATGATATTTTTCTTATTAGGTAATAAAAAAAAGGAAGGGGTCTGACAAGAAATGCACATCTAGATGCACTTCCAGAGGGGACGATAATCAAAGTGCATATCAACGAAGTTGGAAAAGATCCAAACTATCTTCCTTTCACCAGCAAACTATCTTCCTTTCACCAGCAAACTATCTGGGATGGTAAAGGATCTCGTCTCCATTTGTTTTTTTACTGGAGGAGGGTCTCCAAGGAGATCAAGAGGCAGCTTATTCGTAATATGGAGGTAAATATTATATATGAATGTATATATGTAAGTTTATTTTAATAACATTTAATCTGTTTATACGATTTGTAATATTACAGGCAATCTTTGATTGAGGTAACAATTCGAATGTCACTAAGTACATCCCCAATCATGTCGCAAGGCGACATCGTGATTGGAGGATGACAACAAAGAGAAAGGTGAAATTTGTAATATGTTTCATTTTTTATTATTTACTTAATTAATCTCTTTTGACAATTTATTTGTATAGTTTAGTATTATAATACAATGTCATCTAATGAGGAGGCATTGAGGAATGTGCCTCCTACAATAGTAGCAGGTGTGTGGAGAGAATGCTGTAAACATTGAAATAAGCCTGAGATAGAGGTCATTACAAATACTTTTAAGAGCATTTGGAGATAAATGATTTAATTGCTTCCCATTACAATATATTATATGTACAATAATAGGTGAAGAGGAACAAGACCAATAGGGCCAAAGCTCCACCACAGACCCACTATTTGGGTCGAACTAGTATAGAGAGAGTTAAGGCTAAATATGCAAATAATTCCTTGTAATTATGTCACTTTTATGTTTTTAATTAAAGTTTTAATTATAACTATTACCTGCAAATCTCTAAAATATATTTACAGACACATTCACACGATGGTGCCACGCTCGATTGGGTTGGTGTGTATGAGGTTACTAATAGCAAGGCGACCACCAATGGCAGGCAAACATGGATACATGAGACATACCAGACAAAGCATGTAAGTAACATTTATTTATCAATTATTTTAATTTTTATACTTACTTTAATATGACATTAAATTATTGTAATTTGTAGGGAGAAATGATGAACTTAATCAACCCCCCTACAGACGCCGCATCCGGCACTTAGTAGCACCCTCTTATGACACCTGAGGCAGCTTTTAGGAGCGTCATGCCTCCAGAGCACGAAGGCTTCGTTAGTAGTGGGGGGAGAAGTCAGATGATCTCCAGCTGGTATGGATGGAAGGGGTCAACGACAGCAGCCGTCATCCAGTAGATGCAAACATAGCTTCATGATGTCACCTCGTAGTTCCACCAGCAAACTCAAGCTTGGCAAGATGCCAAGAAATTCATGGAGGAGCAGAGGAAGGAGATGGGGTAGTAGAGAGAGGAGATGAGAGAGATGATGACATTATTACAGAGCAGCAGTCGGGATCACACTTCCTATCACTACCTACCTCGCAGAGACGATGATGACCTTGGAGGTGGTGGAGGAGGACAGGGGGTAGGAGCTAAGGCATAGGTTTAGATTATTTATTTTGTTGTTAGTTAGGTTTTGTATTTTGCTTATGTATATTTTGACATTATGACATACTCTTTTCATTAGATTTATATATATATTTGTTGTATGTTGAATGTTTTATGTTCCATGTTGTATATTGAAATTTTTATATTGTGTATATTCCGTATGCTGCATATGTTTAAGGTGTTATAAGATTCTATAATACCTACATTATATAGGAAAAAAAAATACACATATATACACGACGATTATGTTTAGAACCGTTGATTTTATATACACGACGGTTATGTGAAAATTGTCATTTAGAGAATTACACGACTGTTTAACAATCGTCATCCGTGGTTCACATGTATCATAGATGACAGTCGTCAAAACCGTTGACACGAGAGGAATGCAGTTGTTTAATTACGCCATTGTAGTATGCGTTCGGGACGTCGATTTTAATTTAAGATGTGGAGTTGGTGAGTCCAAGTGTCGAACACAAGGAGGCATAAAATCGGATTATTTTGTCGCTTTAGTTGTCACAAGAATGGGTGGTTAGCTTGCTTGCGGGAAAACATGAGAGAGAGAGAGAGTAGGGTTAGAGATCGTGTTTAAAACATGACATGCATTAAGAGGATGTGAGATACAATATATGAAACATCATCAATATATAGCATGCAATTAAAGTTTGTTTACAACTACAACAATAGATGAAAGCTTAAACAAGTGCAACATAAACTAAAGTAAAGGGAGAGTGTGAGGAGTCAAGGTAGCCACGGCGGTGGAGGGAGGCTCCATCGGCAGCTTGACAACTCCGGGGTGGGTATGGAGTATTTGGTGGAGCTAAGAAAAGGATAAAGTAGCATGGAAGGTGTGTGTGCATTTAATGCCTTTGAATGGGGTGGTTGAGGAGGTTGATATAGAGAAGAGGGGTTTCCAAACTAAGGGCTGTAGTGACGTCTGGAATGTCGCTAACTCCATTCCATAAGCATCGGTGAAGCTCCTCGCTCGCTGGTCCTTTGAGGCGTACGTGCTTCTTCCCATCAATCCTCACTGATGCACCCACAGTCGTCCCATCCGAGGCACGGATCGTCATTGGATGGCTGAAGGCACACCACATCGTCCAGGTCACCCGCGAGTGTGCGTGTAGGGCGTGTGTCAACCGTCTGATCGCTAATCGACGATCGAGATTCCACGTGGGCACGCATTGTGGATCGCGCACATTCCTACCTGGACGCATCCGCGCGCTCTTATTACGCCGTGTGGCCTTCATCCCTGCCGTCCGCACGCACATCAACGGCTGAATTTTGATCGTGCTCGTGGATGTGGCTGGGTGCTTTTCGAATGCATGCCTTTGGTGAGTGTGGAGAAGTGCTGACCGCTGCGGCACGCTCGCGATATGGTTGCGTTCTTTGTGAATCCTCAGCTATCCAATGGGAGATCGGATGGCCATGGTTGCTCCTGCGATGAAGAGAGGCAGTGGCTACGGGCGAGCAGGTGCCACGTGGCACGTTTTGGGTCGTTGATCATTAAATCAATGGCCAGAACTTCCTTTGCTAGTCAAGGGAGCTCTGGATGTTGGATTTAAGTGATTTCAAGTCCATTGGACTCCATTCATCGATCTGAATCCATTCGTGCAGTCTGATTGCTCATCTGAGGCCTATTGCAACATGCACTTGTACATATGGCCATTAAACATTGATTTATAAGCAATCTCAATTCGCAATGCATGCAGTGCTCCTATGCCCATCATGATATGTTATTAGTGCGCATATATCCTCAAAACTAACTTCAGTTGATGGAATTATCATCATGGACTATAGAGTTATCATAGTCCCTAGCAAGGTTTATCCTAGCCGTTATTTTCAATCGGAATTAGGAATTGATTACTTTGACATATGTTGCTTCTCAATGGGAGGAAATATACTAAGAGCCTAATCCATAGAGACTAAATAGCACTCATGTGTCTGCCAAAATGTAAACCACCCAAGTCCTCGCTTTAAAGCATATATATTTTTTCCTTTTTCATCTTTCTCATTTTTTTTGCTTTTTGGAGTTGAGAGTGTGCAGGTAACTTTTTTTATGGCCACCCAACCCACCCATAACTCGAAAAAGACTCTAAGTGCTAAGCATCTTGGTGTGAAGATTGTGATAGACTCACTCAGTGGTAATTAAAACAAACTTTGGGTTTCTATGCCCATAGGTGACCGGAAAAGAAAATGCTTGCCTAAAGGTGTATCTATCTGATCAGTAGCTTTCTTCCTACTTTTATTTTAAGTGGGGTCAACACAAGGGTGTTTCTAGTGTATGTCTCCCTAGATTGCTCTACTTCCTCGCTTCTTCCGTAAGTGTTTTGGGCTTTTCCGTGGATTTAATGAGTTGGGTTCTGGACAACCGGCCAATGGGCTGTTACCCATGACCACTTACCAGCTATACTCGTGTTGTGAAGTGTGGCTTATTTATTTTTTATTTTTCTTCTTTTTCTATATATATTTTTTCTATTTCTCCTTTTTTATTTTTTCTTTTTTTCCTTTTTTCCTTTTTTACTTTTTCTTTTGTTGTTTCAGTAGGTGGCTTCCCTGATCTAAGATTTAGCTAGAGTTAATAAAATAGAATGGTCCTGTGGCTGGGCTCTGGACAACCGACCAATGAGCTGTTACCCACGACAACTTGCTAGCCATGCCACCCTGGAAGGTTCATTAGCTACCCAATTTCTGTTAAAATCTCCGAGTGAGTTAGTGCAAAAATGTGTACAAATGCTTAGACTAAAAGTCCCTCCTAGTCAGAGGGTGGGTTGATAAGTCGTATACTTATCACCTTTCTTTATTGATCAGATTAATGTAAATTAAGGTTGCAAAAATTCGGGGCTAAATCCACATTTTAGTTGACACCAGGGCTGATTAAGCTTGAAGGCCAGAAAAGTCTAGGTGCTTCAAGTTCTTCTCGTATTATTTCCCACAGTTGACAAGCTCCTAATGCCTAAGTTTTCCTTCCTAATTTTTTTTTTTTATATATATAATTCAGGTTGATAATATAAACTCAAAGAATGCAAGTTACCACCCCCCCATGCTTAGGTTGAACAATGTCCTCATTGGCAAATAAATGTATGCAAGGGGGTACAAAAAGAAATCACCTGAGTGTCGCAGGCTACCTGATCAGTCTAAATCTCCTGGGTTGCCTCCCAGGAAGCGTTGAGTTTATTACCTCCACCTATGCGAAGCTCTGTGTCAACCCTCAATGAGGGTGACTACTTCCTTTAGGGGAACCTGGGCAAGATAATGTTTTAATCTCTAGCCATTTACTGTGAAGGTTTGCCCAGTGTTAGGATCTGCAATTTCAATCGCCCCATTGGGATAAGGTTTGACCACCTTATATGGTCCTGTCCATTTTGATCTCAGCTTCCCATGGAAAAGTTTAAGTCTTGCATCAAAAAGCCAGACTTGCTGATTGGGCTTGAAGATTTTCCTATGAATGTGTCTATCGTGGATGGCTTTCATCTTTTCTTTGTAAAGTCGACTATTCTCATAGGCATCCTGATGGATTTCCTCAAGCTCGGAGAGTTGGAGTGTCCTTTGTGCTCCAGCCAACTGGGAATCCATATTGCACTGCTTCATAGCCTAGTATGCCCGGTGTTCCAACTTGACCAAAAGGTAGCAAGCTTTGCCAAAGACAAATCGATAAGGCGGCATGCATATTGGGGTCTTAAAAGTTGTCCTGTATGCCCAAAGGGCATCATCCAGTCGTGTGGACCAATCCTTATGGTCAGGTCTCACGGTCTTTTGCATAATATTCTTGATTTGTCTATTAGAGACCTCGGTGTGCCCATTTGTTTGCAGGTGATACGGGGTGGCAATGTAGTGAGTAACCCCGTATTTTCTGAGTAGGGCACAAAATTGGGCATGAATAAAATGACTCCCACCATCACTGATCATGGCTTTTGGTATCCCAAACCGAGAGAAGATGTTCTGCATAACAAAGTCCATGATAGCCTTATGCTCACATCTTCGTGTCGCTACAGATTCGATCCATTTTGAGACATAGTCCACTAAGACTAATATGTACTCGTAGCTGTTGGATAGTGGGAAGGGACCCATAAATTGATGCCCCAAATGTCGAAAATTTTGACAATTAGAATGAGATGGAGGGCCATCATATCTTTCTAGTCATAGTCCCTAATGTCTGGCACCGAGAGTAAGCCTTGGCGAAACTATGTGTGTCCTTGAATAAGGATGGCTAGTAAAATCCAGACTGCAAAACCTTTGCAGTCGTTTACTTCCCAGAGAAGTGGCCACCACAGGCTTGGTCATGACAAAAGGATAGCACACTTTGGACTTCCTCTTCAGGAATACACCTCCTAATGATCTGGTTAACATAGAGTCTAAAGGGCATAGGATCAACCAAGAAATAGTGCTTGGCTTCAACCAAGAGCTTATCCCATTGCTGTCTAGACCAGCCGTGCAGAGTCTGTCCTACCACCTGATAGTTGACTAAGTCTGCATACTAGGGTAGCTTTCTTCCTTGCATAGCTAGAAGTTGTTCATCAGGGAAGGTGTCAGTCAAAGGTAATGAGGATCCGATGTGGGCCGGGTGAACTCTGGACAGGTGATTGGCTATGACGTTTTTGGACCCGGCTTTGTCGCATATTTCCAGGTCAAATCCTGCAAGAGCAGGATCCATTGGATGAGCCTGTGTTTAGCATCCTTTTTGGCCAACAAATGCCAAATAGCCGAGTGGTCAGTGTAAACAGTCACGTGGGATCCCAGAAGGTATGATCGAAACTTTTCTAATCCAAACACTATGGTGAGTAGTTCTTTTTCTTTGACGATGTAATTCCGTTGAGCCTCATCCAACATTTTGTTCACATAGTAGATCACCACGGGCTTCTTCTCTCATCTTTACCCTAGGATTGCGCCAATGGCAAAATCTGATGCATCGTACATAATCTCAAAGTCCTGGGACCAGTTTGGTGGTTGCAAAACAAGTGTAGTGGAGACTGTTTCCCTAAGAGTGTTGTAAGCCTTGATGCAATCAGGTGTCATGTGAAAAAGGCCATCATTGGCTAGAAGGTCAGTCAAGGGCTTAGAAAGTTTGGGAAAATCCTTAATGAACCTTCTGTAGAAGCCAACATGTCCTAGGAAAGATCAGATTTGCTTGATCGAGCTAGGGGGTGGAAGTTTGGAAATTAAATCAACCCTAGCTCGATCAACTTTAATGCCCCTATGCGAGATGATGTGACTGAGGACAATCCCTTCCTGAACCATGAAATGGCACTTTTCCCATCTTAAAACCAAGTTGACCTCGATACATCACTTCAGGATCTTTTCCAAGCTACTAAGACAATGGTCAAATGAGTTCCCGGACATAGAGAAATCATCCAAAAAAATGTCTAGGTATTCACCCACCATCTCTGAAAAAATGTCTAGCATACAACGCTATGACAGGTCGTGGGTGCATTGCAAAACTCGAATGGCATATGATAGAATGTGTACGTGCCATACGGGCACGTGAATGTGGTCTTCTCTTGATCCTCTAGTCAATAGCAACTTGGTTGTATCCTGAATATCCATCCAGGAAGCAATAATATTTCTGCCATGCCTCAAGAATCTGGTCAATGAATGGCAGAGGGAAATGATCTTTCTTGGTGGCCTCATTAAGCTTCCTATAGTCGATGCACACCCGCCATGCGGTAGCGATGCGGGTGGGGATGGATTCGCCTTGGTCATTGGTGACCACGATGAGCCTGGCTTTCTTGGGTACCACTTAAGTGGGGCTCACCAAGGGCCATCAGAAATCGAGTAAATGATATCTGCATCAAGCCACTTGATTATCACTTTTTTAACGATCTCTCGCATATTTGGGTTCAATCGCCTTTCCATCTGGCAAGAAGGTCGAGCCCTATCTTCCAAATAGATCTTGTGAGTGCAATAGGTAGGGCTAATTCCCCTTAGGTTAGAAATTGTCCATCCAATGGCTGCTCGATGTTTAGAGAGGGTTGTAGTCAACCTATGTTCTTGATCCTTAGTTAAATGGGCATTGGTAAGCATAGGGAAGGTCTGGTCAGGTCCTAGGAAGACATACTTGAGATTATCGTGCAAAGGCTTTAGTTCTAGTGTAGGTGGAACAACATTTGATGGGTAAGGGAAAGGGGGGAATTGATCAACGTCAATCTCCTCAAATGGAGGTTGTTGAAGGTAATCAGCTCTACACAGGTCAACCTCCACAGGTTGGGGTGGTTCAAGGTAGTCATCAACTAGTTGAGTCAGATGGTTTGCTGAAGAGCTAAGAGTGTGGCATTCTTCAACCAAAGGTTCCACAGGATCATGCTTCTCAACCTAGCCACATTCAAAAGACTTAGCCGCCCTGAAGATATCCAATTGCATCTTCTTGTCTCCAAAGACAATTTCCTTGCATCTCATGTCACAATCAATGTTTGCCTTAGCCGTAGCTAAGAAGGGTCTGCCCAGAATGATGGGTGTGTTTGGTAGCTGTTCAAGGACTTCCATGTCGAGGACCAAAAAGTCGACCGGGAAGTAGAAGTATTTGACCCGAACAATTACATCCACGACTACCCCCTTCAGGGTTTTCACAGATCTTTCAGCCAATTGGATAGTCATAGGTGTGGGTTTCAATTCTCCAAATCCAAATTGGTGATAAAGCGTAGTCGGGATTAGGTTGATTGAGGCACCTAAGTCCAAGAGTGCTCTATCAAATGTCGTGTCCCCGATATTACAAGAAATCAAGGGTGCTCCTAGGTAAGTCCATTTGGTTGGTAGGCTGCCTAGTATCACTAAACTGGCTTGTTCTGAGAGCACTACCTTCCTAGGTGCTTGGGTTTCTGGCTTACGCTTCGGCGTACAAACATTCTTCAAGAACTTAGCGTAAGCTGGGATATGCTTAATTACTTCGAGGAGTAGAATATTAATCTGGACTTATTTGAAAATCTCCAACAGCTCCTCATTCTCAACTACAACTTTCTTCCTCTTTCTCTTTTCCAAGGCCTCAGGGTATGGTGTTTGGGTTTGAATTGGGTCAGTCTCCAAATCCTTGGGTTCCTCCCACTCATCCTCAGAATCAGGTATCTCAGGAAGTGAGGTCACAGGAGGGGTTGGCCATTTGGGGTCCTGGGTTTTGTGCAGCTTCTCAAGGTAACCACGTTGGTCGAGGCGTTGGGACCATGGGTAGATCCTTGAAAAGAAGAGGAAGAAGAAGCACCAAACCCAGGGGGTGTTTATGGGGCATGCTGGACCATGTGGGCATGTCCAGGATTGGCTTGGAACCCTTAAGAATTGGCACCTCTGTTGATCACATTTCTCAGGTTCAGTTATGGCTGAGAAGGAAGGGATCCCTATTGTTTACAATCCAACAGCTGACTCAACTGTCCCTTCACTAATGCCATTTCCTCCTGATGTTTCTGATTCATATCGGCCATCATTTCTATCAGTGTGTCCATTTGGTTTTGTGGGGGAGGGACCGCCCTATTCTGATTATAGGGTGGTCTAACTGGTGGTCCTTACTGATAGGAGGGGGGTTTGGCCTGGGTTGGTTCTGGAATTGGTTAGATTTTTGGTTTGTCCAGGTGAAATTCGGGTGATTACACCATCCGGCATTGTAGGGTTAGAGAAGGGGTCCAGTTTGGAGTAACCTTGGATAGCTTGGACATCTTCAAAGATAGAAGGTGCCGAGGGGGTGGGGAGGGAGTAATCAGGGCTTGAGGGAGAAAAGGTCCCTCCCTAGAACATGGTCAGGGGTTGTTCCAGGTGTATTGCGTTCACTGGTTGTACCAAATCTACATTGTGAGCTCCCTTTGCTAGGGAGAGGATTTGTAGCAGGTTTCTGGTTTGGTTCAATAGCTCATCAATCTTTTTGACCACAAACTCAACTCGATCCAACTTTTTGGTTATAATGTCCATGTCAACTGTTCCAGAATTGGCTTGCACTTCATAGATCCTACCACGGGGTTGACTGGATCGATTAAACTGGGTCATGGAGGCATTATTGAGCGAGTTCTCACTCATGGACTCAAATAGTTCAAACGTGATCTCCTCATCTTTGTTCAAAAAGTTGCCTCCACATGAGGCATCAACAAAGTTCCTAAGGTTGATGTCTAGACAATGGTAGAAGATTTGGGCCAATTGCCACCTTGGAACCTCATGGTGTGGACATTTCCTCAACAATTCATTAAATCTTTCCCACACCTCATGGAATTGTTCCCCACCTTGTAGTGTAAATGTGGTAATGGCTCCTTTAAGGGCTTGGTTTTACCTATGGGGAAAATTTTCTTCAAGAATGCATGCCTCAGTTCCTCCCAGGTGGAGATGGGTCTACTTAAGGTTCTAATCCAGTGAAATGCTTTGTCTTTTAAGGAGAAAGGGAACATCTTAATCAAAATAATGTCCAAGCTGATGTTCCTGGGTTTCATAGTTCAAGCGATCCGATCTAGGTCCTTAAGGTGTTGGAAGGGGTCCTCATTTGAGCTCCCATGAAAGCGGCTCTAAATTAAGCTCAAGACATTAGGTTTCAGCTCAAAATCATCTCCCCCTTCGGGGACCCTAAGATGTGGCTCAATCTGGATAGCATACGGATTGTAAAAATCATGGAGAGGCCTAAGTTGGCCCTCAGGAGATTGCGGTGGGTGAGGTGGGTTCAGTGGGGGTTGCCCCTGAGGGTTTTGCAATCAATGTATGGTTTGCATGATGGTTTCGATCTATTGTTGTTGAAGTTGGTGGTTGGCAAAGATCTGGGCCTGAATGATGGCCATAGCATTGGGTGGGGGTTGGTCCTCAACCTCATCAATTCTTGGTTCAGCCATTTCCCTTGTAAAATCAAGTCTCCTCCTAATTTCCCAATCTAAAACAAACAGCTCAAGATGCAGTGATCGTCTCCCGTGCATATACTAAGGAAGAATAGGGAGGGATGTGGAGAGAGACAAGTTTGAGAAGTGTGTGTACAAACAAGTAAGCAAGTCTAGTCCTTAGAGTGTATACCTTAGCTGACCTAGAAGCCTCAAAGGGGATGATCAAATATGTAAGCACTTAACCACCATTCCCGATGTTAATCTGGCCAGGTTGATTACGAGGTGATTGAATGGAAGGTTCTTCCTTTGGCTTTCGCCACTGGTTCTATAGACCCCACAACCGCGGTCGTTTGACACTTCCCCGTAGCCTAGACACCAGATTCTACAAAGTGAATGAAGGCCAAGTGCCTAGCAAACCTAGTCACACCTTCAAGACTTAGACTAGTCCTGCCTAGGGCACATCTACTCCATTTTAATGAGGGCTAGGTTAGTACTTATGCTCAGGATATGTGATGAGGAGTTGTTTGGGGTTCTGCCTCTTAGCTAACCAATTTGAGCATGTGTGCGCACTTAAACATGGTTTTCAAGCAAGGATTTTAAGATGTGGTGTCTTTAATAATTTGTCCTTGCTTTAATACTTTTTAGGGTTGAAGTTCCTTAATGTTTTCAAATAAGGTTCAAGTGGACACCCATGGTTTTGCACACAATGGGTGAAAGTCAATTCCCTTTAGAATGTTTTGGCACTAGAAAAACAACCCTAGTGTATTCACCCTAGTGTTCATGCAATTCTACCAGGTGAGTTGATTTTAATTATGGTGAGTGGTGCTGCCCAAGTCAAGTCATGGTAGCTTTACAAACACCACTCAATAGAAAGAAGAACACTCCAAAAAGATTATCTCTTCAAGAATGTAGTGTATTTTTTTTTTTTGGTTGGGTGATGAGTTTGGAATGTGGGTCAAATAGCCATTCACCACGCCAATTTTAGATTTTTATAATTTTTGTATTTTTTTTTAGGCAAGCAAACAATTAATGGGTGAAGTGGCACTCACAACTGTCTTCACAGCACTTCACTCTTGGTCCACTGTCTTGGATCGTGCTCCTCTGTCGCCCAAGCATCAACTTCCTACAACTAATCAAGTAGAGAGAGTAAAATGAGTCAAAAGATGTGAATACAAATGCGGGATAAAAGCGACAAAAGAAATCCGTTGCCTCCCCGGCAATGGTACCAAAAACTAACACGTGCGAAATGCAGCTGTTTAATTATGCCATTGTAGTATGCGTTCACGACGTCGATTTTAATTTAAGATGTGGAGTTGGTGAGTCCAAGTGTCAAACACAAGGAGGAGTAAAATCGGATTATTTTGTCACTTTAGTTGTCATAGGAATGGGTGGTTTGCTTGCTTATGAGAAAACGCGAGAGAGAGAGAGAGTAGGGTTAGAGATCATGTTTAGAACATGACATGAATTAAGAGGATGTGGGCTACAATATATGAAACATCATCAACATATAGCATGCAATTAAAGTTTGTTTACAATTACAACAATAGATGAAAGCTTAAACAAGTGCAGCATAAACTAAAGTAAAGAGAGAGTGTGAGGAGTCAAGGTGGCCACGGCGATGGAGGGAGGCTCCATCAGCGACTTGACAACTTCGGGGCGGGTATAGAGTATTTGGTGGAGCTAGGAAAAGGCTAGAGTAGCATGGAAAGTGTGTGTATTGAATGCCTTTGAATGGGGTGGTTGAGGAGGTTTATATAGAGAAGAAGGGTTTCCAAACTAAGTAAGGGCTTTAGCGACGTCCGGGACGTTGCTAAACCCATTTCATAAGCATCGATGAAGCTCCTCACCTACCGATCCTTTAAGGCGCGCGTGCTTCTTCCCCTCAATCCTCGCTCATGTGCCTGCAGCCGTCCGATCCGAGGTGCGGATCGCCATTGGACGGCAAAAGGAGCGCCATGTCGTCCAAGCCGCCTGTGAGTGTGCATGTGGGGCATGCATCAACCGTCTGATCGCTAATCGACAGTCGAGATTCCATGTGGGTGCACACTATGGATCGTGTGCATTCCTGCCTAGGCGCATCTATGTGCTCTCGTTGCACTATGTGGCCTTCATCCCTGCCGTCCGTGCATGCATCAGCAAATGAATTTTGATCGCGCGCGTGGATGCAGCTGGGTGCGTTTTGAATGTGCACCCCCAGTGAGAGTGCAGAAGTGCTGACGCTGCGACATGCTCGCAATATGGTTGCATTCTTCGCGAATCCACAGTCGTTCAATGGGAGATCGGACAGCCGTGGTTGCTCCTATGATGAAGAGAGGCGGTGGCTATAGGCGAGCGAGCACCACATGGCGCGTTTTAGGCTGTCAATCATTAAATCAACAGCCAGAACTTCTTGGGCTGGTCGAGGGAGCTCCAAATGTCGGATTTAAGTGATTTCAAGTCGTTGGACTCCATTTGTCGATTGAATCCATCAGTGTGGTCCGATTGCTCATCTGAGGCCTGTTTCAGCATGCACTTGTACATATGGCCATTAAACATTAATTTATAAGCAATCTTAATTTGCAATGCATGCAATGCTCCTATGCCCATCATGATATGTTATTAGTGTGCATATATCCTCAAAACTAACCCCAGTTGATGGAATTATCATCATGGACTATAGAGTTATCAACCATCGTTTAATGGTACATAACTACAGTTTGTAATAAAACTGTCATTTATAAATATATACAATGTGATGAGAACCTCATCATGAGCCATAACTAACTCATTTTGACCCAATACAAATGATAAAAGCTCCTACATAACTCAAGGAAAGGCTTAACTCAGAGAATTCTGAGTTTAAGGAGAAAATAAGTCATAAGGGGTAAAAATGCAATTTTACCAGTATAATCTGCATACAGGGTAATTCAGGGTCCAAACATAGGTCAAAGCAACCTAATAAGAATAAAAGTGGGATGAGATGATCTGACAAGGGCTACAGCAATTCCAAGGAACTAAATGATAATCTGTAACCTTAAAACAAACCCACTTCAATTCACGAGGTTCGAGGCAAAGTAAAAATAGAATAAACCCTCTAAAATTCATAGAAAAATAATCTCTAGGGTTTAGAACCTTCAATTTGGCCTTCAGATCCCATTTTGACCTACATTGAGAACCATGCCCAATTAATAACTTAATTTGGGTTTTTACGTAAATTGACCAGTCAAACAAGGTTTAATCTAGAAATAAAATTCACCATCAGATTCCTTAGGTCCTAATTAGTCATGTATAAAAACTTGAGCCTAAGAAGAAACCTTCTTGACCAACTTTACACTTTGGTCCTCATATATTTACTTTTTGGCCCTCAACTTTTGAACCCTCGCATTTTGGCCCCTAACTCTCCTTCGTTCTTTGCGTTCAGGTCCTCCCTGCAAAACCTGCCAGCACCATGCTCCGGCGACCTTGCGCGGAGCATGGCGCCGCGCAGGGTGAGGGGGAGAGTCTGGCAAGTAAATCGGGGGTGCCCTGCGTCATCATCCGTCGCAGGGACACCCCCCTGGTCACTGTAACCCACCATACCGGCCATGCGAACGCACGGACGGTATGGGTTTCCATCTCCGGCGTCCTCCGGCGAGGGAGACACGTCGTCTCCCTCCGCCTTCCTCCCTGATTCGGTCCCTATAAATACCCCTGTTGCTCCACCGTTCTTCGCAGCTGGGATTTGACGGAGAAAACCCCCAACTTTCCTCTCCTCTCACTCCGGCAGACGCCCACCAGCTCCGGCGGTTCTTCCTCCTCCTCCTCTTCGCTCTGCCGCAATACCAGCAGCAGAGACTTCTCTCCCTCGCTCTTCCCGCGCCACGCCGCACCCAGCTGGCGCCTCTCCGGCCCTCTGCTCGCCGCCACCCCTTCCCCCGGGCATCTTCTTCTCCGGCGACAGTCGATACGACTGTCGCCCGCTCCGGCCCCTCCTCGTCCTACTAAGTGGGTAGAACTCCTCCTCTTCCTCCCCTCTTCCTTTTCCTCACTTTAAACATCTACTGTCGCCCTCGATTCCGACCAATCACCCTCACCTTCTCCGCCTCCGGCCATCCTCCGGCGAGCCGCTCCCATCACTCCAGCATCCCACACGGCTCGCCGACCTGCACATAATCTCCGCCTCCTCACCCTGATCCATTTCCGCCCCTCCACTTCCCCCAAATCACCCCCTGCAACTCCACCGAACAAACCCATCTCCCGACCCACAGTCCGACCTAGGGCAGCCCTTAGGCTCCGCCCCGCCGCCTGCACACCCCCCGACCACCTTCGCCGTGCCACGGCAAAGGTCCTCCGCGTTTCTGATTGGGCCGAGAGGCCATTTTTCTGTGGGCAGGTACCTGCGCTCGTCGTCGCCATTGTTGAAGCAAAGCAGCTTCTTCACCTGCTGCCCCAGGTGAGTCACACCCAGGTTACGCTCCCAGACAGCGCAAGGCGCCTTCGCGAAGCACCAGGCTGCAGTCGAGTCGAAGCCCTCGCGCGAAGGTCTCGCGTAACGTTGCGATTACCGGCTGCTTCCTCCGCGCAGGCGCGAAATTGGGGTGGGGTCCCACCTCGGAAGGCTCTGAAGGAACGCAGCGGTATAAAGCGAAAAAGTGCTGGAGGCTTATTGCCTCAGCACACGGGGTGAGGTCCCCTTCACCCGCCCGGTTACCCGGTCTCGTCCGCGCTCACGCCCCGCGGACCTGGCCCGACCTGACTTAGACTAACCTGCACTCCTCGCCCACCACGCACGCCGGTGGGCCTGGACCCGGGCGCGACCCGTACCTGGCTACCCGGCAGCTCTGGGAGAGCTATCCCATGAGCGGATTCTGTGAGAGAGAGACGCGGGGGAGGGTAGAGATAGGTTTTGCCCCTCTCTGATCAAGCTGTGTAAGTGTGCAGGCACAGGTGAAGAAGAACCGTGGAAGAAGACGAAAGCTGAAGGAAGGAGGATCACCGAGCGGCACTGTAGCAGCTGCGGTTTAAGTCGTCTGATTGGAAAATCAGACAACATCCTGAAGGCAAAGAAGGAGAAGGAAGGCGAGGTAGAGGAGAACGCAGAGAGGCCAAGACAAGAACTGAAAGAAGAAGAAGAGCACGAGAAGAAGAAAGTCTGAAGAAAGGAAAAGAAGAAAGAAAGAAGAAGAAGAAGAACAGGACCGCAAGGGAGCAGAAAAAGAAAGAGACGAGCAGAAACAAGAACTGACAAAGAAGAACATCACCCACTGCTGCAGATAAAGAAGACAGAAAGAAGAAGAAGACCACAAGGAGATAAAGGAACCATAAGCCAAAGAGAAGAGAAAAGAAAGAAGAAGACAGACGAGAAAGAAGAAGCCAACAAATTTTCA
This sequence comes from Thalassia testudinum, assembly GCA_037157565.1. Classification (NCBI taxonomy): domain Eukaryota; kingdom Viridiplantae; phylum Streptophyta; class Magnoliopsida; order Alismatales; family Hydrocharitaceae; genus Thalassia; species Thalassia testudinum. The sequence goes on along the minus strand of JAZHRO010000007.1, from coordinate 66,163,286 downwards.
TCTCTCTCTCTATCTATCTATATTTTTGTAAAAGAAACTTTGTACCCCTAGAATACAACTTGCTCCCTGAGTTCGACCTCGGGAACTCTTTTATTTTCCGAGTAAAAAATTATATATTTGAAATGATGGCAATAACTGGCTATACTACAACGACATAACAATAAAACCCGGTTATCTCTTCACGCCATCGCTATCACAATGGTTTCTATAATCGTCGTGTAAAATACGATGGCTTAAAATCGCAATCGTCGTGTATACACTAATGTGACACGCACTTTCATGAGAACAGAATACAATGATTTTCATGGAATAAGTGACGGTTTTCAGCCATCGTGAAAAGCGTACGTCCCTGTAGTGTGAATCTACCTAAGTCTAAGATGTAGATGACCTATCTGGAGATCTTCACCTGCACATTTCTTCTCATCGCTTCATGATTCATTCTCATGCGACTGCACGATCCTGCACGCAAAATGATTGAAAGAGAAGAACAAGTTAGATCTCATAAATACAAAACTAGATGAAGCTATTGAAAGCGAAATAATCGCATTGCCTTCCCAGCAAAGGTGCCAAAAAGTGTTCTGAACGTGGATGTGATTGCGTAAAATATGCTTTTGTCGAAGTATAATCACATTAGAAACTCTTAAATTTATTTCAATCGATATCAAAAAATATAAAATTGATGTTTTCAAAATGGAGTCCAAGTTGTTTGCAAGGACGTTACTAGACTAATTCGCTTTCCTAAATACTAAGAATATGAAAACATATTTAGATATGAGATTATTACTACTAGAATGCAAATAAAATTGACTAGGGCTACGAACATAAAAAATAGACAAATAATTCGAAAGTGAGTATTAAAACTTTTATTGCAAACCAAATGTCAGAATAAGATGGTTAGAACTAGAAGAATGCTTGAAATCAAATCTAATGGCAAGTAGAGCTAGAAAATAAAGACTAGAAACTATGGGCTTTGTAGGTGAAGTCTGGAGCGATGGCGTAGTAGTGAATGTGAAGGCACATCCACAGAGGTCACTGGGGGGACGAAGATGAAGTAAAGGACTAATTCTAATTGGTGGATCTTTTCTTTGGAAGTAGAAAAGAATGATCCTAAGGGGCGTGGCTAGGGTATTTATATAGGAATCATAGAGACTACCTATTGGTCGATTTAGGTTACCAAGGATTACTAAAGTGTAGGGCTAGGATTAATTATGTTAATGATCTAAGGCTAGGATTAAGGGCTAGGTGATAAGATTGGTTGGATTTTTGTTGGAAATATATCAAAGGTCTAGATTAAATAGGAGGATTGTAGATGGTTAAGACTTATCGTAGGATGGAAAAAGAATAATCGAACGAATAAATGGTTGGGTGGAAATGTGCTGGCAGTGGGAGGAGGAAGATAGGATCGGGGTTTTCCCCTTTTTTATTTTTTTAATGGGGGCTTCGGTTGTGCATTGAAGATGTGGGGAGGGGTAGAGTTCGGTGGGATTTGGCATGGGCATTACGTGGGTTGCTTTGGAATTTTGCATGAGGATTGGATGTGGAACGTTTAGTGGAGGTATGGGCATGGGATCTTCCGCGGTGGAGGATTTACGTGGTGGGTTCTTGGATTTGCATGGGATGATGGTACGTAGGGTGTAGTTTGGGATTGGGCTGTTGGTCTTTTCGGTGGGGTTGGGTTGTTTAATCGGATAAATTATGTTGGGGAGGGTGTGGAAGTCAGTGAGGGTAGGAATATATCAGGTCTACGTGGGGTTTTGCAGGGGATTTGGATTTTTTTTGGGATTTGCACGGTGGTGTTTGGATGGGATTGCAACGTGGGATGTTGCATGGAAGGGTGCATGGCATGGGATTTGGATGTAGGTTTAGGGTGTTTTTGGTAAGGTGTGGTCTAATCCTAAAATGGTCGGCTATGTAGGTTGGATATTTGGCTAGAGAATTAGTTGCTAAGCTAAGGACGATTAGGCATCTAAATAGGTCAGGATTTTGCTGGCACCAACTAGACTTAGCCACTTTCCAAGTAAACTCAAATCAGAAAGTCCATTCAACTTTGCTTCGATTAACTTGGAATTTTGCATCTGCACAAATAAACACATTAAGGTACTGGATATAATTACAAGAAAAATTGCACAAAAGTCCAAAAGTATGCATTATTTACAAAATAACCTAAAATGGTTAATCTGACATAACTAAATGTAATCTAACCCAAATTACCCTAATACTAACATTAGTTAGGCATTAATTATATAAATAATCATGGAAATATCAGTGTGCCGTTGCTCCATCTAGAGTGGATGGCTTCCACTCAAAAACTCCTCCTTAGGGTTGACATGCACCACCCTAAAATCCTCCTCTTTGGTCATCCTCCTTGCCTAGCTGACTCCTTGGCTTGGCTTGGACAAAAGGTAGAAGAGGATAGGAAGTTGGCACCAAGAGGGCCAGAGTACCCCCTTAATCTTCTTCTTTTCCTCTTCTCCTTGGTCATTGGGAATGGTGGAATGAAGGTGGTAGTATGCTAAAGTGATGTAGCCAAGGGTGAAGAATAATGGTAGTTACGAGTGGTATATATAGAGTGGTAGGAAGGGGGGTAGGTGTGATTAAAGGGGACAACTAGGATGGGCTCATGGGTGGTGGTTGTGGGATCCTATGGCTAGGGTTAATGGCGCCAAATGAAGGGGCATAGGGAGGACTTGGTGGCTATCCATGGGTGGTGGTTACCACACATTTTTGCCACCAGATCATGGATTCTAGAAGGGGGTTAAGGTGATGCCATTTTAGAGGGCTTGGATGTAGTTTTGTGGAGGCATGAATGGTTGGGATTTAAGGTTGGTTTGGCACCAAGGAGGGGGTATATGGAGGTGGAGTTAAGGGAGGTTGGCGTGGGTTTATGGTGTGGTTGTGGGTTAGGTTTGGTGTGGAGATGATGGATGGTTGGGATGGAGTTATGAATGGTGGTTGTGGAATGGAGGGTTAGGTTTAGTTGGCGCCACATGGGGGTTGCATGGATGCTTTGGTGCCAACTTAAGGGGATGGTTAGGTGGAGGTTATGGTGGTGAAGGGGTGGTTGTGTGTTGGCGCCAAGGAGGGTTTCTAGAAGGGGTTATGTGGATGGTGGAGATAGGTTTAAGGGAAGATGGATGATGGAGATGGAGGGGTTTTGGATGGAATTATTGGCACGATTTCTAAGTAGTTATGGGGGTGCTTTTGGAGGGAATTTGGTGGTGTCTTTTTGTAGTAGAGAGGGGTGAAGGGATGTGGGTTGTTAGCGCCAAAAAGGACTAGGAGTGGTTAGCTTAGGTGGACTAGGTTTAGGGTTATTTGGTGGAGCTCATATTAGGTGGGGTTTAGGGTTATGGTTGGAGGCTATGGAGGTGGACTAGCTAAGCTAAGCTAGTTAAGCTAGCTTAGCTAGTAGAGAGTAGTGGAGAGAGGTGGTAGAGCTAGCGTTTGAGAGGAGGAACTAAGAGGAGCTGCACTGAAGCTGAGTAGATTTACCTGGAAATGATGGTGGCTGAAGCGGTCTTCTCAAGAGCTCAGCAACTTAGCTTAGCTAGCAATTTTTCTGCTAGCAACTAAGCTTGAGTAGTAGAGCTACGTTGAGTTGATTCCAACTTATTTGAAGCTAGGTTGAGCTGGACCTGCTTCTATTAGGAACTCTCAAGCTAGTTTAGCTACTAAGTTGACAAGTAGTAGCTAAACTAGAGGGAGTTTAGCTGCCATGAGCTTAGTGGAGCTTGGGAGAGTTGGATTGGAGCTGAAGTGAACTCAAGTCAACTAAGTCGAGCTAGCTTGAGCTCCCAGTGAACTGATTGGAGCTACGATAAGCTAGACTCAACTAAGTTGAGCTGGATCTGAGTTGTGTTGAGATGAGTTAAACTTTTCTAAGCAACTATTCAACTAAAATGAGTTGAATGAAGCTAGAGAGAGCTAAACCCAACCTAGTTGAGCTAGAATCCAGCCATGATGAGCTAGATTCAGCTAGGGTTCAACTAGAATGAGCTTCTCTTCCATCTACTACCTTCTTGAGTGCTAGGGTTTTAGGGATCTGGCTATCTGTTCATCCCTAACACTCAAACAAATGTGTCAAAAACACAAAAATTATGCAATGCATGCCTATCCTAAATGATGCCTAAATGTCGCCCAAAAACCTATTTGCGGAGGTGAAACCCTAAGAGCTAGATCAGTTTTATGGTATAAGAATGATGATAAACTAATGTTTATCATAGGGTTGTTCTAGACTCTAGAGATCCTAAGCAAACTCATGGACCTATTCTTAGGGTTTGGGAATCTAAGAATCAACAGACTAAGCTGTACCGGAGCTGAGGAAGATGATGACCAACAATGATGTAAAGACATTAAAATAGAGAAATAAAGAGTGAAAAATGATCCATAAGCCAAGAGGAAATGATTTGGAGCTTCGTAGAGAGTTGCAAGCACTGTAGCTCAATATAAAGGTCGTCGGAGTTCACTGGAGCTTCGGTGAACAATGGAATTGGGCATCAAAGTTGGAATCTTCATGAAATTCAACAAGAAATAGATAACAAGGTTCTTGAAGTCATCAAAAACCTTAAGAACATATCAATTAAAAAAATCAATGCTTAAATTAGATGTTTGAACTCGAAATACTTAGAAATAAAATCTGAGTTCATTGGAATAGTGGAGAGAATAAATCACTCGATTGAGTGAGGTGAATCACTCAATGAGTGATTGTGATGGTGTGAAATGACCTAAATAGGTGGAGAACTCTCCTAATCTCTACTATAGACAGTAGAGATTAGGAGTTGAGGTGAAATTAGGCGTTTAGGTTATATGGAATAATTAAGGTAATTAATAGGTGGATCACGCCTTAGTAGTGTATGGAAGGTGGTGGAGAGCCTAATTGGGTGTGGAATGACCCCTGAAGCTTCGCCATAGATAGCGGAGTCTTCAGGTGAAGGTGTGTGATGGTCTACGCGATTAGGTGAGTAAATGAGGGAATTAGAAGGTGGAATGACATCATGGAAGAACAAGGAAGATGATCAGTGGGTGTATAAGGCGAATGAAGTTCTGACAAGGCTAGAAATGGCTCGCTGAAGTCGGAGAAGGTGAAGTCTAATCAAGCTAATTACACCTAATTACTCACCTAAACTAAGCTAAACTACTTCTAAAAGTTTATTCTACTTACTTGGATGGAGGAGATAAGGGATTCCGCTATTGGTAGGGCAGAAACAGGAGGAAATCAGTTGAGGAAGAGCAGCAACTTTGGTCAAGCAAAGTGAGTGGAAGAAGAGGAGATAGTGCTTCTCCACCATTGGCAGGGCGAAGAAGAGGAAGAGGAGGTGAGAGAGGTGGCACTCCTCGATGGAAAATGCCTGAGAAAAGAGGGTGGGGATGCCAAAGCTTAGACGAAGCCTAATGAGCAATGTCAGTTTGGGGAAGAAGGGGGTAGCTAACCTCCAATTGAAGGTCTCCATGGGTGTTTATAGGTAACGGTGGACATTAAGGGGGTTGTACCTGGCCATATTAGCATGCAAGTTCAAGAGAATCACTATCGTCATCTCCGAGGATGATGAGCTTACCCGGTCGGAGATTTAGGATTAAAGATCCATCAAAACCATTGATAAGCAGAGGAAGTTGAGGTGGAGCTTCACAGCCAAGGAGAAGTTGTTCAAGCGTCAGATAAGCGGTGATCGGGAAGTTTGGTCATGGGCCATCATCGGTCATCTAAAAGGAAGAAGTGAAGGGAAATGTACTGATTGACCTTTACAGAAATAATAGAGGACCTATAAATAGTAAAAGGACTCAATTGACATAAAACTTAAGGACTAAAATGTAAATAATCATTTTTATTAAGTAATATAATTTATTTCTTTTTTGACTTTTTATATATTATTATAAATATGATAAATAATATATTTATGACATGAGATTACATTTTCATCCCTTTTAGCTTTATTTATTTAAGTGATTAGCATTATTAACTTAATTAATAACTTAGGTATTATAAATAATATAATCTTAGTTATAATTAATTATACATAGCTAAATGCTTATATTTAAGTCCTATTATTAATAAAATACTTATTATATCATAATGAAGCTATTTTAACTTATAATTAAGGTCCTTGTGTATTAGTGAGCGTGATTTCGTACGCGAAAAGATTTGAGTTAGAAAACTCATCGTAGTAGTGTGTAGAAATCTGCTACCAGATAAAATTTATACTAAAACTCCAAGGGAGTCCCAAGTCGAACACCCGGAAGCAAACATTTGGTTTTGAAATCCACACTTTGATTTTATTTCTTTTTGTTGTTTTTATCTTTTGTAATTTTTTTTGTATTTTTACAAGGCAAGAGATTAGGTCAAAATAATTTATATCTAATATACTTGCAGAGAGAGAGAGAAACAATCACATATATATCTAAACAAGTGTTTTCTACAGATAAGAAAGCGGACAACTACACTACAAAAGTGATAAAGATAGAGAGAGGTGAGAAGAGTCCCCCTCGACGATCGCTTGGAGGATAGCTCGCTCTAACATCGCTTGGATGAAGGTGGTGGGAAGCTGGAGGAAGAATGATGGCGGAGGAAGGAGGACGGGGCAGGATGGTGTCGCGGCGACAATCTTCTTCTTGAAGGTGGTGAGAAGATGGCCATGGGATGCTCCACGAATGGGGGTGAGAGGTGGGAACAAATGTTGGTTTTCTACTCTAAAGGAGCATCCTAGGCTTAGGATAAGCTCTCTCTAGAGCCTTAGAGTTGGTGAAGGAGAGAAAGGAAGAGATGAAGAAGAATGGGAGCTATAGGGGTCCTTTTATAGTGGAGGAGAAGAAACATTTCATGTATAGGGCATTTAGTGACATCAAAGGCATCATTGAAGCTCTACCCTAAATGTCGTTAAAGGTCGCCACCTCATGCTTTCTTGCAACTGTGCTTGCGTGCTCGCCTTCTTGCTATTATATGCTCGATTGATGGTCACAGTTGTGCGAGGATCGTGTGCTCTGCTGGCATGTCTGATTAGGCATCAAACTGGGCCTGCGATCACGGGTGCATGTGTGATCACATCCGTTGCACCGCGTAGCAAGGTCTGCGTCACTCAATCCAAATCAAGTGGCTTAATTTAGTTGCTCACTCATGCTGTGATGAGAGGGAGTGCGGTGGGTTTAAAACCCGCGTAGTCTCTGTAAGAGTACCACTCGTCACCAATGCACTATTGCCACAGATGGTCGCAAAGATCCATTGAAGTGCGATCGCTCACAGCCGTTGGATGGAGATCCAACAATCGTGAGCTCTTACAGAGTGTAGGCTATAGGAAAAGAGGCGACGTGGCTTCACAAGAGCCGTTGAATAGACATCCAATGTCCTAGATCTCGCGAGGGGAGTCACCTTTGAAGAGAGGTGATGTAGACACATCTATTTAGGTTAAAATGCCTATTTATGCATGTCTCTAGGCTTAGATATGCATTCTATACTACAAATATTGCATAACATGCATCATTCTGCATTTAGAGTAGTTTGTGTATATTTTAGGTTAATTGCATCCTTTTATGACCAAGAGAGCAGGAGATTTAATTTGGAGCTTCGGATTGACGATCCGACCATACAGATCTGATCAGGACGACGATCAGAGTCCAACGCCTTCGAAATCGCCTTAATCGAAGTCCCATAGCACCATATGTAGTCCGAGGAAGATCAACGGCCGAGGGACTAGGTGATGCAATTCATATCCTCAAATGAAAAATTTGACTGCACGGATGGATTCGGGTCGACGATCGCAGCCGAACAGCGTGAAAATTTACTCAATTCAGCCACTGTAGTAGCCCCTACAAAGGAATTAAGGTGGACAGCCCGGATCGCGCCACGTGGCTGATTGCACCGCAAAAATACACCTGCAATTGTGCCGTCTTGTGCTATTTCCTAGCATTACCAATGCATATTAGGTCTCCATAGTTGCATTGTAAAAATACATGCATGCATGCATTTAATTGAGAGGGGAGGAGAGTGAAATAAGTTGCCTTGCAAATAACATTTTTCCTCAAGTGCATCTTTGCAAAATTCACCTTCTTTTTATTTTTATTTCTACTTGACTTTCAAACTCTTCCTGTGATTGCATGACAACTTCTCTTCGTGCCATGTCCTGCTCCCCCTCTCCCTGCTAGCCCTGCAGTCGCCTCTCCCTACCATGAGCCATGCATGAGCCATGCACAGCCAAGGCATGGCTGTGCATGCTCTCCTCTTCTTTAAAAAGAGGGCGGCTCCTTCTTGCAAAAGCCAGCTTGGTCCTCCATGAAAAAACCCATCCAGTTCTCCTTCCAAGCCACCATCCTCTCCTCCCTCTCCCTCCATATGCAGGACCTCCTCCTCAAAGGAGACACCCTGCGGGCAGGAGTCTTCACTGTGGTGCACACCCACCACTGTGAAACCACCACCGCCTAGCTCTTCAAAGAGCCAGTGGGAGTGGTGGCCTTCGGTCCCTATTTCAAGTTCCAACCATTCCTGCCATTGGAGCGGAGCTTCAAGCTTTGAAGCTCAAAGCTCCGCATGCAGCAGCAGCAGCAGCCGCCCTCATTTCCGTGCACGCCTGTAGGCCGCCCTCACCTCCAGCACGAGCCTGTAGGCACCATCGCCTCCCGCTTCTTCGCCCTGTCGCAACCGGCCACTGCGCGCCTCTACAGTCGCCGGCCAAGCCTCACCACACACCCCAGCAGCACCTGCAAGCCTCCGCGCAAGCAGCAGGTCGCCCTCGCCCTCCACCGTGCACGCTAGCAGCTCTCTCCGCGCACTCTACCATGACATCCCACCAGCAAGCCACCAACCGGAGCCACTCCACCACGTGCGCCAAGCCGTCAACACTCACAACACCTGCAGCAGGCGGTCACGAGGCTCGCCCGACCACTGTAGCCACTGTTCACGTGTTTCTACGGAACACTGTGGCTACAGTGGGGTGACCGGTGAGTTTCTCACTTAACCGGTCACCCGGCACGCCACTACTGCCGTTCGCCCGTGCACGCGTTCAGTCTCGCGTCGCCCGCACCTGCCCGCTTCAGCGTCTGCGAGAGCCCTCTTCCTTCACCGGCATGCGCCTGCCTCTCCCAGCGCCTACCTTCGCCCGCCCCACTCGCCCACGTGCACCTCTCCGTGCAGCACTGTGTGCTGCAGTCTCTCCTCTCCTTGCGCCCACTCCCGTCTACGTGTTGCGACCTCTTCTCTCCGTGCGCATACGCGCCTGCGCGTGCGCGTGGAAACCTTCAGACGATGCCCTGAGTGCACAGACGGCTTAACCCGCGCGTCTTCACTCTAGCAGCGCCATCTCTCTCGCTCTCTCTCTCTCTCTCATTTTCTCTCACAACACTCTCCCTATCTCTTTATCGACACTCACACGCATCCACTCACACTTTCATACACACACACACACCTATACACTATTATATACATATATATGTATATATACATATATATATATATATTTATATTTATACATATAGTCATACTTATATACTTATGTATTAGTATACATACATATATATATACATATATCTATATACTTATATATATATATATATACATATATCTATACATATATTAGTACTTATATAACTATGTATTAGTCTATATACATACATATATCTATATATATATTATTACCTATATAACTAAGTATAGATACATATATATATATATACATATATATATATATATCTGTCTACATATATCTATATACATATATTACTATATATATATATATATATACATATATATACATATATATATATAACTACATATAGACCTATATATTTATAACCATATATACATATAGATATATTCACATATATACATATATATTTATTTTCACATTATTTACCATACGTGGTATCGCGGGGAATATCTACACCAGTTGCTGATATTCCCCGCTACATGCATACAAAAGGCGTGGTTGCACACATCTTCCGCCATCCATCCTACACTCCATGCAGCACCTCGTCCTGCCGGTTGCGTCTTTCTAGACAATGACTGACTCAACACCATGCTACACTCCATCTCCACCTCCACCCCCACCCCTTTATACATATATAATATATACCTATATATATATACTATATTTACTTTATTTCTGTTTCTCTTTCCTGCTAGTGAAAAGATAAAAAAATATCTAAAATAGAAAAGATAATCCTTGATTTACAGGTACTCCGTCTTGCAAATAGCAAGACCCATTTTGGAACCCTATTTTGGCTCAAAGCCAAGAACTTAATTTTGAGGGTGTGCCTCAAGGACAAAGATTACCAGAAAAATCTAAATAGAAAAAAAAACACCAAAAACACAGTAAACGAACGGAAGAGACTCGTTATAAGAAAGGCGTAGAAACTTAACTTGTAACCCCACTTCCCTGAGTTCAACCCTAGGCCTAAAAGTGACCAAGATAAAATCAAGTAGGCCAGGTTAAAAAATTTTGTAAAGAGATGGTTAGGTCCGATTTAGGTTAACCACTATACACACTTTAACGATAAAATCACCATATTAACAACCTATCCGGACTCGACACCATACCTTTTCTGGCGCCGTTGCCGGGGAAGTGCGCCTGCAAGTAAGTTTCTATTCCATTCCTTTCATTTTTCTCTTCTCTCTTCATGGGTGTTTTTGTTTTTTGTTGTGCAGGTGAACCTGTTGCAACGAGAAGGTAGGCAGATGAAGTCGAAGATGTGGACAGATCCAAGGCAGGAACGAGAGCGTGAAGACGCCAGCACCGCACTGGAGCTCCTCACACGTTGTTGCACAAGTAAGTCTTCTTTTCTTAGCAACTTAGGTTAACTTGTCCCACTAATAAAAAAAAAAATTAAAAGCTAAAAAAAACTAGAAAAACTTCTTGGGATCTCTTGGGGCAAGTGGATTAAAATTTACTTGTTTGATTGATTGCCTTTACTCCCACCGCCCCTTGATTTCCCGCAAAACTTCGCATAGCGAAAATCCAAGAATATTTATTCTTGAATTTTTCGCCGTGTGAAGTATTCATTGAGGCAAATAAAAAGATTGATTACACCCCTCTTTTGCCTCACTTATCTGCAAATTCGGGATCACCTTTTTGGTGGGGAGACTTGGAATTGAGTTGATTCCAACCCCACCATGACTTTTCAACTTGCCTAAGATTCGATCCCGAATAACTCAACCCTAATAATTTGATTTTCTTTATCGTTTGGTTGAGCCTTGTGTGGACATCATTTTGGTGATTGGGAGCACTTGAATTGAAGTGCTTTGGCTCCCTTTCACATAAACTCTAAAACTGATTCGTGCATCCACACATAGAAATCTCCATTTAGGGTAGCCCATTGCATTTTAGCATGCATTAACCAACTGATATTGAATAAGGGTTTGTTGGGCTTTGAAGAAAACTTGTATTCTCTCAAAAACCCGGAGATTGGTTGAATTGGTAACTCAGCGAAATCCTAAAATCCATACTACTAAAGGCTGAACTCTAAAAACCATTCACCAATTAAAAACTTCAATTCGGGGAGATTTCCCCATTGCATGCTTGTTTACACACTCTGAAAATCAATCACTTGGGCATTACCCGTAAACAACGCCCTTCACATTCCAGAAGCACTTGACCTTAAGCCTTTAAATAAAATTGGTAGTAACTTGACCCTTATTAAGGATTGGAGGTCTAACTACCTGTGTGTAGCGTCTATGTGCTGGTGAGAGTTCCCGCATGCTATCGGGTGTCTAAGACTGGGGCAAACGGCCTTTCAATCTGGCCCGGTGGTTCCGCGGTGCTTGCATTCGATTCCGTAGTTCATGATAGTAGGTAACTTAGATCTTTACGTCTAAGGGCATACTGTAGAGGTTAGGAAGTTGATTGAATTGATTTGTCATCAAGTATACCTTTGCGACGTCATTTCTCTCATCTCTTTTCCCTTCTCATCTCCCCAACTCTTCATGCGGTAGTGCATGTTTGGGAGGAGGTCACAAAACCCTGAACTGTTTGAATTGCCTGATAAATTTAGAAAAGAAGCCGAATCGTCCTCCTCCTCCACAAACATGGCTGCACGCCCACCCCCAAATCCCGAGGGAGGAAACCGCCCTCAAAACACACCAGGTGGTGGAGCCTTAGATCCCATAACCCACCTCCAAGCCCAAATGAAAATGTATAATGAACAAATTGAAGCCATTCGGGAAACATTGGAGGAAATGCAGAACCCTCCCGAACCGGAGGAGCTTAGGTCTCTTAGCTCCTATCAGAATCTTGCTGCTATAGAGAACATAGGACAAATTCGAGTCCCCATGGGTGGGGACGACTTTGAACTAAAACCTAATATAATTGGCCTAATAAATTTTCAATTCCATGGTCTTGCAAGTGAAGATCATTTTCTCCACTTGGAAGACCTAACCCGACTGGCTGAAACGGTTAAACCAAGAAATGTCGGGTTACCTATAGTCATGAAAATGTTCCCGTTTTCATTGCAGGATAAAGCATCGCGGTGGTTACTCACCCTCGGGAGAACCATCCACTCTTGGGAAGAGATGCGAACAATGTTTCTCAAGAAGTTCTTCCCAATCAGGAGAACCAATGCGCTTCGCTGTGCTACCACTTCATTTACGCAACAAAACGGCGAACAATTTCATGAGGCATGGGAGAGATATAACGACCTCCTCAAGAAGTGTCCGCACCACGGTCTGCCTAACTGGCATATAGCTCAGATTTTCTACTATGGGCTAAATGAGACTTTGAAGCAGATTGCAGAAGCTTCCAGCAGAGGGAACTTTATGAATAAAGACGAGAATGGAGCATTTGAATTGTTTGAAAATATGAGTGAAAACTCGATGAACAATGCTTCCATTGTCGCCTTTAATCGTACCAACCAGCCCCGAAATGTCCACGAAGTTGACACGGGACCCTCCCATTCATCCACTGATCTCAGCCTTATCGCACAAAAATTGGATGAAGTCTCCGTCGTGCACAAGAAGCTGGACGAGCTTCTGGCCAACCCCACCCGTTCTATGGCAAACACCCCCACCTCACCACTTCGTCACAATCCAAATTCTTCCAACACCAGCCTTATCCCAAGAAACCCCATAAGACCTTCCTTACCGAGTGTCGTGCCGAGCGACTCGGTAAGTCATGTGGAACTGGCTTCTGCGAGCCAGTATTTTGACATGGAGGACCAAGCCTCCATGTGCTCGGACGCATATTTACACACAGACACGTCTTCTGGCATAGAAGACGCTTGCACCCTGGGGAACAACCCGTTCTCTACCACTTATAGCCCAGGGTGGCATAATCATCCGAACTTCGCATGGTCCAACAACCCGCAGCACCAAAACCCCGCGGGTGGACCAATGCGACCATCTGAACCCGTCATCCCAAGGGCCCAGTCTAATCCTATGGCGAATCCGCCATCAGGCCCTTACTTACCACAAATCGAACACGCATCAAGTCCTCTTGACAAATTGATGTTAATGATGACGGATATGTCAAAGCGCCATGAAGAGAAAATGACCTCTCTTCAGCACCAATTGGAACAACAGAATGCTAAGATCAGTCAACTACGCATGATGACTCGATCTCAGGGCACTCTGCCCACCCAACCTGTCCCAAACCCACGAAATTTCGTACCCTGTGGTCCTCAACCATAGGTACAACCTTCTCAGGGGCAAGTTCATCAAATTCTGTAGGCTCCAAGCATTCCATCGGGATTTCAGGCTAATCCCGCTACAGCACCTCACTCTTGTGTCGCTATTGCGAACCCTCCTCCGCCGTATGATCCCACTGGACCAGCATCGTCCAACGCTATCACTACGAGGAGCGGTAAGCAGACCGTCGATCCGCCTCGACCTGATCCTGGCCCATCTTCTTCATCACCTTCTCATTCGGGATGCGCACCGCATTTGCGAGAGGACGATACACCCAAATTGGTGCCAGAATCAATTCCATTCCCTGAGGCTCTACTGAGGGAGGCAAAAGGCAAGAAGAAAGGCACGCAGGCCTTTCATAACCTGCATAATTTGTTTAGGGATGTAGAAATCAAAGTACCCTAGCTCGAGGCTATCGATCACATACCTACTGTCGCCTGATTTTCCAAAGACTACACAACACCTAGGCGACAATCAAAGAAAACCGAAAATCCGGTGGTTCTCTCGCCTCATGCGAGTTGTGCTATACTGTCAAATCTACCACCGAAGCATAAAGATCCGGGCACACCGCTTATTTCCTGTAGCATCCAAGGCTTCAATTTTAACCGTGCCCTACTTGATCTAGGATCTTCCATAAATCTTATACGGACCATCATGCTCAAAAAATTTTCCTTGGGAAATCTGAAACCCACCCTGTCACGTTACAGTTGGCAGATCGTTCTGTCAAAATCCCGAAGGGTGTGGTGGAAGACGTGGTGGTTAGGGTCAACAGTCTCTATTTTCCTATTGACTTTCTTGTTTTCGATATGGAAGTTCCTAGCTCACTTTCTGATTGTCCGATCATCCTTGGTCGACCTTTCTTGGCCACAGCCCATTCCCTTATCGACTGCGAGACGGGCTGTATTGAGATTGCCGTTGGATCTGAAAAGGTCAAGCTTAACATCTTCAAGGAAGCCAAGAACTTTGATTGCGATTGCATCAAGGATGACACGTCTGACGAGGACATGACCGTCAGCACGTGTATCGTACTAATTGGGACCTATTCTGACTGCTGCGGATTACCTGACGACTGCCTGCTCAACACATACTATGGTGTTCCCCCATCCCTCCCTATTCCCGTACCTTCTCCTGACCAGACTTCTGACGAGGTTTTCTCCACTTCCCATACCTCGTGGTCTGAGTCATATCCGGGCTACTCACCGCTGGTCCACACTCCTGAAGATTGGATTGCCCTTTCTTTCCCGCCAAATCAGGCAGATTTGCAACTCCACATTGGGACCTTGAGCCCACATCCTACTCACTGGGGCTATTCCCTTTTGGATCCATATTCAAGAATCCCCTCTTCTTGGGCAATCTGAGGGCCAACTTCTTCCTCCTGACCTATTTTCTAATCCTCCTGGGACACTCTCGTCCCAAGAAATGCCAGACCTTTCACCATCCACCATCACTTTTCGTGCCACTATCACAAGCACTTCACTTTTCGTGCCACCACCCACCATCCACCCACCCTACCACCCTGCTGTATACCCTACACCTCAGCTCTTGTTACCCGATCTTTCATCCTTTCTCTACCTTTCCCTGCATGCATATGAGGACATAGCATTGCTTAGCATGGGGGGGTGGATAGGCATCCATAGGATCTGGGTATTTTATGGTATCATGTACTTTCCACCTATTTATAAATATGCAAGAAAAAGAAAAAGAAAAGGAAATAAAAATATATATATGTATATAGATAAATGGTGTTTAGTAATGATCTGAAAGCTGAAACAAAAATACAATAAGTGTTTATGGATATTCAGCCATTGTTTTGAAGACTTTCCAAGCCACAGAAGCTTGATTCGCTCAGGCTTGGCTTAATTCACTTGAGCATTGACAAGATAGATCGAAATCTCTCCTAACTAAGGATGTATTCTTGTACTTGAGACACCAGTATAGGATCCATTGGTTTGCTTCTACTTGAGAGCTTAAGTAAACTTGGTTCACACTACACATATCAAGAAAGACCAGGTGAACATAAGATCCAACCCTAGTGTTCATTAGGGAAGGTGGAGTCCTTACCTGTGCACGCAAGTAGACTTTTTATCCCAGGCTTTAGTCTTATGTTTAGGAGCGACTCTTTCCACCAAGAAAGAACTCTCCCACCAAAAAGAAAAGTGTGCTCCTCCAAATAAGGTTGTAAGAGATATACTGACACGTGTTTCAAAAAAAAAAATGCAAATAAGTTAGTATATCTCGCAAATGTCTATAAAGTCTCTGCCCTAAAAAAAAATTCTTCAGGGCAAGTCGCAAATACCCTGTTTTTCTTGTGAGCCACAAATATCAGAAAATGGGAATTAAGTTTTCCATCATCTTCTTAGGGGTCAATCCGAAAACACGAGCTGAAACTGGGACCAACCTGTACTTAAAAATTCGTGAAAACCTGGGCTTGAGTCTTAATGTTCATCTGGTCAGTCTTGATCCTTCACTAAGCACTAGCCATAACCTCTTGAGCTCTCGAGTACGGCAAAAACCTCCTGGGTCCTGGAAATAGTACTTAAGGTTTAAATATCATGAGTCCTGGTTAGTTGAGAGATGATCTATGTCATGTGAGACTTAAAGTACTGGTAGTCTTCTCTGCAATTGGTTTTCACAATATCAAACAATAAACACACCTTTGTCGCCTCATAAGAAAATCTTCAGCTTAAGATCATTTCAAAATACTACAAAAAATGTTTTGCTAGGGACTACCAAAAGATAGGCATGGTGGTATGATTGCACTGCAAAAATACACCTGCAATTGTGCAGTCTTGTGCTATTTCTTAGCATTACCAATGCATATTAGGTCTCCATAGTCGCATTGTAAAAATACATGCATGCATGCATTTAATTTAGAGGGGAGGAGAGTGAAATAAGTGGCCTTGCAAATAACATTTTTACTCAAGTGCATCTTTGCAAAATTCACCTTCCTTTTATTTTTATTTCTACTTGACTTTCAAACTCTTCCCGCGGCTGCATGACAACTTCTCTTCGCACCATGTCCTGCTCCCCCTCTCCTTGCCAGCCCTACAGCCGCCACTCCCTACCGTGAGCCATGCATGAGCCATGCACAGCCAGGGCATGGCTGTGCATGCTCTCCTCTTCTTTAAAAAGAGGGAGGCTCCTTCTTGCAAAAGCCAGTCTGGTCCTCCACGAAAAAATCCATCCACTTCTCCTTCCAGGCCACCGTCCTCTCCTCCCGCTCCCTCCATACGCAGGACCTCCTCAGAGGAGACACCCTGCGGGCAGGAGTCTTCACTATGGTGCACACCCACCACTATGAAACCACCATCGCCCAGCTCTTCAAAGAACCGGTGGGTGTGGTGGCCTTCGGTCCCTATTTCAAGTTCCAGCCATTCCCGCCATTGGAGTGGAGCTTCAAGCTTTGAAGCTCAAAGCTCCGCACGCAGCAGCACCCATCCTCGCTTCCGCGCACGCCTGTAGGCCGCCCTCGTCTCTAGCGCACGCCTGCAGGCACCATCGCCTCCCGCTTCTTCACCCTGTCATGCTCTCTCTTCCGCCCGCAACCGGCCACTGTGCGCCTCTGTAGCGGTCGGCCAAGTCTCACCGTGCACCCCAGCAGCACCCTCAAGCCTCCACGCAAGCAGCAGGTTGCCCTCGCCCTCCACTGCGCATGCCAGTAGCTCTCTCCGCGCACTCTGCCGCGACATCCCACCTGCAAGCCACCAGCCGGTGCCACTCCACCATGCGTGCTGAGCCGTCCGCACTCACAGCACTTCTAGCAAGCGGTCGCGCGGCTCGCCCGACCACTGTAGCCACTATTCACGCGTTTCTGCAGAACACTGTGGCTACAGTGGGGTGACCGGTGAGTTTCTCACTTAACCGGTCACCCGACACGTCGCTACTGCTGTTCGCCTGCGCACGCGTTCAGTCTCACATCACCCGTACTCGCCCGCTTCATTCGCCCGCGTGCGCCCGCCTCTCCCAGCGCCTGCCTTCGCCCGCCCCACTCGCCTGTGTGCATCTCTCCGGGCAGCGCTATGCGCTGCGGCCTCTCCTCCCCTTACGCCCACTCCCGTCAGTGTGCTGCGGAAATATATATATATTGATATATATACATATATTTATATACATATATATATATACATATATATATATACTTATATTTATATATATAGTCGTACTTATATACTTATGTATTAGTATACATACATATATATATACATATATCTATATACTTATATATATATATACACACATATATATTTACATATATACATATACTTATACACACACACACACACACACACACACACACATATATATAGACATATATCTATACATATATTAGTACTTATATAACAATGTATTAGTCTATATACATACATATACATATGTATATATATATCTATATACTTATATATATATACACATATATATACTTACATATATACATATATTTATATACATATATCTATATATATATTATTACCTATATAACTATGTATAGATACATACATACATATATATATATATATATATATACACCTACTTATATATACATACATATATACATATATATCTATATAACTATATATACATATATATATCTATCTACATATATCTATATACATATATTACTATATATATATATACATATATATACATCTATATAGTATTATATACATATATATACATATATATATATATATATATAAATACATATAGACCTATATATTTATAACAATATATACATATAGATATATTCACGTATATACATATATATTTATTTTCACATTATTTACCATACATGGTATCGTGGGAATATCTGCACCAGTTGCTGATATTCCCCGATACACGCGTACAAAAAGCATGGTCACACACATCTTCTGCCATCCATCCTACACTCCACGCAGCACCTCGTCCTGTCGGTTGCATCTTTCTAGACGACGACCAACTCGACACCGTGCTACACTCCATCTCCGCCTCCACCCCCACCCCTTTATACATATATAATATATACCTATATATATATATATACTATATTTACTTTATTTCTGTTTCGCTTTCCTGCTAGTAAAAAGATAAAAAAATATATAAAAGAGAAAACAAAATCCTTGACTTGCAGGTACTCCATCTTGCAAGTAGCAAGACCAGTTTTGGAACCCTGTTTTGGCTCAAAGACAAGAACTTACTTTTGAAGGTGTGCCTCAAGGACAAAGATTACCAGAAAAAAAATCTAAATAGAAAAAAAAAACCAAAAACACAATAAACGAACGGAAGAGACTCGTTGTAGGAAAGGCGTAGAAACTTGACTTGTAACCCCCCCTTCCCTGAGTTTGACCCTGGGCTTAAAAGTGACCAAGATAAAATCAAGTAGGCTAGGTTAAAAAATTTTGTAAAGAGATGGTTAGGTCCGATTTAGGTTAACCACTATACACACTTCAACGATAAAATGACCATATTAACAACTTATCCGGACTCGACACTAGTGGCGCAACCCAGGCCGCCTATGCGCATGCATGCGCCATCGCACGAGCACAGCAGTGCGGGTACACGTGCACGTGTGGAGGCACGCATGCACAGTAGCGCAGTGCGAGGCGCAACGAGTGTGTAGAGTGCGTGTGCACATGACAAGGGTGCACAAAGCGCGCACCAGCATAGCAGTAGCATGGGTGCAAGGTTGTCTTCAACGACATTTGTGGTGGATCTTCAGTGACATTTATGACCGTCACTAAGTGTCTTGTATAAGAAATTGATCCATTCCTCCACTAAGAAAGGACCCCTACTCCTCTCATTCTTCTTCATCTCTTCCTTTCTTCTCCTCACGACCTCCAAGACTCTAGAGAGAGCTTGTCCCAAGCCCGAGATGCTCCTCTAGAGTAGAAAATAAACATTTGTTCCCACTTCTCATCCTCCTTCGTGAAGCATCCCATGCCTGTTTTCTCACCTCCCTTCGGGAAGAAGATCCTCCCCGTGACGAAGTCCTGCCCTATCCTCCTTCCTCTGCCACTGTTCTCCCTCATCCCGATCCTCACTACCTTCTCCAGTGTGCCATCAGAGTGAGCCATCCTCCAAGCAACCGTCGAGGGGGATTCTTCTCACCTATCTTTATCTTTTCGCTTCTGTTGTGTAGTTTTCCCACTTTCATAGTTGTAATAAACATTTGATTAGAAATCCATAATTGTTTCTCTCTCTTTCTTTCTCACTGCATTATTTTTGCAAGTAGATAAAGTTTTCATTAACCTAATCTCTAACTTGATAAAAATACAAAAAAAATTATAAAAGATAAAAATGACAAAAATAAATAAAAGCGAAACGCAGATTTCAAAACCAAATATTTGCCTCCTAGTGTTTGACCCAGGATTCCTTTCGAGTTTCGGTTATAAATATTATCTAATCGATGGATTTTCTTACGAATCAAACTATGACGACAGGTTTCTAAACTCAAACCTTTTCGCAAAGAATCTCCGCCCCATCATTTTTGTACCATTGCCGAGGATGCGGCGGAAATTCATCATTTTGGAAACCCATCGTCGTAGTTTGATTCGCAAGAAAATCCATAGATCAGATAATATTTATAACCAAAACTTGAAAGTAGTCCTAGGTCGAACACGGGGAGGCGAACGTTTGGTTTGAAAAATCCGCATTTCACTTTTTATTTGTTTTTGTCATTTTATCTTTTATAATTTTTTTGGTGTTTTTATCAAGAAAGAGATCAGATCGATGAAAACATTACCTAACTAATCTACTTGCAAAATATAAGAGAGAGAGAAAATATCAATATATTGATGAATAAATGTTTCCTACAACTATGAAAGTGGAAAAACTATACCAGAAAGCTTAAAAGATAGAGATAGGTGAGAAGAATCCCCTTCAACGGTCTCGTGGAGGACGGCTCGCTCTAATGACGCCCTAAAGAAGGTGGTGAGGAGTGGGATGATGGAGAACGGCAACAAAGGAAGGAGGATGGGGCAGGATGTTGTCGCGGCAAGGATCTTCTTTTCGAAGGGAGGTGAGAGGATGGCTGCAGGATGCTCCACAAAGGGGATGAGAGGCAGGAATAAATGTTTCTTTTCTACTCTAAAGGAGCATCCTGGGCTTGGGCAAGCTCTCTCTAAAGCCTTGGAGGTGGCAAGGAGAAGAAAGGAAGAGATGAAAAACAATGGGAGGGGTAAGGGTCCTTTTATAGTGGAGGAAAGGATCAATTTCGTATACAAGACATTTACTGATGGTCATAAACATCACTAAAGATCCACCACAAACATCACTGAAGACAGCCTTGCGCCCACGCTACCGTTGCGCTAGCATGTGCACACGCTTTACGCATCCACTGCGCCTCTCGCTGCACTACTGTGCATGCGTGCCTTCGCACGCGCGTGCGATGGTGCATGCGTGCGCATGGGCGGCCTGGGTTGCGCTACGTGGCCCGATCATGATCGGGCCATCCATCTTCTTTTCTTTGTAGGGCCTGCTACAAAGGTTGGATCGTAGCGCCCATGCTGCTATGATCGTCAACTCGAATCCATCCGTGAGGTCAAATTTGTTGCTTGAGGCTCTGAATTGCATCACCAAGTCCCTAGGCCGTTGATCTTCCTTGGACTACATATAGTGCTACAAGACTCTAATCAAGGCGATTTTGGAGGGGTTAGACTCTAATCGTCATCCTAATCAGATCCGTATGATCGGATTGTCAATCCGAGGCTCCAAATTAAATCTTCTCTCCTGGCCATAAAAGAGCGCAATTAACCTAAATTATACACAAACTACTCTAAATGCAAAATGATGCATGCTATGCAATATTTATAATATGGAATGCATATCTAAGCCTAGAGACATGCATAAATAGGCATTTTAACCTAAATTTATGTGTCTACATCATACCCCCATGCCTATCTTTTGCTAGTCCCTAGCAAAATTAAACTATATGCTATGTATAAAAATAGAATTAGGGCTCGATCGCTTAAGGCATTAATTATTTATTAAGGAAAGGAAATTTCAATTAAGGGCCTAAACTACGAAGACTTAACAGTACCCAAGTGTCTGCCAAAATGTAGACCACCAAAGTCCTCACCTTATTTGAAAAGGGAAGAAACATTTTTTTGCTTTTTCTTCTTTTCTATTTTTTTTTTTGGATTTTTGGAGTTTGAGAGTTTCAGGATAACTTTTTACGGCTACCCGACTCACCCAAGACTCAAAAAGGACTCTAAGTGCTAAGCATCTTGTGAAAGGGTGATAGGCTTACTAAGCGGCCGTTAAAATGGACTTCAGGTTTCTACGACCCTAGGTGACCTAAAGAGTTCTACCTAAAGGTTATCTTTCCTATCAGTAGCTTTCTCCTTACTTTTTTTAATTTTTATGGTGTCAATACAAGGGCACACCTAGTGTATATTTTCCTGGTTTATTCTACTTCCCCGCTTCTTCCCTAAGTGTTTTGGGAAGTATTTATGTATTTTTGTGAGCTGGGCTCTAGACAACCGACCAATGGGCTATTACGCACGGTAACATGCCAGCCATGCTACCCTAGAAAGTTTATAACTACCCAATTTCCATAAAAACCACCGAAAAGTGAGTTAGTGCAAATAGTGTGTAGATGCATAAACTTAAAGTCCCCTCAAATCGGAGGGCAAGTTGATAAGTCATGTACTTATCACCCTAATTTATTTACCAAATTAAAATAAAATTAACTTGGTGAGGATTCAAGACTAAGTCCACATTCGAGTGGACACTCGGGCTAATTAAGCCATAAGCCTGAAGAGTTTAAGTGTTCAGGTCCTAAAGTATCATTTCCTAAAGTTAATAACTTCCAAATGCCTAAGTTCTCTTCTCCTAATTTCTTTCTTTTATTTTTTAAGAAAATAAAAATAAAATAATTTCCACAGAGTTAACAAAATGATTTCAGGAATTAGTTATCCACCCCCTATGCCTAAATGATGCAATGTCCTCATTGTAAAAATAAAGACATGAAAAGGGCAGGGTAAACAAAATATCACCTGAATTTCGTGAAAATCCGATCAACTCTGCAGAGAGAAGAGAGTATACACATGCGCTAAGTTTAATGCCTTTAGCTAGGAATAAAATACATACAAGGAAGAAATGGAGAATTCACAAGTGCAGGTCAGAATCAAAATCAAAAGACTAATCCTCAAACCTGCCAGTAGAAGATGTCCACAGATGTGGATCAAGTTGTGGTGCAGACCCATGCCCCAGGGTCGAGTGGTTCTAAGGTTTTGGATGAAAATCACCCAGAATCGAAGATTATTAAGCTTTTGGGGTCAGGCCTTCGATTTGGTGGTGTGCAACCCAAGACTAAAGTGTTGAACAAAAGGTAAATTCGATTCACTAGGTTCAATTGTACACTTAAAGTTCATCTCAAAAAGATAGTCAGTTATTCTAAGCATGGGTTGCACATCAAAGATATCATAAGAGTCCTGGTAAAAAGTCGGTGGTTTTAGGTCAACAGGAACCCATAAATCCAAAATTGTGTTTCCCTCAAAGTTAGCCTTCCAAATTTTTATTGCCAAATTCCTTTCCTCTAAATTCAATGTTTCTAGGACCGCCAAATCATTGTATACCCCATCTAAAGTACCCAACTACAGCAATTATGGCTCAATCAGGATTGACTTGGGTCTAGTGATCTCAAGAATATCATAATTTAGCTCTTCAGGGTATGGTTGAGCAATGGGGCTACTGATTGAATCATCAGGATTCAGATCATCCAAGTTAGCCCCAACTGTTGGTGCTAGAGCACCACGATCATTTGTTTTGATGATAACAAAACACGTGTTATTTAACATTTGCAATTTGAGTCCTAGATTTCAGGTCAATTGCAAATGTGGACGTGTTTAGACAGAGTTCAAGCTCGCATCCAGGACGGATTGGAGGAGCTTGATGGAAAACACAGGAGGTTCGCGTGGAGCGAAAGATTGGAGATGGAAGACAAGAAGAATAGGATAGATTCTTTTTTATCCTTTCATGTATCTCTTGTATTTATTTTCTTGCTCTTTTTGATTCCTTAGAACATTATGTTAAAGAGCCTCAAAGAACCCTAACAGTAGTCCTAGGAACACCTGCACAACCCTAGGATACTTAGGTTTTCTGTAGAACACTTAGAAAACCAATATAGGGTTAAAACAGCATTTCCAGACGTCTAATCCCAAATCAGACGTCTGATAAAGAATTTTAAGACGTCTGACTGTTGTTTCAGACGTCTGATAACTGTTAGGCTGGACTTAGTTTTCTGTCAGATGAAATCAGACGTCCAGACCTTAGACCAGACGTCTTAGAAGACGTCTGATGGATTTGCCAGACGTCCAGATAGTGGACCGTTGGCTGGCTTAGAAGACACTCAAGAATATGACCGTTAGAGCCTTATCAGACGTCCATAGGACTTCACAGACGTCTGATAAATGACCGTTTTGCCTCGGCTGACCCAAAATCTCTAATCAGAGATTTTCTAGCCGTTGCAACGTTTGGAAATCAATTCCCACAGTAAAAGTAGGTTTCCAGACGTCCAGACTTAGTGCCAGACGTCCTGTATGTCGTCTGATGGACTTGCACAAAAACCCTGTTTAGATCTGATTCAAGTCAGGGAGAAACCCGCATAGAATCAGACGTCTGACCTTGGAATCAGACGTCTTAAAGTGGCCTTCCAGACGTCTGATGCCAGAGTTAGACGTCTGATAACCCTGTGAAGTGTAATCATTGTCCTGATTTCGGCCTGATTCTCTTGGGCTTTGCACCCAACGGCTATGGAAGCTTTTCCAAGCCTTCCAAAGCCTTCCTAAGGCCTCTATAAATAGAGGGGAACCTTTGTAACACAAACACACAAGAAACACACCTAGAGAGACATATACACACTAAGACACACACCTTGCAATACACTTTCAAACCTTTTGTGTCCAAAGAAAAGACTCTCTTGCTCTCCAAGCTCAGGCTCCATTTTCTTGAGAGCATTCAACCGTTGCGCACCCGCTCTCTCGCCGTTGTTAACGAGAGCGACGTAGCGCCATCGCGTGGCACACGCACCGCGTCATCGTCGACGCACTCCTTGCAAAGGGGAGTTTCCTATTTCCTATAGAAGCTAGGTTTAATTATTTTGTTGGCTCTATAGGACTATTGTTTCTTTTATCTTTGTATTTTTGTTGGGTATTCGCTTTGCGAATTCCCGTCTCCTTCGTGGGACAAAATCCTTCTCGTGGAGAGAAGGGGTTGAGGAACGCTACCCTCGTACTTGTAGCGTGGTTGTATTGAGGTTGAATCACCCTCGTTCAAAGTGATTCGGTTAGTGGATTTGATCAACTTGGTTGATCGGAAAATCCTAACTCGAGAGGGTTAGGTGGTGGTTTTCACCCGGTTTGGGTTTCCACCTAAAAATTACTTATGTACATTGTGTGATTGCTTATTTTTGTGATATTGCTTTATATATTCAATTCCGCAATTTTATTACGTCACCCCTCCTGGTAGGGACAAACTTTCACCAACATGATCATAATCTTAAATAATCAGGCTATCAAAAGGTTCGTCATGCTCCTCGAGCTCGTTCGTCTCACTGCAATCATTTTCCTTAACTTCAAGTGAGACATCACTCAGAGATTCCTAACCCTTAGAATTAAAGAATTCTTGATCCTCATTTATATATGTCTCAAAATCATATGTCATTTCATGGTCTATGGAGACATATTTTTCATCGTTCCTTGGCTCAAGGATCTCAGGTAAAGCAATCGGTTCATCCTCAATCAGTTGCTCTAGACCAACCTGGTCATCTCTACTCTTATAACATGTATCCCCCCCGATGGGCGCCTGAGCAGGTTCAAACATTGGCTTTCCTGAAGGGGGTTCATCTTGAGAATCATCCTAAGATTGGACTAAGGGAACCACGAATTTCATCCTCAATCTTGACAATTTCCTAAGTAGAAACTAACCTGGGCCCCTATCATTAACATCTTGGAGACATTCCAATAACGAACTATTAAGCTCATCAATTATTTTGATCATGGTCTCCAATGCTTCAGTGCATGGTGTTGGCTGAGCTTCTAAAGATTGTATAGTGTTTCTCAAGTTAGCCAGCACCCTATCTTGGACCTGGTTCACCTGAACCAAATGGTTCAGTTCAGGGTTGGGTGGGTTCGGGTTAAAATCTAAGGGAGTCAAGATATTGAGGTTCTCAGGGTCCTCCCTGATAGTAGGTTGTTTCAGGTTTTTCAAAGAATGGTGGTGAACTATATTTAGCATATTCCTAGGGAGGGTAGGTGTTATAGTCAAACATATCCCTCTTGATTGTAGATTGGGTTAGGTTGATCATCAAAGGGTAGAGATCCATAATCATTATAGGTGTGAGAAGGATGATAATCATAGTCTTGTTATCTAGGGTTAGGCCCTGGACACTGAGGTCCGGATTAATATCCCCAATCAAAGTTATCTCAGCTAGGAGATGGGTAATCATAAGTCGAGTCGGGATAGTAATCATCTTGAGGATACATGTTGGTAGGAGGGTAGGATTGGAAATGTGTGAAAGATGTGAAAGGATACATTGTCAAGTAAGGAGATAAATCAGAAGACAGACAGGTGCCCTGTAGTATAATCAACCAAACCTGTCCTTATGTGGGTAGCCTAAAGATCTACAGGCTCTCAGAACCCATCCTAAGATTATAAATGATTTAGTCTACTTTTATCCAGTCAATCCAACTAGTTAGAGGGAGAGCACACACATTTTAACTGATCATTAAGGGCACAACCCATCTAAAGGTTCCATCACATTCCATGAGCACAATCATCCCAAGCCTAATTAAAACTGAGTAGATGTTGGCCTTAAGGATTGATTCGCTCTTTGGGGCTCAGATTGAGATTGTTTTCAATTAATCTGCTTCTACTGGTCCATCTGATGTCTAGTTAGGGGAGTAGTGTCAAAGTACTACGGTTGGGGGGTATCAACGGAACCAAAGGTGCAAGCTAAAAGAAGAACCTTCTCCCCATCCCCTCCACAACTAGGGTTTGCAAATAAGGTTATTTGATGATGTGACTTTTAGGGTTTAACCTTGTTTAGTAGCTTTTATGGTTTAATCTTTAGGTGTATTCAATCAAGGATCAGTAGAACACTTTAGGTTTTGAAAGCACTGGTGATGATATATTCCTTTAGAAATCAAAAAATAATGTGGAGTGCCTAGTTCAACCCTAAAGATCAATCTTAAGTGTCAAGCTACTTGATGGATCTCTTTTATCTTAAATGGTGCAGCCTAAACAAATCAATCAATTGGCCTATTCGCACCACAGATTAAGGCACACATTGTGTTAGCCTAATCAGATTTCTACCGACTTATGTGTATTGAATTGAAGTGTATCGGGTCCACAGGTCAGATCCCGTTAAGTGGTAGAATCAATGCAGAGTGGTGTGCCTTAGGTCAAGAGTTGTGGATGTTTAATGTGTGTAACTTTCAATAAATCCCACAATCATTTTTTTTTTTTAATTTTCTTTTTATGCGAGGGTAAGATGAGTGAAGGTGGCAAACAAGACAAACAACTTCTATCCTAGGGTTCGTGAAAACACCTAAGTAGATTAGGTCTTGATTATTAAGGTGACGAAATGAACTAGTGGGTGGGGGAAAACTTACTGAAATCTCTACCTGCACTTTACTCCAATCTACCATCTTTAGCTCCTCGATCGGGTTCCTGCAAGACAATGAATCAAAGAAGAAAGATAGGTTAGAAAAATATGTAAGTAATGCGGAGAAACTCGGAAAGAACCAAAGAGCATTGCTTCCCCGGCAACGGTGCCAAAATGATGAGGTGAATTTTTTTGCAAATTGAACTACAACGACGGGTTTTCCAAACTCAAACCTTTTCGCGACGAATCTCCTCATCAAGGGGTGGTTACTGAGGGGGGCTGGGATGGTGCCACGTGGCACCATTTTGGTGGTCTGATAACACGACGCAAGGGGGTAGTAATTAGGTTGAATATGGCCCATCTTTAGAATAAAAGGCACAACATAAAGTAGAATAGGAGCATTGCATGCATCAAGTACCAAGACTGCTTATAAACTACATTAATGGCCATTTGTGTAAAGCATGTGTCAAAGCAGGCCCCAGATGAGCAATTGGACCGCACGGATGGATTTAGAACGACGAACGGAGTCCAACGGACTCAAGATCGGCCAAATCCGACATCCGGAGCTCCCACAATGGGCCCAAGAAATTCTGACCGTTAATCTAGAGATCAATGGCCCAGAAAAGCGCCACGTCACCCCGCCCCCACCGCTCGCATGCCCTCAAGCCAGCCAAGGACGAATCTCGACCGTTGATCTTCGATCGAACGGCCGAGATCCGTGCGCTCGCCCGCGGTCGCCGCGACAAAGCGCGGGCGTGGCGCAACGGCTAGCGCGCACGCCTGCATCCCAGCGACGCGCGTTCGAATCACGCGGAGCGGAAATCAAGCGAGAGAGAAGGGCGCGGCAAAATTGGGCAGCCCGATCAGCAATGGCGGCCAGGATCGCGCCACGCGGCGGGATGACAGCTCCCGAGCGCCCACGCGCGCGCGCACGCCGGGCGAAAATGCGCACGCGCACGCGCGCCCGAGGCGCGATCTAAGCGCGGGCGTAGGAGGATCTCAGTCGTCCGATCTTCGATCGGACGGCTCTCGTTCAACGTCCACGGATCGCGCATGGAGAGAGAGCGGGGCGGGCAGCTGACCGGCGGCAGGAGAGCTTCACCGACTTATCTGGAAGCGGTTTTAGCGACGTTCTGGATGTCGCTAAAGCACATTCTTCTTTTAGGAAGCCCTTAACTCTATTTAAACCCCCTTCTGCCACCATTCAAGGCATCCTCTCCCACTTGCAACTACTCCACTCCTCTCCTAGCTAGTTTTAGGCACTCTTGTAATCGCCGGAGACGACGAGCCGCCGACGGAGCCTCCTCCACCGCCGTGGCTGCCTCGTCGCTCTCCACTCTCTCTCTACCTCTCTCTCTCTCTCTCTTTTAAGCTTTCATTTACTTTTGTTGAATCATGTATTTAATGTTATAAACCATGAACTATGAATGCATGTTTAATGAAATTATTTTCCGTTTAGTCGCCATTTTAATTTCTGTTTAAAGTGCATGATTAAAACCAAGAGCTTTCTAACCCTAAACTCTCTCTCTATCTCTCGTTTTTCAAAACCGTCTCTTTCGCAAGCAAAACTCCACCTTTTTCGTGACAACAAGTGGTAAACAAAATCCGATTTCCATGCCTCCCTGAGACCGACACTCGGACTCACCTCCGTTTACTTCTTTTAAAACCGACGTATCAAGTGCAACTATAACGACACCTCTTAACACACACGCACGAGACCACGTCACTGTCCATCTTCTATGCTTTCTAGATGACACCATAAATGTCAGATTGCATAGATTTTCACGTTGTTGGGTTGTGATCGTCAATCTAAATTCATCTGTGTGGTCGGATTTGGCATCTAAGGTTCTAATTGGTGCCACCTTACCCCTTGCCTTTAATCTTCCTCAAACTGCATAATGTGCTACAAAACATCGATTAGGACAACTTCAGAGGTGTTGGACTCTGTTCATAAATTCGAGGTCCTGAAATAGATCTCCTCTCCTGGCCATAAAAGGACGTAATTAACCTAGAATTTATACAGACTACTCTAAATGCACAATGATGCATGCTAAGTAATATTTATAATATGGAATGCATATCTAAGCCTAGGAACATGCATAAATAAGCATTTCATCCTAAATAAATGTGTCTATATCATACCCCCATGCCTATCTTTTACTAGTCCCTAGCAAAATCAAATTAAATGCTATGTATAAAAATAGAATTAGGGTCTAATCACTTAGGCCTAAGTTGTTTATTAATAATAGAAAATTTCATCTAAGGTCCTAAACTACAAAAAGTCAACATTACCCGAGTGTCTGCCAAAATGCAAACTGCCCAAGTCCTCGCCTTAACTGAAAATGAAAGATACATTTTTTTTGTTTTTTCTTCTTTTCCTTTTTTTTTTTGGAATTTTGAAGTTGAGAGTTTTGGGATAACCTTTTAAGGCTACCTGACCTGCTTAAGACTCGACAAGGGCTATAAGTGCTAAGCATCTTGTGAAAGAGTGATAGACTCACTAGGTGGCCATTAAAACAGACTTCAGGTTTCTATGACCCTAGGTGACCTTAAGAATTTCTACCTAAAGGTTTATCTTTCCAATTGGTAGCTTTTTCCCTACTTTTTATTTTTTATGGGGTCAACAAAAGGACGAACCCAGTGTATATCTCCCTGGCTTATTCTATTTCTCCGCTTCTTCCCAAGTGTTTAGGAATTATACGTGCATTTCGTGAGCTGGGTTCTGGACAACCAGCCAATGAGCTATTACCACCGACCACTTGCCAACCATACTCATGCAGTTAAGTGTGGCTTATTT
Source organism: Thalassia testudinum (assembly GCA_037157565.1). Lineage (NCBI taxonomy): Eukaryota > Viridiplantae > Streptophyta > Magnoliopsida > Alismatales > Hydrocharitaceae > Thalassia > Thalassia testudinum. The sequence continues at coordinate 66,133,310 of JAZHRO010000007.1, read as the reverse complement.
ATTTATTTTATTCTCCTTTTTTCTATTTTTTCTCTCTTTTTTTTCTTTTTGGGTATTTCTTTTTCTCTTTTTTTCTAAGTAGGTGCTTCCCTGATCTAAGATTTACTTAAAGGCAGTAATAAGAGAATGGTCATGTGGCTGGGCTCTAGACAACTGGTCGATGAGCTGTTACCATTGACAACTTACCAACCATACCACCCTAGATGATTCATTAGCTACCTAATTTCTATAAAAACTATTGGAAAGTGAGTAAGTGCAAATAGTGTGTAGATGCTTAGACTTAAAGTCCCCTCAAATCAGAGGGTAGGTTAATAAGTCATGTACTTATCATCCCAATTTATTAGCCAAATTAAAGTAAAATTAACTTGGCGAGGACTCGAGAACAAGTCCACATTTTAGTGGATATTCGTTCGCTTTTGTGCGAGTTTTAAAGAGAATATCACGTTGTAGTATAACCGACAAAACGTTCAAATAAATATAGAGAATTTTATTACTCAAAAAACTATAGTCTCCGAGGTCGATCATAGGGAGCAAACTCAGTACTTTTAAAACCAAAGAGTATAACTTTTAAATGGAAACAATTGATTCAAAGAGAGAAAGTTATAAAAAGAATTGCTAAAAGAAAATAGAATTGGACATCTGATTTCTTTATCAGACGTCTTAAAAGTAGTATTCTTTCTCTCTTCTACCTTCTTCTTCTTTGGCTCTTCTTCTTTCCTTTCCTGCGAAGACTTCTTCTTCCTGCCTCAAATCTCTACCTTGCGCAGCTTCCTTTCTTCAGAGTTCCTTCTTTTGCTCCTGCTCTTCTATTTCTTCAGTTCTTCTTTTTTGCTTTCCTTCGCCTCTTCCTTCTCTTCTTTTCCCTTGCTGCAGCGGCTAAGTGTTCGCTTCTTCCTCTCTTCCTTCTTTCCTGCGCACACCACAGGCAATGCAAAACCTACCCCCTTCCCTCTACCCAAACATCTCTCTCTTTCTCTGTAATTCGCTCAAGGAATCTCTCCCAGAGCCACACGGGTAATCGGGTCGGATTTCGCACCTGGGACCAGGCGCACTGGCAGGTGGGTGATGCGCGAGGAGTGCTTAGGATAGGGTCGGGTCGGATCCTGCTAGATCCGCGAGGTGAAACCGCGGACGAGGCAGGCGTGGGTCAAGTGAGGGACCTCACCCTTGTGCTTTCGGAGGCAGTAAGAAGAGAATACAAATTCAACTTAAAGCGTACCGGTGCGTTGTGTTTAGCCGATGTGGGACTATCTAGCCCGCCCCAATTTCGCGCGCGCCCGCAGAGGATTTCTCGTGCAATTGCCAAGGCTAGGAGCTTCGTAGCATCAATGCTAGCCCTGATCGCTTCGCAACACCCGCGCGAGTCTGCTGCGCCTGGAGCCTGGAGCTGCTGCACTTGGAGCTGCTTCGACCATCAATGGCAGCAGGAGTTGAAACCTGTCAAACACGAGCACGGCCTATTGGCCTAATCAGACCAGCTGGGCACCTTCGCCGTGGCACGGCGAAGATGGTGCACGGTGCTGCAGGTCGCAAGATGGCCTAGGCGTGCGTGCCTAGGTCAACCTGTGGCCGGAGGTGTGGGGTTGTTCAGGGGGCTACTGCGGAGGTGTGGAGTGACAGTGGAGGAGCGGAAAGTGTTCCTTGTGGTGAGGCAGAGCTTACGAGATGGTTGGCGAGCCGTGTGGAGGGGCAGAGTGGTGGGAGCGGCTCGCCGGAGGTCGGTCGGAGGCGAGGAAGATGGAGGTGGTCAGGCACTGTTGGGGGGCGATTAACTAAAATAACAGGGGGAAAAAAGAGAGAGGAAGATGGAGAAGGTATCTGGAGTGGTCTGGAAGGAAGGGAGGCAGCGGAGTGGACGGCGCATAACTGCCGTCGTCGGGGAAGAAGCACCCTGAGGGAGGAAGCAGCGACGAGGACGAGGTCAAGAGAACGCGCGCCTGGTACTGCGCGACGCGGGAAAAAGTGGCAGAGTTGACTCTACTGTAGGTATGGCAGCAGAGCGACGAGAAGGAGGGGAGGAGTTCGCCGGAGCTTGCAGGCCTCTTGGCCGGAGATGGAAGAGAGGAAAGTTTGGGGGAATCTCGGCCAATTCAAGTCTGAGGATCTGCGGCCGGATCTGGGGATCCTTTTAAAGATCGTGCAATCACCTCTGCCGGCTTGCCAGAGATGGAAAGAGGGTGGATACCCAAATCTCTCGTGCGTTCACACGAGAGATTGGGTTCACACTAGAGATTGTGATTGGCTTTAGAAGGAAGGAAATTCCTCAGAGAATCTCCCTTCCATTTCTGGGAGGGAATCTCTGAGGGATTAGAGAGGAATCCCTCTCTAAGACTCGCCGGAGATTGGTTCTGGCCTAACAATGGCGGAAGGACCTGATTGCAAAGGTGGCGAGGAACTTAGGGGGCTTTCTGTAATGATTTTCAAAAGATAGGGACCAAGTTGTGATTTGAGTGTAGTAAATTGCAAAGTAAGTCAAGATGACCTCCCCTTAGGTCCAAATTTTGGTATAAACCTAATTTGGACCTAAGGAATCCAATGGTAAAGTTGGATTTTAGGTTTGACCTCATTTGACTGGAAATTTTGCGTAAAAACCCAAATTAGGTCAATTAATGTGCTAGGACCCTAATCTAGGTCAAATTGGGTTCCAAAGGCCAAATTAAGTGTTATAAACCCTAGAGGATATTTTCCATGATTTTTAGAGGGTTTACTTGATTTTTATCCTGATCGGAACCTTGTTAATTTAAGCGGGTCTATTTTAGGGTTACCAAATGTCATTTAATTCCTAGATTGCACATAAACCCATTTCTGATTGACTCAACCCACTTTCTATCTCATTTAGACCATTTGACCTATGTTTTGCCTTTAAGAAATCCCGTTTATGTACTGCAATGGTAAAATTGCAGTTTTACCCTTTAATTCATGTTTTCTTCTCAGAGCACTTATTCCTTTATTTAGGCCCTCTTCTAGGTTATATAGGAGCTTTTATCTTCTTTATTGGATCAAAATGAGCTAGTTATGGCTCATGATGAGGCTCTCATCAGTGAACATCTGAGCTAATTAAGCCTGAAGACCTGAAGAATCTAAGTGTTCAGGTCCTAAAATATCATTTCCTAAAGTTAATAACTCTTAATGCATAGGTCTCTTCTCCTAATTCTATTTCTCTTTTGTCTTTTTGAATTTTTGTTCTTTTTAAAGAAAATAAAAGAAATTCCACGGAGCTAACAAAATAATTTCATAATTCAATATCCACCCCCATGCCTAAATGATGCAATGTCCTTTTTGTAAAAATAAAGATACGAAAAGGGCAGAATAAATAGAATATCACCAAAATTTCATGAAAATCTAGTCAGCTCTGTAGAGAGAAAGGAGTATACACACGTGCTAAGTTTATTGCCTTTAGCTAGGCATAATATACAAACAAAGAAGAAATTAAGAATTCATAAGTGTGGGTCAGGATCAAAATTAAAAGATTGATTCTAAAACCCGCTAGTAAAAGATGTCCACAGATGTGAACCAAGTTGAGGTGTAGACCCATGCCCCAGGGTCAAGTGGTTCTAATGTTCTGGATCAAAAACACCCAGAACTGGAGATTGTTGTGTTTGCGGGGCTGGGCCTACGATTTTGCGGTGTGCAACCCAAGTCTAAAGTGGTAGACAATGGGTAGATCTGATTCACTAGATTCCGGTGTCCACTTAGAGTTTAGCTTAGAAAGATAGTCAATTATTCTGTACTTGGGTTGCACATTAGAGATATCGTAAGGGCCCTGGTAAAAGGTTGGTGCCTTTAGGTTAATAGGAACCCTTAGATCCAAAATTGTATTTCCCTCATAATTAGCCTCCCAGATTTTCATTTCCAAATTTCTACCCTCCAAAATCAAGGTTTCTGGGACCTCCATATTGTTGTACACCCCATCTAAAATATCCAAGTCCAATAATTGTTGTTGAATTAGGATTGACTTGGGTCCAATAATTTCAAAAGTATCATCATTCAGCTCTTTGGGGTGTGGTTGAGGAATGGCGCTACTGATTGAATCTTCTAGTAAATCAGGATTTGGATCCTCCAGGTTAGCCCCAACAAGATCACAATCTTCAATTATCAGGCTATCAAATGATTCATCAGATTCCTCAAGCTCGTTAGTCTCACTAAAATCATCCTCCATAAGCAAAAGTGAGACTTCACCTAAATATTCTTCACCCTCAGAATCAAAGAATTCCTTATCCTTATTTATATATGTCTCAAGATCATATGTTGTTTCTTGGTCTATAGAGACATATTTTTCTTTGTTCCCTCGCTCGGGGATCTCGGGTGAGAAAATTTGTTCATCCATAATGGGTTGCTCTAGACGAACCTGGTCATCCCTAATCTCGTAAAGTATGTCCCCCCCGACAATTGCTTGAGTGGGTTCTGACATTGGCTTTCCTGAAGGGGGTTCATCTTGAGAATCATCCGAAGATTGGACTAGGGCAATCACAAATTTTATCCTCAATCTTGATAATTTCTCCAGCGAAAACTCACCCAAGCCCCTATCCTTAACATCTTGGAGCCAATCTAATAAACAACTATTAAGCTCATCAATCACTTTGATCATAGGCTCCAATGCTTCAGTGAATGGTGTTGGTTAAGCTTCTAAAGATTGTATAGTGCTCCTCAAGTTAGCTAACACCCTATCCTGGACCTAGTTCACCTGAATCAAATGGTTTGGTTCAGGGTTGCGTGGGTTTGGGTTTAATCCAGGGGAGTCAAGAAATTGAGGTCCTTCCTGATAATAGGTGTTGAAAGAGAGGTGGTGACCTATGTTCAACATCATCTAGGGGAGGGTAGGTGTTATACCCTTCTTAATTGTAGATCAGGTTGCTTTGTTCATAAGAGGGTGGTGATCTATAATCAGTGTAGCTCTGGGAAGGATAATAATCATGATCATAATGTCCAGAGTTAGGTCCTGGACATTGAGGTCCGAAATCATATCCCTAATCAAAGTTATCCCGACTAGTGGATGGGTAATGATAAGTCGAGTCAGGATATTAATCATCTTGAGGATAAGTAGTGGTAGGAGGGTAGGATTGAAAATGTGTGTAGGATGTTGAAGCATACATGGTGAAGTAGGAGGGAAAATAGAGGAAAGAAAGGTGCCCCGCAGTACAATCAACCAAACCTGTCCTTATGTGGGTAGCCTAAAGACCTACAAACTCCTAGGATCCATCTTGAGATGAAAGAAATGATTTGATCTACTTCTATCCGATCAATCCAACCAGTTAGAGGGAGGGGTTGGGGAGAAGGTTCTTTCCTTAGCTTTCGCCTCAGGTTCCTTTGATACCCCCCAACCACGGTCATTTGACGGTACTCCACAAGTTAGACATCAGATGGACCGATAGAAGCAGATTAATCGAGAAAAATCTCAGTTGGAGTCCCAAAGAGCGAGTTAATCCTTAAGGCAAACATCTACTCAGTTTTAATTAGCCTTAGGATGATTATGCTCTTGGAATGTGATGGACCCTTTAGATAGGTTGTGCCCTTAATGATCAATTAAAATGTGTGTGTGTGCCCAACTAGGGTTTTCAAACAAGGTTATTTTATGATGTGTCTTTTAGGGTTTAACCTTATTTAGTAGCTTTTAAGGTTTAATCTTTAGGTTGGTTCAATCATGGTTCAGTAGAACACTCCAAGTTTTGAAAGCATTAGTGATGATATATTCTTTTAAATCTTAGAAATAATGTGAAGTGCCTTGTTCAACCCTAAAAATCAATCCTATGAGGCAAGCTACTGATGAATCACTTTTATTTTGAGTGGTACGGCCCAAACAAATCAATCAATTGGCCTATTTGCACCACAGATTAAGGCACACAATGTCTTAACCTAATCAAATTTCTACTCACTTATGTGTATTGAGTTGAAGTATACTAGGTCCACAGGTCAAATCCTGGTTAAGTGGTAGAATCAATGTGATTGTGCGCCTTAGGTTGAGAAATTTATGGATGTTTAAGTCATGTCACTTTTAGCTTAATCCCATAAGAAAAGAGTTTTTTTTTAATATATATGTGGGGTGAGGTGAGGTGAAATGACAATCAAACAATCAAATCTATCTTAGGGTTTATAAAAGCACCTAGGTTTATTTGAGTTTGAGTTATTAGGTAATGGAATGGAAATCTAGTGGGTCGGTAGGGGGATACACTTATAAAACCTTCTAACTGCACTTTACTCCGATCTATCTGCCTTGGCTTGCCTTGGAAGGGTACCTTTAATCACAAAAAGAAAGGAGCAAAGTGCGCTAAAAAGTTAAGTAAGGCAGAAAACACGGAAAAACCAAAGACTGTTGCCTCCTCGACAACGGCAGCAAAATGGTGAGCGTGATTTCATACACGAAAAGATTTGAGTTAGAAAACCTATCGTAGTGAGTAGAAATCCACTACTTGATAAAAATTATACTAAAACTCTAAGGGAGTCTCTAGTTGAACACAAGGAGGCAAATGTTTGGCCTTGAAATCCACACTTTGATTTTATTTCTTTTTATTATTTTTATTTGTTGTAATTTTTTTTGCATTTTTATAAGGCAAGAGATTAGGTCAAAATAATTTATATCTAATAACAACTCAAAGTAATCACCAATTGTGCCTATCCTAATCTTCATCTCTCTCTATCCTATTCACATCTCTCAATGCCTATAAACATTCTGCACTCAATGGCATGTAGAAGTATGCTTCTATAGCCTAGAACCACCAATAACACTTCACTGCAGATTCAAATCAATAGAGACAAAATCCAAAACTTCAAACTGACTCGACCGATACTTTAGAACCTCTATATCTAATCTAAACATATTCAGGAGATCAAACCACATCTGATTGACTTTAAAATGAGTTGAAATCTCATCTAGAGCTCATTCAAGCACATCTGCAGGTCGTCTAAACCCAAAGTACACAAAGTGCTGCAACTGTTGGGTTGAAAATCGTCGCAGTTAGGAAAACTTTGAGTCACAGTATAATGATGGAAATCGAAATGACATTTAAATTTGTAAAGCTCAAAAAATCGTGAGTTCCGAGATCATTCGTAGGGAGCAAGTATAACAATTCAATTCACCAATCAGAAATAATAATGCAATGAATATTAACACATAAATAGAATAATCAATTGATGCTAGAAAAAATGTTATCTCATAGTAAAAATAAAAGAGATAAAAATGGTGGTTGAAAAAACTAAATATCACCAATAATTTAGTACAATATCCCAAATTTCCCAACAGTGCTCAAATCAATATCTTAACAAAAGTTAGAACCAATGCTTCTCTCATATTAGACGTCAAAAATAAGGCTCAGATGCCTTAAGTAGCAAGCCCAGATCAGCTCAAAATTTTGCCTAAGCGTTAGGCATAGATCTCAAGGTGCTATAGTGCAAAACCCACCCCCTTTCCTCCTCAGAAATCCTTTTCTCTCTCAAAATAGACTGGGTATGGGTATATGGGTAATCGGATTAGAGGCCCAGACTCATCGGCATGGTGGCGAGTGAGGGCTTGCATGGCACATGCAAGGGGAGGGACCTCACCCCGTGCTTACTACGACAAATAGCTAATGGTGTAAAAATCATATAAAGCAAAATTCTTTTTAGGTGCACTTGATGTAGGACTAATCATAGTGCCTTCTTTGCATGAAGTTGTAGGTGTGATGTTCCTCGATTGCTACTACTGGTGTTTTGGCTTTGACTGATTGGAACTGCAGCTGTGATCTCTAGATGAAGTCGCAACTATTGGTGGTTGTATCGAAGTCGGATGTGAATAAAGTGTAGCGGGCAACGTTGGGGAAGGCGATGGCAGTGAAGAGGTCTGGTGGTCCCTGAAAACATGAAAATGGGCTTATCATCCAATTAAACTAGTTCAGGATGATTGCCGTGTTGCATCAAAAATCGTCGTAAAAATATTGCGCTGCACTATAGTGATGAAAATCAATTCGACATTTAAATGTATAATACTCGAAAAACAAACGTGAGTCTAAGGTCGTTTGCAAGGAGCAAGTATCAAATCAGTTCACTAATCACAATATTCAGTAGAGAGTAATGCAAGTGAATTAATCAAGCAAAATGATATTCAATAATGAAGCAATAATGTATCTTAAATGTAAGGGATAAAATTGTAAAAAGAAAGAGCTAAAAATGGTGGTGGAAACCACCAATTTAACCCTAGAATTTAGGCACTAATCCCAATCAAAATTTCCAACAGTACTCCTCAACCACTAATCAGAAATATCCATGTCAGCTAATAAGTCCATAGTGATCAGGACCAAAGTCAAGCACAAGGACAAGATGTCAAGCACAAAGCCTCAGAAGCAGCTAAGTGTTGAGCAAGGGGGGCACAAATCTCGAGGCATGGGTACACGCACTCGGATGCTCCACAGTACAAAACCCTCCTCCCTCCTCCTCACATCTCTCTCTCTCTCTTTGAATTTCAAACCTGGGTGAATAGTAACCGTGTAAATGGGCAGAGTGTCCAAGCTCGCGTGTGTGAATCATGGGAGAGGGTGTGCATGCACGTGCGTGAGGGGACCTCACCCCCATGCATGCTGAGGAGAACAAAAGACGAGGCAATTTCCCTTTATACGACTCCCTGAGGCTTCTCTATGATGTGGCACTAAGAAGTGCCTACTTTCTTCGCTTGCTACAGTTGAGAACTTCGCTTGATTGCTAGGGTAGCTGGGTATCCTTCTCCAAATTGAAGCTATAGAGGGGTATGTGGGAGTAGTCAGCAGTTAATGAAGGTGGAATTGAAGTCGAGGGTGGCCGAATGTTGATGGAGCACAGTGACGAGTCGACGATGCCAAGAGAAGATCCGGTGGGTACTTGTGATCATGAAACTGACCTCACTACCCAATTAAACTTTCTCAGAGGCTTCGTCAGACCTTGGCGAGTGCATTATGTTGGAACCATGCTCTACATCTTATTTTGGTGTTAACAAAATTATTTTAGATTAATGTTTGCAATTGAGTGATTTTTTAAATTGTGATGGTAGCAAACAGAGCAAGATGATGAGGAGGCCATGATGACAATGATAGAAGATCATATTCAGACAAGAGTTTATTTGTTAACTAGATTAGCTTTTTATTTTATTCTTAGAATGTGTGCCTCTTAACAAAGAAATAAGAATTAGATCATAAAAATCATATAGAGATAAATTAGGATAAAACATTACAATCATTCAATTTATTTCAAAGTACATATTGTTTAAAAGATAGTTTTCTAATGTTTAACCCACAAGTACTAGTACAAAAGTTTAGTACAATACATGTCCGTTACAAGTTTGGGTTTTTTTGAAAGAAATAAACCTCCCTCTGCGAGTACCGGTACTCATGATCAGTACTTGTACTAGAGGCAACGAGTACCGGTAACCATGATCAGTACCTGCACCAGTGGGTTACAAATTTGTGTTAAGTATTTAAAACCTAAATCTGGATGCAACGATAGTGGCGGTATGACTAGGTTTTGTTGTTTGTTATAGAAATGGCGTTGTAGTACAGATAGTCATTGCCACTATTACAATTTTTACTCGGAAATAAAAGATCTCCCGAGGTCGAACTCAAGGAGCAAACTGTATTCTAGAGATACAAAGTTTCTATTACAAAAATAAAGAGAGAGAGAGAGAGAAAAATTTGTCTTGTTGGCTTCTTCTTCTTTTCTCTTCTCTTTGGTTCTTCAGTTTTCTTCCTTCTTGTTCTTCCTCTGTTCTTCTTTTTCTTGCTTTCTTCTTTCTTTTTCTTCAGAGCTTCTTCTTCTTTTCTTCTCGTGTTCTGCTTCTCTTCTTTTGTCTTCTTCCTTCTGTTCTTCTCTTGGGTTCTTCAGAGCTTCTTCTTCTTCTTTTTCTTCTTCCTTGCGGTCATGTTCTTCTTTTCTTCTCCTTCTTCTTCATCCTCGGAGCGTCGTCTGATTTTTCAATCAGATGACTTAAGTAACCCGCTGCTACAGTGCGTCCTCCTTCCTTCTTTCTTCTCCTTCCTCTGCGGTTTGCCTTCTCTTCTTTTCTCTTGTGCCTGCACACTCGCAGTTTGGTTAGAGGGCAAAAACCTACTCTACCCTCCCCCGCGTCTCTCTCTCTCAGAATTCACTCATAGGATAGCTCTCCCAGAGCTACCGGGTAGTCGGGTACAGGTCACGCCCGGGTCCAGGCCCACCGGTGTGCGGTGGTGGGCGAGGAGTGCAGGTCGGGTAAACGGGTCGGGCCAGGTCCACGTGGGGTGGTCGCGGACGAGGTCGAGTCGAGTGGGTGATAGGGACCTCACCCCGTGGTCAGGAGGTAAAGAGGCTAAGGCACTTTTTGCCTTAATGCGGGTGCGCGGCTTTGAAATCCCACGATGTGGGACTAACTTCTGCTGCCTTCGCGCGCGCCTGCAGGATGACTCCACCTCGCCCTCTGATCAGCTGCAGTCGATGTCTGGGCCAACTGAAGAGGCAGAAGCCTTCGCAGACTTCGCCCCAACCTGCAGCACCTGGGAATCTGGGGCTACAGGGCCTGGAGCTCGCCTCGAAGCTGCTTCAGTTGTCGCTAATGGCGGCTGGAGCAGCGAACCTGTTAGACAGGAATACGACCCTTCGGCCTAATCAAACATGCGGGGGACCTTCACCGTGGCAAGGCGAAGGTGGTGCGGGGTGTGGCAGGTCGTGGGATGGCGTCTGGTGGTGGGGCTAGGTCGGAATGTGGCCGCGAGAATGGGTTTGCTCGGTGGAGTATGGTGGGGGTGTGGAGTGGTAATGGGTGAGCGGAGGTTGATCAGGGTGAGGAGGCTGAGGTTCTGTAAGGGTCGGCGAGGCGTATGGTGCTGCGGAGCGATGGGAACGTCTCGCCGGAGGGTGGCCGGAGATGGAGAAGGTGAGGGTGATTAAGCGCGGTCGAAGGGCGGTTGAGCAAATTAAAGTAGGGTAAAAAAAGAGAGGAGGAAAGGGAAGAACTGTACCTACTTGGAGGGACGAGGGGGGCCGGATCAGGGCAACAGTCGTATCGACTGTCGCCGGAGAAGAAGGTGCCCAGAGAGAGAGCGGCGGCGAGGAGAGAGCGGGAGAGCGTGCGCTGGGTACGACGCGACGCGGGAAGAGCAGGTGAAGGCAGCTCTGCTGCTGGTAGTGTGGCAGAGCGATGAGGAGGAGGAGGAAGAACCGCCAGAGCAGGGGGGCTTCTGTCAGAGTGGGAAGAGAGGAAAAGGGGGGGTTTCTCTGTCAGATCCGAGCTGGAGAGTGCGGCAGAGCGTCGAGGGCTTTTATAGAGTCGAAATCAGAGAGGAGGGCGGAGGGAGACGACGTGCCTCCCTCGCTGGAGGATGCCGGAGATGGAGACCCATACCTTCCGTGCGTTCGCACGGGAGGTATGGGTGGTTGCAGAGACCATGGAGGTGTCCCTACGACGGCAGAGGTCGCAGGGAACCCCCGGTTGACTTGGCAGAGGGTCCCCCTTAACCTACGCGGCACCATGCTCCGCGCAAAGTCACCGGAGCATGGTGCTGCTCAGGGTTTTGCAGGGAGGACCCAAATGCAAAGAACGAAGAAGGGTTAGGGGCCAAAATGCGAGGGTTTCAAAAGTTGAGGGTCAAAAAGTAATGGTTGAGGACCAAAATGCAAAGTCGGTCAAGAAGGTCTCTTCTTAGGCTCAAGTTTTTATGCATGACTAAATGGGGCCTAAGGATTCTAATGGTGAATTTTATTTCTAGATCAGACCTTGTTTGATCGATCAATTTACGTAAAAACCCAAATTAAGTCATTAATTGGGCATGGTTCTCAATGTAGGTCAAAATGGGTTCCTAAGGCCAAATTGAAGGTTCTAAACCCTGGAGATTATTTTTCTACGAATTGTAGAGGGTTTAGTCGATTTTTTCTTTGCCTTGAACCTCATGAATTGAAGTGGGTTTGTTTTAGGGTTATAGATTGTCATTTAATTCCTTGGAGTTGCTGTAGCCCTTATCAGATCAGATCATCCCACTTCCCTTCTTATTAGGTTTGTTTGACCTGTGTTTGGACCCTGAATTTCCCTGCTTGCAGATTGTGCTGGTAAAATTGTATTTTTACCCCTTATGACTTATTTTCTTCTTAAACTCAGAATTCTCTGAGTTAAGCCTTTCCTTGAGTTATGTAGGAGCTTTTATCCTTTGTATTAGGTCAAAATGAGCTAGTTATGGCTCATGATGAGGTTCTCATCATACCCCCATGCCTAGCTTTTGCTAGTCCCTTAGCAAAAAAAACTTAAGGTTTCAACCTTTGTTCTAGACCATGGAGTTCTTAATAGCTTTAGATAAGTGCTTTTTCATTTGAACTCAGATTAGGTTAGAATGCTGACCATAGGCCTAAAAGGTACTCTAGTACCAATCAAGATCCAGATCTGTCTTGCCTCAGCCTCATTCCTTAGCAAAGGTTTTTAAGGCCTACAAGAACTAACTTAAGGTCTATTGGACTTTGTGGTTAAAGCAGCCGTGCTTAGAATGATTTTAGCCCTGTCTCAGTTCGCAGTGCGTTTTGTAAGAGAGAGAGATAGAAAATTTTTCTGTTTTGGAGAGTTTTCTCTCTCCTTTTCTTTTTAATTCTAGCTTAGGATTGGCTTTTCAACACGGTCTGTATCAGATTCCTTGCCCCCATCATCAATCCTCAAGGGTTCCTGGCAATCGATGCTTCGAGATAGCACCGCCCATGGCAACCCCCGAAACCCTAGCTATTGAGATTTCAAGATAATCCCATCCATGGTGTTCCGTGGCTGAATCCAGACCCTAGCAATTGACACTTCGTGATAATGCCATCCATGGAATCTGAACCAGCAGAGTGCTTACATGCCCCCAGTAGGATATGTAAATATCCTAAGAGACAAGCACCGAGGAGATGATATTTTGTTACGCATCTTCGAGGGGATTTCCCGCCTCTCCACGCTAGGAACTCGTCTAAATCAACTTGTGTTGATCGGCCGCTCCTACTCTAGGTGTACTTTTCAGAATTTTTTTCGCGACGCTTCTGCGTGATTTTGATTTTTACGCTTACTGAACCAGGCTGTGTGTGAGGTTAGGGTGCTTAGGTTACTGAGTCCCGTAAACCAGGAGTTAGTTAGTGAGGTCAAATACTCCCTAAGCCTTGGACCTAGTACTTAAGCTTTTCATTTTCCTCAACCTCTTGAGGATTGTCTAGATCTTAATGGGTACTAAGAGTCTATCCAAGAATGCCTAAGGTTTGCGTTCTTACTAATCTTACCATACACTTTTAATCTCTTTTCTTGAATGAGGTCTAGAACTTAGGTTAATTCCTTAGTTTCTTACTAATGACTACTTTTTTTCTCATATTTTTGTGCTCCTTTTTCATCTTTTTTCTTTCCTTCCTCCACAAAATTTCCTTCTCCTTTTATTCTTTTTCGATTTTTTTTTTTTAAACCTTTTCTTACAAGTTTTGCACTTTTATACTTCCCCCCCCGTGCCTAAGGTTTGCAATGTCCTCATTGTGACTTAGGGGGTTTTTTATTTACTTAGTTCATTCCTTAAGACAGAATGCGGACGATTTCTAATCCCAGATGCAAGCATCTGAGGTGGGGTCGGCTGTCTACAAGGGTGAACTTTAAGTGCACAAAAGTGTGAAAAGGGTTTTAGATTTTCAGAAAATGACGGGCTGCCTCCCGTTAAGTGCTAAATTTTACGCCATCGGCTGGGCGCAATAAGCTCAAGGGGAATGGAGGATGAGAGATGATTCAGCCAAAGCAATAGAAGTCACATCAATGAACGGCTTGAGTCTCTGACCGTTCACGATGAAAGGTTTGGAATCGTGGCTGAGCGAACTGATTTTGATATCTCCATTTCTAAAAACCTTTCGGACTAAATATGGTCCGACCCACTTGGATCGCAGCTTTCCCGGGAAAAGTTTGAGTCGGGCATCAAAGAGTAGGACCTTCTGACCAGGATGAAAGATTTTTCTCGAGATATGCTTGTCGTGGAAGGCTTTACCCCGCTCCTTGTAGATTCGCGAGCTCTCATACGTGTCTAGGCGTAATTCATCGATCTCGCTGATTTGAAGTTTTCTGTGGGTTCCAGCCTTAGAAAAATCTAGATTACAGTTCCGTACTGCCCAATAGGCTTTATGCTCCAGTTCTACAGGAAGGTGACACGCCTTCCCGTACACCAGTCTAAAGGGAGACATGCCTAACTGGGTTTTGTGGGCGGTCCTATAGGCCCACAATGCTTCCGGAAGTCAGGATGACCAGTCCTTCCTATCAGGCCGAACAGTGACTTGCAGGATTTTCTTGATCTCCCGATTAGACAGCTCAGCTAGACCATTGGTTTGGGGGTGGTAAGGAGTAGAGATTCCATGAGACACCCCATATTTGGTCATCAGTGACCTAAACTGAGCGTTTGTGAAATGGGTCCCCCCATCAGAGATTATAGCATGAGGAATCCTGAACCTTGAGAAAATGTTTTGATGAATGAATTTGAGAATGATTTTGTGAGCACAGGTTCGGGTCGGTATGGCTTCAATCCATTTGGACACGTAGTCCACAGCCAGCAGAATGTATTCGAAATCATCCGAAACAGGAAAGGGGCCCATAAAATCAATCCCCCAAACATCAAAGATTTCGCATACGAGAATCGGCTGCATGGCATCATGTCACGATGGCTCATGTTGCCCAAAGTCTGGCAATGACTGCATGCCTTGCAGTGATTGTACGCGTCTTTGAACAGTGTGGGCCAGTAAAAGCCGCACTGGAGGACTTTTGATGCGGTTTTATGCCCAGAGAAATGGCCACCGCATGCCTGGTCATGGCAGAAAGAGAGGATATTGTTGAATTCCTCTTCCGGGATGCATCTCCGAATAATTTGATCAGCACCTATGCGGAAGAGGTATGGGTCTTCCCAAATGTAATACTTGGCATCAGAGCGTAATTTGTCTTTCTTGGCCTTCGGCCAATCAGGCGGGGTCTGATGAGATGCCAAGTAATTTACTATATTAGCAAACCATGGAAGGCTAGTACCAATAGTCAGCAGGTGCTCATCGGGAAAATGCTCTGTGATGGGTCCGGAAGGGTCAATCATTTCAGAAGGAAGGCGGGACAAGTGATCAGCTACTACATTTTGCTTTCCCGCTTTGTCACGAATCTCAAGGTCAAATTCTTGCAATAGCAAGATCCATCGGATTAATCGAGGTTTCGCGTCCTTCTTTGCAAGGAGATGCCTCACAGCTGTGTGATCCGAGTATATGATGATACGGGAACCTAGAAGGTATGATCTAAATTTTTCTAGGGCAAATACTACAGCTAGCAGCTCTTTCTCAGTAACCGTGTAGTTACGCTGAGCCTCATCCAGTGTTTTGCTGGCGTAGTAAATGACCACAGGTTTCCCATCAATTTTCTGCCCCAAAATCGCTCCTACAGCGAAGTCGGAAGCATCGCACATGATCTAAAAGGGTTGAGAACAATCAGGGGACTGTAGGATTGGGGCCTGGGTGACTCGGTCACGTAGGGCCTTAAATGCTTGAGTGCATTCCTTGGAAATTTCGAAAGGTACATCCTTGGAGAGAAGAGTGGTCAGGGGGCGTGCGATTTTTGAGAAATCAGGGATAAATCGACGGTAAAAACCGACGTGCCCCAAAAAAGAATGGATGTGCCTGATCGAGCTAGGCATAGGAAGGCGAGAGATCAGATCAACCTTAGCTTGGTCCACTTGGATGCCTTTTTCCGAGATTGAGTGTCCCAGGACAATTCCCTCAGGCACCATGAAATGGCTCTTTTCCCAGGAAAGAACCAAATTCACCTCGATGCATCGCCTGAGTATTTGGACCAAGTGTTGGAGGCAATCATCAAAAGATTCTCCAAAAACTGAAAAGTCATCCATGAAGACTTCCAGAAAATCACCTACCATATCTGAGAATATGGCAAGCATGCACCGTTGAAAGGTAGCGGGTGCATTGCAAAGATCGAAAGGCATCCTTCGGAAAGAGTATGTTCCGAAGGGGCAGGTGAACGTGGTCTTTTCTTGGTCCTTAGGATGGATTGCCACCTGGTTATAACCGGAGTACCCGTCAAGAAAGCAGAACAACTTATTTCCCGCTAGTTTCTCGAGAATCTGATCAATGAAAGGCAGTGGGAAATGATCCTTCTTCATGGAGGAATTGAGTCGGCGATAATCTATACAGACTCTCCACGAGTTGGCTAATCGGGTAGGAATGATTTCTCCGGTCTCAGTCGTTATAGTGGTGAGTCCTGCCTTCTTGGGCACGACCTGAATTGGGCTCACCCAACGACTATCGGAGATCGGGTAGATGATCCCGGCATCTAACCACTTGATGATCTCCTTTTTCATGACCTCCTGCAGATTGGGATTCAAGCGTCTCTGCATTTCACGAGAAGGTCGTGCACCCTCTTCTGAATAGATATGATGAGTACAATAAGAGGGACTTATTCCAGTCAAATCATCGAGAGTCCACCCGATGGCTCTGCGATGTTGCTGGAGGACAGCAATCAGATGGGATTCCTGTTCGGGATTGAGGTTGGAATTGATAATCACAGGAAGGGTCTGATTAGAACCCAAAAAGATGTATTTCAAGTGAGCAGGAAGTGGCTTCAGTTCGAGGATGGGGTTATCAGCAGCAGCGGGTGGTTCAGTATAGATGTGAGGTTCAAGGGTGGGAGTTACTGGGTTGTTTATATCTGGATTCGAGTCCTTAGTTTGCGGGTCAAGATCTTTCTGCGGTTGATGAGATATAATCAGGCCTTTCTGGAAGTGTGTTTCATCAACCAAAGCCCTAACGTCACAAACTTGTTCAATGACACCGCAATTGATTCCTTGTTGGGCCTTAAATATATCAATTTTCAGAGTTTGATTCCCAAATTTGAGCTCTATTTGGCCCTCCTCATAGCTAATGTTGGCTCTAGCAGTAGCCAAGAAAGGTCTCCCTAAAATGATTGGTGTATCCCTAGGGTTCTCAGGTGCATCCATGTCTAAGACTATAAAGTCTACAGGAAAATAGAAATCCCGCACTCTCACAATAACATCCTCGAGAATCCCTTTTGGTGACTTTATAGATCGATCTGCTAATTGTAATGTTACCTCGGTTGGTTTTAACTCAAGTTCTTCTAGATGGTCAAGTAAGGATGTGGGTATCAGATTTATGGATGCGCCCAAGTCTAGAAAAGCTCTATCAAATTGGGTATCACCTATCTTGCAGGAAATCAGGGGAGTACCAAGGTCTTTAGCCTTGGGTGGGAGTCTGCTTAGGATTACAGAGCTGGCTTGCTCTGATAGAATAATTGGACTCCCACTCTTGGTTCGCGGTTTACGCTGGGGTGTACACACATTCTTTAAGAATCGTGCGTAAGCCGGTACGTGGCAGATTGCATCCATCAAGGGGATGTTTATGTGGACCTGCTCAAAGAGCTTGACCAGGTCCTCCTCAGGTGCCACGGGCTTGGTGGTCTTCTTTCCCTTGTCAAGGCCTCGAGAAACGGGATCTTGGTTGGTTCTTCTAGGATAGGTCCAGGTTTTGGATCTGGGATAGGGGTGGCAATGTCCTGGATTACTGTCCTAGGCTTGGGATCACTACCAGGCTTGGAGTGGTTTGGATGAGGTGGGTCTTGGGTTTCCTTACCACTACGGGTTGTTACGGAATTAAGTCCTGCCTGGTTTTGGTTGGGATTGGGTAAGATGGGTTGCTGCTGGTAACCCGCAAAAGAAGTGGAGGCCTCTATCCCGTCTGGTGAAGGAATAGAGGGGGCCTGATAAATCATACGGGCATGGCCCGGGTTTGGGTTCATAACGTGCCACTGGGTTGGCACGTTATTTGGATTAGGAAGAGGTTGGGAAGGAAGTGTGCCTGGCTAGCGAGAATTTGCCAACTGGGCCAATTGGTTTCGGACCTCTGTAATCTCATCCTTGTGTTGCTTTTGAATAGCTGCATTCGTTCTTTGAATGTCAGCCAGAGTCTGAAAGATTAGGGACATTGGATCCTGATTTGGCCCTGATGGATAAGTAGGGTTGGGCCGAGGCTGAGGCGGCCGGTAAGGACGAGGGGGTTGTGGGCGGGGTTGAAAGAGTGGTCTTTGGGTTTGGAAATTTCCCGCCCACTGAAAGTTGGGATGGTTTCGCCATCCAGGGTTATAGGTGTTGGAGAACGGGTCGTTCTGGATGGCGTTGAGGTCCTCGTAGGTCTGAGGAACCTCCAGAGAGTCAGAGAAAGAGGGAATGGAATTCCCCGGGTTGGTATAGAGAGGATCGGATGGACCTCTGGTTAGAGAATCAGATGGTGGATATGGATCCATCCTAGGAGAAGATTGATGGAGAATATTTTGCACAGTTTCCCTTGTGGAAGGAGGCTGTGCAAAGGGGTTATGAGCAGAGGTGGCTCGCTGCAGGTGCTGAGTCAGTTCATCCACCTTCTTTTCAATAATCGAGACCTTGTCCAATCGACTGGCCATTAATTCCAGGTCGACTGATGCGAACAGGCCCTGCGTCTCATGTGCTCCCCTAAGATTCGTCGATGCGCGGGTATTCGACCTGTCGAATAATCCCATGGAGTCATTGTTGATGGAGTTCTCGCACATGTTTTCGAGAATCTCCCACACGGTGTCTTCATGTTGACCCATGATATTTCCTCCGCAGGTTGCATTGACGAAAAGACGGATATCCTCACGGAGTCCCTAGTAAAAAGATTGGACCTGTTCCCATTTAGGAACTCCATGATGGGGGCACTTTCTCATGAGATCCTGAAAACGATCCCATGCCTCATGGAGAGGTTCCCCTGATTGCTGAGTGAAGTGAGTAATCTGATGGCGCAAGGCGTTGGTCCGACCAACGGGAAAAAACTTTTTCAAAAACTCGGATTGAAGTTCTTCCCAAGTGTTGATCGGCCGGGTCTGAGTCTGATACGAATGGGCGGCCTTGTCCATAAGAGAAAAGGAGAACATCTTCATGAGAAGAATATCCCGATTTTGCACATCTGACCCAAAAGTTTGGGCCAGATGCTTTAATTGTTTGATATGCTGGAAGGGATCTTCGGAATTAAGCCCATGGAATTTAGGTATAGCATGAATCATGTTGGGCTTCAATTCAGAATCAGGTCCTCCAGTCGGTGGGTGCACGAAGTTTTGGAAGAGGTCATTGAGTCACTGGAGCTGATGCTCCAGATTGTTTTCTTCCTCAACTGGCTGAGCCATGATGGGGGAAGAAGAAGAGCTTGGTTCTAAATCAGAAGAGAGAATAATGTGAGGGGGTTGCTGCACAAACACGGGCATCGAGGCTTGGCCTTGACGAGAGTGAATATCTAAAGGAGGTCTTAAGGGTGGTCTTAAGGACCTCCTACCGTACATGCACTGCTGGAAGAGATGAGTTCAGAAGGTGCTGGACCCAATCAAGACACCCAAAAATGTGTTGGGTGACTATAGAGGTGCAGGGCAGATGGACCCCTTGATCAGAAAGATCGTCCACCTGAGAATTACCTGGGCAATTAGAGAGGGTGAGTCCCGCAAAGACCCCTACATGGTAGAGCGTCCCCATGGGTTACAGGGTTTCCCCCACCCGACCTCTCTTGTCACTGCGGTTCCAGGTAGACCAGAATGGGGATCTTGACCTCTTAAGTCTACCAATTTTAGTTTAAGATCAGGGTGCTTAAGGTTTCACTTGAGCTCTTAGGTGTTTTTGTGAACAAAGTGACCTAATTTGAAGGTTGGTTGACCCTAGGGGTCAACTTCACCCAGTGGTTCCCTTGAGAATTTAGGCCTTTTTTTTTTTTTTTTTTTTTAGGGTTCAAGTGTTTAGAGAGAGCCAATTGTTTAGGATTTTCCTTATTAATTATTTTCAATCAATGGCTTGGGCACACCTCTTTTGGATTTCCTCAATTCTTGATTAAGGGGTGTGTCTCTGAAATCCTAATGTTTGACCTTATGTTAGCTCTACTTGGTCCATTTAACTCTTTGTTTGGGTAATTAGGGCTCAGGCAAGGATGTGTTAGCCCCTAATCACCTTTAAAACTGTGTGCAGGAATAATAGTTTCTGGGAATATGCAGCTATTACTATGTATAAAAGACAGGTTATGCCTATTTCTTTTCTTTTTCTTTAAAATTTTAGGGTTTAATAGGAAGTTACCTGTCCTTGGAGTGGCTGTGGTGCGGTTGCGTCTTTTTGTTTCTTTCTGTACCTGCACAAAAGAGAGGAGAGATTATTAGAAACTTACAAATAGAAATTTTATTACTTCTAGAATAGCCGCTGCTCCCCGGCAACGGCGCCAAGAATAGTGGCGGTATGATTAGGTTTTCTTGTTTTGTTATAGAAATGGTGTTGTAGTACAGATAGTCATTGCCACTATTACAATTTTTACTCGGAAATAAAAGATCTCCCAAGGTCGAACTCAGGGAGCAAACTGTATTCTAGAGATACAAAGTTTCTATTACAAAAATAAAGAGAGAGAGAGAGAGAGAAAAATTTGCCTTGTTGGCTTCTTCTTCTTTTCTCTTCTCTTTGGTTCTTCAGTTTTCTTCCTTCTTCTTGTTCTTCCTCTGTTCTTCTTTTTCTTGCTTTCTTCTTTCTTTTTCTTCAGAGCTTCTTCTTCTTTTCTTCTCGTGTTCTGCTTCTCTTCTTTTGTCTTCTTCCTTCTGTTCTTCTCTTGGGTTCTTCAGAGCTTCTTCTTCTTCTTTTTCTTCTTCCTTGCGGTCCTGTTCTTCTTTTCTTCTCCTTCTTCTTCGTCCTCGGAGCGTCATCTGATTTTTCAATCAGATGACTTAAATAACCCGCTGCTACAGTGCGTCCTCCTTCCTTCTTTCTTCTCCTTCCTCTGCGGTCTGCCTTCTCTTCTTCTTTTCTCTTGTGCCTGCACACTCGCAGTTTGGTCAGAGGGCAAAAACCTACTCTACCCTCCCCCGCGTCTCTCTCTCTCAGAATTCACTCATAGGATAGCTCTCCCAGAGCTTCCAGGTAGTCAGGTACGGGTCACGCCTGGGTCCAGGCCCACCGGTGTGCGGTGGTGGGCGAGGAGTGCAGCTCGGGTAAACGGGTCGGGCCAGGTCCGCGTGGGGTGGTCGCGGACGAGGCCGAGTCGAGTGGGTGAGAGGGATCTCACCCCGTGGTCAGGAGGCAAAGAGGCTAAGGCACTTTTTGCCTTTATGCAGGTGCGCGGCTTCGAAATCCCACGATGTGGGACTAACTTCTACTACCTTCGCGCGCGCCTGCAGGACGACTCCACCTCACCCTCTGATCAGCTGCAGTCGATGTCTGGGCCAACTAAAGAGGCAGAAGCCTTCGCGGACTTCGCCCCAACCAGCAGCACCTGGGAATCTGGGGCTGCAGGGCCTGGAGCTCGCCTCGAAGCTGCTTCAGTCATCCCTAATGGCGGCTGGAGCAGCGAACCTGTTAGACAGGAATACGGCCCTTCGGCCTAATCAAACACGCGGGGGACCTTTGCCGTGGCAAGGCGAAGGTGGTGTGGGGTGTGGCAGGTCGTGGGATGGCATCTGGTGGCGGGCCTAGGTCGGACTGTGGCCGCGAGAATGGGTTTGTTCGGTGGAGTATGGTGGGGGTGTGGAGTGGTAATGGGTGAGCGGAGGTTGATCAGGGTGAGGAGGCGGAGGTTCTGTGAGGGCCGGCGAGGTGTATGGGGCTGCAGAGCGATGGGAACGTCTCGCCGGAGGGTGGCCGGAGATGGAGAAGGTGAGGGTGATTAAGCGCAGTCGAAGGGCGGTTGAGCAAATTAAAGTAGGGAAAAAAAAGAGAGGAGGAAAGGGAAGGACTGTACCTACTTGGAGGGACGAGGGGGGCCGGAGCAGGGCGACAGTCGTATCGAATATCGCCGGAGAAGAAGGTGCCTAGAGAGAGAGAGCGGCAGCGAGGAGAGAGCGGGAGAGCGTGCGCTGGGTACGGCGCAACGCGGGAAGAGCAGGTGAAGGCAGCTCTGCTGCTGGTAGTGCAGCAGAGCAACGAAGAGGAGGAAGAACCGCCGGAGCATGGGGGCTTCTGTCGGAGTGGGAAGAGAGGAAAAGGGGGGGGGGTTTCTCCATCAGATTCGAGCTGGAGAGTGCGGCAGAGCGTCGAGGGCTTTTATAGAGTTGAAATCAGAGAGGAGGGCGGAGGGAGACGACGTGCCTCCCTCGCCGGAGGACACCGGAGATGGAGACCCATACCTTCCGTGTGTTCGCACGGGAGGTATGGGTGGTTGCAGAGACCATGGAGGTGTCCCTGCGACGGCAGAGGTCGGAGGGAACCCCCGGTTGACTTGGTAGAGGGTCCCCCTTACCCTGCGCGGTGCCATGCTCCGCGCAAAGTCGCCGGAGCATGGCGCTGCTCAGGGTTTTGCAGGGAGGACCCAAATGCAAAGAACAAAGAAGAGTTAGGGGCCAAAATGTGAGGGTTTCAAAAGTTGAGGGTCAAAAAATAATGGATGAGGACCAAAATGCAAAGTCGGTCAAGAAGGTCTCTTCCTAGGCTCAAGTTTTTATGCATGACTAAATGGGGCCTAAGGATTCTAATGGTGAATTTTATTTCTAGATCAGACCTTGTTTGATCAGTCAATTTACGTAAAAACCTAAATTAAGTCATTAATTGGGCATGGTTCTCAATGTAGGTCAAAATGGGTTCCTAAGGCCAAATTGAAGGTTCTAAACCCTAGAGATTATTTTTCTACGAATTGTAGAGGGTTTAGTCCATTTTTTATTTGCCTCAAACCTCGTGAATTGAAGTGGGTTTGTTTTAGGGTTACAGATTGTCATTTAAATCCTTGGAGTTGCTGTAGCCCTTATCAGATCAGATCATCCCACTTCCCTTTTTATTAGGTTTGTTTGACCTGTGTTTGGACCCTGAATTACCCTACTTGCAGATTGTGCTGGTAAAATTGCATTTTTACCCCTTATGACTTGTTTTCTTCTTAAACTCAGAATTCTCTGAGTTAAGCCTTTCCTTGAGTTATGTAGGAGCTTTTATCCTTTGTATTAGGTCAAAATGAGCTAGTTATGGCTCATGATGAGGTTCTCATCAAACGAGTACTGATACTCATGATTAGTATCGGTACCCAATAGATACTATCTGTGATAAGTTAACTTAAAACACAAAATAGTATGTCACTAGTACCAGTACCCATACTTTAGTACCGGTACCAGCTAACCATTGAGCCAAAACTAAATAGCTAGAATATTAATTTTGTGATCTTGAATGTTGGGATTTAAACCCCAATGTCTAGTAAATGTATTACTAAGGTCCTAACTCTATAAAAAGACTTTTGGACTTTCGGTTTGCACACAAGAAATATAAGAGAAATTCCTTGAGCTAAATTTTCACATTTCCACCATCTTCTTAAGAGAAGAAATAGTCTTGCTACTCCCAATCTCTATATGAATTTGCAAAGTCATCGACATGTTTTTCTCACACATTTACAAAGAAATTTGCATCTTTCCTAGGGTATATTTTTGGTAATATCATTTTAATTATTGTTGAGAGGCTTAGGAATCTTTGTTGTAAGATTTATTTTTGTCTTACACCAATGTTATCTTTGTATTGAGCTTTTGCTCATTGTTTGGGTTGTAACAAACCTATTTCTTATACTTAGGTTGAGATAACCCGTTAATTACCTCAGTTAGTAAAGTGATTCCCTTAGAGTTGTGGGAATCGGGTTAAAAATCTTAAGCTAAGAGGCTTAGGTAGTGGAGTATCCAAGTGAGTGAGGAACCACTGTACATTTTGTCTTCTTTGTGGTTTGAATTATTTGTGCAAATTTTTTTTGTTATTACTAATATCCACTTGAGTGTGTTTGTGTGCATGTAGCCTATACTATAGTAGCTTTAAGATCCAAATTAGCGGTGGCAGTCATGAGGTGGTTTGTGATGTAGGGTGGTCAATCGAAGTTGGAGAAGGCGGTGGAGATGTGCGGTGGCCGACTAGCCAAATCAGAGGTTAAGGCCCTCAATTTGTTGAGGGCTTTTGGCCTAGGTGGTGAGGAAGAATTAATGGACATAGTGGCAAGTTGTTTGATGGTCTATGGTGCCATTGCGAGCTCGTCAAAGCTTGTGCACGATGTAGGGAAGACGGAGGGGGTGAGGGTGGTACGGTGGTCAAAAGTAGAATCTAAGGAGGTGGAAGTGATGTAGAGAAGAAGAGAGAGGGTTGAAGGGAGCTTAGGAGGTGAGACGAAGGCGGGGGCGTGGGTGGTAAGGTTGGCCGGAGTCAGAGAAGGTGAAGTCGACAGTGAGACGATGAGGAGGGAAGAGGGGCTGAGAGCAACCGAACTTTGGCTGGTCTCAATTGTGAAGAAGAGAGGAAAAGGATGGGTCAATCAATTTGATCGTTGGTCGACCAGAGGAGAACATTGGAGAGGCTTGCTGGAACTCAAGATTGGGTGGCTGGAGAAGGAGGAGAAAGAGGTTTCCCGACCAATTATTGTCTAGAAAGCACGCCGGGATCTTGGGTCCTATCTATAGAGCTTAAATTCTAGCTCTAAATTAAGAAATAAGCTTGATTGAGTTGCGATTCCAAAGGAAAAAGTTCCCCAAATTTCTTGAGCTCGCCTGAGTTCTAGGAATTGATTTGCGATTTCTGAGGTGGTTCAAACGATAGGGTATCTTCTTAAAATCAACCCCTTCAATTTTGGAGGGATTTGGATCTGATTTGAGAGAGATCTTCTCTCTCAAATCTCATATGCACGTGTTTTCACATAGCCATGGTGATAGGGACCTCTTTGGAAGAACGACAACAAAGTTAGGGACCTAATGCAAGAAACTTGAACCTAGGGGCTTGAGTGTAAGAAATAGAGATTTTAGGGACTACATTGCAAACTAGGTCAAGATGGACTCTGATTGGGCTCAAATTTTGGCGTTAACCTAATTTTTACCCAAGGAATTTGATGGTAAACGTGGATTTGAGTTTTGATCATATTTGGCTAAGTAAATTGCACGGAAGCCCAAATTAGGGCAAATTCCTTGCTGAAACTCTATTGTATGTCAAAATGTGTTCAGATGGTCAAACCAAAGGTACCAAACCTCTTAGAATTTTTTTCTATGAATTTTAGGTGGCTTAGATTAATGTTATTCTAACCATAACCTTTTCAATTTAAGTGGGGTTGATAATTAGGGTTTTAGTCCTATTTTCACCCTTAAAATGCGTGAAACCCTAGTGTAGACTAAATTTTTAGACTTTTATGCTCAATTGACATTTAATTAACTCCTAAGTGACTTCGTGGTTAATCTACAACTGTGATGTGCTGTTAAAATGCCAGAATTAACCCTGTTTCCTTGTTTTCTTCTCAAATCAGAACATTACGGAGTTGTGACCCTCAGATGATTTAGTAGGAGCATTTACCATTTGAACTTGACTAATTGTGGCTAGTTAGGACCCATGATGGTGTTACCATCATACCCCATGCCAAGCTTTTGGTAGTCCCTAGCAAAATCCTATGGACCAAACTAGATCTCTAAGGTAGATATAACCGTCAAGATGCCCTACTAAGTCACATCTCTAGAAATTAGATCAAAATACCAACAATAGGCCTAGAGGTACTCAAGTACTAGCCAAGATCTAGACCTGACCAGCCTCAGCCTTGGGTCTACCACGAAGGTTTCTAAGGCCCGCAAAAACTACCTAGAGATTTGTTGACTCCAGCAGTTAAAGCACCCGTGCATATTTGTAAGTCCAGGTTCAGTTTGCCAGTGCATTTTTTATAAGAGAGATAGAGAGGGATTTTTATTCTGAGAGTTTTCTCTCTTTTCTTTTATATTCTTATAAATCCAACATCAGATTGGCCCTAAACACGATCTATATCTAATTCCTTGTCCCCACCATCAATCCTCGAAGGATCCCTGGCTTTCAATGCTTTGAGATAACACTGCCCATGACAAGCCCCAGAGCCCTGGCTTTTGACACTTCGGGATAGTGCCGCCCATGGCTTTCTACAGCTAAATTCAGGCCCTAACAATCGACATTTTGGGATAATGCCACCCGTGGCACCTGAACCAGGATAAGGTGCTTACATGGCCCCGGTAAGATATTTAGATATCCTAAGAGACAAACACCGAGGTGACAATATATTATTACGCATCTTCGACCACTTCCTACGTTGGGAACTCATCCAATCAATTTGTGTCTTCGAGCCACTCCTAAGCCAAATCTTTTTCAGAACAGAACACTTTTAGCATTATTTCTTCATTAATGGCACTAAACCAAACCGGTGTGTGATTTTTGGGTGCCTAAGTTACCAAGTCCCGCAAACCAAAGGCAGGCAATGGGGCTGAATAATCCCTAAGCCTTAGACTTGATACATTAGCTTTGCACTTTCCTTGACCTCTTGAGGATTGATCTGGATCTTAACAAATACGTGGGTGTTTAAGCCTTAGAACAAGCCCAAGAGGGCTAAGGTTTGTACTTGTCACTAACCTCCTAAGTTTTAGCCATTCAAGTCTTAATTCATCATCTGATCCAGCTTAGAACTTAGGTGAGTTCCATACTCAATTATAGGGACTATCACATTTTCTTTCTTTTATTTGCTCCTTTCTTCTCATTTCCTTTTCTCCTCAATTTTTCAATTCAACTCTCAAACTTGACCTCTCCTTTTCTCCATTTTTTTTTATGAAACCCCTCCATGAATCGAATTTCACATCATTTTGACTTTAATACCCCTGATGCCTAAGATTTGTAATGTCCTCATTGTAAATTAGGTGGGTTTAAGTTCAACTTAGATCATGCATTAGAATAGGTTTGGTGGGTGGAAAATGGGTCGGGATGACTATTGCGAATGATTTCAAACTCTGATACAAGTATCAAAGGTGGAGTCGGCTATTCTAATGGGCGAACCCTAAATTGCAATATGCTTTCAGTTTAGAGATAGGTTAATGGGTGAAGAAATATGTTCAATAGATAAAATTTATATCGAAAATCCATAAAGAAGTTCCGGGTCGAACACAGGGAGGTGGACGTTTGATTAAAAATACATGTTTGTTTTGTTTGTCACGAAACAGAATAGCTAGTCGAAAACTAGCTATCTATTTAACAAATAATAAATAGAAGAGAGAGAAAGAGAGAGAGAATATTACAAATAAGAGCAAAAGGGATGTAGAATAAACATGGATTTCATTATCAGAAGTTGTTCATTACACTACTCATTATGACTAGAAAGTGGAAAATCTATATTAAAAAGTGGTAAATCTACTCTAGAAAGCAGTAAAAATAATGGAGAGAGAAGTATCCTCCTCAACGATCGCTTGGAGGATGAGCCGGATGGGACGACGCTTGGAAGATGGGGAATGGAGTGGGAAGAAGGAGGACAAAGCGGGAGGAACAGGAACAAAGCAAGACGTCATCGTCATCGCGGGATCCGCTTCTAGAATGCAGAGAGAAGACAACCGCGGGATGCACCACAAAGGGGGACGAAGGTGGAAAAATTATGATTTCTACTCTAGAAGAGCATCCCAGGTTTAGGACAAGCTCTTAGAGCTTTGGAAGGGGTGAGAGAAGAGAAGGAGGGATGAAGAAGAAGTGGAGGTCGAAGGGCTATGTATAGGTGTAGATTGGAGGGGGCAAATGGGTCATTTCATCTCAAATCATTAATTCAACGCCTTTAGTGATGGATTTATCCATTACTAAAGGTCTGATCGTGGCTGATGTGCATGCCTTCCATGCGCGTCTCTTCTTCTTCTCTGCACAAATGCCCCACGCACGTTCTCACGATTTTAGCTGTCCGATCAAGAGATCGGACGGCTTAAACGCCATCGTGCCCATGCCTTCAGCGCATATGATCGCGCATTCAATAGTGCATGCGGCGCTTTCCTTCAGCCTTTGAGCGCCTAACGTGGACGAATCAGAGCCGTCCAAATGAGATCAGACGGTTCTGATTGAAATTGGATCCACTCTCAAGAAAGGCGGCACTGGGGTTTGATC
Source organism: Thalassia testudinum (assembly GCA_037157565.1). Lineage (NCBI taxonomy): Eukaryota > Viridiplantae > Streptophyta > Magnoliopsida > Alismatales > Hydrocharitaceae > Thalassia > Thalassia testudinum. Next base: position 66,105,489 of record JAZHRO010000007.1, on the reverse strand, counting down.
CTACATCCTATGGCGAGCGAACGCCTTATCCACTGCGTTGCACCTTATTTTTTGTCAAATTCTTAACCACGAAGCGCACACTTGTGGACTTTGGATCAAGATCCAACAGCCCAGATTTGACCTTGCGTTGAGGAGAGATTGAGAGCACAGTAGGTCTTCAGTCCTTTGCTAGGTCAGTTTGGGTGGTCGAGATGGCGCCACTGAAACCATGTTGGCCGTCCATCTCCTGTAACTTCTAGAAGGTGCCACGGATGTCGGATTGGGCCGATTTTCTCACCATTAGGCTACGATCATCAATCCGAACCCATCCGTGCAGTTGAATTTGTCGTCTGAAGTGCAGATTGACACCATCTTGGCCCTTGATCTCTGACCTTCCTCGGATTATATCTGATGCTATGGAAGTCCGATCAGGAAAATCTTGGAGTTGTTGAACTCCAATCATCGCCCTGGTTAGATCTGTACAATTGGATCTTCCATCCGAGGCCTTGATTAAAAGTGGCCCTGTTACCTGACCACAAAAAGGGAAAATTAACCTAAATTTTACACAACCTAACCTAAATGCAGGATGATGTATGTTATGCAATATTCATAATGTATGCTGCAACTATAATACTAAGAACATGCATAAATAAACATTTTAGGCTATTCAGATGCATACGCATCACACCCCCATGTTTATCTTTCGCTAGTCCCTAGAAAAATTGCATGCTATTTATAAAAGAATTAGGGTTGGATTACTCGGGCACAAGTCATTTTCAACATTAAGAAATTTTTACTTAGGACCTGAACTTTCAAAGACACAACAGCGCCCGGGTATCTGCCAAAATGTAGACCGCCTCAAACTCTCGCCTTATTCAAAGAAAGATCTATTTTGCTCCTCTTTCTTCTTTTCTAATTTTTTTTGGATTTTTGAGTTTAGGGTTACAGAGTGGCTTTCTATGGCCACTCAACCCACCCAAGACTTGATGAGAACCCTAAGTTCTAAGCATCTTTTTGTGAAAGAGATAGACTCGTTGACCAGCAATGAGAACGAACTTTGGGTTTCTACGCCCCTAAGTGACCTTAAAAAGAGTTCTGCCTAAAGGTGTATCTATACGATCGATAGATTTCTCCCTACTTTTATTTTTTATGGGGTCAACACAAGGGTGAATCCAGTGTATATCTCCCCAGCTTATTCTACTTCTCTGCTTCTTCCTAAGTGTTTTAGGAATTTTTACGTGCATTTCTTGAGTTGCGATCTAGAGAACTGATCGATGAGCTTTTACCACCGACAACTTGCCAGCCATGCTCGTGCGGCAAAGTGTGGCTTATTTCTTTTTGTTTCTTTATCTTTCTTTTCTCCTTTTCTTTTTCTTTTTCTTTTCTTTTTGAACTTTCTTTTTCTTTTTAAGTAGGTGGCTTCCTTGGTCTAAGAATTACCTAAAGGCAATAGGAAAAGAATGGTCCAGTGGCTGAGCTCTAGACAACCTACCTATGGGCTATTACCCATGATAACTTGCCAGCTATACCACCCTAGAAGGTTCATTAGCTACATAATTTCCATTAAAACCATCAAAAAATGAGTTAGTGCGAATAGTGTGTAGATGCTTAGACTTGAAGTTCCCTCAAATCAGAGGGTGGGTTGTTAAGTTGTGTACTTATCACCCCAATTTATTTAATCAAATTGAAATCAAATTCAGGATGGCGAGGACTCGATAAATAAATCCACATTTTAGTGGATACCTGGGCTGATTAAGCCCAAAGACCTGAAAGGTCTTCGTGTTCAAATCATATACTTTTATTTCCTAGGATTGAAAATTTTCTAAAGCCTAAGTTCTCTTTCCTAATTCCATAATTTTTTTTCTTTCTTTTTTTATAAAAATAAAATAAATCTATGGAGCTGACGAAATAATTCAAAGATGAATATCCACCCCCCCATGCCTATCAATGCAATGTCCTCATTGTATTAAAAAGACATGAAACAAAATGGAGTAGAGTATAAAGCACCTGAATTGCGTGAATAATGGGTCCGCTCCGAGATAAATAGAAATTGCATACGTGTTGAATTTAGTGCCTTTAGCTAGGCACACAATACAAAGAAGAAGAAATAACGAATTCACAGGTGCAGGTTAGAATCAGAATAAAAGGATTCACCTTAGAACTTGCCAACAGATGTCCACATATGTGTACTAGATTGTGATGCAGACCCATACCCATGGTTGAGTATATCTAAGGTTCTGGATAAAAATTACCCAAAACCTGAAATAAGTATGCAAGCGAGGATGGGCCTACGATTTATGAGGATGCAACCCAAGACCAAAAGGTTGGGTTATAGAGAAATCAAGATCAAACGGATAATAAATGAATGGGTGCTTGGGTTGGACATCCTCATAACAAATGTTGTAAGGGTCCTGGTTTGATGGTTTCAGATTAATTAGTACCCTTAGACTTGATCTTTCACTTCCTCCAGAATTAATTTCCCAAATCAATATTTCCCAACTCCTATCCTCATTCAGAATGTCAAATTCCGAGACCTCCTATATATTAATCACCCCATCTGAAATTTCCAAGTCTAAAAGATGTGGCTGAATCAGAATTGACTTGGGTCAATTTATTTCAAAAATAGAATCGTCAGTAAACTCAAGGGGGTGTAACTGAGAATCAGGGCATTGAATTGAATCCTTAATGCAGGGAATTGAATCTACCATAGAAGCCCTAATAAGATCAGTTTCCTCAGTCATTGGGCCATCATATGATCTATCGGATTCCTCAGGCCCAGTTGTCTCACAGAAATCGTGTTCTGTAAATCGACGTGAGACTTTGCAAATTGATTCTTCACATTCAAAATCAAAGAAATCTAAATCTGTATTAATGTGTCTCAAAATCATCAATTACTTTCTGATCCATAGAGATACGTTTCCTCTTACCCCAGCTCAGGGATTTCAAGTGAAGAAATCAGATAATCCTTAATTGGTTGCTCTAGTTCAATCTGGTCTGCCTCGTAACACATGTCCCCCCAAATAGGTGCCGAGTGGGTTCTGACATTGGCCCTCCTGAAGGGGGTTCATCCTGGGAATCATCCCAAGATTGAACTAAAGCAACCACAAATCTCATTCTCAGTTTCGATAACTTCCCAAGTAAAAACTCACCCGGGTCCTTATCCTTAACATCCTGGAGCCAATTCAACAAATACTTATTTAGATCATCAATCATTTCAATCAGGGGCTCCAATTCTTTAGTTTAAGGTATTGGCTGAGCTTCTAAAGATTGTATAGCATTCCTCAAGTTAGCCAAAACCTTTTCTTGGACCTGGTTAACCTGAACCAAATGGTTCGATTAAGGATTGGGCGGGTTTGGGATCAGTGCAGAGGAGTTAATGAATTGATATTCATGATACCCTCCCAAATAATAGGTCATTTCGCGTTGTTCATGAAGTGGTGATGACCTAAAGGCAATTTATTCAGGGTATGGGTAAGGATCAGTGTATCCACCTTGATTGTAGATCGTATTTGGTTGTCCATGAAGGGATGATGATCTATAATCGATGTGGCTCTGACAAGGATAAAAATCTTGATGATGGTGTCCAGGGTCAGATCCTGAACCTGGAAGTCCGAAACTGTATCCCCAATCGGAGTTATCCCACTAACAGATGGTTGATTACAGTACGAGTCAGGATAATCATCATGTTGAGGATAAGTCATAACAGGAGGGAAATAACAGGAATGCATATAAAATGTGGAAGGATTCATAATAAACAGGAGGAAGAAAGGCACCCTGCAATACAAACAATCAATCCTGTCCTTAAGTGGGCTAGCCTAAAGACCTACAGACTCCCAGAACCCATCTTGAGATAAAGAAATGATTTGATCTACTTCTTTCCATTCAATCCAGCCAGTTAGAGGGAGGGACTAGGGAGAAGGTTCTTCCTTTGGCTTACGCCTCTTGTTCCTATTGTACCCCCCCATCCACGATCGTTTGATTCTACTCCCCTACCTAGACATCAGATTGAATAGTAGAAATAGACTAATTGAAAATAATCTCTTTTTGGGCTTCAAAGAGCGAGTCAAATCCTTAAGGCCAACGTCTACTCTGTTTTAATTAGGGTTAGGTTTGAATGTGCTTTGGAATGTGATGGGCCCTTTATCTGGGTTGTGTTCTTAATGATTGATTGATGTGTGTGTGCGTGCACAACCAGATGTTTTCAAGCAAGATTATTTTTGATGCGGTGAATTTTAGGGTTCAAATCTTGCTTAGTAGCTTTCAGGATTCAACTTTAGGTATTTTCAATCAAGTTTTGTTGGCACACCAGGTTTTGAAAGCACAGGTGAAGATGCTTTCTTTTGAAACTTAAAAGAATGTGGAGTGCCTGATAAATCTCTAAGAGTTGAACCTATGTGGCAGCTACTTAATGAGTTCATTTTAGTTGAAGTGGTGTGGGCCAATCAACTCAATCAGCCTGTTGCACCACTTAATTAGGCACACAAGTGATTATCTAATCTGATTTCTACTTGATTATGTGTTTGGGTGTGTGTACCGGTTCCAAAGATCAGTTTACTGGTTGAGTTTGAAAATCAGATGAGGTTGTGTACCTCTGTGAGATTTTTTTAATTTTTCTTTTTAAATGCGGAGGGTAAGGTGGGTGTAGGTGTCAAACAAACAATCAAAACTAACCTTAGGGTTTATAAGAACACCTAGGCTGATATATGTTTGTGTTATTATGTGGTAGAATGAAAACTAATGGGTGGGAGGTGGTGGTAAACTTATAGAACCTTCAACAACACTTTGCTCCAATCTACCGCTTTTGCTTGTCTCAAACAAAGTACCTACAGCCACAGTAAGAAAGGAGAGAAGTGAGGTAAATGATTCGTAAGTCGGAAAATGCTAAGAATCAAAGAGCGTTGCCTCCTTGGCAACGGTGCCAAAATGTTCATAGTTGGATTCGAAAACCCATTGTCGTAGTTCAACTCGCGAAGAAATCCATTCAATAGATAAAATTTATACCGAAAATCCATAAAGAAGTTCCAGGTCAAACACAGGGAGGCGAACGTTTGATTAAAAATACATGTTTGTTTTGTTTGTCATGAAACAGAATAGCTGGTCGAAAACTAGCTATCTATTTGACAAATAATAAATAGAAGAGAAAGAGAGAATATTACAAATAAAAGAAAAAGGGATGTAGAATAAACACGAATTTCATTATCAGAAGTCATTCATTAGACTACTCATTACAACTAGAAAGTGGGAAATCTATACTAGAAAGCGGTAAATCTACTCTAGAAAGCAGTAAAAAGAATGGAGAGAGAGGTATCCTCCTCGACGATCGCTTGGAGGACGAGCTGGATGGAACGACGCTTGGAAGATGGGGAATGGAGTGGGAAGAAGGAGGACAAAGCAGAAGAAACGGGAATGAAGTAGCACGTCGTCATCATCACAGGCTTCGCTTCCTGAATGCAGAGAGAGGACAACCGCAGATGCTCCACAAAGGGGGATGAAGGTGGAAAAATTATGATTTCTACTCTAGAGGAGCATCCTGGGTTTGGGACAAGCTCTTAGATCTTTGGAAGGGGTGAGAAAAGAGAAGGGATGAAAAGAAGTGGACGTCGGAAGGCTATATATAGGTGTAGATTGGAGGGGGCTATATATATCCGCCACTAAAGGTCTGATTGTGACCGACGTGCATGCCTCCCACATGCTCCTCCTCTTCTTCTCTGTGCAAACGCCCCACGCATGTTCTTGCTATTTTACTCATCCTATCAAGAGATTGGATGACTTAAACGCCATCGTGCCCATGCCTTTAGCGCATATGATTGCGCGTTCATTAGTGCGTGCAGCGCTTTCCTTCAACCTTTGAGTGCTTGACATGGACGGATCAAAGCTGATAAACGCCAGTTTATCATCATTTTTATGCTTTAAAACTAACCTAGCTCTTAGGATTTTACTCTGCAAACGGGTTTTTGGGCTGCATTTAGGCATAAATTAGGATAGGCATGCATTGCATTTTTTATTGTCATTTTAATAAGTTTTTGTGAGTGTTAGGGATGTACAGATGCACAGATCCCTAAAACCCTAGCACTCAAGAAGGCAATTGGTGAAGGAGAAGCCTAGACTAGCTGGAACTCAGCCTAATCCAGCTCACCTCAGCTTGATCCAGCTCACCTCAGCTTGATCTAGCTCACCGCAGCTGGAACCTAGCTTACTTGAACTAGGGTTAGCTCATCCCAGCTCCATTCAGCTAATCACAGCTGGATGGCAGCTCAAGAGAGTTCACCTTAGCTCACCCTAGCTCAAGTCAGCTCAGATCCAGCTCAACTTAGCTGAGTCTAGCTCACCTCAGCTCCCACTAGTTCACAGGGAGCTCTAGCTAGCTCAGCTGAGTTGACAGGAGTTCACCCCAGCTCAGATCCAGCTACATCCAGCTCCACTCAACTCCAGCCAGCTGAAGAAGAATTCATCTCAGCTCAGGAAGCTCAAGTCCAGCTCCCGGGGACTCAGCTTAGCTCAACTCAGTTGAGCTAAGCTACCTTAGCTGCCTCAACCAGCTTGATTCTCCCCGGAAGCACCAGACCTAGCTCACCTCAGCTCATTTTGGTAGAAGCTAGCTCACTTTAGCTTGGCTTAGTAGCTAGCAAAGAACTAGCAAGCTAAGCCAGCTAGAGTAGCCCCATGCCAGCCTCTTCAGCAGCAGCCAGCTCCAGCTCCAGCTCCAGACTTCTTCTCCTCAGCTCCTTGCTCCAAACCCTAGCTCCAACACCTTCTCCTCTACTCCACCTTTAGCTAAGCTAGCTTAGCTTATCTTAGCTTAGCTTAGCTTAGCTAACAACCAGCTCCTTGGCCATTCATTACCTCCAAAATCAACCCTAGCTAGCTCCACCAACTCAAGCCTACCTAAGCTAGCTACCCTACTCAAGTTGGCACCACCTCCTAGCCATCCCTTCACCCCATTATCTCCACCAAAAGACACTTCAAGTTGGCGCCAAAAACCACCCCTAACCACCTCTATATTGGCGCCACTTTCAGCCCCTTAATCCACCCTACACCTACCCACATAAGCCATCCTAGCCATCCACCTAACCCCCCTTCTAGAATCCTTCTTGGCGCCAACTTAGACCCTCTTCTAGAAGCCATTTTGGCGCCAATATCAAGGGGTGTCAACACACATAACCACCCCTTAGGTGTCCCTTAAGGTGGCGCCAAACACCCTTGGCCATTGGATCCTTAACCACCTCCCTCCTTCCATCCTAGCCATCCATTTCAAAGGTCACCATAGCCCCCCTCCTATTCTATAAAAGGCCACCACCTACCACCATTTTGAGGCATCCTCCCTTAGTGTATTTTCTACCTACATCCACCTATACCTACGCCCAAGGAGAAGGAGTAGAGAAGGAGATTAAAGGGGCACACCACCAGCCCTTTTGGTGCCTTCTTCTCCCCACTCTCTTCAACTTGGGCCACGCCAAGGAGGACTCTCCCACTTCAAGGAGGACGGCCAGGCAAAGGAGAAAAGCTTAGGGTGGACATCCACCCTTGGAGAGAAACTTAGGGCACGCCCCCTTAGGGCTTGCCTTGGAGGTCATCACCTTGGCGGAGTTCTGCAAGGAAGGAGTTGAAGGATTCTTTTCAAGCTTGGGAGCCACCAACCTTGGAGCAAGAAGCCCTCTTCTTCACCATCTATTTAGAGGATTTGTGTTTTCTTTTACTTCAATTATCTAGTAGTAGAAGCATTCCTCTACTAGGCATTTTTGTTAAACACTTTATCAATTATCTAGTTGCCTTCTTCGTATATCTTGTTTGCATTTCTATTTGCTTATTTTCAGCATTCTTCACTTCCTCTCCCTAATTATTCTAGGTTTCCACTTGCCTAGAGTGAGCTTAGGGAGAGGCTCTACTTGTCACTTAGAAGTAGTATTTTAAATTGAAGTGTAAATCACCTTCCCGTCACCATTCCGCATGTTGTCTTAATTTAAAACAAAAAAATGATATATTGAAAAATACCAAAAAGAAAGTTGAGATTGTATTCCAAGCAAGAGAATCACTATTGCAAACATTTGGCCTCCTTGGACGACCCTAGATACTCCCCTATCTAGGAATATAAATTTAAGAGCGAAAGCGGATTTACGCGTTACAACGACGTATTTTAACAAACCGCGTATTTTCGCTATCACTTTTTGGCGCCGTTGCCGGGGAGGCACGGCTTTGCATTAACTCATTTTCTCTTGCTTGAAGTGGATCTCATCCCCTTCTCTTTCTTTCTTTTGTGTGTGCAGGAACTACAGCGGGAAAGCGGGAATCTGGAAGCGAGAGCTTAAAGATCCTTTTCTTCCCGCGAAAATTCAGGTTGGTTCCTCTTTCTAGTCACATAATTAATTAAAACTACCAAAAATATATTAAACTTGGCTTTCAGGACCCTAAACACTTAAATTAAGTGGAGTGGTGCATTTTTAAATCCATTGTTTGCTTGTATGCTTCTTTAGCACCATTCCATTGCAAGTATTGGTGTTCTGTTTTTCGGGTCTAGATTTCTGTCCAGACTTGAAAAATCGATTCCTAACACCACAGGACTCCTAAAATCATAAAATTTCATAGAGTGATTCCCAATTAAGTTTGGAAGATCTGTTCCAAATTTCAGATCAATTGGATTTGTATTTAATTTTTAAAAATTCGTGGATTACAGAGGGGTCACACCCTCTAATCTTCCTGTTTTGCTACTGTCCGCGAATTTTCAGAATTTTTATACTCATCCAATTGTTGTGAAATTTATCTTGTTGGAATCCCTGTGAAATTTTACATATCATATAAAATCATAAAAATTTTCTGAGGTCGGTGGTAATACTGAAAAGTCTATAATACCCACGGGTATTATTTCTGGACTTTGACACTAGTACAATTAAAAATTCAAAACTATTATCAAACAAATTCCTAAAATCTTAAAAAAATCTTTTCTGGAATCCTTGTTTGATTTTCTTCAAAGTAGTGGTGTTGTTTGACTTGTTTGGACCACTACTTAATTCTGAAAGCTAAAAATAATTCATTGGTAGTTAAATTTCTGTCTCAGGAATAATTGGTTTAGGGTTTCTTCTTTCTCTTTAGAGACTCAATTAAAAGGAAATATACAATCACACATACAACTTGTCTTTCCTTTGATTGTGAACTTTCAAACTTGTTTGAAAACTTAAAGAGAAAAACCCTAAAAATTCATTTAATTAAATCACATCCTAAAAGACAAAAATATAAAAAAAATTGTGTGACAACTTGATTTTCATTGGAGCCACTCTCCAATTCCTGCACACACACAAAAAAATCAAATAACAGGGCAACAACCCAATAAACGCCCTCCACATTCCGTGTGCACTATAGAATCCTAGACCTAATTAAAATTTGTAGCAACTTGACCCCTAAGGCTTTATCAACTTAGGCTTGCTATTTAGGTTTTAAGTTTTCTTTAGTTAGTACCAATTCTGTCATCTGTATCTGGTGTTCAGGCTGAGGGGCCGTGTCAAACGACCAGGCGCGGGTTTGTACAAGCACCTGGGGTTTTCCCTGGGAAACGTTTGGGCCCAAACCTCCCCTTAAGCAACCTGGCTAGATTTGTTGATAGAACGGGTATTCACTATTGACTACTTATTTCCTATATAGACCAAGTCTTAGGTTATTATTAGGGAGTCACAATCAAGTTAGGTCTAGTTTTTGTTTGTTTGAATTGCACACTTTCTCTCATCTCTTTCTCTTCTCCTCCCCTCCCCGTTCTTCCATTTTATGCACGGGCGACGGTCTCAAAATCCGCACTTGGAAGGACCATTTGATTTCGCCCCCCACGTAAAAAGACCACTTTTTCTGTCTTCTCCTGAAAAAATGGAAACACAACAAAATAGGTCCACTGACCCTTCCACGTCTACCTCTAACCCCACCTCTAACCCTAATTCTAACCCTTCCACCCAAAACCCAACCACCAGTAACTTTCCACACTTGGAGCTCCCCAATCTTGAGTTGCCCCACACACAACATCAAGACCCCCTACCTGATCTTTTAAAATTGATGGCCGATCAAATTAATAAATTAAATTCCAATCAACAAACATTGACTAGGAACATCCAAAACCTAGCCAATCCAAGGCCAAACCCACCACCCCGTCAGCAGCCTGTTGTTCCTCTAAAAGATTTCTATGATCCGTCTTATTATGAGGAACGACCAGGGGTGGTCATACCTGAGGGGGACTTTGAGATCAAGCCTGCCGTCCTGAACCTGATTAAACACTTTCATGGCCTTCCTAGGGAAGATCCTTTCAGCCACCTTGAAGAACTAACTCTTCTTGCACAGACAACCCGTTCCCGAAATGTGCAAGAAGACATATGGCTGATGCGGCTTTTTCCATTATCTCTCAAAGATAAGGCCGCTTATTGGTTCAGGACCATTGGCCGACCCATCACAACATGGCCTCAACTCAAGAGTGCCTTCCTCAAGAAATTCTTTCCCATAGGTCGTACCAATTCCTTACGAAGATCTATTACGACCTTTCACCAAAAATCTGGTGAAACTTTCCATGATTCTTGGGAAAGATTTCAAGACCTTTTAAGAAGTTGCCCGCACCACGAGATTCCTTTATGGCAGCTCGTGCAAATCTTCTATCATGGATTAGAAGATCAAATCCGACAGTTTGTCGACGCCTCGTGTGGCGGCAACTTTTTAAATAAAGATGCAGAAAGTGCCTATGACCTGTTCGAAGAAATGAGTGAAAACTCATTTAATCAAGCTTCCATGAACACATTTTGCAGAACCCAAAACCCGCAGTTCGGTGTTCATGAAATAGGCACTCAATCTATCCCTGTCACCCAAGATGATCTTCAATTGATTGCTCAAAAACTCGACCAGATGCATATTAATCAAAAGAAAATTGAGGAAAGACTAGCCACTTCAACTCAAGCTCCACACCCACATCTAACCCAACCTAACTTTCCACGAAGAGAAAATTTGCACAATCTCAACACCACTCCTGCTGATTATTCTGAGGTTGCCCATGATTCACTGGGGAATTTCAATTATCCAGATCTTAACCCCACCGAAAATATTTCTGCCATCCAGGAGCCCTTTAAAAATTCTTCCAATTGGAAAAATTACCCGAACTACTCCTGGAATAATCAAGTTTCCTCTCAACCATATCATTTTAATAGGTATGGGTCGAATCCAAATTTCCATCCTGGGCCATCCCAACAAGATATCAATGCCCAGATGCTACGGACCCTGCAGGATATGCAAACAAAAATGACGGAAGTAACCCGCAACATCACAAATCTGAACAATCAGATTGGGGTTGCTCCCACGCAAAGACCTGTAGGACATCTTCCGTCCCAACCCATACCCAATCCCAATCACCAAGGGAACCATTATATGGGTAGAAATCCACATTATCCAAATCAGCCTCCTCCTAATCCACCTCAGCAGCCGCCCAGGTTCCTGCAATCACAGGCCCCCCCACCTCCTCCAAATAATAATCCGACTGCACATGCAGTTACCTTGAGGAGTGGGAAAACCACCACTGACCCCGAGCCTTCGCACGAACCTGGTAAGATACATGTGCAAGTTGACTCCCCACCTCCCCATCAGGAAGAAAAAGAACAACAACAATCTCAAGACAAGATTCCTATCCCTTTCCCACAAGCTCTCTACCCTACCACCAACAAAAGAAAGAAATCTGAGCCCACTACAGAAGAACTCATGGAGCTATTTGGGCAAGTTCATATCAATATCCCTCTCCTAGATGCCATCAAATATATACCTGCCTATGCTAAATTTTTAAAGGATATTTGTACTCCTAAAAGGCAGGCTAAAAATCTAGGACAGGTGCATCTTTCAGAGACAGTAAGCTCTGTCATACAGAGTAAGCTGCCTCCTAAGATGAAAGATCCGGGGGCGCCTTTAATTTCTATAATTATTGATGACACTACATTTAATCGCGCCCTCCTTGATCTTGGTGCCTCTGTAAATATTATTCCCACAAGTTTATTCGAAGAATTTCAGATCGGTGAATTAAAACCCGTCGAGGTTACCCTGCAATTAGCCGACCGATCTACAATCAAACCTCGTGGGATTGTTGAGGATGTATTAGTCAAGGTCCAGAATTGTGTCTTCCCTGCAGACTTTCTGGTTCTTGACATTGAGGCACCCGAATCATTACTGGACTCCCCGATAATCCTTGGACGACCCTTTTTGGCTACTGCAAAGGCAAATATCAATTGCCACACAGGCAAAATGGATATCAACTGTGCAGGCCAAACTATCACCTTAGATATTTTTAAATCCTCCAGGAGATTCCATGATGATAACTTCTTTGAGAACTCAGATACTGAAATTTCTAATATGGTGGAGGAGACAATGTTAATAGATACCCTTACCGACCACAGTTTTTTTGAGGACTCTGATTCAAACTCAGTGGTCGGCGAGATCTGTGATCCGGAAACTTGTCTTGACTCCAAATTTGTTCCTGATACCCCCCCTGACCCACCCACTATTAACGCACCTAATTTTTCCACACTAACTCACCATTCCTTCCCCGACCCCTTTCTTACGGACCTGCCACCAACCCCACCCGAGTTTGGCACCCAACCTGAATTAAAACCATGGCCAGACTCGGGTCACACTTATCAATTTCCATCTCACTTTGATCCCAATATTATTTCTAATCAATTTTCTAGGGATCTAGACGAAGACACTTTTTTTGCGGGCATTCAAGTGTCCAATTATTTACATGATTTTCCGTCTTCTGTGCATACCTTCACGCCCGGCTGAATGGCGTAAAAGATAGCACTGGATGGGAGGTAACCCATCATTTTCTTGCTTTCCTTTTTTCTTCTTTTTCCAGGTTTTATTCATCCTAAACCTGACCGTTCTTCACTAAGGTGATTCCTTTTCCCCCCTAATGCATGAGGACATGGAATATCTTGAGCATGGGGGGGGGTGTTTTTAAATTTTTACGATCGATTTAGGATGTTTAAAACCTAAAAACATGCAATTTTCTTTAATTTATTTCCTGCTTGCATACCCAAAAAAAAAAAAAAAAAAAAAAATTGTTGAAAACTTTTTGAGGAAAAATTTTGAAATCAGGACTAAGGTCGAAAAATTCACTTCTGGTACAATGGGATTTAATCCTTAACAAACTAAGGATAAGGATATGGATCTGATCATTAGAATTCCAGGGTCTATTTTAGACTAGATCAGATATCCTTCTCTAAAATTCCACCTGAACTCATGATAGTTCAGGTGACTTGATCCTATTTTGTAATATGGAAAGTATTTGACTTAGTTTTTGATTCAAAAACCTGCGATTCTTGAGAAACTTCTTGTGTCAATTTTTACACACAAGCCAACAACTAAAAATTTGAAAAAACTCCCTTGTTTGGATTTAGTAAAAGTCTGAAGCAGATCATTGGTTTGAGTTCCCACCGTCGAGAAGAAGAAAAAAAACCTTCTTTGAGGACGCGATGTCAACATGTTACCGCCTCGGCGCTGCTCTATATCTATATTTCATATCTTTAGACGGAGCATTAAAGCGCATTTCAGCAGCTCAAGTGTCTTGGACGGTGCTCTACCTATAGCGTCGGAGCAAGAGCTTGAGTTTGCTTGGAGCGCCCCTTTTCACCGCATCGTGTTTTGGGGTTGTGAGCTCCTGGGTGGTGTCATGGACAGTGCTATCCCGAAGTACTGGCGCCAGAGCCCCCTCGAGGAATGGTAATGGGAATGATGATACCGACACATCTGTTGTAAGACTAAGCTAAAAATAAGCACGGGGGAGAGAAAAAAAAAAAAAATATATATATATATATATATATATATATAATAATAATAATAATAATAACACGTCCTTATAAAGGTTGGCTTTTCACAAGCACAGACACAAGGTTTTAAAGGAATTTGCAAGTTGCGAATCAGATTCACGAGCCAGAAAAATCCTAAAAACAAACATTTCAAGTCATCTGAATTAACAAGGGGTTGATTTGTGAATTTTCTGAGGATATATTGATCCCGTTCTATCTAATGGTTGGATCCAAAAACAAATCCTGATGTTTCTCTTCAACAAATCCCGTATCTCCTGTGTTTTAATCTACCAAGGTCCCTTAATCTCTTTTTCTCAAAAGTAAAAAAAAAAAAAAAAATTAGATTTCCCAAAAATTCCGTTTTCCAAAAAAATTAATGTTTTGCTAAGAGACTAGCAAAAGATAAGCATGGGGGTGTGATAAACGCCAGTTTATCATCATTTTTATGCTTTAAAACTAACCTAGCTCTTAGGATTTTACTCTGCAAACGGGTTTTTGGGCTGCATTTAGGCATAAATTAGGATAGGCATGCATTGCATTTTTTATTGTCATTTTAATAAGTTTTTGTGAGTGTTAGGGATGTACAGATGCACAGATCCCTAAAACCCTAGCACTCAAGAAGGCAATTGGTGAAGGAGAAGCCTAGACTAGCTGGAACTCAGCCTAATCCAGCTCACCTCAGCTTGATCCAGCTCACCTCAGCTTGATCTAGCTCACCGCAGCTGGAACCTAGCTTACTTGAACTAGGGTTAGCTCATCCCAGCTCCATTCAGCTAATCACAGCTGGATGGCAGCTCAAGAGAGTTCACCTTAGCTCACCCTAGCTCAAGTCAGCTCAGATCCAGCTCAACTTAGCTGAGTCTAGCTCACCTCAGCTCCCACTAGTTCACAGGGAGCTCTAGCTAGCTCAGCTGAGTTGACAGGAGTTCACCCCAGCTCAGATCCAGCTACATCCAGCTCCACTCAACTCCAGCCAGCTGAAGAAGAATTCATCTCAGCTCAGGAAGCTCAAGTCCAGCTCCCGGGGACTCAGCTTAGCTCAACTCAGTTGAGCTAAGCTACCTTAGCTGCCTCAACCAGCTTGATTCTCCCCGGAAGCACCAGACCTAGCTCACCTCAGCTCATTTTGGTAGAAGCTAGCTCACTTTAGCTTGGCTTAGTAGCTAGCAAAGAACTAGCAAGCTAAGCCAGCTAGAGTAGCCCCATGCCAGCCTCTTCAGCAGCAGCCAGCTCCAGCTCCAGCTCCAGACTTCTTCTCCTCAGCTCCTTGCTCCAAACCCTAGCTCCAACACCTTCTCCTCTACTCCACCTTTAGCTAAGCTAGCTTAGCTTATCTTAGCTTAGCTTAGCTTAGCTAACAACCAGCTCCTTGGCCATTCATTACCTCCAAAATCAACCCTAGCTAGCTCCACCAACTCAAGCCTACCTAAGCTAGCTACCCTACTCAAGTTGGCACCACCTCCTAGCCATCCCTTCACCCCATTATCTCCACCAAAAGACACTTCAAGTTGGCGCCAAAAACCACCCCTAACCACCTCTATATTGGCGCCACTTTCAGCCCCTTAATCCACCCTACACCTACCCACATAAGCCATCCTAGCCATCCACCTAACCCCCCTTCTAGAATCCTTCTTGGCGCCAACTTAGACCCTCTTCTAGAAGCCATTTTGGCGCCAATATCAAGGGGTGTCAACACACATAACCACCCCTTAGGTGTCCCTTAAGGTGGCGCCAAACACCCTTGGCCATTGGATCCTTAACCACCTCCCTCCTTCCATCCTAGCCATCCATTTCAAAGGTCACCATAGCCCCCCTCCTATTCTATAAAAGGCCACCACCTACCACCATTTTGAGGCATCCTCCCTTAGTGTATTTTCTACCTACATCCACCTATACCTACGCCCAAGGAGAAGGAGTAGAGAAGGAGATTAAAGGGGCACACCACCAGCCCTTTTGGTGCCTTCTTCTCCCCACTCTCTTCAACTTGGGCCACGCCAAGGAGGACTCTCCCACTTCAAGGAGGACGGCCAGGCAAAGGAGAAAAGCTTAGGGTGGACATCCACCCTTGGAGAGAAACTTAGGGCACGCCCCCTTAGGGCTTGCCTTGGAGGTCATCACCTTGGCGGAGTTCTGCAAGGAAGGAGTTGAAGGATTCTTTTCAAGCTTGGGAGCCACCAACCTTGGAGCAAGAAGCCCTCTTCTTCACCATCTATTTAGAGGATTTGTGTTTTCTTTTACTTCAATTATCTAGTAGTAGAAGCATTCCTCTACTAGGCATTTTTGTTAAACACTTTATCAATTATCTAGTTGCCTTCTTCGTATATCTTGTTTGCATTTCTATTTGCTTATTTTCAGCATTCTTCACTTCCTCTCCCTAATTATTCTAGGTTTCCACTTGCCTAGAGTGAGCTTAGGGAGAGGCTCTACTTGTCACTTAGAAGTAGTATTTTAAATTGAAGTGTAAATCACCTTCCCGTCACCATTCCGCATGTTGTCTTAATTTAAAACAAAAAAATGATATATTGAAAAATACCAAAAAGAAAGTTGAGATTGTATTCCAAGCAAGAGAATCACTATTGCAAACATTTGGCCTCCTTGGACGACCCTAGATACTCCCCTATCTAGGAATATAAATTTAAGAGCGAAAGCGGATTTACGCGTTACAACGACGTATTTTAACAAACCGCGTATTTTCGCTATCAAAAGCCCTCCAAACGAGATCGGACGGTTTTGATTGAAATTGGATCCATGCTCAAGAGAGGCGGCACTGGGGTTTAATCCTGTGTCCTAAGGTGAGTGAATGCCTTATTCACTACACTGTGCCTTCTTCTTTGTCCAATTCTTAGCCACGGTGTGCTCTTGTGGCTGTTGGATCAAGATCCAACGGCCCAGATTTGACCTTGCGTTGAGGAGAGAGTGAGAGCGCGGTGGGTCTTCATTCCTTTGCTAGGATGGTTTGGTTGGTCGAGATGGTGCCACATGGCACCATCTTGGCCATCCATCTTCTGTGACTTCTAGAAGGTGCCATAGATGTCGGATTGGGCCGATTTTCACGCCGTTAGTCTACGATCATCGATCCAAACAGATCCGTGCGGTTGGATTTGTCATCTGAAGTGTGAATTGGCACCATCTTGGACCTTGATCTCTAACCTTCCTTGGATTATATCTAATGCTACGAAAGTCCGATTAGGGTGATCTTGGAGTTGTTGAACTCCAATCATCACCCTGATCAGATCCGTATGGCTAGATCTTCGATCCAAGGCCCCAATTAAAAGTCACCCTGTTACCTACCACAAAAAGGGAAAATTAACCTAAAATTTACACAACCTAACCTAAATGTAAGATGATGCACGTTATGCAATATTTATAATGTATGATACAACTATAATACTAAGAACATGTATAAATAAACATTTTAGGCTATTCAGATGCATACGCATCAAGAACCCACACTAGAGGATCTTCATTGTGGCTTTACGCCTAAAGTAATGGCCACCACAGGCCTAGTCATGGCAGAACGAGATGACATCATTGACCTCATCATCGAGGATGCATCTTTTGATCACTTGGTCATTACCGATGTGAAATAAATATGGATCTTCCCAAACATAGTACTTGGCAACAGAAATCAGCTTATCCCACCAAGAGGTCCCCCAATCAAGCAGGACTTTCCCTGTAACCAAGTAATTCACAATATATACAAACCAAGGAAGTCCATTAGCGACCAAGAGATAATCATCTGGAAAATGCTTAATGATAGGTCCAGACAGGTTAATGATTGAAGAAGGAAGGCAGGAAAAATGGTCAACTATCACATTCTGCTTTCCTGCTTTGTCATGAATTTTGAGATCGAATTCTTGCAACAGCATGATCAAGCGGATTAATCTGAGTTTCATGTCCTTCTGTGTAAGCAAGTGCCTCACCGTAGTGTGATCCGCATAAATGGTGACATGGGATCCCAGGAGGTTTGATCTGAATTTCTCCAGACCAAATACTATAGTTAGCAGCTCTTTCTCCGTAATCGTGTAATTATGTTGAGCCTCGTCCAGTGTCTTGCTGGCGTAATATATTGCCATCAGTTTCCCATTGATTTTTTGCCCTAGCACTGCTCCTACTATGTAGTCAAACGGATCACACATGATCTCAAAGGGTTGAGACAAGTCTGGAGATTGCAGGATTGGTGCTTAGGTGACTCGGTTACGCAGGATTTCAAAAGTGTGAATGCAATCACTTGTCATCTGGAAAGGCATGTCCATTAAGAGAAGATTCGTCAAGGGGCACGCGATCTTGGAAAAATCAAATATGAATCGTCGATAGAATCCAACGTCCCCCAAAAATGATCTGGTGTCTTTGACCGAGGTAGGCACAGGTAATTTGGAAATCAGATTTACCTTAGCTCGGTCAACTTGGATAACTCTCTCAGAGATAAGGTGTCCAAGCATGATGCCCTCAGGAAGCATAAAGTGGTTCTTTTCCCCGGAGAGAACTAGGTTCACTTCGATTCATCTTCCAAGGATTTGGACCAAGTATAGGAGGCAATCATGATTGTACAGCAATCATACGACCTAATCTACCCAAATTCAGTTAGATTCTAGCATAACTTAGGAACAATGCATACAAAAGCATCATAATTTGCATAATAAATAGTTTAGTAGCCTTAGCGATAATATTACCATTTTATGCTCTAAAAGAGAGAAGAAATTAATTATAGATGATCTGAGGCTACAAATGATAGATCAAACCATATGGATCTAATCAGGACGACGATGGGAGTCCAATGCTTTCGGAATCGTCTTGATCAGACATCCGTAGCATCATGTACAATACATAGAAGAATAGAGGCCAAGGAGTAAGATGATTAAAATCCAAGCCTTAGATGTAAAATTCGACTGAATGGATGGATCCAGATCAACTCACAGTCCAACGATGCAAAAATCATCTTGATCGGAGGCCTATAGCACCATCTACAAAGCAAAGAAGATGGACGGTCATGATGGTGCCACGTGGCACCATCACAGCTGCCCCTCGCAGAGCCCTCAATCTTTGAAGAAGCCCTTATCATGCATTATGGGCGGTTAGATCATCATCCAACAGCCACGATGTGCCCACGTCGACTGCTCCAGCCATGCCTCATCAAGGAAGATCAAGATCAGCCGTTGGATCTCCATCCAACGGCTGATGCCAACTGCATACGAAATGGTAAGCGTAATAATCCACATACATAGTGCAACAGAGAGTGCACTCACACAAGGCAGAAGGGCGTGCAATCAAACCACGAGAAGAGCTAAATCAAGAAAGCAATCGCTATCACTCGTAATTGAGCAATTAGATGAGATCAAGTGGATCAGATCTGGTCGCGTGGCACTAGGAGGATCGTTGGATGCGGCAGTGCGGATGACATGTGGTTGCATGCCTGACCAAACAACTCGATATACACGGGCGGGTGAAATTTGAAGAGACAGTGCGACGTGCGTTTTAAGTCGTCTGATCATGAGATCGGATGGCTGAGATTGAATGCTCATGATTTGAATGCGAGCGTGCACATGAGGAGAGCAAACAACATGCGGATCATGATCGACGACTGCGGGCGTGCCACGTGTCAGCTAGAGAATGCATCTGCGCATAGGAAGTGTTTGGGAAGGCCTTTTGAAGCGCGATAAGAGCCGTTGATCTCCCGATCGATAGATCTAATCAATCTAAGGTTGTTACATGAGTTGGAGGGCCTAAATGTCCACTTTATCCCTCAATAAAGCTATAAAAAGAGCCCCAAGGTCCCCTAGTTGAAGGCAACTCCCACCAGATATAATTATAGCCTTTATCTCTCTGTAACTCCTCTTTGCCATTCATCTCGACGCTTTGGATCTAAAGTGCTACTGCACTTCACACAAGAATCCCACAAGCAATGTCACCCTCCATTTACTTCTGCTCTCTCTCTCTTCTTAGCATAGTTATTTCTATTCATAGTTAAAAGATTGTTTGCAAGTAATAATGAAATTCTGATATCTGATGCTTGTCTATACATATATGAATATTTAAGAATGACTTTCTAAAAAGCTTTCGCATAGAAATCATGTTTGCCTCCCTGTGAATGACTCAGTACTCACCGAAATCTTTATAAATATTATTTTTTTCATCACAATTCATACTACAACGATAGAATTAATTTTTAACGCATCTCGCTGTTGAACAAATCATCAAAAGATTCACCAAACACTGAGAAGTCATCCATGAAGACATCAAGGTATTTACCTACCACATCAGAGAATATGGCTAGCATGCACCGCTGAAAGGTGGCGAGTGCATAGCAAAGCCCAAATGGCATCCTACGAAACACGAACGTAACAAAAGGGCAGGTAAAGGTGGTCTTTTCTTGATCTTTGGGATGAATTGCCACCTGATTATATCTAGACTACCCATCCAGGAAATAGAAAAACTGGTTTCCCACCAGTTTCTCGAGAATCTGATCAATGAACGGGAGCTAGAAATGATCTTTCTTCATGGAGGCATTAAGTTTTCGATAGTCTATGCAAACTCTCCATGAATTCACAATATGAGTCGGGATGGATTCTCCAGATTCGGTCATAATCACGATGAGCCTTGCCTTCTTAAGCACAACTTGGATGGGGCTCACCCAACAACTATCAGAGATCACGTAAATGATTCTGGCATCTAGCCACTTGATGATCTCCTTTTTCATGATTCAAATTTA
This sequence comes from Thalassia testudinum, assembly GCA_037157565.1. NCBI lineage: Eukaryota > Viridiplantae > Streptophyta > Magnoliopsida > Alismatales > Hydrocharitaceae > Thalassia > Thalassia testudinum. The sequence goes on along the minus strand of JAZHRO010000007.1, from coordinate 66,084,996 downwards.
GTCATCTCCATGTTCTTGAGATGGTCGTGATCCCTCTTCGATGTAGATATCATGTGTGCAATATAAGGGACTATCCTAGTCAAGTCATCAAGAATCCATCCGATGGCTCTTTGATGCTACTGGAGGACAGAAATCAACCTTGTTTCCTGATCAGGAGAGAGTCGAGAGTTGATAATCACAAGAAACATTTGATTGGAACCCAAGAATACGTACTTCAGATGATTCGGGAGGGGCTTCAATTCAAGTACCGGGTTATCAGCAGTGGGTGGGGGTTCGGGATGGGCCTTAGAAGACAAGGTGGCAGCTATGGGTAGGCTTGGATCAGTTTCGGGCTTCTCTATCTGCGGGTCAAGATCTTCTTGTGGTTGAGGCTAAGGAGAATCAGGTTTTCCTCTATAATCGGGTCCTCAACCAAAGAACTGATGTCACACACTTCTTCGATCGCCCCACAGTTTATTCCTTTCTGGGCCTTAAAGATATCAATCCCTAATGTCTTGTTCCCAAATTTCAACTCAATCTAGCCCTCTTCGCAAATGATATTCGCCCTGGTTGTAGCTAGGAATGGTCTCCCTAAAATAATTGGTGTATCTCTCAGATTTTCAAGACTATCCCTGTCTAATACAATGAAGTCCACTGGGAAGTAGAAATCTCGTATCCTAACAAGAACAACCTCAAGAACTCCTCTTAGTGACTTAATTGATCTGTCAGCCAGCTGCAGGGTCACCATAGTTAGTTTGAGCTTAGTCTCCTCGAATGATTTAATAGGGATGTAGGGATTAGGTTTATGGAGGCTCTTAAATCCAATAAAGCTCGATCAAATTCTAGGTTACCATTCTTACAGGAGATTAGAGGGGTGGCAAGATCTTTCACTTTTTAAGAGAGTTTGCTCAGGATGATAGAGCAGGATTGCTCAGACAAAACAATCAGACTCCTATCTTTATTTTGTGGCTTACGCTTTGGTGTACATAAGTCCTTCAGAAATCATACGTAAGCTGGTATGTGGCAAATCGCATCCATCAAGGGGATGTTTATTTGGACTTGCTCAAAGAGCTTGACCAAGTCTTCCTCAAGTGTCATGGGTTTGGTTTTCCTTTTTCCTTTGGTCAAGGCCTCAGGAAATTGAACCTCTGTTGGTTCCTCTAGGATTGGTTCAAGCTCTGAATCTGGGATAGGTGTATCCTGGATGACCATCCTAGGGTTAGCCTCTCAACTACCAGATCTATAGTGGTTAGGATAAGGTGGATCTTGAGTTAATTTTCCACTACATGTAGTAACAGCTTTTAGGCCACTTTGGTTTTGGTTCGGAGTCAACAATAGTGTGGCTGCTACTATTATCCCGAATACGATGTGGAAGCCTCCATTCCGTCGAGTGATGGAGCAAAAGGGGCCTAATAAACATAGTAAGCTTGGCCCTGATTCGGGTTCATAACGTGCCTCTAGTTCAACACGTTATTTGGATTTAGCAAAGGTTGGGAAGGGAGTGCACTAGGCTGGTGAGACCCAACCATCTATGTGAGTTGATTTCGAACCTCTGTGATCTCTTCTTTTTGATGTTTCTGCATAGCTGCATTGGCCTTTTGGATGTCAACTGAGGCTTGCAAAATCAAGTTCATATGATCTTTCTTGGAAGGCCCAGATTGATAATTTGGATTAGGCCTAGGCTAAGCGGCCTGATAAGTTCGTGGAGCTTATGGTCAGGGTTGGAATTGCAATCTCAAGTTCTTATTATTTCTTGACCATGGGAAGTTGGGATGATTGCACCATCTAGGGTTATATGTGTTGAAGAAAGGATCATTCTGGATGGTATGGAGATCCTCGCAGGTCTGAGGAACTCCAGAGTAATCAGAGTACGAGCGTTCAAAGTTCCCCCAAATAGAGTAGGATCGCTCGGAGTTTCCTTCGAAATTGGGATTAGATGGGGGTGGATATGTGTCCATCCCTTGATATGATTGGTGGTGAATGTTATGCACAGCCTCCCTACCTAAGGGTGGTTGCGCATGCATGCTCTGTTGTGTTGTGGTGGCTCTCTGCAGATGTCGAGTCAATTCGTCCACCTTCTTTTCTATGATGGAGACCTTATCCAAGAAACTGGCCACCAACTCCAGGTCAACGGATGCAAATAAGTCTAAAGTCTTGTGAGCCCCTCGCATGTTTGTCAATGTGTAGGTGGTTGTCTAGTCTAACACACACATAGATTCATTGTTTATGGAGTGCTCGCACGTGTTCTCGAGAATCTCCGAAACGGTATCTTCATGCTAACCCATGATGTTGCCACCACAGGTTGCATTGACAAATAATCTAATATCCTCACGGAATCCCTGGTAAAAAGATTGGACTTGTTCCAATTTAGGAAGTCAATGATGGGGGCATTTTTGCATGAGATCGAAAAAGCAATCCTATGCCTCATGAAGTGGTTCTCTCGCATTTTGTGTGAAATGCGTGATCTGATGCCTCAAGGCATTGGTGCAACCAACTGAGAAGAATTTCTTCAAAAATTCATATTGGAGTTACTCCTATGTGTTGATCGGACGAGTCAAAGTCTGATACCAATGGGCATCCTTGTTCATAAGAGAGAAGGACAACATCTTCATGAGCAGGATGTTTCGATTCTGAACAGGTGGTCCAAAGGTCTAGGCTAGATGTTTCAGCTATTTGATGTGCTGGAAGGGATCTTCGGAGTTCAAACCATGGAATTTGGGGATTGCATTAATCAGATTCAACTTCAATTTAGTATTAGGTCCTCCAGTCAAGATTTGCACCCTGGGTTTGATTGCTACTGCAGTGGGATTGTAGTGATCTCGCATTTATGGACACTACGGTGGATTCATGAATGTGTGGAATAGATCGTTGAGGCACTGCAATTGGTTCTGAACATTAGGCTCTTCTTCTTGGTTCTCCATGGATGCAGATGATGGAGAGCTAGACTTAGATGTGGCAGTGTTTGAAGAGATCTCAATCTGATCAAGCGAGAGCACAAACAATTGGGTCGGGGCTTGGCCCCAACGAGAATAAACTGCTAATGGAGGCCTCAAGTTTGATCTTAAGGACCTCCTCTCGAACATGCACTAGAGAATCAGATGAGGGACCTAATCAAGGCACTCAAAAATCTTTGGATGACTAAGGAGATTCAAAGCAGATGATACCTCTAGATCAGAAATGCACTCACTCGAGAATTACTTAGGCAGCCAGGAAGGGAGAGTCCCGCAAAGACCCCTACATGGTAGAGCGTCCCTACGGCTTACAAGGTTTCCCCCACCTTACCTTCCTTGTCACTGAGATTCCAAGTAGATCGAAATGAGCAAGCTTGACTCCTAGGTCTACCAATTTTAATCCGATGTGTGTGCCTTGAATTTCACTTGAACTTTAAGGTTGATTTGATTTGTGACCTGTTGAACGTTTACGAACCTACGCTAACGTGTTTGGTTTTGGAAAACTTGTCATTGTAGTTCGAAAGCGAAGAATTCGTGTTCAACAAATAAAATTTATACCGAAATTAAAATTCCAGGTCGAACACAGGGAGGCGGACGTTTAATTTAAAAACTACGTGTTTCTTTTTATTTGTTACAGAATAATTCAATTTAGAACTATCTAATTATTCACAATAAATAGAAGAGAGAGAGTAAGAGAGAAAGAGAATATTACACAGAGAAATCAAAATGAGATGTAGAATAAACAAGGAATTTTTGCATTGAAGAGATTGTTCATTACAACTAGAAAGCATAAAACAATTACTCTAGAAAGCGATAAATTTACTCTAGAAAGCATTAAAAGAATGGAGGGAGAAATGTCCTCTTCGACGGTCGCTTGGAGGACGAGTAGATTAATCTAGAAAGCAGTAAATCTATACTAGAAAGCGGTAAAAAGAATAGGGAGAGGGAAATCCTCCTCAATGGTTGCTTGGAGGATGAGCCGGACGAGACGACGCCTGGACGAAGGAGAATGAAGCAGGACGAAGGAGGACGAAGCAGAAGAATGGGAACGGAGCAGCACGCCGTCGTCGTCGTGGGATCCACTTCCGAAAGGGAACGAAAATTAGACTTTATCTCGCGAGAAACATCCCAGGTGTGGGACAAGCTTCTCTTGAGCTTTGGAGGGGTAGAGAGGAGAAAGAAGGGATGGGAATTTCGTGTGGAGGGGTCTCCTTTTATTGTTGCAAGGAGTGGGGGCAAAATGGACATTACAACTTCAAAACAATAAATAAGGGGTCTTTAGTGACGGATAAATCCGTCACTAAAGCCCCAATGTGGGCGTAGTGGCCGGCTCACGCGCACCTCCTCACCTGCTAGTGCACTCAACGACCACGCACGTTCGTCGCTTTTCACCCGTCCCATTGCAAGATCGGACGGCTTAAATCGCGTCCGCGCTCGCTGCGTAGCGCGCCCCCCTCGCGTCTGATTGCGCGTTCGATCGCGCGTCTAATCGCGCGTCGACGCTATCGGGCACGTGTAGCCGTTGGATCTCCATCTGACGCTCGTCCGCGCCCGCTTGCCCGCGCCTTCCAACCCCTCACCGCGGCTCAAACCCACGACCTCTGTTTCGCCCGCGGCTGCGTCGCCACTGTGCTACGCAGACGAAATGGTCGCGCGGACGCTTTTAAGCGCGAGCGACCACAGCCGTTGGATCTCCATCTGACGGCGGAGAGCGATGGGCGGGGGCCTTTACAAAATGCAAGCGACCGTTTGGGCGGTTGAGATGGCGCCACACGGCGCCATCTTGGCCGTCCATCTTCTGGAAGTTGTAGATGGTGCCACGGATGTCGGATTGACTTGATTTTTGTGTTGTTGGGCTGTGATCGTCGATCCAAATTCATCCATGCAGTCGGATTTGTCATCTGAAGTGCGGATTTACACCATCCTGGTCCTTGATCTTCTAGGGTTCCCAGGTCACTATCTGATGCTATGGATGCCTGATTAGGGCGATCATGGAGTCGTTGAACTCCAATCGTCGCCCTGATCACATCCATACGGTTGGATCTTTGATCCGAGGCCCTGATAAAATATTTTCCCTGTCCAAGCACATAAAAGGAGACAATTAACCTCCATTTTATTCAAAGTATTCTAAATGCAAGATGATGCATGTAATGCAATATTTATATCATGAAATGCAATCCTATGCTTAAGAACACGCATAAATAGACATCTTAACTAGTGTAAATGTGTTTACATCATACCCCCATGCCTATCTTTTGCTAGTCCCTAGCAAAAACTATATGCTATTTATAAAAGAATTAGGTTATATTATTTGGACTTGAGTTATTTTTCAATCATTAAGAAATTGTCTACTTAGGAACTGAACTTTCAAAGACACAACAGTGCCCGGGTATCAACCAAAATGCAGACCGCTTCAATCCCTCGCCTTATTAAAAGAAAAATTTCTTTTTCTCTTTTTACTCTTTTCTAATTTTTTTGGATTTTCAAATTTTAGGGTTTAAGAGTGGCTTTCTACGGCCATTCAACTCACCCAAGATTTGATGAGAACCCTAAGCTTTAAGCATCTTATTGTGATTTGTAATAGACTCGTTGACCGGCATTTAGGACGGACTTCGGATTTCTACGCCTCTAGGTGACCTCAAAAAGAATTCTGCATAAAGGCGTATTTTTACAACCGGTAGCTTTCTCCCTACTTTTATTTTTTTTATGGGGTCAACACAAGGGTGAATCCAGTGTATATCTCCCCGATTTATTCTACTTCTCCGCTTCTTCCTAAGGGTTTTGGGAATTTTTAGTGCATTTTCTGAGCTGGGTTCTGGACAACCGGTCGATGAGCTGTTACCACCGACAACTTGCCAGCCATACTCGTGCGGGGATGTGTGGCTTATTTCTTTTTATTCTTTTCTCCTTTTCTTTTTGATTTTTTTTTTTTTAAATAGGTGGCTTCCCTGGTCTAAGATTTACCTAAGGGTAGGGAAAAGAGAAAGGTCCAGTGACTGGGCTCTGGACAACCTACTTTTGGGCTGTTACCCACGATAACTTGCCAGCCACATCACCCTAGAAGGTTCATTAGCTATCCAATTTCCGTAAAAATCGTCGAACAACGAGTCAGTGCAAAGAAAGTGTGTAGATGCTTAAGACTCAAAATTTCCTCAAATCAGAGGGCGGGTTGATAAGTCGTGTACTTATCACCCAAACTTATTTATTCCAATTACGAAAGAATTAAGATGGCGAGGACTCAAAAGTCAAATCCACATTTTAGTGGATACACAGGCTGATTAAGTCCAAAGACCTGAAGGATTTTTGTGTTCAAATCATAATGTAGTATGTCCTAAGCTTGAAAATTTTCTTAAACCCAAATTCTCTTTCTTAATTCCAAATTTTTTTTTATAAAAGAAAATAAACAAATCTACGGAGCTAACGAATGAATTCAGAGATGAATATCCACCCCCCCATGCCTATCTAATGCAATGTCCTCATTGTATTAAAAAGACATAAAACAGAGTGGAAAAGCGTAGAAAGCACCTGAATTGCGTGAATATCAGGTCCGCTCCAAGATGAAAACGAAAAAGAATTGTATAAGTGCTGAGTTTAGTGCCTTCAGCTAGGCACACTATACAAAGAAAAGAAATGAAGAAATAACAAGTGCAGGTCAGAATCAGAATGAACAGAAGAATCCACTGACCTGTCAGCAAAGGTCCACAGATGTGGACCAGATTGTGGTGCAGACCCACACCCCATAATCGAGAATATCTTAGGTTCTGGATAAAAATTACCCAAAACCTAAAATCAGAATGCAAGCGGGGTCGGGCCTGCGATTTATGAGGATGCAACCCAAGACCAAAAAGTCAGGTTGCAGAGAATTGAAGCTCAAAAGGATAATTGTTGAATGTGTGCTTGGGTTTGACATCCTCGAAACAAATGTCGTAAGGGTTTTGATTTAATAGTTTCAGCTTAAAAGGAACCCTTCGACTCAATCTTCCATTTCCTCCAGAATTAACTTCCCAAATCAAAACTTCCCAGCTCCTATCCTCCTCATTTAGCATATCAAATTCCAGAACCTCTTGTATATTCATCACCCAGTCTGAAATCTCCAAGTCTAAATGATGTGGCAGAATCAAAATTGACTTGGGTCTAATTATCTCAGAATTAGAATCATCAATAAGCTCAACAAGGTGTAACTGATAATCAGGGCATTGAATTGATTCCTCCAGAAAATGTGATTCTGGATTCGTAATGTGTGCCCTAATAAGATCAGTGTTCTCAGTTATTAGGCTATCAATTGATCTATCAGATTCCTCAGGCCCAATCGTCTCACAGAAATCATGTTCAGAAAACTCGCGTGAGACTTCACAACTTGAATCTTCACCATCAGGATCCGTATCAATGTATGTCCCAAAATCATTTGTCACTTTGTGTTCCAAGGAGACATACGTTTCCTCGTAACCCGGCTCAGGGATCTCAGGTGAAGAAATCAAATCATCCTTAATTGGTTGCTTTAATTCAATCTGGTCATCCTCATAACACTTGTCCCCCCCAACAGGTGTCTGAGCGGGTTCTGTCATTGGATTTCCTGAAGAGGGTTTATCCTGGGAATTATTCCAAGATTGAATCAAAGCAACCACAAATCTCATCCTCAATTTTGCTAATTTCCCAAGTAGAAACTCACCCGGGTTCTTATCCTTAACATCCTGGAGCCAATCCAACAAAGACTTATTTAAATCATAAATCATTTCAATCAGGGGCTCCAATCTCTCAATGCAAGTTATTGGCTGAACTTCTAAAGATTGAATGATATTCCTCAAGTTAGCCAGAACCTTATCTTGAACCTGGTTAACCTGAACCAAATGAGTTGGTTCAGGGTTGGGCGGGTTTGGGCTCAATGCAGGGGAATTAACGAATTGAGATTCGTTATACCCTTCCTGATAATAGGTCATTTCAGATTGTTGAAAAGATGGTGATGACCTAAAGGCAGTGAAATCAGAGGATGGGTAAGGATCGGTGTATCCTTCTTGATTGTAGATTGTATTATGCTGTTCATGAAAGGAAGACGATCTATAATCGATGTAGCTCTGAGAAGCATAGAAATCAGGATCAAAGTGTTCAGGGTTAGACCCTAAACACGGGGGTCCGGAATTGTATCCCCAATCCGAATTATTCCAACTAACTGATGGTCGATTACAATACGAGTTGGGATAATCGTCATGTTGAGGATAATTTACAACAGGAGGGAAAGATCGGGAATGTGTGAAATATGTGGAAGGATTCATGAGACTCGGGAGGATGAAAGGCGCCCTGCAATACAAACAATCAAACCTGTCCTTAAATGGGTTAGCCTACAGACCTACAGACTCTCAAAACCCGTCTTGAGATAAAAGAACAATTTGATCTACTTCTGTCTGTTCAATCCAACCAGTTAGAAGGAGGGACTGGGGAGAAGGTTCTTCCTTCGGCTTGCGCCTCCGGTTCCTAGTGTACCCCCCAGCCGCGATCGTTTGACTCTACTCCCCTAGCTAGACATCAGATTGAACGGTAGAAACAGACTAATCGAAAATAATCTCGTTCTGGGTTCTGAAGAGCGAGTGAAATCCTTAAGGCCAACGTCTACTCTATTTTATTTAGGGCTAGGTTTGAATGTGCTTTGGAATGTGATGGGCCCTTTAAATGGGTTGTGCCCTTAATGATTGATTGATTCGTGTGTGAGTGCACAGCTAGTGGTTTTCAAGCAGGATTGTTTTTGATGTGGTGAATTTTAAGGTTCAAATCTTGCTTAGTAGCTTTTAGGATTCAACTTTAGGTGTTTTCAATCAAGTTTCATTAGCACACCAGGTTTTGCAAGCACAGGTGAAGATGTTTTCCTTTAAAATTTAAAAAGAATGTGGAGTGCCTGGTAAATCCCTAAGAGTTGAACCTAATTGGCAGCTACTTGATGAGTTGATTTTATTTGAAGTGGTGCGGCCCAATCAACTCAAACAATTGGCCTGTTGCACCACTTAATTAGGCACACAAATGATTACCTAATCTGATTTCTACTCAATTATGTGTTTGGATGTGTGTACCGGCTCCTAAGATTGGCTTACCGGTTGAGTTTGAAAATCAGATGAGGTTGTGTACCTCTGCGAGATTTTTTTTTTCTTTTCTTTTTAATGTGGAGGTTGGGGTGAGTATGGGTGTCAAACAACAAATAATCTAACCTTAGAGTTTATAAAAATACCTAGGTTGATTGATGTTTGAGTTATTATGTGATGAAATGAAATCTAATGGGTGGGAGGTGGGGGGTAACTCACAAAACCTTCTACAGCACTTTACTCCAATCTACCGCTTTTGCATGTCTTGAAAGAGTACCTGCAATTACAATAAGAAAGGAGAAAAGTGAGGTAAATGATTTGTAAGTTACAAAACGCGAAGAGAAATCAAAAATTGTTGCCTCCCCGGCAACGGCGCCAAAATGTTGAACGTTTACGAACCTACGCTAACGTGTTCGGTTTTGGAAAACTTGTCGTTGTAGTTCGAAAGCGAAGAATTCGTGTTCAACAAATAAAATTTATACCGAAATTAAAATTCCAGGTCGAACACAGGGAGGCGGACGTTTGATTTAAAAACTACGCGTTTCTTTTTATTTGTTATAGAATAATTCAATTTAGAACTATCTAATTTTTTACAATAAATAGAAGAGAGAGAGAGAGTAAGAGAGAAAGAGAATATTACACAGAGAAATCAAAATGAGATGTAGAATAAACAAGGAATTTTTGCATTGAAGAGATTGTTCATTACAACTAGAAAGCATAAAACAATTACTCTAGAAAGCGATAAATTTACTCTAGAAAGCATTAAAAGAATGGAGGGAGAAATGTCCTCCTCGACGGTCGCTTGGAGGACGAGTAGATTAATCTAGAAAGCAGTAAATCTATACTAGAAAGCGGTAAAAAGAATAGGGAGAGAGAAATCCTCCTCGACAATTGCTTGAAGGACGAGTCGGACGGGATGACGCCTGGATGAAGGAGGACGAAGCAGAAGAACGGGAATGGAGCAGCACGCCGTCGTCGTCGCGGGATCCACTTCCGAAGGGGAACGAAAATTGGACTTTATCTCGCGAGAAGCATCCCAGGTGTGGGACAAGCTTCTCTTGAGCTTTGGAGGGGTAGAGAGGAGAAAGAAGGGATGAGAATTTCGTATGGAGGGGGTCTCCTTTTATAGTTGAAAGGAGTGGGGGCAAAATGGACATTACAACTTCAAAACAATAAATAAGGGGTCTTTAGTGACGGATAAATCCGTCACTAAAGCCCCAACGTGGGCGTAGTGGCCGGCTCGCGCGCGCCTCCTCGCCTGCTCGCGTGCTCAACGGCCACGCACGTTCGCCGCTTTTCAGCCATTCGATCTCGAGATCGGACGGCATAAATCACGTCCGCACCCGCTGCGTAGCGCGCCCCCCACGCGTCTGATTGCGCGTTCGATCGCGCGTCCAATCGCACGTCGACGCTATCAGGCGCGCGCAGCCGTTGGATCTCCATCTGACGCTCGTTCGCGCCCGCTCGCCCGCGCCTTCCACCCCCTCACCGCAGCTCAAACCCGCAACCTCTGCTTCGCCCGCGGCTGCGTCACCGCTGCGCTACGCGGACGAAATGGTCGCGCGAACGCTTTTAAGCGCGAGCGACCACAGTTGTTGGATCTCCATCTGACGGCGGAGAGCGATCGGGCGGGGGCCTTCACAAAATGCAAGCGGCTGTTTGGGTGGCTGAGATGGTGCCACGTGGCACCATCTTGGCCATCCATCTTCTGGAAGTTGTAGATGGTGCCACGGATGTCGGATTGACTCGATTTTTGCGTCGTTGGGCTGCGATCGTCGATCCGAATTCATCCGTGCAGTCGGATCTGTCATCTAAAGTGTGGATTTACACCATCCTGGCCCTTGATCTTCTAGGATTCCCGGGTCACTATCTGATGCTACGGATGCCTGATTAGGGCGATCATGGAGTCGTTGAACTCCAATTGTCGCCCTGATCACATCCATATGGTTGGATCTTTGGTCCGAGGCCCTGATAAAATATTTGCGCTGTCCAAGCACATAAAAGGAGACAATTAACCTCCATTTTATTCAAAGTATTCTAAATGCAAGATGATGCATGTAATGCAATATTTATATCATGAAATGCAATCCTATGCTTAAGAACATGCATAAATAGACATCTTAAGTAGTGTAAATGTGTTTACATCATGACCTAATTTGGAGGTTGGTTGAACCACAAAGTAGACCAACTTCACCTGACCTACCCTGAGGTTGAGGATGAGTTGGGTCAAGAACCCAAATCAACTTGAAGTGATTCGCAGACAAGTTATTAGGTCCCAAATTTTAATGATTCAAGTGATTGTTAGAGGCTTGATTTTAGGGTTCACTTGATTAGATCAATTCAATCAAGGTTTGAGTAACACATGATGTGGGAAATATGTTCTCTTTTAATTCTGGCAACTGTGTACTCCTAGGACCCTAATATGGAAACCCTAGATTGCCTCTAATTGCAAAGTCCAATTATTTTTCAAAAGTTGGTACCTTGGGCTCAATCAAGAAGGTGAATAGCCCAAGGCACCTTAAGTCCCTAATAGGTGCAAATATCAGGATGGGGATCTCTAATCAAATCAAATCAAATCAGGCAACTCGAATGATGATTATTATCAAATAAAGCGAGTTGGTTCTAATTGATTTTCTTTTCAAATTTTCCAAGAGATGAGGGGATTAAAGAAGAAAGGAATGAGATTACTTGCCCCTGATGTGGTTGGTCATGCGACCGATCTTCAGATTCACCTCGCAAAAATCATAGCAAAATAGATAAAGTAAGTCAAAACTAGATAGAAATTGTGATCAATGAATGATATGCGAGTTGCTCCTCGGCAATGGCGCCGAAATGTTACGTCAAAAATCGTCGTAAAAAGATTGCGTTGCAGTATAGTGACAAAAGTCAATGCAACATTTAAATTTTTAATACTTAAAAAACAAACGTGAGTTCAAGGCCGTTCGCAAGGAGCAAGTAACAAATCAGTTCACTAATCACAATATTCAGTAGAGAGTAATGCAAGTGAATCAATCAAGCAAAATGATATTCAATAATGAAGCAATAATGTATCTCAAATGTTAGGGATAAAAATGTAAAAAGAAAGAGCTAAAAATGGTGGTTGAAACCACCAATTTAACCCTAGAGTTTAAGCACTAATCCCAATCAAATTTTCCAATAGTACCCCTAAACCACTAATCAGAAATATCCACATCAGCTAATAAGTCAACAGAGATCAAGACCAAAGCCAAGTATAAGGGACAGACGACAAGCACAAAGCCTTAGCAACAACTAAGTGTTTAGCGAGGGGGGCATGAATCTAGAGGTGCAGGTGCATGTACCCTAAGGCCCTACAGTGCAAAACCCCCTCCTTCCTCAGATCTCTCTCTATTTCCCAGTTTCAAACCCAGGTGAACAGTAACCAGGTAAATGGGTAGAGGGTCCAGGCTCGCATGCATGAACCGTGGGCGAGGGTGTGCATGTACATGCGTGAGGGGACCTCACCTCGTGGGTGCTAAG